>JARDYH010000002.1:37990000-42990000 GCA_029215795.1 Anniella stebbinsi | reverse complement strand
CACAACAGTTAAAGTTGCAGGGGCCCTGCCTTCTTTTGTATATGGTCACTCTAGTATAGTACATGCACCTTTAACAGTTGTGATGAAGAGGGAATTTCACCAGGAACTAATTGCATACAAATGACACTGGCTGAAATTCCCTTTTCTCTACAACTGTTAAAGATACAGGAGCCCTGTCCTCCTTTTCATATGGTCAGCCTAGTCAATTATAAGAGATGATGCAAGTCAAAGTCCAACAACATCTGGTGGACCACATGTTTCCCATCCCTGGTGTACCATAACAAGTCTTAACACAACTATCTAGACCCAACCAATGTCACAGGAGCTACCATCAATGGCAAGAGTCACTGTGCCACCCTGGTTGGGATTGGGAGAGTCCCGTTGAGAGAGTCCATTGGGTAATTTTGACAAAATTGCACAGGTTATCCTACCTAGAAGTGTGAGTCTAATATACAGCAACTTGAGCCAATTCTTAACATCAAAATGCCTGATAAGGAAAGCAAAAACAATAAAGCTTCATATGTACCTTTCAATATATGTCAATGTAAAAGGGAGAAAAATCCAAAGAGCTGGGTATTTTTGCCAAGGTTCAGACAGCACCACAATATTGAGGATATTGAGTGAAAGTCTAAGTATACACAGGGCATAGACTTAGGGTGACCATATGGGAAGGAGGAGAGGACTCTAGTATCTTTAACAGTTGAATAGAAGAAAGAAATTCAGCAGTTATCATTTGTAAGCATGCAGCATCTGGTGAAATTCCCTCTTTGTCACAACAGTTAAAGCTACAGGAGGCCAGCCCTCTTTTGTATCTGGTCACTCTAGTACAGCTCCTGACACTTTAACTGTTGTACTGAAGTGGTTGTTAAAAGATACAGGAGCCCTGTCATCCTTTCCATATGGTCACCCTACATAGACTTGCACTGTATCTGGCTGGAGCAACCTAAACTTCCTCCATATTAAAGGCTAGTTTGCTAGCTTTTTGGAAGCAGTTGTTTCCCTTAAAAACCACAAATGACATCTGTAATATTGAGATATTAATGCTACCCAGACTAAATTCTAGACAAATCTTTCTCTGAGGACTTGAACAGAGTAGAGTAGAATATTTTCTCACAACATTTAACTGGCTGGCAAAGCAAGTTTGCCAGAGTGAGTACTTACAATTATCTTGTGCTATCACCTGAACTGGATTGACTACGTCTGTAATCACCATTCCAGGAAAAGTAGCTGTGACTTTTATGTGAAACAAAAACACGTCTCACTTCTGTTGTTTGACACAACTGAACTAGGGCCTGGTCCTAAAAAGAAATTGGCAAAATCAGTAATCCATGCTTTCATATATCATTATTATTTTGATACTGCTTTAAGGTGTCAATTGAGCACACACCCACACACCAACTTGTGGGAATAAAGCTTGGTAAAGCCTAGACCTTTTTTATGACCACATGGCCCCAGCATTCAAAAGCAAAGGTGTTCCACATCCTGGAAATCAGAACCATTTGGAAAGTAAAGACTTGCCCTGCTAAGGGTATTTTAATTTCTATTTCTGATGCTGACACTGAAGTTCAAAGCTGATAAGCCATATCAAGGGACTGTAAACCTCTGTAATTAAACACTTATTCAATTTGCCATGATGTTAGCTTCAGCGTTTTCTTGAAAGGCAAACTAAGCTTCACAAAAGAAAGTTACTGTACCAATAATGAGCGTGTAACCTATAGGACTACTGTTAATAGACTGTGCTTTATCTGACTTTATTTTCTAGTCACATTTTGTCTATTAAAATGGAAAGGCAAGAAAATTATGAAGTGTGTGTGAGAGAGAGAGAGAATGTAACATGGAGTACATGGCGTCTAGACCACAGCATTTCATATTTTTCGATTTGCCAGTTCTGCCTTGCATAATAAGAAGTTTGTGATGTTTTACCTTCAGGAAGCACCACATGTTGCAGCCAATTCTTGCATGGTGCACTATAAGGGCCAAGCTGCACATTATTTTGCTCTTATTTACTCTAAAACAAGCACAGAAGATCTGCTCTGGATTAGGACCCTGGTTTGGGTGCTAGGGGGCTTTAACTTTTTACCCTCCACTGTGATTCCAATTCAGATCAGAGAAAGAAAGACATACCCATGTCTTCGAAGTAATGTGTAGTTTGGATTTGACTTAGTTGAGGGCACTGGGCAGGCCTAATCAGATTCCACCATCACTGTGTGTAAATTCAGTATATAATAGGCCCAAATACTCTGCTAGGATTGCACATTGCATCACTGGTAGCAATGAGCCAGCTGTCTTTATGCAGCTTGTCTGTCATTTCTGATCTTCTCATTGAAGAATGCTTGATAAATATCCATGGAGCCTCATGGTTCTCTGGAGCACAGCTTGAACCATTCAGAAATTGGCATAGCTGTTTGAGATCTGAAATGGTACTTCATGCATGCTGCCTTGTGAGGCAAAGCTTCCTCAAGGAGGTTTATGAGATAAATTGTAAAGCACAGCACCTTATTTCAGAGGTACTCCCCACACGACATGTTGCCACTCCCCGCATTACACAGCTGAAAGTCCTGGCATCCTTCTGAGCAGCTGGTGCTCCTCCCTTCCTGGCCCTATCCCATCATGCATTGGAAGTTGTACCGGAGTAGTTGGGGTGCTTTTGGCCACTCCTGCAGGAGAACTCTATGACCTTCTGGAATAGTTTACACAACAGAGCCGGCTACACAACATGTTAATCAATGGGTCTCTGGATAAGCAACAGAGCAGCCCGTTATTTGCCCCCGTTGCTGAATTTCAGAAAATAACATACTGTAAGTTGTGTGCCTGTTGTGCATTGCCCCCCCCAGATGTAGGCTGACCAGATAAAATCCAGGTCAGGGCTCTTGTAACTTTAATAGTTGTAGAGAAAAGGGAATTTCAGCCAGCGTCATTTGTATGCAATTAGTTCCTGGTGAAATTCCCTCTTCATCACAACAGTTAAAGGTGCAGGCTCTATACTAGAGTGACCATATACAAAAGAAGGCAGGGCCCCTGCAACTTTAACTGTTGTGATGAAGAGGGAATTTCACCAGGAGCTAATTGCATACAAATGACGCTGGCTGAAATTCCCTTTTCTCTACAACTGTTAAAGTTACAAGAGCCCTGACCTGGATTTTATCTGGTCACCCTACCCAGATGACACAATAATGAATACAATGGATGATTGCCTCTTTACGACCACCACCCGTTGATTATCATGTCATCCGAACCCAGCTAGTATCATCCAGAGCATTATTGCAAAACAAAAATGGCCACCACCAGCCCAAGGAGCTTGGCAGAGCACGGGTGAGTTTTGTACTCCTATCTTTGAAATTCTCTCTCCACACCTGAAAATAGCTGAAATGCTGCCCTTGTTTCATGGCCTCCGAGTGGAGCCACAAAAGTGAAGGAGGAATTTTAATTCAGCTCTACTCTCCTGACCAAAGTGAAATAAGTGATCTCAGCAGAATGGTAGTAATTTCATAGTGACTGAATCCTGATTGCCATTCATCTGGCACTGCACCTTCAACAGGGCCAGCCCTACTAGTATGTAGAATGAGGCAGTTGCCTCAGGCAGCAAATGCTGGGAGGTGGCAGCAAGGAGATAATAGCTGTGGGCCATGCGGTCTGCCTTGCACCCCTGAAGCTAGCCAGCTGCTTTCAGATGTTGCCAGTGTTGAAGAAAAATTCAGCTACCAGTCCAGTCAGCTTTTGTACATGGAATGGGAGGGGCAGCATTTTGTCCTCCATCTCTGTTAACAAAATGACTTGGGCTAGCACTGCCCTTCAAAGTGAGTACAGTTGGATCTCCCACTCCTGGGGCAGCATCGTTGACAGAAGGTGTTCTTGAGTTTGGAGCCTACAGCAACCTAATAATGCCAAAATATCATTCAGCGTACCTCCACTTCCCAAGGTGACATCTTAAAGAGATTCCATATTCAAGCAAAATAGTATATTATGCCGTCATGCTGCTTGTATTTTTCACTGCATCAGATTAAAATGGGAAATTCTGTGAAGATCAGTGCAGCCATCCAGAGCTTTAATCTCTCCTTCCCCACCCACCCACCGACCCCACCCACCCCAGCAAGCAGTCTAAACTGGAATCCCTGTTAGTTATTAACTTAGGAAGTGATCTCATCCACATGCAACTAAAATAGTATTTAAATGTGAGTTTGAAAGATTCACTTTAGCCTCTTTACTTAGTAACGGGCAATCATCCAAAATGGCTTTAGGCCCAGAGAGGCGGCGGGGGTTGGGGGTGGGGAGGTTCTCCTCTTTGCAGACAAATTCAGATAGGGTCACTTAAGTGGAAGCTATCCAGAAAGAGAACAGCTAGACAGACCAACATATCTATCTGTGGTGCAGCTAGACTAGCCATTGGATTTTCCTGAAACAAGGGAGCCTATTAAGAGGCTCAGTAAGCCTTCTTATGTAATAATGAGGACAGTTAGCACAGCTCGTCTCCGTTAGGGAACTATATCAGGTCCAAATCTAAGCAGTTTAAAGCCTGGAGAATGGACCTGTCTTGATTGAGGGAGCTAACAACTTGCTGGCTTGGCCTGAGACACTTTGCTAGGCTGACCAGATAAAATCCAGGTCAGGGCTCCTGTAACTTTAACAATTGTAGAGAAAAGGGAATTTCAGCCAGAGACATTTGTATGCAATTAGTTCCTGGTGAAATTCCCTCTTCATCACAACAGTTAAAGTTGTAGGCACTATACTAGAGTGACCATATACAAAAGAAGGCAGAGCCCCTGCAACTTTAACTGTTGTGATGAAGAGGGAATTTCACCAGGAACTAATTGCATAGAAATGACACTGGCTGAAATTCCCTTTTCTCTACAACTGTTAAAGTTACATGAGCCCTGACCTGGATTTTATCTGGTCACCCTAACTTTGCTGTCTGAGGTGAAGGACAAGATGGTGCCTGCCCAACATTTCATGTCAGAAACTGACCAGACCTGTGGTTGAATCTTATTTGAACAGTAGTGACAGGATAGCATCTTCCACCGCACCTGAGGGCGGCAGGTGAATTTAGTGGATGGAGGACCGGCCATATGCACACACAGCACTGTCCTCCAACACAGGAAGAGCCAGGGGATTCAGGAGACTGCTACTGTTGCCCCCATCCACATATCCCAGCATCTGCTGCCTGAGGTGGCTGCCTCACTCTGTCTACTGGTAGGGCTGGCCCTACTGACAACACACTTCCACCTCACCAGCTTGTTAGGGGGCAAAAATGCCTGGGAATATTTCAAAAGATTTCTGGGAGGAATATATCCATTGTATATGCATTTACTGCATGAACATCAAAAGAAGAGGATGGATTGATACATCAGTCATTCACATAATTGGCAAACACGTGACTATCACACAGTGGAGGCTGGTGGTTCTGATATCAGTGGGGTGGTGAATCTCTTCTGGGTTTCAGCGAGAACCAGACAGAATTCGAAAGGAGCTATCTAAGGTGCTCCCACAACTTGTATAGCTCCTTTAAAGTTCTGAATGGTTCTGACTGAAACCCGTAGTGGATTCACCATGCCGCTGACATTGGAGCTGCCAGCCTAAATGGCATGTGGCTATATTGGTGAAATGTACTGCTGAAAGCCAGATTGGAAAGCCCTGTTAACATTAGCTCAAAGGATCATGTGAAAAAGCCTGAAGGCTGAAATTCTATGCACGTATGATTGGAAGTAAGCCCCACTGAACTAAGGGGGCTTAATTCCAGGTAAATGTGCATTGGATTGAGCTGTGCATGTTCATAGAATGGTTAAATTGTGGTCCTTCCTTTGTATACACAAGCTGCACAAAATCCCATTTTAATAATTGCATTCTAGCTGACTCCATGGTGAAGCACACGCAGCATTATACCAATTTGGGGTTAATTAAATGAGTTCAGCGCCTTTTCTGTATGAAGACAAGCCATCTGCTCAAACTGAGGATTAAAATCTCAGCTGCAGTGAGAAATTCAAATGAGGGCCTTTTAAACTAGCAGGTGGGATAGAATGAGCCGTTGCTTCTGGCGGAAGAATGTAGTGACATGATATGATGAGTATTCATGTTTGAACTTTGCAGGAAGGGGCAGACATGTCCCTTGGCCTGTGCTACATACACACAGCTGCAAAGAAAGCTGGAACTCTGTCCCTGCCATCATCAGCATAGGACAAATAATGAAACACTTTGAAACGCTCAAGGGCTATTCATAGAGGGTTTTTAAAAAAAATAAAAGCGAGAGAGAGAAAAACAGAGAGAGAAACAGAGAGCAGTAAGAATCCATACTCAACAGTCATTTATGCCCTTTATCATATACAAAGAATCCATGAATGTGCGCTCAAAATAACCTCTTGATAAGGGTACTGGACTTTCAGGAGGGTGGCCAAGAGTGTAGACTCAATAGGTTTGTGCCAGTTACATTGTCTGGGCTTTCACAGGAGGCAACAGTGTGTACGGCTACAATGATGATAGTCAGGAACTGTGGCAGCATCACAGTGCCAATGTCCATCAGCTACATGGCACTGTTGTTTTGACACACACTACCATTGATCAATGAAAGGCAGAATGTGATGCTACTGTGCACTAATTTAGAAGAGAGGCTGAGTTGGGTACATCATACAGAGATTGATGGATCCTGAGACCATTGTGTATTTGTTCGTGCTTGAGTCAATTACAACTATATATCATATTTCTTTGAGCAAATGGGAGGCCTTTGGAAGTGTTGTGTCAAACTAAGTCATTGGATTCTTTCTTCTTTAATTCACTTTGCTTTTCATTGAAGGATCATTTGCATCTGTGGTTGCAACTTCTGTTAAAATAACATGCCATACAATTAAGAGGACATTTATTGGCTCAGGTTTTAGCCTCATGATTGCTTCAACATGAACAGCTAGTGGTCCTCATACAGCTTTCCATTTCAGGTGAAAAGAAGACTAGCCTAATCTACTATAAGGCACTAACACCGCTGGGAAAACACAGCAGCCAGCCTCTGGGCCCCACATGTTCCTCTGCCCTCATTGTGTCCATGTCTGGATGCTAATCAGGCTGTGATGTGCTGGTGGCTGAGAATTCCATGTGGATGCTATGGATATTATTCACCCTTTACCCAAAGTGAAGCATGGACAGAGATCCATGAGCTTAGATTTAGGTTCTTTCTACACCTACAGGTGTAGCGGGCTGGAGAGGCGGCAAATCCAGAAGTAGTCACTTCCGGGTTCAGCGTGCTGAAGCCGCATCACACTAGTGCAACAGCCTGGGCTTCTCCCAGGCCATCGCAAATCACGGTGGCCATTTTTTTTAAGATCCAAGGAAGAGTGCACAAGCACTCCTCTGTAAAAGTAAGTTTTTTAAAAAAAAGTGGCAGGCGATCGGTCCCCCTCCCCCCCTTGCCATCCTGGGGATGGCTGTTCTGCTTCCCCCCCCCTCCTGATGGCCACAAAGCCACGCGGTGCAGCTCCGTGACCATCGGTACTGCTGCGCTTACTCACGAGTAAGCGCGGCAGTACCGGGGCGGCTGGCCACATTCTTCCGCAGTCCTGGAAACTTCCCAAGGGCCGAGGAAGAATAGGGATTTTTCTAGTTTCCAGTTTCCTGGAAAAATCCTGTGCTGCCCCCACCCCCAGTACTCCCTATGCGTCATGCGGCTGCACAGGGGCCAAGGTCCATCCCAGGCAAACTGCCTGGTGTGGAAAGGGCCTTAGACATCTACATTGTGGTCTTTGACCATTGCATGCTTTCCTGAATAATTCTGCATGTCTGCAGCTTGAACAACCCATGAGCTATCACGCACGAGTGGGAGAGAACAGATGCACCAGTCACTTCACTTTTAATTGTTGTCATAGGTTGTTGATCATGACATGCGAATCCAGAGCACTGGGTTGTTCATGAGCTAAACAATGCAGCAGTTAATCCATGGTTTCTTGCGGGGTTTATTGTTGCGTTGTTCAGCCCCTAAACAACCCAGCACTCCATGTCCACATATCACACTCAGCAATCTATGAATGGGCTAATTATAGGTTGTTAAGTAAAAGCAGAAGTGAGGGTGCATGGAAGGCAGTGCACTCATCCCCAACACCTCATTGTTGTTTAATCCATGGACTAAACACACGCGTCAAGCTTATGTTCCCTTTCACTAAAATAGCTGCTCTTTCAATCATTCAGTCCTTCAGTCCTTTGCTCTTCCACTCCACCCCACCCCTCCCCTTCTCTTTCTCCTTCCAGTCAGGTCCTTCAACCAGACCGCCTTTCTGCCGGGCAAAACTGGAACGACGCTTTAGTCTGGCTCTTTGGGGGCATCGAGGGAGTACAGTCCTGTCTCTGCAGAGATTCAGGCATTGTATGATTTTAAAAAACCACTTTCGAGCCTGGGATGCAAGGTTTAGGTTTTATATTGAGCTTGGAGCCGGCTGCTGGGAGAGATCGCTTTTCCCTGCCAAGATTGGATGCAATCCATTCAAGCCCCCAGTTCCTTTAAAACTACACTGAGATTTAGGGTGTGTTAAACGCACTTAGGGAAAATAATCCAGACTTTTAGCATTCTAGGAAAAACTGGGGAAGAGGCAGGGTGTCAGCAGGACAGGCACGGTGTCACGTGAGTACCATACAGCAAATCCACACACCAGGCATGGCAAGAGTGCACTAAATTGCTGGTGTGATGGAACTCTACAACAACACACAATTCCTGCCATGTTCTGCTTGTCTGCATCTGTTCTTGAAACTGAGAAGAGAACTATGACATGGCAAAAAATGTTCATCATGCTTCATCTTACATCATCTCCTGTGAAGCCTCTGAGGCCAACATTCAAATTCTGGATGTGACCACAATCTGAGCATGGATTGCTACCTTCCCTCCACCCTGTTCAGCATAGGATCCTGGTCATTTATAAATTGCCTTCATTAAACTTTGGCTTGATCACTAGAGCCAATGCTTCTAATCCTAGATAAAACCAAACCAAACCAATTCATTTGTTTCAATGAATCAGTTTTTGACAATGCAAACTGCAGGCATGGGGGTGGGCAATCTTGATTAGGACCACTAGGGTTCCAATCCAGTCAGGTTCCCCATGCTTATTTTTGAATATAAAAGGGAGAAAGATGCATGCCTACATCCAAATTATTGATGGCCAACAATTGGGATGACTTTAAAAGGGGATTAGACAAATTCATGGAAGATAAGGCAATCAGTGGCTGCTAGTTATGTGACTCTATGCTACCTACAGTATCAGAGACAGTGTGCTTCAGTTTGCTGGGGAACACAGGTGGAAGGGTGCTGTTGCACTTATGTCCCACATGAGGGCTTCCCATGGGCAGCTCGTTGGCCACTGGATGAACAGAATGTTGGACTAGGTGGACCCTTGGTTTAATCCAGCATGGCTTTTCTGATGTTCTTATGTTCTACAACCCCTTATGTGCATTCAGCATAATTTGTGAAAGAGCCTATGTATGTACATTGTGTACATACAAAGGCTCAGTCACAAGTTTTATCAAACACGCATTGGTGTGAGGGAGGGATCAACAGATGCAATGCTGTCTGTTGCCGAAACAAAGACCTTAGCCAAGCCTGGAATTACTTATGATCAGGCTGGATCAGGGGAGAACCAATGGGCTGACTTGAGGGAGGGATGGAATGTTTGACACTGAGGACAATACAACTCCTTTTCACCATCTTACATCTTTGAGTATCCTCATCAGAAAGGTGTAAGAACCAGGAGGATTCTAGTTTTAATGCTGACAGAAGTCCTACAATATTTTTTGTTTCATGTTCATCCATCAGCATCTGAATTTTGCATAGCTTATTTGTAGAGCTATAATGACTGCAGAAAATGGATTTAAAATTCAAAATCACAATTACTAATGAGAGGTGGAAAATCATTATGATCAAGCAAAATGCTTCATCCATTTTACAAAACTCACCTTAGTCTTTCTCAAGGTGCATTTGAGGTGCTTTTCTTTTTCATGTTCAGGAGAAGAAAAGTCCATTTTGAAATTATATTACCTGAGTTTCACCATCAAAATCTAAGTGTCGGGGAACAAGATACTCTTTTAATATATTCAAACTGGGGCATGGGTTAAAGACTTCATTTAAATGTATATATTAGGCACATGTATAAATTTTGAATGGCTGTGATTGAGATTGTATTGTATTTTATTGTTTTGTTGTTGTTTTGTTTCAGCACTGATCATTAGCCTTCAGGAACTCCAGTGGAACAGATGCTATGGTGACCTTACAAAATTGCCCATTCTTCTTAGCATGCTGGTCTGTGCTGGGATGTTGCCCCAATAATTAACACTACTGAAATGAATTTTTGTCCGCTCTGTGAAAACAAAGACGAGCACGTTATTCAAGAAACGTTCCAATCTGCTGACAGATGCTTCTTATTATAATATGAATGTGAGTTAAATATGATGGAAAGAAGAAGAAAAAAACATGGTGTTTAAGAGGGGGCAAATTAAGTGAGAAACAAATTTTCTGTGTAAAGGCTCTCAAAAAATAGGTTGTGCATCCGTATTCACATCAGGGGCTGTATTTAGGCTCCCTTGGATCCGTTGTGATTTCTCAGTTCCATGAACCACGTCAGTGAAAACAAAATATACCCCTAATGGGAACTAGCTGCTGTCCACGTGCTCTGAAGCGCATCTCTTCTTGCTATTCCATATGGATGCCACATGGAGACTAAAGGAAAAGTGCAGCAAATCAACCTAATCCCATAATTCTTTGCCTGTAGTGAACAGAATGCTCCCATGAGTGACTTCCTAATGAAAAAGCAAGCAGACACTTATCAGAGTAACTCTGTTATTCCATGGACAAACGAAATGAAGTCTCTCCCCTAGTTATAGAATATTAATAACTTTTCCCTTTTTCAGATGAAGTGGAAACAATTATATTTTATACTATTTGCTCATTTTGCGGTGTCTGTATTTTTGGGATAGGAAGCAATTACCAAATTTTCCTAATTATCTCTCATAAGTCCTTGATCTCACCACCCCCTTGCTGTTTGATATTTCTGTTGTAAAATAATAACAGCAGGCATGAGTTCTTTTCCTATGAGATGTCTGAATCTCCTTTAGGGCCCACAACTGAATTGCCCTTATAATTAGTAATGGACTTAATGTGGTGTGTGTCTGATACGGAAACAAAACCCAGCTTTTTGTTATTGTTAATTGTAAAACAAGATCACTGCCTTCTGCCCACTATCTTAATGGAAAACCTCTAAGTCTGTGATTCTGAAACTTCTTGTGAAGAGAAGCCTACAACTGAACTTTCACACATAATACTGAAGGCCAGAAAAAGTACAACATAGGTGCCAGGCGAACCTCCACAGCTGGGGTGCCACAGTAGAAAAGGCCCTCTTCCTGCTAGCCACCCACTTCACTTCTTTTGGCAAGGGCTCACAGAGAAAGACCACTGAGGATGGTTTTAGGGCCCAGGCATGTTCTGTCTAAACATGTATAGGATTGTGCCCTAATCACATAGGAGCTATCACTGCACGTGTCCTACTTGTGCCAGTCTGTTAATGAAAAAACAAGATCCTGAAGGAGGATCCCGTAAGATTTCCTTCCCAAGTCAGCGTTGCCCCTTTCAAAAACTGGAGCAGTGCTGGGTTGGGAAGAACTGATGTTGTTGCCTCTTTCCACAAAATCTTGGATTTGTGATTCCAGTATGATGAGTAAAGGACACAGCAAACATTTTTATTTCTCAGGAGAGCATGTGAGATCTATGTTACTTTTTCCAAGAACAATGTATTCATTTGGGCATACCCTATTATTGCTAATGTACATACTGTACAGCGTCAGAGTAGCTTGTATACAGTAGCCAAAAGAATAATAGAATCCTTGCCTTTGCATGGTGATTGGTCTGTCATGTTGACAACAGCTTTTCTAAAGCCAAGAAATCACTTGTCACTTGCCATCCTAGCATGCCAGTCAAACCATAACACACAGTGTGACAAACTGTATTGGATTTTGATCTCATGTCTAAATGTGAACAAATGTAACATTCGAGCATTCCTTTCATGATAACACAAAAGCTATCTCATCCATGAAAGGGGATTATTATATCTTCTACTGAAATGTGACCACCCCCCTCATTAAAATAACCATGGTGAAGTCCATCTCTTCAACAGAGAAATTATATGTATTCTGTGGAATTGTTTTAATTATCAAAGCCCACAATTGAAGATTGAGACAGAATTTAGGAATTAAGAATAAAGCCTCTTTACTTCTCATGAGATAGTTTGCAGACCAATTTCTTAATGTATTGAAAGAATAGGTTTTCCCAATCTCCAACAAACATTAATGTAATAAGCTACTAATCCTTAAATTACATGCATATTTTTATTAACTATAAAAAACATTTTATACATTCAAAAATCCATGTAGTGTAATGCACCAGAAAACATGGATTATTGGGCATATCTAAACTGGAATAAATAAATATCTGCATTTGAAATATAGTTTGAAATGCTGAAGAGATGCTTCATAACATTATGAAGAATGCATGGTGCAGTGAGTTCGATCCAGACTTAGATAATTGAACTTAGATCCCATTGAAATCAATGGAATAACTTCATAATGACTTGAGTCCCATCGATTTCAATAGGAACCCAAGCCCTATTCAGGCATAAAGGCAATGGGAACTCATCAGACAAGTGGTGAATGAGATTGCATCAAGTAGCTCCACCCACCAATGTGACCTGCATCATCTAGCCCCTCTCGTAATGTCCACAAATAGAGCACAAATGTCTGTAGGGGGTAGGCTTTTGCATGTACAGATGTTAGGGGAGGGGCTACATGATGCACATCACATCAGTAGGTGGAGCTACTCAGTAGGGTCTTGCTCACCGCTTGTGTGTTGAGTTCTCTTTTCCCTTAATGCTTGACTACGGCTTAAGTGGAACTAACGTATTTGAACTTCTTCCATTCAAAGACATACTTCTCAATCTGCTATAAGATTGTTTGTACCATACAATGTGTAGTGGACAGCATGTTGGACGAGGACTGAGATGCCCCAGGTTCAAATCCCCCCTTCTTGATCTGAAGCCCACCTTGAGGCAGTGTCTGGCTGGTTGACATGATCATTGCAGCCCACTTACTAGCCATGATAGACTGTGGTGCCCCTGCTGCTGTGGCTTCTTATGTCATTCAAACCTAGCAAGGGTGGATTGTTGGGGTAGTTAGCAAAACACCCCACAGCCCTACAATTGGCCATTGGTTCTGAGTGGTTTCTTAACCACCCCCAACAAGCCACCAATCCAGGCCTTCTATAGCTTCTCTCTAACCATGTGGAATCTGCTCCCCATGTACTCTCCCTCATGGCTGCATTTTGTGAGTGCATAGACCATCCATATGGATGAGGCTGGTTGATTGCATCTTTTCCATTTGGTTGACTTCTTTTCTTCCAGCAGAGTGTGAAAGGCCAATGTTCCCAGTCCTGCACATGTAGGAACAGTAGTCGCATGCTCAAGACATCCAGCTGAGAAATCACATGGGGAAGCAGCAAACTACATGGCTTGGGGGCTGTGAGTAGAGGAGGGTGTAGCCTTGGACTGTAGACCACACTGTTTGTGATAAAATATACTTCACGTGCTATTGCTGTAAAAACAAAAAGGAGGAGCTCTACATTATTTTGCTTAGGGGGTGATGTATGACATATACGTTGCTATTTTTCTGGTTTTTTGAACTGTAGCTAAGGTCTTTGGCATCCTATTTCTAGGATCATAAAACTTGTCTGTAGATGATTGATTTCAGACCTCTGTTTGACCTGTTGTGATTTTTCTTCATATTTGATTTCCAGCATTTATGGAAATTCTTCTCTTAGATTTATGTGTCTCATTATGCACCCTTTATGATAAATTAAGTTACAAAGTTTTCTCTCTCTTTTTCTTTCTCTGCAAGATAGTGGTGCCATGTAGGGATGTGTATTGTATCATTAAAATGTACGATAACGATACGATAAGGTCATTATCGTGCATGTGTTTAATGATGATACGATACAAGAACCTACAATAATCATTGGAGATGATAATTTTTGGGCAATTTTATCATTTTATCTGACTGCCGTATAAATATACCTATAACTTCTGTATTTTAAAAGTTAGAGGCTTGAAACTTGGTCACAGTGCTTATGGGGTATGCCTAAGTATGTGTATGAAATTTGAGATTGATCCCTCCAACCCTCGATTTTATATTAATTTTTTAAAGATCGTTTCCATTTTGACAGGTCTGAATGAACGCACGTGGCGAGCTGTCATTCAGACCTGTCAGAACGGAAATGATCTTTAAAAAATTCATATAAAATCGAGGGTTGGAGGGATCGATCTCAAATTTCATACACATACTTAGGCATACCCCATAAACACTGTGACCAAGTTTCAAGCCACTAACTTTGAAAATACAGAAGTTATAGGCATTTTTTCTTTAAAAATAGGGCTACAAAAATTTCACCTACGATATTAATGAAGACGATAATTTTTTGGGGTCCGAAATGACGATAACGATAAACGACGATATTTTTTGGCGTGCACACCCCTAGTGCCATGAACTTTTTTGTGTTACACATAAAATATTTCTGGAGGACCAGAATGAAGCCCAGTGTCCCCATTTCAATCCTGAACTGGAAGGCGGTGTGGATACAGTAATGCTGGGAATCTAAAGATGCATGAGATAGATTTGCATAACTTGTAATCCTGTTTCTAGAGCAGATATTACAGCATATTGAACTTACTGAAGTAGAGCAAACATTAAATACCAGCAATATATTTGCTACCAAAAGAGCCTTTAAGTAGACTGTTTAGCAAATGACTTCTTGGGCTGACCCAGTGGAGGCTGGTGCTCCAATTTTGGTGGGACTGTGAATCCATTCTGGGTTTTAGTCAGAGCCAGCCAGAACTCTAAAAGACCTATCCAAGATCCTGGATATAGATTGGTGATAGGGTTCAGCACTATGAATAGCTCCTTTAAAGTTCTGGCTGGTTCCGACTGAAAATTGGAATGGATTCACAGCCCTACCAAAATCGAAGCCACCAGCCTCTACTGGGCTAACTCACTACAAAGGCAAATGAAAGATTATTTACTAAAGCCCATGACTGTTTGCCTCCTACTCCCTCCATCTGTGCTTTTAAAACAAAATAATAATAATATTCATGTAGCTTAGTACAGTACAAGGGCTTCCTCTGCTCCTCCTCCTGTATAGGCTTGTAGCCACACACACCCACACACACACACACACTTATGCTGCCTGAGTTCTGTCTCAATCTCCTTGAGCAAACCATGTCCAGTACTACTACTGTGATCGTAGTAATCTAAGGGTTCAGTGTCTCAGAGTTATCTAGACCACAATGCACCTTTTGTATAGAAACACTTTTTTAGGGATTAAAAAAACCTCAGTTTATTTGCAGGCTAACAAAACTTGGCTGTTTATTGCTGGAATAACACAGAACATGAACCGAAAGGAACTGGAAAGAAAAATCTAAGGTTGGAGTGATGCTCCAGCCCATAATAATGTATGTCAATCCCTAATAGTCTGATTACTACTGCACCAAATGCAAAGTAAAAGAGAAATGGTGGCAAAATAGTGGCATAAATAATTGTTGATGTCCCATTTTCACAAAGTGTTACATCCAGACTTAGAGCTTCTTCAGAGGAGCATTTAATCGCATTCTCACAACTGGCCATTCATGGATTTTTGTGGGTCAGTTTGACGCTGCAGTGATCCTCCTGTGCATCTCCCACTCTGTTTCCCAGTTTTAGCATTGTAAATTAATCCACAGAAAAGTCAATTTTTCTGAAATAAGACTGCATTTGGGAGGATTTCCTGCCATGTGCCGGAAAGTTGTGCTATAAAATGCCCACTAGAGGGTGCTGTTCCCATTGATCTGCATGGGCCACGTGGTCTCTGCTCTCTTCCCCTGTGTAATTTCAGCTCGTTCCCAATGCGGAAGAAAGCAGGAAGCAAGAGTGACGGTAAGTGACGGTAATTATTTCCCCCCATCTGAAGATGCTCTTAATCCTAGTTAGAGTTCAATTCAATCTTTATTGACAGTCAATAGACCATTAGAAAACAAGTTACAATATAACATTAAAAAATGTACTCAGTCAATGACAGCTAATAGTATTTCTCTACCCCCATCTGATCTACAACCAATTGTTCTGTTAATGAATTTAGCTACTTGCCTAGTAATATAATCATTTGTACCTTCGAGGAGACAAATTAACAGGGATTCTTTAGAGTACCCTTGGCAATCTTGGAAAAGTGGTCTCAATAATTCTTCCCTAACTTGGTTGTAATAAGTACAAGAGAACAATACATGTTCAATGCTCTCAACTTCAGAGCCATTACACGGACAGCATCTATTGGCCACAGGGATTTTTTTATACCTGCCTTCCAACAATTTTGATGGCAGTACATTAAATCGTGCCATAGTAAAGGCCTTTCTATATTTAGGAACAGTTAGCCTTTTTAGGTATACCATCCCTTCATTAGGTACAAAATTTGATATCCCCAACGACCGGGGAGAGCATGGGCCAGGAGTAGCCCCACAGCTATCTTGGAAATCAATATCCTGTAGTCTTCGCTTGATTGTCCATTTAACACATTCAAAAGTCTGTGTTAGCAGTAGGCCAGGAGAAAGCCCTATTGAGTTAACTTTGAGCGCTAGTGGTTCAGTCCATGGGGATACATATGAGTCTGTAAAGACCTGGGCTACCAGGGAGTTGATAGTAAGATTATGATATTTGCGGAACCAGAATTGTAATGTTTGGATCCAGGCCTGGCATTTTAATGTGCTGCTACCAACTTCAAAATTTAAAGCAACTCCAGCCACACACCTAGGCACCCCAAGAATTTGCCTCAGGAACGATGATTGGACTCCTTCCAATGTGTCTTTAATCATAGGGAACCAGATCGGGGCCCCAAATAGTATCTGAGGTATCAACTTCGCTTTATACACCTGCATCGCTGCAGGGAGAAATTTTCCCCCTTTTGAAAAATAAAATCTCAAAATGGCACCTGCTGTTTGAGCTGCCTTATTCTTAATATATTTAACATGAACATCCCATTTCAGATTTTCTTGCAACCAAATGCCAAGATACTTATAGGTATCAACTTGGCCAATTCTAATACCTCCCATCCTCCATACAAACCTCGCTTTTCTCTTGGCAAAGACCATTACTTTGGTTTTCTGATGATTAATGGTTAGTTTATTTTTAAGACTGTAATCTGTGAAGCCATTTAGCAACCTCTTTAGGCCCAGTCGCGTTTGGGATAATAACACTGCGTCATCTGCGTACAAAAGTATGCAGACTTTTAGAGGGCCTAGTTTAGGCGGATGGGACTGCAAAGAAGCAAGCCAACCTGGAAGATCTGACAGATATAGATTAAATAACAGTGGGGCTAGGACACATCCTTGCCTAACTCCATCAGGGAGGCTAAACTCCTTAGTTACATGGCCCTGCTAGTTAGAGTATATCCAATGAAATCAAAGGGCTAAGTCTGTATGTGGGACTAAGTCTGGATCCAGCCCAAAGTGTTCCCATTGCTGTTGATGGCAGATGGAGCTCCATAAACACAATGGAGAATTTTTTCCACCACAAACAATGAAAGAGGTCCACTAGTACCCACAGAGCTGCATCACTAGACAGCAGCCATTAAGTTCATTTGGGACCACTATACCCAGTGCGGCATTTTGCTGGTGGAAAAAAGACACAGTGAGCCTATCTATACAGTCCCTTGGAACGTTTTAAATAGTATTTTAAAATGTTCCAAATAGGTGCTTTCTAAAACGTCTTAGGCCACATTAAGGAGTACTCACATTACAGGAGAAAACTTCTTCAGTTTTCAAAGCGGTGTGTGTAGTTACACACTCTTCTGCCCCATCTCTTTCTGTTTCGGTTTTACAATGAGTTTAGGGCAAAGCATTGTGGGCGTTGTAGTTCAGTCACCCACTTCCTCCTTAGTTCCTCTTTCAATCCCTAGCTTTCAATGAGTATAGAGCTAAGGATTGTGGGTGTTGTAGTTCACTCACCCACTTCCTCCTTAGCCCCTCTTTCTTCCCCACCAATCAACTGCTAAGCATTTGGGTGCCGGTAAACGAAGCACTGCCCCCGTAAATCACAAACGGTAAGGAAGGACACATTATTTTACTTAAAACGATTTATTAAAAGTAAAACCATTGTATATAGCTGAAGTGAGTTTTAAAAAACCTCGGGTATACATCGTTCAAGGGAGAGCATCATGTGGCCCAAAGAGTTTTCGTAACCCTTATAAAACGTTAAAAACCTAGCATGTAGATCGGCTCAATGACCCCTAAAGAAACGGTTGATGATACTGAATTTATGTTGCAATAGCTAATAAAGGAGGAAAGCATCATGGCAAACCTGTAAAAAAAAGAGCAGAAAGCACTTAGCAAACTGACATTGTCCGCGCAAAAATCTGTGGGCATGTTTGTGCACTTTCAATCTATAATTTTAATTATCCAAACTGAAATGTCTTCAATAACCTTATGAGAGAAATAATCAAAATAGCCTTTCAAAGATGACACCACGGCATATAACAAGGCATTTCATTATAGTAAGCTGCAAGTGCTGACATGCACAAAATTACCCTGATGTCCCCCTAAGTGCACTGAACATTCCTTTCCTTTAATAATGAAAGGCAGACTTCTGTGGCCAGAAAAGATGCATTGACTAAAGTGGTCATGTGATTGCTCTGCCTTAATCCCTACTACATATACTTAAAATTCACGCGTGCACATTACAGCAAGCTGTGCGTGAAAACTCTTTTATTTGCTTTTTCAATCAGTGAATCTATTTCTTTCACTACTTGAAGAGCTGACCCTCAGTTAGTCTATTGCCGTGGCTCTACAATTTTCCCTCCAGAGCAGATCAGTAATAGAAACCCTGATCCTGGTTCCAGTGGGAATTGGATGTCAAGGTAAAGAGTCAGCCTGTAAAGTGTTCTAGCAGAAGCCGCAAGCCCCACACAAGAGAGAAAGGGCCTGTTTGCAAGGTCAGTCCAAGGGCCCACTGAGCAAACAGCTCTTCTTTCTGGGCTGAGTTTTCTTTGGGAATGAGCTCAGAACCTTTTGGACGGTGTTTGCAATGGCTATTGAGTGTTTAACAAGCACGGCCCTCCAGGTTGCACAAACAATTGCATTTGCTGTCTGCATCTCTAATTAAATTCAAGGCGATGATGTGACATAGTAGAATATTGAAGGTACAGGGTCCGTTGATGTTCTGTACATTCCTTATCATAATCCTCTCCGCATAACTCCCATAGGGATGAACAGGCAAACAGGAAATGAGCAGTAAGAGGATAGGAAGAAAGGGACATAGGAGATGAGGGTGGGGAATAAATGGGAGTGAATGCAAGGTTGCCTAGATAATTTACAGGGCCTGGGGCAGGTGTGATATTGGGGGCTCTGGCAAGCAATGAGACAAGGTCAGGGCAGGGGCCAACTGCATACATAGGTGCTAAGGTGGGGGGTTGCTTTCCAGGGTACCAGGGCAAATTGTCCCAGCTGCCTCTCTCTGGACACTTGTGGGTGAATGGGGACAAGTATGAGATAGGTGAGTGCTTAGGAAACCTACAGATGGGACACAGCTATGCTTCATTAGAGAAAAAAAGGTTTGCTCAACTGACCCTTTAAAAAAATCAAGGCGATAAGCTGATGCAAGGTGATAAACTGACATGGGGGTTGGGAGGGAGAATGAAAGAGCTGAAATACAAGGAATTTGTATCATTTTAAAAAATGGGTTTTAAAAACTGGGATGACTGGATCTTTTTTGTAACATTGAATTAATCCCCTAGCTGGGCCTGGTTCAAGACATTTTGCTGCATGAGGCAGAACAACAATTGGCACTCTATCCCCAGTCAAGGTGCATAGTTACCTGAGGCCAGCCAAGCTATTCTGGCACCTGAGGCAAAAAAAATCCTATAACTATCCCTTCCCTTCCCTGGGAATGTCAAGGAGGAGGAGGAGGAGGAGGGGGGGTCCCCAAAATCTAAGGTGACAATATGGAAAGGAGGGCAGGGCTCCCGTCTCTTTAACACTTGTATAGAAAAGGGAATTTCAGCAGGTGTCATTGGTATGCATACAGCGCCTGGTGAAATTCCCTCTTCATCACAACAGTTAAAGCTGCAGAAGCCCTGCTCTCTTGACCAGATACAAAAGAGGGCAGGGCTCCTACAGGTTTAACTGTAGTGATGAAGAGGGGATTCACCAGGTGCTGCATGCATACAAATAGCACCTGCTGAAATTCCCTTTTCAATACAACTGTTAAAGATACAGGAAACCTGTCCTCCTTTCCATATGGTCACCCTACAAAATCAGTTCCCTGAGGTGGCTGTTGTACTCTGTCTGTCCTAGAAAAGGCACTCTCTGCTGGCTCAGGTGTGAGGGCTAAAAGATGAACCAGGTAAAAGAGGTTTGTCAAGTTGGCACTTAGAAACAGGCCAACTAGGTCCTGCTGCTAAGAAAACAAAGGAGGGAGCAAGAAGGTCATAACGATTGGAAATGCAATCATGTGAACGATTGGAAATGCAATCATGTGAATCATGTGTCATGTGTACCATTCTAACTATGGTGGCTACATGACCACAGTTTAAACACACTCACTAAGCATTGGCTGCAAATAGGTTAGCGGCCTAATCATGGTTTAGCATGTTGTCTGAACAGGCCCACTGTGGGCTTGTTCACACGACATGCTCAGCCATGGTTAGTCCACACGTTTAAACCATGGTTATGTAGCTACCATGGTTAGGAATGGTTCACACAACACACTAAAGTCATGGTTCACATGACACGCTAAACCATAATGTTTAGCTCAAACTGTTAACCACTGTGGTTTAGTGTGTCATCTGAACAGGGTCAGTGTTGGTGTTAACCCAACATCAAATAGTAGTAACAGAGTCGTGCTGGCCCTGGTAGTTCCTCCACTAACAGTTGCATCAAAACTCAACAATTTGGGTCAGAATGAGACATGCATGATACATGCCTTCCTGCCATAGATGCCTGCTGGACGTATTGCCAACTATTTAAAGAGGAACATCCACATGCACTTGAAGAGCTTTGTCTGCCCCAGCTGCCATTGTTAACAATAACTGTGAAGTGATTTACCTAGTTTCAGTCTGTATCACCTGGAGTACAGTGTCGTTCCTGAGCTAGTCAGTGCTTTGGGGACTTCAACAAGGTAATTCCATCACAGCATTCCTTTATAGGGCTATTTGCAATCTGCATTCAGGATTGGTTTACTGAGCTACAGGTGGTCTGTTCCCCTTGTTTAGTACAGTTAAATATATCTTCAGGGATCCTAGTCAGCAAGTTGCTTTGTTCACTCTTTATCTTGTCCACAGATTTACATACAGGAGGTGACTGAACCACTCATAAAATCAGGGTTATTTTTTTTTAAAAAGTTACACTGACAAGTTATAAGAGAATAAAGGGATCAAGGACTAGTTGCATTATCCATCCAGGTTAGTAATTCTAAAATTTTGATATTTATGAAGAGAGTTTCCATTTGATGGCCCACAACCAGTGAAGTTTGATTCAGTTTCAATTTCAAGGACATGCCAGGGGAACACTAATGCAAATAAGCCAGTGGCAAAATAAAACAATGCATTGCCACATTCTGTGAGAAATAGGGACAAAAAATAAAAAGGGAGGCATTGTGATTTGGCTAGTTCTAATTTGCTGAATGACATGTAGAGAACAGGGTAAAACAGGTCACAGAGTCTGGTAATTCCTTAATAAGATATACAAAAGTAAATAGACTTTTATTTATCTAATAAATGTTATTACTAATAGCAATTTATTCATAACCATTATTTTACACTATAAATGTCTTGGGCAGGTTTAGGTTCTTCCAGTAATTTTGCCAGTGTAAGGAGTTGAATGGAAAAGAAAAATGTCTGCTAGTCAGTGATGTAGTGGAGCCAGGACTCATGGGGTGAAAGCATTGGGACTTCTTAATAAGCCAGGATAATGGGACTTCCTAATGTGCTGGGATATTTGGGGTGGATTGTCTAGAAAGGGCAATTAAGACCCATTCACTTTACAAAGGAGAGATATAATACAGGGAGAGAGAGAGAGATGGTTTGTACATAACAAGAAGCTGCCTTGGGGGAACTCCCCACAGGGTTTCTCGTTGCGGTGGTGGCTGCCATTTTGAATATTTGAGCTGCAGCAAAGGGGCACCATAGCTTGTCATTACGTGTGAACCGGGTGAGGGTAGGTTGTTGGGATAGCTGACAAGCCACCCAGAACCCATGGGCTGTTTTAGGATTGGGAGTTGTTTGTCAACCACCCCAATAACCCACCCTCACCAGGTTTTCATGTAACAACAAACTATGATGAGATGCCCTTTAAATTCCTAATTTTTCATTTTTAGTAAACATAACTATCTCATTACCGAGCTTGTTGGTTATCAACCGTTTCATTAGGTCTTTTCTTTTTATCATGCTGGAAGCACTGACATATACTGGAAGTAGTTCCAACGTGAACCAGAATGGCTGGGCAGTAGAGTGGATGGTGTGGGAGACTGTGGCCCAAACACAAATAAAGGAGTCAAGGCAGCTGCAGGTAAAAGACAGAGCTCTTTGGCCAGTGATGAGGTTAGCTCAATGGTTAGGTCCGTCTCCTCCACTAATGCAGTGGTTGAAAGTTTTGCCGAGGATTGGGCGGCCATGTGCCCCATTTGACAGAGGACAGTCCTCTATTTGAAGGGTCGTCAGTGCCTAGCCTCATGTTTTGAAAACATCCTCTATTTCAGTGGCTGTCCTGTTCAAGTCAGGTTTAAAGATAAAGAACCATAACAAGGAAAGTCAGAGGCCTTGAAGTTGCCCATCAACAGGTAGCACCTCGACAGCAGTCACAGGCCATGTCTACATCAGGCATTTATCCCAGGATCAACCAGGGAAGATCTAGGGATGACCCCGGGATAACGGAAACCTGGGATATCCTGTTTTTTCCATGGTTCCGGGACCATCCCAAGGATCATGCCTAGTGTGGCACAGATCCTGGGTCCTAAAATGGGCACGAAGCCACGTGGGGTGGCTCCATGCCCATGGGGAGGGAACAATTTTGCCATCCCCAGGATGGCAAAGGGGGTTGGGGCATGGGTTTGTTCTTTTTAACCTTTTTTGCCGGCTCCTCTTTTTTTAAAAAAAAAAATGGCAGCTGCGACGTCCCTCTTACCTTCCAGGATGTTGCGTGGCCATCTAGATACTGGGGGAGAATTGCAGAAGCAGGTAAATCCGTGATTCTCCCCCTCCCTCCCTCTACACCCTTAGGTGTAGATGAGCCCACAAAGATCACCTGGTCAGTCTTCTCCACTATGGTGAGATATATTGTATTTCTACTTAAATTATAGTTATTATTTCTCAATTTGCATCTATACCTATGAATTGGTATATGCATTAAGTGGCCTCCTTATTAGAGGACAAAGGGATTCTGCAAACCTGGTGTCCTTTTTGAAGCAAATATCCACTTGGAGAAATGTAATTGCTTTACATTTAATCTTTCTCCCTAGGTTCAACTGTTATCCTAGAAAAACACACCTTTATATTCCTATCTGGCTACTAGAATCCATATATCTATCTTTGATTAGGGAGAAACATTTAATGAAATGAGAATATAACACACACTGAGGGTGGGCTTTCTCAGGGGGAAGTGAAATGTGTGGTTCGGTTTTGAAGGGATGTTATTCCTTTTCTCTGTTTTCCTGGAGTAAGTTTTCTAAATTAGCCTGTTCATTGAATATCAGTATCTCAAGATGACAGCTCTCCAATCAGTGAATGAGGTTTATTAACTTGATTGAATAATAGCTGTTGGTTCAAATAGCACAGGAACTCTTTATTAGTCCAGCTCATGTTGCACAGCTATTTGATCACTCTTTTTCCCTGGGGCGGAAAGCACCCCTAGCAGCACAAACCAGTGTTCCAGCTTCTTCAATAGCATGCTCTGATTAATGTAAACAGTGCATATCTAGAAAAGAAGTAAGTGATTTAAGAATGCTATACAACCCAAACTGTAAGGAGAAATGATTTACTGCACCAAAAGTAACAATCTGGCACACAAGCAAAGACATACACATTTAACTCTGCTTTCAATGGTTCAGCAGATTCTAAACTAGCAAAAAGAGTACACATAGCAATGACTTTTCCTGTAAAAATGTGCCATAGGCCTCTGAGGATTGTATTGATAGATCACAGATTACAACGAAGCTTTGCTTGAAATATCATTTCCTATCCAGTTATTTGATAACTGTAGATGCTCAACAAAATAAAGTCAAAGTCTCGGACAAGCTTCCTAAGGAGGCTTTGGCAGTTTGTAGCAGAGATACAAACTTTTACTTTTGTGGCTACTGGAATATCAGTATTTGCCACTTCAGACAGGTGTCATTATAGTGGTTCAGATGAAACCGCTCATGCTTTGAAAGAACATGTGCGTAGTTGCAGGTTCATCTTGAGTCCCCTCACCTCTCAGCCACTGATGCATAAACTAGCATCTCCCCATAAGCTACAGATATGATGGAGGTATAAAGACCCGTTTCATTACTAAGCTCCTTGGATTTGTTCAAGAAACGAATAGATCTTTCAGTTATTTTTCTCCCCAGAGCAAAATCATCTAATTGCCAGGTCAACGCAAGAGGAGAGGACAGATTCACTCATCTGTAGATGTCATTCCAAAGTTCTCCATCAACTGTGTTTGCAGGTACACAACCCACATGGAGAAAGGTGGGTGACAACTTGCCAGTGTGCTATGAGCCAGGCACCATCTGCAATCATGGCTGCTAGGGTAAAATGCTGCCTGACCACAGAGATTTATGTTGGCTCACCCTGTTCACACCCTGTACCCTTGAAGAATGTCAGTAGTGTAAACTGGTCACAATAGTCTTGTATATCTGGAGCCCATTGAATCAGTAGCAGTTTTGTGCAAATGTGCCAGCACTTTGAATAACGGAATACTTTTATAAAAGGCGGGATTTTAAGCAAAAGAGAATGCAAACAGAAAAAAAATGTATACTGAATCTCATCCTTACAAAAACCAAGTGATAATTACCACTTCTGCTTAGGAAGTAGCAATTGTAAATAGCATGTGTACAATCAACATCAAACAATGTGCTTGCAGGGGTGACACGACAGTGAATCCTTTTTCTCAAAGAAGAGCCTCCTGTCCTTAGGAAGAAAGCAGCAAAAGGAAGACACAGTATCTAAATACACACTTTAAGAGCTACTTAGCAAGACTGTGCCTGCAGAGCACAGGAATGCTGACATCAGCCCCTGAGGGAATGCTATTCATACCCTCGTGGAAGACAGTGGATTGTGAAAGATGAAAGTAAGCGACAGCTGAAGCAACAAGAGCAACAGGGAACACAAGGAGAAGAGATGGAAATCAGAAACAGGGTCACTGGGGCAGATGCAACCCACCCATCAGCTTCTGAATGCTTTGTTGTGTGTATTCTCTTTCTAGTGAGTGCGCCCTGGGGACACACATGAGGAAGAAGCAGAGGGCACCACAGGCATGTGTGCACATCTCTTCATCTACAGAAACAAGATAGGTATCCGTAAGGAGTACTGAAAGCTGAAGATAAACCGACTATTAGTGAGAAATTGGCTCAGAAATCTATGATTTTGCGAGCTCCCTAAGCAAGGTTCTCTGGTAGGCATTTAAAAATATGTTGCCTAAACACATTACATATACTTTTTAAAAACTGTTTTCAAAGTGTTATATCGTGCTTGGTGTAGATCTGGCCACGCACACACACCGAGAAACGACAGAACACAAGACAGAACTAAAATATACATTTTGATTATTCAGTGCTCTCATGTGGTTGCAATATCACACATGGCTATTCGGGTTGGCTAAAGAATTACTACAGGCAAATAGAAATGCAGCAAGGAGAAGATCACCGTATGAATGACCGTATTCTGGAATTTTAGAACTCATAAGCCACCAGGTAGCCAGCTGGCAAAGCCTTATTTGGTTCATCCCTTGTCCTTACCAGGCCAATGAATTGGACCAAAACAGGACAATTACCCATTTGTTCACCTCACTCATATGCCACAACTCTGACCTGATTTGAGGGGTGTTTTCCATGGATGCTGCCCCAGCAAAAAGCTCTTTTGCTCACACAAGTCAGGGCTCCAACTAGAGATATGAAGATCTGGGGTGGGCAAGGGAAATTCGGGGGGGGGATACATTTTCCTGGTTCTTTCACACACACATACACACACACACACACACACACACACACCGGACTGTTTTTGTTTTTCCCAAAATTGGAAAAATTGAACAGCTTTGGACCATAAATATGTATGAGAGAAAAGCTAACTGAAAAAATGGTTTATTGTCTCCAGGGCTTTTCTTTCTTTTCTTTTCTTTTCTTTCTTTCTTTCTTTCTTACCCCCCCCCCCTTTTTTTTTTTTTTAAAGAAAAGGCCTTTTCCAAAGTTTTCTTTAACCTTGCAGGAATTTCAACATTTTTCTTCAAAATCTTCTCTCAAGCATGACACACATGCTGCTTCCAGTCCTGCATGATTATGTGGTTCATCTTTTTTTGAAGGGATTTTGTAGGGCAGTTTCCAAGCCAGAGAGCTTAGATCTTCTGCTCCCATTTTATCTTGATTTCCTTTCTCCTCTACCTCTCCAGTGGCCAACTTCTCAAGTTTTCTTCACTCAAAGCTTCGATTTCATTTTGCAGGATCACATACATAATTTTGACTGGCATCATATGTAGGAACATGGGGGTGGGGTTTAAAATAAAAAATGTAATTATTGCACACATGAAAATAGTTTATAGAGTTAAATAGCTTTTCTACACAAGGCTCTTATCTCATTCTATTTTGTTACATTGCAGCATTGAGATCCAGGCATTTCATGAGGGACATTTCCTTTCCTACTTTTCACTACATAACCTCTAGGTAGCACTGTGCTATAGCAGAATAGTGCAAATACACAAGAGGGAGTCATGCTTTCTTTCACTTTCACATTAAGTGTCATATGTTCCTTGCTCCAAAAGGACTCATGAAACGTACACTTAGAGACATAAGCGAAACTGGAGGGTCACGATGTTGTCTAACAAAATCTTCCTTCTTCATTTCTTTGGCCTCTCTTCATGGCCATCATTTTCCTGATCTGCTGCACATTATTATTATTATTATTATTATTATTATTATTATTATTGGAAAGTGCTTCTTCACTGCATGAACTCAGCCAATTAAGGATCACATAGCAAATGTCACAGTGTCTCGGTGCCTTATGACCGCTCAGATTTGACTACTTGGTGATGTCACTGAGCACAAACAAAATCTCCCCATGGCTCTCACCCTTAAGTGAGATGGAAAAATAAATGCTTCCTTGATGTCAAGGTAGCCAGCGATGTTCCTTGTTTGGCCATACTGTCCTATGGCCAAAACCAGTTTACTGGCAGTTTATGAATGACTACCAAAATTTAATTCGTAGTCCTACAAGAATATGCACCTTTTCTTTCTCTCTCTCTCTCTCTCTCTCTCTCTCTCTCTCAATGGCTCAATTCGGATGACACGATAGTCAATGGTGGGGTAATAATCAACTGTACAGTTGTTCATCTAGGGGGTACTCCCCACACAACATGGTAATAAATAATCAACTGTGGTGTGGATTAGGATCAGCACTGAGTTGACTACGGCAGCATTCGGATAACACAATAGTCAAAACAACTGATGATTGTTTCCCCCACACCAGTTTTTTTATTGTGTCGTCTGAATTGAGCCTCTCTTTGTCTTGCTTTGCTGGCCAGGCAAACACAATCACAGCTGCCATACCAGGCATCAGCAACCATTTATTTATTTATTTATTTAATTATGTAATAACCTGTCTTTCTTCCAAGGAGCTTCATGAAGGCAAACATGGTTCCCCTGCCCCCACCATTTTATCCCTATTAAAATTCTGTGAGATAGATAAGGTTGAGAGGTAGTAAACAGTCCAACACCATGCAATGAACCTCATGGCTGAGTGGAGATTTGAACATGGGCCTCTCTAGTCCAGTTCAGATATTCTAACCACTATACCATACTGGTCAAGACTCCCAAAGTTTCTGCTTTCTGTCCACTACATTCAGATAAGTATGGTATATTACAGTCCAATGTGTATTTGTTTGCTCCAACTGCATTTTATCAAATGTGCATTTTATCAAATGTGCAGGCTCAGTTCCATCCTCAATAGAGTGTGGCTGCTGCTTCTGTTGTCATCTTCCCCAAAATGAGCCCACAGTCCAGCTTTGAACAATGAAAAATGCACAACTCTATTCCTTTCGCTTCTACAGAGGTTCCTCAAAGATATTGCAGTACAAGCAAGATCATTCCTTCTTATGGAGGAAAAGCATAAGAATTAACTTTGTATTTAACTAAGCAATATACAAATATTCTATATGATGTTGCTGACTAAAAATTTATCAAATATGTGAACCAATTCATAATCTGGTTAATCTAAGTAATATCCATAGAGAGAGGTGGGACACTACATTTGCATTTAATTAAGCCATGCACAAATTTCTCATTTGGTGTTGTGAACTAAAAATTAATGCAATATGCAAGGCAGTTCATAATGTGGTTTAATAACTACCCAATGGCTGGTGGAGTGAATTAACTACAGGCACATATTCATGAAATGCTTGCAGAAGTGATTATATTTTGTTCATGGCAATGGTTTCATGGTGAGTGAAAGACGCCTGCTTTACCACCACAGAGTTCTAACCTCCTGCACTGCTGCACCATCTGGATTGCACAATGCTCAGGAAGAGGGCAGGAGGGAGGGAGACAGCCAGGACTTCAAGCTGAACAAAAGACAAAATAATTGTAGAGTAGGCCATTGGTACAATGCAAGAATATTTGTTACAAGCACTGGTAGAGGCTTCTGACTAAGGGTAAGCATTTCCCTCACTTTCCAGTCTGTTATCCTTCTATGGTGTTTTTGTTCTACTTCTTGCATTGTATTCCATTCCACTTAATTTCCAGTTTAACTTGGAAGAATGTCTACAATTAATTTTGACATTGGCAGATGTCATTTGCCACAGCTTTCAGCTCATATTACAGATGCACAGCAGCTCATATGTCCATTGAAACATTTACAGAGCAAAGTGAAAACTTGATGCTATGCTACAATCACATCAATATTACTTGGGATTTGTACAGTGTTTTATTATTTTATTGATTAGTCTGATTGTGTTCTGATATGACTTTATTTTGTGAACCACTTGGAGATTTTATTTCTTAAAAGATAGAAAAGCAATATATAAATGCTCTAAAATAAATAATTTGGGCAGATCACATAAATTAAGCATCCTAATGGAAATTCAAATCATAAGTGCTATTATCTGTGTGATGGAAGAGAGGGCGATTCTCATGATGGCAATATATTACCTCCCGTATCAGAGGCAGTATTCTTCTGTATACCAGTTCCTGGGGAACATGAGCAGGAAGGTGCTATTGCATTCATGTCTTACTTATGGGCTTCATGCAGGCAACTGGTTGGCCACTGTGAAAACAGAATGCAGAATTAGAGAGGACTTTGGTCTGATTTAGCATAGCTTCTTCTTATGTTGTCTTCTCCACCATGCAAGACTTGCTGGCCTAGTAAATGTGCAAACCAAACTATTGTATAGATGATATAACATGACAACGTTCTGGAGCAGAACATTCAACATGGAATCTAAAAAAATAGTGTGTGTGTGTGTGTCCTCTTTTACAGAGGACAGTACTCTACTTGAACGGCTGTCAGAAGACCATCCTCTCTTTGAAGGCATCCTCTATTTGAAGAGCTGCCCGGTCCAAAACTGGTTTAAAGTTAAATCACCCATAAAAACTGATGCTCATCAACTGTTACACCCGAACACCAGCAGACTGAACATGCAGATCACCTTGTCACAGTCATCCCCACTATGGTGAGATGTACTGTGTTTCTATTCAAATTACAATAATTATTTCTAAATTTGCATCGAGACATATTAATCAGCACATGCAAATGTTATGCAAATTGTTCTCTTCTTTAGTCCTCTCTTTGTGTAGCATGTTCTCTTTCTTGGTGATTCATAAGGTAGCAGGGAGGTAACAGGGAAATAAGTTTTGTAGACCTTGCTTGTGCTGTATATTGTATCTTCCTCATGCTATGCAATTCTTTAAAACCGTAGATACACTGATGTTCTGGGATAGAACAAGCATTCCAACTCCTTCATCATTCCCAACAGTTATTTGCCGGTGTTGTTCATTCATTGCAGATGACAGTGCAAAAACAACTTTCCAGAAGCAGACAGTTACAATTAGAATGATCAAAGAAAATAATTAAAGTAATTATGCAGAATTTTTAAAACAATGGAAGTTATTCAAAAACCAGAAGCTGTCTCAAGTCAAAATAAATTTCTGATGTTATTTTCCATCTGCAATGCCAGCAAGAGTATTGTACCAGGCAACTAGCAGAGTAATAAAAAATTGTGTTATTCTCCCATCTTTTCTGGCTTCTGTTGAACAAAATGCCATTTTTAATGAAGGAAGCTATATGCAGGCATGCACAGAGATGTACTTAAAAGCATTGTGTGTATGCATGTGTGTGCCTAGCAGGATGTTTACCCTCCACCTTTGTACTGCAATCTACAGAGGTACTTGCCACTGCTTTGCTATTCCCCTCATGTTTTTGGTGGGCTTCTGCCACTTTAAATAATAAAATGCTGCTTGTACATTTATGCAATTAAATGTTTGGTGCTTTAAACGTCCTGAAAATGTGGTGTTCTTGTCGACTTAATAGCGCATGTCTATGTGGAAGCAGGTCTTCCCAAGCACATCTGCTTGGAAGAAGGTCCAACGGAGTCAGAATGGGAGTAAGTACTTACAGGTATGGAAGTATGGATTTTGTAAAATCTGTTCTGTTTGCGTTTCATGGATTGTCAGGTGCCTTTCATTCTGACGTCTGATCATTGATGGAATTGGATTTTTTCCAATTTCCCAAATTTGCAAAAATTCACATTTGCGCAAAATCACATTTGTAAAAATGCACAAATTCCACCTCAAAATGCCCCAGTCCCCGCAAAATGAACATTTTTGTGCTTTAGTCTATGGGGAAATGAGCATTTATGGCGGGGGGGGGGGGGGTTTAAAAAGAAAATACGTTTTTTTCTACAACTAACCTTGTATAAAATTCTGGAGAGTAAAAAAAAAAAAAAAAGGTCCACAAGTCTGCAGAAGCCATAAGACTTGGGAAAAGCCGGTCCACTGCAGAATCCGCAGGCTGGATTCAGAGAAATTCAAACTCATTTGATTCCAATGCAGATTTCTCTGACATCCCTTCTCCAAGGTAAACATCTATAGGGTTGCAATCTAAGTTGTCAAACTGCTTCACAAGAGGTGAGAGCTGAAGTCATCATTTCACAGCTTCAAGCCAGTCAGCACTGCACAATTTCTGCCTCAAACCCAGATAACTAGTTTCCCTTGACTTAATCCTGGAGAAAAACAGGCACAATGCCATCAGTGACAAGGACTCCTGTTTTTCAGAGTGCCTGTATACACTCTAACCCCTCATTGAGTTGCAGGTCTGTCTCTGTGGTAGGCTGGATCTACATGTCGTCCTCGATGCGCCCTCCCTGCGCCACAAGCTGCTTTGGAGCGCTGCATTTCGTCTAGTGTGGCTCACACCTCGGAGGCTCTGCTTGCTCTCTCGCCGCTGCCGCAGCCCTTTCATCCCGGCCGGTCCCAGGGAGGGAGGAGGGAGGGTTGTAAACGAAAGCTAGCAATTGGAAATCCCTCTCCCAATCGCTGGCTTTTGTTTACAACCCTCCCTCCTCCCTACCCGGACGGGCCTGGATGAAAGGGCGGCGGCCGCAGCAGCGCAGGCGCGGGCAGAGCCTCCGAGGCTTGAGCCACACTAGACGAATGCAGCACTCCAAAGCGGCTTGTGGCGCAGGGAGAGCGCATCGAGGACGATGTGTAGATCCTGCCCTGGTAAATGGGACCTGCAGTGTTGCAAAGTGGAGTGTTCCTGTTCAGCATTCCAGCAAGCCAGCCATGCCCTTTTCCAAAACACTCCATTCCCGGTTACATCCCCATTTTCCACCGCCACCACCCAGCACACATACACACATGCAAGCCACACACACACATACACCAGTCAGTTAGTGTCCATGGCAACTGAGCATGCTCAGTCTGCATTGGGCTGTTAATCCCCTTTAGGGTTTTATTGGTAGAGATTGTACTGCTGTAAACCTTTGGATTTCCCCACGCTTGGTTTTTACCTCCCTCATACTGGTAGTTCGATGTTGTTTTGGCTACACACAGAATGAGTTTCTGTTAGCATTTTGTTCTTCTGTTTCAGTTGTTTCCAATGGCCAATGATACTATATAGTGCCGGTTACAATATATTTTCTCATGATACTGTGCAGACATATAAACTCTGCTGAAGTCTGAGGAAGAGAGGTCAGTGGAGTTTGGAATCTGAGGTGACTTAAGGATTCATTAACTAGGCAACACTATCCTGTTGTTCATGGGGAAATAGATCCACTGATAGTTTCTTTTGACTGCACATTGAGGAATGTAGTCTCAGGTCTGAATTCAGATAACTGTGCAAGTGTAACTAGCTCTCCGCTTTGCAAAATTTGCATTACCTCCTGGCTTCCATATCCTACCCTTGCAAACTTCGTTTGAAGATCTTCCAAATCTAGAGGGGTTATTTTTCCGTTCACACCAACCAGTCTCTCTCTGTCTGTCTGTCTGTCTCTCTCTCTCTCTCTCTCCCCTCCCCTCCCCTCTCCTCTCCATCTTCTCCTTGTCTCCTTGTCTATCTTCCTCTTCATCAGCAGGGCATGGATAATAATGAACACATATAATTTGCGTTTAGAACTGAGGCTTGTGGGATGAGTTTAGACATTAGTATTTAGAAATTTAAAGGTCACGTGCTTTTTTATTTCTTTTCTTGAGTCTCAGTGAGACATTATGCTTATATGATAAGTTACATGTTTAGCTTCACTATAAGATAAAATATATAAAGATTTCAGAGTTTGGCAGACATGCATAAGCTATCAGCTTTACCTAATATATGTATATGTAGTGCCAACAGAGCACCTAATTCTTCTTTTTTATAAAATTGGACTATTAGAGGGTGGGATGTAGCTCTGTAAATAGTCTCCCCCCTCCACTACCCCCCCAATTGCTTCTTTAAAATTACAGCATGGAGTTTTTCTTGGAACAGGGCTGTGTAAACTAGAGGTGTCCTTGGGCAAATCAGAGCAGTTGGGAAATAAGAGCCACATCATGTGAAGTACTTGAGTCCCAGGTAAAGACAGTAGCTATTTCCATTTTTACAAGCATTTTTACAAACATTTTATGCACCGTTCCTGAAAAAGAGGAAATTTGAGACAATGCAAATAAATATACATTTCCCTCCATTGAGACTCATCTCAACAGTAATTCCCACTTTCCAGATGGTAACAAGAGCTGTTGGAAGCAACAAGACATAACAGAGTGTAACCTTACTGCCAGTCCTGCAGTTTCCTAAATAAAAACATGCTGTATATTCCCCTCCAAGATTGGATATTTGCTCAACACATTTCTTTATAAAATTGTTCCTCTTGCAGTTTTTGTGTTTAGTTTAACGGCTTATGAATAAACATAGAAGCGGGTACTTTCATGTTCACACAGATTTCTTATGAGCAGGACAACATGATCATACCATTGATTGGTTGATTGAGTATTTTGAATTGAAGCAAAGAGCATATGTTCACCAGGCACCAGATGCATATGGAAGAAAAGATTTTCCAATGTCTTCTATCTGCTGTCCTGTAGAGAACTTTAAAATGATCTAAAATTGAGATAAACATTGTTTGACACTGCTGTATTTCCACGTTACAAGGAGAAAAAACACAAATGACAAGGAAGTTCAAACAGAAATAGTGACTGGCCACCTCCACAATAACTTGTTGCCTCCATTTTTTCGGGCCCATTGTTGAAATCTGGTTGGAAAAAATGGAGGCCTGTTGATGAATGCTAGAGCAAGTAGGTTTATTTTAGAAGCCTACAGGCCAATGCATGACCTCTGGTTTTGTTAAACTCCTTCCAGTGCAGACTGGACGTAATCTGTCACACTCTTAGTTGGGGAATGGCAGTGCCAGGGATAACATGATCTAACTCAAGAGTTGTGCAGCAGATGAGGAGACCTTAAGTTGCAAACCAACCTTAAATTGCAAACCATGAGACTTCAGTGCCTCCATTCCAAGCATCTGATACAACATTAATCTGGTTAATTATGAAGTGTGAGTGTGTGTCTCAGGGCTTACTTATTCATAATTTCAAATAATGGTGTTTCTGGATAAGTTTGAATAACACTTCCTTGAAACAATGCAGTCCTATGCATGGATCCAGAATGGCCACTAAGAAGGTAAAATCCTAGGCATATAGACCAAAGTTTTATCTGCAGAAACAACACACCTTTGCATGTAGGGCCTATTGAAGTAAATGGTGCAGCTGGGGGTTACATGCTGTTGCCATGCATAGGGCAAGATTGTATCTCTGAAGTTAAATTGTCCCTTGGATAGTAGACTTTCTTCCATAGTTCCTCCCATATAGATACATGACTGATAGATAGACATAGATATAGGCACAGAAAATGCACAAGAGCTTTGAGACTATACTGATGAGCAATCTAATCAAGGTTTTCTACATAAATGAATTTCCAGTTTCTTTCTTTGCAGGCTGCACAACTAAGGAAAGTCTGAAAGGAAGAATAACTGTGAGGTGACTAATCTTGAAAAATGCAACTCATGCCTAAGGGGCTACGCTAGCTGGAAAACATTCAGAGCAGAACTTAATTCCATAGAGTGCAATAAATTCACTCTTATTCTCAATCACAATGGTTTTGGAGAATACAAAGTTTAAGCCACCATTCTTTATTCTTATGATTTCAAGCTCATCTGCTGTATAAATATATCTCATTGCAGACTAACATTAAGTGGCCAGTTGCTGCTTATTTGTATTGCTAGAGGAACATCTGTCCATTCACTGGAGTAGATGTGAATGCCATGTTTTATTTACCATTTTTAAATTCACCCTTAGAGGAAAGAGAGAAGAATAAATAAACATGTTTTTTACCCACTTTCAAGTTTTTGCTGCTCCAAGGCCTTGGTACCATGACTTCTGTACATCAAAACATACAGGATTGACATGTAGGAAAGCAAGGTCAATACAGTGGAGTGCTGGGCATTTTTCAAATGTCAAAAAATAAAATGAGAATTAGCATCTTCAACTGATGCACAATACCAGGATGTGATGACAAATTGGTTTACATTGTCCACACTATACAAAGATGTGTATCTAAAAGTCATTGTTACAGGATCGTGTTTATGGTTGGCTGGACTAAACGCAGCAATTTGGTATCAGAAAAAGTAATCTAAAATGCATCTCCTGAGAAGTTTATTTTAAATGACTTAACATCTTGAGGACCATGCTTAAACTTTAAAATTTAAATTAAGGACTCCCCATAATATATATAAGGCCATGAGAGACAAAGTTAATTGTATCATTCCCTCCCCTCTTGCCCCCTGAAAACTATTCACACATACCATGACATTCCAGTGCATACTTTGAATGTTTATGTACAATATATTTCATTGCACGTTTAATTGAAAGACATAGAAGGCTATCAATGAAAATAAGCAATAACAGGAAACACTTTGATACTTTCCAAAACTATTTTGCAGAAATTTATCTTTTTAATTAAAAAAAATGCATTATCTACAATGTGGTCATAGAAGTGGGTATACATGTTTAAAAATCTTTTTTCTTTAAAAAAGTGAAAAGCAAAGAGATATAGGAAATAGCCAGGATATGAGAATAACAAATCATCATCTGTTTGAATCCTGTTTTTCTCTCCAAAAGGAAGCCCAACGCAGCTAACAGCATCATAATATAGAACAAATACAATAATATAAAATAAAATATCGAAAGACAACAATATGGAAATATACTACAATAACCCATGAACTTTAAATTCAAGTCTTAAACATCGTCAGTTAATAAATGCAAAATATATCAAACAAACAAGGAAATAATAAAATACAAGCTACATTTTAACCAAAAATACACACATACCCCACTCAGCAGCCTTTATAGTAAACTGTTTGGGTGTACCTTTAAAAAGATGAATCCGCCCTGGAACCAAAAGGAAAAAACTAGGCCCAACCAATTAATACAATAATTGAATGGAATATAAAGAACTGCCATATCCCGAAACCCCCTCATATCAAACCTGCCCTCTCATCTCAGATCAATACAGAGAGAGAAAGATACAGAGGCATCCAGTCCTACTTTCATGCCAAACACAGCAGACAAACATGATGGATGGAGTAGAGCAGGCAAATATCAATGGCTAGCTACACATGAGCCTAGTTTTAGGGTGACCATATGAAAAGAAGGACAGGGCTCCTGTATCTTTAACAGATGTATTGAAAGGGGAATTTCAGCAGGTGTCATTTGCATGTGTGCAGCACCTGGTGAAATTCCCTCTTCATCACAACAGTGAAAGCTGCAGGAGTCCTGCCCTCTTTTGTATCTGGTCACTCTAGTATAGCTCCTGCAGCTTTCAATGTTGTGATGAAGAAGGAATTTCACTAGATGCTGCATGCATACAAATGACACCTGCTGAAACTCCCCTTTCAATACAACTGTTAAAGATACAGGAGGCCTGTCCTCCTTTCCATATGGTCATCCTATATATAATGATATTGTTTATGAGCACTAATACTTGTGCACGCTGCCCAAACGTCAGAACATAGGATTGTCAACACTGACTGGCAGCAGCTGTCCAGGGTTCCAGGCAGGAGATTTATGGAGAAGCGGGGAATTGAACCTGGGACCTTCTACATGCAAAGCAGGTGCTCTACCACTGAGCTATAGCCTCCTCCTTACTTGCAATGGCCATAGTTTATGATTATGTAATTGAGAACTCAGGGTTGTCCCTCCCCAAGCAAGCCAGAATCATAAGCCATGTTTTGTTGTTGTCTGCTCAACGCTCCTCATAAATGGTAAGCCAGAGGAGAAAGGTGATGTTAAACACATGATCTGGCATTCCATGTATCTTTTTAAACTATAGCAACTGCTGGAGGATGGTAGACATCAAGAACACAGTGCATGAGGGAAATAGCCTTTACTTCTGTGTTGAGGTCCCAATGTAAATTGCCCCTCCAAGCTGCTGTTTTGGGAAGGAAATTCCCATTGGTCTCTAAGGGACCTTCACTCAAACCAAACTGCAGTATAAGAAGAGAGGATTTTAGTTGGGACAATGGCACAGGAGGAGGAGGATCAACACTCCTCCTTCCCATGCACTATGGTCCCAATCCTGATTAGAGGCTGCAGCAGCTCCTCTTTATAGTTGAACAAAGACACATGCAACACTGCCAAACCATGTGTTTAACATCACATGTAGTCTGGCCCTAAGTCAAATAGAAGGCCATGTGAGAAATGCCAAGAGAGAGCTTTGCCTATTGACACTGAATAACAATGCACTTAATGAGGTGCTTGTACTGGCAAAGCAAATACATGCAGTGTAACATCACGTCAGCCAACCCAATCCACTTCCATTCGCTTCCTACAAATTACTTCCTCCATCATTTCCCCTTGTTGAGTGACATTCCTTGAGAATGATTTCTAGAATATGCAGGCTATCAGCAGATTTAGTAAGCATCTTGTCTCCTTGCATTTAATTCATTTGAACTGCATGTGGGGGCCTATTTGAAGGATGCAAGATTTGAAAGCCCCCTTTTGCTTTGTACTTTTCTACCCACTTACTTAAATAGGTGGGTGCAAATGCTGTTTTTTCCAGCTTCAGTGTTGGATGTTTATGTATCAGGATTAACTTTTCAACTCCATAGTAAATTTTCATTTGTCATGGAAATTGTGAGTCATGAAAAAAATACCCTAAACTTGGCTTGTTTGAACCCAGTAATAAAGTTTTTTACAAGACACGAAATAATCGAGCACTGCCTACAAATTCAGAACTCGACCGTTCTTGTTGTTGCTGGTCTACTCAGACAGAAGAAAAATGATTCCAGATGCATTTAGGGTGCTTATACCTCTTGCTTTACTCTCTTTCGTTGTACATACTATTAAATTCTGATCAGTGTTCAAGATTGTATTTTGCCACCAGGGAGCTATGGTAATAAAGCAATATTTCTGCAAGTTTTGTTGCCAATGTCTTCATAAGGCTAGACTTCAGCACACAAAGAAAGCTTCTTTAATATTTTATTCCCTAGTGCTAACTTTTTAATGTTCAGGGCTTCCAAAAGTAAACAGAGAAAATACCTGTTTAGTCTCAGTGCAGATCAAAAGATGTATTTTGCAAAGACTGAAAGTTCTTGGTAGTAGTCGGCTACTGACAGAGCCAAACAATGCGTGGGAATGGATGGTATAGAATCCAATATGATTTGAAAAATTAAAATAGAAACTAGATCATCTTCAAAAAATAATCTTTCCTCTTTTTGCAATGCTTCTTATAAAAAATAGGTCTGTTCAGTATAATCCATTCTTAAAAATGCAGTACAGCATTGTGTGAGCTTGTCTTTTGAGCTTAAATTTAATCAAGTGTTACTATAAATGGGATTTTCCTTTCTATGATTTAATTACAAATTGGCTTTAAGTACAGCATCAGGAAATCTCCATTTCTAGCAAATAGAAGGGGAAATAAACGAATTTGGCAATAAAAAAAAAACCTCCAACAGGGCTAAACCTAGAAATAAAATAAAACTAAAATATTTAAATAAATATTCTTTGTATGTTGTGTTCTGCAGAAACCCCATGTAGCCAGGCTGCCTTAGCATAATCATTACTTCATTCTTTTTCTTCTGTACTGCTTCAATTCAGCCTAATATTACATTCAGCCTATAAGCAATACTGGAAAGTAGTCTAATCATTTATGTATTATTTTTATTGTTTGTTTTAAATATTGCTAGGCTGCTTTTCAGGACAGGAGCCCTCCCAAGGTGGCTTACTTCCAATAATAATTAAAAAGAACAATATGGTAATATTAAAGCAGCAATCATTCATAAAAACAAGAAACACCAGCATAAGACAAAACCTACAATACAGCTGCAACTACAACCCAGAACAGTCCAAATATATAATCAGGGAAAGTCCACATTAAACATGTAAGTCCTCAGGGCTTTCCTAAAATCCTGCAATGATGGTGCATTGCAGACCCGCACAATGTGGGGCCACTGCAGAAAAGACCCTCTGTGGTGTACTAACCTAACTGCTTCCAAAACTGGGCAAGTGCAGGGCCGTGCAGAGGGGGGGCAATGGGGCCAGTTGGCCCGGGGCCCACGATTTTGAGGGGGCACTCTGATGAGGAGGTCCCCCCCAGCTTAAGCTACTGCTTCCATAGCGTAAGCAGCCCATCGAGAAGCGAGGAGCCCGCCTTGTGGAAACAGCGCAGAAGCCGTCCGTTGTGAATACCACGGACAGACTACAAGTACCAGAGAGCCATGCCGCATGCGGGGCGGGGATATATGTGCCTAATTTGCGATGGTTGTCCTTACTGTAGGGTGACCAGATTTTGGAAACCAAAATCCCGGTCCCCCCCGCCACTCCCCCAAAACAACCCCCCCACCAAGCCACCCACCCCCCAAAAACACCAGCCTGGACCTACCGGGTTCTCTTCCTTCGCCGCCTGCGCCGGGTCCTCCGCTGCCGCCCCCACCGGGTCAGCCGCCACCCCCAGATCCCCCGCAACCGCCGGGTCTTCATCCGCCGCCGCCGGGTCCCCCACCCCCGGGTCCCCCACCCCCACCGCCGGGTCAGCCTCCAGGTCCCCCGCTGCCACCAGGTCCTCCACCGCCGGGCTCGTAAGGCCAGAGGCCGCGCGGAAGAGGCGGGAGAGGGCTGGATCCGGAAGTGATGTAATTGGCCCTCTCCCGCCTCTTCCGCGTGGCCTCTGGCGAGCCCCAAGGAGGCCAGAGGCCGAGCAGAAGAGATGGGACAAGGCCGGATCCGGAAGTAATAATAATTAGGGGTGTGCACAGACCCCCCCGGATCGGATCGGGACCTGGATCGGGACCTCCAATTTTGTCACGGACCGGTTCGGACAAAATCGGAGGCCCCCCGGACCGGATCGAGTCCGATCCCGACCCAAAAATCGTAAATTTTTTGATCGGCCGCCATTTTTTTCCCCATAGACTTGCATTGCAATGCAAGTCTATGAGGAAAAAATGGCAGCGGGTGGGTGAGGGGGGGCCTAACTCCCTCCCCCCCGGGGCCGTCCGCTGTGGATGGCCCCGGCAGGTAAGCCCCCTCCCCCGTGCTCCCTACCCCCCCTGGGGCCGTCCGCTTCCATCCGCTGGCGCCCGCGGGCGCCAGCGGATAGAAGCGGACGGCTCCGGGGGGGGTAAGCCCCCTTCCCCGCCACTGCTTACCTTCTCGGCCCGTCCGCTCCCGTCCGGCGCCGGCGGCTACTACCAGCGGGCTCCGCAGCCTACTTTCGAGTAGCACGCCGGGTGATGACATCACCCGGCGCGCCACCCTGGAGTAGGCCGCGGAGCCTGCTGGTAGTAGTCGCCGGCGCCGGACGGGAGCGGACGGGCTGGCAAGGTAAGGGCCCCCTCCCCCCCTCCGCGCACCCCCTCCTCCTCTCCACGCACCCCCTGCTTACCTTCTCGGCCCGTCCGCTCCCGTCCGGGGCCGGCGGCTACTACCAGCAGGCTCCGCGGCCTGCTCTAGAGTAGCGCGCCGGGTGATGACATCACCCGGCGCGCCACCCGAGAGCAGGCCGCGGAGCCTGCTGGTAGTAGTAGTCGCCGGCACCGGACGGGAGCGGCCGGGCCGGGAAGGTAAGGGCCCCCCTCCCCCCTCCGCGCGCCCCCTCCTCCCCTCCACGCACCCCCTGCTTACCTTCTCGGCCCGTCCGCTCCCGTCCGGGGCCGGCGGCTACTACCAGCAGGCTCCGCGGCCTGCTCTAGAGTAGCGCGCCGGGTGATGACATCACCCGGCGCGCCACCCTAGAGCAGGCCGCGGAGCCTGCTGGTAGTTGTAGTCGCCGTCGCCGGACGGGAGCGGCCGGGCCGGGAAGGTAAGGGCCCCCCTCCCCCCCTCCGCGCGCCCCCTCCTCCCCTCCACGCACCCCCTGCTTACCTTCTCGGCCCGTCTGCTCCCGTCCGGGGCCGGCGGCTACTACCAGCAGGCTCCGCGGCCTGCTCTAGAGTAGCGCGCCGGGTGATGACACCGTGAAGGTGATGATGATGATGATAATGTTTGATAATGATGAAAGACTGTTCTATTGTTGTTGCTTCTATTTGTACAGCAACTAAAAATAAATGTTAATTTCTGATTTAACAATGAGGTGTTGTAGAACAGGTTTAATATGAAAGTGTTATGTAGAACAGACATGTTGGTGGGCATTTAAAAAAACATTAAAAAATACTTAATGAGCAGTTTGAAATGGGGGGGCACACACTTCCCATCTGGCCTGGGCATATGACCAGCTCTGCACGGCCCTGGACAAGTGAGAAGGGCTCCCTATCCCTGATTTCCATGAAATAGAAACCTGAGAAATTAGTAGGAATTGCATGCCATCTTTGTGTATCAGAATGTATGCAGAGGTGCATCTAATGCAGCAGCCCTTCCAAACCTGGGGTCCCCACCTTTTATTTATTTGTTTATTGCATTTCTATACCACCCAATAGCCGAAGCTCTCTGGGCATTTGACAAAAGTTGAAACCATCAGATAAGGATACGGATAAAACAAACAATAGTATAAAACACAATATAAAAATACAATATTACAGCACAGCCACGGTAAAACCGAGCAGTAATGAAGAGATTTATACAGATTTAAAAATACAGATTTAAAAATACAGATTTTAAGATGCAAAGTTAAAAGACTAAGATGATAAACTGATAAAATAAGGGAAGAATAAGGTCTTCACCTGGCATTGAAAGGAGTATAACGTAGGTGCTAGGTGAACCTCTCTAGGGAGCTCATTCCACAACCAGGGTGCCACAGCAGAGAAAACTCTCCTTCCTTGAGCCAGGGTTCATGGAGAAGGACCCCTGAAGATGAGCTTAGGGTCTGGGCAGGCACATATGGAAGGAGGCTTCCTTCAGATACCCTGGCCCCAAGCCGTTTAGAGCTTTGAATGTTAATACCAGTACTTTGAATCAGGTCCGGGCCTGGACCGGCAGCCAGTGAAGCTGGAAAAGGACTGGTGTAATGTGGTCTCATTGGCCGGTCCCTGTTGACAGTCTGGCTGCCCTGTTTTATACCAGCTGAAGTTTCCGAACCATTTTCAAAGACAGCCCCACATATAACGCATTGCAGTAATAATCCAGACAAGAGGTTATCAGAGCATGGATAACTGTAGCTAGGCTATCTCTGTCCAGATAAGGGTGCAGTTGGTGTATCAGCCTAAGCTGATAAAAGGTGCTCATTGCCACTGAGTCCATGGCCAGATCTACACCAAGCAGGATACGACACTTTAAAAATGGTTTGAAAACTGTATAGGTAGTGTGTCCTGGGCCCCAACAGTTGTCACTACTGTTATAAACCATTTTAAAGCAGTAGTGTAGATCCTGCCCACCTGTGCCTCAAATGACAGTTCTGGATCCAGGAACACCCCCAAACCATGAACCTGAACCATTAGGGGGAATGCAACCCCCTCCAGAACAGGGTGAACATCACCTAGCCGAACAGACAAACCACCCACAAAGAGTACCTCCGTCTTGTCTGGATTGTGTGTCAGTTTGTTGGCCCTCATCCAGTCTATTACCATGCCCAGGCACTGATTCAGAACACCCACTGCCTCACTTGGGTTTGAGGAAAAGGAGAAGTAGAGCTGATGGCACCTCAGCCCACATCTCCAGATAACCTCTCCCAGCGGTTTCATGTAGATGTGGAACAGCATAAGGGATAAAGTAGAGCCCTGTGGAACTCCATGGCCTAGATGCCATGGCACAGAGCAATAATCCCCCAGCACCACCTTCTGGAATTGACCATCCAAGTAGGAGCGGAACCACTGCAACACAGTGCCTCCAGCTCCCAGCACAAACAACCTATCCAGAAAGATACCAACAACCTCTGGGGACCCACATTGGGAAAAGCTGATCTAATGTATTGTAAATCCAACTGCAACGGTTCTTGTCACATTTCGCCTTCAAGTTATCACATCACTGCAGGCAACAATTGTGCAGTCCTCATGGCAGGAATCACATGCTTAATCTATAGGAGTAAAACTATGTGGTCCCTTCCCTCAATGTATGTAATATTCTTCCTTTCCTTGCACTTGCTTAAATTAGTGGATGCACTTGATATGTTTTGCAGCTTGCAGTATCCTAATGTGGAAGTAGGAATGTGTGTGTGTGGTGGTAGGCGTCAGTTTTAGAGAAGGATTGGTGAGTGGGAGGGATACATAATTCTTCCCATACACACCAATTTTCATGTGAAAATGCTCCCCCTCCACCACCAATTTTCATGTGCCATCATTGTCCCACACTCTTCACTTTTGGTGCAGAACCCAAGGCATCTTCAGAGAATACGGGAAGCTGTACTAGGAAGAACACACCCATGCAAAGCTTGTAGGGAGAGAAGAGCCATCTGCACTTCATGGGAATGGAATAAGGATACTAATTCTTAGCATGCTTGCAAGATGCATGGAGTGGAAAGTGACTTACCAATAACGCCATTCAAACTCTCTGACCCTACAAGTAGTCATTCCATGTTAACATGCCTGCACCTCAAGGCCCCACTACAGTGTCCCCAAGGGAATTCACTGTGGTTCCTCTAATCCTTTCACAGCTGTTGCTACTTATTCTTACCACCCCTGCACTGCATGCAATTTACATTCCTGCACATATCATTTAATATTTGGCATCACTGATTCATTTCCAAATTTCTTCTCTATTTAGTCTAAAAGATGTAAAACATGATTTAGACATTTATCCATAAAAAATACTGAAACCAGCTGTGCCTTTGCAAATTATTGGATAGAGCCCAATATTTAAAACTGTTCTGCCTGTGTTAATGGGAATTTTACACATTATGTGGTAACAAACACATGCTTGCCTCTTCATGTACACATAGTGGAAAGCTGTGGCCAATCCAGCCATGTTAGCATGTATAAAACACACCTGTACAAAACACAGAACCGAAAAGGTCAAATGGTTTGCATGTGTGAAACATCCCTAAGTAAACTCTGAAGTTATCAGGAATGTACAATTCAAAAATGAACACTACACATTAGAAAAATGGAAGGAAATAAATAGTGCAAAATTTAATGTGCACTACTCCTCAGATAGATAAGGCATTCATCATGACAGTCGCCATAGCCATGACCCCAAGAGCTTTCAAAATGCACGCAACTCTGTTGATTTATATTTATCATCTAAATATCACATGTTACATCTGTAGCAGTCATAAGTTTGCATATCACGTGTGCTTTCTATAACCTTTGGAACTAGGGCTGAGCTAGTTCCAAAATCTGAGGTTGGACAAAACCGAGCAGGTTTTGTCAATATTTTTAGAGTCACCGAAAAGAACTCCACTTTCAGTCATTGTGGGGGTGATGGTGACATTGGAAGAGGACAAATGTGTTCATCCATTGAAAGTATGGCTGCCAAGTTTAGTCAACAAATCAATTAGGTTTGATTGATTTTTTTAATGTAAATTGTTTTATTGTAAGTATGTTTTGGGGTGCTTACAAATGGAGGACTCCTAGTCAAAAGGCATTTTGCAAGTATTCTGTCTTTTCCTCCTTAACAATTGTTTTTTGTTAAGGAAAAAGACAGAAGCAGAAATCAGAAAACATGTGAGAATTACAAATAGAAGATGTCATCATCTGGACCCTCTATAAAATTTTGTGTCTTGAGACAGGGCAATTGCAGGGGGAAAGCCCTGTCTGCAAGTTAAGTTAATATAAATAAGCAAATTGCACAGCACATGCTGATCCTGTAGTTATTCTCATCAACTATGTAGCAAAAACAAGGCCTGAATTTGCTTAAGCACTCTGCTCGTGCAACCTGAAAAGATTAGATGCACTGATACAGTAATATGAACATATAGTTCTTCTATGGTACACCCACTCCTACATATCTTGATTTACGTGCAGTTTCATTTTATGTCTGAAATTCTGTCTTACCCCATTTTCTCGCCTTATAATTAAGCATCCCCGCCCCAGAAATATGTGTTAATCCCACCCACCCCACTCCACACACTGATTTTGACCTGAACATAAAATGGCCAAACAGTTAGAAGAGCCCTATTAATAACACATGAAGGTAACATTTCTCTATGTCCTTTCCCTTTTTCTTTTTTTTAAAAGTGTTTTCTCAGATTATAGATAATTTCCCAGTTCCTAAATCTTGAAGACTGATTGGAAAATCTTCTGGAGTCACTCTCAGCAAATGTCCAAGAGCATCCATTAGTGGGTGTAGGTAGTGAGTGCTTTGGCCATGGTTGATGTAGGCATGATTCCTGTCTCTGATAGGGGGCTGATCTTGATGACTTATGAGGTACCATAGAGCTACAATTGTTCAAAGGAAGGAGAAAGCCCTAGAAATGTCTTTAGTCTTATTAAATTTACTTCAGTTTTACTTGACATTTATAGAAATGTTTTCTATAACTTTCCATCTTTGCACTGCATTTTGCTTTCGGTGACATTCATTGACCACTCTACTTCTTGTTCTGTGCTTCTATAAGGCTCATTCAGACAGCAACACTGTTTTGATCAACGAATAAGACCAGCCTTTCTGTTTGACAGTGTGAGGCAGTGATCTCAGGCAGCAGGTGCTGAGGAGCAAGGAGTGGTGGAAAGGTGTTCAAGCACAGACCTTTTTGGGCCATCCAGCCTGCCCTTTACCCCCTAAGCTAGACTGCTCCCCTCAGGTGGAATAGACAATACTCTCCCATCTCTGAGCAAGATTCAACTGCCAGTCCACTCAACTTCTGTATTTGGAAAGGGGAGAGGTGCCATCTTGTCCTTAGCCTTAGGCAGAAAAAATGTCTTGGACCTGACCGGTCCTGTCAATGAAGGGTAAATAATGTTACCCAGCTTAGGTATATAGCATTCCCTCCCCATTTGCCACAACATGTCCCCAACATCACTGTGGGATTCCAGCTGTGCAAATTGCACTGCTATTGCCAAACCTGCAATTATCTTCATCCGACATGTTAACAAATCACAGGCTGAATTTGCTTAGCCATTCTGCAACCTGAAAGAATTAAGATACATTGATGTAGTTATTTGAATGTATAACATCTCTCTGTAAGTGCTCCCAGAAAAGAGGAGGTTAGTAAAGTAGTTATTCTCTAGTATACCCAGTAACTATATGGTTTGATTAATGTGCAATTTCATTTTGTCTTTTATGTTCTGTTGCCTCTGCCTGCTTTGAATTTCTTCTTTTGATTTAATAAATGTAACTCAGAAAAAACATACACATTGAAATCTAGCCTCAATTAATTCAGCTGTTTTGAGTTCAGTCTTCCAATTAATATAGATTAAGGGTAGCCTCACTTTTCTATATAAATATGTCTTGAGGCACATCTGGACAAAGAACTGCAGTAGCACATCCAAGAATGCCACTGATGTGGCACAGAGGCAAATAAATGCAATGGCAAAAATATATGCAAGCTTTACTTGATGGAGGATACTTTGCTTTATAGCCCAGTTTCCAATTGATTAGCCTCTGACTTATTCTTATTTATATGGTACCTTGTAATTTGCTATGTGGGTCTTATCACATGCATCCTCTTAACATCTTCACAAGAACTGGCATTCATATTTTGATTTTATAAGTGGGTGGCTGAAGCTAAGAAATGTTGGTCATGCTTCAGCTCCAGTGATAGGTAAATGATAGGCATAGATGACAACTGCTGGTTATGGGTGCAGATTGCCATCAATATCAATTGATGTAGATGTGCATTCCTATTCATGTTAAAGGTGCACCTAGTCAATTCAATAGAGTTTGGATGAATATCATGCTATGTATGGTGAGTATGCACCCAGATATGCATCTGCATCAGCAACTGTGTGGAAGTAGGACCGGCATCAAGGGTAGGCAGGGTTGGGCACTTGCCAAAGCCCCACGCTCAAGAGGGGCCCACTGACAAGAGCCCCCTGGAGTTGCTCCTCCTCTTCACTATTGCAACCTGCTGTTGTTTCCCAGCTTCTCAGCTGCTTGTTCAGTAGTGCTGGAAAGGAGGATCAGTAGATGCTGTTGCCCTACTTGCTCACTGGTTTATGCCTGCCAAGCAAGCAACTGGTAACAATGATGAGAAAGAGATCAAAGAGCAATATCAGCTGGTGACAGTGGCAGTGAGAAGGTAGACTCATGGAGAGAGGGGCCCATTGAGGGTGTCTTGCCCAGGTGTCCTCAAAAAGGCTTCTTCCATGTGAGGATATCTCTTCCTGGATTGGGATGTTTAACCTTCATAAAACCAGCACAGAAATCCACAACTTGTATTTCTCTCAGGAGCAAATATAAAATTCTATCTTTCCATCTGTTCTGGGCTTTTTTTCTTTCTTTTTTTAAAATAGTCTCACGGCTAGGAGCCTTGCATCGACGTAAGTGGAACTAAATTTCATTTTGAAATGCAGGAGATACATGTTACTCACCAAACCAGATGAAGTCTTGCAATAAACGTTTTAAATCTGAACTTGATTTCCATGAACAGCAGACATTTCAAGGTTATTGCTAGTTAACATAACAAAGACATGTCAGCATAGATGAAAATTATACCAGAAAAGATCAATTGGCGAAGGCCTATTAATTAAGATATAAGACAGCTTGATTTTTACAACATTTTTATGTGCCTGTGCTAACTGCAATGTCCATATCGTGGCCTTAAAGATATATAGAAAATGTAGATTTACAATGCAATTTCTGAATGCAGCTCTGCTTTCAATTTATTTGATCCATGGAATTAATTGGATTATGCTGATAGTTAATAGGGAAGAAATACATTTTCAGTTTTATTCCTCTTGGCTGTGCTCAAATGAATCATACTCCTTAAATTATGTGATGTTATTCCTTTTTTAAAAAAGGGTCTACAGGCATTATGTGAAAGTTCTTCAATTTGTATACTGCCAATGAGCATTTCTCTATATTTTTCCAAAGTGGTTTTGAGAGATGAAGCTGCAACACTGCAGGAACATAGGCCCTTTCTACACCAAAGGGGTGTAGAGGGAGGGAGGGCGATCCCGGAAGTACTTAATACACACCATCAGCGCACAGGGACCAGCTGGGGGCCATCCCAGGAAAACAGCCTGGTGTAGAAACGGCCATAGAACAAAACATAAACATAATTTGAAATAATTGATTTTGAGGTGGTTTGGGGGTGGAAATTACACCATAATTCAGGCCACTGATTTGAATAATATCAAATAGGGCTGCTGTCATAGCCCTGTGGTCACAAAGGACTTTTGTTTTGGTTTTATAGGCATCCAGGCACAGCACATCCCTCCTTACAACTGAGCCCCAATGCCCATTGGCTATGTTGTAGGAAGGAGGAGGCTGCTGAGGAGGAAGGAAGCCACCTGAGCTGCTTCAAATAGTGAACCTAAAGCATACCTATATCACCCAAAGATTTGGCCTGGGGTCAACCTGTCATGATTCTAAGCCCTCCCACCAAGATATAAGACAATAAAGAGGTCTGTCATGCAATCCACAAAGCTTTGGATCTTCTGTCCATTGATTTGATAGGCAACTACCTTGCTTTGTTAGGCTAATTAAGCTTAGAGGATAGTTCCTAGCTTTCACACTCTCTTCAGGTGTGAAGAAATGTCTATTTACTCAATAAAGCCTTGTGGATTGCAGGACAGACCTTTTTATTGTCTCACATCTCCGGTGGGAGGGCTTGGAATCATGACACCACTCCACAAGACAAGATGTCTTTATGTTGCCTAATACAGACATTCTGAAAACATGTAGTCCAGTTGTGATGACAGTAAAAGCAACCCTACCAGGCATTTATGCAGAGTAGCTGGGCAACCACTACATGCCTTGCTCTGCCATTTCATGGCAACCAGAGGAGGGGATGTTGATGACAGTGGGCAGGAAATAACTCCACCAGCCTCAGGGCTCATGTAGTGTTGGCTCATTTCTGTAATCATGTCAGAGGAACAGGAGTGGTTGGATCCAGGAGATATGCCCCTCCCACATGCCCAGTTTCCCCCTGCTCTGCCTGAAGAACACCGCCATCAAAATATCTACACTGGTATAAATACTGGTGGGGATTCAGAATATCTACACTGGTATACAAGTGGACCTCCAGGGCATATGTGTTCTCCCATTGACAGATGTTAGTCTTTGTAATGAAGAAGCACTTTTTGCCGCTTCCGAAAGCCCTTCAGCTGGCCTCATAGAAAGGTTAGGATTGCAGCCTTTGAAGTATAAATTTAGACTGTATTTCTAAACACACCCACATGGAACTAAATAATTTTGAAATTAGTTAATATCCACTTAACAAGATTCTGTGAAACCTCCCCACAACATGGCACCCTGGCTCCACTAAGAGAGGATTCTTCATCTACCCACGCTACTTTTGTGCTTACAATCTATGATAATGGTAACCTTTGTTTTGTTGAAACTTACAATAAAAATTGATAAAATAAATAATAAAGCCAACTTGAATATGTATGCATCTCTCTTTGGTTTCTGTCCGTGATCATTTTTCTTTCCTTGTTTGGTTGCAATCTTTGCATTTTCTAACATTTAACTCAATTTTGCCGCATTTTCCTACAATACTACATAACATATCAGTTGGTGGAAATTTAGAGGAACAGGTTATTTTTTGCTGACAGTTGGACCCTGTGGTACAATTGTTGTACCTGCTAAGACCTATATTAGAGCATGCAATGTGGATCAATGACACTGCTCCTTGAATTGTTTTTGCTGTCGCTGGAAGTGCTTTTAATGCGATGTTTAATGCTGTGTTTTTAATATTGTATTGCAATGTATTTTAATATTTATTGTGAACCATTGAAGGATGTTATTATATTCAGTGGTATACAAGTGTCACCAATAATAAATAAATAAATAATAAAAATTTGCTTGCTGACAAAGATTTTTCAGGATTAAATGAGTGGGCACCTATCAGCATTGTGTTTCTCTAAGGCTACACACTGATCACTTCTGGACCCCTTGCCTATTGAGCAGGAACATCCAGAGCACATGGAAACACACCATAGGCATGCGCACAGGGTGAACCTGGTGTGCCCAGGCACACTCTAATGTCTCTACGGCTGCCTCTGCTTTCCCATGTGCCCCCCTGCTCGAATCAAGGCATTTAAGGAGGATGGGAAAGTGATTTCTGGAGCCTCCGGAAAGTGTATAATTCCCCCGGACACGCTTAAGGCCCCGATTGGAGCAGGGGGGCGGGGGGAAGAAAGACCATGGGACATACTGACTTGCAATGATGGGAGTTGTAGTCCAACACCTTTGGAGGGCAGCAGGTTGGGAAAGGGCTGCTCTAAACAAAAAGAGTAGGTGGCCCAAAGTTGTTCGTCATCAATTTTCCACAACCCCACAGTCACCTCTGCATATCATATTCTCCATCCTGTCCTCATGGTTTATCTGCTTTGGGAGAATGAGAATTTCACTTGCACTTTCTACCTCCTTAGGGAGGATGTGGCGTTAAGGCTTGTGAGCCTTAACTCCTAATTTCCCTGCTTTTTGGTGCTTGGTTGGAAACTGTAGAGCCTTAACGTTGTTTTTGTAAACTGTAGGTTTTTTGTTTAATGAATATAAATTGATATTGTGTCCTAATGGTTGATGTTGACTATTTTGTAACTAACTTAAATGTCATGTTAGCATTAGTGAAATGAAATTGTTCATGTTGTTGTTGTAATGATGTATTATTGATATGCATTCTTGTCTTTTGTATTGCTGTTCTTGTGTTGTGAGCTGCTTCGGCCACATTGTGTGGGAAAGTGGGATACAAATTAAAAGTGGTGATGATCTTACAAAACAAAACTTTGTGTATCAGAATTCTATACTATGTTGCAAATGTAAATGTAGTGTGTGTGTTTTTAAATCCTTCATTCATTTTATCATTGAGTTATTATCCCTTGTGATTCACTTTTTACCAATTTGTTCATGTGGGATAACCCCCTCATTTTTCCTTATTATCAGCAAGCCTGTGGCAAGAAGATAAGATTGTCTGTACAAAGAAACTAAGGAGTAATATGACTTTTTCATTGTGCTTAAACATCAATCCCATTATAGTTTGTAGTACACCTAAAATGCCCTTCTCTTCCTAAGCTCTGGTACCTAGCCTAGGAAGCAGATATGTGTGTGGGTGGTGGGTGGATGTGTCTGTGTCTGACTGCATGTCCACATTGTACCAGTTGGTAGTAGAGCTTTGGCCTGGGTTGAAAAATGATGATGTAAAGAAAACGGTGATGCAGTTTTGTGAATGCAGATAAACCTAGCTTGGTTACAATCAATGTGTATGTCAGGAGGAGTATAGCATTGTTTGACATCAAACTTGCCCCCCCCCCCCGTTTCCAAATAAATGTAGCAAAAAAAAAACCTGCAACAAATGCTTCTAGATAAAGTTGAAGATTCACCCACAGATCCACCCCTATCTGATGTGATGTGTGCTATGCTAAACATGCCAAAAATTGCACTCTGGTTACATTTCTAGTATGTACAAAAGTTTCCTTAGATAAATCAGCATGTCTAGCAATGTTACAGAGTGTGTTTTAATATTGTGTATGTGTTTTGTATTACAGTTCAATTTTATGGGTCTCCCTTTCCACTCTTGCTAATTTCCACATCTCATCTAAGAGCTCCCATTTTAGGATGGATTTATGGAGAGACTTGTTAACATAGCCATAACCACATATTTCACTCTGCTACTGCCTGTCAGCGCCTACCCTAAAGTGGCATTAGATGATTCAGACTCAGCTGATCTGACACAGAGAGTCACCGATGCACAGACAGAAATGAGTTTTTGCTATTAAGCTGAAATCGTTTGTGTGTAGATGGGGATGGGACTATATGTTATCAGAGTCTTGGTGCATCTGAACATCTTTAAGAAGAGCATAAAAACAAAAGCATCTGGGTTGAATTCCTTCAGTTCTTATCTCCTTACCTCCAATCAGAATCTAGGCTTCGGATGGAAGCACTTCCAGAATAGATAGACCCAGAACCTGCTGCTTTCCAGAGGGTTCAGTCTTGGAAATAGCACAGAAGGTGGTGTATAATAGCTCCAGCAATCCCCAGAGCACATTGCATCCATCTCCAATAGGCAGGTGCCTCCAGTTCACCAGCTCACCAATTCTTTGGTGTGCAAGAGGCCTTGGAGCATTAAGGTGAAGTCCAGCACAACCTGGGGATGTATCCAGACCTTTCTAGGCCTTGCCTTGTATTCCAAAACTCTGCTGCTGAGTGTGGGTAGGGCAAGCACTTATACTTCTCCAAAAAAGATGAAATGTATCACCCAAAAAACAGAGGACAAAAGAGGATGATGTTTATTTGCATAAAATTTGTATATGCAGCTATATATGTATAGATGCAAATTTAGAAATAATGACTGTACTGTAAAAAAAGAAATTTCACCATAAAGGGAAGACTGTGACAAGATGACCTATGTGCCAGCTCAGTCTGCTGTCCTGATGCTAAATATTGATGGGCAGCTTAAAGGCTATTGCTCTCCTGTCTTCTGGTTCATTGTCTTTAAACTAGACTTGGACTGAATAATCTTTCAAATAGAGACTATCTTCAAATAGAAAACTGTCCTCTGTAAAGTAGAACAAATGGCTGCCCTAATTGGGTGAAATGTGTTACTTGAGCTCTGTAATGTTCTGCTGCTTCATAGCTGTCCATTCTTGCCCACTTTCACTACTGGCCCAGAAAGAAGCCCAGAAAACTACCAGTCCTTGGGAAAGCATACTCTTCAGGTAAAGCATGAGCAGCCAACAACCTGGTTGCTCTCTGGGCCAGCTCTCCCAGTGATTCAGACTGAATTGACCATCCTTTCTGTAAACCTTAATCCCTCATTAGATTGCATTAAAGATGACAGTGCCTATTGATGGTAGACCTGAAAACCAGAGATTATGGTGTCATACAACACCAGGCAATATATGAGTCATTCAGCCCCTCTGAAAGTATCTCACATCTGGCTGGCAGTGAATGGAGCCACTGTCAAACCATTTGCTGTTGTGGTACCTGGTTCCTTATGTTCCAATTACAAGTTTTGAATGAAGGAGTTAGGAGAGTCTGGGGAATTGTGACTGTAGTTCACACAAGCTGGTTAAACAAAGGAAGCCCTGTTCCTCATTATGCTCCTGCACTTAATTAGGAAGTGAGCTTGTTGATCGCTAGCTGCATCGAGAACCAGTCATTTATAGCAGAACAGTTTAGGGATTCTATGGAAGATCATTTCAATGACATCCCACACTAGGGCCAGGAGGGAGATGCCTTTGTTTATCATGAAGTGAAATATCTTTCTTGTAGTCATTTGGCTCAACAGGAGGAGTAGGAACAACCGTGTTTTCTTTCATAGGGAGGACAAAGAGCAGAATGGCAGGAAAGAGGGAAACATATCATTGCATTAGGCAGCTAATTGCTTTAGGAATGGCACGTTGCCATGTGAAACCTTTAAGATGCCTCCATGGTGCCATTCCCATAACTTTTGGCAAAGAGTTCAAGGTCAAATCACTTACTTGTCTGACAGTTTATCGCATACTGTTTGGAAAGTGTGATTTTATTGGTTTATAAAACAATGTCTTGCTTTCTCTCCAGACATGCTGAAGGCTTTCTCATTTGGGAGGCTGAATATTCAGTCAGTGCAACTGAAAGGGAGGCAGAACATGACTAAAGGATGTTTGACTACAGAGGAAAAAATGCGGGAGGTCATCCATCCTCTCAGCACAAAATTCATCTAGAGTTGTTTCCCATTACATAAGAATGCCAGATATGGAGAAAGCAATCATATGGCCACTAGACACTAAGATATTTTTCGTTTCTGGGAACCAAGAGCAGAATCCTGGCTCCGAGCTCAGTTCCCAGAAACCACACTCCATGCCTTCTCCTCCCCCACTTAGCCAGCACTGTTCTTTCTGCACTGCCTACATCTCTGTGCTCAGAAACGGAGTGTGAAGAGGGCAAAAGAGGGTGGTCCTGGGTGGGGAGGAATGGAGACCATGGAAGCTGCTTTGCATACCTTCCTATTGGGTCTCCTGGCCAGCTTCACTCCCCCTCTCTAAAGCCACGCCTAGACAGGTGAAACTGTGCATCTAGACAACAATGCAAGGTGGCCGCACCACGGAGGAGAGGAACCCTCCATGCACCAGCCACCCTGCATTGGCTGGTTGCCAGCCTCTGAGTTCAGAGGCTACTTTTATCTTCATAGGATTGCACCCTAAACCATTTAAATCTGGGGGACAGAACCTTAAACCAGGGGATGAAATCTGCCTACTGATATCCCAATCCAGCCCTTCAGAATTCCCCAGATGGACACACACACCCTTGGCCCCACCCCTTTCCCCTGACTACTGGTTGTTTGGTAGCTTCGTTGCTTTTGCGCACATTCCAAAAGATTGAAATGCCTCTCCTAAGGCTTAGTGACTGGCAATAAGAGCTTTAAGCTAAAATATGCTGGTATTGTGGCTCCACCCACCACTGGCATGTGGCCCTAGAGAGATTCTCTGAAACGGAATAAGGTCCTTGAGCTGAAAGGGGTTAAGCACCCCTGATTTAAGCGATTCTTCATTTCCAGCCCCAGCTAAAACAGATGGTTAAGGGAATGCTTTGCTCAAAAGTTTCCTTAAATTCCGACACATTGGTATGGTGAGATTCACCTGAAAGAAATGTTAACTTCTGCCCCAAGTGTCACATTAATGTTCACTTATGCTTCTATTGTACAAATGAACAAATACGGAACCTATTAGAGTAATAATAGGTTCCCTTTCTCTTTCCTGTCTGTTCTCCTGCTGTTGTTTTCAGCAAATTCTGTATCTAGCTGTGAGCAGTTTCAGGCTGAGCCTGAGGTCAAAAGAGTCAGAGAGAGAAGTGTCCCATTAGGCACTGCTGTGTAGATACAAAAGAACAGATCTGTACAGTGCGGATAATGTTTGGGTTTAGGGCACGGTTCAGTCTGTGAGGTCCACATGTTCAACACTGGCCTAGTTTTAGAAATAGCTTTTGTATATTTTCAGAGATACTGAAGCAAAATACTCAGGATTTGGGAGCATTTGGCAAATATTTCTGGAGCACACATGCACGTAGCCAAAAGGATAAGTGCTTTACTCTGCACTTATCCATGATTCCCAATCTTGAACACCTTTTGTTTCCCTAATGAAGGCTTCCCCTCTCTTTTTTGTCTGATTCACCAGTGCCCATGATCACACAGTGATTTCTACACTCATTCACGCAACACAAGAAGAACTTCTCTTCAAACCTTGCCATTCAACTTGGCAAGGTCAGGACTGAGGAGGTGGGGGTAGCATGTGTGGCCTTGTGCCTGTTATTATTATTATTATTATTATTATTATTATTATTATTATTATACTGCCCCCATAGCCAAAGCTATCTAGGCAGTTTGATCATGTTTGCATATGCTTGCTAGGCTTGATGCATTAGACAAACAAGCTGTTTGCATGGTGGAACAATAGTAAATTGTTGTGATCTTCTCTCTCTCTCTCTCTCTCTGTCTCTGTCTGTCTGTCTGTCTGTCTGTCTCTCTCTCTCTCTCTCTCTCTCTCTCTCTCTCTAATTGCAGAAATTTTATACACACACAGGGACACACATATTATTAAACTATTGCATATATAACACCAGAGAGAGAGAGAGAGAGAGAGAGAGAGAGAGAGAGAGATGATCACAACAACCACAGATCCACTGAAAATCTTAATAACTACAAGCCAGTAGCAAATGTTCCATTCCTGGGCAAGGTCCTGGAGCGGGTGGTTGTGAGCCAGCTCCAGGCACTCTTGGATGAGCCGATTATCTGGATCCATTTCAGCTGTGTTTCAGGCCTGGTTTTGGTACGGAAACAGCCTTGGTCGCCCTGTATGATGACCTATGTCGGGAGAAAGACAGGGGGCATGTGACTCTGTTGATTCTCCTTGATCTCTCAGCGGCTTTCGATACCATCGACCATGGTATCCTTCTGGGACGACTGGCTGAGTTGGGAGTGGGAGGCACTGCATTGCAGTGGTTCCGCTCCTACTTGGGGGGTCGGCTCCAGAAGGTGGTGCTTGGGGAACATTGCTCGGCCCCGTGGATTCTCCATTATGGGGTTCCGCAGGGGTCAGTCTTGTCCCCCATGCTGTTCAACATCTACATGAAACTGGTGAGTGCAGTCATCCGGAGTTTTGGAATGCATTGTCATCAGTACACTGATGACACGCAGCTCTATTTCTCCTTTTCATCTTAATCAGGTGAGGCTGTGGATGTGCTGAACCAGTGCCTGGCTGTGACAATGGACTGGTTGAGGGCTAATAAACTGAAACTCAATCCAGACAAGACTGAGACGCTATTAGTGCATGGTTCCGCTGACCGGATGGAGGGTGTTCAACCTGTTCTGGATGGGGTTGCACTCCCCTTGAAGGAGGGGGTTCATAGCTTAGGGGTTCGCCTAGAACCATCTCTGTCACTTGAGGCGCAGGTGGCCTCAGTAGCACGGAGTGCCTTCTACCAACTTCGGTTGGTGGCCCAGCTACGTCCCTATCTGGACAGGGATAACCTGGCTTCAGTTGTCCATGCTCTGGTAACCTCCAAGTTAGATTACTGCAATGCACTCTACGTGGGGCTGCCTTTGAAGGTGGTTCAGAAGCTGCAGCTTGTGCAAAATGCAGTGGCCAGATTGATAACCGGAACCAGTAGGTTCGAACATATAATGTAATAAATAAATAAATATTCTACTGGCAGCCACTGGGGTGGTTTGCTAAGTGAAACTACTGGTGGCTGCTGCATAGTGATCAAAGTATAAGGGGAATTTCTATCCATGTCTTTCAGCACTGGAAGAGGCAATGGAGGCACTGCTGCTGTCTGGATAGTCACCCCTTTGTGTAGAACAAGGATGGGCATAGGCTGGCCTGTGGAGGTTATGCATCCAGCCAACAGAGCCTCTGTGGGATCCCTCAGGGTGGGACTTAGCCTCCAGTCCTGCCCCCTGGAGGAGTCCCTGCATTTCTTTCCAATATGAGATTGGAGTTAACACCGGGAATGTGGGTGGCTGGGGACTCAGGCAGCACTGGGAAGAGCAACTACTGTGCAGGGCCAGGTAATCAGTTAGCACTCAAATGAGGGGCTGGTGGAGGGGCTTCACGTGGACAACGCAGACTGCACAAAACCATGGACTTGGTTGCTCCTCCCAGTGCAGCTGAGTCTTTTCACACAGTGCATGGAGCCCCTATGGGGACAACACACATGAAGTCAGGGACTCAGCCCTCTCTGGAAAGAGCAGCTGCTCTTCCCAGCACTGGCTGAGTCACTTTCTCTGACTCAGCCAGTGCTGGGAGGAGGAGCAGCTGAAAGCACAGGGAGCAGCAAAATGGGCAGGGGGCAAGGAGAAAATGCCCATGGGCATGGTTACACCCACTGATGTCATCTGGCCCACAGATGGCCTGGTGGGGTAGGGAGCAATTGAATCAACTACCCAATTCTGGTTCTGCACGCCTGGTGTATAGGATTGCAGCCTAAATGTCTATTGTTTAGGCTGGGTTGCTGTCTTTTCAACATGAATCATTTCTTTTCTATCCTTTAGAGCTTCTGCATATACTATTCTAACCTGCAAAGTGTAGAAAAATAAAAATCAAAGAAGACAAGAACCTTCTCCCCTACAAGCATGTGTGACAATTTGGCTGAATAAGTCTGGCCTGAAATGATTTAACAGATTGTATGGTAGGATCTTTTCTGTTCATCACATCCATAAAAATAGTTGAGGAAAAATCAAAATGTTAGCTGTGGCAAATTTTGAACAGTTGAACTTTATGAATAGTACTCAGGACAAATGCCAAGCACTGATCAAAAGGAACGAGGCAGCAACATTGTTTAATGAAATGCTGATGATTTCCTCCTATTGCATTTGCTATGGTTCACCAGAAGAATCTTTGGGTTGTTTGACTGTAATGAAAGGAGGGTTGGTTCTCTGAGGCCTCCAATTCTGCCTTAATCAAAATAATGTATTCCATGTATAACTTCCTGACTATTTTAAGGAACTACTTGGACAGTATAAAACATTACCATATAGATGATTATTTTAACATCTTCATCCTAGACACATTTGTTTGGAAATAAGTCCCACCTGTGTCAGTCCAGTATCAGAAGGTCTATGCCTATGTATAATTGCAACTGGGAAGGTGAAATTGCACTCATTGGAAGCTGGTTGGCCACTGTGTGTACAGAATGCTGGACTTGATGGACCCTTGGTATGATCCAGCATGGCTCTTCTTATGTTCTTATACTGCAATATTTTGTTGCAGATCCCACTTGTTTACCCATATTTTACAGCAACACAGAACCAGGTTAACCACTGAATCTGCATTTGAAGAGAGGACCAGCATCAAGGGTAGAGTGGCTGGGCACCTGCCAAGGCTCACACTCAAGCAGGGCCCTACTGACAAGTGCCCCCTAGAGTTGCTCCTCCCCTTCACCATTGCAATCTGCTTGTCCATCTGTCTTTTGCTCTTGCCCAAACAACGGTGGTGCTGAGAAGGAAGAACTTCAGGTGCCACTGCTTATTTGCTCACTGGCTTTCTGCCTGTCAAGCAAACATGACAACGATGGAAACAAGGATGAGGAGCAATAGCAGCTGGTGACAATGGCAATGAGAAGGTAGATTCACTGAGGGAGGGGGGCCACTGAAGGTGTCTTGCCCAAGGGCTCTCAAAACCTTGGAGCCAACACTGCGCTTGACAGGGAGCCTCAGTCCATCCCATCTCCCTAATAGGTGAATCTGCTCAGCTAGCATTTTCATTCATTAAGTGAAGTGTCACATTAACACTTTACATTTTAGATGTACACTTTAAATCATGTCATGTGTGAAGAGAACGCTAGGCAGCATCTATGAAGGCATTTTACAATGTCATCTGTATGGCTGATGTGTATCATTCTGACCCACCCAACTGTATATTTAGAATAGTAAGTCTGCAGCTTTAGGCTACATCTTATACTCTCCATAGCTTAGCCTGAAGAAAAGTGAGTGTGTGCACCAATGGATCCAATACTAATTAATCCAATTAGGACAGATATTTGCAGAAGAAGCGAGAGTTGACAATCCACTGCAAATAAATAGCTCAGAGACGAAGGCTGCCTCTACAAGAGAGGTTTAATGCTCTTTCAAGGCGCTTTAAAAAATTTACCTCTACAAGAATGGAGCGCAAATTGGGCGTAGAGGCGCGTTATCTCTCCGATTATGCGCATTATCGAATGTGCATTAAACAGCGAGTTTTATTTTGCTCCGGCCGTTAAAGCGCATTTTGACTATGTGAACAAGCGCTTATGTGCATTAACTACTTGTAAAGCGCATTTTGGTAATCCGTTAATGCGCTTCGCCGCCTCTCGTGCAGAGGGATTAGGTGTAAATGCGCTTCAGTGATTATGCGCATAATCGCCTAACCAGGCGCAAAAGCGAATCCTTGTAGAGGGGACCAAGATCTTACTAGGGAAACTGTGGATGCAGCTGAGGTTCAATTTATTCTTGCTGCGGCACGAATAACACTTCAATGTCTTTGTATTCTCCGAGGGATTCTTCCAGTTGCTTGACCTTTGGCATAGATCAGTGTCATCACCATCACCTTGTGAGCCATAGCCTGAATGGGAAATATGATCACCTTTCCTACCTCAGAATGGCTTAGCTTCCTCTTTCTCTTCATTATTGTGAGAAAGAGATTTCAATCACGTGGGATATACAGACTTGGAGTTCTGCCACTAGGCCACATGTGGTGACGCAATGATGAGAATGGTACCTGCAGCCCATTCTGATCAGTGCTGCTGGTTTATTTACAACAGTAAATCAATCTGCCAAAGTCCCAGTTCAAAGCAAGCCTCGGGCCCTTTTCCACGCTGGGATTTTAATAACTTTGGCTGAAAATCAAGCAATCTCCTTCTGAAAACATGCTCAGGTGACCTGAAACTGGGAAATGTAGAGGAATAATCACAGACACTTAAAAAGAAGAAATGGAGAATAAGGACTGCGATGGCTTAAGAGAGTTTCCTGCCGTTATAATAAGGGTTGTTCTCTTGTCGCCTACTTTTCTACCCAGAGGATTTTTTTCCTTCACACCCTCCTTTAAATGTTACTCTGGTTGATAGCTGCTGCTGCTGCTGCTGCTTCTGCTTCTGCTTCTTCTTCTTCTTCTCCTTCTTCTTCTTATTATTATTATTATCATCATTCCTATATCACCTCATAGCTGAAGCTCTGGGTGGTTTACCACAATTCATAAAAATACAAAAATACAACGTAATAAACACAATCCAGAATTTTGAATATAAAAAATTAAAACAATGTAAACAGCTAAAATAATGTAAATACACAATGTTTTTCCTAGTAGATCTGTTCTTAAAACAGCAGGCATAGATCTCTCATCATATACCATTAAATGCCTGGGAGTAGAGGTTGCTCTTTACCTGGCATTGAAAAGATAACAATGTCTGCACCAAGCGGGCCTCAGTGGGGAGCTATTCCATAATCCTAGTATGGGAACACACTGTCATGCAACGTTTTCATCTGAAAGGTCTGGTGCTGGTTCAGAGGTTAGAGGCTGTTTGGACATGTTCATACACATGTTCATACACACACACACACACACACACACACAAACTGTCATGAATAGATCCAGCAATGTAAAATCATTTAATTTATTTCTTTCATTATTTTTCCTTCATTTCTTTACCTTGTGTGAGACACCACAGAGCAATCTCGCCTTAGGTTAAAAACAGAAGGAGCACCACTGATTTACTTTTAGCTTTTATTTTTTTCTAAATATTTTTCTATCTCATTTTTCCTTTTCATTGCCATTTCCCCCTTACTGTTTAAAACAGTTGACCTATCACTCTCACCTACGGTGACCTCTTATGCAACATTGAAAAAAAGGAAATGCATCACCAAAAAAACAAAAAAAAAGACAAAAGAGGACACAGGTTTGTCTAAAATTTTCATGTGCTAATTTACATAACTAAATAAAATTTAATAGTGGAAAAGACTGACCAAATTACCTGTGTGCCTATTTGCTCAGTCAGTATGCTGTCCAGGTGCTAACTGTTCATGGGTAGCCTCAGGGCTTCTGGTTTCTCTCAAATGGAGGACTATACTCTGTAAAAGAGGACACATGGCCACTCTAGAGAGTATAGAACCCTTTGCTAGAGCATCTTCTTAGACCAAAGTAGAAAGGCAAAGAAAACAAGGCCTGGTTTGTTTGTGGCAGAAATGGTAAACTGGCCTAGTTGGCTGGGGATGCAATGGCAGGGGGTGACAGAAGCTGCAGCATACCTCTTGGGAAGTCTCATCAGGTTGTATTACTACTACTACTACTAATAATAATAATAATAATAATATATTTATTTATTTATTTCTAACCCAACTCTCCCTCTGGATCGAGGTGAGGAGCAACAATAAATATAAATACAAAGACCATAAAATAGATAAAACATTAAAAACAAATAAAACGAATACATTATTAAAACATCTTAAAATTCAACTAGGTAGGCCTGCCAGAAAAGATCAGTCTTCACGGCTCTCTTAAATTCAAGAAGACTGCTGCCCTGTTCAATATCCATTTCTGCATTTTTATATATTAAGAGACTCACAGTCGTGAGTCTCTTGCTAAGGTCATTCAGTGAATAATACATTCCACCATGTTAAAGGGGTAATTGGGAGGTGGTCATTCTAACATTCATAAAATCAAAAATGTTTCACCAATCTTCCTGAAATTTACATGTGCCAGAAATAAATAAATAAATTTACATAACCTCAAAATTTCAAGCACGTTGATGAAAGATTAAGGGAAGGAGGGCAGTTTAAAGTAGAAAAGGGGAAAAAGTCTCTCTCCCTGAAAATGAACTGATGATTCCCATTGGTGACTATATATGCTCATGATTTTCAGAGGGATTAAACACTTATTAATTAATCCAGTGGTGGGGTCTTCTTCCTCTTCCACTGTTGTTGGTAGAATGCTTTTCCTTTTTAAAAAAATTCACTTCCATTGATTTTTAATTAATATTTTTCACCCCATAATAACAGATACACGGTGGCCATGTTTCACTCTTTCTCTCCCTCCTGTATCAGCTAGAGAGAAAATTTTAGCAAAGACGTAATCAGTGTCTAACTAGGAGTAAGTTCCATTGGATGCAGCGGGTTTCACTCCAAGATAAGTGTGTAGAGGGTTGCAGCCTTTTTAAAAAATGCAATGCGGGCGGGGGGGGGGGGAACTGAAGCAAAAGCATTTGCTGATCAGCACAACTGTCCATCTTACAATTAACAACTTGCTTGCTTGCTTTGTGTGTGTGTTCTTTTATTGTTCATTTAATCATTGCTGCTGCTTGATTTTCACTTCAATCCTAGGCATGTGTACTGAGAAGTAAGTCCCATAGTGCAATGAGTCTCATTCCCATGCATTAGCTTGAAAGGGTGTGTGGATTTTGTTGTAAGTTCTCTCTGGAAGCTCTGTGTATTTAGACAGAGGCCATTGCTTTTTGTGAGAGAAGGGTTTAAGCTTCCTCCCCCCTTTCTTTGTCCCAAAATCTTCCCTCCCCCTGGTTATTTCTTTTTTTAAAAAAAAAACAACCTTCATTGTTTCCAATGGATCCCTGATTCCTTGTTGCCTGGTTAGCCCAATGTATTAAATGATGCTTACTCTCTTGTAAGTCTGCTTGAAATCACAGCCTTAATTTGCCTTTACTAGAAGTTGTAATTTCTAGGGCAATTCATTGGGATTTACTTGAGAGTATACACATGCAGGGGATTGTGCTAAAAAAATAAACATGATTCCCAGCCTGTACTTATCCCACTCAAGTAGGTTTCATTAGTAATTTTTGGGGTCCTATATTTACCCTGCAATCATGTAGAAGAAAGTCCAGTTTGTGTGATATACCCCAATATTTCATTTTCTTTAAGAAAGAATCTAAATAATTTTCTCTACTATCGGAGTACAACCTACGCTCAATCACATAATGGGCCAGATCCTCCAGAACTAGATTTTCACAAACACACAATCTATTCTGTACTGGGATACCATAATATTGGCCCCGTTTCATCATTGTATCCATTTGTTCAAAACGTAATCTAGTAAAAGCTATCTGATCTTCCATTTTCATGGGGAATGACAGGTATTTTTCATATTGGTGCTGTTGTTTTGTCCTGGCTAGCCATTTTGTAGTGGCTGAGGCTATGAGGGCAGCTAAGTCAGTTTGTACATCAACATCGGAAACTCTTTGTTTGAAAATATTTCTGCTGGCATTTGCTCTTGGATTTAACACTTGGACTGAAAAGCCAAAACTTAGGAGTAATTTTGATAGTTTTGACCACCAGGAGTTTCCTAGATCCAATGACCCCTGTTCCTCCATACAGATTTTAGGGAACCTATCTTCAGGTTGGTTGTTTATTCTGCACCAGAAATTAACTATCCTGGTATAAATTAATCCAGATATCTTTTGCATGCCCAGCTCAGCTCTAATTAAATGAGCTGGGGAATATTTTGAGACCCCTAAAATCATACGCATAAAGCGGCTTTGAATGTTTTCAGTTTTTGAAAGATATGTAAAACCCCAATTTTTTGCACCATAAATTAACATCGATATCATCTTTGCTTTAAAAATGTTTATGATTGGATGTAGCGAGCTAGGGTATCTATAACTGAATAGTCTATTCAAAGATTGTAAGCAGGCAATTGATTTTTCTTCATTTTTTTCTTAATTTGTAAGGCCCAAGAGCCTGAGGCCGAAAAAATTATACCAAGGTAACAATAGAATTTTACCAGTTCTATCTACTTAGAGTTCATGCACCATTTATGTAATTTTTTTCTTTTTACCAAAGATTACAACTTTTGATTTGTCAGTATTAATGACTAGGTCATTTTCTGCACAGTAGGCACTGAACTGTTTTAAAAGTCTTCTTAGACCAAATTGTGATGTTGAGAACAGTATCATATTATCTGCGTACAGAAGAATGGTTAGAGCTCTATTTGAGATTTTGGGCATATGACACTCCTTCTTATGGAGGTATGCTACAATATCATTTAAGTAAAAATTAAAAAGAAAAGGAGCTAAAATACAGCCTTGACATACACCTTTTTGTGTTGGAGTCTGGTCTGTAAGGGCAAGGCTTGTTCCTGTTCGGACTTTCAGATAAGTATTTGAATAAAGTACTTTTATTAAAAATAGGAGTCTAAGATCAATATTTGTTTGAGAAAACTTTTCCCAAAGTCAACGCCTATTTATGGAATCAAAAGCTTCACTTAAGTCAATGAAAGCAGTAAAGAGCTGACCCCCTGTTGCAGAGTACTTAGTTATCAGATGGTGCAGAACATAATAGTTATCCATAATAGATCGCTCTTTCCTGAAGCCAGCCTGTTCTTCCACAAAGATGAGATTTTCTTCCGCCCAGTCCTTAAGTTTGTGCAGGAGATACTTGGCATAAATTTTCACTGGGATATCAATCAGGCTTATAGGACTGTAGTTATTTGGATCCTGTCTATTTCCTTTCTTCTATATTGGCACAATTATTCTCAGGTTCCAACCATTTGGGATGAAACCTGTGTTGTTTATATGTGTAAATAGCCCTGCCAGTAATGGGGCCCACTAATCTACATCACTTTTGAATAATTCAGGTGGTAAGAAATCCTCACCTGGGGCCTTATTATTCTTCAGAGTCTGGATAAGCAATTTAATTTCCAGAGAGGTTACCGGTGGCCAAAATGGGAGTAAATTGATGTCTACCTCAAGGAGCTGCCTACCACAAGACCTTTCTGCTGCATCTTCTCTGAATAAATTAAAGTAGAAGTTTTCCCATGTTAACGGTGGGATAGGTATGTCAAGAGAGAATTTTACCTCTCTCCCAGAAACTAAGTGCCAGAAGTATGCTGAACTGGACTGTGTGGCTGCCACTTCAAGGTCAGCCCAAAATTTTGCCTGGAAAATAGATTTTTTAGCTGAAATTATTTTTTTATACTCTCGCCTGAGTTTTAGAATGATGTTCTGTTCTTTAGGCTCACGTAAGACATGGGCTCTTCATATGTGTCTTCTCAACTTTCTTCTCATTTCTTGACATTCTTTATCAAACCATAAGTTCTTCATGGGTTTTGAATCATTTATGCATATGGTGGTCTTAAAAAAAGGTCTCAGATTATCACAATTGTCCTGATAAGCATTCAGTATGGAATTTGTACTGGAGTGAGGGGTTATAATTATATCACATAATGATCTTCCTAGAGATGAATTCTGGAAATCTTTAAGTTTGGCCATGTTTACTTTTTGGTGAGATGTGAGGGAAAAGAGCACCAAGGAACAGAAGCGTCAAGAAGAGACAAACTCTGGTGCTATGAAGAGCTGTGAAGACTTTATTGTTGTAAAAAGCTCTTGAGATTATAAAAACCAATTTTCAAAAAGCTCAACGTTTCAAAAAGTTTCTATCCTTCGTTAGGAGCTACAATAAACAAAATACAATTCTTTAAAATGGAGTTAACAATGTTAAAATCAAATCTAAATCAACAAGCAAGGGCAACACCCAAATTAACCTTTCAGATGCTAAACCTATTCTTTAACTCTAGCATTGAAGTGGGTTTTTTAGAACTGTAACATGTAGTAAAAAAAAATGGCACCCTTGCTGTCCCTCTTCCCTTCCAGGATGTTGCACAGCCATATAGATGCTGGGAGAGGATCGCAGAAGCAGGTAAGTCCACGATCCTCCCCCTAACACTCACTACACCCTTAGGTGTTGATGAGCCAATGAATATTCCACCTTCCTTGTGCAAGGAATCCAAGGTGGCTTACATGGTCCTCCTCCACTCTATTTTATCCTTGTGAGACAGTTTAGGCTGGGAGTCAGTGCCTGGCTCAAAGACATTCAGTAAGCTTCATGACTAGAACCTGGATCTCTGGAGTCCCTGTTCAATACTCTAACCATCACACCATACTGGGTTCCCTTTGTTCAGTACTCTCTTGTTATTGGAGTTGTACAGTCACTAAGAGTATAAATCCTATAATTTTATCCCACCCATGAACTTCCTAGGTCCTCTTAAGCAAGCTACTCCCTTTCGGGCTCAATCCCCCCTGCAATTTTATTTATTAATTTAATTAATTCTATTCTAATTTGTATTTATTATGACATTTCTATCCAGACTTCTTTTCCTCTTGCAGGAGATTTTGGGAGTTGTAATCCAAAATATCTGGAGAGTACCAGTTTGCCTACCCTGGCTCAAAAGCAAGTTACATCACATGCCAAGCACTTTTGTCATGTGACTACTTGTTCCTCCTCCTCATCCACTGTGGCATCATGGAATTCCCTCCTCATTGTGGCAAAATTTAGGGTGACCATCTGTCAGTATTTCCCCGGATTTGTCCTGGTTTTTGTTTTTTCTGGGTGTCGGGTTTTCTGTAATTTTCTATAATGTCCAGAAATTACAAACTTTCCCCTTTAAGGCTGTCATTAGCATGGTGTGTGTGTGTGGGGGGGGGGGGGGGTGACACACTTTCTGGAGGAGCATAATTCCACCCCCCACTGCTCCAGTTGGCATTCCCGAACATTATAGCAAAGGCTCCAATTGGAGTGGGGTGGGGAGAATGAGACACTTTCCCCTCCTCCAGTCCAATCTTTAAGCTGCTGGTGGGGTGGGCGATGCCATGCTTTCCGGAGGCCCCAGAAAGCCATTTTCCCACCCCCACATCCTAGGTGTCCTCTTTTTTGGTTTCCCAAATATTGTCACCCTACACATATATTCATGAACAATTTTTAGAATATTGATTATCATACAGATATTACTCAAAATTTAAATATTATCCCCATGCAGAAGAGCAAACTGAATTTGATTGGCTCATTCACACAAAAAATCCCCCAAAAATGTGTTTTTTGTAGTCCAACCATCTATTTAATTTAATCCAAAATAAACCCCCCAGGCATAGGGGTCTACCCATATGATACTGTTGTGCACTATTCACAATTCAGATAGCATAGTTTTTTGGCAGTCATGACTGTTTAAGAAAAGCCAGACTTGTTTAATAAGCTCCTTAACATACTCTGTGTGCCTTAAAAAGCCACTATATGATTATTCTGGGTGGTGTTACTTTAAACCACTTAAAGCACTACATATTTGAAGGACTAAAATGGGATTTATCAGGGAGCAGAAAGCAATTATTCAGTCTTCAGAAATTACTTAAGGGTTTTGTTCTAGTGTTACATTTTTGACAGTTACAACATACTCTGCATGGGGCTGTCCTTGAAGACTCTTTAGCTCAGTGTGCTTATGAACTCAGGTTTGGATCCAGATCTTTGCTTCTGCCAGAAGGACACTGTTTGTACACTTCTGCTTTCTCTTCCCTTACCTGTAGCCCTCCATGCGGTCTCTAAATCTGCTCTGGAGCATCCCCCCAACCTTGCAGAGCAGATTTAGATGGCATGTGGCAGGGGGTATGCATGGGGGAGGAAAAGACATAGGCCAGATCTACACCAAACAGGATATAGCAGTATGAAAGCGGTATGAAAGCAGTATATAAAAGGCAGGATCCACACCACTGCTTTATAGCAGTATTGAAGTGCACTGACAACTGTTGGGGCCCATTGACACATACCGCTATTAGGGTGACCAGTTAAAATCCAGGTCAGGGCTCATGTAACTTTAACAGTCATAGAGAAAATGGAATTTCAGCCAGTGTCATTTGTATGCAATTAGTTCCTGGTGAGATTCCCTCTTCATCACAACAATAAAGTTGCAGGGGCCCTGCCTTCTTTTGTATATGGTTACTTTAATATAGTGCATGCAACTTTAACTGTTGTGATGAAGAGGGAATTTCACTAGGTACTAACTGCATACAAATGACACTGGCTGAAATTCCCTTTTCTCTACAACTGTTCAAATTACATGAGCCTTGACCTAGATTTTATCTGGTCACCCTAACTGCTATATCCTGCTTGGTGTGGCTCCTGCCTTTTATATACTGCTTTCATACTGCTATACCCTGCTTAGTATAGATCTGGCCATGGAAGTCCTCTTCTGAAAGCTGTGTTCTGCTGCTGGTGGAACCAAGCACTGGATCCAACCCACAATGTGCCAGTTTTATTCAGCTGCCCTGCTCCAGCTGGTGTGATCTGTGTTCCTCCATCCATTCACTGAACATGTGATAGGTAGGTGAAATTGGCACATAAATATTCATACCTTATAGCCCTCCATCTGACCTCTGCACATTCAACCAAAGGTGGCAACTGTTTGTGTGTAGGGCCTGTACATATGATCAGGAACTCTGGCATGATCTTGCTTCCTCTGTGTTCACCAAACACAGGATATGCAAGTGAGAATAGTTATTGGACACTACATAATCTTGCTGTCCGCATGGGGGAGGGGGCAGGCCGTCGAGCTGAATGGCTGCCGGGACACCCTCACGCTGCCTCCAGCATGGAGATAAGAGTCTCTCTTTTGCTGAGGCAAAGTTTTCCAGGGAAAGCAAGGGAGGGATGAGCAGCGACGGTAGTGGCTGCTCGTGCTCCCTTAATGATCCATATAAACCCCGCACGCACTCTTTGGCGTGAGGGTAACGTGGCGCAACTCCACAGGAGCAAAATTGCAGCATTTTGGGGACTCGTGGTGCCAATGCACCGTTGTCAAGTCAGGCCTGGGAACAAGCCTATTGATCCTGCCCTTCTGTTGCATCCTTATCCCCTCTCCCACAACCCTCCTTGCATTGGTGGGGAGCGGGGGTTGACATCTGCAGCAGAGAGATTCCTCAGCTTGCGAAGGCTTCCCAAGCAATTTAAAATTTTGCATCATCAGACTTCTGAAATGTGCAGGGAGCCTACTTGATTCAAAGTTACTGCTCCAATGTGTGGAAGATTGTGGAGAGAGGCAACGAGGGAGAGGAGTCAACAGGCTTGTTCCTGCTCCCCTCAACATAATTTCAATCAAGTGGGCAGGACTTCTTGAAAATGTTATACTTCTGTTCAGGAGTAGAGCTGTCTGCCAACTGTACCAATTACTGTGGCAGAACAGATTGCAAAAGCAATGACCATACAATAATTCCAACAGGAAGATAAATTGAGTAAAGATCACTGGGGAAGCAACTTCAGTAACAGTCATGCAATCAGAAATAACTCAAGTCTTGTCCCCACCAACAGAAAAGATCTGGAGGTACAAGAAATCATCCAGACTAGTTCAAAAATGTCTCTCTCATATGTCATGGGGATAACAAAGATACTTTTCAGGTGGAATCAAGAGCAGTGACATCACTTTCTTCCTGTTTATTGCACAAAACCAGGATGAGCTTTAGGTCTGTCACAAAAAAAGGAGATTAGAAGAAGACCCAGCTATTAAATACTCAGGTTTGAATGGGGTCTTGAAGATGTGTTGCACACTACAACTACCATTATTCCCAGGTGGCTGGGCCTGATGAGAGTTGTAGTCCAACTGTGCTGTTTTGTGCTAGCAGAAGGACATATTTGAATCTAAGCCAAAGATGTTTTGTTTTACTGAAATTTCACAATAAAAAAATAATTTTAATATTTAGATCTAAGTCCCAGTTCTTGGAAAGGAGACAAAAAAGGATTATAACTGACATTTGAATACAGTTCCTGCTAAATGTTTCCAGAGAAAGGGGGGATGTAGTACAGAAGTTATTTAAACTCTTATCCAGGACTAGATCTGAATGACGTCCTCAGGCAGGAAGTGTTAGTTGTTATAAAGCCAGATTTCTTTCAGTTCTGTTGACAATCCAGAGAAAGGGACATGCCAAAGTAAGAGGGAAGGAAATGGAGGAGAGAGGCTTAGGAGCAAATATGCCACTGTGGATGCTTGATTGTCTAACCATGGCCCTTTCTACACCTAAGGGTTTAGAGGGAAGGCCTGGGGCGATCCTGGACTTACTTGCTTCTGGGATTGTCCCCCACCTTCTAAACAGGAAAGTGATGTCCCAGAAGCAAACAGGGACATCGCACCAGTTGTGGGTGCCATTTTTTGTGTTTTGAAGGTACAGAGAGCACCCACCCACACCCACCCCGCCATCCTGGGAATGGCAGAATTGCTCCCCCCCATGGGCACATCCCAAGATGGCGGGAAAGGCAGGATATCCCCAGTTTCCATTATCCTGGGGTTTTCCCAGAGTCGTCCCTAGGTCATCCCCAGTTGGCCCCAGGATGCACAGGGACGGCCCAGGGAAAATCACTGGTGTAGACATGGCCCATGAATTAGTTTATCAGGGAGTATTACATCTGTACTTGATCTGTATTCTTGCTTCTGTGCTCACAATAACTGGGGTGCTGGCTTGCTCCAAAGAAAAGAGCTGCCCCTCAGGGCCATTTTTATTTGGGTTCAGAAGACTGGTTTTGTGTTTTGGAGATCAGAGCCCACCTCTGCCTGCTCAAGTTACTTTTTTTTAGTCTCACCAGTTTGGCTTCTGGGAAATCAGTGTTCTGTTCCCATCATGCCCACCATAGCAGCCATTTTATGAATGGGCAAGCCCCACCCCCATGGCAGCCATTTTCTGTGAACATCTATGACACTTTCTCAAAGTTCTGAATGTATCCACCATGCCAAAAAGTTTGGGGACCACTGTTCCAGTAAATATATGATTACAAAAGCTATGCTAGGCTCCGATGTTTGCAGGCTGAAAACGAAGTTGCTACTATAAAAGGCAGCCTACTCAGGGAAGAGGGAGGTGCATTTATTTTACAAATGGCTGTTCCTTTTGTTTCACAAAAGGAGGATCTGTAAACATAACTAGCAGAAGACATTTATATGCATAAAATATTTTGGAAGATCAGCATTTACTTAAACATCATATTTGTTTAGTTTTACCTTAAATGTGTTTTAGGTTTAGGGTTTTTTAAAAAAAGGATTTCCTTCACAATGATAGTTCATAGAAAACTTCCATAAGTAAAAACATCCTAGGCCAAGAAATCTTATATCCATCCACAGTTCTACCTCTTTAAACTCTTTTAAAAGAATCACTGTTTTTTTCCCTGTTACTAGTTAATTGCATTTTAATTTGGTAATTGCAAACAGATTCTAGTGTCTTAGCTTCCCCACCAGCATAATAAATATTAATATAGAGGAACAAGGGATACACTTGCGAACTCCAGATGCAGTGGTGGGAATTCAACTTGCTGATCATTTCCCCAGTAAATGCTTTACTCATATGATCTGGATTAAGACTGCTTTTGCAAAAGATACAGTATGCAGGTCACAGTTTATATACACAGTTTCTATAAACATAACTCGCTTACCAATTTCTCTCTTTCCCTCTCTCTCTCCCACTCAGACACACACGCACACACACTTTTAATTTTAATCATTTTCTTTCAAATCGTGAAGTCTTTTTGGCTCATGTTTATCCAAGGATTCATTCCAATTCTCTGCCTAGCCATTCTAATACATCCAAACAATGGCTTTACTATTTTAAAAATTGTAAGTTTATCATGAAATCAGAAAATATCATGAGATTTTTATTTTATTTTTCCAGTGGTCCACCCAATTTTTCAGTGCCCACTCTCAGAGGTGTTGATACTGTGCATATTTTACTTGTAAATTTCTTAAGTCAAATTCCAGATATTGGCCATATTTTAAATTTCATGGAGAAATATCCTGATTTTAAAGGGACTATTTTGTAAGCCACCTTGAGTACTATTTTTTGGTAGAAAGGCAGGGTATACATCAAATAAATAAATAAAATGTTCAGGAAACTCCCTCCAGCCATCTGAAAATTGTACGCATAGAGTCAGGATACCTTGCTGAATGGGGTGAGCTGTAGTGGGGGGAGGGGTGCCCCCAAATATCATGTGTAGGTACCTTCCGCAAGTAGAGACCTTTCTCTTGTGGAACATCCCTTCCTCTCACAGAAGGCAGATCTTAGATCGAACCCATAATATTTCTTGATAAACTCATACGATTTTTTTAAAAAACAAAACAATAAGAATATTTAAAAAGTCTGTCAAAGTCATCATGTACCAATGTCTCAAATTGATTCAGTGCAATGAAAAATATCAAATTACATTGTTTTAGTTATAAAATACATTATTTTTTCAGTGAAAAGATTCCAGTACATTGAAGTTATTCCAACTCTATTTTCTTTTGTTTTTATATAATGGGTTAGTTTGGCCATTAAGAGCCAAATCTCACATTTTGTCAGACCAATAATTCAAAGATGGTAAAAGCTGAAACCACCAGATCTTTGCATAAGGTATCCTAATGGCAGTAACCATGTAAGATTCCAGTTATCAAGGTAATTTTACCCTGATTAATTTTAAAAAATATACACAAATTAATCAACTAATTTTCTGGTGACAGCTAACAAGGACAATATTAAGGCATTAAAACATTGAAACAATAATCAATATACAAATATTCACAAATTAGTGTATTTACATGAATTTTTAATCCAGGGATCAGTTCCTAAGTACATGAAATAATGTATAAAACAGCTCTCAAGGAATACAAATAATGTATGTTCTACATAAATAGACTGACCGTTTGTGTCAATACTGTCGAAGACTTTGTATACAAGTATTTCCTGTTTCCCTGGAGGGTTTTGCAGAAGAGGTATGAAATATCTTTATTTTTGATTTCACTGTAGCCATTTAACTTACTTTGTTTTTGAACAAAGAAAGAACACATGAATGTCAATTCCTCTATGACAGCAGAGTTACATTGAGGGGCCCATCCTAGGCCACTGAGTGGGACCCTCCTGCTAGTATAATATTAGCACTGATGAACTTGTATTTATTTATTCTGCTAATTCAGAGAGCATGGTGATGTGGGTGTGATTGAAGTCAGAGATGTAAAAAGCAGCTTTATGGGAATCAGAATACCCACGGTTACAAACAGATGTTCTTTGAATTAGCTGCTAGTGAGCTTTGACATTTGTGTAGTCAACTGTTTATTGATCTGTCTCTTGCTTTTTGTATATATTCTGTCCACACTCCCTCCATGATTCCTCTCATTCATTTCAGGAGATGCAATATTTTGCAGACTCACCACTAAGCAAAGGCAACATACATTTTGAATAATGCCTTTAAAGTCAATCATTTTCAGCACTGTTGTTGTCATGGCTAGTTACATGGAAATGGAATGCCAATGCTAAAAATTTTCACACAGCTCAACTGAAAGTGGCATGAGATTTCAAAGAACCATTCTAAAGTAATTGCCATAGAATCATGGGAGATGTCGGGTACTATCCGATGTTGCTGCTGAGCCTCCGCTCTTTCCTTTGTGCCTGCAGGACCCACTGCAAGCACAACAGGAAGCTAGTGTTTCCTAAAATAACTTTGGACAAGAGCAGAAATGCTCGTTTCTGGAACTGGACAGGTCAACAGAGCTCCCTTCTTCAAGCTCTGCTGACCTCCAGGTTCTAGAAATAAGTGTTTCTTTCAGCCCATTTCCAATTGTTTTTGGAACCGCTAGCTTCCTGTTGCACATGGGCAGCACTGGATACTGCCTATTGGCTGCAATCCTGTAGACCTCTTGTGCTGCATGGAGACTTCGGATAGGCATATGGTTGGCCACTGTGGGAACAGTCTGCTGAGCTAGATAAGCCCTTGGTCTGCTGTAGCACAGCTATTATTATTATTGTTATTGTTGTTGTTATTATTATTATTATTATTATTATTATTATTATTTATTGCATTTATATACCACCCCATAACCAAAGCTCTCTGGGCGGTTTACAAAAATTGAAAACATTGAACATTAAAACAACGATATACAAAATTTAAAAACCATAAAAAGCATAACAAAAATTAAAATTATGTTCTTATTAGCTCGAGGTGAGTTCCATTTAACTCAATGAGGCTTACTTCTCAGTAGATGTGCATAGGATTGCACCCTTAGATCACATTGGCATGCTTCTTTCAGTGGCTTGATTGATACTACTATTGTTCTGTGCTGTTCCAGATCACATACAACTTTGCATATATTTATATGACCAAGGTTAACAGGATATACCTGCATACAAGGTCCTTGACAGTTAATATTGACACAAATGGTCAGTCCTTAGTACTAGGTGTAGGTGGTACATTTGTGGTACTTAATCACACAACCAATGGATGAAATATATACATGTGCACTTCATTGCTAATAGGATTTGACAACTACACAAACTGAGGTACAACGGTGTCCACACTGTGATATTCATAAGATCTTTGTGGTTTTAAAATTATTTTTTAGAATATATATATATATATATATATATAGTAAAAATGTGTCAGATATTTCTAGATTGTTTTCAAAATAAGGGTTCTCCTGGGCTCCTTTAATATCTCTCCAGCCTGCCAACTTTCTGCTCAACCAATCTAATGAGGACCATTTGAGAAACATATGGGGAAATGACATCACCCCTTGTATGGTCTTTTTTAGCAAGGCATTATATGGCTTAAATAGAAATGACTGGTGTTCGTTTGTGCTAATTACTTAGAGGATGAATGGTTCCTCTTCGGGCAGTAGACAGACAATGAGACACCCACAAGAATATACAGAGAAAGAGGGGGGATTCTGACCCTGTTAATTCATTCTGTACTCTCTTTGAAGAAAGCCAGAAATAAGCCAGATATATCTCTGGCTTCCTCTGTCAGCCTTCTAGATAATCCCACTTTGGTAACAGTCCATATGGGCGATGATCAATCGATGGGAGTGGATTAACAGCAGTCTGAAAACACACTGTGAAAAAGGCTTTCCCTCCCAACCTGGCTCAAAGTCAGAGAATTAGCTTCATAAACTAATTGCTGACAGATGAAAGATAAACATACCGTTATCATAACAATGTTCTCTCACTCTTTAAAAATAGGGGATGGATAAAAGTGTAAAATGCCTCAGACAAAAGGGGGATCCATTCATTCTTTAAGACTCAGCAACCTAGCTTCTTGCATACCATTTAGGACTACTCTATAATATAACTGGATGCTCTGGTGCATTTAAGAGTAAAAATCTCAGATTTTAATAGATTAATTTATTATTGTTTCTTATTTATATTTATTTGATGCCTATAAAACAAGTCCCCTAAGCGTTAAACAAAATCAAATTCAAAACAGAACCGTAATGCAATGAAAATCCAACAATACATCCTAGAAATCAAATCCAGAATAAAAACCCAACTGCACAAATGCCAACACAATTGAAACACTGCAAATTGTAGAGCTAAAAAAAAGTGATACAGGAGCTAAAATCACCATCAATTTTCTGAGTGGTGAAGCTCTGCTATTCTGTTACACAATAAAAAATGAGAATGAAATGAAAAGTTCCAAAGTCCAATTGTTGAAGTAGGGTAACCACCCAGGGAAAAGTTCACCCAATGCCGCATTTAACGACATCATAAATAAAGTGTGGAAGAGTGTAAAGTAAGCTTTCCATAGGAGGTCAAGAAAGTATTTGAACATACTGGAAAGCCATTGAAATTGAACTGGTTTAATGAAGAATGTAAAAAAGTGGGTGAAAAGGGAGTGCCCAATTAAATGGTGGTGGTTATCTGATGCAGGGAAATGAGGCGCACAGGAAGATTATATAAATAAAGTAAGAACTGAATGCTTATGAATGGGAGGCAGGGAAGTGTAATTATGGCAAAAGAATACAGGGAGTTGTGTAATGCCTAACAAAATCTCACTTGCTATGAATAGAGGCTGATCAGCAGAATTATTTAACTGTAAAGTATTTCCTTTGCAATAATCCTTTGGCGCACAAGCCGCAGCAGCACTGAAATGAATGGGAACTGTCCAAGATCACATGACACTCTTGCACAGCTTGCCTTCATTTTCAGTGAGGCTTGTGCAGGAGATCTTCTCAATGGACATCTACAAAGGAAATTATGTCGAAAAGCTATGGAATGTGACATTCATTTCCCTTATCCATAAGAAAAGAAATAAAACAGAAATCATTACTGACAAATATCACTGTTGAACCACACAGAGGATGTTCCATCATGCAATATAACAAATGGTTTTGAAAAACCACCCAAAGGGAATACTATTGTGGATTTCAGTAAGGGGGATCAACTGCTGATTCAATATTCTATAAAAGACAGATGATGAACAAGAAATGGAAATAGAACTTGAGCCTGTATTTTGACCCTCGGAGAGAGGCATAACACTTTTTTAGCCATACGCAGAACTGATTAACTGGTTAAATGTGGTCTAGATGATAATACCATCAAGTGGATTTAGGGCCAGTTAGAAAACCATACTTATCAATGGATCCTCATCAAACACGAGGCAGGTTTTGCATGGGATGTCTCAGAGCTCTATCCTTTAATGTTTCAATCAAGACTTAGATGAAAAGGTAGAGGAAATCCTTGTCAGATCTGTGGATGTCATGAAACTGGGAGGGATAGCTAACATGTCAGAAAACAGAAATGAAATTGGCCCTCAATTGAGGTTTTCAAGCAGAGGCTGAACATCTGTTGGAGTTGTCTAGCTCTGAATTTCTTGCATCAAGCAGGGGGTCAGTTGATAGCCTACAAGCCCCTCCAGTTCAATGGTTCTCCGAATGAGAGCCAGACTAGATGTGATGTTAATTTTATGTATGCAATTAATATGTACATTTAAAAAAACATGTAAAAATATCAGTTGCAGAGACATGAGTGGCAGCAGGACCAATGGAGGGAAGGAAAGAAAAGTTTAGCCCTTTCTCCCCTACCATGTTCTAATGAAAATCACTTCCCTGAAGCTGTAATTTGCATCAGTAAGGAAGCCTCCATCATCCACCACTCTTCAGAGGTGGCATGTGGCTTTTATCTACATATTTTAGAAACATGCATGTTAGTTCCAGTCATGCAATTAACTTCACATTAGTTTAGCCCTCTCAAACCTCCCTTAGTCAAATTTCCTGGTAGTTTAGCATTCCGACTGCTAAAATAGAGCACTTACGGCTTTTCTACATGAGGATTTTAACCCATACCTTTACTGAGACTTCTGTTTCCAGATTCTTTGTGGGATTATGATCAGCCCATTTACTCATGATTTTCCTGGGGAGTTTCTTTGTCTACCTTTCTACATGTTCCATTATTCAACCACTAAATGGTGCTGTGGTATAGCAGTATTGCAGGAATACATAAGGGTTTCATGCAGCTATTCACAGAGATACCAAACTTTCCTCATTAGAAAAAACACATGCTAAAATGGTTGCAAAGTATGGGAGAGGCCCTGGAGAATGACAATATCACATGAAGCACTTGCAAATCACTGTGAGTGAAGAATAACCAACGTGCAATAAATGCCTCATATAGAAAGCTTTTTCAAGGTAGCTGCAGAACATCTTTCAAAGGACTATGCAAAAGCCTTGCAGGAAATAATGTATTTGCAGCAAAGACAATCTTATGACAACAGTCAGTACTTTAAAATGTGGTTTAAAACCTGGATCAGAGGGCCAAACAGTGAATGATAGATATAGTTGCCTTCAAACAATATGAAAAAGAAGCTAGGTAGAAGCAAAGAAGAAAAAGCTGAAGAAGCAGTTGAAAATGGTGGTAATACAAACAGAGCAGGCTATTTACATTGTAATGGCAATGGAAAATTTTTAGGAGTGAAACAAATATCAACTGTGTACCTTTACTTTCCCCTCCCCCTCACAACTAAATAACTCCGTGTCTCGCTTGGTATAAGCAACATGATCTGTTTTCTTAGTAAGTAGAACTGTGAGAACTTGGGCAAACCTCACTGCAAGAAAACTCTATTTTTTTTAAGTGTTCACAAGCAAAGGGGGAGACTAAATAAGGTCAACTCAAAACTCCACAAAAGAAAGAGAGGGAAAGAAAGAAGAGCTGGATCATATTGGCACATCTGATTTATTGGAGACCTGGTGCCAAAATATTGAATGTTCCTCTTTCCATTCAGATTTATTGCTTATAACCTCAGGACGTCACAATATGAATCAGGGAAAAGGGGCATTATATAACAAAACACTGTGAAAATAATAAAAGAAAATTAACAGGAGTCAATAAAAAAATGTTTTAAACCAGGCAATGCACCCAACAAATAAAAATAATTGCTAAATCACGTACTACCAGTTTCTATCTTAAGTTTAAAACTCCAATATATTCCTCTTTGGTTCATGGCTCCCAGATATATACACCCACATAGGATTGAATCCAATGGGTTAAATCCAATGTTATTCTAACTTATGTTTGATTCATTTCAATGGGTCTATTCTAAGCAGGGCTAACATAGCATACAACTCACACACACCTGAACTTTTTGGTTGGCTTCACACTAAGCTGAATTAATGGTCACCATCACAGTGAACAGCTTTCTTCCTTTTCTACTAATTAGAAGACACAAACCAGTCCAAGTTGAGTACATGTAAGAGGCACATTTAAGCATATACTTTTTCATTAAAGTGTTTCACTTAGCTTTGTACATGCCCAATGTATCTATGATACTTTCTATGGAAATGTAGAGGCTTTGTTTTGTTTTGTCTTACTTTTGGTTGATAAGCTGGAAATCTAACAAACAGTATGCAGCAATATTTACAACTCCCAATGTGTTCAGACGGCAGAGATAAATATTACAGAAGACATGGGGCTACTGCTGAAAATGGCATCCTTGCAAATTGTTTGTTTGTTTATGCTATTTATTCAAATTCTTTTCCCTTGAAGAAAAACCACTCATGACAATTTACAATCAAATAAAATAAAATATGCCAAAGAATAAAACATTACCGATAAAAAGAGATGACAAAAGCACAGAAATTAAAGCCACACACCAATAAGTAAAAGGGGATTACATTGTGCCGAAATGCTAATAATGAATTGGTTTGATGGGCTTTCTCTGGCATAGAAAAGAGAGAGAGTTTCATTCCGACGTTGGGGCACCATTAAAGTTGTGCTCTATTTCCCCATATTGTTAGCACGTGATATGACCTAATCACACTGTGAGTTTTCCTGCCCCTACTTCCCTTTATTGATCACTGCTTTGAGGATGGAGCATTCAAAAGGCAAAGCAATCACACAGTTTCACTAGATATTATAAGAGTCAGGAGGAGAACTAGATGTGTGGATGTCATTTTTTTGACAGCAGTCCCATGTCTACTTTGACACACATCAAACTTAGGGTTCATTTACACCTAAGGGTGTAGCAGGAGGGAGGATCGCAGACTTACCTGCTTACGCAATCATCCCCCAGCTTCTATACGCCCACGCGTTGTCCCAGGAGGAAAGAGGGATATTGTGGGCACCATTTTATTTTAACTGAAGAGGGGCCAGTTGAGCAATTGTGATACTTCGCAAAAGTGAGTTTTTAAAAAAAAAATCCCCAGTGATATTGGGCCCCAACGCACACGCCGTCACAGGGATGGCAAAAATGCTGACCACCCCAACTCTTAAGGGCATGGAACCTCCCCGTGCAGCTCCATGCCCGGACCCACTACTCATGGGGAAGAAGGGATGACCCAGGAGCAGCGACCACACTGGCCGCACTCTTTGGGATGCTCCTGGGACCACAGAAAAAATCAGGAAATCCACGGTCCCAGATATCCCAGGGAAAGTCCCTGGTCATCCCTGGTTGCCCCCAGGATCTTTCAATGCACAGGGATGACCTCAAGTCGACCCTGGGGAAAAAAGCTGGTGTAGACGTGGCCTTAGTTCCTTGAGAACTGCTTCTTATCTTTGTACATCTCATAATAATTTTTAAATTAAAATAGTGAATGAGTTGAATAGTAAACGTGCATAGGTATTAATTTTCCTCTGGCAGCCACCAATCCTTTTGTTTCCACTGAAAGTCCTATGGGTAACTATATGTTGCAAGATCTGAGCAAGAAATCTCTACCGTTGAGTTCTTTCAGCCAGGAATGTTTCAGGTATAACAAAAGGAGACTGCTTAGCTTGCTGAAACAGGAACTGATAAATACTTGTTCAGATGACAGCTGGTTAAAAAAAAGAAACCTTTATTATGGTAGTTCTATTGCAAGAGACGCAGGAGAAAACATTTTTTTAAAAAAACACATACAGAAATTACATCAACAGAAGTTATGCGTTTAGCATGTCACTGGAAGTTTCCAAAGCAACCACTAACCAGTGGATTGATAAAATTTGGGAGACTATGATTATTTACAAACAAACTCAACAAGTGCAACAAGAAGGAATCCTGGGGGGGTTTTTTGTTGTTTTTTTAAGGGGGGGGAGATGCTATAGCATTATGGTTTTCATTTATTTTCTTCAAATTTCTGATCAAATTACAGATGGCTATACTTTTCTTGATAGTGTGTGTGTGTGTGTGTATACACCCTTCATATATGCTATAAAACTTATATGTCAAATCGTTAATTAGATAATTGTTTTTCCCAAGGCCATTTTACCCTAGCTTTCCCACATGCACATCCATGATATACTAAGAATTTATAACCAGTGAGATTGATTTCTTTAGTGATGTTGTTGCATTGTTGTATGTGTTCTTTTTTGTTGTTGTTGCCTCTGTTTATAACTTTAGTTTAAAAAAAACAAAATAAAACTCCATGATAAAAATGAATTGAAAAGGAAAAAGAAAGAAAAAAGATGAGCCATTGAGCAAAAAAAAAAAATGTCATTTCAACAATGATTGTTATGATGACAGAAAAACCCAGCAGGTGGATACAGATGGAAAAACATGAAAAGAATCCATAAAAATAATACAGAATTGTACTCAATGGACTTCAAACACTAATTGTTAAAACGTTGTCTGGCTTCACATAGGAATTGAGCAAAATGAAATTCTGGACAGGTTCATGTTTCATATGCCTCTTCAATTGAATACAATTTCTGGCATGAAACCTAGTCATTAACTATATCCCAAGCTGAACCTCAATTCAAAGAGGAAAAGTATGCAGGAATAAAAAAAGGGCAAAGTATCAATCAAAAGCATGACAGAAACAGCTGTTCAGCCTGAAGTTCCACTCAAACAATCATGTGGGAAACATCTTCAATAAGAGATGTTATTTCCACATTCTGTGGGAAAAATTGGTTGCCTCACATTGTCCAATGCCAAGTTGGAACCTTAACTTGTGGGTAGACATACACAAGTACCCCAATCAGTGGCTCGGGGCCGCCATATTTTTAAGGATGCCAATGAGTAAACATTTGTAAGAGTGTGCAATGATTATGGAGGATCTCATGTTTATGGAGGATCTCATGTCCCTCATGTTCTACTGCATGCAAAGCATGTGCTTCTCCACTGGGCTATGGCCTCTCCCCAAATATCTGGCTGGTGGCACGTAAGATCTGGGACCAGCTCCCTGACACAGTGCCAGATCCAGGATCTTGGCCCTAAAGTTAAGACTGCTTTATTCATGCATGTATTTAATGGCTCATTTTTACTTTTATGTGTAGTAGCCTATTGCCGGTTTGTTGTGTGTATCTTAATGACTTTATCAGGTTTGTTTGTTTGTTTGTTTTAAAAAAATATAGGTTCCTTACTTTGAGAGCTTTTCTACATGAGACATTTATTGTGTGCTTGTGATTCCTTATTACTCATGGTTGTTTATAGGTTCTTTAGATTATGTTGTGAGCCTCCAGATTCACTTCTGTTTTTACAGAGAACTTTCCCGGGTAATTTTAGAATGGGGGAAATGGGGTATTATTTCTGAAAGTGTAAGAACTACTTGTGTATTTGTGCTATTCTGCTATTGGACAGTTCCACCTAGAGGTTTTGTAGTGAAAAAGCAGGAAAAGATAAGCTCTTTGTGTAGAGCTTGGATCTCAATTCTGTGACAAAACTGAAAGTAGATAGAGTGATCAACAGCCTCACATAGAAAAGCTCTGAGAATCCTCCAAATCAGCCTCCTGTGAACCGATGCTGTCCAGGTGTTTTAGACTCGAAATCCCAACATCTCCACCTATTTTACCATGCTTGCTGGGAATGAAGAAGGTTATATTCCAACACACCTGGAGGGCACTAGTTTGGGGAAGGTTGCTAATAATAAATAACAGAAAAACATGAATAACATCTGAGCATGAATGGCCAGTCTAATGACTCTTTTAACCTAGACCAAGGGCTATTTACAGGTTGCCTCCCCTCCCCTGCCCCAAAAGCCCAGTCCACAGATTGCCTGAGCCATACATGCGCTAGGAATGAGTACTGGTGTGATGTCACCACTGGCTGATCTTATGCCAGCACTGGGAGTGGGAATTTCATGCTTTTACGGTTTTATTCACACCCATATTGACAACAAATAAAAAATAATGTCCATATGTGCAGAATATTATTATAGAGCACAATCCTAATAAGCAGAAAACTCAAGTGTTTCCCCCTTTTCCTTTCATTTATTCCTTCATGTTTCTGCTGAGGAGCCAACATACAGTAGGATTTTGTTTAACTTGGCCTGTTAACGGTGAGAACTTTTTAAAACCCAACACCGTTTATATAGTGCAAAATCCTGGACGGGTTTAAATCAGTTTCTACCCACAGGCCAAGGCAGATTATATTTCTACACCCTTAGATTGGATTTTTAACACGGCGTGTATACACTCATGGCAAGCACACAAAATGACAAGTAACACCACACTGAATGCTATATAATTAATTGTGCTGTGATAGCATTACTCATGGCCCCTCAACATATCACATGTTTCTCACCAGGGGCTTGTTCATATCATATTTAATGTGTGAATTCCCTGCTTCCCCAGTGTAAGAGACCTAGTCTTAAAAGCATTACAGCAGCATCACATTTAGGAGTTCTCAATGAATAAAATATTCTGAGACACACAGAAACAACAATATCCTTGGTAAAACAATGGAGACCAGGGAATACCCCTTCATACCCTAGCTGTTCCTTCCCACTAAAGATTCTTCACTCATTTATAAGGATCACACCATTTAACAGTGTGCCACATTCAGTGGGGGTAGTGACTCTGATACCAATGGGGGCTATGAATCCACTAGGTAAGGGTGACCAGATAAAATCCAGGTCAGGGCTCATGTAACTTTAACAGTTGTAGAGAAAAGGGAATTTCAGCCAGTGTCATTTGTATGCAATTAATTCCTGGTGAAATTCCCTCTTCATCACAACAGTTAAAGGTGCAGGCACTATACTAGAGTGACCATATACAAAAGAAGGTAGGACCCCTGCAACTTTAACTGTTGTGATGAAGAGGGAATTTCACCAGGAACTAATTGCATACAAATGACACTGGCTAAAATTCCCTTTTCTCTACAACTGTTAAAGTTACATGAACCTTGACCTGGATTTTATCTGGTCACCTTACCACTAGGTTTCAGTCAGAACTCTAAAGGAGTTATCCAAAGTCCTACCTTGGATAGCTCCTTTAGAGTTCTGCCCGGTTCTGACTGAAACCCAAAGCAGATTCACAGCCCCGCTGACATAGGAGCCACCAGCCTCTACTAGCCATATTCCTAGGCCAAATCTACACCTTGTGTCAAATCGTTACGATCCCATCATGATAACACTATATCCCTCTTGTGCATTTAGACCTTATAGGATGCACAATGACATTTGTCGCTGTATTTTAGATAATGTGTAATAAAAATCAGGGAATAACATGATAATTGGAATGTGTAATGTGCCCCAACAGTTATCAGTGCACTTCAATACCCCTATAAAGCAGTAGTGCAGATCTAGCCCTAGAGAGCAGGAACCAGACGCCCTATCCAGAGTGTAGGCATACAAAGCCTCACACAATTAGACTCACATGAGGGGAGAGGAGAGTTAATGTGAGCTGGCCCCAAACCCTTTGTTGCATCTCCATTGCTCAGCCACTGCCTTGTTGGAGAGTGAAGGTTTGCAGGGGGCGGGCTGCTATAATGTAGGCTTCCCATGAAATTAGACACCAAAACAGAAATTACTTTAAATATGTTTCTAGCAGCTATGTGTGTTGTTGTTTTTCAGTTTTATTCTAGAGTAGGAACAGGGGCCCTGATCTGAATCAGGACCCTAGCTGGGGTGGATAGGGAGGCTTTTAAAATCTGGATCCTGCGCCTATTGTAGGATAAAAATGAGAGAAGACATAGCTGCTAGACACAAATTTAAGGTACTGTTGTGTGGTGTAGTGGTTAGAATGTTGGACTGTGACTTGGGAGATCTGGGTTCTAGTCCCCACTTGGCTATGGAGTTCACTGGATGTCTTTGGGCCAGTCACTTACTCACAACCTAACCTACCTCACAGGGTTATTGAGAGGATAAAATGGAGAGAAAGTGGATTGTGTAAATTACACTGGCTTCCTTGGAGAAAAATGTAATAAAAAGTAATGTCTGGTTTGGCCTTTAGAAACCTCATCAGCATGGCTCTAAATTGTGCAGGGAGCTTACACAAGTAGAGCAGGCTCCCACTACTGATCTCTTCTAGGATGCTGTGAGGGTTCACTGTATGTAATGAGTTAACAGTTGTAATAATAGGAGTGAATCACCCCAGAGCTAAAATTGTAATTTCTCTAATGCTCTGGTAATGGCTTTCTGATCTGTCTACAGCTCAGGAGAAGTGTATAGCCAATCACTCTAACAAAAGGCTCGACAGAGTGATTGAAGAAGGGAGGAGCGAAGGGAGGGGAAATTGCCTTCGTTAGGAATGGAAGGGTAAACTTTCCCATAAAATGCTTGAGGAAAAAAATGTCAAGGAGGGTTAGTCAGGAGATGGACCTGCAGTTTGACTCTGGTTTTTTTGTTGTCTTGCCTTTGTAACTTCAGTTCTATGTGTGTAAATATCTTTAGCAAAACGTACCTTACTATGCCAAGAATAGTAAAGAGTTCTGATTTAAAACTTGTATTGTTGGAGATTCTTTTTCATACCCGCCTACGGCTCGAACCTCCACGCTACGGAAAAGGGGAAAAGAGACAGGTGGAAGCTTGAGTCCCAGAAAAGGGACACGGTTGCTCTTAAAGAGGCAAGATATCTTTAAGGAGCAGAATCAGAGTGTCCAGCCAGGAAAGTGGAACTCTGAAAGTCCAGGAGTGGAACCTGGACAAATGGTGGCAGCGCCGGGATCGTGATATAGTGAAATTTGGAACTCCAAGGAGCTGACAAGGTTTTACCAATAGAACTGATAAAGGCAATAATTAAGGGTATGCATTGGATCGGATCGGATCCACGATCCGAATCCGACCCGCCCTAAAATCGGAAGAAAATGATCCGATCCAATCCGATCTGACCAACCCTCCGATCCGATCTGATCCACCGAGGTCTGATCTGGATCGGAAAAAATCGGCGGATCGGATCTTTTTTAATGGCGTTTTTAAACTTACTTTGGGCTTTGAAAAATAATGTGCCGTAACTTTTTTGTTTTAAGAGGTAGGAAGTTGAAACTCTCTGACATGGGAGAGTATTCATGTCTACTCATGTGTTGAAAATTACAGAGAAATTGGTGCAAGACTTTAGTGGCAAACAAAGGTTTGTTATGGCGTTTTACATGGGGCTTACAGCCAAGAAAGAGAATATGCTGTGTAACCTTTTTGTTTTAAGAGGTATACAGTTGAAACTCGCAGACATGGGATAGTATGTATGTCCCTCATGTTTTGAAAATTACAGATAAATTGGAGCAATGCTTTAGTGGCAAACAAAGGTTTAAACTTTATTATTTTAAACTTCCAGTAAGGGGGGAGGGTGTGTGTGTGTGTGTGTGTGTGTGTGTATGTGTTTGACAGCTTGATCCACCAATTGTGCTTAGACTACATGACTGAATCACCCAATCCTGTTAAGACTTTCTTCAGCCTCCAATTGCAATGCTGGAGGAGGGCTTAGTAGAAAACCCAGTATATAATCAGTCTTTCGCTTTTGGCTCTCTGTGGGGTGTATTGAGTTGGAGGTGGGACTGGGAAGGAGGGCTGCTGCTGGGCCCACCTTCATACAGCAGTCATGGACCAGTCCCACATGGCGGAGAGATTACGGAGGACATGAACCGCATGGTGGCAGGGTGGCTGGACAGCCACCAGCACACCCGCGGTTACATGGTCACGGACGGGGGAGCCAACATGGTGAAGGCGGTGCGTGATGGCAGATTTGAAGGCATCCGCTGCATCATGCACGTCTTCAACCTGGTAGTGAAGGATGGCCTTGGAGGCAGCAAGGCCCCTCTCCCTCCCCCAATCCGTAATCTCCTAGAGAGCTTCAGGAAGGTGGCCGGGCATTTCCACCACAGTGTGAAGGGCAGTCGGTTGCTGCGGAAGAAGCAGCAGGAGCTGGGACTTCCACAGCACCATCTAGTGCAGAACGTGGCATCACGTTGGAACTCCACCTACCACATGCTTGAGCGTATGGTGGAGCAACAGCGTGTTGTCCATGAGATGTTCAGGGTCGGGGACATCGGCATCCAGGCCCCACTTTCCAGGCAGCAGTGGGATGCCATGTCCCAGCTTCTGGTGTTCCTCAAGCTATTCCTTGAGGCCACCGAGACCCTGAGCAGCAGCACTGCCCTCCTCAGCCAGGTGATCCCTGTGGCCAGGCATCTCCAGATGCAGATGGGCGAGTTTCTGGAGGCCGGGGATCCCGTAACTGGCAGGTGCTTCCTGCCAGAGGATCGGGAAGTGGTGACAAGGCTGAGGGAAGGTCAATCCCGCCGGGTCCAGCCTCTTTACAACAAGAGGCAGTACATGTTGGCCACCATGTGCGACCCACGCATCAAGGATGGGCTGTGGGCAGAATTGCCCGGCGGGTTGGGTGGAAATGCTGGTGGTGGACGTTCGGGCGGCCCGGGAAGCCAGGATTGGGCAGGCAGAGGAGGATCCCACCAAAGCCCAGGCGATGAGTCCGCTGAGCATCACCAGCAGTGGCAGCACCACCACCACACCCAGCAGGGGGACAGGCCAAGGATTTTGGGCAAAGGCCTTGCAGGCAGCGGTTGGGCATAGAGGCACCCAACCCAGCCGCTGCCAGGATGACACTGCAGCAGCAGTGCAGCGTTACCTAGTGGAGCAGATGGAGGACGGCTCCATCGAACCCCTGGCCTATTGGTCATCCTGGTGCCAGATGTGGCCTGATCTGGTGCAGGTGGCCATGGATAGAATCAGCTGCCCACCGTACAGCGTTCCAAGCGAGCGGGTGTTTTCCATGGCGGGCGACATGGTCACACCCCACCGCTCTCGCTTGGGTGCTGAGATGGTGGAGCAGCTGGTCTTCCTAAAGGTCAATCTGCCCCTGCTAGGATACCCCACCCTCATGCCCTCGGGGGAGTAATTGGCAGGCACGCCCCCCCCCATCCATTCCACACCTTTTGGCAGGCTCTGGCAGGCCCTTGATTTTTTTGATTTTTTTTTTGTTAATTTTATTTTCTTTAATTTACTGGCTGTGTTTACAGCTCAGTAACTCAACTCTGAACGAAGGATCCCAAAGGGATCTAGTTTCTTCTCTTAGCCTCTTATATTGAGGGGATGCACAAACATCTCACACATTCTATGTTGTTTGACTTGAACCAATGTGCTTGCACATGTGCCTCTGAAATTGGCCTCTGATGACTCCCTCCAGGCCATCTGTAAGGTCCCACACTTCCATGTGCGTTTCTTCTTGTAAAAGACCATGTTATAGGCTCAGAACTTTGGATAAGAAGAAGGCTTATTGCCAAGGACTCTTAACGAAGGAACTGATAGGATTCCTCTTCCAGGCTCCTACATTGAGTGGATGACAAAGCATCCTACACTGTTTCTGACTGTGTCTTTTGGACCTATGTGGCAGCCTTGCAGGGCTGTCACTGTGAGTTGCGTTTTTGGCTATATGATTGAAAAAACTGCCTGCCTGCCAGGTTGCCGCCATTGTGAAGTAGCCGGATCACGTGGGCCGGTCCCATGGTTCTATTGCTTACTTGTGCAATGTGCAAGCACCTGGCACTCTGCCTGCCCACCTCTGCCTGCCCGCCTGCCTGCCTGCCTGCCTGCCTGCCAGGTTGCCACCATTGTGAAGTAGCCGGATCATGTGGGCCAGTCCCACGGTTTTATTGCTTACTTGTGCAATGTGCAAGCGCCTGGCACTCTGCCTGCCTGACTCTGCCTGCCCGCGTCTGCCTGCCCGCCTCTGCCTGGAGGCGCCCGTGCTGCTGTGACTTTGCCTGGAGGTGCCCGTGCTGCTGTGACTTTGCCTGGAGGCGCCCGACTGGAAGTGGTCCTCTTATCCACAGCGGCCGCACAACTAAGGTGTGTGCAGCCAACACAGGGACACCTTAGAGTGTCCTGAAGTGGGGCAGTCTGAGAGCTTACCTCCCAGTAAGCAAGCATGCAGCCCCGTGTGCCTACTTGGGCGTGGGCACATGGGAACAGCCAGATGCCAGTCCTGGGTGGGAGGGAGCCAGTTGTTAAAGTATTTTATTATCTAATCTTTTTTTCCCTTCTTCTTTTTCAGCCTACGGAACTCAGCACCACAGTGCCTGGGAGTGACGGGAATCCAGACTGCCCATCTGCCCGTCACTTCCCACCTCGAAGTAGCCCTCCTATTCACGATGCCTGCATGACTAAGGTAAGGGGCTACCTGAGAGCTTAACTTACCCCCCAGTGAGCAGGCAGCTCCATGTGCGAAACGGTTGGGCGTGCGCACTCAGGACCAGGCAAATGCCAGTCCAACATGGGAGGGAGCCAGTTGTTAAAGTATTTCATTATCTAATCTTTATTATTTTCCTTTTTTCTTTTGCAGCTTATGGAACTCTTCACCACAGTGCACAGCAGACCCGGGAATCCTAACTGAATGTCTTCCCCAAGACACGGCCACCTGGAGGTGGCCCATCGATCCATGTCGCCCGCTTGACTGAGGTAAGGGGCTGTCAGAGAGTTGTCCTCCCAGCGAGCAGGCAGCTCCGTGTGAGTAACGGTTGGGCGTGGGCATTCAGGACTGGGCAGATGCCAGCCCAACGTGGGAGGGGGCTAGTTGTTAAAGTGTTATGTGTGTAATCCTTATTTTCCCTTCTTCTTTTTCAGCCTATGGAAGTCAGCGCCACAGTGCCCGGGAGAGATGGCAATCCAGACTGCCCACCTGCCCATCACTGCCCGCCTGGAAGTGGCCCTTTTATCAACAATGCCCTCAGGACTATGGTAAGTGTTCTGTGAAGGGGGGGCACCTTCAACCTAACTGAAGCGGGGCTGTCTGCCTGCTTACTTCCGAGTAAGCAGGCAGCCCCGTGTGCCTACTTGGGCATGGGCAATCAGGACTGGCAACGTGACAGTCCTAGGTGGGAAGGAGGTAGTGTAGTCTGATATTCATTCCTTATTTTCCCTTCTTCTTTTGCAGACCATGGAACTCTGTGCCACAGTGCCCCGGAAAGGAGAGACTTCGCCCGTTGAATGTCTGCCTGCCTGCCTGCCTGCTGCTGCTGTGCTGCCTGCTGCCTTCCAGATCCTTCCTGCGAGGAGAGCCAGCCGCCCTCCTTGCACAAGCCATGGGACTCGCCCACCCAGTCCCCAATGTTGGACTTCACCCGTTGAATGCCTACCTGCCTGCTGCTGCTGCTGTGCTGCCCACTGCCTTCCAGATCCTTCCTGCAAGGAGAGCCAGCCGCCCTCCTTGCACAAGCCATGGGACTCACCCACCCAGTCCCCAACGTTTGGACTTCACTCGTTGAATGCCTGTCTGCGTGCCTGCTGTGGCTGATGTCTGCCACATCCGACCAGCGACCCGAGGTCACTGATGCTAAGGTAGGCTGGGTGTTCCCCTCAAATAGAATTCTACAGAGTCCCCAAAGTTCAATTACACTCCTGCCATGTGTCTGTGAAACAGGGGTGAATATGTGTGCTCCTGACAGTAGTGGCGTTTAAGGACAGCATCTAATGAGAGAGAACTTCGCAATGGTCTTCCTTACTCCCAAGCCAATTCCATTTCAGTGAGGGACATGCCCCTTTGTCTGATAATAGGGGGCAGAGCAACTGAGACCTGTTTGCTCCCCAAGTTTGGGTTCAGTTCTGGGGACGGGATGTGCATTCAATGGGCAAACCCAACTTTCACTGCCATTTCAGTTAAACTGTGCCCATCTGTGAAATTTCTCCACATTAAACATGACATACCACTTTGGTTCACATGTGTGATAAATTTCAGAAGCATAGCCTTCAAGCATGTAGTGGCAAGGTATTTTTGAAACAGTGAGGAAAGAAACGCCTATAACTTTTTTATAAAGTTAGACGTCTGAAACTTGGGCACTTTGTAGATGGGTTAGGGGTAGTTAGTTATCTGTCAGAAATTTCAGAAAGTTAGATCCAGGCATTTGGTGGATACGAATTTTTTAAATTAAAAGTTACAACAACACGGAGTTTTTTGACAGATAAAAGAGGGAGGGGGAGGCGGGGGAGGGGGGTTCAATTGACACAGCCCAAGCCTCTGTGGAAAAACTTTTGTAACTTTTAATCTAAAAAATTCGTAGCAATCAAATGCCTGGACTAAACTTTCTGAAATTTCTGACAGTTAACTACCCCAACCCATCTACAAAGTGAGCAACTTTCAGACATCTAACTTTTAAAATAAAAAAGTTATAGGTGTTTCTTTCCTCATTGTTTCAAAAATACCTTGCTACTACATGCCTGGACCTAGCTTTCTGAAAGTTCAAACACATTTCAAGCAACGTGTTACCTGTAATGTGCCCAAGCTTCCTGTTTGTATCTTTAAAAATAAAAAAGTTGAAGGCATAACTGTATTTACCCCATTACTACCCATTTTTCTAAAATTAATTGCCACACAAGGCAAGCACCTATGTTTCTGAAATATCACACACATGAGTCTCAACATACCATCTGCAATGTGGCAAAGTGATCCGATCGACCCCCCAGGTCCGATTCCGATCCGCCATCCGATCCGATCCGGGGGGGTCAGTGGACATCCCTAGCAATAATTATTTTTATTTTCGGGCTGAGGAGTAGGGAAAAGTGAGGCTAGAAAGATGAGCCAGTACCTCTCCATGAATAAAGCTGCGCTAATTGAACAGTGCAAAAAAAAAAATTTGCCATGGGAAGGGCAAGCAGTAATGGAACTGAAAGTCTTGCTGATCACACATGCAGCAGGAGTTGGAGTTGATTCCTCCAACCCCAGCACAGCAGAGCCCACCAGTTCTGGGGAGATCAGAGCAAAAGAACTGGAGCTTAAAGAACAAGAAATACGTATGTTGGCCAAGCAGAAGGAGGAAGAGGCCAAGCTGGAATGCGAACAAGAAGAACAACGCAAGCATGAGGAAAAGCTAAGAGTAGAACAACGCCAGCACAAAGAAAAACTACAAATGGAGCAACTTAAACAACAGGCGGAGCAGCACAAACACGAGGAGGAACAGTGGAAACACGAGGAGAAAATGATGCAACTGAAACGAGAACAGCCAGCCAAAGTCACTCCCAAAGATTTTACCACATACACCCCTTGAGAAGATCCACAAGTGTTTCTGACTACCTTTGAACGGGCGGCACAGAAATGGGGGATTCAGGAAGGTGACTATATGCTTTTTGTACCTAACTTAATCAAAGGGGAGTTGGCTGAGATTTACAACACTATGCCAGAAGGTGGGGCAGCTACCTATGTTGAATTCAAGGAAACTGTGTTTAAAAGGTTCAGGTTGGGCCCTGAACACTTTAAGAAAAAGTTCAGAGGGCTAATTCCTCAACAAGGTAAATCTATGGTGGAGTTTGGGACCAAACTCAAAAAGCTGTTAATAAAATGGCTGCAGGAGGCTAAAGCTGACAACAGAGAAAAGGTGGTTGAGTTAATAGCTCTGGATCAGTTGTATTTTTGGTTACCCAGAGACGTTAAGCTCAAGGTGAAAGATAAAGATCGTGCCACTGTAAGCCAAGCCGCTGAAATTGCAGACAAGCTGATTGAAAACCGGGAAGGGTTGGGTCCCAGGTTTGAATCTGAGAAGAAGGGGGAGAAAGGTGATGGCCCAGGGAAAAAAGAGTCTAAGAAAACTTACCCTGATTCCTCTTACCACAGGGACAGAACTTGCTATTCCTGTGGACAGACAGGTCACATTAAGAGCTATTGTCCAAATCTACAGTCCCAAACACCTTCTACTTCAGGTAATACAAAACCTGAACAGAACCAGTCCCAAAGTGTAGCAATTGGGAAGAAGACTTACAATTGTGGTTGCATGATTACCAACAGAGAACAAATTAATCATCGGTTTAAAGAACCTGTGTGTATTAAAGATAAAACTGTCCTGGGGAGGATAGATACAGGGTCTGAAGTTACTTTGCTCAGGTCTGATTTGGTTGCAAAAGAAGATTTGGTTCCGGGGATGTCCATCAGAATCCGGGGAGCGAGAGGTCACATTTTTGAAGTCCCGATGGCAAGGGTGTCCATTGAATGGAGAGGATGGCGGGGTTTGTATGAGGTGGGTGTGATAGATCCTCAACCCCAGAATGCCCCTATCCTTATAGGACTAGATGTAATGGGTCCTGAGGCTCACATTGCTGTTATGACTAGAGAGCAAAAGCGGAAGGGGGAGGCTTCAAGAGAGAACCAGGCAGAGTTTTCTCTAGAAAAAGAAAAAACAAAACTTGCCCCTATAACAACTTCTGAGGTTTTAAATCAAGCCCCAGAAACTCCCCAAGAAAAGGAAGAGCCAGGACAGGAAGCTACAGAAGCAACAGAGTCCATGGAGAGTGCAAATCCTAACCCCAGTGAAGTAACTGAGGCAGAGAGTTCCACAGATGAGGAAGTTTTAGAAACCCCTTTTCCTGATCTGAAAGAGGTAGAAGAGTTTAAACAAGAAGTCCTCAGTGATGCTAGTTTAGAGCCTTTAAGAAGAATTGCCCTTCCTCACGAGAAACCCTTCTCTGAGGAAGAAAGAGAGCAGGTGGTTTGGAAAGAAGAGTTGCTGTATAGACTCTGGTTGCCAACAGCTCAGAAGCTTAACTGGGAACCATTAAAGCAACTGGTAGTGTCTCTAAAGTTCAGGCTTAAATTGCTAGAGTTGGCCCATGATGTACCCTGTGCGGGGCACCTTGGGAAAAATAAAATCAAACAAAGGCTAATGGCAAATTTCTTTTGGCCTGGAATCGCCAAGCAGGTAGCTGAGTACTGTAGATCATGTGAAACATATCAGCGTATAGGGAAAGCAAGACACCGCTTGAAAGCTCCTTTGAAACCTCTGCCTATAATAGGAGAGGCTTTCTTCCGAGTAGGCATGGATATTGTGGGCCCTTTCTCTAAACCTACACACAGAGGGAAAAAGTATATCCTCACAGTGGTAGATTTTGCCACAAGGTACCCAGAAGCTGCAGCCTTATCTGCTATAGATGCTCGCTCTGTAGCAGAAGCTCTGCTGGGAATTTTTTGTAGGACTGGATTCCCCTCTGAAGTTTTGAGTGATTGTGGGACAAATTTTCTCTCGGAGATAATGGAGTGTCTGTGAGAGTGTTGTGGTGTAAAACACTTTAAAACCATTGCATACCACCCACAATGTAATAGAATGGTAGAAAAATTTAACGCCACTCTTAAGAGTATGGTTAAAGCATATGTGAACACAAACCCAAATGACTGGGATGACAAACTGCAACATTTGCTCTTTGCCTATTGAGAGGTACCACAGGAATCCACTGGGTTCTCACCCTTCAAGCTCTTGTATGGCAGGTGGGTGAGAGGGCCTCTGGATCTCCTAAAGGAAACCTGGGAAGGCAAACTTGTTGAAAACACAACCTCTGTGGTAGATTATGTGCTGAATCTCAGACAAAACATGGATACTCTGTGTAAACTGGTTCAAGAGAATGTATCCAAAGCCCAAGAGGTCCAGAAATTCTGGTATGATCAAAAAGCACGGTCTAGAGTATTCGAAGTAGGAGAGCAAGTAATTATTTTTCTGCCCCTGCGCAAAGACAAGCTAAAAGCTGCTAAGCCCAAAACAGCTTTTGTAACTGCAGAAGGGTTGTTCAAGTACAATGTGTTACCATTTGGACTGCGAAATAGTCCCGCCTCCTTCCAAAAGTTAATTAATCGATTATTGAATAGATTTAATGCCTTTGCTTTATCTTTTATTGATGGCATTACAATATTTAGTGAAAATGTAGAAAGTCACTTGGTACACCTGGGAACAGTATTCTAAGCTTTGCGTGAAGCTAGTCTGACTGTAAAGCTGAGTAAATGCCAATTTGGACAACCTGAAGTAGTTTACTTGGGACACAAATTAGGGAATGGTCACATTACACCTTTGTGGGATAAAGCAGAAGCCATTAAAAACTGGGACATACCTACAACCAAAAAAAACAAGTTAGGTCATTCTTGGGATTAGTTGGGTATTACAGGAGATTTGTTCCCCATTATAGCAAAATTGCTGTACCTTTGACTGATTTAACTCAAAAATGTAAACCTGATAAAATTGTATAGACTAAAGAATGTCAAAATGCTTTTGAAACACTGAAATACCTTTTAAGTTCACAACCTGTGCTGAGAGCCCCAGACTTTGAAAAGACATTCATTGCGGCCACTGATGCCTCTGGGACAGGCATAGGAGCAGTTCTGTTACAAGATTATGACTCTGTAAAACATCCTATTGCCTACTTGAGTAGAAAACTTCTGCCACGAGAGAGAAACTGGTCCACTATCCAAAAAGAATGTTTGGCTATAGTATGGGCTCTGGACAAACTCAAACCCTATGTTTTGGGACAACCTTTTACCTTGTGGACAGATTACCAGGCCCTACAATAGATTCAAACCATGCAAAGTAGGGGGAAATTGTGACGGTTCACTGTATGTAATGAGTTAACAGTTGTAATAATAGGAGTGAATCACCCCAGAGCTAAAATGGTAATTTCTCTAATGCTCTGGTAATGGCTTTCTGATCTGTCTACAGCTCAGGAGAAGTGTATAGCCAATCACTCTAACAAAAGGCTCGACAGAGTGATTGAAGAAGGGAGGAGCGAAGGGAGGGGAGATTGCCTTCGTTAGGAATGGAAGGGTGAACTTTCCCATAAAATGCTTGAAGAAAAAAATGTCAAGGAGGGTTAGTCAGGAGATGGACCTGCAGTTTGACTCCGGTTGTTTTGTTGTCTTGCCTTTGTAACTTCAGTTCTATGTGTGTAAATATTTTAAGCAAAACGTACCTTACTATGCCAAGAATAGTAAAGAGTTCTGATTTAAAACTTGTATTGTTGGAGATTCCTTTTCATACCTGCCTACAGCTCGAACCTCCATGCTACGGAAAAGGGGAAAAGAGACAGGTGGAAGCTTGAGTCCCAGAAAAGGGACACGGTTGCTCTTAAAGAGGCAAGATATCTTTAAGGAGCAGAATCAGAGTGTCCAGCCAGGAAAGTGGAACTCTGAAAGTCCAGGAGTGGAACCTGGACAGATGCATTGCCAAAAAAGAGGATACCAATTTGCATAAAATATGCATCTGCTAATTTACATGTTTAGATGAACATTTAGAAATAAAAATTATAATTTAAATATAAATACAGTTAGTTATGTTCCTTCATGTTGACTTTGACTTATGGCGACCCTATGAATCAGCGACCTCCATTCACATCTGTTGTTAACCACCCTAAGAAATACAGTACATTTCAGCACAGTGCGGGAGACTACAACCAAGTGACTTGCGTGCCTTGCTCAGTCTGCCGTCCACATACTGCTGATGGACAACCTCAAGGCCCAGCTCTTCCTTCCAAAGGTTGTTTATCTTTAAAATTGACTTGGATTGGTCCTTCAAACAGAAGATGCCTTGAAAACAGAGGACAGGGAAAACAGGGGCAGTCCTACAACTTGAGGACAATCATCTGCAAAAGAAGTCACATGGCCCACCCTTATGGGTCTGTGATGAAACAGGCGGGACCAGGAACATGTACCCACAGATCCCCTCGTTGTGACTGAATAGTACTTCACTTACTTTAGCTCAAGGGTGGGCAATTTTTTCTCTGTCATGGGCTCCATTCTCACATGGTTAATGTGTCTGGAGCTGCATGCTGGCCACGGGTTGGGCTGAAGCCAGTGGTGGGCAGGACCAGAGCCTCTTTCTGCTACTTTCTTTTCTCTCTCTCTTTGCCTCCCCCTTTCTCTCCTCTCATTTCCTTCCCAAGCAGTTTAGCCCTATTAAAAATAACTGAATAGGGCTTTTCTCACATCATGGCTCACTTAAGGTCCAAACAAGATGTTACTCTAAACCTTTTTTATGTTTTTTAAAACATAATTGGAGCATTCATGTTTTCCTGGAAAGACTACTTATCCGTTCCCCATCCCTGGCTTAAGTCTTTCTTCTCTGGCTATTTCCCCCCTACAGGCAGAAAAGCAACACAGCAGAGGGCACTTCTGAGCAGGAAAATAGTCAGAGGGTGATGCAGCCCTTCTCCCTGTCCCCATCCCTCCACTTCATCTCACAATCTCCCACACCTGCTTTTCATTAGAAGGCGGGGAGGGAACTAAGATATGGTTCCATGTGTCTGCAACGTAACAACTGTGTAATTTGGCCCTGAGCCACTCTGTTTCCTTTTACACAGTCAAGGTTCTAAGAAGGTCACTACATCACCCCACCCTAGGCTTGAGATAACTCCAGAATTGGCCTGAGATTTCTCCTCGGTTTGGTCAGCTCTCCGCTGTTTTCAGTTGCAAGTGTCAGCCCAGCAACTCTTCCAGTGGCTTTCACGTTTCCATTAGGCAGGCTTCAAAGACACCCATGGGCCACGTCCGGCGCAGCTTTTTCAGAAACAACAAAGAGACACACAAGGTTAGGAAATGACAGATTCCATCTGGAAATTGTTTCAGGAAAGGAATTATGAACTTAATTTCATTTTTGTTGGAATAAATGTATTGGACTCAGCCCAGTCACTGCCTTTTAATATATAAAAGAGTGGAAGGGGAGTGTGTATGAACACGCACACACACCCAGACTCACAGAGAGAGGGGGGTAGTTTACATTTGTCAAAAGATACATACCTGCTGTATATCACTAGAAGCCACTATTTGATCTTGTGAGTGTTTAAATAGCAGTTTTGAACATGACACACACATCCTTCACATGAATGCCATGCAGCATGCAAATCACTTCAACATGATGTGTTCCCATATTGTAGAACAGGAGAGGGCTTGTGTATGCCCCCAAGGCCTTCATTGTGCCCTCTCAATGGTGCTCTGACCTCCCCCACCCACAAACCCACACACACACACCTGTCACCACTGAATGTCCTCCCACAGCAATCCTCCTACAGATATCTCTTTCCCTGCTGCTGTCATTGAGGAAAGAGTGATTTGTATCAGCATCATTGATGTGTGAGTGTGTGTGCAGCCTCTGATCTCCGCGCCATCATCAAATGTGACCCATACTAACAGAAAGGATGTGCACCCATGTTGTAGGAGCTCATGGGATCAATTGTGTTGGTCTTTCCCAGGGCCAGTGTCAAGGGTAGGCATGGTTGGGAATCTGTCAAGGGCCCACAACCCAACAGGGGCCCATTGCCAAGAGCCCCAGGACATGCTCCTCTTTTTCATCATTGCAAGTTTGCTTGCCCACTTTGGCCCAGACAATGGCGGTGGTGAGAAGAAAGAGGAGCCGTAGATGCCACTGCCTACTTACTCATTGACTCTCTGCTTGTCAAGCAAGCAAGTCGTAGCCATTATGAGAAAAGGGGGAGGAGGGAGCTCATGGGACAGGGGCAGTGAGAAGGAAGACTTGCTGAGGGAAGGGTCTCACTGAGGGTGTCTTGCCCAAAGGCCCTCAAAAACTTGGAGCCAGCACTGGTCCTTTCCATGAAATGGTCACCCATGGCCATTTCCATGGGGGAAACCTGTGTAAGCTATTCCACCTCTGCTATTGACATATGCAGCACTGCAGCCTGCAAACACACAATGCTGAAATGGCTCTGACCCTTCAAGCTATTCATGTGTAAGCAGCTACAGGGTGCTGCCACCACATATTGAACCTATTACATGTACTGAATTTCTCCTTGTGCTTCTCTGGATTAGGATGTCTCCACTCTGTGTGTGTTTTGGACAAAGATGGATTGTCGCAACACTGCTTGGCTCCCATCATTTTCTTTTAAAAACATTATTTAATGTGAACAATCTTTTCCCTTCTCTGCAGCAACAGTACTTAACCTTTCAAGAAGTGGACTTATCTTTTAGCTCATCCTACAACAGGGAACACACTTGTGCAGCACATTGCTATGGATGGTTACTCAGAAGCCAATCAAACTGTGTACAATGGGGATTAATCCCAGGTAACCAGACACAAGGTTGCAGCTTTACAGTGCGATCATCTGTTTACTCAGAATGAAGTCCCATTGCATTCAATGGGAATTGCTCCTAGGAAAGTGGGCTTAAGATTGCAGCCTTCAATCTATTAATCTTTCTTTCCTCTCCTCTCTCTCTCTCTCTCTCCATACATACATAATCTTTTGTTGTCTCATCTTTCCATCCATGTTGAAGGGACATTGGTACACCAGATGGAAGGAAAGAGACATAGCCAAGAAGAATAGTGGACAAATAAGAACCATTCCTGGAACTGGTTTTCCCACCAAGCAGGAGGAAGCCAGCAGCAACAGCCATCTTCAGCCTCTGCCACCTTAACTCCTCCTTCTCAACCTCTCTGCCTTCTGCCTCTGTGTAAAATTAAGCCTTGATCAGCGTCACTGCAGGCTGGTGACTCTGATGTCAGCTTCCATACTTGGAAAGCTTCTATAGAGTTCTGACTGATTCTGACTGAAACCAGGGGTGGATTCACCATCCCATTGTCATCAGAGCCACCAGCCTCTACTGATGTGCATCCTGGGAAGCACATGCCCAGTTCATGTGAGACCAGTGGCACCATCAAGGTAAGACTTTGGGGAAGAAGTCCAAGGCCTCACTCAGCAGAATGAGCAGGGGCGGGGCAAACATAGTAGGGCTGGCTTACTGTATTTTGAAATCACTGAGAGAAATAAGACACATCTCCCCACCCCCATCTCCTATAAGACTATTAAGCCCAGCATCTAAAATAACCAAACTGCAGCACTGTGTATGACAATGGACACTATACTCTTATATAGCCACAGCACTCTTATCCAGGCATACTACTGCGCATAGAATTCATGGAAGCAAGGCCACATCTACACCTTGTGCCAAATCAGTACTAATGTGGAATAAAAAACAGGAAATTACACTACGAAAGAAGTATATGGAATGTGGATTATGCCAGTTATCAGTGCACTTCAGTACCGTTCTAAAGCAGTAGTGTAGCTCTTGCAATTTTGAACAAATGGAATCGAATGCAGAGTATACTGAGCTATGGAATCAAGTACAGGTGTTTTAATTTATAACTGGGCAGAACAACAGTCCCTCCTTCCCTCTCTCTCTCTCTCTCTCTCTCTCTCTGATTTCCCATATGTTCTGAAGCCATGGTGAGCCTCACTTGCATCTCACATCTGGCAGCTCTATTCTGATGAAAGCTGCAGTTAACTCCACAACAATCCTATTTCCAAGAAGGTAGTAGACTCAGTCTGCTTCCACTGAAATGAATTTGCTCTGGAGGGGTGGGGAGGGAGGCAGCTGATGGTAAGGAAGCAAAAGATAAATAATAACTGAACAGGCCTTTCTTTTCCTTTTGCAGAACTTTATACCACACATCTAATAGCCTTGAGATTGGAGAGATGACATTTGGGGAAAACACAAGAAGGTAAAGTATGAGGCATCTACCACAGGTTTTAGTCACTAAACAGATTTATACAGAGAAAAACTCAGAGGATTGTAAACAGAGGATTCTACTGAGCCTATACGTTCAGAGGTGGCTCTTAAAATGAAGGGGCTTTCAAAATTTATTTATTTATTTATTTATTTATTTATTTCCATTTATATACCGCCCCATAGCCGAAGCTCTCTGGGCAGTTTACAAAAATTAAAAACACTGAACATTAAAAACACTGATATACAAAATTTAATACCACAAAGCATAAAAACAACTTATAATTACAATATCCTTTAAAATAACAATTCTGGGTCAAAGCATAACAGCAACACAAAACCCTCATCATATGCTGTTAAATGCCTGGGAGAAGAGGAAAGTCTTAACCTGGCGCCGAAAAAATAACAATGTTGGCGCCAGGCGAGCCTCGTCGGGGAGAACATTCCACAATCGGGGGCCACCACTGAAAAGGCCCTCTCCCTTGTTGCCACCCTCTGTGCTTCCATCGGAGTAGGCAATTGGAGGAGGACCTTAGATGTGGATCGCAGTGTATGGGTAGGTTTGTGTCGGGAGAGGCATTCCATCAGGTATTGTGTTCCCAAGCCGTGTAAAGCTTTATAGGTTAGAACCAGCATCTTGAATCAGGCTCAGAAATGTATAGGCAGCCAATGCAAGCGGGCCAGAGTAGGTCTTATATGCTCAAACCTTCTGGTTCCTGTTATCAATCTGGCCACTGCATTTTGCAGAAGCTGCAGCTGCTGAACCATCTTCAAAGGCAGCCCCATGTGGAGTGCATTGCAGTAATCCGATTTAGAAATTACCAGAGCATAGACAACTAAAGCCAGGTTATCCCTGTCCAGATAGGGGCGTAGCTGGGCCACCAACCGAAGTTGGTAGAAGGCACTCCATGCCACCGAGGCCATTTGGGCATAGTTCTCATTTGGGCATAGTTCTCATATATATATATATATATATATATATATGTATATATATATATATATGAATGAATATATGATCCAGAGACAAAAGAAGATGGGTTCAGCTACCTCAGATAGCTCCTTTTGAGTTCTGACTGGTTCTGACTGAAAACAAGAGTGGATTCACTGGTCCACTGACATGGGAGCCACCTGCCTCCACTGAAATAAACAAATAAGCAACTAGAGGGACACACCTATGAGTAAATCTGTGAAGGGTGTCTGAAACTCTAGCACTTCAGTGGTATGGTTCTATTATGTCAACATCTCTGGGATCATAGAATCATAGAATAGTAGAATTGGAAGCGGCCCATAAGGATATCAAGTCCACCCTCCTGCTCAATGCAGGAATCCACCTTAAAGCATACCTGACAGATGGTTGTCCATCTGCATCTTGAAGGCCTCTAGTGTGGGAGAGCCCACAACCTCCCTAGGTAATTGGTTTCATTGTCGTACTGCTCTTACAGTCAGGATGTTTTTTCTGATGTCCAGCCAGAATCTGGCTTCCTGTAACTTGAGCCCATTATTCCATGTCCTGCACTCTGGGATGATCTAGAAGAGATCCTGACCCTCCTCTTTGTGACAACCTTTCAAGTACTTGAAGAGTGCTATCATGTCTCCCCTCGGTCTTCTCTTCTGATGTTCTTTACTGAAGTGAAATGTCAGCCAATTGTTGCCTTAAAATATATAAATATTTATAGAAGTATTTTTTACTTTTCATTAAATAAACTAAAAAAAAACATGCACTACAACTCTGATCTTATACTCACTGGCTTGGGAGTAAGCCCTATTGAACACAATGGGTTTTACCTATGAATAGCCATGTACAGGATTGTGCTGCTATGACCTATTTGAAGTGTCCTTGCACTGATTTAAAATATATATATAGGTAAGCGTCAATCCAAAATCAAATGCTTGAGATTTATTTATTTATTTATTTATTTTCTTCCATTTATATATCACCCCATAGCTGAAGCTCTCTGGGCAGTTCACAAAAATTAAAAACACTGAACATTAAAAACACTGATATACAAAATTTAAAACCATAAAAAGCATAAAAACAAGTTATAATTACAAAATCCTTTGAAAACAACAATTCTGGGTCAAATTGCACAGGGTCTAGAGATCAGGATATGTTCCAAGATTTAAAGCTGAAGACCAAAACAATGTTGCTTGGGTTTACTACAAGAGAAATTCATGAAATGCATCTCATTTTAATGAAAATAAATGATAAAGTCCAGATATTACGCAGTAAATATCCCTTTAATTAAAAAGGCTTAAGATCTGTCTGCTGTGCTGTTGACACAAAGGGTCTGATCCATGTTTTACTAGAAGGGCTGAGAATTATTATAGCTAACAAGAGTTTAGTTTTTGGCTTCTGTGGGGTCAGCATAAAGCTAGGTGTGTCCGGCTTGTTCTGTCTGACGTGGGAACTTTTCATATGTTTTTATTTGCAGGGCTGACCTTGCCATCAGGCAGAAGGACGCAGCCACTTCAGGCGGAGATGCTAGGGGGTAGAGAGAAGTTGCAAGGTGCTGAAGGAAAGAGCTGCCCTGGGCCTTCTAAGCTACCCTGCTTCCCTCTGGTGTAGTGCAGAAATCTACGAGCTGGCTCAACTCACACTGGATGAGTTGGGCCAACTCATGGACAAGTGAACAGATGTCTTGGGGGGGGGAGGTGAGCTGCCCAAAGCTGGGCAGACCTGACCCTCTGTACAGATTCCTCTACCATACCTATGCTGTGTTCTCTTCTATATAAATCTGGACTGGGAGATCAAGACTGAGGATGAACTAATAATAATAATAATAATAATAATAATAATAATAATATATTTATTTCTAACCCACCTCTCCCTCCGGATCGAGGTGGGGAACAACAATAAATATAAATACAAGGACATAAAATAGATAAAACATTAAAAACAAATAAAAACTAATACATTATTAAAACATCTTAAAATTCAACTGGGTAGGCTTGCCGGAAGAGATCAATCTTCATGGATCTCTTAACTTCAAGGAGACTGCTAATTTGTTGAATCTCCTCCGGCAGGCCATTCCACAGTCTGGGAGCTGCAGAAGAGAAGGTTCTCTGGGTAACATTCAGCCTAGTTCTAGCTGATTGGAGTAAATTCTTCCCAGAGGACATGAGCGTGCGGGGCGGATTATATGGGAGAAGGCGATCCCGCAGGTAACCTGGACCCAAACCATGTAAGGCTTTAAAGGTAATAACCAACACTTTATACTTCACACAGAAACTAATTGGCAACCAGTGAAGTGATTTTAGGATTGGTGTAATGTGGTCACCCCTAGGTGTACCAGTGACCAGCCTGGCTGCCATATTTTGAACTAGTTGAAGTTTCCGGACTAGGCACAAAGGTAGCCCTATGTACAGCGCACTGCAGAAGTCAAGCCTCGAAGTTACCAGTGCGTGCACTACCATCTTTAGGTCTTCCAACTCTAGGAAGGGGCGCAGCTGGCATATCAGCCAAAGCTGATAGGAGGCACTCCTGGTCGTTGCATCTATCTGGGCTGTCATTTGGCGCAACAGATCCAGGAGCACCCCCAAGCTGTGAACACAGTCTTTAGGGGGGGTGTAACCCCATCCAGAACTGGTTGACACACCTCCAAACCCAGGTTGTGGCCTTTGACAGCGAGCACCTCCGTCTTGTCTGGATTCAGCTTCAGTTTGTTTTTCCTCATCCAGCCCATTACCATCTCCAAGCATTCATTCAGAGGAGACACACTATCCTTAGCTGACGCTGTTGTTAAAGGCATAGAGAAATATATTTGGGTGTCATCAGCATACTGATAGCACCCCGCCCCATGCCTTTGGATGATCTCTCCCAGCGGTTTCATATAAACGTTAAACAGCATTGGGGATAGGATGGTGCCTTGTGGTGTGCCATAGAACAGCTCCTTCTTTGAGGAGCAACTATCCCCAAGCATCACCATCTGGAACCTACCCGAGAGGTAGGACCGGAACCACTGAAGCACAGTGCCCCCAAGTCCCAGTCCCCTCAGGCGTTCCAGAAGGATACCATGGTCGATGGTATTGAAAGCCGCTGAGAGGTCCAGAAGTACCAGCAGGGACACACTCCCCCTGTTAATACTCCTGCGTAGATCATCCACTAAGGCAACCATAGCAGTCTCCACTCCATATCCTGCCCGAAGCTAGTTTGAAATGGGTCTAGAAAATCAGTATCATCCAAAACTGCTTGGAATTGAGAGACAACTGCCCTCTCGATCACCTTGCCCAGAAACGAAGGATTTGATACTGGTCTGTAGTTATTAAGGTCCTGGGGGTCTAGGGAGGGCTTCTTCAGAAGCAGCTGTACCACCGCTTTTTTTAAACAGGATGGAAAACTCCCCTCCCTGAGAAATGTATTAATAATATGTTGTAATTGTAGTCTAATTACATCTCCTCCCTGGGCGACCAGCCAAGAAGGACAGGGATCGAGAGGGCAAGTCGTCCTCCTCACTCATCCAAGCAACTTGTCCACGTCCTCAGTACTCACCAACTGAAACAGATCCAGTGTAATTCTACTTGTGGAGTTGCTGGACACTCCATTGTCAGCTTATGCTATAATGATGGCGTCCAAGTTGGCTCTTATCCGAGAGATTTTATCTGTGAAATGATCATTAAAGGCATCACAGTGAACTACCGAAGGCTCTAAGATCGGATTCAGGGGGGGCGGTGCCTGGGTTAGACCCCTCACCACCCCGAACAGTTCTGCTGGACGTGAATTCACAGACGCAACGCATGCAGAGAAGAAAACTTTCTTCGCTGCACGTATTGCCACCCCATAGGAACGGAGATGTTCTCTATGTTGTGACTTGTCGGATATAAGTTGAGTTTTCTGCCATCGGCGCTCCAGTTGTCGTCCTTCCCATTTCAACTCCCTGAGATCTTCTGTATACCAGGGTGCCCAATTAGAAGCGGGTTGGAGAGGACGTTTGGGGGCGATCGTGTCGATAGGTCCTGATTCCATCTATTAACCAGGGCTTCTACAGAATCGTCGACAATACCAGCCATAGAACCCTCTAAGGCTTTCTGGAATCCAGAAGGATCCATCAGCCTTCAAGGGCAGACCATCTTAATAGGTCCGCCACCCCTGTTGAGTAATAAAGTACCTGCTTCATATGCAGAAATGCCCAAGCTCAATCCCTGTTGTAACTGAGGCCTCATCTACACCAAGCACAAGCAGGATATTGCACTATGAAAGCAGTATGAAAGTGGTATAAAAAAAGGCAGGAGGCACGCCTAGCAGGATGTAGCAGTATGAAAGCAGTATACGGCATGTGTAAATGGGCCCCAACAGAAGTCAGTGCACTTCAATACTGCTAGAAAGCACAGCCTTTCTACACCATAGGGGTGTAGAGGGAGGGAGGGGGGAGGATCCTGGATGTACCTGCTTCCGGTATCATCACTGTAATACACATGGGAAGTGTGACAACCTGGCTTCTGCCCAGGCCATCGTGGAGTCGCACCCACCATTTCCCCCCCGATCCAGGAAGAGAGTACTTGCACTCCAAAGAAATCATAAGTGATTTTAAAAAAATAAATAAATAACCCCCGAAATTGGCCCACCCCTTCCGCCATCCTGAGGATGGTGGACTTGCTTCCCCCCCCCCCCCGATGGGCACAGAGCTGCACAGTGTGGCTCCACGCCCATTTCTGGTGCCCACTTACTTGCAGGTAAGCGGGCACCAGGCGGGATGGACGCCCAACACCTCCCATGGTCTTGGGCCATTCCCGGGACCGCAGGAAGTATCGGGTTTCCCCAGGGATCCCTTATCCCGGGGAAAACCCATGCCCATCCCCTTCTGTCCCCTGGAGTCCCTGTGCATCATTTGGACTCACAGGGACCACCCAGGGGCAATCTCATGTCACAAGGATGGTATAGAAACGGCTGCAATAGTGTGGCTCCTGCCTTTTATATACCGCTTTCATTCCACTTTCATAGTGCAATATCCTGCTTGGTGTAGATGAAGCCCAAACCTGAAATAGAGTTGTAACTGTGTTTGAAATAGAGTTGAAACAGTTGTTGTTTACTGTGTAACTGTTGCAAATGTTAGTAAAACTATTGTAGTTCTTGGTTGACGAGATCTCTGGATTGCATCCCAAGTCATTACTTTGTCAAAACCGAGTTGGAACAGAAACATTTCTCATGGTGGGCAGATGAAAATGCCCTCAGGCTTGTTGTGTATCTCTTCCAAACCACTAATTAACTAATGCAAATCTTCCAGAATCTACCAAAAGAATTCCCCAAGCGGGGTTTATTGCTCCCCCAAATGTTATAATGGGAAATAAATTCACGAAAATTATATACTACTCCCAAAATGAGGTTATAACGATTGTAATATAAAATATAAAACTTCAATGTGGGAGTCAATTCCCAGCAATCTGGGAATCTCAGAAATGAATATTAGGTCTGGGTTGCTGCTCACAAAATGTGGTAGAACAAAGGACTTTTATAGTTTAATGCCTTGCATTTTCAGTTAAAAGGGATTTCAGGTACAAGGCTAGGAATGACCAGAGATCTTGGACATCTCAGACGAGTAAGAGTGGACAATACCGAGCTTCATGTACCGATGGTCTGACTCTGTATAACTATAAAGCAGCTTCCTATGTTCAGGGTCCAGGGATTCTCATGGTGGATAGGCTACCAGTATTTCATATTTCAACACGACAAGGAACAGCCCGCTTTCCTGGATGTTACAGGATGGAAGGAATTCTCACCATGTTCTGAGCGTAGGAAAATCTCCCACATTGAAAGAAGGCTAGACAGAATGCTTAAGAGATCTCCCCCTGCACCCCTCCATTTTTATGCCTGTGGTTTTCTTCTCATGCACATAAAATGAATGCATTGGCAAGCTCAATGTTCCGAAGATTACCCGAGACAAGAGGAAGAGTGGTCCGTGTTTGATTTATTGAAACTCGAGGGAAAACTCAAGCAAGCAAGAGAAGAATGGGAACTCAAAGAAGGGACTAGAAAATTGCTCTTACATGTTAAAATCATGACCAGTATGTAAACTCCAATTACACAGCTAGTTTCTTCAGGCCACGTTTAAACCCCATTCAGTGGCTCTGTGCCATCATTCCTTCCTATTTCTGCCTGGAAAATACAAGACCTGTTCATGTACATCAAAAGGAACTAAGCATTAAAAGGAGAAAATGGGGCCAAGTCATTCAGTCAAGACAAAGTGACTTGCTAGTACTGCTTGCGTTCTGTATAATCAATGAATTGGGCTACATCATACACATAAGTGAAGATAAGTTTACATTTGCCATTCTGTCTATGAGCATAATTTATTTATGTCCCTTCCTCTTTTTCCTCCCTAATGCGTCTTGTCTTTCAGTCTGCAGACTTACAGTACCTAGTTTTCTACAGCAGCTCAGAGTTTTAAGCAATGAATAAATGATAATAAATAATAATATGTCTAGATTAAAAAGGCTTTTGACTCCATCCAGCAAAGCTGGCTGAAAAAAGTACTCAAAATATACAAAAGACATTCCTCAATCCAAAACTTTCTGACAAGAATCATGGAGACATGGAGAACGACAATACACCTAACAACAGACAAGGATTATATACAGACAGAAAAAATAAATATAAAACGTGGCATATTCCAAGGTGACGCATTCAGCGCTCTATGGTTTTGCCTGTGTCTCAATCCACTCTCCAACACCCTTAACAACACCACATACAGCATCGACATAAAACACCAAAAACAAGCAAAGCACAGAATCAATCACCTCCTGTACATGGATGATATCAAAATCTATGCTTCAACCTTGACACAGATAAAAGGCCTCCTAGGAATCACTGAGGAACTGACAATAGACATGAAAATGGAATTCAGGATAGGAAAATGCAAAATGCTACACATAGACAGAGGGAAATGGAAAGAAGAAGAAACAGCAGAAACACTAAATAATGAAATATTAGATAACTTGGAAGAAAATGAAACATACAAATACTTAGGATTCCAACCAAACACAAAAATCAATCACTTCACAGTAAAAATTCAACTAAGACTGCAATATAAAACTCACCTATCACAAATTCTAAAATCTAAACTCAACTCTAAAAACATTTTCAAAGCCATCAACACCTATGCAATACCCATTCTCATATACTCATTCGGAATCATACACTGGTCACTAGGCTGACCAGATAAAATCCAGGTCAGGTCTCATGTAACTTTAACAGTTGTAGAGAAAAGGGAATTTCAGCCAGTGTCATTTGTATGCAATTAGTTCCTGGTGATATTCCCTCTTCATCACAACAGTTAAAGGTGCATGCACTATCCTAGAGTATACAAAAAAAGGCAGGGCCCCTGCAACTTTAATTGTTGTGATGAAGAGGGAATTTCATAGGAACTAATTGCATACAAATGACACTGGCTGAAATTCCCTTTTCTCTACAACTGTTAAAGTTACATGAGCCCTGACCTGGATTTTATCTGGTCACCCTACTGGTCACACACTGAACTCGAAGAAATAAGCAGACTCAATCGCACCGAACTCACAAAACACTGCATGCTCCATCCCAACTCATGCATTGAAAGAACAACAATCAGCAGGAAAGAAGGAGGAAGAGGTCTGCTAGACATTAGCACAATGAAACCTAAACAGATAAAATCACTCAGAGAATTCTTCCACACTAAAAACACCCCCATTCATAAAGCCATAGTAACAGCAGATAAAAATTGCACCCCACTCAACATAGCACTACAAAACGAAGACCAAACATGACCACTCACACTCACAGAGAAAAAAGAAAAATGGGCACAAAAAGCACTCCATGGGAAGCACTATAACATAATACAGAACCACGAATAAACAAAGAACAATCGTACAAATGGCTCAGGAAGGGTGAGCTATTTCCAGAAACCGAAGGATTCCTAATAGCTATACAGGATCAAGTTATAGCCACTAATAACTACTAAAAATACATCATAAAAGATAATAATGTAACAACAGACCTATGCAGGAAATGCCATCAATTCCAAGAAACAATAGGCCACATAACAGGAGGATGCAAAATTCTAACAGGAATGGATTATACGGACAGACACAATACAGCTGCAAAAATAATTCACCCAAAACAATCTTGGAAAATGCAGATCATAAAATATACTGGGACAGAACAATTCACACCAACAAGACAATACACTGCAACCGACCAGACATAACGGTCATAGACAAGAAAGAAAAACACACATACCTCATCGACACAGCAATACCGAATGACAAAAATGTTGCTGAAAAGGAAGAAGAAAAGAGAGACAAATATACACCACTGGTCATGAAAGTCAAAGAACAACAGGAAAAGGTCACAATTATTCTGTTAGTCACATCATTCAGCAGCATCACATCAAATAAATTTTACAGAAAACCTTCAGGAACTGGGCCTACCAAAATACATCCACACCAACATCCAAAAAGCAGTCATACTTAAAACATGCTCAATTGTCAGGAAATTCCTGAATCTGTAAAAGACAGCATGACTTGGCAAAGCCCATCATGTCCGTCTAGAATAACCACCATGAGTGAGAAAGAGATACAATAATAATAATTGTTCCTGGGTGCCCAGTTGGCTACTGTGGCAAGGAGTGGCTTTGTGCAGCTTCAGTTGGTGCTTCCTGGAGAAGGCAGATCTGATCACAGTGATTCATGTCTTAATTGCAACATGCTCTATATAGTGGTATCCTTGAAGAGTGTTCAGAAATGCAGGTAATGCAAAATGCCGCAGCCAGATTACTTTATAGTTTGTGTTTTATAGCCAATATTATACTAGTTTTACATCAACTGGCTTTCAATTTGTTTCCAAACCCAATGCAAGGCTATGGGTCTTAACTATGGTGGTTTGGGACCAGCATACCTGCCCATTGTTTATGATATTCTTCAGTAGCCCTGTTGGATGTCCCATCACCAAGAGCGATAATGATAGTGGGAATGCAGGACAGGGCCTTTCCTGTGGCAGCACCCCAACTGTAGATTTCCCTCCCCAATCCTTGATCAGGTTCAGGCTGGAGGTGAAAATGTTTCTGTTCTGTTTGGCTTTTTGTGGTTTTTTAATGATTCCACCCACTAGAACATTTTAAAAATAACTTTTTTAAAAATCCGGTTGTTTATTGTAATGTGTTGTAATGTTTGTTTAATCTGGCTATTCATTGTAAACTATTTTTATCTTTGCAATGTACATCACCTTGGAGGTCCAGATAGGGCGGACAGACAGTTTATAAATATTTAAGTAAATAAATAATTTCTAGACCATTTGCTATTTATATTGCATGGCACAAAAGAAAGATGGATATTTGCCTGTTCCTAAATAGTCTATTAGCTACACTTTTATCTGTAGTAGACTCAAAGGAAAACACAATAAAGTCTTCTGCAATAATTGGTCTCATTCTCATCACTTATTATACTATTTTCCCTTTATAATTGCGCAGCTAATGACTTAGCCAAACAGTGTTTATGTTACTCCTTAGTAAAGAACAAATATAGGCTAGCCTGCCCTCTAGTGCTTTATGGAAATAGGTATTATATTTTTGGCCAATGAATATATGCATAAAGTTTAGAACAGTATAGAGAACACTGCAAGAGACATCACAACACACTCCAGTATCTTCATCTCTATCTCTTTCTTTGTGTGTGTGTTTCTACAGCATTAGGCCAACCCTGGAAATCTAAGCAAGGAAGTATAACTCTTCTTCCCACAACAATTTCTGCTGGCATCAGCCTCACCGAAGTGACTGGGACTTGTGCCAGTTATGTATATGGAAGATCAAAACCTCAGGGGCAAAGTTATAGCTCAGAAATAAAGCTCATTTTATTCTCACAACACTCTTATTAAGTAGGTTTGGCTGAGAGATTGTATTGGATGAAAGTCACCTCATGATCATTATAGCTGACTATTTGAATATTGGTCTCCCAGGCTGTCATTCATTCATTCATTCATTCATTTTGAAGAATAAATGTCATTTATTCATTATTTATTGATTATTGATTTAACATTTTTACATTCCAGCTCTAACCAATTGTCCAATGCAGTATAAAATATAAGACCATAAATACCATAAACATCATTAATTACTTTAACATCACAACTAATATATAAAGTTAGTCCACTTACTGTGAAGCACATTTGAATCTAAACTGAAACATACAGTGATTTGTTTTATCGTTATTTATTTTTTCTGAAATAAAGTCTCTTTAGAAGTCCTCTGCTGTGAAGCCATACAAACAATATTCAAAAAATTGCAGAGTTATTTGTTAATAGTGCTATAACTAACAACTTCGCTTTGTTTTGATTGCACCCACTGATCATGTCATTTGTAAGCAGTTCCTCATGGAGGGGCACAGAATCACAAACAGTAAATAACAAAACTTTACAAAATGTTACAGAATCTGCCTATGCCAAAAAGAACTCATTATTTTATTTCTACTAGAAATAAAAGTGAAATTCCACAGAGCCTAACCAATCAGCAAATGTGTGTGACACTCCAGTAACGCAATCACAAAATAGAACTTCAACAGAGACTTCTAGCTAGGGATGGATGAGAATTTCATTCAGTTTCTGACATGTTCCTTGTCTTTAACAGCTACATGGCAGGATGGTAGAACATGGAAAAGCTGATTTTAATGAACTCTGAACTATGATAAGTAAGGTACCATGGCAAGTGGCCCTACTGAGAAAAAGAGTCCAAGATGGGTGGGAGTTTTTAAAACAGGAAATTTTAAAGGCACAATTACAAACACTTCCAACAAACAAAACAGATAGAAAACAATAGAAGAAACCATTGTGGCTCCACAAATAGCTTAAAGATGACCTGAAAACAAAAAAGGACACAAAAAGGAAATGGAAGGAAGGCCAGACTGGTAGCACAGAAGTGCAGGAATGATATAATGAAGGCTAATGCTGAGAATGAGCTGATGGTAGCAAGGAATGCTAAAAGCAACAAAAAAAAGGCTTTATGTATGTGCATAGTAAAAGAAAAAAGAAAGAATTGATGGTTCAACTGCTTAATGAGGATGGCAAATTGATAACAGATGACAAAGAAAAGGCCAAAGTGCTCAATTCATATTTTGACTCAGTCCTCTCCCAAAAGCGGGTCTGTGACCCCCTTGGCTAAAGTGAAGTACAAGCTGAAGGGGAAAGATTGCAGCTTGAAATTGATAAACAAATGATCAAGGAACACCTAATTTCCTTGAACGAGTTCAAATCTCCAGGATGTGATGAACTACATCCTAGAGTAATAAAGGAGCTGGCAGAAGGACTCTCAGAACCACTGTCTATTATCTTTGCAAAATCATGGAAGGTTGACTAAAGGTTTATAACTGTATTGACTAAAAATAGTGTTCAAAAATGCATTTGGAAACTTGTTTGCAAAACCCATACATATTATGTAGAATTGCGTACAAAAAGACATTCATTGGAAGAAATGCCCACAAAAATGCCCACAAATTTTCATGCAAAATTTAAAAGAGCTTCAGCTATTTCACAGTATAGAAATGTAATGAATAAAGTGATAAATAAAATGAATTCTCAGCTGTTGGGATGAATGGAAGTTAAGACTGGGGAAATTCTCAGTGTTCAGGAAGAGCCACGTTTAAGATGGGAAAATTGAGAAACAAAATTGACAGGTTCACCCAGCCCTAGCTGTACCTGGTATGTATGTTATGGGGTGCCGTATCATGGTTGGTGGCAGAGTTTCCATGGATACAGTCGGCATATATGTCATCATGTTCCTAAAGTAGCTTTTATTTCTACAGCTATTGTTGCATCATCGACTGTGGTGCTTGTTGAACGTAGAGTTGTGATTATATTAAATATTTGCCCTAGCATAGTGGCTAGGCTGCCTGGTGTACTGGGACTGTAGTATCACCCTGACAATACTGTATTTAATTTAATTTTAAAAGCTTGATGTTGCATATTATATTTACATAGTACCATGTATTATAATTTTATAATCCCCTGTTCTGAAATCTTTTCTTTTCTGTTTGGCATGATGTGCTTTATTGACTAGAGATTTAAATTTCACATTTGGGAGTAAGCATAACAGCATGATTTCATTTGCTGTTACATTTTATTCTACAGGAGTTCTTCAAAGCAGTCACACAACTACTCACTGAGTGCCACATTATGAAAATACAAATCAATAGATTTCCATTTCATGTAAACAGGAGGTAATACTATATACATTATGTAAGAAATTAAATTGAGTGTTTATTTGGACAACTGTGTGCATTTAATAGGCCTTACTTGGGATGCTGTGTCCACTAATCTGATTTTTCAATATACTAAACTACTGATGGGAGTACGTTCTGCCTTCTGGATTCCTTTCCTGTTGTAGTGCTTTAATACTAAATGGTGTTGGATCAAGAGTGAAAGAATTAAAACTTTCAAAGATATTGCATGAGACCAAGACAAAAACCCTTTGGAGAACCAAATGGCAGATGATGTTAAACCACATCTTTAACTTATGTCACATTTACTTTGGCTCTGAGTTTCTATATTCCTAGTAATTAAAAGTTATTTAATATGTATGCTATAATAAAGTACATTTAATAGTTTGATTATTTGCAGCTTAGGCTTTAGTTTAAATACGGATGGTTTTTACCGTAAAAAAGGCACAGTGCAATCTGTCAGACAAAGACACATTGATTTCCTGAGTTGCAAGTTGCTGGTTTTGCATATTTCATCCTCCTCCACAGCAATAAAAACATAACCAAATTAAGCACCTAAGTCAGTGGGACAATTAAGAAGCCCTTTTATATCATCATCATTCCTTTTCAAATAAATGGGGTTTGTTTCAAATAACTTTAGCTGGTTCTGCCTTGCACAGCCCCTTCCAACTCTATGATTCAATGATTTAACAGTGAATATCAATAATAGAAGCCCATGGTGAAAGAGCTAAAGGACTGAGTAGTATTGTTTACTTCTATTCCAATCAATGGGTCATATTAGATAAGGCATCTTGTGCAATCCAGTTTAGTCAGAGTGCTTGGCTTTAAGTCAACTGGTCGTGAACCTGATTTCTTCCTGCTGCAGAAGTGTATTATACCCATAATAATAGCAAGATAATGGGCAGTTTGCATGATCCTCACATCCATCATGATGGATTGTGGCATATGCTGGCAGCCACTACCACCTGCCCTCCAAGCAGGGGGTTATCATGGTTTGTCATGTTGTCCGAACCTCGGTGGCAGGGGTTATTTCAGGGTTAAACAACAGACCATAGTGGAGTGCAGTGGGCTGCCACAGTGGGCTGCAGTAATCAATGTAGTTCCCTGTTACTTTATTAATTTGTATAGCATGATCAATGTGAATAGAGTTTACAGAGCACAAAGAGGGCAGCTTACTATCTAAATTCAAAACTGTAGACCAGGGCTGGTTCAAGACATTTTGCTGCCTGAGGCAAACGACAAACTAACACTAAGGATGTCCGAATTTTGTGAAATCCATCCCACATGTGTTTCATGGATTGTGTGGTGCCGTTTACCCTGCAACTGTTCACAGATGGAATCTAATCCTTCTTTTCCCATTATGCGGAAAAATATGAAAATAATTCTGTAAGAGGGTTCTCAATAATTTATGTAATTTAAGTCAGTATGTAACATTTTGTGTACTGTCCCCCACTCCATTCAACTTCCCCCCACATATATATACCAGGATGGCATATGCCTCAGCAGAAACATGTGTGTTTTCCTACAAATAAATTTGTGGAATTTTCAAGAAAGTTTTAAGATCCGAAAGTCCCCAGACTCCGTATGGCCTGAGGAGGCCAGTCTGCCGCAGATTTCTCAGATTGGGTTCTTAGAAATTTGAATTCATTTAGCCGAATTTCTCCAGCATCCCAAGCTAACACCCTCTGCCCAGTCCACGAACAGAACCTGGCTGGACTGGCAATTGAATCATTCTTCAAAACTGACAATGGGATAATATCCTCTCCCACACCTATTTTAGGGGGTCCAGGAGAAGCTATGTGGCATACACCACCATCCTCCAACAGAGTGGAACAGCCACAGAGTTCATGAAAAAAGGCAGGAGATTGTTACTGCTGGCCCACAGCATTTGTTACCTAAGACAGTCACCTCACTCTGCCTAATGGTAGGGCCAGCTCTGCAGGACTCCAACAGATGAAGGAAGGGAAATGGTGGTAGTACAGGTGAATGAAGACTGATTTCAGCTACGTGTACTTCAACTTGATGGCATTGTTGGTGACATTGTTCAGATGTAACAGCACCTCTTTGCTGTATAGCCATCTTAAAGCATACTCCCCACTCTTCACTGTTTCCCATTTTTGATTGGTTAGCCAAAAGGCAGTAAGAGAGGTTAGGACAATCTGCCATTGCATCTATTCCTTTGTTGGTAAGGGGAGTTTTGATGAAAACAAATCAGCTATGAAGTACAGAAATTTAAATTTCAGTGGCAGAAATGAGAGTAAAAGAAACACCTCACCTATCTATAGTCCTTAATTAATTTTGCAATGAGTAAACTGCCTAGTAATGGGATTTAGTTGCATTTTAATTCATCTGGTATTTCAAGGAGAGTATAGAAATTAATGTCAAAGCATCCCACTTTTTAACATAGGTAGTGGATTCACATTAAGCTCAGAGCTAGATGTCTAATTCTTTTGCACAGCAATTTACTGTATTTAAGCAATGCTAGAGAATTTGTCGCATACATTATTTAGGGGAAGCATTCAGCCTACTTTAATTAGGAGGATGGATCACAGTTTGACAGAGAGACTGCCAGCAACATTTTAAAAACTTTCAAAGTCATTCCTTTTCCTATCAAACAAATGGAGAGTTATTGAGAATTTGGATGAAGTAGGGCACTGAATCTAGACTTACAGTAACTTCAGGTTGGTTGGCAAGTAAGGCAAAATAGAATTACAGCAGGCAGCTCTTAATTGGTTCCTTTCTTTTCAGTTGCAGGGCTTTGGTTTTATTTTTTTATTACATTTCTATGCTGCCCAATAGCTAAAGCTCTCTGAACAGTTCACAAAGCAAAACTTAAAGCCATAAAGTACAACAAAATAGTAAAATATAATATAAAAAGCATACCTTTAATAGAATAAAATCTAAGTAAAAACCAGAGTAAAAGTTATCTGCAGTGCAAAAATCTAAAAACACAGTGTATGTGCTGGTTAAGCCTTTCTGGGTAGGGCATACCACAACTGGAGTGCCACCACTGAAAAGGCCCTTTCCTTAATAGTAGGGATGTATGGATTTTGTAAAATCTATTCCATCTGCATCTCACGGATTGTCAGATGCCTTTCATCCTGTTGTCTGCACATTGGCAGACTTGGGGGGTTTCCAATTTCATTAATTTGTGCAAATTTGCACCTGTGCAAATTCACAATTGTAAACATGTGCAAATTCCCCATGTGCATTTTCATTCTTTAGCCTATGGGGTAAACGTTAATGAGGGTGCACATGTTCATTTTTTGTATTTTTTTCTATGTCTAAATTTACAAAAAAATCCAAAAAGTTTTTTTTATAAAATTGTTCACTAGCCCACAGAATCTGTGCGGCTTGGGAAAAGCCTGTCTGCTGTGGAATTCACGAGTCAGATTTATAGAAACCTGAACCCATTTGATTCCATTGCAGATTTCTCCAACATCCCTACATAGCCATCTACCTCCTCTCATTTGTCAGGGACAGCTAAAGAAGGCCCTTTTATACTAGAAACAGATAAAAATAAGTATGATTGATGTTGAATTAGAAAAGGTGGTGATATAAGTAGTGATGAGTGAATCTGCAACATTGTGCAGCATAAAATGTCCCTTTGAAACCTTCCCCCAAATGTGCCTTTAAGCCTGGCTTACCTGGAGCCTAACAACCAGAAAGAACCATAGCTAAGTGGGAGAGCACATGCAGGAGATCCCACATTCAATCCTGAGCATTAATCCAGTTAAAATGATCAAGGGTGCCTCTACAAAAGGCATTTAAAGCTCTTTCAAGGCGCATTAAAAAAATTACCTCTACAAGAATGGAGCGCAAATCGGGCGTAGAGGCACGTTATCTCCCCGATTATGCGCATTATCGAATGCGCGTTAAATCGCGAGTTTTATTTTGCTCCGTCCGTTAAAGCGCATTTTGACTGTGTGAATAAGAGCTTATGTGCATTAACTACTTGTAAAGCGCATTTTGGACATCTGTTAATGCGCTTCGCCGCCTCTCGCCGCCTCTCGTGCAGAGGGATTAGGCGTAAATGCGCTTCTGCGATTATGCGCATAATCACCTAACCAGGCGCAAAAGCGAATCCTTGTAGAGAGGACCCAAGTGGCAGGTAATGTGAAAGAGCTGGACAATGCTGCCACTCAAATTAGATAATACCAGGCTAGATGGACTAGTGCTGTGACTCTTTTACTTGTAGCCACAGAAGAAACACAGCAGCAGGACCCACAGCACTGCGTAACTAATGCAGAAGCTCCTGCACAGTACTAGAAGATAAGGGAGTCTTCCCATGTTTCCAAGGCATTCAGATTACCACCTCTATCTTCCTGTGTTGTGAGCATCTGGGGAAATTGGGGGAGGATACCTAGAAAATGCAGAGATGCGCTTCTTTCTCTCCACTTTGCCAATGTCTCTAGAACTGTCTCCCACTTGAAAAGCAACTAAAGAGATCTATCTTAGCAGCAGTTCACATAGATTATGTTTTCTATCAGCCCTAATTATGGTTATGAAGCTACTGTTTATATTTGGTTTCTAGATGTGCATTTAAAAACCATTCTGCATGCTCCATATCGGGTTTAACATACCTTCCAAACACAAATACAGAATGTATGATCATCTGTGGCATTTGTATTTTTGTAACTCTACATTTTTTATTATTTATTTATTATTTATTTATTGCATTTTTATACCGCCCCATAGCCGAAGCTCTCTGGGCGGTTCACAAAAATTAAAACCATGAAATCATTTAAAAATATATAAAACAAGGCACAATCTAAAAACACAGAATAACATACAATATAAAAACACAACCAGAATAAAACCAAGCAGCAGGAATTAATACAGATTAAAATACAAATTTAAAACAGCAAGGATTACAATTGAGTTAATTTAACTGTTAAAATACTGGGAGAATAAAAAGGTCTTCACCTGGTGACGAAAAGAGTACAAAGTAGGCGCCAGGCGAACCTCTCTGGGGAGCTCATTCCACAGCCGGGGTGCCACAGCAGAGAAAGCCCTCCTCCTAGTGGCCACCTGCCTCACTTCCTTTGGCAGGGGCTCACGGAGAAGGACCCCTGTAGATGATCTTAGGGTCCGGGCAGGTACATATGGGAGGAGGCGTTCCTTTAGATAACCTGGCCCCAAGCCGTTTAGGGCTTTAAATGTTAGTACCAGCACTTTGAATTGGGCCCGGACCTGGATCGGCTGCTGCAGCTTCCCTCTTTTATGACAGGTTCTTAGAAAAATTAACTCATATAATCTTCCACTTCATGCAACATTGGACAGCAGATTTAAAATCCAGAGGACAACAGGCAACCAGTCAGGTATATGATCCAGAAGTCCTACTAGAATGCTCTCAAGTATACAATTAGGCATAAAAAGGTTATTGGGGAAATTTAATATTGGAATTTGATTTGAGGAAGAGAAATGCATGTGAACTCATCAATCTATTGCAGGAGAACAATTTAAAAACCAGGCTGATGAGTCACAGGAATGCATCAAGGGAGGTGTAACCCAATATCCAACAAGATTCAAATAAGAAAATAAAATCCAAGCTTTAAGAATTTGATTTCATGGTGCATGTAGATCACAAATTAAGATTATTCAGAAGGGGGTTCATTTGGATCTGTTAAGAATTCCAACATTTTCAAAGTGAAATGAATCTAAAGAATAATGGAGGCTTCTAATGGCATTTGCTAAAGTTCAACTTTGTAACCCAAACTTGTAAAGGTTTAGTTTAAATTTGTCAATATTTTCAAAGAAATGTATATTTAGGCCACAATCCAAGGCCAGTTCTACACCAAGCAGGATAAAACATGTGGAATGTGGAATGGGCCCCAATAGTTGTCAATGCCATTAGAAACTGTTATAAACCAGTAGTGTAGATCCTGCCCTAGTAAGTATTTGAAGTGACATAGACAGAGCTCTGACTTTGGAGGAGGAGGAAATCTGATGGTTTATCTTCCCCAATAGCACCCCAACTGCTGGAGAAAGCTCTGAGGAGGCTCTATCTCCTGAGATCGGACTCTGACCATTGGAAGAGAGGAAACAAGTGTGTTGGGCAGGCAACAATGTGTGGGAGGGGAGGCTGCATTATTACAATGGCCAATCAAGTGTCTATGGGAAGTCCATAAGCATAACAGCATCTTCTTGCATATGTCTCCAGCAACTAGTATTCATGGGCATGCTGCCTTTGATACCAGAGGTAATACATAGCTAGCTGGATCAGTAGTCATGGATAACCTAAAACTCCATGAATTTATCTAATTTTGCCGAGAAGGCAATGCAAGCGTCTCCCACACAGTAGTTCAAAAAGGCAAATCCAGCACCTGTTGAAGAGCAAACAATAAGGACCCCCTCAGACGTTTGGGCCTGATTGGATGGCTCTCTGAAGAGCTGCACTGGCCACTTTCTCTGGCCAACATGGTTCTACAGAGAGCCCACCCACTCTCATGCCAGTGCAATTCTCAGTGCAGGCCAGAAGGCAGGAGGCTGAGAGCAGCCATCCATCCTTGGTTTTGCTCAGATTGAAACAGAGGGTGGGCAGCTGCTGTGGAGCGCTCCCACCTTTCTTCCTCCTTTGGACAAAAGGAAACATCATCGGTGGTAAGGTAATTATCCATAAACTTCAGAGCCTCAGAGTTGGCTATCAGCTTATGTTACCCATGTGTGTCTCTTCAGGACCAGACACCAACAGAGCTGTTCAATTAAAAGTTGTTCCACTGCTTAGCTTTTATAGTTTCAGCAAAGGTTTGATGTAAGGCAACTTTCAATTCTGATACATCGCCAGTTAAACATTTGTTAGTCAACAGGTCAACAAAGGAACATTGTGGAAAGCTCCAGGCGATATTTTGCAGATACTGCTTCCAGTACTTAGGGCAGAGTGCTGAAATTCCTACACAGTCATGCCCTAGAAGCTTCAGAAATTGAATCTGGATGTTCGACTAGTACGGCATCCTCAGCATAGCCAAAGCTTACCAACAGAGGGTCTGTAGCTCAGTAAGAGAGCACCGGCTTTAAATGCAGAAGATCCCAGGTTCAATCTCTGGTGTCTCCAGGTAGGGCTTTAAATGCAGAAGATCCCAGGTTCAATCTCTGGTGTCTCCAGGTAGGGCAAGAAAAAATATGGCCTGAAGCCCTATAGAGCCACTGCCAGTCAGTGTCAACAATACTGGGCTAGATGGACCCATGGTCTGATTCAATATAAGGCAGCTTCCTATGTTTTTCTGCATTGGATAATCACATCTAAGGAGGTATGCTGATCTTCAATATATGTATTTTAGAACAGCAATACTCATCAATATCAGAGCTGTGCACAACTAGCCTCCTGATATTCTTCATCCTATTTGTGGGCAGAGAAATGGGGTACTATTTCAGTGAATATGTCCATGGTGAGGAGAAATTCTCAACCGTTTCTCACAGGTAGGGCTCACCATTGGCAGGGGTTGCAGCACAGTGTCTTCCTTTTTTCGGAAGGGGTTTTGTTTTTTTCAGTGCTGCCACTGCAGGCAGCAACAGCAGCAATTCTGCTGGCAGGTTGGCCCCCATTTTGCATCCACCACGATGCAGATGTGAGGGGGGCAGTGCTGTGCCTAGCTCCAAGGAACAGGTGGAGCTAGTGCTGAGCCAAAACCTGTCCCCCAATTTCCTGAAAGTTTTCTCTCCCCATGAAAGAGGCTTCCATTGTTCTCCCTCTTTCTTAGGATGTTTTATTTTTGTGGTGTTTTGAGCTTACCTAGTCACTGTGAGGTGGTGAAGGTGAGTGTGTGTGTGTGTGTTTTCTATTACACATCTCTTCATTGCTTTGCAGCCTCCCAGGCTGCCTGCGCTTCCTGATCTGAAAACGCCCAATGGGAGGAATTACCTTGTGATGTCTTCCCCTGGGCTTTAATCAGAGTGCAGAAAGCTGAGAAGGCTGCATGTTGCTAGAGAGATGAATATACAATGAAAGACTCATGCACACTCCTTGGCCACCTCTTAAGTAAGGCAAACACAAGAAACACAAGCCCTGCCCATGAGAATTTCTCCAAAACTTTCTTCGCTATTGAATTTATTTCCAAGAGTAATTTCTTTTCTACCAAATTGCAAGAGAATGGTCAGGGAAAAATGTGGGAGAAATTTTCAGCACAGCACTAATCAACAATATACACACCTGAGTGTATGGGTGTATCAGTCCAATCCAGAGCAAGAGTTTCATAAGCTAAACCACTGCCTATTAAGTTATGGCATATTGATTCTTTTTTTTGCATATAGAATGTTCAAGCAGCTGCTTGTCCAGCTGCCTGTTATAGATTATCTCAGTCAGTAGAACAAGTGGTATATCTCAAAAGTCTTTCCATGCCTCTCTGTCCATGTGTATATTTATATAACTGGGTGTGGGAGTTTATGGTTATTATCCTTTCAGAGCTACACATTATGTGCTATATCAGATCTGATCTGTGGGCTCCTTGGCATATCAATCATACTTATTCCACAGCAGATTGCGTTTAGAGAGCCTCACATTTATCTCCAATCATTTGGGGATTCGTTGTATGGTGGGAGGAAGTTTTATGCTTTCTTCATGAGTAATCTGTCATATGTAAATCAGAAAAAGTGAGCAAAGGTACAAATATATCTTCAGTACAGGCAGTAGCTTGGTTTCCTTTCTAGACTAGACACAGTAAAACTGAAGATTACAGTGACTGCAAGTTAACACTTGAAAATCCAAAGAGGGCTTTGGTTGACTACAAAGAATATTTTCATTTTCCTGACTTTCCCCCCAACCCTGTTCCCCATCAAAACTCTCCTGGAATATTCCCACTCCTTTAATACAGTTCTCCAATCAATTTCTCATGTTCATGTTTCAAAATCAGCTACTATATTGGAACCACTTTTTCCGGCAGTTTCACATCCTAAAAAAATATATGGCAAAGCTGTTTGCTTGTTCCATTTCCTGGGGGGGGGGGGGGAATAACATCTACACATATGAAGGGTCAAAAGTCCTATTTTCAAAACAAACCCATGGTGAGTGAATGCACATGGGGGAGGGTGAAGCTTATGTATGTTGAGTTGAATGTCTGTATCTGTTCAGTGTGTGTACAATTGTATATAGATAGGGCTCTCTTCCTGCTCTTTTGCTTTTGCAGGGTTCTCTCTTGTACAAAAGAATAGACTCTATGCAGATGTTCAACTCAACATGGGTAGATCAGTGATTGTGCCTGCTACCATGATTCTACTCTTTCTTCTACACTATGGCCGTTTCTACACTAGGCTGTTTGCCTGGGATGGCCCCCAGCTGATCCCTACATCGATGATGTGTATTAGGTAGGTATGTGCATCGGATTGGGTCCGATCCACGATCCAGAGCCAATCCAACCAAATCGGATAAAATTATCCGATTACGATCCTGGCTTCTGGATCATCCGATCTGATCCGAACTGGTCCGAAAGGACCCGATCCGGTTCGGATAAGATCGGAGGATCGGACCTCCTCCCCACTCATGCACTCCTTACCTGCCGGGGCCATCTGCTGGCATCCGCTGCTCCCTTCTACTGAGAAACAGGCTTCGTGGCCTGCCTCTCAGTAGTGCACCAGGTGATGACATCACCCGGCGCGCTTCTGAGAACTAGGCCGCAAAGCCTGTTTCTCAGTAGATCAGAGCAGCGGACAGAAGCAGGCAACCCGGCAGGTAAGGAGTGCGAGGGGGGAGGAGGACGAGGGCCCCACTTACCTGCCGGGATGCCCGCTTCCCTCCACTGCTCTGATCTACTGAGAAACAGGCTTTGCGGCCTGCCTCACAGTAGTGCACTGGGTGATGACATCATCACCTGGCACGCTACTGAGGGGCAGGCCGCGAAGCCTGTTTCTCAGTAGATCAGAGCAGCGGAGAGAAGCGAACGGCCCCGGCAGGTAAGGAGTGCGAGTAGGGGGGAGGGACAGGGAGGGGGGAGTTAGGCCCCCACTCACCCACCCACCGCCATGTTTTCCGTATAGGCTTGCATTGAGGGAAAGCTTTCTTTCCCCCAATGCAAGCCTACTGCAAAAACACCAAAAATGGTGGCCAATCCGAAAATTGAACGTCCGATTTTTGGATCGGGATCGGGTCCGATCTGATCCTAGGGACCTCCAATTTTGTCCGAACCAATCCAGGACAACATTGGAGGTTCCGATCCAGGTCCCGATCCAATCCTGGGGGTCCGTGCACATCCCTAGTATTAGATATTTCTGGGATTGCCCTCCCTACCTCCCTGTGTGCCAATGGTGTGTATTCAGGACTTTCGGGATTGCCCTCCCTCCATCCCTCTACACCCCTATGGTGTAGAAAGGGCCTAAGTTATTTTGTGACAAGAAGGCTAAAGTTACTGCAGAGTGAAGAAAGCACTAATACTACTGCCCACTACCAAAAGATATCTTAGGCTTAGGCTGATATCGTAGCAAAAAGGAGACCAGCAAATTTCAGCGAAGAACTGAACTACTGGACAGGGCATATGGATAGTTTGAAAAATAACACCAGCAGGTATTATTAAAGTGCACAGAAGAGAAGGGATGTTGCATCTGTAAGGAGGGAAATTATTTAGAGAAAATGTAGGAGCCTCTTTCATTGGATCCAGTCCCAAAGCTTTATGTTACCTATCCCTGGCCACAACCATTGGACACATAGCATGCAAACTAGGTTGAGGTTGTATGTAGCATCCTTGTGCTCCAAAAAAACCTCTGGAGTGAGCTTCCAGTTGCATCTGTCAACTGATTCTCATCTTCTTGCTGCATGTTTGTTAGGTGGTTTGAGAAAAGATAGTTATAAATTGGCCTTAAGACAGCACCAATGGGCTGCTCTGGAGTAGGCTATGATATTTAAAGGCAGCAAGGCCAACTAAAATAATACTGTGAAGAGAACATGTTCGTGTATGTCTTCTAAAAATTGTAAGCAGGACTATCATATATGTGTTTTGCATACTATTTCATGAGTTCATTTAATTTGGAACAGCTTCGAGTGTTGCCCTTGTTTATATTTCTATCTCGTTATTCTGTTTTACTGCGTAGGATTGTGGACCATCCCATTCGGCATATGGAGAGAACTCTACATTCCCTCCCCAAATGCCAGACATGTTTCAGCTGTCATCTCGTTTCTTTGTATATTAATGTGTGTTTAATGAAGTTCATATTTTGTTTGCCTCATCAGATTTGTGCTTGGCTATAACAGTGCTGGAATCTTTCATTGGGCTTTGTTTGTCTTCATAATCCAGTATAAGGCTCCCGTTCAGAAACGTTTAGTTGGAGGTTTATGTGATTCATTGGTTTTGCATTCCAGCTGGTGCAAGATGGATTGCCAGGAGCTTGCCTGGAGACAGTGCCTATTCTTTTAAATGGCCCAAGTCACGAGATGCCAGCAAGTGTCACAGGATGCAGCAGGTGTGCTTCCTGGCCCCACTCTTCCTTTGGAACCTTTACCCACAGGCAGAGAAGAAGCATTAGTTAAAGGGACCAGAGGGGAGGATAATGGGGGAAATGAGGCATCTATCTCAGGGCCTTTGGAACCAGTCTGGTAGGTGTTGTTGTTTTTTTAAGTGGACTTTAAAAAAAAAATCTGAGATCATATCCCAGCTTACCAATGAAGTCCATAGCACATTGGTAACATTCAAGTTCAACCTATGGACCTCCCATGGGACTGTTATTTGCACCCCCTTTATGCTAATAAAGTAGGAGTGGGCAGAAAGTAGAGTTCAAGTTGTTTTAGTTTTCCAGAATTCATAAAAAGTGCCCATGCTGACAGGGGCTTCTGGGAGTTGAAGTCCAGTATTGGACCCCTGTATTGAAGGGTTCAAAGTTGGCATGGTGGCAAAGGTTGGAGCACTGGCTATATAGCATTCCTTGTACAACAATACAGAAAGCATGACTCTTGATAGGGAAATGAAAGAGCCCAAATCCAAGGTTACCCTGGAGCATCTGGCATTGCTGGAGTCCACAGGTGCTGGACTGAGGCCATTAATCTCCAATAGGTGTACATGTTTCTCAGTCTTTGGGTTTCCACTATTATGCTATACTGGCATTGGCAGTTAGCTTTCCAAGAACAGGTTTGCTTGATGATAAAGCACTTTGCAAATCATCTCAGCTTCTCTGTAAACTTTGCTACACTTTGGGCAGTATCCAAAGGTGACTGCGGGTAAGCAGCCAGCTGCATCCATTCCATTCCACCAGCAGCACCCACTGCTTGTGCAATGGAGATTTAGTGCTTCCAGAAGCAACCCCAAACTAGCAGAAACACTCATTACTGGAATGAGGTGTGTCACTGGAGCTCACATAAAGGAGCTCTGCCAACCTACTGCAGTCCAGAAATGAACATTTCTGCTCATGTTATGCTTTGCTTCCAGAAGGGCTAAATCTCCATCGTGCGAGCGCTGGGTGCCATTTGCACAGTGGGATTAGCAGAGCTAGCTGCTCATGGAGCAGAAGCAGTGGTGAGCTCCACTCATGGATGGGCAGCATTGGGTACTGCCCCTTATCTATAAATTGATGCTGCCAAACATGAGCAGCTAGAGATATAGGTTTGATCTTAGAGTCTGCAAGTAGAACTAGCAAAATTTTAAAACTGAGGGCTGAACTACATGTAGTGCTGCTTATATCATTAATGATTACATCTGGTTTTTTTTAAAAAAAACTTATTTAAACAGACATAGGGGAGATTTTCATTGGGACCACAGGTATGAGACGTTTAACACTACCCTCTTCAGCTGCAACACACACACATGCTTCTATTAGGCTTGGAACAAAAGCTCCAATTGGCACCAATGGGAACTCTTTCCCTAAAGCTAGAGGGGGAACGATTTTCATTGGGACCGTAGCTGAGGAGGAAATAGTTAAACTTCCCCTCCCTGTACACTATGGTCCCAATGAAATCACCCTCCATGCCTGCTCTTAAATTTTTTTAAAACAATCCCAGACATGATTGCTAATGGTGCATTTAACATCATGTGTCCATGTGGCTTGGCTTGAGGTATCTGGCTTTTCAGGTTTAGCCAAAACTAAAACAGACACCCTGCACAAGCACCTGGACAGTATGGGGTGCAACTTCAGAGTTGCAGAGCACTTGATAAGCGACCACCTGCCCCTTGAGCTATGGATGACTGTCTCTGGGTCATTTAGGTTGGGATTATGCCAACCTCTCCTGTCCAACCAGTATTGCACTGTTAGTACCAAACGAATCAGATGGTCAACTGTAGCTACACAAGCCTTTAATCAGACAATCAGCTCACCGATAGTGTTGAAGAGTATTGAGCAGATATCCTTGGCAAGCTCCCCTGAACAGAGTATCTCAGCTTTTGAGGAGTTGACTAAGGATCTGCTCATAGCCTTTCAGACTAAATCCAGGTCATCAAGTAGTTTAAAAGGTCAAAAGCTACAGAGCAATAAGTGGTTCAATGGGGAATGTGCTGATGCAAGGAGGAGGCTACAGTCCATCTACCATTCCTACAGAGCAAACAATGAACGCCTGCGCCCTCAATTATACTACGATCAAAAGAAAAGTTATAAAAAGCTCCTTCGCTGGCAAAATCTCAAGGTGGATGAAGAAGCATGGAATCTGCTTATAGGGGCTACCATTACAAACAATGACAAAACTTTTTGGCAAGTAGTGTCAGGGGCATGTTGAGATGGGAATGGTGTTTTAGAAAGCTATATCTCAGCGGATGTCTGGGAAAAACACTCCCACAAGGTATACAGCGACAACCAGGCACTAACTTATGTCCCCACATTAGCACCAAATTCCCCTGACTGGCCTGACGTTGACATTGCATCTGAAATCAGGCAAAGCTCCGGGCCCAGATGGGATCCCACCAGAGATGCTGAAATGTAATATCAGTTGGTGGGGGCCAGTCTTAGCTTGCTTTTTCACAATGATAAACAAAACAGGCTTGATCCCGGCGGTCTGGAGAAGGGCCGTTATTATTCCAATTTATAAAAAGGGCCCTAAGGACGACCCAACAAACTACCGACCCATCAGTCTGTTGTCTGTAACTGGGAAGATATATGCCAGCAATTTGAATGTCAAATTGAGGGAGTGGGTGTATGATAACATACTGGGCATGGAGCAGATTGGGTTTCAGGCAGGAAGCTCTATCAATGACCACTGTCTGGTTATGGCCCATCTAGCCTATAAATATACTGCCCCAAAGGGAGGCAAATTATTTGCAGCCTTTATTGACCTCAGATCAGCATTTGATTCTATCTCCCATTCCCGCCTTTGGATCAAATTGGAACACTTTGTTATTGAACGTAGACTTCTGTTTTTAATTAAATCTCTGCATTATAACACTTCAGTTTTGGTATGTTATAGCAAACAGGGGCATCAAACTAACGAATTTGCCTGTAATAGGCAGGTCAGGCCAGGCTGTGTTCTTTATTTAACCTCTACTTGGCAGATCTGCCACATTCACTGGCCCCGATTCAATCCCACCCCCCCAAGATCGGCTCAGTTAAAGTGCCTATTCTTTTATACGCAGATGATGCTGTGTTGATCTCACAGACTCGCCTGGGCCTCAAGAGGCTTCTAAATGGTTTTGCAAATTACTGTGAAGAAAATAGTCTACTAATCAACTATCAAAAATCTAAAGTAATGGTTTTTGCAAAGAGTAAAAGAAGGTTTCTCTGGCTTAGGGGAGGGGGAAAAAATCAAACAAGTGGATTCTTATAAATATCTAGGCATTTGGTTCCAGGGAAATTTAAAATGGAATAAGCACGGTAGATATGTTAAGACTAAAGCAGAACAGACAGAGGGAGTGTTATCAAAATTATTTTATTCAAAGGGAGGTAAATTTCTTCTGGCCGCTGTTCATGCCTATAAAGCAAAGCTGGCGGCCCAAATTTTGTTCGGGGGCCCGGTTTGGTTTCCAATGTTTAAAGGCTCTTTGGAGGGTTCCCAGTCGCAGTTTTTGAGATTGATCTTCGGTGTTCCAAAATGTGTACCAGGAGTAGCACTAAATTTGGAGGCAGGCTTAAGTTCATTGAACTGTCTGGCTTGGTCTAACACCTTACTTTGGTGGTTCCATCAATACCATACACTTACCCCAGACTCCCTGGTTTCACAGGTTTTGCTGGATTCGTTTGAATCCCCCTGGACAAAGGCTGTGGCACAAAGGATTTGTACCCTTGGACTCTCACCTCTCCACCTATTATCTTTGGAGTGGGATAGTGTCAAATGACTTATTAAGCAGAGGCTGTTGGATATTGATTTACAGGAGCGTCGAGGAGCAGCCCGAGGCCCATGTTGCCCTCAGACACGGGGACTTGGGGATTCAGCTCACAAAGGAGAAATGCCATACCTAAAATGGCTAACTGTTCCCAAATATAGAAGAGCTTTTTCAAAGGCTAGATTTAACGTTCTCCCCCCCAAAATGTTGGAGGGTTGATACAAAAATATTCCAATGGAGAGGAGATATTGCCTATGTAACAATTCAGAGATGGAGACTATCGAACATGTGCTGTTCAGTTGTATTTTTTATACTGAGGCGAGGAATGATCTGCTACTCTCCATTACACAGCGTTTCCTGGGTTGTTCGCTGGAAATTCTGGCGGTGAAACTTCTACAAGGAAAAAGCAAGTTAATTACCTTACAAGTATCCAAATTTCTTTCATTTGCTATTCACTGTAGAGCGCAAATGGGAGTCTGATAAATTGATGACCTATGAGACTATTAAAGGTGTTATCTGTCACACTTTTGGTATATACTGTAGTGCTTATCATATTGTAGAGACTAAACAGCGAGACTGAGTTTTATAAATTTTAGATTTATTGGAATTTTATTTGGGGATCGCAAAACTCCTCGTGGTATTAACCGTTTATAAAATGTGATGTATCATTGGTCTGTTGACTGTAAATAAAGAATTGATTGAGACACCCTCCTAATTAGTTTATTTGCCAGGAAGCCAAGCAGAAAATGTTTAAACTAGAAAATAGAAATGGAGTAAAATAATGCTTACATTTAACAGCTCAACCCCAACACCACATAATCGAAGCCCCTTGTGCCCACACCTGGAATAAAGAGGCAAGGTTACTTGGCCACATGTTTATTCATATTAACAAAGGAGATCTTTAACACAATGAATCAGCTGTACAAGAACTGAAGCAGGAGCCTCTTAGCAGCCTCCTCCTAACATGCCTAGTGAATGGTGAGCCTTACCTGTGCCCTGAAGCAGAAGCAGTATACAGCCTGCTTCCATCTACTGTACCTGGCCAAACTTTTGTTATTGAGGAAAACCCTCCCAAATCACTATCTGCACAAACTCAAAGGCTCTGGATATGTGATCCAGGCAGGCCTCATAGGGGTTCCTTTCATTGCGTCCACATCCCAATGCCCCAAGTGGCAAATCTAGAGAATCCCCTTTTACCATAACAGTGACTCTGAGTGTCATCACACAGCAGAAAATCATGTTTGCTTACTGTAGCTCCTCTGCCCACATGTTTGTCCCTCATTACTTCCTCTTTTGAAAGAGGAAATAAACAATGTGCTCATGGCCCATTCAGTGGGCCGTTTTGATCGCTCTGCTTCTCCTGCACACAGCAGGAGATAACGGCAACTTCCATCTTTAAAAATAAGTCGGACTTACTGGGGTGTTTTTTTTGTGGTCCGAAGAAGACTAGAAGGGGTGCAAGGCATGTGGGAGGCAGACGACGTCACGAGGGGGACCCACGAAAATCTGTGAGTGCCCGCTAATGAGCATGCAATAAAGTGCTCATCTGATTGAGCTCTCTGTGGTTCTTTATTATATTCAGTGGTGCCATTCCACTAGTAGGGTTCACTAGTGGAACCAATTTCCCCCTCCCCTGCCCTTAGCATGCCCCTAAATCTGAGCTAGAGGGTTCGGAGGCTAGAGCAGATTTGGGGCATTCATAGAAGGTTGCAGGTGGAGGAGGGGATAGGAAAGTGCCATTATATGAACAGAAGTCCTGTTGCATGAGCAGACATCCATTCATGCACGGGTTGGATGCAGCGGTATGTTTGATGTAACTCTGTAGTCCATTTTCCTGCCCTGTCATTATGACCAACCTGCATAATTGTGTGGTGCTATCTCTAATTAGTCACCCCAAAGTTACCTGGGATTAATGAAAAGTAGGTAAAAAAAATACCTGCTTCACTACGCAAATCTGATTCACAGGCAAAAACAAGTTTCCTACTTGACCCTGTGACAATTGGCTGCTCCTACACTCCATCAATATTGGTTGTTTGGCCACCAAGACATCACAGAGAGGTCTAACTAGGGTTGGTGCACACATTTATAGCCCTTAGAGGCCCCACTCCATGCTGGCTTGCATTTGGACACAAAACATCTGCCAAAAGTGCCCCCTCCAAGAAATTCCTGACATGTATGGCTGATCATTTTCTCCTACAGAAAGTGGAGGAAGGAACTAGAGGGTTGCTATCCTTGACTTGACACTGACTAATAGGGATGACTGACTTAGAGGATAAAGTGGCAGTTATGGGAACTTTGAGGGAAAGCAACCACGTCATACTTGAGTTCTTGATTTTAAAAGAAACAAAAGCTGAGTGTAGCCATACATGTACTCTGGATTTTAGGAAAGCCGATTTTAATAAACTCAGAACTATGATAAGTAAGGTCCCATGGCAAGTGACCCCAATGAAAAAAGGAGCCCAAGATGGGTGGGAGTTTTTAAAAAAGGAAATTTTAAAGGCACAAGTACAAACAATTCCAACTAGGAAAAAAGATAGAAGACAACAGAAGAAAGCAATGTGGCTCCACAAAAAGCTTAGAGATGAACTGAAAACAAAAAAGGACACATATAGGAAGTGGAAGGAAGGCTAGGGTACAAAAGAAGAGTGCAGACAGGTAGCACAGAAGTGCAGGAATGAGATCAGGAAAGCTAAAGCTGAGAATAAGCTGAGGCTAGCAAGGAATGCTAATATCAACAAAAAAGCTTTCTTCAGGTACGTGCATACATAGTAAAAGACAGAGGAAAGAAATGGTGGTTCAGCTACTCAATGAGGATGGCAAATTGATAACAGATGACAAAGAAAAGGCTGAAGTGCTCAATTCCTACTTTGGCTCAGTTGTCTCCCAAACACGGGTCTGCAACCCCTCTGGCAAAATTGAAGTACAAGCTGAAGGGGAAGAATTGCAGTTTGAAACTGATAAACATATGGTCAAGGAACACCTAATTTCCTTGAATGAGTTCAAATCTTCAGGGCCTGATGAACTGCATCCTAGAGTAATAAACGAGCTGCTGGAAGAACTCTCAGAACCACTGTCTATTATCTTTGCAAAATCATGGAAGATGGGTGAATTGCCGAATGGCTGGAGGAGGGCTAATGTTGTCCCTGTCTTCAAAAAGGGCAAAAAGGAAGAACCTGGGAACTACAGACCAGTCAGTCTGACATCTATCCCTGGGGAAATTTTGGAGCAGATTATGAAGTCAATCCATAAGCATCATGAAAACAATGCAGTGATTACCAGAAGACAGCATGGACTTGTCAAGAACAAATCCTTCCAGACTAATCTAATCTCATTCTTTGATCGGGTAACCTCCTTTGCAGACTGTGGGAATGCTGTGGACATAATATATCTTGACTTCAGCAAAGATTTTGACAAAGTACCCCATGACATTCTGATTAGCAAACTAGGTAAAAGTGGGCTAGAATGAACAGCTACTAGGTGGATCCACAGTTGGCTACAGAATCGGAATCAAAGAGTGCTTATCAATGGTACCTTCTTAAACTGGGGGGAGGTAACAAGTGGGGTATCGCAAGGCTCAGTCCTGGGCCCAGTGCTCTTCAACATTTTAATTAATGATTTTGATGAGGAGGTGCAGGGAATGCTTATCAAATTTGCAGATGACACAAAATTGGGTGGAATCGCTAATACCCTGGAAGACAGAAACAAACTTCAAAGTGATCTTGACAGGCTGGAGTGCTGGGTTGAAAAACAACAGAAAGACATTTTCCCACCCCGCTTGCTAGGCGGGGAGAGGAGGTTGCGAGCGGGGATGGGGTGAGGAGACGTGGGGCCCCGCAGTTGGTGGGCTCCTGGTGGCGCCACTGGGGAGAGGAGGGGTCTCAGGCTATTTAAGCCAAAGAGACCCCTCCAAACCTCCACAGTTTGCTGCGCGGCTCCCTCCCGCCCTCCCCTGTTGTCAGTGTGGGTTCGCTGGTCATCCTTTGGAGGCCAAGTAGGAATTTTTTGCTCACAATCCTATTAGGTTGTGAGTTTTTTCGCCTACTTCACACTGCAAAAGCAGGATGGGTGCTGATCAGGTTAATTGGCTACTTGGTCACTTTGGCGGTAGGTGCGGGCATTGCTTAATGTTTGTTAATGGTGAGCATTCACTGGCACTGTTCGGGTGATTGGTAAAGCCTGAGGGCCAACCACTGAGAGCCCTGCGGCATCAGTTGGGGGGATAGGGCTTACCTCTGGGGTCAACCCTTCTCGTCTACTCGGAGCCCTGCGGCACGAGGGGAGACGACACCGGCTGACCTCCCACCTCGTATCGAGGGAGCTCGGAGGGCGGCGAAAATGCAGGCGCCGCTTCCCGGGCTGTGAATGCCTCGCCCGATCCCCATAATGGCCTAGTTGGCCATAGCTAATGCCCGCTTAGGTTCTCCTCCCCCTTTTGCTTAACTGCTGAACAATAAAGTGGCCCATGTTTAAATCCCAATTTTGGTGTCGTCTCTTCATTTCTCATCTCTCGCCTTGCAATGAAATTTAATAGGGATAAATACCAAGTTCTACACCGAAAAAAAAGAAACCAAATGCACAGTTACAAGATGGGAGATACTTAGCTCAGCAATACAACAAGTGAGATGATCTTGGAATTCTTGTAGACTACAAGCTGAATATGAGCCAACAGTGTGATATGGCTGCAAATAATGCAAATGCTATTTGGGGCTGCATTAATAGAAGTATAGCTTCCAAATTGTGTGAGGTACTGGTTTCCCTCTATTTGGCACTGGTTAAGCCTCATCCTGAGTATTGTGTCCAGTTCTGGGCACCACACTTCAAGAAGGATGCAGACAAGCTGGAGGGGGTTCAGAGGAGGGCCATGAGTATGATAAGGGGTCTGGAAACAAAGCCCTATGAGGAGAAACTGAAAGAACTCTGCCTGTTTAGCCTGGAGAAGAGAAGACTGAGGGCAGACATGTAGTAGTCTTGAAATACTTGAAAGGTTGTCATACAGAGGAGGGCCAGGATCTCTTTCTTCCACAAGGGACTACCATTTTGAGAAGAGCTTGTTAAATGAATTCATTGTTTGATGCTCTGCTGGTTTTAGAAGAAAATGTCTTCAAGGCTTTTAAAGAGTTATTTCAAATTGTATCTGTAATGGATTGTTGGGTCTCAGGATTATTTTTGGACATCAAATGTAGTGATTTAAACTTTAACTACAACCTTTTCTCCCTTCCTTTTTTCTGTTTTGATTTTTACCGATAACAGTAGTTAATAATAGTTTCCTCTAGATAGGTCACACACAGCATGATGAAATAGACTTCGTTCTTGCTGTTTATTTGTTAATCAAAGAATTACGCATATAGAGGACTGTACCACTTCCAGAGTTTCTGAGATTATATATATATATATATATATATATATATATATATAATTTCATACATTTATATACCGCCCCATAGCCAAAGCTCTGTCGGTGGTTTACAAAGATTAAAACAATGAACATTAAAAACCCAATATATGAAATTTAAAAGCATAAAAAGCATAAAAACAGATTACATACCAACTATTCTGGGGTCAGTTAAAAAGAAAACCTGAACATATGCTGTTAAATGCCTGGGAGAAGACAAAAATCTTGGCATGGTGCCGAAAAGATAATGTTGGCACCAGGCAAGCCTCATCGGGGAGATGGTTCCAAAATTGGGGGGACACAACTGAAAAGGCCCTCTCCCTTTTTGCCATCCTCCAAGCTTCCCTTGAAGTAGGCACCTGGAGGAGGACCTTTGCTGTTGAACATATATGGGTAGGTTCATGTCAGGAGAGGCATTCCATCAGGTATTGTGGTCCCAAACCATATAAGGCTTTATAGGTTAAAAACAGCACCTTGAATTTGGCTTGGAAATGTACAGGCAGCCAATGCAAATGGACCAGAGTTGGTCTCATATGTTTGAACCTTCTGGTTCCTGTTATCAATCTGGCCGCTGCATTTTGCAAAAGCTGCAGCTTCTGAAGCATTACAGTAATCTAACTTGGAGCTAACCAGAGCATATACAACTGAAGCCAGGTTTTTCCTGTCCAGATAGGGGTGTAGATGGGCAACCATGGTTGAAGGCACTCTGAGCCACTGAGGCCACCTGAGCTTATTGTGACAGAGATGGTTCTAGGAGAACCCCCAAGCTATGAACATGCTCCTTCAGGAGGAGTGCAGCCCCATCCAGAACAGGTTGAAGACCCTCCATCCGATCAGAAGAACCACCTACTAACAGCATCTCAGTCTTGTCTGGATTGAGTTTCAGTTTATTACCCCTCATTCAGTCCATTGCCGCAGCCAAACACCGGTTCAGCCTCACCTGATGAAGATGAAAAGGAGAAATAGAGCTGCGTGTCATCAGCATACTCCAAAACTCCAAATGACTGCACCCAACGGTTTCATGAAGATGTTGAACAGCATGGGGGACAAGACTGACCCTTGCAGAACTCCATACTGTAGAATCCATTGGGCCAAGCAATATTCCCCAAGCACCACCTTCTGGAGCCAAGCCGCCAAGTAGGAGCGGAACCACTGCAATGCAGTGCCTCCCACTCCCAACTCAGACAGTCGTCCCAGAAGGATATCATGGTCAATGGTATCGAAAGCCACTGAGAGATGAAGGAGAATCATCCTCCCCCTGTCTTTCTCCCAACAAAGGTCATCATACAGGGCAAGCAAGGCTGTTTCTGTGCCAAGACCAGGCCTGAAGCCAGACTGAAATGGATCCAGATAATCAGTCTCATTCTTGCCCAGGAATGGAATGCACAGAATGCAGGACTTTCTGTTATATATGCTGTATGTATATGTATATATGAACACCTCCCTGCTTATAGAAAATCAGCACAACAAAGAACAGGCTGAGCTAGACCCTTTTCCCTAATGTTTGTTTTCAGTGCTTGGGAGTATCAAAAAAGGTACCTCTCACAGAGGTGTAATGTAGTACAGTCTGCTTCACCATGTTTAGGTTAGACCACTGCTTCAGAACATAGAGGTTTCATCACGGCTTTCTGACAATTCGCCTCCATGAATTTGTCTACCTTTTATAAGACTTCCACAAAAATTAGCAAAATAAATTGCAGTCAAATTCCAGGTCACATTTGCATCTTGTAGCGGTGTCATGACACCATACATGCAAATAACAAGTTGAAATATACAAATGGACATGCAAATAAATCCTCAAAACAGAAATGCATATGCTATTTTTATGTTAATGTGAATTGTGATCTCACTGTTTTTAAGGCACACTTTTTATTTGTAGGGTGTGGAAAATATTAGGACTCAGAGACAACCGCACCCCGGTTAAATATAATAGCTAGAACTCAGAGTTAAGCACAGCTAATTCCCATGTTTATGTAAATGCAGCAAAGATGCTTAGAGAATTATTCTTTTAACCAAGGCCTTAGTTTGTCAAGTGTATTATGTGGGTGACACTAAGAAGATTTTATAAAAGTATGAGTGCATATGCAAATTCAGATAGCAGACATCTTTTTACATTCCCTGTGGATTTTTTTTTTTGAGGGGATGTGTCATTTTTTCAACCTATTATTTTGTGAAATTCATACAGGTATATATGTCACACTGTTGAAATAATACATTAAATCCCAGAAGTTGCCCTTCCTTAATCCTAGTTGAATTGGCAAGTCCCTGAGAAAAATGATTGGCTTAACTCAGCAGTAATGCTCAATTCTCACATTAGGAGTCTTTTCAGGTGCCTGCTGGGATGTAGGTCAAACTGATCTGTGCGGCAGGCTTATACTACTGCAAGCTCACAGCAATCCAAAGGTGATGCTGCACCAATCTCAAAGAATGAGGATGAGAAGCCTGGATTCACTTTAGGTTGAATCACTATCCCATTTCTGATGTTCAGGTGAGCAGGTCCATGCGCACCCAGCCCCACTGATCATGGTCTGTGCATGGCCTGTACCACTTGTGGCCGCAATGTAGCGCTTCAAAAAGGGCAAAAAGGAGGAACCTGGGAACTACAGACCAGTCAATCTGACATCCATCCCTGGGAAAATATTGGAGAAGATTATAAAGAAGCCTATGATTCTATGATTCTAAGTGACAATCCCTGAAATGAGTGGAAAAGGCACAGCATGTCCCAACATCTCTTGACCTATCCTGCCTAAATCTATCATCAGATTGAGGGTGATTCCATATGAAACTTGTATTGCACAATCACCCTGCCTCATTCATAGAGTTGGGGGGGGCATTCAGATGACACTGTGCACCTAAAACATTTTTAAGGGAGGACTAGGATGTTAGTGATGGACACTACCGCAGTGCCAGAACCTGGGAAACTACCCAGGAATGCTGAGCCTAACCCTGGGCTTGAAATTCCAGGATCCATGAGCAATATTTGTTACAAAAGACAAACACTGGTGTGACTAACAGATGGAACTGGTAGCTGGGATGTCTCAGGTATAACTCTCCCTTCTGTCATATTCTTGAGATCTCAAAAGTCTATACTATTGGAATATTAATAAAGTGGGTTTTAGAACTCATATTTTCTATTTTGAAAAAGGTCCTTCTATTGGATCTGGGTGCACAATCATATCACTTTAATTAATTAACCTCTCAAAGACAATTTGTTGCAATAGAAGGACAATAAACTGGAGTGTTGCCCATAAATCCAGATGGTGGCTCCAGCTGCAGATCCTTTTTCATCTAGTTTGGTTAATGCCACTTAATTGAGAGGATTATAGTGTGTGGAGTTGTGTAAATTATCTCAGGAAGCTAATATGATGCAGCTTTCATTTTAGAAACTCTTTGTCCTCTGACTCGAACCTTTGTTCCTGTCCTATAGACAAGTATAGCCTAAAGCTCTCTTGCTTGATTCACCTTTCCGCCTTGTTCAACATTACCCTAGAAAATTCTTGTTCTCTTTACCTTCCGACCTGTCAGCAAAACTATCAAAGCACTGCCACCGCACCCCCACCCCACCCCCCAGTATCTCAGTAAGATTGCAAGGAAGAACCGTCCCTCTTCACATGACCATGTGTATGTATACCTGCCAATTTAGGATAACATTTCATGCATCTGATGAAGGGGATTCTGGCCCTTGGGAGGCTATGCCATAATACATTTGTTTTCTTCAAAGTGCCACAAGACCCTTAGTTGTTTTCGATATGATACTGTGTGTGCCATTCCCACCAAGGAAATGATGTCCAGAGAGTTACTTAATGAGAAAGGTACACACACCATTATTTCCCCAACAAGGATTCTGAGATTGGCAATCCTAGTCTAGGATTACGGGATGGGTATGAAATGATGTTCCACCGGGGGGGGGGGGGGGGAGCACCCATAGAAGAAAGACAATTATTATTATTATTATTATTATTATTATTATTCATGGCAGGTTTTTCTAGACAGACATAACAGGCTTTGCCAAGTCATGCTGTCTTTTACAGATTCAGGAATTTCCTGATGATTGAGCATGTTTTAATTATAACTGCTTTCTGGATGTTGGTGTGGCTGTATTTTGGTAGGCCCAGTTTCTGAAGGTTGTCTGTATAGTTTTTTGATGTGATGCCAGTGACTGATGTGACTAACGGGATAATTGTGACCTTTTCCTGTTGCCATAGTTCTTTGACTTCCATGGCCATTATTATTATTATTATTATTATTATTATTATTATTATTATTACATAATTATCACCTTCTTTCACCATTAAGGAACCCAAAGCAGCATACATAATCCTCCTCCTCTCCATTTTATCTTCAAAACAATAGCCCTGTGAGGCAGGTTGGGCTGAGAGTCTGTGGCCCAAAGTCACCCAGTGAGCTTCGTGGCCATGTGGGGACTAGAACGTAGATCACTCAGCTCCGAGTCCAACACTCTAGCTACTACACCACACTGGCTCTTAGGTTAAGTTTGCCCATCACTAATTGCAATTGATTTCGTTTGTCCCATAGCATGCTATGGTGAACCATTCAGAACTAAGCCTACAAAAATCTACATGTCAAATATGGTGTTCTTTAGGATAGAAACCAATATTTTTATAAGATTTTTTCTTTATCTTAATTCCATTCTAACATACAGATATTAGCTAATTCTGGATGACATGTTTTCCAGTACTGGATAATTGTTTCACTTTTGCAGGATTTACCTATACAAAACTATATCTATCCCATTTTACCTTTTCTATAATTGATCCCTGGCCCCAAATACAGATTGAGGCACTGACTCAAATGAAACTACAATCAGTGATCTATCTAACCAATGTCCTGTCATTTTAGAGTGCTATAGAAAATCTCTATGAACCCACACTATGAGCCAAAAGTACATGTTACGCTAACCCGACAGTGTTGCAGCTGAGGGTTAGGTTTTCCTTTACTCTAATGTAAGTGTGTGCAGCCCCAATTTGGATTGGGACCACTTGCACTAGAAGTGAGGATTAAACTCCTCACCACCACCATTTGCTTCCTAAAATTCACCCTGTTGGGAAGGGGGTATCAAAACAAGCCTCAGTTGAGACTTTTTCTTTTGTTTACCCCGGGGGTAAACACCCGGCGCGACATCGTTCTACTGAGAAACCAGGCTGCGAGGCCTGGTTCTCAGTACAGCAGATGGCAGCGGATGGCAGCGGACGGCAGCGCAGATGGCAGCAGGTGAGTGGGGAGAGGAGGGAGAGTGGGGGGAGGGCGGTGAATCGTTTTCCCCACAGACTGCAAGTCTATGGGGAAAAGGAGGGTCTCTGGATCTCGATCGGGAGACCCGGATCCGGTTCTGGATCCGGTTCCGAAGTGGATCGGGGGACGTCCGATCTGGTTCAAATTGGATCAGCCCAATCTGGATCGGCTGGATCCAGATCCAGATCCTGATGGTGGGGGCTGCACAGCCCTAATCCAAATGTAGTAATGAGGCTCCATTCAAAGACAACTAATTCACCTTTTATACTACCATTCCAGAGTCTAAAATACAAAATGCAGAGCAGAGAATTCTTGAAGCACAATCATTGTTTTAAAGCTTCTCTTCTTAAATGCAAAACAGATCCATCAATTAAACTGAATGGTAAAAACTATCATGTTCACACTGATAGAATTTCATTGTATGTGCTATTCCACATATTTTCACTCTGAGAGTAGGGCTCTAAATGTCCCCATTCCCATTACAGTTCCTGGGCAATTATCAGGCAGCTTAGGTCGCAGTCCTGGGCATGTTTAGACAGAAAAGGGTCCTACAAATTCCCAACATCTTAAAACACTTGTGTCTCTATATGGAAATTTTAAAATCTGGGGAGAGAAGTTACAAGAAAATGGTAGAAGGCTTTTTAAATGCATTTCTACATTCTCCATGCAGAGAAATGAACTTTTTCTTTTCCCTAGTCATAGTCATAGGTAATTTTGGACGGTGGGTACAGTATAGAAACTACAAAGTAAAACTATATTATTGTGCATTGTTGTTTTTTATACAACTTCTTTTCTGAGCTTGATGCATCTAAATGAAATATGACTGAACAATCTAACTCAAGGCTCCTAGCACACAAAACCTTTACTTTCATTTCTCAGTAAACATTACCTTTTAAAGCATATTGCTCCTAATGAAAAATCCAGCTCCTTCTTACTTCTTCCCATAAGTATCAATGTAAGTCATCTAGATGTTATCAAAATGAAAACGCTGCTGCTTACCCCTAACAGCAAGTGGAAAAGAACACCACATCTGTCATGGTGGGCTGTACAAAAGAGCCAGAATTAGAAATATCCTAAGGGAGCAAAGTTTGAACCCAACATCCACTGGATCAATAGCAGGTTCCCATCTCCAGCTCTCTTGGGCAGTATGCAGGGTATCCACTACTGTTTATTTACAAGACATTTGCTGCTTCAGGGGAACCAGAAATACCAGTCTTGGTAGCCCTTCTGTTTTGATAAATGAAAGACATCTGTCATGTGCTTCTCATGATATCGGGCACTTCAACTTATTACAAAAAAAAAACCAGTATAAAGGTAGGAAAAATAAATTAAAAAAATAAACTTGCCCCTATTCTTTCCTCTCTAAAGGGTGCACATTTCCTTTTGATCTCACATGGCATAAAATCTTGCAAGATTGAACCCATGTTCAGTATATTACCATCCACAGATCAAAAATGAGAATCAGTGTTTTCAAAGAAGTTCATAACTTTAGGCTTGTTGATTTATTGATGATACTGTCAGCTGCCGAGGTTGTCTCTGCTATGATATAGGCTAGTTGCATTCATGATGGATGAAAGTCTGTGAAGGGAGTGGAATGGGTGCCTGTCAGATGTCCTTCATCAAGTTCTCATTTGTATCTCACTTGGGTCTCTGGTAACTGGGATAGTGTGGCGTTTATTTTTCTCAGCCAAGACAGCTCAATTAATTCAAAGTAGAAGTGCTAGATGCTCAAAATGAAGAGCTCACATATTACCGCACTGCTTGCTAGTCAAAGCATGGGAATTGAGTGAAATCAGACAAAATGTTTTAGAGGTCTTAAAATAACCTTTTAAGAAAACAGCCAACACTATAAAAGTGTTTTTATGCTTACCTATTTAAGAATAGGTAAGCATTTTTGTCTTTCTAATTCTTCTTGGTGAAGTAGAGTGTAAGCTTTTGAGATCTGTAGAGTTTACCTCCAAACCCAATGAAAATCAGAATAAAGATGTGCAAGTGAATAAGACCCAGTAGTATGGTTCCGTTTGCCAGGGTCAGATCCTGGAAGTTACACAGGAGGAAGAATTCCTAGTACAACTTATCCAATTACTAGAGGACTGTGATATTGACCAATACTCCTTACAGCTTGTGGACTGATCCTAACCTTGTTTGCTCAGAATAAATACCATTAATTTCAATGGGATCCATTTCCTCACAAGCATTTAGAGGATTTCAACCTTAAAGTTCAGGAGCCCACCCAGAATCTGAAACTGACAAATTAATTAGTAGCCTATAGATCACAGATGGATCCCACCTAACTACAAGCATGGGTTAGAAATGCTACAAACCTAGTTAAACACAGGACTGTTTCTAGGGGGGAAGTGGGCAGTCACTTGCGCACCAAGAGATCCAATTTGCGAAATGACCCCCCAGAAAGGCACAACTGCAATAGTGGCCCGTCAAGGCTTACTACACAGGAAAGGAAAGCACTGCAGCCAGTGGCGGCTGGTGGCTCTGATGGCAGTGGTGTAGTGCATCATAGAATTATAGAATAATAGAGTTGGATGGGGCCTATTAGGCCATCAAGTCCAGTACCCTGCTCAATGCAGGAATCCATCTTAAGCATACCTGACAGATGGCTGTCCAGCTGCATCTTGAAGGCCTCTAGAGTGGGGGGATCAGCACCCACTACCTCCCTAGGTAATTGGTTCCATTGTCGTACTCCTCTAACAGTCAGGAGTTTTTCCTGATGTCCAGACAGAATCTGGCTTCCTATAACTTGAGCCCATTATTCCGTGTCCTGCACTCTGGAATGATCAAGAAGAGATCCTGTCCCTCCTTTGTGTGACAACCATTCAAGTACTTGGAGAGTGCTGTCATGTCTCTTCTCTTCTTGAGGCTAAACCTGCCCAGTTCTTTCAGTCTCCTCATAGGGCATTGTTTCCAGACCCCTGACCACCCCCATTGCCTTCCTCTGAACATGCTCCAGCTTGTCTGCATCCTTCTTGAAATGTGGTGCCCAGAACTGGATGCAGTACTCAAGGTGAAGCCTGACCAGTGCCAAATAGAGGGGAACCAATATTTATTTATTTATTTATTTATTATATTTGTATACCGCCCTACAGCCGAAGCTCTCTGGGCAGTTTACATAGGATTAAAAACAATTAAAAACAATATACAAAAGAAAATACCTCACGCGATTTGGAAGCAATACTTCTATTAATGCAGCCCAAAATAACATTTGATTTTTTTGCAGCCACATCACACTGTTGGCTCATATTCAGCTTGTGATCTACAACAATCCCAAGATCCTTCTCACTTGTAGTATTGCTGAGCCAAGTATCCCCCATCTTTTAACTAACTGTGCATTTTGTTTCTTTTTCTTAGGTGTAGAACTTGGCATTCATCCCTACTAAATTTCATTCTGTTGTTTTAAGCCCAGCTCTCCAGCCTATCAAGATCACTTTGAAGTTTTTTTCTGTCTTCCAGGGTATTAGCTATGCCACCCAATTTTGTGTCATCTGTAAATTTAATAAGCCTTTGTTGAATTTAATTTAGGGATGGGGGTCAGCACCTTGGATATCTCCTTTAGCGTTCTGGCTGGTTGTGACTGAAACCAATAGCTGATTCACTGCCCCACTGACATCTGAGTCACCAGCCTCCACTGTCTGCAGTGGTCATTCTAGGCTGCAGCCACATGCCATTTTAATCACAATATATTCCCTAGCATAATAACCAATTATCTTGCTGACTTTGTGGGGAGCACAGCCAACGAGTGCCATTGAGCTATTAGAAGCCTGCCCCTCACCGCCCCAATGCCCTCATTGGCTGTGTGTCCCTAAAGTAATGTCTGACTCATACAGCTCGCTGCCAATCATACAGTATGGAAATTAATATAATTTTAAATGTTGCACGCCTGCAGAATGACTGCAGAATGTCATGGTTACTTGGAAGTCCCTTCACATTCCTTTCAGCACTGATGTAATAACAAGAAAATAGAGTAGTTGATGGAGAAGATTAGATATAAATGACTATCTGCTTTGCAATCCATGCTCATTTCTGTACAGCTTCTTTCACCAAATGGTTCTACTGAGCCTTTCTTTTCCAATGCCAGTTATTATCAGTTTGTTGTAACCTTGTCAAATGGATAGCTATAGTGGAGCTCTGGCATGATTTGTGGTTTCTAAAAGCTTCACATAAACATGGAGGATCATTCCATGTGTTTTCACCAAGTGGGGGTGGGCAGGGAAGCTCTTTGCATCTTATATGCTGAGTAGAGCAACAGCTGTTCCTCATTAACTTGGCGGCCTCTCACCGTGTGGATTGCGAACCCACTGAGTGAAGGTCAAGCTGTCACATTTTCCTTGCTACTTTTATGAGCCTTTTACCAAAATGATTTTTATAAATGAATTCATGATTTCACCAGCACGTATTTCATGAATAAAGGTAGGAATTAATATAGGAGCTTTAAATCAACTTTGCAATTTAAATAACTGCTTTTCCATGTCATGATAATACATCCTTAATAGACCTGAGATACCTGAGCCCACGTCCATGGATTTTGAAAACGGATGGCTCTTTCAAGCATCCAGCAAAAAGAGGCTTTGGCTCATCCTTCTGACCCATGTTGAATGTAAAAGCAGCCAGACTAGCCTGTACATTCATTTATTTACATAGATTCAGATCATATTCCTAAAAGCATTTTTTTAAAAAACATACTTCACACCAATTTGTGAATGAGCAAATTTGGAATTTTGAGAGAGTGTCATGGATGCTCTAACAAAATGGCTGCCATGGGGGTCATTAGGGTAGCCAATTATGAATTGCTTAAAAAAAGAGAAAATGCATCAGCAAATAGGGAGACAAAATGGCCTGGTCACGGCTTCAAAAAACAAAAACAGCATTACTGTATTTCTACGAAGAGCATAAAAATGACCTTTTTTAAAAGGTGAAATGGAAACAAATGCAATCCAGCAAATAGAACTGGATAAAAATTCTATTCTTAGATTAGATTTTTTTTTTGACCCTGTGAAATAGCATTCTAATAAGAAACCAATACATAAAAAGAAATGCAATGAAATACTTAGGAAGAGGTATCAATACATGTCTTAGAAGGAAGTTTTCATTCAAAAACTCTCTATCATGTGTTGGTCCTTTCTTGTCATTATCTGACATTGTAAATAGTCATTGACTGTGTTCCCACATAATACTAAAGCATAGTTTAGCATTTCGTACATTTCAAGCCTTGGGTTCTACACACTCTGCTCCCTTCTCCTCACCAGTGCAGTGGCTAGAAGCATCTGCTCTTGAAGCATTTGCTTCTGTTTTCAACTAACTATGGTTTGCATTTGTTGTTATGTCTGAACTTGTATAAACTGTAATTAGTGTTAACTATGGTTCATTGAAATAAGCCAGCTCAAACCATGGTTAGTGATTCTGGTTTGTTGGTTTCTTGGTTTCTTGGTTTCAATAAACCATAGTTTACAATTAACACAAACCACTGTTCCAAGTTTGAACATTACAACAAACTAAGGTTAGTTGAAAACAGAAGTGGATGCTTATAGTCTCCAGCTCGTGGCTACACCAGAGGATGAAATTAGAGGGCGTAATGGATAATCCAATGGTTTTTGTTACATGCTAACTAGTTCACTGTTAGTCTGAGCCAAACACTTTGAGTTACCTTTTCACAATGAGAACATACCTCTAAAGTTGGCAATGAAACTCATTTAACCAAAATGGCACTCAAGGGAAAGAGCACCCCCCTTTCCATGACTTCAGTTTTTGAATTGCACTGCATTTATAGCCCACTTCATGACTTTGAAGCACATTTGCACACAGGATTTATAAGTCATATAAGATGAGATATTTGCATTCATGGTTCTTGTAAAAATCACAATCATGCACTTTCGTTCAAAGGGTACAGGTCAATACCCTTTCCAACTGATCAGTTGGGAAAAATCTTATCCAATGCTGTACATTTCCTGAGAATGAGAGAAAGTATGTTAATGCAACACTGGCTATGTAGTTCAATGTTGGTAGTTTTACAAGGGAAGATGAACTGTTTCTACTGTTTTACAAGTGAAGATGGACTGTTTGTTTTCAGCTATTGAGTTGATAGCTGACCAAATAGCTCATCATGGAATCCCCCAAGCCTGACACTACCTGAGGTGGAAAAGCAAATGGTGGCCCTTTTGAAGTCATGGTGCATTGCACCTACAGCCAGTCAAATTATTTTGGCACCCAAGGCAGAAAATCTCAGAAGTATCTCTTCTCGTCCCTGGCGTAAAAATGCAACAAAAATAAACTGAATAACTAAACATTTGCTACCCTTTCATGACACCCAAAATCAGCTGCCTGAGGAGGCCACTATCTCATTCTGCCTTATGATAGTGTTGGCCCCGCAGCTTAATTTTTAAACATGCTATGCTCAGGTGAATTTGAAATTAAGCAAGTTGAATCTACTTCTTTTTTTTTTTTTTTTTTTTTTTTATGAAAAGCCTCCCAAGTGTATTTAAGTACTTAAACTACAGGCAGATGCTGAAGTCACCATTTAAGTGGATGCTAGAAAATCAGAGGCACAATGGAAGGCATGTTTTAACCATATGCCTTCAATATCTGGCAAATCTCAATACTGTATCTGGCAGTGCATTATTACCAACATGAACCATTACATAAAGAAGAGAAAAAATTAACTTGGACAGGAGTCTGAAAGCACTGTATTTTAAGCAGCACGGTTAGCTTAATGAAACACACATGGTATTTAAAAGGTAACACATAAGGCTACTAAAACATGCATCAATATAGAAGATACTTTTAATGGCTTTCTCAGAAGATATCTGTTATATATAAATGCATGAACTTTCCTAAGCGTGCAGGAACTAGATGTTAGAGAGGCCATGTGGCTGCTGCTGAAACCAACATTTCAGCATCTCTGTCTCCTCTCTATCAAGCAAAACATATGTGGTGTGGTATTTATCTCATGATTGACTGCCACTTGCAAGAGTAGAATAACACACAATGCAATGGCATAACTTCATGCTTTAGAAAACAAAAAAGCTAGAAACAGGAGGAGGAGGAGACACTTCATAAGAGAAATTAACCCTATTCATGTGTTCTTATTCTGTGTACAGGAAACACAGGGGAGAGGAAGTGCACTAGCCCTGTGCTGGCTGTCATCACTTTTGTCATCCTGAACCCATGGGGGTGACTTTCTGAAGAGGAGACTCTCCATGGATATTCCAGCGTCCTGAATCATGTGGAAAGCCTCCATAGATATAGGATGCTCCCCTCTTCACAAAATTACCCTCCATGTGTAGAGGGTGATGAAAGTGAAGATGGAGGAGGTGTTTACCATGCATAGAATCAGAATGCCTGAATACAGCTATTGCATTTCTAAAATCATATACATAAGGTGTGTGTAACCCCAAGCCTGTGGGTCAGATTCTGTCCATGAGGCCTCCCCACCTGTCATGGCTTCATCTGAAGAATCTTCCTCTGAGGAGGAAGAAGTTCCAGAGACTGCAGCTTCACCCATTCCCCAGGACTTACCAGAGGAGGAGGAAGGGCAGGGAGGTTCCTCAGAAAAGCCCCAGGAAAGCCACCCTCTTCCACCCCCTGTCTCCAACGAGGAAGATTCTGGGCCTGAAGAGGTTCGTCCTTTAACTCCCCAGCAGAGGCGGCATCTGAAGCGTGCGGAGCAAATTCGTCCAACAAGATGGAGTATGAGATTGCAGAAACACAGCACAGCAGACGCAAGCCTTAAATGAGATTGCTTAAGGAATATGGAACAGCTGGGGAAGGGGTGAGGACAAGCTCAGGCAAGACATAAAAGGCTCAAAGGGGGAAGCAGTGGTTTTGTTGGGAACAACCGACGTAATCGGCTCCTAGCATTCCTGCCTGTTTCCAGCTCACAGACTGTGGATTGAATACCCGGCTTGACTTTGGATTGTGGACCCTGGACTTCCTGAATATCTGGCTTGACCCTTGGCTTTGGCAATTGGACTTCCTGAATATTTATTTATTTATTTATTACATTTGTATACCGCCCCACAGCCGAAGCTCTCTGGGCGGTTTACATAGGATTAAAAACAATTAAAAACAATATACAAAAATTAAAACAGCAAAAAAATACAACATACACACAATCTGTACATTTAAAACCACTTCAACACTTCAAAAAACTACAAAAACAAAACAAAACAAACCCAGGCTCCTCAGATATTGCCAAATGCCTGAGAGAAAAGGAAAGTCTTGACCTGGCGCTGAAAAGATAACAATGTTGGCGCCAGGCGGGCCTCGTCAGGGAGATCGTTCCACAATTGGGGAGCCACCACAGAGAAGGCCCTCTCTCTTGTTGCCAACCTCCGAACTTCCCTCGGAGGAGGCACTCGGAGGAGGACCTTAGATGTTGAATGTAGTGTTCGGGTAGGTTCATGTCGGGAAAGGCGTTCCATCAGGTATTGTGGTTCCAAGCCATGTAAGGCTTTATAGGTTAAAACCAGCACCTTGAACCGGGCTCGGAAACATACAGGCAGCCAATGCAAGCGGGCCAGAGTAGGTCTTATATGTTCGAACCTACTGGTTCCAGTTATCAATCTGGCCGAACCACCTTCAAAGGCAGCCCCACATAGAGTGCATTGCAGTAATCTAATTTGGAGGTTACCAGAGCATGGACAACTGAAGCCAGGTTATCCCTGTCCAGATAGGGACGTAACTGGGCCACCAATCGAAGTTGGTAGAAGGCACTCCGTGCCACTGAGGCCACCTGCACCTCAAGTGACAGAGATGGTTCTAGGAGAACCCCCAAGCTACGAACCCGCTTCTTCAAGGGGAGTGCAACCCCATCCAGAACAGGTTGAACACCCTCCATCCGGTCAGCGGAACCACCCACTAACAGCGTCTCAGTCTTGTCTGGATTGAGTTTCAGTTTATTAGCCCTCATCCAGTCCATTGTCGCAGCCAGGCACTGGTTCAGCACATCCACAGCCTCACCTGATGAAGATGAAAAGGAGAAATAGAGCTGCATGTCATCAGCGTACTGATGACAACGCACTCCAAAACTCCGGATGACTGCACTCAACGGTTTCATGTAGATGTTGAACAGCATGGGGGACAAAACTGACCCCTGTGGAACCCCATACTGGAGAATCCACGGGGCCGAGCAATGTTCCCCAAGCACCACCTTCTGGAGCCGGCCCACCAAGTAGGAGCAGAACCACTGCAATGCAGTGCCTCCCACTCCCAACTCAGCCAGTCGTCCCAGAAGGATACCATGGTCGATGGTATCGAAAGCCGCTGAGAGATCAAGGAGAATCAACAGAGTCACACTCCCCCTGTCTTTCTCCCGACATAGGTCATCATACAGGGCAACCAAGGCTGTTTCCGTACCAAAACCAGGCCTGAAACCTGACTGAAATGGATCCAGATAATCAGTCTCATTCAAGAGTGCCTGGAGCTGGCTCACAACCACCCACTCCAGGACCTTGCCCATGAATGGAATATTTGCTACTGGCCTGTAGTTATTAAGATTTTCAGGGTCCAGGGAAGATTTCTTTAGGAGTGGTCTCACTGCCGCCGATTTCAGGAGGCCTGGGACCACTCCCTCTTGCAAAGAGGCATTAATCACTTCCCTGGCCCAGCCAGTTGTTCCATCCCTGCTAGCTTTTATTAGCCAAGAGGGGCAAGGATCCAATATGGAAGCGGTTGCACGAACCTGTCCAAGCACCTTGTCAACATCCTCAAGCTGCACCAACTGAAACTCATCCAAGAAAACAGGACAAGCCAGTGCTCTGGATAACTCACTAGATTCACCTGCTATAACACTGGAGTCTAAGTCCTGACGGATGCCAGAGATTTTATTCTGGAAGTGCCCAGCATTGTATTACAGCGGGCCTCAGATGGTTCTACCATGTCCTTGGGGCCAGCATGTAAAAGCCCCCAGACAACTTTGCAAAGCTCCGCTAGGCGGCAGGTTGATGATTGAATAGTGGCAGCAAAGGCTTGACCCTTGGCTTTGGCAATTGGACTTCCTGAATATCTGGCTTGACCCTTGGCTTTGGCAATTGGACTTCTTGAACTTTCTGGCTTGACCCTGGACTCTGGACTCTGGACTTATGATATCTCTGACCCCTAACTTCATTGGAGCCTGAACTGGGAATCTTGGACATTACTGTCTTACTCTGTAAGTTTGGCACTCCATGCTGGCTTGGGGTTAATCTCTTGCAAATAAATCAAAACACAAACCAGTTTGCTGGCTTTCTTCCCGGACATTCTTTAGATAAGAGGTTGGATTGGCCAGGTTCCCAGAAAGGAATCAGGTGTAAATACGACACCACCCAGCCTGCAAAGACCCTGTCTTCTCCACAAAGTCCCCCTCCCTTAAGCCTTCTCTCCAAAGAGGCTCCCATCAGGAAAGGCAGGGCACTCAGAGCTTCTGAGAATCAATATATATATATATATATACACACACACACACACACACACACACACACATAAACTACATCACTTTCAAATCATATCACTAACATAACATATACACAATACATCATAATCCACCTAACAAGTGCACCCCTCCCCCTAGGACCAGCTAGTACATATTTATATATTGTTATACTTAATTAAACATTCTTCCAAAACTGCATAGAGTCCTGTGATGGTGTACATCCCTTCCCTTTTTCTAATTATAGCAAAGAATATCAGGGGAAAGGGGACAACCTTGTCTAATACCTCAGGCTAAGGAAATTTGTTGTGTTATTCCATCATTTACCATTACTACTGCACTACTCTGCGAGTAAAGTTGATCTATCAAACCTTTAAATCTTACTCCAAACCCTAACTTTTTTATTATGATTTTTAATGCTGGCCATTCCACACAATCAAAAGCTTTAAAGATATCCAGAGCCAACAACCCTGCCTTCAAATTATTTTTCTTAATTATATTTATCATATTCAATGCTCATCCAATTAGGTTTGGCATTTGTCTCCCTGTTATAAACCCACATTGATCTTTTTAAATATATTTATACATAAAAGTATTCATTCTTTTTGCCATTATCACTGTTAATATTTTAGCATCCTGGTTTATTAAAGAAATATGTCTATATGAACCTGGGTCCGACAAATCCTGATCAACTTTTGGAATTAATACAATCAAGACTGTTCCCATGATGGTGGTATCTTATTTCCCTCTAATATTTTATTGTATAATAATTTCAATTTAGGTATTAATATTTTAAAAAATATCTTATAATATTCTGATCCCAGCCCATCCAATCCTGGGGATTTCCCCTCTTTTAATTTATCAATCACTTCTTCTATTTCTTTTTCTGAGACCCAGCATTCCATTAATTCACCATCTACTTCCTGTAAACTAATCTTTAAATGTTTTTCCACATATTCCTTAATCTTTTCCTGAGCCCTCCTTCCTGCGTTATATAATTTCTGATAAAATTCTTGAAATATCTCCAGTTTATCCTTCATTAAATTACAACTCTTCCCTGATTTTTCTTTAATTACTCCAATTAAATTCCTTGACTTTTTTGATTGCATAGATTTGGCCAGCATTTTAGAATTTTTATTACTATATTCAAAAAAGACCCTTATCAAATATATTAAATTTCTCTGAGCTTTTTCCAACTCTTCTTTCTCTAATTCTTTTTTTTTGCTTGTAGTTGTGCAAAAATCTGCTTATCTCTATATATTATAAATTTCCTCTCCAAATCTTTAATTTCTTCCTCTAAATTTTTTTCTATATTTTTCTTGCTATCTTTTTAATTTGCAATTCTCTCTAATACAAATCCCACTTGTTACTGCTTTCATTGTATCCCAAATTATAGCTTGATTACCAAATCCTTTTTCATTAATTTCCAATATACTTTGTAACTCTTTTTCCATTTTTTCAACTATATGTTTATAGTTGAAAATTCTTGTATCCAGTCTCCACCTTTTAGCCTCCTTATAGTTTTTCTTAAGTTTAATATCTATGTTCACCAACGCATGATCTGTTACTTTTATAAGTCCTATATCACTATTTATTATTTTGGAAACCAAAATCTTTGAAACAAAAACATAATCAATCCTTGAATAACTCTTATATCTCGCTGAATAAAATGTAAATTTCTTTTCATCTCCATTCATCACTCTCTACACATCCACTAACTCCTTTTCATTCATAATCTTGCTCAAACCTGTGATATTAGCATGTCTTTCATCCAGCGTGGGGTTAAATTTATCTTTTTGTTTATCTACGACCATATTAAAATCTCCCACTATTACAATATATCCCTTTTGAATTTCCTCCTTTCTTTTAAAAAAAATTATAAAATTCCATTTGATTATCATTTGGTGCATATACATTAACTAATGTGTATTCTTCTCCCCCCAATACTCCTTGCATTATAATATATCTTTGCATATCATCCTTTTTCATCTTCAATATATTAAATCCACATTTCTTTGATATAATTATTGCCACCCCCTCACTTTTGAAGTCCCATAAACCTTCTCATACGTTGCCAACCATCTTAGTTTGAGCTCATTCACTCCTTCTTTTGACATATGTTTCTTGAATAAAAATTATATCCGCCCTATCCTTATTCAATATTGTTTCCACTCTTCTCCTTTTAAGAACCGATCCTAGCCCGTTTACATTTAACGTTGTAACTCTCAATTTACTCTCCATATTTTAATTTCATTCCCCTTTGCCGATCCCTTCCTGTGATATACATATTCCCCCCTTCCCTTACCCCCCAACCCCTACACATAAAACAACAATAACAATTTCTTCCCCCCCCCCCACATTCCCCTGGACTAACCCCATTCACAGCTTTTACAAACTCCATGGGGGGGGAGGTAACCTCTCAGCTTCTGGTCAGCAGCAGATCCTCTCCTCCCGATGTTACACGCTTCATCCCTTATCCTGTTGTTGTTTATTAAACTCATTTATTATCCTCTAATTCTATTATGTTCTCAACTCCTTTTCAATCCATTACTGTGAGCCTCCTGCTGCTCCCAATTCTTCTCCTTGATCTTCTTTTCCCCGATGTCGCAGACCTGGTTCTCCCTGTAATCCCAATTGACTCAACAACTCCATTCCTTGCTCCATTGATGTTATTTTGTAGAATTTCTTCCCATATGTAAATTTCAAAAAAATGGGTACCCCCAACTATAATTAATTCCATTCTTTTTTTAGAACTTCTGTGCAGGTCTTGACCTCCCGTCTCCAATTTATTGTTTGAACACATAGGTCATTGTAGACTTGTATTGGAGCATCTGGATATTTCAGTTGACCTCTCACTTGTCTTATTGCCATCATAATATGCTCCTTTTTATAGTAGTTTGCAAATTTCACCACAATGTCCCTAGGAGTCGAGCCTCTTCTTCTGTAGGAAATCCTGTGCACATGTTCTATACCTTCCTGTTTGCATTCTGTATCTGGTGCCAAAGTTTTTAGCCATTCCATAATTTTTCCTCTTAGGATCCTTGGATTTTCTGCAACATCTTCTGGAAAAAGTTTAATTCTAATATTAGATCTTCGTTCCTGATCTTGTGTTGCAACTAACCTTAAGTCCATTTGTTCCAGTTTAATATTTTGCTCCTGCAGTTTCACTTTAAACTTCAAGTTCAGTACTTTTAATTCATTCTTAATCACTTTCAATTCATCTTTCACCTCTTGAGTTGATTTATTAATTTCTGCAGTCACGTCTTCCACTATTTTGCTTCTCAAGCCTTCAACCAGCATTTCATTATTCTGTAGTATAATGTTTTGAAAACTTATCAGCATTTCTTCTGAAGACAACTGCTTGCCCTTGGCCGTAGCTCCCGTTTCATTGGGAACAGCACCCGCCTTTCGCTGAGTGCCTTTTCCTGTCTGGAGTGATTCCACACTTCCTACCCGCTTCCCCGCCTCTTTCTGGGGACTATTCGGCATTTTACCTCCTTCGATTGCAACCCTGCTCAATCAAGATAGAGTTTTATCCAAAGGATGTACCCTCTCAGCTCTGCTCCATGAAGGTAATTCTTTTTAAGCTTTTTATTTCCTCTAGACATTTGGCATCCAGCCAAAATTTTCTTCTGAGCTCAACAGCTCTTATCTCTTATTAAAGTTCCTAATTATAACACTCCCATGTGCAATATAGTTTCCCACAAGTATCACAGTCTTTACTCACAGCATCGCTTGCATTCAAAAGGGATTTTTTTTTTCTTTAAAGTTTTTCTCATCAGGAGACCAACAAATTCACTGCCTACTCCATCAACTGAAAGTACACGCCCCCCCTTCAAGTTGTCTTGACAGTGGTGGCTCCTGAGGAAGCTGGTTTGGCATGCCCCTCACCTTTCCTGGTGGGAAAGGCAAGAGGCATGCGGAGCCTCCGAGAACTGCTAGTAGTGGCTCCGGAGGGAGGCAACTCCACTTGCACCTTCCCCTTTCCCACTGGGAACCTGCTTCATTGGGAACCAGTGCTTCAAGACTCCAGGAACTGGGGAGAGAGGTGCTGTGAATGGCTACTAGGATAGCTTTATGCTATCTCCAGGATCAGTGGCAGCATGACTCTGAATATTAGTTGATGGGGAACAACAGTGGAAAGGGCTGCTACATGCAGGTCCTGTTTGTGGGCTTCTCAGAAACATCTGGCTGATCAGTATGGGAAACATGATGCTGGTCTGGAGGGCCTTTGGTCTGATTTATCGGGGCTTCTCTAACATTCTCAATTCACCCAATTTTACAGGAGTTATGAGAAATAATACTCAGTATTTCTCATATTTAGCAGATGTATACCTCAAAATGTTCATCCAGAAATGTATGGCACAGACTTGATTGTGTCCTAGAACTTTAAGTGTTAATTTTCAGACCATAGAAAGAAATAAAACTTTTTCTCCAGTAACAAATGTTCGACACTCTACACAACTTGGCATTTCCTGTAATAGTCAATAGTAATTGTTGTCAGGTGCAATAATGAACCCACTGGAGTCCCTGGTCATTTGCACATTGATTTCAGGGAGATGAGAATTTATATTGATTACATTTTCCCACATCATGCAGTGTTGCTTATGCACAGATTAACAGCTGGCCTGGCAACATAAATAGTACTTTTGTAACAGCAGCACATGAAAGTATTTGAGCGGCCTAGAAGCAGAATGGACTCTTACCATTGGTAGAGTGAGTATGAAGCCCAGGAAAGTGCAGGCTCAGTGTTTTGCTCTTTTGTTGTCACAGCAAGATATCTTCTGAGTCCCATCCCCACATTCAGAAATCAAAAACATTTATCAAGTGGTCTTCATGTGTAGAACTTCTTTGCAAGGTCATCTTAGTATTGCCATCTCTCATCTGCTAAATCTCCACATTGGATCCAGACTTGGGCTGCAATCCTATACCCACTTACCTTGTAGGAAGATCCATTAAACTAAATGGGACTCATTTCTATAAACCGAACATAAATATCTTGCCTGCCAAATGTTGGGAGTAAATAAAATGGAATAGATTGTGAAATTAAGAGTGACCCATAATATAAATAATAATAATAGATGGATGTTAAGCGCACGCACACATTGCTCAGTTAAATGCATCACCCCATTTCTGAGGCTGTTCAGGGGAGCCTGGAAAACAGGACAAGAATGTGTTTCCATTCAGTGAGGTCTGGAGGCATTGCCCACATAAAGATTTGGCTTTAGGGCATCTTCACTTAGCAATATCTGAATGAGGGCAATGCTTGCTGCTCTTTCTATGATTGGATCTCATGACATCATTATGTAGCCAAATCTGAATGGCTACTTGATGATGTGATGTGTTCACCCCCTGCTTACACGGTCTCTGATTGGCTGGGATTGCCTCAAAAAGATGCTCCTGATTTTTTATTTTAAAAATACTAAAGCAAACAGGCAGCAAACATTGAACAAAAAAAGGCCAAAATGGATGTTCTAAAACATTTTGCTGCTGCCAAACCCCATCATTTCCCCTGATATTTTTCATGGATTCAGTGCAACTCTATATACTACATAATGAGCCATCTTCCTATCCCATACTAAGCAATGGAGCAGCAGAACACAGAACTGTAGAAGGACAAGGGGTGCATGGCTTGAGGAACAGTTCATTGGCCGCACCCATTTTGCTAGCAGCATGCAAGCATAAAAAATAAAGTTGATATACGTCACCCTTTTCAAAAGTCTAAAGATGAGCCTATCTACACTACAGCTTTTAAATGGTTTAAAACAGTTTAAAACGGTTTATAACCATTTTGAGAACTGTTGGGGCCCAGGACACACTCCATATACAGTTTTCAAAACATTTTCAAAGTGTTTTATCCTGCATGTGTAGATAGGCTCGATGTTTTAGGATATTACCAACTGTCTAGCTATCAAGGGCAGGCATGCAATGATGAAAAGCAGGGCCTTCTCAATGGTGACTCCAGCCTTAGAGTCTGGCTCCCTGGTAGTTTGTTTATACCATAAACTGAGTGCTGAATAGAACTGATTTTGATCTGCTTGCTTGTTTTAGGTGTTTTATTCATAATTGTTTGTACTTGCAAGCTCAAACAAGAGGCTATTATAAGCTAGTTTAACAAGACATTAATCCCAGAATACATAAATATAAATAATAAAATAATACTTTTGCCAGCCGGAATTTGCCTCACTATACCCTGTCTGCAATAAGTGTTTTTAATTTACAACCTGATTTCTGTTTGCATGCTAACATGCCAAGTCATTATTTAAAGCATCCTGGCCAAAATTACCTACTTTCATGATAAATATCTCAGCCCCCCAGTGGTTCATAATTATTTATTACATGTTCTAATAGTTTGGTTTGCTCTCTTTACAGCATTGCCAATAAAGACTGTGTAAACACTAATGAAAGGGGAGAGGAAGGTGTGGATCACGTCACTTCAGAGGGCCCTCCTAAGCCTGATCCTCGCTGATGACTTCCCAAATTCCAGTTGCCAATTCTCAAAACTAAAGAGACAATTGAGGAACAGAGAGAAAGAAAAAAATCTCTGATTCATCTGCTCTCTAGATAGTCTATGAATTGACCAGGAAAACTCCCTGCTACCGTACTGTCTGAACCCCAGTCTCTTCAGCATTCTGTCCACAATCTAAATTCATTAAACAAAAAACCTACGGTTTACAAAAACAATGTTAAGGCTCTACAGTTTCCAACCAAGCACCAAAAAGCAGGGAAATTGGGAGTTAAGGCTCACAAGCCTTAACGCCACATCCTCCCTAAGGAGGCAGAAAGTGCAAGTGAAATTCTCATTCTCCCAAAGCAGATAAACCATGAGGACAGGATGGAGAATATGATATGCGGAGGTGACTGTGGGGTTGTGGAAAACTGATCACGAACAACTTAGGGCCACCTACTTCTCTTTTTTTGTTTAGAGCAGCCCTTCCCCAACCTGGTGCCCTCCAAAGGTGTTGGACTACAACTCCCATCATTGCAAGTCAGTATGTCCCATGGTCAGGAATGCTGGGACTTTCCCTTTTACACACTTTCCCTTTTAAGGCCACCACTAGCGTGGCAGGGGGGAATGACATGCTTTCTGGAGGTGTGTCATTCTCTCCCACTGCTCCAATCAAGGTCTTAAAAGGGAAAAACGTGTCATTCCCAGACATTATAGAAAAAGGCCTGATTGGAGCAGTGGGGTGGGGGTGAGAATGACATGCTTTCCCCTCCTCTGCTCCAATTGGGGACTTTAAGGTGGCCCCAGAAAGCCATTTTCCTGCCACCCACTAGGTGTCCTCTTTTTTGGTTTCCCAAATATGGTCACCCTACTCAGTTCTTGCACAGGCTGCATTTCCATCCCTAGATATTTACTCAGAAGTAAGACCCATTGAATTTCCTTGGTTCTTGAAAAGCAACATACTTGCTTTTAGATTTGCCAGTCTTAGAATTCTATGTGTGCTATGAATGCCTGCTCTGTCTGTCCCTATAGTTTCCTGCAAGGTCCAGCCAGGGGAAGCCAGTAAATTAAACCCAGGGGTGGAGGGAGGGATTCCCTCAAGTTCATCTGACAGCAGGTGCTATAGAACATGGATCTTCCAGGAGTGTTGAGGGTGGATTTCTGGCAGACCCAGCCAGGCAACTTTATGGCTTGTTAGTCCCTCCATTTGGTAGCCCGCAGAGTAGGCTGACCAGATAAAATCCAGGTCAGGGCTCATGTAACTTTAACAGTTGTAGAGAAAAGGGAATTTCAGCCAGAGTCATTTGTATGCAATTAGTTCCTGGTGAAATTCCCTCTTCATCACAACAGTTAAAGGTGCAGGCATTATACTAGAGTGACCAGATACAAAAGAAGGCAGGGCCCCTGCAACTTTAACAGTTGTGATGAAGAGGGAATTTCACCAGGAACTAATTACATACAAATGTATGTCCTGCTATATTCACACACACACATTGTTTTGCAGTGGTTTGCTGGAAACAGAATTACAGACCCCAGGTTGGATCCATACTTAATCATATTTAGAATACTTCTAGAGAAGGCTTCTATTGTGCAATTGCCCTACCTCATTAATGGAGTTTTACAAGGAGTCCAACATCTTCCATTTTTAATCCTTCCATGTTTTCCCACCAGTTCAAGTTTTTTCCTTACCAGGAAAAAAAAATCTGTTAAGAAGGAAAAGACAGAATAGCTACACACAATGGCTGCATTCAGACAACACATTAGTCAATGGTGGGTTGAGTAGCCAACTCACAGATGGTTATTTTGTGAGTACTCCCCACACAACATATTTCTACAACTGAGGGTAGTTGGGGCTGGCGTTGAGTGGACTAATAGTCAACCCAGCATTTGACTGACACAACCCCCGCCCCTCTCCCTTCTCCCTCAGTCCTCCCAGTGCTATCCCAGCAGCCTCTGCAAGTTGCACCAGTTGTAGCAGAGTGGCAGCTGCCGCTTTGGTTACTCTTGCCGCCTGCCTCTATGGGCTTGTGTTTTAACCCACTCACCATACGCCATTAACATACTCACCCCTCCACACAACACTTTAAACAACTGGCTTCAAGCTAAACAACTTATTTGGGTGGAATAGCATACTGTCTGTACTTTGTGAGTGGCGTGTTACCCTCCACACAATACAATTAGCAACACAACTGACGATTGTTCCCCCCCCCCAATTGCTTAATGTGTTGTCTGAATGCAGCCAGAGTCTTTTGATTGGTAGCACCAAGCATCTGAAAGCAACCTTTGAGTAGACCCATTGATTTCAATGGTCTACTTTAAGTATGATGAAGTCTGTATACAACCCCTTAAATCTGCTACTTATTTACTATAGGGTTGTATGCTATAGCTCTCTTTTCATCACAGTGCATAAACCTTCCCCCTCAACCCAGGAGAAAGTTGGTAACAGCCTTAAAAAATAACATTTTACTGGAACATGGGGAGAAAGAATACTTATTATGTTTTAAGATCTATTGCTGAAAGAGTTGCAAGCAGGTTACAGATTAAAAGAAAATAAGACCTTTTCTTCCATTCTAACAAAACACAGATGGGGAATACATATTAACAGGAACTTATTTTTTTAACCACTGAAAAAGTCCTAGCAGCAGTAAATTATTTCACTTAAATGGACTCAAAGGAAAATATAAACAGCTTTTTTGCACCCCTTGCTGTAAATTGACTCTCAATGGAATTATTTTGTGGTCACTTGTTATAATCTGTATTGCTGATAACCTGGAAATATGTGGTATTTGCACTCTTAAAAAATTTCATCACTTCTTTTGTTTTGGTGGGAGTGTAACTCAACATTTTTTAAAATTAAAAACTGCTTCTATTACTGACTTTAGTTACAGTTTTGTCAGAGTTGCCAGCTTTTTTCTCCTGACAGGGCTCCTGTGCCTTTAACTGCATGGCAGACGGAAATAACAGTGGTGCAGCTTTTCCTGGACAAAGGCAAAGTGATGACAGGCATTTCATCTGCAAAGATTTCTGCCAGTAAGGGGCCTGAGAAATGCTCAGTAGCCCAGCTAGGGGGGGAAATGACACTTCCATTTTTAATCCATGTATTGCTGATGAGTGCTGTTGGTCTTGGTGAGACCTCCCTGACAGAAGTGTTTTGAATATTAGGAAGTTAATGGGTATTCATCATCTTTAGGAAGCATTACCTTGTCACATATTTTCAAATATAAATCTTACGTCTTCTTGCACTGTAGTGAAACAGATACTCTTGGCAGCAGTAGGAGTGAAAGAATCAGCTCCCAATATAAATACATGGTTGCAACCGAAACACACCATCCTGTCGTCACAATTCTGAATGTCAGGAATATCCAGTTTGAAGATTATGGATTATAAAGTGCTAGGGATGCTTCTGAAAATCTCCATGTCCATACTTTTTCTGGATTGTGGAGTTTCTAGTTATACAAACTTGTTTACAAAGTGGAATGGATGGAATAGGAGCACTCCTATTGCATAACAACCAGTCCCTAAGGGAGGCAGGGGAATCATTTCAGAGACCATATTTAGTCAGGGGAGGAAGCTATAAATCACTAGGTGTTTGCTATTAAAAAAAACTATGTGTGAAGACCTCACACAATTTTTTTTTGCCGTATTTGCCATTTGCACACATAGGCTTCTGAACACAGCAAAGGAGAGAGGTACAATTTTCACACATGACAACAAACACTGGGCTGGTTTGCACAACACAGCTTAGTTATTTAACCCGCAATGATCTGTGGTGCTTGCCAGGTACATGTGGCCACCATTTTGAATATGCAACCATCAATTGGGGTGAATAGGGGTTGCGCCACTAGTAGTAGTAGTAATTGTACTACTGAAAGAGGATTGTTTAACCCTCGAATAACCCACAATGGCTAGGTTTGAATGACACTGCATGACTCCCAATTGCCTTGATCAGATCACACGTAATGATGTGGTTCACATAAGCTGTTGAGTTATCATGGGTTAAACAACTCACAGTGAGTCATGGCACATGTGGCTGCCATTTTGAATATGCAACCCCTAATTGCCCTGATCAGGGGTTGCATATTCAAAATGTTGTCCTCATTAGGGTGACCAGATAAAATCCAGGTCAGGGCTCATGTAACTTTAACAGTTGTAGAGGAAAGGGAATTTCAGCCAGTGTCATTTGTATGCAATTAGTTACTGGTGGAATTCCCTCTTCAACACAACAGTTAAAGTTGCAGGCACTATACTAGAGTGACCATATACAAAAGAAGGCAGGGCCCCAGCCACTTTAACAGTTGTGATGAAGAGGGAATTTCACCAGGAACTAATTGCATACAAATGACACTGGCTGAAATTCCCTTTTCTCTACAACTGTTAAAGTTACATGAGCCCTGACCTGGATTTTATCTGGTCACCCTAGTCCTCATGCATTGTGGCTCATCTTGGGTTATTTAACATGCCATGTCACGTGAAACAGGTCATTATGTGTGGCCCATATTGTTGTGTACAATAATATATTTTACCCCTCTAAGACTGCTATACTATACCCTCTTAACTGGAAGTAAACCCCATTGAATGCAATGGTACTTACTTCTGAGTAGGCATATATAGGATTGCACTATAAGTGCTTTTAGAAGAACGTTTCCTCATGAGGAAACATCTGCAACTGTTTAGCGTAGAGAAAAAGCGAGTAAGGGGAGACATGATAGACATGATAGACATGTACAAAATCATGTATGTTATAAAGAAAGTGGATAGGGACACATATTTCTCCCTCTCTCATATTAGAACATGGGGTCATTCCATGAAGCTGCTTGGTGGGAAATTCAGGACAGACAAAAAGAAGTACTTCTACACACAGCACATAGTTAAACTATGGAATTCGTTACAACAAAATGCCATGATGGCCACCAATTTGGATGGCTTTAAAAGAGGATTGGACAGATTCATGAAGGATAAAGCTATCAATGCTTATAAGTCATGATGGCTACATACTACCTCCAGTATCAGAGGCAATATGTATTCCAGTTGCTGGGGTACATGAGTGGGAGGGTGCTATTGCACTCATGTCCTGCTTGTGGGCTTCCCACAGGCAGCTGGTTGGCCACTCTGTGAACAGAATGCTGGACTAAATGGTCCATTGGTATGATCCAGCATGGCTCTTCTTATATTGGCTCTTCTTATATTCTTATGTAAGGCTCTTAAGATGGCTGCTGTGAACATTTGGCCAGGGCTGTGAACTCACTAAGAGAAAGAGACCACATATGAGGGCACTGACATCAGGCTTTCAGTGGACCAAGTGACCTGGCTATGGTGCCATATATAGCAAGAAGCAGTCTTATTCATCTGATTGCTGCTCAGTCAAAGAGAAAGGGATGCAGGCAAGATCCAAAATAGAACAATGTTCATTAATTTGCTCTAATAATGTTGTTTTCATTGGCATCCATTTATCAGGTTTTGTGCAACATTTTCTTCTTTTATTGCCCTTCATCTTGTGAAGCCAATACTGCCAAGAAAATTTAGAGACCACCCTTAAGTACTAAGAAAGGGTTTTTGCAGGACGTCCTAGATTAAGAGATGACTTTCATGCACCTCCTTGGAAAATTATCTAGTATGTCCTTGGCCCTGACTCAGGTCTGAATGTCAATGTTATGCTCAAGGGGAAAAAAGCACATCCACAGTGACCAACTTTTCTCACAAAATACTTCACTATAAGATGGATATGAAGAAGCCATCCTAGAAATTGAAATCTGTTCTCTTTCTATACACAAAAATGATTTTTAAACCATTCAGGAACCATCAAGTATAGGTAAAATCCAACACGTTGGCCATCAGTGTTTAGCTTCCAATCTCATAGTAGTAATAGCTGTAGTTGCTTATACCCTAGGACTGAGTATCTGAAGTGCTCCTTTCCATTTACCTGCCTTCCCATACTATTAGATCTGGGGGAGATGACCCATCTTGTTCTCCCACCATTAGGAAAAGTTCATCCATGACTTTGGAATGCCCTTCCCCAAGAGGTATGTCTGATGACAACTTTATTGACATTTCACTGTCAGGCTAACACCCATCTGTTTACCTAGTGAATTCCTGACTTGTTTAGTTGATGCTGCAATCACTTTTCCTACACATTGTTTACCAATGGCTTTATTATATGTTCATTGTATTGTATTATATTGCCATTTTGTTGTTGTTTTAACATTGTGCTACCTGCCCTAGGATTTTATAAAGGTTGGGATATAAATAGAATGAAATAATAAAGACATATTTATGTGTTTGCAATGAATGGTATGTATACAGTGCAAAAGTGCGAAAGAACTACTGGATTTGGCCTGGGTGGAGTATGCTTTCTGGAAGGAGCCATGAAGTAGCTGAGGGCAACACCTAGTGTTTCTGGACTGAGAAGAGAGAGGCCAGAGCCTGAGAGAGCTCATTAGAGCTCCGTACATCATTTAAGTAAAACCTGTGGGGTCTTTCAAATCTGGCTATGAGGGGTGGGGGAGGGAGATCAGATCTTTGACTTCAGAAGGGGAATCCAAACTATCCTATGGACTCTCACATGATGTGTCGGGATTGCTTCCTATCAGACACACTCAAAATGGGTGAGTAATTAAGAGACCTGCACACTAGAAAGACATTGGCTGGTTTCGGACAACACTTTAGTCAATGGTGGGTTGAGTAGCCAACTCACAGTTGGTTATTTTGTGGGTACTTCCCACACAACATATTCCTACACAACTGTGGGTGGTTGGGGCTGGCCTTGAGTGGACTACTAATCAATCCGGCATTTGACTGACACAGCCCCACTCCTCTCCCCTCCCTCCCTCCTCCCTCGGTCCTCCCGGTGCTATCCTAGCAGCCTCTGCAAGTTGCACCAGTTGTAGCAGAGTGGCAGCCACCGCTTTGGTCGCCTTGCTGCCTGTCTCTATGGGCTTGTGTTTTAACCCACTCACTGCACGCCATTAACACACTCACCCCTCCACACAACACTTTAAACAACTGGCTTCGAGCTAAATAACTTGCAAGCCAGTTGTTTCTCTCATTTGCTTATTTGGGCGGAATAGCATACCGTCAGTAGTTTGTGAGCGGCGTGTTACCCCCCCCCCCCCCGTTGCAGTTGTAAAGTTGCAGTTTGTTTTTTATTTCCCCTAGCAAACCCTCCCTGCCACCAGTTCCCCTTGCTATCAGGCAGAAAGGATGCTTTGCATCAAGCAAAGCACTACTTTCACTATCACTACCACTGCCAACTCATCAGGTAAGCATGTCGAAGGAGAAGGCAAGGCAAGGTTTGGGGGCTTATGGAAGGAAGCCATTTGGACCTTGCTTGCCATCATCACTGGAAGAACAGCAGGGGGAAAATTCAGAATAAGTCTGTGGAAGAGGGGGAACAAGCTGCTTTTCCAGGTTTTTCAAAACATATCTCAGTTTGCCAAAATTAATTCTGCATCAAGCTGTGGAGATTAACCCATCATTAGTTCACACCATGCCAAATTAATCTCTTCCATTTCTAAATTGCTTTGTAATGTGTCATGCCTAGGGGATAGGAGATAGGCCTGCTGTAGGCATAGAGCTACCCCACATATGTCTCTGACCTAGAAGCTGCATCTGTCAACTGTTTGGAGAATTTCTGAACTGAAAAAATAGAGATAGATAGATAGATGATAGCTAGATAGCTAGATAAATAGATAGATGATAGATTAGTCACAGTTATTATAGAAGGGTTAATCAGACATCTCCAATGCTATTTCCTGACACTTTTGGAAAGCACTTGAAATTATGTTTCCAACAATGTAAGAGGTTTCAATTTTGAGAAGTTTCTCTTGGCTGCACTCTACTGAATTTTATTTATCACACCCCAGGGATGCACTCATTTAAAATTGCGAAGATAGTTTATAACTAAGATGGGAATCTAGTTTCCCCCTTATCTGGGAACAGATTCACATAGAAATAAGTAATGTAAATATTTTCACTGTTTATATGATACATGCATAGAATATTGATTTTATTTATATTTCCTTTTAATATTAATTTTTGGTTTACATTTAAGATCCTGGACATAGCTATCCATAAATATCCCTTATTTCAAGTTTAGCACACTCCATTTCATGAAAATAAAAACATCATATAGGTTAGCAAAAATTATACAGATTGTGCCAATAATAACTGTTTACAAAGTAATCCTATGACCCTAGACAATGTCAGGAGAGCCATAGGATGCTGTAAATATCCTACTTCACGCTCATAGATAGAGCTATCAGCTTGGAGGACATGGGACATTCCCGCACTTCCCTCTCCTCCCAGCCACCCCTAAAAGCTCTGCAGGACTCCTCTTTCCAAGGTTACAAAAGCAACCTTAGAAGAAGATAGAAAGGAGGTGTGCTGGTGAATGGGAAGGAGAAGGAGAGACTAGGATATACAGGATCCTAAAGTTTCTCCATAACCTGTCCTGCCCACCAAGAAGTAAGTCAGCTAGACAAGCTAAGAGGCTCATCCAGCTGTAAATGTCAAGAAAAGGAGGAATAGGAGGTTGTTTCCCTTTCTCCTCCTCATGCCCTGCCTGGCCCTGGCAAGCTGGGCATAGTCTTACGTCTATCAAGTGTGATCCCTTAGGATGGCACTCTTAATGCTGAAAAACAAGAGACATAGGTATGTAATGGCTAGAGAAGAGAGAAGGAAGACTTGTGATTCTTTATTGCAGGGATGGGGAACCTCTGGCTCATGGATGAGATATAGCCACAGGAGTTCCCCATCTGGCCTGCTAGCTATTTCCCCATGCCTGCAGGAGTCCTGCCAGATACAAAAGAGGGCAGGGCTCCTGCAGATTTAACCGTTGTGATGAAGAGGGAATTTCACCAGGTGCTGCATGCATACAAAGAACACCTGCTGAAATTCCCTTTTCTACACAACTGTTAAAGATACAGGAGTGCTGTCCTCCTTTTCATATGGTCACCCTACCTCAACGTATTCTTGAGTTCCCACAGACTGTGTTGTTAATGTTCTCACTGATAAGGTCTTGTGAAGATTCATCCCTGGTGGGTGAAGAGACTGGGAGAATCACCTTCCCCACTTCCTGTGTAAGGTGGGATGTTTCTAGTCCTGTTTCTTCAGCTTCAGAATCTGATTCTGATTGATAGCCTGAAACTCCTTCCCCCACACCAAGGGTAACAGGCCTGGTCATGACAGCTGGGTGGTTTGGTGTTGCTCACATTAGCGTAGATGTGTAGAAGCCTTGTCCTGCTTACTTCTGAGTAGGATTAAAGTCAATAAAAATCACATTTTGGCAATGTCCACTTTGCCTTTGGCTCCACCCACAAATGGAGATATGGGCCTCACGGTGAAAAAGATTCCCCACCTCTGTTTTATTGACTTTGTCTAACCCATCTTCCTTATTTCCTGAACTGGTATACCCAGTAAATGAATTCTTCCCTCTATAAGCTTTCTTAATAAATGGGAATATGTCCGTAATCATGCCTATCAACTATAAGGAGACAGAACCTAGTCTACAAGATTGTCTACCCCAAGCAAATTTTAAAATTATTAACAAATTTATAATGACAGTTGCCAATTTCTCAAAATCACTGCAAACCAGGGTCTCCTTCATTTCAGTAAGGAATAAACATAATAAAAATAGCAATTTTGCTTTGTATAATTTACATTCTACATTACAGAATCAACATTGTCTGCCTCTAATACTCCCTCATAGTATATTGTTACCCTACACGTTCATAATCTGTGTCTCTATAAATGTCTGCAAACTACTTCTCAGAATAAGGTCTTCCAGAACATGGAGGGGAGTAGTTTAATTTGAGTGGTAAGGAAAACATGTACCCAAGGCTACCTCAAGATCTGAGACCAAAATTCAACAAATTCATTGAACAGAAGTGTTCCACCTTCTGCAAAATCTCTTTCGAAGACATTCCTGCAAAGCGATGAGATAGTTGGTCAAAAAGGTCATCAGTTCAGGCATTGCAGGGCTCAGAAGCCACTATGCAATAAGAACAAAAGTACATTTCTAAAATTAAATTCACACATAGACATTCTCAGAATAACAAAGAAGATGACAGCTCAGCTGTCTTCCCTATAGTAACATTGCAGTTGTTGGAGTATTTTTAATTTTTTTATTTTGCCCAAAGGAACAGGCTTGAGGAGTGAGAAAATGGAGAATGTACATGCAAAAGTCAGCTCTCACCATGCAGAACTGGTCTCATTGTAAGGAGTCAGGTCTGGGTCATATGCTGCTGCTTTAAAATGTAAATGAAACTCTTTTATTCCTATGCCTTGATAGGCAAACAGAAAACTGTAAATATTAAAAAAAAATGAGATTTCCATTACACTTCCTAATGGACTTGTACCTATGCAACTACAAATTTCTAAAGACATATCAGTGGTATGCAGCTAGTACCATTTCGGTATGATCTACTTTTAATTTGTTTAAATATGAGCTTTCTACACAAAGCATTTACTGTGCACTCCTCATTCCCTAATCATTTTTTTGACAATGTCATGACCCTCCAGTTTTGCTTCTATTTTTAAACAGCACTTTTGGTGAGGTTTTTTTTTAATAGCAAAGAAATGCAGTATTATTTGTGAAAGTTAAAGAAAATGCCTTTTCCATTTCTGTAATTGCACTATTCCATTATATCACAGTGTCATCTAGAAGTTATGTAGTGAAAAAGCAGGAAGGGAAATGTTCTCATGCAGTGCTCAGATATCAACTCTGTGACAAAACTAATTAACAGTCTCATGTAGAAAAGCTCAATGTGTGTGTGTGTGTGTGTGTTTATGAATACATGAAAGTTCATACTGTCTGGGCAAAGCATGATTATCTTTTAGAAACTATGTGAAGCCTTTCTATTTGGATTGGGGCTTGTGACTTGTTGAGGTGCCCTTCCAGTCATTGGGTTGGATCCTAACTTCCCTTCCATAAGTAGAACAGATTTCATGGAATGGGGCTTTTCCAACTCTCCCTTCCCTCTGTAGTTCCTGCGCCGCCGCCCCCCCTTTAAAATCTGCTTCTGTGTGTTAGGGAACCCTTGGATATGGTACAGTGAGCTGGAAACGGAGGGCAGAGTTTGTAGCAACTTAGTATCCAAGACATCGGGTTAGATCTACATTAGTAGTCAATGCTATACATGTCTGCTCAAGTGTACGTCCCACTAAGTTCAATAGGGCTTACTTAGAGGTCTCATTGAAATCAGTGGGACAAGTTAGTCAAGACTTAAGTTCCATTGATTTCAGTGGGAATGAAGTGCAACTAACTTAATCTGGATCAAAGTCTTTGTCTGCAACTTCCTCCAGAAGTTGCAGAACTAAGTTTATTTTCAGAGCTATAGAAATGGCCATGCCCATCTTTGAACTGGAAAATTTCCTCTGTTTTAAGGTGGTAGCTCTGGGTGACCCTCCTGATTGGGTACATGATGTGCAAGGTCCAGGAGTGTAAATCAGTCTGGCAAGACCACTTGAACTGCATTTCTTACACAGCCAACAGAAACTTAATCTGTTAAAACACTTATGTCCATATCTTTCCACATGCTCAGTATGGCTCACAAGAACATTTTAAAATATAATTCAGAACATTGCTAACATGGACAAGGGATAGCCCATTTGGGACTCTTAACAAATGATGGTTTGGATCAGTGAAAGTGTATTTGACTGTACGCCCAGTTATAGTCAGAAGTTTAAATGCAGCCTCTATGTCTATCTCTATGTCTATGTCTAGTCTATGTCTGTATTGTCTAGATTCCCGGGACAAAGAGCAAGGCATTATGCGAAGTGTAGTTTCTGGGTAGCAATAAAGGCAGCAGACATTGCTCTGAGACCTTATAGTCCTATAGCAAAGGACTATAATGTCTCAAGTCTATAGGAAGGGGAAAGTAAGAGCATGGTGAACAGGGTAGTTTTGCATCATATTAGATAGATAGATAGATAGATAGATAGATAGATAGATAGATAGATGATCGATGATAGATAGATGGATAGATAGATAGATAGATCTCTCCTCTCCTTTAGTATGAAAAAAAGTGGAGATTGGACTGTTGAATTTAGTAGATACTGAATGGAGATTGAAGGTCAATTATGAGGATAATTGGAGCTCCAAGTCAGTTTTGTTAGTCTTGGTGTGGGCAAATGGTATATCAGGATATACTGGTAGAGCTCCCAGTGATTTGATCAGGAAGTGTTTTTAACTGTCATTGGTTTAATAATAGCAAAAACAAACGTTTTCCCCTCCTCAATTAAGCTGCTGAAATTAAGACACTTGGGGATTGGGTGGGTGGGGGAACAGAATGGACATGCGTAGATTTGTGTGTGAAAAGATTTGTGCATGAGCTCCAGTTCTGGTAGTGTAAACTAATCCCTGGGCTTGCGTATTTGCTCAGAAACACCTTGTTCAGAAATTCTACACCCACATTTCTGAGCCATTATTTTGTAGAGATGTGCATCGCCTCAGACCCTATTTTTTTAAAAAAAACCTTTTAGTCGTTAGCTTTTAGTGTGTTTGTTCCAATCCTTCCCCCTTAGTCCATTTTTTCCTGAAAAAAAGCTAATGTTACCAGTTTATTACACAAATACTACTGCACCAATCTGTCTGGAATTTGGCAGATATGAGCACCTCCACAGTGCCTGTAAAGTCTCCAAATTTTATGTTTGCATCATGAAAAATGAACAAGTTATAGCATTTTGCTTTGAGTGATTTCCCTGAAAAAAGCAAGTATTACCACTGGATTATACAAAAACCACTGCACCAATCTGTCTGGAATTTACCAGACATGCGAATCTCTACAGTGTCTGTAGGTTAACCAAATTTCATAATTGTGTCATGAATAATGAAAACGTTATAGCACTTTGCTTTGAGCAGTTCCCCTGAAAAACAAATTTTGCCAGTTCATTGCATGAATTCCACTGCACCAATCTGTCTGAAATTTGACAGGCATGAGCACCTCCAAAGCATCGATAAGGTCTCCAAATTTCATTTTTGTATCATAAAAATGAAAAGGTTATAGGCATTTCTTTTTTCCAATACAAGTCTATGGGAAAATGAGAAATCCGAATAACTCGGAAATCCGAATCTCAGTTTGGGTTTGGATCCAAAGCAAATCAAAACATGTCTGAATCAGTCCAAAGAGAATCAGTTCTGATTCAGACCTTCCAAGTTGGGATCCAAAGCAAATCGGGGGGGGGGGGGCTGTGCACAGCCCTATTATTTTGCACTGGCTCTGGTTGCTAGACCACAGGATTCTAGTTTTTTAAAAAGAAAACCATAGATCCTGCAAGCTTCAATCTGCCCACCCCAATGTTAGACCTTCAGAATCTGGGGGAATTTGGTGATTATATCATCTCTTTCTTTCTTTCCCAAGCCTTATAATGTAACCTAAAATTTGAAACTGAAAATTTGGAACAAGCTGCAACCTTTCTCATTGTGCAAAAGCGAAACATCACAGCTGCCTGCCAAGAAGCCCAGAGAAATGCAGATGGAGCAGATTAAAGGATCCCATGCAGATTATGACAGTATGCTCTGCATTATCTGTCCATGCCCTCTGCAAGGAGCCTTCCTGAGGGCAGGCAAGACCTTGGCTGTAAAAAGGGTTTTCAGTTCATTTTTGAACTTTGGCTACAAAAAATCTGGTTTCCTTTAATGTGAAATCTCAGCTTCAAGGAACCCTTTTTCCTGTCAACGTCATGCAGCTGAAAACAGAGGGATGTCTAGTTGCTGTCGTTATTTTAATCTTCAGCCCAAGTGTGTTGGTTGCCTGCCCAGCTGCTTTGTCTGATGTATCTCACAAGGTACTCTACAGTACTAAATTAGGCGTGCATGTGAGGAAAGCAGTGAATAAAAGAAAAGGCAACTTCTTATGTCGAAGCCACCTGAACTATAAAAATAAAAGCCCAAATAAAATAATAACACTGATCCTGTGTTGCCAGGTGGTCACTGTGCCAAGGCTAACACAGGCATGTAGCAATCCTCTTCCTATGCAGGCTCACAGTGGTTAAATCACAGCAATACCTGTACAAACAAAAAGCAACACTGACTAGCGGTGTTACAAAAAAAGTGAGTGGGAGTGCTTGCACGAATGAACACCCATGCTCAATGTCTGAAAACAGAATAAAGGTGGGATCTCTCTCTTTATCTCCCTCAAACATGCACACACACCATCACCACCACCACCACCACCCCATTCTGATCCCCAAGGGAGAATGCTTACCCTGGGCATAGGCCAGGATGGAATAGCAGATGGTGGTAGTAGTGAGATCTGGTGGTGACACCTCCAGTGGTGGATAATAGTACTGATTATTGGTCATGACCCTGACCAGCAGCCAGGACTCTGACTGAGAAGAGGAAGTCAACTGGATGTGGAGGACAAGCAGCAGGTGCCATAGAGGTACTGAGCACAGAGCCTAGCCCCAACACCAAACCTGAGTTAAAGCCTATCAAACAGGAGCCCTTAAGCCAGAGAACCCTGAACTGGGACCCTCAGAGGCAACACTTCCTGAGCCAGATTCTTTCAAAGGGCTGGCACCCTCTACACCAGAGGCCTGACATTCCATAGTGCCTACTTGGCAGCACAGGCAGTGCAAGGCAAGAGTTGACCAAGAAGCAACGGAATGCTAAGCTGCAGGACATAGGATTATTCTTTTAAGGCTCTCCCCTATTTGGCCTGGTTTGCACATAACAAATCACACACAACCCAGAGTATGGGTTCTGTGTGATTTGAGTATGGGTTATCATTGACTAGCAGGTTGTTCTTGAATCATGGGTTGTCGTTATGTGCAAACTCTGCATTGTGGTTTAACTATGGGTTGTTAAACATAATAATAGCAGGTTGTTCTTGAATCATGGGTTGTCATTATGTGCAAAGTCTGCATTATGGTTTAACTATGGGTTGTAAAACACAAACAAGCCAGGAAGAGAACCCATGGTTCGTTGTTGGGTTGTAAACTCTGGGTAGATTGAGATTAACAACCCATAGTTTAACCATAGCGCAAGGTTTGCATGTAATGACAACCCATGATTCAAGAACCCATGATTCAGTGACAACCCATACTCATCATGTACTCTGAGTTTTCATTATGTGTGAACCTGTTCTTCGGAAAGGGGGCAGGGCCTAGGAGAGATCGTATGGCTCAAGAAAGATAAAATACCCCACTTCAATTGCAGAGCTTTTCAGAGTAGCCTGCTAGGAGCTATCCAAGGTCCTGCAACTCCAGCTTGACACTGATTGAGCCAATGCCCCACTTGTGGTCAGGACAGGACCTCTTACAGGGTTGTTGTAAGAATTGCAACATGATAACACATGTAAAATGCTCTGAAATTGCAATACAAATGCTAAGTTCACAACATATGATAAAACTGTGGGTCTCCTACATGGACCCAATAAATTTAATATACTCTATTCTCTTGGCACAAAAGGTCTTTGCAACATCTGATAGGTGAATTTTAACATGCCATGGATGTTGCGCTGTTCAGCTATTTCAAAACTATAGGAAATAAAAGCTTTAATCATTATTACATTTGAATATTAGTAGAACGAACTGGTATTGTGTAAGCAGTTCAGGAAAACAGAAATTGGGAGGAGGGGGTATTCATAATGGATGAGGGGAAGCTTTATTAGAAAATAAAGGCAATTTGAAGTGTAAGACCCATTAGCTTCCTGCCTCTTGCCTGCAGATTGTTACCCTTGGCAGGAAGCAAGTGGCTTTGTGCAAATTGGATTTCACCCAAGTGAAAGAACAAGCAGCCTTTCACTCAAGCCAATGCATATTATTAATGTTCAACAAAATACTGAAAAGTTGTATAAATAAAATTATGTAGATAAAGGACAGTCTTAAACACTTTTTTCATTTTCTCCTCTGCAAAGGGAAAGTGATTGTTTTGAGAGCTGCACATTTTTGATAGCAAAAAAGATTTATACATACGCAGACACACTTTCAGTAAAATAGACCCATGGGAGGTCATGTAACACCTGTAGAAGAGTCCCAAATGGGACTCTGGCAATGATCCAGGCTGTTGAAGGACAATCTGGGCTGAGGTTATCTCTACTTCACACACACACACACACACACACACAAGTCTGAGTGAGAACCCTGCAATCAGCAGCTGGAGGAAGGATCTGCTCAGTTCTTGCATCAGCTGGACAAGAGAGTGGGAATACCCAGTTGCTAGGCAAGACAGTGGAGGAGGAATATTTTCAGGAATGGGGATAGTAGTACTCATGCTAAAATAGCCCTTAATATCTATCCCCACTACCAATCCACACATTACAAGAGAGCAGTAGGTGGACGTATACAGCTGTGCAAGTGAATCTCTCTACATTCATGCATCAAACAGATGGTTGGATGAATGCTGGTGTAGACTTTGGGCAGTTCAATAAATTTAGAATGAGGGCTGAGTGCAAAGAGTTCACTGGAAACCACAAAAGCAAAGATTCTAAATTAGGGCCAGAACTACACCAAGCAGGATATAACACTTTCAAAATGGTTTGGAAATGGTATATGGAATGTGTCCTGGGCCCCAACAGTTGTCAATACCATTATAAACTGTTATAAAGTAGTAGTGTAGATCCTGCCAAGGTTCCTCTGATCCAGCAAAGGAGATCTACATGTAGAAGCACCCTCATTGCTATGCCCATCCACTCAACCACTGAACTGACCCAGTTCATCTTTGTATATGTATGGGATTGTGCATACTGACCTGCATCCAGTTACAATTGGACCAAAGAGTGACCCTGCTCAGACAACACTCTAAGCCATGGTGGTTGCACATTTTGAGCTAAACATTGACCCTGTTCAGATGGTGGTTAAGCATTTTGAGCTAAACATTATGGCTTAGTGTATGGTGTGAACCATGATTTAGTGTGTCGTATGAACCATTCCTAACCATGGTGGCTCCATAAACATGGTTTAAACATGCTCACTAACCATTTGTTACAAAAGGGTTAGTGGCCGAACCATGGCTTATCATATTGTCTGAACAGGCCCAATATGGCTGAGTGTGTGGTGAGAACCATGACTTAGTGTGTTATGTCATGATTCTACATAACTATGGTTTAAACATGCACACTAAATGTTTGCTGCAGAAGGGTTAGCAGCCTAACCATGGCTTAGTGTGTTGTCTGAACAGGCCCAGTGTGTTTGAGGGCAATATTCAATGCAAGGGTTCTAATATAAGTGATAAATGGGAATTGTACACTAACTTCAATAAGAGAGAAATGTCTGTTTTCTTTCTTAGAAGTAAATTGGTACATATGTATGTATTTCATTTACCTGCCACCCAACTGGCAGATACCCAAATTTTCTACACTCGTTACATGGGCAGGCTGATCCTATAGTCCTATTGTGTCAGTTGTCTGCTAGAACAACACCAATGCTAGGCACTCTCAGCAGCAAAGCAGAAAGTGCAAAAACAGCCACAGAAACAAAAGCAAATGTAGCAACAGCAAAAGAAGGGGCAGGAAAAGTGAACACAGCAATACACATTTCTGGATGAAACTAGGGGTGGGGGGCTTTGGAAATCAACCCCCCATTTGGAACCACCATTCCAATACTAGCTGAGCTCAAACCCCCTCCATAATTCAGGTCAGATCATATTGAGTTTGCCACCAACTAGTCCTTGTGAAGGTGAGGGAGAACTAATAGGTCCACTGAAGTTTAGCATGGAGGAACGTTATCTTGCCCTAATAATTGTTAGAGTTATGTTTTGTTTGGTAAACTACAGCTGTGTAGATTCAGCATGTAATTGTTGTAAGGCAAGGCTATAGAAAGAAACACACTCACACTGGTACTTTTAGTTAAAAGATAGCATTGTTAAGAGCCTATAGCTCCTGGGAAAACAAAAGTAGTTTCAGAGAGAGAGAGATCTGAGTTGCATATTTCAGACAAAGAGGAAGCTAACTAACTGAGAAGAAGGAGGAAGGAAGGGAATCCTAAGAGTTGCAATTTACATCGACGAGTAGTTACAAGAAGAAACTAGTGGAGGAAGAAACAGGTTCCCATTCTGTCTATCATTCCCCACGGGTTCAGATAACTTATCATAAGCATTGTTGCTTCACTCCAACAATAATTACCAGGCAAGCTGCAGAAAGCTCACCAAACTTAGAAGGCAATGCAAATACACAGGAGAAGCTGTAGAGGAAGAAGTGGATGACCTCATATTTAGTATAAGTACTACAAATATAATGAAATACACATGTATTTGTATAATACGTAGGATAAGTAATACAAATTTAATGAACACTCTTTTTTTGTTAAGAATGGTGTATCTGATGGGGAAAAAATGATGACATTCCTATGTATGCAATGTTTGTTCTTTTTTTCTTTTCCACTTTTTCTTTTCTGTTCTTTTTGTTAAATTTACAATAAAAGGGAATAATAATAATAATAATAATAATAATAATAATAGTGTAAGCTCATCCATGTGCTGATAATCCATGCATATTTCTATCAGCTGGATATTCATCCCAAAGCAACAGCACAATAGATAAGATGTTTGATTTCAACATGGCTATGTTCATAGTCTGAATTCCTATAGCTGACATCAGGATATTTTAGAGTTAACTCAGAAAATCAGGAAAGATTGTCCTAGAGAATAATGTAATTGACCGGGAAAATTATGGCTCAAACAACTCTTTAAATCAAAGCGAAACCAGATGGAAAGAACGCATGTTAAAACTTGAACTATATAGGACCAGAGATTCATGAGAATGAAAACATCATGAGGAGCAATGTTCCATTCTGGCAAAAGAAGGAGGCTAATCAGCCATCATTTTGACAACAGCATGTGGATCAGAGGAGCGGCTCCTGGCCAAATCAGATAGCACCGGGAGTGCTGCCATTATATACTGCAGATAAAGGAAAACCATGATGGCTGCAACTGTCTGTTAAGGAAATGAATCAGTGCATACAATAATAAGCATAATTAATTATCACTACTGGAAAATTCAGCAATGCAGGTTAAGTTTTGATTTTGAAGTGAACAAATAAAAATCAATCTTAATTTCCTTTTCACAAGGCTATGAAGAGTTTCTCCCCCTTGGGTTTGCTATAGACCAGGAGAAGAGCCCGTGCAGGCAGGCTGCTTAGGGGCTAGAAACCTCCCCCAACCATGAGCCACAACACATTCTCTCCTACACAAACACACACATACACAGGTTGGCCAGGGAGAGTCATGTGCTCCCCATTCCTGCCAGCTTCCTTTCCAGTGCTGAAGACAGAGTTGCTCCAGAGGTCTTTGTCTCATCATAGAGGCTAATGAGTGGCCCAGCTAGAAGGGGGGAAAATGAACATTTAATACCCTTTCAGCTGTAATCCAATACCCATTTACCTGGGAGTAAGCCCTGCTGAACTCTAGTTCTGAGTAGACTGTATAAGACTGCACTCTTCATGAGGTTTAAAGGAACATAAAAGAGCTGCATGCCCAACGTCATTGTAATGTGGAGTTTTTGCTTTTTTCCCCTTCCACCTAATAGCAGCCCCAGTATTCTCAGAACTTTGGGGGGTATAATTGGTGTTTTATTGTTGTTGTAAATTTCAACAGAACCAAGCAAAACAAAACTATAAAATAAAAAATGTCAACATGATTGAATGTATCAATTTCAGGAGAGGGAGGGGGAGAGAGAAAGAGAGAGAGAGAGAGAGAGAGAGAGAGAACATAATATTCTTGGACATGCCCATTTTGAATCTCAAGGGAATTTCAGATGCATACTATGTAGCTCAGAAAACTAGCATGAGTGTGAGGGGGCAGCTAAAAGCTTCATCAAGCATACATCAACTGGGGAGCACTCACTTGAATATGCCCCCCATCTCTAGTATGAAGTGGCAAGAGCCAGGCCACATGACCCTGCTGGTTTTGTAGCACTGTTCTTGATTCTTCAATTCTATAGCCTGCCCTTGGAAGATTATTGTACCTCTGTCCACCGCACTTGCTCTCAGGTCCATGATGCTCTGCTATTCAACCCTCTTTTCTTTCGTCCCGATGCTCCTACCTCTGTGGCCTCTGCCATGCTGCTTCCTCTGATGAGAACTACAACCTTCTCATAGAAGCATAGCCTTATACAAAGATTCTCTAGTTCGGAATTGTCTACACTTAACTGACAGTGGCTTTCCAAGGTTTCAGAAAAGGGTCTTTCCCAAACCTACCAGGAGACTTCGGGAAATTGAACCTGGGACCTTCAGTATGCAGAAGGGACAACTGAGCTATGGTAGGGATTTTGGAGAAATCCATTGGTGGGCTGAAGTTCAATGACTTTTCCTAGGTTCAGCACCCCCAGACTTTGATCCAGTTCCTGCTATAGCACCCAACACATTTTGCAGTGATTTGGGCCATTTTGTGGATTTTCTGAACAATTCATGCAAATATGTGCAAATTTGGCTGTAGTTTGCACAAATTGAGAATCTGCATAGCATATGCAAACAATACATTCCAGGAGCTTGGGAAAAAGCCCACAGCTTGGCTCACAAATACAACTTGAGTCATACATGCTGTGGAACTCCAACAAGTCAAAAAAAGAACTGGATTTCCCAGCGATGGATATCCCTATGGCCTTTTCCCTCTCTCTGTTCTCCAAGCCTGTTCACACTCCTCCTGCCATGACATGCTTCCTTGTTTCTCACTCTGCTTTCTTTGCCTGCAAATTGACCATCATCACAACCATGATTCTTGTGCTGTCCACCCCCTTCTCTTTCTGCCTTGCTAAGCTCTCTATGCTATTTCTATGTTCTGCTCAAAAAGCCTACATGAATGCTGGTAGTAAATACAGATTACAACACAATAGTAGCAGTTGAAGTGGCACTTAAGCTTATTGCTTGAGAAAGTTGCCTCCATTGACAGGCCTTGCCATTATTTGATAAGAAGGCTATATCTGTGATGGCCATTTCACACAGTCAAGCTATCCCATTATAGTTGTCCCTATCTTATAACAGATATAGTTCTACACTTTGACCACTTTACTGCCTGTATTCAAAGCTAGCTTGAAGACAGGCACCCTAACCCAACTACAATTACACTTTTCGAATGTATTTATGTTTTACTAGTAGTGCCAGAATATGAGCGGGAATGTGTATTCATGTCGATGTCCCAATGAAAGAAATGTGACGCTGTTAGACGTCCTCCACACTCAGATACACATGTGGATCTGTATTGGATTTATGCCTGTGGTTCCTGATCTGTTATAAGTTATTCAATATTGACACACCTTTGTTATTTAGCAGGGTTATACCAAGCAAGCAAACAGAAATAAACCTGCAAAGATGACAAGCACATCTATATATTCAGGGCTGCCAACGTCTTCCTTATTTAACCAGTCTACTCTCCTGATTTCAATGCAATTTTGCACATTTACTAATCTCGCTGCCTGGAGAAAAAAGCCTATGAACTTCCAATACAGAGTGGTCTTTACCTCTGTACTTTACCTCTGTAGACTCTGCATTTTAGCTAGACAGGCTTTTTCGCTCATCTAGCTGGGACTCTATGGAGCATAAAGGAAGGAGGCTGGAGACACCTGAGGATATGTCATAAGCCAAACTCCCCAGTCTCCTCCGCTCCCCACCCACCAGCACACACCCTTTCCCTCCTCTCCAAGGTTACTTTTTCACTTTCGGAGAAGCAGCCAGTGCAGTTCTCTCCACGACTCTGGGAGGGAGAGGGGCAGGGGGCTCAGACTCCAATGTCTGAGGTTGGAGGGCTAACTTCAACCTTGGATCCAAGAATCTGAACTACTCTATGGCCCCCAAACTCTGTCTAGGGGACATAGGATTGCTCTTCCCATTTCAACATTGTTCCATAATAAGCTTAATTTCTGTTGCAATTCTACTAAAATGTTCCAGTTTGTGTTAACGTGCAAGCCAGTATATTTTTTTAATGTTTTTGTATTTACTTCTTGCTAGACACATTATTGGTGCTTTAGATATAGAAATAGTACATAGTAGTTACCAGTTTTAAAAAATAGTAAAAATAACTCCTGGAACCCAAAGGAACTTTAGAATTGTGTTTTTCACAAAGCAACCAACTCATACATAGGATAGATGGATTATATTTCTGTGCTACCCCATAACTAAAATTCTCTGGGCAGATATGAAAATATAATAACAAGAATAAAAATACAATTACAATGACCCTGTTTGGACAACACACTAAACCACAGTGGTTTAGCACTTTGAACTAAACATTATGGCTTACTCCCAGGTAAGTGTGCCTAAGATTGCATTCAAAAAGTACTTCAAAAGCTTGAGACAATAAAAGTGGGTTTGCCTGACACCTACGAGAAAACAATGTTAGCACCAGGTGAACCTCCCAGGAATGGGCACTACAAATCTGTGGTGGCAGAGCCCCCCAAACCTGCTCTCCGTTAGCACACTGAGAAGAGCATCAGCAGATGACCTTAGAGCAGCTTTCCCCAACCTGGTGTTCTCCAGATGTGTTGAACTGAAACCCACATCATTCCCTTTGGCTATGCTAGCTGGAAGTTGCAGTCTGTCAGGATGCCTTCTATGACCAGGTCCTCATCTACACCAAGCAGGATATTGCACTATGGAAGAGGTATAAAAGTGGCATATAAAAGGCAGGAGCCACACCAAGCAGGATATAGTGGTATGAAAGCGGTATATGGTATGTGTCTATGGGCCCCAACAGTTGTCAGTGCACTTCAATACCGCTATAAAGCAGTAGTGCTGCTCCTGCCTTTTATATGCCGCTTTCACACCACTTTCATCCTGCTTGGTGTAGATGAGGCCCTGGACTCCTTGAGCAACTCTTTAAAAATCTCTGCCTTCTTAAGAGTCTCACCTTCCTTCTTTTTACCCCTTCCCAGTAATGTGGGGTTTAGGCTGTAGACATGGGATGAGTAACACTCCAGACACTTGTGGCTTAACACAACAGTTTACTAGTAAAGTAAAACAAGAAGATTACATCTAGAGGACACTGGGTTGGGGAAGGCGTCCTTAGAGCATGGGTAGATTGATATAGAAATGGCTTTTGAAATTTTTCAGAACAACTCTTGAAACTTTGGCATGTGAGTCTGCTTTCTAAAGAAAGAATTCCAAAGTCTGTTGGGCTAGAGCAAACTCCTGAGATGTGCTTTATACATCCCACACTCTGTCTTCAATTCCTTCATAGGTTTTCATGCTTCATCAATGATTTTCTATCAACAAATAAACAATCATTCCTCATTTTTATTCTTTATTTATGCAGTCAATTGCCACAACATCTCAACATTTTCCCTCATTTGATGAACTTGTGTTTCCCTTTCAACTTCCATTGCTATTTTTTTTTCCTTTCCATTCCCCCTATCTCATTTCCTTTGTCTCTTTTCTCATATTGCTCCATTGGTCTTTTTCTTTTTTATATAACAATTACTTCATTCTCTTTCTCTTGCTTTTTAATCTTCTAGATTCCCTTCCAGTCTAGCAGTCTAACTCCACCACATCACCTACTGAATTTAATTTTTCTTGAATGACACTTGTAAACGCAGGAAGATCAACAGATTAGATTAGCTAAAAGTTAGAGCCAATGAGCCTTTTAAAATACCTCCTTCTGACATCCCAGTGAACCTGTTACCCAACTTCTCTTGCAATAAAGAATTTGGAGTTTATCTTTCTTCAGCCATAGAAAAGAGCAGAGGGGAGGACAGGGCTTAATCATGGATGAAGACTCTTCCCCAGTAACACTGTGGTAATGATGACAACTTTGAAACCGTGATTCTCGTTTGAGGTATTTAGACTGAAAGGTTGTTGATCTGGAGCAACAACATGATTCATATTAAGAACTTACATATGAGGTTGTCTTTGCTTCATCTAAAACTTTTACAATGGAGTTCTCCAATTAAAAAAATGCATTAAAATTTCTCTTATATACATACTTTTCCCATGCACTTTTCCATACTAGATTCATTAAAATGCATATATTAAGGGAACGTGCATGGGGAAAGTATGTATATTAGAGAACTAGCATCAAAATGCATTATCTTAAGGAAATTGCTTCAAAACATATGTATATATTAGGTAAAACAAAAATTCATGTATTTGGAGGAACGTGTGCAAAGACATGTATTATTTTAAAAAATGTATACCTTTAAAAAAAAAATCTCAGAGTTTGAGGTGAACTCAAAGCTGCAGGAACCCTGCCCTCTTTAGCTAGAGTGACCAGATACAAAAGAGGGCAGGACTCCTGCAGCTTTAACTGCTGTGATGAAGAGGGAATTTCACCAGGTGCTGCATGTACACAAATGACACCTGCTGAAATTCCCTTTTCTGTACAACTGTTAAAGATACAGGAGCCCTGTCTTCTTTTACATATGGTCACCCTACACAGAGGCTAACAGGAATGGCGTGACCTATCTCATGCAACACAGGTATTCAATTGCAGGAGAATCAGGCCAACTTATATTTTGTTGAAGCCCACTTAGCTACTGTTTTAGAAGGCTACATGATTTCGCAAAAAGTACTGGGAGTCAGAAAGATTCTCTACATGAGTGATTTATTTCACTCTTGATTGGCCATTCATGGAAGTTTGCAATCCGTTATATGATACTGTAAATACCATCAACCTCCAGGATGTGTCCTGCACTTTTTCTTGGCAATCTTGCTTTAAAAAAAAAAAATCAGAGATAATGACATATTTAAATTATCGCAGGATGTCCTCAGTGTGTAAAGCCAGCATGTTGCTATAATTCCACCACTAGATGGCATTGCTTCATTGAACAGAATAACATTGCCAAGAGGGAAACCTTTTAATTTAAAATCACATGGTCGCCATCTGAAAGCACCAGTCATAAACCTGGAAAGAATCCAAAAGAAAACAATCCAGTAATGGTGCGGGTTTTTTTTTTAATGTAGAGACACCCAGAGTTGTGGATTTAATCAGGGGGCCCTGCACCTTTCCCTTAGTAATTCAAGCACTGTTGAACACTTACCCACTAAATCAGAAACAGCCACTCTGCCAGTTGAAAAAACTTTCTGCTATCAGCACCTTTGGATTCAACTTTACAGATTTTTTTAGGAGCCTATACACATCCAATCACCATAGCTCAACAAACCTATACACAATACAACTAATACACAACAAAAAGATAATCAAATGAGCAGTAATGAACCCTGAACAAAATAATCCTGAATGACAAAAATTAAAAAGTTGAAGATAAAAATGGAGTGGAAGGAAAGGAAAGGAAAACGAATAAACTACAATAAAGCCCCCTTTTTTACATTGCATATATTTACACAAAACAGAGACTATATTTCTTTATAGCTATTTCTTCCTCGGACCCAAACCCCAGTCAATATTTGGTACAGGCCTTATGCTCAATGTCTCTGTTTCCAAATTCCAAAGGCACTCTGATCTAGTCAAAGAGATCCATCTACAGGTAGATTATGGCAGCAAGGAAGAGGTGGGCAGGATCTATGCTACTGCTTTAAAACGGTTTAAAATGGTTTATAACAGTAGTGACAACTATTGGGGCCAGGACACACTCCATATACAGTTTTCAAAATGTTTTCAACGTGTTGTATCCTGCTTCGTGTAGATCGGTCCATAGACATCAACACCGGGATAAAATATGTCCCAACCTTTATTCACTGGAATTACAATTGCACTGCCTGTGGATGAGGAAGAGGCTGGGCAGTATGGGACAAGACCTTATATAAGTGCAATGGACCCAAATCATGGCACTCAGGGAATTTCGCACTTCTGGCCTCCAGAGTGGCATAGACATGGCATCACTTTCTCCAGCTGCCACAAGCTTGCCCTTTTCCGAACAGGCATTGCTGCATTACTCATAAAGAACTGCCTTCCTCATTGAAGTGAATGTAAAAGACAGAATTGGTTGCTATGAAGGAAATCATAATTTTGGAAATGGACTTCAGAAAAGACAATGCCTTCCCAAAATACCAAAGTTTAAAAAAAATGTAAAATGTAACCATCCATTTTCAAGCTTTGGATTTCCCACTGTACAATGTTATTTTAACTCTGATCATCTATGTCTGCCATGAACCATATCATACCATCAGTAAGCTCTGTATGTTATAAATAACTTCCTACATCAAAGGCTAACAAATTACTTTGATGCCTGTCTAAAAGTCAGTGGTTTCTGATCTCTAACATTTTTGCCTTGATCGTATGATAGGAAATCATGATACAGTAGGGAACACCTTGTTTCTATTCACAGTTGTTATTTTTATGAGGAAGCATTAACCTCTGACCTCTGACATATCTGTATCAGTAGCACTCAGATAAAACAAAAAGTTTCAGCCCAGTCTCAGCTATCTCAAGGAAGAGTGCTGGATCAGTATTGTTCTCCATATTGTCTATTCAATTGTATTTTACACAGAGACAAAACTATCAATGATTTCTTTGTTACCTTGGCAATAAACAAAACATGATGTGTCAAAAAGTAAAGCAATGGGCTATTAATCACACACCCTTGATAACCCTGACCCTAGTAAACCATAACATCTGTCCTGTATTTTATGTGGCTGAGAGCCAGAGTTATGAGAGGGGCAGCAGCAGTTTCACTGGTCAAATATTAACATTGCACAGCATGTTGATTTTGTAAGCACCCTGCAAACTCGGAGACTTAATGGGACTGTCTTTGATTTGGCTTCTATCCCATCTAATAATATTCCTGGAGTGAGTCACCCATGTGAACAGACAAACACTAACAAAGTCATGTCTAGGCAGCCCCAGAAAGAGACACCCTCTTTACTAGGAGAGAAGAAAGACCGGGGACTAGCCAACCGGATAGATACAATGATTTCACATTAAAACAAGTCACTGGTTTCTATCAAAAATAGACCCAGAGAATTCTAAGTGTGAGGTAAGCCTGCTCAAGAGACAATGATTATTGCTAGGTAGTTCTTTCATCTCTATGACTGATAGGTTGGCCACTTATGAATTGCCAAAAAAAAAGAAATTCATCACCAAAAATGAGGACAAAAAAGACACTGATTTGTGTAAAACTTACAGAGATGCAAATTTAGAAATTATTGTAATTTAGAAAGACGGTGCATATCAGTGACCAGATGATCTGTGAGCCTTGCTCAATCTGCTGTCCAGGTGCTGTTAATGAGCAATGTCAAGCCATAGCTATTCCTTCTGATGGGTCTTTATCTTTAAGCTGGACTTGGACTGGACAGCCATTCAAATAGAGGATACTTTTGAATAGAAAACTGCAAAAGAGGGCACATGATCACCCTAATCTCTGACCTAAACCAGGAGAAAATGTGCCAATCTGCCCTTCATACCACAGTCCACACCAGTCCCTCCACCAAACCTCACAATATGTCTGGCCTTTGTACATTCCCACTAGTTGAGTTACTTGCTAGTCATTCTTTCATGTTGGTCACTTGAAGCCTTTACAAGATTCCATTGCCCTATACGTGGCCAGACTCCCTGATAGTTCATCAAATCCCTCTGCTATCCAGCCTAAGGTGGTTGGTATCCAGCATCCAAGCTATCCCTCTTTCTTTCACCTGGTTACATTTGGACAAGATTGGTATTGTTTTTCTCAACCTGGAGAGATTCATTATGGGTAGGATCCAGAAAATCCCCTACATAAGCAGAAGTCATTTCCATTCAAAGAAGGGGATCCCAGAATTCCACCAATTCTTCCCTCCAGCTGTAGATATATCCCATGCTATTCCAGAGCTTCCCTGATCTCCAGGAAGGGATTTTCACACAAGGAGGTACAGCAGGAAGGATAAGGTGAGAAAGCACCATGACACCATCATGATCAAGGAGATCAGTGAAGCACTCCAATGACCTCTTCAACATGCTTCATTGCTCACCATGAGCCCAGTACTCTAATCCACAGCCTGAATGGAAGTGTGTTGGATAGGGAAGATCTCTGGATCCATCCATAGTGAGCCTCTCCAGGTCAAGAAAAAATGGCACAAGCCTGCCCAAATGTAACCAGAAAAATAAAGACAAATGGTGCTGCACGAATCCACTCTGATAGCTGGTAAGAACCAAAGGCTCTGCATTTCTAACAGTAAGTGATCATTTTTGAGGTCAGTAAGACCAATATACAGTTAAATTGAGCACACATGTTTTTGCTGGGTCTACAACCTAGACTAGTGAAGAGCCAAGCCAACCTTCCCAGCAGCCAAGTAAAAAGCAGCCAGCAGCCAACACATATATACCTACAAGACATACACTTCACACCCATGTGAAGATCAGGAAATATAAAATGTTTGTCACAGTGCACTCAGGTGCTTGGCAAAAAAAAAGTACAGGTATCTAAGCTACTTTACAACAACATAACAAAGCACTGAGCAGCTTGATGGATATCATGTTGGTATAATTTCATTGCTGAGATTCAGAAGATGATTTGCCTTTTAATTTTTTAAAAATGATTTTTAATATTACGGTTGGTTTAATTCTATTTTAATTGTTCTATATTTCTATTTAAAAGTTTTAACTGTATATGTTTTAGAGGTGTACAGAGCAGGTCTGCTCTGCTCTGCTTTGAAATTTGGGGCGGAGTTCTGCTGAGCAGGTTCTCCACTCCAAAATTCAGTGTAGCTCCCTTTCTCTGCCCCATCAGATTAACCATAGGAGAAACGGCTCCATTTTCGGATAGCTGCTCCATTATTGTCTATGGAGATTAACCAAAATGCTTACAGCTCCCTCATTTTTAAAGATAAAGAGATGTAATTTAACACTATGATAGGTCTTAAGTAGGGCGTTATACATGCAAAGTTGAAGCAGATCCCTTCATCCCTTGATTTTTAGAAACTTTTAAAAAAATCCACTAAAACCATCCCCCCATACATACATACATACATGCACACACTAAAACACACAAAGGGTGAGTCTGATGTGGGTCTAAGGTGCAAGGAACTTGAGGACTGGAATACACAACAAGAACTATTGCCCACATCAAGAACCAAAGGAAACCAGAGACACACAGAGAGAATGCAAACAAAAAGCAACACTCAGCAAGCAGAAGCTCTCTGACTCTCCTCCTTCCTTCCTAATGCAGAGAACACCAGCACACAGATAAGGGATTTTTTAAATATGTATTTTTAAAGTTTTTAGTGGGAGGTAATAAGAACACACCCACACTCATACTATAGCACACTAAAGGGGAGTCTGGGGTGGGTCTAAGGTGCAAGGAACTTGGGGACTGGAGAATAACTAACCTGCTAGCACAAGAACCAAAGAAAACCAGAGACCGACAGAGAATGCAAACAAATAAAAAAGAATGCAAGCAAACAATCAGAAGCTCTCTCTCTCTCTCTCTCTCCTCCTTCCTTCCTAATGCTGTGAACAGCTAGCAAAGGAATGACTTCCAGAGCAAGGACAAATGGGTTATATCATTTGCAACCCCTCCCCCTAAGCATTGGGATTGGAGGGGGGAGAGGAAGGAGACTGTGGCCTGATTCGGACAACATTATAATCAACAGGAGTGCGGGGGGGGAGGGGGGCAATCATCAGTTGTGTTGCTTATTGTGTCATGTGGAGGGCAACACACAATGCACACACAACTGACAGTACGCTTAAACAATGGAGAAAAACAACGGGCTTGCACATTGTTTATCCCGAATTCCGTTGTTTAAAGTGTTGCGTGGAGAGAACCCCCTCTCTCCGTGTACTATGTCATTTGATCATAGAGTTCGCCGGCCAGAGCAGCCAAAAAAACCCAGGCTGCTCCCATACAGCCGGAAGAACTTGCAGTGCATGCTGGGATACGGCCAGAGTACTGAGGGAGGTGGGAGGGAGGAGTCACAGCAGCCCAGAAGGATGCTAGGACTTTTAGCCGTGCGATGGGTGGGGGGGCAACATGTCGTGTGGCAGGTGCCACCACCACGCTGCCAAAATAATGCACAGTCAGTATGCTATTTCCCCCTCCGTTGCCTGAAGTGTCATTTGAATTCATCCTCTGACTATTGGTTAGCCACAGATGACAAACTCAAAACCTGAGCATTTTCCTTATGTGGAGAACTGTTCTGTTGACTCCCAACAACTAAAATGCAAGCCTCAGATAGACCCTAAAAACTGGTCAGACATTTTCAGGGTGGTTCAGTGGTCCAAAGGCCATCTGCTCTGCTCCATAGATCTCAAGGTTTTAAAACCACCCATGATCTTCTCCTCATGGATGGACCACCGATGGACCTCTGAATGGGTGGAGCAGAGCGCACAACCCCTAATAAGTTTTAATTTTGTAAAGCAGCCTTGTGTACCAGTACTGGGGAAAAGGTGGGAGGAGGAGGAGGAGGAGGAGGAGGGGGGGGAAATGGTTTAGGATGGAGAAACCCACAAGAGTAGGTAAACACAGACAACCATTTACCAAGTGGTAACTTACAGTAGTATTTATTTGTGTATATATTGTCACTTGGTAAACTATAATGTCTATAATCTGGAGAAACAGAAGAAAGTTTTTTTTAAAAAAACCCTCTTTACCACTTGGCAGTACATTACATTCTACCAACTTATATTTATCACTTGATCAGTGGTCATCTGTACTCGCTCAGTGATCATTACACCATAACTGCAGGCTGAAGCCTTTAATCAATTAATTAGTTAGATGAATTAACAGCACAATCCTCTACATATCTACTCAGAAGTAAGTCCCATAGAGTTCAATGGGGCTTAGTTTCCGGCAGGTGGGTATAGGATTGCAGCCTAAAAAACTTTTTAATTGTCTAAGAAGTCATGTCTTTAATCAGACAATGCTTTATTTAAGAGAGAGAGAGAGAGAGCGCAGATGGCAGGCATCATCTTAGAATTGGTATACACACACCCCATCATTCACACAGGAGGGCATGCCTCTTCATAAGAGTGACAGGAGCCCCAAGGGATGAAGTGTCTCAGCCTCAGTGGCAAAGCATCAAGGAAAACAGTTAAGCAGACAGGCAGGTTAAGCACCTGTAAGAAGAGAAGAAAGTACAATGCATGATTCATTTATTAATCATCAGCTAAAGCTGATGATGAATAAGGACACAGCAACATATTGGGTCCTATTCTATGTACACAGGTGATGACCCATCAAATGAGTCAACCAGCAACCATATCAAATCAGTTTTTCACATCATAACTGTTAAATCAGTGCACTGGGTGAACTGGCGAAGGAGAGGCACTTTTTGAATATACTCTTTTAACAAAAGAAGGGGGAAATTCTTGTTCACCAAATCCATTTGTTTAAGGCACAAAGCAATGTGCTTAAACATGAGGAATCCTGCAGAAATGGCTCTAGTTTTATCATCAGTAAAGGCGGTTGGGCTACATTATTTTATAGGGCAATCCTATGGTTCCTGGGATGCCCTTCCAGACTGTTCACAGCATGGTGTGGGTTTCTCACCCTGAGGCCTTCAATTCAGCTGCCACCTCCAGGAGGGAAATCCAAGAGTAGGTTTCCTATCCCACCCCTTACAGTCACCTTAGAAAGTCCTGTGGTGGCTTCTCTTCTAAGGACCCCAAGAGAGTTGGGGGAGGGTGAAAAGGGTGGGATGGTGGGCTGGGAGGCAAAGCAAGGGGAGAAAGTCATGGATCTGCTCTATCCACCAGCCTCTCCATCAGTGTTGGCTCCAGATTTTGAGGGTCCTTGGGCAAGATGCCCTCAATGGGCCTCCAGTGAGTCTCCTTTCTCACTGCCATTGTCACCAGCTGCTATTGCTTCTCATCCTCTTTCTCATTGTTGGTACCACTTGCTGGCAGAGAGAAAGCAGGCGCCTCCTTCACGCCACCACCATTATCTGGGCCAGAATGAGAGGCAGGTGAACAAGCAAGTTGCATGGTGAAGAGGAACAACTCCAGGGATCTTTTGTCAGTGGGCCCCTGCTGGCATGTGGTCCCAGGGCAGGTACCCCACCATGCCTACCCTTGACGTCAGCCCTGCTCTCTGTTCCCTTCTCTGACCACTAAGGAGTAGGCCAGCTAGACAGGCAGAGAGACCTATCTAGATAAAAAGGTTTCAAAGTCTCTGTCATTCCTCCTGCCTTGCTTGCCAAGGATTAGGATAGATGGAGGGCTCCAGGCTCAGAGAACTCCATCCATACAGCGTCATTCCCTTAGGACTGCACTCTCACAGGTCATTCTGGCTTTAACTCCATAGATGCATGTACTACATTGATCCTATAAAGGCAGGTGTTGAAAGAGAGGGATGCTGATAAAAGCAAAACCTTGCCATGAATGGAATAACTGAACCCTCCATTAATGTAAGGTTCTCCAAATGACGAGTCATATAACCTGTCATACCAAGGAGGGGGGGAAATGATACACAATGTACAGGTGAGCATCTCATACCTCTGTCAACATGTCACTCACATGAAAGTTGGAGTGGATTTGCAACTGGTGTAGACATTAGCTGGATTTTTAAAAGAGTGCAATTACCCAGATGCACATACCTGGAATTCTTCCTAAACTACCTTTTCCTCATCAAATGTAGTCCTCATCCTTGAAGGGAGGAAAAAGGTAGTGATGGATATACTCAGCGAGCAGATTTCAGCAAATGGATTTCAAGTTGTTGAAAAGAACTTGAAAAATACCTTTACATCAAAATCACAAAGCATGCAAATGACTTTGCATAATTAACCCACAGAGTTAATTATACAGCATGGCAATCAAGTTTGTAGATCAAGTTTGCAATCAATAAAATAAGGATAGTAAAATCCAAAGCAGAGTGTGAAGAGCCCTCCAACCTGGATCACTAGGCAACACATTGGCACATCATTTAGTTGAATACTTTGCAACAAATGTGTGTGTGTGCTTGTGTTAATGGATTGGGTATTAAGTACCAAAAATATATTGGGGCAACAACAACAAAAAACCTCACTGCACTCGATGTGCTGGAACAGTGAAAACACAAAAGGCTAATTTCTGTGTTAATAATTACCAAGAAAAGAAATTGAAAACAAAACAGCAAGTATAATATACCATGTTATGAGTGAGTGTGTGTGTGTGTGTGTGTGTGTACCATGCTATGAATATATGGCATATCCACATGTGAAATACTATGTGCAGTTTTGCTTTTCCCCTGTCTCAGGAAAAGGCAACCTTCTAGGTGTGTTTGGTACATTTGGCAATTTGAAAAACTGTTCTGGGCACCACCACAAAATGGCTGCTGTGGGAGCCATGGCAAAGGACAAGTAACCTTCCAAAAAGACTGAGTACAAGGCAGAGGTGACGTCTGCGGCTCAATTGAGAGTTTTCAGCACCAACAGAAACCTATTTCACAGCAACCCCTTAAAAGGGGGGCACTTTGGCAGGTGCCAAGAAAGGTGTCTGAGGGTACATTGGAAACTGTAAACACCATTTTGCATATTCCTGCCCTCTCTCAAAAATGATACAATTGAACTGACGACAGTGCTAGAATAAGGGCAGGGAGGTATGGGCATCACTTAATGAAATCCACAAGCCTGACCCCTGGACTCAGTCTAATTTTCACCACATCTAATCCCACACCTGGAGGAATTAGACTGAAAAACACCACGTGGGAAATGGCCTTGCAGCTCCACTCAAAACTCTTACCATTGTGGAGATTTGATCATGGCTCTCCTGATTTTGACCTTAGCATTCAAAGGCTGTGTCTGTGCTAATATAAAAACAAAGGCGGGGAGGGGGAGGGGGTATTGGCGAAAGAGCCCTGTGAAAGGGGAAATTTGCAGTGGGCAGAGACCAGGGAAGGGGATCTTAAATTCTTAACCCTTCCCTAGTGAACCACTTCCCCTCAAAACTGCTGAAGTCCCAAGATGCTTTTCTCTCCGCCAGTATTCCAGACCCCCAGCTGAAGGGGCTGTTGAGTGAATACAATAATCAGGGCAGACACAGAGCTTCTCCACACTAACGATTTATTGCACATGATGTCATCAGCCTCTAATCAGCCTCACGCTGATTTCACGCTGGAATCCATCATTTTATAAAACCCTGAAAATGCAGTAATAAATGGAAAACATGCTACAAAACAGTGCCATCTGCAGATAGTAGAATTGAAACATATGGGAAGGAACTAGCAAACACAGTTGCCAATTGTTCAACACAGCCCCAGTAAGGCTGTGGGGGGTTTGCTGAATGTGGAGAAGCCCACGGTCTCTCTCCATTCCAATCAGCAATTAGGAATCAATTAGATGAATCAATGATGTGGAAGATCTATCATTTTTGGGGGGTGGGGATGACAATCAGGCAAGTAGCACTGGCTAAATGGGTGTTTAACTTTTTTCTCCCCCACTGAGCCTATCTACACTACTGCTTTAAAACGGTTTAAAACAATTTTAAACCGGTTAACCAGTTTAAAACTGTTATAAACCATTTTAAAGCAGTAGTGTAGATAGGCTCACTGTTTCCCTCAGCTAAATCAATCACCCCCCAAAGTTGCTATTACCTCCACAATGGGGGTGAGGGGAATACTGTCATAGAAACTCAGGAAGGAACATTGTGTTGTTGTTTTGAACTGTTCGTTGCTCTGGGTTTTAATCTGGAAACCCCCACCAGTAGATTAGTTAGAGCTGGAGGCCGAAGTCCAGAGCTTTACAACCCAGGGTGGGCCAGATTATATCCCAGAGAGCAGCAAATAGGTGCAGCATCTGCACCTGGGCTAGCATGGGCATGCTGCCCTCACAACCTCCTTTCCTTCTTGTTATTTTTCAAAACATTTTATAGTCAGGAGTGGGCAGATAGATGGTTATAGATCTCATGTTCTTATTTTGACTTTTAAAATATTTTATTCTTTATTTTATTCTTTTCTACAACAAAACGGGGCCTGTTCCTCAGTCAATGTACTTAAGCATTAGAAGCAAACTTGATTTTATTCCTGTAGTCAAGATGGTTCTTTGATTTTAGCGAGTTTAAAATGAAAAACCACACGTCCTCGGAATATGTCTTTTTTTTCTTTTTCTTTTTTTGAGTTAGGCTTAGCAAACAGGATGTGTGTGTGTTTGCATGTTTGTTTTTGCTCTAGGGTATCAGGAATGTAGCAGCAGTTGTAAAGCCCCTAACCCTAACCCCTGCCAAAGGAAGTGAGGAAGGTGGCTACCAGGAGGAGGGCCTTCTCTGTTGAGGCACCCCGGCTGTGGAATGAGCTCCCTAGAGAGGTTCCCTTGGCACCTACATTATACTCTTTTAGACGCCAGGTAAAGACCTTTTTATTTTCTCAGTATTTAAACAGTTTATCAGTTTAATTTTTAACTTTGCAATTTTAAATCTATATTTTAAATTGGTATTAATTTTGCATTGCTGCTTGGTTTTATCCTGCTTGAGTTCGTATATTGTATTTTTATACTGTTGTTGTTTTATATTTTGAATGGGTTTTATGGTTTTAATTTTTGTAAACCGCCCAGAGAGCTTCAGCTATTGGGCAGTATAAAAATGCAATAAATAAATAAATAAAATAAAGCGTAGAATGGAAGTGAGCAGAGAGAGAAATATTTGTGCTTTGCTTCACAACTGAGGTAGTACACAAGGTCATCTAAAGGTCATGAGGCCCTTAAGTCCAAGGTCTAAAATTACATTGGTATAGCACAGGCTACCAAACAACATGGGGAGCATGGAACCATACTCTGACAGCTCTGGACTGTGAGGTCTCCCCCCTTTTCTTGCTTTATGTTGATTTCAATGACATCATTAGAGTTAACCCATCAGACAATTTAATCAGACAAGATTTCAGCCTTGAGAGTTTGCCGTTTCAGTGGGCTTTGCGTGATATAAAAGACTGTATCTTTGTGTATGCAAAGCTCCACGAATAAATAAGATTGCTAGAAGGAAATGATAATGTACTCAGAATTATTATACCATAAAAGCTGATAGTTCCGTATTTTGAGCACCATGGTGCATAAAAAGTTTTGCATTTCACATGAGATCTCTCACAAGCAGCTGTTTTTACTGGAGTCTCCGTGTTTTTTTAATGAAATGTTTTATCCTGTGTGATGTATGATAGTGTTTTCTTAATAGAGAGACAACAAACACATTTCATAAAACAGTTGAAGTGGTTCTGTAGACGTAAAACTGGATAATTGCTCTCTAGCACAGAGTTTCATATAATGTACAAGGAGCCCTGGTGGATCAAATAAAGGGTCCGTCTAGTCTTGAGAGCCAGTATGGTATAGTGGTTAGAGTGTTGGACTGAGAGTCGGGAGATCTGGGTTCTAGTTCCCACTCAGCCATGAAAGCTCACTAGATGACTTTGGGCCAGTCACAGACTCTCAGCCCAACCTACCTGACAGGGTTGTTGTTGTGAGGATAAAATGGAGAAGAGGAGGGTTGTATATGCCTAGGGTGACCAACTGTCAGGATTTCCCTGGATTTGTCCTGGTTTTTGTTCCATCCTGGGTGTCGGGGGATTTTCTGTCATTTTCTACAATGTCCTGGAAAGACACACTTTCCCCTTGAAGGCTGCCATTAGCATGGTGGGAGGGAATGATGTGCTTTCTGGAGGTGGGTCATTTCCCTCCCGCTGCTCCAATCAGGGCCTTAAAGGGGAAAGTGTGTCTTTCCTGGACATTGTAGAAAAGGCCCCAATTGGAGCAGTGGGGGGCAGGAATGACACACTTTCCCCTCCTCCACTCCAGGGCCTTTAAGGTGGCAAGGGGGGGGCATGATGCACTTCCCAGAGGCCCTGGAAAGCCGCTTTCCCACCCCACCCCCACAGGGTGTCCTCTTTTTTGGTTTGCCAAATATGGTCACCCTATATATGCCGCCTTGGGTTCCCTGGAGAGAAAAAAGCTGGACATAAATGCAATGAATTAATGGATGGATGGATAGTATCCTGCTTTCAACAGTGGACATCTAAATGCTTCCAGGAAGCAAACTAGCAGAGCATGGAAGGCACAACCCCTCTCTATATCCACATCTGGTATTGAGGCTTTATCTAGCTACTAGTAAGAGTTAATAGATTTGTCATCCATAAGACAACCCGACTAGTCAGCTTCACACTCATTAAGATGCAAGTCTCGTTCATTTACTCCAATTATAAGTTCTTTGACAGCCCACTCGGCTGGCAACAAAACATATCTGGATATAGGCACTGTTAGTCTAGGGCTTCCCAATAAATATACATAAAGCTTGCCACTCCATGTTTGAAGCTTACAGCTGTTTCAATATGATAAGTTTGTCTTCCTCCAATGCTGGCTGTGCATTTTTATATATTGGGGAATATGTGTAATCATGAATGGAATGTGACCATTCTGTCTGTTTTATTGGTCTGCATATCTACAGTAATATGGTAATAATTTCCCGGGGAACACTAAATTTCAAAGCTCTTCTTCTTCCAATGATTCTTACAGTTGTTTTCTTAGCACTAAGATAACTAATTCAGGAAAGTGAAAGTAATGTCTAATGATGTGAGGAATAGACTCAGCCTATAAAAGTAACCAACATTTTTCTATCAAACATAATCTGCTTTCGGTTTTCAATGGCAGCTAAACTCCAGATGCCAGTACCAGCCTCATGTTGTACATGGCTTTAATCCTCCGTGCCTTGGCCTTCTTTCATAAGGACTAATGTCTTGTTAACAGCATTTGGCACTAGGCATTTCTTTATAGAGATGTTATAGAATGTGGAAATATAAAAATGAAGCCTACAAAAATATGGTTTAAGAAAAACAAAGTCCTAGCTAGTTGTCCTTGGGAGACATGTTTTGTATGGGTTGTGGGCTGCTGCTATTAACTGTACATTAATACAGTTCTATTAACTGTAGAACCCAAGACCTATACACACCCAGAAAGTTTTCTTTGAATAAGGAGCCTAGAATCTGCCTTAACTGTTGTTTGGTAGAAAGGCAGGATATTAATCTGATGGATTGATGGGTGGATGGATAAAGCATGCATAAAGTGCCCTGCCATCTTCACGGAAAGCTCCATCAGATGAGTGTTTTATTGCATGCTCATTAGTGGGCACTCACGGATTTTTGCTGGGCCATCTCACAATGGCATCTGCCCTGCACGCCTCCCACCCCTTCTAGCCTTCGCGCCACAAAAAAAAACACCCCAGTATTTTTAAAGACAGAGGTTGCTGCTATCTCCTGGTGTGTACAGGAAAAGCAGCTGGGGTGGGGGAGGATTGCTGGGGCTGAGGAAGAGGCATTGCCAAAAGGGGGCATTTAAAAAGGGACACAAGAAGACTTTGGTTTGCATAAATTGCATATGCTAATTTCTATATATAGATGCACATTTAGAAGACCTACTATAAAACTTAAATAGAAATGCAATACATCTCACCATAGTGGAGAAGACTGTGACCAAGTGACCAGTGTGCCTGCTCAGTCTGCTGCCCAGGTGCTCACTGTGGATGGGTAACATCAAGGCCCTCCCTGCTTTCCTTTCTTATGGTTCTTTATCTTTAAACCATAAGAACAGCCATGCTGGATCAGGGTCCATCTAGTCCAGCATTCTGTTTGCACAATGGCCAACCAGCTGTTGACCAGGAACCCACAAGCAAGACAGCACCCTCCTACTCATGTTCCCCAGCAACTGGTTCACGTAAGTATACTGCTTCTGATACTGGAGGTAGCATATAGCCACCAAGACTAGTAGCCATCAATAGCCTTCTCCTCCATGAATTTGTCCAATCTCCTTTTAAAGCCATCCAAATTGGAGGTCATCACTACATCATGTGGAAGGGAATGCCATAATATGCACTGGGAGGAGGAGGAGGAGGAGGAGGAGGAGGAGGAGGAGGAGGAGGAGGAGGTGTGGACCAGACAGCCCTTCAAATAGAAGACATCTTCCACCTCTGGAAAATAGGATTCAGGGCAACCCCAATATTATACCTTGCAGCAGGTGATACACTGAGCATCATTGGCTCAGGCTCTCACTGGACTGCATACAAGAGATGGGAATAAAGCTTATAAAAGCCTGTTTCTGCTCAAGCAACCAGCAAGTGCAAGAGAAGAGTGTTTGCAGGCACCAGCGAAGAGAGAGTTTGGTTTGGCTTCATACTAGCTGAGGTCTCTTGGTGGACAAACCTAGGCAGAGCACAACTTCTGGGATTCTTTGGGGGGTTTCACCTCAGAAAAAGGGGAGGGAGGCAGCAGAGCTGGTCTGATCCCCTACCTCCGGCTCAGTTGTGCTTCCTTCACACTCTTCTATCCAAGGTTGGCATGTGCCTGTTGGCCATGAGGTGAGGACTACCTGTGGGCTGGTGCGGAAGTGGCATTGCCAACAGCCTTGCTCTTTAGAGGGGTTGCACCTTTTCGTGTCTTGTTGCACATTCCTACACCTTGCATTAGCAGCGATGCTTGCAGGGTCCTGTTTCTTTTTTTCCATAATCCAATAAGCCCATGCATTTTAAATAATAGTAGTAGTAGTAGTAGTATAAATCTACAATTTATCTTTGCAGCTTTTAGGGTTGGTGCTATGGAGAAATATGGAGTTATGGAGGTAGCTGTAGCTCAGTAGTAGAGCACATGTGCTCTACCCCCAGCATCTTCAGGTAGAACAACAAAGACTCTTGCCTGTAACCCTAGAGAGCTTCTGCCAGTCAATGTCAACAATACTGGGCTAAATAGATCAATGGTATCTCTCTGTATAAAGCAGCTTCCTATATTCCTATGTTTTTAGCAATACGGATGACATTAGATTGGGATATACCAGCAGATCTCTGGATGACTTACAGTAGATCAGGTAGGATTTCTTAACTACCAATGGTTTAACAGTATCAAGTGACCAAAAAGGCTGCCATCTAGGCATGCTAACCTGCTAAAAACATGGAAAAGTTGTGCATTTCTGCAGCCTCGGCTATAAAATGGCCCATATGTTGAAGAATGCTGATACAACTTAATCTTTCAATTGAGCACTAACAAGTTCATTAATAGAATACATCTCTGTCAGGGCTACCTTGGCTCTACATTTCCCAGCCTGTTTTCACATTTGTGCTGGTATATAGGGCTTATCCTATGTTATGGTCCATGAGGTACATTAGGTAACAGGCTCTGCTCACTGAGCCATCATCTACATCACACATACACACACACACACACACACACACACCTTACTATTTGTCACAAAGCCAAGTAGAGACTCCAAGCCCACACCATCTTTATTGGCCCACACCACCTTTATTGACCTATCAGTGCGCCTTTGAGATACCTGTGCAGCATTACAGACAGTTCTATGTTTAAAGGTAGCGAATTGGTAACTACTGAAAGCTACCTTCCTCCCTATGTAGCTACCTAGAGCCTATCTACATAGTCCCTTGGAATGTTTTAAATAGTATTTTAAAACGTTCCAAATAGGTGCGTTCTAAAACGTCTTAGGCCACATTACTGAGTACTCACGTTACAGGAGAAAAAATCTTCAGTCTTTAAAGCGGTGTGTGCAGTCACACACTCTTCTGCCCCGTCTCTTTCTGTTTCGTTTTTACAATGAGTTTAGGGCAAGGCATTGTGGGTGTTGTAGTTCAGTCACCCACTTCCTCCTTAGTTCCTCTGTCATTCCCTAGCTTTCAATGAGTATAGGGCTAAGAATTGTGGGTGTTGTAGTTCACTCACCCACTCCCTCCTTAGCCCCACTTTCTTCCCCACCAATCAACTGCTAAGCATTTGGGCACCAGTAAATGAAGCACTGCCCCCATGAATCACAAGCGGTAAGGAAGGACACATTATTTTACTTAAAATGATTTATTAGAAGTGAAACCTTTGTATATAGCTGAAGTGAGTTTTAAAAAACCTCAGGTATACAACGTTATAGGGAGTGCGTCATGTGGCCCAAAGAGTTTTCATAACCCTTATAAAACGTTAAAAACCTAGTGTGTAGATCGGCTCCTACTTAAGATGATTCTATATTTCCATGGAGGCTTGATTCCTCTCTCTCTCTCTCCTTTTAAAACCATTGGTGACATTTTTGTAAATTGCATACCTAAGGAGAACTAAAGGTATGGATCACCTGTGCATAAACTTTGCTACCTACCCATCTGCCATCTTTATGGCTTTAACAATCTGCAGCTACAAAAACATCATACAGAAAAGAAATGCTTTGTTCCTACCCCAAAATAGAGAAATAGCCATTCCAAGATATTTTTCCCATGAAATCTGGAAAAGAAAATAATCTGGAAAGGAACTTGGAACAAAACTTACATGATTCTTCCCCCTACTCCATCCCCACACACACACTTTTCTGATTTCAATATATTTCCACAGTATTCAACTTTGGAAACGGTTTCAAGTCCAGACTCAACCACTAGAATAATACACCCCAAATCCTAGAATATCCTTATAAGATGGTCCAGTTTCAACAGGGATCTGATACACCAAAGCAGAGAGACATCCATAGATCTCTTCTTCCCAGCAGTGAGACAAGCCAATAGATCTTGTTCCTTTGTCGACTCCTTAGGCTCTGTATATATAAATTACAGATCATTGCATTCCTCTTTGTTGCTTTATGATTATCCATCCCTCAAACCCAACCTTTTATGTTCAAACAAAAGAAGTTAAATGCTGACCTCATCTGATTCACACAACACTTCAGGCCGATTCAGATGTGCCATTCCCACATCAGAAGAGAAGCTGTGGGTTTCTTGCACGGGTCACGGTTGGGCCCAGGCGCCTTGCTCAGTTGTGCATTTAGACTCCACATATTAAAAGAATTTACTAAAGAAAATGCTTATTTTGGTTGTGCCTTTGGCATGTGGCACACCACTTTCTTTTATTAGAGATATGAGCTTAGAACGTCATCCTGATGACTGCCTGTGCTCATCCATCACTTTTGGGTCATTGTCTCACCATAATGCCTCAAGTCAACCAATAAATCAGGTAATTGCAGTGGTGAGTCCCTTAGTGTAGAACTTGCTATTTTCAGATAAAACAACCAAGAGTCTTATGACATCTTAAAGACTTAGCACATTTATTATGGAAGGGGTAACGAACTTCAGAACCAGGGGCCAAATCCAGCTCTTTGAGATTCCCTAGAAGGCCACGCCTCCTTCCCCTGGCCCTGCCTTCTTTCTCCAACCACTGGTCATTTGTTGGGTTTCCCAGCTTTTGTGCCTTTTTGTTCCCATTCTCAAAGGTTTGAAATGCCTCTCCTAAGGGTTGGGGCCAAACAAATTGTTCTGCTAATCACACATAGCAGAGCTATGTATCCATGATTCTTTCTTTAGTGTAAGCACACATGTGCCCAATTCAGACTAAGACCATGACAATCCAGGAGGGGGGATTTAAGCTTTTTCTCCTCCCATTTTCACCCCCAAATTCTATACATGCCCTGCACTGGTGGGGGGGGGTGGCAAGCGGGGGGGGGGGGAACTTACTTGTTTGGAATCAATGCAAACTTTTTTTTAACCCCACCTCTTGGGGAGAGGGTGGAATTCTGGGATGAAAATGGGAGAAGGAAACTTAAATCCCCCTCCCAAATCATCACAGTCCCAATCCAAATTGGTCCCCCATGTGCTTACACTAAAGTAAGCCAATCATGCAAAACTCTGCTATGTGTGATTAGCAGAGTGTTTAGTTTGACCCTCAGTTACTGGCAGTAACAGCGATAAGCTAAAATTGGCCATGCCCACCATCAGAATGCAGCCCACCCCCCAAGAGCTTCCCCGACGTGGAATGCAGCCCATTGGTCTGAAAGTGGTTCTGCACTCATGTATTATGGTGCATGCTTTAATGGACTAGAGTCCATTTCATGATCAGATGCAAGCAGGACATGAGGACAATAGTTGCCTCCCTCTGTTGTTCCCCAGCAACTGGTATGAAGAGGCATGCTGACTCTGATCCCGAAAGTAGCATTGTTGGATTCTGGGTCTTCCAGGCCCAAGGCCATTTCTAGACCAGGCGTTTCACCTGGGATAGCTCACGGCTGGTCCCTGTGAGTCCAAATGCTAAGGGACTCCTGGGGGCAGGGGGAGTGGGCACGGGATTTGCCAGGGATAAGGGATCCCTCAAAAATCCTGATCCTTCCGCGGTCCTGGGAAGGATCAGGACCGCGTGTTGCCGCGGTCCAGGTGTTGCCGCGCTTACTCGCAAGTAAGCGCGGCAGCAAAAATGGGCAAGGAAAAGCACCACACAGCTCTGTGCCCATCAGTGGAGGGGGGAGCCAAGTCCACCATCGCCAGGATGGCAGGGGAGAGGGGGCCCCAATAGTGCACCTATTTTTTAAAAAAAAAACTACCTCAGCACAGGAGCACTCCTGCACTCTCCTCGGGGCCCAAAATGGCAGCTGCAACAGCCCTGGAGGAGCCTGGGTTGTCGCACAATGGTGTGTATTAGGGCAACAATCCCAGAAGCAGCTGCTTCCAGGATCCCCCTCCCTCCCTTCCTTCCTCTACACCCCTATGGTGTAGAAAGGGCCCATGTCATCAATCAAGTTCTTTTGGTTATCAAGATGAAACAAGCCACTTGTGGTACAAGATGACAGTTTATTGATGGAAAATGGATGCAGAATATTTACATGTGAAGAAAGTTAGCAACTTCTTCCAGCTAATCAAGCTTTCATAGCTGAGTGTCTGTTGGGGGGGGGGGGGCATGATAGATGGAAGCCTTTCTTCTGAGCTACAGCAAGTTCTCCAGGCCAGTAGCGCACGCAGTTCCTCCTGAAGCGAAGCTGAAGCATGAAGCTTGCGCATTGGATATTACAGGCTTCCATGCTAGGTTCCTGCCTCTCTCTCAGGAGTTGACAGGCTGCATCCCTCCTGCCCCCAAAGAAGCAGGGGGACTCCCTCTAACTGGTTCTCAAAGCTTCTCAGCTTGAGAAAATAATTGGCCTGGTTAAGAGTGAAAACCTTCCAGCTCATCCTGAGATAAGACTTTATGAGAAAAGGCTGACAGAACTATGAGAGGCCCATCCAGGGAGTGTGGCCTGCTCCTGTCGGCTAAAGCCTGCTAAAATCTACTCACTGGGTTAGGCTACACTGGTCTCTTAGCAGCATTTTGGAATGCTGTGAAGTCCATATTTCTGCTCACTAACAAACTCACCACAAGCATATTGCCTTCATTGTAACTAATAGCCATTGATAGCCTTATCTTCCACAAATTTGTCTAACCCCCCTTTAAAGCCATCTACATTGGCGCCCATCACTACAACTTGTGGTATCAAGTCCTATGATTTACTTATCCATCTCATGACCACGTCCAACTTACCAAAACCCATCCCATGTACCATCCATCCACACTGCAGTGTTCTCCCAGAGTGTGTGAATGAGGCGAAAGATTTTCCCACATGTGTTGTTGATAACTTTCTTTCCAGTTGCATCAGCTTTGCTCCTCACCTTACCATTGCCAAGCTCTGTTTATTTTCTCCCGCTGTTCTTCTCATGAGCAGTGCATTGGAGTCATCTGATGCTTTTACTAGTACTGTGCCAATCCTATTTTTGAGTTTGCCAAATGAAGAGGCTTGCACATTCTTTTTGGGTGGGGAAGGGATCCATTGCTATCATGTGCTTGTCTGCAAATGTATCTTGGTGTTCCATTCTCATGCAATCACTTCCAGGGACAACAACCCATTTCAGTACAAAGAATAGAATGAAGCTTTTAAAACAGAGCTATATTTTCAACATAATAATAATGGCAGAGGGAAAAGAATAACCAGCCAATGTCAGCATGTCATTGGCAGACACATGCGGTTCTTATGTCACTTTGGTTTACCTCAAGAGCAAACTTACACTCTTCTTAAGAAAAGAGAGCCATCATCCCATTTTTAAAACTTATTTTAACATAAAAGACAACTCTAAAAGAAAATATACTGAAATACGTTATTCAAGGAACCAGCGAAGCACTCTCCTCCAAGGCCTCAGTAAATATATTCCACATTCTTGATATTAAAAAGAGGATGAGTTTCTTTTGTCATTGATATAGGACACAAGTTAGCATCAGCAAAATATCCTTAGTATATTTGACATACAATTATGGCCACCAACTTAGATTAAAGGAGGATTTTTAAAAAAGAGTATTCCCTCAACACACAATACCAAAATATCACTAATGCCCTTGTGACAGTATCCAATCTCCAGGCAAATCTGCAATGCCCATGCGTGAGAACTTTGGACACTACAAAGATACTTGTTTGCAAATATTCATGAATGATTTTATTATTTATTTATTTATTTATTTTATTCCATTTATATACCGCCCCATAGCCGAAGCTCTCTGGGTGGTTTACAAAAATTAAAAATATTGAACAATTAAAACACCAATATACAAAATTTAAAAGCATAAAGCATAAAAACAAGTTAAAATTACAATATCCTTCTGGGTCAAAGCACAACAACAACACAACAACACAAAAACCCTCATCATATGCTGTTAAATGCCTGGGAGAAGAGGAAAGTCTTGACCTGGCACCGAAAAGATAACAATGTTGGCGCCAGGCGAGCCTCGACTTCACAACATGAGTACATGCAGAGAGATACATGGTGCTGCATCCAACAACTGGATACATGGAACCGATTACATGGAATCCCACTGGAATTGGGGGGGGACCCAACTTGTGACATGTGTGTGCGCTTGAATCTGTGTCATGGTATGTGTGAATGTGAGTCTGGGTTCTGACATGCATGTGTCTGTGTGAGAGTATCCATATTGTGGCAAGTGTACAAGCCTGAGGGTTGGGGGGAGGGGGAGGGAGTATGCGTTGAAGATTTTATGAGTCTGTCTTGTCACAAATGTGTGAGCTCATGTTGCAGTGTGTGCCTGTCTGTCAGTTTGCAACCATATCAGTGTTTTCAAGCAGTGCAACTCCAGGTTTATGAGGGCCCGTGGACAGGACACCCTCAACGAGTGCCTCCCCTCAAGGAGTCCATCTTCTCACTAGCTACTGTTGCTTTTCTTTCTCATCACTGCTACCACTTGCTTACTTGATAAGCAGAATGCCAGTGAGCAAGCAGGCAGAGACATCTCTATCACTCCTCCTTCTAACCACCACCACTGTCTGAATCAGAGGGAGAGGCAGGTGAGCAAGCAAGGATGAAGAAGAGGAGCAGGTCCAGATGCTTCTTGCCAGGGGGGCCCTGCCGGGGTGTGGGCCCTCAGCAGTTGCCCTACCATGACTACCCTTGCTGTTGATGCTGTTTGCAAGTCTGTTGGCAGCATCTGTGTGTGTCAGGATGTATGATTCTATCACAGCATTTGTGCTTGTGAGTCAGCGTTGGCATGAGTGTCTATCTTTCTCTCTGTGTGTCTGTGTGTGTTTAACTCTGTCATGGCATGTGCTTTGAGAAAGTCCGTATCATTCCAGGTGTGTGATTCCATGTCAGAGTGTGTGTGTGTGTGTGTGTGTGTGCACGCGCGAGAGAGAGAACATGTTATGTGGCCCATTCAGTGGGCCGTTTCTATTGCGCCAATTCTCCTGCACACAGCAGGAGATAGCGGCAAGTTCCATCTCTAAAAATAATTCGGATTTACCATGGTCTTTTTTTGTCACGGGAAGAAGTCTAGAAGGGGCAGGAGATACATGGGAGGTGAACGACGTAAAGAATAGGAACCGTGAAAATCCATGAGTGCTCAGTTACAAGTGTGCAATAATACGCTCGTCTGATGACACTCACAGTGTATCTTTTTTTTAAAAGTCCCAGTGACAACAAATGTGTTTCTGTAAACCATGTGAGAGTGCATGTTACCTCACAATTGTCACCCTTATGCAGTTGAGTGATGATTCTATGGGACTCCAGGCACTGGTTAAAAGCCCCAGTTCTCACAGTGCCCCTCTTCAGCTTTGTTAAATGTGCTAGTAAGCCTTCCAGCTTTATAGTATCAGTTAGAACAAAAGGCAGGGGATGCCCTCTACTGACTCCCTGTAGTCTCTGCAGGAACAAGCCAGAGAGTTACTCCTGTGCAGCTTGGTATCATTTTCACCCCCAATAAGCATGTGTGTCTTGTCAACAAGGTATACTGTAAACAGCCTGCAAGAAGAGATCTGCTATAAACATAGAACAGAGTGAATCACTCCTCAGTGGATCATCTTTTTCCTCTTTAATGAGAGTCTCTTTTCCTTTTCTTTTTTTTCAAATGCTTTCACTACACCAGTCCTGTGCAGGTTTAAATAGTAACATCTGAGGAGGCAGAAGGAAATTGCAATAAAAATTATATACATATATGATCCCTTAACCCCACCACAGTTTACACAAACCCTCTTCTTATTAATTGCCTGGATGATTTGAGTAAATAAACATACATTTGATAGAAGAAACGATTTGGGTGAAATGCAACTGCTAATATCCAGGCCTCAACCCAACTCATGCTGGTTGTGTCTAAGGTCTGTTGAAATCCATGGGGCTTAAGTAAGTCACAACTGACTTTTCTCATTGATTGGTATGTGGCTTATGTGGGGAAAAAATTGTTGGATCAGAGCCATAATCTATGTAACAGCTAACACATGTCACAAAGAGCTCCATACTCTCTTTCCAGAGACTGAGACAAGATAGATCTTTGTAGCCTAGAGCATAAATTCTGCAAACAAATGCAGATCTTAACCTTGGGTGGTCCATCGATGGAGCATCTACAGTCAAGGAAAGACAGCAGGAGGCCCCTTCAGTGAGGGGGATTCAAGCTACACAAATGAAGAATGAAGAATTGGTAGACAGTAAAAATATAAATTCACAACAGAACCCCAAAGATAAGTGCCTTGGCATTACAGGTTGCATATATCTTTATTGTGCTTCGATTCAAGGAGTAAGTCATGCCTGAATTGCCCCCAGATGCACTGTGGTTACCTGTCTCCTGTTTAACTGCTTTGTGTTGCCACTGATCTGCAGGTTATATACTGGAGCTATTGAACCAGTTCAAACATAACAGACCAAGTGTTGTGCCTTTGTGCTTCCTCCTCCTTTCATTTGTATGTTGAAAAAAAAGAATTCTGGCATTTATTAAACCATGTGTTCTTGTACATCCAAACTGGTAAATTGCAGTTTAAACTCAGAATACAAACTAGGAAATGAAACCAGAATTAGATCCTAGATCCATTTTCTGGTCTGTATTCCAAGCTTAAACCCCAGTTTCCCAGGTCAGATATATGGGGAAATGTGATTTAATAAATTCCAGCAGTCATTCATTCATTTGTTTGTTTGTTTCATTTATGGTATTTCTATACCACCTTTCAGAAGCCAACCAAGGTATTTTGCCAAAAATTCAAACGATAAAACAGCAATCAAATAAAAACACAATAAAACATTAGGCACAACCTTAACATCCATAATGATAATTTTAAAAGCCAAGTTAAAAAAGATGTGATTTGTCCCCCTTCCTGTATGCAGAGAACACTGAGAACAGTTACAATTCTGAAGGGACAGAAAAAAAAGGGGGAGAAACAGGTTCTCAAGATGCTTAAAATATTTTATTTCAAAGTATTCTAAGCATCCTGAGAACATGTTTCTCCCCTTTTTTCTGTCCTGACTCAGATGCTCTCCTCCTTTTGGGTTTTTTTTTTTTTTTGGGGGGGGGGGGAGTACAATTCCAAAGGGACCATATTCCAGAATTTCTGAGCAACACAGGAGGAAGCCCTTTCCCACAGTTTAACAAGCAGGTCTCTGTAAATGAAGGTCTTCAAGGGCATCTTCTGCAGATCTTAATAAGTGAGCAGGTTCATACTGAGACAAGCGGTTCCTCAAATAGCCAGGCCCTAAGCTAAGGGTGGGCAACTTTCAGAGGTCTGGGTGCTGTTTTCACTCCTCCCCCCCCCCCAACCATAATGCTGGCTGCAGACCACCGGGTAATGCTGAGTTTGTAGGGAGTCCATCAAAAAGTAAACAAACAAAAAAGTGCTGAATTTGCTGTTTAGCCACCGTAATTTGGCAGCAAACTACACTGTAGCACTACAGAACATGATAGTGATTAAATTTAGCTTACTCTCAAGCTATATAACACTTTTGGCTTTCTGTAGTGGCTATGGAGTGCAAATGGGCCAAATGTAGCTTGCAAACACTATGGACGCCTTTTCGCAAACAATACGGGCACTATTTTTTATTTATTTACTTATTTGGTTCATTTTTATACCGCCCAACAGCCAAAGCTGTCTGGGTTATTAGCTTGCATAGTCACTGCATGTGCCATTTAGTGGGATTTCTTTTTCTTAAAACATTTTGGGGCACAGCAGGGAGATGGGCAGGGGAAGCAAAGACTCCAATAGAGGTTGCAGGGGCCATTTAGGGCACAATCCTATGCATATTTAGACAGAAAAAAGACTTACAACTCCCAGCATGCCCCAATAAGCATAGCGGGAGTTGTAGGAATTTTTTCTGCCTAAACATGCATAGGATTGCACCCTTAAGGTTTTAACTATTAAGACCAACACCTTCAATTGAGCCTGGAAACCAATTGGCAATCAGTGCCAATCCTTTAGTATTCCGGTGATGTGAACATGATGATGTCCTGCAGTTAACCGCTGAACTGCTGCATGTTGCACAAATGGAAGTTTCCAGACACCCTTCAATGGCAATCCCACATAATGTAGAATCATTGATATAGTCTGACTATGATGTAACCAAAGCATGGGTAACCATTGCCAGATCAGACAGACTCAGGAACAGTAACATTGTGCCCATCCACATTGCCCTTAAAACTACTTATATTCTGTTTAAAAACATGGTTTTTAAGTCATTTCATTACATGATAGGACACACTGAGCAGTACTTACGTTTCATAGTGACTGCTTCCTCCGTGTTCACTGGTGTCACACAGGGTTAATTCTGGGTCTCTTCTACTTTCATTTTTGTTTTGCAGGCTGCTTGACCAGCCCACTTCTATCTCTGTAACTCAAGCAGCCTGCAAAACACAGAAATAACCCAGTGTGACACCAGTGAATGCTTTGAGAATGGAGGAAGCAGTCACTATGAAACGTTAAGTACTGCTCAGTGTGTCCTACCACATAATGTAACGACTTAAAAAACCACATTTTTAAACAGAATATAAGTCGTTTTAAAGGCAATGTGGATAGGCTCAGTGGCACATGAAACACAATTATGCAAATACACTCCATGCCACCTGAAGATCCAGGGACAGCGTAGAATTCAGAAACTCCCCCAACCTATGAACCTAATCTTTCACGAGAAGCACAACCCCACCCAGAATGGGTTAAATCCTGGTCCCTGAGCCTTCCTACTGACCAACATCAACTCTATCTTCTTGGCTGAACTTAGGAACAGTACCTGGTGGGAAACCATAGACCAAAGAATAGTCTCCCATCACCACCTTGTGGTCATAGCCTGAAAGGAAGGACCAAGAACTACTGCAGTACAGTGCCCCACAAGGCCCATATATACCAGGCAGGTAGTCCAGAACAATAACATCCTTGGTGCTATCAAAATGCACTGAGAGGTCTAGGAAAACAAATAGGGCTGCATTTCCCCCAACCAGTTCCTGGCTTATGCCATCCACCAAGATGACCAAAGCTGTCTCAGTCCTATATCTTGTCCAAACACCTGAGTGAAATGGGTCCAGATGAAGCCACAACTCTCTCAGTCACCTTGGCCAAGGAACTAACCTATGGCTTCCCAAGTTTGTTGGATCAGGGGAGGGTTTCCTTTATAAAGATCTTAGTACTGTCTCCTTTAAGCAACAGGGAACATATCCCTCCCACAAAGCCTGTGGCCAATTGCATCCTGACTGATTTAATTAGCCAGGAAGGATAAGAAATGAGAAGGCATGTGATAACCCTCATCTCTCCAGACACCATGCCCACCTCCTCAAGATCAAGAAGCTGAAAACTCAAAAGCAACTGGACATGCCATTACTAATTCATCCGCAAAGAATGAAGCAAACTGCTCACAGCAAGCCTCTAGTGGTAAATTGGGGTTTACATAAATCACAAATAGCCTAGGCTGTTTGCTTCAAACAATTTACTGGAATAGCCCCATCGAAGAACTTCAGAATAAGAGCTGCAACACTGGAAAGTACTTATTCACAGACAAAGAAGATAATAGAGCCTCTGTAAGTGGATTTCCTCTCATAGCAGAGCTATAAAGGGTGGATGGATATAGCTTAGCTTAGGTGAAAATAGCCTTGACAACATAAAAGATGGAAGCTGAGCCTTTCCCTAAGAAGACAAAGACTGAAATGTATAGAACACAACACAATTTTGAAGTGGCAAACACTCGAGAGGGGGGGGCAGGGGCCTCTCTTGAGATTAATTTTCATGGAAGAAGGAATCCAGTGGTTAGAGACATACTGATTTGGGAAAGGACTCTGAAAAGCTAACGAGAACTTTACTCAATTGATGTGTGTAAGATTAGGAGCCAAATAAGATTAGGAGCCAAAGATCAATCATCTATTTTATCTCCTCCACCCCTAAACATGAGCTAAAGCTTACAATTAAATTGTAAAATGTTCAAAATATTCAACACTGAGTTTTTGGACTCAAAAAGAGTGAACATACCATAAAATGAATGGCTTGGGCTGCAAACCTATATGCACTTACCTGGGAGTAACTTCCAGTGAACTCAGTGGGGCTTACTCCTGAGCAGATATGCCTAGGACTTCACTGTTTGAGAAATCAATTTCAAAGGTGCATTGAGGTCCTAATTCTTCACCTGTCACCTGTACAATATTAACCTGGTCTAAAGAGGGTCATTTTAGCTCAACCCTAAACTACAAGATTGTGTTGTTGTTCTGTTGTTATTTGTTTTTAATTTGCATCAATGAATCATATTTACATTTCCAAAGGTGGCAGACCCTCTTTCCAGAAGATGAAAATCCCTTTCAACTGTAATATGTGTAGCCCATCCTATGGAGTAAAGCAGAGTTTTAACCCTCCCCCACCCCAGCCATGTGAGTGGTCCTGATCCAGACTGGGCCACAAAAGATCATCTCCATGCTATGCATTTAACATAGCATGTAGCTTAGTTCTGGGACTTGTTCTGTCGTTATGCTGGTACTCTAGTTAATACCAGAAGCTCTGGAGCCTCAACTGTTCTCATATAGCTGTCATGATTCCAAGCCCTCCCATCAAGATGTGAGACAATAAAGAGGTCTGCTGTGCGATCCACAAAACCTTTATTCAGTAAATAGATACCTCTTCACACCTGAATGGAGTGTGAATGCTAGGAGCTGTCCTCTAAGCTTAATTAGCCTAACAAAGCAAGGCAGTTGCCTATCAACTAAATGGCCAGTTTCCTGCTGTGCCTGACAGGCACCAGACCCCTCCTTCAAAGAGGGACTTCAAGCGGCAACCTCTGCCATGTGGCTAGTCTGTGGGACCGCCTCCCACCTCCACCTGATTGACCCTGTGGCATACTCTGGGATCTGTCAATTCCAATGCTCCCTCTTCCCTCCAACGAAGACTGAGTTCCTGGGGGTGGGGGAGAAGGGGGCAGGGGGAAGGCGATCTCTGAGCCTGAGCCTCCTGTTTGATAAGCTCCTGAAAAGATTCCTCCTTGACACCTGGAGAGTTTTGGAGAATTTCCTCCACCATTTCCAGTCTTGGCTGATCTTTGTCAGCCTCTGGATCTGATTTGGAATCCACACCAAGGAGACCAGGCCTCATTCTGACAATAGCATAGAGTCCCCATAAGCCATAGCAGGCCCTGCTCCTCTGACTTGTCCTTATAGCAGCTGTGTGAAATCACCACAGGCAGCTGTGCGCAGTTGGAAAAGTATGAGGGTAAGTGAGTGATATTTGTCATTTTCTTTTTCTAAATACAGAGCTTTGTTACATGATGCATTTGTCTTTTACAGCAAAATAAACGTATAAAATAGCAAACAAATACAAGTTTCTGTTAATAAAATACGCTTGTAAGCAAAGGCTTTGAATTTCATTAAGAGCCTTGTTTTGTGGAGAAATCAGAGCTCCTCCACATTTGCCTTGGCATGCACACAGAAAGAGTGGTTTTGCCAGAGGGTTTTTAAAACTTAATTTCTTTTGCATTTGCTTTTCTTTGTTACTTTTCAGGGGCAGAGAACCTTCCTTTTCTATCTGGAGAATTATTAGCTGTTGAAATGACACTCAAGGGTCGCCTTTCATGGGATTTTTGGCTTGGGTGCTATGAAACTCAACTTGAGGAGGGGGGGAAATCCTTCGTTTTTGTGCTCCAGGCAGCAAAATGTCTTGGGTAATCAGGCAAGTCTCTTGCACAATGGGTATTCTCCCCTGCACTCATATCTATTAATCAGATTCACATAATTGCCATGGTCTGTAGTGGCTTATTTAAGCCAGGATGAGCCACAGAGTTTATACGCACCAGGTTGCCTCTTCAGGACACAACTATGGCTTGCTATGTCAATGTCATGAAAACCCATTGAGGGTGAGCTGTTGGATAGACTGACCATAGGAAAAGGAGGACAGGGCTCCTGTAACTTTAACAGTTGTAGAGAAAAGGGAATTTCAGCAGTGTCATTTGTATGCAATTAGTCTCTGGTGAAATTCCCTCTTCATCACAACAGTTAAAGTTGCAGGGGCCCTGCCTTCTTTTGTATATGGTCACTCTAGTATAGTGCCTGCAACTTTAACTGTTGTGATGAAGAGGGAATTTCACCAGGAACTAATTGCATACAAATGACACTGGCTGAAATTCCCTTTTCGCTACAACTGTTAAAGTTACAGGAGCCCTGTCTTCCTTTTCATATGGTCAGCCTACTGTTGGAGTGGTTAACAAACAACCCAGAATGCTAAAACAGCACATGGGTTCTGGGTGGTTTGTTAACCATGCCAATAACCCACCTTTGTGACACAACAAGCCAGGATCACAGCAATACAACAAGACAGGACCCTCATGACACAACAAACCAGGATCAACATTCAAAAGAGCTGCTCACATGTGTTAATTAATCCATGGTGGTTTAGCAAGGTGTGCAAACTGCTCCATTGTCTGGAAACACTGCAGTAGTGCTAGCAGTATAATGGGCATCATTAAGAGCATTTTGTACTCCTTTCCCTAGTAGAGAAGCATTTCAAATGTTTGGAAACAAGAGCAGTTAGTTTCTTGCAAATCAAGAGTGCAATGGCTGGGTGACACCATGTAATACATGGTATTACTTTAGAATCATTTAAATGAAGTTTTAGACCATCCTTCCCCAACCTGGTGCCCTTCTGATGTGTTGGACATTATTGCCAGCCAGAATGGCCATTGGCTGGTCTCTGTTTTGGCCACGCTGGCTGAGAATTATGGGAGGTGGACACCAGGTTGTGGAAGACTGTTTAAGACTAGCAAAGGTAAGCAGGAGTTGAAATTTTAAAAGCCCAACGGCCAAAGTGTGTGTGTGTGTGTGTGTGTGTGTGTATGTATGTGTGTTTTAGAAATTCTTCAGCTGAGTCATTTTCGTTAATACTCCTTCCCTGTCTAGTGGAAGCATGCTTCAGAAATGAGACAAGTTCAGACCAAAGATGTTGCCTTAGGAATCGGATCTGACATAAGTTTCCCAAGAAGCAAGCCTGAACCTTCACAGGGTTAGCTCTGCCTTATATATTTTCAATAGCAGATAAATTGAATAACTTGGAGTTCAAGGCATCTCTGTTGTTGTCTTTAAAATGGTGAACTTATCCTCTCTGCATGAAGCTCTCTTTTTTTCTGGTCCCTCGGTCAATTTTTTTCATCTGTACTGTTATTTCCCTGTCTTATAAAAGGTACATCCTTGCTCACAAAATTAATAACATAAAATAGTTGATCCTTTGCTCTCACACTGACAACACTTTCACTAAATTCAGCAGGTCTTTTACCTACCAGGGACATTAAGACTTAGCTGTGGGGTAGTAAAATATGTTGGAATGAAAGTGTATTAACTTTACATCACTTGCCTAAAAAAAAAAAGACTTCTTGTATCCATATGTCTAGGCTGAACCTGGCTGGTTTAGTCACTAAAAGAAACGAACGAACAGACCAATATATATCTCCAGACACAATGGATTCCACTTGTGAAAGGTTCAGCTTTCTGCAAAAAGAAAGTTTCTCTTGTGAAAGGCCGTTCCATCTGAATTTCAGGGACCTCTCCCTCTCCCTCTCTCACTCACACACACACACACACACACACACACCAACCATGGCTCAACCCATGGAGCAGGGTCTCTTGACTCTCTGCGTAGCATTTTCAGGAGGCTGGACAGGCTGCCGTGAGAAGGAGGTGGTAAGGAAGTCCACTCCCATCAGTGCAGTTGATCCAGTTTCAATCTGGATCCATCACACTGTAAAATCTTAAGAGCCACTTGTTAACTAACTCATAGTTCTGTCATGTCCCTAGAATAAGCGACTAAAGCCATCCTACACAGAATTCAGATCCATGGACTGGATCTCCGCACACCTCTTTTAAAGACTTATAGTAGCCACTGATGGGGATAGGGGCAGAAGGCAAATCAAGTTGAGGCGATAGTGCTAAGGAAGGGTATGTCTAACCTTTTCCTCTGCATCATTTCCTCTTATCAAATCCCATATTGCACCTCTCTTCTGCCTCCCCCCAATCCTTATCAAGCATGGCAGGTTTTGGGAGAGATTTCTGTCTGGGAAATGGTGCAAGGGTATAGGTTAAGACCCCCTACTCCAGGACTGCCAATGCAAGCCAACTCATCCCACAGCCCTCCCCAGCTGCTGCTTTAAAACTTTTTTAAAAAAACAACAACAACATGATCCACTCACAGATCTCCACTATTGTCCAGTCCTGGCAGGGGGAGACCTATGGATAAAGGTCAGACCCAAGTTGCAGGACCTTGGAGAGTTCCAAGTGAGCAATTTGCTTTGCCCAAGTCTAGTGTCCAAAAGAAGTCTTTTTATTTATGCTAGTCAGGCCAGATTAGGATGTATGGATTTTGTTACATCTGTTCCGTCTGTGTTTCATGGATTTTCAGGCGTCTTTCATTCCAACGTCCACTCATTGACAGAATTCGTTTTATTTTTTTAACCAAAATTTTGTTCTACGTTCACTAATTTGCATTAGCACTAATGCATGCTTGTGCAAATGTGCATTAGCGCAAAAAAAAAAACCCCAGGTGAAAAACTGGTCCACAAGTCCGCAGAATCCATATGACTCAGAAAAATGTGGTATGCTGCAGAATCCATAGGTTGGATTCATAGAAATCTGAACTCCTTTGAATCCATTGCGGAATTCTCTGACATCCCTAGCTACAGACTATCACCTCTTTCCAAGACAGTGGTGAGCTGAAAAGGCCAATTTCCTGTCCCCAGGCTGAGCATTTCATTCCCTCCTGCCTCAGCTGGTGGTCTGGCGAAGGTGAGCATGGGGCTCCAGGCAGAAGCAGTCTCTGGGAATCCCTGTGCAGAGGTCTCTCAGCAAACAGACTCTAGCCCAGTGTCAGGGCTTATTTCTGCAGTAATAATAATAATATTTCTTACCTGCCTCTCCCTTTGGATCGAGGCAGGGAACAACATTAATACAACAGTACAATATAAATCAAATGCATAAAACTAATTAAAAGAGCATATAAACCCAATACAATATTAAAATAACAATCAGGACATCTTAAAATTCTTAAGTTTAAAATTCATCCCAGTAGGCCTGCCGGAAGAGACTAATCTTTATAGCATATTAAACTCAGAGAGAGTATGATGTTGATGAATCTCCTCTGACAGGCCATTCCACAGTTTAGAGTTGGCAGAAGAAAAGGTCCTCTGAGTAACAGTTGTCAGCCTAGTTCTCCCCAGAAGACCTACGTGTGCCTTTGCTGCTGGTCCTTCTGATGTGTCTGGCCCCTTCTAATCTAGGTCAAAGCCAGAGCTACTATCCATAGTGGAAGCTCTGTACATAAACCTCACAGAAATGAAGCTCACTTATTTCCAAGTAGGTGTCTATAGTTTTGTGACCTATGGCTCTCCGGTGCAAAGCTTTGTGTGTGCTCCGATTCATACTAGGCCAGCTCAACTGAATGGGCCTTGCTTTGTCAATCTGGCACTGCTCCAGATGTTTTGGACTTCAACTGTCAACATTCCTAGCCTTGCTGGCTTGGGCTGATAGGAGTTGAAGCCCAAAACATCTGGAGGGCTAGGCTGACCAGATAAAATCCAGGTCAGGGCTCCTGTAACTTTAACAGTTGTAGAGCAAAGGGAATTTCAGCCAGTGTCATTTGTATGCAATTAGCTCCTGGTGAAATTCCCTCTTCATCACAACAGTTAAAGGTGCAGGCACTATACTAGAGTGACCATATACAAAAGAAGGCAAGGCCACTGCAACTTTAACAGTTGTGATGAAGTGGGAATTTCACCAGGAACTAATTGCATACAAATGACACTGGCTGAAATTCCCTTTGCTCTACAACTGTTAAAGTTACATGAGCCCTGACCTGGATTTTATCTGGTCACCCTATGGAGGGCACCAGGATAGGGAAGGCCAAAACAGGCAGTGCAAATGCCCGACTCGTTTGGCTGAATTCCATGGGCTCCAGGACAGTCCCAAAAAAATTTCTAGAGAGCACACAATCCATCTCTGCCCAGCTTCTTGGACAACAAGGTCTGGAAAGTGATGTCCCCATCACCTTTTCCTAGTTGCTTCTCTTTACTTCATTCAGTTGTAGGGAACTAGTAAAAGAATTCTGATCAGACAAGTCCCCTAGGAGAAAACATAATTCACCACCGCCACTACAGAATAACAGGGAAGGTGATGAGGATTCATTTTTGCCTTAGACAGCAAAATTATTTCAGTCAGCTCTTTATGTACACATGGAGCTCCCATAAGAAACCATTCCTTCCTCTTTGTAGAAACATGCCTTGGGATTTTCCACATCCAACTGCCATTGACATTCTGCCTACAGAACTGCATCTATCCTTACTTAAAAAATAAAAAAGTAGCTCATTTCATGTTGACAATGTTTTCCAACTCTTTAGAGAACTCCAGATAGAAGACTACAAATACATCCATAGAAATATGTCCATATGCTTTTGCAGTTGTTGAAATAACTAGCCTTCCATTTTGCCGCCATATTCTATTCTGGTTCATTTTTTTACTGAATTTCAGGTGTTTCTGCAAAGATGCTATTAACCTACTTCCCTTTTCCCAAGGAGATACCCAGAGTGTAATCTCTGTTAAGACCCAGGAGGGGAAAGATCCTACATGGACTCTCTCTCTCTCTCTCTCTCTCTCTCTCACACACACACACACACACACACACACACAATTTTCCAAACTTTTGGAGGCCACTTTTAGGGGTGGAACCCTCCCAAAGCAGGATACAAGATGAGATAATAAAATTCAATAACAATTGTCATTACAAATAAAACTAGCAGCCCACAACTTAAGGAAAGGCCAATAAGAACAAGTGGGTCTTCAGGACTTTCCTGAAGACCTGCAAAGAAGACATTGATGAGCCCTCAGTGGAGTCTCATTCCAGTGGTGTGGAGTCCCTCCTGCAAAGTTGTCTCACTTGTACTCAGCTACCTAACTGCCCTTGGTGGCAAGCAAGTGAGAAGACTTTCTGCTGATGACCTAAGGGAGTGCAAGGCAGTTCCATTTTATGAATATTATTTGGCTGAGCTGGTTGGATGGCATGCTCCTCTTAGGAGAAGGCAATCCACAGTTTCCAGACTTCTGGTGGTTCCTTGCACTAAGGTGGCAAATTCTAGGCTCCGGGCATTTTCCCATCTCATCCCAGATTATGGAACTCTCCCCCTCTACACCTTCATATGGAACTGGAGCTGGACAAATTTAGATGAGGCCTGAAAACCTATTTGCTCAAGTTAGAGCCATAGGTGTTGGTGTATGGAGTGAGGAACTATTGGTTTGTTTTTGAATTTTAAATTGTTTGGTTGTTTCAATTGCTTGGTTGTGAATTAGTTTAATTTTGGTTAGTAGTTTATGTAATGTGTATTTACTGATTTTTGTCTTTATTGCTGCATTTTGTATGTTTTGGTTAAACTTCTACCCCAATATAGACATGGCCATTAATAAAGTATCCATAGTGTGAAACAGAATTTGGGCCATTATGATTTAATTTTTGAATCACTTCCACCTCCTGATGTTCATTAAAAAATTCAGAAAGAGTTTGATTGGGATTGAATTACTTATAGCCTTAATCACCTTTGTTAATTCTTCTTGCCTAAAATAATTATGGAATCCTTCACTTACAGAAAACAAATGCATTGTGTTAGTAAAAATGTGGCATGGCCTTCAGCCAAGGGAACTATTATTCTTACTTAAAGTAGTGCTCTGTCTTCATCGCTTTGTGTTTGTGGATTTCAGCAAGGAGTCACATCCTCCTGACCTCAAAAATGTGTGTGGCAGAACGTTCAAGCACCTGCAGGAATCTAGCATGGCTGTCTATTGTTAGCAGGCTTTGTCTTGACATTGGCCTGTTAATAATTGGAAGATTGAATCTACAGTGAAGAGGAACGCAGCAGTCGGGGGGGGGGGGGGAGAGAGAGAGGTTGACAGAGGAAGAGACAAGTATTGTTTTAAGATCACGTATGTTTTCATCCAGAATTGCTGTGGGTTTTCAACATCCTTTCAGGTGGCAATATACCAGTTGCTACTAAAGCCATGCATGTTGACACATGCATCATATTACACACTGAACTACAGAGACACCCGTCAAATCTGCACTGAAGGAAATGAAGCCTAGAATGGTAGGCAACAGAGAAAGAGAGAGGGCTCCTCTAAATAAGAGATCGTGACATGGAAGTTTATAAGTTGATTTCATGACATTGTCAACAAACAGGATGTCTGCCATGGTTTTTCCCCCACCCTTATTCCATTTTTAAAAATATCAAAGATAAGCTGGAATAAACCCTTAATGCCGCAAAAACAGCAGTGTGCCACCACACCATTTATATCTTAGGCCCAGTCATAAGCACCCCTTCTCAGGACAAGCGCCACCACTTGAATAAGCCTGAGGCAGGACAAAATAACACTACCTTTCCCCTCTCTTTGAGGGAACAAGGCGAAGATGTTGGGAAATAGGTTCTGCTGTGAATATACTGGGCTAAAGGTTTAATATAATTTGTGTATTTAGAAACCAATAGAGCAGGTGACAAAGCCAAGCTGACGCGTGGTTTATGGTAGCAAAATAAAGAAATTGTTTATTGTCATTTACAGTTCTTAGTTTCTTCAAATTCAATTTAAATCCTGTCTATTCTTAATAATACTAGTAATAACAATCTTAATACTAATAATCCTAAATCTCTACAACCTTATATCTATTTCTTTCTCACACAGTCTTCTCACACTCAGCCACCTACAAACCCCAACTAACAACCACTCACTGACAGACTCCCAACCCACTGACTAACTGCCAACAGACTAACTGACAAACTTCCCCCCACTCCCTTATCTAGCATCACTAGCCACACCCACTCAGTCTAACATTCCAAGCTCTCTAAGAATATGGTAGATACATTGATGGGCTCTCTCAGTCTCTGAGTGTCTCTACATTAAGAGCATTTCTGTTGTTTATCCGGGCTCTTGTGCTTCTTGGTTCTTTGGCATGATTGATATGGGCTGCATTACACAGGAGGAGAGAGGCGACAAGGCGGAAGATCCTGCTGTTTCCCAGACTGCTTTAAATGGTAGACATGTTTGAATCAAGGGAGTGCCTCCTTCCTTTCCTGGTATATCTGCAAAGGAGCTTTGCGGGGGGTGGGGCAGTCTTGTTTTTATCTGCTGTAAGTCTGCAACCCTCAACACACTTACTTGGCAGTAAGTCCCGTTGAACAGGATTGGACTTACTTCTGAGTAGACACATGGGGAACTACTAGCATTTTTACAGTTGCCAGAAAAAATGTAATAGTTGCACTATGAGTGGATGTTTCACAGGGAGCAAAACTCTCTCACTGTCAGCCTAAATTGAATGGATGCAGCTAGGACAGCCTTCCCCAACCTGCTGCCCTCCAGAAGTGCTGAACTGCAATTCCCATGCCCAGTGACCATGCTGGCTGGGAATGACAGGAGTTGCAGTCCAACACTTCTGGAGGGCGCAAGGTTAGGGAAGGTTTAGGCTGACCATATGAAAAGGAGGACAGGGCTCCTGTAACTTTAACAGTTGCAGAGAAAAGGGAATTTCAGCCAGTGTCATTTGTATGCAATCAGTTCCTGGTGAAATTCCCTCTTCATCAGAACAGTTAAAGTTGCAGGGGCCCTGCCTTCTTTTGTATCTGGTCACTCTAGTATAGTGCCTGCAACTTTAACTGTTGTGATGAAGAGGGAATTTCATCAGGAACTAATTGCATACAAATGACACTGGCTGAAATTCCCTTTTCTCTACAACTGTTAAAGTTACAGGAGCCCTGTCCACCTTTTCATATGGTCAGCCTAGGAAGATTGTGGTAAGACAACTCAGAGAGAGACAATTTGTGTTCTCCTGGGGCAGCAGCAGAACTAGCAGCATCCCACCACAGGAAAATAACACCATTGCTTTTTCTGCTGCTGCTGAAGGAGAACACAAGTTGTGTATCTCTCCATTGTCCCAGGTACAAAGAAAATGGAAGAATGTCTTCTTAACACACCCTAACTTTCACTTTTGAAATGATTACTCTCACATTTATTCCTTACATTTGTACAGTACAATATACATTTGTTTATTATTTATTTATTTATTATGCCATAAAATTTCATCTTCTGTAACAGTGGAAATGATGTATGATAGGCAATTCTGTGCATGTTTACTCTGATGGTAGTGGGAGTAAGTCCGATTGAACTCAGTGGGGTTTACTTCTGAGTAGACGTGTAGGATTGCAATGTAACTCATCAAAAAGAGTTGTGGCAGTTTTATATAGGCTGACCATATGAAAAGGAGGACAGGGCTCCTGTAACTTCAACAGTTGTAGAGAAAAGGGAATTTCAGCCAGTGTCATTTGCATGCAATTAGTTCCTGGTGAAATTCCCTCTTCATCACAACAGTTAAAGTTGCAGACACTATACTAGAGTGACCATATACAAAAGAAGGCAGGGCCACTGCAACTTTAACTGTTGTGATGAAGAGGGAATTTCACCAGGAACTAATTGCATGCAAATGACACTGGCTGAAATTCCCTTTTCTCTACAACTGTTAAAGTTACAGGAGCCCTGTCCTCCTTTTCATATGGTCAGCCTAGTTTTATACAGCATGATCCTTCTTGAATGGATGTTCTCTGGAGCAGAAGTTTATTAGCTTCAGAAGTAAAGGCACTTTGGAACAATATTACCCTGATTTCTGGAATGAGTCTGCTGTGTCAGCCTGACACACATTAGCTTACAAGGAAGTAACATGAATATGACAGTGCCTACATATTTGTGTACTGTTAGCGTTGTGGGTCTCAATGGGCAGTATCCAATGCTGCTGCTGCGCTTATGCAACTGATGCAGTATCAACATAAGGGAACTCTAGCACTATGCAAATAGCATTATCTGGTCACCAGCTTACACTATTAGCTTAGCACTAGAAGTCACTAATGCTAGTGCTAACTCAATTGCGTAAGTGGAGTGGCAGTGTTGGATACTGTCCCAAGATGCCTTTGTGTTGAATTAAGTAAAAGAAAACAAAAAACATGAAAACAAGGGAAAGTCCTGTGGCACTTTAAAGATGAACAAATTTATTCTGGCAGAAGCTTTCATGGACTGCAGCCTACTTCATCAGATGCATGGAGTATTATGGAGCATTTCAGGTTTATATAAAATACATGGTAAGAGAGACTGTAAACAATTTTTACAATTATTTTCCTGCAGCACCATATGCACTTTTATAAACCTGAAACTCTATGTAACACTCCATGCGCCTGATGAAGTAGGCTATGGTCCACGAAAGCTTGCCCCAGTCTTTAAGGTGCCACAGGACTCCCCATGGTTTTGCAGCAACAGACTAACAAGGGCTACCCTCTGGGAGCAGGGGAACCCCATATAAATGAAGGTAATAAAACCCATTTGGTTGACCTCAATGTTGCCATGCATTCTTTGATGTGCATACCTTAAGCATGTCTCTGGCTATTCTTTTCCCATTCATAGTAAGTAGTTTGAGTCTTTATAAAGCTCTAATTATATAGACTTTCTGCCGGATGCACTGAATAATTTCTATTTCCATTGCTTTACTGCATGAAGATCTCCTTTTGTATAACTGTAATCTTCCTCTAATCCCTTCTCAGGTGACACCCAACCAGTAATCTGCAGAGATCTTTACAAGTTGTAAAGAAGAAAGACTGAGTGCATACACAGTTCCAGGCTGCCATAACTCAAAGGCTTGTTTTCTTTTTCTTTTTTTAAGCATCTGCATCCCCTTAGTAAATAATATGCTGCCTCTGGACAATTAAGGCGCTTCAAGGCATCCCTGACCTGACCTCCTTCTGAAGCAGTACGCCTGAGGCTTGCGGTAGCTCCCCTGCCTTAGTTGATACATCTTGTGAAAGGAGAGTGGGAAATCACAACAATGCAGAAAGAAAAGGGCAAAAGTTGACCCAGTGGAAAGTGGCTGTATGGGAAAAGAATTACCAGTGGGGTTCATGCTTGTTAATGTAAGATCTCTCCTGTTCAGGAGGAAAATGAGAAGGGAAACAAAACATAAACAAAATGATGTGTTTTCTGTACAAATAATTGCTCTGCTTTAATAGCTGCACCATCAAAGTCTGAAACAGCCTTTCGGAATGCTCCAACATCATGGCCAAGGGGCATAAAATGTCACATTAGAATTGCATGGTAGAAATCAATACATGGGAAATCCTAACATTTTATCAGTGGAATATGCTGCAGAGAGAGAGAGAAGGAGGGGGGAATAAAAATAACGAACCCACAAGCGAATCTACTAGGAGCTAATTAAGGATGTTGTTCCAGACAAAAAAAAAGCAAATTGTCTTTCCTCAAGAGTGGAGGTACAATGAGACAACTAAAGTTCAACTGGTAAATAGAGAGCTTGCAGGAAAGAAATGATTGACACATCTAACAAACTGAACCTCCTATAAGGTTTGGTTGTTTCACCGTGGATGCCCATCAAGATTGGTCCAAGACATGTTAGTGCTAAATTGTATTTCCTGCATTTCCAGCACATTTGCCCCATCTTATGTTATCTGTATCTGTCTTCTGCTGGGCAAGAGGACTATCAAAGGATTGATATTACTCCAAGGTGCTGAACTCGGTTTCGGGATAGGGTTCAGCATCTTGGATAGCTCCTTTAGAGTTCTGACTGAAAGCCTGAGTGGAATCAATGCCCCACTGACATCGAAGCCACCAACCTCCTCTGGTCCACGTTGATGCCAAAGGAAAGTATGAGGAAACAACTTAACTGCACCCCTATGATTAAGCTCCTCAACCTACAAGATTCAAATTAGAGCTGTGCAAGATTCAGCTTCGGAAGGCCAAGGTTTCAGCGGCCATTTCAGAGTGTAACCTCTGTGTTGAGCACAGCTCTTGTGTCCCGTCAAAAAAAGCCTACAACTCCCAGCATGCCTGGGAGGGAGGGGCGGACTTACCAGGGTTGAGGAGCAACAGGCACTCATGGCCTCGCCATTGCTGGTCCACGTGGATCACATGGCTGGTGGGCAATTGGGGCCACATGAGACCCTGCACAGCTCACTGCAAGGTCCATGAGTGCGCTACAACCACTTGCATCCCTCCGTTCCTCTCTGAAATAGCCACCAATGCCTCAGACTTTCGAAGCCAAGGTCCAATCTTGCATATCCTTAATTCAAATATTACATAAATATATCAGCTGTGAAGGTTTGAGGCCTACTGAGCCAAAGTAAAAAGGTCAGGCCTTAGAGAAGTGGAGTTTTTCTGTTGGGAGGGGTATCCCTGAGAGAAGTCGTTTCATTTCTGCAGTTAAGGTTCATTCCCTAGTTAAGTTTAATTTCTTCAGAGTGGATGCAGTACTTTCAATTTTGGGGGAAGAAGGTATTAAAAAAGTGATATAACCAGCCAGGAGATAGCCAGAGAAAGACCAGACCATAAGGAAGGAAGGAGTAGAAAGATACAACTTGAAAATGTCTATGTGCCGCTTAGGGTATAAGAACTTGCTGTTTTGCAACTTTTATTTTTTGTTAATGCCTTTGTATCAGTCAGCTTTATTGACTAAAATTAGTTGTAAGTTGCTTGTTTTACTTTACCAGTAAACTGTTGTGTTAAGCCCTAAGTGTCTAGCGTGTCACTCACCCCACATCTACAGCCTAACATTGCTGTCAGGGTTCTTTCTATGACCTCAACCCCCTGAGCAACTTCTTAACGCTCTCTGCCTCCTTGAGAGTCCCACCTTCCTTCTTTTTACCTTCTCAATAACATGGCCATGTGTCCTCTTTTACAGAGGACAGCCCTCTGTTTGAAGGCAAACTGTATTTGAAGACCTGTCCTGACAATTAACTTTATTTATTTAAAGATAATGAACCATAAGAACTGTTGCCCATCAACACTTAGCAGCAGCGGAGGCTGGTGGTTCCAATTTCAGTGGACCCTATTTGGAGGATAGGGTTCAGCACCTAGGATAGCCCCTTTAGCATTCTGGCTCATTCTGACTTAAACCCAGAAGGGATTCACAGCCCAGCAAAATTGGAGCCACCGGCTTCCTCTGCTTAGCAGTATGCTGAGCAAGTGGCACACAAATCATTTGGTCACAGTCTTCCACAGTATGGTGAGATGTACTGTATTCCTATTGAAGATTAGATTAATGATTTCTAAGTTTGCTTCTATATGTACAAATTATCATATGTAAACAATCGCGATTCTCTTCTGCCCTGTGTTTTGGTGATCCCTGTCTTCTTTCGTAAGTGGCCACCCTATCATCCAAGAAGCCATAAGAAATGCTGCATCTCCCCCTCCAAGGATAGAGAGGCCAGTGGTGCAGCTAGGATTGGACCTCTGGGCCAAAGTCCAGGGCCTCCACAGCCCAGCCCACCCAGCCCAAATACCAGCCAGAGGCTAGTAGGTGGTTAGCTTTAAATACAAAACTGAGCATGCTCAGAGTATTCCTTTTTTGAAAACAGCTGGCAGTTTTTCCTTTCTTTCTCTTAACATCTCAGGAATGTAGAATTAGTTGTGAAGTATGGAATGGTGGAGCGGGATGGAAAGAGAAACGTGAGTGTCTGCTTCACCACTGAAACAATACACATGGCCGTCTGAAGCTGCCCGCTCCACAAGGTCATTATATCCCCACAAGGTCATTATATCCAGGGTCTAAAGCCATCTAGCTGCACCACAAGCAGAGAGAAAGTTTTGCTCTAGGCAGGGAAGGTCTGTCCCCAGAATCTCCCTCCCAGTCACCTTGGAAACCTCCAAGGTGAGTTCTGTGCTGGTGTCGGAACTCCAGCAGGGGAAAAGGAGACACACTAGGGAAGTCCCAGGAGTATGTGCTCCCCCTGGCCCTAAGATCTATGCTTGCTGATCTATGCCAGTCCTAGAGCCTGACATAGATCAATTCTTTCTCATTGGTTTCAACAGAGGGATTCATTTTTAAAAGGCAAGGAAAGAGAAAGAAATAAAAACACCCCTCGTCTCTGAATTCCTCCCTGCCAGCATCAACCTGGCAGGGCTCCGCACACTTCAGAACAGCCTTCCCCAACCTGGTGCCCTCTAGATATTTTGCACTACAGCTTCCAGCATTCCTGGCACATGGCTGTGCTGGCTGGGGCTGATGGGAGATGAAGTCCAAAACATGTGGAGGTCACCACAATGGGGAAGGCCGTGCCAGAACCTCCGACATCAGAGCTTTTCGGCCACCACACGTCGGATTCCAGCCTAAGAGTCCACAACTGATGGACTCAGCTGATTGCACTCAGCTTCTACAAGGGAGTGAAGAATCAGAGTGACCACCATGTATGTTTGAGTCATGGGACCACCTTTACTCTGCAACAGTGGGGGCTGTGGCTCAAACGTCAGTGGGCTGGTGAATTCACTCCGGGTTTCAGTCACTACTCTAAAGGAGCTATCCAAGGTGAATCCACTCCAGATTTCAGTCAGCCATGGATAGCTCCTTTAGAGTTCTGACTGAAACCAGGAGCATATTCACTGCCCCATTGACATCAGAACCACCAGCCTCCATTACTCTGCAAATAGGTTTTGGATAATTCTATTACATTTTAAAAGTAAGTACCCTGTTCTTTCTCCCGTGAGGAAGTGTTCTATGAAACTCCAAAGCCAATTGTTGCTTTCTAACTCTACTGGGTTCCTAAGGTGTTTCTTCCAGTTGAAATGATAGCACTGCTGGCCTTTCGAACGACAAATATTCACAAATGGCCACAAGGGGGCACTCCTGCACTGTGTGAACAGAAGTTTATGCAGGGGAAGGGCCTGCAAAGCGTTTCATTGTTATTCCAGCCACCTACATTTGGGCTACTGCTTTTTGGTAGAATTGTCAGAATATTGCCTGAAATCGACTCTCCGGCAGCCCACCAACTATATGAAAATATGCACGTATATCATATCATATAAATAACTCAAACATTGCATTCCAATTATTTCCACATAAATTCCCATATAGCCATGCTACATAATGCACAAAGCTGATATGACGTAGAACATGTCTGTCCTTCACCCAGCCATTTTTATTGCTGGGGAAATTGACCATAAAGGGTCCATTACCACTTCCTCAAGTGAGATGCCCCATTATCTCACTGACACCAAATCAATGATACTTATAGACTGCTACTGGCTGATTCATGCAGAAACCATACGGAATATGTGTTCCAGGCAAATATGCTGATACGCTAAGGGGGTTGCTCTACTTTGCAAATGAATATGTCTCAAACATTTTGCCTGTTCAGCACATTTAGGATCCTTCCATCAATCCCTGGCTGCAGGCAAGAGATGTAATTTATTCATCATCATTGTTGTTGTTTTGTTGTTATTATTGTTGTTCTAATAGTACCAAAGATAACTGAGATGTATGCAACGTTCTTTTATTCTTTCCTCTCAGATCTGTTTAGGCAGACTTTTGTTAATCATTTTGTGGTACATCCCCTATTTGCTCATATGTTATCCTGAAATACATTGAATTCTATTAATCAAAATTCAGATCCATTGTAAGGGATTGTCAGGTAAATGACAAGGATCACCTCCCAGTAGGGAACCAGAGCCAACTGCCAGTCCCCAGAATTCCCTGACCCTGCTGTTCTTCATTCCTGTTGCTGCCTGTTCACCTATTCTCTCCAAGCGGGTATTGATAACAGCAAAGAGAATGATCAGGAGTCTCTGCTTGACTTGTCCTTTCTCTCTCAGAGGTGGTGTAGATTGGGCCAAGCAAATGGGCATCAGCAATAGGGAGGAGGAGGAGGAGGAGGAGCTACTCGGGGAGGAGAGTCTCTGTTGAGGACATTGTGCCCCAAATCCACCCACCCACCCTCACTGTCAGGATAGGTTCTGCTAGTTTTCTTTTTCACCTTGTTGACTTCGGGTGCAATCCTAGCCTCACTCACAACTCACCTGAAGGGCCTCAGGAAGCAATGTAATTTCCATTCTATCTGTGGGATGGCACTTATGCCACCAGGGCCAGCCCAAGACATTTTGCTGTTTGAGGCAAAGGACAAGATGGCAACCCCCTCCCATTCCATGTGAAAACTCTATCTGGACAGGCACATGAACCTGTCCTCCACACTAATGATGAGGCAATGTCCTCCACTAAACCTGAAGGCAGCAGGCTAACTTAAGGGGCACAGATTAGGCTGCACGGCACACAACTCTCTCCTTGAACACCTTGCTGCTGCTGCCTCCCAGCATCTGCTGCCTGAGGCAACTGTCTCACCCTGCCTAATGTTAGGGGCGGCCCTATATGCCACCAGGAATCCCCATGGTCTGCTCGCAAAATGCTCCGCTGGTGTTAGTACTCCACTGTTGGTGTTCCACCATGGGAATCAGGGTGTGTTGGGTATGACAATACCACATCCAGAGCCCATTTGATTCCCTGACATCCTAACAAGAATTAGTGAGACCTGGGGCTGGCATAGCAAAATACCTCCCATTCACTAATGTGATGACCAAAAACAGTGTACTCCCTCCCACCCTGGAGAAATGGTGGGGCAATTGATTTGATGGTGGGTCCATGAACTGATCTCCCCCACTCCCCAGTATAACTGCAGGTAGGATGGCTCTGTTAGGCTGGTGTGTATGTAAGCCACTTCTCCTGCTATAACAGAACAATGGCCACAATGACCCTGTTCAGACAACACATTAAGCCACGGTGGTTAAGCATTTTGAGCTAAACATTATGGCTTAGTGTGTTGTATGAACCATGACTTAGCATGTTGTGTGAACCATTCCTAACCATGGTGGCTACATAACCATGGTTTAAACATGCCCACTAACCATTTAGCAACCTAACCATGGCTTAACATATTGTCTGAACAGGCCCACTATGTGTGTAACTACTGTAATCACATGGGTGGGATCAAATGGCTGTGTCATTCCCATCACTATCAGACTAGAAGTACAATTGCAAAGGGGCAGGAAAGACCAATTGGATTGAATCCATTCCTGTTCCAAACTGCAAATGGTAAGTGGCTGAAATTTGGTGACATTGTTCACTACTGTGCAGATGATAATAACCTAGAAGGAACATAAGAAGAGCCATGCTGGATCAAAAAAAGTGTCCCTCTGGTCCAGCAATCTGTTCACACAGTGGCCAAACAGCTGCCCATGGAAAATGCACAAGCAGGACAGGAATGCAATTGCACCCTCCTGCCCATGTTCCCCAGCAACTGGTTCAGATAGGTTTACTGCCTCTGATACTGGAGGTAGCATATAGCTATCAGGACTAGTAGCCATCAATAACCTTCTCCTCCAGGATTTTTTAATAGGTCTACATCTGTGTAAATTCCCCAATGAAAAGTGCACCGGGGGTAGAATTCTACTAGTCAATGGAAGAATTAAGAAAGGCTTTCTAACAGAGGTCTCTGTTTATACAGTTGCACAGGATAAGAAGCCTCCTGCCTTGAGGAATTTATTTATTCAGATTTTTGGAAGGCTTCATTATCAAATGAGATTTGCAAAGATTGGTAAATTAGTGGTGAAGACAAGGGCTTTAGTTTTCAGTATCAGAGACAATCTTCGTTACACTAATTTCTTCCTTCCCACTGAGATATTTCGTTCTCTTTTACCTTGTTCTCAATGGCACATTTTGAAATCAATGCCAACACTCAGATATCTTTTGATCATTTATCAGAGAAGTCATGTCGTAAAAAACATTTAGCTAAATATCAGAAGAATGAAACATCAAAAAAGAAAGTGCTTATAGCTTCATCGATATACAATGGACATGAGAAATTTGCTCAGTGTGGCGGGCACCCTTGGAAAAGCATCACAAGATAAGAGAACCACAGCAAATCTGCATGACATATTGACTGGTTCACATGATCAAAACAAGCCACAGTGGCTTGTTTTAACCCCTGGCATGTGCCGGAGCATGCAGGGCACCATTAGCTTAATTACCTGCCACGGTGGCTTGTTTGGTCATGTGAAGTAGCCCACTGAGATGTGTCGCACACAATTTGCATATCTTCAGAAGGAAGTACACCAGTTGCTGATTAGCTGACATATTTCACTTCTGCAAGGCAAACGGACACAATGACAGGGATATCCTTAGGCCTTTCTTTCTTTCTTTCTTTCATTCATTCATTCTTTTTTGCAGCAGATCAGCAATCAACATTGTTCTTTGTCGCACCAAGACTGGAGTCATGTACATGGTGCAGAAAGGGGAAGCTCATTGGAGTGCTTAGATCAAGTGCCACCAGTTCATTCTGCCCAAAGACTGGCGGTGTTCCAGCAGCAGAAAATCTGTTATCAGTCTCTGTAAGCAGCACAGGTAAATTAACCTCAAACACAACTGTGATTCAGATTCTTCCAGAGTCACAGCAAAAAAAGAAACAAGAAACAAGAGGCCTGTCTTCAATGCACAATATCTAAAAGGAATCTTGACCCAAATCTCATTTTCGTTATGCATTTTTGGTTGTGGCATTTTATTTTCATTTGGGAGGGGTGTCTTGGCAGTTTTTGAAGTGTGATGAGTCCCATCTTGTTAGATGAGTGTTCTGGACAACTAGATTACCACCCAACTCAGTATTATTGGTCTATAACATTCTTGACCAGGAAACAGTCACAATCATGCTCTTGATTTGCATATTGGAAATAAATATATACCTGGTTCTTCTGATTGGGTTTTTAGTTTGTGAGAAATTAGGACTTGCTGCTGAAGAACTTCCACATTTCTTTCATGAGTACTAGAAACCCCTTTTTAAAATTTAAATCAAAGTTGAGATGCTCAAAAACTCTAACATGAAGCCCGCAGGATGCAAATGTTCCTTCAGGAGCAGTTTGTTCCCTACCCATGGAAAACAGAGACAGTGGCTAAATATAGATTTTAGAGTACTGTTGGCTTCTAAGTTCATAGGCTTCAATCCCATTATTTCTCAGAGGTTCTTTTTCATCTGCTGTATCAATATCTTTCAGCTGTGGGAAATAAACAGGAGAAGCTTTGCATTCATAATGCCTATCAAGGGATTTCAAGTGTATCAGCATATGGAGCGCATAGGCCAGAACAAGAAGCAAAATCAGAGACATAACCAAGCCCATCAGAATTGCCGGTGGAAAGAGAGATGCACAGTCCTTTGCATAAGCAAACTGTCCATCTTCAATGTTAAATCCCTGAATCTGTTAAGAAAAGAAAATAGTGTGAATTTAAAATAGTCTCCCACTCCTGGCTAAAGATATGTATGCAGATGTTTACTATACATTTAAACTGACCGTTAACCCAAGTTCTCTGGCAATGTATACAATACATTCAAAACATAAAGTACAAAAAAGCATCTATATAAACAGCACATCCAGTTCCTTTAGAGTTCTGAATGGTTTTGACTGAAACCCAGAGTGGATTCACAGCCCCACTGACATCAGAGCTACCAGACTCCACTGCTATACTATTGGTTTATTCAGCAGTGGACTGTAAGATTGGCTCTGCCCTCAAAACGGAAGGAACATGAGCCACATCAGATAATAACAACAGAGTAGAATTCCCATAGGAAGACATCTCTTCTTAGTCAGAAGGAAGCTGAGAATTGATGGTGTTGAAAGAAAGGGATGGGCACCCTCGCCCAGCTTTCTCCATCCTGGTGCTCTGCAGTTGTGTTGGACTACAATTCCTATCATCCCCAGCCAGCACAGCCAATGGGTGGGGGTGATGGGAGCTGTAATCTAACAACATCTGAAAAGCCTCAGGTTCCCCACCCCTTGCTGAGGACTTGAAATATTCTTCCTTAAAAATGTTTCATTCTATTTCTTTATCAAAACCCTGGGAATTCCCAATAGAGAACCAACTGAGCTAATGACTCCCCAGATACAGAAGCTGCCACCAGACCTTTTTCAGAAAGGCAGCTCCCCCAGATCAGAAGCAGATGCTAGATACCTAGGTTCCAGCAGCTACCAGTATAGTTGAGTGAAAGCATCAGGGCAGAACTCTAGCCTATTGTGAACCAAGGCTACACCTTCCAATGCCAACTTCAAACAAAGGAGAATTGCTTGTTCTACATCAATGAAGAAGGCGACTCCTGCCTAAATTATCTGCTTTTGAGCAAGCAGTTAGCCTTGCCATTTCCTTTTCCCCTTATCCTCATAAGGAGATAAGACTCAGTAGCGGCATTATGTCTTCTCCTCACCTGACCTCAGTAACTGACCTGCGAGTGACCTTGTCATTCAACTGCAGAGGATAGAACATCTAGGGTAAGGCCTCCAAGCCACTGAAAGCATCAATGAGAGGAAGGCTCAAACGAGATGTTTTGGCCAAAAAGCCTTTGCCACTCCAAAAAATAGCCCTGTGTCACTAAGCTCCCCCTCCTCTTGCCTAGTTAGGGAAATGTGTTTTACAATGTTACCATATTATACATTTCTCCACCCCAGTCCACACTCACTGGGCCACTTTGCATAATCACAACAAACCACTTTTGTGGCTTGTTTAAGCGGCTCACAACAAACAACCACGGTCTGCTTAAGCCATGGTGGATTGTTGTGAGACATGGCACTTGCCAGATGCAATTTGCATAATCTCCATCCAGTCACGCTTGTCATTTCATCCAAATCCTGGCAGGATGGCTTGTTGGAGGGTTAAGCAAACCTCAAATAATCTTACAACAGCTCATGGATTATTTGAGGGTTGTTTAACCCTCCAGCAAGCCATGCTGCACAGGTTTGTATGACATGATAAGCTGCAGCCAGGCAATGACTATGCTAATCATGGCCAATGGCTCACAACAAGACATAGTGGCTTGTTGTGATTGTGCAAGCCAGGTCATTGTAACAGCCAATAATGGTGATGTCCCTACCTAGACCCTACAGTAAGAGGAAGGAAACCAGATGTGTTCCTATCATTTATTTTATTTTATTTTATTTATATCCTGCCTTTTTTCTTCCTTAAGGAACCTAAGGCAGTGTACATAATCCTCCTCCTCTCAATTTCACCCTCACAACAACAACCCTGGGAGGTAGATTGGGCTGAGAGTCTGTGATTGGCCCAAAGTCACCCAGTGAGTTCCATGGCTGAGTAGGGACTAGAACTCAGAGCTCCTGACTCCCAGTCCAACACTTTAGCTGCTACGCCACACTGGCTCTCAGTGCAATTTTCAGTTGCAATTGCACATTTACTATAGTTGTGTGAGCCTGCAATCTTAGGCACACTTACTAGTGAGTAACTCCCATTAAAGTCAGTATGACTTACTTCTGAGTAAAAATGCTTAGAACCATGCTGCAAGCCAGTTTAGATACAACTACTCATACTTAAGTGGTCTCCGGATCACTTCTTCTTTCCCCCTGAAGTTCACTGGATCTTAAACAGGGATGCAGAACATAGTTCTACATGAAGGCTTTAGGAAAGGGAGCTCCACTGAACACAGAGAGAATTACTTCTGAGTAAATGTCTTTACAAGGAGGTTTTAAAGTATTCTAAGAGAACTGGTGGCAGTGGAAAATGGTGAACTTGGGGAACTAAGCTATTGTGGCAGGGAGCTCCTTGGGGCCTGGAAATATAACTACTGCTAAAAAGAAGGAGAAAGATCAACCCCATAAAGCAGTGGGATCAAATCCCCCATATTAGCACTGGGATTGAATTCCCCACATGTAATGTTAGCATTGGGATTGCCCAGTGAAGAAGCAAATTACTTCAAAGTAAACATTCTTTGACTTGCACTACATGTCACATAACAGGAAGAGTGAGACTACCTTCTTTTCTGTTCAAATCCTACTTTTTTACTTATACCTGAAAATGCTGGTAATTTGCTTTCAGTAGGTCATTAATGGTGCAATCCCATGCATGTTTAAACCCTACAACTCCCAGCATCCCCCAACCAACCATGCTGACTGGGGCATGCTGGGAGCTGTAGGACTTTTATCTGTCTAAACATGCATAGGATTACACTCCAACCTTTCTTGCTGCCAACACATAGAGCTTTCAGTCTAGGTACCCATACTACATTCACTTCGTCTGTTTTTTCTACATATTACCTGAAAGTCAATAAAAGTGACTTCCCAGAGCTTGGCTGCATCATTTGTGGAGCTGGGCGTCAGGAGCGCATCATACCTCTGCAAGTTGCTAACATGTTCACAGTGATAGGAGTAGATCGCCGGCGCATGTATTCGTGTCGCATTGAATGTCGCTTGCACAGAATGGTTGTAAATGAGCTGGATTCTATGTAAGGTAAACCAGTTTTGAATGGACAGTTTGTAATAACTGTTTGTCAGTATGAATCTGGGGGGGGAAAACCAGAAACAGAAAAGTAATAATATCTGCAATCGATCTCACCATACCGTTCCTTTCCTTTTTGACAAGAGGTCTTACCAAGTCCATATCATCATCGTATGAGATACTCCCCCATCTGTCATAACCCTAGCCAGCACAGCAAATGGCCTGATTACTGAGGAAGGTGAGAGTTGTAATCTACTATAGCAATAGGGAAAGGCTGCCAGGAAATGTCTTTGTCTTTGCCCATTTTCTCCCTGCCTACCGCTCCATTAATTCCAAAGCACAGTTTTCTGTAAGCGGGCAGAAACCCCAATATAATGGCAAAAAAGACAGGACTAGAATCTGCTGTCTGCAAAAATGTGTAACTACCCTCATTCACTCCACCATTTCTATGTTAATGATTCCACGGCACTGAGAAATGTGTGTGTTCAATGTTTTCAAAATTGCTGCCTAAAGTAATGAGCTAGAAATAGGAAGGCAAGTGTTGCTAGATTTTCATCTGGTATGCCATACCTGTTCTACATGGTGGGGAGGGGGGAATGTCTAGCCCACCCCATGGAGTTGTGAGGATTATGTAATACAAATATAATATAATATCATTACAATGGGCCTGTTCAGACAACACGCTAAGCCATGGTTAGGCTGCTAACCCTTTTGCAGCAAATGGTTAGTGAGTATTTTTAAACCGTGGTTACGTAGCCACCATGGTTAGGAATGGTTCACATGACACACTAAGTCATGGTTCACACGACACACTAACCCATAACGTTTAGCTCAAAATGCTTAACCACTGTGGCTTAGTGTGTTGTCTGAACAGGGTCAACGTGTTTAAGAATTCAAACCACGTGGCTTGACAACTGTAAGGTGGCGGCTGCAGGACATGTTTGAAAGTTGCTCATGACCTAGAAATCCCCTCTCCTATTGTGTGTAAGCCACACAGAGAGCTTCAGCTACTGGGCAGTATAGAAATGAAAATATCATCATCATCATCTGGGTCTCTAACTATTGAACAATCAATACTACAGCATGCAGAACCTTAGGCCGTGCCCCCTTCCCCTGGCCCAACCCCCTTTCCCCTGATCTTCAATTGTTTGGCGGCTTCCTGGCTTTTGTGCAATTCCCCCCACGCACACACACACATTCTAAAATGCCTCTCCAAAGGCTTAGTTACTAAGCCTTTGGAGCTTTAAGCTAATATAGGCTGGTATTCGCCCTGCCCCCTTTGCCTTTAGCCCCACCCTGTTTTGCTTTCAACCTCTCCCACCACCAGAGAGCTCTTCCAAAACTGAGTTTGTCATCCAGGCTGAAAGAGTTCAATAGTGTGTTATACAGTAACGTGGTAGGTCAAAGTAGTACTAATATCTTCTTAGGGCACAATTCTATGCACTTTTGGCATGCAGAAGCTCCCAGGTTCAATCCCTGGAATTGCCAGATTTGGCTAGGAAAGATCTCCACATGGAACCCTGGAAAGCTGCTGCCAGTCAGTGTAGGTAATATTGGGCTAAATGGACCAATGGTCTGACTCTGTATACGGCAGTTTCCCATGTGCCTTCCTAACCAAGTATCTCTGTTCTAAGGACTGTGACCTGATTGGAAACAATCTAGGGGTCTGTGGCCAGAAGACAACTTTCTAAATGGTAAGGGGAAAGCTAGACGGCATTAGGAGCACAATCCAATCCATGTTTAAACAGAAAAAGGACCTTCAACTCCTAGCATTCTCCAGCCAGCCATGCTGGAAGTTGTAGGACTTTTTTCTGCCTTAGAATGCACAGAATTGAACCTTTACTTTTCGTAAAATGCAACGGAATTCATAAAATTTACAAAATAAAATTGAAGCCATCAATGCCAGGGGTGTTGCCAGCCAAAGGTAAGCACTTTCATTGCAGCAAGGAAGGAATCAGCACCTTGGACTTAATGAATGTGGCTTAACTCTTTCTGGATTATGCTCCTGAGGTTCAGTTTGAAGGATGGTATTTTTTTTTTATGACAGCAATGGCAACTTCTTCCATTATAGGGCTATCTAACAGGTCTCTTTTGCCTGTAATTTGTTTGGATACAGATAAATGGTCCAGGTAGGGTTTAATATAATACATCAGTTGTTGCAGAAAAACACACCAGGAATTCATATTCGAAAACGTACCTGATAACAAGTCCCTTCAAATTGTCAATGTCACCAAAATTAAGGGAAAGCCTAGAGGGAAAAAGAACAATGCCAGAATAGATCAAGAAGTGTAAAAACAACAACAGGAAATGTAGTTAAATTTATATTCATCAAGCTACCTAATATTGCTGCATAACCTAGTATTTAGATCCTTCCCTTTGCAGGTGTTTTTTGTTTGTTTTTTTAACTCTCTCGCAGAGGAGGTGGAATTTCAGGATGAAAACTGGAGGGGGGGGGACTTTAAATCCCCCCTCCCAAAGCACCATGATCCCAATCCAAAGCAGGACTGCACATGCTTAGACTGAGGTAAATAATTCAATCACACATTGCGTTATTTAAAGAATATGTTGTTTGGCCTGCAGTTTCCACTATAATAAGATGTATTGTAAATGATAGTAATTATTTCTAAATATGCATCTACAGTATGCATTAAAAATGGCATATACAAATTTTGTGCAATCCTGTGTCTCTTTTGTCCCCTTCTTTGGCAGACTGTAACTGGCCACTCTATAGCAGGCAGACCAATCCATCCCCACAGACTATAACTGAGCATTTCAGGTTCTCAACATGCAGACCTTAAACCTGATCCCAGGGTGAAGGCATTGGATGGTGTGCTGTGGCCTGGCATATGGAAATGTGGCAAGGCAGCACTCCATTCGTGTAATACTCCTGAGGTTGCTGGAGCAGGGTGCTGGAAGCTGCATCTAGGCGTGCGTGCTTAGGGGCTCAAAGACTTTATGAGTCTCCAAACACCCCTAGCAGAGGGAGGTTTTTTACCAATATACTTACTAGATCAGTGGTGAAAATGCATTCAATCAGCCTTCCCTAACCTGGTGCCCTCCAAATGTGTTGGACTACAACTCCTATTATTGCTAGCCACACAGCCAAAGATTACGAATAATGGGAGTTGTAGGCCAAGACCCCTGACCCCCAAACCCCATTTGCCTGCTCACTTTCCTTTTGTATCAGCCATGCTCAGCATCTCCTGTACTTTGTTTTGGAACTTAATTGCCTGAGAAATTGGAATGTTTGTGAACATTTCAAGCCATCAAAACACCTCAGCCAATCAGAGTCAGAGGCTTCATCACCACAAGGACAATACAACAGAGTTACTGTTTACGTTTGCTTCAACTTTATACCTGACCTTAGTAACTCCCCAAAGTAGGACATAATCTTACATTGCATTTTCTTCACTGCAGTTTGAATCAGCAACATCCACTGTTGCATGAACACCAAATGTCTTGTCTGTAAGGTCCAGCTGGGTGTGATTCTGAAACTTAATCATAATTCTTCTGGCCCAGAAAAGAATGCAGGGACTTCCATTGACTGTGACATTAAGAGGGCTGTAGTGACTGTGTATGATAGATTCTTTCTCTGAATTCTCTTTGCTGCTTACGTTGTAATTCACAATCTGTGCATAACCAAGTAAGAGATTAGAATTACAGCTCTGTCTTGTCAGATAAAACGATAAATAGCAATGTGAACATACCATTTACATTTGCATCTATAAACCAAACCCGATCCCAAATAGTTTAGCGTAAGGCACGTCAGCATAAATAACTTGTGGAACATACTAAATAATTAATATTTATATTCCCCATCCCGCACCCAGTCCAGGGCACAAAGATCTGGTTCGCATGGCACGACAATGCACAGTGAGTTGCCAGCCTTTGTTTCAGGGTGGCATGTTCATGATGTCTGAACCAGGCATGGCATCCTTAGCATGGTTAACCATGCAAAGCCAACCTGAGAACCCATGGATTGTTGTTGAAAACAAGTTGCTTGTTTTCAGAGTGGCTTGCTGTGATGTGCAACCCGGCATGAGGGCTTGTGCGTGGTTTGTCATAGGGGCTACAGAGCTTCTTGTGATCTTAATAACGATATCTCCAGCCTGTTATGTCTTGAAATGACATTAGGCAATTTACTACTCTATACTTTGTCACCTCCAAAGGCAATGACACAATTTTTTCTACCTTCGAGGAGATTTGTGCAAATATACCCTTTTTTAACTTTAAGAGATTTGCGCAAATTTGCAGTAAACTACTAGTTACTACTAGCTACTGTGAGCAAGCATAGTAGTTACTATGTTTTAGTGAAAGTTAAAAAGAAAAAGTTAAATTTGTGTAAATCTACCCGAAGGTGAAAAAAAAATCTACAAAATAAACTTCACTCTAATGAGCACATATGTGCTCATTACAGAGTAGTGGAATAGGTGCTGAGGTTGTTCCACAAAGGCCCATGGGATATGTGCCAGGAACAGGTGTGAGAACTAAGGAGGAAACAAGCCACAAGAAGCTGCAGAGCACCTGATCAACAGTTGGGAGTAACATGGGTTAGCGACTGAACAATCAATCCACCATGGCTTATTTTCAGGGTGGCTCATCATGACATGCGAACCGGCCTTATAAGCATTTGAGTAAATTTAAGCAAAAGTTCAAATCCTAGCTGAGCCATAACAGCTCATTGGGCAGTCTTTGACAAGTCACTTTTCTTGGTTTCACCTGCTCCATAGAGTTGTGCTTGGATAAAATGGGATATCATTTTTATGTGTAAAACTCTTTCGATATTGAACAATAGAAATGCTAAAATAGTAATAACTCTCAGATGAGCTCCTGGAAATGTATAACCCACCATTTCCACTAATCTGAGTATGGTAAGACATACCTGACATATGATAACAATAACTAGATGAAAAGAGTCCTACAGCATCTTCTCCACATTGCATTGTTGTTCCAGATACAGACAACTAATCTGTTTGTCTCTACAGCTTTCTGCAAGTATTTCTCTTAGGTCATTAAAAATATTTCTATGACATCTTGTCATAGTAAGAATTGCCATATTAGCAGTCAAAAACATAGACAATAAACATGGAGATTGATTTGTGGGAGATTGACACTCAAAGCAAGAAATAACTTCATTACTTTTTTTGTGTAGGTGGAGTGAGAAAATCTGCATATATTTTGGTCAAGATCCAAACAAAATCTTGTCCTCTTAGGGAACAGATTCAAACTGAGGTCTGAAAGCCACCATTGGGTTAGTAGACAGCTGCAGTTTAGATTTCAAGTTGTTAGCAGTATGTAACAGAGAAAGTGCAACACGAAAGGACTTGGAGGGCAGTGAACAGAGGTGGGCAAAGAATCACTTTGACTCTGAGAACAATAGAATACTAGATTTTATTAGTCAATTAAAAAATGAAACATAAGTTGAAAGAATACCATTTTTGCAGGGTCATAAAAGATAAGCCTTATGTTTTTAGGTACCTGTCAATGGCTGAATTCGGACGACATATTAAGCAACGGGGGGGGAACAATCGTCAGTTGTGTTGCTTATTGTGTCATGTGGGGAGTAACACACCACACACACACAACTGACAGTATGCTAATTGGGCAATTTAAACAATGGAGAGAAACAACGGGCTTGCACGTTGTTTAGCCCGAAGCCCCGTTGTTTAAAGTGTCGTCCGAATTGAGCCCCCCTCTCTCCGTGGACTATCCCATTTGGGGATAGAGTTCTGCCGGCCAGAGCAGCCGAAAACCCCCGGCTGCTCTATACAGGCGGCAGAACTCACGGTGCATGCTGGGATACGGCTGGGGGACTGAGGAAGGGGGAGGGAGGAGATGCTGCAACCAAAATGGCCACCATACGTTATTAGCAACCGGGGCGTTTGCCGGTGCCGAGCAGCGCCAGCTGCAGCGTATCGTGTGAGGAGCTCCGCCTGCCTAACGCACGGTCGGTATGCTATTTACCCCTCCATTGCCTAATATGTCGTCCGAATTCAGCCAATGTGTCATTTAAGCAAAATCCTCACAGAGAAGTTACGCTCCAATTATGCATTCAACACCAAAACATCTAACTAAAATCTTATGGTTCTTGGTCACACAGCACTGCCTTTTAAGTCACTGCGCATTTTAATAGAATAAAAGCTGGACTGATCAGACAGAACTTGCATGGTACTGGGCCAACTTCAGACAGATGTCTAGAACCATGAGTTTTTAATTGGCTTCACTGAGTAGATCCACGTAATGGGAATAATATGGCTTTCTAGTGCCGAAACAACACACTAGACTGAAAATAATTCAGACAAGTGTCATAGCTGCTCTATAGAATTTGGGAGGGAAAGTATTGTTATGTACATTATGGAAGAACTTACAATCCAGTTTCCTGGTACCTCCATACCTGTGTAATTGCTACTTGTTGTAAATTAAGTTTTGGCTTCACGCTGCCATCATATCGCCGACCTACAGAAGAAGTATATCAAACAGCTCTGTTATCTTCACCTTTCAACAAGGATAAGCAACTTATTTATTGGCAACCAAGAACTTCCCTTCCTGTTGTACAGTACATTCTCACTAAAATTAATTCTATCAACATGGAGATTCAGGGCCAAAATATCTTATTTTAAAGACATAACTTGCAGCAATATCTCCCCCCCCCCTTTTTTTTTATTATTCTAGAAAAAGCATAGAGTTCCAGATCCAAATTGGGATTCTAATGTGGTGATGAGGGTGCTTTAAACCACCACCCCCACTGCTACAGTCTCAGTCCATATCACTCCCACTACTGCTTACAAGGATCCATTTATTTTAATGCAGGGTGGGCAATGTTGTTTTGGCCTACAACTACCATCAAACCTAGCCAGCATAGTTAATGGCAAAGGACTTTGGTAGTTGTAGACCAAAACATCTACAAGTTGCCCAGCCCTGCTTTAATGGGTCACTATTTGGCAATATATATTGTGTTTTTATACAGTTCTTTGCTTTATACTTTGATTTGTATTTAATGGTTCTACTTTTTGTGAATCGCCCAGAGAGCTTTGGCTATTGGGCAGTACAGAAGTGCAATAAATAAATATAAGTTGCAAGTGGAGGAGGGTGATCTGGATCAGGTCCACAGCAGGTAGGGTAGCCAAAGCTGGGCTACTTTATTTATGAGAGAGAGAGGGAGGGAAGGAAGGAAGGAAGGAAGGAAGGATGTTTGGGTCTCAGACAGCTGAATTTGTTATTTGAGAAGTCTGATTATGTAATGTATGGAGGAACCTGATATGGGAAGAAAGACAAGAGATGCTCTTTGCCTACCAACCTCTTCTTTCAGACATCCCACCCAAAGGCAGGAGATGCAGCCCCTGACTGGGGAGAGAGCAGGGGAGAAGATCCATGGTATTCCAATATGGTGACTGGCATGCAGGTGGCCTCATTACTCTTATGTGTTGAGGTTACTGTTGCTCAGGAAGGGGTTGACAATAAAGCCCCTGCTGTTCCTCCCTTTCTCTTTGTTGCAAATTCCAGCAATCTGTTTTGTAACGTGTTAGAAGGGACCCTTATAGTGAAATACACATGTCTACTCAGAAGCAAGTCCCACTGAGATCAATGAAGCTTGCTCTCAGGCTGCAACAGAGGGAGAGATGAGCAGCAAGGACATTCCATTGACTCTGCTGAAGATGTGTGCGATGTATATGTATATAATGTTTTGGGGGGACTGTTGAATGCCTTTATTGAATAACCCACCCTATATTGGGTGGGATAGAGAAATGCTTTAATTGATAAATGAGACCAGTTTGCTCAGTTCTTCCTTCAGTTGTCATCTGGAACAGCCATTCCATCAGGCTGCAGTAGAGAGAGAGATGGGAAGCTAGACCATTCCCTCAGCTCTACAGAAAGACCAGCTCCATCAGGCCCCTTCTCTCCATAAACTGTTTCTATTGCAGCTGGTTATCATAAGAACTGCTATTTAACTTGAAGAACAGGTTCCTGAGTTTTCTTGTTTCCCTCTTCCCTCCTCATATTTTTTTCCTTTAGTGTCATATTTTTAGATTGTAAACCTGAGGTCAGGGACTGTATTATTTGTTACCGATATCACGTAAGCTGCTCTAGGAGCCTTTTAGGCTGACAAGCAGGCTAAAATGTTTTACATTAACAGATACATATATCTATTTATCTAAAGCATTTTAAATAAAGGATTGCAGTTTTAATATTTCATGTAGGGGTAGTGAAAGAACACTGCACAATGTGTGGGGGTGGATAGTGTGTGTGTGTGTGTGTGTGTGTGTGTGTGTGAGAGAGAGAGAGAGAGAGAGAGAGAGAGAGACTTTTAAAAAAATCCTTTCCTGCTATTTATTTTGTTGACTCCACTTTCCAGAGGAGAGAGGACATTACAGCTTGAGCATGAAACACTCATAGCTTTTTATACTAGCACTGAGTATACAGACAAATTATGAGCAAGGACTGTTTCATGTAAACAAAACATCATGTGAGAGAAATGCAACAATGCCGCAAAGCCATATAATACTCTCCATCCATAGCCAGGTTCTTACATATGCCAAAGCTCTCCTAATTTTAAACAGAAATTGTACATTGTGACTAATAACAATCCATGGAGGTGTCAATATCACTTAGCTCAAAGTCCATTTAAAACCTTACCATTTCGTTGAAGCAGGTCTTGGTCAGAGAACGTAAAGAAACTGAAACGGAGCAGACACAAAACAGTATATGAGCTTTTTCCCCCCGTCAACTTTTAGACCTCATTTAAATTTGAAGACCACAGTTTCAGAGTGCAATCCTATGCATCTTTAGACAAAAAATAGAGTGCAACCTTATGCACATTTAGACAGAAAAAAGTCCTACAGCTCCCAGCATTCCCCAGCCAGCTATGCTGGCTGGGGAATGCTGGGAGTTGTAGGACCTTTTTCTGTCTAAATGTGCATAGGCCTGTGTCTTTGACCTTACAAATATCCAGTGTTCTTAGACTCATCATAGGCAATGCCAGCTAGGGGCTGATGGGAGTTGCAGTCCAACCACCCCTGGCGGGTGACACATTCTCAACCCCTCTCCTAGGCCAAAGGAAGAGAGGGAAGGGGTGGAGTCTGGGGTTGTGCTGGAGGGATCACAGCCCCTTTGCCTGTCCTCAAAAATTGTTTCAAAACATCTTCCCCCAATTCACACATTTGCAGGGGGAATAAATTGAGGAGGGAGTGCATTTCACCAAGTTTAGGGGGTGGGGGAACAAAAATATTTCCAGTGATTTGAAGAGATGCCTTAACTTTATGTAACATGATGAGTAAGTTCACATTGAGATCCAAACTGGCTAAGTTTCTCACTCATTCTTAATAGAAAACCACTGCCACTTGCCACGCTACAATTATCCCCCCACCCCAACTACAAAGAAGACAGGGGAAAAGGAAACTTCCCCACCCAACCATTGAAAATATTCTCCCCCAAATCACCCATTTCGTGAGCCAAAATTCACCACCCCTCCCTCACTCCAAATTGCGAAAACAATGAATCAGGATAAGGGTAGGCAGAAGGCAGATCTCCAGATGCTTTGGACTTCAGCTCTCATAAGCCCTTGCAAGTATGGGCAATGGTCAGGAATGCTGGAAGCTGAGGTCCAAAACATCTCTGCCCATACCTGAATTAGGATATAGTCCTAGGCTGAATACAACACATTTCTTCTGCGAACAGGTCATGGTACTGTCTCAAAGCGTATCATAGTCCTTCCAGCCTATGGGCCTGCAACACTAGCTATATCTGGAGTCCATAGTACTTCTCTTGTGCCTGTGCCTGTATTGCCTGATGGAGAAGTTTATTCTGCTGGTTGTGTGTGTATATGTTGGCTCCAGGTTAATTGACGTAAGAGTGCCAGGGCTTTGTGAGAACCTGAATAAATATGCTCACCATCAGCTAGTCCAAGAACCTTCACGAACTTTTCAATTCAGTCCTCTGCATTAGAGGGGAGTTGTTATCATTCAGGCCTTTAGATTTTTGCCTTCATCAAATGCTAAACATTGAAGGAGGCAATCCTATGGTCCCTGAGAGAGCACCCCAGGGGCCATAGGATTGCTCGCAAAAACCCTTCTGAGGTCAGAGACAGCGCTCTAAACTTGGAAGCAGGAGTCAGAGATCTGCCCCCCCCCTCCACTTCCAACCCTGGGCAGCCAGGATACAAGATATCCTAAGCCTCCTCCAGTCTCCTTCCCTCCCCCTCCAAAGAGCCCTGGCTAGATGGGTGAAAAGCTCATCTAGTGAAAATCACCAAACACAGATGGGGAAGTGAAGATCACCTCCATCTCTCCTCCCACCGTGCCAGCTTCAATCCGGCAGGATGTAGGAATCTCGAAAGCCTCAGAATTCAGAGATTTCCAAGAAGTGAGGGCACAATCGATAGGATTTTGTCCTAACCTACTTGATGATTAGTCAATTCTCATCCTTTAGAAAGGAAATTCAATGCAAGATAAAGGAAACCTCACAAACCTGTACCAAAGACAAGATTTAAAATGATTGATTGCATCTGTCTCAAGCTGTTGGATAAGCTGTCTGGTTTAGACAGACACCTGGAGAATTGCATCTCCAGTAGAAAGTTGATGTCAAGGCCCTCTATACAGACGTTTATGCCACATTTTAGAAGTTCATCTCAAAGGGAACCTAAATGGTGTAAAATATCCAATTCACAGCAAGAATATGGATGTGTTTGTTTACATGCCCAGCCAGGCATATGCTGCATCCCTGAACAGTTGCTGCAAACTGCTGGTTTCAAATTTTATGCTTATGATAGGTTGCCTTATGCCATCCAGAAAAACACCAGAAAATGAAACCATGTTTCACACCAAAGTAACACGATTCTACTCTCAGCATGAAAACACCCACAAAGAGCTAAATGTGCCGCCCCAATGAAATATTCATACCTCCACTAGAAACGTAGTGGCAAGAGTAATCTGTAAGCCTCCACAAGGTGCCACAGACTGACAGATACAATCAGCAAGCTTACTGCTGCTTCTCTAGGGAAGCAGTGGTCGATGTGTCAAAAAGAAGCCTCTGCCTATAATTGCTATTTGAGTCTTCGGTATATACAGACTTTCAAGCAGTGGTGTAGTGGAGTCAGGACTGGTATGGATGCAGTACCGGTACTTTTTTATTAGCAGGAATACAGACATTATCTGCCACCCCAACTCTAATTCCCAGTTCCTCCTGAGCCAGAGATGTAAAATTTCCAGAAAACTTCCTGGGAAAAGTGCAGAAAAGGACAACTAAAATGATCAAGGGGCTGGAGCTTCTCCCCTATAAGGGAAAAGGTTACAGCTGCTGGGATTATTTAGCTTGGAAGAAAGGAGGGTAAGGGGAGACATGATAGAGGTGTACAAAATCATGCATTGTGTGGAGAATGTGAATAAGGAGACTTTTTTCTTCCCCTCCCATAATACTAGAACCTGGGGTCATCCCATGAAGCTGATTGGTGGGAGATTCAGGACAGATAAAAGGAAATACTTCTTCACATAGCACATAGTTAAACTATGGAATTCACTACCATAAGATGTAGTGATGGCCACCAATTTGGATGGCTTGAAAAGCGGTGTATTGGCCTGAAAGCCTGTGAGCCATGGTGGCTCCCAAAGGCTTCTGGGTAGTCTCTGTGTCTCTGACTACAGCCTGCTAGTTTGGCCGTATTGCTGCGTAAGCATCTTTCTGATAGCTGGGAATGATGAATCCAAGGACGTCTCATGCGAGAGACACCTGGACTTTATCTGTCTGGCCTAACAAGCTGGACAGAGTATAATGAGCTGACATTCCAAAGCTGTTGTGTCAAGAAGCAAGGCCAAAGCTTCCCCATCAATCAGCTAGTTCCCAAGAAGATATGCTTGCTTATGTCAGTGAAATATCTGATTCACCATAGTATTCTATGGTGAGAACGGGCACTTTGTTATTGTATCCTTTGCACCTCTGCCAAGTTCAGAACTGTTGCTTCTGTACCCAAGTGGGTGTCCGGATGGATCGACAGTTTTGTACAGAGGCTATGCCATTTGAGTCCACTCTTTAGGCATGCCTGTCAGATTGAAAGATGCTCAATAAATCTCCTTATAAGTAAACTTAGTCTCTGAGCATGTCGTTTCCATGGTAATCTTAAAGAACAACCTGGGGGTCCACAGAAATGACCCCTAGGGGTGCAACAAGGGGATTGGATAAATTCCTGGCGGAGAAAGCTATCAATGACTACTAGTCCAGATGGCTATGTGGTACCTCCAGTATCCAAAGCAATAAGACTATATGCACCAGTTGCTGGGGAACATGGGCAAGAGGTTGCTGTTGCACCTGGGTCCTGCTTGTGGGTTCCTGGTTGATAGCTGGACTAGATGGACCCTTGATCTGATCCAGCATGGTTCTTTTTATATTCTTAAATTTTGAACTTCCATTTTTTTCTGGAAAAAAATGGAAATTTGGGGGGAAATTGAAAGATAAGCAATACTTACTTTTTAAGCACTCTTTAAATCTAAAGTCACTTGATTGCTTTAGGACAGCCATCACACATGACACTTTCCAAATATTTTGGACTTTAACTCCTATCAACCTCCAGCAGGATGGCCAATGGTCTGAATGCTAAGCATTGTAGTCCAAAATATATGTAGGGCACCAATTTGAAGAAGGCTGCTTTAGGAATGTAATGAAGCCTTTATGTTCTTAAAATTATATTATGTGTAACATAGTTTGCTCATATGATATTTGAAAACTTTAATAAAGTGAACTCAGTAAATTTGTATTTATTCTCTGAATAAACTGTACTTTTAAATATTAATATGCCAAACATATTTTAGATTCCTAGTTTATGTCTGACCAGAAGGAACTTCAGCAAGTAGTCCCTGAAACATCTGGATCATCCTGGAAACCAGAAAAAGCAGGAAGAACTGGTGGCAGAAGAAAACAAGTCCAGAAACACAGGACTCTGTAGAATAAAATCTGTCAAGAATGTACATTTTCTTCCATATTATGATACGATGACTCTGTTCACCTACTGGGAAACTGAGCATGACTTGAAGCATCCCAAAATGTCTATCAGTAAAAGATACATTGGATCAAAAAAGCCTTTTCCTACAATTGCTATTTGTGTCTTCAGTATTTACAGACACTCAAGCGGTGGTATAGTGGAGCCAGGACTAGTAGGGATGCAGCACCAGTACTTCTTTATTAGCAGGAATGGTGACATCATCTGCCATCCCAACTCTAATTCCCGGGTTCCCCTGAGCCAGAGATGTAAAACTTCTGGAAAATTTTCTCAGAAAAGTGGAATAAAATAACTATGCTGAGAATCTTATAGAGAGGATTAAAAAATGTTCTTCCCCATGGCTTCATTATTTCCAGACATTTTACATTTCTAGTCTTTCTATAAAAGTCTTCTTATTGAATAGTTTTTTAGAAATCATGAGAGGGGGGAGAGTAAAGGCTTGGTAACAATATATAAACACCTTTTCTTAAATTCTAAAAGAAAATATTTCATAATTCATAGCTGTTCAATCTTTCAGAAAAAAATAAAAAATAGTCCTTGGGAAAAAATGAAAGGAAGAAACCCCACCCCCAACCCAGTTTTTGACCAGGTTTTCACATCTTTACTCTGAACTTGGATGCAATTGTTACAGTAGCTGGGTGTGCGTGTGGGTCGGAGGGATGATTTTTCTCAGCAATGATATGTTGTTCCCTGTTGCAATTCAAAGTATTTTGAAGTGTTTTGATCTTGACCTTTAACGGCACAAATCAGCTTCAAATCAGTCCAACCTCTGTTTGCCCTGGGACTTATTCTGTGTGCTATGTATATTCCATAACCATAGCTAACAGGGAACCATATATTCCCTATTCAAGTACTGTCCTGAATGCATGAGGGCTTAAAGTGGACAAAGGGCTGGAGCCGTGTATTCGGCCTCCATCCCATTCAGTTCAGAACTGCAAAAGCGCGCTGAAGGTCTGAAAAAGAACACTACTCGTGTTTGCTTGAATGAGAGTATAACTCTCCATGCAACTGGGAACTCTGTACTGACCTTCTATCCACTTTAAGCTCTCACACATGGAGGCAAATGCCTGAATAGGGCTCTTGACACCACTGGATATATGACTGGTGAATATATATAAAGTACCCTTGAAGAATGCTACTCCAGTGCTCAGTTCTAATTATGGATTCTGTATGTGGGATAGAAACTGTATGTGGGCTTTTCACTATAAAGAAGCCACATACTCATATACCCATTACATTCTATCAGCTGCCTGAGCTATAGCTGAACACATTTCAAGTGGCCTTTCATAACCAAGAAGCTTCAATGCAGATTGATTCCCCTTATGCACAAATTTCTCATCTTCCACTCATTCATTATGCAGAAGAGTACTTGAAGGGATGTGATATGGAGCCCAGATAGTATATGGCTGATATTCTATTCATAGGACCCATCAAATGCAGGGGAGTACCTAATTCTACAAACACATAAGACTATGTTAGCTATGGGAATAGCTACTATGACAGATAGGAGGAAGATCTCAGGTATCTAAAAGCATATCATATTTGTTTCCTTGCTTACTTCTTAAAGGTATATTGTTAGTGTTGTTGTTGTTGTTGTTGTTGTTATTATTATTACAAATAATAATAATAATAATAACACAAATAAAAATGAATACTATAAAAACATAATCTAAAAACAGTATACTATGAAAAGTATAAATGTGCCCCCACTCACAGCCTAGAATGAACACCACAATAGCAGCCCACAACAAGCGGGCCATAACTAATGTCCAAATACCTGAAAAAATAAATACTTCTTTACCTGGCACCAAAACGATGACAGTGTCAATGCCAGATGAGCTTCCTTGCAGAGAGTGTTCCATAAACATGAGGCTACCACACAAAAGGCTTGTTCCCGAACTGATACACACACACACCACAGCTTCTCTCAGTATGGGCACACACAGAAAGGACTCTGGAAGTCCCCGGAGGATTGGGTAGGTTCATACGGGAGCAGTCTTTGAGGTATTGGAGTCCTGAGCCATGTAGGGCTTTATGGATTGAAACCAGCACTTTGAATATGACCCAGAAACAAATTGGCAACCGGTGCGAGTGAGCCAGAACTGGGCTTACTGTATAACTTCATATCACCAAGTCTCAGTCAATAACCTGGCTGTCAAATTCTGCACTAGCTACAGTTTCTAAACTGTCTTCAAAGGCAACTCGATGCACCACGCTTTGCAGTAATCTACTAGAGCTTAGACTACTGATGCTAGGCTATCCCATTCCAAATTGGATCACAACTGAAGCTGGAAGGAGGCACTCCATACCACGGAGGCCACCTGCGTCTCCAAAGAACATGATGAATCCAGGAGTACCCTCAAGTTACACACCTGCTCCTTCAATCCAACCAGACCCCATCCTCGCGTATTTTCCAAACTATGGATCATTAGGAGAGGAAGCAATTGAGGTCATCAGAACTGGATCAGAAACTGCTTTTGAAACTTGAGGGAGAGGGAATACTGCTGAAAAAGAATAAAATATCCCTAATGCATGCATCCAATAAATGGACTCTGCAGGTCATAGGCCATGAGAGGCATTGTTATATAATGGCTACAATTTGGGGCTGAGGCACTCTACGTTCAAATCCCTGCATAGGGACAAAATTAACTGAGGGTGCAACCCTATGATTTCTGGGTGATATATCACTTCTCCCCCTCTGAAGGCAGAGAGAGAGACGTCCACTCATGGAGGAGGAGTTCCGACCACAAATCCCACTTCCCGACCCCTGCTGAAACATCCATGTCCCTTATATCTACAGTGTCAGCACTCTGGCATTGGAGGAAGGGAATAAGAGACATGCTTGGGGGGGAGTGTTGGGAGGAGATCCTGGAGATCCTCATCTTGTCTCCAGCCTTGCCCACAAACTGGCTGATAGTCTATGCCAGACCTGAAGCTGGCATAGATTAATTTCCTCCTATTAGTTACATATGGAAGAAATTGATTAAGACAGGAAGAATCCCAGCCAGGGAAGGAAAAACACTGCTTCTCGCTGTGCCTGGCACTCTCCAAGATAAGGGTAAGGATTGCCCTATACCTGGCCTTGGTTAAATTGTATTTCAGTCTAGCCTACTACGTGGGATTGTTACTAAAATAAAATAGGGGGAAACCATATATATCATTCATGGCTCCTGGAAGGAAGGGAAGTATTCAAATGGAATGAATAAATACGCTATATATTAATTATCACCTTTCAGAGATTGTCCTGGCCTGCAGTATACACATCCAACTGTTTCCTGACATGTTCATAGCATTTCAAATTCTATCCTTAAAAGCCAAAACAATGACCCTGTTCAGATGACACGCTAGGCCATTCCTAACTATGGAGGCCACATAACCATGGTTTAAATGTGATCAGTAATCATGGCTTAGTGTGTTGTCTGAACAGGCCCAACACCTTATAACTACACTGCCCTTGATGTGCCTATTTTGATTAACTTCATGTCTGGAGCACATCAAAAACCGTTTAAGTGTTTTAAAACTAATTTTTATTTTTTAGTATTTGCCAAAATGGGTACATAGACATAGGTTCACACTTAGCCATTTGAAAAGAAAGCAAGAGTTTCCCTAGCAATGATATTGACTAGACCACCAGTGGCCTGCAACCTTCAAGTTAATTTCATCACTCTGCTGAAATGTACCAAGCTAGAAGAAGCTGTTTCTAGAGGCTTCTGCTTTCCAGAGAGACCCCTCCTCTTCTCAATTATATTTGTACAGTTATAAATCTAGTAACAGTTAATCAGGATTTGTGCTACTGTAGGGGAAGTCAACTCAGTTGTTCCACGGAACTAACGATCTATACACCAGTATGATCCGTGTGTTATACAATGCTTGCCTTCAATTAAAGTATTTTAAATGTATGCATAACACTACTAGATACATCTCATTGTTCCATCACCTTTGTGATATGTTTATCTTACTCATTCTAGCTCTGCCTGTAGCAGAGCTGAAATTGGCTTAGCTCTAATGTCAAGTACTGGAACAGCTAATCACTAGGTAATACCCAATTACATAAGACTGTATGTATAAAAGAGTGTAAAAGCCTACTTATCAGATGACCCTATCCATCAACAAGGTAACAAAATCTGGTTTGTTTATTTGGAAAACTGCTTATGCTGAACTTTAATATAACACAGGTAACCCAGCTGCAAAAAGTATATTATTTATTTATTTCATTTCTATACCACCTAATAGCTGAAGCTCTCTTACAATAGCCAGTGTTCTTACAATAGGTTTTTATGTTGTAAGAATAAATTATATTTCATTGGGAATGAATATATTAATTGGGTTTTTAAAAAATCAGTGCAGATTGAGTCAGGTAACTTAATGTTCAAAGCTATGACTATGTCTGCAATATTTGAAAGCTTCTCACCCTAACCCAGCTATAGGCACTAGATGAACATCGTAGAGTAGGTGACGACTATCCACAAGTCAGTGGTACAGCACACACTTCTCAGGTAGAAGGTCCCAGGTTCTATCTGTGGTATCTCCAATTAAAGAAGGATCTAGTTGTAGGTGATGTAGAAGACCTCAGCTTGAGAGCCTGAAGAGCCACTACAAGTCAAAGGAGCCATCCAAGGTGCTAAACCTGCTTTTGCGATAGAGTTCAGGACTTTGGATAGCTCTTTTATTATTTATATTATATTTATTTATGACATTTGTATACCGCCCCATAGCCGAAGCTTTCTGGGCGGTTCTGGCTGGTTTTGACTGAAACCCAGAATGGATTCACAGCCCCACTGAAATCAGAGCCACTAGGCTCCATTGGAGTACACAATACTGGGGTAAATGGACAGAGAGTCTGGACCTTGTCTAAAACAGCTTCCTGTGAACACACGCCTCCTCCAGATATGCATGCACATCTGCTCAACCTCATACACTGATATCTTTTCGGTGCCAGGTTAAGACTTTTCTCTTCTCCCAGGCATTTAACAGCATACGTTCAGTTTTTTAACTGACCCCTGGATAGCTGAAATGATATGTAGTTTGTTTTTATGTTTTTATGTTTTTATGGCTTTAAATTTTGTATATTGGTTTTTAAATGTTCAATGTTCTTAATTTTTGTAAACTGCCCAGAGAGCTTCAACTATGGGGTGATATATAAATGTAAATAATAATAATAATAATGAAGGCTGTGCACACAAGTGCCATATCAACACCAAGCAGGAAATGACACTTTGAAAATGGTTTGAAAACTGTATATGGAGTGTGTCCTGGACCCCAACAGTTGTCACTACTGTTATAAACCATTTTTAAGCAGTAGTGTAGATCCAGCAAACATATTAACACTGTGTCATTTCTGATGAAATTCAGGGGACCTCCAGGCTGAACTTTCTTCAGGCATTGTTAATATCAACATAGCAACCGAGCATGAAACATCTCAGTGAGTTACTTCCTAGCATGGGTATCATCTGATAGCTGATTTTGTTTGTTTCTGTGGCTAATTATGATTCTGCATGTTCATTTTGGACTAGCAACAAGATGGGATTGGTGTACATCAGATGTGGCTTCTATACATCAGGCATGCTGATTCTCCAAACTCAAAATAACTTCCATCTAGAACAGCCTCAGTACTATATAGGCTTCTTACTTGCAGAGGAAGAGGGTGGAATTAACGTCCTGAAATTCTAAACACCTTAGAAACTGCCAAAGTTAAAGTTCATCTGCAGTTTTAAAAAATCCAGTCCCTCTCCCAATTTTTAATTTTTGAGGCATGTATATGGGCCTTAAACTTAATCTGCACTGGTGTGCATGTGTATATGTGTGTCCCTCCAACTTGGGAGCATTTTTGTCTTAATAGAATTCCACCAAACATTGTGTCGTGCCAACAATTGATCAATATTATTAAATTACAAATCTGGGGGAAAGTGTTTTGAGTTTTTAAAAACTGGAGGTTGCCTCTCTCCAAATATTTCAAATATTTAAAAAATATATTAAAAACTTGGCCCTGAAGAAGAGACACAAGACTACTAGCAACTTAAGAACTCCTTACAAAATGACATCAGTTACCAGTAAAAAGATCCGCCATTGTTCAGACTTTTGCAGATCTCAGAAGAAATAGCATTCCATAGGTGGGAACAGGGCACCAGGAACCCCTCTCTTTGTTCATTCATGATTTGTACTCTGGCCATGAAGAGCATCATCAAAGGTAGTTGATGACATCAGCTTCCCCCAGCAATTACACTTCTGAGATCAACAGTAGTACAGTACAGTAGTACAGACTAGCCCTGTTCAGAAGATCTTAAAACACGGCTTTAGTCACGGTAAAATAAGGCAAAAAGCCTTATCCGTCGTGGTTAAAACCATGGTTTAAGGTGTCTTCTGAATGGGGTCACTGAATCTGTGGCCAGTCCTTGTACTTATGAGTGATCCTTCAGGGTCCAAACATGCTAACAGTATCAGCATGGTTGCCACAGTAACAATAATGCCAACCCCTCACTGTTTTTACTTCCAGATGTCAATCTCCCCAGTGATTTTAACCCTAAATCAGGTCACACCATAGGGATAATAAAGGGGCAAACATCTTACATCTTATTCTGTTCTTGGTTACACCAGAGTAAGTCCAGAATTGAAGAGACCCTGCATTCCAGACAATGCATTCAAGACACTGCATTCCAAACAGCGAACACACACACATACCTACACACACGCACACAAATACTCTACTAAAAGTTGCCAGGCATCCCTGCTTTACACAACATAGTGGATGTAATATATTCAGAACATCAGAGCTTATATGTGTCTCTTTTTATGGTTGTGACCTGATAGCCATAATCTTAATAGACAGTTGATTTTGAAAGGACCCAAGGAGCTACGCTCTTGCAAGGAATACCAATTTGACTATGAGCTCAGCTCTTGCAAAGTTTAGTTTACTTTACTTTCCTAATTCCTTTATCTTCAACACCTGCAAATATATCTATATAACAGCAGATCAGGCAAGCAAAGTGGTATTATTTTTTGTGTTGACAACATATATTGAAACTTGAAAACAGAACATAAGAAGAGCCATGCTGGATTGGACCAAGGGTCCATCTAGTCCAGCACTCTGATCACACAGTTGTTGATCAGTTGCCAACCAACTGCTGACCAGGGACCCACAAGCAGGACATGGGTGCAATACCACCCTCTGAACTATATTCCCCAACAACTTGTGTATATAAAATCAAACAAAACAATATGTTAATCCTCTCCCATTTACTAGTTGATTGGCTGAGGAATCATCAGAGTTGGGGGAGCTCTGAAAAAAAGAAATAAAGAGACTCAAATGTTTCGGGTATTTTAAAGCAAGCATATAACCCCACTTTCATCAACATAAGATACAGGACCCCAAGGCTAACGTATAACTTGACATCATAAAGTTTCTTTTTAATTCTTTTAAGTCACCTTACTTCATGAAAACCAACTGGGGTACATTATTTTGAAACACTAATGGATTTCTCGACCATGATTACAGGAAAACAACTTAATATGTGACAGTATACTTTAATTCATCAGTTAACTGAGCTACAGATCTCTTATTACAAGCTTAAGCAAATCACCACATACCCCTATTACCTTAAATGCACATTCTTTTGTCACTGGTTGTAAGCTTCATCACCATTATGTGACCTGCATTTTAATATATTATTGGTTGCCAGACATGATGCATATACTGTCATTTCGCTATTTCCCCCTCTGTAATGGATTTATCTTGGTAACTTCCCTTGACTCAAACACCTGCTGAAATATCCGAGACCTATATATATTGCAAAAATGGAACGGTGTGTTACAGCCATTGAAAACAAGAATGCTTATAGGGTGGACTGCTTATTTTCTGGTAAAGCTGAAACTGTACCCATAAACACGTCCATATAATATGCTTCCTTTCACAATTATTTTCCCTAACAGCATCAACAGTGTTTCTGGGTGTATTCTTTACACCTACGCTATTTTATTTATATCTCTGTTATTAACACTTCAGAAGGAAGGTGAAGTCACAAAAGCAAAGAAAAATGCAATAGGGACTCGCCTTTTTCAGAGTCTTGAAGCTTTAAAATGTAAAATCATATGAAAGGAGATCTATTTACATCTACAATACGGTTTCTCAAGAGCAGTCCCACTGATGTGAATAGTCCAGCTTTTAAGTAAATAGCTTATATATCGTGCAGTGCATCTTTAGTGTTGAAACAATGTGCTTCTTCGTGAATTCTGCATTTTTAAAGAGAGGGGGGGAAATCTAGCCCTCCTCAGCTTTTGAATAGAAGACACAACGTATGTTTACAGTCGTCCCACGCCCCGTGCATAAACAGATAAAACCATTCATTCAGCTGCACCTATGTTTTTTTACACACATTGACAAAATCACTGACCTCCTCTCCATTTGATCCCCAGACGCTGAAAATCCTACAGAGAAAATGAGAAGTAAAAGCCTAATGGTGATGTTGATTTCCATTGAGAAATGAATCGGTCCCTCCAGACCAGCACATCTGTTCATGTGTAGCAAAGAAACCTGAGCCAGTATGCTCAGGGGCCATGTGATGGATAGCAGAGCCAACCAATAGGAGGCACCGTTTGATACCACATGAGCTGCCGTGGACTCTCAATCCATAATAAGAGGCTGTCTTGGTGTTCCTTTCTGTATTGAAGACAGACAACTTCCTTTTGCGATTTACAATTCATGGCAGGAAAAGATTAGGCACAACTGGATACATGAGGAAATACAGGTGATACAAGAGGTTTCTTTAGACAAAAGTATTTTCTGTTTTAAAACCCCCTAAACAAAGGATGCAATCCTATGTACTTTGGCCTGGGAGTAAGATCCACTGAGCATAGTGGGCCTTAATTCCAGGAAAACTTACTTACAAGATTGTTCTGTAAATGCAGATTTCTAAGGTGTTTAGGACTGAGCTGTAAATACAACTCCCTGCCCCCCAAATATTTCCTGAACAAAACAAACTTACATTATTTCCTTGACTTGAATGGACCATAGTGACTGTGTATTATTAGGGCTACAGCTATGGGGCGGTATATAAATGTAATAAATAATAATAATTAATAATACCCATTTACTTGCGGAATAAGCTCCACAGCGGGACTTTGAGTAAACATGCATAGCATCATAACAGAAGAGCCATTCACAGTTCTTGACTCCTGCTTTATAAATACAGCCTCCTTTTTCATATATACACCTTGAAAATAAATATGGCTTCTTTCACTACAAACCCAGTATTTGCATTTTAATGTGTTTTAACTGGCCAGTGTAGTCACTGGCTTCACTACAGTGCAGCTTCTCCAAGCCACCTGAAGAGTCAGACTAATTGCATTATTAACCAATAAATACTTTGATTTGGATCCAAGGTTACACTTCCCCAAAAAATGAAACTTCTAGTGCTTATGGATGGACTGCTTTGAGAGAAACGTGACTAAGAGTCTAGCGAAGTCCTACACAACATTTTGCATGAGCTCCCTCTCAAGAACTTTGAATGGCCCACTAGAGTTTATATCAGGGGTGTAAAACCTCAAGCCCCAGGGCCCATAGAGAGCCTCCACCACCCTTTGCCCTGCCCTAACACATTTCTCCCAACCACCAATTAATTGGTTGTTTCCTGGCTATTGTGCAATTCTAAAAGGTTGAAATGCCTCCTTCTCAGGCTGAAAGCGTTTCTATGCCCCTGGTTTATATGCTACAGCCTGTGTCTTCCTTATTCACCATGTTCTTCATTTTATAATGCAACTGCAGTGTATTATGGTATTGCACTGCCAGAAACCTTCCACTAGCCATGTGCAAATGCACAGGAAAAAGCACCAGTATATTTCCTATATCCACGTGCTTATCTTTGGATACAAGCTCTTGAATCATCATCATCATCATCATCCTGGCCAGGAGAGTGACACACTTATACTACCCCAAAGAGAATGCAAAAAATGCCTGGAAAAAATGTGTCCCAGTGCCAGAACACACAGCCATCCTCCTCCACAGCCCACGGGAAATCCATGATTGTACTTCAGAGGCTATCTAGATCACTTGCCACAGGCAGAAACTAGTTTAGACTTCTGTGATGTTCTATACATGGAGCTACCTTTGAAGACTACACAACAAGAGAAGGGTGTGACAAGGGCTCCCATTAATTGGGACTGATTGGCAGACACCAATGTCCCTTGTCGCTTTGTAAAAATGTCTGCTCCCTCTTCTTCATACCAGGGGTAGGCAATCTTCTGTGGGCATATTTAGCAATTTTAGAAACTGTCCTAGGCACCAACACAAAATGGGTGCACTGCAGATGACAGCCACCTGCCATCTTCATTTCCTAAGAATATCTCTGAGCCCCACATGCTTTGACAAAAACTGAGCTGCAAGAAAGAACAAGTATTATTATTATTATTATTATTATTATTATTATTAAAGTGGGAGGGTGGGGCATCTTGGCAGACACCAAAAAAAATATCAGAGGGCACACTGGTGTCTGTGGACTCCATACTTTTCCATTCTTTCAGTCCTCTCTGATAAAATCCTAAATCCAAAGCTTGGAAACAGAATAAATTGGACAAAATGCAACTATGTTTAATATAAATCCTTTTAGATTCCAAATGGGAAGACATATTAGTCTGCTGGAGTAAAAACAACAAAGAAGCCTATGGCACCTTGATGACTTACACATTTACTTTGATTGCTGAATTTAGGCAAAAGAATGTGTTGTTGTCTTTTAGGCACAAAATACACAACTGCCTTTATGGCTTGCTAGCTAATGTTTCATACCTACCGATGTGATCATATGAAGATATGACCGATTAAGGAGGCCAGTCAAATGCAACCTAGATTTAAGATTAAGCAGGGGGGTTAGCATCTGCAGCAATTAAGCTTTGGGATTTACCATCTTTAATTATTTTTTTCCTTGAGTGATACAGAGAGTATATGATAATCTCCAAATCCTCCCCCAGTCAGTATCCATTATGACCACTCTTCATTTGACAGGGAATCCAAATACAGGTCTTACAATGAAACAAAGGCAGGGATCATACTAGTGGCTAACATGTGCAGGCAGAAAAAATACCTTTTGTGAAAGAAGCCACAATAAAACATTTGTTTGCAGCAATTGGGGTTTCTTCCAGACAAAACTTTTATTGTGCAATTATCCTGCCACATTCAAAGGGGGAGGGGGGCATTGTTGCCTTCTGTTTCTAACCCTCCTGTGTTTTCCTATTGCTGTAAAGTCGGGAAAGACAGAATAGCTGTTCAGTGGTGGTTTGTTTGGTAGTGCTAAGAGCTGTCTGTTTGGAAAACCCCTAAAAACTGAAGGTGGACAGATTGCAAACAGGGACTGAAATTATTTCGGCTCACCTCAGAGAGGGGGAAGGAATAAGAAAACCTGGTCGACCTATTTGCATACTAAGGAAGCATTCACAGGACATTAATTCAAATTAGTTTCCACTTAATACATTGTCCACACTTTTGCCTCCATGGATGCATCCAGAGGCTATTTTTCTTACCATAGAAAATCCATTAAGAAGAAAAGAAAAAGTTGGAATTTCTGTGCAATGCTGTTTGGAAGCACCCTAAAACACAAGGGATGGAGGACTTGGTAAAGACTAGTGTGTTTTTTCTAGCACATTGCTTATTGGTGTGATTTATTGAGAGAATATTCCAAACTAAATTGATCTAGAATACAAAATATATGATCAATGTAGGAGTGTGAGAATATTATTTATTTATCCCTCCACCATTCCCAGCTGAGTGGTTTTTGTACCCCAATAGGGAAAAGAATCCTGTACATGGATACATGCACTGCCTTTGTTCCAGGTTCAGGCCTACTACTAGAAATCTGCTTATTGGCAAATCCTGATGAGCCAAACTTTCTAGAGCCATGAATCCAGAAATGAAAATATTTCTAAATAAGAACTCCCTTCTTCTGTACACGAATGCTTCAATGAACAAAGATGCAGACTTGCAAGTTTCACCCTTATCTATTGGCACTTTTGCACATATTCATCACTCTTTTTAAAATCCCCACATCAGGCTCTTGCTTTGTCAAAAAATAAAACCTTGGGGGTGGGGGAAGAGAAAAATTACTAACAAAAAAAAGTAGGCAAGCGAGATCTAAAATGTCAGCAGTAGCTGGGCCAAAAATGTACATTGATTCTTCTGAAACCAAATGTGTTATATCTAGAAAATGTATTTTATTTTTGCAAAAATAATGTCAATTGTATTCCAGAATGCTCATCAAAAATGTCATCCTTTTGGACACAATCATCAATCCAGCCATTTTTAATAGCCTCCTTGAAATCCCAATAAAGGCATGTGGACTGTGCTATAGTAAGCAGTTTAGGAACTGCTGCCCTGGCATTTCTTCACCTGCAAACATTGTGCAGGGCGGAAAAGATACAATCTCATCAAACAATCTGTGGATAAATTTAGGCTCTATTTTTGCTACCAACATCATGATCTTGAAAAAGTACTTCAGTACAGTTCTTTCCTGTACTTCACTAAAGCATTGTTCACATAGCTACCACCTCACCAAGAGTAGTGTCATTTTTGGCCAGGGATACAAATACAATTGTTCAAGGGCATAAGTGGTGTAGGAATAAATTCTGAAGTGCTGGCACTCATCATGACCATCTCCATAGCCATGACAAAATTGTCCAAAATTGCAGGCAGCTGTATTGATCCATATCAACAAACCAGTGCTAGGAGTTCCTTATCTCCACCTGGAGAAGGCCTTTTGTAAAGCTAATGGATATTAATTGCCCATTCAGAACTAAACCACCCCAAAATACTTTACCTTGCAACAGGGAACAATACATTGTTGCTGGAAAAAATCATCTCCCCCCAGCTACTGTGAGGGTTGCAGTTAAGCTCAGAGGGAACAGGGAATTCTGGGGTGGGTGGCAGATGACATCAGCATCCCTGCTTCCACTAGCACCACTGAAGAGTACAGTCCCAATCACTAGGCAGGCAGGCTTACCTTTCACATACTGGAGGTTCCCTAGTCGAAGCAGTCACTCTGAAGTAGCTATGAACGTCATGATAGAGATAATTCAGTTCACTGATCTTAGTGCAGGCCAGCAGGTAATGCACAACAAGGTATAGCTTCGGGATGGGGTCAGGAACAGGCTCCCCCTCCGAGAATTGAAATGCCCCTGCTAGTCTGAGATCAGATTATTTTCTTCCTCTATAATCCTGGGTTAGGCGCCTGTCCTAAATTTGTGCTGTCCCAGCATTGATGCCTCCATATAACTTCACACTGTGCTACGTTTCTTTCAGGTATGGCAGAAAAATGTTAAGTACATTGCCAGATCAGAATAAAGGTCCATGTTGTCCTGCATGCTGTTTCCCACAAAGGCCAATTAGGTGTCTCTGGGAAGCCCAAAAGCAGGACTAGAAGGCACATAGTTAAACTATGAAATTCATTACAGGATGTGATGATGGCCACCAATTTTGAATGGCTTTAAAAGGGAGTGAGACAAATTCCTGGAGAAGGCTAGTAGTGGCTAGTAGTCCTGATGGCTATATGCTCCCTGCGGTACCAGAGCCAGTGTGCCTATGTACACCAGTTGCTGGGGAACATGGGCAGGAAGGTGTTATCCTGCTTGTGGGTTTCCCATAGGGAGCTAGTTGGGCAGTGTTTGAATAAAATACCGGAATAGATGGACCCTTGGTCTGATCCAGCATGGCTTTTATGTTCTTATTGTCCCATTGCTGCTCCCCCAAAATCTGTTTTCCAGTGGTATTCTGCTTCTGAACAGAGAGACTACACATAACCCATCATGGAGGTCCAAAGCATGGTGCCTCACAAACAAGTTAGATATGAAAGCTGACCATAATGCTAAAAGGCCCATCATTTCGCCTTGCTGACCTCCACTTTCAAGGCAAGTTAGCTGACATCAGCCTTTACTGCTTACAGTGGAACCATTTTGTTGCCCATCTGGAATTTCACAGACCTTAAAGCCATGATCTACAGATATTCAGGAAGGCACATAGGAAACTACCTTATACAGAGTCAAATGGTCGGTATAGCTCTGTATTGCTTACACTGACTGGCAGCAGCTCTCCAATGTTCCAGGCACTGGTCTTTCCCAGCCCTATCTGGCAATGGCGGAGATTGAAGGAGCTTTTGCATGCCAAGCATGCCTTCTACTACTCAGTATGCTCCTTCCCCATTATTTTTTAAGAAGCAGTTCTAGCCATCCATGTTGAAAACATGAACTGCACTGCAGTTTAGCCAAATACTGAAATATTATCTAACTGGAAGTCACTTTGGGGAAGTTTTGAGGAAAGCCAGGTATAAATAGTAAATATAATGCTATTACTGCTATTTGATCAAAAACCAAAATAGGACACAATCCATTCTAATCAAGGTACATTATGGAGGGATTGGCCAAGGGAGCAATAGAAGTCAGAACCCTGTTGCAACCTATCCTCCCAGCACATGCACCACAACGAAAGGCCCATGTGCGCTCTTCTCTTCCCCTCGCTCACAGCATTATTGTCTCTCCCCCTCCCCATGCCACCATTCCCAACCATAACAAAGGAAACTCCCAAGTTTTTTAGTGTTCTATTCTAATGCAGCCTTCCCAACCAGGAACCTTCCTGATGTGTTGGACTACAATTCCCAGCATCCCCAGCCAGTGGTGCTCATGGTCACGCAGGCTAGGGATGATAGGAGTTGCAGCCCAACACATCTGAAGGGTGTCCAGCTGAGAAACAGTGACCTACTGTGAGATAAGTGTTTTGTAGGCATGTTTTACACACTGTTGAAAGCTCCAATCCCATTCATTTCTATAGGTCTACTCTTACATTGTCCTGCCTTTTTCCCTCTAAGGAGGGGTACATAATCCTCCTCCTCTCCATTTTAACCTCACAACAACCCTGTGAAGTAGGTTGGGCTGAGAGTCTGTGACTGGCCCAAAGTCACCCAATGAGCTTCCATGGCCGGTTGGGGACTAGAACCCGGATCTCCCAACTCCCAATCCAACACACTAACCACTGCACCATATTGGCTCTCACACCACAGCCTGCTGCTAATTTACCCATAGATCATTTATTTTGTCTTACCTTAACTGCTGCTACTTTCCTTAAAATAGCATAAGCTCACCTTTTAATTAGCAAACTTAAGAACATATGCACTAAGAAAAGTAAAATCAAAGTTTCTCTAACCTTTCAGTTACATCGGTGCATAAAAGAAAATGACATGGTACAGCAAAAGCATTAAACTTTAGCTATTCCTTTAGAGAGAATCATTTATATTCATGTGATTTCCTTGGTTTATAATGAAGCAATTCTTTTTTATTTATTTTTTTGCAATTCAGACTGCAATCATGTGCATACATAGTAGAAGGAAATCTCTGTGAATGAACTTCACAGGATCTTGCAACTAAATGACCTTTGGCTTAATCTGTAAGAGTACAGTCAAAAGAATCATGTAAAAGTGACCCAGCGCATTTTGCTCAAGAGAGTGTTTTGCTACAAAACCCCCTTCATCTCATGGAAAATTAAACTACTAGGAAAAATTCCTCAGGAGCACCATGTTAAATGAAAATGTTTATTAAAACTCTATGCAGCATCACAGAATTATGATCTGGGTCTCTCTTTCTTGCCTTTGTACAATGCCAACAGAGAAACATTGGCTACTTTAACAACTTTGAAGCGAACTCCTGGAATGTCACCAACAGCATGACCCTTCCGACCAAAACCAGCAACCAGGACTTCATCATTCTCCTACAGAAGGGGGGGAAATGAAATGTTTACTTACAACAAATACATATGGATACATTTTAAAAGCATATGAAGCTACCCAAAAGTTAACAGAGTAGTTTGGTTCAATTAATACATTCTCCCTTATAATCCACATTATATCAAACAATAGCAATTAATTATTTCCAAAATGCATTTACCTCAATGAAGTTCAAACAGCCATCATTAGGAACAAAAGCTGTTATTTTCTTGCCATTCTTGATAAGCTGGACTCGGACACACTTCCTGATGGCAGAATTTGGCTGCTTAGCTTCCACACCACTGAAACACGAAGTGAACAACATAAATGTTGTTACAAGATATATGTTTCTTAGGGCGCAATCCTATGCATGTTTAGACAGAAAACATCCTACAACTTCCAGCATTTCCCAGTTAGTCATGCTAGCTAGGGAATGCTGGGAGTTGTAGGACTTTTCTTTCTGTCTAAAAATGCAAAGGATTGAGCCCTAAACTACATTTCTACAGTTATATTTCAAATAATTGCTAGTAATTATAGTCTCCATATTCACAGTCCATGTCCTTACTATTATGATACAAACTGACAAGAAGGCTAAAATGAAATATTTATTTTTGTCCTCTCTAGCAAATACGACACAGGCACTGCAAAGCACTATTCAGAAGCTTGTCATGTTTAAATAAATCCACAGTCCAATCCTATGGATTCTTACTCAGCAGAATTTCTTACTGAATTCAGTGGCATTTACTCCCAGATAAGTCTGCACAGAGTTGAAGCCTTAATTTCACATACATCTTGACCCTGAGTATGAATCATTAGACTGCAACCCTATACCCCAAAGGGTCTCCAACCTTTTTGGACTTTCAGGCACATTTAGGAAATTGAGAAAATGCTGTGGGAACCACCACAAAACAGCTCCCCCAGAGAATGTGGCTAGTCACATAATGGCTGCTGTGAGGGCATGACTCATCAAAAGGTGAACTAAAAGAGGTTGGGTAGAGAAATAGTGAGTCTAGAAGCTGGGAGGAAAGGGAAAACAGCAAGGCATAAGGGGAGACAAGGAGCAAGGCTAGAAGGGGAAGAAACAGTGAATTAAACAGGTCACGGGGAAATATCAAGGCTAGAGGCTGGGAGCGAGGGGGAACTAGCAAAGCAAAAGGGTGGAGAAAATGCAACACTATAGGCCAGAAAGTGAGAGAGAAATTGCCCTAATACTTTTAAGGTATTTATTTATTTAAAAAATGAAGGTGGCAAAGAATAAAGTGCTGGAATAGTCAGAGGTCCCCATGGGTGCTGCATTGAGGTCCTCTACTATTCTCATTCACCTGTGAGTAAATCCCACTGAACTCAAGAGATTTAAGTCTTGATTTTGTAGAAAGTATGCTGATTCTTAGGGGAACGTTACCCAATATTAGTATCTACTTTTAATAATGGGAACAGAGTGTTAAAAAAAATTTTTTTAACTCTCCCCAAAAGAGACCATTTTTAAGGGCCTTAAGACTTCACAAATATGCTCAGAAGCTTTACCTTCCAGTTGAAAAAATTATAATTACAAAGGGATTTATACCAGCAATTATCCCAAATTGTCACCATAACTCAAACTGCAGTTCCTACTGAAAAGTCAGGTGCACTTATGCACAATGCTATCTACGATCTAAGACATATTTACTCTACACAGGTTCGGAGAAGACAGTACAATAAAGGAATACTCTCCAAAACATTATAGCAAGGGTGAGTAACTTGGTACCCAAAACATCTGTTAGGGCCACAGCTCCCATCAACCATAGCCAGCATAGCCAACTGAGCTGTAGGTCAAAACACCCGGAGGACAGGAAAAAAAATAAAATTCACAACTTTACCCGCTTTATTAGAAAGTTAATGGAAGGCTTCACTCACACAAAAGCCTTACATATGACACAAATATGGAATGCAAATCAGACACATAATCAAAACTGAGGCACTCAAAATTGTAAGAAACTTCAATCCTTCAAGAGGACTGAAAACGGCAACATTAGCTTCAAGTCATCTCAGCTTCATGTCTTCGTTTTTTAAAACCTTTCTGCTGTAATGAAAATGTAAGTAGAAAGTATTTGAAATAAAATGACAAACTAACCTTTTAATACCTAAATGTTGGAAATAGCACGTTCTAAATACCACTCATACTGACAGTTGCACTTAAAACTGCATTCATGCTGTTCATTCTACTTCACAGTAGTACAGAACTCAGAAGATGGGGGAGAGGAGTGTCGTATCTCTGACCTTCCTTCCAAGGTCAGAGCACTGTCTCCAACCTCAGAGCAGGGAATCCTTGCTACTCCATCACACACACACCCAGACAATGTCTAGGGGCCACAAGATTGCTCCCTTACATAACATAACTCTTTAAAGGAAATGGGGCAATCAACATCAAGATCCTATGAAGTCTTGATGAAACTCACACTTTTTCCAGGACAATTCCTTTGGCATGTGAAGCTCCCCCAAAAGGGTTGGCCTTCAAAGCAGTACCCAAATGGGCCTTCTTGTATTGTTTATCATGCCACTTCTGATCACGTCGGTGACTGCGCAGCTTCCTGGCAGTACGAAGCCCACGACATTTGCCTAGAAGAGAGGAAGCCCTTTTATCTTTAGACATCAGCTGAAGACATTTGCCCTAATTTTCATTTAAAAGGTCTTGTTTCAACTGGCACTGCTATTGATCGCAATGGTCTATAAAATTCATTTTTGACTGATGTTGTGGGTAAGCAAGTTTATACCTTATTTTATTTACAGTTCTATGAATCCATTCAAAACAAGTATTTCTACAGAATATTACATTGTATTTAATTGTATCAATAATTAAACAACTGACAGCAAAAAGCTGCATAAAACAGTTCAGCAATAGAGAGAATTAACAAATCTAGGACTGATTTATCTTTTTCATTTTGCCCAGTGCTAAAAAAAATTCAAGAAGGTGCCTAAGGAGTGCATTCTACTTCTTGTCATGATGATTTGTTTTAATTTATTTCATTTGTTTATTCCATTTCCATACCACCCAATAACTGGAGTTCTCCAGGCAGTTCACGACAATTAAAGCCACAATATGCAATGCGATAGAATACAATATAAAAATATAATAAAAATGAAATAACATAAGATGAGATATGTTGGATCAGATCATAAGTCAATCTAGTTCAAAGGTCTGATCACACAGGGGCCAACCAGCTGCAAACAGGAACACCACAGGCAGGACACGTGCAAGAGCACCTTCCTGCCCATGTTCCCCAGCAACCTGTATACATAAGCATACTGCCTCTGATACCGGAGGTAGCATAGCGCTATCAGGAGTAGTAGCCACTGACAGCCTTCTCCTCCATCAATTTGTCCAACCCCCTTTTAAAGCCCTCCCAAATTAGTGAGCATCACTAATTCTTGTGGAAGTGAATTCCTTACTTTAACTATGCACTGTTTGAAGAAGTGCTTCGTTTTATCTGTCCATGATTTCCAGAGGATAACCATGTTAGTCTATGGGAGCAAAAACAACAGAGAGTCCAGAGGCACCTTAAAAACGAATATATTTATTCTGGCAGAAGCTTTCCTAGACTATGGGGGGAAAGGGAACTCACCTAGGCCAAAAGACACGTGGAGCAGCCCAACACAATATCAGAGCCCTACTACACTTGATATGAAGAACCTCCTCAACAGCCACCCCGTAAATTAGGAAAGAAAGCATAAATAACCCACCCACTCTCGGAAACAAAACCACTCACCCATCCTGCTGCCTCCAACCGAGCCCGAAAATACCGGATAAAAAGACCCAACACCCCCCGCGACATAAGTACGTAACCTCAGCAAGGACCTTACGCAAGGCGTCTATTTTCGCGCCTGGCCCGCCGGAACTCCTGTAACGCCTCACTGAGGTGAAAGAAAAGGCGGGCTGAGCAGGAAAGCCACACATACATATACAGAAAGATATTAACGTAATAGTCTTCTGGACAAGTTAGGAACACCCAGCAAAGAAGGAAGGCGAGTCTCACATAGCCCGAATTTCCGGTTTCACACTGAAAGCCGCCATGTTGGCTATGATTGCCCAAGGACGCGAAGGCGCTCTAGCCGTGGCTTTTCCTTGGTGAAAGACGCGCATATGTACTAACACACAGAAACAGCGTGTTGCCTTGGAAATAAAAAGTGGCATATTAATACCGGAAGTTGTGATAAGGACTGCGGTGGTATTCAAAGTCCTTCCATCTCTATGATACTCCCTTGCTAAGGAGTTTCTGGTATCTACGATTGGGCTGGAGCATAGAGAAAAGGTTCTTTTTCTCTTTTATATGATGTCTGTGAGGAGCCTCAGGCATGGCGCGGGCTGCAAACTACATTCCCCATAATGCACCGCGCCAGCCATGTTTCCTTTAGCCGGCTGAGGTAGCTGCGCGATTCTTTTCCGAGCAGGCACCAGGAAAGCCAGCTCTCCCCGTAGGGAGGAGGCCCTCGAAGCGGAGGGTCTGTGCCGCGGTGGATTGTGGGTCTCTCTCTTTCCTTCTCGGGATCTGCGGACGGCACGATGGGTGAGCGGCTTCGCGGTGCCTCGTTGTGGCTGAAGAGGGAGAGGGAGGGTGGGGAGAGACGGACTGCCTGGCCTGACGGGTGGAAAAGACCGGCCCCTGCGCCGTCAGCCTTTCCCGGGCTGCCATTGCCGGATCCTTGGGGAAGTTGGCCACGCGGCCGCCTCTGAAAAAGCCTCCTTGGAGCCAGGCCTTCTTCGCACGGCCGACCCCAGGCGGATGGGTTACTTGCGACCCTCCAGGTTTCTTTGGACTGCAGTTCCCATCAGCCCTAGCCAGCAGAGTTGATGGGAAGGGATAATGTAGGCCAAAACATCTGGAGGATCAGAAGTTGCCAAGTCTCCTCATCCATTAAAGCACATAAGAAGATGAGCCATGCTGGATGAGACCAAGGTCCATCCAGCACTCTGTTCACACAGTGGCCAACCAGCTGTCAACCAGGGATCCACAAGCAGGGTGTGGATATATCTAGATAGATATGTAAATAAATCAAGAAATAGAAATAAGAAAATATTAAACAACAATAAATATTTACTGGTTGTATGTAACCACATTGTTGATACAGAGAGAAGAGAAAAACACAAGGAGGAGGAAAGAAAGAACTAACATACCCATTTCAAATATATACATTCATATAAGTAGTTCATATATCTAAATAAGCATCAATGCGACTTTGACGGTTGTTAAGAGATAACCTCAGACGTGGCAAGAGCAGTAAGATGGGTGGTGGGTATTTTTCTTTTCAAAATGGAGTATAAAGACACAATCCTATTGATTGAGCCCTTGCTGCTTGGAAGCCCCCAAACTCAAGAGATTTCTGAGATTCCTATGCCCTACCAGGCATTGCAGGGTGGGAGGAGCAGCAGAGGTGATCTTTGTCTTCCCACCCTCTGTTCTTTGTGTGCACTCTCTCTCTCTCTCTCTTTCTGGCTAGACAGCCGTTTCAGCCTTTCTAGTGAGGCTGCTTCGGAGAGGGAAGCTGGAGGAGGCTTAGGAACATAGGAAGCTGCCATATACTGAGTCAGACCATTGATCCATCTAGCCCAGTATTGTTGACACTGACTGGCCCCATGACACTCCCCATGGTTTCAGGCATGAGTTTTTGCTGCCCAACCTGGAGATGCCGAGGAATTTCCCACCGTGAAGTGGCAGCTAGTATGGTTCTCTCTATGCAGGCTGCAGAGGTGTGTGGGTCAGAACTCCAACTCACCCTTCTCGGAGGGGAGAATCCAAACTGACCTAGGTCCAGGAATCATAGAATTGCTCTCTTAAGTCTCTTTGCAACTGTAAAGGCCCTCAGTATCTGCTTTTGTTGTCCACCTGTTAATCTGAGGATGTAATTTAAAGGTGCATGGACATCCGCTATTATTACTGATTTTTCAAGAACAAAATTTGTACGAGTAGTGGCTTCCAACCAAAAAGAAGCCACTGCAGGATGTTAATGATTAGTGTTTCATGATGTGATTTCCCCCCTTTTTATGTTTGCTTTTTTTGTTTGTTCTTGGTAGCATTTTATTGCAAATAAAATATGTTTAATTAATGTAGCTGCATGTTAATTGGGAAAACCTGGACAGTTCTTTGGCAGTAGGTAATCATTTGGTTGCCATGATTGAGAAATGCAATTTGCATGGAAAGTGTGAGTGTGTATGTACCATGCTTATCTGTGAAAACTATTTGATGTGCCAGATTCACTCTGACAAGCATTACATTTGTTACTGCCCAGTGCATGCTAATATAGACTAATTATTGAAACTCAGTTTCAGATTACTGTTGGTACATTTGTAAGATGGCTAAGGAAGGATCTGCCCTTTGAATTATGCACTCAAAATTCCAGACCTTGCTGTTGAAATGATATTATAGCCAGAATAAACTAGGAAATGTATATACTCTTCATGGCTCAAATGCTGAATTTTGATTCCAACGTTTTTGGGATTTTTTTTTCTCCTAGAATTTTAATACATTAATCAAGAATACATTGGGGAACAAGGAAACCACTTTGGAAATCTGGAAATACTAAGGATTATTGCACAGACATATATAGAGTTTGGGAGAGAGACAGAAGTATGAGCTGTTCTAGTGCTTTAATTATGCTTTTGCCAAAAAAAACCATTCCTTATTAGAACATATACTATGTGAATTTACAGTGCAGCTATGATCAGGTAAACAAAAAAATGGTATTGTAAATAGTGTTATAGTGTAAATGGTAGGTTAGAACACAGGTCAATTGAGGTCCATGGTGGTCTGTAATTCTTTTGTCTTAATTGACTATTCCTGTTAATCTCACTGCTTTCTAGGCAAGTGTCGTGGGCTTCGTACCGCCAGGAAGCTGCGCAGTCACCGACGTGATCAGAAGTGGCATGACAAACAATACAAGAAGGCCCATCTGGGTACTGCATTGAAGGCCAACCCTTTTGGGGGAGCTTCCCACGCCAAGGGAATTGTCCTGGAAAAAGTGTGAGTTTCATCAAGACTTCTTAGGATCTTGATTTTGACTACCCCATTTCCTTTAAAGATTATGTCCTGTAAAGAATTTTGTATTACTGTGCAGTAGAACTGATAGTATAAATGAAGTGTTGGTACAAGTTCAAGGGTTGGTATGTGTGGCAGAGGAGCACTCATCTTGTGCCCTATTTCCAATACTTAAGTATTGAAAATTTTTACTTATTACTGGCTCTTAGGAATTTTTGACATTGCGTAGTCATGCTCCCTTTCAGTCTTTCGTTAATTTGATAGTTCATGTTTGTGCAAGAAAATGAATAAAAACTTTTGTTCTGGAAGGAAATGAAGCTGAGATAGCTTGAACTAAATGCTATTTTGGATCCTGTTTTAAAGGATTAAAGTACTTATACAATGATCCAGTTCGCATGTAACGACAATCTGTGAGTTATCGCACACATGGGAGCGAGTGAACACATTGTCACCGACTAGTCACTTCTGTTTTGCAATCCTTCCTGTTTTTTTCAGTGTGACCTGCAAACCTGGAACTCTGGATTGTTGAGGGGGAAGTCACTCAAGAGCTTTAACTCAGGGTTTGTTGTTGGGTTAAATCTCTGGATTGTTTCCCCCTGAAGAACCCAGAGTTTGGATGGCATTTGTGTTTTAAATCAGATGCATAGTGGAAGCAGCAAGTGCTAAATAATTAACTCATGGTTAGTCATTACATGTGAACCATGTTAGTACACTAGAAGCTATGGGTCTGTTCAGACCACATGCTAAGCCATGATTAAGTAGCTAATCCTTTTGCAGGAAGTGGTTATTGAGCATGTTTAAACTGTGGTTATGTAGCCACCATGGTTTGGAATGGTTCACATGACACACTAAGTCATACTGTTTAGCTCAAAATGCTTAACCATCATGGTTTTGCATATAGTCTAAACAGGGTCTTTCTCAAATTATCTGTCTGATTTGCAATCATGATTTGCATCCGACGTAAGGCTTCCGTGTTTTTCATATTATTTATTTCTGTTGTTTAAAATCATTGGAAGCTGCCTTATACTGAGTCAGACCATTGGTCCATCTAGCTCAGTATTGTTAACAGTGGTTGTCTAGGGTTTCAGGCAGGAGTTTTCCCAGCTCAACTGGAGAAGCTGGGATTGAACCTTGGACCATGCAAAGCATGTTGCTCTACCCACTGTCTTTTCAGCTGCTCCACATACATAGCCAATGTATAATGGAGTTGGATCCAGAATAACTCTTCCATGTACAAAAGGGTTCATTCCATCTGCAAGAGGCTCCCGCCTCCTCTGCAGTTCTCTACGACAGCCCAAATCTTCTCCAGAGCAGAACATTGCTCAGGGAATGTTCCCACCAGTGGGAAAAAAGCCAGATCCAACCCATTGTCTAAAATGACTCTTAGGTTGGTGACCTTTTGCAAAATATGCCTACCTACTCTGCCTCTGTATGTAGTGTTGTTTTTTGTTATCCCAGCTGAGATGATGTACTGTTGTGCTTTAAAAAAAAAGAAAGCCTAATAAGCATGAATCTTCATTATTTCTATTTTAGTGGCGTAGAGGCTAAGCAGCCAAATTCTGCCATTAGAAAGTGTGTCCGTGTCCAGCTAATCAAGAATGGCAAGAAAATAACAGCTTTTGTTCCTAATGATGGTTGTTTGAATTTCATTGAGGTGAGTAACTTTTTTGTAAGCACTAAAGGAGTGTTGTGTGAAAAACAGATTTTAGTAGTACATCAACGGCAGAAACAGGGATGGTGTCATAATGTCAAATTATGACTTAAAGTGTTATAATGTATTTCAACTTTATGATGGTGAAAACAGCCTGTGAGTTTTCAAGGGAAGTTGCAGAAAGTTCTAGAGAACCATTTCTCTAAGAATGTATCTAAAAAGTGCAAGAACCAATTGACACCCCCGCCCCACACCCACACATGCACCTGAGAGAATATAGGCAAAGAGAGAGAAGGTAAATTGAAAGGTGACTGGAGAAGAAGAGGAATACTGGACCACCCAAAAGTGAAACTACTAGGAGCTCAGGCATTAAAGAGACTTATGAGGAATAATATTAGGCCTATGAATTTAGTTTCCTAGAATTTAAACCTTTCTCAAAGAGGGTGGGAAAGGTATCTCAAGAATTTGGTGATGTTTCTTTTTCCTGTTCTTCAGCTGTGTTGCTGCAAGGTTGCTTTACAACTGAAGATAGTTCTTATTCTGTGACAAATAGGCATACACAAAATTCATATTATTTTCATTTTTGGCAGAATTCACTTCACTGTGATCTTTAACACTTGAAAACCTTTTGTTGATTGAGAAATTAATTAATACTAACGTTGTTTAATTCCAGGAGAACGATGAGGTTCTGGTTGCTGGTTTTGGTCGAAAAGGTCATGCTGTTGGTGACATTCCTGGAGTTCGTTTCAAGGTTGTTAAAGTAGCAAATGTTTCTCTGCTAGCCTTGTACAAAGGCAAAAAGGAGAGACCCAGATCATAAAGTTCTCTTTTGTTATGAAGATGATCAATAAACTTTTCTCCTAAGAAATGCCTTTGTGCTTTTTCAATTATTTGGACTTTTGTGGTTTTGGCATAATGTATTGTTTATAAATTATGCGCTCAACACCTGCAGGACTACTTCTGTAATAAGCAAATAATGCTTAGGATAAAGATAGTAGGTTTGAGCTAGTATTTTCTGCAAGGATCACAAGTTTTATTGAGTAGTGTTAGAGCTGATGAAAAATGGCCCTGTAATCTAGTTTATTTCCTAAATTAAACCCTTTCCTCCTACATCTTGTGTTTGTGGGGGAGGGGGGGAATTCCTGCCATCTTTTTGTGGCAGCAGGTTGATAATATTGAACATAAAAATTGGAGAACAAAGTTTGACGATCATGCCATGGGCCCATCTAATCTAGCATTGAGTTTGTTTCTAACCCTGCTTCTCTTTGAGCACACTGAGATGCCAGACGAACACACTATCCCTTTGGGGGAAGAGTCCCATCATATGAAAATCCTTAAAGTGGTCTCACTTCATTGTCTTGGAGGCTGCAAGGGTGAGAGAGAGGGAGGAAGCTCTGGCTTACAAAAAAATTATCCCAATTTTTTCCTCCTTTTCCCCCCACCCCAAATAACACAGACAATTCCAAGGGGTACTTAGGAGAATTTGCCTGTTTGTTGTCTCTAGATAAACAGCTTACAGTTCCATCCCGTAGTTAAACTTTTCCTGAGCCATACGACATCAGACTCCCAAGTGGGGGATTGCTCTCTGTGTATAGATAAGTAGGTACCAGGAAGAAGGGTTTCCGGGTATCGTTTGTTAGCCTTCTTAACATCAACATTTTATTTGCAGGATTTTTTCTCGAGGAGTGAATGTTTAGTTGTGTAATCTCCCACCTGTGGTCTGAAGTGGTACAAGAACAATGTTACCATGCGATAAGCTGTTTAGCTAGAGAGCCTCTTACAGTACATACAAACCTGCCTGCTTGCAGGAGTGGATTCAAGTTTTTGTGTTTTGGAGAGCGCTCTGCTTCCCCTTGCCTTTGTTCCTCAACCACATAGAGTCTCTGAAAAGAATGCTGTTCTACTTTTCTCTTTTATTCCCATGTGCTTGAAATGTGCTTTAAGTGCTTGTTATGTCTACCTGATCAAATGTTTGTCCAGTTCTTCTATTTTTTAAAGAAAACAATCCTAGTCCTCTTTATATTTGAAATACTGCAAGGGGTGATAGCTTTGTGATTTGCACGAGGGCTAGCCATTCAGCACTGCATAGCCCCTTAATACGGCACATATGCTTCCACAGTGGACTCACTGTTAAAATTATACATGTTTCTATGTGCTTTTACTTTGGCATTTAGAAAGATTCTTTTGGAATTCTTAGCTTGGAATTTCACCCTTCTAAACAGCTCGGTGGCATCTGCAAACTTTGCTACTCTAGTGATCACTCCTCGTTTGCTATCATTAATGAAAATGTTAAATAGCTCTGTCCCCTCTGTAGATATTTGTGGATACTCTGTAGATACAACCTGCTTCTTGGTGTTTTTAAAAAGCCACCTAACAATCCATAAGAGGATTTGTGTTTTAAAGGGAGCTACCAAAGATTTTGGCCCTACATCTCTGTTTCTCCACTACAGAGACAGTGAGGCAGTTGAACTGCCTGGGACTAGGCTTCCAATCTTGGTTCATTTAGTATGAAGCAATTGTCTCACCCTTAACTAGTTGGGGGAATGACTTCTTTCATTATCTTTTTCATCGCCAATCCTGAACCCAAAGGGAGCATCGTGACTATTGGAAACTGACTGTTTACTACTGAGAATACCATTGTGAAGGATAACTTGGCATTGCAGTACATTTAGTGGAATCCTGACACACAGCCATCTTTCTGTCATGACTGGCTATTTGATTATGACACCATAGGAGCCGAGGGGAGTCATGGACAATTCAGAGATTTCAGCTCTATGGCTTGGCACAGTTTTGAGAAAATGGGAATATCCCACCTCAGGCGCTTCCCTGGAGGTAACAGATGATCTGTTCCAGGAATAGCTTGATTTGAAGTTCAGCTTTGGCAGCTGCCCAAGAAATCCCTCCACTTGGCCTTTCTGCTGAAAGCGACTCCATTTCATTTCATGCCAGGAGGTGGTTCCAATCTGCATGCAGCCTGGTAGACACTAACTTAGCCAGCAGTAGTGATACTAAAACCACAGTAAATGTATGTGACAGTGATAATTTTTCATACATTTATTGAGTTTACATTGTGACCAAAATTGGAAACAGGATTTTCCAATTTGGTAGAATGGAAGAATTGCAAAATTGACCAAAGAAATGCTGTGTTAAGTCTGGAACTGAAGGAATTTGAGATATTTTGTCTTCGCATCCAATAATTTGAATATCAGTTTTAAGGCACATTCCTATGCATATTTAGACTGAAAAAGGCCTACATTTCATTTCACATATCGTATTTTTAACCCCGCTCCTCAGCCAAAAAAGGTTCTCTGAGCGACTTACAATCAATTAGCAAAGAAGACAGTGCCTGCCCTCAAGCTAGCAATCTAAAAAATACATGACACACAAGGAAAAGGAGTTGGGGAGGGAAGAAGGGGAAAAAAGAGGAAAAATTAAGCCGACCAGCAAAAGGGCTGATGGGATTGTCCTGCTCCTGAAGGAGGGGAGTCCATCTGAAGCAGGCCCTGATGTTTCCTCTGCCTGCTCCTGTTTCCCTTGCTCTCCCAGCATGCCCCAGAAAGCTACACACATTGCCCCAAGTGAGAATGGTAGGGGAGAAATAGGATGCAACTCATAACGAGATACTTCCTATTGCAGCAGTGTAGAGCTACAACTATGAATTGCTATTTTGGTTTGTGTGATCATTATATTTGTATATTCAATCAGAATAAGGAAGATGATTTTTTTAGACTGCATTCCTATACCTGCTTGAAAATAAAACCCACTGAATTCAAAGGGACCTACTGAGTAGATCCTTCTAGTGTTCCAGTAAGTTACTGCTTAATGTGTATTAAAAAGTAGTTTGTAGTGTGGGTTTGTACTAGCACGATCTTTAATTCCCTCATCTTTTTAATTACTCTTTTTTGATGTACCAGGAGAATCATAGATCATATTTGCTATAAGTTATGTTAAAGGGATTTATCATTATAACGTAAGTTGTTTTTGTAATGAGAAATATTTGAGTTCTTCTGAAATGAAAAGACAAGTATGTTAGATGTGATTGATATTGGCTTGTATTAGGATTAGTTGTGGTTAAGGTATGTTTCATTAAGGGCAGGGTGGCCTACTCATGTAACACCAATACTGCACCAGCTGCACTGGTTGCCAATGTGTTTCCAAGCCCAATTTAAAGTGCTCGTTTTAACTTTTAAAGCCTTAAAATGGTTTGGGCCCAAGTTGGTTGAAAGGCTGCCTTCTCCCATACCAGCCTGCCCTCACTCTGAGGTGATCAGCAGATGCCCTTCTCATCTCCCTGCGGCCAAGGGCTGTTAGGCTACAAGGAAGAGGGCCTTTTCAGTTATGGCCCCACACTTCTGAAACCAGTTTTCATAATGGATTCATTAGGCCCCTTTGCAGGTCTTTGGGAAGGCCCTGAAGAAGACCCACCTCACTGGCCTTTTCATAATCTGTGGGGGGACCCAGTATCAATCAAAATTAATATAAAACATTGGCACAATAATACAAATAAATACTATAAAAACATAATCTAAAACCAATACACTGAAAAGTGTTCATCCCCAATACACAAAATCTCCCACTCACCACCTAGAATTCACACCTCAGAAGCAACCCACACCAATTGGTCCATAATGAATGTCCAGATTCCTGGGGAAATAAATACATCTTTGCCTGGTGCCAAAAAGATTACCACATCAGCCCCAGATGAGCTTCCTTGGGGAGAAAGCTCTATCCACCCTCTTAGAAAATGTCTAACCTGACATGAAAGGGTTAACTCCTGGACTCCAGGAGGACCCACATTTCCAGGCCCAGAGGTTTCTTCTTGCTTGTATTCTATTGCTGCCCTGTCTGTTCAGGTAAAGCATCACTCCTTGTGAAGCACCCATGGCTGAATTTAGACAACTTCCATTTTAGTGGTGCTGCCTAACCACACTGGCAGCTTGGCTATCTGCCCAGAGTGCCTAGCAGGGCTTCCGCTTTATGTGTGGATTTTTGTGAGCTAGTCCTCTTGGAACTATAGAGAAGCCTGTACATAGTAATGTGATTGAGCAGCAGGATTGTTGTTGATTCAATATATATCCCATCTACATACAAAATTATCTAGGCAGCATGCAAAGTTAAAAACAATTTAAAGAAAATAAAACAATAAAACCATACAGCATAAAACCAATAAGATTCTAAAAAGGGAAGGCCTGTCGGAATAATAGTCTTCAAGACATTCAAAGAAGTCAGCAGGCACATTTCACAGCTGAGGGTGTGGCAAAGGAAAGATCCTCTGGGTGTGGCCACCAATCTCTCAGGCACTGCAGCAGATGACCCTCAGAGGACCTTAAGTGGCAGGCCAGAACATAGGGGAGGAGGCGCTCCCTAAAGTACCTTGGACCTTGACCATGTAGGGCTTTAGAGATAAGAACCAGCACTTTATATGTTAAAACCAGTGTTATATAGTCTCCATGGGATGTCCAAGAGCCCAACATGGTTATGAATTGGTGGTTCGAAGCTCAGTGGCCAAGTTATAAGGTATTTTCCTATATCAGAAGTGCAGAACTCTAGGCCCAAGGGGGTCCCAATCCAACTCTCGAGGCTGCCCCAGATAGCCACGCCCCCTTCTGCCCCCACTTCCCCTTGACTGCCAATCGTTTGGGAGGGGTTCCCTGCTTTTGCACTGTTCCCCCGCATTCTAAAACGATGAAATGTCTCTCTTAAGGCTTAGTCACTGGCAGTAAGAACTTTTAGCTAAAATATGCTGGCATCGTTTGGAATTTTGGCCCTGCATCTTGCCTTTGGCCCTAACTGTTTGCCTTTGGCCAAGCCCATCATTGGAATTTGTCCCCAAGAGCTTCTCCAAAATTGAAACTGGCCCTTTGCTGAAAGAGGTTCTAAAGCATTGCTGGGTTCCAAGCTACGCTTCTCCTGCTACCAACAAAGACCCTTCCAACCAACCACAGGAATCAGGAAACCCAACTAGTGAGAGAGATCCTATTTCCTTTCGCTATTTTCCCGGAGATTTCCCTACAAATTGTGAAGCTCCCACTACTACTAACCTTCTTTAGTCATTCTGTGTGAGCTATGCTACTGGTATCTCTCACCCAGTTCTTCTGTACCCCACTCTCAACTGCTCTTGGGCTTTCCATGGGGTTTATCCCTTGCTTGAACTGATTTTCCTTTCCCCTGCTTTCTTCTTCTTCTTCTTCTTCTTCTTCTTCTTCTTCTTCTTCTTCTTCTTCTTCTTTTCACTTCTATAACACCCCATAGCTGAAGCTGTCTGGGAGGTTTACAACAATTCATAAAAATACAAAATACAATGTAAAAACGATAGTCTAAAATTGTTAACAAAAAAAAAATTAAAACAATGTAAACAGCTAAAAAATACTTAAATAAACCATATTTTCCCTCATAGACCCGTTCTAGAGCAGCAGACATAGATATCTCACCATTAAATGCTTGTTTATTTGCTTGTTCAAATAAATCTTATTATCTTGAACCCTGTGGGGTGGGGTGATATTGATGAAACACGTGAATCAGTTGCAATACACCACACCTCAAGTTCAGAAATCCTATTATCCTGTGAATTGCAGCTCATGAGAAAGGTCATATTCATAGCAAAGGATATGCATTAACAGCTACTTTGCTGACTGAATTTGCTTGCCTATGTTCGAGGCTAGGATTGCCTCACAATAGCAGTTAGGGATATAAGGGCATGCTGCCACTAGATGCCACTCTTAGGATGCTGAGAAATATTCCAAGGAGGCTGTTGAGTGGGAAATGTTCATATGCTGTTTAGTGGAAAATCCCCTGGAATTGTTTGCTGTAGGGTTTGAACTGATCAAGCTTGATGCACTGAATATCTTCCATTTACTGTGGGGCATGCCAAACTGCTTCCCTGTCTTTAAAGAGAAGACTGCTCCAGCGAAGTCTAGAAGGATATGTAAGATTTTTTTTTCCAGTATGGAAGGAAAAACCAGTTGGGAGATCCATAAAAAGACCAACTGGAAAGAGGCTGGATCAGACATGTTCATTTCTTGAACAATGGGCTTTTCCCAATATTGATGAAAGCAGCAAATTAGAAAGAGGACTTTAGGAAGGATTTCAGAGAGCTGAAGTAGTTAAGCCAATGGGGTTTATTGCTTAGTTGCATAGAAAATATCAAGCTGGGAGGAGAATTATCTCGACCTATAAAGCGGAAAGTATGTGTGTGTCATGTATGTCCGGAAATGTTTACCCACTTCCACATATGGTACTGCCTTAATACTGTTCACCCGGACAGATCTTCATGTACATGGATCAGAAAAAATCTAAAAACATTATTTTATGGGTTTTAAGTATTTTTAAAGAATTTAATAAAAATCTACATTTATGCCTACAACTCCCAGCATGCCTTGGGCAGAACTCCCAGCATGCCTTGGGTGGGAGGCCGGACATACTGCCTTGGGTGACCATTGTGATTCCTAAGGTCAGTCTGGAGCAGTCAACCCAATTCCACATAAAAGGAAAGAGCCCATATAAATGGGCTGCATCCATTTGCGGTGGCTCCTCCCACCTGCCATGTGTGGTTTTAAAATCATAACTAGATACAACAGTGTGTCTTTGAGAGGCAGAACTCTGGGCATGGTCAAAGGCACCCTGTCCTGATATTGCTGTTTTCTCATAAACTGGGAGAAGCGCACACACAGCTTTCACCCTTAAGAGGGAGGGAGGGAGGGGAGGGAAGCACTCTGTGCATGTCCAGAAATCAGCTCAACGAAGCGGGGGAAATGCCTGGCCCAGCCCCAGCCCTTCAGTACAGGCTCCTGATGTAGCACTTGGTGGGTGAGAAGCACAGGCCAAGGCAGTCCCAGCACGATTAGCCAGAGCTGGGTGCATCCACTGACAGCTGCTTACCTCCCCTCCTTGGCAATGGTACTCCTTGATGCTCTATCGAGGAGCACCATCGGCAATGAGAGGGTGTGTCAGAGGATGCGGGCACTGTGGGCTGCCAAAGGCATGCTGGGAGGTGTAGTACTGGCATGTAGAGTGGCTGATTTAAAATAAAGTATGGGTGAGCAAACTAGATCACTATCTCTCAATCCAAATTCAACTCCCACTTCCCTGACTTCTCACTAACTGTCTTTGTTCTCCTTCCACCTGATTTTCTCCAACTGCCACTAACCCTAGCCTCAGCTATATCAGTCAATCCTCCATTCACTCTTCTGTCTCAATGATATAGTCAGGCTTTTACATAAGAATCATAAACTTTATTCAGTAATTCTTGCACCTGTCTTGGAATGTGTGGTTTAGTTACAACAGGAAAAAAATGCAGCATACAAAACTCTTTAAGTTAGAAGACCTTGGAAAATAATAATAAAAAAACCTCACTTGGCACTTAAAAGCCTGCCTGGGAAATAGAAATCTACAAGCAGGATGCCACAACGAAGAAGGCCCACCACATCTCAGATGGTGTTCAAATATTAACACTTATTCAGGGACCTAGGCTTATACCTACAACTCCCAGCATGCCTTGGGCAGGAGGCTTTGGCAGCTATTATCTGGGAGTGGCTCGCCCTCCTGGGCCTGAAGGGAGAGCACCTGGGGCCAACTGCCTCAGTTGCTAGGCCCCATCAGGAGCAAAAGGGCAGGAGGCTGCAGTTCTGGGCCTGTTACCAATGGCAACCAAGCTAACCGTCAGCCAGCTCCCTCAAGGCCTACCTATGGGCACTGATTGCACAGTGTAGTGTGGACTGGCTCAGCCAGACTTCACTCCCATGAGCTTCAGCAGCAGGACTCCCATTGGGCAAGTCAGGCACCACAGCAAAAGGCATGCTGGGAGGTGTAGTTTTTGTTTTCTGTGGGAATCAGGAAGATTATGGCAACAGCTTCAAGGCAGCCCTGGCCATGCACTGAGGGTGAGATGGGGGTGGGGGACAAATTAATTTAATTTGTTTTAAAGTTACCTCACAGGCCTAGGACTGGCCTACCTTGAAGGATTGTCATGAGGGTGAGAGAGGGAGAAAAGAAATGAATTTAATTTATTTAAAGGTTAACTCAGGCCTAGCACCAGCCTGCCACTTTAAGATGATTACCTCGCAGACATATATTTTAGGGGGCTCAAGCAATGCCAGGTAGAAACTTGAAATCTGGCACGCTGATAAGTCTGGCTGTACAATGTACCAGAAAAATCTAAAACCATGAAATTTTGGTTTTTAAGTATTTTTAAAGAATTTAATAAAAAAAAACTGAGGCTTATGCCTACAACTCCCAGCATGCCTTGGGTGGAACTCCCAAGAGTCTTCTCTTGCCATCAAACTATGACTCATGGTCATGACCAGTACAAATTGCTATTATTTCTTCAGGACATTCCATAAATAAAATTTCTTCAGCAGGAGGTATTGAAATCTGCTTTATCCTCTATGTGGCTCCATAGCAGTGGAATAATGCCACCAGCACCATAAGGTGGTGGCTTGACCATTAACCAGGGTCATGTCCTATTTGCTGTTAATGACACTATCTGGGTCAAATAGCAGCTTTGGGGAAATTTGAACCAGGAAAACAGCATGGGAGGGGGAGTTAAATTCTCCCCTGCTACAGCCCTGACCACAATTGGGTCCCCACAGCTGCTTTTTGTTAAGAAAGAGGTATGATCACTCAAGCATGCTATTTAAGCACAATTCAAGCCACATGCAGTTTGGCTGCATCATTCTATATGTTTTCACTTCCTTATGTATGCACATACTGTAGTGCAGATGGTTAATTTATACACAAGTTCATTTAACTAAAAAGATAAAAAATAAAAAGTGCCATGGTGTATCTTCAGAGCACAGGTATGTCAGATAAAAGGCCCAAGTCACCAGTGGCTTTGTCCATCCTGGCTCTCTGCCAAAACCTGTTAAATGTAGATATTATATAGTAAATTATGCCAATAAAGTATTCTGTGTTCTGGCTGCTTTCCTTTTTTCATAATAATAACTTCAGAGCACATGCATACAACAGTTCCTCACATCCACTGAGATCCACTTCCCTACTATATGTCATTCGGATATCTCGGCAATGCCGGGTATATTTTGAAAACATATTTTTAGGTATGCATCTTTTTTAGCTGGTAGAAAGGGTGTTGTGTGTCCTGATTGTTTTTGAAGTTTAAACGGCTGCTCCGGCCAAGGCATGATGGGAGGTGTAGGCATTTCAGGTAAAACAAAAAATGTGGTTTTTCACGAAACTCTAATTTAAAATACAGTTCTTCTTAACACAATTTTCCATTCTAACAAAACAATTTGCAAACTCAACCAAACTAAAAGCAACAACCAACCTAAAGATGAATAAGGTGGTGCTTGGGGAACATTGCTTGGCCCCGTGGATTCTCCAGTATGGGGTTCTGCAGGGGTCAGTTTTGTCCCCCATGCTGTTCAACATCTACATGAAACCATTGACTGCAGTCATCCAGAGTTTTGGAGTGCGTTGTCATCAGTACGCTGATGACACGCAGCTCTATTTCTCCTTTTCATCTTCATCAGGTGAGGCTGTGGATGTGCTGAACCAGTGCCTGGCTGCGACAATGGACTGGATGAGGGCTAATAAACTGAAACTCAATCCAGATAAGACTGAGACGATGTTAGTGGGTGGTTCCGTTGACCAGATGGAGGGTGTTCAATCTGTTCTGGATGGGGTTGCACTCCCCTTGAAGGAGTGGGTTCGTAGCTGGGGGTTCTCCTAGAACCATCTCTGTCACCTGAGGCGCAGGTGGCCTCAGTGGCACAGAGTGCCTTCTGCCAACTTCGGTTGGTGGCCCAGCTACGTCCCTATCTGGACAGGGATAACCTGGCTTCAGTTGTCCATGCTCTGGTAACCTCCAAGTTAGATTACTGCAATGAGCTCTATGTGGGGCTGCCTTTGAAGGTGGTTCGGAAGCTGCAGCTTGTGCAAAATGCAGCGGCCAGATTGATAATTGGAACCAGTAGGTTCGAACATATAAGACCTACTCTGGCCCGCTTGCATTGGCTGCCTGTATGTTTCCGAGCCCGGTTCAAGGTACTGGTTTTAACCTATAAAGCCTTACACAGTTTGGGACCACAATACGTGATGGAACGCCTTTCCCGACATGAACCTACCCGAACACTACGTTCAACATCTAAGGCCCTCCTCCAAGTGCCTCCTCCGAGGGAAGCTCGGAGGTCAGCAACAAGAGAGAGGGCCTTCTCTGTGGTGGCTCCCCAATTGTGGAACGATCTCCCTGACAAGGCCCGCCTGGCGCCAACATTGTTATCTTTTCGGCGCCAGATCAAGACTTTCCTCTTCTCTCAGGCATTTGGCAATATCTGAGGAGCCTGGGTTTGTTTTGTTTTTGTAGCTTTTTGAAGTGTTGAAGTGGTTTTAAATGTACAGATTGTGTGTATGTTGTATGTTTTTGCTGTTTTAATTTTTATATATTGTTTTTAATTGTTTTTAATCCTATGTAAACCGCCCAGACAGCTTCGGCTGTGGGGCGGTATACAAATGTAATAAATAAATAAATAAATAAATAAGGTGCAAAGAAATTTATTATTTATCAAATAAATGTCATAAACATTATTCACGGACCCCAGCAACGCCGGGCATATCAGCTAGTCAGTCAATAAATGTATTGTTGAATCAAACAAGACATAGCAATGACACTGATTTAAAAGATATACAAACATTGGCACAAATTAAACCTGTCTAAAAGGGAGATATGGTAAATAAAACCTCAAGATCATTTATACAGTCCACCCTGGGGTTGGCTATTAATATAAATTACAGAGAAGGAATTTCAGCTTGAAGCAAAAATCACCAAGGCTGCCAGAACGGTTGAGAAAATTCAGTGCCCTCTCCATAAGCAGACTCAGCATATAGTTTTGAATCTAACTCCACTAGGATATGCAGATCTTTTCTTTCCCACATGAAGAAAATGGGATTGACATCCTGAATCCTCTTTGTGGTTGTTCAAAAGTAAGCCCTACTGTGTTCCGTTCGGCTCAGGCTCTGATAAGTGTGCCTAGATTGTAGTTTGAAGCTTCTTCCTTGGCCTTTTGGTGACAGGAGAACATAAAAGGATGATTTTATTCCTCTGCTGAAACCAAGAGGAATTGTGACATTCCCTCTTCCCTTGTCTAGAGTCCACTGCAACTACCTTGAGGGAATAGGTCTGAATGGAGATCCACCAATTTTGGCTGGCCAAATAAACAGTTGGGGGCACCAGATCCCTGTCCCTCTCCCAAGAGATGAGTTTTTGTCCCTGCCTTCACACTGTGCCTCTGAAATAAGCACAGGGTCAGGGATAATGCCCCACTCCCTTCCTCATTTCCAGATTTAGAGCTAGAGACAGGAGGTGGGCAGGGCTGGCATCAAGGGTTAGCACCATTGAGCACCTGCCAAGGATCCACACCACTAGCAAAAGCCCCCTGGAATTACCTGTCTAACCCACTGCAACTTGCTTGTTCACCTGTCTCATGTTCTGGCCCAGACAATGGTGGTGGTGAGGAGGAGGAGCAGTGGATGCCCTGGCCTAGTTGCTCACTGGTTCTCTGCCTGCCAAGCAAGCAAGTGGTAACAGCGATGAGAGAAAGGGTGAGAAGCCACAGCAGGTGGTGACAATGGTGGTGAGAAGGTTGACTCACTGAGGGAGGGGGCCCATTGAGGCTGGCTTGTTCAAAGGAGCTCAGAAACATGAAGCCGGGGTTGGCTCGGGGGATTCTTTGTGGAAAAACAAACCCAAGTTTCTCTCTCTCCCACTTGGAGTTGGAAAAGGAAGGATAGTCCCTGCAGTGGCTTCACACAAAAACTAACCACTGTTTCTTTGTGAACATTAACTGCTTTCTATGTGTATACGCAAGTGAAGGAAGAGTCGGAATGAGCTGGTCTGTGTGTGAGAGAGAGTGTGGTGGGGAGAGAGAGAGATTATTTCTATGAAAAGGTTTTGGTCTCCCCTTGTTGAAAGAAAGCAGCCAACTCTACACTCCAAGCAAAGCTCTTTTGCCCTGACAGAGGTTCAGATGAGCACATCTGTGTACCTTGCAGAACTTCCTGCCAGCTGAATCAAATTCATACTTTTTTACTGGGTGGAAAATAAATGCTGCCTCAAGGAAGCCAAAGTAGGGCCTTTGAAGCCAAAATAAATCTTTGAAAACAACCCAGTTGCTTGACCTTAATATAAAGGTGGTTTTACACCTAGTAAATAGATCCTGGGCTATTAATTTTTATGTAGCACTCATCTCTACATATATGATGATAAAACAAAGGAATTCCAAAGGAACAAATGGAATGAAAATGACAAAATGTTTATTTTGCTGTTCAGCTCCTTCTAGCACCTATCAGAATTACTGGTTTACAGGCCAGGTGAATAAATATGAACAAAGAGGTTGAATCTGGAATTGTGCCAGTCAAGTTTCCAACCTGGTACTATGATCTCAGTTTTTAAAACAAGATCTACCCATGACTGGGATCTGTATGTGGATATTGACTGAAATTCAATCCAAACACCACGGTGAGCTGAGCTACATGATAACAGAATCATGGCAGAATTCTCTGCTGGACTGTTAGTAAAAAGCCTTAAAGTCAAAGCATTAATAAATCATGAAATGGGAAGGCTAGCAGGGGAAGTTTTGTAGAGTTTTGCACTGAATGCCACATGTATGACTGTCCACTTGTTGGACGGAAGTTGTGAGTGCATGCATGGTACAAGCCCAGATTCCCACTTTGTCAGGGGCACCACTTTGGAGCCAGTGTGAGAGGCTCAGTGAGTGGGAAGACAAGAGGCTGATACTGGTAAGGCCAGAGGTGGGCTCTGCTGCTTCTACATTACTCCCCTCAGGCCAATCGGCTTAGGCTGGGCAGCCCTGAAGGAAGGGCCTGGATGTCGACTAGAGGGAGAGATTCTTCCCTCTGCTTTGCTCCTGGGCTATACATTTGGGGGAAGGTGAACAGCCACCTAATTTCCCTCCTTATTTCATTGCTGCTCATATTTGTTTGGTTATGGTCCAATTTGTGCAGTCTTATTTGGAATTCTGTGTACAGTTCTGGTCATCCAGTCTTCAAAAGAATATTGTAGTGTTGGGGAAAGTACAGATTAGGGACTTCTCTACACCAGGCTTTTATCTTGCAACTTTTCTGGGGCTTCTGGTTCTGGATTCTTTGCGGGATTAAGATCGGCTCCTTGGCAATGCTATTTTCCAGGGGATTTCCATTCTCTGTCATTCTGTACATTTCATTATACAGCCACTACATGGTGATGCGGTATAACAGGTTTGCAAAAATTCACTGGACTTTTATGGAGATATAAAACAGAATGCCAGACTTTCCCCATTAAGGAAAAACTGTAATATTGGTCACAAAGCACTGGAGAGGCCCTGGAGGTTGACGACATTTCATAAAGGACCTGCAAACTTCCGTGAGTGACCAGTCACAAGCACACAATAAAAGCCTCGTGCAGAAATTGTGTAAGGCAGCCAAAATGATAAAGAGGACATAGCCCTTTTCCTATGAGGAGAAGCTAAAATACTTGGGGTCCTTCAGTTTAGACAAAGACAGCTTAAGGAGAGCTATGAGAGTGGCTTATAAAATGAAGCATGGTGTGAAGAAAGTGGGATCAAAGGTCAACAAATTAAATTGGTCAGGACTAAACATGGGGCAGACAAAAGGAGGCAGTTCTCACATAGCACATCATTTACTCATAGAATTCACTGGCACATTCACTCCAATAATGGTGTCTGGGTCATATGGTGTTAAAGGGGGCTTTGGACAAGTTCACATAGGTCTGTCAATGGCTAGTTGGCACTCATTATAGTTTGTCATAACCGCCATGTTCAAAGACAGTTGCTAGGGAGCAAATGGCAGGGTGTCAATTCCCAGAAGTATCTGGCTTGGCATATTGGAGGAGATGGACTTTCCATTTAGTCCATCTCCTATTCTAAGTTCTCCATTTTATACATCACATGAGGAATTACATGTCTGAATGCTCACCTATGGCGGGAAAAAACTTCATGCATATTAAAGAATGAGATAAGGATTTTATCTCATTCCTTATCAACTGCTCTGACACAAGTGGATCTCCATGTCCCCTCCTTCCTATGTATGGTTTTTTTGCAATTGTGAATTTGTACCTGCACAATTGTTCATTTTAGGCTATGGAGGAAATGCGTATTTTTGGCCACTTTCTTGATATTTGCTCCCCCCCCTCCCCTCCCACAAGCCTTATTTGTGCCACTCCCTATTTGGTGCATCTAGGGTTTTCACTCCCCTGGATGAAATTGTGCAGGATTTTGAGTGTAGATCGAGTGCATCCCCATTATGGAAATCTGCCTGTGAAGTGTGGTCCCGATCCTGCACACCTTCAAAGGTCTATAGAACAGTGGCAGCTATACGATCCTGTCTTGCCGCAGGAATCTGTAGGCCAGCAAATTAAACCACGGTGCCCGACAAATGAAGTGATAACCCATGATGGACTAAATAAACCCTACTGCAGATTGTGGGTTATGACAGTGGGTTATTTTGGGCAAATAACTCACTGTAGGTTAAAAAATTCCCAACAGATGTCATGATAACCCACAATGGGTTAAATCATCCACAATGGGTTAACCCATCATGGATTATCGTGTCATCCAAACCCAGTCAAGGTGAGCCACCACCTGCAGGAGAGGGAGGCCTACTGCCAGGGGAGGAGAGGAGTGTGCCTGCTGCTTGCCAGCATGCCTGCCTCCTTGCCTCGCTGCTGCTGCTGCTGCCACCCCCCCCCCCGAGGACTTCAGCCTGGCAGACTGCCACTCCCTGCAGGACCAGGCCCCCAGGTATTGAGCCAGCTGCTGTGGACTGTTCCATCGGTCCCCCTCCCTTCCTGGGAGGGATATATAAGCTGGCTGGCTGAGGGGGCCTGGGAGAACCACCACCTGCAGGAGAGGGAGGCCTACTGCCAGGAGAGGAGAGGAGTGTGCCTGCTGCTTGTAATATGTGCCTGGGAGGGAGGATACAGCGCCAAGTGGGGGGATCTGAGGGGGCCCCAATCGGTGTAGTGACGGGTAGAGGGAGATATGACCTTGTGAGGAGGACATGCCAGGTAAGGGGACCACGGCCCAGACAGTTCATGCCTGTGCCTTGTTCTGGTCCCCCTCACATCCACAGGTCTGTTGGTTGCCCTATCAGTCAGCCCTCGGGTCTCCGGATGCTGCTTTTAAATGCCAGATTGGTGCAAAATAAGACCTCCCTCATCCATGATCTAACAGTGGATGAGGTGGCCAATCTGGCTTGCATTACTGAGACCTGGGTGGGAGAGCAGGGAGGAGTTAGTCTCTCCCAGTTATGCCCACCGGGGTACTTGGTTCAGCATCAGGGCAGACTTGAGGGCCGAGGAGGGGGGGTTGCTGTGGTCTATAGGAATTCCATCCCCCTCTGCGGGCTCCCTGTCCATGTGACTACTGGTCTGGAGTGTTTGCACCTTGTGTTGAGCCAACGGGACAGATTAGGGATTCTGTTGGTGTACCGCCCACCCCACTGCTCAACAGACTCCCTAGATGAGCTGACAGAGGTGGTCTCGGGTGCACTGTTGAGGTCCCCCAGACTGTTGGTTCTGGGGGATGTCAGCATTCATGCCGAGGGCACTTTATCTGGGTCGGCTCAGGATTTCATGATTTCCATGACAACCATGGGACTGTCCCAACATGCCACTGGCCCAACGCATGTAGAGGGGCACACTCTAGACCTGATTTTTTCAACTGGACATAAAGATGGTGATCTGAAAGTGGGGGACTTTACATCAACCCCTCTGTCATGGTCAGACCACCACCTGCTGAGGTTTAGACTTACAGCACCTTTTCCCCTCTGCAACGGTGGGGAACCCATTAAGATGGTCCGCCCCTGGAGGCTAATGGATCTGGATGATTTCCAGAGGGCTCTGGGGAGTTTTCCAGCTGATAGGGCTGGCTCTCATGTCAAAACCCTGGTTGATCTGTGGAATGCAGAAATGACTCGGGCGGTTGACACAATTGCTCCTGAGCGTCCTCTCATGTGTAGAGCTCGAACGGCTCCATGGTATACCCCGGAGCTGAGAGTGATAAAACAAAATAGGAGACGGCTTGAGGGCAGATGGAGACGAACTCCTAGTGGATGCAATGAAACACTGGTAAGTGCCTATGGTAAGCTGTATTCAGGAGCAGTGAGGGCAGCAAAAAAACCAAAACTTTGCTGTCACTATTAAATTATCAATCTGCCGCCCAGTGGATCTTTTCAGAGTTGTCTGGGGGCTTCTACATGCTGGCCCCAAGGACATGATAGAACCATCTGAGGCCCGCTGGAATATATTTGCTAGGCACTTCCAGGATAAAATCTTTGGCATCCGCCAGGACTTAGACTCCAGTGTTATAGCTGGTGAATCTAGTGAGGTATCCAGAGCACAGGTTTGTCCTGTTTTCTTGGATGAGTTTCAGTTGGTACAGCTCGATGACATGGACAAGGTGCTTGGACAGGTTCGTGCAGCCACCTCTGTATTGGATCCTTGCCCCTCTTGTCTTATAAAAGCTAGCAGGGATGGAACAGCCAGCTGGGCCAGGGAAGTGATTAATGCCTCTCTACAAGAGGGAGTGGTCCCAGACTGTCTGAAAGAGGCAGTAGTGAGACCACTCCTGAAGAAAGCTTCCCTGGACCCAGAAAATCTTAATAATTTTAGGCTGGTGGCAAACGTTCCATTCCTGGGCAAGGTCCTTGAGCGGGTGGTTGCTGGCCAGCTCCAGTCACTCTTGGATGAGACTGATTATCTGGATCCATTTCAATCGGGTTTCAGGCCTGATTTTGGCACGGAAACAGCCTCGGTCACCCTGTATGATGACCTATGTCAGGAGAGGGACAGGAGGAGTGTGACTCTGTTGATTCTCCTTGATCTCTCAGCGGCTTTCGATACCATTGACCATGGTATCCTTCTGGCACGACTGGCTGAGTTGGGAGTGGGAGGCACTGCATTGCAGTGGTTCCGCTCCTACTTGACAGGTCGGCTCCAGAAGGTGGTGCTTGGGAGGCATTGCTCGGCCCCGTGGATTCTCCAGTATGGGGTTCCGCAGGGGTCAGTTTTGTCCCCCATGCTGTTCAAGATCTACATGAAACCGTTGGGTGCGGTCATCCAGAGTTTTGGAGTGCGTTGTCATCAGTACACTGATGACACGCAACTCTACTTCTCCTTTTCATCTTCATCAGGTGAGGCTGTGGATGTGTTGAACCGGTGCTTGTCTGAGACAATGGACTGGATGAGAGCTAATAAACTGAAACTCAATCCAGACAAGACTGAGATGCTGTTAGTGGGGGGGTTCCTCTGACCGGATGGAGGGTGTTCAAAATATTCTGGATGGGGTTGCACTCCCCCTGAAGGAGCAGGTTCGTAGCTTGGGGGTTCTCCTAGAACCATCTCTGTCACTTGAGGCTCAGGTGGCCTCGGTGGCACGGAGTGCCTTCTACCAACTTCGGCTGGTGGCCCAGCTACGCCCCTATCTGGACAGGGGTAACCTGGCTTCAGTTGTCTATGCTCTGGTAACCTCCAAGTTAGATTACTGCAATGAGCTCTACGTGGGGCTGCCTTTGAAGACGGTTCGGAAGCTGCAGCTTGTGCAGAATGCAGCGGCCAGATTGGTAACAGGGACCAGAAGGTTCGAACATATAAGACCGATTCTGGCCCGCTTGCATTGGCTGCCTGTATGTTTCCGAGCCCGATTCAAGGTGCTGGTTTTAACCTATAAAGCTTTACACAGTTTGGGACCACAATACCTGATGGAATGTCTTTCCTGACATGAACCTACCCGTACACTATGCTCAACATCAAAAGTCCTCCTCCGGGTGCCTACTCCGAGGGAAACTCGGAGGACGGCAACAAGGGAAGAGGGCCTTCTCTGTGGTGGCGCCTCAATTATGGAATGATCTCCCCGATGAGGCACACCTGGCGCCAACATTGTTATCTTTTCGGTGCCAGGTCAAAACTTTTCTTTTCTCCCAGGCATTTTAACAGCTCAAGTTGAGGTTTTGATTGACATTGTGGCCAGGCTTAACAGTTAAAATGTTTTAAAGTGTTTTAATGTCAGCTGTTTTATGTTTATGGTTTTACATTTTGTATATTGTCTTTTGAGTGTTCAATCTTTTAATTTTTGTAAACCGCCCAGAGAGCTTCAGCTATGGGGCGGTATATAAGTGTAATTAATAATAATAATAATAATAATAATAATAATAATAATAGATCTGGCCCTAGTGCCAGCAGGATTGTGACAAAACTGTAATACATAGAAATAATTATTTAATCATACTAATAACAAGCTCTTTATGAGTCCTCTAAAGCCCAGCATTGTTCTCTTCTTCTGGATGTTTTTTCTTTACCCTTTGCCCCATTCTTCTCTCTCTCTCTCTCTCTCTGTGGCTCCAATTGACCCCTGGCAGTGCTGTGTCAGGCCTACTTATTCTCTACTGGCAACAATCCCAGGCTAGTAACATGTGACCACTTCTCAGGTCCAACCCATGGACCCATAGAATTTCTTTTAGTGTGAACCCCAGAACCCCAGTCATGGGTTAGCTACTCCTAAGGTCCCCAATCAGTATAAATACCAGTGCCTTTCACTTTCAGTACTACTAATTGCCAAAAGGTGTTGCCCTCATTTGCCCTCTTACTAGCCCCTATATGCTGTAATCTTCACAGAGGTTTTGAGGGCTAATAAAAAACAGGGCACTTTTACCTCATTGTTTTTATTTCAAGTGGAGGTATTTAACTATGTGATATAACCAATCATAACTACAAACACCAGCCCTTTTACATTAAATGCTAAAAATACAATAAATGGTTTCTTCACACCCCCCCCAAAAGGATAATATGGACAGTATCCACTGTTGCTCTGCATGCACCACTGACATAGCACTAGCATAAGCTACCTCTAGCATGCCAATAGCATATTCTGGCCCAATGGGTTTCTGGAGCAAGCCATCATGCCAGTATATGCTATCGGCACGGCACTAGAAATGGCTTATACTAGCACAACATCAATGGTGTAAGCAGAGGGCAGTGTTAGATACTGCCCTCTATGTTTTTGCAAAAATCCCATTTTTATTCTAATTGTAGCTTTAAATCACCTTCCTTTTGTGATTGTTGCAGATAATGAAAAACTGCAATATATTACTGATAGGAAAAAAGTACTCTCCAGAGCAACATTTGAAACATTTGTTGTAGCTGCCCCACAGCCATGAACTCCTTGGCTCTGGAGGCTTGCTAAAATCTGAGCTGCTGATATCTGGAAGAACTATAAAACCTTTCTGTCTTGACTGATATTTTGTTATTGAGGGTGAAGCTATTAGGAGTATTTTACTGTCTATATTGTGTATACTTTCTGTCTTAACTGTTTTTTAAAATTCTTCTGCTCTACAGCCTTCATAATAGCGTGAGACACAAATATATACAAACACATTAGAATTTATATCATCATTTTCTGTTTTTCTGAGCAAATGGAGGTTATTTTGCCATCCAGAATAATATGAAAGCCCTGGCAGAGTAGGTAAAGCATCACTGTTACAAGCTAATTTTTTTCCATTGTTATTGCCAAGTAAGAATAACAGACAGTAACCTACCCAACCTAGCTATGCATGTTCTGAAATAATATATTGACAATAAACTAGCTAAAGTAAATGAAGAACAGAACTTGTAAATACTTTCTTCCAGCAAATATTGGGTTAATTGTTTCTGAATTAAGTTTAAAGAATTACAACTGATTATTAGTTTAATAGGGGTCACAAGTCACTTTTACAGATTTAAATAACCCTCTAGGTGTATTTTGTAGTTGTTTATATATTAATCCAGTGCAGGTCATGATTATTTTAAAATGTATGTCCTTACCCTACTACAATCATGACCATACTTAACAATGATACAGACTATTAAAACATCCACATATATTACTTTGTATATGTTTCTGAGCCTAAAAATACTCAGGAAGGTATGAAACTCCACAATGCATAAGGAGAGAGAGGTCCTCCAAAAGGGTGTGTGTATTGCATATAACTTGAGTAACCACTGCATTTTCCACATCTGGAAAAACTTTGGAAAGGCCCTCACTTTCTCACCCCTTCCTGTTTATCTTACCAATTTCAGCTGCAGGAGTTTAGTGCTTGAGCAGAGACTGAAAAAGGGTTGAACATCTACAAAGGCAGACATTGGCTGTGTCCACACAACACGACAGCCCACACTCAAGGTTGAGTGTGGATTGTTGTAGAACCATAGGTTGTTGTTAGGCACAGCCCAAGGCAGGTTGCCACCTGAAGCGGAGACCTGCCACTGCTCACCCACCTGCCCATTTACTTCCTTGCTTACCTCTGTTGCCATGTGCCCTGCACGCACCTCAGCAGTTCGCCAGCTGAGTAGTTCCTTTGCGTGCATACATATGCCACCTCTCCATCACGTTGCCCATAAAGTGTGTCCACCTTCAGCAACAGTGCAGTGTCTGCGTGTCAGGCAAAATATCGTAAGAGATCCCTTGTGATATTTTGCCTGACCTCGTGCAGGTGCCATGCACCTCCTGAAGGTGGAAACACCTTGCAGGCAGCACATCGAGGAGGCAAACTTGCAAACGTGCGCATAGAAAGTAAGCCACCCGGCCAGCTGGCAGCCAAGCAGTCAGGCCAGCTAGCGTTGGGAGGTGCTTCTTGGTCCTGCTATTTGTCTGCATGTCCAGCTGTCCAGCAGGACTAAGAAGCAGCAGACCTTTGGAAGGGGAGAGCACCACTCTTCCTAGACTCTGCTGCCTGCTGCTCCCACTTCCTACCGCTTCATGGTAGGGCTGGCCCTGGTTGTTGTGTCGTGTGAACCCAGTCGATGACTTAAACATTAAATATTGCTTTTCAAACTCAGTGCATGCAGGAAATACTGTCAGTTGAAGGTACCTCTGGAGTTATGTTGGGGAGGAAGCATTCATACAGCCCTCTGTGCATCCACCCATTGGGCATATGCACTGCAAAAGGCATTGTAACTGTTAGAGAAACTTCACTGGTGGGAGGGGAATAAACGATGAAGTGGTAGAAGCAACGTTTTCTTGCTTTGACTTCTTGCTTCGCCAGCATGACTGACTTAAGACGTGTCCTAACATGAATAAAATGTTCTCAATTGGCATTAATTACTTTCCATCAGCTTAATTTATGGATCACACTTGGGGAAGTGCCCAGGTATTCTGCTCAGAACACAACTATTTAAACTATTCTTTAAAATAGTTTTAAAGAAACTGATTTTGTAGTTGTTGTTATTATTGCCAGCAATGGAGAACTGCCGAGTGGCAAGCTTATTATTAGGGGTGTGCATCGGATCGGATCCGATCCACGATCCGAATCCGATCCGCCCCAAAAATCGGAAAATCCGATCCGATCCGATCCGATCCGATACACCATCCGATCCGATCCGATCCGATCCGGCGAGGTCCGATCCGGATCGGATCGGATCGGCGGATCGGACGCCATTTTAAATGCGTTTTTCCCATAGCAAAGTATTGTTGTTTTACAAAAACGCCTATAACTTTTTCATTTTTAACGACAGAAGGATGAAACTTGGGCACATTGTACACTGGTTAGGGATAGGTATCTGTGAGAAATTTCAGAAAGATTGGTGCATGCAGTTTGTGGCAATTAATTTTTTAATAAATAACATGGAATGCCTATAACTCGGTCATTTTTAAAGTTACACACATGAAACTTTGCCACATTGTAGGTGGAACCTTGGGACCCACGTGTGTGAAATCCCAGAACCGTGGGTGCTTGCCTGGTGTGGCAATGAATTTTTGAAAAATGGGTAGTAGTGGGGTAAATGCAGTTATGCCTCCCATGTTTTTATTTTTAAAGATACAAACAGGACACTTCGGCACATTACAGGGAACACTTCCCTTGATATGTGTGTAAAATTTCAGACAGCTAGCTCCAGGCATGTGTTGGCAATGAATTGTTGAAAATTGGGTAGCAGTGGGGTAAAATACAGTTTTGCCTCCCATTTTTTTATTTTCAAAGATACAAACGGGAAACTTTGGCACATTGCAGGGAACACTTCACTTCAAATGTGTGTGAAATTTCCGGAAGCTAGGTGCAACATTTTAGTGGGAAACGAACGTTTATTCATGGCATTTCACATGGGATTTATGGGTTGGTTTTAAGAGCTACAAACCTCTAACTCGCTCACATGGCACAGGACCTATGCCCGCTCAAACGCTGGAAATTTAACAAACTTTGGTGCAATGCTTTAGTGGGAAAACAAAGGTTTATGCATGGCATTTCACATGGGATTTATGGGTTGGTTTTAAGAGCTACAAACCTCTAACTCGCTCACATGGCACAGGACCTATGCCCGCTCAAACGCTGGAAATTTAACAAACTTTGGTGCAATGCTTTAGTGGGAAAACAAAGGTTAAACTTTATTATTTTAAACCTTCAGGAAAGGGAGGGGGAGGCTGTGTTTGTGTGTGTGTGTTTGACAGCTTGATCCACCAATTGTGCTTTAGAATACATGACTGAATCACCCAATCCTGTGAAGACTTTCTTCAGCCTCCAATCGCAATGCTGGAGGAGGGCACCAGTATATATTCTCTCAGCCCTGCCCTTCTGGCTCTTTGTGGGTTGAACGTGGAGGAGATTAGGGAGTGTTTTTGGAGCTGTGTTGGAGAGACTGTATTGATTTGATTGCATTTGGAGGTGGTTTTGAGGAGTTTCTGATCTTTTACTTCAGCTTTTCTTGTTCTCTCTCTTGGCTTTCCTTTCTCTCTTGCCTTTCCTTTCTTAGATAGCACGTTTGTTTGTCTGTGAGTTCAGTTTGTCTTTGCAGTGAGTGTGTTTGTTTGTTCTACTTTCGCTTTCTGAAAAAAACCCAAAAAAATAATAAAAAAATATTTCTATCCTCTCTCTCTCTCTCTCTCTTTCTCTCTGTGTGTGTGTGTGTGTGTGTGCGCGCTTGTGAGTGAGTGTGTGTTGCTGGGCTGTGTAGCCTGCTGCTACAAACACAAAAAAAGTCAGCAAAGCACACACTTACACAAAAATAAATAATAATAAAAATAAAATGAAGCGTGGCACTCAAAGGGGGGGTGCTCCCAAGGCAGCATTTGGGAGAGGCCGCTCTGGGCATGGCGCTGCTGCTGCTGCTGCTGGGACCAGCAGCAGGCAGCCTACTTCCACACCCCCAGTTAAACTGAGGCGTTCTCCACTGGGGCAGCAGAAGCAGGCAGAGGCAACTCAAAGTAGTGCCTGCAGGGCACTCTTTCAGCAACATGAGGCAGGTGCTGGGAGCAGCAGTGGGCATGAAGAAGGAGCACTATATCCAGCTCCTTCTTTGGTGGGTGAGCCTGTGAACCCGCTGACTGATCTTTTCCCAGATCTTGTGGAAGTCAGCGAGGTTCAGAGTGAGGAGGAGGACTCTGATGTGGGGCAAGAGGAAGAGCAGGCAGCACCAGAGACTTACTCTCCACAATCCGTCCTCTCTTCCACTCATTCCCTTGCTCCTGAGGTGACACCACAGAGCGAAGGCGCCGGCAGGCCGTCTGTGTCACCCCAGAAGCGACAGGCAAGCAAGGTGTGGGACCACTTTGAGGTGGCAGTGGATTCCCGCTTTGCTGTCTGTCGCCACTGCAAGATGTCAGTGAGCAGGGGAAAAATGCCAGGCCACTTCACCACCACGAACCTCACCCGCCACATGCAGAGGCACCACCAGTCTGTTTTGCTTGGGACCGAGGCGGGCACCTCGCAGCAGACTGGTGCTAGCGGCAAGGGCAAGCAGAAGGCTCCTGCAACTTCTGCCAGCTCTCGACCTCCCATCCCCAAGAGGCTTCGCCAGGCCACCATGGAAGAGATGGGGTGGGGGAAGTATGGAGCCACAAGGTGGCGTTTTCCAGCGCCCAACCAGATCACCAATTGCATCGGTGAGATGGTGGCGTTGGATGACCAGCCATTCAGCCTCGTCGAGAACGCAGGCTTCAAGAGGCTGATGGCTCTTGTGGTTCCATACTATAAGCCGCCGTGTCGCACCACCCTGAGCAGGCGTGTGGTGCCCTCCCTGTACCAGGCATGCAGGGAGTTAGTTCTGGGTCGTCTGTGCCAGGCAGAGGCACAGAAGGTGCACTTCACTTCGGACATCTGGTCCAGCGAAGGAGGAGTGCACGCTTACCTGTCCCTGACGGCTCACTGGTGGGGAGCCTCAGGGCAGGAAGCACCCAGGACTTCTGGGACTGGGAAGGAGGGCTGCCGCTGGGCCCTCCTTCATACCGCAGTCATGGACCAGTCCCACACGGCGGAGGAGATTACGGAGGCCATGAACCGCATGGTGGCAGGGTGGCTGGGCGGGCACCAGCACACCCGCGGTTACATGGTCACGGACGGGGGAGCCAATATGCTGAAGGCGGTGCGCGATGGCGGATTTGAGGGCATCCGCTGCATCGCGCACGTCTTCAACCTGGTCGTGAGGGATGGCCTTGGAGGCAGCAAGGCCCCTCTCCCTCCCCAAATCCGTAATCTCCTAGAGAGCTGCAGGAAGGTGGCTGGGCATTTCCACCACAGCGTGAAGGGCAGTCGGTTGCTGCGGGAGAAGCAGCAGGAGCTGGGACTTCCGCAGCACCGGCTAGTGCAGGACGTGGCAACACGTTGGAACTCCACCTACCACATGCTCGAGCGTATGGTGGAGCAACAGCGTGTTGTCCACAAGATGTTCAGGGTCGGGGACATTGGCATCCAGGCCCCACTGTCCAGGCAGCAGTGGGAGGCCATGTCCCAGCTTCTGGTGGTCCTCAAGCCGTTCCTTGAGGCCACCGAGACCCTGAGCAGCAGCACTGCCCTTCTCAGCCAGGTGCTCCCCGTGGCCAGGCATCTCCAGAATCAGATGGGCGAGTTTCTGGAGGCCGGGGATGCCGTCACCGGCAGGCGCTTCCTGCCAGAGGTGCGGGAAGTGGTGACGAGGCTGAGGGAAAGCCTATCCCGCCGGGTCCAGCCTCTCTACAACGAGAGGCAGTACATGTTGGCCACCATGTGCGACCCGCGCATCAAGGATGGGTTATGTGGGCAGACTTCCCGGGCAGGTTGGGTGGAAATGCTGGTGACGGACGTTCGGGCGGCCCGGGATGCCAGGATTGGGCAGGCAGAGGAGGAGCCCACCGAAGCCCAGGCGCTAAGTCCGCTGAGCACCACCAGCAGCGGCGGCAGCAGCACCACCACACCCAGCAGGGGGACAGGCCAGGGGTTTTGGGACAAGGCTTTGCAGGCTGCGGTTGGGCATAGAGGCACTCAACCCAGCCGCCGCCAGGATGACGCTGCAGCAGCAGTGCAGCGTTACCTGGCGGAGCAGATGGAGGACGGCTCCATCGAACCCCTGGCCTACTGGTCATCTCGGCGCCAGATGTGGCCTGATCTGGCGCGGGTGGCCATGGACAGAATCAGCTGCCCACCGTCCAGCGTTCCAAGCGAGCGGGTGTTTTCCATGGCGGGCGACGTGGTCACACCCCACCGCTCTCGCTTGGACGCTGAGATTGTGGAGCAGCTGGTCTTCCTCAAGGTCAATCTGCCCCTGCTGGGATACCCCACCCTCATGCCCGCGGGGGAGTAATTGGCAGGCACCCCCCATCCATCCCACACCTTTGGGCAGGCACCGGCAGGCCCTTGATTTTTTAATTCTTATTTTCGGTTAATTAATTTTCTTTACTTTAATTTACTGGCTGTGTTGTTTACAGCTCAGTAACTCAACTCTGAACGATGGATCCCGAAGGGATCTAGTTTCTTCTCCTAGCCTCTTACATTGAGGGGATGCACAAGCATCTCACACATTCTATGTTGTTTGACTTGAACCAATGTGCTTGCACGTGTGCCTCTGAAATTGGACTCCGATGGCTCCCTCCAGGCCTTCTGTAAGGTCCCACACTTCCATGGGCGTTTCTTCTTGTAAGACCACGTCAGAGGCTCATGAGAACTTTGGATAAGAAGAAGGCTTAATTTTATCGCCAAGGAACGCATGCACCTCTCTGACTATGAACGAAGGACGCGATAGGATTCCTCTTCCAGGCTCCTACATTGAGTGGATGACAAGCAGCATCCCACACTGTTTCTGACTGTGTCTTTTGGACTTATGTGGCAGCCTTGCAGGGCTGTCACTGTGTGTTGTGTTTATTTTGGCTATATGATTTAAAAAACTGCCTGCCCGCCTGCCCGCCTGCTAGGTTGCCGCCATTGTGAAGTAGCCGGAATGCGTGGGCTGGTCTCACGGTTCTATTGCTTACTTGTGCAATGCGCAAGCGCCTGGCATCATGCCCGCCTCTGCCTCTGCCTCTGCCTGCCTGCCTGCCCGCCTGCTAGGTTGCCGCCATTGTGAAGTAGCCGGAATGCGTGGGCTGGTCTCACGGTTCTATTGCTTACTTGTGCAATGCGCAAGCGCCTGGCATCATGCCCGCCTCTGCCTCTGCCTCTGCCTCTGCCTCTGCCTGCCTGCCTGCCCGCCTGCTAGGTTGCCGCCATTGTGAAGTAGCCGGAATGCGTGGGCTGGTCTCACGGTTCTATTGCTTACTTGTGCAATGCGCAAGCGCCTGGCATCATGCCCGCCTCTGCCTCTGCCTCTGCCTCTGCCTCTGCCTGCCCGCCTGCCCGCCTGCTAGGTTGCCGCCATTGTGAAGTAGCCGGAATGCGTGGGCTGGTCTCACGGTTCTATTGCTTACTTGTGCAATGCGCAAGCGCCTGGCATCATGCCCGCCTCTGCCTCTGCCTCTGCCTGCCTGCCTGCCTGCCCGCCTGCTAGGTTGCCGCCATTGTGAAGTAGCCGGAATGCGTGGGCTGGTCTCACGGTTCTATTGCTTACTTGTGCAATGCGCAAGCGCCTGGCATCATGCCCGCCTCTGCCTCTGCCTCTGCCTGCCTGCCTGCCCGCCTGCTAGGTTGCCGCCATTGTGAAGTAGCCGGAATGCGTGGGCTGGTCTCACGGTTCTATTGCTTACTTGTGCAATGCGCAAGCGCCTGGCATCATGCCCGCCTCTGCCTCTGCCTCTGCCTGCCTGCCTGCCCGCCTGCTAGGTTGCCGCCATTGTGAAGTAGCCGGAATGCGTGGGCTGGTCTCACGGTTCTATTGCTTACTTGTGCAATGCGCAAGCGCCTGGCATCATGCCCGCCTCTGCCTCTGCCTCTGCCTGCCTGCCTGCCCGCCTGCTAGGTTGCCGCCATTGTGAAGTAGCCGGAATGCGTGGGCTGGTCTCACGGTTCTATTGCTTACTTGTGCAATGCGCAAGCGCCTGGCATCATGCCCGCCTCTGCCTCTGCCTCTGCCTGCCTGCCTGCCTGCCCGCCTGCCCACCTGCTAGGTTGCCGCCATTGTGAAGTAGCCGGAATGCGTGGGCTGGTCTCACGGTTCTATTGCTTACTTGTGCAATGTGCAAGCGCCTGGCATCATGCCCGCCTCTGCCTGCCCGCCCGCCTGCCTGCCTGGAGGTGCCCATGCAGCTGTGACTTTGCCTCTGCCAGTGGGACTTTGCCTCTGCCACTGGGACTTTGCCTGGAGGACCCTGTGCCAACGTGACTTTGCCTGGAGGAGCCTATGCCACTGGGACTTTGCCTGGAGGACCCTGTGCCAATGTGACTTTGCCTGGAGGGAGCTGTGCCAAACTGTGACTTTGCCTGGAGGACCCTGTGCCAATGTGACTTTGCCTGGAGGGAGCTGTGCCAAACTGTGACTTTGCCTGGAGGACCCTGTGCCAATGTGACTTTGCCTGGAGGGAGCTGTGCCAAACTGTGACTTTGCCTGGAGGACCCTGTGCCAACGTGACTTTGCCTGGAGGAGCCTATGCCACTGGGACTTTGCCTGGAGGACCCTGTGCCAATGTGACTTTGCCTGGAGGGAGCTGTGCCAAACTGTGACTTTGCCTGGAGGACCCTGTGCCAACGTGACTTTGCCTGGAGGAGCCTATGCCACTGGGACTTTGCCTGGAGGACCCTGTGCCAATGTGACTTTGCCTGGAGGGAGCTGTGCCAAACTGTGACTTTGCCTGGAGGACCCTGTGCCAACGTGACTTTGCCTGGAGGAGCCTATGCCACTGGGACTTTGCCTGGAGGACCCTGTGCCAATGTGACTTTGCCTGGAGGACCCTGTGCCAATGTGACTTTGCCTGGAGTAGCCTATGCCACTGGGACTTTGCCTGGAGGAGCCTGTGCCACTGGGACTTTGCCTGGAGGAGCCTATGTGCCACTGGAGTCCTCCGATCCACAGCCGCCGCACGAATAAGGTAAGTGTGTGCAGTCAACGCAGGGACACCTGAGAGTGTCCAGAAGTGGGGCAGTGTGAGATCTTACTTCCGAGTAAGCAAGCAGACTGCCCATCTGCCCCAGCCACGGCCGCATGGAGGTGGCCCCTCGATTCACGTCGCCCCTACGACTCAGGTAAGAGTGCAGGCAGAGTGGCCATATAGAAAAGAAGGCAGGGCCCCTGCACCTTTAACTGTTGTGATGAAGAGGGAATCTCAGCAGGAACTAATTCCATACAAATGACACTGGCAGAAATTCCCTTTTCTCTACAACTGCTGAAGTTAGGAACCCTGACCTGGATTTGATCTGGTCAGCCTAACGTAGGGTGCTATTAGGAGTGAATGAATAACCCAAGGACAAAAGAAATGGTGATTCTCTAATGATCCGGTAAGCTGTGTCCTGCCAGACACAAAAGGATAGCCAATCCCTCTAACAATGGGCTCAGAAGAGTGATTTAGAAAGGGAGGGGTGCAGGAGAAAGAGGATTGCATCACAAACAAGAGAAGTGTGCCGGTGGGAGACTAGTTACTAGGACTTGTTTGTATTAATTAATACAAATCTTTATTTATTTTCCTTTCTTCTTTTGCAGTATAAAAGTATTTATGTAATATTCATTATCCCCCTCCTCTTCTTTTGCAGCCTATGGCACTCTCACTGCCACAGTGCCCGGGAAAGGAGAGACTTTGCCCATTACATGCCAGCCTGCCCGCCCGCTGCTGATGCCGCCTGCCGCCTTCCAGATCGTTCCTGCGAGGCGGGCCAGCCGCCTTTCTTGCACAAGCCATGGGACTAGGGGTCCTCCAGGAGAATCTCACCGAGTCCTCAACGCCCTCAGGACTATGGTAAGTGTTCTGTGAATGGGGGGGGGGGGCACCTTCCACCTAACTGAAGGTTGGCTGTCTGCCTGCTAACTTCCGAGTGAGCAGGCAGCCCCGTGTGCCTGCTGGGGCGTGGGCACTCAGGACCGGGCAGATGCCAGTCCTGGGTGAGAGGGAGCCAATGGTGGAAAAGTATGATTTATCTCATGTTAATTCTTTTCCCCCCCCCCTCCTTCTTTTGCAGCCTATGGAACTCTTCGCCACTGCGCAAAGCGCACCCGTGAATCCAGACTGCCCATCTGCCCCAGCCACGGCCGCATGGAGGTGGCCCATCGATTCACGTCGCCCGCACGACTCTGGTAAGAGCCTGTCAGAGAGCTTACCCACGAGTAAGCAAGCAGGCAGCCCCGTGTGCCTGCTGGGGCGTGGGCACTCAGGACCGGGCACATGCCAGTCTTGGGTGGGAGGGAGCCAGTGGTGGAAAAGTATCATTTTTCTCATATTCTTCCCCCCCCCCCCTTCTTCTTTTGCAGCCTATGGAACTCTTTGCCACAGTGCCCAGGAGAGACGGTAATGCAGACTGCCCACCTGCCCGTCACTGCCCGCCTGGAAGTGGCATCTTATCAACAACGCCCTCAGGAGGACTACGGTAAGTGTTCTGTGAATGGGGGGGGGCACCTTCCACCTAACTGAAGGTTGGCTGTCTGCCTGCTAACTTCCGAGTGAGCAGGCAGCCCCGTGTGCCTGCTGGGGCGTGGGCACTCAGGACCGGGCACATGCCAGTCTTGGGTGGGAGGGAGCCAGTGGTGGAAAAGTATCATTTTTCTCATATTCTCCCCCCCCCCTTCTTCTTTTGCAGCCTATGGAACTCTTTGCCACAGTGCCCAGGAGAGACGGTAATGCAGACTGCCCACCTGCCCGTCACTGCCCGCCTGGAAGTGGCATCTTATCAACAACGCCCTCAGGAGGACTACGGTAAGTGTTCTGTGAATGGGGGGGGGGCACCTTCCACCTAACTGAAGGTTGGCTGTCTGCCTGCTAACTTCCGAGTGAGCAGGCAGCCCCGTGTGCCTGCTGGGGCGTGGGCACTCAGGACCGGGCACATGCCAGTCTTGGGTGGGAGGGAGCCAGTGGTGGAAAAGTATCATTTTTCTCATATTCTTCCCCCCCCCCTTCTTCTTTTGCAGCCTATGGAACTCTTTGCCACAGTGCCCAGGAGAGACGGTAATGCAGACTGCCCACCTGCCCGTCACTGCCCGCCTGGAAGTGGCATCTTATCAACAACGCCCTCAGGAGGACTACGGTAAGTGTTCTGTGAATGGGGGGGGGGGCACCTTCCACCTAACTGAAGGTTGGCTGTCTGCCTGCTAACTTCCGAGTGAGCAGGCAGCCCCGTGTGCCTGCTGGGGCGTGGGCACTCAGGACCGGGCACATGCCAGTCTTGGGTGGGAGGGAGCCAGTGGTGGAAAAGTATCATTTTTCTCATATTCTCCCCCCCCCTTCTTCTTTTGCAGCCTATGGAACTCTTTGCCACAGTGCCCAGGAGAGACGGTAATGCAGACTGCCCACCTGCCCGTCACTGCCCGCCTGGAAGTGGCATCTTATCAACAACGCCCTCAGGAGGACTACGGTAAGTGTTCTGTGAATGGGGGGGGGCACCTTCCACCTAACTGAAGGTTGGCTGTCTGCCTGCTAACTTCCGAGTGAGCAGGCAGCCCCGTGTGCCTGCTGGGGCGTGGGCACTCAGGAAGGGCAATCCTGGGTGGAAGGGAGCTGGTTGTGTTGAAGTGGTCAACTAATATTCATTCTTTTTTCCCCCCCTTCTTCTTTTGCAGCCTATGGCACTCTCACTGCCACAGTGCCCGGGAAAGGAGAGACTTTGCCCATTAAATGCCAGCCTGCCCGCCCGCTGCTGATGCCGCCTGCCGCCTTCCAGATCCTTCCTGCAAAGAGAGCAAGCCGCCCTCCTCGCACAAGCCATGGGACTTGGCATTCGCCCTCAAGGAGAATGTCACCCAGTCCCCAATGCCGCTGTTGGACTTTGCCCATTAAATGCCAGCCTGCCCGCCCGCTGCTGATGCCGCCTGCCGCCTCCCAGATCCTTCCTGCAAAGAGAGCAAGCCGCCCTCCTCGCACAAGCCATGGGACTTGGCATTCGCCCTCAAGGAGAATGTCACCCAGTCCCCAATGCCGCTGTTGGACTTTGCCCATTAAATGCCAGCCTGCCCGCCCGCTGCTGATGCCGCCTGCCGCCTCCCAGATCCTTCCTGCAAAGAGAGCAAGCCGCCCTCCTCGCACAAGCCATGGGACTTGGCATTCGCCCTCAAGGAGAATGTCACCCAGTCCCCAATGCCGCTGTTGGACTTTGCCCATTAAATGCCAGCCTGCCCGCCCGCTGCTGATGCCGCCTGCCGCCTTCCAGATCCTTCCTGCAAAGAGAGCAAGCCGCCCTCCTCGCACAAGCCATGGGACTTGGCATTCGCCCTCAAGGAGAATGTCACCCAGTCCCCAATGCCGCTGTTGGACTTTGCCCATTAAATGCCAGCCTGCCCGCCCGCTGCTGATGCCGCCTGCCGCCTTCCAGATCCTTCCTGCAAAGAGAGCAAGCCGCCCTCCTCGCACAAGCCATGGGACTTGGCATTCGCCCTCAAGGAGAATGTCACCCAGTCCCCAATGCCGCTGTTGGACTTTGCCCATTAAATGCCAGCCTGCCTGCCCGCCTTCCAGATTCTGCTGTGGAAGGAGAAATAAATAATACTAGGTGCTGCAAGAGACCATGTGGATTGGCTCTACATCAAAGCAGCCTTCTGGTTTAGAATTACATAGTACACAAGAAAAGAACAATCACTTATCCTGCAAGATCCCTTCCCAGGCTAGGATCTGAATAATAGCTATTAGCTAGGATCTGAATAGCTATTACCTGGGATTAGCTACTAGTGCATTTGGTAGCATTCCTGCAACCAACACCTGTCTTGTCATGTAAATGTATGGGTCCCTAAAGCAATTTACAATCACTTTACATTTTACAAATGAATAAGTGAAACTTTCTTCCCTCATTACCAATCCACACCAGGCAGGCAATGTCCCCTTCCTGAAGGTTTAAAATAATAAAGTTTAACCTTTGTTTTCCCACTAAAGCATTGCACCAAAGTTTGTTAAATTTCCAGCGTTTGAGCGGGCATAGGTCCTGTGCCATGTGAGCGAGTTAGAGGTTTGTAGCTCTTAAAACAAACCCATAAATCCCATGTGAAATGCCATGCATAAACCTTTGTTTTCCCACTAAAGCATTGCACCAAAGTTTGTTAAATTTCCAGCGTTTGAGCGGGCATAGGTCCTGTGCCATGTGAGCGAGTTAGAGGTTTGTAGCTCTTAAAACCAACCCATAAATCCCATGTGAAATGCCATGCATAAACCTTTGTTTTCCCACTAAAGCATTGCACCAAAGTTTGTTAAATTTCCAGCGTTTGAGCGGGCATAGGTCCTGTGCCATGTGAGCGAGTTAGAGGTTTGTAGCTCTTAAAACCAACCCATAAATCCCATGTGAAATGCCATGCATAAACCTTTGTTTTCCCACTAAAGCATTGCACCAAAGTTTGTTAAATTTCCAGCGTTTGAGCGGGCATAGGTCCTGTGCCATGTGAGCGAGTTAGAGGTTTGTAGCTCTTAAAACCAACCCATAAATCCCATGTGAAATGCCATGAATAAACGTTCGTTTCCCACTAAAATGTTGCACCTAGCTTCCGGAAATTTCACACACATTTGAAGTGAAGTGTTCCCTGCAATGTGCCAAAGTTTCCCGTTTGTATCTTTGAAAATAAAAAAATGGGAGGCAAAACTGTATTTTACCCCACTGCTACCCAATTTTCAACAATTCATTGCCAACACATGCCTGGAGCTAGCTGTCTGAAATTTTACACACATATCAAGGGAAGTGTTCCCTGTAATGTGCCGAAGTGTCCTGTTTGTATCTTTAAAAATAAAAACATGGGAGGCATAACTGCATTTACCCCACTACTACCCATTTTTCAAAAATTCATTGCCACACCAGGCAAGCACCCACGGTTCTGGGATTTCACACACGTGGGTCCCAAGGTTCCACCTACAATGTGGCAAAGTTTCATGTGTGTAACTTTAAAAATGACCGAGTTATAGGCATTCCATGTTATTTATTAAAAAATTAATTGCCACAAACTGCATGCACCAATCTTTCTGAAATTTCTCACAGATACCTATCCCTAACCAGTGTACAATGTGCCCAAGTTTCATCCTTCTGTCGTTAAAAATGAAAAAGTTATAGGCGTTTTTGTAAAACAATAATTTGCTATAGGAAAAAGCATTCAAAATGGCGTCCGATCCGGATCGGAAAATCCGATCCGCGGATCGGAATCGGATCCGATCCGATCCGACACACGATCCGATCCGATCCGATCCGACCCCCCAGGTCCGATTCCGATCCGCTATCCGATCCGATCCGGGGGGTCAGTGCACATCCCTACTTATTATTAGCAAGCCTGACATGCTAGAACTTTCCCCACCAAAATCAAAACACAAAGAACTCCTAAAATTATGCAAAGGACAGATCTACATGTTCACAGATGGCTATAAACTATGAAAACAACTGCAATTTAGACATTCTCAATAATCATCATTTCCCCTAATAACAAACCCAGTACATAACTTTTTTAAAAAACCCAAACTCCTCAAACAGTTCATTGAGGACTGAGGATGTTCAGGGCCTCTATAAGCCTTGGGATGATGAGTGTTAGTAAAAAAAAAGAAAACTGAAAATTGGGAGAAGGGGAGGAGCTGCCTTACAGTTTATAGTATCCCAGAGGAGGGCATGCATAACTGGCGAGCTGGAACCCTGAACAAGAGCATGCTCGTTATGAGGCAAGTTGGGATGGCAGCATTTTGTTGTGGTTTCCACATCCATATGCTGTTCTTTAAAGCAAGCATTTAAGAACATAAATGTTAGGCTGGATCAGACCAAAGGCCTATCTAGTCCAGCAATCTGTTCACAGAGTGGCCAACCAATTGCCTATAGGAAGCCCACAAGTAGAACATGAGTGCAATAGCATTCTTAAGAAATGCTATTGCACTCATGCTATTGCAATAGCATTCTTTAAAAATCCACTTTTTCCCACGATTCTCACCTTGGCACATGAACACCTATGGGTTTACAATAAAAGATTTGAAGCAATAATACAAAGTAGTGAGAGCTTCCATGAATGCCCCTGTATATTATCTCTAATTTACACAATTATGGAGAGAGCAATCCTATGGTCCCTAGAAGGTGTCTGAAAAGCCATAGGATACTAGATCCAATAATCCAACCAAACACTGCTTCCCCCTCTAGCCCCCAAAAGCTAACCCTAAGGGTCATGGATATTTGAAGAATTCAAGGTGATACAGCCAGACAGGAAAAGTGATAGCAGCCCCCCCTCCTGATCCATGCATTCAAAGAGACGCTTTTCAGTCATGCATGGGAATCTATGCATGTTGGCCTTAGAACCATCTTCCCCAACCTGGTGACTTACTGATGTGAAAATAGGAAGAGCCATGCTGGATCAGACCAAGGGTCCTAGTCCAGCATTTTATTCACACAGTGGCCAACCAGCTTTTCACCAGAAACCCACTGCCTCTGATACTAGAGGTAGTACATAGCTATCAGGTTTCGTAGCCCTTGATATCCTTCTCATTCTGGAAATTATCCATTCCCCTTAATTCACTTGTGGTAGTGAATTCCAGAGTTTAACTATACACTGTATGAAGAAGTCATTTTATTCATCCTGAATCTCCCACCAATCAGCTTCATGGGATGACCCTGGGTTTTAGTATTATGGGAGAGGGAGAAAAATGTCTCCCTATCCACATTCTCCACACCATGCATGATTTTGTACACCTCTATCATGTCTCCCCTTAGCCTCCTTTTTCCAAGCTAAACAATCCCAGCTTTTGTAATCTTCCCTCATAGGGGAGATGCCAAGCCTCTTGATCATTTTAGTCACCCTTTTCTGCACTTTTCCTATGTGTTGGACTATAGTGCCAGCCAGCCTGGCCATGACCATGACAGATACCAGGTTGGTTCTTACAGGATTTTCTGTGTCTCTGGGGGAACAGATTCAGGGAATCAGATGTCTGATTCCCATCTGTCTTCTACATTCATAAGGTAAAGTAGCTTTTAAAAACATGATTCCCTGCTATATCACACAAAAGCACCATAGCAAGAACAGGCAGGAAGAGTCTGATCCCTTTGTTTTTTATCTAAAGAATGTTTCACCTCAGAAACACATGGAACAATTGCAGCAAGCAGTAAACAATGGCCTAGTTTTGTTTTCCTCCTGGAACGGGACTCTACCACAGCAGTGTACTTTTGATGCAAGATTCCAAGATTCCATCCTTCAACATCACCTATTCTGACAATTCAATTCTTCCCTGCCTCTAAAACATCACTTCTGGGTATCCTGTCCACCCTTGTAACCCATTCTCATACACCAGAACAATAATGAGCCTATCCACATTACCCTTAAAACGACTTATATTCTGTATAAAAACATAGTTTTTTAAGTCATTTCATTACGTGGTAGGACACACTGAGCAGTACTTACGTTTCATAGTGACTGCTTCCTCCGTCCCCAAAGTGTTCACTGGTATATTACAGGGTTAATTCCTTGACTCTTCTTCTTTAGTTTTTGTTTTGCAGGCTGCTTGAGTTACAGAGACAGAAGTGGGCGGGTCAAGCAGCCTGCAAAACAAAAACTAAAGAAGAAGAGTCAAGGAAGAGCACTTTGAGAATGGACGAAGCAGTCACTATGAAACGTAAGTACTGCTCAGTGTGTCCTACCATGTAATGAAATGACTTAAAAAACACGTTTTTAAACAGAATATAAGTTGTTTTAAGGGCAATGTGGATAGGCTCAATGACTACACATTTGTCTTGAGCAGTTTTGTTTCTGCAAACTATGCTGAAGAGTTGGGGAAACCTGGAAAAAATTTGCACAGTGTCTCACTAACCCCACTTCTTGACTGTCAGATCATCTATATCTTGATCTTATTATGTGATTTCTGATTAGAGGATTATCTTTTATAATACTGTCCACCTTGTTTGCCTGAATATGGGCAGGACAGGTAGTGGTGAAAACTGAGGAAAGAAATCCTGTAGGCCAGACTTCAACTCCCACCAGCGCTAGCTAGCATGGGCAGTGGTCAAGAATGCTGGGAGTTGTAGTCCAAAACATCTGGAGGGCACCAGGTTGGGGGGAGATTGTTGGGAATTCTGCAACTTTTAATTTGGGGAGAGCCTCCCAACAAGACACACACACAATTTCCTTCCTCCTTGGAATTGCATCAGATAATGTTTGGGTTCCTCCAAGCAACAACCATGGCACTAATCTAAGCCACTGGGATGAACGCCAAGGTTTCAAATCCTGTTCTATTATAATAAATATGAGTGAGAACTGGACCCTAACCCCACCCCTTATTCAAACATTTAGAAGAAGCACAGGATACAGACCTCCTGTGTAATGTTGATGGGTGGGTGGGTATGTGTGTTTGAATGCTCCTCCCAGATAAAAAAAAATATTTCCTTGTAGAATGCCAGTACACAACAGAGAAGGTATGGATATAAACTTATTCCTGACATACTGCATATGATTTTTTACTTTTACAAGATTTCCCCATGTCCTGAAGCTGTCACAGTTCCAGGACAACTGGTGCTGATTACGTGCTTTTTAGAAATTGGCTCTAAAGTAGCAATCCTAAACACACTTACTAGGTGGCAAGCCTCATTCAACACAGTAGGACTTATTTCCAAGCATGTGAAGGATTGCATTGTACATCTCCCTTTTTATTACTTATCTTAAACCCCAAGCATAACTCTTCATTGCCATTTTGCCAGTTATATCACTGGAATAAACACCAATCCTTTTCTATTCAAATCAGTATAAGTTTTATCATTGCTTTCAGTGGGAACAGGACTACACCAAATATCGCTTCAGATGGAAATTACTGTATTCTGCTCTGAGTCATATAATTAAAGGCAGAGGTAAGCTACATGATGCCCATGGCCATCAGTACATGCTCGGACACCTTTCTTGGCACCTGGGAATGTGCCCATATCCTTAGAAATTGAAGATGGCAGGCTACTGCACGCTGGTTATTTCATCTGCAGCATGTACATTTTGTGGTGGTGCCCAGGAGAAATTCTCAAATTGCCAAATGTGATCATGCTCCCCCTGCGAAAGGTTTCCTAGCCCTAAGGAAACTAGTACTTGAATTATTGTATCCTAACTAATAAACCCAATGGGTAGGATCTAGAGAGCCCCTGATACACTTCCACTCACACAAGTTCCTCCCTTGCTACTCATTGATTTTCCCCCTGTAGCTGCAAGCCCCCCACCTCCACACCACAAAGAAGGGGGTACAGAGGGACAGCGCTAAGGAAAGTCCATTGCACCAACAGAGTTTTGCCCATGGCTCTCTGAAACCACACCTACTGACATTAAAGATGATATGGCTTCCCCCATCTGTCTTGCGTATTAGCTGAATTGCCACCCACCCCTTCTCGAAATTATTATTAAAACAATATTCTGGAAACACTGGCTTATGCCACTTGAATTTCTCATTCTTTAGGAAAACCCCAGGTGACTGGCTGAACTCTCCTGAACCAGGTGAAGGACGATGGAAGAGAGCCAAGCACCTCTTCCTCATAAATGGAGCACATAAAACTGTATCATTTTCTTGAGAAACAACCCTCCTTTAATAGTGAAGAATAGGGTACACATATTGGTATAATAAAAGGCTTGGTATAGTCTATACTAAAAAAAATGCATTGTTAACAAAATTCTGTGACAAAAAGTTGATTTCTGCTCCTTGCAGTTTTGCTTAATTTATTTTGCTTCAAAACAGGAAGGGAGGGAGAGAGGGAGCAAGCTGAGTAGGGCACTGAGCCCCATAGCCTGCAATCCTGGACTGTCCTATCTAATTATACACAGAATATCCTAGGTTCAATCCCTGGCACTTCCAGACAGGAAAGATGGAAGAAGCAGGTGATGTGAAAGGCCTCTTTTTGCCTGAGAGAGCCAGTGCCGATATGGGGCAAGACGGACAAACAAGCCTGGCTTGGACATAATCCTCCCAGCATTCATGAACCAGCTCATGAAATGAGAACATTACATTCGAACCTGGAAAAAGGTTGACCTTTGTAAATAAGCTTCCCACCTATCATAATTGAAAGTATGTGCTTTATTCCAATTAAGCCTTGGTATGAAGTCCAGAGCTTTCCTCTTGGTTATTGCTACTATGTAAGGTTTCAGGACTTTGAAAGAGAGGGGGCCACCTTGGGCCTTTGTTTCATAAGCCTTAGGGCTGTCCTGTAAGAACTGAGGGTCCCCTAACTCAGGTTGAATTGCACATAAAGGGTGGTGGCAGCCTACCTTTCTAGATTGGTGTTCAAATATATATATATTTGAACACCAATCAATATATATATATATATATATATATATATATATATATAAATAATCATTGGTGAAAGATGATCCTGTGGGGAAGGGAAGGGGAAAGTCCAGCTAGGGCGGGCCCTGAGGTCTTCTTCGTCTGTCTCTCTTCCTCCTTCTCCTGGAATCCTTCCCACAAGGCATTTGATGGCCTCGTGTCTGACTGAGTGGGGTTCTTCTTATGATCCAGTGAAACCAGAACCAATGCCATGGATAATTTCCTTGAACTGCCTTGCTAAGCATATGCACACTTTTTCTTCATAGGTATGGTCAAAAATTAAGAGGCCAGATTGCAGTATCAGGAAGCATGAGGCCTAGTGAGTGTAACACAACTCTGCTCAAGAGTTGTGGGACCAAGACATTTGTATGAACCACTTTCCTTCACTCCCTCAACTAAAATAATGTTTGAAAACTCAACTTAGGGGTTGTTTTACATGCCTGGGACAAGGTTCACTCTTTAGAGAGATGCCCAAAGCTATGTCATCCAGAAAAAGTACTTAATGACCCTGTTCAGATAACATGCTATGCTATGGTGGTTAAGCATTTTGAGCCAAACATTATGGTTTAGTGTGCCTTCTACCATCTTCGGTTGGTGGCCCAGCTACGTCCCTATCTGGACAGCGATAACCTGGCTTCAGTTGTCTATGCTCAGGTAACCTCTAAGTTAGATTACTGCAATGCACTCTACGTGGGGCTGCCTTTGAAGACGGTTCAGAAGCTGCAGCTTGTGCAAAATGTGGCAGCCAGACTAATAACCCGGACCAAGAGGTTCAAACATATAAAACCGACTCTAGCCCGCTTACATTGGCTGCCTGTATGTTTCCGAGTGCTGGTTTTAACCTATAAAGCCTTACATGGTTTGGGACCACAATACCTTATGGAACGCCTCTCCCAACATTAACCTACCCGTCCACTACATTCAACATCTAAGGCCCTCCTCCGAATGCCTACTCCGAGGGAAGCTTGGAGGATGGCAACAAGGGAGAGGGCTTTCTCAGTGGTGGCCCTCCAATTATGGATCTCCCCGACGAGGCTCACCTGACACCAACGTTGTTATCTTTTTGGTGCCAGGTAAAGACTTTCCTCTTCTCCCAGGCATTTAACAGCATATACTGGGCTTTTAATTGACCCCAGAACTATATTTAGGCCTGGCTGAGAGTTCGCAGCTGTTTTAAATGTATACTGTTTTCATATGTTGTCTGTTTTTATGCTTGTATGGCTTTAAATTTTGTATATCGATTTTTAATGTCCAAAGTTTTTAATTTTTGTAAACCGCCCAGAGAGCTTCGGCTATAGGGCAGTATATAAATGTTAATAATAATAATAATAATAATAACAACAACAACAATGTGAACCATTCCTAACCATGGTGGCTACATAACCACAGTTTAAACACGCTCACTATCATTTGTGCAAAAGGCTTAGTGGCCTAACCATGGCTTAGTGTGTTGTCTGAACAGACCCAATGTCACCAACTGCATTTCAACTATTCAAAAAAATACAAAGCATAATAGAGATATTTAGCAAGTAGAATATCTGAGACATTAAAAAGTACATTTCTCTTTTTCATATTTAAAATAGCATACTTTAATATTTGACTTTAAATTTAATTTGGTTCTATCAGAGAAACATATAAAATAATAAAAACCTTGTGTAGAAAGAGTCAAAACTGGCTGACATGGATGTTACATGCAGTGTACTGTTTCTCATTCTGGTGTCATCATTGTTATTCATATGAAATCCACTTAAATATTAGAGATCTATCTAGGTGAATGTAAGATATGGTCTTTACTCATAAACCAAGACTTTTACAATCCAAAGTATTCGTATAAGCTGCTAAAAATTGCCTCAAGAGGAAGTTAAACCATTTCCTAAGATTATGAAGAAAGCTACTGCCATGTATTCCATTCTAACTATTGAATTCTTAACAGTTATTGAGCATCGGGGAATCTACTTTTAATCCGAACAAGACAGCACTGGAATACTCAGTCATCCTTATGATCCTTTAGTCTATTAACTGACACCTACTCAGTGCAGTAACAAATACAGACTGATTTTGTGTGTAGGCTGTCTACAACTGAGATTATTCTAACGGGGAAAAAGCTAAGTGTAAAGTTCATTCATATTATGATGCATCTCAACAAAATGAGTGACATTAATGGAGCAGTGACCAATTTAAATGGTAGTAAGTGAAATTAAAATCTGGCAATTTTTTGCTAATTGGTTTAATACATTAACCCTTTAAATGAATAAGCTATACAAATGTATGGGTGTGTGCATGCATGTATATATGCGCACACACGCACACACGTAATATAAAGACTATTACTGGTCATGCAGCAGAGTCCTAATTGAAGCTACAGGTCTTGTGAAGCAGGCTTTTCAGCGTCAGTTCTCTTTATGAGAACTTCTGCTGAGGAGAAAACCAACCCAAAGAGAAGGTGAAAAAGGGACACAGTACACAGAGCATGATTTAAACCCAAGACAGTTAAACATATTTGTACATTAAATGTTTTCCATATGGAAAATGCCTCTCTGTAGGAACAGCATGAAACGTCCATGTAAATAAGTGACAAACTAGTTATGAAAGCAGCAGTCACTTTTATTTGTTCACATATAAAGCAAGGGAGGCAGGATTCTAAATTTGCTAAATTCAGAATGGGCACACAGGTAAAATGAGCTGAGTCTTGCCCATCTCAAATTCAACCCCATGGACACTTTCCCCGTAGCCTGGGTCACTTCCAATACTGGAGCTAGGCTGAGGAAAAAGGAGCTTGGCTGATGGACTGTGAAGACGTAAGACATGGGAAGGTTCAGCTACTCTCACTGTACACCCCTTTTGATCTTAAAATTAGACACTTCAAATCAGACACCCTTCCCCAATTGTTACATGATCAGTGCAGACACAGAAACAATAAATGTGGTCGCCACCATCACATCCAGTTTGGTCCCAAGTCAAATGTGTGCACGACTACATGGGAAACAATGGTCAATTGCAGATTTCCAGCATGTGATACATGTAGCCTATACACATGTGCTCGATCATCATGCATGAAGATCAACGCAGCAGTTTCATGCTCACTCCTCAGGAGAAGTGAGTTCGGTAATTTGTGAAGCAATCTGTGTATAACTAACTGATCAATTTTGCTAATGGGCCTTGCTAAGCCAAAACAGCAGCAAGAGAACAACTTGCACAAAATTATTCCATTTCATAGGGTTCCTTAGGCTAGTATAGCAGTAAAGGTGGAGAGACACTCGTTATTACTGTAGGCTTCAAATCCCTGTAGCAGTTGCTTATGTTATCTTTATCTAGATCAGCCTTCCCCAGCCTTGTGCTCTCCAGATGTGTTAAGACTAAATTTCCAGCATCCCTAGCTAGTATGGCTGGCTAAGGATGCTGGGAGCTGTAGTCCAAGGGCACCAAGTTGGGGAAGACTGAAGTAGATTACACTGGGCTGAATAACTTGCCCCATATCAGTCATTCTATCAATTTTTGGACTTTTCCATTTATCATTAGCTCAACAAACGATCATATGAATCAACATTTGCTTCCTGATGGGACTATGCATCATCCTTGTTCCAATTAGAACTGATTCCTAGGCTTGATTATCATCAGACACGTCAGTGAAATGTGGCCTCCACTGAGGTCTCCTATGGGAATTTCAACAGATTGTTAAACTAGCTACTGTCCCTAGCTTCATGTATGAGATGAACTACAATACTGGTGTGGAATCTTTATATTTCATCATTATCTGTGCTTCTGTACAGAATCTGAAATAATAGTAATAAAAAAAAGTAATCAGAAGTAGTGGAAGATTTTCAATAAGATCGACATATCAACATTAATCGGTATTAAATTGGGTGTTAAGTATGTGCTCATCTTGCTTATATTTAGTCACTCCTGATTCTATGACGTATCTTGTCTATTAGAAAGGTTACTGGCAGTATTTCAATACAGTGCTTCATGGCAGAGAAAAACTATTCAGATGTATATGGAGAGAGAGAGAGAGAGAGAGAGAGAGAGAGAGAGAGAGAGATCAGTAAAAAGCTTACGGTTTCTGAAGATACTACATAGGTAGTCTTAGAATCACTACATACTTTATGCAGCAATCATGTTTGCAACAGCTATAGCAGTTTTTCCCAAAACAAAGACACATAGTCTGAAGGACAGAGGCATTTCTCCAAGCATTCACTACAGGGAACTTCAAATCCTGTTTTCTAATCCTACTTAAGTGAGAGGCCAGGTTGGTTGTCATTGTAGCTAATGTCACAACTGACATAATGCTTAACCCTAGTTAAGGTGGGAGGAATTCTCTCTGGAGAGAATAGCTGCGGGGAAGGTATGTATTGTTCTGTGACCTACTCCCAACGTCTTAACTGTAGTTAAGTGGACCCCACAATTTGGGTTGCACCAGCCTTAGAATTCTCTGTTTTTCACAACCACATCAATTCATGGCGGGACAGATGAAGTAAAAAAAGAGGAATCAGGGCACCAAAGTTAAACGCCAAATGATATTCTGAAGAAAGACATAGAAGCAAAAGGGAAAACAGCTTTCTTTTTAAAGATTTTTTTTAATTTTTTTTTTATAAAAGTCTTACAGTTAAAGAACTTCTAAAAAATAACAGTATAAGCCATACAGAAAAACAAAAGGCAATATAAACTCTGGGTACCACGTTTTAAATAAAAAGATTAAGGATGAGTAAGGCTGTAGGCACAGGTATAAGTTGATAATTAAGATATTAATACACAAAAAATAAGTTTTATATTTTGTGTGCTGAGAAGCAGATCTAAAACAGTTTTTAGCAACCTGAAGAAAATGATAAAATGTCTTTCAAATGTCTAATTTTAAAAAGGATCTGTTTTACCTCTTTAATTAGTATTTGTGCTGTGTCCAGAATTGGCTTTTGCATAACTCAGAGGTAGACTGAGACCCACTACTGGGCCTACAATACTCAGCCATGAGATAATGTAGTTTGTACTCCTACAAAGCAAAAAGAAAACATACATTTTATATTTGGGGGAAATTGTAACACACACAAATTGTCTTTAAAACTTCACCATTTTAAAAGGCTTCCATTTCGTAATATAATTGACGTAACATTACAAATGCTTTTATTATGTAATTTAGGGAAGAGAAAACTAACTTAAATGGCAATTCTGACCTTGCAGGTTAGTGTAGTTCATTTGACAGCATTTGCTATACCATTCAGAGGCTGCTCTATGGAGGATAAATCAGTTAGATGAAGGCTCCATGGATTGGTTTTTTATTATATGAAAGCTGAAAACTCTCTATATATTTTAGCTCAGGGGGCACCTTGGGAGGTTTGGGGGCCATTTATGTCTCCCAGCCCCTTTTGCCTGGTGAACCACACTCCTGCCACTGGTAGCTTCCCATCAAATTCAGCAGTGATGGCAAAATAGTTAAAAGGTTTGCTGCTGAATTTCAATGGTAAACTAGTGCAGAATGCTCAAGCAGGCAAATTTAACTTGAAAACAAGCTAAACTTAGCCATTTGAGTATTCCATAGTAGTTTGCCACTGAAATTCAGCAACAAACCACAGGGGGGTTTTTTTGCTGCCGTGAAATCTGGCCTCTCAATAGACCTAATACACAGCTCAACAATTAGTCTGCTAAAGCAATAAAAGCACATCTAGCACAAAGACTGTTTAAACAGGAACATTTTTTGTTATCTGAAGGTCTGCAGGGCTGGATTCTGGTAAGCTGTACTGGGCAGAGAATTCCAAAGCATCAGTATACTCTCAGCAGGCCCTCTCTGCCATGTCTGAGGAACTGGGGAGTGAGCATCTGGACTTCCAAATCTTGAAATATGGAAGAACAGACCTTATTTCTGATCTTTTAGCTTATTTTCCCACCCTTTATTTATCTTTCTAACCATGAGTTTAACACTTTTAAATTCTCAGAATTTCATGTCATACAAAAACGCCCCCTGGGCTATATGTAGGCTATGGATCATATTTTGCACACCTAAACCTTTAACCATAGATGTGTTAAGTTCCATTCCAGAACCCCCTGGTTCCCACATTAGTAGCAAATGAAGACAAAATGGAGATCACTAGAAGCATGACATGACACTGGCCATATAAATAATAGAATGTCTGGGATACATTTGAGAAAAGCTCCCTGAAATGTCTAAGGACTACGAATGGAGAAAAGTTCTCCATACTCCGAAATTTGTTACAGTAAAAGACATAGGACAAGCTTAAGTAATTGTGCTTGATTTCTAATCTAAAGTTGTCTGGCTAAAAGAGAGAGAGAGATTTGTGGGCTCCCTTAGGAATAGTCCTCCACCAGAAATACATGTATACATTTATTTATATTTTTCATGAGTTGTCAGAGGGTGAGCATAACATTCTAACAAGCCTAAGAGTTCACACTGATGCTACTCACTTGCTTTGTTTAATACTGGATAATACCGAAGCCATAAATTCATTTGTCCGGCAGGGATGTAGTACAAAGAAAGGCTGGCCAAGTAATGGATGTTCCTGAAAAGAAGCAATGTTGGTAATAATTCATATAGCACTTTCAGACTACAAAGTAGTTTGCAATTGTTCTTACATTTGCCACTGTAATATAAGTTCTTAGGGTTCCTCCTTTACAGATGAATAGAGGTTACAAGAAAATGACTTGCTGAAGACCATCCAATAAGTCCAAACCTAAGTTCTTCTAAAACCAAGTATTTCCAATGGACCACACTCATTTCTTCACCTATAAATGCATTTCCAACAAAATACCCAAAGCATTTAACATTCATATTTTTTTAAAAAAAGCAAAACGTTTTAACACAAACAGAACAAAACAATTAAACGTAGAGGAGCCATAGATAAAAGTACCAGCATTTAGATAACCAGGCAAAATAGACTTCACCAAGGTTGAAAGCCTTGAAGGTTGAACACAAACATCTTCAAAAGCATCACGGAAATGGTCAGATAGATCTCCCAGGACAGAGAGTTTCACGTCACAGGTGTAGTCATTTTCACACATTTCTTCCAATGACATTCTGGACAGGTCTCTGCAATTGATTTCTGTGGGCAGATAGGATTGTATGGGAGGAGACTGTCCTTTAAATATGCTGGTCCTAAACTTTGTAGGGTTTTGATTATTCGTCTATTGATCAGCAATCCATGTGATCTATGTTAACTCTGAACACATTTAATCAACCTATATTCTTACAGAAAGTTACAACAAATATGCAATAATATACATTATATAAACAATTTCATAGGAACAACATAAAAACATATTAAAATTAATTAATGTAACAGTGTTTGCACAGTAACAGTGTTTGCACAGATTCGGATTATCTAAGACCTCCATTGGGCTATCTTGGCAGTTGCCTGGAATGCTAACGGTGGCAAGCAGCTTCTCCATCTTTTCTTAAATGTTAACAATTCCTGAGAAAGACGTACATGCAGTAGGGAGCCAGCTCTTAGGGATCTTGTGTGTTAAAGTACAAAATCTGAAAAGTGATGGTAACCAACAATCATAATTGTGTATCATCTAAATATTATTCTGCATATATTAAATAGCAAGATGAGGATTTTTGAGGTACCATTCAAGAACATCTTTAAGCTGTTCAAGAATTCTTAGCTCAAGTTAGGTATCACAGAGAACCATTCTAAAATACATTTTCTAAAACTGCACAAGACAAAAAGGGCTATTGGAGAAAACGAAATTAAGGGTGCAATCATATGCATCTTTAGACAGAAAAGGTATTATATTTATATATATATATATATATATATATAGAAGTGTGTAACCCTTAAGCACATTTTATTCTCTTGATGGCTTGGAGAGGAGTTTTTTAAAGATAGCATAAATTCCAGCTTCATATACAGGATTTGGAGGCTGTACTCTTCCAGACTGGACCTATTAATGGATATTGTTAAACCCTCTGAGTCACTATTGGGTTTAAAGATCAGAATTTGCATTTGACTCATACACATTTTGATTATGTTCCTGTAGTTTGGCAGCATTTCCTAGGAAGATATATTGAGGCTATCTTTATGCCCCCCCTCCCCCAGTCATGATTTTTTTTACTAGAGACTGATATAGTCCAGCTGTGAGAGATATTTTAACTAGTATGTAGAACATTGTCATACACACTCAACAGGAAAATAAATAATAGCAGCTGACTGTAAGAATATTAACATTTTCTCCATTCCGAACATACATCTGTACCAAACCACTGAATGTTCTTTCTACTACACATATCAAACTATATGTTTCACTTTCGTAGACCGGGACACATTTCCATGTTTGCATACACAGTGAAACAGAATGTTGTAAGTGGTAACACTTGAATCTGACCTGCCAACTAGAAGCTGGACAAAAATGAAATTCCATATTTAGACTCTGAAATACTAAAATACTTTTTGGAATTATACATGTTTGTCAGCAAGAAGCTCTTGTATTACCCCAATTTATACGAGATGTTTACCTTTGTATGGGGAAATCTGGAAAAAAATAACATGAGGACCAGTTTATTAAAAATGATGCACTATAGTGCAAAATACACACAAAACACAGCAACAACTACTGAATTGAACAAGGTGAGATGAAAGAATATAAAAATGTTTCAGATTCCTTTTGTTTTAAATCCTGAAAACCAGCAGTCCAAACCAGAAATTCATGCAAGGGGGTTGCCATCTGCTATCCATACTAGTGAACTGATGCCATTCTATGTTATGAAGTGAGTGCCAATCTGAACAAAAATATATTATTCCACTCGACTAGACTGCATCAGAAATGTGTGAAAAAAATGTCTAACAAAGACAGATTCCTGGAAACGATATGTCTTAGAACTGGCAACAAAAGATTTATCAATGGCAATATGATAGCAAACAAATTGCAAATCAGTTAGCATACTTATCCTATCTTTAAGTTAGAAGTAGCTATTGGCTCTTCAGTTTGTCAAACCAGGTTCTCCTAGATCTCTCACTTTTCTCCTCTGCACATTCTGCTTGTCTCTTCTCCCTTAACACTATTGGCTAATATGCTCCAGTGCCATAGAGGTACCAATGTTATGCCCTCTCTAGATTCTCGATCATCCCACAGTACAGGACACGGAATAATGGGCTCAAGTTACAGGAAGTCAGATTCCGGCTGGACATCAGCCGGAATCTGACTGTTAGAACAGTACGACAATGGAACCAATTACCTAGGGAGGTTGTGGGCTCTCCCAAACTAGAGGCGTTCAAGAGGAAGCTGGACAACCATCTGTCAGGTATGCTTTAAGGTGGATTCCTGCATTGAGCAGGGGGTTGGACTCGATAGCCCCTTACAACTTTACTATTCTATGATTCTATGATTAGCATTATTGTTCTGATGTCACATAGGGGATAATCTACTTTGACCCAGTCAGCTAACTGCTACGGATTCCATGAAGCCTTTGGCAGAAATCTGTTGTTCCTACTACCTACTGTAACTCAAATATGTGTATGCATGGTGCGGTCCATGAGCATCCCACACGAAAGCAATCCCTCACATCTGTGGCATCATTTCATGGGTCCCATCCTTAAAGGCAGCCTAAAAATAATTGTAAATAAAACGTGAATAGATGTGGGCTTTCAAGTAATAATTTGCAGCTGCAGCTTAATCACGTTAAAGCCTTGTGCCAGAAGAGGATGGATGGCTCTTGCTGCTTAAAATGGTGTCTCCAGGGTTTGTTTTTTTCAAGCGTTCATAGCAAGTTTGCAACTGACTAGATACGCCAGCATGCTAAGCATCTGCAAATCACACTCAGCTATGCTGACCATGGCTAGCCCAGAAGGACAAGCAGGAGCACACAAAATTAGTGACACCAGCACCAAAACCTCTTTGATAACAGATATCTCTCCTATGTTGAACTCCATGTTCTACTTTTGTATATCAGCGGTTACTGTTCTTGGCAAACTGACAAATGGAGGCAACCTACATTAGGAAGCTCAGTTCATCAAATAATATGGTTTGCTCGGATTTGCACTGGCCTTCCCGATTTCGCCAGCTAGATACAAAAGCAATTGCACATGCTGAATTTTCATGCAAATATAACAGAATTTTATTAACATTATTCACACCATTAAAAACTATGCTGTAATCTTCCTAATTACAAACTATAATATAGGGATCGTTAACATCATGTATATATCCAAGCCGCACACTTCAAACTATTGAATATAATGTTTAGTATTAAAATGTTTGGGATTAACCAAATATTTGGTTTCAAAACAATAAAACAGCACCTCCCCCACACATATATATCTTTATACTACTGTTTCTTGCAAACTGTCTGTCATCTTGATTCTATGCTACAAATAGTTCAGTACATTGCTGTATGGAACTGACCTACATCTTGTATATTTGTACCAAGCATAGTGTCTTTATCCTTTTTTATCAGATGTCTCTGATATCATGAATGTCATCCTGCTATCATATACCATTTTCTATTTCAAGGATATTGCATTTTCCCAGCATTCAAATTGAAATATATTATTGCTGGGAAAAGAAGATTCTCCCCAGCTAATAGTGCCACCACAGAGTCTGGAAAGAGAGAGCATATCATGGGAGCATATTGTATAGTGCCCATGACATCAGTGATAATAAGCAACAAAACCTGACCCCCAACCCATACTCACAATACCTTGTGCCCTATAGGGCCACCCAGAGGATTTATGAGGCCTGGGGTAGATGTAATATTGGAGGGCTGCTTCTGTCCCCTACATGGGCTTTAGTGAACAATGTGTCAGGGACCCTTTGCTTTGTGAGGACCCTTTCTTGATAGCCCTGGTACTCTGCCCATGTCATGTTGTGCTCTTAACACCAACACGCAGATTAGTTAGTTTCTCTCACTCACACACCTGAGTGAGTTTCTCTCACTCAGACTTTGCCTTGAGATTTTTTGTGACCTGTTATAGAAGTAAAAACCAACATCTAGCCTTAAGACAAGTCCATTTCAGTTTTTGGTTAAGTCCCCTTTTCATAGGCTAAATGAGCCCTATTGCATGCCATGGTATACACATCATCCTGATCATCTACCTCATTCAGCAGCAGAGCTACCCTGCATTCAATATGTGTAGACTGGATTACTTTTAAAACAAGATTACTTTGAAACATGAAAATGCAGCAGAATTAAATTTGCTGCTTTAATTCCCATTCAGCACAAAGTATTTTGAGAGGGAGCATAACAGTTCCAGAAATGCTGTTAAGTCTTTTACAGGGTAAGTTCAACTATGGTCTTTTCTTAGTGAGCTGTTAGGAAGATTGATGGATATCCAAGGTTAAACCAATGAAACTGGGGCATCCTGAAGCATGTTGTAGATAGTTGCCAATGCAATGAACTTTGTTGAAAGAGTTAGCTGCTCAGGGAATTGGTAATGGAAAACACAGTATTTTATTGCTAGGTCACTGGTTCAAATTTGTCCCAAGTTGCTAGTAGCAAAACTGTATTACTGCACAATAGCCTATAGAAAATTAATAGGCAGTATTTACATTATCTAAATTAATTAATGGATCCAGCAGAACAACTCTGGAATGCATTGGATAAGAAAATGAGTTACCCATATCATAGTGCAGTTGATAACACAGAGAGTGAACTGTATTTCATAACATTGCTGTCTGGACTGCAATATACATTCCCTGAATAAGACTACAGTGGGATAAAATAATTCCACTAAATTTTAAGGAAATAAAGGATCTCTGCCCAGTAGTCTTGAGTGGGCTTCCTGATCAGACTGTTGTTGTTGTTGTTGTTATTTGTATCCCAGTATCAAAACTATTTTTCAAAGCTAAACAAGAAACAAGTCTCATGTACTTAAGTGTTTATAGGACAAATGGAAATCTATGGGGCACACAAGTACTTCATATCCTATGTTCTTTATGTGGCTCTTTAGAACCAATGTGGTGTACTGGCTATAAGTTAGCACAATACCAAAGCCTCTGCAGAAAGGAGAATCCCAACCATAAGCTTAGTGGGCAACCAACACCACCTTTCAAGTCAGATCAGGAAAGGGAAGATGGGAGATGTTCTAGACCATTTCCCCCCTTAAGTATCCAGTCCTCCATTCAGAGCCATCTCTTGCTCCCTAATGCACTAACAGAGTTACCTCCTGGAGAAGCTTCAAAAGCAGCTGCTCGTCCTTTCTCTGCCTAAAACATCACCAGGAATTGATAAGCAGAGATACAAAAATTGGCAAAGGTTAAGTAGAAGAGGGCTGCATAAACAATGTAAAAGCACCAAAATAATGTGATGGGTCTAGAATCTGGCTTCCACAAGAAGAAGGGCTCTGTTTGTGAAAGGTCCTGCCTGATTTTTGGGCATCCACCTCCGCCCCCACCCCACCCACACACCTCAGCTCACCCCATTCAGCAAAGTCTCCTGACTGTGTTGAATTTTCAAGGGGCTAGAGAGGCTGCTCTGGGAAAGAAGAAGCACCAGCCCAGCTGCTCAAGCTTGAATCTGGATTCAACTCCATATCTTGAAAAACACTCCATTTCATAAAGTTTTCATTATTATCATTATTATGTGTCAGGCAGGTTCAAGAACTCCTCTACACACAGAATCAGTAACACTTGGTTTCCATATGTCAGGTTTATATATCAGTTACAGAAAAGAAGGATGAATCACACTAAGATCTGCAAGCACAAAACTATTTAGATGAAAAACCAACATAGTTTCATTATAAATTAACCGTTTATGAGTGAAATTGCCACTGCAACAGACCATTTCTTGACAAATGTCTACTGGAATTTTGCAAGAAGTAAGGACAGGTTGCTTACCTGTAACTGTTGTTCTTCGAGTGCTCATCTGTGCAGTCACACACATGAGCCTTCTGCGCCTGCGCGAAGGCTCGATCGGGAAACTTCCATAGCTATTAATTAAGTTTCGGCGGGAACCCCTCCCCCATTGCCCAGTGCGCATGCGTTGAAGGGTTCCCGCCCAATACCTCAGTTCTTCTGAGACCCCTTAAGAGAGGCTCAGGTTGGAGTAAGTAATTATAGTACCCACGTCAGGTTAGTCCTGAGCCGTCATCCAGAGGGGATGGAGGGTGGGTTGTGTGACTGCACAGATGACCACTCGAAGAACAACAGTTACAGGTAAGCAACCTGTCCTTCTTCTTCGTGGTCTCTGTGCATCACACACATGGGCGATTGGCTAGCTCACTTACCCAGAATCGGGAGGTTGGCTTCATGTGAAGATGGATGATAGGACGGCTCTCCCGAAGGAGCAGTCGGCTCGCGCCCGGACGTCCAGACGATAGTGCTGGCCGAAAGTGAGCGGTGTGGACCAAGTAGCCGTGTGGCAAATTTCTGGAACAGAAATGCCACGGTGGAAAGCCGAGGATGTGGACACTGCTCGAGTGGAGTGTGCCCTTATCGGTGTTGGCGGCTCAAGTTTCGCCAGTCTGTAAGCCAGCGTGATGCGCTGGACCAGCCATGCTGCGAGGCGTTGTGGCGAGGCAGCTTGGCCCTTTTTGGCGGTGCCATAGCACACGAACAAACCTTTTGTCATGCGTAGTGCCTCAGTGCGGGCTTTGTAAAAAGCCAAGGCACGTCTGACGTCTAGCATGTGTAGAGTTTGTTCTAATGCCGTTATAGGCGACAGAAAGAATGCAGGTAGGACCAAGTCCTGGTCAATGTGGAACGAGGAGATGACCTTTGGTAAGAAGTGGAGGTCAGGTCCAAGCACAACTTTGTCTCTGTGGAACAAGAGGTAGGGCTGGTCAACTTGCAAGGCGGCGAGTTCGCTTGCTCTACGGGCTGAAGTGATGGCAACCAAGAAGAGGACTTTCAAGGTGAGGAGTCAGAGGTCGGTGGTAGCTAGTGGCTCGAATGGTTTCGTGGTTAGCATTTGAAGTACCACTGACAAACTCCATGCCGGATGGAGCGGTTGTCTGGGGGGAGCAAGGTTCATTAGGCCCTTGAGAAAACGCTTAGTTAAGCAGTGAGAAAAAAACGTCGACCCGTCAACTGGGTCGTGTGAAGCCGATATGGCGGCAAGGTAAACTTTAATGGAGGACAACTGTAGGCCTCTGTCAACTAACTGGATAACGAAGGAGAAAACCTGTGGAATAGAACACGTTGCGGGGGAGAAACTGTTCTGTTGAACGAAAGCAGAAAAGGATTTCCATTTTCTAGCGTAAGACGTTCTTGTAGACGGTCTGAGGGCTGCATGTAAAATGTCCCGGACCCTTGCGTCTAAAACGGAGGTGTTAATCTCCATGCCGTGAGGTGCAGGGAGTCCAGATCTGGGTGAGTTACTTGGCCCTGTGTTTGGTAAAGGAGATTGCGTTGGTTCCGGAATTGGAAGTGTTGGCCCCGTGACATGTTCAGGAGTGGGGCAAACCAACCCTGCCTGGGCCACCATGGGGTGATCAGGATGCAGTCCGTGTGGTCCGCCCTGATCTTGGCCAGGATCCGCGATATGAGAGGAATGGGTGGAAACAGGAAAAACAGCTGGCCTGTCCAGTGTTGTTGGAAAGCGTCCCCCTGTGAATTTGGGCCATGTCCTGCCCTGGTGCAGAATAGCGGGCAGATTGCATTTTCCGTTGTTGCGAACAAGTCGAAGGTGGGACGGCCCCAGCGTCCGTAAATCGCTTGGAGTGCCTGAGGATGTAGCTGCCATTCGTGTGTGAGGGAGAACTGTGTGCTGAGACTGTCGGCTAGACGACTGCGGTGGCCCGCAATGTGTATTGCCGTTAGGGTGATCCCCCTGCGTAGACACCAAGTCCAGATGTGTATTGTGAGTTTTGACAGGGGTGGTGATTTTGTACCTCCTTGTTTGTTGATATAGTAGACCACGGTGGTGTTGTCTGAGGTAACCTGGACGTGGCGATTTTGGAGGTGGCGTTCGAACGCCTTGAGTGCCTTTTGCACTGCTAGGAGTTCTAGGAGGTTTATGTGTGCCGTCCTCTCCCTGGTTGACCATGTGCCCTGTATCTGAAGGGAGTCGCAATGTGCTCCCCATCCCTTTAGGGAGGCGTCCGTAGTCACTGTCGTGGAGGGTGTCGGAAGGAGGAATGGGATGCCCTGCAGCAGGTTGGGGAGGTGAGTCCACCATCGAATTGATCGTATGACGCCTGAGGGTACTCACGGTCGGGTGCGTTTGGAATGCGTTTGTGGCCAGAAAACCGTGGTGAACCAAAGTTGAAGGCGGCGCATGCGAAGCCGTGCAAACGGAATGACCATCGTGGTCGCTGACATGTGCCCCAATAGGCGTTAGATTTGAAGTGGCGTTAGCCATGGGTGGTGCGAGGCATGGTGTGCTAACTTTTGTAGGGTGAGGGCTCTGTCTTTCGGGAGGTAGGCCTTACCTTTTGTTGCATTGAGGACTGAGCCGATAAACGGTAGTACTTTTTGAGGTTTGAGAGAGGACTTTTTTGGGTTTATGAGTAGTCCGAGGTGGCGTAGGAGGAGGAGGACATAGTCGACGTCCCTGGATAATTGAGTGTGTGAGGGGGCGACCAGGAGCCAGTCGTCGAGATATGGGTGGACTTGGATCCCTTGCCTTCTGAGGAAAGCGCAGACAACCACCATGCACTTGGTGAAAACTCGAGGAGCTGATGAGAGTCTGAAAGGTAGGACCCTGAACTGGAAGGATTGTGTGCCTATGGCGAAACGGAGGAAGTGTTGGCTTGCCTCGTGGATGTCTATGTGAAAATATGCGTCCTGTAGATCGATGGACGCGAACCAGACATTCCTTGTTAAGAGTGGGAGAATCGTGTTGAGCGATGCCATGCAGAATTTCTTTGAGGTGATGAATGTATTGACGTCCCTGAGGTCTAAGATGGGACGTTGACCTCCGTCTGGCTTTGGGACGATGAAGTATCTGGAATAGAACCCCTGAAACCCTTGGGGGGGGTGGCACCGGTATAATGGCTCCTTTTCCCAAGAGGATGGTGAGTTCTGCGAGTAGAGGTGTGGATGGGTGAGTTGAGCGAAATACCCCAGAAGGGGGTAGTTCGTCGAATTCTATGTAGTAGCCGTCTCGTATGATGGAGGGTATCCAAGTGTCTGAAGTGATTGCTTCCCAGACCGATATAAATGGGGAGAGACGGTTTCCGAACGGTGGCGTGTTGAGGGAGGAGGAGTCAAAGACAACACCTATCTCCAAAATCCCTCCGTGTCCTCTGTGAGCGAAATTTGCTGGACTGAAAGGACTGCTTCTTTGGCTGTTGCTGTTGCTGTTGTTGTGATTGTCTACCGAACGGGCGATCGGCCTGATAACGAGTCGTGTTGGGGAACGACCGTCAAGACCAGCGCTTTGCCTTTGAGTGTTGTGGGTAGGTTGTAAGACCCATCTTCTTTGCTGTGTTTTTGGCCTTTTGTGCTGAATCCATAGCCTCATCGGTTGTTGTGTGGAAGAGGCCCTCACCATCGAAGGGGTGATTGTCGATTCGTGTGCGTGCTTCCTGTGACAATCCTGCCGAGCGGAGCCAGGCGTGTCGACGTAGTGCAATTGCACTAACGAGGAGTTTGGTGCCACAGTCAGTCTGATGGCGGGCTGTGTGTAGCTCTTGCTTAGTAAGGCGAATCGTCTCTGTCTGGAACACACGTGCGAGCTCTCGTTGGTCCCCCTCGAGATGGTTGCAGAGTGAGCTCATCTTGTCCCATAGAAATAGATGATAGCGTACCATTGTTGCCTGGTAATTGGAAACTTTTTGGCTGAGTGCTGCTGTAGAGTACATACGGCGTCCCATAAGGTCTAGCTTCCTGCCCTCCTTGTCTACAGGGGTGGAGTGTGACTTTTGGGAACGTCCTTGTGAAGCCTCCACTATAACAGAGTTAGGTGGAGGATGGGTGACTAAGAATTCGGTATCTTTATCCAGGATCTTATACATGTTTTCCATCCTCTTAGACGTAGGTGACAATGAAGCAGGAGTTTTCCATGCTTGCTTTACGGTCTGTAGGAGAGTTGGGACGAATGGAATGGCAATTGTTGCAGCCGATTCAGCCTGGAGTACGTCATAGATAGTGTCTTTGACTTGTTGCTCAGGTTGAAGTGTCTCTAAGCCTAGAGACTGGGTCATTCGCTGGATCAAATCCGTAAAGGAGCCGTAGTCATCTGAAGGTGACACTGGTTCCTGGGATGCTACCAGTGAATCTGGTGATGCTGTTTGTCTTTCCTTGGGGGTGGAGGATGAAGAATCCGACCGGTAACCGTCTGAATCCGAATCCGAGTGCCTAATGTCATCTCTGTTCCCTGATTGCTGTGATACAGAGTGTCTACTTTCTAATCGCGGCGGAGAAGGGGTTAATTGGTGTGATGGTGGTGCTTGTCGTGCTGTACGTGGAAGGAGGCTACCGCCGTGGCATGGGTTATCGTCACGGGGGGGGGTGCCATTTGCGTGCCATAATCCGCATAATGAGGTCTATCTATATCAGATCGTGATGATCTGGAGGCTAGCGAGTGTCTGTCCCAGTCCTATGCTGGGGATCGGGATCGATGAGACTGGTCACGCTGTCTTGGGCATCCGCCGTATCAGGCTTGTTGGTGAGGTGATGATAGCATCGGAGGCAATGTTGTTGTTTGCCCTGGTGCTAAGTCTAATCGCGGGGAGCCCTTGTTGGTACCGAGTCTCAGTGTCAAGGTGTGTACGGGGTAGATGGTCGGCGTCGAATGACGGCGATCTGGGTCATGTCGTTCGTCGGTCTCAAGCCTCGGTGTCGAGGCGTACCCGATAGCGGGGGTCGGTGTCGAGTGCCGTTCCAAGCCGTGTCGGGAGACGGATGAGGAGGACAACCTATGCGCTAGCGGGGATAGGATCCTCGGGATCGGGGGTACCGCTACAGCCGTAGGCGGTGAGCCCATCCCTCCCTTCCGCGTCGAGGCTCGTCTCGGCGTCGATGTAGATTTCGAAGCCGGCGAGGACCATGTCTCGGTATCGAGCCTCGGTGTCGAGGTCGGAGATCGGCAAGATTTTTCGGTGTCCAGCCTCCTCTTTTTCTTTTTCTGGTCTCCGAGCGGTTTGGGCTTTAGGCTCTTTTTCAGAAGAGGTTTTGCCCCCGCTGGCTCCAGAGAAGTACCCGGTAAGGTGGGTGACTGTCTCTGAGCTGTGCCCCGTTGAGATCTCGTGGGCAAGGCTGATCCCGAGATGCCGGATAGATCTCTGCCCACCACCACTGAGGGAGATGCCATTCCCGGGGAGTCAGTCGCTGCTAGGGCTTTGGACCAAAGTTCAGCCCAGAGTTTGTCTGCCCGGTGTTTTCGGGTCTGTCTGGAGAAAGCTTGGCAAACGGGGCAGGACGCAACTTTATGCCCTTCTCCAAGGCAAAAAAGGTAGAGATTGTGCCCGTTGGAGGGCGGCAGCTTGCTGCCGCAACGAGAGCACTTCTTGAAGGTGGCCCGGAGGGCCATAAGAAAAACAGCCCGAAGGTGACTCTTACTTTATCCGATGTCTTTGTAGCTATTTCTTTCTTTTTCTTACAGAAGTCAGAGGAGAGTGTTCCCGACGATCCAGTCGCTACGGCGGTCGAAGAAGAACTGAGGTATCGGGCGGGAACCCTTCCACGCATGTGCACTGGGCAATGGGGGAGGGGTTCCCGCTGACACTTAATTAATAGCTATGGAAGTTTCCCGATCGAGCCTTCACGCAGGCGCAGCAGGCCCATGTGTGTCATGCACAGAGACCATGAAGAAGAATGGATATTTTCAGGAGCAGAAAGGAAGGAAGGAAGGAAGGAAGGAAGGAAGGAAGGAAGGAAACTTCTGGACAGGAATAAAGCATCAAAAAGTGAAAATGACAATGTCATTGACATTGACATGAAACAAAGGCCTATCAGAACATCTCTACATTGTGACCAACCTACTTGGCACAATGATTCCCATCCCCACTATCATTTGCGGTTTTCATGGATTTTCAGACAGAAATGTCTGCTTAATTATCCTGTTTAAGAGACCTTAGCAATTTTTAATGACACACTGAACCTAATGATAATCTATTTTATCTTCTTCTATGGAGCAATTCATAGAGAGAAGACAGGCAGGTAACAGCTGTGATATAAAAACAAATTCTTCTTTTGCAGTCTGAAAATAGGAATGCAGCCCTACACTGGCAACTTGAGGGCCTAAAAAAGCAATATATTATAGGTAAGTTTTTTTCGGCAGCATATGCAACAGCAGCATTCAATGAAGACAGATCTTTCTGGTTTCAAGTCCCTTATCCTTCGTTTATGTTTTAATTAAATAAAGTGTCATTTCCACTAGATCTCAACATAAAAAATATGAAACACTATTTTCACCCCACGAGAAAGCAAATTGTGCTGAAGTTCCACCAATGACAAATCAGAACTTTCAGATTAGGTTATGTAACTTTAAGGAATGAGCACCCAGTGAGATAATGCCTAAAATAATACTTGAAATATTATCCACGTCAAATTTCAATTAACAACGAATGTCACTTTTGGGTAATGGATACAGCAAGGTAATTAGTTCTGGATAGCTGGTATTGTGTGTTTTACTTCCCTTCCCCCAAACACCAGGTATTTTGTTGTCGGTACATTTCCTGTAACAGCACCATTTATTTTCCCTGTCATAACTGGAGCTCCTCCAGTAGTAATGGCTTCTATTTTCTCCAGTGCTACATTAAACTGCCTTGGAGCATCCATCACAGCATTTATGGCCTCTCCATTTCTCCTACAGTGGAAAGGGATTGTTGCCCAGAACATCCTCTGCCACATCCAGTTTGTATGATGTAGCTTTGATGAAAATCATTCATAGAGGGATGTCAAGACTTTTATCAAGGGCAGCAGAAACGTTTGTGCATGAATATTTTTTTAGATACCACCTGAGACCTCAGTCATTCTTCAACGTAAGAAGAGGAGAAAAAACAAAGAAACTTTTTTTCACTGAATCTTTCAGAAGAGGATAGTGGGCATGCAATTAAAACAGAACGCTCTCAAATTGCTCCACATCTGTAAACTGTGGCCAAAGGGGTTGTATTGACAAATTTCAAACAGCAAATTCAATTCACATCAAAATATTCACGTCACAAAACAAATATTCTGGTCTATCAACTTTTTATTAATGGAGAATATCAGAATCTTTCTTTAAAAAAAAAAAAGCCCAACAGAGCAATGGGTTAAATCCAAGATTGCTTGAGCGGATTTCTCCTTGAGCAACAGGATTTGCACTTCTCTCCTACCCCGCTGCAGCCCTCTTCACTCCCTCCCAATCTGTCCGAGAGGACCACACAATCCTCTGGAGTAGATTTTGGAAGATGTGGGAGTCTGCAAGGGAGAGGGAAAATCCATTCTGCCAGTGGTTTCCATTCTCCCAGCAGATGGCCGGAATTAGATAAAACCCCATATTTTTGTTCCTTGAATTTTCCCTAGTGGCTCATCTGCTTGAAAGCCACTTCTTGAGTCCCAACCCGACACTGTCCCATGTAAAAAGAAAGGTAGAGAAGAATATACAATGTGTTTTAGAACTTCGGTCTTCTGTGGATGGGCAAGAGCCTTGTATTAATGACACCACCATTTTCTTCTTTTGTTTTTAGTTTGAAACATAAAGTGAAAAAGAGAAATAGAAGTGAAAAAAATAGAGTAGGGACCTCTACCAAGTTCCTTTGCCTTTAATAGTAGTGGAAATGAGGGGATTTCTGAAAGTACAATTATTCTCTTCTCTAATAACTAAGATTCAGGAGCCCTATCCTCCTCTGCATTTGATCTTCCAAGTTCTCAGAGAGGAGAAAGATGGACATATAGGGTAAAACAAGTCCTATGCTACAGTTTGGGGTGCTAAAGTTAGGTCCTGGGGCAGTATCCAATCTGCCACTCTGCTTACGCTGTTTCCATAGCACTTGCATGGGTGACTTCTCGTGCAAGGCAATACCATATGTTGGTGCGCTAGAGGACACTTGTGCTAATGCTACATTAATGGCATAAGCAGAGTAGCAGCACTGGATACTGCCCTGGGTCTGATCACCAAAAAAGCCCTCTGCAGGTATGTTCCCAAAGTTTCACCCAACACAACACTCGAAAACATACTTAACCCATGTGAGAGGTATGCTTAAGAAACTGTGCTCGACTGGGATTTTAAAAAGCAATAGAGTTTTTAGTCATTGTAGAGATTCAAACAACATCACTTACAGACCAAGACAGAGATAAAGTCAGTACTACCATGTTGAGTTCAGTATGATTGCTAAAGTGGGTGAATAAGACTGCAAGAGCCCAACCAGGGTCATTCTTGTTTATGCATTCCCATTTCAGAAAACATTTCCAAACAACAGGTACTATATATATAAAAATACACCATCAATAAAGCCACTGTACTTTAAAGTAGCATTATCACTATGAGCAGAAAGCAAATTCCTCACTTACAAGAAATTAGACTGCCTTATTGTTTACTAGGAAGAGAATGTTGCATTTTCAACCCCAGCATAGCAGTAGGGCATTCAATCATTTGTGTTTGAAAAGGAATACAGGGACTTCCATTATTTCAGTCATCAAAGAAAAAGAAATAGCAGAATTAAAACCTTCTGCAATGGGAATTGGAAAAATACAGTATGAGAAAATGTATGTTATGCTCTTCATAAGCACATTCTTAATTACAATTTTACCTTGTTAGCAAATTTCTCCTCCTCTCTTTTGAATCAAGAGCTTCTAACAACAGTACTCTGCATGCTTGCTGTTTTGTGCCTTGGTATATGTTTACTGAGGAATTGATGCAGAACTGTTTCAGTTTGCAAGAACTGAATCCTCAATAGAAGAGGGTGACAATTCGTTCTATACTGAACATCATAAGGATAGTGAACAACAATTTAGGATGCTTACTTTGGAGAATAACTAAGCACAACGTTTACAAAGTCAAGGACTAATCATGCAAAATTTAAGAGCCCTGCTTGTGGAAGATGCACTCGGAAGGAAATTATTTCGCTAGAACGCTGTCTTTTTAATGGACATATTGAAAATATGAAGCTGTCTTATAACTGAGCAGCAGTCTTTTAACTGGAATTGCTGAGGATTGATCCTGAGATCTTGATCATGCAAAACATTTATTCTACATCAAAGCTATGGCCTATCCCCAATGTTTAAGAAGATGCTCTACACTTTACTAGAATGATTAAAATAGAGATGCATTCCCAGCAGAGATTGCTGCACCTAGGGAAGCAAGGCTAGCAAGAAATCATACGAAATGTTCTACTCTATACATTTCTTCACTAGACTAATATTACTGGATTATATCAAATAAAGTCAAATATATCAGGAGCTGCCATAGACACAGGAAGACCCTTTATTTCCTCACTCTCTCTTACACACACACACACACACTGCCAGCCACTCTGAAGTTCACCAACTGAGCCAGAAGTATTTTTGGTTTTATATATGTGTTCCATAGGGGCAGTCATGTTAGTATGTTGTAGAAAAGGTAAAGAGTCTTGCAACATCATAAAGACTACCATATTTATTATGGCATAGCATTTTGTGAACTAGATAAATGCTACTTGATTATTTTCCAAAAGACTGTGCTATTTCTTGTAGCACAGTCTTCCTATGACCTTATGAAGCATTGGCCATTCTTCCTTTCCCAAATTATTCTCCTATTAAGACAATATAATAGGCTTGAGCTGATACAGATCTTCAATACAAATCCCTGGCTTTCCCCTGCCCCACAGTGCTCCCTAGTCCTTACTTCATTGCTGCCACTGACAATTATTCACATGTCCCATATTTTTACAAGTAAATAGCCTCTGTATAGAAACAAACATGACAGCAAAGAGCACAGTCAACCTAGGAAAATGGTAAAAGGAATAAGCGAACACTGAACTATATTCAGTTAGTTCTGACCTGGGCCAGGGGAACCAGATGGTAACAGTAAGCCAGCCCCCTTCCCACCCCATATACAACTATAGGAAGTACATAAGAATATAAGAAGAGACATGCTGGATCAAACCAAGGGTCCATCTAGTCCAGCACTCTGTTCACCCAGTCGCTAATCAGAAGTCCATGGGAAACCCATAAGCAGGACAACAGCATTTCCCACCCATGTTGCCCAGCAACTGGTGTACATAGGCATATTGCCTCTGACACTGGAGGTAGCACATAGCCATCAAGACTGTAGTCATCGATAGCCTTATCTTCCATGAATTTGTCCAATCCCCTTTTAAAACCAGCCAAACTGGTGGCCGTCACTACTTCCTGTAGAAGTGAATTCCATAGTTTAACTATGCACTTCCTTTTATCTCTCCTGAATCTCCCACCAATCAGTTTCATGGGATGACTTAGGGCTCTAGCATTATGAGAGGGAAGAAAAAGTCTTCCTATCCACTTTCTCCACACCCTAAAGACATTTTCTACACCTCTATCAATTCCCCACTTACTCACCTTTTTCTAAGCTAAACAATCCCAACTGCAACAAACTGTCCTCATGGGAGAATTGTTCCATCCCCTTGATCATTCTAGCTTTTCTGCACTTTTTAGGTGCAATTACACATTATTCTAAGTGTGGTCACACAATATATTTGTATAAGGAGAGTATGATCTTAGCAGTTTTATTTTCAATTCCTTTTCTAATTATACCTTACATGGAATTTGCCTTTTTCATAGCTACTGCACACTGGGTTGACATTTTTATCGAGCTGTCCACCACAATCCCAAGATCTCTTTCTTGGTCAGTCATTGCTGGCTAAGATCCCATCAGTTTATACTTGAAATTGGGATTTTTCACCCCCATGTACATCACTTTACACTTGCTTACAGTGAACTGCATTTTCCATTTGGATGCCCATTCTCCTAGCAAACCTGTTTTGGAGCTCCTCGCAAACTTGTTTTGTTTAAACCACCCTGAATAATTTGGTGCCATCAACAAACATGGCCCCTTCACTGCTCATTCCTAATTCTAGATCAAAGTCGAAAAGCATTGGCCCCAATAGAGATCTCTGAGCGACCCCACTGTTTACATCCTTCCATTGGGAGAATTTACTGTTTATTCCTACTCTCTGCTTCCTGTTCTTAAACCAGTTACTAATCCATAGGAGGCCCTTTTCTCTTATTCCATGACCGCTAAGTTTGTGCAGAAGTCTTTGGTGAGGGACTTCTCAAAAGTCTTTTGGAATCCCAAGTAAACAGTGTCGACCAGATCACCCCTGTGCACATGTTTATTGACACTCTAAAAGGTTAGTGAGACAGGACTTACCTTTACGGAAGCCATATTGATTCTTTTTTATTCTTTTTCAGCAGGGCCTATATGCATACTAATTTTATTGATAATAATACTTTCAACCAATTTACCCATTCAGCTAATTGTCCTGAATTTTCCAGATCACCCCTGGATCCCTTTTTAACATCTTATACTACTCCCTGGGTGACACAATTTAGAATTAAATCCATGGTCTCCTCCCCTCTGGCTGGTTCCATGACCAAGTCTTCTAGGGCACAATTATTTAGGGCATTGAGAAATTTAACCTCTTTGTCATGACTGGAACATGCATTTATCCAGGCAATGAATGGGTAATCAAAGGAGGCCTCCCTGATCTTGTTTCCATCTCAAGCTGACCCTGAATGTTCTGGTCTGGGGGACTATAGCATGTTCCCAATATTAAATTAAGAATTGGGTATTGTCTTCCACAGTGCTTCTGTGGAAGAATCTACCCCTTTTAGATTTTCTAGTCTGCTCGACACTATGCCCTCTTTGATGAACAAAGCAATACCACCTAGATACACCCTTCCCTGTCCTTCATATAAAGTTTATATCTAGAGATGACCATATCTCACTGGTCCTCTCCATTCCACCATGTTTCTGTAATCCCCGCTATATCTAGGTTCTTCTTTAAAACCAGGCACTCCAACTCTCCCACTTTGGCTTGGAGGCTTCTAGAATTTGCAAAGAAACACTGATTCAGTGTCCCGTCCCAGATGTCTCTGAAGTATACATCTTCTGCTACGGCACTTAGTCCTCATTGACTTGCTATCAAGTTTAACCATAAGCTCATGGCCCATTTCCTCCCCTTCTACATTTGGACAATCTGAAACATTTGCATCCCCTAGGGATGCTTCCCAGCTCCTGACAGCTTTCCCCCGGGTGTCCCCTATAGCAAGTTGCCTAGGACCTTTCTGCCTTTATTACCAATACGCACAACTAGGTTAGACAGCAGACTACACATACAGCCTTCTCAGTTTCCTTCTGTCTCCAGAAGGTATATGCCAGTGGCTATTTCACTTAAAGCAGAGGTGGAGAACACTTTTGGGTGAGGTAGGGCCAAATGATTTTTGACCCAGGCTTTCATGGACTGGATGACATTCAGGAACATAGCCATGCCCTCCCGAAACCATCAGGGGTTTAACATGACCCAGTCCCCAGCTGAAGCTATGGCTGGAGCTCCAACCAGCATTTTGACAAGGGATAGGCTTCATTGTTTGTGGGCTTTCTCCAGCTGAGGAAAGCTTGTGCAAAGCACCTGCTCCAGCTGCCATCAAGGACATTTCATCTGCACTACATAGTCCCTGGCAGCAGAAGACATAGTATAGCCAAGTCCCTGGATTCACATGGAGCACGTTGTTCCATGAGGGTGGCACATGGCACACAAACTGGTCATCCTCCCAGTGCAATACCGTCAAGGAGTCCCCTGCCCAACACATCTCCACTGTTACCTCTGGAGATTCCCTGAGCTAGATGGGGAACCATCCCTGCCTTAAAGGCTACCCGCTCTGGCATTAACAAGATAATAAAATCACTATAAGTCTTAAGAGCATCTATCATCTGCCCTTTTGTTTGCTTCCGTTTGTTTTTGCTTCTTGTTTTACAGAAGATTTCTCTCTTAACGTAATAGTGCAGTTTGCCCTTTATGAAGGTGTTGCAAAAATTCAGCAACAAGAAATGTCCTAATATGAAGTATGCCTACTCAGCTATGATTAAAGTTTGTAACTGATTAAACATTTTAAAGAAAAGTTTATACTAGAAAATTGGCAGACTAGTTTTTGTTCTTAAAATTGGCAGTTCACTTCTTTCATGAAAATAAACAGATGATATATTTTTCAATACTTGCCAAATTAAAATTAATTTAGTCATCAACTATTTGGTAATCTTGCATGTCATTTTAATAAATGAGTTTAAAATATGTTCTGAAATTGTGAGTTTTATTGAAAGTGTAAGAAGATGATCTAACAAGCTGTGTAAAGATGAAGAAAATGAGACCGCAGTAAGGTTATTTGGGATCATTAGTACAGTCTTCTAAGAGAAAATAAAAGATTTTGTAAATCTTACAAAAAGTATTTTAGTACTTCCATGAAGTCTAAAAACTGTTGACTGCTTCCAGACAGGCAGCTCCTAGCACCTCTCATGACTGCTCTTCCACTATAAGCTACAAGCAGAATAGAATTGTTTTCCAAACTAGGATGAGTATTGTGCTTGTTCTGTGTATACATCCTCCTATCTGAACCAGTGGGTGGGACACAGCTGCTCTAAGTGGAGAAGGTCCAATTCACCATTCCAAGCGATCCCTTAAAAAACAGCAACACAAAATTATTTAATTAGTACTAAGTGCTTATTCATTTAACTGCAACTCCCCATTACTGCCCCTGAAATGTCAAAAAACGTAAGTGTTTTTGTTTTGGATCAGAAGTGTAGTTTAATTAGAAAAAAACCCACTTTGCTAAACTAGTGGTGGCTAGAAAGCAGCTGAGTTCATTTGTTAAAATAATTTTTAAATTAGCATTATAATGCTGTAGCACTGTAACACACTTTCTTTCAGCACAATTTCACAAATACTTTAATCTAAAGCATCATAGCTGGAAAAGCACTGTAGCACTAATTAAAAGATCAGTAAAAAACAAAACAGGATGAAGGTATGCTGAATGACAACAGGTTCACCTGCCCAGTACATCCCTGCCTACATTGAAACTCTACACTGGGGGTCGGGAACCTCCAGTCCATGGAGGCTTGGACTCCCTCCATTACAGACTGGATAAATGGGGATTCCTCTCCCCAGGTAGGGGTAGGGCTTGGGGAGGGGAGTGGCCTGCAAAGGGTGCACAATTCTCCATGGGCCGAACTGGGCAACCCCACAACCCCTGTTCCATATCACCTTATTCATCTAATTTTTATCATGCTACTCACCCTTTTCCTAAGCTAAAAGTCCCCAAATATTGTCACCTTTCCTCATAGGGGACTTGCTATAACCCCTTGTTCATTTTAGTTGCACCTTTTCCTGGTCTATAATATCCTCTTTGAGGTCTGATGACGAAAACTGTACACAGTACTCCACGTGTGGTCATACCACAAATTTGTATAAAGGAATTATGGTATTGACAGATTTAGGGCGCAATCGTATATGATCTGCCCTGGGTACTCGTAGGCCTCCAAAATGGGAGGCTGTTGGGTGTCAGATGCTTCATAGACAATTCAGAGGGCTGGCCCTGTGAATTGTAGACTGAAGACTTGGCAATTTGTCATGAGAAAATGTATCTCTGCTTCTCTGGTATGTGCTTATCTCAAATGGTAGGCCGAAGGCCTTGAACGTTCTCTGGGAATTAAACTATGCTTTGCAAAGGTGGGGGCTATCTTCCTCACACTGTGGCATCATCAGAAGAGGTTGAACCGTGCTGCCCTGTTGGCACGTGAGTTTAAATTACAGGCCTGAAGCCCTGTCTATCAAAGTAGCTTAGAATTGCCCAGCCTCCACACTATATTGCCTTTGTCCTGAGAGTAATTCCTTTGCTAGGAATTATCTCGTCTATGCTCTTGCTGCTCTGCTGCTGCTGTGAGTTACTATCTGATGTGGAATTGTGTGATGCACTCTGTACATGTTCTATTGCTGTGTAGACTTGTTACTTCTAAAGAACTCTGCCATGAAAAGTGCACTGTGGCTTTTCATAGATTTGGACTTGAGATTACTGTTCTGGATTCGTGTTCTATAGCTTGCTGTCTCCCTCCATGGAGCCAAAGTTACGAGCAGAGGGAGGCAGAAGCTGATCGTTGCTGTTCTGAAACTCGTGTGTGTGTGAGACCTGTGAGAAGACCTTCCTCAGAGCTAAAGCTACGTGAATTGGGAAGGCTCCCTAGGTTGAAGAGGTTCATTTCCTGGCTTCTGGCTTCCGTGGTCAGCTCAGCGTTCCCTGACAGGCTGAGTGAAGATTTAGTTGCCAGTTGACCGATATACTACTGTTAGGAGGCCTAATCCTAGAGTCTCTCTATGTTCCAGAGGATTCCAGTGCAGCGTGGCCGCTCCTGCCCTCTAAGGACTAGAGTTAATCTCTAAATGTCAGTCCCTGAGTGAGTGCTGTTCTCATTAAGCCGTTCTACCTGAAAGCTGTGTGGTCCGTCTTCAGTTTCAAGTGTGTGTTTGCAGAAATGAAACCGTTATGCTTTGAATTCCGTGTGATTACAATAAAAGAAATCTCACTGTTATTGTTGTGTATCAGTGTACCTAAAGTCGTGAGCAAGAACTTTAGAGAGTTAGCCAGAGTCACGACAGTGGCTTACGAATATCCTATGCAGAACAAAAGGCACATTGCACCTGCTGATCTGCATTTAAGCTAGATGGGAGATTTTGCCCATCTAGTGGAGGCTTTGGGGATGGAGAGGGAAGGAGGCTGGGGCTGCCATAGGATTCCTCTTATGGCTGATGTCCCAGTCTCCTCCTTTTCCTGCCCCTGGGATTGCTTCCATTTCCTGTTTCCGTGCTCTGTTTACAAGACATAGCTGGCATGGAGAGAACTGTGCTGGTTATAAGGGAGAGGGAGGACGCTCTGTCTGGAGTCATAGGATTGCTCCCTTACTTTCAATTATTTTCCAAATGAACTCTAAAACAGAATATGCCTTTTTCACAGCATACTGAGTCAACATTTTCATTGAGCTATTCATCACAACCCCAAGATCCCTTTCTTGGTCAGTCACTGTGTGAGCTCAGACCGCTCTGTGTATTTGAAATTAGGACTTTTTGCCCCAATGTGCAGGAAGTGGAAGCAACATATCCAGGAAAGAGTTCTGACCCACTCCCAGTAAGTTTTTACAGTCTCCATACACATGATATCACTGAATAGAATCTCTTCATCTCTTTGAGTAGTGGTGAAGAGAGAAGCTTCCATTAATGGAACAGAATGGCCTGGTTTCAGGCTCATGAGTACCAATGGCCATGTCCAGACCTGTATGCTTCCAATTTCAGCTCGAAGAAATTTAACAAGAACTCTTAGCAACCTTCTGTTAAGCTATATTGTACATAACCTCTTCTACTTAACAAAATCCGGCAATATGTCCAGGAAGATTTTTATGTCTAAGAATAGCTACCTACACACGCTACTCATGACTCAGGCATGCAGATTTAAAACCTCCCTACACATTTTCATTTTGCTCTGCCTAAGCACCTCTACATCAAATCCTCCCTTCTGAAACAGTTGTGAATCTTTTTTTTAAACCCACACCATTAACATACTTGACATTTTATAAATAATGCTTATTGATTTTCGTGTTTAACACTGCCATAAATTAAGTGATGTAATGGACAGAGTTACTGTATTACTATAAAGCACATATCTTTCAGGTTCTTAACCACCTATTGAAAAAAAAATAGCAGCTAGGAACCAATCTACACTACTGCTTTAAAACGGTTATTAACTGGTTTAAAACTGTTATAAACTGTTTTAAAGCAGTAGTGTAGATAGGCTCTAGGTTAATTTTAAAAACTGTCCAGCTTGATGCTACTAACAGGGAGGTGTGGATAAGATGGTAATTTGTTCACATGAAGTAATGACACAGCACTGAAATATCCTCAGAGTTGATGGCTTGGTTCACACATAATGCTAAGCCATGGTGTGATTTGTTAAAATCTGGCTTGCCGTTGTGTCTGAACCCAGAAGCATGGCTTATCCCTGGTTTGTTTGCACTGCTGTCTGCCCTGAAACAGAAGCATCCACCAAGAGCAGCTGGAAAATGAAACCACTCTGGAGGTTGGCAAAATGGGCGAGGGAGAAAGAAATGAGAAATAGGGAAAACCAGACACAGTTTGTTCGTCTGCAAAACAATTCAAGGCAAAAGCAAGACACCATGGTTACATAAACCATGGCTTACTGTTATGTATGAATGCTAGGGAGCTAAGCCTGCAATAATATGATTCTGAGGAAGATGTCTTTCCCAGTTCTTCCACCACAGATCCTGCAACTGGAGATGCCAACGACTGAACACCAGAGACTATCTGCATTAAAAGCATGTGCTCATTCATTGCCCCTCTCCAATACTTCTTTCTGTAATATGCTCACTTTTATTCATAACTTTATGACTGCAGTTAAGTATGTCCTGAACAAGGCCACCAACAAAGCCTTTCACATTTTGTCAACATAAAGTACAAAAAAATCTAGAATAAGTGATTTTGATGAGAATATGAACATGCCTTTTCTGCATTAATGTTATTGTCCTCTTGTAAAATAAATATCCTGAATGGATGCTTTCCTATAGTTAAAAGTAAATTCTTCTAGATTAAGCTAGCCTTTTCCTTGGGGCCGTATACTAAAATATTATACATATTCAGAATATGATCTTAAAATAAAAATATGAAATGGTTCTACTGGTAGCACTACCTCAAGAAGCCCCAAGCTGACAGACTTGGGCATGAGTCTGGGTTCAGAACCTCTACAACTTGCACCACCGGTCTTCCAGATCCAGTTGGTTTCTCATCCTGTGCCAATGTCCTAGTTTCTGCTCAGCGTCGGAGTCCTGACACCACATCGAGAAGATAAAAAGCATCCTAAAAATCCCAATAGTGTTGCTAGCCCGTGCTGATAAGCAGAACCATCTGATACAAGTCTATCGCGTTATTTGGATCAGTATAGCTAGACTGTGAATATCTATTTTCCCCTTCCTTATGCTGCTTTAATTACTATCTCAATGCATAATGCAAAATATTTTCAGTAATTGGATGTATGCCCACCGAATCCCACATACCAATGTGATTGAATCACCTTAAGTCCATATACTTCACCTTAACTGGATCAGACCATTTAAATGTTGACGGTAATTAAGTAATTCTGGGTGGAATTCTATATGCTCAACATCAGATAAATAAATTAATAAATAAAAGATATAAAATAATTTACAAAAATCAATCTTCAAGCATTGTTTTTGTAAAATCAATTTTAAGGGTAATAAGGTGGGCTTGGCTATCATAAATGTAGGAGTATTTATGTATTGCAAAATGCATATTATGCACAGAAAATACACAACTGCCAATGCTAACACTGCACGGATTATGGGCAGCTCCATAGTTCACACAGAATACACAATTACTGTGGATATACCAGTGATACCAGAGTTCTCCAAAAGAGAATGTGTAAGATGTAAGCAATCTCTCTCTCTCTCTCTCTCTCTCTCTCTCTCTCTCTCTCTCCGCACCTAGGAATCCTGGAATCTTGATTGGACAAGAGCATGGACATTGGTATTTAAAGATATAGATATGTTGTTGACTCTTGACATCTGTGAAATGTTGTGAAATCACAATGATCATGTCTGCTACCTTAAGCATGGAGCAGCCTGTATAAGAGAATTCTAGAATCTTGGACTCCATAATGAGTAGAAAATTCTAAAGGTGGGGGATTCGTACATCTCCCTCTCCAATAGGAGTCTCACAACATGTATCTCAAATAGTACCAGGTGACCCAGAACATTGAAATCTGGCATATACATGAGCCAAGAAAGCCACACCAAAGGACAGTAGATTAGGGGCAGAACCCATGCTTGGCATGCAAGAGGTCTGAAGTTCTAGATCGCTGACCAGATCTGGGAAGGACTCCTGTCTGACATCTTGAAAAGCTACTGTCAAGGTATAAAAAATACTGATCAAAATACCGAGTTAAATGGACCAGCGGTCTGAGTCATTATAAAGCAACTTCCCATATTCCACATGGAAACAGAATGTTGAGCTATCGTCTGTTCACATATAGAAGATCAAGTGACTTCCAGAAGCAGTTAAGAGCATTCAAACTATGCTAGCAGAATATAGTTGTATTTATTTAATAATATTATTACTATTATTAGCAACAGCAGCAGCAGCACATGGTCACTTCCTATATTCTCCTATATTAAGTTTAATGATACTGTCCTTCGATCATATTTCCAGGGTGCTTTACAAAATAATGAGTGATATCCAACCTTGAGCGATTGTACACTTGTGCAATGGAACGTTCTCTTTTTCTCATCCCCTTTAGTCTTCCAACCCTCCCAAATCTGCTCCTATGATATTAGAATCATGGTTTCCAAGTCACAGGAAATAATAGTTCCACTTTATTCTGCCCTAATCAGATTTCATCTAAAGTACTGTGTCCCGTTCGGGGCACCACAATTAAAGAAGTATATAGACGAACTGGAATATTTCAGAGGAAGGCAACGAAGATGGTCAGCAGTATGAAACACAATGCTGTGACAAAAGGTTGAGGTAACCAGACTAAGCGGGGACATGATAGCTTTCTTCAAACACCTGAACTGCAATCACATAGAAGAAGGCAAAGACTTATTCTCTGCCCCACAGGCCAGGATTAGCTATAATGGTCTTATAGTTATAGGAGAATGGATTTCAGTTTAATCTTTAATCAGTGTAGTAAGAACAGTTCAAAAATGGAATCTATTAAGTGGGTGGTGGGCCCTTTCATGTTGGAGGTCTTCAAGCAGAAGCTGGAGAGCCATCTGTTGTTCTAGCACTGGATTTCCTGCATCAAGCAGGGTAGTGGTGGATTAGATGGCCTATAAGGCCCTCTCAAACTCTATTTTAATAATGTATTTGTTTTTATCTGTTTTAATGGTTTATCTATTTTATTGTTTTTATATTTATATTTAGTGTTGTTCCCCGCCTCGATCTAGATGGAGAGGCGGGTTAGAAATGAAATAAATAAATAAATAAATATGGACACAATCGGATGATTGTGGGGTCAAAAGAACTCATCGTTGCTTCTTTCCCCACCCCAAGTGTGCCAGTCGCATGATTATGATTCACATAATTACTCTACTGCACGTTGTGGGTTCTAGGGTCGATATGAAGCCGCCCTTGCCGTGCACTGGATTTGGACAACATGGCATCCCATGCTACATCGCGGATAATTATGTAAATCACAATTGTGCAACCAGCACACGCAGGGTCAAGGAAAGAATCAATTATGTGTTCTTTCACCCCCGTGATCAACTGAGCCTGATCTATGAGTGGGATCCAGAGTTAAGAACACTTAATAGGGCTTGAAAAAGCAAACTTTCCCATCCTCTCCTCTCCACTCCAGACCTTCCCCCACAGCTCTCTGAAAATGCTCAACTGAATTTCTGGGACCCTGTTGAATGGAGTGGGCTGTGATACAGAGTGCTAAGGGAGACGATGGTGCTCTCACAGCCCCTCAAGTCCCAGACCACATGATTCAGCAGTCCCTCCCTTTGGCTAAGCATTTTCGGGGGGCTGCTGTGGTAAGGGGGACAGGAAAGTCAGCTTCTACATGCACGTACATCTGCATCCAACCCTATGGTTCCATTTCAATGCAGCTGATAGTACATGCGAGCCTAAAGAAGATCACACTGGAGAATTTAGTAGTGCTGCTGAAGATGTGAACTGGTTCCAAGATTCAATATATATATATATATATATATATATATATATATATAAAATTTCTTGGCAACACAATGATTGTAAGACTCAAACTGTTCATTGTAATTAGCTTACTCAACCACTAGCTTTGTGTGTTTGATTATACATCCCGTTATTGATTAAGCCTTAGTGAATATGAACTCCTTTGCTCACAACTCTGTTTACTTAAGGAAAGTTTCATTAAACTACTTCTAATACAAAGTACTTAGATTTTTTGTGAACAGGGATACTAATGGCATTTGTTTTGTGTGGAATTGTGTGACACTGAAAGAGGGGAAATCAAACAGCTATTCCAGTTGGCAAATGAAAGCAAACACATTTCATGTTTAACAACAGAAGTGTCGTTACAAAGGCTGGATTATCTAAAATCACATTTAACAAATATCTTAAATTGTTTTCATTACCTGAACCTGTGTGAAACAAATTGGTGGTTTCAGATGATAAATACAGATACCCCATGATGCTTCTATCTCCTGATTCATTAATTTCATTTATATTGTTTCTATACTGTGCAATAGCAAAAGCTCTCTGGGTGGTTCACAAAAGGTAAAACCCAAAATACAACATAATAAAAACATAACATAAATATTTTAACATGCAAACATTCAAAATAATTTAGAATGGCTAAAATCAAGTAACAATAAAATACCAATACAACAATTGACATTAAAAGCTCCATCATATGCCCAGAACTATAACAATCCATTTTAACAACATATTGCAATGCGAAACATGTATCTAATTTGTTACTGCCTGTGAGCAAGTGCCATAATTCAAGGTGCAGGAAAAGACTGGGGGGGGGGGGGGGGGGATTCACTACTTCTGGTGCTGCCCACTCTAGTCTCCCTTTCCATTCAGGTTCTTCAGAAGCAAAAGAGGAGGGAAGAGAGAGAGAAATGGTAAAGAGCCAATGAAAAGAGGATTAGTCCTCTCGCTCTATGCTCAAGTCTCTGTCCCTCCCTCTTTTCAAACAAGTTTCTTTAAATTTTCCAAATGTTGCAAAATACATATATGTTAGAATAACTGCATCTCAATTTCCACATTTATTATAAAGTTAGTCATCTAATAGGATGAACTATGGTCATTATCAATGGCATGCAGCCCCTGCCCTCAGCAGGTGGTTGGTTCCCTCTCTTTTTTCAATCAATTAAAGAGTTCCATTTTCAGTAACACAGTTGCATACGTTTGCAACTACAATAGAAATTGGTCATAATGTATCAGGGTATAGCTGGAGTGAAATTATGCTGCAGATTTCTTGTCTCTTTAAATATAGTATTAACAAAGCTATCTCCTGCAAGATCATTTTTATTCAAAATGGAACTGGGAACTGTTCCATATTCAATGGATTATTCCTTGCAAAAAGAAATAAATTCTATGAGGCTATTTTAGAACTCCATCTGGTTGGAAGGAAGGTTCTTAATAGTAACAAGAAGATTGGAGGATAGCTTTCATTGGCCAATTGACTATACAAACTGTGCTTTAAAATTGTGCTCTAAACCCACCTAAAATTCTTTCGTATATTTTCCACTTTTACCAAATGAAGTTCATAAATTTCAGGGTTTATCCTTGCCTCTCGACTCTAGTTTATATATTAAACCTAGTTTTATATATTAAAGCTAGTTTAATATATAAACATAATTCAAGTAAATTATTTCCATGCTGTAACACGAGGGTGGGCAACTTGTGGCCTTCCAGAAGTGTTGGCCTATAACTCCCATCAACCTGAGCCAGGAAGGCCAATAGTGAGGGATTATGGGAGTTGTAGGCGTGAACACCTGGAGGCCACAAGTCACCCACCCCAGCTATAATAGATTAGAAACCTCTAACCTGTTGCGTAATGGTGTCCCAGGGCCCCTGCTGCAGGCGCTCCCTGTAGCATTCATGCACACCTTTCCATATTTCATCCAGAGTTAAAGTCCTTCCATCTGAAAAAAGAGATTAATCATATAAATCTACATATATTCATCCAAAATCCAGATAATTCAAAAGCAAACACAAAACCAACAGAGTGTTGGGGGGGAGGGGCGGGTAAATAGCCCAAACTTGCTCAACAGTGTTTTGTAATTGTCAAATCTAAGTGATAATTTAACTGCCCTCTACAGCAGCCTTTCCCAACCTGGTGCCTTTCAGATACTTTGGAGTACAACTCCCATCATCCTCAGCTACCATGGCTATTGGCTGCTCTATAGAGTTCTCACTATGCAGCATTGGTTGGTGATTACTCTTGGATCAGCTCAAGTTTTATAATACAATGTAGTTGCCATATTGAAAATAAATATGATCTTTGCTGGAGTATTTATTTTTGACAAACGAGAGAATATTTTGATACTTTTTCAATAACTATCATTATCTTGGCATTTATCAGGTGTCAGGAAGCCATTATCCTGTGATAAATAGTTTTATTCCACTGACATTTTCATGTCCATGAAATAAACAAGATTTATTCACCCAATTAACATTTGAATGTCATATTAAGATACAATTTGAAATCCTGTTGCCATCAGATTCTGTTCTGTAATTTATTTATTTTTGAACATATTCAAAATGGAAGTCAAAATTCTGTTTTCTACTCAGTAGTAACTTCAAAATGTGAAAAAAATTAAAACAAGGGGGAAACTAGTGTCTTTGCAGGAAAATAAGATTATGTTGTAATTTGTGATGATGGAACACAAGCCACAAATACTTGTGTTCCCTCCAGTTGTTGTATGCTCTAAGTTACTACACATATAGGAAATACAATAGAAAACTTTTTTTGGTGGTGCCTTTTAATAATGGGCAATAAGGGAACGCACGTAAAAGGGAAGCTGATTCCTGATGTGGAACTCCCTTCTTCCTTTTGTCTGCCATAGCTGGCTGTCTTCCAGCTACTATGTGAGAACATTCTGCCTTGAGAAGCACGAGCTCGATTATTGCTTTATTGATTTGGTAACACATAATACATTCTATATTATAATTGCTACTCTGCTTCAAATGATCTTTGCCTGACTGTTCTAGAATGGGGCAGGTTCAAAGTCTTTATAAATATAAATAAATACATAAAATAATATGTTAGTTATAGATAGATGAGCATCATCTTTGTATGAAACTTTGATGCCTTGTCTTCAGAGGCAAAATAGCATTTAAATAGCATCTTCTCCTGATCCCATAATTATTATATCTAAGATCACTGGTCTTCAACTAGTGGGTGGGCCCCACTACTGGATCTTTGCCTAACCTAAGGTGAGTTGCACCAGGAACACTACCACCATAGAACTGTATGGTAAAAAGTATTTTCATCCTATATAGGAAGAATTTTGAGGATCTGACATTTATATACAAATTAAGCTTTGGAAGGAATTCCACTTAATGATGGTGTGGTGGTGGGGAAAGGATTTAATTTAGAAAGAATGGCATGAATTTGAGCTTAGTTTTGCCCATTTCAGAAATTAGTAAAGATTAAAGCCATAAAATCATAAGCATGTTGATGATGCAACATGAATCATGCAACCAGGGGCAACATTTATATACAGAAGAAACACACACATACAAAGACAAACAATAATTTAATCTTAAAACTCTAACACAGATAATATAAACTGATGCAAGCAGGCGGGACGAGGGGGGGGAAGCCCACACACAAAAATGCTCCTGTGCTATTTTTAACTTTTTAACCCTTTTTAAATCTTTTAAAGTTGTTGTTTAACTTGTATAACTTTTCAACGCCAGACTGTCTAAATTGGCTTATCTTGAGATAATATTTCAAAATATATTAAATACTAAGAAATTATTATTTCAAATCATTTATTTTTAATGAGCAGTTTCCCTGCACATTAGGGAAACTTCATATTGCTATTTGGATATACACAATACACAGTCTTAAAAATGGCTAAGAGCGGATATACCAATCATAATGCTAATACAATGTGATGAACCATGATTTCATACCAATGTGTCGGTCCCATATACCAAGATACATATTTAGGATCAAAGGTATTAAGTACATAATCTTGAGTAAAAAGAATTTGCAATATAAATTAGTGTACCAGACTGAAAATAAGGTGCCTTTTGGATATTACTGCAATATAGGAGTCATTTTCCATAGGTTCATTGCGTGAACCACTAAAACGTTTTACAGCCCACCACCATATAGTTATAGCTAACTGTATAGGTTCTTCTCAAATGACAGTCAAGCTTGATCCCAGTCAGGCAATGATTGCATAGGGAAAATACTGTTGAGCTACTTCTGCCCATATGCTTGCAAGCCTTTAAACATGTATTTATAATTTATTAAATGTGTATCTCATATTTTTACCAAATGGTGGTCAAGGTGACATTTAAAGCCATGTCACAGGATGACCCCATGGAAAAGTAGCTCCACCATTACTGTAACATCTACAGGTCACCTAAGTGAAACCTTATCAGAAAGAACTGTAAGATAACTATGTGTTATACTCTTCAGGTCAGAAGAGGGAAATGCTAAAAAGATGGGTTCCTTAGAGGAAAAAAAGCAATAAATAAATAAATAAAATAAATAATAAATAAAGAGACCTCAGCTGGTTGTATAAATCCTCCAAAAGTCATTATTTTCCATCGTGAAAAATTCCCAAGAAGTGTGTTAAAATGTGTAATTATACTTGTAGGAACAATTAAAATTCTGTACTGCAAGGGGAGCTGTTGGCATACAATACAAAGACTGTGCATTAGATCATCCATCAGCTTCTGTAATATCCACTTCCAGCTATAAGGAGTCATGTTTCAACACCTCCGATTCCCTGATGCTGACAAGCTAAACAACTTGTTTTGTCTCTGGGAGCTCTTCTCTGGTGATTAACTGCTTATAGTGAATACTAATTATATGAAAATACCGTACTGTTTTTAAAAAAGGAGGGGGGGGGGAGAAAAAACTGCCCTATTTCCTTTACCTGCTGTATCACCATTCCACCCCCACCCCACTAGAACACCACCTTGCATCCAGGAGGCATACTGTTGTTGTTTCAGTGAATAGAAAAAATGATGGCATTTTTTCACACTACAAATAAATTAATGTGCCTGTTATTATATATTTCTAAACCACTAAGTGACTTGAGCAGCAAGATTTCCTTTATTCTTCCACCTGCAAACAAGTTAAATGTACTGCTACTTCATTAAATGTTTGCAGCTACCACAAGCATATAACTGCAGCTTGGTATGCATGAATTAAGAAACTATTACTAGCAATGGACCCTGAGATATGCCCCCTACAACCTAAATTGAAAATATGCCTTAAATTGTCATTTGTGAGAAAATGAACCTTAGATTAAAATCCCTTTCACCAGAAGAGTCTGAGAATTTGTTCTTCCATTTCGTATCCAAAGAGCTGGTTAAAATGCTAACATGGCAAAATTAAAAGCCATTAAACAATATAAGACAGCGAGTGATTAAATCTACCAAACACATTCAAAGCAGCTTAAGCTACTTTTTAATTAAAAAGGAAAGATATCACTAGCAACAGTCAGATGTGTTCATCTAGATAAAGCTAATAGATCATGCCAAACACAAAAGCCACTGATGCTGCTAAGTTTAGAAATGACCTCAGGATTCCAACTCCAGGTATTATTTATTTATTTATTTATTTATTATTTATTTATTTCATTTATATACCACCCCATAGCCGAAGCTATGGATAGAGCAAAGTGGTGTATAGACAGTGATGACTCTATGCCTACAAATTAAATAAACATTACTTAAAGTGGCCTTGGAGGAGTCAAATCCTCCACTTTCCTGACAAAATGAGTGAAACAATTGTGAGACATAGGTTGCAACAGCATTTCACAAAGAAAATACATAACAGAAATGTATCGCAAAAAAATACATATAGCAAATTCCTGGCACAAAGAATTGAAACATTATGCTTGCAATTGCTGAAACATGATTGAGTAAGATGCTTTTTCCATTTAATCATTCTCAATTAGAATACATTATTAATTTAAAATGAAAATTTGGATAAGACTACACCAAGGGCATCTCTACAAGAGCCAGGCCCAGGTACTCCATTTCTGAGTTGAAAATAACATCTTAAACAGCTTTAAGATGTTATTTTCATTTTGAAAAAAAGAAGAAAAAATGGCCAGCACGTTTAGTCAACCATAGGCTTGCTGCTAGGAGTGTAAAGATCAAACTCCTTCAGGCTGAGAAGATATCATCTGCCCCAGGATACTGATACTTACAGAATTTGAAATATGTACAAGAAATGAATCATAAACCATTACCGCTACCCAGTATTTTATCTTTTTATTTTCCTGCTTTTTCCATACAAATGTTATGCCATATTTTTTATTTAAAATATTTGTTTTATGCGGGAGGTATCTTACCTGAAAAACATGCCCTAAAATAAAGCACAGGAGTCTGGTAACTGCAGGAGTACAAAACATGGTATTCATAGCGGATCACCTCTGAAGTAGCAGAGATCTCAGCTGCTTGAGAGTCATCTGGACCTTCCTGAAACAGATATTAACACCCGTAAACAGTGGGCATGAACCAGTGTGGAAGAGAATAAATTACTGCATCAAATTAGTAAATATCTGTAATAGTCATAAATGCTACTCCATTATGTTACCTGTCTCACCATAATCATAAGTGGATTGTCATCTTAGTGATTAATTTGCATGCTCCAGCAGGGGTCCCAATCCCAAACATTTCTGAGTCAGTGGGAATATCTGGACTTTTGAGAGAGTGCCATGGGAGGGGGACTTGCCCATTCATAAAATGGCTATCATTATAAGCATGTACAGTCACAAAACACCCAATTCCCAGAAGGGAAACTGATGAGACTAAGTGGTTTCAACATGAGGCATTTATTGTACACTTGTGATTAGTCATTCACAGATGCTCGAGTGTCCAACACAAAACATCGTCATCACCAGGGCACCTCCCAGTCTTTACAACCTTTATCATATTGTTTTTCTTCACACTAAATGTCCTGCATTTTCCCTCCTCCCGCAATAAACTAGTTGTCCTGATGAAATGTCACTTTATCACAAATAATAATACAGTGCCATCTAGTGGTTTTATAATAAAAAATATTTTAAAAACCATATGGAAATAAGCCAATCTAATTCTGCAAGGAATCCGGAAGCAGAAGCCCCAGTAAAGTTGCAAGATTTTAGCCTGGTGTAGAAATGCTCTAAAAGAAAGTAACCTGCCCAGAATCTATGTAAAGCGCAGAGCTGGGATCTAAACAACAAAATGCAAAACACTCTTTTGAATCCCATGCCAGTTTCTCAGTTTTAAGAAAAAGTTTTTAATTTAAAGAAAATCTTAAGAAATAAAAATAAAAATCCAGAGGAGCAGGTGCCAAAGAGGTAGCCATGGGCACCATGTTGGAGACACCAGCTTCAGGCAGACTATATACCATTTTTGATTCATTTCAAAGTGCTGTATGTATATCGTTTCATTCATATGAATTAAAAATAGGGAAATGGGATTTTAAAAATGAGATTCTTAGACATATCACAGGTTCCAGTCAGTCAACATAATGCACAACCAAAGTCACAGCAAACGTATAAACCTTTTTCTTTCTCTCAGGTACTTCCAAAGTAGCCTACTATCACTAAAACAACAATGACAATACTTAGTATTTGTGTAGCGCTTTCAAGCATTCTGGCTGTTTCATATACATTCCCTAGTTCTAATACTTACAAGCACCCTGTAAGGGAAGATGGGCCAGGATTATGATCCCCCAGACCACAGATGGAGAGAGTGGGACTGAGGCTAAGAGAGAATGGCTTGCATAAGGCCAGCTAGTGAGTTAATGGCAGAGGAAAGATTCAAATCAAGAACTTCCTGATTCTTGACTCAATGGCTGGTTTCGCACAACACATTAGGCAACCGGAGGGGGGGGGAGGGGAAGCAACCGTCAGTTGTGTTGCTTATTGTGTCGTGTGGAGGGTTACACACCACGCACACACAACTCATGGTATGCTAATCAGCCCAATTAAGCAACGGAGAGAAACAACAGGCTTGCACATTGTTTAGCCCAAAGCCCGTTGTTTAAAGTGTCATCCGAAAACAACCCCCCTCTCTCCGTGCACTATTCCGTATGGGCATAGAGTTCTGCCGGCCGGAGCAGCCAAAACCCCCCGGTTGCTCTGATACAACTGGCAGAACTTGCAGTGCATGCTGGGATACAGCTGGAGGGGAGAGGGAGGAGATGCAGCAACCAAGATGGACACCAGAACTTTCAGCTGCTCAACAGATGGGGTAGCAACGTGTCGTGTGGGGAGCACCGCCTAGCTAACGCATGGTCAGTACACTATCTCCCCCTCCGTTGCCTAATGTGTTGTGTGAAAGCAGCCAGTCTCTTAGCCACACCGGTTTCTTTCGACCCAGGGAAAGATCATGGGTGTGCTTAACTGTAGGGGTGAAAGGAAATATTACATTAGCTTAGTCAGGGCCAAATCACACAACCAAATCTACACAGCATTCAACCCATGGTGAAACCATTGCATGACTGTTTTACAATACTCCCATCTTGCAATGGTTTTATTACATCTCTACTAAAGTTAATTTTAGCAACTTTGTGGTGACATGGTAAATTGGGCTGAATAAGTGGAGAGGTCTTTGTCCAAATGTTTTGCCACTTTCCAAATTCTGCATGGATCCACTATACCCAATATTCTCAACATCGCAATTTATTTGTCTGAAGTGTTACTATTACTGTTGACAATCTTCCAGCCAGCTTAAGCTGTAAAACAGCTTCAGAGAATAATTTCTGTATAATTCAATTGCTATAGAAACAATGCCAGTTCCAAGATTTATGTTGAAAATGATGGTAGGTTTAAGGCTATGTTTAAAGAGGAGAGATTTACACCATCTTCTTTCACCAGACTTGCTCTTGTTACTTGATGCCTACTATGGTTTATAAACCTTTGTAACTATGTTATTGAAAATGGAATTCCTCAAGTGACTGAAAGGAGACCATTACTGAAGTAGGAGTAGATAATGATATGGTGAAAAATCTAAACTACAGAGAGTTGGAGCTTCATGCACAGGCATTAATTGAAACTTCCCCAAAGATCACAATTACCACTTAATTGTTTAAAAACGTTCCTGTTATAATTTAAGAATGCAAAGCCTCACAAAGAATTGGTCACCTTTAAATTGGGTTGACCTTATTGGTAAAAGCTGGTGCTCAGAAGTTTGGAAATGAGGCCATTAACTTTTTTAAAAAACATATCTCACGGGGCAAATTAAAGGCAAATACTAGAACATATTTGTCAAGGTAACACAACGGATGTATTCACAGAATATAGGTGGGTATGCTTGCCAGAAAAACGCATAAGTGTGTGCACAAGCTGAGTAATGGCATGTTTCCAAGCTTGTGTCTTACACAGCCATAGAATTTGTAGGTGGACTTGGTGGCAACCAGCTGTGAGTACAGAGTTCACTGTGCTGGTTTGTTCTTGGGTGGAGAACAGAATGGCTGAAAGGAACAATGAAAAATTAGCTTTCCTAAGAACTCAATTGCTTCAAGCAACAGCTGGCAGTATCTTGGACCCCTCAGGTCCTTAACAAACCTTAATTCTTCTTCTTACATAAGAGAAATACCAGAACTGATCAGGTTAAAGATGACAGGCTCATGTATTAAGTTTAACTGAAAACGTTATGCCCCAACTTAAGTGCTAGAAAACAATTTGATTGTTCTAATAAATGTGCCTATGCAAAAAAAAAAAAAGCCATTCCATGATTTAAACTAACTTAATTAATGGAAAAACATTACAGTAGTAACAAAGTTGTTGAAAGTACATAGCAAACTATTAAATAGACATCTATAACTCTAGAAGTCTTTTTTGTGTAGAGATAACTTGGATGATATTATGTAGATATTCAGAGTTCTTTTTCTTTTCTTTTTCCTTGCCTGCCTTGTTTCTAGAGACAAGAGTAATGCTATATCTGTGATCTATAAACATACAAGGACTTCAGAATCCTCCTTAAGACCAGCTCTAATCCCCTTTTATTTGGTAAACAGTAGTAACAGGATGCATGATATAAAGGCTAGAGTACTCATGTGTAATCCTTTGCTCAGTATTTCCAACAGGGTGGATGAAAAGAATTTAACCAGGGGGAAGTAAACTTTGGTGTCTGCAAACGTTGATAGCATCACTTTAACTGATGTTGAGCCATGTTCTAACAGAAGTTCATTTTAAGTCACCTTAATTCAGCCTTTGCAGTGCTTAATGTATTCTGTGACTGAGGAGACCACAAAATCTGAGGGATTATTATGTTGGCTATTATGTGCAGAGGAAATAAGTAGTTGTGCTTTAAAACAAATTACGCTAGCTTTAGTCATAACAACTGGCAATGACATTAAGAAGTGATGAAACAACAAACGCTATAAAGCAATAAGAAATTCTTAACACACTATATGATACATTTCTTACGACACGAGCCTGGCTCTTTTGCACAGAGACAGAGAGAACAAGGTATAGCAAAGCTCTATATAGGAGTTACCATAACCCTCCACTTCCCTTGCCATGGTGTCTCCACGCAGGGCACACCAGTGCTATGCTAACTGTCCAAAAAAAAGGACCTGTTGGTTATGGTAAACTAAGTCCCTCTTGCACCATGCCTTTAGATATTCATCAGCCACTTCCCCCTCTGTCCCAGCTGTCACCGGTACACCTAGGGGTGACCATATTACACCAGCTTTAAAATCACTCCCTTGGCCGCCAATTAGTTTCTGGGTGAAGTATGAAGTGTTGGTTATTACCTTTAAAGCCCTACATGGTTTGGGTCCAAGTTACCTGCGTGATCGCCTTCTCCCGTACAATCCGTCCCACACACTCAGGTCCTCTGGGAAGAATTTACTAGAGTCAGCAAAAACTAGGCTGACAACTGTTACCCAGAGGACCTTCTCTTCTGCAGCTCCCAAACTGTGGAATGGCCTGCCGGAAGAGATTCACCAACTTAACAGTCTCCTGGAATTTAAGAAAGCCGTAAAGACTGATCTCTTCCAGCAGGCCTACCCAGTTGAATTTTAAGATGTCTTTTAATAATGAATTCATATTATATGATATATATATATATATATATATATATATATATGTGGTGTTTTGTATTTGTTGTTGTACCCTGCCTCGATCCAGAGGGAGAGGCAGGTAAGAAATTATTATTATTATTATTATTATTATTATTACAGATAACAGAGCTGAAGCACCAAGAAGAGAATCCCTCTGCACCTTGCTCTCCACATGCAGACACAATGGATTGGGCCCATATTATAACTTTTAAAGATAAAGCAATTTCTGTCTGTATTGTTTATTAGAGGTCTAATTGCAATGTGATGCTAAACCATAATTTAACCCTCTGCACACAAGCATTGGTTCACATGCTCCCCTCTCCTACTTTGGTAAGGCAGCAGCAAGAAGATTGGAACTCTTCACTTCTGCTTTTAAAATAACAGAAGTTCTCCCATTTCATCTGTACTCAGTGCAACTCGAGGCCAGGATCAAACTGTGGTTTATGATCCTGGCTTGTTCCCTAATCATAGTTTAATCAGACATCCCCAAGTTCTATTGGAAGAGGGAACTTTGACTCATTTAAAAGCAGAAGCAGATGCTTTTGATTTCTTCCTTGTGGCTGCAGCAGAGGAAGAAAAGGAAGGGGGAGCACATGAGCCTGAGCATGTAACAATAACCCATAATTTAGCATTCCGTTTGAACCCAGTCACGGGGCATATGAAGAGCAAAAGAGTTCACTTTACTTTTCATGGGTTGACTCCAATGGTGGCTTTGCACTAGCAAAAAGCAATTCCGCAAGGTGGGCACCTGATTTTTGCTGATTCTCCTACCTACTGCAGGCAGGGTACAACCAGCAAGGCCTCTTTCAATGATCTTAGTGATCACACAGGCCTATATATGAAGACATATATGTCACAAACCCACCGCCAAACAAGTAATTTATTCTTCAGCACATAATATAAAAATTTATTAATCACTTTAATAAAATATATGCTAATATAAACCATGTAATTCAGAGAATCGATTCTCTTACTGCCTGATTAATTTTGCTTTATGATGGCTGCACAGTTGTAACTTCCACTGGATTTTCAATTGGATTTATGTATATGTGAAAGATTGTACTCAGAATCGCAGCCTGTGATCAAAAGATTTGTTTACAGCAGGAATGGGGAATGTGTGGGCCCTCCAGATGTTTTTGGGTGCAATTACCATCATCCTTCACCATTATTCTGGCTAGGACTTAGGACAGATGTAGTTCAATAACATCTGGAGGGACACACAATCCATATTCCATGATGAGGAAAGGCTATCATCATTCAAGTGTTTAAAAACAGGATTTAACCCAAGGTGCTTTTTCTATAAAAACAGCACAGGATCACTTGATTTTTCAATTATTGCTTCTTTATAACAATTTTAATTGCATGGCTGCCACACTGCATGGAGAAACCAAATCTGGGACTGACTGTTTCCTAAACAAATTTGGAAGTTGTCATCAGGAAGCATCTGTTATTTTATTGCACTCACATAAAAGCATTCTTGTGCTATCATAATGGAGTACTGAACAGATGCTTTCAAGTACTATACCTAATACAATATATGCTTAATAATAATAAAAAAGGTAAGCAGCTACCGCCTGATTAATTATACAGGTTGCTTTACAAGTGCATTCTCACTAACTACTAAGACATGTCAATCTTCAGCATTTTAATTGTATGTCTGCTTGCCTGCTCCCAAATGTATCTGATCTCTTCCCTTTAAAACTGTGAGTTAGAAATTATTGTTAATCCAATATAGACATTTCTGTTTTTGCAAACATTATAATTTTTACATCTTCTCAGAAAGCTGTTCAAGGAAGTATTTCAAGCAAAGTTCAGCTGTTAGCAGGAGCTGTTAATTTGGTTTTGGCACTGTTTAATAACAACCTGGAATCCAGCCAGCATCAACTGGTCTAGGTCAGGGCAAAACACAAAGATGAGGAAGGCCACTTTTGAGGAACAGGGTAGCTGACAGAAGTTGTGATCGAGGAGGAACGAGACAGCGACAAAAGAAGTTGTATCTCTCTCTCCTCCCCCGCTCTCAAATGTTACGTGAACCTGGATTCAGAAAGCCTTTCTGGAGGAAGATTCCCCAGCAAGGCAGAACCAGCTTGCATATATTTTAATAGTATGAAGAAATGACAGTGGGGTAAAGCAATACAGATGCCAGAAATCAATAGGAGGGACACATTGCCAAAACAGCCATCCTTTCTGCACCTTTTCTCTAACCCTCTTGCCCTTCTGTCGCAAATCATAGCATAGCCCCTTTCCCAATGTATCTTGAGCACTCAAGACGAATGGATCTCACCAACAGGAAGCTGGGGGAAGAAAGGCAGAGTTTCTAATACAATTAACTGAAAATGAACAGATCTTACAGATGTGAAAAATTAAAATAAATCTGTTATGAACTGTTTTGTGCTTATAGAGTGCACTGAAGTAGCCTGATAAAAGACTAGCTGCATTACATTGAGACTCCAAGATCCCTTATAGCGTTGCCCGATAGGTAGGTGTGTGTAAATATAGATACACACACACACACACACACCATCCAGAGCTTGAGAGGCAAGCACACCTTAAATAATCACTGCACATGCCTATTAAATAGATAATTGTCTGAAAGAGCCTTAAAAAGATGACCCCAGTAAGTATACCTTTTGTAATTATTCAAAAAGTACCTTTTTTTAGGTTGCTGCTTTGGAGAGCATAAACGAGTACTATCGTGCCATTAAAATCAATCTTCATCAGTGATTTTCACATCATGGTTTACACAGTGCCCTTTTTACACTCCAAACTCTACACTTCTTCAGGTATACTTTATCTTAGGCAAGCCAAGTTATCAGATCAAATAAATATGACATACTACCATCAGTACAATGTTACACAAATGAAGATTAAAATTAGTTTATTGTAAAAGGTGCTGCTGGGGCTTGTCTGCTTGGTTTGATTTTCTCCATACACTTTATTCCCACCTCCCAGGTGTTCCTTATTAATCTTGAATTCACCCTTGTTGCTTGCAGCCTCCACTAATCTAATATATTCAGCTTACTTTGGCTTTTTGGCATAGTTTATTGAGTTGAGTCTAATCCTTCCCTCACTGAGTACTGTGGAAACCAGCAGTTAAACATATGTGGTCAATTACATATAAGTTTAGGATCAGAGCACCTCAAAATATCCCCCCTCCAAGAGTTATGATTGTCAAAGCCACAGAGAATGGCACTGGAAGTGCAGCAATTCTTGGCATATGAACCAAGTTTCTTTCAGACTGAATAACCACCAGACCAAAAAGGGGCCAGGAACGCAATGAGGATTACAACTGAGTTTCAGCTCCAAAATATGAAATCATGAGAGTGGAAGAAACCCCAAAACTCCAAATCTTGCCTTAAGGCAGGATCTTCCACCAGATATTAATCTACATCCACACCACACATCACTCACAAACAGAGAATAGGAATGAACAACCCTGCAGGCAAGGAATACTTTGGTAAAACAAAGCCAAATGGCTCAAGCAAATTATACAAAGAACATGCTGTGGTACTATCCAAACTGACTTGAGAGAAACCTCTTTCTCAACACCAAATAAAGCGTGTGTTTTTTTCAAAAGTGGCAACAGAGTTCCATAATCCTAAACACTTTTTTCTGGAACAAAAGTGATCTATGGAATGTTGAAAGCCAGACACTTCCGAAGTCCCCAACCTATTTTTCTTTGGGCAAAACAAGAAAGCTGAATCTTAACTTTCTGTGTAGTCCTATCACAATAACAGAAAAGAAGGAAAACAGCTTCAAGATCATTACAAACACGTTCATAAATTCATTGAAATGGCTTTACTATCATCTTCGTCATACAATTTAATAGTGATATGAGAAGGCCTAAGCAAATTCAGAATAACATTATGACAGTTTTTATTATACTGGCAGCATGGAATGCTAACAATGCCTGGATTGTATTGGCAAATAAATATTTTAAAACAGAAAGAAACATTTTGCAGAAACAATCTGTTTTCCACAGCTTAATTTTTGTAGCAAAAGGTGAATATTTAATTTGTTTTATTTAACTTTTATAAAACAATTAGGATAGAGGAACAGAGGAGAGTATATTATCTCCAGCAAGCCCCAGAGCAAATTTGGTGCCTTCTTTTTAGATTCATCTGGGTGCTATACAGAAGACAAAATATTTTAGGTTCTGTAGAAGAACCACCGTTTCGCAGGGTATCCCAGCGCAGTCAAAAGTTCTAAGTGGATTATAGGCATTTTTCTCGGTACAGAAGTAACTTTTACTTACTGGTATATTCATACTAGTCCCTGATTCTACTGCAGTAACATCTGGGGAAACAACCTCTTGCGTGCTTTTGCACACACAAAGGGTAGTGTGCGTGTGTGTGTACAAACACACACACACACACACACACACACCAGACCTGGACAGAAGCAACACATTTCTTTCAAAGGTAGCATTAGTATTATAGAGAAAACAGAACTGCACTATTTTTTTAAAAAAACCATTCAGAGTGGAGAAGCATTTAGCCTTTGCAGAACTTAAGGTTAAAAAAATGTAGGCATAGTGAGAGAAGGGCATTGTGGCTCATCTATAATATGTCGCAAGCATTATCTGCTCATTTTCTGTGACATCAGCATTCTGGAACAGGTCTACGGAAGTTTTAGTATACATGGTGCTGGTTTGAGTGATACATTAAATGGGATACCAAAAAAAGGACAAATGTGTGGAATGGAGGCCCATGCATATCAAAATCAAAGACTTCAGCATGATAAAGAGTACATATAAAGCTGCTGTAGTTGCATATCTGATAACTTATAAAATCTAGCACCTAACCCAAGGGTTTTACCTGGGTTTGTACTTTCATACAAATGGCTACAATTAAAAAAAGTTAATTTAAAAGCAAAGAATAGAAATGGGAGACCCTTTTTAATTGAACTGCTTTCTTGTAAGGTACTAATTATCCACATAAAGTGTTCAACAGCAGACTACTGATTCGTTTTCATTTCCTAAATTAGGCCATTTTTAGCTGGTAAAAAAAGCACCTTTGAATGCTTCTGTGTTTTTTTGCATCATGATTATTAAACTATCTGGCACTTCTCAGAAAATATGAGTAAAATTAGATTGCTACTTTATTTTGTTTGGCTATCCCAGACCTAGGAAAACAAAAGGCAAAACAAAAGCGAAGATGTGAACTTGCCAATACAACACCAAAGGGGGTGTAGAAATACTTGGTCTACGTAAATGGAAAACTACCAATGCTGTTACAATTACATAGACCTCTATCAAGGACAGCAGAAAAGGAGACCACGAAAAGATAATTATTTGGACATTTTTGATAAACAGGAAAAAGCCAATAGGAATGCAGGTAGAAGATTTAGCATAAATGTTTTTCATTGTAATAACTCTGGTGTAAATTGTTGGTATAAATTATTGTTCACCATCCTAAATCCTAAAAATGGAATGGTAAACTGAATTCTCAGATTAAAAAAATATTCATACTCAAAGTGATACATGACAGATTGGCCAGCTAAATTAATAACAGGACATGGATTCAGAGAGCAGAGAGAGTCTGGATCAACCTTATTTGACAATCTAGTAGCAATATATAAGCTATCTAGTGAAATCCTATACAAGTCTACCCAAAGGTAAGTTCCACTGAATTCAATGAGGCTTGCTTCCAAGTTATTGGGTAAAGGAGTGCACTCTCAAACCCTGAACCAGCTGAAGCTAGCCATGAAAATGTTAATCGGCTATAGGGCGGTATAAAAATGCAATAAATAAATAAATAATAATAAATAGTCACAATTAACTTTAGTCCCATTGCTTTCAACAAGTAACTGTACCTAGATTGGAGTCTTCACCACCTTCTCTTTTGGCAACAACAGAATTTATTGGCTTTCACACAGAAGAGAAAAATAATAAATAGTAATACTAATAATATTCATACCTAATATACATTTATACTGCATATTTTATGTATTCAAAGTGCTTCACTAATTCTTCCAACATATCTGCAAAGGAAATAGGTAAGTCCATACAGACCAGCAGGTCTGAAACTAAGAGAATGCTGATTAGCCTAAAGCCAGCTATAGAATCGGCAGCTTGAGATTACTTCTTCTCAACTCACAGCACATAGTCATTACAGTACACCATATTCTATGCACCATGCTTATTTGGGGAAGGCAATGAGTATGAAATAGGAAGAAGCCATTTGTTCCTTTCTGTCTTAAGAGAATCCAGTCCTGAACCTGTGTCATCACACAGGTTTATAGCAAATATCCTGGTTCAGGAGTATGCAAATAAATAAAATAAACAAGACATAATGAACCTAGTCCTATAAACCATAGTTTATCAGACCCAAAATTAACCTTGTGCCTATGTACTCCTTCTTCCCTTTTATCACACAGTATAATGAAAAACTCACAGGGTTTATTAAACCCATGAAGATGTGATTTAACCTTTGTCTACAAAGATTTTTGTTGAATCTCTCTCTCTCTCTCTCTCTCTCTCTCTCTCTCTCTCTCTCTCCCCCCCCCCAAGAGGATGTTACTACACCCTAGGGTACCACAGTCATCCCTACCCTGACCTCTAGTTGCCCTGAGAAATCAAGTTGTTTTCATTTTTACAATAAAAGATTATAATGATTCAGAGAGTTTTTAGAAATGGTAAAAAGTTCCATACAAAATTTTGATGATACTTAACAATTAACAAATGATAAGTGTAAGTTTGTCCTCCTGTGGAGAACCCACTCACTCTTTTTCTCTCTGAGAGAAATGGGAGGATAGATAGATGATAGAGTTATAAACCTGAAGTTACTCAAAACTCAGAAAGGAAAGCCAAACCTGAGTAAACAGTGTAGTTTGTGCTCTAGTTAAAAGCAAAAGCAAAAAAGCTGTAATCTAAATTATAGATCACTGAATTTCTCTCATGAACAAACACAAACCAGGTAGTAACTATAAATGCATGACACATTAAAAAATACATTTGCCTACGAAACTGATGCACTAGACTGAATATACTAATTGCTTTCCATGTTTATATCTTATTTTAAACTGGGCATGAGCAGCCATTTGCCTTAGGACAGAAGCTACCACATACGGCAATGGGCTACATATAATAAACTTGCCTGTAAATTGGTGGTTAGTGTATCAACAATGCTGTAACCTTCTGGTTTGGCGAGAGGATGCCCGAAACTAGCACCTTCACATCAAAAACTAGTGCTCTGAAAGAACCAAATGTTAGTCAACTCCTTTGGTTAGTACCAAATTCCCAACCAAACCTTTAAGTTACCTCTCAAACCTCTAGACATTAAAACCCCAACAGTTACTTGGGTACAGACAACCATCTGTAACCAAAAAATCATCTTCCTTTGACCAAGAGATGTTCATCTCAATCCAATCCTAACTTCTTCACATTTCTCAGGGAGAATACTCAGTTCCTTAGGCTAAGTCCAGTACACACTTTCACTCCAAAAGTGAACCACAATTTTGGAAAAAGCTAAATAATCACATGAACTTCAAAACTCGTGCAAGGCCAGAATCCAGCTTTATCCTATCTTAACTCCAAATGTGTGATGCTCATCTGAAGCTCCCAAGTCATCAATCTACTTTGTGTGAAACTAGATACTGATCTGAACTGCAAAAAAAAAGACATCCATTTCCTTTGCAGATCAAACAGACAACCTCCTTGAACCCATTAGAATACGTTTTTCTCCCTTTCATATAATACTAGACCCCAGAGTTATCTAATATTCAACTGAATGATAGGAAATTTGGGATAGAACAAAAGGAAATGAATTAACTATGGAATTCATTACCACAAGACATGGTGAAGGTGACCAATTTGAACAGCATTAAAAGAGGATTGAACAAATTTATTGAGGATAATGGCTACTATTCTTGATGGCTACAGATTACCTCTAGAATTGGGGCAGTAAGCCTCTCAATACCAATTGTTGAGGAACACAGTCCAGAGAGTGCTATTACGCTGGTGTCCCCTTGTGGGCTTCCATAGGTATCCAGTTGGACAATGTGTGAACAGAATGCTAGATTAAAATTGCTTTTGGTCTGATTCAATAGGACTCTTCTTGTGTTCTTATCCTAGTCCCAAAAGTCACTCCTTTTCATTGTTCAAAGCCAAATACACATACAGATCACCAAAGTATGACAGTCCTTTCAGTAATTTAAGATGTTGATTTCTATCCCAAAATTCACCATTCTCCTTTGGGAAGGGCCAGATGGGAATCTGAGCCTCGAAAGACTCCACACACTTTTGCACTCCAGCAGATGCCCATTTGACTCCAACAGATGCTCATTTGAACCCCAAGACAGCCATTGCTTCTGGATGAGATCAAATGCCCAGCTGAACTTCACTGTAACACCCACATATACCTGTTCTTTGGGAAAGGCTAGATGTCCATTCAAATCCCAAAAGCCACCCATTTACTCTGGTTAAGTTAGACATCCATCTGAACCAAACTCCTTTGCCCAAGGTAAGCTGCCCATCAAACCTCAAAGGTGACCTCCACTTTCAATAACCCTGGATGCCCATCTGAATCCCATACAAAATCTATTTCAGTCAAATCATACAGTGATCCACTGAAGTACTGTTATAGGCCATTATATGGATCTACCAAACTTTCTGTTTCGGGAAGAGAATTGTATCAGCTTTAAGTTTGCATTCATCACTAAGTCTTTGGGGAAGAAGAGAAACTGGTTAAAATCAAGGTTTGCAATTAAAGCCATTATTTTCAAAATTTTCTTGGTTACATGCTACAGGTCAACTTCATACCCCCAACAAAGCCAACAAAAAACCCTCATAATGGAGTGGTTGACGCAATTTATATTATTCACACAGTACTGCACGTGAGTAATTATTCTCACAGTTAAAAAGCTCTAGTCTTAAACTGTTACAGCACCTTAGGACATACATTTTAATACAGAAATTAAAAGAAATCTGTTGTGTGTGTGTGTCAAATACACAGCTACACGAGACACAAATGAGCCCAACATAAATTGATCACATAAATTTGCCTTAAGAAAACCAAATATGGCTAAAATGTCCTATTTTGTAGTGTACAATTTTTCTCTGTTACTTCAAGGTCATGTACAAAATCTAAATGCAGCATTTGCAGTATTCCTGGGCACAATGAATCAGCTAAATATCTCCATCTCCATCTTCACCCCTGACTGCAAGTCTGAAAGACAATTAGTGAAGAATCAAAGAATCAAACTATCGCATTGAAATCTGGTTGACAGTATCTAAAACTGATGAGAGTGAAAACAAAAGTAGCAATTATATTGGACTATGGACAAAGAATACACAAATCCAACAGTAATTACTTGTGTGGTTGTTTTTGTTTTACAGTCACAAGAAAAAAAAATGTCCTTATTTAAGATATCCAAATCTCTATTTTTACATTTTTGTCATTCCAAGGAACAAGGCAGAGCAGTATACGTTTAGTTTCACATTCAAATTGTGACGGTGAAGCTTCTGAAATACATTCACAGAAGTCAACTAAAGAAATAAAGTATATGGCTCATATAAGTCTAACAGCCAATGTGGTCCAGTGCACAGAGAGTCCACCTCCACCATGGACTTTTTGAATGGCCTTGGAAAGACAACCTTAGTCTCAATTTTTCATTTCAGTCCATGTCCAAAAGGTCATGCAACATTCTAAAACAGATTAGTGAGACCACGCCCTTCTTCTCGATTTGGAATAAATATATTCGAATTTTGAAATATTAATTAATTCTATACTTAAAGAATACCAATACTGTCATTGCATCATTAGTCTTATAAAACATGGATGTACACAGAGTTCCAATTTCATTTTTTACAGTTTTCCTGAGATAAAACTGATAAAAGCATTAAAAAAAAAAACTCAGCCTCATCCAGGGAAACTGCCAACAGTGGATAATATTATAATTCTTTTGAAACTAGTTTACAGTGGGTAATTTTAACAGACAGAACAAACCCAAATAACAAATTGTTCTTTATGTGAATTCCTATCATATATATGAAGCTCTTGTGCTAGCTAAATTAATTGCTTTATCTTAAGCAGAAGCAATAACATTTATTCTATATATAAATTTAACTAGATTTATGCTAAATGGTTGCATAAATGCAACCATTTTGTTATCCCATATAAACTCAACAGCTCTCCAAGACTGTGAACATGTTACTGAAAAAACATTTAAGAAATGGGAAACACTGAAAAAGAATATTATAATAGATTGTAAGTATGAACCATCTAATTCAGTCAAGGAGAAAAACTCAGCAGCCACCAAGCATGGTGAGGAGAATGACAATGATAAATTAATCTTAGAAGAAAACTTAGAAGAAGAAAAAAGTGTTTTGAGGAAAGTTTCCAAAAGTCAGAAGGCAGGCAATGTTCTCTGTGATGAGTATGAAACTTTTGATAAGCAATCTGCCAGTATTTCAAGGAAGTGTGATGTAGTAGTAATGGGGGATTTCAATTACCCCGATATCGGTTGGGAGACAAATTCTGCCAAAAATGCCTCTTCAAGAAATTCTTGACATACGTGACTGAGAACTTCTCCTACAGTAAGGAAGGAACTAGAGGATTGGCTATCCTTTACTTTATATTGAGAAATAGGGATGACTTAGTGGATAAAGTGGCAGTTACAGGAATTCTGGGGGAAAGCAACCACATCATACTTGACTTCTTGATCTTGAAGGAAGCAAAAGCTGAGTGTAACCATACACATCCACTGGTTTTTAGGAAAGCCGATTTTAATAAACTCTGAACTATGGTAGGTAAGGTCCCAAGGCAAGTGACCCTAATGAGAAAAGGAGTCCAAGATGGGTGGGAGTTTTTTTAAAAAAATGAAATTTTAAAGGCACAATTACAAACAATTCCAACTAGGAAAAAAGATAGATGACAACAGAAGAAACCAATGTGGCTCCACAAAAAACTTAAGAGATGATCTGAAAACAAAAAAGGACACATACAGGAAGTGGAAGGAAGGCTAGGGTACAAAAAAGAGTACAGACAGGTAGCACAGAAGTGCAGGAATGAAATCTGAAGGCTAAAGCTCAAAATGAGCTGAGGCTAGCAAGGAATGCTAAAAGCAATAAAAAAAGCTTTCTTCAGGTACGTGCATAGTAAAAGACGGGAAAGAAGTGGTGGTTCAACTACTCAATGAGGATGGCAAATTGACAACAGATGACAAAAAAAAAGGCCAAAGTGCTCAATTCTTACTTTGGCTCAGTCTTCCCCCTAGAGCGGGTCTATGATGCCCTGGCAAAAATGAAGTACAAGCTGAAGGGGCAGGATTGAAGCTTGAGATTGATAGACAAACGGTCAAGGAATAGCTAATTTCTTTTAATGAGTTCAAATCTTCAGGGCCCGATGAACTGCATCCTAGAGTAATAAAGGAGCTGGCAGAAGAACTCTCAGAACTACTGTCTATTATCTTTGCATAATCATGGAAAACGGGTGAAGTACCGGATGACTGGAGGAGGGCTAATACTGTCCCGATCTTCAAAAAGGCCAAAAAGGAGGAACCTGGGAACTACAGACCAGCTAGTCTGACATCCATCCCTAAGAAAATTTTGGGGCAGATTATAAAGAAGTCAATCTGTAAGCACCTTGAACAAATCCTGCCAGACTAATTTGATCTCATTCTTTGATTGGGTAACCTCCCTTGTGGATTGTGGGAATGCTGTGGACATAATATATCTTTATTTCAGCAAAGCAAAGTACTCCATGACATTTGGATTAGAAAACTAGCTAAAAGTGGGCTAGATGAAACAGCTATTAGGTACAGCCACAGTGGGCTACAGAATCAGACTCAAAGAGTGCTTATCAATGGTACCTTCTCAAACTGGGGGGAGGTATAGAGCGGGGTACTGCAAGGCTCAGTCCTGGGCCCAGTGCTCTTCAACATTTTTATTAATGATTTGGACAAGGAGGTGTAGGGAATGCTTATCAATTTACAGGTGACACAAAATTGGTTGGGATTGCTAATATCCTGGAAGACAGAAACAAACTTCAAAGTGATCTTGATAGGCTGGAGTGCTGGGCTGAAAACAACAGAATGAAATTTAATAGAGATCAATGCCAAGTTCTACACCTAGGAAAAAGAAACCAAATGCACAGATACAAGATGGGGGATTCTTGGCTCAGCAATACTACAAGCGAGAAGGATCTTGGAATTGTTGTAGATCACAAGCTGAATATGAACCAACAGTGTGACATGGCTGCAAAAAAAGCAAATGAGTAGAGACTGAAAGAACTGGGCATGTTTAGCCTGGAGAAGAGAAGACTGAGGGGAGACATGATAGCATTCTTCAAATACTTGAAAGGTTGTGTCACACAGAGGAGAGCCAGAATTTCTTCTCGATCATCCCAGAGTGCAGGACATGGAATAATGGGCTCAAGTTACAGGAAGCCAGATTCCGACTGATCATCAGGAAAAACTTCCTGACTGTTAGAGCACTACTAAAATGGAACCAATTATCTAAGGAGGTCGTGGGCTGTTCCACACTAGAGGCATTCAAGATGCAGCTGGACAGCCATCTGTCAGGTATGCTTTAAGGGGGATTCCTACACTGAGCAAGGGGTTGGACTCGATGGCCTTATAGGCCCCTTCCAACTCAACTATTCTATGATTCTATGTGATGCTGCCCATGTGGCAGTCAAAAGATCTATGGTAACCATATAAAAAAGAGGAGAGGGCTCTTGTATCTTTAACAGTTGTATTGAAAAGGGAATTTCAGCAGGTGTCATTTGTATGCATGTAGCACCTGGTGAAATAATAATAATAATAATAATAATAATAATAATAATTTATTTCTTACCCGCCACTCCGTTTGGATCCCTCTTCATCACAACAGTTAAAGCTGCAGGAGCTCTGCCTTCTTGACTATATACAAAAGAGGGCAGGGCTGCTGCAGTTTCAACTATTGTGAAGAGGGAAATTCACCAGGTGCTGCATGCATACAAATTACAATGTTGAAATTCCCTTTTCTATGCAACTGTTAAAGATACAGGAGCCCTGTCCTTTTCATATGGTCACCCTAATAGTGATGGGAAGGTACTCATCCCCACCTCAAGGTATAGAGTAGGGACTGAACACTCAAGAGGAAAAGGAAGTACCAGCTCCTGCTTTTAAAATCTCTAGACGTTTCTGAGATCTTGCTCAGTACAGAACCCATATCTGTGACTGCAAGGAGAGCATGAAGAATTATGCAAGTATATAGACAAAACGAATTTTGAAATGTTTATAAATGAAACTTGACAAAACCCAAAACTGCCATAGTCATTCATTCATTAACCTCATTCACTCACAAGGTGCAATCAAATGTAAGATGTCCCTGCCCTGAGTCCCACTGAGGTAAACAAGCACTTAACTGTAGGCTTTAAATCAATGGAACTTGAGCACATCCAGCCTTCCTTAGACAGATTCATTCATTTTGATTCAGAAAACCTAACAGAACTCAGAAACACAAAAGATTCAGAAAAACAAAAAACAGCTGTACTCTGTACACAAAGGCTTGCATGAGCCTCCACTACATTGGGTGAGGTGGGTGGGGGTGGGAACACATCCAGAAGCATGCCTGAACCTATCAGGAAACCCACATTCACAGCTGCTCTCCAGAGCAGTGACCCTCCAGCAGCACCACAGCGGGTGTTCTGAAGAGCCCCATCGGTCCCACTCTCCTGCTGTGGCAAATGCCACTGCGAGATAGCAGTCTGCAATGCTTTCCAGAGCATCAAAGAATCATAGAATAGCAGAAGGGGCCTATAAGGCCATTGCAGGAATCCACCTTAAAGCATACCTGACAGATGGTTGTCCAGCTGCCTCTTGAATGCCTCTAGTATGGGACAGCCCACCACCTCCCTAGGTAATTGGTTCCATTGTCGTACTGCTCTAACAGTCAGGAAGTTTTTCCTGATGTCCAGCTGGAATCTGGCTTCCTGTAACTTGAACCCATTATTCCATGTCCTGCACTCTGGGTTGACCGAGAAGAGATACTGGCCCTCCTCTGTGTGACAACCTTTCAAGTATTTGAAGAGTATTATCATGTCTCCCCTCAATCTTCTCTTCTCCAGGCTAAACATGGCCAGTTCTTTCAGTCTCTCCTCATAGGGCCTCATCACCCTCAGAGCAAAACAGGAGACAAATGGCTACTTTCAGCCATCTGCCTTCTGGCTTGTGCTGAGAATCCTCTTAGCAGAAGAGGGCAGGCAGTTTCTCTGGAGAGCTGCGATGGCCTGACAAAGTAGCCGTGGCTCTTCAGAATGTTAGCCCAGACAAAATGCCAGGCTCTAAGGGGACCCTTCCTCAGAGTCAAGTATTGTGGGAAGGGTGTCCCAGGAGATCACATGTTCCATTATCTCATTTGGCTATGGTGGGGGGACAAGGTCCACTTAGATTGTTTCTTTCGTTTAAAGATTTGTACTTTTGCAAATGCCCTGTGCCCCTCAAGCATACAATATCTCCTCTCTTATGTCAGTAGCCCCATTTTGGTTCCAATCTTGTTGACACCCACCACCTTAGTTCACTATTACAGAGAGCAATACTTACTGAGCAGTATATGGCTGTATTCGAGTATATCCACAGAGTGTCCAAGCAGTGTAAGTAGCACTTAAAGCAGAGAGATGAACATCTGAAACAACTTAATAGATTTTTGGCTTAATTTGCTGAATGACTGATTGCAAGGAGGTTGTTGATGTCTTATATTATTTCTACAGCTGTTGTTGACTACCTCTATGCCCAGATTATAAATAGACTGGTCAATATTTATGCTAAACATCTCTTGCATAAACTTTGAGATTGAAATAAAAGGGAAAACTGCTACTGAAAAATAAACTGGTTCAAAAATAGTGTGTTCTGCATTGAGGAATTTTTTATTTGAAAATATTCCATTCTCAGACAAAACATCCTCTTTAGAGCGTTCATTAACCTGAAAGCTGCTTTAACTCAGTAGATAGAGAACAATTATGGTACAAAACGACAACTATTGATCCATAATTATTGTTTTTCCTTAGAGTAATCCATATATACATTAGAGCTAATGTAAGAACTGTTCAACATAGAGGCCTTAACAAATTATTTTTAATAAGGAAGAAGTAAGTTCTTCTCCTTTTAATTTAATTTTAAATTATCCCTTTAAAGTTCTACATCCTGTTATTCAGCAGAAATTCTGCTCCAGGTGATTTACAAAATTACTAATCAAATTACATAAAAACAAGGTATCAATATTGGATGTCACAGTCAACAACCGAAAATACATTTAAAAGAGACATGAGTCCTGTACCTTATAAGAAGTATCTAAAAACTTTCCTAAAGAAAAAGTATGGTTTAAAATGATAGCTATAAATTCTGCAAGAATGGCTTCAAACTGGCTTTGTGGGCAAGGCATTCTACACTTTGGGGACTAACACCAAGAAGATCTTGCTATACCCCCCAGTTTATACATATATACTATTGTAGTTGCCACCTATTTCTCTACGTACATAAGTACATACAACAATGCAGTACTTAAACTGCAAGGAGACACTTTTTGATCTCTCAGGTCAGAAAATTACCTAGTAGTAATACTATTATATGTAGATCATATTTTTATTCTAACAGTAAAAAAGAAAAAAGAGGTAGGGGAAGGTGTCTTGGGAGTAACCTCCAAGTACTTCTGTATAAACATGCAGTAGATTGCTCTGTCTGACTATTAAGGTTCAGTATTTACCATGAGGGGGAACTTTTTAATTATAGTAATTAATTCTGGTAAAACTAAGATTAGGGGTTTTGGATAACACTAACTAGAGCTGGAGAATTAATGATTTATTAAATTGAACAGATTTCTGATTTTTCTCATCTAAGTCTAACATCACATATTGGAACAAAAAATATTTTGACCATCCTAGTAAAAGTCAAGAAATCAGCTAATTAAAATTAACAAGAGTTGATAAGGGGTGAGAGGAACATAAGAACAGCCATGCTGGATCAGACCAAGAGTCTATCTAGCCCAGCAATTATTTATGTATTTATTTTATTAGATGGATATCCCACATTTCCTCTAAAAATGTGCTCAAAGTGGATAACAATAAAATATAGATAAAATACAAACTGTAACTAAACGTAAAAACACATTAAAACACAATTTAAAACACATCAATAAGAACGAAATAAGTAGCAACCCACAAGATTATTTTGTTTTTATATTGTGGCTTGTTTTATACCTTGAATTGTACTTGATGGTTTTAATTTTTGTGAACCGCCCAGACAGCTTCGGCTATTGGGCAGTCTAGAAATGCAATAAATAAATAAATAAATAAATAAAAATAAGATTGAAATCTGTAAACAAGTCCAATTTTTTAAAAGCCTGTATTAATAAAAATATTCATAAAAATGTATTTTTTTGACTGAAGATCCCAAAAATTCTTGGACTAGTTTAATTATAATTGGAAATTAATTTGGAATACTTCAAACTGGGGCAAAAACTTTTCAAAGTGCTTTTGGCAGAAAATGTGTTTGCTCTCCCTACAAAAACTCCAAGGCCTTTTTGCTCAGGGCTGAAAAAATGTAGTTTTGCTACAAAAAGAGTACCATATGGGAGAGATTAAAATACTGGAAGTCAGATCTTCTCAAATCTTCCTTTTTGGAAGAATAACGTGTTTTAATTTATTAATCTCAACACAATTAGTCCATACCCAACAGGACATAAAATCATTGGGCATTTAATTTTACAAACCAGCTCAAAAATTAACAATAAGATTAGCAAGTAACTTAACTTGGACATAGCTATACAACAGTTCAAAATTTCTCCTTGGATGAACCACTTTAGATTTTGAATTTGAATCTAAGGTTCAAATGTATCAACTGGGAATTATTTGTAATAAAACTAATAGGATGATGGGAAGATACCTAGACATAGATCAAACACATCAATTATTTCTATGTAAGATTAATATAATTGATTCAGCAAAGCATGCACTCCAGAACTTTAGAGGAGTCCCCATGGGAGTGGAAGTTGTCCAAGTTACACAATCAATGACTTTTAAATGGATGGGCTCAACTCTTCAGTTCTACTAGGGGCAAACCAGAAAGGCAGAGTTTACCTACTTTGGTAAGGTGATCAGGCAGAGAGGCCTTATCCTAGATTGGGAATTAAGTACCAAAATTCCAGAGCAGAATTTTTGAAAAGGCAAGAAGAGGAAGCAGTGCATTTTCTCAAGGACATGTTTCAATCCTAACTGAAGTCTACCTTTACTTGAATAGAAAAGATGCTTAAAAATTGCTTGTCCACTTAGGACCACTTCTCTACTAAGGATATAAGAGAAGGTACAACCACTCTTTTGCAAGATTCAATTAAGATATCTTAAGCATCGTTTTATTTATTATTATTTTTCTAATTATAAATAATCATGTATGAAAGAAAGAAGTACTGAAAAGGTTAAACTCATCTTGATTTTTTTCTCAGCTAAGATATTCTCAGAACCATGAAGGCATTTAATTCCAAAACAAGAAGCCAGAGAGAGGAACACTCAGCTATTCTAATCTCATGCAGATCTTTTGGAAAGTATTTTCCTAAACACTTGCTGAAAGAACTTTTCCTTATTCTGCACATTACCACATACAGACTAAATGCAGTGCTGCAAAAAAAGAAAACAAATTTCCTATATAAACTCCTCCTTGTCAGGTAAAGAATCCATTTAACACCCAGAAGCAAAATCTGGTGGGTGGACGATAAAGGGAAATAGTTTACTTGTTAATGATGCAGCACGAATAAGACACTTTAAGTTCCAGGTTTTAAACTCTTTTTTAATGTATAGACTAAAATTAGACAAAAGAAAAAAGTCTGCTGCTGAGGTTCTGAATATCTAGAAAGAAGTACTCAGTCTTGTTTTTCATTCTAAACTATTGGTTGAACCTAAGCTAGGGAGCTAAATTCCTGCTGTTGAAATTAATACACTGTAAAATCCATTTGTTAAAATGTTCAATTGCAATGGAATTCTTAACAATTTAGTCAGCGATCCCCTATATATGCCCCACTGAACTCAATGGGATATCTGAGTAGACATAGATAGAATTGCACTATTAGAGGAGGAATCATTGGATCACTGTTCATTTAACAAGTTAACAGTCTGTGGATGGTTTCCTGTTAGGCAGCAACTGGGTCATCTTCTTCCTGCCTATGCATAATTTCAATTTTCCTGAAGCAGAAAGCTGAGCCCTGCCTTCACCTTAATTGACATCAACTATGAAGTCAGTTCTGCAACTCACAGCCTTTTGAGTTGGCCAGTGGTACTATAACGATCCCTCATGAATTTCAGTGGGGTTGAATATGGTGATCAAATATACTACAAATGTAAAAATCATATATTGTATTGATACATTGTTTTGAGCATTCAAATGGTAATATGTTGTAATACATATTATTCTGCCAACAAAATCTGCTACAGGATCTACACTGGATGCCAATCTGCTACTGAGCTAGGTTTAAAGGGTTGATATTGGCATGCAAAGCCCTATAAAACTCAGGTCAAGTTTCCTCAAAGAACGTCTCCCCCTTTACCAACCTTCCAGGCCACTATAATCTTCACGAGAGGCCTTCTTGTCCATACCACCACCAACAGATTTCTGTTCGGCGACGATATGGAGATGGGCCTTCTCTGCAGTGGTACCCACCCTGTAGAATGATCTCCTCTCTGAGGTATGTCAGGCCTCAACTCAGGCATGTTTTAGGCATTTGTTGAAATATTATCTGTTTTTCTTCCCCCCACCCTGGCCCATCCACGTGCTATTTATGAACCAACCTCTAATATACCATTATGGAGTTTTTTCCCCTATTATTTTTGTAAACCACTTCAAAATGTATTAAAATAAGAAGTGGTATATAAATATTAATAAATACAACTAGCACATTTGTATTTTAATATAGAAATATAAGGTCATATTTATTCAATTTAAACATTATTTAATAAATTAAATCTAAAGCCACAATACTGGTTTGCAGCTTCAATACATGAAAATCTAATTATCATCCCATGCAGAAACCTTACTCTTTCAGAAGGACAATGATTCAAAACACATTCCTACAACTGGCCTCTCTACCCTTAATGAAGCCTAGATACACTTCTGCAGTCTCTCCCTCAGTTGCACAATTTTGGAGATCACAATGGTATTTTACCTGAATCCTAAATCTCACTGTAATCTCCAACACAAGGAGAGCCCCCCATGCAGCAGTTCAAGGCCAAAAAGAGAACATACTGCTATGTAGAGTTCCTCCTCTCAACCAAACTAGAGACATGTGGGATGGGTTCTATTGCCCCTCCTACAAAGTAGTGAAGACTGAGCTCAGCCAGAATGTGTTGTAGAGGAGGTAGCAAGTGGCCTACAGAACTGCTCCTATTCAGCAGTGAGACTGGAAATCTGCTTCTCACGCCCAAGAAAGCAGTCAGGGTTCAATTTCCTTTTGCAGGGGAAAAAATAACAAACTGCACATAGGCAGGAAGAAGATCGAGTCTCTGTCCAGCAGAAAGAAGTCTACAGACTGGCTGGAGTCCACTCAACAATTATCCACTAACTCAGAATATATTAGAATTGTGTAGCGATTAAACGTTTTGAGAGAAGTGACCTGACCACAAGTTTTAACAATTCCGTTCTAAATGGTTCCAATTTCAGTTTATTATCCCTTTCCCCTTAAATTAGAGACAAAGTTCTCGTGTAAATATAGTTTTAAAGTTAAAAACAACTCATTTATTTATCACACTTGTCACTGTAGTGTACACTAAGCCTCAATCATCATCTTGTGGATATTTACATTGTCACATACTGAGAATTTCACAACATTAAGAGGAACAGGATGCTTCCTTTTGCAGAAGTAGTCTAGTCTCATTGATTCTGTGTACCCATTCTTACTAGCACTCTCCTAAGTGGCCATCTCAAAGAACATGGGCAATCTAAATAATAAGGAAATAAAGTATATTGACACATAGTGGGAGCAAACATTTCAGGCCCTAAATAGCTTGGGGGCTGCATGTCCCAGGAAGTGTTCTCCCTATGTAATCCCACCCACCCCATAAAATCTGCAGCATGGCCTTGCTTCCATTTCTAAGACTAAGAGAGATGCAAAGTAGAACATATCAAATAAGCTGTCCAGGGAAGGACTGCTAAAGTCCAACCCTGTTGACTTTTCAAAAGGCATACAAGACATTTTTGTTTAGGTATGTCTTTGACTAATTTTTCTATTATTTTAATACACATTTGACATTTTATATCAATCATAGTTTATTATTTCACTGATGTAATGAGTAGAAAATAAACAAATAAAAAACTATCTGAGTCATTCCAAGTGGTTTTTGTGCATGTTACAATGGAACCTGGTGATGTGACACAGGAGAGCTCAGTTTGTTTTAAAAGAGTCCTACAGCACTCTCACACAGGAAAGTACTGTCACCAAATCACCCTTGTTAACAGATGTTTAAACAGCCTATCTCAGGAACGATAAAATGATTCCCAACAAAAACACACTGTAGTAAAGATTTAAGAAGCGGATTTCGAAAAGATTTGTTTTATGTGGTTTACTCCACCCCTAAAGATATTTACACTGGTTTGCAAGATCTCACAATGGTTCTCTTAAATATATTGCCACACATGCTCTTTGAATCAATACGAACATAGCCACTGATTACCTCTTAATTTCTTTCACTGATGACTTTTTAATTATGTTTCTAACTGATTTGTTTTAATTATAATTCTGTCTTTTATTGTTAGCTGCCTTGAGCAATATTTTTGGTAGAAAGGTGGGATGTAAGTTTAATAAATAAGATAAGTAAATGGAATATGATTGACTATACTTTGCTTGCCTTTTATGGTTCTACTTGACTTTGTATTGCCCACATGAAGACTGTACAAATAAGATTGTGCAGCAAGGGACTGTCAACACATCCAACACCTAGCACGCTCTAGTTATTAAGTAGTAGTAATATCTTTCAGAATGTTCAAGAGCCAGTCTCAACACAATGCAACAAGATCCACAACATTCTGCCTTCTATTTCAGTGTCGAAAAAGCCACAAGGTGGAAAAGATCTCCACCTAAGTTGCTGTTCACATCTTGCTCAGGTTCCTGACAGATTCTTCCTATACTTCACACAAGGAATATAGCAGAGATGCTACTTCAGAAGGCAGTATCCTAATGATTTATTAACTTAGATGTATTTGTAGTAAAACTGGATTTTGGAAATCTCTTGAGCAGCATGTTTATCACTACACTTTGTCTTCTTCCAAATGCATCACTGAAAATATGGATTTCATAGGATCCAGAACTTTCTCTCATTATTTTTTAAAAAATATATATTACTATTATTTTCAACATATAATACAACATAATCATAAAATAATATACTAACATAACCTTAACAACCCCCCAGTGCTCCCCTAACCCATTGAGACCTTCTTTTATTCTATTATATTATACATTCTTCCACATTTTGAAGGATGTACAACCTTTCCCCTTTATTAAAACAAACTCTACAAATGGCCCCCATATATTTTCAAAATCATTCTTCTTAGATAATCCCCTCTTTACTTTTATATTACATTTATCGTTAATCGCGATATCCCATACTTCTTTATACCATTCTTCTATTCTATAATGTATTTTCCAATTCTTAGCTATCATTAATCTGGCGGGTGTCAGGAGGTTGTTAATCAAATCCTTCATATTTTGATTCCCATATGCTTTATCAAAAATTGAAAGTAAAGCCAAATTTGGATTTGCTTCCACACTGCTTCCCATTATTTCACTTATTTCTTTAAAAACCCTTTTCTAAAATTTTTGTACGTACTCACATGTCCACATATGAAAATATGTTCCAACCTCCTGAAATCCCCTCCAACATATCTTTGTAATTTTCTTATCTATCTGATGTAGTCTTACTGGTATTAAGTACCACCTCCAAATTATTTTGTAATAATTCTCTTTTATCCTAACTGATAATAGCTTTAGCATTCTTGATTCCCATATCCTCCCCCAGTTATACTCACTAATTTGTTTTAAGGGAATCCTGTTGGTCTCCATCCTCTATCAATATTTTATATATTTCACTTATCACACCTATTTTACTTTTATTTCCCCCCCTTTCTCTCATTATAAAGAATGATTGAACCTGAACAATTCAACAGTAATGACAGTTGTATAATTATAATATATTTACCCAATCACCTGTCAAGCCACTTTCTGCATCGCATCTGTACTGAAGCCTTTGAATGGCCAGAACTGAGGAAACCTGAGAACTTCAGGCACTATTGTTGTTAATCTGCCATATATTCTGAGCATTTTTAACAGAAAAATTGGATTCCACTCAGGTCAACAGCTTAAGACAAAAAACAAATGAACAATCCTGCCTTCTATAATAACACAAGGCTATGAAATTCCACCCTTCTTTAGCAAATCTATGACTTTTTTTTTTGAGCTAGCAGGGGAAATGGAAAGTTAGGGTTCTAACTCCTTGAGATCAGTACAAAGTGAACCAGTACCACTTAGAAATTCTAAAAAACGTCCAGCATACCAGAACTCTCAATGGATAATTTTAGTAGTAATTCAAGGCATGTCTCAAATACGACACAGCAAGCTGACAGTATTTTTTTTTTATCACAACCAAGGGAGCAGCAGTGGAGGCCACACTAGGGGCAGGGGGGTCCACATGGGGCCAGAGCCTGCATGTTGCCCACCCCTGTGCTAATGCAATGTAATTAATGTTAGCACTGGGGCATAGTTGGATACTACCCAAAGCAACTAAAATTAGTGAAATCAGCCTTTCAAACAAGCACTTTAAAATCAGTGTGTTGTGTCCTTTACACTGAGACACTTTCCAGAGCATTCTGCTGATGTCCTTCATGTGTCAAAGCAGGCAATTTGTACAATATGCTTCAGAGGAGAAAACTATTTTATTCTACAGTATATAATTTGATAAAAGCCCACTTCTTGTCTGTCAAATTCATTCTTTGATGAGGGGCAGGGGATGATCATCACATAAGTCCAAATTAAAGCAATATAAACTCCAGATGCTTACTTAATAATATACAGTTTAGAGTTAAACTCTACATGTAGCTCTGTTAACTTTCAAGATATATATATATTTGCTTTTCATATTTTAGTAAAGACCATTTAACACACTAATGTAATGCCTCAAAATGCAAACCTTTAAGACAATACATTTAACAATGAAATTATTAACAATCAGAGTTTCATCTAATGATAAAACCACCTTGATGGTTTTTTAGCAAATAAGGCGGTATAGAGATGTTAATAATAATAAAATAATGACAAGCCATAAGATAAAACACACTACACCAAAACAAATTCTGAACTTTTGGCTTCAGAGCAGTCAAGCCAGCAATACTGTCTGGTCCATAGACATTTAAATTCAATGGTCAAAAGTAAGCATACGCACTGCAAAATGTTAAAGCAGTTTTGAAACTGGATATAGACAGCTGGGATATTTTAGCTAGAATTGGCTAAAACTAAAGCATACTTGGAGTACATTTGCTGTTTGTGGAAATCTGGTTCAGGATTAGTGGTTATTCTGTCTGCTGTAAAAGTTTGTTTCCATCATATTCTTCTTATTAACATTTGAAAATAAAGCAAATATTTCAAAGACGCATACGTTTTCAGTGCTTACCATATAAATAAAACTAAACTCTGTAGAACTGCTCATCACGCATGGAAATGTGGCACACGCAATAATAATATATATTTATTTAATTTGTATGGAGCTCTAAACATTCGAAAAATGTGATGGAAAGTTAACCACATCAATCCAGAATTAATAAACATAAAAAGTAACAAATACAACAAACAAACTCGTTACAAAATTGTTATAAAACAAAATTTGTAGTAATAACATAGATGTACTTTAAATCATTTCAGGAAAGCCAATGCAATTGGGCAATGATGCATTCCAACTAGAAGACCTTTCTAGAATTTTGGGGCCAGTGGTGTAATGGAAGCAAGAACTCACAGGGATACAGCACCAGCATTATTATTATTATTATTATTATCATCATCGTCGTCGTCGTCATCTGCCACCATCACACCTCAGACTTCTCTGTTCCCTCTGTCCTTAGTTGCAATGCTTACAAGTAGCTGGGGTGCAGGGAATGAATTTTTCCAGCAAGAATATGTTATTCCTGCTGTAATGCACAATATTTTAAGGTGGCCTGGTCTCAAATGGTGAATTAAGACTCATTACATTTACAAAAGACCTACTCTGGTGGAGATGGAAAGTGCTAGAACAGGTTTGTTGATCAATGCAGCTTCTTGAATTTTTGGACTCGCCTGGGGGGTCGTGACTATGGTGACTGTCATGATTTACTACTATTACAAGCCAAACTAGAGCTGCCACTGAATGCTTCACTTGAATTTTGGGGTCAATTTTGGGGTCCTTTCTCAAGCTAATAATGGTTTTGGGGGAAAGAAAGGGTTAACACTCCGCACCTTGCACCACTGTGTTGATGAAAATTCCCCATGGCAGCTCTTCACTGTAAAACAAACAACAACAAAACAATACAACCCCATGTGACACATATGACTTATTAAAAGAGAAAGCGGCAAGTGAGTGGGAAGCAGTGCACTCACTTGCTTCCATGGGCCCTGCCAATTCCTGGGTTAAACAACCTACAAATTAGCCATGACATGTGAAATAGATCACTGTCTTCCTCATGCAACTTGTTAGGGAAATGATGCTCTGTTGTGCATAGAATAAGGAATATAAAGTAATTTACTAGGAAAGGCATGGAATAGGTTATAGCAAGGGGGCTGGAAATTGAAGGAATGGACAGCCTGTAAATGAAAGAAGAGGTCTGAACAGAAGCAGTATAGTTGACCAGAAAAGCTGGCAATAAAAACAGGGTGGTGTTAGGTGTGTGTGTGTGTGTGTGTGTGTGTGTGTGTTTAAAAACAGCAAGCTTTAAAAGTGAATGTCAAAGGCAAATTTATGCCCTTGAATTTGAATTTATGCCCTTGAATGATGCATAAATTGTGAAGTTGCTGGAGGGGGGATCCTCTAGAGACTCCAGTTTGCGTTAAACTGATGGCTTTCTTAAACAAAACTGTTGAAAAAATATGATTGCTTCCAAACCAAATATTCTGAAATCAAGTGTAAATACACCAAGCTGTGATTATTTGGTAACAAAATATTAAACTATTTAAAAATCCCTTTTCATAATAATTCCAATTTAATCCAAAAAGTCACTTGAAACATATAGAAAGGTTTATAATATGCCAGAAAACACCTTAAATCATAATAGTATACATACAGAAACCATCTCAAAAGGATTAACATAAGGTGTTAGAAACTCTACAATTTCAGCAATATTTAGATGTTGCTCTTTGCGGAAAAATACAAGCGCACTATTAAAAATTATTACATAGTATAAAATATGTAGAGTTAAGTTTAAAATGGCCAGAATCCAAAAAAGCTCTATATTATGTGACCCCCCCAAAGTTTGCAGATACTCAGATGATTTTTTTTACTTATGTTCATTGAATAGCAAACCATGGCACTATGCCATGCCATAAACTGCTCCTGAAAGTCCTCTCAATTTCCTGTAGCTTGCCATAAGGAATGGCAGACTATTTTTTTAGAATACATGGAATTAGTTGTATAGCTCTTTGCTAGCCATTTTTTTAAAAGATTGCTAATTTATTATACTCTATTCCAGCCTTCCCAAACCTGAATGCCCTGCCCAAACAACAGGTACTAGATTAACAGTGCAATATTACACATATCTACTCAAAAGTAAGCACCACTGAGTTCAATGGAGCTTACTCCCAGGTAAGTGGGCATGGGACTGCAGGCTCAGAGTGCAATCCTATTCACAGTTCAACAAGCTTCAGTCCACTGATTTCATTGAGCTTGGACACACCTCACTTTGTACAAGGTGGGCCTGCAAGTCTCAGAAGGCATAATCTGCCCATACAAACTGAGTTTATGTTTATTTGTTATTCATGTTATTTATTCATTTATCCCATCAAATTTCTGGTGCTGTTTACACATAAAAGGAAAAACACAGGAGAGCAGTTAAAATAACAATAATAAAACACAAAGAACCAACATGTCAGCAGATCTCAGAGCAGCATAAAAACTGTCAATAAAATAAAATCTAAAAAGCTTGGGGAAATTAAAAAGTCTTTGCCTGGCCATCATGATGTTGCCTTTTCAGAACCAAGCAAGCTTCCTCTGGGGAGATTCCCACTGTACCCCCACTGAAAAGGCCTATCTCCTGGTCACCATCTGCCTCACCTCAGATGGGAGGGGCACACATGAAAGCCACCTGCATGGGTATAGCAATCCTAGACATATTTTACTCGGGAGTAAATCCCAATAAACTCAATGGGGCTTACTTTTGAGTAGACACATATAGACTGTACTGTTAGTTTAGTTTTACAAATGTTGTGGTAAAGTGAATAGCAATACTACTAAACAAACTATAAATTCTTTCTCCTCAACATAATTATTGTTTTTGTCATAACTGCTGATTAAGTCTTAATTTGCTTACCAAAATATTTAAGATAACGAAGGGAATAAAACCCTACTAACATTGCTTAGGCATTGCTTATTAAATATAGGGCAGAAGTGTCTTCTTTTAAGTCAGTATTAATGCAACCTAAGCGCTGTGAATCCACCAGAGTCCATTTCTGTTCCTATTATGAAAACTATTTTCTAACCTATTTTTAGAGGGTTGGGCTGTGAAGGCTTCCTGCATTCTTCCAAATATCCAGGGATTTGACTACAACTTATCTAGTAGTCCCATACACAAAAAGAAATATTATACATACAGTTATATAATTCAGCAAGATAGGCAAAATTGAGGAGTGCTAGCTGTTGTTCTTTAAATTAGCACATCAAAAGGAAGATGTATGATAACTCATACTGATTTTATTATTTATTTATTTATTTATTTACTTACTTATTTAAAAAAAATCCTTATCCCTTTCTTCTTATAAATCCATAATTATCCAAATAAATCCTACACATAGAGATGTTCTGGAGCTACTCAGGTTTACTTTTCCTTGGTATGAGAAAGCACTGGAGACTTACATATAACATATGATTTATTTACAAATACATGAGCGGAGCAGAAGTGCTATATTCTCAAATATGAATGAGATGCATGATTTCAGTATAGGGCCAGAAAGAGGGACTGGTAATCCTAAGCTACTTCTCACCAGGTCACAAAATTAATGGAAATGGAAAAGGTCCTAGAATACACTGTCAAAATCCCTTTATGTGACTAGTAATTCTAATAATTCAACCATCCCTTCAACTATATAACCAGAGTGAATTCTTTTGTGTGTGAAACCAGACAGAAAAAAGAGCAGAGGTCTACACGTTATAGCCTGATTCAGTAGCCCAAAATTGTTGATACTAACCAGAAAAAGTATCATAAAACTGTTTCTGAGTGCATGCAGAGTGCCTTTATTTTCCATCTAGCAAACATTAGCCCATTCCTCCCACAGAGGGCTAATAGCACAGATGGCATTATTCCCCATAAACCAGAGTCACCTACAGGTTTCTTTCTGAAAGTTAAGCACTGCCCCCACATGCCAAGAAAGACCAAGCACAGCACAGCAAACATCTCTTTTCAAAAGCTTTAAAAAGACTAGGGGTGCCTCTACAAGAGGCATTTAAAGCTCTTTCAAGGCGCATTAAAAAAATTACCTCTACAAGAACGGAGCGCAAATTGGGCGTAGAGGCGCGTTATCTCCCCGATTATGCGCATTATCAAATGCGCATTAAATCGCGAGTTTTATTTTTCTCCATCTGTTAAAGCGCATTTTGACTGTGTGAATAAGCGCTTATGCGCATTAACTACTTGTAAAGCGCATTTTGGAAATCTGTTAATGCGCTTCGCTGCCTCTCGCCGCCTCTCGTGCAGAGGGATTAGGCATAAATGCGCTTCTGCGATTATGCGCATAATCGCCTAACCAGGCGCAAAAGCGAATCCTTGTAGAGGGGACCTAGGAGACACAGTCTTTCCCTTTCTCCCAAAGAAATCCACTCCAAATTTGTCTTCCTTCCCCGCAGTAGCTTTTCTTCAGTCTTCTTGTTATTGCTGTTGGGTTTTTTTAAAAAAATCTTAATCAATCTCTAGAGCACAAAACACAAGGAGTTGGGTCTTTTCTTTTCTGATCCCACCTCTAAATAAATGTGGCTGGGAAATGGAGAAAGGCTGAGGGCAGGTAAATACATTTTCTCTCTGCTTTCTTCCATCCAATCAGTTTAATCAATTTACAAAACAAATCCTTCTTATTCTTAACAAAATCTACCTACAGTTAAAATGAAGCGGAACAGGAACTTGTTGACTGGGAAGTATTTGGGGCAACATGTGGAGGCTAGAATTTTGTAAGTTCTTTAGCAGCTGCTGTAGAATTCTAGGAAGATAGTAGTGCTGGGGGAGTAAAACAGCATATAGAAAAAGAGAGAAATGAACTGAACAGCACCAGAAACTGAAAAAGGGGCAGCAACACCCCTTAGGTCCTCCAAGCAGATCTACAATTTTCCCACAATGAGAAGAAGAGTAAGGAGAAAATCCCTTGCAGATGTCATTCAGAACTAAAGAACACAGCCCCTCTCCCGAAAATCTACTCCAGTTTTTTTAAGCAGTCTAATTTAGCTGCCGGAACACAATATCCTTTTCTGAGCATTCTCACTCACCAAGATCAAAGACTTTCTCGCCCCTAGCCTGTTGGCAAGTGGGTTTGTTAAAGTCTGAAAAAGTGTGATTAGATAAAATGTATTTTAAAGCTGTTTGTTATTGCATAAATGAGAATGTGTCCTTAAATATTTGCAAAGTCATTAGAGGCTTCTACTTATACAGGCCATTATACGTCACATCTGATCTCCATGAATATGATGCATCTGATCTCTAAAGTGAGATGCTTCAGTTTCCAGTTGAGTGACTCTAAGGCAGATGGGTCATCTACAGATACAAGAAAGCAGCCAGCCTGAGAACTAGTCAGTTTGTGTTGTATCCAGTGCAGTTCTTTCACAAGGACACTTGTGGAAGGGGAATTTTACTCCTACTTCTGCCTGCAGTTTCAAGTTCCCCACCAAAGCCTCCCCTGAGGGTCAAGAGATTCCCTCCCACCCATCAAGTCTGAGATATGAGGTAAGAAAAATGAATCAGGGAAAATGAGGCTGAGGCAGCTTGCACTAATAGAACTCACAATTGTGTGTTGCTTCTGCCTATTTTGGGGCCAATTCCTCCCTCCCACTACAGTCCCAGACCCCATATTCCAGGCCTTATCTAAGAAAGCCCCCACTTGTGTGAGTGAGGAGGCATGAAAGAGCTGCAGTGAAGGATGGGAAATTTCTCTTGTGTAAATGCTGCATCAGACACACCCTCTGTAGGTCACCCAGACCAGAGGAAGAATGCCTAATGCTGCGCCAAGCCCAGAGTTCAAGTTTCTTCAAGCAAGGAACGAGAATTGACAGCTCTACCACTATACCGCTACTAAAGGCCTATTACTATCCACAGTAAGCTCCCAGAAGAGAAGACAGAGGTTGAACCTGAAGGTTACTGGATTATGATTCCTAGAACCTAATACCGTCTGTCTAACATTGGACAAGTCCTACTCCGGACAGGTCTCACTCCAGCCAAACCTCACCGATGCACTGATTGGCACCATGCAGTCTCTTAGCCTGGGTTGTAAGACACTAACATGTCAAGATTTCATAGCACTAAACCTGCCTTTTCCAACCTGGTGCCCTCCAGACGTTTTGGACTAGAACTCCTGACTGGGGCTGATGGCCATTGAGTTGAAGTCTAAAACATCTGGAAGGCAGCATGTTGGAGAAGGTTGCACTAAACAGTCATTTGGCCGTGTATTTCATTTGGGTCTGATTTGTTTGAGAACACAGGGATGTTGCAGTATGAGTATATCCCAGTAATTTTCAACTGTTTTCTGCCAAAACCTATTACAGGTTCTCTGATAAGTTCATCTGTAAATTGCCCAAAACACTTCTTGTTTTTTTGCAGTGCACAGCCCCAGGAGATTGTTAGGTATACTTTCACATGGGGAAATGGCTAAGTCCATCAGGCCTCTCGGACATGAACTGTCGGTGTCTAGGAAAAGTACTCTTGTGGGTAGTATCCAACTGAACACACGCACCAACATAAATTATGCTGTGCTAGCGTCAGGGACCAATAGTGCAACACCAGTTGTGTGAACTGGTACAACTGGACTCCCCAGAATACCAGCTGAACCCGCTGATGTTATTGGCAGTGAGCTAGGAGTCCCTTACAGTAGCACAACGTAATTTACATTAGCAATTGTGTCAAATAAGAAACTGCCAAGTATTCCCAGCAGAATGCAAGGATGTCAAAGCAAACAGATCAATGTGGACAAAGTTTCCTGACTATTCTACAGGAATATAATGCCCTATAGAATATTCTATAGGCAGCTCTATAAATGCTATTAAATATCACTTTTTCTATGTGGGAGCATCATCCAAAATTAGGAAATTAAAGCATGAAGCTGTTAATACAGGGACATTTCTGTTATGCTAATGAATGCACTAATAGGCCTAAGCAATGAAGGACAGTCTTCAACACCTGCTTTTACATTTTCCAAAGACCCTGTTAAAAAGCTAAACATTTTGATGAATCAATCAACACATTTGCAGATCCAGACAATTATGACAAGTATGATTAGTCAAGGGAAGGAAATAACAATAGTGTGCAAATATATACCTCAAGATTTATACAAATGACCTGCAAATGTTACATTTAAATGAATGTAGATTACTAGATTGCTTAGACATCGTTTTATTTATTTTAACATCAGATAACCATTATCTAGCTTCATTTCTTATTATTTTAATCAAATTATTTTCAGAGGCTAGGTCATCTAATCAAGCATGTTACCATTAAAGTTAAACTCAGTACCAGTTTTTTTCCAATGAGCAAGTAATTTTAAAAAATGTAAAGTTACCCTACAAATTTAACATTTAAATGCTAAGGAATCCCTGTATCATTACAAAATATAGCTAAAGTATTATAGTTTAGTGCTATGTAGAGCTAGTACAAAGTAATTTTAAGAGAGGTTTTTAAAGGCATTTCCTTCATAAAGACTATATGCTACTTGTGTAGCTCTAAAGCTCCCTTGCAGCATTTCCAGTCCATCAGGTACAGAGCTAGGGTTTTTAAAACCTCCCTAATTATCCATAAGACTAAATTGGGTCCCAGATAATTTAGTCTTCACTTTCTACAAACCATTTATTTTTAAATGGAAGGGGGGGGGGGGCAAACCATAAGTGGATGCAGAAACACAGGAGCAACATCAGGACAAAGACAAAGAAGAAGATAGCAAAAGGATTCCCTTTGGAGAATGGAGGAAGACACGTGGAAGTATTCAATTCTGCCAGAACTCATTTGTTATTTATTAAATAACTCAGTGTTGGGATTTATCTTAACAGCTAACAAAACATTTTAGAGTCCACAGGATATTTATATTCTAAACAATCCAAAGATTAACATACAAAACCATTTTGCTGAACCATGCAACACCAACATTAAGCCCAGTGACTAAGTGCCAACCATGCCCCTTATCCCTTTTTACACTGTTTTCAAATGATGTTTAGATGTGCCTTCTTGGGAAGGAAGTTCCAGAAACAGGTGCTTTACTAGTTCAAGATATGGGGCATTTTGAGCCAAACATCCTAGGCAAGCATCCAGAGCCCTCAGCCGCTGAGACTTAAAACTGCCCTTATCTTATGTTTTTTGCATTCTCATTCCCCTTTCTGCCCTCTGAACAAACAGCTTGCCAGGTGCTCTGGAAACTGGCAGCTACAAGTAGTTGGAGGAAAGTAAGAAGACAGAGGCAGAAGAAGGGAATGGGTAGCATACAGAAGAGCCTCCAGGCTTTGAATATCCCTGGTGGTTGTTAGAGTCCATTGCTAAGTGCTTTGCTTGCCTGAATTAATAGAAAAATAAATCACTTTCTGGAAAATATTTAAGCTTGGGGATTTTGGAACGATGAACTAAGACAGTTCCAAAGCATCCATGAGAACACCTCCCGCCATTTGAAATTGGAGCATGAAGGGTAACACCAAAAGGCTGCTCTAGTCTTACTGCAAAAAAAATATCAAGTTAGAGGGAAGACAGCAGCCACAATGTATAAAAAAAGACAGTTTCCGATGCATTTTGAGAATGTCTCTTTATCAAGGGCAACTCGTATAAACTTCCAAAACAATGCTTAGAACTCACAGCTTCTATCTCACACATGGAAGAACCCTTTTGTTATTGTTGTAGCCACAGTGCAACCCCTCCAACATTTCACAGATGAAAACGAGGTGTTCTCGTATGTGTGGTAGAGATAGCAGCAAAATTCCAGCAGCCCAGACTTGCAGATAGTCCAGAATCAAATTTGTCACCAGCAGGAACCATGAATTAAAAGTGCATGCAAACAAACAGATGAAAGAAGAGGTGAGGCAAGTGACAGTTAAATACACATACATGCACTACATGTTTAAGGAAGTATGTGTCATTCCTTCTAGTACCCATTCAAGACTTCTCATGCTTGTGTAGCCAAAAATGCATCACCCAAACACAAGAGAGAAGTAGCAACAGACTCAATATAACCCTGAAGTTTGCAGATGCTTGAAAAATCCTGAAAAAAACAACCTAAGGAGAGGGGGGGGGGGGGATCAAAAACAGCCCCATAAGATCTCTATGGCATAGAATGCTGAAAAATGGTAGTAAGAATGATCATTTCCTGATACATATTGAGAAGCTACTTCTAAATGTTCCCAGAGGTGGAAAAGAGAGCTGCCCACGGAAATCAATGAAGTAATCCAAGATTTTAATGTAGCTGGGATTGAGCACAAGTGTTTCCACCCACACCGCCTCTAAATGAAGGGGGAGAACCAAATGGAAAGGACCCCCCCTCCCCCCCAAAAAAGGCCAGTAAGGACCGTGGAAAGAAGGCTGACCCAACTGCTAAGGGGGTGGAAGGAAAACAGGTGGGAGGAAGAATGAGATGGAGTGGTTAGAACTGTGAACAGAAACACTCCATATTGCAAACTGCAAATTGTTGCAGGGCCCCATAATTTTTGCAGATGAGTAAATGTAATGTTACTTGTCCAAGATCAGTCAGTGAATCCATGATAGAGAATTTTGAAACAGAAACACGCAATAATAAAAAAATTCCCCCTGAGCATATGCTGAGTGTTTTCTCTCAGTACAAAGCAGCCCTTCACATTTAGAAGGAACAGTGCCCACCTCAGCAAATGCAGAGTGCCTTTCAATTACCACTAAGCAATCGCAGACTCTCCCCACCCTGCCCACTTCAACTTAAGAAGGATGGTTTACAAAGTAATAGCATGTCTTCCACACAAATTAAAGCCCCATCTCTGTCTTTAGAAATTATGCATTGATCCCAGGGAGCACAAACTGGAAGCAGAGAGTTTAGGGTGACCATATGACAGGAAAAACCCAGATTTGTCAGGATTTTTGGTAACAAATCTGGGAAGGGGGGGGAATTATGAAATTTGATGAAAAATCTGGATTTTTCCATCCTCCCCGCCCAAAGGGCAGCTCTACTTTAATGAGAATTAACAAAAATGCTTACAGCTGCACCATTTTTAAAGATAAAAAGATGAAACTTGGCACAATGATAGATTTAAGGAAGGGCTTTAAGCCATGCCAAATTTGAATCATCTGTTTAGGATTTTTTTTTAAGTTTGATGTGTATATATATATATATATATATATTTAAAAAATCATGTTTAAAGGTAAAGAGATGAAATTTGGCACCATGATAAATCTCAGGTAGGGCTTTAGCCTTGCCAAGTTTGAAGTAGATCTGTTCATCCGTTGATTTTTAGGAATTTTGTAAAGTTTGAGATTTTTTTAAAAAATCTTTTGAAAAAAACAGCTGGAGCCATCTCCTTCAAACTCAGGTTGTCAAACCTCCTCTTTAGGGTATTGCACCTTGAGAATTTTCAGCCCTTGTCATCAAGGGAATCTCAAGTTTTTTAGCTAAGATGTGCTGTGCAAGCAGGGCACCTTTTCTGTTGCAGATCTGGTGGGCAGTTGGGCACCTGGAGCTCAGCAGAGGTGAGGCATCCACAGATCAAAATGTGGGAAAGGAGAGGTCAGTCAAAGCAGCCTGCAGGGCAAAACGGAGCAGGCCAGAGACCTTTTTCTCAGAGTTCCACATCATGGACGATGAAGGGTCATCCTTAGAGAAAAACTCTCATTACCTACAGTGAGGTGTCAGTCGAGAGAGAGGCTCTCACCTTTGCGGATGTCCTGTTGATGCGGATGTTGGAACCTGGCATGTCATTGCTTTGCTTTGCTACCCCTTCCCTTCCATTTCACTTTGTTCACTTGTGAGCTAGGCTCTGTCTACACTACTGGCATGCAATGCAGAACGTTTGAAGTGCATGTCGGAGAAAAATAGATTTGTGGATTGGACTGGCTGGCATATCTCTTAGAGACAGAGTTAGACTGAAGACACAACTCAGAGATAGCTGTAGCTGAATCCTAAGAGGCTGGCATGCCACACAGAGCCTTTCAAGAGTGTCTCAGAATCAAGTGTTGGTGCAGGTGTTGGCTGGTTGGAGGCTTTGGCTGGCATCAGTTTCAGACAGAGTTACAACTCAGAGACGGCTGTAGCTTTGCCCTGAGAGGCTGGTGTGCCACACAGAGCCTTTTGAGAGCATCTCAGAGTCCAGTGTTGGTGCAGACAGAGGTGGCTGCTGGTGGAGTTTTTTTAAAACAAGAGTCACCAGATGTGACGAAGCTATAAACTGGCACTCTACCCCCAGCCACAAGGTACAAGTGCACAGCCTGGCTGGACAGTTGGGAGACTTTGGCAGAGAGAGGGGGGATTGTTTGAAGCTGGAGACGTCAGCTGGCTGGCATAAGGCAGAGAGAGGCTGAAGGCAACCCAGATTCACCTGTGGCTTGGCCCTGAGAGGCTGGCTTGCCACCCAGAGTGCTTTAAGAGTGCATCAGAGTCGAGCAGGTGTGCAGGAGGAGAGGAGGCAGAGGTGGCTGGCAGCGGTGGTTTTTAAAGTAAGAATCACCAGACATGACCAAACAATAAGCAATACCCCGGCCACAAGTGTGCGGCCCAGCTGGACCATCGGGAGACTTTGGCAGAGAGAGAGAGAGAGAGAGAGAGAGAGAGAGTGATTGTTTGAGGCTGGAGGCTTTGGTTTGGCTGCAATGACTTAGAGAGAGAGACAACAGAAGCTGCACAAACAACCCAGAGACACCTGTTGTAACTTTGCCCTATGGTGCTGGCAGGCAACGCAGGGCATTAGAAAGAGGGTCTCAGAGTTGCATGTTTGTGCAAGAAGTAGACAGGAGTTCAAAATCTGTATGTGAGAAGTGGTGTCAACACGCAAGCCTTGAGAAGCTAATGTATATAAGTGAGAACTGTGAAAGGGCAAAGTAGTGTCTGCCGCCCATAACACCCACCCTAATGTTAGCATGGAGAAACTTGTGACAATCATACACAAGGTTAAAAAAAAATTAAATTGAAAAATAAAAAAGCCAGCCAGCCGGCAGCAAGCCCTGTTAAAAGCAGCAGCAGTTTGCAGTGGAGTGAGGATACAGTAAGAGATGATATTTGAGTGAAGGAGAGAATGTATCACACGGAGTATAGCAAAAGCTTCAAAGTACAGCAAAAGCTACAAAAGTATGAGTAAGTGAAGTTATTCTTTTTTTCAGTGATTTTAACATTAAGATGTTATGTAGAACAGATTTGTCTAAATTGTGTGCTGTAAAATCAGATATGTGACCAAGGCTATGTTCAGGTGGGCACAACCCATTGGTGCTGGACACGCCCCCTGGGGCCAGACAGGTTGGTGGGCATGCCCCCTTAGGAGCCGATCATGTTGTCCTCCTTTTTGGTTTCCTAGTTAACTGCCATTACAAAATCAAATTTCAAAACATTGTTTTTGGGCCCACCATTCCCACCCTGCAAACTTTAGTTTTGCATCTAATTTGCAATTAACAATGATGTTCAGAAGTGGAGAAAATCAGTACTTGCATTTAAAATACTGAAGTCTTCTGAAGAGCCACTTCTGGTGGCCCCACATGGGTCAGAGATCTGCTTGGCAACCAATAGGAGTAGGCCCTTTAGTATGATGGCTCCCAGCCTATGGTATGCCGTTACAATTGAGATCAGGCATGCACTAACACTAGTTTGTTTTTGGCTTTTCTGGACTTTTCTTTTCAGGCAATCATTTCCTGATGGATGAATTAATTCCAGCCACTGTTTCATTGAACTATTTGCTTTTACTGTAACTTCTTGTATTTTGTGTTTTAATTTACTAATATCTCTCAATGTGGAGCAGTTTATAAATGTTATAATAAATATGATGAATAGAATATGTTTTGTCCATTTCATTGCTTGCCTCAGTGAAAACGTATATGATCATCACCAGTTATAGCTTTGTTTTGTTTTTGGCATTACTATAAATTGCAAGATACAAACCTTGTAGAGTTTTTTTCAGAACTTTAGTAAGCCAATCATATAAAGCTCTGCCTAAATCAAGACAGACGGAAGGCAAGGCAGTGGTTGCAGGGCCTGGGCCAAATATGCTTTAAACAAGCAGGATTAATTGTGCACAGTGTAGATGCTGTAGTTCCTGACCCACCCTCTTTGTCAAGAGACAACAGCATGTTCTGCATTAACTAACGCTTCTGAACAGTTTTAGGGGTAGCACCACATCAAATGTAACATGCTCCAATCTCAGAAGTGAAACCTCTTACTATAACCTATGTCACAGATTGTCAAGATAAAATGAGATGATATACTTGAATGCACCCTGAGTTGTTGAAATAGAGTCTAACAAGGGCATATGGAAGTAGCAATTTTTCATCCAAATCACTCAGCTAATCCATAGTAAGATGCCATTTGAAAGCTCAGGCATGTAAACAACTGTTATGCAGTTTAACAAATCTTGTCAATAGCCTATGGAATTCCAATTCTAAGGTCTTACCTGTCACCCAGAATGCTACAAAAGCCAGTACAGATGCTGGAGTTCCTATCATTCCCTCTATTCTCTAGGCAGGACACTATGTTCTGCATTAGTTTAAGATTCTGAACAGTTTTAGGGGAAGACAAAAACTGGCCTCAGGTACCAATCTAACATCAGAGCAGCTCAACCCAAGGCAGCTCTAAAACCTCTGATGTCCTGTCCACTATGACATCAGAACAGCTCCGCATCAAGCAGAGGACTGTAGAAAAGAGTACAGGATCATCAGGAGAAGTTTCAAAGGTACTTGAAAGAATGCTTTCTACAAGTTTTCACAGTAGATAAAGATGTGTCTAGTCACCTGTGACTTGTTTAATACAAAATGGAGGAATCAGACAAAGCCCAGGATAACCACAAATTAACTTAGGATGCAATCCTGTTGCAATGATCATTAGCCTCTGAACTTGGTTATGAACATCCTATGCAGGGTGGGAGGAGCGGCAGAGGCAATTTTTGCCTCCCCGTTCTGCATTTTCACTAGACAAGATTTTTTGCTCATCTGGCTCTGTTGTCTCAGAGGATGAGGAAAGAGGCTGCAGAATCCTCAAGATAGTTTTATCTTGGCCTCTCCAGTCTCTGCCTCCCCAAAAAATGTCCCCCTCCCCCCTCTCTGAGATTGGGTTCCCAACTCAGAGGCAGGTGCTGCATTTCTCCCCCACACTGGCTCTGAGGAGGAGGGGAGTAGGAGTTTCAATTCTCAGGTTAGAGCATTGCCTTTGATCTCATATCTGGGTATCTGAACTTTCCTATGGCCCCTCAGATGCTGTTTAGGGAACATGGGATCGTCCCTTATATGTCTGAACATAGAATTTAACCCAAAACTCTAGTAAAACCTGAATTTTAGTTTTGCCTTTTTCTTGGGAATATTGACATAAGAAAATAAGCCAATCAGTGCTTGATCAAACCAAGGATCCACCTGAGTAATTCCTAGCATGTGTTGCTGATAATTTTCTCCTAAAAAAAGTGGAGGAAGGAACTAGAGGACCAGCTATCATTGACTTGATTCTGACCATTAGAGATGACTTAGTGGATCAAGTAGCAGTTATGGGACTTTGGGGGAAAGTGACCATGTCAAGTGACTCTTCCGGCAGGCCTATCCAGATGAATTTTAAATGTTTTAATGATGTGTTTCTCTTGTTTTAAATTTTGTAACTTTGTCATGTTTGTATCTGCATTGTGTTCCCCGCCTCGATCCGTAGGGAGAGGCAGGTTATAAATTATTATTATTATTATTATTATTATTATTATTATTATTATTATACTTGAGTTCTTGATTTTAAAGGAAGCAAAAGCTGCCAAACATGAAATACAAGCCGAAGGGGCAAGATTGCAGCTTGGCCAAGGAACACCTAACTACTTTGAACGAGTACAAATCTCCAGGGCCCAATGAACTGCATCCTAGAGTAGTAAAGGAACTGGCAGAAGAACTCAAAGAACTACTGTCTATTATCTTTTTGAAATCAAAGAGGACGGATGAAGTGCCCAATGACTGGAGGAGGGCTAATGTTGTCTCTATCTTCAAAAAGGGCAAAAAGGAGGACCCTGGGATCTACAGACCAATTAGTCTGTCATCCATCCCTGGGAAAACTTTGGAGCAGATTATGAAGAAGCCAATCTGTATGCACCTTGAAAACAATGCAGTGATTACTAGAAGCCAACATGGATTTATCAAGAACAAATCCTGCCAGACTAATCTGTTCTCTTTTTTAATCAGATAACCTCCCTTGTGGACTGTGGGAATGCTATGGACATAATGTAGCTTGATTTCAGCAAATCTTTGGACAGAGTGCTCCATGATATTCTGATTAGCAAATTAGCTAGAAGTGGGCTAGATGGAACAACTATTAGGTGCATTCACAATTGGGTACAGAACTGAACTCAAAGAGGGCCTATCAATGGTACCTTCTCAAACTTGGGGAAGGTAATGAACGGGGCACCACTGGGTTAGTCTTGGGCCCAGTGCTTTTCATCATTTTTATTAAAGGCTTGGACAAGGAGGTACAAGAAATGCTCATCAAATTTGCAGATGACACAAAATCGGGTGGGATAGCTAATACCCTGGAAGACAGAAACAAACTTCAAAGTGATCTTGACAGACTGGAATGCTGGGCTGAAAACAACAGAATGAAATTTAATAGAGATCAATACCAAGTCCTACACCTAGGAAAAAGAAAACAAATGCACAGTTACAAGATGGGGGATACTTGGCTCAGCAATATGACAAGCGAGAAGGATTTTAGAATTGTTGTTGATAACAAGCTAAATATGAACCAACAATGTGATGTGGATGCAAAAAAAAGCAAATGCAATTTTGGGCTGCATTGATATGATACCACTCTTCAAGTACTTGAAATGTTGTCACACAGAGGAGGGCCAGGATCTCTTCTCGATCATCCCAGAGTGCAGGACACGGGATAATGGGCTCAAGTTACAGGAAGCCAGATTCAGGCTGATCATCAGAAAAAACTTCCTGACTGTTAGAGCAGAACAATAATGGAACCACTTACCTAGGGAGGTAGTGGGCTCTCCTACACAAGAGGCATTCAAGAGTCAGATGGACAGCCATCTGTCATGTATGCTTTAAGGTGGATTCCTGCATTGAGTAGGGAGTTAGACTCAATAGCCCCTTCCAACTTTACTATTCTATGATTCTAAGCCCAGCATCCTGTTTCTGAGAGTTAGTTCATGAAATAACTACCATCCTAAAGAAGACTATGTTCCCATCGAAGGATTTTCTAAGAAAATACTGGCCAGCCACACATGAACACACAAGCAAACAGTTTGCTTAGAATAATGAATGCAGCACATTTGAAGGCACCAGATGGAAGGAGAACATTATTGCAATTCTTGCATCCCATTGTGCAACAGCCAAGAGAGCTGTTAAAGCTTCCCGGCTATTTCTAAGCAATTTAATGTGCCTTCTTTTGAAGTTTCCATTCCCCTGTCAGTTTATCTGATAGGTTTGGCTGCCTGGCAAACAAATTTCATTGGCAAATTATATCAGAATGGAAATAAATTCAGTTAACTACACATTACAAAATATCACTAAATAGTTAAAAAGCTTGTGTACAACAATATTACTGTATATATGACAAGTCAATTTTCCAAGAATGTGTTCCTTTGAGTCTAAGCTGTTGCTTTCCTCATTTTGCATCCTGTCAGACTTTCAGTATCTATAGGTTAATCTTCCAATCTCAATAAAGGTCTCTGTCTTTTTTGTCTTCCTTTCTCAGACATAAACACTAAACAAGCACATGGCATCAAGTCATTTCCCTGAAAACAGAACCAAAAAAACCAAAATAGTACTACTTGTTTGTTGTTCCTTTTCCATTTTCGCTGCTATACAAGATTTTCACAGAGGTGTTTCTAAAATTCTCTTCATCTCAATTCCCCCCCCCCCCCAAATGTAAGAGTTCCAAATGACCTAGTTTCTTTCCGGGTCTCCTGCCTTTCCAACCCCAATTGTGCTCAACCTAGAACATGGGTGGGCATGGGTAGACTAGCATCTGCTATCAAAAATCTCCTTCAGCTGTTCATAGTCAGTGACATAAAAAAAGGATAAAGAGGCTGAGGTAGCAAAAGGGATAGGCAAGAGCTAGGCAGCAGGTGTATATTTCCGCTAACCTCCTCTTTTGCAGAAGCTAGCAGTCAAGTTTATAAAATCAGCTTAGGGATAGTCACAAAATGGTACACCAGCTTATTATCATTGATGGCTAATGCATTACATGACAGGAAACTCTCTGTGGTAGCTGATCCATAAATGGTTATTTCACATAAATATCATGTCCACATTTTTTTAAAAAAATCATTCTTGAGGTGCCAGTTCTATCATCGCTATAAGTGAAACTTCCTTCAAGTGGACAAGCATGATGCATTGCAATTGGCTCCTAAATTATAGAACGATCAGGGCCATGGGGGAAGGGGTGGGGAGGGACACGGGAGTCAGAGTATCATGAAGTTTGTTAAGAAGACCACATGACATGTATGAGAGGAGAAGGGCAGATGGGAATTCATAAACAGGCAGTAAAGTAGCAGCTTTGTCCTCCCTGGAGAGATAACTTGCTCAGACTAATGAGCAGGAGCAGATTTTGCAAATTTTATATAGCAAAGTGAAGTGTTATCCTATAATTTTCTGAGATAGCAAGGATCACCCTAGCATATGGCAGAGAATGGGTTTACTATGTCTGTAGGACCAAAAACATTACCCACCACTAGGCAAATCATATTCTTCTTATAAATGAAACCAAAGTATCTGGGCAACTGTAGAAACTCCTCTTATGTCACACAGTTTTCCATAAAATAATTCCAAATTGTTCTGTTTCTCAGTTAAAAATAGAAAATCCCTGGTTTCCATAAACCATAACCTAGAGGAGAACTGGAATACACTGTGAAATTGTTTTAATGCTAATGCTACTAATTTAGAATTCATCCTAATCTTATGACATTTGGGATTGCTGTGCTAATTTTATTTTATGTATTTGGAGAGCACACCCATTATATCCTCCAAATCCCAGTAAAATCAACATTATTAAAGACTTAGAGATTGTTATCAATGCATTTTTGCATTTGCTGCTGAATTCTAAGATGTACTATTTGACTTAGAATGTAATTAGATAACTGCAACAATAACCTCAATGAAATGGAAGAAAAATCATAACATGTGAAAAAAGAAATAATGTACAGTTGTAATAGAACGATGAAAGAACACTCAACCGCATACAAATGACATATGATCTGGAGATGAAGCAGGCTGTTGAAATCCAAAGTTCCTAATATTGGGAAGGGGCTTTTACATATTTCATAGCTTCTAAGACATATGTTTAGAAACTTTTATCCTGAGGTTATTGAACACAAATACAGCTTAGTTTCGAACACTGTGCAATCCTATATAATGAAGAACTAATCCAACATAGTTCTTCCAAATTATTCTCAAATAGCTCCCTGGCCTGCTAAAAAGTGAACAGATTTGCATTACTAAAGGTTTACTTTCACTTTTAAGCAAAGTAAAAATTGTAATTCAAATTCCTAATTGATTTGATTAGAATTGGCTGCCCCAGTTTAAAGACTGGCGACTACTAATGAAACATTTCTTTAAAAATTAATTACATTTATTAAAACTATTGCACTCTCTGCCTGGCCACCAAAAGCTATTGGCTATAGTCACGCTGTCCATAAGGTGCATGCGACACTCACTTATATGTACATCCAAATTGCTAGATGTCAAAAACATGCAACATATTTTTATGGTATACAACATACCCACAATGGAGAGCTTTTTCCTTTTTTATGCAAGGTCTAACTACCATTATTTCCTGGAGGCACTTTTATGTAAGGTTTGGAGATTTTGACTGAACACAGGCAGTGGAGAATACAGTCCTGTCAACTAATAACAGGAGATCAGAATGATGATCTTGTGATCTTTACTGAGGCTGGGGTTTATGAAGGTCATTGACGAAAGCCAATGACAAAGCACCCATTTTCGTTCATTGTTCATTTTGCACACAGTAAGCATTTTAGAAGCATGAAAAAACACAACGAACATACACTAAATGACAGCTGCTATATTTCTGTTACCTTACTTGATGTAGAAACACTGTGCCAAAACCAAGAGATTATAAATCCCTTAGTATTAGTGGGAAATTATTGGGCTTTCATCATACAAGTAGTGTGAAAATTCCCTTCATTTACACCCTGAGTGATACTTGTTTCATACACAGGCTGAAACATATTTGCAAAGGTGATCAAGGGAGGTTTGCTGTTGGGATTACACCTCGTCTTCTATCTCTGTGACTCAAGCTGAGCTGACACCAAAAAATGACTAGAGCTGTTTTTAATTTCCTCAGTGTGGACATTTGTTTGTAAATCGTAATTGACAGTTTTACATGTTATAATGGCAGATTAAAAGAAGAGTAGAGCCACTCTACATAAGCATCTTAACTGGAGGAGGATAGAGGATAGAGATCATTTAATAAGTTTCTCTAGTTCTCATAAACTCTGAACTTCTATAATAAGAAGTCTACCTACCTACCTACCTACCTACCTATCTATCTATCAGAATCATAGTACCAAGCCTGTGAAACCTAGACATCTGAAACTTGGCATGCATAGTAAGGAGACCCTAAGGGTGTACAACTTGCTTTAAAAGAATGCATTAATTAATTTAAATGTATCCATGTGGCTGAAGCCGACAGTTACACCTTCAGTCACTAGGGGCAGATTGCCCTAACCAGCACAGTTTTGAAGCCCACAGTTTGCAGCCCATGGGAGATTATTAGGACACGGTTATATGCCTGTCCCCTGCTGTGGGCCAGGCACCATGAAGAAAATAGAGTGGACACATCCATCCCTTAGGGGGCTATAGGGGTGAACTATGACGGGAGCCATGCCTAGGGCTGTCAATGGGTTTGCCTTCACTCAGATAGGGTGGATGTGAACTCTGACAGCTGTATAGGTTTGCTTGACGGCTTCACTGTATCAAATTAATGTCTATTCCAACTTGTACAAAGCCAGTTCTGTTTACTAGTTAGTTAATATTATGGGTGGAGTGATCAGTCTGTTTCCAGTCAGTGTCAGTTTTGCACATGTTCAAATAATAGGTCTGCTTCACTCCATTTTCTGTGCATTTTGTGGGAAATGTACAGAATTTTGCATTTAAATTGTTTGCCTTTCCCCCATAAAATATACATTTTGTATGCATTTCCCCCATGAAATATACATTTTGTATGCATTTCCCCCATAAAATATATGGTTGTATAAACAACTATCCATAAAATATGCAATGTATATCTATTCCCCTTTGATATACTTATTTGAGCCAAGAATTGCATTGCAAAATTTGGAGAAGTGTGCAATCTGAAAGATAACTGTGTTCCAATCCCTGTATTAGTCTGAGAACTGTAAATTAGGTCAGTTCATTTAAAAATGTGGACTGAACAATATTCCTCTCCTGCCCCCACAATATTCTGGGATATTTCTATATATTGATATTTCTGTATCATTAGACAATGCAGAGACAGAAACCAAAGAATATTTAAAGTTTGAAAAAAGATCGTAGCTCATACCTCACTTGCAAAATCCTGGTGAGCCACTGCATAGATGAAAATGCTAATCTGATATGTATCATGGAGACCTAGTTTTCAGTTATGTCCAGCAGGATACTCCATACAGTAAAAGGCTCAACCTGGTGAATGGGGAGGTAGGTGGCACTTGCCTATTAAGATTCTATCTCCCTCACCAAGTATGTCATCCAGATGTTGCCAGATTTTGAGTGTATATTTCTCAAGCTGGGTGCTCAGGACAGGACGGATTCTGTCGGGTGTACCACCTGCTCCACTGCCAAAAAAAATCTTCTACTATGGTAGAGGGTGATGTTAGAATCACCCAAACGGGTTGTTCTGGAGAACTTCCAACATGCATGCCATAGCCCCCTGTTAGGAGTGGCTCAGGAGTTCATGGCCTCTATGGCAAATACATTTCAATTTGTGGAGCCTGAGAATGTGGACAGAACTCTTGGAGAGATCAACGATGAATGCATTCAACCCATTGACTAATAAGCACTGACAGAGGAGGAATGGCCAAGTAGGTAGCAGTAGTAGTAAATGCCTCCATGTCGGAAGGTATGGTCCCAGCAACTTTGAAAGAGGTAGCGAAACCTCTATTGGAAAAAGTGCCCTTAATCCCACCATAGTGTACATTTTGTGACCAGTCTGTAATATTCCATTTTTAGGCAAGGTGTGAGTGTGTACGGTACTTTCTTAGCTCCAGGCTTTTCTGGATGCTATTATCCAGATCCATTTCAATCTGACTTTAGGTTCAGTTATGAAGCAGAAGCAGCCCTGGTTTCCTGGTAACCTACACAGGAAACAGGGCAGGGAAGTGCATTCTTATTAAGAACGTAAGAGCCATGCTGGATCAGATCAAGGGTCCATCTAGTCCAGCACTCTATTCACATAGTGGCCAGCCAGCTGTCAACCAGGGACCTACAAGCACGACACGGTGCAACAGCACCCTCCCACCCATGTTCCCCAGCAACTGGTGTATATATGCCTACTGCCTTTATATTAGTTCTGCTGGACCTTACAGTGGTTTTCAATACCTTTGACCATTGTATACTTTTGAACTTGATGGCATAGTGTTACGCTGGCTTCAGTCCTTCCCGGGGGGGGGGGGGGGGGGGGGGAGTTCCAGAAGGTAATGTTTTATTCCTTTAGCTGTTAACTTATTTGGAGGCCCATGGGGTTCCATCTTGTCCCACGTGGTGCTTAATATTTGCATAAAACTGAGAGAGGTATTTCAGGGATTTGGAGCTCAATGTCATCAGTATGTGGATGACCCCTACACTATCCCTCTGTCCTTTTCCTCTCATTCCAGGGAAGCTGTAGACATTCAGAATTGATGCCTGGAGGTAATACTGGACTGAATGTGGACAAACAAATTGAAATTTAATCCAGACAAGACAGCGGAAATCCTTCTGTCAGACACTGTGCTGGGTGCCTGTTCATTCACCTCTGAACTCCAGGTGATTCCAGAAAAGGAACTTGCGGCGATAAACATAGCTTGACTTAGTTTGAACTCTTGGTTTGTTTGTCCACTTTTCTGCACTTCACTTCCAGTTGACTCCACCTAGTAAGGCTTTGCAATAGATGAGGAGAATCTCTCTTTTTCCCTTTTGGACTTTATTCTAACACTAAGGACATCTGCACTCCTTGTGTTTTGGACAGATCATAACAAAGGAAAGACACTGTGGCAAGCTACGCTGAGTAGGTGGTTATGCAAACAACCTACTGTGCTCCCAATCAGGCAAACTTCTCCTCCTGTAGTTCTCCTGTCCAGCCAGGCAGATATTCCAGCTTCCTTTATGTTGGGAATAGAGATTGTTTGAAAGGCGCAGAGTGGTGGTAGCATCTTTGGTTGCTCTTGCCAAGCAGTTCTGTAACTCATGCTGCACAACAGACAACACGCTCACCCACCATAGGTAAAATAACTCTGATTGCAGACCGTGGGCTCTCACGTTGTGTTGTGTGAACCAAGTCACTGTCATGCGTGTCACTGATGACTCAGTCTCAGAGGAAGAGTCTGATTCAGAGACAGAAGAATATAATTTAGGGCTGAGTCAAGATATGGGCTGGCAGGTGGTTGGGAATTAGTCTCTGTCTGGTTTCACAGTAGATTGCAGGCAGAGGAAGGAAGCTACTCCTCACGATACTGTCAGATCTAGCCATGGAGAAAGCACTTGAGGGGCCCCAGCCTGAGGAACATTCCTTGATAAATGGGCAGAAGGCAGATTAGTCCAAGAAGGGGCCTGCCTCAGGCTCTCTTCTAGACAATGGCACTGACTGAAGAATCTAGGGGGAAGGCAATCAGCTAAACGAAGTTCTCGTTTCCAGTCTAAGTTTTCTTGTAGAGCTGGATTGACAAGCAAGGATCTCTAGTTACTGTGCCCCTGCATGAAAGTTGTGAGTACAACATCACTAGTACTAGACATTCCTTTGTGAGTACAACATCACTGGTACTGAACCCCGAACTATTGAAAGCCTTGAATCCCATTTTGGGGCCCTGCTTTGGAATATACCATTAGACTTTAAGATCCTGCCTCTGGCTCCTGTTTGGATTACATTAATTTATTGAATCTGGGCACACTAAGAACTTTGGACTCTAGCAAGATGTTTGTTATGATGTAACAAAAGAGTATGCTGTTTCTTTAACACACGTCTGGTTGATGATGTTGCGAGGAAGCTGCCTCTGACAGGTCCAACGCGCTCCCTCTCTCCCACCTTCTATGGTCAGTGTTTCAATTCCCCTTACTATTCTCCTCTCCTTTTCCCCTGGAAACCAAAGCAATCCACTGCACAGATTCTGTGGTAGCATCATTTCTCACCTGCTTTTCCTCCAGTCTCTAGCACAGCCTTCATAGTTAACTAGTAAAATTCCCATTGTAGTTACTGTGCCTATCCACATTGCCATTAAAACAACTTATATTCTGTTTAAAAACATGGTTTTTAAGTCGTTTCATTACGTGATAGGACACACTGAGCAGTACTTACATTTCATAGTGACTGCTCCATGTTCACTGGTGTCACACAGGGTTAATTCTGGGTCTCTTCTACTTCGTTTTTGTTTTGCAGGCTGCTGGACCCGCTCACTTCTGTCTCCGTAACTCAAGCAGCCTGCAAAACACAGAAATAACCCTGTGTGACACCAGTGAACGCTTTGAGAAAGGAGGAAGCAGTCGCTATGAAACGTAAGTACTGCTCAGTGTGTCCTACCACGTAATGAAACGACTTTTAAAAAAAGTTTGTAAACAGAATATAAGTCGTTTTAAAGGCAATGTGGATAGGCTCACTTTCGCAATAAAATTCAAATTCATGGAAAAGCTCCGATCTCAAGTTTCTTAAAAGGGCACTCCACTTCCTTGAATGAATGAATTGATGTTATGCAAGCTGTGCTATCACATATCAGAACACATGCTAGTTTCTGTGCAAGCTCTACTAGATGGATTGCATTTTATCCCTCAGCAGAGTAGAACCAGGGTTACACTGGAAATAGTTCTTCTACCATATTTTAGCTAAATTCTGCCAAAATCATTCATGGTCTAGACAAGCTTATTCCAGGAATATGGGAAATGGTTTTCAGTTGAGTATAGAGGCACATAGAATCACAGAATAGCACAGTTGGAAGAGGCCTATAAGGCCATCGAGTCCAACCCCCTGCTCAATGCAGGAATCCACCTTAAAGCATACCTGACAGATGGTTGTCCAGCTGCCTCTTGAATGCCTCTAGTGTGGGAGAACCCACGAACTCCCTAGGTCATTGGTTACATTGTCGTACTGTTCTAACAGTCAGGAAGTTTTTCCTGATGTCCAGCCAGAATCTTGCTTCCTCTAACTTGAGCCCATTATTCCATGTCCTGCACTCTGGGTTGATCAAGAAGAGATCCTGGCCCTCCTCTGTGTGACAACCTTTCAAGTATTTGAAGACTGCTATCATGTCTCCCCTCTATCATGTCTCCCTTCAATCTTCTCTTCTCCAGGCTAAACATGGCCAGTTCTTTCAGTCTCTCTTCATAGGGCTTTTATTTCCAGACCCCTGATCATCCTCGTTGCCCTCTTCTGAACATGCTCCAGTTTGTCTGCATCCTTTTTGAAGTGTGGTGCCCAGAACTGGATGCAATACTCAAGATGAGGCCTCACACGATTTGGAAGCTATACTTCTATTCACGCAGCCCAAAATAGCATTTGCTTTTTTTGCAGCCACATCACACTGTTGGCTCATATTCAGCTTGTGATCTACAATAATTCCAAGATCCTTCTCACTTGTCATATTGCTGAGTCAAGTATTCCCCATCTTGTAACTGTGTATTTGGTTTATTTTTCCTAGGTGCAGAACTTGGCATTGCTCTATTAAATTTAATTCTGTTGTTTTCAGCCCAGCACTCTAGCCTATCAAGATCACTTTAAAGTTTGTTTCTATCTTCCAGGGTATTAGCGATCCCACCCAATTTTGTGTCATCTGCAAATTTAATAACCATTCCCTGCACCTCCTCATCCAAATCATTAATAAAAATGTTGAAGAGCACTGGGCCCACGACTGAGCCCTGCAGTACCCCGTTCGTTACCTCCCCCCAGTGTGAGAAGGTACCATTGATAAGCACTCTTTGAGTCTGATTCTGTAGCCAACTGTGGATCCACCTAATAGTTGTTCCATCTAGCCCACTTTTCACTAGTCTGTTAATCAGAATGTCATGGGGCACTTTGCCAAAAGCTTTGCTGAAGTCGAGATATACTATGTCCACAGCATTCCCATAGTCCACAAGGGAGGTTACCCGATCAAAAATGAGAACAGATTAGTCTGACAGGATTTGTTCTTGACAAATCCATGCTGGCTTCAAGCAATCACTGCATTTTTTCAAGGTGCTTACAGACTGACTTCTTTATAATCTGCTCCAAAATCTGTAGTCTGTAGTTCCCAGGTTCCTCCTTTTTGCCCTTTTTGAAGATAGGGACAACATTAGCCCTCCTCCAGTCATCCGGCACTTCACCCATCTTCCATGATTTCACAAAGAGTTACATTTCATCTCTTAGTTCAGGTCATCCACCAAGACAACCAAAGCAGTGCAGGAACCCATGCCAAAGATGGGATCAAAACACGTCCGGATTATCTGCATTATTCAATAGTATCTGTAGCTGCACACTGTCCCTCATTACAGCAGCTTGCTCAAAAGGAGAGATCAGTGACCGGCTGGTAATAGTTGAATAATAGTCTGGATTCAATGATATCGAGTCACCTAATGAACCTCTCCTAGGCTCAACAGGTCACTATTACTATATTAACAACACAGCTAGGCAAGCATTAAGCAAACAACTGGCAAGGACCACACCTTTCCACCAAATCTGACCACATTCTCAGGCTGCAATAAATAAAATTCATCCAAGCATCTGCAACTAGATGATTCTCTGGTAATATCTTGTTTTTGTACTCTATGCAAAGTAGAGTCTAAATAAGACCGGATGTGGGGGGGGGGGGTTGTCTTTTGCAAATGCATCACAACATATTGTTGAAGGTTCTTCATTATGCCAGAGGCCTGTAGGAAAAGGCCCCATACTACTTGAAAAGGTTCTATTTGAGGACACTGTACTAATGCAACTGTGGCAGGAAAATATTTGTTATTTTCTCTTTATTCACAAGGGTTCTTTTTCAATTTTTTTACTACAATAACTTGTATTCCAACACATATGGTCCATTTGTTCTTTGCTGTCATCACTGCCACATAATAGGCTCTACAACTCTAGCCCAGGGCCTAATCCACACCAAGCAGGATATAGCACTATGAAAGCGGTATAAGAGGCAGGAGACACACTACTGCTTTACAGTGGTATTGCAGCACACTGACAACTGTTGGAGCCCATGACATATACCATATATTGCTTTCATAGTGCTATATCCTGCTTGGTGTAGATCTGGCCCAAATTTCTTGCATTCAAACTGTCATCCAACTGTTTTGTCTCCAATTCCCTGGTATACCAGGCAGCTAATTGTGCTCAGGTCAATGGCAGAGAGCATTTGGGTGTGATTGGGTTGAACCCCCTGTTCATTTCTGTACTTTACAAATTGATCAGTACTTGAACAGGAGCACCAACTATGTCAATGGGAAATTCCAAAGGGCTATCATGAAACCATTCAGATCTATCAACCTGTGGGGCTGGATCAATCTATTTCCCCACTGCTGCATGTGGTAAACACCACTAAAAAACTTAATCTGCAGGAAGTGGCCTGTCCATGACAATAGGACTTTTGAAAGACTCTTCACCTACATCTACCTGCCCAGAAGTGAACATTAAATCTGATCAGAAAGAGAGGCCCATCTTATTTGCCCACCTGCGAGAGTAATTAGGTGGGTGATCACACATCAGAGGACCTCGGCAATGGCCCCACGCCTTTGGAACAAACTGCCATTAGAAGACCACCATGCTCCGTCATTGCAGGTTTTTAAGAAGGCCTTGAAAACATATTATTTTGCCATGGCCCTCTCTTGATATGACTGCTGTTGTTGCTGCTATTGCTATTGTTGCTGGTTTTATTGTTTTTTATTGCTATTTTATTGTGTGTGTGTGTTTTACTGATTTTAATATGTTAACTGTTTTTATGTATTTTATTGCTGTAAACCACCTTGGGAGGGCTTTTGCCCTGAAAGGTGGTCCAGAAATGTTTTAAATAAATAAATAAAATTCTCTGAATGTAAAAGAAAATGGATCTTATAGTCCTTCATGACAGCCAAGAGGATAATCCTTCAAGGCTGGAAAGAAAAATCCACCCCATCCATAATACATTAGACAGAAAGCAACTTATAAAAACATATACTATCACTGACAGCTCCATCCTGACAAACACGTGGATATTTAGTCTGCATATTTAGAATTATATAGCACTGTGAAAAGGTCTACGGACACTCTGAAAAAATGCAAATTAAAGCCATTTATCTGAGCAGTAAGTGTTTATTTGTTCGAAAAAGCACTATATAACACTGAAGTAAACACAAAGAAACATGAATACAACGAAAAGCAACAAAAACTTCTTGTATTTTGTGTTGCCTGCCTTAGAATGCAAAACTGAAGCAATTCGCTTTGGTAGATTGTTGTGTAATTTTTCAAGTAGTCCTGTGGTAAATTCTTCCAAGTTTCTTGCAGGATTTGCCATAATTCTTCTTTTGACTTTGGCTGATTTTTGTTCTTTTCCCTGTCCAAGTGATCCCACACAGCTTCAATTATGTTGAGGTCGGGGCTCTTAGGTAGCCAATCTAATACTGTTGAGTGTTCCATCTCCAGATTTCTGCTCTTAAGTAGGTCTTAATCATGTTTGCTGAGGTTTTGGGGGTCATTATCACGCTGAAAAGTAATGTGTTTTTTTTTCCAATCAGTCGTCTTCCTGAAGGTACAGCATGATGAATCAAGGTCTGTTTATATTTCTCAGCCTTCACAATTCTAATGATTTTAACCAGGGCCAGATCTACACTTTGTGTCAAGTCACTACAATCCCGACATGGTAACGCTATATACCTCCTGTGCATTTATATCTTGTAGGACACACAATGACATTTGTTGCAGTATTTTGGATAATGTGGAATAAAAAGCAGGAAATAACACTATGAAAGCAGTATACAGAATGTGGAATATGTCCAAACAGTTATCAGTGCACTTCAATACCTCTATAAAGCAGTAATGTAGATCTTCTTCAGATTCCCTACACTGTCAGCTGAAATGCACCCCCACACCATGACAGAACCTCCACCATGTTTCACAGAAGGCTACAGACAGGCATCTCAGCAACTCTTCTTCTGACATATTGGCGTCTTTGTGAACCAAAGATTTCAAATTTGGAATCATCGTTCCATAATACTTTCTGCCACTACTTGTCACTCCATACTTTATGGTCTTTTGTGTACTGCAATCTCTTCTGCTTGTTGCCTTTCTGCAAGAATGGTTTCTTAGCTGCAACACACCCTACAAGACCATTTCTTGGAAGACTCCTTCTCTAGGTCGAAACATGTACACTGGTGCCATATGCCTCTGAAAGATGTTGAGCAAGCACTTCACTGGATTTCCTTCTGTCCCTCAAGGTAGTAACCTTTAAGTACTATTCATCAGATGCAGGCAGCTGTTTGAGTCTTCATGGCATTTTCTGTCTTCAACTTACCCAGTTTCTTCAAATTTCTTTATGAGAGCTTGAACACAACATCTTGAAAATCCGGATCAGCTAATCAGTATCTCATTAACTGAAATCAGGCGGAATTATTTAACTTAATGATGGTGGAATTTAACACATACAGTACATGAAATGAAACTGTACGTGAAATGGCTGGGGTGCCTCGAGGAGAGGTCTGGGAAACAAACCTGTATTCTTCTAGCCATTTCATAAGATATCAATAAATTTGGGGAACACAAGGAATTCTTGTTACTTTTGAATTGTATTAATGTTTATTTGTATTTATTCTAATGTCATATAGTGTTTTTCTGAGCAAATAAACACTTAATGCCCAGATAAATAACCTTAAACCTAATTTTCTTGGGGGCCTATGACTTTTGCACACTACTGTATGCGTAGTGGAAACTAAGGAGAGCAAAACACAGCTTAACATATGGTGTTTTGGGGTTGTTGCTTTGGTTTTATTTGTTTTTAAATTACTACTTATGTTTTTGTTGTTGCTGTCTTATGGTGTTACAGATCCTATGCTGATTTTTTAAAATTGAATTAAAAAATTATACTGTGCCAGCTGCACTGGTTACTAATGTGCTTCTGAGCCTAATTTAAAATGCTGGTTCTGACCTTTAAAGCCTTAAATGGTTTAAAACCAAATTACTTGAAGGATATCAAGTAATGTTAGCCTTCACACTTTATGATCAGCAGTTAGGTGGGCGAGTACATGAAAGGGGGCCTTTTCTGCAGAGGCCCCACAGGATTGCCATTGGGGGATCTGTCAGGCTCCATTATTGCAGGCTTTTAGGAAGACCCTGAGGATCTACTTGTTTTACTGGACTGTTCCTCTCTGTAGCTGCAATGATGCTGTAGATTTTTAGTCATATTTTATGAATGTTTGCTGCCTTGTTGTTGTATCTTTTTTGTTATATGGATTTTATTTATTTTTGATTGATTGATTGATTGATTGATCGCATTTCTATACCACCCAATAGCCAAAGCTCTGTGGACAGTTCACAAAATGTGAATGTTGCAAGCCACCTTGGGAGGGCTTCTGCCTTGAAAAAACAGTCTAGAAATAATTTAAATACATAAACAGATAAATAACAGGCTTAGGGAAGCATTGCATTCTGGTTTCTGGGCATCCCCAATATACTTCCTTTTTCCTGCTAATCCTGACAAAATGGACCGGACAGAGTTAAAGGAGGAGAGCCCAATCCATGTCTCACAGACCATTTCTGAATGAGGGAAAGCATATGGTTTAGCTTCTAAACAGATCACCTAAAGAAAGCAGAATTAACGTTAGTATTAGTTACAAATCCAAAAATATTAAGAGAAATACAAAGTATAATGTCTTTTTACAACTATGCTTATGGTAGTTCCCTATCTTGTGGTTCTGGCAAAACCAACAGTTGACAATTCCTGTTTTAGTTTTAGAATATAATGCTTGGCTTAGTTATTTTTTCTTGGGACCCATTTAACATTCCTATTGAATGCTGGGTTTCATTAAACTTGTTTACATTTTTTTCCCTAAGTAATGTTTATTAGGTTTTAACTTCAGGTTTTTTACCCTCTAGCAAATACTGCGGTTCTGCAAATATTTACATTTTTGTTCAAACTATTTACTTATACACAAAAATGAGAATAGTTTGGTTTTTAATTCCAAACACACTGGTTTGTTTGGAGGAAATGATTAATAAACACTGAGAACAGGAATACTTTCATTTGTGATGATATATGCAGAACAACACTGGTGATACAATTAATTTGATGGAGAAAATGGCCTCAGTTCTACAGTTTCCATGTGGGCAGTACTCTTTTTGGCTATTGATCGAGTTGTGCATACATATGATGTCCCATACTGGAAATGCATAAATTTAGCTAAGCTAGATGAGAAACTGATGTTTTACTTTCAAATGAAGAGGTCATGTTCAGCACCCACAACCTGCCAGCTGATTCATCCCACAAACATCTTTGCATCTTCAAAACTTATTCCACATTGACTCATTCCATCTGCAGTAACCACAAAAGCAAAGCAAACCACGCAGAACACATATAGGTTACAGTAACACTAAATTAATTCTCTGTATTTTGCAGGAAATCATCTCTGACGTCATCCTAGAGGTGATAAGTTATTTGAAGAAGGGAGAGCACACATCTTAATACTATGTTTTATTGTTAAGCTTCTAAGCTTTCATAAACTGCACAGACAGCTTTGGCTTTTGGGTGATACAGAAAAGAAGAAGAAGATTCCTCAATAGCCTGCTGTGACACATTTGCTGGGCACTTTTAGGATATAAAAAACCAAAAAGAAGAGAGCATCCAAATCTGGCCAAAAAAGGGAGGAACAGGTTCTGAGGATGCTGAAATACTTTATTTCCAAGCCCAACGTGTTTCGGCCTGTATTGTTTTTTAAGGCCTTCTTCAGGGGGTTGATAAGAGATGTCTGCAGAAATACTCCTAACAGGATTATAGTCTCCTACGATAATTACTGGCCAGTAATTATCTCTTATCAATCCCCTGAAGAAGGCCTTAAAAAACAATACAGGCCGAAACGCATTGGGCTTGGAAATAAAGTATTTCAGCATCCTCAGAACCTGTTTCTCCCTTTTTTTGTCCCACTTTTAGGATATAGTCAGTTGTATTCACTCTTGCCCCTATATATGCCTAGTTGATTGGCTTCTTCTTTTTTAATGCTGAAGGAGTGCGGATTGGGTGGTTGGTAAATCAATGCCCTTTCCCCTATACATAAGCAGCTGCTTCCTTTCTTTGTTGACATTGTTAGCTTTGCTACAATAAACAAAGCAAAATCACATATCACCCTAAATTAGCCATCAAAAATGTTGGTGGTGCATCTGCCAAAGATATAAATGCAGAGTGCATTAGGACATATTTATCTCTTCCATTAAAATTGGATGGAGTATCACAAGCAATGAACACGCGGGATACAGGAAATGCTTCTGAACTTTCAGAACCAAGAGTGTTGTCATTTTTGTTAACTCCTTTGTATATTAAGTTCTAGCTTCTGCAGTGCAGACACAACCAAGACCACAGCAATTGTATTTTATTTTAAAATGTATTATTTCATTTCTAATGCAATCAATAACTAATGTTCTCTAGGTATCAACAGAGTGCCTCATTATTTCAATCCTTTATTGCTTCTGCCATATGCACAAAAATCCTTGTGTCTACTTCTTCATGAATATAGAGGGGCTACTTCCTTTCCATGCGTAATATTATCTACTTCCCTTCCATCAGCTACTCACCACTAATTTTTGACAAGAGCAGAATAATTCTATTTTGTTGCCATCAGCATATTAGAAATTCTGCCAGTTACCTGGGAACACTGATGTGGGGTGGATTTTTTTCCAAAAACAGAAAAATTTCCAGTGCTTAATTTTTCCACAGAAAATGTTTCATAAGTTCAATAGTAAAAATTAATGTATGCCAAATGAAAGTACAATTTTAGGCAAGCTTCGCCATTTCAAAGTTGTAATTAATGTTTTTTGTGATTATCTCTAGCAGTTATGTGAGAAAATACACGTCATTGAAATACATATATGTCTCAAAGTGAAATGGAATTAATAAATACTGATAGCAAAATTGAAGATGCCCCAACAGTCTTAGTGGAAAAGAGCTGAAGTCTGTTGAAATAAGTGGGTTCAGCGTATCATGCATAGTTTTTTGGTATGCTAAAATTAATTAATCATAGAATAGTAGAGTTGGAAGGGGCCTATAAGGCCAATGAGTCCAACTCCCTGCTCAATGCAGGAATCCACCTTAAAGCATACCTGACAGAAGGCTGTCCAGCTGCCAATTAGTTTGCCTACAGTTTTCAGTGGGCCTATTTAGACAACATGCTAAGCCATGCATGGTTAACCTGCTAACCCTTTTGCAGCAAATGGTTATTGAGCATGTTTAAATTGTGGTCACATAGCCACAATAGTTAGGAATGGTTCACATGACACACTAAGCCATAATGTTTAGCTCAAAGTGCTTAATCATCATGGCTTAGCATGTTCTCTGAACAGGGTCACTAACTTCCCCCCATTCAGAAAAGAGAAGCAAAACAATGTAATGTGTGTGCACCCCAATTCAAGTGGTGAGAAGTTTCAAAGGTTCCCGCACTTACTGAAGGCTCAGTTTCCTTAGAAGGTCACTGGAGACTGATGATGTTTCTATGATACAAAGTTTATTTATGTATATATACAGGATGAGCATAAGAGGAAGGTTCACAGCATTTGCACTCCAACCGATTTCTATTCCTCATGAGATTTCTAGGAAATCCCTTAGTGTCATCGGATTTACTGCAGAGAGCAAAGTCAGCTCTCTCTTTCAGATCAAGTTCCAGCACAGACTAACCTTTTGTGTGCGTGTACACCCCCCCCCCACACACACACACCTCATGCCCCTCCCCTTGATGGGTGGCTAGAAGAAAGATGAGTAATTTCTGCACATCACCTCTGCCCTCTTGGACCATCTAGCTCCCAGTATGTTGCTGGTTGCTTGTCAGGTCTTAGGCAGTATTACCTTAGGATACCCAGGCTGATCACCCAACTTACAGAAATTTTAGAGCAGTCTTCCCCAACCTGGTTCTTTCTAAATGTTTTAGAGTACAAGTTCCGGGATTCCTGCCTATTGGCCATGCGCAGCATCTGGAGGGCACCAGCTTTGAGCAGCCTGTCTTAGAGTCAAAGGATTTTTTTTTTCCAGAAAACTTTATTTTCCAATTCAGTATTTTCTGGAAAACCCACATCACTGCCTTGGATACACATAGATGTATCAACCCTTCTGAGTATGAGTCTCTTTGGGTCCTTACTGTCCCATCATTCTATCATCATGTTCCGGATGTTTGCTAATTTAAGCATCTGAAGCATGAATACAAGCTTAATCTTTCAATGTTTTCACTGAGCCTGCCTTGAACAAGTTAACTACGCCTGCCCCAGACAGATAACTACCTCTGCTGAAGGAATGTCCATATGCAAGTGAGTCATATTACATGATCTCAAAGGAAAAATAAACCATGATGGCTTATTTTCACTCCCCGCGCGTGCTGCCTAACTAGTATAATTACCCTTGCTGAAAATGGCTTGTCTTGACATCCAAATCTGGCAAGGGTGGGTGACTGGGATAGTTTATAAACCACCCAGCAATCCTAGAACAAGCCATGAGATTTATAACAACAAATCCAAGTAATATTATTTCACTTTAGATATTATCATTATTGATATTGTTATTTATTCAATTTATATCCCACCTATACACAAAAACCCTAGACAATAGGCAAAGTTAAAAATCAATAAAAAATACAACATAAAAACAATATATAACAGTCAGCAATAAGATTCTAAAAAGGGAAGGTCTGCCGAAATAATAGTCTTTAATGGCTGTTTAAAGACATTCAAAGAAGTCAGCAGGTGCATTATTTAAATAATAAATCAATATATTTATCTTAACTTTAGTGACTCAAGTGAGTCTCCATGAATCTACTTGAAAACTTCATATTTTCTTCTGACTTATTGAAGTACGCTTGCTTTTCATATTCCCTCATAATATTTCATCTTGCTTGCCAAATGTTAATGTATTGTTCTATTAGAAAATATTAGACTGCATGTCTATTGTTTAGAGAGTATCTTTATAATGTGAATATAGCCTTGTATCATGTCATGTGACCATACCAGGTTTGTTTCTTGCTTGTTTGCTTCTTTGTTTTGGGCTACGCATGAATTCACTTTCTCTAATAAGGTATTGCTCAGCAGTCTTTGGTGTTGATTCAACAGACTTTAATTTTCTAACTTTTCCCTCCTGGCTGTCCCTAATTAATACCATGCCCTAATTTTTCAAGTTATTTAGGTTTATTAGCACAATGATACTTCTCTGTGTGATCAGCCCTATAGAAACATATAATGATTCAAATGAACATTGTTATTTTGTTGTTCAGCCAATTAATCTTTGCAACCGATTCCCTAGTAATGTTCAAAAGATTTGAACAATTTTGCTTCTAAACAACAATTTCTATCAGCCTGAGAGAGAACCTGTTTGAAGGTTCAGTATGATAGCTCTAGTCTCCCAAGTCAGACTGGCTAATAACTTTCTGTTGCTGGGTGGTTTTATTTGATTAGTTCTAGCCTTGTTGTATAGCACATAGCTTGGCCTAAATTAAATGGGTTACATTGCTTTACTCTTCCTTGTTTATTCCTGATCTATGTATACCATCCGGAGCTCTGGATTTTATTTATTACACAGATTTATATACTACTTCCCAGTGAACTGTCAAAGTGTTTAACATATTATTAATAATATAACCATAAAATATGACAGTGAAAATACAATAAAATAATCACTGGTCAGCAATAAAACTAAAATTACACTGGCTGGGTCATACCTCAGGGACAGCCTGCATAAAGAAGTGAGTCATAAGCAGACATCTAAAGATCAAGACTGATGTCAAAGGGGAACACATTCCATAGAATAGCTGCTGCAACATTAAATGCTATTACAGGTACTCCTGAGGCAAACTTCAGGGGCATGCACTGTCAGAAGAGCTCGTCCTGAGGACTGCAAAAAATCAGGCATGGGCATAAGGGGTGAAGAGATTCCTAAGGTAACTTTTTAAAAGTTAATTAAGGTGCAGGAAGTGAAATCTAGATGATTTCCCTTCCAACCCTATTATCTTCTGTGGCCTGGAAAAACTGTGTATCCTTGCCATACCCTTCTTCAGAATTCTACACTATTTAAATCTAATCATTGTGTAAGCTGGCATAATATTCCTGGTCACATACAATTGTAAGGACCTGTGCATGGGATTACTAGAAAGCAGGACAAAATCAGCTTACTTTTCAGAACTAGTTGTAGACCTGGCTTTGGATACAATATTCTCTTTTATTCTTTAACCGGTATATATAAAACAGCAACCTCTTTGAGGTAAGTACCTCTGATGCAGTTCTAGGTTTCAATCTCAGTACAGACGCACTCCAAAGAAGACTGGGCTTTCTGCTAGTAACTCAGTTGCCAATTTCTCACAGAGCCCGACAGTACCAAAATATCAGACTCTTTTAAATTATAGTATTAAAAGTGCTCTTGATCAATCCTATATGCTGTACTTACCTCAGTATGTGTAAATGTTATTTCATCATTCACTACCTTCCCTATTTCAGAAGGGATGCCTCCGCGTTTTTGTTGCAAGTGTGTTTTACTCATATAGCCATCAGCAGAGTCCTGTATTTAGAGAAAAATATTTTCTTTAAACAAAATTAAAAATGTTTAAAATCTGATAAATTGAACCCTTAAAAGCTGGCTAAATAATATTTTAAATTTAAAAAATAACATATAATAAAATAAAATCAATATTTAGGCATCAGTAATAATATGTTGACATTCAACAATGATATAACTCTCGACAGAGATGACCCAAGATGAATTGACTTTCTTTCTTTGCCTCTCAGAAAACAATACGCAAATGTTCAGCAAGACTAACTGGCCCTGATTCTTACCTTCTTTCCTATTCATATGTACTCGGAAGTAAGTACCATTGAGTTCAATGAGGTTTACTCTCTGGTAAGGGTGTATAGGATTGCAGCCTAAATCCAGTTATTGATCCTGCCCATATTTCCTTTCCCAATGCCAAAACAATCCATCCATTATTCTTATATTTATATCTCACCTCTTTCCTTCTTATAAGGTATTACAGTAGTTATCTTCACGCATCTTAGAACTAAACAACATTCTTTTTTCATTGCCAGTGATGGAATTTCTTTTTTTTCCAAAACTGGACTACCAATCCTTTAGCTGTCATTATCAAATGAAATATCAATTCAATATCATATTTTGAACTGAGATCTTCAAAGTAACCTAAGACAACCACTGCAGGATCTAATGGTACCAGGACAAAAAAAACCACTTGGATAATAGTTACAACAGCAATGAGTAGGTAATATATAACACTGAGGTAAGGAGAACTAAATAATGAGTTGTATGAGGATCATAATTTGGCACCCAATTTTCTTTTAAGAGAAAAATAAAAATGATAAATTTCCCAATGTTTAAAGCACTTCCCAATGTTTAAAGCAATCAACAAAAGAATTAACTGGAAATAAAATTTTGAAATGAAAAATGTTGATGGAGAATTGAAAGTTATTCTGTGTACATACTATTGGTTGCACAAAAGCAATGATCTTATCAGATGAGGGGTGTGTGTGCATTATTTGTAAAAAGCAGTCCAGTTTAAAGAATGGCATGCAGGTAGAAGTACTTTAAAAGGGGAATTTTTCTTTTTCTATCATATCATCTGTGTAGGAGAGAAATGATAAATAGACCTCGGGAAATGGCTATGGATATGAATCAGTACTTAATACTTTATTCAATAAGGAGACTTAAAGACAGACTATCAAATATAGTCAAAATAAAAACGTGGTATTGTTTAAACCATAACTGCTGACCTACTTTTCAGTTCCATGCAGATGGTAAACCTGTAAATAGTGACAAAAAAGACACAAGAATTCAATAGAAATTTCAATAGAAGCACTTGACAAGAAGCAAGAGGATGTATCCTTCCCATATGCCATTGAAAATGGGACTGAAAAATTACCATCTGTAAAACAGGAGAATGTGAAGTAGCACTTTCTAAAATTAAACAGTAAAAGTTGCAGAACCAGAAAAGTCATACTAAAGAAAGTAGCATTACAAATTGCTAACTTAAACTTCAAAGCTTAACAGTCTGAGAAAGTTAAGAACATTCAACGCAATTCATATCACAAAGCTGGAATCTTTCACATTCAGGAAATATTCCTGTGAAAACAGATTATCAGAAAGAAAATGCTTCAGGTGAGATGCAATTAAAGAACAAGAGAAAAGAAATAATGGATTCATATTAAAATTTGCATCTGTTATGTAAAGAAACAATATATTTCAATTGTCACATATCAAACATATCTTCACATGTGCAGGGGAGACATAGGACAGTATTTAATGCTGCTGTTGCACTCCCGATCTGTTGCATAAACGGGACCCATCACTTGCACAATAGAAAGCTAGCAGTTCAGAAAGCAATCCCAGGAACAAGCAGAAACGTCTGTTTCTAGATCAAGACAGGTCAGCAGAGCTTCCTTTTGCAAGCTCCACTCACCCGCCCCATTTCAGAAATAAGGATATTTGTTTCCAGCTTATCCTGCAACTGCAAGCTTCCGACTAGTGCACAGAAAGGACTGGATACTGCATTTGCCAGTGAATTAGTGGGAAGAGGTGGGAGAGATCAAGTTGGTCAAAGCAGCAAACGTTGGGCAGGACAGGGTATCAGAAATGGCTTCCATCTCCATCTCCAAAAACACATGATCCAGGATCTCCTCTACAAGTGGGAGCCCAGCTTGATGCCATTTCACAATGCGGGAATGCATAAATGAAGACTGCTGCACAATAAGGCAGCATCATGGACCAGCTAGCTTGCACATTCTTTGAGGTGCATAATGGTGAGGAATACTCATTCACTCTTGCACTGTGACGGGGGCCCTGCTGCTATAAGCAGAGATAATATAAAAGGTTAGAAAGGCAAATAATAATAATAATAATAATAATAATAATTATTATTATTATTATTATTATTATTATTATTTGTAGCCCACCTCTCCCTTCGGATCGAGGCGGGGAACAGCCGTTAAAATTTTAAAAGCAAGAGAAAAATACAACATTAAAAACATCTTAAAATTCATCTGGATAGGCTGTCGGAAGAGGACAGTCTTCATGACTCTCTTAAATTCATGAAGACTGTCAATTTGTCTAACCTCCTCCGACAGACCATTCCATAGTCTGGGAGCGATGGAAGAAAAGGTCCTCTGGGTAACACCCGCCAGCCTAGTTCTGGCTGGCTTGAGTAAATTCTTCCCAGAGGACCTAAGTGTGCGGGGCAGATTGTACGGGAGAAGGCGATCCCACAGGTACCCTGGACTCAACACATGTAGGGCTTTAAAGGTAATAACCAACACTTTATACTTCATCCAGAAACTGATTGGCAGCCAATGAAGCAATTTTAAAAGAGGAGGGAAGGAAGAGAAGACCAAGATGTGGTAGACAGGTGGGACTTCTCACATGTTCTGCATGTTGGGGTACTGTGTTAAGTATTTACCAGCCAAAACATTGGCTGTATTGCACTAATATTTTTAGCCCTTCTACATAAGCTTACAAATTTAAAATATTGCTTCTCTTTGCCCCATTTTCCTTGCCCCTAGTCTCTACTTCCTTCATCCTTTATTTCCTAGTGCTCCCATCTGCCTCTATATATTTTGCTTTTCCTTAAAGACATCTAAGATGCTGTCCATCACACATCTTATGGAAATAAATCCTTTAATTAATGAATTATGCATTGAGTAAATAAGTGCTTCCCAGTTTGTCTTGAATTTCCTTCCATTCAGTTTTGTTGGATAACTTCAGGTTTTAGGATGAGAGATGTGGGGGGGATCCTTCCCTCTATCCTCTTTCTCCACGCCACGCATAATTTATCAGCGACCATCATACACCCATCACTTTCTTTTGCTTCCTACTTCACTTATCTTGGCTCCCTCACTTCTCTCCGCTGTCTTCTCCAGCCCATATTATTATTATTATTATTATTATTAATTAATCTCTTTCTCGCACACAGCAGTTTTTTTAGACAGACATGACAGGCTTTGTCAAGTCATGCTGTCTTTTACAGATTCAGGAATTTCCTGACGATTGAGGATGTTTTAATTGACTGCTTTCTGGATGTTGCTGTGGATGTATTTTGGAAGGCCCAGTCTCTGAAGGTTTTCTGTGTAGTTTTTTTATGTGATGCCAGTGACATGTGACTAATGGCATAATTGTGAGCTTTTCTTGTTGCTGTAGTTCTTTGACTTTCATGGCCAGTGGTGTAGATTTTCCTCTCTTTTCCTCTTCCTTTTCTAAATCATAGTTTTTATTAGGTATTGCTATGTCAATGAGGTACATGTGTTTTTCTTTTTTGTCTATGACCGTTATCTCTGATTGGTTGCAAGATATTGTTTTGTCCATATGAATTGTTCTGTCCCACTTTATTTTATGATGTGCATTTTCCAAGAGTGTTTCGGGTGAGTATGTATAGTGTGGTGTAGGTTGTTTGATGAGGTTGAATTTGATGGCCAGTTGTTGGTGAATTATTTTTGCACCTCTATTGTGTCTGTCTGTATAGTCTATTATTATTATTATTATTATTAATTATTATTAATGATTATTATTACTACTACTACTATTATTTGTATCCTGCCTTTTCCCCAGTACTGGGACTCAAGGTGGCTTTACAAAAGTACAAAATTAAAACATATAAATAGAACTATACAAAAGTTAAAAATATAATTAAATCATCTGCAGTATTAACACTTTTAAGATTAATAGACAAATGTCAAATAAAAAAATCTTTCTATCTTCACTTCTGTCCTACTTTGAGCTAGTTAATGCCAGTAGTAAGGTTTCTGCCAAAAATGCTTTGCCATGACAGGTGCTCCATGCATCTGCCATGACATATGTTATGGGTTTACCACATAGATCAGTGGTCTACTCTAAGTAGGACTAACATTGGATACAACCCAATGCACATATTGATAGAAGGAGCAGTTCACATCATAAAAGCACTGAGGCCTGCTTATTTTGCTTATTCCACCAGGCTTGCTGTTCTTCTCCACTGAAGTTCCTGAAGAAGAAGGGGTAGAGCACTCTCCAGAGGCTCTCCTGTCCTGAAAATTTCAGATTCTAATCAGGTTCTGATAGTTAAGTGCTTTAGAAGAAGACATACAATTATGTGCTCCCTCACTTCCCTACATAGTGAGAAGTTCCAAGTCTCCTTTGCTATTGTAGTTGTCTCAAAGCAATGTGCATTTACATACAATCGAATAAAAATATACAATCGAAAAAAAATACAATCGAATAAAAATATTTAAAAACAAAAGCAAAGAATTATTTAAAACAGACCAAACCAATTTTAAAAGCTAAAGGCCTGGCAAAACAGTACTGCTTTCACTGCCTGTCTAAACTCCAATAGGGATGGAGCCAACCTAGCCTCCATTGAGAAGGATTTTCAAAGTCTGGATGCTACTCCAGAAAAGGCACTGTCTCATGTACCCATGAACCTAGCCACTCTTGGTGGAGGGACATACAACAGGGCATCTGATGATCATGAAGTATGGGCCGGCTTATACAGGAAGAGACAGTCTTTCATATAATCTGGCCCAAAGCCAAAGACTTATGATGTTTCAGTAATATCTGGTTTATCTGCAGATATACAGGCAGAGTATAGATGGAGACAAGCAGTGTATACATTCCCACCAGGAAGCAAATTGACTACTTCACATCAAATCCCCAGCAGAGATGCACCCTGCACCCCAAGGTGCTTCCAGCCTCTAGGTCACAGCTCACTCCCTCTCTGCTTCTGTGCACCTCTCCTCTGATTTTTTTTAAACACATAAAGAGCTTACATCAGCTCACCTTTCCCTTAGCTGGAGGCTGTTAGATTAACAATATGTACACACGCACACACACACAGACATATGGATTGTTATACAGGTAAATATTATTTCCTAAGTATTATGTTTACTGGGAAAAGGGACCAAACAGATCTTTAAATGTTGCTCTTGTTTGGATCAGTCCAACAAAAATTTATTCATTAAACGTAGATAGCAACAGCATGTACAATGAAGACTTTTCAAGTAACCGTTTGTTCCCATGGGGGGACTGGAAAGAATATCAATATTTTACAACAAAACTGTACAGCTACTTGGGGATATAGTTTCATTGAAATTTTACGTAAGAAAACCAGATGTTCCATTTTCTTCAACTTCAAGTAATTTAACAACAAATATGGATATGATTTTTTTTAAAATCAGCCTCTCGTAACGGTAAGTTTAATTAAACTATGTTAAATTGCTTTCCCTGAATATCCTTTCTTTTTCACCCAAGGGAATGAAAAAAAAGTTTTGTAACTAATAATTTCTGCACCTGAAACAAGCCCCTGCCCTATGCATGGCACCCCATGAATTTAAAGGAACATCCTATGTTATGGTAGATACAGATGTAGAGATGCAAGCAAAGAAGAAGAAAACAGGAGTTACTCCCTAACTGCCTCCTGTGGTGAATGGCTGGTAAAATTTAGAGTGAACTAATAATGGTTGCATACATTTAAGGTCCTGCTGTTCAGATTTCTGTACTCAAAACTTCTACTGTTTGTGGCTCTACATCAGGGATGGACAATTTCTGACCCTCCAGATGTGTTGGCCTACAACTCATAATCATCCCTCACTAGCTAAGCTGGCTAGGGCTAATAACAATTGTAGACCAAAATATCTGGCAGGCCATAAGTTGCCCACCCCTGCTCTACAGCAAGTCAGCTCAGAAGTTGTGGTGCAAAAATAACTACCAGCTCCAATCCCTGGTTAACTAGCCAGAATTTCATTTGTCTGATTCTTTCTCCTCCACCAAGCAACATCCAATGGCTATGTGTGTTAGGCTGCAAGCGTAGAGCCAACAAAATGCAGAAGTGTCTCTCTGCCTAGTTTCTGCCTTCATAACACCTCCTGCAAAGTTGATATCTGGCTTTTCATCTAGCACTTTGCATACACGTCTACCCAAACTTAAAACATTACATAATTTAATCTTATTTAATAATTGTAAATATATTAAATGACCTTTAAGATTCATTTTGCATCCCTGCAAAGAATTCACCTGGCGCAGTTGCCCTCTCACCTCAACCCTGTTATAAAGCTCCTAGATACCAGTTCCACCAAGCAAACGGAACATATTGACCTTGACAAATACGTCTTACAACAAAATTAAACAACTGGTCATGTCACATGACATACATTGCTGGAAGAATATCTGTTGAAAGGCAACCAAACTGCATGACTGATAATGAACGGTAGCTGCATATTAAGAGCTTATTTCTCAAAGTAAGTACAAACAAATTGGGGTTTTATTAGCTGTTTCATTAAGTTTTATTTTAGACAAACACACACAGAAAGCATATGTGCAACATCTGATATAAAGGGGATTCTATTCAAAACAGTCTCTGTACAAAACCCATTAATGCAGCATTAAATTACTCGACAAGCCTGAAAATTTAACTATAAATTTAACTCTTTGGATAATCTATCATTCCTGACAGTGTTTATTTCATTTGCTCTGATCTTTAAATCAATGCATGTCTAATTCCAGCACATTAGTTCTGTCTTTTAAATGTATATATATTTTTAAATCTGTGCAGCTGGTGCCATGGGCTATTTTAGCACTTCGTTCTTATCATGTTTGCACCTAAAACAAATCAATATGTGTACTTTTGTCAGTAAACATTTGAACACAAAACAGATCAGTTTAGAGAAAATTACCTTGTTCTTAGTTGCTTTTATTGCTATGCTATATTTATGTTTCCACTAAAGCACAATGAGCCAAATTCAGAATGTACCTGTGATAGAACAAACCAATACTGATTGCACATGCAGCTGTACGTTCAATGAGTAGTCATAGTTGCAACCCAATGTAAGCAATAGAGCAGAAAAACAGAATCTGCCAGGAATAGGAAGAAAATTTGCATATTTAGTAGCTCTCTATGACGTTGCCTACTTAAATGCCGGGTACAACCCAGAAAAAAAACAAGTATTCTTAAATCCTATTGAAATTATTGGATTCGTACGCTTAAGGCTGCAGTCCTATTCACATTTGCATGTGGGCAAATCCCAATGAACAAAGTGGGATTTACTTCCAAGTATATATGCATAGAATTGTGCTTCTTTCTTTATTACATAGATTTACATATTACTTTTCAGTGAGCTATCAAAGAGGTTTACAAAAATATAAGAATAAAAACACAGTAGAATAATCACTAGTCAACTATAACCATACTGGCATGCATTGGGTTTCCTAGGTGTACAGGGCCCAGGTGCCTCAGTTTGCTCTTACTTTCCTTACACTGAGAGTCTACCTTCCTGGTTCTGCCTGCACTGGTTCAAAAATAACTGTTTTCTAAAGAGAGTTCTGTCTGTCTAATCTCTATGTTAAGGAAATGCTTGTGTAGTGACTCTACCTTGTTTGAAAACATTTTTCCTTACTGTAATTTGCCTAATACATGCTATATTTAAAGAAAGATTACATTAATCAATATATGACTTATTTCAGAATATATGGTTAGGATGGCAGTTTTAGTGTGACATATGTTATTTTTCTTTCAGAGATCTTAACATGTGGGACACAGCCCACCCACCTAGAAATATACTTTACCCCTTCTGTGCCCCCCCTCCATGATTTTTTTTTTTTTGCTGCTGCTGCTGCTGCTGGCTGGGTCACCCTTTGGAGAAAGCCTGCATGAAGAGTTGAGTCCTTGAGGAGATCTCTGAAGTTCAAGACTGAAGACACCTGACTAATGTCAATGGGGAGCATGTTCCAGAGCATGAGTGCTGCAAGACTAAATGTTGCATTGCAAGTACTCCTGAGACAAACTGTTCTACGTTACACTCATGTTAACATGCACTTATGCCCAACAATTTCAGTGGAACTGAGGTATGATCACAGAACCATAGGAAGGTCCTTTATATCCAGGTCCTTTATATCCTGACCCATGTATTGCACTGTATTGTATTATACAGAATACAGTACACTGAATTGTAATAATAATAATATACAGTACACTGACTGGCAATGACTTTTCAGGGTTTCAGGCAGGGATCATGCTCAGCCCTACCTGGAGATGCCAGAGATCCAATCACGGACCTTCTGAATGTAAATCATTCTGCCACCAAACTACACTATGCTTATCTCTCTTTGTATTGTTCCTATTGAAAAGACATCCCAACTGCCTAAACTAGCACAATACTGCACACAGAACCACAGAGGGCTAATGCCAGTGTAGTATAGTAGCTAAGTTTCAGACTAGAAGAGACCTAGATTCAAATCCCTACTCAGCTATGAAGCTCTTGAGCGGATTTGGGGAGTCAAGTCTCAATTGAAATGTCACAGGTTTGTTGTGAGGATAAAATTGGGGAAGTCAGAGAGAATCATGCATGCCACCTTTGAGGAAGGGGACAGGGATGGGGGAGGACTAAAATAAATATAAACCAAACTGTAGCACCAAAATTCTGCATTTAAAACTCTGGTTCTAATTCCTTTAGACATTTACTGTGGAACAAAATGCTCACACATAAAGTCACACAGCAGTGACTTCTCATGCCTAAAATTGGCTTTATCTTTTACCCTAAACTGTTTGTGATGTGGCCTGAATTTTACTGTGATGTGATCAAATGGGCCAACCATGCTACTTGTGTAAAATAAATATTTCTTAAATTTGCCCAGTTTCAAAACTTAAAATAGTATCAGATTTTAATAGTAACAAAACTTGTTTTATCAAGGTCAGTCTACAAAACAGCCACTGACTACAAACAGCCCTGTGATTTGTAAAACTTTCCTCCAGGCAACGAGTTTAGAAAGATTATGTTACTCAGAAGAGAATTCAAAGATAGAGGTGTTGTCTTTCTTTTAGGCCATCAATGTACTATAAATTATTAAAGCCCTTTATGAGTATATGAGCTAGTAAAATAAATTCTGGCCTTATAATTTTTGTAAACATTTGCAAAGCTGTACAAGATTATCCATCAAAAAACAACACCTCACAAACCATTTAGAAGGGAAATGCTCCAAATACAAATGTCTAACCTTCCTGAGTATTCCTTTAAAGAACACATAAAAAAAACCTTCAAAACCCAAATCCTCAACTTGCTTTTTTAATTAAAGAAAGTTTAAACTTCAGTATATTTTTTTGCTTGTTTGTATTTAAAACCCCTGAATCCTGCCCATTAATAGCATGCTTTCAGGGCAATTCACAAATAAAAAATAAATACAAGAACTATTAAAGCTTTGAGAAAAGCAGAGCTCTTTAAAAGCAGTAAAATAAGCAAAAATAAGATAATGAAGCACCAAAACAGCAAGATAAATTGTTGTTTAGAGGTCTCGTAAGAAAAGCTTCCAAAATTCTGTGTACCCACATTTTTGGTTTTAAGGGTCTATAGTGTGGAAAAGGGTGACGGGAAATGTTGTAGAGACAGACATCAAAGAACATCCATACGTACACAGCAGAACTAGCAATAATGCCCCTTCATTAAAGATTTTTAAATGATCAGAGCAATCATCCCCCACCTGGTGCCCTGCAGATGCATTGATCTACAAGTTACAGAATCCCTCAGCCAGCTGGCTGGGGGATTCTGGAAGTTGTAGTCCAACACATCTGGAAGGCATCAGGTTGGGTATGGCGGGGTTACAGACTTAAAACATGGCCCGTACCTTTACATCTCTCCACTGCCAATTGTCTCCTATTAGTTCTGAGTGCTTGATAAATTCTGCACAATATTGCTTGAATTTATTCTCTTCCAAAAAGAAATCTTCACGATCCAAGTTAAGTGACATCTAACAAGAAAACAAAGTGTTAACATTGGCAGAAGCTTTGAACTCTCCTGAAGAAAAGGAAAGAAATGCAAAGGGTCAACACACAGTAGGGACTGGGATCATGCCTAATCCTTTGGCTTCAGTTGGACTTTCTGCTTATGAACAATGATGGTGTCTACCGTCAGGTATCACTCTGTACTACAGTAATTCATCCCTGTACACCTTAATAGGCCCTTATGCTAATGAAAAACCCTTTGAAAGGTACAAGCCTCTCCATCTCTGCCTCTGCAGTGGTAAAACACCTCTTTCTATTAGTCCCATTTTGTTACCTTAGGGAACAAATTGATTTCACTACAACTTGATTCTGCACTAAAAATGCTTCTCTTTTCTCACACTCCACTCTGTAATGCATTCTGACAGATAGCACGCTTCAATAAAACGAACAGAGCTTGAACAAGTAGAGCACTTTGAGGATTGAAATGTTGATATAGTTAAGTCTTCAGCCAATTCTATCTTCTTTTTAATTGTGTATAGTGTGAGTAGAACCAAACATTACCATCACTCCAGGTTACCAGGAATAAGGAGAACACATATATTCCAAGTTTTGGAAATATGTCAGTAATTACTAGGTTTCCCATTACAGTGATCAGATGCAAAACTGTAATCAACACAGTGCAGGTAAAAATACTGTAGTTTTCACACAGACTTTAAATAGAACCACCTGTTTTTAGCAAATGAACAGATGCAGACATAACAGAGCAACTGGAAACTAACACACAATATCATCTCCTCCCATGAACATACCATAAAACCATTGCAAATGTCATGAAGAAAGAATTAAGCTCTTTGTAAAAATGATTTGTTTCAGGATAATTGCACTGATCATGAGAATTTAGTTTGTTCCTTTAATCTGCAAGGCTACCATCTTCCTTTATGTTTTATTTGCAAAATTAAGGGCATTCTAGTGCAAGGGTAAGCAGAAGGTAAACCTGGATCTATTGGTAGATTTCTGGCAATTTGCAATAGATTGGCAAGGATTTCTGATTATCAATTCTTTAACACCAGCGGCAAAAAAATGACCTACCACCACCACACACCCTAAATTATTCCACTAAAATTAAGAAAGCTGGGGTAACCAGGAATGGATTTGTGTGTGGAAGGTTTGTGAGGTCCATTCAGTTCTGCTACTTAAAATGTATTCTTGGGATCAGAAATCTTTCATTTCTAAGTGTATGCATTTTGGACGAAGTTCCAGTTGGTGGATCTTCTAGTAAAAAAGAAAACAGATCTTGCAATACTGAAGTCTGCCCACCTGTTCGACAGCAACCTGGCACAACTTATATCCCATCATGTTGAATGATACCCATCAACCATATATGCGACTTGCTGACCATTCAATTAGTCTTCCTGGTTTTGCTGCCTACATCAGACTGAAAAGGGAAGGGGCATAGTCAAGCACCTAGCAGCTATAATACATTGTTGTGTTCAACTTCATCTGCTGTGGTTATAGGAGTTTTAACTGATACCCTTGATGATGCCTACAAAACACTCATGCCTCAGAAAACCATCAGCAACCTGATCATGAGTACATTTACTTTGTGAAGAACAATTTACATGGCATTTTGGAGGGCTTCCTTTTCTTAAAGTCAACTCAGTTTGAATCAACATACAATGAAAGGTCACTTAAGTCAGACATCAGAATTTCGGTAATCATGAGGCTCACTTTTTTGTTTTGTTGTGTTACACAGAGTCAATCAAAGGAACTGTGATGCTTGGATGTGCACTAAGTTAATGTACAGACTATAGCCCAAATATCGGTAACCCCTACTGATGCGTTGCTAACGATTTCACATCAATAAGAGGCTGGATTCCATTTACACTTCTGCTTAAACTGACACATGCAACACAAAATTTGGAATAATTGTATAATTAATAAATATGAACAAACAGAACTAAAATACTTTTAGATGATTGACAAATAAAGAGCAACGCATAAATACAGATTAACATATGGAAATGTACAAAATATAAGAACACTTAAAGAAAAGGAACAGTTGAGAAGGATCTCTGAGGAGAAGATAAACCCGTCAATGATACATCTACAAAGATTACTGCAATCTACAATGTACTCCCCTTCAGAAACCTCTGGCCTGCTCTTTCTGTCCCTCTGCAGCCTCTTTTTCTTTCTCCTTCCATTTAGTTTTTCCAACTGTTAGACCCAGCGGCCACTCCAAGATTCCCCCTTCCCACTCGGATAGAATGTTCACAGACCTTACAGGTATGTGACATTAAAGTCAGTGAGGCACAATAATAGCGAGCATCCCATAAAGTGACATAAAGAATAATTCACTTAGACTGTGGACCAAACTGGATGATGATCATCATCATCATTATTGCAGGCTGTGATCATTATTCACTTAATGCGCTGCATCCCGTTTTGCACATCCCTTTTGGTCCCAAGAGCCACATCAGGTGTCTGCTGGAGTGGTGAGGACATATACATACACACATACGCACTCCAATAAAACACACGCACCCTTCTCACAGTCACCCCAACAGCAACACATCTTGGACTTGTACCAACATCAAAGTACTAAAGCCTCCTCCTTGCCCCAGCCACCATAAAACCATCACAGACAAAGAGAAGGGGGGGAACTTTAGGAAAGACTTTATGTTTCCTGCCACAGAGCATGAACCTCAATCCTGGAGCATACCAGGATGTAGAATAGGAACCTTCAACCACTAATTCAAAGGATGTTCTAGCAATGTGTTTCTTGGTCTATGATAGAACTCATACAGCCTTTTTTCTCCCCCATCCCCATCTTCCATTTTTTCAGCAGAGGAAATGCTGGGGGTCTGGGAGACGCCATTTTAAGGAGCTACCTGTCACCTACAGGCCACACTTTTGGACTATTAGTGCTTCAATTGCAGGTCCCCCTCCAAAAAAAGTTTTTTACTACTTAAAGACATATGAAGCTTTCTATGATATGTGTGAACAGAAGTTGCTTATTGTCCCTCTTCCTGATCAAAGTTCTGCCACTCCTCCTTCATCATCATATTTTAAACTTTCTGACCTGAATACTGAATTTTCAAAGGGGCTTTTCCTTCTGTGTGCTTGATAATTTTATTGTTAATACAGCTTTCTACCAATCTAGCCACAACAGACATTAAGCTAACCAGCCTGTAATTTCCCAGATCCTATCTGGATCCTTTCTAAAATTAGTCATTTTCCTGTCCTCTGGTACAGAGGCTGATATTAGGGACATGCTACATATTTTTACTAAATGTCAGCAATTTCACATTTGAGTTTTTTAAGAACTCTACCATGGATACCATCTAGTCCTAGTGATGTATTTGCTTTTAATTTCTCTAGAACAATAAACACCTTTTGTCACTACTGTTTGTCTCAGTTCCCTTAGTACTCCTTTAACCCCATTGTCATCCAATGGTCCAACTGCCTCTCTAGCTATATGCTTCTGATATATTTAAAGAATTCTTTATTGTTGGCCTTGATATTGTTAGTGATATACTCTTCAAGACTTTTTTCACATCCCTTACTGTCTGCTTTCATTTCCTTTGCTAAAGTTTATGCTTCCTTTTGTTTTCCTCATTTGGGCAAGCCTTCTTTTAATAGCTTCCTTGAGACTTGTCGTTAACCATGCTGGCAACTGCTTGGGACTTGGTGCTATGTTTCCTAAGCTGTTGTGTACATTCTAGCTGAGCTTCTATTATTGTGGTTTTGCGTAACATCCAAGCATTTTGAAGGGATTTAACCCACTTGACTCCCCTTTTCAACTTTTTTACCTCATTTTAGAGAGGTTTTCTCTTTTGAAGTCGAATGTGACTGCATTGGACTTCCTTGGTGATTTTCCATTTAAATATGTATTAATCTGTTAGCACTGTGGTCACTGTTTCCAATTGGTTAACAGCACTCACATCTTGTAATAGGCCCTGGGTGGCAGCATTTAAGATTAAATCCAGGATCACCTCCCCTCTGGTCAGTTCTATGACCAACTCTTTAGGGCATTGAGAAATTTAACCTCTTTGGAATGACCGGAACATGCATTTACCCAGTCAATGTGTGGGTAATTGAAGTCACCTTTTATTACAGTTCCTCATTTGGATGCCTCACTGATTTCATTTTCCATCTGAGAATCATTCTGAGTTTTCTGGCCTGGGGGACAATAAAATGTCCCTAGTACTAAATGGCTTTTGGGGCCTGGTGTTGTCGCTTTAGTCTGCCCCTAAATTTTCTAATGTGTGCCGTCTTTGACATACAGAGCAATACCTCCTCCAGTACACTCTTCCCTGTCCTTCCTGTAGAGTTTATATCCAGAGATGACAGTATCACTTTCATTCTCTCCATTCCATCAGGTTTCCATTATGGCCACTATATCTAAGTTCTCCTTTAAAACTAGGCACTCCAAATTTCATACCTTGGCTTGGACACTTCTGGCATTAGCATAGAAACATCTGTACATCGTATCCCTCCCCAGGTGTCTCTGTCGTCTGTATCTTCTGCTATGGCACGTTAGGCCTCTTTGACTGGCCACCTTGTTTCAACATATGCTCATGGCTTTTTCGCTTCCTGTCCCCATTTGGGCAACAGGAAGCATGTTCATCTTCTTCCACTAGGAATTCAACCCAAACCAGATGCTTCCCAGCTCCTCAGCTTTCCCCAAAGTTTCAGTTTAAAAGCTTCCCTGCCACCTTTTTCATGTTAAACACCAGCAGTCGGTTTTCATTCTGGTTCAAATGGTGCCCGTCCCTCTTGTACAGGCCTGGCTTGTCTTAAAAGGTCCCCCAAAGTCTAATCTGAACCCATCCTCCCTACACTTCCATCTCATCAACATATTGGACCAACTATGGTCCAGGAACAGCCATAGTTGGTAAAAGGTAGGGGTGTGCACGGACCCCCCGGATCGGATCGGGACCCGGATCGGGACCTCCAATTTTGTCCCGGACCGGTTCGGACAAAATCGGAGGCCCCCCGGACCGGATCGAGTCCGATCCCGATCCAAAAATCGGAAATTTTTGGATCGGCCGCCATTTTTTTCCCCATAGACTTGCATTGCAATGCAAGTCTATGAGGAAAAAATGGCGGCGGGTGGGTAAGGGGGGGCCTAACTCCCTCCCCCCCCCGGGGCCGTCCGCTGTGGACGGCCCCGGCAGGTAAACCCCCTCCCCCGCGCTCCCTACCCCCCCTGGGGCCGCCTGCTTCCATCCGCTGGCGCCCGCGGGCGCCAGCGGATAGAAGCGGACGGCTCCGGGGGGGGGGGGTAAGCCCCCTTCCCCGCCACTTACCTTCTCGGCACGTCCGGCGCCGGCGGCTACTACCAGCGGGCTCCGCGGCCTACTCTCGAGTAGCGCGCCGGGTGATGACATCACCCGGCGCGCCACCCTGGAGCAGGCCGCGGAGCCTGCTGGTAGTAGTAGGCGCCGGCGCCGGACGGGAGCCGCCGGGCCGGGCAGGTAAGGGCCCCCCTCCCCCCTCCGCGCGCCCCCTCCTCCCCTCCACGCACCCCCTCCTTACCTTTCCGGCCCGGCGGCTCCCGTCCGGCGCCGGCGCCTACTACTTCCAGCAGGCTCCGCGGCCTGCTCTAGAGTAGTGCGCCGGGTGATGACATCACCCGGCGCGCCATCCTAGAGCAGGCCGCGGAGCCTGCTGGGAATAGTAGGCGCCGGCGCCGGACGGGAGCCGCCGGGCCGGAAAGGTAAGGGCCCCCCTCCCCCCTCCGCGCGCCCCCTCCTCCCCTCCACGCACCCCCTCCTTACCTTTCCGGCCCGGCGGCTCCCGTCCGGCGCCGGCGCCTACTACTTCCAGCAGGCTCCGCGGCCTGCTCTAGAGTAGTGCGCCGGGTGATGACATCACCCGGCGCGCCATCCTAGAGCAGGCCGCGGAGCCTGCTGGGAATAGTAGGCGCCGGCGCCGGACGGGAGCCGCCGGGCCGGAAAGGTAAGGGCCCCCCTCCCCCCTCCGCGCGCCCCCTCCTCCCCTCCACGCACCCCTCCTTACCTTTCCGGCCCGGCGGCTCCCGTCCGGCGCCGGCGCCTACTACTTCCAGCAGGCTCCGCGGCCTGCTCTAGAGTAGCGCGCCGGGTGATGACATCACCCGGCGCGCCACCCTAGAGCAGGCCGCGGAGCCTGCTAGTAGTAGTAGGCGCCGGCGCCGGACGGGAGCCACCGGGCCGAGAAGGTAAGTGCCCCCCTCCTCCCCCCCCCCGCTGTCCACTTTCATCGGCGGGCGCCCGCTGGCGCCCGCCAATGGAAGCGGCGGTGGGCGCCAGTGGGCGCCCGCCGATCCGCCGATCCGCCGAACCGGTTCGGAGCTTTTTCGGACCAGTTCGGATTGGATCGGCCGATCCAGCTGCGGGATCGGAAATCGGATAATTTATCCGATTTCCCACTGGACCGGACTCGGATCGTGGATCGGGTCCGATCCAGTGCACATCCCTAGTAAAAGGCACTCTTAGCCAAGACCACTCCAGGGACAAAAATGAATCTAGGAGTCCACATGCCTGATCCTTCAGGGACAGTACAACCCCATCCAGATCATGGAACTGACCTATTTCCTGGACCTGTGACCCATCCACCAACAGTACTTCCATCTTGCCAGGTTTAAACTCAAGTTTATTGGTCTTCATCCAGCCTATCACTGCATCCAAGCACCAGGCCAGAGCCTGCATGGCCAAACCTGACCATGTGTTTGCACATCAGAGAACGTTGCCCAGTTACTTATGATATGTCCAGTTGGCTCTACTTTTATAGAACACTTGTGCATTCCCTCTTTTCTTTTTTCCTTTTCTTACATTGGTTCTAACCCCCTGGCATCTCTGCATTTCAGCCCACATAGCCCCCCCCCCAGCTGAGAGGCCCAACCTGTGCACAGCTGACTTCCTCCACTTAGGTGAAGAAGTAACAAAGGGGAGGCAGGAGGAACATGGGCTGAACTGTTGTGTTTTCTCCGATCTGGAACTTGCAAGGGACCAGCTGCACAAAGAGAAACCGGTTGTTTACCCGAATTACAAAGCAGATAAAACCAGTTTTCTTTTCCTTTTAAAATCACTCCTGCTTTTGGCATGCTTAACAGACAAGGCTGTGCTGAAAAAGAAGAAAATCCTCTCAAATACACACCCATCCTTCAAGAGCCTCACCAATTTCCCTCCCGTTTCTCGGTGGAATTATCCCTGTGAGAGGTTGGGAAAAGGAGCGGGGGAATTTACACTGGGGAAGGAGTGAGCGTCAGTCTGGCTGGGCACAACGGGAGGGGAAAGACCCGCCCAAGGGACGTGCTGCAGCAATGACGGAGGAAGCTTTCCACGGAGGCGGCTGCCAGGGCGGGAGTTTCCAAACGGCACCACCAAGGCGCAGAGCGCCGCCGAAACACAGAAGTTGGCTGCAAGAGCCAGAAGAGAAGCCGCCGAAACACAGAAATTGGCTGCAAGAGCCAGAAGAGAAGCCCTCGGGCGGAGAGACGTGGGAGACGCAGCTAAGCTTCCGTGCCTGTCTGCTGCCTGCCCTGGAGAGCCCCACGCCCGCCCCTTCCTCTCCCTCCCCCTTTCCTCTCACCTTCTCCGCCTCGCGCCACTTTCTGGCAGAGACGCAGAGCAGACTCCGTCTCTCTATTTCCATATGGGAGGAGCTCGGCGGAGGGTGGAAAGAAGGGGAGAGAAAGCGGAGCAAGCGCAAAAGCACCGGCGGGATTGCCTTCCTCTCCCTCAGGCTCCAAGAGCACCCTCAGGTCCTGAACCTTTGAAGCGCATGTGCGGGTCAGACGCATGCGTTAACCGTATATGTGTGCAAGCAGGCAGAGGAAAGCAAAGCACCTGAGAAAAGGGGGTCCGTCCTCTGCACAGTATTTCAGGGTTGCCTCCACCTTACGTTCAGAAGTTAGGACAGAACCTAGATCGCCCTTTTAAAGAAAAGGCAGTATAAGTTACATACGCTGAAACTATTGGTACCACCTGGTTTCTGTGGTAATAACATTTACAATATAGTAGCATTCAAATAATAGCACTCTGCAATAATAATAGCATTCAGACAAGCACTCTGCAAAATGAACAAAGTTACAATTCGCACAGCATTTGCTAACTACACTGGGTAATGAGGAGACATAAAATTCTGACAGTTCGTAATGGAACACTGCCAATCCCGACCCTTTGCGGTTCATTGCGCTGAGTCACTTTATCCAACATTCCAACACGTTTCTGGGTAAAAATCGGATCCAGTAGAATTAAAACATCCCTTAATTTTTTATATGGGATCATCCAAACCACCATCAAACAAAAACATGGATGTGTAGGGTATGGCTCCTCATGGATCTTAATTATTTTTACAAGAGATCCCCTCTCCTTCAAATTACAGGCAAAATACACATCACATCCATGCTCATGGATTAAACACTAAAAACAGAATCCATACCTCACATCACCATGACACAAAAGTATGAATCCAAGGAACAGATCGTCATGAATTTTACATGGCATATCCCCACCCAAACCATCATCAAATCAGAGATCACATCCTTGCCCACAGACTGCACTATAAAAATCATGGATGGAGCTGTCATCGCTACTGCCATTGTCCAATGTTAATCTGAGACACTACTCCTCCAGGTTTTTACACCAAATGCATCTCCAAACCACATGAGGATCTGTGCCTTGAATCTAAGCTTTTGTGCCATCGCGGCACTATGAAGCCTCAGATCCATGTTTTTTATGGTGCTGTTTGTGGGCACAGATGTGATTTCTGTGATAACATGGTGATTTGGGTGGTTTCCCCTGTAAAAGATCCTGAGGTTGTGTGCCTCAGACCCATGTTTTGTGCCATGGCAACAGCATGAAGCCCTGGATCTGTGCATTTTTTTAAAAGTGCAATCAATACACACAAATATCATCTGTAATCCAATAGTGGTTTCGGTGGGATCCTATATAAAATTTCAGAGAATCTATGCCTCATATCTGTGCTTTCTCGCAATAGCAGCACTGTGAAGTATGGGATCTACAAATTTTATGGTGCAGTCTGCAAGTATGGATGTGCTCTGTGATTTAACTGAATCTCCTGTAAACATCATGAAGATCCATGCCTTCAAGCAATGCTTCTTCAACATGGCAGAACTGGCAAATACCAGATCTGAGATTTTTATCATGTAGTTTATAGCCACCAATGTTACCCTGGTTCCATCCAATGAGGCCTGCAGGGCCAAACAGGCTGTGCACTCCTGGTCTAGAAACCTACAGTGGTGGATCAGTGGAATAATTCCCCATCAGTGTACCAATTCTTTCACTACCCCATTCTGGGGGATATATACATAGCGTTCAATGTCCTAAGCTCTATATTTGTAAGAAACTGCCTTCCTCTCTCCTCCTCTTACTCATGTTTTTCAAAATCTCTATTCCCCACCCCCAAAATGGCTAATTGGCAGACTGATGGGTTTGGACAGCAACACTACACAGGGTCTGGTTCTCAGTGATTAAGTACATAAGATGTGCCATACTGGATCAGACCAAGGGTCATCTAGTCCAGCATTCTATTCACACAGTGGCCAACCAGCTGCCCACAGGAAACCCACAAGCAGGACATGAATGTAACAGCACCTCCCAGCCCATGTTCCCCAGCAACTCGTGTACATAGGCATACTGCCTCTGATACTGGAGGCTGCATAGAGCCATCAGGACTAGTAGCCATTGATAGCATTATCTTCCATGAATTTGTCTAACCTCCTTTTAAAGTCATCCAAATTGTTGACCATCACTATGTCTTGTAAGAACATAAGTACCATGCTGGATCAGACCAAGGGTCCATCTAGTCCAGCACTTCTTTCACACAGGGGCCAACCAGCTGTCGGCCAGGGACCAACAAAGCAGGACTCGGTGGTAGCAAATTCTTCCTTCCATCTCAGCTATTGAATTATCTTCCCCTGCACTGATACCAAAGCTTAAGCCACTTACCAAAGCTTGAACTGATGCTATCATAGTAAAGACAGAGGATATACAAGCTACTTGTGCTATTTTCAGGTACATATCATATGAATATTAGATAGTGAACTCATTCTGGACGTCCAGGTAAATGCCTACATCAGTAATGAAGCTGTTGTGCTCTGTGGTCAGCCTCACAATTACTTCAAAACATCTGAGCAATAATACACTGAATATGCAAACATGCTTATACCTAGTCAATCCAAACCACTCTACTCAAACTAGCAGATGATGTCCGGGGTCTCCTGTAGAGATTTGTCCTGCTTCTGCTGCCTGGGTTCCCTTCTTAACTGGGGAAGCTAGGGATCAATTCAGCTGCTTTCTGGATACAAGGCATGTCCTCTGCCACCAAGTTATGGTCTCGCCATACAACATTAGTATGTTCTGTTTATAAACTGACATCCAGGGAATCACAAATGCTCATGCAACATAAACCAGTTAGTGTCTAGCAACAGCAGAGTAATTTTTACATTGCTGCTGCTACAGACTGAAATGGCTACTCATCTGGAATTATGTGGTAGGTTTAGCTAAATAATCAAGCTTTTATGTTTTGAAGTGTCTTCCACCCAATATACATATGTCAGTATGTCATCATCTTTTTTTTTAACATACTATAGCCTGAATTTGCTAATGATGCTGTGCTGTCATGTGTGAAGTTTTCCAAATGTGTTATTTCTAATTTTCAGGGTGTATATTCTTGATAGTGGCTGGAATGATTGAACTAAACCTCTAAAGCTGTTGTGCACCATTGTTCTTGTTATTTCATTTTCCTAAATACGAGCTCTTGCCAATTAAATTTTTCAACAAGATACCTTATTTCATATTCAAGCATAATACCCAGTTTCACTGCCTGAAACTTTCCATTCTAGCCAGAACACATTTTTATTAGTTCACCATAAATATTTGCTAAGTGTTGGTGTTCATTAAACATTGAATGTCCATTTATGTTTGTTCAATATGTTTAGAAATCATAATCAATTTATATATATATATACACACACACACACACACACACACCAAGGGCCCACCCAGGGAAGGGTTAAGTGGCAGTAGACATTTTTCATATACTCATTTGGAGCATGCACAAAACATTGATCCCTTGTGGGGGGGGGCTTGGAGTACACTCAAAGGATCAAGCCCCATCAGGACAAAGGAGTGCTCATATATTCCTACAAATTGATCCCTTTGTCCTGGAGTGCATTTTTACCAAGATTCTGCTTGTTCACACAGCTCCATGATAACCAACACTTTGGGGGAGCTTTTTTAGAGCAGGGAAAATGTGATGTTTAATTTTGAAAGTGAAAGACTGTATGATTCCCTCTTGTGTATTTGTGCTGTTCCATTATACCACAGCACCACCTAGAGGTTATGTAGCAGAAAAGCAGAAAAGGAAATGTTCCTCATGTAGTGCTTGGACCTCAATTCTGTGACAAAATCAAAAGTAAATACATAAGATTAACAGCCTTGTGTAGAAAAACTCTTAAAACAGCTGACATGAAAGGAAGAGTGTCTCAGAACAGTGGTGCAGCTAGGGCTAAACCTTGTGGCCAAAGTACAGGGCCACACAGCCCATCCTCCACCTCCTCCCCCATGACCACCTAGAGGACATATGGTGATGTCGGCATCATGGTAGTTGAAGCAAGTTCCATTTTATTCCTATAGTTATGAGCCAGTGCCTGCAGGAGGAGGGGACCACCTTCACCCCACCCAGGGAAGCGGGAGAGCTGCCTGCTGCTGTTGCTGCTGCTGTTGCTTGCTACCATCACCGCCCTCTCCCTGTTGGACTGCTGCTGCTCAAGTGGACTGCCACGCCCTGCAGGACCAGGCCCCCAGGTACTCAGCCGGTTGCTGCTGGCATTCTCCACCTGTCCCTCTCTTGGAAGAGGGATACATAAGCCGGCTGGCTGGGGTGTCCTGGGAGAGCCAGTGCCTGCAGGAGGAGGGGACCACCATCACCCCACCCAGGGAAGAGAGAGAGCTGCCTGCTGCTGCCACCTGCCTGCCTGTTTGCTGCTGCTCTTTTTTTTCTCCCTCCCTTTCTCCCCCCTCCTTTTTCCCTGCTTGGCTTTTTCTGGGTCTTGAGCCATGTGCCTGGGAGGGAGGATACAGAGCCAAGTGGGGGGATTTGAGGGGGCCCCAATCAGTGTAGTGATGGGTAGAGGGAGATATGGCATTGTGAGGAGGACGTGCCAGGTAAGCGGAACGCGGCTCAGACAGTTAACGGCTGTGCCATGTTCCAGTCCTCCTCGCAACCACAGGTTTGTTGCTTGCCCTGTCAACCAGTCCTCGGGACTCCGGATGCTGCTCTTAAATGCCAGATCGGTACATAATAAGACCTCCCTCATCCATGACTTAATTGTGGATGAGGCAGCCAATCTGGCATGTATAACCGAGACCTGGGTGGGTGAGCAGGGAGGAGTTAGTCTCTCCCAGTTATGCCCACCAGGATACTTGGCTCAGCACCAGGGTAGACCTGAGAGCCGGGGGGGGGGGGTTGCTGTGGTCTATAGGAACTCCATCTCCCTCTGCAGGCTCCCTGTCCATGTGACTACTGGTCTGGAGTGTTTGCACCTTGTGTTGGGTCAGCAGGACAGATTAGGGATTCTGTTGGTGTACCGCCCACTCCGTTGCTCAACAGACTCCCTAAGTGAGCTGACGGAGATGGTCTTGGGTATACTGCTGAGATCCCCCAGACTGTTGGTTCTGGGGAATGTCAACATTCACGCTGAGGGCACCTTATCCAGGGCAGCTCAGGATTTCATGGTCTCCATGACAACCATGGGACTGTCCCAACATGCCATCGGCCCAATGCATGTAGCAGGGCATACTCTAGACCTATTTTTTGCAACTGGACATGGAGATGGTGATCTGAAAGTAGAGGACTTTACATCAGTCCCTTTGTTGCTGATGTTTAGAATTACAGCGGCTTTTCCCCTCTGCAAGGGTGGGGGAACCATTAAGATGGTCCGCCCCCGGAGGCTAATGGATCCGGATGGTTTCCAGAGGGCTCTGGGGAGTTTTCCGGCTGATAGGGCTGACTCTCCTGTCGAAACCCTGGTTGATCTGTGGAATGCAGAAATGACCCGGGCAGTTGACACAATTGCTCCTGAGCACCCTCTCCTGTGTAGAGCTCGTACGGCTCCATGGTATACCCCAGAGCTGAGAGCAATGAAACAAAACAGGAGACGGCTTGAGGGCAGATGGAGACAACTCCTGGTGGATGCAATCAAACACTGGTAAGTGCCTATAGTAAGGTGTATTCAGGGGCAGTGAGGGCGGCAAAAAAGCAATACTTTGCTGCCACTATCAAATCATCAATCTGCCACCCAGCGGAGCTTTTCAGAGTTGTCCAGGGGCTATTACGTGCGGGCCCCAAGGATGTGGTACAACCATCTGAGGACCACTGTACTGAATTTGCTAGGCACTTCCAGAATAAAATCTTGGACATCTGCCAGGACTTAGATTCCAGTGTTATAGCAGGTGAATCTAGCGAGGTGTCCAGGACACAGGCTTGTCCTGTTTTCTTGGATGAGTTTCAGTTGATACAGCTCGAGGATGTTGACAAGGTGCTTGGACAGGTTCATGCAACCACCTCTGTACTGGATCCTTGCCCCTCTTGGCTAATAAAAGTTAGCAGGGATGGAACAGCCGGCTGGGCCAAGGAAGTGATTAATGCCTCTCTACGAGAGGGAGTGGTCCCAGACCGTTTGAAGGAGATGGTAGTGAGACCACTCCTGAAGAAATCTTCCCTAGACCACGAAAATCTTAATAACTATAGACCTGTGGCAAATATTCCATTCCTGGGCAAGGTCCTTGAGCGAGTGGTTGCGAGCCAACTCCAGACACTCTTGGATGAGACTGTTTATCTGGATCTATTTCAGTCCGGCTTCAGGCCTGGTTTTGGCACAGAAACAGCCTTGGTCGCCCTGTATGATGACCTATGTCAGGAGAAAGACAGGGGGAGTGTGACTCTGTTGATTCTCCTTGATATTTCAGTGGCTTTCGATACCATCGACCATGGTATCCTTCTGGGACAACTGGCTGAGTTGGGAGTGGGAGGCACTGCATTGCAGTGATTCCGCTCCTGCTTGGCGGGGCGGCTCCAGAAGGTGGTCAGTCTAGTCCCTGCTGTGTAACATCTACATGAAACCGTTGGGAGCAGTCATCCAGAGATGACACACAACTCTATTTCTCCTTTTCATCTTCAGCAGGTGAGGCTGTGGATGTGCTGAACCAGTGCCTGGCTGCGACAATGGACTGGATGAGGGCTAACAAACTGAAACTCAATCCAGACAAGACTGAGATGCTGTTAGTGGGTGGTTCTGCTGACAGGATGGAGGGTGTTCAACCTGTTCTGGATGGGGTTGCACTCCCCCTGAAGCAGCTGGTTCGTAGCTTGGGGGTTCTCCTAGAACCATCTCTGTCACTTGAGGCTCAGGTGGCCTCGGTGACATGGCGTGCCTTCTACCAACTTCGGTTGGTAGCCCAGCTATGCCCCTATCTGGACAGGGATAACCTGGCTTCAGTTGTCTATGCTCTAGTAATCTCTAAATTTGATTACTGCAATGCACTCTACGTGGGGCTGCCTTTGAAGACGGTTCAGAAGCTGCAACTTGTGCAAAATGCAGCGGCCAGAGTGATAACAGGAACCAGAAGGTTCGAGCATATAAGACCTACTCTGGCCCGCTTGCATTGGCTGCCTATACGTTTCTGAGCCCAATTCAAGGAGCTGGTTCTAACCTATAAAGCCTTACACAGCTTGGGACCACAATACCTGATGGAAAGCCTCTCCCGACACGAACCTACCCATACACTACGATCCACATCTAAGGTCCTCCTCCGGTTGCCTATTCCGAGGGAAGCAAGGAGGGTGGCAACAAGGGAGAGTTCCTTTTCAGTGGTTGCCCCCCAATTATGGAATGATCTCCCCGACGAGGCTCGCCTGGCGCCAACATTGTTATCTTTTCGGCGCCAGGTCAAGACTTTCCTCTTCTCCCAGGCATCTAACAGCATATGATGAGGGTTTTGTGATTTTGTGTTGTTGTGTTGTTGTTGTTGTGCTTTGACCCAGAAGGATATTGTAATTTTAACTTGTTTTTATGCTTTATGGTTTTGAATTTTGTATATCAGTGTTTTTAATGTTCAATGTTTTTAATTTTTGTAAACCGCCCAGAGAGCTTCGGCTATGGGGCGGTATATAAATAGAATAAAATAATAAATAATAATAAATAATGGTGCTCTGATTTAAGTGATTTTAAAATGCAAAACTATAAGTGTAAGAGTTGTTTTTTTAAAAAAATCAGGGTCGGCAAACAGTTTTGTTATTGTTGTTCTAACAGAACAGTAATGTAGAAGAAGCTTTAAGGCATGGATTGGCCATTGGAGAAAAGAGAAATATTAGTTTGTGCTTCACAAATGAAATAATACACATGGCCATCCAAAGGAACTAGGGTCAAAATTGTAAAGCTGCACCACCAGCTCTGTAAACAGAAAAAAGTTGGTTCTGGTTCTGCAACTTCTTGTTTAATATTGATAAGACTAGGTAAGTTGCTTCATCTTTCTCAGCTTTATCTCCCCTAACCCATTCTTTGCATACTTTATTCTAACCGGCTGCCTGCAAGGAATCTTTCATATTATGAAGGAATATAATGATCATTTACACTGGTGCAGTTTCATTGCCTTCAGCCAGGTCTGTACCAGCTTATCTGTCAAATATCCTGCAGCTGGCAGTAGGATGGGCAGAAGCAACAAGCCCATTTTCATTAACCTGTTGGGGGCAAAGTACAGAACAGCTCCTCTGATATCCAACCAGTCTCTATCAGCAGGCATCCATCTTACTGCTAGCAAGAAAATGATGCAGACAGTGAAAATCTACCTATTGACTTACATCAGGGGGCACGCAACCAGTGCCCTCCAGATATTTTTGACTACAACTGCTGTAAGCCCTAGCCAGCATGCCCAGTAGTCAGGGATTATGGAAGCAGTAGTCCAAAACATCTGGAGGGCACCAGGTTGCCTGCCCTGACTTACGTCAACTAATTTCCTGTCTCTCTTCTTTTTAAATAGATCTATAACTTGCAGTTTAACATTTATTACACATTCTCATATCTTTCTGTCCTACTCTTTTAACCTTTCTCTTTTGTATATTGTCTTCTAAATTGTAGGCTTTAGGGGCAAGGATCTTTTTTATGCTAGTAAATCACCCCAATACTTGTAGAATAGATGGATAAAAAGAGGCTGCCTCTACAAGAGGCATTTAAAGCTCTTTCAAGGTGCATTAAAAAATTTACCTCTACAAGAACGGAGCGCAAATCGGGCGTAGAGGCGCTTTAAACATCCGATTATGCGCATTATTGAATGCATGTTAAATAGCGAGTTTTATTTTGCTCCGGCCGTTAAAGCGCATTTTGACTATGTAAACAAGTGATTCTCCGCATTAACTACTTGTAAAGCGCATTTGAAACAACCGGTAAGGTCACCTATTGTGTGCTCAATTACCTCCTGCATACAAGCATTTGCAATAAAGCGCTTCAGCGATTATGCGCATAATCAGCTAACCAGGCGTCAAACAGAATCCATCTAGAGGGGGTCAGACATACACATTTCTCAGGAAGGAAATAGCAGTAACATCCCACATCAAGATCTAGAAGAACCATCTGTGGGAAACATGTTTGACATTATGCTCTAGTGGACCAAGGAGGTTACTTCATATTTCCCAACTAAATTCTCCCTACTGGTGTCTCATGTTTTGTTCTAAGTGGCTGCATGTGAAATGAGTTAAGGTAAGCTGTCAGTGGGACTTGAACACCACAGTATTATTTCCCCTTTCCTGGTGGGGACACAGAAAGTGTGGAAGATTGCACCCCAAGTGCAAGTATGAGAAAAAGGACAGTTTAAAGAGAGCTGAAACTTATAAAGGTAGAACTAGGAGGTGAGCTAAGTACAAGAGCATTCACAACACTTCAGTGCAAATGTAGGTAAATAAATCTATATGCTCTTCTGGCCCATGCATGATACCACAACCACATGGAGGCTTCTTTACATTGTTTTGTAGATTTCACTACATAGCAAGATGTTCATGTTCTGCTGCCCATCATGCAGACTGGATAATTTTCTCCACAGTTCTGGCCACTACCCCAGAAAAAAAAACATCTGCATGGATAAAATTACCCTATTTGTTTAGCCACTACAACAAACAGCTCACCATGTGACTACCACATGATTTCAAGCAATCACAGAGAGTAGAATACACTGGCCTTTTTTACTGTACAGGTCAGTCAATTATGACATCTCCCACACCAGACCATCAATATCCTTACGCACATTGCAGGTGGAAAAAAATAAGTTCATTTTAGTACTGCAAACAGTTTTCTGATCAGAGCCTTTTCTCCTGAAGCCCTGTATTCTTGGTATGGAAGATCTTTACACACAGCCAATATGATTCTGTCAGTACTGCACTTTCATACTGAAAGACACATTGCTTCAATCTTTCAAAACTAGACTGAGAAAGACCTAGTAGAAAGAAATCCTGTGTCAGATATAAGGCAAACAGGATAACCTAACTGGTCTTTTCCATGCCTGATTAATAAGATTCAATGCCAAGATATGAGTATTTCCAAAGCACTGTGACTCCATAATAATTCAGGCAACAATGTCCCTTTGAAACTTTGCAAAGTAATAAAAACAATTACATTTTTGGGGACTCATATTTGGGTGACCATATGAAAAGGAGGACACATAGGGTGACAGGATAAAATCCAGGTCAGGGCTCATGTAACTTTAACAGTTGTAGAGAAAAGGGAATTTCAGCCAGTGTCATTTGTATGCAATTAGTTCCTGGTGATATTCCCTCTTCATCACAACTGTTAAAGTTGCAGGGGCCCTGCCTTCTTTTGTATATGGTCACTCTAGTATAGTGCATGCATCTTTAACTGTTGTGATGAAGAGGGAATTTCACCAGGAACTAATTGCATACAAATGACACTGGCTGAAATTCCCTTGTCTCTACAACTCTTAAAGTTACATGAGCACTGACCTGGATTTTATCTGGTCAGCCTAAGGACACGGCTCCTGTAACTTTAACAGTTGTATAGAAAAGGGAATTTCAGCAGGTGTCATTTGTATGGGTGAAGAACGAGCCAAGATGGCTACGGTCTTGCTAAGCGAGGCGAGGTCTGGCCTGCCTAGCAGACTGGGGTCTCTTGGTTGAGAAAGAGAATTCTGAATAACAAGTTTGTAAAACAGTGCTGCTGGTTCCCAGCGGCAGCACTTGGACATTATCTTGGGAGGCCAAGGTCGCCACTAATTGGGAGTCGGCACTGAGAGTTTTCAGCTGTGGGGAAATGCTGCTTGGAGGGAGGGGGCCCTGAGAGCTAAGGTGGGAGGCCGAAGGGAGAGCTAGGGACTGGCCCTGGTGAGTCACGGTACTGATCGGCCCAAAAGGGAAAAAGGGTATAGCAAGAGGGTGGCCTCCATCTTCTTCTGCACCAGGCAGGTGAGTGAGAAGATCTTTGACAAGCGAGGTGACGGCTTGGGAATTAGCTGGGTTTTATTGTTTTAGTGTCTGAGTGGTTCCAAGGAAAGACTTGTCACCTTTGGGTGTGATTTAGAGTGGTTAACTGGTTTATTGCTTGCTGCTAAATCTACCTCACTTTCAATCCCCCCATCCCCCTTCCTCCCCCCTCATTTCGGGTTTGTGCTTTTATGGCTAAATGTTTGACAAAAGCCCTACGTGGATTAGAATTTAAGTTCCCTAAATGCTTCAGTCCCTAAATGTGTGTAGTTATTTCCAGAGGCTGGCTTTGGCCACTTGGCATCAGGTTAGGGAGGTGGGCTTTGGGATATCGGACTGTGAGTCCAAAGCCTATCTTGTAGGGAAGAGGGGTGAACCCCCTTCTCTCTTCACATGCTGCAACTGGTGAAATTCCCTTTTCAATTCAACTGTTAAAGACACAAGAGCCCTGTCCTCCTTTTCATATGGTCACCCTATAACCTATTTTCCACATATTATTGTAATATAATTCAGATGGATAGCAACCCACTGTGGTTTCTAATCATATCTTTTACAACTTCTCTCTGGTTACTACGGAGCATTCATACAAAACAGGAAGTGTGGCCATGCACACCGATACCAGATGCAGCCATTGTGCACTCCAGCAGATATACAGTAGCAAAACCTATGGTGGTTCATGAGTTATGAACTGATCACACAAAACTTGAGGAATCGTTTTTTCAATCATAATGCCAACCCCCCTCTCAAATTCCAATGAGCCTTGCGCAAAGGGACAGGCACATGTCTGGCAAGTGACAAAGGGCAGGAGCCCACTGAGATGCATACATGATGGTTGAACAACAGGGCTCTGAGACCTATCAGTCAACAGCCTGAGCGCTCAGACCTGTGAGATATTATACATGCCAAGTCAGAATTATCCCCTCATGCCTGAGTGAAAACAGCTGAGGGAAAGCCAGCCGTACGGGGACCTCCACCCAAAATCCCACTTCCCATTCATTCCACCACCAATCAGCAGTGAGGGGAATAACAGTCTGAGTGCTGGGAGTGAAGGCTCATAGCTGTTGCGATTCCAAGCCCTCCTGTTGAGATATGAGACAAAGAAGTCTGCTGTGCAATCTGCAAAGCTTTATTCAGTAAATAGACATCTCTTCATACCTGAAGGAAGTGTGAATGCTAGGAGCTATCCTCTAAGTTTAATTAGCCTAACAAAGCAAGGCATTTGCCTATCAACTAAATGGACATTTTCTCAGAGTCCCCCTGACAGGCCTTAACCAAACCACTCCCCAACAGCAAGTCTTCAAGTTGTAACCTCTGGCAAGTGGTTAACCTAGCGGACTGCGTCTCACCTCCTCTCAACTCCACCCATGTGATGTTGCAGCGGACTTGGGATCTATCAATTCCGTTATTCCCTCTAACAAGGACTGAGTTCCCACAGGCAGCGGCAGGAGGGCATGATCTCTGAGCCTGGGCCACCTGTCCAATAAGCTCCTGGGAATATTCCTCTTTGACTCCTGAAGAGCCTTGGAGGATTTCCTCTTCTACTTCCCATCTTGGCTGGTCTTCTTCTTCAGCACCCAAGTCCGATTTGGGATACACCCCAGAGAGATTAGGCCTGATCCTGACAATGCCTGGGATTGGGCCTGGAAGTGGGGGCTCCAGGCTGGGGACAGTGATTTGGAGAGGAGCTCATGTCTAGATCTGCTGGGATGGGGGGCTCTGCTAGGGATCTGTCAGGGCTCATGCCGGGGGTAGCTGTCAAGGGTGGGGGCTTATGCCGGGGGAATCTGAGAGGAAACTTGATTGGGGGGGGTTCAGGGTCAGGGGGGAATTGAAGTGGCAGTTGGGGGGAGTTCATACCTAGGTTTCTACAGTGCAAAATTTGGGGCAGATCGGACAAGGGGCTGCTTAGCTATGCCCCCAAAACTGACTTTTTGCCCTTATGGGAAAAACATACAAAATGGCATTCCCAACCATAACTGTGGGTGGCCTGACTAGGCCATCCACAATCCTCTATGCATGTGACTACAGAGTCTCCGTGGCTATGGAGCCTATCATGGTGAACTCCTGCACTTCAAAAATTTCCGCTACACCACAGCCAATGGGTGTGATTTGCACAGGTCTTTTTGTGTAGACTTCAGCAATAGATTTGTGTTTTGCTAAACTGTCTCCTCCCCGTTCTGCAGAAGGAAGGAAAAGAAAGAAAATGGGGAAGGGGAGGATGCATCAATGAGGGAAATACGTGCTTTGCCAGAATATTACAATGGAGAGGGCTCGCCCCTTCTCAACATGACCCCCCCTCCCGGCTTTATAGTTGCCAACCATGATAATGCACAGGGGTAAGGACAGGGATACACTGTTGGTGTTAAGAAATCAAACAGCCGACAACTCCAAGATTGAAACATAGTCCTAGGAATACAGTAAAATAATGTGTGTTCAGCTGGAAATGCATTATGTTAGCTACCTATCTCATCTGTTTCAATTAGGCACTATTTTTAAAAAATTGCATAGCTTAATTCTCTTCAGAACCTTCAGGAAGTCAGGATGGTGTATAAGCTTCACAGGATATTGGCATGAAACACAGTAATTATATTTCTTCCATTTTCTTTTCAGAGGGGACCCAATCCTGCACATAAAGGACAATACATTGATGTATTGCACATAAAGGACAATACATTTTCAAAAAAGGAGGTTATTTATTTCCATTTGCTAGTTCTTCTATAATTACAAAATCATATAATTAATATAAAAGCATAAAATCAAAACCTTTTAATTGTTTCCTTTTCTTCTTATGCGTTTTTATACTAAAAATAAGGATTTTAATGAATAATTGTAAACTAATTGGAGTTGTAAAATAGAAGAATGGAAACCATATTAATTGTATAGGTAATAACTAATAACCCAAGCACTACCATGTAAAATAAGAAAAATAAAAATGGATGAAAATGTCTGCACAAGTTACCTTATAAGTGAATTACTTTTGTTACATCTAAGGTAAAAATGCATAAATATTACACAAACAAAGTATTTCAAGTGTGGGAGGAAATATAGTATTCCAGCAATAGTACTGTTGTGCAGAAATTGAGATTAAAGTTAGAAACAATATTCCTCCATTGGACCAAAACACTGAAATTACTGAATATATCCATTTACAATTTTTTTGAAAACTAAATATCTCATGATGCAAAGTGTAGTTTATCTTAAGGGAGAGATTTAATTTCAAATACAATGTGGTTTTCTAAAGAACAACCCATTTCTGAGAATAAACTGGGGGAGGTGGGGAGGTGGGGAGGCACAAGGAATCCATGTATACTGCCTTGAGTTCCTTGGAGGAAAGACAGGATATGAATATAATAAATTCATATCGATACGTAATCCAAAATGTTACTGTGGGAACAAAACGTTAAATGGCATTTTTCATTTAAGGTTGTCAATTTGATATTTTTAAAAATCATTGGTCAGTGGGCAAAGCCAACTAGGGTTTAGAGCAATAGGTTGGGTGGTCTTTGGCATGTCACAAGTGGATCCTGGCAGTCTTTGGGAGATATGGGGACAAAGATCACAGACTTTTGCACATGGTGGATCTGGGTCAGGGAATCAAGAGGAATAAATAAATGTAAAGTCACCCTTTCTAACAGAAACTACTTCATGCAAAATTTCCCAGTAGTCTCCACTATTGAAAACAGCAGCAGTACAGTGGTTTATGGTGGAATCATTGGGGGACTGATATCCATCACCTGGTTTTCTAGGATAACTCAAAGCACAATCCTATGCATGTTTAGACAGAAAAAGTCCTACAACTCCCAGCATTCCCCAGCCAGCATAGCTGGAATTGTACAACTTTTTTCTGTCTAAACATGCATAGGATTGCACCCTCAGAGATGGAATGTGGCTCTAGGAAAGGAGTTCACACTTTTATTAACCAAAAGGGAAGCTTAATGGAAGAGCTGAATTAAGCCCCTGTATTTTACCCCACACCACTCCTCTCTCAACCATCAATGAGATATTATGAAAAGCTAAACACTGCTACATATTGTGAATGGGTAAAGCAGGGTACTGCGCTATTGCGAATGCTTGAAAAAGTGTACTGTGCTATTATGAATGGGAAAACAGGCTACATATTGCTAATGGGAAAAGCAGGCTACTGTGCTATTGTGAATGCTTGAAATAGCTCTACTGTGATATTTTAAATGGGAAAAATAGGTTATATATTTTGAATGGAAGGCTACTGCACTATTGTGAATGGTTAAAACAGTGCTACTGTGAAGTAGTGCTAAGTGGGAAAGTCCAAAAGTGCCCTACTGCAAATGGGGAAAAAGAGGGAATGGGGAGGGGAAAGGGGAGAGCACACCCCTTGACCAGGTCACTGCTAGGTCACAGAAAAGGAATTAATGAGGGAGGATGGGGCACACTGCAGCAGAACCGTGCAGAAGCCGCATTTACTGTAAGGAAAAATGCACTAAAATGACTTTCCCAGGAAAAGAGGGTTGTGAGGGGCCTGGAGGGCACACTGGAGTTGGGATTAAACACATAAGGAGCAGGAGATGGAAATAACCCTTTTCTGCCTGAGATCCTGCAAAGCCGCTGCCAGTCCGAGCACATAATACTGGGCTAGATGTACAAATAGCTTGTCCTATGTCCTATGGTAGCTTCCTTTGTCCACATCCTCCTAAGGCTGATTCTTGCACTTCTTAATCTATCCTGCCACACAATCCTTCACAGGCCCACCCCATTCCCAACTGGACTTATATATAGGCTGGATTTGTAAACTTATATTAACTAATTTCCTTCAAACCTTACATTTTACCTGTTCATATATGCTAGCAGAAAGGTGGAGCAGAAAAAACACCCCAAATTTATAGGGCAGTATTCAATGGCATCATTCTGCAAACTGAAATAGTGCTAGCAGAACTCCGTTGAATCTTTCCATTGTGCAACTGTGCTTGTCCAAATGTGTCTTTAGTTGGATTCTCCATTTACGCATAATTTGGAACCTAGTTTCCATTAGTGCAATGGCATTTGCACTAGCAGAATGATACAGTTGGATACTGGTGTGATCTGATCAATCTAATTGCTAAATTTGCATTGAAAGCGTTAGGGCGTTCCCTACTCACATGGAAGTCCACCTGCAGCCAGGGCCTCCAGAAAGGTTTGGGTCAGAGTGCAGTTCTTTACTGCTTCAAACTATTAGAAGTTTCTTGTTAATAATGACTGACAAGCACAGCCATATTTAGTGACTTATTCAAGTAAAAAGAGGAAAAAGTTAACATGATACAATAAATAGTTAATCAACAGGCTTCAAACCATTTCTTATAAGCATTCATTATGACCTCTCTTAGACCAGCTCACATTACAGTGGATATCGCAAGTTACTGACTATGTAATTACAATGTTTTATCTGTTCGATGCTTTACTATGCTGCAGTTACACTTCACCCCAAGTACAAACTAAAGAAACAATCTGTCTTCAGCTTTTAAAGCCAACTTTGCCATTGCTTGCCATGTGGCACTGTCAAATAAATGATGGAGAGTTGGCTAAATTCCTCTGCATCACTGGTCTTTGTCTGGATATGAGATTTATTTCTAAATATTAGCTGCTTCAGTATTTCACTTCTTGCCAGCTCTATAAAGAAAGATAGAGGTGACTTTTTCACCCACTTTAATTACTCCAATCCTTCCCCAATATTTAATAACTGAAATACCAAGACAAAATCCAGCTGTTTTGAAAGGAAACTTGAAATAACACATTATATTACCGCATCACCTGTTTTTACATGCAACATACTTGTTTTTTCAGGAAAACAACATTACCTACTTTTCCTAATCAGTAAATAGTTAAGTATTTCATCATTTTTACTATAATTTTAATGTAAACTGCTTTAGGATCCTATTGATGATGCACAGCATACAAATTTCTTAAACAAATAAACAAACTATATATAATCTCAAGGGCATTGTGAGGGGGGGAATTCATTTCCTCCCTGGTCTATTACTCATGTCAAAACAACTGAAATCCTCAATAATTGTTCTGGAAATCTTCAACAATGATTATCCAATAAATAACAGAAAAGTTAATGTAGGCGTGCTATTTCATGTTTATAAATATGGAAAGTACACACTCCTACTGATGGGTGGCTGCCTCCACCTGTACCTTCTGATGCAGGTGTTCCCTAGGGATGGGAGTTAGGCCTTCCTCCCCTCTTATTCTGCAGATGAAGCAGATGCTGCAGGTGAGTTGGGGAAACTGTTTGAGGGTCACTTCAGATCCACTTCTGCAGATGGGGCTGGTGTAACTTTTCCGGAGATGCTGGAGATGCCTGAGGCACCTTAAACCACAGTTTTAACCATGGTGAAAAAGGAAAAAAAAGCCTTATTCACTGTGGTTAAAGCCGTGGTTTAAGGTGTCTTCTGAACAGTTTTCATCTGAGTTTTCATAGATCATAGTTTTCATTTGAGCAGTCAAGCTGGCTAGAGTCTGGGCCAGGCATGATCATCAGTGCACTTAGGAGAACCTGCTTAGATCAGGGCCTAGCCGAGAACAAGGAAAGGGTGGATCCTCCAGCTCCTATCAGTTTAAACTGCTTCACTGCTGAAGCAATAGATCTCTTAGAGCTCCAGTTTCTAGTGCTAAGCTTTCCTGAACCAGGGAAATAGGCATATATCTAAAGTCAAAAGTCATTTTCATTGTTATCCGTTTGGGGATTGCCTGAATGATATTTCAGGGGTCTCTTACAGACTCTGATTGCAAATAAGTTCAACTCTGTAATCCTTTGACTCTAAGACAGGCTTCTCCAAGCTGGTGCCCTCCAGATGCTGTGGCTGCACGGCCAATGGGCAGGAATCCTAGAACTTGTACTCTAAAACATTTAGAAAGAACTAGGTTGGGGAAGACTGCTCTAAAATTTCTGTAAGCCTGGGTATCCTAAGGTAATACTGCCTAAGACCTGACAAACAACAGACGTTAGCCAGCAACATATTGGGAGCTAGGTGGTCCAAGAGGGCAGAGGTGATGTGCAGAAATTACTCATCTTTCTTCTAGCCACCTATCAAGGGGAGGGGCATGAGGTGGGGGTGCGCACACACACAAAAGGCTAATCTGTGCTGGAACTTGATCTGAAAGAGAGAGCTGACTTGTTTCCTAGTAATCTCATGAGGAACAGAAATCAGCTGGAGTGCAAATGCTGTGAACGCTCATCTTGTACACGTAAATGAACCTTGTATCATAGAAACACCGTCTCCAGTGACCTTCTAAGGAAACTGAGCCTTGAGTAAGTGCGGGAACCTTTGAAACTTCTCACCACTCAGAAGTGGGGTGCACACACATTACATTGTTTTGCTCTTTTCTGAATGGAGGGAAGTCAGTGACCCTGTTCAGATGACATGCTAAGCCATGATGAATAAGTATTCTGAGCTAAACATTGGGCCTGTTCAGACGACACTTCAGGCTCTGTGGTTAGCGAAACTGTGGTTCTCTGGTGTTAGCACTAACCACAAGCCATGCTGTCGCACGCAACACTTTAAGCCACAGTTAGAGCTGCTAACCCTGCTGCAGATGGTCCGACTGTGGTTAGTGAGTGAGCAGGGTTTAGGAAAACTCATCGCACAACACAATTTAAACCCTGCTGCTTAACCAAAAGCCTTAACCAGCAGGGTTTAAGGTGTCTTCTGAACAGGCCAATTATGGCTTAGCATGTCGTGTGAACCATTCCTAACCATGGTGGCTAGATAACCACAGTTTAAAATATGCTCACTAACCATTTGCTGCAAAAGGGTTAGGGGCATAACCATGGTTTAGTGTGTTGTCTGAACAGGACCATAGAGTCAACATTTATAAAGCTATTTCATTTGGTAAAGGTAGTATTTATTATTTATTTACTTAAAATATTTTAAAGCTGATTTTCAGGGTTGTGCTCCCACAAAGCAACGTACAAGAGCACAAACAGAAACAAGTTATAACAGCCTTACATTATGCAGAAGTTTCTACTCACATTCAAGCAAACTTAAGTAGAAGTCCAATTCAGACCTTCCCCATCAACATGGGAAAGTTATGGTCTGAGTACAATGGGATTGATAGCAGAGCTTGCATGCACTCCCTTAACCCCATGACTCTTTTATCTCTCTCATGATGAGCAGGCTGTTCACCGATATAAGGCGTACATCTCACTTATTCTACATAGATCTCTATGAAGACAAATACCATTATGCTAACTTTCTAATTAATGAAAGCTACCTAAGAAATAGATGTTAATCCATGCAACTAATGTACTCAGTTGAGATTAAAGCTGTGTGTTGATTGTCCAGGATGACCATGAAAATGCTGAGTTAATAAGTGAAGAATACATGAAACACCATAATAGACAAGTCCTGTTAAACATAGTAAGATTACTCTGGAGGAAATGCATTATGGATTTCTGAGCTCCACCAAACCTAATTTTTTCCCCTGGTTGGCCTCCACATTTTTTACCTCTGATGCATAAGCACATCAAGCTTACAGTCCCTTTCCCCTGAATATGCTGCTCTTTTGCTTGTTTGCTCTTCCACTCCACTCCGCCCTTTCTCTTTCACCCTCCAATTCATTGGTTGCTCCTCCCCCACTTTAACAAGACATATACAAGTAGGTCCTGTCAGATAAGCACTTTAACCAGTCCGCCTTTCTGCCAGGCAAAAATGGAACAACCCTTTAGTCTGGTTCTTTGGGAGGGCATCGAGGGAGTACAATCCTGTCTCTGCATAGATTTGGGCTTTCGAGCCTGGAATGCAAGGTTTGGGTTTTATATTGAGGCTTGGAGCCGGCTGCTGGGAGAGATCGCTTTTCCTTGCCAGGACCTGATGCAATCCATTCAAGCCAACAGCAAGACTCCCATCACAGCACACACACCCAACAAATGAAAACATGAGAGTACAGCACTACACAGGGGCTTAAGGGTGCATTAAATGTGCTTAGGGAAAATAATCCAGACTTTAGGCGTTCTAGGAAAAGATGGAAAAGGCTGGGGAAGAGATAGGCTGTCAGCAGGAGAGGCACGGTGTCATGTGAGTATCGTGCTGCAAATCCGCACACCAGGCATGGCGATAATGCACTACACCGCTAGTGCGATGGAGCCCTCCATCTGACTTAACCAATTCCTTGATTTTTTGTGTGGATTGTGAAAAGTCTGGGAACTTTAACCTAAAAACTTGTGCTGGGGGATGAAATCAATTGCAAACAACAGTTTAGAAGATACCTCAAGGAAAAGGGTGGTTTAGTTGATGAGGCTTGTAAGTCTTTGAATTACAATAATTATCAGGCTGTACCTACACAGGTCAAACCTCATTAGCAAAAATATTAACACAACTGTGATGTACTCATCAGTTTATAAAATCCCAGACTACAATGCAAAAACTATTACACATACTGGCACCATTTTACAGATGATGCATGTTCTGTACTCTTATTTTTTTCCTTTCTTATTTTAACTTTACTAACTGTTCTGCCATATTTAAGTCAATGGTAAGCTTCAAGAAACCAACCAACCATTGTCTTCATTTCATTCCCTTACTTTAAAATTCTATAGCTAAAATTCTACTGCTTAACAAATAGCCTGAAACAGTTTCTAATCAGCTGCATGCTGTAGTGCTCTGACGCAGCCTGAATTTCTCTAGGGCTTTGGAAGAGAGTGGAGTGCATGCTAAGGAGGAATGGATTGGAGGAAATTCTGAAGAATACTACCTGGCTACTTGTTCAAATGGTGATGATAACCCACTCTCCCAAACTAAAGCGGAGTTAAGGACATTCTCATCTCCTTTCATACTATCACACTCTTCTTGTCATATTTATTTATCCAGCCAGCCACTATTCAACTGCTGTGTGTATCCCCTTTGAACATCACAAACACAACAGCTATGTGAACTACAATATCACAAACATTAAAGATATCTGGTAGAGACTGGTTAGAAAGAAAAAACAAATTATTTTATATAGCTCTGTTCAGAAAAAGTATTAGAAACATTGACTGGCTTGTCAAACTACATAATGCTCTGAATTAGATGTTACTGGATGTGTGTAACTTCTGTAGAAAAGAGCAATATCACATCTTCTCCTCTCTCTCTTATAACATAAGAGGAAACAAAATGCACGAGTTGACATTATCCTTGTTTCTTTGCTGCCGCCTCTCCATGGGTGGGCTCCATCATCACGAGACTGCAAGCGGAAGCTATTGCTCGTGGAACAGGGCTTCCACATCCTCTCCTCACCCTTGCAACCCCCACCCCAAATTTGCTCCAGATGGTCAACATCTGCCATTTGCCAGTGGACATGGAAATTTACAGCACTTAATTTCAATATAAGATTAAAAGGCTAAAAAAAAACCTCTGTTCAGAACAGACATTTAGAAATGTTAAAAACTAAGAAAAAGCAAAACTGAGCAATTCCTCTCCCCAGAGGCCACTGCTGAAGATCAGCCAATTTTTTTACCCTCTTGGCTGGTTCCCAAAATGTAAAGATCCAAAGCCAAAAATATCACGTTGCCCCAAAGGGTGTTGTTTAAAATTCATATCTATGAGCTCCAAAACTAAATTCCTTACATAAAATGATGTTATTGTGCATGGGAACAATTCAGCAGGGATGCAAAGGCAGAAAAAACCAACTAGCTTTTGTTCTTGTTAGTGTTACTGCGTAACTGCACAATCTATCCTAACCATATGGGTGGAAGATTTTAGCAGGCATTACCTCCCACATGATCATAGTCACATGATCATTACAGCATGAACTTAACTGCATGATCATAACCACTGCTAATCAACTCAGAACCCCCACCCCACTGCCCATGCTTTCCAGAAATATCTGTAAAGAAGAAGGCTGCTGCACGCATTTAGGCTCTTTTTCTGATCAGGAATCCTCTCTCTAGGGCTGCTGGGATGAAGTAACACACATTTGACCACCACTCCATTTTTTTAAAATATAAACTTCAGCTTTATGTGCTATGTACAAGCAGAACATACCACTGTGTTCCAGAAGCACCCCCCCTTCTCTGAATAGAATTACAGCATAAAACAAGCATAAAACTGGAGTTGCTTGTCATGGGGCTTGGCCCACTCATGAAGGGAGTTTCCATAGCAGTTCCACAGGTTTCTGCACGCAATTGCTGTGGCGCAAGTGAGTGGCTTTCAAATGATTCCACCAATGTATTTTGGTGCCCTCAACATGGGGGCCAGACATTTTCTGCAGAGTGTTTTGTAAACCATGCAGTGTGGCTTATTTTTCTTGAACAAGCCACCCTGAGAACACATGGTTTGTTGTTGGGTTGTTCAGCATGGTTAACAAGCCACACTGCATAGTTAACAAGCCACCCTGTGGAAAATGTCCTGGGTTCAGACAACATGCTAACCCACAGTTCAACAAACAATCCATGGTTCACAGCAACCCACATGCAACCACTCAGTGTGAGTGTGTTGTGTGAACAGGCCCTATGTGTACCTATAAGTATACAGTGCTCGTGAACAATATACTACTGAATAATATTCCTTGTAGGCAGATTCAAGACATGTTCAGTCAAAACTGAGTTAAGGTCCTTTGAAAGTGGTTTTTGGATGGCTTGTTTTCAGTCTCATTAGGGAAAAATGGGCCCATGTACTCATTTCACGTAAACAAAAGCAACAGATATAAAAACAATTTTCAACTATTTCTAATGCGTGAGGAAGTGATCCTATGACCCTACACATAATCTAAGGGGCCATAGGATTGTTCAGATTCCCCTTTTCAAGTTCAGAAACAGTGCTCTGACCCCAGAAGGGGGAGTTGAAAATACAACCCCTATCTTCCACCCCCTAGCAGCCGGCACAGAGAGAACCGTGCTGTCTGACCTCTGAAGTCAGAAAGGTGACATTGAAGAGGGGAAAAGCAGGTGTATCAGTGGGCAGAGAAGGGGAGGAGACTGGAGAGGCCAGGTTATAAGCTATCCTGAGGCCTCTCCAGCCTAATTCCCTCCCCCTCCAACATACTCCAGCTACCAAAAACTGCAGGATGGGAGGACAGGAGCAAATAATGCTTTCATCACACCTCTTGCTCTGCATTGCATGATCAGAAGCCTCCAAGATCAGAAGCTTCCAATCATCAAGAGCCCTATCCTAAATTATTTAAATCATTATTTTGCTATAAAACTGATAGAGTACCAAAAAATTACATTCATGTGAGTTGCTACAAAATAGCAAATTCCTTCATTTTACAGCATGACTTTACTAAGAAAAGGCTCCCAAAGAAATTGTTCTGTAATAAAAATGATACCATCACTTGCAACAATAACGTGTTATCCTGAAGCACCATATATTTGTGTTAACCTTGAGAAGCAGGATGAATGTAACGGCTGCATTGCCCCAACTGCTAGGGTCACAATGTTGCACTCTCCCAGTTATTGTATTCAGTCTATCATTTGAAGTACAACATATCATTCATACAACAAATATAAGATCTATCCTGGTACATTACTGCCAGGCCCTAGATATTTATCTGCACAGGTTAAGTTGCAAAGATTCACTTCTCTTTAAGTTTGCAGAAATTTCTGCTACGTTCCTGGTAAGAGATATTAGGAATCCTACTAGGGAAGTGATAAAGATAAAGTGCTGAAGATCAAATAGGTATCTTATGAAGACATTTCAGATAGTTTTATTATTTGAACGGATTATCAAAAGTGTCTAATGTGCCAGAATTCAGTTCAAACGTGTTTATTATTATTATTACTCTAAGCAATTAGCTGGATGGTGGGATGTCTTAAAGCTTTCGTCACAAGTTAAACATGGTGTTTCTACAAAACTGCTATGGTATAATTAAAAACAACACTTTCCTTTAAGTTCCACTTGTCATTGTATGTGAAATCACTTTAACCACCTCAACAAAAATAGCTGAACTTCAGGAAAAAACTGCATATGCTGTGTAGAATCTACGAATTATTTCTTTAAAAGACTCATCGTATCCATTCAATAGCTAAAGCTAGAAATAGCCAAGTCTTGAAACCTTTCCAGATGTCGATATTAGTCTTCCTGAAAGTCTTTATATGTCTTCACCTACAAGCATAAAATAAAGGGCATTATAGAACATTGCTGCTATAAATATGTTCAAGTAATTTATTTGGGTAGTAGATGGGAAGCTATTTATTAGCTTAGTCACAAAAGCTCTAGAATATATTTGGTGAGCAACATCACTTTTAGTTGTGTTCACCTTTTTAAGGGAAATGCATTTCCACATCTGAATGTAATAATTAATCAGTAAAATGGCTCAAGTAATTAATATGATATTTTAAATGTAGAATTGGTCAGTTAAATTGTGATGTCCCTTGTGAAAGGGTATTCAATGCTGATGATGGGGGAGGGGAGATGTAAATATCTGGATTCAAGCACTATCATACACAACTTATATGAGTCACTATAATCCCACCAAGGATAAAAATTTACCACAGGTGCACTTGACCCTTTCCCTTCCTGGTTATAAAAGCAGCCAGCAAGAAGGCTGGCCAAGTGGCTAAAGGTAGTGGTGAACACATCTTTACAATAAGGTATAATTCCATCAGACCTAAAATAGGCAATAGTGAGACCTTTATTAAAGAAAACCTTCCTGACCCCACCATATTAAATAATTTCTGACCAGTTTCTAATATTCCATCGTTGGAAAATGTGCTGGAGCATGTTGTGGCATCTCAGCTCCAGTGGTTTTTGAATGAGGTGGATTATTTTTAAACCACCAAGAGAGTTTTGGCTGTGGAGAGGCATAAAAATGGAATAAATAGTAATAAAGATAATTATCGAGATCCATTTCAAACTGATTTCAGGCCTGGTTATAGGACAGAGATTGCTTTGGTCACCAGGGACTGGACAGTGAGAGTGTGTCTCTTTTTGGTTCTGCTGGATCTCTCAATGGATTTTGATACCATCAACCATGGTATCCTTCTGAGGCATCTGTCTGGTATTGGACTTGGAGGAACTGTTTTACAGTCACATAATGCATCATCTCCAACTGCATCCCAACATTTTGTACACAGTTCCTCGTATCTGAGTAAAAGTCCATTGAGAAAAGGCCCTATGACTTCTGAATGGAGATGCACATCTACCTCATCTACTTACAGTACAGAAACAGATTTCATTTGTTTGTTTCATTTATATCCTGCCTTTTTCTCCAAAGAGCCTAAGGCAATGTATATTTATCTTCACAATAATCCTGTGAGGTAGGTTAGCCTAAGTGTCAGTGACTCGCCTAAAACACCTGCTGAGCTTCATGGTCAAGTGAGGACTTGAATCCAGGTCTCCACAATCCAAGTCCGTACTCTTAACCACTATATATCACTGGAACATCACTACATATCACAGAACAAGAGTTGCAACACATAGCCACTCTGGGAGCCATTTGGTTCAACGGCAGGAAATAAATACTGTAAATAAATATTTGCACAACAGAATGAGCCTGGCTTACCCTTCCATTTGGAATGCCAACAACAGATGTATTAAAAAACAAATGAATCTATTGATTATTCTTTCCCCCCATACTCCAAACAGTCCATCCACCTTTTAATTTTAAACAATAAAACATAAATGAATAATTTCAACCTTTTTATTTCATAAAGGGTAGAACCTACATTAATTCAGTTGAATGTTGTGTTAACTTCATTAAAACACACACACATTTTAAAATGAGAAAAAAATGCTCTGGGGAAGCAGTGGGAGTGGTCATATGAGGAAGCCAGCCAATCAGGACAGCCAGCTTGAGCCAGAAAGAGGAGAAAGGGGTTGCCCCTGAGTCCAGTCCAGTATGGCTGAACAAACAAGATGAATGCACTTCCACAGCAGTTTTTCTGCTCAAATTATGTACATATGGATACTCCTCTGCAACAATTCTCACCATTTTGTGAACCTTTTGTGCAAATTCATTTTTGTTTTGTTTTGTTTTGAAGAGATGTTTCAGCTCTGTGCACTTCCTTGATGTATGACTCTAAGACAGGAGCTCACATCTAACTAGATTTTATTTTTAAAGGACCTCAACACAGCAGGCAAGATTATCTATGGGAATACCGTTCTATGCACAAAATGTGCTTGTGGCATATTTTCAATGATCCTACAGAATATGCACTTAGTCACACTGAAGTCATCCTCATTTATACCAGTGAGACTGACTTGGCTTAAATCCAGCTGTTTGGACTTAACTGCATTGCTGCCCAATGATTTTCCAAATAAATTATGTATGTTTCTCAGTGAAAAGAAATTATCTTCATTTAATATCCACAGAACATCAGCTGCATTGAAAAATATTTTCTCTTCACCTGACTGTGAACTGGTAAGGAGTGGAGAAGAGGATCTGCTTTGGTTTGGGCTCCCTCTTATTGAGCAGCCTATTGCATTCCTGTTTGCCTGGATTAAAGTTACAGTTTGCTTATGAAGGACTGTGCAACACAGTTTCTGTTTGGGATCAGTGGAGTGTGCACTATGGAGCTCCTCCTTAGTGCAGCATATCTGTGCCAGACGGATAGTGACACTAGCTTAGCAAGCAAAATCTTGCAGCTTTTGTGCTCCGTTGTAGAACTAAGTGGGTTTCCAGACCACCCATTTCTCTGCTCTGCCAGCATCAATTTTCTCTTTAGGCACAATCTATATGCCACAGTCACTGCAAATACATTATATAAGTGGATCTTATTACTTTTATGTGGCCTGACTCCAAGAAACAAGCAAACTGGTTTCACTACAGGACTTTCTGTTATCCTGTTGTTTCATCATTCCAATCTCTTCTTTTTCTATGCCCTCCACTTTTCTGCTGGAATAGTGCCAATGCCTATTCCCCTCACACATTCTTTCCCTGCAGCACATTGTTGCATTTTCCTTGTACTATTCCTTTTTTTTGTGTTCTGTGTTTTGTGTTTTGTTTTGTTAAGTATTGTGAGACAACTGTCACCATGTACATTCCACATGAAGCAGGACCACTGACTGCAATAACTGAATGCAATATCAGGTTGTGTGATATCTACTGACATAGAGTGATCTTTCTAGCAAAAATATTGTGCATTTGTAGGTAAGTTTTGAGAAGTCACCCCATGTTTGGTTTTGCTATATTGGCTTTACACTCTTTGTTTGTATACAAAAGGATCACTAAATGAAAATGAGGCAGGTGAAAACATCATCTGATACCATATATTTATTATGCAACATTTGCAATTGTTATCCTCTGCTGTCTAGTGATTATCCTAGTAATTTTCTCCCACCTTCTTCCCTATGTTGTTCTCCCCTGTCCTTTGTCAATGACTCACACCTTGACTTTCTCCTTCTGTTTAGCTGTCTTCACCAAGTTCCTCCCCATCTCTCTCTTCCTTTCTACCTGCCTCTTCACTTCTGCCCCTCATCTCACATTTCTCAAGCCATCCTCTGCAGATCCTAGTTCAGTTACCATGAACTCTACTATTTCCCAATTCCTGGCACCTACCTTCATTCTCCTTGTATTCCAACTCAAATATTCCAATTGCATCTCTGCTTTTTCTTTTATTTCCAACTGCTGGTCTAAAAAATCTTGCTGAGAATATGCTCCAATTACAGTGAAGCTTTGGATGTCAAAAAGATACCTAAAGCTTTAACCTGAATGACCTACTATTTTAAAAGTTCATTTGAAGAGACATATCCTTTGTGGGAGAAGATATGGAAGACTTTATGAATAAACAACCATTCCCAACCTGGTGTCCTCCAGATTTATTGGATATGTTGGACTACTTCTCCCATTATTGCCAGCCAGCATGGATGGGAGTTGGAGCACACCAAGTTGCGAAAGGCTGTTCTATCACAACCTTATTATTATTATTTAATTACATTTCTATACCGCCCCATAGTTGAAGTTAAATACTGAAACAATTAGGGGATTTCTATTGAACTCAGCTTATTTTTAAAATTGAACGACCATAGGCCTTTGACTTGAAAACAATTCTAAGATTGCCTATATTTGGCTTTTTTCTACCCTTGAGGACAAGCCCCTGTTATGCAGCAACTATCTCTTGCTTCTCTATCCATGAACTGCTCTAATACTTTGCATCCCAGCTACCCTTATGTTTGTAACCCATCTACTACACAATCAAGTGTCTAAGCAGAATATAGGTCAATGTATCAACAACATATATCCAAAGATGTTTAGATTTTTCCCTGATGTATTCAGACATGCTCACTTTTCAGGAAAGGTCCATAAAAGGTTGCTAGAAGCTTTGTCAGAGTTGCCGTGAGATCCTCTATCTTGCCTAGTGAAGTTGTGCTATTAAGAGTAAGGTGATTTGGAATCTTAAAGCACTTCTAATTACATTAATTGTACATTACCAGAATTGTACTAACAGTTTTCCAAGAAACACGTGTTGAGTATGTTCATCACCAAATGTTATTGTTAATAAAACTGGCAAGTGTACTATATTTTATTTTATTTTATATCCATATAGATTCTAGCTACAAACACACACACACACACACACACGTTTTATCACATTCCAAGTACAGCATATTTTCCCATTAGCAGTTCTTCTCAACATGTAAAAGCATGTTATAGGTTATAAAACAGCACAAACCTGAACTTCAGGCATGGTAATCTCAGATTGGAACTGGCATCAACATTATATAAACTGCTGCTCTCACATGCATGCTAACAGGAACAGTAAAGGGAAAAAATAATTTTAAAACACAAATATATTAAATAGCATTCCAATGGGACAGACACTCAAATGATGGAGCGTCCATCCATCCTAAGCCTTGCTAGGTTACTGCCAGCAGAGCAGTTACTGCCTCTCTGTCCTCCTTTGCAGTAATTTTAGTTAGACAGGCTTTTGAGCCTGTTTAACTTGCTCTCTCCCCAGGAGGAAGGAAAAGGATTGGGAAGCTGTTAGTTCCAGCTGACCCACAGCCTCTCACATATCCATGCTCCACTTTCCAAAATCAGAGTCCTGACCTATGCATAGGGAGCCTCCAAGGAGCTTTCAGTAGAGCTGGGAAGGGCTTAGGGTATGTGAGGAGGATCCCCCTCTGAAGCTTTTGGCTTCAGAGGGGGAGATCTGCTGCATCCTATGTCCCCTTGAATGCTATTTAGAGGCCATAGGATTTCTTAGTTTCTTTCTCCCCCAACCCACAGGTCACAGGAACCAGGCTTTTAATAGGTTAGACATTGAGGGGGTTCCAAGCAGGTTATATATTATGTACATTGCACCAAATGTTGAGTCTTTTTAAGAGGTGGGTAGAACCTCTTTCAGCCCGAGGGCTGCATTCCATTTCAGAGAAGCTCTGAGGTGGCCAGATTCCAATGGTGAACAGGGCTGAAGATAAAAGGAACAGGGGCAAAGATACCAGGAAAACCAGAACATTTTAGCTTAATACCAGTAACTAAGCCTTAGGAGAATAATGTCAACCTTTTAGATTGGGGAAAAGAGGCGGGTTAGAAATGAAATAAATAAAAAAATAAAAATAAATTATAGTAATTACTTTTAATTTTGCATCTATAAATATAATTTGGCATATGCAACTGTTATGCAAATCTATCCTCTTATTTGGCAATGAGTAAGTGGCAACCCTAAGTCCACCCCACGATGTCAGCCTGTAACTGTATGCAAGGAAGAGACTATAAAATAAACGCTACACTTTCTAAGTTTGGTATGAACCCAGATTCTTATTTCCAAAAGTCGGAGGTCTCTGAACACAACACTGGCAATGCAACTGATAAAGAACCCCAATACAGAAAAAGAAAAAAGAAAAATTAAAGAAAATAAACATTATTAGAGAGCTTCAGCTATTGGGCGGTATAGAAATTCAATAAATAAATAAATATTCATACAACCAGGGATTTCATTTTCTGTGTGTTATTTACCTCTAAGACAAACGAAGAGTTCCCCCTCCAAGGGTTATAGCACCTTTTTTTAAAAGGTGAAGAAAATAAAGGAAATTCATCTTACTCACCCTAAATAGCAACAGAACTACAATAAAAGCTGCTTATAAAAGCAGTTTCAGCCCTGCTTGCCAACACACAAGCTAAATTTCCCCTTAGCTTGAAATATTTGTACTCTGCTCAGAAAGCTTCCACAACAGACTACCCAGTCATTTCAAAGACAGCAGTCATCTTACATATTGCATAAGTACAGTCCTGCATGAAGAAGTGTGGCGGCAGCCACTTTGAGTGTTTCCCGTCCAAAACACCCCCTTTCCCCTCCCCAAACCAAAAAAACTCAAATTGCCAAATGTGTCCATTAGCCCACAAAAGTTGCCTACCCTTCTCTACACAAAGAGAGAGTGCACAAACACGCCAGAATATGAACCAGTGGCTTCGGCAATCAATCTCCCACCACCCAGAAAATGTCCATGAAGACAGAACAGGTAACTTGCTATAGCTTGGGAGGAACCTATCTTCACAGAGCCAATTGTCTTGCCAGGGGCACAGTTTATCACAACTGTGGAAAAAGAAAACACTCCAATACTAGTGGTCTAAAAGCCTAAGCAACGAGGCAAATCTGGATATGCACCTACCCAATGCACTAAGCAAGAGATACACATTACTCTCACTATTAATGACATCAGTACAGATTTGAACATGACAAAAGTTTTCTTCAAAGTTGACCATACAGCTGGTTACTAAAAGCTGGAGCTCCATCTAGAGTCCAGGTACAACTTTTCACCTCATGTTGGCCTTTGCTGCTACAAGCACTTCAGTTTTGGCATTTCTTCAATTTCTTCTTCAGAAGTATTTAGAATATTCTCTGGCTGGGTTCAGATTGGATTGCGTTTTGAGTGATCCACAGTGGGTTAGCATGTCATGGAGGGGTGAAATCTCCACCCACAATCGATAAAGTACCCACGCTGGATACCTACTCTCTGCAATGGGAGTATGGGGCCCCGGGGTGGCTTACCATGTCATGTGACAGGAGTTCAGTTGATAAGCCAGCCGCTCCATGGAAAAATCCCGCTGACCATGGAGACAACTGCCTAGAACATCCACAACTTCCACCAATGCTCTAGGCAGCGCAGCTGAATTCTGTGGTTGCTGTTGCATAGTGATGGCTGGAGCAACTGGTGCACGCCTTTTTCCGCCACAGCAACCACTGGGGTAAGTGGCAGCAGCGGTGTGAGGACACCATAAGAACTACAAAGTTGGGACAGGCAAGTAGTCCATGGCATGCCGCGTGGTTCCCATCGTGTGATGGGCGCATGTGTCATGGTATTCCTATCCCTCCTCACTCCGTAGTTCCCCGATGATGATAGCCTGAATAGGGCCTCTGTAAAGTTCTAGTGGACTTCTGGGAACCATTCATCCAAGCGATGATATCTTGGTCTTTTGTACCACAGTAGAGCATATTTGACATGAAGCAGTCCTAAAATTATTGCATGAGGACAACCAGACATTAAACTAAAGCAAATGTAAGCTCTAAAAACACCCTTTAGAAAAGAATGCATCTTATCTAAAGCTAACCCCCCAAAAGTAATGACAATACATAATTCTGCTGCACCTACTAATCCTACTGAAGTTCAGAGCCTGCTAGGCCTTGCAAGCTATTGTGGTTGATTTATTTCAAGTTTAACTATGCACATGACGTTAACCAACATGTGAAATTAAATTAAACACATATTTGAAAAAGACTTAATGATGCCATTTTCATTTTTAAGGAAAAGAGCAGATCAGAAGTCACCAAACAGTAAACAGAAATCTTCCTCTTTCCCCTGCCCCCTCAGCAGAGGCTGGAAAAGAAGGGGAGAGGGAATTCAGCAGCCCAGGAATCCCCCCAGTTTCATGCATACATGCACACACACACATACATAGCAGCCCCTCTTCAGAGCCATGCCACTTCTGTGGGTGGGCAGGGAAATCTACAAGAAAGACAAGGCAACAGCAGTTCCTACCTCCTCTCTTTTGTAACCCTCGCTGGATACCATAGCATTGAATTCTGAGTTCACTATGCTGTCTAGGGGCAGCACTGAGGGAGAGGGAGAGGTAGCTGATTCTTCTATGGAAAAGGTAATCAATGGCTATATACAATCTCCTTATCAGACAGCATGCTTATGTACACCAGTTGCTGGGGGACATGGGTGGGAGGGTGCTGCTGCACTCAGGTCCTACTTATGGGTTCTCCTGAACAGCTGGTTGGCCACTGTGTGAACAGAATGCTGAGCTAGACGGACCTTGTCCTGATCTAGCACAGCTCTTCTGATGTTGTTTCACTTCCTCCCCAGTGAACCAAGTCCTCCCAGTTGTGCCATGCAGAGAGGGTGAGGAAGCAGGCAAAGGCAGTGATCACAGCACAGAGAAGAACAAGGGAAGAGCTGCTGCCTTCTCTTCCTTGCCCACTTCCCTGCTCCCCTTCCCGCCCGTTAGAAGTGGCAGAAGTCAGAGGAGACAGGAATGGGGTAGGGTGGGGTCTCCATTGCTCTTTCACAGCCACGGCTGCAAGACTATCTCCCCTTCAAAATAGAATTAGCCGCATTAAGCACTCTTTTTCAAATAGGTGTTTTACACCTGGTGTAGTTAAATACACAAACAAATCTGAAACCTGCCACAAAGGAAACAACTACACAGAGAAACAGTTTATTGAACTTCAAAGCAGATGGACATTTCTATTTGTAAAATCACTCCTGCTTTTGGCATGTTTAACAGACAAGACTGCTGAAAAAGAGGAAGAAAATCCTCTCAAATACACACCCATCCTACAGGAGCCCCACCAATTTCCCTCCCGTTTCTCGGTGGAATTATCCCTGTGTGGGGTTGGGAAAAGGAGCGGGGGAATTTACCCTGGGGAAGAAGGGAGCGTTAGTCTGGCTGGGGAAAGAGCAGCCCAAGGGACGTGTCGCAGCAATGACGGAGCAAGCTTTCCACGGCGGCGGTTGCCAGGGCGGGAGTTTCCAAACGGCACCACCAAGGCGCAGCGCGCCGCCAAGGCAGAGAAGTTGGCTGCGAGAACCAGAAGAGAGGCCCTTGGGCAGAAAGACGTGGTAGACGCAGCTCAGCTTCCGCGCCTGTCTGCTGCCGTCGCTGCCCGCCCTGGAGAACCCCACGCCCGCCCCTCTCCCTCCTCCTCTTCCCCTCCTCTCCCTCTCACCTTCTCCGCCTCCCGCCACTTTCAGACGGAGACGCAGAGCGGCCTCCGTCTCTCCATTTCCCTATGGGAGGAGCTCGGCGGAGGAAGGAAAAAAAGGGAAGGCAAGCGCAGAAGCACCAACGAGATTGGCTCCGGGAGGAACCTCAGATCTTGAACCTTTGAAGCGCATGTGCTGGTCAGACGCATGCGTTGACCGTATATATGTCCAAACAGGCAGAGGAAAGGAAAGCATTTAAGAAAAGTGGGTTCTTTCTCTGCACATTATTTCAGGTTTGCCCCCCTTCCTTTCGTTCAGAAGTTAGGATAGAACCTAGATCGCCCTTTAAACCATGCAAGTATATATTATGTTAATGTCAAATACATATTTGAAAATGGGTGCTTCACTGGCACTTTGATTAGAAAAACCAACCCATTAGGAAGGAGATAGCAACATCTCCCCCTTGCCCCTGCTCTGCTGCAGATGCTAGCAAAGAGCAAGGGAGACACAGGCCTGTTTCAGACGACACACTAATCAACGGGGGGGGGGGGGGGGACAATCATCCGTTGTGTTGATTATTGTGTCATCTGAATGCTGCCTCCCGTTGCCTAAAATGTTGTCCAAATGCTGCCGATAAGCAACACAACGGATGATTGTCCCCCACCCCAGTTGATTAGCGTGTCGTCCAAAACAAGCCACAGGCTGAGTTCGGATGACACTTTAGGCAACAGATGGGGGAAGAGGCAACTGTCCATTGTGTTGATTATTGTGTCATGTGGGGGGGGGGGGGGACACAATGGACAGCATATTTAACAATGGGGAAAACAACGGGCAGCTCCGTTGCTTATCAGAGACCCATTGCTTATCATGAAGCTGGGACCTTCAGCCATGTAACGGGGGAGGGGCAATGTGTCGTGTGGGGAGCACCGCAAAAATAACAAACCGTCAGTTGCCTCTTCCCCCCTCTGTTGCTTAAAGTATTGTCCGAACTCAGCCATCGCTGTCTTGGGGCAATGTAGGATTGAGCTTAATGGGGCCATCCAGAAGGAATGAGTATGGCAGCTTACTCAGTCACCATCTGCCTCTGACTGCTCACTTCTTCTCTCTTGGTGAAGGAGACTGAGAGAAATAAGCAGGGTGGGGGAGATGGAGCAACCTCACAGTTATCACCTCTGCCTGTTCATTTGCCCTGTCTCATTAGATGGTGCAGAGGACTGAGCAAGTTGGGCCCCATCACCACACCACTAGCACTCGGAAGGAGAGCACAGGTGAGTGAATGAGAGGATGAGGTGGCTGCACTGTCCTGAGAGAAAGGCAAATAAGTGAGCAGAAGCAGCTGTTCATGCTCTGCCTCTAGGCAGCACTGTGGACCCAATCCTCCCTGTTATGGTGTCCGAGAGAGTGAGCAAGAGAAGACTCACCCATTGTCTTTTTCTTGTTGGCTTCTCTAGAAATGGCAAAAGGAGTAGGAGGCAGGGCTAAAAATGCAATATAGGAGTAGGAGGCAGGGGGTTCCTGGCCTGGTGGTTTCCCTCCCACTCCGTGCTCTTTTCCAGCCTCTCCTGCAGGGCAGGGGAAAAGAGGAGAGATTGTTATTTACTTCTTACTGTTTGATTGCTTCTCCTCCCCAATAACTTCCTTCAAAATAGAACTGGAAGTATTAAGCTCATTTGTTTCTTCCAAATACATGTTTAATGTGACATGTAGTTAGGCTAAAGAAGAAGCTTATTCTGGACACTTGCAATTATAGAGCTTTGGCAATTGGGCGGTATAGAAATGCAATAAATAAATAAATATAGAAAAATACAGCATTGTCTCAAATTAAAGGGATATTTCAATAATCCCTTGTAAGATTGCTCAGGGCATTTTTGGGAATTTAAAAGGGTAAAACCCTTTTAGGATAAATTAGTTTTTAGAATTATGCCGATACTTTAACTTTCTATACCAAAGAGCCTTCCAAATTTTGGGCAAAAGGAACAACTCATGCTGAGTATCTTTAAGGCGACAATCTTATATGTACTTACCCGGGAACACAATGGAACTCACATGCTTAGCAGACATGCAATTTCAGTCTGTTTTTTACTTCCAACTTTGCAGCAAATGCCCTAGTTTTGGAAAAATAATTAACTGAGAAACCACATGATTGAATCATTTGCCTCTGGAACCAGGTAAATCATTTGGCCAGGATAGATTGAATCTGTTCCATTAAGCATATTTTTGGGATTCTAGCCCCAGACATAGACGTTAATTTAGTCCAATAATTAAAAAGATACAGATGATCACTCATTTCTACAATTAATTTTGGCTTTTTGGAAAACTAAAGGTATGCTAAAGGATATTCCTAATGTTTTTTTCCCTAAAAAAGTTCAAGATCAGATGACCTATGCACATTCATAATTCAGCTATAAAGGATTCTAAGCTACAATTTGAACTCTTACGTTTTTAAACATATGGAAGAACTATTCATCGCAACAGGTCCTCCATAACTTTGAAAGGCAACTGCTCCACTTTCACCTTTACAGCATTATTTCCACTTTTCAGAACTTAAAACTGAGTCACCAAATACCAAGGGTGCAAAGGTGTGTTTTACCAAACTTGATTAATTCATACTTTCCAATATTTCACAGATGAAAAAGGGACATCCTGTGCACTAGTGAGTGGGGCTGGGGACAGGTTGTAGCAATCCAGTGGCACGGTCTGCTGGTCAGTGGTAGAGCCACAATGCATGTTGTGGAGATTGTGGATAAGGAGGCTTTTTTCCTCTCTCCCATAATACTAGAACTCAATGGGGTCATCCGATGAAGCTGATTGGTGGGAGATTCAGGACAGATAAAAGGAAGTATTTCTTCACACAGTGCATAGTTAAACTGTGGAATTCACTACCACAGGATGTAGTGCTGGCCACCAATTTGGATGGTTTTAAAAGGAATTTGGCTAACTTCATGGAGGAGAAGGCTATCAATTGATACCAATTCTGGTGGCTATGTGCTACCTCCAGTATCAGAGGCAGTAAGCCTATATACACCAATTGCTGGGGAACATGGGCAGGAAGGTGCTGTTGCACTGTGTGCTGCTGTGGATCCCTGGTCAACAGCTGGTTTGCCACTGTGTGAATAGAATGTGTTACTAGATGGACCCTCGGTCTGATTCAACATGGCTCTTCTTATGCTCTTAATCTAGACTCAAATGTCTTGAAATAGAAAGCGGGTCTGAACGCATGCAAGCAGATGGCTCCAGATAACAAAAGTAGTGAGACACACTACACAACAAGAAACAGAAATACCCGTGTAAGCCCCATATTGCATTTGTACCATTTAGAAGATATTGATCCCATTTTACAGCTAAAACATACCGAATTGCAAAGGTAGTAAATACTACAAGATTAATCAGTGAGTTCATGGCCAGAATTCTCATGCAGAAATAAGAGACTGCTTCTGAGCAAATGCTTTCCGCTCACCACATGAGTAGTCCCCAAACACTTAAAAAGCAGGGTTTACAGAGCAATCCCACACACAGATTAAAGCTCTAGCATTCCCCTCTTTATTATCTAAATATCAACACCATCTACATTGGTTTTAGTTTGCCAGCAAAGAATGTGTAATTCTGTTCCATTCCACACAATAATCCACTCCTCATTTTCCTTCCAGCCACGAACAAGGTTTTTCTCTCTCTCTCTCTCTCTCTCTCTCTCTCACACACACACACACACACACACACACACACACACAAAACTCTCCCTCTGGCTTCTTGTTATACACTTATTCTACACACAGAGACTTCATTTGCACCACAGTCTCACCAGGGAACCTGAAGAGTCTGTTTTTAATAGCAGGACTGAGACCCATAACATGAGAGGAAAAGTACCTCTGAACATGCGTAGAGTATCTTTTCCCCATCACTTATTAACTGCTGTATCCTGCCTCCCCATACACTTGTATTAGCATTCAGGAGCAGGTTGCCTCTGAGCATATACTTAGGCATATTTTCAGTATAAGGGTTGAGCCTACAATCCTTTTCTTGTGCGAAAGAGAAAAATAATTTTAAAATCCACAATTGCTTTCTTCTTCCACTCTCTATTTCCCCATTCTAGCTAGATTCCCATTTTCTCTCTACCTCCCTCCCCTTTTCTTTTTTAACACCCTACCAGCACAGCTGAAGGACGGCGTTTCATTTTGTTATTTTTCTCTTGATTTACCAATAAATTAGGACGGGGAGGTGAAAGCCAGGAAGCACTTCCAAATCCCTCTACCCTTCAAACTTTGTTGCAACTTTATGTTGCAGAAAGAGGTCAACCAATAATGAAAGGGTCTAATTTGCATTTATTACTGAGGACTATTAAAATTAAATACTTTAATCCTATGTTCTTAAAGCATTTAAAGAATATATGTTTATATCTTTGCTTCAGAACACATAACTTATAGTTACATTTATACCAATAGTTCTGGGCAGGATCTACACTACTGCTTTATACGTTTATAATGGTTTTGACAACGGTTGGGGCCCAGGACACACTACCTATACCATTTTCAACCCATTTTCAAAGTGTTATATCCTGTTTGGTGTAGATCTGGCCTTGGTAACCCCATAACTGTTGTGGTATCAAAATTACAGGGCTGTATATAACAATTTACTAACAACTTTGCAGGTAATGCCTATCTTGGGTTTCAGCTGCTATTAGCACACATACAACAAAAAGAGTGGGGGGACAAACGGACTCTAAAGTTTGAAGGGTGGATTTTTTCCTGCAACAGACATTCAACAGGTTCTGTTAATAGAATATATCTACGTCTAACAGCAATCTGCTATAGCACACCTGAGCATGGGAAATAAACTATAGCTAACCTTGTGTGTGAGGAGTGGTCAACTAGAAGTTAAACCAAAATAAAAGGCAGGCTGCTGACTACTTATGGTTGCCATGGGAATGAAAGAATTCAGGGAAGGAGAGGTCAACTGGGAGAAGGCCCAGTTTATCATTCTTGCTTACTTTGTTTTGTTCATGTTCTTTTTGTCTCAAAACTCAAAATAATAATGGGAGGACCTAAAAGGAGGTCCTGGTTTTGTTTGTTTGTATTTTTTAAAGTTCATCTGGGAGTGGAAAGTGACCTTTGAAAACAGTTGGCTGTGCAGATATCTGTCTGAAAGAAACAAAGGCTCCATCTGAAAGCTGAAAAGTTCCTGACTAAAACCTAGGGAAAAGCTATGACTGAGAAGAGGAAGATCAGGGAAGAGATAGCAGAAAGAAGGCCCAGCAGCTCAAACGAGACTGGTACTGAGAAGACCCACATCTGAGTCCGGCAATGTTCTCATCTGTCTGGAAGGGTGCCAGTTGAGGTCAGCAGCTTCAACAACAACAACAATCAATGGCAAGAATGTGACTGTTTAAACTGGAATTGGAATTGCTACTATTTGTCCAGTCATGCATTCATTCTTTTCTTTTCTACACTGAGAATCCAGATGATGTTCATAGATCAAAGTTGTGCAGTGTTTTCACAATAATTATTTCATTATTTGCTGGAGTGCACTTGTGTCAATTTTTCAGCTACACACATTCTGCAGGAGAAGTGTCTAGTGGGGGTAAGGTGTTGGAACTAGGTCAATTTTTGCACAACCTCCATCTGCCCCTTCCACCATACCTGGTGTCATTACATCCACTAGTGGCTCATGTGCTGGAACGATGCCACTGGGGGCACTGAACTTGGGAACAGACTACTGTTGCGCGGCTCACAACACAATGGGACCAGCTCCCCGGAATGTGCCACACTCTGGGTCGCTGGATCTGGACAATGGGGTGTAGGCCCCACTGCCTCTCCAGCCCCGGGAAGCCACCTCTGAGGGAACCCCCAGCCACGGCCTGGCCCGCCACCACAAAGTGGGACAAGACCCGTAGGCAATTGATCTTCAAGTGACACTCAAAGAGGCATAACTCTGGGATGAATCTGGGTCTGCAAGTGCGTTTGAAGAGTCAATTAATTCACATTATCACAGCTAGTTACGTTCTTCATCAATTCAAGAGCCGAGTGATCCACTGCTAAGAGTTGTACAATTTTGTAGGTTTGTTTCCCTAGTGCAAGGGTCACCTCTCAGTTCCACAACAAATCACATGTTGATAGGAAGCTCACATACCTGGTGTTGAACTCAATCTGAAACCTAGTTGTGGGAGACCTCACAATTGCAGGGCACAGGGGGTCAAAGTGGACTCCAACATACCCATCCTCGCCTTATTCCAATTTGGAATGCTGCCTAGCCCTACAGAGGGGAATGGACACCTCGGGAACAGATGACAGCAGCGCTCACTTTTCCTCAAGGCCATGGCCAGTCCAGAATGCTGCCCAGAACGTGGGCACCAAACTCAGGAACACTCCACAGGAGTGCACTTTCAGGTGAAGCTGCATGAATCATTAAACCACTGTCCTGGAGGGCACCAGTACCTGGCCCTGGGTGGAAGGAAACAGATTTACATTCTATCCCTCTAGTGCAGCCACCGCCTTGGCCAGTCACAAGACTTCCACACTGGAGATGATGCCCTACAGAAGGGCCTCATGCCCTCCAGCATCCCACTATCGGGCCTCCGGAGTTTCCCTTTAAACAGTCCAGCACACCCATGGGGGCTTAGGGCCCAGCCATGGGGGATAGTAAGTGTATCTATGGCAATGTCTTCTTCGTACAGCTCTAGCAATATTCTGCTGTAGCTAAGTACAGCCCCAGTGCTTCCTAGAGGCACCAAGATCTCTTTTCATTGGAATATTAATCCCTTTAAAATACATAGCTAGTGAAATGGCCATGCAGGGTCATAAGCATGCATATACTGGGATATGTTGGTATTGCACACACAAGGTGTCATAACATACCCATTGAAATTTAAGAGGGAAAGTGTGCATGGAAGAATACACAGGGATGTGCTTTTTCATATGACTTTAAGCATGCTTCCAGACAAGTTTTTTGTGTGTGCAATAGCCTTACCTCATTCAGAGAAATTTACAGGGGGTCCAGAAGATGTCATTTCCCATTTTGAAACATCCCAGCTTTTTCTTTTTTCTTAGAACAACAAAAACAATAAAATGTTGAGTGATAGGACTAGAAACCCTCCATGTAACCACACTAAAAATCACAAGAGCCTCTTATTTCTCTTAGCCTTTGTAAACAGGCGCCCTTTTAGTTTAGCCTTTTAAAATGTGTTTAACATTTTAATATATTTACTGTTTTAATGTTCTTGTTTTTATTGTTTTAAGTTGTACACAACCTTGATGGCTTTTTAGCAGACAAGGCGGTATATAAATGTCATTAATAATAAATAAACATAAACACACACACAGTGCATGTGTTAGCTTAATTACTACAACAATTATTTTGATTTAGTAACATCCATAATATTTAAGTTATTTCTTCAGTAACAGATTTTGCAATTATGATTTTGTTTTTACTACAAAATCAATGTAAAACCCTGTTTTGTGAAATCATCCAGGAGTATATCCTATTCTGGTTAAAATCAGTAGGAACTTGAACAACCACCCAAAGAAGTATTGTAAATAAAGTATTAAAAAGATATCATCCACATCAATGTGAATACTATTTCCCCCTATAATTGCAAAAGAAATGTCAATGATAACCCTTGAAAAATGTCACTTATAAAGAAATGAAACAATGAGGTAAGTGTATATTCCAACTTTATAGCCTAGATCATTAATAGGGGGTAAGTTAAAGACTTCGGGAAAAGATTCAACAGATCCTGGATCTGTTTTTAGGTTCGGCTGATGTATGTTATGTTCTTGTGTATACTGTATGTTTTTATGGTTTAAAATTTTGTATATCATTTTTTATTGTTTTAATTTTATGTAAACTGCCCAGAGAGCATCGGCTATGGAGTGCTATAGAAATGTAATAAATAAAAATAAATAAATAAACTGGGGGACGGAATCTGGCTAAAGGGCTTTAATTATTTGCAACAAACAGCAATCCAGCTCCATATACAGAAGTTTTTGCAAAGCTCCACCGTACTAATGGCCTCAGAAGTGTCTTCAAATCCATTGCAATGATGTCTGTGTTACCACCCAACAACATTTTGTGAATGGCAATTCCTAAGGTAATAGTCGCTGTCTATACTTCTTTTTCCCATTTCATTTCAATCTCCTCCATGCCCACATGTGTATATAGATCTGCTAATTTGAGGTTGACACTTCATGCATCTGATGAAGTGGACAATGTATGCCAAAATAATGCTTATGCTGGAATAAAAGTATTAGTCTATAAGTTGCCACAAGACTTCAAATATATGAAGGTAGCAAAGAGATTACCCTTCCACACATCACATATTTATATCTATGTCTGAATTAACAGATCTAATTCCATAAAGGTATCAGTAGCAGCAGCCCAGGTCTTAAGTTCACAAAGTATATTATTGTTGCTTATGAAGTAAATAATCATTGTATAGTTTCAAATGTACACTTCAATATATTTAATTCTTGTCAAAAGGCTATTTTGCCTTGCATGCTACAGCATTGCAGGAGAAAAGTGAAAAACAGGTATGTTCCACTTGTGCAAGAGCTTGCATAATCTCTTGCACATACAGCAGCATAAGAACTGTTATAGAGCCTATTCTACAGGCCCCGTGGAAGTGTTTACAGAACAGCACTAGAGGCTTCTACACAGTTTAGATGCAACCCATTATCTATTAAATGTATGGGTTTAGTAAGGAAAAAAGGGCCAAAGAGGGGGGCATCATGTGAACCAATATTTTTTCCCAGGTTATAAGAAGCTATTCTAAACCAATGTGGAAAACCTGGGAGTGAGTGATCTTTCTATCTTCATTTAAGTCCCTCTATTTGCTAAATCAGAATTCTGTAAAATATTGACTAATGATTAAAATGTCTTTGGCTAACCAAGGAACCATACTGACTGACAGTAAAATATGGTCCGTTGTGTTATGCTGTGTGCTTATGAAATCCATATTGGCTATCAAAAACCATCTATTTTGACATATGTACAAAATACGTATCAATAATAATAATAATAATAATAATAATAATAATTTATTATACACCTCTCCCTCCGAATTGAGGCGGGGAACAACATCAAACATAAAATACACAAAACTGATTATTGGTATTTTAATGATGAACTGATTATTGGTATTTTAATGATGAACTGATTATTGATTATTGGTATTTTACTTATTATTGGTATTTTAATTATGAACCAATACATCATTAAAATACCAATAAAATACCAATAAAACACTTAAAATTCATCTGGGTAGGCCTGCCGGAAGAGATCAGTCTTTATAGCTCTTTTAAATTCTTGAAGACTAGTGAGTTGGCGGATCTCTCCCGGCAGGTCATTCCACAATCTGGGAACGGCAAAAGAGAAGGTCCTCTGGGTGACGGTTGTTAGCCTAGTCTTGGCTGACTGTAATAAACTCTTTCCAGAGAACCTAAGCGTGTGGGGCAGATTGTATGGGAGAAGGTGATCCCGCAGGTAACCTGGATCCAAACCATGTAGGGCTTTAACGGTAATGACCAACACTTTGTACTTCGCTCGGAAACTAATTGGCAGCCAGCGGAGAGATTTTAAAGCTGGTGTGATATGGTCACCCCTAGGTGTACCAGTGACCAACCTGGCTGCCATATTTTGAACTAGTTGAAGTTTCTGGGCTAGGTACAGAGGTAGCCCTATGTACAGTGCATTGCAGAAGTCGAGCCTCGAAGTTGGACATGAGGTAGTTCTTTCTCATTAAATGTCAAGTACTGAAGTCAATCTATATACTAATAGCAATCCAAATGCTCTTAATACTATTCCTTTTGTAATAAAAATGGCACCATCCATGCACAAACTAGAGGTATCAGCAGATGAACCCAAAGGTTTGCAAAAGTAAAAAAAATTAAAAGAAAAAAAACTTGGGGGAACCCCCACAAAACAGCCCAATGAGGACTGAGCATGCTTAGTGGGCATGGCATGTTTACTGACTGTTGGGGGGAAGAGAGTAGTCAAATGGGATATAATGGAAGAGGATGTGGCTGAATAGGAGCACACTACCCTGCAAAATATTGTTGCAGGTTCCACTTGTTTAATGGATTGGTTGCTCCCCAAGTGCTCCCCCTCTCTCTCTAGGCTTCTCCACACGGGGCTTATATCATGTAATCTAGATTGGTTACTTGTGGACATTTACACAATGTCACAAACTTCCAGGGGCCCTCCTCTGGTTTATGACCTCTATCCCACCATTGTAAAGCAGAGGGAAAGTCCAATTTTTCTCTATGAAGCACTCAAAGGGATGTCCCGTGCACCACTCACTAGACCCCTGCCAGCCACCCATCCCTGCAAGCTGTATGATGCGAGCTGCCAGGTGATCCACCAATGCCCAAAAAACAGAGAGCAGCCGCCCAATCCCGTGCCAATTTCCATCAAGGCAACCAAAACAGTCTCTGTACCATTACCAGTTCTGAAGCCAGATTGAAATAGATCTAGATAATCAACCAAATCCAGAAACCATTGGAGTTTCCACCACACAGTCCAGCACCTTACCCAAGAATAGAATACTGGAGACTGATCAGAAAGTATCCAATATGATGAGGTTTGGGGAAGTTTTATTTAAACAAAGATCTCAGCACTGCCTCTTTTAGGCATGATGGAATCATACCCTGATGTAAAAAATTCCTTCACCACTACCCCCTTGGCCAGTCCGCCTGCCCCCCTCCCAGCTGTTTTTATAAGCCAGAAAGGGCAGGTTTCACCTCTCCAAGGATCCTATCCACCCACACTTGTGCATTACAAATGTAAAAGTACCCATTCTAAACTGGACAAGCAGAGGTCAAAGTTACATCCACTGGGCCTATATCAACTATAGCAACCAAATGTGCACAGATGCAAAAGATTTTATCTGCACAGTGCTACTCATATTTGTCACAACAAGCTATTGAATGGTCTACATTCTTATGGGACAGAATAATAGGCCTTTGAATGCCTGAAAAAGCCCAGTTGGATGACTTTGTGCAGTAATGGTGGTGAAGTACAATTTCTTTACCATGTCCATCACCAGAGAGTAGGCTTTTCCATGTGTTCTAGCCAGTGTTCAGTCAGACTTGTTCCAAGTTTTCTGCCAATATCACTCTAGGCCTCCTCCACACGGGGCGTTTAATGAGCCTTGAAGGCTCATTATAAATTTTACCTACACACGAGCGGAGCGCAAAACGGGCGTACAGGCGCGTTATCTCCCCGATAATGCGCATTTTTGAACGCGCGTTAAATAGCGACTTTTATTTTGCTCCGGCCGTTAAAGCGCATTTTCGCTGTGTGAACAAGCGATTATGCGCATTAACTACCTGGAAAGCGCTTTTTGGGCATCTTTTAATGCGCTTCGCCGCTTCTCGCCGCCTCCCGTGCAGAGGGATTGTGAGTAAATGCGCCTCCGCGATAATGCGCATAATCGCGGAACCAGGCGCAAAGGCGCATTCTTGTGGAGGGGGCCCTAGCCATTTCCCCACTAATTTCTTCACCCCCAGCTTCACAGCTTGTTTAGTTCTATTCAGCAGCAGAGGGCACTCAAGAGTTAGTGTCATCAGCCCAGACCATTTCCCAGTTCCAGAGGTCTATTGCCTTCCAAGGTGACAGAAAAATCCTCAAGAGCCATCAGGAAACTATAAATCACCTGGGGCATACAATCTTAATTGGACCCTGAAAACTGCTTTAGATCTAAATCCCAGAAAGTCAAAGCCCAGCAGATAGTGATGTGTCCATGCAAACAGAAAAGACCCTCACTCCCATATCATCCAACACAGAAAAACAGTTTAATGCATGTCCTGCTGTGAGTGGGCAATTAGGACAGATCCACAGTGGCCGTAGAGGCCATGAAGTTCTGAGCCATTCCCAATAAGGCATGTATGTTCAAGTCTCCCAGCACAACATGCCAGAGAAACCCCAGCACCACCTCCGAGAATACCCCAGCTAGCTCAGGAAGTTGGGCAGTAGGGCACACTGCACCAGCAGAATCCCAATTTTGTTCTGAACACTCACCTTCACAAACACCTACACTCAAACTGGAAGACTGTGGGATATGACACATGGTCAGGGGATAGAATAAGCATAGACTACTGTAACTCCACCTCCTTGCCCCCAATTCTTTCCTGTTGCTGCACAGAGAACCGAAGTGGTCAAAGCTGGGAGAGATCCACCATCACCCCAGTCTCATCCTACCAGGTGTCTGTGATACAAGACCCATCAGCACAGTTATGCAAGATCAATTCTTGGATGGTTGCTGTTTTCTCACACTGACCTGACATTCAGGAACAGTACCTTTGATCCAGGAGAACTGTCACCAAGCCCACTTAGGCTCTCTAAATAGAGAGACAATCCAGGACCATACAACACCCTGTTGCAGCCCCTTCCCCAATAATTACCTGGTTGCCTCCAGTGCCATATCTCTCTCTGCTCTCTGTTGTTACAATGGCTGCTCCCTGCTGCTCTCCATTCCTTTCTAAAACACATCACTCTTGCCAGAAGACAATACCCCCAAAAGCTCTGTCAGCTGAAAAAGATGTACAAAACAGATATGCAATCTTTTGAAACTTATAAATAACACCACTTCCATCCTCCCATCTATGACAAGCAACATGGCCCTCACACCCACAGTGGCTCTCCCAAAAAGGCAACCCCTTTGGCATCATACCCTTAGTGGTTACCTTGCCAGCATGCTCACCACCAAGGCAGCTTTAGGGTGAAAAGTTCCTTGAGCAATGCTGGTAAGTGGCTGCAGGAGTCAGGATGAAGGGTCACAGAGTGAAGTAAGTAGCTGCAGGACCAGAATGGATGCTCACTGGGTGATACAGTAAGTATCTGCAGGATTGGGATAAATGCTCACAGAGGGAGGTAAGTATCTGCAAGATCAGGTTGGATTCCACCTGATATGAAGGATAATTTCTTCCCATATACACCTGCTAGGACCCTAAGAACATCTTCAGCAGCGCTACCAAAGGAAGTGAGGTGGGTGACTACTAAAAAGAAGGCCTTTTGTGCTGTGGCAGCCTGGTTGTGGAATAAACTTCCTAGGGATGTTGACCTGGTCCCTACCTTTAATTGTCAAATAGATTAGCCATCAGGGGTCACTGTTCAGTATGGTCAACATTGTGCAGTTCTCAGCACCAAGAGAAGACTTCCCCCACCCTTAGGCATTTTAGTTTTTCATTTTCTGTTTTAAATCTAGTACTGTATTTAAAATCTTTGCACTGCTGCTAGCTTCTTTTAGGTTATTTTTATTTTTATACTGTGGTTTTAAACTTTTAAATTGTATTTTATCATCTTGGTTTTTTATGGTTTTAATTGTTCTGAACTGCCAAAAGAGCCCTACCTTGAATCCCTTTCCTTCTGTTTGACCAGCCCTTACTATGATTGGCTACTGTTGCTGGGCAACCAGGAATACCTGACATATTGAACAGTGACCCCACTGATGCCTAATCACAGCATCTATTTGGCAATTAAATTATGTGAATATAAAACAGGTGCATTTCCTTAGTCCCCCCTTTGGGATAACAGTGTCTTCAAATATTTCAAGAGCTTTTATTTAGTTGTAATTTTAACCCACCCACCCCATGTGAAATGTTAGCAGGGCTAGAACTGGGGACCTTTGGATCTATGTGTGGCTGCCATGTGATGAGCTATCAGAACTGCAGCTTGTAGCGTCTTCCTACCTAGCAATAAAGTATTCTCAGGCTCTAGACCAGCCTCACCAACTCAAGCAGGCCATTGGGTCCTTCTCAACACAAAGAGATATAAAAGGCATCCTGTCTGGGCTGGGAGGTTTTTCTGCCTCTGGGATCTTTAGACATGTTCTTTGGCTCTTGAGTTTCCTGACTTATTCCTTTTGCTCTTGAATCACCCCTGATTACTTACTACGACTCAGCCCAGTCCTAACAGCCAAAGAATACATATAGAGTATATAGATTTTGACATACTAATGCTAATTATGTTTAAAATCAATTAAGAGTTATACCTTTGAATTAAAGAAAGCAAGCATCAATGCACACATACAAAACTGCATTAGAGAAAAAGAGGGCTGGTGCAAAAGAGTTTTTTTCCTACTTTTATATCAGAATATAAGAGCCTTAATTCCTGCAGTGACCAACCAAATGCCTGTCGAAAGTCCACAGCTAGGACATGAGTGCAATAGCCTTCAATCACTGTTGCTCCCCAGCAATTCAGAGCATGCTGCCTCTGATACTGGAGGCAGCATATAGCCATCATGACTAATGGCCATAGCTTTTTTATCCTCCATGAATTTGTTTTAATATTGTTATGTGTTTGGGGTCAGTCTACATTACCTCCAGGGGTTCCTTACCATTCAGTGTTGCTGAGTACAAAGGAAGTGAGGAGTTACCCCAATGCAATCTTTTGGGCAAGTTAACCAAAAGGTTATCTTGAATTTGTAACTTTTGTTCTACAAGGTCTGAGGGGGTAGAAGGAAATGAATCTGGGGGAAGGGTGAATCTAAGACAAAAGGAGATCAGCTTTTGTCTTGCAGAAGAAGCTCACAGGGCAAGAGAGAGGAAGCAGGGTATGCTTGGAGTTGTGATGTTATAGGCCTTCATCCTGAGCACAATGTAACTAAACCCTTTTTATAAAAGAAACACCATGAGTCTCCAGTGCCTCCCTTCTAGGAAACTGAAGTCTGAGTATGTGCTGAAGCCCATGCAAGTCCACCCCTCTCAGGTTTGGGATGCAGGAGCATAGCAATACCCTTTTAAAGGCATCTAAGTTGATGTCCATCACCACATCTTATGGTAGTGAATTTCTTGATGGAACAATATGTTGTGTGAAGAAGTACTTCCTTTTGTCCTGAATTTTCCACCATTCAACTTCATTGGATGACTCCGGGTTCTAAAATTGTGAGAGAGGGGAAAAAAGTCTCAGCTTTCTCCACACTATGCTTAATTTTATAACATGTCATCTTTTATTGGTCTTTTTTTCTAAAAGCCCCAAACATTATAACGTTTCCTCATAGAAGAGTTGCTCCAGCCTCCTGATCATTTTGGTTGCCTTTTTCTGCACCTTTTCCAGTTCTACAATATTCTTTTTGAAATGCAGAAATTAGAATTGTACATGGTATTCCATGTGTGATCAGACTACAGATTTGTATAAAGCCATTACAATATTGGCAGTTTTATTTTTGATCCCTTTCATAATGCTCCATAACATTGTTCACTTTTTTCACAGCTGCCACACATTGGGTCAATGTTCTCATTGAGCTATCCACCGCAACTCTGAAATCTGTTTCCTAGTCAATCACCTCAGTTCAGACCCCACCAATTAATGTGTGAAGTTAGGAAATTTGCATCACTTTACACTTACATTGATCCTTTGGGAGCACTTTGCAAGCCTTGGTTGTTGATTTTTACCATCTTGAATAATTTGGTGTCATCAGCCAACTTGGCCACCTCACCATTCATCCCTAACTCCAAATCATTTCTGATCATATTAAAAAGTACAGATCCTAGTATAGATCCTTGTGGGATCCCACTTTTGACATCCCTCCATTGTGAGAACTGTCCATTTATTCCAATACTCTTTTAACCAGTTACTGATCAATAAGAGGACCTTTCCTCATATCCTGTGATTGCTATGTTTAGTCGGAGCCTTTGGTGAAGGACATTATCAAAAGCTTAGTATAGGTATAAAAAATCTACCAGTTCACCCTCCGTCCACATAGTTGTTGACATCTTCACAGAACTCTGAGGGATTAGACAAGATTTATGTTTGCAGAGCATGTTCATTATTCTTCAGAAGGACATTATTCTATATGCTTGATAATTGTATCATTAATAATGCTTTCTGCTACTTCACCTGGAACAGATGTTTATCTAACCAGTCTGTTATTTCCTGGATTTGCCCAATTGCCAAATAACCTCACTTTCTACTTGTGCTTCCTAACTGCATGGATCCAGCTTTAGGGACAACTTCTGCAGCCTCTCTGCATGGGCTAAGAAAAGCTGCACTCTAGCAGAGGGGCTGCAGTAGGTCTTGACTCCAGGGAACCAGCAGGCAAGAGGACACAGGTGGCCGCTGCACCCTCTGAGCTTCAGACAGAGCTGTTGCCTCGTGGCTTTTTCTTCCATGGAGCCTGCAGCCAGGAGGAGCAGACAAGCTGTGACAGCTACAGCTCTCTTAGCCCAACCAATAAAAAATATCCTTATTCTGTCCTAAGCCATGAGGGATAGATGTTTTTGCAGTTTAGGGGATCCTTGGAAGAGAAAGAATTGGGCTTAGAGATTGTACACCTCAGAATTAGGGATGGGTGAACATTTCCTCTGTGTGTATGTGTGTGTGTGTGTGTGTGTACACACGTGTGTTATAAACAGTTACCAAAATTTCCAAATGTCTTCATAAACAGGAAGGAAATAACTTGAGATTGTTTTAAAAAATGTGACTGTTAGAGAAGGTGAATTTGACAGATTTGTCCATCCAGACAGAGAGCTTTGAATTCTTAACTCTTTAATGGTCTAGAGGTTGGAATTCTTGTGTATTGAACCATGTTTGTAATGCTGAATTAGGGTTATCACTTCTTATTTTTCTATAGGCTCCTCATTTTTTATAGCTATATGGCAGATTGGTATTGGGAATGACCATAACTATAGAATTTGGGCAGTGCAGATGGGTGACAATTTGATTTGATTCACTTTTTGATAATTACCAAACTTAACTTTTTTTATATAAAGGAAATGGAAAAAAACTTGAGATTTAAAAGATTCAAATGTGGAAGAAAGTGAAGCTGACAAGCTGGTCCATCTCTACTCAGAATTCAATACCAATTTCCTCTTGCAACCCTATTTGGATCCCACTTTAATGACTTTAAAAATCTTAACCGTATGCTCCCCCCTGGTACAACTCCATCACTCCCCATATCTATATAAATGCTGTATCCCTTTTCCTGTTTTCAATGTTCAATTCTACCAAACGAATTAAAAAATAATTGTTAACAATGAAGTATGATAAATTTGGCTGGGCAGAAACTAAATGGCCCTCCATCTCACAAGCTGTGCAGACATGCCTGCTCTCCCTTTCTTATGCCAAATGTCATTAAATAGAAGATTGTGTCTGAATGCACATACATGAATTGGAGCACGCCTATTGGCCCTATCCTCTACACAGGTGAAACATAATGTGTGAACGACCTTATCTGTGCACAAAATCAGTGTGTGCAGCTTAATGCAAAGAGAAAACCTTTGATAGACAAGGTACTCAACCATATGGAGAATGCCTAAGTGTGTACAGTTTGCATATATGTAAGCTCTTTCAGATATATGCGCATGGAGAGTGGGAACAAGGCCCATGATAGCAATCCCATTCCTTTTTTAGTTGAATGTCTGAATAGTACTAACATTTTTTAAAAATCTGAATTTTCCACAATACTGATGATATTTTAACTTGTTATTTTTCTCTTTTTCGTATTTTGACGTATTGGGGGGCACTGATGTGTTGCTGTAAAGGATAATGTTACATCTTCCAGATACTCAAATTGATGAAATAGAAAACGTTGAAGATGCCCTATCCTTCTATGATGTTATCCTTTTGTGTGTTATATTGGAAGTTATCTTACAGTTAAAATATGTGCTTCCTGCAATATTCTGAAAAAAGGTACATACTGATACTGAGCGTTAATTGATAGCACCACCATTCAGGTATTTTAAGCTAGGCAAGTCCTCCACAAGTCCTCAGGTAAGTGCTCCCAAAGGTTGGGCCAATGAACACAGCACCTACTAGATCAGCCTTCCTCAGCCTGGTGCTCTCCAGATGTACCCCTAGGATGTAGTCCAACACATCTGGAGAGAACCAGGTTGAGGAAAGCTGAACAAGATTATCACATATGGAATGCAGTATATTTCTGAAAGAGTGCAACGCGCCACTAAAACAATAATGTCCTAATTGGTTTCACCGCATTATGGGTTTGGGTCACTTAGAAAGGAATTGGGGGGGGGGGGTTCTTGTTGCCCCACACCAACAAGATCTTAGACTAGGGTCTGAGCTTTGTAAACATAACAATAATTTTTATTTTGCATAGAACACATTGCATAGGACCATATTTACTATTCAACAGTCTTGAGGAAACACCAACAGAATTACATATATTTTTTTTAAAGACTCATTAAAATCATCTAGTTGCAATGTGAACAAGACCTGTTTGGATTAAGAAAAGGACTTGGTTGAAGTTTTTTCTTCTGCTGCTGTATGGCTAATCATGGTGAAGCAACTGCTCCTTCACTCTCAGAAGAAATTATCCATTTGCAAAGTTTCAATCGCACTGCCAGCATGAGCCTATACTCCTTAGCTCTCCCCTCTGTGTTCATTTGGGTAGCCAACTTCTATTGCCTGTTGGGAAATAACGTCTTTGACTTTGATCCATTACTATTAATGATGCCTAGCAACTTTTGCCATGGAGAGTCCTTTTTCCCCCTAGGTAATTCTATAACACCGTGACAAAACTACCTTTCCAAAGTTGACGCAATGAAATCTCTCGGGCTCTTGTGCTTCCTATGCATGAGGCCAGTTTATTGGGCCAGTGCTGCTAAAAATGAGTTTGGTGGTGTTCACTCGAGTCAGAAAAACGCGCCTTTGTGCGTGAGTGGGGGGGGGGGGGTACCATGGTGAACTGTCGCTGGCGTGCCGACTTGCCACAGCTCTCTCCATTGCCAACGGAAGGCGAGCGTTCCTCGCGCGCAGGAGAAGTTTGATGTTGACAAACTTCTTGTGGCAGCGAGACTGTGTCAGCACAACTTCCAGGAGAATGAGAGAGCTGCTCTTGCAAGGGCGGCGGGAGGCAGCCGCGGGGACGGAACAGCAAATGCTATTCAGCCTGAGCAGTTTCAAGCCGCCCATGCTGGGGAATTACTGTAGTCTAGCTACGGCTCTTAGCACTGGCTCTGTGTGTGTGTGTGTGTGCGTGAGCGCGCGCGCGCGCGTGTGTGAGTGTGTGTGTGAGTGAGCGAGCGAGCGAGCGCGTGCGTCGGGAGAAGGAGAGGAGGGGGAGGCTGCAGGCCAGGGAGCCAAGCTGGGAGTTTTCAAGTTACTTCTCTCCAACCCTGAGCACAGCAGAGGCGGACGACGCTGCCTGTGGCGCGCGAGCGGCGCCGCCTCTGCTGCTTCGGGGGCCGCAGCCCCTGAAGTCACTTAACCCACCCACCGACCCACCTATCACCCCGCACCCGAAAACTCCCTCTTTTGTTTCCCTGAATAGGACTCTCAAAAAATGTATGCTCGGGCAGACTGACAGCCGGGGTCAAGAAACAGCTGTTGGAGTTAATGTTTCTTCCTCCCACTTCGTCTGATGGCTGTGCCCTGCCAAGAGAAAGTGAGAGAGAGAACGCGCGCGCGCTGCTGTTGCCCGCCTCAGACATGCAGTTTGCTTGGAGCGAATCGATGGGGCACAGGCACACACGCACAGAATCTGCTGGCCCAGTCTTTACACGTGTAAAAGCAGAAACAGTTCTCGGGAATTGTGTTTTGTGCTAAGGAGAAGGGAATGCACGGCACCCAGAAAATGTTTCTGCGTAATTTTCCGCCCCCACCTTTTAAACAAAACTTAGCCCTCTCTTCCCTCGCCTTCAACCCACCAGTCACCCGCCCAAGAGAGGGGCAGTCATGTAGCTCAGCCCATTAAAGTCGGGAGCGAGTTCTATGTTGTTCTCGATGGATCTTACTTCTAAGCGATTGGATTGCAGCCATAAAGAGAAAGCCAGTGTGAGGGGAGAGAGATACATTTTGTTTACTGCGGATGATTTCGCCCTGAGGCTTGCCAAAAACTCTAGTACGTTTCTACAAGACAGGAGAACAGAAATAGTTTGGGGATATTTAGGCTTTCGGTTTAGCCTGCCTATCATTTTTTTTTTTTTTTTTTTGAGCCCAAAGCTTAACATGTTGCAACCTTCCTGGCAAGTAACTTGAGCTGCCTGTAGTCTGAGTGTCACACTTCCCGCTGCCCCCTGTAGGTCTGGCTGTGCATTCCACCGTTACATTGATGCAGTTCTAAATCGGAATCGCTTTCAAGTTTTTTTAAAAATCAGATAGTCATCCTGGCCCACTATAAACAAACTAACCAACCCAAAAGTGGCAGTCGTCAACAACAGCAGCAACAACAACAATTAAATTGTTATCAAAGAAATAAGCTTTCGGGTTCATTGAGACACTTCATCAAACGGGATGAGGGATGCAGGAGGGAGCTAGAAAAAAGGATGTTGCTGGTAACCCTAACCCTAGTCTCACAATAGAAGGCGGAGGAGTTAACGCAGACTTAATTAAGTTTTGCCATGATTGGTGCTAAAAGATCTCTGGTTGCATGAGAGACTACAGAGGCAGAGAGACAGGGTTGCTTTCCTTTTGCAAGTATAAAAACCAGCACTTACTCAGTTCTATCTCCAACATTAATAATAATTTAAAAAAACAAGCCCTTTGCAGGGCAAAGGTCAGAGGTAACGAAAAACATGGCAGTTCATATATTAGCAAAGCAGGTTGGTGTTGGTGTTTTTTGGAGTTTTTATTTGAAATAATGTAGTATAGTCTAGCCGTTGGAGCTGTGGTCCCATCAGGCCAGGACCTTAGAGCAGAAGTCCAGGGCCCTATTCAGCAGAATGTGCAGGAAAGAGGGGTCCCAAATACAACAATTGTGGTGTACGACTTACTTAAAAATGTGATACATCTGTGGGGGCTGGTGGCTCCGATGTCAGTGGGATGAAGGATCCACTCTGGGTTTCAGAGCAGAATAGCTGGAAGATCTCCTTTAGAATTCTGGCTGGTTCTGACTGAAACCTGGAATGGATGCACCACCTCACTAACATCAGAGCCACCAGCCTCCACTGCTTCCTACCCATTCGCACTCCCACAAAATCATCATAGTCTACCTGTACCACCAGATTTAGAGGACATGTGGAATCTCCCACAGGCAACGACCTGTCATTAGGTGGTAGAAGGCACACTTCCTCCAGTTCTAGGTTTCTCCTCTTGGCTGGCTAAATTCAATATTGTCCAGTGTAGCCATGTTGATCCAGTAGAAATAATAAAAAAGTAACATTAGGACAATGACTGCTCTGCTATGGACGTGTGTTACTCCCAGTGCCTCCTACTCCAGGCAATGAATGATACATATTCCACACCACTCCAACTAGAACAGAATATTAAAAAGCAGTACCAGTTACATGTTTTTGAGGGCCTTTGGGCAAGACACCATGCATGGGCCTCTTTCCCCAATGAGTCTACCTTCTCATTATCATTGTCACCAGCTGCTATTGCTCCTCCTCCTTTTTATCATCATTACTAGCACTTACTTGCTTGCTTGACAGGCAGGGAGCCAGTAGGCGGTGGCATCTGCTCCTTCCCCTCCTCCTCTTCAGCACCAGCATTGTTTGGGAAAGAGTGAAAGACCAGTGGACAAGCAGGTTGCAATGGTGAAAGAGGAGGAGCAACTCCAGGGGGTGCTTGTCATTGGGCCCCTGCTGCAGCGTGGGCCCTCAGCAGGTCCCCAACTATGCCTATAATATGGAAATACACACAAAAGGAGCTAATTTTTTATTTGCATTAACTTAATAGTTCTTTAGTTTTTTTACCCTCATTCCTATAAGTTATTTTGAAGTTCTATTGATTTAGGCTATTTTAACAAGTGACAGTATTTCCTTCCAATTTCCCACACTTGTAATTCAAATATAATACCTTGGGGCACAATGGAAGTTAGCATTTGGAAATCCAATTGATTTAAGCAGGGCAGAAGCAAATAGATGCTTAACACTCCTAATGAAAACAATGGTATTTAAATATCCTTAGCTTTGGCTAGATTGTGCCATTGGTAAATGAATAGAATGTACATTTGATTTAAACTAGTCTCTATCTTGTATTAACATCATGTGGACAAATAGTTCAGAATTCACATGTGCTCACATCTAGCATATATGCATGAAAAATTTTCTTAATGAAACTTGCTACCAAGTAAATGTGCTTAGGACTGCATCTTTAGTCTACAAGTCCATCTGTATCTGTTGATCTTTTGTTACTTTGAACTTCAAACCCAGAAAAGTGTTCTCATATCCCAATGTATTGCATGGCTGCCAAAAGCAGGATGTTAATGAATCTTACCATTTGGGATTCTCACATTTTTAGATCACTTCTTATTTTTAAAAAAATCCTTATCTTCTCGGGCTAGTGATATCTCAAAAATCATTCCATTTTACTCTACTTTGGAGTACATGTTTTGTAGACTCAAGTAGCCAAAAAACTTAGTATCTCATTGAAACAGTTGGGTTTTGCACATATTTGGATTTTTTAATTTTGCAAGGCATGGAATGGATGAGGGCCTTAGTACAAGGCTTGAGCATCAATCAACAGAATCTAGGAAACATCTACACTACTGCTTTAGTGTAAATAGGCTCTCTGTATCCATAAATAACTCTACCCATAGGGAGCATACCTGAACTAAAGGTCTCTTACCCTTCACTATTCTGAAAGTCTTGTTCAGTCCTCTTCACTTAGAGGAACTACTCATATATTTTCAAACTTTCCTTTGTATAGGCTGACCATATGAAAAGGAGGACAGGGCTCATGTAACTTTAACTGTTGTAGAGAAAAGGGAATTTCAGCCAGTGTCATTTGTATGCAATTAGTTCCTGGTGAAATTGCCTCTTCATCACAACAGTTAAAGTTGCAGGCACTATACTAGAGTGACCATATACAAAAGAAGGCAGGGCCCCTGCAACTTTAACTGTTGTGATGAAGAGGGAATTTCACCAGGAACTAATTGCATACAAATGATACTGGCTGAAATTCCCTTTTCTCTACAACAGTTAAAGTTACATGAGCCCTGTCCTCCTTTTCATATGGTCAGCCTACCTTTGTATCCAAAAGGAATAGAAACTGTTGTATTAGATTAATGTAATTCTTTTCAGGGACAGATTGACTCCATATGGCAGGGTTGGGAACCTCCAGCCTGCAGGCCCAATCTGGTCTGCCAGGCTGGCCTATCCAGCCTGCAAAGTCTCACCCCCTTCCCAAAGGGCCACCCTGAAGTACAGCAGGGAGAGAAATACCCACTGTTATCTCCAATCAGTGATAAAAGATAACAGTGGAGATTTCCATGTGTGCTACTCCTCCTCCCAGTTCAATTATTTGACTTTGGACAAATAATAGTCTCTCAGCCTAATCTAACTTGTAGGATTATTGTGAGGCTAAAACATAGTTATGAACTCTTTGGAGGGAGGGTGAGTGATAAATAAATGGAAGTATAGCCTTCTGTACTAGCTCAGAAACAGTGAACACAGTCCACAGGTGCAATGCCTATATGTGTAGGCTTTTCAGATTTTGTTCCCACCCCCACCCCCAACCCAACCCACCTATGTGCACACAAAGATCATAATGACTTATTTCCTCCACTGTGTGTGCCAGTTCCAGACTGACTGAGTGCCGGGGGAATTAGCAGAATTACCCTTGGCAGTGTGGCTTCTGATGTTGTGCAAACCCAGCCAGGGTGGCTTGTTGCTATGAGTAACAAGCCAACCTGAACTCATGGGCTGTTGTAGGGTTCTGGGTGGCTTGTTACCTATAGCTGAATAAAGAGAAAAGAAAAGACAGGCATGAGACAAGCGGGATTTCAAGATGGTCAGAACCAGTTTCTGATAAAAATTATAAAAGAGAGTGAGGGAGAAGTATGGGAGTAACTGCCATTGCGCTGCTTACTTCTTTGGCTGAGAAAGACAAAGAACCTATATCATTGTTCCCATAGGAAGAGTCAAGGTCTCTTGATTAATCTTCCAAAGCAGTCATACCTTTCCTGATACATGGTGAGCTCAAATGACCTCAGTCCTTGCTAATATGAGAAGCAAGGTGACACACAAGGCCATGCAGACATATGGATTCCAAGGGAGTCAGGGTTTTGAGAAGCGTCATTTTTAGTGTAATTTACCATATCTTATCTTACTTTTAACATGTTATCTATTATGTATTTGATCTTGGTTTTATAACCTACCCTGGAAGTTCTGCTGAAGGGTGATTTATACGTCTTTTCACCAAATACAAATCCATTGTATTATTCAAATATAATTTGTATGTTAAAAGTGCTTTCCTTCAAGTAATCACAGGGGTCCAGCAGTTGGGATGGAGAGATATTTGTCTGGGTGGCACTTTCCCTCTGGCACCACCTATAATATTTATGCATCCATATTCAAACACACCCACCTAGTATTATCCTATGATTTCTAGTCTTGATCACCAAAACAAGTATTGGAAGCCAACTATGGGTAGTATCCAACTGTGCCATTCCACTAATGCAAATGACATCAAACTGGCAGAAACAAGGTTCTGAACTATGTGCAAGAGAAGAATCCCTGAGGATCTGGTTTCCTTGCAGAACAGCCTCTATTATTCAGAGGGTTGGAACAAACTGTCCAGCTTTGGCTGTAGCAAGCTCTAAATGCAGTGGAGTTAGCAAACAGTCAAGCCTACAGGCAGTTAGCCAAGAGGTTCAGGTTATAACAGAGGTGGTTTAAATTGAGGCAATATTCCTATTCTTATCTGGACTAGCCTGTTTAAGATGTTTAGAATTCCTCCAGCTCTTTTATTCTATGATTCTACCATTTGGGGCTGGAGCTATTTTGCATATTTTATAGTTCTGTATAGGTATTAAAAAAATTTCCCATAACAATACATTCCATGCTGCTGTTATGTTCATTAAACTACCTTGAAAATTCAGACAGATGAAACCCACCTGCAACATCTCTAGCTGGCTACCGATATACTCCTAGACAAGAAATAGCAGACTTTTCTCATTCAAAGGTCTGCATGTATTCAGAAGCTTTGCAAAATCTTCTCCATGGCTGGATGCATTATACCTCTTCGCAACAGCAACTTGCATGGATTTGACCAAAAATGCTCTTTCTGTGTACTATAATATATAAAGAGGGCTAAAAGAGGGCTACTGCCAATGAGAAGCTTACATGGCATATTCAAGGAGTGGATATATCAGAAAAAAAACTATACAGGGTGGACATCACAACGATACATATTTTAAAATACATATTAATCAAGGATTTATTTTTTACCCTCAAAACATAGCTTACAACAATATCAACATCAAGAGGGATGTGCAACGTAAATTTCAGTGCAATCTCACCTATGTCAGTTCCCACTACTTCCTCAGAATTCATCCTTTCTCAGCCATTGCCTTCTTTGGTCTTCAAAAGTTTAGTCCTTAGGTTGTGATCCTCAAATTGGTTCATTGCATTCCTATTATCTGCACTGTTTTCTTAATTCTGCCACTCATTTCTAATTACTATCTTATTTTTGCTAACAAGAATGGATAATGCCTTGATTGGTTACAGATACATAATCAGAATTAATGCTTGTGTTTTTTTAAAGAATATGAACTGCCTGGAGCTTTACGCATCTTATTTCTGATCATTGAACTTTCCTCTCTAGTTAATTTGACTGTGTCTTCCTAATGAAGTTTTTGATTCTGAAGGTGCTCCACCTATTATTCATGTCAATAGTACATCTGTAGATCTAACCGCTGCATTTTATATTATTATTATTATTATTACCAATAAGAAAGTGATTTAAGGTGCAATCCTATGCATGTGCAGACAGGACATGCTGGGAATTGTAGGACTTTTTTTCTGCCTAAACATGCATAGGACTGCAACCTTAAATGGTTTATTTATTACAGCCTCAAAGGACTGGCATCTACAAACACTATCATTTTTAAAGGTGTGTGACCCAATTTACACATCAGTAACAACCCATGGTTATAGAGTGGTTATAGAGAGGAATGGGTTGTTTTTTGCAGCAAAAGTGACTTGCACGCACATTTGCTCACACTGATTTTCCAACAACCCAGTTTCTGAACCATGGGTTCTTGCTGACATGCAAAATTACTCCCTCTCCCTATTATTTAGGCTGGCGGGTGTACCCAGAGGACCTTTTCTTCCATCGCTCCCAGACTATGGAATGGTCTGTCGGAGGAGGTTAGACAAATTGACAGTCTTCATGAATTTAAGAGAGTCATGAAGACTGTCCTCTTCCGACAGGCCTATCCAGATGAATTTTAAGATGTTTTTAATGTTGTATTTTTCTCTTGCTTTTAAAATTTTAACTGTTGTGATTTTTGTGTTTTATATTGTTGCTGTTCCCCGCCTCGATCCGAAGGGAGAGGCGGGCTACAAATAAATATTATTAATATTATTTATTTATTTATTTATTTATTTCCCGCCTTTTCCCCACATCTGGGACTCCCTATGTATGTAAACTAGCTTTTTTGAATCTTTGCATTTTAATAATTTTATAAGTATAGCATTTGGAGAGCTAAATTCTGAGATTATTCCTAACAATGCAATCTTATCCATGTCTACAAAGAAGTAGGTCCTTTTGAGTTGAGTCTTACTGAGTCTTATTAAGGATGAAGCATTTAAACTAATATTTAAGTACCTTGATTCAGTATAACGGCATGGTATCTCACAACGTGTTGTTCTTTTGAAGATCTGGGTTTGAATTCTTCGAGCACAATTCTTCCAAAGTTTAGCACTTGACTAGATGGACTTGGGGTCTGATCCAGCAGGGCTTTGATTACATTGAATTCTGTTGGAAAATGTAATAGTTAAAACTGCTTAAACTTGGATAGATTATGTCCTTGCTTTTCCATGGACTCATTCTGTAGCCTTGGACAAGATAGATACTCTACCAAATTTGGCCCCCATCTGTAAAATTCAGGAGAAAATGATCCAGTTCTGAGCATTGTGAGGATAAGAACATAAGAGTCCTGCTGGATCAGACCAATCCAGTATCCTGTCTTCTCACAGTGGCCCATCAGATGCCTCTAAGACATGGGTAGACAGAAAGTAGATCTCCAGATGTTTTGGTCTTCACCTCCCAGCATTCCTGACCAATGGCCATGGTGGAGATCTACCATCTGCTTATTCCTTCTCAAAGAACATCATCACATAGAGGAAAATCGGTTTCCTTACTGTTACTTTTCTCATTACTTCCTCATTCTCAAGGGAGAGAAAAGAGGAAGTAAACAATGTGCACAAGGCCCATTCAGTGGGCAGTTTTGATCATGCTGCTTCTCCTGCACATAGCAGGAGATAGTGGCAACTTCTGTCTAAAAACTAAGTCGGACTTACTGGGGTGTTTTTTTGTCACGTGAAGAAGGATAGAAGGGGCGGGAGGCGCGCGGGAGGCAGATGTCGTGAGAGGGACCCACAAAACTCCGTAAGTGCCCAGTAATGAGCATGCAATAAAATGCTCATCTGATGGAGCTCTAAGAAGCCCACGACCAGAGCATGAAAATACTAGCCTTCTCCTGACCCCAGCAACTGATATTTAGAGGCAAGCTGCCTCCAATACTATTGGTAGCATATAGCCATCAGAACTAGTACCTACCTACATTATACTCTTTTAGATGCCAGGTGAAGGCCTTTTTATTTTTTCAGTATTTGAACAGTTTATCGGCTTAATTTTTTAACTTTGCTGTTTTAAAGCTGTATTTTAAAACTGTATAGATCTCTGCATTGCTGCTCGGTTTTACCCTGGTTGTGCTTTTATACTGTATTTTATATTATGTCTTTACACAGCTGTTTGTTTTATATTTTAAATGGTTTTCATGGTTTTAATTTTTGTAAACTGCTCAGGGAGCTTCGGCTATCGGGCAATATAGAAATGCAATATAGAAATGCAATAAATAAATAAATAAATAAATAGTAACCATTGATGGCTTTATCTTCCATGAATTTGTCTAATCCCCTTTTAAAGCCATCTAAGCTGCTAGCCATCCCCACTTCTTACTTATTTGAAGAAGTGCTTTCTTTCTTTCGTCTTGGATCTCCCACTAATCAGTTCATAAGAGGACTCCGAGTTCTAGTATTATGAGAGAGAGAGAAACTTTTCTCTATCTACTTTCTCCAGGATGAATTATATGAAATAGTGCTGTTACAAGTAAAAGGATTTTATGCTGGCATGGAAATCTAAATAAGTAAAAAGTTTATTCCCCTTTTCTTATCACTTGAGACTTGGTCAATTATCTGCATGGAGCAGAATAAAAAGTTTCATCTCTCTCTTTTTATGTGTGTGTATATGGTCATGTATGGCAGATCTTATCTTTATAATATATAGCAACTATAAGAAAATATTTATAATGAGATTAATATCTCAAAAGCAGTTCATTTTTTAAACTTCTCCATCACATACAACATTACAAAGTGAATTGAAATCTTGTATGGAATTTGGTAAGGTTTGACTCAGGCTCTCTAGACCTGCTCACATAGATCCTACTTCTAGGCTGACCAGATAAAATCCAGGTCAGGACTCATGTAACTTTAACAGTTGTAGAGAAACGGGAATCTCAGCCAGAGTCATTTGTATGCAATTAGTTCCTGGTGAAATTCCCTCTTCATCAAAACAGTTAAAGCTGCAGGCACTATACTAGAGTGACCATATACAAAAGAATAAAGGGCCCCTGCAACTTTAACTGTTGTGATGAAGAGGGAATTTCACCAGGAACTAATTGCATACAAATGACACTGGCTGAAATTCCCTTTTCTCTACAACTGTTAAAGTTACATGAACCCTGACCTGGATTTTATCTGGTCACCCTACTACTTCATCAATTCTCTCTTGAAGTAATGAGATTATGTAGTAGAGTCTGCAGTGTCAATTATTCTCAAATGCTAAACTCTTACGTTAAGGTTTTAGCATAATTCTGCTTATATTTTTCACATCACTTATCCAACTGTTCCTTTTAAATGTATTTATCTGTTTTATTATATTTATATTTCGCTTTTCAGCCATGATTGCCTGCCACCCCAAGCAGGTTATACTTAAAATTCCCACAAAGTTATAATATAATTGGGGATAAATTGGTCTTCTCACCCCTGGGAGTTGATTACGCTGTCAGATTCCTGGATCTTCCTCCAGAGGGAAGGAACAAAGGGACTGCAGATGGACACAGGGGAGTAAAGGAGTTTTTCTGTTGATCTACAATTTTATGATTCCTGGCAGTTGGTTATGCCGTCCATTTTAATGTATTTTTGCTGTACACCCAGTGTTTTTCCTTACATTTTGGAGTACAAATTACAGTCCTCTGTCTCGAACCCCTGTAATTTTCAGTAGCCTGGTGTCTTTCAACCCATAGGGTGTGGTTCTGGTGTATTTCAATAGAGGTTTGGCCATTGACTTCAGTTGAGTGTTCCTACTGCTATGTTCTCTATTGTCAGATATAATTTCGTCAAACTTATGCTCCATGAGGAACATGCTTGAACATGAGCTGAGCAATACTCTGAGACAACTGTACAGAAAAACTGAAAATACAGAAAAATGAAGGATTTATTTATTTATTTATTTATTTTATTCCATTTATATACCGCCCCATAGCCGAAGCTCTCTGGGCAGTTTACAAAAATTAAAAACATTGAACAATTAAAACACCGATATACAAAATTTAAAAGCATAAAGCATAAAAACAAGTTAAAATTACAATATCGTAATGTCAAACAAAACAGTAATATAAATTGCTACCTGATATTTGATCTCAACAAAATTATTTTATCAGCTTTCCTATTTTTTTAAAAAAGGCCTCCTGAGTACCCTATATAAACCTGAACTTAATTTATTATGGATAGTTTCTTAGATCAACAATTCACAAGTGAAAATTAAAAGAAGAATAACTATGACTTTCAAGAAATGCATGACACAAACTATTCCTTTACTTAAATCAGTTACAGCTACTTCTTACATAATCTATATTAGTAATAGGCTGACAATATGAAAAGGAGGACAGGACTCATGTAACTTTAACAGTTATAGAGAAAAGGGAATTTCAACCAGCATCATTTGTATGCAATTAGTTCCTGGTGAAATTCCTTCTTCATCACAACAGTTAAAGCTGCAGGGGCCCTGCCCTCTTTTGTATCTGGTCACTCTAGTATAGTGCCTGCAACCCACAACAGAAACAGCTCTGAGCAAGAGCTGGATTTTATGTTTTCAAATATGGGGAAATCAACCATTGCATGAGTTTGGACTTCATACTAAGCCACCCTGAAACAAACCCATAGTAAGGGGGTGGCTTGTCCATTGCTCCAACCACCCTCTCAACAGCTTGCTATGGGATATTACTTCCTCAGTTCCTCTCAGTCCTCCTGGCTGCCAACACGTATCCCAGGGCCCTTTGTGGCAAAAATCCTTGTTTTCTTATTCCCTATGTCAGCATTTTCTTCAGCTGGTCTGCTGGGTTTACAAGCTCACGAGGCAAACTCTCCCCACTCCCACATCAGATCGCCAAAGGGATTTAAGTTTTTGAGCCCCTGTGAACATAGGAATGCATTTGCAAATTTTAAAAAAAATTAGGTGTCTTGCTCAAGTGCATAGGACTGCAAGACCAGCTGTCTGCTATTGAGCCCAGGGTAGCCATGTCCCCCACTTGTCAATGTCCTTGTCAATTTCATCCTCCACTTTGGCACTTCTGGAGTGAAACTCCCCCACCCACCTGCATCAGATTGCAAAAAGGAAATAATTTGCTGAGCCCTTATGAACGTAGGAATGTGTTCGCAATTTGTGTGTGTGTGTGTGGGGGGGTGTTTCTTGCGGAAGTGCACAAGACTACTTGTCCACTATTTAGACAAGCATACTTATATCACTTTCTTGTCCATGTCTTTGTCAGTTTCATCCTTGTCAGTTTCAGTGTAGGGTGACCATATGAAAAGGAGGACAGGGCTCCTGTATCTTTAACAATTGTATAAAAAGGGGAATTTCAGCAGGTGTCATTTGTATGCATGCAGCACCTGGTGAAATTTGCTCTTTATCACAATACTTAAAGCTGCAGGAACCCTGCCCTCATATGTATCTAGTCACTCTGCAGCTTTAACTGTTGTGATGAGGAGAGAATTGTCTGTCCCTCTTGCCCCTTGCTTTATTTGAAGACAATAAAGAGGTCTGCCATGGAATCCACAAAGCTTTATTCAAGCAATACACATCTTCTCCCAGCTGAAGGGAGTCTAAAAGGTCTAGGGGACTTGTCCTCTAGGCAAGATTATGCAAAGTAAGTGAACCAGTTTTTCTTTCAAGGAAAGGGAAAGCCCATTTCTTTCAGTACACCTTCAGGGAGACTGGTTCTGACCAAGCCGTTTCGAGCAATCACCCTGGCCGACCTCATCCATCCTTCCTTTGACTCAGCCCGCCTTTCTCTCCTACGGAATCTCGCATCCACCAGGCTTTCCATGCCCTCCTCCTCAGAAGAAGACTGATTCTCAGCTTGGGGGTTATTTACACCATCAGAGATAAGAGCTGGCAAAAGTTCATTCCCAGCTGGGGAAGAGCCCATGGAAACCAACTCCCCCACTCCTGGTACAGACTGGGACGTCTCTTGCGCCATCTCTTCGGACTCAGAATCTGACTCTAAATTATCATCTGACAGTCCTTCTCCCAGCCCAAGGGGAGCAGGTTTAGACACAACAGGAATTTCACCGGGTGCTGCATGCATACAAATGACACCTACTGAAATTCCCCTTTCTATACAACTGTTAAAGATACAGGAGCCCTGTCCTCCTTTCCATATGATCACCCTACTCCAGTGCTTCTCTTGCTAGCTAACATTTTTAAGAAAAAGGCTGCTTCACATTCTACTGAAGTTATAACACCTGCCCCTAAAGCTGTTTCTCTCCTGCAGCCTCCAGCTGCTTCTGGCTCCCCACCACCAATTCATGCTTAAAACTTCAGTCAACTGGTCTCCATTGCTAGATGTCAGATGTACATGAGGGTTACAGAGCGGTGAGGATTGCTAACTATACACAAATTTCAAGGCAGAGCAGGGAGTGGGTGGGTAAATATAAACAAATTTCAAGGCAGAAGATGAAGTGAATCGGTAAACATAAACAAATTTCAAGGCAGATGGCTAAAAATACAGAAATTTCAGGGCAGAGCAGTAAAATGGAGGGGAAAATTTCAGGGCAGAGCTGTAAAACTGAGAAGGAAATCACTAAAAATGCCTAGCAATGGACATTCACTCCTGATGTATAATAATTTCATTTTGCTCACAAAACAAGTGAGCACGCCTCGTTTGAAGCATGAGCATTAGAATGTGTCCACCAAAAATATCCACAAATTATCAAACACTTGTTTGCATTCATCTCATTCCAGATTCCCAGTTTGAACTGCACAGAATTTCTAATTTGCACAAATTTCCTCAGTAGACTGAATCAGCCTTGTTTTAGTCTGTGGGGGAGATTTGCACAAATTTGGGGAAACTGTGCAAATCTACCATTCAATCAGTCCTCGGTTTGCGCAAGTTTCCTGTTTGCTCAGAGTGAGCAAATGGGAAATGCAAATGGGAAGCGGGCACGATGTTAGGAGAATCCTGGTGATCTCAAATATTGTTAATTCAATCATCCCTACCTGCACATTGTACAGGACCGGGGGGGGGGGGGGAGGGGGTATCGCAGACACATTCAAGACTCTCTATGGTGTCCTTTCTCCAAGATTTTTATGGAAAAAAATCCATCCTGAGGCAGAGGCACTGAGAAGTGTTGATAAAGAATGGTGACAGCAGTAGCAAGATCATGTGGAGTTGTGGGATGGGAGTTGCCACTCTTGCCAGGTGGCTGTCCAACCATACCCAACAACCCATGATAACATCACACTGCCAGGTTCAGACATCACAATAAGCCACCTGAGAACATTCCACCATAAACAACTGTGTTACAAGCCATGGGTTTTCAATGTAGTTTATTTGTGAAAAACAACCCAGAACTGAAAAAACACTTCAGATTCTGGTGTCACATTAAGCCACCCTGCAGTCACCTGTGATAACAACCCATGGCTTGGAGTGATATATGAACCAGGTCATTGTTTCCTTCTTTCTTGTTCCTAATGGTCCTAGAGATAGTTCCAGGTGAAACCTAAAGCATCACATTACCTGTTAAGTTCAATATGAATGTCTATAGATCCTTATTTACAAAAGCATTTTATCTTGGTACTCCAACACCTGGCTCATACACAGGATATATTACACACACCTGAACCCCATCTTTCAAAGTTTGTGGATTATTTGAGTATTAATTTATTTTATCTGTATGATGCTAGTAAAGGTTTATAAATTACTAGTGGGACCTGCAACAAAATGCTGAGTTCCAGTCAGCCAACCATGACTTTTTTCTGGATTATTTATTTATTTAAAACATTTCTTGGCTGCCTTTCATGGCAGAAGCCCCCACAAGACAGCTTACAATAATATAATACATGGAATATTAAAAGTAGTAAAACAACAATTAAAACAATAAAACCAATAATAAAACCAGCAGGAACAACAATAACAGCAATAATAACCATAACAACAAAAACAATACGCATTCCCCCGATTTTCTATCCCTACCTCCAACTCTCAGATAATATTGTGTGCCGACTGAGCATGCTCAGTCACACACCCCTCACTTTTTTTCTAAAGATTTTTTGTTCTTTGCAATCTTTGCGGTTCACTGAAACCTGCTGATACCTCCTTCTTATGTAAGAATGATACAGGTTTTGGCTACATAACCATTCATACTTGGAGAATGAGTTCACTATTAGTGTATAGGATTCATTTTCATTGCTATAGAAATATACTATAACATCATATTGTAATTTGCCCAAAGGCAGGAGGCATTTTATTAGCCTAATGTATTACATCATGCTATGAAGAGAAACCAGAGTATAGCCCCTGGAGGATCCCTGTGCAGGAGGCTTAGAGGATGTGGGGAGAGAGAGTCAGACAGACTAAGGCTGTTTGTACATCACATGGGTGTAGAGGGAGGGAGGAAGGGGCGGCAATCCCAGAAGTACCTGCTTCCAGGATTATTGCTTGAATCCACATAATGGGCACAACATCCCGGCTTCCTCCTGGGCTGTCACGCCGTCACGGCCACCATTTTTTTCAGACCTTGGGAAAAGCACTCCTGCGCTCCATCGCTCAAGGTAAGTTTTTTAAAAAAATGAATTGTGCATGAAATCTGGGCGGCCTCCCCCACCACCATCCAGGGGATGGCGGACTTGGTCCCCTACTCCTGATGGGCATGGAGCTGCACGGTGTGGCTCTGTGCCCATTTCTGCTGCCACGCTACTCACAAGTAAGCAAGGCAGCAGCTGGGGTGGGCAGCCACGTCTTCCATGGTCTCATACCTTTCCCAGGACTGTGGGAAGATTTGGGATTCCCCAGGGATCTGTTATCCTGGGGAATACCCGTGCCTGTCCCCCCACCGCCCCCAGGAGTCCCTGTGCATCATGTGAATGCACAGTGTTGTGTCTAATTCCTTCCCCCTTGTTCAGGGCGAAGGAATGTTAGACGTTAATTCAGAATCAGATTCTGAACCCAAACAGACATTCCAGTCCGTACTAGAAAGGGAAGAGGTCATTCCCATAGCTTCACCTTTAGAGAATGTTTCTTCTGATGTAAATAACCCTGCAGCTGATAACCAGCCTTCAACTTCAGAGGATGAAGGGGGGAGTGAGCTCAGAAATCCCTTTTCCGTAGGAGAGAAAAGCGAGCACAGATCAAAGAGGTTAGGAGAAGACGCTCAGAAAGATTACTTGCTCAGAAAGGGCTGGATGTGAATTCTTCTCAGAAGTGATTCTCACTTTCTTTTGGATGGATCAACTGTTTGTTTGCTTAGCTAAATTATGCCTTGGGGCAAAACGCTTCCTAAGTTTTAACTCCTTTCAAAGAGAGAGAAGGGATCATTTGCTAAATAAAAGATTGATTGTTTTCCTAAGAGGCCTCCTTATTGACTTCAACGAGCGCTAGAAGTTAGGGAGTCATGACACACAGGGACCAGCCGGGGACAATACCAGGCCAAAAGCCTGGTGTAGAAATGGCCAGAGAGAGGTGATTCAGTGGGGAAAAGTGATCAAGTGAGGAGAAGGGACCTGCATTATACTATGGAAAATGAGCTAAATCAGTCTATTTGAAGAAAGTTAAACTTTGGATAGGTTTTACCTATAAAGGAAAATTACTTAAAAATAGTAGTTCATGAAGTGGCTCATAACTTGGAAACCTTGTCATAGTGATCCATGTGTTAATAACCTCATGTCTGGACTACGGGAATGTGCTTTGTGTGGGGCTGCCCTTGAAGAGGCTTCAGCTGGTGCAGAATGCTGGTGCTCAGTTCTTGACTGACATGCAAAGCTGGTCATATTACACATTTTCTCCAGAATCTTTTCTGGCTCCTATTCGCTTTTGAGCCTACTTCTAAAACCCTAAACAGCTTAGGACCCAAATTTTTGTTGGTGTGCCTGGCTTGGTTGTACCTATAGATGATTTGTTACCAAACGTGCTCCTCTAGAACATTGACAAACATGTGCACATCCTCAAGACACATTTGTTTAAGAGACCTTTTAACTTTGCCAGTAAGATGTCTGGCAAGAGGAACTAATGACTAGCACATACACTTACTCTTTCAATAACAGGGGAATTTATGTAACACAAGCAATACTTTAATTGTGGAATCAACTTGGTAGAGTGTTCATGAATCAAAATAAGCAAAAATATTAAAGAAACCCTCAGCGGATGTGGAGAGAACCAGATTTGGGGAAAATTAGCTTAGTTCTCTTAGCTAGGAACCTTTGCGTACGGCTTCCTAAGACGCTCTAGGGATGAGGGCTCTATGGCAGGAATAATACAGCCCATACCTAGAATGTTTTCCACCACCCCTTTTTCTAGCTATGAGAGATGCTGGCAGTTTTGGGGGGCACCAGACAGGGCTTAGGGGTCTATCTGCAGCCCATAAGTTGCACCTTTTGCACCCTTGACTTTCATTACAATTCTTCAGGCTCTGGATGATGATGGTGATGAAATATTCTCTTCCATAGGAGGTGCACAGCTGTTTTGCCCTTTTACTGCTTTTTGTAGAGGGTACAAAGCATCCTTATTTTGCTGGTTTCAAATTTTTATTCTGTTTTCACAAATAAAAACAATTAAAACACACACAATACATAAACATCAGAAACAGCACACTAAAAGAGGATGATCAACAGATTTACAGTGGGTTCCACTCTTCTCCCCATCAAAGGCCTTAGCATCCTTATTTTGCAAAGGATCTGGCTGAATTGTAGTTTTGCTGTCGTGAGAGTTTTTATGCTGTTTTTTATTGTAATTGATTTTATTAAGCTATGGTATTTTTAACATGCTTTGTTATTGTGAGCAACCGTGAGCTCAGGAAGCACAGGATAGAAACAGTTTAAATAAATAAATCAACCAACCAGTGGTGTTATCTTCTTGGAAGCAGGTTCATTATCAGACTTTGGGCCATAAAGTAATTTCACTGCAGTTTGCTACTTCCTGTGGTTCCTTGTCTATAGCAATTTACCACTGTGCTGTGAGATTCTTGGCATGAGCCTCTACTTATCAGCAATATCCTAGAACAGAGGGTGGCAGAAAGTAGATCTCGAGATGGTCTGGACTTCAATCCCAGAAGCTCCTGCCTGCATGGTTAATAGTTAGAAATGCTGAACATTGAAATCCAAAACATCTGGAAATCTTCTTTCTGCTGACACCTGTCCTAGAACCCACATCACTACTCAGTTGCCTATTTCACCATTGCTGAAATTCCCTGCCTCTGCCCTGCAGATAATCTAAGAACAGAGGCAAATCTACCAAAGTTAAGGTCATCATTTAGGCTGACCATATGAAAAGGAGGACAGGGCTCCTGTAACTTTAACAGTTGTAGAGAAAAGGGAATTTCAGCCAGTGTCATTTGTATGCAATTAGTTCCTGGTGAAATTCCCTCTTCATCACAACAGTTAAAGTTGCAGGGGCCCTGCCTTCTTTTGTATATGGTCACCGTAGTATAGTGCCTGCAACTTTAACTGTTGTGATGAAGAGGCAATTTCACCAGGAACTAATTGCATACAAATGACACTGGCTGAAATTCCCTTTTCTCTACAACTGTTAAAGTTACAGGAACCCTGTCCTCCTTTTCATATGGTCAGCCTACATCATTATAACATTTCACTGTGCTATGAAGCCAACTGAGGCATGGGAATTTACCCCTAGAAATCCATGGAAATATTATGGGCTTTAGGGAGCGATCTTATGGGTTGTGCCCTTGTGAGACAGAAGCCTCCAAACTCTGAAGCTTCCATGTTTCCAGTGCCTTGCCAAGGTACTGCCATCATTTTGCCTTTCCATCCTATATGTTTTGCCTCCTAGCCCATCTAGAGAGGGCACACTGAGAGGCTATAGGATTCCTACCCCAACCACCAGAACACCCCCTTTTCATTCTCTCTGAGGCCACATTTGCAACTTCAGGAAGCAGCCAGTGTGGTTCTTTCTACAAGAGCTGTGAGGGGGCGGGGGAGGGATTATGCCAGAGTTCTCTTTCCAAAGTTGTACATGTGTGTATAGCCTCAGATGCATTCCCAGGGCCATAGGATTGCTCTCTTATTCGTTTTAGTTTATTTATTTATTTATTTATTTATTTTATTACATTTGTATACCACCCCATAGCCGAAGCTCTCTGGGCGGTTTACATAAGATTAAAACAATTGAAAACAATATACAAAAATTAAAGCAGCAAAAACATACAATATACGCACAATATACACATACATTTTAAACCTCTATAATAACTTTAAAAAGCCATAAGCCTAAAAACAAAACAAACCCAGGCTTATCAGATATTGCTAAATGCCTGAGAGAAGAGGAAAGTCTTGACCTGGCGCTGAAAAGATAATGCTGAGCCTATCTACACTACTGCTTTAAAACGGTTTAAAATGGTTTAATACGGTTTATAACAGTAGTGATAACTGTTGGGGCCCAGGACACACTCCATATACAGTTTTCAAAATGTTTTCAAAGTGTTGTATCCTGCTTGGTGTAGATAGGCTCAATGTTACTTAATACTACCTAGTTTATAAGCATATAATCCAGCCGTTATATTCAGCCTTACTTTTTTATCGCATTCCATAATTGCAGCACCATTACACTGTACAAAAACAAATACAGAGGGGAACATTTAAAAGCAGGCAATCAGTTTTAGGCCCTTTGGTTGGCACTGTTTTCAGATGAAGTTGCAAATGCCTTAACTTGGTTCCAAGTTAATATTTCACCTCATCTTAACTACCCTTAGCTTTGGGGAAGTTGAATGTAAACATCCATTGTTTACCATCAGTGTTGTTTGGGCTATTTGGCCATATGCTGTATGGCCATCTACTGTAGTGTTAAAGAAGAATTTAACTTCTCTTCCCTTCTTTGAGAGCTGAATTTAATTTGACTCTATCCTTCCTTCCTTCTTTCCCTTTCTCTCCTGCCACCACTCTGGTAATACGGAGTAGAGTTCTATTTTTCTCACTGTTACCCTGGAGAAAAGCATTACTCTCTGATCTAGTACTATATTTTATTAAAGAAGAGGTGCATAGCCCCACGATCTTAGGCAGGAACTAGAGCGTCTTCTGACCTCGAAGGAAGTCCCTCCTTTGGTTAGGTTCTCCCTGCGACAGACTGTGATGGCTCAGAACTCTATGACCATACCACACTACTTACTGGCCAATGCTTCCCACCCTCCTGTTGTTTGATGATTTGCATATTACAAGAGCTTACTAATGTCTGTCACTTTCAGCAAACACATTGTCACTGCAGTCTCTTTTCTAGAGGAAGTGGTCTGTGTGGGTTCGGGATAGGGTAGAAAAAATGTTTTACTCCTTTCTCATGCACTGAGGCATTATGTGTTTCATGAAGAAGATATTTTGTTACAAAGTTTCTATAATTTGCAAAAGCAATTAAAGAAAGACTGCATGCTCTGGGGCACCAAACCTGACATTTATAACTTTTTTGGTACTTATCTTGCAGACAGCAGGCCTAGTAGTTCAGATAAGCCTGCATCCCATCATGGGCAGTTTGTTAAACTGAGGTGAGTGTTAGATATAGATTAGGCTATGCCTTTTCCCACTTTGATCCATGCTGGGTATCTTATTTGATCTCTCTACAGTACATTCAACCATGTACCAAGTATTTGTTTCTTCGTGCTACATAATGTTACCAGATCTTTTTATATGTATGTTTAAAGCTGGGTTCATTTCATCTTCCCTTTTTATTACCACATGTTTTTTATTTCATGCAGAACGTATGTTTTTACTTCTTTCCCAAAATATGATATCGAAACAGCAAGATTACTTCAATGTTCCCTTTAAATATGCCTGCAATTTCTTTTTTCTTTTTCTTTTTATATAACAATTGTATGAACTGTGAAAAGCCTTTGACCATCTTGGGGAAAGTCCTGATGAGCAGGAAATGGAAAATCTCTGCCAATTGAGCACGAAGAAACAGAAAAAAATATCTCTTTCCCCACCCCACCCCACCCCATGCTGGAGGGAGGGGACACATAACTACATTTAAAGAGAATGAACAGCTTAAGAAAAAGATTCATATTGTTTAATTTGACTCTATCCATCCTTCCTTCCTTCCTTCCTTCCTTCCTTCCCCCTCCCTCCTGCCACCACTCTGGTAATATGGAGTAGAGTTCTGTTTTTCTCACTGTTACCCTGGAGAAAAACATTACTCCCCAGTCTAATACTATATTTTGTTAAAGAAGAGGTGCATAGATCTACATAGTAAATATCCATTAAAGCACTTAGCAGTACAATACAAACAACAAACACAAAATGTATTTACGCTTTGAATAAGAAAATACAGCATGATCAGACAGAAAATAAGAATATAGTTTGTTTATTTATTTATTTATTTATTTCCTTCTTTCCTCTGAGGAGCTCAGAGCTGCTTATTTCTGGTTCACTAGCAGTCTCCCATCCTGGCAATTTATAGAATCAGATCTGCTTAGTTTGGGCAGTAAAAACACATAATGTATCCTCATACAATTAGAAGACAGGGAATGATGCACAATGCAGGTGGAGAAAGTTCTGAAATTGTGAGTTCTCCCACCTGCATTGGCTTATTGCACGGATTGGGAACCCATGGCCCATAAAATGTTGGATTACAACTCCCATCATCCCTGGTCATGTTGGTTGGGGCTGGTGGGAGTTGGAGTCCTACACCACCAGGAGGAGAACAGATGCCCCACTACTGGCTTACTGGTTAGTTCAGATTCACACAGTTCAGAGATGCTGTGATGTTGGTTGGTTCATAGAATAAAGTATGATATTTGAACAGACCATATCTGGGACGTGAGCTGCATCAGTCTAGCACTGAGAAGAGAATTGGGGATAAGGGTGGAATAGGTAATAGAATAATGGACAATGAAGATGATGAAGAATAACCTTTACAGTAAAAGACGACTCATGGATAGATGCGGAAAAACAAAAAAGTAAGCATGAGTGACAGACGATGAAACACTGCAGAATCAAAAAAAGGCCTCTTCCCCATTATTAATTTCTTATATGGATGTATTGGGGGTGCTGTACGTTTTACATATAGACTGTTATAGGTAACAAATGCATTCAGATCTATTGGATACTGTGCCATCTTACCTATCTCTCTGATAGGAACAGCAAGGCATTCAGAAGTGATTACATTCTAAACCAGTGATGGGCAACCTTTTGAGCTTGGTGTGTCAAACTTCGCCAAAAAACTGAGCATAACTCGGGTGGTGTGTCACTTTGAGGAAAAAACATTATTTTGCGATATTTATAGTTTAAATAACATAAATGTATAATTGTTATATATAATTGTATTTAATAAACCAAAAACTAATTATTTAACTTACCTGCTTAGTGACTTCTTTGTTCATCCGTCAGTCGGTTTCTTTTGTTGGTCTTGATATTATTTAGCTTGTGTGGGGTGCCGTGAACTAAGATAAGTGAGGGGGAGGGGGAATTCTTTGATGAACCTGCCTATTAGTGACTTTTTTGTTGCTGAATTTCATTGGCTAAATCTTCAATTGAAGGTTGGTATTTTGTACACTTCAGGCCCAAGCAAGCGCTACTAACTTCATCTGTCAATCTGTTTCTTTTGTTGGTTTTGATATTATTTAACGCTGAGAATAAGGCCTCACAAAAGTATGTAGAGGGGAAAATTGTGAGTAAAGCCATTGCTATATTTTTCAGGGTGCTAAAAGTGTCTGGTAGTCAGTTCCAGGCACTCCAAATTTCCTGTTCGTAGTGGCACTCCTCTTGATTCTCCAAGCGGCACCTTTCCAGATTCTCAAGCTTTGACCTCAAGTCGACAAACACCTGAGCCCAGATACTGTCTTGAAATTCTGCAAGTTGCATCTCCAAATCATCAATTTGCATCCATTGGAAACCATTTAATTCCAAACTACTGTAGACTACTACATCAGGATACTTCATTATTTTCATGGTCTGTTCTAGACTTCTAAATTGACTAAATCTATCACTAAACTGGTCAAGTAACGAGTCTAAAACATGCTGGTACTTCATATGCAAGAGTTCCATTTCATTTTGTACAGCTGCACTGGCCTTCTCAAAATACTTTGTTACTCGAGGAAAATACTTATAAGTTTTAGTTTCTACATCTCGCTTGAAAATTTTAACTTTACTTTCAAAAGCTTTTATGTATCCAAACATAACGTCAATACTTTTGCCAAAACCTTGTAACTTTAAGTTCAGTTCATTAATATGAACAGAGAGATCTGTAAAAAACATCAGGGTGTTGACCCACTTATTATCATTAAGCTGAGGAAAGTTTCCCAGATCCTTATCGTCAAGAAATACCTTAATTTCTTCAAAGCACTCCACAAAGCGCTCAAGAACTTTGCCTTGGCTCAGCCATCTTACATTATTGTACATCAGCAGTCCACTGTAGGTGGAATCAACCTCCAGTAAAAGTGCCGAAAATTCTCGCTTGTGAAGGGGGCGAGCAGCTATTAAATTAACTATTTTTGTAACAACTGACATTAAGTCGTTTAAGTCGGTGAATCCTGCCTTGGCACATAAAGCCTCCTGATGGATAATACAATGAAAAGGCACAATCGGATGTCCAATAGCTTCTGTAAACAATTCGACAAATCCGACTTTTTCCCCCACCATATTTGGTGCTTCATCTGTCGTCACTGACACAACTTTAGAGATATCAATGCTTAGGTCACTAAATGTTTGTATAACAACCTTACATATTTCGCTTCCTGATGTACTTGTTGGCACTGATACTAACTTTATCAACTCTTCTCTCATTGTGAGACCATCAGAATATCGACCAATAATGGCCAACTGAGCATGTGATGTGACATCAGTAGTTTCATCAAGAGAGATCGAAAAATATTTACACTTCCTTATGTCTCTCTTTAATTGATGTTGTACGTTTGTGTTCAGTCTCATTATTCGGTCTTTTATGATATTTCTACTGAGTGGTAACTCAGATATTCTCTTAATAATTGCATCTTTATTCTGCATATCGTGAAATAGAACTGGTGCACATCTTAGGAGAGTTTCTTTAATAAATTCTCCCTTACTGAGCGCTTTTCCATGCTGAGCTATAGAGAGAGCAATGCTCAAACTTGCAGATGTTAAATTTGTAGAGCCTTTCATAAATTTAAGGATGGAATTAGATTGGCTCTTATAAAGGTGTAGCTGCCTGGAAATGTATTCCTTCCTTTCATCCTCACTTTTTTCCAAGAGCTGAGAATGATTAGTTTCAAAATGTCTATTTATATTCCACGTTCTGCTTACTACCGTTTCAGTACATAGAACGCAAAATGATCTGCCATTTTTTTCTATAAAGCCATACATCTCGGTCCATGTCTCTTGAATGGGTCGGCCACTGCTACTACCACTTCCTTTACTTAACCTTAGTTTTTTATTTTTTGGGTTCTCCATCAGGGGGGCAGTGACAGAAGATAGAATTATAGATAGCTTGTTAGGCCTGCAGGCAATTAGGGGTTAACTAGCCTAACTAACCACAAAATGGTGCATGTAACTGTCTTTTAGGAAAGGGCAGGGGTAATAAGCAGAAATAGGGGTTAATAAGGATGCACAACAGTAATAGTGGTGAAATGGAGTCTGCACTATGGAGCAAGATGGTGTTCCTTATGTGAATTAAAATGGCTGCCGCTATTTCTAATGGCGGGAAACGGCACCCATAGCACGCCACAGGCCCTCGCCTCTCCCAGCCTCCCCCTCACTTATCTCAGTAATGATGGATTAGAAATCCATGACACCTCAGAACAGTAGATAATGGTTGCTGTGGTTAACTGTTATTTGGTTACTGGTAATGGCAGGGCCCCCAGAGATGCGTCCCCCGCTGCGTTCCGCTGCTCCCTGCTCTGCCGGCGGAAGTGAGGGCAAAGATCCTGGCTTAACCGGAAGTCCCAGAACTAGACGCTCTGTGCCGGACTTCTGTTGTTTTGGCCTACAGACCTCCAGCACAGAGTGTCTAATAGGGGAGGATGAAACATTTGCGACTAGAGTCTAACTCTAAGACTCTAGTCGCAAATGTTTCATCCTCAGGAGCAGCAAATGTTTCATCCTCGGCTACTCGAGGATGAAACATCCTTCTCGGCATGCGGCCGCCTCAGCGGCCGCGTGTCATCAGAAATGACTACGCGTGTCAGTGCTGACACGCGTGTCATAGGTTCACCATCACTGTTCTAAACACTACAGTGTAGTTTCAAATACATTTTGTTATTTTTGATTTCTGAGAAATATTTTTTAAAAATTCCATGTATGTGTTTATTGTTGATTTATGGCTTTCTTTTCGTTGGAAACAATATATATATATATATATATATATATATATAATCATTAGTGATGTGCACGGCCAGACATATCAGAATCGGAATCGGATTGGAATTTCCGATATTAAAAATATTGGATTCCATTATATTGGGGGGTACCTGGATTTGATCGGATCCGATATCCGATAAACATCGTAAGTTCCAATCCGATTACGGACCCCCATTTCAGGTGTTTTCCACATAGGCTTGCATTGGGGGAAAGAAAGCTTTCCCCCAATGCAAGTCTATGGGGGAAAATACTGGGCTGGCACTCCCTCCCTCCCCCACTCACGCTCCCTACCCCCACTCGCGCTCCTTACCTGCCACCACCGCCGGTCCGTACTACTGTGAAACAGGCTTTCTGACCTGTTCCTCAGTACAGAGACGTGCCGAGTGATGACGACATCACTCGGCGCATGTCTCTACTGAGGAACAGGCCGGAAAGCCTGTTTAGCAGTAGTATGGACCAGCGGTGGGGAAGGCCGCAGGTAAGGAGCGCAAGTGGGGGGAGGGAGGGAGGGAGGGAGGGAGGGGGGAGGGGTCCCCCCTTACCTGCAGCCTTCCCCGCCGCCACCGCTGGTCCATACTACTGCTAAACAGGCTTTCTGGCCTGTTCCTCAGTGGAGAGACGTGCCGAGTGATGTCGTCATCACTCGATGCGTCTCTGTACTGAGGAACAGGCCGGAAAGCCTGTTTTGCAGTAGTACGGACCAGTGGCGCCAGTGGCGGCAGGTAAGGCACACGAGTGGGGGGAGGGAGTGCAAGTGGGGGGGAGGGAGGAAGTGCCAGCCCAGTGTTTTTCCCCATAGACTTGCATTGGGGGAAAGCTTTCTTTCCTCCAATGCAAGCCTATGGGGAAAACACCAGAAATGGAGGTCCGAAAATCTAATATATCCTATAGTTATCGGACATATGGATATCGGATCCGATCAGATAGGGCCACCTAAGGAAATTATCGTTATCGGTCATCAGATGTCTGATAACAACCTTATCGGTTCGTTATCAGACATCGGACCCGATACGATACATATCCCTAATAATCATCTGGTCTTGTTGCGGACTGGCTCATTCTTGCTCTCACCAGACCTACTACTAAGTAACTCGATCCTACCACTGTGCAAAATTGGTAGTTAAAGTTTGAGGGTTACATTGCACTGCTTTGACTGTCTCAGAAGTTGGAAGATTGTGCTGATTTAAGGCTGCTCTCACTGTTTACTGAATTTATATATTTTATATGATCATATTTGTGGTTAGTTCTTTTTGGAGGAATATGTTTTTGTCATAATCATTTAAACTATTTCAAGTGTGTTGGTGGAATGGTGGATTGTTACCCCTAAAATAAATATGAAAATATGTAAAGTTAAGTTGACCAATTCATGTACCCTCCCAAACTGGTCTATGCAAACCAGACCACAGACAACCATAAGAAGAGAACAGGGAACTGCAGAAAGGTGCCTGCAAAGCAAAAATAAATAATGGTAGGAATACATTAGAGTAATTTTTAACCAATTTGGCCACAGGAAATTCTCCCACCCAACCCAAAGTGTTCAGTAGTGGGAAGTTACCACTCTTCACACATGTCTTGAACACAGTACACAGGAGTAATTCCAGATGAAGCTTTTCTCACACCATCTCCCTGCCACATTTGTGGAATTTTATGGGCTCTCCAGACATTGTAGCCTTCTCCTGTTTGCCCACTGCTTCTTATGTATTTTTTCTTACCACAGAAGAGGGACAGAGACAGAATTACAGGCATGGATAGGTCAGGTTGCTGCCTTTATGAGTGCTTTCAGATGGAGGACTCCTAGCACTAGGAACCAGAAGGTATTATCGTACAGCTGTTCTGTCTTTTTTTCTTTCCCCCTTAACAGAACTTTTGTGGTAAGAAAAAAACAGACAGAAGAAATGATGGGCAAGCATGGGAGGGTTACATGTGGAAGTCACTGTTGTCTGGCCCCCCTGTAAATGCCCGTGAATGAGGCAGGACAATGATGTCATAAAAGCCACGCCTGGAAACACCCTGTAACTTTCCAGCTGGGTTAACAAGCACAGTAGCTGACTACAGCTAGGCTAGAACTACACTACTGCTTTATAGTGGTATTGAAGTGCACTGATATCTGTTGTGGTACAATCCATATTCCATATGTCACTTAGAGCATCATCAGACAAATAATCATTTTTCTCTTATATAACAGTTGTGTAGACATCAATTGTTAGGGGACGGATCACTATTTGGTTGTATTTTAAAAAATAATAAAAATTTAACTTTGGAGGGAAAATCAGACAAGTGTTTTACAGCATGCTTGTTACTGGCCACTCACAGTTTTTCGCAGGTCCTTTTGACGGTGACCTCTGCCTCCTGCTCCTTCTGGTCTTTTTTCCATCATAAAATAAGACAGAGAAAAAACAATTTTGGAGGGCTATAGCAAAATTGCCTCCATTTTCTGCTGTGTGCAGGAGAAGCAGCACAATAAAAACACCCACTGAATGGGCCACATAGTGTGAAGAAAGAAGAAGTTGTTTGTCCCTATTGTGGACAGCAGCAGGAGGCAAAGCAATAGTAGGAAAACGCGATCCCCCCTCTGGCGCTCATAGTATTAGTTCTTGCTTTTTATTCCACATTCATAATGATTTGCCACAAGGTGAAGATCTGTGTCAGATCATTATGATCCCATCATGGTAATACTATATTGTTCTTGTGCATTTATACCCCGTAGGACACACAATAACATTTGTTGTGGTATTTTGGAGAATAAAAAGCTGGAAAAGCCATTATGAAATTGGTATATAGGATGCGCAATGGAATGCATAATGTGCCACTAACAGTTATCAGTGCACTTCAATTCTGCTATAAAGCACTAGCCCTTGACTCATAATTAGGGCTCAATCCTGGGGTTGGGGGAAGAAGGGTACTTTCAAGAGATCCAGGAGAGCACACAACAACCCCAGAACCATTTTGTTCTGCTCCAATGACCTGTGATTCTACAATGCAAAAGCACTTGACCAGCAGTTACAGTGGTTGGAAGGATGTGCCTGCCCTTGCCTAACTGAACTTACCTGCATGCAGGAATGAGTGCCTTCTCTGTGTGCGGGAGACAGAGCTCCCTGCTATTAGAACAGAAGCGTGCTAAAGCAATACATTTCAGACTAGTCACAGGATTCACATATGGCAAAGGAGGTGGAGACATGAGAGACAGTTGCATCACCCATTCTTAATGGCATCCTTTCTCCTTTCCCTTTCTAACCTGTGTGGGATGCCCTGTTCTCCTGGCACCCCTAGTTCTTGAAGTGGAGGGGTGTTTGTGTCTGGGGTCCTGAGATATCTGCTAGGGTTCTAAACAGAGAAGTGTTAGCAACATGCTGGAGTTCCCATGTGTATTGCGAGACCAGGATGTTTTTGTGAAAGTGCCCTCTTTCTATACTTTACCATCACCAGAGCTCAAAATGTTCACAAGATGAGGCCAGAGAGACATAGCTCCAACCTGTGTTCCCCATCATCTGAGTTGCGTTCTCCCTGAGCGGAGTTTATATACTGCAGGTGGTGTGCTATGATGGGGGTATTGAGTTCCACCGTATTCTATGTTCTGTCATAGAGATTTGGTCAAGTGATTGTTGATGCGGCAATGGCTACTTATAATTTCCCTCCCTCAGTGGTAGGGAAATTCTTTTCACCATATCTAGAGCTGGTGTAAAGCTGCAATGTCAACAGAGGCATGGCCATGGAGTGGAGGAATCCTGTAATCCCTTAGATGGCGAATCTTCAGTATAGGATTGCACTGTAGCAGCAGAGTAGTAGAAACAATGAGCTCCTTCTCAATGAACAGGAGGAGCAAGAACAAGAGCCTGGAAGAGAAGCCCTATGAGGAGAGACTGAAAGAACTGGCCATGTTTAGCCTGGAGAAGAGAAGATTGAGGGGAGACATGATAGCACTCTTCAAATACTTGAAAGTTTGTCACACAGAGGAGGGCCAGAATCTATTCTCGATCATCCCAGAGTGCAAGACACTGAATAATGAGCTCAAGTTACAGGAAGCCAGATTCTGGCTGGACATAAGAAAAAAACTTCCTGACTGTTAGAACAGTACGACAATGTAACCAATGACCTAGGGAGTTCGTGGGTTCTTCCACACTAGAGGCATTCAAGAGGCAGCTGGACAACCGTCTGTCAGGTATACTTTAAGGTGGATTCCTGCATTGAGCAGGGGGTTGGACTCGATGGCCTTATAGGCCTCTTCCAACTGTGCTATTCTGTGATTCTATGTGCCTCTATACACAACTGAAAACCATTTCCCCATATTCCGGGAATAAGCCTGTCTAGACCATGAACCTAGGGAGGTTGTGGGCTCTCCAACACTAGAAGCGTTCAAGAGGCAGCTGGACAGCTTTAAGGTAGATTCCTGCATTGAGCAGGGGGTTGGACTCAATGGTCTTATAGGCCCCTTCCAACTCTACTATTCTATGATTCTATGATTCTAAGTGAATAATAGAATGGAGATCCATAGAAAGGCCCAGGGCCCAGAAGCCAAGACCTCTGCTCCGTTCCTCACAAATTCTTTAATTAGCAAGGAATGAATGAATGAACAGGTTCCTGTTTTATTTGTAACGTATCTCTGTTCACATTTTTAAATGAAAAAATGTTTTTGTGTCTTTATAATGTAAACAGTATTAACGTCACTGGTATATGAAATTAATGCTGCCCATGGAAGAAGGAGGTTCACAATTAAATCATGGATTTGCTGCTCTGCAGTTCTAAGACATTAGCTTTTCTTACAAGACAATAGGTTTATACTCCATATTCCATACATTCTCATTATACATCTTCTGTCAGCAAAATTAAATTAGAGAATCTCACTACTTGCATTATTTCAGTATTAATATTATTTAGAATACAAAATGTTCTTTTACTTTGTGCTTATGCTCCTTATCACAAATCATTTTTCTCTTGGAGCATAATATTACAGTTTATATGTGATAACATTACTATTGCTTTTTAATATTTTCTAAGACAAGAACTGCTCTTTTAATAATTCATACTTTTTTCTTTTATTTACAAGCAAGTATTCTACATCTGTATGAGGTACTAAAAGTAAGCAGGCTATAACTGAACTGGGTTTGCTTAGGAAAAACTCACAGTTTTAAACCAATGACTTCCAAAAACAACTCAGTCAAATCATGTCTTTTATTTTGCTGTATCCATTTTAAGACACCTTTTATGTTTTGTAAAGAATCTACTATCTGTCTGAATTAACTGGTGGGTGTTGTATGTTTTTTAGATTTTTAAAAGGAGGCAAAGAAAGACAAAAATAGTGCTAGAAAGAAAGTAGTATGTGTTTCCTTGGTAACATAATGTATCAGCTGTGCCTTCCAAAATGGCAGCCAACCTTTTAGATAGATTCTTAGGGCATTTTCTGTTATGGTCAGATTACTTGGATCAGCTTGGGTCTCCAGCTAATTTTGAACAAAATTTCTGTATCATTAATAGATACGTTATTGAGGAAAATTCAGTAAGTGAAGCTTTGTATAACACTAGAGCACAGTGATTAGAAGAACTTTCTCAGTGAAACTTCTTGCTTATAAACATGAATAATATTTCTTGACTTGTGTTTCTAATGCATATGTAAAGAAGAAGCCAGAAAATGCTGAATACTTGCATTATCATTGTACTGTTGAGTGGGCCAGATGTGGTCATGAGACATAAACACTAGAGATGATCACAGGTATTCATTTCTGCCATAGGCTAAAGCATGAAAATGTGCATTGGGGGCCTTTGCACATATACGCATTTGGAGGGCATTTGCACATTTTTAGAAGTGTGAATTCAGTAAATGGGGGGGGGACCCAATTCTATGAATGAGCAGACGATGGAATGAAAGGCACCCGACAAACCACGAAATGCTGACAGAATAGATTTTACAAAATCTGTACATCCCTAGTTGCTACTGGTGCTGGTGATGGCCAGCCCTGCCTCTGTAATAATAATAATAATAATAATAATAATAATATATTTATTTATTTATTTCTAACCCGCCACTCCCTCTGGATCGAGGCGGGGAACAACAATAAATATTAATACAAAGACCATAAAACAAATAAAACATTAAAAACAAATAAAACTGATACATTATTAAAAACATCTTAAAATTCAACTGGGTGGGCCTGCCGGAAGAGATCAGTCTTCACGGCTCTCTTAAATTCAAGGAGACTGCTAATTTGTCGAATCTCCTCCGGCAGGCCATTCCACAGTCTGGGAGCAGCAGAAGAGAAGGTCCTCTGGGTAACACTCATCAGCCTAGTTCTGGCTGCTTGAAGTAAATTCTTCCCAGAGGACCTGAGTGTGTGGGGCGGATTATACGGGAGAAGGCGATCCTGCAGGTAACCTGGACCCAAACCATATAGGGCTTTAAAGGTAATAACCAACACTTTATACTTCACCCGGAAACTAACTGGCAGCCAGTGGAGTGATTTCAGAATTGGTGTAATGTGGTCACCCCTAGGTGTACCAGTGACCAACCTGGCTGCCATATTTTGAACTAGTTGAAGTTTCTGGACTAGGCACAAAGGTAGCCCTATGAACAGCGCATTGCAGAAGTCGAGCCTCGAAGTTACCAGTGCGTGCACTACCATCTTTAGGTTTTCCAACTCTAGGAAGGGGCACAGCTGGCGTATCAGCCGAAGCTGATAGTAGGCACTCCTGGCCATCGCATCTATCTGGGCTGTCATTTGGAACGACGGATCCAGGAGTACCCCCAAGCTGCGAACACAGTGTTTTGGGGGGGGTGTAACCCCATCCAGAACTGGTTGACACACCTCCAAACCCAGGTTGTGGCCTTTGACAGCAAGCACCTCCGTCTTGTCTGGATTCAGCTTCAGTTTGTTTTTCCTCTTCCAGCCCATTACCGCCTCCAAGCACTCATTCAGAGGAGACACACTATCCTTAGCTGACGATGTTGTTGAAGGCATAGAGAAATATATTTGGGTGTCATCAGCATACTGATAGCACCCCGCCCCATACCTCTGGATGATCTCTCCCAGCGGTTTCATATAAATGTTAAACAGCATTGGGGATAGCATGGCACCTTGTGGTATACCACAATACAGCTCCTTCTTTGAAGAGCAGCTATCCCCAAGCATCACCATCTGGAACCTGCCTGAAAGATAGGACCGGAACTACTGAAGCACAGTGCCCCCGATTCCCAATCCCCTCAGGCATTCCAGAAGGATACCATGGTCGGTGGTATCGAAAGCCACTGAGAAGTCCAGGAGCACCAACAGGGACACACTCCCCCTGTCAATACTCAGGCGTAAATCATCCATTAAGGCAACCATAGCGGTCTCAATTCCGAATCCTGCCCTGAAGCCAGTATGAAATATTCCACTTGCCTCTGCAAACTGCATGTTAGCCTTTTCTTTCCACTTTTATTCTGGTGCAAATTTGAACCAGTGCAAATTGTATGGTTGTACTTCCTTGGTGCAGTGTTACTTAGAGCCTATCTACACTACTGTTTAAAATGTTTATAACAGTTTCAAACGGGTTAATAACCATCAATGACTGGTTTAAAACTGTTATAAACCATTTTAAAGCAGTAGTGTAGATAGGCTCTTAGTGAATGTGGCTGAGAAGTTCCATTGTGCCGTTATCAGATTGACACTTGTTCTTATGTTCTGCAGCTGAATAACAGAAAATACTGCAGTCAGAGCCCCAGTGCGGTATAGTGGTTAGAGAGTTGGACTTGAACAGTCTGAGTTCCAATCTTTGCTCAGTCATGAATTTCCCTGGACTGTCACTCTAGCAGGAGTGATCTTGGGACAATCACTTTATCTGGCTAATCTACCACACAGGCTGTTGTGAGAATAAAATGGGGAGTGGGTGTGGAGATATACACACTACATTGACTTCCTTGAAGGAGGCACAGGATATGAGTTATATAGGTTTAGGTTGTTTGGCTTTAATCTATTGTATTGATCACAATGGCTTCTGGGTGGCTTCTTCTATAAAATTTAGAATAGCATTTTTGCTCTTATACTATTTGTTCAAAGTATGGATTATATTCTCATCTACCATCAAAGCACATTTATTTGGAAGTACATCAGAATGCTTACAGTCTTGTGGAAGGAGATGAGGCTTAGCATACACCATTGAAAGAAAGAAAACATACACAAAAACAAACTGTTAAAGTTTGACAGGCAAAGCTGAAGCAAGGAGATATATAGTTTTTTTCTCTTAGTTCACTTTTCCTACTCAGATAAGCAGGCACATATTCCCAAGTATCTCATAAAATCAGTTACAGTTCTACACATGCATGTACAAGTGCCAAGCTGTTTTTACAAGATACACAGAAATTCGTACTCACCCACATATCTTTCTGATGGCAGAATTAAGTAATCAGATCTACTAGGAATTATTTGTTATATGAACTAAGAGAGGATAGATGTTTACTGTCTATGGCTACTGGGAACTGTTAAACCAGGTCTAGATTATTGCAGAATAACCAGGTTTTAGCTATGAGACAAAAGGCCCAATCTTGCAGATCTATAGAAATTATTCCTTTATATAATGATACTCACTATTTGTTTGTCCTTACAACAACCTTACAACAACTGTGGTGTCTTTTAGGCAGCAATTAAAACCCATCTCTTTATCCAGGCCTTTCCTGATTGATTGTGTTGCTCAGTTTGTTTGCTAATTAAGGTGTTTTGAGTATTTGATCCTAAAGTTTGTAGAAATGTTTTTCTATTTATTGGGCAGTATCCAACTGTGTCATTCTGTAAGCGCAAATGATGTTGTGCTAGCAGAAACTAGGTTCTGAACTATGTGCAAAAGAAAATCCAACTAAACTTACAGTTGTGCAAGCACAGTTGTACAAGCAGTTGTACATTATGGTTGTGCAATGCATTATGCAACGCATTGCACATAACTCTTGGGCAACCCATTGCACAACAGGTGGCACAAGAGTTATGCACAACAGGTTACATATCAGACTGCACAATATGTTGCACAAGCATAATGCAGTACTGTTTGTGCAACTGTGCTTGCACAAACATAACTTTAGTTGTTGCACAAGCAGTTGTACAAGCGTAATGGGCAACTGCTTGCGTAACAGAAAGATTCAGCAGAGTTCCGCTAGCACTATTTGCGTTTGCTGAACAACACCATTGGATATTGCCCCAAATGATGTATTTTACTATATTGGAATGTATTAGGGCTGGCTGGGGAATGCTAGGAGTTGTAGGGGTCTTTTCTGTCTAAACAAGCATAGCATTGTTCACTTCATCTTTCTTTCTTTGCTTAGTGATATTTTTAGATATGGTAAGTAGTATATAAATCTCTTAACTAAATAAGGTAATTGCTAGCCCTATTTTACAAATAAGAACAGAAGCAGAGATATGATTACACTTAAAACACAATCCTATACCTGTCTAGACAGAAGCAAGTCCCATTGAATTACATCAATCTTACTCCCAGGGAAGTGTATATAGAACTGCAGCCTAATGTTTGAGAATGTACAATAGGGGGAGGGCCTAATTGTATTTACATAAATTGTTTTCAGATTAGTGGAATACAGTATGTATCTCAAAAATGAGGTGGATTTTCAAGAAATAACAAATGTTTAAATACCCACATTCCTCACTATGAAAACAAACTTCTGTCAAATAGCTGGTAAATTTCTCTGACATGAAGCCAAAATCCTTTACATCTTACAGAAAGTAGGTGGATCGATACAGGATAACCTCATGCAATCCCTTCAAGGTGAGGACAGGTCTTTTTGCTGCACACATTTATACATTAATATGCATAAAAGTAGATATCTTAATTCTGCGGATGCAAAGAGAGAAAGAAATGACAGGTGCCCGTTTGGAATATAGACGGCTGATAAGCAACCTGCCATTTTGCAGTGTCTGGTCACATCTGCAGCCTTTTGGGATGCAAAGTACTGGAAGGATTATGGCACAACTTAAAGACACTTCTGTTACCATACTTTTTGTTTTTAAGCTAAATTAGTAGATTTAATTTCATTTTCTGAAGAATCACATTACTTAATCTTAAACTTATTTAACTAAACAGAAATTCAGAAGCAGATACAAGTCAAGAAGGATCAAGCAGACTGCATTTGTCAGAAAACTTTTTAATTTGACTTTAGACAAGGCAAGCTGGTATAAAACTATGGACAAGTGGATTGTGGTCTATTCATTTCAGCAAATATAGAATTTGCCTAGATGTAATACTTTAAGCTGATCTGTCAATAACACTAATTTGTCATGTAATATTTGAATTGTGCAGAATCTACATCATGGTGCATAGTATAATAGAGGCATGAAGTGTGTGTGTGTGTAGTCCTAATGAATAAATACTTTGATTATAAGACAAAATAAACATATAATGACAATCATGGGGAGTATTGTAAATCAGAACACTTTAAGCTTCCACACTTTAATGATTATGCAGCTTCTGTGTTTTGAGCTGATGTGAGAATATTCTGTTGAGTTGTCTATATTCTTTGTTTATCAAGATTTGATGAAAAATCCTGTAATTTGTTTGTATTTAATTTTCTCATTAGTTGTCACTGTGCTATTTTTATACAGAGACACAGAGACACACACAAGAGAAAATAAAAGGTTTTGATTTTTTTTTTATGTACCTCATCTTACAGCTGAGCAGTCACACAGCTAGAGTTAAGTTTATAAGACGTATTTTTGAAATCCTTGCAGAATTTCCATCAGGTCACTGTAGTAATAATTATGCATGTATGCAGTTAATGTTCCCTGACTGCTTCTGATCCTCTGTGCCTGTTCCTTTTCTGTGCTCTCCTGTTGAGATCATACGGTCTGAATCTAACATACTGCAAACTGGTCAGAACTCAAAACCCTGGCAAATTATATGCCTTGCCTATGGAACAGAAGGCTTTCTATCCCTATACAACAGGAAAGAAAAGCTAACACAAGAGACATTTCTTGTTTAATTGAATATATATTCTTTGCGTTACAAATGACTGAAAGAGCTTTAGTTATATTCCCTACTGTTGTCCAGAAATGATTTCCTGTTATGTCAGGCAGTACATTTCTCCTGGGAGTTTAATTTAAAGTGGGGGCTGAACAGAAATCCACAGCCATGTAAATGAGATAAGGATGAGGGTTGGTTTTTCTTCTTTTCTTTTAAAGCTTAGCTGATCACACTTGTAGTTACAGGAGGAAACAAAATGCAAAGTCTACCCCATTCAAAAAAGAAAAAGAATAAATTAGTATTTTGTACAATTCCAAAAAAAAAATTGCTAAAAGAGATTTTGCTAGTTTAGATGCTAGTAAAAACATTAAGATAGGTTATGAGCTTTTGGAATGACTCTGACCTTAGTCTTGAACTGCAAGATTCATGTCTCCGTCAACCTAAACAGTGGTGCTGCACTAAAAAACAACAAAAACAATCCCAACTCCAGCTTTTGTTCTTCCTTTTTGCTCTTGCATTGATGATACTTGACTTCTATTTGAACCCCTTCCATCCTGTTCCACCTGCGTTATACAAACAATTCATATCATATCAAGAAACCTTCGGTTATACTAGAATCAGTGTGGGGAAAAGCCTGCCAAAGGACCTAATAGTGAAATTCTTCTGGTGGAAAATATTCAGATTCAGGATTTTAAAAACAACAACATACATTTGATATAGAAATTGTTTTTAAAAACAACCAAAACTTTCCAGATACATTGAAACTCTTCCAAGTATACAACATATGCTTTTCTTTCCTTTTTTCACTTTTAAAAAACCCTGGGCCCAACTACCATATTTTTTTCCCATTGATTTATTATTTATTTTCCTCCACAATATTCATAAGAGTAAATAAATATCAAGACCAACCAATTTCATTTTAAAAGTCAAAAACTAAGTTTTGTATCTAGTAGCAGATTCATACAACCCCATCTTGTCCTTTTCATGTTGAGACAACTAGTTCCTATCATCTCAGAAAAGATATCAATATGCAACCGGATCCTTCTGTAGATCATTCGATGTGTTTATATCAGATGTCAAACTGTACTGAGACATTTTAGTTTCTGGATATTTCCAAATATGCCTGAGGCTACAGTCTAAGCCCATCTCAAACCATTCACAAGACCATCTGGTTATCTCCATTGTCCAGGAGTGGGAAAGGCTACAATGAAAAATAGCCTTTAAACTTCACCTAAGTTTTGAGTGTTATCTGCAAAGCGTTGTTCCTGTTGCACCATGCTCACTTCAGTGATGTTTGCATTGATTAGTACTCATTCAATGGGGTTTTGAACAGAATATGTTTATGGTACAGACAGTGTCTTTATATAAATGGTATCTTCACCACTATCTGGATTCTCATGCATGCCCCGTCTGTTGCTTGCTGTTGTTCTTAAACTTTTACTTAGTATCAGTACTCTGCAAGTCTCTGTACAATACTATATGTACTATCTGCCTGCGTTTTAAGATCCTCAGGAGAAGCCCTTCTCTCTGTCCCACCACCATCAGAGGCACACATCGCAGGGCCTTCTCAGTGGCTGCTCCCAGGCTCTGGAACTCCCTGCCAAGGGAGGCCAGGCTATCTTAATCTCTCTTCTGCCAAAAGCAAAGACATTTTTATTCAGACAGGTTTTGGGCATTAACACTGCTTTATTTGCTGATGTAAGGTTTAATTGGGTGGATGCTGCTCATTTCTTTCTTATTGAACTGTTTTAAGTGGTGTGTTTTTAATTGTTTTTATGTTCTTATCATAATTTTGCATTTTATCTGTATTGTTATTAACAACTACCTTGAGCTCTGTTTTTAGTGGAACGGTGGTGTATAAATTAAGAAAGAAAGAAAGAAAGAAAGAAAGAAAGAAAGAAAGAGACAGCAGAAAAGGAAAGGCCCTTATTAGGAAGTGTGGAAAGAGAAAGGTTTGTTGGTACCAAATGAATTATTCTGTAAGCCAGCATGGCCCGTTGGACAGAGTTCTGAACTTCAGATCCAAGAAGCTCAGGTTGACATTTTTGCTCAAGTGGGTGTTGTATAAGTCATTATTAATTGGGAAATAATTAATGAGCAACAAGATAGAGTTGTTAGGAAGAAAAATAAATGGTTTTAAGCACTCTACATATTTAACATATTATATACACCATACTGGCAAAAGAAGCAGATTAAAAGAGAGTTTTAATATAGGAGAGAAAAATGTTTTGACAGAGGCAGATGCTTTTTCAAAGTCTCAGAAGCCAAAGAGTAAAAAGGAAGCATGGAAGACCATTCTTCTCATAGATACGTTTCCATTTGTGAATAGAAATGGAAACTCATTGAAGTTACATTTTTACCACAACTGAAACAGTCAGGGAGAAACTACCTATTTTCCAACTTTCTCTTGTGATTTAATATTGCCAGTTATAGCATGAACAGACAATTTCTATAGACAAAGGAATATCATCTTATATACATTCCTTTGGTGAACTTGGTATAGATACTGACAAATTTATGAGGGATGACTATTGGAGGTTATGCTGGGAGCTGCCTGATGGTACCGGTTTGCCCCTGCTTTATATATATATATATAAAAGTGCTTTTGCTGTTATGGGGTGGCATCGGGTAATCCCGAAGCAGGAGCAGCACAGGTTTTCCATTGGCCATTCGGCTTGCTGGGCCATCCCCCTCTGTTGGTTTCTGCCGACCAATGAGAAGTTGCCTTCCACCTGGAAATGCCCCTGGTACAGTGCTGGAGCAAGGGCAGTTAATGCAAGAACCGTGCTGACCTCATTCCGGCAAGAAAAGTCAGCATAAGTCCCCGAAATTTCCCGATGCGCATATTTGTCTCTTTGCCCAGCAGTGGCAGCGAATCAGCTGTTGCATCACATAACTGACGCTGCGGCAATTTGCAGCCACCGCGAGGCAAAGACGCCATTTAGACGTGGTCACAGTTTGCTGACATACAGAGGTAGCTGAACAGTAGAGAGGAAGGAAAAGAATGAGCAGCTCAGGAAATCTATTTGTTAAACAAGAGCCACTATGAAGATACACCTACTTGTTGTGATAAATATTCTTAAATGCTATGGCAAGGAAAACATTGTTACACAATGCAAATGATGCATGTGGAGCAATGGAAAGCTCCACATATGGATCCATTTTTCCCTGTCTGAAAACATTTTTGACCAGACCATTGCTCCTTTCCTCTCACTCCTAGAATCCCCCTACATCGGGCTCCTAAAGACTGCACCTCTTTCACTTCTCTCCTATCACTGTCACTCTCAGCCTGTGAAGAGGGGTTAGCGAGATGGAGATGGAGTGCATCTGTAGGTGGCTCTTAGTTGCACATCAAGGTTTAGCTGTTTCACCCAATTAACAGGGACCAATGCACTCCTCACAGGGAGATGCTCACAGTAGATGCAGGAGTGCCACAGGAAAAAGGATACAGGCTTTCCACCAGGACGCTTAGCCTCTTTCAGGCATCTTCCATGTGATGAGAGAGAGAAATTGGGGTGGAGTCTTCTGGGCCCACTTCTGCCATCATATCCCCACTGGCCCTAACTCCCACCATTCACATGTAGCAAGCACGGAAAGTCTGAAGAGAGGAGCATGCTCTGTGTGTAGCCCCTCCACATAATTTAGAAACCTAATTGCCCAGGGTTCTAAATCATAGGGGAGCCTACTCATGCAGAGCAAACTCCCCTCTTCAGATGCACCCTGCAACGTGTGCATTGACAGTGAAGGCAGTAATCCCAGCAGGCATGGCCCTGCTACGATCACATGTAGGAGAATGCCTGAAGGACTCTGCATCATCACACAGGGGAAAATTGTGTCTCCTTACCATCTCTTCTCCGCCCATGCGTTTGTCCCCCATTACTTCCTCTTTTGAAAGAAAAGTAAACAACTTGCACATGGCCCATGCACATGGGCTGTTTTGATCCCGCTGCTTCTCCTGCACACAGCAGGAGATAGCGGCAACTTCCGTCTTTAAAAATAAGTCGGACTTACTGGGGTGTTTTTTTGTTGCGTGAAGAAGGCCAGAAGGGGTGGGAGGCATGCAGGAGGTGCATGCACCATACTAGAGTGACCATATACAAAAGAAAGCAGGGCCCCTGCAACTTTAACAGTTGTGATGAAGAGGGAATTTCACCAGGAACTAATTGCATACAAATGACACTGGCTGAAATTCTCTTTTCTCTACAACTGTTAAAGTTACATGAGCCCTGACCTGGATTTTATCTGGTCACCCTAATGGAACATGCATTAGGGGAGGCAACATATAGCCATTTTAACCTGCTACTACTGTTTTTGTGATTTTGTTCTTTTTTATTCATATGATTTTATCTTGATATTATTTGAGATGCTGAAAGCCAGCTTGGCTGTGTGAAAATACAGAAAGGGAAGATATAAACTATAATAATAAAAATCAATACACCTCAAGTATTTATTGGGGCACATGTATATATTACAGTTTTTTTATTTTAGCCAGGGGTAGGTAGCATGTAGTCCATCGACCAAATGTGTCGTTCCCCCCCTCCACCATCACCTCATGTGCAGCTCCTCCTGATCTCTGATCCTAGTGCCATATCACCAAAATTTGCAGCAGGAAAAAAAATCAGGTTTACTATGGAGTGGTAAATCGGTCAAATTTAACTTGTTCTCAAGCTACATTTGACCTTTTTACTGCTCTGTAGAATGTAGTAAATGGTAATTAAGTCAAATTTAGCTTGAAAACAAGCTAAATTTGACCTATTAACCACTTTGTAGTTGTTTGCTGCTGAATTTCTTCCTTTAAAACTAAGTACGTTCTATGATGATAACAGACCTATTTGGTTTTTCTACAACTGGGAAAAATAAACACATGAGCAGGGCAAGTGTGCTAGCCCTGCCTCTCCCATTGTCACATTCATTGTCCTCTATTTCTGAAGAGCAATTTCACACAAAGGCAAACTGAGGCAAACAGGCAAGTCACTTGACAGAGATCATGATTGTGAGGGAGAGTTTCGGTTTGAGCCTCACAACACACTAAAGCACTTCTTTGATCACATTTTTCTGCTCCAGCAGCAATCCGCATTGAATGGAAAAGAAAAATGAGGGAAGCGCACAGGAAATTAGGAAGCTGAGTTGGACTGATTCAGACAATTGGCCAGTCTAGCCCAGTACTATTGATACTGACTGACTAGCATTGGCTCTCTGGGGTTTCAGGGAGGATTCTGTCTAGTCCTATGTGGAGATGCCAGGGATTGAACCTGGGATTTGCTGCATATAATACATGAGTGCAAAGCATGGTTGGGTGGATGGTTGGGAGATACACACAGCAACACTAAAGCATTCCTTTGGACCATCCTTATTTTCCTGCTCCAGCAGCATCTCACTGCAAGTCATTCCTTTGGTCCCATATTTTCTCCTCCAGCAACAACCCCAATTGCACAGACTCAAGAAAATAACACTGAGAGAAAAATAGGGGGGATTAATACACACATGCACACACATACACACTTTCTCTCTTTCTGCATTGTTGTGAATAATAAGAAGTCACTTAACAAGAAATTGCCACTTGGAAGGAGAGCAAGGCCTTAGTCTACTCTCCACACAACTGTTCAGTGAGCAAAAGGACTGCTGGAATTGTCTGGAAAGGTGTGGCATTTTAAAGAATAGCTAACTACTATTGGTTATGGGCATCCCACATAGACACCCATTTACTGAATAAAAATACTGCTGACCTAATCATCTCCAGGAGCCCATTTTGCCCATATATAGAAGTGAGGCAGAGCAGTCTTCCCGGATGCCCTAGCTCACTGCTTGTCTGACTGAGTCTCCTGATGAGGGTGGGCAGGGAAATCTGAGATTGTTCCAAGCATGCAAACCTGCCGCACAAGTGCAATAGCTGACCTCGGAGAATGGATACCCCCTGAAGATTGAAATAAGCATGGCAGTGCCCACACCACATTACAGAGGTCAGGAAACTGGACATCAGTTAGAATGCTTGCTGGGTGACTTGTTGGGGTCAGGGTTTGTGTAGACAGGAGAGCTCTGAGAGGGGCACAATCCTCCCTCACCTAAATAAGAAATTAACTCTAGTTAAAGGTTTTATTCCACTAGCAGTTAGAATGTTCATGAACATTCCACACACTTCAGCAGTGAACTTGCAGATAGATGTAAAGGAATACAATATGGATATCTACTATTTTTCACTGCATGCATCTGATTAAGTAGGCTAGTAATAAACCAGTCAGTTGCTAAGTTGCCTGTCCACACTAGACTTTATTACTGTACTTTCTTGCTCATTCACGAGTTACAATAGCCAACCTGTTATGTTCTCACAATCTCTGCCTCTTTATTCTGGTTTTTGTTTTTCTGACCTGATTTGTGACCGTTTTTGTGTCTCTCTTATGATGTCATTGACTAGTGTCCGCAGTGTGGACGAGTGATGTGCTATGATACACCTAAACAATGGGAGAGGTTTTAGCCTGCAGAACAAGTTTGATCACCTGCTTTCTGTCCCACTTTCACTTTTGGTGGGGGGGAATGATTCAGTGGACATGAAATAGGTGACTTTTTCTACATGTCAGGTCAGGATTTTTCCTGTCCCTTTTCAATTTATCTGGAAGGCCAGCCATTTATTTTTTCCTGTTATTTCCAATACCCACATCAGCAGAGCTGTGAACAACTGTGCAGCCTTTTAAAAAAATCTGCAAATGCACATCTGTTTAGCTGTACAGCTGTGCACAATTTTGCACAATTTTGCACAATGCTCTTTTGATTAATGTTTCATTCCTTTAATCGTGTCAGGTGCAAGGAGCACTAGCCAAGGATGAATTGTGTCATGGAGGCACTTGGAGTTTTTGGCAGGAAACAATATGCAAAAACTTTGCAGGCAGGAAATCTCTGTGCACAGGGGCACATGTATCTCCTTTTCTCCCCAAAAAAAGGGGGGGAACAACATAGCCTTGGAAAAGTCTTCAGTTGTACAAAATGCTCTGCACAAGCAACCATCTGCACAAATACACATGCATCACCCTAAGATGAGAAAGGGAGTGCCCAAGAACATCCCACATGACCTAAAAACCACCACCCGCTTCTCATGCATCACCCACTCTAAATATTGCTGTGTGGCATTGAATTGCACAATGTTTACAGGGAATACAGCACAATATTGATTGCCATATAGAAACAGAGCAGCAATTTTGCTTTTAACAAATAGCGCAGCACAGCAGTGCCTCAGAAGCACCAAGGGCTCCTGAGCGGATGGCCATTCTGCCTTTTTGCTGATGCAGGCTAACATGACTACTTACCTGGAATTCATCATTGCCTAGATTCGACTGCCAAAAGATAATATGCTCTTCTAACAAGCCACAGTTTCAGATATATAGTACAGTTTTCTCCCTCCCTTCTTTCCCCCAGGATTCCCATTGTTTTCAGTGATTATCTTACTACTAGCATAAGGATGGAAAAGAGAATCAACCCAATATTCTTAATAGTACTTGGCACTTCGGAGACTGCTGCAAGCAGCGACTAATCCAAGCAGGGTGATGTCATTTTGGACTCTGGCATTTCGGGTTATCTGAGGAAGATGCTGCCTTTAAACCACCTTTCCTACTATTTAAATAACAAACTAAGTGTTCAAAAAAAGGAATTCTTTAAAGTCTTCATGTAAATAGTCAAGATGCATACAAATAGATCTTGAAAACACAATACCCCACTTTCTTTTCTCCCCACCACGAGTCTGGCTTCCACTTGCCTTTGCTGCAAAACAGACAGGCATGCATGCCATCTACCCCATTCTAATTCACGATGCCTCTACAAGAGAGGTTTAATGCTCTTTGAAGTCTCATTAAAAAATTTACCTCCACACCACCGGAGCGCAAATGGGGCGTAGAGGCGCGTTATCTCCCCGATTGTGCGCATTATCAAATGCGCGTTAAATAGTGAGTTTTTTTTGCTCCGTCCATTAAAGCGCATTTTGATGGGAAGCTGCTGCCGCCGCCGCCACTCCTCGCGAGTCGCGGCGGGCTCGAGCTGCCAAACTGTCCCTTCCGCTCGCTGGAGCAGCATGAGGAGGGGGCTGCTGCTCCGGCGAGCGGAAGGGACAGTTCGGCAGCTCGAGCCCGCCGCGATTCGCGAGGAGCGGCAGCGGTGGCAGCAGCTTCCCATCCCCTCTCGAGTGGTATTGCCGTTTGCATCTCCTCCTCCACCGCCTCAGCCCCCAGTCGCCAGCCAGTTTCCCTCCAGTCACGAAAGCAGCCACATTTCCAAGGCAGCCAAAGGTGCCTGGCGGCGTCCAGTAGCTCTCACGCACCCCTCTCTCTCCACTGTCCTCCGTCTCCTGCTGAGGGGATCAGGCTGTCAAAAGGCGCTTGCGGGGAAGGAGTCGCAGGCGGGCGGGCGGGCGGGCGGGCGGGCGGGTGGGCGGGTGGGCTCCCAGAGACGAAGCAGCCGCGCCCGCCCGCCTGCGACTCCTTCCCCGCAAGAGGGGCGCCTCCTGCTCGGCACCCGCAGCGGGGGGCCCGGCGGGAGGAGGAGGAGGAAGAAGAGGGGGTAAAGGAAGGCGAAGAGGAGGAGGAGCACTCGCCTGCTGCCCACAGCCTACCAGCCAGCCAGCTGGGGAGCGGCAGGGAGGGGAGGGGAGGGGAGGGAAGCGCCTTTTGTCGCTGCCTCTCGTGCAGAGGTATTAGGCGTAAATGCGCTTCAGCGATAGTGCGCATAATCGCCTAACCGGGCGCAAAAGCGAATCCTTGTGGAGGGGACCTCAGTCACCAGCCTTGCTCCTCCCTCCCCACTTCCTATCTTTTTTTCATTTTTAAAGTGCCCTATGCACACATATTCTAGTAAACATATGTTTGTCTCCTGGGTTGTTGATTTTTTTGGAAGTGAAATATTGTTTCAATGGTATAACATTGTGTCAGCGATGGAAAGGAGATCGTGATGTCACAGGACTGCGCCAATTAGCTCTGTACCTAGCTGACTTCCACTGGAAGCTGTCAGAAGCGGTTTTCACTGAGCTTCACCCTGGAGATTAAATGGCTTGTCTGACAAGAAGACCAACCTGGTGTCATTTGCTGGTATGAAAACTCTCAGATCTGTTACTTTCTCTTAGTTTGGGTAAGTTATCTCTGAAGGAGGCCCCAGGCCCTCCCTCTGTGCTTCCAGATCACATGTTTTCAGTCTGCTTGTCATCCAAGGTGCTCATTTGCCCATGAACCTGAGTGCCTGACAGTTAGTCATTTAACACAGGTCTGATTGAGAGTTTGGTACACTCTCAGTCTTCAAGGACAAATTCAAGAAGGCTTAGGGCCACCCTAGATGCAGCTGTATTGCATGAATGCAAATTAAAGTGCGTATTTTTGGTTGTGTAAATAGCAGCTGCAGAAAAGCCTGAATAACCTTGAAACCTTAAGGGCTGGGGGGGGGGGGGTAATTCTTTATTTTGTTACCACAGTCCCAACAAAACCTCTTCTCTGAAGCTGCTATTTGCATTTCAAGGGAAGCGCCTATTGGTGCCAGTGGAGGCTTCCCCTGAAGTGCAAATAGAAGCTTAATGAGGTGATTTTTCTCATGACAAAGGCAGAGAAAGAAAGAGTTAAACTACCTTGTCTCCTCCTTCAGAGGCTGCTCAAGCTTCCCCTCAGCTGCTATTTACATTATGCAGATGTGCACAATAATTGCATTCATTCGATTAATGTTGTGTCTAATTTGGCCCTAACAAATTACTTGGGCATAAGCTTTCATAGGTAACAACTTATCTCATCACCTCTGTGAAGGGAGCAATGTGGGGGGTTAGAAATTAGTTGCTCTTATTCAGCCTTTACCATCTTGGTACCCTCCAGATGTGTTGGGATACAACTCCCATGCTGGATGGGGATGATAGAAATTGTGGTCCAACACATCTGGGGAGCACCCAGCCGGGGAAGACTGCTCAATGCAATATTTGTCTTGAAGTTTTCATGAAGGGATTTACTCCAATGCTACTCAGTGGCAGAGCAAGGGGGACAAACGCCCCCCAAACAAGGACCTTGCCACCCCAGTTGCAGCGGAGCAGGAAAGGCCTGCAAATTCAGCTGCTCTCCCCAGTCTGCTCTTGCCCAGGAGGACCCACAGCTTCTTTCTCACTGGAGCCATTGCTGCCCACTCACTGGCTGAATTTGGATGACACGATAGTCAATGATGGGGTAATAATCAACTTTACAGTTGTTCATCTAGGGGGTACTCCCCATACAACATGGTAATAAATAAACAACTGTGGTGTGGATTAGGATCAGCGCTGAGTTGACTATGGCAGCATTCGGACGACATGATAGTCAATACAACTGACGATTGTTTCCCCCCACCCAGTTGCTTAGCGTGTCGTCTGAATTCAGCCACTGGCTGCATCCGGACAACACATTAAACAACTGGGGGGGAACAATCGTCAGTTGCGTTGCTTATTGTGTTGTGTAGAGGGTAACACGCCGCTCACAAACTACTGACGGTATGCTATTCCACCCAAATAAGCAACTGAGAGACACAACTGGCATGCAAGTTGTTTAGCTCGAAGCCAGTTGTTTAAAGTGTTATGTGGAGGGGTGAGGTGTTAATGCCGCATGGTAAGTGGATTAACACACAAGCCCATAGAGGCAGGTGACAAGAGTGACCAAAGCGGCGGCTGCCACTCTGCTACAACTGGTACAACTTGCAGAGGCTGCTGGGATAGAACTGGGAGGACTGAGGGAGGAGGGAGGGTGGGGAGAGGGGCAGGGGCTGTGTCAGTCAAATGCTGGGTTGACTATTAGTCCACTCAACACCAGCCCTAACCACCCACAGTTGTGTAGGAATATGTTGTGTGGGGAGTACCCACAAAATAACCAACTGTGAGTTGGCTACTCAACCCACCATTGACTAGTGTGTTGTCCGAATGCAACCACTCTCTTGCTCACGCTGTGGGGAGGGAGGCAGAGCGGCTGCCAAGAACAGCAGTAGACTGGCTGGCTGGGTGTAGAGCGGGATCCTTTCTATTGTCACAACTTGTTCCCTCCCTGGTTATAAGGAAGATCATCAGGAGCTGCAGTTTGGGGCCATGTCCCCTCCTGAGCTGCTGCCCTCCTCTTGCTCTGCAGATACTGTGAGGTTTGGGACAGAGAGACAGAAGCTGAATTCGGACGACACAATAAGCAACGGGGGGGGGGGGGACAATCATCAGTTGTATTGACTATCGTGTCATCTGAATGCTGCCATAGTCAACTCAGCACTGATCCTAATCCACACCACAATTGATTATTTATTACCATGTTGTGTGGGGAGTACCCCCTAGATGAACAACTGTAAAGTTGATTATTACTCCACCATTGACTATCGTGTTGTCCGGGTCTCTGGCTCAATTCGGACGACATATTAGGCAACGGAGGGGTAAATAGCATACTGACCGTGTGTTAGGCAGGCAGAGCTCCACAGATGACATGCTGCAGCTGGCGTTGCTTGGCACCGGCAAACGCCCCGGTTGCTATGAACATGTGGCAGCCATTTTGGTTGCAGCTTCTCCTACCTCCCCCTCCTTCAGTCCCCCAGCCATATCTCAGCATGCACCGTGAGTTCTGCTGGCTGTATAGAGCGGCCGGGTGTTTTGGGCTGCTCTAGCCAGCAGAACTCTATCCCCAAACAGAATAGTCCACGGAGAGAGGGGTGGCTGAATTCAGACAACACTTTAAACAACGGGACTTGGGGCTAAACAATGTGCAAGCCCGTTCTTTCCCTCCGTTGTTTAAATTGCCCAATTAGCATACCGTCAGTTGTGTGTGTGTTGTGTGTTACTCCCCACACGACACAATAAGCAACACAACTGATGATTGTTCCCCCCCTCCTCCGTTGCGTAATATGTCGTCCGAATTCAGCCTCTGTGTGTCTCTTTGTGTATGTTCTCTCCTCATTCCCACCCACCCACCGGCCCGCAGAATCTGGACTCCAGCAGGATGGGGACAGAAAAGGAAGGGAGAAGGGAGAACTGCAATTTCCCAAAGACCTCCTGGCTAAGGAGAATTCAGCAGCACTTTTTTCAGAATGCTTGCTAAAACAATCCCTATTTGCCCTTGTTTATTTTAGGGTGCAACCCCCTTTATTCAAGCGGATATGATGCAGTAACCAGAAAGCCATTCTTTTGGTAAACATTGTATGTGTGTATCTTGTGTCACCTTAAAAACAGAGCTGCAGTACAATTCTAAATATGTCTACCCAGAAGTAAGCCCCACTGAGATCAATAGGACTTATTCTGACGTAAATGTGCATAGGATTCAGCCTGAAAAAGGGAGGGTGAAGAAAAGACAGGAGTAAAGGATACAGATGAAGGCATTGTAGAAATAGAATAGCAAGATAACTGTGGGATGTTTAACCATATTTAAAGACAATAATAAGTACAGTAGTGATTAGTTCCCCTAAAATTATATATAGTGCCTCTTCTTCAGTCATCCGTAACTGCATTTCATTCCCAATCAAATAATCACAACAGTGAACCAGACAGGTTTTCCATGGGAAAACTCTGTACCAGGTAACAGATACTTATTTTTAAATTTAAATTTTAAAAAATGTTATCCTTTCCTATAACAAAATGGTGCTTACTCCTATGTAAGTGTGTTCCATAGCAGAAGGAAATCCTATTTGATTCCTGTATAATCCTCCTTGACAGGAGGTGTTTGTACTTCCTAAAGAAAGGTGAACAGATGTGAAGAGAAGCATAGGAAGCTCTTCCTTTTTGTGTGTTCAAAAACCATAAAGTGTCCTGTGACGTCTTGAAGACTCACAACTTTATTATGGCATAATAAGCTTTTGTCAACTGGCCTCAAGTGCCAAAATAAGTCGACTTGAGTGGGGAGGGGGGCATCATTTGCTATTCTGCTTCAGGCAGCAAAATGTCTAGGGCCAGCCCTATTCCAGAGATGGCTATAATCTAGATACAGAACAACATGCATTGGGTTTCCTAGGTGTACAGGACCCTGGTGTCTCAGTTTGCTCTTACTAAGAGTCTATCTTCGTGGTTCTGCCTGCACTGGTTCAAAAGTAACTGTTTTCTAAAGAAAGTTTTATGTCTGTCTAATCTGTATGTCAAGGAAATGCTTGTATACTCTACCTTGTTTGAAAGGCTTTTTCCTTACTATAATTTGAATTTGGCTAATACATGCTATATTTTAAAAAATTATCTAAATCAATATATGACTTATTTCAGAATATATGGTTAGAATGGCAGTTTTAGTGTGAGATATACAATTCTTTTTCTTTCAGAGATCTTAACATGTGGGACCCACCTAGAAATATACTTTACCCCTTCTTTGCCCCCCCCTTGGAATTTTTTTTCTGGTGTTGCCACTGGCACTAATGCGACTCACCGACATTCCTGCCACAAAACCCACATTTTTGCAAAGTCTTTTTATGGTGGATTTTCCCATTACAACAACTTCAGTGCCATTTGGGAGTCTATGTGATCTCAGCTAGCGATACTGGCTTCTGTGCTGGCTGCGGGGGAGCAGTGCTGATAGGAGGAAGAGAAATAACTTATTATTTAAATTATTTATGTTTATATCGTACCGATTTTATCGGTACACTGCCCTGAGATCAGTGATATAGGGCGGGATACAAATGTTTTAATAAATAAATATCTGGAAGAGCGCACATTTGCAAAAGGGTTAATAATAATAATAATAATAATAATAATAATATATTTATTTATCACCCGCCTCTCCCAACGGATCGAGGCGGGGAACAACACCAAACACAAAATACAAAAACTGATTAAAAGCAGATAAAACCAGTACATCATTAAAACACCAATAAAACACCAATAAAACACTTTAATGACTTTGTTTTTCCTCAAAGGAGCCTTCAGCATGTTGCGCTGGGATGACTGTTGTTCTTTTAAAATCTCCACTTCTGTCCTGAGAACAGTCCGATAAACATGTTTACTCAGAAGTAATTCCAAATTACTTCCATTGCACTTTCCCAGCATGGAGCAGAGAGAAGGGTGGAGAATCCTATTTTAATTCTGTGCTTACCTGGAGAAGCACAAGTTCACAAAATGGTTATTATTATTATTATTTTTAAAGAATCTTTTTGATGCTGTGAGACTCCACCCACATATGTTCGAACTTAATGCTATTTCTCATGCAGTCTGTCATGAAAAGGTGGTTCTTTTTGTTTTTTGTATATGCCGCTTTCATTGGCTACGTGAGCCACAAGAGCAGGAAATCCGATTTTATGAAAATGCAATTTTAAACTGAATTGTGTTGGAAAGCATCTCCGTGTAAATTGCCCCAAGTAGACTTTTCCATTCTTAACTCTCCGTAAGAGTCTCCTGTGGACAGGATACTTCTTCTTGGTTCTTTAGTATTCTGTTGCCTTCCACCATATATATTGTGCTAATCTTAAACATGTCTACTTGGAAATAAGCTGCATTTCTTCCAATTAAAGTTGCTTTCAAATAAATATTGTTAAATATCACAGACAGGCTGTAAACCCAATCTGGGGAAAGGTAAGCATACTTGAAATGTCCCACTGAAATAACCAACCAGTTCCCATAGATCACAATGGATTTAGATATCCCTGGATTACATTTTGTCTATTTCTTACTTTCTGCTGCTTCAATTAGCATTTTAACCAACATGTTAAAACCTCCCCACAAAAATCAACTACAATGGATTTTTGGCACATGTTAGTACTTCTTGATTACAAAGAATAGGATGTCAGCTGTGGGTACCTGGGCAATAGGTAATAAGGGAACAAAGGCTCCACACAGATTCCCAAATGTGACATGATTCTAATCTTTTGATTTGCATTGCCTGAGTTTCAATGAGCAAGTAATTATTAGATTGTACTCTTTCTTTTTTATTCTGAAATTAATGGTATCTAAGGAAGGACTTTGCCAAAGGCTTTTAAAATGCAGAATAATTCTCTGCTTATAATTGGGTAAACTGTGCTAATGAAAAATAGTTAATCTAGAGACTGAAAAATATGGTACCGTGGATGCTTTTTTGCTTTAAGCCATTTAACTCAGGCACTAGTATAGTCAAGTGGAAGTCAGCACCATTGACTTCCAGCAGGACTTGCTTCTGGTGGAGAAATCCATAAAATAGACTGAATATGGCCAGATGATGTTGTTATGCCAATCAAGGAAAGATAGAATGATTGTGTATATTACTAAGTCAGATTGCAATCCATATGGAAATGTTACTAGTTCAGACCGTCCAAGGTCATTTCCCCCATATACATGTTTACTTAGCAATGCTACTGAATTCAGTTAGACTTACTCCCAGGTAAGGGTATATATAAAATTGCCACCTGCAGTAATTCAGAGTTATTATTTCCATTCTCATCACCCATTAATTTTGTGATTTTATATTTTAAAAGGGATTCAGGTTTATCTGACAAGGTTTATTCTTTATAACCCCCCTGGTATTAATCTACTTCTTCTGACAGATGAAAACTGGGTCAGACCTCTACAAGGCTCATCAGATTTATCCAAACATCTTAACACAACAGAATGGACTGGAGGTCTTGTGAGAATAAACAGCATTTGTGTCATGTATTTTTTTCCTAATGGAATGGGACAATAAGAAATGGTTTCTGTTCAGTGTTTTAGCATTTCCACACTGGGCCTCACTGGAAGAAAATAAAAAAAGGACATGCATAAGATTCTTTAGCTATTCATTAAGAGTTAAGCCAAGTTCTTCAGTCCCCACAAAAGTCTGGATTTGGTTAAAGTTTGGGAAAGCAAAGAAGGTTCACATCAAGTTGTCTCAAAAGTGAACTGTTTCCCCTGTATTTAAATGACAGTTATAGAAAATACTAATTTCATGGCCAGGATTTAACTAGTTTTGCATGACTTTGTCTGAGCCTTTCCTCAGCCTTTCCCTTACTTTGTGTGTATTCTACTTTTCCTTCACATTCCCCCCCCCCCAAAAAAAGAATGGCATAGAGGGCCACACGGGGCCCTGAAGTATTCTTGGAAATAAAAATGGAAGTGGAAGCCAGCACTTCGTAACACACCAGCCTCCCAAATTTTATATATATATATATATATATATATATATATATATATATATATAGTGTGTGTGTGTGTGCGTGTGTGCGTGCGTGCGCATGTGTATTTATTTATTTATATTTGTTCTCATCTTTCATAGACTGATTTTGCTCGGTTTAGTGGAACTAATGTGGAAACAGATTTTGTAGAGGTTCCATCACAAATGTTTGAGAACTGGGTATGGGAAAAAGAACCACTACAACAAATGTCAAAACATTATAAAGATGGAAGCCAGGTCCCAGATGAACTCCTCAAAAAGCTCATTGCTTCTAGGCTTTCAAACATGGGTATTCTCTCTTTCTTGTTTTGCTTTTGGATGGATTTGATTCTGTGTGTGAGAGAGAATTCTTGATATAACTTGAGTGAAAGAAACCCCTTCTGTAAAAAAAACAAAAAACCAAGGCCCAAACATCCCTGTAAAAAATATCTAAAAGTTCCATACTTTAATGTTTTGAATTATGAGAGAAGTCTAAGAAGTCTGAGCTCTGCTAGCTGGGGCTGATGGGAGTTGTAGGCCAAAACATCTGGAGGGCACCTGCCTTAAGTGAACAGAGGGCACCTGCCTTAAGTGAACACACACACACACACACACATATATATATACACACACACACACACGCATCCCCCCAAAGATATTAGGGTGTGCCTGGGCACACTGGGCACACCCTGTCCACACACCTATCAGCAAGACTATCATTTTCTGAAGGAAGCCCTCTTTTCTACAATAGCTTCCTTGACACCAGTTCCCTCATTTTAGAGAAGTTTCCTCTTTTGAAGTCAAATGTGACTGTGTTGGACTTCCTGGTCAGATTTCCACTTAAATATATATTGAATCTGATAGCACTGTGGTCACTGTTACAGATTGGTTCAACAATATTTTCATCTCATATTAGGTCCTGGGCAACACCACTTAGGATTAAGTCCAGGGTCACTTCCCCTTTGGTTGGTTCCATGACCAACTGTTCTAGGGCACCGTTGTTTAGGATATCAAGAAATTTAACCTCTTTGTCATGACTGGAATATGCATTTATCCAGTCAATGTGAAGATAATTGAAGTCACCCATTCTTACAGCACTTCCACATTTGGAGGCCTCCCTGATTTCGCTTTCAGTCGCAAGGTCACCCTGAGCATTTTGGTCTGGGGGAGAATAGCACATTCCAAGCACTAAATTAGTTTTGGGGACCTGTATTGTCACCCACAGCACTTCTGTAGAAGGGTCTGCCCCATTTAGGAGGAAGATGAGCTTCACCAGTATGGACGAATTGCATAAGGCATCCTACATCACACAGGAGTATTCAAGTAGTTTCTAATCCATGGTGGCTCTTTATCTGGAACAAGATCTGCACAGACTGTGCTACATGGCTGGGAATGTCTGTTCCTAAAGAGGGGTATACTTTTTCATTCATACAGCCCAGCTTGCACATATTCTTCTTGTCAGGGACTTTGGGAATTGCAGGATCTGAGGCTGATCAAAATGTAAGGAACCTGGATTCCTGCCTTTGGTCAACAAAGGAGCATCTTCTGTTTGCTGAATTTTAGAACAAACATCTCCAACTTCCACCTCAAGCTGCTGAACTGAGCTGCAAGTCAGGAACTCTTGAGTTGGAGGACATGTTCTCCAGTTCTAGATTTGTGTGCAGCCATCTGTCATTACACTGGCTGCCAAAATTCAGCAGGGTCACTGAACATTGGCTGCATTTGCACATCATGCTAAGCCATCCTGTGAATGAGCTATGCAGTGTGGGTCATTTGCAGAACAAGCCCACAGTGCGCCCAATGGACAATGAAGCTCACATGATTTGTTCTCCCCCTCGGTTCTTCAGCTGGTATCCCAGTGGCCTTCACAGCAGAAACAGTCTTGTTTGTCCCTCCCCACTGCAATCACTACCCCTTTTCATTTGCCATGGGGCTTTTTTGTGGCCTCAAAAATGCACGATTAGAGTCAGGATTGATTTTTGGTTTTTGGCCCCCTAAAATTGTGCAATTACATGTGACTATGAGGCTCTGGGAAGGAAGGTGAATGATCTTGTGACACCAGTGGTGTTCACATCACTCCTTCCTTTTGAAGGTTGTGGCCTAGGAAGTCAGAGAAGAAGTGAATGTCTAGCTACATAGATTATGTCACTGGGAAAAGGTTTGGTTTCTTGTATCATGATCTATGCTTCCATGATGTAGGACTTCTGGTAGGAGATAGATTGTAGCTCTTGATCACTGTGAAGGCCTGAGCTTAGGCTGACCAGATAAAATCCAGGTCAGGGCTCCTGTAACTTTAACAGTTGTAGAGAAAAGGTAATTTCAGCCAGTGTCATTTGTACGCAATTAGTTCCTGGTGAAATTCCCTCTTCATCACAACAGTTAAAGTTGCAGACACTATACTAGAGTGACCATATACAAAAGAAGGCAGGGCCTCTGCAACTTTAACAGTTGTGATGAAGAGGGAATTTCACCAGGAACTAATTGCATTCAAATGACACTGGCTGAAATTCCCTTTTCTCTACAACTGTTAAAGTTACAGGAGCCCTGACCTGGATTTTATCTGGTCAGCCTACCTGAGCTGGTCTCATAAACCTGATCAGGAAAGCTTTAAACTAATACTTGTGAGGGGTTTAGTAGATCACAAACCAACCATGAGAATTAAAGTGTCCTGATCATGTGAATAATGGCACCACAATATTCTGCTTTGGTCAGTCTTCTCCTGGTATAGTGTGTACAGTCTTTTGCACCATAATTTAAGAAGGATATCAACAAAGTGGATCATATCCAGAGATGATGAGGAGCCTGGAGATCAAGTTCTATGGGGAATGGTTGAAGGAGTTAGGTATAGGGATGTGCACTGGATCGGACCCGATCCACGATCCGAGTCCGGTCCAGTGGGAAATCGGATAAATTATCCGATTTCCAATCCCGCAGCTGGATCGGCCGATCCAATCCGAACCGGTCCGAAAAGGCTCCGAACCGGTTCGGCGGATCGGCGGATCGGCGGGCGCCCACTGGCGCCCACCGCCGCTTCCATTGGCGGGCGCCAGCGGGCGCCCGCCGATGAAAGTGGACAGCGGGGGGGGAGGAGGGGGGCGCTTACCTTCTCGGCCCGTCCGCTCCCGTCCGGCACTAGCAGCTACTACCAGCGGGCTCCGCGGCCTGCTCCAGGGTGGCGTCCCGGGTGATGTCATCACCCGGCGCGCTACTCTAGAGCAGGCCGTGGAGCCTGCTGGTAGTAGCCGCCGGCGCCGGACGGGAGCGGACGGGCCGAGAAGGTAAGCAGGGGGTGCATGGAGGGGAGGAGGGGGCGCGCGGAGGGGGGGAGGGGGCCCTTACCTTGCCGGCCCGGCCGCTCCCGTCCGGCGCCGGCGACTACTACCAGCAGGCTCCGCGGCCTACTCCAGGGTGGCGCGCCGGGTGATGTCATCACCCGGCGCGCTACTCGAGAGTAGGCCGCGGAGCCCGCTGGTAGTAGCCGCCGGCGCCGGACGGGAGCGGACGGGCCGAGAAGGTAAGCAGTGGCGGGGAAGGGGGCTTACCCCCCCCGGAGCCGTCCGCTTCTATCCGCTGGTGCCCGCGGGCGCCAGCGGATGGAAGCGGATGGCCCCAGGGGGGGTAGGGAGCGCGGGGGAGGGGGCTTACCTGCCGGGGCCGTCCACAGCGGACGGCCCCGGGGGGGAGGGAGTTAGGCCCCCCCTCACCCACCCGCTGCCATTTTTTCCTCATAGACTTGCATTGCAATGCAAGTCTATGGGGAAAAAAATTGCGGCCGATCCAAAAATTTACGATTTTTGGGTCGGGATTGGACTCGATCCGGTCCGGGGGGCCTCCGATTTTGTCCGAACCGGTCCGTGACAAAATTGGAGGTCCCGATCCGGGTCCCGATCCGATCCGGGGGGTCCGTGCACACCCCTAGTTAGGTATGTTTAGTCTGGAAAACAGAGGATTAAGAGGTGATGTCATGGACATCTTCAAATATCTGAAGAGCTGTCACATTTATGGAACAAATTTCTTCTCCTCTGCTTCAGAGGTTGGGACCTGAAACAAGTAGTTCAAATGACAAGGAAGGAGATTTTAAATAAATATTAGGAAGAATGTCTGGATGGTACAAGCCAGTGGAGGCTGTTGGCTCCAAATATCAGTGGGGCAGTGAATCCACTACAGGTTTCAATCAAAATCGTCAGTACTCTACAGGAGCTATTTAGTACCTTGGATAGCTCCTTTAGAGTTCTGATTGAAACCTGGAGCGGATTCACTACCCCACTGACATTGGAGCCACCAGCTTCCATTGGTACAGGCTACTCGACAGTGGAACAGTCTTCCTCAGAAGGTAGCAAGCAGACTCTCCTTTGTTGGAAGTTCTTAAGCAGAGGTTAGATTGATGCCTATCAGGGATATTTTAGCAGTGGATTTCCTGGATTGGCAGGAGGCTGGACTAGATTACATTTACGGTCTCTTTCAGCTCTGTGATTCTAACCTTTGAACTCCAAGCCCTCTTGCAACAGGTTGATAAAAATGCGTACACAAGATCACACTATTAATTAACCAAAACCGCAACTAGTTCTCTTATCACAATGGCTAATATAAAATCGTGGAAGCCCTCTCAGTGAAATGGTGAACCCTTAACTACCCTTACTACCACAATAGGGAGGTGATCTTATTAAACTAATAGCTAATTTGTATTATGGCATTTAATGTTCAGCTATTGAATCTTTGCTTAAAATATGAAATATGTTTTGCTTTTCTCCTGTGGATATTTCTCATTTCACAGAATGTTGTTGCATGTGCAGGATGTTTGTCTGCATGAATTGATATGTGATTTTCACAATGCAGATCTGAATCTGTATTCCATGGAATGAATATTATCTGCATAATTGTGCATTATAGTTCCCATTCAAAGAGCCCAGATATCTCAGTAAGGAAAATAATGTAGATTTGAATAATTGTTGTACATCACATATACAACTGGCCCCATTACACAACAGCTTCTGCATTAAGACATTAAATTTTTGTTGATCTTACAATAATAATTTCAAAACCTCTGCCACTGTTTGGTACAATGTTCCAAACCAATAAATGTGTGGATTTTGCATAGGGAGTAGACAATCACAAATGTTCATGGTATCAGTTCGATTTGCTAACAACAAATTCTTCCGCAATGAAAAGTTGCTTGCATTGCTAATCATAATGTAGAATTATTATTATTTTGCTGTTAGAGGTCCAGCTTATCTCTTTCTAGTTATATAGAAATTTGCTAAATATATTGCAGCCAGTTCTAGGTGAAAAAAGCAAAGTCACTTTAAATCATTTGGTACACAAATATGTGTTAATGTATCATTTGTTTATTAAAAGGCCCTTGGAAACATGTGTCAAACAGGACAGACTTTCTGCAACATTTTGCTCAAATCTCCTCACAGCAGGCAGCTTACTCAGTCTGAAAATTAATTTCAAGAAACATGACTGGCCACTGAGTAATTTTAGCAATAGTTTTTGCTGAACCTTTTGTGGTAAACAATGTTGTTAGCTGAGCAGAAGAGTGACTAGACTTCAAAATGAATAGGCCTACAGGCAAGTACTGAAATACTTCATTGCCCAATAGTATGCTAGAGATTCTTTTATTATGAGCAAAGCACATTAAATTCCTAGGCAGTCACCACACTAAACACAAAAAAGCAGAGAACCTACATTTAATTCTTCCCTCTTGCTTCTGAAAAACTAGGAACATGCTTCTGAAATCTGCCCTACAAATATTTTATAAATGAAAAAGTGTTTTGAAATACTGTTTATGTCATATAGCAAAACTGTGTCTGTGTCTGTGTGATTGAGTGTGGAGAGAGAGAGAGAGAGAGAGAGAGAGAGAGAGAGAGAGACTATGAGCCTATCTACACAAGCAAGATAAAATACTTTGAAAACATTTTGAAAACTGTATGTGGAGTGTGTCCTGGACCCTAACAGTTCTCAAAACTGTTATAAACCCTTTTAAACCGTTTTAAAGCAGTAGTGTAGATAGGCTCTATGTTTCAAAAGTGCCCAGAGCTGTTCTTATTAGGGATGTGCATGCCTCCCCAGATTGGAACCAGGATCGGAACTAGAACTGAGGTCTCGGATTGGATCGGATTGGATCGGACCCAATTCCAATCCAAAACTCGGAGGTCCGATTTTCAGATCAGACGCCATTTTAGCTGTTTTTGCCATCGGCTTACATTGGGGGAAAGAAAGCTTTTCTCCAATGCAAGTCTATGGCGAAAACATGGGGGCGGGTGAGTGGGGGCCTAACTCCCCCCTCCCTGTCCCTCCCTCCCTCGTGCTCCTTACCTGCCAGGGTGTCCACTTCCTTCCCGTGGGTGGATCTACTGAGAAACAGGCTTCGCGACCTGCCTCTCAGTAGCGTGCCAGGTGATGATCACCTGGCGTGCTACTGAGAGGCAGGCTGCGAAGCCTGTTTCTCAATAGATCCGCACACGGTAGGGAAGCGGACGCCCTAGCAGGTAAGTGGGGGGCCCTTCCGGGTCCCCCCCTCACGCCCCTTACCTGCCTGGGCCATCCGCTGCCGTCCGCTGCTGCCCGTGGACAGCAGCAGATGGCAGTGGACGGCCCAGGCAGATAAGCCCCCTCCCACCCCTCCCGCTCCTTACCTGCCTGGGCCATTCACTGCTGATGGCAGCAGATGGCCCCAGCAGGTAAGGAGCGCGAGGGGCAGGAGGAGGTCCGATCCTCCGATCTTATCTGAACCGGATCGGGTCCTTCCAGACCGGTTCGGATCAGATCGGACGATCCAGATGCGGGGATCGGAAATCAGATAATTGTATCTAATTTCCCCCAGATCGGGTCCGGATCATGGATCGGACCCGATCCGGTGCACACCCCTAGTTCTTACCAACTCCCATACATTGTCTGGCACATTTCCTCTAGAAGCACATGGGATAGGCATTTTCTTCTGAAAACCTCAGTGGAGCACATGTGGTTCTGCTATTCAAGAACAATGGAGGAGAGGGAGATTGCAGGGTTTCAGCTCTCCTCTAGAAGTTCGCAAGCTTGGGCATTTGCCAGAGCCCTGGGCGAAGCAGAAGGCCCACCACCTTAACTCTGTGCTAACATTTCCACTTGGCGCTGAGTATTCAAGATGATTTGATGCAGCCTAAGAAAACTTTCAGTTTGCATATCTCGTTTCTTCCAAATTAGGACGACCCACTGAGAATCCTGGAGCCAGCATTGTCTACGATTTTATAAATTTGGCTACTAAGTAATCAGCCCCAATCACAGCTACACTGAGTTATCAAAAGACCAAGCAAACCCCACTCCTCATCCCTACTTTCTTCCCCTCCTCTGTATTCAGCTCTTCCCTTCTGCTTAATCTTCTTTCAGCATTTCTGGGAAAATGGTAAGCTTTTCTGCCCCTTTCTTTTAACCTGGGAAGACAGAGACCTGGCTTGCATGATCATTGTAGCCCACCGTGGCTTTTTTGAATATTCAAACTCTGGCTTGTTGTGTCATCCAAACCAGCAGTGGAAGTTGTGTGAGGCTTAAACAATGCTCACATAACCCTAGAATAAGCGATGGGTTATACAAGAGTTGTATAACTGTCACACAACTTCCGCCGCCTCAGTTTGGATAAGATAAAAAGTCATGGTCAAGGCTTGAATATAAAAAAATAAGCCACAGTGGCTTATTTGATCATGCAAACTGGCTCATGATCTCACACGACCTCCTCCCTTCCCTTCCTTTGTGTCTCCAAGTTACAGTGTTCCTCCTAGACTGCTTCTTTCCACTTCCTTCTTGTACTGTAATTCCCAAGCCAACTTAAAAATTCTTTGCCAGTTGCTTTGCAACATATACTGTCTGGAAGCCTCTCCTGGATTTCAGTGAAAAATAGATAACTCCTTATTATGTGCTTGCAAGGAATATGGCCAATCTCATTTGTGCTCTAATACATTTATTACCTATCTTTGAAAAAAAATGATGAAATGTTGCTCTTCAAAATGTTAAAAAATAAAGTCCCATTGGAAAAGTACATAAGCCCACAAATTCCCTACATGTTCACCTCACTGCTTCAAGATCCTTCTTTGGTGCTGCCACATTTGGAATTCTGTGTACAGCTCTTGTTGCTGCTTGTGAGTGATATTGTAGAGTTGGGAAAAGCTCAGAGAAATTATCAACAGGGCTGAAGCACTTTCCTTATGAAGAAAGGCTACACCATTTGGGCCTTTTTCATTTAGGAAAAAGATTAGCTATGGGACAACCATGATAGAAGTTTATAAAATTATCAAAGGTGTGGAGAAAGTGGATAGATAGAAGTTTTTCTCCCTCTTACATAATAGTAGAACTGAGGACTATCCCATTAAACGGATCAGGACTACTATAAATAAGTAACATGATCCAACAAGGCTCTTGTTATGATCTTGTATTAGAGCAGAAATGAAGTCCATTCAGTGGACAGATGCAAACTGTGGACACAGACCATTGATTCACCTTTGGTCACCTCCTAACTAAAGTGATACTTAATTCTTCATTCTCTCACTGAATCTGTCTTTCCCATATTGTATTTGGTAATACAAGTTAAAATAAACTGAAGGTGACAAAGAATTCATAATTGTTTGTGGGAAGAGCTGGCAGACTTCAGTTCTCCTAGGACTACAGAACTGAAGGGAGGCATACTCTGTCCTCTGTCACCAACCAGGAAACCAAAGGCCACTGGGAAGCTGCACTCCCTGCCTCCCAGGAATAGCATCATGGTAAGGAGGTGACCAATGTGGCCCCATCCATCAACCAGAGAAGAAACAGCTCTAGGAAGCCTACTTATCAGAAGAAACTCTGTGATCCACTGCCTGTTACCCTGGCATGGCAGAGATGAAGGGAGATGCACTCTGGCCAGGACAGCAAGATAAACCAGAGATGACGCCCTTTGCTTCCCAGGGAGAAAATCATGACAAGAGGTAGAGCAACCTGGCCTCATCCATAGGCCACTAAAGGTACAGCTGCACCAATGTTGTTTTCCTTTCTCCTCACCATTCCTTTTTCCTTTTGTATGACAACTATTAGATTGCGAACCTGTGGCCAGGCTTCTCTTTTAATATCTGTACCACACTTAAAAATAGGTGCTCTATATCCTCCTCCTCCTCACCATCCACTGTCACAGAGGTAGAAAAGATCAGTAGCCCAGAATCTGACCAGATAATTTTGGCTTTTAGGAAATGGAGATTCTCTGCATGGAAACCCTGTCATGATGGCAACAAAATCCACTAATACTTTGACAAGCCAATGGAGGCGGTAGAAGAGCTATTAGAGTTGTTTCAGAATATTTATTTATATATTTATTGATTTGAGTGCCAAAAATGGCACTCAAGGTGGCCTATAATCACTGATAAAAACAATAAGTAAATATGCTAAAATACAATTAAAAACAAAACATTAACAATAACAGCAGAGTAAAAACCAGACCCAGCTCATCAGACTTGTTTACATACCAAAGGCCCAGTTGAATAATTTGGTGCTGGCCTGCCAGGGGATGGACAGCAGAGAGGTTATGAACCTAGCTGCCCTCAGCAGGGAGTTTCCACAGCCAGGAATTGGCTACTGAGAACAACCTCTCTGACCTCGGAAAGGTATATAAGCACACACACACACACCCATATACACACATATGCACCACTACAATCCTGCACACATAAAATCTCCTTTCAAAATTCAGAATTCCCCTTGGCATTCAGACAGAAATGTACAAGGAAGGGGAAGGGGAAAATATGTAGCCATAGAAAAATGTATTTTCAAAATATGTCTGAAAAAAGAGGAAGTGAGATAAACATCTCATAAAATGTATTAATTTAACTATGTATGTCTTTCTTCGTTTATAGCTTATGTTGCCATTCATATTATCGTAATCTTTAATACGAACAATATAAAAGGCTGTATCTGTGTTGGAGGTGGTTAACCATGGCCATGGTTAAATAAATCAAATCCAGAGGTGTTTTAAAGGACATGTGGCAAGCATGGGGGGGGAATAGTATTTGGATAACAAGACCAAGTGGTTGGCATTGTTTCCAGTAACAACACAAAATCTTATGCTGACTTCTGTGATGAATTTCTCTTTTAAAACAGAAGGTAGTAAACATTCTGTATAGTCTGGAGGTGCAAATGCAGCAAACTTGCTAAAGCTAAACTTGTCTTGGTCTGATCAGCACTTGGATGGGAGACTGCCTGCCTGGAACCCCTCTATATGCTGCTTTGAATTCTATGGAAGAAAAGCAGGATATAGATGTAACACCATAAGTAAATAAATATAACATGCTTACCTGAGATCCAGAAAATTATACTGTTTATTATACTGTTAGGATTATCTGCTTAACAGTATAATATGCCATTCAGTGGAAGGCATTCACACAGTTCATCACAATTTGTTTTCTTAGCTCTACTTGTCCCTCTCCACACACCTGCCAACAGCCATTACCTAGCACTTAACACACACAAGGGTAATCTGGTGGAGGGACTCATCATGAAAGATGAAAGCCACATCTGTGATGTCCTCAGCACTAGAGCAAAGTGTCTTGATGCAGTAATACTGTCCCAAGACAGTAGGCATCAACAGGAGTTCTGATTCACCCCCTTAAAACAGGGAGTGAATGTAAGCAACTCAGTGCACACCAGATGTGTTGGACTACAACTCCCATAACCCATGGCTGTTGTCCATGTTGGCTGGGGCTGATGGAGTTGTAGTGAAAACATCTGGAAGCATCCAAGTTGCGTATCTCTAGGTTAGATTCTAGTAGTGGTGCAACACTGCCAATTGTAGCATTGCATTTATGTTGGGAATGGGACCCTGGTGACCAGACCTATGCTGTGTTAGCAACTCTGATGTTCATGGGTTATCACTATAAAGCATCTCATCTTAACAGCAGATGGCTGAACATTACCAAAAGGATGCTTCTGTGATTCCTCTTCCTGATGCAATCAGGAGTTAAAGACTGATAGAGCGGTGGGCTGGTTAGCGGCTTCCTGTCATTTGTCTGCTCAAAATTTTGTCATCAAGAACTAGTGCCAAAGTTTGTTTTTTTCCTCCTCCCTCTTAATCTTTTTTTCCTTTTGGCGTCATGTCTTTAGATAGCAAACTTTATTACAAGGCCTGCCTTATCATTAATCTTGGTAAGATGCTCTGGGAATCATTTTCAGCTGAAGTGAATGGTCAAAATACTAAAAATAATAAAAAGAAACAAAAAAATAATAAAATTGCCCCCATAAGCTGCTTTTCTCTTAGTAAGGGAAAAGATATGAGGTCCTCATATCTTTTCCACACAGATGGGCGAATATGAAGATGGGGCAGACAAATGGCAAGAAAGCACGCCTCCCCCCCGCCCCCACCCCACCGGTCCACTGCTTTCATAACAACAAGGGGAGATAGAATCACAGAACTTCCCTGCATGCATACTTTAACCCACAGACCGAACATAAACATTAGCAGACGTTGAGACATAAGAGGCAATGAGATATCTTCACCTATAAAACAAACCAATGGTGTGAGAATTTGATTGCAGATTAACTTTAATTTTTTGCTTGACTTGCTTGAAAGTGGAACCTGCAAGAATGAAAGTTGAACAGTAAATAGAAAGTGTCTTTTTGTACAATGTTTTCCTCTTACAAAATGTACATTTTAATGGAATATGTCCAATATGTCACATATATGTAAAAATTCTGTTTATGGAGACAGATAATAGATAAGTCTGAATTGGCTTGACTATTTTTGTACCACACATTATCATGAAGCTGAAAAGGCAGTTTTAAGGCTTAATGCACATTTTAATTTAGGGGCTGTCTATACACAGGGAAAGCCCCGCAGTCGTTGTGGATCTGCGCTGCATCGGTTAGACGACTCAAGCACAGGTTCACAGCCACTGCGGGGCTTCCCAATGATGCTGTGATATGAAAAAGTTGAGGATTTACCCTGACTCTTTCAAAGGGAGCAATGTCAACATGGGGCTTCCACCGTGTGACATTGCTCCGGAGCCAATCTGGGGTCAACCCAGGGGCGTAGCCTGGTGGAAAGCAACCAGCAATTGTTCACCTTACACCGGGAAGAGGCCAAGGGCAGCTCTGAGACCAGGATGGCCACCCAGAAACTTCGTGCTCCATCCTCAGCATCAGGATTACCCGATTCTGCCCTGGGAGAAGGAAAGTGCGGGGTAGAACAGGGAGGCATAGCCAACCCAGCACCGTGAAGACTGCTCCTTTGTGTTGACTCTATGACATAATTGATGTAAAATAGCTCAAGTTAAATAATATAGTTGTTCATAGTGTTATCCAAACAGAGGTTGGCCAATGAAAAGAATTCTTATTTAATTGCTATGTTGGTGTATTCACCCCCCCCCCCCCAAAAAAAAAACCTCTACTCATTGAGAATTATCAACGTGACTTTATCCTGGCATTGCACTTGCTGAGCAGGGATACTAAATTCCACTCCACTGGGAGAATGACAAGCAATGTGGACATCGTCAAGTTAACATTGTGCTACTGTTGTATGTATCACTGGTGAACATAAGAAGAGCCATGCTGGATCAGAACAAGGGCTCATCTAGTCCAGCACTCAGTTCTCACAGTGGCCAACCAGCTGTCAACTAGGGACCCACAAGCAGGACACGGTGCAACAGCACCCTCCTGCCCATGTTCCCCAGCAACCAGTGTATATAGGCTCACTGCCTCTGATACTAGAGAAGCACACAGCCATTAAGACTAGTAGCTATGGATAGCCTTCTCCAGAATCTATCCCACTTTTAAAGCCATCCAAACTGGTGGCAATCACTATGTCTTGTGATAGAGAATTCCATAATTTAACTATGCACTGTGTGCATAATTAAACTTTTATTTGACATGAATTTCATGGGATGACCCCAGGTTCTAGTATTATGGGAGAGGAAGAAAACGTCTCCCTATCCACATTCTCCAAACCATGCATAATTTTGTACACTATAAGCTGTATGATTGGTGGGTGACTATATGGTTGCTATGGATGCTACAGGAATGACTGTTGGTGTTGCTATGTTGTCTCTTATTTTTACTGGTATTGTTTTGCTTTCTGCTTCGCCACTGGGAATGCATAGGATTGTGATTACGTTAGGTGGGTGTAATGCTGGCATAGCCCTAGTGTAGCAAGCACCAGCATAGCAGGATGAATGAATGAGCTTGTAAATCCATAACACAGACTGAAGTGAACTCTCATTTATTCTCATAGCTTATTAAAACTTTTGTCACATCAAGCACAGAATAAAAAAAAACTCACCACAGAGCTGCTGTATGTTTGAACATGTTGGTTCAGCATGACTGAGACGGCATGCCACTGGGATACTATTTAATTCACCAATATGTGCTAAGTAAATATGAGGATAGCTAGAACCATTTTATTCATTTCTAATATTTCATATGGACATTTAATGGTAAAATGCTACCTGGGGAACAGAAAATTCACCCAACATTTATTTTACAAAACTAAAACAAGGTTTCCCAAAGCTGTCACTGTGTGGTTGCTTTGGCCATTTATTTTTCCACTGCAAATGCTGCTGCTTGTTTCAGAATCTTTTATGTAAACACAGATTAATAGATTTTAAAAATTGCAGGCACAGTTAAAAGATTAGTTATCCTAGTAATAATATATTACTGGGTTCAGGCCAAATGTTACATTCTGATACACCTGGACAACCCCAGTCTTGCATCCAATCAAAAGCAGCTTCATTTGGGAATCCAGCCATTTGGACTTATCCCAAGACAAAACTAACAAAATGCCTCATCTATTATATGAGTCTGCTGAGGTTATCAAAAGTCATCCTGTATCAGACTTATCCACATTTGTTTGATTCTTTGGGGGTTCTTTTGTTTTTTCATAATACAGCAGAGCCTTTTATCCTGTTGCAAATAGAAGGTAACCAAGTAACTGTCAGAGCAACGTAAGCCCCAGTTATTTTAAATGTATTTATTCCTAGGTAAGTGTGTATAGCAGAGGTAGACAACCTTTTTGGGAGTGTGAGGATATTTGGCAATTTGGGGATTTCTCCTGGGAACCACCTCAAAATGGGCTCGCTGAAAATGAAAGCACCAGCCTGCAGCCCCCTGCCATCTTCATTTCCTAAGAACGTCTCTGAGCCCCACATGTGGCCCCGAGGCATTCAAGAAAAAACAAGATGGGAGCAGCTAGAGGCCTGCCCTCTGCTATAATAATAATAATAATAATAATAATAATAATTATTATTATTATTATTATTATTATTTATTACCAGCCTCTACCTCTGGATCGAGGAGGGGAGTGACAACAAATACAAATACATAAAACTGATTAAAAACATATAAAACTAATACATTATTCAAATAACAATAAAACTCTTAAAATTCAGCTAGGTAGGTCTGCTGATCAGTCTTTATGGCTTTCTTAAAGTCAGAAAGGCTGTTAAGTTGACGAATCTCTTCCAGCAGGCCATTCCACAGTCTGGGAGTGGCAGAAGAGAGGGTCCACTGGGTAATGGTTGTCAGCCTAGTTTTGGTTGTCTGAAGTAAATTCTTCCCAGAGGATCTGAGTGTGCAGGGCGGATTGTACAGGGAAAGGCGATCCAGCAGGTAACCTGGACCCAAATCATGTAGGGCTTTAAAAGTAATAACCAAAACTTTATACTTTGCCCAGAAATTGACAGCCAGTGAAGTGATTTTAAAATTGGTGTAATATGGTCACCTCTAGGTGTAATGGTGACCAACCTGGCTGCCATATTTTGAACGAGTTGAAGTTTCCGGACTAGGCACAAAGGTAGCCCCATGTACAGTGCAGTGCAGAAGTCGAGCCTCGAAGTTACCAGCGCGTGCACTATTGATTTTAGGTCTTCCAACTCTAGGAAGGGATGCAGCTGGCATATCAGCCAACACAGATAGTAGGCACTCCTGGCAGTCGCATCTATCTGGGCTGTTATTTGGAGCGATGGATCCAGGAGCACCCCCAAGCTACGAACACAGTCTTTCTGGGGGAGTGTAACCCCATCCAGAACTGGTTGACACACCTCCAAACCCAGGTTGGGGCCTTTGACAGCAAGCACCTCCGTCTTGTCTGGATTCAGCTTCAGTTTGTTTTTCCTCATCCAGCCCATTACCGCCTCCAAGCATCCATTCAGAGGAGACACACTATCCTTAGCTGATGCTGTTCTTGAAGGCATAGAGAAATATATTTGGGTGTCATCAGCGTACTGATAGCACCCCGACCCATTCCTCCGGATGATCTCTCCCAGCGGTTTCATGTAGATGTTAAATAGCATTGGGGATAGGATGGCTCCTTGTGGTACACCACATAGCAGCTCCTTCTTTGAGGAGCAACTATCCCCAAGCATCACCATCTGGAACCTGCCCAAGAGGTAGGACCGGAACCACTGAAGCATAGTGCCCCCGATTCTCAATCCCCTCAGGCGTTCCAGAAGGATACCATGGTCGATGGTATCGAAAGCCTCGGAAAGATCCAGAAGTACCAGCAGGGACACACTTTGCCGGGAAACTAATGGGCTTTTACGCTATCTCAGTGACCAGTAAGAAATGTTATTTAAAAAACAATAATTTAACAGTAGGAGGGTTAGGGCATGTTGGCAGGTGACAAGTAAGATGTCTAAGAGCACACTGTTGCCTGTGGGTGCCGCATGTGCCTATCCCTGGTGTAAACAATAGCAGTCTGTCATACTCCAATATTTGCTACCAGTAATTACAGTTACTTGTAATATATGGTACCAAGTGCTCCTGGCCAATTGTACCACTCTGCCAATGCTAATTGAAGAAAAGCTTGTGACTGTGCAACGCTGCTTTGGTAACAGAGATGATCCACAGAATCTGCTTATATGACATGATTTGTATGACACCTGTTGAATGCAAGAAACAAATAAACAAAAGAATAATGTGCATACAGTGCATAACTAATCCAAGGAACTTACTGCCATGGGAACTAGACATAGCAGTCGGTTTGATCATCATCAGTAATGGTAACTGAGTCAGGGGAATTTTACAATTCTTCTAGAAAACCATGTTCTTCCATAGCTTTGGAGCAAAGGAAACCCCTAAAATTAATATATACCTGATATGCTTTCTTGATCCAGCTTAATTCTCATTATTATCCTAAGCCTCTGACTGACAAAAGGAGGGATAGAGATCTTCTTTAAATGAGTTCTTTATGGCATGTTCATTACTGGCCACTCACGGATGTCCACTCCATTTTCTGGTTTTAGCGCTAAAAATAAGCCTCAGAAAACCCGACTGTTCTGGGATTATTGATATCTGTCGGGTTTTCCTGCTGTGTGCAGGCAAAGCTGTGCTATAAAATGTCCACTAGAGGGTATTGTTCCATTCACCTGCATTGAGCAGTACAAGCTATGGGGTCGTTGCTCTCTTCATCGTGAGTTTGATGCAAATGTGGAAGAGAAGTAGGACGAAGAGCCACGGTAAGGGAATGAAAGTTCCCCATCTGAAGGAGTTCAGAATCAACAGGGAAGGGGTAATTTCACAGTAGCTTCCTAAGTTTTTAAACCTTTAACCTCCATTATAGCTTTTAATGTGAACTGCAATTGATATAAAGATGGTCTGTCGTAATCAAATAGTATGCCAAGCATACTGATTAGTGCAAATAGTAAAGAGACTTTTGGGGTTTGGGGATAATAAAACACTTATCATTAGCATCTAAGTATTCAAGAAAATAAGAACTGATATATGAGATTAGATCCTTGTTGATTGGTGTTAAGGTGTGATTTACCTCTGAGCATACACAAGTTACTGTGTCTGATAAAATCCATGTAGGGAAATCATTAGCAGATAAGAATTTCATTTCATTTCAATTCATTTGTTATATTTCTAAACCTCCCCATAGCCGAAGCTCTCTGAGTAGTTCACAGAAATTAAAAACCATTAAAACACATTATACAAAGTACAATAAAGAAAAAGCATTTACATAAAACTATATAAACAGATAACACACAGACAGAAAACATTTATCTAAAAACAATTTCTTAAACCATCAGCCAAAGATGATCCAAGACCTAATTTAAAACTCATTATATGCTCCGACATGTCTGAGAGTAGAGGACAGTTTTAACCTGTCACCAAAAGGATGACAGTGTTGGTGCCAAGTGAGTCTCATCAGGGAGATCATTTCATAGCTCGGGGTCTACTCCTCCCTTGGAGGAGGCACCCGATGGACAGCCTTGGATGCTGTGTGTAGTGTATGGGTCGGTTCATGCCAGGAGAGGTGCTCTGTCAGGTATGGTGGTCCCCCAGCCATGTAAGGCATTACAGTTCAAAACCAGCACCTCGAATTGGGCTTGGAAACATATGTTCAGACCTTCTGGTTCCTATTATCAATCTGACTGCCACAGTTTAAATAAGCTGCAGCTTCTGAACCATCTTCAAAGGCAGCTCGACGTAGAGTGCATTGCAGTAATCTAATTTTGAGGTTACCAGGGCATAGACAACTGAAGCCACGTTATACTTATCCAAATAGGGGCATAGCTGGGTCACAAACTGAAGCTGGTAGAAGGCACTCCATGCCATTGAGTGACAAAGATGGCTCCAGGAGGATCCCTAAGCGACGAACATGCTCCTTCAGGGGGGAGTACAACACAATCCAGAACAGGTTGAGCACCCTCCATCCTGTCATCGTCTCAGTCTTGTCTGTATTGAGTCTGAGTTTATTAGCCTTCATCCAATCCATTGTCGCAGCCAGGCACTGATTTAGCACATCCACAGCCTCTGTTGAAGAAGATGAAAAGGAGAAATAGAGTTGAGTGTCCTCAGAATAGTGATGAAACTCCAGATGACCTCAACAGTTTCATGTATATAGATGTTGAACAGCATGAGGAATAAAACCGACCCCTGCGAAACCCCATACTGGAGAAACCACAGGACCGAGCAATATTCCCCAAGTACCACCTTCTGGAACTGACCATCCAAGTAAGAGCAAATCCACTACAATGCAGTGCCTCCCACTCCCAACTCAGATAAATGTCCCAGAAGGATACCATGGCTGATGGTATCAAAAGCTGCTCAGAGATCAAGGAGAATCAACAAGGTCATACTCCCCCGGTCTCTCTCCTGCCAGGGTGATCAAGGCTGTTTCCATGCCAAAACCCAGCCTGAACCCTGACTGAAATGGATCTAGATAATCAGTCTCGTCCAAGAGTGTATGGAGCTGGTTGGCCAGTCTTGGTAAAACTCAATCCATAACATGTGAAATCAGATGTTTCTGAGCCTAAACGGGTACTTTATTCTCATAAAGATAATGCAAAATTAACCTGTCAAATTTTGAACTAAAGTCCATTCCATGTCTCAGTTCTTAACATGTACCAATTCAGTTTTTATAATAAAATATTTTTTTTAATGATTGTGTGGTGGCTTTACTGACATTTGGAGCCCTTTATATCTTTAAGATCTGGTTTGAAAACATTAGCTCATTGAATATGTCCTTGTGGCACAAATAATAATGCAAGCATTTAACTTTTCGTATTAGCGGCTATACACATGGGGATACTTAAAGTGAAGTAAGTACATATATGTCTCTACATTCAAGGCCAGTGCATATAAAATAACATCCTGTGTCTTATTGTAGCTTCTGCAGGCTGCCAAAGCTACTTTAGTCAAGGGTTTGTACATACTCACTAATATTTTTATTCTTTAAAGTGCAGGCCCCCAACAGCATCTCACAAACTGACATTTTATAAGCAATTTGCTTTGTAATAAGTGTGGTTGCTATTCAAGAAACATTAGTTGAGCAGTTCTTTGGATCCAGACCTATACATCTATGTTAGTATTAGACAAATACAAGGAGTATAAATCCCTTCATGATTACTTGGTGAGATGGTGAGGGAATGTGCTGTCTCTATAAGATTTTTTTTTACTTTGTATTGCCACAAGCTTGGAATGACATGTGCTAGATCAATTCCTCATATGTTTCTTTTCATTCAAACCAGTAGTTACAGGGTATTATGGGTTATTGGCCAAACCTAAAGTAACATTTCTTATTTTCTTCAGTAATTAGATGCTAATGATCAATATCTTCTCATGAAAAAAACATCTTGCTGGTGTGTATAGCTTTTTTCTTTTAGTTTCTTTGTGCTGCCTAATCACATAGTCAGCCAAGCCCACTACTCTGGTTGGACCTTCCCCTTGCAAACCTGAAGTTTTAGATTAATAGAAATATGTTGATTTCATAAGAATTTGTATGTATCTTTCCATTAGGTTAGATTCATAATTGTCTATTCTGGGTAAGTTTCATGATCAATTTAGTTTAGTAGCTAACAAAGGTAACCATGGTACAAGAAATTCTGTGGTTAGAAATATGTAATAAATTACTATTAGGGCATGTTTTCCCTAACACCGAGTAGGCTGTGATTATCTTAAGGCTTTATTAATAAACGCTTGCTTTGTTTATTGATAATAAACATATTTGTCTAACTGATGATAATAATAATAATAATAATAATAATAATAATATATTTATTTATTACCCGCCTCTCCCAACGGATCGAGGCGGGGAACAGCATTAAACACAAAATACAAAACTGATTAAAAGCACATAAAACCAATACATCATTAAAATACCAATAAAACACCAATAAAACACTTTAAAATTCATCTGAGTAGGCCTGCCGGAAGAGCTCAGTCTTTATAGATCTTTTAAATTCCTGAAGACTAGTGAGTTGGCGAATCTCTCCCAGCAGGTCATTCCACAATCTGGGAGCGGCAGAAGAGAAGGTCCTCTGGGTAACAGTTGTCAGTCTAGTTCTTGTTGACTGTAGTAAATTCTTCACAGAGGACCTGAGCATGCGGGGCGGATTGTATGGGAGAAGGCGATCCCGTAGGTAACCTGGACCCAAACCATGTAGGGCTTTAAAGGTAATAACCAACACTTTGTACTTCGCCCGGAAACTGATTGGCAGTCAGTGAAGAGATTTTAAAACTGGTGTAATGTGGTCACCCCTAGATGTACCGGTGACCAACCTGGCTGCCATATTTTGAACGAGTTGAAGTTTCCGGACTAGGCACAGAGGTAGCCCTATGTACAGCGCATTGCAGAAGTCGAGCCTCGAAGTTACCAGCTAGTGCACTACTGATTTTAGGTCTTCCAACTCTAGGAAGGGGCGCAGCTGGCGTATCAGCCGAAGCTGATAGTAGGCACTCCTGGCAGTCGCATCTATCTGAGCTGTCATTTGGACCGACGGATCCAGGAGCACCCCCAAGCTGCGAACACAGCCTTTCAGGGGGAGTGTAACCCCATCCAGAACTGGTTGACACACCTCCAACCCCAGGTTGTGGCCCTTGACAGTAAGCACTTCCGTCTTGTCTGGATTCAGCCTCAGTTTGTTTTTCCTCATCCAGCCCATTACCGCCTCCAAGCATTCATTCAGAGGAGACACACTATCCTTAGCTGACGCTGTTGTCAAAGGCATAGATAAATATATTTGGGTGTCATCAGCGTATTGATAGCACCCCGCCCCATGCCTCCGGATGATCTCTCCCATGTCAAACAGGATACTCCAATATGGTTACTTGGAAGTAAATCCCACTAAATTTATTTGGACTTCCTCCCAAGAAAGTGTGCATATAATTGCAACCTTACGCACTTCATTCTGCAATTCTAAACACACATACTGCAGAGTAAGAGCTCCATCACACCAGTAAAATATCACACTGTCGTCATGCCCTTTTTCCAGTTTTGCAGTGCGGTACTCACATGATGTCGTCCCTGTTCTGCACTAATCCTGCCTCTTCCCCTCTGTCTAGTGCTTTATTTTGGACTGGGGAAAGTCCATAATATTCCCTACATGTGCAATAAACCCACCCCTCCGTCATAGTGTAAAGCTGTCCTCGCAGCATCGGCACATCTGGTTTTCTGGTTGGGGCTTTGGGGACGCATTCTGAGTTAGAAGGAATGAACGGTAGTTTCATTGCTTCAACTCCTGGGCTCTTTCAGCTTGCTGTTTTTCTGCCCGCTGAATAGGTGCTCTGGTGGTATCGCGCAACTCCTCCCTGACACCTATCCACCGTAACTTTTTCAACCACTCTCCATCCATTTCTGACTACAATCCCCCCCTGCACAAGGCTTTTAAAACTTCCTTGTTTTTATCTTCTGTTTTGGGTCATTTTTCTACCCCCTTTTGTCATGGCCGTGGTGTTACCTGGTGGCACCAGCAGACCCCCAATTTGCTAGACATTTTAGGGGAAAACAAGATTCAACAGCAACTGAGGAGCAGCCATAGGAACATTGATTCCTTTCAGTACATAGCTGCGGAAATGGCTGTGAGCGGCCACAAACACACTGCTCTGGAATGTCACTCCAAAATGAAGGTCATGTGTCTTGAGTACAAGAGGGTGGTGGCTCATAATTCCCATTCAGGGAATAACCAGGTCACTTGCCTTTTCTTTGATGCCCTACATCACATCCTTAATGAGGATGCCAGTGTCACCCCAAAGCGTGTGGCACGTAGTGCTACTATTCAACTGTGGCATCCCAGCTCAGGTGATAATCCTTCCCAACAATCTTCTGCAAATCTTGGGGCTGGGCTGGAAACTGTAAATGCCGAGGACATCAGGGACAAAGGAGCGGGCAAGTGGCACACCTTTTCCTCCTTTTTTTCATGATCCTAGAGAGGACTTACTGGAGCGTGAAATAGCACCGCTCCATTGCTTATGGATGGTAGAAGGGAGGGTGCATGTGCGAGGCAACCCGGTTCTCTCCCCCCCCCCCCATGTACTCAGGATGCCAGGGCAGAGGCTTGTGAGTGGGAAAGAGCAATTGGAAGTCCTCAAGTGCATCACAAATGGGGACGCACATGGTCCAAGCTTCCCTCCCCGCCACCTCTCCTACAGCTTTGTGGGAAGAGGCTTGGGAGCAGAAAGGAGCACTTCCTGGAGTGCAAAATAGAGCTGCTCTGCTGATTCTGCATGGGAGAAGGGAGGGAATTCAGAGGGACTTTCTCCCAAATAAATATCTATCAATTTGACTTGGTTACTAGTAAGGCAAGGCCCTTTGGATGCAATTAGACTTATTTCTGATTAAGCATACTTGGGATTTTGCTGCATGCATTCTGGAATCTTGAAAGGTATTTTGTTTCAGAAATTACAAAGGGTGCTTCCAGATGGACAGCTACTAATGCTACCAATCAAAAGGCATTATGCAGCTACTCCATCTTTCCCTTCTTAATGGATTTTCTGTGGTAAGAGAGAAAGTGGAGGAAGTGGAAGGTTACAAATGGAAGATGACAATGTCCCGGTTTGCACATAATGGGTAAATATGAGCTAAACAACCCATAGTTAGCCATATCCATGTCCAACAAAACATGGGTTGAAACTCTGAGTTGTTTCTCCCTCAGCACCCAAAGTGCCAGTTTTGTATGTCACAGCAACAACCCAGGAATGTTGTTTGGCAATCCTGAAAAAAAGCAGAAGTGGTGCTCATGCAGCAGTAGTGCACATGAACTTTGGTGTGCCAGAGTTAACTATGCTTGTTTTCGCAAAATTAACCACTTAGTCAATGTTTAGACTCTTCATAAAATTCCATGCTTGTAGCAAGGTCATTGCCAACTCCCACCCCCCACCCCCCAATTTTCACTAACAACACAAAACGGATGTGTGATGCTCCGTACAAACTACTTTAAGTTGTATGACATTATGAAACGTATTTATGTATTACCACAATAGGGAATACAGGACTAATGGCTACAAACCGTCTCCGCCATCTCCATCTGTCGCCATATCTAAAATTGTAGAACACCACAGGTTACACATGTTAAACTGGGTAATAACATAGATCATGGGTTTGGAAATGGAGATGCGTAATAAAGAATAAACGTACCTCCAACAGCATCATCTGTTCCCAGGTTGTCCTCCACATCCACAGTTGAAAAATCATTGCTGAAAAGTTCCTCTGACCCTTCTGCAAGAGGCAGCATCAAGGGGGAAGAAACAGGAGCAGCAGGAGGAGCAGGGACCCTATGAATGCTGAGGCTCCTCTGACCCTTTTTGGCTGAATGGTAGCATCTCTGCGGAAGATGCTGTGTAGCTGATCGAAAAAAGGACAAATGGCGGCATCATTGCAGGAGTGGGAGTTATGATTGCTGACCTGCTGATATTCCTGCCTCATGGTTTTGGACTTTGTGCGGCACTCTGTTGCACATCTGTTGTGGCCTCTGCGTCGCATCTCCTTGGCAATAAGTTCATACAAATCTATGTTTCTGTGGCTAGCCCTAAGCTGATCCTGTATTTTCTGCTCCCGCTAGATGTTCAAAAGATCTCAAATTCATCCTTTTTCTAAGAACCCCCCCTGCCTTTCGCAACAGAATCAGCCATCACAAAGGTCAATGAGAAGCTCAACAAATGGATGGAGAACTGGGGCTGGATTTTTCATCTCTCTGGAAGGGGCGGCCAGGTAGAGGAAGGGATTAAGGGGTGGTCATTCAATGATGACATCACCCGCTCTGCCCTGCAAACTACGCCCCATATTAGCATTAATGCGAATGATCAGTACAATGGACACATTACGAAACAGTACTGTAACTGCAGAGAAACTTTAAAGTCGCGGTAAATTGACACCGAGAAAGTGCGCATTAACGTGGTCTTTAAATCGAATGCACTTCTGATTTGCGCCCGTCTCGTCTGTCTGAAATGCCACCACTGCACATTCATTGCGGCGCAAATAAGCCGTCTAGAGGTAGCACCAAAAGAGTTTGCAGAATAATTAGGCACTGTGGGGAAATGTATTTGCATATATTTATATGTTCTGAACATACCCTTCTTTAACAAATAATGTCAAATATTTTTATATGGCACATATTAGTCTGAATACATTGATTGTTCCTTGTTTAAGATGTCACATATATATCTGACTGATTTTTCCAAACTGAAGCACGTTGAAACCCAGAAAGTTTAATTGCAGTTGTAGAACTATAAACTAGTTCAGGCTCATTGAAGTGGAATGGTATGTGAACCTGAGCAAGCCTTTTCTGAGTTTTCTTCTGAATCTTTTGTACCATTTCACTTCTTTCCCCTTGAGGGGAAAAAAATCACTGCTGGGGCCTCAAAGTAGCTGATGGAATAAAATCAGTAAGGCGGCTACGATTGAGGCATCAAATGGGAACAAGTTATGATGCAGAAATGCCTCCATTTGGTAATAGTGGTTCGCATATGTTATATAAAGGATAGCTGACTTGTGTCACACAACTTGATACTGAGGGAATAAACTTCACCTTCTCCACAAGTACTGTTGAACAAAGAGCAGCACAACCTTTCTGGTTCAATGTTATATATTCTATAGAGTGTCTAATGAAGGTGTCACCAGAACACACACATGCTAGGCTCCATGCAACCAAGGTGAATCAGGGCCCATCTGCTGCTGTCTTCCATTAATTGTACCATTCATGCACCACACACAAAACATCAAGGACACGTGAGTAGCTGTCCCAAAATCAGTCTAACCTTGAGTACACTGTAAGAATGTGTTGCTCAGCCTGGTTTTAATGTCTAGCTTAGTCAGCTCTACCACAGGCCAATGGGAATCTACCAGGCCATAAAAATAACTTACATCCAAGTCAACTCCTCAGTCTGAGCAACTTATCTTATCAAGTAGCTATACAGACTGCCTGGCCTTGTCTGGAATCTGAACACCAGCCTGCCTTTGACCATGTAATTGCCTCAGTTTTCTAAACTACTATCATGTTCCCCTCTCCACTTTATGCAACCTTTTTCCTAGGGAAAAAAAGCTTCAAATGTATCCTTCCCTCATGTGCCAGTAACATAATGTGGAAAAAAATCCATGTAGTTCAGCATTCTTTGCAGGAATCCTGGCAATAAGTATTTAAACCGCTTTCATGTTCCTCCATCATTTTTTTCTGAACCTGATGATGATGATACCAACCTCTTTAGCCTTCCCCTGTAGGAAAGGTACTGTAACCCACTGATTATTTTAGTCACTCTGTTCTGTACTTTTTTGCAACTCTATGATATCCTTTTAGAGTTTGGATGACCTGAATTGCAGACAACATTAGGCTGACCATCTGAAAAGGAGGACAGGGCTCATTTAACTTTAACAGTTGTAGAGGAAAGGGAATTTCAGCAGGTGTCATTTGTATGCAATTAGTTCCTGGTGAAATTCCCTCTTCATCACAACTGTTAAAGGTGCAGGCACTATACTAGAGTGACCATATACAAAAGAAGGCAGGGCTCTGCAACTTTAACTGTTGTGATGAAGAGGGAATATCACCAGGAACTAATTGCATACAAATGACACTGGTTGAAATTCCCTTTTCTCTACAACTGTTAAAGTTATATGAGCCCTGTCCTCCTTTTCAGATGGTCAGCCTAGACAACATTCTAATTGTGGCAGCACCGTAGAGTTATCTAACAGCATTTTTATACTTGCTTTATTTTCAGTCCCTTTACCAATGATTTCAAACACTGAATGTGTACATTAAAGCACCACTGAGTTAACATTTCCATTATAAGCTCAAAATCTCTTCCCTGGGTAGTCATAATAAATTTAGACCTCATCAGTGTATTTATGAAGTTGATTTTTTTTTGTCCTAATGTACATCACTTTGTACATTGACACTTTGTTCTTACTAACACTGAATTTCATCTGCCATTCTATTGCCCATAAAGCCAGATTAAAAACATCCTTTGGAGCTCAGAACAGTCTGTTAAGGATTTCATCATCCTAAATAATTTGGTATTGTCTGCAAACATGACTAGCTGACTGTTACCCCTCTCTTCATATCATTCAGGTATTTTAAATAGCTCCAGTACCAATAGCTTTTTGAAAGTACAAATATATAAAGACTATCTAGTTATTTAATGACACTCACAAAGAACTCTAAAATGTTGGTGGGCATGACCCCAAATATATCACATTGATTCTTCTTCAGCAAGGCTTGTTCTACATTTTTTTAAATTAGCAATTCTAGTTTTTCTACTACTGTACTTGAGGGAGGTACTTAGGGTGACAGAACTATATTTCCTGTCCTCCAATCTTTTTTTTTTTTTACATACAAACCTCCTGCATTTACTCTAAACATATCTCAGACCTATCTCTGTTTTTTTACTTTGTGAAAATTATAGTTCTGTTGCTTTTGTAGGTTGTTCAATATATTTCAAAAACATACCTGGTAGTAGATCCTCATGACTTTTTAATTCTGACTTTAAGGTTAACCATGTAATCATACCACACTGTCCATGCTGTTTACATTATAAAATATATGCCATAATAAGGCATACACTCAGATACATAGCACAGGTTTCCCCATGTCCTAATTATTTTCACAATATGTTTTCCCAACCTCACACTCTAAACTAGGAGGGAGCTGATTTTAGTTTTGTGTGGACTACTCCTTTTTCTTTTCTTTTCCTAGAATTCCCATGGTTCACTTCTGCATTTTAAATTTACAAAGCAAGAGTGCATAGTCAGAAATTCGTAACCCTTAAGGCACAACAAACCTTAAGAACACAGGAAGCACCTTATTGGATAAGACCAAAATTCTTCTATTCTAGTATTGATTCCCAGAATATAGGCCTAGGAGGATCTGTGATCCCAGATAAACTGATTTATAAGTTACCTTTATGACACATTCGACAGCAATTGAGGTGGGTTCTGTTTATATGTGGGATTTGATCTGGATCATCCAAATCCCATGCATCAATGACTCAGGGGCACCTAGACCCAGAGCTCCTAGTGCTACCAATCAAAAGACATTGTGCAGCTTTCCCTCTAACAGAATTTCTGTGGTAAAAAAAAAAGGTGGAAGAAATGGTGGGTTACAAATGCAAGATGACATAATCTGGACTCCCATAGAATTCCATGAACAAAGCAGGCAATTTCATAAGAAAAGCCTCATTTGGAAGCACCCTCAGTGATGTTGGGTCTTCATAATGTCAGGGCTGACTGGAATCCAAAATATGTATGATGCAATATTGCTCCGGAATGTTTAGAGAGTGGTTTCATTTAATCTGATTTTTACAAGATCTATCAGTTCCACTAGGGTGGTAACACTGCCAATTGAGATGGTGCTCTGAAAATGTTTGTGGTAGTGGTTGTTCAGGACTAGGGGTTGAGGCTGTGGAAGTTGGGGTTTGAAGAAAATTGTGTTGATTGTAGTGACTGGCGTAGAAAGAGAGAGAGCAGCCTGAGGCAACCTTTGCTGTTATGTGTGGATCACGATGTTTGTGCTGCTTGACTTAAGGAGTGAGAACTTGGGGGGTTCTGTGTACCTCTGACTCGCTGTGTGTGCGCGCGTGTGTGGTGTGAGGATGTTGTGGTGGCTGCTCATGAGCTGTTGATTACCAGAGAGGTTGAGACCAGTTTAGCAGTTTCGAGAGGCTGGTAACGTTTCTTTTCTGACAAAACGGAGAAGGGGACAGGCTGTCGAAACGAATATCCTGCTGTCTAAGCGGGTTGCGAGGTGAACGGTGAAGAAAGAGGGCAAGGCAGCTCTCTCGGTGCGGATTGTGAAAAAAGCCTGAGTCGCCCTGTGTTGTGCTGGCTGTGGAGTCCAGTCCGCAGTTTCCGTCTCTCCTCAGCAGTCTCTGTCTCTGGCAGCGGCGGAGGGCGGCAAGGCAAGTGCACGGAACAGCCAGTTGTTTAAAATCCTTCTAGAACCGTTTCTAATTCCCCCTTGCGCCGGGGAAGGGAGAGCGGGAGGGGGAGGAGGAGCCGGAGGCTGGTGGGGGGAGGGAGCCAGCGGAGAGGAGGAGAGAGCAGCCTGTCCTGGTCTCTGCCTGTCAATCACTGCGCAGGAGGTGTGTCCGAACGCGCAGTGGGCCAATGGCGTGTGTGTGTGGCGGCGTCTCCATGGTGACTGGGCTGTTCCTGGGGAGGCTGTGATGGGTTGACAGGTGCGTGACAGTCGGAGCTCTCTGCAGGCATGTACGGCAAAGGCAAGAGCAACAGCAGCGTCCCGTCCGACAGCCAGGCCAGGGAGAAGTGAGTACAGCCCGCCGGACCGCACAGCCTGACTGGGCGGGGAGGTGGGCGCGCATACGCCCCGCACAAAGTAACTTTACCGCTTGTAGTAGAGGGGGGTCTCGCACGAGCTCGGGGAGCACAATCGCGGCGCGGGAAAGAGGAAGACGGCGAGGAGGCGGCGGAGGAGGAGGGGGGACGCCACAAGTCGGGGTGTAGGCAGGAGGGGGTGTGCGGGCGGCGCGCGCCCGTGGGCGTGTGGTAAAAGTACGCGAGACCCTCTTGTTCAGGCAGGGGGGTGCCGGAGTCCTTTCCGAGGGGGGTGGGGCTGGGATGTCGGGCGCTCTTTCCGCGTCGGTTGGGGACAGGACGTGCCTAAGCCCCTCTCATATGCCGGACGGCGACGGAAGGTTGTAGCTCGGTCTGTGAGGAGAAAGTGGTTCAAGCAGACTGTGTGGTGCCTCACTCCACGGGAGGTTTAGGGTAGGATTAGCGTTTAGGCTCGAGAGCCTTTCCCTGTGTTTTGTTTTTGTTTTTCTTGCCGCCTCGCTCCCCACCTTCTCCACCTCCAAGGGTCATGGTGGCGGTTTGGGGGTTGGGTAAGAAGATGGTGTTGGAGTAACTTTGGTAACAAAAGAGTCTGGACTGTGTATACTGGTGTGAAGCTTCCGCTGTGGAGAGGGAGAAACAGAAGCCTCCTTGCTGTGCCTGTTAACTCCATGACACTCAACTCATTCCCCACCTTTTTTTAAAATGTTTTCTTTAAATTAGGACCTAGTATCTTTCTTTTGCTCTCCACCATTTTTTCACAGAGCCGTGAACTATGACTCTTGGGACATCGTGGCCTAGGTCTGAGGCAGAAGGCTACTGTAGTGCATTTAAAGAAGAAAACGACTAAGTGCAATCCTACGCATGTTTGGACAGAAAGAAAGTCCTACAACTCCCAGCATTCCCCAGCCAGCATGGCTGGCAGGGGAATGCTGGGGGTTGTAGGATTTTTTTCTGTCCAAACATGCATAGGATTGTGCCCTACGTAGTCTGCAGTCTTTCTTTTTAATGATCTTGTGTGCAGAAATGACTGTTGGGTTAGGACAGTGTTTTGAGGAGAAACGTGAAATCAGGTTCTTTGTAAGTGAAATGGAAGATTTAGAGAGGAATTAAATATTGCCCCTAATTGGGGATGGGGCATGTTGAGGGTAATAGTAAGTGTGTATGCTAAGCCTTTCTATAATGTTGATGAAGGAAAGACACACACACACCACCTACGGAAGAGTATATTATTTCCATTGCAATACCTTAATTCACCTGTTATGGAGACACCAAAACTTTTAGAAAAATAAGTGCATAAGTATTTAATATTTGCCCACTACATAAAATAGCAAACAGCATTACACACATTCTTAATATACTTTTAATTATAACAGATCTTGTCCTCCTTTCCTTGTTTGCATGATTATTTTTTAACAAAGAATTGGGCCAAGTGATTACACTGGACAGCAATGTTAACAAATTCAAGGTAAATAAAAATATAGAGGATAACTTCTTGAAGTTGATATGTATGTTTGTGATTTAAAGTTGGCTTTTTCAAGTGCCCCTGTTCTATGATTCTATGATAAGTTAGCTGTACTTGCAACTTTCATTTTCCTTGCTAAAACTAGTAGAACACAGAAGGGATCTGGTTATGAAAAGGAATATACAGTTTCTGATAGGATTAATATTCCTGAGACAGAAACCATTTATGATGTACTTTCTTTTCCTATCTAGTGAGTTTGTCAGTGCACTAGTCATCCTGAGGTCAGAAGGGTCCAGCCAGACACGGTTTGGTATATATGGTTTCTTAAAATGTCATTGTACATAACTTTGGAGCTTTACTCAACATGAGAATGAATGTGCGAAGCATGATTGAGACGTTTCCCTTGAGGCGGTTTGCATTGAACCTTCACCTAAAGGTTTTCCTTGCTGCAGCATTTTGAAGAGGAGAGTTACTTCCTGATTCCAAAGACAAAGAAGCAAGCCAGAGACTTAAATCATTTGTCAGATATTTGATCTTTGCATCTCTAACTTTGTGCACTAGAAGTGTGGGAAGAAAGGAACACAAAGCTATTACTATGACTAAAATTTGAAACAATTTGATGAATATTTAAAATGTAAATCAGTGAACCAAGTAAAGCAAAGTGTTTATAAACCTCTTACCTAGGTAATACAATCTTACATTTCTTGGCCAAAGTTATGCAGCTAAGTTTTGAGTTGTTATTGTTGTGTAGCAAACTTTGTGAGTTCAAACTTCAGCATGAAGTCTGTGTTGCGGAGTAGCATGTATGGGAACAAATATCAAATCGGGGCTTTGGTCTTGATGTACAACCTTGGCTGTGTTGGTTGTTCCTAGTATGTGTGTTTGTCTGAAATGTTGTCGTGCTTTATATTTTCTTCTAGCTTCTAAACAATGGCATCTTGTAAGATAGGATGGTATAGAGATATTGTTTTGCCTTTGAAGGCAAACTAACTACATTGAACTGCCACCAAGTAATAAGTACCCTTTGAAGTGAAGTTAGGGGAACTGCTAGATGGTGCTATTTGATCTAAATACATTCATCTCTCCATTCATTAGTTTGCAACAAATCTTTATTCTTGCTGTAGAGTTTTGCTTGATCTATGCAATATTATAAAATAATAAACCATAAAATTTTGTGTTGGATAAGGAACATTGTTTGGAAGGGGTGGGTAGGTGCTTGGCTAGATATCATGGTATAGGTAATGCTATAGGTAATGCTATGTACTTCTGTCGAATCATCTTTATATTTTATTGCCTGCAAATCAAGCTGTTCTGTTGTCACCATATGTATTTTTCTTCAAGAAGTCTATAAAGTAAGACCTCTATACATTATTTTCTTATAGTACTTTTCCACCTCAGTACAATTCTCACTCTAGGGATATAGTTCTGCTGAGAGCAGTTGTCGTCATATCAAAATGAGTACAGTTGAGGGGAGGGGAGGAACTGCTTTCTGAGCTTTTTATAAACTAGTGATGGCCTGAACCACTACAAGCATTGTTAGAGGTTGAAAACTGCCCACACCAGAAGCATTTGTTCAATGTTTTTTAAAAAAGGTTTTTTGCTGTAAGAATTTAGTGTGGCTGCATACTATGAATTTAAATGTCTTTTTATGTAAGAATTTACAGGTTGTGTGTAACAGCACACAGTGGCTACAATCCAGTTCTGTATGTTTAAGATCCATTGATCTAAATGGGATATGTATGCTTAAGTAGATTCAGTATTACAGAGACTGACAGTGCAATTGAAGACATGTTTACTCAGAAGTAAATCCTATTTTGCTTAATGTAATTTACTATCAAGTATGTATGCTTAGGATTGTAGCCTGAATGTTTAGTTGCTAGAAATCATGTTGCAATTATTTGTGGAATGCAGTATATTAACTTCATCATATCAGGGAGCAAATAACAAACAACAGTTTTACAGTATGAGTTTATGGCCCAAGACTGAATTTAGACATTATAAACCTATTGATGGTGAAGATTTATATGCCCATGGCCAAGAGTGAGTATGCTTTTAAGACTGGGAACATAATGTTTGGTCCACCTATTCATTTTTCAAGATATTTTTTTCTATGCTAACATTTACTATTCCAGGAAGTAACTATATAATAGAAAGTGACAGTGAAATCCTATGCATGTCTACTCAGAAACAAGTCTAATTGAGTTGATTGGAACTTCCAGGTAAATGGGCATAGGATTGCAACATAAATAATGGCTTTCTAGGTTGAAAATATAGGTATTTGTATTTACCCATTGAACATTTTATAGGAGTAGACAATTTTTTTTACCCTTCCTGATTCTAGGAAGAGGTGGTTGCAGGGATGCCATATGAGTGTTCTAATACCTTGGAAAAGGATCACATAGGCATGTAATTTCATGTACTTCATTTAATTCTGCTCTGACTACATGTATATTTGCTTTGCAAAACAGCAAGTATGTGGATATATGGAAAGAAAATATCTACCTTAATTACTAGAACTATTATTTAAGTTCTATGGACATAGTCTGAATTCAGTGTCCTTTCCTACAGCTTTGGAGCAATTTATGTCTCTCCCAAGTATTTCAAAGGTGGGTTAATTTTAAGAAAACAGTGGAACCTACACACATTACAATTGCTGACAACCCCCTATGAAATTATTTCAAAAGATTTTACATATTTAAGCCAACTGGCACACTAGGCCAATTTGTAACAGCTCTTTGGAAGAGGCTATGACAACTAGTCAAATGTATAGTCTTGCTAGGGGGAACACACAGGCCAGATTTGGTCACATAAATTGTGGCTTAATAAACTAAGCTTCGCACGACCCTTGACCATGCACACCCTGTCTTTGTACCCCCCCTTTCCCTCCACATTTCTCACTGTGCTGAAATGAACTCATGAAGTATTCAGTTACCCCTAGTTTTCTATTGCTCCCAAATGCGGAAATTATTATTACTGGGATCGGAATGAACTACAAACTTAAACCATAGTTTGAACTTGGTTTAAGGTTCTTGGCCCTGTTCTGATCTTGGTGATCATTGTTTCCTGATTTGGATGCATTGGAGAACTATGGCCAATTGAAGATTTCTTCAGTTAATTGTGACATGCCTAGGAGGAAGTGATATGTACATTGAAATGGGGCCAAGAGAGTTGAGCTAAAATTCAACCATCAGTTTGAATTCTCTAAAACTCTGATTGTGTTTGGCACTACTGTAGCTTTGGCTTTAGCTTTCTTTGTATCAATGTTTTATGCAAACTACACTGAGCTCCAAAGATGGAAAGTTAAAAAGTTGAAATATTTTTAAATATATAAAACTAAGTAAGAATGGAGACAGATGGACACCTTTTCCTGAACTTGAAATGACTTCGTCTTGCAAAAGGATGTGGGTTTCGATGATGGGAGAGGTATTGGAACTTTCACATCATTCTGATAAAATGAACCATTATGGCATGCATCTAATTTCTGAAATTTGACTCATTTTGGAAATGCCTGTTCTTCTGGTATAGTGCAAGGAAGTTTTTTTCTAACTCTTATAAATATAGCTTCTAGGAAAGGAAGAGTTTAACAGAAAAGGGATTTTTTAAGTGACTAGAATATTTTTTTTCCTTCTACTAAACAGTTATTTATTTCTGACATGACACAGAAGGATGTGGTCTCTGCCTAGAGGATTTAGAATTTGCACTTTTGCTGTGAGAGGGGCTGTTATTCGTCGAGCTTCAGGGGCTTCTCTCTCTCTCTCTCTCTCTCTTTCTCTGATTGCGGTTTTGAAGAGAAAAATGTAGTTTGCCTCTGAATATTTCCTCAGAGAACACAGTGAAGCTTGAAGTTTATATGAGAGAGAGAGCAGGGTTCAGAGTAAATATAAAAATAAACTCAAGTCTTCAGCTCACTTAAATTAGCATCACAAAGACATGTTCCCTTTAAACCAAGTCAATTTAATGAACCCTCACACTATGGGCATGATCCATAGAACAGCCATTCTGTGCTGATACAGTAATCTTCTCCCTCCCCACATCCAATCACAGGTAGTTGTGTATGTGAGTTGGATACTACACAGCTGCCAGATTAGTCAGAACAATTGCAAAACCTGGCTAGGAACAAGCTGCACTTGCATGTTTTGTGGACCATGTGATCTTCCTGGGGTTTAGTAGGGCTTGACTGCCTATACTGTTGTGGTATATCAATTGGTTCTAAATATTAAATTTTAAATAACGAAAGTGAAACTAATGCACAAGAAAATATTTTGCTAACTTTCTAGCAGACTTCTGTATGTTTATCCCTTCTCTTTCTAATGTGCACTTTGTAGAACTTATTGCAAAATATTGAGAATGTGCCTTGGGGAGCTAATGTTTGATTTTATTGCCCCACTTTTCAGCTGAAAAGGCTTTGAAAGTGGCTTACATGAGATCAGTAGCAAAAAGATGGATCTTGTGCTCAGGTTTACAATCTAAAAGACACAACACACACACAAGAAATGAGGTGTGGAGAAGAAAACAAACAGGCACCAGTTATTAAAGTTACAAATTTCTTACAACAATCAGATGGAATAGAAATGTTCAAGGAGAGGAGAAGCTGAATGAAACTGGCTCTCAGGTGAGCAAATGGATCAGGCCTTCTTCCCATCTCTCGCTCTGATGCTGCCTCATGACCTCTAACTTTTTTAAGGTAGAGAAAGCAGTACTAAATAAAAAAAAATGTGAGAACAGGATTGTTCCCATTTTATTAAAGGATCCAGTAAATATTTTTAAGACATCTTGAACAACTATGTTTTTGTTTAAGCACTTCTAACCCATAACTTCATTTAAAAAAAAAAAAAAAAGCACCACTCAAGGTGGCCATTACTGTAATTTTAAAAAACATGCAGTAAAAGTAAAACAAAATAAGAGTAGTCGAATCAAAATAAAACAGCATCATCAATAGACTGGCTAAAGAAATCCAAACTATGTTTTAAAAGGCCTGGAAAAATAAAAAAGGGCTTTGGCGCCCAAAATACACAAGCCTCCCTGGGAAGAGTGTTCCTTCTCATGGTTGCCACCACAGCTTACTTCTGAAGATGGGGGCATTTGCTGAACGGTTTTTGGCTAAGATTATGTTGCATGTTGTTAGTATAGCAATCCTGATCAGACACTGGGCGCAATAGACTACAACTGTTGTTGTATTGTAGTGAATATAAGCTCTTAAGTCACTATTAACTCCTTATTATACAATTATATTATTATTTTAATTTTCCTTCCTATATGGAGCTTCCTAGCCTTGCTTGATATTAGATATGTAAGATAACCTAGCGTTTTATCTATATACATGAATAATGCTGCCAAGCTCTGTGGGGGTCTAATAACACACACAGTTATCTGCGTACAGATATTTTTTTTCTACATTTGGAAATGTTCTGTATATATGGTATGGAATCTATGATTTGTAAAAAAGAACAAGGCACCCTCTTTATAAGCAGAACTCTGTGTATAAATAATGAATTAACTTGTGTAAACCAGGACCACTGAATTATGACAACTATTTTTAGTTGTAGTTGGGAACTAAGAGCTGTTTGGAATTGGAATTCTATATGCCTAAAGGAAGACTGCCAACAATAAGAAATATTTTCCTTTGAAATAGTTGGTTAATCGTAATAAGGAAGCTATCAACATTAAGTACAATATCGGTTCACACATTCATTAAAAGAATAAGTCTGCAATCCTGAGCATGTATTCTTGAAAGTAGGCCCCATTGAAACCAACAGGAGTTGCACATGAGTAAAACATGGTTAAATCTAGGCTATAGGGGTAAAATTTTCATAACATTTTCAAAGGACCCATAATGTTTAGGTAGAACTTGTGGTAGCCATAGCCAGCAAATAAAAGAGATAATTGAAGTGAAAAAATGCAACAACAAAGTACCAAATGAATAAGCCCATGCAAAATTAAATGCCAATTAAAACTATCAACATATAAAAATAATTGATTGTGTGACATTTTGGTTCTGTGCAGTAAAGGCAATTTTGTCAATAATACCAGTGTCTTAACCTCTGAAGTTCTAGGGAACATTGCAGGATTTCGATGAGCGATGTCTGTGTTTTCATTTCCCATGTCTGTAATTCAGCTGTTAAGTTAACATTGGCAGGAATGTATGTACAATTCAAAATTGGCTCTCTAAGCAGCCTGTCCCACATTAACAATGTTCACGTATCCGATAGCACTCAAAGTGCTTTTAAGTGTTGTGTGAAACACTGTGCCATTAATACTTTATTTTTACTTTTATATTGTAGTTTTAAACTTATAAATTTTATGCTGTATTTTCCCATGTATTTTATTGACCTGTATTTTATGGTTTTAATTGTAGTGAATTGTAGTCCAGAGAATGTTGGCTATTGAGCGATATAAAAATGTAACAAATAAGTAAATAACTAAAACAATACTACCTAGAGAAGCCTTTTTCTGTACTGTGATATTGCAATTTAAAGTTGAGATTTAAAGTCAACTGCTGTGATAGCCTCTGTATTCCTAGCATCAGAAAGAAATACCAGAATCAAGTCTGTAAACCGTTGATTTTTTAAAAACTAGCTTTCATGGGACAAATCTGGAAGTAAAACTGTTTTTAAAATACCTATATCTTACTCAGTTCTGGATGAAAGTAATTTTATTTGCTTAAAATGGCAAGGATACCTATTTAACAGTGGGGAAAAAACAGATTCTCTTTTATTTTGCATTTATTTAAAGTGCCCCCTACCCCATTTTCACAGCTGCTTTATCTATAAAACCAACTTTGCATTAACCTTCCCTCTTAATTGGTGAATTTCACTATAGTGAAATGAGTGTGTTTCACAGTATGAACTTCAGGTTGTAGAGTTGTTCCTGCTAACATGCTTATTCTTCAGGCTTAAACTGTGATCCATTAGTCACTTAAACCAGTTTAAATGTGCACACACTAGCTTAAGCTGTTGGCTCATTTGACTCCATTGTTCCCTTTGTAACATTTATGATATTTGCCATGCTAGTGATGGCAACTTTATAGTCTCCAAACTTTGCTATTTCAATCTTGTTTTCCCCCCAATGTTCACTTTTATAATGACAGTAGGGAGCATAGCATTACATTTTCTGATTTGGCTTTAGTTCATCTGTATCTGGGTTTGTTAAAGTGTGGTTTTGCCTCAGCCCAATAAAGTTCAGTTATACCATAACCAATTTAATCTAAAGCTCACATGAGAAAACAGGTATAATTGAGACTACATTGATTTGTCTATGTGTTAAAATCTATTAATAGCATCATGATAGTGTTAGTTACTCTTGGTACTTAAAAATTAAAAAAAATATTACACAGAAAAGCCTCTACATATGCAGGAACTTAGAAAAGGGAAATACGAAAGAAAAAATGGAAAATAAGTTGATCCTGAATTATTAGTAGCTATAATACGATAAAGAAATATTTATTTTTTGAAGCATCCATTATCTTACACATCACTCATATTCCTGCTGCTACACCTTCTCTAGTCCCTACAACTACCTATCCTGGAGTTTGGACACTGGGGTATGAAAATCTGCTAAGTGTAACCATACAAGGAACCAGCTTGTAAGGCAGGGGTGGGAAACGGGCATTCTGTGGGCCAGAACCTACTCACAAGGACTTTGGGTCTGGTCCACAGCCCTCCTTTTTGGTCCCGCCTTGTGTGCAGCAAGTTTACGGGAGGGGGGAAGGTCCATTTGTACTAAAAGGATTGGGAGGAAAGGGCCCAATTGCTACATCGTGAGTGATTTTCAGGAGGGGTAGAGAGGGAGGGGCTAACACTCCCATAGCTGTGTGATTGATACTCACCAAATTGCCCCATGCACAACAATTAGAATTAGAAAAAATGATCTATTTGTGCGAATGGCAGCTTTTTTCTTAAGCCTAATTGCCATGTGTGGGATTATTAGCAAGGAATCATAGCTGGAGAAAGAAAAGCTAATGCTGAAAAAATGACAGTTAAGGAGGAAAAGGAAGAAGAGAGAGACATGAGGAGAGAGTAGAATGGATGAATGTGTGGATGGAAGGGTGCGTGAATCGATGTGAGTATGGTGTAGATGGATGATTGCTGAATGGTGTGCTTGTGTGGATGGATGGGGAAGTGTGGGCTGGTTCTGACAAACACCGGTCTATGGCAGGTTACCCCTGCAAAGAAATGTAACTCTTCGGGGAATGTTCCTTACCCTTGTTCTAAGGTAATGGTCTTCAACCACTGAGTTGCGGCCAAAAAGTGGGTCGCAAGATCAGGCCAGATGGATCACAGCCAAGCTGTTACCGTCATGTTGGGCAATTGTGAAATTGTGAAAGCGGGTTCCATGTTGCAGTTTGGGAATCCAAGGTGGATCTTGGGTCTGGACCACTGTTCTAAGGGTTCTCTCTTCTTAGTTACTACATCAATACTGATTCTTGGTTCAAAGGTTAGAAAGAAAATGTATAAGCAAGAATCTTAAAATCTACAGGGACTTGCCAAGTACAGCCCCATGGGGAAGGTGTTCAGCATTGCAACAAGGGCTGAACACATTCTTTTCCATTAGACTGTTGAACTCGACTGATCTTGTGATCTTCAGTTTATTACGGTGGATTCACACTTGTGAGAATCTTGTGTATCATCCCAATGGGGGTGTCATGCTTTGCACAAACGGTCTTACCTGGTGTCATTGGTTCCCATCCAAAGCAATCATTTTTTAAAGTAGCATTGGTTTATATTCCTTCAATATATGGGCTATTAAAACTTTACTGGATTTTCCTCCAGAGCAAGAAAACATATTTTAAAGTAAAACTGCAATTACAAACACATTGCATGGGATTTAACTTACTAGTGCCTTGAAAGCAGTTTCTTTGGATTTCATATGATGATCAGTGTGTGTGGAAAACCAAGTGCATCCTGTTGATGTTAATTGACAGCTTTAAAAGGGAAGGAAATGTGTAGCACCTTTTTGTTGGCTTGTCCCAGTGTGAATCTTGAATCCCATGTAGTTAACACCTGCTAAACACTTACTTTGGAATTTGTTCCAAAGTTCCTTTCTCCACAGGTGAATGCATTCCCTTATAGTGATTGAAGCCAGTATGATCATGGTCATGGTTTCTGGAGAACAGACAGTTTAAGTGTTAATGTTAAGTGCACATCAGTCTAAAGAGGTGCCATGGTGTGTTATATTGTCATGTGGAAGGCAGAGGAGGAAAGTAAGAGCTGCTTATGGAAAATGGCTTCATAACTATCAGTTTACATGGAGATCGGGGGCCAAGAAGCAGAGCCCTCTTGTATTACACTAATTGGAGGAGTTACTTTGGCATACTGTATTCTGCCCCAATTAAGATGCAGAGAGAGAAGAGTCATGGATGAACTTTTCTCCCATTGCTAATTGCATCTCACTAGGGAGTTCTGCCTCATGGTTGAAATCCATTGCTCTTCATATATCTAATTTAAAAGTGTATATTATACAACTATGTTCTCTGTGGCTTCAGAGTATTATGTATAAATGCGCCTAATATGGAAGATTCAGAAATCATGTCTTCAGTCACTTATATAGGCAGAATGTGTTAAGAAACATTAGTTTAGGCTTCATGATGGAATCTGCACTCTGTTGGGTATCCCTGGAGGCTTGTGTGTGTTGAAGCTTGAGCTTCCAGTAAATGCTCCCTCTCGCCACTCTGACCCTGGTTCTTCCACATAGCTTCCCCCCATCTTCCAACTCTGAAGAACTGATTTAAATGAGGAATTAATTTCAGTGAAGTAGAATAAATTAATTGGAATAGGAATAGAGTTCTGAATATACAATACTCAAGGGTTTATATTCACTTTTAATGTGTTCACTATCCCTATCCCTTGGGGGCAGAATCTCTGCTGCTTACTAAAGTCCCCATTAATTTTGTAGCAAGGAGTCAATGTTTTAAACCACAGTGTCTACCATATTACCAGGAACATATATAAATCTTCTTTGACCTTTTGAATTCCCATTTTTCATGTTGAGAGCTATGAGTATTTAAAGTGAATGAATATGTTAAAAGTGTGACATAGTTTTTATTTGAAAAAAAACTTGAACATACAATTAATATGATTCTTCTTCAGTTAGGAAGCTTAGATTCTACCAAAAGTCTAGCATCCTATTTCCAATAGTAGCCAGCCATTATAATGTGCTAGTCATTTTCAATGGGACCCTACACTGGAGGAGGTGGATCTTATATCACCTGAAGCTGGGCCTTTATTTTCTGAGAGCTTATCTCCTCAAACTACTAGTTAAAGTTAACCAGTTTGGTTTCAGTTGACCTTTTTTATCTAGTGCAGCATCTAAAATTATCTCCAGCTTGGTTAATATATTAAAAATGCATGGTTTCTCTCTCTAATCCATTGGTAAAATGGGCCAGTGTACTTCAACCAGGATGGAAACATCCCTGAGTAACATCTGGATTTTATATTTCCAAAATGGGAAATCCAACATTTTCCCCTTTCTGTTGCAGTATCCAGAGCTGGTCATCTGCTAGTACTGAACATGTTTTGCTAGTGAAAATTAATGCTACTGCAACGGGGATCTAGAAGGCACCTTACGAACGGAGCTTTGCTGATTTATCCCATTCAGGAAGCATTAACTTGGGCTAGTTTCTGAGTTTGCTCTAGGAATTGCTAGCTTGCCATTTCACTAGCATTCATTTCTAGTTATAGTGTGGCAGTGTTGGATACTGCTCCTAGTTCCCAGCAGTCTTAGTGGCATCTGCAGGTCGAACCATTACATGATCTGCAGAGCCATCCTTCTTCCACGTCATTCTGGCACTCTGAACATGCTGACACTATGACTTATTATTATTAACAGTGCCAGCCTTGCCGTGAAGTGGGATGAAGCCCCCATCATAGGCAGCAAAGTGGGACGAGTGGCAAATTGCGCCGCTCCTCTGCCAGGAGAGTTCACCACCACTGCCTCCAGGAGGTGCTCCAAACAGCCCCTCCAGTCACTCTTCCACTGTGGCACTTGTGGGGCCAATGAGACATAACATCAGTTGAGATCCATAACCCAACCACACCTCCCTAAAATTACCCTTCTCCCACCCTTAATAAAGTACCAGCAACCAGCATCATCTACAGCATATAGTACAACCATATATTTAGACTTTCTAAAAAGGGCAAACAAATACACAAGAGACACAAAAGACAAGGAAAAAGGGTTAGTCTGCATGGCCCCAATTAAAACATATTTTATTGAGACTGCCTAGAATTAAGTTGACACAGCTACGTAAGTTAGTACAAGATTGAATGAAGTTCAGCTCCATGGTGGTACACAAGGATAAGGTTTGTATTATAGGGTACTATAGGCTATATCCGAAAAGTACCTAGGTGAATACCTCCACTTGTTTGTAACTTAAATATAAGCCCAACAACAGTTCCTGTGAGATGTGGCAATCACAACTGTGCTATCTGGGGATTTTTTTTAAAAAAAGTACACAATATTGGGTTGGATCCAAGGGGATTCTTATACATGCAAAAGATATATTTCACATATGGAAGGGCCATTTTCTACCTTGTGCACTTGGGGTAGGTAATCCTGTGCCCTCCAGATGTTTAGAACTACAACTTCCATAAACCCTTATTTGCTGGGAGTGATTGTTGTAGTTAAAAATATCTGTACAGCACATATTGTCTACACCTAAAAAGTGAAAGTAATAAAATATTCTTCGTTGTGCTTTTGCATGCTAGGAAAATGGCGTGTCCTTGCAACAAAAGTACAAGCTTGATGAAAGATGCTTGGGCATTGCACATATGAGAAATGAATGCATTTTTCCAGGCAAACCATACAGTGCAGTATTTGGAAGAGGTAAAACAAGAGTGACAAGCAAAGTAGGACAGTAGATGGGGAAGGGTTCTAAGAATGCAAAAGTGCTCTGTTTAAAAATATATATTTAATAAGCTTGTACAACTCATATACATGTAACAATGAGGCACATCAAGGTATCTAGGTGTAAATATAGTTTTCACAGTTCACATCAGTAATTGTTAATTACAGGCTCATGCAAAAAAATGGCCATATGCATGTGAAAAAAAATCGGAAGAGTTTCTTCAAAATGAGTGTTGTGTGTTTGATGATTTATTGGCATATGGATAATTGTTCACATATTAAATAAAAGGATACAGTTCAGTCTCAGAAGTGTTCTTGAAGTAATGTTAGGTAATAAATCTGCACTTTAAAATACATCAGAAACATTGATATAGTTTGTGTCTCTCTTAACTTTAATTTTAAATGTTCTTACTGCTTTTTTTTTTAAAGCAATGATTTTTCATTTTGAGACTAACTTAATTTCATGTATTCCGGGTTTTAGAAAGTAAAAATTGTAAGAGATATGCAATTTTTGTAAGTTTTGTAGAAAAATTGCATAACTGAAAAGGAGAGTGACATCTTAAATGGACAGTTAAATTGATTAAAACACAGAATAGAAGGAAACATGTATTGGTTGTAATAGTAGAGCTTATTTTTCAAGTCTTGGAAAATATTCCCCAAAGAGATTCATAATCAGTAGTTAATTATTTAAAAGTTTTTTAAAATACATTTTGAGCTTTCAAGCTTTAGCCTGCAATTCTGCACAGGGACTACTATGGAGATCATAAAGCTTTAGTTATTTTATTACAGTTAGAAACAGTCTAGGCCCAATCCAAAACCTTGCTGTTGGAAGACCTAAAGATGGTAGTGCACGCGCTGGTAACTTCGAGGCTCGACTTCTGCAATGCGCTGTACATAGGGCTACCTCTGTGCCTAGTCCGGAAACTTCAACTAGTTCAAAATATGGCAGCCAGGTTGGTCACCGGTACACCTGGGGGTGACCATATTATGCCAGCTTTAAAATCGCTCCACTGGCTGCCAGTTAGTTTCCGGGCGAAGTATAAAGTGTTGGTTATTACCTTTAAAGCCCTACATGGTTTGGGTCCAGGTTACCTGCGGGATCGCCTTCCCCCATACAATCCGCCCCGCATGCTCAGGTCCTCTGGGAAGAACTTACTGCAGTCGGCCAAGACTAGGCTGACAACAGTTACCCAGAGGACCTTCTCTTCTGCCGCTCCCAGACTGTGGAATGACCTGCCGGAGGAGACTCGTCAACTTAACAGTCTTTTAGAATTTAAGAAAGCCATAAAGACTGTTCTCTTCTGGCGGGCATATCTAGTGGAATTTTAGAATGTTTTAAGGATGTTTTTAGGATGTTTTAGGATGTTTTAATGCAGTTTTAATAATATGTGTCATATTTTAATCAGTTTTATATATTTTATCATATTGTTGTTCCCCGCCTCGATCCTGACGGAGAGGCGGGTAAGAAATAAATACATGTAGTATTGTACACTGGAGCCACCTAATTTGCAGATCTGAGGTATATCTATTGCCCTGAAATGACACACTGCTACGACTGGTGTGAGCCACACACTCATCATGCTAATGTATTCCTTGACTAGGAGCTGTTTTGACTGCTTGGCCCAGTCAGAGAGCTGAAGATCTGGTGAAAGAAATTAGAAAAAGATTCTCTCCCTTGTCAACATTCCCCCTACTTTTCCAGTGGAAAAAATAGAAATCTTTGCGGGAACTCTCATGTTTCTCTTTCAGAAAATTATTTTTAAAAGACTGTTTTCAAATAATATTGTTACATGGCAAATTCATGCTGCATGTGATAACCTAATACATTTGGAATATTAAAAACAAGCAATATTTTTTTACGACTTGGTGGCCATGTTCAGATGATCATTTCTTGGTTTAGGCATGAGTCTTTTGCCAGCTTATATAGTCCCTTTGTGCATTCCTTCACCAATAGCCATGATTAAACGAAGTCTCTAACCATAGCTTTCTGTTTTCTCCAAACACAGTAATTATGGTTACCAACTTCAAGCTGTGGTTTAATAACCTGACTTGTTCTGAAGTTGGTAATCATAGTTTCTAGATTTGGATGGAATGGGAGACTATGGTTGATTAGAAACTTCCTGGGTTCATCATTGCAATTTTTGCAAACCAGCGTCATAGGCAAAAGGCTCATGCATATCCCAGCTTAATAAGCCAGGTTATGATGGTCCATACTAGATCATTGTTAGGGAGAAAATGTTCAAATGTTGAAGAGTACAGAACGACTTCGGGTAATTGGTGTAGGAATAGAATCTTCTTTTTTCTCAATTTTTATTTCTTCCATCTTCTTCATCAAGTGAAATGAACTGATGAATAGTTGAAAATGTCCATACAAAATCTTAGGAATAAACTAACATGTGAAAGAATTGAGAAACTTGTTTCAGTTCATAGAAACCCTCAGCTTTATGAGGTCCATGAAGCTCAAACTGCAGAATCTCTTAGACACTGATTAGAGAAATAACCTGAGTTATGCTAGTATTTTCAGAAATGTGTTTACTGAGAAAGAATGGGATATAAATACAGTACAGTTACTATGGATACTTGTTAATATGTGAGCAAACATACATAGAGCAGTCTGCAAGTTCTATGGAGTTCAATGGGGTTTACTCTCAAGTATTTGCATTGAGAATTCTGGGTGTTACTATAATGTTGAGAAGTTCATGTTTATGTTTTATGTGTTGTGTTTATAAACTGTAACCCAGTAACCAAATTGATATTCCTTAATTACATTATAGGAATTTCTGTTGCCATGTATAATTACATGTTTCAGCTATTTCTTTATTGTAATGCTGAGGTCTCTAAATGCTTTCCAAGCTCAAATAATAAAGCATTATTTTGCCTATAATATTGGTGGTCAACTTCCTTCTTCCATTTTTTTCCAACTAGCAACAGTCAAGTTATACTTAGGAGCCATAAGGTGCAGCATTTAACAGTTCTGTCTCTTATATAATACTGGATGCATTCATAATTTATTTGCATAAAAGTAACAGTGCAATCCTATGCATTCTACACATAAGTAAGCTTCATTAAGTTCTGTGAAGCCTATTGCAAGTAACTAGGTATAGGACTGCAGCTGAAGACATTTACACTTTTAAATTTAATACACGCGCACACAACAGTTCAATTTATGTTCTAACAACATGAAATGTATGATATCTTAAAGTAGTAATGGGTGTTTAGGTTTGCTAAAATGAGCATTATATATCTTTCAATTCCATACTCCCCATTTTTATTAAAAATAAAAAAAAATTCTTTCACCATGGTTTTAAATTTCTGGAAATTTTACAACTAAGTAGTCACACATGCACTGATTAACTGTTGTATGATGGTTAGGCTGGGCTCTCTTGGGATTCTTGATGTGCCTGGAGCTTGTCATGTCTCATCTGTTTATGCTGGTACAGATCAAATGTGTGCTAGTTCGGCAAGGATTGTGTCTTTGTCATGATCTCAGTTATTTTAGGGAAGGAAAGAATGAATATTAGCCAACGTATTTACATGTGAAAACCATCCCCTAAAGTGATAATGCAGCTTCAGCTAATACATCTTGCAAAAGTGAAATAGCTTATGATACATTATTTTAAAAATACAACATATATGTACTTTTATATAGTGATTACTTTCTTGTAAGCCACTTCAGAAAAAAATGTTTAAAAGTGAGGGTTAAATAATTAAAAATAAACATGAAATGAGAGAGGGAGGGAGGGAGGAAATGTGGTGTTGGACTGCCACATCCCCTGTTAGTTAGTAGAACTTGCCCCTCCAATAACTTTAGAGGGGAGGAAGATTACCGTAGACCTCTGTGAGATGCATATAATCCTAGACAGATTCCTAGATCTTAAAGGAGTTTCTCTTCTGCTCCTCTTCATCCCCTATAATACAATACCAGAAATCTGCTCAATGCCTTGCCAGTGCTTTGATTTTTTTCTTTTAAACAACAACTCACACATCTGTAATGCTAGGGAGGTCCCAGTGGTCTCTTATCCAAGGGACTGATCACATTCACATTTGCGTAGGTTTACCAGTGTTGTAGCTTCAGATACTCCCAGACCATTAGCTGGACCTAACTTCTGGTAATTTAAAGGTCCAGTGAATCTTGATCTACCATGCTCATCACCCTTGGCATGGTTAACTTTTGCATAGTATCTAGACATGTTTTATAACTGTATCCCCTTTCTTTTTTGATAATGTATTTGTTTTTATTTGTTTTAATGTTTTATCTATTTTATGATTCTTTTATTTATATTTATTGTTGTTCCCCGCCTCGATCTGGATGGAGAGGCAGGTTAGAAATAAAATAAATAAATAAATATCTGTTTTGTAAACTGGCTCAGGTTGTGGAGAAGTGAGATTAAAACAGAAATCCTGTTAGTTTTTCAGTTATTTGTGTAGTAGAATTGGTTGCCTGACATTGTACTGCGTAGAGTCATTCACCTTCCCCCCAACAGCTACACTCTTCTTCCCAAAGAGGACCTGGACTAATAATTGTTCTCTGGCATATATATGTGGAGCAAAAGAGACTTTAAAACTTTGCTGTTGTGAAGAAGGATTTGATATTGATTAAAAAGTGGTGAAATATGTCCAGGAGGCAAAGTAAGACAAACTGAGTGTTCCCATCATTACTCACTATTGAAAAAAACAGAAGTTTGCTGAACTGTGAACTGCTGAAATAATCGATATGGGTGAAAAACTGATTTAAAAGATAGAACTACTGATATCTGGCCTTCAACATGCATTATATGAAAGATGATCATTTTTCTAATGTTCACATTTATATACTTGCATGAATTTAGTGGTTTTAAATCTCTTTAGGTATTTTAGAATATTTGCCAAAATATAAACATCCTTCAGTAAGAATCTAAACAGTCCATAGTTTATGGCAAGATGTTAAGGCATTACAGACTTTCTAACTTGATCTGTTAAAATTTTTCTAATGAAAAATATTTACAACTGGCTAAAATGAGCAGCAAGTGCTTCTGGAAGTAAATATCCTTTTTAAAAGGATATTTTAAGATCATTCTGTATCTGTACAAGCCTTACATTCAAAGAGTAAGACTTCAGTTGCTGCAATTCCTATATCTATAGAAACAAGATAATTTATGTTCTTGAGCTTTCCAAGCGACAATGATGTGGGGTTGAAAATGTCTCACAAAAAAAATCCAAAATAGAAATTTTCCCAGTGCTTTATTTTTCAGTTTCTTAAGTTCATTAGTAACAATGAATGGATGGCAATTGCAAATATAATATTAGGCAAGCTTGGCAATTTCTAAGTTGTAATTAATGTTTTTCAGATAATTATCCCTAGCACGTATGTGAGAGAATGCATATATGTCACTGAAAAACATACAAGTCTCAGTATGAAATAGAACTAATAAGTAATGACAAAGAAACTAAAGGTGTCCCAACAACTTTAATGCACGAGCAGTGATTACCTTTAAGGATTGGGCTATGGCCAATTTATTACTTCATTATAAGGAAGAACTTTTATACAAAGAAATGATAGTCTCAAGGTTCTTGACAACATATGGGGTCATAGATTAAAACAGCTAGAGTTTTGCGAATGGGAAAGGGCTGATAGATCATATAATTTGATCAATTTAGAGGATATAGAAGAGGCATATGGACCTCCAATTTTAGATCTAGTACACAACCTTATACCAACTCCTGAAATCCAGCCCAACCAAAAGTCCCCAGGAAATAGTTCGGAGGCAATGCAAAGCCAATGGGACATACAGTATCAGTGGGATAATGAATTTGATTTATTTAACAATGATCTCCTGAATTCCTTTTCCAACATACTGTTACTGGCACAAACTGATATTTGAGGCGGTTAGAAGTATTAAGAGAGCGTCTGAGAGCTAGACAGAATGGTAGCACAGCTTTGAAGGAGAAATAAAAAGTGTCTAGCCAGACTATGGAGAGTGACCAATCTCCCCAGAAGTATGCATCAGCAAGTGGGAGGGGTGTAAGAAAAGTGAATGCTTAAGGATTGAAAGACCCACTGGGAAAACTAGTTACAGTTGAATACTTGTCAGATAACAAAGAGTTACAGGACACCTAGTCTCTCATAAGCCAACCGTAAATATAACTGGATCAAATCCACCTACCTGGAATGATATGAGATACCTGGAGGAAGAGGAACTTGGATCGTCTGAGAGGCCTGAGGAACGTTTCTAGCCACCAACAAAGATAGCTCGCTTAGTGAAGTCTAATGTCAGCAAGATCTGTCCACAAATGGAGCAAATTGAGGACTTGGATTTCAATTCGAGCCCATTAATTAGTGTCCAGGAAAATATAACGAATCAACACTCCCCTATAAAGAGAGATGTTGTTGATATACCTCTTGGAATGAATACAAGGACCTATGACCTATGGTGGGCCTGTTCAGATTTGACAAGAAAGGATTCTTAATAATGCCCTAGAGAGAAATGCCCAACAGACACAGTCCATTAGGGGTGGGTGCAAACAGTGAGTGTTAGGTGGGAGGTGGCAACGGCGGGGGCGAAGACCGAGGACTCTTGTCTCGCTTCCCCCTTCATCCGCTCCCCTTGCTCATTTGGTATCAAGGAGTGGGCTCATCAATGGTAGTCCCCTTTCTCTTATGATGGTGAATGTTAGGTCTGTGTGTAATAAGACCAGTACCATCCATGATTTGATCATGGATGAGTCCCCAGATTGGCTGTCATCACCAAGACTTAGCTGGATGAGGTGGCTGGCCCTGTGTTGGCCCAGTTTGTACCAGATGGGTACTTGGTGAATCATCAGGAAAGACAGGGCTGTCGGGGAGGAGGGGTTGCCCTAGTATATTCATCTAGTTTAAACTGTAGGGTGGTTCCAAGCCCAGATACTAGATCTTTTGAACTCCTCTTGGTGTCGTGTCTCTCTTGTGAGAACATTGCTTGCAAACTCCTGATATAGTGTATTGACCACCTGCACACTCAAAGGAGTTTGCCCCTGAGCTGACCGAGTTGTTGTCTGACCTGATCTTGGAGTCACGCAGGCTGTTGGTCCTGGGTGACTTCAATGTACATGTGGATGATGCCTATGATGTGTTGGCTAGAGTTTTCATTGAGACCATGACCTTATTGGGGTTCTCACAGAATGTTGTTGGAAGCACTCACACTGGAGATCATACGCTTGATCTCATCTTCAGCCTGGAGTTGGCCATTGGGGATTGTCAGGTAACCCCTTTGTCATGGATGGATCATTACCTCCTTCAGTGTGTGTTTAAGAGACCTCTTCCCCCCCAAAGAGGTGATGGTCCACAAGTTTGGGTCCGTCGGAGAAGTAAGTTGGATCCAGAGGGTTTCCAGCGTGCTTTGAGGGCTTGTAAACCTCAGTGGGGCACTGATTACTCAGTGGGTGAGCTGGTGGACTGCTATAATATTTGGCTGACCACCGCCATTGATTATTTAGCCCCAAGGCGGCGGCTGGCTCAGGGTCACCCACACAACTCGCCTTAGTTTTCAGATGAGTTGCGTGGGATGAAACAGAGGCTGCATAGATTAGAGCAGCACTGGAGGCAGAGCTGCTCCCTTGTTGATCGTGAATCCCTTGTGCGGTATCGCCAACAATATCATAGGGCTGTGATGAGCACAAAGAAATCTTTCTTCTCCTCTCGCTTAGAACCGGCCAGCCTCTTTTCAGTGCTGCGCAGCCTGATAAATCCCGACTGTGCAGCAACGGTAACAGAACCTACAGTTGATGGATGTGATGAGTTTGCCCAATTTTTTATTGGAAAGATTAGCAGAATTAGGGCTGGTTTTCCTCCATGTCTACCTGCAGAGTTGCCGCTGGAAGCTCCCCGGACACAACCTATACTTGATTGCTTTGGCCTAGTATCTTTGACTGAGCTGGAGTGGATATTTGGTCAGCTTTGGTTTACTACTTGTGGATTGGACCCATATCCAACTTGGTTGATCCGCCCTGCTTGGTAAGTGGTGGGTCCACTTCTAACGGCAGTGGTGAATGCATCCCTGATGGAGGCTAGGGTGCCCACCTCCTAAAATTGGCTAGTGTGCGGCCACTCCTTAAAAAAACAATTCTTGATCCATCACTGCCAGCAAACTACCAACTAGTCTCCAACCTTCCTTTTTTGGTAAGGTGGTGGAGAAAGTGGTACTGGAACGGGTCCAACAGTTCCTCCATGACTCAGGTTTTCTAGGTCTTTTCAATCTGGCTTCAGCCAGGTCACAGCACGGAGACTGCCGTTGCTGCGGTCTGTGATGATCTTCTTTTAGTGATGGACAAAGGCCATCTGTCCATCTTACTGTTATTGGATCTTTTAGCAGCCTTCGACACAGCAGACCATGAATTGTTGATTATACTGTTGAGGACCCGGGTGGGACTGGAGGGCTGGCTATTGCCTGGTTCCAGTCCTACCTGAATGGAAAGGCTCAGTTGGTTTCCATGGGCACTTGTTCATCTGCCCCCACAGCCCTCCCCTGTGGAGTTCCACAGGGTTCTATCCTCTCACCTTTCATGTTCAATGTGTATGGCAGAGTTAATTAAAGCCCATGGGCTGAGGTACCATATGTATGCCGATGATACCCAACTTTACATCTCGGTGGGCTCAGACCTCTGTGGGGCAGGTGCTGTCTTGTCTTGGTGCCTGGCTGAGATTTGTAATTGGATGTCCAGAAGCAAGTTGAAGTTTAATCCGGAGAAGACTGAGTTGATGGTTGTTGGTCGAGGTCAGCGGCTGGCAGGTTCAATGCAAGAGCTTGCAGATGTTTCATTTTCAGGAATCCGACCAAGGATTGTAACCGAGGCGCCAGACCTGGGTGTCATTCTTGACCAGTCCCTAACTATGTCATCACAGGTGGGGACTGTTGTCCAGAGCTGTTTTTACCAGTTACATATGCTCTGCCAAGTTCGCCTCTTTTTGTCAGAGGCCGATCTTACCATTGCAGATCATGCCCTGGTCACCTCCAGGCTTGACTATTGCATCTTTCTATATACAGGGCTTCCCTTGAAGCAAATCCAGCACCTACAGGCTGTACAAAATGCAGTAGCCAGGTTGGTCAAGGGGCTTCCGAAGTGGTCCTTTATCACTTCGGTGCTTCAAGAGCTCCACTCACTGGCTGCCGGTGGCTGCTAGGTGCGCTACAAGGTTTTATTAACTATGTATAAAGCCCTGCACTACTTGGGCCATGTTTACTTGAGTGGTCACCTTGCTCCTTTGTCCCACCATTGGCAGACCCGCTCTCAAGGGCAGGGTGATCTGATCGTCCCCTGATACAATTTGGAATGTGCGGGGGCCAGGGCTTTTTCAGTAGTTGGCCCCCGATTATGGAACAAATTGTCACTGGAGATTAGACAGGCTCCCACCGTCAATTGTTTTAAATGTCTCTGTAAGGAGTTTTCACAAGAGTTTGGGGGAGGGGTGGTTTAAATTTTAATGTGGGTTCAGGGTTCTTAATCAAAATTGTTTTATGTATTATTGTAAAGCACCACGATGCCAGAAATTGTGAGGTGGCGCTATAAAAATGTTTTTAAATAAATAAATAAATAAATAAGAGAGTTGAGCTCTGTTGAAATAGGTACTGTTTGTGCACATACCATGCACAGTTGTTTGGGGTACTAAAATTAATTAGTACAGCCTTCTCCAACTTGATGCCCCAAGATATGTAGGGCTACAACTCTCAACACACCAGCCAGCCATGCTGACTGAACAATAGTGGGAGCAGAATCCAACTATGTCCCTGCAGATTTCCTTCCACCCCGCCTTTTTCCTTCCGCAAGTGGTGGGCCGCACCACTTCTGTTGATCAAGTCCTGAAATTTGTGGAAACTCTAGTTTCTGGAAGAAGGAGGCAAATTTGTGAAGCTCTTTTACAGGTTACTAGTGCTGTTTGCTAAAGAGAGCTAGCAAAATTCCCCAGTCATTTCTATACTAGTATGTTAAATGAACCACATAGGTTTGACAGCACTAGGAGCACAATTAAGAAACACTTGTATGTTCATACAGTGCACTTGCATGCATTTTCTTGGTATCACAGACAATACTTGTTTAGTTACCCCCATTAATTAGCCTTTAATTGAGTTTCTGTGTTACTTTGCAATTAGAGTGATGTATCTGTGCTCATCTCAATCAGACCAGGAGTCCATCTAGTCCAGCACTTGGTTCATAAAGTGGGCAACCAGCTGTTGATCAGGACAACACCCTCCCACCCATATTCCCCAGCAACTAGTGTATACAAGCTTACTGCCTCTGATACTGGAGATTGCACTTAGCCATCAGGACTAGTAGCCATTGATAGCCTTCTTCAGGAATTTATCCCCCCCCCCCCTTTAAAGCCATCCACATTGGTGGCCATCAGTATATCTAGTGATAGCAAATCCCATAGTTTATGTATGCATCGTGTGAAGAAGTCATTCCTTTTATCTGTCCTGAATCTCCCACCAATCAGCTTCATGGGATAAGAGAGGGAGAAAATGTCTCCCTATCCACATTCTCCACACCATGCAAAATTTTGTACACCTCAATCATGTCTCCCCTTAGCCTTTTTTCCAAGCTAAACAATCCCTTCTGTCGTAATCTTCCATCATAGGGGAGATTCTCCAGCCCCTTGATAATTTTAGTTGCCCTTTTCTGCTCCTTTTCCAGCTGTACAATATCTTTTTTTTTTTTTTTTAGGTGTGGTGACCTGAACTGTATACAGTATTCTAATTGTGGTCGCACCATAGATTTGCATTAAGTCAGTATGATACTGGCAGTTTTATTCTCAATTCCTTTTCAAAATTATGCCTAACATAGAATTTGCCTTCTTAATAGTGGCTACATGCTGGTTTGACATTTTCATTGAGCCATCCACCACAGCCCCAAGATCTCTTTCTTGTTTGGTCACCGCTAGCTCAGATCCAATCAGGTTATAGTTGATTTCATCAGGTTATTATCTCTCCCTAGACAAGTTGGAGTCAAAAGCCTTGGTTTGTTCTGATTTATGTCTCTAGCTTGTCTGGGGAGAAATAAACCAGAATTCCCAGTCCACATAACGCGATAAACAAACTACAAACAAAAAGTCCACAGTTTGTTTAGCTGCTTGTACTTGTAAAAGGAGCAATTGAGCAGTGTGCTGTGTATGTGGCCATTTTCCTAGCTCTGCTGTGGAAAATTTTGACCATGGCTTAAAAAATATTCCTGGATACTACCATCTGTAGTTTAGTCATCTGGATAACCAAACTCCTTGGATTTAACTTGCCTTTGAATCTGTGAAGTACTGATAGTTATTCAGAGCTTTTTATGGTCTATAAAAAGGAGTGTATGTGTGTGTGTATACATAAAGTTAATACTAAACCCCTTTAATGGTGCTACAGAGGAACAGAAATTCAAGAATGTGTACATTAATATAAGGAGCCAGTGTGTTATAAAGTGTTGGACTGGTAGTCAGGAGATCCGGGTCCCCACTTGGCCATGGAAACTCATTGGGTGACTGTGGGCCAGTCACAGACTCTCAGCCCCACCTAGTTCACAGGGTTGTTTGGAGGATAAAATAGAGAGGATGAGGATTATGCATGCTATCTTGGATTCCATGGAGGAAAAAGGGCGAGATATAAATGCAATAAATAAATAAAAAAAAATATTCTTGTGAATCAGACTGTTCCTATCTATAACTACTATTGCTATTTTATTTATATATTTCTCTCAAAATCTATTTTCTTTATATTTGAATCTGCCTGGAAAAGATAGTTCCAGTGCTGTATATACCAAATTTGATGTCATGTAGAACTTTAATAAATCGCAGTTCAAGATCTTGTGACTGACAGTGATGACTAAGCCATAAATTCTTGATTTGTTTTGTTGGACCTGTATACATTGTAGACTATTTCCAAAATATGTAATTTGTACTTGGTTATTGGTTATTAGTTGGTATACTTAGATATTTGCATTTAACTGTGTAATTAGTGGGAAACATTGTCTCTGAATATTAATTTAATATTTAATTCCATTTTTACTTGGCAAATTCCAATAAATTTGCTAACAGTTACATTGTTTTATAAACTTTTATCAGAGAAATGCTCTATATGCACAATGAGGACTGTGCATGGACACAGTCCTTTGGCACATTCTTTTTTCTTTTTTTAGTTAAAGTTCCCTACAAGTAATTGCAGTGCAAAAGTTGAATGCATATAAGGTATGTATTAGATTTTCTTGAGGTTTTTTTTTTTTAATCTGAATCCTTTTTGCTCAGTACAAGCTTGTATATAATACTTTGTTTAATAGGACTCTGAAGTTTCATTTACATTTAGAACTTCTGTAATTCTGGGTCAGTTCCCGCCCCAGCTTGCTTTGAATAAGGCCCTTGGTAAATTGAACAGTTTCCTCCTCTCCCCACACCAAAATGGGAAAATATTTTAGCAAACAAACTGTTTTTGTTCCTATATTTATATTTTAACTGTTTTATTTTTTCTTGTAAGCCTCCCTAAGAAGAATATGATTGAAAGGCAGCATAAAAATAAGACTGTAAGAAGAGCCATTCTGATTTAGACTAGAGACCTATTTAGTCCTGTTTGCATGGTGGTCAGTCAGAATCCCACATGAAGCCACAAGCAGGGCATGACTGCAACAGCCGCCTCCCACTCATGTTGCAGCCTAAATAAATAAAATAGATAGGCCAAACTTGCTGGGGTCCACATCCTGTCCTGCCAAACCCCACCCACAAACATGTAGCCTGCTCTGTCCCCCTCTTCTCACTTGTTAGGAGAAGGAGGCAGCAGTGATAACAGCAAGATCTTGTCCCCCCTCTGGTGCCTGTTGGAACACTCCATGCCTATGTGATGGTCACCCTGGCAAATTGAGGTTTCTCAAGTTACCCAACTCCTTTGGATTTTCAGCACCCTGGAACCATCATCTCCCAGGCTCTTGGTGCTTGGGATGCTGACATAGCAGGGTTCCTGCAGCTACTAGAGATGAGAGACCTCCTTGGGACCTCCTCATTGCAGTTGTTGCCAACCTACAGCTTGGATTAAAGTATGAGCTGGAAAAGAACTTGTGGAGGTGTAATATTAGTTTTCAGCTTTTTTTCTTTTACCTGATAGCTGACTAGTTGGAATTATGTTTTATGATAAAGTACCTCTCCACGTGTTACAGAGTTTTTGCACAGCAAAAGCACTATTGCTATTTTCTCAAGGGAAGCAAAACATCTTGCCCAAAAGGTCTTTCAGTTAGCAAAACATCCCATTTTCTCACCAGTATCCTTGTTGATGTGGAAAATTATTGCTATGAAGAATGTGGTGATGCAAATGCCACCAAAAGCTATGATGTGGTGCCTTTGAGGTAAAAGATATAAACACCCCCTCAGAAAAAGCCCTGTGTTGGTTACATCACTTGCTGCCTCCTATATCCATGATAGGCCACAAGTTTTATATGTTCACATAAGTGCATTCCTGAAGAAGGTGGGGACTGACCTGGTGGCATATATTCCCTGAACTATCCCTAAGATGTGGATTTGTGAGTTTCAGACATTTTATATGGCCCCAAGATGAAATAATATTGCATGATCATTGAGGCTCTAATGAGCCTAGTATAAAGACAATCAGGAAATGCTTTTATAATTATCTTGAACAGCTTTCGCCAACCTGGAGCCATGTTGGCTGGGGATGATAAAAGTTGTAGTCCAAGATATATGAAGGGGATGGTTGATACTAAGAAATGAATTTTGAAAAGAGTATGATATGTGAACAGGAAATGCAGTTCAGTATTGGATGAATTACTTATTCATTACAGATGCTGAGCAGTTTTGAACATGGCAACCAAATTTAAAAGGTGGATAGAAAGGGAGCCACTCTTTCGGATAGGAAATAGTCTTTGTGTTGAATAATTTCCACTGTTCTATATTTTCTTTAGAAGCATTTACACAGGTAGTGACCGGGCCAACTTTTTTGCTTTGCTTTGCTTATGAGATCTGACAAGATCAGCCCTTGTGGTTTTATTTGTTGTATTCCTGGAAGCCCTAGGGATAGAAATAACTGGAGCAGCAATGAAATCTAACCTTCCTGCTTTATAATGTACCCAAAGATTATCAGTAGGCCACCAGAAAAACAGGTATATTTGGCAATTAGTATGTAGCTCAATGCAAGACATTCTGGACAGTCTTGGAATGTATTGTATCAAAAAGAAAAATTCTTAGCATCTATATTTGAACAGGAAGTGGTTAATAGCAAATAGGTTAAATGAGCAGAAGCTATCATTCTTGATGTTTCCATCAATAATTTGGGAAGCTTAATTTAATACATTTGAAATAGCCAACAAAAGTTATTAGCCTGTATTTTTTTTTACAAGTCAGCTAAGTGGCTAGTAATCTATCTTTCCATGCTGGCCACAGAGGCAGGCTAGTAAAAAATCCTGCTTTCTGCCAGGCAGGCTGACAAAGAAGGGAGGGGTTGCTCTGTACCCCTTCTCCCAGTCCACTCATATGTTCCCTAGTCACCTATGCAAACTAGACATTTTGGTAAATACAGGGCTTTACAGAGTAGAAAAAAAGACAAATGTCTCACCTAAGTAGCATACAATCTAAATTTCACTAGTGTGAGAGACATTGGGGAGAGCGGAAAGGAAAGGACTGAGGAAAGAGTAATGGGAAGAATATACACAAATGCAATATTATGTACTTAGGCTTATGGCCGGACTACACATTATATTATATGCATGATCACATTTAATAGGTCTGTTTTTAAATAGGATCTATGAGAGACCCTAGTCAGGATATGGACAGAGGCATATGGAGAGTGGGTTGAATCCTTTACCCTATGCACTACAGACCTGACATAAATCACCCCAGATACAGCTATTTGCCTGGGGGTGTAGGGGGCGGGGAGCTGATCACCAGTCATGATTAGGCCTGCTCATTGACTGCTGTTTTTAAGAACAGATATGCTAAAGGTGATCACATTTAATGTAATCTATAGTTTGGTCTAATGAGGACAAAGAATTAATGTTTATGTCAAAGGTTTAGCTGAGGATGTTTAGCTTCCAAAATAAGAAAAGAACATTTAATATTTACTCTGTGTGCCTGAAGTGCAATTTTGGCTAAGTAGGTCATTTAGTTACCTACTTTGCCAGGTTGATAAGCATATCCTTTCAGGGCACAGTCCTATGCATGTTTAGACAAAAAAAAGTCTTACAATTCCCAGCATTCCCCAGTGAGCATGGTTGGCTGGGAAGGATGTTTTTTTCTGTCTAAATATGCATAGGATTATGCCCTAAGTAATTTCAGTCAGTCTTTCTTTTTAATTAGCTCATGTATAAAAATGATTGTTGGGTTTGGACATGTTCGGAGGAATGCTGGCAGTTATAGAACTTTCTAAACATGCATAGGATTGCACCGTTAGACACGGAGTGGGTTGATTAGCGCATTCTTTTAGACATTCAAAGAGATCTGTCTTAGCGCATTATTTTAGACATTCAAAGAGATCTGTCTCTTTCTCATGTCTATGCAAGATCTACTTCACAACTGCATGATCATGAATTGTTGGCTGCATCATCAACTGGTGTCTTGCAAGTATTAGAGAGCCATCACAGATAATTTTGATATCCCCGTAAATCTGATCCTTTCAAATGAGTTGGTTCACAATTGTGTGTTATTATGAGATATGTATGTGTGTGAATTGGTATCCAAATAGCTATTTCTGTTTGGCTGCTATCTCATGGTATCTTTTGCTCTGTTTTTGAGGCTATTTAAAAGAACCCCCCCCCATATAGCTTTTACAGAGATTTTGTTGTTGTTATTACACTTTAGGTTTAATTGTGGCTGCTTTGAACATGAAATTAAATATTTCAAGTAAAAGCTATCCTGGGAGTTCCGCCCAAGGCATGCTGGGAGTTGTAGGCATAAGCCTTGGTTTTTATTAAATTCTTTAAAAATACTTAAACCCCCAAAATTCATGTTTTTAGATTTTTCTGGTACATTGTACAGACAAACCTATCACTGTGTCACCGTATCAAGTTTCTAACTCGTCTGGAAGTAGGTAAACATTTCCGGACATACGTGACGCACACATACTTTCCGCTTTATAGGTAGAGATAATTATCTTGGGTGATCTGAGGACTAATTTCTTCTCCTGTTGTTTCATAGAATAGTAGAATTCTTCCAGCCTACATTCTATCTCTTAAAATCTTTTTTCCAAGCCATTCTCCTGATGGTTCTTGAAATAATCTTAATCACTGGCTTCAGACCATCTTCTGTAGCTGTGTATTATGCAGTGAGACATTATGGATGAAATAGCATATACACCTTGATAGGATCTTCAGGTTCCATTTCAGGACTTTGACTATAGCTTCAGCAACCCCCATATAAAAACGGTCTTGTGGCACCTTAAAAAGTAAAAACAGAAACAAAAAATAGTGTACTCTTGAGCCCATTTACTCAAATCTGTGTAATGGTCACCTAAGTGGGTGGCTGGCTGGCAGTATATACCCAAAGTTGAGAGCGGAGGAAGGGAAATGGTTTGGTGATGCTGCAGCTGGCAAACTCAGTGCCAACAAAGATCAGAAAGGTGAGGCTTTTGCCCATGGCCCTGGGGCTCAGAAGGGCCCATGCTGATTCACCAAAACTGTATCTTTCTCAGACTATTTTGCTTCGAGCTCTCTGTCTGCAGCAGCTTTGCAATAAGAGCAAGAGATTGCTGTTGCTTTCTCAACTTTCAGGTCCACAGTATTTGTGCACAGCAAGCCAAAAGATTATCCTGCACACCAGGCTCCTCAAGAGGCATGAGTGGTAGGCAGCAGCAGCAGCACTGATGGCCCGCAACATCAGTGCTAGTTGTTCACTGAGTGGGCCAAACAAGGCAGTGCACTTTTAAAGTGAAGATTGGAGGAGGACGAAACTGTGCCAGCTGAGCTATTCATGTAGGTGAGACTTGACTCTGTCCAGGTAGGGAAACAACTGGTACCTACAACTGTAGCATGTGCATGCCGTTCCTTGCCATCCATCCATTGAGCTGCACTGCCAGGAGTTGCCCAAGGAGGCAAGGTGGTGGCTGATCTGTAGCTCAACACAAGTGAGGCAGCTCTTGCACTTTGTGCATGAGGAAGTGCAAGAGGTCATATGCTAGCCCCCCTTCCTCTCAATTGAGTGACCGAAGTGAGGAGGCTGCCCAGGTAGTGTAGAGTGAATGCAGCACAGCTACCCACTCATGAAGCTGTGTCTGCCCAAATGAGGAAGCGAGGAGGAGGGGGCGGCATTAACAGCAGGACACTAACCACAACTAAGGTGCAAGTAGAGTAAGTAAAGCATTTTTAAAGAACAACATTTCCCAACCCTTTTTACCTATATTCTCTGTCTGGCATCTAATGGTTTTAAAAACTCTTCCAGTGTAATCCTATACATGTCTACTCAGAAGCAAATCCACTTTCAGTAAAATGTATATGGTTGCAGCTATGGTAACATTTGTGAATTCAGTCATGAAGTGCAACAAAAATATAAAACAGGATGTATGGATCCTTCCTACTACTATTGCAATACTAACAGAGCAATCTTATACATATCTACTCAGAACAGAAGTAAGTCACATTGAGTTCAATGGTACTTACTCCCAGACAAGTGTCCATAGGATTGCAGCCTAAAACTATCAAGAATAAATAAATGTGAACAGGGCTGTGTAAGACCTCCTGCTGCTGCTGTGTGCCACTGATGAGGCTGGGGGAGTGCAAGCAGCTACCGCTGCTACTGCCACAAGGGAATATGAGCCACTGTTGTTGTTACCGCTACTTGCCTTCACTTCAAGGCATTGCTCTGAGGGGTACTCTTTTAAAACAATGCATTAAAAATGTAGTTGCCTACACAGTCCACTTGTTTAGTCTGTGCCTGAGAATTCACTTACCTTGCTTGTTCTTAAAGGAAGCTCAGTGGGAAGTGTACATGCTTTGCACACACACAATTTCAATCCCTGGCATTTACAAGGTAGGGCTAGGAAAGAATCTTTCCTGAACAATCCCCACCCTCCCCAAAATGACTGAAGTCAGGATCTTCTGTCAGTGGAAAGCAGCTGACAGTAGTTCTTTGCATGTGGAATGTTTACAGGAAGAACAGAGATGCTGGGGTGGATAGAGAGAGGCTGGTGGAGGGGCACCTTTGCCAATTCTAGCCCCCTCCAAAGAACTAGTTATGGGGATTAGGATTACATTTTTTCCATTCGCTGGGAAATGTTTATCTAATAGAATGCACTAATACAAGCCAAATACTTGTTACATTGGATAGAGCAGTTATTTGTGGTGTTAGAATTTTGTTTAGCTATGTATATCCTACCTTCTCACAAATGCCTCAAATTGACTAACAAAGTCAAAAGTAATACAAACGTTAATAGCACAAATGAAGGATTTTAGAGAATATCTGAAGATACATGGAAGTTCAGAAGTCCTAATTAGTCTGGTAACTGTGAGTTGGAGGGAGAACATACCTTGAGCTAAAATATATCAGCCAAGATCCAAAAGATAAGGTTTGTATATAAGAGTGGCAGTGGAGTGCAGTTTGCTACAGAAGCATTTACTGGTTTTGGTGGAGCAGTTTGCAGAATGGGGCTTACCTGTATTTTGATGCATCCTCTGAAAATCCATTCCTGTGTGTTGCAGGACCCTCCAGAACAGCATGGCATATAGTATGGAGGATTGCAGCACGAAGGGGGAAACAGTGAAACATTTGCTGATTTTTGGTGCAACGCTTCTGCACTTAAAGAAACAAACTCATTGTTCTGCCACTAGAGCAATACCTAAGTATGCATTAGCTCATGCTTATTACTTCCTATCCATGGGCTGAATCTAGACTTAGTTATGCTTAGAGTAGACCCATTGAAATCAATGAGACTTAATTGGTTATGGCTAACTGAAGTCCCATTGATTCCAGTGGGTCTATCAGCATGACTTAAGTCTGCATCCAAAACCTTTCATTTACTTTCCTCCCTTCCATTTTCTTGTCAACTGTTGAAATTATTATTGTATTCTCCTTGGGGCAGAGACCTTTAAAAATAATGTTAGACTACATTTGCATGTGTCTATGTTAAGTAATGTAATAAATATGGGGTATAGTATCTTACCGGTGCTAAATAAAAATGAGGAATACTAAGCATCCTGTCTCCACAGCCAATGTAGCTCTGTTACGTTTGTGTGGGAGTTCTTCTCTTGTGCATATATATCTGAATTGTTATATCCCAGTGTTTTCCAGAATATGAAGTCTTGGTCCAATTACTAATTCATATTGACATTGTGGTTCAATTAGTAGTTACTATAGGGTTTATTTTTCTCTTTAAATCCTTTGCCTCATGCTCAATTAATCTATTCCTAAAAAAATATTCAGCAATATTTGATATCTGAGGGCTGACAGTATCTGATATTTAGTATTTGACAATATTGGTAACAGAAGGCAGGGTTTGATCATCTCGCTTGTAATTCTCATCATGATGAGAGGGGAGCCAGACTCTGGTGGGCAAAATGAGCGTGAACCTGGATCTACAGGCAAAGGCAAGCTGACATACTTCCACCTCCCTCTTCAGCTCAGGGCTGGAATAGTAGGCAAAGCTGTATGGGCTTCCCTTTCCATCTGAGGGGCATTTTGAGCTCGTGGTGTCCATTGGGCACCAAAGCAGACAAATTAGTGCACCTCCATCTTCCCCCTCCAACTCTGAGTTATTGTGGGGGACTTGATCTCTTTCACACCCCCCCCCCCCAGTTCTAAGCTTATTGACAGAATGTACAGATTTTCCTGACTCCATACCGTGTTTGAGACATAGCATAAGATTAGGGGCCGCAACCTGCCCCTTGGGTGGAGGAGAGGCTACAACAAATTTGTGTTTTTTTACATCTTATACTATGGATTGGTTTTCAAATGTTCTCCACAATTTTCTGTTGTGAACAGAATGTTCCTTAGAACCATACAGACATCCCTAATGGTTGAAGATTGCAGAAGATGGTTTGTAGTAATGGGCAAGTTGTCTTTTGAGGAAGCATTTGTCTCATTACTGATTGAGAAATCCTTGATTAGGTGACAAAGAGAGCAGGTCGAGAATGACTGATATATCATAGTCAACTTTAGTTTGACGCGCAGTAGCTTTTGATACCTAAAAGCATTTGATAATTAGTTTGGCAGCTTGAGAAATTTCATATTGCATGTGGGGAAGGGGTGGGGTAAGGTTGCATAGTTAAATCAGTCTAAAACACTAAATTTCTGATTTTGAGTTAAAAAAATAAAAATTTGGCAAAATTAGAAAAAAAATGAATATTAATTTTAGTTATAAAATCTGTTCATTTGTGCCTTTTTATTTAATATCTTGAACTATCATGATTTCTGAGGTGGTAGTATTTCGATTTTTTTCATGGGATTGCTTTCATTTTTAATAGTGATATTGTAGATTAATATTATCATGTCAAACTAAACTTGGACATTTGCTATGTTAATGAATTTCGGCTTAAGTTATTTATTGTGTCCTCTATTAAGTATCTGAATGTATAAAGCACACCCTTGTTTCACTCAATTTTTGTTGCCTGGATTTCTTTTCAGCAATTTATTTGCATGTAAAAACTTTCCTTTTATCCTTGGTTCTGTGTTCGAATAGCCTCCTCTTTGCTTTTATTTCGTAATAGCTGACTGGGTCATCGTGCTGCCCTGGCCACAACTGTGTTTCTAAATTGGTTTTTTAGGCATGCTTATCAGTGCCTGATATAGCTATTGATTTTTGCTGATTCAGAATATGAAATAACCATATCGTCCCCAGAGAGGCCATTCCACACCTGAACTATCCAGATCCTTAACTCTTTGTATTGTGCCTGTTCATGGTTGGAATTGGATGCAGTTGACTGAAGCAAGATCCAGACAAGACCAAAGCGATAATTCTTTGCAATGTGATCTGGAAGATAGTATGAATATCTATAGAATGTGGCATCTAGTTTTGTTGGTAATTTAGTCTTGTAGTAAACCTAGATCTGTTGCCTGCACTGCCCTAGGTTGCAGTGAAGCCAGGAATTCATTTCACCTGATGAGAAAGTTGAATCTTTCTGACACATGCATACCTAGTAACCATTATTCTTGGCTTCACAATCTCAAAGCTAGTCTATTCTACCGTATTTCCTCGAATCTAAGACACCATCGATTGCAAGACACACCTAAATTTCAGGGCCACCATCAGGGAAAAAGCTTTGCGTCAATTCTGAGACGCACCTTAATTTCAGCACCCCTTCCCCCCTCCCCATTCACCTCCATCGCCCGTCCTCGCGGCTGCCGCCACTCCTCTGCACCACCACCAGCGCTCACCTTGGCCTGGCAAGGCGTCGTTCCCAGTAACAAGGCGAATGTTGCCAGTGGCGCAGAGCAGCAGCAGCGGTGGCAGCAGCGAGGATGGGCGATGGAGGGGAAGGTGAAGGGTTAGGGCCCTGCAAGTCCCCCCCTGTCGCCTCGGCCTGGTTCCCAGTAACAACACCTTGCCAGACGGAGGGGAGCGTTGCCATCGCCCGTCCTCGCTGCCGCTGCCGCCGTTCCACGCCACTGGCAATGCTCCCCTCGGCCTGGCAAGGCGTCATTACTGAGAACCCAGTAACGATGCCTTGCCAGGCCGAGGCGAGCGCTGGTGGCGGTGTGGAGCAGCGGTGGTGTGGAGCAGCGGCAGCGAGGATGGGCCACGGTGATGGAGGTGAGTGGGGAGGGGGAGGGTTAGGGCCCCGCAAGTCCTCCTCCCCCCTCACAAGTCCCCCTCCTCCCTCACAAGTCCCCCTCCCCCCTCACAAGTCCCCCCTCCCCCCTCACCTTGATCGCTGCTGCCTGGGCCTGGGAAGGCTTCAGTACTGGGAAAGAGGCCGAAATCTCAGGAAATCTCGCGAGATCTGGGCCTCCTTCCAGTACTGAAGCCTTCCCAGGCCCAGGCAGCATCGATCAGGGTGAGTGGGGAGGGGGGACTTGCGAGAGGGAGGGGGACTTGCGGGGTCCTTCCCTTCCCCCTCCCTCCTCACCTCCATCGCCGTCACCGGTTGTTGTCTGCCCCCAGGGTCCCTGCAATGGTGAGTTGCTTGGATGGGGCTGCCGCTGCGGACGGGGCCTGTGGCTGGATCTCCTCCTCCTCCTGTTGCTGCTTGTGGACTCCCTGGAGGCGTCTGAGGAGCCGCAGCAGCAGCAGGAGGAGGAGGAGATCCAGCCGCAGGCCCCGTCCGTTGCTTGTTTCCCGCCGCTGCGTGGAACAAGGGGGGGGGGAGAGAGAGAGAGAGAGAGAGGCAGGCAGAGCGACGCTTGGGTCTCTCTGCGCTGCGGCGGCAGTGGAGGACCCGATAAGTCCTGGCTGGTTTTTTTGGGGGGTGGTGGTTTGGTGGTGGGGTTTGTTTTGGGGTTGGCCGTCGATTCTAAGCCGCACCCCATTTTTACAGATGTAAACATGGGAGAAAAAGTGTGGCTTAGAATTGATGAAATACGGTAACTCACTTTACATAGGCTATGATTTGATGCCTGTTCAAAAACTTTAGCTGATGCATGATGTGATGGGCCACCTCTGGTGGCAGTGAGTTGTAGATAACATTATGCCATTACTCCAAGGTCTATAATAGCTTTCTCTCATCCAGGATCAACAGACCTTAGCAGTTGTCTTCTTCAGTATGGTACTATAAGATTAATTGGGAGCAGAGCAGTGGTAGAATGCACAAAACATTCTTAAGATCTGAGCTTTAGGGTGCTATTCTGATGCAATCACTTTGCCTCTTTCATGGAGGTTTACAGGGAATCTAGACATCATTGTCGTTATCTGCTCACAGGGTGGATTTGATTTAAATCAATTTGATTTAAATCATGATTTAAATCATGGTTTTAATCACTACTCAGAAGGACTTGATTTAATCATGTGACTTCCCCCCCCCTAAAAAAGTGCACTCTTCCTCACTATAAGCTTAATACATATTTTACACAACTCAGAGTTACCAAAGACTCGTTCTTGCTGGTATAATCTTAATATTTACAAGCTATAGTCTTCTAAAACTAGCACTACCCAAACATAAAACCTGAGATAGCAAGTTTTGTTTAGAAGATTTACCTTGTCAGGTAATAATTGTTTGAATTTGCCTCTAGGAGAGGGGATTGAATTCAGCTTCAGTATGCAAAATGGGAATTGGTTTACTACTGGGCCTTTTACACCAATATTTTGGCACACCAAAATATCGGTGTTATTTTGATAAATTCTGCTCCCACACAGAACTTCATAAAGGCAATGCATTCTTGTGCATACAGTTGCTCAAAACATGCCAGCAGTCAGGCAATACATCTTTGCAAAAATATAGCTAAATAAGCCATGTAAATTCCTTATACTATTTTGTTTCTTAATTCAGCAGTTACTTTTATAATAACAAAGAATAGCAGCAGCAAGTGAAAGCTGCTAAAGCCACATCTTTTCTCTCAGAATGCTTTCTAGTCCCTTGCAGTTCATAACCTTCTAATTCTGCCATCTGTTAAAATGAATTCTCATTCCCCCCCTAATATTCCTTGCATAAATGCTGAGTTCCATTCTTGATCAACTTCTTAAATTGATGAATGAGAGGGGAATTTTAAATCTTACATTTCTTGATCAAATAACCTCTAATTCACACTTAAAACAAGTGAAAGTCAAACTAGAAGTTGGGAACAACTTCCACAGCATTAAGAAAGATTTAGTCAAAAAGAAATCAGAGGAGCCCTAGTGCTTGGGTATATACCAGGGACATTGCTAGGGCACTGGCTCATGAGAGACAAATTGGAATAAAACGTATATATGTGAACACATCTATATATGCAAACTTAGAAATAATTACTGAGATTTAATTAATTTGACAGAAGGCAAAGCCAACCAGTTAAATCACCCCAAATAAAGTTCTTCAATTAATTTGTACTCCATACCCAGATCATCCCAAACCAGTAGTTCCTCTTCAGTTACAACTAATTTGTAATGGCTGTGAACAGGTATGAAAAAGCCCCCCCCCAAGTGCTCTGTCTCCCCCCTCCAATTAAAACTGACAACTTTTGTACCAAAATAGAGTTTTAATAATTTGACAAAGCACTACTCTAAAACCAAGCCAAGGGCAAATTGGTGAGTTCTTCCAATATCCCACCCAGATCCTGCTCCAAAATGTAGTCAGTTTCACTTGAATTAATTGTCCCTATTCATCAGTCTTCATTGCCACATAACTTAAATTCAAAATAGAGTAAAATGGTGCATGATTCTATGGGTGGGGGAGGTTTCAAAATGCTGGGTAAGTGGTGGGAGAAGGAGTGAGGGCTGGAGAGTTGTGTAGAAGAGGTAGGGGAAAGTGGCAGGAAGTTCATTAGGAATGAAAATGAATGGGCTGGAAGGAAGGAAAAGGAAGGTTTGGGAGTGAAGATCAGAATAAGGGGAATGATTTAGGAAGGCCTGGGCAGTGTGGAGAAGACAGAAGAAGCCTGGAAAGACGAAGGTGAAGAGGAGGCATGGAAGTCTCCCTCCCTTTCTCTGCTCTTCAGTTTCTGAGGTTGTGTCTCTACATGATTGGGACATCACTTTTCACTCATTCTGCAGCATTTATGCATACTGAGGAAGACATAAGCAAAGCACGCTAGGAAGTCCCCCACTTAGCACCACCTCTCTATGCGTGACAGTGCAGGTCAGGTAGAGGCACAAAGATCAAGAGGAGCCAACCAAGCACATACAGAACACACAAGACCAGGAAGTTACACACATTTGGGGTACCATGAGAAGGACCTTCTGCCCAGATCATTGAAGATTTAGGGCGGCAAGGGAATATTTACCTTCCTTGGGAAAGAAGGTGAACATTGTATTTGCCATATGCTCAGCTATTGCTTGTGCTAATGGATATCATATTGAGGACTAATGAGACACACTCAGCTTTCCAACTTTATGTGCATTGTCCTCATAGACATGTTGTGGTCATCTTTAGCCTTGCACCTTTCCCTCTCTTTCAGACTGGCTCACACAATGTATGTAAATATCATAACTGAAATAGCAGTATTTACTTGTCTTTTAGTTTCTTGTACTCTTCTGCTCAGGTGGGCTTCCCAGAGTAGTTCTTGAATGGTCTTGTATATCTATTAATGTTTTTGTTAAGGATGGAATGAGAGACCTTTTTAAAAATAATAGGTTCTAGATATTCAAGTACTTCAGTTTCTTCTCAGTATCATTTTCTAAATTCTCTTCTAATAACGTTCTCATATTATGGCCGTGTTCAACATCACGTTAGTCAACCATGGCTTAATAAGCTAAACACAGTAGCTTATTTTGGAAATAATCTGTGATCCCCCACCACACAACCAGGCTAATAAGGTACTGTGTGTAGTTTGTTAAGCTACTGTGACTAATCTGCTTCCCCAGCCCATTGTTACTTCTCAACCCAAATTCTCTTTAAGAATTCTAAAAAATTCTTATATCAAGGTTTGTCATATCTTTAACTGACTAATTTATTGGTTTTTCTGTGCCACTGTTCAATTCCCTTGTACATCAATGCTTTCTCATGCATTTCTGTAACTGAGCTCAGGTGTGAACTCAGTCAGCTATGTACATAGTTGTGTAATGTAGAGATGTCTGTTTATGGAACAGGAATCTTCATGCCAATTCTGGAAGCTCAAATTGTGATGTTGCCAGAGACCAATTGTGTTTTGTTCTTCCTTCGTCTTGATGCTAGAGATATGCAGTGACAACTTTGGACTCAGACACTGATTTGGCACTTTAGAAAATGGCCTGATTCTGCTTGGACCAATTCAAAGGCCATCCACTTTGATTTGGGTATCAAATCTGAGCCGAGGTTCAGACATATGCAACTTTGTGCCTCCCGTTGACTACCATGGCAAATTAACAAATGCCTATAGTTTTTTTTCTGTTCGTTAGAATTGGATGAAATTTCCAGGCATAATAGCCCCTAAGGAGGTGACTGCATCCACCGAATTTCAGAAAACTAAGTGCAGTGGTTTTTGGGCGCCCTTTATATATATTCAAAGTGAACTGCAGATAATTTTTATTTCTTGGCAGAATTGGATTAAATGTTCGGGGGAGCCTCCCTTTTTGAGGGAGTCAACTTTGCAAGTTTCAAATGAATAAGTGCAGAGATATTTGTGCAAGAGCATTTTGAGGGTATCCAAAAAAGGGTACTATTCTCCTATGCTCCTGTGAACCATTCTTCTAAAAATGTCAGACAGCATAGAGGTGCCCCTAAGTAAGAAAACTGTAATGTTTCAGAAGGATAGTGCAGTGAGATATGTGGAAGGGGAATCCTCAGATTTGGGTGTGTATGAGAGACTTGCATCCACTCCCCCCCCGCTGTGTTTTTTGCACAATTTGCATAAAACAGCACATATCCCAGAGGTGTCCCTGGGCATGACACCTGCAAAGTTTCAGAAAAATAAGAATAGGGGCTAGGGAGGTATGATTGAAAACCAGTTTAAAGCTTTTTTCATAGCTTTTTTTTCTCCCAAAGTGCAGTGATTGGAGAGCCCCTGGTAATGTGTCCTGTGATTAGAAGGTAGACCTGCAGTCACTCAACCCTTCTCCCCCCATCGACATGCAGAGAAAGAAACAAAAAAGGCACTATTTTTGGAGACTTGCTGTCTGCCTTTCCAAAGCCATATTCCAGAAATGCTTTATGCAGAGTCCAGCTTGGTTCTGGTCACTTCAGAGGAAAGACCACTTTGCTTCAGGAAGTACTAGAAAGGATCTGAAGGGGTGCGATGTGGCTTGGGCTTCATCCAAATCTAATACATATCCCTGCTTGAAACCAATGCTTTGTATCTTAAGTGTAATGGCTTGCTGAAATCTCAGGGAATACTTGTTGCCATGTTGGAGAAGTTCTTCCATTTCCTTATGTAGTTTTGATTTAAGTATCTTCTCATAAAGAAAATGTTCAAGCTTCAGATACATTCCACATATATTCATAGCTTAAGTTTCAATATGAGTCCCTTTTTCATATTATGTGTTGATATGGCTGTGTGATCCTGAAAGGCTTTTGACATTAATGCTAATGGTGTAGATCACCGGTATGCAGATTTCATCCTTGTATGATCTAATTTTTTAATGAGTGTAGGGGTTATTTTATTGAATACACAAGAATAAAAAAATATTCACAATTAATTTGGGAATAATTCGTAGACAACAAACAATCCTAAGCACAGTAACCATGTGAGACAGACAACACAGTGAATATTGTAAACATCCATGCACAGGGTTCAAAAGGTAAAGTAGGTCCAAGATCTTTTTGGTGTCTAAACTAAAGGATGCTGTGCTAGGCCATATATGCAATGGTTCTGGACCCAAATGGGCTGGGCTATATTTCCAGGGGAGCTGAAGCATTTGGGTCTAGGGAAATCTGGGCTCTAAGGCTTTCTGCGAGTGGGGAGAGAAATTGGGAAGAGATTTACAAACTCAAAAGAGAACAAAGATTTTGCAGTGGTTTGTGTGATCCACATGTATAGTCCAGGGGTTAGCCAGTATACCAGGTCTAACGTTTAGTACTCACACAGCACACAATAGGAAAAGGGCTGCAGTTTTCAGGGGAAGGACCTTCAGAAGATAGGCAAAACAGAAAAATACCTGTCTAGGGATCCAGTTTGATTGTCACAGAAGATGGAACTAGGGTGCGGGGAAACTCATGTGATTTTTGAGGGAATAGAGTCTTGAAAGAGTCTGTGTGCAGCTCACCACTTTAGCAAAAGCAGATACCTAACCAGCCAGAACTGGGTGTTCTGGGGGAAAAGGGTTGTCAAGGCTCTGTGGCAGAACTCAGGTTCCATGACTTGAATGATTTCAATAAGGGAGCAAGCAAGAGTTAACAGAAGAAGCTAGGCTTGTCCTGCCCCAGAAACAGATGGCACTGAACTGCTGGGAGGCCAGGAAGCAATGGAGCTTGCCATAAACCAGAAGCTTATGATGCCAGGATTTTGAGAGTGCCAGGAACATTATTTCAACAGGACTTGAAATTCTTATAGTGGGCAGAATCCAACGGTGTCATTCCACTAGAGCAAATTATGTTGTGCTAGCAGAAACTAGATTCTGAACTATGTGCAAGAGGAGAATCTAACTAAATTTCATTTTGTGCAATTTCACATCCTATTGTGAAGTGGTTGTGCATTATACTCAGTCAACCAGTTGTGCAAGCATAATGTGCAATTGTTTCCGCAGCGGAAAGATTTGGTGGAGTTCCACTAGTGCTGTTTGAGTTTGTGGAATGATACCATTGAATACTGCCCATAGTTTGAACAAATGAGTGCTGAAAGAATACTTAACACTTCAGAAGTCCTTTGTCAAAATCAAATCAAGCCAGGACTTCTCTGAGATAGCAGTGTTTAAGGGTGGTCTGCCTGACTGCCACATTTACCACTAATTATGCAATACCTTGGAGGCATGCAACACTTTGCCTGGCATGTATTCATGTCAATCTTATGATCACTGTGCCTAATCTAATTGTGGGACACTCAGTCTAGTGTGGCTGATAGAATCATATTGCTAAATCTTGACCTGAGTACATGACCACAAATTCCTGACTTCATAGCATGGCTTATGTGATTTGGCTTCTTCACTATTCCAGCTGAAGATGCACTCCCTCCCTGTATACAAGATGCCAGGCTAAATTTCTTAAATTGATAGCACCTCATGTCAAATACTGGAGTGAGGCATTTGTGCCAAGCAGCCTGCCAACATGCCTTGGGATCCACCAGCTAAGATCAGTTATAAAATGGCAGGGTGATTTTAGAGGCCTGAGCTCCGTAGGATGGGGCAGAGCCTATAGAAATCTCTGTTCATCAAAGTACAGCTATTGCTTACAAGTTCTTCTTCGTAGTCTCTGTGCATCACACATATGGGCTCGCGCCGACGCCGAGCCCGCTTCCGGGAAACTTCATTAGCTAGCTTAGATTTTAGGCGGGAACCCCTCCCCCCACCATCCAACCGCGCATGCTCCGGGTTCCCGCTCCTTGCTTACCTCAGTTCTTCTTCGACCGCTTCGCTGATCGCCTCGCGGGAGACTTCGTCTTGATACGGTCGTATCTATAGGAAATAGAAATAGTCTTGGTTAGCTTAGGTGTTTCGTTTGTTTCTCTCTTCGACTGTTCTTCTTTTACTTTTTAAAAAAATAATAGTTATAATATTTAGACAGTGTAAGTTTTAGTAGTAGTTGGCCTTTTTAAGGGCGTCTTTCGTCTTATGGCGCAGACTGCCCTCTTTAAGCTCTGTTCACGGTGTAGGGTGAAGTTGGCCCTCACCGACGGTCACTCGTTGTGCCTCACTTGCCTCGGAGAGTCCCATATTGTTGAGGCCTGCACGCATTGCATGCGTTTTTCGAGGCAGACAAGGCGAAATCGGGCAGACCGCCTTCGTAGTCTGCTGTGGAGCAAGGCTCTTTCAGCCGTGGAAAGACCCCGTTTGCCGGCTATGCAGTCTGCCCCGTCTACCTCTGGGGAGCGTGGGCCTCTGCCCTCTGATCGCTCTAGCCCAGCACCTCCTGGCTCGCCCTTGTTGAGGGTTGCAGCTCAGGCATCAATGTCGGCTTCTTCTCCTCCTTCCTCGCCTCCCCTGCCAGCAAAGCTAGCTAAAACGAAGCCCCGTGAGAAAGCTAAAAAGCCCAAAAAATCTGCTCCGCTGTCTTCAGCTTCGACATCGAAAAAGTCGGCCTTGTTACTGCCGTCTATGCCATCCTCGACATCGACGAGAGTGGCGGTTACTGCCCACAAATCTTCCTCAGTACCGACGACGATTTCGATACCGAGGCAATGGTCGCAGTCGACTCGCTCCCCGTCACCATCTCTGCAGCCAGCAGCTTCGACTCCGGCAGCTTCGATACCGAGCCGCCGCTCGCCATCGGCATCGCCTGATTTTCTGGATCCATCGCTCCCGAGGACACCAACTTTAATGTCCCCGATACCGTCACCGGTACCGATAGAGGTTCCGGTACCGATCGAGATTCCATCGGATGAGGAGGACACAGTACCGGTTGAGTTGGCTCCACCACGACCAGTCCAGCGCCCCGTCGACCTCGAGCATCGATCTCAATCGCGCCGCTACCGGTCGTCACCCTCGCGGTCTCGATCTGGATCCCGAGATTGGGATGTGTTCTCTGAGCGTTCTCATCGTTCTTCTCGGAGGGCTCGTCGGTACCGATTCGACCCATATACTGGCCAGCGTATCCAGGGAACGTCTTCAAGATCATCTTCGAGGGCAGCACCAGTTCCGCCGCGTCGCTTGACGTCTATCACCCAGGCCTCTCGCCGGCTTGCAGATCGACCAGTCTCGGTACCGACACGAAGTCGCCAGTCGTCGCCGTCTTTCGAAGGCTATGCCTCAGACACCTCGTCTGCTCCTTCTCCTCACCCGTCGGAGCCGTCGCCGTCAGAAGATGTCGGTACCAGGGATAGGGCTTCCCCATCAATGGAACTGGGCAATTTTTCAGACCAAATGATGAGGTTAGCGCAGTCCCTTGGCATCAAATGCCAACATCCGGTAGAAGATATGGAGGATCGTATGTACGACGTCATGTATACCGATCCCTCTCCGCAACTTACCTTGCCTCTGGTTCCAACTCTCCTCAAGACAGTTAAGCAGTCTTGGACTAACCCGGCTACCATTGGCGCCACGTCTAAACGTCTTGATGCATTTTATAAAGTGAAGGAGGCTGAGGCGCCTTTTCTTTTCCAGCACCCGAAGCCAAATTCCATAGTTGTGGAGGCGGCGCAAGGGAAGTCAGGCAAGAACCATTCGGCCCCAACAGATAAAGAAGGCCGCAAGCTCGACTCTTATGGTCGACGCATCTACTCCTCGGCTGCATTGGGAGTCAAAGTCACTAATTATCTCACCATGATGGCCCGTTACCAACTGTTCCTTTGGGAAAAGATTGCCGCACTTACAGATTATTTACCAGAGGATCAGCGGGAGTTAGCTCGAGTTTTTCAAGCAGAGGCCATGAGATTGTCCAAACAAGAGTTAACTACGGCGCGCCATCTGACAGACTGTGTCGCCAAGGCGATGATTGGCGCTGTTGCCTTGAGGCGTCATGCATGGTTGCACTCGGCAGCTCTCCCGCAGGAGACAAAGAATAGAATTGAGGATCTTCCCTTTGATGGGGAAGGTCTGTTCAATGCGTCCATGGATACAACTATGGACACTATTCACAAGGCCAAAATGACGGCCAAGAAAATGGGATTCACCCAGCCGCAGAAGCAAACTTATCGCCCAAGAAAGTGGTATCGGCCGGTGCCATACCAGCCCAGGCAACAGCAGGACCGTGCTCAGCGCTATCAACCCGCCATGAGCCAGTCAGCTTATCAACAGCGCAAGTCAGCGTCGCGCTACACTCCATCTCGCGCCAAGCAATCCCAGGGTCAGAAGCGTCGGCTTTGACTTGCCACTACCTCTGCCTGGCTGGTCAGGGAACAGGCTGAGCCCCTTCCTTCATGCATGGGAGTCCATAACATCGGACTCCTGGGTTCTCAATATAGTGGCGGAAGGCTACAAAATAGACTTCGAAGTCCCACCTCCTGTTGGTACCGTAAAAATCACGGCTCCATCACTGACGTTGGCACAAGAGACCGCCGCCCTTCTTCAGAAACGGGCAATTACAAAGGTCCACAACTCGCGTCTACACACGGGCTTCTACTCCCGTTATTTTACGGTGCCGAAAAAGGACGGGGGACTTCGTCCTATTTTGGATCTCAGATCTTTGAACAAGTTTATAAAACCCAAGAAGTTTCGAATGGTTACTTTGGCGGCAGTCCTACCCATGCTAAAAAGGAGCAGCTGGTTCACTCTCATCGATCTGAAGGACGCCTATTTTCACATCGCCGTTCATCCTTCCCATCGCCGTTATCTACGTTTTGTAATCGGCCAGCAGGCGTACCAGTTCTCCGTCCTTCCCTTCGGCCTAAAATCTGTGCCAAGGGTATTCACCAAGTGCATGTCAGCAGTGTGCGCATACCTCTGATCAAACAACATAGAACTTTATCCATACCTGGACGATTGGCTGATCGTCTCCCCATCCAGAAGCCAAGCACTGGCCGACGTCCACAAGGTCATATCTCTTCTGTCATTACTTGGGCTACAAATAAATTACGAAAAATCTATCACTCAACCGTCACAGCGAATACAGTTTATAGGAGTAGCACTCGACTGTCCCGTAGGGAGAGCCTTTCTCCCCGTAGACAGAATAAGCATCATAATACAGCTGTCAACAAAGCTACAGAGCGATCGTCGCGTCTCTGCGTTCGTCATCTTGAGACTCCTTGGACTGATGGCGGCCTCAGTCTTCGTCATATGATGGGCCCGGCTGCATATGCGGCCTCTCCAACAGTTCCTCATCCGCCATTTTTCTCCCATGCAAAACCCGCACAAGGTCGTACTTACCGTTCCGCACTCCGTGCTGGCGTCTCTAAGATGGTGGTCAAATCCGCACAGCCTCTCCCAGGGCATGCCATTTACAACTCCGGGCCCCTCTCGGATTGTGACAACGGATGCGTCGCTGGAAGGATGGGGAGCTCACCAAGGCGACCTGTCAACACAAGGAAAGTGGTCACCTTCGGAGACATGCCTTCATATCAACATCTTAGAACTGCTAGCAGTGAAGAAGGCATTGCAAGCGTTCCTACCTCATCTGCAAGGTCACCATGTCCGGATACTTTCCGACAATACCACTGTAGTGTGGTACCTCAACAAGGAGGGAGGCACACGTTCTTCCTCTCTCCTTCATCTAGCGATGGACATCCTGTCTTGGGCCATTTCCCGCAACATACTCCTGTCAGCACTACATATTGCGGGGACGGACAATGCCAAGGCAGACTACCTCAGCAGGTCCTTCCGAGACACACACGAGTGGGAGCTTTCCCCACGCATAGTGGCTCATCTCTTTGCGCGTTGGGGGAACCCCGACATCGACCTGTTTGCCACGGCTGCCAACGCGATTTGCCCTGCCTATTGTTCAAGGGCGGGGATTGGACATGCGTCCTTGGGAGATGCCCTCCAATGGGATTGGTCGCGGGGGTTCCTCTACCTGTTTCCCCCGTTTCCGATGATACCACAAGCTGTAGCACGAATGCGCCGTTACAACTCAGACGCCATACTGATTGCCCCATGGTGGCCAAGGCAACCTTGGTTCACACCGCTACTCAGACTAGCGCGCTCGATGACTTGGCACCTCCCTCGTTCACCAGATCTTCTGTCCAGAGAGAACGGCAAGATCCTTCACCCGGACATCGAGACATTACAACTCACGGCATGGAGAATCCGGCGTGTTGGCACCATCTCTCTCTCTCCGACGGTGTAAGATCCATTCTAGATGCATCACGAAAGCCCTCTACCAGGCTTTCATACGGCAAGAAATGGAAGCGTTTTCAAGATTATGCAAACACGAATTCCTTTGACTGCTACACATCTGATATGCCTAACATTATCTCTTTCCTTTATTCCCTACACGCTACTGGTCTTAAACCTGCGTCCATTTGTGTTTATTTGGCCGTCATTGCAGCCGACCACTGTTTAGTTGACGGGTTCTCAGTTTTCACTCACCCACTCGCAAGGGCCTTTCTCAAGGGCTTGCGTAATCTGTTTCCCTCCATTCGACCACTCGTCCCACAATGGAGCCTCTCAGTTGTTCTCTCTGCCCTCACTTCAAAGCCGTTTGAGCCCTTAGCAACAGTTAATATTCGTTTGTTGACGTTCAAGACCATTTTTCTGGTTGCAATCACGTCTGCCAGACGCGCTTCAGAGCTCGCAGCACTACTCGTGGATCCTCCCTACTTACAGTTCTTCCGTGATAAAGTTGTGTTGCATCCAGACCCAACGTTTGTTCCAAAGGTCTCATCTGCGTTTCACGTAAGCCAAGATATTACATTGCCTACGTTCTTCAAACCTTCTTCAGATCCCTTGTCTTCGTCGTTACATGCACTAGACATTCAGAGAGCTTTGGCTTTCTATAAGTCAAGATCAGCCTCGTTTCGCAAATCTCGCAAACTTTTTGTCTGCTATGGGGGGCAAAACAAGGGCATGGCTGTTTCGCCCCAGCGTATTTCCAAATGGATTGTGGGCACAATTGCCCTAGCCTACCAGATCGTGGGAAAAGAGACTCCTTTTCACCTGACGGCACACTCCACTAGAGCGTCCATATCTGACCTTTGTAAGGCGGCTACCTGGTCTAATGCTTCCACCTTTGTAAAGCATTACCGTCTGGACGTGAGAGCACGACAGGACTTCTCTTTTGGTAGAGCGGTCCTCTCATCAATATGCCAATAGGCCACCAGCATGCCTACCCTCCTCCGGTAAGTTTTGCTTATTATTCGCCCATATGTGTGATGCACAGAGACCCCGAAGAAGAAATGCAGGTTGCTTACCTGTAACTGTAGTTCTTCGAGTGGTCATCTGTGCAGTCACACAACCCACCCACCATCCCCTCTTGGCATCGCTGTTGTGATTGTCAAGCGGTTCGAGCATGCTCTTCTTTGTTTAGATTATTATTACCTTAGTCGCGAGGCCAAGCAGTCTCAGGGAACTGAGGTAAGCAGGGAGCGGGAACCCGGAGCATGCGCGGTTGGATGGTGGGGGGAGGGGTTCCCGCCTAAAATCTAAGCTTGCTAATGAAGTTTCCCGGAAGCGGGTTCGGCGTCGGCGCGAGCCCATATGTGTGACTGCACAGATGACCACTCGAAGAACTACAGTTACAGGTAAGCAACCTGCATTTCCCTGCTGCAAAGCAAATATCAATATCTGGCCTTCACAGATCAGCCTAATACAGTCCTACTACAACTGTCATGAGTGTAAAACATGGATTTTAAAGTCTATACAGAACAGATAACTTCGGCAGTTGAGTCCAGCTGCAGACTGTGTGGGATAAAAGCATGCAGCATATTGCTAAATAATTAAGCATAAGTAAGTAAATTAATCATTTGCAGTCTAGAAAACATTTACTCATTTTGCAAATAGGAACATAGGCTTAATCCTGGTCTCCTCACTTAAGAACATAAGAACAGCCTTTGGATCAGACCAGAGGCCTATCTTGTTCAATATCTTCTTCCTATATTGGCCAGCCAGATCCCCATGGGAAGCCCACAAGCAGGAGAAAAGCATAGCAGCACCCTCTTGCTCCCATTCCCCAGCAACTGGAATTGAGAGGCAACCTCCTTCTGATAATGGAGGTAATATACAGCCATCAAGACTAGTAGTCCAGCCAAGCACTCTAATTATGACATCTCTTTCTTTCTCATGTGTATGTATGTATAACATCTCTTACCTGTTTTTCAAAGAAGTAGTACTGAAACAGAGAACTTGCTCAAATGAGCTGTGAATCCATGGGAGACTGTTCAGTCTACCAACAAAAGCCTCTGGCCCAGTTCGCACAATCATAGAGTTGTTAACAAGCCATGGTGGTTTGTTAACCACTCTGCATGCTGGTTGTGTACTGGCTAATTTGCATAATTACCATAGCTGGGTGCAGCTTCTTGTGTCATCTGAACCTGGTGAGGGTGGCCTATTGAAGTGGTTAACAAACGACCCAGAAGCCATGGCCTGTTGTAGGCTTGTGGGATGGTTTGTTAACCACCCCAACAATCCATCCTCAGCGGGTTGAGCTGACACGAGAAAATGTGACAGGGCTTGAATGGCCAAACTGGTGCCAATGGGCACTGCAAATCTCCATGGTTAATTAGCCATGGTGGGCTGTGGTAATCGTGCAAACCGGGTCTCTGTTTCACTGGGAAATTGGGACTCTCTTCCCTGTCCTCTTAAGGATAAATAGTAATCCTTTCTTCTCCAGTGCTGGTTTGGCAGGTCATCACCATAACAGTGGAGCCACTGATGGCCATTCTACTTAATCCCACAGCTGCAAGATGCCACTCAGGCTACCACTGTTCCTCCAACTAAGATTTACATACTGTTCCTAATGTTGTCTTTTCTTTCACGTGGCTATTTGTCTCCCTGCTAGGCATGCTGTACAGCAGTTGAGCAATCAAGTGGGCAAAAGGCAGCATGCTTCACTTCCATGCTCATAAAATCTTATCTCTCATAGCTAACATCCTTCAGCTATCATCTTGTATGCAGCCCATCACAGGATGTGTGATCATGAGCAGGGTGGAGGGCAGATGGGGGAATTGCTGCCCCCTGAGGGCTAAAATGGCCAGCTGGAAAGCCCAGATATCACTCCTTTCACACTACATAAAATAGCATAGTGGGAGTGGATGGAAGAGAAAAATAAATACTCAAGAGGAGGAGGGGTTCTCCCGTCCAAGCATTTTTTGCATATATATGTTGAAGACAGGAATGTATATGGAAAAGAATGTTTCCCTGTTAAGCCATTTCCTAAGCGGATGAAATAAAGTGGGTGAGTGGAGGAGGTAGCAGTATCCATGGTTGTCTTCATGCACTCTTCTACACATCCCTCCCTTCAGTTTCTCTGATTCGTTTCAAGGGGATAGTTGGCAACTGGAGGACTGCCAGTTGCTGAGCCCCTTGTGAACATATGCCATAGTTATTGAGACAAAAGACTACTCTTTAACGTGAAAGGCATAGTTGTTAAAAGACAAAAAGTTCCCTGAAGTGGAATGATCCTTTGTAATGTCGCCCAAGAAAGACTGTCTACTCTGCTACTTTTAAGTAGTTCACTCTTTAAAACTAAATATACTGCTTCCAGTCCGAGTAATATTGTTTGATAGCACTAGGACTGCAAGTGTTAAGGATCAGGGTGCCCATCATGTTTGCTTGGTAACTTAGAACACTGGGTGGGGAAACTTCTGTGTTACGGCCAGTAGTGAGTACGAGTGCTGGATTAATGTAGGTCATCCTCCTGCCAGTCTCTAGAGACTTGCCCTAGGAAGTAGCAGTATTTATTTATTTATTTTCACATTGTGTACATGTTCTGCTTTCTTGTTCACCCCTCTTAATGTTGTGTAGGCATGTTGAGGGAGTTGGGGAATAGAAGAGGGAAAAAGATGGGGCAAAGCAGAGAAGCATATGAGCAAGAGCAGAGAGGGCTACTGTCATCTCTCTTGGGCACCCTTCTAATCTCGTGACACAGAAAACAGGCAACTGATACTCCTAATTTTTCTACTTCTACTTTACAAGTTATCCTAGGAATCAGTCTGGAGAAAGAGAGAGCTGGGTATTTACCCAGATTATGATGTATTTACTGACAACAAAAATAATGCAGTGGTAATACTCAAATCATATTATTTCAACATGATTATTTGATTGCTGGGAAGTAGCCTGGAGCTGGGACAAGAGAGTAAAAAAGGACAGAATGACAGCTTAAAGATCTTTAATAGTCAGTGGGCAAGTAGCCAATCACATCTTTTTGTTAGGGAAATTGCAGGTAAATGACCCAGAATGACTTAAAAAAAATACCTGGAGGCAGAAGTTTTTTTGGCCAAGGTGACTCATCCCCACCATCCAGGGAGGGGGGAAAGTTGGGTGTGTGTATTAGTGTGAAAAGGAGGAAAAGCAAAACTGCTTGAGACAGGATGAGAGTGAGTTAAAGACTGGAAAGAATTATGAGGTGCTGGGTGCTTTTGGAGATCTGACTTGGGGCAGTAGATTTGCTGCTTGTAGGAGTGCTTACATGCGTGGTCAACTTTTATAGTTCTAAATATATCCAAATATTACAAATGGCATAAGTCTCCAGTTATCTCTCCTTCCAAAGGAAACCAAACTGCTTCTCCCCTATAACTTCTCACTGATTAGGAAAGTGTAGGAATATGGAAAAATTGGAACGTGTGTGTGTGTTGTTGTAATCCTGACTCTTGGAAATGATAGTCTGGATGCACATGTTCATTTGCTTTAGAGGAAGATCATACATATTCATTTAATAACAGATAATTAGTTAATTTCTTTAATTCTTCCATTAATTTGTCAATTTGTTGTTGTTTTTTTGTATTGTGAAATAAGCGAAGACAGCTAACGCGTTTTCAGAAACACAAAATCAACCCCCCTTCCACATTTCACAAGTAATGGTCACCATTTAAAATGGATCAATAATATAGTGATGATTTTATTGTGTCAAAGGTAAATAATGACAATCAGGCCAAAATGACACACTTCTAAACTCCCCCCCCCCCCCCCAGTTATTGCAGTGCAGATGACACTTGTTTGGCATTCATTACTGCTTCTTCTGGAAAAGACTTCCAGTATTTTACTCTTATTTTCATCATGGTCATGAGGACTACCTGAAAGTGCATTGTGGACCACTGATAATCCTTGGGTCCATAGCTGAAGAATCATTAATGCAGACAATCTATCATTTACACATGTCTGGATGCTGACAGACGCACACTGATATGAACATTCTCCAAAGAAGGCAGACTGCGTTTCTCAGAACATTGGGGTTCCTTTTATAGAAAAATAGAGCATCTTCAGTATTCCTTTCCCCCTTATTTGATGTTGCTGCTTTCTGTTCAATTTAATTTATGGCACCATTAGCTAAAGTGCTTTATTTTGTGTTGGAATTTGAAGCACTTTGATGTCTTTTCCAGTGTTGGCTTGAGCACAGTAGCAATATTCTTCATCAGAATTAGTTTTCAGTCTGGATAAATCAGTATCCTGAGTCCTCTTTCTGCATCCACAAGCTTAGGTGTGTATGTTGTCCTTCATGGCTTTCAGTTAATAGCGCTTACTTAATATTGCCTGTTGATCATTTCTTATTCCATAAGTTGGTCTTTGAAATAATTTTACGTTGTAGTATTTTTAGGTGAATAACGGACCTATATACCTACTGCATGAAAATGTGTCTCAGTGAACTGTGAGAACAAAAATAAAAGCTGAAGTAGGCAAGAAGAAACACACAAACTTAGCAAGATTCCAGTAGTTGTGTAGCCAGTAAAACTAGTTTTGTTCTTTGAAGGATTACATCAAGCAACTCTTCTCTTACTACTAGAAAGAAAGTCTGTTGTTTTCATTAATGAAATTGACTGGAAAACATTGAAAGGTAGAATGGCTGAAAGAACTTGCCAATCACATCTGACTTAAGATGTTAGTTTGTAGAAAGAACATGCTACAGAAAATGCTTAATCTGGATATGTCATGATAGTTGTGTTGCATAAATTATGCTATTCCCAAGTGTCCAAAGTCCAGATATGAAACACTTGACGAAAGACCTCTTGAAGCTTTGGAAACTAATTTATTATTCTGCGCAGAATAGGTGACCTCCGGACGCTAACGCTGCTTTCCGGAGTCACACCACACCAAGGTTCAAACAATGCTTTTATACTCTAAAAGTTACACGTCATCAGCCCTCATCCCATTGGTTTATAGCCCCAGTGGCATCATTTGGCCAACTGTATTTTACTCTCGAGTAGTCCTGAGTAGTGGCCATATGTGGCGTTGCATTGCCATGTGCTATTTTACTTGTACCCAGAGATGCTTTGCAACGTCTCTTCACTTCTATCATTCCCTTATATGGTCATTTTGTCCCTCTCCAGGAGTGCTATGGTCACATCTGGATGAGTCACACTCCTGGTTCCTCTAAGTCAGGTAGTCTACGCGCGTCCCTGATTGTGTATAATGGAGTCTGACCTGGAGAAGAAGGAGCAATGGCGATTTTGACAAGCTCCTAGTTTTTGCGCCGCTAAATCACTTGCAAGCAGCTTGACTTTTACAGAAATGAATACAATGGACAGGCAGTGGGGAATGGGGCTTTGGGGTGCTGTGTGTGGACGGTTTGGGTGTGCATGTCAGCGAACACATGTAGGATGCGTGTAAGATGTGTGTAAGATGCGTGTCAGGGGAAATGGACGTGATTTGGGGTGAAAATCATAGATCTGTTCAGATTTTTACAACAGGCTCTCCTTAATTGAAGGGGCTGGTTGTGTTATCTCTAACTGGCTTTCCCATACCTGCATGTCTTGTAGGCAGCCGACAAAGAAGTTGCACATTGGAAACAGCAACCAGCAATGATACAGAAGCATATAGCCAGAAAGACAGTCATTCTCACATAACAGCTTCTATTCTAATCTACTGGGAGTCACTTGTAAGCATATTTCTTACATATCAACCACAACCTGTGTGTTGATCTGTGTTTTTCTATCAAAGTCACCAGGGTTTGAGAAGTTAAATACCTGTGACTTTGGAAAGGGTGTTCTTAATTATCACAATCTTACCATATTTTTCCATCAGCAAGGTGCAGATACAATCATAACTATTCACTTTCAAGAACCCATTACATTTCTACAAAGCAGGTTCCCACAAATTTTCCAGTCTCTTTCTGTGATATGCACACACTCCCCTTTAGGAGTGTGGGTCAGTTTCATTCTTCTTCCAAGAACTCATCAGTTAGTAAGGCTGTCAAGTTGATGAGGTGGGCCACAAAAGGTAGCCCTCCTGTGTGTGTGTGACAAAGGAGCTATTCTGCAGGCCAAACAGGTGTTGTTGGTCTAGATTTTTGTGAGGTTTACAATAAATTTCACAAACTGGTTCTCGTTCAGAGCTTCTCTGAGGGAGATCCAAACCAAAATCCCTCCCCCCAAGTGACATAGAAACCATAACAAGTTCATGGCTCTTGCTTTTGCTTGAACAACAGCTTTGGGTCCGAATCACTTTTCTTCACCGACCACTTCTGCTCTTCTGGTGCTGTGTCAGCCTGGATTGTTGGTGGAGCTCTCTTGACACATGTGTAATGGGTCCACCTCTTTCTACTGGCAACTTTAACAGCAGAGTTGGAAATCAGCAAAACTTGGTACAGCCCTCTTCATTTCTCAGCAAGAGGCTCGTCTTTCCAAGTTCGAATTAGGACCCAATCGCCTGGATTGAATGGGTGTGCAGGCACGTTCAAGGGCAGTCTTTGGAAAGGCACCACATACCTATGCAAGGTGGATAAAACGGACTGAAGGCCAATTACATGCTCTTGTATCTCCTGACAACCTATCTCTAAATTCACATTTTCAGCTACGGTCAGAGGCAGGATGCAAGGCTGCCTCCCATATACAGTTTCAAAAGGTGACAATTTAGACCTACCCCTTGGGGCGCACCTGATTCGCGTAAGGGCAAGAGGCAATGCTTGTGGCCATTTCAATCTTGTCTCTATAGCTAGTTTTGTCAGGGCTGTTTTTAGAGTCCTGTTCATCCTTTCTACTTGGCCACTGGCTTGTTGCCTCCAGGGTGAGTGGAGAACCCATTCTATTCCCAGAGCTGTTGACACTTCATGAACTACCTGTGCAATAAAGTGTGATTCATGATCAGACTCTATTACCTCAGGCAGCAGGAAACGGGGAACGATTTCTTTCAAGAGGACTTTGGCTGTGGCCTGCGCCGTGGCCCTCCTTGTGGCAAATGCGTCAACCCACCCCGTGAGCTGACCTACGATTGCTATCAAGTATTTGTATCCAAGGGCTGGCATCAGCTCAGCAAAGTCAATTTGAAGTCTTTGAAATGGGTAGAAGGCCCATGACCTGCCACCTGTAGGTTGGGGATGAGAGTGTCCCTTTGGGTTGGTTTTCTGACAAGTGGGGCAATTTGTCGCAGCTCTCTGCATTTCAACATACAGTCCTGGTACCACCACTTCTTCTTCGTGGTCTCTGTGCATCACACATATGGGCTCTGCGCCTGCGTGGAGCCTGTTTCGGAAACTTCTATAGCTAAGGCAAACGTTTTTGGCGGGAACCCCTCCCCCACTGTCTACTGACTCCATGTTCCCGCCTTTCTCCTCAGTTCTTTTTCGACCGCCTTGCTGAAAGGATGTCTTGTTGGGAACTTCTGTCTTTCTCCTGAGGAGAAAGCTTTAGAGTGCTAAGGTTTTTAGTTATTTTACTTTGTTTTAGTTCATTTTTAGTCTTAATTAATTAATTTATTTATTACATTAGTATACCGCCCCATAGCCGAAGCTCTCTAGGCGGTTTACGTGCGATTAAAACAATTAAAAACAATATACAAAAATTAAAGCAGCAAAAACATACAACGTACACACGTACATTTAAAACAATATAATTTATTGTTATTATATTCTTAGATATTTTATTCTCCAGAGATCTTGGATCGCTTTGAGGGGGATCGCACAGCCATTAAGGCCCCTTTTCAAAATGTGTTAAGTGCGTCAGCAAGCTTCCCCAGCAGACAGACTTTTCTCTGTTTAATTTGTTTTGGGAGAGGCTCAGGTCATCAAAACCTGTCGCTACATTATTATTATTATTATTATTATTTACACATTTATATACCATCCCATAGCCGAAGCTCTCTGGGTGGTTTACAAAATTTAGAACCAACATAAGACAGCTGACATTTAAAACATTTTAAACTGTTAAGCCTGGCTACAAAGTCAGTTAAAACCTCAACTTAAGCTGTTGAAATGCCTGGGAGAAAAGTTTTGACCTGGCGCTGAAAAGATAACCGTGTTGGCGCCAGGTCTATGGATAAAAGCTCTAGAAGCCATGGTTTCTTCCAGACAATTGTTACACTTATGGCACAGGCTCCTCGATCTACTGGAGACATGGCCGCTTCATGCCTCATCCGATCTTCCAACATTTGGAAGCTCCCTAGCTGTATCTACAGCAAGAGAGATATCTAAGAAGGCTGGAGCCTTCTGGGGCTATTTGCATGGAGCGATTCTACGGAGGAGAGCCCCTCTGCGTCCTCAGTCCCTGACTCTGACCAAGGGTCATTCCGATCTTCCAACATTTGGACGCTCCCCAGGCTGTATCTACAGCAAGAGGGATATCTAAGAAGGCAGGAGCCTTCTGGGGCTGATCGCATGGAGCGATTCTACGGAGGAGAGCCCCTCTGCGTCCTCGGACCCTGACTCTGACCAAGGGTCATTCCGATCTTCCAACATTTGGACGCTCCCCAGGCTGTATCTACAGCAAGAGGGATATCTAAGAAGGCAGGAGCCTTCTGGGGCTGATCGCATGGAGCGATTCTACGGAGGAGAGCCCCTCTGCGTCCTCGGACCCTGACTCTGACCAAGGGTCATTCCGATCTTCCAACATTTGGACGCTCCCCAGGCTGTATCTACAGCAAGAGGGATATCTAAGAAGGCAGGAGCCTTCTGGGGCTGATCGCATGGAGAGATTCTACGGAGGAGAGCCCCTCTGCGTCCTCGGACCCTGACTCTGACCATGGGTCATTCCGATCGTCCAATGTTTGGACGCTCCCTAGCTGTCTCTACAGTGAAAGGGGTATCTAAGAAGGCCAGGTTACATAGGACTTCTGGGGACTGATCGCTTGGAGCGATTCTATGGATGAGAGCCCCTCAGTGTCTTCGGACCCCCACCCTAACCATAGGTCGTTCCGATCTTCCAACATCTGGATACTCTCTACCTGTGTTTCTACAGCTAGAGAGAGACCAGGTTCCAACTCCTCTGCAGCTGTTAGCCCCCCCCCCCCCCGATACTGAGGGTGGCCCCTTTGGCAGCGATGACGTAACTGGCTCCTTGGGTACCGAGGTCTAAGCTCTCGATACTGGAGCTTCTAACATGCATCTTCGATGTCAAGATGAGACGTCTAGCAGGCAGAATCGACATCACAGGCTGAGACTCAACTGCCTCCTTCGGTACCGAGCACCATGGTACCGAGCTCCTTGGTACCGAGCTCCTTGGTACCGAGCTCCTTGGTGCTGACTTCCTTGGTACCGAGCTCCATGGTACCAATCTCCTTGGTGCCGATCTCCTTGGTGCCGAGCTCCTTGGTACCGAGCTCCTTGGTACCGAGCTCCTTGGTGCCGAGCTCCTTGGTACCGAGCTCCTTGGTACCGAGCTCCATGGTACCGAGCTCCTTGGTGCCGGGCTCCTTGGTACCAAGCTCCTTGGTGCCGACTTCCTTGGTGCCGAGCTCCTTGGTGCCGAGCTCCTTGGTGCCGAGCTCCTTCGTATCGAGCTCCTTGGTGCCGAGCTCCATGGTGCCGAGCTCCATGGTGCCAAGCTCCTTGGTACCGAGCTCCTTGGTACCGAGCTCCTTGGTGTCGAGCTCCTTGGTACCGAGCGCCATGGTACCGAGCGCCATGGTACCAAGCTCCTCGGTGCAGAGCTCTTGGTACCAAAATGAGATGTCTAACATGCAGCTTTGACGTCCAGATGAGATGTCTAGCAGGCAGAATCGACATCAAAGGGTGAGACTCAACTGCCTCTTTTGGTACCAATCTCTTGGTACCAAGAAGAGACGTCTAACATGCAGCTTGAAGTAGACATCTCCCCACCAAGTTAATTAGCACAGCCATTACAGGCTAGCTGCCAAATACAGGGCTGCTCCCTAGAGCTGCTACAATTGGAGTGCTATGATTTCAACAGAGAGAGTTTTTTATGCCTGTAATGTCTAGGGGCATCATTCTCGGGTCCCTGTAAAAAAAAAAAAAAAAAAAAGAGGGACAGAACTTCAACTGGGTTGCCTCCCCCGAGAATGCCATACCAGTACAGAGATTGGCATCAATTATAAAAGGGACACCTCTTGCAATGGGTCCGTAACTCCCGTACCAGGCATCGATACCAACCCCTATATTGGTACATACGCCTTTCTCGATACTGAGCAGCTCCATCGGTATCGTGATTGCCACTGGAGGAAGTTTTCTTGCAACTCCCTCTAGCTCTACCAAGATCACTGTCATTGTGACCTGTCCACAGGGCTCAACCATTGCCTCATGATACCGTCGTGAATGCGTCAGTACGTCCACCTAGCTCTTCTCCTTTCCAGACCCACTCTGTGGGGTGTCAAAAAGTTCAGCTTGGAGAAGATGGGTTTAATCATAGAACTAAACCTGATTCCCCTCAATCCTTAGAGAGCTCTCAGTTGGACTCAACATTGTTCTCTTCTGCATCGCCTGTTGATGGGGTAGCTGTACAGAGTGGAGCCTCCTTTGGAAGACCTATATCACTCTCTGATTTAATATTTGGCCCACTCCTCTACAGATCTCTTCAACCTGTTCTGGATTTGAGATGGCTCCATACGTACATCAGAATCACAAATTTCTGATGACACATAAAGCCCTGCCCCAGAATATTTACAAAATGTATGGCACTGCTCCTTCCATTCATTTGCCTTCAAGGGGTAGAAATCTACCCATATTTAGACAACTGGCTTCTGGTAGCTTCCTAAAAGGAAATGCTATTGAAGGCAAGGTGACGACTCAATTTATTGAGCTCTTTGGGCCTCATAGTGAACACAGAATCCAGACTCCCCTGGATCTAACAACCCTACATTGGTGTACTTGCACAGACTATTTGCTACGGGGCATGCGCTTTCCCACTTCCTCCCCCATCTCAAGTCCTCATACAAACACTTTCCTGTTCAACTGGGAATGTCTTTGCAGCCCTCATTTTTCTTCTCATTCCATGAGTACTGTGGTATGATAATATTAATATTGTGTAGTCCACACAGTCTCCATCATAGTCACCCCTTGGTGGCCGAGACAGGTGTGGCTCACTCTACTTCTGAAGATATCAGCCAATGGCGACCAATTGGGTTACCATCAGCTCCGCTGCAGCTCAAAAGATTAAAAAAAAAAAAAAAAAAAAAAAAAGTCGTGGTAAGTACCCGACTTTTAAAACCGGAGCTTCAGGGATTTGCTCCTGGATGGCTTCGGGATGCCAGCTGCATCATATAGATGACCTGCTGCCACTCCGGATACACCCCGACCGGAGGCAAAACTCTCGTCAAGATGTACCCAGACTGTAATTCCTAAATGGGCAATCTTTTGTCTTACAGCGCCTGAGTGGGTAGAAGAAAATAAATCTGGGGAAGCCTGACCCTGACACAACAGGATTGTGGCTTTTGTCTTGCAAGGAGATCTGCTGGGCAGCTGATGAGGAAGCAGGATGTGCTTGGATGTAATTTAGACTGCGTCCAAACACATAAGAATACAGACAACTGGAGACTGACTGAGGAATCTGTCATTCAGGCTGTGAGCTTACTGATGTTACTTAGTTGGGCATTGCCCCCTTTGGGAAATCCCAGTGGGGACATTGCCCCCCCCCGCTACCCCCCTCCCCCCATAGTTTATGCCCCTGCCTATGCTCAGACCCATGGCATGGGGTATCCCAATACCGTAACTACTTTCGACATGAGGTCGATTCCATTTTTTCATGCAGCCTGCAATGAAGTCATATACTGCACAATGGGATTCTTTTCTAAATACATGAATCTTCAGGGCCTCAAGCCCCATTCAGCCTCCTTAACGATGTCCTTACACTTACCCCCTATACACTATAGGGCTAAAATAGTTGTCGATATGCAGGTATTTGACTGCTTTACGTGTTTTTGCACCAACCCCATTGTTAGGGGGTTCCTCTGGGCATTACAAATCTGTCTCCTCTAATTAGGAGTTTCATTCTGGCATGGAGTTTCTCTGTCATGCCACAATCTCTGACATTGAAACCAGTTAAACCAATGGTACCTTCAGATATCACATTATTTTTCTTAGAAAGTTGTTTTCTGATGGCTATATCAACACTACGCAGATCGAGTGAATTAGCTGCCTCAGTATTGATGCACCCTACCTGGGCTTCCACACAGGCCTAGAACTGACAAATTCCATAAGACGCAAGAGTAGCAATGACTCGTGGAGTGGATTGTACATGCTATTAAACTGCCCTACAAGTTGAAGGGCTTGCAGCTTGTTGGTCCAGTAACAGCTAAGTCGATGTGCAGTGCATCGAAGTCTGTATCTTTAGCAGGGGATTGTCGATCCCCTGCTAATATATTTATATGTGGTGTTGTTCCCCGCCTCGATCTAGATGGAGAGGCGGGTTAGAAATGAAATAAATAAATATGTAAGGCAGCTATTTGGTATAAGTCCTTTAACTTCATTACATGCTACCACTTGATTGTTTGTACCAGGACAAACTGGAATTTGGGGCAAGCAATTTCTTTGTCTTGTGAGGGAACATTGACTACACCTACCCTCCACCAGGAATTTAGCTTGTTAATCGCCCATATGTGTGATGCACAGAGACCACGAAGAAGAAATGCAGGTTGCTTACCTGTAACCATAGTTCTTCGAGTGGTCATCTGTGCATTCACACAACCCACCCACCGTCCCCGCTTTGGTGTCGATGTAAATGTACTGTCGATACCGAGCGGTTTCTCTCCTAGTTATGGGGCCAGCAAGTCGGTCTCTTTGAACTGAGGAGAAAGGCGGGAACATGGAGTCAGTAGACAGTGGGGGAGGGGTTCCCGCCAAAAACGTTTGCCTTAGCTATAGAAGTTTCCGAAACAGGCTCCACGCAGGCGCAGAGCCCATATGTGTGAATGCACAGATGACCACTCGAAGAACTATGGTTACAGGTAAGCAACCTGCATTTCCCGTGTCATTAAGTCCCCCAGAGCACTCTCTTCCAGGTGAGTGCTTTGGTGTAAGGCTAGTACTAGCTGGATCAACAGAGGTCTTGGCAACACTACTTTTCCTCCTGGAAGAACCCACCATCCTTCTGAAGTCTTTGTTGCTTGGCACTCTTTGGTGACTGCTTCTTCTTTTGGTGAGTAAACTGGTGTTGTCTCTTTCCACTTGATCGGTAGGAGATTCAGCTGCTTTGCTGGTTCTGGCTCCAATCCCTCTATAGCTGCCTCTTTTGATGCCTCGTCTGCCAATTGGTTCCTTTTTCTTTCTTCTGGGCAACTGCTTTTTCTATGCGCACGGACATGCATCACTGATACTCAAAGTGGCTTCTTTCATGCTTCCAGCAGTCTTTCAATCTGTGGTCCATTGTCGATCTTCTGACCTGATGAAGCCTCTCTCTTTCTATAGCATCTCATGCCCTCTGCGTGTTCTAGGGCTTTTGCAAGTGCTGTCAACTGTGCAGCTTGTGCTGACCAGCTTGTTGGAAGTCTTTCTTTTAAAGTCTCTCCTTTCAGGACTACTACAGCACAACCTGTGTAGCGTTTGCTTCTTATGACACAACTGGATCCGTCTACGTACATCTCTACTTCCGCATCATCCTGAGGCACATCTGACAGGTCTGGTTGTGCGATTGTCACTTGCTGTAAGACTTCCACGTGGTCATGTTCTATCGTTCTTTCTACTGGCATGAGGGTTGCTGGGTCCAGGATGTTGCTGAGTTTGAAGGTCAGTCCCGGTGTCCCTAGCAGGGCTATTTCATAGCGGGACTGTCTGCTGGGATTCAGAAGTTTCTCTCTAACAGTGCTCAAAATTTGGGGGGCACCATGTGGGACATGTACCTCGACGTCTCTTCTCATTCTTTGAGTCAACACTCCCAACGCTATGCCTTTCTGGGGGTGACATCAAAGCCTTCTTCAATTCAAGGAAAGCCTTCTCCATGATTGGTGTCCATTTCCAATATCAGATCTCCTGGCTTCACCTGTATTTTCACTGGTGTTGTATTCTTTGCTCAAGCAGGTCTGCTTCCAGCCCAAGCTTCGGGTGGCACTTGCTCCAAGAGATGACTCAAAGCATAATCTTTTTTGTTTTTGTTTTTTTTGTTCAGCACTTTTCTCAAAAATGGTCATCTGATGGTTAGAGACTTGCTGTTTGGGTAACTCTACTATAATTTTTCTTCTTTCAAAGTAGATTTGTGCTTGCAATTTTGCTAGCAGATCACAACCAAGCAGGGTGACTGGGCACTTTTCTGACACCAAAAACTCATGCTTCAGCTTTGCTGCCCCCACCTTTGTGAGGAGGGGGTGCGTACTGAAGACTCAAAATACTTATCTTCCAATTCTTTCAATCAACTTTCTTTTCTTTCTGTTCACTTCTTCTTTTTCTCTCCCTGGATTCTTTCACCCTCCATTTCTCTTCAATTGCAGAGCAATTCAGTGGTGAGCATAGGGGATCTGGGCCATCTTCAACATGCTTCTTCTCTATCACTGGAGGAACCAACACTCTGGCTCTTCTCTCTTTCTACTCCTTCGCCTTCTTGCAGTCATCCAGGGGCCTTGGCTTCCCCCCTCTGTCAGTTTTCTTACCTGGTTCTTTTCCTTTAATTGCCATTGCCAGTAGTGCTATTTGTTGCTTTGTCTTGTGGTCTTGTTTCTTTTCTTCGTGCTGTTCCCGGCAGCTGTAAGTTTTGCTATGTACATTGTGGATAGGATTGGCTGGGTTGCTCGTGCCTCTGGATTCAGGTCAGAATGCTTCTTAAGTCTCTCTATCAGGCATTCCAAAAAGGCAGCAGGATTCTCACTCGGTTCTTGCTTGAACTGGTAGACTTTGGTTTGATCCACCACTTTGTGCACTGAAGCAGCCATTCCATGTAAAATCAACCTGCGGTAGCGTTCCAGGCTTGCTCTGCCATCTAGGGTATGTGGTTCCCAGTTTGAAATGCTGCGTGGCACAGCCAATGTTGCTGTTGGAATGCTTGGGTCCTGTTTCTTTTCCCCAAACTCTCTTTTGGCTGCTGCTCCCTGTGAGCGGAGGTGCCGGGGAGAGAATTCTTTGGCTCCGTGCAGCTTTTCTAGAGCCTTGATGGCTTCTGAAGGACTTTTGCTACAATCAGGGTGCCTTCTTGGCTGTTCTCTCCCAGCTGCCCATCATGGAGCCCATGGATGCTAACCCTAAAGCCAGCAATGGGTTGGTTGCGCTTGGCGTGGCAAGGCTTCCTTGCTGTGTGCTCTTGTGTCTTAGCAAGATCCAACCACTGGGGGGAGTGTTGCAGTTTGCTCCCTACCATCCTGGGTTTAAAGCCGGCTGGACTGCTGCCGCGTGGCTCGCTAGCCCACCAGAGGTGGATCAGAGCCCCCCTCCTTCTGGCCTTTGCCAGGACGTTTGGGGTGTACGGCTTGCCTGCAGTTGCTGGTGTGACCAGAACCCAGGGCTTTCTAAAGCGGCAAGGCAGCTTGGCTCTGGCTGGCCAATGCTAGAGCCACTGCCAGGGAAAACGCTTTGCCCGCCTGAGCTGGGTAGGGGCTGAGCATTCCTCTCAGGCGGAAGGGGTTGCTGAGGAGGAAAGGGGGAAGGGTTGCTGTTGGCTCGTGGCTGCTTGGTTCACCTGGGCCACACGCTGTTGGGCCTCCGGAGAGGGTTGGGGAAAACCCCGGTTACCTGAGCTGCTGGGCTGGGCACCCGAGGAGGGGGAGCTTGTGCCAGGGATCGTTGTGGCGGAAGGAGCACCTGGACAAGCGCGGGGGCATAGGGAGGGGGTAAGTCCCATCCCTCCCCCTCTCAGTTCCCCACCACCAAGCCCATAGACTTCAACTCTTAAAACTGCTTGGGGAGCGAGGCTTGCTTTTGAGCGTTGCTGGGGGCTGGCAGGATCCAGCCATTGGGATGGATCTCTCTGTGCTGATGGCCCATTGCCTCAAGGCAGAGCCGATACTTCTCAGGAACAAAAGAATTCCTTTAAGTACATAAATGGTCCAGTAGGTATTAATGACCTCTTTAAGTACTGTCCTTTGTTGCTGGCAAACCCATAGGAAGGAAGAAGTGGGGGGAGGGCGAGTTCAACTTAAGTTGTTTGCTTGCAAATATCCCCTATTCCCATTGAAAAGAATCAGACATCAGAGCAGCAATTTTTATATTTTCAATTCCAGCTTTCCTCTCAAAACGGCTTAAAATAATATTACTTGTCATAAACCCCAAATAGTGTTGTAAACCCCCTGTGTCCGTGGAGCAGGATTCCATGGCTTCAGCTGCCTCAAAGCCTTCTTTTACAGCTTTTGCAGCTAGAAACCTGTCCCAGGTCTGAACTTTTATTTGTTACATGTATATCTATTTCCCACCCACCCAGGAGACCAAGGCAGCATACATGATCCTCCTCCTCTCCACACTATCCTCACAACAACCCTGAGAGGTAGGCCAGGCTGAGAGTCAGTTAATGGCCCAAAGTCAACCAGTGGGTTTCATGGTTGATTGGTGCTTGAACCTGGATCTTCCAAGTCCCAGTCCAGCATTCTAACCACTATGCCACACTGGCTCTCTCTTTCCCTCACTAATTAAAAAAACCCACTTTTTGCTTCTGGCTGTACCCGCTGCGTATTCAGCTCTCTTAATACAGTAACTTTTCTAACTCTATCAGTCTGCCTGCAGTTTCTTTACTCTTCTGAAGCTTCATTTCGTGTAATTTTTCTTTTTGGTGTTCTATTTCTTATGGATTTAAAACGCATGAGAAACAAAAGGCTTCAAATGAGAAAAGCTGTATTTTAAAACTCTACTCTTTTCATCTGATTCATATAACAATACATATATATATATATATATACAATCGCTTTTAAACTTCCCTCCTTTCTCTGGGGGGAGGAATCTCTCTTTCCCACACTGGGGTCTACTTTTAAACTGCTCCCAACTATGTATCAATGTAAGGCAATTGATCCCACATCCTCATTTCAATAACATAGTCATGTACATTTCTCACCACCTTCGGATCCCAAGTTCCCCCTTTTGGCCACACACATCCCACAAAAGACGTCCAGACAAAATTACAGTACTTGATCAAGTTTCTCTTTTTCAGATCTCCCCCACCCCCACAAAATGACTTGTAGTTGCGCAATACACAGTCAAGGGGGGTCTCCTCCTTCTGAGTGGTACGCTTAACCCCCATCTTCCTACCTAACACACACACACACTTTGGCAGATTAGAACAGGCTTTTATGCTGTTCCTCCACCCAGATGGAAACTACCCTAGCGCTAAGGGAGTCCCCCAGAAGTGCAGCCTAGAAAAGATGGGTTGAAAACGTACTGTGTATCAGAGGACGGGTGGGGAGCAGATGGAACACCAACGCCCCTACCTGAATTCCGCAGCCTCTGGGTCTTTTGGTTTTCTGGTACCCTGTTTAGCTGTGATCCTGGCCAGAGACCTGAGCTCCGAGGAGTGGAGGGGAAATTCCCGTCCAAGGCACCTGTTTTTCTCCCCGGAGGCATCAGTCCTCTTTCCAGTCCACGGGTCACCAGGCTCCTGCTGCGGTCGCCAGCTGTTGCATAAATTATGCTATTCCCAAGTGTCCAAAGTCCAGATATGAAACACTTGACGAAAGACCTCTTGAAGCTTTGGAAACTAATTTATTATTCTGTGCAGAATAGGTGACCTCCAGACGCTAACGCTGCTTTCCAGAGTCACACCACACCAAGGTTCAAACAATGCTTTTATACTCTAAAAGTTACACATCATCAGCCCTCATCCCTTTGGTTTATAGCCCCAGTGACATCATTTGGCCAACTCTATTTTACTCTCGAGTAGTCCTGAGTAGTGGCCATATGTGGCGTTGCATTGCCATGTGCTATTTTACTTGTACCCAGAGATGCTTTGCAACATCTCTTCACTTCTATCATTCCCTTATATGGTCATTTTGTCCCTCTCCAGGAGTGCTATGGTCACATCTGGATGAGTCACACTCCTGGTTCCTCTAAGTCAGGTAGTCTACGGGCGTCCCTGATTGTGTATAATGGAGTCTGACCTGGAGAAGAAGGAGCAATGGCGATTTTGACAAGCTCCTAGTTCTTGCGCCACTAAATCACTTGCAAGCAGCTTGACTTTTGCAGAAATGGATACAATGGACAGGCAGTGGGGAATGGGGCTTTGGGGTGCTGTGTGTGGACGGTTTGGGTGTGCGTGTCAGCGAACACATGTAGGATGCGTGTAAGATGCGTGTCAGGGGAAATGGACGTGTTTTGGGGTGAAAATCATAGATCTGTTCAGATTTTTACAACAGTTGCCTTAAAGTACTTTACTATCAACTGGTGAACTTGTTACAACATTTCCTAGGATAAGAGGCTGTATTTCATTCATATTTGATGCTTGGATGTCTATACTTTCTAGTCATAGACACTAGAATAAATGAATTTGTATATATTCAATAACTTCATTTACCTGTGTTTGTAAGTTTTCTAGCTCTAGTTCTTTTTCCATTGCTTATCCATAGACTTGTATATGGGACTGTGAAGTCCACAGCATGGAGCCTTTAGAACTTTTTGACCTGAAAGGAGGCTCTCCTTAACTTTTCTTTAGCCAGAAATCTTTCCTCCTCTCCTGCAGGCATGTTTTCACCAGGTTCTTCTGATAGCTACAAAGATCAGCAGGAAGAAAACTTCTAGCATTCTCCTCTTGGATCCTTCCTTATAGGAAAATATTTTGATATCTCTTATTTCACTACTATCCCTCTTTGACTTCATACTATGCATTAGAGAAGAACCCTTGTTTTACTTTACGTTGTGGCAGTGTATGTTCAAAAATGCCAGAACCATGTCAGTATTATCTTGAAGTACCCCTTGTCCAAAATTGCTTTCCCTGTGTGTGTAGTCTTTAATGCTCTTTTAGCCCTATTATATGTTTTTTCTTTGGTGTCTGCACTAAGAGTACAGTTCACAGCAACTTCATTGCATTAAAAGTTAGACACAAGTCACCATATTAAGCAGAAGAGCAGATTCCTTTGATACTTTCTAAAAGAAAAAGGATAAGTATTGTACTGCTTAGGAAAGATGTTCACATCTACATTAGACCTCATTCCCTTTTGTACCATACCATGAAACTGCATGGAATAAAATGGCTATATAATATGAGGTGATCTGTGGCATGTCTCTTAGGAGCAGGTCTCTTTTTCCCCTAAGAATGTTCTGATGGAAAATAGTATGCAATTTCTAGTAATTTCAAGATTTCTCTTGCACTTCTCTGTATGCGGGCCATTGAAGCATGTTAAAACACAAAGTGCCTTTCTAGTCTCAGTCCCTTTCATCCCATGGTGATGCATACTCCCTTCTTATGACTTTGATCAATTGACCTTTCAGTGTTTAGCCAGTGAATGTTTGTGAACTGGAACCAATATAGATAGTTTTTCAATATTTAATGTTGCTGTACTCATAGTGGCTGAGTTCTAAATATCCAACTCCTACTCACCATAAAATTGTATTTCACCATGCTGATTTGGAACTTCTTACCTATTTTTTTAATAGAAATTGAAGAGCCACACATAAGACTTGCCACATCATTTTCTCTCAGAGTCCATATGTTTCTTGGAGCGCAATCCTATGGACTGTGCCCTCGCTGCTTGGAAGCACCTGAACACCGAGACTTCTGAGATTCCTATGCCTTGCTTTGCTGCAGCCAGCAGGACAGGGGGAGCAGCGGAAGCGATCTTTGCCTTCCAGTTGTCCAATCTCCTATATTTGTGCTTGATGGGCTTTTCAGTCCATCCAGTGAGGGCGCTTCACAGGGGGGAGAGAAGGAAGCTGGGGAAAGCTCAGCCCCTTCCCTTCCCACCCACTGGAATATCCCCTTTCTCCCTTGCCAGGGTCAATGTTCCAAGCTTTGAGAAGCAGCTGACATGGTTCTCTCCATTCTGACTGCGAGGGAGTGGTGGTGTGATCTCTGACCACCTCCAAGGAGGACCTTGGAAGGGGTTTTCCCCTCCATCCTGGAAGCTCGCCCTGCAACCATAGAATTGCTCTCTGAACAGTTCCCTGACAAGCATATTCAACAGGTTTGGCATTACTTTGTCTCCAGACTGGGAAGTGCTTCACTTGTTGAATTATTCCTGTCATGCAGCTGTTGAAGGAACATGAAACAAGTATACTACACCTGTGCACATGCGCGATCTATTTCTGTAGATAGATTAGTCCTCCTATTGCTATTGAGACAAAAGTATGTTCCCTGTGTTAAAAAGTATGTACAGATGATAATTTAAACAAAAAAAATATTAAATTAGAAGGCTACATATCTAAAATGGGCATACTTAGACATACATTCTTGAATGAAGCCTATTAATCCAGAGGATTGTCATGTTAAGGCAGACAATATACACAATTGCCTTTATACAGGCATGATTTACACATAACAAACCATGGTCTATTGATATGAGTGTGAGCTGGCATAAACTTTAGGCTCATGCACTCCCCCGCCCCTTCATGTGTGAGGGGATATTTTAAAGCTTTCATTTCTAGTTTGTTGTAAAACACAGCTTCCCATGTTGTCAGACACTGTAGCCTGGGAAATTGTAGCTTGTTCAAGCCACAAGTAGTTAACACACTATGATATCAGGCCATGAACTAGGTTTGATATCTTGACTTAAGTAGCGGTGGCTTGTACAAGCCACACTTCCCCAAGTTCTGAGGAAACTGTGGTTGAGCACAAACCAGGAATAGTTTCCCTTCACAGGTGACAGTTTGTGCTTGTAATAACAAACCACAAGTCTCTCAGTGAGATCTTTAATCCAACTAGCTTAGTCTTATATATTTGGACAGGTAGGGGATCCTGGAGTTGAAACAGAAATGAGTGTTGGTCTGAATCTACCATGTGAGGAAGCTCTGCTCACAATATATTTTGCTCTTCGTTGCTATCCCCCCTCCAATTTTTTCCTGTTTACCATTATTTAACAAAAGCATAGTCTTGGGTAGAATTAGTCTCATTACAACTAGTGCAAGGGTTGTTTCGTTCTGAGTAAGTCTGGTTTGTACCTGTTACAAGCAGAAATATGGAGTCTGAAAAGTGCTAAGAATTTGGAAGATTTCTTGTTTGGGGACTTTGGTTTAGCAATGTTCAGTACTTCTATAACTACAGATATGTTGTATTGTTTACTGTAAGCTTAGCTTGTGAGGATAAATATAGATTAATAGTAGCTGAACTGTTATCCAACTGGGCATGTGTCCAAGATAATAAAATATTGACAGACTCCTTTTTTTTTGTTTTGTTTTTTGCATAACTTTTTTAGCTTTTCTGTGATTTGAAAATGTAAACAAAGAACTTACTCTTTCTAGAGCATTTCTTTCTCTGATTTAATGCATGTTTAATACACTTTGGAATGATTAGGCGATTAGAATTTTGTTTCAATACTTATTTTTTCTGTTTCTAGGTTAGCACTATATGTATATGAATATTTGCTCCATGTAGGAGCACAGAAATCTGCGCAGACGTTTTTGTCAGAGGTATGTTTCCTATAATTTTTCTATGTTACATAATTCCAGATAGCCAGTTTCACACATGATGAAAAGGATTTTGGCCAGTCTTGCAAACTATAATTTGGGGCATTACCAGGCACCAGTTGTTCCACTTGCTTTAACTCAGTATACCCCTATTGCTGGTATGCACTCCTTCACTTTTCAGCTGTTTTTTTTCTTTGGTAGAGGAGGGGGAAGTCATACACATGCAGCATCCACAAAGTTGTTTTTCTCCAGCTGTGCTCTGTTGTTGCTTGTCTGTGCTTCCTTCCTTGATATTGAGCCCATGCCTGATTTCCTGGAGGCACATTTTACTTGCCACATGTGACTAGGTAAATGCTTTGATTGAAGGAAAATAAAAAGAATAAACAAAATAAAAACTGAGTTTTCTGCACTCATCTTGCTTATGCCCTCAGTAACATAGTCCTTACAGTTTTGAAATGAATGGCCATCAATCAGACATCTTTAGTATATCTGCATCAATTCATATAATCCATGGAGAACAACATGAGTTGGCATCAACATCCATGCATGTAAGTTCAATAGTTATGCACTTCTGTATTGCGGTAGTGCTGTGCAGTTAATTCTTTGGGTATGTTTTAAACAAACAGATATTGACCTGTTTCACACATAACACTAACCGTGATTTATTTAATTCCAGGGTTGAATTCCAGGGTGTCATGGTGTGCAAAACGTGCCATGCCTACAAACCATGATTAGTTAATAACAGCTCAAAAACGGGCCCATGGTTTATTGTTGGCTTGTGAACTCTGGGTTGTTTAAACTCTGGGTTGTCATTACATCTGAACCCAGAACCATGTTGTTCATGGGTTGTTTGGCCAGGCTATAGAGGAAGCAGGCAGGAGTGGTAAAAAACAACAACACCCCACAGCTTCTCTATATGCCAGTATTAGAGTACCACGAAGGCATTTTTGATACAGGGAGAGAGTGGATGAAGGAGGAAGGAAGGAAACAACCCAGGAATTGAGATAATAAACCACCGCTTGTTCGATCATCTGCCACACAAACCCTGGATAGGGCAACCAACTGTGGATTAAACATGGGTTAAATAAACATAAATAAACAATAACCAGGTCACAGTCTGATGTCACTAAGTTTCTTCTTACTCCCAGAATAACTGTTACTATTGGTAGTTGGGAGTGGCAGAACTTTTGTTGGTGTCTGCCTTTGTACACAGAATATTACATCACACAGTCAAAATGGTTTCAGGAAACGAATAATCTCCAAACTCACCAGTACTGTGAAAGAGATATGTTAGATAGGACATCTGCCTTCCTGCCTTGCCACTGTTGGCAACGGACTATTGGATTAAATTAACCTTTTTATCTGATCCAGCAGAGCTCTGCTTATGTTCTTGTGATTGATGCAAGTAGTAGCAGCTACGAGAAATGTTTAAAAGAACTAATGGATATTATGTTGGGCTTTGGGGGAATTAGGAAAAGTTGATGTATTTGGTCTAAATATAAAACATGTATAATCACTATTTATGCTGGTTTTAGATAAGATGGGAAAAAAACATCACATTGGGTGAACCCCCGGGATTCTTACACTCTTGGTGGTGGTAAGTATTTCATCTTTACAAAAATCATGTTGTGTTTTGTTGTGTTTTCATTAAACTGTTAAGTCAGTACATTAGGGACAGGTGACATGTGGCCTTCAACTCCCATCAGCCCTAGCCAACATAGCTAGGTTAGGGATCATAGCAGTTGTAGGCCAAAACATCTGGAGGACCACCAGTTGCTCACTACTGCTGTACATTATTTGGAGTTTTTTTTCTCATATGTAACTGAATTCTGTGGCTAACGACTTTTTTTAAAAAAATATGAGGTTAAATCTGACATTGTGAGAGCAGATATTTCCTGCTATCTCTCCCCCCCCCCCATCAAATCTGCTCTGAAGGGTCCCCCAACCCTTCAGAGCAGAGAGGGATGGCTGGAGCTGGGAGGATAAATCTGTTTTGCCAGCAGCTTCCATCCCACTGGCAGGCAGCAAGCACTGGATACAACCGATGGTGTCTTTCTCTCTGGGTTTTCGCCCGCAGAGCTAGAAATATATACTGAAAAAGGCAACTATTTTTTTACTAGGGGTTCTGCAGGAAAGCCTACCAACGTAGTCTCAGGTTCTATATACTTCTGTTTCATGGTAAACAAAAAGCAACTAAATAGCCAACTTCAGCAGTTTTGGTCATAGGTGCGCCAGCATTCAAGGGCTTAAGTGTGCACAGGAGCATCAACATTAATTTCAGCAGAAAGGAGGTGGGGCTGTATATGCAGTCTCTCTCTTGGACAACTACCGTTGGGACGAATAAGGGAGCTATATGCAGGAATACAGAGTATGCAATGCAAACCTCTAATCATAGCTCTAGAATCCTGACTTTCATAACTTGAGGGCATGTCCAAATCCTAATGAAACTGACCATTTACCAGGGGCTAGATCTCAACACTGATGTTGATTTACTAGTCTCTGGTCATCAATATCAGACCCATGATAATATGGGTCATGATCTATTAGGCCACATTAACACAACTTGATTTCAAAATCATGTTTCCAATTATTTATTTATTTGTTTGGGGTAGTGGTTTCCCATATGAGAGGCTTTAAAATATTTTGTATTTTTTTAAAAATAGATTTTTAAAATCACATAACCAATGCAGAAGAAAACACTAAGATGTATATGTTGGTTTACATAGACCTCTATTTGTTTTTGAGAAACCCGCTATAATAACTTCATCTGTTACATTAAAAAGTTATTTATTATTTTCATCTACTCCACTCCACTAGCAGTCTCTTCTCCCTTTGTGTCCCTTATGTGAAACTTGTTCAGGGGAACAAACAATGTATCCTGGATTTTCAGGCTGTAAGATTGTTCATGAGCTTTCTAAAATGTTTCAAGCACTTTCTGATGCTGTTTTTAGACATGCATTGCCTATCTAAACTGTATTAAACAGCTCTGGTTTGGATATTTGCTTTTAGAATAGTTCCTTTTAAAAAGGAAGTATGAGATTTGTTTTGTGTTTAGATTCATATCAGTTGCAACAGCTTTTGAATCTTTTCTTTGTATTTAAATCATAATGCATAAAACTTGGATATTCTTCGTATAGCATACATGAAACAGATAGGTGGTCTTTAGTCTTTGCAGTAGTAAGTTTAGTTTCATTGCTGTTACTTTTGCACAACTCCAAAAGTTTATAATGCACAAAATATAGTTTGAAAGGATTAGGATGTTTTAGGATGTTTTAATGCAGTTTTAATAATGTGTGTCATATTTTAATTAGTTTTGTGTATTTTATTATATTGTTGTTCCCCGCCTTGATCCAAACGGAGAGGCGGGTAAGAAATAAATTATTATTATTATTATTATTATTATTATTATTATGAAAGATGGTAATTAGTACTGCGATCACCACGATAAGTTATAGTTTGTGCGTTTGTTTGGGATCATACACCTGAAGAAAATGTAAAATGGAAGTTATGATGTCTTTTTTTTTTTTTTAGTGTGTTTTGGGATCTCTACTGTGCAGCTCCAGAAAGACGTGAAACATGTGAACATTCAAGTGAAGCTAAAGCCTTTCATGACTATGTAAGTTTTATGCTTATTGACTACATTTTGTTTGTTGGCTTTGTTCACAGGTAGTACTTGCTATGCACTTGGTACTTTTCCAGTGTTCAGAAAAGGTTCCTACTGCCAAGTTCTTACATTCCTGTGATAAATAGTGGAAAGGAAGCTAACATTAACCTTGTATGTGGTGAAATAGTTTGTTTTATGTAGGTTAGCAAGGGTTCATTCTTAAGAGACTTCAAGGTAACAGCCCTGTGGATAAGGTCAAAGAGGTCATATCTTCCGAAAATTGAATATGTGTGGCATTAGTAAAGAAGAGTGGGAAGGAGGATGTGTAGGTAAGAGAGGATATATAGGGAAGGGCAGAGTTATCTAAGGCTGTAAATTATTATCTAGCACTAATGTTGACTAAGGTAACTAATCGGAAACAATAGTTTGGGATAATTAAGCCAAAGGCAATAAAGTAAAGAAAGCCTCTGTAAACGTATTAGTCTACTTATGTCAGTATTTAGAAATGGATTGGGTGCAGCTTACCAGGTACTGGAACGCAAACTGTTTGAAGTTAGTGGAAGCTGGGAAAAGCCACTCTTACACAACTTCCTTTAGTTAACAGGACTACAGTACAAGAAATTCCCAATGAATAATGTTGCTTCTTGGCTTTAGCATAAAGGTATTGGGAGATGGCTTTTTGTCAGGCTTGGTGGTGACCCAGAATATGTTGTAATTTTTTTTAATCTTTGGTGTGCATGATTGATAGGTTGGGTTGCAACCAAGTATGTGTGATTATATTTATCCCTAAAAATTGCACTATTATAAAGTGGTTTCATTTGTAGAATGAATTTGTAGAAAATCTAAATACCAATTCCACATGTTTGTTTGCATTTTTATAGTTGGAAGATTTGTTCAATAAAAGGGTTGGTTAACTGTATAAATGAAGGGCCAATTTACACAATTAATTTCCCCGTGCCCTGTTCTCCTGTGGTTTCCCCCAGCCTCCCGTATTAGTGCTAGCTGCATAGTATTGTCTTCTGAAGGGGTCTACTATGCAGTTGGCTGTGTTAGAAAAAGTTTGTTTAAGGTGTGTTTGATGAAGTAGCCATGCTTTTCTAGGACTTGTCTTCTGCTGCCCACAACTATTGACAAGTTAGGAGTAATGAACTGTGATAGGTTATGTGGGTCCTGATTCTTTTTGAATGCTTACCATGAGATTTAACTTTTGCTCTCTTAAACCACAAACCATCAAAAATAGTTGAATTTAAGGCTATGGGTGTTGATTATAATTGATGTAGTTGTCAGCCTGTATTATGCTCTACTATTCCAGGATCTGTTAGTTTCTGCATGCGTGAGCCTGGTTTTGATTTCTAATCTGTTTCTGACTTGCAAGAATATCATAGACATGGTCTAGCCAAAGTTAAGCACTTTCAAAAGTCTTTTTTGTAGGCACTTTTGATTTCAGTAAGCATTAAGCAAGTGTTGAAAATTTACTAACTGAAAGCTGTTCACTGTGGTTAGTTAGTGACCCATATGTGTAGTCCTAGGTAACTATATGGGAATCTTTTTTCTTTATTAAGATGTTGGGTGTTGGGATAAGCAAATGGCTTTAATTCTGACTTTCAAACAGTGAAGATGTGTGCTGAAAATATGTTGTTAGAAAAGAAGAACAGCAAAGGGCAATCCTGGTGGCAGCAGGAAATCACAGAAAATAAAAATAAAAACAGAAGCTATTTGTGCTGCCAGTGTATTTATTACAGAATTAAATGTCCTAAAATATATCTAGGAAAAGACTTTTGAGATACTTAGGATGGGAGGAGCAGCAGAGGTGATCTTTGCCTTCCTAAACTCTGGCTGTGATGAGTTTTGCTAGAAAGGCTTTTCGGCCCTTCCTTTGAGGATAGTTTGGAGTGGGGGGAGGAGGCTCAATGAGGATATCTTGTATCCTGGCCTCTTCAGTCTCCTCCCCTCCCCACCCGCTGCAAAGCTCTTTTCCTCCTCCTCCTCCTCCTTGGTCTCTTTTCCTACTTTGGAGGACAGCCAGCGTGGTTCTTTCTTTGCCAGCTACCAGGGGGCGAAGGGTGGAACTCTGACTCTGCTTTCCAAGGTCAGAACACTGTTTTTGATGTCAGAAGGGTTTATCAGAGCAATTTTATGGTCCCTGGGAGAGCATCCCAGGATCATAGGATTGCTTTCTAAATTATGAATTGCAGTTGACCTCTCTATTCCAGCCAAAGAAGTACTGTCTAATAGATCTTTGAGCAATGCACTTTTGAGAAGGGAACGTTGTGCATATTAATGAGAAATCTCTAATTTCCCAAGCACTGGGAAGTTCAAGGCAGCTTTTGCAGAATGAGTTTTCATAGAAGAGAGGATTGGAGACTTCTACAATGTTCTATTTTACAATCTGTTTGCAAATTACAGTTTGAAAAGGTTTTCTGGGGGTGCAGAAGCAACCATTCAGGCATTGTCAGTTCCATAGCAATATCAGATTAGACTCATAAAATCCATCCAGTGAATCTGCGCACCCAGTCCTTCCTTTATGTATTCTGAGATTTTTTAAGACAAAGAGCTCTCAATGCACATTAATCTGACCTCCATTTGTTTGGTGGCTAGCAGATTATATACAAACTAAAAGAACAGGTTATCTCTCCACCTTGCTTGGAATAGCTGCTTTTGAATTCAGAGAACTTCTTTAACAACCTCATCCATATAATGTGTTGAAATCACATTCCTTGGTACCAGTTCACATTCTTTGGTACCCTTTGTATACCCTAATATTACGTTTTCCAGAGAATGGGATATGGTTGTCATAATTTTACTCTTCACTGATCATGTATGACTCAAAATGGAAGAAAGGTGCCATGTGGGATTAAATCCCATGATTCAACAAGAAATGCAGTTGCTGCTGTTAGAATTGTTGTTAATAGGAAGAAACACTAATGTCACTTGTTCTGTATCATTGGTGGAGTAATTTCTGTGATCGTGCATAGTCAATCCAAATTTGAGTGATATATTAATATAGAATTTGTATAAACTGTTTGTAAAGGCACATTTAGCAGTTATCTTAACAGTATATATTCTGGAATTTGGAACCAGATGCCTACATTTAATAAGAGTGGGTGGGTGGTGGAAGCATAGCATAAATGTTTATGGAATTTTAATGCAAAATGGTTTTAGGGTTTTTTTTAAATTTAAAAACCTTATATTATTGCTCTAAAGTTCACAGCAGCAGTTTATAAATTAATTCCACATCTAATGTAACATAGGAATAGAGATTAGGACTGTTTGATTTCTGTTACTTTGTCCAAGCTAATGAAAATGTATTTGTTATTTGACTTTATTTTACATTTTTGAACATATTGACATGAGTTGTCATGGCTTGTTTTTAGTGAAATGAGGCAACAAATTACATAATTACAGTTATGTAGCAGTTTTACATTTTGAATTAAAGAACTGTTCACAATATTTATCAGGGAATTTAAATGAAAAAGAAAACTAAGTTGCTATTGGGAACTATTAAACTTTAATGAATAAAAATTAAAAGGAATATAATCCACCATAGCTAAGCACTTAAGCATGTCAATGTTGGGGTGTAAAGGATATGCTGAACTCTTTTTCCCATTGGAATCAGGAGGGTTTGAAGGATTGTGCCATAAAGTTTAGTGAGATTTTTTAATCTGGATGTTCTCTTGATAGAGTCTTGTCTGTAAGGTAACTTTTTCTATTAATACTAATAATTTAAAAGAGTGTGTTAGACTGTTATAGTAAGCAACCAGGCATATACATGTTGAGGTTTATTTTATCTAGTATATTCTCAAAACTGTCATTCTTATTCTTAGTTGCAGTTCACTGGGTGCATATCATTTTCCAGCTTGCATATATTTGTCCGTGCACCTGATGCTTCCCAACATTCTGTTTTTTCCAGCTCATTTCCTCACATGATGTCAGCGTGAATGTCCTGAATAATAATCTGCTACCACATTTAAGTTATTATATAATAATGTTAGTCATGGGAAATTAAAAATCTGCATTTACTCAGAAATTAACATAAAGATATAGGAAATATGAGTAAATTTAGTAAAATTAAGTCAGTATATCTTTGAAAACAAGATGCATCCTTTTGCAAGTCACCTTTATACTTCTTTAGTTTGAATTATGTGTGAACCAATTCTATTTAGTGTGTGTGTGTGTGATGTACTGAGGGATTGGGTGGATGGTGTTCCATATAATCATTTTTTGTTTGCCAGGCTCTAAGGGAGCTGTTACTTCAGCAGTGATGTAGTTCAAACTGAGGGCTTGTATAGGAGCTGTACACGCTTCCTTGTTCTCAGCCAGGCCCTTATCTGGACAGTACACTTCCTCCTGGCATATGCTGACATATGCATAGCTGGGCGCTTCAGCAGCAGCGCAGAGACTCCTTCCTGGAATTGCCATCTCCTCTGTTTTTGCGTTTCTGGAGTGACGGAGAGGGAATCCAAGAGTCTGCTTGGAACCAAGATGGTTAGCATGATAACCTCTTGTCCTGTGGCTGTCGGGTCTGGGTCTAAAAGTTCCTCAGGGTCTTTGGGGGTGCAGGAGTCTGTTGGAAGGAGCCGTTTCCCTGCTCAACCTTTGAGGAAACCCCAAGTTCCAGGTCTGGGCATGGTTGGACTCTGACAATTAATCATGTATTTTATATTTAAAAAGTTAAAATTCAAGGGGTCAAACTCCATAAACTGAAGAATAATAAATGTGGTTTCTGCTACTTGCAAGCAGAACTAATTATGCGGATGGTGTATGGAATCAACAGGACTTGAATGACTTGAGCATCCATGCTAACAGCTGTTTTCCATCTCAGGACAGTCCTTAATTCAGGTCGCAGTCGTATGGGTCATGCCCTGGGTATATCGTAAGCCCCCAAACTCAGGGACGTACAACTATCCAATGCAGGTTGGCTGTAGCACTGTCTGCCTTGCTTTTTTGGCTAGATGTCTGGTTTTGGCTGTCTAGCTGGTGGCTTCGGAGCGGAAAGGGGAGGCCACACGGTGCTTAGGAAGCTGTTTAAACCAGCTTCCGCAGTCTCCTCCCCTTCCTCCCCTGGGACTGCCTCCTTTTCACCATGTCTGTGCTCTGTTTACTGAGTATGGAGAGGAAGTTGCTGCAGTTCACTCCATGCTGGCTGCGAGGGGATGGGGATGGGTGGGTTTCTTGGCTCTGCACTTGGAGAATTTCTCTGAGCTTGGAGCCAGAAACAGAAAAATCCTATGTCCCCCCAGATGTTGTCTAGGGCACATAGGATTGCTCCCTTAAAGTAAAATTACATAATTCTTCAAAGTTTCTGTTCTGTTTTCTCTTGGATCCATTTTTACTGCTCTTTGTAAAAAGCATATGTAGCTATGCTTTTCTGACTAAGTCTTGAAGATCTAAAGTACCTCTGGAGCAATGTGGGTGGTTCTATAATAATGTGGCATTTGACTTCAATTTATTCTATATTAGACATTTATGGTTAAGTTCCCATAAACAAAATTACATAGATTTTTTTAAAAAAATAAATAAAAGAAAGATCTATTTTTAATATTTACTGGCATTCTACAGTGTAGAGATGTTTCATCATCTAATAGTTTGTTTCCTGATGTGAATCAAAACTGAGAACATGACTTTTTACCTACAGGAGTAATTATTTTGCTTACCAACTCTATAACTCAATGTGGCTCCTATTCTTCCCATGAATAGAAGCCACTACTGTCATTTTGACAATGTTCTTCTCTCTAAATCTGAACCCAGTGTCTGTCACTGAGGCAGTTACTTTTCACTTGTTTTATGGATCAAGTAACAGAAAGAAGTGAAAATCATGCACAGTTGTTTCCTTCAGTCTCGCCTCCATTGGTGCTGCTTCAGGGGCTTTAACTTCCTCTCTCCTCCCTTTCCTATATTCAGCAATCTTGAAGAATCTGGAAGGAAGTAAAAGAAATCCCTAGCACCACAGTTACTGGGCTGCAAGGTAACAATCCCCACCTGGACTAGAACAGTGGTTGGGAGGGCTTGGCCCCAAAATCTGTTATATTGGAGAGAGTGGAAATTGAGCTCAGCTTTATTTACCTATGATCTTCAGTGTCAGCAGTGTGAGTAAACCCCAAACTCACACTGTGGTGAGGGGAGTCCTTAGATACTGGATTCAAACCTATGGAGTAGGTAGTGCCACCCCTCCCTCCCTCCGATTTGAAGCCAAAGTGCACATGCGTGGCAGTTAGTCATACACATAGCATGAAAAGAATTTCTAAAAATTAAGCAGTTGAAAATTCCAGAGAAGCAATTCAGAAAATTGTGGCTATTCCAGGTGAGCATATGCATTAGGTCTTCTTGGTTTTAAAACAGAGTTAGAAGAATAACACAGTTATATTTGTTTCTTTTAAAAACTCCACGATGCCTCTTTTAAGCATTTCCAAATAATGACAGAGTATTAGATGTTGTGGTCTGCTTACCTCAAAATCTCAAATCTATACAGCATTCAGTAGAATGGAAAAGGAGAAAATGAAAAAGATGCATAATTAACAATGTGAATTCAAGTCTATCAGTCATCAAAACCACCATCTATGATGATTGGGGTGGGTGGGTCAGGCAGGCAGGGGAGTGCAGCTCAATAGCATATATTAGGGGTGGGCAGTAAGTAGATCTAGATTTACTGGGTGATCTCTGGTCAGTTTGCAATCAATTGGCAAGGATGTTTGACTCCCAATTGTTCAATAATGGCACCCACAGAATTACCCACCTGTCATATACTATTGGAATGAAGAAAGCTTGGGTAACCAGAAGTGGGGGGTTTTGTGTAAGGGCTTTGAAATCCATTCAGTTCTGGTACTCAAAACAAATTATAGAATTCTTATTTTAAATGTATGTCATTTGCATCAGTTCTTGGATGTCAGGGTTCTAGTAAAAAAGGAAAATAGATCCCGCAACTTCCTCTAGTTTTATTAGCCATGAGGGAATTTTCTAAAATAATAAAGTAGGTAATGAATTCTAGTTAGCTTAAAGGGGGAAAGCCTTTAACTTTTGCTAACTATAACTAAAATATAGTACCATTCATAAGAGGGACGTTGATGTTTGTTCCCGCTTCAGAAAACAGCTTCTGACACTGCAAGACCTCTGCTTTAATTTTTAATCCTGACCTGCCAGGCATTCAGATTCCTTGCCTGTAACTCTACTAGAATCAACATATTATTGCATATGTTCGATGAACCATGGAATTAGTTCAGCATTCATTTCCAGTTACTTGGTTTCTAAATGTACTCTTTTGGGACCCAAACAGTGTTATCAATATTCTTTGTTCTACTTGCTCAGCATTTTTCCATTTAATATTGTTCAGAGGTTGTTGTTGTTGTTTTTTGAATTGCACCAGCTGCCTTCATTATATCTTCCTGAAGGAACAGAAAGAGTTCCTATATTAGTATCAAACAGTGTAGGACATTTTCTCTTCATGTAACCATTTGCCAATATAGCATTTTGGGTTAATAAAACAAACTGTTATGTTTTTTCCGGACATTTTGGTTCAGTTCAATTAAATAACAGTAGTCACAATAAGCTCACCTTCAGTAGCATTCAGGAAAATGTTGCTGCCTTTTGAATCCCTCACATTTTAGAGTGCATTCATCTAGAATCATAGAATGGTAGAGTTGGAAGGGGCCTATAAGGCCATTGAGTCCAACCCCCTGCTCAATGCAGGAATCCACCTTAAAGCATACCTGACAGACAGCTGTCCAGCTGCCTCTTGAATGCCTCTAGTGTGGGAGAACCCACAACCTCCCTAGGTCATTGGTTCCATTGTCATACTGCTCTTAACAGTCAGGAAGCTTTTCCTGATGTCCAGCCGGAATCTGGCTTCCTGTAACTTGAGCCCATTATTCCATATCCTGCACTCTAGGATGATCGAGAAGAGATCCTGGCCCTCCTCAGTGTGACAACCTTTCAAATACTTGAAGAGTCCTATCATGTCTCCCCTCAGTCTTCTATTCTCCAGGCTAAACATGCCCAGCACTTTCAGTCTCTCCTCATAGGGCTTTGTTTCCAGACCCCTGATCATTCTCGTTGCTCTTCTCTGAACCCCCTCCAGCTTGTCTGTATCCTTCCTGAAGTGTGGTTCCCAAAACTGGAGGCCTAACCAGTGCCAAATAGAGGGGAACCAGTACCTCATGTGCTTTAGAATCTATACTTCTCTTAATGCAGCCCAAAATAGCATTTGCTTTTTTTGCAGCCACATCATACTGTTGGCTCATATTCAACTTGTGATCTACAACAATTCCAAGATCCTTCGCGCTTATAGTATTGCAGAGCTGAGTATCCTCCATCTTATAACTATGCATTTCATTTATTTTTCCTAGGTATAGAACTTGGTATTTGTCTCTATTAAATTTCATTCTGTTTTCAGCCCAGCGCTCCAGCCTATCAAATTTGTTTCTGTCTTCCAGGGTATTAGCTATCCCACCCAATTTTGTGTCATCTGCAAATCTGATAAGCATTCCCTGCACCTCTTCGTCCAAATCATTAATAAAAATGTTGACGAGCACTTATCTAACAAGTATAGTCTTTGTAAATGGCCCAGAGAGCTTTGACTATTGGCAATATAGAATTATTATTATTATAATATTTATTTATTTAAATCCCACCTTTTTCCCAATACTGGGACCCAAGGCAGCTTACAAATTAAAACATGTACAGTTAAAACAAATAGCGATATACAAAAATAAAAAATATAATGAAACATAGTACAATTTTAAAATATTTAAAACATTTAAAAACATTATAAATACACATAATTAAAATATCCAAACTATAAGCAGTACATCCACAAAAGTCTGAACTACTCCCCAAAGGCCTGCCTCTGAAAGCACACCAAGGAGGGAGCCAGTCTAGCTTCCCTGGGAAGGGAGTTCCAGAGCCCTGGGAAGGGAGTTCCAGCCACTGAGAAGGCCCTCTCCCGCGTACCCACAAGGCGTGCCTATGATGCTGGTGGGACGGATAGAAGGGCCTCCCCTGAAGACCTTAGGGGACGGATAGGCTCATAAGGGAGAATACGGTCTTTCAGATATCCTGGACCCGAGCCGTATAGGGCTTTGTAGATCATAACCAGCACTTTGAATTGTGCCCGGAAACAGACTGGAAGCCAGTGGAGCTGTTCTAACAATGGAGTTGTATGCTTTCTGTAGCAAGCCCCAGTCAACGATCTGGCCGCAGCTCTTTGAACCAGCTGAAGAAACATAATGAATGGTAAGAATTTCTTCAACTTAATGGGCTGGTTTACATGATCACTTCAGTATGTGCTGGTGGCCATTTTGCATATGGCAGGGTGTTGCCACGGTTTGTCATGCCATCTGGACCTAGGTGATAAGAGTTGTTTGGTGATTAAACAGCCCTCAAATAATCCTATAACAGACCATGCCACCCATGTTCAGATGACACACAAACCATGGCAACTCCCTGGTTGGGACTGAATATTCAAAATGGCTGCTGGTGGGCTGTGGTGATCGTGAGAACCTGGTCACTGGGCTCATTTGTACAACTGTTACAGCCCACATTGCTTACATAAGGCACAATGGGTTGCTGTGCATGCTGGCTGCCCTTTTGAATATTTAAGCTATGGTGGTTGGGTGCCATGTAATGCAAATCTGACTAGTGTGATTTATGTGAGGGTTAACCCTCACATAAGACATCCTGTCCAGGTTCACATGACACAGTAAACTACTCACTACGGCTTGAATATTCAAAAGGGCATTTGGCACATACCCTAACACACTGTGGCTTAAATTAGAGTTCAGACAACGCTCAAGAGTTGAGCGTGGTTGTTGTTGAAATGTAGGTTGCAGTTGAAACATGGGTTATGATGTAATCTGAACACAGCTGTGCTAACAAACCATGGTTTGTTAACCACAAACAACCCATGAAGAGAATCCATGCTTTGTTGTTGGGTTGTGAACTGTGAGTTGTTTGGGTTAACAGACCATGGTTTTTTTTATCACAGCTGTATTCAGAGAACAGGATAAGTTTCAGCAACAAACTTTGTCATGTTTCAGTGACAACCCACATTCAACCACTCAACCCTTGAGTGTGGGTTATTGTGTTGTCTGAACCCAGTCATAGCATTATTTTGTCATCTGTCAGGCAAGGCAAAACAACTTGGGATACTACTGGGGACTCTTGTAGGGCAAGGGAGCTTATGGATGATATAGGAAAAGGGCTTTGCTCTGCAAGCTAAACCATGGTATGCCTGCACATTTGGAACCCGACCTCATCTAATGTGCAAGTGGGGGTTCATCATCATCAATTACTTACAAAAGCACTTAAACAGAAATTTCCAGAGGGATAAAAAACAAGAAAGAGTCTTGTGCCACCTTAAAGACTAACATATTTATTCTGGCATAAGCTTTCATGTATTTGATTATGAAAGCTTATGCCAGATATCACAAGGGTCTTGTTAAAAAAGAGATGAACCAAACTGGCAGGGGTTTCTAGGAGTTGAAATCTCAAGCATCTGCAGATCTATCTTCTGTCCTACAGCATCTGTATATTTGGTACCAAATTATTAAAGCAACATATAATTTCTATAAATGGTATTACTTGTAAGATCAGGCATCTATGCTTTGGTGCTCTAGGCCCTAATTTGATGACTCGCTATTTGACGTAAGGGAAACTGGTTGTTTTCTCCCTTAACACTCAATCTCTGTAGGTGGAATGCAGTTTCTGTTTGTCAGGTAACTTGAAAGCATTTGTTTTTGCCATTTTATGCCACCCATTAACAAAGACCTCAGGGCAGTTTACAAAAAGTTTAAATCAATAAATACAAACACATAACCATAATCATATCACAATATATATTAAAATGATATTAATACAACCAACATAAAACTGTTTAAAACAAGCCTAAAATCAGCACAAACCCACATAAAATGAGTTTTAAAAAACAAGCATAAAACCAGCATAGGGGAAAATAGTCTCAACTAAATGTTAACTATTGCAATATATTTCCATTAATGCTTTAGGAAGATATTTTCCTTGTACTTGGACTCCAGAAAGTTGAGTTAGACAGCAAAGGAAGAACTGAAAGATCCTAAAGATAGGCTTCTAATGATGGGAGTTCTACATGCCTCTGGTCAATTGAGCTACACATGTATCTGTAAATTCCCACTCTCTGCCTCCTCCTCCTTTAATTATACCTAGTGATCTGTGGCACAGTGTGTAAAGTCTTTATACCTGGGGTTCTGAAACCTCATGTCACAGCAAGAGCCTCCTCAAGTCACAAAGCAACTAATTTGAGCCTTCATAAGTATAATTAAAAAAAAGATGCAAAACAGTCTCTCATTCTAGGCAAAGGGCCAGGTAGACAATGAAAAAGAGGATGAACATGCTATAAGAGCATTCTCTTAGAGATAGATCCCAAGATAGCAAAAGCTCTGTAAAAAGAAAAATGGAGCTCTTCAATCAAACTTAAGAGGGAATTTGCCACAGTTTGGTTTGACCTTGATTTAACATTTTTCAAAATTGGATGGATCTGAATTATATAACTTGTGTCATCCAAGTACTTGACGATAGCAACACTTTTTTTTGTCTTATGAATTCTTGCCCTTCATTTCCACTGTCCTCTTTGTTTGAAAATATAACTATTTACTTTGGTCTCTTAAGGCTTTCAGTTAATAGGAAGAATGGTAAAAGATACAATGGATTGAACAATATAAATCATACCTTGAAGACAGATTTGTTTCTATGTCAACAGTTTACCTAAAATTCTTGTGTCTGGAAATAAGCAAGGATTGTGTTACACAGTCATCATTGGGTCATTCATCTGGAAAGACCATGATTCAAATCTTGCCTCATTCAATATGCCATCTCTTGCTTAGCCTTGGCTCCTCCATTTATTATTATTAATTATTATTATTATTATTTATTACACTTATATACCGCCCCATAGCCGAAGCTCTCTGGGCGGTTTACAAAAATTAAAAGATTGAGCATTAAAAAGACAATATACAAAATTTAAAACCATAAACATAAAACAGCTGTCATTAAAACGCTTTAAAATATTTAATTATTAAGCCTGGCCACAGTGTCAATCCAAACCTCAACTTGAGCTGTTAAAATGCCTGGGAGAAAAGAAAAGTTTTGATCTGGCGCCGAAAAGATAACAGTGTTGGCGCCAGGCGGGCCTCATTGGGGAGATCTCATTTAGAGATGAATGAGTATTTTGATGATGATGTTAAAAAGCAATACATTTTTCTCCATTGGTGCCCTAACAGATCTGTTTTGAACCAGTATATGTGGGGGAAATCTTTCTTTCAACATTAGCTAACATTTTTAAAAAAGTAGGCATAAACATATAAATCATTGTATAGGCTGAAATCTGGCTATTGCCTATGGATGGTTCCACTCCAACTCACTTCCACAGATACATTCGATTTTGATGTCATGGCAATGCGCAATTGTCAGAAATGTTACAAGTGCTGATGGGTAGAGGTCAGTGGAAGAATGTTGAGTGCTACAAGAAGACGGCTTGTGTTGCTGGGGTGGAATGCACTTATGCAGGGTCTTGGGAAAAGGTGGGCAGAATATTGTTGGTAGCAAGAGAATCTGAAAAGCAACAAATGTAACCTGGAGAACTCAGAGAGAGAAGGCCTAATGCTATAAAACAGGATTTCTTTTGCAGATGCTGAGTTAATATCATAGATACGTTCTCTACTGTGTTATGGTGTTACCCTTTGGAAACTATTTTGTCTTCAGTTCTTTTATGCATTAGTTTAGTCAGGATTTTTTTATTCATTGCCTGAAGAAACAAACACTTATGTCCAAATTAAATCTTAAGTTTTGTGGTGCTTATTTATGCTACTGATAAACCCCCTTCATACTCTTTCATTCCTATCTAAAGGAAGTTGGAAGGGGCCTTGGAGATCATCTAGCCAAATTCCCTGCTCAATACAGGATCCGCACTGCAGGATGCAAATACAGCTCCCTGACAAGCTTCCTAGGCTAGCAAATGTTGGAGACAAGGTACTATAATAGATTTACAGAGGCCACTTGTAGTGCTGCATCCAATAATCCAACAAGACAATAATCCAACAAGGCAATTCTTAGGCTTTTAAGTATTTCCAAATATTCAATTACTGGTCTAGTTTGGCCAGCACCTTTTGAACGAATAGTCAATTTCCAAAAATTCATTACCAGCGCTGATGTGGGTGGTGTTCTCCCCAAAGGGGTGACACCAAAGGGAGATTCTCTTTGGGTTGCCACTTCAGGGAGTCACATGGGTAAGGGTGTGTTTCCCCCCTGTTGGCGAGGAATAGGAATGTTACCAGGTTTCTGTGTGAGACAGGCCTATGATCCTGACCTAGGGTGGGAGCAGTTGTGGCATGTAGGTTCCCCCTCTGAGTAGGACTCAGGGGAGGAGAAAGGTAGGAATACTGATTCTAAGTCAACATCTTCCATCCAATTGGAAGTGGAATGTAATCACCTATGTGGTCTCATTTATTTAATTGCCCTAATTTGCCATCATTGTCTTTATTTTTGTATTTTAGCCAATTGGTTTACATCTATTAGGTGACAGAATTATTACTGCTTGCACTGTGGCACTTAAGCATTTTCCTCCTTCTTTTTCCTTCATTCCTTTCTTTTCTTCGTTCTCTTTTTCTTCTCTTCTTGCTTATTTCTGGATAACGTATTTACAAGCTAGAATGTGAGGAATATATGGAGGTAGAGGGTACCCCATAACAAGCTATATCCCTCTCTGATCCTTCCCCGTCCCAGGTGGACTGGCTACTGCACCCTCTGGCCTGGTTGTGGTGTTGGTGAATTCCAGGTCAGTTTACAACAAGACCTCAGTCATCTGTAATATTATCATGATGAGGGAACCGACCTGGTGTGCATCATGGAGACCTGGGTGGGTGAGCTGGACGGTGTAGACCTAACACAACTTTGCCCACCTGGTTACTCAGTGCAGCACCAGTCCAAGCTGGCGGGCTGGGGTTGAGGGGAGGGTTCACTGTGATCCATAAAAGTTTAATCTCACTCTCCCTTTGTCCTGGGACAGGGTATGAGGGTCTGAACATTGTGTTGGGCTGCCCATCCTGCTACCCAATGGATTCTCTGACCAGCTGGCTGAGGTGGTCTCAGGTGTAGTGCTGGAGAACCTAGGACTCTGATGATGGAGGACTTGTCCAGCACTCGTTATTTGAGCTAGCTGCAGGGGACTTACCATTTGGATCAGGGGAGTGGTGAATGCATCATTGTGTGATGGTGTGGTCCCTACTGCCTTGAAGGAGGAAGTTGTGCAACTTCTATTGAAAAATCCCTCCCTGGATCCAGAGATTTACGCTAATGATCATCCAGTCACAAACACCCAATTCCTGAGAAAGGTGCTTGAAAGGGTGGTGGTGTCTTAGCTGCAGGTGCTGATTATCTGGATACATTCCAGTCTGAATTCAGTCCTGGTTTGGGGACAGAATTGGCCTTGGTCACTTGATGGATAACCTTCTTCAGGAGAGGGTGAGGGTTACCCTGTTACTTCTTGATCTCTCAGTGCTTTTGATACTATTGACCATGGTATCCCTCTGGACCCCCTCCATGAGTTGGGAGTTAGAGGCACTGTTCTACAGTGGTTAAACTCTTTACTTTCAGGGTCAGTTCCAGAGAATAGCAGCTGATGGATACCACACAAGGCACCGTCTTGTCCCCAATGTTATTTAATATCTATATGAAGCTGTTGGGAGTGGTCCTCAGGAGATTTGGGGCAAGGTGACACCAGTATGATGATGAGACCCAGCTTTGTTTCTCTGTGACATCTGAATCAGGAGAGGCCTTGCACATTCCGAACAGGTGCCTGGATGCAGTTATGTTTAATAAACTGAAGTTGAATCCTGATAAGACAGAGACCCTCTGGGTGATAGTTCCCAGAAATTGGGCTGTTTGCATGTTCTTGATATGGTTGCGCTTCCTCTGAAGAAGCAGGTATGTACTTTGGGGGTGATCCTGGATCCATCTTTGTCACAGGAGGCCCAAGTGAACTTCAGTTGGCACGCCAACTACACCCGTTCCTGAATAGGGTTAGCCTAGCCACCTGTGGCTAGTGCAGAATGCAGCAGCTAGAGTGCTAAGTGGGTCCCTCAGCTATGCTCACTTAACACCTGTGTTAAAGGAATTGCACTGGCTGCCTATTAGCTTCCGAGCCATGTACAATGTTACGTTATTATACAAAGCCCTAAACAACTTGGGACCAGTATATCTAGCAGACTGCTGGTTATTCTGAAATTAACGGAATGTCGCCATGCAGTACCTCGACAGCTGGCCTTCTCAGTAGCGGCACCCACCCTCTGGAGAACCCTTCTCCATGCAGTTTGGGATGCAGAAAGTATGACATCTTTCAAACGCCTCCTGAAAATGCACGTGTTCACCCAGGCTTTCCCTGGCTTGTAATTAAATTAGTCATGCTGCTCCTTCTTACTGCTCCTTGTAGAGCTCTTATTGTAATTGGAATTATTTTAATACTGTATTTTAAATGTGATTTAAATATTTTTATGTAAACCACTTAGGGGTTTTATTATATTTAGCAGTGTATTAATATCACAAATAAATAAGCAAACAAACAAATGCATTCTTAAAGATCTTTTTAAATTCCACATATAGTAGGAACTTACAGCATATACTCTAATAGATCTTGAATAGAAGTTACTCTATTGAAAAATAGTAGAGATCATTTTCTGGGAGATCATTTGATAGCAAGAGTGGGTTGGCCTACTGCTGATTTTATCTGTGATCTGTTAGCAGATTATAGTAAAGCTATTACAATCAAGGTTACAACTTTTGCTGAGGCAGCTCAAAAAATCTGCCGAAATTTTCTAAAGAAATCAGGTGTAGATTGCAGAGGGGACCACCTGCTATAATTTCCTGTTGTCATTGCTACTGGAGTCTGTATAATTTTTCCACCAGTGTAAATCTCAGCCTTTTCTCTCAGTTTGGTTCTTTTATATGAGTTCTTTCCCTCTGAGTTCATAAGAATTTAGGCTGTCATATAGACACCTTGTTTTATTGTTGTGGTTGTAACTGCCTTTGTGCCATTGACAAAATGAATTTGAAATACATATTTTAAAAATATCACACATACGTACACACACACACACACACACACATGTCTATGTCTTGTATAGAAGCTACTCCTTTGTCAATATTTATTTTAAAAGTAAATAAGCATTATATATCTATATACACACACATATACACACACATTTATGAATTGCTTATATTAAAGAAATTTCTAAGTGATATAAAAAGTTTTTAGATAGAAGACAAGGTTATCTCCCTGGGAATGCCTCCTGGAAAAGATATGTTTTCAGTAGTCACCAAAAACCTAGAAAGGTCGTAGCCTGCCTAATTAGGCTGAGCCTGCCTAATTTATGGTAGGGAGTTCTAGAGAATGGGAGGTACGACACTAAAGGTCTTGTTCCGAGCCATGATGGACTGAAAATCTGAAATTGTGGGTACCACCAGGAGGGTGTATTAGATTAGATTTATATTTTATATATTCCAGTTCATCAAGAGGGTCCATATTGGTTAACAGCTAAAACCAAAAGAATAATTAAAATAATAAAGCAGCAAAGTCAAGCTAGAAAAAAAAACAGTAAAGTAGGGTAACCATATTTTGGAAACAAAAAAGGAGGACAACATGGCCGCCCCAAGGGGGCGTGCCCACCAACATGCCCAGCCCCCAAGGGGACGTGCCCACAAACATGCCCAGCCCTCAAGGGGGTGTGCCCACCTGAACATGGCCTTGATCACATGTCTGGTTTCACAGACACAATTAAGACAAACTGCTCTACGTAACATCTTAATGTTAAAATCACTGATATAAAGAACAAGTTAGACATTGTATCTGAAATTAACTTCACTCACTTCTACTTTTTTTCGCTTTTGCTGTACTTTGAAGCTTTTGCTATACTCTGTGTGATAAGTTTCCCCTTCCTTCAGATATCTTTTCTGACTGCAAATCCTTCACTGGATGACCATAGTCTCACCTTTCCTAACATTTAACACTCTTTCTCCATCACCTTTCTCATACCCATACTCACAGATTCAGCATACTGCTACCACTGAACAGGTGCAGTAAAATCTAGTACAACAAACTAGCAACCTAGCATTCAGAAAGAGTATAAAATATAATTACCCTGTAAACATTGGCCATGGAACAAAATGGAATAAAGGCTTGCAGTCATTTCGCCCTAGCACTTCTTAGCTTAGCCAGATCCACACCAAGTAGGATATAGCAGTGTGAGAGCAGTATATGAAAGGCAGGAGCCACACTATTGCTTTATAGCAGTATTGAAGTGCACTGACAACTGCTAGGGCCCATTGACACATACCATATCCCACTATATCCTACTTGGTGTAGATCTGGCCCTTGTTTCAAGTTCAGGTTTATCAGTGAGAAAATACTCTAAAAATGTGTCATTATATCTCTGGTTCATTAGCCATGTAAACAAGACCATGGTTAGTAGCTATACAAAGAAAGGCTGGAACAGTTGCCCATTATCACAATGCTAGCTAAACAAGGATCTTTCCCTCCTTTTATCCAAATAGTCTTGAATTTACACTGCCTCAATGTGCAGAGAACAAAAATCCCAATCAGGGACCCAAAGAAAACTGCCCAAAGAAATGACAGGTACAAGTCCCATTGATTTCAATAAAGCTTACTCCCAGATAAATGAATATAGGATTGCAGCCTCTTCACACCTGTTCACCTTACACTAGCAAGTGCAAGCCCCTCCTGTCAAGGACAACCATGCATTTACAGAACCTGGACTCATGGATCATATAACCAACAGGTGCTCTACAGAAAGATGCTTTCAGAGCCTAGGAGATCCAAACACACTCAAAGAAGTCGAGCAAATCCACGCTAGGCACTCATAGCCTACCATCAAGGATTTTACTGAGGCAACCGCCCCATCATTCCAGATGTTCTTAAATGAACTAAAGCCTAAACATGGCCATGGAAACATCTGTATCAGAATGAGATAAAAATGCCAACTAAAAGTGGTAAGTGACCAAAAAATAAAGAACCAAGCTACACAGAGAGGAATACAGTAAGGATTGTCCATACGTAAGAAAAGAGAGATTATGAAGGGCACTTCAGCCTTTGCAAATGAGTTGAGGGTTACTTAGATTTAGACTTATTTCAATATATACGTGTGCAATCTTATGCATGTTTAGACAAAATATATAGAGAGAGTAACTTTGTAAGAGGTGATTTGGGGTGGGAAATCTGCAGCTGGGGGTGGGGATTGCTGAACTCTACATGATCGTCATAATTAGCAAATGGTTTGCATAACATGTAAATAAAGCAACACTGCCTCCCAACAAATAGCACTCCTGATGGCCTAATAATAATAATACCTTTCAAGTATGAGCTGTAGAATTCACTCAGAGGATGCACCATCCATTCTTCCTAGGCTAATGATTTGTCAGCTTGAAGTTTTCTCTCTGGGAGCTCCCCACAGACCCATAGAAAAACTGAATTGTGAAATATTTTCTTTGTGTTTTGGGTGGCTGGCAAAGTGTTAGGGCAAACCCCTTCCACTCTCTGGAGGCTTAGAAGGACACACCTACCCATAAGCTGCTTTGGGGAGTTACTCTTAAGATCTTGATTAAAGTTCATTCTGGAGTCCTATGCTTGTTTAAATGGGAAAATGTTCTTTAACTCCCAGCCAGCCATGCCAGCTGGGGAATACTGGGACTTGTAGGGTTTTTTTTTCCCTGTCTAAACCTGGATAGGATTGCACCTTTGTGAAATAGTTTTTATTTTTAAAAGCAACTTGTCTCAACTTCTGTTTAGCTCGTTATAATATAGAACTGGAAACTGAAGCACTGATGCTACATTCTTGCCCTGGAAGTTTCCCATGCAACCCACATTATAAGCAAAACAACATATATTTAATATAACACATCTCCAAATGGCTTATAACATATATTTAAATATACATTAAATTCTTTATGCTCACATATTTCCACCAGAGGTGGAAAAGTTGTTCCTATGAGCAATATTACGGTGCAAACATTATTACATGTGCTCCTTGTGTTCCTGCCGCGGCACTCCTCGTGCTGCGGCGGCGGCGGTGCTCAATTCCAGAAGTGCAAAATCAGGCCTCTGCTGCATGCGCTCTGGACTTCTTGGGCTTGTCGCTATGGCGCCAAACCCCGAGGAGCCTGAAGCATGCTCAGAAGAGGTGGCAGAGGCCTGATTCCAAAAGTGATGAAATCGCCCTTCTCCCGCCTCTTCTGCTCGGCCTCCGGCCTCCTTGAGGTTTGTCACAATAGCGACGAGTCCGAGAAGGCCGGAGGCCACACAGAAGAGGCGGGGGAAGGGCGATTTCGTCACTTCTGGAATCGCCCCCCCTGTCTCACGCAGCCTCCGGCCTCCTCGGGGCTTGTAGCTATTGCGACAAACTTCGAGGAGGCTGGAGGCCACGCAGAAGAGGTGGGAGAAGGGCGATTTCGTCAGTTCCGGAATCGACCCCCTGTCTCTCCCGCGCGGCCTCCAACCTCCTCGAGGTTTGTCACAATAGCGATGCTAGGAAGGGCCGAATGCAGAAGGATCCACATGGGCCTTTCTAGGCTCTCCGGAGCGGCGGTCTGGGCTCCTGGTGGGTCGGCGTGATGGCGGCGACCCACCAGGAGCCTAGACGGGCGGCAGGGGAGACTGGAAAGGCCCGTGTTGATCCTTCCGTATTCGGCCCTTCCTGGCTCCACCCACGCTACGTACGTGCTCGTTGAGGTTCGTCGCCATTGCGCCGGCCCCCACAGAGCCCGTATGTAGCATGGGCGGAGCTAGGAAGGGCCAACTACAGAAGTATCAATACGGGCCTTTCTAGGCTCTCTGGAGCGGCGGTCTGGGCTCCTGGTGAGTCGCCGTGATGGCGGTGACCCAGCAGGAGCCTAGACGGGCGGCGGGGGAAGGCAGATTTTCCGGATTTGGGGGCTGAAACAAGGATTTCCGCCCGAATCCTCGTTTCCCGCCCATTTTCCAGACTTGTCCAGGGGTTTCCAGTCCTCTGGTCACTCTAAGTAAAGTAGTAGTAGATCTTAGAACAATACAATTAAAAATTGTATTGTGGTAAAATATAATGTGAGTCAGTCAATACAACTTAATAAAGAATTAGCTAAGACAGTCTAAAATACAAACATTTTAAAATAAATTTAATTGTTTTTGATTTCTTGCGGAAAGACAACAGGGAACTAATGTTCCTTGGAAGGGAGTTGAAGAGCATTGGGGCTACTACTGAGAATGAGAAGGCCCTGCTGCTATGCGAAGCCAAGATAAAAAAGAATTCTGACCAGGACCTTACCTGAAGATATTAAGTGTCAGGGTAGGTAATACAGAAGGAAGTGCTCCCAAAGATACCCATAGATAGTGGTAGAAATAAACTGTATGCACTGACTCTTCTTTATTTTTTACTGACGTACCATTTGTCTGATTTTTAAGGTGGGCATGATTTCTAAACCAAATAGATTTTAAAATTTATTTAATTTAATTTTAAATAGTTATAAGCTTCTTCCTTATACAATGTCCTCACAATGATTTTCAGTCATAATATATTTTGTCACAAATAGAATGGTGGTTTTCTAATAGCTTGTTTCTGTGACCTTTCTGAAGAATTTGGTCTTTTCTTTTAAATTTAGTTCTTTTACTGGCTATTTTTGAATTTGGATAGAACTTCTGTTCTGTTATACTAATCTTTCTAATGACTCATTAGAAGAATTGAACTGTTAGTTCTGTAAACAATTATGTTTCTAAGTTGCTGTGGTGCTATTGTTGTTTGGTGCTATAGACTAATATGGCCACACATAGAGGAATTATTATTAACTCTAGTTAGTTCCTATAATAGAAGAATTTAGCTCTAATAGAAAACATTTTAAAACTATTCTATACAGGGAAGAAAACTGTAGAAGTCATTACTTATGTAGGTGTATGTTCCTTTTTTCCCAAGGAAAAATATCTTGTGCCTAGTAGTATATTGTACCTTGTCAGCATTTATTTCTTTGCAGCACTAGTTTTTCATTCCATGCCAACAAAGTAACATGCTGCTGCTTGTTGAAATTTAATATGATCTCATCTTCAGTGAAGCTCCCTTTTGAAATTCCACTCTCTCTCTCTCTCTCTCTCTCTCTTTTTGTTAAACTAATATACGTGGCCCTTAAAATCATCATTTTATCTCCTAATTAGTATGGAGCTTCAGAGTTGGAAGTAATTATCTCAATTTCTTGCCTGACATGAACATAAATATGCTGAGGCAGTATTTCTACCCCAGGTCAATTTACAACTCTGTATACCAGTTAGCTGCTTATTCTTCTAATTTTGTACCCCAGAAGCAATCAAAATTTTCTAGGGGTAAAAAACCCAAGATTACTGGAAGCCATTCCTTCTGCTCAAGATCATGACACTGGAAAATAGCATTATACTATTGTCTGCAAATTCAAGAGATGAAATGCAAACTGTTGTGAGTTTGTTCTCTTTACACTCAAATCCAGGTCTCCTATTAGTGAAATAGAGGGCCTGTCTTTAGAACTCACATGGGATCATCACAGAATAATTGTATTAACAGCTTCAAGTCAACTCCAGCAGCAGCACTTAAATTATAGGATAAACACTTAACTGTTGGCCTATGATGAGGCTTTTACTCAGTCAGCTCACTGGTTCATCTAGCCCAATATTGTCTATGCTGACTGACAGAAGTCTCTAAAGTCTTGAACAGAGCTCTTCACTAGCATCTACCACCTGAACCTTTAACTGGAGTTGCTGAGGAGTGACTCTGGGACTTTTTTACATGCTACATGGTGGTTGTCAGTGTGTTTGGATGTAGTTACTAATAGTTAGCTCTTGCAGATAGTAAAGTACTGTTTGCCAAGAGCAGCTTTATAGAGCAGCTCTGTATTTTGATTGTGTTGTCCTTTTCTTCTGTTCATACCCTTATAATGAAATCAGCAGGTTTTCAGTCCCTAGATACCTTTCTTCCCTTGCAAAATGTCATTCAAGAATCAAAATAAATACATTGCCAGGAAAAACTTCATGTGATGAGCATCAACCTCAGAAAAATGAATAATTTAGAACATTGATTGATTGATTTAAAGCATTTTTACACTGTTGTTGACCAAAAAGACTCCCAATACAGCTAACATGTATCAATACTAAGACAGTCCCTGCTCTCAGCTGTAGAATTTAACAGGTATGACATACAAGAAAAAAGGATGGGGAGAGAGGAGGAAAAGAGACATTGACATTACTATTGCTTCAGGATAGAAAAAGAGTTTCTTGGGAATTGGAACTCTTGTTCATTGTGCTTTGTGGCAAGATTTCTCCTTAGGATGTTTTTATACAGAGGCTTCTATCCCACATCTTACAAGTGGTCTTCCACTTGCACAGTGGGACCTCCCTCCCCTTTCCCTCTCCCTGCACCCCTCCAATCTGCTCTGGAGGGCCCCCAGCTCTCTGGAGCAGATTTGGGAGAAGGTGTGGGGGGCTGCAGAGAGAAGGGAAATCCACTCCACCATCAGTTTCCATTCCATTGGCAGAGCAACACCATTGGATCCAAGCCTGAGATTCTTAGCTGAAACAGTATCTCACAAATGTGATGGCTTGGATCCAGAGATGACTTGCGTGAACAGAAAGACACTTCTACTTGTGCTAGATAGCCTTGTTGAATTCTCCCAGTTTCCCTGTCCTACAGCAGGCCCCCATGCCTCATAACATGGAGTTAAAGGCTGCTTCACCTTCAGGAGTGGCTTTTTGGAAACGAAGGGGGCTGTAGTGACAGGAACCATGAAGGCCCATTGTGCAAGTAGAATTGTTCTTGTTTAGATCCACTATATTTTAAAAAATTGTGGTATAGCTTTTTTATTGATGTACATTTTTAAAAAAATCTAGGACTTTGAAGACAAAGGAACCCTAAACCTGGAACACTTGGTTACATTGGCTCAGCTTTGCAGTGGTCCTTAGTGTCTTAGGGTGTTGGCTGTTGTCTTTTTTTTGCTGATTAGAACATGAAGCAGTGATTTAGTGCCACATAAACATCCTGTTTATGCTTTATGAAGCAGTTGAAATGCAGTAAAGGCGATGCCCTTGAAAATGATCATCTCTCTTCTCTTAATCCCCACCCTCTCTGAAAATCCTGTTAAAATTGGCAGTATTTTTATGTATGTGGAACAAAGAAAATTAATGAATGCTGCAATCCTATACAGTCTTTCCTGGGAGTAAGTTCCATTTAAACTCAATGGGGCTTGCTTCTGAGTTGAATACAGAATTGTACTTCATGTTGTATAAAGGTGGCTTGCATGAGTGCAAAGGAAGACTCCTATATTTACAGAGGCAATGGTTGTATGGAGGTGGACTTTGTGTCATGCGTTTCTTTAAATTTTTGCATATTACAAATCTTATAATTAAGATATTTCCAGTATTGCTTTATCAGATTTTCTATAGCTTTAGCAAAATATTTTCTTATATGAAGAGTAAATTGTTTAACTGCTGTGTATTCTGTTAATACATGTTTGTGTTGTTTGTATATCTTGAAAATTTTGAAAAGCTAGCTATAAATACTTGTGCTTTGTCAAAGTTAATAAAGGCAAGAAAACCAAGCATTGACGATTACTAGAAACATTGGCTGTGTCCAGACGTCACTTTAAGCTATGATGGGTTAAATAAGCTACTATTATCCCCCACTGTCAATAGCTTATTCAACTACTGTATGTAATTTGACTCACCTTCCTACCTTGCTGCAATCCTCCTGTCTGAGCAGTGGCGCTGTTTCACCACTGAAGCACTGGAGGTTTGCAGAATCAAGACAATACACATCATACATAGCCTCACCCAGTCAGGAAGCACCCAATCCACCATCAAACCCCTGCACAATAACTCTCCAAGGAGGGAAAATACCAAGTGCCCCCCAAAGGGGGAAATGCCTAAAAAACCTTGGGAGTTTGCAGGATCAGAACCAAACACCATACAGCATCTCCTAGGCAGGAAGCACCTGATCCACCCTGGGCATTTACTCCAGAGGAGCAAAAATCCCAAGTGCCTCCAAAAAGGGGAGATGCCTATAATATCTTGCGGGGGGGGGGGGTGCAGGATCAAGGCCAAAACTCATACCCTGCCTCCTCTATTAAAGAGGCACTCAGTGCACTATGAAAACCCGGCACTGGCTGTGAAAGCAGTGAAAATCTGAGGTGCACCAAAATGCGGGAGATGCCTATAACAACCTGGGGATTTGCAGGATTGGAACCAAACCTTATAGCCTGCCTCCTCTACACTGCTGGCTTGGTCCCTTTAATATGTTCCTAATCAATAAGCCAGCAAACAGTAGAGCGGCACCTGTTTTGACTGCCCTTGCCTCATAGGTCTGTAGCCAGCCAAATTGACCTACTGTGGTCACATGACACAATAACCCACTATGCAGCTCATGAGTTATCAGAGTGGGTTATTTTGGCAAAATAAGCCATTGTGGGTTTAAAAGCTCCCACCAGAAGACACTTTAATCCATGATGGGTTATTTAAGCCATGATGGCTTAATTAACTCAACATGAGTTATCATGTTGGCCAAACCCAGCACAGAGTTCCACCCAAATTTTGTAGAACTCTGTGCTGCCTTTTTATAAAATGCTCTGGACATTTAAATCATGATGCAGCTTTTTTGTGCATGGATCTCTCTTGCACATGTGGGTATTTCCAGCCATCCCATATTTGTCTCTTTGAGCAAATTGGGACTCTCTACTGTAATGAATGGGAATACTGTTGTAAGCAAGGAAATGTACTCACTTGAGGCACAGCATGTGGGAAAACTATCAGTTGATTACAGCATTATACTTTTAAAATTTTAATAGCACTTAGAATAAAATCAACCATCATCATCAACTTTATTATGGTCACCGACCAGACTTTACACATACAAAAGAGTAGGGAGAAATTACATACAAATTTGAGAAATAAGCAGCAAAATCAATTCTGGAGAGACCTTATTCTCATAGCGTTCTGAAATAATTTAGTAAAAGCCTTGGTTGTGTCTCTGTCCTCTGTGGCCCTGAAGCAATGAAGGAGTGCATTAATTTCTAATCGGGTGTCAAGCAATAATTTCTCTCTAATCTCTATTTAAAAAGAGCAACAGCGTAGAACATGGATAACCGATTCAATTTCATTGCTTCCACATGGGCCTAGGTGATCAGAAAAACTGATTTTCTGAAACCTTCTCTGTAACAGAACAGATAGCAGGACATTAAATCTCACCAGAGTGAGTGCACACCGATATTTGGGGATGTTAAGAATTGAAAAATATTTCGCTTCTGCCATTCCATAACTCAGGTTAACGCCTAAGAATAGAGGAGAATAACTTCTATCTGCTGTAGATATTAAAACTTGTAGGTCACAGTCCCTTACCCTTTGAGACAGAAGGGTTTTAAAATAAACCATAGTATACATGTAAAAAAATAATCCTATCCGTCCATATCCACCACAAGAACACTGTCTTTCCTATTCTTAGAACTGGATTTCCCCATGGAGTCAATTTTGCATGCGAGAATATATCAAACTGTAATTGATGTGATACTATACACTACACTTCTCTAACAGCTAAAATTATAGGAGGGGGTTTATTTATTCTGGTATGTCAAGAGCCTAATGCCGTCCATTTGGGAAGAGGGTCTATACATAAGGATTCCAGAACTGACTGGGGTGGAAAATGTAAACGAACTGGAAAAGACCGAAACTTAGTGCAGGCATTTATTTTCTTGTACAGTTACATTATCGTGTAATTTTTTTCAGGAGCCTTAGATTGTATTTCATGATCTAAAAGCTCCACTTCCTGCCATACTAGGAAAAATTGTGAAATTTCATTTTCAACTTTCATCGCTCTTCTTGTAGATACAACCTTGAAATATGGCTCATATTTACCTACAAGGTAATAAAATGCATATGTGTAACAGCTTGATTTTCTATCCTTTTTAAAATCAAGCCTTATTTTGTTACTTTTGAAGTGTCTCTAAACGAAGCCCTCTTCTTTTTGTTATTGTTGCGCAGTTTAAGTGATGTACAAAGCCATGGCAGTGTATATTACTCATGGATAATGTTAAAAGTATGCATTTTTCAGGAGCATGTCACTAAATCAAAATGAAAAAATATTATCTGTCATTTGCAATCTGCGATCTGTCCCACAATTTTATGTGAGCATCCCTGTTTTAAGAGATCTCTGATGTAAAAAGCCACCTGAGAGTGATCATATCATGACTCCAGCCAGGAAGCAATTAGATCTGAAATTCATATGAGGTAAAGAGTTGTAGGTGGGAGCAGAGATACAAGCTTTACAGTGACAGGAAAAAATATATATTAAGCAATTAATAACTACCTTTTAAAGTTTAAATTACAAACTGTTAATGTCCATGAAAGGAAAGGAAATCTTTTATGTCTACAGTCTTTGAAGTCCAGATTCAACTGAGTTGTGGTACTTATAAATACATTTGCTTTAAACTATAGTAATTTTAAAATAATATAGAAAATTAACACTCAGTTTCACAGTACTGCCCCATAGAGGGTATATTGCTTAAGGCATATAAAGACTCAGTAGCTGAACATTTCAGAAAAGTGTAAGGAACCATGATTGGTTAGCTGCCATTGCTAGCACCATTTCTCAAAATGTTAATCAAATGGTAACATCATTTTTTGATTCCTTATGCCCCATCATCGTTAAACTAATGTGCTTCCCCTTTCTTCAGGAAGTGTCTAATGGCATTTGAGGGAGGGAAAACTCATTAGCTTCCTTCCTGACTAATGTAATTTTATTTCCTGTTGTAACGGTGGCTTCAGCCAAAACCAACAATGAGAACAGAAAGCACTAGCATGTGCAAAACATTTGCTTGTTCAATCAGAAATACAATATATAAAATACATGTGGATAGTCAGCTACTTTTTCTAATTCTGCGTATCCACATCTTTAAGTCCCCGACACAAATTTTACTGGTACTGTGTATCGTTCTGTTTAAACTTTTCGCACTTTAAGTAATTGAATGTTGTATAATTTTAACATCTCTTCCTATCAGTAAGGGAAATAACAGTTCAAGGCTGGCATTTTATATTTTCTTTGGTTGACCTCAGAACGTTCCCTGTTATGTTAGGCTGTCTGGCAAGATTAAAAGAGAGGGTGGGAGAGATTTCCCCCCACTCATCAGACCAAGGTGCTTTAACTTCCAGGACTGACAAAAGAATGTTTTCAGTCAGTACCGTAAGAGAGCTCTGTGCTGAAGTGAAAGACAACTTTAGCAGGTAAGAAAAGAGACTACAACTTTTAGAGCATTGACCATGGCTCCCTGACACTATTCTTGACATTTTTGTATAGATTAGGTTAAGTGGTAACTTGCCAGTATAGCTAGCTAAAGGGGGAAAATATTAAACCTGTTATAAGAGAAGCTTAAACTGTATTTGGAATTTAATGAGCTTTCCTGAAAATGGAGCACTATTGCTAAAGAAAATTACAAACCAGAAAAACTGAATTTATAAGCTAAAGAAATGAGACATGAATTTCATCTCTTCCATCTATGTGGCATGCATGCCAAGTAAGAATCTAAAGGATAAAGAGTTTACTTTTATGGATGCTAACGATATTGCTTTAAAACTGTCTGAAAAGTTCAAGTCTCTTGCTCAATTTTACTTAAGATGTTGGTTGCTTAGGTCATCACACTATCAAAGTATTTAGATACAAATACTGTGATTAGACTGATCATGAGCTAAATGAAAAATATGTGCTTCAGTAATACTATTAAATGTGTTCAAATTCAAAAGCCGTATAGTTACATAAAACAGTTTTACTTACCTGAAATGGCAGAATGTGTTCATATTTTATTTGTTAATGTTTTTCAGTGTGGAAAACACAATACCTCAGCTTATCTCTATAATCAAAACTGTTGGTTTCTTCTTGAGTGTGGGTTACATTAGCATTGCTACAACCATCTTATGGAGAGAAATGTATGACAGAAGGAGTGAGGAAAGATGAGAGAGGTTTAGGTTAATAAATGAATAAATGGTACACTCTGTTTTCCTACAGCCTTTCCCAAGCCAGTCTCCATAAAAAAACAACACCCCACCACTGTGTTATTAATCCACAAAATTTATAATTCCTTTAATTTAATTCTGAGAGTTTAAGAATCATACCAAATTCTGCTGAAGTCCAGAGATCTCTTAAAAATATTTGAATGCCAAAACAAATTAGCTAAAAGGTTTGTCTGTATTCATATAATGCCATTTAGAGAGGGGTGGGGAGTGGGGACAGCATTTAAATTGGTAAGCATGAGAAATGTTCTGAATACAGTAACTTGACAAGTGTGACTCAATTAACTGAAAATTTACCATTGAGCTCCTACTTCAGAAGAATATCTACTGTTACATGAAGTAATCCTGGATCCTGCTTATATGGGTTATATTCATAATTATAATCAGGTTTACGACATCTATTTTTAGGTTTTCCATTGATGGTGATCTGCTTCTACTAAGGTTCAGTACAGTTGCAAAAACAACAACGATTAATGGGGGTCATTTGTGCACCTTTGCCTTGTATGTTGCATATTCACAGAGTAAAACTGAAAACATTCTAGGCAATGTAAAAGAGATCCACTTAAACATGCATAGAATGTATATCTTATACTGATTGTAATGAACAAACGTTACCTGATACTTACAATGTTGTCTCCTTTTTCTGCTTCAGAACAGAATATTCCACATTTGGGAATGTGGTGTTGGGAATGTTATATTATCCCTTCGGGAATGTCTGCATTTTTCCCCTAGTCCCTTGTGACTAGAGATGTTAGAAATTCAAAGTATGTTTAATGGAGTGAAGACCCAAGAAAAGTAATCGACTGATTCACGTTTTCTGCATGCATAGAAGTGCTGTTTCATAGTAAAGTTATTTTTGTCAATTGATACTTTATTTAATCTAGATATTGTTACTATATAAAAACAATTTACTAAATACCCCAGTCCTAAACATTTCTGCACTTCTGGCAGTGCCCACCCATGGTATGTTTTCTAGTGTGAAGTGAACATGGAATTCCTCATATTAAGCTTGGTGCTGAAGCCTTGCAACTAATGTATTGGTTTCTGCTCCCAAAGCATTACTTGCATTATGTGCTAATTAGCACCCAATTTTAATGGGCATTGGTAGTGTTGCTCCTGAAAGCACTTCATAGTTACAGTATTACTTTCTGCCCCCTTTCCATGTTGAGTTTGGGAGCAGTGCAAGATAATTTCTTTGTTGTGTGGCAAAGCATTGTAATTTCTATACCCTCCAGTGAGTGCTATTTACACCATTTGCAGTCATAATATTGTACTTCATATCACAAAGGAATATTGCTGGTCCTATTGATATAGATGAATTGTGCTTAACAGTCCCACTGGCATACCCTGACCTAGCATGCTCCCATCTCTCTTGCCCTTGTAAAAGGCCTTGCATGGTTGAGCTGTATCAGTGCCATTCTTGCCTTAATGCTTGTTGCTGCCTACACCTATGCAACACTGACTTAGTACATTGTGTTATAAGACCACGTTGATACCTACTTTCAGCCTTGCAGTGTGGATCATTTGTTTGAGCTAAAAAGCCAGGCTGTTAGGATAAATACACATATGTGTTCATAACTCTTGGTTCTGTCATATCAGAGTTAGACAAGGAGAAGGATGACCCGCTTGTTTTTTTGCTCAGTTAGAATCATACAAGTGTTCAGTTAGAGCCTTTTTTGTGTTGTATAGGCATGTAAATCTACTATTACTATTGTCTTTAAAACAAAGAGAGTGATGACTATTTTTTTTTACTGTTGTTTTATTTTAATCCCACCCTTCTTCCAAGGAGCTTATGATCATATTCATGGTTCATTCTCACTCTTTTTATCCTTACAACAAGCTCTAAGAGATAGCGGCTGGCCCAAGGTTACCCAGAAATCTTCATGGCTGTGCATGGATTTCAATCCAGGCTTCACTTGTTCTGATCTAGCCTTCTAACCAGTAAACCACACTTGATTATTCCTCCAAATCAGCTATGCATAAGGTCCTTAACATTGAAAACAGTTTGGAAACAATAACTGGGTACAGAATGCAGCAAGTAAAACAGTTGTGGAGCTTAGTGCTCAGATCATATTACACCTATTGTGTACCACTGACATTGGATGCCTATTTGTTTCCATTCTGAATTAAAGATGCTGGTCTTGGCCTTTAAAACCCTAAATAGTTTGGGACCACTTTATATGAAAGAGCCCTACATCTTATGAGCTTGCTCAAGTATTAAGATCAGTGTCAGAGGCCCTGCTCTCTAGCCCACCAGTGAGAGCCATTAGGCTAGCAGGTGATAGGGATACTGAGCCTATCTACACAGTACCTTGGAACGTTTTAAATAGTATTTTAAAACGTTCCAAATAGGTGCGTTCCAAAACATCTTAGGCCACATTAAGGAGTACTCATGTTACAGGAGAAAAATCCTTCAGTCTTCAAAGGGTGTGTGAGGTCTCACACCCTTTTGTCTGTCTCTTTCTGTTTCGTTTTTAAAATGAGTTTAGGGCAAAGCATTGTGGGTGCTGTAGTTCACTCACCCACTTCCTCCTTAGTTCTCCTTTCATTCCCTAGCTTTCAATGAGTGTAGGGCTAAGCATTGTGGGTGTTGTAGTTCACTCGCCCACTTCCTTCTTAGCCCCCCTTTCTTCCCCACCAATCAATGACTGAACATTTGGGCTCTGGTAAATGAAGCACTGCCCCCATAAATCACAAAAGGTAAGGAAGGACACATTATTTTACTTAAAACGATTTATTAAAAGTAAAAACCGTTGTATATAGCTGAAGTGAGTTTTAAAAAACCTCGGGTATACAACGTTCAAGGGAGTGCATCATGTGGCCCAAAAAGTTTTCGTAACCCTTATAAAACATTACAAAGCTAGTGTGTAGATCGGCTCAAGGTTTTCTCAGTAGTGGTTCTACACCTTTGGAATTACCTCTCCAGGGAGATACACATGACCTCATCACAACTGGCTTAAAAAAAATCTGAAAAACATTTATATTAGTCTGTGTTTGGTTGAATTGTGCTGTACTTGAAAAAAATACTTAGCTGGTTGTGGCGTGGGTCTTGAAATTTTAATTATATTTTCATGTATATTAAGAGTCTTGTAAGCCATTTCGTACAAAACTATAAAATAAATAACTAATCTGTGGTGATAAAAGCATTTCTCACCTAATAAGAACTATGAAACTAACTTGGCTTTAAACAATATGATAGTATTCCAATGTATTCTTAGAACAGGTTCTTTAGCTTATCTTCTCTTAGGAAATGGTTATGTGAGATAAATAATGAAAATATTTTATAAGATGTAGACACTGAATATTTAAGGCTTGAGTGGCAATTAAAAATGTAAAAAAAAATCTGATGCATAAATTTTGGAAGTTCTAATTATAGTAGGAACATGCTTAATGTTACAAACTTGTTTAATTAAATCTCTAAGGAGAATTAGCCCCTACAAATAACCACTCTTGGGTCATAGAATTAGGGGAAATGATATGTTTGTTTGAAAGTTAAATGGGTAAATGTGAACTTCTCTAACAGCTATCTGTATGAGAGTTGGGAGTTTTTGATCCTTTTCCACAGCTATTTCCAGACTATCAAGTTTCTTTATGTTAGCCATCTGAAACTAACATGGGTGGCCATGATTATCTGAACTGAAGTATTAATTATTTTTCTGTAGTGCATTATAGAGCAACATGTTATTATGTACCATAACTTGGATCCTCCTTTCAGGTGACCATCAATTCCCACTGAACTTGGGTAAAAACTTCTTCCTCACCACCTGCAAAATTATGAAGAAATGCTCAATCTCTATCCTCCTTCACATGCCCCAGAGACTGGCACCAGATGTCCTCCAAAGAGGTGCATGGTCAGCCTACACTCAGATTGAATAGGCAACTATCCTTCCTTCTGCACATACAGCAAGATCTTGGAATGCAGAGCAGATGCATATTGCCTTCCTCCCCTTCCCTCCTCCCAACCTTGCCTCCAGCTATACTATGTGAAATGCTTATGCATGTTTGGCACAGCCCCATCTACTCTGGCTGTTGACTTGATAAGTGGCAATATTGACAGGTCTCCTGCCATACTGGCACCCTGTCAGGGTTCGGTGGCAAGGTTTTCTCCTGCTTTCTCCTTTTAACATTCTGCGTGAACGTTGGATGCAAAGCTCTGAAGTGTTGTTTTTTTTTTAGCTCTTGTGTCTCAAGGCATAAACACTGGTTTTCTGTTTTTGGTTGTCTAGATCAGACCATTTTTGTAAGCAACTAATGAGAAGAGATATTTTGCTAGTATGTAGTGTTAAATACAGAGATTTTCACAAAGTCTGTAATTGCTAGTTATATATTATAGTGCTGTACCTGTAAACCCTTTTCAATTACTATCATATTTTTTGTAAGATTAACTGACTGCCATAGAATAGTTGACATCATAACCAATTAGCACAGTTATCATTACAGTGTGAGCATGCTACTGTTACATTGCAATGTGGTAGTTATTGGTACATCCTTCCCTAAGCATGTACAGGCTGATGATGTAGCAAGTTTTGGAATTTTGCTGTACAATGTAGCTCTAGTTGTTAATGGGCAAGGTCCATGTAGGCATCCTCAGGTACTTAGAGTGTAAGCGAAGCAGGCCATTAGGGAATGTCAATCAAAAATTGCAGTTTAGTCTTGCCTTTAATAACGATAGCCTGGTTTGCTCATGAAAATACAGACAAGCCGTCGTTTGGACCTCAGCATTTGAGGACATTCCTAAAGTTTTTGGAATTGATTTCCATTTGGACTTTGAAGTTCTTCATTTAATGAACAAATGTGAAACCAACCTATTTTCTCTATTACCTTAAAATAGTTTTAGGCACAAGATACATATAATGCAGTGAAGCGTTTACTTTGACCCTCATAATTTTATAGTTTTAGAAGATAGTCTGATAATATGATGCCATAGTATAGAACAAAAAGATGAATTATACTGAGAACATGAAAAATCAAATATTTTAAAATTACATTTAACTCTGAAAATTTGCATGGATTGCATCACATTCATCAGTAGGATGTCACTCATATTTTTGGATATCTTGGCAGGGTATAAAATGAATGCAGCTCCTGCAGTACTTGGTTCTCTATTTCTCTGTTAACAAATCACATCTCAGTATCAGATGTGCCTGCCCAGATTAGAATGAAGTTTTCCCACTTCAAATTAAAATATTCTTTAATTGAAAGCTTTTGGAGGTCAATCTACAGGTAGCTTCTTTCCATATAAGTGGCCAGAAAATTACTAAACCACCTCATCCGCAGGGATTGGAGTTAAGAAATCTCTTTGCAGTATGTTAAAATGCAAGTGTCAAGCATTCTGCTCCAATGTGCCATACCCCATCTTCCCTCTAACATTTATCTTTAGTCGTTTTCCTTATTTATGCCTTTCTACTGATTTGCTGGCAAGCAGAAACCCAGAAAGGAGTCCTTAATACAAAAGACTAACCAACTAGTGCTGTATATTTCCCCTGAAGACCTTAGAGCATAATCCCTAACCATAGACCATGCTGACTGGAACTTATGGGTGTTGTAGTTCAAAACATTTGGAGGACACCAGGTTACCTATCTCTGCCTTAGAGGCTTTGGCTGCATTACTAAAGCCTGGGTGTTTCCTACTTTGTTATTTTTCTGCTTCTTTCTTTTTGCCAAGGTTATACTATTCAAAGATAAATTCCTTGTGGAAACTAGGGGAGGGAAATCATTTTCCTATTGCAAGAAACCTGACCATGTATCTGTATGCTACCTGTGCATTTGCAAATTATTCATCCTTCGCATAAGGAATGAAACAATACTCCTAATACTCAGTATAACTAGTGAGTATCTTGCATGAAATGGATACATCAAATGCTACAGGAAACTGCCTTACAAAATTGTCATGGTAACTGCATCATCTCCAAAAATTAAGTTTCTGTCTAAATATCAGAAGAACATGTACATGATCCAATAACTTATTGGACATAAAGCAAAATGTTGCATAGGAAGTTCAGTGGGGCTGTCTAAACCAATTGAATCTTCAAATGACTCAGTCGCAGAATATGAAAAGAGAGATGCTTGCAGAATTTTCACCGTGAAGTAACAATAACTGCATTAAAATTCAAGATCATTGTTGCATCTGTAGTCTTTCAAACATATCATATATTTATATCCTGAACCCTTCAGCCCTAGCCTCTATTCCAGTGAATATCAGTGCTTTGGAAATTCTCTTATTTGGAAATATTTGTGGTATTAAGCAATCAGTCTCTTAAATCCTGAGGACGTTAATGAAGGTTTTTAAAGAGTAAGGAATATTATTAGTTTATTATTTATTGCATTTCATATCCCACCTTCTAGCATGAAACTCAAGTTGACATGCATAGGGTTCCCAGAGTGAGTCCCATCCAGGCTCTCACCAGACCCAGATCAGTTTAGCTCCAGTACAGTTGTTTTCATGTTGCCTTCAGACCTTACCCTGGGACTTAATTAACTTCTTTGGCCTGTTAGGAGTTAGTTTTTTCCCTACCCAGATAATATTTCATCCAGGAAATAATATTAGGGGAGAGGAATATTCAGGAGCTCTCTTGCAGGTCTTGGAGAGAACTTTGTTTTATTATCAGGCTAAGAACTTTCTTCCTCCTGTGCAGAGACCAGATTGCCACATTTGAAACAAAATGATGTTGTTGATAACAATATCCAAGATCAGGACATTGGCTATGATTGGCTGTAGGTAGGTCTTATAATGCTAGGTGACAAGCAGTGAGTCACTTCCTCCATTTCAGCTCAACATTGTTGGTTAAATATGTCTGCAGAATAAAAGTATGAATGTTTGGGTATCTATCTTTACACTGATGTCTATTTTCAACCGGATTCAGCACAGGCTACAATAAAACAAAACCACAGAGGATTTTGCTTATGCTAGATATCAGCCTTCCTGAGTATGGACCCCACCTTTTTGAAGTGGATTCCTCATATCACCTTCTCAGATATCAGGAAAACATTATCTGAAGGCAACTAGGTTAGTGCTCTGGGCCTTCTTGTAACAGTCCTCATCTATTTGGGGAACATATCTGCAAAGGCTTATATAATCACTAGAAAGGCATAAGATCTTTCAAGGTTATAATCAATATTGAGGTGCTTTAACTGCCTTTTGAGCAATCAATAAAATGGAAATGAGCTTATTTTAGCATGTGGACTCAGCAGGCAGATCCTCAGCCAGTTGGTGTTGCTGTTCCATTCAAGAAGGTAGCAAGAGATTTCCTTGATGCAGTAGCTCTTATTAACCCTTCAACTGCTTATAGGTCCCCTTCATGTGACTTGGTATACTGTACATTGATTCCCATGGCTACTCTATTCCACTACAGTAGCCCTACTGTTTCTGGTGGCTATATCTCCTGTCTTTATGTGTTTGATGCCTGGAGCTCTGTTATCCAGTAAGATTCTATGTGCCTTTAATAAGGACAAGTGGTCTTGAGTCCTACAACTCCCTACATGCCCAAGTATCCCCCCACACACACACTGGTATCAGGAGATGTTTCTAGTCTACTTGTTCTCTTGGGGGGGAATGGCATACATTGGGTGCTTGTTGATCCCTGAATTTCTGTTTGGATAGATTTAGAAGTGTTTTTTTCATTTTTGTATGCATCCCTCTTCGAAGGCATGTGCCAAAATCCATCATTTTAGATTAATTAATGGGGTTGATAGGCTAGTACAGTTGATCATCACGCCATGTTGCCCCTCAGGGGACCATCACCTACTTGTTAGAGAAGTGATTGCCTTTGAAATCAAGGAAAGCTGTTATCGCCAACTCCTTTACAGAAGCAACATTTGGCAGGAAGCTGTGACTGCGCAGTGCCCACATAATGTGCAAGTTTCTGTTATGACATCCAGCCAGGGGATGATATTGCTTTTGTGTACCCCAGATATTATCACAGCCTCCTCCTAGTGCCATGAGGGAGAGAGAAAATTGTTTGTAAATTCCCTTTCTCTGAAAGCCATCACCTCACCCTGCTTTCTGAACCATGGAGTTTAATTGTGAGATCCCAGAGATTTTTTAAAAATAATCAGTTCCCAGGGAAGTCTTCCTATTTTTCCTGTGTTTTTTATTTCAGAAACATAGCATTTTGGATATATGTAATGGTATTAATATGTCTTAGTTTGCCATGCTCAGTCTGGGAAGCTGGGTAGCCCCTCCTCTCTGTAGCCTAGCAACTTAACTCTGCCTGTAGCAAAGAAAAGATTATCCTGATGTTATGACTGCCGCCTCAGAAAGCAGAAATTTACAGGTAAGCAAAATTTCCCCTTCACATGCAATTTATTACTTTTGCATGTATTAAACTCTGCACAAATGTGCTAGTAATAGAGCCTTTTAAATAATTTAATTAAAGAACTATTAGAAACAAGAACAGCTACTATGAGGTCTGGCTCAACCTCCCTGCCAGAGGCTTCAGTGACTGTGGTAAAGCTGCTCACCCTCTTGCAGCAAAAATCATTTACTTTTCTTCACCACTTCTTTAGAATGTAAGTTTATAAATAGATGCCTAATTCACCCTATATATAGTGCAAGTTATACATCTAAATACATTTTCACTTCATAACAGATAAGATATTTATGTTTACCCACAAATACCTTAAAAATGATCCAGAAAATATGTCAAATAGAATATTGGACTCTTCAAACTAAAACCCCTTAGGTACAGTCTAGTTTCATTAAAAAATGGTGAGTTCTTCCACTGACTTCAGTAGGAGGCCATATAAGTTGCATTTTAAGTTATTCAGCCATTATGTTGTTGAAGTGCAGCTTGGAGGAAAATGCTGCTCTAAATATTGTGGTTCCAGTTGATAGAAGCAATCTTGGTCTCAAAAGAACAAGAAGGTAGAGGGGTTAAGTGTTACTTCTGGGAAGGATGCATTTCTTCGAAGTATCATTGCGGTTCATTTTTATGCTCTAAGTATCTTTAATACTTTAACATATCAGTGCCGTGAATATGACAGTTATAATACTGTGTTCCTAAGGTCACCTATTCCCACTACACACAGTTTTTAATAGCATGATGAATTCAGCTATGTGGATTGGACCTGTGTGATATATCAATAAAAGTGGAATACTTTACCTCTACCTACTACATTGCATAGTCTCCATGCCATACAGTAACAGCATTTTAATATTAAGAGCGCCACTCTGATTTTGCAAATCAGCTTTAGCTGCTGCAATGGAAACTATAGTTAGCACTAGGACAGCTGAAGCTACATTGAGTAACAGGAAGAATATGCTCTGACCTGTCCTCACATGTTGTTTTAAGACATGGTGTGTGTGTGTGTGTGTGTGTGTGTGTGTGTGAGAGAGAGAGAGAGAGAGAGAGAGAGAGAGAGAGAGAGAGGGAACACGAGCACTCAGCACTCAGGAACCCCTCTTACAGTAACTATTGAGGAAAGTGCTGATGTTATATCCCTGAGGATTGCTGGTACATCAGCTATTCACCTGGGTAAGTTGTTACTTCTATGCTACAGGATCAGATGCAACATTACAAGGTCTCACACATTGTGCTAGAACATCTTATATTATAGTCTTAAGAAATTAGTCAATATGTAAACTTACTCATTGCAGTGGCATTTTCATTGTGAGGCATTCTCCATTCTTGCTATTTTTTTGGCTATTCTTGGTTGTTACAAAGTAAGGGATTTTTTTAATTGGAGCTTTTATGTACCAGGATTAAGCAAGAAATCTACATACATAATGGAAGAGTATTTTCAGTAAGTGATTTTTCTATAAAATAATGACTATGCAACTATCTTAAATGCCAGTGCTATTTATACAGTAGCATTTGAGCCTGAGGAATGAATTATAGTTAAGTGAAATTACTGTTTTATATAGAATGGCAAACTTATGTATATTTAAATAATGCAGTTGCTTCTCTTGTTTCTGACATTTTGAATGTTGATGATGTTAGGGCTACTTACTGATGTCTTTCACATTTATGTAGTAACAGAATTTGTGTACTAACAGAATAAGACTGACTATAATTTAGACTTTGTTAAAGTCAGTTAAAATTGTTATTAACTAAATATGATCATATACCATGTGTCAGCCTTTCAAAGCAAAAAAGGAGCCTGCCCACCCCCCAAAACATAGATCTAAAACAAAGGTGTCTGCATATTAAAGTGAATATAATTTATTGCACTTGAGAGTTTACAATTCAAAGTTGGATCACCGTTGCACTTTATGGGAGCTCTTTTAAATATATCATTAAGAAAATGTGAAATATACCTGTTCCCTTTTGAATAATTTTATATATTTGCATGCTACACACTGGTATTATTGGATGTTTTAATATCAATACTGTCAATTCTAGTGCAACCCACAATCAAGTTTCTACCCTTCTTCAACCAGACTTTGGCAGAAGTGCTAGAAACTTTTTCAGAAATGAACAGAAACACGCAACTGGATTTAGCTGTCAACTGAATAATACTTTGGCAAATGTCTCCCACACTTAAACTGGTGTGGTCACTGTGGCAGAAAACAGAATCCCCTTAGGTTGCAAGATTCTAAGGCATTCTTCTAGATTAAAATCAACACTTCTTGGTCCATAATCAAATCATGGGTTATAGTAACTTTAATAACATTAATTAACTTAATTACATTTGTTAATTAAAGTAATTAGGTTTGCATTAAACAGCACGAAGCAAATAATTGATTCTCTGCTGGCTGATAGGCCAAATTCCTGAAGCCACTAGATCTGTTACTGCAGATGGTTTGACATATTTTTGTTCCAACTTTTCATATAGGTTTTTATTTATATAGATATTTTCTTGATTTCTTTGCCTCTTTCTCCCATCATATATAGAGAAAGTGGTAGTTTATAGCTTAAGAATGCTATTTCCCTCATCTTTATTGCTAGCCTACACTAGTGCTGTCGATTTGTTTTCACCTTTAGGATGGGGCCTGGTTAAACAACATATACCCCAATGGTCAAATTCTGAAAAATTCTTATCCACTTTTTTTATCAACACAGATACGTGCGCTGTACCTGAAAATCTACTGCATTACAATAGCGCAACCATTCTGCCGCCCATATTGGGCCCACTGTTCCTGTTGCATTTTTTTGTACCCTTAGCAACATGTGAAGAGAAAATAACCACTTTGTTCTGCCCTTTATTGTATAATCCTATGGTGAGGAGCAGAATTTGCCCATAGTCCATATCATGACCTTTCAAAACATTGCATTATAGGAAGAATTGGCTGACTTGCACTATGGTATATATGGTAGCAAATCTTAATTCATAGGCTTTTAATTCATTGTTTTCATAGTGAATCAACAAGCTCATTTTACATTTCTTTATGTAAGCTTGGGGGGCTGTTTGAATTCCTTCTCTCTGGTAAGGGCAAGATACCTGCACTATTCAAATTTTTACCCTTTGTGACTCTGATGAGAAATAACCCCTGCAGGGGAATAAAGCCATTTTAAGGAAAAAAGCAAGCTCTGGTGTGGGAAGGGGTTCAAGCCCCCCCCCCCAATTTTCCCATGACTTAAATTGCAGATGTTGCCTTCTTAATTTGCTTGGGTGGCAGTTACTTTTTAATTAAAATCTGCACTGGAAGTGGCAACTAGTCCCCTTGAGCTTTAAACACAGCATTCAAGGGTGTGACTAATCCTTCCCCCTAGCCTGCTCCACATTTTAAAAGCCAGTTCTCTCTATGGGCTCTGATGGGAAGCATCCAAACTGGGTGGGGAAAGTCTAAAAGAGTCTTCTAGAGAAAAGCATGGATACAGTAAGGATTTGGCTTCCCACTCTCATCCACCCAAACCGTCTTTTTAAAGTTCATACTCCACCTAGTTTTGTAGGGATTCAGCACAGCCTAGCTTGGTTTATGTGCTATTTCACACCTGGTTTCAACACAAGTAAACTAAAAGTGATCCACAGTGGTGCCTCAGCAGAAATAACTTGTGCAAATAAGAGTAAACTGTATGCAATGCAAGTAGTCTACAAGTAGTTATTACTTTGTTACTACTTGTGTACTATATGCACTTCTTTCAGCTTTCAGAAATGTTGGCGTGTACTCTCAACCTTTGGGATTGGCATTGTGCCATTTACATGTCTTATAGGTGGCGAAGGCAGTGTTGGCATTGTGTTATTGTCCACCCTGCATTGATCCTACTTTAATTCGTACTCCTTTGGTCAGAATGGAAATAAGTCAACTTTGCACTACAGTCACAGTCAGCTACCCTTTAACATTTCCAGAACCAAGAAATTTCCCCAACCTTCCCTTCCATCATAAACCACCAATTACACCATAACTTGAGTTTATTTTCATCTTGAAACCCATGGATTATGTTTTTTGTTCATGTTACCTTCTTCAATAATACAATTCAGGAAGCCTGTTCTCCAAGGACCTTTGCATTAATTTTTCAATCTAATATCTTTTTGACACTCTTCAGATTTCCCTTTGTGAAATCTGTAAAATTGTTAGTAATGACTTTCTGATTGCAAATATTTAATCATATGTTGATTAATTTAAGGTGTTTCATAAACATGCTGCATCTCTAAAGTGTGTCACTTCCATTTTTCTTACTGGTTTCCTAGTGTAGCTTATTCTTGTTAAGTTTTATTTACCTTTATACAAGTAAGTGTTCCTATCCCTGTAAAAGATAATTCCTCATAGGAGTAAGTGATTATGGGAGTAAGTGATTATGAGAATTGTGATCCTTACTGAGGAAGTGATCTTTCAGAACTGTGTGTTGCTTTACAATAAAAGGAACAGACAAACTAAATTATGCCATCATTTCAGTATTAGTCCTTTTATGCAAAGCATAGTAACCAAGTGGTTAAGGATGATCAGTTGTGTTCTTGAAGGTGGTGTTTCATATTTTATATGATATCATATCAAATAACTGTTATTGGATCATCTAGCTGAAATGGATACATGATCCATTGCTCTGTCATTTTCTCATATACTATAGTATAAGACAGACTATGGAAATTGTAGCTTGGAACTCTGTTGTCTTAACTAATCAAGCAAATGTCTGCCCATTCAGCTTTTGCAGAATCGGAATGATGAATAAGACCAAACATATCACACCAGGAAATTTTGCAGTTGGCGCTTAAAGGCTGCATTCAGACATAAAGCTAACCATGGTTTACATTAGGAGAATAAGTTTCAGCATCCTAAGCTATGGTTAGATATTGGCTTGTTTGAACTAACCATATTTAAGATTAACTACAGTTAGACTGGGTTCGAATGACATGATAACCAACGGTGGGTTAAATAGTCAATGGTTGGATATTGTGCCATCTGTTGGGACTTTTTCACACCACAGTTGGTCATTTGGCTGAAATAACCAACACTGTGCAGACGTGATTATTTGAAAAACTGTTGGTTATCATGTTGTGTGTCGAACACCGTTTACTATTTCGTGGCACACAGTTGGTTATTTTCGGCGACTGCAGAGTCCCCTGGCAAGAATGACCAAAGCGGTGGCTGCTGCTCTAGTCCAGCCAGCAGAATTCACAATAGCTGATGGGATACCAGTGGGAGAACTGGTATCAAACACACCGTTGACTTAATATTCAACTCGATGTGGTCTTAATCCACACCATGGTTGATTATAATCATGTCATATGGAGAGTACTGCCTTGATAATCTAAAATAGAAGCAAAAGCTTCCAAACTCTTCATGGCTTTGCCAGGGGAAGGAAGGGTGTGCAAGCTATTCTAGTGATTACATTCAAACTGTCTCATTGCATCTGCATTGAGGTTCATACCTGATTACTTTTGAAGGTTGGTTATATTTGGCATACGGGCAAAATGCTACTTTGGGAGCTACTCTAACTTCTTGTAGTTTATTGTAGGGATGTTGAAGATAGTTTATAATTCAGATTTTTTTTATTTGAGTATGCATGTTTATATTGTAGACAGCTTTGTAAAGTCTGAACTGGTATTGAAATCTTTTAAAGATCTTACTATAGTGGATTCAATAACCAGAGAATTCAAGATCACAGCCTAGTACACAGTTTTGCCTCTGTTGTATATTGTCTGTCCTTGCTACTATATACAGGGTCATACTACTTCAGATCTTTAGTTGCAGTGTAGTGTTTAAATACTTGACCAAGGGATGCCTGTCTTCATCTGGATAAGTAGTTAGAGAAGTCTTGTACAACCTGAATTTATTGGATTTTCTCCATTTTTGTTTCACTTTGGGGAAAATGAAAATATCACCTTGTGCCAGCCTAATCAAATTTAGTTTACTTATGTTCTCAGAATTACATAGCACACTTCCTTAATGACCCAAACATTAAAACTTAATTTACAATGTACTTCTATATACTGGGTGCAAAAGTGACATCCAGTGACCAGCTGCATTAATTAGAGTAAGTTATATTCCATAGGGCAGATGTTAGCAATTCATTAATAAAATGAAAGAAAATCTCCTTAAATTCTATACTCATAGGATTGTGGTGTCAGACGTCTTTGCGTTGCTTCAGCCATGCACAATTACAAAATGTTCTGCTGGGAGGAAGACTTTTAGAAATTTAAACATAATGGGAGTTCTAATGCATGGAAGTAGTAGCAGTTTGGCTTTCATTTTTGCAGTGGCTCTTTACTTGTGATTTATCAGGAGCTATATTCCCTACTTACTCAGTTTGAAGGATGTCTAGAGGTAGGTAATTTCATCCCCTGTTTCGCTTAAGAAACCTAATTTCTTTTGTTTGGTCCAAAAATTAACTTTTATTCACTAAAAGTTATGAGAGAAACATGAGCCCACAACATTTCTCTGTTTTTAGCAGTCTTTTTTTTAAAGCATTTCATAGCTTTTAACATGATGAGATTTTATTTACAACAATTTTGCCAAAAGACAAAAAAGAGCACTCACTCCACACATCAAGCATATTAGTATAAGCAGTGTTCTGTCATACTTTCAATTTTGAAACGTAAAAATTCTTTACAGTGACTGGAGAGAAAACTGTGGCCAGGGTGCAGTAGCACTCTCCACCCTGTCCATTCATGCAACATATTAAATTACCCACTTTCTAGCCCCTGCTTTGCATTAATTCAGCATGACTTCATTTTGGTAGTGACACAGTATCTTCTAGCTTGCCCCTAAATTTGTGGGATTTAAAGCCAAACGTGATGTAATGTGGGAGATTTATGATTGCAACTCCCAAAGTGGGTTTTTTTTCTATTTTGGCTTAAAAGCAGCTATAGTGGCTCATGAGTTGGATCAAGACTATGATGCTGGGAGAGAGCAGTTAGCCATTCTCTCTCTCTCTCTCTCTCTCTCTCTCTCTCTCTCTCTCTCTGGCTGGTTTCGGACAACATATTAGGCAACGGAGAGGTAAATAGTATACTGACCGTGAGTTAGGTAGGTGGAGCTCCCCACACAACACATTGCAATGCCGGTGCTTGTGCAGCTGAAAGTTCTGGCAGCCATCTTGGTTGCTACACCTGCTCCCTCCCCCTCCCTCAGTCCCCCAGCCATATCCTAGCATGCACCACAAGTTCTGCTGGCTGTATAGAGTAGCCGGGGGGTTTCAGCTGCTCCGGCTGGCAGAACTCTATTCCCAAACGGAATAGTCCACTGGGGGGGGGGGGGTGTTGGTTGACTTCGGACTACACTTTAAACAATGGAGCTTCGGGCTAAACAACATGAAAGCCCGTTGTTTCTCTCCATTGCTTAATTGGGCGGAATAGCGTACTGTCAGTTGTGTGTGTGTGTGGTGTGTAACCCTCCACACAACACAATAAGCAACACAACTGATGATTGTTTCCCCCCCTCCATTGCTTAATGTGTCGTCCAAAACCAGTCTCTGTCTCTCTCTCTCTGTCTCTCTCTCTCTGTCTCTCTCTCTCTCTCTCATACACACACACACACACTTTGTGTCTTTCTCTTCCTCCCTCTCTCTGTTCCCCTGACTTACCACCACCACCCATGAAGCTGCCACTGCTCAGGATGGCTAGGGAGGAGATAGGTATAATATGGGTACCAATTCCTCACTGCAACTGCTTTTAAACAAAGAAAGGTCCACAGATCTCACATGGCTGTCTAATTTGATCCTTAAGTCTGCTTAACTCTGTCTGGATCTTTCTTCTAACATTCTTTTTTGAATATTGGCTGCTGTGGCAGAAGCTAAAAAATTGGACTGAGTTGTAACAGAACCATATACAAATATGTGATTGAACTAGCCTTCAGTTAAGCTGAATGAGTTATACTTGATCTCTAAATTTGCCTTCTATGTGCAAGTGTAAGGTAGCCATTTATTCGTGAAGTTTGAACTTAAATTAACTGTACCACTTGTGTATTTTGAAAATAAGCATTAATGACTTACAATGGAGGAAACTATGAAAAATGTCATGCAGAGAGTTTTTACTTTCTGCATTACCATGCTGTGGTTAAAGTAGTTTTTTTGGTTTTATTTTGTTTTGTTTTTATTGTGTGAGCCACCCTGAGCTCCTTTTGGGCGGCATGTAAGCATCATAAACAAAGCAATACTTTATCCCTATTGTGCAATGACAAAGGTTTATTTTTCCTTTGTTCTTTTCAGAGCGCTGCAGCAGCTCCCAGTCCAGTGCTAGGAAACATTCCCCCAGGAGATGGCATGCCAGTAGGTCCTGTACCACCGGGTTTTTTTCAGGTATTCAGAAAAAAAATGTGATTATAGGAATTTTAGGATTTAGAAATGGGTCAGTAGCATTATTTGGCACTGCCACAAAAGGGTACCACTTCAAAATTTGCCATGTATAAAATGCATAGTATTTAAACAAAATTGGTGAGGGATGGGGATTAGGATAGGTGATCTGTGGACAACAAAAGAGTAGCGTGTGCCATTTTTTGTCAGGAATGGGAAATTGTGAAGCAGTTCAAAATAAACTATGATAGAATGTTAGATGAGCAGTAGTTGCTTACACTTCTTATGCTACAAGTGAGACTATATTTTCTACACTAACGTAAGGAACTTGTTCCTTATGTTGCCTTATCAATGGAATTTATCTCTTGAAATTTCATTGTTTTGATAGATTATAGGTTAGCATGCTGTGAACAAATTGTGCTATGAAAAGTCAAACTAGTCTAACAACTTTAAGATGCTAAAGCTATTCTGAGAGGCTATGCGAACATCAGGTTCTTGTTTGGTTTCTCTCATGTCAGCTGTCTTGTTAATCCATGGCCATAAAAGTAGTTTTAGAAATTGTATTTCGTTGTGCAAAAAGTTATTTGCTGCACTTACCTGAATGGAGGAGGAAAATGTCTATCAAATTATGCTAAGATAAGTGATAAAATATTAAGGCTGCAGTCCTTTACACACTTACTTGGCAGTAAATCCCATTAATGGAATTTACTTCCAAGTGGACATGCATAGGAATGTGCTGTAAATTTCTGGAAGATAGATCATAAAGTGGGAACGTTTTACCTTTTTCTGAAGAAACATTTTGAAATGGAGCACAGTTAGAAGTTTGTATCTTGATATATTACATTCTAGGTGTAGACAGGAAAGGGAAGTTCTTTCACTTAGTGTCTCATCCTGATGGATAAAAGACAGACGTGCTAGTAGGATAGGCAGGGGAAGAGATGGTTGATGGCATTACTTTATCTTGAGTGGAGATGTTTAAGTTGTAGACCTATTGTGTGCTTTTCCCTGGATGAATAAAAATGGATTTTTTTTAAAAAAACTGTTTAATTTTTCCTTTACAGTTACAATTATAGTAAATGTATTTTTTATTTTTTTATTTTTTAAAAAATGAAAACAACAAAGAAGACGGCCTCCAAGGTCCACTGAAAATATAGCATTCTTTGGCACTGCCAAATAATATAGCATTATTTGGCACTGATTAAGCCCAACATATTTCTAGTGGAGACAAGGGCCCTGTTCAGTCAGTTGGTTTAAAGTGAGTAGAGACGCAGAGCTGTTCATGCTGCTCTCATCTCCTACATCTCTAGGTGCACCGCCTCTACCTCTTCAGTTCAGACCTTGCCATGTTGAATTGGCAAAAACTGAAATGGAGTCCTACTCACATTTACTTGAATTTGAGTAGAACTTTCAGCATGATCAGGGACCCTGGTAAGGCTTTTGTCAGGGTGCTGCTTAAAAAAATGAAACCTTATACATTCATTAAAATAACTTGAATAGTAAGACAATTTTTTGAATCTCAAAGATGATCAAACAATAAATATAAACCATAACAAAAACTATAAAATACTATAAGGTTAACAAAATATATTTTAATTCTATCATAAATAAAACTTGGGTTACTTAGACCCACATTCAGAACATCTCAGTTTTTTTTCTGCCTTCTCCATCCCACCCGTTCCAGAATTCCCCTAATTTCCTTTTTTTGGTCCTTGATAGTATTATACAGTTTATTTAATTACAAACATAAGTATTAAATTGTTGTACCTTGAGGTTTATAGCATCCATTTCCTGTGTCTCCCCATTTTTTTTTCATTTGGTAGTACAAACCAATGAAATTCTTGGTCATTTACCCAAGGGTATAAAGGCTATTTTGGGTTTTTATTCACAAGAATTACTTTGCAACAAAGAACACAGGTAAAATGATGATGCTTTCTACCATATACAATTTATTTAAATTTTAAATAGGAAGCCTACATTTCTACCACTTTAGTTTGTATGAGATACATGCCAAGGCATATAGATAATGTCATGAGATTTCAACTGCAATGAGTTTTTAATGTCTCAGTCATGAGCAAAGGTATTTTCATATAACTATAGTGTATTTGGATTTTAGCTGGTGGTCTTTCTAGAGTAATGGAATTAGGTTTTATTTATAATTAAACTATTTTTTAATTAAGGTTTTTCTGTTATAGAGGTTTTATCATTTTTATTCATATTTTATATTTTAATAATTAAGATTTTAAAAAATGCTTTATTGACATTATCAAAAGGATGTCTGTAATTTCATTTTTATAGTTCCCCTGAAGAAAAGTCTTCATTTAAACTGTACTGGACTAATAAACCCACATTTGTTTTCAGTGCACGCAGGGGATTTCCTACTTGTTATTTTGTTCGGGACTGTCCTTCTGTCTTTACTTCTTTTTTTAATAACCTAACTCAATATGAAACTAATTTAACTCAAAGCTGTTGAAGTCTATGCTTATAACATTTCAAAACTGAATCCTGGCTATCTGTCAGACAATTTGACTTAAAATGCTTCTTTTCCATGCAAAACAGACTTGTGTGGAAAAATATCTGATCTGAATAAAGCTTCAGAAATAAATGCAATTCATGGCTGACCTGGTTTGCAAGACACAATAGCCCACTGTGGGTTAATTTACCCATGGGACCTGTCAAATCATGTTGGGCACCCACCATTTTTGTATGGTGCCCAAGGGCTACCAACTTGCCATGGCCTGTTCTTTTTGGTGGGCCCTTTAAAGGTACACACATTGGTTCTACACCTGCACAGTGCATCATTCAGAACTTCATTAGAGCTGAATGCTACAAACATTTGGTGCGAAGGGTCTGTCTCCTGAGTATAGGGTTCACCTTCCTGCTTGATTCATTTTTGACTTTTGCGACTGCTGCAGTATTGTGGAGAACTTTCTCTGTCTAAGAAAGCTAGGCCTACTTTCATCTTTATGGTGCTCTATCTCTGGTTGTTTTGTTTCTTTGTCTTTCCTGCAATGCAGGAGACATGTGGACTTCAAAATCAAAACTTTTGGATTGTACTTTAAATTGTATGAAGTGTATATTAAGTTGCAAATCATTATGTGTTAACTGTTGTAGCAGCCAGTTAGTTTGTATTGTGGATTAGGAAATATATTAATTTCAAAATAGGAAAGTTGATTTAAATAAATTATTAACATTTGTATGTTTTTCTTTGTGACCTAAATAAAATCATCATGGCTGTACTGTGTCTAAATTCTGGTACAAATGATTTGTAGCGGTCAGAGAAATATCCATCTTTAGCTCTTCTCCAGGAAATGGTAATTAACCATTTTTATTGGCCAACAATTAAATAAAAAATTGAGGAAACACATTCCTCCTTGCTTCAGTGTTTCCTGTCTCCTCCTATAATTGCTGTGATAATAAACTGTGGCTCCACAATCCATATTAAAAAGTGAAGGTGGCTTTTCATCATCAGTGCAACAAAAGAGGATGTCAATTTATGAGTAAGTCCATATAACCAGGGAAATAAGGATTATTTTGTGAGGGAAAATCTGTCACCATTTAGATATGAACATTAGGAAGCTGCCTTATGCAGATCACTGGTCCATCCAACTCAGTATTGTCTATACTGAATGATAGCAGCTCTAGTGTTTCAGGCAGGAGTCTCGTTGTTGCTCTTGTTAGCATTTTTATCTTGCTCTTCAGCCAATAAGGTTCCCAGAGTGGCTTACATAAGGACCCTATAGTGATGCAAATAAGACTGGATCTCAGGGCTGAAGTCTGGGCCCTTGCAGTCTAGCCCCCAAATATCTACCCCATGGGTCCCCAATCTTTAGGGACCCATGGGAACATTTGGGAATTTGAGAACCTGCTGAGGGGACCACCACAAAATGTCTCAAATTTCCAAATGTTCCTCTTTGGCATCTACATGTCACATCTATGGATCTTAGGCTGTGTCTTTTGGACACTGCAATGTCTCTTTAATAAGAGATTGTCTAATTTGGCTAATGCTGATGCTGCAGTCCATGTGTTTTCTTATTAACTTATGTTTTGGCAATGTCCATTAGTTGATTCGTTGGAGAAGATAGATTTTGTACTGGAACAGTCTTTAATATTCACCAATGTGCATACTCTTTTATGGAAATTTAAAAAATGGTCAGTGTAAATGGATTCTCTTTGCCCTTTTAACAGTAAAAGACTAATATTACATGATTGGAAGGATAAGCACTCCCCTCCTACAATGCAAGGCTTTCAATATTTGAACAGGTGGCATATAGACACCACCTTCATATGGATAACTATTTGGATATTTTGTTGATGCTTATGTATAATTGCTAGAAAGTTGTATGTGTTCCATATGTATTAATCGCTATGGATATATCCATGTGGTATTTTTGAAACAAAAACAAAATAAAAAGATAATAAAAATGTTGTGGGTGTCTGCAAATGCCACATTGGGGAATGCTTCACAGGCGCCATTGGAGGTGTCTGGGGCCACTGTGGTCTGCATGTGATGGGGGCAGCAGCAAATGGGAACAGCTTCAGCATCTGGCCCAGCCTGGTTATGCCATAGCCCCCTGGGGTTGCTGTTGCTCTCTGTCGTTTTCTATCTAAAAATATTTTATAGTGAAGGGCAGTTGACTAGGCATTACTTGGCTATAAATTGTCATTTTATCTTTACTTTTAAAATGTATTATTCTTTTCTCCAGAAAATGGTGCTTCTTCCCAACTAAATGTAGAACAGGAAGGTAGAAGCAAACTGTTTTATTCCTGTAATCATGATATTGTTATCACTTAAGTGAGTTGTGAAACTGCTTATTCTCTCCCCTTTTTTAAAGGGTTGGCAAACAGTTCTCTCTCTCTCTCTCTCTCTCTCTCTCTCTCTCTCTCTGATATATCAAGAATGTAGAAGCAGTTGTAAAACATAGAATAGTAATGGGGAAGGAGAAGAGACATGTTAATTGTGAGTTTTTAAAGCTGAAGTAATACACTTTGCTGAAAGTAGAGGGGGGCATAAGACTCTAAAACTACCTAGCTGCATCACTGCTTTTCTACCTGGAAGATTATGGGGAGTTAACCTGAGACTTTGTGCTGCACCGCTGAACTAAAGCCCTTTCTGATAACACTGTAATTCTCTAGTGCAGTGGTCTTCAAAAGGTCCAGACCTGAAACCCACCTCGGACTCTGAACTTGCAATATGGGACCCACTTCTATAATTTCACAATTGGCCAATATGGCAGCAACAGCTTTGTCATGACTCATCTGGACTGATCTTGCGACTCACTTTTGGGTCACGACATTCACCCACCCAGTTGAAGACCACTGCTCTAGTATACTTTAACCCCTGCTCATTTAATACCAGGATTGTTCTAGAGCTCTTCATGTCTTAGCCTTAGTTAATGGGTAGCTTGGCAAGCACACAACTCTCCTTTAGATACTTTTTCAGGTATCTAAAGTAATATGAGACATAGACCCTCCATGCAGAAATCTATATGCTGGTTTTATATAAACCAGCTTGGGTATTGAATATTGGAAAAGTAGAATATTAATGCTTTTAAATACATAAATTTACATGTGAAGCCTGATTCACACTACTCTTTCCCTTTAAAAATGTGTGGGGATGAGATTTCATGAATTGGGTCCTTGCATTATGGGCTTCCATGTGGAGGGCCTTAGTCATGCATTGGTATTGGTATGAGGGAGGGGTTAACTTATATATCTGAAAACATTGGCTATTCCTGAAAACTACTGAATCTTGTCATCCTGTAATATGCAAGGGTTTATTATCTAAATATTTTGTCTTCTTCTTTCCTCAGTATATTAATCTGTTTGTCAGTTATACCATAAAGCTGTACACTCATTCTGTTTGGGTAAACTGTACCAGACCATAATCCAAAAGTAGTTTTCACCAGATGATGCTAATATAGGCACTTGGCAGAAATTGATAGATATCAGTGTAATAGCATTGAAACGATCATCAATGGACAGAAAAGTTATATCAATCTGAACAAAGTATTGGTCAACATAATGTTCTCTTATAAGAAATAATTTTAGTGTGTTGTTGTTGTTGTTTAAAAAAGCTCAGTAACTTTATCGGCAGAGAAACTAAGAATGATTTCAGTACAGTTAATGGCTTCTCAAGGTGGAGATACCATTCTGTATATGAATACGAGAATATGCAACATGTACCTAAGATCAGCTTTTATACCAGAGGACTGGAAGATAGCCAGTGTAACACCAATTTTTAAAAAGGGGCCTAGGGGGGAAAATGGGAAATTACAGGCCAGTTAGCTTAATGACTGTTCCAGATTGAAAGCATTATTAAAGTTAAAATTAGTAAACATATAGAAGGATAAGCCCTGCTGAAAAAGAATCAACACAGCTTCCACAAAGGTAATACCTGCCTCACTAACCTTTTAGAGTTTTTTGAGTGTCAGTAAACATGTAAACAAAGTCACTCAACAAAGACTTCTGAGCAAATTTAGCAGTCAGAATATTAGTCCTGATAGCTATGTGCTACCTCCAGTAGCAGAGGCAGTAAGCCTATGTAGACCAGTTGCTGGGGAGCATGGGTGAGAAGGTGCTGATGCACTTGTGACCTGCTTGTGGGTTCCTGGTCAACAGCTGGTTGGCTACTGTGTGAACAGTATGCTGGATTATTTTATTTATCTATTTATTTATTTATTTATTTATTTATTTTATTACATTTGTATACCGCCCCATAGCCGAAGCTCTCTGGGCGGTTCACCCTTGATCTGATCCAGCATGGTTCTTCCTATGTTCTTAATTAAAATTCTTGCAATCTCCATGACTGACATAAACACTGCCTCATAATCTAATGTAATAGGTCTGTAGTTTTCACAGTGTGTTTCAGGGAACTATGGGATTATTTGGAAGCTATTTATTTAAACATTTGCATCCTGCTTTATATCATTGGGATCTCAGGACAGCCTACAAATAAAATCAAACAGTATAAAACAATAAATAATATACACAGCTAAAATGTATTACACCATTAGCAAGCTAAAACCAGCAGAAAATTTAAAAGCAATAAAACAATTAAAACAACGTGCAGCTTTAGCCTTCAAAGGCTTTGATAAAAAGCCATGTTTTAACTTGCCGCCGAAATGAGATCAGCAGCTGCGCCAGTCAGGCCTCCCAAGGGGAAGATATTCCACAGTCAGGGTGCCACAACAGAGAGAGCCCTCTCCCATGTCCCACCATAATGTATATCTCACACTGGTGGGATGCAGAGGAGGGCTCTTCCAACAGATCTCAAATCTCAGGCAGACAAAATAAAAGGGAGAGGCGCTCCCTCAAGTATCAAGGTCCCAAGCTGTTTAGGGCTTTAAATGTCATTGCCAACACCTTGAATTCCGACTGGAAGTATTTATGGCAACCAGTGCAATTCCTTTAAGACTGGTGTTGTATGTGCTCCGTGATGTTCCAATCAGCACTCTAGCTGCTGCATTTTGCACTAACTGCAAGTTCTGAGTCGTCTTCAAAGGCAGCCCCACGTTAGAAATTCCTTGATAAGAATGTCTGCAATAGTGTACACATTTTCCTGAAAGGTAGCTAGTCCATAATTGTCAACCACCCATTGCAGAAATATTTTGGGTGTGTTCTAGGTTGCCCTTCCAGTTTGCACAGGTCAACAAGTCTGTGCAGTGTTGTATATACTTTTTGTGTTCACTACATTTTAAGCGTATGGCAGAAACTGTGAAGCATGCTAGGTTTCTGTGGCAGAGATTTGGGTTTCTAAGCCTACTTTACATGCTTTTTTCTGAAGAAAAGTACTGGTTCATAATGTGATCATAAAGTTTGTTTACAATTATAGGGATAGAACAGAGCATGCAGGAATATAGACAGTGCTGGTTTGAAGGTAGCAACAGTATCCATCTACCTCCTTCACTTTTGTAGCCCCCAAGACTACAAATGTATAATAAGTGTATAATGTTGCCACCTGGCTGCCCAGCCCCCTCCCCCTGGTCCTGGATTTGGCTCTTTCCTATATTTGGAACTTTATGTTGACAAGCAGCTGTCAATGGGAGGGAATATTGGCAGCTTCTGGATTGATACCAAATGGCACAAACTGGAATGTTTTCTCCCGGAAAGACATTTGTAGTTGCATCTTCCACATTGTATGTGTATAGTAGTAAAACTGTAGTATATGGATTATTTAAAAGACTAGGGCTGCAATTCTAAACATATGAGGGAGTAAGCCCCGTTCAACACAGTGTAACTTATTTCTAAGTAAACATGCATAGGATTGCACTGTAAGGTTGTATTAAGAAGAGAAACAAATGGCAAACCTGATAGAAATAATTAGTGTAAGGCAGAATTAGGGCCAACCAGCACTACTCTTGCATTTATTTTTGTTTTCTGAAATTCAAAAATCATGTCAGTATTTGGTTTTTGAAGGATTCCAACTTGCAGTGTTCATCAGTTGATTGGTGTGTATGACCCTGCAGTGAAATTGTGACACCTGATTGTAAATTCATGTTCTCTGATTTACTGATTTGGTGCGAGAATCTTTGTCAGCTATCCCTTAATGATGTAATTACATCATATGCCAGCAGTATGGAACTTTATTGGCTGCTGTTGGTGCTGTTGCTGCTGCTGCACAATAATAAATGATATTATTAATGGAAGCTATTGCCAGCCATAGAGACCTTAGAGGCAGCAGCAAGTGCAGTAGCTCCTGAGCAGAGTTGTCAACTCCTTGCATTTGTGGAACTGCTGAAAGAGGTAGACCATTCTTAAAGAACACTATTGCAAAAAACTGTGATACTAGAGTGTTGAAGAATATCTGCTAAATTCTGTAGCATTAGGCAGAATGGAAATCGTTATAGTTAATGAAACTGAAAGACAGCAAAATCAAAACTCATGGAAAATACTTTTGAGTAATACTCAATTGGCTTGCACTGTGCATTCCTTCTGAAGGTTACTGAGGACTAGATTTCAGTTGTGCATAAAAGGAATTGGTCACTGATAACAATACAGAAAAGAACCCATGGTTTTGTTTTAATAATAATAATAATAATAATAATAATAAATTTCTTACCCACTACTCCGTTTGGATCGAGGCGGGGAACAACAGTAAATACAAAATATGATAAAATACATAAAACTAATTAAAAACATGGCACACATTATTAAAACTGCATAAAAACATAAAAATCCTAAAAACATTCTAAAATTCCACTGGATATGCCTGCCGGAAGAGACCAGTCTTTATAGCTTTCTTAAATTCTGAAAGACTGTTAAGTTAACGAGTCTCCTCCAGCAGGTCATTCCACAGTCTGGGAGCGGCAGAAGAAAAGGTCCTCTGGGTAACGGTTGTCAACCTAGTCTTGGCCAACTGTAGTAAGTTCTTCCCAGAGGACCTGAGCGTGCGGGGCGGATTGTATGGGAGAAGGCGATCCCTCAGGTACCCTGGACCCAAACCATGTAGGGCTTTAAAGGTAATGACCAACACTTTGTACTTCGCCCAGAAACTAATTGGTAACCCGTGGAGCGATTTTAAAGCTGGCGTAATATGGTCACCCCTAGGTGTACTGGTGACCAACCTGGCTGCCATATTTTGAACTAGTTGAAGTTTCTGGACTAGGCACAGAGGTAGCCCTATGTACAGTGAATTGCAGAAGTTGAGCCTCAAAGTTACCAGCGCGTGCACTACCGTCTTTAGGTCTTCCAACTCTAGGAAGGGGCGCAACTGGCGTATCATTTCTAGAAAATCTACCTGTTAAGGATTAAGATTGAATGTTAATGGACTTCATTTGCTCCCAGATCTGCATGCTGCTAGACAGTATGTGCCTTCCAAGCATTCATTAGGCCCACTCTGAGGCAGCAATTGAATATACAAATATATAAATGATCTATCATACGTTCCTTGTTTTCTGTTGTATTTTTATCTTTTGTAATACCTGGATCTCAAATTTTTCTTTACCCATTTTCACTTGGTCAAGATATAAATACTCTCTCTCTCTCTCTCTCTCTCTCTCTCTCTCTCTGTCATACACACACATGCCCCCCCCACGCACAAGTGGAACATGAATTGGGGAGAAGGTCATATTTACTTCTGGTGGCAGTCCTATGCCTTATGTGCTGCCTGTTTAGAGGGCCTGTGAAATGGTGGGGTGAGGCTTCTGAAAGGGGGAACTGAAAAACTCCTGTACATGAGCTGAACAGTGCCTGTGGGGCTTTGGATCCATCTCATAGATTCCCCCCTCCCCCACACAAGGCAAGTCATGCAGAGAATAGAACAGAGTTCATACCTAACTACAAAACAGTTAACTCCTAATGCTTTGTGAGGAACAGATTTTTCCCAAATAGAAGCTCACTTATAAGCAAATAACTAACTAGTGGCTAAATCACCTCTGCAATAAATATTGCTGTTGGGAGAGGGTGATGGTTAGAATATGTAAAATGTGAAACATATTCATATCTGTTTTTATGACATTTTCTTGATGCATTCTTATGGGGACATATTACAGTATTTTAAATTATCGAATTATTAGTACCCCTTTATATACATGAGTGGGTATATTGTTACCAGCTATAGTTACTAATATAATAGTGTACCAGTGAGATGAAAAAAGATGTGCTGACGAGTCCCAAAGTCATATTTTATACACTGTTCTTATGTAAAGGCTTATGAAAATAAATATATGAAGTGGATAAGATTATCATGCCATCTAGTGGCTATTGCATTCTGTCTGTTTTCTCTTAACCGTTGAATGGAATTGTGATGCCGGAGCAGAGTCAATCTTGTAGTAAATACAATAATATTATATGTTAAAGGAAAAATAAAAACAACTTAAAGACAGTTAGGATTTTCTTTTTTCTGTAGTATGTTTATAGCAACACTATTGCAACATGGTTGTTACTGATGCAGACTGGTATAATTTCTAAATACGTAGGTAATGATAGAGTCTGTTCTTTGTGAATAAAAGGAAAGTTGAACAGCATATAGTAATAAAATAACCATGCATTTTAATGAAATGTTATAAAATGAATATATTTTCTTTGGGCTTGAGCCTACAAAGCCTCTTGAATCTTTATCTTAATTCATCTTGTGTTGGTGATAATAGCTCACACAATTTATTTACAATGTGGAGCTATTTTAGAAAAGATCTCACTGGAACTCTGTCCTTCCAGGAGCAGCAAGGTCATGTTGCTGGAAGTTGGTTCCCAAGTGCCCCCACTCTGACTTCCTCATTCCTCATTCATATCAGCTGACTAGAGCTCTTTCTCTTTAATCCTCAAATCTGAGTAGTTCAGGAAACCTTGTGGAAATGTAAAGAGCATAACCAGCAAGCAGTGACAGAATGAATTATTCTAATATTATGGAACCCAACAGTTGTAGAAGATGAATCGACAATGAGATTCCAAATTTTGTTCCTGTTTGCTGTGGTTTATTGAATAATAGTCCTGCAAACATATGTCTAGATTGCATGGTGACAGGATATCACTGTCCTGATATTGGATTGTGGCTAGAATGACTATAGCTCTAAGAATATATTGGTCATCATCTGGAAAGGAACTTTGTATTTCCTATTGCACTTAAGAGCATGTTTCCAATAATCCAATTTTGACACTCTTTCTCTTGAAAAACATGTATGTATTATAATCAATGGTCCAAACCCCAAACTTCATATTCTGCCCTATGAAGAAGGGGAAGGGAAACGTCATGTTTGACACATCAAGACTGAGATGATGTGGAGAACCTAAAGAGGTGCTGTTTTTTCAGACGAGAAGTTAGAAGACCATGTGAACAAGCTCACAGAGTATTTGCATGGTAAAAGCTAAAGCATGATAAACATAGATTTTCTGTCAAGACTCTTGTATTATAGACAGCAAATATATAGGGGCTTGGTACCTTGATTCACAAGTAGTTAGTAGAAGGCTAATAAGAACAAAACCTGGTTTATGATTCTGGCTTGTAACAATAGGAAGAAGCCAGGGATCCCAGTTCAGACCATAATGAGAGGAGCTAAGCCGAAGTGATCAAGCAGCAATCATCATCATCATCAACATCATCATATTTATTTGTATCCCATCCTTTTCCCAATACTGGGCCTCAAGGCGGCTTAACAAAATTCAAACAAATAAATAGAAATATACAAAAGTTAAAAATATAATTAAAGCAGCTGTAATATTAAAACATTTAAACAATTTAAAAGTCGAATGACAATGAAAAATCCAGCGCATTGACAGAGGTCCATAGTAGAATAATTGCTCATTTGTAGTAAGCCGAAATTCTATGACTTTTGAATCAGATCATTCTAATAGAGATAGGACGGCCAGATATGCAGCACCAAAAAAAATAGAACTTGCATGACCAAGAAAGGACTTATGAAAAATCAAGCAGATCAATTATGGTTCCTTTCTCAATATGATTGAATAGGGGAAATATTGATGACAGACTGGTTTTCTGAAATTTATGGAGGATAAGTATTAATCAAAAAAGCTCCACATGCTATAGTGCAGGTGTGGGCAAATTGTGGGGGGTCTGGAGCCCAATTTCCAATGTTTCTGGGGGCTGCACTCCTGCCACTACCAGGCCACCAAAAGGTGGTGGTGTGACAGTGGCAAAAAGGTGGTTTGCTGCTGGATTTTGGTGGAAAACCATGACAGAGGATGAAAAAGGGATAAATTTAGCATATTTGACGAGCCACTATTTTTTGTTTGTTTGTTTGTTTTTTGGCCACATGTACCACTGAATTTCCACAAGGTGGAGGGCGGGCATTATTTATTTATTACAATTGTATACCGCCCAATAGCCGAAGCTCTCTGAGCAGTTTACTGGAGGCCAGGGGTTCTGCATTCAGGCCCCGAGTTACTCACCCCTGCTGTAGTGACTGGCTATTGATAGGTTACCTCAAAATCAGGGGAAGAAACAAATATGTTAAAGTATATGTAATGTCCATTAACTCAGATCAGTGTATTTGACATGTTTTATGTTCCATTGCTTTATTTAGGAAGTTCTGCAGTGAACGTAGTTACATCAAAGATATTTAGCTTGTTTCTATGTGGTAGTCTTCAATTGAGACTTCCGTTGTTGGCATAAATATGTTATCTTCATTGTGGATTTGCAGATTACAAATGTTTGAATTTATGCACATAGAAATCTAGTATTGCTTATTGACAGCATTTTAGTGCACTTATCCCAAGAGCTGTAATTTTGTACAATTTTCTCTAAGAATGTGGTAGCAAGAAGCATGGCTATCGAGGCTTTCATGTCAGAACATAGTATCAAAATACACCTACAATCCTAGCAACTTCATAGATGTAGTCCTGTAAGCAGTGGTTCCTCCATTGATTCAACATTGTCAAGGATGCTCATGATTCAGTGGGGAAGTATATTCTGAATATACTCACAGCTTGGATCAGAGTCTATTGTACAATATATAAGAATAAAAGTTATTCAACTTTTAGCACTTTAAAGTGGAAAGATATCCTTAATAGATAGGAGAAAAATATGGTTCTTTCGAACTAAGCCCCAAAGGTCAAGCAATGGAAGAGATAGCTGTAGGAGTGTCTTCGTACTGTTGAGACTACAAATGAATAGAAAATGCCATTAAATCAATAAGATCCTATCTCTGTGTGTGTGTGAACTATGCACTTAACAGATATCTTGTATTGCTTGATTTCTTGGGCTTTGGGGGTTTTGTTTTTTGTTTTTGAAGTCCTTTCTCTCTGTGGTCAGGGTATATATACTGATTTATATATACTGATTCACTTAGCAGTAAACTGGTGTCCTCCAGATGTTTTGGACTGCAACTCCCATAAGCCCCTGCCAACATGGCCAATGGTTGGGGCTTATGGGAGTTCTATTCTAAAATATCTGGAGGGCATCAGGTTGTTTACCCCTGGAGTAGACTAATGCCCTCTGCAATTTACAACAACTTTTGCTTGTTATTAATAGCCTTTCTATCCCATATTTTACTAGGATACCCAAGGCAGTTAACAAGATTAAAAATCAACAGTAAAACCATCTATTTTATTATAATTAAAACAGGGTTAAAATTAACTGCCCCTCCCCTAAATCATATTTTTTCCAGCTATCAAACATAAGAAATAAATAACAATAAGTCACATTAATGGAAAAGATGACACCACTGTCTGTCCTGCAACCTGTTGTGTATTATTTTTGGAATTACATTTTGACAGTTTCTTGAACCATTCATCAGACAAAGAATTGACGGGAATCTGCTTCCCAAAATCTGTACCATTAAAAACATTCTCTCCTCTTATAGTAATATTTATATAATTACAGTATCATTAAAGCAAAAGCGACATTTGCATCCTATAATAAAATCTTGGGAAGCATTCTCATTGCACCCTGCTGCTACCATGTGTTTTATAGTAGAGGAGTATGATAAGTAAAACCATTTTCTCCCTGCTAACGTAATGAGTGCTTTGAAAACTCAAATTTGAATTACTTAAAGAGTACTTAAAATCTCTGCTTCATGGTTACTACAGTCTGACTCTTGGCATCTACAAGTCTTGAGTCTTCAACCTGGGTTTCCAACAACTGTTCAACACTTGTATGATGTATAGTCCTGCTGCTTTCCTTTCATTAGCACCTCCCATGACAAAAAAAGTGCATGAGGTGATTTTTTTAAAAAAAAAATTGTTGTGAGGCTGTGTATGGTGACCTTCTTCACTGTTCACAATTTTTAGAGTATTATTACATTAAGCTGCTGGATTGCCATTATAGCACTTCTAACTTCCTGCTGTTTCATGTTGTTGTTTTGCTAATCAAAGGATTTTTTAAACTATTTTTGGGAATTGTACACATGTAACTCAGGTCCAGAGGTCAAATCCAGCTCTCCAAGATTCCCCAGATGGTCATGCCCCCTTTCCTCTGACCACTGATTGGTGGTTTCCCAGCTTTTGTGCATTCCCCTCCCCCGTTCCAAAAGGTTTGAATTGCCTCTCCTAAGGCTTCATTAGTATCAATAAGCACTTTAAGCTACAACATGGTGGTGTTTTTTGTATTTTTGCCCCCACTCCTTTAATAATAATAATAATAATAATAATAATAATAATAATAATAATAATTTATTTCTTACCCGCCTCTCCGTCCAGATCGAGGCGGGGAACAATAACATGATAAAATACATAAAACTGACCAAAACATAACACATATTATTAAAACTGCATAAAAAATCCTAAAACATCCTAAAAACACCCTTAAAACATTCTGAAATTCCACTGGATATGCCTGCCGGAAGAGAACAGTCTTTATAGCTTTCTTAAATTCTAAAAGACTGTTAAGTTCATTCCACAGTCTGGGAGTGGCAGAAGAGAAGGTCCTCTGGGTAACGGTTGTCAGCCTAGTCTTGGCCGACTGCAGTAAGTTCTTCCCAGAGGACCTGAGTGTGCAGGGCGGATTGTATGGGAGAAGGCGATCCCGCAGGTAACCTGGACCCAAACCATGTAGGGCTTTAAAGCCCTGGGCCTGCCCCATTTGCCCTTGTCCATTCATCTTTGGAATGTAGCCCCAAAAGGGACTCTAAAATGGAATTCTATCCTTGGGCTGAAAGAGATTCTCCTTGCCTATACAAACAGCTGGGTTGCTTTTACCAAAACACAACCTAAAAAGACAGAGGTGCTTGCTGTCAAAGGCCACAACCTGGGTTTGGAGGTGTGTCAACCAGTTCTGGATGGGGTTACACTCCCCCTGAAAGACTGTGTTCACAGTTTGGGGGTACTCCTGGATCCGTCGCTCCAAATGACAGCCCAGATAGATGCGACGGCCAGGAGTGCCTACTATCAGCTTCGGCTGATACGCCAGCTGCGCCCCTTCCTAGAGTTGGAAGACCTAAAGATGGTAGTGCACTCACTGGTAACTTCGAGGCTCGACTTCTGCAATGCGCTGTACATAGGGCTACCTTTGTGCCTAGTCCGGAAACTTCAACTAGTTCAAAATATGGCAGCCAGGTTGGTCACCGGTACACCTAGGGGTGACCACATAACACCAATCTTAAAATCACTCCACTGGCAGCCCATTAGTTTCCGGGCGATGTATAAAGTGTTGGTTATTACCTTTAAAGCCCTACATGGTTTGGGTCCAGGTTACCTGCAGGATCGCCTTCTCCCGTATAATCCGCCCCGCACACTCAGGTCCTCTGGGAAGAATTTACTCCAGTCAGCCAGAACTAGGCTGTCGAGTGTTACCCAGAGGACCTTCTCTTCTGCTGCTCCCAGGCTGTGGAATGGCCTGCAGGAGGAGATTCGACAAATTAGCAGTCTTCTGGAATTTAAGAAAGCCGTGAAGACTGCTCTCTTCCGGCAGGCCTATCCAGTTTAATTTTAAGATGTTTTTAATAATGTATTTGTTTTTATCTGTTTTAATGGTTTATCTATTTTATTGTTTTTATATTTATATTTAGTGTTGTTCCCCGCCTCGATCTAGATGGAGAGGCGGGTTAGAAATGAAATAAATAAATAAATAAATAAATAAAAATTTAAAAACAAGATTGTTTTAACATTTATATAGGCCCTGATCCTGATTGTTTTATGGGGCTATGTTCAAGCCAATAGTGACATAAGATTATATTTTCTGATGCTATACTGACCTGGTTCATATATAATGACAGCCCATGAGTTGTTTAAACTATGGGTTGTCATGCGTGAGCAGGGGTGAGTGAACACATTGCCTCCTGCATACTCCTCACTTCTGCTTTATCGACCTATGATCATTGTATTCATAGGTTGTTATTATGATGTCAGAACCTAGCCACTCTGTTGTTTAATGGTTAAATAACTCAGAGTTAACCTACTTTTCATTCATAGCTAAACAACCCAGAATGTCTGGGTTCAGACGTCATAGTAGCAACCTACAAACGGGACGATCATATGTTGTTAATTGAAAGCGTAAGTGAGGAGCATGCCAAAGGTAGCTTGCTCTTCCTTGCCAATTTGTGGGTTAAATAATTCAGTTCACTGTGTAGATGCTCACGCCATGAGATATTTGAGAAAAATGAGAGATGGCAATCTGTCCTCTGCTTTGATGTTCATAGAAATGGAAACAACTCATATGAATATAAAGAACCGTTCCTGTTCTTTTTGTATTGCTTATTTTTTAAAATAAAATTTGAACACCAAAGTGAAACTGCAGCAATGGTTAAGATGAAATATATGGATTTATTGTGCAAAGTCAAGCATGATAAATTGATTTCAGTTCTATTATTATGTTTATAGACAATAAATGCTCTGAAAACACTTTTCTTCTTCAATATATTCATTGTTTATATTTGGTTATGAGTCATTTCTAAACAATTAAGCTAACAAAACAAATTTTCAAATTTCTTATAGCCTTTATCCACTCCCCATCACGTCTCTTATTGGCATTTTAATATATTTCACATTCCAGATTTAATGTTCAGCTATGAATTAAACTTTTTTTCTCCTTTATGAAACACAAACAAGAGATTTGATAAGTAGACCATTTTGCATCCCGCATCACGGTTACACTTTTGTAATTGTCCCTTGTTGTATGTGTTATCCTAGTCTTGTGCAACATTGCATGTGAAATTAAACTGTTTACATCTGGTTTGTGTGGCTGACAAGATATTCTTTAGTGGACTAATACCTTTCACCACAATTTGGACTAACTTCGTAAAGTACTCAAAATGATGCTGATGTGCTGTTTTGCAACAGGCAGTGTGTTGATCCTCAAAGGAACTGATCGCCCACATTTCAGATCAAGTTCCATCCTTAAAAGTATTGGAAGGTTGGAATAAAATGGGCCAAAAAGCCTAGGAAAATGTTTCTAATCTTTTCCCCAATGTTATTAATCCGTAGGGGCCTGCAGGTTCACAGCCTTCGCCCCATGCACAGCCCCCCACTCACAACCCCAGCAATCCCACGATGGGACCTCATGGTCAGGTAGGAGGGTATACCAAAGCTCCCATATGAAACTCCTTACTTGCAACTGCCATTACAATAATAGTTTGCTCATTTCAAATTTACCATTTTAACTTCGCCACATACAGTGGTTCATATTTCGAGCCAGACAGATGCTCTGTAGTATTCATTTTTCAGTACCTTTTTAAAATAATACATGGAACCACTCTTCGCACCTACTGGCTCCTTTCCCCATATTCTCACCATTTATTTAATGAATTATGTGGTATTGTTCATTTGTTTGTTTGTCTGATTAGTTACTTTCCCAAGATCTGTGTACTTCTAACAGTAATTTTGACATCCAATGTGTGTTAGCTAATTTGCCATTATTGTTTCCCCAAATATACTCATACATGTCTTTGTCACACATGATTTCACCTTGTCTGGTTCTGTCATATTTATGAATATAATTTTTTTGTATATTGTGGGCAAACAATTATTTTTTTAAAACCATTATTTCATTGCCATAAATGTAATGATAGTCTGGAAATAGATGCTGTTCAGCTATTGTTATGTTGTTAAGCTTGCCGAACATTTGATGCTTAAATGTTGGTAAATCAATTCAGAATGTTTTCATACATTAATTTATTCCTATGGCACCATTTTTTTCCTTTCAAATAAGCATAGAACATGCCTTTTTCTAGGTCTTGAACATACCAGTTATTTATCTTTCTTTCTTATTCAAGAATAAAATGTACACCTGTTGTTTGGGGCCATTTTAAATAAAGCAGTATTTCAAAATAGCACCTTTACTTCCTTATTCTCAGTACTTTGCAAAGTAAATAGTTCCAGGACGGAAATGGTAGAGGGCAAGGAGTTTAGGAGCTATTGGATCTATGTTCATCATTTAAGAGGTTAAGATTGGCTTTGTCACAAATTAAACAATTCAGACTTCTGTATTCTCCAACTACGTCTGGAATTGCAGGTATCATGGTACATAAGTAATCTTTTAAATCAATAATAACAGCCAGGCTATTAGCATTTTTCATTAGTGTATCTCTTAATGTTTTCATATAAGATTTCTGTGTGCTGTATGTCAAGTTAGATAATTAAGACCAATGTATTGTTAGATTAGATCTCTTCTTCCTTGCAGTTCTAGCTCAGAGATTGGCAGCTATCTAGGGCCCCACACCATGGCAATCAGCCGTGTGCACTTTATACAAGTAGCATCTACTCAGGTTACATGTGAGAGCTCCTCAACCAATCTTCAACTAAGTCATTTCTTCTTTATAACCATTTGGATCCAAAAGGCACTATGGTAGCATAAGATTTAAGCTAATTATAAGATCCCCAGTAAAAATAATGCTATGGGTTAGATTTATCATGCAGTCAACTGGTGACAAGTCCCTGATAGTGGGCTGGATGTGTGTGGACTGGATTTCTCCTGATTATAGATTTTTATTTATTTTGCTGAATTTGCATAAGTATATCTTCTCTAGGCTCACAGAGAAAAATAAAAGCAATTTTAAAATGCAATAATTAAAATACAACAACGACAATAAAATGTTGCAAAAATGTTATTGCAGAGGAAGAATAAAGCCTGTTAATAGCCCAGAACATGCAATAAAATACACCTCAAATGAGAGCCCAATTTTTGTGTTTAATTTTTTAAAACCAAGTTGCTTAAAAGGCCTGGATGAATAAGGTCCAGCTGGTACTAAAAAGACCATAAAGAAGGCACCAGGTGGCCTCTGCAAGGAAGCTATTCACCCTTTCCTCATTGGCTGCCTACCTCACTTCATTTGGTGGGGGCACAAGGAGCACAAGATACTCTGCAAAGTATCTTAAAGTTTGAGTAAGTATAGGAGGGAGGTAACCTGAAAAAGTATTGTTATAAGGGACAGTAGACCCATTCAAAAATATAGCTCACTCTCTATAGACTTAAAAATGTTAAGTTTAAAGAATTGAATTTAGTATATCGCTAGCTTGACTGTCAACATACAAAAAAACCTGTTCTGGTAGCTAAGGTCTACTGTATTAACAGAGAATGGGAAAAGTGACAAATCTATCTGGATCTTGGACGTTGGTTGCATCAGCGGCTTGGTACAAAGCTCAGTTCTCGATAATATATATATATATATATATATATATATATAGGTTTTGTTTTATTTACATAGTCAATATATTGGTGTTTTTTTAAAAACTGGTAGGCAGTAATATTTATTTTACTTCTCTTATTTTATGTGCATAATGAGTTAAACACTTCTGTGTAAACTGCCCAGACAGCTTTGGCTATGGGAAGTATAGAAATGTAATGATCATTCTGTAAAGATCTGGTGAATAATGTACCATATTGTGTTGCCATGATGATGTGAATCTCTGTCTTTACACAACTCAAAGATGCAGATATAATTATTAGAGTTACAATTTTTTATGGAAGACCACCTTACAAAGTGCAGTCAATTGCTATAGGAATGAGCAGAGCCAAATTTTTGTGACTTCCATTTTTATGATAAAATGTGCATAAATGAGAGAAACCCTTTTTTGAAGGGCTATGCAAATTTCATGAAAATTGAAAGTCTTTCCCTGCTTCTTGTCCAAGTTCTGGACACTAATCATTGTTCTGACAGCGCTATTGCAAAAGCTCCCGAAGCATGTTGGTTACGGCTTGGAGAACAGAGCAATCTCTGAACAACTTCATGGAAGCTCCTGCATCTTGGGAGCAAAAGAACTGTGCAACCCCCATGTCTACCTGGTCAAGCTTTGGAAAGTTACTAATCTGACTTAAGTAAAGCTTAGCACTGTCCTTTCATATATGGTAAACTCTGCCTTAGACCCATCCTCAGCCCTGCTTACAGTCACCTGGGCTAGAAGAGTGCTTACAGAAAATATATAAAAGGAAAGTGCATCTGTTGTAGCTGTAATTGCAAAATCGCTCCTGGTATCCATGAACGTAGGTGAAAAGTTCCCCTTCCATACGGTGGCCTAGCATGCTGCTTGTTTACATCATGGTTCATTAAGCCAGGATTCCTGGCTTTAATGTGATGTCTGAACACAGCAATTCTATCAGTTCTGATGATAGCCAAGAGCTATTTTCATTTCAACTCTCCAAGGGCTTGGCTGGAGTACTTGCTTTTCTAAAGAAAGGAATGTATCATTTTCAGTTAGGAAGGAATTTTAGTAATATTTGGCACAGCTCAAACAACTTACGGTTGTTACTTTAAGTGTGGGCTAGTATCAAAGTCTTGCCTAAATTTAATTTAACTTCTTTGATCTATTTTCTTAATGCAATTGTCTCTTTTTATTTTTCTTTTGTAGCCTTTCATGTCCCCCCGTTACCCAGGAGGCCCAAGGCCACCTTTAAGGATACCCAATCAGGTAACAATTATTTTATTAATTAGATGCAAATAGCAAGAAAACACTTAATTAGGAAAGCTAAACTTTCATTCCAAACATAACAATTTAAACATAGTGCAAACTTTATCTAGATATTTGTCTTAATGTCAGTCAGACTTTATAACGTTGGGGACATACAACATCAATATATTTCACACAGTGGTATCTATAAGGTCAAGAGTCTTAAGGTTTTCATTTCTTGTACTTTATCAGTTTGTAGTAGCCAAACAGTGCTGTGGCAGTGGAGAAACTGGTTTAATGTGACGTAAGTCTTCTGAGGCATTGCTGAAGTCAGTTGTTGTAAAAAAAAAATCTACATGAACTAGGTTTTTAAGAACCTTCTAGACCTCACCTGCAGCCCTACCCCCTCCACAGTAGATCAGTCATAAAAAGTTCCCTGCCTTTTTTTTCTTTTTTTTGCTTTTGCCATAAAACAAGTTTAGAAAGCACCTCTCAGGATGAGTTGCATGCTATTTTAAAAACCGAAAATATTCTTTCGTTACATGCATACGTGCATATGCATTGATTGCATTATATATTATGTTAAATGTGAACAAAATTAGCATGGTTGAATACATGTGCTTAAGTTCATATAGGAATTGTACTGATTTCCCACTGAAATCAATGGGCCTTTCGCAGCATTATGATCCAGAGTTGTTGTTTTTAAAGAATGCAGCAACAAAAACACTTGAAATAGTGGTCAAAGTTAATCAATAGGCTACCCATATTTTGAGTCAGATATCATTGTCTTTTTCCATTTTTAAGAAACATCCCTATCTGTTAAAATACAATTAATTTTTTTCTGTTGATGTTTTTTGTTTATAGGCACTTGGAGGTGTCCCAGGAAGTCAGCCATTATTGCCTAGTGGAATGGATCCAACACGGCAACAAGGTAAGGATATTATTAATAAATGCAACATGTCAATTCAGATATTTTCATAACAACGCTTATTTAGCAATTGGAATAATGGGTAAAAAAGGGCACCGTTATGACACTTTAGGTGGGATGTTCTTGTCACTTTTCTATGCGTCCATGGGCATAGGATAAACGAGAGAAAACAATCACCATATGCTTAAAATTTAAGTTCTGATCATTTTGTTTTGCTGTATAAATTGAATCATGAGGATTTTACCTTGCCAGAGTTGATAGGGATTGATTAGAATTTTTATATGAGAGTGATAAAAGTGATACAGGTTTTTTACGTACCTTACCACATTTTCCTTTTTATTAAGTTGTTATTCCTCGGGGATCACAGGTATCTGGTGCTATGTTCAGCAGCTTCCAAGATATATTAACTATATTCTTATAAAGGTTTTTAATAATAATAATAATAATAATAATGATAATAATATGTCCTACAGTTATATATTATTTAGCACTCCCACAGAGTTAAAGAAATCATAGTAAATTAATAACTCAAAATAAAAACAAAGTGGAGTAGATTTCATGACCTGTTTACAATAAACAGATTGTTCAGGGTAAATGGCATTATTGTTCATTTATTAAATTTGCATATGAATTAAACTAAAGTTCTGAAGAAAATGGGTTCTTTATTTTTAGGTAAATCACACAAGTGTTGTGTTTTGTACTATCTTAGAAGATGCATTCCCCTTTGTGTATGAGAGAAAGAAGAATAGCTCATCTATGGTGCCTGCTACACATTTTTTTTGTAAATATTTGCATTTACACTAATTAACAATTGGGGAGGGCATCTGCCATCTGATTATAAATGCTATTATGATTATAAAAAACATAATTCATTAATGTGACAGATTGACTAACACTTGTAACCCTTAAATATGATTTTGGATCTTTTTCAGGACATCCAAATATGGGTGGGCCAATGCAGAGAATGACTCCTCCCAGAGGAATGGTTCCACTAGGACCTCAGGTATATTGTTTGTGTTGCAACTCACATGGTTGGGTTTATCATAATTCCCTTTTCTATGAGTAGATTGGGATTTACAGTCATGCCACAACCATATCACTACAAGTTACTATGTATAAAAGCATGATTTAGCCTAAAATATCCATGCTATTCCCCTGGAACCACCCCTTCCTTGATTAGACTAGTATTTATTTTCAACAGTGGGCAGTAAGATTTTCTGGAAGCTTACTGCCCATAGGACCTGATGAGGAAGGGCCTCTCTGTTGTTTGTCTTTTCAGTGTCTTGTACTAAGAAATAATAGTTTTTATGTAAAAGGTTCCATTTACCTTTTAATTCCAAGAAAGGTAAATGAACCACCATATATAGAAGCAGTCTGTTTCTGAGTACAAGATGCCTTGGGAAAACTGCAGTATTGCATTAGTAAGGGAGTTCTGTTTATTAATATATCCATATTCACTTAATGCTCTCTTTGTAGAATGTAGTTGGTTTTTTAAAAACAAAAACAAAATCTGGTTAAAATGTAGCATTTATTTTAGTTCGCCTTAACTAAAGTAGTCTATTAAAAGAGAAGTCCTTAATGACATTAGAAAATGATCAATGAATATTATGTTCCCTTATGAACTGGAAGTTTAATGTTGAGTTTATATAACCATTTTTTGCTAGGAAAGTTGCCGTGTTTTGACTTTTTGTTGTGCAATAAGTATTTGCTGCTGAGCAACCTTAATTTCAAATAAGTTTGTTTTGGATGCTTTTAGCAAGCCCCATTGAAACAGAGATCAAGTTCGGACGACACATCATGGCTCATCGTGGGTTCTTTAACCTATGACAAGTCACTTGGGGTTGTCATATCGTGCAAACCTGGTGACCATAGGTTCTGTAAAGGATAAACTACAAAACAGATCATAGACTAAACAGCAAAACAGACCATTGGTTACTGAAGGGTTGTTTAATCCTTGCATAACTCATGCTCACTAGGTTCACATAACACGACAACTCCCAAGAGGGAATTGCATATTCAAAATGGTGGCCACACATGTCGTGTCATGCAAAGAGCCCCAGGGTCTGCATAACAGCATTGCTAAGTGAATAGACCCTAAAATGCGTCTTAAATGGTTAAAAAAAAAATTCTTTAGAATACAAGTTTAAACAGTTTATGTAATGTCTGTTATTACACTTTACCGTGATAATACAGTGGATGTTTAGAGGGCAAGGTTGATAAGGATTAATTTCGAGCTGATATTGACATTTTTAAAAGGAACTAATTTTATATATATTGGGTCTGGTATTTATTTATATTTCTGGAAGATTTCAGAATTGTATGATAGAGGCCAGGTCGCATGATGCAAGTGTGGTTAATAAGTAACAGTGGTCAATTTACATAATTACCCTTACCAAGTGCAGCTTCTTGTGTCACCGAAACTGGCAAGGGTGGCCTGTTGGCATGGTTAACAAATCACCCAGAACCCATGGCTTGTTGTAGGGTTCTGCAGGGTGGTTTGCTAACTACTTCAACAAACCATCCTCGCTCGGTTCGGATATTACATGAGAAACCATGGGAGGAGAGCTTGAATTGTCAAGTTGGCGCCCACAGACACTGCAACCCACCATGGCTTAAATAACATGGTGGGCTGCAGTGATCGTGCAAACCAGGTCTGAGTCTCAAGGCCATTGCTCATGTGTCACTGTGCTTGGAGCATAAATGCTAGAACATGGATCATCCAGTGAAGTGTATTTGCAACATTGGTTTCAAATTTGTTACAATCAAAGTTTTATCATGGTTATTCTTGCAGAATAGACAGTACTGGCCAATTTCAAGTACTCATAGATTTCCCTGCCTTTACTTCTCAGAACAGATTCAGTTTGTAGAAATATATATCATAGTATTTGGTTAGAACAGTTCTTATAGTAAAAATACACATGGGATACAATGGTCATGTTACAATTATCTACAGAGAGTATAAGATTGTAGCTGGTTTCAGTTTGTCAGATAGGACAATTTCCACCTTTTTTGCTGTATGTGACAGGCAGAACACACATTTTGGTTTTGAATAAAACATGGTATTAGGTTCGTCATAGGCATTTCAGTACATTTCCTATCTTAGTAATTTTCCTGCTCATTGCTGCAGATTGTTTATTAAGTAAACATAGCTGCCATCTTATTTGGTGTAAGTACAGGCTTCTAACTCTAAAGTTACTAAAATCTAACATTGATTAATTATCTGAATTCCTTAAAATATTTTTAGAATATTGAGTCAGCTTTCATGAAATGGCTATTAAATCTGTCCCTTACTGACAATTGTGTTAGCTACCATAAATGTTACGATCTTCATGAATCAAGTAACATTTGTAAATGTGCTTACTATACTTCCATTGTTAAGATAATAAGATTATTAAGACATCCTAAATAGCTTTAAAAAAAACAGCTATAGTGTAGAAATTGTTCTTAAAGTCAAGCAACTAAAATCCTGAAAATGAATGGCACTGGCCTACCCAATCACCAGATATGTAGGGAAGTCATTAACATGCTGTCCTTTCTTTCCCCCCTCCTCTTTGGTTTTGTTTTTTTGTTTTGTGGTAGTCTGACCCTTGGTTATCATTGCAGAACTATGGAGGTGCAATGAGACCCCCACTGAATGCTTTAGGTGGCCCTGGAATGCCTGGGATGAACATGTAAGTAAAATAATATGTTACTAAAATATTTACATCAAGAATAATATTGTTTTCAATTAAAACTGATGGCAGTAGTGTCCATGCACACATTTGCACACACACACACATACACACACACACACACACACAAATGTGTACACACACTTTGATTATTTGGTTAACATTTCACAGTTGTGGCAAAAGTATTAGAATACCAACATGAGTTTGATATTCATCTGGCACACGGTATACGTACAAGACCCAGGGAATGAAATTTATTTTGGAGAATCAATCATTTGTAGTTCTGGTACTGTTAGATACTACTGGCTTCTGTACAATTCAAGAAGCTGCTCTGCTTTTCTTGAACCTGTCTTTGTATTAGGTCATTCAATATCAAAAGGAACAGAAGCTGAGTTTGCAAGGAAGCTTGAGTTTTGTTTCTGTAATGGTAATATGCAGAGCTCTCAAACCTAGAAGGAAGGGTATATGATGACACAGTGACCTTCTAATTTCTGCAAAGTGTTCCATGCTGAGTTCTTGCTGTCATATGGCCTGTATCACATGGTCTCCATCCTTGAATGCAATGGAGGTTTGCAACAGATTCTGAACAGAGCACATGTGGGTCTTCATACGTGGATTGTTTTCCTAATGTCCCTAGGGGTGCATCTATACACACACTGTGGAAATTACTTCTCCCACATAGATTATCCAGAGGAAGGTGTACAGACAGAAACAGTGGAAACTAAGGCAAAATTAACCCAATGAATAGTGCTGCCTGCACATTATGACATAGCTTGTGTCAAAGCAGCTTTGTTTTCATGTGTTCCCACTAAGTGTGCAGATGACTCTCAAGGGCCTTTTTTTAAAACAGTGAGGATATGTGGTGAGGATAATTTTTGTCCAACTGCAAAGATACCCCCCACTCCCTCAGGGAGGTCTGAGTAACAATGCTCCTAGCACAAAGACAGAAGGTTCCTAGCACTAACAATGAGAAGGCATTATGCAGGAGTTCTCGCTTGTCTTCCTTATTGGATTTTCCGCGTTAAGAAAAAAGACAGAAGAAGTGGTGGGAAAACACTGGAGAAGTAAAATTTCATGAATGAGGCAAGTTGATTGCATGTTAAAAGTTTCATCTGGAAGTACCCTACACGTTGATGGCAGTGTTGGCCTTCATAATGCCAGAAGGTTTGTGGTGATTCACAGAGCCTTCTAACAGTTTTCACAGTTATTTCCCTCCACACCCCCTCAGAAAGAGAGAATGGGAATGTAGTGTTCCCTGAACTTCAGTATTCTTCCCATCAGGATTGTGGAGCACAGTTGTTATTTCTGTAAAGTCTGCATCTCAACACCAGGGATAGATTACAGTGGAGAATATTTTGAATATTCAAGATGTGGTGGCATAGCTAGTCTTTGTGTGTGAACCTGGTCAGGATAATTAGTTGGGCCCACAACTAAAACAGCCCATAGATTCTGGGTGGCTTGTCAACCATCCTAACAACCCACCCTCACCAGGTCCATACATAACATCAAACGATGACATGCCCCAGCCATGGTTTGAATTTTCAAAATGGCAGCCTCTGCTGCAACGAGAAGCCCCACGTGGAAATTCACCTTGTGAACAGTTCAGAGTCTATAGCTTAATTTGCCTTATTTTGAGAAAAATGTTTCTTTCGTAGCTCTTGGAGTTGATACTGGTTATTAAAAGATTTCTCCCCTAACCTGGTATCTCTGTGTCGGGCACCATTTGGAGAAGCTGACCTGATTCACATGACACAACAGCCCACTATGGTTATCATGTTTTAGCTTGTTTTAGGGTTTGTTTTAGGTTGTCTAACCTCAAACAACTCCTACCGCCTGGCTTCTCATGACACAATAAGCCGCAGCAAGCCGGGCACCATACAAACATGATGCATGCGGAAACCTGGCATGACACAACAACCCCCTACTGTCGTGATTTGTGAACAGGCTCATTGAATTACGTGGCCACCAAGTTCAACAGTTACTTCCTAATAAACAACTGAGAGAACTTACTTGCCTACTTTTTTCATTTCATGAATATATTATGCTGAAAGGGAGATTTGTATGACAGACAACATACATCAATGAAACCTCAGAGGCTTGTGGCTCGTTAGAGACTAACAAGCATGTGGTATGAGCTTTCATAAGAGTCTGTTTCATCAGGTGCAGTGAGAGATCATTGCCCAAAAGACTTCAGATATGCTCCAGTTTTGCTGCTGTACTATTTGGCTGCTACTCTGCCATTCCTTTGTTTAAATATACTTATTTTCCCCTCTCCTTTTTTACTGTTTATAAACTAAGAATTTACTGTTCTCTCACTCAGAGAAGATTTAATCTTCCCCTTTTCCAGAACTTACAAGTAAGAATGGGTTGCACTGGAAATTTGCTGTATTTAGGGCAAATACAAAATTTTGAAGAAACTTTCTCAGATAAATCTTGGCTCTAAAATATACCAAATTCTAACACTAAATTTTATTTATTTATTTATTTATTGCATTTTTATTCCATCCAATAGCCGAAGCTCTCTGGGCGGTTTACAAAAATTAAAACCATAAAAACCATTCAATATATAAAACAACGACAGTATAAAAAACATAATTTAAAATACTAGGGCTCTGCAAAGATTCAGATTCGGATGTCCGGATCCGAATCAGGGAGGGCCCATTGGGCTGGATCCGCCATTTTAGGCCAGATCCGCCATTTTGCGCAAAAGCCCTAGGGGCCCCATGCAGCCTACAACTCCCAGGAAGCGGTGCCTGGGAGGGCTGTCAGTAGTGGGGCCCAGAAACGAAGGGAGGACTGGGACTCACCCCCCACCATCGTCAGCTCTGCTGGCCAAGCGCCCGCAGCTTCCCGGCCTAGCTCCTCCCGCGTTCCCTAGGCTGGCAGGCCCGGCGCCCGAGCTCCTTCCTTGATCGCCAGGCAGGTCCGGCGCCTGAGCTCCTCCACACGTGCTCGGCAGCTTCCAGCCACGCTCTGCAGCTTCCCGCCACAATTGGCAGCTTCCAGGGGCCGGGCTCACCAGCTTCCCGCTGGGCTCGCCAGCTTCCCGCCGCAATCGGCAGCTTCCGGTGGCCGGGCTCTGCAGCTTCCCACCACGCTCTGCAGCTTCCTGCCATGCTCTGCAGCTTCCCGCCACAATCGGCAGCTTCCGGGGGCCGGGCTCTGCAGCTTCCCGCCGGGCTCTGCAGCTTCCCGCTGCGCTCGGCAGCTTCCCACTGCGTTCGGCAGCTTCTGGCCCTCAGGGCAGTTCACAATTATTAGATTACACTGAGTGTCTCTGTATTATATTTTCAGACAAGTCTGTTCGATCTTAGGCTATGTTACTGGTCTCTGTATTAAGTTTTTATTTTATATACTGTAGTTGTAATTAATTTTTATCATGCCTGTAATATTTAAAATATTTGCTTATTACTTACGGCTTTCATCTGTAATATTACAATAAAATAAATATATTAAAGAACATACGTTTTAAATTTACACAGCAGACTAACTAACTTTGAGTATTAAATAGCATATGGAGTCAGAAGCCAGAACTGTGATCATTTATATTATTCATGTGATCATTTATGTTGTAGGGGTCCAGGAGGTGGTAGACCTTGGCCAAACCCTACAAATGCCAATTCTGTGAGTATATATCAAAATGTACTGAATGTTGTCCTAGTAGTAGTAATAGTAGTACTTGTATACCACTTAATATAATAACATCTCTAAGTGGTACCTTCAAAAATAAACACAAACAAATTAAAGCACATGGTATGTTGCTCGCTTTATAACTTTATCTGCATGGACACCATCTGGTTCAAGAATACTATTGGAGTTCCCCTGCCTTCTGAAGTGGGTGGTTTCACATCAGAGGGCCTTTTCAGAGGTTGTCCCTAAGTCTCAGTTTCTCTCTTCCTCGGAGCACCTGGGCCCATTTGAGTTCTTCTCACTTTGCCTTCCACCAGATGGTAAGGGTCCTCCTATTTAGAAGGCATTTGGCGATAAGGCAATTTAGTGACCTATTATCTGTTCATTATAATTATGTAGTTACTCCTGCTTTATTGTTTAAGTTATTATGCTGTCATGGCATGTTTATTATTATTTAGTATTTAGTTGTTCGCTGCCTTGGTATTTTATATGTAAAGATGGGGTAAGATACTTTTAATAAAAAATACTTTTTCCCATTGTGTAAACTCTTGATAAAATGCTTGGCTAACATGTCCCATTCTTGTGTTGATTTATCATATACAGCATTCATAATTGCAAATGTATTCTGGCAACAATTGCTAAAATAGAACTACAATAGTAAAATACTCATCTTCAGAATTCCTTAATGTGATTTAATCAGTTGAAATGATGGTTACAGTTAAATGGTTCTCTCTAGAAACAAATTTAAAAATTAAGTAAATGTTGATAGAAACCCTCTCTTTTCCATTTTCAAGGAAAAAATAGCTTACTTTGTTTCCTTTTGGATTTTAGATACCATACTCTTCTGCATCGCCTGGGAATTATGTAGTGAGTATGTGTGTGTGTGTATGTGCATATGTGTGTGTACTCATTAGCACAAATGTATTTTATTTAGGTTAAGAAGTGGTTGTCCAGATGTTGAGGAAAACCCATGTGTATTGGTTGAGAAGTGAACATCTGATCTATTTTGTGTCATTGTGTCTGCTGTATATCTGTAGTACATGTGTTGATGTTCATTAGTAAAACAGTTAACAGTATGGCCAAAATTACCTTGAATGCTGAGTTTTGCTTCAGCATATGTTCTCTAACTGGTACAATGCATACTCTTCAATAATGAAGCAATAAAATCAGCTATTTTAAGGGATGCAATAATGGCTTAGATTTTGGAAATTGCATTTGAAGGGCCCAAGAAGTATTTAACCGCATAGTCACAAATAAAATGTTGTGGAATATTTTACTTTGTTCTTAATTACCTGAGAACTACATTTACCACACTTCCCCACTTTTACTGTTTTGCTTTAACAACTCTTGCTTTCCTTAAATTGAACGGGACTGAAAAGTCTGAACTCAAAGCACTCTGGCGATGGAATCCCCTTTCTAATCAATATCGTGTCGTGTGTTGGGCGCCGTTGACTATTTCATCAGACAAAGTTGATTATTTTCGGCGACTACAGAGTCCCCTGGAAAGAGCGACCAACGCTGCCGCTCTAGTCCAGCCATCAGAACTTGCAATGCCTCTTGGGGGCCACATTCCAGTGATGGGCTTTGCCGAAGACAAACAGGAAGGGCCAAAGGCAAGAGGCAGAGCCAAAATACCAAAAATACCAGCATATTTTAGCTGAAAGTTCTTGCTGCCAGTGACTAAGTTTTAGGAAAGGCATTTCATCCGAGTATGTAGAAACCACAACCATATTTAGTTGTGCTCGTTTCACTTCCAGACTTATATTTTAAATTTAGTGCTGTTGGCACCATTTCAAAATGGCTGCTGTGGGGGCATGGCTAATCACATAATAGCAAGAAGGTAAAAGTCAGAAATAATGGATTGTCGTGAATTTGCATGATTTTTACAGGGGGTCCTCCTTCCGTACACTGTCACTATCAAATGAAAGCTTATGTTGTTGTCGATAGATGGTATAATAAAAATCACAAATCCAGCACTTACCAGTGCCACCATGGCACAAATTCAGGGATCCAAGATGCAGATCCACATGGATATTCATGATTTTTACAACAAAAGCACCATCAAATCATAGAATGCATCTGTAGACACAAAGATAAACTGTGATTTGATGGTGGAAGGTTTTTTTGGTGAGGAGGGGAGTCTCCCTTGTACAAAAGTGCCAAGGTGGGTGGGTGACACTGGCTCCGTGTGTGTTGTTCTGTCTGACTGTGAGTAAAATGAGTAGGGTTGCCTGGCACTTGCCAATGAATATATAGTTTAAAATAGTAACCAATTTAGTTAAGATTTTAAATGGAAAGTAGCCCTCAGTGTAATGGAAGCAAATGCCAGCTTAATGCCTAACGGTGATGTTGGGCAATGAATTTTGGGAGATCTAAGATAGTGGCCGCCAGCCACCGATAGAAGCCAAGTGGCTCTTATGCAAAAATGTTGGGTAAGTGTAACTGGCTGGGGAAGGGGACTGATTGACAGCAGGAAGTGGGAGGAGAAGGGTTGCCTTGCAGGCAACATAATAGGTCTCTATGGCTAACACTGCACCTGAGGGCAATAGTTTGGAGAACTTCATGATAGCCCTCGACTCTCTGAACTCAACTATTAGAAGGAATGGATGATGAAACAAAATGTGTGTGTCCTCTTGAAGTATCTTGACTGCACTCTGTGCGTGTGTCTGTGTGTGTGCAGGTGTATTAATTATTGGTTTTCGTTTTGTATTTTAGGGGCCACCAGGAGGCGGAGGGCCACCAGGAACACCCATCATGCCTAGTCCTGCAGGTAACCAACTTTAACTAGAGGATGAAAGGGCAATGTAAAGTAGCAATAAAAAAAGTTAAGAGAAATAATGGTGATACATCATTTACACAACAACATTACACAACAATAAAAATGTGAAGGTGCAAAATAAATTAAGGAGCATTAATCAAAATAAAAAATATATATTTTGGTTTGCATTTCATCAATGACTTTAGCATTCTGAATCACTTCCATATTTAACTAATCTGGTAGGTTTGGAATGTCCTTTGTTTACATAGGTGTTACATGTAATTTTGTTAGTTTTATGAACCATACTCTCAATATGGATGCATCCTTAGTTTTCCAGTAATTCACACAAATTATTTAGGAGCAGCAACATCTAATTCCCTCAGAATGTCTTCTTTAACATATGATAGTAAGACTGACTTCAGCTCTAATATCAGATTAACCTTCAATATATTTTTACTGAATTAACATCTTTGCCTAAAAATGTTTAGCTTTAATGCAAGTCCACCAAACACTGCACAAACTATCCCTTTTGCCTACCAAAGTTCCAGGATGTCCCATTATTATTTCCTTCTGTCTTAGTCTGACCTGGTTCACACAATCACCATGGTTTAAACTGTGGTGCGTGGCAGGGGTCATTTGACTAATCATCTGCCCGGACATAGCTTGTCATGCTGTCTGAACCCGGGCAGCATGGCTTGTTGGATGGGGGAAATAACCCCCTTAATTAACTCAACAATAGCCCATGGGGTATGCCCATTGCGTGGATTTTTATTAGGTCATCACCAATTTCCCTCTACCTCTTCAGTTCTTCCATTTTGAAAGCACCAATCTTATTCCCCCTTGTCATTCTTTTTACATAAAGAAGGGTGCTTAATCATGAACTGCGAATAAAGCCAATATGGTCCAGCAGATTTTAGTGGCTTTTAGTCTGAGTAATCTGGATTCCAGGCTGTGTTCAATTATTTTCCATATTAAAAGAAGGAAACTGCCACTGGTACCTATGCAGTATTTTTTCCTGTTTTCCTTTTAAAACTTGCACCTTGACAAATTCTGGCTCACAATCAGTCTAGCAAAGGGCTGCTTTTAAGTAAAATATCATCCAGTTGATTTATTGGTTTTTACAATAATGCATAGGTCCACTCTGAAAGTAATTCTGGAATGAGTTCTTCTGTTGTACTATTGGCACTGTCAGAATTCACTGCAAATGCTTGATCGTCTAAAAATCCTTTTGTTTCAGATTCAACCAACTCTGGAGACAACATGTACACTTTAATGAATGCCGTACCTCCTGGACCTAACAGACCTAATGTAAATATCACAAAGAAATACATATATTTAGATTGTGCAGCTTGTCCCTAAGCACCAAAATACAAAAAAGTTTTGTTGTATATCTCCTTCCTCTTCTCCCTTCATGTAGAAGAACATGAATTATACAAACAGTGGCTACATATACAACATTGCTTCACTGAATTTTCACTTGTTTTCAGTTGCTGCATCAAGGCAATAATGTTAACAAAAATATTGCTCATGTCAGTATCTGCAGTTTAGATCATTTCCTAGCCATTTACTTAGTCATTCTGCAAGATATTTAACACTAATTTTGGCAACAGTGGGCAGTATCCAATGTGACATCTAGCACTAACGTAAATTACACTGTTGCTAGCATAAGTGACCATGCAATGCCAATAGTGTTTGCTGGTGAGATGGGTTTTCTGAGGTGTTGCACTAGAGGTCGCTTAGGTTAGCACAACATAATTTAAGTTAGCATCACATTGGATAGTGCCTAATATTCTGAAATAAGATTGTTATTCCTATTCTCATTTCAATCTAAGGAGTTCTACAATGCAGCATATTCTTTACCATATTTTCCCCTTGGTTTTAATTACATACTGGTATGTTTTGTACTATGATACATTTTCACTTTTTGCAGTTTCCAATGGGACCAGGGTCTGATGGCCCTATGGGTGGTTTAGGTGGAATGGATTCACATCATATGAATGGATCATTAGGTAAGGATACTACATCTTAACTTTTTGTGTGTGTGCTGGGGAACTTGTTCAGAAGGCCTCTTTTTGAATTCTTTCCATCACATTTTCACATTTTCCTCTAAGTTAGAAGAGATAAAAATTCAAACTATGATTCTCAAGTTGCTAGCAAAAGGCTGAGAGCAATCCAAAGAATATATTTTGTCTCTTGGGCTACTGGGTTCATCCACTTATGTTTTATATATTAAGCAGCTTTTGCTTAATATATAAACCCCCACTATGCCTGCATTTTTGAGTAAGGCCTCTTGATAAAAGAAAGTCCTGTGACTTTCCAGAAAGTTTAGAAACCTTGCAATTTCTCTCTTTGAAGTGTAAAGTATTTACTTCACCTTGCTCTTAAAACCATGACCATGAATAATTTTAGGAGAACCAAGCATAACTTATGCTTCAGCCTAGAGTAAAATAAAAACTCAGGGCTGAGATGCAAAACCAAAATGCTGAAAAAATTATAAAGCCTATTTAAGCTGAGAGGAAAACTTCCCATTTAGCAACTGAGGGGAAGGTTGTATGCACATGACTGTTTCACTTGTGGTGTCTTCTTCCTTGAACTGATCTAAAGTAACATGCCTATTTGCCAGAGAAGCTACAGCTGATCAGCAAATAGATGGTAAACAACACTGTGTATTCTGTTCATGGCAAATGAATTAGATGTCCTTTTTCCCGGAGTGGGGATTAAACAATAGCCACCACTAACAGAGTGGTTATGAAAGCTCAAACAACTACATACTGGTATACCAGCAGTACATCATGACCAAAAGCAAAAAATTAAGAACTAGAGATAACAAATAGATCAAGAAGAGGCACTTATAATAAAATTGCAACAAATATTGGGTCAGAATGAGTAATAGCTCAAATCCTAATGGTTGCTGAAGGATAGATAGCCAGTGGCTATGTTTGGACATCACGATAGCCTATGATGGATTAATAACCTACTCATAGTATCTCATTATTTAAATAACCCATGATCCCTCTGCCACATGAGTAGGCTAATAAGCTGCTGTGAGTAGCTTATTAAGCTACTATGTGTAATTTGACTCACACCCTCTGTCTTGCTGCAGTCCTCCCACCTAAGCAGTGGTGCTGTTTCACCTCTGAAGCACTGGACATTTGCAGGATTGGGACAAAATTTCATACACAGCCTCTCCCAGTCAGGAGGCACCTGATCCTCCATCAAACTCTGTGCAATAACTCACCAAGGAGGGAAAGTCCCGAGTGCCCCCCAAAAAGGCGAGATGCCTAGAAAACCTAGAGGGGTTGCAGGATTGGGACAAAACCCCACACACAGCCTTTCCTAGTCAGGAGGCACCTGATCCACCATTAAATCCCTATGCACTTACTCCAGAGAAGCAAAAATCTCAAGTGCCCCAAAACGGGACAGATGCCTAGAAAACCTTGAGGTTCGCAGGATCGGAACCAAACTGCATCCCCTCCTCTACTAAGGAGACACCCAATGCACTATGAAAACCCAGCGCCCCAACTCTGAAAGCAGCAAAAATCCCAGGTGCACCAAAAAGGGGGAGATGCAGGATCAGGACCAAACCTCATAGCCTGTCTACTCTACACTGCTGGCTTGGTCACTTTAACATGTTCCTAAACAGTAAGCAAGCAAAGGGCAGAGCGGAAGCTGTTTTGGCTGCTCTTGCTGCAGAGCTCTGTAGTGAGCCAAAATAACCCACAGTGACTGCCACACAACACAATAATCCACTCTGTAGACAATGTTTTATCAGAGTGGATTATTTTAGCCAAATAAGCTATTTTGGGTTGAAAAACTCCCATGAGATGACATAATAACCCATGATGGCTTAATTAACCCATCATGGCTTATCGTGATGTCTGAACCCAGTCAGCCTGTTTCAAGAGGTCTTCAACAAAACTTCAGCAATCTGTATGAAACATGATGGTTCATGAAAGCACTTGCTGACTGTTACACGAGCACTAAGTCACAAAATATGATATGCCTGTTTAATAGGAACACTACCATCAGTGTTAAGGGCAGAAATATGAGAGCAAATATTTCAAATGAGGGTGCTGGTAATAAGCTTAATTGTGACACAAGAGACTCAAGAATTTGAAACATTCAAGTCAAAATTGAATATTTTCTCTAGAACATTTTACTCCAAACATTGTCATAGACAACTGTAACAAGGCATATTTGTTTCTTTATTTTAGAATACTTATTGGCCGCTTTTCACCTATAGCCCCCTGAGGAGCATACAGTGATTTTAGAAAAGCCCCCCCCCAAAAAAAAACCTTTAAAAATCCTCTACTATAGAATTTAAATTTAAAATAACTCTTCTTTTAGCCCTTACAGAAATTTGAAAAACATTATGTTTAAACACTGCCATAAAAATGCAAACTGGTGTTGTAACCATTAAGTGCGCAATCCTGTGTTATGCGCCCTGGCTACTCATGAGCCTCCTTGTGCCTCTTGCTCTGCATTTTAGCCCCAGTCTCCTCCCACGCCTGGGAACAACCCCTTTCCCTTCCTATGAGCTTACATTTCCCAGTTCGTAACAGCAGCTAGCACGGATCTTTCCTCGCTGGCTGCACCGGGGAAGCATGGTTTCCTGTCTCTGAGCTCAGATCTAGGAAATCAAAATATCCTATGTCCCGCAGATGCTGCTAGGGAACATAGGATGCTCCTTAAATCCCTCTCTTTTATCGTTACCCTACAATAGACAGAAATCTCAGATTTCATAAAGCAGTTTCTCCCTGTATTTTTGGGGACCACATAGACTAGAACTTTTTCTTGCAACAGAAGAGGTTTGTGCTTGTATCCATGGAGAATCTACTATTTTAGAATTCAATATTATAGTATAATGACTGGAGAATTTGTGTATTTTTATTTTTAAAAAATACCCTACATTCCTAGTCAATATGACAGTCTTGCAATACACACTTAGATCTCACTCTTCAATTAAAAGTCTGAAGAGGAAAGTGATCACTCCTAGATAAGGGAGAGTGAGATTCCTAAAACTAATAGTGGCAAAATAGAAGATTTGTTCAGTTTTTGGAAAATGCTGAAATGTTTAACTGACTAAACTGAGTATCCATTTTAATTTAAGGCTCAGGAGACATGGACAGTATCTCCAAAGTAAGTATGCATTTGATTTTTAGCGCATTGTTTTTCACTAAACAAATTTATTATAGTTGTTAAACACTTTTTAAAAACATAGTTTAAAGTGAAGTAGTTATTGATTAGCAACACTTCCAGGGTATTGTGCAAGCAAAATTATAATTCATAGGAGGGTAAAACCTAATCTTGATAATCCATAGTGGCTGTAAAAGAGATTTGTTTATTGATTTCCCTGAATATAATGATGGGCTCTAATCCCTTATCCTACTTTGTGAATTAGTGATTGTATCAGAATATAATTGGTTAAACTGCATATATTCAGGGTTGGTAATACAAACATCGGCTATCATGATCCAGACAATCTATTTAGGTACTCCCAAGGGCTTGCCACATCCAAAAAAGATGTTTCATCCTGAAACTACAATGTCGCCACTACTGCCACCAATTTACTATCTCACAAACTATTTTCTAAATTATTCCAAGTTCCAAAAGCAGCTTGTCCCATGAGACACCAGAGAGTCCAATGTGACCAGTGCATGGGAGTGCCATGTTGCCTCCACTAGTTGTTCTCTTGATCAGACTTTCTTCTCATGAGAGATACAGTCCACAGAGATAGAATCTATAACAAGGTAGGCAGAAAGTAAATCAAGATCTGCTGGTAGATTGTGAGATGATTTTTGTGAGATGGGCCAGGGTTTCTGAATCTCAGTTATTTCTCCCAATAATTTAAAAATAGTAAAAACAAAAAGGCTCCCTCACACCCTTATAACTATTAGAATTACTGATCTGTAGAGACACAGTATATTTGTACCTAAATATGTAGATCATCCCAAGACCTATTCAGGTGTTATGTAATTAATGAAACTCATCATGTGAGCAGGAATGAGCCGTGCAGAGTAGCCCCCCATGTCATGTCATAACGTAGCCCTGCCCATAGGCACCCTTGTGTACAGTGTGAATTCCTGCAGTGGGGAGGCCTTTGCGCATCAGCCGTTTCAGCACTTATAATGCCTGAATGGGGCTCCAATGTAAGGCTTATAAGCAGCCTCTGAACCCCTGTTTTTCATCTGTTTTTGCCCCTCTCCCTGACACTGTTTTGCAACTGGGCCTAGTTAGTCAACCTCGGGGTTCTAGTAGAAAACAAAAAGATAAGAAGAAAGTCAGTCTTTCAAGCCTTAATCTTGGCTGTGCTGTTGTACAACATCCTGGTAAGAGAGAGAGAACTCATGGCTCTCAGGGCTGCTGGTCTCACAAGGTAACAGTTTGAGACACACGTTGTGAGGCAGGAAGGTATTCAAATGTCTCCCCTTGCCGTAATGCAAGTTGCTGCTGCTACTGCCATGATACAGTACAATCAAGAGGATGGGGAATATGAAAGGCCACCCCTAACTCATAGTCTGGCATGCACACATCAGATTGTTTGATTGCTGGTTAAACAAACGTTTAGCATGATGTGTGAACCAGGAACTCTGGCTTGTCTGTTCCCCCGACAAGTCATAGTCATCACCCACAATTTGCTGTTGAGTTATGACTTTGATTTAGTATGATGTGCACAATATGAACAAGCTTCCCTAGACCTCAGGCTCACACACTGTCCCTTCCCTCTCCTTCCCCTACACGGCCTGGAGGTGAGTTCAGAAGCTTTTGTAAAGGGGTATTCATAGTTTTGGTTCATAGCCAGAGGTATCTTCTTTCAGAGGCCTATGCTACTACCATGTAAAATCTTAACCCGAGATAAAGGTTAATTTCATGATATGGAAAATGTTCAGGCCTAACCAGGTTGCATACTATAAAAGGTATGTGTGTGTATCACTGATGTGATGTGATATGCATACACACACACACACACACACACACACACATAGGTGATTGATGTTGTCAGGGTTGATAGTCATCCAATGGTGGTGCAATGTGTGTGTGCATAAACACATGTGGGTTCTAGAGGCAGTACTGTTCTCCCTATATGATATTCCTCTGTGTACATGGTAGCAAATATATGATAATCCATGCTTAGCAGCCTATTTCTGCATTTGGATCACCCTTGAGGTTTGAGGCAAATGTGCAGTGTTGCAATGCTGCTGGGATTTATATTTTCATCATAAAGTTTCTCAGTTTACATGTTAGAAGTTGTTCTGAAACATTCACAAATGAGTGTAAGCATATAGTGTTAACTCTCCTGTTCTGTTCAAATAGAACTCTCCCAGTAATATGAGCATGAGCAATCAGCCCGGAACCCCTCGAGATGATGGTGAAATGGGGGGGAACTTTCTAAATCCTTTTCAGAGTGAAAGTGTAAGTACTGCATTTTTATATTTGCTACTTAACATCTGTGACCAATGGTCAGTTCCAAGTTATAATTACAGACCTAATCATTTACTATGTCCATGTACAACAATACCTCACATTCCTCACAGATTTAGGGCTGAATGCCCAGTTTGGAAAGAAATTAAGTTGTATACATTCATTTCAATATTTGCTGAGCCTGTCTGGCTTTCCCCATTGTTATTGATCATAATACTATTAAGAAATATCATTTTTATGCAGCACTTCCGTGTGCTTTATTATCTTATTCACATTTGCCATCACAGCAAACATGATGATAAATAAGGCTGCAATCCTTACTAGGGAGTAATCTCATTGAACACAGTAGGAATTAATTCTGAGTAAATGTGCGTAGGATTGCACTGTAAATTGCTCTGTTTTTCAGTTTACAAAAAGAGAGATAACTACATTAAGTTTTTCAGTGTCTAATCCACAATTTGAGTTGACAGGCCACATTAGCCATTACTTACAAACACATGTAACATTACCCACATAACACTTTTTAAAGAGAAAAAGCTAATTCTAGAGATTGGAATTGGAGAAATAGCAGCGAGAGAGAGGGTGCCTAGCCCTTTCCTCACCCATAATATCCCTTTTCCAAGTCTTCTCCAAGCCCAGCAGCTTTTTCCCTGTAGAGTTCCAAAGGCATCTTACTGTTAAAACAAATTAATCCATTATGTGTCTCTGTGTGTGAGAGATAGTTAGTTGCCAAAGATATGCCTTCATTCAGTACGATAATATCTCATACACATTCTCAAGATTTAAAGAAGGATAAGAGAGGGCACAATTTGCATAAAATTACATATGCTAATTTGTTTATATAGATGCAGATTTGGATGTAATTAATAGAATTTAAATTTCACAGAAAGGAAACCAATTAATTTCATATCCAAATAACTCCAAATAAATTATTTAATTAATTTGCATGCCACTGTCAGATCAAATAAATTCCTCAGTTAATTTGCATCTTACTCAAGTTGAACTCCAGTTCATGGCCTACAATAGGAGGGAGTTCTTACTGTGGAGTGGATGTCTTTTTTATTTAATTAATCCAAACTAAAAGACAAATGGGGAGTGAAGCTGTTACCATGTTGTGAATAAAGCCCCAAATGCCCCTAGAAATCGGGAAATGATTATGTGAGATGATGTACCCTCGCTTCCATTTCCAGTGGAAATAAGTAAAATAAATAAGTAAAATAAAAACAGGGGAGGAAAGACCCATCATCAGCTACTGGCCAACTTGTGTCATGTAAGAACCCTTCCCTAAACATCTGGTTTCTTGGGATTTTACCAGATGTTCAGAGAAAAGGGGGCACTGTCCTAGGCGGCACTGGAATGAAAAAAGATTCCTGGCCACCCTAACTGCAGATATGTTTCAGAAGCGAATCCAGAGTCTGACTGTCAAGACATTTATTATTTTCCAAAGATCTGACACTTTTTGCCATTGTGTGAGGTTTATTATTGTCATGTTTTGTTTCACCATCTGGGAACTTTTTTCTCAATAGGTTTAGCCAATAGCCCTACAGTTCTTGGGCTAAATGTTCTCTGCAAAAATTTCCGCAATTAAAGAAACAGACCTAAAACGGATATGTGTACCCACTGGGTTAGGAATTTGGGGCTATAACTTTCACATATTTTGCCTAATTTGGGGTTATGAAGGCTATAAAACTAGAAGAGCTTCATAATATAATGAAATAGTGGAACTACCATGCAAAAAATGCAGACTAAACCATGAAAAATGTATATAACATGTGAAAAATATTGGTTTTTTTAGATTTTGTTTACAGATACAATTGTTTTATGGAACATAGGTCTAGTGCATACTATACATCAGCATTTATCCACTGAACCTGCCATCAGCCATATCTTCGCCGCCTCTTCCCTTATGTACACAAAATGCTTACATTTTAAGGATAGGATCCAGACATAGTCATACTTAGAAGAAACCCATTGATATCATTACTTGATTTCAATGGGTCTAGTCTAACTATGACTATTATTATTCTACCCAGTTAAATTTTAAGATATTTTTAATGATGTATTAGTTTTTATTTGTTTTAATGTTTTATCTATTTTGTGGTCCTTGTGTTTATATTTATTGTTGTTCCCCGCCTCAATCCGGAGGGAGAGGCGGGTTATAAATAAATATATTATTATTATTATTAATAATAATAATAATAATAATAATTATTATTATTATTAAAGTCTGAATCCAGCCATATGTTTTTAATGGCCCATACAACATGAAAACAATATTCAGTGTTATGAGAGGCACATCAATGTCTATATCTCTAATCTGTCAGATGATAAATACATATTTGAAGGCAGCAACAAACTGAAATGGTGTATATTTTTATTAAAACCGGTTTTCATGTTCTTCACATTCTGCTAGTAATGGAAGCATCACCACTACAGAAGTAGAATATTCTAAAATAAATCTTTTTTTAGTTTTCTATATAAAATCTTGATTTTTAAAATCAAGTTACATATGTTAAAGCATAGCAAACCCATTCAAAAGGCATTCTTTATACAAGGTGTTTGATAATATTTTGGTGACTTTCACTGCATGTCACTTTTGGATGTACTTATAAAAAGATTTAGATACGCTGCATTTTATGATACCTTGAATGAATCAGATGATGATGTTCATGATCAGAATGGACACCATTACAATCAGTATGAGAGAGCATACACTCTCTAAAATTAAAGGGTTTCCTGAAATTATTATAAAAGACAAATTAAATGTACTATCTTGAGTTCATAAAAACTAAAATCATGTTAAATACACCTGTTACTCTTTCTCTAATCAATGATCAAAAGATCTGTGGAGTCCACAACGCAGCGCCTGTGGCCATACTACCACCTGCCAAGGTGCTTGGGTGTGCCTATCAGGCCACCTGGAGCAGTATAACTCCACTGACCTAATACAGGTGGGGGGGAGGTCTCTGGCCAAAAATGGCTTGGGGGGAAGCTTACCCCCCATCAACAGTAAGACAATAGTGTCCTTGGCGGGGGGTGGGCTTCCCCCCTCACCATTTCTTGGCAGGGCACCCTTTTCCCTCCCCTATTCAAGACAATAGAGCAAAATCACTCCATTGACTTGAATAGAGGTAAGGGAAAGGATGCCCTGCCAAAAAAAATGGCTTGAGAAGAGAATAATGGGGAGAAGTGAGAACAGAATCCAGATGGGGCAAGAAAAGTCAGAATCCAGAGAAAGGGAGCAAGAAAAGTTTTTTAAAAATGGGAGCGGTGATGATTCAATTATTTTATGATTGGCCATGCCCCATGTCATGCAAAGAATAGTGAATATAGAGAGCCAAGTTCTTACTGTATAGCAAGGGTGGAGGACAGGTTTGATGTAAGGGGCTGAATTGCCCCCCCCACAAGGCCATCCATGGGCAGGATGACATCAGTTAGCCTTTTTCCATGCTAAGAGCATCACAGAGCTCTATGCCTCTCTCAGTACAGAGAAAGGGACTCAACCAGTGGCTGTTCCTCCTAGTGCTGGCTGATTCCCCGACTTTGTGTAGTGTCCCCATGGGAGCAGCACATGCTGCATAAATTCAGATAGCCCTGTTGGCCAAGGTTCTTCTCTAACTCCTGTTTTGGCCAGGAAACACCTTCTCCATTGGGAATGAGATGGGGTGGCCAAAACACTTAGTTCATTCCTCCCCCCTCCAGTTAGGAAGGCAGCAACAAATTAAGTAAGAGGAATCCTCTTGTTATCTCCAGTCTGCATTCCACACCCTCTCAATTGGGAGGGTGAGCAACATGCAAGGTACCCCCTTGTTATGGCCAATTTATGGCTGGGGGAGGAGAGTAGGTAGGCCTTGCAGAGGGAGCCTAAATCTCTGTGGGCCACAGGGGGAAATCCCCTACTGCTGCGTTATAGTACTCTTCCAACAAAATAATTTAAATTCTTCTGCATTTTATCAAAGTAATACATGCTTGTGAGTGGCATCCCATTTTCTGGCCATAATGCTTGTCTTTTGACTGGGTAAACTACACCAGCTATCTTCCCTCATATTGACTGTATATGCTGAACCCCAAATAATTTTGTTTAAATTATTTATTTAAATTTTATTTATTTAAACTATTTTTAAGAATGCCTGTCAGGGCAGGAGCCAGCTCAAGCCAGTTTATAACAATAAAATCCCATACGGTAGAAAACAGCAAAAATGCATAAAGAGAGCGAACAGCAGCATTAAAACATTTGGTCTAGACAAATGTCTTGCAACACAGTTGCACCTACAAACCAGAACAATTCAGCACAATCAGTGGAAGGCCACTGAAAATAAGTAAGTCTTCAGGGCTTTCCTTAAAATTTGCAATGATGGGTCATGCTGGACCCCCGGTGGCAAACCTTTCTAGAGGTATGGGGCTGCTGCGGTAAAGGCCCTCTCCTACAAAATACTGCAAAGAACTTTGTTTTTGAAAATAGTAAACAGTTCTAAGTCAAATGCATAGAATTGCATTAGGAACAAATATTCAAAATGAACCAAGTTTATATGGAATAATTGTTCTACAGTTCATCGGTGGATGTCACAAGAAGAAGGAAGTGTTGTGACAAGACAGTATTGAGGATAGGGCATCACTCCAAATGCGTACAAATGGAAATATGTTGCAAGCACATTCATTCAAAAAGAGGAGGCCATGATGCACATCTTGTCCACTTAAAGCATGGTCAATTCTTTCAGTGAATCTCAAGATAGTCTAGAGTGAATGCAGTTGGATATACTGTTGCACTAATGCACTGTTTGAGCAACTATTATCTGCTACTCAGTGTTTTTCCCATCAAAAGATATAACTTTAAAATATCCAGTGCTGAAATCTAAACACAAGTGGTGTTTTCTTCAAATATACCATTTTGCATTGTATCCAGAAGCTTTTTGCCAAGACTTCATATATATATGGATCTGTATGGTATCCTTTTGCCAGCAAAAGAATGTGAAATTATGCCACCAAGCATCTGATAATTCTCAAGCTATTAAATATTTGCAGAAGAGCAAAAAACCACAGATCAGTGCAAACAGATTCTTTCTGATGATGACAGCAAAGAAGCCATTCAGAAAACTACTTTATCTACTGTGTTGGAAGGATAACGGTGTGCAAGTTAAAAATTAAAGGATATCACTAAATAACGCAGGGACTGTCACTATCTTGTTGTGAATGAAAAACCGATGAAAGAACAAAGATGTGACCATGATGAATGTGATATAAGGATATTTCTTCACGTACAGTATGATGACAGAGACAAACAGAAAAATACCAATATAGAAAAACATCCATGGATATCAGTCATATTTATTATCATATTAATTTTCTGAGATCATGCCACAAACCAACACCACAAAGGGACAAATTTCCAAGCTGCTACATTGAAGCATACTTTGGTCCCCTCTACAAGGATTCGCTTTTGCACGTGGTTAGGCGATTATGCGCATAATCGCTGAAGCGCATTTACGCCTAATACCTCTGCACGAGAGGCGGCGAAGCGCATTAACGGATGACCAAAATGAGCTTTACAAGTAGTTAATGCACATAATCGGAGGGATAGCGCGCCTCTACGCCCGATTTGCGCTTCGTTCTTGTAGAGGTAAATTTTTTAATGCGCCTTGAAAGAGCTTTAAATGCCTCTTGTAGAGGCAGCCTTTGGCTGTCAGGTTGAGTGTACCTTTCCTTAATGGACATTTTGGATAAAATGTACTTGCCATCATCTTGATTACTAGAAGTCGAGCACCATGTAATATCCCGAAGGCGATGCCCTATAGCAGCAAACAAATGAACTGTTTGTCAGCTGTGCTTTCATTGCTGTTGGGCTGTTCTGCACAGAGACATGTAAATGTCAGAAATTGAAGAACTTTGACAAGTTCATTCAACCTTGTATTTAAGCACTAGACTGATAGTCATTGGTAACCAGGAATTGCATGCAGGGAAGAGGGCTGGCAGAGGAGGGATGGAACCCTCTGTCCCTCCTCTCCATCCAGCATAGAAACCAAGTGAACTTGTTTTGGGCAGGATGGTTTGAGTTTGAGACAGGTATTCCTGGGCTCATGAGCTGGGAAGATCTGATATTGCAGGATTTCTGAACTTGATCAGTCCTTTGAATGGGAGACTACTGGGAGCATCAAGGTTGGAAGGCAGCAATCTTCTTTATGCAAACCAGACTGGATTTGGATGGGTGACTGCTTGGGAACCCTAAGTATGTGAGAAAGGTGAAATAGGCATGTAATAAATAATAGTAGAATTTAACAGTAATAAATACTTTTACTTTAATTTTTATCCTCTATTCAGCAAACCTTTCTCCCAAAGCATCTTACAATAATAAAAAGATATAAAACACAATATGTCTGTGTGGGTGGGTGTTTATATGTGTGTATTTTCCTTTGGACCTAATTATTTAACAGTTGTACATAGATACATGTTGTGGTGGTAGCCTTTGATAATTATGGTTTTCATGTTTCTTCCTGTTCCTATACTGTTATAAATTAAAATAATCTTCCCTTGAGCTCCTAACATGAACTGTAACCCTGTATTGTATGCCTTTTTATGCACACACTAGTTGTGTGTATGCTGTTTCAATTTTCTCCGTAATGTTGTCACTAGGCCAAGTAATGCTATTTTCTCATAAAATCATACAGTTTTCATTCATTTTAAAATAATATTTAATACACATTTGCTTACCATGAATTATGTGTGAAAATGAATGCGAGCAATGATATGCAAGAGGAGATGGATAATGTTTTCTCTAGAAATATTACCTCAATCAGGATGTGGGCTATATTAGCCTAGCAGTAGATACTGTGCAACAAATAAAGAAAAAATGGTTTAAAATATGCATATGTGTAGATGGGCAAAAATGTAGGAATCCATAATGAATTTTATCCGTAGGTTACATCTGAGAAGCAAACTTTTTTTTTACATATTCATATATGTTTCATATTTGTGTAATTATTCCATTGCATTGTGTATCTCTTCTAGTTATTTTGAGTTCTCTTGGCCCCAAATGTGGCAAAAAGTTATAGTCCCAAACTCAGAGAGGTACCAAAATTGAGTTTAGGTCTGTTCTTTGAAATGCATCCTGACAATAAACCATTGGAAATTTTGCAGAGAACCTTTAGCCCAAGGACATTCAGGTGGCTATATAAAACCACTGACAAAATGTAGTTCCCAGACAGCGGAATGAAAATCATTTTCTGAGCACAATTTTTGATTTTATTTTGGTCATGATAAACAAAGATGCCCTCTAGTGTTCATTCACAAATAAACATTAAGCTGCAGTTAGCAGGGTCATGTTTCCATGCTCCTTCAAAATATGCTTGCACTTGATACTTTAAAGCTAGATTTTATGCATACTTGATTCTAAAAAAGAAAAAGAAAAAAGGATGACCTACCAGTAGCTCTATCAGCTGTTTGCTTGATTGGAATTAAAAGGCTGTTGGAACCAACAATGGGAACTACTTATTCTAGAGAAGAACTTGCTCTGCTTGGCTGGCTTTCTGGGGAATGCTGGGAGTTGTAGGACTTTTTTCTGTGTAAACAAGCATAGGATTGCACCCTTAGTTGATTTTAAGGATCTTCGTCTTGCTATACAACTTCCCTGCAAATTAAGCAGGGGAGGAGAAGTCAAGATTTTTTTTTAAATGATTCTTCAATTTGATCCTACCCCTAGCTTTTTAATCATTGCAAATCTCCCTGAGTCTTTGAAATGTGAGGGAAGATCAATCCAATTAAATGAATATTTTAATGCCTTCCTCTAAATCACTATCAAAAGTTTATTAACCTATTGACATACTGTTTCTCGGTTACTATTAGTGCAGCCATTAAGTATTGAAATCAGTTTTGAGTTAAGAGATCCACAATTATTATTATTATTATTATTATTATTATTATTATTATTATTATTTTAACATTTCTATACCGCCCCACAGCCCAAGCTCTCTGGGCGGTTTACTAAGATTAAAAACGTTACAAATATGGTATACAAAGTTTAAAAACTATTTACATAAAACCACACAGACCATATACACGGAGACAACATCTTCCGCCAGATGTTCTGCCTAAAACTATGGACAGGATCTGATGTGGCATTTCAATTTACGTAGCAATTAAATTAAATTAACTCTAGCAATGTAATTACGGATGGCAGTCTCCAGTGATACAAGTAGTTTGGGGGTGCTCCTGGATCCATCTTTGTCACTGGTGGCTCAGGTGGCTCAGGTGGCTCGGAGCACCCATTCTCAACTTCAGTTAGTATGCCAATTTCTCCTGTTCCTGGATAGGGGTAGCCTAGCCACAGTGATCCAGGCACTTCTAACCTCACAATTAGACTACTGTAATACACTCTATGGGCTCATCTACACTTAGAGCCCTTTCGAGAGGGGGGATGGATGATTGCGAAGTTTTCTGCTTCAGCAATCGTCCCTCACGAGGCACATGCCGGCAAGTTTGCCCGCAATTTAAGGAGAGCTGTTCTGGGGCAATTTTTTTTTACGACTCCTGACTCTTGTGCAAGAGCAGAATTGCGATCCTGCGCGAAGATGAGTTTTTTAAAAACAACAATACACACTCAGCGTTTAAAGAACTCGAGACACATCCAGAACGTGTCGACAATGCTCTCCCCCTCACCTCCGATACCCATGGGCTTGCTCTGCACAGCTGATTGCCTGTTTGCTGAGCCCTGCTACTCGAGAGGAACAGCAACAGCTTCATGAGGGGAGAGCAGACCGGCTGCGCACCTCGGGATTTTTGTGAGAGCTGGGGAAAAATCAGGACAAAAGCTGTCGTTGATATCCCAGGAAAACTGAGGGGTTGTCCCTAAATCACAGCGGGATCAGCTGTGCATCATGTGACCTGGTAGGGACGACCTCGATACTATTCTGGAATAAACGGCTGATGTGGATAAGGCCTATGTGGAGCTACCCATGTGTGTGGTTTGAAAGCTGCAGCTAGAACAGAATGCAGCAGCTAGGATGCTCACTGGGACAGCTATGCTCATGTAAAACCTGTGTTAAAAGAACTGCACTGGCTGCCTATTATCTACTGACCCATGAACAAGGTTATATTATTATTATTCTATAAACTCATAAACAACTTGGGACCAGGATACCCAGCAGACTGCTTTCCCTTATATACACCCAGACGATATTTAAGATGTTCAGAGGAGGTCTTGGTGGTTATTCCAAAATGAACGGAATGTCGCCATGAAGAATCTCGACAGCAGGCCTTCTCTGTAGCAGCACCTGCCATCTGGAAAACCCTCCTTGTGCAGTTTGGGAGGCAGAAAATGTAACATCCTTTAAACGCCTCCTAAAAACACATATTTTCACACAGGCTTTCCCTGGGCTGTAACTGCTGCTGGTTTATTTTGGTTTTACATAGTATTTTAAAACTTTTAAAGCTTTATATGTTTTTATCTGTTATATTTTATGGTTTTAATTGTGAACTTCCCAGAGTGCCTCAGCTATTGAGCAGTATAAAAATGTAATAAACAAATATTCTGTTGCAAAATACATATGCTAGTCTACCTTATGTGATGTTTCTTTGCTGACATACATGTTTTACACTAGATCACTTCTATTTAACGAATTCCTACAACCTCAAAATTGTTACCTTGCTATTTGTGTTTTGCTTAATATATCCCTTTTGTAGCACAGTGTTTGTCTTATCTGGAACTGCTAATATATTATCTGCATATTCCATTGCTACCTGTGTTAATTGTATAGAAATACATAGATGTTTATCACATTGAATTGTACATTACATTCAAGCTCACTAATAGTAGCTTGGTGAATGAGTTGCTGCTAAAATGTGGATTCCTATTTTTCAGTACTCCCCCAGCATGACAATGAGTGTGTGATCCATTACCAAGTCTCTTCGTGAAGGCTGCACTGAGTTGGCCCTCTCCAGAGAGCTACTAAAGAAGAAAAAATACTCATCCCTGTGTACAGTTTAACAGAAAAGATCTCTGCCACAGTTGGGCCCACCATTTTTCCCCAACCATCTTTCCAGTTTTGTGAAGAAAGTGGGTCCTGATCTGATTTCACCATCTTATAATGTGGCATATCAGAGCTGCCCAAGACTGAACTACAAACAGTTATCTGTGTATGTATATGTAGGGATAGGTGTATGTATGTGTGTGTTACAGAGACATAGATATGCGCACATACATATATAGACCTGCAGGACGTTGTAAAATATTATCACATGACATCTTAAGTAGAAATAAGAAATAGGGACTTTTATTCCATCTTTTTTCACGTTTACATTTTAACTACTAAAAGAACTGCTTCCCTCTCCCCATCTGAACTGTTTTGTGCTGTGTATATCACTGCTTTGTAAGTTATTTTTTTTAAGATCTCAGATAAGTTCTGTTTTTTGTTGTCTGCCATAATGGATAGGAATAAAACTGCTTATAAGAGGGCTCTCATAAAGTTGTGTTTGATACCAATTACCATGTGAATTGAAAACTACACTATCTCAAGTAATAAAAGAAATGCATTACTTTTAGTTAGCAAGTTAAACTTGCCCACTGCCTTTCTAAAAAGTGAGAGAAAAGAATGTTTTGCCAGGGGTGGGGGGTGTATTTTGCCCATTTCTTTATAGATGCCTAATACTGCAATCCTAAACAAACTTGTATAGTTGTAAGCTCCAGTGATATAATTCAGATTTACTTTTAGGTAATCTGTTGCGGATCAGGATGCAAATCCTTCAATATTTGTTTTCAAGGGAAGTCTACGTTTATATCAACTTCTTGATCTATGCAGAGAAATACAACATTGCTGTGTTGGGCTCTGGTTTGATTGCTGTAGCATTCAGCAATAAATGTGACAGGTTGTCTTTCTGCCTTTGGAAAAAATAAAATTTATTCACTATGGTCTTCCATAAGAGTAGTGATAAATTTAAAAAGCTCTAGATTCTATTGCTGAGGCATGCTTTTATAACAATCCACCACTATCTAGCAAGGCTACTTACACCCTAACCCCCCAATTATCTGTAACAAGTTAAAGGCTGATCAGCTTTTGATGTGCTGGGTAAGAGGGGAGAGAGAGCTTATCCTTTCCCCCAAATATATACTCACTGGCCCTACTAATCAATCTTTCCCCTTCTCCATCTAATTTCCTGTTATCTGTAATTCCATCTGACCTCTTTGTTTCTAAGGCCATACAAATAATTAGCATTGTTTCATTCAAATATAAATACAAAGAGTCCTGTAGCATCTGAAAAACCAACAAATGTATTAGGGCATACAGTCTGATTTCTCCCAGTATTGTATGTCTTGCAGTTCAAGATGACTGATGAATTTAAAGATGTCCAGATGTGGAAAAAGTGTGACAGCACACCCACCCCACCCACTTTTTGGCAATTAATTATGCATGAAGAGAAGAATAAACTATTTTACACGTATTTCTATTTTGCTTCCAATTTTGCAGTATGTTCTCAAATCAAAATCTTATTTTTCTGCAGGTAACTTCTATTATCTGAACATCTCCTTACCGTTCTTTCTGTTGAATGTGTTCAACTTGAATGTGTTCAACTTGAGTTCATTGTGAAATTTATTTCCAATCTATCCAGTGCACCTCTCACTGAAATTGTATTTCACAGTGTTTGAGTAAGGAGCAGTGCATGGTGGTGGTCACTCTTTGTCACTGAATTTAAAGAGAAAGGACAATCTTTATTTAAGTTGTGTTGATATTACTATTCTTTTATTAGCCATGCAGAACTGAGTAAACAATTTAGAATGTGTAAAGTCACATGTGCTTACAGTTTTGCAGAATGATATCTGTGACTCTTTAGAAATGTAAAATACATTTTTTTTAAAAAAAAATCTTCCTCTTCTCATTATTGAGCACTTGGAGCAAGATAGTAATTTTGACTTGTATCCAATGCTGTCCTTTCATTCATGGAAGTTTCCATGAACGGTAAGGGGAAGGAGGTGATTTCCATTGATTCCCCTTTCTCTATGCTGCCGCCTGTGCCCCCCCAATAAATCTCCATCTTCTTGGGGATCCTCTAGAACAATGTAGAAGGTGATTGCAGGAGAATAGAAATTTGCAGATATGGCCTCCCTCCCTGTTTCTGTTCATGGAAGGTCCACTGGACCAAAGAGCCCGGACAGAATTGCATTGAATTATATCCCCTTAATTCCAAATATTTTTTTCAGCCACTCATTTTATGCATGTGAAAAGTCTTACTCTGTGCCTAAGTTTTCCATTTCAGTGAAATACACATATTTCCAGCAAGCCACAAAAAGTATAAACTATGAATGCTGTACACATAACATCTGAGACACTACTACCTATAAATTGTATTTTTGTTTGGGTTGTTTTATACTTTCTAATAAGTTGTTTGAGGCCGGTAATATAGAGGACAAAATTAAAATAGGTTTTTGAATTCCAAGCATTGATTCCCCCCACCCAGCATGCTAAACATTCATGTGTCCTGTATGTCTCATAGTCCTATACATGCCTTAATGCTAAGGTTTTTCCCCTAGAGAAAGAAGTTTGTGTCAGGGCCAATGAACATGTAGCTGCATTCTTCCTAGGAGTGTTGATGGAGTTCTTCCAGCATAGACCAAAATATGGAAACCGTCACACAGTAACTGGATTTTGTTTCTTAAACGATGATGTATGGCTAAAATAACACCTTCCTTCTGCATCCTACTCATAAATCCTTCCTGAAAAATCGCATTAATTCATGTTTGTCCCTCTCTAGGAATCCTCTAAAACTAGAGATTTACTTACACTAGTGAAGTATGACCTATCTTTCAAAGGCAATTATAAGGTAGAGTTGATTTTCTAATGTGAAGCATACTTATATGAAGACTGCTTTACCCGATGCAAATGGGGTATCAAGAGTTATGGACAGAGAATAGCAGAAGTAGAGGTGCTAATAACTTTTGGTGGCTCTATAAAGACTGCTGAAAATGAGTGTAAAAGTTTTGCTTTGTAAGGGTTAGTATGGCGTGTATCTTTTTTCTCTCTCATTTCCTATTGAACTCTTTTTTGTGTTCATAAAAGGTGGTATAATTTGCAGCTTTCCTTCAGATAGCACTTGCCAATTATATGCTTCAGCCCACGATCTGGAGAGACTGCTGCATAAAAGCAAACACTTACCATAGTTTCCTCCAGCATTCACTTCTGTGCATCACAGTTGCCAAATTTAGATTTGGAACCCTGTTAGTTGTTGCCTTGTAGCTCATCCTGTGGTCATCAGTTGAACTTCTGGATACCCCTATTCTGTCCTGAGTTGGTGTGTATCCGAAATTCCTTCACAGCTGTCCACCAGGCCCTAGTGAAAGCAATGGAGCCAGCAGAACTGGTATTCAAAAGGAACTTGTTGAGTTGTCATTAACATCTGTAACGAACACAGCCTTTCCCAACTGCTTTTTATTAAAAGGAAATTTATTTAATGCTAATTTAAATAGGCAGGTCTCAATCTATCTAAAGTTAGTCATTAAGTGTTGGTTCACATGCGGCACCAAACCGTGGTTTGGCAGTACAGGAATAAACCTTGTGCTCACACACTCCCCCTCACTCCATCCACTCCAATCCTTCTTTGCCTGGGCAAGTGCAAACCGTAATCTGCCAGTTTGAATGTAATGGTCGACTATGGTTTTCTGCAAATCAGGAAATATAATTGGAGCAGGCAAAAAGGGGAGGGAAGGAGTAGGAGTAAGCACATGAGCACGGGGTTTGTTCATGTAATACCAAACCATAGTTTGTGTTTGTAATGACCCCCAAGTCCCACTGAGGCTAGATTGAGACTATTATGTAGTGTTTGCATCAAAAAGATTGGCTAATACTTAATCAATATGGAAGTCATCACTGTGATTATATGCCAATATGCTGGATGAAGTGGGGCTATGGAAGTATATGGTGAATTTGATAAGGGACCAGTTATGAAGTTGTACACGCCAATTTTTTCCCTTTGCCTTGGTATCACAAATTTTAGCCAATAACTATTGAGATGACATTTCCTGAATTCTCTAAAGCTCATGTATTATAAATTCATTCCCTGATTACTATTTTAAAGAATTGCATAAATGTTTGTGTGGGGATTTGGCATGCAACATTTAAACATTAATACCACCACGATAAAGAGTCAATGCTGCAAAAAGCTTACCAGAAAAGAGTAATTTCTTGATTTAATTCATAGGAAGTTGATACAACTTCAGCACTTATTCAAATCTAGATCCCTTGGTATGCTAACATCTAAATTTTATTTAAATTAGCTAACGTTTGGGACAAAAATACACACTGATACAAATTTGAAAGTGTCATCAATTATTTTAATATCAAAGAACTTGAGTTCTGAGCCTAAATAAACTTCGGTTTCCAGTTTATGATTAACAATTTCACATTTTATCCAATGTGATGCAAACCCAAATGATCTGATGGTACCTGTAGAGATCTGCTTGAACAGAGGCTGCTCCTTTTCAATTCTAAAGAATGCCCTTCATGCAGTTGTACCTGGAACGTTTTCTGATCTTTTCCAAGAGATTAGCCTAGCCTTGCTCACATAGAACTCCTTGTGCCTACTGGAGCCTCTCCCTACTCTCTGGGACTGTGATTGGGGCAATTAACATGCCATTATGAGAATATGCTCAGATTCTAGGCTGCATTTGCTAATTTGTGAGCTCTACTGATGTCAGGTGGAGAGTTCAGGCAGTTATGGAGCAGCACAAACGCTTGCAGCATTGGTATTTTGAGTCTTCCCACAGCTGTGCCATCTCTGCTTTTTAAAAAAATAAATACAGAAACATATTTATGCCTGTATATAACTACTTTCTGGGGAAGAATTTGGGTTTTCTCCCCATTTCTTAGTTCATTGTGAACACTACTACTGAACTTGTTAATTTACCTTGTGCTTAAGGTATGCATATTTTATCACCAAAATAGGTAATAGTAGGGTGACCAGATAAAATCCAGGTCAGGGCTCATGTAACTTTAACAATTGTAGAGAAAAGGGAATTTCAGCTAGTGTCATTTGTATGCAATTAGTTCCTGGTGAAATTCCCTCTTCATCACAACAGTTAAAGTTGCAGGGGCCCTGCCTTCTTTTGTATATGGTCACTCTAGTATAATGCCTGCAACTTTAACTGTTGTGATGAAGAGGGAATTTCCCCAGGAACTAATTGCATACAAATGACCTTGTCTGAAATTCCCTTTTCTGTACAACTGTTAAAGTTACATGAGCCCTGACCTGGATTTTATCTGGTCAGCCTAGGTAATAGTGTAGCAACTTCTACCTACATTTGTTGTCATTTTTATGTAAGATATGCAAGGAAGCTTCTCACGTAATGAGAGGATTTGCCATAGACATGTGGATAGATGTATGTCCTTTTGATATACATCTTTTGACCAAAGTTCAAGTTTGATTTAAAACTTGACACTATCCATTTTCTGGCCACATTTTTGTGTGTGTGCTACATTTTGTTTTGTTTTAGAAAAGGAAATTTAGAAAGCAAATGTGTTGCTTTTAAAGTTAAATTTGCTGCAATCAAAGGTTGTGGAAACACATGCTAATTCTGCATTATTAAATTGGTGTTACTTTCAAAATCCTGACTCCTAAAATCAAATATATAAGCCAGTATTCAGAAGCATTGGTTTTCCTTCTTACAAGGTTTTATCATTTAGCATTTGTATGTTTGAACCAAGATCAAACGGGTGACGTTCAGTGTAGTGTGCATGCACTGGGGCCTTTCCAGTCTTTTCAAAAGAATTTGTGGACTCTCTAGAATGTTGTGTGATACGGTATGGAGAAATGCAGCTGGGGAAAGTACTTGGGGGTACTGACTTATACTACTATCATAAATTTGCTGTGAATAAGTCCTGTTTGCTTCAAGTAGTAACAAATGATCCCGCTAGAGTTAAGCACTTTTAAATCCCATAATTTCAATGGGAGAATTAAGCACATATTTTCATATCTCCCATTAATCCACTGATGATCGGGGTCTGGAAACAAAGCCCTATGAGGAGAGACTAAAAGAACTGGGCATGTTTAGCCTGGAGAAGAGAAGATGTTTAGCCTGGAGAAGAGACATGATAGCACTCTTCAAATACGTGAAAGGTTGTCACACAAAGGAAGGCCAGTAACTCTTCTCGGTCCACCCAGAGTGCAGGACACAGAATAATGGGCTCAAGTTACAGGAAGCCAGATTCCTGCTGGACATCAGGAAAAACTTCCTGTTAGAGCAGTACGACAATGGAACCAATTACCTAGGGAGGTTGTGGGCTCTCCCACACTAGAGGCAATCAAGAGGCAGCTGGACAGCCATCTGTCAGGTATGCTTTAAGGTGTATTCCTGCATTGAGCAGGGGGTTGGACTCGATGGCCTTATAGGCCCCTTCCAACTCTACTATTCTATGATTCTAATCTATGAAATCTGTCAGGCATAAAAATGCTTAACTCTAGATATGAGCCAGCCAGTGTGAGAAAATGATATGCACACAGACTCTTGCAAGTTTTAGATGTATACACTAGACTAAGCTCAAGATATCCCAGCATATATGAGAGATGCTGTGCCTCTACACACTTTTATATGATAAAAAGGCAGGGGAACTATCTCTACATTTTTATAGACTGAAATGTTAACAGAAATTTCATTTTCTTCCAGGTCTGTAGTCCAGTAGTTTCTCACATAATATCCACAAAAATTAAGTCTTTTACTGAAAGGATCCACATTTTCGCAATGCTTTGTATCATTTTGAGAAAAAGAGAGAACATAGAAAGTGCATCTTCATAGTACTAACATAGACAGCAATAAGAATTGTTTTTAAGTACTTTGCACCAAAACCATGGGAAGAATTCTGCAGGGAATCCAAACAGAAGATCCTGCTTACATGAGTAATGTAATCACTGTAATCACTTTGCAGGTGCAAACTACTATTATCAGAAAGAATCCAGTTAATACATTTAGCTTATTCTGAATTCTTAAAGCTTTTCCATCCAACAATGCAAGAGTTTCCCAAATAGAACTCTTAGAGGAAACTTCTCTGTTTTCAATTATTGTATTTTTGATATTGTATCTTGCTTTGTTTATTGCGTCCAGAGAATAATTGTTGATTAGTAGCCATATAAATTATAATACGCTAATTAATTATTATTTAATTAAGCAGAATTATACAAGTCACCAGAAAGTGGAAAACCAGAGACGTTATTGGAAAACATTCAAGGGTGGATAACTTGTGACCCTTCAGATGTTTTACGTACAACTCCCATTAGCCCTCTCCAGCATAGCCAATGGTGAAAGGTTGTAGGCCAAGAGTTGCCCTGCCTTAGAAAACACTGCTCTGCACAACCTTTTCTGCCAGGTGAGGGCACCTTGTTGCTCTCTGGATGTTGCTGGATTCCAACTCCCTTTATCCTGACCATTGGCTATACTAATGGGCTGACTGGAGATGTCCAACAACATCTGGAAGGCCACAGATTGGCCACACCTGGTCTAGACAATATATGAGGGTTTTTCTAACATTAAGGAACATAAGAGCCCTATGGGATCAAAGCAAGAGTGCATCTAGGCCCACATTCTGTTTCCAATTATGGCTGCCATGTGCTTCCAGGAAGGCAACACACTACCTCCCCTTGTGTATCCCCAACATCTGGTATTCAGAGGCCTCCGAATATCAAGGTTGTATTTATCATTGCTAACAGCTGCAGACATGTCACCTTTTATTAAACTAATCTTTTAAAGCCATCTAAGTCAGTGGTCAGTGAATGCCAGTACATTTCATATATCGTATACCACCAACCATTGTCTCTGATGAGGGTTCTCACAATAAAACAGAATTTTTTGGCACTTTGCTTCTTCACCCTACTTTACCCTGTTCTCCAAGTCCCCCAAGTTCCATCCGTCTTTGCTTATCCTTCTAGTTCATCCATTTTTTTCCACAGCTGCCCTTTCTTTTTTTATATGTTGCTTCTTCTAAACCACATAGGCTCTTGTCATCACATTTGTATCCTTTTTCTCTCACCTTTCATCCTCTCCCTTCCAGCCCCATCATCCCGTTCTCCTATCTCCTTCCAGGCTTCTCTATCACTATACTACCTACCCAATGGCTAGTGAATGCTCACAGATGGATATAACAGCCGTTTGGAGTTTATATAACATTGTTTTAAGCATTTAAAATTTATTATTATTATTGCCTTTTTCAATTTTCTGAAGGATAAGACTGGCAAATCTTCATTTCTGATGTTTTAATAACTTATTAATCAGTGTATTAGTTTAGTGTGCAGGTTTGTTACTCATCTGTAGGACATTTTCCATTCTACACATCTTACCTCAGGATTGCAATTTCTAGCATTCAGAGCACAATGTTTTGTACCTGGGAAAATGCGATTCTTACTCTTGTTAGCACATGCTTGACTGTTGTGGAGAAACGTGGTAGTATGAGTGTCAAGAGATAGCCACAGTACTGAATAGTTTTATGAGATAATTTGGTAATAGGCAACACAGTTCTCTCTTCTCCCTTCCTAATGCCTGCCCCATTTTGTGAGTGGTGGTGGTGTTTTTTGTTTTTTAATTCTATGCTGGCACTTCTCTTCCTCCTCCACTGGAATGCACATCCAGCTAGACTTAAAAAAAAAAAAAAAAGGAGGAATCAGGAATACAAGCTTATTTCAGTTCATTGCCCCTTATCACTGAAAAAAATATATGAGTATCATACAAATACTGAAATACAGTGGGGAACTATTTGATTGTGCAGTAAAGCCCCACATTTCTATGGTCACTGTAAACGTGGCAAATGTGTACACCAGTGTTTCCTGCAATAAACTTGTAAAGTGTAGACTTAAAAAGTTGTGTTCATATATGTCTCATCTCATACTTTACAAGTTTCCTACAAGAAACACATTTGGTGTAAGTATGGAGCTTCCCTGAGTATCTATAAAAGCATCTACGCAGAAATGCTAAGTTTGGGCATTGTGTTGTAAATTGTACATAGTACAACAGTATATGATTTTGTGAGTAAAGCCCATCCTTTTTTCTTTCTGTCACCGTGTATGTATTTTCCTGATATCATAATGTGTAATAGAGGTTTACACTGAGCTACAGATAGTTGATACAAATCCACTAAAATATATTGTTCCCACTTATGAATAAAGTCCCAACTGTAGTTATGAATGCACTATTCTGTTGGGGTTTCAGCTTGTACAATGTAAAATTCATTTGAGAGTTTAGAGCACTTAGCAATGTGCTAAACAGCATTTTCTTTCAATCAGACAGCAACCTGAAAATGGCTGTTGAGCGCAACAAAGAGGGAGAAAGAAAAATTATGAGTTCACTTCAGTTAAGCCGTCCTTATGCAGAAAGTCAACATTGTCAATAGGAAAGCTAGCTCACACTGAAACAGACATCAACAAGATGATAATCTAAGATGAGGCCATTGATTTAGCAGTACAATCACAGAGCTAGTACATTCTAATATCTTTCTGAGTAGAGTCCTTGCCTTATGAGATTTGCAAGTAGCAATGCTTTTGAGTATTCTCAACTACAGAGAAGCCCAATATGGAGTGAATTTCTGTGTATGAATTGTCTGTAATGAATTCAACAAGCTGCTGCAGAAGTATAGAATCCCAACATCCAAGAGATATGCAAAAAGGGGCTTCAACACAGGGATCTGCTGTATAATTGTGGAACCTTCCTTCCCCCTGTGTTGATTAGCATGGGGAAAGTGGATCTACAGATCTGTGGTTGGGGTGGAAAGGTATAAAATGCATGAATTTTAACTGTTTGTAGAAATCCAAATGTGGCTATAATTATAGCTATCTTTTGAAACATTCAAAACTCTAGTGAAATGTTTTTTCCAAAACCTATTCATCATAATAATTATTTTCCAGTTTTATTGTATGTTAATATATTTAGTATGAGATTAGGAATCAAAACCAGAGTATAGCCTTAAATAATGGTATATACACTACAAAGCATGAAGCTTTGTTCTCTGCAGACTTTAAAAAAAAAATAAAGGTATTACTGAATCAAAAAACTTTACCAACATTTCTTGATCCAATAATTAGGTAAATTTTCATTAGTTCAGTTCCTAAATTTTTATTCCTTATGACAAATGTTCCCTTGAAAATAATTTATTGTGGCATCTTTTTCAAATAGTGCCTAATGCTAAGAAAAAAAGCATTTGTTATACAGATTGTTCTTTTCTGCCTTGGAAGTGTTTCTTTTTAAGGAAAAGGGAGAGAGTTACATTTAAATGGTTATGTCTGTTTCAGTTGTCTAGTGCATCAGTAAACTATTGTCAACATCTTAACATTTGCACAAGATACTCTATGTAGAAAATGTAATTTTTTCTTTTGTGACTGCCATTATAAGCATCCATAACTATGGATATGATGTAAATTATTGTAGGTTTTGTGTATGAAACCTTTTCACCATATATTACTACTGTCGATTCTTGTTTCAAAACAAGAGTAACTTTTGATTGTATAGCCATATGTCTTATTTACATCGTACCTGTCCTGTCATCAAAACGTACTGTTCCTATATGGTTAAACACTTGTTAAGCACGCGTAATGGTTTCAAGTTTCTTTCTAACCCATGCAGCAATCATTGACAATACAGATTTGGATGTAATATAGTACATACTAGTCCAATCCATGTAATTTATTGAAGGAGTTTGCATATTTTTAAACATATCATCCAGCTATTTTGTAACTTATAACATCATGATCCTATGCTTGTCTACTCAGAAATAAGTCTCATTGAGCTCAGTGAGGCTAACTCCCTAGTAAGTGTGTATAGGATTACAGCCTACAATAGCTTTATTTTGGATATGTATGTATCTAGTGGAAAGTTAACTGTTGAAATTTAAGATACAGAAGACTGGCATGCTAGACTTCAATTATTTGTCAAGTAAAAAAAAAACCTACCCAAATATTTTTGGGAAACAATTCATTTTGAACTTTCTCAATAATGTACAAAACAAAACCCAAATCCTATATTTTTTTAAGCCCCTAGGTTACCTTTAAAAATCACTAGCAATTTTCTTGTGCAGTCCCATATATAGGATCCAAATATAATCCTTAAGTCTGCAGTCCTATGCATACCTGGAAGTCCTATTCAGTTTGTGGCTTACATCTGAGTAGACACATATATAGGATTGCATTACAAGCATCAAAAAGCAACACTGAAATAGCAAACAGTACAGCAAACCTTAACAAATTGCTGTAAGATTAATTTTAAATGTAACAAATATGCATTTTCCAAATGTAGCTCTAGTCCCATTGTATTTTCTCTCCAATACTGGGACATGGTGGAAAGGCGCATTCTGTTCCACCCTAATCCCTCTCTGAACCTAAAAAAGTTAAATATCAGATTTTGAAAGGATACTTTGACACATGGATTCAGCACCCCAAGCTTCTTAATAAGTCTCTACAAGTAACCTCTTGAGTAATTCCAGAAGCAAGACAATCTACTGTGATCAGAAATCCAGCAGCTATGCTTACGTTTATTTTAACTTTTAGTGGGAAATCATGTCAGTGACTTAAAGGATAGATTTATTCTGAAGCTCTCATGCTTATTAATAGCAGTATCTTTGATTTAGCAGACTGAGATCACAGGCTGACATAAACGCTGAACAGATAAGCTCACAATGCTTCCCTTGTACACAAGATAGGTGGTGTGTTGACACATAATCAGTGTGGTTGGCACATAATAAGGGTCACCCATAGCCCATTTGTAGTGAGTACTCACCCAGTAGCTAACATATGCAGTAAATCTCTTTGCCCAGATACCTGGATATAATTTAATCGATATTCTCAAAGAATACAATCATAAATGTGCACATACTACCAATGGGGTCTCAATAAAATTAGGCTATGTTGGTATGAAATGCTTAGAAAGGCTACTGTACATTTAAATATTTTGCATATTTGACATTAATTAGCTTAACATAGCAAATATTGTAATTATTTACTAAAGTAATTCAGATCCTTGCTAATCTGAGTTAACCCCATAACATTTTAAAAATTAAATTCTTACACAATACGTTGCTTACAATTGCTCTCTCTCAACACGAAGAAATTACATCCAGATCCTAAAGAACCTTTATTTAGAAGCAAGTCTTATGACATGAGTGGAATTTGCTTCCAAATACAGATGCTTGCAACATATTGTAACATACATTAGTGCAATGGTTCAATAAATTGCAAACATTTTACTTGCATATTCATCTATTATGTCATACAGCTCTATGAAGCAATTTATTTCCCTGGAAGTATAGCATTCTGGAACACAATTTTGGACACCGAGAGATTTAGCAGCCCCTAAAGTTTGGAGTACAGTAATTCTGAAATGCCATTGACAAATAGAAGTGAAGGTGACCCTTTGCTTAAAGCATAAAATCTCTGTAGGGGGTTGATAGAGCTGCACTCATAATCTTGCCACATTCATTTTAATTGTATCATAAGAACTGCCCCATCCGCTGCTCTAATTCTTGCTATTAACCTTTCCAAACTGCTGCCTTTTATCTTTGGTATCTGCATGTGAGGCCTCTTGGGCTTAGGACTTAGGCAGCAGTAATGCTCGTTCCCACACTCCTAGGTTAAAGTAAGAAGCCCTAAACCATGGAGGAGGAGGAGGAGGAGGAGGAGGAGGAGGAGGAGGAGGAGGAGGAGGAGGAGGAGTTTCATGTAGTCTAGGATTTTTCAGTTACTTTTCAGCACAGAAATAAATGCTGCAGCTCCTACACTGCTAGAACAATGTGACTACTGGGCCCAAGGAATAGCAAATGAAGTAAAATCGTCAGTCCTATGCTTGTTATGCACACGTCTAATTTCTAAGCACCAATGATTTGTAAACTTGAATTTCATTTACCTTTTCAACAGAGAAATATAGCTTTCTCCTATTCATTTTGTATCTGTAGATATTAGTACTTTCTCGGGAGAGCGGCAAATTGCAATGTGGAAAACATACCATATTAATACCATTTTTAGCAACATCAAAACCTTATGATCCTTTTGAGTATGAACTCAAGAGTTCCAGCTCTTTTAGAAAACACACTTGAGATGCTAGTTCTTTACTACCCAACACACAGAGTGTTAGCTTGCTAAATGGTGCTGAAGTATGTGAATAAGTTATTTAGTGCCGCCATAGGTTTTCATGATTACTTTTCAGTGCACCTAAACATTTTCTATGACTAGTTTAAGGGAATTTGGGGAAAGTAGTAGTATAAATGTAGTCAAGTTTATTTAAAATGTACACTGTGCTGACCTAAAATCCTTATTTTCTTGTTCCTTTTTATGTTCATTAATTGCCCAAATTTCCTTTTTTTTTTTTAAGTAATAGTTTTTGCTTCCTTTGTTGTTCAAAAAACTTCATTGAACGTGGGTACAGCTGGCATCTCATTCTGCATCTCATTGTGTGTACTGGTTTCCTCTTAGAAGTGCCATAATATTATAAAGTGCATACAAAAATTGGCCTATTTTTCCATTAATCTTTGTCCAAGTGACCTCATGTACAGAACAATATGAACACCAGAATGCAATGTATTTCTTTAAGATATGTATACACACACACACACACTTCTGTTTTTCTGGTTCATCCATTTTCTGGTTCATCTGTTAGAAAGCTTCCTTCCTTACCACACTTTATCAATACATTGTATTTATTTTCCACATTAAAAGACAGGTAGTGTTTCACTGACTTTAAATGAAAACACTTCAACAGATTTCCAAGAGAAAATGCCCGTTATCAAAGTCTCATCTAATATTTGATGAAACATGAATCCCAATGGAATCTACACACTTGGATTGTGGCAAACCAAACCAGCAGCTAACGTGAAAGGTGACAGCCCCATGTGGAGAGAACCATCACACATATACTCATATAATGATTCTTTGGCAGTTTCACCATTTGGAGCATATTTAATATTTTACTGCACAGTTCCTTGAACATTACCTTTCTACAACGTAATCTGCACTTTGTGCAAAGCAACCAAACAAGCAAATAACCTACTTTGCTCCTGCCCACCTAATTGTCTGAAATGTCATTCAAGCCATAAATTCCTTTAAGATAACTTGTGTTTGTGCAATCAAGACAGTTGGGTTTGAGGCCTTAGGTGTAAAGATGGTTCACCATATATAGCTTGTATATGGGTGCTTGGGCGCACACATGCGCATTAAAAAAAAGAAGTCTGGTGGCTTTCTTTGAAGCGAGGTATCTTTGAATTCCACCTACTGAACGCTAGACTTTTTTTTAATCAAATACAGCATAAACATTTTCTTTGAAAACAATGAAGTGATACAAATACCTTGCTAATAGATTTGATATCAAAACTAAAGACCAAGAAGTGAACAGACAAATGTTTTGACATCAAATCTTTTTAAACTTTTATTTAGTGGAAGTGTAATTTAGAATTAAGTGGAATGTCTGAACAAACTGAGGAGTTTTAGAAATAAATCGCTCAGCAATCATTTTATAAAATTTGACTTCTAAATGCACTATGATTTATTACAAATATATATTTTCTTCTGCTTGCAGATAATGGTTGTTCCATTTTGTGATAGGTTTAAACTAAACCAGTTAATTTGTTGCACTGTGTAACTGCATGAATTCATCAAGTGTACATATGTACCTGTGCAACATTATTTGGGGTTTTGTATTTGAATTTCAGTATTGGTTATTTTTGTATTTTACTTTACCTGTATTGGAGTTGTAGTAGACATAATTTATACATATGATTTTAAAACTTTTGCAACTGAAAAGTCTTCAAATTGTAAAATTTTGTTGATGGAAACTCATTAAAATGGTATAAAATTATATTAACAATTGTTTTGTGTTTTGACGCTCTCTGTACATAAATATGTATTTATCTGTTTTAATGGTGTTGTGTCTTGCAATTTTGGATACATTTTAGAATAAAGTTTCATTTTACAAAAATAAGTTGTACTTTTAAAAGCCACATCCTTGCCATGGTCTAGAGTGACTCCCCTAAAAGTCACAAGTGAGTGGGGTTATCCAGAATTTTACCACAGTGAGTAGTTTAAGAATTCTGGCCAAGATCCAAAGAGCTATTTCGGGTGCAAGTAGGGGCTTTACCATGTTCTGTGGTCAGCAGATACCAACCCATGCTATATTGCAAACTGTTTAGATCTCCCCCATTTAAAAGCAGTTTTGCCATGTGGCACAAGGGACAGTTTGAAAAATATAAGACATTGGACTACAGAATTAGTCTTTGTTATGCTTTATTAAAATTTATTGAATTTAACATTTTATAATGCTTTAAAACATGGCTTCTAAAATGAGGTCATGTATGGGGCACTGTCAAGTAACAAAAAGCCAGGCATTCAGGTAACAAGGTCCTGTGGCAAAACCCTTTTTATTTCCTTTAGCTACCAGTTTGACCAATCATATCTGTGTGGGCATGTGTGTGCGCACACACATACATATATACATACAGAGTGAAATCCTGAGTTTCTTGTTAAGATTCCAACATCTGGCTGTTGAAAAATTTTAACAATACAGAGCAAATAAACATTTTAAAAAATATATCAGGTTTGCTTGTTTTAAAAAAGAAACATCTAACACAAGAAGAACTTCAATTTTAATCAGAAATGTATTCATTTAGAACAACATTAGGTCTGTGCGAATGTAAAATTATATGCAGACTTTGATATTTGCATTACTGTAAGCCTTTCCAGATTTTCTTTCAGTTGCAGTTCCATATTATTATGAAAGTATTATTTTTGTTGTTTTATTATGATGATTATTTTATGTTTCAAACACCACGTCCCATCCATGGCTGAGCTGCTGTTGTGTATCAGAATATTTAAGAACTGCTGTAGGAAAAGGATCCATCGAGAAATGTTTTATATCCGTAAATCTGGTATCTAGGAAATTGTGTGTGGTGGACTGTATTCATGTAAGGCCTAGAAGCAAGAGAGATGTGTTGCAGGGGCCTAGCTCTGGGAGTGGGTAAGCAAGCAGGGATGAAAGGAGGTATTGGGAGGGAAGAGGATACAGAAGGACAAGGGAAACAAGAAGCTATTTGCCACTCATGGGAAAGAGTGCAAAGAGATTAAGAAAGATACACACACACACACACACACACACACAAATTGATTCAGCACTAAGATTCTACTGGATACTTTTCTTCCTCTTCAGTTATACTTAACTATTTATTTACTTAGTGCTGAGCCAAAAATGTCCTGTGGTCCAATTAGCAAGTCCCAAAAGGGAGACTCCAAACTATTATTCCAGGAGAAGGGGTTGATTTCAGGGGGTGGACAGCTCTTAAAACTCAGTTGAGCTGGCAGCCACCATTTTTGTTTTTTTCCAAGGTATCCTCAAAGGGGAATTTGGGGAAAACAAAAATGCCAGCCACAACAGAAATATGACTCCTACTGCCAGCAAATATTTGCAGTGAAGTAATTGCAGTGAATTTCAGGGACAAATAGCATTGGGGACAATTTTTGGTGGAAAAAAGGCATGGGGGACTGGGTCAAACCATTCCTCCTCTCCCCCTGCACCATTCTCCCAATACAGATTGAGAGGGGTTGCCAGCACTAGCTTTTTGTAAAATAAAGAGTTGTGTGTGCTAAACATGTGCTTTACATAACTTAGATCAGATCTCATTGTACTCAATGGGACTTGAGTGAGCAAACATGCATAGGCTGGGCTGTACATCTCATTGTCCTTAGAAAGTAGTTTGCACCGTATACATTTTCCCATGCAGGAACCACCTCAATAAGTTATTCCTGTGCTTGGTTACCATTTAAACGCCTTGTATACATATCAAAACAAGCAAATGCATTCCTTTGGAACTGTGTACTCTGTAACAGTGTACAGAAACCTCTGGAGACTACAACCTGCAAAGAAGAAACATTGCATATAATATACGTTTACATGTTTATCACTTTATGAGTTTCCAAATACAGAATGACCTCTAGCAATAGGTTTTGTTTTGACACATGTGCTTGGATTCTAATGGGCTTTCCTCCCCCCACCATATATTCTTCACTATGTATACATATTACCAAAACTTCAGCAAAGTGCACAAGAAGCACAGGTCATGAGATTTATCCCCAAAACCTTGAAATTTACCCTAAATTCCCCTCACAATATAACTGTACAGTCTCCTTCCTAGAAATGAGTCATTGCAGAGAAGTTTAAAATAGCTGCCTTCCCCCTCTGCAGTAGTAACTAGAAGGGCTATGTTTTTCTCTCTCGTTTTAATTCCAGAATCCCTCTCTCCTGCCTAAAAGAGATCTCATTATTCAGGCTGAGCACATACAGCTCCAGGGAATTCAAGAAGGCTTATACGTGAGCAGATTTAGACTTTGCAATGCGCTGGGATGCCAACAGCTTTACAGTTCCTAATCTTATAGCAAACAACAGATACACTATGGCAGAAGCACTGGTCAGCTGGGTCAAACACAACTTAGATGAACCTTCACAATGAAAGAATTTATAATAAGGGACATTTTGGCTAAAAGCCTAAGCAATTCAAATGCAACTCTACCTTCTTAATTTAGTGATAGAAGCCAAATTTAAATATTTTTAACTTCTAAAATATAAAATGTTTGGGATTCTCTTTTTGAATTATTAACATATGAGCGAAAGTGTAGACTCTGGAGAAAGCAAGGGGGAAAGTAATGGAATAATGGCCACTGCACATAGTTTATACCCATCATTGTACTGCAATGGTTAGAACTATTCAGGCCAGCTTTCCTGAGCATAGATTTCAAGATTTCTCACTAAAGTGCCAACTGACAATAATAAATCGGAGCAAACCTAACTGTTAAAGCAACAACAGAAATAAGTTCAATGCTGAATGCAGCCTAATTATTGGTAGATATACCCTTGTCTAGGATACCTCTATAATGCTGGATTTTCTGGCAAATTATATTTTGCTTAAGGGTTAATTGTTTGGCATTGTTACTTAGGACTTTGCTTTGAACATGATAATGAAATCTATCCAGAGGTAAATTTCTGAGCAGAGACATTCTATTCATATTTTGACAAAAATTCAGCTAGAAAGAGTATTTTATTTCAGAAATGCAAATACCGGATTTTTACTACCACCCAAGGCAACTTTTAAATATAACTAAGAAGTATACATATGGAAAAATTAACAGTAGCGTCCTTCAGGTATTCAAAATGAATATGTGAAAGGGAGGAATGGGGTCACCTCCAGCAACCCCATCCCTACGGAGGGAGCTTCAGACCTTTGAGCATTTAGCTCTCTCCTGCAGAGATGGGAATGTTGGGGGCAAATCTTGCATGCACAGCCCTGCTTTAAAAGCTTGAAGAGAGCTAGTACATATCTACATTGTAACACAAGGAATGTTGGGATTTTGAAGTGGTGAAATTTCTGGCAAGCTCCTGAGATGTCACTGGGTGTTATACTTGCTGAGGGGATCAAACAGTCAACAACAGAATGATTCACAATTGTCCAGCTTCTCAGATTGAAGTGGAAGGTCAGTTTGACCAAGATTAAAAGCTGACACAGAGAGATCTGTGCAGGGAAGTAGAAAGACTGAGTACTACAAAGCTGTGTAAGATGTCTTGAGAGAAGGGAAGTTAAGGAGAAGGGAGCAGGCTAGACAGAAGACTGACAATTTGGTATCTAAGGAAAGAGTAGGTGGAGGAGATAGACCCATAAGAAAAGGTCAATAATACAGAGAAAGGGGGCTGTATAAGAAACCTGCATATCTTAAGGACAGGAGAGCTATATATTTTTAGTAGGAAGGGGAAGTAATGGAGAGACGAATATGCTGGTCAAAGAGATGGCTAGGGGGCAGGAGAGCTAAAGAAAGTATGATAGAGGGCTGAAACACATCATCTTGAGGAAATGGTGAGAAGAAAGTTGGCATGGGGAAAACCCTAGGGACAAGAAGAGTGGTATTCTGTTGACAGAAATGAAATGGACACTCAAAGGAGAGAACTGTATGACTATGGGACAAGAAAGCCATAAGGGCCCCACCCTGAGAACCCTGTTGCCATGGCACTTGCTGGTTGTTCGCACACTGAGCTTTATTTATCTAATGGTACTTCTTAAAATAGATCTATTGAAATTAATGGGATTTCAATTATTTAACTTATTTAAAATCTCATTCATTTTAATTGGTCTAATTGAAGTAGGACACAACTCTGCTTTAAAGTCATAATGAAAAACACACTTGCAGCTAGGATCATGTAATCCCATTCCATTGTAAGCTTGCACCCCACTTTTCCTTGACATATTAAGTAATGCCATGTCTCCCCAGATCCATATACACTAGCTTTTTTATCTCTCTGTTCTGAACACATTGCCCATGCCCATTTCCTGACGAACCTTTGATTTAACATTTCACCCATCATCTCCTATTCTACCAGGTATCTATAGCAAACTCTGAGCATTTCCATTTATGTACTTTCCACATCATCTTGAAATGGAAATCCCAGCCTCTCCATGTGAGCTCATCTGTTCTTGGTAGATCACAAAGACACAGTATGTAGATCGACCTTCTTCAACCTGGTGCCTCCAAACATATTGGACCAACTTTCATCTGCCCCAGCCAGCCAATGGTCAAAGACAGTAGGAGCTGTAGACCCAAACAATTGGAGAGTGTGAAGTTGGAGAAGGCTGATGTAGATAATGCGGTAGAAAAAGCTATGATTTTTTTCTTGTGAGGAAACTCCCAGATAGGTTAAAAGCTGAAATTTCTAGATCTCAATGAGAATTTTGCCTTTTTCTTATCCTATCCCCTTACTACAAATGAAAAGTCTTGTCATTCCTAGCTGCCCCCACCAGATGTCATAAGGGGAATCTCTGAATGAGTCACCTGTCAGTTTATCTACCTCAATTTTTTTCAGACTCTGAAAATGGTCCCTTGGGATACCGCCATGATCTTCTTTTTCAGTTTTTACAGTGAGCAGGCATCCTGGTATCTGGGGTCCCCCTCACCTATCAACAAACTAAAAACAAAGGGTGCTCTTGCTATCCTATTCTTCTTTTGTAAGCACGAACCCCAAGAAGGTATTTTGTTCTATTCACAAAAATAACCCAAAAAGTGAGAAGGCACCAATTGCAGGAAAAGGAAATAAAGGGTCTCTAAGTGGATAAGAAAAAAAAAATAATTGAGCCCAGTATGTTTCAAACTGAGTTCTTCCTTGGGGCACTTCTGTAAAAACACTCATTGCTGCTTTAGGGTTTTTTATTTGATTGTAAGCCACCTTGAAGACTAAAGGGTGGGATATAATTTTTTTTAAAAAAATTAACTATAATATAATTGCATCCTCTCTCCCCTAATTGCTAATTTGCACCTTATGATGATAAATGGAGCAAGCACCATTATGTTGAGTATCAAAGACATTCTTCTTTATGTCACATATATGGGTTGGATCTTGGAGTGTCTAGGGGGTACATTTTTGTTCCCCAGCCACAGATCCTACCTAGTCACCAGCATCTTTCTCATTATGTCTCAAAGTAATTCCAGTAAACCTCTCTCCAAAAACTCCCAGATTCTGGGAGCTTCTGAAAGCAGGAAGGTCCTCAACCTTTTTGTATCAGTGGGCACATCTGGAATGTGGAGACCGTAGTGTAATGCTCTCACAGAGTGGCTGCCATGAGAGGGCTTACCTGATCACAAAAATGCAGTTATGGTGGGTGTTGCTGGTCTTTCCTGGAAATAAAGATGATGCTGGAGACTGGCACCTCATATTGTAGCATGCCAGTCTCCCAGTTAATGTTTTTTTTAAACAAAAAGATATTTTAAAATAAAATAACAATCAGGAAGAGTAGGGAGCCTGGTGGGCGCCAGCAGAGGTGTTTGCGGGCACATTGGTGTCCATGGGCAACATATTGGAGACACCAGTAGATCCAGAACATCCAAGCCCCTCAATCTTCCAGGTCACTCTACTGCTGATTTGTATGTTGCTGTTCCCCTATAAAGCAATTTCCATACTTGAAACTGCTTATGAATTCGAATGTTTAAGAAGTTTGATTCTATCAGTCTAGGCTTGAATTGAGATAATGGGTTTCCTGTCCCACTACAGGTTTTAATCATCTGGCACTGCTAAGTGAATTATGTTATCACAAATTAATGTTATGAAAAGTGAATGTGCTTATTTTACATGCATTTAAGTTTAATTAAATTGTCACTGGCTGCACATTTTACATTTCAGGGTATATGACCCAATTATTTCCCTCCATACTCAACTGAGGGCTATACTCCCATGAATTTGAATAAAATGGTTAATACTTAAAGTTTGAAAAGATTGTTAAATAAGTGTAAAGTGATGTATAAACAGTACAAAATGAAAATGAATCCAACAAAAATATATTTTTTCAGATTTGTGGAGTAAAATGCATTTTAGTACAGATAATAATAAAGATGCTAAGAGGCATATTGTTTGATTACCATTCTAGTAAGGAAATTGAAATTTCCCCAATCCACTTCTGAAATTTCCCCAATCCACTTCTGGAATTATGATTCTATTGTCATTCCATTTGTGGGACTGCAATAATTTGAAAACTATCAGTTGATAACTGTCATTCCACTCATCAGATTTATCCTGCTCTGTTGTTCTATTCTGCTTTTAAAGCACAATCCTACGCATGTTTAGACACAAAAAAGGCCTACACTCCCAGCATGCCATCCAGTATGACTGACTGGGGCATGCTGGGAATTGTAGGTCTTTTCTCTGCCTAAACATGTATAGGATTGCACTCTTAATCTCTTTTAGGTGTTGTTATTCTACCATATGAACTACTTAGTTCTAGGGAGTCCTTCCAAGTTTGTTTACATTGAAGTTTACTACAATACAAATGTGTGTAGTGTTTGGCTATTGGGTGGTATAAAAGAGTTTTGGCTACTGGGTGGTTTAACAATGTAACAAATAAATAGTATTGATTTGTATTGATTTGTATAGTTTGTTTATTTGACTGGCTGCTTTCAGAAGAGCTGTCATGTTTTAGATGAGCCCAGTGTTTTATATAGCAGTATGCTATCCAATGCTATTGCTCAGGGTTTTTCTAGTCTTTCGTCCTCCACCCCATTCTTTCTTTCTAATATTATTGGCATGTGGTTTGCTTATAATATTAATGGCATGTGGTTTGCCATTTCCCCCATGGCTAGTCCTCCCCTTGCAATAAGAGAAAAAACAAAAATCAAGGGAGTCACAAAATTTAAAATGCACAAAACTGAAAAATCAAACACAAAATGAGTGTCTTGGCCAATGCCTACTACCAATGCCGAAGGTTGATTGAAACATGTCTATATATTGCACATTAGGGATGAAATTATATACACACTTAACTTGGAGTTAATGCAACGCAGCGCTCTGTTAAACATGCTTCTTTTCTGGTGGTCTTCGTTTTTTCTTGTGAGCTGAATATTGAATTCACTGAAGGAATGAATCTACGATAGTCAGTTACCGCGTCGTTTTGTTACACATTTGTAATTAGTTGGTAAAACCTGAAAGAAGACCGTTTTTTAAATAAAAAAATGAGACGCAAAACAACCCGCCCACTCTATGCCCTCTTTTCAGCCACCCCTGCCTCAGTAAGGGAAGAGAGGTGGAACTCCCTCGCTTTTCTCGGCAGTTCCTGAAGGCATTCCGCAGGCTTGGCTGAGGAGGCGGTAATTGGTTTGTTGCCAAGCCAAAGACAACCACCAAGTTCCCTTTGACGCCCAGGAGCGCGCCGTGCACATAATTACACATTAGCCCAGCAACAGCACGGAAGGTCAGAGCTGAGCCACAGCGGTAAACGCACGCGAGCCCCAGGAGAAGACGGCGCTGCTGCTGCTGCTTGCTGCTGCTGCTGCTAGCTCCTGACGCCATGGCAAGCGCGCAAGTGCACATGTGCCAGACCATCTTTCCCGCTCACGCTAACCACCTCGGGGAGCTCAGCGCTGGCCAACTCCTCAAATGGATCGACACCACAGCCTGCCTGGCTGGTAAGCGCGAGCACCCTCTTCTCTCCCCCCCCCTCTCTTCAGCACAAGGAGACCTGTAGAGGCGACAGCCATCACCTGTACCGCCCTCCCCCTTTCCTCTCCAGTACGCTCCAAGAGATAGCGGGTAGGCTTGGCAGGATTCCCCCACCACTACACCACGAGCAGAGTGGGGGTTAGGTGGATCTCCTGTGCTACATGATATACAGAGTTACATGATATATAGGCAGAAGCTCAACTGATGCAGTTTTTATTCGCAGAAGAGGTGATGTTTGGGAGCTAGTTTCAACTGATGGATTTTTGCCTGTCATGTTAAGATGTTCAAGACATGAGAGCCGAACTAGGGTCCCCTCTACAAGGATTCACTTTTGCGCCCGGTTAGGCGATTATGCACATAATCGCTGAAGCGCATTTACACCTAATACCTCTGCACGAGAGGCGGCGAGAGGCGATGAAGCACATTAATGGATGACCAAAATGCGCTTTACAAGTAGTTAATGCGCATAAGCGCTTGTTCACATAGTCAAAATGCGCTTTAACGGCCGGAGCAAAATAAAACTCGCTATTTAACGCGCATTCGATAATGCGCATAATCGGAGAGATAACGCGCCTCTACGCCCGATTTGCGCTCCGTTCTTGAGGTAAATTTTTTAAAGCGCCTTGAAAGAGCTTTAAACCTCTCTTGTAGAGGCAGCCTAGGAGAAAGGTGATAATCCGATTTTGACGGGCGAGAAAGCAGTAACCATCCACATCTGATATCTAAGAGCTCTTTTTTTAATTATGGAGACACCAAGAAACCGAGGATAACTTATATCCCGCCTTTCCTCCAAGAAGGGGAAACCTGTAAAAGATTTCATTGGCTTCTGTTTCTCCCATAGTTCCACTGGAATCCAATAGTAAACTGTACATACAATTCTGCACAAAATACAAATGGAAATTCATTAAACAAAAAACCTACGGTTTACAAAAACAATGTTAAGGCTCTACAGTTCCCAACCAAGCACCAAAAAGCAGGGAAATTGGGAGTTAAGGCTCACAAGCCTTAACGTCACATCCTCCCTAAAGAGGCAGAAAGTGCAAGTGAAATTCTCATTCTCCCAAAGCAGATAAACCATGAGGACAGGGTGGAGAATATGATATGCAGAGGTGACTGTGGGGTTGTGGAAAACTGATCACAAACAACTTAGGGCCACCTAGGTTTTTTGTTTAATGAATTTCATGGCTTTGTGTAACGGATGACTGGATATTATACAGTTGACAACCAAGCCAGCATCAGCCAGAATGTTATACCATCTTGACATCCAATATAAAATCAAAGCTAGTGTTATGTGTTGAACTCACTTTTAACATTAATAAATCAACCAAAATGCTTGCATCTCCCTCATTTTTAAAGATAAAGAGATGAAACCTGGCATCATGGTAGCTCTTAAGTAGGGATATAGCTACGCCAAGTATGAAGCAGATCCGTTCATGCCTTGATTTTTAGGATTTTTTTAAAGTTCAAACAGAAATCTCTTTGGGGTCCAGGACCTTGAGCAGTACAAGTTTAAAAAATGAAATTAAAGATAAAGAGATGAAACTTGGCACCAATTCCATTATTTTTAAAGATAAAGGGATGAAACTTGACAGCATGGTAGCTCTTAAGTAGAGATTGCGCCATGCCAAGTTGGAAGCAGATCTGTTTATGCCTTGAGTTTTAGGAATTTTTAAAACTTCAAGCCCAATACTCCTCTTTGGGGTCTAGGGCCTTAAGCAGTACATTTTTTTTAAAAAAAAGAAAGTAAAGATGAACTTGGCACCATGGTACCTTTTAAGTAAGGCTTTAACCATGCCAACTTGAAAGCAGATTGGTTCATGCCTTGAATTTTAGGGGAAAAAATTGAAGTCAAACTTTTAAAAAAAATATCCTAAAAATCAAGGCACGAACCGATCTGCTTCCAACTTGGCATGGCTCAATTCTAGGGTGACCACTAGGATGTGGCCTAGTGGCTAAAGTGTTGGACTGAGAACTGGGAGATCTGGGTTCTACTCCCCACTTAGCCATGGAAACCCATTGGGTGACTTTGGGCCAGTTGCAGACTCTCAGCCCAACCCATCTCACAGGGTTGCTGTTGTGAGGATAAAATGGAGAGGAGGAGGATTATGTATGCTGCCTTGGGTTTCTTGGCGGAAAAAAAGTGGGATATAAATGCAATAATAAATAATAATAAAAAACTGTCAGGATTTCCCCAGATTTCTCCTGGTTTTTGTTCTATCCTCAGTGTCAGGGGGGATTTTATGCAATAGTCTATAATGACCTGGAATTACACACTTCCCCTTTTCAGGCCACCATTAGCGTGGCAGGGGGGGAATGACATGCTTTCTGGAGGTGTGTCATTCTCTCCCACTGCTCCAATCAAGGCCTTAAAAGGGAAAAACGTGTCATTCCCAGGCATTATAGAAAAGGGCCTGATTGGAGCAGTGGGGTGGGGTGAGAATGACATGCTTTCCCCTCCTCCGCTCCAATTGGGGACTTTAAGGTGGCCCCAGAAAGCCATTTTCCTGCCCCCCCACTAGGTGTCCTCTTTTTTGGTTTCCCAAATATGGTCACCCTACTCAGTTCTTGCACAGGCTGCATTTCCATCCCTAGATATTTACTCAAAAGTAAGACCCATTGAATTTCCTTGGTTCTTGAAAAGCAACACACTTGCTTTTAGATTTGCCAGTCTCAGCATTCTATGTGTGCTATGAATGCCTGCTCTGTCTGTCCCTATAGTTTCCTGCAAGGTCCAGCCAGGGGAAGCCAGTAAATTAAACCCAGGGGTGGAGAGTGGGATTCCCTCAAGTTCCTCTGACAGCAGGTGCTATAGAACATGGACCTTCCAGGAGTATTGAGGCTGGATTTCTGGCAGACCCATTAGTCCCTCCATTTGGTAACCTGCAGAGCACCTGCTTCATAAGGCAAATGGCCACATGAGAACTGTTATTATGGCCTGCTACTTTGTCTTTAGTAGTCTGTGGTCCAGATCTCTTCAGAAGGTGGAATAGTGTTTTGTGGTTGGGGTCAGTCTAAATTATCTCCAGGGGTCCCTTACTCAGTGCCTCTGATAGCAAAGAGATCGAGTATTTTCCCCAACTCTGTTATTCTTGAAGTTACTAGGCCTGTTGAAAATAGATTTTATAACATAAGCATGAAAACAGTGAATACCCCTTTTAACTTGTTAAACCAATGAAAACATGCCACACAAGAAGTCTTAAGATATGAATGGTTAGGCTGATCAGATAAAATCCAGGTCAGGGCTCATATAACTTTAACAGTTGTAGAGAAAAGGGAATTTCGGCCAGTGTCATTTGTATGCAATTAGTTCCTGGTGAAATGTCCTCTTCATCAGAACAGTTAAAGTTGCAGGGGCCCTGCCTTCTTTTGTATATGGTCACTCTAGTATAGTGCCTGCACCTTTAACTGTTGTGATGAAGAGGGACTAATTGCATACAAATGACACTGGCTGAAATTCCCTTTTCTCTACAACTGTTAAAGTTACATGAGCCCTGTCCTCCTTTTCATATGGTCAGCCTAAATATACAAAAGTTAAGAATATAATTAAATACTTTTCAATATTAAAGCGTTTTAAACATTTTAAATACATAACAATTTTAAAGTCAAAGGTATAGACAGAGGTCCAGATTATTTGCCAAAGGCCTGCTGGAACAAAAAAGGGTTTGTCTGCATCCAAAAACGCATCAAGGAGGGAGCCAGTGTAGACTGCAAGGATTAGAAAGAAAATCCATGTGTGTATACTATGCAAAATAAACGACAGCTCAACTGTTTCTAAACCTTATTAGAAAAACAGGGTGACTAGGCCGAAACCAACGTTGTAGGCCCAGAAGCACTTTGAAAGGTTTCAACATTGTACTTAAAACTTAACACCGGCCCAAACTAATTAAATGAAGTGTTTGAAGCTTTCAACTTTATAGCAGTATGGACCAAACTCTTAGAAAAGAGGGAAGGAGCATTGTGTGTGTATGGGGTGGGGGGGATAGATAGAAAGAAAGGTATAGCCACCTATTCTCAGGAGAGATCTGAGGATCAGGTTACCATGGATCCAGAGGAACCACACCCTGCTTCACCAGGGAGCAAAAGAGCAAACTGGCCTTATGAAGATAGCCCAAAATACTCTCAGAGCCAAAGGAATGCATGTTCCAGAAGAGAAAAGAGAAACTCTTCTTCTTCACTCAAAAGGTCTGTGCTAGAGGCAGCGGCCATTTCACTCATCCACCCCACATTCTAAGGCAGGAGGGAGAGCGACGCTACTGAGGGAAGATGGCCGCCTCATTGACTTGAATGAGAGGTTAAAATAGTCCTTAAAAGTCAACTGAAGGGAATTTTTAAAAAACGAAAAGCTTTCCACCAACTACAGTGAAGGAGGAAGAAGACCCCACGACTGGATTACTTAATAAGGCTCTAGAAATTATGCAAATTGTGAGCACAAAAAGTGGCAACCCGGAAGTAATTTTACAAAAGCAGGGAGATAGGTTTGTATTCCTTTTCTACCTTAAACTGCTTTCCTTCCCTCAATCTTTCACCAATCTTCTTGCAATTTTCAGGTAATGTAAAACCAACATTTCTTTCTGGCACCTGTAAATTTCAGAAAGGTTGGTGAAACATTTTCGATTTTATGGCTGTTAGAATGACCCCCCCCCCCCCAATTATCACTTTAACATGGTGGAATGTGTTTTTTACTGACGGCCCTTAACAATGGAGGCACGGCTGTGCCTCCATTAATAACAAAGGAAAGCAGGTAGTGTGTTTGTCACCTTGCCTGGTATTTATTCGCTAAATTTCTATGGGGTATTTTGCTCTCATGAACATTAAATGAAACTTGTCAGTAAGTCTTAAATGGGACAAGCCATCTTTTTATGTCTTGCCAATGTAGAAGACATTGGGAACATACTCAAAACGCCTGATCTCTTAGTGTAATCTGTTATTTAGGGCTTCGCAACTCCAGGCTTTTTATCCCACAACTTTACCAGGGCTTCTGCTTTGGTTTCCGTATTCTTTGCACGATTAAGACCAGCTCTTTTCACTCCCCCGCCCCCTGAAGTTCCTTTATCTGCAAGCTCTATAGCCATTAGACGGTGCTGTGTTATAGTGCCACTTCCTCTTTCACCAAGAAAAATCTGCTTGGCATATTTAAATAGTTTATTATCCACAGTCTTAAAAACAACAGAATAAAGGTCAGAAAGCATGGGAGAGGCCCTGGAGCTTGACGACATCGTTTAAGGGATGCACAAACTTCCATGAGTAACCAATCTCAATTGCAGGATAAAAGCCCTGTATAGATATGCCCTTATTTATTTGTTACAGTTCTATCCGGTCTTTCGTCCAAGGAGCCCAAGGCAGCAAACATGGTCTTCTTCCTCTACTTTTTCATCTTTACAAGAGCCCTGTGAGATAGGTTAGACTGAGAATCAGTGACTGGTCTAAAGTCACCCAGTGAGCTTCATGGCCAATTGGGGACTCAAAACAATTTACAGCTATGAATCTGCTCTTAAGATCAACTTGAGAAGTATTATCTAGAACAGGATTTACATGGAACCAGAGTTATTTTATTAGATTTTAAGAAAACTTAATTTATGATTATTTATTCTTGCTTTTAATCCTATGCTTGTTCAGATAGAAAAAAGGTCCTCAACTTTTTGGGCTGGCTGGGGAATGTTGAGAGTTGTAGGTCTTTTTTTCTGTCTAAACATGCATAGGATGGCGCCATTAGTGTTTTTAATCTTGTACACTGCTTTGTATGTCCATGGAGAAAGAAGCATAATATAATATGCTTTTAAATGCTAAAGGTAAAAATGATAAATCAAGTCCAAACATCGGTGGAATCCAGTTAAGTCCTTCCACTGAAAGAATTGCTTTTACTAGCACAGTCAAAGTGGGTGATTCCTCCCACCATGTCATTGCTGCCCCCTCTGCTTTGGAGGGTTCGGACCCTCTAGAGTATATTTGAGGTGTGAAGAGAAGAGAAAGTCCTGTCACATGAGCAGTCATGGGATTTTGCCCCATGACTTCCCCGACCCAATTTCCTTTCTTCCTCTCTTCATCACGGGGGGGGGGGGGGGGGGGGTGGAGGCAAACCACTCTCAGCCCAATTCAATTCCAACATATTCTAGTTTTAAGGGCTTACTGTTGAAATGCCTAGGAGAGGCATTTCAACCTTTTAGAATGGGGGAAATTAGGGTGACCAGATAAAATCCAGGTCAGGGCTCATGTAACTTTAACAGTTGTAGAGAAAAGGGAATTTCAGCCAGTGTCATTTGTATGCAATTAGTCCCTGGTGAAGTTCCCTCTTCATCACAACAGTTAAAGGTGCAGGCACTATACGAGAGTGACCATATACAAAAGAAGGCAGGGCCCCTGCAACTTTAACAGTTGTGATGAAGAGGGAATTTCACCAGGAACTAATTGCCTACAAATGACACTGGCTGAAATTCCCTTTTCTCTACAACTGTTAAAGTTATATGAGCCCTGACCTGGATTTTATCTGGTCAGCCTAGGGGAAATACACGGCAAAACCTGGGAAACCACAAAACAATTGTGGGGTGGAGGGGAAGCAGGAACTATCTGATAACATGGGAAAGGAATATGTCCCCATAAGGTTGGATTAGGTTTCCAGGTGGGCCATATTTGGCCCCTCAAGCCTGAGGTTCAACACCCTGCTTTAGCAGGTGCATCAGGAATCCCACAATAATTAAATAGTTAAATGACCATACCAGATACACATAAACTCTTCCTCTTGTTTACATTTTTAAATCTCTCACCTGAAACTTACAACACGAAGTCTAACAAATAATAACAGAGAACTGGACAAGTCACACCAACAGAAGAATGCAATGGCCTCCTCCTTTGCATAACAGGCTGAGACTGATGAGAGAGCATTTCTCTATTTCTGTATTTATATAGCTTCCCCAGAATGCAATTTTTGCGCGTGACTCACAAAACAAATACAACATTAATATACAGTATAAAGCAATTAAACTATTAAAAGTAAAACATAATTAAAAGACAGATGTGAAAAAGCCTGGTACTGAAAAAGCCATTAAGAACCTCTTTGGGAATGTTATTCCATAACCTGGGTGCTACTACTGAAAAGGTCCTTTCCCTAGAATAGGTAGGGGTGTGCAACTGATTTCCCTCCAAATGTTTTGCTCTACAATTCCTATAAGCCAGCATAGCCAATGGTGAGGGATTGTAGAAGTTTTACACCAAAAAAATCCAGAGGGTCACAAGTTGCCCATTTCATTTGGCAACTTTGGACCCACATGATATCTAACTACATTCTAAATATGTAGAATAAAAACAATATTGTAGAAAATAAAGACAGAGCAAACCAATAAAATACACCTGTATTTTCCCCCTTCTGGGCTAACATGGCAGGGTGGGCGGTAGTGGAAGGAAAATTAGGAAAACTGCATGAGAGAGAAGGCTAAACAACCTTTGGCCTCCTCCACACGGGGCGTTTAATGAGCCTTGAAGGCTCATTATAAATTTTACCTACACACGAGCGGAGCGCAAAACGGGCGTAGAGGCGCGTTATCTCCCGGATTATGCGCATTATCGAATGCGCGTTAAATAGCGACTTTTATTTTGCGGCGGGATGTAAAGCGCGTTATGACCATGTGTACAGTTTTTCAGCGAAGCGCATTTTCGGAGAGGTGTGAGCAGGTAGAGGGCGGGTTTTGACGAGATGGGCGGGGAGAGGGAAGGGATTTCCGGCGGGAGATTTGAAAAAAAGCCCTCAGGTTATGCGCAGCCGCGCGGGTGTGCTCACCCAACGGTTTGGCTGGAGGCGCAGGTGTGGTCGCGCGCCTATGCATATAAGCGCGTGCGCGCGATCCGACCGTTGACCTCATTTAACTTCGCGACGCCAGAGAGACTACTGCATCCTGATTTATTTCCTCTACACCTTTTCCACCTACCGAAATGGCTGCTCCAGGAAGGGGAGTTTCTTGGAAAAAGGCAGAGATTCTCGACCTTCTGGACATTTTTGGGGAGCAGAAAGTTCAAGCTCAACTGAATGCCAGCCATAGGAACCTCGATGCCTATGAATCCATTGCTCAGGAAATGCAAAGAAGGGGCCATATCCGTACAGCGAAGGAGTGCAGGACGAAGGCAAAGGCAATGAGGCAGGAATATCGCAGGGTCGTGAATCATAATTCACGATCAGGAAATGATGCTGCCACCTGCCCCTTTTTTGAGGAGCTTCATAGCATTTTTCGGGGGGATGCTACTATTCAACCAAATCGCGTGGGCAGGAGTCTGAACATCCATCGTGTCCAAGCACCTGCTGCTGCTCCCCCAGTAAGTTCCCCCCTGGCTTTCCCGCTCTCAGAAGGCTCAGAAGAACTGTTCAGCAGTGAACTTCAAACAATAGATGTGGAGGACTACCTTGGAACGCCCTACTCTCCCGGAGGTACATTGATTGTAATTGCCATTTTTTAAAAAATCTCGTTCTTCCTTCTATTTCATGCCTATAGCTCACATCTGATGTTTTCCCCTTTTAGAATTGGAGACACCAGAAGATATTGGAAACGAAGAACCTGAAGGTATAGACGGTTTCTTTTGTTGGGTTGGGAAGACTCTTAACTTTACAACTTAATATTGTGTTCCATGGAATAAAAAATTGTATTCTAAAATGGGGCAGGCAGATGCGGGTGAGCGGGTGGGGCAGGAGAGGGCAGGAGAGATCTCCTCTAGCTACCCAGCGTTTCTCTGGTCTCTCCAGGGCGGGGGGGGAAAAAGGATAAGGGGCAGGCAGCCATTTTGAACAACCACCCCCATTTCAAAAGGAGGGAGGTTTGTGATTGTGCCTATTGATGAAACCTCCTAAAAGCTCTTCTTTTTCTGCCACGGCAGGAGCCTACAGAAGCAGCAGTACCACCAGTGCATCGGAATCCATTGAGCAAGCAGATTTGAGGGCCAGAAATCTCCAGCAGCATCCTGCAGCAGCAGCACCGAGTAAGTACAGGCCTAGCTAATTTCTGAGGTCAGACATCATGGAAGGAAGGGAGTTCCCAATGATCTAGGCTGGGTTTATGGGGGGGGGGGAGGGGGAAAGGGGGGCATTGGACACAACATTGTGGTGCATGGGACCAGAAATTGTGGTCTATGGGAGGGATTCCCGCCTTTTTCTCTACAGCAGTTAAAGTTACATGAGCCCTGACCTCCTTTTCATGTGGTCAGCCTAGGCAGGCAGCCATTTTGAACACACAAACAACCCCCCCCCCTATTTAAAATGGAGGTTTGTGATTGTGCCTATTGGAATGAAACCTCCTAATAGCTCTTCTTTTTCTTCCACGGCAGCCTACAGAAGCAGCAGTACCACCAGTGTGTCAGAAACCAGTGAGCACGCAGATTTGAGGGCCAGAAATCTCCAGCAGCATCCTGCAGCAGCACCGAGTAAGTATAGGGCTATGTCAATGAAACCTCCTAAAAGCTCATCTTTTTCTGCCATGGCAGGAGCCTCCAGAAGCAGCGGTACCACCAGTGCGTCAGAAACCAGTGAGCATGCAGATTTGAGGGCCAGAAATCTCCAGCAGCATCCTGCACCAGCACCACCGTGTAAGTACTGGGCTAATTTCTGGGGTGCATGGGACCAGAAATTGTGGTCTATGGGAGGGATTTCAGCCTTTTTCTCTACAGCACTTAAAGTTACATGAGCCCTGACCTCCTTTTCATGTGGTCACTGTAGTATACTGCCTGCAACTTTAACTGTGGTGATGAAGAGGGAATTTCACCAGGTGCTGCATGCATACAAACGGCACCGGCTGAAATTCCTTTTTCTCTACAGCACTTAAAGTTACATGAGCCCTGACCTCCTTTTCATGTGGTCACTGTAGTATACTGCCTGCAACTTTAACTGTGGTGATGAAGAGGGAATTTCACCAGGAACTAATTCCATACAAATGACACTGGCTGAAATTCCCTTTTCTGTACAACTGTTAAAGTTACATGAGCCCTGACCTCCTTTTCATGTGGTCACTGTAGTATACTGCCTGCAACTTTAACTGTGGTGATGAAGAGGGAATTTCACCAGGTGCTGCATGCATACAAACGGCACCGGCTGAAATTCCTTTTTCTCTACAGCACTTAAAGTTACATGAGCCCTGACCTCCTTTTCATGTGGTCACTGTAGTATACTGCCTGCAACTTTAACTGTGGTGATGAAGAGGGAATTTCACCAGGAACTAATTCCATACAAATGACACTGGCTGAAATTCCCTTTTCTGTACAACTGTTAAAGTTACATGAGCCCTGACCTCCTTTTCATGTGGTCACTGTAGTATACTGCCTGCAACTTTAACTGTGGTGATGAAGAGGGAATTTCACCAGGTGCTGCATGCATACAAACGGCACCGGCTGAAATTCCTTTTTCTCTACAGCACTTAAAGTTACATGAGCCCTGACCTCCTTTTCATGTGGTCACTGTAGTATACTGCCTGCAACTTTAACTGTGGTGATGAAGAGGGAATTTCACCAGGAACTAATTCCATACAAATGACACTGGCTGAAATTCCCTTTTCTGTACAACTGTTAAAGTTACATGAGCCCTGACCTCCTTTTCATGTGGTCACTGTAGTATACTGCCTGCAACTTTAACTGTGGTGATGAAGAGGGAATTTCACCAGGTGCTGCATGCATACAAACGGCACCGGCTGAAATTCCTTTTTCTCTACAGCACTTAAAGTTACATGAGCCCTGACCTCCTTTTCATGTGGTCAGCCCTGACCTCCTTTTCATGTGGTCAGCCTAGGCAGGCAGCCATTTTGAACACACAAACAACCCCCCCCTATTTAAAATGGAGGTTTGTGATTGTGCCTATTGGAATGAAACCTCCTAATAGCTCTTCTTTTTCTTCCACGGCAGCCTACAGAAGCAGCGGTTCCACCAGTGCGTCGGAAACCAGTGACCACGCAGATTTGAGGGCCAGAAATCTCCAGCAGCATCCTGCACCAGCACCACCGTGTAAGTACTGGGCTAATTTCTGGGGTGCATGGGACCAGAAATTGTGGTCTATGGGAGGGATTTCAGCCTTTTTCTCTACAGCACTTAAAGTTACATGAGCCCTGACCTCCTTTTCATGTGGTCACTGTAGTATACTGCCTGCAACTTTAACTGTGGTGATGAAGAGGGAATTTCACCAGGTGCTGCATGCATACAAACGGCACCGGCTGAAATTCCCTTTTCTGTACAACTGTTAAAGTTACATGAGCCCTGACCTCCTTTTCATGTGGTCAGCCCTGACCTCCTTTTCATGTGGTCAGCCTAGGCAGGCAGCCATTTTGAACACACAAACAACCCCCCCCCTATTTAAAATGGAGGTTTGTGATTGTGCCTATTGGAAGACTCTTAACTTTACAACTTAATATTGTGTTCCATGGAATAAAAAATTGTATTCTAAAATGGGGCAGGCAGATGCGGGTGAGCGGGTGGGGCAGGAGAGGGCAGGAGAGATCTCCTCTAGCTACCCAGCGTTTCTCTGGTCTCTCCAGGGCGGGGGGGAAAAAGGATAAGGGGCAGGCAGCCATTTTGAACAACCACCCCCATTTCAAAAGGAGGGAGGTTTGTGATTGTGCCTATTGATGAAACCTCCTAATAGCTCTTCTTTTTCTTCCACGGCAGCCTACAGAAGCAGCGGTTACACCAGTGCGTCGGAAACCAGTGACCACGCAGATTTGAGGGCCAGAAATCTCCACCATCCTGCAGCAGGAGCGAGTAAGTACAGCCGATGTTATTTGCTTGATAAAGTTTCAGTCCTGCAATTCTTATAAATGTGTGAAAGGACATTCTCATCTTCAGGATGAGGGTGCGAGAGAACCCATGGTACAGGCTGGACATGTAATAAATGATTTTTAAACACACTAAACTTTGCCCTTTCCCTTCAGGTACAGATGAAGGAAGGAGACATCCCATCCAAAAGTCAGCACTCTCGCCTGCAACGCGCCTGGAAATGGCCAGAAACAGAAGACCCCCACGCAGCAGGGACACAGACCGCATTCTGGAGCATGCCTCTGCACACAACGCAAACCTCTTGCAGATGCATGAGCAGATGTTGCAGAAAAATGACCAGATGTTGGACTATTTGAAAACAGAAGATGCAAGGGACCAAAGAAATCAAGATGCCCTTCTCAGAATTCTAGAAAGACAATGTGTCACGATGGAGAAGCTGGTGACGGTGGTGCAACAGGAAGAACCGGGAAGATCAACCCATACAGCCAACCCATCATCTACTAGCCATGGAAAACGCCAGCCAATAAAAAGACGGTTGGCTATTGACAGTATGGAGGGGACCAGCTCTAAGCCAAATGACTTAGGTGGGAACTCAGGAGAGGGTGAGGGGAGAAAATGCCTGGCTAAGAAGAAACGTAAAGTCAGGGTGCAACACCCCCAGTCTGCCCAGTTGCAAAATCCCCAGAATGACATTTTAACCAAAGACTTGGACGAATCACTGCTCCCGTGCTCCCATACAGTACCCCCACAGCGCTCATCATCACCACTTCAAGGTGAGCCAAGCATAAAGCGCACGGCACGGGAGGTAAAAAAACCCTTAAAGTTCTCCCCTTAGAATACATGTTTTATGTTATTGTTAATAATTTGCTGTTAATTATGGTTTTTTTTGCTGTTATTTATGTAATTGTTATTTGATGTTATTTATGTAATTGTTATGTTATTTGCTGTTAATTATGGTATTTTTTGCTGTTATTTATGTAATTGTTATGTTATTTGCTGTTAATTATGGTTTTTTTTGCTGTTATTTATGTAATTGTTATGTTATTTGCTGTTAATTATGGTATTTTTTGCTGTTATTTATGTTGTATTTAACCATTAAAATATAGTTTTCATATCTCACTGTGTGGTTGGGACTGTGCTTCCTATCTATTATTAAAACAGTTAGGCATCCCTCCTTAATACTGCACCAACCTGAAAATGCTAAGGAAAACCAAAACAATGTTTTAGTAACAAAAATAAAGATTTAGTTTTTTAAACAAATATTATTTTCAACTATTTACAAATATTTATAACTTATTTAGGATGCGGTCTAGCTTGTCCTCAATGGAGGACATGCGTTGCTGCATGCCTCCCACGGCGTTTTCTAGGCTCTCCAGCCGCTCCTCCTGAGTGGGAACTGCATGGGATGGTAAGAAAAAAAAAGTGTTTAAAATCATATAATATAACCAACAGAAAAACAGTTCAAGATGTACCACTCAATGACATTGGCTATTCAATGCGATTCAATTTACAGGAATGTAAATATAGTTTTTCATTTTTTAATTAAAAATTTAAACCATTAGTCCTGTACTGTACAATAGGGTGACCACATAAAATCCAGGTCGGTTAAACTGTTGTGATGAAGAGGGGATTTCACCAGGAACTAATTGCATACAAATGACACTGGCTGAAATTCCCTTTTCTCTACAACTGTTACAGATACAGGAGCCCTGACCTGGATTTTATATGCTCAATGTACTCTACATTATACAAAGCAATGGAACTTCTATTACCTGCTGGAGACACAGCAGCAGGTGAGACAGGTGGGGGTGCATTCTCCTCTTCCTCCTCTTCCTGCACCTCCTCCTCCACCTCCTCCGCAGACGGCGATGGCGATGGACTGAGTATCCCTTCAAAATTGGAAAAAAAATGTTATTTTAAGTTTCTATCATGGTGTTCCCCGCCTCGATCCGTTGGGAGAGTCTGTTAATTAATAAATAAATACATATATCATTACAATTATTAATATTAATAATATTATTAAAGTACGCTGGGCAAAAATAGTATTCCTAATTAATCTGGCTTGCATTTAACTTACGTGCCCTTCTGCGGAGGGTCATCCGAGGAGGAGAAGGAGGAGAAGGAGGAGGAGGAGAAGTCCCCCCAACCTCCTCCACTTCGGGAGACGGAGCCGCCTCTTCCGCCCTCCTGTTTTGGGCTAAGAAAAAGAGGGAAGGGAAAAAGGGAAATAACATTAAAATGTGGAAGGGTCCCTGAAGGGCATCTAGTCCCACCCCAAGATGAATGCTGGAATCCACCTTAAAGCCTCATTGTGTCAGGGGTCATAGTTTTTGGGGCTTCCCCCCCCCCAACCTGCACATCCACCAGAGAATACACAATGAGCAGTGGGCAGAATCACCAGCACACAGGGCTCCTGAAGGGCATCTAGTCCCACCCCACCCAAGATGTATGCTGGAATCCACCTTAAAGCCTCATTGTGTCAGGGGTCATAGTTTTTGGGGCTTCCCCCCCCCAACCTGCACATCCACCAGAGAATATACAATGAGCAGTGGGCAGAATGCTAATGCACTCACTCACCTGCGGTCAGCCTCTCCTCAGGGCTTGGTCTCCCCGCCTTCCGCCACAGCTCCCGGAATTGACCGAAATAGGGTGGACGCTGACGGAAGGGGGGATGCTCGCCATGGCCAGTAATGGCCCTATAAAAGCTGGCCTTCACATATTTAAATTTAGTCCGACACTGCAGGGCAGTGCGGACAAAGCCGTTTCTCTGGAGAGCAGCAGCCGCCCTCCTAAACAGCCTCATAGTCGGGAGGCTGCTGCTCCTGACAATCCTTCCAACGAGGGAGGATTGGAGGAGGAAGGCCAATAATATGCGGACCTCCGCATCCCCCCAATACCTCCCTCTAGGCATCTTGAAGGATTGTGAGGAAGTGTAGGCCTCACTTCCGGTTTGCGATGTTTCCGCGGACCGGTTTAGCGGTTGCGCGCATGCGCGCGGAACCGTCAAACCACCATTCCCGAACCGCGCGTAAGTGATTAAACACTGTCGCGTTTGTTCGGAGCAGTGGGAAAGTTACCAGATGTGTTTTGGGTGTCCTGAATGTACCTTTGGGTGTCCTGAACTGAAAACCTGAGAATGTTATTGACTAGATGGTACTATGTTATTCTCAAAAAAACAACCCTGTGAGGTAGGCATGGGTTGTGGTCCTGTTACTTGCCCTTCTGCAATGTTCACTGTACTGCATATGTGTGTTGGGTTACCTGAAGTCTTATTGTCTAGGAATACTACTATCAACATTGTCAAGTTGTAGGAACATATTTTATTTAGGATAAGCATTTTTAAAATAAGCACTTTTTAATATGGCAACAACAATTTTGGGTGTCCTGAATGTACCTTTGGGTGTCCTGAACTGAAAACCTGAGAATGTTATTGACTAGATGGTACTATGTTATTCTCAAAAAAACAACCCTGTGAGGTAGACATGGATGGGCTGTGGTCCTGTTACTTGCCCTTCTGCAATGTTCACTGTACTGCATATGTGTGTTGGGTTACCTGCAGTCTTATTGTCTAGGAATTGTAGGAACATATTTTATTTAGGATAAGCATTTTTAAAATAAGCACTTTTTAATATGGCAACAACAATATGGCAATATGGCAACAACAATTTCAGCATAGAAAATAAAATTAACAGCATTTACAACAGCATTTAATTTGACATTGAAAGAAACATAGTTGAAAGTCACATTATTATGAACATACATCTCATAACAATATCTAATTACTAACAGCAATGTAAAAGAAAAATCAGCAAAGAAAATAAAATTAACAGCATTTGCAACAGCATTGCATTACACATTGAAAGAAACATACGTTACTTTGAAGTCACTGAACATCTCAAAACAGCAATGTAAAAGCGAAATCAACATAGAAAATAAAATTCACATATTCTAAAGGGATTGTCTATAAGTAGTCTCATTTCCTAATGCAGCTTCTTCTTGATGAAAAAAGAATAAACACAGTCAGTGCTGCCTGGAGCGGGACTTGGCTTTTGCTTGAAGAATGGAATGAATGATCCAGAAAAAGGAAGCGGTTGCCTTCTGGTCTGGTCACATCACAGAGGTTCCACACGACACCGTCTTTGATCCCCTGCAGTTCTCTCTATGCTATGTTCTAAGGGAAATTTAGAGATGGATTGTTTTAGCATAGGATGTAATAACAATATCCCACCCTCTACACATTCATTCATTCATTCATTCTCAGGCCATGAAGCCTTTATGCGGAAACTTTCCTGATTTGTTTATGCACTTTCCTTATTGGTTTATGCTTCTAGCAGGTCTTGACACATGCTTCCTTCCTGTGACTTGCTGAAATAGAGTAAATAGAGTAAAGTTAGGGAAAACATGGCTTACACAAGTTTGGCACAGGGGTTTGGCACTGAACACTCACCTCCCTAGGGGTTCTGCCCACGCAGAGACCAAAGCATGCCTCTTAAGGCATCTCTGACCTTTTCCCCAGCAGCCTTTTCTTGAATTTCCTCATGCCCCATTGGCAGCGGGGCACCCAGGGTTGCCAGTTCAATTTGCCTTGCTTCGTGGAGATCCAATGCAACATCATGTCCTTGACTTTCACAAATGTTGTGTAGAATGACACAGGCAGATATCACAGAAATGACGTTTTCTTCAGCGAGTTCTATCCTGGACGACAGGCATCTCCACCGTGCTTTTAACCTTCCAAAGGCACATTCAACAACATTCCTCGCCCGTGACAGACAGTGGTTGAAATGTTGCTTTTGCTGGTCCAGGGCTCCGCCGTAAGGTTTCATCAGCCACTTCCGAATGGGGTAAGCGGAATCAGCCACCACCAGTGGAGGAATCTGCACGTCATTAACAGTAATGGTAGGGTTCCCTGGGATGAAGACACCAGCTTCCATGGCCTCAAAGAACGCAGAGTTCCTGAAGACATGGGCATCGTGATTTCTCCCACTCCAACCTATTTCCACATCCATGAATCGCCCACGGTGGTCCACTGTGCCTTGAAGGAGCATGGAAAAAAAGCGTTTCCGGTTTATGTAGTCAGGGCCTTGCCTAGGAGGACAGGCAATTTCAATGTGACATCCATCTGTGGCTGCAACACAATGAAAGAAGCCCAGTTTGGAAAATCCACTCATGATCTGAGAGAGAAAACATAAATAATGGAAAATAAATCATTACTGCTTCATCGGCTGGCATGCTTGAGATACAATGATCAAGTTCCATTTGGCCACCTATATAACAGCCTAGCCCATCTTTTCCTATCCCAAATAATAAAAAACAAGACTCACCTCTGGAACATTGCCAAGGCAAACTGTTTTTCTCAGAAGCGCATGCTCCATGGCTAGGCAGACCTCCACAACGATCATGGCTGCCGTTGTTCTACCGATCCCAAATTGCTGAGCCACCACCCGGTAACCACCAGGATTTGCTAGCCTCCATATACAGATGGCCACGCGCTTCACCATTGGAATGGCTTCCCTCATGTTCGTATTGCGACGTTCTAGAAATGGCCGAAGATGGTCTGCAATCTGGAAAAGGGTTGCTCTGGTCATCCTAAAGTTCTCTAGCCACTGCTCATCACCCCAGAGGGCTAGAACATCGTTTTCCCACCAGTCACGACTCCTGGGGAAGCACCACCATCTTCTTGGTCTCTGTTGTTTCATCAAAGGAACATATAATAAATTCTCTTGGAGCCTATCTTGTTGGAGCCTTAAAAGATATGAGTTGTTCTCTTGGAGCATTCTCCTGATGATTCTTCTTCTTCTTCTTCTCCGTTGAATCGTTCTCCTTAGGCAAGTCAATGTAAAATGCATATTTGCGATCATAAGTTGAATTGCATACACGAGGGAACGAGAAATCGAGGTAGGAGCCATCTCGCCTTCTCTTCCCGTCCAGCTCAAAATGGCGTTTCAGAAAGAGAAAAGGGGAACCAAACTTGCTTCTCTGGTGTCGCCTAGGTAAATGAACTCAAGGGTCGACGAAACTCAGATCACGTGCTTGTATGCATATGCGCGCGCGCGAAGGTGCGCGTAACCTGAAGGCATTTTTTTCCCCCCGCTCAGCTCTGCCCTCTCCCCCCCTCCCATCTGGTTGCCAGGTAACCCGAAATTACGTAGGCAGGCAGGTACATTCCTGTGGGTGGAGTACAGGAAGGGAGGGCTGGGAAAGGGGTTGGCTCTGATCACGTGCTTGTATGCATATGCACGCGCGCGAAGGTGCGCGTAACCTGAAGGCATTTTTTTCCCCCCGCTCAGCTCTGCCCTCTCCCCCCCTCCCATCTGGTTGCCAGGTAACCCGAAATTACATAGGCAGGCAGGTACATTCCTGTGGGTGGAGTACAGGAAGGGAGGGCTGGGAAAGGGGTTGGCTTTAGGCAAAAAGCGAATTAAAATGTCTGTTTCCTCCTCCCGAAGCCCCGCATGTGAACAATTAAAACGCGCGTCGGAGAAAAGCGATAATGCGCTTCAACGCCTCTCGCTGCCTCCCGTGCAGAGGGATGAGGCGTAAATGCGCCTCCGCGATAGTGCGCATAATACCACAAACGGGCGCAAAAGCGCATCCTTGTGGAGGGGGCCTTTCTCCCTGTGCCATTGCTCTGATCAAATTCAGAGTCCCTCTTGCTGCTGCTTTTAAAGCAACGGGGAAAGGCTGGCATTCAATGATTGAGTATTCTGCTTTGTATGCAAAAGGTCCCAAGCCACATTCAATCTCTGGCATCTCCCCCTATCTGACATCCATCAGTATAGGCAATATTGAGCTTTTTTTGCGGCCCGGCAAACACCTGACAAAGCCGCAAGGCTGCCCACCTTTGTTTGGAACATCCATTGTGAACGCCTTTAACTATGCAACTTTGGAAATATGCAATTTCTAGAGCCACCATTGTTGTGCACCATGGAGGCTCCAGATGAGGGCGGATATGTGAGGGGGCAAGGTCCCATGGGCTAGGCTTGCAGGTCAAATTTGGCCTAAATGATATGCCTAATTAAAATGTCACACAAATTTAGACTTTGCCATCTATGCTGTCAATGAACTTCATTTTCAAATCTAATTGCATACACTAGCAGATAGCAATGAGCACACAAAAGTTTAACACATGCATGTGTGAACTTCGCTCTGCCTGATATAATTGTATATGATAATGTTGCTGTTTGCAACTTCTAGAGTTTTATTCCCTCAATAAGGCTGTGGGTTTTGAATAGCCTATCAGCAAAGTATTACAAAGGATGTACTGCTTATTACTATCTTCAAAAAAATCCTTTTCTCTTTTGTGAAATATTATTTATGTGTGGCCACAATTAAGGAATGGTTTTATCTACTATATCTGGGCCATTTGAATCTGGGACACAGATGGAGAGAGCTGAGTTGAAGAAAACTGAGGCATCCATGTGGTGCAGTTGCTCCCTTTGGTAATCCAGTGTAGGATTAGCAGTTGTCCTGGTTGTACTGCCTGTTCCCAAAATCCATAAGTAAACAAATTACAAATCTGCAGTGCTCTCTTCTCCAAAGGAACTAAACCATGGGGCTGTCTTCATGGTGCAGAATTGGTGCCACTCCACCACCAAACCCCGAGGTATCGCTGGTGTGGAGTGGCGGTGAGTTATGTACACAGAGGGAAGCAGCGCAGGCTTTCCAGTGGCTGTTGGCTTGCTGGCCTCACCCCCCCCCCCTCCCACCGCTTCTGGTGACAAATGAGAGGCTGCCTTCCACCTAGGAACACCCCCAGTACAGTGCCTGAGCAAGGACAGACAGAGAACAGCCACACTGAGCTCGCTTGGGCAGGAAAAGTCAGGCTAGGTCCCTGATTTTTCTCCTGTGGGTCTTGGGCTCTTTGCTTCGGGGTGGCTCCAAATCCGGAGCCACCCCGAGGCTTCCAGCACATATAGACAGCCCTCATGTAGTTTCCCCTGGTAGCATTTAATGACAAAGCGCAGGAAATTGTTACTTTATTTTAAGTGGAGTGCCAGGATGTTGTGTAGAAAACACAGTTGGATGGGCTTGGATGTGGGAGATTTGGGTTCAAGATCATTATGTCCTGTTGTGATAATAAAAGGGGCAGATAGAGAAATATATAAAGACTCTAGAAAAATCAAAGTAGGATAGTAGGCTACAATCTTCTACTGCAGGGATCACCAACACGGCATCCACAGGCACCATATCACCTGCATGGACCACCAATGGTGCCCCCAAAGCTCTTGCCTCCCTGCCCCTTAAAAAAGCATTTTAAGAAAAAACTTGGAAAATATGAGGGCAGTCTTCTTTCTCACCTCTACCCTTGCTCTTTCTCTCTCCTCTACCCCTTTGCCTTGCTATTTTCCCTCCTTCCCAGCCTCTAGCCTTGCTCTTCCTTCCCCCCACAACCAACACATCTGTAGCTCCCTTTTGACTGGCCAGGGTCTCATGGCAGCCATTATGTGACTAGCCACACCTACTAGGATCCATTTTGTACCTACAGCTGTTTCTCAAATCCCCAAATGTACCCACAGGCCCAAAAAGGTTGGGAATCCCTGCTCCACCCATTCTGTTGTCTGGGAATAACCCTAATTGAATTCAGTGAGACTTATAGGATTGTGCTACAAATGTTATAGAGAACAGGGATGGGGCAAACGACAGTCTCAGACCTCTAGGAAGACCAAGCTGTCCCTCCCCTGGCAGTCCACTGAGCAGTAAAGAAGAGAAAGAGAGAGAAAAGGGAGTGGCTCTACCCAACAAGATTCTGGGCACCACATTTCCAGAAGGTCATTGACAGGTTAGAACAGGTTCAGAGGAGAGCAATAAAAAAGATACAGGGACTTGAGGACATGCCTTACGAGGACAGCCTAAAGGAACTTGGGATGTTCAGTCTGAAGAAAAGGAGACTGAGGGTGAGACATGTTAGCAGTGTTCAGGTGCATAAAAAGATGCCACAGGAAAGATGATCAAGAACTATTTTCAATGGCCACAGAAAGCAGGACCCAAAATATTGGGTATAAGTTACAGTTACCTAAATTCCGATTAAATATAAGGAAAAACTTCCTGACAGCAAGATCTGTACAACAGTAGAACAGTCTACCTATTGAGGTTGTGGGTTCTCTATCTCTGGAGGTTTTTAAGAAGAGGCTGGACAGCCACCTCTCATGGATGGTTTATCTGGTTTTCCTGTACATTGCAGAGGGTTGGACTAGATGATCCTTGTGGTCCCTTCCAACTCCACAGTTCTGTGATTCTATAATTTTGACTCTGGCCCTTCTTGCCACCAGCATACAGTCCCTGAGAGATTTCCTCTGAGGAAATGAGGCCTCAACAGAAAAAATAAAGTTTTTCCACACCTATGATAGACACTGCCAACCAAAAGACATTCTACAACAATTCTATTTTTTTTCTTAATGTTTTTTTTGTGGACAGAAAAAAAAGATGAAAGAACCCATGGGAAAATATGGAAGGGTTCCAAATGGAAGACAATGTTCTCTCAACACCCTCACCCTGATAAAAGCCTGTGAAAGAGTCATGGCGATTCCATGATAAAGATTTGTCTGTAAGCTCCCATGGAAAGTTTTGCCATCTTTGCCTTCAGAAATTATGCATAACTTGTTAGGCTGTCATCTAAATTGTTTCAAGCACGACCTCACCAGTATATTGGATCTAGCCACAGATAGCCACTGTTTCATGCAACTACTTTTTCAGTGGCAACTTTGTGAGAGCCAAAAGTACTAGAGTTACACTTTTTAATAGAGGTGATTCTTGCTATTTGAATTCCTTGCCTCACTTTCGCTCCCATTTTTGTTGCTACTGTCATTCCTAACCAGCTTTTCAGTCACTTTTGCTTCTGTGTGAATATTCCCAACAACTAAAAGCAACAGATTTTTAAAAGGACTTCAGCTTGTTATTACGTGGAATAGCAGCATGCCTTATCTGTCCTCCAAGATAGCAGCGCCCACTTCATTAACAGGGCTTGTGTGTAGAAAAGTGGCATAGCAGTGCTGGTGAACAGTGCCTGCCCTGTCAACAAGACCTCTCCGTTTATTTCAGCAAGAGATTTACTTCTGAAGGGATGGAAGATTTTTGCCTCAGCTGGAATAGTGGAATTGAAGTATATGCATTCACACACTGCTAGCATACAGATTTTCCTGCCCTAGGAAGAAGGGCATGTGGGCTTATTTTATTTTAGTACTCCAATGAAATGTTTCCATTTTATTGGGTGTACGCCAAAGGTGGGCAGATGTCAAACTTACCAGATATACTTTAACTTTTTATTAGGACTCTGAGATCCAACAACAACATCCAGGTGGAAAAGTTGAACACTTAGAATTAAAGACTAGAGTGCCTCTGAGCACATTCAAGGCCAGATCTACACCTTGTGTCAAATTGATACAATCCCATCATGGTAACACTATTTCCTTCTAGCACATTTATACCTTGTAGCACATACAGTGATAGCTGTTGCAGTATTTTGGATCCTACGGAATAAAAAGCAGGATATAATGCTAGAAAAGTGATATACAGAATGTGCAATGTGTCCCAACAGTTATCAGTGCACTTCAATACCAATAAAAAGCACTAGTGTAGATATAGACAGAAACAGGGGTGGGCATCTTGTGGCTCTCCAGATGGCCTACAACTTCCATGAGTCCTAGCAAGCATAGCCAATGGTAAGGGATCATGGGAGATGATGTAGGCCAAAACATCTGGGGGGCTAAAAGTTGCCCACCCCTGGTCTAGGAATCTGTTTCCAGTACTAGAACTGAATTGAACTTACCATAACCTTCTTCATTACAGCCGCGGGATGTAGGTGGAAAAAGTAATTTGTTATTGCTACTGTTAAACAGTTGGGAATCAGAAAAACATTCTTCCCAGTTTACTGCAAATCACCCAGAGATTTACCAGTAGATCCTTAGATCTACTAGAAATTTACTTGTACCTTCTGCTCCCCCTGAGTTACACACTTAGTAGTAAACTGCAGTGTGCGCTAGTTCATCATTTTTTAATGTAGCAAAATATGCTAATAATGTGCACTGGTGTAAGAAAACATTATGTCAGCCTTCCCCAAGTTGATGCCTGATAGATGTTTTGGACTACAACTTCCAGCATCCCTAGCCATTGGCCATACTGGCTGTGGCTGGTGGGAGTTGTAGTCCGAAACATCAGGAGAGCACAAGATCAGGGAAAGGTGTTATATACTGAGTGGCCCAAAAATAGGTATACAGTTGTTTAGAATGTTGATGGGAGCGGAAGAGAATGGCTCAATTCGGATGACACGTTAACCAACTGAGAGGACTTAACCCACTGAGGGTGTGTTAAAAAGGCAGGTTCAATTCGGACGACACACTGCAGCAGGGGATGCAAAGTTAAGTTAACCACCCTGGTGGTTAATAACGTACTCGATTCTGACTGACAGCCCGGCCGCCATTTTCCCCATTTACCGAACTCCGGCAGTCCTCCAGCAGGTATCCCAGCAAGCAATGCGGCCGAAATCCATGGGCGCCGCCATCTTGGATGATGCAGGACACGCCTCACAAACCCCATTGGTTGCCTCAGTCAGTGGGCAGAACTCAGCAGCCTCGGGTAAAGAGTCTGCCAGGAGGAACGGCAGCACCAATACAACACCCGCATCCCCGCGCCCAGCAGAGCAATCCCAACGTTGGCACCCACACCCCAGGGAGCCTCCCACCACCTACCCTACACGGGGGACCCAGCAGTTGCCAGGAAGACCCATGGCCCCCAGCCCCCAGGCCCCTCCATCACCCTCCTAGAGTGTCCCTCGCACGCACAGGAAAGAAGGCAAGAGCGGGGTGGTTTGGAAAACTTTATTCAGCAGGGAAGGCAGACATGGGCAAGACGGCACATGAGCACCAGTATGCCAGGGCAGAGCCCACAAAAAGGACAGGCGCCCCCGGGAAGGGAGGAGGAGGCGGCTGGAAGGCACAGCGGTGAAGAGTGGACAGCCGAGGCCACACCCCCAGGGAGCCATGCACGGAACGTGCCAAGGGGACGAGGCAGAGAGGGGCGGCATGCCAGGGAGAGATGCCAGTCCACAGATGGGAGTACACAGGTGATGCTCACACGGGGTCAGGGTAGTGCAGCCAGATCCAGGCACTGATGCTCTGACGCACCCGGGACGCCTCCGCACAGGCGCGACGCTCCCCAACGGGATTCTCCGGCCCCAGCAAAGGTTCGACGTCACGCCCATCCACAGGGATGGCGTCGGCGTCCTTGCCCTCCCGAGGGAGGTCGGGGTGCTTGGCCAGTAACACGTCCCCATGGGACTCGCAGATGTTGTGCAGGAAGCAGCAGCACACCATCACGTCCGGAATGATGTCGGCCTGCAAGTCCAACAAGCTGAACAGGGAGCGCCAGTGCTCCTTCAGACGCCCAAAGGCACGCTCCACGGGCAGGCGGGCACGGCAATGGTAGTAGTTGTATTTACACTGCACGTTGGTGCGCGGGTAGCGGTACGGGGCCATCAGCCACGGCTGCAGGGTGAAGGCCTGGTCGGCCAGGAGGAGCGGACCCACCTCACGGCCACACACGGAAGCGGGGCCAGACTTCAAGAAGCGCCCGATGTCAGCTTGGCAGCCAGGGGGGAGTTCCAGAAGACAGCTGTGTCATGGCTACGCCCAGACACGCCCGCATACACGTCCAGGAAGCGGCCCTTGGCATCCACAACCGCCTGCAGAACCATGCTGTAGAAATGCTTGCGGTTGAAGTACTCCTCGCCACGGGAGGGCAGGGCCAGGATGCGCACGTGGGTCAAGTCCATCGCCCCCACTGCCCGTGGGAAGCCCAGGGCACGGAAGCCACACATGTTCTTCTTCTCATCCCCCACCCGGATGACATCGGCCAGGTACAGCTCGTTCAGCACGCTCACCGTCTCACAGAAGATCTCGCACGTGGTAGACACGTCCACCCCGAAGATGGTCGACAGGGGCAAGTAGCCCACGTTGAACGCCAGCTTGTACAGTGTGAGGCCGAGGCAATGGGAGACTGGAATATATTTGTGCATATTTGTACACTCCCGCTGTAGGACAGGGGTCACCTCGGCCACCAACACCTTGAATGTCGCGCGAGACATGCGGAAGCTCCCACGGAAGCGCTCGTCGTCCCAGTCCTCCAAGTCCTGCATCTCATGCCACACGGCGTCCGTCCGGGGGAGCACCCAGCAGCGCACGCTTTCACGCTCAGCAAGAAGCTCGGCCGACATCGAGAGGGGAGGGGTGCGATGCAGGGCTCCCTCGGCCGTGCCTTCGGCCAACTTCTCCGCAAGCAACGTGGAGGCTGCACGGGGATGAATCAGTGGCAGGACGGTGGCCTGGAGACAAGGCACAGCCTCCGTCGCCCTGAGCGGCCAGCGGAAGGTCACCGCCCCGAACACTGGCTTTGCGGGCATGGCCCCACCTAGCCGGCGTAGGCAGGAATGGAATAGGTCCTCTTCGTCGGCATCACCGTGGTTTTGCGTGGCCACCTGGATCGCTCCCTGCAAGCAGGCTGTCGCGAGCTCCCTCCAGGACATTCTCGCAAATGCCGGGTGGGCCGGAGAGGGGGCAGGCAGGACGGGAGGAGCGGTGGGTGAGGCGGAGCAGGAGGGCAGAGAGAGGTGGGGCTAGAGGTGGAGCATGGGACCGTCCACATCGTTAGCGTGGGAATGGGAGGGCAGGAGGATTTGTTTAGGCTAAAGCGCACCTGCAAGGCTGAGGGGAGTGACAGGAAGCGGCCGGAGTGGGGCGTGTGATGGGGAATCGGCAGAGCGGGCCATTACTACGCTGCGACTAGGGGGGATGGGCGCAAGCCTCCAAGCTGCCAAATAACCCTACGGCTGGCCGTTGTTCGGACGGCGATGGCGCCGGACGCTTCATTCCAGATGTTGAATGCGACGTATTATTTCTCCCAGGGCCACCTCCAGAGCGTGGAGACGGCATGCCTTTTGGGCCCTCCGCCTTCTATGGATGGCACGGCGGAGGGAATGCAGTTTCCCTGGGAGGCGAGAACAGAAGGGGGGAATGGAGGGGGAGAGCCACCAGTGACACGGAGGCCACACTAACACCACTGCATACCACCCAACAGCCCAGTTACAAACTTCCGCGCCGAAGGGCCCTTCGGCGTTGGACAATGCGCCCTGCTTGGTGGCCGTCGGACCTGTAGGGTGTTGCCATCACGCCTTGTTCTGGCAGCCATGAGAGGAGATAGGGCCGGGAACGTGTGGCATACAGCGCGTGCAACATTGTTGCATTGGGATGCTGATGGACATAGCCTTGAGCATCTAGACCGGGCTGAGGGAGGCGGCGGCCAGAGGGACGCGTATCTAACGGGGTCCTATCGCGTATAGGGGTGCGGGAGAGTATACAACTGCACGTCCCTATGGTTCTATGGGGGATGGGTCTAGGGGCACGTAGGATGACCTTGCCTTAGGCCATGTCGTCCTGAGTGGGCCTTTCAACCCCCTCCTCCTCCTCCTCCTCCCTCCTCCTCCTCCCCCTCCTCTGGCTCCTCGTCCCCCTCCTCCTCTCCCTCTTCGTCGGTGTCTGGTGGGATGGCGCAGCCCCTCTTTGGGCGGCTGCCTATGCTCCGGTGCACGTGCCCTCCGCCCCCCCTGCCTTCCCTAAGGCACCTGCTGCAGACGCCGCCGACCGTGGGGCCCGATACGGTGTGGCCATCGGTGGGGGCATGTACTGCTGTTGCTGTGGCGGTGCCATGTAGCCGTATGGCCCCATGTAGGGCGCAGGCTGCGGTGGCCCATGGTAGGCCCCACGGAAGGATTGGGCGAGCTGCCTGAGCACCTCGGTTTGGCGGTCGATGGCTGCTGTCCGCTCCCGCATGCTTCGGTCGATGATGGCATCTGTGGCGGCCATGGCCTCGGTCATGCTGGTGACATTGCGCTCCAGACCTATACGCACATCCCTCCCCGCCTCCTGTGTGGCTTGGGTGCACTCCTCCACGGCTTGTGCGGCTGTGCGCGTTGCCCACACGGTGAGGACGCACTCCTTGGTGCGCCTGGCCTCCTCCTCGGCCGCCATGCGTGTGAACAGGCCGTGGATGCGCTCCCCAGTTGTCTCCATGACAGAGACCAACTCCCTCGCCACCTGCAGCCGGTCTGCCCTGCGCCTGTTGCGCATATGCACACACCTCTGCACATTGGTCAGGGGATGGGCTTCTTTGGCCTCGACCTCACCATGCCCGCCTACGTGCGGTGGCGGCGGCTCCTCCTCTGGGGGGGCCCTCCCTCCATCGGCTCGTCCTCCGGCTGTGGGGACCCCTCGATCTCCCGCTCCAGCACGGCCTCCCCGGCCTCGAGCTCCACTTCCGACGGCGCCTCTGCCTACATCGCCTCCGTCTCCACATACGTGTCGTCGGAGGTCTGCGTATCAATATGCAGCAGCTCTTCCTGGGACAGCGACAGTTCAGGCTCGAGCACATCACCCACCTGTTGTTCCATGAGCAGCTCCATTTCGTCCTGTTCCTCCTGGGACACAGGCCCCGTCTCCGTCACGACATCCAGGATTCCGTGCGGTATTCCCTGCACCATAGTTGCGTGTTTTGAGGACCCTAGCCACGTGCGTGGCGCTGGAACTGGCCGTGCCACTCGCCCTACGGTGGCAGTCATGCTCCCCTTCGCGAGAGAGTCCCACGTACGGGACGGCCCTGGCTCTTCCTTTCCCTGCTGGGTCTCTGGCACCAGGGGGGCAGGTGCGGGGTCCTCTACCTGCATGTCCGCACAGATGAGGCATAGGAAGGCCGTGAGGCTGCTGCTGCTGCTGGAGGAGGCTGGCATGGGGGTGATGCTCATTGAGGCGGTGGCTGTCCTGGGAGGCACGGGTGGCGGCCTCGCAAGCACCAATGGACTTTGGGATGCTGCGGGGTGGCTCATCAGCCTCGCCTTGGCCGGCCATGCTTCAGCTGATGCCATCGCAGCTTTCTTGGCAGGGGGTGCGGATGCTGCTTTCGGGGCTGCCTTGGCAGGGGGTGCGGATGCTGCCCTCGCAGCTTTCTTGGCAGGGGGTGCGGATGCTGCTTTCGGGGCTGCCTTGACAGGAGGAGCGGATGATGCCCTGCAACTTTCTTGGCAGGGAGTGCGGATGCTGCTTTCGGGGCTGCCTTGGCAGGAGGAGCGGATGTTGCATTCGGGGCTGCCTTGGCGAGGGGTGTTGGCCGTGGGTCGACCGGCCTTGCCGGGGGCTCCTGTTTCTGTGCGGTGGGGCCCTCTTCCTGTTGCGCCCCTTGGTCAAGCCGTGCTCGTTGACGCGTGTGCGGGGGCTCGTTGGTGGCGACCCCGCTGCCCACTGTGTGCCCCGGGACGACGTCGTGACGCTCCAACAGCAGACGTGACAGTTCGTCATAGAAGGGCATGGTGCATGGCTGGGCGCCGGTTCTTTTATTGTGAGTGACGACCTCCTTGAACTTCCACTTGAGTCCGTGGAGCTTGTCCTTGCATTGCTTGCCATTGCGGTCGTATCCCCATTCCTGCATTTTCTCGGCTAGCCATGGGTAGAGCTTATCATGCCTGGCAGTGGCCATGATCCTCCTGGCTTCCGGGCTCCCCCAGAGCTCTATGAAGTGGCCGATCTCCTCCTTGGACCAGCGCAGCGCTCTGCGTCTTTCCTGGGGGTCCTGGCTGCTTCCCTCTTCAGGGGATTGTGAGCCGGTGTCCTCGGCCGGATCGTCCCTTGGCCCCTCTCCCTCTGGCTCCATGTTGCCAATGGGTGTGTGGTTCAGTGGTGAGGGTGGTGGGTGCTTTGGGCTGCCTTTCCCAGTCCCGTGTGGATGTGTGTCGGTGGGTGCTGGTGGGCTCTAGCGCCTGCTGTGAATGTGCCCTGTGCGTAGGCGTTGCTGTCTGTGGTGGCCGGGGCCTCTTTGTGTCCTTGGGATTGTTGTGCATGCCTTCGTTGGTTTTCCATAACATCCGCAGGTGGCTGCCTGTCGCCCACGGGCACCAATTGCCTAGGCATTTCTAGCGTCTTGGGGATAGGCTTCGCCTACGCTCGCTGTCCAGCAGTGTTGGGTGAATGGGGGGGGAGCTATCTGGACGCTGCTTCCCCTGCCCTCGTCCTTCTGGGTGATGCAAGGGTGGGGGTGGTGTTGCGGTGGGGGTCACCTCTGGATGGGGTGTCATCCTCCCTGTTGGTGTGTGGGTGCAGCCCCTTGTTCCTGGGTGCCTGGGGTTGTTGCTTGCTCCGTCTCCCCCTCCCCCCCATTTGCCTTGGCTCCGTTCTGGTGTGCTTCCCTGTCCATTTGGGTAGCTGACGGGCACCCTGCGTGAGTGCTTGCAGGAGCCGGCTCCTTTTTGAGCTCCGTGCCGGCTGCCTGGTGGGGGAGGCGGGCATCCTGGTTGCTATGGCGGCGAAACCAGCGATCTGTTTCATCTGCGCCTGAGCTCCCGCCCGCTTTCTGCTGCTCTTGCCGCTCTCCTCTATGGTCTTTTGTGTTAACGTACTCACCTCGATTGTTTAACCCACACACCTCTAGAGGCTGAATTCGGACAACACGTTAGTCAATTGACTAACTTTTAATCAACTCGCAAGTGAGTTGTTTAACTCCATTGTTTAAAAACGCGACTTAAACAACTGTGGGTTGGTTAACCGTTGTGTGGCTGAATTCGGATGACACGTTTGGTTAACCCACTGACGGTTGTTTAACTTAACACCCGTTGGTTAACGTGTCATCTGAATTGAGCCAATGTGTGAGTAGATGTGTGGATGGAGTCAGAATGACAGTTAGGAAGAGTGACAGGTGGTGACAGGTATGGAGAGTGAGGGGAGTGAGGCCCAAAAGTAGGTACAGTTGTTTAGTTTTTTAGTTATTTTTTTTTACTGATATTGTGAATGATGGCAGCAAACTTGAGTCAAGAACAAAGAAAGTGGATTCTAAAGCAGTACTGGACGATTGAAAATGCCGAGTGGGTGTGCACAGCATGGCAAGAAGTATCTGACGCTCCTCCACCAACATGTCTGACAATTTATCGTCTTAGAGATAAATTTGAAGTAACAGGTGCAGTGGCTAATGCACCGAAATCTGGACATCCTAGGACGTCTATGACAGAGGAAAATGAGATGAGAGTCGCTCTGACATTTGTGAACAGTCCGAAAAAGTCCACACAACGTGCATCTAAGCATCTATCCATACCTAGAACGTCCTTGCAATGCTTAATGTGTAAATTGAAATTGAAGCCATACCATCCAAGACTGTTACATGGTCTTCTGGAGGACAACCCAGACCATTGGTTGCAATTCTGTGAGATGATGCGTAACCAAATCTCTAGCGAACCAGGCCTTCTTGATAAGATTATCTGGTCAGATGAGGCTTCTTTCAAGTTGTCAGGCCATGTGAACAGGCATAACTGTGTGTATTGGGCAGATTAAAATCCTCATTTGACTATCACATCTCAACTGAACCAGCCAGGCGTCACAGTGTGGGGTGCACTGTCCAGCGAAGGTGTTGTAGAACCGATTTTCTTCCATGCAACTGTGGATAGTGACAATTACCTAAACATGTTACAAGACGTGGTAGTGCCACAACTCAGAACCAGGGCTAACTTCACCAAACTGCTCTTCCAACAAGATGGGGCACCTCCTCATTATGCTTCTGCAGTAAGAACTATCTTGACAACATTGGATTGGACGACGTGGCAGCACTGAATGGCCACCACGTTCACCCAACTTAACATCAATGGACTTCTTTTTGAGGGGCGTAATAAAGAATAAGGTTTTGAGAGGAATCCCCCGACAGTGATCGAATTAAAAGAGTTCATCTCGGAAGCATTTATGGACATTGATGCAGAATCGTACTGTGTGTCACAGTGTTCTGAACAGGTTCAAGGAATTTTGCAACATTGATGGAATACATTTCGAGCACTTAAGAGATTAAACAGTGTTAAACAAATGTAAATGTAATAAACAATGTAATAAAATGCAAATAAACTACACTGTATTCCTACTTTTGGGCCACTTGGTATGAAGTGATCCTTAGAAGATAAACAAATCCATCCATCTTAAAGGCAAAGGCATGTTGAGAGAAAACTGTCTGGTGTTTGTGACTCTCCTCTCCCTCCCACCCTCATCTGTCTTTTGAAGCAGAAAAACATGCTGGCGTTCCTTGTGTGACAGCATCTGTGGACGATATACAATTTGAAGAGACTACCAGGTAAAACTTTATATAATTGCTATTAAACCTTATCCTAGCCTTCTTTCTTTTTAACAGCAATTAATCATAACATATACAATTCTCCAAAAACAACAACAACAACAACAACAACAACAACCCCAAGACAAATGACTACTAGTAGCACACCCAATTTATAATTTTTTATAGGTTTATAAACAGGATGCACTACTAGTGATGATTTGTTTTGTTTTTTGAAGTACTGTTCCATGCTCATTGCATTGACTGCATATCGGTTGATTCGTATACAAGTCAAAATAATAGTACAGAGATTCCCCTAGGCCTAGGGTTCATTGCAGAATTTGTGTACTGTGAGATAAATCCATCCATTTGCTAAGAAAAAGGCATAGATCATTTCACAAAGTCTACAATAAACGATAGTTACTTTTGTCCTGACAAACCGGTAAACAGTTCAGACAATTCCAGATGTGAATAAAGCACTAGCTGTGAGTATTTGACTGTTTCAAGTTATAAAACAACATAATTCTTACAATTTTCTTTCTTGATCTGGCAATAAAAAGTATTCATGCATAAAAAAGTAATAAACTGGCATTTCTTCCCCTTTTGAAGATTATACATTTCATGAAATAATAGGAGTGCAAGCAATTCATGAAACAGAACTTACTTTTAACTTCCTGAAATGAGAGAAAACTTTTTCCTCATTTAAAACTGGATATATGTCAGTAAACTGTTTGTCTTGATTGTTAATGTTGGGAAATTCTGACAGTTTTATGAAGTTAACCTTCTACCTGAGTTTTAATTAATGTAAAAAGCAACTGTAATTAATGATAATATTAATTAATTTTGAAAACCAAGGTACTATTTCTGTCTGTTGTATTATAAAAGTATGGCATCATTGCATATGCAAATATTAAGTCCTGCAGGATATTAGACTGCCAATCTCTGTTTTCCTGAATAACAAAACATCAAGGATTTCTGCAATATTCACTAAATGTGACAAATATGTGAGCACAAATACATATGTAGGTGTCACACACACGTACAGCAAGGTTGCTCTTGTCTTGATATTATTTATTTATTTTATTTCATTTGTATACCGCCCCATAGCCGAAGCTCTCTGGGTGGTTTACATAAGATTAAAACAATTAAAAACAATATTCAAAGATTAAAACAGCAAAAACATACAACATACACACAATATACACATACATTTAAAACCACTGTAATAACTTTAAAAAGCTATAAACCTAAAAATAAAACAAACCCAGGCTCATCAGATATTGCTAAATGCCTGAGAGAAGAGGAAAGTCTTGACCTGACACCAAAAAGATAACAATGTTGGCGCCAGGCAGGCCTTGTCAGGGAGATCGTTCCACAATTGGGGAGCCACCACAGAGAAGGCCCTCTCCCTTGTTGCTGACCTCCGAGCTATCCTCGGAGTAGGCACTCAGAGGAGGGCCATAGATGTTGAATGTAGTGTTCGGGTAGGTTCATGTCAGGAAAGGCGTTCCGTCAGGTATTGCCTTGAATTGGGCTCGGAAACATACAGGCAACCAATGCAAGCAGGCCGGAGTAGGTCTTACATGCTTGAATCTTCTGGTCCCAGTTATCAATCTGGCCACTGCATTTTGCACAAGCTGCAGCTTCCGAACTGCCTTCAAAGGCAGCCCCACGTAGAGTGCATTGCAGTAATCTAACTTGCAGGTTACCAGAGCATGGATAACTGAAGCCAGGTTATCCCTGTCCAGATAGGGCATAGCTGGGCCACCAACCAAAGTTGGTAGAAGGCACTCCGTGCCACCGAGGCCACCTGAGCCTCAAGTGACAGAGATGGTTTTAGGAGAACCCCCAAGCTACAAACCTGCTCCTTCAAGGGGAGTGCAACCTCTTCCAAAACAGGTTGAAGACCTTCCATCCAGTCAGTAGAATCACCCACTAACAGCGTCTCAGTCTTGTCTGGATTGAGTTTCAGTTTATTAGCCCTCATCCAGTCCATTGTCACAACCAGGCACTGGTTCAGCACATCCACAGCCTCTGTTGAAGAAGATGAAAAGGAGAAATAGAGCTGCGTGTCATCAGCATACTGATGACAACACACTCCAAAACTCCGGATGACTGCACTCAACAGTTTCATGTAGGCATTGAACAGCATGGGGGACAAGACTGACCCCTGCGGAACCCCATACTGGAGAATCCATGGGGCTGAGCAATGTTCCCCAAGCACCACCTTCTGGAGCCAACCAGCCAAGTAGGAGTGGAACCACTGCAATGCAGTGCCTCCTACTCCCAACTCAGCCAGTTGTCCCAGAAGGATACCATGGTTGATAGTATCAAAAGCCACTGAGAGATCAAGGAGAATCAACAGAGTCACACTCCCCCTGTCTTTCTCCCGACATAGGTCATCATACAGGGCGACCAAGGCTGTTTCCGTACCAAAGCCAAGCCTGAAACCCGACTGAAATGGATCCAGATAATCGGTCTCATTCAAGAGTGCCTGGAGCTGGCTCGCAACCACCTGCTCAAGGGCCTTGCCCAGTAATTGAACATTTGCTACTGGCCTGTAGTTATCAAGATTTTCAGGGTCCAAGGAAGATTTCCTTAGGAGTGGTCTCACTGCCGCCTCTTTCAGGAGGCCTGGAACCACTTCCTCTTGCAAAGAGGCATTAATCACTTCCCTGAAGTTACACAACTACAGGAAGATATTTCAATTAGTCCGAATGTTGTGTTAACTAACTACAAAGATAGGAAAGACCAACAAACACTGGAATTCCTTCTAGTCACAAAGAGTTAGGAGAAGGCCTCGGTCCATAACTCTTATATTGTGCCGGTCTGCTGTACAGGAATTCTTGGCATAACCATGACACCAGGCCTGATCCAGTAGAGGTAGCTTGATAACTCTACTGATATACAAACAACCCCTCTTTCCAGTGCTTTCTAAAGATGATGTTCCTTGCTTGTCTCTATCAGCCAAACTGTATGTTGCCTTTAATATGTAGCATGCAGCTGTATATGTTATTTTTCCTAACTCAAAAATAAGAGTGTGGGACCTGATATAGATTGGGACAGAAGCAGGGGAGGGGAGGGGAGGGGCTTTAACCCTTAGCCCTCTGCTTTGTTCCAATCCAGATTCCCCCCACAATATCTCTACAATTTGAATAGGAAAAAAGCCCCATAAAAGCAAATATAAGTTTTTTTCCTATTCAAATTGCAGGCACAGGATCCTCAACCTGGATTGGGATCTCATCTGAGGGAAAAGGGTTAGAGATCCACTATGCCCCCCCACCCTCTATGCTAGTGTCCCAAACTGGATTGAGTTCCCTGAGGTTACTTTTTAGTAAGGAAAAAGAGCAGACGTAGCTGCGTTCAGTGTATTAAAACTTAACATGTAGTTTGGCTGTAAGATGGTTAGAATGAGAGAATATCCATCCTGCATGGGTACAAAAGCTGCTATTTATGTATGATACCTGTTTTGGGTTTCTTTGGACTAGAATGAAATGTGCATCATTTAGGCAGTCTAGGGAAAACAGTGTTTTCCACATTAAAGAACAGACCATTGTTCATGTGTTCTTACACTGTGTGAATTCATGAGCGCTGTCTGTTTTACATATCTTTGTACTTGAAATTCTACACACACACAAACACTTTTTTTCTTTTCTTTTTTTTTGCATTTCATGTACCCTGACTGAGGACTCTCAGTCGGCTACACTTCAGAAAGTCCTCATCAGTTACAAATGAGAATGCAATGGTCTGTGATACAGCATTGTTCCTCGAATTCCAATTCCCAGGACCTGTGTTAAGAACAAGTGGCTTTCATGGTACTCTTCAATAGTGGCAATGGGACCAAGTACTGCACTTCCCATATATAAACAGAATTATTAACCATGGATGGAATGTCAATGCTGTACAATGACTTTTCAGAGTGTTTGTATAAGAGTGTTGTAATAATGTGCACATTCCAGAATTCAGAGATTTGAGGTTCTAGAGAGAACGAGGGCAGATTATTCATCTGATTCTAACCATATCAGCTGAAAAGATCAAGTGGTGGGTGAAGTGAAAGGCCTCTAGACAGCTGCTGCCAGTCAGAGTAGCCAATACTGGGCTAGATGGACAAACAGCTGACTTGGTATAAAACAGCTGATGTCCCTAACTGGATAATCCCAGGAGTGAATCCTAATTCCAGCAAATGAAAACAGGCTCCATGGCTAAACCCTGATGACTTCTGGCTCAGGTTAAATTATGCTACACTCTTCTCTCTCTCTCTCTCTCCCTCTCCCTCTCCCTCTCCCTCTCCCCCCTTCCTCACTTTTTCTGTCACGCTCTGTCCCCTTCAACCACCAATGGACACTGGAATGAATTGGCCTACTCAGAATCCATAGCATTAACATCTGAGGAAAGAGCAGAATAAATTTGACATGCAACCATTTCTTTCAGGTAAAGCAGGGTTCATTCTTTTTTGGCCCTTGGGCCCATTTGGAATTTTCATTCATTCATTCCATTTATTTAGCACCCAATAGCTAAAGCTCTCTGGACAGTTTAAAAAGATTAAAACCCTAAACATGCAACATAATAATGTAATATAAAATCATTTGCATGCAAAAATATAAAACCATTTTGCTCAATCAACCATAATTTTGAGAATCTCTGGACACAGTCCCTCCATGTTTCTCCTTCTGGGTCACAGTCACACACACAGGCACGCACACATGAAGCGAGAGCATATTCTGCATTTGCTTTTCAGAGGTCCTGGGTAAAACCCCAATCCACTGAAATGAAAACGGATTTTCTTTAATTTGCATGATTTTTACATAAGATGCCACCCAAACCAGCATCAGAATGAAGCTTTCATTGATATCTATACCTGAAAGTAAAATAATTGTAATTGTAAAATAATTGTAACAACACCAACAGATTTGGCACTTACCAGCAATGCCATGGCACAAAACTATGAATCAAGAGCATAGTTAGTTTTCATGATTTTTTCATGGGATTCTAGCAAAACAACCATCAAATTGTTGAACATATGGGGAGGCAAAGGTGACCTATGAATTGATGGCGGCAATTTTGCTGGGAATTCCTTGTAAGAATCATAAGGCAGGGAATCTCCATAAAGATCCTTGCCGTAGATGTAGGTTTTTGTGCCATGGCAGGTATGGAAAGGGCCAGAGCCATGTTTTTTTTTATCGTTTAGTCCATGGAGAAAATTATGATCTGTAATTTGTTGATGGTTAAGGGAATGGGGTACCCCATGTCAAAATTATGCAAATTCAAGAAGATCCATTGTACTGAATTCCACTTTTATCTGTGTGTGAATGTATGTGTGTACCTTTTCTCTCCCTGGCACCCCATTCTCTCTCTGTATCCTCCCCTCTTCCTTTGTGTCCTCTCTTCTGACCTCTGTGCCATTCCAATTCTTCCCCACTATTGCCCTATGGGTTACTCAGGTCTCTTCCCCCTATCCCCACTTTCTCTCCTTTGCGCCACTGGTGTTCGGTCCTTCCCCACCCCCTGGTCACTGGGTCCTCCCCCGATCACTGCCTGACCATGCTCACTTTATCTCCCCACTACCACCGCTTTTTCTTTTCCACACTTTTACCAGGTGGATATGCCTGCTGCAGAACAAAGCACTGTCCACCTGCCATCTTAATTTCCGAAGATCCAAACTACACTTTACTTTAAAAACATAGCTGGCAGCTGCATCTTTTTTCTTCTTTTCTCTAAAGTAAATACAGAGGACTCGATCTGGATTGGGACCCTAATGTGGAGAGGAAAGGAACTTTAACCCTTGCTGCTGAGGTCTCAGTTCAGACCAGGGGACCCATGCCTGCAGTTTATATTGCCAAAAAGTGAGCCATTAAACACCATGGAGAAGGCATGGCTAGAGGAACCCATCATGGTTTGTAACTGGCCCTTCTGTTTTCCTACACTTTAAAGTCAAAAGCAGTCTGATAGATGTTCAGCAACACTGCAATGGGCAGAGGCTGACCAAGCTTCTGGTATCCTTCCTTACTATTGCCATGAGTGTCCCCTGTGGAGTCAGATATGCTTTATTTCTACCAACATCATTAACCCTCTCTGTATAGAATTGATGATTGACCCTGCAATAATAATAATAATAATAATAATAATAATAATAATATTATTTGTAACCCGCATCTCCCTCCGGATCGAGGCGGGGAACAACAACAATATAAACATAAAAATAACAACAGTTAAAAAAATTAAAAAGCAAGAGAACAATACAACATTAAAAACATCTTAAAATTCATCTGGATAGGCCTGTCGGAAGAGGTCAGTCTTCATGACTCTCTTAAATTCATGAAGACTGTCAATTTGTCTAACCTCCTCCGACAGACCATTCCATCTATTGTTGGATTAGGCCTAGTGAACTCCTGGCACTTATAATAATGTATGTTATGTACTTAGATTCTAATGGTTGTTTGTTTTTTATTTTTTGTTAATAGAATTGGACAAATTGTCAGCATTAATGCAAAAGTAAACCGGGCATTCACTACCAGTATGGAGGTAAGATACTGCATTTCCTTGACTTAGTTTGTTGTAATCTGAGAAATTGTATGATGTTATTTAGGCAAGTAGAAGTAGATGAAGATGTGAATTCATACAAATTCCTCCATAGGTGGCCATACCCAATAGGGTATATTGAATGGGGCTCAAGTCTCTCTTCTCACTGGTTTTTATCCCATCCACATATCTCATCTTATCACAACAAGGCTGTCTGTTCCATTCCCAGGTCCAAAGCACCCCAGCATCTCTTAGTTTCCATGAGGTATGGACTCTGGGTGCTTCCAGATGAGGCTTTTTATTGGGCAATTGCTCTGCCTCATTCACAGAATTGGGGTGTGTGTATGTTCCAGACTATGTCATCATCCATTTGTAACCCTCGCATGTTTCCCCTCCATTTCTGTGTCTTCCGCACACAAAATCTGTTCAGATGGAAAAGACAAAATAGTTGCACAGTATCTTTTGATTGGAAGCACTAGAAGTCATCTGAAGTTTACAGGGGGTCCAGACATTGTCATCTTCCACCCATACCGGTCCCACCACCACTATGTTTTCCACTGCTTTTTCTGGGTAGCACCCAATACTGTCACTGCGCTTCCACTCAATCTGTTGGGCAAGCAGGACCCAGCACTTGTGCAACAGAAAGCTAGCCGTTCAAAAAGCAAGCAGAACTTCCTTCTACAAGCTGCGCTGACCTATCCCACTCCAGAAATGAGCATTCTCACTAGTTTCGCATTACTTTTTTAACTGCCTGCTTCCCGTCGCACTAGTGGTGGGTCCTGCTGGTGTGTGGGCAGACTTGGATACTGCCCATTGTCTTTATTTTTTACTTACTGCATAAAATCTCTTAAGGAGGGAAAGACAGGATAGCTACACAATGCCTTTTGATTGGTAGTATGGAAGTGCCCTTTCTTAATTGCTCTGTCATTTGTGCCTCCATTCAACTTTACACTGTTTTGATAGGTCCACTTTCCCAAACCCAGCACTAACTTTTGTGATCAAGGCTACCATGCCAAATGCTTGTACTCCTATCTTGAACTGCCTCTGCTATCTGATTCAAACAAACTAATATCACAAACTAACATTACAAACTTTAAAATGTTTTTGTTCAAATACCCAAGCAAAACATTTTCTTCAAACAGCTTGTAAGAGAGTTGAGTACAGAAACTGAAGTAAAACCCCATAAATAGAAATGTCTGTGGGCTTATCTGAACAACCAGTTCAAAATCTGCACTCTGCCTGTTTCTGTCTTTATGGGATTTATAGACCTGCATGTCCCATTTCAGACAAACCAGTGAGATATTCAGTCTTCATGCAATAGATTGGGATGGCCTTGCTGTAGATCCCCTGTTAAAAGTCTGGTTTTCACTGCATTACATGAGACTGAATCCTTGCAAAGAGGAGATTCATGGCAGCTGAAGCTGGAATATCAAGGCAGCATCAGGAAAATTTTACTGAAGTTTCAAGGCAGATTATTCTCTACCTGAGTGAAACTGTCAAGCTGCTTTCCCACATTTTCACTTGCGACTTTGTTAGTTTCAACATTGCCAGATGAGCACTGGTGTCAGGAAGAATGTTAACACCTCTTGTGCATAGGATGAGTATTGTTGCTATATCACAGACACTGTCAAGTAGGTATCCATGGTAGTCATACAAGCACTTTCCAGAGAGGATCCCAAATCCCAGTAGGGTCCCCATTAGCTGGGGAAGAGTTAAAGTTTTTAGACAACAGTCGATTGTCCAAAATGGAAGTGATGTCCTGAGGGGAAACATCTGAATCAGTGCAACAAACTATTTTATTTGTTTGTTGATTTGCATATTTGTATCCAGCCATTCTGTGATAAAATTAAACTCAACACAGCTTAAAAATAAAAATATGTATCACAACAAAACAGCCCTAACAATGAAATAAAATGAACAGCAGTAAAAGTTATAAAGAGTCAGTAGTTCGCATGTCACACTGCAATTCCTGCATTGTTTAACCCAGGTATTGACTTGGATGAACAAAGTGCTGAGCGCACTACCTTCTGCACCTTCATTGTTTCTGCTTTTAATTATCAACCCAGGAATGCCCTATTCCTGGGTTGTTTTGAGGCATGCGAATCCAGAAATGCTGAGTTGTTTAACTCATAAGCATTGCATCAACATTGCTATTGTTTCCCAAGTATCTACGCAATAGCAGCAACCCTTAGGAATGCTGTTTAGTGTAGTAAATGCAAAGATTGGAGCCTGAAGACACAATGCAAACACTTAAGTCCTTTCTAGCTTATCTGCATATTTTTATATATTCATTACTTAACATTTATATCCTGCCTTTTCTCTAAGGAACTCTGGGAGGCATACTTGGTATGTTAGTGCTCTCAGCTTTTTATTGCAATGAAAGGAGCAATTACCACTACATAAGTTTGTTCTCAGTTATGTAACTGCCTGAAATTCAACAACATTGTCATTTTTTGCACGTAGGTTGGTGTCAAAGTTACATTACAGGATCCCCTTACTAATGTTCAAAAACTGATTAGTGTGGCTTTCTCAACATATGTGGCAAGACCAGTAGGTAATGACAAGGTAATGTATTTCATTCAAAAATTCCTAATGGTGCAATTCTTTAACTTTATGAAATTGCCAGAAAGCTTATCTATTCATTTTATTTTCTCATAAAGAGACTATAAAGGGCAGTATCCAACTGTGTCATTCCACAAACTCAAATAGTGCTAGCGGAGCTCTGCAAAATCTTTCCATTGTGCAAGTGCTTACAAATTACAGTTGTGCAACTGCTTGTGCAACCACTGTTGTGCAACATAACTTTAGTTGGATTCTCCTCTTGTGCATAATTTGGAACCTACTTTCCTCTAGTGCAACATTATATGTTGCTAGCAGAAGTTGGATACTGACCAAGGTTTAGTTTTAAATTCTTTCTATTGCCTCCAGATTGATTTGTCTGAACAACAGTTTCTAACCCTGATTTTGCAACTTTTTCTGGCTATTCCTTTTTTAAAAAATCTGGATATTGTTTTGTAATGTTATCAGCATCAAACTTAAAATTTGCTTGCAGGTAATTATTAGCATTGTTTCTTGATTAGCATTTGCATATCTTTCAAAATATCATAAAACTCTTTTTTTAAAAACTGTCCTTCCACATGTTCTATGCTGCAAATGATTAGCAGAAACTGGAGTCTTGTTAAACTAAAACACTTAGGATGGAATCCAATTAAGCCCTCCTACCAATGGAACCATTTCCGTCAACAGAATGAGGAGGGGGCAGATTTTGTGGAAGCAGATTTTGAGAAAGCATGGGAGACTGTAATGAGGAATAAAGGAGAGGAAATTTCCATTACTTGGGCAGAAGTCTACTGGAGCAACATTGGATTTTGCCCTTCGGGCAGATCTTATGTAATAGAATTTGCAGGTTGAAGGGTAGTGCTTTTAGCCTTAACTACGTGCTGATTTTGTTCCACAAATGCCTGCCAGCCATTCTTTTTTCCTCTTTATTTATTTATTTTTTCCCGTTGCTGGGCTTTGTACCAAGACTTAAGCCTATTAGAATAGGGGGTAGGGTAAAGTTGCTTTGATTGGACATTTACAGGAAAACTGGTAAGTCCAGAAGGGGTAAAGTACCCTAGTTCTACTCATGCAGGTTTTCTCTGCCCACACATTCACATTTATCTCAGGAAAATTGAAGTCCAGAAACTTCAATTAGTTCAAAATATGGCAGCCAGGTTGGTCACCGGTACACCTAGGGGTGACCACATAACACCAATCTTAAAATCACTCCACTGGCTGCCCATTAGTTTCCGGGCGACGTATAAAGTGTTGGTTATTACCTTTAAAGCCCTACATGGTTTGGGTCCAGGTTACCTGCGGGATTGCCTTCTCCCGTATAATCCGCCCCGCACACTCAGGTCCTCTGGGAAGAATTTACTCCAGTCAGCCAGAACTAGGCTGACGAGTGTTACCCAGAGGACCTTCTCTTCTGCCGCTCCCAGGCTGTGGAATGGCCTGCCGGAGGAGATTCTACAAATTAGCAGTCTTCTGGAATTTAAGAAAGCCGTGAAGACTGTTCTCTTCCGGCAGGCCTATCCAGTTTAATTTTAAGATGTTTTTAATAATGTATTTGTTTTTATCTGTTTTAACGGTTTATCTATTTTATTGTTTTATATTTATATTTGGTGTTGTTCCCCGCCTCGATCTAAATGGAGAGGCGGGTTAGAAATGAAATAAATAAATAAATAAATAAAATAAAATGCAGGTTGGGAACATGGATTCCTTAAGAGGACATGTAGTTCTGCTGTTAGGTATATACTAACTTACACTGCTTTCAAAAGTGTTATTTCCATTGCGTTTAGCAGTTGCTATGTCTGTAATTCAGCATAAATACCTACATTTACCAAAATGTATAATTGACTCTTTACTGCTCTTTATCCTACATCAGCTACATTCACAAGTAACACATATCAAATTAGATACATCAAATGCATCATTGCATACCTGTATCTTAACATTTGTTTAAAAATCATCTGGATCAGGAATGTGGAGGGGAAAAGGGGGAGGATTTATCCCTTTCCCCATAGCACTTTCAGTGTCCCCCAAAGCTATTCTTTTCCCTGGAAGATGCTATTTGGGAAGCTTATACCAGTTTGCAAGGGTGAAGGAGTTGCTGTCATTGCAAAGGAGCATGGGGGTGGGGAAGGGATTTAATGTCTGGTTTGGCCCCTCAGTGTCACTTGTGAAAATGCCCTTCATCTATTTCAGGTCAATGGGGATCACTGAAATCTAAGTATTTAGTTTAGGTGGAATGTAGGCTGGGCTGCAAACTGAGAAGCAGTGTCCATAAAATGAATATATGTGTAATATGTACCAATACTGCTTGTTTAGAAGCAAAGAGGTAACATGCATTGTTTGACATCTGGTAAAAAACTATAGTGGGCAAACATACAGCAGAGGTCTTCTTTGTGGAAATTTGATGGTAGGTCATCTTATGAGAAGCAATTAAATCAGTTCCATTGTTCAGTCCACTCACATTACATATCCAGTTTTGCTTTCTAATAAGAATGTTCAGAAAAGTGAACCTAACTTTATTTTTTGTTTATACATTTTTAAAAATCACCAATGTTTGGTAAATCTGCAAAATGTGAGAAAATGTATCAGAAGATATTATTGGGAAATTGCCTATTTCTACCTAGTATTAACTTAGCTTAATAGAAAAGTGACAACGAATTCCTATCCATTGCTATTGTTAATACGTTTAAAATAGAATTTCCCCCAGCTTGATAATCTTTTTTATTAATGGAGGCACAGCTGTGCCTCCATTGTTAAGGGCCATCAGTAAAAAACACATTCCACCATGTTAAAGTGATAATTGGGGGGGTCATTCTAACAGCCATAAAATCGAAAATGTTTCATCAACCTTTCTGAAATTTACAGGTGTCAGAAAGAAATGTTTGTTTTACATTACCTGAAAATTTCAAGAAGATTGGTGAAAGATTGAGGGAAGGAGAGCAGTTTAAGGTAGAAAAGGAATACAAACCTGTCTCCCTGCTTTTGTAAAATTTACTTCCGGGTTGCCACTTTTTGTGCTCACAATTTGCATAATTTCTAGAGCCTTATTAAGTAATCCAGTGGTGGGGTCTTCTTCCTCCTTGACTGTAGTTGATGGAAAGCTTTTCGTTTTTTTAAAATTCCCTTCGGTTGACTTTTAAGGACTATTTTAACCTCTCATTCAAGTCAATGAGGCGGCCATCTTCCCCCCTCCCTCCTGCCTTAGAATGTGGGGTGGGTGAGTGAAATGGCCACTGCCTCTAGCACAGACCTTTTGAGTGAAGAAGAAGAAGAGTTTCTCTTTTCTCTTCTGGAACATGCATTCCTTTGGCTCTGAGAGTATTTTGGGCTATCTTCATAAGGCCAGTTTGCTCTTTTGCTCCCTGGTGAAGCAGGGTGTGGTTCCTCTGGATCCATGGTAACTTGATCTTCAGATCTCTCCTGGGAATAGGTAGCTATACCTTTCTTTTAATTTCCCCCACCCCACTCACACACAGTGCTCCTTCCCTTTTTTCTAAGAGTTTGGTCCATACTGCAATAAGTTGAAAGCTTCAAACACTTCATTTAATTAGTTTGGGCCAGTGTTAAGTTTTAAGTACAATGTTGAAACCTTTCAAAGTGCTTCTGGGCCTACAACGCTGGTTTTGGCCTAGTCACCCTGGTTTTCTAATAAAGTTTAGAAACAGTTGAGCTGTCGTTTATTTTGCATAGTGTACACACATGGATTTTCTTTCTAATCCTTGCAGTCTACGCTGGCTCCCTCCTTGATGTGTTTTTGGATGCAGACAAACCCTTTTTTGTTCCAGCAGGCCTTTGGCAAATAATCTGGACCTTTGTCTATACCTTTGACTTTAAAATTGTTATGTATTTAAAATGTTTAAAATACTTTAATATTGAAAAGTATTTAATTATATTTTTAACTTTTGTATATTTAGGCTGACCATATAAAAAGGAGGACAGGACTCATGTAACTTTAACAGTTGTAGAGAAAAGGGAATTTCAGCCAGTGTCATTTGTATGCAATTAGTCCCTCTTCATCACAACAGTTAAAGTTGCAGGCACTATACTAGAGTGACCATATACAAAAGAAGGCAGGGCCCCTGCAACTTTAACTGGTGTGATGAAGAGGGAATTTCACCAGGAAGTGCCTCCAGAAAGCATGTCATTTCCCCCCCTGCCATGCTAATGGTGGCCTTAAAAGGGAAAGTGTGTAATTCCAGGTCATTATAGACTATTGCATAAAATCCCCCCTGACACTGAGGATAGAACAAAAACCAGGAGAAATCTGGGGAAATCCTGACAGTTTTTTTATTATTTATTATTGCATTTATATCCCACCTTTTTTCCGCCAAGAAACCCAAGGCGGCATACATAATCCTCCTCTCCATTTTATCCTCACAATAGCACCCCTGTGAGATGGGTTGGGCTGAGAGTCTGCAACTGGCCCAAAGTCACCCAATGGGTTTTCATGGCTAAGTGGGGAGTAGAACCGAGATCTCCCAGCTCCCAGTCCAACACTTTAGCCACTAGGCCACACCCTAGTGGTCACCCTAGAATTGAGCCATGCCAAGTTGGAAGCAGATCGGTTCGTGCCTTGATTTTTAGGATATATTTTTTAAAAAGTTTGACTTCAATTTTTTTTTCTAAAATTCAAGGCATGAACCAATCTGCTTTCAACTTGGCATGGCTAAAGCCTTACTTAAGAGGTACCATGGTGCCAAGTTTCATCTCTTCATCTTTACTTTCTTTCTTTTTTTTAATGTACTGCTCAAGGCCCTAGACCCCAAAGAGGAGAATTGGGTTTGAAGTTTTAAAAATTCCTAAAACTCAAGGCATAAACAGATCTACTTCCAACTTGGCATGGCTCAATCCCTACTTAAGAGCTACCATGCTGTCAAGTTTCATCCCTTTGTCTTTAAAAATGATGGAATTGTAAGCATTTTAGTTAATTTTAAAAATTAAATTGAAGTTTTAAACATTTCTAAAAATCAAGGGATGAACGGATCTGCTTCCAACTTGGCATGGCTAAATCCCTACTTCAGAGCTACCATGGTGCCAAGTTTCATCTCTTTATCTTTAATTTCATTTTTTAAACTTGTACTGCTCAAGGTCCTGGACCCCAAAGAGATTTCTGTTTGAACTTTAAAAAATTCCTAAAAATCAAGGCATGAACAGATCTGCTTCATACTTGGCATAACTATATCCCTACGTAAGAGCTACCATGATGCCAGGTTTCATCTCTTTATCTTTAAAAATGAGGGAGATGCAAGCATTTTGGTTGATTTATTAATGTTAAAAGTGAGTTCAACACATAACACTAGCTTTGATTTTATATTGGATGTCAAGATGGTATAACATTCTGGCTGATGCCGGCTTGGTTGTCAACTGTATAATATCCAGTTATCCGTTACACAAAGCCATGAAATTCATTAAACAAAACAAAAAAAAGAGAAGTAGGTGGCCCTAAGTTGTTCGTGATCAGTTTTCCACAACCCCACAGTCACCTCTGCATATCATATTCTCCACCCTATCCTCATGGTTTATCTGCTTTGGGAGAATGAGAATTTCACTTGCACTTTCTGCCTCCTTAGGGAGGATGTGGCGTTAAGGCTTGTGAGCCTTAACTCCCAATTTCCCTGCTTTTTGGTGCTTGGTTGGAATCTGTAGAGCCTTAATATTGTTTTTGTAAACCGTAGGTTTTTTGTTTAATGATTGTTATTAATTTGTTTAGGTTGACTTAAAACCAGTAGAGCTTCTCACTGCACAAGATTTCCTAGAGCATTCCTTGGCTGCTGAGAGAAGAAAAATCCGACTGGATCATGATCATGTCTTTAAGAACCTGATGGAAGAATGTGGCATGGATGATGGTCAGTAAAATAAACTCCCCACTTCCCTAACTCATGAGAAGATCTAGGATCAGTGCTGCCTTGTTTGGGTTCTTTTGGAGGAGAGAGTGCTGGAGACTTATGACATTTTATAATATTTGGTTTATTTACGAATGTAGTAGAGCATAAATGAAGGCAAGCAACATGCATTTGTACCAGGCAACAGATCTACTATCCCCTGACTTTCCCAGAGAGTCCTACATACAGATATTGCCTTCAGCATACCTCTCTCTTGGCTTCTGTTTGGCTCAGTTCAGACAACACATTTCTCAACGGTGGTTTTAGAACTCCACAGTGGAGTTGTTACACTGCAGTTGAGAAATGTGTTGTGTGGAGGGAAATTCCATCCCACAATGGAGTTTTTGTTTTTTGAAAAACACTCCACCCTGAATATCCACACTGTGCAGAGGAGAGTTCCTGCACAACCGTTGTGTTGTGTGTCATGTGGAGGGCTCCATGGAGTTTCCTGCTGCATTGAGTGGAGTTTTCCCATTGGCTAGAGAGTTCCCTGGCTAGAGCAGTGAAAGGAGGGAGTGCCACTCTAGGAGAGCTGCCTGCATTGTTTTTTGCAGCAATGGCTGATGGGATAGCATCAGGAGTACTGGGGGAGGAGAGAGGGCAGAGGAACTGTCAATCAAATGCTGCATTGACTTTTACTCAATGCCATGGGAGCCTGCAGTCACACAATGGTGGAGTTTGAACATGTTGTGTGGTGAATACCCCCTACAAACTCCACCATTGAGTGGAGTTTTCACACTGCGTAGAGAAATGTGTTGTGTGAACTGAGCCTTCATATCTGCCTCCCCAGTTCTGTTTATGTTCCCCCAACCTTCTTATGTTTCCTCCCACCCTCTCTCTCCCACACACCTTCCCTCTCCTTTCGGTAACATGCTAGTTTACTGTTGGATTTTTAAAAATATTTTATTGCTTTTAATGTTTTATGTATTTTATTGTTGTAAGATACCTTTTGAGGGCTTTTGCCCTGAAAGGCGGCCAAGAAATATTTTAAATAAATTAAATAAAATTGTCAAATGGACCAATGTGGCTGCATCCATTTTTGTTTCTATAAACCTAAGCTATCCACATTGAAAATGTTTTGAATGCATAAGCTTTGAAATTTAAAAAGTGCTGCTGAACAGGATGCATAGTTTTAGCATTGTTTGGACTAGCTGAAACCAAGACAAGTGATGTAACAGGACATCTCAAGCTATGGAGTTGTGAGCTGTTCATTATACAAAGCATGCTATAATGCCAAAAAGCAACTTACGTGCTCTGCATAAAATATATACAAAGTCCATAAAGATGTAACAAGTTGGACTTTGTCTTCTACAACCTGATAAGTAGGGCTAAAGTACAAGCCAGTGAGATGGATCCAAACTACAACACTAGGAATGTATAACAGATGTAACTAGGGCAAAAGCCAAACACTTAATTCAGGTCAAGTGGGTTCATGTGGCAGATTAGCATGACTGCCATTTAAAAAATAACTACCCTAAAGTCAGATCTCTCCCTCCATTATTGAATTATGGGCCTTGAATGGACCTGTAATTTTTCTAAAGCATTCATTAATGCCACTATAATTCTAATTCATCCATATAGTCTGAATTATAGTGTGACACAACTGGAGAACAGGAGCAAAGAGTTACTCCATAGTTGAAGTACCTTGCACCCTATGCACAATCTTGGCATGGTAGGATTTTTCTCACAAACTCTAAACAAGACTAATCCTAGATTTCAGTGAGAATGCATCTGAGAATTTCAGCCACAGTGTGACTGTAAAAGCATAATTGGACTGGCTGGTAATTTTACTAACATCATTGGCTATTTAATTCATATGTTTTAGACCATGTTTGCAGTAAAGAGGGAAATACGGTTCCCACAGATGTCACCCATGTGCAGAGCATTGAACTTGTCTTGCCTCCTCATGCCAATCATCAAGGAAATACATTTGGTGGGCAAATTATGGCTTGGATGGAGACAGTGGCTTCTATTTCAGCAAGGTATCGTTATTTTCGGTTCAGTATTCTTCTGTGTTATATATTACTTGGTAGGTCTAGTGGGGAATGCAAGCTTTTTTTTTTGTCTACTAGTTTAATGTTCATCTAATCACGCAGAGAGAATTCCATCATCCCCCTGTTCCTTGGTACATGTAGCTCTCTCTCTTTGTGTGTGTGAGACATGAATTTCTATTAGAATTCTCTTCACACACCAGTGGGCCTGATTCATTGCCAGGATGCTGAATGTGTCATTCCTATTCATTATTCATGTAGCTCTGATTTGTAACCTGAAGTTATACCAATAATAACTGGATTTGCTTTGTTGCTGGATAAACAGCTCATTTTATTAAAATTGCAAATCTGTCACAGGTTTTACACAGTCGTAACACCATTGACCTGAGTGAGCAGCATTTATGTGTAAGCATACACCTCATTTATATATATTAGTATCTATAAACGGTTCCCAAATACCCTGTAATAAATCTGATCCAGCAAAATGGGGGTCAGATTTAGTTGCAACAAAACAACACATCAAACCCTGAAAATATTTCCATTTTGACCTTGAGATTAATGAGCATAATCCGTGAGTTTAAAATTACCCAAATGCAGTTGAAACAGTGCTAAATGGTGACAGAGAGCTGTCTATTCTGCTTGACAAATAGCTGACCTTGTTGCAAAGCTTTTGTAAAACAACTCACAATTAGATTTGACCTTTGAATGTGCCAAGTTAGAGTTGCTATGGCCACAGGCTTACAAGGAATGAGAATGAGGTTTATAAAAAAGCAGTACTCAAAGAATAAACTGAAGATAGGCTCAGAAAGGTTTTTCTAAAGTTTATAACCTCTTTTAAATATTGTGATACTAACCAAAGAGCATCAATGGAAGGATCAACAGAAATTCACTAGAATGACACCTGGTCTTTCAGGCGTATTATACCTACCATCTATAAATGTACGGAAGACATACTTTTCAATAGAATACTACTGAGCATTTTTAAGCCAACCTTAACAGTGACAGAAGACTGCAAACTTCATCAGCTCATTCCTCCCTCCATTTGTGACATTAATCTGCTTCTGCCTTTATTGTGAGTATTGCAAATGAGATATTTAGCAATTTAAATAGGAGGAGCAAATTATTCCTAATGAAAAACCAAAGTAATTTGAATGCATTATAAAGATGCACAATTCAATTAATTAGAAACAGATAATTGTGCACGCTTAACAATTCTGGTACATCATAAAGGGTAATTGAGTTAAGGCTAAGGATAAATAATGGTCCAAAACAGTGTCATCTCTAATCTAAACAAAAGTTAGACCACAATAAAACAATACCTGGTTCTCAGCAAAATTTTGTAGAAGATTCATTCTAGTAAAATAAATCTGCAGAAGGAATTAGTAGATTTTTCACGTATAAAGCAATGCAGTTTGTGGCTGTTTTTTTAAAAAAAATACAGACATAGAGCTATTTGCATAATCATGTGATTATGCAGATGCTATTAACTGCATATTTAAAATGCCATTCTTGCCAACATTCTATCATTGTGCAAAGATGCCTTGGATTTCATAGCAGCTCAACCAAGGGTTAATGAAGGTATCATAGTAGTTCAGCCAAAAGTGCTGAGGCCTGATTAATAAATGAACTGAGCAGCATAGCTGCTGATTGCTCATAGCTGCATCCCATTCTGATCTAGTAATCTATATGATATGAAAAAACATGTAGAAAATTCCCAGTGTCTGTGGCCTCTCCCCAACTGGGCTGGTAAACACTGGCAAAAAACGGTCCTATAGGCATTGTTGCTCCTGGTTTTATCTTGGTTTTAATTCTGCACAGTTTTTACCTTTTGTTTTTAATGTTTGAATTTTATGTTTTAATGAATTGTGAACCACAGAGAGAACTTCGGTTATTAGGAGATTTAAAAGCATAGTAATTTCCTCTTTTTATGCTCTACTTTTCTGAATTGCGTTTTAATATTTTTATGCAAATCACCTTGGTCATCAGTTTGAAGGAAATGGAGTGTGTTTGTGCAGCTGAAGCTAGAGCACCAACTGCATCCATCTCTAGAGATGTCTGATCTAGCCACGATCATGCATGCCTTAGTTACATCCTATTTGGACTACTGTAACACACTATACACGGAGCTGCCTTTGAAAACTTTTCAGAAACTTCAGCTGGTGCCGAACACTGCAGCCAGTCTATTGATTCGGGTGGGTTACAAGGAGCACATGGCTCACATATTACAACAACTTCATTGGTTACTGTTTCCAGGCACAATTCAAAGTGCTGATTATGATTTACAAAGCCCTTATATGGCTTGGGAGCAGGCTAGTGGAAAGACCACCTTTTTTCACATGAGCCGGCCCAGTTCTTAAGATCTTCTGGAGAGGCCCTTCTTTTGAGATTGCCTGGGTTTTAAGATATTCAGGGAAGGCCCTTCTCTCAGCTCCACTGCCGTTTGGTGAGGATGTGACAGAGGGCCTTCTTGGTGGCTGCTCCCTGCCAAGGGAGGCTAGTATTGTGTGCTTTCTCTCTCTCTGCTGTCCTTCCACCAGCAGGTAAAGACACTTTTATTCAATCAGGCCTTTGGCATGTAAGCTAGTCTTTGGGGTTTGGTGCTGTTTTTAATCTGTTATTATTGTGCTTTTAATTGTGCTTTTAATGTATTTGTTTTATTATTCTTTTAATCAAATTTTTATTTATCTGTGTTCAAAAGCCACCTTGAATGTCATTTATTTGGTAGGAAGATGGGATACAAATGAAATTATATATATATATATATATATATACACACACACACACACACACACACACACATTTGTATATATGAAGGCTAGCCAGGGACAATAGGACACTGTAGGCCTTTCCCTCTATGGGCAGAAAGGGAAGTTCATTGCAAAGGTCTTCCTTTGACCACAAGTGGAAAGTTATACCACTCTGGCTGCCACACTGCCACTGCTGTGAGGTTGGCAAGGGCCAAAAGAGGATGTTCTGGAGGCAGATTGGTGGATCCACTGGATCCAGAGCCGCATCGTTTCCCAGACATACTCCCAGAACAACAGGAAAACTGTGCCAGCAGTGAAATTGGCACAGTTATTTTCCCTCCAATCATAACCACTGGAGGGGAAAATTTTAAAAAGACAAACTAGGAGAAAAAAAGTAAAAGACAAAAAAAAACCCATTACAGAAGAGAGCCTTTTCTGCTGTGGCACCACGGTTGTGGAATGAGCTTGCCAGAGAAGCTCACTGACACCCACATTGTGCTCTTTCCTGTACCAAGTGAAGACCTTTTTTATTTTCCCAGGCACTTTAGTCTTTTTGTTTTGTTGTTTAAAATCTGTTATTGTATTTTAAAACTCTGCATTGCTACTAGGTTTTATTTTAGTTTTTAGTTTTATATTTTTACATTTAATACTTTTATACTTTTGCATTTAGTTTTAAAATTTTAACATTTCATATTGAATTTTACAGTGCATTTTCTGGTTTTAATTGTTGTGAACTGCCCAGAGAGTTTCAGCTATAAGCATGGCTTATGAAGTGATAAGTTCTCCCATAAGATTGTTCTGTAAATTAAATAACATTACTCCCATATTTCACCCATATTAGTGGGTGGAAAGTTTTTTTTGTTGGTAAAAATATAGAAAATAGTCATATTTTCTTAGGGCATATGAGAAAGTTAGCATGTGGAGATTTTTGCCAAATGCACTGAATACAAAAGGCCTCCCTCCTTTGCTGTTTTTTGTTGTTGTTGTTGTTGCCATACAGCTGTGGTGGTTTGCCACCCAGCACAGAGCTGTCTCTCATTTGTTCCCCACATCCCATCTCACGTCTCAACAATTTCCAGACAGCACTTCCAGAAAAGGCTCAGGCTCAGCCCTTAGCAAGCCCATAGCAAGTCTTTGTGGAACAAGCACAAAGAACACCCCATTACAATCTCTCATCACATGATTTGAGGTTGAATAGGAAAGCAAACTTGGAGAAGACTGTGTTTTCTGTATGGAAGATATGAACATTGAAACCTCAGTCTTCAAAACTCCCTAGAGCGCAATCCTATGAAGATAGTTGGCTACCAGGTATCCAATTCAGGGTAGCTGGAGTATGGAGGCAATCTTCGCTTCTGCTCTCCAGCCACCCTGCAAATCTGCTAGATGTGTTATTTCACCCATCTAGCCACGGCACTTTGGAACAGAAGGAAAGGAAGCTGGGGCAGCCATAGGAAATATCATATGGCCAATGCCCAGTCTCCTCCCCTCCCCATCCCCAGGAATGTCCCCTTTCCCCAGTCTGGACACACTGTTTATTGAGCGCAGAGAGGTAGCCGGCGTGGTTCTCTCTGCGCCAGCGAGGAGTGGTAGGAGTGGGGAGTGTGGTTTCCTGCTATGAGGTTGGAATCAGGGCTCTGACTTCATAGCCAGGAAAACGAACAACCCTATGCCGCTGCCTGCCGCCAGTCGCTGTGTAGAGGCAATAGGATTGCTCTCTCAGCTTCCTAGTGAAGACATTGTTTTCACTCCTGAACTTCTATTAACACTCGAATTTGCTTTAAACTTGGGAATTCTGTTTTGTGGAGACACAGTTTGTTGAGTACAAATACTGCACAGTTGCATTGATAAGAACAATAAAACCCATGGTAATATATTTTGTTTTCCTTTTTCCTGTTTCAATTCAGTCGTCTGTGTAGACTTCACTTGACTTTGAAATCAGTAGATATGTTTAAATTCCGGGGACCCTCAACTGTTGGAGACCGCCTGGTTTTCAACGCTATAGTTAACAATACTTTTCAGAAAAGGTAAAAAGCTAATTTCCTATATATTGTCACAGTTATCTTGTTCTCTGTTGTTCAAAACATTTTAGATTTTAGAGCTGTTTTTCTTGACAAATTGAATAATATAAAAATTAATTTTAAAATGACTCCGTTTTGTATTGCACTGGTAAGAATACATGTATTAATATTTTCATATTCAAATCAACATTATCCCTATATTTATTGTATAAAAGAACTGTAGTTTGTAGTCACCTACATACATAACTTATTATTCATGCTTATTACCATTGAACAGTTATTATGTGTCAGTCTCTGTCCTCTGTTCTAGCCCAGTAGAGATGGAGCCCTACACATCAATAGACGTAATCATTAAATGGGCAGATGTGTGGAAGGGCAGATAATATGCAGAGCATATTTGATGTGAGACCCTAATTTACATTTTATATAGGCCAAGTCTGCACATAACAATAACCCACTATTTTAAAAACTTGTGGATCATCATGTACGCTGCCTGGCAGTGGGAACAGCTAAACAACCCAGGAATGCTTTGTCCCTGGATTTTTTTTAGGCATTGTATCTGAACCCCAGTTTGTTTCTCCCCCAACAAGCCAGAGAAACAACCCCAGAATCAAACCATGATTCTTTCTCTGGCCTATTGGAGGAGCCAAACCAGAGGTCTGTGTTTGGATGCAACTGTTAATGCCAATCCAGAATTTTAAATATTGTGGGTTGTCGTGACATGCAAAGGGCAACATTGTACTCTAAATATCAAGACATATATCTCTAAGCACTGAGCCATTACTAATCAGGGTATAATATTGCATTAATTATATTTTGTTTTTGTGTTCTACAATCTCTTTTAATCTTAGTAGTACCACCACCAGTGTACTGCTTGGAGCTGCATATGGCTATTTTAGAACCTTTATTACTCCCTTAGTATTCGAGATGTGGTGGATGTGGTTGAGCTTAGGGATTTGGATACATTCTTCTAGATTGTGTGTGTGTTCTGCAGTTAAAAACAACAACTAACAAATTTGTATATTTTGGTTACTTTGTAAAACGTGTTCTGCTTCTGCGAAATACAAAGGGGAAAGGAGCTATGTACATCAGTGAAACCCTACTGCAATCTACACATGGCAAATCTTACTCAGCCACTCCTCTGGCTTCTAGGAGTTCACCAGGCCTTGCCTACCCATTTCCAAGCCTATCCAATGAAAAATGCGAGAATAGGGTTCCCCCCTCCCATGGTCTTGAAATTGAATTTTGCACCAAATTCTGTGTTGTTTTTGCACAGGTGTAGAATATTTTGCCAGGTATGGTTGTGGATTGTTCTTTCCAGCAAGGCAGTCTCCTCCACTTGATCCAATTGTAAACTATTGATTTGGTTTGGAAAATCAGTGGTTAGAAGTGTTCACATAAGGTCTTCTCACTTCCCACACCAACACCATTTTGTATTTTATTTTCTTAAACATAGTTTTTTTTAAAAAAACAAATGAAAGAAAAATCCACCCATATAAAATGTACTGCTAAATATTAATATAACAACTTAATATAGCACCCAGTGTTATTTGCATATTAAATAGTAATAATGTCAATATTGTAAACCTAATGCAACCCTATACAGGTTTATTCTGAAGTAAATCCCACTGACTTCCAAGTAAGAATGTATGCAGCCTTAAGAATTTATTTCCCTCTTTTTCCAAAGAGGTTGTAAAGTCTCTGTATAACATGTCATAGAATCACAGAGTTGGATGGGGTATTGTAGTCCATCTAGTCCAACCCCCTGCTTGGTGTAGGAAGTATAAAGCTCGAGCAGCCCCAAGCAGGTGGCTGCCCAGCCTCTGCTTGAGGACCTCCAGTGAGGGCGCGCCCACTATCTCAGTACATAGTTGGTTCCATTTTTGAACTGTTCTTCCTGTCAAGAAGTTTTTCCTACTAATCAGCCAAAATCTACCTTACTGTAATTTAAGTCTATTAGATCTAGTCCTCCCTTCTAGGGCAACATATAAGAAATCTTCATCTTCTCTGTGGAAGTGCTTCATGTATATAAAGAGTGCTATCAGTCTTCTCTACTCCAACCTATCTGTACCCATTTCCTTCAAGCTTTCTTCATAATACTTGTTTTCCACTACTGACTTCTAACTCACTCTGGGTGTTAAATTTAATGAATGCTCTTCTTTCAGCATTGAGGTTGGAGTTCGTGTTGAGGCCTACAACTGTGAGGAATGGGGCAAAGGCCAAGCGCGGCATATTAACAGTGCCTTTCTCATTTTTAATGCTGTAAATGAAGATGGAGAATTTCTTACCGTCCCCCAAATCAAATCCATTACAAGAGTGAGCTCTTCTTTCTTTTTTTAATAAGAAAAGAACAATTGTATATAGAGACAGACCAAAACAAGATTATACAGGACCAATTTTATAACTGCTCAATGAATAGACTAGTAGAGGAAATGGAAACTTAAAACAATATTGTAAATTGATTTCTTGATTGTCTTCCCTTTTGAGGCACAGATTCTAAAGTGCTTTGGATTGATATATTACCTGGAAGATGATCATTTAAGTCATGACCAAGAATTTGTACACAATGGTAATCCAGAGGGTTTTTAAAAAAAACTCTAGGGTATCATGAGAGCCATCATGTCAGTGCATGTGGCTTGACTACTACCACTTGATTCCTTCTGCCAGCGGAAGTGGGCATACAATCTAGGGATGGAGCCCTGCATTCCTGATTTGGTTAGTGTTACATTTGATCTCAGAACTCTGGCTTGCATCTCCCCTGACAAGCCAGAGTTGTAACCCAAGAACAGGAAGTGCCAAGTGGTAGTAATTGAGCCACAGGCTGTCTCACGTGTTAATAAAACCCTGGGTTAGTGTTGTGTGTGCACCAGGCTACTCTGGCGTTCACTGGTGAAATGTTTTTTAATAGTGATGTGATCCCAGGACAGACCAGAGTTATGCTTTTCAGATTGCTTTGTAATTAATTTTACTTAAAGGGTCCACTCTTTCCAAGATCATTGTTTTTATCAGTAACGTTTGCATTATGTTCTTTAAAAAATTCAGCACGTACAGTCTGTCAGTTACGCTGAAAAATTAGAAAACTGTAGTCATGTTTAATTTAAATAAATTGTCAAAACTACAATACACAAATTATAAGTGTTTTTTCTTGTTTTGCTCATTGTGAAGGATGGTTTAAGGAGATATCATGGAGCGATTGCACGCAAGAAAATTCGATTAGCCAGGTATAGTTAAACCTCAAAAAATATTACAAATATTTTAAATGCCATTAAGAATACAGTCGTGTTATTTCTCAGCTGTTGTATGTAGAGCTGATCACATTTGATTCGTGAAACAGAAAATATTCAGTACATGATAATTTCCTTATGGATCACACATAAAATCATTATGGTGTACAGCAGGATGGTATTAATCTATCTTGAACCTAACACTTCAGGGAATCTACTCCTCCATATGAATTGCAATTGGAGGGTGAGGAAGCTCTCGGGATTTTCCAGCAACTCCTGTGTTTTCCAGATATGCATGCCCTGTGCCTGTGGTGTCTTTTTTTCTTCAACTTTGATAAACATTTTTAATTAGAAAAGTTTGAAGTTTGAATCTGATTGCTACATCCTTGCTCTTTAATGCTCTGAGGCAGGTGTGGGGAACATGCTGCCCCTATAATCCCCCAGTGTCGTCCCTGCCACCCCCTAAAATTCATGGCAGGGGGATGTTCATTTGTGTGTGTGTGTTTTTTTAAAAAATGCACACAAAATGGCATTCCTAGCTGCGTATTGCAGACAAGCTAATTTCTCACCCTTTTGGCATTCTGTAGCAGCTCCAGATGCAATTTTAAAGTTATATTTTATTTTGGAATATACAGGGTGGGGGGTGGCTTGCATGGAGGAGGGAAGTGGCCCATGGATCTCCTGAAGTTGCCCACTCCTGCTCTAAGGAAGCAAACAAGAAATGACATCTGCATCTCTTGCCTACTTCCTTCACCAGAAACCTGGTCAATCTTTTCCCATGCCTGGGGTAGTCAGAAGGGCTAGTTTTGCTACACAAGAAATGGACAGACATCTAGGTGAAAAGACCAGTGGAGGAAAAGGTGGAAGTTATAGCTCTTGTAGCCTTGTCCCCATGCCTTAGGCCGCAATCATATACAAAATTATCTATATAGTCTCATTGAACTATATCAGACTTAGAGCAGTTCTATGTTAAGGGAAATCCAGGGCTTTACCCAGGGCTTTTGTGCTTCCTGGTTCTTTGGCGCGATTATTAAGGGCTGCAAAAGGGGCGACAAGGGGTTTGAATTTAATACTTCCATTCAGTTCCCTTGAGTTCTGTTGACACAGCACCACCTAGTGGTGGAAGATCCTGCTGTTTCCCAGCTATTGCCACTTTAACAGTGGTCCTGAGACATCCTGGTTGTTGACGACGTCATAAAATCAACCCCAAAACTTCCATCACCAGCGTGCAATTAATCGCTCGTTTAGAGGAGCTCTTACTTCTAAGTAAAATGCATAGAATTGTGCTGCTAAGAGTATTTTAAAAGATTCAGATTTTTTTTCAGAGCACAGATTGCAAGTATCGAACCTATATACAGTCAAGGATGGGGGTTGTGGACGTGATCTTGGTGTATCACCCCCTCCACATATTGAATATTCCTTCTAGGCAGGGAAATGACAACCCTAGCTCTGACTATAGTTCTGCAGTAACAACAGCTGCTTCCATTATGATAAGTTATGAGAATAAAGCACAAGCGTAGTTAAACATACTTGGACTACGCTGAATGCTATATCAATTTGTTACTTACATAATAAGAATTTTTAAAAGTCTGGAGATTTTGTTAGTTTACTTTTGGCCTTCTTTCACCATGACATCAACTACAGGACACATGTTCTTCCAAAGACGGAAGATAATTGCACCCCTGACTTCTGGGACAGAAGCAACCAGGTAACATTTGTACCGTTTGCAAGTACACATATGTCATGTGTATTTGGACATTAGTGTATAGCCTTCAAATGTAAAAAATTAGTTCAGTTCTGTCCAACCTCCAGATGGTGCCCTCCAGATGTTTTGGACCCCAACTCCAGTAAGCATAGCCAATGTTTAAGCGTGCTGGGAATTGTATCCCAAAACATCTGGAGGGCACCAGCTTGGAGAAAGGTGATCTAGTTTAAAATATTGGGTTGGATCCAAAATCTGCCTTCCAAAAAAAAATTAATTCAATTTTTGGCTTTGTACTAACAAGAATTCGTAAGGGAAACATCTTTGGAACCGTTTCTCATTTTTGTTATAAAATATACTTCTTATAACTTCACATCAAAATACAGCATATTGCCTTAAATTTTTTTAAAATGTCATTATAAAGAGCATTGCTAAAGATTTCAACATCTTAATAGTTCAAGAGGAAATAATATTTCCGAAACATTTCTTGTTATCTAAGGCTTCTAGTCTTTATAGTCTATAATGAATGCTTTCATGTAAGTACCACATTTTCCATTCATCTCTGAATAGGCTGTTCAGCTGATAGCACATGGGCAAGGAGTTTGTAAATGGTAACGAGGCTACCTTATTCCAAAACTGGAACATACATACAGATTCTGTATAAAGGTTTCCTCCTGGGTAATATTATCTAGGTGTTCCATAAATTAGGGCTCAGACTTACCTCCTAAAATTCCCATAAAATTAAAGCATATGAGGAAAACTTACACACATACCTGTTCGGTGAGATAAGATTAGTTCAGAATCGTACCTTTGAGAAGACAACTCCTTACTCAAAATTTACTAATTAAACCTAAGTATATAAATTCTTTATATACTAAGTATATACACATCTTTATGTATATTAAGCTTTTGATGTTTATACCTCATACATTTTGTTGCTCATTCATTGATAAGTGAAAACTTTAATTACATTTTTGACCTTAAATAATACAGCTATACACTTCCTTGTCTCAAATTACTCTATGACCCAATAAGGTTGATAGAGCTTTAACTCAGCATTCGCTTTGGATATCATTCAGGTTACGTTGCTCATTAGTTTTTATAAGTTACCCAGAATCCATTGTGAACCTGCTTATGTCTTTGTTTGTGTTCCCTTTAATACAATCAATACTTTTTAATTATTTATTTTTTTCAATTTGCTAATTATTTCACATTAAGCATTTTCGGTAGCTCTTTGCTTTGAATGTTATTTAAAAAAGACGTACTGACCCTGTTCAGACACTAAGCCACTGTGGTAGGGTGACCAGATAAGATCCAGGTCGGAGCTCATGTAACTTTAACAGTTGTAGAGAAAAGGGAATTTCAGCCAGTGTCATTTGTATGCAGTTAGTTCCTGGTGATATTCCCTCTTCATCACAACAGTTAAAGGTGCAGGCACTATACTAGAGTGACCAGATACAAAAGAAGGCAGGGCCCCTGCACCTTTAACAGTTGTGATGAAGAGGGAATTTCACCAGGAACTAATTGCATACAAATGACACTGGCTGAAATTCCCTTTTCTCTACAACTGTTAAAGTTACATGAGCCCTGACCTGGATTTTATCTGGTCACCCTACACTGTGGTTAAGCATTTTGAGCTAAACATTATGGCTTAGTGTGTCATGTGGAACATGACTTAGCGTGTCGTGTGAACCATTCCTCACCATGGTGGGTACATAACACGTTTTAACCATGTTCTCTAACCATTTGCAAAAGGGTTAGTGGCCTAACCATGACTTAGTTTGTTGTCTGAACAGGCCCACAGTTTAGCAGTTTCTCTGTAGCATTCCTAGTAATCTCAGTAAAGCTAAAATCAGGGATGCTGTTAAAATCCATGACAGGGTTACTGTGAGCTTTTGGCCATCACTTCCCCTCCCACCATTGAGCTTCTACTACAGCAGAACTGTGTTCAAAAACCATTTCTGCACATGGCACCCTGCTTCTGTATTGGCAATGCGTATGCAGAGATTTTGTTAAATCCATCAGTGGAACACAGGTTAGTTTGCTTTTAATCAGCATGCTCTTTGTGAGCATGAGAGATAACATTCAGCACCCACTGTTGAATGAGTTAAATTCCTATTAGTATAATCCTATATTAGGCCAACTCAATGGCCAAAAAGAATGTTCAAGCTTTTGAGATCTCCTTTTAATAAGGCAAGACATTACAAAAAGCAGGTTGGTGGGGAGATGAAGGAGTGGGGACGGAGTGAGATGGAGATCTTGAAAACTTGCACATTTTTGTGACCTTTGGGTTGGTCTAATAAAGTTATTGCACTAATATGGATTTTGGAATACTTTTAATGGCTGATACAACTACCTTTGCTTTCTGTATGTCTGTATGTTTTCTAGGGAGAAAAACAACTCTTCATTTTGTAATGGTGTTTTTAAAAAATCAGCAATTAAAGAAGTCCCCCATTGGTTAATGTTTTACTTTACCTTTTAGGCATACATAATCAAAAGCAATGTAACAGCATTGGCTGCCCTGGCAGCAAAGTCTGGATGGGAAAGAAACAACAGTTTGGACCATGTAAGTACTGAATTGTGCAAAACTTGCATGTACACGCACGTACATTTCCCCACCATTTTAAAAGAATTAATGTGAATTTGTGTTTCTCCCAAGAAACCTCATTTTCTGGGTAACATGGGCAGAAGGGTGGTCTGATCCAGTATGACTGTTCTTATATTCTCCCTTATTTCTTATGTTTTCCCTGCCCTATATTTATATGTGATTTCATATAAATACAGAGCAGTATCCATGTGCTAGTGTTGAGTGTAATGAGAACCTATTGGTGCAATGAGAACCAATTGGGTTCAGCAGCAATCAGAAAGGAGCTAAAATGCTAGTTTCCAGAACAGGGCAGGTCAGTGGAGCTTGTAGAGGGGCTTGCATATCTGCTAATTTCCGGGGCTGCTGTCAGAAGCATGAATTCCTGTTGTGTTCACAGTATGTCCTGCTAGTGCAACAGAAATGGGGAATCCAGCGCCATTATTGAACATTGCCCGTAGTTTCCCTTCTCAATGGTGGCTTTTTTTTTAAAGTAAACTAATCTGAAATTATCTGTGCTTTTTGCTAAGTACTTAAGTGGTTTCTGACATTAGCTCAGGGTTGACACACAGTCTGCTTGTGAATCTTATTTATATAACTGGAAGAAAATTTTGTTTTAGCTGCTCAGAATGAGAAATTGTTCCATCAGCTCATTAAAGAATTAGTACGAAAAAATGGCTACACTAAATGGCATCCATTCCTATTCACTTGAGTGAAAAGTATACTACAGGGAGATAAGGCCCCAAACCTTGCATTCAGAATCTCTAGTGTGTTCAGTGCAGTTAGTTAGTTAGTTAGATAGATAGATAGATAGATAGATAGATAGATAGATAGATAGATGGAGTACAGACAAACAACACCCAAATAGTTCACTGGAGCTTTCAAAGGTATGATTACTAAACACTAAAAACATGCCTCCCCTCTTTACATAATAGTAGATGAAACAAGTGTGTTATGTAGTATAAATGAAACATTGTTTTACAAACTGACTGTTCACAGTGTTTTTATGAAACACGAGACTCAGTGTTATTTTCCCCCAATAAATGAGTGCCCTGTAGCTATAATAACTCAAATTATTATTTTCAACTTTTCTATTCCAGCTATTTAAAAAATCAAGGTCAACAGTTCAACAAACAGAATAACAAGAAATTAAAGCAATACTTCAAACATTGTAAAAGTTCATAATGAAACTATAATACTAAAAAAATCAGAGGAAGTATAAAAATATATTTTAAAACATCAGCAGAAAAATCCCACTGCAAGTTGCATGTCTCACATGCGTGTCAAAAGGCTAGCATTGATAGAGCAAGGCAGGTTCCCTTTGGCAGGATGTTTCGTAACTTTTGCCTTCTCTGCTAGATAGAAGGCCCTGTTCAGATGGCTGGGGAACCCAAAGAAGGTCATCAGTAGACAACCTTAAAAGATCAGGTAGATTCATATGGGTGGAGATGATACTTAAGAAACTTCATATGATCATATCTACACCCATCGATAGCAATTTTCCTACTGCTATTATACTTCTTTCACCCAGGATAAAATTACTACATAGAACAATGCCATCTCTGCTAAGTTCTTTTTATCTATTCCCCTCACATCATTCCTCTCCTATTTCCCCCCGATTAATATCTTTCTCCAACTAGATCTACTCTCTATCACCAAAACTGAAAGATTAAGGGTGCAATGATATGCAAATTTAGACAGAAAAAAGTCCTACAACTCCCAGCATGCCCTAGCCAGCCAGCTTATATTCAATTAAAATCAACAGTATTGGCCCTACAAACAATGGAGTCTGTTGTAATATTGTGTACTGTTGTGTGTGTTTGTTTGTTTGTGGGGGGACAGTGTTGAATGTCAGGTGCTTCATGGACAATTCACTAGGCTGGCCTAGTGAATTGTGAGTTGAAAGCTTGGCAGTTGTTGTGAAAAAGTCTGTCTCTGTTCTGTGCTTATCTGTGGCTGCTAGCTGAGGCCTTGAGTTCCTTGAGACCATATGTATGTTTAGAAAAGGTGGGGGCTCTCTTGCAAGCTGTCTCTCACATAGTGTCGTCATCAAGAGGAGGTTGAACTGTGCCGCCCTGTTGGCACATGAGTTTCGGTTGTGGGCCTGAAGCCCTGTCTGTCAAAGTGGCTTGGAATTAGCCAGCCTCCATCCTATATACTGGAATGAGCAAAGGGGAGGCCCTTTGCTAGGAATCATCTGTTCGACTGTTTGACTGTTCTACAATTACCATCTGTTCTACGCTTGCCATGAAACTCCTTGTGTTTGGGATTCTATCTGGTTTGGAGATGTTGGATGCACTCTGTACATGTTCTGTTGCTATTTGGACTTGGAATTTCTAAGAACTGTGCCATGAAAGGTGCTCTGAGGCTTTTCATAGATTTGGACTTGCAGATTACTGTTCTGGATTCATGTTCTATGGCCTGAGTGATAGCTTTCCCTGCATGGAGCCAAAGTACGAGCACAGGGAAGCTCCGAGGCTGATCGTTACTGTTCTGGAATTGTGTGTGTGTGTGTGTGTGTGTGTGTGTGACCTGCGAGAGAGCCTCCTCTCAGAGCCTTTGTTACAGGCAGAGGGGTTTCCTAGGTCGAAGAGGTTCCTGCCCTGACATCTTGCTTACGTGATCAGCTCAGTGTTCCTGGCAGGCTGAGTCTGGTTTGGTACAAGATGGATCTGTGTTGTCAGACTTCATGCACTTCTGTGCTGGAGTTTCTCGAGTTTTGCTCGTGTTCCTGATGAGTCAGTGTGTGTGGCCGCTGCTGACATTTTCGCATGGGACAGGGGCCAATTCTAAATGTCTCCCCCTGAGTGATTGCTGTTCGCATTAAGCCGTTGTACCTAAAAGCTATCTGGTCCGTCTTCAGCTTCAAGTGTGTGTATGCAGAAATGAAACCGTTATGCTTGAATTCTGTGTGATTTCACAATAAACGAGGTCTCACCATTTTGCCTAAAGTTTGTGAGCAGAAGCCTGGGGTGGGCTTGGGTCACGACAGGCGGTTAGGTAGTAACCACTACTTCCCTGAAAATTCATTTTTAAAAGCTAAAACACTTTCATTTATAATTTTGCATCTCTTTAAAAAACAAAAACATTTTTTTCCAGATAAAAATGTTCACTTTAGAAGAGACAGATGTTCTGTCAATCAAGGTTGAAATGGAAGTACAGATACCTTCGGAACTAGCGTTCTTCCTATTATCTGACTTCACACGCCATGTGCACTGGGCTAAATACTATTCGTAAGCATAATTTTATATTTTCCAGTTGGTTCCAGCTGTTATTATCAGGTTTAAGTAGATGCCAGCCTTCATAGACCTAAATGACCAAAGTGCCATGTCAAATGGTTTCCATAATATTGAGTGAATAATGCAATGACTGTGGCAATAAAGAATATTGAATGTAGAGTGTAAAAGAGTAATTTTGAGTTCATATAAAATATACAATGAACTGCAGGTGGGGGGAATCTTCTGATGAAAGAAATGGATCAACAAACAGAGCAAGAAGGGAAATGAATACCTGTGAGGTGTTAGTTCATATAAAGAAAACACTACAGAGTTTTGATTAACAATATGTATAAACATCACCAGTTGGATCCAGATTTACACTGGATCAAGTACACTGATGGAAGTGGATTTGACTGTCCTCTCCTTCCCACGGCAAACCCTCCAGCCCCCTGCAAATGCTACACAGACCCTGCTGAATGAGGTGATCTGTGGTGTGGAGGTGGAGATCTGCAAAAATTGGGCAAACAGCCCTTCCTCTTGCAGAAGGCAGATTGTAGATCCAACCCTATAGAATTGTTTTCCTATCTCCTGGAGTAAGTGATAATCTAAGCCAAAAATATGCAAACTTTGAAAGAAAGGATGACACATTCCTTCATTCAAAAATGTGTGTTGCATAATGTCAGTACCTCCATGTCTTTGTGAGTTTTGGGAGACTTACTCCCTAATAAATGTTTTTAGGATTATAACTAGGGTGACCATATGGAAAGGAGGACAGGGCTCCTGTATCTTTCTTTAACAGTTGTATAAAAAAGGGAATTCCAGCAGGTGTCATTTGTATGCATGCAGCACCTGGTGAAATTGCCTCTTCATCACAACAGTTAAAGCTGCAGAAGCCTGCCCTCTTGACCAGATACAAAAGAAGGCAGGGCTCATGCAGTTTTAACTGTTGTGATGAAGAGGCAATTTCACCAGATGCTGCATACGTACAAATGACACCTGCTGAAATTCCCTTTTCTATACAACTGTTAAAGTAAGATACAGGAGCCCTGTCCTCCTTTCCATATGGCCATCCTAATTATTACGCTACAGTGCAACCCTGTTTTTAATCTACTCAGAAGTAAACCCCATTCAGTTCAGGTAAGAAGATTTGGGATTGCAGTCTGAAGAAGCTAGTTTTATTTTGGCCTGTAATGTCTGACAAGTATCCTTAACTCACAAAAAAGTGACTTTGCAAGAAAATACTTCTGTAAAAATGTGCTGCTCTCTTCTTTTTTGGACTCAAAGTTAAAAGTGTTACATTGGTCCAAATACATGTTGCCCCTTTGATTTCAAAATGATTAAATTTATGCTTGTCTTATTCAGTGTAATATATTGAAAGATAAGTTGCAGAGCAATGCTACCTGCTGCAGATCTGAAGGGAGTCAAACCACCACATCCAGTGCCCTGCTGGGCTCATGCCAGCAGGGTGGAAGTGAGCGAGGAGCATTTCTCCCTTCTGTGCTGTTCTGGGGTCTGTTTGACCTATTTTCCTCCCATTACAACCAATGGAATGGAAACTATTTATGCCACCAGCTCCATGGCTGGTGTAAATGCCCCCCTCCCATGGTGGAGACTGGGCGGGCTTTGGATTCTGGAGCCTCACCCATGCCTCACCCTCTAATCCGACCCCTTTTGGTCTTTAGGGAGTTAAGGACTGCGGACGTTTCTATAAGGATTGAGTGGGGGATTAAGATATCAGATCTTCCCCTCTGAGGACAGACATCCCTCTCCACTGTTGGAGGGGGAGATCCAATCAATCCTATGGCCCCTGGGACCTCCTCCCAGGGCTATAGGATTACAATTTTAGTTTGCGATCCTATGCACACTTACTAGAAGTAAACTCCATTGCATCCAGTGTCACTTACTTCAAGTAAAGGCATGAGGGAATGCACAGTTAGTAAGGCTGAAGATGGTAAATACGGACTATCACCTAGTGTTGTAGGTTAGCCTGACCAGATAAAATCCAGGTCAGGGCTCGTGTAACTTTAACAGTTGTAGAGAAAAGAGAATTTCAGCTAGTGCCATTTGTATGCAGTTAGTTCCTGGTGATATTCCCTCTTCTTCACAACAGTTAAAGGTGCATGTACTATACTAGAGTGACCATATACAAAAGAAGGCAGGGCCCCTCCAACTTTAACAGTTGTGATGAAGAGGAAATTTCACCAGGAACTAATTGCATACAAATGACACTGGCTGAAATTCCCTTTTCTCTACAACTGTTAGTTACATGAGCCCTGACCTGGATTTTATCTGGTCACCCTATTATAGGTACAATAAGAGCTATATGACTTTACTTTGTTAATACAGCATATTATTTATACCTAGCAGGAAGGAATTTGAAAGTGGGGCAAGGGAGGAAAAAGAAAGAGACATTGAGGGACAGGTAGTTAGGTACTGTTGAATAGAAGCAGGTTTAATTAAGCTGGATTTGTAATAAGAAATCACTCTTTACCTTTTCCTCTTTTCCCCAGTTCTGTCTGTTTAATTGAATACTGAAAAATGAAATGATGTGCATCAAAAGCCCAACCATGAAGCATTGTGGCCTAGCTTCAACAATTATTTATTCTGAAAAGAAACTGGACATTTCTAAACACGATTTAGACTAAAAAGAACATGTTCTTTAATTGGTGTTTTACACAACACCTAAGGTACTAAACTGCATTTCTATTTGCCATATATACTTGCAGAACCTGTAGGGTCATACAGAGTTTGACTGAAGAGGACAAAATATACCACATTACATCCCCATCAGTTAATGAAGAAAAGCCCAATGATTTTTTAATTCTTGTGTCTCAAAGAAAACCTTGTAAGACTGGGTAAGTATAGAAAACACAGCCCATTAATGACAGTTACATTTAGTCATAACTTTTTACTATAAAGCAACAATAATTATATTCTATGAGAATTTAGATGAAATAATTGTTTCTGTAAAATGTGATGCTGGTTAATTACTCAGGGAAAAAGCCAATTATATTGGAAAGATATGTAGGATTGGATCCCAAGTTGTTTGAGTAGCAGGCCACTTGTGCAATGGATCTTCCCTGCCCCCTTTTCCCCTCTGCTGACTCTCAAAAGGATATTATTATTATTATTATTATTATTATTATTATTATTAATATACCACCCCATAGCTGAAGCTCTCTAGGCAGTTTACAAAAATTAGTAGGTAGGTTAGTGGTAATTCTGAATGCTTCTTATCTTTATGGGAAACAGAGATTCTACTGGGAAGGATGATTAACCCAGGGAAATCCAACAGCTAACCAGTCTTGTGGCAATTGCTGTATTGGGTCCCCTCTATGAACCATTTTAATGGAGGTAGTTTACAAAGGAAGTGACTGCTTCTGTCTGCAAGGATGCTCAGTCCTGAGAGATCCAAGAGCAACTGTATTTGTGGCAGCAGCAGTGGCGATTAGGTGCTTCTGGGAACCAGCTCCCCAGGGAATAGAAGGCTTGTAGAAATGGAGAGAAGAAAAAGAAAACAAGAGTAAAAGAAAGGATGAAGTCAATCTCTACAAACTGTTTCATGTCCTCACTTTTTCACTCTTATTTACTATAGTGTGTGCTTCATAAGCAACAAACTGTTAATGGCTGTCTCTCATTAAGTACAGAGTTAAGACATGAGGTTTCAGTTTGAAAAAAACATCCTGTTCACAAAAAATACAAAACTGAGCAACTTACTGTTTTATGACCGAAATTGTAGCCTTAAGCCAGCTTCAAAAGTGGGGAAAAGGCATTTTGGCACCATAGGTTTTTCTTATAGTATGTTGATAACATGGTTTTGGGGAAGGGCATAGCTCCATGTAGAGCAGGAAAAAATATCCTGCATGAAACCTAGAAGAGCGGCTGCCAGTCAGTGCCAAAAATATTAGCAATGGTCTTACTCAGTATAAGGCAGCTTTCTACGTTTCTTATTAAATTTAGAGACCCTTACGTAATAGCTGCGAGATCAATTGCTTTGACAGTTTCTCCACCTTCTAATCAGAACAATTACAGAAGTTCAGGATTCCTGATCTACACTGATGGTAACTCCTCTTTGGTAAGCAGCTTTATAATTAAATAAAATTATTTGATGTGAAGAAACTGAGGCAAATGTTTATGGTTTACTGCTAACACTGAATGTGTTGGCAGGAAAAGAATAATGAATGCTTTTTACGCGAGGCTTGTGCCTGAGAAAAGTTACATTGTAAATATGGTGTGCTGGCAAGTTGGCAGTTACTGTTACTACTAAGAGGTGAAAATGAAGCCAGGTTTCTGTCTTTATAAATGGGGAGGTAGGGTCGAAATTGGTCCCATCTGATTGGAGGATAAGTGAACATTCTAAGGATGTCCATTGGTGCTAAGTTTACACAAAGATGGGATGAGCGAATGAATGTTGGCCACACCAAAGATGTTTGCCTGAGGAAGAGTCATCAGGAGGTGTCTCTGTAAAAGCTGGGCAGAAGCACAGCTGCAAGACCAAGAGGCAGAGCTGAAAGAAAATGAGGCAAAAGCTGAAAAAGGTCTGCAAGGGGGGAGAGGAAGCTTGTTGGGGCAGCCTTCGGACTAAAGATTTGAAGCCTGACTGACAGCTGGTGGCGGTGGTCTGAAGACAGAGCAGCTGCTGGACCAAACTGAAGACTTCAGGGAAAACCTTAAAGGTTCCAGGAGGAAGTCAAACCATACCAGAGAGAAGACTGCCTTTCAAGCCCTCAGAATGCCTATGAGTTAAATGGGATGGAGCTTGATAGGGGAATTAGCTGAAGATTGGTTAGGAGTAGAACTGGAGCTTCTAACACCTGTTTGGTAGTAAAAAAATAGCTGTATAGAAACCCTATTTAAATGTAGTGACAACAATCGTAAATAATAAGCTTTCTTGTTTTATTTCTTTTCAGTAAAATACTATACATCTTTGTTTACTTTTATGCCCCAATGGCTTTAAGGGGGGGAAAGTGTACGTTTAATTGTGGCAGTGGAACTGAAGGAATTGCCCAGTCATGAGGGTTGACTCTCCATATTTGGCAATAGGGGTGGGATTGCCTTAGTGTAAAGGCCTTCACCCCAAGGCAGAGTTCTCCACAGATAAGCTTCAGTTTATTTCTTTCCCTCCTCCCTCAGTGATATGGCAAGATAACCTAATTTATGACAACAATACATGTAAATGGGTGTGCATGTTTCTGCTTTTCAACCCAAGGCACATGTATAGCCCTTTAAACAAGGCTGAAACTGGGCAGAGGTGGTGGTGGCAGAGGACAGATACGGAGTGGAGGCTAAACTGAGTTCTTCCATGTGCCTCGCAAAGTATATAATCAGCATATCCTGAAAGGTTTCACACATATTCTGTTCGAGTGGAAGTAACATCTTTATCGGACAACATCAACAATCTCACCATGAGCCAAATTTTGTTCTTCCAACATTTAATAGTTCTTTATCCAGATAATCACATTTTGTTTGTTGTTGTTTTTTTTAAAAAAACAATCCCTAAAAAACCCTTTCTAGGGTTGGATGCAGCATCAACATTGCACAAGTAGAAGGATATTTTTTGTGTGATGGGACATCTGCGTCATCTCCTCCCCCACTGCAGTTCTGTGCGTACACTATAAATCAGGACCATCCAGAGATTTGGAGGACACACGGGGCTGCAGAATAGGCTGACCATATGAAAAGGAGGACAGGACTCATGTAACTTTAACAGTTGTAGAGAAAAGGGAATTTCAGCCGGCATCATTTGTATGCAATTCGTACCTGGTTAAATTTCCTCTTCATTACAACAGTTAAAGCTGCAGAGGCCCTGCCTTCTTTTGTATCTGGTCACTCTAGTATAGTGCTTTCAACTTTAATTGTTGTGATGAAGAGAGGATTTCACCAGGTACGAATTGCATACAAATGACACTGGCTGAAATTCCCTTTTCTCTGCAACTGTTAAAGTTACATGAGCCCTGTCCTCCTTTTCATATGGTCAGCCTACTGCAGAAGGAAGAACACATAAGTCCCATTCTGCAAGCAGTATCCTTCTCCTTGAAAAACATTGATGCTGATCCAACCCTTCATTTTCAGGTATGAACTCTTTAAATATACAGCCAAAAAGACTTGTAAACAAAATTGGCAATTAATTGGCAATCAACATGGCAAGTACATAGACTTCCTACCACTGTAGGGACTGCCCCATACATACCCAAGGTCCCCTGCACCCATTACAGTTCAGTGTAAGCAAGTGTAAAGTGATTCATGTTGGGGGAGGGAGAGAATCCCAGCTTCAAGAATAACCAGATGGGATCTGAGCTAGCGGTGACTGACCAAACAAGAACTTAGGGCTGTGGTGGACATTTTGAAAATGTCAACCCATTGCAGCTACTGTGAAAAAGATTAGGCATAATTAGGAAATGAATTGAAAATAAAACTGCCAATATCATACTTATACAAACCTATGGTGCAACCACACTTAGAATACTGTGTACAGTTCTGGTCTCCACACCTAAAAAAAGGTAGAGTTGGAAAAAGTTGAGAAAAGGGCAATTAAAATAATCAAGGGGTGGAGCGACTCCCCTTTAAGGGAAGGTTACAATAGCTGGGATTGTTTAGCTTAGAAAAAAGGCAAGAGACAAGGGGGAGACATGATAAAGGTATACAAAATTATGTGTGCTGTGGAGAATGAGAATAGGGAGACATTTTCCCCCTCAGAATATTAGAATCCAGGGTCATCACATGAAGCTGATTGGTTAGGCTGACCATATGAAAAGGAGGACAGGGCTCATGTAACTTTAACTGTTGTAGAGAAAAGGGAATTTCAGCCAGTGTCATTTGTATGCAATTAGTTCCTGGTGAAATTCCCTCTTCTTCACAACAGTTAAAGTTGCAGGGACCCTGCCTTCTTTTGTATATGGTCACTCTAGTATAGTGCCTGCAACTTTAACTGTTGTGATGAAGAGGGAATTTCACCAGGAACTAATTGCATACAAATGACACTGGCTGAAATTCCCTTTGCTCTACAACTGTTAGTTACAGGAGCCCTGTCCTCCTTTTCATATGGTCAGCCTACGATTGGTAAGAGATTCAAGACCGATAAAGGGAGGTACTTCTTCATACATCACAATAGGTAAACTATGGAATTCGCTACCACAAGATGCAGGGATGGATTTAAACGGGGATTAGACAAATTCATGGAGGAGGCTATCAATAACTGCTAGTCCTGATGGCTATATGCTTCCTCCAGTATCAGAGGCAGTATGCCTATGTACACCCATTGCTGGGGAACATTGGCGGGAGGGTGCTGTTGCACTCCTGTCCTGCTTGTTGGTTTCCTGTGGACAGCTGGTTGCCCACTGTGCAAATAGAACAGCAGACTAGATGGACCGTTGGTCTGATCCAGTATGGCTCTTATGGTCTGATATTGCCTTTACAAGATACAAAGATAGGAAAGAGTAAAGGTACAATTCATATAGCTTTGTACCTGAGAATATGCTTGGTGGCTGCTAAAGGAGCTTGTGTGTGAATGTCATGCCTTTTGGACCAGGGACATTTAAATACCCTTCCCACCTGAATCCTCCAGCTTGCATAGCCCTACCAGTGCTATCTGCACTTACTCAGTGGCCTAAATCACTGGAAAAGATTTTCCCTAAGCAATTTGGCACTGATTGAAATTATCTTGCACCCTTATACTGCTGACCAGCAAAAGTGATACACTAACGTATAGATGAATCCCAAGACATTCAGTAGGAAGTGGTGTGTGGTTGTTTCAGTGCTCGTTATTTCAAGAAATGACTTTTGACCTTCTATATATTTTAAAGGTATCTTACTTCATCCAAGATACACATGGCATCATGCCTTATGTTGCTGCAAGTTTTGCTGGCCAATCAAAGGGTATTGAAGATACAGCTTCTGTGTGTATCCAGTTCTTGGAGTCAGAGAGCTACAAGACAAACTGCATTTAATTAAATAACACCGTTTAAAGTACTTGAAAATCACAAACAGTGCTTTAAAACTTGGGCATAAATAATAATTCACACCAGTGTTAGCAACCTGTTAAACGAACTGCCACCTCATTTTATAATTGTGACAGGCACAATATGCCACATCATCTATATCTCCATTGAATGACAAATCTTCAATCTCTAAAACTTCATTGTATTCTTTTGGAGTCCTCACCTTGTCAATACAGAAATTCTTCACATAATTAAAATGTACTGATTTTTAAACAATTCACTTTGGCTGTAAGTGGACATTTCTATTGTAAGTAATTTGCTTATTTTGCTAATTATTTCAACTGACAATTGTATGTACATAAGAGGCCAGTTTGCATGTCACAATAAGCCACAGTAGGTTCGTTGTTCGCTCGCTTAACCATGTTACTCCTTGTCAGACAATTGGACATTCTGCGGCTTGTGGTGGCTTGTTTCCCCCTTAGTTCTCCCACCTGCTCCTAGTACATATCCCATGGGCATTTGCAGCATAGGATACTTACCTCATATCCTTGTCCCTACGGAGGGAAACTTTTCTGACTTCCCACCCTATTCCAAACGCTCCCCCTTTTCTGCTCATTTTTTCTATTCACAATCTTTCTATACATTTTTTTTTGGTGCTTCGGCAGTACGCAAATGGGTCTAGTTCTATTAATTTTTATTTTTCTGTTGTGCGTAAGTGCGCACATTTGTCTGTCCACTATTCACTTTCTTTAGCAGTACAGATCAATATCCCTTCTATAAGTGTTGAAATTCCACTTGTCACTTTCATCCACTCACTATATTATGTCTTGAACCAACACTTGTCAGGTCTCCCACTTCAGCACTTTTCCTGACCCCAAACTCCCAAAGCAGCATCTGAATGTGACAGAGCTGTTCTGGCAGGTGTAGTTACTGTGGGGGTATGGGAGTACATACTACAAAATTGGGTTGGTTTTTTTAAATCTCTTTCACACACATACAGCTTTTGAAGTTTGCTGTCAAAGGAAGCGTCGAAGTGGAGTACATAATTTGCAAACTGTATGTAGCTGACAAGTGAATCTGCACACGTGCAAAGATTCAGGAAAATTAATTAAATTACAAACCCATTTGCGCACTTCCGAAGCACCAAAAAGTGATAATAATAACAAAAAGGCTGTGAACAAGTTATAGACATGCCCAAGTGCCATTTCACTATTGGTGGAAGAGCAGAACATTACCAACGAGGGAAGCTAGAGGCAGCACTAGCAAGGAGAGGCTGGGTTTTTCACCGATCTTGCTAGGTGGCTCTATAGCCTTGCTCACAACCCACTGTGGCTTATTGTGATGTGATAAGGGCAGCTTATGGTTAGGACTGTATGTATGTCATGGTTTTGCAATTGCATCATACATGGCATCTGCCATTTTTAATATTCTGAGATGGGTGGATGCAGTATGGGTCTTTGAGTGCTCCAGACCTCCAAAGCTGGGCAGCGGGTGCATACTAATTTATGAGGTGGTCTAAGAGGACCCTGCTGCAGAAGTACCCTTGCAGACTTGTTCTCCTCTTGTGTATCTGGCAGGCCTGTGTGGTGAAAGTTTACCTTTTATTTTATATTCCACTATGAGAAGACACACCCTTAATCAAACTATAAGTTAACGAAGTCTATAAGGTAAGTTTATAAAATGTAAATAAGATGCCACATTAAACAATTATCCATATTTGATATGACCAAAAGAGCCAGTGGTTACCACATATCCTTCAAAGTCATTACGTAGTGTTTCACATAGGAAGCTGCCTTATACTGAGCTAGACTGTTGGCCAATCTAAGTCAGTGATGTGAACACTGATGCCAGTGTTTCAGAGAGTCTTTCTAGCCCATTCCTGGCAATGCTAGGGATTGACCCTGGGAGTGTCTGTGAACAAAGCATACGCACTACCACAATATGGCCCTTCCCCTTTCCTCAAGCTATGATGTACATCTTGCTGTGACCACTTCCCCATCTCCTGCCATTTCTGTTCCTTTGAAAAGAATCAAAATTGCTCAGAGAAAGTTCTCCCAGAAGTTCTCCCACTGGCTTTGTAACCTGTTGTAGTGCAAGTAATTTCCAAGGCGAAAAAGATAGTTTGAAGAGTAAATCTGTGATTATCCAAATGTCACATAATAACAGCAGACATAAGAAGTCAACATAAATGAAACTGAAAACAATAACACTGCAAAGAACACAATTATTCAGAAAACAAGACCTAGGTGTATATGGTTTTATTACCCTAGCTTATAGTTTCGTATGCTGCAAGGTCGACTCTGCTACCAGCAATGTTTAAACATGGTTTTTGGATTCTCATCCACAACTGTTCCCAACTTGGATGTACCATTGCTACACCCACTGTGAGCATAACCACAGTAACACTTAATTTAGTGTGGGATACTTCCCGTCAAAGCATGAATTTTATTTACAAAGAGAAGGTTGGCCTAGTCCCCCTCACTTTTGTTTACTGGTATCACCAGCCGTCACTGAGCAACATGTTACTGAGTGACAGGCTGGTTGGTAAGCCAGTAATTGCATAGATTACCTTCCTATTCAAAGACTGCCAGGAGCCACTTGCTGCAATTTGTTCTCCTACAAGGCATTTCCCTTCCTCCCCGGAAAGCCTCCACTTCAATTAGGGTTTTATTAAGTGATCATCACCTAGGTGAGGAGACCAACGGTGTAGTTATGGCATCTTCTGGGACTATAACATTATTATTATTATAGCGTTTAGCCATATATTAAGAAGTTTTAGAGAATGATGCCAGATAGCAGTTGTCAGAACTTAACAACTTTAGGTATTTTTGGTTTGGGTTTTTGCTGTTTAGGGCTCTCTGGAATTTCTTGATAATCTGCACTCATTCCTTTGAGCCACCGACCGACAGTTAATGCTCGATCTGTAAAACAAAAGAAAAATACATGGGAAATCAGCTTTTGGTTACAGCCCAGACACATGATCCAAATGCTAAGGGACTATGCTTTGTAATTCAATGATTCAATGTAGTCTAGATCACTATTTATTACAAAAGTGATTACATACTGACCTGATTTGCACATAACAGCATTCAGCAGCAAATTGTGGGTTAATTCACTCATGATTTGTGGGGATGTGCATCCTGTGGAAGCAGCTAACAGTTTGCAGCAACAACCATTCTTAGGTTGTTAACGTGATGTCCAAGCTCAGACACCTGGATTACTTAGTTAAACAAATGAAAGTTAACCCTTGGTTTTTAGGGTTGTTTAACCCATGAATAATTCACAGTGTCAGGTTCAGACATCACATTAACCTACAAATGGGGTATTCCTAGGTCATTGCTCCAAACTGGAAGTGGCTGATACGCAGCACGTGTGCCCAAAAATTGTGGGTTACTGCCCCAGTATTTTTCATTTCTATCCAAGGTGAGGTCAAATCAAATTGTAACAGACCTTGTAAGAAACTGGGCTGATTTAAAATCCCACTGTCTATGTTAACACTTTTAACATAACATGTTTTTGTAGCTTTTTTGGGCTGTTGTAGCGGTTTTAAATGTATGTGTGTATTGTGTGTATGTTGTATGTTTTTGTTGTTTTAATTTTTGTATATTGTTTTTAATTGTTTTAATCCTATGTAAACCGCCCAGAGAGCTTCGGCTATGGGGCAGTACACAAATGTAATAAATAAATTAATAAATTTAGTCACTATTTACAAAGCAAAAATTACCCGATAGGAAAAATTCTGTTTTGAACTAAAGAAAGACCCAGTTTTTACTCAGAAATAAGTCTCATTGAATCTAATAGAATTTACTCCTAAGTCTCCAACAATGTTGAACAAGAATCTTAGGCAGTATCACTATGGAAGTGAAATTTTCCCCTGCCAAAACTAGTAACATAGTATTACTCTAGATTCAGTTTCCAGCTGCAACATACAACAGTAGATTCACTTGAGCCTTTCACTTGCCCAATTAATGGCCTGTTTAAAGATGTAGTGTTACTGAGTAGCACAGAAGCATGTTAATGAGGTGACAAAAAATCAAGGATTATTCAACTTGGTTTATAATTCACATTTACTAGCTAGAGGCTCACTAATTATAGAATGATTTATATGTACATAACTAAGCCTTTTGATCAATTCCAGCACCCCTACCTGAGTTTTGATTCTCTGGACAGTCCTTTTTAAAGTGCTCCACAGATCCACAAATCCTGCAAGAACCTCCTGTAAAAGACCAAATACAAAAAAAATGTGTTGATTGATATGAATAATGTTCAAGTATGCTTAATATCAAGTGTATAAAGTTGCTTCACAATAAAATGCAAGGAAACAAAACTCAGTATTTATGTGTTTTTGCACACCACCAAATCAAAATTAGAAGGCTGAAGCAACTTCTATAGGGGTAAGCTGTGTTAGTCCTTTAAGGTGCCACAAGACTTCATGGTTTTTACTATAACAGACTAAGAAAACAATCCTATGAATGTTTAGACAGAAAAAAGTCCTATTACTCTCAGTATTTCCCAGCCCTAAAATGTTTATTGTAGCACACATTTTCATAGTCCATGCATAAAGTGTTAACTGATTGGATAGATAGATAGATAGATTTTTAAGATAGGTTGATACACACACAGAGAGAGAGAGAGAGAGAGGAGGCAAAGGAGGAGAAGCAGCAGCAGATAGATTGATACAGAGAGAGAGAGAGCAAGGGGGGGGGGGGTTGATACAGATAGAAAAAAGGGGGGAGGAGGAGGAGGAGGAGAAATGTGACCAAATGACAAACACACAGTTTGTGACAATTCTATATGAAATTTAAAATATGGGACAGGAACCCAGTCTAAGCTGTGTGCCTCTCTGCATGGAGAAAAAGTGGGCATGTCTTGTCCCGCCCCCTTGATGTCTTCTGTCCCACCGGCATGGTCAAGGGGCTAACTTGGCCCTGGACCAAAACAAGTTGCCTAACCATGCTTTTTATACTTAATTGGGACTGGAAGTGCCATTAAATATAATTACACTTAATGGCACTTACTTTTGAATAGACATATATAGGATATAACCAACTTTCCAGAACAGGGCAAGACAGATTCAAAATCTCTCATGATATAGTGCTTTGGCACTCTCTACTATTTGGAAATATAAACAATAAAAAGCAATGCTGTACACACGAACTCACATACACACAAACATGGGTATTCTTTTTGCATACAGATAATATGCAGAAAGAATTACAGAATACATCCCTGAAATTAAATGTTTTTGTTGTCTTCCCATATCAGTATTTTGAAGAGCCTTTATGGCAGTCCCTTTGGAATTTCAGGAAGATCTCATTCTGTATACTAAGATACTAGTGATGAGGGCAGAGATTTATCTGATTCTAAGATAGAATGTCTCAGAAATGGTGAGATGAGTATAATGTATTCCTTTATAAGGCTGTCTTTTTTCACTCAAGCTTTTGAAGTGAGATAGGGGAAGTGTTCTCAAGTGCATCAATTAGACACTTTATGAAAAAAAAAAATTAAGAGGCTTTCAACAAAGAGTTGTACTCACCTTCAGCATAGAGGCCTTTAGGATTATCAGGGCATGACCTTGAAAGATGTCCCATCTCACCACAAATAAAGCATTTTGCATAAGGAAATTCTCCTGAAAATATTTAGTAACGTTCATGTTATGATGGAAATACCCACATTAACATTACGTAAATCCGCAGTGAACCAGCATCACTATAATCAGTAATGGTGAATTAACATACTGAGAACTGCAGAAAAAATATTCAGAAAAGCAGAACCACAGAGTTGTGGTTATCAAACATACCAAGAGCTGGATCCATTTTTGCTTTGCATTTGCTGATTTCATGTTCTGTAGAGCCACAACGGTAACAAATTCCAGTTCCCATATCTTGGCTTTTGAGTACAGCTGGGCAATCTGCAACCCTGTGTCCTGGCTTTCTGCAGTGGAAGCATACCTTTGACAATACAAGGTGAATTAAGCGAGCAGAAAGAGATATGAACCCAAAGCAATCTCTTTTCCACTAGCCACATTTAAAATTAATCTTACCCCCAAACTAATATAGACCAAAAGTAGGAACTACACTGGGTATTTAGAGTAGCATAACATCAGAGATTTTAGAGTCAAGGTAGAGGAGACATGTTAAATGTGGCTTAGTTCAGACGACACTTTAGGCAACGGAAGGGGGAAGAGGCAACCGTCAGTTGTGTTGCTTATTGTGTCATGTGTTGGGTGACACACAACGCACACACAACTGACGGTAAGTTATTAAGCAACGGGGAAAAACAACAGGCTGCTCCATTGTTTTTCGGAGCCCCGTTGCTTATTATGATGCAGCGAGTTTCAGCCACACAATGGGGGGAGGGGCAACATGTCGTGTGGTGGGCACTCCAAAAACAACGTACCGTCCATTGCCTCTTCCCCACTCTGTTGCCTAAAGTGTTGTCCAAACTAAGCCTGTGTCTTTACATTTAATGTGCAAGTTGTAAAAAATGCAAATGGAATCAGCTGAGGGGATGATCGTTAATGGGATCAGAGCAGGTGTGGAAGGAGAAATTACCTCTTTTCTCCGCTGCTGTGCTCATGAGAAATCCTTCCTCTGAAGTATTCACATTGGGAGGATATCCCTGTCTCCAAAGCAAATACCAAGTTTAGAAGAAGGATTTTGTTCAGGAGTGCAACAAGAGAGTTAAATTCTACTCCCCTTCCACACCTACTCTGATCCCATTAATGATCATCCCCTCAGTTGAGGCAATTTATATATATTTTTTAAACCACCTTAAATGCAAAAGACAATTAACCACACTCTTTTAACCCTCAGCTTCAGCCATTCCTTTCACCTGGTCTTACACTTAACAATAGTACTGATGTAACATATCCAGATAAAAACCACTGATTTAGCTTCCTTGCTCAATATCTTAAAAAGCCAGTGCCACCACCCTGGAATTTAATCTTTTCCCCTTAGTCCTAAGCATAACCTATGGCATTCACAGGACCACTTTTTAAAGTGATTCCATAAAACTATATTTGCCCTTGAACACATATCACATGCAGTTATCTATGAGAGAGAGGAAACCTTGAGCATGACCTAGCTATGGATTCATCCTCAGAAAATGATTATATTGAATCTGGTTGTTCATTTTGCCAAAAATATAGGCCCATTAAATAACTTTGCGAAGTGATACTAAGAATACTAATTCATCATAATCATCCCCAAATTCTTTATGAAATGTGGAAAGTAGATATTGATTCAGAATATAAATAAGAAAGCTAAAATACTCAAGCCAGCATAACAAAACTATTGGATTACAGATGCTCTCTCTCTCTCTCTCTCTCTGTAAACCTAACTTAGCTCCAGGGGTACTGTAAAAATAAATAAAAGAAGGTTTTTTTCCCTCCCCCTGCAGTGTGTGGCTTGGTTTGCTTTTGAGTGTCATTGTGAGCCATTTGCTCTGTGGGCCACGTGCACTTCTACTGCTCTTGCTGTGGCCTAAACTGCATAAACCAACTGTTCATTTGTATCAGTTATAATGTACTCTACAGATGAAGAGCGCCAAAGACAATATTAACCGAGTTATTCGTTAAGAGAAACATCAATTTCTTTTATAAAAAATGTAAATCCCATCTGATTTTTGTAGAAATTATCCACCTTGCCTTAGATGCATGTGTATGTGGCACTCCACTTGCACTATGAAGGGGAAGAAGCAACACTGACAGAACAGCAACAGAACAGCAACTTACCATTGTGTTCTTCTTTATATCCTGCCTCTTCACTCTCCTTTCCTCTCGCCGCTTGTCTTTTTTCAAGGCTGTAGCTATTTCTTCCTTTGCTTCATGGCTGTTGATCACCATTCCATTATGCAACACCCGTGAGTTCTGTTTTAAATATTCCATAAAACCATTGACATCTTCATTCAGATAGTCTTTTTTCTTCTTATTTTTCTTCTTTCCCTGGGTGCTCTTTAAAGAAAGCCTGCTTGACGAGCTTTGCTTTTTATTTGTGGCTGAGGTTCCAGCAGCAGCATTTCTCATATCCTCCCATGGTGTTGCATCCAGAGCCTTCTTACTATGGGTGACATTAGTTCGAGCCCATCTTGTCATGGCTTCAACCAAACCTTTCTACGAGATATCAGAAGAAATACTGTTAGGTCCACAGGACTGGAATATGGCGATATACAGGTTAGATTAATGTGGTTGGTGTATAAAAAATCAGGGAATTATAAGAACATTCAGACAAACTTCAGAGAATTACTACTTTTGATCCAAGGTTAAATAAATGCTTCAATTTATTCAGACACTTGGGATTTTCCCTGTCCTGTACCAGAGTTTTGAGAAATGATCTTTTGCCAGCACTGTCTGAATTAAATTAAAGTAATAGTCTCAGAGTTCCTAAAATCAGCCTCAGCCTCCCATGAGAATTACAGCATAGAAAACATATCTTCTTACATCTTGCCTAGAATTTACAATTCTCAAGAATTGGTATCACAGCCTGTTAGTATAGTATTCAAACAAAAGTCTGGTGAGTAGTTCTGTATTCCTCCTCACCGAACTCAGGAAGCAGGCGGGAAGAACAGCTCCCAAGAGCATTACATCCAAAGTCATAACTCTAGTACTGGGGTCCCCAACATGGTGCCACAAGTACCTCTCTTGACATCCACCAGATTCCCTCTGCCCCTCTGGATTTTGTTTTTAAAGATGAAAAAAAAACAAAAACCCTAGGAGGCTGGAAGGCTGCAAAGCAAAGCACAAGTCTCCACAACCATCTTTATTTCCAAGAATGACTCTGAGCCACATGCGAGCCCCAGACAGTCTTAGAAAATAAAAATGGCAGATAGCTGCAGCCCAGCGCTTTGTTTTAAAGTAAGGTAAGCTGAGGATGTTAGAAAATGTCCTTGGAGGAGGCTACAGGGGTGGCAGTGAATGGTGTGTGTGTTTTGCCTGGATTTCTGGTGTGTATGTGTGTTCATGTTTCTCTGGGCCTCACCATGTTGTCTTCTGTGAAATTGGCATTTTGTTAAGCTTTGTGCGATTTGGCATTTGGGACTCAGTCTCCACCACTCAGTTTCTTGACCAAGTTGCTCATCTCTGAGCCTCACCAATTTGCTTTCTGTGCAATGTGTATTAGAGCAGAAAACTGTGGCTTAATTCGGATGACACTTTAGACAACGGAGGGGGAAGAGGCAACCATCAGTTGTGTTGCTTATTGTGTCATGTGTCAGGCAACATACAATGCACACACAACTGACGGTTCATTATTAAGCAATGGGGGAAAACAACGGGCTGCTCCATTGTTTTTCGGAGCCCTGTTGCTTATTATGAGGCCCCGACTTTCAGCAGCGTGACAGGGGGGAGGGGCAACATGTTGTGTGGAGGGCACTCCAAAAATAACGTACCGTTGGTTGCCTCTTCCCCCCTCCATTGCCTAAAGTGTCATCCGAACTAAGCCAGTTGGTTCAAAAGAGCAGCTTTGTATTTTGGAATTCAGTCCCCACCTCTGCCTTGTACTTAAGTTCTTGAGTAAATTACTTTTCTTTTAGCCTTACCAGTTTGCCTTCTGGGAATGTATTGTGACTGGCCACACCCATCACGGCAGCCACTACAGGGTAGCGCCACAGATCCAATCTTTACACTTACAATGTGAGAAAGCAGAGACAATGGCAGTTGTGCCTCGCAAGCACCACCCGGCTGTGCACTTTAGGCACAGTGAAAGCTGTGTTATGCACAGTCAGACCATTAATCTATCTAGCTCAGTATCGTCTTGAGATGGGTAACTCTTTCCCACTCCATCCGACTAGCTTGTTTCCCAAAATTGAATGGGTGTATCTGACAGTCACCAGATCAAGAGAAAATACAACAGCTTCCAGGACAGACCCCATTCAGTGATAAATGTATGAATCCAGTTAAGTGTTCTGGCCAGCGAGGATTTAAATCGGTTGTGGTCCCTGAAATTTCTCTCAAGCCAAATAACACAAAGTAGCACCACAAAATATACATTTATTGCTCAAACAGTATTAGAGATTAACAAATTATGCAATGCAAGGAAAACACATTACTACATACAATGCAATTAGGATGATTAGAAGCATAACAGAAATCATGGCTAGCATTTTTTTTTTAGTAAAATTAAAGTTCTATTCCTCTCAACCAACAGAGCAGTCAACATTATGATCTTATAGTTACCAATCTGGCATGGTTTGCAGAATTTAGGCATTCATGTTGGGTAGGTGTCTTGTTCTCACAGGATATCTCTGGGCAACCAGATCTAACCTTTGCCTTTTATAACCCACACAATGTCAATGACTTCATCCTTACTTTTGGACTTGGTTATACTGTTGTTTTTAATGTAGCCAGGTCTGATATTGACACCAGTAATACCTAGATGAAAGTATCTCTGCTAAACAGATTTCTGCTTCCAGCACACAATCTACCCATTGGTGGCAGTCCCCCTTCAATTCCAAGAATACATCCCATTACTCCTAGTTATCTCATAACACATAAACACAACCGGTCACGTGTTACTGATCACTTACAGTCAGCATATACGGATAATTAGGAATAGCATTCCTATGAAATACAATGAGTTCTTACAAAAGTACACATAACACTCATATTGTGTGACAGACTGCATGGTGAGGGGAGAATTTAATCCAGACTTACTGGTCGGGGTGATTGGCAGTAGACTGGCAAGCATATTTTATTCCCCCCCCCCCAAAAAAAAATAACAACTAAGAGGCTTCCCCACCTCTTCTAGCTTTGGGTAAACCCAGTGTGAATCTGTGTGTGAAAGAGGACTGCAAGCCCAGATCTGCTAATAATGAGTACTTCAGTTGAGAATATGTTTAGAGGAACCCTGGTGCTAAACTGTAAGTATACAGAAGCCCCTTTGAGACACCATTTTGCATCTGGCTCTGGTTGGTAGATCTCAAGGTTGAGGTGGGAAGCAATGTAGTTCTGTGAAACCTTAAATCTGGTCTACACCAGCCGTCCCCAAACTGGGGACTTCCAGATATTTTGGACTTTGTTTCGGCCCCAGCCAGAAATGCTAGCATTGTAGGAAAAAAATCTGGAGGGTACCGAGGCAGGCAAGGCTGGTCTCCCCTGACCGGAAGCAGCTGTGTAGGATTGGAGACAGCCGTCTTCTATGCCCTACCTGGAGGTGCGGAGGACACTTCCGCAGAAACTTTCGTGAGCAGCCCCACCAACCCACAGGAGACCAAACCTTCCTAGTTAACAACTGAAGCAACTGCCCGACGGGTACCGACCTGATCCACCTGGCGAGTATCCAAAAAGGCTTCTCCGGACCACGAGGTTACCTATCGGTCTCAGAAGCCGACAAGCACGCCCTGCAAAGCCTCCCGCGCTGTCGAAACGCACAGCCCGCGAGGGAAAGAGCGGCACCGGAAACGTCCGGATTCCAGGCCGTCGCACTTCCTGGAGGTGAGCAGGGCAGAGCCGTGGCTACGGGGGTAGGGCGCGGGAGGTGCAAGTTGCGCGCGTCACTCGCTGTCGTTTGAGACGGCCTGATCCTAAGACGAGCGAGGCGCGCTTAATGCATTGAGATGAACGGGCCGGGAGAAGCCTAGCTCTGCATAGGATGGTCGGTTTTGAGAAGAAGCCAGCATGCCCTCCATTATTGTCGGGCTCTGGTCTCTTTGGCAAATGTCTGCAGCTGTAGCTACCAACATTTCATAGACGAAAATAGGGACACTTGCAGAATTACTGGAATCCCCCTTTTCTACTTCCTGAATGTTGTGTCCCTCCCTCACACGCACATATACGCCCCTATCCTACTTGGGCTTCTGAACCGGATGTAAACTGCAACTCCTATCAAACCCTCACCAATGGCTAGGCTGGCTAGGATAAACGCGGTCACCTCTTTAAAATGGGAAGTCAGAGGAGAGTAAAGAATAAGTGCATATTTGGTTGGTCCTAATAACTATGGATTTTTGGAGTTTTTCATGTGGACTAGCATGATTAACTTTGTCTTATATCTAAATAAAACCCAATGCCTTATTTTCCTTTTCCCTCTATCTGTTTTTCCTTTTGTGTCATGTCTTTTTCTAGCTCTGAAGCTTGAGGTCAGGGACTGTTTGTTTGGTTTGATCTGGGAACCGCTCTGGGAACCTTTTCGCCTGAAGAGCAGGGTATAAATGCTTTAAATAATTATTTGTTTTCTGTGTCTTATCCATATGTAAGCACTGGAATTGTTAGGAATATGTAGATGGGATTAGGGAGTGAGGTATATACTGAGACTCAAAACCCAAATGCAATTTGTAGGATACATTTAAATAGAATGTAGTTCAGTTCAATCCATTTCACACTTTCCACATTCACTCAGATAGTGCTCCATACTGGAGCAACAGAGCCTGCTGGCCAGTCAGGTTGTATACTCAGAAGCAGGAGGTGTGCTGCAAGCAGCTGCTTCTTTGGTATTCTTGTCTTGTTCAGAGTTCTCTTAATTTGGTGTATCTTGAATGTTATTCTTTTCCAAGACTTTGAAGATGTGGAAAAACACACTAGTTGACATTAATTGGGCTCCTCTTATCGATGCTAAAGGATATTACCTTTCTGTAGAGGTGTTGACCATCATTTTACTTGTTGGCATTTAGGCGCCAGCCTTATTTTGGAAGTCTCTTTATCCATTGTTTTCCTCTTCCAAAGTCTATTGATCATCTGCATCTTGTTTGCATGTACACATTGTTTCTCCCAGTTCTTTGGCCTTTTAACTTCACATGTTTCTTCTGGTCACTTCTGTTCAATAAGAACTCAGGAACCCATTTACTCAATAAAGGGACCATTATTTGATTTCAAAGGTCAGAATGGCTAAATTTTCTAAACAATATACAAAGGAGTATGAATGCAAGAAGATCATAGAAGAATTTAAAAAGTAGGGTGAATATTAAGAACATATTGCTAAAAAAAACTAGTTAAAGAACAGAAGTAGAGAGCAGGAATAAATGGATAGTTCTCACAATGGGGGGAAGAAAGAACTGGAGTTCTCCAAGTGGTTTTAACTTGTTCACAATGGAGATGTGGCCAGGTTTGTGGATTACACCTAATTATTCAGAGTAGTAAAAACACGGGAATTCAAAGAGATCCAAAAAGATCTCTCCGACCTGGAATGGACATTAAAATGGCAAATGCAATTCAGTGTAATTAAGTGTAAATGTGATGTACATTGAGGCAAAAGAAATTTAATTTCACGTATATGCTGATGGGGTCTAAGCTGGTGGTGAATGACCAAGGGGTGGATAGTTCAATTAAAACAACCCAAAGTGCAGGAGCTGTGAATTTTATCTTCGGAACCATTAGGAAAAGGATAAAAATAAAACTTAACAATATTGTAATGCTTTGATACAAATCAATGGTGGAACCACTCCTGGAATACTGTGTACAGTTGCTATTTTATTGTTGGGTTTTTTTACTGTTTTTATTTCGGCTTTAATTGTGTTTATATTTTATCACTTTTAATATCTTATTGGTTCTAATGCTGTAAATCACCATGGGAGGGCTTCTATCCCAAAAAGTGGCCAATAAATATTTTAAATAAAATGATACAGTTCTGTTTGGCACACTTGTTTTGTCAAAAAGGATAACAGTAATAATAATTATATATATATATATATATATATATAACCCGCCTCTCCCTCCGGATCAAGGCGGGGAACAACAATAAATATAAACACAAGAACCACAAAATAGATAAAATATTAAAACAAATAAAAACTAATACATCATTAAAAATATCTTAAAATTCAACTGGATAGGCCTGCCGGAAGAGATCAGTCTTCACGGCTCTCTTAAATTCATGAAGACTGCTAATTTGTCGAATCTCCAGCAGGCCATTCCATGGTCTGGGAGCGGCAGAAGAGAAGGTCCTCTGGGTAATACTCGTCAGCCTGGTTCTGGCTGTTAGGAGTAAATTCTTCCCAGAGGACCTGAGTGTGTGGGGCGGATTATACGGGAGAAGGTGATCCCGCAGGTAACCTGGACCCAAACCTTTAAAGGTAATAACCAACACTTTAAACTTTGCCCAAAAACTGATTGGCAGCCAATGAAGTGTTTTTAAAGTTGGTGTAATGTGGTCACCCCTAGGTGTACCGGTAACCAACCTGGCTGCCATATTTTGAACTAGTTGAAGTTTCCGGACTAGGCACAAAGGGCATTGCAGAAGTCGAGCCTCGAAATTACCAGTGCGTGCACTACCATCTTTAGGTCTTCCAACTCTAGGAAGGGGTGCTGGAAAAGTGCTGGAAAAGGTGTAGGAAAGGGCAACCAAAATGATCATAGGATTGGAGCAACTCCCTACAAGGACTATATGCAGAGCAATCCTATGGCTTCTTATACAGTGTCTGAGAAGCCATAGTAAGGTGCAGACCATTCCTGCTCCACAAGCCATGGGCACAGCTGTAACCTTGAAGGCAGGAATCTGAGCATGGTTCCTTCCCCACCTCTCTCAACCACCATGGAAAGCACCACAACGACTTCTTTTCAAAGGTGTGATCAGGTGGGTGGCGAGAAGAGGGAAGGGGAGAAGCCTAGATCTGCCTGATCCAACAGCCTCTCCGTTGCCATCCCTACCCACTGCTAGGTAAATAAGCTAGAGAGACTGAAAAAGGCCCTTCTAGCTGGAAAAAAATTAAACAGAGGAATAGAAGGCTGTAAAAGCATCTGCCACAACCAAAATAAAACTATCATGGCTTCTTCCCCCGTGCATGCCATGCACATGACCGCAATTTGCATAATCACCCACAATCCAGCTCAGTTTGCCATTTTGTCCAAACCCAGTGTGTGGTGCAACAAGGGTGGCTTCTCACTCATTCTACAGCCCCTACTGCAAACTATGGCTTGTGGTATGGGTAAGAAGCCATCCCTGCCATGCCAGGTTCAGATTACAGGGCAACTCACGCTGCATCATGAGTGATTATGGAAATCACGATCTCACATGCACAGAGGCAGAGGAAGAAGCAATGATGGGTTCTTTTGCCCCGCGATCATCTGAAGCTGGTCAATGTGTCATAACGTTAGGAAGTGCAGGATGTGATGCTACAACAGTCTTCTAGGCACTGCAAATGTTTAGAACTGGGACGCTAGTTGATGAATTGTTTAAAACATGTTACTAAATCAAATTTGCCACCAGAGGGAGTATGCTCCTGTCACTCCCATTACAAATAATGTAAATGTGTTGCAATTGTTTTTACCTTTAAAGTTTTTTAAAAATCTATTTTATTATATTTCTATACCACCCAATAGTCGAAGCTGTCTGAGCTGTTAAGGCATTATCATCTGATCCTATGCAGAGTTTGGTGTACTTAATCATATTGATTTAAGTGGGCTTAGATGTGTCTAACAGCACAAGATTGGGCTCTTATATCTATATTCAGCTGGCAATACAAGGACATAGTGGGCATCAGTGTTCACTGCTATTTTTTCAGCTGCAACAGAACTGGTTCAGACACAGCTATGTCATTAGAATAGTTAACAGTGAAAAGAACACGTCTATATAAAATATTTAATAGTTTCATAAAACATCTTTAAAATTCCCATCTACATTATTTAGATGCATATATACAAAGTTCCAGTTCCTTAGATGGTACATGACTGTTACAAAACTCAAACCTCTTTTGAATATTTCGTGCAAAAAAAGCAAAGGAAAATATTCCTAAAGAATCTAATGACTTCTGACATGTTTCTAAGCATTTGTATTATCTGGAACAATATGCCATCCATAAAGAGAGTGCTATATCTTTTAATGGCAACCAACCTAGTGATACTCAGGAATAAGTGGCCTGACACAGGGTTGAATTCAGGATCTGCATCCCTCAAGAGGAAAGGCTCCTCCAATGTATTTTTGGGAATCCCCCATCACACACACAGATCACAGATCACTCCATTCAGGAGGGTCTCCTCACTCTCCATGTAGCATTTTCAGGGGGCTCAAAGGGCTGCCATGGGAAGGATGGGTCAAGGAAGACCATTTCTGTCAGCCCAGTTGATCCAGCTTAAATCTGGATGCAAACAGTCTGGCATGTTTTGGTGGTGAAAAGGCTTACTGAACAGGTAAAAGCTGACAGAGGCTAAGTTAGATGTGTGGTGAAATCATATGCATGTCAACTCAAAGTAAATACCATTGAGTTCAGTGGGACTTATTCCAAATAAGCGGGTATGGGATTCCAACCTGATGTATCTTTTGGTTACCTTTCCTGAAATATGCTGAAGTTCCCAGCAAGATCAATCCCAGGCCCAGTAAATATTTATTAACAATCAGGTGGGAATACAAGGGTCTCCTAAGCAATCTCCTTCAGATTGAAGAATTTACATGGAAGTAGACCTACAACATAGCCTTCCCATGGCCCTGTTGTCTTTTGTCACCTGCATAATGTCCCCAAATTTTAGCCTCTTACCATTTGCCATTTTGTTACTGGGAAAAATAATCAAATGTGGGGCATAAAATACCCCCAGAATCTGTTGTTTTTGCCATGCCTCGAATCAAAGCAATGTTTTCGGCGTATAAAATGTCCCAATGAGGTTTTCCAAAGAAAACTAGGGAAGTAGGATTAAGTGCAGTGGGTGTCAGTAGGTTGTGGAAAGTGTTAGTAGGTAGCTTTCTATAGAGATTAGAGAAATGAACCACAATACCAAAACTGTTAATTTTTAGCAATAGTAAATATTTACCTAAAAATTTACCTTGGCAGTTATGATACTTGTCTCATATTTTGAGTTTAAAACATACTTCTTCTGACACTACACCCACATTTCTGGTTGTGGAACATTTTATCACCCCAGGATACATTGGAAAATGGCTTAGGGTAGTAAAATGTCCACCCATCCGCCTGCTAACATATTTGTATATATTCTTTATGCATATTGGATGGGGATTAAGAAGTTATATGATCACTTTGGTCTGGCTTGGATCTGTATTTTTTTCTTTTTATATTGTTTAACGTTATGATTGTGATTTGGGGGAGGGTTTCTGTTATTTTGTAACATATTTATTTATTTATTACATTTCAATACAGCCCAATAGCTGAAGCTTTCTGGGTGGTTCATACCAAATTGTACAAGCCAAAGGCTATGTCTTTTGTTACTTAATTTGTATCAAGCTAATTTGACGAAATCTTATTTTTTTTAATTTCCTTGCTGATGTCCTATTTTGTTTTATCATTACTTGAAAAATAAACACAAAATTTTTAAAATCAATTTTAGTTAACATGAGCTCATTTTCCACTTTAATTATCGTATAATGAAAATATCCATAAAATTGTATATCTTTATTAGATTCATTGAACAACTGCTGACGTACCCTAATGGGGCCCTTTTACCATCTTCATATCAAAACTGTCTAAAGTTTAGTTATTCCTTCTCCTTGTCTGATGTCATCAAAGACAAAGTTTAATATACTGGAACATTAGTGACCTTCGAAGTGATTTAGCCTCACTAAATTCATTGTGCAAACTAATATTCTAATTTCTAAATGCTGTCATAGCAATGAAACATCCTCAGCACTCCTGGTCCCACATTTGGGGCAAAGCACATGTTTGTACTTATACGTAGTGATGTTCTTTTCAGATCTATTTTAATACATAATAAAATACCAACTTGTGCCTTATACAGCCCAACTGGACACTTTAATGAATGTCACTGGCCACGCTGTGATACTTACATGGTGATTGTTATAACCCATCCGACTGGGCAATCCTATTGCATGTCAACTCAGAAGCCCCATTAGGTTTAGGAGGTTTTCTCAAAGGTAAGTGGGTATAGGATTGCATTGCTAAACATGTTTTTGCAGAATGGATTATAAAAACTGGATCCAAAGTATTTTTATTAACATTATCTTATTGATCTTTACTTCTCTTTACTGAAAAATGCTCTTTACAGAACTTTACCAGTAGATGGAGGTATGCACAAAGAACCAGTTTATTTTGCTATTAAATTCTTCCTGCCTGCGGGAAGAAGTTGCCTTGATTTAAAAATAATTATAATGCATTTACTACAGGCAAAAAGTATTAAAAAAATAAAAAATGAATTCCATTTAAAATGGATTTTAATAATCTGCAAAATAAATGCTGATGTATTTTAGCCACAAGAGTTCGGGGAAATAATTCGTTTCCATTCTACTTCATATTATCTATAGCATGAACACTGGGAGTAGGTACAATGTACAACCCAACAGGTATTGCTCTTTCAAGCCCCATTGAAATTATCATAAAAATATAGGTGACTACAATAAAACTAGCTGTTACAGATGAAGTCCAACAACAGCTGTTCTGATAAAATTAACCATTTGACAGTGGTTATTATTTTGATCGATTTGTATTTTATTTGAAAAATAATGAATTTCTAATATTTTGTAGATCAAGTTACAGCTTAACAAGAGATGATATTGCATTTGAGACTATGTGCTGGGTTATGTGATATTTTCTTGTAGTACACAATAGCAGTTTTAAGAGGGACATCTTTCTCTTTTCTTGTTATAGTGTTTTCTTGAATGTTGTGGTCTCTTACATGTATGTATTTTCATAGAGATATTCCTGCAATGTTGCCTTAAGTTTGCAGTTCTTCAGTATTTCTTTTGTTTCGATTTACTATAATCAGCTGAGATAAAAAGAGGTATCATCCAGACTCTAGAAGTACTGAAATCATCCATCTTGAAAAGCCTGCCTAAGGAATTTATTTTTAACCTAAAGGCCAGGCAAGATGTTGTGGAAAGAAGGGATGGTGTGAGCACTACCAATACAATCTCTCACATTCCCTCTTTTCTGGTCCATGTCTCTTGTAAAACCATGTCACTGTTTGTTCCTATTTAGGAGGGTACTTTGTTTTTTTTTAAATCGAATTGTCTTCCATTGGGGTTCAGCTCTCTCACTTGGGATTTCTAGGAATTAGATCTCAATGGGAGAAGCTTCATGCCTCATGCTCCTAAATGTAGATGCGTAAACATCAAGGCGCTCAGATATGGGCAACCTGTAGCCCTTGCAGATGGTTTTGGAGTCCAAGTACCATCATCCCCAAACAGCATGGGCAATGGTCAGGGTGATGAGAGTTGTAGTCCAACACATGCGGGGGGCAACATGTTGGGGAAGATACTGAGAAGGAAGAAGGGCCAGCTTGAGCATTGATTTTTTCTATCAGAGTACAAGTGTTACAAAGCGTATCACTGTTCTCATCTGTGAAATGTTAGAGCGTATGCAATCGTAGGCACACATGTGGCATAAGTCCCACTGAGCTCAGAGGGTCTTACATCTGAGTAAATATGCATAGGTTTGGTACAGGTATGGTGGAAACACCTGAGGGAGAATTTCTTATCGAGGAGTCAGGAGACTCTGCTGAATGGAGTGAGCAATGGGGGTAGGGGGAATCCCCCAAAACCAGGTGAGGGGGACCTTCCCTAAACTGAGCCCTTCCTCTCACAGAAGGCAAGTCCTGGATCCAACCCTCCATGTTTAAGGGAAGATAATATTCCTTAATTAAGCATTATTCAAAAATATTTAACCACCGTGTGTGCTCACATCATTCTTTCCGACATACACAAATAGAATGTACAAAATGGGAAAGCCTAATGCACTTAAAGCCCTCTCTTTTGAATGTAGATGGGCTTAATGCTTCAGTAAAAAGGTATAAAATAAGTAATTGTTATGAAGAAAAGAACAGATACTATATTTTCTAAAGGCCAAGCAAGTCTGCTTCCATTTTCGTCCCAAGATTGTAATCAGCTCATTGCATGGGCAGCCACATGGTTTGAATGGAAAGGTTCCCTGGTCAACAACTGGTTGGCCACTGTGTGAACAGAGTGCTGGACTAGATGGACCCTTGGTCTGATCCACCATGGCTCTTCTTATGTTATTATGAATGTTTCCTGTCTCTGTTTTGATATTGAACTTCTATTCAACTCAATGAAACAGCGCCATCTAGTGACAGAATTATAGTGCACCACCAATACACGAGGTGATTTGCCTGATTTATTTATTTAAAGCTGATTTTATCTATGTTTTCTGACAGCAGGATGAGGAGGGAGGGGCAGGAGACGTCCTGCCTGATAACAACGTCATGACAGCTACCCAGAAATTTCCGTGGCCAGTCCCAAGCATACTATAAATCTCTCATTTAGAGACAGCCTCCCTGATGGATGGAGCTATTGTTAGCAACTCATTAGAACAATGATGATGATACTGGTGGCTACTGCTACTAATAATTACTGTCTATTTTGTCTGCTCAGCCTTTAACCTATGGGACTACCCTTCCTCCAGATGTGTTGAACTATAACTCCCATAATTCCTAGGCAATGGTTATGAAGAGGAGGATTATGAATGTTACCTTGGGTTCCCTGAAGGAAAGAAAGCATGAAATAACTAAATAAATTCATCATGCAATTGAAGACAGCTGGAGGGACCACTTTAGAGAAAGCTGTAATGCGGAATATATTTGTAAAGCTCTGTCTTGATTAATTCTAGTAACGGTGATTTTAAACTTGGCTTATTTCATAGCAGAACTTCTAGTTCCCCATACATAAATTAAATGGCAGGCTTAAAGAACTCACTGATTCCTTGCATTGCTTTATTATGGGTTTTTAAAACATTATTTATTATGTTTTATACCGCCTAATAGCCAAAGCTCTCTTTTAACTCAAGGTGATCTTTCAGTGTTGTAAGAAAATAATACGTATGGCTGAGAAAAGAAATGGTATATTTCTTTTCAGATATATTTTATTGCTGCTGTCAAGGGTTTGTTTTGTTTTTGGGGTGGTGGTTGTTGATGGTGATCATCATCATCATCATCATCATCTTCTTCCATGACCTTTTGTGAGAGCAGAACTCATGTTAATACACACACACACACACACACACACACACACACAAATAACATCAGATGTTCAGAAAAGTTTTATCTGTGATAGTGTTATCCTAATAAAAGCTCAGCAGCTAATTTTTTAAAAAAGTGAGTATTAATTTAGCAATCTGGTTTTGTCCCTAGCTGAGCATCCTAATCACATTTCACTTTCCTGTTCATTTGGATGGTGCTTCATTTATCCTTCTTCCTTACAATCCGTACATTTACATGCAATTGTATAGCAACAATGCATGAGTCCATTCTCCTTTGTTATCCCAAAATATCTGTAGAGTGACTTTCATTGACATTTCCTTGCTATTACTGAGAGGGAAATGCTTTCTATGTAAGAGGAAACTCCCTCTTCTGTAAGTCTTAAACGGGGCAGCAATTGATAAATTGCTATATGGGATGGAGCAGGGGATGAGGTGTAACCCAGGAGTCAAATCCACCTACCAAGCCAAGCATGATCTGTGCAAGCCAAGTGGGGAGGGAGGGGAATGTTTTTAATAATATCCCGATAAGCGAAAGGAAAAACTGGAGCACCTGGTGTTGAAAGTGAAGTCAGAGAAGGGACAAAAAAAAAAAACATGAAAAATTAAAACTCATGACTAACTCCAGAAATTCCCTCATTGGCAACTGGCAAAGGCAGCAAAGAAGAAAAACTTGCCAGGCACAGCTAGCGGACTAAAGCAGAAAGGCTGTTGCTGCAACATCACTGGCAAGGCCCGCAAAAACTCTTGTGATACAGTTGTGCTGTAAAGTTTTCTGGAGGTTGGAGGACTGAGAAGGGACAGAGGGGGGAACAAGCCACAACAAGCCACTACATGCCCATTCGTCTGTCAGAAGTAATGTGGGTTGTTCAGCGAGGCAGCTACCCACTGTGGTTTGTTCTCAGGATGGCTTAGAGTTATCTGTGAAACCACCCACTATCTGTCATTTAGCTTCTTCTGATGTCTCCCCCCTAACCTTTATTCTTACCTAAACCTTTTCTATTATGTTCATTTCTTTTAGTGGTCTTTGGAACTCATGGAATATTTTTGAATGTGCCAATTTGTTTTTGATTTATTCTGTTGTGATTTAGGCCCTAGATATGAAATTATACGTATCAGTGATTACATTTTAATTAAAAGTCTGAAAGTCTGAAATGACCACATTATCAGTGTAGGACATCACAAGCTGAAAAGAACAAAAGGGGGAAATTAGCCAAGATCAGCATAAAATTTGGAGAATTTTAAAATGCTTTCTCCCATTTTTTTATATGGAATCATAATCAACATGCTCCTTTTATCTCTGGCAAGCTTTCTGTGCTGTTTGTTTCCTGTTCCACATTTCCTCCAGATTCCTCTCTGCAAAACACTTGAGCTGTCACCCTTGTGGCATTACCATGTAATGATTTACAGCAGAAGCCAAAAACAGGATGTACTTGGCTAAGATATAAACACTGCCAGCTTCATTGAAAACTAGCCGAAGGGACTGTGGCACCACTGGGTAATATAAACAACAAGGCCTTGTGTTTGCTGGAATGTGCCAAGCTACAGGGATCTGAGTTCTGTCATTGCTATCTAATTTGTTTATTATCATATCTGGAAAAGGCTCTGTCTGCACCCAACGAAAGTAGAACAAAATTGGACAGGGCACCAAACGGGCAAGAAAATAAAATGGAAGAAATTCAAGGTGATATTGAGCATATATGAATAAATGTTTGGGTGTTTGTTGTGTGCTATTCTGCATAGCTGGCCAGCACTTTGAGTTACACTCTTATGTAAATTGCTGTAAATGGTTTAAGTAAACCACTTAAATATATATTCAGACAAGTAAGTAGAATGCTCAGGGCCAAACTAGAACCAATGGAGACCTGTAATTGAGGGTCTTGTGTAGTTTGGGATTTGTTTATTTTTGTTTGCTTTGCTTCCAAGCAGCTTTCTAAGTCTGGTAATTTGATTGGAGAAGCTTTACTTGGGCGGTGGTCTGGGAGTTAACCCTTTCATTCTGCACCATTTCTCTAATCTAAAATGCCATCTTAGAACTGGTACTAAAGATAACAGGTACAGATACTGTACCTTTCATAACAGACAAGAATGCAACTGATAGAATAAGCCGCATGGAGATGCAGAAATGGGAGAGCTACATGTTACTCCCATCTGTCATGCAGTTTTTACAGGCACAGGAATCCTTCCAGCAGAAACAGTAACGTTGACTAACCCATTCCCTTTTGATGCTGTCAGAACCCATTCTGCTACTGATGCTGTTTCGTAAAAGTTGTGAATGTTTCAGCTTAATATTTAAGGTATTTAGATTATGCTTCCCAATTGTCACTTGTTACCTCAGGTGAGACATGCATTTGGGAACAGAGCAACCACAAGACACTCCTGGCCTACATCTTGGCCACAGTTTTGTGCTGGGTCTCTTGATCACTTTCCTCTTGGATAATGCAGGCATGATTAACTAGGTAGTTGAGATGTATAAAGTGGAGGGGCAGTTGGTGGAAAATAACCAGCAGGTACAGCAAAATTATCATTGGTGTGTTGTTGGATGGGGTATATAGAGCTGAGCAGAACAGCAGTGAGGTGACATGGCTTGTGCTGGGAGTGTATTGTGGACAGGGTGACATCATCATGGTATTCCCACTGTTGCTGCATGTTGATTGGTGCCTTCTGCATGGGCACTATGGAGGATGTCACTGGCATACAATGTTGTGATTGTGGGTTGTGATGATGATGTCACCAGGGATGTGAGACAGGCTCTTGGCTACCGTATCTTTGTCTCCTACTCTTATTCTTTGCTTTCAACTTTATTGCTGGGATCACATATATGTTATGCTGGTTTAACCCCCCACCCCCCCATGGTGGGACCATAGAATTGGCCTGTTTGAATATTAAGCCATAGCATTTCAAAACGCAGTTGTAGAAATGTGCAGCATTGGTAGCATTTTATTGAATGTTCTGCCAGGATCTTATTTTTTATTTTTTTCATGTTTGATGAGTTATGTTTAAGGAACTGAATATACAGAGTTAATAGTCTGCCACAACAGACACATTCCAGGTCAGTTAATAATCATTGGAAGCCGCTTCACTTCTTTCCAAATTGGGGCAGTGGTGGTGGTATCTTGATGTCTTGACCTTTCTCCAACTTCTTCTCACAGTCAACCATATAATTGACACCATCAATGACTAACTGAACGAGTTCCACCTTAAATAACAAGAAGGAAAGTTTACTGAGATTATGTTATAATCTGGCAGCCTCAGTATATTTGTTATCACAATTAATTATAATTTGTGGGAAATATTGGGTTGAATTCTGAAAACCACGAGCAGAAGGAAGTTCAGGGAGTTTCCTGTCTTCTCATTCTTCTTGCAGCCCCTCCATACTTCCAAAAAATCATTTCAGGAGGGTACGGGTACCCTCTTCAACAGCATGTAATGGGGCACAGGAAGCTGCTAGGGGAGGAGTTGTTAGTCAGTACCAGGTAGGGACATCTTCCATGAACCATCAATTAAGCCTGGGAATCCAAGCCAGGGAATTAAAGCCAAAAACTACACAGAAACACACATGAAGCAGAAAGATCTTGTTCCTGAGGCAAGGTCCCAAACAGGAAATCTTTATATAACTCTTTCTGTGCAGGAGGGCCCAATAACCAGCCTGAGGGTAGGGGGCACTAGTCCAGAACAGAGAATACATCACTATAAGGAAGGTGTTCCAGGCTACAGTTCTGACTTCCCATCCCATTGGGCAGCTGCACACAGAAACCAAAGGATCCCAGTTCCAGCATTGACAGCTCCTGGACTTTGCCTTACTTCTTTTGGTGCAATCTGATTTCACAAATGAGCTGGTCAGCTGAATCAAAGTTAAACTGAGATAGCAGTGTGCTATACTTTCTTTACATATTTCAGTTCTCCTGATGATAGTAAGCAAACGGTACTGCTGATGTTGTAATCCTCATGAAACGGCCCATTAACAGCCTTGATCCTGACAATAACTGATTCTAAATTGTTTTTTTTACAGTATGAGATGTTTCTGTGTTTAATAGCTTATTTTACTATCTTTTTATAAGCCATGTGTGCAGGGAAATCGGAGGTCTTGTTTTCCAGGTTGCAGGATGAAAAAAAATTCTATTAACTTTGCATTGACCAGCAACTGAAGCAAACCAAAACCAAATAGGTTTATGTTGTACCAGTGGGAACATTATTTAGTTGAGGAGAAAAACATTCATCTTATCATTACATTTATTTTATTAGATCTTGTAAAATACATGTCTGATAATGAAACTTTCCTGTCCTCTTGGGTTACTCTGTCTTGCCTTATTTAGATTGAAAGTACTTTGGGGCAATGAATGTATCTACTTTCTTGGTTTCTTCCTTCAGATAACTGATCATTTGTCATCTGAGTACAGAAATGAGAATATAAAGGTGGCTTAGGCCCAATAAGTCTTGCTTCAGTATAAGGGGATTGATTAGATAACTGTTTAGGATACCTTCCAGTCCACCATGATTCTATGGAGTTCTTACTAACTTCATTAAAAATATTCACATGGGCATAGGTTTATACCAGCCTGGTGTCCTCTAGATGTGTTGGACTACAATGTCCATGCTGGCTGAGTGTGATGGGAGTTGTAGTCCAAAATATATGGAGGGCACCATGTTGGAGATCACTGACTCGTAGAATCAGGCCATATTGCCCTGGTTCATATTGCCATATCATGTAAGCTTTCCCATTCATTGCAATTTAAGAGAACACTTCTATGCATGCATAGCTTTCCATGTTCAGTGAAGCAAATGAGGAAGCCCTTGTGGGTAGCATAGCTCTGTGTGGGCATGGGACTGAGGTATTAATGAATTTATACAAATGTATTTTAAAGATCGTACAAAAAGAATGCTTTTGGCAACATTTTAGGAGAATTTCATGATCTCACAGTGCTTTTCAATGAAATGCAGTACATTCCTATACATGTTTGCTCAGAAGTAAAATCCATAGAGTTCAATGAGGCTTATGAGAGTTAAATGAGAGTTCAATGAATACGTATACATCCCAGGTGTGTGTGTATATATATATATATATATATATATACACACATGTACAGGATTGTGCTGTAAATGGTGATCTTGCAACTATTTAAAACTACCAATACCTTATTTAAGTAATTGTCTCTCTCCAAATTCGGATCCTATTTTATTTTAAAGCAGTGAGGATAGTAAGCTTACCTCTGATCGGCCCATGCGGTCTAGGTTGGAGATATCATATATGTCTGCTACAGCAGCTGTGTCTACTCCACCAGTGCCACGCTTCTGAAGTCTCAAGTTTTCCAGGATTTTTGAAAATCTAGGATCCTACCATAAAGGAAAATTGATTCTTTTGAATACCTGTAACTCCTTATGAAACACATGTTTGCAAACCCTTGTTCCTCTAATCTACAGTCTACATTGTTAAAAGTGAAGAATTCCAGAGGCAAAGCTAATTTCTCTAGATTGATTTTAGTGACATTGCAAAAAACAAAGTTATTATCAAAAGCCGTCTTAGCTGCTTACGCACCTTGCTGAGCTTTGGAAGTTTAACATGGACTCCTGCACGTAATCCTGTTCCCAGATTGGAAGGACAGGTCAAGATGTACCCCAAGCGTTCGTTCCACATAAACTCCCACCCTCGTTCTTTAATTAACCTTTCAACCTGCATGGGAAATAAAAAGCAATGACCTACAGCACATATGTGCCATTAACAGTTCATCCTTCTGTTAAAATAGCGCCAAACTGATATAAATGTACCAGACTGACATTTGCCATGGGATGGGAGTCTTGCAGCCAAACCTACCGATATCAGCAGTGTTCCATGGGTAGAAGTGAGGGCAGAATGTTATCCATAAAAACACAAACTATAAAAATTATGCTACAGCTTTGGAGGCCAAATAAACATCCGTATTAGCTCCCCAGAATAAGTATTTCTATTGTTTTCATCCGAGATTGTTTCTAGGCAAATTTGGTGAGGCTTGCAGCTTTGGTTCCCCCATCTTCTTAAAGTTTAATTAGCTGGTGAGAAACTCCTAATGGGCTTGGCAAAGCAGTCCGCCCCATGTATATCCTCATTCTACTAACTGCAGTTATAACCCAATTAATGAAATCTGACGCCTCCTCCACACGAGACGTTTAATGAGCCTTGAAGGCTCATTATAAATTTTACCTCCACACCAGCGGAGCGCAAAACGGGCGTACAGGCGCGTTATCTCCCCGATAATGCGCATTTTCGAATGCGCGTTAAATAGCGACTTTTATTTTGCTCCGGCCGTTAAAGCGCATTTTCGCCGTGTGAACAAGCGATTATGCGCATTAACGTCTTCTAAAGCGCTTTTTGGACATCAATTACTGCGCTTCGCCGCCTCTCGCCACCTCCCGTGCAGAGGGATTAGGCGTAAATGCGCCTCCGCGATAATGCGCATAATCCCCGAACCGGGCGCAAAAGCGCATCCTTGTGGAGGGGGCCTCAGTTAACTGTATGAATTTTAGCTGATTGGTTAATAAATTACAACAGCATAATTTTTCTTATGAGAGGAAAACACAATAATTCTAAAGAAAAACCAATCATTCTGAAGTAAAAAAATCTGTTTTTAGATGATGCACTCATGTACCATTATAGGAAGGACATCTCACCTTCTCTCACATGGAGAAGGGAAGGCCTGTTTTTTTTAACACGGAGCTTGCCATCTGCACTTTTTAGAAGTACTTGAATTAGAAACAAATGAAAAACGCAAAACCTGCTATGCAATAAATTGGGGACATCTTTTTAATCTATCACAATGTTCTCATAGATTCATCTAACTGGTTAATCAATTATAACCAATTGCCAATTATAGTATTAACACCATACCCCTTCCACCAATATGCCTGCAGTATTATTATTTTTATTACATTTTTATCCTGCCTTTTTTCCTTTTGCAAGGAGCCCATTGCGGCATACATGATCCTACTCCTGTAAATAAAAATCAGCATTAGGTTTGAAGGTAGCCTTCTCATTGTGATGTAGGGATTAAAAAGAAAGCCAACATAACAGAGCACAAAGTCATGGCATACATTGATGCTGCCACAATCATTCAAGACCCAGAAATAAGTTTCTTTCCCTAATCACACAACTAAGTGCCCACCTCTAGCAACCCGCGGCAAAATCTTTCAAAAACCCTTTTCATGTTGCCTCCTTTTTCCATGGAAATCACCCTGGTGTGGTCCTCTTCATTGATCCAGATGAGAAATGTTTTGTCATTGTTGTGCCTAGTTAGAAGAGACGAAATGATTGGTATTATTGTCACACAAGCCTTCGAGAACAATTCCCACAGATCCCTGATCATTTCATTTCACCTCTCCCCCTTCTTATCTATCACTACTGTGGACAGAACAAGTGATGAGTGTTGATATACTGTGGCAAGGTCAAGAATAAGGGCTACTGAGGATTTCCACAATTTCATTCCACTATCCAGTAGCAACAACATAATCAGTCTGGTTTCTAGGGTTATACAAAGAGAAACACTGCTCAGTTCCGATCCCAGTCTAACTAACTGCTGCTACTTGAGAAAGTACATGTTGTTCTCTGAGATTAACACAGTACCAGGCATGTGCTGCTATGGGAACTGAGAAGTAGGAAACTGTGCACACCCTTTTTAACTGGGGTAGTGGGGAATATGCTCCTATATGTTGAAATAGAATCACTGAAAGTTTCATCTTCTCCAAAGCCTAAACATATGTAGCTTTTCTTTCAAATTAGTTTATTCTCCAGGTGTTCCATAACAGAACTGACACAAAAAATTAATGGCATGTTTCGCAAAATACTCTCCCGCCCCATAAGCGCATAACCACACCACTGCAACACAGCACACAGAAGCATTAATTTAACTACAGCAGAATGTTTTCTGAGGTGTCACAATGCCCTGCAACCTGGCAAAGCAGTCATTTTAGCTTTCCCTGTAACTAGATGAGGAAGCGACTGTCATGTAATGCAACTCATCCTGTTGTGTTTTTCCCAGGCTTTCAAATGCACAATCAGGATGCCTCTGTTGAGATATCCAGTCTGCCAGAGCTGGGCAAAGCATCCTTTCTGTTAATTAGCACCTTGCTAGCTTCATCTCTCAGCCCAGCAAGGTGAGAACCAGCATCTTCCTACCTACATGACTTGATGCCCCGTTGGCTAATTGAATAGCTGCTATCAATCAAATTCAGTTCTAATTAAATCTAATAAAATGGACTACGGTTCCTTGTTTCTGAGGTCTTCCTTCACTGAAACTGTAATGCCCCTTCTATTCCAGGATGGAGGTGCTCCTCTGTGTCTTCTTCATGTGAATTCTATGATTCTATGAATAAGTTATTTCCAAGAGCTCAGTGAAGGTTAGCTAGAATCATTTGTGTTTTATTTTCTTTTTAAATATTCCTTGCCCCCTTCTTGCCTCTTTAAAATTCTCTTTAATAATCATTCTCTCTGGAGGTTTGGTGTGTGGATTTTCTGACCAAGAACTAGTGGGGGGGGGGGAGAATCTCCCCTCATGTTGCCTTACCACTTCGTAAGCCTGCTAGTCTATTTGGATTTGTGCCCGAGGCAAGGAAACAGGATGCAGGCTATGGGCATGGATGAGCACAGCTAGCTCCCCCTATCCCAAATCTAAGTATATAATTAGCTAGAACCTCTGGAAGGGGACCATTAGATGAGTGTTTTATCGCACGCTCGTTATTGCCCACTTGCGGTTTTTCACATGTGCTTTAGACGACGCCTCCTGTGTGCCTCCCACTCCTTCAGCTCATTTTTCCATCACAAAAAAAGACCCAGAAAATCCGACTTATTTTTTTTAAATGAAACTTGCTGCCATTTTCTGCTGCGTGCAGGAAAATCAGCACAATAAAATGCCCACTGAATGGGCCACATGGTTGTTGCTGCTTCCTCTTTCTCTCTCAGTGTAAAGAGATCGTTACTATTATGGGACAGCAGCAGGAGGTCATAGCAACGGTAAGGAAATGCAAAAATCCCCCCCCCCCCATCGTATGACTCTCAAATTCTCCTGGTTCAAAGTTAGATGAAACAGAAGTGGGGGCAGCACAAATTGGGAAAATTTTAGCCCTGGAAGGGAAGACTGTGGCATGGGGTGCAAACAACACATCTATTAGATGAGGCAAGTGTGTTCTGCTCTGTATGTTTTTACTGATGCTTCAGGGTGAGTGTAAAGAATTCAGCCCAGTATACAGGTCATGGGTGCAGAACCAGCAAAATCCCAATCTGTTCCTCTAGGGCTACCCAAATGGCCGTGCCCCCTTCCCCTGGTACCACCTACTTCTCACCAATGGTTTGGTGGTTTCCTGGCTTTTGTGCATCCCCCCCTCCTTGTGAAAGGTTGAAATATCTCTCCAGGGGCCTCACATCCTCCCCCTCTTGACAACCTATGATTATGTATACAACTAAACAAAGTTATGGCCAAGTTGTAATTCAAACATGGTGTCTGCCTCTCCTTTCTTGAAAACAGTAACATTATTCTGACAACCAAAAGCCAGGAGTCAAAATATGTTCATACAGCATCCATGCAACAATACACTAAAGTAGGCCTGCAGCCATGCATGGGATTGGGGGCTGGCTCCCTCCTAAACTTTCTCTGTCCCCCCAGAATTTGTTTACAAACAAATAATTAAAAACAGTTTACAGTTTTGTCTTTAAAAGGCCTGCAAACCAGGTTAACTGGCCCCTATATTTTGGCAAAAAAAACCAACCAAAAAACCTTTAGGCTGACTACAGGCCTGCATGAAAGGACTCACATATGTTTATCATTAATATATAAAATCACATCCTATACCATGACAATGGACTTTTCTCATTAGAGCTTTCCTTTAAATTAAGAATTGGAGAACAAACTAAAGTAATCCTAAACTTCATTACCTTTTCTTTTTTGGCTGTTGATTTGTCAAATACCTTTGATCCTTTTGAAAAGGTATCTTACTTCATTTCCCTTAAAAATAATTAAAGAAGATGAAGAAAAGAGTGTGTTTGTGCAAAACATCTGTTAAACATGTGTTAAGGAATTAATAAAACCATTTGTTCACAAATTCAGCATGCAGAGTTCACATTCCATACCAGATTCCTCTGGCATCTGGCCAGTCACGGGCCATCCCGGCACATGTTAGCAAAGGGGACACTGGCTTATCAAATAGGAAATGGTCCTGCAGACCAGCATATGTAAGGCAGAGGAAAAGAAAGAAACAATTGAATTTTGTGTCTCATATTTATCATTGTAAAGAAGGTTACACAAGCACTGCAAATGTATAAAGCTCGCACTGGATTCTTCTTCACTGAAAATGAGAAAGCTGTTTCCCCAGATAATTTGGTGGATTTTTATTAACATATCAGAGACTCAAAAGAGAATCCTAACCACACAAACAGAAAAAGTACCATTAAAGAGAAACACTGTACAGACCCATAGACTAAGGATTCACATAATATTTACACTGTGTTATACTAATGGACCAATAGCTTTTAGAGAAAGCCTAAATATTAAGAACCTCAATAGTGTGACATCACACTAAACATCCCAGGGACAGGTTTAGCTGCTCTTGCTAGCAATGATTGTGATTTGAGCCACATGAAATAGCATGCAGGCTTGTTCACAGTAACCCAGCTTTAAAAAAATAATAATCTTGGATGCCATGACATGCAATTTGGGCCAATAAAACTCTGCTAATCTAGATTGGTCTTAAATAACACAAATCTAGATGGGGCCTAAATAAAACTGATAAAACAAAACAGCTCTTTTATTCAGTGTTTCTATCTAATAGTAAACCTTTTACAATATCTCAGTCTATCTCAGGAACTTTTTTTAGCCTGTTTAAAGCCATTTAGGATTCAAATACAATGTCAACAATAGCTTCGCTATCTTTACACAGCTTCCAGAATGGGAGTTGTTGCACTTACGTCAATAAGCTGTTGTTGCTCCTTGTCAGACATAGTGGTCAGGCTATAGTACTTTCCAGCAAGGTCTCCTTTCAGCCCAGCTAAAGCAGTGACAACAACATTTTCTACTTCTCTCCTCTCTGCTCTGGAGCAGGCAGGAGGTAGGCTCAGCCCTCGAATGCTGCGACCAGTGCGAACACGAGAGGATAAGACATAGCGGTCATCAAATTGTCCTTGGGTGATCTGAACCAAAGAAGGTCATTTGGAAATGTATAAGAAAGAGCCTTTGTATTATACCAAAAGCTATTCCAGGTCTGGCCCAAAACATTTTGTTGCCTGAGGCAGACCAGGAAATGGTGCCTTCACCCCAGGCATGTGTAGAATGCACATCTGACAATGTTATTTTGGCACCTACAGCAGACAACCTCACAAACAGCTGTCCTTGGGGTGGGTTAAAAAAACACAAAACATTCCCGGTTCCATTTTACCAATCTAAATTTGGAGGCGCCTACAGTTGCTTTAATAGAATGCACAAAAAATTAGGATATCTTCATCATATCTGTTTTGGGTCTTGGTTTATTTAGAGCCCTATGGTCCATGGGAGGGTGCTCCAAGGACCATAGAATAGTTGAGATCTCTTCCTAGGCTAGAAAGAGAAGTCCACCCTTGGAGAGGATATCTGACCTCAGATGCCCCCTTCTAGCCCCTGTGGAAATCTCTATGGCCCTTGCCTCTCCAATATTAGCACTCTGGTGTCATTAGAGGCAAAGGGGGGGGGGGAGATTGGGTGTGTGGGTGTCATGTCATGGATTGGTTGGAGGTGGCTTTTGGGTCTCCAGACATGTTCTCAACTTGGGCAAAAATGTATGGTAGCCCTGGAGCTGGCGTATAGAATTTCCCTCCCATTGATTCCAATCAAAGGGGAATAGTTTTGTGTTATTTTTAAATCCAGAACAGTAAAAGAAAGGATGGTAAACAACACTCTTTCATTCTGCCCTTCCAGGCCAAGCCTAGGAGGGCTTTGGAGTTTTCAGAGCCTCTGATACTGGAGCTCTACACACACACACACACACACACACAGGATTGCTCCATCCTGTTCTTCTATGTGTCATAAGAAATATTGACTGGAAAAGACTACTACAGAAATGTGAATTCTATTCATTGTAATATGCCTTTATTATTATTCTCAATCCCATTTTCTTTCCTTGAGCCAAAATTGGTTCTTACCTTGGAAGAATCGAGGTCGGTGTGATGTTTCATTACATTTGAATCATAGCCATTATGTCTCACTTTGATAACTGGGTCAAAAATCTCAGCAAATACCTGTAAAGCCAATGAAGTATATCGATGGTTATTTTTCCCTCCAGTTTCTTTTGGATTTAATTTCTACTGAGCATTCTCCATGTATTATTTTATTTTTTGTAATGTATTTTATACATTTTATCCTGCTGTTCAGGATATCTACCCTCACAGAGTGGCTTAGGATGCAATCCTATGCAGGTTTAGACAGAAAAAAGTCCTACAACTCCCAGCTGGCTGGGGAATGCTGGGAGTTGTAGGACATTTTTCTGTCTAAACCTACATAGGATTATGTCCTAACAGTCTCAAATCATATAACAAATAACAGTTGGAGAGAGAACGTGCCTGGGCTGCCTTCAGGTGTGTGTCTGCATATATAAAAAATAACAGTATACTAAAATTCAAAATTATTAAAATAGTAGCAAGCAACTGTTGTTTTATATTAATCCTCTCACTTTTTCTAATCATTCTACTAACCAGAACTTGTACCTGGAGGGAAAGAGCTGTGAAAAAAGATACTGGCGATGGATGGGGGAAGGATGCAGAACTACAATATGTGATATGTCAAGAAGGTAGGAGGAAAAATAATGGCAAATAAATCTGATCCCTGCTGTTTGCCTTTGAGTTTTAATTAGGACTGTACTGATAAATTCATGGAAGTTATTGTTTTTGCTGTGTAGACTACTAAAGAAGTTGAGTATAGCTAGGCAGGTTATAAAACCTGACAGCCAAGATGTAGAGATAAACATAGCTTGGTATACATTCAAGGTAGGCTGACCAGATTTTAAAAGTAAAAATCCCGGTCCCCCCCGCCCCCCCCAAAACAACCCCCCCACCAAGCCACCCCCCCAAAAAAAACCAGCCTGGACCTACCGCCGGGTTCCTCTGTTGCTGCCCGCGCGGCCGCGCGGGTTCCTCTGTTGCTGCCCGCGCGGCTGCGCCGGGTCCTCCATCGCCGCCCGCGCGGAAGAGGCGGGAGAGGGCCGGATCCGGAAGTGACGTAACCGGCCCTCTCCCGTCTCTTCCGCGTGGCCTCTGGCCTTTCTGGGGCTCGTCGCGATGGCGACGAGCCTCGAGGAGCCCGGACGCCCACGCGGAAGAGGCGGGCGTGGGCGTCCGGGCTCCTCAGGGCTCATCGCCATCGCGATTGAGCCCCAAGGAGGCCAGAGGCTGCGCGGAAGAGGCGGGAGAGGGCCGGTTATGTCACTTCCGGATCCGGCCCTCTCTTGCCTGTTCCGCGTGGCCTCTGGCCTTACGAGCCCGGCAGCGGCAGCAAAGGTGGCGGAGGAGCCCGGGAAGCGGCCGCCCCAGCAGGTAAGTGCCCCCCTTCGTGCTTACCTGCAGGGGCGTCCGCTTCCCGGGCTCCTCCACCTCCACCGGGTCTCGCTGCCACCGCCGCGTGACCCCCCGCCACCCCGGTTTTCCCCCGGTTGGCCCGGTTGGCCCGGTTGGCCTCTGGATTCCCGGTTAGGACCGGGAAATCCCGAGCCACCTGGTCAGCCTAATTCAAGGAGTTATGGACAATTGTTTTCAGTTCATGGTTCACATGGCACACTAAGCCATTATGTTTAGCTAAAAATGCTTAACCACCATGGCTTAGAAGAAGGTTGCTGTGTTGAATTTAGTGACAGGGTTGGCCATCTAGGTTTCTGTGGCAGAATCTGGTTGCTGCTTCCCAAGGCATGAGCTAACCTGTTCTTTCAGATTGTGTTATATGTGCAATGACAGCTCTAAGACAACATGGCATGTGCATGCACATTAAGCACATATATCATAGAGAGGTCACCTGTGCAAACAGCTGGGCTCCAGAGTATGTCAGAGAACTCTTTCTACTTTATGAACCTCCCTGGGTACTTAGGTCATTCAGCAGTGTGCAGTTCCAAGTACCACCATTGTCTGATCTTAGCTTGGGTGGCACAAGGGGCAGGGCATTCTTGGTAGGAATTCCTTCAACAGAGAGGTTTGGCAGATCCACTCAAGTTTGGTTTTCAGTTAATAATAATAATAATAAATTTATTTATTTCTTATCCGCCTCTCCCTCTGGATTGAAGCAGGGAACAACATCAAATATAAAATACATAAAACTAATTAAAAGCACATAAAACTAATACATTATTAAAATACCAATAAAACTCTTAAAATTGAACTGGGTAGGCCTGTCGTACTCTTCTGGCAGATGTTTGAGGAGATGTGAATTCTATCCCAGACTATACTGTCTGATTAGAAGTTGCGCTTTTGTAATTATTGTTAATAATTAAATAAAATTATTTTTAGGCCATCTTTAAGTGTAGAATCTTCTATTTATGCTGTTGATTTTAAACAAATGTATTAGTGAAATTTTAATTGATAATCATCCTGAACACTGAAATGCCTTTTCAGGGGAAGAAGCACGAAAATGCCAAACCAAAGAGAGGGTCCCCAAAGGAAATGTCTTCAAACTGCTCCAGGACTACCAAAGGCATAGGTCGCAACACTTCCAGAATGAACCTGTTCAGATTACATGCTAAGCCACGATGGTTAAGCATTTTGAGCTAAACATGATGGCTTAGCATGTCGTGCGAACCATTCCCAACCATGGTGGCTACAAAACCATGGTTTAAATCTATTCACTAACCATTTGCTGCAAAGGGGTTAGTGGCCTGATAGTGGTTTAGCGTGTTGTCTGAACAGGCCCAATGTATCTATGTGGTGAGTCTTTAGAAGTCCCTTTTTTAAAAGCAAGATACACTTTAGCAAACAATAAATGCAGCATTTAGAGCAAAGGTGGGCAACTTGAGCCCCTCTGGATGTTTTGGTCTACAACTCCCATCATCCCTCACCCTTGGCTATGCTGGATAAGGCTATTGGGCAGTGTAAAATGCAATAAATAAATAAATAATGGGAGTTGTAGGCCAAAATATTTGGTGGTCCACAAGTCGCATACTCCTGACTTAGAGGCATCAATACTCCTCCTCTCCCCTGTGCTGCTGAAAGAGATGGCTAGCCACACTGTATGCATGTAATCACTTTTAACACACTCCCCCCACCCCCACCCCCTCTCTGAGGCAGTGGCTTAGCCTTCTTCCTGTTAGCTCTGCCTTGGAAGAATGATCTCAATTTAAATGGAGAAATGATGGATTTGTTTCTTTTGACTAACTTCTGTGCTTGCTAGCCTTACGATTTGCTCTGGACCTCAGGAGGTTGGAAGCAAGAATGGAACCCGTGCATTGTGTGAATGCCACTTTGCATTTCATGTAATGTGTACTGTGCTAATGTTGAACTCTAAAGCAACAGAAGAAATTATTAAAAGAGTTTCTAGTGTGTGTTAACAGCACTTCCATGGGACAATCTCTTTCAGTGCTCTACAAAATTATAGTACCTATCACCAAGTTCTGTTTCTAATTACACTAATTAGCCAGTAAGTCTGGCAGTGGCAGTTTAAATGTTAGGGAACACCTGACACAACCACTACCGCCTCCAACACATCCAGAATCTTTATTTCTTTTTTTGAAAGCAGCTCTGACTGTTCCATCATAGCCTGGAAAAAGCCCTGTCATGGCCAAAAATATGCTTTCCCCCCTTTTACCAACAATAAATCTCATTTTATTTTAATCCATCCTGCTATTGGTATGCCGTATTTTAAAGCATTTAGTCAGGTTTGATTTCAGATCACCATTCTGAAGTGGTGAACTAACCATAACTGGATAACTACAGGACATTTGGATTTTCAGTCAGGATCAAGATTCACTTTTGTTGGCTCAAACTGGCATGCTGTATGAATAGAACACAGGACGTAGACCAGGGAGATCTTGGTTCATATTCCTGATCAACCCTGAAGGCCATTGGAGGATCATGGGCCAGTCATGCTTTCTCACTCTGGCAGAGGGCCAAGACAAACATTATTTAAAATTGGTGCCTAGCAGCTACATCGCTCCACCTCCCATTTTTCACTGTCGAGTAGACACAGGGTCCCAAATCCAGATTGGGACCCTAGCAGGGCTGGTATCAAAGGTAGGCGTGGTTAGGAACCAGCCAGGGGCTCACACCACAAGAGGGACCCATTGAGAAGAGTTCCCTGGACTTGCTCCTCCTCTTCATCTTGTTTACCTGCTCAGACAATAGTGGTGGTGAAAAGGAAGAACAGTCGATGCCACTGCCTAGTTGTTCAAGGACTCTTATCCTGTCAAGGAAGCAAATGGTAGCAATGACAAGAAAGAGGATGAGGAGCAGTAGCTCATGGTTACAATGATGGTGAGAAGAGGGAGGGGACCCATTGCAGGGCATCTTGCCCAGGGATTCTCAAAAACTTGGAGCCAGCACTGGGGGGGGGGGGAGTCTTACTGCACCTATCCTCAGGTAAAAATGAAAAAGACGTAGCTCCTAGACACAGTTTCAAAGTAATGTCTGTTCTGGCTCTTATTTTACAGGGTTGGTTTGAGCTTCATAGCTAAGTACAGGTGTGAACAAAAACCCAAGCTTTTATCATTTCCCAAGACCAGAAATGGAAAAATTGGGAAACTGTGGGTGGGGCAGGGGGAATGGAGAAAATAACTTTTAGATTCTATTGCTCTTTTGGTTGAAGATAAAGTAGGTAGGCTGACCATATGAAAAGGAGGACAGGGCTCATGTAACTTTAACAGTTGTAGAGAAAAGGGAATTTCAGCCAGTGTCATTTGTATGCAATTAGTTCCTAATGAAATTCCCTCTTCATCACAACAGTTAAAGTTGCAGGGGCCCTGCCTTCTTTTGTATATGGTCACTCTAAGGTCCCCTCCACAAGGATTCGCTTTTGCGCCCGGTTAGGCGATTATGCTCACTATCCCTGAAGCGCCTTTACGCCTAATACCTCTGCACGAGAGGCGGCGACAAAAGGCGCTTCCCTCCCCTCCCCGCCGCTCCCCAGCTGGCTGGCTGGTAGGCTGTGGGCAGCAGGCGAGTGCTCCTCCTCCTCCTCGCCTTCCTTTACCCCCTCTTCTTCCTCCTCCTCCTCCCGCCGGACCCCCCGCCGCGGGTGCCAAGCAGGAGGCACCCCTCTTGCGGGGAAGGAGTTGCAGACGGGCGGGCGCCCGCCCAGAGACGAAGCAGCCGTGCTGCCCACAGCCTACCAGCCAGCCAGCTGGGGAGCGGCAGGGAGGGGAGGGAAGTGCCTTTTGACAGCCTGATCCCCTCAGCAGGAGCCGGAGGACAGTGGAGAGAGAGAGGTGCGTGAGAGCTACTGGACGCTGCCAGGCACCTTTGGCTGCCTTGGAAATGTGGCTGAGCAGCGGGGAGGGGAGGGAAGCGCCTTTTGACAGCCTGAACCCCTCAGCAGGAGCCGGAGGACAGTGGAGAGAGAGAGCGGCGGCGGCAGCAGCTTCCCATCAAAATGCGCTTTAATGGACGGAGCAAAAAAAACTCGCTATTTAACGTGCATTCGATAATGCGCACAATCAGGGAGATAACGCGCCTCTACGCCCCATTTGCGCTCCTCTCTTGTAGAGGTAATTTTTTAATGAGACTTGAAAGAGCTTTAAATCGCTCTTGTTGTAGAGGTAATTTTTTTTAATGCACCTTGAAAGAGCTTTAAATCGCTCTTGTAGAGGCAGCCTAATATAGTTCCTGCAACTTTAACTGTTGTGATGAAGAGGGAATTTCACCAGGAACTAATTGCATTCAAATGACACTGGCTGAAATTCCCTTTTCTCTACAACAGTTAAAGTTACATGAGCCCTGTCCTCCTTTTCATATGGTCAGCCTAAAAGTAGGAAAACATAAATGTGACATGTCTTGACCATGAGCAAGAGGAGCCTAATAAACACCTGAAGATCATATGAACCAGTCAAGCAGCAGTCAAGCATCAGGCTGGAGTTGCAATACCTATGAAAATCCAGCCTTCTACAACATGGCTCCCGAAAGATGTTTTAGACCATAACTCCCAGCAGCCCTAGGCAGCATGGCCAAAGGTCAGGGATGATGGTAGCTGTAGGCCAAATCATCTGGAGGTATAATGTTGAGGAAGGCTTATCTAAACAGACTACACTGGTGCTCAACTGAGGTCTTGATCCCTCTTGGGACAGCCTAGCCTTCCCATGCTCCACCTCCTTCTTGAAGAGCAGAGAGTCATTGCCTGTGCTTTTGAGGCACGTGGTATGAAGGACTTCCTCATGGAAATATGCCTCAAGAGATGCTACCTCTGGAGTGGGGTAGGTCCCAATTTCAGGACTCCTAAGTTGTGTTTGAGAACTTCAGGTTTGTTGTCAGGTCCCAGGCCTTGGCCTGGGCTCAGTATACTTCTGAGGCTTGTGCTGTTGGCTTTCTTCATCTAGCTAGTTGAGGACTGGCCCAAGACATTTGCTGCTTAAGAGAAACAAGATGTCCCCCTGCAATTCCTACACAGCTTAGGGCCAAATTCCCTGAAGGAATGTCTCCTCCCATATATATCTACTCAGACCCTAAGAATGTCCGAGCAATCCTTCTCTGGGAATCCCTGCCAAAGGAAGTGAGGTGGGTGGCTATTAATAAGAGGGCCTTTTCTATTGTGGCACTCCAGTTGTGGAATGAGCTTCCCAAAGAGGCTCACCTAGTGCTAGTGGAGCCTAGTGGCTCCAGTTTTGGTGGAGCTGTGATTCCATTCTGGGTTTCATTCAGAACCAGCCAGAACTCTGAAAGAACTATCCCAGGTGGTAAACCCTATCCTCAATGTAGGTTCAGCATCTTGGATAGCTCCTTTAGAGTTCTGACTTCTTCTGAATAAAACCCAGAATGGATTTGGAACCACCAGCCTTGCTCCCTGGCACCTAGGTTGTATTCTTTTCACTGCCAGGTGAAAACCTTCATATTTTCCCAGGCATTTTAGTCTTTCAGTTTCTGTTGCTTTAAATCTGTTACTATATTTTAAAGCTTTGCATTGCTGCTAGGTTTTATTTTGGTTATTACTTCTATTTTATATTGTGGTTTTAATCTTTTAATTTTTTTAGTGTATCTTATGTTGTATTTTATGCTTTTAATTGTTGTGAACTGGCCAAAGAGCTTTTGTATTTGGCATTATAGAAATGTAATGAATAAATAAATAAATAATAAATATTTTTTTTAAAAAAATGTCCTACAGTAGATTGCTAAATATTCCAAATCTATCTCAGCAGCTGCATTATGTGAAATGGTAGGTGCCTTAGTATGTATACCAGAGATAAGAATAAATCCATTCTGCTTCCAAGAGCAGGAAAAGAACTGACCCCTGAGGAATGTTTACTTGTAGCTCTCACAAAAAAAGCCTGACAACACATCCCCAAAAGGCCAAAATAAGAGGCAAAAGGACCATATCAAGTATCACAGATGACATTGTATATGACATTATTAGACTCGGGGGGGGGGGGGATATTTTAGGTATCAATAGGGCTGCAACAACAAGAAAATGCACAGTATATTAAGAGCATTTAATGTTACCTTTTCCTACTTAATATTAACCAGAAATGTAGATGCTTTTGAGAAATTGTCACAATTGACCAGCTGCCTCTTCCAGTCTCTGTCAGAAAGCTTGAAATTTGGATTGACTTAGTTTGAAAACTTACAGTCATTATTTATTTCCTCCTGTTTCTGAGGAAGAATGTGATTCCTGATTTGCTTTGGAATTGGGTGGGGGTGGGATACGTGCAGCTGCATTGTTCTATAATTCAGGCAAAACCATTCAGATCTTGTGGTTACTTATTCATTTCCTATGTGTGTGTTTTTGTCTGCAAAACACTGAAGTGTTGGCTTTTGCTATGAAGATAATAAATAAAATAAGAGTCTGTTGTATTTTTAGTTGGGACTCAGGATACCAGTGTGTAAATATTTTAGAAGATTTTATTAAAAAAATATCCCCCCCCGACATCCACATTTTGTGATGCTTGTTCTCTTATTAAAGAAAATCTTTCAATATATTGCTTGGATTATCCATCTGTCAAAATATCACCTTTTGGTTTGGGTTTTTATTGTTTAAGAGAAAATCTGTAATAATTTATGATGGTAGCTCCCTTTCTATATGTATTTGTGTGGGGTGGAAGGGTGATATTACAGTGGAATTTCTACTTCATTTAGTTAACAAGGTTCTACATTTTTTACCTCAAGCTGAATTTAGCAGTAGGAGAGGAGGCAGCTATAGGAGGCAAATAAAATATTGTCATTGTGCTTGCATTTTACTATCCTGGATATCATTATACAGAGAGTGCCTTTAATGGCATTTTCTCTTCATTTAACTTCCCGCTGAGGAAAAAAAAACCCTGTAAAATCCCACAAAGAAGAGAAACAAGTGCAAGCATTATCCATATGGTTTTGGTTTGTGTATACTCTAGAGTCCTATTTCCCTTAAAAACTGTACTTATGTTAAGAGACTGTGTTTATATAATGATTTCATGAGGTAAATGTACAAGCCAAACAAATGGACACAGCATATAATAAAAATGTTTCACCTCATAAGATTCTTCATCTCCAGCGACCATGCCCACAGTTTTAATGAAAGGGTGGCCAGGATTGTCAACACCAGTTTGGATGCACTGATCTAGTGTGTAGCCATTGGGAGTCATCTTGTCCCTCAATTTGGCATAGACTGCTGGAGTGAGGCACTCAGCCATGCAGTTGTTGTGTTTACGGAGATCAGGATAGTCTGCGCTGGGTAAAAAGAAATTAAAAACATTCATATTGATCAGTAACGCTTGGTTCTGCTTTTCCTTTCATTAGTATATAGTGGGGGAGGGTGAACAGAATCAGCATCTTACTTGTCTACATGTCATTAGCAAAAATAACAACAAAGGAATATATGTAAATATTTTACAGGGAATCAGAAGGTTTGAGGAAAACAGCAGGGAACTGAAACATGTGATTGGTTGTTGGCTCATGCATGCAGTTGAAATGTGTAGAGGAAGAAAACATACAGTGCTTCCCATGCGTATGCTGGCTTCCAGCTGAAACCACAGGGATAGTTTCAGTAGAGAACGGAAGCATTTAGGCAGATGGAAAGAAGCAAATGACCTTCAGGATTTATATTTTTGTGTGTTTCTGCCAAATTCAAAGTGCAAGTAAACTTAATGAGCTGAATCTGCAACTGGTATGAATCAATGTAGCTCAAGCAGATTTGCTGAAACTATCTGTTTACCTGATTTTCAGATATGGATCTTTTACACTACAATATTGATAGAGAGCATCATCACACGGTGGGAAATCGCGTTTCCTTACAGTTGCTTCTCTGCCCCTGCTTTTGACTCTCATTGCTTCCTCTTTCTTCCCCGAGGGAAAAGAGGAAGTAAACAAAGACCACGTGGCCCATTCAGGAGCTGTTTTTATTGAGCCGCTTTTCCTGCACACAGCAGGAGATCGTGCCACATCTCATTTTTAAAAAACGGATTAAAAGGGATCTATTTTGCTACAGAAAAATGAGCAGAAGGAGCATAGGAGGCAGATGATGTTGTCTAAAGGACGCACGCACATCCATAAGTGGGCAGTAGCGAGCGTGCGATAAAACACTCATCTGATGAACCTCAGAGACTTTGTAATATTATTACCAATGTGAGCCAGTGTGGTTTAGTGGTTAGAACATTGGATTGGAACTGGGGAGAATCTGGTTCAAAGCCCCAAAAAAACTATGAAGCTCATTGTGGGAACATGAGCCAGCCATTCACTCTCAGCCTAACCTACCTCACAGGGTTATTGTGAGAATAAAATGGAGGGACCCTTTGAGCTTCTTGGAGGAAAGGTGGGGTTTAAATGTGAAAAATAATACCCATTAGAGAGAGATGTTGTAGAATAAGTTCCACAGGACCCTCTGTGGGTTTAAAAATTACATCTCCATATTATAAGGAGCATCACTATGGCCCTGACTTGCAATTTTTCTCCATTCATTTGTACCCTCCAAACCCAATTGATTTGTGAAATCCAGCCTCTCCTGCTCCATTCATCTTGGCTCATTCTCCTGACTCACTTTCTCAGTGGTGCTTCCTTGTCTAACCACTTTTCAACATGAGAATGATCTTCTTCACCATTAGGCTCTGTGTGAGATTTTCTCCCACTCTGCCTTTTTCATGGCCCAGTCCTTCATTATGCCCCAGTTCCTCCACTCCTATTTCCTTCTGCCTCTGAATGTTCTAGTTGTTTGTCCCTGCCTCACTTTCTGGAAGGGCCAGTGTAAAGGGCCATCATGACTGGGCACCTGCTGAGGGTCTACACCTCATTAGGGGGCCCACTGACAAGAGCCCTCTCAATCTGCACACCCATCGCTTGCTGGTAGGTGGTGGAAATGAGGAGGAGGAACTTTTGACAATGACAGTGACGGAATAGGGGACCCATTGAGGGCGTCTTGCCCAAAGGCACCGCAAAACCTGGAACCAACACTGCTTCCTGGCTTCTAAGCCCATAGGCAATTCTGTCCTGCTTTCTTTAACCACTCTGCCTTGCATCCCTTTGCTCTGTTACTTCTTGGTCTCAGTTTTCCTTCCTACCCACAATCTTCCCAATGGCAGTTCAACAGAGATTTTCAAGCCCTTCTTGTAACATGCCTCACCACTTGTTCATAAAATAATTGTACAGAAGTATTTACCTTGGAGGAAACAGTTTTTGCCTCTCATAGCATCCAGCTTTCACGTTCTGCTGATTCAACAAATATCCCGTAGTCAAGGCCCCACCACTAACTGTTGCAAAGAGAACAGCAGCTCTTCGACCAGCTAGGAGACGTGAGAATGTACTAGTCATCTTTTTGTACCTAATGTTTTTGGAAGATTCAAAAAACAAAACACCACACAAACACACAATGAGAACTAAAATAATACAATAGGAAATGTGTAATGTTAAAATAAGAATGGTATAGGGCCTAATTGGCTGATGGGTTCATGGAGGTTGGAGGCATGTACATACTCAACGGAAGGGTCAGACATACAGCACCTGTTCATCCTACCTGTCCTTGGGAAACTTCAACCAGAATGCAACTACCTGACAGTTGACAAATGTAAGGTGCTTTGGTCATATTACATTTGTTTTAAAATAACTTCCTTGGCCTTCCATATTGTTTCCAAGCCAAATTCAAGGTGCTGTTTTGACCTTTAAAGCCCTTATTGGCAGGTTGGACACTTATGAATCACCTTATGAATAAAAAAGAGGGAATGTACCATCAAAAAAGAGGACAGTGATATGCACAGCATTCATATATGTTGATATACATGTATAGATGCAAATTTAGAAATATTGATTATATGGTAAATAGAGTACCTCTCATCTCATCATATTGTAGAACACTGTGACAAGGTGACTATTTTCTAGAAAATAGTGGCCTTCTTTTGACCTACAGCTACAACAAACACATCCCATAATTTGGGGGCTTTTCTCACTGAGGCATTTATCATGCGCTTATCATTCCCTACTCCCATCATGACCCTCCAAGCATTTTCAGTGAGCAGGGGAAATGTATCATTTAATTACCTGCTTTTTTCACTTGTATATTCGCGCTATTCTGCTATACCACAGTGCCACCTCTCTAGCAAAAAAGCAGGAAAGGATGGACTCTTGTGTAGTGCTCAGATCTCAGTTCTCCAACACAACTGAAAGTAGATACAGCAGATTCACAGCGGATAAACAGCCTTGTGTAGAAAAGCTCCTTAAATCGTGTGTAATAAAACTTTATTTCATAGTTCACCTCTTCAGGTTGGCTCATAACCAACATATTGGGAAGAATGCTTATACATGAAAAATTAACATATTTGTGCTGTTTAGATTTTACACACATAATTTTTATTAGAAGACTGAAAATGGTTAAAACATGATGAGATAGAGTATAGTCTGTTTTTCCCTTTGGGCTCAGCTGCCACATACATGAACACATGTAAAAACTTCCCTAAAATACATAAAATTTAGCACATACTAATGTTTGACCATTTTCCATTCACAAGTAAGTGATTGCTTAGAGAAATGCGCTGTGTGGGCCGACAATACACAGCCTTTATACATCACTGTTTCATTTGGTACTTTCCCCACTGGGCTGTGGACATGAATGTATAGCATACTTGGTTTGTTTTTAATAAGGGACAGTCACTAAACTGACAAGTGCTGCTGCAAGTAGCTCCACACCCACTGCTGGGCACTTGTGTCTGCACATACCTATGCTGCACCTTGAACACCAGCACTATCTTCAAGGAAGGAAGGGACACCCTTCCATCCAGAACTTCCACGTATCCCACAAATTTTGTTAGCACTGTCAGAGCTAATGTCACCCACTATATGTCAGGTGCTGCCATTCACACAGCGCTGGCTGCTGGTATGGAGATCGTTCTAGGGGAGCCACACACATAGCAGGCTTTTGTGCAGGCAGGGACTAATCCAGACTTTTTCTGTGAGTACAGCATGCTTGCTAAATTATGTGTTAAATTGTGGTACACTTCAGTGCATAGTTCAAGTATAGAATTCACTACGACAAGATGTAGTGATGGCCACCAGTTGGATGGTTTTAAAAGGGGGTTGGATGAATTCCTGGAGGAGAAGACTATCAATGCTTACTAGTCCTGATGGCTATGTGCTACCTCCAGTATCTGAGGCAGTAAGCCTGTGTGCACCAGTTGCTGGGGAACATGGGTGGGAGGGTACTGTTGCATCATGTCCTGCTTTGTGGGTCCCTGGTTGACAGCTGGTTGGCCACTGTATGAACTGAGTGCTGGACGAAATGGACCATTGGTCTGATCCAGCATGGCTCTTCTCATGTTCTTATGTTCTGGGACTTGGATTGCATGGCTTATAATGTCCCTTCCAAATCTATGTGTTCACTGATGGAAATATTCACTATACTTACAGTGTCTTTCCTTACATGGAAAGTGGATAATCTCATTCATTTCCCATGGGCAAAATCTTCCAAGTTTATATTATACCTCAGGGCAAAATTAACATCACAAGAAGAGGTTGATGGAGCAGGGAAACAGCTGGCTTGAGTACAATGGTTGGGTTTGTAGGCCCTGAGTCATCCAATTTACCATTCAGTTTTTCTTCAGTGTTCTCAGAAGCCTATTCCTCCTGCTTACTCATCTCTCAGGCCTCATCTACAAGAATTTGCCTTTACGCCTGGTTAGGCAATTATGCGCATATTCACAGAAGCGCATTTACGCCTAATACCTCTGTACGAAGCGCATTAGTGGACGACCAAAACGCGATTTAAACTGTTGACATGCGGAGAATCGCTTGTTCACATAGTCAAAATGCGCTTTAACGGCCGGAGCAAAATAAAACTTGCTATTTAATGCACATTTGATAATGCGCATAATTGGAGAGAAAACGCGCCTCTACGCCCGATTTGCGCTCCGTTCTTGTAGAGGTAAATTTTTTAATGCACCTTGAAAGAGCTTTAAATGCCTCTTGTAGAGGCAGCCTCAGTCTCTTTTTATCTGAAGGCTTTAGCAGAGTTAGCATTGTGTCCTAAAACATTGTTTGTGACAAGAACAGTGTCATTCATGAATGACAAGCCTTCTAGCCCCAGGATAAACTGATCATAGTAATCTAGCTCTTCCTTTTGTTCATATCATGGGGTGAGTGTCAAATGGCATTACTAGCTATTTTCTTGGATAGAAAAGCTTTAGTGTCTTAAGGTTTTTCTTACTTTACAACTACACTTTTTTACTCATGTACTCATTGCATATCATTGCACAGATCTGCACAGGGCCATGTTTGATGCTTGTTCTATGCCTACTTTAAACTATTTGATACCAGGCTTCCATTAACCTTCAGGGCAATGGGCATTCAAAAGTTAATCAAACTGTTTCTGCATCCTGAGCACACAGGTTCACATTTCTGGGATTAATCACTAAGAAGAAAGGAAAAGTTTCAAGTCAGTTATTCCTGTAGCTCAGTAGCAAAGTTTAATTTAAAACACAGGCAGTATGAACAGACTTCATGTATCAGGTTTCTTTTAATAGATTTAAGGTACTAAAGATATGAAAACTATATCAAAATAAGTAACTATAATCTAAATCCCAAAACTTTTAAAACAACAACAACAACAACCCTGAAGCAATAAAACACTGTCCTCTTTTAACCCAATTATACAATGCTTGTGTGTGCATGTGCGTGTGTGTGTGTATAGGGAACATATGAAATTTTCTTAATAGTTCCTATTTAAGCCTCATTCATTCCTGAGCTTCAGGACTGGTCTCCATTTTACAAACCCACTTGCCTAGATGGATTGAAAATATTATCCTACTGCATCTAGCAGTTTGTACTATTGATGGTTCCATTATTATAATCAAAGACTATAGTATTTATTTATTTAGATTTTTTTCTATACCACAGGTGGTATAGAAACATTTCTAAATAAATGTAAAACATATTCAGGCAATTTACAATGCTAAGTTACAATGCAACTATAAAGTCCGGGGGGCCTCCGATTTTGTCCGATCCGATCCGTGACAAAATTGGAGGTCCCGATCCAGGTCCCGATCCAATCTGGGGGGTCTGTGCACACCCCTAGTATTGTTATGTGCATTTCCCCATGAAAAACTTTTATCTTGAATTTGTGTGTTGGGGGTCCCCTGAAATCCTGTGGCAAATATCTGGGATCGTGAGAGCAGCATTGGTAGGCATAGAACTGGCAGCCTCCATTAGTGACACTATCTGATGAGGCAGAAAGTGGCAGCCATTGTTTCAAAGCTGGTGGACTGCACTTCACAAATTCAAACAGCCTCTACTTCCAAACAAATGTATAAGTTTAATTTAAACAAAGACTCCTATACAGAGCTCTCTTAAGCTGTGGCCACTCTCCCCTCAAGCCAGAAGCAATTGGTGTTGCCCTTAACTACTTCCTGGTTCCTCCCAGAAAGCACAACTCATTCAGCCTGAATCTATTAGTTCTTTCATATTGTTACAGCCATCAGGGGGAGCTCTGGGCAATGGTAACTCCAGAATGTTTTGCATCCTACCCCTGAATTTGACCTCTGAAAATCCCCACAATGCCCCCTCTTCTGTGGCTGCTAAGCTGGAGGGGCCATTTCTGGGCAGTCCTAGAAAATATTTTTTTGTAAAACTAATAGAGCCATAACCATCATGAAATTGTGGTTGACCTTACCTGCTATTACCAGAACCCTCCTCTACCAAGGTACAGATTCTTGTCTCTGATCTCATGCCAAGTCTCTGAAATGTAGCACAAGATCAGGGAGAAATCCCTTTTTCTATTCTCCAGCTCTAAACATGATGCTCAGGACAATGTGTGTATAGAAAATAAGCTCCTGCCATCCTCTCAAGAGTTCAAAGCTGGGGAAAGGGCAAAGGCTTGTTCTGCCTCTGCCTCCAACAGGCACCTGATTGTGGAGTACCTCCCAGGTGCAGAACAATCCACACACACCGCTCTTCCTGCTCCAGCTCAGAGAGGAAGAGCTGCAGGTGAACAGGCTTTCTTTGGCTCTGTACATGACCAGTACCTGGAGCATCTATTAGGTCTAGAAGCAATCTCAAGCACTTTAGACTTCTCTCAAACTTAGAGAGAGGCAGAGGTGGCAGCTTGCTCTGTCTCTGCACCCAACAAGTGCGCTGATCTTGGAACACCTGCCAGTATGTGCAGAACAGCTGCCTTATGTTTTATAACAGAGCCATGCATTGGATTTGGTTTCAGAAGAATGGCGAGGAGTCATGTGTGAACTTATCCAGAGTCATATGCAGTGTCTAGTAGCATATGTATACTTATTTGGTAGAGTTGGCAACTATTATGAAGTTGGAGTTGATTTTCATAGCAGTAGAGTGCTACTAACACCAAAGCTAGATAATGCACAGTAGCTGTCTTGCACAACATACTTTTCTTGTTGATAAGAATGCTCCTTTCTTTGCTATCCCACTTTTTCCTCCTTGGTGAAGGGAGGGAGGTGTGTGTGTGTGCCTTCTGACAGTCTAAACCTGAGTGAGACAAGCCTTATAAAATCCTAGGCAGAATGGCCTGTTACCTGTTCTCATCTGAGAGAAGGAAGGCACACCACCTGCTCAGATAAACAGCCCCTGGGGTGGCACCTGTTGCTTCAAAGGAACCAGACTAACTGCATCTGTGAATTGAGGAGCTTGTGTAAGCCTTCTTTGCTTTTATTATCTGCATCCATTTTCCATCAATAAACTATATCATCCTTTCACATAAGTGGATTTAATTCATATTGGTTTTAGATCTATTTAATGTGGGTCCTGGCTGGGTCAGTCCCCATGTTTAAGACAATGCTGCAAGGTGTAGTAGGGATGCAAAATCTCTTGTATCCTGAGAGCTGAATTCCATTTTGGGGGAGCTTTCTGGGTCCACTTTCTAGTGGTGGGTGGGGCCAAAGGCAAAGGGGACAGAACCCCAAAACACAGCATATTAGCTTAAAGTTTTTCCTGCTAGTAACTAAGGCAGGATCTACACTACTGCTTTATAACGGTATCGAAGTGCACTGTCAACTGTTTGGGCCTTTGACACATTCCATATACTGTTTTCAAACTGCTTTAATAGTTTATATTCTGCTTGGTGTAGATCTGCCCTAAGCCTTAGTATTTCAACCATTTAGAATGGGGAAAGCTACACAAAAACTAGGAAATCATCAAATTATAGGTAGTTGTGTGGAAAAGTGCGTGACTATTTGAGGAACCTTGAAGGAGCAGACTGGGAATAATAAAAGGGCTGGATTTTACTGCCTGACGTTCTGTATTCTAGTGATAGGGTTTACAGGTACAATTAGTTGAAACTGACCCTGGAAGGAGAGCTCAAGGTTCATTAACAATGGTCTCACTGAAATCTGATGCCATTTGTATATTTTTTGAGGGAGAATCTTTACATGTATATTCAAGACAATAGTAGGGTGGCCATATTTGGGAGACCAAAAAAGAGGACAAGCTGGGAGGGTGGGCGGGAAAGCAGCTTTCTTGGGCCTCTGGAAAGTGCGTCATTCCCCCTGCCTCCTTAAAGGCCCCAGTTGGAGCAGAGGACGGGAAAGTGTGGCAATCCTGCCTCCACTGCTCCAATCGGGGCCTTTTCTATAATGTCTGGGAATGATACACTTTCCCCTTTAAGGCTGTGATTGGAGCAATGGGAGGGAAATGACCCGCCTCCAGAAAGCACATCATTCCCTCCCACCATGCTAACGGCAGCCTTAAAGGGGAAAGCGTGTCTTTCCAGGACATTGTAGAAAATTACCAAAAATCCCCCCTGACACCCAGGATAGAACAAAAACCAGGACAAATCCGGGGAAATCCTGACAGTTGGTCACCCTAGACAATAGGGATCTTTTGTGTGAGTTTAAAATGGCCATAAGATTAAGAAATATTATCTGTTGACCACCCTGGAGTATAAAATTGCTGGAATTGCTTCTGTTCTGACTGATATATGCAGCCTTCTTATTCTGTCAAGGGATTGCCCCTCCCAGTGTATTTCCTTGTACTGGTAACCTGTCAAAATTAAGAAAATAAAACAAGACAATGATCTTAGTTCTTCATAAAAATAACCAACAGATTGCCACTGTTGAATGCAAGATATTCCAACAAATAACAGGTAACATTAATGAGACTAGACAGTCCGTCATGTTTAACTAGCTCCTGCCATTTCTGCTGGCAAGGAGGCATTGTTGTTGACACAATCATCATATACATTGTACCAGCAGTGATTGATTGACTGACTATTATTTTTACATCTTGAAGCCCTTTAATACAATAGGCTAGATAAAGCAGAATGTTATAGCACATAGAAATGGCAAAATCCATGAGTTATGATACTAATATAAGCTGTTTGATTTTTGTGTCTGTAAATTAGGGTAGATCATCATCATGTTTTTTGTAAAAGCATCACCTGGTGACCTTACTGTATTATTGGGTGAAAAGGTTCCAATTCAGAAAAACTAAAAGTTAGAAGGATAGGAAGCTGCCTGTATGGAGTCAGACTATGGATCCATCTAGCCCAGTATTGTCAGCGCTAACTGGCAGTGGCTCTCCAGGGTTTTAGGCAAGATAATTTCTGAGCCCTGCCTGGAGATGTCAGGAATTGAACTGGGACTTTCCATAACTATATAATAGAAAGCATTTGAAAACTAGCCATTTCTCTGACAATACTGGTTTTTCAACATGGAGACCATTTCACACAACTATTTCTGCAGTAAAAATGCTATGGTTAAATTCAGTAGATGAGGACCTTTGGTGTGCTGCCAAATAATGTGAAATTCAGGTTATAACCTGAACATTATGTACCCTGATTTTGAATGACCTCTGCAGCTATGCTCTTATTTAAGGCATTTATCTTCACATAGATCAAGTAAGCATGCTCTCTATTTTCTAACATTGCTACTGGCTGTTAGCCCTTCAATTTCTTTTTCAATGATTCATTTTATGTATCCTTAACCTTTTTCACATTGACTGATACAATGCCTGATCCCGAAGCAAACTGAGCTGCCTTAACTTTCACCCCTATGCCAGTTCCATCAATCTTGGCTCTGAACTAGTATCTAAAATTAGAACATGTTCCCATATGCGAGGCATGCAAAATAGAAGGCACAGAAAGACAGGAGTAGTTATGAAGTGGTACAAAGAGGCATGATAAAAAGAAAGCTTGTGTGGAACGTGAGAGTGTGTAAATGAAAGGGGTATAAAACAATACAAAGAAAAAGATATAGGACTGGTTCTAAAGTTACTTGCAAAGCAGTATTTTCAATAATTTTGTGTCACATAAAATCCTGTAACGGCCCACATTATTGGGTTAATGGGTTCCTGAGGTTTGAATGAAAGAGAGTTATCAGAAGAAACATGCAGTAAAAGCTGAAGAATTAGAAAACCCAAGGTGTGTGTGTATGTACAAAGCTGACTGAACAATGTGAACAAAAAATGCAGTTGATCAGTGGACTTTAGAAGAGGAAAACAATGGACAAAGGAACTCCCAAGGTAAGCCTGAGAAAAAAGTTGTATGAATGCCAGCAGGTGGAGTGGTGGCCAAGACCTCTGAAGAAAAGTGATGTTCTTTAGCATCATTAAGACGAACACAATTTTTATGCAAAGCTCTGCTGGCCTGCGGAGGCACGGAGAAGGGCCAGCAGCCATTCGGCTCGCTGGGCACCCCTTCCCCAGGTCCCAGCATGCCAGCACCTCACTACAGTTCAGTAAAAATTTTGACATTTTTTTCTTTTAAGCCAAAGCTCTGCAGAGATGGCCTGGCAGCCATTCAGCTCACTGGCCCACCCCTGTCCCTGTCTAGCCGATACGACCAATCAGGGGTCTGCATCGGCTGGGGCACGCCTCCCGACACAGCTCTGGAACAAGGCAACACACAGCAGATGCTGTCATCGCCTCACCGCAAGCAGAAAAAGTCAGGGTAAGTCCCCAGCTTTTTAAAACCAGAGCTCTGAGATGGCTCCACAATGGCTGCTGCATCATATAAATGACCTGCCGCCACTGTGGATCCACCCCGGGGCTTTCCTCTTGTCAAGATGTGCCCCCAGGCGGGTATATATCCATTCAGTTGATTAAATTATGGACTTTACTGAATTATGGACTTTATTAAGTTATACTTAGGAAATCTTCTGACAAATGTCAATTTTTGTAGCAACAAATAAGAAAAAACCAACTGGCTAAGAGTTTTGTTTGTTTGTTTTAGCCAACTAAAGGAAAAAGCAGAAAACTGACAGAAATATCGTGAAGCTAATCTGAAATCATCAATCAGATAGAGCAGGTTTAGGGAGCTGGAAACGTACTTCAGTTAAAAAAAGCTTAAGACAATAATTTGTAAAAATCACTGCTTGGTTGACATAACGAATGAGAGAAGCAAATTCAAAGTTCAGAAAGGTGCAACTGCAGCCCTCAGGGCAGCCTTCTTTTAAAGTTACAGGAATAATGTTGTTTCTCTAGCATCACAGAGCCTGCCCCCCAAGGGGGATTATAGATGTCAGTCATAGCCCTTTGGCTAGCATGGTCCTGTGTGATACACAGCTATATCCATTGTCACAGGAAGGTGATGACCCAAACAAGATGGTGAGAAGCAGGAACAGAGGAAGCTGCCTTATAATTAGTGAGACCATTGGCCCATCTAGCCCAATATCGTTGACACTGACTGGTAGCAGCTCTCCAGGATTTCAGGTGGAGACGCCATGGATCGAACCTGGGACCTTCTGCATGCAAAGCAGGTGCTCGATCACACCAAGCTATGGCCCCTCCCCAGGCTAAACTTGCTCCATGCCAGACTGAGTTGAGGATCCTGGACTGCGTCAGAGTACAAGATCAGGACTACAGGCAGCACTCCTGCAGCTGAGAGCAGGCGAAGAATTTGCTCCAGCTTGTTGCAATTGCTGGGCTTTTATAGTCTAGCCTGAAGTATCCAGCCTGAAGCTCTTGTCTTCTTAGTGCTGTAGCTTTGTGAGTTAAAGGGCCAGTTTCCTCTGGTGCAGCTATTGGTGCCTTCTAGGTTGGCAAGGTTTGGGACTGTGGAAACTCTGGCCACAAATGCTCTGCAGGGCTTTTTTGATTCTCAAAGAAGTCAGGAGGGCTAGGTGTGCCAGTGGATGTACTCAGGATGGGCCAGTGATCCTCTTTGGAGCCATTACTTGTGCTTGAAGACTCTGGACCCCAAAGTTTCAGGGTCAGCAGGAGTCATGACAGAACCCGACAAGTTGAGTCAGGAGAAATTTCTTCTGCCTCCTTCCCCTACCAATTCTTTGCCCAGGGATTTCTTACCTGGTGATGGATTTCAATAAAGTTGTAGTAAGCATGTGGCATCTTTCCCATCCTTTTCCCTACTGTGGTGCAATGCGAATTTGCAGTATAATTTCTCATATTGTTAAAGCCTTTATTACCTCCCTGTTTTCTTTGTACTGTAAATGAAAATTACAGTATTAAATTTCGTTACTCTTGGAGAGCTGTCTCTGCAACATTGCTGGGCAAAATATTTACTTTTACTGTGCTAAATCCTGCTGCCTTAAAGCACAGGTCAAAGACATGTCACAGTAGCATTAACCCCTTAAACACATAACAAAAAGATGTCTACAGTCTCAATGTCTTGTTTTGTAATGTTTTTTGACACGCAGCTTGATGTTCAGCCACTACAGCATGGAGGGTGAAAGGAAAATGTGACAGGAAATATTAGTTTGGATCCTCCAGCAGGGTGATGGCTTTATACTAAAACTTATTTTCTGGAAGCCTCCTAAGGTATGAAACCTCATGCCCTTTTCGCACAGTTGCAAGCACATACATGGTATACCTATAGAAAGCCTACGTATTGTGAATTGGATTGAGATTTAGACATTGTTAGAGTAGACCTATTTCAATCAATGGGATTTAAGTTACTCATGACTGATCAGAACAAACCTGACTTGGAAATATTTATAGGAGTCAGGAAGTACCACTTGACCCACTATGACTTATTGGCATTAAGTGATACCCTTCCTATTCTGGCCAGTTCTGCTTCCAGCAACCATTGCTTTATTTATAAGATCTGACTGGGCTATTTCTATTTTTATGTCATGTGTTAAGTCAGCCTGAAGGTTCCATGGAATTGTATTTTGTAGTGGATACTTGCCAAAATGAACACAATGGGTTGTATCCAGACTCTGCCTTCCACAAGAAGAAGGGAACTTCTGTGAAAGGAAGGGCTCCTTTTGCAGAAGATCCCTCCACCCAATTTTGGGATATCCTGCCCTCCCCTCCCCACACCACAGCTCACCCCATTCAGCAGGGTCTCCTTCAGGAGCCTGGAGGGACCGCTGTCAGAAGGAGGGGGTGATCAATTTCTGACAGCAAAATTCATCCAACTTAAATCTGGATCCAGCCCAAATAAAATGGCTGAAAGATGTGACTCAGAAAGGCTTCCACTTTCCCTAGGACTCGGAGGACTACCTGAATCGCTGACCCCAATTTAAGCTCCTGGGAGCTGTATTTGCAACCAGCATGAACTAGCTCAAAGATAGCAACTTAGGAAACAGCAGTATACTGAATCAGATCATTGGTCCATCTAGTTCAGTATTGTCTATACCAGCTATTCCTCAAATTTAGGGCCCTTGATAGTCCATGCTGACTGGGGTTGATAGGAGTTTGAGTCCAATATATCTGGGTGACACTAGATTGGTGATGGTTGGTCTCCATTGGCTGGCAGCTGCTCTCCAGAGTTTCAGACAGGAATGTTTCCCATTCCTACCTAGAGATGTGACAGGCATTGAACCTGGGACCTTTTGCATGCAAAGTGTGTGCTCTATCACTGAGTTACAGCCTTTCTCCAATTATATGCTGCGCAAGGTCACTCTCACTTGTAGCAACACATGCCAAAGGAGAAAGGTGTCCAACTACAGCAAGGGAGAAATTCAAACCAACTAGAAAAGCAACAGTTGCTAAGCACATTCACTGCATTCCAGTTCCATTTTTGTAATAGATTTTTTTATATAAAAGAAATCAGTGCATAACATATTGTGCACCAAGGCTTATAGAATATCCATTGCAAAGATGAAGCAGCTGATTTTGTGTGTGAGTAATTATAGAGAGCACTAGTGACTAAACAAGGCGCACCATTTTAATTTTGTACACAGGTTTCAAAAGCTGTCCTTCGAGCTAATTTGTTGTCACTGACCTTTCAAACTGGAAGAGGAATGAAAACTCTGAGCAAATTTAATTGCTTTTTCTACAGCAACATTTCTTAACCTAGGCCTGATATATGAACTTCAAGAAACTGATAGCAGCCAATATAGAAGGTCACACGCTTGAAAGCTTTCACCTTTCTCTAGCATTTCTTTAAGCAGATTTGGGCATCTGCTGCAATCCCAAGCTTTTGAAGCAGATGTTGTTTCTTGTTCATTCAAGAAAAGAAAAATCAAATGTTCTTTATCAGACTGTGATGGAGGTTTAACAGAGGCTACTTCAAGAGTTTGGAAACTAACTACTTAAACTAGCACAAACTATTCTTAATTGCTACCAAGAAAAACCTTTTTGGGCCCAACATTCAAGAAAAATCAGGGTGCAGTTGCACTCAGGTCCTGCTTGTGGGTTTCCTGTGGGCAGCTGGATGGCCACTGCGAGAACAAAATATTGGATTAGATGAACCCTTGGCTTGATCCAGCATGGCTCTTGTTTTTTTTTGTTTTTTTTTTAAATATTCAACATAAAATACAACATAATCACAACATAAAATACAATACCAAACTAACAAACCCTTCACAAACCCCCCCGTGCTCCCCTCCCCCCAGAGACCTGTCTTTATTCATTTATACATTTTTCCAAAATTGTAAAGAGTCTTTTAAAGATGAACATCCTTTCCCCTTTATTAATACATATTCCAAAAATGGACTCTATATATTTTCAAAATCATTCTTCCTGTATAGTCCCCTCTTTACTTTAAGATTACATGTTAGTTTATCATTAAGTGCAATATCCCATATTTCTTTATACCATTCTTCTATTGTATAATTCCCTTGCATCTTCCAATTCTTAGCTATCATTAATCTAATGGGTGCCAGGAGGTTGTTAATCAATTCCATCATGCTTAGCTTCCCAATTCCTTTATCCCATATTGAAAGTAAAGCCAGTTTTGGACTTAATTCCACATTGCTTCCCGTTATTTCACTTATTTCTTTAAACACCCTTTTCCAATTTTTTTGTACATATTCACAACTCCACCACATATGGAAATATGTTCCAACCTCCTGACATCCCCTCCAACAGTTCTTTGAGATTTTCTTATCTATCTGATGTAATCTTACTGGTGTTAAATACCATCTCCATACTATTTTATAATAATTCTCTTTAATCCTAACCGATAATAACTTTAACATTCTTGCATTCCAAATCCTCCCCCAGTTATCATCATTAATTTGTTCCTTTAGATCATCTTCCCATATCCTTTTAAGAGAGTCTCGTTGATCTCCATCCTCTATCAGAATTTTATAAATTTCACTAATCAAACCTTTCTTACTTTTATTTTCCCCATTCTTTTCTCTTGCTTCTATTAAATCTTCAAATCTAGTATTATCTCTACAATCCTTATTCTTCTTTTTCCAATCCTGTGTCCATTGTTCTAATTGTATACATTTAAACCAAGCTATCTTTTGTCCTCTTAATATCTCCCCTATTTGCTCCTTATTAGTCATTCTTTCCATCCAATCTTTCAATTTAATAATTCTCTGACCCCTCAATCCCCCTTCCAACTCTCTTTTTAAATTCCCTGGGAAGTTTTCCATTACTACCACTGGGGTTAGAGGAGAACTTCCTGGTATTAATTTTCCTTTAAATCTCTCCCATATCTCTAAAATATTTTTAATAGTGGATTATCCAATCCCATCCATTCTTTCTTTTGTAATTTGGTGAAGAAAATATTTTGTAATTTTAAATCTATTTCTCCTGTTTGCGTCTCTAACCATTCTAACTCATCCTCCCCTACTATACTATTTATAACATGTCTTAATTGATTAGCTATATAATACATCTTTATATTTGGAAGTCCCAACCCTCCTTTCTTTTGTGTCTTATACCATCTCCCTTTGTTAATCCTTGCTTTTTTATCCCCATTACAATAAGCATTTATCATATTTTGCCAACTCTTTAACTCTACTTCCATTATTTTAATTGGTAACATTCTAAACAAGAAATTAATCTTAGGTAATATCTTCATTTTAATAACCACTATTCTACCAAACCATGAATGTTTTAACTTTCTATAAACCTCTATTTTTTTCTATATCTATTTCTTCAAACTATTAAAATTAATTTCTTCTAACCTTACTAAATCTTTTGCTATATTAACTCCTAAATAATGAACTATGTCTTTAATCTTAAAACCTAATTTTATATTACACTGCTCTCTTTCCTTCTTATTATAATTGAATAACATCATTTCGGACTTCCCCCAATTTACTTGTAATCCTGTGCACTTCCCAAATTCTCTTAAATGCCGCTTAATCACCTCCCCACTCTCCAGAGGATTTTCTAATGTCAATAATGTATCATCCGCAAACATATTAATTTTTATCTTTTCTTTTCCTCCTATTCCTTTTAATCTTCCATCTTCCCTAATAACATTCACCAAAATTTCAATAACTATTGCAAATAATATCGGGGAAAGTGGACACCCCTGCCTAGTACCCCGGGCTAAGGAAATCTGTTGCGTTAACCCATCATTAACCATTATCACTGCTTTATTATTATCATACAACTGATCTATCACTCCTACAAATTTATCTCCAAACCCAATTTTTTTTATAATTGTTTTTAATGCTGGCCATTCCACACAATCAAAGGCTTTGAAAATATCTAATGCTATCAGCGCTGCTTTTATATTCCTTTTTTAAATAACATTTATTATATTCAGAACTCACCCTGTTAAATTAGGCATTTGCCTCCCTGATATAAATCCACATTGATCTTTCCTAATATATTTACTTATAAAAGTACTCATTCTTTTTGCCATAATTGCCGTAAAAAATTTTGAATCTTGATTTATTAAAGAAATAGGTCTATAAGAAGCTGGGTCCGTCAAACCTTTATCTGGTTTCGTGATTAATATTATCAAAGAATGATCCCATGATGGTGGGGTCTTCCCTCCCTCTATTATACTATTAAATAATTTTTTCAATCTTGGTATCAATATATCTCTAAAACTCTTATAATATTCCGGCCCCAGCCCAACTAACCCCGGAGATTTCCCTCCTTTTAATTTATCAATATTTCCTTCTATTTCTTTTTTGTAACCAAACCTTCCATATAATCCCTATCTTCTCCCTGTAATTTTATTTTCCAATTTTTCTCTACGTACTCCCCTACTCTTACCTGTGGGCCCATATCAGATGCATATAATTCCCTATAAAATTCCTGAAATATATTTAATTTATCTTTCATAAATTACAACTTTTCCCTGTTTTATCTTTAATTGTCCCTATCGTATTCTTTGCCTTCTTCGACTGGGTAGACCTGGCCAACATCCTAGAATTTTAATTACTGTATTCAAAAAAATCCCTTTTCAAATATAACAAATCCTTTTGCACCCTTTCTAAATCCTCTTTCTGAAGTTCCTTTTTATCTTGAAGTTGAGCATATAGGCGTCTATCCTTTGTTATTCTTATTTGTTCCTCTAAATACCTTACCTCCTTTTCTATCTTTTTATTTTGTGCTTCCTGTTGTCTTCTTAAAGTACACGATTCCCTAATACACATCCCTCTTGCCACCGCCTTCATCATGTCCCAAACTATCCCATGAGAGTTTTGCTCTATTTCATTAATATCCCATATTGTCTGAATTTCTTTTTTCATTTTCTCAACAATATTTTTATAGTTTAAAATCCTTGTATCCATTCTCCATCTCTTTGCTTCTCTATAATCTTTCTTCATTTTAATATCCATACTCATTAATGCATGATCCATGACTTTAATAACTCCTATATCACAATCTATAATTTTTGAAATTATCTTCTTTGATACAAAAATATAATCTATCCTAGAGTAACTCTTATACTTCGGTGAGTAAAAAGTATATTTCCTTTCTTCTCCTTTTATTAATCTCCAAACATCTACGAATTCTTTTTCCACCATCAATTTACTTAAACCAGTTTTACCATCACCTTTAAAATCCCTCATTATATTTTCTTTATCCTTCCCTTTATCTATCACCATATTAAAGTCACCTGACAACACAATATTCCTTTTCCCCATATCTCCCACAGCATTAAAAACTTTACCATAAAATTCCATCTGTTTCCCATTTGGAGCATATACATTAATCAATACATATTCCTCCTCCCCCACAGTACAATAAATTATCAAAAATCTGCCCAATTCATCCCTCTTCACTTTTTGTATATTAATACCACATATTTTAGAAATTATTATCGCTACCCCTCCCGCTTTAGAAGTACCATATGCCTTCTCATAAACGCCCACATCCCTCATTTTAAGCTCATTTAGACCTTCCTTCAATTGATGAGTTTCTTGCAAAAATATAACATCTGCTTTTTCTTTATTTAACAACACTTCTATCCTTTTCCTTTTAATAACAGTTCCCAGCCCCTTAACATTTAAAGTTACCACTCTTAATTTATTTTCCATTTTCCCAATCATAATGTTCTTTATTGGTCTCCGACTGTGTTACATATACCCCCCTTCCCTCCCCCTCCCCCCACACTTACCCCAAATTTCTCCCCCCTCATCACCAGACCTTCCTGGGCAATAGTCCCAATTTCTTTTAGAACTCTTCGGGGGGGGGGGGGAGGTGACCTCACAATCCCGGAGCGATAGTAGACCTTCCCCTCCCTTTAAACTCTTCTTCCATCCCTTTTAATCCAAAACTCAGTCACAGACTTCCTCCTCCTGCTGCCCCTTGTTGTTCCTCCAGCTCTCTTCCTCCCTCTGCAGTTTCCTCAGTCAGTCCCAGCTTCTCCAGCAGTTCCATCCCTTGCTCACATTATGTTATTCTGTGTTGATTCCCCTGCCACACAAATCTCAGGAAAACTGGGTATCCCCAGCTATACGCAATAGCCTTCTTCTGCAGGGTCACCGTGCACAGTGTCACACTTTTTCACCATTGGATAGTTTGAGGACAAAAATCATTGTAGACCGGAATTGGTGTTGATTGAAGCATCGGTTGTCCCGCAAGTCTAATTGCTTGCATTAACTTTTCTTTCTTGTAATAATTCGCAAATTTTACAATTATATCCCTTGGGAGCATTCCTCTTTTTTTATATCGAACTCTATGGATCCTTTCGATGTCTTGATCTTCCCAAACTGTTTGGGGGTCCACTTCCTTAATCCATTTCAATATCATATCTCTCAAGATCTTTGGGTTTCCCCCCTGCTGCTCCTGAAAGGCTCTAATTCAGATATTTGCTCTTCTGTCTCGATCCTCCATAGCAATTAGACACAAGTCCATATCTTGTAATTGGATTCCTTTCTGTCTGGTAAGCTCTGTGTTTTCCTCCGTTTGCTTCTCCAAAGATGTCAGTTTCTCCACTACATTTTGAAAGCCAGTTAAAATCTCCTTTTGGGACTCCAAAATATTTTTTTTGACCTCTCTCATGAGGTTCTGCTCTTGCTTTGCCAAAGCTTCATTCAGCATTTCTTTAAAGTTAGCCAGCATTCCCTCTGCTGCCATCTGTTGACTTTCCTGAGGCTTAGCAGCTTTAGGAACTGCTCCTGGCTAAGTTCCAGCTTTATGATTCCCACTTCCGCTTTGACACGGAGCAGTTTTCTCTTTATCTGACATAATTCTAGTAAGCCAATCCAAATTCTTATCAGAAGGGTGCCGTCTAATTATCCTCGTCCACTTAGGAGAAGATAACAACTTCTCTCGAAGCTTTATATTCATCTGGCATTCAGCCAAATATACCGAAAATCAGCAGCACATCCCAATTAACTCACAACACCAGACAAGTCTTAAAATCTTCTTATCCCCTTTCAGAATACTTCAGTATGAGGAAAAGATATATTCTCCACAACGTAATACCCAAATCGCCTGTCTCTGGCAGCTAGCCCAGAATTCTTTATCTTCTTCGGCCGCTGTAAACTTATCTCTCCCTCCTCAAGTGCTGCCTTAATTCTAATTCATAAAACTGCTTTGTAACTTACAGTTCGTAGTCTCAAAATAGGGATTTTGTTGTTTAAGAAATCACTTCTCCGGGAGAGAAAAAGATGTCCACCCTCACTCCATTGTCCCGAAGCCACGCCCCCAGCATGGCTCTTGTGATGTTCTTAGCCCACCCCTTCTGCTGAGAGATCCAGACCATGTTATTGTTCCTGAAGATCTCTTATCTCTGGTTATGATGTAATATAGCACCCACAGCAAATGCCCTCCCTCCCTCCCTTCCTTCCAATTTAACCTTGAATATATCCAAGAGCAGGTCTTTAATCCTTGCTTGGAATCTCTCCCCATCCCCAACAGTCCACTGAAACCTGTAATGGCGTCGGGCTTCCTGTAAATAGCTGTAGGCAAGGTGATCAATCTCCTGTGCTCACGGCAGGAAAGAACAGCTTAGTAGGGTCCAGAGAGTACACTGCCTGCACCTGCAGTGCTAGTTCACTCTGCCTATGAGCATTTTAGGGGGGGGGGGAACCATCACAGCTTTCATTTGGAAAATGAGACTCTGCTTTAGAACAGGAGAACGTCTGGTTTTCAGCAATAATAACACAGCAACAAATTAGTGGCAAGAGATGCCCCATGAATTATTATAGTCAGTTAAGGCACAATCCTATGCATGTTTAGACAGAAAAGGCATGGCTGGCTGGGGCATGCTGAGAGTTGTAGGCCTTTTTTTCCCTGTCTAAACATGAGTAGGATTCTCATGAGTCAGACTCTCCATTCTTATCCCACTTTTCAGACAGCCGACTCCCAAACAGCCACCCAGAGATTGGCAGGTGAAAAGGGTATCAGGGCTGCAGAAGCAAACCCCATTTCAGTTCTGTACTCAAGAGGATACTATGATGTAATTCAGTTTAAAATGCAAAACTGCACATGTTCAGAGTTATTATTACTATTAGGGCTGGCAAACAGTGTTTTTGTTTTTGTTATTGATTGTTCTAAAATAGCAGGAGTGTAGAAGCAGTTGTAAATCATGTAATGGTATTATTTATTCATTGCTATACTATATAATAGCCACAGTTGTTTCTGGAGTCTCTTTGCTTCCAATAGCTTCTGTGTGTGTGTATATATATATATATATATATATGTGTGTGTGGTTTGATATCATACATACATTACAAAAGACACCATAGATCTTTAGTGCTTCCTCTGTTTCCCACCCCCCAAGGAATTTAAACCTTGCACCACTTTCTTTGGTTTTCTCACTGCTTGGAGAAGTGGGGAGCAGCAATACAGGAATACACTGGAATGTTGCATCTTTATCTCCTGGAGCCTTACCCTCATCAAGGAGAATACAGAATACCCTCCAGCAAGGTCAGTGTGGCTAAATGCAGCAGTTAGAAGAGGAAAGCCAATTTCAGCATTTCATTTCAGTCCATAGGTCACCAATGTCAGGTGACAGGCTCATACTCTGTTTTAAGGATGTGTGCCAAACCTTGTAACCCAAGTCTCTCATATCGTGTTATCTAGAACTGTAACATTTAGCTGGGTGGAAAGCAACTTTTCCTCACTGATGACAGAAGCATCATTAAACATCTGCCCATCACCCCCAAACACCTGAAGTTTGAGACGGGGCTTGCCTGTCAGATGATATGTCATCCAGTAGACTGGAGCCCTGATGTTTCTCATTTAAGAACCACAAAGACCCATCTCAGTACTTTCACCAGGAGTCTCAGAGCTGATTTAGAGTTATCACTTCCCATATTGGCAACATTTTCTAGGACAGTTGTTCTCTTGGCTTGCATGTTCTCATGGTGTCAGATTAAGCACGGTGAATTTATAAATGTCAGGCATTGAACTATTGAAGTTAGAGATGCTTAAGTGCAATCCTACTAAGGAAGAAATGTTTGGGGTAGGAAAATTAAAAGTTCCTGTTTACATATTTCTTTTTCTCTTTCCTTCGTATTAAGTAGCATATTGCACGAGCCTTAGATTTTTGGTTTATTAGGGTAAGAAAGAACCTGGAGGCATTTAGAAAAGCAGCCATTTAGAAATGGATGTAGGTTGAAAACTGCCATGGTAGGAATGGAATTGCATCACGTGAATCATGTGACGCTTGACTTTTCCAAGACATCTGAAGCTGTAGCTAAATGTTATGCATCCATTAACAAATCACACAGATATAGTTCAAACAACGAGCAGACAAATCTAAGTAAAAAAAGGTCATATAAGAACAGATCTGCATTTTCAGCTGAAATAAATCTTAACATCAGTAAATTCAACAAATGATAATCTATCTATCCAAACACTTAATTTGTTCCATTGTAAAATAATTAGTTTTTTTGTGGGGTTTCTAGATTTATTTATTTATTTTAAAGCCATTCTGCTCTATGTTAATCATCTGCCCTAGGAATCACATACTCATGGGTAGTTAATAAATTTACAAAACAAAATTAATTAATTAATTCATGTGCCAGGGAGGGATCCAGTCTCTGTGTAATCATAATCTTCTAGCTGTTTAAGATGCAATCCTACAGGGCTGCATGTAGAAAGTTGCAATATTAAAGCCAGTATAGTTATAAAAAAAAAACCAGTTCAAAACACTACATGTAGTCTACGATCTACTAATTTAATCACACTAGTTGTCAAGCCATTTATGCCATATTATTTTAATCCACACTGATCTGGTGTTTGATCTAAGCATTTGATATGAGTTTCATTCAAGGGGAATATGTGTTCTATGTCTGTGGTTCCTTTAAAGTATTCTAATTTAACTAGTTTGCCAATTAGGCTTAAAGGATACAGGGAAAGTTTATCAGTGATAGCTAATCCTTCTGGATCCACTGTTGGCAGGTGAGAACAGTATTGCCAGATCAACATTGCAAAAATGAGGGTCACAATAGGAAGGACTCTAGGAGAACAATCCAATCCATGTTTACTCAGAAGTAAGTCTCACTGTATTCAAAGGGGCTTGCATATTCAGGATTGCAACCTTAGGATCGCTCTGTGGAATTCTGTAGTAAAGGGGCGAGGGGGGCAGGCATTGGGATGGGAACTGAGCTCAATTTGGTGTTTTCCTATTACATAAAAATAAACATGATCAATTAGGAATGGTAGATGGCAATGTTCTTCATTAAGATCTGAGGCCAGTTTGAAGAGATGCTGAGCAGTTCAAGCAGAAATAAATTCTGGATACTGATCAGATCTCAGGATGTGTTATTTTCTAGCAATAAAACAAACATCCACAATAATGTTTCAGCATTTCTAGTTAATGTAAGTCATTTAATGGGCAGTGTTGACATTTTTAAACTGCCTGCTCAGCAGGTTGTCTGTAGAAATGGCCCATGCATGAGACTATATTTAATAGTATCACTTAATGTTTCAGTCTTACTTTTTGGAGCAGAAGCCTAGTGACAAATGTCACTGGCACAGCTTTCTGAGCACTTATGCAAATCAGTAAATTCTATCTCCCAAGAGGCTAGAATTTATGACATTTTGAGTAGATTTCAAATAACCCTCCTACTTTAAATGTCAAGTGCCAATGGTGAATAAACAGATAGAAGACCCACTGACCTTGAAGCTGAAAGCCAGACACGTCCTGCCTCCAAGCCTGGGAGCCAATAAATGTAAAGTGAACAAGTAGTTTATGTGTGACAAAATTACAGGTCATATGAGGAGCAAAATAGGAGTGGCTGGGGGATGAAAGGGAAGAAGTATTTCTTTCACCGGCCAATCTCATTTGATTCAGGGCTGCCCTTGAAGGCACAAAAAGAATGACCTATACTGCTCTGAAACCTATTTACTGCTAGCCTCAAGCACTTTTTCTTTGTACTTGAAGTGAAAAATCAAAATGACTCGCCTCATTCTCAAGCAATTTGGACTAAATTAGAATACATGGGGAGAGAGAGAGAGAGAGAGAGAGAGAGAGAGAGAGAGAGAGATGAGAGCACCCCACAGCTGTTTCAGGGGTTCCTGCAGTAATTCAAAAGGTCAGAAAAAAGAGGAAACGGGTTCTCAGGATGCAAATACTTTATTTTCACGAAGCCCAATGCATTTCAGCCTGTATTTTATTCAAAGGCCTTTCTCAGGGGGTTGTTAGAAGGTAAGTGTCTGCAGAATTTCCTCTAGCAAGATCATTGTCTCCTGTGATAATCTATGGTGATTCTTCTCAATTATCTTGCTAGAGGAAGTTCTGCAGACATTATCTTCTAAGCTTGGCTTTGCTACCCCTTCCCTTCCATTTCACTTTGTTCACTTATGAGCTAGGCTCTGTTTGCACTGCTGGCATGCAATGCAGAACATTTGAAGTGTATGTCAGAGAAAAATAGATACATTTGTGGCTTGGGCTGGCTGGCATATCTCTTAGAGACAGAGTTAGACTAAAGACAAAACTCAGAGACAGCTGTAGCTGAACCCTGAGAGGCTGGCATGCCACGCAGAGCCTTTCAAGAGCATCTCAGAATCAAGTGTTGGTGCAGGTGTTGGTTGGTTGGAGGCTTTGGCTGGCATCAGTTTCAGACAGAGTTACAACTCAGAGACAGCTGTAGCTTAGCCCTGAGAGGCTGATGTGCCACACAGAGCCTTTTAAGAGCATCTCAAGAGTCCAGTGTTGGTGCAGACAGAGGTGGCTGACAGCAGTTTTTTTAAAAAAACAAGAGTCACCAGATGTGACCAAGCTATAAGTTGGCACCCTACCTCCAGCCACAGGGTACAAGTGCACAGCCTGGCTGGACTGTTGGAAGACTTTGGCAGAGAGATAGAGGGGGGATTGTTTGAGGCTGGAAGCTGGAGACATCGGCTGGCTGGCATAAGGCAGAGAGAGGCTGAAGGCAACCCAGATTCACCTGTAGCTTGGCCCTGAGAGGCTGGCCTGCCACCCAGAGCGTTTTAAGAGTGCATCAGAGTTGAGCAGGTGTGCAAGAGGAGAGGAGGTGGAGGCGGCTGGTGGCTGGGTTTTTTAAAGTAAGAGTCACCAGACATGACCAAACAATAAGCAATACCCCTGGTATTGTCTCTGGTTTAAAGGACCCACGGGAAACAGCAGAATCTTCCACCTTGTCGCCCTTCTACTCCCATGTAATGCAGCTCATATCAATCACACCAAAGAACCAGGAAGCCCAACAGCCCAACAATGCAATTTCCTTTAATGTAGAGACACTCACAATGACATTTGTTGTGGTATTTTGGATAATGTGGACTAAAAAGCAGAAAATAACACTATGAAAGCAGTATATGGAATGTGGATTGTGCACAGTTATCTGTGCCCATCAATACTGCTATGAAGCAGTAGTGTAGAACTGGGTCCGTAGTTTGGGGGTGCTCTTGGATCCAGAACTGTCGCTTGAGGCACAGGTGAACTCGGTGGCAAAGAGCACCTTTTACCAGCTTAGGCTGATATACCAACTGCGCCCTTATCTGGACAGAGATAGCCTAGCTACAGTTATCCATGCTCTCATAACCTCTCGTTTGGATTACTGCAATGCGTTATACGTGGGGCTGCCTTTGAAAACAGTCCGGAAACTTCAGCTGGTACAAAACAGGGCAGCCAGATTGTTAACGGGGACTGGCCAACGAGACCATATTACGCCAGTCCTTTTCCAACTTCACTGGCTGCCGATCCAGGTCCGGGCCCAATTCAAAGTGCTGGAACTAACATTTAAAGCCCTAAACGGCTTGGGGCCAGGATATCTAAAGGAACGCCTCCTCCCATATGTACCTGCCCGGACCCTAAGATCATCTACAGGGGTCCTTCTCCGTGAGCCCCTGCCAAAGGAAGTGAGGCAGGTGGCCACTAGGAGGAGGGCTTTCTCTGCTGTGGCACCCCGGCTGTGGAATGAGCTCCCCAGAGAGGTTCGCCTGGCGCCTACTTTGTACTCTTTTCGTCGCCAGGTGAAGACCTTTTTATTCTCCCAGTATTTTAACAGTTAAATTAACTCAATTTTAATCCTTGCTGTTTTAAATTTGTATTTTAATCTGTATTAATTCCTGCTGCTTGGTTTTATTCTGGTTGTGTTTTTATATTGTATGTTATTCTGTGTTTTTAGATTGTGCCTTGTTTTATATATTTTAAAATGATTTCATGATTTTAATTTTTGTGAACTGCCCAGAGAGCTTCGGCTATGGGGCGGTATAAAAATGCAATAAATAAATAAATAAAATATCTCTGAAGTCAGCCACCACTCAGCTAATCTCCATAACAGTAGGGAATCTGGCAGGCTAAACCTGCCCAACCATTTTAACCCATCCTAAGAATCTCCTTTCACAATCACAGAGTTGGAGGGGGATCCCTGAGAGACCATTCAGACTAACCCCAAACCCATTACACACACAGATTAGAATAGGTGTCCCCAAAATGGGACCCTCAGATGCCAGTAACACTTTTTTCAATTCATTTTTTTCCAAATATAAGTACATGGATTTGTATATATGCATAGCAATTAAATGCTAGAAAATTGTATGTGTTTCCATAGCAATCATTCATAGGCTTCAACAAAAGCAGACCAAATATCCAAATAAGTATCCATTGGAAGGTGGCGTCAATATGCCACCCAAATATTTTAAGGCTCTCAATCCATTGCATTATAGGAGGTGAGTGTTTAACCTTGTAACGTTGCAATATCAGTTTTTTTAGTTGTCAAAAGGTCTCAGAGAATCCATTTTGGCTGACCATTTTTTAATTTCCATGAAGCAGGGAAATAATTTAAGAACATGACAGCAGCCATGCTGGATCAGACCAAGGGTCCATCTAGTCTAGCACTATATTCACACAGTGGCGGACCAGCTGTCGACCAGGGACCCACAAACAGGACACGGTGCAACAGCACTTCCCTGCCTATGTTTCCCAGCAACTGGTATATACAGGCTTACTGCCTCTGATACTGATTTAAAATCAGTGAACTCTGATACTGATTTAAAATCAGTGAACTCTGATACTGATTTAAAATCAGTGAATATTAAAGACTGGTCCAGTACAAAATGTATCTATGTAATAACCTCCTCCCCCCCAAAAGCATCCACTGGACATTGCCAAAACATTTGTTTAAAATAAACATTAACTGTATTGTAATGCCAACAATTAGCCAAATTAGACAATCCTTCACTGAAGACGCATTCCAATGCCCAGGAGACATGAAACAAAAGTTTTTGCTGAATAAGATGCAGCCTAAGATCCATGGATGCAACAGGTAGATGCCAAAGCAGCAATCCACTGATTCAGCATTTTCTCAATTCCCAAATGTGCCCAAAAAAGTTGGGGCCTCTTTGGTGGGAGGCAAAAATAAATAAATAAATAAAAATCACACCCACACTAAACAGGGACCCCCTCTAGATGGATTCCGTTTGACGCCTGGTTAGCCGATTATGCACATAATCGCTGAAGCGCTTTATCGTAAATGCTTGTATGCAGGAGGTAATTGAGCGAACAACTGGTGGCCCTACCGGTTGTTTGAAATGCGCTTTACAAGTAGTTAATGCGGAGAATCGCTTGTTCACATAGTCAAAATGCGCTTTAACAGACGGAGCAAAATAAAACTCGCTATTTAACGTGCATTTGATAATGCGCATAATCGGAGAGAAAAAGCGCCTCAACTCCCGATTTACGCTCCACTCTTGTAGAGGTAAAAAATTTAATGAGACTTCAAAGAGCTTTAAACGTCTGGTGTAGAGGCAGCCTCAGATACATGAAGCAGCAGACTGTTCCACATTGCTTCATGGTAAGTCTGAAGACCATATCTTTAACGAGTACGGCTGTTCCAGCATGGATCTCTGTATGGAGTAATGTGGCCTTGTGCTTCTGAGACAATGCTCTACCCTTTCTTAAGAGTAAGATTACCTCTCTCTTTCTGCATGTGTATCAATACTGTGAGATATTCCCCATAGAGACAGCACAATTCTTGTCCCCATGGCAATGTTGCAGTGGATACAGCTTGGAAAATTGGATGCATCTGCAGTGTCACATGTGCTGTTCTTAATCACACCCTACCTTCCCCCCTTAAATTCATGTTTGTATACCCGTGGAGCACCTCTGTGGTTTGCTACCTGTTCAGTGCATTTTTTTTAAAGTTGCAGCTAGTATCAGTGATGACATGTGGCGTAGTTTGGGATCAATGAGACCACTGTATTTCACCACACACAAATTTGGTGGCTGCCTGCACTGTTTTTGAATATTGATTGCTGTCTCACCCAACATGGATTATGTGGTGACGTTCCAGCGACTGTGATTCTGCTTTCAGTTGGCTGTCTTTGTCATCAATTTTAAAAAAACCTTTTAGAAAATCAGTATGCACTATGCGCACAGCTGCACAGATATGCACTTGAAGTATCTCTTCCTCACAAATAATAATAAAAAAGAAACTATACAGAAAATAACAATTCAAAAGAAAAAAAGACTAGTTTAGAAATGGCAGAAAAGTCACCAAAGGTGAGTTGAGTGAGGTCATGGAAGGTGATGGACAGGAAATGGTAAAATTGTTGCAAAAGGTGAGGGTGTAGAAAGGTTCTGCATGTTAAGCCACTTTCTCTAATAATGTATAACAGCATGTGGTAAAGCACAGTAACTGTGTCCTGCTATGGCTGAATCAGACTCAGCATTAGAGCAAATTGTGGTGCAATCCAAAAGTCAAGGCAACAAAGCAGACAAATGGTCATGTACAAAAATTCCAGTCTGGTATAGGGTCAGGCAAAAGGAAGAGTGGTCTAGATACAAGCAAAGGTCAAAGCACAGTTAAGCAGTAAGTTACCATACACAGTCCAGTAGCAGAGTCAAACAGGAATCCAAGGCTCAGTTACACAAAAGGTCAATCATAAGGCAAGATCCAGAAAACAAGGCACAAAAGCTGATGAACAGTTTTGTTCCAGCATTGGCTAAAACTGTAGGCTTATAAAGCCAGAGATTTCTGAGCCCCATCCAGGGCTCAGCTGCAGTGCATTTTGGGCCCTCTAGGAAAAGACCTTGCTCCTGAGGAGTCCTCCTTTGTAATCAGGCCTGTTGGCCTGTCTCTTGAGGAGGTGATGCTCTTGAGAGCTTGGATGTTGCCAGTCTCTGCCTCAGAGGTGGAACTGCCCTCCTGCAGGGATAGGCTAACAGTGATCTCCTCTGTGGGCCTAGGCTCCCCCAGATGTCTTGGCCTTGGCATTGTCTGTCTTGGGAGCTCTAGCTCCTCCTCAGAGGAGGGTTCCTCCAGCAGGGGCATGAGAGCAAGAGACAGAAAAACTCCATGAAATCAATAAGGAAAAAAAATGATTAAAGAGGGGAAATCATGGAAATGCAACGGATTGGCAAATTTGTAATAGAGATTTTGGGTCTAAGCTGAAAATGGGGGGAAATCTAGTATGGATGGATTCAGCCTGGGTATCATTCTAGCAGGCTGTTGATGGTAAATTAATGTGAAGTAATAGTAGTTTCATTATCAGGAGTGATAGGTTGTGTGTCTCCAACCCTGGCCAGGCCCAATTATGGTACAGAAGAAACATTCCAGAAGTATTTTATTCTCACTCTAGGATTTTCCCAATTTTTTTCTCTGCAAGATGAACAATATGGTCAGCTCTTGGAGAAGAATGACCCTGGAATTCATTTCCTCTGTCAACGTCCTCCTTCCAAAATCTCTTTTATATGGGGCTATATCTTGTCAGCACACAGAAAGATCTTTTTGTGCATGGATTTCCTTTGCTGTATTGGGCCATTGCCCTGTGTCAAAGGCACATGAGGAAGTGGTATTTTGCTAATGAAAGATGGTGACAATTCTCTTAGTTGTAAGGTCATGGGCATTTTAAGCCAGTCTGTATAGCTTTAGAAAGGCAAAGCATTGAAGTGTGAAGTTGCTACAAAACTCCAGGCTCTACAAGATTAAACTGATGTTTTGAGATAAATCCCAATAAACTTCAAGCCTGGTCTGGGGACAGAGACTAATTTGGTTGCGCAACTAGGAGAAGCTGGCAGAAGTAAAATCGCCCTGTTACTTTCTGGACCACTCAGCAGCTTTTTATGTAATTGATCATAACACATTTGGGAAATTTAGTGGATGCTTGTGGCACTGTGGTATATTGTCTTCACTACATTTTTACATCCAAATAATTAACAATTTCCCCCAGCGTGCTTAGCTGAGATATTGTTCAATTCATTTTAGATAAAATTCTAAGACTTGTAAACTGGCTTCCAAACTCAGAAATAAAATTATGGTCAGAAACAGTTTGAGGTCTTTATGGGAATTTTGTATTCTCTGCATGAAGAATTTGTTTTTCTAACTCTCTGTTTGCATAGTAAGAATTACAGATGATAAACATAATTCAGCTCAAGATTTGGTAGCTATCCTATGCTATTATGTCAGAAGGTGATGCTGAGGGACATTTGGTCTGCCCCATGGCCTTTGGTCTATGTCAGGGATGGCCGGCTGGTGGTTCTCCAGATGTTTTGGCCTGCTACACTCATCATTCCTCACATTGGCCATGGTGCATATGGCTGATGGGAATTGAAGGCCAAAACATCTGGAGGACAATGAGTTGCCCACCCATGGTCCATGGGGTGCCTTAGGCCTCTATCTTGTGCTCCATGCTTATTAACATCTACATTAAACCATTGGAAGAAATCCCAGAGAGGTTATCAAACTCTTGAACAGTGCCTGGACTGCAAACAAGTTGAACTTAATCCTGATAAGATGGAGGTATGGAAACTGGCTGATTGGGATGGAGGTCTGCAGCTGGTGTTAAACAAGGATGGATTTCCCTGGAAGGACCAGGTTTGCAGTTTGCAGGTTCTCCTGGACCTATTTATGGAGGCACAACTGGCATTGGAAGCTAGGAGAGACTTTCAGCCGCTTAGACTGGTATGACATCTGCGACCCTACCTAGAGAGGATGGACTTAGCCACCGTTACTCATGCAGTGGTGGTAGACCTACAGAAAATGAATGTATTCCAAGATACTGAAAAATATAACTTTGTTTTCAATAAAACCTAAAACATTTTGGCCCTGATATTTTAGGGGCCTTTGTCAGGGGCTTTAAAAAGAGAATACACAACATGAATGACCAATAAACAACAGTAAATAAATTCAATACAAATGACATATGTCTTTGTATTTGCTAGCTTTAAAATTCTGAGAAGTCATCCTCTTGCTCATCACTGCCACCACTTGCTTTCTTGACAGGCAGAGAGCCAATGGGCAAATAGGCATCTACTGCTTCTCCTTCTTACCACCACTGTTGTCCAAGCCAAAGCAAGATGCAACTAAACAAGCAAATTTCAATGGTGAAGAAGAGGAGCAATCCCAGTCTGTGGGCTCCTGCTGGGGTTTGGGCCTTCAGCAGGTATCCAACTATGCTTACCCTTGATGCAAGCCCTGGCCCCATCACTACAGACTTTTAATCAGTTCTTAATTTAGTTAGGGTGCAATCCTATGCATGTTTAGACAGAAAAAAAGTCCTACAATTCACAGCATGCCCCAGCTAGCCATGCTGTCATGGAAGTATGCCCTTAATAATAATGGTGTGTTTCTGGCTTCTGAATAGATCTTTTAAATGGTTACTTTATTAAAACATGCTATTGTATTTTATCATTTTATGTAAGCTGCCTTGTGGGGGCTTTGCTCTAAAGGGTAGCAAATAAACAAATAATAAAAAAATGGCTTCCTCATGTGAAAAATGCTGGAGGTAATACTGGTCTACTTAGCATATCAGATCTGTTGGATATTGCGCTCCATCTTTGTCAACACACCTTCAGTGGCAATCATTCAGAGAATACTAATACAGATAATAAAGACTATGGAACACTAGTTAGAATGGATGTTTAGCTTATGGAAAAAAGGCTTTAGGTGGCAGGTCATTATAAAGGCTTATGTAACAGGATTCTTATCAATAGTTTTTGTTCTCCATGTTTTCTTCCATGCAGTTACACATTTGGGGAAAACATCCTCAAGAGTATATCACTCTTTATGCTCTAGGGTGGTTTCCAGCGATATATCAATCAAGATCTTGAGCCAGATGCATTAGTCAGGCCCATTGCATAGACAGAAGCGAAACCTTGTTGGCCACATACATCTGAAGATAGCTTACATGTGTAAGATGTTTTGTTCTTAGGCCCAAACCATGTGGTCAATTATCTCCATTGGATCAACTGTGCAGTTTTGGCATATGTGCTTAGGCCATGTTTGGGGGCAGAATACAGGTGAATGGGAAAGACAGGTGTGTTCCACACCCCTTCCATGCACTAGGCAAGATCAGAGGATGGATAATCTCCAATGTGGCCCATTATCTTATCTGTTCCTAATAATTTAGAAAGATAACATTTTATAACAACTTAAACTGAGATATGTTACTTCTTTGTCCCAGAGTCCCAGGTGTAATCTGATATATGCAGCACTTAGCAGAGACCAATTCATCAAGTCTTTAATTTCCATCAGTTTCAAGGCCACAATATCGTGCCTATTTTTTGTCTCATTCAATCACCTGCTTTTTTACCACCTAGCCTGAGTTTTGGATCACTCAAATTCTTGCACTCTTTTGTGACATTTTGGTTGGTGCGTATCCAACATTGCACAAGTGAAGGTCTGCTTTCACAATGGGGCTTCCTTGTCTCCTTGCCCCTGGACTTCCCCCTCGCATGCCCACAAGTCCGGGAGGGGTACACAAGGGCTGTAGGGGTGAGGGAAAATCCATTCCACAGCAGTTTTCCTTCTGGAAGGATGACGCAATTGAATCCAAGCCTGTGGATTTGTGTCCTCCCTCTCCCCTTTATGGACCAATGTGGTTATATTTGCTTTTTTCCTTTACTTAAAAACAAAACAAAACTGCACAATCAAATTTAATTATTGCTTCCTTATATTGAGGCTATGATACATTGATCAAAAACAATGATACTCATCATTTTCATATATTTTGGACTTTTTAAAAATTAAGGTTTTCTGGAACCAGCTTTTAGGATGATGCAAGAGGGTAGGTGCATGCTAGTTGATAGACACAGGATTCCCCCCACTCTTTGAGCTCCACCACACCAAGTGCACTCTTGCCATGCCTGGTGTGCAGATTTGCAGCACAGTACTCACATGATGCCGTGCCTGTCCTGCTGACACCCCGCCTCTTCCCCAGCCTTTCCTAGAATGCTAAAAGTCTGGGTTGTTTTCCCTAAGCACATTTTATGCACCCTAAGCCTCCCTGTAGATTTAAAGGAACTGGGGGCTTGAATGGATTGCATCAGGTCCTGGCAGGGAAAAGCAGCCAGCTCCAAGCCTCAATATAAGACCCAAACCTTGCATCCCAGGCTCAAAAGCAGTTTTTAAAATCATTCAACGCCTGAATCTCTGCAGAGACAGGATTGTACTCCCTCAATGCCTCCAAAGAGCCAGACTAAAGGGTCCTTCCATTTTTGCCTAACAGAAAGGCAGTCTGATTGAAGTACTCATCTGACAGGACCTGACTGGAGAGAGAAAGAGAAGGGGAGGGCGGGGTAGAGGGGAGGGAAGAGCAAAGGAGTGACTGAGGGATCATAAGCTTGAACTGCTTCTGCCTCAGTGGTAAAAAACAACAACAAGGAGGCAAACCAGGGGTGGGTGGCGGGGTGGAATTAGGTGTGATGGAGGCCATAGTGTTTGTCCCATTGCAGGAATTGTGTGTGGAAGTCTGTTTCTACACATGATTACAGCGATAGGAATTTAGCTTTGCTAAAGATTTTGAAATGAAAAGGTCCAACAATGACAGCAGGACTACACAGCAATAGGGTTAACTTATATTTTAATGACAAGTTAGACACCAGAATGGGCAAAGGGCCCTCTAAAAGTACAAAGCTGATGTTGTAAAATGTAATATAAGAAAAAGAAGGTAAATAATAATCAACCACCATATACCACAAATAATGCCCATGAAAGGATCCTTACACTGTATAGTTTTTTGTGGAGGTGGGTGAGTCATTGTGGAATAGAAAGGAAATAGCAAACACAAGTAAAAAGGGTACTGCCTTTAACATTAGTGTACTTTTCTTAAATAACTGACACATGTCATTTTTTTTTAAAAAATGTGAGCATACTGAGAACATGTAGTAAATTAACTGTTTGATCCAAATAATCCATGCTTCTGTTTATCATGCATCAGGATGCAACCAGCTTTACTTGTTGAACACTCATGAAAAGAAGAACAGTTTTAACAAAAAATAACAAACATCTATAAATAACATTGTTCATGTTAACATCTACCACATTCATTAACCAGATGTACTTAAACATGCCTTAGGAAGTTTCTAATTGTTATTTTAAAAAACTTACTGAGAATTTTCCAAGACTTCTTTGATGTTAGGTTGTGCATTTATTTATAGAAATAGGCCCTTAGCAGGTAGAAATGATGAACATTACTATTGTACAGATAATTTATAAATGCTAGCATTTACAGTTAGACAAAAACAGAAGTTACTGTTCAGCACTTGTCCAGGCTGTCAATATATATTTGAAGTGCAAAGCAAGACAAAAAAAAAAACAGAAGCCAGGCAGATCCACTTTCCATTGTTGGGATTTAGCAGCTTAGTGAGTGTAAGAAATATCAACTCACATATGCCTAGGTAGCAATCCTTTTTTATACAGCTGTCTTCCTGAGAGAGTTTAAGGGAGGTAAATAGTGATATTTAGCCCTATTTTGTCAATTGGCTGATAGTCATTGGAAAAGTAAGGACACTTTTCCAGCCTAGTTATTCAACAATGCTAATATCTGCATTGTGTTTTTACAATGTGTTTGTGTTCACTTTCCATACAACTTCTGAAGAAGGCTACTTTTCTTCATGGAACCATAGGGAGTACTATATGTATCTTAAAATATAAAATGGACCATCTGGGATAACATAAAAAAGCTGTTACTAATGATCACATGTCACCTAAATACGAAGTATTTTTTCTGTGTCGTGGATTTTAATGACAAATATTTAAGAACATTCTTTCCATTGAATTCAGTCAGACTTAAAGTTACTTATCTTTGCTGGGATTGCATCCCATATTTTAGTAAACCAGAATGGGTGCGGGGGAGGGGGGAATGTTCCTGCCATTGCAGATTTTGTAAAAGGGACAAACGAATGTTTGCATTTATCCAGTGAGTGGACAAATTAAACATTATACCTAATTTTTATCTAAATACTTCTAGCCTTCCTGACATCCAGAATTTAAGTGCAAAATCAGTAGTAATTCCTACAAAATCATGGCTAAGGCCCCACAGAATTCCCACACGTGCATGGAACTCCATACAAACAAAGGTTTTCAAAGTCTTCAGTGATGGAAAATGTACACTCATTCAAAAATAAAAATTATGCAGTCCCTGTTCATGTACGGATAAGAAATGCTGCTGGAGGATTAGAGACCTTGACCTGATTCAGATAATACATTTAAAGTGACACTGGAATCATGTGAATTGGTCAGACATGATAGTGGTGTACAACATTCTGCATGGTGTGGAGAAAGTGAAGAGGGAGATATTTTTCTCCTTCTCTCATAATACTATAATCTAGGGTCAATCTATGAAGCTGATTGGTGGGAGATTCCGGACAGATAAAAGGAAGGACTTCTTCCCTCAACTCCCTGGAACATCGTTAAACTATGGAATTTGTGGTGTTGTGATGGCCACCAATTTAAATGGCTTTGATTGGACAAATTCCTGGGGAGGATGGCTACTAGTCTGGATGGTTTCATGCTACCTCCAGTATCCAAGACAGTACATGCATGTACATCAGCTACAGGGGAACATGGATGGGAGGCTGCTGACTCACTTACGTTCTACTTGTGGGTTTCCTGCGGGCAACTGGTTGGCCACTATGTGAACAGCTGCACCTTAGTCTGATCCAGCATGGCTCTTATGTTCTTAGTTTAGCACTCTATTATTTGAGGCTCAATGGTACTTCAATGTACATCACAGTGCAATGGGTAGTGGTAATGATGATTTGTCTGAAAGATTGACGAACTCTACACATTCAAAACCAGCTCTAAAGGGCATGAAAATCTTATAGGAATTCAAGCTCACATATGACAAATTTATACTATTACTCTGACTTATTTCTTATGGGCAGTCAGGAGGCTTTGATGCTCATGGAGAGATGGAGGTTAAACATTGACTTCAATGGAGGGTGAAGCTCAGTGCTCGCACTGGGGTATTTGATTGGAATTGCTTTCCAAAGTGAATGGAGGATGCCTACACATCAACTAAGGTGCTCTGAACATGCATAGGAGCGCATATGCCACTCTGTATTAGGGCATATATTTTTGACAAATGCTATAAGAAATCTCAAGTATTGCCAAAACAAAGTGTAAAATATCAAAGGAATTCAGGCTTTTCTATACAACACTGCTAATCTGCTTTTTCTACTTTCAGTTTCGTTGCAGAATTGAGATAAGAGCACCACACAAAAAGTGTTTTGTTAACTACATTTCCACTACATAACCTCTAGCTGGCACTGTGGTATAGTGGGATAGTGCAAATACACAAGTGGAAACAGCATTTTCTTTTGCTATCAGAAATAATACCCCATTTTCCCTTCTCTAATAACCCTTGCCAAAAGTGCTGTTTGAAAACAGAAGGGAAACTGGAGGGTTATGACATTGTCTAAAGAACCCATAAACAACCATAAGCAGGGAATGACAAGCACACAATAAATACCTCATGTAGAAAAGCTGTTTGTCTATGATAGGGTCATCTTTTGCCACAAAACTCAAGTATTATTCTTAAAGTCCAACTTAGCTTATGCATCCAGCAGCCATACAAGACAGTTTAGTAATTTTCATCCTAGATCACGTCACCATATTTATAGAAAAGGAAAAGTGTATTTTACAATATTAAGCTAATTTCAATGCATCACAGCTATATTCCCCAGCCTTCTGACAATTTTGGAAAAAGGATATATATGAATTAATTTATGAAGGCAGCCTTTTCAATTAAAATGAATGGTCTAGACAACAAATGCAGTTGTTTCAATCATATTAAATATTACACTGTTATCTCTACAGCTAAAATATTATTCTTAAAAGCCTATTGTTTACAATGGACATGATGAAATGCAAATTGGATCAAAATACATAGATGCTTGCATGCTCATGTGGATCATCGCGTGTTGTATCCATGTAAGGATAAGAAAGCCTCTCTCTTTACACTGGCATTTCCTCATGTATCAAAATCTAATGGACTATGGTATCTATAATTCCTTTTGCTCCCTTATTGCCTTGTTCAGTATGTTTATTACAGCCATTTTGTCTACTCTTCATTAGCCCCCAGTCTCTCCTCTATGAAATGTTATCTTTGCAAAGCAATAACCACTGAACCCATGTCTGGCATTTTGTCTTTCACCTTCAAGAGCTGCTTCTTCGTGCCTGGAAAGGAATCTCTGTAACGCTCTGTGTCCCTTAATGGAAAAGGGAACTTGAATTCTCAGCTTTCCCCCTTGCATTCTGTAGGGGTATGCCATGCATATTTTAGTTCCATTACACTTAAGTTCTCTGTAGATTGAAGGGCAAGACTGATTTCTCAGGCAGGCAGTCTGGGTTCAATTTTTAGGGATAGTTCATACAAAGTGTCTTCATCTATGATGAGACTCTTGTCAAGTAAGTACTGAGTGACCTGGAAGAACAACAACAGGAAATAATTGTTATGTAACACTACGAAGACCATATATATGCTCAAAATAAAGTGTAATCTGTTTCTAAATGAAACATTTCAACCCTCGATCTTATAAGTAAGAGAGCTGACAGATGGGTGTTTACTTTAAAAAGATGTAACTGGGCTTCATCAATGTGTGAAATTATGATGTCAGAGGCCTCCTAGCCCTATGTGGAGATGCTGGGAATTGAGCCTGGGGACTTCTTCATGCAAAGTATTACCACTGGGCTACAGCCCCATTTCTCAGTACCAGACAAGGAAGGAATCCTTGTCTGCTGAATGCTGAATTTATTCTTGAATTTAACGTTGACTTACAAACTTCTTCCTGTCTAATTAATGGAAAACATGCCATGACATTTACAACCACATCATAGAAACTTGATATATTGGTGCAAAAAGAGAGATGGAAGTATTGTACCTTTTGTTGATGTTCTATGCGATAGGAAGTCTGTTGAAACTGGCGTATCTCCCTGATAATGTGTGATATCTATTGAAGAAAGAAATAAGAATAAGAGTCTCTTGTTTTATTTTATTTATATTGGCTTGGATCCTAACATTCCTTCTGTGGATGGAAGAGCGTTTATTTATTTATTCATTACATTTCTATAGCTTCCAATAGCTAAAGCTGTCTGTTCGTAAAACGGAGCTTTCCTGCTGTTTCCTTTCTTTGCAGTCCTTTGCACCTTCCACAAATCTGTTCCTGGGGCCTGGAGGACCCTGAAAATGGTATGAGATAAGTTGGGGGAGTTAGTGGAAATCACACACACCCTTATGTGAATAGAGGAACCACTAACTGCACTAGAACTAAACACGGAATGAATTTATCCTAGAACATAGACTTTTTCAGGGACCTGGACAGCATCATCTTTCTGATTAGCAGTTTAAACTCAACCTTACTTGGGCCATTTCACTCCTTACACTACTGCATCTCCTGTTTCGTGAGACATCACAGAATGCCACATGAAAAATGGATTAGATACTTCCCCAAAACTAGCCTCTTCTTAAATTCAGTGGGAGTTACTTTCAGCTAAGTGCATATAGGATTGCAGCTATTTTTGCTTCCTAAAAAACAAACATGGTCCTCACAAATGTCTAATGCTGTTTAAGTAAGTATGAGACTTAGGTCGGTGCATTATCTACATTTCATTATTTGTAAAATAGCTGAGTTAGCTGCTCATCTTCAACTTTGTTTTGCACAAACAGAATGTGTGTTCATGTGTAATAACTGGAGTACTGATACTCCAGAATCTGCCAGCAGGTGGTGATAGAACATTGACCCTGGATAAAAGTACAAACAATTGCTTTCCAATAATAAAACTTGAAATGCAATTGTACACCACTAATAATAAAAATGCCCTGCCCCCCACCACAACAAAAACCTGTAGAAAGAATTACCATTCGCATTTTAGAAAAGTTGACAAGGCCTTCTTCAGTAAAGTTTGGTGTTCCTTCTTCAATAAATGCCAGGTCCGTCAAGTACATCCCAAGATATGGCACTGAAGGGGGATTACAACTGCATGACAAGAAATGTTAGCTTTTACTATTGTGGGGTGTAAGTGGGCTGTTTTATCTTGTGCACTACAAACTCCTCACTCCTTTAAATAACATGCAGCTTAATTCTACGCATGCTTACTTGGAATTAAGTTCCACTTCATCTAATTGGATTTACTGTACTCCACCATACCATATACTGTTTTCATAGTGCTATATCGTGCTTGGTGTAGATCTGGCCAAGGAACTTAGAAAACTCTGTACTTATTAAGTTTGAATTCATGTAAGAAAGCATAGCTGTGTTGTTATTCCTTTCATGAGTCACACATTTGACATCCTGTCTTAAATGGCTAATGTTACATTTTATTTATTTAATTACTTAATGTCCCCACCTTTCTGCCAAAAATGCCTTTCAAGGCTATTAACAATAATAAAATATTGGTCAAAACAAAAAACTTAATTAAAACATAACCTAGAAACAGATCTATAAAAACACAATTTAAAACACAATGATAAAAGCATAGAACCAATTATGTATCCCTTCAGTAACAGAGCACCTTACACGTCAAAGGCCTGCCTAAACAAAAACATCTTTGCCTGCCAAACAACAGTAGGGTGACCATATGAAAAGGAGTACAAGGCTTCTGTATCTTTAATAGTTGTATTGAAAAGGGAATTTCAGCAGGTGTTATTTATATGCATGCAGCACCTGCTGAAATTCCCCCTTCATCTAACAGTTAAAGCTGCAGGAGCCCTGCTTAGCATGACCAGATACATAAGAGGGCAGGGCTCTCTAATCTTTATGGGCAGTATCCAACTATGTCCTTCCATTAGTATCAATGACATTGTGCCAGTGGAAACTAGGTTCTGCACTATGTGCAAGAGGAGAATCCAACTAAAATTATGTTTGCACAAGCAAGGATGCACAAGTGATTGCAAAAACAGTGCAATCCATTGTACAACCCACTGAGCATTCCACTGGCACAACCCATTGTTCAACAAGCTGCACATAACTGCTTCACAACCGCTTTCACAATGGGAGGCACAACAGGCTGCATAGAAAGTCGCTTCCCCATCCAGCCGGCACGGATTGGGTGGGAGGCGTTGGTTGCGGGCGGTTAGAAACGGCAGGAAGAAATACTCATGTGTATGAGAATGTGCACAGGAAGAGCCGCTTAGGCGGAGGGGTGGAGTCTAAGGCTATATAGTCTTGGCTCGCCCAGGACTCAGCCTCTTTCATTTTCGGCCCAGAGAAGAGAGACGTCTGCTGAGCAAGAAGAGCACGTGCGGCCTAGAGGCTTTGTGCTAGAGACTGCATGTTTGGCTGGATATGGGGTTGGGAATTTCCCCACCCCAAAAGGTTTGGAGTTTCAGTGTGGTTGGGAATCCCCAGGGCTCAAGCGGAGGGGATTGTCTCATCCAGTGGGGGGAGGTGCTGCAGGGGGCTTTCTTATGAGCCCCATCTTTGGCAGTTTAGATTGCAGTGCCCGGATTGCCGTTCCCTTCCCCCCCTCGCTCAAGGAGCAGTGGTGTGCGCCCGCGGGCCCCAACTTGGGGAAGCATGATCCGGAAGGATCATTCCTAATTTTTAACCTTTGGTGTCCAGTTTGACGCTGAGAGGCAGAAGTGGCTGGTGTGCCTGGGATATGGCCAGGCCTCTAGTTGGCTGGCCTCTACTTTAGCAGGCTTGGGGATTGGTAAGCCGCAGTTAGGCCTCTCTCCTGTACTGGGCCCCGTTTCAGTATAGCAGACATTTGGATCAAGCTGGGTCAGTGTTTGGATGGGTGGCTGACTAAAGAAGGAGACCCACGAAAGCAGCTTTTGAGGGGCTCATAGCTCATTGGCAGAGTAGCTGCCTTGCATGCAGAAGGTGCCAGGTTCATTCCCTGGCATTTCCAGGGAGAGGTAGGCAAAACCTTCTGCCTAAGATATTGGAGAACCCCGGCCGGTTAATTAATATTGAGCTAGGTGGACTAATCGTCTGACTCAGTATAAGGTAGCTCTGCCTTTATGTCTTTAAACCTATGAAAGCTGCATTTTAACAATGTACCAGGCCTTGGCGAGGCCGCAGTTGGCTTCTGGATTTGGCTATTTGCTAGCCATTTTATTGTAGATGAGTGATCGCACAATCATCTCCCCTAAGAGAGGCTTGGGGGGGGGGGGAGTAAGGGCAAAGCTCAATGCCCACCTGCAAAAATGGGGAGGGGGACGTAGCTCAGTGTGATAGAGCCCCTGCTTTGCATTCAAAAGGTCCCAGGTTCAATCCCTGGCTTCTCCAGGTAGGGCAGTGAAGGAATTCTGCCTGAAACCCAGATAGCCACTGCCAGTCAGTGTTGACAATACTGGGCTAGATGGACCAGGGGTCCATCTCAGGATATGGTAGCTTCCTATGTACCTAATATATACCCAGTTGTACAGATCCTCATGCACAAAGAGCTCCCTGTTTTATTGGCCTGTGTACTCCCTATCTGTGTGGGATGCCTTTTAATTCCCTCAGCCTGTGAGATGGAGGGCATATTCCAATCTTTAAAAGATCAGCAACTGGCCTGATAGCAGCCCCAGGGCACGGTGGGAATGCATTTGAGGCAGCCACTTTAATGAAGCTAAGCTGGACTGGATCTGATCAGTGCCTGGAGAGGAGACCAATTGGTGGAAGAAAGCTGGGATCTGAATAAAATAAATGTATTAAGAAGTTTAGGTAAGATTCTAGCCCAGTGACAATGTACCCGTTTTGCTTGCAGAAGGTCCCAATTCGATCCCTGGCATTTAGGGGCCATGGCTCAATGTGATGGAGCACATGCTTTGCATGCAGAGGGCCCTGGATCCAGTCCCCAGATTCTCCATGTGAGATGGGGAGGGCATCCAGCCTGGAGCCCTCAGAGCCTCTGTTGCCATTCAGTATTGACAGTAAGGCCAGTTTGAATGGTAAGTGGGGCTTCAAAGCCCCAGGTTCGAACATGTGTTCAACATGTAGGCAGGCTTATAATCGAATCGGGATTGAGTTTCCATTTCAGCTCAGGTAACAGCATTTAAGGCAGACAGGCCATCAAGTCAAGCATCTACCTTGATCCCCTGCAAGAAAATCGACATGGGAAGATTTTCAAGTCCAGGATCCCCTTCAACCTATGACAGCATGGTTCACAGTGAGTTACACCACACACAGCAGGTTGGCCAGTTTGGCACACAATGGGACCTTGGAGATCACCTGTTCGGGCATGGGGCTGACTTATAATTTCTTCTGGTCTGTTGGTTCTGAGGAGCTCAATAAGGTAAGAGCTCCCAGCAGAAATCCAGATTGGCAGTATGCCCAATAGTCTGTGGCATGCAGCCAATATCCCATCAGCACATGTTGTCAGTCTCCCATAAGACTTAGGCCCTCGCGGCAGTCGCTGCTGGGCAGTTAATCCTTCAATTCAGACAGACATGGAATCTGGGATGTCACCCTCCAGGGTTGATCCCTATGCTTTGGCCAAGGGCCCTGCAATACTGTGTGAGCAGTATCTACCCCTTTTGGTTATCACTTATTGCCTGCCACCAAAGAGAAGTTCTGAATGGGAATGTGTGGATGTATTGGGTGTATTTCCCATACGTTTAGGGTGGATGAACACAAGGTTAAGGACAATGATAAGGATTTAAAAGAAGATCATGGTGACTTGAGTGAATTGGCTTGCTGGCTACATAAGTTATACGTATAGCCCAGTAAAAGCACTCAGACAAAGAGATAGTAACAGGTGCTATTCAGAATACCTTGTGCCTGCATGTCTGAGATATAATTTGGCCTTTAGACACAGGGTGGCTTTCAATTCTGAATTAAAGGGACATGAAGTGGCCTGAGTCTGGCTTGAATTCATGATGCCCACCTGGTCAATCCTGAGAGAGTTATCAAGCAGGGTTTATTCTGTCCTGCCTAGCTGGTCCTCTGCCAAGTGGGCTCTCACCAGGGGGGTGGTCATTCCGCTTGCTTTGCGGGGAGTTTTGCTCTTAGATACTTGCGCCAGATATCTGTGCAATCTCCGCCTTGTATCTTCCAGGTGCTACAATCCACATCCATCCTCAGGATGTCCCCCGGGTTAAAGGGGCTAAGGGTCCCAGGGAGCCAAATTCAGAGCGTAAGCTTGAGAGCCTGGCTCCCTTTGTCAAAAGGGCTCCTGCCCAATTAAGCTGATGCCTGGCCCTTACTTCTGCCAGTTGCCCATATAGGGAAGATGATTCCTTTGTTATGATCCCCCCCACAGTTTAGAGCCCTTCTTAAAGGCCCTAGTGCCACCTGCTTGGCCTAGAACCAAGACTGCATCCCTATGGAGCACCAGGCCTAGAACTAAGTTAATGATGTAAAGGCCAGCCATGTTCTAGGTCCATTCCTTATCCCCCTTTGCTCATCTTAAAGTGTTCTCATGAGATAGTACCTAAGAATGCCCCCTGGTGGGCATGTTTGATCCTTGCTGGGTATTAGCACTGGTTGGGTCTTTAGCAGATGTTTATACAATGTCGTGATGGCGCCAGTCTCCCTTATCGTTGCATACGCATTTAGGGATAGAAACTGGGATATCGAGATTTGTCATTCATGGAGCTCTTTCCCTTTTATCGGGCTTGGGGCTAAATTCTTACTAGCCTCTGTTCATCTTGGCCAGACAGCTGGCCACTGTTCATGTAGTTGCATCTTTATCATCTGAGGAACCTCAGGAATGGGGCTGGTCAGGGTCATGAGTCCTAGTTGCCCTCAATCTCAATTCCTGGGATGGATGTTGAAGTTGGTGACACCTTGTCACACAGCCAGATGTCCAGGTTCCTGAAGTTGGCCCTTGTGGCCAGATAGTACTAAGATCCAATGCCTGGTGTGCTTTAGGTTCTGGGAGAAGCAAGTGACTAAAGGCATGTGGCCCCTGGCACATGGGTATTCTACCTGTGAGCAGGTATGGAATTCAGCTTTTTTAGAGCTGAGAGAGAATCCTCAGGCCTTTTGGCCCTTCCTAAGTGACTAACTGCTAGAATTCTGGGTGATACAACACCACAGGGAGCTATCCACATGAATTTTATGAGGTAAGTTGGCTGGCCCACCCTTTGCTGACATGGGGACAGAGGTTTGCTGGAAGCATGGCAAATTCCATGCCTGAAGGATGCTGGAAGAGCAGGCAGGATTATCTGGGGGAGCTGTTAGGGCATTTAAATTTTCTGATGCTCAGTTAATCACAGAGCTGTCCTGCACCTGGCCAGAGGAGTGGAGGCAACATGGTAATGCTGGTAGTGGCCTCGAATGTAAGGATATGCCTATGAGCAATCCAACTTTCTACTTTGCTCTCCGGGGCAAGGAACTTAAGGTTTCTGTTTTATTACAAGTAGAGGCTGCACTATAACCGGCACCATTATACAGCAGCCAGATAGACCCTTCAGATATCAAGCTTATTGAACCTGGCTAGAGGTGCTGTCTTGAGTGAGAGTATATTCCCATTTGTAGTTTTGACCGTACTCTGCCCTATGAGGAAAGAATATGGTTGCTACTCGATCACAGGAGGGGGCTTCCCCTTATCTGGTACCATTTTGATGGTAGTCATGAAGCACTGGGCCTATGGAACTATTCATTTGGAAAACCACTGGCACAGGAGTGCTGCTCCTGCAGTGGGGCGGGTAGATGCCAAGATCTGGCCCATAGTGAGATGGCAGTCTTGGGCAGGCATAAGAATACATTCCGGAATCAAGATGAGTACAGTTACTGAAGTTCAATGTCAATATTTGTGTTCCTTTGACAGATTGGCGGAGGAGACCACAGCCTGTGGGGGTCCTAATCTGCAGACACAGTGTGGCATCTGGGCCAGCTGTAGAGTGACGCGAGCATCTGTTGGCATGCAGATGGGCTCGGTCAGTTGGCCTCCACCCAGGGGGTGGCAGGCAAGGCATGCTGTGGTGGCATCTCCTCCATAATACAATCCAGTCTGGTTGGTTTTGCCCAGCCGCAGGTGTGGTGCCCACCTGGGGGGGGGGGTTACGATGGGGTTCCTGGAGCGGAAGTCCCCAACTCTACAGGCTAGGGCAGACCTGGAGAATATCTGGATGGCCAGATATTTGTACATACACACTATTGGAATTGGTTGCCTGACACCTGGAGTGTGTGATCTTGCATGTTACCCAAGTGCTGTGGGCGCGAGGGCTGGGATGCCCATAGTTTAAATAAGGCAATTAAGAGAGTGAACAGGGAGGTGCATCTTGGCTGTGAGGACAGACGTGGAATGGTTATTCCACACCCTGCCATTATTTACTCCAGAGGTGAACTTTATAGGGCCGATGGGGTGCACCTTTCCGATGCAGGAAATGACATTTTCCTGCAGGATCTGTACATGGGCCTGTTTTAATTTTTCAGAACAGGTGGGAGTAGGGAGCCGAAGCAGAGGCTTGGCTCCCTTCTGTGGCGGGGGTGCGGGAATTTGAAAGCTAAGAATAGGGTTGGTGAGCACTTTTGGCATCATTGATGATGAAGGGCAACCCGGAGGGCCTGATCCTCGATGGGCTTCGCAGCTCCGAGTCAGGATATGGGTTGCCTTTGGGGACCGTTTGCCTCACTTACACAAGACTGTGCAGCCCTGCGTGGGAGGTGATGCAGATTGTTCTCCCCAAACACTTAAGTGTAGTTGTTAAAGAGGTGTGGGTTTTAACCCGGCCACTATGACCAACTGGGTGGCTCGCCCTTTATTATTTTTGCAGGCTAGTTGCCTGAAGGTAGAGTTGTGCTGATTCCCACACGTTCACGCACAGATCCAGGAAGGATGCTATACCCATTGTTAAATAAAGAGGCCCTAGTTAACCCAACCTCTGGTGTCCGTGTATTTATTTCTGATTTGTTTGTCTGCTCGCAACTCTTGTGCATCCCGTTGTGGAAGCACTTGTGCAAGTAGCTGAGCATGCATAATGGGCATCAGCTTGAGCAACAGAAAGGTTTGGCGGAGTGCAATACAAATTCTCATTAAAAGGAACTGAGGTTGCATAGCAGCAGTACTTGGTAGAGATTGTCCGCAAAACCTCCACCATAGAATGATGATTCTGTACAGCAACTCTGAACGCTTCTTGAGTATACAAATTTCAACTATCACAAAGAGTGGGCAGATTTTAAAGATGAAGGTGGTCGTACTTTAATTGGAAATGTTTATCAGTTTTAGCAGGAAGTATTATATACCGAATAATAGTTTATTATGTCTTGGCATTTCTACAGGGACACTATAAAAATCTATACAGGATAATGACTCTGGTGTACATTCAACAAAACATATTGGGACTGAAATCCATGAAGCCTGCATTAAAAAGATGATTTCATGATAGTATAATATTATTTCCATTATAGAAACTAACTGAAGATTTTTCTTCAGAACTATCCAATATTCACAGCAAAATGTAATAAACTGAGACATACTTCTTGAGTGTTTCTCTGAGATTTTTAAATCTTCCCTCAGATGATACGGTCTTCTGAAGTTTATCCATAAGAGCTTTGGTCTACAAAGAGAACAAATTAGAGTCACTCCTCCTAGTGAAACAGAATATGATACTAATCAGATACAGAACGTACTTCTTAAACACAAGTTGGCTTCAAATAAATGTGTCGCACTATAAGTAACAGTGAGACTAGACAACCTTGAGTTAAACATAGCCAAATTTAAATAAGATGCTGGCCAAGGGCAAAGCATTTACCCATGTAAGTATTCTATTCAGCTGCCAATTTGTTTGTTATATTTGGCCTGTCCATATGTGCAACTGGTGTGCTAGTGCTTCATGTCAGTTCAAGACCATTTAAAAGGGGTTACCTGTGACCCGTCTGAACACTCAGGGTAATGCAGAGCCTCAGATCCAGGGGAAATGACAGTACACTTCTCAAGTAAAGAAGCATGTAAACTATTAACTATGTGGCATTTTTAATAACAAAGAAAAGGAGGCTGGAGAGAGAAGGAAAACAGTGTCCTTGGTTGAATCTGTCACATAACACTTCAAGTTGCCTCATGATAAGGATGGTCTGGTTCATGATGGTTAAGGTGATGATTTTCTACTTATGCAGTTGCATCATTCTGAACTATGGCAAGCTACCATATATTTCTAGTAAGAACACATCTCAATAATTTAGATAAGCCATTTTGCGAAATGTGTCAATAAATACAGATTACTTACCTGTTTAGAAACCTTAGCCCACGTTTTCTTCAGTCGGTAGATTGCACTTCTGTTCAAGGCTGATGTGATTTCAAGCACACCATTGTAGTTGTGCAGACATCGGCAGATATCTGCCACTGCTATCCATTTCTCAATCACATTAGCACGTGAGCCAACATCAGCATAATTCATAATTTGGGAGGCAACAAGGTTGCTCATCTAGGTCAAAGAAGTAGCCCTTAAATTAATTGCATTTACAACACAGGGTTCAACAATATGAGTGAAATGAAAGACAGTCTTTTAGCAAGTAAGACTAAAAAAACATATATTGCAAAAACGGGAAAAGGCAGTAAGACAAGAGCAAGTGAAGTAGGGGATAGATGATGAAAGCTGAACAGTATTCACCAGATAATATGCTGTTGGCACTAGCAATGCTGCTGTTGGCAATGGCTCCCTGTTGCGTCCCAAGGACAAGAACTAGGGGATGACGTCTAAACAGACATCACAGATTTCAACACATTCCCAACAGTTCCAAAGTTTTAGCTGCTACTACCACCAATTCAGGAAAATGGGATGCTCTGGTTTTATGGTTAGTCATGAGAAAACTGAAACATTTCAATTCAGAGTTCTTGTATTCCTAGAAAGTATTCTCTGTTCTTATGACAACTTACATCATTAAAATGTTGGCTGGTTTTCATAATATAAGGTGTCCTTTCATTTTTATCCAGTTTCATCCAACCCTGCCCAAGGAACTCTCTGGAAAATGAGAAAGAAGCAAACAAAATAAGAAACAGAGAATTTAGACTAAAATATTATATATTTCCATTTCATTTGTTTTGGAGACTACCTCCTGGCTCTGGAAGAGAGGCCTAATTCCCACACTAGCTGTCCTATAGCTGCCCTTTTACATAGATTCAGCACACAGTGGAATCTTTGCTGTTTAAAGGAATTAACTGGTTATAGACCCCAAAGCCTTTTCCAATAACTTTATTAAAGCTGTGGCCAACTTTAATAACTGTTCAGATCTTCTTTGGTAGGCCTTCTACAGGGAATACTTTGAAACAAAAGAACTTAGAAGGCAAGTTGCTAGTCTCTTGTAGAGTCCCAATGACAAATTCTAGTCCTATTAGTCTAATCAAAGAGATTAGACATATGAACATTGTGTGAGTCAAAGACTTTTCATATATCTGCTTTGTATATACCATCCTCAGATAACCAAAGTTGTACAGGACTTAAAAAAAAACCTCTACTACTTTAGCACCATCCCTTGGTTCAAAAGGAAGTTACATGCATTACGTATATGCTCAGCATTTACTGGCCTTGTTCTCAATCCTACAGTCTTCCTCAATTGGCAGCAAGCAGGAAAATATTCTTGTAAGATGTTCTTTGGAGCTGTAATATATACAGCTACAGTATGTTGCCCTCTTCAGGAAATGAATTGCATCCTGCTCACAAAGTACTTAACAGAACTGGTGTGCTACTACTCAGCACTTTGATGTTAGTCTTTCATAATCTATTTATGCTATGATAGATCTTAAGCAGTACAAACAAGACTCTATCTATTATGCATTCAAGTTCTTTTCATAGGCCTGTCACTAGTGTGAATCATTGTGTCATCCAAGTTTCACTTACAAAATATTTCCACTTTGATAATAATTATTGGAAAACCACTTACTCATAGGGTATGCTTCTGAAAACAATGTGATCTAAGAGAGTTATTTGTTCAGCAAGCTCCATGGCCGATAAAGTTTCAAAGCACTCTGGTTTTGGACACTCTAACTGTAAGCAAAGAAGCACACAATGGATAAAAAAGGCAATTTCAATTCTTCTAGTTTGTTTCACACCACGTTAGGTTATTTCACACCACGTTAGGTTAATGACTGATTGTTCTATCAATATTACTGCCCAGTTCCTATCATGTGTGAAAGGAAAGTGAGTAAGAGGAAAATAACTAATGTAACAGAGGTCTGTACTAGGGAAGAGGAATAGTTACTTTGTACACAATCGAGCCAAAGTTAAGTACTATATATATATATTTGTTTTGAAAAAAATACAAAACAAAACAATTAATTTAACAATATAATTATTTAACAATCTCCTTAATCACAACTCCAGTGAGTTCATTAGTGCAATTGATCCATTTGTTCATTTTATAAGTAGCCATAAACAACTCCTTAAATAATAGCTATTTGTCAATGTCAGCCTAACAGGTCCTTCCACAATCATCTCTGTGTTTGTGGTAGTTGCAGTGTCTCTTTGTGTTGTATCATATAAGTTATATACTTAGGCCATATTTCATAGAAATTGTCTTTGCACTGACAGTTTCTAGAGGCTCTGACTAGCTTAATTAATTTAGTGCAAACATTCATAGCCCATGTCTCCATTGATGAAATGACAGTCTTTGATAGTTCTTCCAGTTTGCAGTAATCTCCAGTCTAGCCCCCACCCCAAAGAATGTTAATACATCTTTATATATGTGTTTTATTGTCACTTTCATAGACAGACAACAGTGACAGATCATTGTGTTGTCCTGCTATTTTGCTTGCTTCAACTACCTCTCTCCAAAACTCATTTATAACATTATAGGATCACACATGTATAGGTATGCACAATTTCTCCAACATGTTTTGGGGGGGGAAGGTGGATTTGTAGATGTAACTCATCTTTTGGAGTGTCAGATACCAGCTATGGTTTATGCTATTTTCTTTAAGCCTAGATAAGATAGATTTCATTGGTGCTTTAAACCATAATGAGTACCATTGTGAAGAATCTATACATAAACCTAGATATTTTTCCCACACTTGTTTCATACCCTCTGTGGATTCAATTACATGGCTTTCCTTAATTTGTATAGAATAGATTTTCATCCCTTCAATTCAGAATTAAATTGTAAGATTAACGTTTCAAATTGGGCTGTGGAATATACTATGAGTGCTTCAATTATTAGATTTGCTGAAAAATGGATGATCTGATGAATTTGAATCCAAGTAGCATTTAGAAATTGCAGTTGATTTTGTTTTTTGTTTGATGTCCCGATTTTGGGGTTAAACCTATAAACAAATCTACTAGCCTATATAAGCATCATGATTCTCAATGTTAGAATTGTTTCTGCATTGAGCAGGGGGTTGGACTCGATGACCTTATAGGCCCCTTCCAACTCTACTATTCTATGATTCTATGATCCTTGCCTCCTAATAGGAGTGCTCCTGCTCAAGATGCCAGCCAGCCATGCATTTCTTCATCAGGCCATTACATTCCCTCTTGCCCTAGTTTTCTGATTTTCTTCACCAACTGAGAGTCAGTAATATGTGGCTACTGGGTAAGCTCAATCCTCACAGGGCTACCTTGGAGGTTGATTGCCCCCTTACTTTTTCAAAAAAGGGTGGTTTTTTTTGGGTACTTCTGCATGTCTCAAGAGTCCACCCACCCACCCACCGCAAAGCATGCTGATCCCCCCTCTTGTTTCTTAGTGGCTGTACTTTGGCTTCAATCCTGTCAGCACTCACCACCTGAGCTCATTATTAGGAGTGATAAAATATTCAGTTCAGTAAAGATTCAGGTAAAAGGACTTAATCATTATGCAGGAATTATCAAAGATTTAGTACCAGCTTAAAGTACAGAAGCATAATGTGAACAGATAACTTTAGCATCTGCGCTCCTCCGGCAGAATAGAAGAAGAAGAGGGTAATTTATTAAATGATCTGTGCTGGGTTTTGAGCATTGAATCAAGTTTGCTGTCACTGTTACATCAAGCACTTTACACCTTGATTGGCAAGTACTATAATTGCAAAACTATCTGATTTCCCAGCATGGAGCCTTTCTGTGCTTCACATTCAACTTCATTTTATGCTTTCCCCCATCTAAATAACCTCTCTGTGGTTTGAGGCAGCACACTGAGTCTTTTTTTCTAATATGCTTTTGCTTGCCCTTTCACTTGCAAATTGACACTGCAATTTCCAATAATTTGCATAATAAGATACCAGGAGTGACCATACACAAGGGGCCCATTGACAGATATGCCCCGTTCTAACTGACCTCCACTGTATATTCAAATGAAAGGACCATACTTTGCATACCTTCCTACCAAGGCAGGGTTCATGTGCGCAGCTATCCTTTCACCTATTACTAACAATTGTTGTTGAACAATTTGAACACAGAGTGATCAAATGCAAATATGAAACAGACAGTAATTTACTACAAAGGCTGCAGTGAGCAACCAGCCAAACAACATTTCTAGTTATTTACTCTAATTTACATAAATATAAACAGATGTGACAAATGCTTATCTAGTTGAACTCACCATCTGCAGTATATCCTCTATTTTTAAGTGGGTGTCATCTTGATCCTCCTGAGACAGTGCCCTAAAAACAATTAGCAAAATACTTTATATCAATCTCTCTGTAGCTGGAGACAATATTTCAGCAAAAAGGGCACTTCATCAGAATTCTGAGACAAAACTATGGCAAACTTTATCATTGCTGCTTTGAAATCATTTCTAGTAACTAACAGCACAACCCTATGCATGACTACTCAGAAATAAATCCCATTGAATTCAATAGTGACTATATCTGCTTACTTCCAGGTAAATAGATATAGGACTGCTTTTTCAGAAGTGATTGTGTATTACCTATAGTGCTCTATGAAATATGTGCAGAAAAATTTCCACACGAATAGCCTTGAAGACTGAAACCTCTGTTCCTAGGAACAGTTAGATTTATAACAAGCAAGAAAACTTGCATCATAATATGGAACTATTTGCTGAAACATTCCTTAGTTTTCAGAGCCCCCACTAAAAAGCTCAGTGAGTAAAGATTATATACAAATCTGGATAACAAAACAATACAGTCAACAGAAGGTAAGGTGGATTCCATTTAGGCCTTTCCTGTAGTACACTCCTGCTGGGAAGTAGGGGAGTACACAAAGTTAATATTTCCCAAAACCACGTAACCGGGGTGGAAGTAGGGGGAAGGAATAGGGACACAGTAGAAGAAATATCTGCTTGGAATAGGGACACGGTAAAGGAAATATCTGCTTGGAAATTTCTACAGTCACATACAACTGCATTTTGCTCTTAACTGCTTAGTGTACTATAAAGAACTGCGTCAGGTGAACAATTGGGGATATTTAGCCTTCTCGTACGGTTTGTAAGTAACAAATTTAGAATTTCATTACTCTGCTTCTTCAGATGAGCTTTCTATAGCACGCTCATGGCTGGCCACTCATGGATGTTCACGAGTCATTTTGAAGATGTAGTGATCCTCCTGTGTGTCTCCCACTCTTTCTGCTGTTTTCCGTCACAAAATAAGACCCTGAAAACCTAACTTTTCTGAGCTATAGCGATATTTTTTGCTATTTCCTGCCATGTGCAGGAGACGTGCTATAAAACACCCACTAGAGGGCTCTGTCCCAGTAAACTGAATGGGCCATGTGGTCGCTGCTTCCCCTTTCTTCCCCGAGTGATTCTGCTCATCCCTATTGTGGAAGAGAACCAGGAAGTGGAGTGATGGTCAGGAAATGTGATTTCCCACCCTTCTGAAAATCCTCATCATTTCAGTCTGCAGCCAAACTCTGATATAAGGGAGATCAAAAAGGTCCTAAATGAAGATGGGCAGCAAATATGTGAGTATAATCTCATAATATGCTTCCTTTGCAAGGGCTGACATATGAAAGAAGTAGCCTCTACTTCTAGTTTGGCTATCTAAAGCAATTAACAGCCCAATCCTATGCATTTTTAGACAGGAAAAAAATGGGAGTTGTAGGACTTTCCCCACCCACCCAAACATGCATAGGATTACGCCCTAAGTAAATAGAGGGTCAGTGGATATCATCTTGCATTTTGTTACAATCACTAGAAGCATTAGGGGAAAACTGATTTAATTTTTATCTCTTCAAGAAAACAGTTAATTAGCAACAGATTTTTATTACAAATGGAATTGCATTTCACTTTTTTGTGATGCCTTGGGGAAAAAACACTATTTCTTTCTATTTATTTGTATCTCATAATACCATGAAACTAATTAAACCCCTTTACCTCAAGATGTTTGCTGTAGCTTTTCTTTCTTGTGGCAAAAGGTCAGGATCTCTCAAAACTTCTTCTAGAAGATTTAGAACATTCATCTTCAGTTCATTGTTTAGCTCAAAATCCTACAAAAGAAAATGTTTCTGGATAAATTAATCACATTATATATTCTTTTTTCTTCTAGGTTTCATACCTGGTTTTGTGTTTCATGGTTTTGCTGTTATTTTAACAATGACAAACATTTAAAACTCATAGGCTAGTATGTCATGGGAACAGAACTGAAAGTTGAAGATTTAACATTGATAATTTTCTGATATATGAGCTTCACTGCAAGTCATTTTAAAGTATGTTTTAGGGTCAGTTCTTGTGTTATTACAGCACTTTGGTTACCATTCTTACATAGGTCAATCCCATGCTACTTAGTAATACTAGAACACTGAGGGATCACTGTCCAGAAGTCACCAGGTGAATAGAAGCTGTGGTGCTTCCATAACTTATAACTGCTGCTTAATTTCACCATTTGTAAATAATAATAATAATAATAATAATAATAATAATACGAATTTACATTGTGCTCTACACCAGAGCACCTTCCAATTAACTAAAACATACAAAATACAGCAATATAAACAAAAATCAATAAATACACATTAGACAAACTACTGACTAGAAATTAAACTTATTCACAATTAATCTGTTAAAACAACCAAACAATTAAAAAAATCCAAACAAACCAATTGTTCCTCACCCCATACACCAACATTTATGGCTCCAACTCGAACAAATACGTTTTCAGGTCTTCTCTAAATCTGTCCAACTCTGGGCATCATTGTTAAAATCACTTCAGTTCAATTCATACAGTTTGAAGATAGAATGTAAGTCAAAATAGTTCTTATTCACTTTAAGAACTTGGGATAAGAGTGCTTTAGGCTGTATCCAATGTTTATCTGTTTGCCTCAATGTAGGGTGACCAGATTTTGGGAACCAAAATCCCGGTCACCCCCCCGCCACCCTACCCACCCAAAACAACCCCCCCACCGCCCGCCCGCGCCGCCCACCTGCCTCATGCCGCCCGCCCGCCTCATGCCCTGCCCGCCCGCACCGCCCACCCGCCTCGCGCTGCCGAGCCGCCCGCACCCGCCCACATGCACGCCTCGCGCCGCCCGCCTTGCAGCCGCCCATGCAGGAAAGTGGGGGGGGGCTCCTCCTCCCGCCTCGCACTCCTTACCTGCAAGGGGCGTCCACTTCCCTCCGGTGCTCAAATCTACTGATAGACAGGCTTTGCGGCCTGTCCCTCAGTAGAGCACTGGGTGATGATGTCGGGGGGAGGGGGGGCGCGAGGCACGCTTACCTTGCAGGGACGTCCGCTCCCGACCAGCGCCGGCTGCTACTGCGAGTGGGCCTGCTCCAGAGAGGCGCGCCAGGTGATATCATCACCTGGCGCGCCACTCTGGAGCAGGCCGCGAAACCCACTCGCAGTAGCAGCCGGCGCTGGTCGGGAGTGGATGTCCCTGCAAGGTAAGCGCGCTGCGCGCCCCCCCTCCCCCCTCGCTCCCTGCTTACCTTGCAGGGACGTCCGCTCCCGACCGGCGCTGGACCAGAGCGGATGTCCCTGCAAGGTAAGTGCGCCGTGAGCCCCCCCTGCCCCCTGCTTACCTTGCAGGGACGTCCGCTGCCGTCCGGCGCCAGCTAGAACAAGCCCTGGATGGCGCAGGGGAGGAGGCCGGAACGACACGTACCCGGAAGTGCGGGCGCGCGTCGTTCCAGCCTCTTCCCCAGCCGATCTAGGCCTTGTTCTTGGCCAGCGCAGTAGCGCCGGCTAAGAACAAGACGTAGATGGCACAGGTGAGGCCCAATTTTCTGGACTTTGAGGGATATTCTGACATTTCCCCCCGGATTCAAATTTGGCCCCTTTATTCCGGACTTGTCCGGGGGGATCCGGACGTCTGGTCACCCTACCTCAATGAGTCTACTCTAAGTAGGACTAACATTGGATAGAACCCTTTATCTTCAATATCTGAATCCAGGTCGATTCTGTAATATAGTTGTTCATTATCTTAACATCCTTCCCCTGCCAAAAAAACCCCACTAGTATTTTCACTTGAAGAAGCCACAATCCTGGCTGTTTCTCCCATTACATGGCTACAAACTTGGGCTTACAATTAAGCATACACCCTCAACAGGAAGCAGCAGCCAATCAAGCATACCTGCATAATAAATGTTTGCAGCTTTGTCACTTCAATTTTTTAAATACTGATTTGAGACACTTTAAATGTGCTTATGTATGTGTGAGGAAGACCTCAGCAAAAGTTAAATCCCATTGATTCCAATAAAATGTGTTTACTAGCAAGGTTTCATTCACGTAGCCATTAAAAAAAACTGTTAAAAGCAATACAAATTAACTTCCATTGATTTTGGAATGCTAAATTAGCCTTACAAAATGTTCAACTCATATTCAGAATAGAGATGAATTACTTGGTTCATCCAATTTTGCCAAGCTTTTTCAGGGGGTAGTCAGCCACAATCTGACACTTGATGAAGCACTTAAAAAAAACTAGGACTAGTTCATCACAATGAAACCGCTGACACCAGCACACATGCTTCAGATGTTTTAATCCAAAATATTCCATCGATTCCAAATGAACTTGCTTTCAAGTAAGTGTGGTAGAGTGACCAGATAAAATCCAGGTCAGGGCTCATGTAACTTTAACAGTTGTAGAGCAAAGGGAATTTCAGCCAGTGTCATTTGTATGCAATTAGTTCCTGGTGAAATTCCCTCTTCATCACAACTGTTAAAGTTGCAGGGGCCCTGCCTTCTTTTGTATATGGTCACTCTAGTATAGTGTCTGCACCATTAACTGTTGTGATGCAGGGGGAATATCACCAGGAACTAATTGCATACAAATGACACTGGCTGAAATTCCCTTTGTTCTACAACTGTTAAAGATACATGAGCCCTGACCTGGATTTTATCTGGTCACCCTAAAGTGTGGCTAGTGACAGAAATATACAGAGTACAGATCCAAATGTACATAACTGCATAAGATTATCTAGCAATACTTAATTTGCATTTGGCACACTACTTTGAAGAACAGCTTTTCCATCGTAGCTTTACAAGCAGTGTTTTGTTTTGTTTTTGGCTGATTTAAAAAAATATATGCCACTTTCAGAGGGGGAAAAGAAACCACATGGCTTCCCCCACCTCGTGCACAACAGCCATTTGCATAATTTCCTGCGATGCTGTGTGGGTTGCCATGTTGTTTGAACCCTGTGCAGTGCATGGTGGGAGTGGTTTCTTACCCACCCTACAACCCATGGCTTGTAGTAGGGTTTGTGGAATGTGTAAGAAGCCATCCCCGCTGTGCACTGTGCCAGGTTTGGGCGACACAACAACCTGTCATGTAGTCAAAATTATGTAAATAGTAATTATGTAAATGAATGTTGCACACACACCACATGCAGGGGAAAAAGTCATAGTGGCTTATTCCCCCCCAACCCATGATCATCTGAACCTGGTCAATGAATCAAAAAGACAGCAAGAGATATGTAGATCAGCAGTCAAAGGGCCTTCAATACAAAAGAACATTAAGCGACTATAGGGTTGAATCAAATGCTTGCCATCTGCTAGTGGAACGAAAACCACTGGTTAGACTGATTTCCCCTCCCCACTGCAGCCCTCCAGGAGACCCCTCACAATAGATTTGGGAGTACCCCAGCCAGCCACCCTCACTGAGTTCAGACATTACGACAACCATGTCCAGCAAAACTAATTATACTAATTAGGTGGCTCACGACAACCATGTGCAAGGAAGGAAAATAACCCACTGCGGCCTATTTTCCTTCTGTGATCATGTGAACTCACCCAATTAGAACATTCCCTGGAGGAGGAGGAAAAAGGGAATTTAGCTAAGTCACCTCCCTGCCTTTTTGGCTCATTCACAAAGGTAGTAGCTGATAACTCTTTAGTGAATTCAGGCACATGTCTGGGCAAGAAAACCTGGATCCATCTTTTACAATCAGAGCCATTGGCTTCTGAGGGACCCAAGTCACTTATGTCAACGCTAGGAGGACAAGGCTCATGTAACTTTTAACAGTTGTAGAGAAAAGGGAATTTCAGCCAGTGTCATTTGTATGCAATTAGTTCCTGATGAAATTCCCTCTTCATCACAACAGTTAAAGTTGCAGGCACTATACTAAAGTGACCACAAACAAAAGATGGAAGGGCCCCTGCAACTTTAACTGTTGTGATGAAGAGGGAATTTCACCAGGAACTAATTGCATACAAATGGCACTGGCTGAAATTCGCTTTTCTCTACAACTGTTTAAGTTACATGAGCCCTGTCCTCCTTTTCATATGGTCAGCCTAGCCAACACCAATCTTATTACAATAGGTATTTTCTGAAAGAGGGCATTCCACAATGTCAAAATTGTCAAGAAAAAGCTCTTTTTATGTGGAAGCCAAAGTAGCCTTCCTATAAGGTGGAATCTGAAGGAGGGCATCACTTGCAGCTCTTACCTGCAAGGAACGTTCTTACAGCACGTTGGCTCATAAATGAATCATAGAGTTGGAAGGGGCCTATAAGGCCATCAAGTCTAGGGTGACCAGATGAAAAGGAGGACAGGGCTCCTGTATCTTTAACAGTTACAAAGGACAGGGAATTTCAGCAGGTGTTGTTTGTATGCATTCATAACCTGGTGAAATTCCCTCTTCATCACAAACAGTTAAAGCTGCAAGAGCCCTGTCTCTTGACCATGTACAAAAGAGGTCAGGGCTTCTGCAGCTTTAACTTTGTGATGAAGAGGGAATTTCACCAGGTTCTGCATATATACAAATGACACCTGCTGAAATTCCTTTTTCTATGAAACTGTTAAAGATACAGGAGCCATGTCCTCCTTTTCATATGGTCAGCCTAATCAAGTCCAACCCCCTTCTCAATGCAGGAAACCACCTGAAAACATACCTGACAGATGGTTGTCCAGCTGCCTCTTGAATGCCTCTAGTGTGGGAGAGTCCATGACTTCCCTACGTAATTGGTTCCATTGTCGTACTGCTCTAACAATCAGGAAGTTTTTCCTGATGTCCAGCCGGAATCTGGCTTCCTGTAACTTGAGCCCATTATTCCATGTCCTGCACTCTGGGATGATCGAGAAAAGATCCTAGCCCTCCTCTGTGTGACAACCTTTCCAGTATTTGAAGAGTGCTATCATGTCTCCCCTCAATCTTCTCTTCTCCAGGCTAAATATGCCCAGTTCTTTCAATCTTTCCTCATAGGGCTTTGTTTCCAGACCCCGGAACATCCCCATTGTTCTCCTCTGAATGAATTTTCAGGCAGTGAAGTTGTTTCAGAATCAGCAATATATGGCATTGATAACTCAAACCTATCAAGAGGTGAGCAGCAGTAGTTGTGCCTCCAATAGATAAGGCGGTCAGTAAATTTTTAATGTAAACCACTTAGGGATTTTAATGTATTAAGTGGTATAAAAGTATTATAAATAAATGAAATGATTTTATTTATTTCACTTTAAAAGCTTATATCCACCTATGTCCCTAAAAGGGAAATCAAGGCAGTGAACAGGCACAATCAGCAATATTTAGAACAAAATTTTAAAAACCCAAGATAATAAACAACATCAGTTTGTAAAACCAGCAGTTAACCATATGGGCTAAAACGGGACATTAAAATGTTTAACCAAATGCCTTCTTAAAGAGCTACATTTCTACATTCACCTAAAAGAGTATAGTGTTAAGGCTTAAGTAGCCTCTGTGGGAAGAACAACTACTGAGAAGGTTCTAGTCTAGATCTTGAGGTTGCCTGCCTAGCTTCATAAGGCTATGGAATCTGAAGTAATGCCTCAGACGACAAATGAAGCAGGTAGGGAAAACATATGGAAGAAGGCGGTCCTTAAGGTACCCAGGTCCCAAGCCATCAAAGATTTTAAAGTTTAACTTCAGCACCTTGAATTGAGCCCAAAAATAAACCAGCAGCCAATGCAACTTGGTTAAACAAGGAGTAATGTGGTCAAAACACCCAACTCTCACCAACAACCTAGCTGCTGCATTTTGCACCAATGGCAGTTTCTGTAGTTATGTATCCAAGGAATCTCATTTATGCTTAAAAGTTACCTATGGTATCTCTGTCTCAGATGTAGACAGTATACATTGATTCTGAGGATGCACCAGACTTTTTTTCTTTGTTAGTACTTGTGTTCCCTATCCAGAAGAATTAAGAATATTTCCAATGCTTAAACACTGGGGTAGGCATGAAGTTAATGCATGTGCATCTTCTGTGGATGTTCTTGCACAGCCTCATTGAGAAGCAATAATTCTAGCCATTTGCATTTGAGCTTAGTGCAGATGTTTTGATAAAGGATTTACACTAAAAGCTCCATCCACTATATTTGTGGCAGTTCCTTTTATACTGATTGTTTGCTGTCATGTGGGTAGGAATCCAGCATCTGTTTCCATAGAAACCAAAACAATAGTCACTAGCAAAGTTCTTGAAATTCATGTACATTTGCATGTACGATTAGGGGAAATATTCCATACATATTTCTAAACATTTTAATTTTAGTTTCTAGTAACTTCTTCAGGAGCTCACCAAACAAATGTTTAATTTATGTTATCCTCTGAGCAAAGCTTGCTGGTAGAAGACTTGGTATATCCAAAGAGCAAGAAACTATTGTTTATACATATCCAATACTTTACCATCACTGACATATCTGAAATAATTATGTGAAGAACTCTATATACTCTGTAAAATGTGTATAATACACATTTCACCAACTCAAGGGATTTCCAAAGACTAACAACAACAACATCTACACAGGACTCCTTATAACATTAGGTCAGGGTTAGTCATAGGAAGGACTGCAGTTTCCCATTTTATTTATTTATTTATTTATTACATTTCTATACTGCCCAATATCTGAGGTTCTCTGAGTATTTCACAATTAAAGCAATTAGCCAAGCCTGACAACAATACACATGCTGGCCAAGCCCCCACCCCTGCCAGCTGTGCATTCAGTGGCTGTATGAAGTGGATCAGGACTGCCTCTTCCCATAGGTTCCTTCCTGTGGAACAGTAAACCCAGTTATGTGGGGATGTACAAGTATCAGAGCCTTTTCAGAAAAGCTGGCCAGACTGCCATCCTTAAGCTCTTTCCATGACCTAAGTAAATCATCTACTGTTTTATTATTGCTACAGTATGGTCAACAATTTTAGTAATGGAGATAAGAAAGCTAGAATAAATAAGAAAATGTGGTATAAACAACAGGGAACAGGAGGGTTAGGCCTTCCTAATTTGAAGGGATATTATTTGGCTAACCAATTAAGATATGTAGTGGAAGGTATTTTAGGTTTGGGACAAAAGTGTTGGTTAGAATTGGAATCCAAAGAAGTAGAAATGGAAATGGAAAATATATACTTTAATAAAATTAATAAGAAATTTTTACAAAGTGTTAGGAATCCAATACTGAAGAATATTTTGGAGATTTGGGCTAAGAATAAGATGAAATTAATACCCGCCGTCTCCCCATTAACTCCGGTACAGATGATGGAGAGCTTTCCAGAAAACCTAAAAGAAGTAATGGGGAAAATATTAAGAAAACAAAACATAAATAGATTAGAAGGAGTGATAAAGATGGACAATTTAAATCAAATAAAAGAAACATTAAGGGAAGAGAAAGTTTCATGGATTAATTGTATGCAGTTGGAATAGTGGATAAAGAAGTGGGTAAAAGAAAATAAAAAATGTAGAGAATATACGATATTTGAAAAAATGATAACACAAAGACGAGAGAAGGAACAAAATATGGTATTAAAAGGTATAACAAGTGAAATTTATAAAATATTGATGGTAATAGAAGAACAAGGGGATGGTTGCAAATTGGTGTGGGAAAATGACATGAAAATTTTAATAAGTAATCAGAATTGGGCAAAATTATGGGGAGCAAGGAATTTGAAAACTTTATCAGTAAGGATAAATGAAAATTATTACAATATGGCGATGGTATTTAACACCAATTAGATTGAATCAAATAGATAAAAAATATTCGGTATTATGTTGGAGAGGATGTCAACAAACTGGCACGTATGTTCATATGTGGTGGTCATGTAAATATGTACAAAAGTTTTGCAAATGGTATATAAAGAGATAAAAGAGATAACGGGAATTGATTTGGAGTCATCCCCAAAGATTGCGTTATTATCAATATATGAGGGGATGAAATGTGATCAGACTAAGGATTTAATTATTATGTTACTAACTGCAGCAAGATTAATAATAGCAAGGAAATGGAAGATGAAGGATAACTATCAAATGAGTGGTATAAAGAGGTATGGAATATTGCTATTAATGACAAACTAACATGTAATATTAAAGTAGAAAAGGAAATATGTAATAGAAATGAATTTGAAAATATATGGAAATTATTTTTAGAGCATGTATTGTTGAGAGGGAAAGGACACAAACCTGTGCAAGAAGTATCACAATTTTGGAAAATGTAATGAAGAAGAATTGGTCCTGGTGAGGGGTGCACTTGGTGTATAAAGAATGGAAAAGAATGGTATAATTGTAGTTAAGAGCTGAAATAAATTTATTTTTAAAAAAACAAAAAAACAGTATGGTCAATAGCAAGTTGGATGTTGGGTTATTATTTGTATTTTATAATTAAATGCACACTGCTTTGAGAATTTATTTTGAAGGGGAAAAAGGGGAAAACATTTTTTAACAAAATAAATAAATGTCATTTTGTTACATTTAGAATCCTCAATGGTATTACATATATTATCTTTCTGTAATCGCATTTTAGTGTCTATTTGACGAGCAGAGCTTAAAAGAGCTTGGCCTATTAAAATGCCCTTTTGTCCAAATGTTCATCAGTTTCAGCTTTCTGAGGCTCTATATACTGTGGAAACTATATTATAACTATAGGCAAGAATAATGGATATACCCATTCCTAAGTTCAGGGTGGGTTGTTAATTTGGAGTGCTCCATTTTGAGTTCTAGATGTGTATTTTTAACCTCCAGCCCTTAGTTACATTTCCATGTCACCTTTGTAATTAAAGAATCACCCTTCTCTGTACTCTGAAGTTCACTGGCACATCACTTTTATGTAAAATGGAGCCAAACAGCTGTGCTGTGGCCACTGTTTTATTCTGTTTGACAGGATCAATTTGGAAAACTGAGATCCTAGCTAAAGGTTTGGAAAGAATGTCATCTAGAACTCTCAGGAATAAGTGATCAAAGCATGCTACTCTCTAGTGTGGAAGTGATGAAGACCTGTGTCAGGGGTCGGCACTTTTATCTGGTTAAGAGAGCAGGGCTCCTGCAGCTTTTACTGTTGTAATGAAGAGGGGATTTCACCAGATGCTGCATGCATATAAATGTCACCTGCTGAAATTCTTTTTTCTATACAACTGTTAAAGATAGAGGAGCCCTGTCCTCCTTTCCATATGGTCATCCTATATAAACTACAGTTTAAAGTTGGCTTGTTTAGACAAACCATAGTTAAAACAAATCACAATTTGTACTTGTCTGGACATAGTGACAAACCACAGTTAGTTGAAAATGGAGCAAATACTTCCAATGTCCCTGAGGCTGCACTAAAGGAGTGTGTATGCCTGAGGCTAGTTCACGAAGAGTTAAATCATAGCTTAGCGTTATGTCCAAACAAAGTCAATATTTCTATACCAAAGACTTCACTATTGATAGTAAAGTCTGTTATTTTGACTGTATAAAACATGCATGTCAAAATAATTCAACTCACAGTAGGAAGTCACTGACACAAAATTCAACAAAGGTTCACCCTTCATCTATTTGTCTCTTCAGGCACATTGCTCATGGTTAAATAATACATTAAAAGTATTAAAAATATATCTGTCCTGTGAATCTTTGGCAAGCTCTTCGTTACTCATGTGTCTACTGATCTGTATCTGTATCTAAATGCAGAAATCTCCAACACAGAGAGCAAGTGAATGTTAAGAGCATTGCTCAAATCTAACAAGCAATAGGTTGTTGCTATGGAGCCAAAAAGCTTTTCACTTTCCTTGCAGTACAGTTATGTACGTGTGAAATTTCTAGATAGCAGCCTTCTTTAGTACATTTATTGACAATATTTTGTTTTCATTCTTTTTCCTCTTTTGAAGGTTATGATTTTAACCTCTCTGTTTTTACAATACACAGCATTCATATTCTTAAGTTTTTTTGAAACCAAAAGAATACTCCTTACATTTTGTAATCTGGTTAATACTGTGAAAATTATAAAATAATCTAGATAAATGCTTATTTATTTGGTGAACTAGCTAAAACATTAAACAATATACATGTATGATGAATGTAGTGCTTTAGATCTCTTAAGCAGGGGCAACTTGTTCTATATTGTTCTTCTTTTGCAACAAAGCCTTTCACAGACAGGCTGGTGATGAGGTCCCTTAAATTCCATGTGAAAAAGAAGCGGAGGAGAAACGCTGCTTGTCAGCAGAGTTCTAAGAACTCTGTAGAGAAAGTGCATTTGCTACAGACTGTTACATAATACTGTGCTCTGAAGAGGCGAGAAATGCAAAGTACCTTTGAGATGTTTTGCCAGGAATATTGTAGGTGCAATTGTGCTCTGGGTGCTAAACACCCATATTCCGCCCACACCAGGGCCACTTTGCACATTATGGGGCAACCAGTGCATCACCATGGAAACTGAACACATGTTGAGATCATGATAAATTATACACACATGCCCCTGACTTTCTAGAGGAAGAAGAGGGAAAATCTACAAAGAATTAAACATGTCAGATTATAACAACAAAAACAATAAAAGAAACTGGCTTACAAGACACTTTCTTGTAAGACTGGTGAAGTGTGGTACACAGGTAAGCACAGTCATTTGTGCAATCCAAATCAGTGGAATTTACACACTCAGATTCCTAGATGTTACAAATGATCTTGCAAATGGCACCATGGTGTCCAGTTCTCCCCTTCTTCCCTTATAACACCATACAATGTAATGTCATCAAACTAGTTTTCTATGTTCCTTCTCCAGATTATAAGGGAGCTTCCTATGTTCCTGTGTTCCTATTATTGGTTTCCTCTCTCAGGACTGACAAATACCTGAGCACAGCACTGTTATATGTTATACAGGGCCAGTTCACACAACATGCTAAGCCTGTTGCAGCAAATGGTTAGTGAGTGTGTTTAAACTGTGGTTATGTAGCCACCATGGTAGGAATGGTTCACACGACAAGCTAAGCCATAATGTTTAGCTCAAAATGCTTAATCACTGTGGCTTAGCAGAGAGAGGGACAACTAGACTAGAGGAAGTTGCTTTCAGCAGCATCTTTGTGTTGCCAATAATGTATAGGCCATGTCTACACCATGCATATATCCCGGGGTTGTCTCTAAGTCATCCCTGTGCATCCAAATGACTCACAGGGGATCTAGGGGTCAAGCAGGGACAACCAGAGACATTCCTTGGGATAACTGCAACTGAGGTTTCCCCATTTTTTCCTGTGGTCCTGGGACAACCCTGAGGACCGTGGGCAGTGTGGTGCAGGCTCCCGGGTCTCCCTCCTCCCTGCGAGTAGAGGGTCTCAGCAAATGGCCACAGAACTGGGGGGGGGGTTTCTGTGCCCATCGGGGGTGGGGGGCAGCTGTTTCACCACCCCCGGGGTGGCGCCGAGTTGTTCTTTCATTTTTACTCACATTTTTTGCTGGATCGGGGCTACACAATTGTGCGACCAGCTCCTACTTAAAAAAAAAATGGGGAAAAAACACGCCATGCCAGAACGTCCCTCCTGACTTCTGGGACATCGCGCTGGCGTGTGCATGCTGGGGGACAATCCTGGAAGCGGGAAAGCCTGGGATCCTCCCCCGCCCCTAACTCTGAAAGCTGGTAGGTGAAGATGAGCGCCTAGTTCCATCCACTGCATGACTGACTTCAGTAACACAAAATAAAGCTTCTTTCTTGATTTTATCCCCGAAGCACTCAAAAATCCCGATATCAGTGATAAAGCCCAATGCAGGCTATAGCACATTTTAAAGTGCCACTATCACATCGGGGTAGGTGAGTGGTTTTGCTGTAGGGGAAAACAGCACTGCTGCAAAAGAAATGCCTGATGCTTATTACCTGAACACTCTAACACTGAGGGCACTGACTGAACCACCTTCAGCAGAAAGTACCCTTCCCCAGCCTGGTGCCCTGCAGATGCGTGGTACTACAACCCCCATAACTCCTAGCCTGATTGGATATAATATGTTTAAATGTACAAGGTTCACAAGTAAAATTACTCCATCATTCTCAAAGACCTTTTACTGTTTCAGCACTCTGTAATCTGTTACTGTAAAGTAACCTTGAAAGAACAATCTAGCCAAAAGGGTTGTCAGGTAACCGTTTTCAGTAGCATTTATAATAAATAAATAAAAAAATCTGACACTTTTGCCTCCAAGTCTTCTGAGTTGTCTAATGTCATCACCAAAAAGCCCACTTGCTAATGAAGAATCTGTCAAACCCAAGCAGAAGCAACTATAATGTACCTCTAATTAGTATGACTAATTGTATGCTTGGCTTGTAGTCTGAGGAAACTGAAGGCTTGACACTTCAACTTTTTTGCTGGAGCAATATAATGGTCAACACTATTAAATATTTTATACATGACCATAGAGGTGCCGAATTTGGCATTTAGTTGTACAAATACATTAGATATTCTCCCAAGAAAAAGACCAAACAGTTAATCAGAATGCTCTTGAATTAAACCCTGTGAAACTCAAATGGGAGCCAGAAAGCTCTTTATAGCTGTCAAATTCATAGAGAATAGGCATCTATGCCAGTGTGGTGTAGTGGTTAGAGTGCTGGAATGGGAGTCAAATGATGCAGGTTCTAGTTCCTGCTTGGCCATGGAAGTTCACTGGGTGACTGAACCAGTCACAGATTCTCAGCCCAACCCACCTCACAAGGCTGTTGTTGTGAGGATAAAATGGAGAGGAGGAGGATTATGTACATCTCCTTGGGTTCCTCGGAGGAAAAAAAGGCAGGATATAAAGGCAAAAAATAATAAACACGCATCTTGCCCATGAAACAGAAGGAATCATACCAGCTCACAGAGCTTTATGAACTGCTTTGGAGAAAGAATTTTTAAATTACCAAGTTAAGAACATCAGAAGAGCCATGCTGGATTAGACCAAGGGTCCATCTAGTCTAGCACTCTGTTCACACAGTGGCCAAACAGCACCCTCCTGCCCATGTTCCCCAGCAACTGATGCACACAGGCTTTCTACCTCTGAGACTAGATGTTGCACTTAGCCATCAGGACTAGTAGCCATTGACAGGAATTTATTCAACCCCCTTTTAAAGCCATTCAAATTGATGGCCTTCACCACATCTTGTAGTGAATTCCATAGTTTAACTATGCACTGTGTGAAGAAATGGGATTGTGAGGAACACTTCCTTTTATTTGTCCTGAATCTCCCACCAATCAACTTCATGGGATGACCCCAGATTCTAGTTTTATGGGAGAGGGAGAAAAATGTCTCCCTATCCACATTCTCCACACCATGCATAATTTTATACACCTCTATCAGGTCCCCCCTTAGCCTCCTTTTTTTTCAAGCTAAACAATCCCAGCTGTTGTAACCTTCCCTCATAGGGGAGATGCTCCGGTCCCTTGATCATCTTAGTTGCCCTTTTCTGTACTTTTTCCAGCTCTACAATATGGCAGTTTTATTTTCAATTCATTTTCTAATGGTGCCTAACATGAAGTTTGTTTCTTTAAAGCAGACACACAGTAGGTTGACATTTTTATCGAGCTGTCCACCACAACTCCAAGATCTCTTTCTTGGTCAGTCACCACCAGCTCAAATCTCATCAGGTTATATTTGAAGTTGGGATTTTTTTGTCTCAACATGCATCACTTTACACTTGCTTACATTGAACCGCATCTACCATTTGGATACCCACTCTCCCAGCTTGGAGAGATCCTTTTGGAGCTCCTCACAATCCCTTTTTGTTTTAACCACCTTAAATAATTTGGTGTCATCAGCAAACTTGGCCACTTCACTGCTCGCTCCTAATTCCAGATGATTTATGAGCAAGCTGAAAAGTACTGGTCCCAGTACAGATTCCTGTGGGACCCCACTATTTACTTCCCTCCATTGGGAGAATTTATCATTCTGTTCTTTAATCAGTTACTGATCCATAAGGGGACCTCTCTTCTTATTCCATGACTGCTAAATTTGCTCAGGAGTCTTTGGTGAGAGACTTTATCAAAAGCCTTTTGGAAGTCCAAGTAAATGATGTCCACTGCAGCATCCCTGTCTACATGTTTATTGACGTTCTCAAAGAACTCTAAAAAATTTTTGAGACAGGTCTTACCTTTGTGGAAGCCATACTGAATCTTTTTCAGAAGGACTTTTCCTTCTGTATGTACACTAATTTTGTTTTTAATAGATGTTTTTAACAGATGTTAAACTAACCGGCCTGTAATTTCCCAGATCCTTGTTAGATTCCTTTTAAAAAATTGGTGTTACATTGCCCATCCTCCAGTCCTCTGGTACGGAAGCAGAGCTTAGGGACATGTTGCATATTTTGTTTAGAAGATCAGCAATTTCATGTTTGAGTTCTTTGATTTATTTGCTTTAAATTGTTAATAAGGTTAAGAACTTCATCTTTTGTCACCACTATTTGCCTCAGTTCCTCAGACTTAGAAGTTAATGTGAAATTCAGAACATAATTATGGCACAACTTTTTAATGTACCTGGCCAAACATTTAGGACTGATGCTACTAGGAGCATTTCTACATGAGGCTTTTATTGTGCTCTCGTGATTAGTCACTTTTTGCAGGTCCTTTACATGATGTCATCAACCTCCAAGACCCCTCCCATTCTTTCTGACCCTTATGGTGGCTTTATTTACACCTCCAAAAATGTGATTAATAATAATAATAATAATAATGATTTATTTCTTACCCGCCTCTCCGTCTAGATCGAGGCGGGGAACAACAACATGATAAAATACATAAAACTAATTAAAACATGACAAATATTATTAAAACTGCATTAAAACATCCTAAAACGTCCTAAAAACATTCTAAAAAAGATATAAAGTAATGAGATATATTTCTGCCAAAGTTCCGGAATCACGATATACTGCAGCGCCATCTAGTGGCTGTATAATGAAACATATTGAACATGCTGACAAAGGAAATAGTTTTTGGACTTCACATGTAATGCATCCGATCTTAATCCAACTGGGAATCCAGAAGCAGAAGCCCTGGTAAGGGTGCAGGATTTTAGCCTCATGTGGAGAAGCTCCTGATTCTTTAGACTGCAATCCTATATATACTTACTTGGAAATGTCCCATTGGACAAAGTGGGACTTACTTCTGAGTAAACATGCATACGATTGGGCTACATGAATAATAATTGTGATACATTTTAATAATTGTAATCAGAGAGAAATCTTTCTCTCACAGGATCCTGACCACATTCAGCATACAAAGGAGATACAAATACTTTTATTTTCATTTATCAGTATATATTATATTAAATATAGCAGTTTGCTCATCTGTAGAAGAGATGCTGTTGAGTTTATTGTATTATATTTCATAGGATTTCTTCACGCATAACTGCCGATGGGTCGTTGCTATACTGGTCATATAGCCAAAGCTGAAAATTCTGTAGCACTGAGTGGGAAAATGTGGACAACATACAAACAATGCAAAAGAAGGAGCAAAACTCTTTCACATGACTCTGATTTCGCTGAAAAAGTGTAACAAAAAAAGTACCTGAGAATGTTTTGAGACCCAGTGGCGAAGGACATTCAGGACACGATTAGTGGCTGCTCGACATATCATGAACTCCTTATTGCATGTTCGTTCAGAGTTGTTAAACCCTACACAATTTAAAAGATAGGTCACAGTGAAATAAATGCAATTAGATGAAGGAAAAATTGAAAGGTATCACCAGAAAATGATTTACCATTGAATAAAAGCGTTTTTTTTAAATGTCCTTGCATATTAAAACACTTTAAAGGCTTTTGAAGAGAGAGGATTTAAATATTTACAAATACATAAATGCTTGTCTGAATTTGTTTCATGTTTGTTTGTGTGGCACTGCACCCACAGGCCTATTTACACCTACTGCAGAAAGAGGCTTCAATGTGACCATTGTGTGAAGGGGGCATTGCACAATTAATGGAAAGTGGGGCCATGCTGCTGATCCTTCTGTGGCACTGAGTATGCTGCTGGCCCTATCCACAGATGCCCATGCATTGGTATGGATGTCTGCACTGAAAAAGTCTTCACATGAGCAGCTAAGATGCATTTGCTAGCAGACAAACGAATCAAAAATAAATACACGGACACCAGAGGTTGGGTTAACTAGGGCCTCTTTATTTAACAACGGATATAGCATCCTTTCTGGATCTGGGCGTGAACGTACGGGAATCAGCACAACTCTACCTTCAGGCAACTAGCCTGCAAAAAATAATAAAGGGCGAGCCACTCAGTTGGTCATAGTGGCCGGGTTAAAACCCGCACCTCTTTTACAACTACACTTAAGTGTTTGGGGAGACCAATCTGCGTCACCTCCCATGCAGGGCTGCACAGTCCTATGTAAGTGAGGCAAACGGTCCCCAAAGGCAACCCATGTCCTGACTCGGAGCTGCGAAGCCCGTCGAGGATCAGGGCCTCCGGGTTGCCCTTCATCATCAACAATGCCAAAAGTGCTCGCCAACCCTATTCTTACCTTTAAAATTCCCGCACCCCTACCACAAATCAACCTATTTATTCTCCATAGCTAAATTCAAATGTCCAGTATGGAGTAAGCCAAAACCTGCACAGCTCTATCTGCCAGGGAAAATTCCTACTCAGCCCCTCCTCCAAAGGAGACGACTAGCTAATCTCATACTAAGAAGGGAGGGAGGGTGGGGGCCGAAAATGAAAGAGGCAGACTCCTGGGTGAGCCAAGGCTATATAGCCTTGGACTCCGGCCCTCCGCCTAAGCGGCTTTTCCTGTACACATTCTCATACACATGAGTATTTCTTCCTGACATTTCTAACTGCCTGCAACCAAAGCCTCCTACCCAATCCGTGCTGGCTGGATGGGGAAGCGACTGTGTGGAAATGCACATTAAATTATTTTGTATGGTGAGGGGAAAAACATATTTGAGCATTAGGGTGAGAGAGATATCATTTATTTGAAAATCTTTATTTGAAACCTTACCAAGGAAAGAAGTGTGGGGGGGGGGGGGGAAGACTCATAGAATATTAGCTCATGAACTGTACATACGCACCTATTATATTTAGTTACTAGATTTTACTAAACACAGGAGTAGAAAGGGTCTCCAGGGAGAAAAAGGATAATTTTACTTATAAATGCATCAAGATTCCTTCTATTTTAAAATACTAATTTCAGAAAAAAAAGTGTGCACTTCCAGCTGTGTAAATGGCAGGGTTGTTGGTTTATTTTTTTGGCCTGTTCTGAGTTCAACATTCCTTACAACAGTCTTTCACAACGCAGTCACGGCCAGTCAGAATAGACACTCTCCAGATGTATTGGACTACAACCCCAATCCTCCCAAGCAGCATGGCCAGCTATGTTGGCTGGGGGATGCTGGGAGCTCTAGTCAACACATCTGACAGGTGTTGGGTTGGAGGAAGGCTGCCTTACAAGTACATGAGCAGTAATATTCATTTTATTTTAATTAATGTATGGAATTCACTATAACAATAGCCACAATCTTCAGTGGCTTTAAAAGGTAATGGATAAATGTATGGAGGACAAGTGTATTTACTAGGGGTGTGCATCGGATCGGATCCACGATCCGAATCCGATCCGCCCCAAAATCCGATCCGATCTGATCCGACCAACCCTCCGATCCGATCCGATACGGTCCGATCCGAATCGGATCGGATCGGACGCCATTTTGAATGCTTTTTCCCATAGCCAAGTATTGTGTTACAAAAATGCCTATAACTTTTTCATTTTTAAAGATAGAAGGACGAAACTTTGGCACTTTGTACATGGGTTAGGGATAGTTATCTGTGAGAAATTTCAGAAAGATTGGTGCATGTATTTTGTGGCAATTAATTTTTTAATAAACAGGAATGCCTATAACTTTGTCATTTTTAAAGTTACACACATGAAACTTTGCCACATTGTAGGTGGTACAATGGGACCTATATGTGTGAAATTTCAGAAATGTAGGTGCTTGCCTTGTGTGGCAATTAATTTTAGAAAAATGGGTAGTAGTGGGGTAAATACAGTTACGCCTCCAACTTTTTTATTTTTAAAGATACAAATAGGAAACTTGGGCACATTACAGGTAACACTTGGCTTGATATGTGTGTGAAATTTCAGAAACATAGGTGCTTGCCTTGAGTGGCAATTAATTTTTGAAACATTGAGGGAAGAAACACCTATAACTTTTTCATTTTAAATGTTACACACATGAAACTTTGCCACATTGTAGGTGGTACATTGGGACCTATGTGTGTGAAATTTCAGAAACGTAGGTGCTTGCCTCTTATGGCAATTAATTTTAGAAAAATGGGTAGTAGTGGGGTAAATAGGCATTTTTGTAAAACAATACTACGCTATGGGGAAATACATTCAAAATGGTGTCCGATCCGGATCGGACTCAATGAAATTCCCTCTTCATCACAACAGTTAAAGGTGCAGGGGCCCTGCCTTCTTTTGTATATGGTCACTCTAGTATAGTGCCTGCACCTTTAACAGTTGTGATGAAGAGGGAATTTCACCAGGAACTAATTGCATACAAATGACACTGGCTGAAATTCCCTTTTCTCTACACCTGTTAAAGTTACATGAGCCCTGACCTGGATTTTATCTGGTCAGCCTAACCATAAGGCCCTGCTATGCATTTCCTAGAGATATCTGATTGGCCACTGCGAGAAACAGGATGCTGGACAAGATGAACTTGGGTCTGATCTGGCAGGACTCTATTCTTAAAATAGAAAATTCAACAATCAGAAGGAGATGCAAGGGCAACAAACAACGTAAAGAAGGGAGGAAAGGGAGAGACAAAAAGTAATGTGACATAATCATTATTTTAAAAAATGTGCAGTAGCAGCATTTCTTTTGGCCTGAGTCAAGAGAGGGATGATTCAAGAGAGGGATGAAGGAAGTGAGGACTTGCTCCTCTTACTTGATCTTTCTACAGCTTTTGATTCCATCAACCATGGTATTCTCCTGAACCGGCTTCATGTATGCACTATATTGCAGTGGCTCCACTCCTACCAAAGGATCAGTCTCAGAGAAGGGTGATGGGGGAGTGTACCAGCCCCCTGGCACTTGTGCTATAGGGTGCCAGAGGGCACTATTCTGTCCCCAATGCTGATTAACATCTATATGAAGTCATGGGAATAAGCATCAAGGTATTTGGAGTGAGGTGCCATCAATATGTGGATGACAACCACCTCTATTTGTCCAGAACACCTGAATCAGATACGGCCATGCAGGCTCTGGATCAGCGCTTGAATGTAGTGGTGGCTTGGATGAGAACCAATAAATAGAGTTTGAATCCTGGGAAGTTGGAAGTGCAGTGGGTAGGTGGGTCATATGTCCGGAAAATGTCTCCATCCAGGACAGCTGCCTGTCCTGGATGGAGACATGATAGAGGAGTACAAAATTATGCATGGTGTGGAGAATGTGGATAGGGAGACATTTTTCTCCCTTTCTCATAATACTAAAATCCAGAGTCATCCCATGAAGCTGATTGGTGGGAGATTCAAGACAAAAAAAAGGAAGTGCTTCTTCACTCAGTGCATAGTTAAACTATGGATTTTACTACTACAAGATGTAGTGAAGGCCACCAATTTGGATTGGTTTAAAAGGGGGTTGGATAAATTCCTGGAGGAGAAGCCTATCAATGGCTATTAGTCCTGATGACTATGTGCTACCTCCGGTATCAGAGGCAGTAAGCCTATATACCAGTTGCTGGGGAACACGGCTGGGACAGTCGTGTTGCACCCATGTCCTGCTTGTGGGTTCTTGGTCAACAGCTGTTTGGCCACTAGGTGAACAGAGTACTGCATAACTCTTCTTACGTTTTTACATTGCATGGCCCCTGAGGGAACAGGTTCTTAGCTTGAGGGTGCTCTTAGATCCATCTTTGTAATACCCATCTATAGAAGTAATTTTGCAATAAATAAAGTAACTACCTATGAAAAGATGTTGGAGTCACAGTACAAGAACACTTAACATAAGCTCAACATTGTGCTATAGCTGTAGGCAAATCCAGGAACAAAACTAAAAATAAAACAGCAAACGCAATGTCATTACATAAATCTATGGGGTACCTACATTTAGAATACTGCCAACACTTTTGGTTGTCCTATTAAAAAAGAAAATATATAGTAGAGAAAGGGAAGATGAAGGAAAGCAACAACTAAAATGATCAAGGGCTTGAAAGAAATCTTAGGAAAGTGGGAATTTTCACTTTAGAAGAAGGGATTACAGGGAGGTGAAACAGAAGCTTCCAAATGTGTTAACAGTGTGGAAAGAGAGAATAAACTTCCTCTTTCAAAACAGTTGGACTCAGAGTGATCCAATTAAACTGACTGGGAGTAGATTCAGGACAAAGAGAATGAGGTTTTACTTCATTCAGCCATTAATTTATTGCCACAAAAGATGGCACAAATTCCACTAGCTTAGATGTATTCATAAAATATAAGACATATTTATGAGGGACAGAGCTATCAATTATGCTTATTCAAAACAGCTAAGAATGAACCCTTCATGTTCAGGACAATATACTATGATTATCAAATAAACCTGTGGACAATATCCCTATGATTATCAAAAGATAGGGACCAAGAACAAAGGATGACTGTCTCTTTTTATTCTGTATTTGTCTGCTTGCCAGGTGCATCTGGGGTTGGTGGCCTCTGTTGGAGACAGAATGCTGAACTATATGGGCCCTTGGTCAGATTTAGCAAAGCAATTATTATCTTCTTAAGCATTAATCGTCATAATGCTTTTTTCTACCACACACACCAAACGTCAGTAATTGGTTTCACTGGATCATTTTGGTGAACAAGTTACCAGCTAGAAGTCTAACAGTACTCTCCTAAGAATATCTACATAACAAATAACTACAACCCATTGAATTCAATGGGGCTTGCTCCCAGGTAAGTGCATATATTGCAGTCTAAGGCTGCAATCTTATTGGTGAGTAAATATGTTTTGAATTACCCTTTCTGTGAAGATGTGCAAAAACACTTATGGCAGTATCCAACGTTGCCCAAATACCAGAAGCACCCACCACTTCTGCAATTTAAAACATGGAAACCTTCCACAAAAATGTATGTCAAAAAGTCTTGCAAATATCTATATCTATAACTATCTATATATAAGCAAGTACAGTTTTTTAAAATTATTGAACATTATGTAAGCTTATTCTGGAAACACTACATATGGACGAAATGTTTCTGCCAATTTTTCATTTGTAGAGCTTAACATAATGTGATATTGCAAAACATCACATAATTTGCAGCTGACAGTGTAACTAAGCTAAAGCATACTTTAAATCTTGAGGGCTTCTTTTTGTAGGAGAAGGGAAGGGTTATTTTCAACAGAAAAGCAGCATGGGAGGGAAGGCGTGACTAACTCTTTCCCTACCCAATGCTTCTCTGCTGCATTTCCCACAAGCTAGGGTGACCAGATAAAATCCAGGTCAGGGCTCATGTAACTTTAACAGTTGTAGAGAAATGGGAATTTCAGCCAGTGTCATTTGCATGCAATTAGTTCCTGGTGAAATTCCTTCTTCATCACAACAGTTAAAGTTGCAGGGGCCCTGCCTTCTTTTGTATATGGTCACTCTAGTATAGTGCATGCACCTTTAACTGTTGTGATGATGAGGGAATTTCACCAGGAACTAATTGCATTGGACTCTGACTGGGTTCACACAACACACTAACCTATACTCAGTGGCTGAGTGTGGGTTGTTGTATCATGGTCTATTGTGCTGTCTGAACACAGTGCATTTTCTACTGGGTGGCTTTTTAACAATGTAATGTGCCTTATTTTTCTCAAACAAGCCACCTTAAGATCTCATGGTTTATTGTTGGGTTGTTTAGGATAGTTAAGAAGCCACACTGATTTGTGAGCAAGCCACTCTGTGGAAAAAATGCTGTGTTCAGACAACATAATAACCCATGGTTCAACAACAACCCACATTTAATAACTGAGTGTCGGTTAGCATGTTGTGTGAACTCAGCCTTTGACTAAATGCAGACTTTGTGGTACCAGCATCAAGCCAGTTTTTCTCTCTCACACACAGCCCACTTTACTTAACATCCACTCTGATCAAGTCAAGTCAAAAGCTTGCTTATTGTTTTGGTTGGTCCTAATAGAGAGCATCGGCTATTGGATGGTATAAAAATGCAATAAATAAATGAATAAATAAATAAATAAATAAATGGATGTTGGAATGTTTCTTATGGACCAAAGCTTTCTTTGCTTTTTCTGTGCCTTATGCTGTGTCAGATAATTCGTCCATCTCTAGCTCATTTCATTTATTACATTCATATACCGCCCCATAGCCAAAGCTCTCTGGGCAGTTTACAAAATGCAAGTTTATGACAGAAATACCACAAAACAATATACAACAATATTTAACAATATACTAAACAACAATATCACAATAATACTAAAAAATATACTAAATACAAGTTTACTGCAAAACAGAACAAATAAGAAGAAAAACAACTTGGTTGGAATAACATCTCTTCCCCTGAAGCAGCGCCTCCCAAACTTCAGCTCCAGCCTTGCTTTTTAAAGTCTCCAGGCGTGAGTGGGGGTAGGGGAGCAGGTGGAATAGCTCACCCTTGATGGCTCAGCGTCTCTCCCCCTGAAGCAGCGTCTCAGCATTGTTTACACTGACTGGCAGCAGCTCTCCAGGGTTTCAAACTGGAGCCATTCCCTGCCTTATCTGGGGATGACGGAAACTGAATCTGGGGACTTTTGCATGCTAAGTATGTGTTTTACCACCAAGTTACTACAGCCCTTCCCTGTTATGGAAACTGATCAGAGCGTACACTTTGTGTTTGTCACCCCTCTATGCTTGAATAAGAATCCTGTGACACTCTTGGCAACTTGTTTGACCTGTAGACTCTCATTAAATGTGGGCATGCAATGTTACCAGGAAGGACTGAAGTGATCAGCCATGGAGGCGCCCGTGCCTTCAGCCTACCGGATTCAGGTTGTATATAGACTGAGAAAGCCATAAAAAGATGAGGAGGAAGCAGCAGTAAATTCTTTTTGCAATGTAGGCAGTGGGAGAGGCAGATTAACTGTGCTGTAATTCTCCATAGAAATGCTCCCTAAAAGCTTGAAGAAATACCTGGTAGTTCACTTTTCAACATATTGTTCAGTTTTCTATGATGTTGTTGAGAAAATTATTAGTATTAGTAATGCTTTTCTGATCTCAAATGGATGTACATAAACTCAAAACAAAACAAGACATGGTTTCAGTTTATTAGTTTTGCTGCAGCATACGGACACACACTAAAGCAAACAATGGTTAATTTTTTCTCCACTATCTCTATCAGGAGAATCTACAAGTAGCTAATATTACAGTTTGGACATCTATGCATTAAATACATTATTCCTTCTTCAAGGCAATTCAAATGTTACAGTTTCCATGGAAAATCTTTTTCTTCTAATTTTTGTGGAAGATTTTGGATAATTTTCTAGATAACCTTAGGCTAGCTTTGGATAATTCACCCAATCTACCTAGTATAAATTTAGATTTGGGACCCTTCTTAACAGATATTATATCTCATATATAAAGTGGAAAGGATGTGTGTGCGATGTATGTCCAGAAATGTTTACCCACTTCCGGATGAGTTAGAAACTTGTAATTTGGCATGCTGATAGGTTTGACTGTACAATGTACCAGAATAATCTAAAACACAGAATTTGGGGTTTTAAGTATTTTTAAAGAATTTAATTAAAACCAAGGCTTATGCCTACAACTCCCAGCATGCCTTGGGTGGAACTCCCAGCATGCCTTGGGTGGGAGGCCAGACTTACTGGCCTTTGGTAGCCATTATGAGTGCATGGGTGGGTTCCACTACATGTCTTTCATGACCCTGACACCTAAGGTTGGTCTCAAGCCGTTAACCTAATTCCATATAAAAGGAAACAATCCACATAAATGGGTTGCATCCATTTGCGGTGCCTCCTCCCACTCTCTGCATGGTTTTAAAATTGTAACTAAATACAACAGCAAGACTTTGAGGGGCCAAACATGCTCAAAGTCACCCTATCCTGATATCGCTGTTTTCTCAGAATCTGGGGGAAGTGCATGTGTGGCCTTTGCTCTTAGGAGGGAGGGAGGGAGGGAGGGGGAAGGGAGGCACTCTGTGCATGCCCAGAAACAGGCCTGATGAAGGGGAGAGGTACATGGGCCGGCCCCGGCCCTTCAGTACAGGCTTCTGACAGAGCACTTGGTGGGCGAGAAGAACAGGCTGAATCAGTTCCAGCAGCATTTGGCAAGAGCTGGGCACATCCATTGACAGCCGCTTACCTCCCCTCCTCTGTGATGCTACTCTTCAATGCTCCATTGAGGAGCAGCATTGGCAATGAGAGGAGGGAAGCACCTTTCAGAGGATGTGAACACCTGAGGGCTGCCAAAGGCATGCTGGGATTGTAGTACTGGCATGGAGAGTGGCTGATTTTAAATAAAGTATGGGTTAGCAAACCAGGTCACTATGTGCAAACCTGGTCACTATCTCTCAATCCTAATTCAGCTCCCACTTTCCTGACCTCTCATTGTCTTTGTTCTCCTTCTACCTGATGTTCTCTAACTGCCACTAACCTTGCCCGTCATTCTATTCCAGCCTCAGCTTACACCTACAATGCCCAGCATGCCTTGGGCAATTTAATTTGTTTAAAAGTTAACTCACAGGCCTAGCACCAGCCTACTACTTTAAGCAATGCTGGGTATATCAGTCAGTATATAAAGTATAAGAGTTTATGAGTTTATAAAGCTGCCTTATACTGAGTTAGTCCATTAGTCCAGCTAGCCCACTATTTTGTACCATGACTGGCAGTAACCCTCAAGGGTCTCCAAGTTCTCAGCACCTGCTATCCGATGGCTTTCGCTACAGATTCTGCTGAATGATTCTGGGATCTTCTTCATGCAAACTATGTGCCCTGCCACTGAGCTATGGCCCCTGCCCTTATAACAGAATATTTATATAGCAACAGGGTGAGGTCCTTCGTTTCTTCCTCTTATAATTACAATTTTTAATACAAGATTATTGCTTAATAAAATCTGCATAGTCTGATTTGCCTTAGTTTGAAGGAGAGCATTTGCCCAACCAATTGACAGAATTGCTAAGCAACAGTTCTCTAGATTCAAAACAGCTCTTGATTCTGGAACAAAAATAGAAGTCTATTCAAATTCATCACAGAGTTTGTGAAGATTGCAAGAAAAAAAGAATAACGTTCATGGGTATAACATTCAAAGACAGATGGAAACGAATTAATTATCTTCCTATTATTGGCACCTCAGATAGTAAATAAAATATCATCTTTGGGGGATAGATGATAAATATGTAGATTTCAGATGGAAAGGTATTAGAGAGGAGGTGCCAAGACTAAGATCATAATCAATGGGGAATACAGTCTTAATTATGGAAACACTGTCATGCTTCATTCTCACTTAAAAAGCACCATATTGATATGCTAGGTCAGAAGCAGGAGAGATTACCTGCACCTCTGACAGGTGTACAGAATGGAGAATTTCACCAAATGTAGCTTCTTCCAGTGTTGCAGCAGTAGCACAACACTTAGTTTGATTGATTGATTGATTGATTGATTGATTGATATTTAGGCTGACCATCTGAAAAGGAGGACAGGGCTCATATAACTTTAACAGTTGTAGAGAAAAGGGAATTTCAACCAGTGTCATTTGTATGCAATTAGTTCCTGGTGAAATTCCCTCTTCATCACAACAGTTAAAGTTGCAGAGCCCTGCCTTCTTTTGTATATGGTCACTCTAGTATAGTGCCTGCACCTTTAACAGTTGTGATGAAGAGGGAATTTCACCAGGAACTAATTGCATACAAATGACACCTGCTGAAATTCCTTTTTCTCTACAACTGTTAAAGTTATATGAGCCCTGTTGTCCTTTTCAGATGGTCAGCCTATTGATATTAAAATAGATAGACTGCATTTTGGACCAAAGCAGTGCAACAAAACAAAACAGCTATGTAAAAGCAACAGTAATAAAAAGTTAAACACCACATCAGAAAAAGAAAAAACCAACCTTTCAACACAAAGCCAATCAGCAATCTAATCAGAGAAGCAAACATGGTGGAAGCCTGTTGGAACAAGATGGTCTTCACCAGCTTCCTAGCCTTTAGTAGGAAAGGAGCTAGACAAGATTCCCTTTATTTTACCATCATTTTATCCCTTTGTTTACAATGTTTTCTCTGTGAGCCTGTTCATACATAACACTAAGCCACCATGGTTAGCATTGGGAAGCGAACCACAGTGTGTCATGTGTGAGGAGAAAAACTGACAACAATGGCTAATAAACCACCCCTGTAACCACTTCCCTGCAGTGAGGTTAAGGGCCTCCCAGGGTAGCTTACCATGTCATCTGTTAGTATCTCCAGTGGTTAAAATGGCCATTCCATTAAAAAAAAACACCACAGAAACCATAGAGTCAGACACCTAGAGTGGCTGCAACTTCCAGCAATGCTCTGGCCAGGGCATACTTTATCAATGATCGAGATCACTGCGTGTTGGCTTCAACATCCGGCATGACCCAATTCCCACCGCGTTGGCCACTGGGATATGCAGCTGCATCAAGAGCATGTCAGTATAGGGAGCAGTAAATAAACCATGTAACACCATGCAGTTCTTGTTTGTGTGATGGATTCACATGTTGTTGTATTGACAACTACCCCTAACCACTCTTCCTCCAGTCGCATGTGAATAGACCCTATACCTACGTGTGTATGTATGTTTAAGTGAGCTGTTCGCTGATGGATAAAGTGTTATCAGCTGGCTTATACATACATACACATGTATGTAAGTAAGATGTTTAAAACATGTTATAAAGATGTTAGTTTTAAAGATCCAACAAGGCTCTTTGTTGTTTAGTTACTTTTTAATGTGTTGTGTCTTATGCTATCAGATCATGTGCTCATTGGATTTATTCACCCTTTGACTTATAAATATATCAATTAACCAGTGTACCTTTTTACCTCTGTCAAAGGGAGGGTGTGGTGAAATTAACTTGAAATACATGAAATAATAAAGAAAAATATGCAGTATACTTCCAGCGATGAAGGCATGTGGTGAATGTGCGGCAAAACGTTGTCTGCATTCTATAGCTATACCTCATCTTGTTGACAAACTGGAATTCAATATATACTCAGAAAAAAATCATTAATTTACAATCCCTATCTAGAAAATCTTCAATGTTGCAACATGATTCTATCGAAAAGATACTTTTGTGTAATTTTGTGCAAATTGTGTCAGGCTTCGGCCCAAAGCAAAATGAAAAATAGAAAACATAAATACTTTGACACCGGGTGAAGTACAAAGTGTTGGTTATTACCTTTAAAGCCCTACATGGTTTGGGTCCAGGTTTCCTGTGGGATCACCTTCTCCCATACAATCCGCCCCGCATGCTCAGGTCCTCTGAGAAGAATTTACTACAGTCGGCCAAGACTAGGCTGACTACCGTTACCCTGAGGACCTTCTCTTCCCAGACTGTGGAACGACCTGCCGAGAGAGATCCGCCAACTTACCAGTCTTCAAGAATTTAAGAGAGCTATAAAGACTGATCTCTTCCGGCAGGCCTACCCAGTCGAATTTTAAGACTTTGTTGATTTTAATAATGTATTAATTTTATATGCTTTAATCAGTTTATGTATTGTATATTGTATTTTATATTGTTGGTATTGATGTTGTTCCCCGCCTCAATCCGGAGGGAGAGGCAGGTAAGAAATAAATTTTATTATCATCATTATTATTATTATTATTATTAATAATAATAATAATAATAATAATGGTTTTAATTAGTACTGATCAGAAATAGCTGGTCACAACTAAAAAGTAGGGATGTGCATGCCCAAAAATAACGTATCGTTATCGGAATTTCGGACCAAAAAAATTGTCGTCTCTGATTATATCGTAGGTGAACCATATTGTATCGTATCATATTTCCGATCATTATCGGAAATCCGATATTATATTGTTTCTCCATTTTGCCCTATAAACTCTAGAGTTTAATTTTGAGTCAGAAACGCCTCAAACTTCTTAATTTTCCAAGTTACAGGTTTGAAATTTGGTCACAGTGCAGACTGAGTGTTGCTAGTCTTGTGTGCCAAAGTTTAGAACAATTGATGCAAGCGTTACTCAGAAGTAAGCTTTCAAATACACTGTTTCAGGTGGCTGAAATGTGGTCCTTTTTCAAGAGACGTCATCCAGTACTCATTTGCATCTCACAGATGGCCTTGAGGGGACTCATTTGTGCCCAATTTCAGATGCACAGCTGCAGGCGTTACTCAGAAGTAAGCTCTCAACAACATGCACTGTTTCCGGTAATCCACTCCATGCTGCTGCTAAGTGCTATAATAACTCCTCATTTTTAAAGATCTAGTCCTTAAAGTGTTGAGGAAAATTTGTTTACCGACTTTACCGAAGGGCTGTAGGGAGTGGACTCATGGCAGCATTCTACGATGAGAGCATACGTCAGTTTGACATAGCTTCTCTCGATGTTGGTATTGAAGGCATAAGCACATTGGCTGGAGCAGAGGCAAAGTCACATTCAGGGTAGACATGGGCACATTGGATGGAGCAGAGGGAATAGTCATGTTCTGGGTAGAGGTAGACATTGGCTGGAGTGGAGGGAATAGTCACATTCTGGGTAAAGGTAGGCATTGGCTGGAGCGGAGGGAAATAAAAAAGTCACATTCTGTGTAGAGGTAGGCACATTGCCTGGACCAGAGTCTAAAAAAAAAATGGAAATGCGTGAGGGGGATGCTTCTGCAGTCCCTCACTAACGGAGTCCACAAGAAGCAGACCCAGGGACGTAGTGACGAAAAATAATAATACAGGAATCTCTCAAGGCTCACTAAAGCAGTCCCTCCAGACTGGAAACATTGGATGGAGCAGTGTCTTTAAAAAGAAAAATAATGTGTGAGGGATGCTTTGCTTTGCAGTCCCTCACTAAAGCAGTCCACACTGGGCACATTCATTGGGTGGAGCAGTGGCAAAAAAAATAAAGGCAAGGTGTGAGGGATGCTGCTGAAGTCCCTCACCAATGCTGCTAGTACAGCGGAATTAGGTGAAGCAAGTCAATGAGTTGCCTGGTTCCACAACATCCCTATTAGTTAACAGGGAATCCAGGTTCGATTCCAGAGGGGTAGCCTAAGAAAGAATACATCTTGCAGGAGGAAGCGGCTTGACACTGCAGGCCAGGCTAGCGCCAAGGAAGATGTGCGCTTGATTTCACTGGGGGAGAGACAGCCACCCCAGAACTGCCCCAAGCGACAGCATCTCTCCTAGACCCAGAGCCACCTTGCCCAAGGTGCGCCTTAGAGCCGCGTTTCATACTGCTACAAAGTGATTGAAATTAATAATTACAATGTATGCTTTGCCCACAGTTTGTGACTTTGTGTGCTGCTTTGACCACACAGATTGTGGAGTGAATAATATCATGTGTAGCAGGCTACAGCACACACCAGCACACTCACAGTCAATCAAGCAAACATACACACCCAGAGAGAGAGAGTGAGAAATATATATATATATTTTTAAAAAATTGTTTTTGTTAAGGAAGTTAAACAGGGAAGGGGACAAAACACACTCACTCAGTTACAGTACCCCCACTCATGCTAACCTAACCCTTCAATCAAACCAACCAGAAAACGTACAAAAATTATAACTCAAACACACAAGCAACGAACAGCCAAACGAACCTGAGATACAGAAGGGAACAGAAAGATGCAAGACTACAGTGAATCTCCAACAATTTGCAGCCAAGTAACTATAAGACCCAGGAGCCAGGACAGAGCTCCAACAAAATACACCCTTCTCCCCTCAACGCCTAACTCCCAACAGAGCTGGAACACCAAGTGTGGGGGTTTTATGCAGGGATATCCTTAGCCCTCCTCCAACATTGTGATTGGAGCCTGCTGGAATCCTTGCTGCACGATTGGTCACTGAATCTGTCAGTCTCAGCAAGCACACCCCACCTTAGCTCCCTTCATGTGGCGACAAAAGAGAAAGAGCCTTCCGATAAAATGATAAAAATCTGATAATTATCGTAGGATTTTTATTGTCTCTGATAATTATCGTAGGTTTGTCTATCGTATCGTTATCGTGAATTGGATATCCGATAAAGACCATATTGTATCACTATCGGACATTTTAACGATACGATACACATCCCTACTAAAGAGTATTAACAGTGCAATCCTACACATATCTACTCAGAAGTAAGCCACACTGAGTTTAATTGGTAAATATGCATAGGATTACAGCTTGAATGACAGAAAACATGTATAAAATTGTATTGTGATTATAATAATGAACAGTTCATAACTTGGCCTCACTTAATCAGGTGTGTGTTTCATCTATACAAATGCAAAGGCCTAATATTGTGGAGCAGTATACAAATAGTAAATTATTATAATGTGATCACTGGATATTTGTAAACAACAGTATAAGTATTTCACAAAAATGTCACTTTCTGTAAGAATTAATATTGCTATACATATTGGTTGAGAATTTCACCCCCTTTCCTCATCCTCCTCCCTCCTCAGAGTTTCCACCCCCCACTGCCTCTCCTTTCTTATTCCCCTGCCAGCTGCTTCTACCTACCCCACTGACACATCAGCTGATCTGCCAACTTCCTGCTTCCTAGCTGCTGAGTGAAGTGGGAGGCAGAAACAACAGTAGGGTTGAGTGGGGGGACGCAACAAGGGTGAGGGGGAACAACGGGGGTCCTGGCAGGCACTGGGTCACTAAGTCACCAACCCCTTGTTATTTAGATCCTAGACAGGCTTCCATGAACAGAAAGGCTCCTTCCATTCATGCATGGGACTAAGATCCAGTAGATGATCTCACCAGTGGAAAGAGGGGAGGCAATTATGTTTTGTGCTAGCTGAAAGCACCTGCTCATGACAGCTGATGTTTGCTGGTAACCCACCACCCACTGCAGGACCCTGAACTTCCAAGAAGCTGCTCCTGAAGGCTGGGAGAACATCTGGAACAATCTTGGATATGATGCAGAAGGTTGCAGGAGGTAGGGCGAATTGGCAAAAACTAGATGATTTACAATTGATACAAACCAATTTTTACTGATCCCACCTTCCCCTACACACTTCCACTGTTCTAGAGGGTCATCAAACCCTCTCAGGCAGATTTTCTAGGGGCACAAGGGCTGAAGGTGGAAAATCAGCAAATGTCGCCTCTTCTCACACTGGTGAGAGCAACCTGTGGCCCAGTTCGCACAATAGCGATTGGGGGAAATAACCCATGGTGGCTTATTTCCCTGCCACGGATGCCACTCACATGCCAGGGAGTTATTATAATTATTGTGTGCTAGACCGGTAATCTGATTGTGTGTAGTTTTATTTCTTGATGCTCAGAACTCTTTTTTCCCCCCTTTAACAGTAGGAAGCTCACCTGGTGGACTCCCATGCCCAGCTGCAGCTGTAGCAATAGCGAAAGCAGAAGCTGGAGAAACGGAACAATGGCAGTTGTCAGTTGGCTGTACTGCAAAAATAAATAAATAAATAAATAAATAAATAATAAACAAAATCAAAAGGTAGTTGATTCCAGTAAACAAAACACATTCCTTCTTGCTGAAACAAGCAGAAATAGTTGTGAAGAAAGAGATAATCATGAAAAGTCTATTTTAGCTCTGGTACACTGTTCTGAATTAAGAATTAAATTTTCAGGAATGGAACAAAATTAGGACAACCTTTTTAGGGGGCGTTCTTTGAAGGTGTGTGTAAGTAAACATGCATTTATTTTTCATTTGCAGGCTGAATTAATAGGAGGTTCAGTTAATGGGTCTAAATTGCCCATTCAAGTCCAAGTCACTTCAAAATACTTTGTATTACAACAAGGATAGCTCATAACAATATATTATTTGCAACCATCCAGTCACTGTCGAAGAAATCTATCCAGGGGGTAAAGCTCACTAAATTTTCAGCAGCTCCCTCACCCTCACCCAGACCAGGTCACGGATCGAGTCAGGCCAGGTCATGGATTTTCTAAGTTTTTTCCCTAAACAAAATTTGCACAAATTGCAGCTGTAATTTGCTTAGTTTGCATAAATTGCAACCGGAATTTATACAATATTTATTTATTTATTTATTAAAACATTAAAACTATATCCCTAGATCAGGTACACCCTGTATTTAATTGCAAGAAACCCTATATGTGAAGAAGGTTGCCTAGATATACAGGTCCAAAGGGTTGTTTGCCTAAGTAATGGTCACTTAAAATGTCAATGGATGTTGGAAAATCAGAGGGGACTGAAAACCGAATGACTTTCACTTTCTATTCCTAGAGTATCCTTGTAATATACAAAGTTGAACGTCTACAATTCCTTCCATAATTAATTATGCAAGCTCTCACACACCTGAGTGCAGGGAGAGATGTGAAAATTCTACTTTGGATGTTACCAAGATGTACAAGGAAGAGAAAGCACAAATGACTTCCACTTCCTGTGCATGCAGTGGAGCTACTGAATCACAGCCAATGTGTTTAGGATCAAGTTGGTAGAATGCTGCATTCCTTCAGCATCTGATTTTAGGGCAGATGATCTGCTGGAGTTCTACCAAAATAATTTCACCTCTTAATTAAGCGATTTGTTCCCATTCTGTAATGAGTAATTAGGATACCATCTGCACATTTTCTGTGCCACACATGTAGAAACAAATAGACTTATTTTCCACTAGTAATAATAGGTATCATACATCTTATATTACACCATGCCCAATATCTGCCCTCAACTTGTTTCATACAAATCTGTCAGTAGTAAGACTGAAGTCAATATTTTTCTTGAACAAATGTACATCTCGTTCAAAATATTACTGAACATTTCATCACATCTTAACGTAAATATGCTTTTCATTCTGTTATTACTCATATGCTAATCATTTGGAATGGCATCAATCACATTTCCCTTTTTTCTGTGAGATGAACAGAAATATAAACCAGCTTGCTCCAACCTGGTGGCCTCCAAATGTGTTGGAGTACAACTCTCATCATCCCTAGTCAGCACTGCGATTGCTGGCTGATGATTATGGGAATTGTAAACCAACATATGTGAACGGCATCAGGTTAGGGAAGGCTAAAGAAAACAAATTACTTTGGGTGCAATCCTATGCATAATTAGACAGAAGCTGGCTGGGGTATGCTTTAATTGTATGACTTTTTCCTGTCCCAACATGCATAGGATTGCACCCGTAGACACTTAATATTATCATGAGATAAAAAGTCTAAACCAGTGTCTAATTCTAGGCTACAACTTCAATCAAGTATCAAGTTTAAGTCTATTGCAGTCGCTTAAACCCATGCAACTGTGTACTATATCAAAGCCTTTTTTAAAAACCTTACCCCCTGGCTGTCGAAAACGTAGATGTCGTGGAGTCGAAGGGGATCTACATGGAGAGAGCTCAGGAGTATCCACAGTTGAGGCACTTTCTGAGATAGTGCAGTCCACTGATACAGACTCCAGAACCGCTGCTTTAAAAAGTATGAACTTTAATATAGAGATAGCAAATGATCTTAAAAATCACAACTCAGATACAAGATGCTTCAGGTATCTTTAAGAGACTATTTTACACCCTCCCAAACACCAAATGTAAAAGCTTCTTTTTCATTGTGTCTGTTTGTTGTTTTTTTAAAAGGGTTGACACATACACCCTGAAACAAAACACTCAAATGAATTCAATTTAATGAGAAAGTACATAATGGTTACCCATAAAACTACATACAATAGATAGATAGATAGATAGACAGATAGATAGATAGATATGAATGAAGAACAAAATTAGATCATTTAATGTCAGCAGCTTCAACAGTTCCTTAAGCTAGATCAGCTCCATTGTCAAGTAGTTCACAGAGCAGTATCTTTTTCATACCATTGACCTGATTAATGCTCTGTTCACATAATATAGGGGTGGCTTTGCATGCGCATTCTTTATCATTGAACACCATAAGCAAACCTATGCTCGTTTGGAGCTGTATGTATGCATTGAGCCCCGCTGGAGTTTGGGATATTAGCACTTAATTCTACCATTCAGCTAAAATTTGTTTGCTGAACTTTATGTTACTCTTGTAGAGACAACACCATATTGTGAAGTTTGACAAATAATTACTTAAGATTATATTTCTTCAAAATTTGCTCTCATAAATTTAATAGGATTGATAAAATACCAGACTACCTGACAGGTACCAATGCCTGTAAATAATGGAATTGAATGCACAATTTTAAACAACATAGCTGGGCTATCAATTGTGAAGATAAAAGTTTCATGATTTTGCAATTATTCAGACAAAATGTCTAGTGGAACACACTAAATCACAGAATCATGTCTAAGGACAAAAAATCCACAAGTAAGCAATTAGAATCACAATGCTGATCAGTAAAAAAAACAACAAAACAACACAGGAGAGTTTATTGTCTGAAAAATATTGTCTGAAAAATAATTTGCAGTACAGGTAAGGAGAGAATGGGTATTGTTTGTTTTGATATAGTTCTGGAATCTGTATATATCACATTCTGCACACTAATATTCTAAATAAAATTACCAGCATCAAGGCTGATCATTTCTATAAGATGGTTCCCTTTCAAATATTACTCTTGCAGGAGTTTGAAAAAACAACAAGCCAATTCAGCTGTTACACTTACCAGTGTTTATCAGACTTATGTTGCCTTTCTTCAGCCTTTGCTCCTTTCATTGGCAAGCTTTAATTTTGAAAGCTTAACCTGTCAAGCTAGATATAAAATATATTCCTCCATTGTATCACACCTTATGCCACTATAGGCTGTTTCTCACTTAAAACACACCCACATTTATTTTAAATTTTAAGATGTTCCAACAACAATCAACAAACAAACATAAAAACAGGTTGGCACATCCCTCTCCTGCATAGACTAAATAGTCTAGGGATGTGCACGCCAGAAAATATCGTATTTTATTGTCATCGTAATTTCGGACCCAAAAAATGATCATCTCAGTTAATATTGTAGGTGAACCGAATCGTCTTCACAATAATTATTGGAAATACGATATTTAATTTGCAGCCCCATTGTGCCCTATAGAGCTGAATATTTTAGAAAAATGCCTATAACTTCTGTATTTTCAAAGTTACATGCTTGAAACTTGATCACAATGCTTATGGGGTATGCCTAAGTATGTGTATGAAATTTGTGATAGATCCCTCCAACCCTCGATTTTATATGAATTTATTAAAGATCGTGCAACTTTTTGACAAGTCTGAATGAATGCACGTGGCAAGCTGTCATCCTGACCTTTCAGAACTTAAATGATCTTTAATAAATTCATATAAAATCGAGGGTTGGAGGGATCAATCTCAAATTTCATACACATTCTTAGGCATACCCCATAAGCCCTGTGACCAAGTTTCAAGCCTCTAACTTTGAAAATACAGAAGTTATAGGTTTATTTATATGGCAGTCTGATAATCCAATATAATCGGGCTGAACATTATCGTCGCAGATGATTATTGTAGGAAGTTGTATCGTATTGTTAATGTTAATCGTATGCATGATAAAGAGCATATCGTATCGTTATTGTACATTTTAATAATACGATACACATCCCTACTAAATACTAGGGCTGTGCAGAGTGGCTCCGCTTCAAAAATCGAAGCAGAGCTCTGTCGAGGGGCTGCTCTGCTCCGATTTTTGAAGCAGCCTGGTTGCTCTGTTTCGTTGGGTTATCCGTCAGAACTCCGCTCTGAGCCTATCTACACTACTGCTTTAAAACGGTTTATAACAGTTTTAATACAGTTATTAACCCATTTAAAACTGTTATAAACCGTTTTAAAGCAGTAGTGTAGATAGGTTCAATGTTTTCAGATAACCACTCTCTTCACAGCAATTAAAATCATAAAATATATTTAATCTCCCCCCTCCTTCTTTCAGTTTGACTGTCCTTGGCTATTTTTTTGCCCCTCCCCATCCATTCTTCAATTAATTCCCATCTACTTACTTCCTTTCTGCTCTCATTTGCTTCACTAAAGTCTCTCCATTTACCAGCTCCTATTTCCCTCACTGTTTACTTTTGTAGAAAATCTAATATGCCAGCGGTTTTTCTTGGGAGCTTGTAGACCTTTCCACAGCAACAAAGCATCAGGACATCCTTCCGCTGAACTGCATCTTCCACAATGCTTCATAGAGCAAAGCACTGGCACTGTGCATTGCCCTCTGGGAAGCAGAGTACCGGCTCGCCACCCCATGCCCAGCTGCTGAAGGAACCACAGAGTGTGATCGGACTACAGCTCCCATCGTGCCTCTGACTGGCGCATACAATGGAAGTAGTGCTCTATGGAGTAGAGTATTCACACTCCATGGAGTAGTTGTCTCTCCCCCCCCTGCCCTCCCCACCGAATGGTGGCGCTGGTTCCTGCTTACCTTATCGGGGCATTGCCCTTCTGTGCAGAAGGGCAAATGGGGGAGAAGAGACACAGCAGAGATGCGCCATGGCCATTGCCGGAGCAACAGGGGAGGTGGCTCATGGATTCCACCTCATGTCAGGAGGTAGGATTCCTCCACCACCACTTCCTTCTCTGGTGATGCCCACTGTGACAGACATGTCGTCACTATAGAAAGAAGTGGAGGCATCACACCTCCTGACAGGAGGTGGAATCCATGCACTGTTGCTCTGGCAGGTGCTTCACTTCCCGTCATTGGAGTCAATGTGCCGACTGGTTCTCACTGGGGCAGCCATGCAAGGACAGGAAGCGGAGATGTTGCTTGGCGCTGATGCATCCTTTGCTCGTGGATTGATCTTGTGCCCTGACACATGAGGAAACCATTCCACAGCTTCTTGCTTCTGCAACGGCCATGCATGGGGAAAAACACGCACTGCAGCATTGCAGAAGCCAGAGGCTGTGGAATGGTTTCCTCATGTGTCAGGGCACAAGATCAATCCCGTGGTGAAGGATGCATCAGTGCCAAGCCATCTGATCCCCTGACAGGGATGACATCGCTTGGTGCTGATATGCCCTTCCCTGTCAACATAGCAACAGGGAAGTGGGTGGCTAGAGTAACACTGCTCCCTTCTCTGTTGCCATGGCCCCAATGGGGAAGGAGGGGAATCCTTTGTCAGATGAGAAGGGGAATCCTTTGCAGCAGCAGGAGAGATGTTTGTGCGTCCGATTCCCTTTCTCTTCTGGACAATGGGGATGGGATGTGAAAGTATCTGTCCTGCTTGTGACGGCTGCAGACAGATCCTTGTGCCCCCACCCCGATATCAGTGGATGGATTTCTCCCGCAGTTTGACATTACACGTCAGGCCGCGGGAGACATCCTTCACCCCCTGCCCTGCAAACTATTTGGAGATCAGCTTGGTGGGATGGAACAAGCCAATCTTCTGATGGATCATCGGGTGGGGGGGGGGAGAACTGATGTGCTTGTCCCTGGGAACACATGGGGCGCTGCATTTGGTAGTGCCCCACCCAGGGATGCCATGTGCCCATCCTGGGAAGCACGTGGGAAGCACCCTTTCATGCCACCATACCAAGGGACGGCATGATCGGCAGCTGCCCAAGCGCTTCCTGGGATGCATGGCAAAAGCAGCAGGGGTTTGTGCCGCTCTTGCCTCACGACTCTGTAAATATGGGAAATAATCCACGGAGCCTTCCGCACAACACGCAACACAACGGTTGTGCAGGAACTCTCCTCTGCACAGTGTTGACATTCCGCGTGGAATGCATAGGGTTGCACCCTAAAACAGAGATCTAAACCTTGCTATACCTCTTCTCCACTACTTCCTCAGTATTGTTACTGACATCATTCCTTGAACTTGTTGTTTAATTAATGACTGACTAATTACCTTAGCCATTATTCTACTGTCAATTTAAAAAGATCTCTTCTTAAACAATATGTTACTTTCTATAGACAAGTTAGGACTCTATTAAATGTTTCACCAAGGAATTTATAAAAATGATATTTTTCAAGGGAATAATCTTTTCTTCTTCAGTCATGACTGTAATTCTTTTCACTGATCTTGTCAGGTTTCTCCTGAGGAGAAATAATAATAAAGACTATGCTTTTTCATGGAATGCAACCTATATAAGTAATGAAACTGAGGTTGAGAAGAATTTTAATGAGTCACAATGTCCAGGTTGAAAGTTGCATGTTTAACCAGGGAGATCCTTTAATAGAACAGCTAAGCAAATTACGCGAAGAACTGAAAGCATTTCCTGCTCTTTGTCTAAGAGTGTAAGGGCCTGTCTTCATGGCACTGCTTCAGGAAATCCCCACGACAGGAGGGGGATGTCCTGGCAGTCATCTGGGTATTGGAGCCCACCCCCACCATCTTCCTGACATCTGGTGACCAATCACTGGTTGCCATCTGCCCTGGAATGCCCCCGGCTCAATGCCGGAGTGAGATCATATGGCGGAAGGGCCACGGTGACCTCACTTCAAAGGGAAAAGTCGGGGTAAGTCCCCGACTTTTCTAACACACAGCTTTGGGGGAAAGCCCTGTGGTGGCTGTGAATCAATGGCTACATCATATAACTAATGCAGTGCCAATTCGCAGCTGTATAGGCAACCCCTAAGTTGTGGACATTAATCACATCTCAGATAGAGAGCTGGTTTGCATGTCACAGTGGCAATTCCTGGGTTCTTTAACAACTGCTATTAGGTTAACTCTGGGTTGTTTGACCCACAAACAACCCAGAGTTTCCGGGGGTCACATGTCACGAAACAACCCAAAAATAGAGCATTCCTAAGTTAATTAAAACTGGAAATGACAGGTGTGACTCATGCACTCCACTAGGTTAAACAACCCAAGAATTGCTGCCATGACATGCAACCGGGTCAGAGATTTGCAAGGCCCCCAAAGGCTAATATCTTGGGGTCAAACTAAACTAGGCATTTGCTTCATGCTTTCAAAATCACTCCTGCTCATAGCATGCAGGTATCTATCTTATTGTTACTTTAATTAATGGCAGGCATGGCAGGGAGATGGAATCCTTAGGCTTCTTTAAACGAACGATTTATAGCATGCTCGTGACTGGCCACTCATGGAAGTTCGTGAGTCATTTTGACGATGCCGTGAGCCTCCTTCGCATTTCCCGCTCCTTTTCCCAGTTTTCCCGTAAAAAAATAAACCTCACAAACCCCAATTCTTCTGAAATATGCCGGGATTTCCTGCTGTATGCAGTCAAAGTTGCACTGTAAAACGCCCACTAACATTGAACTGGATGCGTGGGGAGGTTTTACATTTCAGGCCACGTGGCCATTGCTCTCCTCCCATGTAATTCAACTCATTTAAATGCAGAAGAGAAGCAGGAAGCAGAACGAGGGTAAGGAAATGTGATTTCTACCCTGCTGACAGTCCTCCTTATCAGAATTCTAGTATGTGAGTAGGGAAGATATATTTCTTCTCCTCCTAGTTTGATTTGAATGAACCCACCTTCTCCTCATTGCTAGAATTTTTAGATAAAATGTTCCTATTGGTGCCAACAGGATATTTTTATTCCTAAGCATTCCAGCTGTTGGAGGGGGGAGGGGGATATTCATTGGGCTAGATAGGACTGGAAGCTCCTATTCAACCCTTGAGCTGTGATTAATGTTGTGTCAACTCAGCAATAAATGATACCAAATGGGCAGAATAAGTCATTTGAGCAGGTGCCAGTGGACAGTCTGACACTGGCTGTGCCAGTAGTGGCTTGTAGACTGTCGTATTTAGAGGTGTAAAGTTTGGCCAGAGAAAAACCTATTAGACAAAATGGGAGAGAGGGAATAGGACCAAATTTTCCAGCCATCCTTTGTCAAAATCGCTGCATAAGGGGTCAGCATAAATGAATGGTTGCACTTGAATATTACAGCTGTAGAAATGGTGCTCTCTTTCAAACTCTCTTGCATCAGTCTTCACATAGAAAATGAGAGAACAAGCAAACATTTCCAAAACATAGCTGGTCAATCCTCCTCTGTTTCTTTCCCCCTTTCCCCCGTAAACATTAGATGACAGCAGGTGGTACATTGGTCCAATGGATGGTGCTCACACACCGTGCCAGTACTCCCCCAATTGTTTTGCAGGCATCACAGTATATAACCATTAATTGCCAATATGCTACACAGTGCAGGGCACATATATATAAAATACCTCTTCGAATGCTTCTTCTTAGTTTGTTGCAAAGTTCTATACGTGGGTTCTCTGAATTTTCATCTGCAAAGCCAGGACTTTGTTCTGGAGATGAAGGGCCTTTGCTAAGGTCTAATGGTACTTTAGATGACGTGGGGGGTGGTGATGTGGCAGGGCTGTATGTTGAGGTAGGACTGCTAGCAAGAGAGGAAGTAGATAGATCTAAAGCCCCTATTCGAGAATTTAGTGGAGAACTTAATGACAGCTTTCTGGTCCTGACAGGTGAGGAAGTCCTAGAGAGTGACAGGGGTGGAGGAGAAGAAAATTTGCGGCTGAGATGTGGTGACTTTGCATCAGCCAGATGTTCTCCTCTATTGTTTTGATTAGTTGCAAAAAACAATTCCAAAGACCTAGGAAAGAAATCCACAAATAATTTTGAAAAGTGCATGTAAGAGCTACTTATAAGAGAGTATATACAACTGAAATTTGATTAGGCAGATATTGAAAATGGAAGGAGACAAGGTCCCAAATACAACAAGTATCCTTCATGCTATTATTAAGTATGAAATGACTGAACTGCTGTTCATTACTGAAAACTTGCAGAGTGTTCGGGCACAATTGCAACCAGCCAAGTATTTTGTTCAGGAACAACATTGGGTCAGTGGCTAGGGAGATGAGGGGAGCTGAGGTTCACAAGCCAGGTGTGTCATCCAATATACCTATTTTGAGAATGTGTTCCTGCTGTAAGTGTTTAGGACAGAAAAGATATTCTGTTGGTGTTCTGAACAACCTGCTCGCCAACAATCTCTTTGAACTGACGGAAGTGCTTTTGGAGAGGGTGTATGAGAACCTCCAGGCTTATGGTCTTTGGGGATTTAATTTTCCACACTGAGGCTAAGATATGTGCAACTGGTGTTTTACATTGGACAAAGTAGGGTAATCCATGTTTTTGTTATGAATAGTTCACTACGTTGTTAAGGTTGGACTTATAAATATCCCATATCTTCCACAGGGGTAGTGTACCAGTTAGGATCATTTGTTAATTCAAATGTAAGGATCTGAATGGTTTCCTGATGGTCACTGGGGATTGGCTGACTGACTTGGTGAGCTGTCCCGTCAAATTGCTTTCAAACCGAGAACGTGGAATTTCCTTGGGTAGTTGACTGCTAGCCAGAGCCCAAATGGGTTCCTAGTATAACGAGGTCACAGCTGAAAGCCTATTATATGGGTCATGATGGTGACAAGGAGATCACTTATCAACCACTGCATTTTGTCAGTCACATTCTGAAAAGCTGAGTTGAGCTGGGTCTTGGCTTCACCCTATTTTTTTAATGATTTTTTGATACCATTACCCAAGGCATCTTTCTGCATGACCTCCATAAAACAGAAACTGAAAGCACCATCACCTTCATGGTTGTTTTGTTCCTAACGGCCAGAAAGTTTCCAGAAGGTGGTGCTGGGCAATTACTACTCTTCCTCATGGGGTTTTGTAGCATTCTATATTGTATCACATGCTTTTTACATCCATGAAACTACTGGGTGAGGTCATACAGTGTGCTGATGACATCTATCTCTCTTTCTTTTTTCCTTCTACACCAAGGGCAGTACCCAACTGTGTCATTCCACTAGTGCAAATGACATGGCACTAGTGGAAATTAGGTTCTGAACTATGGGCAAGAGGAGAATCCAACTAAAGTTATGGTTGCTAAATCAGTTGTGTAACTGTTGTGCCACTATTTAGGATGGAGGAGGACACAGAACAGCTGAGTCTGAGAGGGTTTGGGGAGGGGCCCAGCACATGAGCAACCATAAGATAGCTGCAGCTCGACCCAGTTGGCCTCACTCATCCATCAACCTCAACATGAAGACAAGCCTCAAATCCACTTCAGGGGCTGGAAGGAATTGTTGTTTCTGCTTATCCATAGCAGTAGCAGTCCTGAACCCAGCTTGGATTATTCTTGAACCTGAAACAACTTCAACTATTCTTCAGCGTGTCCCTAGATCTGGTTTTGTTTCCCTTAGCTTCAGACAGATATCATTGGCTTGTTGACTTTGGACTGTTGACTTTGAACCATTCTAGTTGCGGCTTATCTCTCAACTCTCGTGACTTACGACAGTAACTAGTGATGTTTTGGGGGTTGACAGATTTCCCCCAAAGCCCTGACTCCACTTGCATTTGGAAGCCAAGCTGGCACCTGTGGACTCTAAGCCACAGCTGCTGGCTAAGTGTGCGCCCCTCCTTTTCCTCCCAGGCCCTGGGACAGAGAAGCAAAGATTTGCACACAGTGACCCCACCAGCGATGGTGTGCACAAGTTCCTCCTTCTCCTTCCCGGGCCCTGGGAGGGAGAAGGAGAGACTTACACACAGCGGCCAGCGATGGCAATGGCAATGGCAGCGGCAGAGGTCTATAAGATGGCCCGACTTGACACAGGCTGAGTTGGGCCAGCTCACGGATAAGCAAGCCAGAGTCCGGGGGAGCCAAGCTGCCAAAAGCTCAGTGGACTTGACCCCATGGACAGATTCCTCTGCCATCCCTATGTGTAACCAGTTGCACAAGCATAATGTGCAAGTGCTTGCATAATGGAAAGATTTGGTGGAGTCCACTACCTCTATTTGAGTTTATTGAATGACACCATTGGATACTGCTCAGATGAGGTAGACTCCTCTATCTGAAGTCTGTTGTGAACTGAATGAGAATTGAAGCGCAATGCAAATAATATGCTGAAACTGATCACTATCATAGCCACTATGGTAACCTCTGGATTTGACTATCGTAACGTGCTGTGTATGAGGCTTCCCTTGAAGACCCTCTGTGAACTTCAGCTTGTCCAGAATACGGCAGCACGTTTTTGTTGTCAGCTGCTTTAGAGATTATATAATATCTGTTCTTTATGACCTTCATTGGTTTCCAGTCTCTCACCCAGTTGAGATCTAACAAACAGATTCAAGTTGAAGTGCCATCTCCATCTGAATTAAGACTAACATTCACTAGGATTTACTGTGGTGGCAACCCATATTCTGAAATTCCCTCTCCAGAGAAATCCACTAAGCCAACTCCATCGCTGTTTTTATGGAACCCATTAAGATATTTTTCTTCTACCAAGTCTTTTGTCTGTCTGGTTTAATATGCAAATAGTCTTTTATTTTGGCATTGAATTGTATTTGCTTTTTTATTTAACTTTCAAGAATTGTTTTATGATGTTTTATTAGATTTTCCTGATACCTTTTACAAACCATTTTGATGACTCCATGGTGCCCAAAAAGTAGTATATAAATATAAGAATAAACAAAAATAAAATTGTTGTACAATGCAAGTAAACTATTACGAAAGATAATCTCATGAGAATAAAAAGAGTAGAAAAGAACTCACCTAACAGGGATTGAGGTGAAAGGCCGTTTGTATATATCTGATAGTTTCTCCAGTACAACTGCTGCATTAGTAAATATGCGATAAGTATGTAGAAAAGTATTAAGGAAATCAATACTGAGAAATCGCAAGTCTGTTAATCTCTCCAAAAGGCGTTCTACGCTTGCATAACGAATCTGGGGCACTTTGCAGGAATTTAGGGTTTTGCTGAAGCAGATGTCAGTATCATCTTTGTGAAGACGAGCATCAGATCTACACAATATATTATTTTAAAAGCATTGTTAAACACTACTTTAAAAAGCATGATCGGTATTTCAAAATTATTAACAGATTTGTTTCTGATATAGTTGCAGCTACTTGAAAAACACAGTTTATAGTATATTCTTAGGCAACTCATACCTATACCAGGATGGGAAACATGTAGCCCTCCAGATATTGTTCAACTACAACTCCCATAATCCTGATCACTGACCATGCAGGCTGGGGCTGATGGGAGCTGCAGTCCAACGTCATTTGGAGGGCTAAAGCTTCCCCAGCCCAGATCTATATAATGCTTGGCTGCATTGGCTGCCTATACGATTCCGAGCCCGATTCAAGGTGCTGGTTTTAACCTATAAAGCCTTACACGGCTTGGGATCACAATACCTGATGGAACGCCTCTCCCGACATGAAACTACCCATACACTGCATTCAACATCTAAGGTCCTCCTCCGAGTGCCTACTCTGAGGGAAGCTTGGAGGTTGGCAACAAGGGAGAGGGCCTTCTCTGTGGTGGCCCCCAAATTGTGGAACAATCTCCCGACGAGGCCCACCTGGCGCAAACATTGTTATCTTTTTGGCACCAAGTCAAGACTTTCCTCTTCTCTCAGTCATTTAGCAATATCTGATGAGCCTGGGTCTGTTTTTGTTTGTTTGTTTGTTTGTTTTTTAGGCTTATAGCTTTTTAAGTTATCATAATGGTTTTAAATGTATTTGTATATTGTATGTTTTGCAGTTTTAATTTTTGTATATTGTTTTTAAATGTTTTCATCTTATGTAAACCGCCCAGAGAGGTACGGCTATGGAGCGGTATACAAATACAATAAATAAATATAATAAATAAATATTTGTGGTAAATGGGGTAGATCCCCGTGGGTTTCCCTGCAGGAACCAATGAAATGTTTTTCCAACTTTTCCAAAACCCTTAGGGCCTTTGTAAACAGGAATAAAATGTCTCCACTAGTGTCATGTATGTATCATTTTGGGTATCATTCCATCTCTAAATTGCTGGGGCAGGGGGGGGAGCATGTTTATAGTATGCAGTGCAGACAGTTCTTGCTTGCCTAGGTTCTAAGAATGAATGTGGCTATCATAACACCACCAGTATCTAAGGGAGATTTTAGAACAAGCATATATTGAGTCTACATTAGGTCGCACATGAGAAAGTTATCATACTTACTTGATCATATGTGGCACAGTGACTTTGGAGTTTTCTTCAAATACTATGGTCATTAAACCATTGCACCGTATGTTGTCAACACACTGCATAAATTAATAAAAAGAACAAAATTATACGATCACCTTTTTACAATTCCTGCAGTTTGACACAAGGAGGAGAAGAAAGCCACTGTATCTGTGTGGCGTGAAAGACCTTTGCCCTTTTAGTTTTAGCCCCACCAATTAATCAGAGACGAGTTTTAATCTGTGATTAAAGCTTTAGTTGATTAATGCACCAATTAAGTAGATTAAATGTTGAGCCCTAATCATATGACATAAAAATGAATGCCTTCTGATCTACTTTCCAAGCATCTTACAGAGTCCAACTGAACTGTTCTAGAATAACTAGTGTGAAGTTTGCAACCTTAACCAAAAAAAGATATTGCTACATGTAATTGATTTGTGGCTGCAAGGAAGTTTTTCACTAAATTTGCTGCTGGTATTTATATGAGAAGGGGGCATGGGGTTAAATCCAACATTAATTCTGTTTAGAGTGGGCCCATTCATTACAATCGGTCTACTCTAAATAGGACTAATGTAGGATTCAATTAATTGTCTGTACCTCATCTGTGAACCTTTTTTCCACCTACTTCATGGTATTCCTGAACAGAACAATCCACCCCATTGTACACATGCAAATATTTTGTGCGATTGATGCTGTAACCCTTGCATTGTGCCTCTTGCTGACAACTGTCCCATTCTTCTTCCTTCACTATAAAAAATCTCCTATTTATTTATTTGTAATTGCTTTTTGTTGAATTAGCACCATTGAACTTATGCAGTTTAACACATGGGCATGGTACTAATTTTATCCAATAGCAAACACTAAAGACCTGGGCGGGATCTACACTACTGCTTTAAAATGGTTTATAACAGTGACAACTGTTGAAGCCCAGGATACACTCCATATACAGTTTTCAAAACGTTTTCATAGTGTCATATCTTGCTTGGTGTAGAACTGGCCCTAGACTCCAGAATCTGGCCACTGTGCAGTATTCAAAATTGGCCACTTCCAATTCTTCCTATTATTATTATTTCACCTCTTTCTCGCTTGTGGCTGTTTTTCTTGACAGACATGACGGGCTTTGCCAAATCATGCTGTATTTTACAGATTCAGGAATTTCCTGACAATTGAGCATGTTTTAAGTATGACTGCTTTCTGGATGTTGGTGTGGATGTATTTTGGTAGGCCCAGTTTCTGAAGGTTTTCAGTATAATTTTTTTACGTGATGCCAGTGACTGATGTGACTAATGGAATAATTGTGACCTTTTCCTGTTGCCATAGTTCTTTGACTTCCATGGCCAGTGGTGTGTATTTTTCTCTCTTTTCCTCTTACTTTTCAACAGTATTTTTGTCATTCAGTATTGCTATGTCGATGAGGTATGTGTGTTTTTCTTTTTTGTCTATGACCGTTATGTCTGGTCGGTTGCAGGGTATTGTCTTGTCGGTATGAATTGTTCCGTCCCAGTATATTTTATGATCTGCATTTTCCAAGATTGTTTCGGGTGAGTATGAATAGTATGGTGTAGGTTGTTTGATAAGGTTGAATTTGATGGCCAGTTGTTTGTGAATTATTTTTGCAGCTGTTTTGTGTCTGTCTGTACAGTCCATTCCTGCCAGTATTTTACATCCTCCTGTTATATGGTCTATTGTTTCTTGGAATTGATGGCATTTCCTGCATAGGTCTGTTGTTACACTGTTATCTTTCATTATGTATTTTTGGTAGTTCTTGGTGGCTATAACTTGATCCTGTTTAGCTATTAGGAATCCTTCTGTTTCTGGAAATAGCTCCCCCTTCCTGAGCCATTTGTACGATTGTTCTGTTTTCTACCTAAAAAAGAGCCTGTGTGCTTTGCTTAAGGCTGGAGCCATTTGTACGATTGTTCTTTGTTTATTTGTGGTTCTGTATTATGTTGTAGTGCTTCCCATGGAGTGCTTTTTGTGCCCATTTTTCTTTTTTCTCTATGAGTGTGAGTGGTCATGTTTGGTCTTCATTTTGTAGTGCTAGGTTGAGTGAAGTGTAATTTTTATCTGCTGTTACTATGGCTTTATGAATGGGGGTGTTTTTAGTGTGGAAGAATTCTCTGAATGATTTCATCTGTTTAGCATGCATTGTGTGTCTAGCAGACCTCTTCCTCCTTTTTTCCTGCTGACTGTTGTTCTTTCAATGCATGAGTTGGGATGGAGCATGTGGTGTTTTGTGATTGAATCTGTTGTTATTATTATTATATCCTGCCCTTTTCCCAGGGATGGGACTCAAGCGATTCACAAGATTAAAACATGTACAACTAAAACATAGAAAGTTAAAATAGCTAAATCTGCAGTAAAACTAAAAACATTTTAAAAAAATTAAAAACAGTAACATTTTTTTAAAAAAAGCTCCAATGCATTAACACAGGTCCAGAGTAGTTCCAAAAGCCTGCTGGAATAAAAACGTTTTTGCCTGCCTCTGAAAGTGTAGCACAGAGGAAGCTTCTCAAGGTCTCCCCACTTATCTCCTCCCAACGTAGCTTGGCATAATTTAAAAAATGTGTTGGAAGTTGCATGCACAAGAACACAGATGTAATTGTGCAGATTCAACACCTAATCATTAAAAAAAAGGCTCCATATGAATTCTGAGAGGGGGAAGCATCTATATATAGGAGCCATACGTAGATTATTTGGGCTTGTTTTTCCTCCATGAATAGTCTCTCATGCGACATGACAAACTACTGTAGAAAATGAAGGGGATTTTATTTTATTTATATCACATCCTTCTCCCAATGAACTCAAAGCAGAGTACATGGTTCTTTCTTCCCACTGACATTTTTTCGCACATCAACACTGTGAGGTAGGTTAGGCTGAAAGTAGTTCAGATTCGTAGTTCAGATTTCCCCAACCATGTGCTCTCCAGATGTGTTGTATTGCAACTCCCATCATTTTGGACATGTTTGCTGGGAATGATGGGAGTTGCAGTCCAACACATCTGGAGAGTACCAGGTTAGGGAAGGTTGCTATAATTACTACGTTATGCTGGCACTCAGATTTTATGATATTTTGGCCTTAAGCCCTCAGGACAATTACCACATAATTAAGCAACAATATTTTGTCAATACTGCATAAATATTACCCTTCCTACACATGTGAGAAGAGTTTTACATACTAAATAAACCATGCACTATCCAAGAAAGTTAAGTTACCTGACTAACGTCACTTGTCCATGCTGCTTTTTCCTGCCGTGATGGGGCTAACAGGACAACGGTAAAAGGAGGTGCATCTGCTGGTTCTACCACGATTTTGAAGTCAAGGTGTCCGAATTCTTGCCCAGATCCTTTCACTTCACAATTGGGGGTCGGGGGGGGGGGGGGAGAGAATTAAGTAGTTACAGCCTGAAATCTAGAGCTCATAGAAGTTGGGTCAGAATCCAAAGGAAATTGTTCTTCAAAGGTATGTGTACAGTATGGTCAGAATCTAAAGAGCTAGTTAGATGCATATGTGGGGTTTTCCCTTCACCAGTGGCATTTAAAACCTTTCTTTCTTTCTTTTACTTTGAACAGCAGATTTCTATGTCACATAATGGGGGTGTTCACACAACACGCTCAGTGGTTGATTGTGGGTTGTTTTGAACCATGGGTTAACGAGTTGTCTGAACTCAGCACGTTTTCCACAGAATGGTTATGTTGTTTTGGATGTCCCCTTAATTTCAAAATTGCCATTCACCAAGGGAAGTTGCTGATCGAGAAAAATGAGTTTAAGGCTTTCTTGAGCATATGGAACTAGTTATTTCACTTCTGGAAGTTCTATAGAGTTTAACATAGAAACAGAGTCCAGGCAGGAGTATCCTATTTTTGTTGGACAAAACTTCATGCATGCATCTACCTGCCATAGAAGTGACTGGAAAAATGCATGCTCGTGGAAGGCGTTGAGTGTAAATTCCAAAATTATGATACAGACACCGTGTCTATGTTTCATAGCATTTAAAAGCCAACAAAAATATTGTCATGGTTTGTGCTGCAGATACCATGCTGTTCTCTCTAAACTGGAGAAAAGGGACTTGTCTATACCATGCAGTTATCCCAGGATCAGCTCGGGAGCATCCCTGTGCATCCATATGATTCACGGGATCCCGGGGGCAACCAGGGATGGGCAGAGACTTTCCCCAATTTTTCCCACGGTCTCCGGAAGATCCCAAGCTCCGCGGTGGTGTGGGCACTCCTGCCTCCTTGTGAGTAAACTGGCTTTCCAAACAAGCATGGAGCTGTTCTGGGGGGCTCCGTGCACTTCGGGGGAGGGGAGGCAGCAATTTTGCCATCCCTGGGATAGTGAGGGCAGGTTTTGGGTGCAGAGGTTTTTTTCTTACTTATCTTTTTCGTCAGATCTGGGTCGCGAGACCAGTTCCTCTTCTAAAAAAAAAATGGCGCCCATGACGTCCCTCTTCCCTTCCGGGACGTCACACAGCTGTATAGAAGCTGGGGGAAGGTCGCGGAAGCAGGTAAGTCTGCGATCCTCCCCCTCCCTTTCACTAGGCCCTTAGGTGTAGAAAGGGCCAAGGTCTATCATTCAGGAATCTAACAAATCTCATATAGTTTCTTGTTTAGCAAATTTGAATGTAGCAGCATCATTCCCCTGATCCATTGTAACTTTTTCAATGCAAACCTATTCTTATCTACACAGATGTATGACCCACTGACTTCAGTGGGGCTTACTCCCAGGTAAATATGTATAGGATTGCAGTTTTATTCTTGGAAGAGCACTGGAATGTGGCCAAAATCATATAGGACATAGTGCCCACACTCCCCCATCTATAATTTATAAACTCATGAAAAGTTCCACCAATTCAGCTTTCCAGATGAAAATCACCTAATCACATGAGGAAACTAGCAATTACTCCTAGTTGCGGAGTTGATTAGCAAAATACACCTGACACCATGTGATAATATTGCTGTTGGCTTTTAAATGCTATGAAACATAGACATAGTGTCTGTAATACAATTTTGAAATAAACGTGGTGGGCATGCCAAGTAAGGGGAGCGTGACCACTTGAGTACTTCTTTACATGACTACATTAATAATAACAAGTGATTAGATATTTACAGCTAAGCATTTCTAAAACTACAAAACCAAATTAAATTAAAGATGTAGGTCACTTCATTGACTAAAAACTTTTGAACCCCATGCATTAAATGAGAAATTTAGAGTACAATCCTATGGGAAGACACCCATAGGATGGAGGGCTCCACTAATTCAGCGACCGCTTGCTAGCAAGAGCCTGGCAGGGCAGGAGGGACATCAGAGGCTTTTTTAGCTTCTCTGTCCTCTTAAAGTGCATTTCACATTAGACTAGCATCTGAGTCCATCTAATTCCCCACCTTGCTGGGGGCAGAAACAGGAACTGATTGACTCCAGAGCTTTTTGTGGTGGCTGGAAGGGGCGGGGGGGGGGGGGCGGTGGCGGCATGCAGCTATAGTCAAATCTCCTCCACCACGGTTGGAGCACTGCCTCTGGTCTCTGAGTAGGAGTTCTGCAGCATACTATGGACCCTCAATCATGCATAGGATTGATGTCTAAAGGTGCAAATCTATGCATGTTTAAAGAGAAAATAGGCTTACAACTCCTAGTATGTTTAAATATGCATAGGATTGTGCCCTTAATCAAATGCTTTACTGTTCCACTAAAACAAACAGAACTGTAAAGTGCTTTTGTTTGTCCACTGTATTTCTCTGCTTCAGTTTTTTTCATGAATATTATGGAAGACTAAAACATGGTACACTATACTAGTTACAAAGTGCAGAGGATAGGAAAACATATTGGGCCCAATCATTCAAGTATATCTCTTGCAAAGAGAGCTGTACAAGAGAAGAGTCAAGCTGCAAGAAATTATTATATTATTTCTATCACAGCCCCTGTTCTTTTTACTAGAATATGTACCAGAGGCATTTCCTATGGACTATATTACTTATATGTTATGCTGAAAAATAAATATTACATCCTTAAAATTATGTAAACATTATTATAACCACATTAAACTGTTTGATATAACTTACAGTCATCATCATTCATATCAGTTTCCTCAATTAGTGTGCATTCTATTAACGAAAGGACACCTCCTGCCTAGGGAGATAAATTATAGTTTTTTAGAAATCTATTCTACCCTCTCTCCCCCACTTATAATTATACAAAATTATGCAATTTAATGTTGCGAAGACTCCGAAAAAGAGTTATTCCAATTGCTACATATGTTTCTAAGAGTCAAAAGCATTATTAATTCCAGCAAATGAAAATAATTTAAAATTAGATGTGTTTTTCCCCATTTAAAATAACTCTGTGATGTATTATCCCAGAACAAATGAAATTAATGTTACTGATAGGATTAATAACATAGCACACTCATTCATACTAGTCTAGCAACTGAGCATATAAAAATATTTGGACAAAATAAACAATACAGCTAAATTCAAAAGAGTGAAACAGATTATGCATACTTATTTTTTAGGATCTCAGTAGAATAAATTACAGTTGTACAGGCCTAATTCTAGAAAGATCTTGCAATATAAAGTTAGAGAAGGCTGTACTCTAAGGCTCTTTCCGCACCAGCCATTTTCCCCATGGCTGCCTCTTCCTGCTCATGGAGAGTCCGCATGACGCACAGGACATCCTGCAAGCAGGCAGGGGCCAGCCCTCCATATTCCCAGGAGTTCAGGGAAAGCATTTATCCCAATTTGTCCCCTGCTCCCGGGAGGGCAGCGAGATGGGTGGCTGGTGTGGCCGCCCATCCCGGGCACAACCACGCTTAACCGCGAGTAAGCGTGGCTGCATTGATGGCCGGGGAGCTGCACCGCACTGCTCCGAGGCCATCATGGGGGGACAGCAAAATTGCCATCCCCAGGGTGGGGGGAGAGGGGGGCTGATTGCGCGCCGCCTTTTTTTTTTGTTTTTTAACTTACTTTTGCGGAAGAGCGCTCGTGCGCTGCTCTGTGGATCGTCCCCAAAAAAATGGCTGCTGCAACTTCCGACGGCCCGAGAGAGGCCCGGGCCATCACGTTGCGGTGCAGCCTCATCGTGCTGGACCCAGAAGTAATCACTTCCGAGTTCGGGTGCTTCCAGCCCTCTCCACCCCCATGGTGTGGAAGGCCTAAGGCTGCAATCCTATACACACTTACCTGGGAGAAAGCCCCTTTAATAGTGGGACTTACCATTGATAGACATGCATAGGATTGCACTATTAGTTGTATAATATATAATCAAATGTAGAAAATCTGGCATATTAACCATACATCTACCTGAAAGTAAACCAAAAAGAAATGTAACGACTCAATTGCTAGAAATGCAAAAAGTAGTACTTTTTATTGTTTAAATTATTTCAATACTTGAGAAGGTGGAAGTTGGTCAGAGAGGTAATTGGTTTGTTAGATGGCAAAATTGAAATGGAGAATTCAGGGAAGACAAATAATTTAAAATGAAACTCAGTTCTGAGAACAATTGGATTGCCCATATAAATTTGTAGAAAAGCTTTTAAAAAGTATTACTGAACATAGAATTGTAAGTGACAAACTGATTCTGGAGATTATCAGATGGGGGAAATCACGTTTCCTTACTGTCGCTCTTGCTTCCTGCTGCTCTTCCACTACAGGGAGGAAAAGAATCACGCAGGAGAGCAAGGGGAAACAAGCTGCAACCATGTGGCCCATTCAGTGTAGTGGGACAGCGCCCTCTAGTGGGTGTTTTATAGCGAAACTTCTCTGCACACGGCAGGAAATGGAAACCAGTTTCGTTATAACTCAGAAGAGTCGCATTTTGTTTGGACTATATTAATTCGAAAAAATGGCAAAAGGAGTGGGAAACCAACAGGAGCTGTGCAGAGAGCATCATGACAGGGACCCACAAAAATCAGTGAGTGCCCAGTAACGAACGTGCTATAAAATAGTTGTCTGATGATGCTCTCTGACATTGATACGGTAAGATAAGATAATAAGGAAGGTGAATAAATGTTTGCTAGAGATGCATAAATTATAGCATAGTCCATCTACAGCCTCTCCTTCCCACCTCCAACTGCCACCAGAAGGGTTTCTGAGAAACATCTTGCCCTGAGAGAATGAGATGAGAAGCAGGCACAGGTTCATGAGCTGCTTTCATGTGGCTCCAAGTGGTGGCCCCTCCCTCCCTCAACTGCCACCAGAAGGGCTTGTGGGAAACATCTTGCCTTGAGGGAATGGGAAAAGAAAGGGAAAAGAAACAGAATAGCTTTGAATTCAGAAGACGAGAAACTACAGAAGAGAAGGAAAAAGAGGGGCAGGCCAGCACAGATGGATAATAGCTGCAGTGCAAAACTGAGTTAAATTGATATATTTCCATCCATCTGGGCAAGCATCACCATCATACTTTTTTAAATAGTACTAATAATGATTTTAAAAAATCCATTCCTCCCTCCCAATCCCTTTCCTTGTGTCTCCTGACTTTTTAGAATTGTGAGCCTGAGAGAAGAGATTGTCTGATCGTTGATTGTTGTAAGGCACTCTGGGAGTCTTTTGACTCAAGAGCGGGATATAAATCCTTTGAATAATAAAAAATAAGTAAATAATACTTGTTTCCTAAATTTAAATAAAATCTCAGTATAAATAAAGTTGAATATCAAAATAGGAAAAAAGAAATGCATAAAAAAGTACATTGTCCCCAAGTTGAAAACTACATAATATACTTCTGCAGATGCAAGTGGCTTCATTTTTCTTGCAATAAAATTACTCCTGTAACATTTCACTGGCCAGATTTCAGTTTAAATCACAATTAGATTAGAAAGGCTAACAAATTCTTCAGATCCAGTCATTATGAATTTGCATATATATTGAGAGAATGTTTCCAGTGAATCCTTGTGCATTGCCTCGGTGGCTCAGTTTACTACAACAATAGATAAAAAACCTTTCTGTTAAAATTATACTTCTGTACAATAATTAAATCTCATGTGTAGTGGGAATCACCAGAACTATAAACTATAATTTTCTACATTTCACTATGCTATTTGGAAATATGGTAGTTATCAAAATGATGTACCTTAAGTAGATGCAGCTTTCCTCCAGAGCTCCTTGTACAAATTAAGAAGTGTTTTGTAAATAAAAAACATTGTCTTTCTCCTTCCTTTTTCAATGACAATGATCCCAGACGAACTTTACTAAGTTTTCCCCTCTCAACGGAAGGGACTTGAATAAGCGTACCTGGTGATTACAAAAGCAAATAAATACATTATTGTAAATACATTATTAGTAAAGTAGTGTTCTTCATATTCTATACCTCAGGATCTACTCAATATTATGTATGTCTCTTGTAGCACGTCTTATCATTTAGCTTATCATCAACAATGCAATATTTCAGTAAAGCATTTGGCTGCAATCCTAAACACAGTCTGTTTAAAGCCCACTGAAGTCAATGGGAGTTAAACAACATAACTGTGTGTAGCAGGGCTGCAGGATTTAGAATATATGAAACATAAATAAGATCACACTTGTAAAAGGAAATCCAACAAACTCTGAAGTCAATAGCAAGACTTACTTTTCCTTCACTACACAAAATTACTGATTTCCTCTTAGGACAAAGAGACATCATTATACCAACCATTGATCAAAAGAACAATTACGTAGTAGGGCTGATTACTACTTGTTTGCTTTGTACATTTCTAAAACTGTTTCCCAAAAGTTTAACCAGCAATAGAAGCATTTACATAATGACATTACTGTTGATAAAGATGTCATGAACAATGAGAAAAAAGGCCAGATTTGAAAACAGTATATGGAATGTGCCATCAGCTCCAATAGTTGCCAATGCCATTATAAACCACTATAAAGCAGTAGTGTAGATCCTATCAGAGTGTATTTTAATATCTGGTTGGAATCCATGTAACCTGTCCTGCCACTGATGGACTAGCTTCTGTCAGCTGAACAAGAGGAAGGTAATCCCCCAGTAGCCCTTATGGTAACCCTCTGGAGCAGATTTGAGTAGATATGCAGGAGCCTGGAGCAGAGGGAGGAAGTCCCATTGCGCAATGTTGGATTTTATCCTTTAGGTTTTTCACAGCAAAGTAATTAAATCTAAATATAGATTGGGATCCAAAGTCCAGCACACATAGCAAGACTTTTCAAGTCTGCACACCTTGCACCTCCTGATAAACTTCTCCTGAAGGTCAAGAGGTCGTCATGGTCAGAGAGGGGCCATAGCTCATTGTGACAGAGCATATGCTTTGCACGCAGTCATTCCCAGGTTTGATCCCCAGCCTCTCCAGGTAGGGTGAGGAAAAAATCCTGCCTGAAACCATGGAGAGCCACTGCCAGTCATGTGTCGATAATGCTGAGCTAGATGAACCAATGTTATGACTCTCTCTAAGGCAGCTTCCTAAAAGGTCAACTCTGCTGCTGGCATAATATTGCTGCTGATATAATATCATCTTATAATATTGATGTTTTTGTGGTTGTAGTTTTACAGATTGCAACGATGTTATCACAAATTCTTTTTTAATATGTTGCGACCAACCTTGGAAAGGTTAGCCCTGCAAGGCAAAATCTGAAATAAAATAAATAGAATAAAATAGAATGTGGCTTGAAGAGCTGTAGTTGGAAAGCAAAACAGGCAAACCCTTTCCGTGTGAGTGGAAGCATTTCCTGCTCTCTCATAGGGCCACTTGGATTCTGGCCATAGTATTTTCTTTTCTCTTTTTTAGTCCACTTTCATAATTCAATTTTTTTAAAATTAGGAAGGACTGAGTGTGATAAAATTCTAAATATGTGACATATTTTTTGTCTATAGCAATTTAAAAAGAAAGAATATATTATATTTATTAAGAGAGGGATATGAGACGCAGAAGAGTGGCTGTCTGATTATATAGTGCAATGAAGCTGCTAAACTTTGATAGATCAGTGACTAATCTACTATCTAAGTTTGTCATGGCAGCAGACATGCTGTCAAAATAGGTACATTTTGAAAAGCTACAAAAAATGTGGGTGAGGAGAAATGACCACTGCACTATCATTCTTTCCAAAATCATTAACAGGAGCAGCAGCTTGTCACTTGGGGTCTTAAAAACGTTTGCTTTAAAAGGAGCCAGTTATACTTAATGCAATAACAAGTATCAGTTGAAAGAGTGCTTAGCCTGCAGGAGAATAGCAATTACATCATAATACTGAGACAGTGAAAAAAGACTGTTGCCAAGGACACTTACTCCTTCCCAAGATGTGCTGTTATCGTTCAGATTATCAAGAACGGCCACAAAAGAATCTTAAAGTTGTAACAGAATGTTTATGTATTCATTTATTACACATATATCCTGTTCTTGTTGTTCAAGAAATTCAGTGGGTTATATGTAAGGCTTTTTAGGGTGACCATATGAAAAGGAGGAGAAGGCTCCTGTATCGTTAACAGTTGTATTGAAAAGGGAATTTCAGCAGGTGCCATTTGTATGCACGCAGCACCTGGTGAAATTCCCTCTTCATCACAACAGTTAAAGCTGCAGGAGTCCTGTCCTTTTTTGTATCTGACCACTCTAGCTATACTAGACATTTGCCACCAAATGTATTTGCTACATAGTATAAAGTCTACAGCAGTAGAGTTTAAAGCAATGACTGTACTTTACCAGTATGATACAGGGTTTTCAAATGCCCATTTCTCGCATTCTCATTTTACATTTCTTAGGTGTGCTCTTTAAATATGTTCATTTTTTTCTGGGCATTCTTCTGCTGTCCTCACTATTGAGGTTGCATATTTTAGGTACTGGTGCCCTGGCTTTGAAACACAATTCTTTGAACCACGGGTAGTAGGCTGACCAGATAAAATCCAGGTCAGGGCTCATGTAACTTTAACAGTTGTAGAGAAAAGGGGATTTCAGCCAGTGTCATTTATATGCAATTAGTTCCTGGTGAAATTCCCTCTTCATCACAACAGTTAAAGTTGCAGGGGGCCTACCTTCTTTTGTATATGGTCACTCTAGTATAGTGCATGCACCTTTAACTGTTGTGATGGAGAGGGAATTTCACCAGGAACTAATTGCATACAAGTGACACTGGCTGAAATTCCCTTTTCTCTACAACTGTTAAAGTTACATGAGCCCTGATCTGGATTTTATCTGGTCAGCCTAATGGGTAGGCAATCTTTTGGGGTCATAGGTTTATTTGGCAATTTGAAAAAAAAAATGTCTTGGGCACCACCAAAAAATGGCTGCCATGGAAGGCATGGCAAAGGACAAATAACCTATCCCAAACACCAAGTAAAAGGCAGGTGTGGGATCTGAACTCCAAGACACAAAACGACTCCTTTGAACCCAGAGTTTTCAACATAAATACGAACCAATTTACAGCAATCCCAGCTGCAGGTAAGAAAATGTGTTAAAAATTTTTTTGAGTGGGAGAGGTAGGGCATCTTGGTGGATGCCAAGAACTGTGTATAGGTGTGCTTTGGTGCCTATGGACACCATATTGCCTTAAATATTGAGGGCCAAATTAAATTTTCATCTAGTCATGCATAATGTAGCTATGCATGATAGTTTTACTTACTTTTGTGTAAACTATCATGGCCCCAAATTTGGACTAGGATCATGGTGCTCCGGGAGGGGGGTTTAAAGCTTCCCTCCAACCTGTTTTTGCCCCGAATTTTGGGACGAAAATTGTTGGGGGGAACTTTAACCTTCCCTCCCAGAATGACATGGTCCCAACCTGAATGATGGATATATATGCATGATTAGACAAACGTTTAGTTTGGCCCTAAGCACAGCTCCTACTCTTGAGTTTTAGGTAAAAATGGGGGGGGGGGGGTCACCCAGGCCAATAAATTGCCAAGTTAAGTTCAAGGTGCCTGTGCTGACATTTTCACAACTTCGGATCTGGACACCTGATGGAACACCTTCTCCATTATATACCTGTCTAGACATGAAGATTGATTGGGGATGCCTTCTTGATAGCACCATATTTGCATGGAGTAAATTCCACTGAAGTCCATAGCCTTTACTTCCAAGTTAACTGTGTTACATAGGGCTGAAAATATAGCTCTGTCTAGAAGTATACAGTATTTATAAGGAGATAGCTTCAAACCAATAAAAATATTTATGAAGCGTTTGTGAGGAAACTTTATTTCCAACTTCTTTAGCAGCATTGTTCAGAATTCTGAAAATATGTGCCTTCGGGATAAATATTTCAGTGAATAAAAATATACTAAATAAATCTTTGTAATATTTCAGTTTATTAATTTACAGATTTCTTCATAAATACACAATGCATGATCAGCCATTATTGACATGTTAAGGTTTCATTCCTAAACACACTTATGAGGAAGTAAGTGCCTAGTTAAACAAGATGCTGGATACACAAGAAATACTTCCCTATGCATTATTCCATACAGACCACCAAATAAAGGGTTCTAGGTCTGTAGGCCAGCCCTGATGTATGCAATACTTTCATGCCAGTACATCTTTGTTTTAAGTCCCTGGTCACTGTGTGCAAACATACATATATAGACTAATGCATTGAATAAGAACTCTTTACATAAGATACCAAGTCACATGAAATCTTGCACAAGTAAGCACTTTCCTTTAGCCTGGAATCTCAGTCAAACCAGACTCAAGACCAAATGAATATAGTTCAACTTGTTTCCAGGTATATGTACTTAAGACTCTTACTGTAAAAAATATTTTGGCATAGATATAAGCAGTTATGCAGTGAATACATTTTAATACACTAAAGTGTAGTAGGAATAATGCACAGCATAAAGAATTCACAAACAACAACATATTTCCATTAGAATGGGCTATCATAAATGGAGTGATACAATAGAACTCACAATCCCCCCCCTTTTTTTACTCTATACACAACAAAAGCAATACCTTCTGGTCTTAAACATTTCAAGTGTCATCGCTGTGAATATTGTAAAAGGCTCACTGAATCATTAATAAACCCATTTAACAGCAGGATGTTAGTCAGAAAATATCTCCCAAAAATGCAGATATTTGATAGCATAAAGCACACAGAATTGGCTACGTATACTTTTGGTAAGGATACTCTATTATAAACACTGAAAGATATATATATATATATATATATATATATATATAAAGCAGCCCATCTTCCAGATCACTGGTGCACTCAAAAATACATGGCCACGCTTCAGCAAATATGTATGCTACAACAGACTTTGATATAACAGAAGATAAAAGACCTGCAGTGCAAATGTCTAACCAGAACTATTTTTATTTATATAGTAAATTAGTTGAACATTTTGTAGAACAACTTGCTTTCTCAGACTTAGTGATCCAATACCTCCATCAGAAAATATATTGAGCAAGAGAATGAACCTTAGTATCAAGTATGTTGACTGCTGTGCCAGTGCCATTTATCACATCTGTGTTACTTTCACAGCTATTTAACTCAAATTCTACGCTAGCCTTCCCCAACCTGGTGCCCTCCATTTGTTTTGGAGATGTGCTGGACGGATGTTCTAGGGAGATAATACTGAGGTAAATATTGATCAGAGTGGGGCAGGCAACCTTTTTGGGGCCAGAAGCACATTTGACAATTTGAAAAATTGTCCTGGCACTATTGCAAAATGGCTGCCATAGGAGGCATGGCAAAGGATAAGTAGCCTGCCCAAAAGACTGAGTAAAAGGCAGAGGTGGGTTCTGAGCCCACATAACAAAGTTACCTACTCCTGTATCAGAGGAAAAGCTATGACAAATTAAAGTAATATTTTAAATTCCTATGAGACAGGATAAGGGTTGTGGTTTTATCTTTACACCAGTACTTCAGAGCTGGGGAAAAGTATTTCAAATGCCTAGGCATAAGCATAAACTTTTAGATGTCTGGGGTTCTTCCAGCCATCAAAAGTATCTATAAAACATCAAAGATCTCTTTCTTCTTTTCTTTATTATCTCTAACATGGAATTCACTTGCTGAGAATTTTAATCTGAGCCCAATTTTGATATTTTGTTTGAAGTGGAGAGTTGTTTTCAACAACAATCATGTGAAGCTTTATTGTAAACACTGTCTGAACTCTATGAAAACTGCCTGTATAAAGTCTTTCTGAAAACAATGCAGAAATATGTGTGCTCCATCAAGAGTTTAACCAGCAGCTTACATCCAGTTTTGGAGTCAGCTGTTCAAAGAAAACATTGCAAAATATTGGTGTGCAATTAGTCTAGGACTGTTTTAAAGGAGATCTCCAGATTGTGACTGTAACTTCATTTTTAGTTTGTGAGTGGAGAAAGAACCCAAGAAATAAAATCACGGACACCAGCGCATGGGATAAACTAGGGCCTCTTTATTTAATTAGGAAAATTCTGCCCTACCTGGAACTGTGCATGAACATGTAGGAATCCTCATAATTCTGACTCCAGGAAACTAGCTTGCCAATAAGGGTGAGCCACTCAGTTAAACACAGGGGTTGGGAAACCTGCCCCCTTTTTCAAGCTACACTTCAGCGTTTGGGGACTGTCCTGCGTCATCCCCACCCAGGGCTGCACAGCTCCGAGTTGATGAGACAAGAAAGTCGCCAAAGGCAAACCATATCCTAACACAAAAGCTGCACAGCCCCTGAGGATCAGGACCTCTAGATTGCCAATCACCATTAAGGTGCCGGAGTACTCACCATCCCTATTCTAACCTCATTAAATTCCCTCACAACGCTGATGCTGAACAATTAACTTATTTGTCCCCCACTGCTAAAGATTAAATCCTGTATGGAGTAGGCGAAAACTTGTGCACAACAAATAAATGGCAGGAAAAATTCCTACTCAGCCACCCCCTCCAAAGGGGATGACTGGCTAAACCCATATTGGCTGATAGGGAGGGAGGGGCTGGAAATTGAAAGAGGCCAAGAGCTACGCTGGGCAAGCCTTTATAAACTTGACTCCTCGACGTCTGAGGCTGTACGTGTGCAGGACACGTGTGCAGCGTCAACTTGGCTCTTTCCCACCTGCAAAGACGACCCCCACCCAAGCCGTACCAGCTGGGTGGGAATCGGATTTCTTAGAAACCATATGCACAAAGCGCAACTCAGGTTCATATAGCATAAATGGAAACTGCAACAAAATATTGTAATGTGTAGTGCTCTTGTTCAGGTCTCCCTGTTCCAGGTGACTCAATCTGTTTTCCCCCTCTTTGGGATGTTCCCCCCCCAAAAAAAACACACAACAACTTTGTACTTCTACGAACGTTAGGGTTCCTCTGAGCCTGCTGATACTTTCCTCTTGCGCATAGCTGGCGCTATTTTGGTTACAAAATGAGAGGCAGAGAATTGAATTTGCTATTAATATATCTATGTATCAGCCTTCCCCAACCTGGTGCCCTCCAGATGTTTTGGACTTCAATTCCCATCAACCCCAGCTAGTATGGCCAATGGACAGGAATGCTGGGGGTTGTAGTTCAAAACATCTGGAGGGAATCAGGTTGGAGAAGGCTGGTACATATTATGGTAAGTAATTTCCCCCCACATATGCTGAGCTTCCACAAGACGTCCTCCAGCACACACATGTAAGGCATGCCCCGAGGCATTTCAAGTACACCAGATAAGAATGTCATACTTGCACTGGCATTGAAAAATGCATGTGGTAATAATTATTCTTATTTTCTCAAACTGCATCATTTGGAGCTGTTCCTGAAGCACAAATGAAAAACGGGAACAAAAGGCAGCTGTTTTCATTCCTCACAATCTCTCCACCATTTGACAAAGCTTCAAGTACTTCAAGTTTCTCTTGTGCTTTTGCCCGAATGTTGGCATCATCTCGGACTGCAACATCTATTGGCCAGACAGACCTATTTTCCATGGTGCTGTAGATAATATCTTGTCCACTGAAGATGATAGTCCGGTTATTGTGTATATTAGTTTCCCATGGGTGTTTTATTATTATAGTGCTGCTGTTTTTCATGTCCCCTGGAAAAAAAAACAGCATAGAGGTGGGGCTCAGCAGCAGCCCAAAACTGTAGGGCTAATATTCATGAATCATATCTGGACAAGAGCAGACTTCTGACACCAGGCATATATTGCATCCTTATCTTTCCCAATGATGCCAACATTAATTCTGCTATTTTTTTCCATTTTGCTTTCTTAATTCTCTATAAATGCACATTTATAAATGTTCTTACCTTGCCGTATAAATGTTTGGCTGGTGTCCAATAATATGTCACAACCCTCTACTATCATTCTTTCTATTGCAAGGTTTTTCCGTATGTTTTCTGTGTCACTCACTTCATCATGCATCACTCTATTGCAAAGAAGAGAGGAAAGGGGATTTTCAGCATGCTGCAACTCTGGCAAAGGTCCCATTAGTGCTGTGCTCATTGTTTAATGTGTGTGTGTGTGTGTGTGTGTGTGTGCGTGTGTGTGTGAACAAGGATGCACAGCAATGTTATGGTATGTAGCAACCCCAGCCAGCATAAACAATGGTCAGAGTTGCAGACCAAATCATCTGGAGGGAACCATAACTTATTCCATTTATAAGAGAGAGAGTTACAGGCATATTGCCTAAAGGTCAGGTAACAATCCTTGAAACATAAAAAGTAAGCTCCTGAAATGGAAAGCCATGATGCACTCAGTAGAGTGTTGAGTCTGGATACAGAAAATCTTCACTTGGCTACAAAGCTCACTGGAAAGTCGTGGGAAGTCATTCTTCAAGGTGGGGATGGAATATCTCTGGTGGTCCAAATATTGTTGGACTCCAGTTCCCATCAGCCCCACCCTACATGGCCAGTGGTCATAGATGTAGTCCAACAACTGATGATTCTTCTGATAAAATGCTCAGACAATGACCCAGTTCTCATGTTACAGTGTCAAATTTAACCCATGATTTCTGGAAATTTGTGCTACTCATGAGCTACTTCCACTTACTGTAAACAACCTCAAATCACTGCATTCGGAGGCTGTCAGAGTGATGTGCAAACCAGACCACTGGGTTGTTTAGGGCCTAAAAAGCCCAGCAGTTAATCCATTGTTTGTTTGGGTTAATTAAGCTATGATTTGCCGCCCTTGTGTGTGAATTACCCCAACTTGTTCAACCACATAAGCTTTGTGACTATTTAAATTGAGCTCAAGACAAAAAGGAAATTCCTATCAATAATTAAAGTATAACTATGCTTATTCTGGGTAAACACTGGCTTTTAAGTGTTCTTCCAAAAGAACATTTAAATTGTCTCTGGGGACAATTCAGAATACATTTTAATATTTGCTGTGCCCGAACATACATAATTCAAACTTTTAAAAGGAATGTATTGATTTTATATTTTGCAGCTTCTATTTTAGCATCTTATGCATAGAACAAAAGGAGTCTCACCTTGAAAGCTCTTCTAGCTTAGATTTAGCAAATTCTAGGCTTTTTCTTTCCACATGTTCATGTGGTGTATGAGCCAAAAGTTCATGAAGGGTTATGATATATCTAGGAATCTAAAGAAGAGTGAAAGGGATTATCAGCAATGTTTTTTAAAAACATGATCGATTATAAAATGAACATGTTTTTCTTTACTTGCTTTCTTCTTCTTTTTTTTGCTTTAATTATATCACAGCACTACAAACTCACTCAGTTAAAGTAATGTTTGTTACATTAGAAACAGTTTTTCAGAATCCAAAAAGCAACTTTAAAATACAATGCAGTGACAGTGATATGCATGCAGAAGTTAGGGGCATGCATCTACTTTGGATGAAGTCCAAATAGCAAACCACGCTGCTTCAGAAGTATTTGGACTGCCTCTAAAGTAAAGCAGTCCTTCCCTGCAGCAATCCAAAGTGAAGCAAGCTGTTCCTGAATCTTTGGGCTTGTTCTAAATTTTGTAGAGTATTAGGTCAGTTATCAAAGCCTCGATATGTGCTTTCAGAGCAGTCCCTCCTCGTACTGTCACCACAAGCAGGGGCTGCTCAGAAGGCATGAATGAGGGAAGCTGTCAAAATGGGAAAATAAAGGCCGCATCCCTTAAAATGGCTGGTATGGGGAAGACTCAACCCATGCCAAAGTTCATGTTGCCCCAAGGTCCCTTCGTCAGGGTGGGCTTCCTCCACAGCTGTTTTTAGGGGTGCATCCTTTATTGAATGATTATATGACAGCTGCCGCTCTCGGGGTGAGTTGGGACTCTTCTGAAGGCTGCAACAGGGCTTTGGCAACACTACATGCCCTTAGAGAAGTACCGGCTTGTGTTGACAGAAGTAGGTGTCATATTATCATTCAACTGCTTCAGGTCATAAATGAAGTAAGTCTTTCCCGAAGTAGAAGCTACACTTCTCTGTCTCTCTCTGTCTCTCTGTCTCTCTGTCTCTCTCCCTCTCTCTCTATCTTTACATTAAGGGGTGTTTGTGCTTCCTGTTTTTGGTGTGATTGTTATGGGCTGCGTGACACGAGTGGAGAGGGGTACCCCTATGATTTGAATTGAATACTTCCCCTCTGTTCACCATCTAGTGGCAGAAGATTCCATTTTATTTTTAGGATGTTACCACTTTAAAAGTGGTTTTCTTCATGGTAAAATTTGCAATGGATACTTGGGAGACATGTAATCAACCCGCAAACTTCTATAAGTGGCCAGTTACAAACCTGCTATAAATCGCTTGTTTAGAGAAGCCCCCCCCTCTCTCCCTCTCTGTTGTTTTTCAGAAAAACCTACGATACTACGATTTTCTGACAGATTTGAGTAACCCTTTTCCTTCACTCTCCCAGGGCCCATTTATGCATCCTCCTAGACTATATGCAGCTGTTCCCCTTTACTGTCATTAGGGAATTATAGGGAAATTTGATAATAAAAAACCTGAAATAACATAGAAACATTAAATGTAGGAACAAGTCATTAAAAAAATTGAAATCACTTTCAAAATATATTGAACAAGAAAATATTAACATCTATTTGAGTGTAATACAAAAGGTTGCAATGTAAAATGTATTTTCCATCAGAGAAAATGAATAGAGTTCTGCTATAGCAACAGCCACTGGAATTTCAACCAAAAGAATGTGAACAGCTTTTTATAAATGCACAATAATGAAAACTACCTGAAACATGGGGTAGGTAAGGAATGTCTCAAGCATTCTGCCCTCACATGCAGGATTGGCTTCATATTGCTTCAAGAGTTTGTCAAAATCTCTGTTCTGTTTGCAGTTTGCAAGCACCTGGAGACTATACTGGTGATTTCGAACAAATTCTTGATAAATATTCAGCATAGGTAGAAGAATATCAAATAAATCAGCTATAAAGAAAAAAGAGAAAAGTAAATATTTGTTGCCATCTAACTTTTCCACAGGGCATTCACAGTAAGGAAGAAGGATGTTCAAATCAAATTATCTGCATTCAGGAATTGTACAACCTGAGATTTTAACAAGGAACACATGTTTTCCCTAGTTAGTGTCTCCATTTGGCCACTTATGAATTCTATCAATAGTTGACTGTAAAACATTAGCCTCAAATAGAGTTGCTGCCTTTCCCTGAACGAAGCTGTATGGATTTTACTAATGAGCCCAGACAGAGGAAATATGCAAATCTGACATGCAGATTTTAAGAGGCACCTCTTTTCTTATTATAGAAATTCAGGGGTGAGGAAAGCTACACTTGTTGAATTTCTGCCTGTCATGCAGCTGTCAAAGACATAGCATCTCTGTCTCTCGGGGGCGGGGGGTGGAATTGGCAAGTTTACTTTTCAGCCACTCTGCATAATGAAATATACATCTCCCTCCTAAGATTGCTATACGTCTGAAAAACTATGGCCCTATTGAAGACTAGCACAAAAATAACATTTTAATCTAAATAAACTATGATACTTACCTAAAATCAAAGTAGGCCAGTTTGTTATTCTTGCCTTTAATCCTTGATGAAATATTTCATGAAGAAACATTATAGTTTCACTGGAAAGTAGTAAGGTTAGAAACAATAAAAATGAAATGTCAGTAGAAAACATTGTATGATTATTATTGGCACATACTACATGTAGCCTGATCCTACTCATATTTGGATAAACAGATATAGTTCAAAACTTTTGGAATGGAGGGTGTTAGAAATGTTCATCAAATAAATAAAAATACTGACTAAGTAAGGGGGTGCAAGGCGGGTGAGCATCCAAGATGTACACAAAAAGGGAGAGAAGTCTCAGGATGCTATAGAAAGGTTTATTATACAAAAGCCCGATGTATTTCAGCCTTCTTGTTTTTTAGGCCTTCTTCAGGGGGCTGAAACACATAAAAAGTTTTACTGAAATTATGATATTGTTTACATATATGCACAGGCTGTGCTTGCAGTGTGCTCTTATAATTGGGAAAGGTTTTTAATTCTGTGTTGTCTCATTCTTGGTTTTTTTTATATGTACTTTTACAGAAAAAAACCCTGCAATTTCCAGCATTTCCCAGCCATCAGGGCAAGTTAGGGAATTCTGAGAGTTATCGGACTTTTTTCCCCATCTAAACATGCATAGGATCGTGTCTTTACTCATGCAACTCATCTGTGTAGCACGGTTTCTTATTTCATTAAAACCATAACTATTTACTTAATAGGTTTAGATCACAATCCTGACACCTGAATGTTGATGGCTGAAGTGGCGATTGTCCAGCACCCCTGCAGTTTTTCTACTGGCAGTAGCAAATGGAGTGACCCGAAACAGGGCAATTCCATCGGCAGGACAGAGACAAGCCAGCTTTGGAACAGCTGGATCAAAAGCTGTTCCATTCCCACAGATGGGCCCAACCTGGGACCATCAGCTAAACTATATCTCTAGGAATATATGGAGCCACAAGGCCAAAACATCCAGTGAACCCTCCTCCCATACATTCTGCCCTCTCTGGTGCAAGCTGGCAGGACTGGAGATGAGACTGTAGATCCACCACTCTGCTCTTCCCTGGGCCCTTAGGATGGCTCTGTCCACCAGTTAGTCATGAGAATGTCAATGCAAATCAATTATCCGTGTTGCTCTAGGGAAGGCAGAAGTTCTACAAAAAATTGTGATTATCTATTCTCCTCCTGTCCCCCACAAAAGACAATGGAAACAAGAGATTTCAGTTTCGAGGAGTCTAAAAGATAAAATACAACACATGGCATTTTAAATTCTACTTATTTTTTGTTTAATGCTCCATGGAAAAGAAGTTAAGAGGAAAAGGAAGAAATAGATAAAGTTGGGTCAACTTCATTCTGTCTAAACGAGATCCACAATATATATAAAATAATACCTGTTGAGGAATATGCTACTGACATCATCGTGACTAATTGGGGGTTTCTTTGAACTTGCAGCCATTCTTAATGGCCTTAGAAAACAATTCACAAGGATGTAAAGTTGATGTACATATTCGGATTCAGCTTCGACCATGTTGAAAACGATCTGATTTCTCTTTCGCATACTTTCTGCATGTGGAGAACAAATATAATCTTGGACAATTGTCTTCCATTTTCTTCTACACAACCAACCTCGCATAAAACTCTGGACCTAAGAATTAAATAAAAGAAGAACACATTTTTAATGGTCTTTGAAATGCAAGTACATGAGGTGGAATAAACCCATCTGTAATCTTCAGATATTGCTGTGAACAGTTTTTTTAAAAAAACTATACATATACACACCTTCATAGGTGTGCAGCTGCCTTCAGATGGAGCACAAAAAACAAAAAGATGCTTTATACCAAGTCAGACCAATAGTGTATCTAGCCCAGTATTGGCTACAATAAGGGAAGGATAATGTGTGACCCTCCTATCCAACCTCACCATTGGCCATGCTGGCTGGGACATCAGAGCTGCAGTCCAACAACATCTGGAAGGCCACACATTCGGTCTACAATGCCTGACAGCACTTTTCCAGGAATTCAGACAGGAGCCTTTCACAGTCCAACTGGGAATCTCAGATTAAAACTGGAACTTTTAGCAAGTAAAGCCTGTGCTCCACCACTGAGCTGTGGTCCAACTACAGAGTTTGCTTTCAGTGTTCCAAAACTTTCCACACTATAATATACAGTGTTGCATCCCAATCCCACACTGCCCTGCAGGTTTAGGAGTTGCACCATACAGTGATGAGAATGGGGAACTCTGCTTGTTGAGGAGCACCACATGCAGCACACACATGGTTGTGGGTTGAGTAAAAATTTTAGGAAAAGAGATCTAAGACCAATATTGATTTCAGAAATATTTACACAGGCTCTTCAAATTACTTGGATTAACATAAATAGTAAGATACACCACCTTCTTAGTGGTGGCCCCCAGATAGTGGAATACTCTTGAGATTCACCATCTGCCAAGATTGTCTTTCCAGCACCATGTCAAGAGTTTCTTCTACTCCAAGGCATTTGTCAATAGATGATAATGTGGTTTTTTAATGGGTCCCGGGTTTTTTATTGTTGATTATGTAAAACTGTTTTATATGTTTGCATGTGAATGGCTTTATATTATGTTACTATTTGTATTTTTATGGTTTTAATCTTTGTAAGGAAGCTTTGGCTATTGAAATCCTTTACCCGCCCAGCTGACTGTTGCGAGTGGGGAGGAGGGGAATAAAGGCCTCACACATCCTGTGCATGTAGGCCATGTGAGGTAAGGGTGGGGGTAGAGCCTATAAAAGGCTGGCCACGCATTAACTCGGCCTCTCTGCACAGCTACAAGAACTGTGAGATGCAAGTTGGCCGATCTGTCCTTTGATGCTAAGATTCATGGTCTGGCTGATACAACCGTTGACTTCTGGGTGTGGAGAATGCTGGAGGGATGATCAAGATCCATCCCGTCTATTCCAAACAGGCGCCAGCCCATTACCCCTGAGATACTGCTTGGCTTGTGTGAGCAGTGGGTTGCCCTATGTTTTCTCAGTATGAGTGATCTCTCTTCCATGCGGCAGCACTCACCTTGTTCAGCGCTTTCAAAATTAGCGAGGTTCTGGTCAGTTCTGGACAGGTCTGGTTATGCCTTGTATTTGGACGATGCTCAGCTTTTTGATGACAGAGCAGTACTGCGCCTCCGATGGTCCAAGACTGATCAGAGGGGCTGGGGCTCGTTCCTTAGTGACACTGGCTGCTGCTACGTGCACTCATTCCTCACCTTTAGAGGAGGCAAACCTGGTCCTCTTTTCTGCCATGACAATGGCTTGCCCCTAACACATTACCACTTTTGGTCAGTCACCAAGATGGCACTGCATGCCATGGTTTGGGGAACAATCAATTTGGAACCCATTCCTTTAGGATAGGGGCTGCCTCTGCCACAGCATCTGCTGGGCTGGGAGAGGCTAAGGTCAGAGCCATAAGGAGATGGCGACTGGGGGCATTCAGGACATATGTGCGCAGTTGAGGTGGCATACATGGCCTTGTTTATGTTTAATGTTGATAGTTTTATTCTCTTGGCAGATTGTTGGAGGAGACAGGAGCCTTTGAAGGTTCTCATCTGCAGCCACAGCATGGTGTTCTGGGCTAGCCGCAGAGTGATGCGAGCGACTGTTGGTACACCGTTGGGGCTTGGTCTGTATGCCTACGTCCAAGGGTTGGTCAGTGAGGAATGCATTGGGGTGGTCTCCTCCACACATTATTTTATTATGGTGTTGTTATGGGCCAGCCGCAGGTTCTTGTGCTTCACCTCAGGGGCAATGATCTTGGGCTTCTGAAAGGGAAGGGCCTAATTTTACAGGCTAGGGCGGACTTTAAAGCATTATGGAGACATTGGCCGGATATATGGATCGTATGGTCAAATATGCTGCGTTGGTGCCAATGACATGAAGGAAGGGATGTCCATAGTTTAAATAGGGCTGTTAAGAACTGAACAGGCAGATTCAGCAGGCTGTACTGGGCTGACAGAGTTGGGTAATTTCCCACCTGGACATTTTACTTTACAGAGGGGATCTTTATAGGGCAGATGGAGTTCATCTCTCTGACACAGGAAACAATATTTTCCTGCAGGATCTGCATGTGGGTTTGCAGGATTTCATCCCTGATAGGTGGGGGTAGGGTGCTTGAGCGGAGGCTTGGCACCTTGCAGGATGTGCAAGAATTTGATATATCAGAATAGGGACGGTAAGCACTCTGGCACATTCTGGTGATTGGCATATCTGGAGGACCTGTTCCTAGGGAGTTTTATGGCATCTATGTCAGTATATGGTATGCCTTTGGAAATCCTCTTGCTCATCTACTCTGAGTTTTACGGCTCTGGGGGAGGGGTGATGTAGGGCATTCTCCCCACACTTATAAAAGTGTTGCATAAGAGAGGGGCCAGGTTTACCTGACTCCTGGCTTAAGAGAGTGGCTGGTCCATAACTACAGGCAAGTTGCCTGAGATAAAGACATAGATTCCTGCACTTTCACATGCAGATACAGGGAGGGGTTGACTCTTCCTTATTGTTTAAATAAAGAGGCCCTAGTTTATCCCAAGTTCTGGTGTCTGTGTCTTTATTCCATGCTTCCTTCTCCACTCGCAAATGTAATAAATGAAATTAAAAGAATGAATCTACAGAAATTACCGAAGGCCAGTCATATAGGTTTCTGCACCAGCAAATGATACTTGAGATGGGCCCTAATGGCGACTGAACAAACCCTGGATTTGCTAGATATTACCCTGGATCCAGCAGCACTTCTGCATTCCAAACTGCTGCCCTTGCCGGATGTAGCACAGTAGTGCGGTTCAAAGAGTAAGTCGCAGCCCTATACCTCCTTTTCCTGGAGGTTTTTCATGAAAACAATAATTTCTGGGGAATCTGAGCCATACGTAAAAGAAAGATTTGTGCATAGTGAATGCTAATAGGACACTATTCAGAGGTTCAGATTTGAAAACTTCTAAACTCTCAAACTGGCCATGTTATATGGCAAAAGTAAACATCCATAAACTACATATCTAATGTTACTGGAAGAATTTGACTATTGTAGTACTGGGCTCTAAAGGCAGAGTGTTAAAGAGCATGTGGGGGTTTGTTTTGGTTTTTTTGCACTCCAAATATTATATTAATGATATTTGACTATATAAACTTTATTTCCATTTCCCCTTCCTTGCCTCACTATTGCAGTGCCAGGTCACCAACTGTTAAGGACATTCCCTTTAGAAGAATTATCTACCACAAATCTATTTTCTATGGATATCTTATATGAAACGGCCTGAAAACACAATGGTCAGCAAAGCTATTCTTGACACTGTTTCCACATGGCTTCAGGGACACAAAAATCTTATACACATCTAGCCAGAGTAATGAAACTCTGCCTGCTTTACTAATAGTACATCACTAATAGACATTAAGTGATCCTTCTGCAGTTTTAAAATGGAATACAAATTGAACTGAACTGAACCATTTTATACTTAATACATTATTTTTCATTACTCAAAGAAAAATACAGGCAAATTATGTTGTTATCTCTTTCCCATTTAAACAGGGTATACAGAAATTTACCTTTTTGATCTTTTTAATATCTGGATCTTCTTCTTCTTGATTGCCTTGATATGGGCGCATTCGTTCTTTTGTTTTATTGAGAGCTATAATCTGGCAAAAGCAAAATAAATAAATTGTTAGAGCTTTCTACACATTTCAGAATCTCACTTGATATTTCACAGAGCTGTAATGTCAAACCACCAAAGAATTCTTAGCCATGCATGACTAAAAACAATCGTCCTGGTTTTATCAATATTCTTCCAAAACCTGAAATTGATTCTGTAAAAACAGCACCATGCATCCAAGAAAAGAACAATATTTTCTGTTCCCCATGTGCAGAGGTGTGAATAACTTATGTGACAAGGCCTGGAGGCAAGGGTACAGGACATCCCCCATTTTACATGGACTCCAAAATTGAAACAATTAACAAAGAGTCTTTCTAAAGTAGAAAAGGGGCTTCATTCAGCCTTCAGTATTATACCTTCTCTGTTCATTAGTAAAGAGGAAGTAACTCATACAGATAAGTATTTAATGTAAGGAAGGTCACTGTCCCTTGCTATGCTAGTATGCAAGTAATATAAGCCCCCTTGGGAATGTCTCGTTTAACCATTATCTTGGAGGAGTAAGTTCACTAGTTAACGACTTTTAGTAAGTACCTCTAATTACTAGTTGGCTGTTTCTCAGGGAAGATGAGTGCTGGGAGATTGTGGGACTGGTTGAGGAACCAAACCCACCAGCAATACTCTAGAACGTTCAGCTTGTCAGTCTCTCTCTTAGGGGAAAAGGGATTGTCCTCCTCATCCCCATGGACTAACCTGTATTCACAGGCCCACCAAAATTGGAGTCACTGGCAGAAACAGATATTACTTTAAATGTGTTTCTAGCAGCTATGCCTTTTTTCATTTTCACTTTAGAGAAGGCACAGGGGCACTGATCTCTATTGAACCCTTAGCATGGGATACAGGGCTTTTAAGATCTGGAAAAGGTCCCTGCACCTACTTTAGCGTAAAAATGCTAGACATACATAGCTGCTAAACACACATCTGAAGGAATATCTATTTCATCCCTTAATCTAGTCACACATAGCCCAGCAGCCACCAGGGACCTGATTAAGCTCCTATATTTTCTACCTTCCTGGTATTCAAAGACAGAACTGTTTTCAAGGAACATCTTAGCAGGCTACAACACATGGCTGGAGACTTGCATTTGCTTGGTAGAGGTGAGAATGCATGCATTCCTGCTCTATAGAAAACGGAATACAATAACATACTCTGTAAAAAACAATATGTAAAAAAATGGCAAAAACTCAAATAAAATGCTAGAAACATCTTTGCATCACTTATCAGGCAAATATGTCTAAGGCCCTTTCTACACCTAAGGGTATAGAGGGAGCGCCTGGAGACAATTCTGAACTTATCAGCTTCTGGGATCATCCCAGTCTTTCCAAATAGGAAGTGTGACGTCCTGGCTTCCTCCCGCGCCATCAGACCATCACGCACGCCATTTCCCCCCCTCCAAAAAAAAAAAACTGGAGGAGAGAGTGTACTTGTGCTCCAGTGCAAAAGGTAAGTTTTTTTAAAAAAAAAACAACGAACAAAACTGGGCTCCCAACCCCTCCCTGCCATTTCAGGGGTGGCGAAATTACTGCCACCCCCTCCCCAGATGAGCATAGAGCCGCACAGTGTGGCTCCATGCCTGTTTCTGGTGCCCACTTGCTTGCGAGTAAGTGGGCACCAGGTGGGATGGGTGCCCACACCTCCTACAGTCTCGGGACATTCTTGGGACTGTGGGAAGAATCAGGTTTTCCCAGGGATTTTTCAACCCTGGGAAAACCCGTGCCCATCCCCCCTGCTCCTGGGAGACCCTGTGTGTCATTTGGACGTGCAGGGACCACCCAGGTGCAATCCCATGAAAAAAGGCTGGTGTAGATAAGTCTACATACTTGTTGGTGATTAATTCACTATTAACCAATGGTTCAATTCAGCCTTCTAACAATTCATGGGAGTTTTGCCATTGACTGAAAAGGAAAGTAGATTCCATTCCTAAAAATATTAATTAGCCATCAATGGCAGTTCAGTAAAAATGAAGTAATAGTAACCTGCACATTATTTCAGCACATACCTCAGATTTAAGCCTTTCAATTTCTGTGTCTTGATCTTCAAGCTGATGTCGTAGCTGATTAGCTGAAATCTTTTCTGTCTCTACAATCTGAACTAGATGAATATATTTTTGCATTAATACTTCCCTCTCAATTAGGATGTCTGAATAGCTACAAACAGGAAAAAAGAGGAACAGAAACTTTTCAGTTAGTTGGCATGTCAGTCACAACCTGTGTGACCACTGCAGATAACACATTTAAATTGAAAAGGAAAGTACTAGATTACAACCTTCCTACTGTAGTAAAATATAAGGTCTGTTTCCAAGAGATATGACAGAATTCTCATCAATTTTTATTTTTAAATCAATTATATAAACATGATCAGGGACAACATAAATATTCAGATTAACTGAGGTCCTTCAGTATAATTGGCACATTTCTGCACACATTGATAGGCACTGGCTAGGGATGTATGAGAAATTCATTTCAGTTCATTTTTGATCAGGATTTACCATTCACACACCTTTCAGACAGAACACGGACTCAGACACAATAACTGGGTTTGGACAACACAATAACCTATGATGGGTTAAATAACCATCATGGATTATTTGACCCACCGTGGGTTATCATGTCATCTGTCAGGAATTTTTTAACCCACAAAGGGTTATTTGCCTGAAATAACCCACTCTGATAACCCACTGTCTGCAATAGGGGTTATTCAACCCACCATAGGTTATCGTGTCATCTGTCCAGCACCGAAGGTTAATTTGTTCAACTATCCAGTCGCATGGCAAGATAGGATCATATAGCTGCCACTGCTCTATGAACCCTTGAAGGTTTGCAGGATCAGGACTACACTTCATAGGCAGTCTCCCCCGAGTTGGGAGGCACCCAATCTACCTTGAAAATTCTGGCAATTTCACCCAAGGGAGGGAAAATCCCAGTGTACCAAATGGGGGTGTCACAAATAAACCTTTTGAAAATAAGCAAAACTAAAGAAAACAGCCAAACATGCACATTTCTTCCATAGCTTAAAGCACACAATTGTACAGATATGAATTCACACACATGCGAATTCACATAAATTCAGAATTGCACAAATACACATTTGCCTATCATGGGCTATCGTGATGTCCGAACACGGTCAATCTATGGTTGAAGTCCATACATTTCTGAACTTGCAGTGCAATTTCCGAACTGAAAAGACTTGCACTGCAGACATTGGGAAAATGTGCATGAAAAAAATGCATCCTTTTGAAAAATGTGCATAAATCCACTTTAATCAATGCGAGAAATATATGTATATTTCAAAGGTGTTCACAACTGATGCACACATTTGGAAAAATACGCATGGAAATACGCGCGGGGGGAGCTCACAATCTGATATGGACTCAAATTGGAAAGCGCTTTGAGTTGGAATTTATAGGACATTGGCAGTTCAGTTTTTGCTGTTTCTCACATCCTTAGCACTGGAAAAAGGCCAGCCTTTTAATTTGGGGGCCCAGGATGAAAAGAGAGGACACCGATCTATTATTATTCATTTAAGTCATTATTATAACACCAAAGTGATATTGGAATACAAGTTTTATTTAACTGATAAATGTTAGAAGTATGCACAATGGGACTCTAAAACACAGGATTGTACCAAATTGTTAAGACATTGCTCTTGAGAAATCTGGCTTTTCTTCAGCAAAGGCAATTTAATTAATATTGACCTTATGAGGCATACAAGTAACTCATTGGAATCAGTGCTGAAATGCTCTATCTGGGTCAGGGTGTACATGGGACACTGTACACAAAACTAAGTAATGTCACCTTCCACAGAAACATTTCATTTCTGCTTGTCTCTCTATAGGCTCTCTCAGTTTCTTTCGCTTTTGCCTGCCTGAGAGGAACAGCTGCGGTGCAGAAAAGTAGTGTCGAGTAACTAATTAACTACGCAATCCTTTACATTTCTATTCAGAAGTAAGCCTCACTGTGTTCAATGAGCTTACTCTCTGTACTGCAGCTGAAATTGGCTATCCCTACAATTCTGAATTTAAAAATATTAAAATAAAATATTTGAAGTCATTAATTTTTTGACCAATTCCTATTCATATAATTTAAAAACTATGAATATATTATTCATTATGATAAAACGGTATTTTATCAATTCATGGCAGAAACGGGAATAGCCAATACATTTGCTTGCTTGCTTGCTTGCTTGCTTGGAACACCAACTCAGAATTGCCTAATTGATAAGAGCTCTCAAAGTCATTTTCTTTGTTTACAGGTAATAATGAGGATGGGTTTGGATTTAATTTATCATTAACATTAATATTATCATTCTTATTACTATTCAGCCACATTTTATAATATAAAATATCAATATATCTACTCTTATACATACAGAAATCTGCTATTGTACACCACCACGCCACACTGGTATGGTTGGTTGGGAAATGTTGGAAGTTGTAGGACTTTTTTCTGTCTCAACATGTCTTGGATTGAGCCCTCAATAATATATAAGAATCAGAGGACTTTAGAGTTTTGAGACTTCCTTATGCTGATGTGGTACTAATCTGGTCACTGAGAAAAACTCTGGTGAGTGTTGGGTTGAAATTCAGAGGAAGGAGGAGGTAGACCAAGGAAAGCTGTTGTTGCTACTACAGCTGCACAACTGTAATAAGCCCCTAGTCTGAGGACAGAATAGATGCAAGAGAAAAGGAAGGATTTTCACTCACACTAAACCCAAGGAATGACTGGCTACATAGTAATGGTCACTGAAAGTTTCCCACCTGGCTTGGTGAATAGCATCTACCCATTCTTGTCCATCTGCTCCCTCCTCACAACGAAGTTCAAGTGGCTTCTGTCCTTCATGGCCAAAGAGGACAGTAAAATAGTACTGTAAATTATATAAAAAGAAGAGGTTTGAACATAGTAGTATACCGCAGTCACCAAGTTGCAAACATTTAGGACAAAATCCAACACTGATGTTGCACTAGCAGGAATGACTGCTAGCATAACAGGAAAGTAGCATCTATTAATGCTACCAGAAGCTACCCAGAACTGCTTCTTCTTTAATGAGACAAGTCAGGAGAGGTTGTGGAAGGCAGCTCTGTGATTTGTCCCATTCCAAAAGCGGTAATTTTGGGTAGTTTCTTGGATTGTGCTAACATGCACTACTTTCCCATTGCACTAGCAGTTCTTCCTATTAGCACATGTTTAGAGCTGATAGATTGCCAGCATTAGATACTGCCCTTGTTTTTAATTGTTTTTAATTTTTTCTATGTTAAAGATTTTATGTTTTTATTATGTATTTTTGTGAACTGCCCAGAGAACTTTGCCTATTGGACAGTATAGAAATGAAATAGATGAAATAAAATAATACAGTCAAAAACATACAACTGAAATCTGGCTCAGGGGTTAAATAGTACATATTAAGAAAATAAGAAGACCCTGCTGGATGGGACTAAAGGCTGTCCAATAGTGGCCAATTAACCAACTGTACACAGTATTTGAAGTGTGGTTCTATCATAGATTTTTATAAAGATATTATGATATTGGCAATATTTATTTTCCATCCCATTGTAGACCTGAAGACTAAGCTCTTGTGTAATACATTGTTCTCAATATCCTTATAGTACAAATGGCACATACAACTTCCAAGAGAATATTGACCAATACATTTTTCAGTTGAGGGAATCAAGGAGAAAGGGGAGGTGGAACAAAACTACATATTGGGCCTATAGGCAGGAGATGATGTGCACTACCAGTAAGGGGAGTTTAGAGAGCTATGGTACAGGGACCGGGGGCACAAGGTTGCAAGACCTTGAGGTGAATCCTTTCCATTTCGGTTTCTGCCACCAGGACAGTACTGTGATAGGGAGGCCTCAAGGGGCAATGAAGTTCTTAGTGCAGGTGAGAGTGAATTTTACGTATTGTTTTGAACAAATTAGCTAATTCTTTGACTGGAGTGTCTTATTTGATTATTTTTTGTGTGTATAAAAATAGTTTTAACCTTTGCCAAATGCAAACCATTAATAGTATAATACAATTTGACAAAAACAGAAATATAGAAAGACATATGGAAAATGGCACAGTGTACATATAATGTCTTCAGTCTAATAAGGCATAGTTCATTGCCCCCAACCCCAACCCCAGGGAAGACATGAAACAAGTATCTTGTGGCTAAGGGTGATGACTTTATTAAAACCAATAATAAGATGTGTGAAGATGCCTTATAAGATGCCCACCCAATTATTCCCCAGGTATCCACTACAGGAGACAGCTGCATTAAACCTTCAAATGTTCCCTGCATTTGCCTCCAAGGGATGAAGGCAAAATTACTCCTGGAACATGGACGGAGGATGATGAGTGTTGCACTCACTTGCTCCAGCCTCCCCTTCCCTCTCCCGTTTTCTTGACCCCTGGAATATTTCTAGAGTTTCTTAAACCCATTACATCTGAACTAGGAAACTGTGGCATTAATCTCTGTTTATTAACCAGAATATCAAACCAGAATCAGATCGCAGGTATTTGATCCAAACCAGAGAAGAATTTGGGGATATGGAAAACTTGCATTTCTTTTTAAGGTAGCCTTTACAGTCCCCCCCACACTACTCATTTGAGCAGGAGCATAAAGAACTTCACCTGCATCACTCATTGTTTACTGATCACATTAATCATGGATGCAGGAAAATATTTTCTAATGGCAGCTGTCCTTTTTGTTGTCATTTTGCAAAAAAATGTAAAAACTGCAAAAGTATGTCATTTTGTAATAGGCTGTCAGCTCTGAGGTTACATGCAAGCTGGTGTTGGTAGAAGTGAAGCATAAGTACCAGCAGGTCCATGCTTAGAATAGATGTGTTTTTCATACCCAACTGTCTTTGTGTTACTGCCTTTATATTATTACATTTTAACAAACATCAGATACACTATGTACCAAGTACAATTACACTGAATTAAAATGAAGCTATTCATATGTAAATGAAATTATTATTCCATAAATGGTGCTAAAAGGATGCTTAAGTATCATATCACAAAGCAAGCTAAAGAATGGCAAATATTGTCATTATAAAAGTAAGAGATGGACCGCAAATGTACTGTGCATGTCAACCACTGACTACAAGATTTGCTGCCAAATGATACTGTTACAGCTACTGGGAGAACATCCTTTGTTAATCTGTTTTCTTTCTGATAATCAGTTGATTTTCCTTCATTAGGCTTTAATGACTGGAACTTCTCTTTCAAAGGTATGCTTCAGCCAGTGGGAAATGTAGATATACAGTGTCGAGACAGTAAGCAGTCTTTGCATAGAGAGAACTAGAAGGTGACTTATGGTAAAGCACTTTGGGATGCAATTGCTTTCCCTGGAAAACCTGAAGCATTATTTGCAGTTTTATGGTCTAATGTAGGAATCTGTTTGTCCCCCAAAGTATGCTGCTCATATATTTGTAAATAAAACAAATACTACAAACACTCTCTCATCCAAACCAAACTAAAACCTGGTGTCTTCACCACTCAAGGAAGTTTGAATGGGGAGAGAAGAAGAAGAATATTTTTAAAAAATAAACTCTTCACACAACACATAATTAAACTTTGTAATTCACTACCACAAGATGTAGTGATGGTCACCAATTTGGATGGTTTTAAAAGGTTTTTAATTCCTGGAAGAGAAGGCTATCAATAGCTACTAGTCCTGATGGCTATGCTACCTCCAGTAGCAGGGGCAGTAAACTTATATACACCAGTTGCTGGGAAACATGGATGGGAGGGTGCTGCTGCATATGGTGACCAGATAAAATCCAGGTCAGGGCTTATGTAACTTTAACAGTTGTAGATAAAAGGGAATTTCAGCCAGTGTCATTTGTATGCAATTAGTTCCTGGTGAAATTCCCTCTTCATCACAACAGTTAAAGATGCATGCACTATACTAGAGTGACCATATACAAAAGAAGACTGGGCCCCTGCAACTTTAACTGTTGTGATGAAGAGGGAATTTCACCAGGAACTAATTGCATACAAATGACACTGGCTGATATTCCCTTTTCTCTACAACTGTTAAAGTTACATGAGCCCTGACCTGGATTGTATCTGGTCACCCTACTGCTGCACGCATGTCCTACTTGTGGATTCTTGGTTGACAGCTGGTTAGCCATTTGTGAGCAGGGTGCTAGACTAAATGAACTCTTTATCTGATCCAGCATGGCTCTTCTTATGTTCTTATGACCTTGGATCCCTGTATACAGAATTTCTTAAACCACTGTATAGGTTGGATATTGCACATAATTGGAAGTCTCCAAAGTAACCATTTAAACAGTATTTGGGAGAGGATGATTATGTACAAATGTACTCAGCAAGCAAGAAATCCTAATTTTTAAAAAGATCTTGTGACAGAATTATTTAAATAAAGATAGTAGGTATTTGGAGCCATCATACTCTGTCACCAGAATGTTATGTTTATAGTCATAGCACCTGTAAAACGTTTGCCCTCCCAACATAATTGACATAAGTAACATAATTCCTAACCACGGTATAGATGGGCTTTTGGACACATATTTAAGAAATATGACTCTTGACAGATGGTCTGCTGAGTGTGGCCAAGCCACAGCTAACAACCAAGCCACAGTTAAGACTAATAAAGCCTTAGCTTTGTTTTAAATTTGAAAAAGAGGGCGGAAAGAGAATAAAATCCTAGGGCTAGATCTCTGAAGTAAACCTACCCATCTGAAAGTCATATAACTGTCCTTCTCCCAAAATATGGGTGGATTTTTTTTTAGCAAATATGGTAGTATATCAATAGTAATAATAAATAAATAAATTTGACCACATTTGGGGAGGATCTCTTCCCCCAAAAAATGTCGCCACAATTGTCAAAATATTTTGGCACTGCATTAATTTAAATGTGTTTCTATCTTATGGATGCATTGCCATTAATGTAAGTTGAATATAGATGATTCATCTACCATATATTTTTCAAGGTTTTTCTCTTTTTCAAGTATGTTCCCTGATTCAAGCAGAGCTAAAAAGGTGAGCAAAGAACAATTTCATACCCACACATTTCCTGGATCTAGGACACGGGAAGTATGATGAGCAGTTTGTGCAAGAAGCATAGAAAAGGCCTTAGCAAACATGCCCTGTGCCATCCTCCTGTTGTAAACTCAGAGCATCTTTGCTGTTGCTTTTTTTCAATTTAACAAAATAGAAAGCATTAAAAATAATCAAAAGATTCATATTTAATGCCACAAAGATTTATATTAGAGTTTAAAACATTAATCAGTTGTCAGTCAAAGCACCGAGTTTCACTGATATTCAGTTCAGCAGTTCAAACGTAATTAACAGTGCAATCCTCTGCATGTTTAGACAGAGGAAAGTCCTACAAATGTCAGCAAGTTCTCTGTCTAAACATGCATAGAAATGAACAATCATAGAATCATGGAAGGGGCCTATAAGGCCATCGAGTCCAACCCCCTGCTCAATGCAGGAATCCACCTTAAAGCGTACCTGACAGATGGCTGTCCAGCTGCCTCTTGAATGCCTCTAGTGTGGGAGAGCCCACAACCTTCCTAGGCAATTGGTTTCATTGTTGTACTGCTCTAACAGTCAGGAAGTTATTTCTGATGTCCAGCCAGAATCTGGCTTCCTATAACTTGAGCCCATTATTTTAGCAACACAAAATAAACTGGACAGGCTTTAGAAAGTATGGATAAAAACTGGTAGAAAGTTGGGTACTGTACTACTTATATTTTAGCTGGATTTGGAGGGGGATTGTTATCCTTTTTATAATTGTTATAATCCCATACTGATGCTTCAGAAATGTAAATAAATAAATACATAGTTGCTCTTTCCCTAGAAATGAATAGGGAAATTAATCCCATGATTTACTCAAGAACAGGTAGCTGGATACAACTGAATTTATTTTTATTATTTAGAAGAAATAAAATGCTGCCATCTTCAGATCCTAAAGGTATCGCCTGTATTGAACTACAGTAATAGTTAAATCAATTAACCGACAACCCACCCACCCCAAACTCTAATTAGTTGACATTCCTAGTTTCTACTGAAGAAATAATTATACTCAATTTACACAACATACACTGTCCCAACCATCACACACTGATTACTTAAAAAGGGGATTAAGTACTAAGGATTTTTTTTTCATTTATACCTTCATATCAATTATTTTCCATATAAAACTGTATCACTTGAAATTGTTTCCTTTGAATGTTCAAACAAGAACTGCCCACTTTTAAACTACAATCTAACATCATTAAATTGTGGATAAAATATACATTTGAGCTGTGTACCACACTGCCAAGCGAAAGGAAAATGTGAATGTGAAAGTATTTTTATTTATTTATTTGATTGATGCTATTTATTATTATGTGTATTGGGCAACTGTTATATGTTTATGTATAACTATGATTCTTACTAAAGACATGTTTGTTCTTTGCAAGTTTTGTTCTAATTAAGTCCCGTAGAACCCACATAAGCAGAGGTTGTACTAGCAGTGGCAGAGAAATAGCAATCTCCGAGGAGATGGGAAAAGCTGTCACCTCCACCTCCTGTCAGCAATCCATAAATCTCAGCAGGCAGGGAGGAGAGGTTTAATTTTTTCCATCCCTGCCCACTGAGAAGTTTATATGTGTATAACTGTATGTATGAAAGAGTGTGTGTGTGTGTGTGTGTGTGTGCGCGCGCAAACTCACCACGAATGCATACAGCCGTCAGGGCCAAAATGTTTGCGTACCTCCTTTATTCTTTACTCAGTAAGTGAGGCAATGCAGAGAATGCTCCTGGTGATTCCACGCGGCCCTACGGTCCGATTGGAGTTCACCAGGAGAAAAGAGTTCAGTATTGTGGCACCCTTCCTGTGGAATTCCCTGCCTTGTATTCCTTCCCTGCCTCCTGAAAACGTTATTGTTCCAAGAAGCTTTCCCTGAATGACCAGTAATTTCTACTTTGAATGACCAACATTTATACTTTGCTTCTCTTAAAAATGTATTTTAATATGTTTTTATCGTGGTTTTATTCGTTTATTTTATTTGTTCACCACTCAGAAATTCTTGAATGGGGAGCGATATATATATATATATTATTGTAAATAAATAAATAAATAAATAAATAAAATGTATGAGTCCTCATTAAAGTCAATAGGACTTAAGAACGCATAACTGCTGGAATGTGCCATTTGTCACTTAAGCCAAAACATAGATTTCTTGGGCTATTCAAAACAATGAGCCATGTCTTTATGAAACTAAAGCTAAAAAGCTAAGATGTGCAAATGTGGAGCAATATGTTTCAACACAGAGACTTCAAGGTAGCTGAGCATATGATTATTCATGTTCCAAATACCAGGTAACTGAACATATTATTCATGTGCTACATACAAAATTCTGTCCAAAAAAAAGGAAAAAAACAACAACAAAAACCTCTAGCCTCAAAGCCAAGGTTGTCTGTATAGGTAATTAACAAATGTTTCCTGATGCACAACTTTCAATTGGTAATTTTGTACAGAATACATTAGCGAAAACAATAAATAAAAGAATCAATAGTATCCAGTTTCACTTATTCTTGCTCTGTGTGTGTAATTGGTTTTTTAGCAACAGTTAAGATATCTAACAGCAGTTCACAGAAGGAAAGAGAAACATCATGTTATCTTTGGAATTTAGTAATAAAATTTAGTTGCAGACAGATTTGTCATCAAATTGGGCTATGAGCTGCCAGCAGAACTATTATTGTTGAAGAATAATATTCTTGGCCTTACATTTTTGCAGTTTTATATCTACAGTTTTCAGATCATTAGCTTACGTAAGAACACATTCAGCAAAATTCTACCCTAGAAAAATCTTGTGGTACATCTCAAAATCATACAGTGTAATTAGTTTGAAAAAACAAGACAAAAAAACAAGACAAAAAAACCAAGACAAAAAAACCCAGGACATCAAATCAACCTTACCTCATATATCTAGTTAATTATTTGCCTACTAATTATAATAATTTGTAGTTGTACACAGAAATGCACTCTCTCCAGTATTACATAGAAATCCTCTGCTCACAAATACAAATTGGTTGCCTAGGAGGCTCTGCATGACCCAGCATCCTGCTGCCATTTCTGCTCTCTGCAAGCTGCGCTGGAGAGCAAGGATTGCTTGTTTTAAAGTTAGGTCATACAATCACGTTGTGTGCGGTTATGTGTACACAAAATATCAGTTTCTGTCTAAAATCTATGGTCCTATAACAGTATGTTACAATTCTTTTATAGGAATTGATAAAACCACCACACTCTATGTTTATTTGTTCTCCTCATTGACAAAACTGGAATTGCAACCCTGTATTTCTTTGTATTATTGGTTTAAATGGTGATCAAAGACTTAATTTGCCTGCATGTCTGAAGTTTAACAACCCCAGTATATTCAGACTCTTCAGTGTGATTCAGACATAACAGTCTTAGGCTGATAAACCATGGTATATCAACCTGATAACAAGGTGTGTGCCCATGTGCTCCCTTCATAGTTTCAGCACCTCTATCATGGTTTACTAAACTACAATTTCCCATAACTAGGCATCTGTGGTTTAATCACTAACAGACCTGGTTTTATAGACTGGACTGTAAGCAGTGATTAAACCACAGTTTCCTGGTTCAGATGTCACAGGAAACAATTGCCCAATATTGTTAAATCTGAACCAGATAAAAGTCTAAGCCAGAGGTGTCAAACCCCTGGCCTACAGGCCAAATCTGTCCTACCTGTAAACCATACCTGTCCCTTCCACGTTCTCCGGATGATGATGCCATCTTTCCCCATATAACCAGATGGCTCCTGTTCCCTCTCCACCCCGACTACTGGCTTTTGTAAAGCTTTTTCCCATTCTAAAAGGCTGAAATGCCTCTTCTAAGGCTTAGCTACAGACAGTAAATATGGTGGTATTTCTGGTATTTTGGTCCTGACTGCCTCCCAAATGCCCCCCCTCCATCATCTGAAATTTGGCCCTTGGCCTGAAAGAGGTTCAACATTCATACCATGCTCCAGCAACCCACCACGAGAGTTCTGTCTGCTGGAAGTTCTGAAGGCGCCACAACTACCCAGCAGAGAAAACTGGAACGGATAAAAACTCAGCCCATGAAAGAGGAGCAGCTAGCTTTCCCTACTCCTTCCCCTCCCAACTCCTAGGGAAAATAAGCCACCAAGAGATTAGGGGAAATAATAGGAAGAAAAGGAAACAACTTATCCTTCACTATTGTGAGATTTCTGTCCCTTCAGCCTCTTGGTGGAGGAACCTTCAGAATTCTCAACATGCAAACTCTCACATGGCGAGCAAGCATAAGGTGTATGGCTCTATGTTTTCAAATAAAAAACAAGCCTTTTGTGATTGGTAAGACATATGTATAATGTCTGCTGCACGTTTCCATGATACTATCCTCATTGATACTGTCTACAGAATTCACTGGAAGCATCCAATTCATGTACTGTTAGATATGATGCTAAGCATTACACATACAAAAGACACAGTGTCTGAAGTGGTGATGAGTATACGTATGTTTGAAGCCATCCTAGCAAGTACCATCAAGAAAATGCACAAGTAAGTCATACTTCCACTTTTTTGCACTTCTAATACAATGACCAAATAAGAGGTAGTCAGCAGAAATTGTGTATCTTGAGTTCCTATTGCTTCCATGGGCTGATAATTTTAGATTTTCCAGCATTATCTTATACAATGATAACTTATCAATAAAGTTTGTTACAGTTGTATGCCTGTTGATTCAAAGTCTGATATAATGGCTTTATTTAAGAAATGGATTGGCCACCTTTAAAATGCAAGACTTCCCCAAGTTAGCATATACTACATAGTAAAATCAATTTAAAATATTAAAAATATTGAACAGCACAACAATGATGAGCAAAAATGAATAAACAAACAAAATCCAATAAAACCAGACCATTTCATTCAATTCTATTTCAGCTAGTCACTCTACCAGAAGGTCTACAAACTGGGACAATAAAAACAAATACAAGTCTAATCGACACTCTCAATTAAAAGTACTCTGAAACAAAAATGTCTTAGCCTGCCTAAAAGACAACAGGGGAAAAGTTGATTGTATCCCCCACAAGGTGGGAGCGTTCCATAAATATGGACAATCATTGAAAAGGCCTTGTCTCTTGTTCCTGCCAGCTTAACATCCGTTCCCAGCAGACATATGAACAGAGCTCGGTAATAGCTTTCTTGACACTGCTCATTAACCATGACATTGACCTCTCGAACTTGATGCTACCTTTCCTAACTTGCAGTATGCATTCTAGCTGAGTTTCTATTAGTGTGGTGTTGTGTAACCTCCAAAAAAAAGTAAGAGATTTAACCCTCTTAATTCTCCCTTTCAACTTCCTTTTACCAGTTCCCTCATTTTAGATAAGTTTCCTCTTTTGAAGTCAAATGTGACAGTGTTGTATTTCCTTGGCAATATATTAAATCTGATAGCACTTTTAATGCCACTTAACATATTAAAATTGCAAAGCAATTCAGATTAAAAATACTATACAAGAACAAAATAAATAATTAAAAATATTATAACAGAATGACTATAAAAAAGGGCAATACAATAATCCATTACGGTAATCCTGTGTCAACAAATACCTTTTCAAGAGGCATTTAAAACTTGCCACCGTTTCTCCATCTTGAATCACACATGGCAGAGTGTCCCATAGAGCTGGTGCCACCACTGAAAAGGCCCGTTTACATGCTGTTACTTGACAACGTTCCATTGATTGTGGAGATCTCCTCAGATGGTCTCAGGGTTCTACTTGGTGTATATAGGGGAAGGCGGACAGCTAGCTATCCTGATCCTGGGTCATTTAGGGCTTTGTATAAAAATAACAAAAACTTGTAATAGGCAGTCAGTGCAATTCTTTTAACACAGATGTAATATGAGTATATCTAGGTGTTCCACTGAACAGCTAGCTGCAGCTTCTGAACCAGGTGCAAGACCAGCAGCAATTTCACTGTGAGGTTACCAGTATATGAACCACAGTGGCTAGGCTATCCCTACCAGGAATGTATTGCATCCATTTTGTATCTGGTCACTCTTTTGTATCTGGTCACTCTGGTGAAATTCCCTCTTCATCACAACAGTTAAAGCTGCAGAAGCCCTGTCCTCTTTTGTATCTGACTACACCATGACCAGATATGCATGCATTTGTATGCATTTGAAGGTCCGTATTTTACTCTAGTGGTATCAGGCAGTTTTTTTGACGTACTATTTTTAAAAAAATCTAATAGTCTATTTTGTTTCGTTCTTATTTGTATTCTGGAATATTTGCTCAAGTATTTTGGGCATGTTACTTGTCTTTTGCCACCCCCATGGCAGCCATTTTGTGTTGGTGCCCAGGACAGTTCCTCATGGCCTAAAAAGGTAGCCTACTTCTGCTGTGGGGGATCAAGGGACATGGTTCCATTATGCCCTAAAGTGCTTCCAGACATAACTGCTATACCTGCACTGGGCTGAACTGATGAAAAACTCTTAATATACATGGTCCTATTATAGATACACTTGTGTGGGGAGGGGGAACAAATACTACTGTGCTTAAAATTTTAATCAAGAGTATAACTGCACCTGCACAGTGTTCATTGATACATCTGAAAGGATTCAAGGCAGTTCCATTTTATTAAAATTTAAGAAGCCATTTTCTAAATATACAGTAACAGTGGGGGGGGGGGGAACACTCAAACAAGAATTTCACACTGGGAAACATGCCACAGCCAATAACATTTTATATCCAGGAAAATGACTAAAAGGCAATTATGTTATAAAACTGGTAAACCTACAATTACTCTGATTTTAAAAGATAGGAAATAATCCAGTTACATTTACTGTTTATTGGAAAACATTTTCCCCCAGATTATCTTGCAATTTTGCAATGAGTATTTCCACCAAATGTACATCAAAACACAACAGATTTTGACCTGGGAAACTGGGATGCATTGGCTGATTTGTGACCTGTCACCCAGCCTCAATTTCCCAAATATAAAATGGAAATATTAGCAGCCTGCTTCTGAGATGCACAGTACTCAACAATTACTACAATGAAATTAATGGAATATTCCATTTTTATCACTTCATTATATTACAAGTTGTTGTAGTAGTGGTTTCCTTTAGCTTTTTATTACTGCCTATTGCTATATTCATAAAATATTCATTGAGAAGTATTCAAAGTTTGCTCAATTGATCAATAAAACAATAAAATGATCTTGTCAATGAAACATTTCCCAAAGAATTCATGTATAAACAGGAGATGCTTCAATTGAGGGCATTAAGAACATCTGTCACCTGGTAGCTACCATTCCACTTACCCAGAATGCCTCAGACACTGCATGGTTCATTTGAAGGGAATATGGTCCCTCCCCACCACTAGTAATTGCCAATTTTCTCCCACCATGACCTAGAACAGGAGCACAACCTTTTGCTCCATATGTGATGCTGGCTTCAGGGTCAGGGGGCAAGTATGCACGCACACATGCATGCACACACACACCAACACCAGTGATCTTACTACAGGTTGCTCTTTTCTCACTGCTGCTACCTGTTTCAAGATAACTGAGGGAGGGGGTGGAGAGAAGGCTAGCAATCACCCACAACTGTAACAGTACAATCAGCAGGAAATTGGGGTGAGGGAGGCTAAATTGCAGGGATCAGGGCACCCTGGAGTGCAAAGGCCATGGGGGTCTCATGCTACCCCCCCGGTGCAAGTTGTCAGTGCAATCTTCAGGGCATTCTCATAAACAAAATGGTGGCCTCCAGGAAACAGTCACTGGGAGAAGCGCCCCGCTGTCGAAGAAACTCCTTCTTCACCTTCAAAGTAATAAATGAGCCTGATTTGGCTCAGTTTTTTAATTTATTCCAAAACAAATGCAGACTGTTTATTGTCAGTGGCTCAACAAGTTTAATAGAATCTTTCCCAGAAGTAAGGCTTTCAAGGAACTACGTAAAGTTCCTTGAATTTAGTTTCAAGGAACTTTACGTTCCAATTAGTTTCCGGGCGAAGTATAAAGTGTTGGTTATTACCTTTAAAGCCCTACATGGTTTGGGTCCAGGTTACCTGCGGGATCGCCTTCTCCCATACAATCTGCCCCACACGCTCAGGTCCTCTGGGAAGAACTTACTGCAGTCGGCCAAGACTAGGCTGACAACCGTTACCCAGAGGACCTTCTCTTCTGCCACTCCCAGACTGTGGAATGACCTGCCGGAGGAGACTCGTCAACTTAACAGTCTTTTAGAATTTAAGAAAGCTATAAAGACTGTTCTCTTCCGGCAGTCATATCCAGAGGAATTTTAGAATGTTTTAAGGATGTTTAAAGGATGTTTTAGGATGTTTTAATGCAGTTTTAATAATATGTGTCATGTTTTAATCAGTTTTATGTATTTTATCATGTTGTTGTTCCCCGCCTCGATCCAGACGGAGAGGCGGGTAAGAAATAAATTGTTATTATTATTATTATTATAAAGTGACATGGATCCAGTATTATGATTGCCTTCCTTATTTTAGGAGCTTGACCTTCACCTAATCGCTAAGCTGTTAAATTGACAGCTTCTCATGTATCTTATCAAAGCTCAAACTATCTGGTCCCAATGTTCTTCTTTCTCAACCCTACATCTGCTACACACTCCTGGTTGCATCCCAACCTCCTCCTCCATTTACTATTTTTAGTGAAGCCTGATACGAGCAGGTTGCTTGTTCTCACCTTGGTTACTCAAACCCATCTCAACATATGCCTATTTGATTGATTTGAATTGTACCCCACCTTTTTAACAAAAATGGCACTCAGGGTGGCTAACCAACCACATCTCAGTATGTTCACTAGACTCCTTTTTGTTCCTTCCCACAGATACTGTAATAAATTGTTTTATTGCCTGATTCTCCTTCATGGCACTTGTCATAATTCACCAAGTTAGAGACTGCTTGCAGTTTCTAAGCAGCAAAACATTAATAACCTTTACAAGCCATTGTCCTGCAAATTCTGAAGCCACTCTCAACGTTTATAATACTGGACAGGAACTGTTTTCATAATTTTTACTTGATATTAAAATAATGCAACTTTCTTACACTCTAATTCGTAACACAGTTGCTGTACAATGCTAAGAATCTGATGCTACAAAGAACAGAGGTACTAGTTGAAAGCTCCTTTGAAATGTTAAAATTATGTATCTACTCAACAGCAATCAATTATCAGGCTTAAGTTTTGTGGACAGGAACCACATGCTGCTTGCCTCCTCCACTTCATCTCTATAGCTTTACAACCTTTGAAGCTAAACTAGGAGCAGGGAAGCTTCATTTCTTTGAAAAGAAGTACTCTGTAAAAAGTATGAGACTAGGGAAGGGCCTACGGCCTTTTAGATTTAACCAGTCATGTGTGTGGTTGTTTGCATTCATTGGGGAGTGGATACAGTGGCTGAATTCGGACAACACTAGGCTGACCATATGAAAAGGAGGACAGGGCTCATGTAACTTTAACAGTTGTAGAGAGCAGGGAATTTCAGCCAGTGTCATTTGTATGCAATTAATCCCTGGTGAAATTCCCTCTTCATCACAACAGTTAAAGTTGCAGGCACTATACTAGAGTGACCATATACAAAAGAAGACAGGGGATTAGGATCAGCGCTGAGTTGACTATGGCAGCATTCGGACGACATGATAGTCAATACAACTGACAATTGTTCCCCCCCCCCCAATTGATTATTGTGTCATCCGAATTCAGCCAGTGAGTCCCGACACACACACCCAGCCTCGACCGGCTCTATTGGCCTATTTGGTCCCATGTTGGGGAGCCTACTGCTGCTTGCCCCAGGGAGGGCATTTCAAAGGGCTCATGCTTTAAGTGATAGGTTTGTGGGGGGAGAGTTGAGCTGGGGCCTTCCCTGTAAGAAGCCTCCTCAACTCTTTACACAGTTGTGGGTATGAGTGGGCTGATGTTGGGAAGTGCCACCCTATTGTGGTTGGCCCTGCCTACACAATTTGGACATTCTTAGTGGAGCACATGCCTGAAATCTTAAATACCTGCTGCCATTCAGTATTGACGTCAATGGTTGGTTGACCAATAGGCTGATTTTGTATAAGTCAGCTTCTTAATAATAAATAAATGAATAAATAAATAAGATTGCCTGGGGCTGGGCATACTTATGGACCCTAGGTAAACACCCTGAGTTCCATGAAGGACATGAAGTGTGACATAAGCATAACAATTATATTCAGCCAAGCAGGCCATAGATCTTAATATCCTGCTACTTTAAATAATATTGGGTGAATGGTATGCACACAGTACATGTTTTGTGGTTTCAACCCCCCTTTCTTCTTAATATGCCTCCCAAAAGAGCAGGGTGGCAAGAAGGGAAGGCTCCATGCTCTCCTACTGAGAGGCCATTTAATAGGCCTGTTCCTCCTTCACCGGATGAGGGAAGCCCAGGAGGGTCAGTGGGTTTTGGCCCACCTACATGTGGTTGAAAAGGGCATTGGGGTTTTCTATCACTTTGCCTGACACACTAGTGAGGCATTATGCTTGACTCATGAGATTATGAGACAGGTCCGGTGTAATCTATGACTTTGAGTCATGGCTCAGCATCAGGTGGTGACATTGGTGGTGGGCACCTCCCTGCAAGTGAACTGGCACTGGAGGATACTCAAGTCCAGGACCCATTTCCACTAACTATAGCACAGCACAAAGGGAGTATATGCACCACGTACAGCAGGTTGGCTGGTTTGGTACCCATGGGACTGGAGAGTTCACCTGGGGCTTAGAGATGGCTCGGCATTTATTCTGGCCTGTTGGTTATGAGTAGCCCGGTGGGATGGGAGTTCCCAGCAGGAGTCCCTATTGGCGGTGTGCATGTTTCATCAACCTTCCATGGACCTCAGGACTGCCGGCGGCCACTAGTGCAGTCTCGCCTTTGTCTGTGGCATCACATACAACTCAGACAGACATGGAATCTGAGATATCCTTCTGTGCTGATTACTATGCCTGGGCCCATGGGCCCTGCAGCACCATATCAGTGGTATCTACCTCTTTGGTTATCACTTATTGACTGCCACCACAGAGAAGATCTGAAGGGGAAAGCGTGGGCATATTGGCATGTCTGGAGGACCTGCTCCTAGGGAGTTTTACAGCACCCATGTCAATATATGGTATGCCTTTGGAGACCCTCCTGCTTCATCTACTCGGAGTTTCACGGGTCCGGGAGGGGTTATAGCACAACATCGACTTTACGCACTAGATATCCTGCAATATCCCAGAGATAACTTTAATACTGCATTATCTCCAATCCTTTTAATAACAAAATTACCAGGGGATAGTGTGGGAGACATCCTGGACATTGCCAACATTGTGTAATGGATCCACAAACTTCCATGAGAGGCCATTCATGAGCGTGCAATAAATCACTTGTTTAGAGAAGCTTTGTTGTTAATGGAAGACTTCCTAACTTGTTTGCTTGCTCACTTGCACAACGGGGCTATGTGCAAAGGCAAAGGGCTCAGTCGTGTCTTGGCTTATTAAGCCAAAATGTAAATATCTAAATATGTCCAATGAGTGGCTTTCCTAAACACAGTACTAATCCATGCAGAATACCCTTTTGTACATGATTATCTCTGGATCAAAGGACAAGCTTTTTTGGCTTCATTTCATCCATATGTTCACAATCAAATAGAGCAATTGAAATATACAATCAAATTTCTCTTCAGAGATGATCAAGCAAATTGCTCTATAAATCAATGAAGGAGGCAGACCAAATGCGTTTTTACGTTTTTAGTCTTCTTCAGTGGCCTGTAAATACTGGCACATGCTGATGCTAAAATTCAAATATTTAAAGATGCAAGTATCTAGACACGGGGGCTGCCTGACAATATCCTGAAAGCAGGACGAATTGTATCACGCCCCCAAATCAGCAAAGCCTACAGCAAGTGCTTGCAAAGTAATCCATTTCCCAAAGTCAAATGAAACGGAGGTCAGGATTACTTTGCAAGCACTTGCTGTAGGCTTTGCTGATTTGGAGGTGTGATACAATTCATCCTGCTTTCAGGGTCCCCTCTACAAGGATTCGCTTTTGCGCCCGGTTAGGCGATTATGCGCATAATCGCTGAAGCGCATTTACACCTAATCCCTCTGCACAAAAGGCGGTGAGAGGCGGCGAAGCGCATTAACGGATGACCAAAATGCGCTTTACAAGTAGTTAATGCGCATAAGCGCTTGTTCACATAGTCAAAATGCGCTTTAACGGCCGGAGCAAAATAAAACTCGTGATTTAACGCGCATTCGATAATGCGCATAATCGGAGAGATAACGCGCCTCTACGCCCAATTTGCGCTCCAATCTTGTAGAGGTAAATTTTTTAAAGCGCCTTGAAAGAGCTTTAAACCTCTCTTGTAGAGGCAGCCCAGGATATTGTCAAGCAGCCCCCGTGTCTAGATACTTGCATCTTTAAATATTTGAATTACAGCATCAGCATGTGCCGGTATTTACAGGCCACTGAAGAAGACTCAAAATGTCAAAACACGTTTGGCCTGCCTCCTTCATTGATTTATAGAGCAATTTGCTTGATCATCTCTGAAGAAAAATTTGATTGCGTATTTCAATTGCTCTATTTGATTGTGAACATATTTATATATAATATATTTTTTTAAAATTTGTAAACCTTAACTTTTGGTTATTCCTTGTTTGTGGTTTTTGGTTAAGGCTAGCATCTTGTTTTGTCTTTTCTTTCATTTCATCCACCCCTACCCCAAGACTTTTCCAGAGAGCTCCCCAAAGCAAAGAAAGTGGTGAGTTGAGCTCCACTGCTGGAAAGTGCTCCAAACATCTTCCAGCAAGAGTGCCCAACCTTCCCATCATTCTGAGTGCTTAGGTGGGAATATTCCTGATTGAAGGAGCAGGTGTGTATCTGTACCTCCCTACCTCTACAGGGGATAGTTATGGTATTGTTTCTGTTAGTGGATTCCCACCTAAGTAGCCAGAGCTTTAGGAGATGACAACACCCCCAAGCACTACCTTATTTTTATCTATTCATGGTATTTACAATACAATTAAGTATATTGAGCAATTAATTGTGGTGCCCAATTTATATATTTATTTCTCTGTAACAGTTCCCCTCCCCTAAGGGGCTTTATTTTGCTCCACAATATTGGTAGTTATCAGCCTTTGATAAGAAAGAGTTCCTGAGATAAAATAGTAAAATGAATGTTTTTGCCAAAATGTCAACTAAACTTCCAATTTGAACTAGGAGCACCACATTACATAAGTTATCTAAGAGGAGAAATCGTGCAAGACTACACCCTTATTAATGTCAGTAACAGCTTTTCCTGACGTACACCTCAGTATTTTTGCCTTAGATATGCTTGGCTTTCTCATCTATTGCATCAAAATGTTCTTTAAAAAGCCAAAGGAATGCATTATGGGAACAGTTCCAAAAATGTTACACTTAGTAAAATTGTTTTGGAATTGTTTTAACTATCTTTCAGATCATGTTTCCATTACCGGCAAAATTCCCACAGTACTCCACCCTATCCATATCCTTCCTGTTCTGGGTTACTGTAAAATAATCTTGAACAGAGATAAAACTTCAGGACATGTATATGAAATTGCTAGGTGACCACCCTTGCAGTCCAGGCACGTAGACTGAAGAAAGTAGATATTTTTCCCCCAGGGCCACTCAAAATATTAGTGTTTTGTCTCTATAAAGATAGCATGATAATATTACAACATATATCTGCAATAATTAGCGAGTGCCACTCACAGAATCCTATCTGCACTTCAGTTTTTACCAAAAATTGGTTGGTAAAATTACTGTTGCTATCTGTAGGACTTTTTTGTTGTAAGACATTTTTCTGGCTAAACATGCATAGGATTACAATCTTAGAACACAATCCATGAGGAAGTTCTTATTGTACAGGAAAATGTCCCAGTTACTTGTGCCCTCACTATCCTTCCCCTGACTGTGATGTCTTCACTATGAGTGGGTTTGCATGATTACAGAGGGGGGGAAAGCCACTGTGGGTTATTTTCCCTCCTCACACATGCTAGTTGCAAGTTGCCTAATTAGCATAGTTACTTTTGCTGGACATGGGTTGGCATGATGTCCAAAGCCAGCGAGTTTCCACCCCTGGTGCAAATAATTTCTGCAGACATTGTTACAACCCCTTGAAGAAGGCCTAACATTAAGCAAGAGGCTGAAACGCATAGGGCTTGCTCACAGTAAAGTTGTCCTTAGCATCCCGAGACGTTTCCCCTTTTTCTTGTTCATCTTGGGTGCTTACCTGCCTTGCGCCTAAGTTTCACCCCCCAACCACCCACTCTCGCTGGGTTCAGATGTCACAACCCACATCCAGTTTGGATAATTACGCTAATTAGGTGGCACTGTTGCTGATTTTCCTTCTATGATCATGCAAAATCAGTCTATATATACAGCAAGAAAATATTTTGGATTCTTTCAGGTGCCCTAACACAGTATGCAAATCTTAATTAGGGAACGGGGAATCCATGCTCACTTGCAGAGCACAAATTTTGCATGTCAAAAGCCAGGATTCAATCCACACCATCTCCAGTTATGGTGATGCAAAGGGCCTCTGCCTGAGATTTGGAAGAGCTGCTGCCAGTCTGAGTAATACATTCAAGGGTGCTTCCACATAAGGCTTTTATTGTGCCATTGCCCTGCCTCTTTCACGGAACTGAATCCAAACAACGTCATCTTTCATTCATAACCCTCCTGTGTTTTCCCACCAATTTCATCTTTATTCTTACCACAGAAAATCCATTAAGGAAGAAAAGATGGAATAGCTGCACAATGCCTTCTGGAGCTCTGCATCTTGAAGCACCCACAATCTATTTTGAGGCTATTATGTTCATTAACAAGTGACAGAGTGGAAACTGAGTAAGTTATTAGTATATTGCACATAGCTGTCATAGCAGGGCAAATCTTGTTTATAGCTACTATAGATGTAAAGCTAGACTGTCTCCCTATCAAGCCATTTTCCTACATATGTACTAGAACAACAGCATTAAAGATGCTTCATAGTGCTATTCTTGAAGACTGAACGGCATATTCATAATTAATTTTACTTGTTACATTTTTATTCCACCCCTTTATCCTCACAACACCCCTTTATCCTCACAACACCCCTTTATCCTCCCCTACCCTTTATCCTCACAACAACTCTGTGATGTAGGCTGAGAAGGAGAGTGGCCAGCCAAAGGCCAGCCAGTATGATGCATAACTGTGTACATTTTGGAACACAGCTCTGCCTGGGAAAAAAATCAAGATTCCAGACACCATAACACAGTGACATTATTTTGCCCTGTAAATATTGGTTTAGGCATTTCCTGCTAAGTTTTTGTGGAAAATAAATTAATTAGGAGCTGCTTATGAAAGAGAGCAACATTTGAGTAACTGGATAGATCAGAATGAATGTCGTACAGCTCAGATGTAATAATGTTATCTGAATTAGCCTGCAAATAAGGTGTGTCCATTGCCAAGTGGTCTAGCAATCTCAGCTGAGCAATTTACCTTAATTGCCAATAATACGTCTTAGAAAAACACAATGGAGTTTACAAGCTTCTTCGGGGGGGGGGGGATTGCGTTTCCCTCCTGTTGCTTTGTCTCGTGCTACTGTCCCACAATAGGGACAAGCAGCTTCCTCTTCCTTCACATGCTGAAGAAAGAGGAAGTAAACAAAGACTACGTGGCCCATTGAAATGGGCGTTTTTTATCACACTGCTCCCCCTGCACACACCAAGAAATGCAGCACATTTCGCTACAGGAGGAAAAATTGGTTTTTCCAGGATCTTTTTTCTAACAGGCAAACAACCAGAAGAAGTAGGAGGTGCACAGAAGGTGGAAGGTGTCATGAAAAGAACCCACAAAAATCCATGGGTACCCAGTAACAAGCATGCTATAATACACTTGTCTGATGATCCTCTACATTTACCAGAACATAGACAACACTGAGAAGATAGGTTTTCAAAGCAGGAGGGAAAGTTTGCAGTTCTGATTAGTATCTTCATGTACCATGTAGTGAGTGTCATATTGATCCAACATTAACATTCTACAGCCAGTTGAATAACATGCACAATAAACACTTGGAAATATGATAATCAGATGATAGGTATATAGTGGAATTTGGTCCCAGCAAAGGAAAGTATGGACTCAACAACCTCCTCCTAACATCACTGCTACTTTGTTCTTTCTTTAATGACTGTATGTCATGAAACATTGGAATGATACGTAGTTTGGCCATCTATTTTTTTAGATATTGTGCTTTTACTATTTATTGCATAGTACTGTGTACGCCTAGAGCAGAAAAATAGTATACACATTTTTGACACAAATAAACCTTAATTTGTGACCAATTCTGTGAATGTTATAAGCAAGGCTTTGTCAACGTCTTCTCAAGTCTAAATGCAAAACAACTAGAAATGGTAAAATCATGGAGCTAGGTTTCTCCCCACCCAATGGTTTGTTGTTGTAGTTTTTAATGATTTAAAGCAGGACAGCCTGCAGCAGAACACTGGGGCGGGGGATAACGACTGTTTTACTCTCTTTCCCAACTATTCCTTGTAATGGGAAATGATAGGGTTACATTTTTAATCTTCAGAACACTGTTTTAATGGTTCAGTTTCTTTTTTCCTATTCTGTTCTGTTTGCTGGTTCTTCAATAAACAGATTGTGATTTGGGCCTACAAAAAGTGAGTAGATTTTGCCTTCTTTAAAGTGGAGGAACTTACAATTTCTTCATTCAAAAATGTGCTTACCCAACCTGTTTTTCTCAACAAGTAAAATATATGGGGACACATAGACAAAAGCACCTAAGGAAGATTTTTGAGCATTCAGCTTTTGGAAATAATATGGTTAAATATCCCTTGGTTCTTTAAAAGGCCCCTTTGAATCCCATAATGAACTTTGTTATGCACCACTAATCCACTAGCAAATTACCATAACTATTTATGTGCAAAATTTGGGGCGGATTGGACAAGGAGAAGCGTAGCTATGCTCCAAAAACTTATTTTTTGTCCCTGTGGGAATGCAAAAACTGGTGCTCCTAACCATACACATCAGTGGCCCAACTGGGACACCCACAATCATGGAGGATAAGATTATCAATGGCTACTAGTTATGACTGCTGTATATTACCTCCATTATCAGAGGCAGCATGCACTTTTATGCCAGTCGCTGGGAAACATGGACAGGAAGGTGATATTGTACTCATGTCCTCTTGAGGGCTTCCTATAAGCATCTGGTTGGCCACTATAGGAGCAGAATGCTGGACTAGACAAATACATTTTTATTCAGCCAGGCCTTTGTCATATGAGCTGGTCTGCTATTGGGGGGGGAGGGCATTAACTGGCTGAATGCCTGCCATCTTTTACTGTTTTATTATATTTTTATTAAATGCTAGCACTTTTTCTGGCATGTAGCCAAGGTAGCTGCCACTCAGTTTCAAAGTAGAGAGCAGAGCTGAAGGAAAATAACTTTTTTTCACCATAAAATACTTTCTTACTAGAAGTTGTCCATCCCTGATTGTTTGGTAGCAATTTTGGGACTGCTTATCAAAAAGCTCTCTCAGTTGAATGCACATAATGGGCCATAATACTAGACATCAGTTTGATCAGCCTTCCCCCTCCCTCAGGCCCTCAAATTTCCATTTGCAAAGTTTTCAGTAGCACAAACATAAAAACCATTAGGTCTATGAAGAACGAGCTCCCACAGTTAAAAGGGGATAAAGAGCAAAAGGTTGCTTCTCTCTTAGCTTATTTTTAAACTGCTTTTCACCTTTAAATAAGGTACACACATGTGCTTCCCTCTGTTACCATATGCATTTAGCTTGAAGCCTTTTTTTAACTTTTTAAAAACAAATTTATTTTTTAGTGTTTGGAACCCAGGGTACATCTTGACAAGTGATTTGCCCTGGGGTGGATTTGGAGTGGCGGCAAGTCATCTACATGATGCAGCCACCATCGCGAAGCCATCCAGGGGCAAACCCCCAAAGCTTCACTTTAAAAAAGTCGGGCACTTACCCCAACTTTTTTGGCTTGCAGTGAGGTGACGAAAGCATCTGCCATCTGTCACCCTTGCTCCAGAACTGCTGTGGAGATGTGCCACAGCTGATGGTGACCTGATTGGCTAGGCAGGAAAGGGGGTGGACCAGTGAGCCAAACAGTCACTGGACCACCTCCGCGCACCATTGTTTAAAATAAATAAATAAATGGGGTGGATGTTCAGAGCCGGAGCCCTGTTCCTCCACTCATCCAGTGTTGGTTCTTTTCCCCCTCCATTTATCTGTAAATGTGAAGCTTCGCATTTACAGATTTAAAAAAAAAAGAAAAAAAAGAACGAACCAAAAAAGGCTGCTGTCGGACATTCACTAGGCCCCTGGCCTACTGAATGGAAAGTTGAAGAATTGGGGATTGTTTTGAGAAAGTCTGTGTCTCTTTTAGCTTATCATCTGTCTCTGGTTCTCAAGGGAAGTTGCTAGCCAAGGCCTTGAGCTAGATAGTTTCCTTGGGAACAAAGAATGTTTGGAAAAGATGGGGGCTATCTTGCAAGCTGTCACTCATATTGTGGCATCATCAAGAGGAGGTTGAACTGTGCTGCCCTGTCGACACATGGGTTTGGTTTACAGGTCTGAGGACCTGTCTGTCAAGTGGCTTGGAATAAGCCAGGCCTCCAGTCTATAAGAGGGATGAGCAAAGGGGGAGGACCTTGGATAGAGATCATCGGTTCAACACTTGCCCTAAACCCCCTCGTGTTTGGATTCTACCTGTATGGAGATTTTGGAAGCACTCTGTACATGTTCACTTATCTGTTGTTTGGATTTGGAATTTCTAAGGATTGTGCTATGAAAAGTGCTCTGAGGCTTTTCATAGACTTGGACTTGAGTTTGCTCTGCTGTGTGTGTGGGGGGGCCCTGAGAGACAGCTTTCTTTCAGAGCTAATGTTACATGCAGGAGGAAGTTTCCTAGGCCCACCTTCGCTGTTCTGGATCTTGTGTTGTGTGACCTGAGAGAGAATCTCCCTTGGGGCCAAAGTTACGGGCAAGGGAGGTTTCCTGGATCAAAGAGGTGTTCGTGCCTTGATATCTTGCTTACTTGATCAGCTCAGTGTTTTTGGGCAGGCTGGGTTTGATTTGTGCAAGATGAATCTTTCTCTGCCGGGCTTCATGTATCCCTGTGCTGGAGCTTTTCCTTGGGCTCTGGTCTTGTTCTTGATGAGTCAGCATGTGTCACAGCTGCTAATTGCTCAGATAGGACAGGGGCAACCCTACACGTCTCTCCCTAAGTGATTACCAAAGGTTCATGTCAAGCCTGGAGCCTAAAGCTGTCTGGCCATTCTCAGCTTTAAGTGGATGTATGCAAAAATGAAACCATCATGCTTGAATCCGTGTGATTTCACCAATAAAGGAATCTCACCGTCTTGAGTGTCTTGTCAGTTTGCCTAAGTTCATGAGGGAAAGCCTGGGGTTGGGCTTGCGCATGACAGCTGCCCACTCCCCCGAGTGCCAGGGCAATGTCCTGTGGTGCAGGCTTGGGTGCATGGGTGCATGGAGTGGCCCAGCTGCTGTACCGGGTAGAGCTTTGAAATTAAGCCTCCCCCCAAAAAACCAAAACCCATCTTGAATAAGAAGGGGCATGGATGATCCCCGGCGCCTGTGCAATGACACGCACGGGCTTGGGTGGATGGGCGGGTGGCAGCGGCTCCTTCCCACAAAGCCCGCAATTGCGCTTCTTCCCATGCAGATAACTGGAAGGAGAGCCAGTGCGGGAGCTTGAGGCCTCACGCCACTGCACCGCTTCCGCCATCAAGACGGCGGAACTCAATAAAACTCAATAAAACATAGATTTTTAAAGACGCCATTTCATTTGTTGTGACTAGAAAAAACACAGGAGTCCATGGCACTAATCTTCTATTCTTTACTTACAGTGGGTTGAATCCATAGTTGACCCGCTATGAACAGAATGGCTCCTTCCATTGGCAGAGGGAACTGGGATCCAGAAAAGCCTCCCCACTGGAGGAAGGGGACACAGGGCCATATTGTTTGCCAATTTTTCCTTTCTTGTTTACAGCCCGAGCACCACCTCACACACTATTCTGGAGGGGTCCAGGAGCATTGCGAAGGAGTGTGAAGAAATGCCATGTATATAACTGTTTATGTGGTGTAATGTTCAGCAAATACTCTGTGTGACCTCAGTATTGTACACAAATGCACAATATTGTATTGGAAAAAAAATACAATCGCTGTTAGAACAACTTTTAGCAAAATTGTACTTTTTGGATTTGCAGTATAGAGAAGGATGGGCACAATCTTGTAGATGCCTGATGTTGAGCTACTCAACCTCCTTAACAACAATAATGCAGGACATATCCAATCACAAGATTCGAGATATTGTCTTTGGTGAAGATGCCAAAAGAGATTCTGAATATATAAAAAACTGCAAACATGCTACTTGGTATACCAAAATTAAAACAGATAATAAAAGGGCTAATTACTTGCGAGAATTAACCTTTTCCCCTGTTAGGCATGCTTTTACCCAGCTCAGATTTCAAATGATGCCCACTGAGTATCTGACTGGAAGATTTTTCAATAGACCTGTAAAAGAGCATTTTTGCATATGCAATCAGGACATATTGAAGATCTTGTACATTATATCTTATATTGTCCATTATACAATTCGCCCAAGGCTAAATTTATTCTCCCTTTTCAGACCACCTTAGAAGGCCATACAGACAATTCTAAAATCAGATGGTGGTTGGTTGATGTGGATAAATCCATCAGCTATAGGATAGGCTTATTTGCGCTAGCTGCAAGAAAGATAAGAGCAGCCTTTCCAAACCATACCACTGTCAAATCTTAAGGGGCTAAACAGAAGGAATGTTTTAAAATTTTGACTATTTTATTTGTACTATTATTTTATTCTACCAAATGTTTTTGCTCTATATTTCTGTGCTTTGTACTTGTATTGTGATGGCCATTGGCTACAAACAATAAACAGAAAGAGAGAGAAAGAGAATATCCTAGTTTATTAAGCCAGGATTTGATTGTCCAAATTGTGCCAGTTTATTAACCTGAACACAATTTGTGGACAGGATGCACTAGGATCTGAAATCATTGGCAGCATTTATATGTCACTTTAAGCCAGGAATCTTGACTAATTAAACCACAGTGTGCATGCACCAATTTGCTCCTGACAATTGCATGAGCAGGTAAACAAACCAGGCATGGATAGTTTGGTATCATGTTGAAACTCAGGTTTATGGCTTATTGATCCTGTTCAGATGCCACTTAAGCTACAGTGGTTAAGCATTTTGAGTAAAACATTATGGCTTAGCATATCATGTGAACCATAACTTAACGTGTTATGTGAACCATTCCTAACCATTATGGCTACATTACCACAGTTTAAACACGCTCACTAACTATTTGCTGGAAAAGGGTTAGCAACCTAACCATGGATTAGTGTGTTGTTTGAACAAGCCCATTATGCTCAAACAAGTCAGGACTCATAAACCAAAAGGAAACCATGGTTTCAAGCTGATTTATGATCCTGGTCTGTTTGGACAGAACAAGTCATAATCACAGGTTCATACATAGTACTTAGCTATCCATGCCTTGTTTCTTTACCTGCTCATACAAGGAACAAACAGGGAGCAAACAGCTCATGCACATTGTGGTTTCATCAATTATGATTTCTGTCTTCAAGTGACAAACAGACATAGCCAGTTCTTTGAAGCTGGATAGGATAGTTTGCTAACTGTGGTTTTCATTTATGTCTGAGTTCACAGACCATTGACAACCATTGACAAACAGGACCATTTCTCCATTTGAAGAGGCTGCTGCATCATGTGATGGGATTAAATTTATGAATTTACAATGCTCTGACTCTAGAATCTACAGGCACATGATCTTACTAAAAGTTCCAAGATGATGCGACAGACAACAGTGCTGGACCTGGCCACTACTTGCAAGGTCATGCAAGAATGTCTTATTTTCCTCAAAATACATGCTGAATCTGCAGAGAAGCAGAGCACACTGTTGTGGCCAATATCTGAGTACGGTATGGTGCAATTATATGAACAGGTTGCATTCCTCGAAAAAACATAGGGCCTCATGTACATGTACACATACACACCTTTTATTCTTATATCAACAACCCTGAGATTAGGCTATGAGTCTATCTACACTTTACCTTGGAACGTTTTAAATAGTATTTTAAAACGTTCCAAATAGGTGAATTCCAAAATGACTTAGGCCACATTAAGGAGTAATCACGTTAAAGGAGAAAAACTCTTCAGTCTTCAAAGCGGTGCATGTGGTCTCACACCCTTCTGTCCGTCTCTTTCTGTTTCGTTTTTACAATGACTTTAGAGCAAGGCATTGTGGGCGCTGTAGTTCACTCGCCCACTTCCTCCTTAGTTCCTCTTTCTTCCCCTCTAATCAACTGCTAAGCATTTGGGCACCAGTAAACGAAGCACTGCCCTCACGAATCACAAATGGCAAGGAAAGACACATTATTTTACTTAAAATGATTTATTAAAAGTAAAAACCATTGTATATAGCTGAAGTGAGTTTTAAAAAACCATGGGTATACAACGTTCAAGGGAATGCGTCACGTGGCCCAAATAGTTTTCATAACCCTTATGAAACGTTACAAAGCTAGAATGTAGATCGGCTCTATGACTATATGTAGCCCAAAACTGCATTGCTACAGTAGCTCAGTTTAAAATCAGTACAAGAAACGTATACCCATTCCTCCTCCTGTTATCTCTAAACAAATGCCATAAATGTATGGTCCATGAAGAAATAAAATACAGAACCTAAAACCTGAAGTCTTTTTGTACTTGCAATAAATGTAACAGTAGTTACCCTCTTTGGGTAATATCATTCTTACAACAGATTTGTAGACAAGCCTAATTGTATTTTTAGTGTTAAAAATGAAATCTTTAAGCTGCTTCTGTATAATGGGAATCAGTGTATGTATTTATACAAATAGACATAAATGCCTTTGACGGCTTTACTATAACAACACATTTTTCCAATAGTATAATAAAAGTAATATCCAATAGTCTTATTTATGGCATGATATTGCACATTACAAATAAAACTCTGCCAGTTAATTGTCCACTGCAATAAAAGTAAAATTAACTAAAAAAATTTAGTGAGGTTTCTCACTAATGTCCATTTCCATAGTATTTATTGTATTAATTGTATTTCTATCCCACCCTCCCATATGTAATGCTCAAGGAGAATATGTCGAGATACAAATACTTTTATTTGTCATGTACACACTAACATAATTTTCTATATAGCATATTATCACATAACAGGCAAAATAATACATGTATTAATTGTCAGCCAAATAAAGCTAAGCTACTGAGTTTACAGTCACCTGTACTTCAAACATATTCATTTGCAGGGTGGGGGGATCAGATTTGGCAATACTTAGATAAAAAATTTTGAAGAACTAATCTCCATGCATCAGTTTAATATGCATTATTTCAGTTTCTATTAATTTTGATGGCCCACTTTTTATACTCCTTTCATCTTTTCCAGCATGCCATAACAACACACATCTTACAACTAAATCACCTTATAAAATAAATTCTCACACAGGACTAAACTCTAAGGAAGGAGGAAATAAGGATACAGTTGTGACACACACACCCATACATATATAACTCTTCACTATCTATGTAGGACATTTGATAACACCCATCACTAAACTGCTAGTGTAAGTGGTTAGCGTGTAATAATAGCTTATACATACATTTCATGGAGTTTTTGACATTCAGTTTTTAGACAGCAGGTTTTGCCTGGAGGGGAACAAACATTTGTACATCACGATGTAATTTTGCATCTTTCATTGTACAGCTTTCAGTGATGAAGGCAATACATGAAAAAGTTCTGCATTCAACAGTTCAAAACTGGAGTGGTAGAATGAAGGCTTTTAAAAATCTGGATGCTATGTGATTAATCTCAAAGCATAACTACTGTTTTAAAACATTTATATAAAACTGAATATACACATTTAGAATATAAAGCTACATGCGTACACTTCATTGAGTCCTTTTGTTTCAAATGGAACTGAACTTCTCATTAAATCTGCTTACAATCATAGTTCCTATTAGAGTGCATGTTTACTCAGAAGTGAGTCTCACTATGTTCAGTAGGGCTTTACTCCTATTGGACTGCTGCTTTAAGTGTTCAGTTTTAGCTGAACTAACTTAGAATCATAAGTGTGCGCACAAGGTGTGCTGGGTGTGCCCAGGCACACCCTAATTTCCCAGGGCACCTCTGCTTTCCTGCCCCCCCATTTGAATCGGGGCTTTTAAAAGGATGGGAAAGCCTTCAGAAAGCCACCATTAGCATCCCTGGGGGAACTACACACTTTCTGGAGGCCCTGGAAAGTGAACTTTCTCACCCTTCACAGCTCCAATCAGGGCCTAGGCCCCGATTGGAGCAGTGGAAGGGTGAGAAAGCGCACTTCCCCCTCCTCCGCTCAAATCAGGGCCTTTAAGGTGCACACCCTAATGAAATCACACCCTAAGCAGAATCAGGCTTCACTAAAATCAATCGATTTACTTCTACGTAAAGTTGTGTAGGACTGGTGTGTAAAAGAGTGAATATATCATATCATACTCAAAATAGGTTTTCTTAGTACTATCATATAATATGTTGTGTATTTTAATCTATCATTCCATAACAAATTTAAGACACAATCCAATGCAAGTTAAGACAGAAAAAAGTCTGGCTGGGGAATGCTGGCAGTTGTAGGACTTTTTTTAGTCTAAATATGCATAAGATTGCAGCTTTACTCCTTTTGGAAAGGAAAGGAAAATTTTGTTTAATATTCTGTGTTCTTCTGCCTATTAAATCTCCAGTCACATTTTATCTTAACATGCAAGAGTTTTGTGATGTTACTTGAGGTACGAGAGTCAAATCTATGCTCACATGCAATTGCACTGCATATGCTTCTGTGATTTAACAACCCCCCAAATTTTGTTTTTTCTTCATATTTAAAACCTATCAAAGAGCAAATAATATTCTTCTCCTATATGAACTAGGGTGTTTTGTGTGTGTCAGATTTGGCTTTTCCAAAGCAGACCAAGGCCTAAACTACACCTACAGCCCTTTCGCAAGGGAGGGAGAGTGATTGCAAGGTTTCCCATTTCTGCGATCGGCATTCACGGGGCACACGCGAGCGACATTTCCCACAATGACAGAAATGCCATTGCGGGAGGACGTGTGCCCCGCGATAGCGCTTCCACATGTGGATCAGTAGAAGAGGGCAAGGCTATGCAGATGACGTGGCTACAAGGCTATTTTTATGACTCATCAGAAATGCTCACAAACACAAATGCACAACTACACATTGGGTGGGTAAGCGGTCCATCAAATATGCGATGCTGCGTAAAATGTATTTTTTTTAAAAAAAATACACACTCTCAGCACCAAAACATGCCAATACACATCCAAATCATGTGGTGAAAATGTTGGCCGCATCCACTCCCACACACCTCTGAAATGGCTGGACGTGCCCCTGACAGTGGGTTGGTTGTTCAGTGAGCCAGGAACTTGTGCCAAATAGCAACAGCTTCGCGAAGGGGGGGGGGGCACACCAGTCGCAGACTTCAGGATTGTAGTGAGAGAGCCAAAAAAAACATGACAAAAGCAGTCAGCGATATTCCTGAATAACTGAGGGGTGGACCCAAGATCACCGCGGGAGCAGGTGAACGTCATGTGGCCCATTAGCGATGACTTCAATACAATCCAGCAATAAACGGCTGGTGTAAACACCCCCCAAATCTGAACACTCCTGAAGATTTGGAGGGAAACAGAGATACAGACAGTGTGTCTTCAAAAATTGATACATTTATCACCAAGCTCTCCTTATAAGGAAAAGCCCAGGGTGGGGAGATTGGGGAGGGAGAGGAGGGGTGTAGTTTCATGACTAGCTTCTCTAGCTTCTAATTACAGTGAATGGTTGTATAACGGCCGTCCAATCCCATTCCAAGGCGAGAGTTTGTTGAAATAATATATCAAGGACTGATGGGGAAATCCTTCTGCCTAAGCTCTTTTTCATCCAACGTAACTCCCTAGCCCCTGCGCTTATCCTCTTGTCTCCCACCCTCTGCAAAAACAAAAAAAACCTTCCCACACCCATCTGTATGAAATTTTGCAGTTTTCTTTTTAACAAGGGCCACCCCTATGTGAAATATCATTTTCATAACAATTGCCTATCAAAATCAAACATACATGGGAGACAAGCAAATTTATTTTGGAAACTGCCAAACTGTAAGGGCTGCTCCTGCACAAAGTCCCCTCCACCTGTTAATTTGAAATATGGCAGTCTTGACCCCCTCAGAAGGGTCTACTGTCCCTGCAAATTTCAACCAATTCTGCCAATGAAAAGTTACAGACAGCTCCCTTTTAAAAAAAAAACAGTAAAATTTAAAGGTGTGTAGCACAAACACCTGTGTACTCGTGTGTCTAAAATTTGGCAGGCATAATCCCCCCATAAGGAACTACTATGTGTTTACATTTCTTCTAATTCTGATGAACAGGGGAGATAGGTATAGCCATTTGTTGATTTCCAGTGGTAACTAAAGACAGACCAGAAGATTTGGATTTTCAAATCAAGATTCAGAATCAGACCTGAGCTAAAGTGTGCAGCCTCCAAATTGGTCCAAGCTGAATCAGGTTATTTTCTGAATCAGGCTAAGAACCCAGTCTTGTGGTCAGTGCACATCCCAAATAGAAACATGTCCAAATCCTGACATGTGGAAAATGTATTGCTTGCACCTATAGAATTATGTTAGCTGAAATATACACCCTTGGTATAAGGTAGAATGGTCTCAAAGGAGGCATCTTCTACCCTTCACTACCATGGCAATTTGCAGACAGAGGAATCTGGTGATCTGATCTTTGCAGCTGCATTGCAGTGCCAGCACTGCAGGTAGCCCCAAGGTGTACTACAACATTTACCCCAATGGGAATCAGGTGACATGAACAGCCAATAGAGGCTCAACTAGCTTTAAATAACTGAATAACTCTTGCTTGGCTCATCAGTCTGAGCAACTTGTCAATCAGTGGGTAGGCTGAGCTGCTCACAACTGTTTGAGCCCCTGCCTGAACCTCTACTGAACCACTAGGTTGCCTGTCTGGTAGCCTCCAAGCCATCTGCCTTAATATTTGGCATTTTATACCTGGTCATAAACAATTTTTCACAGGACATGCACAGTAGTAGAAATCAGCCATACTAATAGGCCTCCAGACAGCATGACAGTTCTATCTTATGCATAACTGCTGGTGATGTGTAGAAGGCACAGGAGCATCACTAAATCAGAGTCTTTGGACAATATGTGGTGCCGGCACAATGCCATGAATGGTGTTAAGCCAATATCATAACCACTGCAAATAATACATGTGGCAGATGGATACAGAACAGGACCCAAATACTACAATTCTCTGCACGCTTCTGTGGGAGTAAGCCCCACTGAAATAAGTGGGAATTACTTCTGAGTAAACATACATAGGAATGCACTATGATCCAAACCGGTTATGGAAACTATATCCCAGTTAAATCTATAGGATTTATTTCCAATCTTTGGGATTAAGGTGTAAAACAAATTTATTTTTTAGTAAGGTTTTGACCAGCCATATCTCCAAAGCAAAACCAGACCACACCAAGAGCAGATGAAAAGTTTGCTCTGTCTAAGACAGAAGATATATTTCCTGTTCTACATTAATCATCCCAATATGAAAGCATTAATGCATAACATTAAATATAATTTTACTCGTGGGTGTAGACCGACAGCTCAGATTATGCACCAGCTAAGTATACTTGTGCTTAGATCCTGCTAGCTAAATATGAAAGAATTTATACCCTACAGAGTTACAAAAGTGGAAAAACAAATACCCCGAATCCTAAGGGCACTCACTTAGAAGTTCACACACCGGAAGAGATGTTTAACAAATGATTTGTTTCCATCATAAATTTGTGGGAAGATTTTTTTTAAGCTGTTCAATATTTTATTCTTAATCAAAATGAAAAAGTCAAAGGCTTGCAACTCAGAAAGCATTTGGTAGTGGGGAGAAAAAAATCCAGCACTTTCAAAGTGACTGACACTTGTTTGATCCCACAAGTCAAGGAGAAATGAGTAACACCCACTAGATTCTTACTCAGACTGTAACAATACAGTGAAAACAGGACCATCAAATTTGAAGCCTGCTATAGTGCTTTACTAAGACGCTGGGATCAAATATCTTATCCATTAGTACTATCTCTTTGTATTATTTTGCAGCATGTATCACTTGGTAATATTTGTCCTCAAGCAGAATGTAGCTGCTTACAATGTAATGCAGCAGCCAGGTCTTCTACTCAATTTTTAAAGCCACATCCACCTTTACATCTAGAATATCCCTGCTTTGGGTTCAATTGAAAAATACACTCACACATCCTTTACTGAACTTTCCCGATTCCATCTCCAAATGGCTAGAAACTAGACCAGGTGCTATTTATTGCCTATCTTGTGGTTCTAATCCTGACTTTGAGTAACTGTTGTAATGACCAAACTCTTCAAATCTCTACATTCAAAGACTCTCAGAAGTATTACCACTGAAGTCTTTTGGTCTATATGCAATTGCGTAAACAACTGGACCCAGAGTTTCCAAATACAATTTATATTAGAGTTATATTTAAAGAAACCAGCCAAATTAAAACTTATGATTTGTGCCTATCAAAATCCAATTGGTTTAGTTTAAACAGCGGAGTGTACAGATCAACATACAAACTGGTTTTGTACAAAGAAGTGAGGATCAAGAAGAGCACAGAAATGCAAGGTATATCTGCATCCAAGAACTTAAACTGAATATCTGAATGTTTACACATTCCAACTATTTCATAAAATTTCACTCTAAGTATTCCAAAACAATCTGTTTGTTTAGACTAATTCCAGAGAGTATATTTTTCTACAGAAGTATTTACCACAAGCTGTATTTGATCAACAGCAACAACAAAAACCATAGCAAAATATTTAAGTCATGGGTTTGTTGAAACTGTAAAATGGAATAAGGATAAGATTATGAATCCTTTCTAATGCATATGGGTGAAAGAAACATCCTTTCTAATAGATATGGGTGAAAGAAACATCCTTTCTAATGTATAAAAAGTGGTTGCCCTATCCTGTTTTGTTCTCTCACACAGAAGAGCATATTCCATCTTACTATTAGAAAGAAAGACTTGCAACATATGCAGTGCACACGGGGACTTCTTATATCTTTCGCTGAAGCAGCTACGGGGTGTGGGGGTTATGACTGCTGTTCCTAGACATGTTAAGACTCAAATGCATGAGTCTATCTGAGCAGCCCCAGATTCTGTTTTGCCAAGGCTCATCCCTAGAAAGTGTGAACGCCAAACCAATAAAAAACAAAATGGTTCTCAATAGGCCCAGCGTGTGTTGAACTGTGTAACCCAGATGTGGCCACACACATCTAGAGTAGAAAAGAGGGCAAAGCAGGATAAGCCCAACCATACAGGTAAATTAAGCAGCTGACTGGGGCAGTATAGTAATCACCATGCCAGCTCCCTTTATTATGATAATATAAAGTGCCTGCAATTTATTGAAAATGAGCTGTCAATATACCTAGAATTCTAACAGCCATACCAGGTGTGTTTTCAGGTGCACTCCTACTGCATGGAGGACTGAACTCCACCACCATTAAAACAACAACCCTTCATTAAGTCAGTTCTGGAAAGGGGCTCTCAAGTGCAGTTTCCAAGTGGCTTGAAGTGCAGTATCTTGCAGAAATTGACCCCTGCTCAGAAATGGTGACATAATCTGCGGGGTTGGTAGTAGGCTGGATGATTCATAGCCCCACCAAAATCAGAGCCACCGGCCTCCACTGGGAGACCCCTCCCCTCTATGGTATATGGCTAAAACTTCCAAGGCTTGGGGATCGCAACCTCGCCCAGCGGGCAGCAGCCAGCAGGCACACGACGCACGTTTTCCCGCTGCCGCTGCCGCTCACGGAAGGCGGCCAGAGGCTCAAAACTTCCGAAAAAGGGATTGACGGCCGCGTGCTGCCTCTAGTCCCACACGGATGCCCCAGTTCCTCTGACTTCAAGGTTCTCCGTGCAGGCAGCTGAACCACCTGCACCTCGGAACCCTGACTTTGTCGGCATCCTATTGGTGACCGAGGCTGGAGGTGGGCGGGGGTGGGGGGGGGGAGCGCACGGCGGGGGAAGGGAGAAGCGGGAGGTCCGCGGTTGGGGGAGCAGGAGCAGGAGGACGGGGCTGCCAGGGGAGGGACAGGTACCTGCTTGTCCAGCGCCGCGTCCTTGGCGCTGCCGGTGGATGCGCCCTTGGGGGCCGGCGCCCTTTCGCAGCTGCAGCCTTCCAGCATGTACATGCCGGCGGGCCGGGCGCTCTGCTCGCTCTCGAAGTAGAAGAGCATGTTCTGGTAGAGCGCGAACCACTTGTCGTGCCAGCGGCTCGTCTCGGCCGTCTTCTTGCTCAGGTAACCGCGCCTGGTGCCCTCCTTGCGAGCCAGCACCGCCAGGTACAAGGCGTGCCCCTCGTTGTAGCGCACGCTCTTCTGCATGGTGCCTCCAACCGGCGCAGGCGGCGTCCACCTGGCTTACGGGAGCCCTGTTGTGCCCCTGCGCTTCAGTGGGAGCCCGTCGTCGAGCAGCAGCGAAAGTGCCTCATGAGCACGTCAGAAGCGAGGCAGGGCAAGAGCAGACAGACAACCACTCCACTCCGTGGCACGCAGCCGCGGAGCGTCGCGTCGGCGCTGTCGTCCGTCCTGAGTGGTGGTGGTGGTGGTGGTGGTGGTGATGCCGTCGCCTCACCTGGGCGCTGTTGCTGCCCGAAGCTGCAGCTGGGCTCCTAAGCTTCAACCCTGAAGGGCTCCTGGCTCCTCAGACTGCCCTTGGATGCCTGGCTTATCCCTAGCCCCTGGCCAAGGCTTCTACGTTACGCACCCTTCGCCCAGAAAAGTTCTGCGAGGCGCGTTTTTCCGCTGGCTCTTCACGAGTAGAGCCGCGCCAAGCTTGCTAGGTTCCCGGTTCCTTCTTCCTCCTGCTTTCCCCCACCCCGCAAACTCCGCCAGAAGGGGAAATATCACGTGGGAGATCAGCCGTAATCGGCTTTGAGACCAATTTAAAGAGCAAAGTCGCCGCCGCTGTCGCTGCCAGAGCGCACTAACCCTCCCTCGGAGTGCGCGCGCGCTCTCGCCTATGGCAGATCTCAACTCCCTCCTCCTTCTCTACCACCTTTTCCCCTCCTTTTGCCTGCCGCCTCCAGGGGTTTTTATCTCCAGCCGTTCGAGCTGGTCGAAGGGAGCTGAAAAGGAAGCCAGCAGAGGAAAGAGGCAGGCACAGATTTCCACAGGGCCTGGGGAAGGTACAGGAAGCTGGCTCCGACGGGCGGTCCCTCTGCAGGAGCGTGTCAATGTGAGGGCACAGAAAGAAAAAACAGAATCACGCTCGGAAGTTAAGCGGAGAGCTCAGCGCGCTCCTAGAGACTCTAGTGCTGCTTCCCCGACTGTGGGATTAACATGGAGGGAGGGAGGGAGAAAAAAATGCCTTCAGAGGCTACCAGGACACGTAGGGCTTTCCAAGGAATCGGCTCCAGAACCTCTTCATGGCGCCAAGATTCAATCCTGCACATGCAAAAATAATAATGCCGATAAGAGCATTCCCTCACCCCGCCACAAGCAAGACGTCGCTCCTTTTCCTTCCTGATAGGACTCCTTTGCAATTGATAACTATAGGCCAGGCACAAATGGAGTCTTTGAAACATAGTAATAACAAGAGAAGCTTCATTTATTACATCTCTGCATCTTAGGCAGTTTTAAAAGTGAACGGCAGGAAAAGGGGGCAGCCCACAAGCAGATGAAACTACGAAATCCACAGGTGGACAGTACTTTCATGAAAGCCAACAATGATGTCACAAACTAGTATGCAAGTTTCTGGTTTCTCTATTAGGTTGGATAGTATAATGCAAAAGTCGGGGGGGGGGAAGTAGGGGAAAGAGGAAAAACAAGAGTACAAAAATGAGATCTGCAAGTTCTGGGAGTGTCATCAGACTGGGGGAAATCATATTTCCTTACTGTTGCTATGGCCTCCTGCTGCTCTTCCACAATAGCAACTATTTCTTTACATGGGGAAAGAAAGGAAGCAGCAAGAAACATGGCCCATTCAGTGGGCTTTTTTATTGTGCTACTGCTATTCCTGCACACAGCAGGAAATGGCGGCAACTTTCACTTTAAATAAATAAGTCAGATTTATAGGGGTCTATTTTGTTGTGGAAAAAAGAACAGAAGGGGTGGGAGATGCATGGGAGGTGGATGGCATCATCAAAAGGATGCGTGAAAAACCGTAAGTGGGCAGTAATGAGCATGTGATAAAACGCTAGTCTGATAACACCCCAAGCCCAAATGAGAAGGCTTCCAGGTCACAAGGTATGACATTGAGGTAGGCAAGCCAGGAACCAGAAGGAGAAATGAAACATCAAAATAATAAATGCCTTCACCATACTGATGGTTTTTCTACAGAATAAAAGTGAATAATTAGTGAATTATGTAATCACAATATCTTGGGACTTTTTTCCAAAGCACAGAAGCCTGTGTTATTTTAGATTTAGGGATGGTGCTTGATTAAATAAATCTCAGTTAATCATATGAGCTTAAGACTGCAATCCTATATAGCACTTACTTTGGAGCAAGTCTTATTGAACTCAAGTATGACTTATTTCTAAATTAACCTATATATACAGCATTGTACTGTGCATAAAACCAAGTATTCTGAGGGGAAAGTATGTGCTTGCTTTACTTTTAGTACCATTCGCTTAAAAATACAGGAACACAGTTCTGTAATGATGTGTACAAAATTATGCATGGTGTGGAGAATGTGGATAGGGAGACTTTTTCTCCCTCCCCCATAATACTAGAACTGAGGGTCATCCCATGAAGCTGATAGGTGGGAGATTCAGGACAAATAAAAGGAAGTACTTCTTCACATAGCCATGGAATTCACTCCCACAAGCTATGGTGATGGCTACCAATTTAGATGGCTTTAAAAGGGGTTTGGATAAATTTCTGGAGGAAATGGCCACTAGTTGTGATGGCTAAGTGCATCCTTCAGTATCCAAGGCAGTAAGCCTGTATACACTAGTTGTTGGGGAACATGGGTGGGAAGGTGCTGTTGCACTATGTCCTGCTTGTGATTCCCTAGTCGATAGCTGGTTGGCCACTGTGTGAACAGAGTGCTGGGCTAGATGGACCCTTGGTCTGATCCTACATGACTTTTCTTAGGTTCTTAGTTACCTATATCACACTTTCCTCTTTCCCAGAAACTAGCTTAGAGTTGTCTATAGAGTTTAGGTGGAAGCTGGTTCATGACAGAATAACTGCCTGATGCTGCTGAGATTAGAAAACAACAAATCACCTCTCCATTATTTATACAAAAGCAGGTTGTTGCAATTATGTATTTACATTTAACACACACTTAAGCTCAAAACAAAATCCAGCAAAAGTAAGACTGGCATACACTTGCTGCAATATCAGCTGAACTCTAAGGTCAGTCAGACTTGCAAGATATCTGCCACAAGATCAAACAAATTGGCAAAATCCGAATTGACCAGCTGTTCCAGCTGTTTGCAATTAAAATCGCTGAAGCATTGACATCCTCATCACTAATCACCATACAGATTGCCAGCTACAGTAATACTGTGGCATTTTAAAAGTAAACACGATAGACAGTTTACAACCTAACTCAACATATGCCTAGCTCAAGCTAAATGTTACATGTCAATTCTTTTTTTTGAACAATGGTATCATTTCTGTTATCAAATTTTGGAGAACACATTTTAAGATCTTCTTTTCCATCTTAACAGACAACAAAACTCTGAGCTCCATCAGACAAGCATTTTATTGCACACTCGTTACTGGGCATTCATAGATTTCCACGAGTCCCTCTCATGACGTTGTCTGCCTCCGGCGCCCCTCCTGCCCCTCCAAGCCTTCTTCATGTCACAAAAAAACCCACCCCAATAAACCTGACTTATTTTTAAAGATGGAAGTTGGCACTATATCCTGCTGTGTGCAGGAGAAGCAGCGTGATCAAAATGGTCCTCTAAATGGGCCACAAGCACGTTGTTTACTTCCCCTTTCAAAAGAGGAAGTAATGAGGGACAAACCCACAGGTGGAGAAGCAATGGTAAGCAAAGGCGATTTGTCCCATGTGATGACACTCTCTGTCTCTATAACCTCTTGCCATTTAAATGGTTCAGTCAAGAGGGTAGATGGGGAACATTTGCTCTGTAAAAATGGATTTTTCTGGTTTGTGATTACCTTATTGTCCAAATACTTAAAATCTTAATTTTATGGATATTTTTTCAGTTGCACGTATTGCTATTTTAAGTACATTTCCTAATTTTAAATGTGTATTTGTTAATTTACAGGGGTTTTATATACAAATACAGAATAATTATAAGGATAAACTAAATAGATGGGAATGAGTCAGGGTGTGGAACTATAAATTCATGGTTAATATACTCCAGCCCTATGCCTAAATGCCCTGATCCAGCTAGGATGGTGCACATGGAAACATTCTTCCATTCTCATGTCATTTTTTGGGTTATGAATTACATGCACATATAGATGTTAAAGAATTCAACACTGCAGAGTTCACATGGAACTCCAACCAATTGGACATAACCCCAAATTCTGGAAAATCCAAAATGATCTCTCAAATACATATTTACTGATGGTGACATTGTTCCAAAAATAATGGGGTATTTGCCCTCCTGGTAATTAAATAAAAATAAAAATCTGATGCTCGTATTTTCTCCATTATAAAGTCCCTGTCCAACTATAGTGGCATGCAACTAGTCTCACAGTGACAAGTGACCTTGGCCGGAGAGAGTCCAAAGTGAGAGCACATGCTTTACTTACAGAATATACCCTATTCAATCCTTGTACCCAATTCCAGGTAGAGCTAGGAAAGATTCCTATCTGAAAATCCCAGGTAAGCTGATGCCAATCAGTGTTAACAATACTGAGTTAGACAGGCTAAAGGCAGCTTGCTCTCTACATCAATAGACGTATCAAAGGCCTTGTGTGAGCTCCATAGAACATTTGGAAGGGAGTTCAAATTAACTGTTTAATGTGGAAAAGATATTTGTACATCATAGTGAAGCTTGCATCATTCTTAAAACACCTAAGTAATTCTCCAATATGAGTGAACTGAGATAGCCTGACAACAGAATTCAAAAAGCAAAATGTTTGGCATTGCAAATTATATCAAAAGGAACTTGGTAACTATGGCAACAAAATTAGCACTAAAGCAACATGTTATATCAGGGTGAATTTTCACTACTAATAGTTTATATTCAGCTTGAATGTTGCCCAAGAACAGATATTTACAGCAAACGGTGCCACTAAGAAGTAGTGTTAAAGAATTTAGAAAGACTCTCTTTAGAAGAGAATGTTCTGAAGGCAAGTTTCAGGCATTTTTATTTTATAGGGAAAAGAGCCCACAGACCTATTGATATAAAGAAAGCAACTGCTGGATGCATTGCTGAGATACAACACTCCGTGAGACAAATACAGACAAACTCTGTTAGAACGCCTGCAGACAGCTGCTACAGAGGTTTGAAATTCATTTCAATTCATAAACCAGATGTACTTATCATTCCCTATAGTCCCCTCAAGAGAAATATTTAATGTATTATGCAATGGAGAACCTCTCAAAAGTATAGTAGGAAACTCTATTTTCCACAGGCTCAAATGGCATGTGGAAGTTTATATATTATCTGAGTATAACCTTCCTCAAAATAAACCTACTGTAGTCTCAAATGTGACTCCATTGAGAGACAGTCAAGTAAATAACTGGTGAATAGCAACTGATCGCCCAAATCACTGGAGGACTTTAGTTTAGATAAGTGGTTAGAATCAGTTTAGTTCTGCATCTGAATTCAAAACTACTATATTTTTATTTTCTATTTATTATTATATTGTATTTAAAATCCTATTCAGTGTCCTTATCATTTAACAATTTTCAGAGAGGTAGATATATTGCAAAAGTAACAAAGAGTCTTGTGGTACGTTAACAACAAATAAATGAATTATGGCATAAGCTTTTGTGGACTGTGGTCCATGAAAGTTTATGCACAATAAATTTGTTAGTCTTTAAGGTGCCACCAAACTCTTTGTTATCTCATCATTAAGTCACTACCAGTAGTGTTATTGCTTCAGATTTAAAATGTTACATAAAAATTCACCCTGTGTGGAGGTTGCTCTGCATTATGAGCTAATTACTGTGTTCACATGTAATGCTACACAATAGTTTGCTGTGAGCAGATGGGAAACATTCTCTGGTTTTTACTATTGGCTAGGGTGCTACAGCATCCCTTGCCACCCAGGATGAGCATCATGGCAAGAGAAAGATTAACTAGGTACCATCCATCGCCAGAGAAGGAGCAGCTGCAGGAAACTTGCTTTCATTCTCCCTGCCAGAAAGAACACTTGGGAGCTGCTACATCTGTCATGGCTGCAAAGTTGCACACCTTTGTTTAGATGATGCAGCCGGCAATTCGCAGCCACATTGTGGTATTCAACCCAAAGTTGTGCATTTTTGCGAAGCAGATTTACTGCGTATTTTAACTTTGCTCTACAGTCGCCATAGTTTTCTGTACATCTATCATTGGTGAGGTGAATGCGGCTTAAGACAGTGGCGGTACTTTGGGCACGGATTGGCGGGAAAAACGTGTGGTGAGAGCAGAAGTCTAACCATGTCTTCCCAAAAGTAAGTCATTGCCTTCAATTGGCACTTTGGCAAGTACAGGAGCAGAGGGGTCTGGAGAATTCCTTTGCCAGTCCCCCTTTTGTTGTTGTTAAAAACTGCTTTGTTGTGAATGTGGGCTCAATCACTGCCTCTTGCTTTAAATATTTATTGAGCACTGGGTAATCATGCGTACTCTGAAGTAGGGATGGGTGAACTGAGCCTTGGGACGTGCAAAGGATCGAAGGATCAATGCTTTGTAAATACCTCTCTCCTTCCCTTTTTCTCTCTTCCTTCCTTGCCCCCTCTTGGGCTACAGCCACAGTTAGGAGAGGGGAGGAAATGCAAGAATAGCAGTGGTTGTTGTTGTGTTTCTGCTGCTGCTTTCAGTCATTCAGAGCTGGGACCAGGGCAGTGTCTGATATTAATGAGTAGTAGGAAGGGCCAATGCTTTCTAAACATCTCTCTCTCCGCTTCCTTTCCTCCCCCCCTTTAGACAGCCACATCTACAGGGAGCAAGGAGATGTAAGAGCAGGGCCTCATCTTGACAAGGGGAAAGCCCTGGGGTAAATCTGCAGTGGTGCTAGTTCATTTATATGTCACAGTGGCCACTGTGGAGCCATCCCAGGGCTTTCCCCTGCAGTGCCAATTTTAAAAAGTTGGGGACTTACCCCAATTTTATTCACTTGGAGCGAGGCGATGACGGCATGTGCTGTATGTCGCCTTGCTCTGGAGCTCTGGTGTAGGTGTGCCCCAGCCAATGGCAACCCCTGATTAGTCACCATTAGCTGGACAGGGCAGGGGCCGGCCAGCAAACCAAATGGCTGCTGGACCACCTCCGCGGACCAGCGGAGCATTGCAGTCAAAGAAAAATGTAAAAAAAAAATTAAAGAATTGTAGTAAGGTGCTGGCATGCTGGGACAGGGGGAAGGGGCAGCCCACAGAGCTGAATGGCTGCTGGGCTGCCTCTGCGGAGCTTTGCATTAAAAGAAATACGTAAATAAATAAATAAAAATGGAGCAAGTTAGGGACTCCCCCCTCCATGACCGCTTTCTCTTCAGCAGCGGAGAGAAGGAGGGAAACAACTGGGAGGGGGAGAATGGGGCACTAGGGGCAGCAGCGGCCCCTCCTTCTCCTAGTGAGGTTTCAAACCTTGCATTTGCATTCCTTGCGGGCAGGAGCACAAGTGCAGGATGTGGGATCTTGAGGTGTCAGTGCAACCTTGTGTAGACACGGCCCAGCAGTCTGACATTAGTAATAGTAGTAGTAGTGCTGCTCAATCATTCACAATATCAGGCTTAGGGGCGCCCCTCCCACCACAGGGAGAGAGAGGGGTGCAAGGGTGGGTGTTTGCCTGCCTACTCAGAAGTAACTCCTCCATTTCACTTTATGAGCACATGAATGAGGGGAGGGAAGCCTGTTGATTCAAAGCTTTGCAGCTATGATAGAGCATAGCTTTGTAGGTGCACGGAAGCATCCTTTCACTGCTACAGAGTTGAGCAGAAGGAACAAAAATACTGTCAGAGTAGGCTGACCATCTGAAAAGGAGGACAGGGCTCCTGTAACTTTAACAGTTGTAGAGAAAAGGGAATTTCAGCCAGTGTCATTTGTATGCAATTAGTCCCTGGTGAAATTCCCTCTTCATCACAACAGTTAAAGTTGCAGGCACTATACTAGAGTGACCATATACAAAAGAAGGCAGGGCCCCTGCAACTTTAACAGTTGTGATGAAGAGGGAATTTCACCAGGAACTAATTGCCTACAAATGACACTGGCTGAAATTCCCTTTTCTCTACAACAGTTAAAGTTACAGGAGCCTTGTCCTCCTTTTCAGATGGTCAGCCTATGTCAAAGCCCCATGAGTAGCCGCCATTTGCTGCGCATTATGGCCGTGTAACTGATCCTGCAAAGATTCAGGGCAGGATATCCCATGTTCAATCCTGCCCAAGTATCACAGTCGTTGTCGCTTTGCAACTGTGATGCTGTGGGGTTTGGGGAGGATCAGTAGTGAAAGTGGCACCTTGTAGATGCTGTCTCAGTTCTAACTGCCTGCAGAAATAACCGGAAGTACACTCTAGCCTCAGCCACCAGCCAGTGCAAAAAGAGCTACTGGGCCAGTTGTAGCACTTTTATTCAAGCAACCACCCTGACTCCTACTCAGTACAAATGCTGCTTAGATAGGGTGACCAGATAAAATCCAGGTCAGGGCTCCTGTAACTTTAACAGTTGTAGAGAAAAGAGAATTTCAGCCAGTGTCATTTGTATGCAATTAGTTCCTGGTGAAATTCCCTCTTCATCACAACAGTTAAAGTTGCAGAGGCCCTGCCTTCTTTTGTATATGGTCACTCTAGTATAGTGCCTGCACCTTTAACTGCTGTGATGAAGAGGGAATGTCACCAGGAACTAATTGCATACAAATGACACTGGCTGAAATTCCCTTTTCTCTACAACTGTTAAAGTTACAGGAGCCCTGACCTGGATTTTATCTGGTCAGCCTAGCTTAGAACTCATCACTGTGTTCTGACATTGCAAAAATGATCTTCCTCATCTACCTTTTCCTTTCACTCCTCTTTCCTTGTGTGTCTTACCTTTTTAGTTTATACACCTGGGAACATGCCCCCCCCTCTTATTATTGATGTGAGCTGCTTGGGAAGAGAATATTTGTCTCAAAAGTAGGATAAAAATATGATCAATGAATAAAGAGCTTGAGCCATGGGTTCATGCACTATCCCTTTTTCTTTGGCTCAGCTAGGAGAAGATTGGAAGCTCAGACAAACTGTGTTTAGTTTTTATTATGTTTTTTATAAAAGCCAACTTCAAATCATGGTTAATTATCCTGGCTTGTTCCGCTAGACTATAGTTAACATTCTCTGCAGTTCCTGTTTCAGACATAATGGGAAACTGTGATCTGTTGAAGATGAAGAAAATTAGGGTGACCATATGAAAAGGAGGCCAGAGCTCCTTTAGCTTTAACAGTTGCATTGAAAGGGGAATTTCAGCAGGTGTCATTTGTATGTATGCAGCACGTGGTGAAATCCCCTCTTCATCACAACAGTTAAAGCTGCCCACTTTAGCTAGAGTGACCAGATACAAAAGGGTCAGGGCTCCTGCAGCTTTATAAATTCAAAATAGATGACTACATATATGACTACATATATGGATAATGGATAATTCCTGACATCTGCAGATTTCAACATCAATAATAAAGTTATGAATTCAGTGCAAGTATGATTGACAGCCTACTTCTCTTACATCACTGAACCTGAATTATATAGGCCTTCCTCTTCACATTTTGCGCTGATGGGCACAGACAATATATCTTGATCCCTTATGAATGGCATGGCATTTCTGGAATCAATGAACCTTTACACAGAAGGGTAACAAATATCTTCAGATAAATTCTGATCTAATCACATAGTTCTAGTTTTTTTGCTTTTAATGTGTGTTATTAGATTTCTTCAGTGTTCATAGTTCTCTTTCTAAATAAAGGTTGATACCACTGGTGTTCAGTTAGGATTATAAAATATTATAGTTATTATCACTTATTGTTGTAATTATTTTGGAGGGTTAAGCTTGCCTGTCCTGCAAAGCTGAACAAGTTTTCTACCCAAGGGTATGTCTTTATATTTCTCTGTTATTCATCTGTAATGCAAGTTGACAAGCACTATAACAGGAAGGAAGGAAATGAAGGTTCTGGATTAGAGGTTGCTATTATACAGAGAGATATACAGGAAAAAATGATAGAAGAGTTAAGACTGCAAAATCCTTTTGTCAGAGAAAAAGATGGACTAGAATGAAAAAATGGGGAGTTAACAGACTGGAAACATAACTCAGATTAATTAATTTCTAAAATAGGATGTTTGTGTGTGCTTTTCTGGAAGGAAACCCTGTCACCCTGATCCAACTCTTGTCATACTTTAAAGGGGTATTTGCATGTGACTGGTGCCAGAATGTAGATGGGTACATGTGCATTTGAATGTACATGCACATCCTTTTGATCTGTTCCTTGCAACCTGAAGCATTATATTGCCACTACAAACAGTAAGGGCTGCTTGTGGACTGGACTCGCCACGTGAGGAAGAGCCCTATTGGATCCTGCCCCCCAAAAGGAAACATTTAAAAGAGAAGGGAGGGGTAGACAAAAGGAAGTTGGAAGGGGAGTTCAAGAGGATCAAAATGATTTTAAATCTCATAATAGGACACACAGTAGTTTCTGCACATTTAGGGGGCACCCTGAGTATTCAGAAGTAAATTACTCTATAAATTACAATGAATGAATGTTTAACCACCCTGCCAACAGGCCAAGGACCTATGGAATGCTGAGCCAGTGCTGAATGTTGAGTGTGTGTTTTGTTATTGTTTTTAAAGGGAGGGCAATGGGTTGGGTGGCCTGCTTATGTTTGCCCGGAGCTGCAGGTTAGGAGTGAGGGGATATGTGCCATGTGAATAACACATCTCTCTTTATATATGACATGAGTGCACAACCTTTTCAGCACCAAGGACTGTATCCGTGACCCTGTTCAGACAACATGCAAAGCCATGGTGATTAAGCATTTTGAGCTAAACATTATGGTTTAGTGTGTCATGTGAACCATGACTTAGCGTGTTGTGTAAACCATTCCTAAGCATGGGGGCTACATAACCATGGTTTAAACCCACTCACTAACCATTTGTTGCAAAATGGTTAGCAGCCTAACCATGGCTTAGTGTGTTGCCTGAACAGGCCCAGTATCTGCTGGGAGGCCAGGGGCTGCATGCATATGAACACTACCACTAGCAGGGTGTAAAGCAACTCCACTGCTACTACCAGACTGGGGGACCTTTTCCTCCTCATAGGTAAGCAGGACTGAATCACCTAGCAGCAGTTTCTAATAGCATCCCAAATGCCAAGCCTCTGCATGTCTACACAGAAATAAGTAGATAGGAAGTCAGAAGATAAGCCTCTGTATGTCTACTCACACATTAGAAGTCCTGAATTACTCAACAGCACTTTCAATAGGGTGACCATATGAAAAGGAGGATAGGGCTTTCCCTCTCGATCCCTGTCCTTCATGGCTGGTCGTCCAGGGAGGAGATGCGGTTAGATCGCAATTACAATATATTATTAATGCATCTCTCAGGGAGGGGACTTTCCCATCATGTTTAAAAGAAGCGGTGGTACGGCTGCTTCTAAAGAAGCCCTCCCTGGATCCCCTGGACTTTAATAACTACAGACCTTCCATTCTTGGGCAAGGTGATCAAGAGGGCGGTTGCCTTTCAACTCCAAGTAGTCTTGGATGACACTGATTTTCTAGACCCATTTCAAACTGGCTTCAGGGCGGGATACGGAGTTGAGACTGCTATAGTCGCCTTAGTGGATGATCTACACCTTAGTATTGACAGGGGGAGTGTGTCCCTGTTGGTACTTCTGGACCTCTTAGCGGCTTTCGATACCATCGACCATGGTATCCTTCTGGAACGCCTGAGGGGATTGGGAATCGGGGGCACTGTGCTTCAGTAGTTCCGGTCCTACCTCTCGGGCAGGTTCCAGATGGTGATGCTTGGGGATAGCTGCTCTGCAAAGAAGGAGCTGCTGTGTGGCGTACCGCAAGGTGCCATCCTTTCCCCAATGCTGTTTAACATTTATATGAAACCGTTGGGAGAGATCATCCGGAGGCATGGGGCAGGGTGCTATCAGTATGCTGATGACACCCAAATATATTTCTCTATGCCTTTGATAACAGCGCCAGCTAAGGATAGTGTGTCTCCTCTGAATGAATGCTTGGAGGCGGTAATGGGCTGGATGAGGAAAAACAAACTGAAGCTGAATCCAGACAAGACGGAGGTGCTTGCTGTCAAAGGCCGCAACCTGGGTTTGGAGGTGTGTCAACCGGTTCTGGATGGGGTTACACTCCCCCTGAAAGACTGTGTTCGCAGCTTGGGGGTGCTCCTGGATCCGTCGCTCCAAACGACAGCCCAGATAGATGCGACGGCCAGGAGTGCCTGCTATCAGCTTCGGCTGATACGCCAGCTGCGCCCCTTCCTAGAGTTGGAAGACCTAAAGATGGTGGTGCACGCACTGGTAACTTCGAAGCTCGACTTCTGCAATGCGCTGTACATAGGGCTACCTCTATGCCTAGTCCGGAAACTTCAACTAGTTCAAAATATGGCAGCCAGGTTGGTCACCGGTACATCTAGGGGTGACCATATTACGCCAGCTTTAAAATCGCTCCACTGGCTGCCAATTAGTTTCCAGGCGAAGTATAAAGTGTTGGTTATTACCTTTAAAGCCCTACATGGTTTGGGTCCAGGTTACCTGCGGGATCGCCTTCTCCCATACAATCCGCCCCACACGCTCAGGTCCTCTGGGAAGAACTTACTGCAATCGGCCAAGACTAGGCTGACAACCGTTACCCAGAGGACCTTCTCTTCTGCCGCTCCCAGACTGTGGAATGACCTGCCGGAGGAGACTCGTCAACTTAACAGTCTTTTAGAATTTAAGAAAGCCATAAAGACTGTTCTCTTCCGGCAGGCATATCCAGTGGAATTTTAGAATGTTTTAAGGATGTTTTTAGGATGTTTTAGGATTTTTATGCAGTTTTAATAATATGTGTCATGTTTTAATCAGTTTTATGTATTTTATCATGTTGTTGTTCCCCGCCTCGATCCAGACGGAGAGGCGGGTAAGAAATAAATTGTTGTTATTATTATTATTATTATTATTATTATTATTATATGATGATGATGATGATGATGATGATGAAGAGAGAATTTCATCAGGTGCTGCAAGCATACAAATGACACCTACTGAAATTCCCCTTTCAGTACAACTGTTAAAGCTACAGGAGCCCTGTCCTTCTTTCCATATAGTCACCCTAAAAGAGCACCAGAAAGTCCAAGCCTAAATATCAGGAGTAAAATGAGCATCTTCTGCTAAGTCTTGAGAAAAGCAGCCTTTTCCAGTGCTCAAACGACAAAACTCTAATCTCTGATCAGCTGTTGATCAGAGATAAGAGTTTTTCCCTACTGAGTGAAAGAGCGGGGCCTGGGGAAGAAACTGGCGGGTAGATCAGCTGGGCAGCGGGGAAATGTAGGTGTGGTGTTGCTGGGTTTGTGAGCTGCACTGGAAGCAGCTGAGGGTTGCTTGTGGCCCATGGGCCACATTCCTGTTATACATCCCTGTATCCCTGCTATATAGAGAACTTTCCTTCCCTCCTGAAAAAGTGCACTTTTTCCACTTTCCAGAAACCATTCCCAGGCTTATGCCTGCCCCAGGATCCACCTCCTTACTGAAAAGTGAAGATCGTTACATTAGCAGCCTCTGGGAAGTGCATCACATTTCAGTTACTTCCCACCTGGTGTGCATCCTATTTTGGTGGTAGGGATATCCACCACCAGGAAATCCGGCCCTTTTTGGCATCACAGGATTTACACAGCATGGCCAACTCAGCTTGCTTTTGCAACCCAAGCTGCACAGTTTCCCTGAGTTCCAGGGACTTTTTGCACATTTTCCCCCTCAGCTGTAATTTGCACAAATAGATATTTGCTCAAATTACAGCCATAAATTGCATAATTCGCACAGATTGCGCCTGTAATTTGTGCAAACTATGCAATTTACGTTCGTAATTTATGCAATTATGCAATTTATGGCTGTAATTTGCGCAAATGCCTTTTTACACACAAAAATATATCACTGATGGAAATTCTGTCAGCTGGCCGAACATGTTGTGCACTGAGTCAGGCCAACTGGCAGATGACGAAACAGAGTCTGGGAGGGGGGCAAGCCGACAAAAGCTAGTTGAGCTCCACCCCCCAACCAGATTTCTCTGAAATCCCTAGCTAGTGGGTGACCGCTGAGAAGAGGTGCCTGGCATGGTGAGGTTTGGCTCCTTGGATTCAGTTTTAGGAGAACTGTCTCTAGAAGTTCTGGTTGAAAGCCTCAGTTGCTAGGGGCTCCTAACTCAGGCTCAGGCTGCAGATAGTACTGATTACCTGGATCTCACTGCCTCCTCCTCCATTATTGTGTCCTGGCTGCCCGTTGAGGCTGGAGTCTTGTCAATTAGGTGGCTTGAAAAGAAGCATAATTAATTCTTTGCCTCAGATACCATGCCTAAACTTTGGGGAAGGTATCTGAAAAACTAAAAGCATAATCTTTATTAAGTTCAATGGGACTTTTTAGTAAGTGTGTTTTGGATTGCACCCTGTAGAGGTGATAAGACGTGCTGTTAAGCTAATTAACAAATGAATCTGAACAGCGTACACCTCAAAGTACTTAAAGAACTCATATGTGAAATTGTTGATCTAACAATGATATGCCACTTCTTGGTAATATTGCCTTCCTTGACTGAGAATGAGATTTTTAAAGAGGAAAAATAGGATAGAGGCAGGACATTTTACATCTGTCCTAAGAAACTTTGTGGGAAACATTCTTAAAGCGAGAATAACCATTGGGACTTTCCACATAACATGCCAACCCACACTCAGTCTGAGTTCAGACTATCACAGGGGTAAAAGATGCCATTGTGGCTTCTCCACTTGCCCCTGTGCATGCTGCACACATGCCCATTGTTTACATAATTACCCACACTGTAGTGCTGGTTGGCACTGACCCCAGTGCGTGGGGAGGGATTCTGGTCACCACCTGCTGCACCTGTCTCTGTCTGTTTGCCTGCCTGTTCGTCAGTCTGTCTGCAAGAAGGACTGCTCCCACCTGCAGCTCCCAGAGGTGTGGCCCAGCAAGAGGCTATCCAGCTGCAGAAGCCCAAGTGGCAATGGGCAGTGGCCTAAAGGTAGTGTTAAAGGGCTTTGCCTGTTTGGTGTCTGCTCGGTGCCAGCGAGGACTGGCATATATATATATATATATATATATATATATATATACACATAGTTATTATAATCCTGTCTTAAACAGACATTTTAAAAGGGATAGAACTGTGAATAGCTTTTTTCCTCTAACTGCCCAGCTTTGTTCTGGTTTTATAATACTGTTTTACTGCTTGATTGAGTCCCAGAGTTACCCAAAGGATAGTGATAAACTTATTACTATCTGGCTCAGTTTGGATGACACAATAATCAACAGAGGTGGGGGAAGAGGCAACTATCAGTTGTGTTGCTTATTGTGTTGTGTGGCAGGCAACACACAATACACACACAACTGATGGGATGCTATTTTGGGCAATTAGACAACAGAGAAAAACAACGGGCTTGCACGTTGTTTATCCTGAACTCCATTGTTTAAAGTGTCGAGGGGAGGGAACCCCCCTTTCTCCATGTATTATTCCATTTGGTCATAGAGTGTGCTGGCCAGAGCAGCCGAAAAACCCCCGGCTTCTCCAATACAACCGGCAGAACTTGTGGTGCATGCTGGGATACGGTTGGAGGACTGAGGGAGGTGGGAGGGAGGAGACGCAGCAGCCCAGAAGGATGCTGGGACTTTCAGCCACGTGATGGTGGGAGGGGCAACATATTGTGTGGTGGGCACTTGCGTGCCGCCGCCAAAATAACGCATGGTCAGTACACTATTCCCCCCTCCGTTGCCTAAAGTGTTGTCCGAACACACCCTCTGTGTAATTTCTTGGGTTTTTTCTTCCTTCCTCTTTCCCCACTTTTTTACAGGATTTCTTTTCCTTTTTATTGGTTTTAACTCAGATCTCATTGTTTTAATAAGGTTATATTTGCTGACCATAACACATGGTCTTTTAAAGTATTTAGGAAGTATTGTCTGACTTGTATTTGATAACAACTTTGCAGCAGCTGGGCTCCCGGTCACGTTCCTGCCTGACTAGGTTCAACATATATATATGGAGAGAGAGAGAGAGAGAGAGAGAGAGAGAGAGAGAGAGACATAATGATCCTTACCAGAGGTGGGTACAAACAACTGGCCCTGGCCCTTGCGACCAAAGATGTGTTGTCTTTTGTCAAGGCCCACAATCAACCAAAAATTACTGACTTTTTCTATTCCAGTTCTGAGAAACAAACTAATTCAGCATCTCAGATAAAGATAACAGATGAGGAGATTCTAGACTGGTCTCTGGGTCCCCAATGTATAATGAAGGCCATGGACTAAGAAAACCCAGAGGAAGGCAGGTGCAGTCTAGCTGTGGAATTGGCTTCTGTAGAAGATGCCCTTGCAGAGCCCAGACATCTGATCTGCCGGTCTGAAACCCTACAGGGTCATTTTATAAGTCCTAATATATCAACCCGCTCAATTGGCTCTATAGGTGAGAATCACGATCCTCTACCCTCAGACCCAACTATTCATTCAATCTCTCCTGAGGACAAAGATTATGATTCACACGTTGTAGTTTACTTGCTTAGCAACCAACATGAGCTGATCAGGAGCTTGTTTACAGGCTGGGCAGATGATATATCTCTGATAAAGAAGTTCCTGTCTGAGTGCAAGGAGCTTCTGACAACATTAACAGATTTAGTGCTAGATAAACTAAGAGGAGGAGACAAAGCCAACTTGGGAGAAACCGAAACAAAGGACCCTGCTCAAGCAAATTTAACTGGGAAGGACATCAAAAATCCTTGCAGAAGGAAGAGAGATAAAAATATAACAGATATGACCAGTAGAAAATCCAAACTCAAAACTATTAAGGGCCCAACTTGTGAATATATATATATATATATATATATATATATATATATATATGCCATAGGTAGCTCTAAATGCTCACCCAAAATTTTAACACACTATTTAAGCTACTGGAAGAAAAGGATAAGAACCAGAAGGTATGTCCCATGAGACCTAGTAACAAAGCTAACAAGGACACCCTCAACAGAGTCTTTTTGTTATGGGAGTCAAGCACTCCCTGCCAACAGAGTCCTGCTGAGGTTTCAGGTGCAATACAGGACCCCTGGTCAACCCCACAGTCCCCAAATAAGGTAGCATCCAATATTTAGGAGCCATTGGAGCAAGAACCAATTTTGAACTACAGTTTGGCAAACAAACCCTGGAGATTACAGCTAATGAAACAGAATCTCATTTTTTCCCAACTATCCAAAGCCAAAGGGTGTACTGACACAACTGGAGCATATAGCACATTTTATACAGCTTACAACAGCCTCTTCTGCAATACAACTAGACCTAGACTCTGTCCGAAAAGTAGAATACCTCTTTTACAACTACAAATCCGCCCGAGCTGTTACAACTTTTGTGTCATCCAATATAGCCTCCAGAATATATAGAGCTAAAGAGGCATTTCAAAGAAAGGGTATGAGAGTAAGCAGGCACTTTAAGGATATGTCTCCAGTCCTTTCTCTGGGAACCCAGTGCTTCCTTAGACCTTCCTACAAGGATCCACTGGTAGGGGAACTGATTGACTTAAATATGACGGATGATTCTCTTTCTATCCCTTATCAATCATCTAAAATCACCCCAAGGTCAGATATTCCCAGAAATACAGATTGCACCAAGAAAGTTCTCACAGACAGTGCTATCGCTCTAGAAGAAAAAAAAATTGAAAGCTATAGTGCCTTCCCAGTGCACGAACAGCATGATATCATATTGAGACTTTCTACTTTAAGAGATTTTTAATGAATAAAAACCAACAGAATATCAGGACCCTACCAATCAACTATCTATGACCTCCAAATTGGAAAGTAACATTGTCTGAGGATGGTAGTGATACTCATAAGGTAATGCCCTTAGCACACAACTCAAACATCCCACCTCAAAGAGAGGCTTGGCTCTGAGTCCCAAGATTGTGGTATCACAACCTCCCAAATTACTTCAAAATACTGCCTCTTCCAGTTCTGGTAACTGGGGGCACATGTCTGACCCAACCAGGCCCATTAAATATGATCCTGAATATACGACTCTAAATCGCAAACGTACCAACTGGATTGTTCTACAACAGCTGGAACCTCATGAGATAGGATCTTCTAACCCTAACAATTCATGTAGGCCGACCCCAGGACTACCCAGCCCCCAAGTAAAACCATCTAATGGCTGTGTCCTGGAAAATCTGAGAGGATGTCTGGATACAATCACAGAGCTAGATTGACCAAGAGAAGGGGAAGATAATACTTCCCTAAAACTTCTCTCTTGGAATATTGCGGGCTGAAGTTGCAAATGTAAGAATCAAGGTATTCTTGATTACCTGGCAGGCTATGACATTGTCTTGTTTCAAGAGACTTGGTGCTGTGACCACTTCTATGCATCCTTCTGTCTTCCTGCACTTCCTAATAGAGATAAAGGTAGAGCCAGTCAGGGGCTGAGTGTTTTGGTTTCTTTTTCCCTTGATGCCAAGATAACTGATTTGCCTAAATGTGGCTCCTCTGTGCTGGCCTTGGCCCTGGAGCTGAGGGCCCTAAATCTGATTCTACTTTTGTTCAATGTTTATTTTGCTCCATCAGCTTGCAAGGACACAATGTCCGCCTGGCTCAAAGTTGAATGTTTCTATTTGGAACTGACAGCCAAATATTCTCATGCCTACCCTATTATTGCAGGTGATCTTAATGCAAGGATAGGAACTTACCTGGTGGACCCTGCCACTCACTGTGACAGTCTGATAGTAAGCAAGGAACAACTTACAGCCAATTTATGCCACTCTAAAGATTCTTTTATCAATCCTGCAGGGATATGTATGCTTCAATTTGCTTCAAAAATGATGTGCTTATTTTGAATGACTGTAGTGTCAACAACAACTGGGGTGAGTTCACATTCATCTCCTCTAGGGGGTCAAGTGTGGTTGATTATATCCTAGTCCATAAGTATTTGAAAACATTGGGGTGTAACTTTAGAATTGCAGAGCGTTTTGATAGTGACCTTCTGCCTCTGGAGCTTTCCCTTACCATTCCAGGGCCCTTAAGGATGGAAGTGCAACATTATCCATCTTCCAGTCTAACTATTACTGTGAGCTCCAAAAAAGATCAAATGGTCTAATGAAACTGCACAGGCCTTTAACAGGCTTGTTTATTCTTCTAGCTATACAAACGCCATTAATCAGATTACTGCAGACACTTCTCCTGGAAGGGTATCTTAGCTTATAAGGAGATGACTCAGGACCTGTTCTCCTCCCTCCAAAATAAAGTCTGCACCACAAACGCCCGAAAGCCCACACTAATAAATAGTTTAATTGGAAGTGTGCTAATCTCAGGAGAACAATCCAGTCTATATACTGTTCTTATCAAGAGAACAATGAATGCCAACTACCTCGCTCATATTATGAAGAAAAAAAATACAAGAAGCTTTTGCATTGCAAAAAAAGCGAGGCAGCCAGAGAGTCATGGCAACTATTGATAGGGGCATCTCTTACTAATAACTGCAAAACGTTCTGGCAGATAGTGTCTGGAGCTTTAAGCAATAGCAACAGGAGTATGGAATGTCATATCTCCGCTGATATCTGGGAGAGTCATTTTCATGCTGTCTTTAGTGGCTGCCACACATCAAATTTCTCCCCATCTGCCTCCGGACACTCCCGAATGGACACCAACACTGTCAAGGACTTATTACTCCAGCTAAAGTTGGGCAAGGCTCCTGGTCCAGATGGTATTCCTTCAGAGATGTTGAAAGGTAGTATCAGCTGGTAGAACCCACTTTTGGCTTATCTTTTTTCCCTTATAAACAAATCTGGCTTAATTCCTGCAGCCTGGCTGAAGGCCTTTGTCATTCCAACCCACAAAAAAGGCCCCAGAGATGTTCCACATAACTATCAGCCTATCAGTTTCTTATCTATAGTTGGGAAGGTTTACGCTAGTTTTCTAAGCCTCAAACTAAAAGTGTGGATTAGTGATAATAACATTCTGGGAGAAGAGCAGATTGGTTTGGTACTGGCCCATTTGGCACAGAAATACACTGTACCAAAAGGAGGCAAACTTCACAGCATTTATCGATTTAAAATCTGTGTTTGACTCAATATCTTGTGATCGTCTCTGGAACAAACTATTGAATTCTATTGAAAGAAGACTTCTGTTTTTGATTCAGTCTCTGTACTACAGTACATCTGCCCAGGTTCGATACAGTAAGCATGGACGTTTCACAAACGAGATTATTTGCCCACGAAGTGTTAGACAAGGATGTATTCTTTCCCCTATTTTATTTAATCTATATCTGGCAGAACTCCCCTCTATGCTGGCATCATTACCATCTCACCCACCTAAAATCGGTCTAACAAAAGTTTATATTCTCCTCTATGCTGATGATGCCATTCTGATTTCTCAGACTTATTTGGGCCTCAAGAGATTACTGAGCGACTTTGCTGAATACTGTAAAAATAATCTTTTAACAATTAACTACTCAAAAACTAAAGTATTGGTCTTTTCTAGGAGGAAGGTAAGATTCCCTTGGTCTATGGGGAAACACAGAATTGACCAAGTTGATTCATATAAATACCCGGGTATATGGTTCCATGAAGCTCTAAATTGGAGACTGCATGAAAAATATGCCAAGGTCAAAGCCGAACAAAACGTGGGTGTGCTAACCCAGTTCTTCTTTATGAAGGGTGGGATTTTTTTACCAGCAGCCACCTAGGTTTTTAAAGCCAGAACTGTGTCTCAGGTTCTGTTTGGGGCTACTAGAGGGCAGATTCAAGAAAATCCCAATGAATAATAGGTGCTGCCCCTGTAATAATGCTGAGGTGGAGTCCATCTTGCATGTCCTATTCTACTGCAGTTATTACCAAGAGGCCAGGAAAGACCTAATTCGTCCTATTATACAGTGTTTCCCTGGTCACTCTCCTGATTCTCTTATGATTGTTTTACTCCAGGGCACCAATAAGTCTATCACTGAGCAAGTGGCCAAATATCTGAATCAGGCTATTCTCATTAGACCACTCATGAAATGTTTGATTATTATGTTTTTTAAAAAAAATTGATTATCATTTTTACAGTTTTTGTATCCTTTCTTTTTACCATCATGTATTTTTATTAATGTGTGTGTACTTAACATGTTATTATAATGGTCTGTTGACTGCGAATAAAGATTGAATGATTGACCCCAGTGCATGTTATGGTGGAGGTGGCTTCATACCATTCTACAGCTTATAACTTCCAGTAGGAGTTGTAGGTTGGTACAAAGCCACCCCCATCGCACCACATACTGGGTTTGGATGACACACGAAGGCTTCTTTTACCCCCCTGATCATCCGAACACCCCCTTAGTGGTCGAGTGTGGGTTGTCTTGAACTGTCGGGTTTTATTGTTGAATCTTGGGTTTCTGTGTTGTCTGAAGGCAGCCAGGGTAGTTTGTTAACCATGCAGTGTGGCTTATTTTGTTTAACTAGCCACCTTGTGAACCTATGGTTTGATGTTGGGTTGTTCAGTGTGGTTAACAAGCCACACTGCATGGTTAACAAGCCACCCTGGCTGCATTCAGAAAACACAATAACCCACCCTGCAAAAATCATGCTGCATTCAGGCAACATGCTAGCCCACAGTTCTACAAAAAAACCATACTCAACCCCTGAGTATGGTTAACATGTTGTGTGAATAGCCCCATAGATACATAGATAGATCTTCCATAAATTTCTGTAATTTCCTTTAAAAACCATCTAAGATAGTGGCCATCATCATACCCTGTGGTAGTGAATTCCATGAATTAGTGATGTGTTGTGTAAAGTATTCTCTTTCGTCTGCCTTGAATCTACTGCCAATTAATTTCATTAGGTGACCCTATGATGTAATATTATGAGAAATAATTCTTCATACCTGATTTCTTTACACCATAAACCTCTACCATACCCATTCCACACTAACTGTTTTTCCCAGACCTACAATACCACTTTTTAAAGCCTTTTTTCATAGGGAAGGTGCTCCAACCTCTTGATCTTTTTGATTCCCCCTTTCTGCACTTTTACCATCTCTATGATGATCATAGAACTAAAATTGTACACACTATAATTGTACATACTATTCTAGAACTGTACACATCACTCCAAATTCAGTTACGTTCTAGACTTATATAAAGGCGTTATGATGCTGACAGTTTTATTTTCAATCCCTTTTCTAATAATCCTTAGCATGGAATTTACCTTTTCCACCTCTGCTGCACAGTACATTGATGTCATATTGACCAGCCAGATATCAATTACCCATTTTGCATCCAGTTAATCTATCATCTGATCTTGGATTAGGATGCCATCCTGGTTTGTTTTACTGAATGGATGAGCTGGGAAGAGCTTTTCTCTCTCCTCTATCGACCTGGGGTTCTCAGTACCATTTAATGGTCATTGAGTCAGGTTGCTGTAGTTCAGCTTTTCCAACTTGGTGCCCTCCAGATGTGTTTGATTACAACTCCCATCACCCCCAGCCAGGGAATGATGGGAGGCATAAATCAAACACCAGGTTAGGGAAAGCTGCTGTAGGAATTCTCCCTGTTAGCTAGTCTGGGAGTAGGAATATTGAAGGGCAGAGTAAAATACCTTTAAAGTGTGTGTGTGTGTGTGTGTAAAATCATATTAGCAAAAAAAATGGACAAAAGACTAATAACATTTACAACATATGGTTTCTATAATGGAATATCAATTTTCACTAGAAGTTAAATCATAGACCCAGTTTGCATATAATGGTAGCAAATCATAGGTTAATTAATAATCAACCCACAATTTGCTACATTGAATGCCAGGTGTGTGCAACCTTGGGCTGATCAGAGGTTGCTCTGTGATAATAATAATAATAATAATAATAATAATAATAATAATAATAATTTATTTCCCACCCGCCTCTCCATCTGGATCGAGGCGGGGAACAACAATATAATAAAATACATAAAACTGATCAAAACATGACGCACATTATTAAAACTGCATTAAAACATCCTAAAACAGTGATGGGCAACCTTTTGAGCTTGGTGTGTCAAACTTCGCCAAAAAACTGAGCATAACTCGGGTGGTGTGTCACTTTGAGGAAAAAACATTATTTCGCGATATTTATAGTTTAAATAACATAAATGTATAATTGTTATTTAATTTGCGACTAGAGTCTTAGTTGTTAGACTCTAACTCCAAGATTCTAGTCGCAAATGTTTCATCCTCAGAAGCAGCAAATGTTTCATCCTCGGCTACTGCACTTGGCCGTGCAGGAGCCGAGGATGAAACATCCTTCTCTAGGGTGACCAGATTTTAAAAATAGGTTCGCCATCACTGTCCTAAAACATCCTAAAAACTTTCTAAATGTCAAAACCCAGACACTGTGAGTTAACAATCCATAGTTAACCAACAATTAGCTGTTAGGTTAGCTGGATTGTTTAACCCATGATTAGCCCACAGTGTCCAGGATTGGCCATCAGTGGGGGTTGCATATTTGAAATGGCACAATTTGCCACTGTTACTTGCAAATGGGGCCATAGAGTTTGAAAGAGTCATCCAATCTAAACTCTGCTCAATGCAGGATACAGCTATAGCATCTCTAAGAGGTGGCCATTCAGGCTTTGTTTCAATATCTTCAGTGAATAAGATATTGAAACAGAAGATAAGATACAGAAGGAGATATTTAAGTATTGTTGACAGTGGAACAGACAGTCTGTTCCACCATCAAACAGCTCGTGCCATTAGGAAACTCCTCCTAATGTTTAGCTAAAATCTGCTTCCCTGTAATTTCCATCCATTAGTTCTAGTGCTGCCATCTGCATCAACAGAGAACTTCTGTGTGTGACAGACCTTCAGATATTTGGAGACTGCTATACTAAAACACACACAGTTCTTTCAGCTCTTCCTCATAAGACATGGTTTCCAGACCCCTCACAATCCTAGTTATCCTCTGGATAGTGTAGACACATATCATAATGAATTCATTATATGGTAGGCTGACCATATGAAAAGGAGGACAGGGCTCCTGTAACTTTAACAGTTGTAGAGAAAAGGGAATTTCAGCCAGTGTCATTTGTATGCAATCAGTTCCTAGTGAAATTCCCTCTTCATCACAACTGTTAAAGTTGCAGGGGCTCTGCCTTCTTTTGTATCTGGACACTCTAGTATAGTGCCTGCAACTTTAACTGTTGTGATGAAGAGGGAATTTCATCAGGAAAGAATTGAATACTAATGACCCTGGCTGAAATTCCCTTTTCTCTACAACTGTTAAAGTTACAGGAGCCCTGTCCTCCTTTTCATATGGTCAGCCTATTATATGGTCAAGGGAGCCCTGCCCTCTTGAACAGACACAAAAGAGGGCAGGGTGCCTGCAGCTTTAATTGTGGCGATGACAAGGGAATTCCACTAGATACTGTTTGCATACAAATGACACCAGCTGAATTTTCCTTTTTGATACAACTGTTAATGATACAGGAGCCCTGTCCTCCTTTCCATATGATCACCCTATTATAATGCTAATAATTATATTAGGTACTTAAATTGTGTCTCCTGCTTTTTGGGGTACTAGGTTAGCACATAATAAAATGATGATCCTAGCACTCACTTGACTCCTTTCCGCTTGCTATGATGGCTATGGGATTTCCTTTAATTTATTTAAGGGAATTTTCACACATGAACAATATTTTATTTCTCTGGGCACCTGCGAATGGCAGTAATATGACATATGAGAGGCCAGAGAAACCCATTTCAAAGCTCATCGAGAGCCAAAATGAAAGGGCATTACATTTGCATATGTGAGCAAATCTGATGCATTCTGGTCACCTCTGAATGAATGGAATCTTAAAGACTACATGAGAGAATTATGCCTGAAAATTAAGCATCTGGGCTCCCCTTCTCACGAATTATTGCAACTAAAAGTGGAGAAGTGCTGCAATTCATGAGAAGTTCATTAAAATATTGATATCGGTAATTTAAACAGCAATTTTTGAATCACTTGTAGAAATGATGACACATTAATGCAGATAAATGCATTAAAGGAAGCATTAAATATAAAGGAAGCATGGAACAACGGGAAAATAACCATCTATAATATTGGCCAGAGTAGAATTGCTCCGCCTGCATAAGCAAAAGGGACAGTCTGTCCCCACGGCCCCCACACTGCAGTTTTTATTTGGTTAATTGCAAGTGAGGGAAGTGTTGTTTGGATTTATTTTTGCCTAGAACTTGGCAGAAACATGAGAACTCAGCTTTTTGACAGTAGTTTCTGCAACGTAGCAGTCTGACACATTTTAACTGATTCTAGTAAATTTTAATCTTTACTATTTTAATCACACTAATTCAGCTGTAATTTTATTAACAGGAGCTGCTGATAGAACATGACCTCTCTTTGAGAAAGAAAAAGAAGGATATGGCTATGTTTTTTGAAGGCTTTGGGAACATTTGCACAACATTTCTGTGTTTAAATTCTATTATGTAATCCATTTGTGAATAACAATTTCTGAATTCTACACTCTTTCAGATTTAACGTGTTGGGGAAATTGTGTAAAAATACAGAAGAGGTTTTTTTTTTTAAAAAAAAACTTTAAATAAAAAAGAAATTGCTGTGCACAATGGGACATGTTGGATGTATAACCATAGTTTCAAATGCTTACTTATAATTAAATATCTAAATGCTGCTCAGGATGTTATTCCTGAAATACTTGGGCATACTCAGTCACATCAGTGTGTCCAGCTCTTTATTAAAAACATGATGTCATAATATGGATGTGGTTCTATTGAGCATGCAACATCTCACCATGCATTTCTAAACAATGTGTGGTTTATGCAAACTTGCTTCCCAATCCAGTAATCTGCTGGCACAGTGGTTCCAGTAACACATTTCAATATGCAAAAGAATGCATACGCAGGACTATCATCTCTGTTGAAGTGACATTCTAATGCACTTTTATTTCAGAAAGCAAAAATCTTCTAGACTGTTTCCCAAGATTCTGCATTGTAAGCATGTACTCACTATTCCTCCAAAGCATTCCGGGTCGTAATGCAGGAGCTGGACTAGATAATTGCTGCTGTGGGGAAGGAATTTTGATTGGGGAAGAGGCATAAAGGGAGAGGGAGAGGGGGTGTTTAATCCTTTTCCCAATCAAAATCATCCCACAACTGCTATTAGTGCCAAAATGGAAAACATACAGGAGGATTAGACATTCGCATACAAAGTGCCCCTACTCCAATCAAAACTGCAGCTGCCCCACAACTGCTTTAAGGATAAAGATGGGAGATCCAATGACATCTCTCACATCACATCTGTTTTAGTCCTAAGAAAAACCACAGCTGAAAGTCTAGTTTGAAATAAAATAAACACAATGTTTGTGAAGTGATTTGGAAATCCAACAGACATTACCATTTTAAGACAACTTTCTACTATAGATTTCTTAGGGCACAATCCTATGCATATTTAGTCCTACAACTCCCAGCATTCCCCAGCCAGCCATGCAAACAGTGAAGTTATTAAGTAAATATGAGACATCACTTAAGTCATGAAAAATAAACTTCAATAAAGCTTGCTGTTCCTAAAAGAAATACTCCCAAAATGGCTCTTTCTACATTACAGAACCAATATTGTAATGTAAAACAAATTAAAGTGATTGAGAATATATCAGTTTAAAGAATAGTAGGAAGGTAGAATAGGAGTTTTGTTAAATTAACTGTTGTCTTCAAAGTGCATAACAGTGTGAAAACGAAGGCCATGATTGCAATTTTTTTTTAAAATGCAGTCATTTAAATGTAGGTCTAGTTTAGGTGGGGTAAAAATAAGTCATATACAGCTGGATATTTCCATGTTCCAGAACTACATCAAATTGTATGCACTATTTGGCAATAAATTGTCTCCCCAAAATGGAAAGGTCTTAGTACACAAATACATTTGCAAATAATTAGAAGTAGCACACAGGATTTTTTCCCTATAATTTGTTATTAACTAATGTGTTATTAGCATGTCTCTTTGTATAAACTGTTTTACTTACATAACATGTTTGCCTTCCTTCAACTCTTTTCAGGGTAGGATTTCAAAACACTTTGCAAACATTAACACTTGATGGATAATGCCATCACTGCAGAAGAAGAACCGAACCATTATCGCTTGCATTTTAAATGTGGGAAAAGAGACAGTAGTATTGGCACCAGATAACAACAGAACTAAGAACAGAATCTAAATTGTGACCGTTAAGGTACCCCACTCATGCCTGCATGGCTGTGCTTGAACACAATAGTTCTGGACCACCGTCTTACACTGAGGTGTGTATATCCTCAATAATTGAAGTATCAAAATTAAGGGAGGCACGGCAGTGCCTCCCTTGTTAAGGGCGGTCAGTAAAAAACAAGTTCCACCATGTTAAAGTGATAATTGGGGAGGGGTCATTCTAACAGCCATAAAATCGAAAATGTTTCACTAATGTTTGTTTTACAATTCCTGAAAATTTCAAGAAGATTGGTGAAAGACTGAGGGAAGGAGAGCAGTTTAAAGTAAAAAGATTAAAGAATCCCCTGAATCCAAAACCGAAAATTGAACTCAGGGGTTGCGACTATTTTTTGCGCAGCTGTCCTTACCTTCAGGGAGCCTTATTCATTAATGCAATGGCAGGGTCTACTTCCTCCCATTCTAGTGTAGGTGGAACTGCTTTTCTTTTAAAAAAAATTCGCTTAAGTGGATTTTATTAAATTTAAACTGTGCCTCTTTAAGAAATCCGGCGGCCATTTTGATTATGGCACACTTTCAGTAGAGTCTCTCCCCCCTCCCTCCTGCGTCAGCTACAATGGCTGCTTCCTCTAGCAAAGACAGTGCTGTAGTCTCTTCTCAGAAGTAAGTTCTATTGACTGAATGCAATGGTCTTACTCCCAGGTAAGTGTGTAGAAGATTGTAGCCTTTATTTAAAAAAAAAACAGTCTGGAACCTTAGAAGGCGGAGAGGGAGAGATGTGAGTGAGAATTCCCTCTCCTTTACAGCACTATAACTCTACAATTAACAACTTGCTTTGCATGTGTGTATGTTCATTTGATTATGGCTGCTGATCATTATTTTCATATCAATTCAATCCAAGGCATGTCTGCTCAGAAGTAAGTTCCACTGAGTGCAATGAGTCTCATTCCCATTGCACTAGCTTGAAGGGGTGTGTGGATTTGGCTGTACTTCTCTTTGAGAGCTCTGTGTATTTAGGGACCAAGGCTTTTCGTAAGAGAAGGGGTTAAGCTCCCCCCTTTTTTAAAAAAAAAAAAATCCATGTATTTGATTTTTAAAGAATTATTCCTTCATTGTTATTATAATTAATAATAATAATTAGTAGAAGTAGTAATACATTTCTTAGTGTTACATTTATATCCTGCCTTTTTTTCTTCTTGCAAGGAACCTAAAATGACTTACACAATCCTCCTCCATTTTATCAGCACAACAACCCTGTAGGGCAGAAGAGTCAGTGACATTCTGAATTCTCTTAGCTTTTCTAATATTTTTTTATCAGGTTGAACAAAACTATTGTGTATTGTTATCTCCAGTACCAACATCTTTGACAGGCTTAATATAGGATTCATTGATCACAGGCTATTTTTAGAGCAAAAAAAATAAAAATAAAATTCTAAACTTGGATAGATTAAAATTAAATTGAGCAATATTTCTAAACACCCACATGGCTATTCTTGGTACTGGGTCAGATGTAGTGCTATAAGAGGATGTTCAGATTCCATTTAGTTGATCAGTTGCAAAGAAGTTTCTCTAGTAAGGAGGAAGGGGAAAGCCCTAGACTGATCATTCTTTCAAGTGCCATATCTCCCCCCACAAAAAACCATGAGGTAGGTTAGGCTAAGAGTCTATGACTGGCCCAAAACCATCTAGTGAGTTTCTTCTGCTGCTCACTTTCACAGAAATGTAAAACAGATGTTTGGTAATGTTTGGGTGTATGGAATGTGCTACTACCCTGTAAGATAGGTTAGGCTGGAAATTTAGGCCTGGCCCACTGTCTATCTATGTGTGCCTGCCTCTTTCATATATACACACAGAAAGGCATCCTTGGGTTTGTTCTTTACTTACTATATATAATCATAAACTACGTGTGAAGTCTGTCTCAATTGATGCAATACACTCACTTTTCACACTTCCTAATACATTTGTTTCCCAACTAACTTACCGCTAATACAGTCATGAATCTAATACTAAAATATGTCATTTTTACTATAGTAAGATTAAAGAATCCACATACATCAAGTGCAAATCAGAGAACACACTATTTTTCATATTAGTGTTCAAGAATTAGGATTCTTTTCCTAATTACGCCTTACACGGATGTTGCCTTTTTCACAGCAGTCGGATCAACATTTTCATCAAGCTGTCCACCTCCCCTGTTCCAAACTCTTTCTTGGTCAGTCACCTCTAATTAGCTCAGATCCTGTTAGTGTATATGTGAAATTGTGATCCCCCAATGTGCATCACTTTACACTTGCTTACATTGAACAGCATTTGCCCTTTTCATGGCCATTCTCTTGGTATGCAGAGACATTTATGGAGCTCCTCACAATCCTCCATTGTTTTAGCAAGACTAAATAATTTGGTATCATCACCAAACATGGCTACGTCACTACCACCCTCATTCTAATATTATGAGAAAGGGAGAAACTGCCTCCCTATCCACTTTCTTCACAACATGCATATAGGAGTGAGCAGTGAGATGGCCAAATTTGCTGCTGACCTCAAAATATTTAGGGTTTTTAAAATGAAGTGAGATTACTAAGAGCTCCAAAAGAATCTCTCCATAGTGGGAAAATGGGCATCAAAATGGCAACAACAGTTCTACATAAGCATTTGTAAAGTGATGCACACTGGAGCAAAGCATCCCAACATCACATATACACTGATGGGATCTGAGCCTGCAGTGACTAAACAAGAAAAAAAAACCTTGGGAATGTGGTTGACAGCTCAGTGAAAATGTCAACCCAGTGTGTGACAGCTGTAAAGACAGCAAACTCCATGTTAGGCATTATAAGAAAAGTAATTGAGAATAAAACTGCCAGTCTCATACTGCCTTTATACAAATCTATGGTGTGACCACACTTAGAATACTGTGTACAGTTCTGCTTAACTATAGAATTTAGTATCACAAGATGTTGTGCTGGCCACCATTTTGGATGGCTTGTCCTCCTTTCCATGTGGTCACCCCATAACATGACACTATTCCCTTCTGAAGAGGTCTGGACCTCAGACTACTAAAGACAAAGTGGCAGACCATAATAACAGTGTTCATATGCCCATTGCTTTATGAGGCTTCTGCAGGTTACCAAACAGAGAACTATCAGGCCATAAAGTTGCCTAAATGGGTCTGCCAGAAACTTGGCCTCACCGTTCCTGTTAGGTCCATGTCCTACAGCAAATGCTCTCAGCTGAACGTGATGGAATCCCATCCTTCATCCCTTGATTTAATTTACTGACTTCCCTTGGCTGGGCCTTGCAGGGAACAATAGGGTAGACGGAGCAGGCATACATAGCACGCGCAGAATGCTGAGAGTGGCAAATCTAAAGGCAAATAAGTTGCTTTTAAAGAACCAAGGAAATTCAATGGGTCTTTTAAGTAAATATCTATGGATGGAAATGCAGCCCATGCAGGCTTGAAATTTGACCACAAACATGATCACAATCTGCTACTTTCAGATGCAAACAGGAAGAAAAAGCATGTAGCATAAAATGAGCTATAATAATTAATATAGTAAACTGTAACTTATTATAATTTAGGATATTTTCCTGTATCATCTTGTGTGCTTCCAGAATTAATCAGGGAGTTTTTAGTCCAGTAGAATTTTTTTTCAGGTTCTCTCCAAATAATGACACAAAACATGGAATGCTTCTTTTCATGAGTCAGTCATAGAAAGCTTTTATTTCTGGACATTGGCTATTGAAAAATTCAAATGAGACCCCTCAGATTTCAAGTGAGAGAGCATAACTTCTGGGGTTCATTTATTATTTTGAAAAGTGGGTGCAACACATATCACTAGCTTTGATTTTATATTGGATGTCAAAATGGTGTAACATCCTAGCTGATGCTGGCTGCTTGTCGACTGTATAATATCCAGTCATCCGTTACACAAACCCATGAAATTCATTAAACAAAAAACCTACGGTTTACAAAAACAACGTTAACCAGAGCATGTGCCAGCATGCCTGGCACATGCTCTGGTTCTAGATCTGTAATGAATAGTTCCCCTTTTGTTATCACGCATGCTGCTATATGCGAGATGTGTTTGAGAGATGTTTAAGACCCTGTATTTGGTAAGGATATGGAACAGCATTCCCCATCTTGTTGCCCTCCAGGTGTTTGAGATGACAAGTCCCAGCATTCCTGACCATGGGAGTTGTAGTCCAACACCTTTGGAGGGCACCAGGTTGGGGAAGGGCTGCTCTAAACAAAAAAAAGAGAAGTAGGTGGCCCTAAGTTGTTCGTGATCAGTTTTCCACAACCCCACAGTCACCTCTGCATATCATAATTTCCATCCTATCCTCATGGTTTATCTGCTTTGGGAGAATGAGAATTTCACTTGCACTTTCTGCCTCCTTAGGGAGGATGTGGCATTAAGGCTTGGGAACCTTAACTCCCAATTTCCCTGCTTTCTGGTACTTGGTTGGACACTGTGGAGCCTTAACATTGTTTTTGTAAACCGTAGGTTTTTTGTTTAATGAATATACATTATAAGCAAAGGAAAGAACTGCATGCCTCGAATGGTTTGACACTGCAGTGGAAACACCTTCCATTTCAGAAGAGACTTATCTACCACATGTAGGCAAGGTGAAAGATTCTGATTGCCTTTCTTTTATAAAGCTAAGGCATAAAGAAACAACCTCCACCCAATTACAAGTACGTGTCAAATTTTAGAATTTGGCAAAGGTTACATTGTGCAGTGCCCCCATATAACCTCTATTTGTGAGCTTAGCAACAGATCACTCACCATTCAGACCAGAAGTTGCATTGAATTTATAGCACAAATTAGACTACTGATGAATGAAAGAATGAATGAAAATGTGTGCGACTGAGTGGGGAGAGGGAGGGGGGAGAGAGAGAAAACAGAAGCCTTGGCAACAATCAAAATAGCTGAGGAACCTCTTTATAGGTATTATTGTTAGCTCCATTGAAGGCACAGGAGAGACCTTGAGATCAGGAAAGAATATTGTCCATAACAGCACTTCAAACTGACAGCCTTGATCAAAAATATTGTGCGTCTGTGTACCGCATATGCACTTAGGTTGGCCATTTAAATGAACAGGGAAAAAGTTAATGTGACAATTTGGCTGCCTGCAGGATGCTAAGAATAAAGGACACATGCGCTTCACAATCAAAATGGCCGTATGCCTGAAAAAAGGCAAGAGGGGATTAAATCTTCCCCAACTCTGGTTAATGTGTGACAACACCAGAACATGGAGTGCCTCTCTCAGAGAAATGGAGTGGACAAATTCCTCCTGGAGACGTGTACCATGGCAGGGGCTGTGCCTGGGGTTGCCAGTGGGCATAGCTTCTCTCATACAGGTTGGACATAATGTCTGCAACTGTGTAAATTTGCTTAAAGACTTCACTGTATAAACTAAGAACTATTCCAACCAGTGCAATATTAAAAGACGTTGTAAAGTTGGGGGGGGGGAATGCAGAAAGAGGCAATTAAAATGATCAAGGGGCTGGAGCAACTCCTCTATGAGGGATGGTTACAACAGCTGGAATTGTTTAGCTTAGAGAAAAGGCAAGAGAAAAGGCAAGACGTGATAGAGGTGTATAAAATTATGCATGATGTGGAGAATGTAGATAGGGAGACATTTTTCTCCCTCTCTCATAATACTAGAATCTGGGGTCATCCCATGAAGCTGATTGGTGGGAGATTCAGGGCCAATAAAAGGAAGAACTTCTCCACACAAGATGTAGTGATGGCCACCAATTGGGATAACTTTCAAAGGGAGTTAGACAAATTTGTGGAGAAGAAGGCTATCAATGGCTGTATGCTATCTCAACTATCAGACACAGTATGCCTATGTATACCAGTTGCTGGGGAACATGGACAGGAGGGTGCTGTTGCACTCATGTCCTGCTTGTAGGTTTCTAGTTGGTAGCTGGCTGACCACTGTGTGAACAGAATGTTGGACTAGATGGACCTCTGGTCTCATAGAATCATAGAATAGTAGAGTTGGAAGGGGCCTATAAGGCCAACCCCCTGCTCAATGTCCAGCTGCATCTTGAATACCTCGAGTGTGGGAGAGCCCCACTAGAGTCTGATCCAGCATGGCTCTTATGTTTTTAAGCTGGGTCCATTCATCTTTAACGAATTTTTCACACCTAAAGAAAGCCAAGCATCAGTCCACTGATTCTGCTGAGACGCCAGTGCCATCTGGCTCCTCCTCTTCCCAAACAATTTCCTTTCCAGCTTGTTATTAATATGAACCACTATGTAACTTAAGAATTGGGTGCCGAGTTTGCTTATTTTTCTCTTCCCTCTACATCCCCTTTTCCTGCATTGAACAGGGGGTTGGACTCGATGGCCTTATAGGTAGGGGGACCATATGAAAAGGAGGACAGGGCTCCTGTATCTTTAATAGTTGCATAGAAAAGTGAATTTCACCAGTCCTGCATGCATGCAAATGACACATCCTGAAATTCCCCTTTCAATAGAACTGTTAAAGATACAGGAGCCCTGTCCTCCTTTTCATAAGGTCATCCTACTTATAGGCCCCTTCCAACTCTATTCTATGATTCTATGATTCCATTTGTGTCATACCCATTTCAGATGTAAATATGTGGGCAGGGCGTGTCTTATGTTTATTGATTTTATATAAACTACCTTGGTTCCTCCTCCACATAGCAAATTAATGGGCTCAGGTTAGTTCACATTGCTGGGTACTTGAGACCTATGATACTGTGACATACATTGCTCTGTGTGTATGTTTTTCACCTGAACCCAGTTATCCAGTCATGCTGGCACTTGGAGCCCATGACCAGTAGGAGAAGCTCAGCATTGTGGTTTAATCTGAAGGGAAAAGGTCAAAAGCTCTGAGGTCTTTTCCTGAAGTTTCATTGTATAAACTAGGCTGACCATATGAAAAGGAGGACAGGGCTCATGTAACTTTAACAGTTGTAGAGAAAAAGGAATTTCAGCCAGTGTCATTTGTATGCAATTAGTTCCTGGTGAAATTTCCTCTTCATCACAACAGTTAAAGTTGCAGGCACTGTACTAGAGTGACCAGATACAAAGGAAGGCAGGGCCCCTGCAACTTTAACTGTTGTGATGAAGAGGGAATTTCACCAGGAACTAATTGCATACAAATGACACTGGCTGAAATTCCCTTTTCTCTACAACTGTTAAAGTTACATGAGCCCTGTCCTCCTTTTCATATGGTCAGCCTATATAAACTAAAGCCTTTGTCTACTGGCAGGGCTAGTAAAGGACCTTCATTCCCCCCCTCCCAATTGCTCTTGGGTCAGCCTATGATCCAATAAAAGGCTACCACTCACAAAAGCCCATTCTTCATTTAATGGAATATTTGAATCAGCCAACTAACAGGTGATAAGTTGACCACTCAATTGACCAACATTTCAACACTAATTTTCTTTGCATGCAGAATTACACATAGGATTAGTTGGAAGTAGTTTATATTGAAACCGATGGGACTTGCGTCAGAGGTAAATTATTTAGGATTGAGCTGAAACCTGCTCAAACAGTTAATATTCTGATTTATGTCAATCAGCTTATCCATCTTCTCTTATTATTATTAGAGCATGTCAAAGTAATCAGTAAAAGTTCTATAAATAATCTCTCTCTACTATGCAGAAACTTTGCAGTAACTCTGTACAATACCTGAACTCTAATTTTTCATATGTAAAGAAGAAAAATCTATTTCAGTATGTAGGCAGGAGGGAAAAACCCCTCTTTACTCCTCTGAAACTTTAGTTTGTCTTATATAAGCAGAGCAGATATAAATATCTAGAAATCTTTGTGGATTTTTTTTTAGCTAGCACTGAACACTTAGAATTAAAATGAACATTCAAGCCCTCTGAGAATTTTAATTACCAAGTTATTTTATATAATTTTATGAAAAGTAGTAGATGATCAAATTAATAAACATATTATCTAGTTGATTAGTTAGAGCTATACAACAAGTAATAATTTGTGTGTGTTGCTTATATTTCGTAAACATCAAGGTCACAATCCAGTGCAAGTTAAAATACCTTTACGCCCAAGTGATTTGCAAAGCAAGTGCATATTTAGTTCATTGATCAACAGGACTTTAAAAGGTAGTCATTGTTTGCTGGATTATGGGTTATTGTTGTTTTCATGGATATGGTTTATTTTATCTGTATTCATAAGCAAGAATGAGAAATCACAATGCAGATGCAGATTACCTTTTTTCACCTTAGAGAGCTGATGTACATATTTATCATTGCAGCATGACACCATTATCATGTTGTAGGATTCCACACTGCATCAGTCACATGAGACAACCAGATGAATGGCATTGTTACTTCCTATACTAAATGTCTGCATGGAAAATAAATGTAGGGGAAATAGCAACCCTAGCTGAAAATAAACTTGTTGATACCCTAGAATATAGTTTATTTCCCCCACTTGCCCCTCCTCCTCCTGTAGTCTGCCCACCTGCCCAGCCGGGCAGGTATCCCACCTTCCTTTGTGGATTTTCAAGCCTTTGCTGGGTCTCCTTTCTCCACCCATGTACAGCAGAAAGGGGTGTCTCTAACTCCTTGAAACTTTGAACAAATGGAACAAAATTAATATACAGGTTCCCCTTATGTACTAATGGATAAATGTGGGACTTTGCATTTTCATGGCAAAGCAAAGATTTATCTACATGTGAAACAAACCATTTGCTTCCCTTCCCACTCCTAGCCCCTTCACCTTTGCTGAATTGGGAACTGGTGGCCTGACTAGAATGGAGAGATGCTTACACTGCACCAAAAAGGCAGCGGTGGGGCTCCAACTCCTTGAAAGTTTGCAGAAATGGAACAAAATTTAATATACACATTCCTCGTATGGGGAACCACCACATACATTACTGGATAAATGCAGGACTTCGCATTTTATTGGGAAAGTGAGGTATTACCCACCATTTGGGAACCACGCAGGGTGTGGGAGGTGAAACTTATTTGGAATCAGAGACACAGCTGAGTGTGTCAGGGAAATAAGTTTGCTCGGAGATCACTTGAGAGGAGCAGAGAGGTGGCAGCATTTTTGCCCACTCTTGTCTAGAGGCTCAGCAGGTGATCTCTGTAACCCACTCTATCACAATAGATGACATGCTAACCCACCATAGGTAAAATAACCCATATGGCTGCGTTTGGACAACACAGTAGTCAATGGCTCAGTTTGGACGACATATTAAGCAACGGAGGCGTAAATAACGTACTGACTGTGCGTTAGGCAGGAGGAGCTCCACAGATGACACATTGCAGCCGGCGCTGCTCAGAACGGCAAACGCCCCGGCTGCTGCGAACTTGCGGTGGCCATTTTGGTTGCAGCCTCTCCTCCGTGTGTCCCCCAGCCGTATCCCAGCATGCACCGTGAGTTCTGCTGGCTGCATAGAGCGGCTGGTTTTTTTTGGCTGCTCTAGGCAGCAGAACTCTATTCCGAAACGGAATAGTCCATGGGGGGGGGGGGGGGTGAATTCAAACGACACTTTAAATAACGGGGCCTGTTGTTTCGCTCCGTTGTTTAAGGTGCCTGATTAACATAGTCAGTTGTGTGTGCATTGTGTGTTGCCCTCCAGACAACACAATAAGCAACACAATTGACGAGTGTTCCCCCCCTCCTCTGTTGCCTAATGTGTCGTCTGAACTGAGCCAATGTTGGGTTAATACTCAACTCCACAGTTTATTATTGAGGAGGTACTCCCTACACAACATGATTATACTCAACCGTGGTGTGGATTAAGGCCAGTGTCAAGTTGACTATTAGCCAACGGTGGGTTTGATTGACACATCCCCTGCCCTCTCTCCCCACAGTCCTCCCACTGGTATCCCATCAGCCATTGCAAGTTCTGCTGGCTAGACTAGAGCGTCAGCCACCGATTTGGTACCTCTTGCCAGGGGACTCTGTAGTCGCTGAAAATAAGGAACTGCGAGCAACAAAATAGTCAACTGTGCTTGACACATGACACAATAATCAATGGTTGTTTAAACAATCAACTCTGCACAGTGTTGGTTATTTTGGCCAAATAACCAGCCATGGTGTGAAAGCTGTGGTCCCAACAGGTGACACAATAACCAACCGTTGACTATTTAACCCACTGTTGGTTATCGTGACATCCGAACCCAGCCTGTAGGTTCCCAGGGTGGCTTATTTGGGGGAAATAACTCACCATGGGTGGGAAAAGAGCTCACAGGCAACACACTAAGCCATCATAGTTAAATAAACCACTCAGTCACAGTCTTGATTCATAGGTGTTTGAGTCCCTCACAGCACTAATGTTGCCTGTGTGCAAGAACTACAAGGGATGGGTAGATGATGTTACTTTATAATTTATAATTTCCCCCTAAAAAGAATCAAAGGAGTAAGGCAGCTTTCACCAACTTAGTGCCCTCTAGGTACTTTAGACTTCCACTTCCACCAGACCTAGCCAGTATAACCAATGGTCAGGGGTTGTGGCCCAGAACATCTGGACAGCATCAGATTGAGTAAGTCAAAGAAAGCATTTCACCATATAACATCACCATATTTGTATGTCCAGTTATATAATATTGCCCCATTCTCATTAATTCCCTATTAGTAAATGATGGGGGGTGAGGGTGAGAGGAAGTAGCTGAGTGTAAGGAAGAATGTTGATAATAATAATGTTGTTGTTGTTGTTATTATTATTATTATTATTTATTTATTTACCGCCCCATAGCCGAAGCTCTCTGGGCGGTTTACAAAAATTAAAAGATTAAACACTAAAAAGACAATATACAAAATTTAAAACCATAAACATAAAACAGCTGACATTTAAAACGTTTTAAACTGTTAAGCCTGGCTACAAAGTCAGTTAAAACCTCAATTTAAGCTGTTAAAATGCCTGGGAGAAAAGTTTTGACCTGGCGCCAAAAAGATAACAGTGTTGGCACTAGGCGGGCCTCATTGGGGAGAATGAATGAAGAATGAAAGTCATGAAGGGTTTCTTGCCTTTCTCCCATAATGTAGTAGAAGGTAGAGCTTTGTGCTGTCAGGCTGGGCAGGTAAAGAGAAAAAACAGTGACTTGGCAGATTCGGTACACTCTCTTTTTGTACAAAATGAACTTGTGGTATTACTGTACTACTGACATGACCAAGCTTATCACCAATGTGTTTAGGGAAAGTCAGCATTAGAACCTACTGGCAGCATATTATGCAAGTGTTTCAGCATCAAAACCTAATATTTTCTCGGATAGGAAAAAAAACATAGTTTTAGAACCTACAAATATATAAAAAGCTCAATTTTCCATTGGAAGTGTAGTATTTATTTAGAAGATTTAGATCCCATTTTTCAGCCAGAAGGCCACAACTAAAGGAACACATTATTATTTTTTAAGTGTCCAAGTGGGGAAAAACAATTTGGAAAAATAGCGCAGACTGCTACTTGTCATTGCTATAAAAGCACCATGACTTCCTTTGTGTTTCTGAAAACACACCTGAGTGTTTATGACTGCCCTTTAACTTCTGTATAATTCACATCATCCTTAGTTCTCACAGCAAAACCTCTCAGTGATAATCTTGTCTGTGTGTTTTTAATAGTCTATGAATATGCAAGCTTCAACAGGCATTCCCTAAAGGAGTCACAGTTCATGGAATCTTCCCTTCTGTGCAATTATTTAAAGGGCAGGTGTCCTCTCAGGGGCTGAACCTGGCAACCCCCTAACAATTTGATAGGGAAAGAACAAAACCAGTAACATCTGGGAGAAATCTTTCTTTTCAACATAGCCCACTAATACAGTTACTATTTCATAGTAAAAGTAATCAAACTTGCAGTTAAATGATAATCCCTATATTTGTTAATCCTTTAGTCTCAATTCTGACTGCAAAACCCTTTCAGGTTAAAATTGAGGGCTATTCAGAACACAATAATACTTGTTTAGAGAAGAATGATGGTGTGTAAGAGAAGCTCTTGTCTCCTTCCAACACTGTACCCTGACATCCAGCACTAAATGAGGCACAATGATGTGACAACCTTGCATGCAATTGCTCTGCCTCCTCTACCATGCTTGAGAGCTGGAAAGGTGGAAGAACAAAAAGACAGAGCAGGGCTGGAGAATTTGCAGCCCTCCAGATGTTGTTGGACTCCAATTCCCATCAGCCACAGGCAGGCCAGCCAATAGTGATGGATGATTGATGTTGTACATCTGGAGAGCCACAGGTTCCTCAGCCCTGAAATAGAGCCTGATAAAGTACTGTGGTATAGAATGGTTTTTCCAAAACGGCATCCTGTGCTTTGACTATTGGGTGGTATAGAAATGAAATGAAATGAAATAAATAAATAAAGTATTAGTGATAATTTGGGGCACAGATAAATTTCCTGTGTCCTTCAGAGCTGGTATTCTGTTAAGATAAAAACCATTTTGGAAATAACACTTAGGAAGATGACAAATACATCTAGTCATTTATAGATGGTCTTCTTTAAGGATCAAGGGTTGCCATTTTTTTCTGGTAGGGCTCCTGAGCCTTCAACAGTAGCGTGAAGATTCATCAGGTGAGATTTTTCCAACATTGTATCTCTACATACCAGAAAACTGTACCAACCATACAATGATGTCAATATTGGTTGTTTAATTGAAATCCTATCTCAAATAAGCATGCGTTTTGCCCTCAGAAATGATGCATTTTGCTATTTACTATTTTAAAATAGAACTGCAAACGTTAGAAAAATATTTTTTTATATATTTCACTATAAAACATACATTCTTGACAAGCCACTTTAGAATAATTTTCAAAAAAATAATCCATGTCACCTTCATGAAGATCAATAGATATATAGTTAAAGCAAAACGGGATTGTGAGGAGCTCCAAAAGGATCTCTCCAAACTGGGAGAATGGCCATCCAAATGGCAAATGCTGTTCAATGAAAGGAAGTGTAAAGTGATGCACGTTGGGACAAAACCAAAACAAAACCCAATTTCAAGTATAACCTGATGGGATCAGTGTTAGTGGTGACTGACCAAGAAAGAGGTCTTGAGGTTGTAGTGGACATCTCAATGAAAATGTCAACCCAGTGTCTGGCGGCTGTAAAAAAGGCAAACTCCATGTTAGTATAATTAGAAAAAGAATCAATACTAAAACTGCAAATATCATACTTCCTTTATACAAATCTGTGGTATAACCACACTTGGAATACTTACAATTGCAGTCACCATTTTTTAAAAAAAGATATTGTAGAGCTGAAAAAAGTGCAGAATAGGGCAACTAAAATGATTAAGGGGCTGGAGCATCTCCCCTATGAGGGAAGATTACAATAGCTGGGATTGTTTAGCTTGGAAAGAAGGAGACTAATTATGCACGATGTGGAGAATATGGATCGGGAGACATGCAACATGGGTGTGAGAGTGCTGTTGTAGTTTCCTAGTCAATAGCTGGTTGGCCACTGTGTGAAAAGAATGTTGGACTAGATAGATCCTTGGCCTGTTCCAGCATGGCATTTATTTACTTATCTTCTAATCTGTAGAAAGTGTCCAGACATACATTTTCTGATGACATTTCATAAAGTATACCAAATTATGTCATTCCTCTTAAGCTAGGTATATTTCTATGAAATACTTTCAGGCAAAAACAACTTAGCAATGATTCTTAGAAGAAAAAGTATGCCAATAGGATAGACAATTGATTAAATAAAAATTGTCATACAATCCTCAGAGTTCTTATACAACCAAATAATTTGGAAAACAAAATATTAAAAAGCAAATTATTTCTTGGCTCAATTCACAAACCACTGCTTTGACACTCTATCCATGAATTTAAATAGGGCTTACATGTGGACCTGTTCAAGCCCTGTTGAAATATGCTGCAGTAATATATATTGGATTGCATCCATAATATTTTGCATTTTCCATTGTTGTACGCAGTGACTCTCTGCACTACTTTTGTATCAGTATAGCATTATTATTGTACTCTCCAACCAAGCAATTCAGTTCAGTTGTTTATACAGCCACATATCTCAAACATGAACAAGAGAACTGACACCAACTTTGAAGAGTGTTTCCACTGCCTTGTGATCAAGAATATGTAACACACACAATAACATACTAAGGTTCTTATACGTGGTTGAACCTGCAGTTTATATCTAGAATTAAATCACATTTTTAGTATTTTCAAGCCCTCACAATATTCCTCAGCAGCTACTTCCAAGAGACCACTATGAAGCTCAACTATGTTGATTCTCTTGGACCTCTCAGCGGCTTTCGATACCATCAACCATGGTATCCTTCTGGATAGGTTGTCTGGGCTGGGAGTTGGAGGTACTGTGTTGCAGTGGCTCCACTCCTACTTGGATGGCCGATTCCAGAAGGTGGTGCTGGGGGATTATTGCTGTGCCATGGCATCTTGGCCATGGTGTTCCACAGGGTTCTATTTTATCCCCTATGCTGTTCAACATTTACATGAAACTGCTGGAGAGGTTATCCAGAGAAGTGGGCTGAGGTGTCATCAATATGCAGATGACACCCAGATCTACCTCTCCTTTTCATCAAACCCAGGAGAGGCAGTGGCTGTTCTGAATCAGTGCCTGGGCACGGTAATGGACTGGATATGGGCCAATAAACTGAGACTCAATCCAGACAAGACAGAGGTACTATTTTTGGGTGGTTCATCTGTCCAGTAGGTCATGTTCATCCTGTTCTGGAGGGAGTTGCACTCCCCCTAAAGGATCGGGTCCATAGTTTGGGGGTGCTCCTGGATTCAGAACTGTCACTTGAGGCACAGGTGAACTCAGTGGCAAGGAGCACCTTTTATCAGCTTAGGCTGATATACCAGGACAGAGATAGCCTAGCTACAGTTATCCACACCTCTTGTCTGGATTACTGCAATGTGTTCTACGTGGGGTTGCCTTTGAAAATGGTCCAGAAACTTCAACTGGTACAAAACAGGGCAGCCAGACTGTTAATGGGAACTGACCAACGAGACCACATTATGCCAGTTCCTTCCAGCTTCACTGGCTGGTGGTCCAGATCCAGGCCTGATTCAAAGTGCTGGTATTAACATTCAAAGCCCTAAATAGCTTGGGGCCAGGTTATCTGAAGGAACGCCTCCTCCCATATGTACCTGCCGGACACTAAGATCATCCTCGGGGTCCTTCTCCGTGAGCCCCTGCCAAAGGAAGTGAGACAGGTGGCTACTAGGAGGAGGGCCTTCTCTGCTGTGGCACCCTTGCTGTGGAATGAGCTCCCCAGAGAAGTTCACCTGGCATCTACATTATACTCCTTTAGACACCAGGTGAAGACCATTTTATTGTCACAGTATTTTAACAGTTCTTCAGTTTGATTTTTAACCTTGCTGTTTAAATCTGTATTTTAAATCCCTATCAATTTCTGCATGGCTGCTCGGTTTTTATCCTGGTTGTGCTTTTATACTGTATTTTAAATTATGTTTTTATACTGTCGTTCTTTTATATTTTGAATGGTTTTTATAGTTTTAATTTTTGTAAACTGCCCAGAGTGCTTCGGCTATTGGGCAGTATAGAAATGCAGTAAATAAATTAATAAATAAATGGCTACACCATGGCAACCTGGCTATTGTGTAATTTAGCTACTTGCTGCAAAGTGGCCATGCTGATTTCAGAAATAGGCAGGTCAATAGCAAAAGGTGCAGCTTTGACTAGTTCTGGCAGTACTCTGCATCCACAATGTGCTATGACATCATTGTGGCCTGCTGAAAAAAATTGGAATTGCCTTCAAGTAGTGCTCTAGATTGAACAATAACCTCGTTCAGTCTATACCTTTATTGATGGCTACATGCTTGCAGAGATATTTTATTCTACTTATGTGGAATTAATTGTGTACTTGAACCAAGCAGGAACATCTATTGCATGTTTAGTTTTTAATGTCTACTTGGGAGGATTTTGCTCCCTATTCTAATTTTAAAGTAATGTAGCAAAACCTGAAAAGCAATTAATGGTAATTACTAAGCCAAGTAATGACTACAGAGATACGCAACAGGAAATATTTATATCATTAATTTTGCTGAAGATAAACATATAAAAGTATAACTTCAACATTATTAAGAACAAAAACTTAACATCCTTGCATTGCCCAATTTCAAAGTTAAATTTCTTTATGCAGGTTATTAAGGAAATTGATTTTTTAACTTAAAAAAATTGCGTATTTCATTTTTCTTTAACATTATTCTTAGTTAGAATCCAAGTTCACATTGTAAATTTCACAAACAGAACATTTTTATGTTATAAGCCATAAACATAATAAATCTACTTCAGTATCTTCATTTACGTTAGGATAAGTTATATTCACAGCTGTCTTTAAAATTTTAAATGACACCTGCACACAAGCACCTGATATACCTGTTAGTAGATGATGTTGTATTAATCTTTAATTTGGTTGTCTTTTGGGGGGGGGGGGGGTGAGGGGTACAATGATGTTATACAAACATCTTTAATTCTATTTCTCGTTCATAATATGTTTTTCTTTTATAAGCCTCACATTTCAGTGCAGTCATTTACCTATTCCTTATAAACTCTTATTTATAAATAACTCTTATTTACGTAGGATCATTGACACAGAATAAGAGTTTACACCCATAGGTATCTTCCATTAGGGCTTATACCAGAAGTGTGCTTTTGTGAATCCACTATCTCAATGTATGCAATTGTAAGTTCTTACTGTAGGGAAAATGCAGTAAGTTGGCAATTCTACAATGTAATGTAATTTCATAGGTTTGGTATGACAAAAGTAAAATCTTTTTGTTTTGATAATTAACAGCTGATGAATTACATTAAGGTAAAATGTCTCAATATGTGCTTTTTAAAAATCCAGGTCTCTTACCTGTAACTGTGGTTCTTCCTAGTCATCTGGGTAGTTACACATATGGATTCTGTGTCCGCACTGAGCAACATTTGGAACTTTCTAGAGGTAGGCGAAAAGGTTTTGGTGGGATACCCACTGCCATTCCTCAGTACGCATGTGCAAGGGGGCGTGTCTTCCATCTTCCTGTTCAGTTCCTAATGGACTGTTAAACAAGGAAGCAGCAGAGTCAGAACACATTGAAATGACACCTGCAGCAGCGGAGGGTGGATTGTATGGCTGAACAAATGCCCCCTCAAAGAACCAGTTACAATCTACTTTGAACATTTACTCTTCTGCCCCAACTGGGCATTATGTTATGTGGCCCCTTAATTGCTTTAGTCCACCCTCTATGTATCTGTTAGCAACTAATCAGGGATTGATGCCATGCATTGATTTGTCACTAAGAATTTCTATCTGGTTCTCACCAGTTCGTCCTCAGTTTGGAAGAAACCTCTGAGGCTTGGTTCTATGCTGCTGCTCTAGATTGCAGGCTGAAGGACTGACTGGCCTTGTAGTTTTTTCACCTCATCAATCCATTTCATCTCATCTACCCAACTCATCTATTCCTCATCCTTCTACTACGAAGTATGGATCCTGTATTCATTGTTTACAGTTTATATTATGTTGCATAAAGATGAAGAACTGAGTTGTTCAGAAGTGGATTATATGGGAGTTTAACTGTCTGAATAGACATATCCCAATGTGTGTGGAGGCCAGAACACTGCCTTGTAGGGCTAAGTATTGCAAGTCCAAGCAGAGAGCACCAAGTTTGCTCGTCTGCCTGACAGAGATAATGGCCACCAGGAAAATGTCCTCAAATGTAAGCATGTTCAGGTCACAAGTAGTCATGATTCAAACAAAAGATGGTCTTGTCAGTCAGTTAATTTTATTGCAAATAACCACAGGTTCTTACAATTTTGCAACAACGAAAAAGACAAGTCACAGAAAGAAAACGGTTAAACAAACCACTGAAATCAGTTCATTACTGCAGTCTACAGTTTGTTTGTTTTTAGCATTTTTGCCCTAATTGTTTCAGCACCCACTGCAACAAAGGCTACTTTATTAGTTACATAAGGATCCGTATCTACAAGTAGTTTACCCATCTGCTCAGCCAAGTTTCTATCAGACATTCCACCCGGCAAAGATTCAAGAATCACCATATATATTATATTGTATTATACTATATTATAGGAGCTCCATATATTAAAAAGCACTAAAGAGAGGGAGCATTTATATACCTTCCATCCAGATATGCAAAAGACAGTATCTGGAAAAGTAGTTCTATAAATGTCTTCCTTAGTTCTGAGTCAAGGAATTAAGATAATTAGAGAAAGATTGCTTACCTTTGTAAAGATTGTACCACCTGCTAAATCCTGTTTGTTGAATTGTTTCCACATACTTATTAGTATCCTTTGAGTATAATCCATCTCTAATTTTAACCTTAGATTCATTTAGTTGAAAGGAAGTGAGAGAGAAAAATGGGCCAGTTTTTCAAAACAAGAAGTCCAACCAACCCTGTTCTGTTCTAAATAGCAAAGCTTAGCCAGTTGGTGATTAGGCATGGTGATCAGTCTTTTCAGATAAAAGAAAATGGCCTTTTTCACTCTGATAAATGTTGATGGTAGCTCCACTTCAGCACGAAGAAGTGCTGCTGGAGTATTAGGGGGAAGAACTGGAAAGAAATGCATTCTTTATAACCTCCATATAGTGTTTTACCCAGCCCCCAAATTTCAGCACCACACAGAATTTGTGCTAAGATCTTCTGCTCAAATATTTTCAATGTTGGGTACACCAACTGTCCTCCATTAGTTTTGAAGAAGTTACAACAGACTGTTGCCAGCCAAGATAATAATCTCTTAATGTGCTGCCCAAGACAGATCTTCTGAGAAATGTGTACCCAAATATTTGTATTATGAGCATTCTGGGCCGATTACAAGGATTGAAGGGTTGCAATATTGCTTGAAATATAAAAAATACTGACACAGAAACATAAAAACAATCAATATTCTAAAAACTCAGACCATTTGAGATTTTCTGCCCCATTCTCAAGCCATCCAAAATGCCCTGCTCTCAGCAGGGTTTATTCCACACTTTGATAGAAACAAAATTAATATCAAGTGATCGCTCTCAACTTGTTCCTCAGTTTGAAACTTTTCCACATCGGGCAATAATGTAGTAGACATTAAAAAAATAGTCTACTACATTTCTACTTCTAGAGCTCAAAATATAAAGTATCCATCAGATTTATCAAGATAACTTCCATGTACACCCATTAACTGTTGTTTATAGATAATCTTCAGAACTTCCCAACCACTAGAATTTCAGGTTTCAATTAATGAGCAGTGGTCCAAATCCTATGCCTATATGAACATTAACATGTCCACATATTAGTAGATCAATATCAGGGTGGCATAATAAGTTAGTTTCTAGAAGCCAGTCTAGATTATTCCCTAAAGATAACTCTCTTCTGACTGTAATTGTTATAGAAATCAACATTCCTTCTTAATAGACATTATTTTATTTAATACAAAATTATTTTCCTTTAATTTATAAATATAAGATTTTCATGTTTCCCATCAGTAATTACAATTAACTTAATCAATATAAGATTTTCATATTTTCTATCAGTAATTACAGTTAACTTCATCAAATAGCAAACAGCACACACACACACACACATATATATACAGTTTAGAGAAAAACTGGATAAAGATTCATTTTCAGTGAATAAGTCCACCAGATATAAGGAAGCAATTTTAAAAACTAAAAATGAGGGTTGTGTATATACATCCATTGCATTTAAATAATTGTTGAATTCACAGGAGCCATTTTTTCTACAGATTTTTCCCCCTCATGATTGTACCTGATTATGGCAAGAAGGTACCATGTGAAAGGTACATTTTGCAGTGATTTCCAGGCACAGTAGCTTCATTAGTTTACATGGGGCCAAAGTAGACAAGATGGCAGGAGACCCGTGAACAAATCTCCCATATTTGTTTGTTTTAAAGTTCAAAGCAGCTATAGACACCTTCCAAACTTGAATTGGGCCACTGTGCTGTAGCAACAGAGCTTAATGCACCCTGCATGTTTCCCTAAGCTAAATGTCCCTCCTTGCACCACCAAAACCAAACAAACAGAAACTTTTATTTGTCCCTAGGGGGAAAACATATAAGTGCCATAATGGTTACTTTTATGTTCCTCTCCAGTTTCGGGGGGGGGGGAGGGAGTAATTCTGATTAGGTAGTGATATAGGATAGAACACCAAGCCCTGTGGCTGCTTTTAATTTCAACAAATAATGGGGAGTTCCAAACATGGATCTCCTGATGTCTTAACTAGTCTCATAGTATGCTGCTCTACAAAACTCCCTCCATGGCCCAGTTTACACAAATGACCGAGGTGAATCAGGCATTAGGCAGTTAAAATCCATCTGTTAACTGAAATTTCACTCTGTATGAATATATTTCTTTGCGTGATAAGTTACATTAAACCTATGTTATTTCCATTTTCAATTGGCAGGCTTTGAGGAATTTTTAAAGTTGGCTCAAATCACTATCTGTTTCACACATGTTTTTCAATCTTCGCAGTTCTCCAACATCGTTAGTATTCCATAGTTTAGAAAACGTCATCAGTCTTTTTCTAAAAGAATAAAAAGGACATTTAGTATTAGAACTTATTAAATATCTCAGTAGGTATGTTATATACAATAACTGTTCAGCTAGGTCATTTATCCTCAAAATTAAACAAAGCATTAGGAACACAGTTCCATTCCATATCAGAAGGGTGACGTGGAAAGAAAAGAACAACACCAAAATCTACCAGGAAGTTCTGTGCAAGTCTCATTGAAATGGATTTTGTTATTGAAATAAAAGCTGTGTTAAAACACATTACATTATAACTACTGTTGTTGTTTGTGGTGGTTTTTTGAGAGTGGCTCAATTCGGACGACACGATAGTCAATGGTAGGGTAATAATCAACTTTACAGTTGTTCATCTAGGGGGTACTCCCCACACAACATGGTAATAAATAATCAACTGTGGTGTGGATTAGGATCAGCACTGAGTTGACTATGGCAGCATTCGGACGACACGATAGTCAATACAACTGACGATTGTTTCCCCCATCCCAGTTGTTTATTGTGTTGTCCAAATTGAGCCAGTGTATTGTTACTAAAAGAGGAAGGGCACAATTCATTCTGTGCCCTGCAGTGACAATGGAAAATCCCACACTTTGAGGAACACATCAAGAATTGGAGGAATGGATGCAATAAGGGACTGGCTTATCCCCTAAATATTTATTTTAGCTTCTATCTACTACCTACTATTGAGTGAACATTATGAGTTCTCATTCAAAGGCTCACATCTGAAATATGCCCTGCATATTTCTACAACAGAAAAATAATGTGCAATAAGGGCATGTTTAGTCAGAAAAAAAGTCCTACAATTTGCAGAATATTTTTCAACCTAAGCATGCACAGAATTGCACCCTTAACTATCTTATCTTTCCTATTTACATAGAAATCAAAAGTAAAACATGTTTTTGAAAATATTAAGCCCATAAAATTTGTGATTCTAAGGGCTTCTCTAAATGAGCAAATTTATAGCACGCTTATGACTGGCCACTTATGGAAGTTTGCGGGTCGATTAAATGACATTGTGAACAACCAGGATATCTCCTGCGACAACTGTTGCAAATTCTGCCATGAAAGAACCACTTTTAAAGTGGTAACATCCTAAAAAAAAAGTGGGATCTTCTGCCACTAGACAGCGTTGTCTTAACTGAAGTGAACGGAGGGGAAGTATTCAATTCAAACCATGTAGTCGCTGCTCAGCATCCATGTATTGCATCCCATGACAATCACCCCAAAAAGCAGAAAGCACAAATGCCCCGGGTAAGCAACACGATTTCCCCTTAATGTAAAGATGTCCCAAACTGCCTGCCTCTTTTAAGTCATTCAATTGCAAATTTGCTAATTATAAGCAGTTTACATTTTTAGTAGAGTAAATTTTTACCAAAAAATCTAACCTAGAACGTATTTAGCATGTCAGGACAACTGGGACCAAAACTATTTTTTAAAAGCATTCAGTTCATTTTTCTTCTTGCTCTCGCACCTTATAGTGCAATTAACTGTGCTAGTTGAGACTTTAAAAAATGCAGATTAATTTGTTTCCAATACATTTTAAAAATAGTAAACTTTTGTTAACTACCCTGAGCCTTGGACAAGCATTGGATATAAATAGAAATGAATTCATATTGCTCCTGTTGTGCCTGGCATGTCATGCAAACTGGCCCATTTTGTCTTTCCTCAAAATTTTTAGAGAGTAAAGCCCAAAGGTCATTTGTTTCTGAATCCTTACTCTGAGGATTTAAACATTACACATTTCATCCCTACATATACTGGAGACATGTCCATGAGTCCTGGATGAGGTGACTTTAGCACTGTATATTGACATGCATATGGATGACACTGGCCCTGATCCATGCAATGAAATTTTGAACTCATGACTAGCTTTAGCTGTATCACAATTAAAACTTGTTGTATCAGGCCATTATATGAGAAGTCACCACAATTTGAAAAGAAAAACATAGTTCTCTAAAAAAACCAGTTTTCTTTAATTAATAGAAGTGCAATCATTGGGTATCCTGTGGACAAGGTGGAGTGAGCAATATGTTCTTTTGCATCCCTACCCCCCCCCCACCCCCCACCCCCCCGATGGTCCTCTAAGCCTTTCTAGAAGAGTTGTGCTGCAGGACTGGGGAGGCCGCAGGACGGTGCAAATCCCAAGCTCTCCTCTCCAGCCAGTACGCCTCCTTTTTCACTTCTATTAAGTCATCCAAGATTGCTTTTGCTACACTGAAAAGCAGGTGTGGCAATTCTTTCTGTGGTGGCAACTAGGGGGCAAGGGTAGGGATCAGATCTCAGAGTCCCAGACACACCTTCAGGACAGTGAACTGCTCCCTTGATGTAACATGTTTAGCTGCCTAAACCAGGAGTTGTAACAAAAACAAAATTAATGTAACTGAACTTTAGGCATCTTTCAACCAGACTTTTTATGGCTATTCAGAAAAGCTCACCAAGATACAGAGAGTTTTATTACTAAGAAAACTATGAATCAATTTATTCTCTAACCTTTTCATATTTGTTAATCTCTCTAGCTCTTTTGATTTTTGAGCTGCCCTTTTTAGAATTTCTTCAGGAACTTCTGCTAGTTTAGCAACATTTAGTCCATAACTTCTTGCAGCAACTTCTCTTGTTATTTGATAAAGGAAAGTGACAAATTCAGGATTTTCTTCAGATTCTAGAAAAAAAAGAAAAAAAACTTTTGTATCAAGTACAATTGAATTCCCTACCATTTATATTTGCCACTCTCAGTAACATTGCAATCTCTGAAGTTACTTCTCACTAACACCCAACTACAACCAGTTTGTCAAAAACTCTAGTCACATTCCTGCAAATGTTAAAGTGTGTCAGGAACCAGTAACAACATTGATTGAGGCTATAAGCCACTCAACCAAACAACATTCAGGCACTACCAGAAAGAATCTACCAGTGAGGTATATCTGACTAGCAGATATGCCTGGCATTGCTCGGGTCCATGAATAACGTTTATGACATTTATTTGATAAATAATAAATTTCTCTGCAACTTATTCATCTTTAGGTTGCTTGGTTGTTTTTAGTTTGGTTGAGTTCGTAAATTGTTTTGTTAGAATAAATGGAAAATTGTGTTAATAAGAACTGTATTTTAAATTAGAGCTTCGTAATAAATCACATTTTTTGTTTTACCTGAAATACCTACACCTCCCATCATGCCTTGGACGGAGCAACCGTCTAAACTTCAAAAACAATCAGGACACACAACACCCTTTCTCCCAGCTCAAAAAGATCCAAACCTAAAAATATGTTTTCAAAATAAACCCATCATTGCCCAGATATCTGAATAACATATAGTAGGGAAGCGGATCTCAGTGGACGTGAGGAACTGTTGTATGCATGTGCTCTGAAGTTATTATTATGAAAAAAGGAAAGCAGCCAGAATACTTTATTGGCATAATTATTGGCATAATTTACTATATAATATCTACATTTAACAGGTTTTGGCAGAGAGCCAGGATGGTGAAAGCCACTGGTGACTGGTGAAAGCCACTGGTGATCCAAAATTTCATGTTTTTAGTTTTTTCTGGTACATTGTATAGCCAGACTTATCAGCATGCCAGATTTCAAATTTCTACCTGGCGTTGCTTGGGCCCCCTAAAATATATGTCTGCAAGGTAATCATCTTAAAGTAGCAGGCCGGTGCTAGGCCTGAGTTCACCTTTAAACAAATTAAATTCATTCCTTTTTCCTCTCTCGCCCTCATGACAACCCTTCAAGGTAGGCCAGTCCTAGGCCTGTGAGGTAACTTTAAAACAATTTTGTTTCTCCCCCCACCCCACCCGCTCTATCTCACCTTCAATGTATGGCCAGGGCTGCCTTGAAGCTGTCGCCATAATTTTCCTTGTCCCCACATAAAACAAAAACTACAACTCCCAGCATGCCTTTTGCTGTGGTGCCTGACTTGCCCAATGGGAGTCCTGCTGCTGAATCTCATGGGAAGTGACGTCTGGCTGAGCCTGTCCACAGTACACTGTGTAATCGGTGCCCATAGGTAGGCCATGAGGGAGCTGGCTGGTTGGCAGACGGTTCGCTTTGTTGCTGTTGGAAACGGGCCTGCTCCCAACTGAGGCAGCTGGCCCCAGACGCTCTCCCTTCAGGCCCAGGAGGGTGAACCACTACCAGATAATGGCTGCCAAATCCTGATAAGTCTTCCCTCCTGCCCAAGGCATGCTGGGAGTTGTAGGCATAAGCCTAGGTCCCTGAATAATGTCTTAATCTTTGAACACCATCTGAGATGTAGTGGAAGACAACTGGAGAGCAGGTCTTCTTGGCTGAGGCACCCTGCTTGTGGATTTCTGAATAAAGTTTGTGATTTTTATGTAAAAGCCTGACTATACCATTGAGACAGAAGAGTGAATGGAGGATTGACTGATATAGCTGAGTAGAATGGAATGGTGGGCAGGATTAGTGGCAGTTGGAGAAAGTCAGGTAGGAGAACAAGGACAGTTAGTGAGAGGTCAGGGTTTGCTCACCCATACTTTATTTTAAATCAGCCACTCTACATGCCAGTACTACACCTCCCAGCATGCCTTTGGCAGCCTGCAAGTGCCCGCATCCTCTGAGACACCCTCTTGTTGCCGATGCTGCTCCTTGATAGAGCGCCGAGGAGTAGCATCGCCAATGAGGGGAGGTAAGCGGTTATTAGTGGACGCACCCAGCTCCAGCCAACTGTGCTGGGACTGCCTTGGCCTGTGCTTCTCACCCACCAAGTGCTATATCAGGAGCCTGTACTGAAGGGCTGGGGCTGGGCACTTCCCACCCTTTGTCAGGTCTGTTTCTGGGCATGCGCAGAGTGCCCCCCCTTCCTACGTCCCTCCTAAGGGCAAAGGCTTCACACTTGCTTCCCCCATATTCTAGGAAAACAGCGATATCAGGACGGAGTGCCTTTGAGCATGTTTGGCCCCTCAAAGTCATGCTGTTGTATCTAGTTACATTTTAAAACCACGTAGAGGGTGGGAAGAGGCACTGCAAATGGATGCTGCCCATTTATGTGGGTTGTATCCTTTTATGTGGAATTGGGTTGACTGCTCGAGACCAACCTTAGGAGTCAGATTGTGAAAGACACACTGCAGCCACTCACCTGTGCACTAACAATGGCCGCCAAAGGCCAGTAAGTCTGGCTCCCGCCCAAGGCATGCTGGGAGTTCTAGGTGTAAACCTAGGTTTTTATTAAATTCTTTAAAAATACTTAAACCCCCAAAATTCGTGTTTTTAGATTTTTCTGGTCCATTGTACAGCCAGACCTATCACTGTGTCACCGTGTCAAGTTTCAAATTCATCTGGAAGTGGGTAAACATTTCCGGACATATATGATGCACACATACTTTCCACGTTATAGGTAAAGATAACATACCCTTTTCTTGTTCACTGTTATCTTCATTCACCAAAAAAGCCATGTGGTAGTTCCCAACTTGTCTAGGGTAGGCCCTTTCTAATTCACACAATGGAGGATAATGGGTGACAAACAATGTCAAAGAACCCACCTGGAGAAACAAAATACATTTAGATTCCTAAACAGAAAATCATAGAGAATAATAATGGGCCATAACTAAACATCTTTCATCCCCTCTCCTGAGGGGATGGAGGAGTTTTACCGTGTTCCCACTCCCTATTCAAGATATAATATCATATCTTGCCCGAGTAGTTTGATATAAGAGTCATCTGTAGGCTGATTTCACATGGCTATCTCTCTTTGGCTAGGATCCACAGTGCTGTGCATATGGAACTTTTCAGTCTTCCCCTTCCAGTGGCACCTCCAACCCCAACCCCACCTCAAAGGTCAGGGACCATCCAGAGTAGCATTTTATGGAGCTCAATGCACTACCAACCCGAAGTAAAAATCAGCTGGCACCATCTTCCAGTGTGCGCACCCTTCTGTATGTAGAACCTTGAATACAACCCACAGATGCCTAAGCAAGTCCAGCAGAACTGTTCAGGGTGGTGAAGGGTCTAACCCAGGCACCTTCTCCCCTGAATCCGATTTTAGAGCCTTTGGTAGTTCGCTGTGATGCCTTTAACGATAATTTCTCAGATAAAATCTCTCGGATAAGAGCCGACTTAGATGCCATTGTTATAGCAGAGGCTGACAATGGAGTGTCCAGTGACTCCGTGAGTAGGATTACACTTGATCAGTTTCAGTTGGTAAGTACTAAGGATGTGGACAAGGTACTTGGATGTGTGAGGAGGACAACTTGCCCTCTCGATCCCTGCCCTTCTTGGCTGGTTGTCCAGGGAGGAGATGCAGTTAGATCACATTTACAACATAGCATTAATGCATCTCTCAGGGAGGGGAGCTTCCCATCATGTTTAAAAGAGGCGGTGGTAAGGCCGCTTCTAAAAAAGCCCTCCCTGGATCCCCTGGACCTTAATAACTACAGGCCAGTATCAAATCTTCCATTTTTGGGCAAGGTGATCGAGAGAGCGGTTGCCTTTCAACTCCAGGCAGTCTTGGATGACACTGATTTTCTAGACCCATTTCAAACCGGCTTCAGGGCAGGATACGGAGTTGAGACTGCTTTGGTCGCCTTAGTGGATGACCTACACCTTAGTATTGACAGGGGAGTGTGTCCCTGCTGGTACTCCTGGACCTCTCAGCGGCTTTCACTACCATCGACCATGGTATCCTTCTGGAGCGCCTCGGGGAATTGGGAATCGGGGGCACTGTGCTTCAGTGGTTCCGATCCTATCTCTCGGGCAGGTTCCAGATGGTGATGCTTGAGGATAGCTGCTCTTCAAAAAAGGAGTTGCTATGTGGTGTACCATAAGGTGCCATCCTTTCCCCAAAGTTGTTTAACATTTACATGAAACCGCTGGGAGAGATCATCCGGAGGCATGGGGCGGGGTGCTATCAATATGCTGATGACAAACTGAAGTTGAATCCAGACAAGACGGAGGTGCTCGCTGTCAAAGGCCCCAACCTGGGTTTGGAGGTGTGTCAACCAGTTCTGGATGGGGTTACACCCCCCCTGAAAGATTGTGTTCGCAGCTTGGGGGTACTCCTGGATCCGTCGCTACAGATGACAGCTCAGATTGATGCGACGGCTAGGAGTGCCTACTATCAGCTTCGGTTGATACGCCAGCTGCACCCCTTCCTAGAGTTGGAAGACCTAAAGACGGTAGTGCACGTGCTGGTAACTTCAAGGCTTGACTTCTGCAATGCGCTGTACATAGGGCTACCTTTGTGCCTAGTCTGGAAACTTCAACTTGTTCAAAATATGGCAGCCAGGTTTGTCACTGGTACATCTAGGGGTGACCACATTACACCAGTTTTAAAATCACTTCATTGGCTGCCAGTCAGTTTCCGGGCAAAGTATAAAGTGTTGGTTGTTACTTTTAAAGCCCTACACGGTTTGGGCCCAGGCTACCTGCGGGATCGCTTTCTCCCATACAATCCGCCCCGCACACTTAGGTCCTCTGGGAAGAACTTACTCAAGTCAGCCAGAACTAGGCTGACGAGTGTTACCCAGAGGACCTTCTTTTCCATTGCTCCCAGACTATGGAATGGTCTGCCGGAGTAGATTAGACAAATTAGCAGTCTTCATGAATTTAAGAGAGTCATGAAGACTGCTCTCTTCCGGCAGGCCTATCTGGATGAATTTTAAGATGTTTTAATGATGCATTTTCTCTTGTTTTTAATTTTTTTTAATTGTTTGTGATTTTTGTATTTTACATTGTGTTCCCCGCCTCGATCCGAAGGGAGAGGCGGGTTATAAATAAATATTATTATTATTATTAAGTAAGCCCACTGAAGCAATCCCTCTGCTATGGACAAAGTGCATGAGTGGGCTCTATTTGTATAAACATTTATGACGTAAGCCCATTTAATGTTTAATGTTCTGTGTGCAGTGGGGGAGACAGTGTGAGCTGGAGTTAACACTGATGGGCCCTAGTTTTTAACATGCAGTTCTACCTGTTTTACGTACTTAATTTAGCTATGTGTTATGCCTTAAATATAAACTATCCAGAGACTTCTGGGCTAAGTTGGTTAAAAACAGTTTTTCATTAAAATGTTCTGGGAATATCATCTGGATATCGCATATTTTCACAGCTAGATCAATTCAAAGTGATAGATAACATACTTACATCTCTAATAAAATATTCTAGAGTCGCATAAGCAATTGCAATTCCATCATGCGTACTGGTGCCTCTCCCCAATTCATCCAAAATTACTAGTGAATGTGAGGTTGCTTTTCTAATTATCTCAGCTGTGTCTGTCAGTTCTTCCATAAATGTGCTGTGACCTTGAAATATGTTGTCTGTGGCACCCATTCTGCAATAGAAAACAAGACCAAATTTATTAGGAACAAATTAAGCAAAAACATACAATGCTATTTCCGGAAAACAAGCACATGCACTCAAATGACGGTTTAGAGCCATATGATCTTTTTTGTGTATTCCTTCTTCTGTAGAAACATATTTAGCTACTGGAATACATAAACAACAACAACAAAAGGTATTATGGGTGTTGCACCATGTCCTGCTTGTGGTCCCCTGGTTGACAGCTGGTTGGACACTGTGTGAACAAAGTGCTGGACTAGGTGCACCCTTGGTCTGATCCAACATGGCTCTTCTTACGTTCTTAAACTCTAGACGTATCTGCAGTTGAGAGAACACACATACTACACAAGAAAGCTTTCGCAGAACCTGGAAATAATTGTTTTTGGGTTGATATGAAACAATTCCAAGAAAGCCAAAAGGACACAACATTTCTAATATTTCTTTCCCCCTAAAATATACATGTTTCTTAGACATGATTCTTCTTGCAGGTCTCTTTTCCATTGCTATTGATAAGTATGGTGGAAGAGCATCACTGAAATGATAGCCAATATTTTCCCATACAAATACACACACACACACACATATAGTTACATGTCGTAAATTGAGCAGAGATCCAATATAATTACTTCCTTTCAAGTGTTGATGAGAGACTCATCAACACACAACAAATTTAATCTGGCTGGAAATAAACAATTAAATAATCTCTGAGCTAACCAAAACACATTCCAACAGAATAAAGCATTTTTTAACAATTCAAAGTTCTCAAACTTTACTAAATTCAATAAACTACTTGAAAACAAACTCGTTCTTTCTACCTTTTTTTCATCTGAACATGTGTGATATAAAAATGTGTTGCATTAATTTGTCTTTGTTGAAGTTATAGCAGAAGTATTTTACTGCTGCTAGAATGTTTTTGATCCTTTTAGATGATGTACACCAGGGGCTGACTTTCTTCATAAAACAGCAGCACTGTTTTATTGGCTTCTACATTTGGATTAGATAGCCTATACAATAAAGTATACTCAACGGGTATATGGAAGCACAAAGAGGAAAATGATTACTTGTTATAGACCTAAATTATTAATATGAATGTTTAGTAATAATCACAAGCAACTGCATACAATTGCAACTCTGAAAAACAAAGAGCATTTAGGGAAATCCTAGTTTCTAAGAAATTTGCTCATACTCCAGCAGGAACTCACATAAGCCAATAGGTGCATATTGCTTTGCAAACTGACTGTAACAGAACCTATATGTTCCTTAAGATGGTTACAGACAGAACAGTCATTTAATGGAAACGTTCTGAAATCAGATGATGGGGGAAGTGCTAACAACTCCATTTTTCCAACATTGTTAAATGACTTGTTAACAGTAACTGATGAAGTTGGCTGCAAGATGATTCCCCCCCCCCCCCATGACAGAAGCCTGTGTGCAGCGAAGCTGATTACCCCTAAAGTTCCGAGTGGATCATCAGGGGACACAGCCATGTCCCCTGACATCATTTGGCGCAAAAGGCCTGGGTGGGGGTCATCCATCCTCCCACCTGGAACTGTTTCCCCACCCTGCCCTACTTGGTAAGCTGTTCAATGTTGGGCCTTTGGAACACATGATCTCCAAGGTTCCTTCCAACTGTAAAATTCTATGATTCTATGAGCAGGGAGCTCAAATCAGGCTTACCATGCTGCACATTCTATTCCTGCTGGATACTATTCATGCAATCTTCCATGTTTTTATGGGGAATTACAGAATTTCAAAATGAATAAATACTAAAATAATACTGATCCTTTAAAAAAAAAAAGTTCAATATTGTCAACTTGTCATAGCTAGTGGGTTGATGTCACCATTTTTTTCCTGAAGCTACAAAATACAGTTATATTTCTATACGAATGTGAATAGATTTATTCTTGAAATGGTGCAATACATATAAATAATTTTAACACCCACATTCCTAATCCAACTAAATAAGCATCTCTCATAGAGATGAATGTAAGTGGTAAAGTCAATCACACTTCAATCTGTATTATTTTAAAATAAAGAAGAATAGAAACACACTGGGGAAAAGTCAGGTGGATATACAGTTTTCAAATTAAAAATAAGACATTTATCAGTCAATTTAATCTAAGATAACTGGATTACACAGGAATCCTGATCCAGGATTCACCTTCCTCCTCCTCTTCTTTTAAAATTTGAAGCTTTTTTTCCAGGTTAAAAGAGATGACAGGGATGTAACTGATAAGACAATTAGCCAAAACAGATGCAGGGATATAGCAAATGGCAGTAGAAACAAGAAGCCACGACAAGTAAATATACTTATTCCCTAGCTTAGGAGTGGACAGAAAGTAGCTCTGGATTTCAACTCCCAGCATTCATGGCCACTGCCCATACTGATAAAGCCTTCTGGAAGCTGAAGACCAAAACATCTGGTGATGGACAGGTTGCTTACCTGTAACTGTGGTTCTTCGAGTGGTCATCTGTGCATTCACACATATGGGCTCTGTGCTTATGCGGGCCCTCGATCGGGAAAGGTTTTTTTCTATAGCTGAGGCATTTGGGCGGGAACCCCTCCCCCACACCGTACTGGGCATGCTCCACGGGTTCCCGCCCAGTCCTCAGTTCCTTGAGTCCGACATTGTGGCTCAAGACCAAAGGTGAGAAAAGTTAAGATTGCCATTCATGTAACCACGAATATGTGCTCAAACAAGAAAGATTGTTATTCATGTAACCATGAAGACGTTATCAAACAATAAAGATTGTTATTTATTTAACCACGAATATCCTGTAAGAAGTAATTATTTATGCCATGAGTAAGAAGATAATTCCACCCTGGACTCCATAGCGGGGTCGGAGGGCGGGTTGTGTGAATGCACAGATGACCATTCGCAGAACCACAGTTACAGGTAAGCAACCTGTCCTTCTTTGTGGTCTCTGTGCATCACACATATGGGCAATTAACGAGCTAACTTACCGGAGGTGGTTATAGTGTCCTAGGCAAGTAGGGATGATAACACCGACCTTCCAAAATTGACATCTGCTCTGGATAGTACGTCAATGCGGCAGTGTCTCAGGAAGGTAGACGGTGTTGACAAAGTTGCTGCTCTACAGAGATCTGGGATGGAGATCCCCTGTGAGAAGGCAGTTGAGGTGGCCATGGCTCTGGTGGAGTGAGCTCTGAGTGGTCCATCTAAAGTCAAGTTATTGAGTTCGTAGGCCAAAGTAATTGCCTTGGTTATCCAAACTGCCAGACGTTGAGTGGAGACAGGGTTGCCCTTCCTCTGGCCCGCATAGCAGGCAAATAGTCTTTGTGAGTGCCGGAATGGCTGCGTTCTACTGACATAGAATGCCAGAGCTCTTTTAACATCTAACGTATGGAGGGTTCTTTCCAAATCCATTGTAGGGGATGGAAAAAAGGTCGGAAGGACAATATCCTGTCCCAAGTGAAACGCAGAAATAACCTTAGGAAGAAAGTCAGCATCAGGGCAAAGGATAACCTTATCCTTGTGGAAGGACAGGTATGGTGCATCGGCACGGAGTGCCCCTAGCTCACTTACTCTTTGAGCTGAAGTAATGGCAACTAAAAACGCCACCTTAAAAGAAAGTAGAATGAGATCTATTGTTGCAAGAGGCTCAAAAGGCTTAAAACATAAAGCCTTAAGAACAACAGAGAGACTCCATGCCGGTACTGGAGGTTTCACAGGAGGAGCCAAGTTGTGTAGTCCCTTTAGAAATCTCTTACAAACTGGGTATGAGAAAACAGTAAAACCATCAACTAAAGGGAGAAAAGCTGAAACAGCAGATAAATACACTCGTAAGGACGATAACTTAAGTCCCTTTTCAAACTGGGAATGTAAGAACAACAAAACTTGAGGAATGGTTAATTAAAAAAGGTTGAAAACCATTAAGAAGAGCAAAAGTTGAGAAAACCTGCCATTTATGGCCATATGACTGATGTGTTGCAGGTTTTCTAGACACCTGCATCACTCGATGTAGGGAAGGCGGAAGGTCTAGGTTGAGGTCTTGATGATGTCCCAAGCCGTTAAATATCTGGGTGTCGTACCTGGCCCTGGCACTGTGTCAACAGGTCTGGTAGGGGCAGTAGTCAACAATATTGGTGGTGCGATAGACGTAGGAGGGTCGTGAACCAGGCCTGCCGCAGCCACCATAGGGCAATTAGTATGCACCGAGTGTTGTCATAGGCAATCTTCACCAGTACCCTGTGAATCAGCGGGAACGGAGGGAACAGGTAAAATAATTCCCCTGTCCAGGTAATCAGAAAAGCATCGCCTTGTGAATTGCATCCCAGACCTGCCTGACTGAAGTAACGTGGAGTGACAGCATTGTGTTGTGTGGCGAATAAGTTCACAGCTGGGTTCCTCCAGCGGTGGAACAAGGTATTGAGGGTTCCCCTGTGTAATTCCCACTTGTGACATATTAACATTGTCCTGCTGAGGGAATCTGCAAGGACACTGTAGAGTCCCGATAGATTGCTGAGATGTGGATCTTCCACTTGCAGCACCATTCGATGATGTCGAGAGTGAGTTGCAGAAGGGGCAGCGATCGAGGCCCGCCCTGTTTGTTTAAGTAAGTGACAACTGTGGTGTTGTCAGAGGTCACTTGGATTGGTTGGTTTACCAACTGTGTCTCGAAGGCACATAGCGCTTTTTGGACGGCTTGGAGCTCGAGGATGTTGATATAATCCATCCTTTCTGATGTGGACCAGACACCTTGTACCTTGAGGTCGAGGCAGTGAGCGCCCCATCTGTACAGGGATGTGTCTGTCATGACCACAACGGATGGTTTGGGCTGTTGGAACTCGATGCCCTGAGTAAGTTGGTGGGGGTGATCCACCATCGAAGGGAGTTCCGAACTGTCTCTGCCACTTGCAGTATGGTTCTCCTTGCATTTGTTCGAAGATCGAAGGTCTGGAGGAACCATTGTTGAAGTACCCTTATACGGAACCTGGCATATCGCACTACAGCCTTGTTGATGCCATGAGCCCTAATAGACGGAGGATGAAGAATGCTGACGTCGACTGCTGGTGTAGAGATGTCAATGCCAGGGATATTAACTTGTCACAGCGATCGAGAGACAGGAACGCTTGTCCTATGATAGAGTTGATGTGGGAACCAATAAACTGGATTGAGGTGGTTGGTAGCAGGATAGACTTCTCCAGATTTATGCATAAGCCGAGATGTTGGAGTAGGTCCAGAGTCATTGCAACAGAACGTGATAGTTTGTCCTCCGATTGGCCCACAAGTAACAATCATCTAGGTAAGGGAAAACCTCGACGCCGGATAGTCGGAGATGGGCACACACAATTGCCATGCACTTGGAGAAAACTCTCGGTGCCGTGGCCAGGCCGAATGAAAGGACCCGATATTGGTAAATATCGTCCGCAATGATGAACCGTAAGTATTTTTGGTGATCTCTTGCAATGGTGATATGGAAGTATGCATCCTTGAGATCGACTGATGCAAACCAATTTCCCTTTCTCAGGAGTGGCATGATCAACACGATAGAAGTCATTCGAAATTTCCACAGAGTGAGGTAAGTATTCAGGATTCTTAAGTCCAGAATCGGTCTGACTCCTCCGTCTGCCTTCGGTACCTTGAAGTATCTCGAGTAGAAGCCCTTGTGGAGAGATTGTCGTGGGACATGTTCTATGGCTCCCTTGTGCAAGAGGGCGTTGACTTCTTGCTGTAAAGGGTGAGATGAGGAAGTCCGTTCCATGGTACCAAGCAGAGGGAGAGAGTCGAATTCGATGTGATAGCCTCTTTGAATTATGGTGAGTACCCATCTGCCTGTGGTGATACAACTCCAGTTGGTATAAATGTCTGGCCAGGTATGTCCGAAGATTGGATGTCGAGGTCGAGTGTTGTGAAGAACCCTGTTGGAGTCAAAGTTGCCGCTTTCCTTGCCCGTCAGCTCTGCGAAAAGATGATCGGGGTTGAGAAGGTTGGTACTGCTTCTTTTGAAAACCCTGGCGTTGTTGTCCAATGCCCTGGTGTTGCTGTTGATACTGCTGACATGGTTGGCTAGAAGGGGGAAGAGCAAGCTGGTATCTGGACCACCTGTGATGTCTGGGCTGAAAAGTTTGGGTAAATCCCATCCTTTTAGCAATCGTGCATGCCTTGTGTACTGCATCGAGGGCATCATCAGTCTTGGAGTTAAAGAGTGCAAGACTGTCGAACTCCAAATCCTTGATTCTGGTACGTGCTTCCTGGGTCAGACCTGCTGATCGCAGCCATGCATGTCGTTGAAGTGTGACGGCACCAACCATTGCCTTGGAACCACAGTCGACCAAATGTTGAGAGGTATGTATCTGTTGTCTCGATAACTTCAAGGCTTCTTGTTGAAAGAGGGAGGCTAACTTTTTCTTGTCCTCTGGTAGATGTTCAAAGAGACGTTCAACCTTGTCCCAGAGGAGTAACTGGTATCCTGACATGGCGGCTTGGTAATTGGAAACCTTGATCACCAATGCTGAGGAAGAATAAATTTGTCTCCCAAACAAGTCAAGTCGTCTGCTTTCCTTATCAACAGGTGCACTGTGTTGGTGATGCGACTTTCCTTGAGCTGCCTCGACCACCACCGAATTGGGGGGTGGGTGCTGGAAAAGAAATCCGACAACTGGCTGTTGAATCTTATATAAGCCCTCGAGTCTCTTAGATGTCAGAGGCATAGAAGATGGGGTCTTCCAGGACTGTTTGAGTGTTTCTAGTTGAGATGGTAAAATTGGTATTGCTACCGGTTGTGAGGTGTCCGCTGCAACGGCATCATAGACAGGATCCTGTGTGGTAGGTGTCTCTTGTTCCACCGTGAGACTCAAAGCTTGTGCCATCCTGCGGATCTGATCAGAAAATTGGCCAAGGTCCTCTGATGGTGAGATAGCTCCCGGGGTGATAAGGTCAGCGTCTGGTGACTGTATTGATGGTTGAATCGACGTTGAAGAGGATGAATCAGATTGATAATCGCCCTTGTCGTCCGTTAATTGGGGCACCAAGGGCAAAGCCTCTTGTTGATGTAGAGACTTTGGTATCGACAAAAGCCCTTCGGTCTTCGACGACCGATCTTCTCGTGAGTGGGCCCAACGATTCTAGACCTGATCCTGAAGGTAAGGGTGCCCTTGGAGGTAGTGCCTGGGTGTGGGACGACTGGATCAGATTCTTCTGTGCCGATTGCAGCTGAGAGCTCCCCAAAGTAGGGTAGTCACGCTCTCAGGATGGAGGACGACTCTGAGTGTGGGAGATGTGATGTCTCCGTTCTTGTCCTCGGTCTTCATAGTAATGTCATGACCCCTTTGAGGATTGGGAGCATGGACTCCGATTACGGTATCTGGAGTGATAACAGGAATGCTCTCTTTCAGATCTCCTGTCCCAGTCTCTTGAGAACGGGATTGGTAATATCGCCTCGGTGAGCGAGATCTATGTTGTGGAGAGTAATGGCGGTCATAATACTCCCTTGAAGAGACATAGTCAAGTCAATGGTCCCTTGTTGACACCCCTGTAACAGGTAAAGGTTGCTGCGGGGGGTGGGGGTGAAATCCCAAATTTCACCTTCGGAGATCAAGGTAGTAGCCACACTGATGCGATCAGGTCGTGTACGTGCCGGTATCGGTGACCGAAGCATGGGTGGCAATGGTGGAAGGCGCCTCGATGTTGACGGAGACAAAATAATGTCCAAGGGTGGTCCCGTCGATCTCGACAACTGCTCTTCCCTAGATAATTGTTGGGGAGGCGGAGACTGTTCGACTGCAAACATAGGTTTGGCCTCAATGCTGATTGGAGAGCTGAGATCATCCGGCATAGCCGCTGGTGGTAAAGATGGATGTGTTTCTATTGGAGGCTCCATACTGGGAGCCCTAGCCGATTTCTCCAATCTTTTCTTTTTCTTAGAAATATCCTTACCAGGCTTAGGTCTTGTCTTTTTGGCAATTTTCTTAGTCGAAGAGATCAACGATGCCATAGGTGAATCGACAGCCTGTAAAGCCTTGCTCCAAAGGATCGCTTTGAGTCTATCGGCCCTGTGTCGACGGGTTTGCTTAGAAAAGCCCTGAAAAAGGGTGTAGGCTTCAACAATATGGCCTCCTCCTAGACAGAGGAGGCACAGAGAGTGGCCGTCCGAAGGGGGAAGTTTACTCCCGCAACTTGTACACTTACGAAACGGAGCGTTCAAGGCCATCCGTTCGTCCTTTGAAGTCGAAAGAAGACGACGAAAGAAAAATAGTCGAAAAAATGCCTCAAAACGAAGTTCTCTTCAGGAACAATCCCGACGAGGTGTTGCGACAATGGCAGACGAAAGAGAACTGAGGGCTGGGAGGGAACCCGTGGAGCATGCCCAGTACGGTGTGGGAGAGGGGTTCCCGCCAAAACGCCTCAGCTATAGAAAACAAATTTCCTAATCGAGGGCCCGCGCAGGTGCAAATTCCATATACCACGAAGAACTACCCTCTGCCCACCTGTTCCCTATCTAGTGGATATTCCACACAAATCATGCCTAGAATCTGAGACCTTAAAGAGACACTATCTTCATATTTCCAAACTATTCTTATAAAGTATGAAGCTATACATTTAGTCAATCAGCAGCTAAATATACAAAAGACACTTAAAAACAGAAGTCCGATAAAGTAAAATTATAATTACTTCAGAGTCCATCACCTATTAAAGACAGTCCTGATATCTCACCTGCTGAATATACCATCCACAATACCAACTCTTGTTTCTTCAGCTGGTACATAGGAACCAATCTGTGCCATGATAGTTATCAATGCAACTTGCTTTATGTAAGAGCTCTTTCCACCCATGTTAGGTCCAGTAATTATCATTATCCTTTGACCATCTTCCTGGAAAAAGGAAAACTAGAATTATAATTTTAAGAAATTGATCATTTAATAGTTTTATTTATTTATTTAATTTCTATGCCGCCCAATAGCCAAAAATCTCTGGGTGGTTCACAAAAGTTCCAGACCTTTGATGCTCATGTAAGGATCATTTGACCCACAACACTTCAAAATTATTACTTGAACAGTTTTCTAATTTAGGGCTCTTACTAAGGTTTTACTATTTATTAAATGTTTATCTCACTCAGTAAAACAAAATTATTAATTTAAGCTTAGGTCTGCTGGAACAAGGTGGTCTTCACCATCCTCCTGAAAAGCTAAAGTGTTGCACTTAGAAGAGAATCTCTCTCTAGCGGGAGTACCAATGCTGGTGGGCTTGTTCAAACTGATAGCTATCCTTTGACCTCAGCATATAAATGGTCAAAATACATCAATTAAAATGAATTAAAATAACTTGTCTATCAGTCTCCTGCCAGTATTCACTACCAGTAGATAATATAGGAAAATTTAAGTCTAATAATTTTAATCTTTAGTAATAATATAAAAACTTAACCTTTTAAAATGTCACCTACCGAAAAACCCAGAAAACAATAGTCAAAGATTTACAGAGATATTGCAATTTGGAAATTAAGAAACCATATATATAGTGTTTCTTTCTGACCATAAACAACATTATGATTTCCTGATTTATTTCCAATTACTTATACCTTACTTACCAATAAGTGTGTATCATTTGGTACATACTGCTCTTGCTCTTCCAACAACACATCTATCACAGGATGCTTCCCATTTTTTATCATTATCTCTGACTGTTCATCTTTTACGACAGGTCTGAAAAAATTATGTTATAGTATGTTAGATGGAGTATGGGGTGAGGAATTCGAATTCAGACTTCTACCTTCGGCAGACCACATTCTACATGAAATGCAACATCATCAATCCACCCAGAAATACTCTAATCTTGAGAGAAACTCTGTGTGTCTTCAAGTATGGCAAACAAGTGCTAGACAGTATTATTTTGTATTACATTAAGGGAGCAATTCCAACTTCGGAGCCCAGAAACCACAGTAACTGCCCCTGCCCCTCCCCCTAGTAGCCAGCAGGGTTCTCTTCATGTCGGTTACTTCTCCGCACTGGGAAAAAGGGGTGGAGGGGAGGAGTCCTATGGCTACCCCCGCCTCCTTTCCTCCTCATTCCCGAAGACTCCACTAGTCAGGTGAAAACACCCATCTAGCTTAAATGCAGAGCAGCATGCGTGATGCGCCTGCCTGTCTACATAGGATACTCATAAGCCTTCGAGGCTTAAGGGTACCCAGGGCGGATCATATAGGATTGTGCTCTAAATCAACAAAACTCTTAATTTTCTACTACTGATAAAAAGTAATTACCTGCAATAGTCTCCTTGTTTGGCCACCTCAGCCAATGAAAAGACACAGTCAAGAGTTGCTAGGTGACCCACAGCTTTAGAAATTGAGTGATAATGCTCACTAAAATGACTACACATAGGGAAGTTGGGGAGGGGGAGAGAGAGAAGGGACAAACAAGTGAATTAAATATTAATATGGAAAAATGGTTCCTATCCCATGCTGCCACTGGTGCTGTTTTACAAACTTCCCATAAATATAGTTGGAATTAAGCATTATTTAAAAAATGTTTTTGCCCTTCATTTATGAGGGTCAAGAAAGAAGATAGATATCTGAATACAACTAATGTATACTTTCTGCAAGAACTGGTACATTTTCATTAATTGTTTATGATTTTTTTTATTTCATTCTTGACCATGCAATCATGTATTGATCATTATAACATTCTTCTTGTTGGTCTTCCTACTATTACTTTTATGTCACAGACCCTGAGAGATGTGTCTTAGCCTATGAGGACTTAATAAAGTTCTGCACTACAAGGTAACCCTCCTAACTCTAGACCACAAAGAAAACAAAACAATGGCTGGTTTGACAGGGAATGTAACATAGCCAGAAAAGAACTCCAGCTGTCCTATAGTAAATACCGTAAGAATAACGAACGGAAACTACTATCATCTTATTATGAACTGAAAAAAAACTATAAGAAACTAATAAGTAAGAAAAAACAAAAAGGCAGATATGGAAAAGTGGCAACTTCTGGCTGGTGCCACTAAGTCAAACAATACCAGAACCTTCTGGAAAGTGGTGACTGGACTGACTATTAAAAGTGTAAGGGAACCCGAATGTTGTGTATCAGCCTCAAGTTGGGTTGAACATTTCACTGAATTACCCTCCAAAACTAATGAAACTGAAAGAACCCTCACTATAGATCCAGAAGTGTCGGTATGGCCTAATGTTGATCCAAAAGAAATTGAGGGGCTAATAATTAATCTAAAAGAGGGTAAAGCGCCGGGTCCTGATGGGATTCCAGCAGAACTGCTAAAAAGCAAAATCAGATGGTGGGCTCCACTTGTCACATCCTTGTTTTCAGTAATATATAAAACAGGAATTATCCCTGAGGCTTGGAGGAAGTCCATAATAATACCTATTCATAAAAAGGGCCCAAAAATGATCCACAAAATTACCGCCCTATCAGTCTTCTGTCAATAATTGGAAAGACTTAAGCTAGCTTCCTGAATGGAAAGCTAAATGCGTGGCTTACTAAAAATAAGATCTTAGGTAGTGAGCAGATAGGGTTTACTGCAGGGAGATCCACAAACGATCACTGCCTGACTCTGATGCACTTGGCCTTTAAATATACTGCCCAAAGAGGTGGGAAGCTATTCTGTGCATTCATAGATTTAAAGGCTGCATTTGACTCCATTTCAGTCAAATTATTATGGGAAAAACTGGAGAACCTCTCAATCGAACGAAGACTGCTGTTTTTAATACAACAGCCCAGGTAAGGTGCAGTTTAGCGGGGCAGGTTACAAATGAAATTGTTCTAACACGGGGTGTTAGACAGGGCTGTGTTTTAGCGCCATCCCTGTTTAACTTGTATTTAGCCGATCTCCCTGCTGCACTGAGTATAATACAATCAGATTCGCCTAAAATAGCGCAGACGAAAATAAGTCTACTATTGTATGCAGATGATGCAGTACTGTTGTCCCAAACCCGTCTGGGTTTGAAACGTCTTTTGGATGGTTTCAATGCCTATTGCCAAAAAAACTGCCTGTCTGTGAACACCCAGAAATCTGAAGTATTAGTGTTTGCTAAAAAGAAGAAAAGTACGTATGGTTCATGGGGGGAAACCAAATAACCCAAGTGGATTCCTATAAATATCTTGGAATTCATTTTCATGCCAACCTCAAATGGACCATTCACAGCAAATATATAAAACAAAAGGCAGAACAAACTATGGGTGTGCTCAGCCGATTCTATTATAAAAATGGAGGCAAATCATTACCCGCGGCAATCCATGTATACAAAGCAAAGCTTGTTCCCCAAATTCTTTTTGGGGCCCCAATTTGGTTACCCCTGTTTAAAGGTTCATTGGAAGATCTGCAGTCTTTTTTCCTAAGACAGACATTTGGTCTCCCAAAATGTGTAGCAGGCCCAGCACTTAATTTGGAAGCCGGTCTAAATTCCTTGAATTGTGTTGGTTGGACTCACTCCCTGAATTTCTGGTTTCGACTTTATCACAGTATTACCCCAGATGCCTTGGTCTCTCAGGTCCTATTGGACTTGTATGTATCCCCCTGGACCAAGGTACTAGCATATAAAATAAACTCCTTGGGATTATCAATCCCCAGTCTACTCTATAAAGATCTAGAAAGTGCTAAATATACCTTGAAACAGAGACTAATGGATATAGACTGCCAGGTGATGAGTGCCTCTGCCCGCGGCCCATGTTTTCCCTTTTCCTTAGGGCTATTGGATCATATGTCTGCAGATGGTATGGCCTACCTGTCTTGGTTCTCTGTTCCTAAATATAGGAGGGCATTTATGTTAGGAAGATTTAATGTCCTCCCCTCCAAACTTTTGGAGGGGAGATACAAGAAAGTCCCTGCTGAGGAAAGGTACTGCCCATGTAATAATACGTCGGTAGAAACAGTTGTGCATGTTCTGTTTAATTGTAGTTTTTATAATGATGTTAGAAGATCGCTCATTTGGTCAATTACACAGAAATTTCCTGGCAGATCGCAGGACAAATTGGCTATCGCTCTACTTCAAGGGAACAACAAGCATATCTCTATTCAGGTTGCAAAGTTTCTCAATCTTGCTATCAGATGTAGAGCCCAAATGAATGTATACTTTAGTAGTAAGTGAATAAAAGATAAAAAATACATCACTAATGGGATACATGGGCTTCTTTATCTCCAATGGAATTGTACATGAATTCTAGCTTAAATACTAAACTCTCAAATTATTGTAACTCTTGCTGTTGTTGTAAAATTGTAATATATGCTGTATAGGAAATGGTCTATGGACTTAAATAAAGTTTGTTGTTGTATTACTTTTATGCCCCTCCACTCTGTCTCAAGTACTGCTGCCCATTTGATATTTTATGCTCTTTGGTCAGATCATGTTATTCCTTCGTTCACTTCCTTTCTTTTCTTGTCGTCTCTTAAAGCTTCCTATACATGTTTCTAAATGTCTCTGTGGTCTCCCTCTTATCTTTTCTTCTCTCAATTTATATTCCTCCTTGGATCCTTCACTCTACAGGTGGCAATCATCCAGTTCAGGGAGGGAAATATGTGTTTCCCACGGCTGCTTTTGTGGTGCTGCAGTTTTACTTCTCAACAAAGGAGCCTCCCCCTGCACACCTTGTTTTAAAGGAAAATTGCTGCTTTTTTGCCACTACCACCGCCACCACACCGCCAAATTTCGGTGGAAAAATCAACAGTACAGCAGCTGCATAGACGGATGTGGGGAAATTGGCCCACGGACCCACAGAAGTTGCCCACCCTCACCTGCCTCCCATTTCCTTTGATTCTTCTTGTTGTTACATTCAAGCATCTCCTTAAAACATATTGATTTACTCTAACTTCTCCCAATTCTTGCTTTTTCCCTTTTACTTTCCCTTTCTTCCTAACATATATAATATAATAATAATGCTTGCTTTCATCAGTGTGAGTAGAAAGCTTTAAAAAGATGTGGACGGTATCAGTCATTGGCTCAATATTTTTTTTCAATCTATCCCAATAATTCAAATGGCTCCATATGTTGGCGTTACTCTACTGAGAGGGAGACCTAGATTCTATTGAGAGGGAGACCTGGATTGGAGAATTCCAAACCATTATCAGTAGCGCTGTGGGTACGCTCCCAGTCACCTTTCTTGACATCCACCAAGGTGCTTCAACCCTCCTACTTACATTTTTGGAGGGATCCTGAAAAAGTGTGTGTTTGTGTGTGTGTGTGTGTGTGCAGTGAGAAGAAGACGAGAGGGAAGTGTGTGGGCATGCATGTCATGTGTGTCTGTGAATAGATGATGGATAAATGGCTGAGAGTTTGCGGTGTGTGTTTGCCTTCTGTGAAAAAGTCTTTTCTTGCTGTTACAAACTGTGGCTGAATTCGGATGACACAATAAGCAACTGTGGGGGAGGAAACAATCGTCAGTTGTATTGACTATCGTGTCATCCGAATGCTGCCATAGTCAACTCAGCGCTGATCCTAATCCATACCACAGTTGATTATTTATTACCATGTTGTGTGGGGAGTACCACCTAGGTGAACAACTGTAAAGTTGATTATTACCCCACCATTGACTATCGTGTTGTCCGAATTCAGCCTGTGAGTTCAAAGGAGTTGTTTATTGTGTTGGGGCTCAGATTCACCTCAGCCTTGTAATCAATCTTGAGGGCAGATTACTGGCCCTTTGCGATTTGCTCTGTCTCCAATGACAGCCATTTTGTGCTGGTGTCCAGAACTGTTTATCAAATTGTCAAATGTGCTAATGGGCACCAAAAGGTTGCCTATCCCTGTTCTAGAGGGAACAGCTGCTTTCCCCAGCTCTGTTGCCAGCAATGCAGACGTGATGATGTTAAGGTATGCTAATTGTTGCTTTCCTTTCCTTTCCATTCCATAGTTGTTATGGATGTTGCCTGGGTACAACAATGTAATTGGTGGGAAGATGCGGCAGTCTGTCACTGTAAAATATTATTCTGAAAATAACTAAAACTGCCACCATAGAATTGTCACAGTTCTTAAGCTAAATGTTCTTTTGACGTTGTTGTTATTATGTTGGTTCTAATGATTAGCTTAGGGGTCTAACTGGGACGCACTGGCCTTTATTTGAGGTGGACTACAGACTAGGTTATCCTATAAGAACTGTAAAATATGATACAAGCGTTCAAAAAGGTCATGACTGTTCCAGAATATTAACTCTATGTATTTTAAATATTCCACCTCTTAAAGTGAAGGCAACCCTTTAAGCAAGTCAGGCCATATACAATCTAGTAACATTTGGTACAATAACAGCACTAATAATCAGCTTCTACTTATATTTTGAAGCCTACATTATAGTCTTATTTCAAGAGCAAAAACTGAATTTGGAAACTCACTCTAAAAAATGTAGCCATTCAGCACTGCAGTCAAGGACTAGCTGTTCACGCAGCTGATTCAGATGTCTGTAATTTTCTACAATAAAAGGAGTGTGGAAACGGCTGATGACTTTTGTGCTAGAAGAGAAAACAAAATAGGAAATCAAGGTTACTAAGCAATCAGTCGTATAGCAATGTGTACAATTAGACTATTTCTTTCTTAGGACTGGTTCAACAGTGTATCTTTCCTACATGGAGCTAATCTCCATACAGAAAGAGAATATGATCTGCATTATTTGAAGCGGGATAATTCTTAATGAAGCAGCTGCTACTCATATTTGCTTCCCAGCTAGTTTACTTGTAGCAAACATATCATGTGTCCCACACATAAATCAACAGAATAAGTTTAATGTATGAAGCAGCCACAGTTCTCTACTTGCCTTAAAACAGATTCAAAAGGAACGGTTATTTTATTACGTTACTGAACTCTATTAATTTCGTTAATCATTATGAGTAAAATATGTGGTTACTAAGGAGTATTCAGTAAGGAAAAGATTAAAATGCTTTTCATAATAAGATGTGTGTGGCCAAATGCTCAAATATTCTAGAAGTATCCTCCTTAAAAAAAATCACAATGGAAAAACAGGTTAACATTAATGCCAATCACAAGAAATGACATTTCGGAATGGAGGGTTAATAAATGCATCAGTTTGAAACATGGCCTTCACATTCACCCAGAAAGAAAATATCTGATGAACTTTTTTCAGTCAGTTGATCTGTGGTTGTTTCCATACAAAAATACATTATACACTCATGGAAAGGTATGAATTCAGAAAGGGTAGATTTCTAAAGAAATACAACAAAGAATAAATGAATGAAATGTCATTATTAGATTCTTTGAGTATCAATAAGTAATTGATAGCATAGGAAAAAAGTTTTTCGCTAGCATGTCACTAAGGCAGCCAAATGAAACCGCACTGAAGAAGTGAATAACCCATTATTATTTCACTGTACTGTTAGGAAGTCACTCGGTTTCAGAACGGACCAAACAGACCCCAATTTGGTAAGGGAACAGTAAGTTTGAAGTCTTTTACCTCTGACTTTGGCTGAGGTAGGAGAACACTATAAAAGATATAGGCCAAGCTGCTATGACACATATGTGCAAGGCTAGATCAGGCATCATCAGATTATAATCAAACCTACAAATGTGCATATGGCCAAAAGCGGGACAAAGGGGTGAAACTGAGCAAAGTATTCAAATCTCACATACAATGATTTCTCTCCTAAATATTGCGAACAACCCTGACAATCTATACCCTGTCTAGGCCCCAAACCACATTCTTCTATATCTGAATCATATTCTTCTTCTGAAATTGCAGCATCAGGGGAAAGCATGACATAGATTTTGCAGGAAGGACGATCAAGTCCTTTGTCTTAGTACAAGCTCATCCATTTTTTACACCTAGACAACTTTTGCAAGTCTTTAGTCAGGATTCCACACTAGTTGTAACGTCAATTGTTTTGTTCAAAGAGTATTAAAAGTCAGTCTTTTTAGTACCAACATGTGACATTTTCTTTGGGAATCAGTGCCAGCTGTGATTGATTGAAGCCCCTTTTCACCAGGGCATTCTAGCTTCAGGCATCTCATGGACCGTTGGCTCTTCCCCAGGTTCTGTTTGAGTAACAGATTTAGGGCCAATCTCTTGGGGAGAAAAGCAGACCTAGCACTCTTGGACAAAACCAGCTAGAGATCCTCCACCCCTACCCCTTGCACCTTTTTACCCATTTTACTAAAGTCAGGTCTATGTTAGGAGTCAGTTATCACAATTTAATTCAATCTACAAAGAACTGCAACTGTACAGAATAGTTCTCAGGATAGCAAGATTGCAAATTTTAATGGAAGTAAACATGTATAAAAACAGCCTTCATAGTTTCTAATGGTAGCATAATTATTCTTGTCCTGAAATGGAACTGTAACTTCTATATTAGTGAGCCTATGGGAATAAATGTTAAATGCAAGAAATTTAGCTTACAGAGATGCAAGTCATTTTTAGTCTAAAATCAGATAGGTTAAGGTTTAAACTGCATTTTTTTAAATATTAAAAAGGATGTCTGAGCCCTGCTTTATCAGACCTTCCACATGATTACGGGGATGTTAGGAATGGAATGGAAATATTTATTCCATCACATATTTATTTCATGTCCTTGAGATTTGAGCATTTTACAAATCTTCTCCCACCATTCAAGACTTTGAGATGATTTCTGGAAGTTATCTGCTTCAATGATCTAAATCAGCTGTAGGCAACCTGGTGCCCTCCAGATGTTTGGGGTTTCAAATCCCATAATTCCTGACCATTGGCCATGCTGGCTGGGGTTTATTGGAGGGCACCAGGTTTCCCACTCCTAATCTAGATAATAAAATTATTGGTAAACACGATAGTAAATATAATCTTTACATACCTGCTAACTTTAATCCAGTCAGGTGGTATGGAACACACAAGTGAGTTCTTAATCTCAATCTGAAACTAAGATTAATAATAATAATGTATTTATTTATTTATTTAATTTCTAACCCGCCTCTCCCTCTGGATCAAGGCGGGGAACAACAATAAATATAAATACAATGACCATAAAATAGATAAAACATTAAATGTAGCAGATTTAAATATTATATGGATAAATGTAATCATATTGCAGAAAAAAAACAGAATCTTGTGGCACAAATGAAGAATAATCAGGCAACCATAGGGTTAAAAGGAGTACTGCTGTAAATTTCTACCATCTAATTGAGGCTATGTGTATCTAGGAAGGCAACATATGACCCAATGGTTATAACTAGCCCACCTAGTTCAACTAGGGGGACGTTTTCATTTTAATTAGGCCATACCTTAATGCCCATGCAATTCCTGGTATGCCAAGAGGCTGCAAACTATAGTTTGCATTATGGGAATAAGCCATAGGGAAGAGCTGGTGCTCTTCCCCTGCCCTCCACCACAAGATAAGATGCTTTCACTTCCATTTTTTATAACCACTGCTTGTTGTTATGTCTGAACCCAGACAAATGCAGGTTGCTTACCTGTAACTGTAGTTCTTCGAGTGGTCATCTGTGCAGTCACACGTATGGGCTCGCGCCGGCGCTGAGCCTCATTCGGGAAACTTCCATAGCACTTTTGGCAGGAACCCCTCCCCCCACCGTCCTATTACACATGCTCGGGTTCCCGCCTACCTCAGTTCTATGAGACCGATTTACCTCGCGAACGAGGTATGATATTTACAAAGGAAATGTAAAATAATAGTTTGCATGCACAACAAGCACTCTCTTGACCAGGCCGACTACAGCAATGCCAAGAGGGGATGGTGGGTGGGTTGTGTGACTGCACAGATGACCACTCGAAGAACTATAGTTACAGGTAAGCAACCTGCATTTCTTCTTCGTGGTCTCTGTGCATCACACATATGGGCGAATAACCAGCAAAAACTTACTGGAGGAGGGTAGGCTCTCTGGAATATCACTGAAGAATCGAAGAGAGTACAGCTCGACCAAAAGTACAGTCTTTCCTAGCTCTAACATCCAACTTATAATGGGTGATAAAGGTGGAAGTATTGGACCAAGTAGCAGCTCTACACAAATCTGGAATAGCAACTCCACGATTTAAAGCAGTGGAGGTTGATAGTGCCCGAGTAGAATGTGCCTTCAAAGAGTCTGGTGACTCTTTCCCTGCTAGCTGGTAGGCTAACAAGATAGTTTGCACAATCCATCGAGCCAATCTTTGAGATGAAACTGGTTGTCCTTTCTTCTTTCCACAATAACATACAAACAATTGGTTTGATTTACGAAATCTGCTTGACCTGGACTTGTAGAAAGCTAATGCTCATCTTACGTCCAACGAATGGAGCTTGGAACTCAGAGGGTCCGAGGATGCTTGAAAAAAGGTAGGTAATACAATGTCTTGATTAACGTGAAACTCAGAAACAACTTTTGGAAGAAAAGACGGACCAGGTCTTAAAACTACCTTATCTCAAAAAAACTGAGTATAAGGGGGATCAATGAGAAGAGCACAAAGTTCAAAAGCTCTTCTTGCAGAATAGCGACCAAGAACACAACTTTTAACGTTAAAAGTCTCATATCAATAGTAGCCAACAGCTCAAATAGCTTTGCAGTCAATGCTGCTAGTACAACAGAGAGGCTCCATTGAGGAACAACTGAACGAAACAGAGGATGAATGTTGCACAGACCTTTTAGAAAACATTTAGACAATGGGTGAGTAAAAACAGAGAAATTGCAGACCAAATCATGGTTAATAGAAATAGCTGCTAAATAAACTTTAATAGATGCTGCTTTCAGGCCAGCTTCGTAGAGAGAATGAAGAAAAACGAGAACATCCTGAATAGGGCATGACTTAGGAACAAACCCTTTGGTGGCAGCACATTGAACAAATTTGTTCCATTTTCTCTCATAAGAGGCTCTAGTTGAAGGCTTTCTCGCCTCCCGCAGAATAGTTTTGACCGCGTGAGGTGAATCTAAGTCCTGCCATCTGGCCGGATTCTCCATGCCATCAACCGTAGCTGTTTTAGATCTGGATGGAGAACTAAGCCATGGTTCTTGGAGATTAGATCTGGTAGAAGTGGAAGGGGCCATGTCACTCTGTTGGCCAGATTGAGGAACAGGGTGAACCAAGCCTGTCGTGGCCACCAAGGAGCTATCAGTATGGCATCTGTCTGGTTCCGAGACAGCTTCGTTACCACCCTGGCAATCAGAGGGAACGGAGGGAAGGCATATGCTAGATCCGTCCCCCAAGTCAAACTAAACACATCCCCTAGGGATGACCAACCTATCCCTGCTCTTGTGCAGAACACGTCGCAGACAGCGTTGTCCGGAGTGGCGAAGAGATCTATGACTGGTTTGCCCAGCGAGCGAATAAGTGGCGTAATACTATAGGCGATAGTTCCCACTCGTGGGTGTCCTGGAAATTGTGACTGAGTTCGTCTGCCTGGACGCTGTCTGTTCCTGCAATATGGATGGCGGAGAGGCGGATATTGTTTGGGATCGACCAACAATGGATGTCTAAGGTAAGCTGGAGAAAAATAGAAGAGCGTGTGCCTCCTTCTTTGTTCAGGTGCCAAACAACCGAGGTATTGTCTGATAAAATTTGAACATGATGCCCTTTGAGATATTTCTCGAAAGCATACAGGGCTTTCTTCACTGCCAGGAGCTCCAGCATGTTGATATGGTAAGTTCTTTCGAGGGATGACAATTTTTCCTGAATCACCAGAGTGTCGCAGTGGGCTCCCCATCCCACTAAAGACGCATCCGTAGTGAGAAAGCGCGTTGGGCCTGGATCTACAAAGGGTAGACCTTGCACTAGGTTGCGAAGGTTTGTCCACCACCTGATGGCTGGGCGTAAGGTTGTGGGGAGAACCATGTTGACCTTTCTTGGGTTCATGGAGAGGTTGAAATTGATCAAGAGGAACTGTTGTAATATTCTCATGTGCAGTCTTGCCCATCTGACCACATACACAGAAGCAGCCATAAGGCCTAGTAGCCTTTGTAAAGTGAAAGCAGTGGTTCGCTTTGATTCCAGAATGCGTAACGCCAATTCCTGAATGGTGAGCGCCCTGTCTCTTGGAAGAAATGCTTTCCCTAAGAGAGAGTGTAGGAGAACTCCAATAAACTGAATGATTTGGGTAGGCTGAAAAACCGATTTGTCCATGTTTATCTGCAGACCCAGACTCAGCAGAAGGGTTTTTACAACAGCCACATCTTTGACGGCCTGAAGTTGAGAATGGGACACTATTAGCCAGTCGTCCAAATAGGGATACAGTTCTATGCCTTCTGTTCTTAGATAAGCACAAACTGCTCCCATGCATTTTGTGAAGACTCTGGGGGCTGTCTTGAGTCCAAATGTTAGAACTGAGAACTGGTAAACATTTGAACCTATTATGAATCTGAGGAACTTCTGATGAGCAGGGTGTATTGCGATGTGGAAATAGGCATCCTTCAGGTCTATAAGGGTAAACCAACGATTTCTTTTTAAAAGGGGGAGGATCATAGCTAAAGTAATCATACGGATTTTTTTTGTTAGAATGAATTTGTTGAGGTTCCTGAGATCCATAATAGGGCGAAGACCACCGTCCCGTTTCAGAACTTTGAAGTAACAGGAGTAAAATCCTGTTGGCAAATCTGAGAGATGGATGGAAGTACTTTACTTTCTGAAGTAAAGTGGCAACTTCTTGAAGTAATGCCTCTGACGGAGGAGTTACTTTTATGGCACCGGTGGGTGGGTGAGATTTGAATTCTATCTGGTAGCTGTTCTTTACAATGTTCAAGACCCATTTGTCTGAAGTAATCATCCTCCAAGATTGGTGAAACGATGTTAGTAGGTTTCCAAATTTGAGATGTGGAGGATGATAAAGAGGGATGGAGTCAAAGACGCTGTTTCTGTGAATTGTCTTGTCTGGTGCGTTGCTGACGAAAGTGACTTGAGTGATATTGCTTTCTCTGTTGGTAGGGAGGTTGCGATGGAAAGGCCTGGTAGCATTGCTGGCGATCCTGAAACTGACGTGATGGATACGGCTGCTGTCTAAACCACTTACATGGGCGGTAAGGTTATTGCGTTATGGTTGGATTAAAACCCATCTTGCGTGCAGTAATTTTTGCTTTCTTGATAGTATCCATAGCAGTGTCTGTGGATGAATGAAACAAACCTTCTCCATCAAATGGCAAATCCTCTATCCGGGATCTTGATTCCTGAGGAAGGTTAGAAGAACGGAGCCAGGCATGTCTTCATAAAACTACTGCTCCAATCATGGCTTTTGAGGCACAGTCCGTTTGGTGTCTAGTTGTTGTAAGCTCCTGTTTAGACAAGCGGATGGCCTCTGTATGAAAAAACTGTGCCAGTTCCCTTTGCTCATCTGGCAGATATGTCATAAGTGAGGACATTTTGTCCCAAAGAAAATGTTGATACCTAGCCATCATGGCTTGGTAGTTAGCCACTTTCATCCCCAAGGCAGCGGAGGAGTAAATTCTACACCCAAACATGTCCAATTTTCTGCCTTCCTTATCGGTAGGGGCAGAATGGGTTTTAGAGGACTTGCCCTGAGCCTATGACTGAGTTAGGCTTCAGGTGCACAAACAAGAAGGAGGCGTCCTTCTCCTGGATTTGTAAAGTGAATTCAAACGTTTAGACACTGGTCCCATTATAGATGATTTTTTCCACGATTGCTGGGCAGTGTGCAAGAGAGTAGGGACATAAAGAATTGCCAATGGAGCGGAGGATTCTGTATACATCACATCAAAAATGGGATCAACAATTTTTTCCACAGGTTGTTGGTGCTCTATGCCTAAGGATTGAGCCATACGAAGCATCTACTCCATGAAATTCCCAAGCTCCACGGATGGAGAGGCACGCTCTGTAGTCCCGACAACATCATCCGGTGACGGTACCGATGGAGGAGCCATTGCTACTGACGATGAGTCCGACGCATAATCTTCAACAGATTGCGGTGAGGATGGGATCAGCACCTTGGTGAGCTTCGTCGGTACCGGAGGTTCCTGCAGCAGTACCGAAATTGTTGCCGAGGAGGTTGTGGAGGGACGAATGGTCGACCCGCGAGGAGCTGCTGGCCCATGTAAGGGTTGAAAGCGTATCAGTACCGATGAGGGTCCTCGAGCTGGTCCCGGCCCCGACAAGGTAAGTTGGAATGTGAAACCGAGGAACAGACGGAGCGATCAGAGTATCGGTCCCAGTCCCGTGAAGGCGAACAAGAACGAGACTGATAATGGCGGCAGTCTGAGTCGCATCTCGAGCTCCAAGAAGCCAGCGCTACCGAGCGGACCGACTGTGGCCTAGCTGGGGGGGTTAGCGGCAGGGAGTCAAAGATTTCACCTTCCGATACCAACGCTGGAGGAGGTCTCGTTGAGAGGTGTGTCGAGCTCGGAGGGCCTGTCAAGGAAGGCGGTGCCGATGGATGCCCTTCGTGGTCATCGCTGGAGGCACCGGTCTGCTCGTTACCGAGGTCGACCCCGAAAGGGACGGTATCAATGTTCTGATCAGTACCGAAGTTGATCCTGAAGGAGACGGTACCGATGGCCTTGAGATGGCGGCTGGGCGATTTATGCTTTGCTTTCGCCTTATTTTTTCGCCTCACCTCTTCCTGAGGTTGGATGGTAGCCTTTTTTGCCTTCTTCGCTTTAACTCCAGCAGCAGCGGGAGCAGGCATTGCTGGGTTAGAACGACTTACGGGCAAATCCCCACATTCCCCAGATTCCGAGGTGGCCACAGACATGGAGGGACTTTGAGGTGGGGTATCCACCGCCACCAACGCTTTTTTCCACAACAGGCCCCTCAATCTATCTGCCCTGTTCCGTCAGGCTTGGCGCGAAAAACTCATACAGTGAGCGCAAGCTTCGACAATATGTGACTCCCCTAAGCAGAGGAGGCACAGTGAGTGTCCATCGGTAAGGGCAAATTTTGCCCTGCACCTTGAGCAGGTTTTGAATAAAGCTGTCTGCGCCATAAGCTGAAAAATGTAGAAGGGGGAAATTTTTTTTTTTTTAATAACAACACTATCCTAAATATTACTAATAATCTAATCTAAGCTAACTATCACTCTATAATTTTTAGAGAAAGAATATGAACGGAGTTCGAAGAGAAGTCTCCCGCGAGGCAAACAGCAGAGCAGTCTAAAAAGAACTGAGGTAGGCGGGAACCTGAGCATGTGCAATAGGACGGTGGGGGGAGGGGTTCCCGCCAAAAGTCTAAGCTATGGAAGTTTCCCGAATGAGGCTCGGCGCCAGCGCGAGCCCATATATGTGATGCACAGAGACCACGAAGTAGAAACTGTGGTTAATCTTAGCTATGGTTTATTGAAACAACCCAACTTCAAACATGTTTTATCATTACATCTGAAAGGAGCCAGTGACTACGGGAAGCTTCTCATCAGATACTGTATATTCAGCTACAGTATTCAAGTACAAAACTAGGACCCGAATATCCATTTCTGTTGAGAGAACAAACTCACATGTACTTTAAGCAAAGAAGGCAAAATGAGAATATTTCCACCTTCAAAACTGGTAGAATGAGTCTTTTACCCATCTTCAATGGCTGGCAGCTAAGCAGGCTATATAGTGTCAAATATAATAATGCCTCTGCAAGCTAAATGCTTTAGTTATTTTTTCCCTATGCCGCATAGATTTGCTATATAGCAGAAGCGAAATGTAGCATTTCTGTGAAAGATCTTCTAGATTTCTTGCTAGCACAGATGTTAATCTTCTTTGTCCTACTGAAAGTTTCAACTGGGATGCAAATATAAGGACATCAATTTTATGGTATATGTGGTTTGAGTTCTTTTCAGTCAGAATGACAAAAGATGCATTATTTATATGGTGATTACCAAATGCTCAGATCATAAATAAGTTTAAATTACCATATTATTTTGGTACACTGATTTTCCAAGCACCTCAGTTCTAAATCCCACATTTATTTTCCAAACTTTTCACCAGTGTATGCACATGTAACCAGTATAGCTGTATTAATTTCAAATCATTGCTATCATTCTAATCCCAGATATTAAATACGGTTCTGTATAAAGAGATTATCTTCCGTCGATAAAACCTTTTCAATGGTAAGCAAAGAACAAGCAATATAAGCTCAGGCTGTGGTTTTGTATTCAAGAATTATTTTTAAAAGTAGGCACCTGTCCTGCCTTTTTAAAAGCAAATGCCGTAATATTTAACAACAACAATAACAGTAACAAACCATAAGTACAAGGGTTTGTGTGTGATTTCATTCATTAGAGATTTCTTAAGACAGTCTTCCCCAATCTGGTGCCCTCCAAAAGTATTGGACTACAGTTCCCATCATTCCCAGCCATCATAGCCAATTGCTGGGAATGATGGGAAATGTAGTCCAACACACCTGGAGAGCCCCAGACTGCGGAAGGCTGCCAAAAGTGTATTTCCACAACTTTTTGTGGGTGTTTGGTAGTCTTATGTTCTTATCATTATCATTTCTGTAACTAATATTTAACCATTGGCTAACATTTTTCTCAGTTCTGCACACTTATTATAGGATTCCTTTCAATTAAATTACCAAATAACTATATTTTCAGAGCAGAATGATGATGCTTTGAAAGAAGTTGTTTATTGCATTCAAAATACCCACACATAAGCACAAAGGGCAAAGCCAGTTATTCTTCACAAACTAAAAGTAAACTACTAAAATGCTACCAGTCTTGGAACAATTTAGGCAATGAAATAAGAAGCTAAATATTTAATTTTAAAGTATAATTAAATGGTTGTTAAAATTCATAAAATGCTAGCAACACATAAGAATATGAAGTTACTATTTATGTTACCTCTTGTCCTGATACTGTTACATAATCTGTAGAAGGGCAGTTTAATATTTTTCGTATATCTTGAAGGTATGCCTGGATCTGACAGACTACTGCCTGAATCTCATCCTTCCTCTTCCTTATTAAAGGAAAATCTGTAAGATCCTTGAACAGTTGGGTTTTGTCTCCAGTTCTAATTGTAGAAATATATATATATATATATTTAATGATTATATATAATATAGTACACATATTGCTTAATACTAACAAAAAATTGTAAATATTCACATGCTTAACAATAATATAATTTATTTATTTATACATCGCCGTCCCACAAAATAATGGCTTACAGGCCCAGTTAAAAGTGATTAAAACAATACAATAAAAACATAACAAAGGCCTTCTTGAATAAAGTACTCTTTGCTTTCTAGCAGAAAGACAACAGAGGGCAAGCAAACCTAGTATCCCTTAGATGGAAGTTCCATAGCCTCGTAATGGCCACTGAAAAGGCCCTCTCTCGGGTCACCCCAAACACACCTTTGAAAGTGGTGGTCTTAAAAGAAGGGCCTATCCAGAAGAACTTAAAAACTTGGCAGGCTCTTATGCGAGAAGGCAGTCTTTCAGGTAGCCTGGTTCCAACCCATATAGGGCTTTATAGGTCAGTACCAGCACTTTGAATTCTGCCTGGAAATAGCTAGTAGCCACTGAAGCTGCTGTAATAACGGTGTAACATGCTCTTTTAATCAGCCCTAGGCAATAGTCTGGCCATAGTATTTTGGACCAGCTGAAGTTTCTGAACAGTTTTTGAAGGCAGACCCATGTAGGGTACCCTACAGAAGTTCAAACAGAATGTAACTAAGGCATGCGTGCCCATGTTCAGATTAGAGATCTATAAGAACTTACATACATAATCTCTACCTATAAAGCAGAAAGTATGTGTGCATCACATATGTCCAGAAATGTTTACCCACTTCCAGATGAGTTTGAAACTTGACACGGTGACACAGTGATAGGTCTGGTTGTACAATGTACCAGAAAAATCTAAAAACATGAATTTTGGGGTTTAAGTATTTTTAAAGAATTTAATAAAAACCAAGGCTTATGCCTACAACTCCCAGCATGCCTTGGGTGGAACTTCCAACATGCTTTGGGCAGGAGGCCAGACTTACTGGCCTTTGGTGGCCATTGTGAGTGCACAGGTGGGTGGCTGCAGTGTGTCTTTCACAACCTGACTCCTAAGGTTGGTCTCGAACAGTCAACCCAATTCCACATAAAAGGATACAACCCATATAAATGGGCAGCATCCATTTGTGGTGTCTCCTCCCACCCCCTGCGTGGTATTAAAATCGTGACTAGATACAACAGCGTGGCTTTGAGGGGCAAAACATGCTCAAAGGCACTTCACCTTGATATCACTGTTTTCTCAGAATCTGGGGGAAGCAGGTGTACAACTTTTGCCCTTAAGAGGGAGGGAGGAAGGGGAGGCACTCTGCACATGCCCAGAAACAGATCCCACAAAGGGGGGAAGCTCAACTTTTTTTTCTTTTATGAATCCTTACTCCTTGCACCACTTTAAAGCCATTTAAACCTTCTTTACTTTAGACTGCTTCTTTATGTGTAAGCTCATTTTCTCCACATGCCTTTGCCTGAGGAGAGTTAAAGGGGCAACAGGGCAATAACAGTAGTGTCACTCCTTGGGGTAGCATGGCAGGGAAAGAGGATTAAAAGAATTTATGTAATTTATTTTTTGCAATTATTTATATGCTGCCTTTCAAGATACAAATCCTACCAAAGGCAGTTTACAAGTAACATAAAAATAATAATATCACAATAAACAATATTACACCAACAAACTGGTCAAATGCTCAATCTACTTACTTTGCTGCTTCTTCATTAAGTATGCTTAAATATTTTTTCGTTGAACAAAGCAATTCAGGAATTTCTAAGAGGCTCTTCTGCAATAAGGCTGCTTGCACCTGAGTACGTATAACTGGAACTAGAGCTGTGATTGCAGTTTCCAACTGAGAGAGTGTGTTGACAACCAGATAAAACTCTTGAATGGAACACTGAAAGTAGAAACAATTGTAACTTGAAGGTTAATATTTTAAAATAAACGTTCCTTAATTCTCTCCTGAATTTTGGACATTTGTGTAATTTATACATCCTAATTACAATTGTTTTTCATATCCCAGGCAACAAAGGAACTTATATCTCTGCTGCAATCAAATTGGTGAAATTTAAATAATGTTTTAAAATCAGAATAGCTAAACATTTTAATGCACAGCTTGAAACTGAAGACCTACATCTTGCTTAGTGGAGATCCAAAGAAATCCACTTTTTCTTCAAGAGTTGTTGACTCTGACACGGCTAAAATAAAAAATGTTTTCAATTATCTCCTTCCTTTCAATATATAATACTACATTAATCCTTAATCGTAAACTGAATTTCAAGAAAATATTGCCCATGAAAACCATATTTAAATATAACGGATTATGTTTTTAATCATTTGTAGCTAATTACCTTTTTGTGATAAATACTACAGATTCCTCTCTCAACGTCTGGCATCTTGTACAGGAGATTCTTAATTTGACCAAGGACACTTGATTCTGACAGAAGAACCTCAGACACTGCATCAAGTCGAGAATTAATTTCACTGCAAAAATAATAATTTTATTTTTTAACTAAAGTTCCAGTGTTCTCTACAGGACACCATGAAATTCTGGATCTCTGTCAAACACTTAATGGGATGGGTAGATAGAAGATAAAGTTACCTAAAGCAGTAACAGCATAAACATAAAAAAAAGCATTGTCTTAAGAAATTTTCAACATACCATCAGAAAATAGTTTATAAGATCTCCAAGGAACAGAGCTAACCTAATATGATTCTGATACTCCCTTGTTGCTCTGAATATTTTAAAGACTGTAATGCCACCTGGACTGTAATGCCACCTGGACTAAGAGAACTATGGGGCAGAAGGAGGATTTCATTCTCTCAGTGCTGATCCTTATGTAGCCAAAACAATCCATCCACAAGAGGGATATATCAGCAGGCTTAGAGGAATCCCAAGGTTTCAGAAGTACAAACAATATTTAGGGGGGGAACCTATAGGTTTTGTGGGGGGAGGCATCCCAAAATAGCCCAATGGGGACTGACCATGCTTGGGGAGGGGGGGATGGAAAATTGGAGGTGAGGAGAGAATGGGAAAATAGAATGGAGCATCAGAAACACTCCATGCTGCAACATTTTGCTGTGTAGAAAACTACCGAGATACTGTATCTTTATACCAAACCTAATTACATATAGTTCACATTGTCATAGCTATAACCTTCCAATAATGCCTGCATATACTTTCTAATTGATGGAATACACTGCCATAAGATGATGGTCCCTAACTTTCAAAGGAGATTAGACAAATTCAATAGCTATTAGTTATGATGACTATATGGAACCTTCATGTTCAGAGGCAATTTGCTACTGAATACCATAGCTGGGGAGAAACAGTGGCAGATGTCTATTGCCTTTTTGCTTGACTTGTGGGCTTCCTAGAGGCATTCTAATTGCCAGTACGGGAAACATGATGCTGGACTAATAAAGTATAGCTTCTGTTTTCATCTTAATGGATCTTGAGAAAGGAGGTTTATAGCTGCCTTTATTGTTTTAGATCAGTGGCTTAGGTAAACATTACTCTGCCTAAAATCGGGCTAAAAAGCATAGTTGATCAGTTTAGGGGAGGTGTAAGGACTGGAATGACATCCCAGAACAGAAATCCCACCATATACATACACAGCATAATGTTAATGCAACCTAATAATAGGATATAAAATTAACCGTTTTATGAAAGCCTAAAATATGTAATTTTACCAAAACCATTTCTTCTGAGTTAAATAATATTTATATATTCTTTACAACCCATTGTCTTGTCAAAACAATCTGAATCTTTTCCAGTCTCTCTAGCACAACGTTGCAAATATTCTTCTCTCCTGTGTGTTGACCAGAAACAAATCACATACTAATTAGTATGGAACCCACTCCATTCTTCACAAAGAGTAACCACTCTGCCTCCATTTCTACTTTCTTTCTCTTATTCTTCGCCATCACTTTTCTTTTTTATAAACCATATGGATATTGTACATGTTTGATACTGAATATAAGTTTTCTGCTAAATCAGTCCCTTCTGGTACCCCTCCAACTTTTTTGGATGCTTAAGCTCATATAGTATAGAGAATAATCTTTGGAGATATCTTTGAATCTTCCTTCCCTCAACCTCACTGAAAAATGGGTGCTATATAATAGCGGTGCCAGTATATCCATCCACTATTTGTATTTCGGTAATGGTCAACTTTTGCCTTGAATGGTCAACTTTTGCCTTGAATTTTGCTTTGTAAGCAAGGGGACAGTAAAATGCTCCAAAAAGTGGTATGCACTGGGGCATTTTTGATAGCACAAAAAAGTGGGAGAAATTTAACTCTTACCTAGAAAGCTGATTAGTGGCTAGTTATGCCTACTTGCCACAGGGCCCTGTCCAAAGCAAAATATGTATGCTAATATATGACTAGCCTAGTAGCCTCAGATAAGAGTATGAAGCATTGACTACAAGGAAAACATGACTATGGCTGGGAGGAATATTGGCCTAGGTCTTGCAGAACTACTGTTACAATTTAAGTTTTATATTCTGTCATATTCAACACCAAAGGTTGGGTATCCTTTAAAATATCTAAGTTATATAGGTTGTAAATCAACCTTCTTCAACTTGGTGCCCTCCAGATGTTATATACTGCTGTCATCAGCATCAGCCAGCATAGCCAATGGCCAGAGAAGATGGGAGTTGTAGTCCAAACCATCTGGAGGGTGCCAGGTTGGTGAAGGCTTCTATAGATGATATCATAGATTGTTCCTGTAAGTCCCTTCAGAGATTTTCTTTCCCTATTAAACAACAACATAATGTTGTTTCCAACATTTCTGGTAACACTTTAGCTTATGTGTTTGTTTGCTTTATGTAAAAAGCCAAACACAGCTACGTTGCTCTCTCTAGATAAAAGGATATCATCCTTATATATAATGTGTTCCCTTGTCATATTTTGATAAAATAATTTAATCCCACCTTAAAACAAAAGTTAATTGAAAAGTTTTAGGTAAGAAGACTCACTGTGAGCTTATTCACCTTTCTAGCCAAGGTTATAGTCAGAATATTAACTTGTTTCATGACACATAAGACTCTCAGATTTCCTGCGACTGATTTAGAAATCTGCATTAAGTACAAGAAGACTAAATTCATATCCCTAGTTGACTCTGGCTTCCTAACTTTAGAAAACTTACAATTTAAGCCCATTAAAAAAATTCTGCAACAAGTAATATGTACATTTGCCACCCAAAGATTTGTAAAAAGTTACAAAACAGACTTTAGCAAACAGCGAAATAAATCAAAACTCTAAATGTGTCAACAGAACAGTATTTTTTTCAGACACAAAACATTTATTTAGGCAGTTCAATACATAATTTCTCTTTTTTCTTTTTCTTTAAAGGATAATGGTTTGGATCCAAGCTTTCCTTCTGTGAATGGAACAGAGTTCATTTTCTTGGAACAGAGCTTTCCCGTTTCCTCCTTCCCTGTGCAGCCGTCTGCACATTCTGAAAATTCACTCCTGGACATTGAGGGAAACCTTGGAAGGCCCTGCAGGTTTTGGGAGGAATTGGTGGAAATTGCCCCCTTATGTGAACAGAGGAGCAACATATGATCCAGGCCAATGGTTCATTGAACCAAATAGTCTTGGTGTTTGTTACCAATATGTTCGATTTCTCTAAATTGGAGATAAATCCATCTTTGTTATTCTCATCACAATGCAAATGGAGTTATAGACAGAATCTGTCCTTCCTTTTCAATTCTGGAATGGTTCAAATAGTTAATCTCTGACATTTTACTTTACCCATCTTTGTTCAGGTAACAAGGTCTGACTGAACAATAGTTAGCCTCTCTTGCCTTTCCATGTGGTGAACACTACTACCACAGATGCTGTGTAGACCATGGAGATGTATCTGTCTCTGGTATGTATTGGTGATGACCAATGTGACAATTCTTCCCCTCATCCTTTTGCTATTTTGTGTACCTTTTAAAATGTATTCGCTTCGTTTTAGATGCTCCTGCTCCACTCAAGAGGGAAAAACACTCATCTGGTCCTATAAGCAAAAATAAAATGTGCAGAATACTATAAAAGTTATTTTGCTTTGCCTCCAGCAGGGGTATGTTTATCATTTCACAGGGTTTTTTTAAGCTGAATGACTCCCTGTTGTGTTGTTGTGTTGTGTTGTTTGAAGGAAAAAGATTAAAGTCAATTTCCTAATCTGCTATTGATAGCAGGAAAATTGAGTTAATAATGTTCCAAATAAGATACCCCCACAGTTTATAATCTGTTCTTGCTGAGGAGCTGAGATGGATCTGCAGGAAGATAAGCAAAAGGACAATTTGTGGTTGGAATACACAGTGCAGGATAACCCAGGCAAAACTTGCTTAGCTGTAACTGGACCACCATATGCAGATCTGAGGCTCAGCAACCCTGAGGGACCCAAATGCATTCACCATAATAGACACAATATATTTTTAAAAACCTTACAGAAGAGGTTGGGTATGCTGCAGACTGAAGCTGCAGTCAAACCCACCATCTACATTTCCCCAGAGGGACCCTAAGCCCCATGTGAGCCCAGAGGCATTCTGGGGAAATTAAAATGTCAGTTGAAACTAGAGATATGAAGGCCTGGAAAAATAATGGAAAATTTGGGAGGGGGGTTGATTTCCCCTTTAAAAATTGAAAAAATTGAACAGTTTTGGATTACGAAATATTTTCTTTTAGAATTTAAGACAAAGTATTTATATATTGTTACCCAGCTTTTACTCTCCACAAAATGATTTCTAAAATCTATGTAATAAAAACACTTTTATAGATGCTAGAGATGTAAAAAGTCTGGAAATAATGATACCTTTTTAATCCTTTCTGTAAGATTCCCAGCATAGTTAGTTCTTTCATTCCTTATTAAAATTGTTGATCTAAAGTATATTTTACTGATAGACATTTATGCTCAGTTTCCCAACATGTAAGTAGAATCACCACTGTGCATCCTTGACAGTAAATGTGTGTTCTTGACAGTTTGAGTTTGTTCTTTAGAGTCCTGTGTTTCTGATGCTGTAACAGTCATTTAATGTAGTTACTAAAGCAACATGATAGAACGCATGTGGTGTGCGTGTGTGAAAATTGTGTGGGGATGGATAGTGCACCAGGGAGTTGGGAAGAGATCCAGGGGAGGTGGAGTGCCCAGAATGGGGCAGGGGCCAGAGGACATCTTGCTGAGACCCCTCAACCCTATGGCAGCACCACTGTAGTTTACTTCAGTCACTGTAGCACTTAACTGAAAGTAGTTGCAAACCAAAGAGATACCACCTAATGCAGGGATTTGCCAATTTATATTCTGCTAGCCATGCTGATCATACTAATATGTTTGATCAACATAAGGAATAACCTAATGCCTGTACATCTTGTAGACGTTAAGAAACCTAATTCAACATACCTGACACACACAAACCTTTCTATCTGAAGTTTCCAGTTACCATCGAAACATACCACCTAAGCCATCTAAAATGGCATAGCCATCTAAAAATACTAAGCCATCTAACAAAACTACTTTTATCAATTATACATGCTACTGGAGTTGAAAAAACATGTTTTGATTTATGAAATTTTGTTTATGCATTCATAATGTACCAACTTGAACTAGGAGGTATAAATATAGTGACACAGAATACAGATGCATCAGTCCTCTCTTAAAAGGTTAATCTGCACTTTAATCATTTTCACATATGGCCATGGAAGTACAGTTCCAGTAATCTAACACAAAAGAAGCATTCATATACTTTGCTTGCTGTAATCCTCAATATTAAAAAAGGGGTCAGGAGAACATCATCCAACATCAAGTGACCTATTTTTTCACCTCACTAATACAAACACTGTTTGGAAATACTGTTCAAGAATAATGAAACATAAGACCCTATAGGGGATTATCTTCAGTTTACATATAGAATAAACATGGCAATATAAAAAGGCGGTTTAAAATATTTGTTGTAGTTCTTACAAGTTGTTGCAAATACAGTACAGCAAATATCATGATGAAGTAACAGTTTAGATTATTCAATTTTAATCTAGTCTTATTTCTATACTACTACTTGAATAATCTACATTTTTAAATACTATATTTTATATGAACCTGACTTGTGCTTCAAGTTTATTTAGATTTTAAATGATTTACAAATCTCTTTATTCAGTTGAAGTGTGATACAGCTTATTTCTCAGCAAAACAGAACTGCAGTGCAAGACTAGTTGCAAAAATACTTAACACAAATGGGATATAGTATGTACCATAAAAAACAGAATAAAGTACCATTCATTCAGTAATGTCAATTAACACTATTGATCTGTATAGATATTCAAGAAATATTAAATCAAAACTGAATTTCTTTAAGTTCTTATGACCTCTTTCAACAAGCAATCTGTAAGGATATTATTAAATGATTGATGCAAATGGATATCAAAATCTACAGTGAAGTACAGAACAAAGCTCTTCCAACCAAACTAGTCAGGATGGTAGCAGACCCATAAAGTTCTGCCCAAATTACATATGAAATGAGGGATGAGAAGGGAATTTGTAGAGCAAAAAGGGTACATGGATGAGGAAACGTAACACTCCCCACAACTGTAGGGAGGTGCGCTAGACTCCCCCACTTTCTATGTGATTTGGGCAGACCCATGTTTAAACAAATCAGTATGCTGTCACAGCTAATTTGGATGGCGCTAGAACCTGGTTTTGTAAATCAACTTGTACAAATGTAACAAATCCTTCTAAGTCATTATGTTTCGGTAGCAGAATGTTGAGTATGAAATAGCAGGATGACCTTAGACAAGGGTAGACAACGCAGCATTCGCAAGCGTACCTGTGTCCAAGATCCCCCAATGAATGTGCCAGGCCCTTTTTGACCTCCACCACTCACCTTCAGATTCCCCTTCTCCTGCCATTTGCCATCACCGCTAGTTGCCTGACATTTCCACTTCCTCCTCTTGTCTCCTTCCTCACTTCATTGGCTAGGCTTCCTCCTCTCCCCCTCAGTGGGTATCCTGTGGTAATCTGCTTGAGGAGAAGGAATCCCCCACCAAGCACACTTGGGCCAACAGGGTCCTTGGTGTGGGGTAGGCTTTCCTCCCACTCAAGCCCTTTTTTCAGCAAGGGACACCTTTTCTTCAGCTCTACTGAAATCAATAGAGCAAGATTACTCCATTGAGGTTAACGGATATGAGTAGGCTGACCATATGAAAAGGAGGACAGGGCTCCTGTAACTTTAACAGTTGTAGAGAAAAGGGAATTTCAGCCAGTGTCATTTGCATGCAATTAGTTCCTGGTGAAATTCCCTCTTCATCTCAACAGTTAAAGTTGCAGGGGCCCTGCCTTCTTTTGTATGTGGTCACTCTAGTATAGTGCCTGCAACTTTAACTGTTGTGATGACGAGGGAGTTTCACCAGGAACTAACTGCATACAAATGACACTGGCTGAAATTCCCTTTTCTCTACAACTGTTAAAGTTACATGAGCCCTGTCCTCCTTTTCATATGGTCAGCCTAGATATGAGGGAATGGGTCAAAATGGTTTGTAGGGAAGCCCACCTCCTATCAAGGACCCTTGGAGCAAAGGGAGTTGAGCTTACCTTCCCTCAAGCTGTTTTTTGCCTGGGCACTCTCCCACAAACTCTATTAAAGTTAATGGATCAATATCACTCCATAGACTTTAACAGAGGTGGGGATAAAAGTCACCCTGCCCCAAAATTGGTTGGAGGTTGGAAGTGGGGGCAAGAAGGGAAAGAATATCCAGGAAAGGGCAGGGAAAACAAGAGAGAGACTACTTTGGATGAGGGGGAGGGAAGACAAATGCTCCCCTGAGCTGATAAGATCGCTTATCCCTGCCTTAGACAAATTACACTGTTACAAAATGTATTAAAAGCTTAGCAGATGTACCCGCTTATATGTGCTATTTCTTTAGAAATGTTTCAAGGTAGCATGTTCTACCTTAGTGCAAGGGATTCAAGTATACAAGCTTTAGGTCTATTCCAATAGCAAGCTCTTAGACACTGAAGGTTTGCAGTAATGAAGATGGATGGCGCAAACTTCTTGTTTACCTTGTTACAAAGAAGCAGCAGTCCTTTTTCTGACACGAAATAAGGAGGATAAAATGCTTGGGGACTGCTACATAAATCCCTGAGATTGAACAAAACAGGTTATTCCAAAAAATGAAACAAATAGTTTAACAAATAAATAAAAATCCAAACTACGTCTATCTTGCTTCAAGCTTGACAATATCTTTAGGAAATTCTAGTACATTTATAGTGAGAAAGTTTCCTTTTCTTCTTCCAGCCTTCCGATCGAGAACCCTATGAGACCACAACTTCAACTTGAAACACCCCACTATGGGTTAAGCAAACCTCAAATAACTCCATGGGCTGTTGCCGCCCAGGTTTCGATGACATAATAAACTGCACCTGGTGATTATTCAAACTATGCCCAGCATTAAACAAGCCACTGAGGGTTGCAAACCAGCTTCCATCACTACCTTGCAGTCCCTTTTGAGATGGGATCCTTTTTGTGTGTGTGGTATAATAGTGCAGCCCTTTTCATATCTGCTGGATAACAATAGAGAAAATACTCATGAATGCCTCCAGAATCATTACTAGTAGTAGGCAGATCCATATCCACATCTGTTAAATGACAATCAAGGACTTTTGTTGTGTACAATTTCAGCAACACTCACCCCCCCCCCCCAAAGAGAAACTAAAACTGGAACAGATGAATGATTAAACGTTTACCAGTCTATAACAGTAAGTTGCCCAGCTATTTAATTCAGGGATTTCTATGTAATTTATATTTCAGTATAACTTCACAGGTTACAAAAATGTACATCTATGGCCATTTTCTGACCACTTCCCATGTTATTTTTCTCAATTCACACTCTTAAAATGTTTTGTAGGAAAGCAGCACTTCAGTGTAATCACACTTGAGAATACGCCACAGCACCATCTCCTTCCAGTACATCAGAATAACAGTGGCCTTGACAGGCAACCAAGATTTTCTACAATTGTGCGAACATAATGCTTACTTTAAAACCAAGAAGATAAAACCATTTTGTTCGCATTCACCATAATAAAGATTTCCAGGCAGTGATCTAGAAGCAGGCAATGAACTCCTTCAAGCGCCTGGCAGTTAGCCCACAATACCCTGGATTTCAACTGTTCTAGGCCATTAGTGCTGCTTCATACTCCTGACTGATACTCTGCTACTTGCAGCAGTGCTTGCAAACAATAGAGGATTACAAGCTTAAATGCTCCCCCACCCCATATAAAGATAATCTTCAAGCCAAACCTTATCCTTATGTTTTTATATGAAGGAGCATTCAAACACCCCCATTCTACAGGCCACAGATGTACAGTCCAACAAGAGATGTACTACATGCCGGCTTAATAGGTTACCTGGAGTTGTGGTTGCTTCCATACTACTTCTGATAAGGAATTATTAGGGCATATTTAATAACTATGTACCATCAACATAACAAGTATAAAATTAGCAACTGAATAAGACTGAAGCAGCTGTCAGAAGGAAACAACCAAAATCAGGACCAAAAAAAAGGAGAGAAGCAGGTTCTCCAAATGCTGAGATACTTTATTATTCACGCCCAACGCGTTTCGGCCTATGTTGTTTTTTTAAAGGCCTTCTTCAGGGGGTTAATAATAATAATAATAATAATAATAATAATAACAATTTATTTCTTACCCGCCTCTCCGTCTGGGTTGGTAAGAGATGTCTGCAGAAAACTCTTAGCAGGATGACAGTCTCCTATGATATTTGCCAGTGAACACCACGAGAGATTATCATTCTGTTAAGAATTTTCTGCAGACTTATCTTATCAACCCCCTGAAGAAGGCCTTTTAAAAATACCACATAGGCCGAAACACGTTGGCCGTGAATTAATAAAATATCTCAGCATTCCGAGAACTGCTTCTCTCTTCATTTTTGAGAGCACATGCTTTGCATGCACAAGGCCCCAGGTTTGATTCCAGACACCCCCAGGAAGGCCTAGAAAAGAATCCTGCCCGAACCCTTGGAATGCTGCTGCCAGATATTGGCTGAATTCGGACAACATGATAGGGGTAATAATCAACTTTACAGTTGTTCATCTAGGGGGTACTCCCCACACAACATGGTAATAAATAATCAACTGTGGTGTGGATTAGGATCAGCGCTGAGTTGACTATGGCAACATTCGGATGACACAATAGTCAATACAACTGACGACTGTTTCCCCCCCACAGTTGATTATTGTGTCATCCAAATTCAGCCAGTGTCAACAATATTGTGCTTGATGGACCAGTGATCTGACTCAGGTTCCTATGTTCCTAGTGATGGTACAGGTGGCACAAAGAGGAGAACCGTGTAGCTGCAGTGAAGGAGATGCTATTTTAATCCCCTTAATGCCCCCAATGTAGCATTCCTCCAGAGTGATGTTCCGTCAGAAACAATTGAGAACAGATGACTCTTTTGTGCTGCAGGCATTTGGCACACTTCTCAGCACCAAACAGAAAAAAAAAATTGTTGGTATTTTTTAAACCAACTCAAATTTTTTCACCCTTAAAGCTTTCTTTGATTACATCATCAATTTCCAAAATAGAGGAGGCTTTTCTATAAATACAGCTATTTCAACAGTGCCCTTTGCTTCCCCCCACAACACTAGTGGGGATACAACAGGGACCTAGCCTCTAAAAAAGAACCACAATTGTTAAATGAACTTTACGTTTGTTCATGTTTTTCAAGAATGGACTAGAGTAAAGATTAAAATCAAGTAGACAGTAGGGAATGAATCAGGGTTTCTGTTCTTTTTGTGTATTATTTGAAAACAGACCATCTTTTCATACACTGAAGTATTCTTGCTATACAGTCAACATATCCCTATTGCTAAAAAAGTGGAGAGGAATCATCACTATCTGCAGAGTGCTATCCTTCTAAAATAGCTCTGCACACTCAAAGGAATGTGTGTGTCAAATTTTACACCGTAGTGCTAACATTCATAGTTTTCTAGTCAAATAAGCATAATTCTCAAGTGAGGAGGGGAGAGACATTTAGTCCCTGTTTATGGGGCAACCTCCCCACTTTTCAATATTGGTTTATACACAATGATGCAGTATAAGGACAACAATGGGATACCTCACACCACTGTGACCATGCTATTCTCTTTTCTCTGTCTGCCGTCACGCAAAACAGCAAACTGCCTTCCCCGTATTTCAATCACATCCATTTTTTTCTCCCTATGCTAGTATCTTGGATATCTCCGCAACTGGGAACATGTCCACTATCATGCAATATATTTACATCTGGAGGGGGGAAATTAAAGTGCCTATCATAAGGAATAGGATCACAACCCATGCTGTATTGCATTCTTAACTGCACTGTAGTAAGAGAAAAGCCATTATATAGCATCATATAGCATGCTTTACAAGATAGTCAACCCAGCCTTGCTTCTACAAAAAATAATTATTTGCACCTGATTCCTGTGTTGGTCTAGTTGATCTGAAAATCATTACAATTAACCATCGAAAATTATTTAATAGTCATTATCCAGGTAAGCCCAGCCCAATATTGGGGTCAGCAACTATATCACTCCACACAGGACTCTTAGCTCAGACATATTAGTCTCTCTCTCTCTCTCTCTCTCTCTCTCTCTCTCAAGATAAAGTATCCCACTCTTACATTTTCCTCAGCAGCCTAAATTCCAAATGATTTATGTTAAAACAGTGTCAGCAAAATTTACTATTGTTTCTAAAATAGGCTTTAGCCATATATAGTCCATTTCTTAGAGAGATAGATGAACCATTTAGTAGAATAGTTGCATAATGAAAAGCTGCTATTATCATAAATGATTCTGAACTACAATTACAGCATATTTAACTGCACCCATAGTTATTCATGATGATAAGAGAGGAAGCTGCTGAATGTACACTGATTAGGAAAAACTGGATAAAAGAAACAGCATTCCAAGAGATACATTAATCTGTATTTTTTCAGCTTTCATTCATATATTACTTACTGTAAGTACACTGCTGACTAGTCAATATTTTATATACAGTTCTAAATTCAGAAATTTGGTCTTGAGGCGCCAAGAAACTACAAGCTTCCAACTAGCAGAATTCTGTCCCCTATCAGCAATCATCCCCCTCTAGATCAGTAACAGCATATAGCTAAAACACATGTACTAGTGAGTAAGCTCCAATGGACACAATGGAGCTTACTTCTGATTAAACATACATGATTATACTGCAAGAATATTGTATGCAATTCCCTGAAATGTGTTTATTTAAAGTATTTCATGGCTGCCTTTACGGGCAGAAGCCTTCCCCAAAGCCCTGAAAGTAGCTTGATACCACATAACAATCTCAACTATGCTAAGAAAAATATATAAAACGTAAGGAGAAATGACATGACAATGACAATACAGTGGAAAGAAAATGCATCTTTTGTAATTAGCCGAAAACTAACACACCACATTTATTTATTTATATATATATTGATTTTAAATAACGGAAGGCTGCTGGAACTTCTCTTTCTGATAAAATAGAGAGTGACAGTGACAGAACTGGTCTGAAAGCTAAGATTTCCTCCCTCAAATTAGCTTTGCTCAACTCAGTCTAAGACAAGCCTTACCCAGATTCTCACCAAACAAAACAAGATAGAAGGATTTTACTCGACAAATCAAGATACAGCTCAACTGTTGGATGTTAAAGCTAATTGGTAATAAATACCTGGATTTCAAGAGAGGTTGTGTCACCCATTTCTTTAGTCTTCGTCGCCCAAATGACGTTTTTGTATGATCCAAGACCCAGAACAGGCTGCCTTTTGTTTTCATATCAGTCTACAGTAAAGACAGTAATTTTTTAAAATGAATTAAAGCACAAGTTCAAAATAAACTATGAATAAACTGCACAATGTAAGACTGTCATGTTTAAACATATGCTTCTAAATTTTCCTATCACATTAAAGTATGATTAAAAAAGGCACACAACAAAATATTTAAGCAAAAGAAGCTGCCCTCCCCACCATAAAATAATTTCCTTGATTTTCCATGGATTGCTTTTTACAAAGTAGTTTTCATTGGTTACCATGGTCTTCTGATAAGGAGGCTGGTGTTTGTGAGTTACACAACTTTGTTAAAATATTAATGTTTAAATTGTTCAAGAGCTCTTGGGTAAATGAGATGACTGACTGATTTATATTTCATCTGTTAGTTCCACAAGTTTGTCATTTTTCACATCTAATATAGTATTGAAAGCCTGAGCACAATGCTCCAGATATGAATCTTCTGTAAACAAATAATGTATTTAGTTTCACTTCAACTTTCTCTACCTTTCCTTCAATACTCCTTCTGGCTGAATTCATGTGTCTAAAGTATCTAAACAAAGTTTATTTTTAGTTTTCATATCTTTAGCAATTATCTTTAGCTTGACTTATTTTCTATGAATAGTTGTATTGTCAGAGTTGGTACTTTTGGTTTTTCTCAACTGGGCAAGCAGCATATGTTTTAAAAAGGAAGTAGCAGCAGCAGCAAACTACTACTACTACTACTACTACTACTAATAATAATAATAACAATTTCAACCAATGGCCTTTCAATTATTGTGGAACTGAAGGTGGTTACATGATGGGTATTGTATCAGATTTGGCTAAATCCCAAATCCAATGAGATTGCTTTGGATTCGTTGGCTCTCCAAAGTGAAGCAGAATTCCCTCCCTCTAAAGTGACAAGAACTGAAACTGGACTTTTCTGAAGCTTTGGGAACAATCTGATGCTTTGGAGGGCTTTGAAGTGTGTCTGCAAAAAAAATGCGATTTTGCTTTTCCATATATGGAAAATGCCAGGGTGGAGAGGGAGAGGAGTTGAGTAACTGACATGTCTATCATCTAATTACAAAGAATGTTTTACCGGGGCTCTCCGATCACAGTACATGGGGTGGGGGGATGTTCAGTCCTATATAATGTTTTGCTTGAGTCTTTTCTCTGCTTGTTGGTCTGTCTTTTCCAACAAGAATGTTTTGAAAAACTGCAGCAGAGCGAGAGGAGTACTTTGTGAGTTGTGAACTTTATCCTTATCTGTTCCTAATCCTCATTCTTCCAAACAAACTTTATTCCAACCTTCCAGTCCTTTTGTTGGCCAATCCACTCACTCACATCCTGATCTTTCATACAAAGGTTCATTTACTGTTGCTGGTGCTTTTTATTATGTCTTGTTATAACTTAGTTGTACAGGCAGTGTCTACTCATCCCCCAGTTCTATAGGTTAGATAGACACTAACATTCCTGAGGAGCTCTGTGATGTGGTGGACACGCTGGCACAGGAGGGAAGAGACACAGTCCTAGTAGCTTCCCTGGAGGTAGCAACATTTCTACAGTGAGCGCTGGGGAGTAGTAGTCAGACCACTAGCACAACAGCAATTAGCAGTTTCTGAAACAACTGGAAACAAGCAGCAAAGTCATTTCCAGAACAGGAGAGGTAAGCAGAGCTTCCAGAAGAAAGCTCCCCTGGCATGTCTCAATCTGGAAATGTGCATTTCTGTTCATTTCCAGGGTTTTTTCAGGAACCGTTAGTTCCTGTTATCCTAAAAGTCTGTTCTGCTAGAGCAAAATAACTAGCGGATGTGCAGCAGCACTATAGGATACTGCCCAATGTCTACACTGGACCAGAAATTAATAATCTTCACTACAATCTGGCTTGACTCACCTGGCTCAAAAATGTATGGTAAACTCACTTTAGAAAGACCGCATTTTCCCATATGAGCCTGCCAGGTCTTATGATCTTCTGGAGAGGCCCTCCTTTTGAGACCGCTAGCATCAGAGGTGCATTTAGTGACGATGCGAGAGAGGGCCTTTCTGGTACTCTCAGGTTGTGAAACTCCCTCCCAAGGAAAGCTAGTTCAGTTCCTCTCTGTTATCCTTCCAATGGCAGGCAAAGACAGTTTTATTCAAGAAAACCTCTGGCCTGTAAGTAGGTCTGTGGGTTGGGTGCTGTTTTTATTCTACAATTTTAATTATATTTTAAAGTGATTTATTGTTTTAATCTATTTTAAATTTTTTGTAAGCCGTCTTGAGTGACGTTTTTGGTAGAAAGGCAGGATGTAAATAAAATAAATAAAATAAATACCGTTATTCTTTTTCTCCTACTCCCTCTTGCTCACTCACATTGCTCTGCATGTGTACCAAGGATGACTGATCAGGCCCTATATATTTAAAAAAATTATTGCCAGTTTCTAGGATGTTGAAATTGTACTTAATCAAAAGCATACAGAGTACATTTTATGTAGTGACCCAAGAGGTCTATATAAACAATTTACATTCTTTGGGAATGTAACAGCCCAAGACTTATTCCTCTAGCAAACAATTGCACAGGATGAATCACACTTTCTTACTTGATTCTGTAAAATTTCAAGATTCTTCAGTGTAGTCCCATTTAGTGTCATGTATGCAGCTTCACTTGATAACTTCTTAAAATTACTAAAGGAAAAAAAAGAATTCAGCTATTCAGAACACAAAGCAGTTGCTGTTATGCTAGAAACAAAAAATGGCATTGTATATTGCTGGAAAAAGCACATTAAACTTATGTAGGATAAATAGCATCTAGAAACATGTGAATAATTTTACTGATATGAAAAAGTTAACTTCATGCCAACTAGCAGTGTTCATCCTTCTTAAAATGAGCTTATGTTTAAGTTCACAAGAATTCTATTGAAATAGTGACTTCTTTCACTATGCCGGATTCTACCACAAGGCAGATTTCATGCTGAAGACTCATTCATACATTCTTCAATCTCCTAGCGGTATTAAGTATTTTGTCAGTGCAGTTATAGTATTATTATGATCTGTTTCAAATAGAATTGTTGATAATGAATTAATCCTAAATCACTGACATGCTGGACCACAGCCAGCAATTTAAGTAACCAGGAGCTGTGGGACAAAACCAGTAGTTGGGGCCGAGGACAAACCAAAGGATAAACAAACATACTAGAGCTCAGAAAGACCTTGTTTCCCAAACAAGGCTTAACTGGAACAGGAAGTCCTCTTATCGTTCTTCCTGTCCAGGAGAAAACAACAGCCAGCCTGAAGGAGCAGGGGCAGACCAGAGCCTAAGGATACTAAACTACCTGGGCAGACACTGCAACACACAAAACAGTGACTCATCACATGGGGGAGTTGCATACAGATTTGAAGGTTCTCAGTGAGAGCTCCAGCAGCTCCTGACAGTACTCCTCCCCCAGCAAGGGAGGAGGGTTCCTCCACACCTTTAAGGAGTAGGTTTGTCAGGCAGAAACAATAGAAACAGAACTGGGGATCTGATAGAACAAAAAGGATATTTTTTAGGAATGAACGTCTCTTTCCAGTTCGTTTGATTTTAATTACATTTGGTTATTGCACAACCAAAGAGACTACTGATAACACTAACTAGAAGCATATAGTTACATATTTTTAACATTTTCCCACTTTTTTAAAGCTTTAATTGAAATAGTTATAAAACATTGTGTTTACAACAACTGGGCATCACAAGCACAGTGCATTCATTTTGTAAAAGGGAATTTGCCAAGTATCCAAAAAAACAAAACCACCATGATATTATTTCTTCAGGACTGGTTTTCTGAAAATAAAATTACTTACCTAGGATTGTAGAGTATCTTTTCTAAATTAAATTCTTTAAGATACATGATTACAGCAGCCAAAGAGCATAACACTGGCTTATCAAAGTTTAGAATCACAGACAATGTTTGGGAACCTGAAAAATGAAATTGTTATTTGTTTGGGTGTATTCCTGCAGTTTGTATTACAGCATCATATAAAATTCTGCTTCACTATATTTTAGCAAGCTCTTCAAATTGGCATCCTAATCACCACTACAGTAAATACTTCTTTTCCTACTGTATACATTTGGACAGTTCAGCCAAGATATCTCCTCAAGCAACTTACATGTAATGACAAGAGAAAATCACTAATGATAACATTTCTGCAATTTACATAGCAAATGCAACACCTTAAGACTGCAATCCTACACCCATTAACATGTGAATACACCCATTGACCTCAATGGGAATTACTTCCAAGTAGATATGTAGTGGACTGCAATGTACATTTGTTAAAATAGCTTAAGAAGTTATATATTTTACCAGTGGAAAACAGGGATAAATCGTGTTGCCTGACTAGGCAAGAACAGGTTGCTTACCTGTAACTGAAGTTCTTCGAGTGGTCATCTGTGCAGTCACACCTATGGGCTCTGCGCCTGCGCTGAGCTCGACGTCGGAAAAAAAATTCTCTAGCTGAGGCTCTAATTAGTTTTGGCGGGAACCCTTCCCCCACCGCCTTATGTGCATGTCCCAGCACATCCCTGCCCTCCCTTCAGTTCACTGAGACTGCCTAGCAGTCCAGGACATGAGGGGAGAAAAAAACAAGTTATCTCCCGGTATCAAAAAAAATCTTGACACCGAGAGGGGACCGGGGGGGGGGGGGTGACTGCACAGATGACCACTCGAAGAACTTCAGTTACAGGTAAGCAACCTGTTCTTCTTCTTTGTGGTCTCTGTGCATCACACCTATGGGCGATTAATAAGCAAGACACTTACCGGCGGTGGGAAGGTGTCAATGCAGCAGAGAAGAGAGGACGGCTCATCCGAAGGAGCAGTTCTTGTGCCACCGGACATCTAGATTGTAGTGGGTCGCAAAGGTCAATGGTGTGGATCAGGTTGCCGCCTTGCATATGTCCTCCAGGGGAACACCTCGCTGGAAGGCCATTGACGCCGCAACACCTCGCGTGGAGTGTGCTCTGACGTAAGCTGGCACGTCTAACTTTGACAGGCGGTAGGCAAGTTGGATGGTGTGAACAATCCAAGCCGATAAGCGCTGGCTGGAGACTGGTTGGCCCTTCTTACGGCCACCGTAACAAACGAAGAGGCGCGTGGTCAGGCGGAAAGCCTGTGTTCTGTCCTTATAAAACGGCAGTGCTCTGCGAACATCGGGAGAATGCAATCTCTTTTCGACGTCCGAGGAAGGGGACAGGAAGAAAGCGGGGAGAACTATAGGTTCATTAACATGAAACCGTGAAATAACTTTTGGGAGGAAGGTGTTGTTGGGATGGAGAACGACCTTGTCCTTGTAAAATATAGTGAAAGGTGAGTCAAGCCGTAGTGCACACAACTCCCCTGCCCTTCTGGCAGAGGTGATGGCTACCAGGAAGACTACTTTCCAGGTAAGTAGGCAGAGATCCGTGGTAGCTAACGGTTCAAATGGCTTGGTGGAAAGGGCATTAAGGACTACAGAGAGGCTCCATTCAGGTGCGTGTGGGTGAAACGGTGGGACTAAGTTCTTATATCCACGCAGAAAACGTTTCACCAACGGGTGTGAGAATAGAAGGTGTCCCTCCACGGAGCCTCTGTGGGTGGACAGCGCCGCCAAGTAGACACGGACGGAGCTGTACTGGAGTCCCTTCAAGTAGAGGTGATGGAGTAATAAGAGGATATGAGAAATAGAAGCAGTTAACGGTTGAAAAGAGTGTACTGTTGCGAAATCAGTAAACGCTTGCCATTTACGGCTGTATGACGCTAAGGTAGATGCCTTGCGGGAGGCAAGGAAGATGGTCTGGACTCCCTCTGGCAGTTCCTCCGTTCTTGAAGGTCGAGGGGGGGAGTGTTGCATCTCAACCCCGTCTAACGGATGCTTCCAGATATTCTCCAGGCTGTGAGATTCAGAGTCTGGAGGTCTGGGTGATTGATTTGTCCGTGATGTAGCGTGATTAAAGATGGGAACATCGGCAGACGGTGGCGATGACTTCGGGCAAGTCTGGACAGATGTGGGAACCACGGTTGGCGCGGCCAGGCCAGCGCAATGAGAATACAGTTTGTGCTGTCCTGGATGATCTTGGCCACTACTCTGGTGAGAAGTGAGAATGGTGAGAACAGGTAATAAAAGGCACTCGTCCACTGAATCGCGAATGCATCCCCTAGAGAGCGTGGGCCAATTCCCGCCCTGGAACAGTACTGTTTGCAGACGGCGTTGCTGGCTGTAGCAAACAGATCAACTGCCGGGTGCCCCCAAGTCCGGAAGAGACGGCTCGTCACCCGTTCAGACAGTTGCCACTCGTGGTACTGTTGAAATCGTCGACTCAGAGAGTGCGAGGGCATTGTCTACGCCTGCAATGTGAACTGCTATAATGCGGACGTTTCTCGCGATTGCCCAGTGTAAGAGGCGGAGGGTTAACGCCAAAAGCGGGCGCGAGTGAGTCCCGCCCTGTTTGTTGATATGTCATAACACGGCTGTGTTGTCTGTGAGGAGTTGAACATGGCAGTTGCGGAGGTGCATCTCAAACGAGCGGAAAGCCTTGCGAACCGCTTCTAGCTCCAAGAAGTTGATGTGGTGGAGAGACTCCGACGGGGACCAGCGGCTTTGAATACGGAGGTTTCCGCAATGAGCCCCCCAACCCGCCTTTGAGGCATCGGTCGTAAGTATCCGAGACGGTCGCTGTAGGAACGGCATGCCACCGAGAAGATGCGAGGTTAGGGTCCACCATCTGAGCGAATGGAGGACGTCCTGTGGGAGAGTGAAGTGGGTGTGCCTGGCATCGTGGTTGGGGTTGAAACTTTGGATGAACCAAAACTGGAGAGGTCGCATGTGAAGGCGGGCCCATTCGACGACAGCTACCGTAGACGCCATAAGACCCAACACCCATTGGATCCTGAGTGCTGATGGGCATCGTAGCGTCATGAGGTGTCGTGCAGCTTCTGCAATTGTTCGTGCTTTGAGGGCTGGGAGAAAAGCCCGTGAGGCATTGGCATCTAGTCGGGCACCAATGAACTCGATGTGCTTTGACGGTGTCAGCGATGATTTTTCGAGGTTGATGCAAAGACCTAACCGGTATAGGAGGTCGAGAACCCGAGCGATGGATCGTTCGAGATCTTGTCTGAGTCTGCAACAAGGAGCCAATCGTCTAGGTATGGATATACTTCGACGTCTTGAGTCCTGAGGTAAGCACACACGACCGCCATACATTTGGTGAAGACCCTAGGGGCGGTGGCAAGGCCGAACGGAAGCACCTGGAATTTGTAAGCGGTGCGTCCCATGGCGAAGGAAAGGAAGCGGCGGTGATCCTGGTGGATAGCAACATGAAAATACGCGTCCTTTAGATCAACCGACGCGAACCAGGCGGTTCTCCTTAGGAGAGGTAGGATGGATTGAAGAGTGGACATGCGAAATTTTCGTGTTTGGATAAATTTGTTCAAGTCTCGCAGGTCCATGATAGGTCGGAGACCTCCGTCCCGCTTCGGTACTGTGAAATACCGGGAGAAAAAACGTAGTGGAGCCGAATGAGATGGTACACGGCGAATGGCGCCCCTCTCAAGCATGGAGTGTATCTCTTGGAGTAAAGTAACAGAGGGAGCGGTAATTTGCACAGAACCCACAGGAGGGACGGTCTCGAACTCTATAAGATATCCATCCTTTATGATGGACAGAACCCATGAATCTGTGGTGATGGCTGTCCAGGCGTCGAAGAACATAGAGAGACGGTCGTGGAAAAGAGGTTTGTTGAAGGTGCATGGGGCGAACATGGCGGCAAAGACGACGTTTGGAGAAGGAGTCGGGTCGTCTTGTGTGCTTGAACTTATGTGTGCTAGATGGTTTTCGCTGTTGGTTTTGTGGCGTGTGGTACCTAGGGAATCTATCGAGGCGTGGTCGTTGAAAGAAAGGTTGCTGAGGGCGCTGCGAGAGACAGTGTTTGTACAGTTGCTGGGTTTGTTGGCCAATGCCCATTTTCCTAGCCGTGGTCTTGGCTTTTTGGACGTTATCCATTTGCTCATCCGTAGTGATGTTAAACAGGCCTTCGCCATCGAACGGCAAGTCCTCGATGCGAGATCGAGTGTCCTGTGTGAGGCCAGCCGAGCGAAGCCAAGCCAGTTGCTGGAGAGCAATTCCTCCCATCATAAGCTTGGCATCACAGTATGTTTGGTGCTTAGTAGTGTTGATCTGCAGCTTTGCCAAGCGCGTGCCCTCTGCCTGAAAAACTCTAGCCAACTCTCTCTCGTCGTCCAACAGGTGGTCGCATAGGGACCCCATCTTTTCCCACAAAAATAACTGATAGCGCGCCATGAGTGCCTGGTAGTTGGCAACACGGAGGCCCAGTGCAGCGGACGAGTAAAGGCGACGTCCAAGGATGTCAAACCGACGGCCTTCTTTGTCAACGGGTGAATTATGTGACTTGTGCGCCTTGGATTGAGCGGATTCTACTATGACAGAAATTGGGCGTGGGTGGGAGAAGAGAAATTCCACATCCTTACTCTGTACGTGATACATAGCCTCTAGGCGTTTCGATGGTGGAACCGTGGAGGCTGGAGCATTCCAGGTATGGTTGACTGCTTGTAATAAGGTTGGCAGATACGGGATGGCGACTGGTGCGGAAGATTCCGTGTGAACCGCGTCAAAAACGGGGTCTTGGAGGCGCTCCATAGGTTGTTGGGTTTCGACACCTAAAGCCTTTGCCATGCGCAGGATTTGTTCCAAGAAGGATCCCATTTCTTCTGTAGGTGAAGCCCGGTCCTGGCGACCTGCCACATCATCTGGCGATGGTATCGAGGGTCTTTGTGATGGGGCAGACGAGGAGTCAGACGCGTAGTCCTCATCCGAGGATGCTGATGAGGGCGCGTGTGCTGTCTTGGCCGGGGCTGGGCGTGGAGGGTCCGCTGGCTGCTGTTGTGCGAGGTCCCTCGGTTGCGACGGTGGATTCGAAGATCGGTGTCGAAGTGGAGCCTGGCTTGGGCGTGACGCGTTGCGATGGCGAGGCATCGGTGGCGATGTCGGCGAGAGTCGTCGGGGAGATCTGGAGGGACAGTGTCGAGGGGATCAAGATGTTCAATGTTGAGGAGATCTCGACATCGACGGACAGTAATGGGGCGAAAACGGAGATCGAGACCAAGAGGGGCGAGATCTCGATGTCGACGGTCGGTACCGAGGTAATTGAGGAGACCTAGCTGGAGACCGACGGTATCAATGGTGTCGAGGGTTTGGAGCGTAAAGTTCCCTATCACAGTAGTAGTAATAGTCGCTTCGATAGTGGGAGCGGCTAGGTTCGTACCCATAGCGTTCAGAACGTGGGTAGGACCATTCGGAGGCGCATTCCCCCTCCCTGTGAGGTGAACGGGATCGGTCGTGGTAGGCACGATGATTGGGAGACACCGGCCTCTGGAAGTCGTCTCTAGATGGAGAGTGACGAATACGATGTCGAGGCGGAAACGACTCCACGGGAGAGCGACGCTCCTCCCGATGCCATGATTCCGGTGAACGCCGTGGGTCGGAGTCGCCTGGCTGATCGACATCGATGATTTGTCGAGAGCGAGCCATATGGCGAGGCATAGGGTCGAGCTGTTGCTTGGGACTAAGCGGGGATCGCGGCCGAAGTGTAGGCTCATGGACCCGAGAAGATGGGCATTCATGAATCTCCCCTTTAGAGGTCGTGGATCACAGATCCACCGCCAGCGCCGCGGCTAAGGCAAAAGTCTCCAACACCGGGCGTGGAGGAGGGGGTGCCAATGCTGTTAGCACAGCGGATCCAACTGACTGAGACTTCTTTTTCTTTTTGGTCCCAGATTTCTCAGTGGGCTGTTTCAGTTTCTTATTTTTGGGTGGCAGTTTTCTCGGTATCGAAGGCGGTCGAGAGCTCGTCGGTGTCGCCGGCTGAATCAGTACCGCGTCTGAAACCGCAGACGGGGAGGCCGTAGTCACAGTAGCGGCCGCCATTTTCTTTTGTCCAGAAGTGGGCTTAGCCGAGGGCAAAGTAGCTGGTTGCAAAGTTTTTTGCCAAAGTTCAGCACGGAGGCAATGGCGCCTGGTTTGTTTGGAGAAGGCTTGGCAGTGGTGACACGATTCAAGTACATGCGAATCGCCCAAACAAAATAAGCATAAAGAATGCCCGTCTGCAGCCGGTAGTTTACTTCCGCAGCGGACACATTTACGAAAAGGGGCCTTAAGGGCCATGCAAAATTAACCTAAGAACTATTGACTAAAAGTTATTTTTTTAAAAAATTATTTCTTTAATTGAAAAAAACTATCTAACAACTATCTAACAAGTAACAACAATAAGAAAAGAAAAAAGAAACCTCAGCGCACGCCAAAAAAACTCTCACAGGGGAGTCGGCGAGCAGGAGAATCTTCCCTTCGATGCAGCAACTACGGCGGTCGAAGAAGAACTGAAGGGAGGGCGGGAACGTGCTGGCACATGCGCATAAGGCGGTGGGGGAGGGGTTCCCGCCAAAACTAATTAGAGCCTCAGCTAGAGAATTTTTTCCCGACGTCGAGCTCAGTGCAGGCGCAGAGCCCATAGGTGTGACTGCACAGAGACCACCTAGCATATTTAATCTACTAACATGTGGATATTTAATCTACTAACATGTGGATTTTACACAATGAGAAGGGGAGTCCCTTCCCACAACATAGTAGGGTAGCAAAATGTATGGTGTGTGTATGTATGAATGTGAGAAAATGAGTGAGTTTGTGTGTAAGAGATGAGAAAGGAAGTGTATATGTCTATGTACACAATTGTGTCTGCCCATCTTTTTTTATGACCTCACCCACTGCTAGAATGAGGTTCCTGGCCACTTTCCATTAGCGTTTATGTGTATGTGGAGAAGCGAAGAAGGTTCTCGAACCCTGGTCTAGAAGAAGCCTGTTCTATGGGCGCATTTATGCACCCTAAGTGTTCTATGCATTTACAATTTTTCCCTTTAATTCTACACTTGCATTAGTCCAGGTTCACTAGTGCGATTTACTGCTCAAATCTAATGGATTCGGGCAGTTCTATAAACAGTACTATGTAACGAGAAGAACAGCATACCTGAAGGGGAGAGAATACTCTTGGGAAAATAATAATCTCACAAAAGGTTGCTACTGTATTGCACTTAGGATGCAATCCTATCACGATTCCTGTCATCCTCCAAGTTCAGGAATCCTATGTAGAGCAGGAGCTGTGCAGAGGCTATCTTCGCTTCCATGTTCAAGCCTGCCCCGGATTTCTGCTAGATGGGTGATTCTGCCTGTCTACAGCGGTGCCTCAGAGAAGGAGCGAAGAAGGCTGGGGTGGCCACAGGAATGCAGCCTTCCCAGTTTCCTGTCTTCTGGGAACGCCCCCTTTTCCCTGTCTTCATGCCCCATTTTTTGAGCCTGGAGACGTAGCTGGTGTGGATCTCTCAATGCCAACTGGGGTGGGGGGACATGGAGCACAGTTTCCTGGCTCGGAGCTCTGACTACAAGCTTGAAGCCAGGAAGCCAAATAATTCTATGTCCTCCCCCCCACCCCCAATGCTGTGTAGGGGACATAGGATTACTCCCTTAATGGTTGAAATGCAATTATCATCATCTCTATCCCTTTAAGGGAAACTGTCTGCATCCAACAGACGGAGTAACTAAGCATTTGTTGCTTGAAGAACTGAGTGCAAGAAAAGGCCTAGGGATGTAATCTTATGTACACTTACCTCAGAGTAAGCCTCACTGAACTCAATTCTATTCACTTCTGAGTAGACATGCATAAGATTTTATAATAAGACACTAACTAGAAAATGGCATGCCCACCAAAATGACCCTAATCAACAAACATTCTAGAGTGCTTATGTTGCTGGTTTTCCTCAAAAGTACATCAGGCCCAACATGCTATTCAATTTAATAGTGCAAATTTGAATTCTTGAATTATCCTTTAAGTTTTCATTTGAGTCATTTGTAACTGAACGTAAGTTTCTACTGGCCATCAGGAAATAATGATGACAAGGCCTCTTTCTGCTACTTACACACTCCTGTAAATAAAACAAAAGCATTTTTGTAGACACTGTAACATCTTAACAAGCATGGTCTCTGAATATTTACTTCTTTAAATTATGTAAAACTAACAATATGATACTGAAATATGCTTTACAAAATAATCAAGTCATCTTTAATACATGTAACAGATAATCAGACTAATCTCAAGAACTTTTCTGAATTAAATACCTGTGCCATCAAGTATATGACTGCCATAGAAATCTGTAATAAGCTGGAAAGCATTGCTGTACTCAAACTGCTTGTTTTCCATTCTCTCGATTCGAATTCTGTCATCTCGTAAACTGGAAAAAAATAAGTATTTTCAACTTTGTTCTGTTCTTATAAAAAGAACTATAAGAAAACCCGCAACACCAGAAGCTCTCCTTGTCTTACATCGCTACTTGTAAACAAATCAAGATTAATGACTATTTCATCTGTGAAATTTTTAAAATCAAATTTATGTTTGTGCCCTTTACTCAACACAGTTTGATAGAATTGCTTTGAAACTCAACAGATTCGATTCGTGAGTAGTTTCATCACTCTATCTTTGAATTTTAGGTGTTACTGGCGGGTTTTCCCTTCCACCTAAGGCCAGCAGCATTGACATATCTAGAAGAATGACTTTAATTACACTCTTATTTAGTTAGCTTGACTGATAGTCTGATTCAAGGCTCAGAAGAGCTAACAACGTTTTGTCACTGATTACACCCTCACAACATTGTGATGAAACCCTTGCTTAGTTTGTAACGTAGAATTAGGAATCAAGTCTGCCTAGGAGGTTCATATTCTGACCAGCACTGATCTTAATCCTTTATTTTGCTGCATCGAGTGTGCATACTCAGTTGAAGGGAGATGGATTTTGCCATGCTTGTTTTTTTATTATGGTATTTTGATCAGTTTAAATGCTGCATTTTCTTTGTCTACACCTGTAAGCTGTCCAGATAATAACTCTTGATGGGCAGCCATATAAATTCAATCTTATCAAACTAAATGCTAAGCAGCGCTTTTTTTGCCAACAAGCACAAAGAAAGCAAAATCCACTTAACACATGATATGGGAAATCAAGATTCCTGTGACAAACAACAAGTGAAATATGTGCGATCCCCAAGTGAAATTAAGCGATCAAAAAAACTGTTCTAGCTGGAACAGTGAAGCTGTGACAAACCAAGTTGGAGTACAAAACTAGCAACTAGGGCCAGCTTAAAATTTTTATGGCTCTGAAATTGGCCTTTTCCACCCACCATACAAAAGCCTACCCCTCTTCTAATGAGAATATTTTGTTCATAACACTTAAATCACTCCACATGCCAAGACTAGGAATGGATTAGGGTTTGAGCTGGGTCCAATGCTTGGCCTGGGGATATTGCAAATATTTATGTCCTGATGCGGCTGACCAAGTACCGATGCCAGCCAGGAGGGTGGAGGAAATTCTCCTGCTAGGAAATAACAGACCCTCAACACATACTATAATATTCTACTGCGCATATTCAGGAGTCAAGTACAGCTATAATTTATAAATTAAATTATTAAAAACTGCTAGGCACTGCACAAAAAATACAAATTATACCAATTCTGCATCAGTTGCACTGGCTGATATTGACCTCTAAAGTCTGTAATGGTTTGTGGCCAAGTTATTTAAATAGCCACTCATGCTCATATGAACCTGTTGGAGCATAGAGATCAGCTATGGAGGCCATGCTTATACGCCCCCCCAAGAAGGGAGGTTCAGTTGGCAGGCACGAGAGACAGGGCTTTTTTCAGTGGTCATCTCCATTAGCAGAACACCTTCCCTTGTGAGATATGATAAGTGCCCTTCCTATCTGAAAGTACAAGAAGCTTAAAAGTTAAATGGCAAGAGACAGAAAACCAATGAAGACAACTTACAAAGAAGCTATATAATAGAATAACATGCTAATCTACAGATGAAGAATTCAAGCAAGGCCTGTTTTCTCAAACAGACTATTAATATTTTTAGCTATTTAGAGAAACGAGAATTTGAGCAAAGATTAAACTGAGTGAAAAACTGACTAAACACAACTGCAAGTGTGTTTAAATTGTTGGGCTGCGCACACTATGGCAATCTCAACAATGCACACCATTGCACAGCCAGCAATGACAATCTGCACTAAAGCAAATAATAGACTAGACAAGCAACTTAAATGGGGTCTGTAGCAACCCACTGATCAGCAGCACTACTATCCTCCATCATTATTACAAAACACTTTCCAAACAACGCAATGCATTTAGTAATTGTACAGTTACAAGTTCATCCCTGCAAACCATCAAGGATATTTACCTTACATACCATAGTCTAAATTACCAAGAATTTCTAAAACATTCTCATAGCACTCAATCTTCAATCTGAAAACATAAGAATGGCAGCCTTGCTCTAGTTTTATCACATCAATTGGGGTAATGCAACCATATCATGTACTAGACCTGGGCATGCACCATAAACCAACCGGTATCGCTTTTTAAAAGATTCCATGGACAATTTAGCCACTCCCTATTCCTTAAGTGGTCTTAATTTTTGTGAACTGCCCAGAGAGCTTCAGCTATTGGGCAATATAGAAATGAAACAACTAAATAAAACATGAGTTCTGAAATATGCAGTGACCAGAGAGTGTGCAATGTAAACCAAGCTGCTTGAGGGTGATCTGACACAGAAAGATTTTAATTACTTGCAAAAAATTATCTTATATTCATTTTGCGGTTTCCTTAACAGAAGATATTGGTATTGGACAGGAAGCAGTGGACAGCTGGCTATGCAATTACTCTTCTAATTAATGCTTTCTTTGATAAGCTGATGCGGATTTAAGAAGCCATTACGGGTGAGGAAAATACCCTTGTCAATTTTCCAATTAATGATTTCAAGCTTTCCTGGCAGATTTTTGAAAGTATTTTAAAGTATATGGGTCTTGCAATTAAAATCCTAGTAGTCATTTTTCTCCATGATTCTGTACATTTCAATGTACATTATATATGTGTAATAAAATAATCCTTTTATACAACCAGGTGGTTTGGTTTATATGTTTCATTCCAGTAGCTTTTCTAACAACAAACAATATTTAAACGGGGTTTGTTCATAATTTGGAAAACAAGGGGAAAGACTGTACTCTAGGAGTTTTACATCATGCAAAAACAGATACAGAAGGTTCTCCACTGCAAAGGTTCCGCTTGAACACAAGGAGGGCACAGGGTGGAGAAGCTAGTGTGCTCATTCTTGCTATCCTTTCTTGCATGTTGGTGCATGTAAAATTCAGGATGCCTGAAGAGGACTTTAGTGTCAGGATTAATTGGAACTTAAATTATGAGCTCTTAGATTATCTAGCACTGCTCCTTACACTAAACCACAAGGATAGAGTGTGGGGAAAAGAGATAAATATTGTATTCTCAGATCACAGCACGGTTCTACCCCTAAATGGTCCACTATATCCTTCCAGCCCAGACATAAAGGTTCCTGCCTCACAAGGAACCTTTGCCTGAGCAACAATATGATTTTGGCACTGGTTGTGTAGTTCTCTAGTTTTGTTAGAGATGTCTTTACCTGTCAGGCTGCCTCACTCTCCTGATTTCCTGAAAAAGACAGTCTGCTAGCTCAGATCTTGGCCTGCAATTAACTCTGCCTCCACACAGACCCTTCTTTGCGTCTGCCCCAGTTTTCCATCCAAATCTGATCCCAATCCTCTCATTTCACCTTCCCGTATACTTGGCTGTCTGTTGACCAGTACAGGAGAATATTTTTAAGTGAAACAGTACAGATTATTTACATCTATTTTATGAATGTTATACTGCAGCATATCCAGGGGGACACTGGATTTTGGACTCCCTTTGACTGAATATAGCTAGAGTGCATAACTGGTTTAGAAGAGATTTTTCTGAGACAATTTTAATTCCAGCATTACATTCATTATTCTGTTAAGGGAATGAGAATTTTCTTAAATCTAACTTTTTGAGAGGATTGCAAACATTAACTATAAACATGACAGAGTTGTAGCAATCAGTACTGGTTTATATTTCCCAGGTTTTTTTTTCCTATATAACAAATTTAAAATGGGTTTCTTTTAGAACAGGAACAGAAGTAATGAGGTTTCAATGACATGGAGGCCAGCTTTTAATGAAGATTCATAGAAACTGGCCTCTACTTTACACATTTCTTCAGTTTGCTGCAAAGCCAAGCAACAGATCATACTTTCCATTCTTTTTATAATCATATGTGCATAACTATCAGTCCTGACTCTGAAATCAAGTTAAGCATGATGGACTTCTCTAAGCTGTTCTCTCAATGCCAGTATCAGCAACTCTGAAGATGAATCTAGTCACAACTGGTGAACTGCCAACAGCTGCACGTATATAGATGAAGCCATCACAAGGATCTAGGAAGCACATGTCTGCATTGCATGAGGAATTTAATAGGGAAGCAAAAAGGAGAAAGCATAAGTCCAGCAGATACAACAATAGCAACTCCACTGCTTAGTAGCCACACTCAGAGGGAGGAATTACATAAGAAATTCCTCCCCATCAAAGGTAACTGATATTGCCTAAAACATGCCCTAAAATAGACTCGGGAAACACAAATAATCTTAATAACTTTGGATGGAACATATTCCAGATCAACAAGATACACTGTAATTTTCTTCAGAGGATACAGGATAATTTTAAGAGTGATCCACAATATTTAACAGTTAAACTAATTTCTCTCCTTGTGTATGAGAAGAAATAGTCTGCATTTATAGCATGCACTGCACTTTACCACATGATTTAATTGCTATAGCTCGTTAAATAACTTGCTTTGGTAGCAGGCCAGACCTTTCCAGTCCTTTAGAAAATTAAAACAATTTAACTCCCATCGATTAGGGCTGGAAATCTGGATTTCAGGTATTTAAACTGATTTGACTTTTCTTTAATTAAACAGCTTTATTCTTTCAGTCTCCTCCATGCCCATATTCAGTGTTAGAAAAACTACTGCATATATCACAGGTAAGTTATTTTACTATATTCTAAAAAGTGGGACAAAATGTGTTTGATAATCACAGACGAGCAAAGCAATGATTTGAACTTTGTGCAGGTGTAACCCTACTCAATTAACTTAACCATAATTAAGCAATTGGGTGCATGTCATGGGATTGCACACTTCTCTCTCCTTTGCTCTTATGTGGGCACTGACTCCTCAGTTTCAATTAACTATAGCTAGTTTTACAGATGGACTCTTAATGGTAATAGTTAACTGAACCATTATATATCTAGGATTGAAAAATATGGGTTGGCATTAACAGAGAATTTTTAATGCTGGACACCACAAAAAGTTAAAAAAAAAGAGAGAAAAAAGTCTTTATCTTCTGCCATCACAATGTGCAACAGCCCTCCAAATTGTCAAAATCCTGTTCCCAAATTTGACAGCTGCAAATGAGGCAGTGAATTTGGAGGAGGGGAGATTGTCATGGGATTGCACACTTCTCTCTCCTTTGCTCTTATGTGGGCACTGACTCCTCAGTTTCAATTAACTATAGCTAGTTTTACAGATGGACTCTTAATGGTAATAGTTAACTGAACCATTATACATCTAGGATTGAAAAATATGGGTTGGCATTAACAGAGAATTTTTAATGCTGGACACCACAAAAAGTTAAAAAAAAAGAGAGAGAAAAAAGTCTTTATCTTCTGCCATCACAATGTGCAACAGCCCTCCAAATTGTCAAAATCCTGTTCCCAAATTTGACAGCTGCAAATGAGGCAGTGAATTTGGAGGAGGGGAGATTTTCCTTCATCACTAATCAAAGTCAGTCCATAGGTACCTCAAAAACTGAAAGAGAAGGAGCAAAATACCTGTGCATGCCAAAAAGAGAAATAGGCAGCATTATATCTGAATCAGGCTTTAGATATTATTATAACTTTACTGAAACAAAATGATCTGTTGATTTGCAAACAGTTGAACGTACGTTTAACTAAAACGTCTCCCTCATTTCAGTCACTTGGATATTGCACTGTGAAGCGATGTAATTGTGCTATTCATAAGATGTGAACAGTGCTGCAAAAGAACTAAATGCTTCACATTAAAAAAATTACAAACAAAACTTCTTAACTATCAATCACTTGTTACAACTCTGGCAGCAATACTCAACTATGAAAATCCTATCCCCAAAACTGCCAGCTGCAAATGGAGCAGTGAATTTAGGGGAGGGGGGATTAACTAAACATACCAATATTCTGTTTCCTTCCTCAGCTTAGAATGTAGTTGGTTTTACTTTTGCACTTCCTTACAACTAAGAGCAGAATACATAACAGAAAGTGAAATTAATGTGACAACTGAGAGCCTAAAAGTATCACAACTGGAAGCAGTTGAGTAGCATGAACTTATTCAACTCACATCACTACTCTGGCTACTCTGACATTCCAACCCTGGCAAATTGCCAGAGCTGGGTTGTGTGGGCAGATGTCCATGGCAAACCAGGAGATGAGAACCAGGTTCCATAGACAAGTCAGGAGCTAAGACCAAAAACTAAGTCAGTATCAAATGACAAAGTCATGTATAAAGGTCAAGCCAAAAGATACAGGAACATGCTTGAATTTGGGAAGACTTTCTAATGATATATGTTTTCCAGAAAATTTATCACTCTGAAATAAACTGAAATCTGATTTAACTTTTTAAAAGATAACTTAAACAACATAAGAGCCCGTCTGGATCAGATCAAAGGCATATCTTGTCCAGCATCTTATTTCCCACATGCTGCATAACTATCTCATCACATAATGCATAAGCATCTTTAAAGTTTTCCCAGTAGTCAAAAGTAGTGCAACTGAAATATCTGATTAAGTGGGAAAATCAATAATGTGCAACTCATGTGGCTTAAACGTTATATTCAAACAAATTCAAAGCTTTAGTTGGAAAATACTTTTACTGAAAAAAAGATGGGACTATTTAATAGCATACACTTAATTATGTAGTTTTTTAAAAATTCAGAAATGAAGGCACTGAAAACTGCTATCATGCTAATTTTAGCATATCCAAAGAGATCTATGCATTTATTATTTATTACAAAAACATGCATGTTTTCAAGGGATCGTCACATGAATTACAATGTTAAAACTACTATTTGCCTGGCATTATCAAATTAAATGCATTTTATGAAACAATGGAGCCGTTTAGACAACACGCTAAGCAATGGTTAGGCTGCTAACCCTTTAGCAGCAAATGGTTAGTGAGCGTGTTTAAACTGAGGTTATGTAGCCACCACAGTTAGGAATGGTTCACATGAAACGCTAAGTCATGGTTCATATGACATACTAAGCCATAATGCTTAGTTCAAAATGTTTAACCACCCTAGCTTAGCATGCCATCTGAACAGGGACAACGCATTTTTTAAAAATATTTTTTTTCTGTGGAAAACATAGCTGCAGAACATTTTCCAACTCACATCACTCTCGCACACACTTTAACTGAGCTCAGGACCACTCCTAAGAACTACTGTGCTAACAGAGCCTAAATACATGCTGGCCCAGGAAATCCATGATGGTGTAGCACTGGTGGTACCTACTGCCAGCAGAACTCTTACACAGGCAAAGCATTCACCTGACAGATAATTGCTGTAAGTTAGTTGTATTAAATAGATTTTTTTTAAATTTTAGAGCAAAAGCAAAGAGTTATACCTAACATTCCAAACAAGATGCCTCTAGCAACACTTGATGGTCTGATGCCAGAAGGGAGTGAAAACTCAGCTTATGTTAAAGTTAGTACATTAGGGGTGGAGATCTTGAGGAAGCTAGACTATTTCAAGCCACTGTAATAAAAGAATACTACTGTTAGTAGAGGATTGCCCTGAAGGCTCAAATGAGATTACAGTAGAATGTGCAAATGTAAACCAAATGAAGAGGCTCTCAGATAAATCAATGATGCTGATAACTGTCTTCACGACTGTAAGTCACTGAGATCTAAATCACTATGAATATGCTACAATGAGACAGACCCTGGACACAAAAGCAGCACAGCAAACAGGGCAGTGAGAGTAGCTATTACCAGCACTTTCATGGGAAAGGGAAATATCGAATGGATTAAAAAGCTGATGAATCTTAAGAGAGAGAAAAGGAACCTTTAGCCTTAAATTTTGTAGGCTTCTTGTGAACAGACAAAAACCATGGAAGAGACTGCTCACTTCTTTATTCTGAAGCAAACACCATAAAGCAAGGAAGTCTTTTGAAAGTAGCTCCCCAGAGGTACCATGCTTAAGAGGCAATTTTTGCTCACTGCCTAGAGACATGCCCTTTCATCGCATCTAGAAGACTCATAGAGAATAAAAACCATAAGGTGTTCTGGTTGTGTTAATCACAGCAAGAGAGCCTTGGCTTATTTGGAGGACAGAGAAACTTTGGGTTTTCACCCATTTCGCTATGTCATTAGGGAAAAGGTCCAAAGCTAAAACAGAATTCTTCAAGACAGGACTTATCAGTGAGGGGATAATGATCTATTCATTACAACCCACCCTTCCTCACAAGCAGCTCAGGTTAGAGATTAGCAAAGTTAAATAACTTTTCTGATCTCTAATCTGGTATTTGTAGTCTGGACAAAAACATATGGAGAAGCTACTAAACAAACCTCCTAATAAAGGTTAGGGCAAATCCCCTATGGGACACAGAGTTGACCTGCGCAGTTGACATGATTGCACTCAAGTGCCCTTTCCCACTTGGCACAGCCAAATTAGTTTCTTGGTATACTTAGGGCAATAAAGCAAGAAGGACTTCGGCTGGAATGCAAGTGGAGAAAGACTCATGCTGAATGTGACTGGACATGACCTATAGCCCATTATCAAGCCTACTCTGTAGTGGTGGGAGTGGCAAAGAATGAGTTCTTTTCATCCTTTATTGCATCCTCATGGTGTTACCCAGCAAGCTGTTTCAGGTGCTGAAGGGGTTATTATGATCTGACCCTGAAAAGGAATTGGTCACACCTTCGATGGCATGCTATGATAAATCTGCAAGACACTTCAAAAGAAAAAAATGCCCACGTCAGACATGATCTAACATAATAGTTAGTGAAGTTCCATTAACTGGGGTCTAGCTGTATTGGATGCAATACCAGCCTCTTTTAGGGAAACAATATCAATATAAAATATCTCGGATAACAGCCGACTTAGATGCCATTGTTATAGCAGAGGCTGACAGTGGAGTGTCCAGCGACTCTGCGAGTAGGATTACACTTGATCAATTTCAGTTGGCGAGTACCAAGGATGTGGACAAGGTACTTGGATGTGTGAGGAGAACGACTTGCCCTCTCGATCCCTGCCCTTCTTGGCTGGTCGTCCAGGGAGGAGATGCAGTTAGATCACATTTACAACATATCATTAATGCATCTCTCAGGGAGGGGAGTTTTCCATCATGTTTAAAAGAGGCGGTGGTAAGGCCACTTCTAAAAAAGCCCTCCCTGGATACCCTGGACTTTAATAACTACAGGCCAGTATCAAATCTTCCATTTTTGGGCAAGGTGATCGAGAGGGCGGTTGCCTTCCAACTCCAGGCAGTCTTGGATGAAACTGATTTTCTAGACCCATTTCAAACCGGCTTCAGGGCAGGATACGGAGTTGAGACTGCTTTGGTCGCCTTAGTGGATGATCTACGCCTTAGTATTGACAGGGGGAGTGTGTCCCTGCTGGTACTCCTGGATCTCTCAACAGCTTTCAATACCATTGATCATGGTATCCTTCTGGAGCGCCTGGGGGAATTGGGGATCGGGGGCACTGTGCTTCAGTGGTTCTGATCCTATCTCTCGGGCAGGTTCCAGATGGTGATGCTTGGGGATAGCTGCTCTTCAAAAAAGGAGTTGCTATGTGGTGTACCACAAGATGCCATCCTTTCCCCAATGCTGTTTAACATTTACATGAAACCGCTGAGAGAGATCATCCGGAGGCATGGGGCGGGGTGCTATCAATACGCTGATGACACCCAAATATATTTTTCTATGCCTTCGACAACATCTTCAGCTAAGGATAGTATGTCTCCTCTGAATGAATGCTTGGAGGCGGTAATGGGCTGGATGAGGAAAAACAAACTGAAGCTGAATCCAGACAAGACGGAGGTGCTCGCTGTCAAAGGCCCCAACCTGGGTCTGGAGGTGTATCAACCAGTTCTGGATGGGGTTACACCCCCCCGAAAGATTGTGTTCGCAGCTTGCGGGTGCTCCTGGATCCATCGCTCCAAATGACAGCTCAGATTGATGCGACGGCCAGGAGTGCCTACTATCAGCTTCGGCTGATACGCCAGCTGCGCCCCTTCCTAGAGTTGGAAGACCTAAAGACGGTAGTGCACACGCTGGTAACTTCGAGGCTCGACTTTTGCAATGCGCTGTACATAGGGCTACCTTTGTGCCTAGTCCGGAAACTTCAACTTGTTCAAAATATGGCAGCCAGGTTGGTCACCGGTACACCTAGGGGTGATCACATTACACCAGTTTTTAAATCGCTTCATTGGCTGCCAATCAGTTTCCGGGCGAAGTATAAAGTGTTGGTTATTACCTTTAAAGCCCTACATGGTTTGGGTCCAGGTTACCTGCGGGATCGCCTTCTCCCATACAATCCGCCCCGCACACTCAGGTCCTCTGGGAAGAACTTACTCAAGTCAGCCAGAACTAGGCTGACAAGTGTTACCCAGAGGACCTTCTCTTCCATCGCTCCCAGACTATGGAATGGTCTGCCGGAGGAGATTAGACAAATTAGCAGTCTTCATGAATTTAAGAGAGTCATGAAGACTGCTCTCTTCTGGCAAGCCTATCCAGATGAATGTTAAGATGTTTTTAATGATGTATTTTGTCTTGTTTTTAAAATTTTAACTGTTTGTGATTTTTGTGTTTTATATTGTTGTTATTCCCCGCCTCGATCCGGGGGGAGAGGCGGGTTATAAATTATTATTATTATTATTATTATTATTATTATTATTATTACCACTCCTGAAGAAATCTAACCTAGACCCAGAAGTAGAGGACAATTGTAGCATGGTTGCTAATATCTCCTTCTTGGACAAAGTGCTCAAGCAGCTGCCAATTAACTCCAGGCATTCTTGGATGAAACTGATTTTCTAGAACTTTAGTCATGGTTTTGGGACAAAAACAGCCTGGATTGCCCTGTGGGATGAACTTCGCTGAGAGGGAGTGATGAATGTGACCCTGTTGATTCTCTTGGACCTCTCAGTGGCATTCATACCATTGAGCATTGCATCCTTTTGGATCAGCTCTCTGGTTGGAAGTTAGGCACACTGTTTTATAGTGGTTCCATTCCTACTTGGATGGCCATTTCCAGAAGGTGGCGCTCAAATTACTGCTCTGTACCAAGGCAGTAATGTCATGGGGTTTTGCAAGACTCAATTTTATCCCCTATGCTATTCAACACCTACATGAAAATGCTGGGGCAGATTATGTGGGGATAGGGACCATTGTGTCATCAATATGCAAATGACACATAGCTTTAACTCTCATAGAATCAGAGAATAGTTGAATTGGAAGGGGCCTATAAGGCCAACTAGTCCAACCCTCTGTTCAATGCAGGAATCCACCTTAAAGCATACCTGACAGATGGCTGTCTAGCTGCCTCTTGAATACCTCTAGTGTGGGAGAGCCCACAACCTCCCTAGGCAATTGGTTCCATTGTCATACTGTTCTAACAGTCAGGATGTTTTTCCTGATGTCCAGACAGGATCTGACTTCCTGTAACTTGAGCCCATTATTCCATGTCCTGCACTTTGGGACGATCGAGAAGAGATCCTGCCCTCCTCTGTGTGACAACTTTTCAAGTATTTGAAGAGTGCTATCATGTCTCCCCTCAGTCATCTCTTCTCCAGGCTAAACAGGCCCAGTTTTTTCAGTCTCTCCTCATAGAGCTTTGTTTCCAGACCCCTGATCATCCTTGTTGCCCTCCTCTGAGCCCCCTCCAGCTTGTTTGCATCTTTCTTGAAGTATGGTGCCCAGAACTGGACACAATACTCAAGATGAGGCCTAGCCAGTGCCAAATAGAGGGGAACCAATACCTCACGTGATTTGGAAGCTATACTTCTATTAATGTAGCCCAAAATAGCATTTGCTTTTTTTGCAGCCACATCACAGTGTTGGCTCATATTCAGCTTGCAATCTACAACAATTCCAAGATCTTTCTTGCTTGTAGTATTGCTGAGCCAAGTATCCCCCATCTTCTAACTGTGCATTTGATTTCTTTTTCCTAGGTGTAGAACGTGACATTTATCCCTATTATATTTCATTCATTTGTTTTCAACCCAGCACTCCAGCCTGCCAAAATCACTTTGAAGTTTGTTTCTGTCTTCCAGGGTATTAGCTATCCCACCCAGTTTTGTGTCATCTGAAAATGTGATAAGCATTCCCTGCACCTCCTCATCCGTCATTAATAAAAATGTTGAAGAGCACTGGGCCCAGGACTGAGCTCTGCGGTACCCCACTTGTTACCTCCCTCCAGTTTGAGAAGGTACCATTGATAAGCACTCTTTGAATCTGATTCTGTAGCCAACTGTGGATTCACCTAATAGTTATTCCATCTAGCCCACTTTTAGCTAGTTTGTTCATCGAATGTCATGGGGTACTTTGTCAAAAGCTTTGCTGAAGTCAAGGTATATTATGACCACAGCATTTCCACAGTCCACAAGGGAGGTTACCCAATCAATGAATGAGATCAGAGTAGTCTGGCAGGATTTGTTTTTGACAAATCCATGCTGGCTTCTAGTAATCACTGTATTGTTTTCAAGGTGCTTACAGATTGACTTCTTTATAATCTGTTCCAAATTTTTCCCAGGGATTGATGTCAGACTAACTGGTCTGTAGTTCCCAGGATCCTCCTTTTTGCCCTTTTTGAAGATAGGGACATCAGCCCTCCTCCAGTCGTCTGGCACTACACCTGTCTTCCATGACTTCGCAAAGATAATAGACAGGGGTATTGAGAGTTCTTCTGCCAGCTCCTTTATTACTCTGGAGATTTGAACTCGTTCAAAGAAATTAGGTGTTCCTAGTCGATTTCAAACTGCAATCCTTCTCCTTCAGCTTGTACTTCACTTTTGCCTGGGGGGGGGGGGGTCATAGACCCACTTTTGGGATAAGACTGAGCACTTTGGCCTTTTCTTTGTCCTCTGTTATCAATTTGCCGTCCTCATTAAGCAGCTGAACCACCATTTCTTTCCTCTGTCTTTTACTATGCGCATACCTGAGCAAACCATTTTTGTTGCTTTTAGCATTCCTCACTAGCCTCAGCTCATTCTCATCTTCAGCCTTCCTGATGCCATTCTGGCACTTCTGTGCTACCTCTGTACTCTTCTTTTGTAGCCTGACCTTCCTTCTATTTCCTATATGTGTTTATGTGTCCTTTTTTGTTTTCAGGTCATCTCTAAGCTTTTTGTGGAGCCACGTTGGTTTCTTCTGTTGTCTTCTATCTTTTTCCTTGTTGGGATTGTTTGTAATTATGCCTTTAAATTTTCCTTTTTTAAAAACTCCCGCCCATCTTGGACTCCTTTTCTCATTAGGGCCACTTGCCATGGGATATTACTTATCATAGTTCTGAGTTTATTAAAATCTGCTTTCCTAAAATCCAGACTACGCATATGGCTACCTCAGCTTTTGCTTCCTTTAAAATCAATAACTCAAGTATGACGTGGTCACTTTCCCCCAGAATTCCCATAACTGCCACTTTATTCACGAAGTCATCCCTATTGGTCAGTATCAAGTCAAGGATAGCCGATCCTCTAGTTTCTTCCTCCACTTTCTGTAGGTGAAAGTTATCAGCCATGCATGTCAGGAATTTCTTGAAAGGGCCACTTTTGGCAGAATTTGTCTCCCTACAGATATCAGGGTAATTGAAGTCCCCCATCACTACATCACATTTCCTTGAAACACTGGCAATTTGCTTTTCAAAAGTTTCATTCTCTCCTTTTCATCTAGCCCAGGTGAGGCAGTGGATGTCCTGAATCAGTGCCTGACCAGACTAATGGACTGGATGAGGGCCAACATTACAAACTCAATCCAGATAAGACAGAGGTATTGTTACTGGTTTGTCTGCCCAGCTGCCAGCTGAATGGTCCTCAACCTATTCTGAAAGGGGTTGTCCTCCCACTGAAAGGTCAGGTGAACAGTTTGGAGGTGCACCTGGATCTATCACAGTGGCAAGGAGTGCCTTTTATCAGCTTAGGTTGACATACCAACTGTGACCCCTATATGGACACAGATAACCTGCTGGCAATTATGTACACTCTGGTAACCTCCCACTTGGATTACTGCGTTATACATGGGACTACCTTTGAAGATGGTGCTGAAACTTGTTAGTTTAAAATACAAATGTTAGGCTATTAACTGGGACAAGTCAATGTTTCACCAGTACTTCATCAGTATGCTGGCTGGGGACCGAACGTCTAAAGGAATGTCTCCTGTATGTACCTTCTCTGACCTTTAAGTCATCTTTAGAGGCCCTACCCTGGGTGCCCCTATCAAAGAAAGTTAGCTAAGAGCCTTCTTAGTTGTGGTGCTGTTTGTGGAATGCCCTCCCCAAGGAGGCTTGCCTGGTGACTAAGTTATTATCTTTTAGGTGCCAAGCAAAGATCTTTCTTCATTCCCAGGCATTTTACAGTTTAGTTTTAATGGCCATCTCTTTATATTTTATATTTAGTTTAGTGCTATTTGTTGTTTTTTATTATAACTTATGTTTAGCTTTTATAATGTATTTTATTCTTCTAGGTTTTGTAATGTTCCCAGAAACTGTCTATGACTGGGCAGACTAAACACAAAACAAATAAATAAGTAGATGTCAGATATGTGAGGCGTGGGTATGTTTGGGGGGAGCATTCTTTACAAAATCAAATAAAGTGACCAATTAATAAGCAATTGATTGTTAACAGCTGGCCCAAGTAATGATGACTCCAGGCTGTTATACATCAACTTACAACATAAGGCTTACAAAACGCTGTGGAAAACCTTAACGCCACATGATGTTTTTGCATAACCATATTCTCATGGTTATTACTGTTTGACTAAAACAGGCAGAAGATTTTCTCAGCAACTTCCTATTTCCAGCAGCAGAGCACCCTCATCCCTCACAGTATAATAGATATCAATATGAGGCAATCTTCCTCCTGCTTTCAATCTAAAGCTAAAGAATTTCCAAGTGTACGAAGAAAGTGAGTATAGTGTTATGGTTGATGAGCAGGGGCACTTTTGAGGACTTGTTTTTCTTTGCAACAGTCCTGTTCAGCCACACTTTTGACTGATTACATACTTTCCTTTCATACTAAATACAGACTCTTGGGCTTGCAAGCACTTCCACATTGTTTAGTAACAAAACAAGTAGATGCTCTTCAGATGGCTCTGTGCAGTTACACAATACAAAATTTGCATGTGCAGGCAGGCTGTAGCACAAAGTATGCTCCTTCTTCAACTCAACAAATAATTTTACCTGCCTTTCTTCATCTCAGGTAGAAAGGGTAACATATGCCTACTGCCTTCTAATTCTTCACGGAACTGCTGTAAAAGCTGTCTCTTTCTTCATATTAACATATACGGCACAGTGCTCGATAACAGCTGAAGGCACAAACAGTGGCTACTTTATTTGAACATCTTGACAGCTGCAGATATTGCCTGTGCTTTTGCTGAATGTATGCAGTTCCAACAGACATTGCCCATGAGCTAGGCTATGACCAGTATTGATAGCCAAAACAATCAACCTAAAATGGTATTTTCAGAACCTGTTTTCCCTTTATCCTTTTGGAAAAATAGAAAAAAGATAAAGGTTCATCCTGAAATCTTCTGTCCTTCATCTATAAAGAGGCAAAGCTCCTGGTGAATGCAAAGCCAGCCAGGATGGGTTGTTGGGGTGGTTAACAAAGCACCCACAACCATAAAACGGACCATGGGTTCTAGGTGGCTTATTAACCAACCCAACGACCCACACTGACTGGATTCACATGTAATGATAAGCTGCAGCACCCGCCATAATGCAGGCCTCAATTTCTAAAATGCAAAACAGCTAATCCTGCAGGAAAATTCATTCACGGTTGCTTCCCATTATGTCCAAACCAGGTCACTGGCTCAGTTGGGATTGCTGACAGAATCAGAACTCTGGTTATGATTTGGACTTCACTTCTGAGTCAGATAAATGCTTAGCTTGTATCTCAGTTGAGCTTTTCTCTCAACGTTAAATGTAAAAAGCATAAAGGAAGATAAAATGGAGTGGAGGGAAATTATGTAAGCTGCTTTGGGTTCCTTGCAAGAGGAAAAAAGGCAGGATATAAATGTAATAAATAAATGAAATAAATAAATGAAGGTTCACTTGTTTTCTCTCTACCGTCTGATTCATTAGATTTGCAAAGAAACATTATCTCTTCTCAGATCCTGAAATGTATTAACTGGGGGGGAGGGGGAAGACCATGCCAACTCGTATGTGGTCTTTCACTTACATCACACAATGAAGAACATCAGTCCTAATCTCATAATGAGTGATTATGCCAATGATATTCAAATCAGAATAATCATCTGCTGCAAACATCTACTTGAACAGAAGGCCATCTAAGGGATATCTCTTTAGGAATTTTGCTGATCCATTATGCATCTTCACATTAAGTGTGAATGTCAAAATCATTGATTCTTCATCCCATCTTTGATCCTCTGATACAGAAGGGATCACCTCCATATCTGACAGCATACACTCTCTGACACAGATAATCTCCCTTATATTCTCAAATATGGATAATCAATGCTCAATGGAAGTGGTTTCTTAAATCTTCTCTCATATAGTTCCATGAGAGACTTCAATGTGTTGTAAATGCTACCTTTGTTTTGGTCAGTACCCAATGGTCTTTAGAGGGCCCTGGAATGATTACATTTCCTCAGTCGCCAGTGAATATCATAGGAGACTATCATCCTGCTAAGGGTTTTCTGCAGACATCTCTTACCAAGTAAGAACCTATATATTAAACTTTTGTTAAAAGTGTTTTTACATTGGACAGACTCAAGAGCCTTCATATTGTATTATTTAAATTTTTTAAAAGAAACTTACATATGGGCACAGGCCTTTTGAGGCAATATGCCTAACTAACCCCTAAACTGATATATCAATGTTATCCCCATAAACATAATGTAACGTATTCTTGATGTTACAGCCTCCTGAAGAAGGTCTTTAAAAAAAACATAGGCCGAAACACGTTAGGCGTGAATAATAAAGTATCTCAGCATTCTGAGCATTCCCTTTTTTTGCCCTAAGTGGATGCTCTCCTCCTTTTGGTCTTTAGTTACATAACCTACTCTTTATCAAAGTCATACTCTTTTGATTTCTGTTCCTTATGCTTAGGTGTTGCAGCAGAATTTGGCAAGTCCAAAATTAATTTTTGTCCTAGACTCACTCAGCAGGGAATTTTTTCCTACAGCAGATGTATCCCCTATGGCTAAGGCCTTCAATGGTGAGGCTCTAGCACTTTGAACCTTGGGAAAGAATGGTTAGCATATATTGGGCCCGTTCAGACGACAACATTAACCCTGCTGGTTAAGGGTTTTTGGTTAAGCAGCAGGGTTTAAGGTTTCGTGTGCAATGCACTTTCCTTAACCAGGCACACCTGCTAACCACATTGTGGCCGGCTTCACTAACTAACTGCAGCAATGTTAGAGGCACTAATTTGGCTTAAGGTGTCTCATGCAATGCAGCTGTGGTTAAGGGGCCAAAATCATAGAGGTAGCAGTTTAGAGCAGCCTAAATAGCCCAGGCTGCTCTAGCCTGCAGGCTCCCTCGCTACCTCCATAGCTCCAGTTCTAATACGGCTGTAGAGGCCGCCATTTTGTGCAATTGGCCCCGGTTTTCGAGTGATACATGCAGTTTAAAGAACCGTGTACTGAATCCAGTCCTTTTTTTACTACCTAATGGCATGTCTCCAATACAACTCTGTCCAGAATCCAGCCCCAGTGATCCACAATTACCCCCAGACCAGGTAGACATTCCCAAAATGGTGGCAAGCTCGGGACGAAGCGTGGCACCTTCCATGTAAACAAATCTGCTGGCGAGAGGGTGGGGATCAATATTCCTGAACGGCGACAGGTGTTACAGCCACAGGACACGGTGAATACAAGCGTCAAGGGCTGCATTACAGTAGTAATGGCTGCTGACTTCAGAAACTGAACTAAAATGGCGGGCGTTTGTGCTGGCTCCTGTAGCACAAGGGCTGATGGGATACAGGGCAGAGCATTTGGAGGACTCAGACACTCATCTAACAGGTTTGTGGTTACTGTGTGGTTAAGGAAATCTGGATCAGGACAGGGTTTACGGTGTTGTGAGCAACCATACATTTGTGGTTAGTGTTAACCACAGGGAAGCACGGTTAAGCTAACCACAGAGCCCTGAGTGTTGTCTGAATGGGCCTGCTGCCTTTATATTGGCTTTACCAGCACTATGCTCCTCTTCCAAACAAGTCATGCAAAATGCATTACCATCAGATGGATCAGCCTTTCCATCACATATGACACATTGTTTTAACAACCACTTCTGTGCTATGAGTGGAAACCAACAAAACGATAACCCTACCCAGCGGCAAACATTAAATTATTATACTTTAATAAGCTATCCTGATAGTTACAACTTTGATTAGCTTGAAGACACTCTAGTGATCCTTTCACCAAAGTGGCAAGGAGAGAACCAAGGATGATTGGTGGATTTCTTCTCTGCTCAACATGAGGGAAGACAGGCAAAGCCATTAATCAATAGGATGGGAAACATATCTCATACTCAGGAGGAGCATGGAGATTTCTGTGGCTCATCTGAACATTTGCAGTAATGCCATGGGAAGTGAATAAAAGCTATGAAGAAGCATTAACGTCAGAAGCAGTACAGTATCAATACCACTACTTGGTCACTTCTCATAATGAGTACAGAAATTTGAGAAGGACTTTATAGTAAAGTTGAAAATGGCATTCCAGAGGGGATACGTAGTTTGTTCATAATCTGCATGAGGTTTGTTTGTTTTTTTAAAAAAATGTTTTATTATGCTTATAAGCCACCCTGAGAAAATTTCTGAAAAGTAGGTATAGATCCCTAGAATAAATGCTTCCATTTCTTCCATTAAAACTCAGACTTAAAATGTATAATTTTAAATAGATTGTGACTATAGAAAGTATTTAAGAGTAAAGGCAGTAGCATTATAGCAGGCACTAACCAAAATCAAATATTGTAGGGCCCTCTAGTGGTGAAGTTTATCACAGTAAATAATTTCATTATACAACTTTCCTATTTGAAAAATTTAAGCATTCTTGGGGTTTTAATTCCAGATTAATTACGTGCATTTAGTCTGTGAAGGTGACGTTAAAATTCCTTTACAAGGGTGGAAAAGGTATAGCTACAATCAGTCAGGAGCTTAGCAAATACCAAATTCTTTCTAAAAATAAATAAATAACACTAGTACATTCTTATTAATACCAGGTGCATATGTTGAGGGGGGAAAGGAAGAAATACCACTTAACTTATAAATGTTTTCTAATTGGCTTAAAACTGTAAGGTGTTCGAAAAAAATGTGCTTAAAAATAACTTTTACCAATCCCAAATGCAAAATCAATTCCGAACTGGCTACCAATTTCAATAAACTCTGTATCAATGTGCACTGGGGATAACAGGAAAAGATAATAAAATACATTTCACTACATTCCACTACAGCAAAAGCAAATCCATAGGACAGATCTGTGTACTAGACAGACTTACAACAGGAGGAGAAGTGTCAGGCCAGCTCGATTCCCACTGGGGGTACAGTGGTCTTGAGTAGGAGAAATATGGCATGGGGAGGAGCTAGCCAGGTCAGGGGACTGCACCATAGAAAGCTTTGTTCTATGCCACGTTTCAGCCCCTCCTCCAATTGTAGTACGGTGTTTGTCCAATCAATCAACCCTTGGACCTGCAGGTGCTGATGTTGAATGCCAGATTAGATCTTAATAACATCTCCCTTAGCCATACACTTTGATCATGCGTGAAGAGGCTGACCTGGCATATAACTGAGGCCTGTGTGGGTGAATGGAAGGGGGAGAGGTTGTCCCACTAGTACCCACCACAGCTTTCAAAGAGTCAAGGATGGGGAGTTACTGTCATTTATATGACTCTCTCTCTCTTTCTTTCTAGGCTTCCTGTTTGATTCAGTGCCAGTTTATAGTGTCTGTATCTGGTACTGGGTGAACAGGACAGTTGGTCTCAGACATGGTGTTGAGATCTGTCAGGCTGTTAGTTCTGGGAGATTTCAATATCTATATCAAGGCCACTGGATCTAGGGTGGCTCAGGATTTCATGCTGCCATGGCAGCTATGGGACCTATTCCAACATGTCATCAACCAAATGCATGTGGCTGGACATACTTTGGACTTAGTCTTCTGTATGGGGCAAGAAGAGGGTGATCTGAAGGTGGGGGAACTTAGCCCATTCCTTTGTCATGTCTAGATCACCTTCTGGCGAGGATCAGAATATCAGTTGCTCTCTCCTCTGTAGGGGTGTGGGATCCATTAAGATGTCTGTTCCCAGAGGCTGATAGATCCACTTAGTTTCCACACTGCTCAGAGAGGGGGTATACTAATTGACATGACTGGTGGTCCTGTCAAAGCCCTAGTTGATCTATGGAATGCAGAGATGGCCAGAGTGGTTCACACAATTTCACCTGACTATCCTATCTTGCTTAGCCAAGTCCAATTGGCTCTGGAGCTTAAAGCGATAAAGCAAGCTGGGAGATGACTAGAACGCAAGCGGAGAAAGACTCCTGATGAATGCATGCAACTCAACACTTTGAAGATGGTCTGGAAACTGCAGCAAGTGCAAAATGTGGCAGCCAGACAATTGACCTGAACTAGGTGTTCTAGCCTACCTGTACCGGCTGCCAATTTCTTTCCAAGCCCAATTTGAAGTACTGGTTTTGGCCTGTACAGCTCCGGATACCAGTACTTAAAGGATCACCTCTCCCCATATGAACTTGCCAGGATCCTGAGATCGACATCTGAGTCTATTCTGTGTCCTTCAACCAAAACAATGTTCAGAGAGTAGCAACAAGAAAATGGGCCTCCCAATGATGAAATGCTCTCCTGAGGGTAGCTCACCTGGCACCAACTATTTCATCTTTTAAGTGCTCGATAAAGAAAATTCTCTTTTCCTAGGCATTTGGATAGTTTAAAGGCCTATCTTTGGTGGTTACTTTTGTTGTTCACTCCTGTGCTGGGTGGGAGAATGGCTTTTTGTCCTTTAGATGATCTTTCAGATGGATATTTTGTAAATTTGTGTGATTTTGATGAGTATGTTATTATATTCGACTTGGTTGTTTTGTTTTGATTATTATTTCTTTGTAAATTACTTCAGGACTACTTTGGGTTGTGTGAAGTAACACATAAATTTAATAAAGTAACCAGCTAACTAATTAACCAACCATTAATTTTGAGTTAAGCTTCAAATCTAAAATTAAAACCTCCTAACATCTGCATATTTTTCTCACCTACTATTTTTAATAAATAAGTAGCCTTATAGGCCTCAATAGACTATAAATGCCTTAGCTACAACTTTCCTTTTCCTTTCAACTCAGAATATTTTCACCTAGCCTAAATTCCCAGTTTAATTTTTATATCGTCTGACTTCTCCCATTGTTGCCTTAGTCTATCTCAATGGCACTGATATTCAAATCAAAACATCAAATGAATCTACTACTTAGAAACTTACCTTATAGAAGTCATAGTGTTGATAAGCTTTTCAGTTTGATCTGACACATATTTGGGAAGAATAATCTCAACAGGCTGTAGACGTAAAATTAAACTTTCCAACTCTAAACGAACTATAGAATCCTGAAAACTGTCAAAGATAACTTCTCCTGTGGTAGGCTGTACAGCCTGTAAAAGCAAATGTAAACATAATAAAATATTTAGGCACCAATCTTATACTCATTTACCTGGGAATAACCCCCACTGAACGTAATGGTACTTCTGAATAGAAAATTGCTATTTTAGCATAAGCCTATGCAACTCAAAGGGTGCGACTGCATCTATAATATAGTTCCACTGTCAATTCATTTCCTTAAGTGGACACAGATTTGAGTATATGAGAAGAGAACTGGATCCTCTGAAAAGAAGCATAGATAGGCATTTTTTTGGCCACCCCAGAATACATCTTTACCATCTCAGCAAGTGACTACGTGGGACTCCATTGCTGCTGTACATGAGCAGCCAAACAAGTGTCTAAATGCAGGCATGACATTCTATATAGTCTGTTAATACCAAGCAATTTTCAAGGTTTGCTTATATCAGGTTTCATCCAGTCAAAGTTAGTTGCACTTCGCTCCCATTCAAATCAATGGGACTCAAGTGCAACTTAGCCTATCCAACCTATAAATTCTTTTACAAAATAAGAACACCTAGCTTAGACCCAAAGAAGCACTGGAAAAGTGTCAGCAAAATATGACATTCCTCCCCTCTCCTTCCCCTGGCAGTCCCCTGGAAAGCCTCTGCCAAACATCTGTGGACTCTCTTAAATGGTTGTGTTGTAATGAGGGTGGGGGGACACACTAATAGGGTTCACCGCATATCAGATGCATCTTTGTGGAGTGGGAGTTTCACTCACAGATGACTTCCCCCCACCCCCGATTTTTGGCCAACCTCCCTCTTCCCCACAGTCCCTCCACACCCACCGCATTCAGGAGGGTCCCCCAATCCTCAGGAGAGGCTTTTTGAAAGGCCTGAGGAGCTACCAAGGAGGAAGGGCGAGAAAGTCACCTTCTACCCACTCATTTCAGCTGGCACTTCTGTGGATCCAAGTAGTGGTACTATACCAAAATGTAGTTAAGATAAGACCAGAGAAATTCCTTAATACTTACCACTATGCCTATGACAATGTCCTGACTCTTATCCCTAACATTTTCTTTGCTTTCCGAAATACAGAGGAGATAATTATCACAAATATCAGATGGTATTTCCTCAGCATCCAAAAGATTATCGAGCTTCAGAAGAGGATTCACATTTACCAAATGTTAAGGAAAACAGATTTTTAGATAAATCATAGTTCTTACATAGTCCAATATATCATGGTTTACTGGATTCAGGTAATTAGATCTGAAACAAGCCATTATGTGAATACTCTCTCTCACTCCAGGCAGGGTTATTTGGGTCACCTCAAATTAAAATATTTTGGGATAACATTTTGTTTTTCTATATGATTTGTTTTATAAAACTCTTATTATTCTCCCTCTGCTTACCTTTTTTTTTCTCAACTAAAAAGCCCCAAATGCTTTCCCCTTTTCTCAAAGGGAAAATAATTTAATCTTCCTGATCATTTTAGTTGTCTTTCTATAGCTTCGTGAAACAGACGAACAGTATTATTGATGTGATCACATCACAGATCTATATAATGTGTGCCATTATATACCAATATAATTGGGGGGGGGGGGTATGTATGTGTTAATAAAGAATCAACTGCCTGCCTTCAAAGGAAGATTAGAGTGACAACACAATACTTGTCTACTCAGAAGTCACATGAAGTTCAAGGGTGCTTACTCTGAAATAAATGAATGTAGGGCTGCAGTCCGAGAGGATATGGAGCTTCTGTAATAGATATGAAATAGGTATGGGAAGACACATTTCATCATAAAGAAAAACTGGATGCAGCTCAATATATTACTTTATTTTGACTTTACTATAGTTACTCCTAATAAAAACAATCCATATCACATAAAAGGATATCTTCTCCTAGAATTGTAGATTTTGTATACAATGCAGTTAGTTTTCGGGCAAAGAGGGAGCTTCTGTTCTCTCCAACTGCCTTCAAAGCAGCTGTTTCTGTTTGTTTTATAACTCCTACCTGCAAAGGAAGCAAAAGTAAAGCAACTAAGAAACAATGATATATGAAAAAATCACATTAAATACTAACAGTATGAAGTTATAGATGGGTAGGGATAAAAAATCAGGCCTACTAAATCATTCCAATAGCAACTTTCTTATTCTGTAATCCAGATATAGTGTACACTGCTCATGTACCATATTTAAGCAAAGGAGCAATGTTTCCCCCCCCCCTTAATCTACATAATGAACCTCACCATTCAACAGAGAAGATATAAAAGAGGAGTAAAGGAAGTTTGGAAAGACTACTAAAACATCACAACTACTCAGATGGAATGAATATTTTGCTCTTTTCTATACTTAGAACATAATTAGCACATTCAGTGCAGCTGAACAAATGATTGAAAAACACTAATTTCACTGCCAGTTATATTATTTTGATACTGTTCTGCATTCAATGCTGCATCTTCTCAGCACCATTTCCCCCATTGGTCTCATTGACCCTGTTCAGACGACAGTTTAAGCCACGGTGGTTAAGCATTTTGAGCTAAACATTATGGCTTAGTGTGTTATGTGAATCATTCCTAACCATGGCGGCTACATAACCACGGTTTAAACATGCTCACTAACCATTTGCTGCAAAAGGGTTAGAGGCCTAACCATTTATTTATTTATTTATTTATTTATTTTATTCCATTTTCAGTGGTGGTCAAAATTGTGAACATTTTTTGAAATTTTCATGTTTTGCAGCTTTGAATGCTTATAGAAAATGTTCTGTTTCACAAAGTTCACTTGTTTATATATCAATTGAGAGAGAATGTAATGCTGAATTCAAAACAAAAAACAGATGCAAATACCTGCAGTTAAAAATAAGTTATGCTGCAAATACTGCAATCATGATCAATATACAGTAAAATCTGACAAAAACATATCAGATACTTTAGTTATGATTGAAATGTAATATCAGTATTTGGTATGGAAGCCTTTATTTTTGGAAACAGCATCACAGCAACGTCTCATAGAGCCGGCAAGTGTTTTAAGCTCTTCCTTCTTTATGACATGGTTCCAGGAATCATTTATAGCCTCAATTAATTGGCTTTTATTTGATGGACGCCTCATTCGTACAAGAATTTTCAAACAGTGCCACAAATTTTCTATCGGGTTCAGGTCAGGGCTGTTTCCTGGCCAGGTCAACAATTGAATGCCCTTTGTTGTGAACCACTGTTTGCATATTTTTGCTGTGTGACAGGGAGCTGAATCTTGTTGAAAAATAAATGGTGCATTGTTTGGAAAGAGATCCCTGATGGAAGGTAACAGTTTTGGTTCCAGGATGGTGTCAATGTATTTTCGTGCGTTTAGCGTGCCATCGATTACGTGAAGGCAGCCAACACTATCTGCTGACATGCATGCCCAAATCATAACGCTTGTTGGGTATTTTACAGTTGCATCAATGCAGTCAGGATGTAGCTCTTCTCCTACTCTACGTCTCATATATTTTCGCCCATCACTACCAAATAAGCTAATCTTACTTTCATCACTCCAAATAACTTGCTTCCACTGATCTTCTGTCCATTCACTGTGTTCTTTTGCCCACTGTAGTCGTTTCCGGCGCTGCTTTAGATTCAGAAATGGCTTTTTTCTCGGAATCCTACTGTTTAGTCCAAAATCTGATAGTCTTCTCCTTATTGTTCTGGAACTGACAGAAACACCAGTTGCATCAAGTACACCTTTGATGGCCTCAGATGAAAGTTGTCTCTCCTTGTGTTAGACTGAAAGAGAATTTTTATAAAATGATGTATAGATGGTATATATCTCCGTCAAAATTGGCAAAAATGTATAAGGGGTCATCAGGAAAGTGCTGGAAATGTGAAAAACAGGAAGGAAGATTTTATCACCTATGGTGGACATGTAAAAAAGCAAAATCCTTTTGGAAACAAATGCATAAGGTGATTCAAAATGTATTGAAGATAAAAATACAATTTTTATTTTTTGTTGGGGACAATAGAGTAACAGTTGACGCAAGGTTATGGAACTTTATTCTTATATATGACAACGGCAGCAAGATTAATCAATGCTCAGAATTGGAAGACCGAGAAAATACCAACAGAGGAGGAATGGTTGTTGAAAATTACAGAACTGGCGGAGATGGCAAAACTTACTGCAATACTAAAAGATAAAACAATAACTGGGTTTATTGAGGAATGGAAACCAATGGTGGCTTTTTTAAAAGAAAGAGAAGGGAAGGACATATTTGCAAGTGGATTCAGCGACTAAACTGGAAGAAAAACATCTGTTAAAGAAATATAGGAGGGGAAGCTTCACTCACTATTTTGGCTTATTTTGGCTTATTGTGACAAATTATCAAGAAAAGAGGAAATTCGGAAGTCCATTTTAATGTTGTTTGTTGTATGTAATTTTTGTTGTTTGTGGGTGTAGGTAAGGTGTATGTGTTAAATGTTTTTTATGTTTGGAAAAATAAAAAAAATTAAATGTAAGACACAGCCTTTTTTATTCTTCTGTCATCAACAGATGATGTGCACTTTTTACGGCCTTTTCCTGCCTTGTTTTTAATTGACTTTGTTTCATTATATCGTAAACAAAACTTTCGAACTCTGAATGTAGTCACTGAACGACCAACGTGCCTTGCAATTTTAGCATAGGAAAGACCTGATTCACCTAATACAACAATTCTGCTTCTTCTCCTGGGTGTCCAATCAACTCTTTACCTTGGTGCCATTCCACTATTTATGATGTACAATTTTATATGAGAAATAATTCAAATATTCACAATCTCTAATTGTGCCTCAGATACAGTGATATTTGTTCTGCAGAACAAACAGCAAAACTGACTTCCCCCAATTTGAAACATGAGGTAACACAGCTACTGCCATATGATTGGTCCCCAAAACAAGGACTGTGATTGGCCAGTACGGTTTGCAATTCCAAACTGCTTCTCTTTTTTTAAAAAATTAATTTATTATTTCAACATATAATACATAAAATAAACATAATACATAACCAAAACCTTAACATCCCCCGTGCTCCCCCACCCTTGAGACCTACATTGCTCTAATATATTATACATTTTTCCAAAATTGCAAAGATTCTTTTGAAGGTGTACATCCTCTCCCCTTTATTAAAACATAATCTATAAATGGTCCCCAAATCCTATCAAAATCATTCTTTTTGGATAATCCCATCCTAACTTTCATTTGTTAGTCTGTCATTAATTGCAATATCCCACACCCCGTTATACCATTCTTCTATACTATAATTCCCTTGTATTTTCCAATTCTTTGCTATCATTAATCTAGCCAGTGTCAGGAGATTATTTATTCTCTTATGCTTTTATTCCCATATTCTTTCTCAAACATCGATAATAAAGTTATATCTGGACTTGCTTCCACTTGATTAGCCAATATTTCACTTATTTCTTTAAGAATTCTTTTCCAAAAATTTTGTACAGACTCACATGTCCACCACATATGGAAATAAATCCCCACTTCCTGACAGCCCCTCCAACATAGTATTGAAATTGTTTTAGCAATCTGATGTAATCTTATGGGAGTGAGATACCATCTCCAAATTATTTTATAATGATTTTCTTTTATCCTTATTGATAACAACTTTAAAGTTCTTAGTTCCCATATTTTCCTCCAGTTATCCTCAGTAATTTGTTTTGCTAAGTCATCTTCCCAGAATGTTTTCAAAATTTCTTGTTGCACTCCCTCTTCTAACAATATATTGTATATTTCACTTATTATACCTTTTTACTTTTTATTTTCCCCCTCCTTCTCTCTTAACTCAATTAACTTTTCAAATCTTGTTTCCTTTCTACATTCTTTATTTTTCTTTTTCCATTTCTATGTCCATTGTTCCACTTATATACACTTAAACCATAATTTTTTTTGTCCTCCTAAAACTTCTTCTATTTGCTTTTTATTAACCATTCTCTTCATCCAATCTTTCACTTTAATTATTTTTCCCCTCAATAACCCTTCCAGTTCTCTTCTTAAATTACCTGGGAAGTTCTCCAACAAAATAACTGGGGCTAAAGGAGAAATTCCTGGAATTAATTTCTATTTATACTTTCCCCAAATATCTACAATATTTTTTAAGATGGGATTTTCCATATCTATCAATTGTTTCTTTTGTATTTTGCTAAAAAAAATATTTTGTAAACCTAACTCTATTTCTCTTGTATGATTCCCTAACCATTCTAAATTCTCTTTTCCTATTATACTATTTATAACATATCTCAACTGATTAGCTATATAATACATATTTATATTCGAGAGTCCCAACCCTCCTTCCCTTTGAATCTTATACCATTTCGTTTTATTAATTCTTGCTTTTCTATCTCCGTTGCAGTAGTTATTTATCATGCTTTGCCAACTTCTTATTTCTACTTCTGTTATTTTAATTGGTAACATTCTAAACAAAAAGTTAATCTTTGGTAATATTTTCATTTTAATAACCGCTATTCTACCAAACCATGAATGCTTTAATTTCCTATAAGCCTCTAACTTCTTCATTATCTGTTTCTTTAAACTACTACAATTTATTTCCTCTAACTTTTCTAAATCTTTCGTAATTTGAACTCCTAAATAGCGCACTACGTTTTTGATCTTGAGATCTAATTTTAAACTACACTCCTCCCTTTCTTCTTCATCATAGTTAAATAACATCATTTCTGATTTCCCCCAATTTACCTGTAGTCCTGTATTCTCTCCAAATTCTCTCAAATGTTGTTTTATTTCTTCTATACTATCCCTCGGGTTTTCTAATGTCAATAAGTATCATCCGCAAACATATTAATTTTTATTTTATTTTTTTCTTCCCCTCCTATCCCCTTCAATCTCTCATCATCCCTAATAACATTTGCCAATATTTCTATGACTATCGCAAATAATATTGGGGAATGAGGACACTCTTGTCTTGTTCCCCGGGCTAAGGGAATTTGTTGTGTTATTCCATCATTCACCAGTACTACCGCCTTATTTGCATAAAGCTGATTAATCACTCCTATAAACCTTTCTCCAAAACCAAATCTCTTTATAATAATTTTTAACGCTGGCCATTCCACGCAATCAAAGGCTTTGAAAATATCTAAGGCTATCAACCCTGCTTTTAAATTCCTTCTTTTAATAATGTTTATTATATTAAATACTCTCCCTATTAAATTGGGCATTTGCCTCCCCGGAATAAAACCGCATTGATCCTTTTTTATATACTTGTTTATAAAAGTATTCAGTCTCGTTGCCATAATTGCTGTGAATATTTTAGAATCTTGATTAATTAAAGAAATAGGTCTATATGATGCTGGGTCCGTTAAATCCTTATCTGGTTTCGGGATTAATATTATCAACGAATGTTCCCACGATGGCGGGGTCTCCTCTCCATTTATTATATCATTATACAGTTTTTTCATTTTCGGTACTAAAAGCTCTTTAAATATCTTATAATATTCCGGCCCCAACCCATCTACTCCTGGAGATTTCCCTCCTTTCAATTTATCAATGATTCCTTCTATTTCTTTTTCAGTCACTAATGCTTCCATATAATCCCTATCCTTATCTTGTAATTTTATCTTCCAGTTCTTCTCTACATATTCCCGTATCCTTGTCTGTGGGCCCGCTTCTGATGTACACAGTTTTTGATAAAAATCTTCAAATATTTTTAATTTATCTTTCATTAAATTGCAACTTTTCCCAGTTTTATCTTTGATTACCCCTATTATATTTTTCTCTTTCTTTGATTGCATTGACCTTGCCAGCATTTTAGAATTTTTATTACTATATTCAAAAAAGTTTCTTTTCAGGTATATTAATTCTTTTTGGACTCTCTCTATATCCTTTTCCTCAAATTCTTTCTTTTTTGCTTGGAGTTGGGCATATATATGCTTATCTTTATTCTAAATTGTTCCTCTAATTCCTTAATCTCCTCTTTAATCTTTTTACTATGTGCTTCTTGTTGTCTTTTTAATTTACACGATTCTCTAATACATATCCCTCTTACTACTGCTTTCATCGTGTCCCAAACTATCCCCTGCGAGTTTATCCGTTTCATTTATTTCCCATATAGTCTGTATTTCCATTTTCATTTTTTCCACAATATTTTTATAATTTAAAATATTAGTATCCGATCTCCACCTTTTTGCTTCCCTGTAATCTTTATTTCCATATCCATGCTTATTAATGCATGGTCTGAGACCTTACTCCTATTTTACAATACAGAATCTTAGAAATCATATTCTTTGAAACAAATATATAATCAATCCTGGAAAAACTCTTATATTTTGGCGAATAAAAGGTATATTTCTTTTCCTCCCCTTTCACTAATCTCCATACATCTTTCAATTCTTTTCCTTCCATTACCTTGGCTAAACCCATTTTCCCAATACCTTTTGTATTATCTCTATCTTTCATTTTATCCATCACCATATTAAAGTCTCCCGCCATAACAATATTTGCTTTCTCTACATTCCCCATTTTTCTAAACACCATTGAATTGTTTGAGGACAAAGGTCATTGTAAACCTGTATCTGCGCAGACTGGAACATCAGTTGCCCAGCACTTCTAATGGCTTGCATCAGATTTTCTTTTTTATAAAAGCTGGCAAATCTTACTATTATGTCCCTTGAGAACATTCCACTCCTTTTAGGACCCACTCTGTGGATCCTTTCAATATCTGCATCATCCCATGTCATTTGCGGGGCCATCTCTTTAATTCATTCCATTAACTTGGTTTTCAAGATCTTTGGATTTTCCCCCTGCTGTTCCTGGAAGGATCTGATGCGGATATTCATTCTTCTATCTCTATCTTCCATAGAGATTAAGCATAAATCCATATCTCGTAAGATTATATCTTGCTTTTTTATGTTATCTTTATTCTGATCTATCTGCTGCTCCATGGATCCAAGTTTGTCATTAATCATTTGAAAACCAGCTTTTAGCTCCCATTGAGATTTCTGGAGCTTCTGCTTCACCTCCTGCATAAACTCTGCTTTCTGCTTATTCAACATGCCTTGGATGCTAGCCAGTAAGTCAGGCGTCTGCTCTGCTTGTGGCTTCACTGTTTTGGCTATCGCTCCTGGCTTAGCTCCATCTTTGTGATTTCCACTTCCGGATTGCAACGGACCTGTTTTCCCATTCACCATTGTTATTTTTTCTAAATCCTTTCTCTCCAAATGGGACCAGCTCTTATCAGAAGGATGATCTTTGACTCTTGTCCACTTCGGTAACAAAATTTTCTTGCTCTCGTCTCTTTTTTTACTCATCTGGCATCCAGCCAGCGAAATGGAGCCCAGACTTTCTATCACCTCTTAGATCCTTGCTCATTAAGTATTAATGCCTGATGTTCTCAAAAATGTTCCTTTACTATTAGCTTTCGTTTAAAAATGTAATCAACACAGATAGCTCTGTTTTTCGCAACTTTTCCCCTTCAGTCAAAGCTTGGCAACCCTCCCAGGCTTATTAGCAGATTACAAGTCACTGCTGGTATCTTTATCTCTACAAATTCCTCTGTCTTGTACTTTAAATATTTAAATAGACAAAAACAGCTTTCCACTTACAGTTTGTCCTTTTTAAGATGGGTTTTCTTTTTTAAATCTTCATTATCGGGAGGGAAGATTTCTCCGACTGTCTCATTACATACCGGATATCCTGCCCCTCTCCAAACTGCTTCTCAACTCAATCATAACTTGTGTTTCTTTTTAGAATAAAGTAAGCATAACTTTTTTAACTGCAGGTATTTGCATTCCTGTTTTTTGTTTTGAATTCAGCATTAAATTCTCTTTCAATTGATAATAAACATTTGAACTTTGTGAAACAGAACATTTTCTATAAGCATTCAAAGCTGCAAAACATGAAAATTTCAAAAAGTGTCCACAATTTTGGCCACCACTGTATATACCACCCCATAGCCGAAGCTCTCTGGGCGGTTTACAAAAATTAAAAACACTGACCATTAAAAACACTGATATACAAAATTTAAAACCATAAAGTATAAAAACAAGTTATAATTACAGTATCCTTTATTGTATGACCATGACTTAGCGTGTCATCTGAACAGGCTCGTTGTCTTTTAATCTGATTAACTGTGGTTTTCTACAATTTTGCTCACCTTGCTCATTATAGTGACTCCTCAGCCAGGCTCTGGCAACTGAGATGAGCACGAGAAGAGATGATCCCCATCCCCTCCACAAGCAGGAATTCAAAACAAACTCTCCACTTTCCTTTCTGGCTCTGAGCAGGAGGAGGATAGCTGCAGTGGAGATAGCTGGAGTTTCAACTGTCCAACAGGTACAGAGGCCAAGAAAACTGGCATACCTCTGCAGTCCCTAATCAATTTTGATCTGGAGGGTCATGTTGGCTTGCCTCTGCAATTGCTGTGCAGTCCAAGCTCCAACCAACTGGCATGTCCAGAGGCAGAGCCATACTTCTGCTGTCCCTAACCAGTTCCAAGCTAGAGTAGGACAGTTGAGGTGTGACAGCTTATCCATGACCTTGTGCTGCATTTGAGAAATGCAACACAAATCAGGAACAAACCCCTTGAGGGCTGGGGAATGTCCTGGAGACCACAAATTCTGGTCGGCCACCAAAGCAATTCAAAATTTGTCAACACCTAATCACAATACTACTATGAATGTAAATAAAATCACAAGGGTTGCCACAGCCTATCATTAAACACCATAAGAACCACCATGCTGGATCAGACCAAGGGTCCATATCATTCGGCACTGTTCACACAGTGGCCAGTCAGCTGTCAATCAAGGACTCACAAGCAGGTCATGATGCAAAAGCACCCTCCCACTCAGGCTTACTGCCTCTGATACTGGAGGAAGCACATAGCCATAAGAATTAGCAGCCATTGATAGCCTTCTCCTCCAGGAATTTATCCAACCCCCTTTTAAAGCCATCCAAATTGGTGGCCATCACTACAACTTGCGGTAGCGAATTCCAAAGTTTAACTATGCCCTGTGTGAAGAAGCACTTCCTTTTATTTGTCCTGAATATTCCACCAATCAACTTCATGGGACAACCTCAGGTTCTAGTATTATGGGAGAGGGAGAAAAATGTCTCCCTACCCACATTCTCCACACCATGCATAATTTTGTGCACCTCTATCAGGTCTCCCCTTAGCCTCCTTTTTCCCAAGCTAAACAATCCAGCTGTTGTAACCTTCCCTCATAGGAGAGATGCTCCAGTCCCCTGATCATTTTAGTTGCCCTTTTCTGCGCTTTTCCCAGCTCTACAATAACTTTTTTTAGGGGTGGTGACCAAAACTGTACACAGTATTCTAAGTGTGGTCACACCATAGCTTTATATAAAGGCAATATGATACTGGCAGTTTTATTCTCAATTCCTTTTCTAATAATTCCTAACATGGAGCTTGCCTTCTTTACAGCAGCTGCACACTGGGTCGACAGTTTCATTGAGCTGTTCATCACAACCCCAAGATCTCTTTCTTGGTCAGTAACCACCAGCTCAGATCCCATCAAGTTAAAACTGAAGTTGGGTTTTTTGTCCAAATATGCATCACTTTACAATTTTTTTATCCCAACGTCCATCACTTTACAGCAGAGATGGGAAATGAGGGAAGGGCTATAGCTCAGTGGTACAGGCCATGCTTTGCATTCAGAAGACCAGGAAAGAACCCTGTTTGAAAGCCTAGAAAGCTTCTGCCAGTCAGTTTAGACAATACTGACCTAAATAATCTGACTTGGTTTAGCTTCCTATGTTGTTAGGCCATAATAGCAGCAAATGATACAACAAATCTGAAGTAGCAAGGGAAAGAAAAGGACAGTAAATAGCACTGGAACAACACAGGTAAGTTTACAGATAAAACCAATGAGAATGAGAGGCACCTTTTGATGCTTTCAAAAACCAGACATGAAACTAGGTGAACAGTTTGTCACTGCCTAGTAGTAACTCCAGGTTCCTAATCTATTAAGAAGGCTAAAACAGAAAGTAATCATTTATTTTGAAAATATTTAAATTTATTTGTAAAAAAATAAATAAATAATGGAACTATGGAACAGTAAGCTCAAACAAAAACAGAGTTAGATAACTAGTTTTAGAGCCAAACCTTATATCCCTTTGCTACAAGACGCCGAATATGAACAAATAGTCTGTGAGTTGGTATACTTGCAGTCATAAAATTGTGATTTTTATGACAGAAGATGTTCAGCTCCTTGGCGGCAATCTATAAAACATGACAATAATTAGCAATTCATTCTGACAGCCCTGCAAATGTCATAGAACTGTTGTGTGCATATAGCACCTGCTTAATGAGGACGTATCTATGAAATAAATAGAATTTTTTTAAAAAAGTCCCCCAAAACAGATAGAAGAAAAATACAACCTTGTAAACATACTAGCTATGAATTTTATACCATTCTACCTGGAGATACAGAAGCTCTAATCACGCAATTACATGAACTTTTAAAAATCCTTTTCTTTGCCAATATTAATCTTATACTCCAACCTAGTTTTTCAATATAAGAAAAGCTACAGACACGGTTATGCGGAAGCAACAGCATTCTGACTTGCAAAGATCTAGATTGTAGGCATGTGGCTAAATAAATAAATACAATGCCAAAGCTTTTCCTATGAACTTAGAGTAGAGACCATCCAGGCCCATGCAATCAGCATGCAGTTGCTGTGGCTATGCCCTCCTCCTCCAGTAGATACACATGGTCATTCCACCTAGCTCCTTGGATACTTGTAGAAAAGGGATGCACAAACTTTTCAGTGCAAAGGGCTGCATCCAGTGCCTGCTGGGGGCTGCACAAGCATGCACATACACACCACCACTAGTGTTGTATGTAGTTTCTCTGCATCCCAAATCTCTGTATGTCTACTCAGAAGTAAGCAGGACTGAATCGCTCGCAACATTTTCAAATAGCATCCAAAATACCAAGCTTCTCTATATCTACATAGAAGTAAGCATGACCTCACAATTAAGAAAGGCAAGCCTCTGCAAAACAAGCCCCAGAAGCAGGAGTGAATACTTCAGCAGCTTACTCCACAGGCCCTCCTCACTCCCCACCATCCCAGCAGAGAAAAGCTCTTTTCTCAAATTTGCTGATGACTGGAGATAAGAGCTTTTCCCTACTGGAAGAGGGACAGGCCCTGAGAAGGAAACTGCTGGAAGGATCAGTTGAGCTGCTGGGGGAAGCATGTGGGGTACCACTGACTTCATGGGCTGCATGCAGACTGCAGGTTGTGCACCCGATTTAGAAATTTCACATTCAAACCTTCATGAACAATGTTAGCAATAGCAATGTATAAATGCAACATAATGATGTTGATAAAAGTTCTTTACCTCGGCATCATCTCCAAAAAATCTGTACTTATAACCACACTCAACACACAAAATAGCATCTTTATACTGATTTTTCATTTCTAGAAACTGGAGCTCAAGCGGCGTATATACACTTTTGGTTGTTTTATTGAGAGTCGTATGAGATGTATTTTGAGTGTCTTCAATATTTGTTTTCGAGACAGGAAAAGGGCTTCTGTTAAGCCACGTTTCTTCCTATGAGCAGAACACATAAAATGACGAAACACATTGTTAAAAACACTTAGTAAAAAAAATAGTGTGATTTGATTTGAGTTAGATACATGTTGCATTTTCCAGTCAGAACTAAGAAATTCCAGCTCAACATTTTAATTCACAGTATCCTTCCTTAACAAACCCTAACCCAGTGATAGAGAACCAGGCCTGGACCCAAGAAGTAAACAGAGTTGGGAACCCTGCCAAGGTAGTAAAATGTAGCTTGCATTCCCAAATGTAATCCAAGTAGTAATTCAACAGAAAGACTACCGTAGCAACCAAGCTAATGGGAAAATAGTGATGCAACAGTGGAAGATACTGTACACAGTACTGATTGCCCAAAGTACCTTGAGTACAGGAACAGAGACAGCAGTAATTAAAGTCACATATTTGGACAGTATTAATTATTAAAGTGGGATCATTCATTTTTGGTTTGGAGTCTGAAGCACACTAAGGATCAAGGATGAAGACTAAAAACCTTCCAGTTATCACTAATAACTGCTGTGATAAACTAAAGTGGATTGTGCTCCCAAAAAGAAAGTGTCCATCTTATTTAAGATCACTTTTAGAAGATGGACAAGTTTTCAGAAGTCACACCCTTGTCTTTATAACAACACTGTTAAAATGAAGGGGAGATTAACAGGTCATCTACCTTAACCCAGCATTGCAAATAAAAAAAATGCTCTAGCCCATAGATGTTTTGACTAGCCTGCTTGCTTACATATACTTGGTATTTGAGCCCCATCAACAAACTTTTTCCAGTTTATGAAAGTTTCTCTCTCTAGTTCCCTAACTGGTATTTTAAGCACATTATACAAAGACTAAAAGGTAAATTTTAAACATGTAGTGAAAATTTTGGAGCACAAAAATTATTAGATGTTCTTTGAGAAGCAGAAGAAAAATTGCAGTTATTATTCTAATGATACCTGGAAAAATCAATCTATATCTATAAAACCTTGGAAACTAATGATGGGCTGCAAACCTATACCTACCTACTGGGTGTAAGTCCTGCTGAATTCAAGGAAAATCCTACCACTGTCAAGATCATTACTTTAGCATTAATAATCACAACAATTAACAGAGCAATTATAAGTAGGAGTAGAGCAATGAGGCAGATCTCCCAGCAAGGGCAGAAGATGGAGGGTTTGTGGTTTTTCTTGTCCTTTTATTCCAGCAGAGTGGAGGCTTTCCATTTCCCCTCCCATTGGTTACAACGGGAGGGAAAACTCCTACACCAGCTCCAACTTCCCCAGATCTTAACCCCCTCCTGTGATTATTATAAGGGCTGGGATTATATTCTGTTAAATAGAAAATATTACATACTATTAAGATTAACAGTTATTTGATACCTAATAATACCTTTGGGAACATTTATAGATTATGATATTAGTAGGGCATTATTTTTCAACTCAGTATGCATTTTAAAATGTCTTCATTAATAAAGAGCTTTCAACTCATTGGCTGAATTCGGACAACACGATAGTCAATGGTGGGGTAATAATCAACTTTACAGTTGTTCATCTCATGGGTACTCCCCACACAACATGGTAATAAATAATCAACCGTGGTGTGGATTAGAATCAACACTGAGTTGACTATGGCAGCATTCGAACGACATGATAGTCAATACAACTGACGATTGTCTCCCCCCACCCAGTTGCTTATTGTGTCGTCCAAATTCAGCCATTGTGTTTTCTAGCAGATCACCAGCTGCAGATTCAACTAACTTTAAAGACAGCCTAAAATCTCCCATAGATTTATACACATAGGTTTTCCATCAGGAACATCCCCCACCAATCCATCAAACACTACTTTAAGGAAAGAGAAAGCTTAAAAGTAGTTTGAGATTACGCTTTGAGATGTTTATATTGTTTGATTTTATTAACTGTATTGAATTTTCAAACTAATACAAATATTTTAGAAAAAAACAAGGTTGAGATTGTGTAAGGGAACTCCTGATGCAAAAAGGTAGGAGAGAAATGTGTACAAACTGCTTTTCTTTTACACACATTATTGACTCTTCAGAATTGTAACCATGGTCACCCAGTTCTATCTTCTACTACACTAAAACTTTAAACATCAATAGAGTGCCTCCAGATTTAGGAGTTCATCACACACACGGTTTGATGCACACCCGCCGTGACTTTGATCCACATTTTCAGTGCTGGACTCCCATGACATTGTCCCCATCATGCTGTTCTCTCACCCTGAGTGCACTGTTTCTCTTTCGATTTATCCCTGAACGGGCAAAGTCCGGAAACGCAAATTGGAACAGGCCAAGCTGGGGTATTGCAGCAATACTGACCACGTGTAATTCAAAATGCTAGACTCACATAGGAAACAGAGAGGGAACCCGCAGAAGCAAACCAGGGGGAAAACAGTAGGTGTGATAAGGACCTTAGGAATACATTATTGCTGACTTAGCAACCATTTACATTTGGGAGGGCAGATGCTGAGTTAAGCGGTACTGAAAAAACTGCTTACCTTACTAGCGTTTTGAGAATGTGGACTGCCACTCATTTCATCATTTCCAAGCACAGAATGCTGGCATTTTTTCAAATCCACAGACTGGATTCCATGAAACGCCTCTGAATGAATTGTACTACTCGAATGCTCCAAACGGTTAGAAAACTCTCTCAATCTATCAAGGGTTTTTGAACATATGTGAGGGCTTGTATATTTCTTTGGTTCTCCTTTATTAGCAAATATAGACAAAAAAAACTTATTTCACCATAAACTCAGTATGTCCAAGACTGAACTTTTCTTATTTGCTCCCAAACCCTCCTATTCCCTCTGTATACTTTCAGCTACTGACGACATTACTATCCCACCCTGTTGATACTGCCCACCTGGTAAAATCTCTGATCTTTCTCTGGTTATCTCTCACCTAGACTACTGCAGCCGTTGTCTCACCTTGGTCTTCTTATGTCTATCCAGTGCTCTGCAGACAAAATAATCCCCCTTTCTTGATGCTCTGTGACCCCCCCTTAAATCCCTGCACTGGCTTCCTCTTTGCTCCTGGATCCAGCACAACCTCGTTGAACTTACTTTTAAAGTCCCCCATGGCCTTGCCCACCCCTCTATTTCTCTGCTTTGTTATCTCTGATACATTCCCACATGTTATTTTTGTCTCTCACCATCAAAAAGTCTCCTGCTCCTTTAGAAGCCTCTGCCCTTTCTCCCCTTCTGCCCCATATACTTGGAAGTGTCTCCCACCTTTTCTGGGAAGGCTTTAGCATAAAAAACCTCCCCAGTTCCCATGTCTTACTCTCTTTAACTGAGCCTATAACTAAGCCCCAAGTAATGCAAACAACTGCTTCCTTCTTTAGCCTTGCTCCATTTCCTTTCCCTTCCTCTGTTGTTTCTCCTGAGGCAGATTTTAAATTGTAACTCCTTGGGGCAGAGACCTCTTCTCTTGTATACTAAAAAGTGCCGTGCACACTGATGACATTATATAAATTAACAATAATAAGAAAAATGAGGATGTTTGTGATACAGTCCCCATCAAGAAGTTAGAAGTACTATAATGCAATTCTGATTTCTAACTAAGAGCCTATTCAGGCCATAATTGTTCCCCTTCACCACTAAGCATAGTAAAGTCAAGAGAACATATTAGGCTCACACGTGTAGGGGGAAGGTAGAAACTATAATATGAATAAGCCCAACAAACTTTTTCATTGGTACTTTTTCAAAACAAACTAGAGTTTACACATTAAATTTAACTATAGAACATAGTTGCTTTATTTGTGAACATCTCACATTTAAAGCAAATAATTATTGCATCCAATATTGATTCAGCTGCAATAATCAACCATAATCAAGCATACGAAACATAAATGGAAATCAAACACTTAGGCAACAATGGACTGGATGAGAGCTAATAAACTGAAACTCAATCCAAACAAGACTGAGATGCTGTTAGTGGGAGGTTCCTCTGACTGGATGGAGGGTGTTCAACTTGTTCTGGATGGGGTTGTACTCCCCTTGAAGGAGCAGGTTCTTAGCTTGGGGGTTCTCCTAGAACCATCTCTGTCACTTGAGGCTCAGGTGGCCTCAGTGGCATGGAGTGCCTTCTACCAACTTTGACTGGTGGCCCAGCTACGCCCCTATCTGGACAGGGATAACCTGGCTTCAGTTGTCTATGCTCTGGTAACCTCCAAGTTAGATTACTGCAATGCGCTCTACGTGGGGCTGCCTTTGAAGACGATTCGAAAGCTGCAGCTTGTGCAGAATGTTGCGGCCAGATTGGTAACAGGGACCAGAAGGTTCGAACATATAAGACCGATTCTGACCCATTTGCATGGGCTGCCTGTATGTTTCCGAGCCCGATTCAAGGTGCTGGTTTTAACCTATAAAGCCTTACACGGTTTGGGACCACAATACCTGATGGAATGCCTTTCCCGACATGAACCTACCCGTACACTACGCTCAACATCAAAGGTCCTCCTCCGGGTGCCTACTCCGAGGGAAGCTTGGAGGACGGCAACAAGGGAAAGGGCCTTCTCTGTGGTGGCCCCCCAATTATGGAATGATCTCCCCGATGAGGCCTGCCTGGCGCCAACACTGTTATCTTTTCGGCACCAGGTCAAAATTGTTCTTTTCTCCCAGGCATTTTAACAGCTCAAGTTGAGGTTTTGATTGACAGTGTGACCAGGCTTAACAGTTTAAAATGTTTTAAATGTCAGTTGTCAGTTGTTTTATGTTTATGGTTTTAAATTTTGGATGTATTTTTTTAGTGTTTAATCTTTTAATTTTTGTAAACAGCCTAGGGAGCTTCGGCTATGGGGCGGTATATAAATGTAATAAATAAATAAATAAATAATAGGCTGTAATCCTATGGACACTTAACCAAGGAATAAGCCCTACTGTACACCGTGGGAACATGCATAGGATTGTGGTAATTCTGAATCCAGAAATGTGCACATTTAGTAGGAATTGGATACACACTAATGCACATGAGGATCAACCTTGTAAACAGATGGTCAAGTACTTTTACATTTGACAGAACTGTCACTGGAATCTGGCAAAACAAACATTACATCATCCTATCCCTGAAACAGAATCATCCTATTTCTGAAAGGGTGACAGTGCAATCCTATACATATCTACTCAAAAGCAAGTCCCATTGAGTTCAATGGGGGTAACTCCCAGGAAACTTGTTATAAGATTCTAACTCCCATGCTCTTTAACCCTGTGCTGCTCCCAGCTTCACAAGTGACAACAGCAGGTACAGTTCCAGAGGTATCCCCCCACCCCAGGTTTCTAAAGCAGCTTCTGGATCAGGGGAGGGGGGGAAGTTACACAAGATAGGCTTATTGCCTTCAGTATCAGAGGCAGTAAGCTTATACCAAGTGGCCCAAAAGAAGGTATACAGTATACTCTTCCCAACTGTTATTCTGACTCCACCCATCAACATTCTAAACAACTGTATACCTACTTTTGGGCTGCCCGGTATATACATATATCAGTTGCTGGGGAACATGGGTGGGACGGTGCTATTAAACCCGCGACCTAATTGTGGGTTCCTGGCCAACAGTTTGTTAGCCACTGTGTGAACAGAATGCTGCACTAGATGGACCCTTACTATGATCCAGCATGGCTCGTCTTATGTAAACTATGGTAAGAAGGGAGAATCTTGGTATTCCTGAAGCAGATTGAAAAAAGCTTGGTACCCAGATCTGAGTCACTGAATGACCGGGGATGTCTAAAACAAAACAAAACAAAACAAAACCCCACCTTATTATGATAGTTATAGCCAGACAATTTATTCAGAACTCACCAGTGTTCAGCATACTCACTGTACTCCCCTCTTCCTTTATTCTACTTTGCAGAGGCTTTGAACTCTTGTCAGTATGTTCTAAATTTTTTGCAATTCTTCTCTTTTTCCCACTAGATCCATAAGCCTGCAAAACAGTAATTCAAGCAAGTTCAATTCATTTGTACTATGAAATAAATTAAAAGATAAACAGATGGCAGATATACCTATCTAAAATGAGGAACAAAGTGTATACATCTGTTCAGTGTACAACATGAAATATTTTATTGTTTTATAAATGCAAAAATAAAACAATTTTTAAAGCGATGACTATAACATGATTAGTGAATCACACACAGGTTCCTAGCAATAGCATGTGATTAAAGCAATAGAAGCACAGAAAACAAATGAATAGAATCTGAGGTTTTTATACTCTTTAAGATAAGCCTTCCCCATTGGGGTGTCCTCCAGATGTTTCAGACTTCAACTCCCATAAGCCCCATTCCAACGTTCAAGAATGCTGAGAGTTGAAGTGGAGAACATCTGGACAGCAGCAAGTTGGGAAAGACTGCTTTATATGAAAGACTGTTGAAGATTTCAAGATGATAATTAGCCAATAGTACCTGACACATACTTTCTTGACAGTTTGGTTTTTGTTTATAGTCTTATGTTTCTGATGCTATAACAGTAATCTAATCTATTCAGACAATTATTACAAAACTAATTGTGTTTACTTTTAAAATATAATGATAATTTTATGAGCAAACTAAGCTATACATAAAATAACTTCAGGAATAGAAAGGCTGCTTTATGATCCCCAACCTGGTGCCCTCTGGATGTTTTAGACTACAGTGCCCAGCATTCCTGACCATTTGCCATGCTGCCTGTGGCTGACGACAGCTAAAGTCCAAAATACCTGGAGGTCACCAAGTTGGGGAAGTATTGCTTATTTTTCAATTTTTCCCAAAATGACTTTTAAGACATGAGCTACATTAAGAGGGAATACGAGTTCCTGAGAGGCCTTAAGAACATTGCTTGTTCCAGGGACATTATGTGTGAAAAAGGACTCAGCTTTTTGGCTTTGTAAAATAGGATGACAAACTTATCAAATCTGGCGCCCTCCAGATGTGTTGTATTACAACTACCAGCATCCCCCAGCCAGTCACGGCACATCTGGAGGGCACCAGGTTGGAGACGGCTGAATTAGGGGTGGGGGAAATGACGAAACTGTGCTTCAATGGTACAAAGAGAAGAGAACGTAAAATCAGGGTCAAGCAGACACCCACCGCCACCCGCCTCCCCCTCAGCCCCGTCCCACTACAGCCGGACGCTCACCGTCTGCACGGCAACCACTGGGGCCACCGAAGTGCCCTCGCTTCTCTCCTCAGCCGAGCTAAGGGCGGCAGGAGGAAAAGACGCCGAGGCAGAAGCGGTTGCCTGCAGGCATCCAACCGGCTGGAAGAATTTACTTAACACCGGCGGCCCGCGTAACCCGCCGACAGGGTTAGGCCTTCTTCGCCCCCGCGGCATTATAGACTCGGAGGAGGAACAGCAAGGAGAAAGGCAGCTCGAGCCTGCTGCGGTGAGGAACGTCCCGAGAGCCGCGCAACCTGCTTCATGCCCTACAGGCACACAAATCAATGCCGGCTTCCTCTTTACGACAGCAAAAGCGCGCGGGCTCGCGTGGGGGAGGGATCAGGTCGCAAAAGCTCTTGGACTTTGGATTCGTCTGAGTGGATTTAACCGGTTTCTTTCCCCTTTCAGGAGGAGGCGTGCCTCCCTGAGCATGCGTAGAAGGAGGCTTCTCTGATCGAGCGGACTAATTCCAAGCTCCGAGGCGAAGAAGAGCTTCGTTTTCCGAGAGGAATTGCAGCAAGGGGCAAGAGGACGTTATGGTGCGCTCGCTAAATTCCATCGCGGCGGTGTGCCAGAACATGGGCATTGGGAAGAACGGGAAGCTACCATGGCCTCCTCTCAGGTAAAAGCCTCTTCTCTCCCGCGCTCTAGAGCTCCCAGTATGCACTGCTGCCTTTACGCACCATGAGAGGATCGAATGGGAGCAGTCTAGCCTGAGAGATGTCGGTTTTGCCATCTCGGATTCCTGCCAAAATGGCAGTAAATGTTACCCGTGTGTGACCGAGACAGCGCAACAAAAACACAGTACCTTACTATAAGCCTTTATAGGTGCCACTTCGGCTTTAATGAGTAACTTCGGCCATAGTGTTGAATCCCCTTCTCTCCTCAGCCCACCTGCAGTATTGCCATTAATTTCTGGATAGTGGCCAAATGGCCCTACTAGTCTAGTGATCGTCAGACTTCTGAGGTGAAACCAGGAGAACAAATAAATGGTCCAAATGCTGCTGCTACTACCAGCAAACAATAGGAGGGAAAATTATGTACACCAGTTGCAACCAATGGGAGGGAGTAAAAGAAAGGCAGTAAAAAAAAACCTAAAAGGGGTGTGGGGGGAGAAAAATGCATCTTCTGCCTTGCTGGTATGAGTCTGGTATGGCTTTGGATAAGGTGGATTTTCTACCTTTGGATTTCCCAAACCACTAGGATTGCTCTGCCCAGTGATATGGAAGTAGGGGAAAGAGTGAAACACTTCTATTAACAATAACTGTTAGTCTTTATCCTTCCATAAGACATTTGTTGTTCTTGTTGCAAGGCTCCCATCATCAATCAGGGAGTCTTGACACATTGTGGACTTCAGATTCCTAATATAGAAACCAATAAATAAAAATCCAAATGCTAGTGTGAGCTTCAGCACTAGGGTTTACCAAAAAGTTGCCAAAGGCTTGAGAAGAGAAATAGAAGAGAAAGCAATATCAGTATCCATGAAGGTGACATCATCACAACTTGTTTGTTTGTTTCTTGACAGGAATGAGTTTAAGTATTTTCAGAAAATGACCATGACACCTACACAAGAAGGTAATGGGGGCTGATTTCCCCTCAGCTGTTTCTTTTGCAACCAACACATGTATATAGTACTTTTGGGTAATAAGTGAGCCACATTATCTCAGTAGATCCTTACAACAATCCTGCAAGGTATGTCAACATTATTATACCCATATTGCAAATGAGGAACTGAGAGAGTGGTTTACTTAAGGCAGATTATTGAGTTTCATTATTATATTTCTCTACGCCTTTGACAACAGCATCAGCTAAGGATAGTGTGTCTCCTCTGAATGAATGCTTGGAGGCGGTAATGGGCTGGATGAGGAAAAACAAACTGAAGCTGAATCCAGACAAGACGGAGGTGCTTACTGTCAAGGGCCACAACCTGGGGTTGGAGGTGTGTCAACCAGTTCTGGATGGGGTTACACTCCCCCTGAAAGGCTGTGTTCGCAGCTTGCGGGTGCTCCTGGATCTGTCGCTCCAAATGACAGCTCAGATAGATGCCACTGCCAGGAGTGCCTACTATCAGCTTCGGCTGATACGCCAGCTGCGCCCCTTCCTAGAGTTGGAAGACTTAAACTCAGTAGTGCACGCGCTGGTATCTTCGAGGCTCGACTTCTGCAATGCGCTATACATAGGGCTACCTCTGTGCCTAGTCGGGAAACTTCAACTAGTTCAAAATATGGCAGCCAGGTTGGTACCGCTACATCTAGGGGTGACCACATTACACCAGTTTTAAAATCTCTTCACTGGCTGCCAATCAGTTTCCGGGCGAAGTACAAAGTGTTGGTTATTACCTTTAAAGCCCTACATGGTTTGGGTCCAGGTTACCTATGGGATCGCCTTCTCCCATACAATCCGCCCTGCACGCTCAGGTCCTCTGGGAAGAATTTACTACAGTCAATAAGAACTAGACTGACAACCGTTACCCAGAGGACCTTCTCTTCTGCCGCTACCAGATTGTGGAATGACCTGCTGGGAGAGATTCACCAACTCACCAGTCTTCAGGAATTTAAAAGATCTATAAAGACTGATCTCTTCCGGCAGGCCTACCCAGATGAATTTTAAAGTGTTTTATTGGTATTTTAATGATGTATTGGTTTTATGTGCTTTTAATCAGTTTTGTATTTTATGTTTAATGCTGTTCCCTGCCTCGATCCGTTGGGAGAGGCGGGTAATAAATATTATATTATTATTATTATTTACAGCAAAGGAAATATTTGGTTCATGGTTCTAATAAACAATAATACTATTGTTTATTAGCAATCATGCATTATTAGCATTCCTATTAAAATCTGGGTTTACATACATGTAATCCATGTAATCCATTTACTTACGGTAAATGTTATTTCAGAATGTTTTAAAAACTGGTACTGTTGCTTAAAGTGGAGTTGTGAGGAAATACTGCTACCACTAGATGTCACTACATAGTCATATCAAATATATTTTCTATTTTGTACAGGAAAGCAAAATGCAGTGATAATGGGTAAGAAGACCTGGTTCTCCATTCCAGAGAAATGTCGCCCTTTAAAAGGTAGAATTAATATAGTACTCAGCAAGGAATTGAAGTAAGTATTTGTTTTGGTGATCTTCAAAAGAGACATATAAAATCAGCTACAGTAACTGAACTAGTGTAGAGGGAGTAGTATTAAACTGATAGGTGGCACAGCATCTTTTAACAATGGTATCTTTCAAGCACAATGCTTCTGTTCAGCAATAGTAGTCATCATCATCCTGTGAAAAGTGTTATCTAGTAGTAGTAATTATGTAATCTTCTCCTTTAATGTTGTGGTTTGTACTTACAGATATTCAATTCCAGTATCCTTGATTTCATGGGATAGGCAGTAGCATGTCATTTGGAAAGCCTTTGTCTTTTGAGGTTTTTTTATATGGGGTTGAGCAACTTGTGGCTCTCCAGATGTTGCTGGACTGCAGCTTCCATCATCCATCACCCATGCTGGTTAGGGCTGATGGGAGTTGCAATTCAGCCCACCCCTCACCTTATGCTAACAAGATGATAACTCAAAAGTCAAAAATGGTTAATGCTGTGGTAGGTTTAGTATGTATTTACTAAGTAAATGCAATGTAATCCTAAGCATCTTCACAATACACCTAGATTGTACTATCAGATTCAAGAAAATGGCATGACCCATAAAGAATAGATTCAGTGATCACATGCTTGCTCAGTGAACCACTTATATCCAGAATCCCTTTTGTTTCCTTATTTTCATGTGCTTTGGGGTACTGCAGGTCTGTGTCACGACAGGTACTCTGTTGGTTTGTATCTGGTTAAATTATTTGCTATTCCAACATCATAGTTACTAGTACTGTGGGCCCAATCTGCTTATGAATTGGCCCTAAACATAGAAATTCAAGTAGGGTCCTGGGGCAGAAATGTGGTAGAGATAAATGCTTGCTGAGGTAACAGAATAGTTGTTTTAAATGGATATTGTATTTATAATCTGTTTTCATGCTTTTTAAATTTTGTATATTGGTTTTTTTTAATGTTCAATGTTTTTAATTTTTGTAGACCACCCAGAAAGCTTTGGCTATGGGTTGGTATATAAATGCAAATAATAATAATATAAATATTATAAATTTTGTACATGTATAATGCCTGTGGAAATGCAGACAGCAAGATACATATGGATGATAGTTGGGATTGGGTGTATGTTTATATCTATGTGCACGTATGTTTGCTACAGCCTATTACCTGATTTCTAAAACTGTAGCAATATCCCAATACAAAAAGGTGAATTATCCCTGATACAGCTAAATTCAGAATGGCCCCATTCAGAAGACACCTTATTCACTGTGGTTAAAGTCATGGTTTAAGGTGTCTTCTGAACATGGCCTGGCTTTCTGGCTTAACCACCGTGGTTAAAGCTGTGGTTTAAGGTGTCTTCTGAACGGGGCCATTATTATATTCAAATAAACTTAGATATTAAGCTATAACATCTATTTGTTCTAGGGAAGTTCCTGAAGGAGCCCATTACCTGGCCAAAAGTCTAGATGAGGCACTAGATCTTCTAGAATCAACAGAGTTGACAAGTAAGGTAGACATGGTTTGGATCGTTGGAGGCACTTCAGTTTATAAGGTATGTTCACATACAAGATGAATACTTTAAAATAAAATAATAGAATGAGAGACATACAGTGGCTTATTTTTCATATGACCATTTTTGAATACTTGAATAGTCTTCATAGTGTTGGGGTAGGGCTTGGGGTTCAAATATAGTTTTCTTTTTCCGTTAACAAAAGAAAACCAGTTCAGATCTAACTCACAATTATGAGTTGATGCAAAGAAAAGGGGGGAAATCATACCGTTATCCAAAATTTAAATCATAAAAGCAGACTAATACTAAGCTTCCACTAAGATAAATCAAATCAAAACTGCAACAGTTTCAATGCTACATAATCATCATCATCATGATCATCTGTTTGCAACTTCCTACAAATACTTTATTTGTCCATTCCCTTTCTTCTCTGAATCTTACTAGGTGTGTGAAATTCACAATTTATATTACATAGATACTCTTCTTAGCCAGTCCTCTGTACATGTGCAGGTTCATTTGATGGCTCTCTCAATCCAAGCCATAATAATTAGATTACTGATATTTTCATGACCTCAAGGAGGTACATTGTCAGTCTTATCCAATTGAAATCTTAATTAGTGATAAAGATACTGCCTAGGTAACCATCTGTCTGATAACTTCTACTGCCTTCTACCAGCAATCCTGAATCTAGTGCTCATATTTGATGAAGTTTTGCTGAAGCATGTGCACTAGACAGCAATAAAGCTATGATAAATAGTTTCATTGATATCAGTTGTATATGCTCATTATTTTTACTAGTTTCTTTAAAACATGATAATTGTTTTCTATGCATGAAATTAAATTCATGATTTTCTGAAAAATGGGATATTGTGCTCTCTAATTCATTTACCACTAAGGTTGCAATCCTATTCCCACTTACCTGAGAGTAAACCTTTTAGAACTCAGTGGATTTATTTCTATGTAGACAAGTATACAATTACACAAAGTTGGTCATGAGATTGGAGTGAGAGGTAAGAGATCATTAACCCGGTTCACACGATCACAGCGTGTGCTACACTGATGCAGTTTTGCTGTTGTTTGGGATGGGCAGCACTCCTCAAATAACGCAACAACAGCCTGTGGGTTGTTGCAGCCACCATGAATCTACAAACCATATCATTGTTATTTTAGTTAGATAGTCATATAGGGTATAGCTTTCAAATTTGAATTGTTGTCTTAATCTATCCAAGAACCTGGGGAAACAGTACAAATAGTAGATGTACAAATATTGGTTTATCTTTCATCCTTGCAAATATGGCTGTTTTTCCAGTCCTAAGCACATTTATTCAGAAATACGTTTCATTGAAATCAGTGGAATTGCTTTTAACTAAATGTGTTTAGGGTTGGCCTGACTATATGCAATCCACCAAACAAATTATTGTTGTATATTGCCTTGGTGACCCCTTTGGGTTGTAAGCCGATATATAAATATTTTAATTTATATTGTTTTACCGTTTCTACTTATGTTTTAATGGTCTTTAAATAGGGCTCTCCCAGAAGCCTCATTAAAACAAGTGGAGACTGAACAAGTGCAATGCTTGGTGAATTTAAAAAAGGGTGGGATTTTCATCACATTTTCCCCTCCAGGTTTCTGCTGATTCATCCTTTTCTATTATATTATGCACATATGCTATCCTTATTATGATAATAAAACTCTTTAATTATCTTTGGCCTCAGCATCCTTTCAATAATGGATGTTTACAGTTTTACTATTTTCTTTTAACTTGTTTATAGTCTGACACTGTTTTTCAAAAATGTACACTTCAGTTAATAATTCATACTGTTCATGTCTAAACTAATTGTGTTGTTATGCCTTGTGCTTCATTTCCTGTCACTTCAAAGAGAGCAGTGCCATTCAGTATTACAACACTTGGTCATCAGTGGTTTTATTATTTTTCTGATTTGGAGGGGGAGGTTAATGTAAACATAATAAAGTGCAGCTTTATTATACCATAGGTTGTCTTGCTCAAGAGAGGTTTTAGAGAATGTTTCTCTAATAATCAATGTAATGAAGAGGACTTTTTATGTAAATGCTTTCCGTAACTTCAAGTTCTAATAATAAAGCCACTTGCTAATAGCCCGCAGGAAGAAAATAAACTGGTTCTTGAGAGTGCTTGTATTTGAGCTGGCATCACTATTTTAATTAGATGGGCTAGATGAAAATGAACACCTCAAGTAATGTTTTAGTGCATTTATCAGGGATGTAATGTGCTGAATGATAAGGATTTCCAAAAGTTTGCTATTATATTATGAACAGGTGTGTGAGTAGGAAATTATCTATAGGTATACTAGATAGCTGCTGGAAATTGAAATGAATTAACATCACTTTTGCTTTAATAAAGCTGTAGAACCATATCATTAGGAAAAGGACAGTGTCAGGATCAATGTGACATAGAACTTTCCCAATGAAAAGTTAATTTGATTCAGTTTGTAGCCTTTCACAAACCCAAGAACACTGGCTATACAATGTATTTGGGATGAAAGTATATAAATGTAAAATAATCACTATATACTAGCCCACTTTTTTAAAGTTTCATGTCCAGAAAAAGGGGAAATCCATTACAATTCTAATGAATCCAAAAAAAGAGGGAATCCATTTCAGTTGTGATAGACAGTGGGTAGTATCCAACTGGATTTCTGCCAATTCTGTTGCAGCACTGAGAACCACCACTTGCACAACGGGGTTTTAGTGCATAAAGCAAGCCCCGAAAAATGCAGAAATGCTCGTTTCCAGATCAGAACAAGTCAGTGGAGCTCTGTTATGTGAGTTCCACTGACCAGCCCCATTCCAGAAACGAGTGTTTCTGCTAATTTCCAGTTCCTGTCTGAAGCACTAAATCCCCATTGCGCTAGCAGTGGGTCCTGCTGGCAATAGGGCAGCGCTGGATACTACTCATAGTTTTTGACTTAGATTAAGAAATTTATGTTCCCACACAACCATGAAAGCTCTTTAAAATTGCAGGAGGATACAGATAGTATTTTTTGCTTTAACAGCTCCAGGGTAGAGAGTGGGAGTCTCTGCCCTGGAGAGACTCCCACTCCAGTGACTCCCACTCTGTTGTTGTTGTTGTTGTTGTTGTTGATGTTGTTAATTACATTTATGTACTGCCCAATAGCCAAAATTCTCTGGGTAAAAATTAAATCCCTAAATGCAACACAATAGAACATAATATAAAACCTTTAAAAGTTTAAAACAGAATAAAAACAGAGTAAAACCAGCAGCAAGGAAAGATCTAAAAACACAAGTATACACATTTTAAAACAAACTGAATTTTGATTTATTCACTTCATTCTGCTTCATACCAGACAGAGGCGAGATTTAAACAATGGGCAGCATCAGAATTTATTATTATTATTGTTATTATTATTATTATTAAAGATTTTTATTCTATTTCAACGTTAAAAAACATAGAAACATAGAACAAAACTTACAAAACATACAACAATTAAAAGGACCCCCTACCTTTCCCACAACCATTTTATAAATTCTTTTAAAATGAAAGTACAAAAAAAAAGCCATCCTCCCCTTTTAACACAACTAAATATTAACATTCTTATTCCCCTAATATTAGGTTATTAAAACAGACCTCAAGTGAAAATAAACCCCCTTATTCTTCTCTCATAAAATATTTTCATTCACCATAAGAAAACCCTCTTCTCTTCTCTTACTTAATTATAAAATTAACCAAACCTTTCTCCCTTTCTCCTCCTTATTTCTCCCTTGTTACAACATAAAACTTCAAATATTTCCATATTTCATTATTTTCTCTTATAAAACTTTTTAAACTTGTCCCAAATCTTTCTCCCTTTTTCCCTTTTGTTTCTCTCTTATAACAACTTCACAGCGATTTTAAACTTATAGCCTCCACACAGTTTTCAATCTAAGTCTGCAGTTATTTCAATCCTTTTCTACAAATACACAATACTTATTGCTTCATTATTTATTGCCAAGTTACTATTTCCCTTTCCAATTCCAACCATCTTCTATCCCAACAGCTTTAAATCTATTCTTATTCATACTATATGAATTTTATCCCTCTAATAATAAAAAAGAAAAACAACACGCCCCACAAGAGTCCAAAAAAAATTCCACATCTTGATGTTAATCCTTCTCATTGCCAGATTCTCCAAAGTCTCTCCTGTAAATTCCACCTTTCTCCGTGACTGTTCCAAACAGCCCCCTGCATCTTCCAAATCTTAGCTCCAGTCTTTTGATGTTGATGTTGATCCGTCTCTTCAAGATCTTTCCTGCAAATTCCACCTTCTCCATAACAGATCCCAGCAAAACTCTGCCTCTCATAAATACATCTCCAGTCTTTTAATATCAATCCGTCTCTTCCACCATTCTCCATCACACCTCGAAGCACAACTCTGCGTCTAAAAATGGCCACTTTTTCCTTTGTTCTCCACCATGTTTATCCTTCTCTTTCCCCCTCTGTCCTCCATTTTAACACGCAGTTTTTAAAAGCACTTTTTCCTTAATTATTCTCTAACAGTCAATTTTCTTCTAAAAATCCTCATTCCATAAATGTTTCTCTCAAACAGCAAACGACCCATAGCTGTACTTTTCTTTAAAGAAGATAAATCATCTCACCAACTGGATGATGTGTAAAAAAAACCATTCCTTTATCTCTACATACTTGATGTTATCCAATTAATCACTGCAGCAGTATCTCTTCACTCCCAATGTTTTTCTCCGTTGAAAAAATAAAAGTTAATCAATCTTGTAGTTAATTCTGGAAAGACTTTCATATGCCAGCAAATTGTCTTCCCCCCTGCCTTTAAGTTCACTCTCTCTTTTTTTTTCTTTTCCTCTTGTTATTCCTCCGGATAATGATTATTTGAAATGATTCTCCCACTACATACTGGGAGAGGATGATTAAGTATCTGCCAGCCAGTTGTTAACCCTCACTTCTCTGCACTTCGCTGCACCAAAGGCACCCCATCCGCCGTCTCGATGTTAACATTCTCGGGGAATGAAGACAGAACGACGTTCCATTCTGGATCAGCATCTGAGCGGTGTTAACCACAGTCCCACTCTCCCATGTTGAAAATCCGACGAAACGACTTCATTACCCCATGGGATGAGCTCACAGAACCCTTCGTGGCATGCTCGTCACATTTCCCTTTTCTGGGAAATATTAAGCTCCATCTGGGAAGCTCCCAGAGAGCTACCGCCATCCAGTCACAGCAGAGTTCAAAACTCTGCTGACTCGGTCATCCATGTTCTTTACCGGAAGTCTGGCAGCATCAGAATTTGAGGTCCTTGCTTCTGATTAATGGATTGTGGAGCTTGCTTCCCTAGTAGGGGAAAGTGAGTATTTCTATTAATTCAGCTGTGCTGTTGCCCAACCCAAGTTAATTTCCCTGTGCTTTGTGCAGGAGAAGCTCCTTACAACAAGCTACCTCATGGCCTAAATATACCCTGGTGCTGAAATAGAACATAGGTGCTTAGAATTGGATATGTTAACACAATAAGAACATAACAATTTCCATGCAGGGCCAGACATGTTCCATGTTGCATTTTTTACATGGAATGCATGATTCTCATGTGATGTGTGATAATACTACCTTTGTGTAATTTACTCTATATGCACTCAGTTATTTACATAATAATCTTCAATTATTATTGAACAGAAATATTTTACATGAAGAAAACACATACTATATATGATGGTATCCTGACAGTGTTTGATCCTTTTCTAAACTGCTGCCTTTTTCATGAGTTATTATTTTCATAGGGGTTTTCCCTTCCTTCCTTTGGAACAAAACATGACATTACAGAGCATCACCGTCCAATAAGACAGATGGTATAAAGAGCTGGTCATTGATCATGTCCTAATTCTTCATTTTATTGACACAAGTAGGCAGCATCAATTAGTTTCATGGAACAACACTGCCTAAAAATCTTGGTGAATACAGCTACCACATGACCATTTAAGAAATACTGGATCCTCCAATGCTGAATGTAGTTTATCCTACCCTTTTGTTTTCCCTGCTCGTTTACTATGATAGTTTAGGGCCAAACTAATTGTGACACTAAATGAGGCATTAGGAAGCCCCGTCAGTGTGTTGGGTTTTAATTAGTAGGCACAGGAGAAGACTTGATCTTCATCCAGATCACAGCATGTCAAAAGGGGGTTAACCCTTTCACTCTCTGTTACATCCAGATGAAGATCACCCCCATTTGTACTATTAGTCCCAGGGCAGGGCCTTGGCACCAATGGCAGCTTTTCGCCTTAGGATATTTTTTTCTTATGGTACTGTTGGGGGGGGGGGGGTATTTTCATCAAGACCATCATAAGTTTAAAACTCCCCATGTACTGTAGTCCTGATGACAATCAAACTCTCTATATTCCCACACCTGTTATTAAAAAACAAAACACACTGTCAGACTTTCTGATGACACAAGTTGAGCATCACCTGTAGTTTGACCCTTAGATAGAAACTGATGTATTCTGACATGAGCTTTCATAGATCAGAGCCTATTAGAAGCATGGGCTAAGAGGGCATTGCATCCATGCACACCACTTTTGAAAGTATAGAAGAACACAGGTATGGAGAATCAGTGGAACATGATGGAATACTGCAAAAAATATAATCCATTTCACTAATATATAGTTGTATCATTTTGCCTTTTAATTCACCCTGTCTCAAAAAGTAGTAGACAGCAGATTACTGTGACAAAAATGCTTTTTCCACTTCATAGCAACATCACAACAAATTGTATAACCCACTACAGATTTTATTTATACAAGCAAAAGGTATTAATTTAAAGGTACCAGTTGTTCAAATCTGCTGAACAAATTTTCTGAGCAGTGGCTCAGAAACAGCTCTAAGTGGCAAACATACTAATCAAGGCTGATTTATACATTTAAGAACAGTATAAACTGAATGCATTTTGATAAATGCATTGTGTAAAATGTTATTCATTTGGCAAGATAACAAGAGGATGTGATGTTTAGCTTATCAGTCACTGAACAATGGAAAATGAAAGCTCTTTGCTGTGCACTTTCATACAATACGTTACTCCATATTTAATGTGCAACGTTAAATATAAAAGTGTTCAAAATAACATGTATTATTTTGTTGTATTTAGCTTGGCTTTCAGCTTTTTCCTATTATTTTTCTTGCATTAAGAACCATATATTTGAACTTAATTATTGCAGCAAATCTCTGGCATATGATCAACTGCCTTTTTAAAAGAGTACTTCCTGACAAGCAGGCAGCACACCTCTTGATATATACAAGTGCCATTCTTAATAAGCCTTAAACTGAATAGAAGCCCATAGCCAGAATGTTGGGGGAGTGAGGGGATGATATTGTAAGTTTGGCCAAACAGCAAAAATCTAAATATAGGCAATGGAATATGTTTAAAATTATTACATTGGTGACATTCTGATAATTAAGCTTCATTTTAATAAGTGCCATGTTCTTGTCAGTTATATCCGTTCTTCTAAATTCTCATACCAGAAGTCTGGAACAAGAAGGATCGCTTGTTATTTGGTAATTTGTTAGTCTAGTACCTGGATGTTTTTTCCTTTTTCTCCATAACTAAAGAGTCTAGTAAGTTACTGCTGCTACTTTTTTTAATGAAGAAAACATACTGGGTAGTATTGAATAATGCTGCTGCGCTCCTACTTGACCCACTGGGCATGCAATAGAAAGTGCTGGTTTAAAAAGCAACCCCAGAAACAAGCAGAAACACTTGTTTCCGAATCAGGACAAGTCAGTAGAACTTCCGTCTTCCGCTGTTCTGACCTGTTCTGGAAACAAGCATTTCCACTTGTTTGGGGGTGAGGTTTAGAATCACTAGCTCCCCATTGCACTAGCTGTGGGCAGACTTGGATACTGCCCTCCAGAAAGAAGTTTCAAATATTATTGATCCTGTCAGCCCTTGCCTCACTGTCGGTGGTTATGGCCCTGTTTGAATGAGAAGTCTCTCTTTTTTGCAAAGAATTTATTAAATTAAATGGTTTATGTGATATGTTTTGATGCATGAACACACACTTTGGTCAGGGAGCAGTCAATGTATATTTGCGGTGTAAATATAACCTTAGAATGGCGCTAACTCTCTTACTTCCTCACCTAGCATGTCAGCCAGCAGAGTAGATAAGAGAAACAGGGGAAAAGAAGGAGAATGCTTCATTTCACTCCTTGTCTGTTAGTTATCCTGAGATAGAAGAATATCTGGCTCACTCAGGATTGCTTGAGAGAGGTGTGTCTGTTGGAGACTGTGGGGCTGCTCAAACATAACAGCAGCAAATCATGGGTTAATTAATCTAATTGTAGGTTAACTGTGTTGTTTAATCCACAATTAACCTATAGTGTCCATGTTCGAATGTCATGTAGCAATCCCTGATTGGCCCAGATTGAATATTCACAATGCCACAGAATGGGCCTGGCATGCACCACAGCAAATTGTGGGTTAATTAACCCATGGTTCTTCTTCGTGGTGATCTGTGCATTCTCTATATGGGCTGTGCCCCTACATGGAGCCTCGTTCAGGAAACTTCCATAGCTGAGGCGTTTTGGGCAGGAACCCCTTCCCACGCACTATGACGCATGTCCTAAGGGGTTCCTGCCCTAAGGGGTTCCTGCCCTAATCTCCTCAGTTCTTGTTTGGGAACTTCTCTTCACTTGTTCACAATTGTGATTTAAAAATTATTACTCTAGAGGCATTTTATCCTTCCTACCTTATCTCTCTTTTCCTATTTCTTCTCACTTTCACTTTTTGCAATTTTATTTATCATTTTTGCAATCTCCAGTCGCCCCGGGAGGGCACATGGCCCTCAGGGCTCCTTTTAGAAAATGTACGAGGTGCGGCAATAAGCTTCCATCCTCGGATAGACATTCACTTTGCCTCCTTTGTTTAGGCGAAGGGCACGTCATGGAAGCTTGCTGTTTTTGTCAAGCCTTCTCAAAGCAGACAAGAAGGCACAGATCGGCTCGGCTAAAAGCTCTTTTTTGGAGCAGGGCCCTACAAGCAGTAGACACCCCTGAAAAACAACAGTCTCTTCACAGATGGCTGCGGAGAAAACTCCTCCTAAATCCCCACTCTTGGCTACAATTGATCCGTCAGGCTTTCCTCCAATGCCTGGCAGGGCTATTTCACTTTCTTTAGCCAAAAAATTAACGAAGAGGGCTAAGGGGACTAAACACCCTGCAGCAACTTCGGGGAGCAAAAGAAAAAAAAATCTTTCTAACGCTACCCCTCTGCCGCCTAGCCTGGCTCCATTGCAATCTCCTTTATTGCAAGATCCATAGCTGCCGTCTACCCACGAGAGACATTCCTTCACAGTGGTAGTGATGGAGGCTCCCCCACTCTCGATACCGGTGGAGGCTCCACCTCCCTCACCGATGCTACAATCCCCAATACCAATAATGCGCCCAACTCCAACTGCACAGCAAGGGCAGTTGTCGACGTCAGAGGGCGAGATTAGGGATGTGTCCCCTGCCCCGAGACCCTCAAGGGAACCACAATTTCAACTTACCAGAGAGACTATCATTGCGACTCATGAGAGTCAATGTTCTCAGCACCTCAGAAAGGGGCTATTATTACAACACTGTTAGGTCGAGAGAGAGATCTTGTTCACCTATTGATCCTGACAGACATGCCCACCCTGATATTGGGAACATGTTTACTTGTCAACCATCTCCTTGATGCACCCATCAATTGAAGGTTCCGCAGGTTTTTTTGCACCCCTTAGTTAAGCGATTTATAAAAGGACTAAATAATTTAGCACCGCCTACTCATTCGCCTGCGCTAGCCTGGAGCTTATCTGTAGCGTTAAAGGCTTTATCAGCCAAACCATTCAAACCTTTGGCAGCAACAGATCTCAGTTTACTGTCTTGGAAGACGGCCTTCTTGGTAGCTATTACCTCTGCTCGTAGAGCCAGTGAGCACTCCGCTCTTATTTTATTTTATTTATTTATTTTATTACATTTGTATACCGCCCCATAGCCGAAGCTCTCTGGGTGGTTTACATAAGATTGAAACAATTAAAAACAATATACAAAAATTAAAACAGCAAAAACATACAGTGCCATGTGGCTCTCTATCTGATGCCCTTTATCCATGATGGCTTGGCATGTTTGAGTTCAGATGATATGCCAACTCATTGTGGAAAAAGCAACCACTACCACAGCCCATAGATTTCCAGAGTGGGTTCCCCCCCCAAAAAGAAACAATCTACTCTAAGCTGTCTAGGTTCAGATAACATGCCAACCCACCATGGATTCTTTCAAACAACAAACCATGATGGGTTGGGGTGATGCAGGAACCTAGTCATTGTGGCTTACTTCCAGCTAGACAACCCAAGACAGACCTGCGTACCAGACAATTGAATACTATTTCAGCCATCGATCTTGCCCCTCCTAACACCCATGCCCTATGGTGAGTGTATTTGCATGTGGGGAGTCTGGTCTTCCCACCCAATGGGAAGGAGTTACATGCATAAGTTGAAACCAGGATGCACACATGTTCTCTTGGCACACGGAAACCCTAGAGAAGCATCCAAAACACACATGCATGTCCTCACATTTGAAAAAGGAATTCTTGAGCAGCTTTGAGGAATGATGGATCAGGAGAAGCATTGTCAGCATGGCTCCCTGGATTGGGAGGGTAGGCATCCACTAAAGCTCATAGAAGGAACAAAATGCTCAGAGCCATGGCAAACTTGAGATGCCAGGGCTTCAGGCATCCAACCATTGTGAAAAGGAGGTAGAAGGCTCAAAGCTAGATGGCAAATGGACGTCAGGGCTCTCAGCCAGCCTTCTGTGATCTTCAAGTTTCCTCTTGATGATGCTCTTGGCATCGATCCCCCTTATCTAATATTCCACAGAGAGATGGTTGTGCTCCTTGCTACTCACCCATATGTGTGATGCACAGAGACCATGAAGAAGAAAGACAGGTTGCTTACTTGTAACTGGAGTTCCTCGGGTGGTCATCTGTGCATTCACACAACCCACCCACCATCCCTGCTCGGTGTCATTGTCACTTGATACCAAGGAGTGACTTCTCAATTCCAAGGCCATAATGATGGTCTCAAGGAACTGAGGCTATTAGGGCGGGAACCCCTTAGGACATGCACTGTAGCATGTGGGGAGGCGTTCTCGCCCCAAACACCTCAGCTATGGAAGTTTTCCAAACACATATGCAGAGTCCATATGTGTGAATGAACAGATGACCACTCGAAGAACTCCAGTTACAGGTAAGCAACCTGTCTTTTGCTGTCATTTCATGCGAACTGGGTCTATGTATCACAACATGTGGCATATTTTCTAAGACAGTGCACATCAAGGCTAAAAGGAGAATTATTATTCCATGGCCAAAGACAAAAGTAGTGGCCAGCTTTGACCGTTCCTTTCTTTCTAGTAATCATGCCTGTGTATGTATGCATTTTATTTGCAGGATTTTAAAGCTTTCTTTATATATAAAATATACTCAAGGTGGCTAATAATGAAAATAAAACTATCAAAATTATAATAAAATTAAAATGCAAATAAAATGGAATAAAAGCAGCAGCAGTAAAATCCCAATTCAAAATGCAACATCTAAAAATGCTACTGAAATTAATAAACTACCATCTAAACAGTGTGCAGCAGTGGTGAAATCTATCAAACCAATTCATACCCAACTGCTAAACTGGGACCAGGCAACTTCCTTAGACAGGATATTCCAATATCTCAGAACCACCACAGAAAAGGCTCTGCTTTTCATGCCTACCTGGCAAATGACTGATAAATGGTGGGGTGGGGGGACAGCAGGGCTTTAATGGATACTCTAAACAGTCAGTTCCATATGGTTGGAAGTAAAATTAACACAATTTATTCAGTTAGCTACTCTCTGTGACACTTGTTTTTTGGACAGGTAAGTGAAATGGTTTTCAATCTATTCTTAGCTAAACATGAGATGACTGGAGCTTAGCATTTTGACTGAAGCTGACCAACACCAAATACAATTGCTGCATCGCCTTTTCTCTCGCTCCAAGCAACACAAAACATGGGGAGGGGCTGTCTGTTTTGTGTTCCTCTGCCATTTAAAGTTTGGTAGTTGGTTATATGAGAAAAGATTGCAGTACCTCTTTTCCAAAGCTCTTGCCCCATTATTACCTATTCTTCCCAGAAACTGAAAGCAACTGTTCCAGAGAGTTCTTGAAGCATATGTAAATTACAGTGCAATCCTATGCATATTTAGTCAGAAGGAAGCCCAACTGTGTTCAACAGGGCTTACTCTGTAGTAATTGTGTTTAGGATTGCAGCTTTAATTGTAATTTATTAACTTGTTGATTTGCATTTTTTGCTGACTCGAGATTAAAGCTTTTCTCTGCCGTGAGAACAGTGTTGATGCCTGAGGAATCCAGTACCTGATCCAGCACTTTCTGGAAGCAGTGTAGCATAGGGCCAGATCTTTAAAATATTTCTGCCTTAAAATAGAAAATAAATGCAAAATGATATTTTTACATAGTCCAGAATTAGTAGTCATCTCTTATTCATATGAACAACTGTATTGATTTGACATTCCCTTGAAGAAAATTATAAAGGGTGGGGGAAGGATAGAGCATGACTCACTGATGGAATCATAAGTCACTTAAGCCCCAGTCCTCTGTATTTCAAGTGCCTTTTAGAAGTGGTTGCTAAGATAGAAGTGGGAGGATTTGAATCTTTGCTCTGAAGGAGGTGTGGGGAGGGGAAAGAAATGTAGAAATTTCTTTACTATACTGGAGCTAATACTGAGCAACAGATTGTGGGTCATTAAAAAAAAGCTAGGATACAGCGGAATCTATTTCCTTTCTCTTGTGTACAGGAACTGCATGAGAGTGGTGGTTAAACATTACCTGTTGTCCTATGTGAACCAAGTATGTAGGAATCACTGTAGAGTTTTCTTTATCCTCTCTCTCTCTCTCTCTGTCTCTCTCTCATTATGTTAAGCTGCAGGTACTTAGCAAGGGAAGACTTGGCTCTGAAAAAATGAAGGTACTAATTCAAGTACAAATCCTTAAATAGTTTCATAACATTTCCTTGCCCATGCTATTTATTTAATATATTCAGCAGAATTAATCCTGTCTGAAAACTCTGCAATATGTACACTGAGGATTCTAAAGCAAATATTAAATACTTGATTCCATCTGAAGCATGGAATTGGAGTTGCTTTTCACACATGGCAGTTACTTGCATTCACAGTTGAATTTACAAGAAATTCTTAAATCTCCTGGTTCTTAAACCAGTTAAAGCTGCAATCCTGTACACACTTACTCGGGAGTAAGTCCCATTGAACCCTGTGTAATTTGCTTCCCAGTATAGGATAATACTGTTTATAATACCAGAATTTAAGTAAATCCATTAATTACTTCTACCTGTAGTTCCTCCAGGTGGTTATGTAATCATTCTGTCCACTGCAGCAGAACAGTTAAGTAGGACAATTTTGCACACGATAATAAACTCATTTAAATTTGAATCTTTGCTTTAAGAGTTTTTTTATCATATAGGAAAAGAGTCCAATCAAAGTTTTATTGGGAAAAAAATATTTTATGTATTTAAATTATTCATACACCACCCTTCAATAGCACTTCCAGGGCAGTTTACAAAAACAAGCGATCCAAATTATTTATATTTTTTTTATTTTGCATGGTATGTATATGTAGCTGGAAGCCAATATGGACTCTCTCTTCTCATTCTAATAGTTCCAAAATAACAAACAGTTCTCACTTATGCCAATCTGAGCAATAACACACCTCCTCACATAGCTTTCATTATAGAACATTACATCTCTTTTCAGAATAGCTTCCTTCTTGAACTTTTCATTTAGGAGTGTAATTCTCAAAAAGTGTCTGCCTCTGAAATCTTAATTGTGTATGGCTAAGTCTGCATACACAATACAACCATGATTCAACCAAAGCTGCCAAAACTTAAGACCAGTCCTATTCAGCCTTCACCCAGAATGTATTTTCCACAAGATGTACTTGCAGAAACCTGCTTCAGTGTTTGTGTATTTGTTTTTTCTTCCTTGTGTTATGTTGTGCTTTTTATAACTCGCTTTGAATTTTCTAATAAAAAGGTTTTTTTAAGTATGTGGAGAGCAACAGAAATTAGTGTGAAAGAACCTGTTGTAATTTTATCTCTGTAAATAGAAGACTGCCTGGGAACCTCATATGTACTGCTTTCCTAGAGAAACAGACATACCTGTGAGAGTCCTGGCCAGCCTGCTATGTCCAATGTTAATTACAGTCCCATTCTAAGGATCATGCCAGAATAGCAGTTGCTGTAAAAGCTTAAATTTTCTTCATTTCTGGACTTATCCTGTGGCCAGACTTCAATCCTGCCTCATTTGATTTTGTTATCTTCAAGCAATAATACTTCTTTGTAACAAAAAGATGCTATATCTACATTTTGAACTTTGTATAATTTTCACAGCTAATACTGGAGCTAATACTATTAGTTAAATTAATAATGTTATATAGTTTAAAATATATAACAACAAAACAATTTATATAGAAAGCTTGCATAGAAGGACAGGCTAGAAAGAGAGTCTTCAGTTTATACAAGTCACTGGTCAGTTACAATACAATCTTATGCGTGTATACACATAGGTAAGCCCCATTATATTCAATGGGATGTACAGGTATGTGTATAGGATTTTAGCCTTAGTGCAGTCCTATGCACACCTGGGAAATACATTCCATAGAATTCAATCGGACTTTCTACCAGGTAAGTGTATGTAGCTGGGAATGGGAGGATAAATTTCCCCCATCAGGCCCTCTGTAGGACAGATAACAATAATGGATGTGGCCATGCCCACTGTCATCTATCCTCTCCCCCCACACACACACACACACACATTTTGCTTTTCTCCCTGCTGCGAGAGGCACAGAGCTCTAGGGAGCTGTTTGCACGCAATGATGAGGGGATGCATGGACATGTTTTCTTCAGCATGCTCATTTCCAGGTTATAGCAAAATGCATGACCGGTTTCTCTGTATGTTGTGCAGCGTGATCTGTGAACTGGGACTGCTTTAGTCCTCCAACAACCCACCGGGAATGAGTTTGTGCATCATACTGCATAACCTACAATGGAGCTGATTGTGAGCTATACTGTAAAGCACAAGAGGCAGGTGGACTGCAGGCAGCATCCCCCCACATAAGAACAAGTCTATGTCTCTCTCAGTATGGAGAAAGTAACTCAAGTGGCTCTGGGAGGCGCTCCTCTCAGTGCCATTCAACTCGGGTGCTTCCTTTGTGTGCCTCACACCATCCCTACTGGGGTGGCATTTGGTGAGCGAAGCCAGGACTTGGCTGGTGCTTGGAGTGAATCCTCCCAGTTCTGTCCAAGTCAGGCACCTCTTTCATGCAGTTTTACTGTCTCCATGGGAGGGAGGGGGTTGACTCTTCTCCCCATACTGTTTTGCAGCTGCAAATTGCCTTCTGAATCTTTTGATCCTCAAGGTTGTATTTGCTAAGATAGATGCTTAAGTTCTTGCAGCTGTTGCCTACCCCCAGATAATACCTACAAATCAGATGACCATCCTGCACTGTGACTCACAAATCACTTATTATAAAACTTAATCTTGTCCCAAAGATTTAAAAATCTGTTTCTGGACCACATCACTTCCATGTCTTTGTATTTGCTAGGTTTTTAATAGTGCATGCACTGCTGAATGCACTAGGAGATTAATCGGAGGTAAATAGTATTGGTGACTTACCATTTTGGTGCTATGCACCTCTTAAATGGAAATTGGCCAGTAAATGCTAGAAGGATTCTAGCTCACTGAAGATGCCTCTTTTTTAACTGAAGGCATTCACAATTGGAGCAATTTCTTTAGAAATTCATGTTCCAAGCAAGTGCTGACTGTTAAATTATTGGATTACATCTGCATGAATAGACATTTGTCAAAGCAGTAGTTAAGATAACAATGTTAGGTGAATCATCTTTAGAAGATTAACAGTAGGAGAAAACCGGGGAAGAGACTTAAGTCTGTATAATGGTAACTGTTAATGGTCATGTTGTTTTCACAAGCAAGTCTTCTAGTTTTTTTCTGCATCTATAAACTAAAGAAGCTACACTGATCAGAATGTGCATGGTTTCAAAATGGACTGCATCTGATTTAAGTGTCGCACTGACATTTTTTGAGGCTCTTGTCACATTCCAGGGTAAAATGCTGCTTACTACTTGTGAATATGTTGTATTCTTCTTAAATAACTTTATTCTCAAAAAAAAAAAACCTTCCTTGCATAAAATGTTTTCTCTTCTTGAGCCAAATTTATGTTGGTTGTGACATCAGTTTACATAGACATATTAGCAAGTCATGAAAGATGTGTGCTACTTTGCATATATAGTAGAAAAATGCAAGGAAAATGTTTTAAGGGGCTGGAAATAAACAATATGGCTAGTGGTCACTCTCCTGTCCTGTTTGTGAACTTTCGAGGCATCTAGATAGCTAATAGTAGACTAGATGGTCCTCATATTCCAACAAGGCAATTCTTATGGTGACAGGGATTCTTATGCTTTGAGAATCTGTGTGCTCTCTTTGGCTTTCCAGAGCCTTTTATTCTTTGACCTGCAAATGTTTCTAAATATACTTACTGTTTCAATATTTTTTGTCATCCCATCCTCCCACCCCAGCCTGTAAATGACTGATGATATATTAAAATTGTCAGTTAAAATCTACATTAATGCTCAGTGAACAAGCATAATCTTCAGTGCCGGTTAGTTAAGAGAACAGGTATTTATCCGTTTTGACTTGCTTTTTTAAAGGAAGCAATGGACAAGCCTGTTCATCAGCGACTGTTTGTGACAAGAATCTTGCATGACTTTGAAAGTGATACATTTTTTCCAGAAATTGATTTTGAAAAATACAAACTTTTACCTAGGTAAGTATTATATGGACAATTCTTGTGTCAACTAAAGCTTACTATTACTGGCATAACAAAACATTTCACAAGTTTATGTATGCCATGGGGCAGGGGAATTGAACCAGCAATATGTGCAAAATAAAATAACTTATCAAACAAAATATAATTTATTATCTCTCTAGCTATGCAGGTGTCGCAACTGATATCCAGGAAGAGAATGGCATTCAGTACAAATTTGAGGTGTATGAAAAGAGAATCTAGACCTCATCTGATGTGACACCTCTTGCCTCAACACATGCCTCTTTCTTCACCTGTTTTGCAGAATGAACCACAACTTTTGCCTTCCTTGCATGTTTTCCAAGAGGAGTAAGAAGTCACCACTGTGCCTCTCCCACCCACAGCAGTTCAGGCTATCATGGCAAAGAAGATGTTGCTCCAGTAGAGCAGTAGCTGCTGCAGTAAACAATAAAGAACTTCTTTACAAAGATAGCCTATGAGAATCAGGCAGAAGAAGCAGCAGGTGCTTCTCCTTTTACCTCCTAGAGAGCAGGTGACAATCATGATCCTATGCAAAGTTACATAGAAGTAAATCCTACTGAAGTCAACAAGATTTATTTCCAAGTAAATATGCATAGGCTCAGCTGTAACCAAGTCTCTATCACATATTACACATCTATGGCTCTCTTCTTCCTCCTCTTGCACTGCCCAGGCAAATGCAAGTGCTGTTTACAGAGAGGCACAATACAACATAGAAATTCAAATGTAAATGTTATATTTTGTTCATATAAGCTTTCTATACATCGGTTGAAACATACGTTCCATGTTTATAGCTGACAGAATAAAGCATTAATAAAAATTAATGAAAAAATCTTGAGTAAAGATTTCACTGTTTGCTGTCTTCATGCACATCCCCCTCACTACAGTTTAGATAGCAAAACTGGCCAGTAACCTTTGGCTAGCAAACTTTCTGTTCAAAGTTATAGGATTAAAAGAAGGGCCATATCTGCCAGCTACAGCAAAGTCAGGTTTTTTACTTAGTCTCCACTGTGAACACTACTATGAGCAGAACAAACATGCTTGCAGTACACGACTGACCCTTAGGAAAAAAAAGCTTACAAAAACTAAGACCTCTTCCAATGCTTTCCTCTGCTGTATTCATACGTGCTAAAAAATGCAAAAGGGCATTAATTCCACTATCTTTTCTATAACTAATTGTTTATACACAGAAAACAAATATACAGGATATCATCCCCACCCAAGGGGAAGCAAAGAAGGGGTGGGGGAGAAGATAATACAAAGATTCCATTCTCTGGCTCTGTCAAAACACAACGTTTTATGAGCGAATATGTTCAAGAAGTTTGTCTCCCACAGCAACTGCCTCACTACTTTTGAAGAGGCCTACCACACTTTCTAAGAATCAAAGATCTTGAGAAACCATTTCAGTAAAGACTGGGTTGGATCTAGATTTAGGCATATGAAACAGCAGGAAAGAGCAGACCTCCCCACCCCAGCCTCTTCATGACAGCCCCTCCAGTCTTCTGGAAATGCTACACAGAGGGTTGGGGAAGCAGTGAAGGGAGAGGGGGAAACTCCTGACAATTTTGTGGAGGCACTTTCCATGAGCAGAAACCTATCTGTAGAAGGTAAATCCAAATGCAAGGAGATCATAAAACTGAAGAATGGTATAAATAGGTTTGGGATATAGCTATCAATGATAAATTAACATGTGGTCTTAAATTTAAAAGGGACCTATCGAACAGGAATGATTTTGGAAAAATATGGGGTATATTCATAGAATTTGTATTAATTAAAGGGAAAGGATGTAAACCCTCACAAGAATCATTACAGTTTTGGAAGAATGTTTAAATATTTGAACAGTTGGTTCTGGTGGGGAAGGGAGCACATAATGGTATCATTAATAGGTGGGTTTTTTTTCTTTTTATGTATGTGTGTGTTATTGGAGATAGATAGATAGATAGATAGATAGATAGATAGATAGATAGATATTATAATAATAAAATAATAATAGAAGGTAAATCCTGGATACATCCCAGTGTCAAACTTTTCAGAAGTGCCACTTTGCAAATTAGGATCTGTTCAACCAGTTAATTTATATTGGCCTTGTCTTTATACTGGGAGGTCAGCAGAGGAAACACACAGTGTGTGTTCCTGCCTCAAATCAGACAACATGTACTTCTTTAAACAAATCTGTAACATAGTGCTACCAACTGATGTTTTATGCTATAAAACGTTGCTATCCAGGTCTATCTAGAGTACATCTGGGGGAACCAATAGCCTTCTGAGGCTGCTTTTGCTGCCAGACACACACCCCTCGAATACTCCCCATGCTGAGGAAGGGGCATGCAAGAAGAGTCTTCCCAATCTGCCCTTTCTTGCAGCCCAATCACACTCCCAGCTTTTGGAAGCACAATTTAAATTGAGTGCCTCCCCTGCCCAGCTGGTTAGCAGAGTAAGTACAATCTCAGTTCTCAGGGGGGTTGAAATCTCCCATCTCTGTGCTGAGGGATGGGTGGGAATAGTGTGTTGATGTAAGTATAGGTATATGTGATGCATGCTAGTGTGGACCCCCAATGCATCACTCATCTCATTGCCCTCAGAGGCAATAAATTGCCTACCCCTAGAGTATGCAGTTTCACTACAAACACAGTGTTGAACTGATAAGCAGTCCAAAAGTCTAGCTCAACTTTAACTCACAACAACTGGCCAATATATGAATAGGTTTGAAAATGTGATGCTTGAAATTAAGTCAATTTTTTTTTGTTTTTGCTGTTGACTGTTTTAAATGAAAACCAGGAAAGAAAATTCAAGTTGCTTAGCAGCAAGCACTTTATTATGAATCACTGCCTGGTGCAATTACTAATGCTAGGAAATTACTATATCTGCATTAAGAAATTTTAAAGGTGGGTAATTTCCAGATATTATCAACTTGTGACTGATATTTTTTTCCACAGAATCCAATTTTCTAAAAGATAAGAAAATAAGTGAAATAGTACTAAACATTCTCTTGATAGTACCATATGATATACAAGTCATTTTTTTAACCACTCAGATGCTCTAACAAAACACTGTTGTGAGATTATTTTCCATGATGTGTTTTTACTTCCTTGGTACCATCTTCCGTTTAATTATCTTTTTGTCATTTCAGAGGAAGAGCTTTTGGTGTATACATTTGCATTTAAAATGTCAACATGTAAAAATCCAAAGAATATTAATGAGACTACGGTCTTTAACAAGAGTCAAAGAACTTAAGAACTATGCTCAATCAGACCAAAGCCCAGTCCAGCATTCTGTTCCCAAAGTGACCAGCCAGGTGTCCCAATGGAAGCCCACAAGCAGGACATAAGGGCAATAGCCCATTCCTGCTGCTGTTCCTCCAGCAACTGGTATTTAGAGGCATGTTGCTTCTGTTAGTGGAGATAATATATTGCTATCATGATTAGCAGCAGTTGATATGGTTTTACCTTCTATGAATCCAGAGAAAGGCCTTATTTTTTAAAAAATGAATTCAGTGGCTTTTAAAAATAATTTCTATAGTAAATAAATTTCATTGTTCATTATTCTAGACTTCAAAACACATTAATAAACTTTTTTCAAGAAGATGTTTTAAGACTTGGAATGATACTGTCTACAAATGTGCCTAAATTTTAGCTAGAAGTAAAAACAGAATTTTGCCTTTTATACCAAGCCCTGCCAGCTGAGATGTTGTAACAACTGTTTGCTCACTTACACTTCATTGTCAGTCATTTTCCTGATGGATCTACACCAGCGGTTCAGCAGATCTTTCAGCCTGAGGGCTGAACGTCCTTTTGGGAAAGCTTTCAGGGCCCACATTCCCATGGTGAGCAAATATAAAGACAAAAAGGTGGTACTAAAACCCCCAAAAATGGTAACATTAATTTAAAGTTCTTACTGCCAGTAACTAAGACTAAGGCATTTAAACATTTTAAATTGGGGGAGAGTGGGGGGTATACAAAAGCCAAGAAGTCACTAAATGATTGGCAGCTGAGGGAAAGGAGGTGGGGCCAGGGAAGCAGCTTCCGGGGAATCCCAGAGGGCCTAATTTGGCCCTCGAGCCCTTAGTTCTGCACCCCTGACCTACACGTAGGACTTAAGCAGTTCTTGAGTGAGGCTGGGCTCTCAAATTGCTCTGTATATATCACACAGAACAAGGCATTCCCCGTATGCCTAAAAGTATTTCAAAATGAGTAGCTTTTCAAGATACATGCCATAGCAATGTATGGAATTTAGGGTGCGGGAGAATGCATATCCATCTAGAATAAGGTATCCTTTTGTCAGACTCCATGTATATGACAAGAAAGGAAAATTCTGGTCCACCTCTCACTTGTGTTCATGGATATTTCAGTGGATACAATGAGTTTTAAATAGTCTGGTCTTAGGAACAGATACAGATTTTATAGAGGCCTGAAAAAGCTCTTTGTGATTATACTGACTGCTGTTGTTCCAGCAGTTCCTACCAAATCTAGGGATAATCAGCTATTCCATCATACACATATACAAGTAAAGGTAGATAAAAGAGGCAGCCTATTAAAAATATATTTAGGTAGGAAAACACCCACATTTGGAACAGAGAAGTAGGCTGAACAGGACTACAGCTAGCCACCCAGCAATGCACCACTGCTGTGCATATGTGAACGTAGTGTGATAATTAAACTCTCCAAAATTTTGCGAAAAGCTGGCGTAGTTTAGGTGAATCACCACTCTACTTTTGGAACTGTATTGCAGACCAGCTGGTTTCAACTCTCTCACTAGTGCTACTATTAAACAATATTTAATTTTTAAGCTGTTTAGAACACTTTGTTCCCAGGGAAGCATGAATGAGGGGGATTAAATTATATCTATTATACTTTTCTTAGTGACTGGTAATTACATTGTCACTCAACGTGCCAGGTTATTCATTGCACTTAGCTGCAGAGATTGGGAGAATGATTTTATTTTTCTTATTCTACAACAAGAAACTATCTCAAAACTATATCACCCTAAAATCAATTGGCCTACTTGTGAGGAAAGAATGGTCAAGATTCTGGAGACGAGTACAATGAAGTATATTGAACAAATATGATGTTTTAAAGCATTTTGCACTGCCACCCTCAGAAGAAATTTGGATGGGCACTGGGAGCTGCAGGAGGAGGGGGTAACCCACTCTGTTGGCAGATGCCATCTTGTCAATGGATGGGCACAACTGGATTTCATCCATGACTTTCTTGCTCTCTGGAGAACTGTAGTTCGTTAAAAGTATTCTGAAGCAATTTTCCACATAAGTGCAATGTTTTTAAGCATGCCAACATAATCAGCGAAGAAACAAAAAAGAGATAGGCTGGTATAGTTTAAATTGCTGCATTCACATGCTGTAGGTCCTACAATGCAGGACAAGTCGTGGCGGGGGGAGACATGATAGCAGAGGAGGGCAACGCGGATGATCAGGGGTCTGGAAAAAAAGCCCTATGAGGAGAGATTGAAAGAACTAGGCATGTTTAGCCTTGAGGAGAGAAGACTGAAGAGAGACATGATAGCACTCTTTAAGGACTTGAAAAGTTGTCACACAGAAGAGGGCCAGGATCTCTTGTCGATCATTCCAGAGTGCAGGACATGGAATAATGGGCTCAAGTTACAGGAAGCCAGATTCTGGCTGGGCATCAGGAAAAACCTCCTGACTGTTAGCGCAGTACGACAATGGAACCAATTACCTAAGGAGGTCGTGGGCTTTCCCACCCTAGAGGCCTTCAAGATGCAGCTGGGTAGCCACCTGTCAGGTATGCTTTAAGGTGGATTCCTGCATTGAGCAGGGGATTAGACTCAATGGCCTTATAGGCCTCATCCAACTCTACTATTCTATGATTCTATTAGTTGCCATGCCAGAAGTGCAACATCTGAAGCCTCAGACCTATTCTAAATGTATTGAAATCCTGCAACTTCTAAAAATGACATGCAGAAAATCCAAGTATCGCATATTTAGGTATTTGATATTTGGAATCACATATTTAGAACCACCAAGTTTTTATCCTACATAAACAAAAAGGTTACTGAAAACAAAATGGAAAGAAAAATTTAAAACACCATCCATAGCTGCAGATGCACATGATAAGGAGCTTTAGAAAGTGCATCCCAGAGTAGACACAAAAAGCAGTGATGTCATACTATGCCCATACCTCCCTTTCTAAGAGGTATATAACTGCAAAAGATTTTGGTGGAAAAGATTCATTAGTATTATTTATATATTGAGAGAGAGGTCCAAAAATATTCACAGCATTTTGCAGATTACAAGAGGGCAGGTTCCTGCCCCATTAAGCTTACAATGAAAGGCATTGTGTTATCAATGTCTTTCATGGTGTATCTACATGAAAGATATTGATAACACAATCATCGGGACTTACAGGAAGAAAGCCCTCAAGAAACTCCACTGAAAACTCCACCAATCTCCACCTGCTTGAGCCTGCAATAGATTTGGTTTCTTGGCATCATTATAAAACTGTGATGGGCATATGAACATTGAATTCTTCTGGAAACCTGTTGACTGCTACACTTACCTATACATTCCTAACTAGCATCCAGAGCACATCACATGATCGTCTGAATCCAAGCCCATCATGGCCGAGCAGCATGGAAAGTGTTTCCTCAGTTAAGCCGATGGGTGGAAGAGCGATTTCCTAGGTGGGCAGCATGGTAAATAAGGGAAATCCATACTTTAGCTCCAATCACAAATCAGAGATAACAATAGAGATTTCTCTCCCCAAACCCCTGGTAACCTCCAGAGAGTGGGGCTTGGGGAGGGACATGTGAAGGGAGTCCAAGCTGCAATGGATTAGATAATCCCCATCACTGTTTTACTGTATTAAAAGAGAGAATTCTGTAACTAGAAAAATGCATTTTCTTTATACCTGCTATGGTTATACTTCTTTGGCCTTTCTCCAGTAAATGTAAATGTATACAGAAATCTGATGCCCTCCAGGTGATTTGGACTACAGCTCCCATAATCCCAGACCATTGGCCATACTGGCTGGGGGGATGGTAGTTGCAAGTCAAATCATCTGGAGGGCACCAGATTTCTTACCCTGGAATACACCAATATCTAAAGCTACTTGTACATTCACACATTCCATGGATGTTGCTAGGACTTGCTACGAAACATGTAACCTGTTTCAGGACTGTGGCTAGCTCCTTTTATTTTTCCCCAAGGCTAGCTAGGCTGAGAGAGTCCTTTTAAGGCCTATTATTGGATGTACACCTGCAGATTTCCATTTTGCTTCAGTTTCTTCATGGAAAACTTGGCAACTTATGTTCTTCTAAAGCTCACTCTTCCTAAGAGGACCATATCATCCTACTTACTGGATTATGAGGGGACAGGGCTCTCAGGATGAATAAATGGAATGGGTGCTGTTAACAGTTGGGAGTGAGAGGGGGCATTTAGATCTGGTAGGATGCTACCTGGCCAGATTGGACTATCTGATAAATTGAGTGAGATAATGTCCCCTTCTCTGTAGTGGAACTCAAACTCCCATCTTCCGCTTTCTAACTCCCTACTCTATGCAGTGAGCCAGTGTGCCCTGCCTCTTCCCCTTGGATGTTTGTCAAAGGAATCAGTAGAGTCCCTGACTGGTGGGTACTGATGGAGTTTCCAGTGATGTTGATGTTTTAAGTATGGCTGTTGTTTTTCTGCCTTCCTGTATTTTCCTTGTTGTATGTTTTCCCCCTTCCCTCCGAGGCTGAACATACGCTGGATATGGTGTCCATTCTACAGGTGTATCTGCTGTCCTTGCATAGATGTGAGTATAGAATTGCTCTGTTAAAGGCTACTCAACAGTTCTCACTGCCTGAAGAACAGAGAATATAAATAATATTTCACATTAAACAATGTTCTTTTAAAACTCTGCAAGAAGAGAGAACAATGCATTTACTATTTCATTTCTCAATTCAACATGTCATTCTTTTAGATAAAAGAAATAATTGTTCCTTGTTTACTGTTCAGAGCAGGACTCCTTTGATTGAATACTGCTGTAAAAACAGCTTTGGAATTAAATGTTGAGCATATGTTCTTAGGTGGATTTAAAACACAAGCCTTTCAACACAGATGGTAATCTTTAAAGTATTGACACTTGCAGTTTTTATCTTCAACTGAAAAAAAAAAAACCAAAGAAGACAAGCTATCATGGGACAGCATTTCTTTCTATTATTGATGAAAATGATCTGCTCGGTGCTATGGTATCAAATATGTTTACTTTCACAGCTCTTAGTACCAGTCCTGCAGTACACATAGCCCAAAGTTATGAAGTAGTGATCGCCTCATAAGGTTTAGATAATGTTTACCTATGCCCATCCAAGATGAAGTGCCAATTAAAAAAAAACTTTCCAACTCCTTCCTTATCTATTTTAACTTTAAATCTGCATGCATTTACTTTGTCAGCTGAAATATTAACCCATCATTATATTTAAGAAATGTAAATATGAATCAAAACTTAAACAATGGCAGACGATGCTACATAAATTCATTCATGTATGCAAAAAACCTCATCTACCGCAAAATACTTTGTACAGACTTAGCATGCAGGGAGGCGTGGCAGTACCAAATTTGAAATGGTACCACAATGTGGCACATCTACACAATGTGATGCTAATAGCACAAGGCTCTGAAAAAGTGACATAGTTAAATATGGAATATGAAAGAAACTGTGCAGCCTTACGTTGCCAGAACCCAACAACTTCACACCAATTTTTAGCTTCTGATCTCATCATATGGAAATAATGTGCTAGCAAGCTATGCTCCCGAGTTTCGCCCTTATTTTTCCATCCATCCTTCTATAATAAAGATAGATTACATACTTTTGGGAGCTGGGAAATGAAGGGGATTAGAGACTTTTATAAAGCTCAAAAATTACTTACCGGTCCAGAAGTCCAAACACAATTAGAAGATTTAGATTACAACTGGATTACCATTCATCAAGTTATTCATGTCATAGAGCAACCAACTGTATGTGAACAAGCTACTCGTACTTTAACTGTTTTTGAAAATGTAATGTATACTTGTAATCCACTGGGTAAGGGGCTAATTTCCCAGATTTACAAAATTATAATTTCTGCCTCATTAACACCCTTAAACTCACTGAAAGCCCAGTGGGAAAAAGATCTAGGAGAGGCAATTGATGAAACCCTGTGGAATAAAATCTGGAACAAAACACCCTTTAAAACAACTTCTGCAAGGGTCCGAGAGAATGCTCTCAAGGTTATCCACTGATGGTATCTTTCCATATCTTGCTGGAGGAATTGTGGTAATAACATTGGATTGCCCATTAGTCTCTGTATTCTGGAAAAAATCTTTCGTGAAGCTGAACTCATTACTAACCAAACTATTCCACTCCATCCTAAAATTGCCCTCCTATCAATATATGATGGGACAGCAATAGATCTTATTCAAAAGGGCCTCATAACTCACCTGATGACAGCGGCAAGACTCACTATAGCCAAATGCTGGAGATCCCTGGATGGAGATATATTTGAAATCTGGCTGGCACAGCTTTGGGACTTAGCTCTTATGGACAAATTAACAAATGAAACCCGCAACCGAAGAAGCAACACACCCACCATGTTTTTTTAAAAAACTTGGTTTAATTTTAAAAATTAAAGGAACTAAGGAACATGGACATTGACCTCCAGCCACACGTGGTGATCTTTGGAACACTTTTATTTAACTGGTGGAAGACCCTTTTTTCCTTGTTACAGGAAACTTTGTTTTGTCTTTGCTATCCATATTTTTCAGTGGTATTCTCATGGAGAGGGGGAAGAGGGAACTGTTGTTTATTTGTATTGTTTTACCTAAAATAATAAAATATAATTAAAAAAAAGAAATGCAAATAGTAGGAATAAATGTGTTTATGCAGAAATGTTATTCTAAGCATATACGGGTCTTCAAAACATTGTAGAATAATCCATGCAAGTAATTCTTCTGACTGAAAGGGAATGTTTGCAATAGGCAGTTAAAACATTTTAATAATAGCATACAGTTCATTTCTACAAATTTAAAAAAAGCTTTTGAACTTATTGTGTATATGCATACAATTTTCTACATGGCTATCACAGAACTGCCAGGGCACAAAAAGACTAGCCATCAGACTGTTCCGTTTAGAAAGCAATCCTATGCATGTTTAGACAGAATACACATCGGATTTAGCCCTTAACCATGCAAAAATATGACAGCACAATGGGAAATTGCTTTTATAGTAGACCCCCACAATGGGACCATCTACATATTCTATCGTATTGAAACCATTCAAATGTTTAAGAAGGGCTGTACCAAGGATTACGTCTGGATGGCATGTTGGAGCTACTGGTATTGCCACAAGGTTACTCTGACACCACAAGCAAGTATACCAGTGCACATTCTTAGGAATGAAGCAGCCAATTTTATAGCCTGACAGGACTACCCAAGAGAAAGAAAGTGTGCTGCTTTCAAACCAAGCAAACAAGAAGATTTGTGCTGTAGGGTTCCTACTATTATTTTAAAATTGGGGATCTGCAGAAGGGGAGCTCATAAGAGCTTGTTTAATGTGGCTATTAAAGCTTGCCTACACAGTATATGAATATATAGTTTTTAAAGATGTTTGATTCATATGAATGCCCTCTCATATCAGCTATTCTTTTTTTCCTTTATTTAATTAGTAAGACATAAATACAGCAGGCCGATTAAGTAACTATGTAGGAGCGGTACTTTAGCCATAGAAGTGATGCTGTCCCCACCAACAACCTTGATAACCATCCATAAGTGTACACCACCCACATATCTTACATAATCCAGGCAATAACAGGTCAGAGAAGAGCAGTAACATTTCCAAAAGAGTGGGTGTCTTGCGTATTCATTTCCTGGGCTGTTCAATAAAGAAGCAGTATTATCAATGTGGGTGGTTATGTGAAGAAATGAGGAAACAAGGCTAGCAAGACAGAGGATGAGATGGCATAAGCGTCCTTGGATGTTTTCATAATACGGACCTCTTTGTGATATTGTTTATATCTGTGCCTTATTCAGGAAGCTAGCTCAGAGTCATGGTAACATCGCATGATTTGCTTTCAAACTATTTTTATTTATAACAACGATTCGACTGTTAGGGCTGAATTAACCATTGGATTCTTGTGTTGCAGAGTAGGGGCCCTGCTAAACTAGGTTTTTCTATGTATAAAATATCATAGACTCCTTTAAAATGCCTGACAATAAAGAACATAGTGGGTGATGTGACAGAAGAGCAGTGCCTTTGGTATGTTCCCTGTTTTGCGAAAATGTAATAAGTGTTAGTCTGCACAAGACAAGAAATGTTATTGAGCAGTCTATGTTCTGGTTTGCTGTTCTTCGAATTAAGCCCCATTGAACTCAGTGGGATGTATTTCTGAAGAAACACATGTAGGATCAGATCATAATAGGTGCCTTCTTGCAAATATACATTGCTGCTGGTGTGAGACAACACTTCATCTCTTTTGGCTATGACCCAGAAGTGTGGGGAAAGTAAATTCAAATGAACTAGAAACCTCAAAAGGGGCACACTCCTCCACAAAATCACATTCGGACCCAAAAGTGATTTTGTGTTGAGGACATGCTATTGTCCACTGGCCAAAATGCTCAGAATGATCTTGAGATGAAGAATAACATCAGGGAGGTATTCAATGGAGAAAGTGTACATGGGTCGAATGATGTCAGAGGGCATGGCAAAAGGGACATGGCCAAATATCCTGATGTCATCCGGTTCCCAGCAGCCACATTGGGAGGATGATCCTCCAAATAGGTATACTAGGAACCAACTTCACTACATGCAGGTCTTCTATCACTGGGGGAGAGGACATGGGGCAGCCAAAGCCACCTGACTGAGCCGGCATTGCTTGGAAGAAGCATCTGGGACTGAGCCAGTGGTTAGAGGAGTGCTCCTCCAGCAATCTGCTCAATTCCAGATGCTTCCTCCATACAGCAGCTTCCCCAATGGGGAAACAGCTGTGCAGACAAGTGTCCTGCCCACATTGTCAGTGTTATCTCTGGGGGGATTCCTCCAGGGGGTGGGGCTTGGCCAGATGGGCAACCTCCATAGGCCATATTAGGCCCACAGACTGGAGATTGCCCTCCCTTGTAGTAGTGGATCACTTCAATTACCTTCACATAAACTAGGAAAATGTGTCTTCTGATGATTTCTAAATATCCTACTGTTATACCCCAAAACGGTTGGTCATAAGCATGTTGTGAGTGTTTTTAAATCACCTGGAAACAGTGACATCAATACTATAACATCGATACATAAGTAGAAAATTGCCAAGGAAGGTCAACACAAACACATTTTACTTCAAATTAGGACACTTCTCTAAAATTAACCACAAACAACTCAGGAAGAGAATCCATGGCTTGTTGTTGAGTTGTTAATAACCCATAGTTAAATCATAGTGTAGGGTTTGCATGTAATGACAACCATTCAACATCAACCCACAATGGAACAATAATAACCCATACTCAACCCCATACTCTAGGTTGTTGTTACATATGAACCAAGCCATGAAGTTCTAGGCCTTATTGACAAACTAAAAATAAACAAATTACCAGCCCCAGATGGTATCCATCCTAGAGTTTTTAAAGAACTCAAATGTGAAATTGCTAAACTTCTAACAAAAACATATAACATGTCCCTAAAATCAATAAGGCCTTGAGCACCATTTTTGGAAGGAAAGGCAGGATATAAAACAAACAAGATTGGCTTCTGTACCAGAGGACTGGAAATTGGCCAATGAAATGCCATTTTTAAAAAGGGGATCCAGTGAAGCAGAGAAGTCCAAAAAATTAAAGAACAGTTGGCTTTAACAAATGTGCCTGGTAAATTAGTGGAAATCATTATTGAAGATATAATTAGTAAGTATATAGAAAAACAAGCCCTGCTTAAAAACAATTATCATGGCTTCTACAAAGGTAAGTCATGTCTCACTAACCTTTTAGAGTTCTTTGATGGTGGTGATACAACTAGCCAATGGACCTTGTGCTTTTATCCATGACAGGGACTGAAGTGCCCTTCCCTATGCCTCTGAAGTCAAAGGGTAACTGATGGATGGAACTGAGTCTTTTCCTGGGAGAAAGAAGCAGGAGAAAATAAGTTCCTTGCTGTCTTCTGTCTTTGTTCGCTGGTCAATGGTTGAGTTCATGCCTATCTTTTCCTTGCTATAGCGTTCTTCTTGAGAGGGCAGGGTCAGTAAAATTCAGAGTAAATTTCCCCTCCCTTTTGCACTCATAAGACTACCAAGACAGCTAAGCCAGGACATAGCTTGTACACTTCACGGTTCCATACAAGTTTCACTTGCTGCAAGAGAAGTGTGGATACACTGCCATTATTAGGAATAAAGCTGTAAGTGGCCAGGGGTTAAAAACAGAGATTCCTTGGGTAGATGGACAAATTGGAAGCAAATACTTGTTTCATTATACTGATTGCAGAGCAGTCAGCATGATGCATAAGGGCAAGCTAACTTCTCTCATTGAAGGAAGCAAATGACTAATAATGACACACAGTGCAGAACAGAAGTTATCAGCTATTTGTACCAAGGCCCAGTGGCAGAACTAGAAAAGATATTGAGGGAAAGGGGAGGAAGACAAATAAAAAGCAAAGTTTATAAGAGGACAAGTGCTCTTACATTAAGTGTTAGAGAAATAGCACTCTGCATGTGAGCAAAGAGAGCAGTAATTTATTTCAGGGGAGCACTCAACTCCTTAATCAAACACAATAGCACTTCAAATCATTTCACTCTAACTCATTTATTAGAAATCAGTTCACACAAAATCACCAGTGCAAGAATCATGCCATAATAAGAGTCAGATATAGTCCTGGTTCACACAATATGACAATCCAGCCTTGTTTGTTTCAGGTTGGCTTGCTGTGATGTTTGAACCCAGCACAGTTTCTTCAGTGTGGTTTATTAACCATGCACAAGCCACCCTGAGAACCCAAGGTTTGTTCTTGTATTGTCCAGGGTAGGTTGTTTTCCGAGTGCCTTGTTGTGATGTGCAAACCCTACACGATGGCTCGTCGGAAAGGCTACAGAGCCACCTTGCAAGGGTGGTGAAGAATCTGGTCGCTTCTCACGATCTCTCTAATGATATCCCCTCTGTATTATGTCTTGAAATTACACTAATGTATTCCTCCACTTCTTTACCTCCCTAGACAGTGACACCTTTCCCCCCACTTTTGGGGAGATTTGTGCATATTTAGCATTATGTTTTCCCCACCTTTGGGGAGTGTTTGCACCTTGTGTAGGGCCAGTGAAATGGATTGGGGATTCTGTTAGTGTACCCCCACCCTGCTGCTCAACAGTTCCCTATCTGAGCTGACAGAGGTGGTCAGGTGTGATAGACTGTTGGTGCTGGGGGATGTCAACATTCATGCCAAGGGCACCTTGCCTGGGGTAGCTCAGGACTTCATGGTCTCCATGACAACCATGGGACTGTGCCAATATGTCATTGACCCAACACATGTACTGGGGCATGCTCTAGACTTGGTGATGGTGATCTGAAGGTGTGAGACTTTGAATCAGTTCCTTTGTTATGGTCAGATCACTGCCTGCTGAGGTTTAGACTTACAGCAGTTTTTCCCCTCTGCAATGGTGGAGGACCCATTACGATGGTTCATCCCCAGAGGCTAATGGTAACTACTGCCCTTTAGCAAATTTGCTCAAATCTCCCCAATAGTTAATTAGAAAAAAATAGTCAAAGTTGCACAAATCTCTTTGAACGTGGGGGACAAAATAACGCCAAGTATGCACAAATCTTCCCAAAAGTGGGGGGAACTAAATATGCTCAAGGCCCCCTCCACAAGGATGCGCTTTTGCGCCCGGTTCCGGGATTATGCGCATTATCGCGGAGGCGCATTTACGCCTAATCCCTCTGCACGGGAGGCGGCGAGAGGCAGCGAAGCGCATTAATTCATGTCCAAAAAGCGCTTTAGAAGACGTTAACGCGCATAATCGCTTGTTCACACCGCGATAATGCGCTTTAACGGCCGGAGAAAAATAAAAGTCGCTATTTAACGCGCATTCGAAAATGCGCATTATCGGGGAAATAACGCGCCTGTACGCCCGTTTTGCGCTCCGCTGGTGTGGAGGTAAAATTTATAATGAGCCTCTAAGGCTCATTAAACGTCTCGTGTGGAGGAGGCCCAAATCTCCCCAAAGGTGTATGGGGGGGGGGGAATCTACAAAATAAACCCTACTCTGCTAATGACTGCATTTGTACTCATTAGCAAAGCAGGCTGCTAAGGTTGTGCTGCAAAGGCTCATGGTGGAAGACTAAGGTGGAAACAAGCCACGCCAAGCCTTAGGACACCCGGTCGTCTGTCGGGAGTAATGTGAATTAGTGAGTAAACAACCAACCCAATGTAGTTTATTTTTAGGTTGGCTTATTGTAACTTGTGAACAGGCCCATACCTTCAACTGTCAAAATATTACAGTTCCAAGGAAAGCAAATAGAATTGTTTACTCTGAACAGTTCAAAATTCGCCTGTCTCATCCAACACCTGGGGCAACTTCATTTTAATATGTACAATGTATGGGAATAAAATAGTAGATTCTGCTGCAACTGGAAGATCTCTATGATCTCTGGGCTTCCTTGAGTCTTGCCAGGTATTTCTCTACTCTTGTTCCTCTGGAGGTTATAGCACGTTTCTTTTTTTGTTCAAGTGATTATCAGTGAATAAAAGTACTCATCCACAGAGGAAGGATTCTAGCTTTCTGACCCCATAACCTATGGGGGGCTCAAACCCCCACTAAGATTTCCTGGGGGGCAATGTCCCTACCTGGATTTCCCAGAGGGGGCAATACCCAACCAGGTAACATCAGTAAGCTCACAGCCTGGCTGGCAGATCCTTCCGTCAGTCTCCAGTTGTTTTGTCTTGTTATGTGTTTGGGGGTCAGTCTAAATTACCTCCAAGCAAACCCTGCTTCCTCCTCAGCTGTCCAGCAGATCTCTTTGCAAGACAAAAGCCACTCTCCCTTTGTGTCAGGTTCAGCCTTCCTCAGATTCTTTTCCTCCTACACCTCAGCCCATTTAGGACAAAAGGTTGCCCATTTAGGAATTACAGTGTGTGTATGGGGGGGGGGGGGGTTGCCTTTCAAATATGTCTGAACAATATACACAATATCATCATCATCATCATCATCATCACATAATGGCATGATCCAGCTACTATTAAACACTTTTAGCTACCTAAACCTATGCATGTTTACTTAGAAATAATTTCCAGAGAGCTCACTGGGACTTAATTATAAAGAATTTCCTTAAATTAATACAGTACGTCTTGACTAATGAGTCAAAAGCATATTACATGTCAGACATTTTCAGACTAAGCACAGGAATAGGGTCTTGAAGGTATGTGATATTATTGCACTGGGTCATGGGGGAAAAGTTTGAAGTATAGGACTATGGATGGTGGGGTAGTGGGAAAATTATCATCATATTATAATTGAAATGTAATGTTTTTGTTGAGTACTTGTTATTTTAATATGTGGCTTTAAACACTCTCAGATCCATTGTTGATGAAGGGTGGTTTCCAGGAATAGAAATATATACATAAATGTAAACAAATAAGCTTAGCCCCCCCTTTTCCAAATTTAGTCCCATGCCCCCCCCAAATTAAGAAATCTACACCACTGCCCTGAGCCTCAGAAAAGCCCAGAATAGTTAATATTAAAAATATGCACCTTGATACAATAAATGGATTACTGCAATGCTCTTTAGTTGGAGCTACCTTAGGTTTGGTCCAGAAACTGCAGTTGATGCAGAATGTTGGGAGCAGTTTATCACCAGTATATTACATTTATGTTGAAGGAACCGCTCTGACTGCCTATGTGTTACTGGGCCAGGTTTCAGTCCTAGTCAAGGTGGATACAACCGTAGGCCGGTCAAGTCATTTTGACACCTGAGGCAGAAAATCCCACATACGTTCCTCCCTGGCTATAAAAAATAAGCAAATGTCTAATAATTTCTTGACACCGACACTCTGCGGCTTCGAGGCAGCCCTCTCACTTTGCCAAATGGTTGGGCCGGTCTTGGTTGGGGAAAGACAGCGCGCGCACGCACACATCTACCGCCCCCGCTGGCTTCCCGCCTTCTGGAGGGCTAGTGCACCTTTGCGTACAGTTGGCTGGTTCCACGCGCGCACAGGCAATAGACCGCCCTTCCACAGGGAAAAACTAACGCAGGTAGCGCGTCCTTGGTACCGTAGCTTAGCGCGGAGGCGGTGAGCCCAAGAGGCGAGAGAAGCAACAGCCCGAGCGCTGCTCCTGATAGCCGCCTCTCCAGAGCAGGGGCGCTGCCTACCCGCCAGCCGGGGGCGTTCCTGCCTCCTCCGTTTCTCACAACCAGCCGCTGCCAGAGGAGGAGCGGAGCCGAATTCCTGCGCAGCGAAACCTCGTGCTAAAAAAACTATTTCTCCGCCCGGTGTTCCTCACCTGCCGGTTCCTCGGGCAGGTAAGAGTGGGGGGAGCGGGTACTTCAAGCACGCTGGGCTTCCTACCTGAGAGCAGATATTTCCCCAGCTCGCCGTGGTGGCTCTTCTGCGTTTTATATAGCGCGTCTGACTCCGCCGGCGGTGGCGCAGCGAACAAAACGGCTGATGGTGTCCCGGGCAACACTTCGCGCCGTCAGTCAGTCTGGTTTTAAACCGCACCGACTGGAGACCCGGGTGCCTCACCTCTGCGCGCTTTTCACCGCGGTACAGTTGCTCGCGATTGCCCTCGGTTCCCAAATCGCGCGCACAGAAGCCAGCGAGAGAGTATATAGGGTAGAACTAACCGGAGTTATCTTTGTAGATAACGTAGGGCTGCCACCAGAGGCTCGCTTATTTGGGATCAAGCCGTATTGAACTCGGTGGGTCTGACTCCAGAGTAAACAACAGACAGCGTGTGGCCCGGCGCCATTTATTTGCTAGCTGTGTTCGGATCCCGGTTCTTTTGTAGCTAATGCGCGCTTCAAAAGCATTTAAAATACAGACACTGGCTCAATTCGGACAACACAATAAACAACTGGTGTGGGGGAAACAATCGTCAGTTGTTTTGACTATTGTGTGATCCGAATGCTGCCATAGTCAACTCAGCACTGATCCTAATCCACACCACAGTTGATTATTTATTACCATATTGTGTGGGGAGTACCCCCTAGTTGAACAACTGTAAAGTTGATTATTACCCCACTATTGACTATCGTGTCGTCCGAATTGAGCCACTCTTTGCTTTGGAATATCAGATGGATTAAACGGAATTGTTTCAAAGTAAAGTTTAAAAAATATATATATATATTGTTTGGTGGGGTGTGTGGCATGATCACCCTGACATATATTAGAAGCATTTACAAATTTTAGCATAATAACCCCCAAGTAAGCTAATAATTAAGTTTAACTCAAAGCTATTCTCCTTCTACCCCATTTCTGGGATGCAGTGGTGAAAGCCACTGTTGTACCATACTGAGCAATATTGACTTCCATTAGGCTGAGGTGAAGCCATTGTGGGGGAGATTAAATTCCTTTAAAGATTTGCCTCAGAATGTAGTTAATAAAATAGAAAAATAAACACTCTTCTGCTCAAAACAAAGCTGATATAGACCCAGAGGTTTTACTTTTGTGGTTGTACTGCTCAACAGCCTGATAGTCATTCATATTTACTGATAAGTGTTAGGAAGGCTGCAATATATATGCATACTTACCTGGGAGCAAAGTCCACTGGAAGTAGCAGGAGATCCTTCTGAGTAAACGGGATTGGGCTGCATGTTTGTTGGGGCTTACTCCCTAATATGTGAGCATGTCAGGGATAATCGGTTTCTATTATCCTAAGCTTTACAGAAATTGTGTTAACGATTTCATTTGTACTTACTCCTAGATATGTGTGCATAGAATTGAAGCTTCACAAGGGAGTAAGGTACATCCTAAGCATCAGGCTGCATTGTATTTCACCAACACCTGCAAATATGATGGAATCAGTAATAAGGCATCTTAGAAAAGAGAGCTAAAAGAAAAGTGGAATCACTAAAGCCTTCTGTTGTATTTTTTTATACCTTAAAAATAATTGAATGAAACCCAATGGGACGGCACACCTAAAGCTTCTTTTGTTGTTCTTTCAACTGGATTACATTTTTTCCCCTGCAACATCATAATGTTTTGCAAATTGCTGGTACTTCATATACGTCAACACTTGCACTGATGCCTTTTGCATAACAATATTTTGTTTGGCAAAATAACAGGGCAGGGGCCACAATAAGTACTTACTTCTGTACACAATTTTAACTGGTCACCAGCTTTGCCCAGTGCTTTCGTATTATACTTTCTAAGGCAGATGGGCTTATAAATGCATCATGTGTCTGCCTAGCTCCAGAGCCCCATGCATGTTCCAGAGTGCACCTGGCACTCCTGCACATGTGGACATCCTTATTTGTTTCAATACCAGGGGCAGTTTGCATATACAAAGGAGTAGATGCGTAAGAACTGAATGCTTCACTGAAGTTAATGGAAAGCCATGAGATACAGTGATCATCCATGTTCATATTATAGCCCTGAAAGAAATAACTGAACCAACGTGATTGATACTCTGAAACAACTGTGTTTTCCTCATGATGCAAGAAAATTGGTTTGACTTCCATAAGCTGCTATTTTCCGGCCTCTCTCCATCCCATTTAATTACACATTTAAAATGTAGACTTTCACAGTTTGGTATCTTTATTCTGGAAACCCTAAATCAATATTCCCCGACCTGTGCCCTCCAGATGTTTTGGGCTACAACTCCCAAAATTGCTGCCTATTGGCCATGCTGGCTGAAGTTCATGGGAGTTTAAGTCCAAAATATCTGGAAGGTACAAGGTTGGGGAAGGCTGCCCTAAATGCTCATGAAGTAGGGACTTGAAGGACTAAGGAGCTGTGGGAATTCTGCAAACCTCTTTCAACTTGGAACAAATTGACAAAGATATGGGATAAGGAAGGAGCTGAGATTACCACAGGCACAACAGCCCCAGCTGTAGTCAACTGTTAACAGTGTCTTATTTTCAGGATGCCTATTCATTCATAAGTATTTTTCTTGTTAAGCCAGAAATCTTGTCCCTTTTCAAGCTAGTACTGTAGTTTTCAGTGTATTAACACTGCACTTGCATAAAACCTTAAGATGTTTGCAGTACAAAGTTGGGTGAAATATGTATCACAAATGCTTAGAATTTATTCCTGTCTCTAACAGCCCTACAACCTGTTGCAGCCATGGCTTATCTTAGCTGGGGGCAAACAACAAGGGAAGGCTATTTATTTTTCATTCCTTGCTAGTTGGTTTCTTTGAGGCATCGTCTGGCCCCTGATAGAAACAGGGTGCTGTCTAGATGGATGCTTGGACTGATTCAGTAGGTTTCTCATATCTATGGCTTCTACTTGCTTGGTCTTGCTCTGACCTCTTTGCCTTCATTCCATGCTGGTTAATGAGACAAGCAAGACACTTGTTTTGCTCTATAACAATCCATGGGCAGAGAGAAAAGAGAGAAGTAGGAGGAGAGGAGTAGAAGAGACAACAGCTATATCCACTTTTGTAGCTGTGGACCTATTAAGAAGACAGGAAGTCTTGCCAAGCTACAACTGTACATGTGTCACTAATTGAACTAACCCACAGTAGAAGCTATGCTTCATATTTACCTGATGAACTGATGATAGGCTGACACATTTGGTGTACTGATGATAGGATGTTGTTCCTCAAGTTGGTTTTCCCATTTTCTCCATTCTCCACAAGAATGATGCTTGTTTCTATATGGTTTGTGTTTATAAACAATGAAGAGTGTGTGACTCAGAATTATACTACAGTTTGCTTTATTACTTTCTGAATACTGCAAGCATTTATTGTAAGGAAAAACCAGGAGGGTAACACCAAAAAAACTAAGCAAAAACAGAAAATCTCAAAGGTGCTAAAAATCATTTATAAATACAACTCTTTAAAAGTTCTTAAATATTACAGCCCAATGCATTTTGGTGTAAATGAGCTTTTCTCAAGGGCACAGAGCACTGAACAATCTTCTAACCTTGTCAAAACTGAGATATGCCTTTTAAAGCAACATCTCTGTACAAGATATCTGAAGCTGGGTAGGAATGGCCATGCCACATTAAAATTGTCATGAATTCTTTGACGTCACTCAATGAGTTTTCAATGTAGCTATTAAAGATTGAGGGCGCAATCCTATGCATGTTTAGACAGAAAAAGTCATACACTCCCACCATTCCCCAGCCAGTCAAGGCAGACAAAGAGTGCAGGATTCACAAAAAATCCAGACAAGAAAGTATTCTGGGCAATTCAGACGTTGTTTCCAGCAAAGGCTTTTTGGCCTCTCTACCAGCTTAAATACAGGGGAGGGCTGCTGGAGTTCCCCTTCTGATGATCTGTCCTGACAAAGAAATCTGGCCCATAAGCAAGCACTACATTTAATAAGGAGTTATGAGACTGGGAAGTGGGATAACATTTCCTCCTGGTGGGCCTGTTCTTCACGTGGGCTCCCAAGGACAGGCTTTTTTCATAGGCTGCCTCCGGTCCTGATGCACCCATGTCTATCCAGCTGAATGGAGAATTTCTGAGCCCTATTGCAAAACACCCCTCCTTTTAGCCCAGACCTAGGAAAAAAGAAAGGTGCTTTGGACTTTCTTTCCCAAAGCTTAGAAACAAAACTTTCCAAAAACACTTCTAAAAGTCTTGAAACACAAACTGTAACTTTGTAACCATGCAGTCTTTTATGTGGGGAAGAGTTTAGTGAGAAATCCCTTTTGAAACACCACCACCAAACGTTCAATATAAAAAGGAGTTTATCTGGTGGGTGGGGACAGGAAACACACATACACAGAATTTCAAATAAAATCAAAAAGTCAGTTTAACTTATCCAGTCACATTACCTACTTGAATATGGTCTTGGGCCCTAGAGCATATGCTGAGTGTATTGAAGAAAGTCTGAGAGAGAGTATCTGGATTCCAGTTAGAAATATAGAAAAGCCCTAAAAGAAAAGCCCTAAAAGTCCCACACTTGGACATTCCTCCCCCTGCCTCCCATCTCCTTCCCTCCCCTCCAAAAAAAAATTTCCTCCAGTTTGACAGAACGATCCTTCCTGTGGTTTGACTTTTCAAAGGTTATCTACCTCCCCACTACCGCCCCGCCTTTCCATTTTATTTTCATTTCTTCATTCTGATCTAGCGCAATAGTAGAATGAGGAAATGGGGGGGGGGGGAATTGTAGTGCCTTTGTTTCTTTTGAAGAAGCTGGGGTGCCAGGCACTTGGATGGTGTGCAGATACCCCTTCCCCATGCAGGGCACCCTGCCCCTTCAATAGAAATCAGGTGCTTTCCCATTTCTCCATACGGATCACTGTCTCTGCCATACTTTTGACAGTTGAAGGCAGCAAAGTGGATGCAGCAATCACAGTACTGGATACCAGCTCTCCCCACCTGCACCCCTGCATGTTTGGGCAACATGCAGGAGGGCAAGCCGGTATCCTTCATTTTCCCACTGCTGTGCACCTGCACAGTATTGGGAAACCAAAGAGAAAGAAAATACCCTCCAATTTGCACTCATTCCCCAGTTACAGGAAATTGTGGGAAATGTTTCTCATTCTTCTTTTTCACTATTGGAGCCGTGAAGGTAGACTTATCAGCAGACTAAACTGGTCTGCTGCCAGGTCCCCTAGGAAATGGGATGGAGGACTGGGGGGAGGGAAGATCGTGCAAACAACCCACCCATGTTGGGCTGTTTGCCTGATTGTGTGGTGGGTGCACTAAACACTGAGGGTGGGATGTTAACATGGTTAACATGTCGTATGAACCTGCCCTATGTCAATTATTTTCTGAGCATTTAAGGTGTTCTTCATATCTATTTTGCTTGACATTGTCTAAGCAAGTTAATTATTTGATGGAATAATATGAAGTGGAAGTGGGCAACTTCAACTTCGCCTTCTTGACTGGATCAGCGAGTTTTTGTTGTTGACAACGAGGCTGCCATTTTGGAATTCAGTGTAATAGGCAGTGCCATTTATTATTAAATGCTGAAGTCTCAAAGCTGTATCTGAATGGAAATGTTGCCTAGTGACAAAATAGTGCAGTGGCTACAAGCCATGCCATGTAAAGTTCCCTTCTTTATACCATGTACTAATGTACCTTGGCTAAACTTGCATGCAACTCTTGCTTTGTATTCCCAGTCATTTCATTTTCCACAGTAACCTTTCTCAGCATTTGTGACAAAAGGTGTTGCAGACAGCTAAAATGTGATAGAACAATTCCCACTGAGAAACACATTTTACCTGTCTTGTTGTCCAATTACACCTTTAATACTCTTCTGGGTTCTTTGTATCCTTTGCTCCAATTTCGTATCAGGAGCAAATTCATAGTAAATTTCTCAGTTCTGCTTCACAACAAAATGCCGTTTGAAAGTTTTGGTAAGTATCTGCACTCTCAATCTAATGGTGCTCCATTTTCTCAATATAACGTGATATGTACTGTAGAGAATTATTGCTGTCACATTCATGTAAGACTGGAAGAATTGCACTGTCTGAAGGTGACCCCCCATTCAACTTCCTTGTCTAAAGCAATGAGGTTTTTCACAAGTCCAACAAGATCAAGAAACTGATCCTAGTAAGCATACATTGATCCTAATAAACACACATTTGTGATTTCTTCAGACAAGCCTTTGAGAACTCTTGGAAATCCAGACACGTTTGTGAGAATAAACATACATCTGGATCCCCCTTCCAAAGCAGCTTTTAAAATACATATTTCAGCCTTTAGTATTAGATCAAAAGGAGAAATACCTAAAGACAGATACATTATATATCTTTTAAAAAACTAGAATATGCTGTTTAATAGAGGCTCCTATTTTTCAATTTTCCAGTTGCAAATAAGAATGTACATTAGATTCTTAATCTTTTTTCCCTCTCTCTCCATATTAGGTAACATTTCCAACAGCTATAATCTTCAGTTCAAAACAGAGAAGATGGAAGAAGCCATTGAGCTTTCACCTGAGGGAAACTCTCTGATAAAAGCTGTTTATCACAGAAGACTTCGTCTCACAAGATTGTTATTAGAAGGTGGGGCCTATATTAATGAAAGCAATGACCGTGGTGAAACACCTTTAATGGTTGCTTGTAAGACAAAGCATGTAGACCGTCAAAGCGTTAGCAAACTCAAAATGGTGAAATATCTTCTGGAAAATAAGGCAGATCCAAACATACAGGACAAAACTGGGAAGACAGCCTTAATGCATGCATGCTTGCAAAAAGCTGGCCCTGAAGTGGTTTCTTTACTGCTTAAAAGTGGAGCCGACGTAAGTCTGCAAGACCATTCTGGTAATTCAGTTCTTGTTTACTCTGTGAATTCAGAGGATAAAGAAACCCTCCAAGTTGTTCTAGATGCTTGCAGAACAAAAGGGAAAGAAGTCATAATCATTACGAAAGAGAGATCTCCATCTGGAAGGCAAAGAACTAGGCAGTACTTAAATGTGCCTCCACCTGAGAGTGATGAATCTCAGTATCCAAGCTCTTGCACTTCTCCATCAGAAGTAGAAGTTAAAACATCTCTGTCTCCACCCACAAACTCAAAAGAAATAGAAAAGGATCTCTTTAACTTTGAAGAGCCTAATTACCCTGGAAGAAAGGAAGATGCACCTGAGCCATACTCTCCTTCAAGAAAAACACACATCGGACCTCAAATGCAGCACATGCATTCTGAACCTTGGATGAAAGCTCCCTCTTCACTCTTGGATCAGAGTCAAATATCCTCTTTACAAGAAGAGCTTCAAGATATAACTCCAGAGGAAGAATTGTTTCTTAAAATCAATAGTCTAGCCCTGTCTAAGAGATTTATCACCAGACATCACAGCATTGATATAAAGGATACCCTTAATTTCTTGAAAAACTTTGAGCAAACTGCCTCAAGAAAAATGTCATGTGATGAGATAAATTCTAATTTGCTCTTTGGCGAGACAAATAGGAGTGAAGTTCCAGTAGACCAGAATCCAGATTCAGCCCAAACAAGCTTTGTTTCTTCACTGAAGAGCATTGTTCAAAGGAGAAATTTAGGAGCAAATCACTACAGTTCTGATTCACAGTTAACCACAAGTTTGTGTCCTCTTACAGAAGACAGTAAATTGCTTTTAGGGAAGAAAAAGCTTTTCTCCCCATCACCAACATTGTCATCAAGTTCCAGAGAACTAATTGAAAACATGCCTCCCAGTTTCTTGAGCAGGAGAAATCATGCTATTTTAGAAAGGCGGGGTTCAGATCATACTGCCCTGGCTAGACCTGGTTTCCTTCCCCCTTTAAATGTAACCCCCCATCCCCCAATTCCTGATATTTATAAGATTAATACAATGGTTTCCTGTGGACAAAAAACCCTAATCCCAACTGTACCCACTTACCCCAAGGGCTTAAAAAGTAAGACACTATTAACAAGGAGGCAGTCATTACAAACTGAGCAGATCAAGCAACTAGTGAATTTTTAGCTGCTTATGGGGCAACAATAGTAAACAACTTGTAGATAAGAACAATATTACTCTTTTGGAGTATGAGAGTTGGTTACACAAAGATCTTGGTAACAGCAGTGCTATAGTTCAGTTCCTCTAACTCACTACTGAACATTTGCCATTGAGATGCAGCTACGAAAACTGTGTGCCCTGTGTGGTTGGTTTCAGCTACAGGATATTGCTGCCTTCATCAGACTCCATAATAAAAATGAGAAACTATAGTTATGATTCTCTATTGTCTACACAGAGAATGGAAGTAGAATTTTCTGAAGAGGCATTCAGCCCAGTCGTTTATAATGAGTCTGTTGGTGCCTTATCTACAGTGTGTGACTATTTTTGAACAGCTATTATATGACTAAGTTGTGTGCAGTGCAATGGAGAATTGGACTGTACAATCGCAAAAATCCAGTACACTCTTACCCAGTGTTCTTAAGCCCATTGATTTCAATAGGCTTAGTCATGGCTAATTCTGTGTTGGATTGTGGCTAGTGTCTATTATGTTTATGTCAAAGTGATCTTTTTAAAAGGTTATAAATAGCTATGGAGAGGTGAATGAACACTGAGGAAAAAATTACATAGACTTAGCAACAACTAAAAAAAGGGAAATGTATGAACAGAAGAAAATACAGCAATGTTTTATAAAATGGCTACAATTTATTCCACTTGAAAACAGATGGAAGAGCTGGCTTAAAATCCAACATGCTTTTCCAGTTTTAAAAAGCAAATGTTATCCTCCTATTTAGTTTTCTGAAGTGTTTGATGTTTCTCCAACTTGAGTATTTTTCAGTTAAAAAACAACAACCATGGAAGTGATAAAAATCAACCGGTAACATTTGGCTGCATTGAACTATTTTTTAAAATCTAGATATTTTCAACTATTTTTTGCGCTCTTCAGTTGTTTTCCTCTGCCCAGATTCTTGAACTTCTGCAGAACTTCAAAGTGCATGGGATCTGATGGTTTGTGGGTATCCTTTGTTTTAGGCTCTAGAGGCTGCAGTCCCACCATTGAACTCAATGGGACCTTTTTCTTAGACAAATACAAACTTGCTCTGTAAATAATGATAATATTGTATTCACGTGGTGGTAAAGCTTCACCACAAGGGAATAAGAGTGGAGAGAACCTCTAGGTGCATAAAATAATGCATCTAGTAGGATTAGGGAGCAATCCTAGGCATACTTAGACAGAAAAAGTTCTACAACTCCCAGCATGCTGGGGCTGGGTCATGCTGGAAGTTATAGGGTGTTTTCTGTGTAAACATGCATAGGATTGCACTGTTAATATCTTTAAATTAAGATCTTAGACGACGATACTTTGACTGGATTCATGCAACATGCTAACTCGTGATGTTTTATTTTTCGGAACAACCCATGACAGATTAGCGTGATGTCGATGGGATGTCTCCCTGCCACCATGGTTTATTTCTCCAATATTAGCCACCCTGAGAACCCACAGTCTGCAGTAAGGGTTATTTTTACCTATGATGGGTTAGCGTATCATCTGTCGCACAGTATGGATTACAGAGATTGCCTACAGAGCTGGTTGACGAGAGCAGCCAAAGATGCTGCTGTTGCTCTGTTCCTCTCAAGTGATCTGTATTCCCACCACAATGGAAGCTGGGATACCTAACCAGCTGTGTAAGGGGCTACAGGAAGAGGAGGGTGAAAGGGTTAAATAAACAACTCTGTGTAGCAGATGGGAGTCTGATGGAAGCACAGGAGGTTGTTTGCATAACCGCTTACCCAACGCAGCTTGACACCCATCATGGGTTTGTGTGATGTGTGAACCCAGTCATAAAAACAAAACACTCCTTACTATTTTATGCACCAACAACTGTCCCATTTTCTTCATTCTGCATTTGTGCCTTCCTTTTCTTCCTTAAAGCATCACAATTAAACATGCAGGAGTCTGAAGAGGGGGAGCGGAAAAGAAATGAAACTCCCATTACTCAAACTGGTGCCCTTCCTCTGCTGTGTTAGCTAGGTACTTTTCCATCGTGACACATGCTTGTATGGAGGCTCTTTTTCATGTGACTTCTCTCCCACAAGTGTGTGTGAAATCATGTAAATGAGACTTTGAAACACCTGGTGTGCATTTTCTTTTGAGATATGTGGTGCAGGGGACTACATTCTCCTGAAAAAGACAAAGGCAGCTGTCATCAGAATGTCAGCAGGGGCAGAGACAGGCTAAAAGGAGGCAGGGAGAGAAGACAAGTGAGAGAAACAACCAGTTTACATGATCAAGCAGCTCACTGGGTTATTTAAGCCATGGTGGGCTGCAGCTTTGAAGGAATGAGGAGACACACACCGATATGTTCTTGGCAGGAAGCATCTTTTATTGTCTCTTAGCATGGCTTATATAGATCTTTAGCAATGCTGTCCACGAGGACAGAATCTCGCTGTGCACGAGGACACAGCGTGATTCCACACAGTAGAACACACACATAATACAATATAATAGAGCACAGTATAAGACTGCAACATCATTACTGCAACAATGTTCATGGACTGGGAAATATTAGCTGGCCAGCAAGAACATCTTGTATGTAACCGGAAAGAGATTAGAGATAGAAAAAGAACGAGGTGAGGTGACATCAGGGTTTGCCCTACAACGCTTACTCAGCTGTTCTCTTCACAGCTTGTTGTTTTTGTCCAAACCTGGTGAGGGTGGGTTGTTGAGGTCTTTAAAATTGTCCATGGGTTCTGGTGGTTTGTTGACCAAATCAACTAACCACACTCGCTGGGTTTGGATGATATTCAAAATCACCCAGCACATGTGATTGTGCAAACCTGACCAGGATGTGTATCAGGGACTGTGGAGAAATTTCTCCAGGGTCCTTTGATTTGAGGGAGAAATTTACTGGTCAAAACACTGGTGGTAGGTCTCTCTCACACAACTGAAGTGCAACATAGGTATAAACTTACCTCCTCCTCTCTCTTCCTTTGGACTGCAACTATTCAGGCCCCATTCCAGTTCTAGTTGTGGGTAACTTCTGGGGCTGCTGGATGGTGATGTATCATCAAAAGACAAACTCAGTGACATCAGTGAGGCCAGCATGGGCATCATGACAGGGATGGCAATGTTCATGAACATACACATCTGTATCTATATTGTCTGCATGCAGAAAGCTGCTTCCTCTACAAGAGAGGTTTAAAGCTCTTTCAAGGCGCATTAAAAAAATTACCTCTACAAGAACGGAGCGCAAATCGGGCGTAGAGGTGCGTTATCTCACCGATTATGCGCATTATCGAATGCGTGTTAAATCGCGAGTTTTATTTTGCTCCGGCCGTTAAAGCGCATTTTGACTGTGTGAATATGCGCTTATGCGCATTAACAACTTGTAAAGCTCATTTTGGACATCTGTTAATGCGCTTCGCCGCCTCTCGTGCAGATGGATTAGGTGTAAATGCGCTTCTGCGATTATGCGCATAATCGCCTAACCAGGCGCAAAAGCGAATCCTTGTAGAGGGGACCCTTGCTAGATTGGAGCCAGTGCATTTTTAAATGTTTGCTCGACATTTTTCAAATTCTACAGACATATGCGATGAAAAACAACGTTGTTGTTTATGTTTTATGAGAGTGGGAAAGAGTGCTGGCTGATATTGTAAATGTCATCATTAACTTTTTGTAGCAGAACAGTTCCTGTAAAGAAACATTCATCGGATTTCTGTACTCACCGATAACTAACACTGTGTGGTTCTTTAAAAATGTTGGAGGTTTAATTTCTCAATTTCTGACTAATCCCAACAGTTAATAATAAACATTTTCTTGACTGCAAGCCCTGAACTATTAGCAGCACTCAGTTCTATGCTGTTAGTAATACTTTGGGAAATTCATTTTTGTATAAGAAAGTAGATCAATATTAAGGAAGCCAGCTATTTTATAATGGTAGTTAGTGTTACCTGCATATTAACATTATTCTCTACAACTAGATTCTCCTCAGTGTCCAGATTCTCAGCTACCTCATCAACTACTGTTTCTCCAATAACAGAAAAGAATCTCAAGAATCTTGTGGCACCTTAAATTCATTTTATTATAGCATAACCTTTTTGTGGACTATAGCTCACTCGGAGAAAGCTAATGTCATAATAAAATGTGTTAGTCCTCAAGTTGCCACAGGACTCTTGCTATTTTTGCTGTAACAGACTGACACAGCTACCCCCTTTGAAAATTGTTTCTTCCAAGATTCTTCCAAAATTAATCTGCTCAGATTCCCATGCTATTTCCTATCTCTCAACTTTTCACCTAAGTCTGTTTTCTGACCTTCCTGCAGATAAGGAGTACCATGGGAACTATCCAAGAGTGGTTCAGGCACATCTTTTTCCACATCTGCACTTTCATAAAGCAGAGGGAAGTGGGAGTCTGTAAACTATTAAAAGAATTTGTGGGGCAATATTTAGAGTGAAACAGAAGATATTTGCACATTCAGAATTATTACCAATTTTATATTGCACGTATAATTAAACAATGTGGACTATGTGAAAGTAAAGAGGAACAAAGCACAGCAAGAGTTCAGTTTTGCTAATACTGGGATGTACCCAGTCGCTGCATGAATGTTAAGTTAAATGCTTGATTTCTTAACACTGCATACTGTGCATTCCTCATTTCAAAACAACTCTATAGCAGATTTCATTACTCAGTAATGTGACTTATTTTTAAAGCTATATCAGGTAAAGTAGGAGTACAATTATGTATTATGAAATGGCAAAGACCACTTATGAACAGATGAGCACAATTTTGAGGGCTGTGGATACTTTCACAAAATGGCTGCCATGGTAAGTGTGGCCAGACATAAAACACCCAATTCCCAAAGGCAAACTTGTGAGGCTACAAGAAAAGTAACATGCTCAAGGAGGTAGAAGTGTGGATTGAACTCTGAAACACAAAACCACTCTCCTAATCAGTTTCTGCTTTAAAAAAAATGGGGCTCAGAGAAAAGTGACATGGCTAGGTGTCCTCCACACGAGACGTTTAATGAGCCTTGAAAGCTCATTATAAATTTTACCTCCACACCAGCGGAGCGCAAAACGGGCGTACAGGCGCGTTATCTCCCCAATAATGCGCATTTTCGAATGCGCGTTAAATAGCGACTTTTATTTTTCTCCGGCCGTTAAAGCGCATTTTCGCCGTGTGAACAAGCGATTATGCGCATTAACGTCTTCTAAAGCGCTTTTTGGACATCAATTAATGCGCTTCGCCGCCTCTCGCTGCCTCCCGTGCAGAGGGATTAGGCGTAAATGCGCCTCCGCGAAAATGCGCATAATCCCCGAACCGGGCGCAAAAGCGCATCCTTGTGGAGGGGGCCTTTGAAACTAAGAACAAGACAGAGTGGCATCTGAGCCCCAATCACATATTTGCTCCCACAAAGCACCCATTTTACAGAAGGCAAGCTGGTGATGCTCAGAGAAACACAGATAACACACCACACCAAGGTAAGCAAATAAGCCAGCTAACTACTCTGGCAGGCAAAACACATACAGGGCACAGAAAAAATCCTACTCCCTGCCACGCTACCCCCCAAGCATATTCTCCATCAACTTCAGCCTAACTTTTTCTTTTTTTTTTTCTAAATGGCAGAACATTATTCAAAATGAAGTGCTGAGTTCCAGCAACACACTGAATTTTCTAAGAATGTCTCTGGAGCCCATGAGGGGCTGAAAGGCATTCTTTTGGGGGAGGGGGTTGAGATCATCCTCAAGGACAGCATGTTGCTTTGCAATGTGCCAGCATTTAGGGGAAAAGAGTAATTAAAACATATTTTAAAAAAAAAAACAACAAAATATGATAGGCAGGGAGCATGGATGTTGCCATGGGAGGTATTCATGGGTAAATTTATGGGGGCAGAATTCAATTTTGAAGAAGCTCAAGGGGGCTGCATTCCAGTGATGGGCAGAGCTGGAGGCAAAAGTGTTTGGGCCAAAAATGCAAATAATGCCAGTATATTGTAGCTTAAAGCTCTTACTACCAGTAAACTAAATCTTAGGAGGGATTTCTGCTTTTTAGAATTGGTGGGGGGGGGGACTGCACAAGAGCTGAGAAATAGCCAAATAGGGGAAGGAGGTGGGGCCATCTGGGGAAACCAGACCTGAGGTTCCCCATCCCTGCCTTGAACAATAGTCCTTTAAAATCCTAGTCGTTGGAAAGTGGCACCCTCACCCATTAATTTCAATTAGCCTGACTGTTCATCCTGGTGTATTTATCTTTGCTCTCTGACAGATGTGCCTATAAAGAATCCATTCCCATGAAACATTCTGTGCATGGCAGCCACAGGTTTTCAAATGTAAACCTTTTCGATTTCCCTCCCTAATTGCACTATACTCCTACACTTATCTTAAAAGTTTTTCCCCCTAAATTTAAACTGATCTCTAATAAAGAGATCACAATCTGTCTTGACTTCGAGGTGTAGGTGCTATCTACCAAGGTGGCCATGTGAATGCTGATGACATTCAGTTAAACCAAGTAATGTATAGGCACCACGTGGCTGAATAGACACAGTGGAGATCTAGAATTAAACCTCCATGTGGAAGCTGTGTTGGGTAATACAATAAAATGCACAGTGACAATTTCTCTGATGATACAGGTATGATGATTATCTGGCAAGAATTATAGATACTTATCTGATCCCATCTTTCTGAAAACCAGTAAATCAACATGTCAAAAGATTGTAAAATTATCTTATTTAAATTGTTTTAACTTTGTAGGCCGCCTAGGGTATGCTGTATATAGGTGGGATGTAAATTGAATAAATAATAATAATAATAATACCCAAGAAAGTAATCTAGTTTAGGACATTTATTGCTAATTTAGTAAGCTAAAAGAGGACCCCGCATTAAATTTTTGACCTAGTACACCACAAGTATTTGACCTGAAATATTTGAGAAGAGAAAATTAAAGAACACTTAAAGCGATTTAAATGTTACATTATGGAATACTTGTACAAATGTAAACTCAATAGCATACCTGGCTGGGGAATGCTGGGAACTGGAAGGCTTTTCTGTCTAAACATGCATAGAATTGCACCCTTACACAGTTTAAATTTAAGGAAAAAACCAAAGGTACTGAAAACTGTTGACATGCTAATTACTTATAGCAACCCAAAGAGCTGTACGATTTGTTGCCAACCACTTATCTATTTTAACAGAGTTCAACTCACTTCCAGTAAAGCTGTTGGGGCATCTTCAGTTTCGCTGTCACTACTTATTAGTTCCATTTCATACTGAGAGATATATATATATATGTATTTAGATGACATATACATATTTTCTCACATTCTTGCTGGGGTTAATCACCTGAATATCATTAATTACTACTTTGAAGCCGCCAAGCTTGCCTGATACTGTATCTGCATTTGGCATCCTCTCATTGATACTGGTGAATTTATGACAAGGAAAATTTTCCACCGAAAAAGTAAAGCACTGGGGAAAAAATCCATTTTGTTTTATTAAGTTTCTAGCCCATATGGCTGTGAAGGTCAGCTAGGAAGCAAATGGCTGCTGATTGATAATTTCAGAAACCATGTTTTGTAATAAATTGCTAATTGCCATGTTTTCGAATGGGATGCTGTATTTTGATATTTATTTTATATTTATCACAAGCCGCTTCTGGGCATAGTCTACTTTGGAAAAGCAGTATATAAATAAAGCAAAGTAAAATGGACAAACTTTAAAAACTTTGGGGCCAGGCTATCTTAAGAACTGCTTCTTCCCATATATACCATCCCAACACTCAGAGTGACATCTGAGGCCCTGCTCTGAATTTCTCTACTGTCTAAAGTGTGGCAAATGGGCTGGCATACTGCAAGGGAGCTTTTTGGTTGTGGTACCCTCCTGGAAGGGGAAGGAGCATCTGGCTCCATTATTGCTTGGGTTCCGGCAATTAGTGAGAACACTGGTTTTTTCAGTGGGGCCTTTTGTGGAAAATGCTGGCTGACTGAATTACTGCTGCTCAGTCCCAGCGTTCTAACTAGGGGTGTGCACGGACCCCCCGGATCGGATCGGGACCCGGATCGGGACCTCCAATTTTGTCCCGGACCGGTTCGGACAAAATCGGAGGCCCCCCGGACCGGATCGAGTCCGATCCCGACCCAAAAATCATAAATTTTTGGATCGGCCGCCATTTTTTTCCCCATAGACTTGCATTGCAATGCAAGTCTATGAGGAAAAAATGGCGGCGGGTGGCTGAGGGGGGGCCTAACTCCCTCCCCCCCCCCCCGGGGCCGTCCGCTGTGGACGGCCCCGGCAGGTAAGCCCCCTCCCCCGCGCTCCCTACCCCCCCTGGGGCCGCCCGCTTCCATCCGCTGGCGCCCGCGGGCGCCAGCGGATAGAAGCGGACGGCTCCGGGGGGGGGTAAGCCCCCTTCCCCGCCACTGCTTACCTTCTCGGCCCGTCCGCTCTCGTCCGGCGCCGGCGGCTACTACCAGCGGGCTCCGCGGCCTACTCTCGAGTAGCGCGCCGGGTGATGACATCACCCGGCGCGCCACCCTGGAGTAGGCCGCGGAGCCTGCTGGTAGTAGTAGGCGCCGGCGCCGGGACGGGAGCCGCCGGGACGGGAAGGTAAGGGCCCCCCTCCCCCCTCCGCGCGCCCCCTCCTCCCCTCCACGCACCCCCTGCTTACCTTCCCGGCCCGGCGGCTCCCGTCCGGCGCCGGCGCCTACTACTACCAGCAGGCTCCGCGGCCTGCTCTAGAGTAGCGCGCCGGTGATGACATCACCCGGCGCGCCACCCTAGAGCAGGCCGCGGAGCCTGCTGGTAGTAGTAGGCGCCGGCGCCGGGACGGGAGCCGCCGGGACGGGAAGGTAAGGGCCCCCCTCCCCCCTCCGCGTGCCCCCTCCTCCCCTCCACGCACCCCCTGCTTACCTTCCCGGCCCGGCGGCTCCCGTCTGGTGCCGGCGCCTACTACTACCAGCAGGCTCCGCGGCCTACTCTAGAGTAGCGCGCCGGGTGATGACATCACCCGGCGCGCCACCCTAGAGCAGGCCGCGGAGCCTGCTGGTAGTAGTAGGCGCCGGGACGGGAGCCGCCGGGACGGGAAGGTAAGGGCCCCCCTCCCCCCTCCGCGCGCCCCCTCCTCCCCTCCACGCACCCCCTGCTTACCTTCTCGGCCCGTCCGCTCCCGTCCGGGGCCGGCGGCTACCACCAGCAGGCTCCACAGCCTGCTCTAGAGTAGCGCGCCGGGTGATGACATCACCCGGCGCGCCACCCTAGAGCAGGCCGCGGAGCCCGCTGGTAGTAGCTGCTAGTGCCGGACGGGAGCGGACGGGCCGAGAAGGTAAGCGCCCCCCTCCTCCCCCCCCCGCTGTCCACTTTCATCGGTGGGCGCCCGCTGGCGCCCGCCAATGGAAGCGGCGGTGGGCGCCAGTGGGCGCCCGCCGATCCGCCGATCCGCCGAACCGGTTCGGAGCCTTTTCGGACCGGTTCGGATTGGATCGGCCGATCCAGCTGCGGGATCGGAAATCGGATAATTTATCCGATTTCCCACTGGACCGGACTCGGATCGTGGATCGGGTCCGATCCAGTGCACATCCCTAGTTCTAACTAGCTTATCTGACCGTTGCATGTATTTCCCTGCACCCATTGGTTGCATTCAGGGTTTAAATTTTTCCACTTACGCTTTAAAAGCAAAACATAGATGGACATGAAACGGAAAGTAGAGCGGAGTTATTTAATTGATGACTCAATTTTAAAAATATGTAATCCATTTAAAAAGGGTTTTTTAAAAAAGCACATACGTTCTTTTTAATGTAATTGCTTATAAACCCAAAGGTGGCAAGCATCATTTTTTCTTCATTTCCATCCCACAATAGGGAATGCCTCTTCTAAGAGTATGTCTACGACGACATGTGTGTAGTACCTAAAAACAAAGGAAGTATACTTCTTGCTTCACAATATTGTTTTCACCCATATGCAGATATAATGCCTTCTTCTCCCAGGCATTTAACAGCGTATGTAGAGGGTTTTGTAGTGGTGGTGGTGGTTTGACCCAGAATAGTTGCTTTTAAATGAATATTGTCTTTATACCTGTATTAATGCTTTTTATGTTTTTTAAATTTTGTATATTAATTTTTTTTACTGTTTTTAATGTTTGTAAACTGGCCAGAGAGCTTCAGCCATGGGGCGGTATATAAATGCAATAAATAATAATAACAACAATAATAATAACAATAATAATAAATAATAATAAAAGAAGTCCTACTAATTCACAGCGTTCATTTACTAGGCTGACCAGATAAAATCCAGCTCATGGCTCATGTAACTTTAACAGTTGTAGAGAAAAAGGGAATTTCAGCCAGTGTCATTTGTATGCAATTAGTTCCTGGTGATATTCCCTCTTCATCACAGCAGTTAAAGGTGCAGGCACTATACTAGAGTGACCATATACAAAAGAAGGCAGGGCCCCTGCAACTTACCTGGATTTTATCTGGTCACCCTAATTTAAACAATGGTGATTTTCACAAGTGGATACTTGGAACACTGCTTCTTTGTGTTGTCCTCCAATTTCTCTTGCACAGTGTGGCCTTACACTGGTCTTGGGACCATCAACCTTCTTTGTGGAAAGACAACTCTTGTTGTTGTTGCTGCTGTTTTAAAAACCACTCTTTTCCATAAAGACAGAGGTTTTGTTATACTCTTCCTCCTTAAATTCTAGCTGATGTACTGTACTGTAACTTTTTATGAGGCTGTATTCTGCAAATACAGGATACACTTTACTTTCTATTTAGAGAAAGGTCACTGTGTTAGTCTGTTGCAGCAAAAATGAAGAGTACTGTGGCACCTTAAAAACTAGCACCATTATGGCTTTTGTAAATTATGAAGTGTATATATGCTTTTGTCTACTTCATCAGATGCATTGCAAGTGGACTCTATAGTCCACATAATTTATGCCATAATGTATTTATTAGTCTTTAAGGAGTCACAGGATATTGTTTTAATTTCTAACAATCTTATTTGAATGTCTTCAAAAAACCTTGCTATAGTGTAGCAGGTAACAAGTGTGTCAGCTTTTCAAGGTAACTACCCAAACATTCTACATCTAACTCCCCCAAGTAATCTGTCTAATTTGGTTTGAAGCATTAATAAAGTTATTACATTCAGGCAATCTGTCTGGTTACAGAAGCACCATTCTGCCGCGCCCGGCCAACGGCCTGGGTGCGGGGAGGCTTTTGCGGGAGGGGGAGAGAAGAGCAGAGACGTGCCCACTCCCGATTGGCGAGCGGGGAATCTAGCGCCATTTGGAGGGGATGGGTGGAAAGCTATATAAAGCAAGCCACCCTCCTTCTCCTCCATTACTGAGCACGAGTGACTGGGGCGATCCGGGAGGATTTGCAGACTTGGCTTATGTTTTTGAACGAATTTAATGGTGTCTCTTTTTGGAGACAGGAGCTTCTTATAGAAGCTGAGATGCAGATCCATTCCGACGCTTCTGGAGCTCTGGTGTTTGGGATCATCTGGGGTGATAGGTGGTGCGCCCAGAGGGATGGAGTTCTTCAGCTATCCTTAGAGACACGACGTTCTTGGAATTTTTTCCAATATACGTAGCCGTTCACATTTGGACAGTGGAGTTTTCAAACTCCACTGTGTTATTTTGGTGCGATAATCAAGCCACTGTACACGTCATCAAAATATTGACTTCTAGGAACACCAGAGTTATGGCAATGCTCAGGAAATTTACGTTGCATTGTCTCCGCCACAATATTCTGTTTCGCACTCGACATGTTCCAGGATTGGACAATTCGATCACCGACGCTTTATCGCGTCAGCAGGTCCAGAGATTCCGGGATCTTGCTCCTTGGGCTCGTCAGCTACCGGAGAACTTTCCGGACATCCTTTGGGAGATTGGCGACGAGAAGTCGAATGCGCTATGTGGCAGTCTATAGCACCAAGTACGAAGGCAGCCTATTTGAGAGAATTTTTAGCCTTCAGAGAGGAGTTGCAGTTGTCCCAGGTATGGCCCATTCCCGTGGAGCATATCCTGCAGTTTTGTGTTGCTTCACGTCAAAAGGGTCTTTCGGCAAGGACCATAACAGGTAAGTTGGCCGCCCTGGCGTTCTTAGCGAAAGTTCAAGGGGTGGTAGATAATACCACGGATCTTAGGGTTAGATGTGCTCTTAAGGGATCTCGTCCACCAGATCCTCGACGCCCGATTTCACCGGAGATTTTGTTGCAACAAGGTGCGCAATGGAGGTTGTTATGCTTTTCTCCTTATGAGATAGCATTATTTCAGGCAACAGCACTGATTGCTTTTTTCGGAGCCTTCAGGATTTCAGAGCTGCTGGCATTTTCCAAATACGATCGTTCGGAGCGGGCGATCCGGTTTCAGGATCTTTTGTTCAACAATCAGGGTATTTTAATAACCCTCATATGGTCAAAAACCGATCAGGAAGGTAGGGGGGTGTCTATTCAGCTGAATTTGGCCCCATTGGGGGAATTATGCCCAGTACGTGCTCTGAGAGAATTTATCTCCCTGCGTGGTGAAACACCAGGGATGTTGTTTTGCCATCAAAACCAAGCCCCGCTTACCAAGTTTCAATTCTGGGCGGTCGCGAAGAGAGCCTTGCAAGCATTAGGTTTACCTGAGACAATATTTGCATTTCACTCTTTTCGGATTGGTGCAGCTTCTACCGCTGCTGTTGCAGGCTTTTCCACCTCTCAAATTCAGGCTGTTGGCAGATGGCGATCCACGGCGTATAGAACGTATGTTCGCAAGCTCTCATAGTGGGAGATGGATGTCGGCAGGGATTTCAAAATCATATGTGTTTGTTGTAGATCGCTGGAGAGGCCTTGCCCCAGTTCGCGTGATCATCTGTGGCCACAGCTACATCTTCTGGGCCAGCAGGAGGGCCGCCAATACGAGCTTTGGATCCCAGCTGAGGATGAGTCGTCAAGCCAACATTACGTGGTTGGGTAGACGAGGTATGCGGTGGGAGCGCCTCCTGGCCAATTGCTTCATCAACAGGTGGCACGTGCTGCGCCCCAGGTGCTGCTAATACACCTGGGTGGCAATGATTTGGGTCTACTGAAGGGCAAGGCCCTAATTTTGCAAGTGGTTGCCGACTTTCAGTCCATCAGGCAAAGGTGGCCCGGCATTTTGATTGTTTGGTCGTGCATACTACCCAGGTTTGATTGGAGAATGGGTAGTGATAATAAGGCTTTGGACAAAGCCCGCAAAAAAGTGAACATCGAGATCTTTAGAGACCTGACCAAATACAGCGATTTTAGCATCCAGCATCCAGATATCAATCTTTCCCGGAGGGAGCTTTATAGGCTAGACGGGGTCCATTTGTCGGACCAAGGGAATGATTTATTCTTGCACGATCTGCAGAGGGGCCTGCTTGAAGCAATAGTTTTTAGGTGTGGCGTGAGCGACTAAGCGAGTGGCTTGATGCTCCCAGTGGCGGATAGGAAGGGGCATCCAGAGAGGTATGGCTAGTGGTGAGCATTCACAGGCACTGTAACAGTGACTGGTAATTCCTGAGGCTCCCAGCTTTGAGCCTTGCGGCCTGGCTTGGGAGATAAGGGTTACCTTTGAGACCAACCCTTCTCACCTACCCAGAGCCATGCGGCCTGGGGGGAGGCGACACAGGAAGGTCTCCCTCCCTGAAAGGGGCAGCACGTGGAGAGGCGGAGTTAGTCCGCCTACTCACGGGCAAGAATGGCTCGCCCGAACCGGGGAAAGAGGGGCCTGTGGATAGGCCTATACTGGATGCCCCTTAGGATCCCCTTTGCAGATCTTTCAATAAATGTGGCCCTTGTTTAAACCCATTTTCGTGTCTTGACTCTTTATTTACTCCGTCCTTCCTCAAGCGCCATTCTGCCGCACCCAGCCAACGGCCTGGGGGCAGGGAGGTTTTTGTGGGAGGGGGAGAGAAGAGCAGAGACGTGCCCACTCCCGATTGGTGAGCGGGAAATCTGGCGCCATTTGGAGGGGATGGGTGGAAAGCTATATAAGGCAAGCCACCCCCTTCTCCTCCATGCGGCTCCCTCCCTCCCTCCCTGTTCTCAGTGTGGGTTCGCCGGTTGCCTATTGGAGCCGAGTAGGAATTTTTTACTCATGTTCTGAATTGGCCATGAGTTTTTTCACCTACTCCACACTGTGAGACGGCCAGGGTGCAGTTAAATAGGTAAATTTGGTTAATAAGTTAACTTGGTCGCATTTTGAATCTGGCAGATAGGAAGGGGCATCCAGAGAGGTATGGCTAGTGGTGAGCATTCACAGGCACTGTCACGGTGACTGGTAATTCCTGAGGCTCCCAGCTTTGAGCCTTGCAGCCTGGCTTGGGAGATAAGGGTTACCTTTGAGACCAACCCTTCTCACCTACCCAGAGCCATGCGGCCTGGGGGGAGGCAACACAGGAAGGTCTCCCTCCCTGAAAGGGGCAGCACATGGAGAGGCAGAGTTAGTCCACCTACTCACGGGCAAGAATGGCTCGCCCGAACCAGGGAAAGAGGGGCCTGTGGATAGGCCTATACTGGATGCCCCTTAAGATCCCCTTTGCAGATCTTTCAATAAATGTGGCCCTTGTTTAAACCCATTTTCGTGTCTTGACTCTTTATTTACTCCCTCCTTCAGCAAGTAAGTAGCTCTCTTAACAATAGACTGTATCAGAGAAATTGTATCAGAGACAGGCTGATAATTTCAGCAGCAGCTTTATTATGGCTGAGGAAAGAGATTATGTAACATCAAATCATTTTAGAATCATTACAGTTTCCTTTATGTATTCTCTAGTGCACACAGTCACTGGTAATATAAAACAGATAACCTGTATCTATATGGATAAAATTCTTCAGTTTCCAAACAGAGCAAAGCTTTGTCTGGAGTACTATGAGATAACGTAAAGTAGGTTTTATGGGAAATACATAAATAAGTTTACTCAAATTTTAACAAAAGGCCCTGTGATTACTAATATATAGGTAATGGAAAAAACAGAAAAGGACTAATATCCATGTAAAGAATAATTACATTTTAAGTGGATGGTTATTGGATTTGCCTTCTATAAATATACAAAAAGCTTGGACCTGAATGTTGAATGTTCAAGGGGCATATTTGTTTAAGAACTGAAGTTGCATTTGCTTTTAATGCAACATTATTTTAAAGCAGAATAAAAAAAAACCTTTTTATTTCAGAAATCTTTACAGGAGAAGCGACTCTTCATAAGAAGAACAATGCTGGATAAGATGAAACGCCTATCTAGTCCAGCATTCTGTTCTCAAAGTGGTTCACCAGCTGCCTATGGGAAGCCCATAATCAAGACACCAGGGCCATAGCATCCACCTGCTCATGTTCCCCAGCAACTAGTATTCAGAGACAAACTGCCTCTGATACTGGAAGTAATATATAGTCATTATGACTAATAACCGCTGATGCCTTTATCCCCTGTGGGGATTGCAGCAAATGGTTAGTGAGCGTGTTTCAACCATGGTTATGTAGCCACCATGGTTAGGAATGGTTCATATGATGCGCTAAATCATGGTTCACATGACACACTAAACAATAATGTTTAGCTCAAAATGCTTAACTACAGTGTCTTTGCGTGTCATCTGAACAGGGTCAATTAATTTTTCAAATCCCCTCTTAAAGATATTCAAATGGGTGGCTATCACTGCATCTTGTAGTAGCAAATTCCATACTTTAACTATGTGCTGTGTGTTGAAGTATTCCATTTAACTGTTTTGTTCATAATTGTTGTACACTGTTGTTCTAATTCCAGAAAGTTAAATACATAAAATCAATATAGGGATACATTTTATTAGATTAACATGCTGTGCAGTGATTAAGATTCTTGCGTAGTGAGGAGGAAATCATATTAATCTATTAAAGCAGCACAGTATGAATCAGACGGACAAGATCATACACATTTTAAAAACTAGCATCTGCTTCTTTACCCTGTTTAAAGCCTGTTGCCACCCATCCCCATCCCTCCGTGATTTGCCAAGATAAAATAGGGCAACAACATAAGAAAGGGAAAGGGGCTGTATAGTATACAGTCAATTTGAGAACTCCAAGCCTGGAAAGAGGATAAATATATCTTGAAAGCAAGACACAATAAAACATTTGCAATAATCTATTTTGGTTAAATCTTTAATTTAAAAAAACGAAGTCGCTTGGAATCCTAAGTTCCGCCTCCATTCATGCAATTGGGGGTGGGGTGGAGGATTTCTCCCCAAACCTGCCGCCATTGGTAGTCCCTCACCCAATACCCCATGCCATTCCCAAGGGTCAACTAACCTACAGGAGCAGATTTGGAGGGACAGAGGGAAAGGGAAGAAGTGAAAGCCCAATTCCATTAACTTTACTGCAATCATGAAACAGAAGGAAAGTCAGGATCCAAGCCTGTGCATTTTCCACAGGCAACAATATGATGCTACAAAGTATCATTAACTGAACAGTCAGTTTTCTTTATGCTGTGATTTGCAATCCTATAGCTTTTCTGAATTCAGATTTTTGTGGTTCTAAGATATCATAAAAAACTCTACTTTTATCAAAGCTGTCTCTAATGAAGAGTAGATCTTCTACAGAATATTCATCATGTTTTCCTGTCCAAATGGTCAGAGTATATCTGGAATTAGAATCATGAAAACTGTTTTTTTTAAAAAAATTACAGAAATTTACAAACAACTAAACTAAGCAAATAACATTTATACTGAACATAATAAAAATGGCTCTACGAAATGAAAGCTACTCTCTGATAGGAATAGCATGCAACCTACTTCATCAACCATGGCTCATGATTTATGAAGCCAACAACGTGTGCCTGGGCCAAGTTCTCCTCTTTCATCCCTGGCTCTCACACATTGGCTATGGAACTTCATTCCAGGCTTTTGTTCACCCAGAAAACCTTTGCAGGCCTATAAAGAATGAATGTGGGCATAATGTGTTGAAGGGGTGTAAGACTCCAACCCCAATCTTACTGTGTTCAAGCAGGAAGGTCTGAAGGCAGACTTTATGTACGTTGAGCTTACCATACTTGCAATTGGGAACTGTGCGGAAGGTCAGGGGTGGAGTAGGCACAGGCAGGGATGTTGAGGGCGATGCTGGCGTGTGTGCCTCTCCTTCATGCTTTATGCCCACATGCATTCTTTGAATGCCTGCACAGGGCTAGAGTTTGGTCTTACATCTAAACTGGGGGTTTTCTGGCATAATGCAAGTTAACAAACCCAGATGATAAGCACTATCTAAATGCCAAATATTATTATAGTTGAAGTATGTGTGCATTAGCTATTTTATTTCCCCCAATTGCCATTAGCATCAATAATACAACTGCTGAACTATACACCTGAGACACACAATAGGACTTAGCCATCTTTAATGCTAAGCTTTGTATGTGTAGAGCAGGAATGGGCAACTTGTGGTCCATCAGATGTTTTGGCCTATAGTTTTCATTGTCCCTCATCATGGGATATGTTGACTAGAGCTCATGGGAGTTGTGGCCCTCAAGATTGTTTGGCCTACAAGTTGCCCATCCTGGTTGCAGAAGCTTCCCATTGTCTTGCATGAGGGAGAAATACACAACCGACAGTGAACACACAAAACATTTTATCATCACAGGATGGAAAGCCAGTGTGCATTTAAGGCAGGAGGTACTGACCCTTGGATCATATGTTTTATATAAAAATAATCTTCATTACATGCTTCTGTAAACCAGAACCATGAACTAACATGATAAATTAAAAACAATTCATTACTAAAATGAATAGCCAATTGGAATTAATCATACCTGTCTGATTGCTGTAATAACCACAGAAGTTCGGATATTGACTGGCGCACCAAAGCAGCTCTTACAGGAAATGTTATTGGCTGAGTAAAATCTCTGCATATTGCTGCCATCTCCTGCACCATTGCTGAACTATAGCCTACAAAAAGAACAAACAGTACACCATTCAAGGACTGAATCCATAGTCTCATTGGCATTGTAGATTGTAGGTTCTTAAACGTTGCAGTCACAAAATATTAATTCATCAAGAACCCTTTTTTCAGGAACCAGGATGCATGGGAAGAAACAATGAGCAGTGAATGGATGAGAAACCTTGCAAAAATTTCTGTGGACTGTGGAGCATACACAAAATGTTTCTCTCCAAAATAACATTTCTTTTTAGATAGCTGGGGAAACAGACTTTACAATAATAACGAAGAGTCTTATGGCATCTTAAAGACTAGCACATTTATTCTGGCATGAGATCCTGTGGACTATTGCCCACTTCATGAGATGCATGTAGAATTACGGAGAAGTTCAGGTTTATATACAGTACATATGGTGGGGAGGGGGAGGAAAGAATTGTAATCAGTGAGGTCAGAAGGAAATGAAATGCAGTGACAATCACATTATTAACAGTGGTCATTTACAAAGCAGTTATTGCTGATAACACAAACATCCTTGCAACTGGTAAGTCAATTAACACAAGTAATGTGATTTTAAAAATCCTTCAGCCTGATTCAAGCCTGAGGCAAGAGAATTAAATTTGTTGATGAATTCTAACTCAATTCTAACTTACTCATTCTAATCCCCCTTCAAAATGTCTTTGCTCTACAATAGTCAGTTTAACGTCAGATAAATTTTCGCAATGCCCTGTATGTGCAGACTTTTGGAAGAATTGGTTTGTAATCTGAATTCAGGTCTGGATTGTAATCCGACAGGATGCTCTTCAAAATAAGTATGGATTCACATCCATTCCAATGTCAGTAATGAAGAAAAGCCAAAGTAAGATGCACCTTTGTGTGTGTGTGTGGGGGGGGGGGGGTAAGCAATCCATTCTGTGAATCTCTAATTTGTCCTAGGCATGTGTCAGGGTTATAGCTCACTATTCACTGAAAAGTGTATATAATCTAGACAAAGCAAGAAAATGGTGAACCATGACCATGATGAATGTCTTGGACATATCAGAACATTCATGTAATGTGGTCGACCCTATCAACCAAAACTGGTTGCCTGCCACCATCTTAAGAAGTCAATTCTATCTGAGTTAAGGGGACAGCTCTGCGTGCTCATTCGTTTGTTTTAAAATAAAGCTTCCTTCAGTGGGGAATCAACTTCCGGGCTAGGAAGCATCAGGATTTCCACACCTGAAAAGAACATATGATGGACAGAAGTGACCAAGACCAAAGAAACAGATATTAACATAAAAGAAGAAATTATGTAAATGATAACTAATGGACATCATTTCCTAGAATGTATATGATTAGTAAGATAAATTGCATAGTAAAGCATCTGGCACAATAGTAGTAGGTGGATGAATTTGAATGAAGTTTTGGTAAGCATCCCACACTGCTGCTGCGCTTTCCCTAGTTCTGTTGGGCCAGCAGAAACAACCTGTAGCACAACAGGAACTAGCAGTTCCTAAAATAACACTGAAAAAAAGCAGAAACACTCATTTCCAGAACAGCTGAATTCCTTTCTGTAATCACTAGCTCCTGTTGTGCTAGTGGTCAGTTCTGCTAGCACGGGGGCAGTGTAGGATACAGCCCATTATCTAGTTACAGATCATTCTTACCTTTATTGCATTTTAGATTACTCCATCCAGTTGTCCATCCCAATGATAAGGTTACATCTGGAAAAAATGATGTCACTGTTTCTAGAAATCCCTTTACATCTACTACACAGTTACTTCCATTTGGTCCAGGAAGAATGTCTGCATTCACCCAAATGGGTTGCCTGAGTTTTATGTCTCCAAGAAGCCTCATTGAGGGATTCACAGCTGCTAGGCTATAAACATAAGACAACACATTCTTAATATATACAGAGTGGGGAAACGTGCAATACATTTTACACTATTTATCAATATATGCTAGGATCAGTTCAAGGGCCTGTTTTGACAATGGCGCATTGGCACCTTGTGCCCCCAAAACCCTGTGGTTTCGTTCCTGTGGGGTTGCGCCACATTATTCCCATGCCAAAAAGTGAGCGCGGGGTTTATACGGATCATTGGGGGAGCTACCGCTGCCCATCCCTCCTTGGCTTTCCCCCTCTTACCTCATGGGGATTGAAGCCAAGGGAACTTTCTCCCCAGCAAAAGGGAGACTCTTCTCCCCATACCAGAGGCAGCACAGCTGTGTTCCGTCAGCCATTTGGTTCACCGGCCCACCCCCTCCCCCCTGCCCAAGGAGACTACAACCAATCAGGGCTTGCCATCTGCCCGGCCACATCTCCGCCTCGCTCCAGAGCAGCGATAGACTGTGGATGCACCATCCTCATCTCACTCTGGAGAAAAAAGTCAGGGTAAGTCTCCAACATTTTTACTTCGGAGCTTCAGGGGAAAGCAGTGGCTGCTGCATCGTATAAGCACCACAGCGCCACTACGGAGCCACCCTGGGGCTTTCCTCATGTATAGACAGCCCCCAGATAATACTCTTTACAAGCAACTTCTAAGGATCCTCAAACCCATCAACTTCCAGTTCAGAAAATTAAAGTGATTATAGATTAACTGTAAAAGGATACATATTGAAGTCACACATACATGTTAAATGTAGTGTGATGCTTTATGGTTCATGCTGTCTTTTAATAACTGTTACAGCTACTTCTTTTGTTTGTAAATTTATATACTGTAGCTGCTGGTTTCTCTAACGTTGTATGCTTTCACTGATATTATTTATTGCATAATGTAATACTGTAAGCCATTCTCTGTATTGTAATTCCAATTGCAATAGAACAGTGGGTTCTAAGTCATTTCTCATGGTACTGTATTAATCTTTGTACTAGCTAAGGTAAAATGTCATAATTTGCAATACTGTTATAACACTGTTAAAATAGTATTTTGTAGGGTGACCATATGGAAAGGAGGACAGGTATCTTTACAGATATCCTGTATCTTTAACAGTTGTTCAGAAAAGGGGATTTCAGCAGGTGACATTTGTAATGCAGGCAACACCTGGTGAAATTGCCTCTTCATCCCAACAGCTGAAGCTGCTGGAGGTTTGCCCTCTTTTGTAACTGCTCATTCTAGGGCTCCTGCAACTTTAACTGTTGTGATGGCAAGGGAATTTCACCAGGTACTGAATGCATACAAACAACACCTGCTAAAATCCCTTTTCTAAACAACTGTTAGATACAGGAGCCCTGTCCTCCTACCATACGGTCACTCTAGTATTTTGGGACATTTCTAAGGCTTGTATCCAATGTTAGCCTAATTTAAATGCCATTAATTTAAATGGGTCTACTCTAAGTAAGACTAATATTGGAGTCAATCCTTACAGCACAATCCTAAGCAAGTTTACTCAGAAGTAAGCCCCAAGTTGAATGGGACATATTCCCTTGCATGTGTGTTCAGGACTGCAGCTTTAATCTTACGTTTTAATCATGTGAAATCTCTATACAGTTTTCTCAAATACCTTTTAAAATCGAGCTTGATGCCCTTGTTAGTGTTTTTAATTTCATTTAGCCATTCCTTTAGTGTGTTATCACTACTTGTTTCAGGTGGATGAGCCATGATTGGTTCATCACTTTCTGCTCCTTCATGAAGAAGGACATCTGCTTCTATCATGTGAGCTGTACCTGTTTCATTTAGAAAAGCAAGAACAGAAAAAGAAAAGCAACAGGAATTTTAAAAAGTTATTTGTATAAATTGTTTTCTATCATTTATATATCACACAAGAACTAGTTTTATCCAGTGGAGGGACATCACTCAGTAACTCATTGGGGAGCCACTATCTTTCAAATTAATTTCCCCTTTTACAAAATGGGACTACTGCATTTACTAAGATAAACTTGTCAGCTTTATACATACTTCCTAATCACATTGTTTGAGCGACACTGTTTGCTGGAATAGGCATACCTAGGGCTTCTTCTACATTAAAGCAAAAATCCCACACCCTTACCAGGCTTTCTTCTTACAGAGTCTTTCTGGGAGTACAATGGGTACAAATGCCTCCCATTTTCGTCCTCCCTTTTTTTGGCCAGAAAGCTTCAGCTATTGGGCGGTATAGAAATACAATAAATAAATAAATAATTTCTTTTGTGGGGAAGTTCCATATTGAAATACACCAGCTCTTTGATGACAGTGTATATTTGTTACTGCATTCTCAGCAAATTAAATCATGGTAGAATAAAGCTAAAAAATGGTGGGAGGATGACAATGTCATAAAAAGGACCCACAAACTTTAGTGACTAACTGATATTGATCACACTACATAAGCTCCGTGTGAGGGAGCCTTTGGTTTAAAACACAAATGTTAAGACACCTTTCACAGGGAAAAAAGTAACTTGAGGCATTTGGAGACATTCATCCTGATCTAACTAAGTACCATATGCATATGAAAGCAAGCTTCAGCACTCATATCTTTAGCTGGGTGAGAAATCACTTGTGCAAACAGGTGCTGTGTGTATAATTCACCAGCCTGCTCTACTAGCCAGAGCCATATGTGCATAGTCCCAGTCAACAGGAAGCAGGGAGCTGGACTTAGTCTCTCTTATCAAAGAGTTGATCAGCATTGGCTGGTTTCAGACGACATATTAGGCAATGGAGGGGGAAATAGCGTACTGACCGTGCGTTAGGTAGGTGGTGCTCCACACACGACATGCTGCAACTCCGGTGCTTGTGCAGCTGAAAGTTCCAACGGCCATTTTGGTTGCTACGGCTGCTCCCTCCCCCTCCCTCAGTCCCCCCGCCATATCCCAGCATGCACCGCAAGTTCTGCTGGCTGTATAGAGCAGCAACACAACTGACAATTGTCCCCCCCCCCCCCCCGTTGCTTAATATGTCTTCCGAAACCAGCCATTGTGTGAATCTTGGACTGGGTTTTATGCACAAGATGAATTGGATCAGGGCTACTCAGTGTTTTGCAGCAAAAACTTTCTAGTGACAAAATGCTATGACTGCAGTCCAACACGCAGCTATGATGCTTACATTCCATTAACTTCAGTGAGATATAAGCAGTATAACTTGTGCATAGGATAGCAGCCTATGATGTGTTATAGTCCACTATGACTGTCTCTTGAAATTAATGAGAGCTACATATGTGCATTTGCTTCTTTCATTAAACAGTTTGCTCAGAAGATGTCCTTTGTACCTAGCATGTGGAAACTTGAATTCACGCCTATGAACAAATATGAAGCATATGAAAATATTTACTTCACTTTTTTCCCATTGTCATAGATTTCAGTATTTCAGCATTAAAAATAACACATTACTAAATAGTTTTGCAATAACAATGGATCGGATCTAGACTGTTAGTCACATTTAGAGGTCACTGAAATCAAACTTGAATAGTTAATCATGATGAACTTAATGGGAACTAAGAGCAACTAGCTAACAGAGCAATCCTAACCCCAGAGGTAGCTTGCTGGAAAGCATTAGAATTAGGCAGAGGTGCCCCTCTACAGGTCCCCACTGGCAGAAAGAAACTCCGCCAGTGAGGGCATCAACTCTATAGAGGCCCCCACTGTGCCTGTAGAAAGTTCTAACATCCAAAAGCTACTGCTGGAAGTAGTCAGTAGAAGCCCTCAAACGCCCCTTTAACACATGAAGCTCGCAGGACAGCAACAAGGAAGAGGGCCTTCTCACTGGTGGCTCCCCAATTATGGAATGATCTCCCCGACGAGGCCCGCCTAGCACCAACATTGTTATCTGTTCTGCGCCAGGTCAAGATTTTCCTCTTTTCCCAGGCATTCAGCAGCATATGTTGAGCTCCACATTGTTTTTAGATGTATTTTGTCCCTATGTATGCTGCCTTTTTTATGTTTTTAATTTTTTTATATCAATTTTTAATGTTTTAAATTTTTGTGAACTGTCCAGAGAGCTTCAGCTATGGGGCAGTATAGAAATGTAATAAATAATAATATAAATAATGATCAAATGGGGTCAGGTCAGGACATATTTATGCCTGAAGAAATATGCCATGGTGTTGCCTGCATTTTCTGCCCTGGGAAATTGTTTGAAGGGCAGAGTAGAAATTCCCATAATAAATGTGAATGAATGAAGCTACCATGGGATGCCTTTGGGAAATGTAGTTCAAAGCACATGGTACTATCAGATTTTGTCTACAAGCATAAGGGTTAGAAACACATTTTTGTCATGCCATGTCTACCAGGCAATGGAGTATCTCTGGTTTAATTATTACAAAATAAATAAACAAATAAAACATATCCTTGTCTTTTTCCAGCAAACCAAATGCAATGTTGTTGCTTTTTCATTCTGGCCTCAGAATTGGTCAAATAAGTGCTTCCATGCTATATTAAAAAACCAAAAACAACACTTTATAAAAGTCTCGGTTAACAATTGCTCTACTTTCAAATATATTTTCCAGTAGATACTTACTCTGTATTGCCTCTCTCATTTGTAACTTATTATTTGCTCTATGATACCAGATGATTTCAGCTCCATCTCTTGTCTTAATTTGTTTGGCATTCAAAAAGTAATCCAATATATTTTCACCTGCAAACCCTATGTTGAGAACATTAGAGTAAATAAATGCTATTGCAAGATAACTTAGAGAAACTTATTAAACCACATTTAAGCACGTTGTGAGACTAGAGTATACTCATATCTTAAAATAAAAAAGAACTCCAACTGTAAAGTAGGAATAAAAGGAGCTAGTATTGACAACATGGAAAATCTCTGAATACAAATTAAAAGTGGGATCAAATGTAGACAACAGATAGTAACTGACAAATTCTGGCTTATTGACTGAAGCCCATTTCTTGGGAATGAACAAGGTGGTACTGTGTTTGGATTATATCACTTCTGAACAGTTACATAACTGAATGCTCCTTCACAGAAAATAATAATAATCTGTGCAAATAGAAGAACAGATGTCAGGGTAAATGGCTGTAGCCCTACCCATCTTCCAGACATTGACCTCCATCACACCTAATTTTCTCCCTGGTTTGCCTCTGCGTTTTTTTTTACCTCTGAGGCAGAAGCGTGTCAAGCTTATGATCCCTTTCACCTGAATAGCTGCTCTTTCATTCCTTCGCTCTTCCACTCCACTCCACTCCACTCCTCCCCTTCTCTTTCTCCCTCCAGTCAGGTCCTGTCAGATGAGTACTTCAACCAGACCGTTTGTCTGCTGGGCAAAAATAGAACAACCCTTTAGCCTGGCTCTTTGAGTACAATCCTGTCTCTGTAGAGATTCAGGTGTTGTATGATTTTTAAAAAATGCTTTCGAGCCTGGGTTGCAAGGTTTGGGTTTTATAATGAGGCTTGGAGCTGGCTGCTGGGAGAGATCGCTTTTCCCGGACCTGATGCAATCCATTCAAGCCCCCAGTTCTTTTAAAACTACAGGAGGCTTGGGGCACATTAAATGCACTTAAGGAAAATAATCCAGACTTTTCATGTTCTAGGAAAAACCCAGAAAAGGCTGGGGAAGAGGTGGAGTGTCAGCAGGACAGACACAGCATCATGTGAGTACCGTGCTGGAAATCCGCACACCAGGCATGGCGGGAGTGCACTAAATTGCAGGTGTGAAGGAGCTGTCAATCTAAGTGTAGGAATATTTCTTTCATGGAACAGCATTTTATCACAGGAAACCTCACCTGCAGTGGGAAGTGATACAGTCCAGACACAGGTTTAACTTCTTATCTGCTGTTTGTGAGCACTATATCTGAGTGGTTATAGATTCCTTGCTGCAAAACGCATTTACCTGGATATCAATACTGCTGTTTAAGTAAGGCTTGTATCCATGTAAGGGCACAATCCTACACACGTTTGGGAAGAAGGAAGTCTTACCACCCTCAGCATCCCCCAGCCAGCCATTTCTGTTTCAACATGCATAGGATTGCATCCTAAATGTACTTAGGAAACATTCACTAGATATTTCAGAGTCAAAATGTCGTTATTCAAAGGTTATACACTTCAATTTGAAGGTGCACTTTGTAATTTATGCACTGAAGTTAGGGAAATGCAATAAAATAATGTTGTCACTTTAATATATGGAGAGCTTCGGCTTTGGGGCGGTATAGAAATGTAAATAATAATAATGCATAAAACTTACCATAAGAGCATAAGAAGAGCCATGCTGGACCAGACCAAAGGTCCCTCTAATCTAGCATTCTGTGCACACAGTGGCCAACCAGCTGCCCATGGAAATCCACGAGCAGGAAAGGAGTGCAACAGCAACCTCCCACCCATGTTCCCCAGTAACTCATGTACATACTATAGACATACTGCCTTTGACACTGGAGGTACTAGTTCACAAATAATTATTTACCCTATGGTAGTTCTCTTATATCTATTTAAACCTAGTCAAATGAACACTTCTTGCTTTCTGTGTAGTAGAAAGACTTTGGCTGAATTCGGACGACACAATAAGCAACTGGGGGAGGGGGAACAATTGTCAGTTGTTTTGACTATTGTGTCATCCGAATGCTGCCATAGTCAACTCAGCGCTGATCCTAATCCTCACCACAGTTTATTATTTATTACCATGTTGTGTGGGGAGTACCCCCTAGATGAACAACTGTAAAGTTGATTATTACCCCACCATTGACTATCATGTTGTCCGAATTCAGCCTTTGTCTTTTTAATCAAAACCAAATGTTTGGAGCAGATAGCTGGAGCACCATGTTGCTCAGGACCTTACCCATTTTTAGTGCAGTAACTGCTGCTGTGCAACTGTAACTCTTGTGGTTGACAAGAGATCAGGGTATCTTTGCTGAGAGTTGCACTTCTGTTGCAATGCTATTACATTTTTCTCAAGTTTGGACCTCAATATGTGTATTTCCCTCCCAGAGAGGACATCTAGCGCAATTATTAATGCTGTGTTAAACATGATTGTGCAAGTGCTACAGGCATCCTATCACACCAGACATCATAGCTGACAAATAACATATCTTCCCAGTTCCTCACTGTGATATTTTTGTGAAGCTTTTCATAGTTATGTTGTTGTTGTTTGTTGTTGTTGTTGAAACACTTGTTTCCCCTGTTATATCACTCAAGCACAGAAATGATGCTGGTATTTTCTGATGGTCATTTAATCTTTTTTATTATTATTTTATGTATATTTTATTGGTGTAAGCCTCTTTCAATTTATTTTGGGGAGGGGGAATTGAGATATCAATCAATCAATCAATCAATCCTTTTTATTATTTTTTTAAAAAATATTCCCTTGGAACAAGAATGCCCCCATCCTTTTTCATCATAAGGGGATTGCTATTGGTGTTGAATCACTGCTTATGGAAGTATACAGAACAACATATGAGAAGAAATGTGCAAGGGGTGGGGGGGAGGTAAGTGCGGAAAGACCCTCAAGTAAAAGAAATGAAATAATCTGCCCTAGAATAAGTAGCTGTGATACTACATTGCAAGAGTGCAGCACTTATTGTGTGGTTAGTTAAAAAATAAAACAAAACAAAAAGCTCTCTGTCGCGTTAGTTGGCCCAAATCAAAAGTGACTCCCCTTATATTTTGGGTGTCGTTGTTTTTGTCCTAATGGACCTGCAAACTAACCTGCAAATGTTTATTTAGCTACTAGACCACGAAGTATATCTATCTTGAAACGGGCAGGAACAGTTTGGCGTCTCCTTAATGTTTCCTTTACAAATAAAAATCCCCTCGCGCTCTCCCTTCCGCTTTCAGTGGCACAGGGATTGCGAGGAAGAGGTGAGCGAGCACTCTCCCTCCGGGCACCCGAGCAGGCCCACCTGCGGCTGCAGCCCCGGAGCGCTCCAGGACCGACCCACCAAGCAAGAGGACGGAGGGCGTGGCTCCTTTTCAGGGCGGCGCACAGTTCGCTTACCTCGCTCGCCCCCTTCCATGTCCGGCCGAAGAGCAAAAGGGATCGAGACCGATTCCAGGCCTCAAGAGCCGGCCCTGGATCATGAGGCGCAGAGGCAGTTGCGTTGTGGCAGCCACATATCCTTCCGCCCAGTAGACGGGAGGGAGTCCCGCATCCTCTTTGATCTCAAAGAGCGTGCTAGTTTCTAAGTCTCTCTCTGGAAACTTGTTCCTTTGGCCCAAGACGGCTAAAGCGGCAGCGGGGAAACCAAGCTAAGGCTGGGATGACTCTCTCTAGTTCTGCAAACAATGCAATGTTTTAATTGGCCTTGTAATTCTTCCCTTTTCTTGCTCTTCCGCTTTTGAAGTCCATAGCGAGGGCTTTAAGTTTTTTTTCTTTATAGCGTTCAGCATATGCCCCAATTAAATTGATTAAGGTGCAGCAGCATGCCCCAGAGGCCAGCATATTGTGGCCCGTTTCGGACGACATGCTAATCAACGGAGGGGGGGGGGGGACAATCGTCCGTTGTGTTGCTCATCGGCAGCATTCGGACATTTTAGGCAACAGAGGCAGCATTAATCAACACAACTGACGGTTGTTTCTCCCCCACACCTCAGTTGATTAGCGTATCGTCCGAAACAGGCCAGTAAGTTTCTGGTACAACAAGCATTGCAAAGCGGTAGAGAAGCTACTTTGGATCTACATCGGCGACATTGCGTAGAGAACAAGAGTCCTGGCTCTTGAACTGGACCCCAATTACTGGAGAAAACGAGTTCAAATCTCAGCTCTGCCAAGAAGCTCAAGAGTTGACCAAGGAAAGGCCAAGCTATTTTCTATCAACAGAACCTCCTCCGGGTTCCAGGGGGATGGTGAGCAAGATGTCCTCCGTAGGTTTACTGGTTAGTGGTAGGAGATGATCCCTGACAGCAGAGGAGCCACTGTCTGTTCAAGTGACAGGCAGGTAAGGCAGGAGCAGCCCTGAGCAGGAAACAAATGGTATAAATGACAATGTTCCTCTCCAGTGGGAATCACAGCCCAGCCCTGGGTCCCCCCCACCTTTACAAAGATAGAAAACCCATTAAGCAAGTGGTTACAGTAGTCAAGTAAGATCAGGATAGGCAATTTAGCAGTAGATATGTAAAAGGAAATGGCAGCATGGATTAGGCAACTGCCTGAATTTAGGGGACAAAGCTGGCAGAATCAGCCACCAGTGGTATCAAAGATACATGCAGACTCGGTGGGAGGTGGGGGGGAAAGTTACTCTTTAATAGTTTGGCAGTAAAGAAAACCAGCACAAGTAACTTTTTGTACAAGGATGACCAATAGCTAACAAATGATTAGTTACAAGGTAATAATATACTAGCGAAAGCTTGTAAATTGATTTATCATATTGAGTTATTGCTTAAAAGAAGCAGTAATAAGATTTTTACTAAAAAATGTTTCCTTTGATCCAGATTTGTCTAACAAAAGGCCAAACTCAAATGTAACGATCTTGGCTAAGTTATCAAGAAGGTGGAGACACTGCAACTCCAAATAGAACTGGGTATTATCTTAACCCATTTCAAATCAGGCTTTTGAGTAGGAAATAAGTGAGACTGCTTTGGTTACCTTGGCAGATGACCTACATTGAAAAGTGGATGGAGGCAGGGGGAACACAACCCTATTAGCTCTCCTGGATCTGTTTGAGGCTTTCAGTACTGTTGACCATGATAGCCTTCTGGACAGCATAGCAGGGCTGGGCCTTGGGGATGCTATTCTGCAGTGGTTTTGGTCCTATTGGGTCATGCCCAGTGCTGCTGAGAGATTACTGGTGGCTTTATAGCAGCCATTGGCCTATGGCGACCCTATGGGGTTCCATTTTGTCCCCCATGTTATTTAACATTTATATAAAACCTCTGCAGAGATCATTTGGAGCTTTGGAGTAAGGTGCCAACAATATGTGGATGACACTTAGCTCCATTGCTCTTTGTCACCTAACACCAAGGAAGCAGTCAAAACCCTTGAATGTGGCCTGGGTTCTGGAACAGGCTGGATGACGTTGAACAAGCTGAGACTGAACTCAGGTGACGTTGGCCAGCAGAAAGCCTGACTCAGGGTCTGGGATTCAACCTGTTCTGGAAGTAGTCCCAGAGCTAGGCAGGATTTATTTACCCTAGCAAGTGCAAAAGCTTAGTGAATATTTTTTTGTTTATATATGACAGAAGTGTCTCAGAAAAGTGAGTATTACAAAATTCCAGTGTTGGGGGGCTGCGTGAAGACATCATCAATATGGCTGCTGCACTATTATGTAGTTGCCATATTTAAATATGCATAACTTCTCACCCATTTATACAGAGATGATTTTTTTTCTGAAATGTTTCAAATTTAATGACAAATACTTTTTGTAATTACACATTTTGTTAACTCCATTAGTTTTTGAGATAATTTCATTTGAACGTATAAAATCAATGTTCACATTGGTTATGTGTGACATTTAACCATGATTTACTCAAAACTATATGACTTTCGAAAGAATACTCAAGAACAAAAAAGTTGCATTTTAATGAGGATTAAGAAAATGTATAATAACATGGGGTTTACCCCAACGCTTAGGGAATTATGAGTGATATCTCGTTATACGTCCACTTTCTCAGGTTTGTATGATTTTACAGTTTATCATACAGGGCTTACATTTCAAAAGTATCCACCCTAAATATTTCTCGATCTGATGCACAGATCATTTTGAATATGTTCAACTGTGATTTTTACAGTTGAACATATTCAAATGTTCTTTACAAAATTTCAAACAGGACAAGTATGATGATATATAAAAAGGACATTTATTAGGTTGAATTGTTTTTAACAAACGTTTTTAAAATCTTCAGCAAAAAATTACAATTTACAAAATAAAAACTATGTTCTGTGAGAAAGGTTAACAAATAAATTTCATTGGATGTCCTCTTCACTTTCATTAGAACTGCTAGCATCACAGTCAAAATCACTTTCCTCGTCTTCTTTTTCACTGTCCTCTTCTGTAGCTGTTTCAAGATTTTCTGGGAGTGTTGGACCATCCTACCATTTTATGTGGTACCTGCCATTTTCCAAGTACCAGCTGTGTTCAGTAGGATGTATGTGCAAGATCCAAAGAATGTTGAAAAGCCCATACCCCGAAATTTGGTAGCTAACTGCGCATCTTCTATTGCATCCAGTAACCTGAAAATGGAACAAAAGAAACTAGAGGTTGCCAAATGCACTTTAGATGCTTTCAGTAAAGTAATTCATATGGCAGCTGTTCAAAAATGCGATGTGAAAAAAGTGATTTGATTATCCTCTAACTCTTGTGCCATTCTCTCTTGCTCAGATTGGTGGATTAATGAATAAAACAGACAAAAGTAAGTTGATGCACAGGCTAGAAAAGTACCAGTATTTAGACGAGGAGCATGATATATCTACAGGTCAACCTCACATAGATGTGGCTGTATATGATGCAATATTTGTGTTGCACACTTTGAAGTTCCCGGAAACTTACCGCACTCTTGCACATAAATTACTGGAGCACATTACTAGTAGTACACCAGCTAAGGAAGTGCACCTAGTGTTTGGCACTTACAGCTATCGAAGTATAAAAGATTGTTAACATGAATGGCAAACAACTGTACCAACTAGTGACATCAAAGTATGAGGTGCAGATCAGAAGACCCCCAAAAAGGCAGTTGATGCACTTCGGAATGAGCACTTTAAAACATCACTGACATCTTGCCTATGCAATGAGTGGAAAAATCAGAAGTATGCTTCACTTCTGGCAGGCAAAATTATCTTTGTCGGAGCAAAAACTGTTACAAATACACCAGCAAGGATGTCAGTGTTGAGGCAACAGAGGTGCCTGATCTTGCTTGCATCATCAAGGGGCAGACACAAGGATTATTTGGCACATCCAACATCACAGATACTCCTCTGTGAGTGAAGTAAGATACATTCTATTTATGAAGAAAACAAAGATCCAGTCTAAGGCATTCTCCAAACTTAAGGGATTGACCGAACAATGCTGCTTCCATCTAAACCTGCATTGATCCAAAAGATTAAAAAAAGCAATTCAGTGGCTGGTTTCACACGACACATTAGGCAATGGATGGGGGGGAAGCAACCGTCGGTTGTGTTGCTTATCATGTTGTGTGGAGAGTTACACACAATGCACACACAACTGACGGTATGCTATTCTGGTTAATTAAGCAATGGAGAGAAACAATGGGCTTGCATGTTGTTTATCCCAAACTCCATTGTTTAAACTATCGTGTGGAGGAGTCGCTGCAACCAAGATGGACACCAAAACTTTCAGCTGCTCAACAGACGGAGTAGCAACATGTCATGTGGGGAGCACCACCTACCTAACGCACGGTCAGTATGATATTTCCCCCTCCGTTGCCTAATATGTCGTACAAAACCTCCCAGTGTCATGGCTGTGGAAACGAGATTGTAGAAAACCTGACTACGGGCTTGATCCTACTGAACACGGCTGGTACTTGGAAAATGGCAGGTACCACATAAAATGGTAGGATGGTCCAACACTCCTAGAAAATCTTTTTATATATCATCATACTTGTCCTGTTTGAAATTTTGTAAAGAACATTTGAATATGTTCAACTGTAAAAATCACAGTTGAACATATTCAAAATGATCTGTGCATCAGATCGAGAAATATATTTAGGGTGGATACTTTTGAAATGTAAGCCCTGTATAATAAACTGTAAAATCATACAGTCTTGAGAAAGTGGACATATAACAAGATATCACTCATAATTCCCTAAGCGTTGGGGTAAACCCCATGTTATTAAACATTTTCTCAATCCTCATTAAAAAATGCAACTTTTTTGTTCTTGAGTATTCTTTCGAAAGTCGTAGTTTTTGAGTAAATCATAGTTAAACATCACACATAACCAATGTGAACACTGATTTTATATGTTCAACTGAAATTATCTCAAAAACTAATGGAGTTAACAAAAATGTGTAATTACAAAAAGTATTTGTCATAAAATTTAAAACATTTCAGAAAAAAATTCATCTCTGTAGTATAAATGGGTGAGAAATTATGCATATTTAAATGTGGCAACTACATAATAGTGTGGCAGCCATATTGATATCATCACGCAGCCCCCCACCCCTGGAATTTTGTAAGACTCACTTTTTTGAGACACATTTATCATGTATAAACAAAAAATATTCACTAAGCTTTTGCACTCGCTGGGGTAAATAAATCCTGCCTGGCTCTGGGACTAAAGGTGTTGTGCTCCTCCTGAAGGATGAGCTTCATAGCTGGGAATGCTCCTTGATCCTATGCTGTCCCAGGATTTTAAGGTGGTGGCGGTAGAAGGAGTGTTTGCATAGTTATCCTTTGTGCACCAGCTGCAATCCATCTTGAGTTGGTTTGACTTGGCAACAGTTATCCATGCGTTGGTTACACCATGTTTAGATTATAGCAATGTGTTCTATGTGGTGCTTCCATTGAAGAGCATCTGGAAGCTACTTTTGGTGCAAAATTGCTGTGCACTGCCTTGATAGCTTTTTTTTTTTTGCAAATAAGGCAGTACAGAAATGTTATTCATAAATAAATTAAAGCTACTTTTTAGCATTCTAATTTTCCTTTGTTAATCCAGCCCATACAAATTATAACAGCACTAAACAAAACACGAAGTATATCTGTCCATTACAAAATTTTAATTGAATTGGCCTAACCTTTTTGTTCAAATGCTACTAATTAAGCTTTTTCCCTCCTGCAGGTGTAAGGACGGACACTGTAGTAGAAAGACAAGTAGCAGTTGAACTTATTGTACTCCAATGTTACAACATGAACATTTAAAAATCATGTATGTTTGACTCAGGAAAGACTGTACAGGTAAATCTTAAAGACTAACAGGACCAAAGATACATTAAATTCTTTTTCAGCTGACAATTCATTTAATATTTGGAACACAAATATGGTTTGGTCAAGATCCCAAGAGATACTTTGTACACACCAGAGAAATTAGGTATTCCCGGTGGTATTCAACTCCACCCTCTCTGCCCACAACCTCCCCACATGCCATATCACAATCTGCCTTAAGAGCAGCTTGCTCTGTAGAATCAATCTTCTATTTGAGAAACACAAGTACTAACACTCTTTTAGACATACAGAACTACCTGTGAATTTCTTGGGATCCCAACCTGTGCTTTCAAGAACACTGAAAATTAATTTCTTAGTGTAGGTTACATTTACTAAGTTTGTATATTAAAAACATGCAGAATTTGAATGATCAGAATATACTACTGTCATTAATTAGCTTAATGTGTTCACTTTTAAAATATATGGTATTTATTGTTCTTTTGGAACTTTTAATATTGACTAGGAAGTGAAGAAGTTCAACTACAATAAGACAGTGAAACAGAAAAATCTTTACGCGATCTATCAAGCCCTTCAAAATGCTGTCTCATTTGTTAAGCACTTCTCTGTTTCATTTACTGAGATTCTAAGCATTTTATAAGTATATAAATACTGTAATAATATTTATAATAATGTTCTAAAATGAGTGTCTAATGCTGTTAGTTATCTATAAAGTAATGGTCAATTTCCAAGAGAACATAACGCTATTATGACAAAATGGGTTATAATTGGTTCTATACAATATTATGCGGTACAAGCAAGAGTTACATATCATGGGTCAGTATTTGAAATACTCAGCAGCTTTCTTCCACTGTTCACTGATATCAGAACCTATAGGAAAATGAATGTTACTGTAATTTTTAGCTGGCCCACAACTTATAATTCTTAACACAAAGGAGCGCATTGGCTGAACCATAATAGTCCAACAGCCAGCAGATTTTTATGGTGGCACAGGATTTTAGGACACTACAACAGAGGTTGGCAAACCTTTTAGTTATAAAACGTTAATATACCCTGGTGAATATTAAAAGGCATCTAAATTGGCAGTCTAATATTGTAACATTGTAATCATAAACCAAAGACACACAGACAGGAACAAATACACACACACACACACACACACACACACAGAATTTGCTTCCGTGCATAACGAACAGGAACATTATGCACGCATTATCAAAACTGATTTGGGTTACCCATGTACTAATTTCTATTATCACCCTCAAACATAAATGGTTATTTACTGAAAATATCCCATTATAAAAATACTGTATAAAGAGCATCAAGTATGTTACAGCTAACTGTTCCTGAAAATTCACACTTAGTACATTGTTCTCCCTGAAAATAAACAGGGATACCAAGAGGTCTCAAAAATTAGAGAATGGAGCAGACAGGCTTCATCATGCCTGATTTAGTGCTACAGGATGACTACTTTAAGGGTCACCTGGATTCTTACTTATTCTTGGAAAATCCAAGAAACAACTGCACATCTGAGCGCAGAGGAAAAAAAATAGGTATTTAATATAAAGAAGAATATTTTTATGTTCAATAATTCCATTATAAATGTATAACAAAGTTAGCTGTTCAAAAAGTGATCTGATGGGAGTTGTCAGGTTTTGGAAGCATTATTATACACTTCAAATATACCAATGTTAAAAACCAGAGCCTTACAAAATTATCATACCTGGCAGAAGCATGCTGTTTTTCTTGTACAGCTAATATTAGTTTGTGCAAACTTCTTTTAAAATGTTCATTTAGACATTTTAAGTATTCCAGTACTCAATAAATTTAACAGTTTTTATATTTGAACCTCAACTATTCAGCTATAAACTGTTCTGTTTAAATATGTTCATTTTTTAAAACCCAGAAACTAGTTAATAACTTATTAGACTCGCATCTGACTGCAAACACCACCACAAATATCTACTTGCAAAAGGAAGATGGATATACCTCAGTGTTTTAAACACACATTCGTTTTAATCCTTCCTTGCCATTCTCATGGCTGTATTAATCCTTCCTTGCCTTTTTCATGGCTGTATTAAGTGTAAAGTTTCAGAACATTAAGGAACTGTATATGTTTAAATTGAGCTTTCATGTTGAGGTTAAGGAAGAACACACACTTATTAAAAGGCAAAGTCCTATTGAATGTGTAGTACTAAATCATTGGTTTTGCCCATAGTGTAATGTAGCTGCTTTGGTATAGGTCAGTGCTAGCAATTCCATCCACTACACCATAATATAGATGCCAGTTATATTATCAGAGATTCTGTAATGAAAAATATTAATTCCACTTCCAGTGGTAGATTTGTAGTATTTGATGTCCCGCCATGAATTACAGGAATCAAAGCACTATCCAGATCATTTAGGTAATGCTGTGGAAGAAGTTGACCTCCAGATCCTGCTTGGTATTCCACCTAAAATGGGAGAAAATTGTGTTAAATTTATTATACCAAACTATACATGCAGCAGATCACTATTTAGATTTCTATCCTATACACAAAGCTTTAGACAATTAGTTTGGCATTTTAAAGAGAAATAAGATACTGACCTCTTTCATAGTGTTCTACAAAGTTTCACAAAAATCCCTTGCTGGGAAGTGGTCATGCACAGAAGTGCAACTGTTTGTGTTACCCAGCTCCAAGACCTCTCTAGCCAATGGATGAGGCCAGGCTGTCTCTCTCCACACTGACTAGGTGCTTACTAGGAGTGCAACCAAACTCCCATAGCAGGTCTGTTCATCCAGGGGATGGACTACTTGTGATGGCTGACAGTTGTGATGCAATGCTATTTGGGAAGATGGGGGATGCAAGCCCCCAGTAGCTGTGCGTTTTCTGCAAGTAGTCTGGGGCAGGCTGTCCTTTCATTCACTGATAGAAGTTCTTAACTCTCTAAGATGTTGTGACAAGCATTGTATCATACAAGACTCGGGTGGTGATCCAGAGCTTCAAACTTGCTAAACGTTTACGACTTTTATCACTTCCAGATAAGTTCATTTTGTATATGAAAACTGAGGTGAAGACATTTTTATATAACTTTCCCCAAGCTCAAAACAGGTAACATAAAAAGTGAAACAGGATTTTAAGTCCCCAATGTCTATATATTATCATCATTTATATGGATAATAGCTGCATCATTTTAAAAGTTACCATGTCAGTATCCATGGAGACTCTAAGGCTTATCTTGTTCATTCCATTACTTTTCAGTGTTTTGAGATGCTGACGAAGAGCAGTACAAGAAGCCAATGCAATTTCTTTAGCAAACTGATGAGCATGACTGTATAGCTCATTGGCCTTTAAGAGATAGAACACCTGAAATGTAATTAAAGAACTGTTAGCAATGGTAGCTTTGTCAATCCCCTAAAATTAGCAACTACTGCAGTAGCATAACATCTCTAAAGCACGTTTAATGTAGGCTTGTTGAATCAACGATATTCACTAGGTGCCTGTAATGACAACCCATCATTTAAAAAACCAATGGGTTGCTGTGTACAAGTGTGCATGCTGCCTGAAGCACACCTGCCTCTTTTGCTTTTACCCCATTGCCAACAAATAGCTCCTTCATAGTTTGTTCAGTATGACGTCCAAACCTGAACCAATGAGTTTAGGGGCTTAACAACCCAGCAGTTAACCCAATAACAAACCATGGGTTAACTGCTGTATTGATTAACCCCTAAACAACCCATTGGTCTGGGTTCAGAGATCACGCTCCACAACCTATGAAGGAGCAAATTGCAGGTTGTGCAGTAAAAGTAGAAGTAGGTTTTTGCGTGCAAACCAGTTTAAAGGTTGTCAAGGGATAAGAAATATTTAACCATAGCTACGAGTGTAATAAAAGCACACAACCATTAGAGAAGAAAACATTCCTTAAAATGGAGCTTAACATTCTACAATAAACTTGTTTTATACATGTGTGTACAGGGAATGACCTTTCCCAACAGGCCTGCCATCATATATATTGACATGGGCAATATCTTTATTAGAACAACTCAAATACCACAAAATAGTGTGCAGGTTTTTGTGATCTTTGAGCTGGCCTAAAAATGGAATTGCCAACATAGCTACTTTTTGTCAACATAGCTACTTTTGCTATTAGCGCAGGTTATTTAGTAACAGTGCAGAATTCAAAGCCAATCTAAACTAGATGCTACCAAAATCAAGAAGTATTGGGCAGGAGTGAAGGTGAATTGTGACCATTTGTGATCTGCCCAGAGAACATTGGTTATTGGGCAGATTAAAAATATAATACATACATAATAAAGTGCAGGGAATATAAGCCTAAAGGAATTATAAGTATGTAGACCTTAATGTATGAGGAGATGTGCATTCTAGAGTTGTCCAATGTCCATTTTTGTTTAATATCCCTGAAACTAATTCTACTCACCACTTGAGTTCTTGCAATTTAGAATCCACAAATAAAAAGTGTGTATCTTTCTCAATGAGTAAATAGAGAAAGTAGCCTAGAATGTAATTAAAAGTTGTTGGAAAGATGTTTATCCTGGCAGAACAATGTGAACTAGCAAATGTGAAAGCTCAGGACATTACACAGGTACATTTGGCCTTCAAATTATATAGTCTTTTATTCCATCAGCAATGTAAATCTTCTGAATCTCAGAAACTCTTTAATGTGCAATAACTATCCCAATGTCATCCCAATGCCATCGTAATGGTGATGGGAATCAATACGCTGCCTTTCATCAGTCAAAATAATGTTGGCTGAATTATTTTTCAACTTCTTAGTTCATTCTGTTTCCTGACTCCTAGCTGAGCAGAAAAAAGGAAGCTGCCCCAGCTTGTCTATAAGGAACATAAGGAAGAGGACTCCCAGAGGGCGAGCAAACAGGAGTTTGTCAGGGATTGTGATGCACTGCACTCTCTGAGCATGCATGAAGTGCAAGCACACAGCAGCGGAAAAACAGCAGAGTTCACTGGTAGCAGACAGATGTCCTGGTAGCCAGAAAATACTCAGACACAGTAGTGTTTCAAACTACTAGACTAAGTTTACTGTACAAGTATTTTACAGTGAAGAAAAAATATCATCAAACGTTTCCAGACTTCTTAACCAACAATACAACCAACCAACCACCATCTAGCATCACCCACAACGTCCCAGCATCTACCACACTGTTTCACCATATGCTGTACCTTTATAGCACTGTGGACCTATCACAGCGTTGGCTGCATATCTCCCCATGTGTTGCTATGCTTAACAGTGCACAGGGAAGAAAACCAAATGACCTTGGTCTTTAGAGCTTACCAGCTGCACTTCATTTGGCAACTGTACAGAACACTTTAGATATCAGTCTCTAATGGTTCTTACTTTTCACTTAGTTGCAGAAAAAATACCTTTTGCTTTACATTAAATCAAATAAAATCTTAACAAGTTTGTCGGGGGGTGTAGTGGAAGAGATAAAGGCAAAGAGGAGAGAGGCCTCAAGTAAATCCAGGAGGCTGCCTATTCAAAGTGGCCATGTGCTCGCCATGTGCTCCTGAGTACTGATTCAAGGGGCGTGTCCTGAGAGCTGCTGCTGGGCCTGAAGGGGTGTAGCCTGATTGCTCTCAGCAGCTGAGGGGGCAGGTAGATTCATTCTGTTTCCTGACTCCTAGCTGAGAAGAAGAGGAAGCTATCCCAGCTGGTCTAGAAGGTACACAAGGAAGAGAGCTCCCAGAGAGTGAGCAAACAGGAGTTTGACAGGGAGAGTTTGTCAGGGGAGGTCCTTAACAAAATTTTGTTCTCGTAAGATACACTCATATAGTAGGGGACTTTGTTGTTCACCTTCAGAGAGGACAGGACAAAGCACAGGCAATTCCAGTACAATCAGAAAGGCAGAAACAAAATGAAAATAGAGGCTATGGATGGAAAGGAGTCTCTATTGTGTTCCTGCCTGAGATCAACATGGCATACCCCTGCAACAAGTGCAAGTTGTTTGCACCATTGGAAGAAAAAGTGAGAGTACTTGGGCAGCGAATGTCCACCCTCCAAGGAATAAGAGAAGGTGAAGAGTTCTTAGACAGAACGGTGGAACTGCAACAGCAACAAGAAGCACAAGAGATTGAAGAGCAACAGCAAGCTGAAGCAGAAGTGGAGAATGCTCAGGTGAGGAAAGCCAATGAAGAGGAAACTCCCTGGAAAAGGGTGACAGGAGCAAAAGAACCAGAAGACACTCTGCACCAGTGGAACCATTAGAGTTATGTAACTGCTTTCAGCTACTGGAGGATGAGACTTGAGGACATCCTGCAGAGAAAGAATTACAGGGGACCCCATGCAACAGTGACCAAGAGGCAGAAGGTCAGTCGACCAAGAAGGAGAGAAGAGTAGTCATTGTGGGAGACTCCCTGCTGCATGGGATTGAAACCCAAGTATGTTGCAAAGACCCATGAACTCACCAGGTATGCTGTTTCCCTGGAGCACAGATTAGAGATGTGACTAAAGGGATGCTGAAGCTCATAAAACCCACTGACACATATTCTTTTCTTCTCCTCCATGTGGGAACAAATGCTATTGCCAAGCGGAGCTACAAAGAAATCGCATCAGACTTTGAAGCTCTGGGAAGGAATCTTAAGAACTTTGGGGCCCAGATAGTTTTCTCATCCATCCTCCCAGTTCTTGGAAGAGGAATAGAAAGGGAAAGAAAAATACTCCGGGTGAACAACTGGCTAAAAAGGTGATGCTGACGTGAGAGATTCAAATTCTGGGACCATGGCCTATGCTACTTGGAAGATGGACTGCTGGTAAGGGATGGGTTGCACCTCACAAGGGCTGGGAGGAATGTGTTTGGCTACAGCATGAAGAACTTCATCAGGAGGGCTTTAAACTGAATCCTACGGGGATGGGAGAAGTAAACTTCGAGGCAACAATGGATGAAGGCTTATGCACTTAACAGAGAGTCCAACAGTGCCCAAAAATTGTGTTCAGAACAATGTAGGGAAGAAGCCAGATTACAAAGCACATGGTCTTCGATGTCTATACACTAATGCCTAGAGTATGGGAGACAAACAGAATGAACTTGAACTCTTAATACATGAAGGCAAATATGACTTGATAGGTATAACTGAAACTTGGTGGGATGACTCCCATGACTGGAATATAGCAACTGAAGGATATAACTTGTTCAAAAAGAACAGAAGAAATAGAAAGGGGGGTGGAGTCGCACTACATGTTAAAAATACTTATCCCCACACAGAAATACAGGAGGATGAGCCATCAAGAGCATCTGGATTAAAATAAATGGGGTAAGGAATAAAAGGAGCATGATAGTCAGAGTCTACTACCAACCATCCAATCAAGGAGAAGACGAGGATGAAACTTTTGAGAAGCAAATTGTCAGTGTTTCAAGGAAATCCAATGTTGTAATAATGGGGACTTCAATTACCCTGATATCTGTTGGGAGACAAATTCTGCCAAAAGTGGCCCCTACAAGAAATTCCTGACATGTGTGGCTGATCACTTGCTCCTACAGAAAGTAGAGGAAGGAACTAGAGGATCGGTTATCCTTGACTTGATACTGACCAATAGGGATGACTTAGTGGATAAAGTGGCAGTTATAGAAACTCTGGGGAAGAATGACCACGTCATACTTGAGTTCTTGATTTTAAAGGAAGCAAAAGCTGAGTGTAGCCATATGCATATTCTGGATTTCAGGAAAGCTGACTTTAATAAAGTCAGAAATATGATAAGTAAGGTCCCATGGCAAGTGACCCTAATGAGAAAAGGAGTCCAAGGTGGGTGGGAGTTTTTAAAAAAGGAAATTTTAAAGGCACAATTACAAACAGTTCCAACAAATAAAAAACTGAATATGAGCCAACAGTGTGGTGTGGCTGCAAAAAAAGCAAATGCTTTTTGGGCTGCATTAATAGAAGTATAGCTTTGAAATTGCGCAATGTACTGGTTCCACTCTAGTTGGCACTGGTTAAGCCTCAACTTGAGTATTGCATCCAGTTCTGGGCATCACACTTCAAGGATGCAGACAAGCTGGAGCATATTCAAAGGAGGGCAACGAGGATGATCAGGGGTCTGGAAACAAAGCTCTATGAGGAGAGACTGAAAGAACTGGGCATGTTTAGCCTGGAGAAGAGAAGATTGAGGGGAAACATAATAGCACTCTTCAAAGACTTGAAAGGTTGTCACTCAGAGGAGAGCCAGGATCTCTTCTCGATCAACCCAGAGTGCAGGATGCAGAATAATGGGCTCAAGTTACAGGAAGCCAGATTCCGGCTGGAAATCAGGAAAAATTTCCTGGCTGTTAGAGCAGTATGGCAATGGAACCAATTACCTAGGGAGGTTGTGGGTTCTCCTACACTAGAGGCATTCAAGATGCAGCTGGACAGCCGTCTGTCAGGTATGCTTTATGGTGGATTCCTGCATTGAGCAGGGGATTGGACTCGATAGCCTTATAGGCCCCTTCCAACTCTACTATTCTATGATTCTATGTTCAAACATGTTGGGTGTTTTCCTAAGCAACTCCAAATAAAAATAAAACATACATATTTTAGAAGGCTAATGGGCCACCATAAAAAAAATGAACTGTAATTTAACAGACTAAAAACAAGAAAATATGTAGTAAATACATTTACATCTTTAGAAAGTAAAGAAATAACAATCTGAGACAATGATAGGAAAGTGAGGACTACAGATGAGGGCACACTGGATGTTGAATTCAGTAATCTTGTCTCTACTTCACATTCAGATGTCTTTTCAATGTTCTAAACAGCATCATTTAATTTTGTGAATATCCGTTATTTTTAAAACAGCAACATTTACTTACTTCCGTACACTTTATAAGTTTTTCATCCATTTCAAAATATTGTTCTTGAACTATTTTTTCACTCTGAACTCCTTCCATAGATTTCCCATCTATTGGGCTTGTAACTCTATGAAGCAAGGTTAGTAATACATTAAATTCACTAGTCAGGCTTTTCAGGTCTCCTCCCCTACATAGTCATCAAGTTCACCCATCACACTTAGTTTGCAATCATAGCTTCATAAGCCAGAATATGAACGAGTGGTGTGCACCCTCATACAGCCACTGTCCTGTCACTTCACCCCTCCCTTCATACGAGAGGCAAAACAGCCAGGGTTGATTATTTAAACACACCTTGATGTTACATGTGAATAGGGAACTCTGGTTAAGCACATCCAAAGAAGCCTGGATTGGAACAAAGCCAGCTTTAAACCAAAGTCTGAAGTTGATTTATTAATCGTGGTTTGTTTGAAACATTTAAGCCTAATTCCCACTTCACATGTAACAGGAAGCTATGTTCAAGTGCTGTATCCTGGCCTGTTTTCCTGCTCACTTAAAGGGAGAAGTGAAGCAGGAGTCAATGGGCATATCCTGGTTTGTTAAGCAAGAATTTTTGGCTTCCCATTACATACAAATGCGGCCATTGTCAAATGTTTAGGTGCACCAGCTTTTTGTAACAGAAATTAAGCTGATATGTCACATTATATAGAATGCTATGCCTTATTGCTACCTACCGTTAATTTTTGAGATCAAGTGGGGTGAAAATGTAGAAGTCCAGGATCCAAAGAACTGCTTAGACTCCCACAGGAGACCTGACCTATACTTTACTTTGAATAGCTGAATGTCATTATTACAAGCTGCTTTTGAAAGCCCCTCAGTTTTAAAAATAGTTTGCCATGGGATTCGGAAGGATGATTTTGAGACCAACTAATCTAAAACCCATTCAAGTTCTTCTTAAACTATTGTTAGACTCCCAAAAACAGACCAAGGGAACCTTCATCATGCAATTTGTGACTGAAGAACTTGCTGTCCCCAAGTAAGAAGTAGCTGTAGTTCATAACTTAATTGGATTTTTCTATATTTACTTCTTTGTACTCCACCAGTTTCTGCTGCTTCCACCATCCCACTTCACCCTACAATGCCACATTTCACACAATTCTGAAGGGTTCCCAGAACCCCAGAAAGAACAGGGAGAGGGAGAGCCTGCTGCATAAGAAGAATTGTCTTCACGAGTTTTAAATCCAAGTCATATTTTATGACTGATCCTGAATCTTAGATTACTGTAAGTGAATACCTAATGTACCTACTTCAAACTGATCTTAGGAACAGTTATGGATACATAATCTAGAACTGTTACAGTAGCACTGTGTTAGCACTCAGATTTCCTATTCGGTGATTTTGCTGAATATTCAGTCTTGCTGTAGCTTAAAACCATTCTAAGATTGCTCCTCTACCTACGTATACACGTTTAATTGTAGGTAAAAGGACCAGAGTAAGCAGCAAAAATAATCTTAAGGTGTGCAGAATCAACTAAATTCAGAATAGCTTTAAAATGTCCATAGCATAGTCCTTGGAGTAGTGGACTAATCTAAACTTGTTCAGATTAATTACAAATACACAAGCTCAAAAGAGAAAAATCTACAAAAACACTGTAAATATTGTATCTTTTACCAAAAGGCAGAAAAACTTTATCAACATGCACTTAGGCTTTAGTAAAAATCATACCTCACATTTGTTTTTTCTTTATTTTCTACCCAACAAATGTCTACATATTCTCTCAGATCTCCTGAATCTACTTTGCCACATGTAATTCTGAAGTCCTTTTTTTCTCTTAAAGCTTGACGTAAGTCATCCATAGTTTCCTGAGTTATTTGTACCATTATTCCATCTATGAAGACAAACAATTTTATTAAAAATGAAAACCAAACTACGGATATTTTATTACAATAGTAAAGGTGCACTCTGATATTCAAGATCTGCCAGTTGATGAGCTGTAGGATTTGGTGGAAGACCTGCAGAACATCCAATATATCGCTGCCTTGTCAGATATGGTGGCACCTCAAAGATGTTGACTGAACATGCCACTAGCAAGGATATACCAGCAGAAAAGCTAAAATTAGGCAGGATAGTGTGAGAGAACACCTATGCCATATCTTATACTAGTAGTGGACAACCTCTGCTTAGAAAACTGCTTATGAGTACATATTTATTTAGTTAGTTAGTTACATTTGTATACCGTCCCATAGCTGAAGCTCTCTGGGCAGTTTACATAAGATTAAAACAATTAAAACGATATACAAAAATTAAAACAGCAAAAACATACAATATACACATACATTTAAAACCACTATAATAACTTTAAAAAGCTATAAGCCTAAAAACAAAACAAACCCAGGCTCATCAGATATTGCTAAATGCCTGAGAGAAGAGGAAAGTCTTGACCTGGTGCCGAAAAGATAACAATGTTGGCGTCAGGTGGGCCTCATCGGAGAGATCGTTCCACAATTGGGGGGCCACCACAGAGAAGGCCCTTGTTGCCGACCTCCGAGCTTCCCTCGGAGTAGGTACTCAGAGGAGGACCTTAGATGTTGAACGTAGTGTTTGGGTAGGTTCATGTTGGGAAAGGCGTTCCGTCAGGCATTGTGGTCCCAAGCCATCTAAGGCTTTATAGGTTAAAACCAGCGCCTTGAATCGGGCTCGGAAACATACAGGTAGCCAATGCAAGTGGCCAGAGTAGGTCTTATATGCTCGAACCTTCTGGTCCCTGTTATCAATCTGGCCGCTGCATTTTGCACAAGTTGCAGCTTCCGAACCACCTTCAAAGGCAGCCCCACGTAGAGTGCATTGCAGTAATCTAACTTGGAGGTTACCAGAGCATGGACAACTGAAGCCAGGTCATCTCTGTCCAGATAGGGGCATAGCTAGCCAACCGAAGTTGGTAGAAGGCACTCCATGCCACTGAGGCCTCCTAAGCCTCAAGTGACAGAGATGGTTCTAGGATAACCCCCAAGCTACGGACCTGCTCCTTCAAGGGGAGTGCAACCTCATCCAGAACAGGTTGAACACCCTCCATCCGGTCAGCAGAACCACCCACTAACAGCGTCTCAGTCTTGTCTGGATTGAGTTTCAGTTTATTAGCCCTCATCCAGTCCATTGTCACAGCCAGGCACCGGTTCAGCACATCCACAGCCTCACCTGATGAAGATGAAAAGGAGAAATAGAGCTGTGTGTCATCAGCGTACTGATGACAATGCACTCCAAAACTCCGGATGACTGCACTCAGCGGTTTCATGTAGATGTTGAACAGCATGAGGGACAAGATTGACCCCTGCAGAACCCCATAATGGAGAATCCACGGGGCCGAGCAATGTTCCCCAAACACCACCTTCTGGAGCCGACCCGCCAAGTAGGAGCGGAACCACTGCAGTGCAGTGCCTCCCACTCCCAACTCAGATAGTCATTCCAGAAGGATACCATGGTTGATGGTATCGAAAGCAGCTGAGAGATCAAGGAGAATCAACAGAGTCACACTCCCTCTGTCTTTCTCCCGACATAGGTCATCATACAGGGTGACCAAGGCTGTTTCCATACCAAAGTCAGGCTTGAAACCAGACTGAAATGGATCCAGATAATCAGTCTCATCCAAGAGTGTCTGGAGCTGGCTCGCAACCACCTGCTCAAGGACCTTGCCCAGGAATGGAACCTTTGCTACTGGCCTGTAGTTATTAAGATTTTCAGGGTCCAAGGAAGATTTCTTCAGGAGTGGTCTCACTGCTGCCTCTTTCAGGAGGCCTGAGACCACTCCCTGTTGCAAAGAGACATTAATCACTTCCCTGGCCCAGCCAGTTGTTCCATCCCTGCTTGCTTTTATTAGACAAGAGGGGCAAGGATCCAATACAGAGGTGGTTGCACGAACCTGTCCAAGCATCTTGTCAACGTCCTCAAGCTGTACCAACTGAAACTCAGTCAAGAAAACAGGACAAACCTGTTCTCTGGATACCTCACTTGATTCACCTGCTATAAAGCTGGAGACTAAGTCCTGGTGGATGCCAAAGATTTTATTCTGGAAGTGCCTAGCAAACATATTCCAGCGGGCCTCAGATGGTTTTACCATGTCCTTGGGGCCGACATGTAAAAGCCCTCAGACAACTCTGAAAAGCTCCACTAGGAGGCAAGTTGATGATTTAATAGTGGCAGCAAAGTATTTTTTTTTGCTGCCCTCACTGCCCCTGAATACAGCTTACCATAGGCATTTACCAGTGTTTGACTGCATTCATCAGGAGTTTGTCTCCATCTGCACTCAAGCCGTCTCTTGTTTTGTTTCATCACTCTCAGCTCTGGGATATACCACAGAGCCATACAAGACCTACACAGGAGAGGGTGCTCAGGAGCAATTGTGTCTACCGCCTGGGTAATTTCTGCATTCCACAGATCAACCAGGGTTTCCTATCAGCCAGAAAACTCCCCAGAGCCCTCTGGAAACCATCTGGATTAATTAGCCTCCGGGGGCAGACCATCTTAATGGGTCCCCCACTCTTGCATCATCCTAAAGCAAGAAAGCCCTTATTCATAACAATGTTATCAGCATTTGAACTAATTATTTGGAACGAGAAAGCATCCAAACCTTCAACAATACTGGATTTTGCAAGAAATCCTGAAGTTGTTTTTAGGGCTCCATTGAACACAACAAAGCTTGCACCTGTAACTGAACAGATATAATATATTTCAATTGCCAATACTAAAAATATTGTATTAACATAGTCTGGGTTGGTATGCACACTGTGCGCTAACCTGGATGTGCTACAATTCCTGTAGTTCTAGAAAATGATACTATGCTCAGAACGTTCATCCTAAGGGCATGTAATGCCTGTTTAATTTGCAATAATTAGCAAGTAACACCAAACTAATATTCCTGAAAGTGGTAATAGTTGAATAGAGGGTACGTGCTTTGCATGCATATGATCCCAAATTCAATCCCTAGCAAAAAAAAAAACCCATCACAGTTAACAAGGCTCGGAAACATCTCTCTCTGTCAAAGGCCCCAGAGAACTGCTGCCTGTCAGAATAGGCAATACCGGCCATTGGTGAGCCAATGGTCTGACTCAGTATAATGCAACTTAATTTAATTAGAGGGCTAATTACAGTTTTATATTTTTATGTTTATATTATTATAATGTTGATCTTCCAGGATAGTGAGAGATTAAAATTCAAAACGAGGAAGGTGCTGCATACTGACAATATTTTATGATAAACTACAGACTTTCTAGTGAAGAATGACATTTCTTAAGATGATGGATATTAATATTCCTTTTCTACAGCCCCCCCCCAAATCGTCTTACATCCCAAACTCAAAATGTGAACACATGCTCCATTAAATTTAACTTCTTATTCAATACACTTACTTTTCCTAGGGTGTCCAGTAGCACTGTTTGCTTGTGTCTGATAGACCCCATCATCATTCTGTACACAAACTAAATGAGAATCTGCCTCAGAACTAAAACTTGCTCCAATGCTAATGACGTGTTCATTAGAATTATTCATTACTTTCATCACCTGAAGTTACAAAAATGCCATTAAGTTTTTTTGTATAGAATCCTTGGTTCATTTATTAATTCCAAGCTCTAAACTAGGTTTCTAAGGCTGAAATTCTGAGCACAGTTAAATGGAAGTAATCCCTACTGAATACCACAGAGCTTATGTCTCAGTTAAGGATGCATAGGATCAGGCTGGAAGTGAGACTGATAAAATGTTATCTACCTGTAACATAACTTTTCTGATCTCCTTGCATCTCTATCAAATTCAACCTCTGCTTTTTAGCACCCCACTTTTTCAGAAAGTCAATGCTATCACTTCTATCTTGTACAATGTACATCACTATCTTACACTACAAGCCCCTTTCCCCACACCTGCTTTGTGTTTGGCTTCAGGAACCCATTGTTTAGTCTATAAAACCTGGAGAAATATTGTTTAGGGCCCAGAGTACAATATCATGAGGCCTCGAAACGATCCCACCCCCTCAAATAACATTTATATTCTTACATCAAGCTCTTTTTTATAACTTTGCAAAACACAGCATACATGCCCAATACATTTAAAATATTTTTATTCTGCCCTACTGAGCTCAAGACAGAACAACATGGTACTCCTGTGCCCAGTTTTATCACACAACAACCCTGTGAAGTATTTACAGAGAATTACTACCCAAAGTCACCTATTGAGCTCCACAGCTGAGTGGTGATTTTTTTCTAGTTTAAATCCAAACACTCTAGTTACAGCAGCGGACTGGTACTGTATAGTCTAGCTATCCTGTAGTCTTCTGCCATTATGTTTTTGCATATGAAGAGAAATTCAGTAATACAAGTAGGCAGAGCTATGAACAGTTAAAGGTTTCTAGCACAGTTTTCACAGATGTTTTAGTATGTCTGCACCAATGTACCAACACCAACAAAATGTACCATCACCTAACCAACTATATATAATTAGTATTATTATAATAATTCAAATATTAGGCTAATTCAAATATTAGGCTAACTAGGTCTCCCTTTGGCAGGTGGTTGGCCACTATATGAACAGAACATTGGACTAGATGGACCCTTGGTCTGATTCAGCATGCCTTTTCTTATGTTCTTAACTGCAGTGCAGACATAATAAACCCCGGTTACAAGAGGGAGGGGCAGGGGAATGTGTGTACAAATGAAGGGCTGGGGGAAGGAAGTGCATAATGGTGCAGTTCACTCTTGATCTCCTAAGGCAGGGGTGACTAGACAGTATCTCTTCAGAGTTTTGGACTTCAACTCCCAGAAGCCCATGCCAGCATGGCCAATGGTCAGGAATACTGAGAGTTGAAGACCAAAACATTTAAAAATCTACTTTCTGTTCACCCATGCCCTAAAGCTTACATCTAGCAATAGCCCTTACTATACATTATACTTACTTCATTATATCTCCTCAGAGGTATTTTTATGCAGCTTCTACCCATTTCCATATGAATAAATAAATTATCTATTGTATGCAATGTATACTGATAGTTCCGAAGATCCTGTAATGCAATAAAATTGATTAATCTAGATGCTTCATTTTTGAACAGTATGGGTATCTTATTACTACTGTCCATATTATGGAATCAAGGCCCGCTCAACCTCAAATTCAGTACCATGTTATTCACAGAACATCCAGGCATTAATCAAAGTGAAGGTCCCACAAATTATTCAAAAGCTGACCTATTGCCTTCTGCAGACCTAGCAGCTTCAAAGTATATTGAACAAAACAGACTAAACCAAGTTAGAGAAAGAGTTATCTTCTAATTATAGTCAAAGAAAGTGCAAATGTATTCTAAATTTTTTGATTTATTTAATGGAGTTGAACTTTAAATATTTAATGTCAAATGTTTAATTCCTTGAAAACCAGATTTTTATAGGCTGGGTTCACACAACTTGACAACCCAGAGTACAAGTTGAATATGGGTTGTTGCTGAACTGTAAATTATTGTGTTGTGTGAACCCAGCTGCACTAACAAACCATGGTTTGCTAACTATGAACAATCTATGAAAAGAACCCATTTTTTTTCTTGTGTTGTGAACTGTGGGTTGTTCATGGTTAAAAAACCTACGGTTTGTTAGCATGGCTAGGTTCACACAGTACAACAACCAACAGTTCAATGACAACCCGAGCTGAACCCGTACTCTGGCTTGTTGTGTCATGTGAACCATTTAGTAGTGTACAATTAATATTAACTAAAAAGGCTTTATTTCCTATTAATGGGATTGAAACATTGCACTATAAAATATTAGCATAACTAGACAAATGCATGTCTTTTTATAAAATTACATTATGTTAAAAGTTATAGAATAATGAATACTCACATGCTCCCCAAGTGTGAATAAAGGCATCAACTGCCTTCTTACATCACACTTCCGACATTTAATTAATGTATATGCACCTTTTACAAGGTGGAACACCTTCTACCCACAGCTCACACTACTAGCTGCTACTTCTCCACTGCAAACAGGTATGATATGCAAGCAACAGAGAGGAAGAGATATGCTTAAATCTTGCCACTGTTGGGTCTACACACTTGTGAAAGAAACATAGGCCCAGAATTCCAATTGGGAGATAAGCAATGGGATGGGGCCTGTAGTGGAAATGTGGTGGCCAGGGAGAAGGGCTATGCACCTCCTGCAACTGCTTTGGTTGTGGACACGAAGAGATGCTGAGAGGATTGGCAGGAAACATTCTCATTGGGCACATTATATTGCAAAATCACTGGGCAAGCTTGGGGAGAAGGTGAAGTTACAGGGAAAATGCTGCTTCTACAACCCTACACAAGAATAGAGCTTCAAGGAAAGCTGGGAGTATGGGGGAGAAAGAAAATAAGGCATAAAATCCATTTCTTTTCTGGAAGCCCTCACAAGGGTGGAAAGTAAGCAAAGTGTCCTAGGTGATAACCCAAATCCTCTTTTATGGTTTAGAGGATCAAGCATGCTAAAAATGAAATTAGTTTATTGATCCATGGCAATATTACCAATGGAACTAATACCCTTATACCAAGGGACTACTTTTCTGAATTCCTAATTTCGTTAAGAAATACATGGGCTGATATGAGATCTTTCTCTGTAAGTATTTAGGTAGTATTTCTAGGTTTTTACACCCTATTATAATAAACACCGCATGTTTAATTAATTATTTGAAACTTGTTGAGGAAGTGTATTAAAACCAGTAAGAAATTAGGCAGTTTTATAATAGACCACCTATAATTTGTACCGTCAAGTCCACTTAATTAATGTGGTAGATATTTGTCTTTAAGCAACATTAACACACACAAAAGTACATACATTTTTTAAGTAATTAAAATTGATTCTGAAGTCTACCTTCAGTTTCTTTTCATTCATTTTACAGATTCTTACAGATAATCATCTTACAGATAATTATTTCTCACCAACAGTGAGTGTTTTTAAACTATTTAATACAGAAATTTCTTTCTGATGTTGCAATTTCAGTAACAGCAACAGGGCTAGAATGAAATATAAGGGGAAACGTGTACTTACAACAAGTAAATTCATGACTGTGTGTCCTATATCTCCAAACAGAGGCTTTCTATGTCTGATACTCGTTAAAGGAGTCGGGTACACTAGCGAAAAGAAGAACAAACAAAAGTGACTAATTTATAAGTAACATAATTTCTTTAGAGGCTGATATTTGGAACTGGTATTAACATGCAAAGCAAAATACATTAGCTGGGAACTAAAGCACTGCAAACCTAGTTCCACAAATTCAATAGGAAAGCCCTTGATAATGTAAAGACAGGTTGCTTACCTGTAACTGTAGTTCTTCGAGTGGTCATCTGTGCATTCACATATATGGGCTTCACGCCTGCGTGGAGCCTCGGTTTGGTATAATATTTTACGCTGAGGAAAAACGTTTCTTTTGGCGGGAACCCCTCCCCCACCGTTCATGCGCATGTGTACTCAGTTCCCGCCCATCTCCTCAGTTCCTTGAGACCGAAAACGATCTTGAAACTGATGAAGATATAATCTCGGTACCAAAAACTGTCAATGACACCGAGAGGGAACAGTGGGAGGGTTGTATGAATGCACAGATGACCACTCGAAGAACTACAGTTACAAGTAAGCAACCTGTCTTTCTTCTTCGTGGTCTCTGTCCATTCACACATAAGGGTGAATAACAAGCTCACTTACCGGAAGTGGGTAAGGTGTCTAGCCCAATACAGATGCCAATATAGCTCTTCCAAACGTGCAGTCCTCCCTTGCCTTTATATCAAGCTTGTAGTGCTTCACAAAGGTCATAGGGGTAGTCCACGTTGCAGTCTTGCATAAGCCATCTAATGGAATTCCTCTTGAGAAAGCCATAGAAGCCAAAATGCTTCGGATAGAATATGCTGTGACAGTAGCTGTCAAGAGTCCGATTAGCTAACTTGTAGGACAACTGAATCAACTGCATAATCCAAGAGGCTAAGCGCTGAGATGACACAGGCATGCCCTTTTTAGGGCCACCATAGCACACAAAAAGCCTCTGAGTTTTACAGAAGGACTCACTCCTGGATTTAAAGAATGCCAGACTTCTCCTAACATTGAGCATATGCATAGTCCTTTCAATGTCAGTCTGGGGTGACTGGAAAAAGGCAAGTTGGACAATAGGCTGACTGATGTGAAACTCTGACACCACCTTTGGGAGAAATGAGACATCAGTGCAAAGAACAACCTTATCCTTGTAAAAAATTAGGTATGGATGATTGATCCTGAGAGCGCACAACTCACTAGCTCTTCTAGCTGACGTGATAGCTACCAAAAATGCAATTTTCCATGGGAGTAAGCGAAGTTCACAAGTTGCCATCAGCTCAACTTGTAAGATAAAAGGCTTGTAAGATAAAGCTTTTAATACTAGAGGTAAGTCCCAGGATGAAATAAATGACTTTATCGTAGGAACTAAATTCTTTAAACCCTTAATGAACTGACGAACCAGAGGGTGTGTAAAAACAATAAATCCCGAAATGGGCAATCGAAAACTAGAAATAGCTGCAAGATATACTCTAACTGAAGAGTACTTAAGTCCTTTCTTATAGAGGTGGCCTAAAAAACTAAGAATGTCCACTAAAGAACAGCTAAATGGATCAAAATTATGATCTGCATCAAACAAAGAATATAATAATTATTATTATTATTTATAACTCCCCTCTCCCTCCGGATCGAGGCAGGGAACAACAACAATATAAAACATAAGAATCACAAACAGTTAAAATGTAAAAAAACAAGAAAAAATACATAATTAAAAACATCTTAAAATTCATCTGGATAGGCCTGCCGGAAGAGAGCAGTCTTCATGACTCTCTTAAATTCATGAAGACTGCTAATTTGTCTAATCTCCTCTGGCAGACCATTCCATAGTCTGGGAGTGATGGAAGAGAAGGTCCTCTGGGTAACACTCGTCAGCCTAGTTCTGGCTGATTGAGTAAGTTCTTCCCAGAGGACCTAAGTGGACATAGTCCATTTACTATTGTAGGACTTCTTAGTTGTTGGCTTCCTAGCCGCATCGAGGATGTACTGAATGTCCCTCAGTATCAAAGGGAGTTGATTGCTGATTGGATTCTCCACGCCGTCAGGCGTAAGGTTTGAATGTCTGGGTGTTGGACTAGACCTTGCCTGAGGGTTATTAGATCTAGTTGCGATGGTAGGTGGAAATATTTACCCACTGCTATGCATAACAGAGTGGAAAACCATGCCTGTCTTGGCCACCACGGAGTGATCAGGATGCAGTTCACCTGCTCGTCTTGGATCTTTGTCACCACTATCGCCAGTAGTGGAAACAGGGAAAATAGGTAAAGGAATCCTTCCGACCATGTTCCCAGGAAAGTGTCTCCGAGAGATAGTGCTCTGAGACCTTCCCTGGAACAATACAGAGGGCACACTTTGTTCTCTGTTGACGCAAACAGATCCACATCAGAATGTCCCCATTTCATGAATATCTGACTGAGTGCATAAGGTGCCATTTCCCATTTGCATGAGTCCGACTCAGAGAGTCTGCTAACACATTGTCCACTCCTGCAATGTGCAGAGCTGTCAAATGAATTCCTCTGGGAATGATCCAATGAAATATTTTCAACGTCCAAATCACTAACAGTGGAGAATGTATGCCTCCCTGTTTGTTAAGGTACCATAGTACCGACGTGTTGTCGGTTAATATTTCATAGAATCATAGAATAGTAGAGATGGAAGGGGCCTATAAGGCCATCGAGTCCAACCCCCTGCTCAATGCAGGAATCTAATTCTGATAACTGACTGAAATATGTTTATATAAACATCAGTTGCATGGAATTTACTGTTTTCCCCATCTTTAAAGGATAACCTATGGTTTCCCTTCTTAAACGGTTTTGAATTTCGAGTTTTGAATCCACCTTCGGTGTTACTTTCTTGTGAGGATCTCGCCTTTTTTTTTAGTTCGGAATCTACCTTAAAGCATCCCTGACAGATGGTTGCCCAGCTGCCTCTTGAATGCCTCTAATGTGGGAGAGCCCACCACCTCCCTAGGTAATTGGTTCCATTGTCGTATTGCTCTAACAGTCAGGCAGTTTTTCCTGATGTCCAGCCGGAATCTGGCTTCCTGTAACTTGAGCCCATTATTCCGTGTCCTGCATTCTGGGTTGATTGAGAAGAGATCTTGGCCCTCCTCTGTGTGACAACCTTTCAAGTATTTGAAGAGTGCTATCATGTCTCCCTTCAATCTTCTCTTCTCCAGGCTAAACATGCCTAGTCCTTTCAATCCATTCTTGAATGGACCTGTCCCGAATATGAAGCTCAAAAGCCTGAAGAGCCTCCCATACTGCAATCATTTCTAACACATTGATGTGGTTCTTCTTCTCACTCTGGGACCAGTGTCCCTGGACTTGAAGTGAGTCGCAATGTGCTCCTCATCCGGTCAGGGATGCATCCGTGGTCGGTGTGGGATAAAGAAAAGGAATCCCTTGGGAAAGATTGGTTGGATCCGTCCACCAGTGGCGATGTCCCTCGGTACGGTAAGTCTTATGTACCATGCATCTGTTTCGAAATCGAAGACTGCAATTAGCCAGTTCTGTAAAGGCCTCATGTTCAGTCTTGCCCATTCTAGTACAGCAATCGTAGAAGCCATGTAGCCTAGGATACGCTGGATAGAATGAGCCATAGTCCTTCGATTTTGAAAAAGAGCCATACTGGTAAGCTTTTGGACTCGATTGTCTGGAAGAAAAGCCCTCCGCTTCGTTGTATCTATCCGAGCGCCTATGTATTGTAGTGACTGAGTCAGAATGAGAGGTGACATTTCCTTGTTGATACAGAGTCCAAGGATGTTCAGGTTCAGAATGGTAACGATATCACGACGCAAAGTGTCTTCCGCCGATGATACTATGAGCCACTTGTCTAGATACGGGTAAATTTCGATGTCTCTGAGATGGAGAAAAGCACAGACCACTGACATACATTTGGTGAACACCCTCGGTGCCATGGAGAGGCCAAATGGAAGGACACGAAATTGGAAAACTTCTTCTCCGATGATAAAACGAAGAAATTTTTGGTACGACTTTTCTATGGCAATGTGGAAATAAGCATCCTTTAGATCTATAGACGCTAGACATGCACCTCGATGGAGGAGTGGCATAATTTTGTGAGGAGTTGTCATTCTGAACTTTTTGACTACAATGAACTTGTTGAGAATTCTCAAATCTAAGATGGGTCGAAGACCTCCGTCGTGCTTGGGCACCATGAAGTACCAAGTGTTGTGTTTACCCCTCGTGTTTCTGAGCAGGAAAAGCAGCTGTCAGATGGCGTGGCACGAGCAGACAGGGATCGTACGTTTGATCCAGATCTTGGTACGGAGGAGGAGGCGTTTAGCAGCCCCTCTCTGTCAGCTGATGCGAATCAGCGCTCGGAAATGAGTGCTGATCTCAATGATGATCCAGCAGGTGGAACCACGCCCGTATCCTCTGAGGAAGAGGGAGAAACTCCTTTAAAAGATGCCAAGGAACGCAGACGTTTGAGGAGAACAGAGGCGAGAGTGAGACCACGCCGGTCTGACCGTTTACAAAGAAAGGAGCAAGCCGACCTTAGAGACGGAGTTCGTTAGTTATTGTTACTTTCAACGTTTCGTTTACTTTGCTTCCTTTAAAGTGCTTCCTGAATTGAACAGTTTGCTTTTGCCTGAATTAAAGGCGTTGTTTGTTTCAAAGTTTAAGTATTCTTTCTTTCAAGCTACACAGCTCTCAATTGCAATTCATAACAGCTTGAAAGTAACAACCTTCTAACGAACGCTACCAGTGTGTGTGTGTGTGAGTGTGACAGCTCCAGTAAAGTAGCATTATGGAGAAAGCAATTGCCGACCTCTCCCTCGAGAACCAGGCGCTGCAAACGCAAGTGACTCAGCTAACGGCAGCCATGAGGACGTTGCAGACAGCACCTGCGCCAGCACCGGGACTCCCCGCCCCCGTTCCTAGGAGAAAGTGCCCTGTGAGTCTACCCGAAAAGTTTGATGGGGACAAAAGAATGTTCACTGCTTTTCGAGCTCAGGTGGAACTGTATATACGACTGAGAGCGGAGGACTTTCCTACTGACGAGTTACGTGTTGGCTTTTTCATTAGTTTACTGGCGGGGCCCGCTGCAAAATGGGCGTCGGCGCTTTTGATATCCAATAGCCCCTTACTGTTGGACTATCAGGGGTTTGTGGCCTCAATAGAAGCATTTTTTGGGGACTCTCTTCGGGAGGAGACGGCAACCCGAGCCATTAGGCAACTGCGCCAAGGTGGGGATTCAGTGGCGGTGTATGCTACAAACTTTCAACTTATTATTCAAGATTTGCAGTGGAATGATGCAGCTTATAGAGCACAGTTTTTGGACGGTCTGAATGCGGATATTCTGGATGTGCTCGCATGCGCCCCATCTTCGGATACGTTGGCAAATCTGGTGGCTGCCTGCCTGCGCATTGATAGCCGTTTGGAGGGGCGGAAAGAGGCGCGCCGGGCAGTCGTGAACCGCACCCTGCAGTCAGTAGAGAAGTTTCACGAGGGATCTTCCTCTACTTGCCCAGTTATAGAGCTGACTGGGGAGGAGCCTATGCAACTGGGAGCGGCGCGATCTCGTATTTCTCCGTCAGAAAGAGACCGTAGACGGCGTCTAGGGCTGTGCTTCAAATGTGGACAGATGGGACATTTTATCAAATCATGCCGCGCCTCTGGCTGGACAACGACTCCTTCTCAATCTTTTGTTCCTCGAGCGTGACTAGGCAACTCCCCCAGGCGGTTGGGAGTGTCTAAACCGAAAGGGCCGGTGATAACAAGGGGGAGGCTGTCGCAGGTCCCCACGTCGCCTCATTTAATTTTGAAAGTACATTTACAAACTTCCCCTGGGACAGTTGGCGAGTTTTTTGCTTTAGTGGATTCAGGAGCTTCCAACAGTTTCATGGATCTACGCTTTGCACAACGCCATAGGGTGGCTATGGAGTCCCTGGCACGCCCCTTATATGTTGAGACAATTGACGGTCGTCTTTTGGAGGAGGGGGCGGTGACCAAAATTACAGTTCCCCTTTCTATGTCAGTGCAAAGGCATACGGAACTGATCCAATTTAACGTGACGAGGATGTCGCGTTTTGCACTGGTCCTTGGCATGTCTTGGCTCACGCAGCATAATCCGTATATCTCGTGGGCGTTACATAGAGTATCATTCCCCTCACCCTATTGTCTTCATCATTGCTTTAAGACTGGCAGTATGCCGCTTGCTCAGGAGGAGTCGAGAGTGGCTCCTGAGATCTCGGCAGCTGAGCACCTCAGTTCCTCGTCCCTGGTTGTTCTTCCTTCAAAATATGAAGCCTTTAGGGATGTGTTTGATGAGACGGAGGCGGATCAGTTGCCTCCACATCGCAATTATGATTGTGCCATAAATTTGGTCCCAGGGGCACCTATTCCAGTAGGCAGGTTGTATCCAATGTCGGGCCCAGAATTGGAAGCTCTAAGGGGGTTTCTGGATAAAAATTTGAGGCGTGGCTTTATTCGTCCGTCGTCCTCCCCTGCAGGAGCGCCGTCCTTTTTTATAACAAAACGCTCGGGGGAGAAGCATCTGGTTCATGATTACCGTTTTATCAATAGGATTACAGTGAGAGATAAATATCCCCTGCCCCTGATCCCAGAGATGTTAGAGCGCTTGAGTAAGGCAAAGGTGTTTACCAAACTAGATTTAAGAGGGGCTTATAATTTGGTTCGCATTCGTAAGGGAGACGAATGGAAAAGCGCGTTCTTGACGCGATATGGCTCTTTTGAGTATTTGGTGATGAGTTATGGCCTGGTGAATGCCCCAGCTACATTCTGTAGGTTCATGAATGATATTTTTCGAGATTATCTCGATACATTTTTCATTATTTATTTAGATGATTTTTTTATTTTTTCAAGAAATGCGCAGGAGCATCAGGCTCACGTGGAAACCGTACTTGGGCGCCTGCGAGAGCATAAGCTGTTTGCTAAATTGGAGAAATGCGCATTTGACCTAACAACATTAGATTTTTTAGGATATCGCATTTCCACTGAAGGGCTTCAAATGGATCCGGCGAAAGTGCAGGCTGTTATGTCCTGGAAGGCGCCAGTCTCTCGGAAGGACTTACAAAGGTTTCTAGGGTTTGCTAATTTTTATAGAAGATTTCTGCCGGGTTTTTCTAGGCTTACAGCCCCTCTGTCGGACCTGCTCAAGGGCCAGCGCTCCGGCATTAGGTGGTCCCCGATGGCACAGGTGGCTTTTGATAGACTGAAAGAGTTATTTAGTTCGGAACCCCTCCTTTGTCATCCTGATACACAAAAGCCATTTGTGGTGCAGACGGATGCCTCTGACGTGGCACTGGGGGCGGTCCTCTTGCAGCCTGGTGAAGCGGAAGGGGAGTTAAGACCCTGTGCGTATTACTCCCGAAAGTTTACTTGTTCTGAACGGAACTATACCATTTGGAAGAAGGAGCTCCTGGCTATAAAGGCTGCGTTAGAAACTTGGAGGCACCTGTTAGAAGGGGCACGTTACCCAGTGGAAGTTAGAACAGATCATAGGAATTTGGAACATTTGTTGACAGCTCGAGCGCTGAACCAGAGGCAGATGCGCTGTCTCGCAAACCAGAATTCCTCACGCCTGCGGGGGAGACCCTGGTGCCCCCTCCTATACTCCCTTTGCACACTTTAGGGGCAGCGGGGGACTTCCTGTCATGGGAGGCTGAACTAAGACGCGCGCAGGCGCAGGATGCTTTTGTACGTCATACTGTGGAGGACTTGAGATTGTTAGAAGGGTCGTCCTCGGGCTCCCCCTTTTCACTATGGGAAGGGTTGTTGTGTTATAAGCAACGACTATATGTTCCTTCTGTAGCATTAAGAGCAAAAGTGCTGCGTCAGTGTCATGACTCGCCGACGGCAGGACACTTTGGTGTGTATAAGACTGTTGCTGCTATAGCTCGAGATTTTTGGTGGCCTCGACTCCTGAGGTCGGTGATCTCGTATGTGGGGTCCTGTGACATCTGTCAGCGTGCCAAGTCAGTGCCTGGCAAGCCTGTGGGGTTGTTACAGCCTTTGCCCACGCCTTCGGGGCCCTGGTCGTTCCTTTCATTGGATTTTGTGACTGATTTGCCATGCTCCCGCGGCCACACTACCATTTTAGTGGTCGTGGATCTATTTTCAAAGATGGCGCATTTTATCCCTTGTGCAGGGTTGCCTTCAGCCAAAGAAACCGCTACTCTGTTTTTAAGGCATGTTTTTCGTTTACATGGGTGGCCGGACAGGTTGGTCTCAGATCGGGGTGCTCAGTTCACAACGCATTTTTGGAAAGAACTGCTCTCCTTACTACGAGTGGAACTACGTCTGTCTTCAGCGTATCATCCGCAGGGCGCTGGGTCCTCCTTTAGCGGTCGGAGATTGGGCTTGGTTGTCGACGCGGCACTTTCCCATGAAGGCGTTGAGCAGGAAGCTGGCAGCTCGTAGGACCGGTCCTTTTTTGATTACAGCCCAGATTAATCCTGTAGCGTTTAGGCTGGCCCTTCCTCCTTCGCTTAAAATTCACCCGGTGTTTCACCGGTCGTTGCTTTCCCCTGTGAGGTCCGGGGATCCCCATCGCTCCTCTGCAGACCCCCCTCCTCCTGTAATGATTGACGGGGAGGAAGAATTTGAGGTGGCTCAGATCCTGGATTCCCGTCTTCATAGAGGGAAGTTGCAATATTTAATACATTGGAAGGGGTATGGACCTGAGGAGCGCTCTTGGGAACCTGTAGATAGTGTACACGCTCCGGAGCTAGCGCATGACTTTCATTGCAGATATCCTCACAAACCAGCTCCAGGGACGCCCTGTCGTACTTTCGGGGGGGAGCGTGTTGAGGGGGGGGATGATGTTGTGTTTACCCCTCGTGTTTCTGAGCAGGAAAAGCAGCTGTCAGATGGCGTGGCACGAGCAGACAGGGATCGTACGTTTGATCCAGATCTTGGTACGGAGGAGGAGGCGTTTAGCAGCCCCTCTCTGTCAGCTGATGCGAATCAGCGCTCGGAAATGAGTGCTGATCTCAATGATGATCCAGCAGGTGGAACCACGCCCGTATCCTCTGAGGAAGAGGGAGAAACTCCTTTAAAAGATGCCAAGGAACGCAGACGTTTGAGGAGAACAGAGGCGAGAGTGAGACCACGCCGGTCTGACCGTTTACAAAGAAAGGAGCAAGCCGACCTTAGAGACGGAGTTCGTTAGTTATTGTTACTTTCAACGTTTCGTTTACTTTGCTTCCTTTAAAGTGCTTCCTGAATTGAACAGTTTGCTTTTGCCTGAATTAAAGGCGTTGTTTGTTTCAAAGTTTAAGTATTCTTTCTTTCAAGCTACACAGCTCTCAATTGCAATTCATAACACCAAGAGAAGAATCCCTGAGTTGCTTTGTCCAAGGGAACTGTTTTGATGGCACCCTTCCAAATAAGAGATTGAGTCTCAATACAGAGTAGTTCTGACTGTCATGTGAACTTCACTGTGCCCAATGGAGGGAGAACTTCGAATTCTATTCAATATCCTTGTCCGACAATTTGTAAGACCCATGAATCCGTAGTTATCATGGCCCATTGTTGAGCAAAATGAGAGAGGCGGGTGCCAAACTTCAGATGCAACTGTTTTATGTGTGTAGGAGTTAGAAGAAGGGAGTCAAAGTTGACGTTTAGTTTATGGCTCAGTTCTTCCTTTATCTCCTCTGGGTGCTTGAATGTTTCTCCTTTGCTGTTGTTGAAGAGGTGGAAACCTGGGAGAGCGGTCTGTAAATGACTTGGAATAGTATGGGTTTGGGTGCCTAAACCATCGACGAGGCTTATACGGCTGTGGCTGTTGCTGCTGATCTAGATCCATTTTCTTAGCAATAGTCTTTGTTTTTTGGACTGAATCCATTTGGTCATCAGTCTTTGCGTTAAAAAGACCCTCCCCATCAAAAGGAAGATTTTCCATTCCGGAACGAGCTTCCGGAGTTAGTCCTGCAGACCTGAGCCAAGTGTGACGTCTAAGCGCAATGGCTCCCACCATGGATTTATCACTGCAGTCAGTTTGATGTCGAACTGTGTTTATCTGGTGTCTTGAAAGCTTCACCGCTTCAGATTGGAAGACACGAGCAAGCTCTCTTTGCTCTTCAGGTAAGTAGTCACAAAGCGAACTCATCTTTTCCCAAAGGAACATTTGATAGCGTGGCATCATTGCTTCATAGTTTGATACTCAAAGGCCCAATGCCGCAGTAGAGTACAATCTCCTGCCCAATATGTCCAGCCTACGGCCGTCTTTGTCTACTGGAGAGGTATGCTGTTTTTGAGAGCGACCCTGGGCTGATTCGACAATTATGGAATTTGGCTTAGGATGCGAAAATAAGAAGCCTCTTTCTCTTGTATACGATATATAGTCTCCAGCCTTTTTTATGTCAGGGGTATTGACCCTGGACTAATCCAAGATTGCTGTACAGTTTGCAATAAAGCTGGAAGAAAAGGAATGGCAACAGGCATGGTAGTTTCCGTATAAATGGCATCAAAAACAGGGTCCTTCACTCGTTCAGTGTGCTGTTGTGCCTTGACTCTGAGGGACTGAGCCATCCTTAGGATTTGGTCAGAAAAAGACCCCAAATGCTCTGATGGAGATGCTTTGTCTCGAGATCCATTACATCATCAGGTGAAGAAATAGATGGACACAAGAGTACGAAGATGAAACCGACTGATAGTCGTCAGTGGAATCAGGGGATTTATCCCCTTGCTTTGCTGGTAAAGTTAACTCTCGAGGAGGTAACTGTTGTGTGGTTGATGGTCTGACTTGCTCTGTCAGCTCTTGTGGAGGGAGTTCTCGAGGCTACTGTCTATCTCGAGACACAGAACGTTCCCGCACCAGTCGAGGTGGCAAGAATAAGTGCTCAACAACTGGATGCACTGCTGTTGACGGATAGGCAGAGTGTCGAGAAGATGTGGCTCCAAGATATCTTGTTCTGTCATAGTACAATTCGAGGTCCCAAGAAGATCTCCAATCATCATACTGACTCGATCTGGACAGAGTGAGTTACCTCTCTGAATAACTGTCCCATCTCTCCTAGGAGAGCGAGAAAGGTCACGACGCTCTCTATAATAGACAAGACTGTCTTCTCGATCTCTATCCATCGCATTAGGAGGGCGAGGTGATCGGTATCTTGTCGGTTCCAGAGAACGATATCGAACGTTTTCTGTTGATTGGTATCAAAGTGGAAGAGTTCTCTCCGGAGCCAGAATTGGTTGCTGTCGATTTCGTAGCGATCTTGAATGCGAAGGAGTATTTCTAATTTCTCCTTCTGATGCAGCAGTGGAAACCGGGTCAAGAATTATAGTCGTGACTGGTTGATCCACTAACATTCTTATTAGAGAATTTAGTAATGGAGGAAGTTGCAGAACTTCTTTATCTGGCAAATCATTTGTCTTCTCCTTAGCCTCCTTAGATCTCTTCTTTTTACAAGTTCCCTCCTCGCAAGGCTTTGAGTTTTTGGCCTTTTTTGCTAATTTTTAGCTGCCACCACAGCAAGCGATCTCCCCGGAGTTGGGGGATTGTCTGGGGACCTCTCCAGAAGATGGGCCTGGAATCTCCAATGACGCCATAGCCTGAGTCGATGAATCTGCCGGTTTATCGATGGTGTTCAAAGCCCTTTGCCACAAAAGCAATTTAAATCTATCAGACCTATTGTGTCACACCTGTTTAGATAAAGACATACAAAACTTGCATGTCTCCACAACATGTGATTCTCCCAGGCATAAAAGGCACAAAATATGTCCGTCAGATGAGGGAATTTTACTTCCACACTTGACACACTTTTTAAAAGAGTCTTCATGGCCATATGATCCCTCACGAAGTTCTAGTAAAAAAATGTTTAATTATTTTTTATATAAACTACAAATAGAGAAAAGATTATGAACAAATATAGAAACAAACTAATCGAATAAATCTCTTTTTCCTTCTCCTCAGCACCGCAAGAGAGCAGATGTACATCCGACGAGGCAACGCTAACGGTAGTCGAAAAGGAACTGAGTAGATGGACAGGAACCGAGTACGCATGCACACGGATGGTGGGGGAGGGGTTCCCACCAAAAGAAACATTTTTCTTCAGCGTAAAATATTATATCGAACCGAGGCTCCGCGCAGGCGTGAAGCCCATATGTTTGAATGCACAGAAACCATGAAAAACATGGAGGTTTGCTGTCCAAAGGATAATAGTAAAAATGCCACTGGTCACACCCAAGCCCCTTGGGTGCTTATTGAGAATCTAATCACTATATTTGGACCCCAGTGAATAATCTAAGGTTACTAATAACCACTGATAAAGCTATCCTTCCTGACTTTTAAGGAGTCATCAAAACAAATGGTCATAACCATATCATCTGGCAGCAAACTCTACGTGTCAATTGTGTACTGGAAACCTTTTCTTTTTGTCCTGAACTTAAGTGCCAATTAATTCACTGGATGACACAATGTTCCAGTATTTTTGAAGAGGGAGGGAAAGAGGATAGAGAGCCATAATTTTATAAACTTCTATTTTGTTTGCTTCCCCATCCCCTCTTTTAAAAACTAAAAAGCTCTAATTATTTAGCCTTTCCTTGCAAGACAGATGTTATAATACCTTGATTGATTTAGGTGCTTATTTCTAATCTCCAGCTCTACAATATCCCTTTTGGAGATGGGGATCCTGAATTGCACAAAGTATTTCTAATACACCTAATATATCTATATAAACAGCATGGCAAAAATTAATTTGAAACCCTCTTTCTGATAATTTCTAACCTTAAATCTGCCTTTTGCTGCCACAAAACAAGCTAGCATTTCCACTGATTGTTCTTTTACAAACCCAAGACCTCTTTCGTCAAGTTTAGGGGTTGGCGGATAAGGTAAATGTTTTTGTCCCAATATTTTGGACATCTTTAAACTTTCAGCAATGTCACGGCACATCCTCAATTCCAGATTATTAATTAATTTATAAATAGGAGACACCCCAAGATAGATCCTGAGGCCCTGCGGAATTGGCATCCTACCTACCTCTTCATTTTTTAAAAAAATGAATTATGAATCTCGAAGTCATAGGACATTTCCTCTTAAGGGAACATTTGGAGAGAGGCTTTGTCAAACATTTACTAAAAATCCAAGTACGTCTATTTATGTTTATACCCCACCTAAATGCTTGTTGACATCCTCAAAACGCTCTGAAAGACGGTGGATGAGACACGACTTCCTATTGCAGAACACTGTGCCTCACCAACCTTGCCACATTCATCTAGTGAGAAACTGACCCAAGCAAATTTACAAAACACTGAAATTGCAAATATTCCTAATCAGCTGTGATTAATAATAATAATAATAATAATAATAATAATTTATTTCTTACCCGCCTCTCCGTCTGGATCGAGGCGGGGAACGACAACATGATAAAATACATAAAACTGATTAAAACATGACACATATTATTAAAACTGCATAAAAAATCCTAAAACATCCTAAAAACATCCTTAAAACATTCTAAAATTCCACTGGATATGCCCGCCAGAAGAGAACAGTCTTTATAGCTTTCTTAAATTCTAAAAGACTGTTAAGTTGATGAGTCTCCTCCGGCAGGTCATTCCACAGTCTGGGAGCGGCAGAAGAGAAGGTGCTCTGGGTAACGGTTTCAGCCTAGTCTTGGCCGACTGCAGTAAGTTCTTCCCAGAGGACCTGAGAGTGCGGGGCGGATTGTACGAATTCCTTCCATTATATTTACACTATAGGTAAATTGTATTTCTGTATATACTGCTGGGAAAGGCCTTTGGATGGATACATATGTTGTTTCTAATTAACAGTACAAAACTGTGAAAAGAGATGCTGATAGGACCATGAAATGTACTACCAAAGGACTTCACAGCAAGATAAATGGCACTGGCATTTGGAAACAGACTGAGGAAACAGATCACAGATATTAGGTCAATTTAGAATATCTGACTTGCCTTTCAAATTAATGCATAGATTTGAGTATTTGAACTACTAGAGATTAAAACTCACCTCCATATTCTGCTCCCAATCTCAACATCAAGCGAATTGGAAAAACCTTTGCCCAAGGTACCTCTGGTTTCTGAATAAGAATGCCACATAAAAAAGGCTGTTTTGGTAATTCAAGATCATCCAGTTTCTGAAAAGTTGGTGTAATAAACAGGAATCCACCATGCTCCTTGCTTCCAAGAAAGCCTTCAGCGAAGGTAATATTTTCCAGATTTCCAATGAATTTTCCTGGTTAGAATACATATGGTCAAAGTCATAACAAAGACACTCTTGATAGAGACATGGGGATAACTGTCATGGAGAGTATGAGGCAAAATAAGAAATTGGTTTGCTATTGCAAAGTCCATGTGTAATACCCAGAGAAGCACGAGTGGAGTTCTGCTCATCCAATGGGTCTTTCCTGCCTCCACCTTCCCACGACAGCCCCATGTAACCCCCAACAAAGAACTCAAGGGTTGGGGGACAGGGCTTCCATTCACACAAGAACAGCTTTTGATCCATCATGTCATAGTCTATATTAGAATAAGCTTGGTAGTCCAGTGCTTTCAAACTGTATTTCAGATAATCCAGGATCCCACAAAATGAAATCAGTAGGAAGTAGGGGGACATAATTTCCTGAAATACAGCTTGTCCACTATTACTGAGGTTCCACTTCAAAGAGGTTTTGGGTCAGTTCAAGGGCAGAGTAATTCACACAGGGAGACAAATGACGCTAATCAGGCTTGTCAGTGTCCCCATGTAAACTCAGTGCAGGCTGTAATGTCACAGCAGTCCCTGCTATACCCAGGAGTTCCATGTCAAACAAATCCATCTGGAAAAGATTCTGTCAAAATGCAAATTTTCAAAATAACTGCCCTAGATCCTTCTGTTCTGACAATACTGCAATACAAACATGGTTACAAATCTGATGTTTTGGCATGTTTGGGTATATAAGTTCAGTGAAGAGAACTGACTGACATTCAGCTCCTTCTATATCTAAAATCAACTAAAAGTGATTGATTGTTGCTTTCATGAAATTTGACCCTTAATCAACTACAAATTTTTAGAGTTATTAAAAATGGTAACTCAAAAGTGAATTTTAACAGGTAGAGAAAGAATTGCTCAAGGAAGAGGGAAGCTGAGCAAGTGTATCCAATGAGGTGTTTGGTTTTTAATGGCTTCGGTGACTATATGGGATTAATAGTAATATGTAGATTCAAACCAGCCTCTGGCTGGGGGATGCTAGGAGTTTCAGTCCAACACAACTGAAGCGCACCAGGTTGAAGAAGGCTGATTGAAATGGTGCTTTAGGACAGCATTTCCCAACTTGGTGCCTTCCAGATTTGGGGAATACAACTCCCATCAACCCCAGCCAGCATACCTAGTGGTCAATGACAGCAGTTGTAGTTTAACATCTAGATGGCCATCAGGTTGAGAGAGGCTGCTTCAAGAGTATCCAAACCACTTCACATACATTACCTTGTTCTAATAATAAATTAATAAGATTAGCGTTTGCTTCTAAATAGCATTTCATAAAGTTTGATACAGTTGGCTTCAAATGTTTAGTAAAGCTTCATACCTTTTATGGCATCCTTATATATGTTGATAAATAGTTTGAAGATTTCTTTAGGAACATCATCTTCATTTGGTAAACAAAGTAATAGTATAATAATTTCTGCCTGTCCCAAGCCCTGCAGTCCATTGGTCGAGAAGTACCAGCATCTTTCTGAATAATCTTAATGACAAAAAATTAAGTAGAAGGATGATACTTTTCTCGTTAAGTATAGAATGTTTAAAAATGCAAGGAGGTGCTTTTATCTCTTCTTTTCTTTTTTACGGCAGAATTGCGTCATAGTGCCCCCTGTCAGCCCCACACCCCACTTCCCTAATTAAATTCAATAGAAGGTAAATCGATTGGGAGATCAGTCATTGGACCTCACTAGGGAATGGAGGGTTTTGGATCCAGCAGCTCCAAAGATGCTCCCACCGAATCACCTGGAACACCCTGTTTTGGGGGCTTACATCCACAGAGATTTCCATAACTGTAACTTAGGCCTGGAGCAAATGGACCCCTTCAGCCGATTGAGCTCCTTTCTGCCTCCTCAGCATTCTAGCCCCCAACCCCCAGATCTGGGGGTGTAAGCGATCAGATTTTATTCTATGTTAGCCTCACACATTCTGTATCATATTATTTATAACAACGCTTTTACAAGACTTAGAACATCTAATAAAAAAACTCCTATTGTATAGAGGTTATTCCTACTCTGATCACACATTCAAAAATAGATGTAGAAATATTTATGTTGTCAAGTCACACAGACATCATCAAGTGGGGGTCATAAATTAAAAAAATGCATTTCACAGTTAAGAACTTCATTTTCCATTCCGCTTAATGAAGAGTTTGAAAGGTAACATAATCCTATACCAATAAATATCAATTTAATTCAAAGTATCACTTTACCTATTTTTATATTCCTATTGATAATGCCTAGGGCACTTTAGAATTACACAAAAGATGACCGCTGTGCAAGTGTCATTCATTTCTTGACAATAAAATATGCCCAAAGTTCATACTCTAATGGAAAAAAGAATGAAGTGTATTCAAAAGTAGATAAAATAATCTCTGGAACCTACAGCTTGATTATCATTCATATTTAATATTAGTAACTATACATAGGGCAAATAGGTTTTATACGGATTTGGGGGCTGGAGGGTATACTTACAAGGCAGTATCTTAACATTCACAAGTAGGTTTGCATTTAGGATGAATGTTAATGGATTAGATTCTTCAAGTAGTAAAGTAACTTGCTTATGAGAAGGATGTTCTTCCACTAAGGATTCTAAAGAAAAAAATTAAAATCATTAGAAGGTATATTTTCTTACAGGGAATAGGGATACAGTTGTAATCTTGAACTGCGCAGTGTTTTTCCAGGTAACTGGAAATATAATGAGACAACTGGTGCTTAGGATCATACCCCTCATGAATGAATCAGTGTTATAGTAAGCAGTGTATATGGAAGACAACACTAGGATGAATCCAGACCAAGTTAATTAAACTTAAGCCCTATTGCTTTTAATGGGAACTAAGTCATGACTAACTTGATTCCACCAGGATTAAAGTTCAACTAACCGTCTACATTGAACCCACTGAAGCCATTTTTACACGTTTTTCTCAACCCCGGGTTTCACAAAACCAGAGCTCTGGATATGGCTCCTTTTCTGGCCCCACTATTTCCAGTAATGGTAAATGCCCCCTCCCCAAGGGTTTGCCAAGCTTTGCAATTAGCAATAAAACTAGAAAGGATAAAGGAGCCCGCCCTCAAAATCTTCAAGATATTGAAAAGAAAAAAAATAGCATAGTTTTCTGTTGACATCCAACTTGCTTGCACTAGAAACAACATAGCTTCATGGCCCGCAGAATGTGCCACGGGATTTGTCACACAATGCTAGAGTTATGAAGAATCTAGCCATTGATGCTAATCGTGGACACAACATACCTGCAATTTTAAATTCAAAGTCAATTTCTAAAAATCCAATGCTCAAAACTCAAATCAGGAAAATTGTTGAGCAGTAGATGTGAGCATATTGGGACCAAATAACATTCGTTTACATGTAATGCATCACGTTAATATTAATGTTTCTATAACACCAGATATCATTATTTGTTTTTTTAAACTGCAAACCAATATAATTCAACACATAATTTGGAACAATGGAAGACACTGCTATTTTTGAAACACACACACTCTCACTCAAAAACTACCGATAGAAAATGCCTACCTTTGTCTTTTTCTCCTCTTGCAAGAAGAAGCGGTGGCAACCCATCATCCTCAGGAATAAGGCTTATCTCCTTGCTAACACAGCTTTCAATACCACAAAGCATCCTGTAATCTAATGGACTAACAGGTTCATCACTAGTTTCCTTTGCTGAGACAGGAATAGGATGCCTTGCTGTTTCAACAATAGTGGGGAATTCAGCAACAGCAGTTATCACACAGTCAGAATTACTAGACAGCAGTTCGGGTTGTCCTTTAGTGGCTAATGTGTCCTCTTCTGGAAGAACAGAAGTGGAACAACACAAGATCTCAGTTTGTCCAGCATGTGATTCAGCTTTTGGTTTTATATCAGTTGCTGTGCAGACAATGTAATCTGTTGGACTTTCAACCTATGACAAAAGTTCTTCAATTAGATATGATTATCCACTTGCATTCAATAGTATGAAATTTGTATAAACATTTCAAATACGCTTTTGCCTTGAGAGACAGTGTAAAACAATTTAAAATAAAATGGAGAAAAAACAACAGGCATGCAGCTTTCTGCGTGGTTACACAGACACAAGATAAAGGAATTATCTTTTGCTTAATGCAATAAAAGGGTACCTAGCACCTGTCCTGATTGGCAGGTGCTCTTCAGTTCACTTATTGTTTTACCATCCTTCAACCTACCTACAGTGTGATGTAGTGGGTAGAGTTTTGGACTGACTGGGAAAACCCAGATTCAAATCCACACTCAGTGATGAAACTCACAAACCCATCTTAAAGGGCTGTTGCAAAGATAAAATGGAAAGGGAAGCACCCTTAGATTCTTGGAGTAATGGAAGGATTCAATGGAAATACATCCATACAATTGGGTTTCAACTTATATTTTGGGAAAACTAATAACACAAGAGAACAAAATACCATGAATTAGAAAGTTAAAAAGGGATATATGACATGTCAGAGAATGAGCTTCCGACTACAGTAGCAGCAACCCACTGATAATTTTTGAAACTACAGAATGTGTCAAGATAATAGGAATTACCTCTTTTGCTTTGTTATCATACACCACACTAATAATGCAGTCTTTGCGAAATGGTTACATAGAAATACAAGATACAACACACTGGGTGTATCTGTGTCATCTATTTGCATGGGTAGGACAATCCCGTATCCTGTGATCTGTGTGAGTGTTGCATAAGCACACGCAAGCAGATCAGATATACCCTGCATAATGCTAAATTCTAATACCAACTGAGGATTAAACATGCATGGCAAGAGACTGGAGAACAGAAAGAGCGAAGAAGAATCATCACTGCAATTACACCTCTGGCCTTTTATCCCAAGATCAGAGAATGTAATGGAAGTTTGCCCACCTTTGAGCTGTTCTTCTGATTAACAGTTGCCAAAAGACCTGGTATAGTTTTCCAGTTCTCTATTAGTTAGCAGGTTGTAAGGAAGTATTCAGGTTCAAGCAATGAATTCAGACAAAATCTGAGCAATGTATTTGCCTTATTAAAAAGGGACAAAGTAGCATGGTGCAGTATCAGCCAATTTATATTTTCTAGTAAATTAGGTCTTACAGGACATGGTTCCTGTGGGGATCTTCTGACTCCAGATGACAGTTTTGTTGTGTCTGCAACTTCCCCATTGGGTAAAATACCATCCGCAAACCAAACTCTTCTCTGTTCTTTAGGGCATGGCCCTACAGGAGGAGGAGGAAGGGGGGGAAATCCAATAGGTATTTGTTACTTAATTTGTCCAATATGAAGTTGCTAAGATTTCCAAAAGACAGAAACACATACATTCAGGTTGTTTCTCCCCCAATAGCGACACATTTATAATACATGTTATCACTGAGAAATCTCTTAGAAGCGCATATGATGAGTATTCTAATATCTTAATATATATCACAATAACACAGAATTTATGCAGCTAGTGAAATCACACTACTGCTATACAAAACATATATATTATCTAGACAAAGTTTTATATGGGTATGCAAATAAAGGGGTGTGCACAGAAAACAGAAGTGACAATCTGAGAAGCTCCCTTTTCACATTTTTCACATAAGGTCTGGAGACATTGTCCTAAATATGTTCATTCCAGAAGGAGCTTTTTGACATTTTGCCATGAGACAAAATTTCTTTGAGTGCTGCTGTTCAGGTTACATCATGGCATGGACAAGGTGAAGTAGTTGTGTCACTCTTTAACTGCAGTGTCATTCAAGGCACTATCCAATAGATATTTACGACGTGTATATAACCACATTGCAGACATAACTCCTAATCTCAACAGTCCTGTTAGAAAGAAATCTCATTCCTTGCCCCACTGCCACAAACATATCACAGTTTGAATGCTTAGGAAAAGAAATATTAACCAAAATAGAGGTTTTTCCTTGAAAGACAATGTTTGTACTCCACATAACAAATGAACACGACTTGAGATTGGTTGTGTTAAAAAGTCATTGTGTAGAAAGGTCTTGACAGTAAAATTTTAATTTAGCTTGATTATCTTAATACATTTTAGCTCACAATCACCATTTGAGTGTTTAAATGCTAAAGTGAGTAATGAAATAGAAGGAGAGTTGGTTGTACCAGATGTCTGAGCTTCCTGCAAAGGTGGAACAGTTGAATATTCAGATATACTGGGATTAGGCACAAGACCAGTTGGGCTCATCATCCTTTCCAATGCCTGTGCTAACAAACAAAATTAACAGAATTTTAATGTCACAACTCTAGATATATATCCCACACATGCACACATTGTGGTATGAGAAGTATTCATATACCTAACAGTTTTCAAAATAAGTTTAGGATAGATGGCACCTACTTTCATTTTAATTAGAGCTGAAACCTTAAATTGATTTTTTAAAAACCTTCTGATTGACTGAAAAATATATTTACTATAAAAATTTAATATACTAAGGACCACTTTAGAAAATGTATTCCCTCCTGTATGAGATATGGGTTAATGCTTCTTTTCCTACAGTAGTGGAGGCTATCCTAGTCTGGGTTACTCCTCTCACTCACTCCAGAAGGCAGGGGAAAAATTCATTTAAATTGAAGTCACCTTATTTGTGCAGGAGAGCACCTCCCAGTTCTGGTCCTGCCTAGCTCCTGAAAGGCGGGATCTGCGGAGTTCCACCTGCAAATTATTTTTATACATTATATGACCTTCTTTTCTCTATCCTGCCTTTTGTCTGGCAACTCTTCTGTCAATGAACAGTGCAGTCTCTTAGACAAGGAGACAGCCCTGCACTGTTCATTGACAGAAGAGTTGCCATAGGATTGGGGAGGCTCAAGCAGGGAAGCATCTACTGACATGTGGTCCCTCAGGAGCAAAGACTGCTCATATGGAAGGTGAAGTCTCCACTCCTTCAAAGAGTCCCTCCAAGTCCCAGGACAGCTGCAAAGGTAGGTTTGAGGTTCTGCATTGCAGGACAGATTTGCCTGAGTGCTTCGTTTTCCCATCATGGGGACATAAAGTGCAGGACCTGGTTTCCCCTTTGGTAAGTACTGTGGCTCCCTTGGCTTACCCACCTCCCCGTTATGGACAGCCTGCCTCTTCATCCTGAGTTTTGTTGCTGGATTCGTCAAATTTTAGTTAAAGAAATTAGCCCAGCAGCAGAGGGCGGGGGCGGGGGAGACAGGTTGAACATTTACCTCAGGAACGGTTATCTCAAGAAAGTTTAGCTCAAGAAAGGCAAGAAACACAGTCTCAAACTGCTCTGTTGGGTCAGCCATCCAGCATTTTAGCCACCTCAGGGGAAAATGTGGGAACTTCCATTTCCTCATTTGAAAGCCATTATAAGCGGAATATCTTTGCTTTTGCCAAAACATCTTACAGCATGCAGATTCTGCAGCAGGTGTTCTCTGCTTAAACTGAACAGCAGCAAGAGGACTGTCTTAAGGAAGGATTGCTCAGGAACGTCCAAGACTTGAATACCCTCCTCCACTGTGGGGAAAAAGGAACTTGGACTTGCTGTGAAGTGGATGGAGGGCATCTACCCACCTGGGTGAGCTTATGTCTCACTGTTGGGAGGGAAATGATTTTTCAGTTCACTGAACGTTTTTACTCAAGTTATTTAGAGGTTAGACTCACGGGTAGTACCTTGCTCTCTTCCTCCTCTGTGTGTTGTTCTTGTTCTTGTTGAACTGTTTGATGAGAATATTTTTTGCCTTTTGAGCTATTTTATTTCCAAAACTGGCAGATTTCTGGAATGCTCTCCCACTCAGGTAGGGTGACTTCAACTTTATGCAAATTTGGCCCTGCCTTCTGAAGCATGTGGAAGGAGCAACCCAGACTGAGAATGCTCCATCCACTGTAGAGAAGGAACATTTGCATTACGTTCAACATTCCATTTCATGATACCTAATACAGATATGCAATACCTAAACACTAGGAAAATATGCTTCTTACTTCAGAACTTTTGATTTTAGACATATGCAAAAATGTGTTTATTAAGTACATTTATATCCTGTTGTTTTTATGGAATTCAAGGCACCATAGATAGTGTTTCCAGGTACTGACCAGACTGAAACCTGATTAACTTTAATAAAGAGGCTGCATCAGACACTACCCTGGACCCAATTAATTAACTGACTAAAACTCCTAAGTTGAACTGATTAAGATATATTTAATTGTGTGATCATCTTAATTTTAACCGTGACTACTTAATTATCAGGGAACGGCTGTAGCTTAGTGGTAGAGTTTGTGCTTTGCATACAGAGTTCCAGGGAAAGGGTCTTTTAGCAATAGCCTCACCTTGTGGAACTCTTTTCTAGTGGAGGTATATCAGGCCTGCAGGTATATCAGGCCTCTTCATTGCAGGCTATTAAATAGGTCCTAAAGATCTATTAGTTTACTATTGCTTTCTTTTAAATAAGGATTTTATCAGACTGTTATATACATTATATGGTTTGGGGTGCAATTATTTATTTTATTGTTTTACTGGACCATTTAAGTTCAATTCCTGGCATCTCCAGATAGGGTTAAGAAATAATCCTATCTAAAACCCAGGAAAGCTGCTGTTAATCACTGTTGACAGTACTGGGCTAGATGGACAAATGGTCTGACTGTGTGAAAGGCAGCTTTTTACTTACCTGTTTTAGGTGTCTTGCTGTCTCAACTAGATACTGATATTATTATTATTATAATTATTACTACTACTGCTACTATTATTATTGTGTTTTGTGGTTTTACAATGTATTGTTTATACACTGCAAATGTATATTTTGGGAATAGCCTAAAAGGTGCCTTATTTTTTAAAAAAAGTTAAATGTATTTATTTATATTGATTGATTGCATTTCTATACCGCCCAATAGCCAAAGCTCTCTAGGCAGTTTACAAAAAATTAATTAAAAAAAATGAAATTCATGGAGGACAGTTCTATTTGTAAGTACCATGATAAGCTGTATTCTCCCTTATGAGCCTGCCCGCCCCCTGAGGTCTTCAGGGGAGGCCCTTCTATCCATCCCACCACCATCACAGGCACGCCTGGTGGGAACAAGGGAGAGGGCCTTCTCGGTGGCTGCCCGGGGCTCTGGAACTTCCTTTCCCAGGGAAGCTAGACTGGCTCCCTCTTTGGTGTGCTTTCAGAGGCAGGCTAAAACTTTTCTGTTTCAGCAGGCCTTTGGGGAGTAGTTCAGACATGTACTGTTTATAGTTTGGATTTTTTAATTATGTGTATTTAAAATGTTTTTAAATGTTTTAAATATTTTTAAATTGTACTATGTTTAATTATATTTTTAATCTTTGTATGTTGCTATTTATTTTAGCTGTACATGTTTTAATTTGTAAGCCGCCTTCAGTCCCATTATTGGGAAAAGGCGGGATATAAATAAATATTATAATAATAAGTGAAAACACTTGTCCTTTTTCAGAGACAATTGCCCTATGCAGCTATTTATTCTGCCCTTTCCTGATGTTTGTGCCTTGGACCACATGTAAAGCTCAACATGTGTAGTCCTATCAGCATAATCCGTATAACCATGCCACTAAGGGAAGTGAGGTCAAAGGCACCATCGTCAGGCAATTGTAGAACAATCCTAATTGTATCCAATTGGGAGGGGGGAGAACATTTACATGGAGTTAACGACCTGGGTTGCACATCATGGCAACAATTCCTGGGTTGTTTAACCCAGGAATGGCAAGGATGAGCAGAGTATGCAAATCATATGCTTAATATTTCTACTTTTAATTAACAACCCAGGAGCCCGAGTTGCTTCATGATGTGCAGACCCAGAAACTCTGAGTTGTTTATGAGTTAAACAACCCAGAGTAAACCCAACAATTGCCCCTGAGTTAAACAACCCAGAGTTTACAAGTTTGCATGTCACAAAACCCGTTCCTGGATATTAATTAAAAGTGGAAACAGTGAGAACATGGCTGGCTTGCTTCACTCATTCCCACAATTCCTGGGTTAAACAGCCTAGGAATTCTCACCATGAAGTGCGAACTAGGTCAGCTTCTCTTTATGAGAAGTTGGGCAGATTCTGGACATTCTTGGGAAAATTCTCTAGGACATTTGGTTGGCCACTGTCAAGAGTCATAATACTAAACCAGATGGATACATATGTTCTAATAGCCATTGTAAGCAACAGAACAATAAATTTACAATCATTTAAAAATGATCTGTTTTTAATCAGAACATATGGAAGCAGCTGCTGTTAACTATGCAACCTAAAAGGTTTTCATATCTACTACAAATAAATGTTTCAGATCATGATTTATAATGGAAATGTTGTTCATATTGGGAAGACTTGTTCCAACATCCAAAAATTATTCTAGTTACCTTTTCTGTTTCTTCTAATTCTCTCCAATTAATATTTTACCTTTGTTAATGGATTCATAGCAGCTTATACAGACTCTTGCTTCTTTATCCAAATACTGGAGTTTGCATTTTCGATTGCAACAGGAGGCACAAAAGACCTAGATTCCATACAGAAGATAAATTAAGATTTCATATCTATCTATCTATTTATCTATCTATCTATCTATCTATCTGGATCTAGCAAGAGATTCAAATCATATTACTAATTACACAAGGCACAAACAAGTGAAGGAATTACTACTATATAAGAAACATAGATAACTTATGAAAAACTAACTCTACAGCATAACACTGACACCTAGTGGAGAATGAATATGAACTTTAGAAAAATCTGCACACCTTATTTTTTATTGAACATGTTACATGTAAACTCACAATTATCGTTAATGAGAATGACTGATGGTTAAAAATGGAAATTTAGAAGACAGAAACAGAAACCCAAGCATGGTCTGCCTCACTTTGGTTTTTGAACCATTGTAGTATACTGTGTAGACTGGCAGACTTTGACAAAGTTACCTGAGTGCAAAAGCCATGAAAGCTCAATGGGTGACCTTGGGCCAGCCATTATTTTTCAATCTAACCACAGAGAGTTGTTCTGAGGATAAATTGGGATAGCACTATGTATGCCAACTTAAGCTACTTAGTGGAAAAGTAGAATGACACTTAAAATAAACCCCACTCTTCCCCTCAATCTTCATTCCTATAATCAGGGCAAAAGAAGAGATCAAGACTAGGCTGCCCAGCCAGCCCAGCCTTCTAGGACAGGAGTAGGGAACCATCAGCCTACAGCAGATTCCTGTCCAGTCTGTAGCCTCTCCTCCATGCCCCCTTATCCTCAGGCTTGCCCCCTTCACATTTCCCCCAGGAGTTTAAGCAAACTGTCTGATCAGAAACAGAGATCTCTCTGTCCCTCATCAGGCAGCCCGATTGACTTCGGTGCTGGCCAGGGGAAGTGAGGCTGCTGCTGGGAGAACAGATTATATTGTTACTCCATCAATAACCTGCTGCACTTCCATGTTGGGCAATGACAAAGACAAGCTTCTTTTTCCCTGTCCAGAAGAAAAGCTAATCAAACTACCTGAGCAAGTATAGAGTAATTTGTCTGCCACCAGATGAGTATGAGAAAGGGTGATGGTGAGCCTACCCACCCCCTTTCTCTCCGATACTATTGAGAGAGAAAGTTCTTATATGGGGTGGATTTTGCCCCATGGTTTTTCTGAAACATTACCCTGGAAGGAATATGGTCCTGGGTAGAAAAAGGGTTCCCTAATCCTATTCTAGCGCTTATTTCGAGTCAGGGCTCACTTAGGATCAGCTTCCATACATCTTCTTAAAGCTATTGTACTGCCTGAAGCAAGTATAGAGTGCCTACCAAGTACCATACCATCTTTCATACACCTATAATTTCAGCATAATATTTCTAGGTCTCAGGAAAAAACCTGCAGGCAGACTTGAGCCTTAACACATTTCATTTTGAGGACTCTGATGAATTTTTATCCAAGCTTGCCTTTGGAAAAATCCTCCTCCCTTTAGCAGCCATAGCCCAATTTTTCACCACTGCTTGCCTGGCTTTTCCAGAAGCAAACTAAGAAAGAAGGGCAATTAATGCTAGTCTATGGCTCCCTTTCCACTTGTCTTTTCATATATGGTAGACAAAAAAGGACAAACCAGACAGAGGTTAGAAAAAGTAGCTTTCATTCCCCAATATAGTCTGGCCTATAAGTGTAACTTTAAAAAGTTCAGTGGGTGGCAGGTACCTGGACTTTTGCATCCTGCTTTTGATAACCATTCCCCTTTGCAAACTGTAGATTGTATTCAACCCTTAATAATGATGTAGAATACAGATTAAAACCACCTTTCTTTCTGAACTAGAACAACAAGATGTATTATTTGTTCAGTAACTAAGAACTGAGTATTTTGACCACTTTACTGAACTTTTAATGAGTAAAATTTCAAGCTGATGATAATTAACACTTAATAATATTTATTTATGCCCTGGCTAAAGCCAATTTTAATAGGAGGGAACAATTGTTAGTAAAAAAAAGTTTAACTCTAGATGAAAAATAGATCCCCTCTTCCAAACTACTATGATAGTGAGTATACGTGTGTCTGCATGATAACAAAAATTAGTTTATATTACTTACTTTCCCACAAGCACGACAGTGGTGTCTTCTTTTTGTAAATGTGAATTTGGCTTGACAATTCATGCAATTTGGTGCTTCTGAATCAGGAACCCACGATGGCTTCTGCCCCAGGGCTGTAGCTTGTTCCACTACTTTAGCAGGTTCTGAGATTACAGATATGCCTCCTTTACCTTCTAAGGAGCTTTGTGCATCACCACTGTTATAACTGAAGCTTGAATCAGGACAAATGTTATCATCTGAGACATGGGTATTTGTAATTGTGGAATTTATCTCTTGAGGTTCAACTGTATTTGGACTACTAAACTCAGAACAATTTTTGGCTGTTGGTGGAAGGTGCAGCAACTGTTTTGGCCTTGCACCTCCACTATGCACCATCGGTTGGCTGTCTGTAACATCTGAAATTTCACCTCCGGTTTTATTTATGTGATCTGCAGTCTCTTGCTGAACCTGCTGTATGCATTTTTCCCCTAGAATCCCTAAACTAGATTCAGGATTCGATACTATACAGTTGAGATCAACAGGAGCTTCTATGTTCTTAAATTCCATTTCTGCTTGCAAATTATCACTTCTGGCGTTCAGCTTGTTAGCTCCTATTAAGTTGTCATTAATCACATCAGATTCCAACAGTCCATCATCTGTGTCTTCTTTCAGAGGCTTTGAATTATTTGCTTCAAGACAATGTGCAGACAAGAAGGCATCAAGTTCAGCATCACTAATTAGCATATCACTTCCAATAATGTCTTCTTCCATAGCTAGATCAACTAAAGGTCTGTCACCAATATCAGCAGGCAAAACACTGCTCAATGTTTCAGTACTGGCAGCTGAAGAGGAACTAATGGTAGCAGCAGAGTCTTGGTATTGGAAAGATTCACATTTACTAGTAATGTTGTCAAAACTCACATTCTCTTTATCTGTAAAGGAAGGCTTTCCTAGCCAGCATTGGCTAGTTTTGTTTAGAATCTCACCCTGTTCAGAAGGTTCTTTTCTTTCAAACAACTCCCTTTTAGGAAGGGCACTCTTCTGTTTTTCTGGGTGTACAGTTATGTTACTGATGACATCTACTACTTCACCCTGAACAATCTTTCCATTTGTGTCATCAGTTGTAACCAATGACCCACATATAGAAACAGCAAGTGGAAGACAGGACAGTGAAGTCTGTACATCTTCAGAAACCTCTGGTGTTGAAGCTATGTCTAAAGCTGTATTGGTATTCTGTTCTGGGCTACAGAGTTTTTCCTCAGTATTATGTGTTTTATCTAATACTAGCACATTCTCATTCTGAGAATTCTCTTCTTTAGGCAATATTAAGCTGTTTTTATTCAACTCATAGATCTTTGGTAGGTTAGAAGCTTCAGATTCAATTTTATCTTCTTTTGAAATTGTTTGCTTGCCACTTTCTTCATGTATCATTTGACTTTTTCCATTGTTTTCATCCACTAATGTTTGACAAGGCAGTTTTTCACATGTTAACTCATTTTTGGAACTGTGTACAACTGACGTAACTTGGCCTGTAACTTGTTCTACCGGGTCAAAAACTTCATTCTTATTCAAAGTTTCTGTCTTTTCTTGATCCCCACAATAGTCCACTACATTTGCTTCGGAAGACCTGCCTGTCTTCAGTGCCAGTTGACTCTGTTTTTCAGCTGCATCTCCATTAATCTGTTGCTGTGTATCAGAATTAGCACTACACTCAACTGAGGAATAACCAGCAGCGGCTGGTACCAATGCTATATCAAAGCCGATAAGAGAAAGACTACCCTGGGAGTCACCTGGCTGCAACTTTTGAATGCACTCTGAATTACTTTTTGCATGGCTCAAATTACCTGTGTCACTGATGAGATCACAAACAGGTATACTGCATCGCCCCAGGCAAGAAGGCTGATTTTTATCTGAAGAACCACCATCCACCATGGACAAAAGATCTAGCCCAGTGACATTTTTCTCATTCTGGTCAGAGTTCAGTTGTTCAAAATTTGCTATATTTGTAGTTTGAGTGGACAATGAGAGTTCCTCTGATATAGCACAACTAATATTTTCTTGCACATTTGGTACCAAGAATTTTGGCTGCTGGTAATCTAATTCTGAAGAAAGTAAGTGCTGTTTAGGATCATGTGGATTTAAATTTCTGTTGTTTTCAATTTCATCTAAATAAAAGATCAAATCAAATTGGTTAGAACTTCATTACACTCCCTGAAATCATCAAAACACAAGAAACATTTAACTAATAAAATACCAATTGCTGTCCATTTTCTTCCTTTTCTTCTCATTTCCCCTGCCTTCCCACTGTCTATTATAGACTGCAACCTCCTTGGGAGGAGCGAAATGGTGTGGCATATGCAACTCTCTAAAGCACCATGTATGCCAACAGTGTGGTATACATTAATAACAGATTTTATCTACCTTTAAGCATTCTGGTCAAACGCACAAAATGGAGGTACAAAGTATGAACTAACCTGTATTCTGTTCAAATTCATCAAGTAGTTTGTCCAAGTCAGAGACTGCTGCTTTAAAGTAAGTGTCCATTCTAGGATCTGATCTGCTATGAGTTTTCTCCTCTTGTGCCTGCACAAACAAGAATGAATTAAACAGGGGCAGGCAAGAAGGTAGATCAAGATCTACTGCTAGATCTTGAGTGATCTGCAGTAGAATTATTTCTGGCAACAGTTAAAGGACTGTTTGCTTTTCTGAATAAGGCTACTGTAAAGAAGAAATCTTAGGAAAAAGGACTAGAGCTAAGTTCTGAAACTGAAAACGTGCTCCAGGGCATGTATTCAAATGCAATCTATTCCTTAATTTTAAATGGATGTTCACTACTATCCCGAGGCACTATTTTGAATCAGGGTGCCTCTACAAGAGCGATTTAAAGCTCTTTCAAGGCGCATTAAAATGTTTACCTCTACAAGAGCGGAGCGCAAATCGGGGGTTGAGGTGCCTTTTCTGTCCGATTATGCGCATTATCGAATGCGCGTTAAATAGCGAGTTTTAATTTTCCACGGGTGTTAAAGTGCCTTATGACCATGTAAACAAGCGATTCTCCGCATTTCAACCACTTTAAAGCGTGTTTCATACTGCCGGTAATGCGCTTCACCGCCTGTCGTTTATAGGAATTAGGCGTAAAAGCGATGGTGAGAAGACGCGCATAATCAGGCAACTGGGCATCAAGCCGAATTCTTGTAGAGGGGGCCTCAGACTCCAGTCGCAGACCTTGGGATTCTAATAGAACACAAGTAGATCACATAGGGTTCTAGCAACAACAAAAGTAGATCTTACAAATCAAAAGTCTGCCACAGCTGAATTAAAGGGAAAGTTTTAAGAATGTATCACTTAAATATTATTTTCATTGTATAGGAGTCATATTGCACATAGTTTCATAATTTTTCAAATATGTTTTGTTTAGTTCCTTGAACACTATAAAAAATATAGGCACCAGTCAAATCATATAAAACAGCAAAGTTCTCTGAATGCCTATCTTCATGTAGCCAAAATGGCACCATGGATGTACAACAGGAAGATATCAGACAGCTTGAGAGATACCCAGGGTTTGCAGGAGTACAAGAAGTCTTTAGAAAGACTTTAATAGGGAGAAACACCCCAACCCAACAAACCCCACACAATGAGGACAAAGTATACTCAGGGCCATGGAATGCTAGGTGACTGTCGGAAGGGAAAAATGGAAAAACAAAGCAAGGGTAAGGAGTATGGAATGGGGAAGCTGGAACCCTGAACAGGAACACTCACACTGCAATATTTTGTTGCAGGTCCCACTTATTTTCATATCAGGTGTCTTAATTTTTAAACTGTAACCTGAGCCTAGTAATCCAGGATAAAAGCCAAGAAGAACTGTTCAGTGAATTGTTCACATTTATAAAAACTTTACTTAACACAGTAAAAGTTAACACTGTTATAATTCATTACTTCTTTTAAACAAGAGTTAAATGCCATTATTTTAAAGCAACTGAAATTCACAATTCTGTTCACTATGGTGGTCCACCGCCCTCAGACAAGTGCAATAACTTCAGCTTTCCTCAAGACCTTGTAGCTGGGGAGGGGGCAGATTATCATCCCTACAGTCCTGTTCTGCTTTTTAGGTGTTCTACGTACCTCGGAAATGCAACATAACAGGACCCAGCTTTTCTTTGGACCATATTTAACCAATCAAATTGACCAAATGCCTAATTCTACCCCAGCACAGGAGAACACAAAACAGCAGTTAAGGGTTTATGAACAATGTTGACCTCCAGTTGTAAGATTGCTTCAAGCCCACTGACACATATCCTTTTCTTCTCATCCACGTGGGATCAAATGATATTGCCAAGCAGAGCTACGAAGAAATCACGTCAGACTTTGAAGCTCTGAGAAGGAATCTCAAGAACTTTGGGGCCCAGATAGTTTTCTCATCCATCCTCCTAGTTCTTAGAAGAGGAATAGAAAGGGAAAGAAAAATACTCCAGGTGAACAACTGGCTACGAAGGTGATGCCGACATGAGGGATTCAGATTCTGGGACCACGGGCTACGCTACTTGCTGGCAAGGGATGGGTTGCACTTCACAAGAGCTGAGAAGAATGTGTTCGGCCACAGCATGAAGAACCTCATCAGGAGGGCTTTAAACTGAATCCTACGAGGGCGGGAGACGTAAACCTTGAGGCAACAACGGATGAAGGCTTATGCACCACAACAGAGAAAACAGCTCCAATAGTGCCCAAAAATAGTGTTCACAACAATGTAGAAAAGAAGCCAGACTGCAAAGCACATGGTCTTCGATGTCTATACACTAATGCCCAGAGTATGGGATGTTGGGGGGAAATTCCAGAGACAAAGTGGATTGGAGGAAAGTTTTGAGAGAGTCTGAAGGACACAGCCAGCTGCAAGCAATGAGGTTGAGGGAGTATGTACAGTACTGGAAAAGGTCAACCTAATTATTGCTAAGTACCAGCACAGATAAGATAGATTGAACAGGGATGGCTGATATGAGAAACATATAAAAGTAAGTCTTATTTGTATGGTTGGTTGGAGGTTGGACTAGATGTATTTGGACGTGTGGAGAATTGTGTAAAGGACTGTGTACATATCTGATGGAAAACCATTGTGCTGTATATATATTGGACCACGAGTAAACAACTCTGTATTATACACGAAGTTGGTGTGTGAGTATTCCTTCTGCTTCTGGGATTACTACTGAACCAAGTGCTAACACAAACGCTCGCAGCGTTTGGCCTTTTGCTTCCATCCTCAACATGGGAAACAAACAGAACGAATTTGAACTCCTAATACGTGAAGGCAAATATGACTTGATAGGTATAACTGAAACTTGGTGGGATGACTCCCATGACTGGAATGTAGCAATTGAAGGATATAACTTGTTCAAAAACTTGTTCAGAAAGGGAGGTGGAGTCGCACTATATGTTAAAAATACTTATCCCTGCACAGAAATACGAGAGGATGAGCCACGTCGAGAGCATCTAAATTAAAATAAATGGGGAAAGGAATAAAGGAGCATGACAGTTGGAGTCTACTACCGACCACCCAATCAAGGAGAAGATGAGGATGAAACTTTTGAAAAGCAAATTGCCAGTGCCTCAAGGAAATCTGATGTAGTAGTAATAAGGGACTTCAAGTACCCCAATATCTGTTGGGAGACAAATTCTGCCAAAAGTGGCCCCTCCAAGACATTCCTGACATATGTGGCTGATAACTTTCTCCTATATAAAGTAGAGGGACTAGAGGAACGGCTATCCTTGACTTCATACTGACCAATAGGGATGACTTAGCAGATAAAGTGGCAGTCACGGGAACTCTGGGGGAAAGTGACCACATCATACTTAAGTTCTTGATTTTAAAGGAAGCAACAGCTGAGTGTAGCCAAACACGTACTCTGGATTTCAGGAAAGCCGATTTTAATATACTCAGAACTATGATAAGTAAGGTCCCATGGCAAGTGACCCTAATGAGAAAAGGAGTCCAAGATGGGTGGGAGTTTTTAAAAAAGGAAATTTTAAAGGCCCATTACAAACAATTCCAACAAGGAAAACAGAAGACAACAGAAGAAACCAAATGATACATATAGGAAGTGGAAGAAGGCCAGGCTACAAAAGAAAAGTACAAACAAATAGCACAGAAGTGCCGGAATGCTATCAGGAAGGCTAAAGCTGAGAAGGAGCTGAGGCTAGCGAGGGATGCTAAAAGCAATAAAAAGGCTTTCTTCAGATACGTGAATAGTAAAGACAGAGGAAAGAAATGGTGGTTCAACTGCTTCATGAGGATGGCAAATTGGTAACAGATGACAAAGAAAAGGCCAAAGTGCACAATTCCTACTTTGGCTCAGTCTTCTCTCAAAAGTGGGTCTATGGCCCCCCTGGAAAAAGTGAAGTACAAGCTGCAGTTTGAGATTGATAAACAAATGGTTAAGAACACCTAATTTCTTTGAATGAGTTCAAATCTCCAGGGCCCAACGAACTGCATCCTAGAGCAATAAAGGAGCTGGCAGAAGAACTCTCAGAACCACTGTCTATTATATTTGCAAAATCATGGAAGACGGGTGAAGTGCCGGATGACGGGAGGAGGACTAATGTTGTCCCAATCTTCAAAAAGGGCAAAAAGGAAGAACCTGGGAACTACAGACCAGTCAGTCTAACATCCATCCCTGGGAAAATCTTGGAACAGATTATAAAGAAGTCAATCTGTAAACACCTTGAAAACAATGCAGTGATGACTAGAAGCCAGCATGGATTTGTCAAGAACAAATCCTGTCAGACTAATCTGATCTCATTTTTTGATCGGGTAACCTCCCTTGTGGACTGTGGGAATGCTGTGGATATAGTATATCTTGACTTCAGCAAAGCTTTTGACAAAGTGTCCCATGACATTCTGATTAAGAAACTAGTGAAAAGTGGGCTAGATGGAACAACTATTAGGTGAATCCACAGTTGGCTATAGAATCGGACTCAAAGAGTGCTTATCAATGGTACCTTTTCACACTGGGGGAAGATAATGAGCGGGGTACCACAGGGCTCAATCCTGGGCCCAGTGCTCTTCAACATTTTTATTAATTATTTGGATGAGGAGGTGCAGGGAATGCTTATCAAATTTGCAGACGACACAAAATTAGGTGGGATCGCTAATACCCTGGAAGACAGAAACAAACTCCAAAGTGATCTTGATAGACTGGAGCGCTGGGCTGAAAACAACAGAATGAAATTGAATAGGGATAAATGCCAAGTTCTACACCTAGGAAAAAGAAACCAAATGCACAGTTACAAGATGGGGGATACTTGGCTAATCAATATGACAAGGAGAAGGATCTTGGAATTGTTGTAGATCACAAGCTGAATATGAGGCAACAGTGTGATGTGGCTGCAAAAAAAGCACATGTTATTTTGGGCTGCATTAATAGAAGTATAGCTTCCAAATCACACGAGGTACTGGTTCCCCTCTATTCGGCACTGGTTAGGCCCCATCTTGAGTATTGCGTCCAGTTCTGGGCACCACACTTCAAGAAGGATGCAGACAATCTGGAGCATGTTCAGAGGAGGGCAATGAGGATGATTAGGGATCTGGAAACAAAGCTCTATGAGAGACTGAAAGAACTGGGCATGTTTAGCCTGGAGAAGAGAAGATTGAGGGGAGGCATGATAGCACTCTTCAAATACTTGAAAGGTTGTCACACAGAGGAGGGCCAGGATCTCTTCTCGATCAACCTAGAATGAAGGATAATGGGCTCAAGTTACAGGAAGCCAGATTCCGGCTGGACACCAGGAAAAACTTCCTGACTGTTAGAGCAATACAACAATGGAACCAATTACCTAGAAAGGTGGTGGGCTCTCCCACATTAGAGGTATTCAAGAGGCAGCTGGGCAACCATCTGTCAGGGATGCTTTAGGGTAGATTCCTGCATTGAGCAGGGGGTTGGACTCGATGGCCTTATAGGCCCCTTCCAACTCTACGATTCTATGATTCTATAACTATATTCTAACATGGAATCCAATAGTGTATTAAGGTTGTAATTCTCATTGTAAAATCTGCATAAAGTTACAATATTATGCATTTCTTTGGTTGTAAAGGAATATTGTCCAATTCCAGTGATATGGGGTCAAAATTTTTGAGTAGAATTTTCTACTTTTTAAGGAATGCATTGTTTCATAAAACGATTTAGTAACATAATTAACACAATACAAGTCAAATTGGAAAACTGTAATGGGAACAATGCTAGTCAAATCTAAAATCAAAGTTTGTAATTAACTTTTTTTAGGTACTAGCTGTGGGAAACACATATTAATGCACACAGCTCTTCAGACATGCTAAAATTACTATGTTAATTGTTTTCAGTTCCTCCATCAGGATTGAATTAATGTAAAGGAAGTGTATATTATTCAACATGGTCATATCTTATGATATTTACAGGTATCCCAATGAAAATAATTTTCAAGTAAATTTGTTTGAAAATAACATTTAAGCACATGGTGTACTTTCCCCCTCTTAATCAACTACTTTTGACTATTGAAAAAAGTTATTTGGTATTTATTCAGTACCTAACATTATTGTGATATAAACATTTAGTAAACAACATTAAAAAACAAAACAAAACAAAAACAAAGGGTGCTAAATCAGATCTCCATCCTTTTAGGGCAGTAGAAATATTTGTGGAAATTTTTCTAATATAAATAACACATTGTTGTTAAACTCCCACCTTTGTCTTTAACCTATGAAAATGAACCACCTTATTAGACTTTTCTGGGTTGGAGATACTGATTAATTATAATAGGCTCTAAACTATATTTTCACTTTTCTGAGCTGGTCTCAGTTTTTATGCCCTGTGTAAGAAGTGTTAACTAAGACTTTAAAATAGGCTGGATAGTTTACTCAAACTTGGTGCTGTGACATACTTCCATCTGCAAAAAGAAATTCTGTCACTAAAAAGTGAAGGAAATTCTATCTTTTTTAAGGGGGATGAGAAGAGAAGAATCTTGTGACTTAGGATAATCAGCTATCAATGTCTTTTTACAGATCAGTTTCATAGACATATCCCATGTGTCTGCCAAACTGAGACTATTTTTGTCTTCCAAGAATGATTCAAACAAGCAGTAGATTCTTGTATATTCTTCTTAGGCTCCCTCTACAAGGATTCGCTTTTGCGCCCGGTTCGGCGATTATGCGCATTATCGTAGACGCGCATTTACTCCTAATCCCTCTGCACGGGAGGCGGCGAGAGGCGGCGAAGCGCATTAACAGATGTCCAAAAAGCGCTTTACAAGAAGTTAATGTGCATAATCGCTTGTTCACACGGGGAAAATGTGCTTTAACGGGCGGAGCAAAATAAAATTCGCGATTTAACGCGCATTCGAAATTGCGCATTATCGGGGAGATAACGCGCCTCTACGCCCGATTTGCGCTCCGTTCTTGTAGAGGTAAAATTTTTAATGAACCTTCAAAGCGCATTAAACCTCTCTTGTAGAGGCACCCTTAGATATGCCTGAAATTATGCTGTTCTAAATACTAAGTGGTTTGTCTCTGGCTGGTTAAAAACCCTTACCCAGATACTCAAACCCCATTACACCTAATAGAAAAGATTGATAGATGGCAGGTAAAAAAGCAATAAGGAAGGTGTCTGCCAGTTTCTGGTGGATTATGGACCTCCAGAAAGCCACATCTACATGTCTATATGACAGCAACAGCAACCAGAATTTATCCCCAGAGATACTGGAATGAATGTTCAAATAAGCTGATAAACATTTCTGTCCTGTTTCTGATCTTATGTAAGCCGCTATAGAAGCCTTAAGAGCTGAACAACAGAGTAAAAAAAATGTAATTGTGTGGACTTAACTGCAAGGACAATTGTGTGAATACAGCTAAAATAATGTCATGTTTTTGTGGTGAAAAAAATGTCACCATTCCCAAGGTGCCCTGGAAACTAGCTAAGCAACCAAATGCTTGGGATATTACTAGTCCTAGTATGAGGGCTGCCTCAAGTGTATCATAACACTTATTTATTGGCCTGATTTAAACATTACAAAAAGGCTTTTGGGTGACCTCTTACTGGCAATGCTTTGGAAGAGCATACAGAAAAGCACAGATTTTGGTGCAATAAATGAACCCTCACGTGCCATCAGCTTCACTTCTCACATAATTACATGTTTGGTTGAAAGAAAAACAAACACCAGTGCCATCCATCACATGTGAAGAATATTGTAGTCATTAGTATTTTAACATTGCACCAGATCACACTGTACAGTCTTTCAAATCACAGACCTTCTGTTCCCGATGATTTTCTACAAAGAATACTAGCTTGGCTCCAAACTATAAAAGGCAGACGCAGACAAAACTTCTGAAGGTTTTTAATGCGTCGGATTATTTTAACCAAGGCCGAAGGAAGTGGGCAAAGTGGTGTGTGTGTGGAAAATGTTTAGAATCCAAATCCCTCCAGGCGCCAGACGGACTTGGTTTACTGCAAGCAGGAAGCTGGAGCCCAGAACTATTAAGAACACGCACACAAATATATAAAAGCAGATAGATAGATAGATGATAGATAGATAGATAGATAGATAGATAGATGGGGAACTTATAGATGAAGTAAGAAGAGGGGAACTGACTTGGCCGGGAGATGGATAGTACCCCCCCGAGGTATTACTCTCCCCTTGACAGGCACCTCAGAAGACCTAAGCGTCCCAAAGTGGGCACGTCTTTTCTGCCCACCCTTCTTCCCTCATAGAATTTCACCCTCGCCCCTCGACGTCCAGAAGAGAATTGTGGGGAGGAGGGCAGCAAGTGGGACTAGGTCAGAGCCGGGCGGCGACCGAATGAGAAGCCAGGGCGACTCTCTCTGCGTCTCGCTCACTTACTCCTCTCTCAGAATGCCAGAGGAAAGAAGGGAGGGGAAGGAGACCTACATACAGCCATAACACAGCTTCTTTCCCCCCCCCCCCACCCACCGCGCGTTACATATGTAGGCTGAGGGGCGAAAAAAAAAGGGGGGAGTTACTGCACCCTCTTTTAAGGCCGACGAGTCGAGCGGCCACGCCCCCTCCCTAGCCCATACCAGGAAGCAAGACCGATTCAAAACAACCTCCACCCTGGTTAGACTAACCTCACCTCATGGGCGCTGGCTCCAGAGAATACAACCCCCCCCCGCCTCGAAGCGCGAAGGCGACAACAGCACTTTGTTCCCAGACTTTTGTCTATTCCTGAGAAGGGTCTCCTTCAGGTCTTCGCACGCATGCGCGCAGAAAGGCCGCTCTCCGTCTCTCTCTCTCCGCCTTCCGTCAAACCCGGAGGAGACGTCTGCTACCAATCTGCGGGATGGACCCATCTGCGGCTGCGCAGTTGCTATGCTAGTTTCTTCGCCGTCTTTCCCCACCCCCGGCCTCTGTCCCAGTCCGGAGCGTGGGTCAAAGTCTCCGGTAATTCTCAGGCAGGCAGGCAGGCACGCTTAAAAGAAGTTTTAACGTCGAACCTTTCCTGGTTTTAGACAAATAGATAGGATTTGCTTTTCTCCTGCTCACGTAATTCTTTGGGGAAACCTAATGCTTTGCAGAGGAAGAAATCTGGGGCTAGATCGTTTTGTCAGTCGCAGTAATGTTATTCCAGCAATGAAATAACAAGCTGTTATTTTTAAAAAATCAGGAGTCAGTTTGAGAGCAGTAGAGAGAAATAAGGAGGTGTGATTTGTTGCAGTTCCACCCCCCCCCCTTTATTGTTGCTGTTTGGAAAGTTTTTTGAACGTTCGGAATGCCTGGAGCTATTATTGTAAAGAGGAAAGTGCGGAATATACTTAATTCACCGCTGAAAAACCACAGCTGCCCACGGAAATCCCACTTTGAGGGCAAAGTGGCCTCAATCTTAAATTAATTTATGAAATAATGAAATCCCACTTTTCCGCCGAAAATAGCATCCATTTAGCTGCTTACGGCCATTTAGGGCTTGGAATACTTCCAGACAGAAAGCTCCTAACACTACCCTCTACAAGGATTCGCTTTTGCGCCTGGTTAGGCGATTATGCGCATAATCGCTGAAGCGCATTTATGCCTAATACCTCTGCACAAGAGGCGGTGACAGGCGGCGAAGCACATTAACGGATGACCAAAATGCGCTTTACAAGTAGTTAATGCGCATAAGCGCTTGTTCACATAGTCAAAATGCGCTTTAACGGCTGGAGCAAAATAAAACTCACTGTTTAACGCGCATTCGATAATGCACATAATCGGAGAGATAACGCGGCTCTACGCCCGATTTGCGCTCCGTTCTTGTAGAGGTAAAAAATTTTAAGCGCCTTGAAAGAGCTTTAAACCTCTCTTGTAGAGGCAGCCTGGCATTGTGCTATCTTTTTGGGGAAGGCGCAAAAGGTGGAATGAAATGGCCCGAAACAAACCCCATTATTGTATTAAAAAAAAAAAAAAAACACTTGCCAAACACTATGGAATGTGTTAAGGGAACAATATTTTAGGGCAGAAACTCTTGAATAAATTATATTATTAACCCCTTGATTTCCAGAACACATGCAGAACAGGGTATGGCCTAGAATAGCCACTTCCAAATGAGCTAAATTAACCAAATTCACCAGCCACACATGGGACACAGGCAATAAGCCACAAAACCCTCCACACAAACCACATCCAGATACTTGTTCCAGGCAATAATCTGCATTCTTAAAAATTACCCAGAACAACCATATCCAAGTGAGCAAAATCAATCAAATTCACCAGTCACACATGACTGTACCGGAGGGTACATTTTTATTATGACATGGCATCTCCACAGTTTCAGAGGAGTGAGTTAAAATCCCCGTTATAGTGGCTTACCAGTAAATATGTAAGATGTACCCTCCAAACTCTCTCTGGGAAGAAAACGTCTGTTTCCTGTGGGTTCACCAAATGTGGCTGATGAGGGTACCCCCCACCCCAAAAGAGCGGTATGGCATTTTAAATATTTACCGATTAATAGTAAACTGAACATGGCACACGCGAGTGTGGGATTGTATTGTAGATAATAGCAACCTATGCTCTTAAACTGCAAATTTACACAATTAATAGGGAGTAACCCCCATTAAACATAGTGGGATTTACTTGAGATTAAATCTCCCCTGCCTCCCACTAACAAGCACAACAGTACCCAACAGAAACTTCAGGGCTGGAGAAGGGGTGCTTTGCTACTTCTCGTCTCCAGTCCAAGGGGTGTCTACATGAGAACGGAATGAGAATTGTACTGGGGTATAATCTGGATTTTTATGAAATCAGCTTTGGTTCATCACAGCACACAAAGCAAAAAAAGTGGTGTAAACAGTACCTAAGAATCCACTTTTCAAGGTCAGGTTGCCATTGAAATCACATTACCTTGGGGTAGAGTGGACACCACCTTCTGTTGTAGAAGTGAACACCATCAGTCCTATTGATGCTGCTCAGTCAATGAGAGAGGCTTGCTTCCATCCCTCTCCAAGCTCCATAGCTAAGGGAAGTTCAATGGAAGAGTTGCGTTATATGGGATAGTTTCCCCTAAACCTCTCCCCCCCCTCTAATCCTGTGAACCAATATTGAAGCCCAGGGACATGTGGGATACAAATGTTTTAATAATAAATAAATAAATTGTAGGAGAGGGGGTTGGGAGGAGATTCTAATTCATTCGTTTTTTGCAGTTCGGTTACTCTGTTTTTAAAATTCTAGTATTGAAAGGATACATACTCAATTAAACCACTGTTCCCAAATAGCATCACAACCTAAATTTCCAGGCATGATAATGTACTCCAATAATCAATCAAAATTATGTCAAAGCACGTGAACATATTTGCATGCTTTTAATGACCTTTAGTAAAAATCATCACACAATGAGAAAATTATCTGTTTCCAGCCTACATTCTTGTGCAACGGAGAATTTAATCTTAGTTTTTCTTAACATACTATGGTACTTCAAGGTCAGTGCTCAATTTTTATTGCCAGCAAACATTTTTAATGTTTTAAAATTTGGCATAGAGCCTAGCACCTCTTCTTAATTTATGACAATCATATGCATGGATCAGGACTTTATTTAAGAAAGTGCTCAGCCAAGAATTTGTTTTAGATGCCAGGGCTCAGCCTTGTATACATTAAATAGTAATAAAGAAAAGTACTTATGAGCAAGTGCAAAATGCCATTTGCACATCACTGAACAACAATCTTTCCCCTTCCAAAAATTCTAGGGTTGAGAAGGTATTACTATTCAGAGTGTGTGTATACAGACTTTGGAATGTCTTTAACAATTTGACAGCTATATTATTTTTACGTTTAGAAACAGCTTTGTTCAAATGGTTTTAGGAAGGCCTCCGCTCTCAAAAAAATCCCAAAACAAATAAAAAACAACAACAGAAGGGCAGAGAACTTTTTGTTGTTATTTTTACAGCTGCAGATCGTTCTACCCTTATAATGTTAAGCAACTCTTAGAATAACATATATATGACATACTAGGTTGGCAGAAAACTTGCCAGACAGAAAATCAGATAGACCAGAAAAGAAACAAATAATCAAAAGTAAGCAAGCAACATGACTTGATTTGCCTCTGTAGGGGTAGTATGTAGTCACCTTTGCTTGCACTTCAACAGTTTTCTCTCTGGATAGGCTTAGACAAGCTGCAGCAGCAGGCTTCATATTATCTCTGAATTCCCTTCCCCCTGCCTCTATATCTCATATAGCTCAAATACCATGACTGAGTTGTGACACACTTTCAGGGTGTTTGCACACAACACGTGCTCAACAAGTAATATAGAGAATCAGATTTTCTCTCATTGTTTATCTATACATATATTCTATCTGAACAACTTTTTATCTGTCCATTTGTATTAATTTAATTATAAAATAGCTACCAATTTATCATGAGGCACACTTCTAAAATTGTTATGTTAAGTCCGCCTCTGTATATAGTCATAAACAGAAATTACCTTCTTACACCTTTGTGTATTCTAAACCCTATCTTTCAATGAATGTCCTTTATTCCAATCATCAAAATTTCAGATAAGCGATACCCTTAATCTGAGAATATTACAGCATTATAGAAATAATACTGCCAGTGTGCGTGTGTGTATCAGGTTATATGAAATCAGATTAATATATACTGGTACTGATGATGATGAAGAAAAAGAAAACACAAGGAATGGAGAGAGAAGATAAAACACTAAAAATAGTATCTGAACCATTTGTATTAAATTGTAAAGTGCGCAGAGAGCCTTGGCTGTTGGGCAGTATAAATATGTAATAAATAATAAAAACTAACAGATAATTTTATACTTTTATCATACTCTCCATACATATGACTTTTTAGCAGTGGACTGGGACGTCATAGGCCTAATTCTCAGCCGATTAAGAGACACCACTTTTGACTACAGGCTCACATACTTCTCCATAGAAGTGTCCTTATATGCAGAAAATCTAGGGAGAAGGGCTACAATGAGCAGCCACCGCATAAACTGGTACAGTTGAGGAACAGGTTGCTACTGTTGTATGAGAACTTGGCCTTTGTTTCTATTGTTACATCACGTTTAGCAGATGGGTTCTGAATAGGAAAGCATCACAGTTCATTTTTCATTATATTACAGAGAATTTATGCAACCACCTGCTTTTTCTGCGACATCTGCTTTAAGAGTGTGCATACTCAGCATCCTTAAAACAATTATTGTTCTGGGTTTATTTTTTGTACTTTTGATTTCTGCATGTATATGTGGGATGGGAAAATAGTATTTGTTTAGTTTACAGCATCTGTCTGTTGCTGAAGAGCATTTCCATGGTTGATTTTGTCAGTTCCAGTGACAAATTGAAACTGATCCTTGGTTGTAAACTCTACATCTGTTCTTGTTAAATCAATTTAAGTATGCTGTTAATCCAGATTAAAATGTCAGCAAGATACCAGTTTTTCCAGACTCCAAAGGTTCAAATGTAGCTTCAGAGTTAAGATTTCTGTATGTATTATCTGACATAAGAAAGAGAATAACACAGCAGCTTCTACAGTGAAAATTAGCTTCAAAATAGGAAATTAAGCCTGATTGATACAACTGTGTGTTCATTTCATTAGAAGTAGTAAATGTGTTTGCTAAACATCTTCATAGATGAAACCAATACTTGCGCTTTCACCTCAATGTCACCCTTTCTTCCCCTGGTCCTAACACAACTGGTCCTGTGAATCATATTTGCCACAATAGAGTTTATCATTTACACACATACGCAGTCTCCACAACTGGAGTCACCAGCTTTTCTCCTTCTTCCTCATGGGGCCTAGGCCTGTGGTCACAGTGGGGTGCTGCTGGTACTCCACTCGTTCCACCTAGCCTCACTCACTGCCATTAGGAGCCCGTGGCTCCCTACAGCCACCAGTAATTTGATTGGCTGACCCATCCCTTCACCTACTGCTTTTCCTATGCATTACATTTGCCAATATTGCTACTCAATCAGCTATCATCCTATGGGTCTGCTTAATTACAGGAACTTAGTATGAGAAGCTGTACAGCGGGGAGAATATTTTTGAGCCCAGTTACATAGCACTCTTTTCTGTATACACAAACAATTCTAGCCTTCCCATTGATGTACTGAAATGGTGACAAAAATAAAATTAATTGGAGTACATGTCTCAGAATTTAAATCTGTAGGAGAAATTAATGCTGTTAAATTAGGGTAAGAGCTGGGAACTGTGTGGGTAGATATTTTTTAGATTTTCTGCAGTTGAAGGGTACATGTGAAGAACCATCTGTCTGTGACACTCACAACAAGGAAGACACTTTTTGTGACATAGTTTTGACAAGTTATAAATGTTATTACCCAGTTCTTAAACTTGCAGAGAATCTACTACCATGATCAATACAGAAGAGGGTAATATATCCTAGAATATGATAGTGTCAAGAGAGGGAGTCTCAAAACATAGTTTGCAAGTACAATTTCAATGAAGTGAACTCATAGTTCATCCAAATCCTGAGTTTAGTTTTAGTGCTATATTCTAAGAACTGAATATCTACAGTTCAGCTTAACCCTCCTGTTACTACAAGAACTGAAAGGTAAGGGCTTTATCACACCTACTATTTTTTCCCCCAGGTTGCTTTTGCAGCTTCCCCCTCCATTTCGTATTCGAGTCTAGCATTTTGAATCACATGTGGTCGGTATAGCTGTGATACCTCAGCTTGGCCTATTGAACTTTGCCTGTTTCGGACTTTGCCCGCTGAGGGATAAATTGAAACAGAAACTAAAACCTGCCACCTCAGGGCGAGAGAGCAGCAGGAGGGGGACGAAGTCATGCGAACCAGCGCTGAAGAAGTGGAGCAAAGCCGAGGTGGGTGTGCTTAAAACCGCCCGTGTGACAACGACCTAAGAAGTGTTAGATTGTAATTAGTATTGTGCACTTTCAGGATCTCTGATACAGGATTACTTGTGAGGTAAGCTATAAAAATATGTGTAAACAACTTTTTTTTTGTACAAGTAGAACAAAAGTCATGGAAAACAAGTCACAAATTAAAACCATAAGCACAACTACTGATAAGCAAGTCATGAGATGTCAGAAAAAGCTACTTATCTGCTAATAAAACAGAGCTATTTTTATTTTCACAAAATAGTTAAGCATTAAAATCAATTATAAACACACACACACACACGAAATCATTGTGATAGCATAAAACAATTGGAATTCTAGAATGTGTATTTTCTTAAATGTTAAATAGTAATTATAGGGTGGGACTTCTGTATAGATAGCACTTCGCTGGGAGATAAAGTCTTCATTCGCACTTACTGGAATACATTAAATTGTAGATGTAACATAACGTGGTCCTTTGATTTCAACAAGTTTAACATTTACTTTATAGAACAACCTATGGCATAGCATCACCTGAGTTGCAATCACTCCTGCAAGTTGTATTTGTATGCATGCACTCAACATATGGTTGCCACTCTCAGCTTTGATACCACCAATCTTTTTGGGGAGGAGTTGTATGGGTTCAACCCCCTTAGTTCCAAAGCAAGTAGTCAGGGTAGACAGAAGCAATTTAGTGATGTGCACACACTTCCAATCCAGCAAGAGTTTAATGAGTAAAGTCTTTTTTATTCGCAAAGGTTAAAAACTGTTTTGCTTGATCATGAAACAGTGCTTTCAAAAATATCTCTCATAGTACAAAGGAGACAGGGATTACAAACGTAATTATACATCTTTTTACATACACTGGTTGAATCTGATTATGCCCTGATCTAGCACGTTTTTTGCTAATGGCAAATGAGGAGTGACAAGGAGGCAGCTCCTCCCCTGAAAATCTGCACCAGAGGAAACAAATCTATTAGCAATAGTCTGTCTAAGTTGAAAACATCTTGACAATCATCATTTGCTTGTAGGCTTGCAAGCTGTTGGATAGGAGTGGAGAAATCAGTGGTTGAAGAAATTACTGAACCTGGGCCACCAGAATATTCTCATTCTCTTGAGGCAGATGCAAACCCTCCATTCTCGCAAGACCAAAATGACTGTAGCTATCAAACTTGTGCAACGGGTGGAGAACTGCGCCATTCCAGATGTTGGGTTACACTCCCCTTCATCCCTGACAACTGGCAAAACTGGCTGAAGAAAGTTGTGTTTCAACATCTGGAGGACAAGTTCCCCAGTCCTGTTGTTGACGAAAAGCAAGCAGATAAAAAGCCATCAAAGCTTTTTATCTGCTAAAAAGCTTTGATGGCTTTTTAGCAGATAAGGTGGATATAAATGCTAATAATAAATACATAAATAAGAAGGCAACGGTCTAAGACTGCTGGTAAGCAAGCTATAAGAAGGCAGGTAATGGGAGAGAGAACAGACTGCACAAAAAAGACAAGCTTTCTCTCAACCTAAGAAAAAAGCTCCATCTCCCCAGTGTCCTATCAGCAAGGAGGAGGAGGAAGAGCACAGACACAAGGAGCAAATGAAGAAGAGAGGAGGAAGAGCCAGAGAAAGCTAGGAAGATTGCAGAGTGATGCCAGGCAGACCGGGGTAAATGAGAAGAAGAGCAGGCAAGGATCCAAACCTTTCATTAGCAGAGCCCTCCACTAGATCAAATACTCTTGCATGAATGGAATGCGCCCTCCTGTTCATAGAAGGTAACTAATCCATCTACAATAAGTGTATACAAAACAGCATTACATTATTTTCTACAGCAACTTAATTTCAATCTAAATGTGAAATATGCTTAAAATTGCTTTTCAATTTAAAAGAGTTGCTCGAATTGATAACAATTTTTTTAGAGCTGTGCACTGCCTTGGGCCGAAGCCCAGAATCCAAGGCAAGGTGGGCCAATTCGGCCTGCCTTGGCCCCAATACGAGGCAGGACTGGGTCAGCCCAAGGCACCCTGAGGCGAAATGGAATGGTTCCGAAGTGCCTCAGGCCGGTTCAAGATGGTGGTGTGCCGCTCCCTCCACCCATGCAGGAAAGCTGGTGTGAGGCTGACCAGGAGTCCATTGGACTCCCCTCCTCACTATTCCCCCCAGAACCCAAAGCCACTGCCACTCAAGGGACTTACATTTCTTGTCCATCTTCTTCTATTAGAGCTGCGATTTAATGTAAGATGGGCACTCTTTCGTTTTCATAGATCTAGCCACTGTAAAGGGCCATTTCCGTAGTTTATGGCCGTAGATCTATGAAAATGAGAGTCCAAATTGTGGCTCTAATGGAGGAAGACAGACAGCAAAGTTCTGCAGACAGCAGCAGCTCCAAGTTTGGGGGAGTGTGTGTGAAGGGAGGTGGGAGCAGGTGAATGAGGAGTCAAATAGACTCCTGGTTAGCCTTGAGCCCAGCTCTTCTGAGTGCTGGCTGCGCAGCAGTGCCCAGGAACCCACAAGGGCTGACCCACTTCAGGGGGGGGGGGCGCCTTGCTTCAGCTTTGGTTTTGAAGCAAGGTGGCCCAGCTCTGAAGCACCCAGAGTCAAATTACGGCCATTTCAGAGGCTCCAAAATCCCTCTGAGGCAAGTTGGGAGGCTGTGCACAACTCTAAAAATTATAGTCTAATTCAGGAGTTTCATAAGCACACAAGAACTCCTGCATGTTCCCTATTAATGGGCAACTTTTCATATATATCATGGTGTTCATGGACCTATCCCTAACATGGAAAATGATAGAGAAGACCACTCACACAAGAACTCATGTGCGCATCGGAGCACACATGGAATGTAAGAGTCTTAAAGTGTTAAAAGAAGTGCTAAGGTGGTGTGTTGCCTTTATCATTTTTTCCTCCAGGCTCTACACTCTATATTCTCCCTACAGAGAAGTCCGTATCTTCAGTTTGTGTTAGCCATTCCTCTGTTTTGTGCACATATTTTTCTTCAGATGTCAGGCAACAAGAACTCTGAGATGTACAAGTTAGCATTCTGTTGGGACATGTGTTGGAAATAGAACTGGAGCCATCTTGAGAAGTACATGTTTGGCAACATGAACATAGTGGAGTAACCAACTCTTGGTTCTTTGAATCTTTTTTGCAGTGATTGCTCTTAAAAGCAAGCTCTTCTTCTGTATCCTTCTGCAAACTGTCTTCTTTTTCTTGCAATTCACGAGCGAGCATGTAACTAACCTTTCTTTGATGGGCCAAAGCCTCCTCCTTATCATTAAGCTGTATAATAAAAAAATAAAATTAGGACAAAAACTATTCCACGGGAAAAAAGTTCCACATAAAAATAAACAATTTATACATATTTGTTCAGAAAGGAAATGATGTTAATATGTTCTCTCTGAAGCCATAGAAGAGATACCAACCAAGTCTATTAGCTTCCGAATGATTTCCTGTGGATTATCTAGTTCTTCCACTTTCTTGCTGTCAGTGGCAGAAGCAAGCAGGCCCATCAATTTTTGCCCCAAGCTTGTCCTGTTCCTTTGAAACATGGGAACACCTAAAAAGGGAAAAATATGAATATTTTCATATTTTTTGGACTTTTGGACTTTATAGACAGCCACCAATGTAACACATTTTAATCCAAATAAAATTAAGCATAAAACAAATATCCCTCTAGAAAATTGAGACTATTGCCCTATCTCATGGCAAATGAAAATAATGGTATACATCAGTAATATGGCTTTCAAAAGTACATTTGATTTTGGCAATGATTACATTTTTTATGTCCCAAATTATAATCAGAACAGATATTTTGAAGAATAGGGCAAAATGTTTTGCAGTTAAAGAAGTGGATAATGACAAAGCAGTAATGACCAAAATGTTAAAATTTCAGAAAATTACTTGAATTCTCATTTAAAAGTGGCTGCTCATAATATATTATTATATCCCAATAACCTGTATTTGCAAAGAGGCAGCACCAGAAAGGCTATAAGGAGGTGGGTAGGCAAGAAATTTAGATGGAAATTAGAAGAGGGAGGAGAAATTGCTATAACTGAGAGTAAAGGGTATATACAATCAAAATTTGACACACATTATTATTTTAATAAATACTTGTGGATTAATCCTTCCCCATCATCCCAAGTACTCTTTTTAATAAGGAGATTGCAATCAGTCTTAAACCTTCCCTCTATCAAAAATGGGGTTAAATTATATCTGCATGGGGAAAATGCTTCCTATTGTGCTTTTAATTTTCTTTTTAAATTATTTTTTTATTTTAATAATTTTATTTCAACTCTTAACTACAATTATACCATTCTTTTCCATTCTTTATACACCAAGTGCACCCCTCACCAGGACCAATTCCTCTTCATTACATTTTCCAAAATTGTGATACTTCTTGCACGGTTTGTGTCCTTTCCCTCTTAACAATACATGCTCTAAAAATAATTTCCATATATTTTCAAATTCATTTCTATTACATATTCCCTTTTCTACTTTAATATTACATGTTAATTTATCATTAATAGCAATATCCCATACCTCTTTATACCACTCATCCATTTGATAATTATCCTGCATCTTCCATTTCCTTGCTATTATTAATCTTGCTGCAGTTAATAACATAGTAATTAAATCCTTAATATTCTGATTACATTTCATCCCCTCATATATTGATAATAACACAATCTTTGGGGATGACTCCAAATCAATTCCGGTTATCTCTTTTATCTCTTTATATACCATTTCCCAAAACTTTTGTTGTACATATTTACATGACCACCACATATGAACATACGTGCCAGTTTGTTGACATCCTCTCCAACATAATACCGAATATTTTTTATCTATTTGATTCAATCTAACTGGTGTTAAATACCATCGCCATATTAATTTATAATAATTTTCTTTTATCCTTACTGATAAAGTTTTCACATTCCTTGCTCCCCATAATTTCACCCAATTCTGATTACTTATTAAGATTTTCATATCATTTTCCCACACCAGTTTGCAACCATCCCCTTGTTCCTCTTTTACCATCAATATTTTATAAATTTCACTTGTTATACCTTTTAATACCATATTTTGTTCCTTCTCTGTACTTTTAATTTTCTGAGATGTAAATTTGGCTTTAATGGCTGCAACCTGCTAGTCATGCCTTTTCCACTTTGAGAGTTTATTCCCTAACTTTTCACAGTAGTCTCCCCATAGAGACCTTTCTCCAAAAAATGAATGTTATCTTGAAAATATCCTGGGTTTCAAGTAAAATATCCTCAATGTGATGACACAGTATCGTCACATTGTAATTCTCATTAGAATTCTGCCAACAGGAACACTATAGCATCCCCACCCTGAAATTCCTCAGCTTGCCATAATAAATCTCTCTCAAGTGTTAGAGCAGTTTTTCATGAAGCACTTTGACCAGGTGTAGGCCCTCCAGATGTTTTAAGCTACAATTTCTACAATCCCTGACTATTGGCCATACTGGTTGGAGCTTATGGAAGTTGTAGTCTAAATCATCTAGAGGATACAAGGTTGCCTATCCCTAACCAGACTCGCCTTGCCACCCAGACTCACCTTGCCTGGAGCTGCAGGCTACTATATAAAGTATTATATCCCCAGCCTTACTATCTGCATCTGTAGATGCAGTCTGGCTCAAACATGCAAATTTACATTGCAGCTTGTTTACATTTGGTTAAGGGCTGGTGTCACCACTTGATATCCTTTGCAGCTGCCAAGGGCACTCTGCTATGGCACACTGAATTGTGCCCAGAAATGAATTGGGAGCCAGCAGTTTGTGAAGCACCAGAAAATTGGTCCCAAGGCATGGTCTGAAGGCACATGAAGCAGCCACCTTGCTGAAGCTAAACAGGTCTGGGTCTGGTCAGTGCTTGGAGGGGAGACCACCTGGGAACCACACGTAGCTACCTTGAGTTCCATGATGGAAGAAAGGTGGGATATAAATGTAGATGAATAAATATGATCATAATGCCTAGTTCCAGTAAGCAACCATATTCTGAACTAGTTTTGGAAACATCTTCAGAGACACCCCCATATATATCACATTACAGTAATCTAACTGGGGCCTCATCTACAAGAATTCGGCTTTACGCCTGGTTAGCCGATTGTGCGCATATTCGCTGAAGCGCTTTATCGTAAATGCTTGTATGCCGGAGGTAATTGAGCACTCAATGGGTGACCTTACCGGTTGTTTCAAATGCGCTTTACAAGTAGTTAATGTGGAGAATCGCTTGTTCACATAGTCAAAATGTGCTTTAACGGCAGGAGCAAAATAAAACTCGCTATTTAACGCGTATTCGATAATGTGTATAATCGGATGTTTAAAGCGCCTCTACGCCCGATTTGCGCTCCGTTCTTGTAGAGGTAAATTTTTTAATGCGCCTTGAAAGAGCTTTAAATGCCTCTTGTAGAGGCAGCCTGGGACACTACTTTGAGTGCTCCTCTCACCCCACTCCCCAACGGTCCTCTTTCCAGGCTCCAGGCTCCAAGCTCTGGTCTCGCTTCTTAGATTATTGTAGCAATGGTTAGTTGTGAAAGTAAAATCAGAAAAACTCAAACCATCATTTGCCTCCAAAACAGGAAATCTACTTCAAATCTTGGCTTCGAAGCAAAATGGAAAGTTCACTTTACAGTGAAAATAACTTTCTGGTTAGTGGAGAGTGGACCCAACAGCAAAGGGTTTACTCCTCCAGCTTGAGATATCAGTAGAATCAACGGAAATGCAAACCATAAGGTAGAACATAAACAATTCCCACCAACTTTGGGGGGAAATCAGAGCGAATTAATCCTGGATGGGATGGAGGCCAATGAAGTCCATCTACCTAAGGGGTACTGCACAAACACGAAAACTAAGCCCCCCTGCCATCATGCAATAGGTGTCACCGAAACCACAGGTTGGGCTTGTTGGGTCCACTCTCCGCTGACCAGGACACTTCACGGTAAGTCCAACTTTCTGTTCATGGTCAGTAGAGGAATGGAGCCAACAGCAAAGTTGTAAACCGCCCAAACAAACAAACAAACAAAGGCATGACCAACAGCAGTATCCCCCCTAGAAAGGGCACAATGATTCACAGAACCTGTTGCAAGACCTGGCGACCAAACAATGCCTCAGCTAATGTTGTAATGCCAGATAAGGAACACCACCTTTCAGGTTAATTCTTTGAAGGAAATGGAATAGAGAGGTTCAAAGGGTGAAAACCTGGTGAACTAAAATGAGATCCCATGAAGGGAATCTGTGTATGGTAGGTAGAAATAGAAGAACTGCCCCCTTTAGAAATCACTTAGCATGGGGGTGGCGAACCACAGACCCCAGAACAGTTCCCAAGGCTGACACTTGATGCTTTAAGGTATTGGTGACTAGACCTTGCTCAAGGCCAGATCCAGAAGATGCTGGAGCTTCCTTCTCCAATACCATCTTTTGAACACATTCCAAGTCATTTCATAAATTTTATTAGTAGGGGGCTTAGTCAGTTTAGCAACTTTGATGGCCTTGTTGAGAAAAACAGGCTGCTGGTCACTTCCTGACAACTCCCCTCCTTTTCTCCCAGACTCTAGGGAGGAGAGATCCTCATGCTCAAGAGAGGGACCCCACATAAGTGCTGGGGGCCCTTCCAATGGTATTATAACCCTGAGGCTGAAGTGCTAGAGAGGCACCTAACAGGGAAGAAGAGGAAGAAGCCCTTCGATGATGCCTGAGATTAGTTTATATCCTCTCTATCGGAGGAAATACTAGCTCTATGTGTGGGACTAGAGTGTGCCCACTCCGCTTTCCCCCTGTGTGAGACTGGGGGCGGGGGAGAGGCATATGAGGCAGAAGAAAAAGAGGTAGTGGTGGTGCTATACGAAGAGAAGGACTCCCTTCTCCTCCTCTTGTGGCTATGTTTGTACCACCTGCCATGTCCGTGCTTTGTGGAGTTAAACATCCTTTCCAGAAAGGCCAAAATTTCCCCTTGAGGAAGGGGGAGGGGTTGGGTGAAGCCAGGAGCTTGGAAGTTCCTGGGCTCCCCTGATGAGGTTTAGTGCAGGACATTAGGTGAGCTACTAGGGGCCTTTCTGGCCTCCTCAGGCTGAAATACAGCAGCTGCCGGAAAAACGGAAAGAACCACCCCCGTTGGCAGTTTGCATTTTGGGCACTCCCTTCCCTCTCACTTGAAGCCATCAGAAAAAAAGCTGTGAGGGAAAGAGGCTCACCTGGTTTGCCGCGGCTGGGAAGAGAAGTGAAAACACTGAGTACTGAGGCGCCTCGGGTTCTTGCTGGGTAGGGAACTGAGAACACCAAGTGCTGAGGCACCTTGGGTTCTCTTCTGAGGTAAAAACTCAGCTGCTTGCAAAAGAGAAAGGGAATGCCGAGAGGGGCAAAGCTTCAGGTTCCTGCCTACAAAGCCAAGGGCCCAAGTGAAGAGTGGGAGAATGCCGGGGCTAGACGCGCCAGGTTCTACCTGAGGTCCGAGGCCCAGCATCCAGTGATGGGTGATGTGAAGGCAGAAAGCGCCAGGCCTTATTTGGAAAAAAGTGGGAGGAGTGGGGTGGGGGGGAAGCAGACTTCAAAACCTCCATCAAACAAACCAGCCAATGCTGAGGGGGAGTGCCAGGGCTGAATGGCCTAGGTCCTCTTTCGGAAAGGTGGCACCAAAAAAGGTTATGAGGAAACACATACCAAGCATCATCACCTCAAAGAACCTCCAAATCCCCATAATCTTATCTAGGACAATAATGGGAGGAAGTGGGGAGAGGAGAATAATGAATGCTCCTAATTATTATTTTATTTTTAAAATATCAGTCTGCCAAAGAGCAGCCAAAAAAGCCCTACTCCTCTCAGCAAGGACAGAGCCAACACTGGGGGGGGGGGTCCCCCCTCCAGGAGCAGAAGTGAATTTTCATTGGTCCTGTCTTCCTGAGCTGGAGGAGTTAACCCTTTGCTGTTGGCTCCACACCTCCACTGACCTATGATTTGGGGTAACCATAGTTTGCCTGATTGCCAAGTTTGCATGCAATGCTAAATCTTAGTGTATCATTACATACAATAGCCTTGGGTACATGCACTTCCCCCTTCCTCTGGTACAGTTGCAAAGTGCAGATCAAAAACATGTGCTTCCATTTTCAACAAGTTTTATCATCAGCTCCAAAACCTAAGCATACTGTGGTTTGTTTTAACTAACTTGAAAGCTTGCTTAATGATCCTTGCATGTTCAGATAAACTATAGTTAACAATAAGCACAGTTAACAATAAGCACAACGAAAAACTGCAGTTAGCTGAAATAGAAGCTAATGTTGCTGATCTGTTTGCAGCTGTGTAAGAGGAGGAAAGGGGAAGGGAGTGAATGAACTTGAGACTTATGTATGTAACACTAAATTGTGGTTTAGCATTATGTACAAACCAGAACAATGAGTAACTACAGTTATATGAAATATTGGTGGTGGTGGGAGACAAGAAGTTCCCAAGCCTGAGGAGCAACCCTTGTCCAAATATGTTCTCCAATAAGGCACTTGGAGAAGGACTGGGAATTATGGGTATTATAGTCCAACACATCTGGAGGGCATCAGGCTGGGAAAGGCTACATTAAATAAAAATGTAGTATTAGTAGTCCTATAAATCCTTCATGTCAGCAAGTGGATGACTTCAAATAATAAGTCTTATTCAAAACAAATTCTAATACCATTGAGAATCATGTAATATGGAGAAAATTACCATCCTCTATGGTGCTTTTCCAGTTTAATACTTTCTTTTCTTTTCTGCAGATCTTACTCATTTGTGCAATCCTCAAAGCCTGGTCCTTCCTCCGCATCAGCTGCTGCTCAAATGCAATTCTGAAGGCATCTGCCATTATATAAGCTTCTTCTTTAGTTTTTTTCAGAAGTTCAAACTGTGATTTTTTTTAATTAAGAGAAAGGTGGTGGTTGTTTTAAAAAAGAATGAAATTCACATGCCTTTTTTTTAGTTGTCCAATTACAGTAAATTGGTATGGTGACTACTTCCTCATCTCAAGCAGAGATCTAAATAGTCACTAGGTGACGAGAAGAATTCTGTCAACCAGCAAAGTAAGACTCCAGTATATTCTCCTACAGGTGACATTTTTTAAAAAGCTACTACACAGGGAGGTGTGTATTTCTTTTACAGAAATGTGTCTTGTGTGAATCAATAGTTCAGGGTACAGATATTGCTACAAACATAGACCACCACCTAGCATTCACCCTAGATAGTGGGTACAAAAAGGAGGACACACCTTTTTCCTCACTGTAGCAACGATTTACGAAAGTAGACTCTTACTAGCTACTGCAAATAATGGTTGGCTATCAAACCCAGCTGAAGTGTATTGATACTGATCCTGAATTATTTATCTCTGCAAGATGGAATTGCACAAATGGATGTATTTCACCATTTGAACTAAAGAGGAGAGGCACAATAAAATAAAATAAGGAAGTACGGCCACAAGATGAATAGAAACCAGTGACATTGGATTGGATACAGAGGAGCGTCCTCCATTGGATCAAGAGCCTCTAAATCTAACCCATCGAGATCCTATTCAGATGACACATTCAGCCATGGTGCTTAAGCATTTTGAGCTAAATATTATGCCTTAGCACGTCATATGAACCACAACTTGGTGGGTCATGTGAACCATTCCTAACCATGATGGTTATATAATCACAGTTTAAACACACTCACTAACCATTTGCTGCAAAAGGGTTAGCGGCCTAACCATGGCTTAGCATGTTGTCTGAAAAGACCCACTATGTTTCATAGGGTAGCTCATCTAAAATATAAACGCTTAAAATGTACTTTATATACACTGGTTTGTCATTGTTTATATACATATTTTAATAATAGACGTTTTAGATAACTGGCAGCATAAAAAGGATAATGTGTTGACATGGCAGCTGCTTAATCACTATATTTTTAAACTTGAAACTTTTGAAACAATTTCTCACATGGCAGGCACTTTCTACATGTTTTCATAAGACAAAACAATGCTACTTTCAATCCAAGCCTAAATACCTCCTGTTTGAGTTGAAGAAGTTGTTTTCGAGTTGCTGCTGACATCTTGGCGCAGGAGCATGGCTCTCCCTCGGGACCATTGCAAGTGCAGGCTCCAAGTACTGCCAACTTCAAATTCAAATGCATTCTATCAATTATATTAAAGTCAAGCTCTTTGACACATACAAAAATGCACTTAATCTTTCCAGAGTGAACTGATACATCTTCATACAATTTAAATAATTCGCTTAGATCTAGAGTAGCTCTTTAGTGGATGGAAGGGAGAGAGGTGATTTCTCTTCTGCTTCCCATGCCTCCTCCCATGCTATTTCAGAAGGTCCTCCAACCCTCAGGAGCAGAACTTCAGAGTGTGTGTGGTGGTGGAGAATCATTCCTCCTCCCATGGGCTGAACTCTTCCCATGGCATATCTGTATCCAACCTTCTGGCCACATTCAGATGTCATGATAGCCCAATGGGTTACTAAGCCACTCACAGTAGTTTATTTTTTAAATAGCCCACAATCCCTCACTACATGAGTAGGCTAAGATGCTATGAAAGCTTAGCCACTAGCTTCTCTGCTCATTACATGATTTGGATAAAATACACTGTTCTTAAGAAAGGTACAATAAATCAATGTGTCTAGGAACTTTTCTATATGAGGCATTGTTTACAGGTTATTTAGAAGATGTTGTGACCCTCTAGTTTCACTTCTGTGAAGTTTTTTAAGAGCAGGAAAAATGCAGTATTATTATTGAAAGCAAAAGCTTTTTCTACTTGTGTAATGATGTTATTCCATTATACCACAGTGCCCACTAGATGTTATGCAGCAGAAAAGCAGGAAAGGAAGCCTCCTTCATGTAGTGCTCTGATCTCAATTCTGGGTCAAAACTGGAAGTAGATATAGCACATTAACACCTTTGTGTAGAAAAGCTCTAAGGGACAGCACATTTTTTAAAAATCTTGCCCTTAGTATGGGTGTCCATTTGGAATTAATCATAAAAATATCAGCAAAACAAATAAAAAAAGGCAATTTAAAAATACATACTTCAAGTCCTGTAATTTCTGTAACACCACTCTTGATAAGAGACATGTTCTCCTGAACAATCTTCTGCTGGTTTACATTAAGCATTGCAAGAATCTCCAAGTGCTGTTGATCTAAAACTGTAAAATTCAGTATAGAGAAAAAACAGTTTGTGAATCTTCCAATCAGCTTCTCTTACTTATAGCGTGTTATGTAGTTTTTCTAAGTTAAATGTTCTCAAATACTGGCTTATGTAGAATGCTTAATAACTAAAATGAGAGCTGCTATAGCTCAGATTTGCCTAGAACTTGCATCTTCCGCCTTGAAGCTTCCCTGATCTCGCATTTTATGGAGCTGCTCATGGCTACATGTTGAGGAGAAAAAGGCAATTTACATATGGCTCAAGACAATATGATTTCAGTTCTCATGGGCTAAACATAGTAATTTGAAGCAGGTTCCAGAACTAAGTTCTGGCTCAAGTTAACCCCTTCCCAGTAATTGAAACGAGAGGCAATATTACTAATGGCACACACTGAAAGCCAGTGTGGCAATAGAGAAACCCAGGTTCAAATCCCTTTCAGCCATGAAGTTCACTGAGTGTCCTTGGACCAGTCACTATCTCTTAGCCTAGCAAGATTGTTTGAAGATAAAGAAGGGGGAAGGAACCATGTAGAATTCTTTTAATTCCTTGGACAAAAGGTAGGATATAAATATAACAAAAAGAAAGACTCCCAGAGATCATTGCCGTATGTGTACATTAGGCCTGGATCACAGCTCTACTTCCTCACCAGTGTTCTGCTTTGCTTCAGGGAGGGGTGATGGGAGTGGTGGCCTTCCAGGACTCTGATAAAAATATGTATCAACACATGAGCAAGCACAACCATGCATTATCATGTTTTACCTCAGATAACTGTTTTATGAAAGGATTGTGTCAATAGGGATTTGTAAGTACAAAGTGATGCTAATCATGTCAATGCAACATACCAAAATCCTTCTCAAACATTACAAGCAATGAAATCCTGGGCATTTTTAACAAGACATACCACTGTATTCAGTGGGGTTTATGCCCAGGTAAGGATGCGTAGGATTTCTACCTTAGGCTTGTAACACTAGGAGGTGTTTTATCAGAGTCTGAACATCATATTTTAAGAATATATTACACCTTGTATCATGTTTGAAAACAGCATGACTGCATTATCGTCTAAGCATTGATACACAAGTTGTGTATCAGAACTTAGCCTCCAATTAAGAATTTGAGCCAAAAACATCCAGTGTATTTAGCACCATTGAAAATCGGGACATAATTCCTAAGAATTATTAGATGTTGCACTTTAGCATCTAATATCAAGCCAAGCAATACAAGTTGTTTTAAAAAAGAGCAACTGAGAAAAGAGCTTACGTACATTCGTTTTCAGACTTTAGTGCTTTAATTTCCTCTGTTTTCAATTTAAGTGTTTCTTTAAATGCAGCATTTTCACAATATATTCTGTAGAACAATGGCACATAGCATGTTTTAATCATATCTTAAACATATGCCTTCCGATATAATATAAAACTGAGACATTACTTCAGTAAATATATATATATACCTCTCATATTTTTCTGCCCAAGTCTCCTCTATATTTTTAAATTTCTCCTGATTAATTTTGATTTCCCACTGCAGAACATTTATTTCCTATACACAGGGAAAATGTTAGAAGAAAGAAAAATTCAAAATATTGTACTTAGTGTAGTGCTGGAGAATCAGAAGCTCAAGAAATATGGTTTCATAAGCTCTTGAGGGAAGCTGACACAAACAAACAAGTCTAATCAAAAGAACAAGCCATGGTTCCTAAGATTCTAGGAGTTAATAGAAACAAGGACTGAACAAAGCAGTTTTATATCCCACATCAGAAAACAAGTGTAAATTAAGCTTTAATAGGCATAATTAGCTAACAAATTGAGTTGTTAATATGGATTTTATAACTACTTAATTATTGTGTATTTTGCTAAAGGAACAGCTGTTAAAAACAGTTCTTTGGATTTAGAAAATTATTCCAGCCCACCTTTTCCTATAAGAGGTAGAGCAAACTTTCATATCTGAGTTATATAAATAAAAGACTTGGGCCACAAAACAAAGAGATGCATCTTTATTCAAAAGTAACTCACAGTGTTCAGTGGAGCTTATCAGCTAGTAAGTGTATTTAGGATTGCAGCCTTAGGAATGTTAGCACATTGGTATCAATAGGCCTTAGCACATTGATATCAATAAGCCTAACTGTGTTTGATTGTTGTTTAGGGCTGCAATCGCTGTTTCTGTCCTTCTTCAGAGGAAGAGTAAAGTACCTTCTTACCTTTTCTAAAGCTCTCTTTTGTTGCTCAGTTTTTTTAAACACTGCTTTAGTATGACTAGTAGCTTTATCCAACACGGCCTGAGAAATATATAAAACAAAATGCTAAAATATTATGTCTTGCGGGTCATATTAAAATTAAATGAATGAATGTATCAATTAAGACAACCACCGGAAGCTGCAGTTCTATGCTTTGCCAGTAAAGGTATTATAATATAGATATCAATATATATGTTGCTATAGCTGTAATAAATAAAGTTTCTCGCAACTTACCAAGACAGGAACTGTATATATTTAAAAGATTTATTTATAAAGAAGATAGGTTTGGATGCCTCCGTCTGGTTTTCAAGCATCCTCCCTTCCCTCCATAACACACTTTACACCATTTAGCATGGTCCCCATTTTCAAGGGGCTGCCATAGGGAGGAGAGGCAGCAAAGCCCACTTCTACCAACCCAGATGCACATGCTTAAATCTGGATCCAGTGTGTAAGAAGGGAGAGAAAAAGATCAGAATGATGACAATTTGTAAGAGTGGGGGGAGAAAGTACAACTTCTTGATACTAGAGTGTAGGCAATAGCTGTTCTTCACAGTCCTCTTATAAGCAAAAATATTATTCTTGCTTTATATTAAGAGAAACAAATATCGAAGGATAAGTAATAATTAAAATGTATAGCTTGATTCATCCTATTCCTCTACATCGGGTGGGCAACACATGGACTGCTATAGCCATCTGTGTAGCCCCACCCATTCCCTGCCACTCCTGGAATCCCAGTGATTTGGCTGGGAAACAAGGCATGTAGGGAGCACATGCCTTATGTCCCAACAGAAGGGAGCTCATGACAGCCTGCCAACAGCTATCAAGAGCCTCATTCTGCTGGGAAACTAAGTGTGCGCTCCCTAAGGGCCTTTTTTCCAACAGCACTGCTGGGATTCCAGCAGCATGGCCACTTCCACTAAATAGTATTCCATAAAATACTAGCTCAGGCTTTTGGATTCAGAGCTGGGTGTATACACACAGACACACAAGTAAGAAACCCCAAGAACAGACTAGCATCTTTAATAATAAGGCCTACATCACTAGGTGTTTTGGGTGGTGAGTTTGGCAAGCTAGCTCCCACAAACGTTAATGGGAGACTGGGTTTGGACAACATGATAACCAATGGGTTAAATAGGCAACAGTGGGTTAAACAGTCAATGGTTGGTTATTGTGTCATCTGTCAGGACTTCTTCACACCATGGTTGGTTATTTGGCCGAAATAACCAACATGTGCAAAGTCGATTATTTGAACAACTGTTGGTTGTCCTTTTGACTATTTTGTCACACACAGTTGGTATTTTCTGCAACTACAGAGTCCCCTGGCAAGAGCGACCAAAGCTGCGGCTGTCGCTCTAGTCCAGCCAGCAGAACTTGCAATGGCTGGTGGGATACCAGCAGGAGAACAGAGGAAGGGAGGGAGGATATGTCAATCCAACACACCATTGACTAATAGTCGACGCTGGCCTTAATCCACACCACGGTTGATTATAAGCACATCGTGCAGTAAGTACAACCTCAAAAATCAACTGTGGAGTTTACTATTAACCCACTATTGTATTGTCTGAATGCAGCCGGAGAATTCTAAATGCAAGTTCTCCTACTGAGATGTCAACAACAAAAAAGTGGTCCTTAATCCTGGAAAAGCAACTGACTTTGATTTTCTAAATTTAAAGTTAAATTACAAACATAGCATTCACTAATTAGTGTTGCAACAAGGTACTATAAATAAGATGAAGTAATCCAATTTTGATTTTGATTTGAGCAAAAATCATCTTAGCAAAACACAAGAAAGCATGTATCATGGGGTTGTTATTATTATCTACATTTATTTGCTGAGCAATTGCTTAGGAAACAAATTAAAATGAACTCTTAATATGGTAAAGTATTATGTCAGCAAGAACACAGCTTATGAAAGTTTTATAGATCTTAGGCGAACATTTGCTTAAACATCAACATTAGAAAAGGTGTCATCCAGCAAATATGAGTATGAGAAAGTGGAACTTGGGCTGCAATCCTGTACAAAAGTACCTGGGAGAAAGTCCCATGGAGCTCAACAGGGCTTACATCTGAGTAGATGTGAATCGGATTACTCTATAAATTTTAAGTGGACTGTAGTCTATGAAATCTTACACAATAATAAGAGCACAATCCTAAGGGGTTGCCACTCTAAAAATAGAGGGCTCTCAGACTGGAGCTCTCTCTCTATCCTGTCAGGTATGGCAAGAGGAACAATAGCAGGGCTGACTCAAGACATCTGGCTGCCTGAGGCAAAGAACAAGAAGAATCCCCCTACCATCCCACCAGAAGACAGGCAGATGAACCTATCTGCAACACTGATGATGGGATAACATCCTTCATTTCAGCTGAAGGCAGGAGGATAACTTAGGGGGCACAGAGCAAGATACATGGCACACAGGTCTCTCCCCCAACACCTTGCTGCTGCCTCCCATTATCTGCTGTCTGAGATGACAGCTTCACTCTGCCTAATGGTAGGACCAGCCCTATACAACAGAGGTAAAAACACCTCTTGTCAGCTATTTTTAGCTGGAAAGGCCTCTCAGCACATCCAGCTTCCTGGCTTACTTGAGGGCATGGCCAGGAATACAGAGACTTGTGGATCTTGCAGACCCATGTCCTCTCTATTCCCTCCACTCCCCTGCCCCCTTCTTATTCTCACCGACCTTCTTCTGAAATCGCAACAGTGATCTCAACAGAGAAGCTGCTATGGAGCTTACAGTGACAGCTGCAAGCGGAGAAGGAATCCCTGCTTGGATTTCCCCTCCCGAGGTCACAGCAGGGTCTATAGCTTTAGGAGGGATGATCTGCTATATCCTGTGGTCCCTGGGATGTTCTCTGAGAACCATAGGATTGCTCTGCCCATGTGTTAGTCCTTGCAGTGCAATAAAGCTTTTTCTTTGTTCTGCTGATATAGACTAATATAGCTACTCTTCTGAAAATAGGCTTGAGAACATTATTTTGTAATGTGTTTTAATCAACTGTGCAGATTATAATGCTTTATGATGAAGATTGAAAAGTCAGCATTTAGTAATAAAACTTTCCAGAATTTCTGACACTGCAGAAGCCTGGAGTAGTTGCCTCATTTGAATAATATTATATGTACAATTTGAAAAAAGTTACATTAAATTCTCTACGTAAATTCAGGTGCCATACTAAAAATATATGCTGGTGTTTATAAACTTACCATGCTCTGCAGAATTTTTAATGCTTGTTCCTTGCCTTCAAGTTGTCTTTGAGACGCTTCCAACTCAACTCTTAAAATTTCTACTTCCTAGAGACAAAGAAAAGAAAACAAAAACACTGGGAAGGATAGGGAGAGACCCTTACTAGTAGGAAAGTAAGGGACTAGTAGGCACTTCTACTAGTAGAAGTTGAAGGGTGTCCGATTTCCCAAATTCTCCTCTCAAGCTGCAGCCAACTCACCACAACCCATACCAGTCTGGAAGATTCCCTGAACCTCAGTAGTGAGTTTTGGGGAAATGGCAACAAAGAACTGCAGCAGAAAGATAGCGAAAGGTATGCTGCATTGAATGAGCTGCACTGCCCTAACAGTTCTCTGGATCCCACTCATTAAAAATTCAAATAACTATATAAGAACACTCCAGTCTTTGTAGAGTAACAAGTATGCAGAATCAAGGAGATCTTCCATGCTCTCCAGTGAAAGGATCAGAAGCAAGGAACAACAACATTATTTATTTATTTGTTTGTTTGTTTGTTTCATTTCTAACCCGCCTCTCCATCCAGATCGGGTTCTGTGGGTTCAGCTTAGCAAAATATTACAGCATTGTCCATTTTGGAAGCCAAGGTAATGGGAACTTTAGGCATGCAGCATAAGCCTGCAGGGCTCTGATAATCAGTGGCAGCCAAAACAACTGAGGCCTTAGATGGCGAGGCTGTTGGAGTTGTGGATTTTGTTTATTTATTTATTTCATTCACTAATAAAACTTAATAAAAACAATGATAAGCAAATACATTAAAACACATTTAAAAACACAACAATAATAGATTATAAACAGTGTCCAGCTCAACAGACCCACTTATACACAAAGGGCCTGCTTGAACACAGTGATCTTTGCAGGCCTGTGGAAGGAAAACAGAGAGGGAGCAAACCTAGCCTCCTTCAGCAGGGAATTCCATAGCCAAGGAATAGTCACCAAGAAAAGCTCCTTTCATGTTGCCACCAAATGCACATCTGGAGGTGGTGGTCTCAAAAGAAGGGCCTCTCCTAACATTATACAAGTACACAGAATAGCTAGGCTTTAGGGAGCAGATTTGGAAATACTATGGATCTGGCTTGCCAGTAAAATGAAGAATGTCATAACCACTACAACAAATATTACAGAGTACATCCCTCTGAAGTCCATGCCTGGAAAATTGATGGCATCCCAGCACCATACAAAAGTATACATTGTAAAATCGCATGTTTTTAAGGCTAACGTTAGAAGTCGTACCCTAACACTTATTTTCTGGGCATCCCAGACTCTACAGACCAAGTGAGTTGTATCCAAAAGTTTTTCTTCCTCCAGAGAGAGGGAAACTTTGGATACAACCCAATATTTTAATTAATTCCTGATTTATAGATCTATGAACGCTAAATTTGTTTTAGCTTCCAGCGTTCTAATTTATAAAACCAAAGTTTCTCTAAAAACTGCAAGCTCCAAAATTTTCCCATTACATACTTAGACTTATTTATTAGAGAAATGACATTTCACATGAAGACTTGCAAGCACTTACCTCTACAACCTCTTGAAGTTGTTGTCTTAATTCTTCATTTGATGTCTCAGAATTAGACTCTGTGAGAATTAATGATAGAAAACAAGATCTTAGAAAAAATCCCTGTGTGTCTTGGTTTGAAACCAACACGATGACTCTTATGTAAATGTCAAAAAGGAACTAAAAACCTAAGGCAACTGCTATTTCTCAAAAATATATTTGCAGATCTCCCCCCCCCCCCACTGCTGCCTGCACTTTTACGAAAACAGTATTTAATACACCGTTTCTTAGTGTCATTTTAAACAAATAGCAACTAATAGTTGAAAGGAGGAAAAAATGTATCATGTCTCTCCAGATGATAGATGGAAAAAATACGCAAAAGACCATTAGAGCAACAGATATCGTTAAAACTAGCCCATTAGAGACTACCAGAACATTTTTTTCATGTTTTCATCACAGATATGGGTACTTTTAACTATGTGCAAGAAATCACTACGTTTCCTCCCTAAACAAAACAAAGAGCAGGACACATTCACTCTAATGCTAAAGGCAAATTCCAAATTTTAAAGAGAAGGGTAGGAACCCATCAAATAGCAAAGTAAGAAAATGTTCTAACAATAATCAACCTCTTAACAAACAAACAAAATAATAAAGGCTGCAATCCTATATGCACTTACCTGGAAGTAAGACCCATTTAAGTCAATGGGTCTTACTTCTGAGTAGAAATGCATAGGATTGCACTGTAAAATAAAATAAAAAATGTAATACTTAAAATGAACACATTTTTAAATAACTGTCTGCAGTACCTGCACAACCATAGTGCATTAGAGTTCCAGTTTACAGTGGAAGCACTTACTGGCAGGGAGAAGGAAATTGAATTTTCCAAGCAAAATCAAGTTATTGTTTGAGTGTTGAAAAATGTGATTCCGCAAAAGTGCAACTCTAGCTTCAGGAACGAAATTTGGATCCTGCAAAAAAGACTGCATATTCCCTGATCAATAATCCAATTGTTGGGATAGGCCCATTGAGTTTCAATCATGCTGTCATTCAAGTGAAACACTTTTGTCCACTGTGGCCTTGCAGTTTAATGGGACTACATTCATCTCCAGTGTGTTTAAAACCACAAACTAGCAGCCAATTGGATGAATCAACAAATAGGTGCTTACCGTTACTGACAGATTCATGAGGCCCCAGTGCTGCATTGTCCAAAACACGTAAAACCTTAAATACTGCCTCATGTTTCACGATTAGTTTCAACATTTCATTTTTACAAGAAAATATTTGTGCTAAAGAATTTTTTGTTTTATTTTCTTCAGCTAAAATGTTTTCCTAAAGTTCTCAAAAACTGTTCTCATTTTATGTATACGATATATGAGCATGTATATATGATGCAAGGCCAAATATTTATAATCCATTAAACATAGCCTTCCCTTAATCCAAGATGGTAATTTTAAGGTACGTACAGCTGGGTCAATCTCTGAGCCACAGGTCTTATATTCCTTATTTTTGCTTTGAACACTGTATCTGAAGAGTTCAGCATAACTGAAAAACCTGCAGCCAGCATTTTTAACAACAGTTGGTCCAATAAAAAGTATCACCTGATTTGTTCTCTATTTGTCGACCTGTTGGACCATAAATGGATACAAACACTAATCATGGAGACATTTATGACTGATGTATTTTAATAGCAACATTCCCATTTTATGAATGAAGAATACTAACAAGTCCAAGTTTTGGATTGAACTAAAGTCTTACCAGAGCTGTTTTGGCGGCTGCAGCTAGCAAATCCATTCATTCCAATTTTTTTGACGGACGTGTCATTCAAACTGTTACACTTTGAGCAACGAAACACTGTTGCATCATAGTCTTCTCCTTTGTTTGCCAATATATATGAATGTAAGCTTTTCCTTGCTGAGCCTCTTCTAGGCCTGCCTGTGTATGCATTGAAGCCTTCTAATTCATGAATATCACTACGTCTTCTAATAAGTCCATTTCCTAAGTCTCCACATGCCATATCATCATCTTCGCCTTCAGAGTCTTCCCCCAGTTTGTTCTGCAATAAAATTGCTTCACCCATTGGCAAAATAAATAGTTTCTTATTCCAAGTTCGATGTGTTTTACCCCGCCCCAAAGAACTTCTCAGACTTTCAGGCAAAGTTGACCTGGAAAGTATATTTATAAAGGTTAAAAATAAATTTTAAATAAAAATGCCTCTATTATTTATCACTTCTTTCCATTATTTTAGAGTGCAGCAAATAGCCCTTCTACACCAATAGTTTTCCTAAATAATCCAAGTTTTCATCATTATTACCTAGATATATGAAGCATTTGCCAGTAAATTAATCAAACATTTTGTCTCTACTGAAATATAAGCAAATGTTAATGCAAACTAAGATTCCAAGAACATAAGAGTATCAGTGTGATCTTGTTGCTTGCTGGCAGAAACGCAAACACGCCCAGTTACTTTGTTTACTTTAAAATGCAGTAAAAAGAAAGCATTGTTTAACTTACAATTCACCAATTGCAGAAGTCACATCAAGATCTACACAGAACTTAGTTCTAGTACAAATCATCCATATTTCACTGTTGCCGTTTTCCCGCTTTTCCTTAATAAAATTCAGTCATTAAAGGAACTTACAAAGGAATTCTGAATACGTATGAATGCTTGATTAGCAAACAACATTAAGAAGAAACATTTACATTTTCTTTCTATGCTGTGTTTGCACAACCTTTTTTAAAATCAGCAGTGCTGTCAATAATATTGACTAAAATTGAAAGATGTAGCAGTCGTTTATGCAAACGCTGGGCCTGTTCAAAGGACACACTAAGCCATGGTTATGCCTCTAACCCTTTTGCAGCATGGTTAGTGAGGGTGGTTCACATGAAATGCTAAGTCATGGTTCACATGACATGCTAAGCCATAATGTTTAGCTCAAAATGCTAAACCCCCGTGACTTAGTGTGTTGCCTGAACAAGGTCACTGCATTATAAGTTCTAAGCTATTTAAAATTGACTGTTTGTTTTTAAGAGAAGAGAATTAAATTTGCATTTGCCTACTCTTTACAGACATGAGCAAAATTATTTCCAAATATATACTTTGATTTACTTCTTTCATTTACTGTAAAAAAACACCTGTGGGAACAATTAAACCAAAATTAAATCTTGTTAATTTCAATGGCAAAGAGCTAAGCATGTGCTAAACTCTTCCACTGAAGTAGATGAAAATAGGTCTGAAATACACACACACCTAGGAAAAACTCTCCATTGCTCTCTATAGGGCTTACTTCTGAGAAGACATGCATCCCCTATGCCAAGGGTGGGGAACATGTGGCCCTCCAAATATTGTTGGGCTCCAACTGCCACCATCCCCAACTATAGGCCATGCTGGCTGAGGCTGATGGGAATCCAACATCAGGAAGGGCATAAGTTCCTCACCTATGCATTTTAACACTCTGTATCCAAGCAGGTACAGAAACAGTCAGAGGCATGGCTCAATATTTACTAAAGTGTTCTAAGAGGATTTTATAATGAAGTTAGCTATAAAAAATTAACTGACTTAAACTTACACTTCCCTATGATGGATCTGCATCATACTTTATGGAACATCCCCCCCCTCAATAATTCACACACACTTAATAGCTTCCCAGTAATTTATCTGGAAAGTGACAGTGGAGCCCCCCTCAATCCCAAACCTAGGAATGCTCTCTTTGAACCTTGTCCCTTCTTGAAGGATGATGGAGGGATACAGCCCAGTCTCCCTTACTTTCTAGTAGCTGTAATTTTTTTTCTTTAACCACAGCCATCATCATCATCATCATCATCATCAACACCACCACTCACACACACACACACACACACAAGAGAGGTGAACATTTTAGGTAAAAAATACAGTGAGAGGTAGTGGGTCTTTTTCTTGCATCCATACAAATATCACTATATGGACCAAAGTCATGATTAACATTGTGTATATATCCATGCCTAGATATTCCCCCATTAAATAGGTAACCTATAACATTTGATGAACTGTAGATCCAAGATTAGCATATATTAGTGCTACCACTTAACAGAATAAGGCTGCAGTCTTATACGCAGTTACCTGGGAGTAAACTCCACTGAACACAATTAGGAATTACTTCCAAGTAGGCATGCATAAGATTATTTTGTAAATGATGCAAACCCATGATAATTTCACAATCATAAAAAAATCCACTGATCTCCTGAGTATAGCTACACATCTATTTACTTCAAGCAGGGCTCCCATGTGTCTCTTAAAAACTGCATACCAGACAAAAATTCAACAGGTGTAGCTTTGTCCATCACTAACGTGATGTCTCTAGACTGGACAAACCTAGAGGTAGAATCAGTATCACATGTTCTACTCTCTTGTAACTTTTACAAACAGGCTCGAGCAGATTTAATTTGGCCCATTACCCAAACCTTTCCAGGTAGATCCATAAATCAATTAACTGTCTTGCTCTTGCAGGGCTCAGATAAGACTGTAACTGTACAAGTAGCAAAGTTTTTAAATTGGGCAATGTGTACAAGGATTTTATTGACTGAATAACCCTAGTATTTTAAATTTTAATATTAACTATTGTATTAAATCAATGACAATGTATGCTTTTAAAGTTTTAATGTTTAATATTTTGTACCTTTGGTCTATTGACTGTAATAAAGGTTTACTACTACGACTGGACAAACCCGTTGAATATCTCTGTGTGATACCATTAAAGATACAGGAGCCTTGCCGAAAAAGATAGCGAGTAATCTGCCTTCCACCCACTGTCCCCGCTACTCCTAGTTGCAATGTCAACTCGAAAGCTCCTCAGAGGTGCCCGAGCTCCCCCAAACCTGTCTGAACATTTTAAAAAAATATCTTCCTCGCAGGCCTCCGTGACTTCTTCCAATACCATTGGCAACGTTGTTTTCCCAGAGGGCAGTTCCTTTCCCCCTTACCTTCTTCCTAGGAGTCTAGCCCGAAGTTGTACCTTTCGGACGTACTCGGCGCTCCAAAACGTCCCTTCTCCGCTCACCAGCACCCCCCACTCTTCCACCTGGCTTGCAAAACTACTGCCACTTCCTCCTTTCACAGTCCAGCTCCCGTTTGTTTAGCCTAGCCTTCCTTGACGGTCCCGCCCTTTCTCCCTCACCTTCCTGCCAGTGTACCGACCCCAAGCCCGCCCTTTTCCGTAGCTAGAGGAGGAAGAACACCATCGACCTGGTCACACAAACTACTGAGTACGGCCTCCCTCCTTCCTTGAAAGTCGAAACACAGAAGCTATGCCACAAATACATAATAAAATTAAAACAACTCTAAGAGAAAGTCTTAAGTTTTATTCCAGCCCGACGTTGTTGCTGTTGTGTAATTGTTAATTATGCTATCATAGGTCAAACTACAAACTTAGATTGCTATTAAATTTTGGAACTCGGTCTGTTAGATAATGCTCTTGTGAAAGGTACGCCAGCTTTTTGGTGACCCCTCTTAAGGGTACAGTCTGTCGTGTCATGCAGGCAGTTTTGCAGAAGGCCAGCTTCTTGCCAGGATCATCTTGCCTTTATACAAATCTATGGTGCAACCACATTTAGAATACTGTGTCCAGTTCTGGTCAGCACACCTTAAATAATATATTGTAGAGCTGGAAAAAGTGCAGAAAAGGGCAACTAAAATGATTACGGGACTGACACATCTCCCCTGTGAGAAAAGGTTACAACAGCTGGGATTGTTTAACTTGGAAAAAAGAAGGGCAAGGGAGACATGATAGTGGTGCACAAAATTATGCATGGTGTGGAGAATGTGGATAAGGAAGCATTTTTCTCCCTCTCATAATTCTAGAATCTTGGGTCATCCCATGAAGCTGGTTGGTGGGAGGTTTAGGACAGATAAAAGGAAGTACTTCTTCACACAGCACATAGTTAAACTATGGAATTCGCTACAGGTCAACAGTTGGTTGGCCAATGTGAACAGAATGTTGGTTTTTGTTGTTATTGGTTATCATGCCTTTCTTTTTGGCTTCCTCACAAGACTTGTCAGGTGCATGCGTAAACATACCTTGTAAAGGGGCTGATTCTTTCCCTGATTTGAAAGCAGGGTGGTAAAACATACGAGCGTATATCATATCATATCTAATCTAAATCATTTAATCTGGAATAGACTTCAAGAGTGTATTGCTGACGTAAATGTAGGTTTCTCTGTATAGCAGTCTGGCCTATTAATTAGTTAGTAATAGACTTGAATTGGGTTAAAAGAAAAGTTATTATTTCTTGAGCTATAGACTCCGTACAATGCCAATCACTGTTCGATTCACTGAACAATTCCTGTTGTTCTTAGCCTCTGTTCTCCACAGTAAAATTAAATTAACAGCCCACCTCATAGGGCTATGGAGAAGGGTATCAATGGCTAGGAGTCCTAATGGCTAAATATGCTATTTCCAGTATCAAAGGCAGTATGCCTATGTACACTAGCTGCTGGGAAACATGGGTGGGAGGGTGCTATTGCACTCATGTCTTGCTTGTGGATCTTCTGTTGACAGCTGGTTAGCCACTGTGTGAATAGAATGCTAGAATAGATGGACCCTTGATTTGATCCAGCATGGCTCTTCTTCTGTCCTTATGTGGTACTATCACTTTAAGGCTGTAATACTACACACACTTACCTGGGTGTAAACCCTATTAATTGACTGGATGAAGGCCAATAAACTAAATCCAGATGAGTATTGTTTGTGGGTCATTTGTCTGCCCAGTTAATTGGTATTCAACCTGTTCTGGTGTCATTTAGGAGTCTTTTTGGATCCAGAACCATAACTAGAAGTTTGTGTCTAGGGATTCTTTTATCAGTTTAGGAAATATATTTTTAATCAAATGTGGTCATACTACAAGCTCAATAATACCATAGTACATGTGGTACTTACAGTCTTGTTTATCGGATTAACATTTTCAGACTTATGTAAAATGTAGTTTAACAGTCTTAATACCTGGCATGCTATCAGCTTAGACCAATACATCAGCTGTGACCTTACCTGGACAAAGATAGCCGTACCACAGTTATGCACCTTTTAGTAACTTCTCATTTGTATTACTGCAATGTGTGTACATACACAGGGCTGCCTTTGAAACAGTCCAGAAACTTCAGTTGGTCCAAAATAGGGCAGTAAGGTTGCTAATTGGTTGGATGGTACAATCATATTACAGCTACACTTAGATCATCTGCAACAGCTTCCAATATGTTTCCAGGCCCAATTCAGTGCCAGCTTTACCTTTAAAACCCTAAATGGCTGGGGGCCAGGTAACTTAAAGGATCTTCACATAAGATGATTTTACTTTGGACCAACAACTAATAGGCCAGACTATGAGTTTTTGTCCTTTTCAGACTTGTATGTTAAATATGTGTGTTAAATATAATTTACTTGCTATGGCTCCATGGCAATACTTGCAATTGCAACACCTGCTGGAATCTAGGTTTGGTCCAGCTGTTTTTACAGCCTCAGAGCCTCCAGCACTGTTAGAAACACTTATAACAGCTGGACTCACATGTTGATCCACAACCCATACATATAAGTATTTAGTAGCAGTAAAGACAGAATTGGAATAGTGAACTAGAGTGTCCTATTTTGCCTAATCAATGGACTGTTGCCCTAACATCTGTATCTGAAGATTCTATGGACCTTAGGCTATGTCTTATTCAGCAAAAAAATGTTTTGGGTTTATTGGACTCCACTACGCCTTTTCAATAAGGGTCTGTCTAACTTGCACAACTGTTGGAGATGTCATGCATCTAATGCTTCTTTAACTCATGTGTTTTGGCAATGCTCCAAAGTCACCCCTTTTTGGGAGGAGGTTATAAGAAGGATAAACTTTGTACTGAAACAACCTATAATATGGAACGTGCATGTCCTCCTAAATTACCGACTGGCTTCTTGGAAGTTTACATATGGATCTTCAGAGCCCTTATGACAGCCGAAAGACTTATATTATCACATTGGAAAGACAAATGCTCACCTCCCATAATGGAATGGATTGAGGACCTAATAACATTATCAACTTTTGAACAGGTGTTATATAGGCACAACTTGTGAGTGGATATTTGGTCTGCTTTTCTTGAAACCTATGTATAACTTGCTCACTTTTCTTTTATGAACGATACACTTGATGGAAAAACGACGATATTCCTATATATGTTATGTTTTTTATTATTATTTTCATGATGTATTTTCTGTTTTGTTGATATTCACAATAAAAAAGGGGAGAAATACCTGGACACGGAGATCTTCATCAGAGACTCTTCTCTAGGTGGCCCTGCCAAACAAAGTGTGCCAGGTGACTACAAAGGAGAGAAGGTTTTTTCAGTGGTGGCACCATTGATAGAATGCCCTCTACAGAGAGGCTCACTTGGCATCTTTGCTCAGGCCTTTTCAGCACCAAACTAAGACTTTTTTTATTTTACCAAGCTTTTAAACCTTAAAAGTGTTTGATTTATAAATTTATTCCTAGAGTTTCAAGATATGTGAAATTTTGGGTGATGCTGTGAGTCTTTATATTAGTATTTTATCCTCTCTGCTGCTGGCTTTATGCTGTATTTAGAGTATATGGGTTGAATATAATTTGCCCCATTGTTGACAGAATGGCTTGTCAGTGATGAGGAGGCAAATGATTTCCTCCCCCACTGCAACCCCCCCTCCTAATCTGCTATGGAGGTTTGGGGGTGGGCTAGAGCCCTTGAGAGGGCATGAGAGGCTTGTGAGAGATATATCCCCTTGCACAAGATTAGATTTCACCCTACGGTTTTAATTTTGTATATAATTGTTTTACTCTTATTGACCCCAAAGAACTTTTGTTACTGGTATGATATAAATATCATTAAAATAAACACAATGAGGCTTACTTGTTTTAATCCTATGTAAACTGCCCAGAGAGCTTTGGCTATGGGGCGGTATACAAATGTAATAAATAAATACTTCTGAGTACACACATATAGAATTGCATTGCAAAGCACTTCACACATTAAAGCTGCATTCCTAAATATAAATAGGGAACATGAACACATGTGCAGTGCAATCCTATACCAGATCTTATAAGAACATTTCTGTAAATTCGTGCAATTACAACAGAGATGACATCATATAACGTTGCCTTATTTCATCAGATCATTAGCCCATCTATTTCATTATTGGCAACAGTTCTTCCAGGTCTGAGGCAAAAAGCTTGTCACAACCCAGCTACCCAAGCTTTTTTTAAACTAGACCAACCTACTCCAACTTGGTGCCATCCAGATGTTTAGGGCTAGAACTCCCAGCATTCCTGGCAATTCACCATGCTGGCAAGGGCTGTTGGGAGCTGACAACCAAAACATCTGGAAGTTGGGAAGGCTGAACTAGAGCTCCCAGGAACTGAAGCACTCTGGTCTTGCACAAAGAAAGCCTGTATCCCACCACTTATTACTCTTCCCCACTATATTGAACCACTGTATGTCAAGGTTCCCTCTTCCACTAGGGGCTTATTTAGTTTTAACAGATAGGAAGTTAGCAAGATACTGATTCTGCCACATTACTATTCTGATGTTGCATGGTAAGTTTTAATTCAAAAATACAAGGAAGATTTGTGAAATATAGCAAAGGCTAAACTTCATCTTAAAAAGCATCATATAAAAAAGAAATTGGTTACAAAATATAATAGAAGGCACTTTAATAGATTTATGTGTATATAAATATAAAGCTAAATGTTTGCTACCATAAAATGCACTTATCTTTCAAAAAACACTTTCAAAATTATAGCCTGATTTTTCCCATAAATTAAAATTATGTAAGTGCAGAATCATTTCCAACAGTTTTTAAAGTAATGAATACAAGTTTCAAGTCAAAGGACATCAGTTAGAAAAACTATAGATTGAAGGATATCATTTTCATATATGCTTACTTACACAAAACTAATACCTTTTGTAAAACTTCCTTACAGTTCTACAAACAAACAGTGACATTTTAACTGGCACAGAATAAATGTTCCATTCATATGAAGTCTTTGTGCTAAACTGGGTGATTGTGCTATAATATACTATAGCACTGCACACTAAAGTATCTGAAATATTGATCCTGCAATTAAGTCATAGTACTCTAATATCATAATCCAACACATATTTACTCATGTTTTAATGATGTTTTAGGATGTTTTTTTAATGCAGTTTTAATAATATTTGTCATGTTTTAATTAGTTTTATGTATTTTATCATGCTGTTGTTCCCCGCCTCGATCTAGATGGAGAGGCGGGTAAGAAATAAATCGTTATTATTATTATTATTATATTATAGTGGTGAGGTATTATTTGAAGATTTTACTCCAAGGAAAGTGTGCATAGGATTGTAGCTTTAGTGCAGTAGATGTTTGTCTATATTTTATCATACAGGAATAAGGTTCCTTTTTAAAAGCATCTTTTAATAACACAGAGTAAAAGGAAATGTTTTGTCTGCCAAAGGTTTATCTCAAAAATACGAGGACATTCAAAGTATGCAATTCCCAAATGATACATGTCGCTATACCACATGCACTTCCTATAAAGTTACTACAATAAATAAAAACTAGATATATCTGTTGCAATTTTTATGATCACACTGTATTCAAAGACTAAACCCAAGAGACCAATATACTAAATGCAAAGTAGAAAACCAACAAAATGTTGCAATTTGCAAACTTTTATGCTTTTCTAGATACTACAGTAACGCCTTACACACTTCAGTATTAAATCTATCTGACTACTATCAGTTAGATTTCAACATTAGATCTATTTTAGACTATATTTTGACAAAATGCAAATTTCTAGCACAAATGTATTTGCTTAATACAAAGAGATCTTTTCTACAAAGAAATTAATGGAAAAATAGTTGTGCTTCCTCACATGAAATGTTTCTTGAATAAGTCTTTGAGCGAAGAGTTCTTTTCCTCTTCATGTGAAAAAACTGAACCGCAATGTCTTAACCAATACAATCTAGTTAGTATATAGAACAGACTTTCAAGAGGTATTTATTGAACTAACAATCCTTAAGGCATCTCATCAGCAACATTTAAGACTGCATTTTTTTGCCATTTCTTATGAGCAATTAGCCAAAAATGTTTTGCCTTATTCTACAGAAGGCGTTTAATACAGAATATATCAAGGGCTAAAATCTAGCAACCTAACATCATATTTGTAATCAGGTTTAATGGTTGATTTATAAATAATGAACTACTGATCTACCATTTCTATGAAAAACATTTTGTTTACTCTGTCTATGTGATGAACAAAATATAGACCTGTGTTTTCCTAGCTATGAGAAGCTGCTTCTATCCAATAGGGCTTCCTGGTATGTGAAACTGACAAGTGTTCATTACATTACAAGGGTGGGGCCATAGAATACAGGCAATTTCTTACACAGAAGTGATACCTATGCAGGAGATGTACCTTATGTGAAGGAGCAATAAGACAGCTATAGCCAATGTATTAGCCCTTACAAATCTTTATTCAGATAGCACTGCAAATAACTTCACTGAGAAAGTGTTAAGATGCATGAAGTCTGCTAACATTATGAACTGCATTAGTGCAGGAAAGAGTGGAACAACATGGTACAAGTAACAGTGGCAGATATTTGAATCATAGAATTTGTATACAAGCCATCCACATGCATGAGTTCTGCATGTTCTTATCTTCTGCATGTTCTTAAATCTTACAAAGTACCAGTGTGATTCAGGACTGAAGAGATGTATTCACCAAACTTTGGTGGCCACCTAAACTGAGTAACAACTGTGCTTCCAACATCTTTTGCTCACATTATACGGTTGTGCTGAATTCTTATTTAGGATTAAATTCAATGTTGTGTGAGCAGACTTGCTCCCCATCCAAAGCCTACAAATCTACTCCAGAGGGTCCCTCAACCCTCCAGAACAAATCTGGGGTTTAAATAAAGGGGAGGGGAAATCCATTCTGCCAGCAGTTTCCATGTTGCTGGAAGACGGTCATCAGCCATCACTGGATGCAACCCTTAGAAAGAAAACACACACACATGCAAATCCATTGAAGTGTTATGGTATATATACAACTTAATCACTTGAATTACTTTCACAAACTAACCCACAGTCCTATTGTTTATGGTTCTTATAACTATCCAGAGCATTTTTTGTACATGGAGATGCTGGCAGCCACAACAGCCAGAGCATTTATGTTCAATAATCTTCTTTCTAAAATGTCTTCAAAGAGGGCATTAGATATCCAATTCCAAACCAAATTCCAGGATTTGAAAATTCTTAACTGTAACTAATGTTTGATTTCTGCACTCACATGAGCCCGCAGAGCCCTGCTTGATTTTCTTAGAGAAGCAACAATTATTGTTTCCTCAGTGACTGAAACAGCAAGTGTAGCTTATTACATGAGAGCCCGTCTTTAATTGGAATAGTTATTTTTTATGACTGGTTTGTCTTTTAATGTCATATATCCACAAGTCAATTGTTGTCTTTTATCCACTGTTCAATCCACTGTATAATCTGATCTAAATTCCGCTCCATGTCCTCTGGAGTGTTGCTGGACAACTGATGCACAATTTCTTCCTTATAAGATGACATGGCCTCTTCGTAAATAGTCTGAAAAATTTCACATTGAATGTTGTCTTGAAGCTTTTTCCCTTTGTAGCCCCTAAGCAAAAATAAACATGAGACAAAAGCACTTAATTTTGAGAATATTTTACATAAAAACTGAGTCTGTGTGCCAACAGGAGATTTTGTCGTAAGCTGAATCTTGATAGTAATTAATTTGTAGCACTAATTTACCTGCTTTCCAATCTGTCATACAGGAATGAGTTTTCAGTGCGAAGTACAAATATTATGTTAAACCAACGTTCAGGAAAGAAGTCACAGCTGTGATAGTCAACTATAACACCACCATCACTCATCTTGTCTTCCATTTCATCAATTACCTAAAAAGGAAATCAGACAAAGAAACCATGGATTTTGTTGCCATGGATTCTTGCAATAAAAGCAAAGCACACAATTATGCTAGACTTTCAACTTAAACTCACTCTGTCTTCATCCAAAATTGGGCATTCATATTCTTCATCAAAGCCTTCATATAGCTCTCCTGAATAATTAGGAAGAAGTTTGTAGATCATCATGATCAAACCACTGAAAACAGTTTTCTATAAATTACTTATTCAGACAGCTCATTCTCAAACCTCTGATCCCATGCTGTTTTACTCAGAAATTACCTTTAGTCTATTATCCTATGCATAATTTCCTGGGAGTAAGCCTTATCAAATTCAATAGTGCTTACTCCCAGGTAAACATGTATAGATTATTCTGTTAATATACACAAGTATCAAAGGATACATTTACATGATCTGTTCCCCAAATGCAGAAGTTCTCTTTCACATTAACTTCAGCAGTAAAGTACTTGACGTTTTAACGTCTATATTCTACAATGGAGATTCAACTTTGTTTCTCTTTATTTTGCCCCATACTGAGAAGAGGAAGAATGGCTATCCCATATTATAATGAATTATGCAGGATGTTACCTTTGAAAAATAGCACTCTAAGCAATTATTTCCATCCTGCCTTTCTCCGCCAAAAGCCTCAAGTTGGCTTACAATAAGAAACAATTAACCCCCCATCAAAAATAAACAATTGAAACACGATATAAAAATAGAAGGCAAAATAAAACCAAATGATAAACACCACAACCCCAAGATCTCTTTCTTAGTTGGGTCACTGCTAACTCAGAACCCATCAGGTTATACTTGAAGTTGGGATTTTTTGCTCCAATGTGCATCACTTTACACATTTAGATGACCATTATCCCAGTTTGGAATGATCATTGTGGAGTTCACAATCGCTTTTTGTTTTAATCACCCTAAATAATTTGGTGTCATGGGCAAGCTCTAAAAGGTCAGTGAAACAGGGCTTACCTTTGTGGACGCCGTGTTGATTCATTTTCAACAGGGCTTGTCCTTCTATATGCATATTAATTTTATGTTTAATAATGCTTCCAACCAATTTATGTGGAACAGATGTTAAGTTAAACGACCTGTAATGTCCTGGATTCCTTTTTAAAAATTGATGTTATATTGGCTATCTTCCAGTCCTGCAATAAAGAGGCTGATCTCATGGACATGTTGCCTATTATGGTTATCAGACCAGCAATTTCATATTTGAGTTCTTTGAGAACTCTAGGATATCATCTGGGCCCAGGATTTATTTTCTTTGAATTTATCAGTAAGGTTGAGAACTTCATCTTTGTCACCATTATTTGCCTCAGTTCCTCAGACTCCCTTCCTGAAAACCTCAGTTCAGGTACAGGTATCTGTTCTATATCTTCTGCAGTGAAGACTGATGATAAGAAACAATTCAGCTTCTCTGCAATCTCCTTATCCTCCTTCAGTACTCCTTTAATTCCTTTTAGAATTAAATCCAGGGTTGTCTCCCCTCTGGACGGTTCCATGACTGACTATTCTAGAGCAGAGTCATTTAGGACATGAAGAAATGTAACCTCTTTGTTGTGACTGAATATGCATTTATCCAATTAATGTGGGGGTAATTGAAGACACCCATTAGTACAACACTTTCTTGTTTGGAGGGCACTCTGATTTCATTTTCCACCTTAAAGTCACCCTAAACATTCTGGATTGGGGGACGATAGCACATTTCTAGCACTAAATTAGTTTTGAAGCCCAGTATTGTCATCCACATCACTTCTTTGGAAGAGTCTGCCCCTTTTAGGTGTTCTAATCCACTAGACTCTATGCCCTCTTTGACTTATAAAGCAACACCTCCCCCAGCATGCCCTAACCTATCCTTTCTGTAGTTTATATCCAAAGATGACCGTAGCCCAGTAGTTCTCTCTGTTCCACCAGGTTTGTATAATGTCCACCATATCTAGGTTCTCTTTTAAAACCAGGTACTTGAACTCTCCCATTTTGGCTCAGAAGCTTCTAGCATTTGCATAGAAATGCCTATACATGGTGTTCCTCCCCAGATGTCTGACGTGTGCATCTTTTGCTATGGCACTTAGGCCTCTCTAAGTGGCTATTATGTTGTACCTTATACTCATGGCCTAGTTCCTCCCCTTCTACATTTGGGCAATCAAAAACATTTTCATAGTCATCCCCTTGAGATGCTTCCCAGCTCATCCTCCTCCCCAAACTGGATGCTTCCCAGCTCCTGTCAGCTTTCTTTGATAGCTACCAGCCTATCCTTCATAGTGTTTGGAGGAATATGTGAAGAAGGGCCTTTGAGAAAAATCTTATAGACTAGCCTCCCCCACCTGGAGCCCTCCAGATGTTTTGGACTTCAACTCCTATAAGCCCTTCCCATCTTCACCAATTGTCAGGAATGCTGGGAGTTGTAGTCCAAAACTTCTGGAAGGCATCAGGCTGGGAAAGGCTGTTGTTGATGGTCAGGTTCATATAGGAGAAGATTGTTCTGTAGAGACACTGTTCCAGGACTACCTATGCTATTTCTTTCAAAGGAAACAGAAGAAAATGACTGCTGGTCAAGACTGACCAAAACATGGTTCTTTTTAGACATAACATTTTACTAGTGAAAACCATCCCAATATTAGGAGGAAATGGACCAAAAAGTTACATCTCAGCTACCAGATAAGAGCAGTAGGAGAATAACCTGCTAACTCACCTGCTATCATACCTTGATCAAAAGTAATATACAACCTAATCTAAGCCATGCTTACTCAGATCTACGTAAATCCTACTGATTTCAATGAAATTTACTTCCAAATAGGTATGTTTAGGATTGGAGTCCTATGGTGCTAAGTCTACTTCAGTATATCAGAATGTGGAATAGCAATTCATAAGCAGCAAGAAGAATCCCCCCTCCATCAGAGCGAGTTTGGTGTGTTGCTATATCACTGAACATGTTCTCTCTTGGCACACCCATCTCTCCATATGGAGGACCCGTCATGCATCACCTTAAGGCACCCAACAGTGTTTCATGAAATACCTTTCCTCCTCCTGCTCTAGTTGTGCAGGGCTGTACCCCATTATAAAACCAAATATTTTATTGAGTTTCTTGTGTGTGTGGTTAATACAGAAAGAACAGGCTCTTCTCAAAGCCTCAAACTTCTTGTCTTAGCTATCAGGTAACTTAGGACTGTAAACCTAAGGCTGCCTCTACAAGAGGCATTTAAAGCTCTTTCAAGGCGCATTAAAAAATTTACCTCTACAAGAATGGAGTGCAAATCAGGCGTAGAGGCGCGCTATCCCTCCGATTATGCGCATTATCAAATGCGCGTTAAATAGCGAGTTTTATTTTGCTCCGGCCGTTAAAGCGCATTTTGGCTATGTGAACAAGCGCTTATGCGCATTAACTACTTGTAAAGCGCATTTTGGTCATCCGTTAATGCGCTTCTCCGCCTCTCGCCGCCTCTCGTGCAGAGGTATTAGGCGTAAATGCGCTTCAGCGATTATGCGCATAATCGCCTAACCAGGCACAAAAGCGAATCCTTGTAGAGGGGACCTAAGCACACTTACTCCCTAAAATGTCTTATTGAAATCAGTAGGGTATTTAGAGCACAATCCTATTCATGTTTGGACAGAAAAAGGTCATGCACAGCTGCCTGAGAAGTCGTGGGACTTCTTTTCTGTCTAAACATGTGTAGGATTTCACCCTTAGTTTATAAACAAGTTTAGGATCATATTGTACATGACTACTATGTACACAGCCTTCCATCTTGTTTATTTCACCACGGAGATAATCGAGAAGCACAAATTTCCATTTGATAGAATGCAAAATCCTTACACCACATTATTTAGAATTACCCCACCTCCTAAAAAATGCTTCTCCATGCTGAAAGTATACTTTATGTTGAGATTACATCAGTATCTCTAATTTTTTTTGTATTATCTCTCAAGTTATCACATTATAGTAAAGACTTAATTCTGTAATTTCAACTAAAGTAATGGATTTTTCATGAGCTTCTTAGTCATATACACATAACCTGAAATTAAGACACCTTTAAGGAATTCAAAAACAATTGTTATAAACAAGTATGTCTAAAATAAATTGTTTTTCTTTCAAATATAGTAACCATATGTATGCAATTTATATTTAAGATACAAATGGACCTACTTGTCTGTCTATATAAATTCTATATTAAATTGAAAATAGTAGATATTGTGAATTACCTTCTTTGGCCAAGTCACCCACATTAATGTAAGTCAAATCTGTTCTTGCAGCAATTTCGTTGCCTAGTGTAGTTTTACCAACACCTGGAGTACCTACAAAAAAGACATATGAGAAATAAACAACAGTGAAATGCAACCAACCTCAAAGTGAAACTGCTCTGAAAGGCCCAGACAATGTACCTAGTTCAAGCAAAGCAAATGAAGATTTACAAATTTGGCTCTTAAGAGTTGTAAACTCTTTAACCCTCATGGCTCTGTGTGAGAGAATCTATACGAGGAAAGAGCGACCAATTAGGTCTGGTCTACACATGCAGCAAAGGAGACAATAAAGACCGCCAGTATGAAGCATGGGGTCTTTTCCAGCCTTACTACTAGAAACCTTTAACCGATAATATCAAAGACAGAAACCCAAGGCTTCCTGCTTGCAAAACACTGCTCTCGCCGAAGACCCTTTCCACAGTCCCTATTTATTTACTGGGGTCTCACAGCTTATTAATTCACTGAACTTGCTCCCTTTTTTTCCCTTTTCCCCTTGTAATACGGACACGATCCCGTATTTGTTCCTACCCGTGAGAAGAATATTAGGTCTCCTCATGTTCCGTCTGCACCGTCTCTTCAAACGCCCAGAAAGTTGTTACGAGAAAGACACGTGTAAATCCTTCCCAGGGGCCTTTATCGTTCCTTTTTAAGTCGGCGCATACTAATAACGTCACTACAGTCCCTAATCCGCTCCACCATCGATAAATCGGTGGGCAGACGTTGCGAGGTTAGAGCCACGTAAAACTTTTTTTAAAAAATTATAAGGTTTCTCGATGAGATTTGGTCATTCTCTGAGGGCCTGAGTGAAAGAAGGCGAGGGGTTAGGCACTTCGAGAACAGCTAAGCGCCATAGTGTATGGAAGGCCCCCGGCTGGAATGGAAATACCCTAAGCCAGGGTAGGGAGAGAGAAACAGACTGTCCCACTTGAATACTAGGGGAGAGTGAAAGGGTTGGACTAGGTCTCTAGTGACGGTGAGAAGTAGCCTAGTTTAGCTAGGGAAGTGGAGAGGAGGTGTCAACGAATCATAGTTGGATTGATCCCTTCTATAAGTCGCTCTGGCAGAGTTTCCTGTTGACCACACCGACTTAATGCAGGTGTACTGTAGTCCTAAACATCTCTGTTCCGAAGTAAGTCCCATTTATTTCAGCTCTTTCCCTACACAGCGAGTTTAGGACTGCAGCCAAAGGCTTCTTTCACCTTGTGCATCTTTCTTCCCCTTCCCTATAAAGTTAGAGCATCTGGCTTCTCTTTTTCATCACTCCCTGCTTTGTAGAGTAAGAGCACAATCCTGTACATGTCTATTCAGAAGATGCATTGAGTTCAGTTGGACTCACTCTTGGGTAACAGGGTATTGGATTGTAGCCTAAGGAAACATTCCTTCATAGGAAACAGAACATCTACAAGAACAAACATTTTCCCCAAAGCAGAAAGAATCTCTTTCCCATTCCCCCAGGTTTAGATATTATAGATGAGCATCTTTGAAGACATCAAACAGCAATGTGCTTATATCTGAGGGCAATTAGGTAAACCTAGTTGAGGTCTTTATGCTTTGCAATCTGTGATGGTATGACAACGTTTCAACTTGTATTTTTTCTGTATGCTTGTAAAACTTCTCTCTTTTACTAGTATCTATTTCCTTTCTGCCTGTCATCTCAGATTTTCAACCTTCTCTGCCTCCCTATAGAGACTTCCTATAATTCTTCAACATAGATCATTTGTGCTATATATGTCTTTAATTGGGACAGAATATCTGCAGTTATTACCTGTATGACTTTGGGTGCCTCTACAAGAGGCATTTAAAGCTCTTTCAAGGCGCATTAAAAAAATTACCTATGCAAGAACGGAGCGCAAATCGGGCGTAGAGGCGCGTTATCTCCCCGATTATGTGCATTATTGAATGCGTGGGTGCCTCTACAAGAGGCATTTAAAGCTCTTTCAAGGCACATTAAAAAAATTACCTCTACAAGAACGGAGTGCAAATCGGGCGTAGAGGCGTGTTATCTCCCCGATTATGCACATTATCGAGTGCGCGTTAAATCGCGAGTTTTATTTTGCTCCATCCGTTAAAGCGCATTTTGACTGCGTGAATAAGCGCCTATGCGCATTAACTACTTGTAAAGCGCATTTTGGACATCTGTTAATGCGCTTCGCCGCCTGTCTCCGCCTCTCGTGCAGAGGGATTAGGCGTAAATGCGCTTCTGCGATTATGCGCATAATCGCCTAACCAGGCGCAAAAGCGAATCCTTGTAGAGGGGACCTGAGTGGAGATATGTTGTGAAGATTTTTCTCATGGGAATACTTTCAGATGGACAGCTCCTAGCACTACCCATAAAAAGGTCTTGTGTAGCTGTTCTTGTCTTTCCCTCCTAATGGATTTTTTTGTGGTAAGAAAAAAGATGGAAGAAGCTGTGGGAAAATACAGGAGAGTTACAAATGGATGACAATTATATTTGGACCTGTTGTAAAATTCAGTGTTTGAAGCAAAATAAAAAGCCATATCTGGAAGTTCCCCTAGATTCAGCTGAAACATGTGTTCACTGTAGCCTTAAATTAGGAGAATAGCATGTGAGGTTATTGCTGTGACTAGCTACTGAAATCCACTCCTTGCTTATGTGAGTGGCTGTTGTACTTTTGTACTATGAATATTGCTTGTTTCAAAAAACAGTTTTGCAACCATGTTACTAGTGTACCTCTGACTACCTCCACAACTTTCAGTTTATAAATGTACTGATAAAAACAGCACCTTTGGGGACAAATAATTGAGGGGGTGTTATTTGGCAGAATACTGGTGCAGGCCCCCATTAGGGGAAGATTTTGGATTATTGCTGCTGCTGCAGCTGCGTTTTCTTCAAAATTAAAGCTTAAGCACACTTTTTTTGAAAGCATGAATAATGTAATGTGTAGTTTGGCCCTTCACATCACTTAAGAATCTGTATATAGATAAACCTGAAGCTTGCAAACAGCAAGCAGCAGTTGCTTCAAATAATGTAGGATGTTGCACTTGCCTAGAAATCTTTGTTTCTCTGTGGAGAGTCACACACTCAGGCTCCATCAAGCTCAATTGTGTTAAAGCAGTACTGTGACAACTGCATACCCCTTTCTTGTTCTAGACTTAAATAACTAGTAGCTGTTGCTAGAACAAAAAATATGATCTAGGCATGCAGCTACCATGGGCCTGTTCTCTTAAAAAGAGGGCAGAACTGTGGAGGATTCATGGTCTTTTCTTTTCTAGCCATAAAGAATGATAATTTTAGTCTAAAGGAGAGTGAATTAAGAGCTGCTGCACTGTGGAGGAGGGAAAAAAAGCAGTTGAGGTGAGTAGAACTGAGAGTGAGCAGGTACCCCTCAATTATTTGCATGGCTATTTTGGTTGGTCTAAGTGTTTTAAAACTAATCCTGCAAAGTTTCTCTATACATGCATTTCCCCACTTTTTTAGATCACTTAATTTATGGGGCTACTGTCATACGCTTTGGATGGAAACTACAAAGCTTGATGATGTCAAAAAAATCTTCCAAAAGAAAGATAACTCCAGCTCAAGTGGGTGATTACAACTTTAAAATACTAACACACTTTGGATTGTATATTTTGATGTACCCATGCAGGAAAAGATGGTTTAGTTTGGTTGGTTGGTTTAAATTGAGAGCAGCCAATAGTAGTTTGGAAATCGTAGTTTAATTTTCAAGACTAAGCATGATTATTGAAAGTGTTATGATGGAATAAATTTATTCTGAACATTCATAAATGGTTTCATTCATTCCTATTAAATCCTTGCATATATGTTAATACTACTTTATAGTTTTATGTTAATTCTACACTCATTTAGAATAAACTAAATTTGCTTAATTTCCACTTTGATCAAGCTAATGTGAATGCTAAAAGGCTTTTCATTAGTGTCAAGGGCATTATTAAGACATTGCTATGTATTTTATGATTCTAAAATACTTAGCATGGTGAAATGCCCAGAGAGCCACAGCTATTGGGCAGTATAAAGGTGTAATAAATAAATAAATACTATAAAAGACAAACAATAGTAAAATATTAATTAGTTCAAGAATAAATTATTTCTACCTTGCAATAACTTTTGTATATTTACATTTTGTCAGGTGACTGATTGGGTGGAGCCATCTTTTAGTGATTTCTGTATGAATACAAATCTGTCATCTAGCATTCTTCATAAGGAATCATCTACGAATACTAATCACTTTCAGAAGAGAAAAGAGCATTTCCCTCTACTAGAAAGTTGGAAAAGTGGGAGGAAAAGAAGAAAGCAGTCCACCACAGATGAGAGAGATAAACTTTTCAAACAAAATCACAGTCAAACGGAACCATGGGTGGATAAATACAAACCAAAAACTCAGGTAGAGTCTAGTTTAGAATTCTATTAAAAGCAACAGTAAACTATGCTGCTTGTTGAAGTGGCATGTCCAAAGGGAAAATTATAAAGCTGTTAATTTGTGAGGAGCTTCACACAGATGTATTCAATCAGTTGAAAACTGTGCCCTACTTCTAAATATATTTGGAAGTTTATTCATTTGAAATCAATGAGGTTTGGCTATGAATATAAAGATTTTAGATTGTACTGTGTTTGGAATATTTGCACTGGTATCTTTTAATATTTGTTAATCAACCACCATGACTTTAACTTCTATTATTTTCTACAACTGTACTTGAAATATGATACTTTGGTAACTCAGATTTGCAGTGTTCGTAAGATGGTTATTCAGTTTATTTACTGTTAATGGAAAGATACAGTTTCTTAGGTTTTAATTTTTAAATGTGTGTGCACACACAGGACAGTATCCTGTACTTCTGCACTCTCACTCGTTCTGTTGTGCAAGTGGGACCTACCACTCACATAACAGAAAGCTAGCAGTTCAAAAAGCAACCACAGAAACAGATGCAATCGCTTGTTTCCAGATTCGGACAAGTCAGTGGAGCTTCCTTCTGAAAGCCCCACTGACCTGCCCTTTCTGGAAACCAGCATTTCTGCCTGTTTCTGCTTTCTTTCTTTAACCACTAGCTCCCTGTTGCGTAATTGGTGGGTCCCCCCTGGTGTATGGACAGACTTGAATACTGCCCAGAATCTTTTCCAGAAAGTTCAGGACGTCCTGGACACCATCTGCCTGGAAAATTAATCCAGATTGAGTCCCTTAACTCTAATATTTATTTATTTAATAGTTTTAATATACTGCTGAACATATTCAAAATATATCTTAAGTGGTTCACAAAAAGACATTATGATATACATTAATATAAAACATTATTATAAAGCATTAAAATTAATTAAAACAACTATTGGTATGCAGCAGTGATGTAAGTGCTGCATAGTAGAGCATGGAGGCATAAACCTTATTGAGCTTTCAGAGTATGAATGGGCCCTTCCCTCATACTCTTCTTATTTTAGCTTACTTAGTAAGGTTAGTAGGGTGGATTCACTGTGGTTTGAAGGCTGGAGGAGCGTTTCAAATCCTGGACTCTGCTGTGCATGATGTCATCACCATGGAACACGGCTCGGAGGAGTCTTAAGGGTCTAATCTGTTTCAGATGGATACCAGGTAGCTGAATCTCTGATAGACAGGGGTACAGTATGGAAGGACCCCTGATCTAGATTGCACATTTTGCTTGCCCTTATATTAACTTCTATCACAGGCATCAAGAGCATATGTGGAAACAATGCTTTCTGTAGGATTGCCATGTTAGATTTCACTACATAAATGTTTTGTTGTTGTTATTAATTTCATTTCTATTGTATGTATATTGTAATTCTTTTCTTACTAGAATGAGCTTGCCATACACAAGAAGAAAATTGAAGAAGTTGAAGCATGGTTTAAAGGTCATATGTTTCAAAGACAGCCCAGACAGGTAACATTTATTTACCAAAGGTTTTTACCTGCCAATATGTTTGTTTTAAAGGCTTTGTCTAACTTAAAGTCAGTAGATTCCTACTTTTTGAGGTGCAACAGATTTTATTTTTACAAGAGGGCGATCCTGTGCTCCCTGCAAAAGCATTCCAGGGAACAAAGGATTGTTCAGAGTCCCCTTCCCGAGGCCACAGACACTTCTATGACCTTTAAAGGGGGACTCTTAAGTTCCGATCCCCTTCTTTCAGCCCCTCATAACCACCGGCTGCTTCCTGTGGTTGTAAATGCAGCCTGAGAGGGAGAGAAAAAGGGTTGTTTTGGTGGGCAGGGAGAGGAGAGGCTGGGATACGAGAAATCCTATGACCTCTCCAACCTCTGGCAGTGTTCCATTTCTAGTCAGATTCTGAAGAGAGACTATAAGAAAATGTTGTAAAAGGAAGACATAGAAACCAATATTGCCTCCCATCCCTCCTCCTGCTCTGCCAGTATCAGCCTGGCAGGCACTGGATACTCAGAAAACTCCAAGATCAGATGCTTCTTTCTGAGGCTGCCTCTACAAGAGGCATTTAAAGCTCTTTCAAGGCACATTAAAAAAATTACCTCTACAAGAACGGAGCGCAAATCGGGCGTAGAGGCGCGTTTTCTCTCCGATTATGCGCATTATCAAATGTGCGTTAAATAGCGAGTTTTATTTCGTTCCTGCCGTTAAAGCGCATTTTGACTATGTGAACAAGCAATTCTCCGCATTAACTACTTGCAAAGCGCATTTGAAAAAACCGGTAAGGTCACCTGTTGAGTGCTCAATTACCTCCTGCATACAAGCATTTACGATAAAGCGCTTCCGAGAAGATGCGCATAATTGGAGGGACAGGCGTCAAATGGAATCCATCTAGAGGGGGTCTAAGGCTCTAAATATTTTGTCAAAAATGAGGTGAGGAGATAATGAAAATCATGCCTTATTTAATTTTGTAGCACTATTCGTTACAGTTCTTATATAATAATATGCTAGTGAGATTTAGCACAGTAGTCTTTGTAGAAGAAAATTAATTCCTTGGGAAAATAGTACCATTTGAAAATAAGGCTAATATGACATGTAGCTTATTGACGTCTGGGCCAGATCTACACCAAGCAGGATATAGTGGTATGAAAGTGGTATGTAAAAGGCAGGAGCCACACCAAGCTGGATATAGCAGTATATGGTATGTGTCAATGGGCCCCAACAATTGTCAATGCATTTCAATACCGCTATAAAGCAGTAGTGCTGCTCCTGCCTTTTATATATTGCTTTCATACCACTATATCCTGCTTGGTGTAGATCTGGCCCTGGCCTACCATTGAAAAAAATGCACAGTTGGATGACTTTTCTTTTCCCTTGAACTGCTAGACATGTTTTTACATTATGAGGTTGAGGGCTCCTTTTAGGGGAGTGAATGACAAAAATTCTTCCACAGGTACATAAAGTTTTCTATATAACCTAATGGACTGTGCCGTATTACAGTCCAAGAAATGCCAAAATACTCTATTATGTTAGCATAAGGACATATGGGGTGGGACTTGTGAAAGGTGGCTTCCGTTCACAAAAAGCCCATTTTATATTTTGAGCCAGAGCATTACATGAGAAAAGTGCAATTCAATCCACTTATATTCTTCTTCTTGCACAAGTAGAAATGTGAGAACTACTCTTATTATAGGTCTGCTTGAATACTTGCAACAACATTTCCAGAAGAGCAGTACTATTTTCCTTCCACTCTAGGGTGGGGTTTTTTTTCTGGATGCACTCCAATGTTTTCCTATCCCAATTTCAATAAAATTTGTATTTTAGTAATATAATTTGTCAGGTATTCTGTTTTGGTAGGTTTTTTCCTTCCACTTCACCTTCCAATTATTTTCAATATATCATTATTCAATAAGCAATGAATCTTGCATTTGTAAATTTGTAGTCATTGGGAATGTAATTTAAGAACAGTTGTAATAACCTGAAGTGTAGGAATGAGAGGGGGAAATTAGCTCCTGATGTCAAGGTTCCGTTAAACTTTTATCAAAGGCCTACCCTGTTCTTTTCTTCAAATATTGTTCAGCTTATGATATGTTATTTTGTTGTAGGGAGGCTCTATTTTATTATTAACAGGTCCTTCAGGATGTGGAAAGTCTGCAACTGTGGAAATATTATCCAAGGACCTTGGTATTCAAGTGCAAGAATGGATAAATCCCATATCTCTGGACTTCAAGAAAGATGACTTTCAAGATGCTTTGAACCATGGTAAAATTAACGGAAAAGCTTTGATGATTTCCTAATAGTCCAGCAGTTAGAATATATATAATATATTTGATAGGTTTATATATCTGTTGTAATATTGCAATCTGAAGCCCATAAATGATAGCATCATTGAAATTGATCCGACTGACTTTTACTTAATGGATGCTGAAGTAGTTCCTAAGTTTCAAAACTAATCTGCTGTGGCATGATGAGCGGGGGCAGGAGGGCTTATGTCTGAAATACAAGCCTAAAACTGCATGAGGCATACAATGTAATTTTCCTGATTTCAGCCAGTGGCACAATTCATATATTATGCTAAACCAGAGTGGTGAACCTCAGGCCTGGGGGGCCAAACCTGGCTCTCTGGGGTTCCTCAGATGGCCCCTCCCTCTCCCTGGCTTTACCCCCTTTTCCCCAACCACCAATCATTGGGTAGTTTCCCAGCTTTTGAGCAGCTTTCCCCTATTCTGAAAGGCTGAAATGCCTCTCCTAAGGTTTACTTCCCGGCAGTAAGTGCATTAAGATACAATATGCTGGTATTTAAAATATTTTATCACTTGTAACTGGAATGCAGCCCCCAAGAGCTTTTCTGAAATTGAATTTGACCCTCAAGGTGAAAGAGTTTTTCCAACCCTGTGCTAAACCATACCTTAGCATTCAGATAAGGCACAGCAAGCCATGAGTTCACATACTCCCCAACCCCCGCTGTATCCAAAAGATGAAATAGGAATTTTCACTTCCATTTTCAATTAGCACAGTTTACTGTTGCATCCAAACATAAACTGTGGTTAATCTTAACTATGGTTAGAGAAAACAAGCCAGCTTCATGAACTATAGTTTGAATTTGGCTTGTTTCTACTAACCTTTGTTAAGACTAACTTCAGATGTCATGACAAGCTGTGGTTTTAAAACAGAAATGAACGCTTCCAAATTCTTCCTCGTGGCTGCACTAGGGGGGGAACATGCAAGCCCAGGACTTGCTGTAGCTCATCCTCATAATGCAGAATCACAGTTTAGTATCGGCCTTTTGGCTAAGATCAAGTGTGTAGTATTCCATGCAAATGCAGCATGGAATACAAAATACAGGGATCAACTTGTTAGAATGGAACTCTCCATATTATTAGCAAAATTGTTGTCCAGTGGCCAATGCTTTGGATTCTTAAATCTAGATAGTATGATTAAATGATTGTTACTAAACTGATGATTCCACTTCTTTAAAAATTGAAAAGTAATTTGTTTATCAGTATACAGGTTTTTAAGCTTGCAAGTGAAATAATAAGCCTTTTTTTCTGTGGTGGTTACTGAACTTCACAACACTGAATCACTTGAAATGAATTTTGGATGGTACTTCTATTTTAAGGCAGATCTGATCTTCCAAATGAGGTGTAACTTCTGTAATGGATTTGTCTTACCAACTGGTGAAAAATATAGACCACGAATAACATGTCTTCACTCTCTTACATGTTCATGCTTGCTGGGTTTCAGCCTGTGCTATTTGGCCGCCTGTCTGGGCAGCAGGCAGAAAACAGCATAATTTGCTCTAAAGCACAGTGTGGTGTAGTGGCTAAAGTGTTGGACTGGGAGTTGGGAGATCCGGGTTCTAGTCCCCACTCAGCCATGGAAACCCACTGGGTGACTTTGGGCCAGTCTCCAGACTCTCAGCCCAACCTACCTCACAGGATTGTTGTTGTGAGGATAAATTGGAGAGGAGGAGGATTATATACGCCGCCTTGGGTTCCTCAAGAGGCAAAAAGGTGGGATATAAATGCAATAACAATAAATTAAACCAGCTGGGTCCTAGGACACTGAAACTTCATGTTCATATTATGTTTTTATTTAAATGTATTTTTAATTTTTATTTAAATGTAAACATTGTAAAATTAGATCTCCTGTTTAGAATCCAATTTTCAGATACTTCCTTATCAGAGCCAAACTGCCCTCTTTCAAGAGTTTCTGTTAAGAGCAAACAAGTACATTAGGCTTCAGATGGTTGGAGAATCCATGGAAACTGACAAAAGACTTATTCTTGTGGACGTAAGTAGAACTAGTTGAATATTTTACTCAAGCATTTTTACTCCTTGCTTAAATCTCTTCTTCCTTGTTTCCTTGTTTTTAACTTTGGCTCATGTGATATTCTAAAGTAGGTTATTGCCTAAAAGGCACATGCTCCTATTAAATACTAATAGCTCACCGCAGAACAGACACCTCCCTGCCTCCATGGAAAAATAGAAGATGGACGTCACCCATAAAAACAGGATGATTATTTGAAATTTTGCTCACTCTATCTGAAAATGTAATTGATTTTAAATAATGAAAATTTCAGTCATTACGAACTATGATTTAATGGCCTGTGTCTAATTTAGTTTGAAAGGCACTTTGGGGAAGGGCCATAGCCCAGTGATAAGAGTACATGCTTTGCATGCAGAAAATCCCAGGTTTAATCCCCAAGACTTCCAGGTAGGACTGGAACAGATTCCTGTCTGATACTCTGGAGAGCCATTGCCCATCACTACTGAGCTAGATGAACTGTTTGACTTGGTAGAAGACAGCTTCTAATCCTCCTGTTGAATATTTAAATAATGACATTCATACAATATGACTGAAACTCTCCTCCACTCTAGGATTTATATATCTTTTGTCCTCATCTCTAAGGCCAGGATCTGTGTTTCCAAATGGCTGTGGACTTGTATTACCCAAACAGCATCTCTTCTTCCATACTGCATAGCAAACAGCTTTTGAAAATAAGATAGTTTCCAAAGCAGCTTGTAATGTGGCATGAAGGTCCCCCCTGGGAGCACAAAAGCACTTGGGTTCATCTAAAGTAGCTCTTTGGATTCAGTCCTATTTATGTTGTAAAGTAAAATGAGCACATTGCTGTACTTGCATTGTAATTTTAGTGGTTCCAGTGGAATGAGTGTCTGCCACAGTACTAGTGCAGCAGGCATGCTAGAATAATACATTTGTATTTCATTTTTCAATAGGATATGCCAAACCATTTTTATCGTGACCCAAGCAGTTTACATGAAATTTTGAGGTGCGTATAAAGTCCTGTTCAGCAATTAGTTTTATCAAAGGCCACAATGAGAAATTACTAGGGATGTGTGGACCACTTCCCACCATAAAATGATCTGCTACCAATCCCATTTACACAAGTTACACTATCCACAGCCTTCTTTTGCCTCTAAATTGGGGGTACTTGGGAGATGGCACAAAACCAGGGGGGAGGGGGAAGATTTGTGCCAGGGGGCTCCAATTCCTAATTGCTACTTCTACCGATTGGTAGCCAGAATGGACACTTGTAAGTTTAAGCTTATAACTTCCTCTAACTTTTTCATTTGGCATTCTAGGAAATTTGTGCGGACAGGCAGATGCCCTCTTGTGTTTATAATATCAGATGGCTTCAGTGGAGCCAGCAACCAAAGGTTTCTATTCCCAAAGGAGATTCAGGAAGAGCTATGTATAGCTAATATTAGGTAAAGAGATCACTAACTGCATTAGTCCTAATAATAATAATAATAATAATAATAATAATTTATTTCTTACCCGCCTCTCCGATTTACTATGAAACTTATTTTGACTATCTCTTTCTTATCATTTTTTTCAGTTTTAACCCAGTGGCTCCAACGATAATGATGAAAGTTCTAAATCGAATAACTGCAGCAGAGAGCAATACGGTACGACAGTTTAAAACAACATTGTGATATTTGTAATATGGTCATATTGTAAAAGTATATATTGAAGGTTGGGCAGTATTTCCCTCCTTCCAAAAATTAGTTTAAACCTTTAAAATGTGGGTTGGGTTTGGAAAATACAGGGCAATACTGGAAATTGGTACCACAAATACCTGCTTAGTCACAAAGATTACTCAGTGACTTGCCCAAAGTAGCCATTATTCAGCCTACTCTGCTTCACAGGATTGTTATGGGGATAAAAAGAGGGAAACTATAAGTGATGCTCTGTGATTCTTTTGAGGAATGACAGGATCAAAACAATAGAGACTCTGATCTAGTAATCTGTGCTTCTACACAGAGAGCTTCCATACATACAGCTGTTACAGTATATAGCACAATTACAATATATATCACCATCAAGGCAGTTCTACATGTTCAGTAGGGAATGTGTATATTTTTTCGCAGCACTGTTCAGCACTCAGTCCTTGTGGACATGTTCTGTGTAAATTTGGAGTCGCTAATATCAGATTGGACACTGATGTAGAGTAGATACATGAAAACTAGTGGAACTCTGATTTCTAAGGTCACTTGCACTTATACTGCAAAACCTCAGGTTAATAATCATATGAAGACTTCGAGGAAATGCAATGATAAATGTTGACCTACAAACCAGTAGCAGTCAGTCTTACACTGGTTATAAGTCTTCAGAATTGTCCAAATTTTGCAACCACTTTTGCTTTTGTTTGTAGTATGGAGAAAAACTTGATGTCCCTGACAAAGCCTCATTAGAATTGATTTGCAAAGGATGCTCAGGTGATATTAGGAGTGCAATAAACAGTCTTCAGTTTTCTTCTTTAAAAGGTAAGTATAGAAATTCTTCAGCTTATGGTTATCTGCCTTCTGAGATAGATAGATTTAACACCATTAAGGTGGCATTGCAGAAACTCTTAATAGTGAGACACAGGGATTAAACATCTTTTCATTACTAAGAGTAATCCTAAAGTCTCTGACAGAGCACTCAATATTTGAGCCTCCAATCTATCCTAAACCCTGCTGGGCTGTTGCTGGCAGGGTGGATGAGAGCCCAGAATCTTTCTCTTTTTTCCCCATTCCAGAGGATTTTTCTTGCAAAATAATAATAAAAAATCCTTCCCATTGCAAGCATATTTTTTTCTATTAAATCAAGAGTGATTAAAGTTCTGGAGTTCATTTTTTTTTCATTTTACTACTTTATTAATGCTCTTGTTGCTTTTTGATTGCCAGAGTACTCATCAGAGAACAGCTTGTGGTCACAGAGAAAAAGGAATTCTGCGTTAAAATGTGATACATTATCTAAAGTAAAGAAGAAAAAGAAAGATGGTAACCATTTAGAAAACCTGGAAGTACAAGCTATTGGTGGCAAAGATGCCTCCATATTCCTTTTCCATGCTTTGGGGAAAATACTTTACTGCAAAAGTAAGTAAACTTAGTTATTCATCATTCTGGTGGGGGGGGGGAAATCACATTCTTAGTTACTGACAATTTCTACATTTGCCTCTAGCTGAATGAACTTACTTATCTGACTGTTTTAAGAGAACATCAAAAACTCAGCATTGTCAGTAGAGACTGTTTTTTCTAACTTGAACTGTCACTGTAGCCCCTCTTCACATGTGAATTGCGTGAAAGAGGCATAATGCAATTACTGGGAATGGGACCACATTGCTGACCCCTGGACACCCATGCCTTGGTGTGGACTGTCTGCAGTGAAGAATTTTCAATCGTATGGAAGGCTATGCACAAGCAGGCTTCTTCAAATGCCTGGGGCATACCCAGCACTGCGGCCCCCTCTCCCAGTAATCACGTATTCTCCCTTCATTTACACCACATATCCCAATCATCCAGAGAGAATTATTTCTTTAGCTCGTCCCTTTTCATAAATACACTTTAATTTTAAATGTTCTTCTCCTCACATTTTCAGTTCCTCTCATGTAATCCAAGTGCCCTGCCTGTTTTTTTTCCTGGTAGTTGACAAAGCTGGAGACAAATTCTTTAGAACAGGGATGGGCGACACATGGTCCGTGCCGCTGAATTCAGCATCAAAATGGGGAGCGGGTGGGGGTGGGGGTAAAATGGCACTCAAAGGACCAAGCCATCAAGCTAAATTTGATCTTTTAAGCACTCCGTAGCTGCTACAGAGTGCTAAAAGGGTCATATTTGACCTTTTCTGATGCTTTCTTTTCCACACTGCACAATATTTATACTAACATGTAGAAAAATCCATGCTATTATAAAGACTTAATCCATGTGTGGCTAAATCTTATGTAAAATGTCCGTTTCCATACATATCAACCTTTTTAGGTACATGTGCTCCACCTATTCTAGGACAGTTCAGAAGAGGGGTATATGCTAGTGAACAAGCTTTAGACCCAAAGCAGAGTGAAAGGAAGGAATACACTTGTAAATGGATACACTTATAATGGGACCTTGCTTGCCTTAAATGAAACCTGGTCTGCTATTGAGACAGTGACAAGCAGAATCTGTTATATATCACTCTATCCTTCTTGCATGGGTTTGGGCATGTCTACTTTATTAATTTATTGTGGATCACTGATCAGTTGAAGTTGTATTAGTCGGCAACTTGCATTGATTTCTATATCTACATTGAAAACATCTGGGAATGTGTATAGGTACCACCAAAGTTTTGGTTTGCATTGGCCATGCTGTATCAATTTGAAGAGGGACAATTGTTTCATCTAAAATTTTAAGCAGATAACAAAAATATGTGAAGATCCAAATATTGGGCAGTATCTGACTGGGTTCTGAATTTTTCGCTGGAGGAGTATCCAACTAAAGTGATGGTTGTGCAAACGTAATGTGCAAGTGCTTGTACAATGGAAAGGTTCGGCTGCGCTCTGCTAGTACTATTTGAGTTTGCTGAATGATGCTTCCCACTGCAGTAGTTTTCCTGTTCTTTTTTTGATCTGTTTCATTTGTTTTCCACACCAAACTACAACATTAAATGATATTTTCCAGTGAGGTAGGAATAGGCAATGATCCATGTTGCTGAAATTAAAAGGATCATATCTGAAGCTAGCGAACAAGCAAAACCTCTGCAAATAGAATGGTGAAAAACTCTCCAACAAAACCTGGGAACAGTCATTTTGACACAGGTCGTTTCACTATTGTGTGGACACAAGATTTACATATAATTCAGTTAGAGTATAGATTGCAAAAACAATGCAAGACACATAAACTAATACTAGTTTTGAGTTATTAACAAGTAGGGTGACCAGATCGCCCTGGATTTCCCAGTCCTAACCGGGAAAACTGGGGCAATCCGGGCCGACAGGGGGACTGCGGGGGCAAACCGGGGAAAGGATCAGCTCTCCTCCCGTCCTAAAATGCCCATGCTGCTCCCTTGCCTCCGCAAGAAACAAGTGCTCAGCATTAGGGAGCGTCAACAAATTCCTTGTCTGGTGGCTAAAGCTAACTGCTTTAGCCACCAGACAAGGAATTTGTTGACGCTCCCTAATGCTGAGCACTTCTTTCCTGCCCGCTGCTCCAGCCTCGGCAAGAAAGAAGTGCTCAGTGTTAGGGAGCGTCAACAAATTCCTTGTCTGGTGGCTAACTGCTTTAGCCACCAGACAAGGAATTTGTTGACGCTCCCTAACACTGAGCACTTCTTTCCTGCCAGCGCTGCTCCCCAGCCTCAGCAGGAAACAAGTGCTCAGCGTTAGGGAGTGTCAACAAATTCCTTGTCTGGTGGCTAACTGCTTTAGCCACCAGACAAGGAATTTGTTGACACTCCCTAACGCTGAGCACTTGTTTCCTGCGGGCATTTTAAAGCAGGCTCTTCCTCCTCCTTTGCCTGCTGCTGCTGTTCCTCAGGTACCTCCAGGGAGCCCAGGAGCAGGGCAAGAAGGGTGAGGGGGCTGCAGGGGGTCACGCGGCAGTGGAGGAGATCGGCGGTGGCAGCGGAGGACCTGGTAGGTCTGGGCTGGTTTTGGGGGGGGGAGACGGGTGGCTTGGTGAGGAGGGTTGTTTCTGGTGGGGGGTGGCAGGGGTGTCTGTTGGCCACATGGCAGGCGGCCTTTTTAATATTTTTATTTTATGGGGGGGGGGCTGCTTTGGTGGGGTGGCCATTTTGGACCTGGATTTTGCTTTCCAAAATCTGGTCACCCTATTAACAAGACCCTTATCTCCGGTCATTTATCTGTCTCCATGCCAAGAATTCATTCTTCAGGCATTTAAATAATGTTCAATAAAAACTAGAGTTTTTAAAAATATATTTTCTAGGAGAACCAGCAACAGAGCCAGACTTTCTTCAGTTACCTGTTCATTTATCAGAATATGAGCGAAATCCTTTGCTTGTTCAACCTGAGGTAAAGATGTTTTACTATTATTAATGAATGAAAATTACTGTAACAATTGTATTCTTAATTTATGGGAATGCTAATACATTTTTCAATGATGTAAAATATTAATTGTGTGTATTCTTCTTTATTAGGATGTCATTGAAAAATCACACATGCCTGGAGACTTATTTAATTTATTCCTTCACCAAAACTATGTAGACTTTTTCTCTGATATAGATGATCTTGTGAGAGCCAGTGAATATTTGAGTACTGCTGACTTCCTTTGCAGTAACTGGGATGTAAGTTAAAAATTAAATAAACTGCTTATGCCTTAATTTGTATACCTTAACTTATGAAACCTTAGAGTAAATGTCACGGTGGCTAAGTAAACATTTTGAACCAAATAAAATAGAAAGTTAATAAGTTCAGCACATCCAGTGGCTGCACTTAATTTGTGGACTCTGTTGTATTTATTGTCCAGTTCAGCTTATGCTTTCTTATTCTTGCATGGCAATGTGAATTTATTTTAAAATCTGTATTTTTTTTCATCTGTATTTTATGTTTAATTTGAGCACACCATTTTTTGGCAGAAATGTGGGATAGAATTTAACTGAATAAATAAATAAAAAAGCTGAATGATAATAGCAATAACCTTAAAGCTTACTGTTCTACTCTACCAAACAAATTGGTCCAAAGAAAAAGCATCTCCTGAGCCATTTTAGAGCTGCTCTGTCTGTGGTCTGATTCTCATGTTCATTTTTGACATGACAAAGTTGTCATGTAACAAATATTTCTTATAAATTTGCTTCCACATGTTAACACTAGGCCAGAGTCTGAACCAACAGACAATGAGGGCATAGTATGGTAAATTATAGCTGTCACTATGTGGCATGCCTATGTTCATTAATATTCGCCACATGAAATGCATAAGATAAAATCATATAATTAGCAGAACAAGGCTTTCCTTCAAGCAAGTTTTCTAGGACTGTGGTGGAAAAAATCTAGAAATTTTGCACATAGAATTAAGCATGTTTATGGGTCCAAGCTGTCCCTTGCTCTGTAGGTTATAGAATACGATAGTATAACAATGATCACTAGACACTCACTCCGTAGCAAACTTGCATCTTTTCACCTTTTATCATTTTAAAGTCCCATATGCAATTCTATAGCTCAAGTCTCATATGCAATTCTACAACTTGAATTTTATCATTTCTCATAGTCACGACCTACACTGCAGGAATATAGTGCATCTGTAGCCACACGGGGTGTGATGCATTCAAACCGAGCCAGAGCCTTTGCCCAGAGCAAAGGAGGAATGGGATTTCGACCCCTTCATAAACCACAGTGGTTTCTAATTAATAAAAAGGTAATTATTTTTCTGTTTTGAGGAAATGTACTTTTATCTTAAACTTCAAATGCAATTTACATTATCAGAAAGAATAATCTAAAAACAGAATCCAGTTAAACTCAAATTTCATAATGTTGCTCTCATTTAATGTGTGGTGTAGACCAACAGGGCTGTGATGTTGCCTTAGATCATATGTTTGTGATAAACGTATTGATTATAAGATTAGAGACTTAATTAGTAAGATTTAGGTTTCTGTTAGGGATTGTCTTGTCCCATCTAGCAGAGAAAAATATTCTAGATGAGTCATCCCCACAGTGTAATCTAGGGCCAGCTTGACGGTAAAAAAAACTACCCAAGAGGAAATACATTTACAGACTGTCATGAAACCTCTGTGACATTGCAAGGGGTTCTGGAGCATATCTCTTTGGGTATGGTGTAACAGTTTAAAAAAAATGCGCTTGGGCCAACCTTGGAGTCACCCATTTATATGATCTGTGAAAAACTAAAATGTAAATGTCAGTTTAAAAATACCTTGAAGATTCAAGATCTTGAATTGATCTAGGATACCTATCACACCATATATCAATAGACTCAGCAATTCAATAAGATAGTGTTGAAATCAGTTTTCCATGGCATGGAAGGTTTGGCAAAATAACCTCTTAAATTATATAATTACACTTACATAACAGTAGAAAGATAGAACAAAGACTCTGTGATTTAACTATTGATACTTTTAGCTATTAGACTTGTTTGTTCTCTCTTCTTATAGTATCAAGAAAACTGCATTGCTGCAAAATCCCTCTTTTCAAGTTTCTGTTTACCACCACAGTGTTTTCAGACGCAGCTATTACCTTATCTTGCCATGCTGACGAATCCAATGAGAAACCAAGGTATGTTTAAAAATTAAACTTCTGTCCAGAATATGTGTTGGAAATTCTTACATATACTAATTATTAAAACAACATATATACTCATTATTAAATTAGTATACTAATTATTAAAACAACATATACTAAAATTAGAACGTACAATTAGCTCTGGTTATTAACACTGAGAGTGAGATGTTGAAGAAGCTCTGAAAAATCACAGTTCTCCAAACATGTGCCAGCATACCTGCTTCTGATGGTTTGCACTATTGCTGCAAATCTGACATGATGTCATGTTTGCTATCATTGCGTTGTCTGCAGCTGGTCTATAATCCAGCCAAAGGGTTTATATAGATGTTCATTTTTAGGAGTGAGAGCAGATGCTGACATTGAACTCATTCCTCCCTCCTGCTGCAACAGCATGACAACTGAAAGAGGGTAGAGTCTCAATGGGACTCTATTTCTGAATAGACATGTATATCACAATAGATCCTGTTCTACAACATTGCATGAAATAATGCAAGTACTGCATTCTTAGATGAATTTATATCACTAGTATGTATAAAAATAGCCCTACATGGTGTGTAAGAGAAAAGTTAATGTCTTATAAAATACACTTTAATTGTGTTTTCGCAACTTAAAATAAACCTGTTCGACTCTAAAGAAATAGAAATCTGTTCTACTCTACTCTTACCTATTTCAAAATGAAGTTTTAAATTAGAATTTCTAAGACATTTTCTATGGGTTATGGCAGGGGTGTACAACCTGTGGGCCACGCGCAGCCCGTACGCCCATATGAATTGCTGGGAGCAACCCCAAAGCAGCTGACGTCACTACTTCCACACTGCAAATGGTGGCATGGAAGCAGCAGGTCAGAGTCACTGGGAGGGGTAGAAGCTTTAGTGCCCTCCTCTCCTCAGCGATCCCAAAGCAGCTGGCATCGCTGCTTTCACACCATCATTAAGGGTATGGGAGCAGCAATTGCTAGGATGGGGATGAAGTTAAAACCTCTCCTCTTGCCTGTGTGTGTGTGTGTGTGTGTGTGTGTGTGCACACCAGGCCCGTTACCAATATCAGATGTGGTCTTCAAGACCAAAAAGGTAGTGCACCTCTAGTTTATAGTCACATAGTTATTGCACTATCGGCTTTATATATTTATATATGTATAATACATACATAGTTGTCTGGGCTAAATTGGGAGGTGGGAGAGTATTGCAGAAGATTATCTTAATTTTAGAAAGATATAACAATGTGTCCTGGATACACAAATTCAAGCTAAAATAGCATGTTAAGGAATAATTTGTGTGTGTGTTTTCTCAGCTCAGATTACTTTTATTCAGGATGTTGGAAGGCTTCCTTTAAAGAAATACTTTGGAAGGTAAATGTCATAATATATATTATTTTTGAAGAAGCTTTATGAAAGGCAACCTTCTGCCATGATTCTGTTGCAAAGTGTGAAATTGTATTTTAGATTTTTATTTACGTTTACTTACCATCGCACCTTGAAGTTATAAGGCAGCTAACAATAGCATTTAAATACAATTCAACATAAAAGGATTTTAGTCTTTCAATCCCCTACCATAATGTTTTTCGGTGTTGTATGTGCCCCTTCCCCTACTCTAAGCTTTCAACCTAGAGATATCATGGGTACGTCTAACTCCCACACTCTGTATTGTAAATGCTCCTTCTCTCCATGCCACTTAATTTCAAACAAGCGAACTGGGCCCTCAGGAGATGGATTTTGCAACCCCACTTCTCCTTTTCAATGTTTTTTGATGGGATCAAAATCAGTGGTGACAGTGGACAGAAACAAGTTTGTACCGAAACAGGAAAGTGGATTAAATCATCCACGTGTTCTTTGTTTATTGATAATATTTATATACTACGTAATAACAAAATTCATTTGGTGGTTCACAATAACAATAAAACAATAAAATACACCCGTAAGTAATAAAATATAAAGCAAGCTATTTTGGAAAACCAAGTGCCAGTTTTTTTTTAAGCTTATTAAAAATTAGGTATATAAAACTATGTCTTCTCCAGAATGACCTATGTTCATGTAGGAATGAGTTTAAGAAAACTTGCTTATAACTCCAGAAGTCAATGAGAGAGAAAAGGAGATAGAGAGATGATAGTAACAATTTTAATCTCTGTTCATTTACTCAGCGGTGAAGAATAGATACTATTCTGGGCACCACACTTCAAGAAGGATGCAGACAATCTGGAGCGTGTTCAGAGGAGGGCAGTGAGAATGACTAGGGGTCTGGAAACAAAGCCCTATGAGGAGAGATTGAAAGAACTAGACATGTTTAGCCTGGACAAGAGAAGATTGAGGGGAGACATGATAGCGCTCTTCAAATACTTGAAAGGTTGTCACACAGAGGAGAGGGGCTCAAGTTACAGGAAGCCAGATTCCGGCTGGACATCAGGAAAAACTTCCTGACTGTTAGAGCAGTACGACAATGGAACCAATTACCTAGGGAGGTGGTGGGCTCTCCCACATTAAAGGCATTCAAGAGGCAGCTGGACAACCATGAGTCAGGGATGCTTTAAGGTAGATTCCAGCATTGAGCAGGGGGTTGGACTGGATGGCCTTATAAGCCCCTTCCAACTCTGCTATTCTATGATTCTAGGGCCTAGGTCAGATGTTTCTCAGTGCTCTGTCCAAATGTCTTCTTGTCTAAATCTGAGGCTGATTTGTTTTACTTAGGGTGCTATTCTATGCATGTTTAGGCAGAAAAAAGTCCTACAACACCAAGCATGCTGGCTGGGGAATGCTGGCAGTTGTAGGACATTGTGTAAGCATGCATAGGACTGCATTCTTAGCAGTCAGATTTAGAAGCTTCCAGCTTGATTACGAGAGCTGTAGTAACATGAGTTGTTTCAGGATTGTATAAGTTTTTGCATGTTGTAAACATCAGTGTGGAAAAGACAGTTGTCATACCAGAATCGTGTGTGTCTTTTTATCTCGCTGATAATCTTGTGCAAGAGAGAAGGCATAATGCTTCTGAAACTTCATTGTTGTTGTTTTGCAGGTTGAAGCTTGAAACTCTTACTGATAAGGATTCTGCAATACAAGCCCTAGACAATGATGATGAAAGGGATTTTGCTGAGCAGCAGTCCACAAATGTGCTTATCCCAATCCAGAAAAACAAAATCATTGAGGAGAATGGAACAGATGAATTACCTCTTCAATTCAGTCAGTCTAGTGCACATGAACTGCCATGCAGTCAGCCTCAACCTATTGCAGCACAAGCAATCATGGAGGAAAATGATCTACACATAGAGGAATATGATAGTGACTGAAAGTTGTAAAATGGCAACCCCAGAGCTGTGATAGTGCTTAACATTACAATTTTAGTTTTGATATTTTATAAGGATTCAAATGTACAGAGAGTGCTTGTGATAACGTGTTATCTTTTCTGCAGGTTATTGCTTATATGTCAGGAATTCATATTAGGAAGTATCTACTGGGAGGATAGTGATGTGCTGGGTCTCCCCATTTCTAGGCAATTCTACATATTAAGTAGGAGTGGTCAACTTGTGGCACTCCAGGTATTTTGGTTTGCAATTCACTATTGGCTATGCTGCTTAGGGCTGATGGGAGTTGTAGGCTAAAACTTTTGGAGGAAGTCAGACTTCCCATCCCCCTTGCTAAAGTCTCAACTGTGTATATTTCAATTTTGTTGTCTTCCCATAAGGTCACATGGAAATGAGTATTATGGGGAAATGCATTTATTTAGGATTTTTATACCTTTATTTTATCTTACAGATATCACAAGTTTAAGCCTTACCTGCAGTGACAGAAAAATTGTACAAAGCACTTAAATTCTGGGTTGTACTATTTAAGATGTAAATAAACCTCTGATTGTCTTGCTTGTTAATAAATAGCAGTCTTGTGGGTTTTTTTTAGATGTTTATAAAACAAAAACACGTACAGGATATTTTAGATTAATTTGCCTTTTCTGGAAAATATTTTGCTCATTTATTCAAGAACATTATGGAACAATCCTATACTTGAGATCTGCTGGCTGAGGCACAAAAGGATTTGGTGAGGGGTAACTCATGAAGGGGGATCTCTGCATTTTGGTTTGTTGTATGCAGGGGCTGCTCCTGGGTTTGTATTTCCACGTTGTCCATTATTGCTGGTGATTAGTTGTTTCTGGCTGCCTCTACAAGAGGCATTTAAAGCTCTTTCAAGGCGCATTAAAAAATTTACCTCTACAAGAACGGAGCGCAAATCGGGCGTAGAGGCACGCTATCCCTCCGATTATGCGCATTATCAAATGCACGTTAAACAGCAAGTTTTATTTTGCTCCGGCCGTTAAAGCGCATTTTGACTATGTGAACAAGCGCTTATGCGCATTAACTACTTGTAAAGCGCATTTTGGTCATCCGTTAATGCGCTTCGCCGCCTCTCACCGCGACCCCCTCTAGATGGATTCTGTTTGATGCCTGGTTAGCCGATTATGCACATAATCGCTGAAGCGCTTTATCATAAATGCTGTATGCAGGTGGTAATTGAGCACTCAACTGGTGACCTTGCCGGTTGTTTCAAATGCGCTTTACAAGTAGTTAATACGGAGAATCGCTTGTTCACATAGGCAAAATGCGCTTTAATGGCCGGAGCAAAATAAAACTCGCTATTTAACACACATTCGATAATGCGCATAATCGGAGAGAAAACGCGCCTCTACGTCCGATTTGCGCTCCGTTCTTGTAGAGGTAAATTTTTTAATGTGCCTTGAAAGAGCTTTAAATGCCTCTTGTAGAGGCAGCCCGCCTCTCGTGAAGAGGTATTAGGCGTAAATGCGCTTCAGCGATTATGTGCATAATCGCCTAACCAGGCGCAAAAGCAAATCCTTGTAGAGGGGACCTTAGATAGAGTATAACTAAGGAAGGCTTCTACCTAAAGCCAGGAGTTGGCAATGCAGCACCTGTGTGCCCAAGTATGCCCACCATCCCCACTCAAGATTTCCTCCTTGTCCTGCAATTTCCTTCCCCCTACTCGCCACTTCTGCTACCTACCTCAACACACACCTCAACAGCCCTATCAAGAAAGCAGACAGTCTGTAGATTGGGAGACTAATGCTGCCCCATCATCTTCTGATCCAATGACAGACATTACTATAGCTGGGACTTGTATGTGTGTGTGTCTTCTTTGTATTGGGGGAGGGTTGAGGGAGGCTTGGGTATGTGTGTGCCTTTGTGAATCAGACAGCTCATTGAACCTAGACCAGAAGAAGGTAGGGTTCTTAATATTCTTTTGATGAATTTTGGGTTACTTTAAAGATTTTATAAGATTTTGGGATTTATTGTTTTTACCTTTTTAAAACTTCTCTTGTGTTTTGGAAATTTTAATTCTACACACACATACACATTCAGCTTTGCAGGTATATGCTCTCATGCTTGCTCCAGAGTAAGCCAGTCCTTCAGACTTATGAGTAGACACATAAAAGCTGGATGTTTGTACTGTGCTGCTTCTCTGTTACTTCTGCGTAGATGTGTAGAGGAGCAGTTTTGGGTGGTGCTTTGTGGTGGACATGCAAAGGAGTGGATTGTGCATGTTCTCAGAACTTGCTGCTAAGTTCCAAAGTTTGCTTTTCTGTGTGGCTTGGAGGATATAATCATTACCATCCCTGTCCCTTGCACACTCAAATTTGCAGGCGTGCTCCGTTTATCCCCTTTTGCAATGGATTATTGATGACAACGGTGATAGTGATGATGTGTGGCTGTATGTATTCCCCCCACTGTCCATTTTGCATTAATGATTTTAATGATTTTTGGAGCTGCTGCTGCAACAGGAAAATATAGGTTCGAAGGTGTGCTTTTGCATAAAATCTCCCCCTGCTTTGCACTCATGATCTTAAAGATCATGTGCTGCAGTTTCCCCTTTCTGTGGTATGGGCTACTGGGGATGTAGAAGATGGCTTCACCTCTGGTGACCCTGCCATCCACCCCATCAGTGTCAATGGGGCACAAGCAGCTGCCACTGTTCCAGATGTTATTGGACTGCAAGTTGCATCATCCCTCACCATTGCCTAAACTGCTAGGCATGATGGGATTTGCAGCCCAGCAATGTCTGCAGTATGGCTTTGATAGCCCAGAGTGCTTACGTTTGAGCACCATAGGTGTGCACAGCACATTTCATTAGGGTGTGCACCCGGGAAACTTTATTATTATTTTTCAAAGATAAGCATGCATTGAATACTCATTATTTTTATTCATTTATTTATTAAACACCACTGGAGGGCCATTGCAGATGGAGGGATGAGACATTCCTCAAGCCCCAGCATTGGTGGGGCTTTATGGTGACAATTGCCGGAGAAGGGTCTTACGAGGCGATATTAGCCTTTGTGTCCCCTCCTCCTGGCCTCTTTGAAATGTGGCTCCCAGTAGACAGGCATTATTGCTTGAGACTTAGGGTGTGCCTGGGCACACCCAGCACACCCTTTGAGCAAGCCTATGTTGAACACCGACACATCTGATTTAGAGTGATAACCTATAATGTTCTGGATACTAGCTATTTGCCCATTTTGGTGCTTTAGGTCGTCTCATTTCCAAACACTAGAATATTCACTTTTAGACATCTGCATGGATGGGGAACCTGTGCCCTTAAAAATATTGGACTCCAGCGTCAGCCCCAGCCAGCATGTCTAAGGATCAGCGGTACTGAGAGTTGCAGTCTATTACCACTTAGAGGGCCACAAGTTCCCAACCCCTACGTAACGTAAATAAGAGCGCAATCCTATCCATGTTTAGACAGGGAAAAAAGTCCTACAACACCCAGCATACATGGGAGTTGAAGGACTTCTTTTCCTGTGTAAACGTGGATAGCCTTGTGCCTTAATTCAGTCTATACTGTGTCAATTCCCTCTCCCCATAGTGAAATAGCAGACACGACCGAAGAGTGTGGAGCGCAAAGGCAGAACTCAAGCGGAGAAAGCCTCCCAGCGGAAGCAGCAACCCCTTCGGCCGGCGGGGGCGGCCTCACATGAAAGTCGTTCTACCTGGAGCGGGCGAAGCAGGTGGGTAAGTAGGTTTCGCTTCGCTGGGGAAGACTAAGCGCATGACTGAGTGGGAGGGGACGCTGATCTCCGGCCGAGCCGCCGAGGAACGAAACCTCGCCGGGAAGGGAAGAAGGAAGCAGGGTTGGACCGTCCTGCCGCCCTCTTCCCGCCATTCCCGGGATATTTCTGTCCGCCCTTCGCTCCTGAAGCGACCTGGGAAGTTGCTACTAGGTCAGGAACGCAGAGCGGGTGAGGTGGGCGAGGAAGAAAGGCGCCTCTTTGTTTCGCTCGCAGTCGTTTGCGTGAGGGCAGAGGGCGCGCGCAAGGTGTGGCGGAGGCGAGTGTGCGGCTTTGGTTGTGGCGTACGGAGGAAGTGACTTGGCGAGGGGAGAGGGGGAAAGCGAGAAGTCAATCGGAGTCTGTGTGGGAATTTCCATCTCTGAGAGGCTTATTATAATGCAATCCTCTGCAGGTCTACTCAGGAGTAAGTCCTGTTGGGTTCAAAGGGACTTATTCCTGGTAAGGGGGTATAGGATTGCAGCCTCAGCACCACTTCTAGGCTGACACCCTGATACATGTCCGTGAGATGCGTCAGGCGTCATTTTTCTTGACTCTACTGAGCAGCAAAGTTTGTGCCACGACCTCTTGTGTATGGGGAAACGGGTGCGGTGATCGTGGGAGCTGGCGTCGTTTTCTTTCCTGTCTGAACACGACTAACTGTTGTATATATTGTTGCTGTTCCTTGTGAAGGTATTCTTGCTTATTCTCTGCGCCAAAACCGACATTACTTTAAATGTGTGTCTAGCACTTACGGCTATTTTTTCCATTTTTACTCTAGAGTAGGTGCAGAGGCCCTGATCCTGATTGGGGCCCCATATCTGCTCTAGAGTAAAAATGATGGGGTGGGGAGACAGAAAGAGGTAGCTGCTGGACATATATTTAAAGCAATGTTGATTTTGCCTGTTAAGTCATAGGTGAAATTGTGACTACAGGTAAAGACAGCCTTCACCAACCTGGTGACCTCCAGATGTATTGGACTGAAACTCCCATAATTCCTTACCAGCAATGGCCATTCTGGGTGGCAATTATGGGAGATGCTGTCCAACCCATCTGGAGGGCCCCAGGTAGGGGAAGGGTGAGTTAAGGTTTCAAGACTTTTTGTAAGTCATGCCCTCTGCTCTGGAAGTCCTAACTCATAATCCTGTATATGACATTTGGTGAACACAGTCTTTCATATACTCAGATATTGTCTTCTCTGTTCTAGCTTCACATGCTTTTGCATTGGGCTTAACAGGACTTAACTCCTGAATCAATCTCAAATTGAAAGCAGTCCAAACCGTTTCGAAATCTTGAGCTCTTTTGTTTTTGTTCTTAAATCTTGAATGGGAATGTGTAAGAAGTTGTGGGTCCCCCTATTATTGTTTTTTAGGCTCTCGGGGCACAAATTTAGTTAATTTTTCCTTCTCTCAGTACACTTGAACTGTTCCTTCCCCACCCCAGTGTCTAGCAGAAAACAAACCATAAAAGTAACAGTAATGCTGAACCCTTATTTTGATTTCTGAAACAGGGGACGGGGCACAAATGTCTTCAAGGAACACATCATCGGAGCGCAGACCAGGGCATCATGGTCGATCTGTCCATTATGATGAAGTGTATGTGGATTCCCCTTCAGAAGAGGAAACTGAAAGGGATTTTCAAGGCGCTGAACAAATACTGAATGCGGATCCTTTGCCTCCGCCACCTCTTCCACTGCAGCCACCCTTTGGGCCTGAATTTTATCCAAGTGACAGTGAAGAACCAGCTGGAATCTCTGAACTCAAGCCAGTGAGAAAATTCATTCCAGACTCATGGAAAAACTTCTTCAAAGTGAAACGAGATGAACCTGAATGGAGCAAGCCAGTATCTGCAATTTCTAGTGGAGTTGAATGCTCTCCGCCATCGTCTCCAACACTTACTCCAGTGGAAGCAGCCCATACTTCAGCTCCAAGCTCTTATCAGGATCCATATGGAGGATCAGGGGGAACCTACAATTCACGCAAAGAAGCTGAAGCCATGCTTCCTTCGGATCCCTATAGCTCTCTTGGAAGGCATGCTCAAACAGTTCTGACTTACAGTGAGAAAGTAGAAGCTTTTAATCTGAGATATTCCTACATGAAGTCATGGGCAGGACTGCTCAGGATCTTGGGTGTTGTTGAACTGCTCTTGGGTGCAGCTGTATTTGCCTGCATCACAGCATACATTCACAAAGACAATGAATGGTACAACATGTACGGCTACTCACAGCCATATAGTTATGGGGCAAGCAGCACATATTATGGAGGTTATTATTACAGTGGGCCTAAAACCCCATTTGTTCTTGTTGTAGCAGCACTTGTTTGGATAGTGACTATTATACTTCTAGTGCTTGGCATGTCAATGTATTACCGGACTATTCTTCTAGATTCCAACTGGTGGCCTCTGACTGAATTTGGAATCAATGTTGCTTTGTTTATTCTGTATATGTCAGCCGCTATAGTCTATGTAAATGATGCCAACAGGGGAGGACTTTGCTACTACCCAGTATTTAACACACCAATGAATGCAGGATTTTGCAGAATAGAAGGGGGACAGACAGCTGGAATTATCTTCTTATTTGTAACAATGATTATTTATCTTATTGGTGCAATAGTTTGCCTAAAATTGTGGAGACATGAAAGTGCACGGAGGCACAGAGAATTCATGGAACAACAGGTATGTTTTGAAGGAAATACAGTTGTTTCCTGCCATTTATTCATAGATCCAGTTGAGTTGTACAATATCTCTGCTTATTAAGATGAAATGTGCACATCTTGTGCCTGAGTCTTGTGCTTGCTAAATATCAGGCATATAGTCTTGCTAGTCTTCTTGCTCCAAAGTACCCTTGGGGTGTCATGTAGATGAGCACTTTTACACTTATGCCTTCTCACATTTTTTTCTCAGATGAGTTTTCTGCAGCATTGTTACAGCAATAGTGAACTTGCTAGTGCAGCATCACTGATTTTGTATTGCTGCATCAGCATAACAATTGGATCAATTTGAGATTACACAAGATCTCACACCACAGTGGTCAACACCACAGTGCATTGGAAACACTCTTAAAATAGTACAGAAAACCTTTCCCCAACTTGATATAGTCCAAAACCTCTGGAGAGCAATGCCTTGGATTCTTGACCACTGCCTAGGTCTGATGAGAGATGGATTTCAAAACATCTGGAGGGCACCAGGTTGGGGAAAGCTGGTATAGATACTTATACATTGCTGTGGTGTTGGAATGAAAAAAAATGTAATTTTGCTAAATCATACAACATCCAAACATGATTTTTGCTAAATCATACATTTTGGTATAACATTCAAAATGTTACTTTAAAAAAAACTGATATTTTCAGGATTCTGAAGGATGCTTAATTCTCCTTCCAAAACCAAATTCCATGCTGGTGGTACGACTGCAATACATACATACATACATACATACAGTCATGATTTCTACTTTGTTATTCATAAATACTAATAATGAATTCACTATTATCACTTGATAAAATACTGGATTTTAAGGCTTTTGCAGCCTATATTTGTATGCTGAATGTTATTTTTGTCGTTTCATTAGATGAAGACCCAATCTATTTCACCAAAAATGATGGTAAGAACAAAACATACATTTGATATATCCAAATACAGTGACTGCTTACAAGGTTTGGGCTTACCCTCGTTTAAAAAAAATGGCAGAAAAGGGGAGAAGGTTAATATTTCTAGCATTTGTTATGTGGATACTGATTCATTGTTTTAAATCCTTAAGGAGGGGTCCACAAATTTCCATCTCAGAGTGGCTTATTATAGTGAAGTCCTCTACAGGTCTACTCAGGAGTAAGTCCTGTAGCCTTCAGGCATAGGATTGCAGCCTCAGAAGCACCATTTCTAGGCTGACACCCAGATATGTGTCCATGAGATATGTCAGGTGTCATTTTCCTTGACTGTATTAAAGAGCAAAGTTTGTGCCAAGACCACTTGGTGTATGGCAAAACGGGTGGGGTGATTGTGGTAGCTGGCGTTGGTTGTTTTCTTTCCTGTCTGAACATGGCTAACTGTTGTATATATTGTTGCTGTTCCTTGTGAAAGTATTCTTGCTGATTCTTAACACAACATTACTTTAAATGTGTGTCTAGCACCTACATTTATTTCCCTCCTCCCGCATTTCTCTAGAGCAGATCAGGGGGCCCTGATCCAGTTTTTAACATCCAGATCAGGGCACTAGGCCTACTCTAAAGTAAAAATGAAGTGGGTGGGGATAGGGAGAAAGATGTAGCTGCTAGACACTCATTTAAAACAACCTCAGTTTTGGCATTAAGTCAAAGGTGAGTACAGTTAAGACAGCCTTCTCCAACCTGGTGACCTCTAGATGTATTGGACTGCAACTCCCATAATTCCCAGCCAGCAATGGCCATTCTGGGTCATTGGTTTGGCTTGCAACTTCCACCAACTTGATCTTTCAATGGTTTCTCTTTTTCATGCTGGAGTTTGCAGGCAGTGCAAACTTGCTGCTGCCTCCTGAAAATGCCAAATAAGAAGGGGATGTTTCTGTTAGGTACCTAGAGGGGAGAAGGATCATAATTGCTGGGAAATCAATATATGGTGTTCTGCCCAGTTTATTGGTGGGCTGATTGAGTGTTGGGGGACAGAAATGTTAACCAATGGGAACTCTTTTTCCTGATTGTTTACTGTGGCACATGTGTAACATGTTAGGAGAGCAGACTTTGTACGAAGTTGTACAAGAATTTGTGGCATTATTTTGGAGTTGGAGTTAGTTTCATGTTCATGAACATTTTTATTATAACCAAAACAACTGTAGCTGAAGGGGAGTATCACCTTCCATTATAGTTCTATGCACTGGACTTTGTTATTTTGCAGCTGTTAATGATTCAACTGTAGGACTGCAAATGTTATTGTTCAGGATGTGGCCTTCATGCGCTTCTTGCACAACTACATGGGTAAAGTGATCTTAAGGATCTTGCAGTATAGGCCCCCTAGTTTGTGTTGTTGACAGATTTTCTTCGGTGTCTTTTAATTATGTCCTTTCTACAAAATATTAATTGTGTTTTGTTTAGATGGTATGTAAAACCTTTGCATAGAGACTATCATTTTGTATTCTGTATGGTACTAAATTAATTGTTGGTCCTAAAGAGATTTTAAATATTCCAGGAAATTTTGAGATCTACCTTTTTTAAAAAAATCCAAATCCTTTATCTGTATGTGGATGGTGAAGTCCTCTCTGAAATGTGGAACTGCATGTTTACTTCATATATCTACGTACTATGCAGATGAAAACAGTGACGGGCATTCTAAATAGACTTTTACAAGTTATGCATTGGGTTATTGTCTTAGTGCTACATTCCCTAATTGCTCCATCTTGAAGTTGATGGTTTATAAGGCGTTTTGAGTGTAGAGCAGGGTTGATCAGCTTGAAAACAGGGTTTTTAACATCTAGCTTGAAAAATTGATCCTTCTAGGGCTCCATAAATGCAAAAACATTTTTTTTATTTAGGGGGATCGCCTGGAGCTTGCAGGAGGTGTCCAGGGGGTATAAATTGTCCGACACCTCCCAGAATTGCCCACAAGTGGATTGGAGAGACACAGAACAATTCAAGGAGGGGGCAGGGAGCAGCAGATGCACTGCTGATTGCAAGCCCTTCTATTCCAACTTTATGGTAAACATGTTTAAATTTGGTTGTATTAAGACTGAATATTCTGTTCGTTTTATGCAGTATGAAAAGGAAAATGACAGTCCCAAAGTAGCAGTAAACTCAAAGACATTCAAGCCTGTGGAAATGAAACCTGAACTACTCAATGGCCATATACCAGCAGGACATATCCCTAAACCTATAGTGATGCCAGACTATTTAGCGTGAGTATCTTTCTGCAGCACTTACTATGAAGTTTGCATTTTGAATGATATATTCCATTGTCTCCATCTTAGAAATGTACCAAGACACTGATGTCTTACACTGCTTTAGTTCTGTTAACTGTCCAGTGACATTTGTTCATGCGTACTTCTTATTGATATTTTTAAAAAAACTTTACTAATTTATAAAAATGGTACAATTTTTCCAAATATATAAAACTGAGAATATACAACTAATTAAGTAAGCAAACACATAACAAATATGTGTTATTGATCTTAATTTTTAATTTTGTGTGAGTAGTTTTAGCATGCAAATTCAGTATAACTCACCAAATTAAGAGAGTAAGGGTGCAATACTATCTGGATGCCCTTCAGCCTCCAAATCCAGAGGCTGACAGGCATCCTATGCTGAGTGCTTCTCCTACTCCACATTTTTTATTTGGGTGTTTTTGTCCATCTAGCTAGGGCTTTGTGGAGGGGGAGAGAAGGAGGCTGGGGATAGCTTGTATCTCTGCCCACAGAACCACCTCCTTTCCCTCCTCTCCAAAGTCATTTTTGTAACCTTAGAGAGGCAGCTGGCGCAGTTCTTTCCACCATGCTGTCTGCCAGGGGGCAGGGGCAGGGAGCTCAGAGTCCTGGGTCCAAGGTCGGAGAGCTGTCTCTGACTTCGCATCCAGGAATCTGAACTATCCTATGGCCCCCCAGATACTGTATAGGGTCCATAGGATTGCCCTCTAAGTTTTGTATTTATACTTTCTTGGGAGTTTGGTTTATGAGCTATGAAGCAGTTCCAATTACATCATACAAAGGAGGCTTCCTAATGGATTTAAGTCAAGAAAATATACTTCTCTATAGATTTTACGTATGAATCACCTGGGATCAAGTTTGTGGGAAATAATAATACTTGAAACATTACCAAACACCATCTAGTTCAGTGGTTCCCAACCAGTAGTATGCACACCACCGGTAGGATGCAGAAGTCATCTAGGTGGTATGTGGGGTTTTCATAACAATTACTAAGAATTTGCTCTCTCTCCATTCCCATGTCCACCTGGAAGTGCGACATGCCATCTCTTGCCCACCCTACCTGTCACCAATTATTTATCTGACTTTTTGGCATGCTAATAGTAACTTTTTAAACTAATAATGGAATTATTGGGTTTTTTTTGTTTATGTTTTAAAGCCATAACAATAAAATTAATTCTCAACAATGCTACTCAATTTTTAATGTCATTAAAACTTATTGTTATTAATGGTAAATATAATAATAGAATGCCTGTAAACATAAATTCATTCTCAGAAAAAGTGGGCTTTTTGTTTCTATCATAGTGGGTCCTGGTTCTTTCACAGAGTGATTGCTGGGATGTGACATACAAACAGTTGAGAGCCACTGATGTAGTCCATCTGTCTAAAGCATGGTCCTGTGTGCATTAACCCATCATCTAGGTTATGGCCAGGTATACAATGAAATTACTTTGAAAATAATCCAGATGATTTGACGGAATTAGTCAAGTTATGTCCTATGGGTAGTGGGGGAAATAGTCATTTATTGAAATAACCTTTATTGATTCAATCTTTTCCAGTCAGAGTAGCAGTTTTTCATGTAGTATATTTGAAAAAGTTAGGAGTTTTCAAAACTCTAACATATACATTTGCATCTTACTCAGACATTTAATACTATAGCACTGATTATAGTCTTCCTTACAGAAAGTACCCAGCAATTCGGACAAATGAGGAAAGAGACCGCTATAAAGCTGTTTTTAATGATCAGTTTTCTGAATATAAAGAGCTCTCTGCTGAGGTTCAGGCTGTCTTAAAGAAATTTGATGAACTAGATGCACTGATGAGGAAGCTGCCTCAGCATCCTGGAAACACTCTTGTAAGTAGCTAATTGAACATGAATTTAAAAGTTTTATTTATTGGGTTCTTCTAGACAAGGTTTTTATGACAGCATCACCCTGCCTCATCCAGATGATAATATCCTTTTTTAACCTTCCTGTATTTTTCCACCACTTCTTCCACCTTTTTTTCTTACTGCAGAAAATCCATTAAGGGTGAAAAGACGGAATAGTTATACAGTGATTGGTTCAGATCCCAATAATCCACAATAGGTTAAATAAGCTGTGAAGCTATTTAACCCATTGTGGGTTATCATGTTGTCTGTTGGGAGTTTTTTAACCCATGATGGCTTATTTGGTTAAAATAACCCACTGTGATAACTCACGGTTTGAATAGAGTTGTTTAACCCATCATGGGTTATCATATTGTGTGGTGGTTACAGTGGGTTATTTTGGTTGCCTACAGAGTCACTTGGCAAGAGCGGTCAAAACCGTTGCCACTGCTATTCTCCAGCCAACAGATCTCTGTTTCCATGATCTGCCTAGCAAGTGATTGCGCTTGCAGCCTGACCCTGCACTAACCTTTCCCAGGGCGGTGCGCTCTGCAACCTCCCCAAGTGTCAAACACCATCTTGGTAATGTGGTGGCAGCTGCGCAGGGTTGTCATTTTCACAGGGGTGGTTGACTTACCACTTCTGGATGGTTAGTAGGATGATCAGGGTCTGGAAACAAAGCCCTATGAGGAGACACTGAAAGAACTGGACATGTTTAGCCTTGAGAAGAGAAAATTGAGGGGAAACATGATAGCACTCTTCAAATACTTGAAAGATTATCACCCAGAGAAGGGCCAGGATCGCTTCTCGATCATCCCAGAGTGCAGGACACGGAATAAGGCTCAAATTACAGGAAACCAGATTCCAGATGAACATCAGGAAAAACTTCCTGACCGTTAGTGCAGTATGACAATGGAACCAATTTCCTAGGGAGGTACTGGGCTCTCCCACACTAGAGGCATTCAAGATGCAGAGACAGCCATCTGTCAGGTATGCTTTAATTCCTGCATTTAGCAGGGGGGGTTGGACTTGATGGCCTTATAGGCCCCTTCCAACTCTACTATACTATGATTCTAAATTGTTTGCTTACAGACCATTGCTTGCGGAGGAGAAGAAAAGCACTTTGTTATTAGCAGTTGCCTAAAGTTAAACAATTAGTAAGCACCACATGCTTCCTTTCCTTCTACCTTTCCCTTCAGAACTAGGAAGACCACAAGTTGTTGTCACAGTGAAATAGTAACATTTGGTATTGGTATGGACTGGTTGTAATAGTTTCTGCTGCTGTGCCCACCCCTACCAGTTTCAGCCTAGTAACCAGGTGACCCCTCTAGCATGATACTCAAGCCTGTACTATTGCCAAACGAAAAAATTTTGAACAGAAAAACCTTAGTAGAAAAATGTAGCAAATGCAACAGAGATAAGATTTTGAAAGTGCTTAACTTTTTTTTTCCTTCATAGGAACATGACAGAATTGCAAATGTTTTGCAACAATATAAAAAGAAAAAGAACGTGAGTGTTGTTTGGAGTGCTGGTAATGTGTGTGGTGTTTACAGAGCAATAACAAACAGAAAGGGTGCTGTCCTGAGTTGAATAGTGTCTAAATTTTGACACAAGAAACTCAAGGGACAGAGTAGGGAACATTGATGAAGACAAGGGTGAAGAGGAAGAATATATATGTCAATTTCAGTTGCATATACTTATGGTTATTTTGGGAAGGGGTTGAGGACTGTTAAGCAATAAGCAATGACCTCACAGAAAAAGTGGGCTGTGAGAAGGGAATTGAAGAAGAGGGGAAGAGAGATGGTATCACACGGGCATTCCAGCAATAAAAAAATATGTGAGGTTCATAGAGGGGGAAATTCCAGGTTTGTTCTTTGTTCCATTCATTTTTTAATTTTGAAGTCAGTATTGTGTAGCCTGATTTGAAGTTACATAGCAGGCTTTGATTGAGTTCTAATTATGAAAAAGAAGTGTGTTAATATGCCCGCACCTCAATTTTTATAGCTTTACAATGGGTGTGTTTTTATCTTTCCTAAAGGATATTTTTATGTATTTCTGTGTATTTACATAAGTGTCCTTTTAGTTAATACAAAAAGGCTGTTCATTATACAACTGTGATGTGCATAATCTTAAATGTGTTAAACAAATTATAGCTAATTGGTAAAAAGGAAAGATATAGGAATACATGGGTGTAATTCAATTAAGTTGATCCATTGTACCAGTTTGCGCAACATGGTGGTTTATCGTGGTTAATTAATGCTTAATTATCCCTGGTGCTTGCAGCCGCCATTTGGAATATGCAACCTCCAATCAGGTTGCGATGTGTCTTGCAAACTCGCCATTGGGGGTTAATCGAGGGTTAAATAACCCACAATTAAGCCAACTACTAATCGAAGGTTAAGTGTGGGTTGTTTAACCCTCAATCACTGAAGGCTGGGTTCGCATCTGATCACCCCAGAGGTTACATATTCGAACTGGCAGCCGCACATGCCCCACATGCCCCAGGACTAATGGTAGGTTAATTAACCCATTGTAACCTGTGTCGTGAAAACTGGGTCAATGATGGAACTACTTCCATTAGCAGAACCTGGAGGGATATGTGATTGTGGGAACCTTCAGTTGGAAGCAGATGGGGGGGGGGGCACATGGGTGCAGAGGAGAAGGAGAAAGTCTGCTTGTATGACATTGGATTCTATCCAATATGCATTAGACAAATAAATTATTTCAGATCAAGGGAGTTGCCTCAATTTTACTTTTCATTAATCTTTTATTGAGGATTTTAAAAAAAACAAACAGGTATTTATTTAGATATATTGCTTGCACCATCCCAAATTTTCAGGGTGGGTGTTAAACGAAACCCAACAAAACAGAATAAGACTTCATGAAATCAATTTAAAACAAAACAAAACATCTCTGGCCTATTTTAGATGTATTATATATTTTGTATTTTTTATTGTTCATACTTTAGTACATAATATCTAATATGTAACAGTTATATTCAACAAATCCAAAGTCACTGATTTAGAGGGAATTGAAATGGGAAAAGATACAGGCAGTGATGATAATGTTAACAATTGCCATCCGCAAAACATTGGTAGGTGATAATAAATACATCATTGCAATTGTGAGCTGATTAACATACGTAGTGTGGTTTTTTAAAAAAGTTCTCCTTACTCAAACCACAGTAAACACAGTAAATCTCTTGATGAATTCTACTTCAGGAGTTTCAGGTTGGAATTTGTTTTTGAAATTATTTTGTTCAAGAATAGCCACTTTAAGGTCAGAGATTAAGCAACTGCCATTCTTTGCCCAACTCTCTTTGTTGTTGTTCTGTTCCTCTGAATCAGTACAGCCCTATTTTTCACAAATCAGCAAATATGTTTTTCCTTACATAAAAAGACTGACTTCCATTATAGTCTAATGATCTTACTGAGCAACTCTCCCTGTAGCCCTACATATCCAAATTAATTGAATGCCAATTGAATGCCAAACACTATTACACCTAATAATGCATTCCACAATATCAAGAGTTCATACGCCTGCTCAGCTTCCAATGTAATATATGCTGTCATTTGCTGGTAATGCCCTACTGCATTCTACCTAGGACAAAAAAGGCCAATCCCAATGCAAAAGAATAAATGGACACAAATCTGACATAAGGAATGGCAATGTTCAGAAACCAATGGGCGAACATTTCATCATCCTGGGCATACTTTCTGAATTAACTTAAAGTGGTCATTCTTGAACAGAGGAATTTGAAAGATAGATATCAATGTGAAATTCTGAAGTATCAAGAGATTCAACTTCATTTCCTGAGGTTTGAATAAAGCAAAGAATTTTGAAAATCACACTATATAGGTTAATCAGCTCACCCTTGCAATGTTGTGTGTTACAACCCAACAACGTTCTGTGAATAGTAACTGTTAAGATAAACATCACTGTACTTTTTGCATTTCAATTCCTTCTGACAACACACTTTACATCCCCCCCCCAGCTTGTGTATATAGATTTGCCAATTTGAAGTAAACCCTTCATACACTTGATGAAGTTGGCCGTGTCCACAAAATCTTATGCCAGAATACATTTGTTCATCTATAAGGTGTCACAAGACTCTTGCTCATTTTATTCATGAGCTAATACTCCATACCTTCTTTTTCCATGAATCAGTTGATGGTATATGAAGTCTTTGCCAGAATTTTGCCAATAAGATTCATGCTGCAATCAACATGTAGATTAATATCTAGCCAACTGGTCTTTGATATGCCTGAAAAATATAGTAACAGGAGTCGCTTCTTGGCCTTTTGGCTAAGATCAAGTGTAGTAACAGGCTTTAATTACCTTCAAACCAAGCAGAATAGTTTCCCAACTCCTTTGATCTCCAAGACTTCCTTAAAATCATTTGAAATTCACCTACCCTTCCTGATTTAACCTGCCTAACTACAAAGGCCTGTGCAAAATAAGATGTACTTTCTTTTTAAATTTCTCATATTTCAGGATCCCACGTTTCTGGAGAAGAAAGAACGATGTGAATACCTAAAGAACAAACTTTCCCACATAAAACAAAGAATCCAGGAATATGATAAAATTATGAATTGGAATTCATAGGATGACCCTAACGTTGCCTGCAAGATTTTGTTCAATATTCTATTATTTATTTATTGCCATTACTGAATAAAAATTCTAATGTGAAATGAATTACTACTTCAATCATTGTCAGCCATTATTAAAATCTTGTAAATTTATGAAAAGCCTTACATACTTGAACACAGTGTAAGGTTTTCCAGATGTTTTACTTCATCTATGTACATTTTGTTACTTTATCTACAATAGTCCTTCGCTTTGATCATAGGTAAAACTGAATTTGCACACCTACTATTTTTCTCTGAATCAGTATACCAACAATTTTCACTGACTAATAACTATGTTTTTCTTTATATAAAAATACTGACCTTCTTTACAGTCGAATGATCTTATTCTACAACTTTCCTGTAGCCCTAAATGTCCAAATTAAAGAATGTTTGAAGTGTAGTACCTGTAAATCACATTTCTAAGCAAAACTCTTAGTTATTATTTGTAGCCACCAGTTTCTACCTTGCAATAAAGCTGATCAGAGTGTAATAGTGAAAGAGCTGACAGGTCATGCTCCATCTAATTGTGCTACATTTTCTGAATCTGGTATGGACCATCTGGGTGGAGAAAGAGCTTTTGTGGCAGTAACCACCCTTCTGAACCTGATCATGTGTACAAAAGGAGCAGGCTGCAAAAAGGGGCTGCATCCTGGCTAAAAAATAACAATAAATGAACTTCCAAAACATTCTAAGAGAATAGGTTTATTTGCAGAAGCACTCCAATTTCGTGACATGGCTAATACATTTTGAGTATAACATAATATTTTATTAGAGACAGTAATTGGTGTTCTGCAGGAGTCCCTTTACCTTTGGGTGGAGATAAGTGTTTCGGGGATAAAGTGACTACTGTCTGATGAAAAGTATATTTATCCTCAAAATGAGCTAGGAGTAGCATGAGAATGGAATGCTACTGCAAATAAAACAAAAATGTTGTTAGCACTTTTTGAAGTTCACTTTAATTTTTGGTCTGAAGTTTGGTGCTGCCCTCATTTCCCTGCTGACATACATCCTCACCATGTGTACCAGTGAACTGCTGATTGGTGCTGCCACCTCTCAGGTATGGAATGGCGAATACTGGACCATCTTATCGACTATAACAAGTGATTTGCATGTAGAAGAGTGTTTCAATGCGTGAATTGGCATTGCTGGATTACAGTGACTATCTGTACATAGAAATAATCTGATCCCACTTGAAATGTATCTTTGCAGGGGAGAAATGGATGGGAAATTACTGGTGAACAGTTTGTCTGTCCACATCGTGCCTTAAGATGAACATTTGCACTGATACACTGTCATGTCCTGCTCTTTTTTTATAGATGATTTCTAGCCTATGGCAACCAACCTTTGTACTGCCTTTATAAAAATATTTTTCTAATTTGATGCACTGGAACTGTTAGTCACTTTCCCTTTGTTTATATAAAAAAATACTGCTAAATTATATCATGTGCCTTTATATTCTGAAATACTGTACTTTTAGTCTGTAAACAGATTATAATATGCACTTCAGTACTTGTGTTGGTGTAAGCAAATCCTTAGACAAGACACCGTATTTTCTTTTAATTAAGTATTTTGTTGGTATTTTTATATATTTTTAATAGAAGTTATTGTCTGCAACATTATGAGGTCACTTGTATTATATACTTATTTTATAAGCATTGAAGATGTCAAAAATAAAGAAAAATAAATTGTAACATTGTGTGTGATGTATATAACGTTTTAACATTTTTATTCTCGTTGCAAATTAAATTATCCATACTCAATTATTCCTGCATTGATAAGTCAGTAAGATGTGATTTGACCACAAATGTCACCATTTCATGTGATCCAGGTCTATACTTCTGTTGATGCAACCTAAAAGTGTGTTTAGGTTGCATCAACAGATGTAGCCACATCACATTGCTGACTCATATTCAGCTTGTGATCAACTACAACTCCAAGATCCTTTTCACATGTACTATTGCCAAGCCAAACATCACTGATGATATGTCTGAGTGGTCTGAGCTGGGAACTGTAGTGACCACAAGGGTATTCTGTTGTACATGTGTTTGGGATAGGAATTGTAAACAATGAGATCAGAGGAAACTGAAATGCAGAAAGTACAGACAGTGATAATTATCTTATTAGCCATACATGGTGAAAGATATTTTAATGTTTTGGTGAGCATGAAAAAAACCCGTAATTACAGTTCTTCATTCTTTCAATACCTGAAAATAAATGCTTGTGATGCAAATGGGGCGGTAATCCTAAACATGCATACTAGGAGTAAGCCCCATTGCATCCAGTGGGATTTATGTCTGAGTAAACTTGTTTTGGATTGCACTGTAGGTTAAGGGAATTGAGTACTCATTTAAAGTTCTGAAACTTGTTTGAACATGCTTATCATTGCTAAGTAGAATTATGAAAGATCACTTTTTCAAAAACTAGAAAGTTATGATCAAAAAGAAATTAAATATATCAAGACATGTGGAATGGCATGAATGATTTCCAAGGCTATCAGGAGTTACGTTTTGGATGCAGGGTAAACATATCTCATATTCATGTCTTTGAGAATGATGTCAGATTGTTTCACAGTGGTAAGCAGAAAAAATGCTTAACAGAAATGTGGGAAATGCTGGAAATAAACCACAAAAGTGCTTCTATGCCCAGTGATAATTATATTTTTGAGGGTGCTATTAAGGTCATTCATAAGGTGGCCATTTATGCATCATGAAAAAAGGGGGACAAAAGATAATTTTGTACAAAATGTGCATATTCTAGTTTGTAGGTATAGATGCAATCTTGGAAATAATTACTATAACTTTAAGATTACATTGGGCAGTATCCAATACTGCTGCTGCATCTCCACTTGTTCTTTTGAGCCTGTGGGACCAACTGCTAGGATGACAGGAAGTTACTGCTTCCTGGAGCAAGCTGGAAATAAGCCAAAACATTAGTTAGCAGAATGGAACAAGTAAGTGGAGCTCCTTTCTGCGAGCTCCATTGACTTGTCCTGTTCTGGACAGGAGTTTCAGCTCATTTCCAGTTGCTTCAGGAACCACTAGCTTCTTGTGTATTAGGTCCCCGCTACAAGATTTTGGTTTGACTCCCGGTTGCCCGATTATGCGCATCTCCTCACAATTGCTTTTACGCCTAATACCTGTATACGAGAGGCGTTGAAGCGCATTACTGGCTGTATGAAACTCTTAAAGTTGTTGACATGCATGCAAATGTTGCTGAAAGTAATGTGCTTTGTCCCGGGAAACTGACCAAACAGGTTTTGCACCCTTTATTCTCCCCACCTACCAGAACCTGTGGAATGATGTGGCTAACCTGTTTGGCTACCTTGGTCCCCTCCAATTTCGCCACCAGCTGAAGTTTGTCCCCCCTCCCAGAACTGCTCAGGAGTAAATGGGAATGTGCCTCAGAACTTTCCCACGGTAAATTAAAACTAGCTATTTAACGCGCATTCGAAAATGCAAATAATCGGAGATTTAAAGCGCCTGGACCCTTGATTTGCGCTCCGCTTTTGTAGAGGTAAATTTGGTAATGCGCCTTGAAAGAGCTTTAAATCACTCTTGTAGAAACACCCTTAGTGGTGGGTCCTACTACTGTGCAGGCAGCATTGGGTACTGCCCACTATATCTCACCATAGTGGGGAAGACTGCAACCTATAGGATAACACTTCATGCATATAATGAAGTGGAGTCTAGTTCATGAAAGTTCATGCCATATTACATTTATTAGTCTTAAAGGTAACAGAAATCTTTTGGTGGTTATGTCCTTAAATTGTCATATTGCTTCGGTTCTTTATTCTCGTCAACAAAAATATGCTCACAATAGCCAGGATCTAAAAAACTCTACAGCTGGTATTTCTTGAACAGAAGCAGCACTCTGCATGCCACATGGCAAAGTGCTTTCGAAATGGAGGAGTTTGAGAAACAGTTTGTCATATGGAATGATGGGATCTAATAGTCAAAGGAAAAGCAGTCACAAATATGAACCCCTTAAGCATTCTTAAAGCAACTCTTTGGATTCAGGCCAATATATGGGCAATGATTTCACAGCGTCATTTGTACATTGTTTAAGAAACTATTCATTAACTATGTATTAATTTGATATAAGCAGTACCTGTTTACTTCACAAACTGATATGCCTTGCTGCTTTGAAGATTAAAAGGCTGCAGGGGGTTTAAAATGCTTACATCCTAATCATTTCCACTAAATTAAGCTTTATTATACATTCTTAATTCCACTGCTTGTTACACATACTTGAGATTTGTGTCCTGGGGCAGCAAGAAGCTTTGTTTTCAGTTGTAACATCTGCCAAACCTTAATTTATGTTTTAGCAGCTCATTTATATGTTTGACTTGTTTGCCTTTCCAAGGTAATTATCTCAAAGAAGGATGTCTGGGAATTTATTTAGGTCATGTTTTTAAAAAATATATTTTAAAAAATGGAAGGGAATCTATTTAAATAAAGAGATGAAACTCCCATTCTAGCTGAACCATTCCATGCATAATCATTAGGATGCATCATCCTCTTTAATTACTTGTTTTGAGCCTATGAATAATGGGATGAAGTTCTTTTATTAGTAACAGTATGTATATGTGCATGTATTTGTGTAGGAAACATGCACACTCAACATAATGCTGAGGAAGCTTGTTAAACTCTATTCCAAATACAGCAATCTTTTATTCAATATTTTGTAACAAAACTCTTCTGGAGAGATGGCATGCCAGTCCAATTTTAGTCAAAAGCAGATGGGTTTATTGAGTATTAATTCCATAATAGAAAATAACTAAATAGCCCAACATCCTCATACATTAATAGGTATTTTAGTACATCACTGAAGCTGGGTATTTCAAACATTCAAATGTATACAATAACCTAAACTGTAGAACTATCTTTGAGTGACTACTGCTTCTGATGTGAGCAACTAAAAGCACAAAACTATCCATGTCCATTCAGAAGTAAGACTGACTGAGATTAATAGTCTTTCTTCCAGGTAGGTGTGTATAGGATTGCAGCCTAATTCAGGTGTGTGGGTAAAGTTGACAGTCACACGTAATCAAAATCGTCATGCAGTCTAATGTTTAAGTGCTTTAAAATTTTTATACACACAAAAATAACGTGCAAGTTGATGCATCTTGTCTGCCATCCAGAACTAGTAAGAGTTCTACTAGGGGGCTTGAGACTGCTACACACAGGTGGATACTTTCTTGGTACTTCTTGGTGGGAGGATTGGGTCTTCTTACCTTGCTGCAAATTCCCATTCTTTACTAGGCATACATGTGACTCTTGCTTCTTTGGTTAATGGGTGACAGAAAGAAGATGGGTTCTAGTTGTGCTAATGTTACAAAAAGGGTACTACTGTATCAGTGCTTACCAAATTTATTATCTGTTTGCTGGGGTACATTAAGACATATATGCCATCACTCAGAATTTCCCTGTGGGGAAGAAGCAGCAAGAGAGACCAGAGCAGGCAGAGAGACCATCAGGGCCTGCTCTAGTTCGAAACCACCCACAGGCCTGACATCATGACCCTGTGGAGAAAAAGGAGCAGTTGGTCTGCCCCTCCATTGAGGATGAGAGGGGGGAGCAGGGCCTTCCCACCAGTCTTAATTTTGTTTTTCCCCCCTTCTCCCCGGCCTCCTCCACACGAGACGTTTAATGAGCCTTGAAGGCTCATTATAAATTTTACCTCCACACCAGCAGAGCGCAAAACGGGCGTACAGGCGCGTTATCTCCCCGATAATGCGCATTTTCGAATGCGCGTTAAATAGCGACTTATTTTTCTCCGGCCGTTAAAGCGCATTTTCGCTGTGTGAACAAGCGATTATGCGCATTAACGTCTTCTAAAGCGCTTTTTGGACATCAATTAATGCGCTTCGCCGCCTCTCGCCGCCTCCAGTGCAGAGGGATTAGGCGTAAATGCGCCTCTGCGAAAATGCGCATAATCCCCGAACCAGGCGCAAAAGCGCATCCTTGTGGAGGGGGTCCCCATCCCCTTTTCCTTGTGCGTCATGTCTTTTTTAAAACATAAGCCTTTTTTAGAACGTAGTCTTCTTCACTAATTGATTGTAAGCCACTCCGGGAGCCTTTTTGGCTGAGGTGCAGGATAAAAATACTATAAATAAAATAATAAATAAATATGGTGTCTTTTTCTAATTTATATTGGCCCTGTTGAGAACCATGGCTTTAACCACAGTGAATAAGACAAAAGGCCTTATTCTGTGGTTTAAGGTTTTCTGAATTGGGCTGTTGATGGTTAATTTGAACAATTATTTTCACAAATGGGAGTTTCCCACAGTCTCTAGTATAAGAAGTATCCCTGAAATCCAGAAGAACTTAACATAAGAAGAGCCATGCTGGATCAGTCCAAGGGTCCATCTAGTCCAGCCCCTCTGTTTACACAGTGGTCAACCAGCTGTCAACCAGGAACCCACAAGCAGGACATTGGTGTCACAGCACCCTCCTGCCCAGGACCGTGCAGAGGGGGGGGGGCAGTGGGGCCAGTTGGCCTGGGGCCCACGATTTTGAGGGGGCACTCTGACGAGGAGCCCCCCCCTAGCTTATGCTACTGCTTCCGTAGCGTAAGCGGATCATTGAGAAGTAAGCCTGCCTTGTGGAAATAGCGCAGAAGCCGTCCGTCATGAATACCACGGTCAGACTACAAGCTCCAGAGGGCCATGCCGCATGTGGGGTGGGGATATATGTGCCTAAGTTGCGATGGTTGTCCTTACTGCATCTCTTTCCTCAATCTTCTCCATGGAATATAATCTCTGGAGTGGAGGGTGAGGTAAAGATGATAGTTATTAATGACAATAATGATGATGATACCGTGAGGGTGATGATAATGATGATGATAATGTTTGATAATGATGGACTGTTCTATTGTTGTTGCTTCTATTTGCACAACTACTAAAAATAAATGTTAATTTCTGATTCAACATTGAGGTGTTGTAGAACAGGTTTAATATGAAGGTGTTATGTAGAACGGACATGTTGGTGGGCATTAAAAAACATCAAAAAATACTTAACGAGCAGTTTGAAATTGGGGATACACACTTCCCATCTGGCCTGGGCATATTACCAGCTCTGCACGGCCCTGCTTCTGCCAATGATCTCCAGCAACTGATGTATATAGGTGTACTGCCTCTGGTACTGGGGGTAGCACATAGCCATCAGGACCAGTAGCCGTTGATAGTCTTCTCCTCCAGGAAAATAGATTTAAATCAAGAAGCCAGCCTTGTGACTTATGCAGACTTGTTGTCCTTGTCAGATCTAAAACTGGTCTATAAATAATATATTAAGGGCACAATCCTATGCATGTTTAGATATTTTAAAAAGGCCTACAACACCCAGCATTGGGAATGTTGGGCGTTGCATGATTTTTTTTCTGTCTAATGTGCATAAGATTATGCCCATATAGTATATTATGTGTTCCTCCAGATGTCCTCATACTAATAAACTGAAACTCAATCCAGACAAGACTGAGACGCTGTTAGTGGGTGGTTCCGCTGACCGGATGGAGGGTGTTCAACCTGTTCTGGAAGAGGTTGCACTCCCCTTGAAGGAGCGGGTTCGTAGCTTGGGGGTTCTCCTACAACCATCTCTGTCACTTGAGGCGCAGGTGGCCTCAGTGGCACGGAGTGCCTTCTACCAACTTCAGTTGGTGGCCCAGCTACGTCCCTATCTGGACAGGGATAACCTGGCTTCAGTTGTCCATGCTCTGGTAACCTCCAAGTTAGATTACTGCAATGCACTCTACGTGGGGCTGCCTTTGAAGGTGGTTCGGAAGCTGCAGCTTGTGCAAAATGCAGCGGCCAGATTGATAACTGGAACCAGTAGGTTCGAACATATAAGACTTACTCTGGCCCGCTTGCATTGGCTGCCTGTATGTTTCCGAGCCCGGTTCAAGGTGCTGGTTTTAACCTATAAAGCCTTACACGGCTTGGGACCACAATACCTGATGGAACGCCTTTCCCGACATGAACCTACCCGAACACTACGTTCAACATCTAAGGCCCTCCTCCGAATGCCTCCTCCGAGGGAAGCTCGGAGGTCAGCAACAAGAGAGAGGGCCTTCTCTGTGGTGGCTCCCCAATTGTGGAACCATCTCCCCGACGAGGCCCGCCTGGCGCCAACATTATTATCTTTTCAGCACCAGGTCAAGACTTTCCTCTTCTCTCAGGCATTTGGCAATATCTGAGGAGCCTGGGTTTGTTTTGTTTTGTTTTTGTAGCTTTTTGAAGTGTTGAAGTGGTTTTTAAATGTACACATTGTGTTTATGTTGTATGTTTTTGCTGTTTTAATTTTTGTATATTGTTTTAATTGTTTTTAATCCTATGTAAACCGCCCAGAGAGCTTCGGCTATGGGGCGGTATACAAATGTAATAAATAAATAATAAATAAATAAATTAAAGAGTCAATTCAGAAGGCAGCATGAAGCTGACCAGATCTGAATCTGGTTAAATGCCTTGAGGAGAGATTGCCATTGAACCCCTTAGATTATCAGTGCATTGAGTGCCAATCTGGCAGACAGCGAGGATAAAATAAATACCCAACAATGCCACTAGACTGGAGCTCTGGTCTACAGTCCAGGACACTGCAGACAATGGTTCTCAACCTCTTGGGATGTATACCACTATTGACATGCAGAAGTAGTCTAGGTCAGTGGTCCCCAACCTTTTTGGCACCAGGTACCGGTTTGTGGAACAAACCCCACCACCAAGCCACTCACCCCACAAAAAACCCAGCCCGGACCTACTGGGTCTGCTGCTCTCCTCCACCACCGTGTGACCCCCCGCAGCCCCGGTTTGCCTCCGCCACCCCCCTGGTCGGCCCAGATCGCCCCAGTTTTCCCAGTCAGGACCGGGAAACCCCAGACAATCTGGGTGCCCTACACTGGTGAGAACGTGGCCTGGTTCCTAACAGACCATAGACCGGTACCGGTCCGTGGGCTGGGAGTTGGGGACCCCTGGTCTAGGTGAAACATGCAGTTTTCATAACCATCACTAAGAATTCACTCTCTCTCCATCCCCATGTTCACCTGCAAGTGTGACTTGTCATCTCCTGCCAACCTTACCTGTCACAGATTATCTATCTGTGACCTTTTGGCATGCTAGTAGTAACCTTTTTAACCACTAATGGAATTATTTTTTTTGTTTGTTTTAAAGCTATAGCAATAAATTTACTCCCAACAACACTACTGCATTTTTATGTCCTTGAAACTTACCGTAAATTATAAATATAATAACAGAATACCTGTAAACATATGAATGTCCTGTGACCCAGGTTCTTTGATAGATGAGTGGGGCATAAGATACGAAAGGTTGAGAACTACTGCCCTAAATGGCTACCCAAAGAGCCACAGGTATATGGGTGCAGTGGCAAATAGGCATGTGTCAATATGGGCATTCCAGGGGTACCAGGGCTGACGCTAGTCACCACACCAGCCTTCCCTCCTTCCTTATTTTTTTTAGAATTCTTTATAGTCAGTGGGTGGATGGCCAGGCATGTACATGATTACATATGATTGTATTATTTTTACTTTAGAAATATATTATCCTTTTCTACAACAAAACCTCTATTTTTAAAATCAAGATTGGCAAACTTTTAATTTTCTTCCCAGATTAAAACAACATTGTGACATTTGCAATACGGTTATATATTGTAAAAGTATATCTTGAAGGGTGGGTGGTATTTCACTCCTCCCCAAAATTAGTTTAAACCTTTAAAATGTGGGTTGGGTTTGGAAAATACAGGGCAATACTGGAAATTGGTATCACAAATACCTGCTTAGTCACAAAGATTACTCAATGACTGGCCCAAGTCGCCATTAAGTCCAGGGTCTAATATTACTTAGTTGCACCACTGTAAATATCACTAAAAGTTTGGACTACTAGTTCCTGCTGTGGCTGATAGAGCGGAACTCTTTTACCTTGAAACACATCCTCGTTATTTTAAAAACGCGCGCTCCCGGTCTCGAAGGAATTTCAGGAACAACCTGTTTGCTGCCTGAGGGCAAGTTTCAGGTGACTAAATCACGGACGCGCACGCACAAATGGCATTCTGTCTCTTGGGCTAACTCTGAGCTCCGCCTACGGGTTGGAAGAAGGCGCTCTTGGTAATACAGCTGCGCATTCCAAACAAGGCGCCCACTCATTCCGGGCAAGCTTGGATGGTTTTAAACTGAGGCAGGGAGGAGGGGGGGGGGCGTTGGTCTGGTTAGCGAGAGAGTCGCCCCTCTTTCTCCTCCCTTTTCTCAGGTATGTAGGCGGTGCGCATGCCCCGCACTTGCTTGGGTGTGGTGCGTGCCCGCCCATTCGCTCTCCTTGATTCTGGGAGGAGGAGATGTAATTCTTGAGCAGAGAGACTTAACAGGTTATAGCTCACTGGCAAGCGCGAGGTAAGTTTTCTTTGGTGTGGAGCGGCTACAAAAATGTCGGGGAATGTTGGGTGTTCGCGCGTGCAGGTGGACATCTTACGGCGAAGGAAGGCGGGATGAGAGACATCGCTAATGTCTTCCCATTTCTTTTCTCCCGAACAGTAATTTTATGCGGGATCCCTTACATCTGCTAGGTGTTAACCGGTATAGTATTTGGCCATTTCAGTCCCAATGCCTGAGTTGAGATTGTTGTTAACTCGAATCGCTCCTGAGGGAACTAGTTCGTTCAGGCTTCTCCTGTTATCTCAAGTTGGCACTGACCAAGCTATGTAGTGCCTGCCCTTTCTTTGTGAGGGTGAGAGAGAGAGGAGGAGGAATGATGAGGTGGTTCTCTTTCCCGCTCGAAGCTGTCGTCCCCGTTCTCTTTTCTCTCCCACCTCCAAACCACTACAAAACAAAGGCAGATACTACATGGCCCGGTCGCAGCCAGTTTTAGATAACAAGTGAAGCCTGGACGAATAAATTCCCCCCAAGAGCGATTCGAGTTAACCATCTTTATTTAGGCAATGAGACTGAAATGGCCAAGTACTTCACCAACAAATTATTGGCTTGGGTCCCCCAGATAAAGGGTTTCCTCTTAAATTTAAAAGGACATCGCAGGTGATTGTTTACTTCTTACTTCATAACTCTGAGATTTAATCTATCCCCTCTCTTCTCTCTCTCTCAACTGCAACTATTTGCATAGTTCTTATGCAAACACTCCATTTATTTTAAGTTATTGTAACAATTTCTAAAGAGTTTATTATAGCATAAGATTTCATGGATTAGACTGCATTTCGTCAGGTGCATGAAGTGTTATAAATTGGCAGGTGTGTGTGTGCGCACATGTCTAGCATAAACTTTCATGGACTATAGTTTCTTCATTAATCTGAGGAAGTGGAATGTAGTCTGAAAGTTTGTGCCATAATAAATGTGCTAATCTTCAAGGTGCCACAAGACTTTTCACTGTTCTGTATATATTTATATATTAACTTGATGTATCAATCTCAAGTTTTATCTTGATATATTGAAAAGGGTTAAGCATCTTGAGTGTTGGTTCATCTTCCAGTAGTACTGATATGATTTACTACAGGTATGTCCAATTGAGATAGAACCTTTTTATCTAGCAGGTATCCAGCATTTCTTTCCACCCTATCATTTAAGGAGAAACTTCCCTTTACTCTGAGCTGTGTTCTCAGGGTATGGTTGTAAGCAGGCTCTATACCTCATTACTATCCTCAAAGGGCACTAAATCTTTGAGGAGTCTGGAAGATAATTGGAGTCCTTAGTGCCAAACTGTTTCATCCTTAGTTATACAATCACACCTCTCCAGCCACATACTTTTGTGCTGTTTGTTCAGGAATGACTTCTTTTATCAAGCACACCTTCCAAAGTTGCTTTCACAAGACTCAAGTCCTTTAATCTACATTCATTAATAGAATAACTATCCTCCTGGCTTCTTGTTGACAATTGCTAAAACAGATTAAAATCCCAACCATGTTTTCTGATCCAATTCAATATCTTAACAATGAGGGCATTATTTTCAAGAGTTGTTTGGAGGCTATGAAGGTTTGTCTTAAGTGGTTTTGAGTTACTTTTCTGCTCTCTCTAAGCAGAAATTTCTGATCCTTAGGTTGCAGTTCTAATGTTGAACATAGCAGGACTTACTTCCAAGTAAACATGCATAGGCTTATGCTGTAAGGCTCTTGTGTTAAAAGATATAATTAAAATGGTTTTTCAAAGCTCCATTGAACATAGCAGGACTTACTTCCAAGTAAACATGCATAGGCTTAGGCTGTAAGGCTCTTGTGTTAAAAGATATAATTAAAATGGTTTTCAGCATAAAATTGCTTTATGTTAAAGGTCATTGATTTTATTTATTGAGTACAGAGCTGGGATCCTCTGGGTTGAAGGACTGCTGTAGGTGCTTTATGAGATACTGCATGTTGTAAATAAATAATGCACTAGAAGGTTAAGGAAGTTTGACATCTTGGCCAAAGGTGGAGCCTTTTCAGACTGCATGGTTTTCTCAAAAAGTTTAGGAATTAGTTCTACATACATAGACTTGCCACAGGATTGAATAATAGCATGTATAAGTGCAGATACAAGCTGGTAGCATGGATTGAAACTAGAAGTGGTGTGATCTGATTAAAGAGCTATCTTTTTTTCTTTCTTTCTAACTCTGTATGTTACCCTCCTTGTAAGGCTCAGTTAACAAAATAGATATTGTAAAAGGGAATTCTCTCACTGTTGTGTGCTGATTTTTGACAAACTGCTTAATTCTAAGGAGGTAAGTTGTACATAATGTAATGCTATGATTAGTTTGTGTAGTTTTTATACATGTGGCTAATGTTTTCCAAATTGCAGAAAAATAATTGCCAGAACATATAACTGGTAGAAAATCTGCTGCGTTCCAAATGTGATTTTGTGTGTGTGTCAGTACTTCCAAAGTCCTGGAATAAGTTTATTTACTCAGAAGTAAATCCCATTGAGTTCTGTGGAACTTATTGCAAAAGCAACATCTTCTGACATCTTAAAGCAGGGATGTTGAACCTCAGGCCTATGGGCCAACTTCAGGTCACCTGGGGTCCCAATCCAGTTCTCTTATGTTCCTGAAATCCACTCCCCAATCACTGGTGATTTCCTTGCTCTTATAAGTTTTTTCCCCATTGTAAAAGGTTGAAATGCCTCCTTTAAGGCTTAGTTACTGACAGGGTAAGAACTTTAAGTTAAAGTATGCTGGTATTTTTGGTCTGCCCTTTTTGCCTTTGGCTCATCCCTCCCCCCCAATTGGAGTGCAGCCTCCAAAATCTTTTCTGAAATTGAATTCAACTCTCATGTTGAAAATTCTATAAAGAATGCACTTGCAGTTTTGCTACCTTCATTAGAATGAATGTGAGAGTTGCCTGGCAGGAGGATGATAAGTTCTCATGTAGGAGCTTCTTCTGTATCTTTAAAAAGTAGAATTGGGATGCAAGAAAACTATTTTCTGAGTAGATTGAAAAATAAATTTAATTATGAAAAATAAACTTAATTATGGAAGGCTTGAGGAAGGGCAATACACACACACATCTATCTATCTAGGAACTTTAAGTAATCCCCATTGAATACAGTGGAACTTTATACCTTAAATCTATGTAAATGTCTATAGATTATAAGAAATGATGATCCAAATAAAAAAACTTGATCTTATATCTTAAATGTAGAATGTGAATAGTTTAGTGTCTGCTGACCACGTCTACTTAAAAAAAATTGTAGTGTTGTGCTCTGGACTTAATCTAGAAAACAACAACAACAACAACAAGACTTGTGGCATGTTAAAGATAAACAGATTTATTCTGGCCTAAGTTTTCATGGGCACTGTCCACTTCATGAGATGCATGAAGTGTTAGACTTAAATTGGCAAATCTATATATACATGCTGTATGGGGTGGGGGTGGGAATGTAAACTGTTGTCAGAGGGAATTGAAATGGGAGTACAGACAGTGATGGTTACCTTAACAGATGTTGTTCACAAAATGTTGTTGCATGATAACAAAGACATCATTGCAATGGTGAGCTAAATAACATTTGTAGTGTGTTTAAAACAAACACCTTTGTCCTTATTCAATACACAGCAAATAGAGTTGACTCTCTTGATTAATTGTACTTCAGCAATTTAATTAGTATGCCTTCTTTTTCCCCTTTATAGATATAAAATCTTACAACTGAACAGTCCAGAGCTTCCGTTATGACTGCTAGACCTTTTGAAAGTCCTCCGCCTTATCGACCGGGCGAATTGTAAATATCTATTTTTTTCATTCTTATTGCCAGTTCATATTATTGCAGATAAGTAGTGTACACTGTTAAAGATACGAATTCTGGCAACTCCCAACATTAGTTGTATAAACTGTAGGTACCACTGGTATTATGCTGAATACATTATCAGTAAAACAATGCCCATTTTAAAAGTGATATTATCTAGCGATTGTGAATAAAACACAGATACACTTTAAATCTGAAACTGCAACATATTTGCTTTGCATGGGGTCATAGATTGGTCTATGTGATTCAAGGGCATAAGAGATCAGTCCTTCTTGCCCTGGTCAAATATTTACACCATGATCATCAACAGTGGTAGGCTATGCAACTGGGTGGCTTGTTAAACATCTTAAGTACAGAATCCACCCACCCCATCCATCCTTATCAAATTGCCTTATAACCTCCCTCCGTTTAAAATATGGCTTACAATTTGGTAGAACACTGATGGAGTGAAAATGTATGTTTGGTGTGTGCAGTTAGCCACGGTACTTATGACCCTGGAATTGTGATGTTGAAGTGGGAATAAATTGTGATTTTACATCAGTTAGACTTATTTCTGTGTAACATGCTTAGGATAAAGCTATGATTTATTAATGCAATGACAGCATTGTTAATCTTTACAGTTTATCTGTATTATCATAGCACTGGCGAATATTAACAGCCCAGTTGTTACATTATAACATCTGCTCTTGTCTTGGTAAAATGTTTGGTTGTTTCATGCAAGGAGCTATTTTACTGAGAAAGCAAATATTTAATAATGTGCAATTTCCAAGTTCATGAGTTGAGGGTTTGAGATACATCCAGAGTGCTCAGGAATGTCACAGTGGAAGTGGCTGGCAAAAAGTACCTCTTAATCAAGGTAGTTAGAATGGAAGGTTGACATTATTGGGAATAGATGGTCCCTCTGTGTTGATTATGCTAGTTTGCCTAGTCCCTGTGTTTACTGGTTCATTGTGCCTATTAGCTAAAAAATGCCTACAATCAAGGTGCCTATTGTTTATAAAAGACTGCCTAGGAAGTGACCAAGGGAAATTATTTCTTAGGGCATTTTACATCCCATGAAACTGGTTTTATTTTCACTGGGTAAGAAAATGTGCCTGGTTGCTACTGGAGAATTTTGAGACAAAGGGCTGCATTTTTCAAGCCAGTGCAATGAGTTCATCTAGCAAAGCAACTATTGTCTGGCCAGTTAGGAAATTACCTTTGTCCCTATGGGCCTGCCTGGCCCTACAGATTATCCAGCATGTGGGCGGCTCTCTTAATTCCATAAAAATAATCCCAGGGCAAACCATGTATTGAGCAGTGATCTGATAGTGACTTGATTTATGTCTCTTCTAGAAAGCATCCAGCCTCTTTCCCATCCACCAGCAATACCTACTCATTGATTTTTAATTGTTACAGAGTTGACTGTGGGAGTGTGTGTTATGAGAGAGTGTGTGTATCACATGCACATACACATTCAAATCAGTTTCATTTAAATCTGGCTTTCTCAAGTAAGATGTTCTTCCCTCTATCCTGTGACAAAATTTATCTTGCCCCTACCCCTCTTATGATACCCAAATAAGGACCACTTCTTATATTCTGTATTTTGATGCAAAATCAGCAGTTGACAGATACACATACATAAGCAATCATGATAGCTTGTTTTTTCTCTGCCCTGTGAGCTCCTGCCCCCTCCTCCTCCTCTTCCTCTCCAACATCAATCACTACTGAGCATGCAAGGTTCTCCCTTCCAATCATTAAGGAGTACTTGATGTGCTAACTGCTGCCACCCTCCAGCCCAAACTGATTGGGGGGATTTGTGGGTATGTTCTATAGAATGGCCAAAGAGATAGGAGGGAACTTATTTCTAAGAGTAGGAAAGGGAAAAAGGGACTGAGACAAGATTATTTAAGCCATGGTGCATTGCAGTGTGTGTGGCAGCCGTCACATAACTGAATATTCCAGGAGGTTGCCATGTCTTCTGAACCCAGTCACTAGGAGTTGTTGGAGAGGAAAATAACACTCAAATAATCCTATAGCATACCATGGGTTATTTGAGGGTTGTTTCTCCCTCCAACTACCCCTGCTGCCCATGTTTGGATAATATGACAAACCATTGCAACCCCACTGGAGGCTGAATATGTAAAATGGCTCCCAATTATATGGTGATATTAAAATATACTTAAATAAATAAGCTACTGTGGGCTGCTGTGATCATGTGAAACGGAGCAACGGAGATGGGTGGATGGAAGAGGGGAAGCAGCAGCAATGGGGGTTCTATCTCTTAGCTCAGAGGGAAGGTTTGGGTGGGAAGATCTTTTCCATCTTATCCTCCTCCTGCAGCACTTTTCAGTTGTAGGAAGTACTTGGCATGCAAGGAGCTCCTTCCAGTATTCACCGCTTATGTGCATGCACACACAACTTCACTACTCTAGCTGGGCAGCAGCAGTTTTGGCTGAATACAACTTCGTGCTGAAAGATTTTGGGATGAGGGAGGAAGAGGAGGTGAACACACCCACGTGTCCTCCATAGAGCCCTCCTCAGTTTGCAACAGGGGTGCAAGAAAGATTAATACTGGCTTTTAGAGGTTCTTGCCTCCCAGAGTTGAGTGTGATGTCAGATAATGACCGTGTCCCTCTGGTGCAAGGTCCTGACAACCATAAATTTTAGGTTGGCTGCCAAGGTCAGTGAAGTTCTGTGGAACCACATATAGAATATATGAATACCATATATTGACTGTTTCAAAGATGGCAGCTTATGTATATATATATTATATAAAATATGCTGATCACGTTTGGGAGGAATCTAGGGAAATAAACTTGACATTTCAGATTCTTATTTTCTCTAATAGGTTAATAGTTCCTAACAAGTATTGTGTTTTTTGTCTTCATAGCAAACCTTCACACTATGCACCAAGCAATAATACATATGGTGGCGAATTTCATTCTCAGCCCATGTTTTCTCAGCCTGCATATTCTTACTATCCAGAAGATGACGTGCAACACTTCTACAGATGGACCTCCCCTCCAGGAATAATCAAGATAATGTCAATTCTCATAATAGTGATGTGTATTGGAGTCTTTGCTTGTGTTGCCTCCACATTGGCTTGGGACTTGGACATGTATGGAGGTTCTCTGGGAGCTGGATTCGCTGGAGGTTATGGAGGCTATGGAGGAACAGGCTTTGGAAGCTATGGCAGTTTTGGTGGCAGCAGTGGTTTTGGAGGTTATGGTAGCTATAATGGTGCATATAATTTTGGAGGAAATTATATTGATCAACGAGCAGCAAAAGGCTTCATACTTGCAATGGCAGCTTTTTGCCTTATTGCTGGATTGGTGGTTTTTATAACTGGCATTACCAGGACTAGCATGGCCAAGACAAGGAAGTATTACCTTCTTGTGATAATAGCAAGTTCTGTCTTACTCTTCTTGGTGTTCATTGCTACCATAGTGTATATTCTGGCAGTCAACCCAACTGCGCAAGCTTCCGGATCGATGTTTTACAGTCAGATTTCTATGATGTGCAACCAATTTTATGGAACTACTAGTACAATCTTTGTGAATCAATACTTGTATCATTACTGTGTGGTGGAACCTCAGGAGGTATGTAAATGCAATAATAATTATATAATGCAAAATGCAAAATACTAGTTGTATTTGAACTCTGAATCAAAGGCACTGCTAAGTAGTTAAAACCTAGTTCTGTAACCAAACAGTTATTTTAGTGGTTTATGCTATTCAGTGGAAGTTTGGTAGCTTTTGTATCATTGTAATCTTCTCTTTTTACTTTGAGCATAAGAACATAAAGAGAGCTGTGCTAGATCAGACGAAAGCCCATCTAGTCCAGCATTCTGTTCTCATAGTGGCCAACCAGCTGCCCAAGAGAAACCCACAAGCAGGACCTGAGTGCAACAACACCCTCCCACCCATTTTCCCCAGCAACTGGTATACATAGGCATACTGCCTCTGATTCTGGAGATAGCATATAGCAATCAGGACTAGTAGCCATTGATAGCTTTCTCCTCCAGAAACGTTCCAGTCCCCTTTTAGAACAATCCAAATTGGTGGGAAATGAGGAATGTGAAGTTGCTTTGAATCACATCTCCCTGTGTTATATTCCCGAGGAAATTGTTCCCAAAGAACTAGAGAAGGGATGGGGAACCTGTAGCCCTCTAGATGTTGTTGGACTTCAATTTCTATCTGCCCCAGCCAACCAATTGTCTAGAGGTAAATGAATCTAAATTATGAGGTGAGAGCCTGGACTTAAAGGGAACAAATGTTATCCTGTAGTTCCAGGGTTCCAACCTGGTTTCTTGACTTCATCTATTTACCTGAGTCAGATTGCATCTGTAAACTTTCAGTTCAAATCTATCTCACCTGGTTAAAGCTGTAATTGAATGATTGAAATGCTTGCTAGGAAGCAGCTGGTGTCAACAAATCTGGCAATCCTTTTAGCTGTTCTTTTTATGGGCTTGCCTATGTTAGTCCTTGATTGAATAACCTGTGATATCTGTCTTCGGCAATTATGTGGATCGAGAATAACTCTGGACATGCTGAATGATTTCGAGCAAGTATCAATTTTCCGTTGGTAAAAAGTTGAACAGCAATGATTAACCTCCTAGGATTGTTGCAAGGATCAACGAGAGAGGATTTATAAAATCCTCAGAGAAAGCGATAGGGATGTTAAATCGCTACAACCATATTTTGATGATTGCAGGAATGCAAGTGTGTTCTTGCCCAAGGGAGCTGTAGGCTAATAATGAAAAATTATGCTTACATTTGATTTTTCTTTTCAAATAGCCTGATCCTAAACATGTTTACCCACAAGTAAGTTCCATTCAATTCTGTGAGATTTGTATCTGGGTAAAATGCTTAGGATTTTGGACACAAAAGTTACCTGAAAATCTGACCCTTGACCTTTGTGGGAGCGCTGCAGAAGTGAATGTGAAAGAAATTGCCCTTTCTTTTTGTTGCTCTTCTGTCTTCTATAATATACAAAGGTTGTCTGAAGTTGGAAAAGAGGTGGGCCCTGAGAGATGGGCCAAGCAAGCAAGAAATACGTTTTTAATTGTGATCTTCTATTCAAATGTTTTAAGGATGTTTCTTGCATTGATGTTGGTTCTTGAGAACGTGGCATATTTTAATAAAGCTTGCACATACAAATTATGGCAATTTATGACACATGCAAATAGGGATGCCTACTTCTGAGTCCATGGAATGGCCCAAGGGTGCCTTTAAAAAACAACAACACTTGTTTGAGTTTCATGGCTAATTAAATTCAGGATTAAACAAACACGGTCTTAATTATAATAATGAAGACAATTCTATGTCACTCTTTAACATTATTTCTCTTAACATTGCTAAAGCTTGCACATCTGGAAATGGAGCACATCAATTTGAGTAATTATATGATTAGTTATGTGTAATAAATTTCTACCTGCCTTGTGATGCTGATTGCACTCAGGAGCACTTGGCATGTGAAGATTAACTCTTACAATAATCCTGTGAGGCAGATCTTTATTTTTACTTTGGGTTATCTGGAAGCAAAGGAACTAGGGCCAAAGACTACGTTGCCCAAGTTTGCTGTGGCTGAAGTATGGTTTGACTGATAATCAACCAGATCCAAGAAAAAACATTCAATGGCTCCACTCCACTACTTATTTGTAATTTGAAAGGAATAGACCTTCTATTTAAACTGTACGTTTTTCTGGTGAATTTTAAAATGCAATAAAACATCAACATATTGATTTTTCCTTCCCTAGGCTATTGCCATTGTATTAGGCTTCCTGATTGTCGCAGCTTTTGCCATAATAATATTCTTTGCAGTAAAGACCCGAAGTAAAATTAATTACTATGGCAAAACGAATATCCTCTGGGAAAAGATAAAAAATTATGATGACGCTCCCAATGTAGAAGAATGGGTAAGTTAGCCATTTTAATATGTTTGTGGAACCGTTTGTAATAATAAAACAAGATGTGCACCAGTGCTATAGCTGCAAGACCTCAGAGTTATTTGGTTTTAAAATATATGAATTATAATTAATTTTAATGTGTTGCTGTGTTAGGAAGCCTTCAGTTCTATCTCAAGTCACTTCCCTAACCGGTACATAGCTTTGCAGTGAATACAGTTTGAAGCAGGGTTTGGGGGTGGGGGGATAGTCCAAGGGGACAGAGTTAGATGGCTGCTCCCCCCACACTGCTGTGGGGCAGGCCACCTCGAGAATATAGTGGACAGACCCCTTCCACCCGACTCAGATGGGATGGGTACAATGTGTCCAATTCTGACAGTTGTGTAAAGTTGCTGAATCAAACTAAGAGCTATTCCAGTCCATGTGAAGCTGGGTTTGTTCATTGCACCAAAAATGTAGTGTTTGTAGCTGTTTAAAGCGACTGTGCTTGAAAATTAGTATGATTTGCAACAATGTGTAAGTGTTGTTAAACTGTATTCTAATCTGTGAGTAGGTGACCTGGTGGCCTCCAGATGTTTTGGACTACAATTTCCTTAATCCTCAACCAGCATGGCAAATATGGATTATGAAACTGTAGCAGTTGTAACCCAACATATTTAAAGGGCCCCTTTTCTAAGCAATATTTGTTGAGTTATTTGTTTTAAAGTTAATTTGTAATATGAGGCCAGGCCAGGCGCACTTTTCTTGCCTGGATTGCACTGATTGTGGTGAATGGGTTTTCTTCGTTTTGTGTGGTAGCATGTAAACTTGCAGTTTGGTCTCACAATGAACAAGCAAGATGAGTTATTCACTGAACATGGTACACTTTGAGCAGAGAAAAACGCCCCAGGCCATGATCACCATAGTCAAGCAAATTGGCCTTTGGATTATGCTGCTGTTTGCAAAGTCTAAGTGTCCCTTTGAAAATGAATTCTTAGTTTTTCTATTCCAATTTATCATTTAGTTGTGAGGTAATAGCACAACATCTGAAATATAATGTAAAGAGATATGTAAAGCCAAGCACATACAATACATACACCAAAAGTTTAAATAAGCACTATACCTTCTTAAACTGGCAGTGCTTAATTAGATGATTTGGAAACTGCTGCTAACCTGGCTTATTACTGTCTTTTGTGTAGTATTCATTGCATAATTAGATATTTTTATTACTTGCTTGTGACACTGGCTTGCTTTGACCTTTATCCAGAGGGTTAGGCTAAAGAGACTGACTACTTTATACAGTGCTTTCAATGCTATGAGGTAAATGTTTCGGTGAGACAGTTTCAGGGCGTGTTCTTCACTAGCTAATGAACTTGTTTACTCATGTTTCACTCTGGTTGGGAAGGAGAGAGTAAAACTCAGTCAAATAACCAATCCCAGTGAACAAATCCCACAGAATACCTATGGTCTTTTGTGTTTATCGTGAGTTAGCAATCCAAAGGAGAAAATTGTAGTTGACTTCTAATACTTGAGCTGGCTTTAGGTGAATAAATGCATTTAATGCTTTGGAGAAAATCTCTGCTGTTTAAGGTCAGGAGATGTTTTTTTTACTTCTGTGCAATTGTGGTTCTTTTTATATATAATATCTCAGTGTACTTTCAGATATATGCAGTGAATATACTGCAATCTATACAGATTTACCCACATATTGCCCCAAGTACTAATAGAGCCAATTATAGTGCACGTGACAAGTTCATCAGCTTGTTACAGTTGATAACTGGCTGACCATAATAATCTGAGAATCAAGTAGAAGGCAGTGGGATTGCATTTATGTTGCCTTCTGGCTTTCCCTCAAATTGTCCTGGGTCAGCCATAACCATAGAGTTGGGGTCTCTGACCTTTTTGGGCCAGTAGGTCACATTTGTAGTTTTGATATTGTTGTGGGTGCTCTCATAAAATGCCTGCTATGAGGGGGTTTACCCATACAAAAAATGGCTGCCGTGCTGGTTGTGATGAGAACACCTATTTTCCGGAAGGCCAACTGATGACGCTAAAGGAAAAGTTAACTTTCCCAAAAATTTAAGTATAAGGCAGAGGTAGGGTGTGAGTTCCAAAACACAAAACCACACGTTTGAACCCACAGTTTCCTGCTTCAACAGAAGCTGAGGTGGGATTTGAACTCCAAATGCCAAATTGTATATTTGCCTGAACAACACACCACAAAATATGCATTTCACAGAAGGCAAAGTGATGCTAAGAGAAGCACATGCACAAACAAAAGACCCAGCCACACCGCACAGCCCCCCCCATGGTAAAACACCCCGTCCCAAAGCAATACCAAAAACCCAGACACAACAAACCAGGCAAAACACATCCCATGCTCCCCCATACTGTGTGGCCCCCCAAGACTTTCTCTACCACCCCCCAGGTTACATCGAGGATCTCGGCCATAGACAGTAAACACAGTTTCTGTTATTGAGCAGTATATTAAAGGGCTTCTCCAATGCTCAGTATATCAAGCTATAAAACCAAATTCAGTCAACTATCACAGATTTTAGAGCACTCTGAAAACCATACTAATCACCACAGTTGAAATAGTAAGCCGCCTGGGGAGCTTCGGCTATTGAGCAATATAGAAATAACTAAATAAGTAATAAAATGTTGTAGTAGAGGGGAAAAAACAGCAGGAGAATACTCTTCTATTTTACTCTCTCCTCATGCTACAATAGTACCTTGCTTAATATAATATCACTTAGAGTCAGTCCTAGGATCAAGCTCTTAATTATATCTCTGTAATATGTGCCATTTATGAGTGAGCCTATAATCATTGTTTTGATTTAGGATATATCTGCACAGATCTGGTTTGGCAGTAGATCTAATCCAGTTGGACAGGAAAGTCCCCACAAAAATGAAGGGACCAGGCTGACTGGGGTCTTTCCCAGCATCCCTTCTTGTAGATTGTACCTTGTGAAGTGACTCCACCATTACTGGGTCAGTTCTGTAGTGCCAAGCCATGGTTTGGTGTTAACATAACCAAGCCTCAAGCCTGCATGCTCCCTTTTCCTGTCCCTCTTCCCTTTGTATATCCAATTAATTCCACTTCCTGGTTTGTGACCAACCATAGTTTGCTATTGCATATTTAACAGCAATTCATCATTTGCTATAACCCAGAGAGCATAACGAATTAAGAAGAGCATGTGAAGGGAGGAGAGAGCACATAAGCACAGGGTTCATTCCTGTATTGCTAAACTAGGGTGATATGAATTGACCCTTGGGCTAACTGGTATCATCATCAACAGGAAGACTTCTGAAATTGATTATTCAATGCATCAGTGTTCCATCACAGCCCCATACATGCCCTTTGAGTTATTTACATATTACATAGAGACAAACTTGGGTTTACAACCAAGCATACTCTCAACAGGTAGGTGCTGCCAGTTACAGCTTTCTCAAGTATACGGGTATATTACATGTGTTTGCATTCAGATTTCATATAATTAGGTGTACCTGTTAAAATGTAATGCGAACCACTATACTCTGTCTCTGCATGTTCTGTTACACTCATTCATACAGAGTTCATATGTAGTTTTCAATTACATAAAACATGAGAATGATTTGCCAGAGCTTTGATTGCTTATTTAGAGAAATAGTCCTGTTTACCATCACATTGATGTGTAAGTTTGTATGTTCTTATTTCTTGTATGCTACAGTCAGCAACACAAAAATTCTGCTCTTAGCTAAAGTGCAAATTTTATGAACACCTACATGTTACCAATTAAGTTAGATTTAGGGGATGGGAATTTTTCAAATCTCTGCTATAGGGGCCATATCTAGTTAGAATGTAATGCTAATACTTAACGCACTTGGTCAACAAACCATCTAAACCAGCTAAGTGAGCTAAAGATGAATAGGATATAATTTGGGTTAGTCTAGTTCTCTAGCTTAAATGGTTAGTGGAGTCATTCCATTTTTTAAGGAATGTTCAGGATTGCTGCTGTTAGTTTGTGGTGTGTGCGGAATAAGGTTGAAAGCAATATAATGGCTGGGAACATGATAAGCTAAAACTATGCTTTCCTAATAACTGAGACATCAGCAAATGATGTAACCAAGTAGCTCATTATCAATGCTGAGTGAAAACATTGTTTAAAGTTGCACTACCAGGTGAGTATTTTTGAGAACTATACAAGTATACCATGGCTCTTTGCTGCTTTTCTAATATGTGATGTTGTTTTTCTTCTAATGTACGGTTTAATTCAAAATTGGTCATCTTGAACACTGTTCAAAGCAGATAAGCAGGATTAAAAAAATCATAATAAATTAAAATCAGCATGAGCTGTCATCTAGAGCTGTTTACTTTTCATGAAAAAGGAAAGGCCAAATTATTCAAGAATCAATGTGAATCTCCCCCCCCTCCATCTGAGTGGCTGTTTCTGTTGTGCTCTGGGGAACTTAACTAACAAGGCATGGTGTGTCTATGAAAAGCTGTAAGCTATTGGCAACTCCTTATCAACTTTTAAGCCCATGAAGAACTTTGTCTTTAAACCTTTTGATATAGTAGTGTCACATAGAATAAACTGTAAAAGAATGTCAAATATTTTAAAAAAGAGAGAGAGAAAGAACATGTCCCCTTTCCCTGGGGGCAGGGAGGGGGGCTGGAAACTGCTGCACATACCCATGTAAAGCTTGGAAAACCAGTTAGGCGGCTCTTTTGGCCATTTCCTCCCTGGCTAAAGGAAATCCTAATGTGAAAACCTATAGGTATAAAGTTGAAAGTTAAAAGACGTAACACTGAATATTAGATGTAATCTGAGAACAAACCATTCCTTTGTGAAGATAGGTACACCAAATTCTTGGATAGTTCTAAAATCCATATTAGTATAATACCTTTATAAGGACTACTGAAGGATCACAAAAATTGTGCACACTTCTGAGATCTCCAGATCTCTTCATCAGGCAAATTGTTACAAAAAGCAGGTTTGGTGGCAGGGGAGGTTGGGGGATGGCGAGAAAAAAAGAAGTGGAGAAGAATGACTTGACAGTGAAGTCACAGTATCTCTGCATTTTGAAAATCCCAAGATGAAATGAGGGCAGACGATTTGCAGACATTCAGATTCAGCTCTGCAGGTCATGTGATGGTTATAGGCTGCTCCCATGAGCAACAAAGGGGAAAATGTTGGTTTCCCCATTTTGGAAATATAAAATCTGTCTGTAATTCAGATGTGTTTAATTCTTGGATGGTGTACGCATTGACCAAATAATGATACATGGTAGTTTACAAAACCTGTCATGCTGTGATTCTAACCATAGTGCTTTATAAATGGGTGTTCATCTTGGCTTGTTACTGTGTAGTCTTAACATGAAAACTGTTGCTGGCAAGGAAGGTTTTGCTCCATTTCCTATGTAATGGCATAGTTAAAACTACAACCATGGAAAGACGCATGTTCATTTGAAGCCATTACAGATGGGTCAGTGAAATGTCTCTATAAATTCTCTGTCTCTCTCTCTCTCTGCTTTTATGCAGGGAGAATTCTTATACTTTTTTTAAAAAAAGTTATTTTTAACTCGCTCCTCAGCTTAAAAAGGCTCCTGGTTTGACTTACAATCAGCAAAAAAGACAGTCGCTGCCCATAGGCTTATAATCTAAAAAGTCATGACACACAAGGAAAAATAGATGAGGAGGGAAGAGGAAAAGATGAGCTCTTCTAAGTAGAAAAGGAAAGCATATCTGGCCCGCTGCAGCCTTAAACGTTTGTATTTAATACGATTGTTGTCTTCAGTATGCAGATAATGCCTTGCACCCAAATGGCATTTGAGTTCTTAATGAGAGTTTGTACCAGAATGGCTATCCTGTTTCATTCTATTCTGTGATGTCATGCCTCAGACCTAGAATTTCCAATGCTTGTTTTCACAAATTCTGATACCCTGGGCTGAACATTCCTGAACATTTGCATGGGTTGTTCCCTCACCTCCCTGAAAACGATTCCTGAAAACGATCCTGGTAAGGTGTGGAATATGGTGTCCTGCCTGCCTCAATTAGCAGCAGTCTCACAGGCATTCTTCTAACTCAGATGTAGCCTGATTGAGCAGGCAGCTAGGTCCAGCACACAGCACACTGGGCAAAAGCCAGGTCCAAGGTCAAGGACAGTAGGGAGCACAGTGGCAATGCTTTTTGGAGCTCTGGGCTGTGCACCCAAACTCCCTGGCATAATTGAGGCAGCAGAACCAGTGCCACCACCATTGTCATAGGCAGGCTAGAGGAAGTAAAGAGAAGTTCAAAGCAGTCTGTCTGCCCCACCCTCCAAACACTGGAGCTGGGTCTGCAGGCTGTTATTCAAGTGAGAGCACACCGCAGCTGGATTCTTCTCTGGGAAGGTTGTTTTGAGTGAGCACTGAGTGTGTATTGTATTGAGCTTTCCCTGTGGAATTTATTTCCCAGGGTGGACCTCCTGGCACCCTTAATGATGACTTTCTGCTGACAGGTGAAAATGCAGCTGTTCTTGAGAGCTTTTCGATTGGCTCACTTGGTCTGCATTTTAAGCTTGCTTAAGCATTTAATTAGCCAGTTATGCTGTGGTGGCTGGGTTATTGCTGGACAGCTGGTTTTTTATTTTTTATTTTAGTGTGATAATTGTTTAGACCTGTTTTAATTGAGTTTAACGTTGTTGTCTGCTACTTCACGTACTGTTTTGCGTAAAGGAATGTGACTCAGGGTGCAATCTTATGCATAGCCAGCAATCCTATACACGTCAGGCAACCCGTTTGTCTGTAAGACTTTCTTTAAATACCAACAGTGATAATCTTTTTCTGACAGCCTATCGTGACATTTAAGAATCTGAAATCGAACCAATTAAAAGTGGAATAAATTGTTGGGTTCTGAAATGGTGGTATCTCATTCAGTACTATGTGTTTATCTTTAATTTGACACATGTATATTCTTCCAGGTCAAGAATATAGAACCAGCAGCACCCATGCCAGTAGCCGACTATCCAGATCGAGTAGCCAGTTCTGTGGGTTACTCAGTTTCTGATGCTCCTGGACGTCAGATCTACAATGACAACAGCTACAGAGCTACTCCGTAAGTACACTGTCCCTATTTTTCTGATTGAGTGGACACAATGCAACAGAAGGCCAACGCGGCACTATGGTTAAACAATTGGGAGCATGTTGTGGTATCATCTGCTTCCTCTCTGATTCCACCTTTATGAAACATGACTCTTCCCCACCTCATCAAGCTTTATCATCACTAAGATTATTATTGATGTAACTATTAGCAGTAATTAGGAGCCTATATACATTACTGATTGAAAACGGTTTAAAATGGTTTATAACAGTTTTGAGAACTGTTGGGGCCCAGGACACACTCCATATACAGTTTTCAAAACGGTTTCAAAGTGTTTATCCTCTAAGTTCAAGCAAGTTCCCTGCCTACCCAGGATCTTAATCAAAGGGTAGTCATGGATCTTGAGTTAACCTGGTTAGGCCTAACTGTAGCTATCAGTTAGATGGCAGCTGTTAACTGAAGGTTGGCAGAGAGTGGGATAGAGTGTAGAGTTCATGCTCCAAAAATGGAGGCAATCAGCATTATTACACCTGCATCTGATCAGCCCAGAAAATTGGTAGAACAGTGGATTTTTAAAAGCACTGTTAACCCTAATGACTTCATAGGTAGTTACTCATGCAATACGTTAGTGCAGGATTCATTCGTTACAGTACTATTTATCTATTGCAATTGGAGGTGTGCTTAGGCCTGGTGGTTTGTTTTTACAGTATTTTATCCCCTTCAAAAAAAAAATCTTGGCTAGTCATGATGGCTATATACTGCAGTAGTTTTTGACATATGCAGACCTAATGATAAAAGTACTAAAAATGTATAAAATATACAATATGCACGTGCACACTTACATGAGCAAAAAGCACGTCTGTTTGAAAAGTGTGGTTTCCATGTTACACTGTTTCATTTTCATGTAGTGTGTTTGTTCCAGTATTTAATCATCAGCGTTTGTATAAGGATAGCCAGTATTTGGATAAGAATAACCAATCAGCATTTTGATAACCTAGGAAGTAACTGTACACTTACAGTGTAAACCTGTGTAGGCCCATTTAAAAATATTTTGGCGTCCTAGGCAAGATGCTATTTTGGCACCCCAGTGGATATGCCACTCCCCCATCCCTTGTTTTCCCCCTCCATACCCTGTCTGTACCCCTCTCTTCTCCCCGCCCCCTGCCCTGCCCCACCATCACCACTCCCTTGCTCTGATCCAACCTCCTCTTCTGCAGCCACCATCCTCTTCCACCTCTTTACTCTCCCTGCTGCCTGCCTCCCCCCCCCTCCTCCCCGATCTGCAAGGGGTCCATCCTTAAGTGAGGCATTCTGGGTGAGTTGGCTATGAAGATCACCTATTCTACTGAAATTAAAGGAAGGACCCCTCAAAGCACAGCATTTGGGCTTGGCTGACTCTCTGATATTTATTTATTTATTTGTTATATTTGTATACCGCCCCATAGCTGAAGCTGTCTGGGCGGTTTACATAGGATTAAAACAATTAAAAACAATATACAAAAATTAAAACAGCATGATAAGCTCCATCAGCTGCTTTGTGCAGCTGCTGTGGTTCTCTGTAGAGTCCACCAGATCTTTCGCTCTGGAAAATGCCTCAGAGTGAGATTGGGTGGGTGGGCTCACTCTCTGGGCAGCACAGATGGGTGGGCAACTGGCATAGGGCAAGATCTGAAGCACTACTGCCACCTTCAGGGGGATCATTGGGGGGCAGAATTTGGCATCCAAGGCAGCTGCCCTATTAATCCCGCAAAGAATCGGCTCTGATCCTATGCATGTTTACTTGAAAGCAAGTCCCATTGAGCTCTGTGGGGCTTACTGTCTCAGGTAGGTGTGCAAAAGTTTGCAGCTGTAGTCTCTTTAGTCTATTGCCCTTTAGCTGCTGCTGTTTATTTATTACATTTATATCCCAATTGTTTTCCATTTTGCATGAAACTGAAGGCAGGTTACATGGTCCTCTTGATTTTATTCTCCAGAACAAACCTGTGAGGTAGTTTAGGTTGAGAGTCAGTGATTGGCCCAAATTTTCCCAGTAAGAGTCAGTGATTGGCCCAAAGTTTTCCAGTGAGCTTCACGGCCAAGTGGAGGCTAGAACCTGGATCTTCCAAGTCTCAGTCCACTACACTACACTACCCAGATTGGCTCTCCACTGCACTGTTTGACAAAGCCCTTCAGCTGCACCTTGCATTTTGTAGTGGCTGAAATGGTTTAAATGGAATCTATGGTGAAAGCAAAAAGAGAAGGCATGAAGTCAACACTTAGACATCTTAAAGTGGCACTAAAAACCTTTATTCTGAAGATTCTTAAAGAATGAGCACTACTAATACTCTATTTCCCCTTCTCTTTGAGATTTTGTTTATTTCTGACCAAATTCTTGGGTATGTTAGCTATGGTGGGACTTTACAGTAATACTCCCCCCAATTATATAATATACTCCTCAAAGTGTTTTGAGTGGTGCCTACTTTGTAATCTTTTCCTCATCAGGCTACTCTTAATTTTCTCTATTTCTACTGTGATGTTGTGTTTTTAAGTAGCTTTATCTTTAATATTTTTAAGTTTTCTTATGAAGTCTGTTTTGGCCTCAGCTGCTTTAATCAGTTGTTCCTTTAATTGATTGATTATGTTTCTGTTATGTGGATTTTGGATTTTATTTCTGTTGCCCTGAGGGCTATTAACTATAGGGCGACTAATAAACCTTAGACATTTTTTTTAAAGAGCTTTTAAATGAGAGCTAGAATTAATGTAAGTTTGGGGAAATGTTAAGCATGGTGATTTATGCCTTAGGTATGCATTTGAGATGCCTCTCCTTGTAATTCTCTGGGTCCATTGTTTAGAAAACCAGCTTGCCTCTTATTTTCCATTGCTGATTTTCCAGTGTCACACTTGTTCAACAGGCATTCCTTAAAAATTGTGTTTGATCATTAGCACCTTGTTCTATGCATTCATTGTTTGGGTTCAAAGGGGAGTGCTGCAGAGCTGTTAATCTGGAAGTATGTGAATCTTCTGTGGCTTGTCTCTGCATCTTCCTGACTTGTTTTTTTTGTCCAGAAGAGACACTTATAGCAAAACTTGTTATTCATGTTTATAAATAAAAATACCAGGTGCACTCTTTACATATATTATGTAAAATAGTGCTCTAATGAATGGTTGTCAAAGTTGACAGCCACATATTTGAGAGGTGGGGCAGTATGTGTCACTTCTTGATTGCAGAATTTCAATTCTCAAGGAGAAGAATCAGGGCACATCTTACAAATGAAGCTGTATTGAGGTTCTGAATCCCAATACTGAATGAAATAAAAGTTGATTAGAATATACATTCAATTGAAAAAATGGCATACCACATTAGCAGCATTAAGAAGGCATCCTTGCTCTCACCTTATAAAACTGTCCCTATCACCTAGGAGTGGGTCTTATTTTTTAAAAAAAATTGAACAGGGTTCCACATCACTGCTCATTACTTGCATGGCAAGTGTTTCATCATCCCAGCCTTCCTCTAGTTTGGAGCTGTGGGGGATGGGGATGCAGAAACCATTCCTGTATTTGTCTTCAGAGGGTTTAGTGTAATGATGGAGGAAGATCCATGCGTCCCTCACCAGCTCTAGTTTAGAGACAAAGGTTGAGGCTGGCTGTTTGGATGGTGAGTAGCCAAGGTACTCTGGACGTCTCAGCTGGCCAATGCAAAATGAGCCCCAACTCCATTCCACCAGTTCCAAAAATTTGGATGGCCACCAATTTGGATGGCTTTAAAAGGGGTTTGGATAAATTCCTGGAGGAGAAGGCTATGACCCCGTTCAGAAGACACTTTAAACCACAGCTTTAACCATGGTGAATAAGACTTTTTGACTTACTCACTGTGGTTTATGATGTCTTCTGAACAGGGCCTACCAATGGCTACTAGTCCTGATGGCTATGTGCTACTTCCAGTATCAGAGGCAGTAAGCCTATGTACACCAGTTGTTGGAGAACATGGGTGGGATGGTGCTGTTGCATTCATGTCCTGCTTGTGGGTCCCTGGTCAACAGCTGGTTGGCCACTGTGCAAACAAAATGCTGGACTAGATGGACACTTGGTTTGATCCAGCATGGCTCTTCTTATGTTCTTATGTAAGGGAGCAAAGGATTATCCCTGCCTGCCTGCAGACGCATAGAGCAAGGGTGTCTGCAAGCCTGTGCACACTTACCTGTGAATAAGTCACATTGAACACAGTGGGACTGACTTTCAAAAAAGCATAGGATAGCACTGAAAGGATCCTGGAGACCAAAATCAGCCAACATTTGTGGATACCTGGATTTATTATTCTTCAATGCATGAGTACTAAGATTACAAGTTAATTCTTTGTTTTGTTTGTGCATATTTGTGAGGCAATGGATGGATGGTGCAAGGGTCAACTAAACCTGTAATCATTATTCCAAACAATTGAATTGCATGCATTACAAAACTTTCAAGTAGCTATAGCTTTATTTGGGATACGTGCAGGATGAACCAGACCATTTTTTCAGAGACATTCTGAGAGTTCAGGGTCCCTGGTCCACAGAGTTTACAATCTTGCTAATTCAAAGAATAAAGAAGCTAAAGTAGGAAATGGGAATGGGAGGAATATGTAATTATTTTACTTACCTGTGCTTAGATTTGATTACAGTAGGATGTGAGAGCTTTGGCCAAAGGCTACAATTTTCATTTTAAGATTGTAACTAAATGTAGACTCCATGGCTTGAACATGGAGTCTACATTTTTCCCTTCTCCCTCTACTTTGTTCAATATCTTGCCTAATGAAGAGTTCTGGAGAACCTGAAAGCTTGCACTTTATTTTGTGATCTTTGATTTGGCCTAATAAACCCATTATGGTTATATGGATTTTGGGGAAGAAAAAATATGGCTACTCTTCCTTTTTGCAGTAGCTTTGACTTAGCTTGCTCAGGTTGTTTCTAAACCCTATGTGGCAAATTAGTCAGATCTTCCATATTTATACCACCTTGCCCCTGCGGTAAAATTAGAGAATTGTGTTAAAATATAAAATTCCAAAGCAACTCAGCTTGGCCTCTTGGTACAAGACTTATTAAACTTGTCTTATCTCTGAGGTTTCCAAGAAACTGAAATGGCAATCAATTAGTAATTGATGATTGACTTATTGGTAATCTTTAATTGATAAGAAAAGAATCCAGACAAGAGATGCCAGGTTTTATCCTTGGGTACCAGGAATTCAGTGCCCATAGTACATTTATAGTGACATCGCCCTCATAAAAATCATAAAAAGAATTAAATTAAGAATGAAACCAGGAATGTGATAGGATAAGATAACAGGAGGAATCTTCTAAGCTCATAATACAAGAGATATGTTTTGAGAACACATGCTCACAAGATAGGAGTCAAAGAAATCTTGTGTCACAAACACTCCTGTAACATGCCATAGGATTCTGAAGCTTCAGGCTGTTTTTTACTCTGCTTAGAAACCTTGGATTAAGGTGATGTTGAATGACTCATGTGTTGGTATCTATTAATGCATAAGCTTTGTATTTAACATTGATATTTTTATAGTAAAGAAACAAAAGACAAATCTTGTTTTAAAAAGTGATTCCTGGAATTAAAAAAACCTCTAGGGTGAAGAATTTAATTTTATTCTAAGATGGCGCCTGGTTATCTGAGGGATCTGAATATATTGAGTGAACTGGTAGCCTGGGATTGCCTACATACTGATAATATATTTTGAGAGAACCTCTGAACCAGTCCATATGACATGCTTAGTGTGTCATATCTTGAACTATTAACTGTCATTAATGGATAAGTAAGATGTATCAAATTTGAAGAAGTCTAGGTGACCAAGCACCTTGCACTTTTCCAGTCTGGTTGTTGATTGGTTGTCTTTATCCATTTTAAGGGTACAAGTGCTTTCAAATCCTTATTTCATTCATGTTCACAACAATTCAGTGGACCCTTTCATCTCCATTTAATCACTAGATAACTGAGGCTGAGTAGTAACGTAAAGTCCATTGGCTGAAATATAATTGTAGTTCCAGAATTAGGTCTTAATCTAATAATCTGTCTGTTGACTTTTTAGGAAAGATCAACAGACAGATTATTAGATTAATAATAATCTCATCATTATGATGATATAGTGGGATATAAAATGGCAGGAAGTATCTATCTGCCCTTGCTTGTTGTTGAAGTCTCTAATGCTGCATTCTGACTCTGTAAAACTGTTCTTGTGTACTAATGTCTTTCTGAATAGTAGGAAAATATCCTTTACATTGGGCAAGGTATCCTTCAAAGAAAGGAGCAAACACTGACAAACAAACAGACTTTATTCTGTTTATGTTACAATAAGTGCCCCACATATTGTTGATGCTTTGGTATAAAATTGGTAACTAATTGTTCTTATTTTTTAACAGGATACCTGAAGCTGCTGTTCCCTCAACAAAGGATCTAAAGCAATCTCAATATACCAACAACAGCAGTTACAATGGCTCAGCTAAGGAGCCGGCACAAAAAAGAAAAGCAGGAAGACCAAAGAAAACCAATACGGACAACTATGATGGAGATTATACCACTGGAGGAGAGTCTTGTGATGAACTGGAAGAGGACTGGGACAGGTATGGGAAATTCCACAAACCTGGCCATTGATATAGCACTAGTAGGCAGCCTGGTTTACAACATTAGAGGAGAGAACTCTTCTTATAGCTCCAGTTAATGTAGACTGTCAGGAGGGGTGTGTTATGGAGAGAAGAAAGAGTAAGAAAGGACACTGGAGTCCAATCCTATACCAGCACTTTCTTTAGGTTGTCACTGACATAAACAGGTTAAGGTTGAAAATCAGCTTCAGGAATAGAAGCCTCCTACTTGTTAGTGAATAGCTAGCATTTTGATAAGAAAATTGGATGCAATACCTTTCCTGCTAGTGAGAGAAGTGTCACCACCTCTGTATCTGTGTTTAAGTTAGTGTACATGTCTTTTATATACATCTGAGTGTAATAAAGTAAGTGTATTGACTGTGGTAGGCGTTAAAAAGTGGTTGGTGTAACTGCTTGTCTTTTAAAGTGTTGGCACAAATACACTTTGTGTATAATGGTAGGGGAGTGTAGGAAGGTGTAGGCAAACGTCATATATTGGGGTGCAGTCTTTAGAAACTATTTGCAAAAACAGCTGGCTCATCTTGAGAAATTGCTTGTATGCATATGCAGAAGCCTAGGGATGTTTCAAAACCTAGTCATAAGAGTGTAGCAAAGATTGCAGAATTGTTCATCCTGAGCTTCAGTGTTTAAGTAAAATTGACCAACGACTAAGGTAAACATGCTGCACATTAATCACAAATCTGATATAAAGCTATGGTTTTGTCTTCTGTAGTGTAGCTAAGTAATACATCTCACAATTCCTTGATCTGTCATTTATCAAACCTTTTTGTAAGCCAGACTCATAGTATCCTAAGCAAAAGGTTTGGATAAAATGCACTTCAGCCACCCTTTACATAAGCTGAAGTTCAGTTAAGCATGTTATGCGTAGCTATGACAACTTGATTCAGTTAGCTAAGCTTTGAATGAAGTCAAATGAAACTTGCATTGCTTATTAAATAAACAGTGGCAATTTCTATGCTCTACTCAGTTAAATTGTGAAAAATGCAACCTCTGAAATGCATAACTTGTCTTTGGTTTGGTGTTGTTGTTTCTAATAACCATGTATATTAAAAAAAAGGAGATTGAGCTAAAAATGGAAGTCTTGCTAAAGGAAAGCCTGAAGCAATCCACATTCTACAGATGTATGTGATCATAGCTTTAGATAATTATTACTCAATATCAAAACTGCTACAGAATGCATACCCATAAATTTGATATGCTGGCTATCCAGTTCATTCTCATTCACAGAACTAAAACAATGCCCACATTAGGATTTCAAAACATGTAACTGCAAAACACAAAACGAAAAAAAAGAATCTGTGTTACTGAATTACTTTGATCAAATGAAATTATGTAGACTATCAACATTCATTTTAGAAATATACCATGATGTGTGTTTAGAGTGTGTTCTGAGAGTAAAGTATTGCTAAAATTTGCAGAAATTGTCAGTACCTGGTTGGAATTAAGAATCTCTCATAGATATCCAGTTTGGATATATTTTAGCATTTAGTGAATATTTCCAGCAGTTTATACAGTTTAATAGTTAGTGCATCTGAAGCTTTGCTATTTAAAGGTGTTGAATTGTACCTCTATATTGTTGCATCTCTTGATTTCTTAACAAGACTCCTATAGACATGTGTGAGTTCTAGTAGAAGAGGGTAAGCATCTGAATTCTACATTTTAATGTTTGGATTAGAGAGCAAAACTGAAAGATGAATTTAGCTTCCAACTGAGTTAGATATCCTTTTCCTGTAAATAAATGATAAATGAGTTGTTTTAAAGTTTAAATTTCCTGCAGTTATGAGTGAGCCTCTCCATTTATACAAAAATTACATTTTAATCATTTGTCACCCAGAGAATATCCATCTGTAACATCAGACCAGCAAAGGCAAGCATACAAGCGAGACTTTGATGCAGGGCTACAAGAATATAAGCGGTCGCAAGCAGAGCTTGATGAGATCAGCAAAGAACTCTCTCGTCTTGATAAAGAATTGGATGACTATATTGAGGACAGTGAAGAATATAAGGTAATTCTGTCGATTTAAATATTCTGAACAGACAATACGAAAGGGTCACTTTAATATAGGGTGGATAACTTGTGGCACTCCAAATATTGGATTGCAACCCCCATCATCCTTCGCTATTGGCTGATGATGAAGGGAAATGGGAATTTCAATCCAATAACATCTGGAGAACCACAAGTTGCCTACCCCTGCTTTAATACATCCAAGGGAAAGGGCCTCTTACTAACTATTGTCTGGATGGGTGGTCATGTTAAATCTTGCTCTTAAAAAGCTATCTAGTTATGGGTATTGTAACTGCTTTTTAATTCAGGCTCTTCCAGGAAATAGGGCATTTAAATACTGTAGACTAGAAATTGCTGCAAATGTTTTTCAGCTCTGAAAATGTGGAACCTGTGAAACACCACCTTCAGATCCATTTGTTATTGGTAGGATTGTTTTGGAGCTTCCCCGTGTAATCCTGTCACACACACCTACTGGTAGAATTCTAAATAACTTTTCAGGCAATCATCACATACAACCAGCTGTAAAGAACATGCTTTTCATACAGAAGGTCCCAGGTTCCATCCCTGCATTCCCAAGTGGCAGGGCAAGGGAAGCCCTCTGCTTTGTAGAGCTACTAATAGAGCATAAAATAGTGGGCAAGATGGTCCAAAAGTGTGGTTTCATAAAGGTGATTGAACCTTTTTGAGGGGCTCTGATCATTTGGTATTTTGGAACATTGAACATTGAGACATTGAGCTTTGGCTCTATACAAGTGCAAAGGTAATTACAGCAAGAGGGAAGAATATTATGATCAGTATGTTTCCCCCATCCAAAAAACCCTTTTTAAAATAAGGGTATTGAGGAGGAAGGAAAAAGTCATGGATTCTTAGTCATGGATTTCCCTTAAGCAAGGTGATGGCAAACTATTCTTCCCTGTACCTAGCAATCTGCCCTTCATACTGCTTTGGACTCGGATATCTGTAGCTTTAGAGGAAGTAACATCCTCAAAGGAACTTTCTAATTATTATTATTATTTATTACACTTATATACCGCCCCATAGCCGAAGCTCTCTGGGCGGTTTACAAAAATTAAAAAGATTGAGCATTAAAAAGACAATATACAAAATTTAAAACCATAAACATAAAACAGCTATCATTAAAACACTTTAAAACATTTTAACTGTTAAGCCTGACCACAATGTCAATCAAACCTCAACTTGAGCTGTTAAAATGCCTGAGAGAAAAGAAAAGTTTTGACCTGGCGCCAAAAAGATAACAGTGTTGGCGCCAGGCGGGCCTCATCGGGGAGATCATTCCATAATTGAGGGGCCACCACAGAGAAGGCCCTCTCCCTTGTTGCCGTCCTCCGAGCTTCCCTCGGAGTAGGCACCCGGAGAAGGACCTTTGATGTTGAGCATAGTGAACGGGTAGGTTCATGTCAGGAAAGACGTTCCATCAGGTATTGTGGTCCCAAACCGTGTAAGGCTTTATAGGTTAAAACCAGCACCTTGAATCGGGCTTGGAAACCTACAGGCAGCCCATGCAAGCGGGCCAGAATTGGTCTTATATGTTCGAACCTTCTGGTCCCTGTTACCAATCTGGCCGCTGCATTCTGCACAAGCTGCAGCTTCCGAACCGTCTTCAAAGGCAGCCCCACGTAGAGAGCATTGCAGTAATCTAACTTGGAGGTTACCAGAGCATAGACAACTGAAGCCAGGTTATCCCTGTCCAGATAGGGGCGTAGCTGGGCCACCAGCCGAAGTTGGTAGAAGGCACTCCGTGCCACCGAGGCTACCTGAGCCTCAAGTGACAGAGATCCAGTTGTTGTCAAAGCTAGCAATGTGGGGAAGTATTTGATAATGTTACTGATCTGTGTTGGAGAAATTCCATGTGCCTAACCTCAAAATGTGTTCTTGTTTCAGAATAATCTGTGACTGAGTCATGGGCAATCCATTTAAATTTTATCTGCTTAAATATAAACTCTGGTAGAGTAGTGGAAAATCTCTTCTCACTCTTGCCCTGTTCCTTGTTCTTCAGTCCCTCTTCTAGCTTCTTTGAGATCGATGATAGTGATAGATGCTCTAGCCCCACAGACCTTGTTTAGATGACAAGCTAAACCATGGTGGTTAATCATTTTGAGTTTAGCATGTCATGTGAACCATGACTTAGTGTGTGGTGTGAACCATTCCTAACCATGGTGGCTATATAACCATGGTTTAAACATGTTCACCAACCATTTGCTGCAAAAGGGTTAGTGGAGTAACCATGGCTTATGTGTCGTCTGAACAGGCCCACAATTGGTCACTCCAGCTCTGTTTCCTCAGTGCCATTGTTTCTGTTTCCTTTTCTGTATTCTTGCTAATTCATGTTTCTTGTTTAGCCCTGCATAGCTATGAATGAGCAACTTCAACATGTGAAGCTTATTTATGCTGAGTGAGATGATAGATCCATCTAGCTTAGTGTTGTCTGCTCTGATTGGCAGTGGCTCACGGGGGTCACTGGAACAGAGGAACCTGCCTTATAAGAGTCAGAGCATTGGTGCAGCAATCTGACTATTGCCTACACAGGCAGCTTTCCACGTTTTCAAACAGGATTTTTTCTAGGAGACCTGGGAGTTGTTGGGCATCAAACCTGGGACCTTCAGCATGTGAAGTCTGTGCTCTGCACCGAGCTATGTTCCCTACTCCACCCCACCCACAAATACTGTGATCTCTACTCGATATTTGTGACAGATAGGGTTTCTTTCAGATGTATAAGTGTACTTATCCATCAAAAGATGAATACAATATTTAGCTTGTTTTTTATTCTACTTAGGTTTTGGCTAATGCATGTTGTCTAATTTTAGCCATTTTTTCTTATAGGCGGCTGCCGATGAATACAACAGATTGAAGGATATCAAAGCAGTAAGTAAATAAATTGTTTTTTAAACAATAGCTTGGTTCTTCTCAGTTTCTGATGTCTGTTTCCTGATGTCTTTTTTCATTTTCTTAAAAGCTTGCAGTATTTAGTGTTGTCCCTTCCTCAAAAGAGTAGGAAGGGGGAGCTCAGGCCACTGGTCAGGCTACAGAGCAAGCCAATATGTTTCTGTCTTCTATCATCAGGATCTTTATTGGTGTTCTTCTGCCATAGCAATTCCCATTCCTGAAAAGAGCTGCTTTTCAAACTGTTCTTTAGTTTGTCTCTTGAAAGCAGAAGCACATGTTCCATAAATCTAGTATTCTTAACATTAAAATAATTTCTTTTTTTTTTGCATATTAATACTATGTTGCATTTTATATTTAGTCAGCAGACTATAAGACCCGAAAAGCACACTGCAAGATACTGAAGAGTAAACTATCTCATATCAAAAGGATGGTCAGTGATTACGACAGTCGGAAATCATAACAAGAAGGAAGAAAATCAGTCTGCTTGCTTATATGTTTTCATAATCCTGGACAATAGGTAATGAGAGAGAGCTTTTGTTCATTTTTACTTCACCATTACAATGCTTGTGCCATGTTTACTCTGAAGTATGAACTTTGGCACTCAATATATGGGGCCTCCTATAGTTTCACTGAGTCAAGGAATTTCACCATTCTTTATATTAGGTTTGCCTATTGTAATATAATGTAGTGAACATCTTGACCTTTGCCTAACTTAACATGGAGACCCATGATTTATTTTCCTCAAGTGTGTTGCAAACTCATTTTAAAAAGCAGTTGATAAATGATAACTTTTGTGGCCCTCAAATCCACTCAGTCCATTCCTAAATGTTTCTTGCCACATGATGTACTTCCACATGCTGTTCATAGTGTGTGCTGGATGCTTTATCTGAAAGGTTAATCTTCTTTCCCTTGTTTTCAAAATATAGCAACCAATTTTCTCCAACTAGGGTACTCATGTCAAACCAATAGTAATCATATTTTTGATTGCATAAAGTGTCAAAATGCAGCCAATGTTAATAACCCAGTATGATATATCACCAATGACAATGTGAAACTGAATGTAAATATAACTGCTTTTCTAAAATCTCAATTTGTATTTTAGATCATTTTTATTGTACAAAGGTAGCTTTGAGTAACAATGTTTTAAACTTGAATGTCCTATGCTTATTGACTATGAATTTCCTATGAGTTGTGCCTTAGGATGTGAGGCTGAATGCACACTTACCTGGGAGTAAGTCCCATTGAAGTCAGTGGGGGTTACTGCTGAGTAAGCATGCATTAGATTGAGCTGCAAGCAATCTATCACAGTTAGCTTGATTCTTCTAAGTTGCCAAATATCTAGACCACTCTGTAGTAAAGCAGATTTGATATGGCCAAAATAAATAAATAAATAAATAAAAATGGAAAACAAAGTAGAGACAAATGTTTTTACAAAAATGTTGATGCTCCTTTTAAATGTTGTGACTAACAAAGCACAAAGTCTTATCAGAAAAAAGGAAACAGTGAAATCCAAACCTTGTCTGTGCTTATTGAGATCCTATTATCTGTTAGCACACTTCTTACACAAGCTCCAGTGCTAATTCCAGTGCTATTCACTAGGCTGGATGTTGCCTGATTCCCCCATGGAAAGTGCTGAAAGTGAAAAAACTTCCTGAAAGATAAATAGTCTCTAGGGAAATGGGATGCAGAAAATAAGATGCTATGGTAGCTTCTTAAGTTGCTGGCTGCATTTGGATGTCACTCTAAACCATAGTTTAGCATGATGAGGATAAGGATGAGCTGCAGTGAAGCTTGGGCTTGTGTGTTCAAAATCTTTCTCCAATATGTGTTTAAGGAGGAGTTTGGAAGCTTTCACTTCCATTTTTGCTTAACCAAAGCTGCTTGTGTTGTCCAAACCAACAAACTGTGGTTAGTGCTAACTATGGTTTGTCATGACCATTTTCATTTTGTTCAGAGAAGCCACAGTTGTAGTCTATCTCTTCTTGACAATAGCTTGTGTTCCTGTGGTGCAGACCACAGATGGAATCAGATCTGTCCCTGCTTTTGGGATGAGGCAGGTGAAAATGTATGGTAGAAGATACCATATACATGCAAGACTCTGGATTCTGGACAATACACTATATCCAACATTATGTGCATGGACTTACACTCTCACAGTGGGGCTTTGCTTTCCCCTACTCCCCACTGTGCCCCTGCAGCCTGCTCCAGCGCATCCACCAACCCCCTGGAAAGATTTGGGGGGACTGCAGGGGAGAGAGGAATCCATTCCACTAGAGGAAGCCATTCTGTTGGTGGATTGACACTATTGGATGCAATATAATGGGTTGGATCCAGACTTAGGGCAGAATCCAATGGGGTGCTGTGCCTCCGCCATTTCTGTTCTGCAAGCAAGACCCACTGCTTGTGCAGTGGAGATTTAGCACTTCTGGAAGCATCTGGAAATGAGTGGAAATGCTCATTTCTAGAATGGGGTAGTTCAGCAGAGCTCGCATAAGGGAGCTCCACCAATCTGTCCCAATCCAGAAATGAGCATTTTTGCTCATTTCAGGGCTTCTTATGGGAAACATTAAGTTTCCGTTGCCCAAGAGGTGGATCCTGCTTGTGCAACAGAATTGGCAGGAGGGGCCTCTTGCGCAATGGCTCTATTGGATACTGCTCTTAGATATATTTAGAGCATTCCCATTGAAATTGGTGGGACTTAAGTTAATTGTGACTAACAAGTCCCATTGATTTCCGACCCAATGTTTGTTAGGGTTTCTATAGGCTGTAAAAGAAGTCAACTTTCCTAAGACTGGATTTGGCCAGAAGAATAGAAAATATGTTTTAACCTGTCCAACTGGAATGCAATAATGGTGTAAAGGCTGTTTTTTATTTCTCATTTTTATGATACAGTGTCAATAAAATTATTTCAACTTTTGCATATGCTTAAACACAAATGATTAGTATTAAATGAACATGCTTGGATTTATTTCCATTTATAGTGTGCTCTATTGTTAAGGCTTTAAGGAAGTGACAAAATAGTCTGTATATAAACTTCCAGAAGGATAGCTGTGTCTGTTGTAGCAAAATCAACAAAGAGCTTTGTGACACCTTAAAGACTGACAGAGTAGAGTAAGCTTTTGTGGACTAGAGTCCATTTCATCAGGTGCTTCTGTTACTATTCATCAACTGAATTTGTTGTTGTTGTTGTCTTTACACATTTTGAGATTAGGCAGAGAAATTCCCTTTTCAGTGGTGGCATCCCATACCAGAGATACTTGCCAATGGTAGAATCAGTGTAGTTCCTTTTCAGCGCCAGGTAGAGATTTTTTATTTGCCTGGATGTTCCAGGATGTCAGCTAGCTAGTTTTAATCTGTTTCACATTTATTGAGTTCTGCTGAATTTTAATTATATTTAATTGCTCTGTGTTTCCATATGGTTGTTTATACCCTTTTTTATTTAATCTTGCGAGCTGCCTGGAGAGCTTGTTAGTTGTAGCACAGCACATACATCCAATGCATAAAAGCAAATGTTTTACAGAACAAAGGAACTGGGAATTCAGAATAAATTAAACAAGTATCAGTGTACCCTTCAATTTAAACTAGTATCAGTAGAATAATAATAATAATAATAATAATAATAATAATAATAATAATAATTTATTTATAACCCGCCTCTCCCTACGGATCGAGGCGGGGAACACAATGCAAATACAAACATAAAAAAGTTTAAAAAAATTAAAACAAGAGAAATACATCATTAAAACATTTAATGAAGTGGGTATCAAGGCTTAGTTACCATTTCTGGAATGTCAGAAGGGTCTTCTAGATCATTTTAACGTTCATTTTAGAGCATGCTTTAAAAGGAAACTTGATCAGTTAACATGGGATCGTTTTATGAACAGCAATTAGCTATGATTGCTAAATTGAAGTTCAATGCATTTCTGTAAGTTATTGAGGAGCCCCCCTCCCCAAAAAGGGAGGGGGGAGCTTGTGGGCTTCCCTGAAGCACTGAGTGGCAAAGGATTACTCTGGTTCCCTGAAGCATTTGGCACAATTGATCTTGCCCAGAAGGGTGGTTCTTAGATAAGCAGCCTCCGGCCTCCATTGTTGCTGGTTCCAGTCCACACAGCATGCAGCTGAAACAGGAATAAGGATCAGGGGCGTCTCTTTCCTGGAGCAGCTGAGGCCGGGCTCTTTCACAAGAGAGTAGAAAGGGCTAGGAGATTATGAGATTGCGCATAGTTAAACTACGGAATTCACTACCACAAGATGTAGTGGAATGACCTGCCGGAGGAGACTCGTCAACTTAACAGTCTTTTAGAATTTAAGAAAGCCATAAAGACTGTTCTCTTCCGGCGGGCATATCCAGTGGAATTTTAGAATGTTTTTAGGATGTTTGGGTATGTTTTAATGCAGTTTTAATAATATGTGTCATGTTTTAATCAGTTTTATGTATTTTATCATATTGTTGTTCCCCGCCTCAATCCAAACGGAGAGGCAGGTAAGAAATAAATTATGATGATGATGATGATGATTATTAGGGGGTTGGATAAATTGGAGGAGAAGGCTATCAGTGACTACTACTTCTAATGGCTATGTGCTTCCTCCAGTAGCAGAGGCAGTATGCCTAAATACACCAATTACTGGGGAACATAGGCGGGAGGGTGCTGTTGCACCGTGTCCTTCTTTGTGGGTCCCTGGTCAACAGCTGGTTAGCCACTGTGTGAACAGAGTGCTGGACTAGATGGACCCTTAGTCTGATCTTATGTTCACCCCATGTTTGTTGTGACTTCACCCCTTCCCCTGCTGAGATGCCAGACAATAAAGAGGTCTGCCATGTAATCCACAAAGCTTTATTCAGCAAATTTCTCTTCATGCTTGGAGAAGTGAGAATGCTAGGAGCTTTTCTCTAAGCTTAATTAGGATAACTAAATTAGGCAGTTGCCTTTTCAGTTAAAAGAGAGTGTTTCCCCCACAGCCTAAATGCCATTTTAACTTGGGGGGGGGTCTTTCTCGAGATGTCTTTGGCGAGTGGCTAGCCTGGTAGACTGCCTCTCATCTGCTTGCAATTCCACCCGCTTGACTCTGTGATCTGTCAACTCCAAAGTCCCCTCCCCCTCGAACAGTGACTAAGTTCCCAGGGACCGAGGGAGGATGGGCTATGAGTCATTGGCATTCTCTCTGATAAAGCCCTGGGAAAATTTCCCCTTGACTCCTGAAGAGTCTTGGAGGATCTCCTCTCCCGCTTCCTGGCTTGGCTGGTAAATTTCTAGTGCTTCTTCAGATTCTGAGTCTGATTGACCTCCTGATACCACTTCCCCCACACTAGGGAGAACAGGCCTGATTCTGACAGTGTTGTACTTTGCCAGTCATAGCAGGAATCCCAGGTCAAGTAGCTATAGTGGCCACGTCAACTTGGACAAAAAGGTTTATTTCACTTGTTTCCATTCTGCCTTTTAATTAAAATTAACAAGACAGTTAACAATATCAATAATATAATGAACTAAAAATTATTCTAAGCGATAAAAATTATTCAAAGTAATTTTAAAAATACCCACATACCATTTGAACATTTGAAATAAACATTTGAAATGATAGCAGCATAGGATGATAAAAATATTAAACATGGGGAGGCAGGGGAAGACATTGTTGCAGGGAAGGGGAAAATAAGATGAAGTTGAGTGAACAAAGCTTACATTCTCAATCACAATTGATTATTAGATGACCCGAAATACATTACGTAGTTTGTTTATGCAGACTTTCTTTAATGTGTTTGAACTGTCAACAAGCAAGACTTCTTAATTGTTGCTATATCTCAATTGTCTTCATTATAGTGCTCCATTTAATTCAAATATTAACATCACATTTTCTTTCTGTCCAGGCAATGGCAAATTGTAGAATTTGCTGATAATCTGTGGTGGAGATCATTCGGGCATTCCTGTTGTGTGTTTACAGAAAGTGGGGGAGCATGTTAGATCCCTCCCTGTCATTGCTCTTGTCACTAGAGCTTTCTCTATCCACACAATCTGAAACGCTGCATAATCAGTGTTCTGGGTCATATGGAAAGTTCTCACATATAGAGGAGACTATCCTCTTTACCAAATGACCATCCATATGCTCCCCCTCCTTGTGTGTTTAATAAACTACGTAATGTGTTTAATAAACACATTGGGAATGCCAGAATAGGGTTTATGATTACACATAAATCTTAGCTGGCCCAGATTATATGTCTTATAGCTTTCCTGCCCTAATGAAATTAAAAATAGGAAATCAATTGGGGTACAAGTGCCTCTACTGGAATTATCAGCAATTCTGATACAAAATGAACTAAAACCTGTCATGTCAGGCTTTCAAGAAATTCTCTACCAGTGGAAGAATATTTTGTCAACAGTGTTAAGCAAGTTGGAAAGGTTCCAAAAATCTTGTTCTTTATCTGTTCTTTTTTGTTTATAAGTTACTTAGAGGCAAGTTTTGGTGTTGCCATTATGAACTAAGGATATGTAAACACTGGTCTGCTCTACCCTGTGGGAGAAGTATTTCAATAACAGAAAAGAAGTAATACAAACAAGCAATACAATCCACACCAATTTTCAAATGAAATCAAGAGAAGGAAGCTATGGGTGTGGGCTCATGAACTGCATTCAAAAGACTTCGTAAGTGTTGATTCATCAGATCTTATTGCCTCCTAATAAATGAATAATGTAAAACGTTTCTATTCTTTGTTGGGAGGTATCTGTGGACTCGGGGGTACTGCCCAACATCAAAACTATGCAAATAAACCATAGGGCGTTTTATTTTTAAAGCTATGTTTAATTGCACATACTTGTAGCATAGAGGTATATTATGCTTGCAAATATACAGATGTTGGGAAAATGTAAATTATCAGCTGTTAATGGTGGTAGTAAAAATGTTTTTAAGCTTTAGTCATAATCAATTCAACCATTGCAATGTTGTTGAAATGAAATATGTGAGATTGTAAATTTAAATAGTCACAATTTTATAAAGTGCACTTAGGATTGCCTAGTCATCTTATAAAAGCAAACCATTATAGAACAGCAGATTATAGTCCAGAGTTCTTAAGGCAAACGTGGGATTTATTTATTTATTTATTCATTCATTTAAAAGACAACATTGAAATGAATAGAGGTCTGCTGGCAGCTGCAGTTCTTGGAGGATTGATTTCCCCAAACCTTTGAACCATTTACAGATTTCTTTGGCATAAATAGATTGTGGGTGCTTCCAGTCTGAGGACTCCTAGCGTTACCAAAGAAAAGGCATTGTGTAGCTATTCTGTCTTTACTTCAATAACAGATTTATTTTTGGGAAGAAAAAAGATGGAAGGCGCCGCAGGAAAACACAAGCAGGTCACATGTGGAAGACGCCATGATTTAGACCTTGTGTAAAATTCCATGAATGAAGCAGTGTGATTTTTGTACTGGCATTTATGAATTACTTACATTAAAATACATTTCTGAGTGATATACAACATAATATAGTATAAAGCCATAATAAAATACTGTATGTTATTACTGTACACTGAAGACAAGAATATACTGAAGACAAGAAGATGTTGTGGGAAAGTTTCTTGGAACAAGAACAGTTGCACAATAAAAAGTTTCATGTGGAAGCACCTTGAGACTGGCACATTTCCAAACTTACATTTTGCACTGAAACATGACAAGTCTTTGATATCGTAGCACTTAATTAGGAAACGTTGATAACTTTTGTGAAATGTTGATGATGCAATCTGTAATTTAGCATATGTGTACATGATCTAACATTTCTTTTATTGGTTACGTTCCACCCTTTTGTGTTTTACTTCTTTTTGTATGGTGCTACTCCTTAATGTTCTTTCTCTTCCCTTCTACCCTTCTTTAAGACATTACACTAATCCAAGGAAACTCTTAGGACACAACTAACAGCTGTGTAAATTTAGAAAACAGCAAAACATCTCCATCTCTTAACTTCGTGTCACAAGTTTAAATCCTACTTAGATTAGACTCATTCAAATGAATGTGATTTATGTTAGTCATGTTGACATAAATCCTATTAATTTCAATGGGTCTACTCTAAGTAGGACTTATATGGGATTTTACCCACAGTCTCCTGGCAATTTTATTGTGTTCAATGGCATATTGCTGAGACGTTGCCTTGACAAAGTCATAAATTTAGAATTGAATTGTATGGCCAGGTTCAGGTACTAAATAGCTCTCTACATAGTTTCATCTGAATACAAGTATTAGTTTGGCTTCCTTGAGCAAAATAAATGCAGCCTTCAGTACAAGAGAATGGAAGCTTGTGTACTACTATATTTGGGTTTATTTGAGCCTTGCAACTAAACCAACAAAATGTATTTGCTGCTTGTCTCTCTGTATCTATGGTGGTAATTTGTGAGAAATTGAAAGCCTAAACTAACAAGATCTCTTCCAGTTTACAGAATCTTTCCTATCTTGGGCCTTAGAATAGATTTTCTCATCTCAGGTAATCAGGTGTATGGCTATTTAGGTGCATGATAATTCTAGAAATATTTTCTCTTAAACACACACAGAGACAAATTCATGCAACTGCTTGGTGGATCATGGGCTATTGCATGTCTTTTTACCAGTTAACAAAGGCTGACTTGATGACCTGTAAGCAAGGATAACACTGCTCCCCTTTCTAGCTTAGAGATTCAGGCATTTCTATAACCAAAGTGTTTCTAATTTAGACACAGATGTCTTTTGAAATAATACTACTTTAAAGCTAGCTATTTTTACTTCCTTGCATTGTTCTATAATAGTGTGCACAAGGTTTTTTCCCATCTCATCTTTGAGAAAATTACTGTTTATTAATGTTATGACCATAGTTTCTGTCATGCAAAGTAGAGAAGTGGGGTTTTTTTGGAGACGCAAATTGATGAGTTTATTGGGCAATGTATCAAAAATCCTTTTATCACTAAGCAGGCTACCATTTGAAAGTTGTGCTCATCATATGTAAGGCCTGGAATTTTATGATGTGAAGAGTATGGGAAATGCAAAAGAATTTTGGAGAGGTAAGTTTTGGATTTCTCTTGCTGCAAACTGGTTGGAGTGAGAAAGGAAGCTGAGCAGAGGCTTCATATGCTTGCAGTTTACTAAAACTCAGTAGTAATAAAAACAAATTGCAAAGATATCATAAAATCAAAGAATAGTAGAGTTGGAAGGGGCCTATAAGGCCATTGAGTCCAACCCCCTGCTCAATGCAGGAATATCATACATCAAAACAAACCAATGCTAAAGAGCACACAACTGTAATTGTATTGGGTAATGCTCCAAATATGGAAACAATTATACAAGACAAATTTATACAAATACCCAAATGCTAATAAGCTAAATAATTATTAAACATTCCACATGTGTGTTACAATTATACCAGGTGATTTTTTCAAATGCTGATAAGCTAAACATTTGCTACACAGGCAAGATGTGTGTTAAACAATCAGAAGAATACAACAAGCACAAATAAAGTACAATTGTTTAGCACAGATGTAAAGATGAAAAATAACAGGTTTTTTTTAAACTAATCAGATAAGGTGCAAGCACCAAGAATAGAATGTGGAATTCTATGACATATTCCCATCTAGGCAGGGTATCCAGTCTCATGGCTTGAGGCTTTATTTCTCTCCTTTGCCAGAGAGTTTGGTGTGGGGACCAAATAATATATCCATCCATTCTAAGCTTGATGAAACAACATGTCCTGGAAGTCAATGCTTTAGAATACAGTGAATGTGTGTTGCTTCTGAAAAGGCTTGGAGCTACAACATGTGGTAGTCACAAGTTTAGGACGAAAGTGAATGAGACACTGGTGGTTTTGTCTTTTATGTAAAGCTGTGTGTGTGTGTGTGTGTCAGGATAGGAGCAGGGAAATGATGGTGGGAAGGGGTTTTGTTCAAAGCTTCTCGTCCAAAAGCCCGTGTCAAAATACTTATAAGGTACAAAAGATGTGGTGTTCTAGACATCTTTCAAAAGTTGTGGCTGTCCCAAAACTTCCAGTCTTTTGAGCAACTGCTGGGGCATTTAAAAATGACAGATCCCCCAGGTTCCTTTCTAGGGCCAATAATGATATAAGGTACATGGATGAAAGAAGCATTAACTGCTGGTGTATAGTGTACATAGTTCCATACTGTCTAATCTTTCTGACCTGTCTAACAAAAGGATGCCGGGATTATTAATAAAGGCAGAACTGGTACCACTTGGTAAAGGTCACCTTCAAATATCCACTCTGATTTACATGAGGCCAATCCCGATTTGGGCTACTTAATATAGTCTGTACCATAATTTTTACTGTACTGAATTGAATAATTCATAGTTGGCATTTAGATTGCAGCTCCAGAAATGAATTGGTTCTTCTGTTTGTTGGGCTTAATGTGGGAAAGAGCCTGCCACCAAAAGAGAAGCTATGAAGACTTCTCTCAACAAGATTGTAGAGGTGATGACATTAACTGGTGTCAGCTGGAGACATGCAGAGGGCCTGGAACCAGACCAGCAGGAGGAAGGAATGAGCCAGCAGCAGGGTGGCAAGAAGTAAAGGCTGGACAAGTCAGGCATCCCTTTGTTCAGCCGGGAACCAATAAGACCCTAGGTATTAATGTTCAAAGAGCTATCTCAGCCTTCTGAAAAAAGAGCGTTAGGAAAAAATAAAAGGCCCTTTATATTGGCATTCAAAACAAGCGTTTAAGGCCCCTGCTACAGTATCCCCATGTTCTGCTTCTGCTTTAAAAATGCCATTAAAGAAACACCCACCACGGTTAGACAACTGGTGTGTTATTTTCATTAACTTCTTTCTGCAGAGCTGCTTCCAGTTTCATGCTGTTCTTAAGGATGATGTTTACTCTTTTCTGGTTACATGCATCCTTCTTTACTTGATCTCCAAAATGTTTCAACAGCTTTGTCTTGAGATGCTGAACTGTAAATTTACTTGATATGTCTTTGAAATCATGGTGGTAAATCTCAAACAGAGCCATGTACTGTTTGTGTATGTCCTTCGTGACATGCACTTCATTTTTAATTATGGACTGCTCAACAAAACCACATATGGCTTCAAATGCTGTTATATGAGCCTCTTTCTTGATATGCCATGAATTCTCCATAACTTTGTGGGATGTTGCTTCTGCCTTTTTTTTTTGTCTGAGGTACGACATGTACCATGGTAGAATACCTCTTTGACAATGAAATCTATTTCATTTATATGTATCAACTCTTCTCATCCTTCAGCATGTTTGCAAACTGTTTGATGCTCCTTTCAAAGTGTTTGTTACACACCTATGTAGTTTTTGCTTTACCCCTCAAAGTTTTCTGTCTTCTTTTAGGCAGAATATGCATTTCTCTTCACACATACATGTACCTGATGGAGCTCCAATGTCAAAACTAATGGAACAAAGTGATTGCACTGCATTAGGCTGAGCTGCAGATGTTGATCCCAAGTTTACTGAAGATTCATAAACTGATGCTTTAGTTGGTGTGTTGTCTTTGGAACATTGTAATGGTAATGCATGATAATGTGATACCATGTGCCTTCGGTGGGCACATCAAGAATCTGAGCTTCAGAAATCCTTTGACTTCATTTTCTGTCTTTAGCACAAATACTTTGTACATGTTTGTACAGTATCTTCCAAGAATTCACATATCTTTCCTTTGTCATCATTATCTCCATCTCCTACATGCAAGATACACTTCCTTGTTGAATCCATCAGAGTATCCAAATAGTTAAATGTTTTCACTGCTTACTATGTGATTACTTTCTCATTTCACTTTGTTTTCCTCAGAAAATGAATCAGTTCATTTTCCAATGTAATTCAGTGACTGTCATATAATTACTGAAAATAGCATTTGCTTCAGTATTTGGAATATTTTTATTTATGCTACAATCAAACTGTCCTATCTTAGACTATCCCTTCCTAGCTAGGAGCAAGGGGGAGCTAGTGCCTTTTATATTTGTAATAAATAGGATATTTTAATCTGCCCATGCTCTTTAGGCATTTTGGTGTTCTAAATCTGTGTGGTTTGCACTGGGTAAGATTTATTCCATATATAGCAGTGGTTCCCTCTCTTGGCTCCCAAGGTGCTGTTGGACTACAGCTGTCATCCTCCTCAGCCAACATAGGTAATGGTCAAGGATGTAGCTTTTGTCTTTCCCTCACGGATGACTGTCCTGTGATAAGAACAAAACTGGAAGATGTGGCTGGAAACACAGGAGGCTTACAAATAAGGGGAACAACAACAATATATAACACAAGAATCACAAACAGTTAAAAAATTAAAAAACAAAAAATACATCATTAAAAACATTTTAAAATTAATCTGGATAGGCCTGCCGGAAAAGAGCAGTCTTCATGACGCTCTTACATTCATGAAAACTGCTAATTTGTCTAGTCTGGGAGCGATGGAAGAGAAGGTCCTCTGGGTAACACTCATCAGCCTAGTTCTGGCTGACTTGAGTAAGTTGTCTTTATGGTCCAGAAGGATGACATCAACTGGACCATAAAATTCCATGAAGGAAGCAGGACAATTGCACAATAAAAGCCTCCTCTGGAAGACCCAAAAATACAAGGAAGAAAAGATGGAATAGCTGCACAATGCCTTTTGATTTGTAGTGCTAGAAGTTGTCATCTGAGACAATGGCTTACAACAGTCTTGCAGTGTAATCAGTTATTAGTGTGCATATTACAATATCAAGACTATGACTGCATTGGATTTCCACCCAAAAATCCTCCCCACAAACCTCATTTCAGCTCCTCCATCCTTCTCCCAGCCCAATCCAGCACTCATTTAACATGCAGGAGCATGACGTGCATATAGTCACATCACACCTTTTAAAGGCTGCAATGGTATATACATGTTACCCGGGAGTGCTTTTGAATAGACATGTATAGGATTGTGCTATACATCTCTTTTTTAAAAAAAAACCCAGAAAAAGAAAAGATTTGTACAAAAATAAGTCCCAAGTTCAGGCATTCCAGTATATGCTGCTACCTTTTATTTGGGGGAGGGGTACGATGATATCAACAGAAATCAAGGTGGGGAAGTGGACAAGTATTACAGCTATACTGTAATCCTTGACCACCCCTCACCTTGATTTCTATTAAAAGCTCTTACTCCGACCCCAAGAGAAGAAATGAAAAAGTCATCTTGAAATTGTAAACACGCCTCGTGTATTAGTTTACCGTGCAACTTCCCGTCTGAGGAAGAAGCATATACAGCCCAGCGACCGGGGCGGTGGGGGAAGTAGCATTTCTAACAGTCTGCCCTTACGGGAACTTCCAGTCTAAGTTCCAATGTAAAGGATATAGGAATTTCACCGCAGAGTTTCCAAGGGATAGAGTGCCGCCGCCGCCGCCGCCGCCGCCGCTCTGTCCTAAACTATCTGGTCCAATGCATATAATTCCTATCAGAAGTTTAGGCTACGTGTCACATAAACACAAAAATAAATAAATCCTTTTTTAAAGATATTATGGCCCCACTCTACTTTTCCACTACGTCATGGGACACTTTCATAGCGGAACTCTTCTTCTTAATATTTGCGCTGCGACCGGAATGTTTAAAGTGTTGTACTGAATCAGAGAGGCGTTTTTCCTAGCGGGGTTCTGAAGCTTGTGTAGATCTCTGTCTTGTGCAGACATTCACCGGACTCCGTTCTTCTCCTCACTTATTTTCCATCTCAAAAAGAGAAGGGAAGGGAGGTGACTGTGGGGATATTATTAACCCATTCCGCGGCCAGTAGGCGCTGTGGGGATAAAACGCCTTTCTGCTAAACCTGCTCCTAGGAAAGGGAACCGTCCACCGCCTGACGTGGTAATTATGCTTGACTTTCTTTGGTTCTCTCGGTTTTAGAGGTCCTAAAGTTGTGATATATGATAGCGATCTCAGTTTTTGTTGTTGTGAGTGTCTTTTTTTTAAGGCCTTTGAATCTCCCCCCCCCAATACACACACATACACACAAAGCACTGCTTGTATTTTCTTGTCATTGTTCATAATCAAAAAGCCACGCTACGAAGAACCCCGTTATACGTTCATTTTCACGCTGTGATTGTAAATGTTTTATTACTCTTCACAAGTCAGCACTGCTGTAAATGTTTTATTACTCTTCACAAGTCAGCACTGCAACCTGTGGCTCAATTCAAACTGAAGCATAGAATTAGTGAAGTGTGTTGATTCTGCTGAACTGAGATGTTACAACCCACTTCAAATCACATCTTCCTCTTTTTCCTAGTTTTAGTATCTCAGATGGGGCTTTGTGGTTTCTGAGGGTCTTAAAGGCTCAAGAGATTTCATAAGGGCTGTCTGTGCTGGCTACACTCAGTTGCTTTGTGTAGCAGGGGTGGGCAGTTAGAAAGGCAAGGATTTCTGACTCACCATTATTTAACAATAGCTACATCAAAATGACTTCCCTACCCTAAATTATACTGCTGAAATGAAGAAATGTTGGGGGTAATCAGGAGTAGACTTCTGTGTGGAAGAGCTGTGAGATCAGTTCTGGTCTCAAAAACATTCTTTGGCTCATAATCCTTTACTTCTTATGGCCTTTTCAGCAGGATCCAGTTGGTGGATCTCTAGTAAAACAAACAAACTTGGTTTTACAAACCTGAAGTGTTCCTACTCCTACTGTATAGCACATATGTACTGCAGATAAAATAACTTCCTTTTTGCATCTAGTGGGATGCAGTCATTCATAGATTCAATCCATGCATGATAATACAGTGTGTGTTTTGGTTAGTTATCCATTGTGGCATATACTCCACTGTAATGTCTTGAAATGTTGTGTTTAATTAGAATGTAATAATTGAGTTTATTAGTTTCTTAACTAGGACAACTTGAGCACAGAGAAATGGATGATGAACCTGAAAGAACCAAACGCTGGGAAGGAGGTTATGAAAGAACATGGTAAGTTTCTTTTTACATTTTTTTTTCATTCTTTAAGAATTGCAGACTTCTGTTGCATATATATTATAATATCCCCTCCTATTCTTTTTTGATTCTAGGGAAGTTCTTAAGGAAGATGAGTCTGGATCATTGAAAGCCAGTATAGAGGATATTCTCTATAAAGCCAAGAGAAAACGGTAAGCTCTAAGCTGTGCAATGTAGGCTGAGCAATTCACTGAACAATTGAGTTCACTACAAAAGACACTTCAGAATAAACTCCATTTTGGTGTAATGTTACAAGAAATAGTTGAAAGGTTTTCAAATGATCCTTTTTATGAAGTTTTAGCCAATTAGATTAACACGATATGGCACGGAGTGACATCAGTGTAAAGAGGCCACACAGGCAGGGGCAGGACTGGAGAGGCCATAGGATTGTTTGTATTCTGGCCTCTTCTCTCCCCTATCCTCCCTGCCCACTGACATGCTCTGTTCTGACCTCTCCAAGTCTGCTTTTGTAACCTTGGGAAGCAGTCGGTGCAGTTCTTTCCACAGCAGTTGCGAGGTGGAGTTATTGCTTGCTGAAGTTGCCCTTCTGAGGTTGTACCAATGTCTACAGTCTCAGAGGGGGAATGCCAAAGAATCCTATGGTCCCTGGAATACTGTCCCTGGTCTGTAGGATCGCCCTTCTTAATGGTAAGTTTCCTTGAGGGACCCTATTTGGACCAAAAGATTACAAATAAATAAATTAATTAAATAAAGAGTTTTGAAGGAAGAAAGAAAAAAGTAAACTTAAATCTTAGTTCTTAGGTACAAAGTTCTTATAACAACCAGTGGAATGGAAAAAATAATATCAGTGACATATAGATTATGGATATTCTTCAAAATGTATGTGTCTTAAGTGGCAATCTGTACACGCTTTCTTGCGAGTAATTCCTATCGGGCTTGCTTCCTATTGAACTTGGGACTTGCTTCTACGTAAATATACATTAAAATGTATCTTATGTATTTTATTACCTTGGAAAAGTGTTGAGGTGCAATTTGTGTTTGTATTTCTGATGGAAGTAGCATAAAATGCAATGTATTTTAACATTTTAAGCTAAATAGTTTTAGGAACACAAACTATTTAAAGTTAAGTATTTATTCTTTACTCTGCTATAGATGAAGGTTTTTATCTGAAATCAGTTTTTGCTTTACGCATTTCTAATGCAGCTTTATTGTAAATTACTTCTAATGATAAAAAAGTAAATATCCTGTGTAAATTATCCATTCTTTGATTATTTATATACTTTTTGTTTAAAAAAATATTCTGCTTTTCATTCTGTTTAAAATACCAGGGTGTTATACAATCCTTTAAATCACAGCATAAAATACAATGACAAAGTGGCAGATAAAACTCTTAATTCTCAAAAACATGCACAAGTTAAATACGTGCAAATAATTCTATACTGATGGTATAGAATGAAATGCTACAGGAATGTGACACTACCGCTAATGTACATTATGTTGTACTCAAATAAGCAACTGGAGCAATGCCAATAGCACTTGCTGGTGCCATGGGTTTTCTGGGGAACACATTGCACTGGTTACTGTAATTGGCATTGCATTAGAGGTTGTTTACGCTAGCACAACATAATTGATGTTAGTAGTAGTGTCGACTTAAATACTGCCCATAGGGTAATGAGGAATGTGTGTATTATTTTACAGAAACTTTGAACATCATGGACAAGTTCGACTTGGAATGGTAGGTTTTCTTTTCCTCGTTGGCTCTAAAACATATTTTGCTGTGGCTGAAAGTACTTTAATTGAAGAGGTATATTAGGGCGCAATCCTATGCATGTTTAGACAGAAAAAAGTCCTACAACTCCCAGCATTCCCCAGCCAGACATCGACTTCTTTCTGTAGAAACATGCAACTTGAAATGAAATGGGGCTGGTTCACTGAGGACATAGTCAGCTACTTCTTCTTACCTGGGTTTCAGTTTGCTATTGACAATTTGACTACGTGGGTGGGTCAGCTGCACCATCCATCTAAAACACTTCGATTGTGGTGACATCCAACCACAATCTATTTAGGCCAGTTCAAATGTTTTTTGTAAGCTTCTGGCAAACATGTCAGTCAGAAGCCCTCAGAAACTTTTTTTTTTGTCCTAGGCATAGTACAAATTACATGATAAAAAAAATCCAGCCGGTTAAGTTCACAGACGTCATTTGAGTTTACCCTAAAACAGACTGTGTTTATTGTCTTTTTCATAGCGGATGGAAAGCGTTAGGGCATTACTGAATACTGTGTCTGTCTTCCTGCTAGATCTGTTGCACAAGTGGAATCTACTGCTTGTGCAACAGAGAACTAGCAGTTCTAAAAGCAACCTCAGAAACAAGCGGAAATACTTGTTTCCAGATTGGGACAAATCACCAGTAGATACTTCTGTAAGTTCCGCTGACCTGCCCCCTTCTGGAAATGAGCGGTTTTGTCGTTTGGTGTTTGAGAACTGTTACACTAGTGGTGGCATACAGCCCGAAGGTATGAAAATGGAAAAATCCCTGCTTTTGGTTAATGGTATGGAGTTGTAACTGCAGCTTACAACCTTTCAGAGTTGATGAATCAATATTCCTTTTGGGATATTGTAATAAAATGCTGGATGCCCCAGTCAAGGAACAAGATGAAAGGGGTGATTCTCCTTGGATATAATTTTATACTATGTGCAGGTTTATATTTGAGACCTGCAGACTGATCTCATGTATGTTTGCTCAGAAATAGGTTTCATTGATTCCAATGGGGATCACTCCTGAGCAACTGTGTATAGGTTTGCAGTTTGTAGTTTCAGATATATCTATAACTGTGAAGGGAGGGGTAGTAAAACCAGAACCAATAACATTACATTTCCCCTGAAAACCTGTATAAGAGCTTATGGCTCTTAAGGTTAAGTTTTAGGGTCTGTGTTTCATATTAGTTTAATATTTAATGCTGTTTTACAAGTATAATATAAATACTAAATTTGGTTTTAATATTGTCCTCTTAAAAATCCTGATATAGATGCGCCACCTGTATGTAGTGATTGATGGATCAAGAACAATGGAAGACCAAGACTTAAAACCCAACAGGCTAACTTGTACCTTAAAGGTAATTATTTTTGGAAACTTTATTTGTACTTCTCCAAGATAGCTCTAAACTGCAGTAGTGGATAAAATGTCAGAAGTGGATTAGGTTCAGATCCTTGCTCAGCCGTGAAGTTCACCTGGTGACCATGGGCCAGTCACCATTTCTTAGCCTAATGTACCTTGCAGAGTTGTTCTGAGGATAACATGGGTAGGGACAGACACAGTGTACGTCACCTTGAGCACCTTGGAGGAAGGGAGTGATGCAATTGTAAAAAATCACCCCCCCATCATCTCCCTCTGTGAAAGCAGAAACGATTGAGATTACTACTTTTACATGAACTTCCAGCACTGCCCAGAGAAGCCCAGTTATTGGGTGGTCTAAAAGTTCAATAAATAATAATAAATATACAGTTGTATTATTGCAGCTTTCTATTATCTGATTCATCAATATGTATTTGTCTGCTTTGCTTCAGTGAACCAACATGCAGCTTGATCATAAGCATGTTTACTCAGCATTCCCGTTGAGTTCATTGGGATATAATTACCAAAAAGTGTGCTTATGATTGCATTTTTACAGAGCTATCATAAGCATATGTATTCAGAAGCAAGTCCCAGTCTGGAGAACCAGTGTGGTCTAGTGGTTAGAGTGTTGGACTGGGACTCTGTTGATCATGGTTCTAGTCTCCACTTGGTGGAGCTCACTTGGTGATTTTGGGCCAGTCACTGACTTTCAGTCTAACCTACCTCACAGGGTTGTTGTGAGGATTAAATGGAGAGGAGGAGGAGGAGGAGGAGCATGTAAGTCACCTTGGGTTCCTTGCAAGAGGGAAAAAAGGTGGGATATAAGTACAGTAATAATAAATAAAGTTGGTTCATTCATTTTTTAAAATTACATTTCTATACCACCCAATAGTCAAAGCTCACAACATGTTAAAACGGTTTTATGGTTCATGGCATGATAAAAAATAATATAAAACCTTTAACATACACTATTTAAAGCTGTTTGAAATGGTTAAAACAATTAACAATAAAACTACCAGGATCAGATAAAACAAACTAATATTATAAAGCCCCATCACATGTTGTTAAATGCCTGGAAGCAAAGGAAATTCCTTACTGGAGCATTCCACAATTGGGAGACTACCACCTTGAATGCCCTCTTCTATGTCACAGTCTTTCCAGCCTCTCTCAGAGAAGAGGAGGATGTTGATCATAGTGTACGGGAAGGTTCATGGTGAGAGTGGCTCTCCATCAGGTATTGTGATCCTGAGCTGTGTAAGGCTTCTCTGTAAGTCCGTTCAATAAGTATGTTTACTAAGTGTGTATAGAATTTGAGCCATCTTTGCTTTTAATGAATTACATGAACGGTACAGAACTAGGAAATTGACTTTTATAAGTAAGCATGTTGATCACACAGGCTAGAGAAGAATCAATGCCTGACTCCTGTAGCATATTATTAATTCTCATAAACATAATGAGAATTAGATCTTCCTTAATTTTGCTCCTGAAATAACAGTACTAACATGACTACGTTGCTTGCTAATACTTCTTAGACAAGAATGGTTAAGCTTTTCAAAATCTCTTTTGATCATTTTTTTCTAAATGTGTTTGTGTTGATAAAACTGTGGTATATAAAGCATCACTCTGGTACTGATTTTTCTAACTATTTTCTCATTCTGTAGTTACTGGAATATTTTGTTGAAGAATATTTTGACCAAAATCCTATTAGTCAGGTATGTGCACTGTGCTGGAAACAAAAAAGGCCTAGGAACTGTTGCTGCTGAAGATAATGAATTCTTGCCTGTTTAAATGCATAGTTTTCTTGGGAAATAGTGAAGGCAAGGATTGGGAGCTTAAAAATGTATATATACAATCTGGTGGGTTGGAAAAAGATTCCAAAGTCAAAGCCAATGCATACTTTGTGCCAACAGAATATTTAACAAATCAAAATACTGGACCAGGATAATCTCATTTCCGCATCAGTAAAAGACTAAAGCCCTATTTGAGCATTGTCAGTCATGCAGTTACAATCACATGGAGCAGGAGTTGAAGGCCATTCCTGGAGGTTTCTCTCCCAGCATCGTCCCTGTTCCACCCTGCCCTCACTACCCATGCGTTAGAGGAAAGTCTGAAGGGGAGGCCTCCTCTGTATAGAACTGGCTCCCTTCTTCAGTTCTTCCCTCTCTATGCATGAACTGGGGGCCAGGGGCCAGTAGACATGCCTCATTTTCTGTTCCATGTGATTGTAATTGTGCGATTAGAAAACACCCAGATAGGACTCAGTGCTACAGCTTGTATAAATGTGCATATCTGTGCATAGCTTGCAAAATTTATTTTGCTTTTATTAGCTACAGGGCAGGGCAGGAAGCTATGTTCTGCACTGAAGCCCCTGACCACTGGAAAACTGATTTCAATCCCTTCCCTTTTCCCCTGAACTTAGAACTTTTATTTTTGGTGTGAATATCTTGTTATGCCTTGTTTTTGTTGTAACTTACGGCTGTAACAATAAAGATTTACTGACTGACTCATCCCTTCCTGGCTTCTGACTTCACCAGGTATTACCTGCCTTCAAGCTTGTCTTTGCAGCCATAAAGGCTAGAAAATACTTATTAAAAAAATGGGAAGCAGAGACTCTCAGAACTTGGAAATTTGCAATATCAAACTCCATGTTTTCTGAATCGTTATTATGTAATAGGTAGATCCCTAAATATAATGGAGTTAATTATCTAACTACAATAAATTTTATAAATGTTTTCTCCTACATTTCATATACAGTTTTTGCTCAGTCTTGTCCCCAGCTATAGCTGTTGTGGGTCAAGAAGTAACAGTGGCCTCCCTATTGATCTGCAGATATTATGAGATTTTATTGCCCTATAAATCCTTTTAATAGCAGTCATATTTCTTGCAGATTGGCATTATTATAACTAAAGGTAAAAGAGCTGAAAAACTGACTGAACTTTCAGGTATGAAAATGATGTTTCTTCATTATTTTTCTGTCTTATTTTTCTTTTCTATATTATTTTTCTTTTCTATATTCCAGTCTCATCTGCCCATTCTTTCTGATATAAATGGACAGACGATATTGCCCCAATGTGCATGTTATAATGTAATTAAAATATACTTGCAGTTTATGGCTGGTTGTCAGACGGCAGTAGCAGTTATAGAGAGAACATTGTAGAGAACATTTAGAGTACGTACAAATGAAACATTACTTGAGGTCTCTGGAAACTCACTCACTGGAGTGTTTAAACAAGCTCCAGACCAGAATTGAGCTGGGGGAGTGGGGGGGGGGGAATGGAGTAGTAGCCAATGTTAGTGCTACTTAGAGTAGACCCGTTGAAATGTAGTTTGTCATGACTATAAAGTCCCATTTATTTCAATGGGTCTACTCTAAACAGGACTGTAAATTTCCAGCAAATGTTGGTTGATTGGCTGGCACATGCAGAATCACAAACCCACTGCTCCCCAGAGCAGCTTTTCAACTTTTAAAAAACGTTTGTGCTGTTTTGTAAGTAAAGCAGTGAATAAATTTTCAATTACATAAATGTGCAAGCAGAGCTTTTAAGAAATAAAAAAGGCTGCCATCCTGCCTGAAACATATGGAAATGGGCAAGAATGATAACTGAACCAGCATTTAGTTCACTGCTAAATGTATCTGTGGGTTGCATTGTAAAGGTGGTGGGAAAGCTAGGCTAATTCCATAGGAGAACAAGTGGTAGAAACTCTTGGTTTTTATGCAACTTCTGCATGCAATCTTACCTTTCCAAGGAAATACTGATGGGTTTTTTGGGGTGTTTTCATTAGCTTTTTAAACTTGGGTCTATAGAAAAATGAGTTTCGGAAGTGTGGTAAAAACATATTTTATGCCAAAAGAGTTTGCTTTCTTTGTTGTTCTTTCTTTTAACTTCAGAGACTTCAGATAATGAGTGAATTTTTACTCTTAGGGAATCCAAGGAAGCACACCTCAGCTCTGAAAAAAGCTGTAGACATGACCTGCCTAGGAGAGCCTTCTCTATATAATGCCTTAAACTTGGCCACACAGACATTAAAGTAAGTAGATGGTAGCTACTTGAAAGTGCCTTCTTGTTTCATTTTTTTGTTTCATTTTTTAATTATAGAACTATGAGTTTGTTCTGATTACAATCACCCTTAGGAAAGACCAAAAAAGATGATGAAGTAATTTAATAATGAAGTGTTACTTTTAAGCATCAATATTTCATTTCATATGGTATTCCTTATACACACAGGTTCCTCCCCTGACTTCCAGTGTTAGCAGCAAACCATAGTTTGCTCTTACATCTAAACTAGGCAAACCATGAACTTGTTTGCAAACCAGAATGGTAAACAAAGTGTGTTCCTGTCGATTTGTTCCTCTTGGTCATTCTGCAAATTAAAAGTACTGCAAAAATATTTTGGTTGCTAACATGTGCTATGTAATATTGAAAAATATGTAAAGGCCATGTAATTTATTTATTTATTTGCTTTTAGACACTATGGCCGAATCTTCAAACTAAATAGTGAATACAAAAAAGGTTGTGCGCGCACACACACACTGCATGCTAATAAATATGTGCAACTTCATCTCTGTGCATCCAACACTTGGGTTTGCTTTCACATAAGAAGGAACCTAACCAGTCTCATTGCAGCTGAAATATAAAACAAACTTCTCACATATCATTCATGTAAAATCAGTGACTCTCTGCTTTAAATTTGACTAATTAGTATGAATGAATATTTTACTCTGTACAGGCACATGCCAGGACATACAAGCCGAGAAGTTTTAGTAATATTCAGTAGCCTGACAACATGTGACCCTTCCAATATATATGATCTAATTAAGGTATGGAAAGGTATTTTAATTACTAAAAATGCTAAATGAATGATGAGTATGCTAGACAATTGAAATTACCTAGGGAGACCTGCTTGGGGGTAAATATTGTTAAAAAAAATCCTGAAAGTCTTGTGTCTTTTAACTTTTCTCTTCTCATTGGACGTGTTTTTCTCTTTATTTTCATGCAAAGTGTTTAAAGGCAGTTAAGATCAGAGTCTCTGTTATCGGCCTTTCTGCTGAAGTTCGAGTGTGCACAGTACTTGCCCGGGAAACTGGTGGTGTGTATACATATATATGTATATTTGTGTGTATGTGTGTGTGTGTATGTGGTGTGCATATAGTATGAATTATAGTATGAATCTAAACACACACTGATTCTTACATATTTAAAATGTGAGACGTAAGAGAATGATTTTCACTATCATATTTCTCTCGTCCTCATTTTTTTTAAAAAAATATTTGTAGCCATATCATAATTTATCTTTACTATTTTAGTGCCCTCTGTGCAATAATAGATTTAAGATGTAAAACTGATTGAAAATGAAGTGAAAACCATGAACTTAAAATTTATTTTGAATATGGTTGCTATACAGCTAAAGTTAAATTGTGCTTGTATCTAATATATTGTGGTAACAGAACATGGTATTTGGTGACAGATGGTAACAGATCTATGAAATGAAAGATGAGAGAAATTGCATAAGTAGTCACTTTTTTAATATAGGTCTCATATCTGAAAAGTCAGTGCTATTCACCATTATCCAAATGACTTTTCACTTAAAAACAATTTTGGGTACAGTTGTTTTGGGAACTCAAAGGTATACAGCCATTCAGTGCAGAGTGGGAGGAGATGCAGAGGCAATATTTGTCTCTGTGCTCCTTCCACTCTGTATTTTGGCTAGATGGGCTTCTTTGTCCGTCAAGCTGAGGGGCTCCGAGGATCCATCGTAAGTTGGCCTCTTGCATCCCCTCCCACCCACTGGCATTCCCCCATTAATTCCTCTTTGAGGTCACTTTTGCAAGCTCAGAGAGGCAGCTAGCACAGGGAGGGGGCCAGGAGCTCAGATTCCTGACTCCGATCTCACATCCAGGAATCTGCAAAATCCTATGGCCCTCCAGACTTTGTCTGTGGGCTGTAGGATTGCTCCCTCCATCTCTTTTGGCTTGTGATGGAGTTAGTGTAAACGTTTCTCTTTACTATTAGACTGTTGCAGCTGTTAGACATATTCTCAATCAGACTTGCAAATAGGCCCACAAGGCACTAGCCAACAACAGTGTCTTTTACTAAGCCACAGTGTGTCTTACTAAGCCAACAAATACCTGTGATAGTCGTAAGAACAAACAAATCAAAAACCTTTCACTTTTATAGAACTTCCTTACTCGATTGATTGTGGATAGTTCTAAGCACAGGCAACCAGTTCAGTGACTATTCACAAGCCTATTTTCAGTTGATTAAACTTTCATTTTTTATTTTCATGTGTGGCAGGAACCTATCATGTCATTTTAGATGAAAGCCATTATAGGGAACTCTTGATGCACCATATCAGTCCACCACCAGCCAGTTCAAGTTCTGAAAGCTCCCTTATTCGAATGGGTAAGAAGTCTATTTACTTTAATGATCCATGTACCACTTTCCATTCCCTGGCCTGGTTCAGATGAAATGGAAGGGAAAGATTACAAGCCCAGGGTTTGCTGCGATTCACCCTTGTAACACTAAACAATGGTTGGTCTTAAATCCAAACTGGCTCTATTTGTCACTTTAAATCCAGAGGTAGCTAACTTGCATACTGCTAAAGTCCAGTGTGCAAAAACTATTTTGAGTGGATTCTAGCTGCATGTGTGTCTGGAAGTAATTACCATAATTTGTCTTCTTGCATAATTGGTAAATTACATAAAAATAATTATGTGAACTCTCAGTAGAATGTATTTACTACAAATCAGTACTGTTTTGTAATACTGGGTTTTGTTAGACTTTTGAATTCAGTATGCAATATCTCCATTATAAGCCACACAGTAGCGTAACACAGGTATTGTTGGATACATATGCTTAAAAGGAGTCACTGTTCTGGAAGAAAATACTATCTTAAAATAGACATCTGCTGACATTAATGGTTATGAATGATGTGGGTTCCTAACCAACAGGGTATAACATCACAAATTATATCAGATGGCAGACTTGATGCATTATTAAAATCAAGCTTTCTAAGTGATTCAAAACAAAAAACTATGTTTTGTTTTGTTTTCCTCTCTCTTCCTTAGGCTTTCCTCAGCACACAATTGCATCTTTGGCTGATCAGGATGCAAAACCATCTTTTAGCATGGCGTAAGTAAGGTGTAGCTGGGTTAGACTTTGATCCTGTTCAGATGACACGCTAAGCCACAGTGGTTAAGTATTTAGAGCTAAACATTATGACATGGTTATGTGAACCATGACTTAGAGTGTTGTGTGAACCATTCTGGCTACATAGCCACAGTTTAAACATGCTCACTAACCATGGCTCAGAGCAGTAGCCCTCAACTGGTCCAGAACCGAAACCACCTCCGATTCCCAATCTGCAACATGAGACCTACTTTCACAATTTTCTCCATGCCCAACATGGCAGCAATAGCTTTGCCGCAACCCATATGGACTGATCTCGCACCCACTTTTGGGTCATGACCCACCAATTAAAGACCACTGGCTTAGAGTGTTGTCTGAAAAGCCCATTATGTTACATGGACCACTGTCTAAAAGCTACGTTAGTGCACAGGGTAGCCAGTGACTTCTTTGAAACCTTTTTTTCAATAGCTCTAAGAACATGAGAGACAAACTCCTGTGAACAGCAGCTGCTTATCTCTTCATCCGTCAGAAGTTATGCAGTAAAAATGTCAAAGACAGGTTTTGCTGTGCTGTCCTTTCCCAGATGTCTGCATCGCTTTTGTAGTTCAGGTCTTGAATTCTGTTCAACCAAAACCAGGCTTTGATCACTACAAATTATGAAAGTTAGAAGTCCAGTTCAACTATTTTACTACAAGAGTATGCTCTTGAGTCGCGGTGCCTATAAAGGCCTTTCCAAATTGTTTTTATTGCACAATTATTACATAGATCTTATTTTTGCCATTGAAGATATTCTAGATACCTTTCATTTGCAGGACAACCACATTTCTGCAGCAAACTGCACTAATGTTGCTGGGAAAATGTAATTCTCTTTTTCAGTGCTTGAGAAAACCTTACAGTGTCCTTAATTGTGGTAGTTTCTTGTGTATGCCTAATGCCATATCTCACCATTACAGGTAACCCTATGCAAATATTCAGAATGTTTCTGTGCAACCACATAAGGGAAAAACCTTGTGTGTTGAAACGCGTTTGAGCAGCAGCATTTTATGATCAGCGTTTTACTTGACCAGTACTTTACTCGTCATTTTTAACAAATGTTTTGTATTAAATGTGATTGATAGCACATGCTTGTGCCATACTAATGTTGTTTAAGTGTGTAACTTAATATATTATATACAGTATATACTGGAAATTAATGTGTTGCAATCACTCCTTCCTTAACTGTTTGTTGTTTGATTGGTTTATTGCTTGTTAAGGTAAACACCTTTGTTGTCTACTCTTTATAGGCACCTTGAAAACAGCAATGAGCCAGGCCTTACACTGGGAGGATATTTCTGCCCCCAGTGTAGAGCCAAATACTGCGAGCTCCCTGTGGAATGCAAAGTTTGTGGTGAGTAATTGTGTTTATGTATGTCAGCTAGAAAGGAAAGTCCTTCAAACAACAATTAACTGTAAAAGCAGTAATGGAGGCTGCAGGACTTGATTCTTGTGAAAGTTCAAGTTGCAACATAATGGTTATTGCTGAAGCACTGCTACTTATGTAGAAGCTCTTGCAACATTTGTACTACACTTGGATGACACTTCCTCCATCTTTCATAAATGATTCAGAATTGTTTTGCACTAGAAAACATTCCAATCCCAGGTTGTTCCAGAGTTCCCAGAATATAGATCTGACTGGTCCTCAGGCAGCCCGCTGCTTCTCATCAGCTAATTCCTCCTCAGATCATTAAAAAATCCCACTCAAGTGAAGTTAATGTGCTGGAGTCTAAATTATTATTAGAGTGCTGGCCCATCTTAAAACAGAGGGCAACTTGTGGCCTTCCAGAAGTTTTGGCCTACAATCCCATGATTGGCTCTGCTGGCTAGGGCTGATGGGAGTTGTAGTCCAAAATATCTGGAGGGTACAAGGTGCCCACCCCTAGTTTACAGGGTGAGTGCAGAATAGCTTCAGGACTGTGATATCTAGAAAAATACTAATAAACAATATGCAAGATTTCTTCTATATTCAAAGCTTGTTGAAGTTTAATGAGAATCACAGATATGAATAAAATTTGAATTCTAGCCCTGTGCCTTAAATGTAGCACAGCATGAGATTCAGCTGATTGAAACAAAATTATCGTAGGTAGCTGATAAACACTCTTTTTACAGTTGCTAATGCCTTTCTGTTATAATAAATAAAAGGATTTTAATAAGAATCATTGTGAATTATTCTTCAGGAATCTTTTTATAAATAACCTTTGAACTTTTTTAGGCCTTACTCTAGTTTCTGCACCTCATCTGGCTCGATCTTACCATCATCTGTTTCCTTTGGATGCCTTTCAGGAAGTCCCATTGGAACAGTTTGTAGGGGAGCGGTATGTAAAAAGATGTCTGGTTGGAGCAATTTAAGTACCTGTGCAGTTGTTTCTCTGTCTAATAGTTTGAACCTTAATGTTTCCAGCATGTAACTACTTAATTGGTTGATCTACATGCTATTAGCTCTTAAGGGTTGCTACCCTTTCCTTTAAGGAAGCCGCCACTTTCTGGTGATCCAGCTACTGTTCCTAGTTAGTTTAAAAAGATGATACTCTATTTTTATTTTTTTTTGCTTGGAAAAAATATTTTAATTGGAGTTTTTTTGTTTATAGATTTTTTAAAAAATTGTATCCACGTTATCTGTTGTTTTTTTATCTTGTATGCCGCATTGAGATGGTCCCACCCTTAAAGGCTACATAGAAATAATTTTAGATAGACAGATAAATTCTGATATGGTAAACCTTTTTCTTTTACCAGCTTCTGAATTTTGTTTTGTCAACTTATTAGTTAATCTGTTTTGAATATAAGATGTTATTAATAGCTGTAATGCTCGTTATTATCACCATCTGGGCACTCTAAATGGAAGAACAGAAATATCCAAGAGAAATGGTTCTCTGGCAGTAATCTTACTACTATTTGTAAGATTTTCAGATCAAAGCCTTCCTCTCTTCATCAGTATATGATTTCTACAAGCCCAGATATTATGTGGCATTATTTAATATAATTTAAAAAATGCAACCTTCTTGTATCAACACAAGTGAAAGAGAATCCATAAGGAACCTTCTGCTAGAGACTGCTTACCTTTTGTACGATTGGATTGTTGAGCATTGCTCTATGCATCATAAATCCTTATTAAAGGCACTGATTATTGTAGCTGAAACGTATGCCTGGCCTCTGAATAACTGGTTCTGATGATCTTATACTCTGTGCTTAAAGTAATTGGTGCTTTATGGATATGGCAGTATCATTGGTTGTTTTTACTTTTACATAATACCACCTCATGTACATAGTACAATTTACAAGAGGACAGATCTTGCAATCCATAATCTAACAAAGGGGAGACAACAGAGGAAGGGGAGGCAGTCATAAACAGGAAAGTAATAGGTATAATTTCCACTACACATACTTAGAGTTAATTACAGTAGGACATAGGTCATACAGTAGGACATAGGTCATACAGTAGGACATAGGTCATACATTTACTATTCACTAATATAACTTTGTAAATATTCTCTTTAAATAGCTATTGTCAAGGATGCCAAGGAGAAATCAGAGATCAACATGTAAGTTTTGATTATTCTAGCTAAAGCATGTTTGCTTTCTCTTTGTGCAAGTAATCTTTAGAAATATATCGTTGAAGACTATAAAATGTGGCTATGAGCTGGTTCATACATCAGCCTTTTGATGTATATGTACACAAGAGGTTTGGCAATATATTAACATTCAAATTTAATATGTGAAGTGATACATTGGTTAAAACATAAACTATTTAATCAGACAAAATACACTGATTAAGCAACCAAAATAAATACTTTATATAACTTTATATTATAAAGATACGAGGGCTTTTCTCAGTTGCATGTTTCAAAACTGATGAGCTCCTTCCATAACAAATAACTGAAATTTGGTATATACACAGGCTAGCTCAACTTGCATACTAGAAGGGTCTGTTATGTTAAAATCTAATTGACACATGTAATGTATTATCTGTTGTGATGCAACTTTTAAATTTCAAATCTTTCCCCCCCAGGTCTATATTTGTAAAGTCTGCCAGAGTGTGTTTTGTGTAGAATGTGATCTTTTTGCTCATGATACTCTGCACTGCTGTCCCGGTTGCATTCACAAGCATCCTGCACCTCCCTGTGTGTGATGCCATCCATTGATCAACACTTCTTATTAGTTTCCTGTGGGTAGAAGATCCAGGTCAACGGTTCAGGGAAGGTTGTTGGCAAAATAGGTTAAAGATGAGAGAGGGCACCTACCTAGCTGTTTGCTTATGTAAATATTATTTTCATAGCTATTCTGTAATATAGATGTGTATACATGGTTACTTGTATTTGTAATTTGTTTTTGAAAAGTGTTTAATTTGCTTTGGAATTAGTCTGAATAATGTATCTCTGAAAGTGTTAAACTAGTGTTAAATTAAAATTATGGATCTTGTTCTAATTTTTTTTTAAAGATTACTTCTTAAAATGGTAAAGGCTGCAATCTTAAGCATACTTGCGTAGAAGTTTAATTAAAGTCAGTGGGACTTAGCATCACATATGTCTAGGATCAGACAGGAAGCAACTTCTCTTCTTTGATGCTCACTCTGAACTTTGGCTCTCATGATGAAGCTGTTCCTCTGTTCCATTCAATGTAGGCAAAGGTTAAGATTGATGCCAGCTAGCAAGAAGATCTCACTTCCAATAAACAGGTTTACTGTGCTGCAGGTTTTACTGTAAGAATGTTTTCGTGTTGAAGATGGAAATTTTAAGTTAAGAAAAGATCAACTGCTTTTCAGCTTCACTAGGCAAGAGATAGAACTTCAATATGCAAGAAATGGAGCAAAGCATATGCTCTGCTCATTTTATTTATTTATTGCATTTCTATACTGTCTAACAGCTAAAGTTCTCTGGGCGGTTCACAAAAATTAAAATCATAAAGTACAATTTAAAGTATAAAACTTAAACCACAATATAAAAAGTACAACCAGATTAAAACTGAGCAACAGTGCAGAGATTTAAAATACAGATTTCAAACAGCAAAGTTAAAAGATGGAAAAAAAGTTAAAAGATGTGTAGCATGGAGGAACTTTTGTCTGAAAAATAGGTGTCCAAAGCCCCCTTGGCACATGCAGCTGGTTCTGCCATTCTTTGAATCCTACCCAAAGATGATAACGCATTTTTCACACTAAAACTACTGTAAAAATACAACAATCCAAATTCTGCCTCTTTGACAGATTTCCAGGTTCTGTGTTGAATTGCATGTTTAGAAGAAGTTCTTCTGGTTGCATTATTTGGATTTCCTAAGACTAAAGACTAGCTGAGGGGAAGGAAGGGAGGGAGAAGTGGACAGGTATAAAGGTGCAAGGAACAGAAGCAATGGTGGCAGGACAGTAAACTGGCTCAGCCCATAAGTCACACTTCCTGACACCTGAAGCTCCCGGCTCTCTGGTTTTTGAGCATGCCCCAAATACTCTCCACACAATTTCTTACAGCCAAAATGACTATTTCAAAATCAAAATTTAGATTCTCACGAGGAAGCTTATGTAGACATATGAACGGCAAAACTTTACAACCACTAAATCGGGCGGGGAAATATTTTTGGTCCGGGGGCTAAATTGCTCCCCTGGACCAATCTGGCGGCCCAGATAACGTTGAAGCCCGGCCCCTCAAAGCCCCACTGTCCTCTCTTGATATTATCCGCCACTCCTTTAAGTAGCTGCCGAGTCGGGTACCTCCTTTATGCAATGTACCACTTGGGGTGGTGCACAAAGGGACCATTTAGTCTAATGAAGAGTTCTAGAGAAATCAAAAGCTTGCACACTCTTTTGTGGCATTTGGTTGCTCCTAATAAAGATGTTTCCCAACTCTGGGTTTTGGATTTTTTTTTTCATGGACCAGCATGGCGATCTTTGTTTTATAAGGCTCTGCAGGTTGTTTCACATTACCAGCATGGTTCCTGTTGTGTCTAATTCCTTCCCCCTTGCTCAGGGCGAAGGAATGTTAGACGTTAATTCAGAATCAGATTCTGAACCCGAACAGATTTCCAGTCCGTACCAGAAGGGGAAGAGGTTGTTCCCATAGTTTCACCTTTAGAGAATGTTTCTTCTGATGTAAATAACCTTGCAGCTGAGAACCAGCCTTCGACTTCAGAAGGCGAAGGGGGGAGTGAGCTCAGAAATCCCATTTTCCGTAGGAGAGAAAAGCGAGCACAGATCAAAGAGGTTAGGAGACGGCGCTCGGAAAGATTACTTGCTCAGAAAAGGCTGGATGTTAATTCTTCTCAGAAGTGACTCTCGCTTCCTTTTGGATGGATCAACTGTTTTGTTTGCTTAGCTAAATTACGCCTTGGGGCAACACTTTCTAGTTTTAACTCCTTTCAAAGGGAGAGAAGGGATCATTTGCTAAATAAAAAATTGATTGTTTTCCTAAGAGGCCTCCTTATTGACTTCAATGTGCGCTAAAAGTTAGGGAGTCACGACAGTTCCAAACTTCTGTTTCTCAGAGTACATATTTCACCTGGATGCTTTGAGACCTTTCCACAAACTGATGCAAAATGGTGTGAACAGCATTTGTTGACAGTATGGATAGAAGACTGATGTGATTGACATAAAAATGCCATAAAGCGGGAATGGGGAACCTCCATCCTGGCCTGTGGAGGTTCCTCACCTGGCTTCTTCTGCAGACCCTGTTCCTTCTCTGTCTGGCTCTGTGTAGGAACCTCATAAGAAGAGCCGTGCTGGATCACACCAACGGTCCATCTAGTCTAGCCCTCTGTTCACACAGTGGCCAACCAGCTGTCGGCCAGTAACGGGGTGCAACATTCTTATCTCCAATCAAGCTTTTCAACTTCAAATATCTTTATTTTAGAGTTGGGCTGTACTTTGCATGCTTGAAAACTGTTACACTGGGGCTTTCCCCTGAGTAGACATGTGTGGACTTGGGCTGTTGCCTGTATCCTTGGAGGGGAAAAGTTCACATTGGTAAGAGAAGGCAAACTCCATGTTAGGCATTATTAGAAAAGGACTTGAGAATAAAACTGCCAGTATCATGCTGCCTTTAAACAAATCTATGGTGCAACCACACTTAGAATACTATGTACAGTTCTGGTCAACACACCTAAAGAAAGATATTGTAGAGCTGGAAAAAGTGCAGAAAAGGGCAACTAAAATGATCAAGGGATTGGAGCATCTCCCCTATGAGGGAAGGTTACAACAGCTGGGATTGTTCCACTTGGAAAAATGGAGGCTGAGGGGAAACATGACAGAAGTGTACAAAATTATGCATGATATCGAAAAAGTGGATAGGGAGACATTTACTAGAACCCGGGGTCATTCCATGAAGCTGATTGGTGGGAGACTCAAGATAGATTAAAAAAAAATACTTCACACAGCACATAGTTAAACCATGGAATTCACTATCACAAGATGTAGTGATGGCCACCAATTTGGATGGCTCTGAAAGGGGGTTGGTGGATTCCTGGAGGAGAAGACTATCAGTGGCTACTAGTTGGGATGGCTATGTGCTATCTCTAGTATCAGAGGCAATAAGCCTGTATACACTAGTTGCTGGGGAACATGGGTGGAAGGGTGCTGTTGCACTGTGTCCTGCTTGTGAGTCCCTGGTCAACAGCTGACTGGCCAGAGCTTTATCACAACTACATTTCCCCCCCTGGTTTGTTTCTGTGGGTTCTCCCTCCATTTCCTATGCGAGTCTAGCGTTTTGATTTACATATGCTCGGTATTGCTGCGGTACCTCAGCTTGTGCCTGTTGAATATTAGTGTTTCTGGACTTGGCCCTTTCAAGGATGAATTGAAACAGAAACTAAAAACTGCGACCTCAGAGCAAGAGAACAGCACAACGGGACAACATCATGCGAGTCCAGCGCTGAAGAAGTGGAGCAACATCGAGGTGGGTGTGCTTAAAACGATGCGTCTGATGACGGCCACAAGCAGAGGTACTGCAGCAATACCGATCGAGCATGTGTAAATCAAAACACTAGACTCGCATAGGAACCTGCAGAAGCAAACCAGGGGGGAAAATGTAGGTGTGATAAAGCTCTTGGTCTGAACCAGCAGGGCCCTTCTTATGTTCTTATGAATTACATCTGGCCTGCTCACTTTGCTTTGGCCCCAGGCACTCTCTCCTTGGCCCTGCCACCTGCTAGAATATGCCCCCAAGACCCTCCCCAAATTGGAATTTGACCCTCAAGCTGAAAGAGGTTCACCATCCATACCCTAAAGGTTGTCTATGCCTACTTCTTGGGAAAGCCAATGCTGGAAACAGCCCCTCCAAAAAGGCTAAGAATGGACTAGAATACACCATTTGAAGGAGGTAGATTTGAAAGAATAGGTGACCAGAAAAAAGGGCAAAGTGAAGGATGGAAAAAGAGCAAATTAATTCAGATCTGCCCCCGCCCCTTTTCTGATTTTTATTTTAGAATAATTTTGTTGGCTACTGATACTGGAATAACATGCAATACATTCTTTCATCTTTTTACAAATGAAATAATTTCAATTAATTTTTAATTGAAATGTTACTGAAGTGTTCCTTATGGTAATTTCCCTGAAAAGCAATAATGAAATTTCCCCACAATGCTTTGTAGAAAGCCAATGTTACCAGCTGGATAATAACAGAACAAAGTCACTGCCCTCCCCTGGTATTTGTATTGCATTCCTACTTCCTCCTTCTTGCAACAGAAGATTTTTCAGCTGCGTTCCTTTTCTGAGAAGGTTGGAAGATCATTGTTTCTTTCCAAGGCAACTCCTTTTTCTGATGAGCTGTAATTTGGTCAAGAAGCTGGAAAGAGGTAAGCCCCAGTTCTCAACGGAACTGTATTTATTGCATTTCCAATGTTGTAATGCAGGAGTCTCCAACGTGGTGCCTGTGGGGGGCCTCCAATGGCACCCATGAAGTACCCCACTACCTGCCCCACTGAAAAATGTACTTTAATAAAAACCTTAAACAACAGGATGCCAGGTTCTCCCTCCTGTTCCTGCATCTATTACAGGTCAGCTGTTGTCAGTCAGACAGAGATGGTCAGCCCTACTTGGTTTGGGTCCAGGTTACCTGCGGGATCTCCTTCTCCCGTATAATCCGCCCAGCACACTCAGGTCCTCTGGGAAGAATTTACTCCAGTCAGCCAGAACTAGGCTGACGAGTGTTACCCAGAGGACCTTCTCTTCTGCCGCTCCCAGGCTGTGGAATGGCCTGCCGGAGGAGATTCGACAAATTAGCAGTCTTCTGGAATTTAAGAAAGTCATGAAGACTGCTCTCTTCCGGCAGGCCTATCCAGTTTAATTTTAAGATGTTTTAAATAATGTATTTGTTTTTATCTGTTTTAATGGTTTATCTATTTTATTGTTTTTATATTTATATTTAGTGTTGTTCCCCGCCTCGATCTAGATGGAGAGGCGGGTTAGAAATGAAATTAATAATAATAATAATAATAATAATAATAAGATTTGCTTTCTGGCATTGCCAAATCTTCTGCCCACACAGACATCTAATGCTTTGCTTCCCTCCCACTCCTAGTTTCTAACCTCACTGTTTCTCTCCCCCAACCCCTTTCCTTGCTATTCTTCTCCCCATCCCTAGCCACCTTCTCTCTCTCCATTTCTAGCCTCTAGCCTTGCTCTTGCTCTTCTCTCTGCTCCTTTGCTTTGTTATTTCTCCTTCCCAGCCTCTAGCTTCACTAACTTTCCACCTCTTGAGTTCACTTTGGGCTAGCGAGGCCCCCACGGCTGCCATTATGTGACTAGCCACATCCTCTGTGGGAGCCGATTTGTGGTGGTGTCCACAGCAGCCTCTCAAATTCCCAAATGTGCCCACAAGTCCAAAAAAGTTTAGGGAATGTAATGTGTCTTCTTAAGCAGACTGTCTATATGCAAGGAAAGCCTCGGGGTGGGTGTGTGGTGGCACTGCGTCAATTATATGATACAGCACCCACCTTGCACCCACCCTGGGGCTTTCCTGCGAAGCTGCGAAGGCAACAATTCAGGGACTCGCCCCAACTTTTCTCTGGAGTGAGACGAGTATGGCGCATCTGCTGTCTATCCACACTGTGGAGGTGTGGCGGACTCATGGCCGGGTGGATGACACCTCCTGATTGGTTGCCATCTGCCCATGTGGTGGTGGTGGTGGGGGCAGCCAGAAACCCTGCACTTTTGCTGCAGCATCAGGATTAGCCACTGCCACCGTGAAGCAGCAAAAGTGTGAGGTTTTACTTATCGCAGCGACCAGTATGCTGCATATGTTCTGAGTTATCAGCTGTAGAATAAATAGTATTTCGGAGCTGTGGCTTCTGGGATTGATTTCTCCCTAAAAGCTAGCTGTCTACAATACAAATGTCATGTGCCAACTAAACAGTTCACTTTTAAAAAATCTTAATTATAATGTTCAATGGGTACAATAAGACTCAGGAAAGAGAATTTACATTCCCATTCTCTGTATTTTATCACTGTCTTTCTGTGGGTCTTTCTCCGGGTGGGTTCGCATGACAGGCTAATCCACAATGGGTGATAAGCTACACATTGTGGATTGCTGCTGTGTCTGACATGATTGGGTGCACCACTCACAGCGCATAGCTTATTTCCCCCTTTTCCCCTTGGTCCTCCAGCTGACTCCGCCAGGCATCCTAGAGGACTTAGCAACAAAGTTCTCTGTACCCGCTCCAATTGTGATCATGGTTGGACTATCAACCATGATTGTAACTGGAGCTGCAGTGAGAGCAATCTTAGGGTTAAGTAGGGCACATGCACTTTTATATGAAGCAGCGGGGAAGTCAGCATGGGGAGTGGTGGGCTAGGCTAGTGACCCCTGCAAGGGTGTATTCCACCCATCAAAGCTTGGCTACCCATTTGGTAAGTGAGTAATTCTTAGCATTCTCTCCCATAAGGGGGGAAAGTTTGGAATTATCCACCTACCAATGGCAAGCGCACAATAGCAATAAACTGAAGGGGAGGGAAATAAAAAAAACCAAACATTGCGCATAAAGGAGCTGGGAATTTGTTTAAAAAGGCTCTGCTCACTATTGAAGCTGCAGTGGAGCTGTTATTGGCAAGGGAAAGGGGGCACTGGCAGCAGCATGGCCACTCAAGAAGAGTGACAAGGATTTCTGCTGCTCTTGTCAAGCAGTTTGCTGCCGGATGTCCTTTACCCATGATGGGTTGGACTGTGTGCTGTTTGGTAAAACAACCCGTATAACAGGCCATGGGTTATCAGACTGGCTTGTTTGGGAAAAACAACCCACCCTGATAAATCCGGTGTAGGTTTGCACAACATGCTAATTTACCAAGGGTTGCTCAAGCAAAGATTCGCGTGTTGTGCTTACGCAGTCTTTCAGTTTCTTCTCCAATATTGGCATGCTTCCTGCTTTGCCTACAACCCTCCTTTGGAGACTTGAAGCCTCAACATCGTCAGTTGATCCCTTCAATGTTGGATTACAGATTAATCGCACACTGTGAGGAGGGGGGGAAACCCTGTCCTGTGTTATGTGTATGTTACAGAAGCTTAATGGAGCTTCCATTGGTGACAATGGGAGCATTTCTTCCAGGTGCAGGGCCCCTGGTCTGGATTAGGTCTGCGGTTTAGATATGGGGGCAGAGGATTAAAGCCCTCCTACCCTCCATGCTAGAATCCTGAGCTGAATTGGGAGGTCCATGCTGTTGTTTAATTTTAAAAAGTCATTAATGCATTGCTATTGTTTGAATGACATCTCCTGTAGCTTGGTCCTCAGAACTGCATAAAAATAGAGGTTAAAATGTTTTGCATTAGTATCCTTAAGTGAGATATCCCTTTCATCATGATCAAGCAAAAAGGAGAAAGAGAGATCTGATAAGACTTGGAACACTTAAATATTTATTTATATATCTCCCACTACATACTAATTTTCTTAATATTTCAATAAGATTTTCTTCATTGCAGTCATGTTTACCCTGTCAGCTTTACTCATTTCCTATATTCTTATTGTTGCAACATTTTACCCTTTTGTTTAACTTTTTACAAGAAATGGGGAAGAGGTAGTTAGAGAAGTGAGTTAGATCATTTTAACCTGATTTGTGACAGACTGGGGTGGGGTGGGGAAAAGGAAGTCACAACTCATAAGAACATAATGAGAGCTGTTCTAAATAAAACCAATGCCCAGTGTTGTCTAGCAATTTGTCCCCACAGTGGCCAACCAGAGACCTATGGTAAACCCACAGCAGGACAAGGTCAACAGCTCCCTCCTGCTCATGTTACCTAGCAACTGATATTCAGAGGCATACTGCTTCTGATGCTGGAGATAATATATAGCCATCATGACTAGTAGCCATTATCCTCCATGGAAATCACTAGTGAATCTCCTTTAGGATAAATTATTTGAGATCACAAATTAAAGTCTGTCACACAATGAAATGGCCCAAAACATTTTGCTGCCTGAGGCAAAGAAACAAATGGTGCCCACTCAAGTCCAAGTTGCATAGTACCCAAAGCCCAACAAATTCTTTTGGCATCTGAGGCAGAAAATCCCATAAATTCCTCTCCTCTTTCCTGGCAGGAAAAATAGAATAATAATTAAATAATTAACAATCTGCTGCCTTTCATGACACTCAAAATCAACTGGCTGAGGTGGCAGCCTCATTCTGCCTACTGGTAAAATTAGCTCTGAGAAGAGTCTGGAATGGTAAATGCAAGCTCCAAGCTCCAGGTGTTTAACTTACTTTGTAACATTTGGGAAATTGGCGGATCTGCCACTGGTTAAATAAGCATAACTGCAAAGGACAACCACATGTGTGGTCATAGGAATTAAATGTACTGAATAAGTGTACCGGATCCCTGAAAAGAACCCAATGTGAGCATACCTTCTAGTGTGCAAAATCAAATACATGTTAATCTAGATTTGTTTGGAGAGAGCATTGTGATAGCATATTAACCAAATCGCTAGCTGAGTTTTGATTAGCCACAGTAAATGTGTTTGACTCCCTCAGAATCTAGGAATTTAGAATAAAATAAGATTTTTTTGACTGATCCATCAAGGGCAATCTGTTAGAAAGACAAGCCTCTCTGTTTCGGTCCTGTATGGTCTTATGTAATATTAAGCTAATAACTAGAGCCTGGATCCAGGTTGCAGAGTTAGGCATACTGGATCAGTATACACAGTTCTTATAAGATGGTGAGCGGCAGAAGAGAAGGTCCTCTGGGTAACACTCGTCAGCCTAGTTCTGGCTGACTGGAGTAAATTCTTCCCAGAGGACCTGAGTGTGCTGGGCAGATTATACGGGAGAAGGAGATCCCGCAGGTAACCTGGACCCAAACCATGTAGGGCTGACCATCTCTGTCTGACTGACAACAGCTGACCTGTAATAGATGCAGGAACAGGAGGGAGAACCTGGCATCCTGTTGTTTAAGGTTTTTATTAAAGTACTGAGAAAAAAGATAAAAATGTGAACCAATAGTAGTAGCTGACTAGTATATAATGTTGTAATGCAGGAGTCTCCAACGTGGTGCCTGTGGGGGGCCTCCAATGGCACCCATGAAGTACCCCACTACCTGCCCCACTGAAAAATGTACTTTAATACGAGTATATAAAATAAAATATACTCAAATGTAATTCCTTTTTTAATTAATGATGTAATAAACCATAATATTTTAGCATATATCATGAAAAAATGACCATATAAGCTACACATTTTCATTAACTGGCCTATTGTAGAGATAAGTGTTTGGATGCCATTTTTAAAAATGGTGGAAGGACAGCATTTCCATAAAAATCAATGCCATGTTGACCTCCTTGACCGAAAACCCTTATAGTTTAAAGCCGAAAATCACATTTGTATGTTGATTTGTCAAGTAAATGAGAAAATGAGACATTTCAGTGCCATCTCGGAAAATGGTGGAAGGAGTACTCTGACAATTAAAATAACATATTCTTTGAACTCCTTGACCCTGAAAACCTATAATTTGATACCAAACACAAGATAGTAACTTCTGTGGTTGACGAAAACTAGCGACCTAAAGAAAACTGTCTGCCATTTTGAAAATACTGCCTAAAAACGTTTTGCACAAGAATCAGACTGTCTGCCCAAATTATTGTGTTACTCCAATACCACAAGATCACATATCAGCAGAGAAAATATCCGGACCTCAAAAATTTTACGTGGGTATATTGTGGGGACAGTCATGATGGTTTAGAAGCTACTCACCATCGCACAAATAAGCTATTGTGCATAGCTTATTTCCCCCTCCTCCCCCTACAGTCCTCCCCTGCAGCCAGGATGGTATCCTAGCTTCTTTTGTGTTGGAAACCAAATCCCAGCATCCCCTGCACCACCGCTATGTCACCGGCATCTCTCTGATTGGCCTATCTTGTGCTAGGGGTGTATTCTTCTATTTCCTATCTCTGCTGGATCCCCGTTATTATTGGTGCATGCTGATTGTTAGCCATTTTTCCATTCCCCCTCCAACTAGTGGTGCCCCGATTCTCAAGGCATTCCTTCCCATTCCCTCCCCCTCCTCCCACCACCACGGCCCACCTCCTAGCCAGTTTTCAAAGCAGTTCCCTTATCCCCGCCTGTGTGCACAAAAATGGGGGGGCCCCTCTAACTCCTTGACAGTTTGCTGGAATGGAGAACATTTTTATACACAGGGTCTCCTCATGGGGTGTCCAAATGCTATACTAGATAACTACGCGACTTTCCTTTTTCACAGAAAAGTGATCAGGAAACTATAGGGTGTGCGTGGGCTGTAGCTCCATGGAACTTTTCAGGACTGCTGCCAAAACTCACACATAGACGTCCCTCATGGGATGCACCTGATGCATGGCAAAAAACCTGTGCAGCTGCTGCCACCCAATTGAGAAGGTGTTTCACTAGGGAATTTGTAGAGCACACCACCAGGGGGACGGTTAGGGCAGGGTCAGACAGCAAGCACAAGTTGTTGCTAGGCAGTTCTCAGAAACAGAGATCTACCGTCTGGAGCAGAGTGGCTGCATTGGTTTTGACCACACTTTTGGCTAAATAAGCCACCATGATTGGGGGAAACCACTCGCAGCCGATACGATAAACCATCATGACCTGTTCAGAGAAATTAACCGTTGTGGCTTACAGTGATGTGAAAACCCAGTCAAGGACTGGCTTCACACAACAGTCTAACCCATGATGGTTTATTTTCCAGAACAACTCATGATGGGTTAGCATGTTGTCTGTGGGATGTCCCCCCCCCAACATGATGGTTTATTTCGTCCAGCTAAGCCATTTTGAGAACCCTTGATCTGCAGTAAGGGTTATTTTACCTATGGTAGATTAGTGTGTTGTCTGTCGTGCCAGTGTGGGTTACAGAGATTGCCTACAGAGCTGCTCAGCAAGAGTGGCCAAAAATGCTGCGGCCAATCTGCTCCTCTCAAGCGATCTCTATTCCTGCTGCAAAGGAAACTGGGATACCTGTTTGGCTGGGCGGGAGGACCACAGGAGGAGGAGGGGCAAGGTGTGTGTGAAAAAAACCTACTCTGTGTAACTTATTTGCCCGATTGTCTGATGGGAGCACAGTAGGTAATTTGCATAATCACCTACCCAGTGTAGCTTGCTACATACCATGGATTAGTGTGATGTGTGAACCCAGCCAATACACAGAGTCGCCAGGCAGCTTCCCGTTCAGGCACTAATCACTAGGGGCGTGCAGAACAGGTCTGCTCCTCCTTGAAATTTGGGGTGCAGCTCTGATGAGGCAATTCTTTGCTCCGGTTTTTGGAACAGGTCTATCTCCCCGCACAGATGGGTAAAACCGCTCCGTTTTCGGAGAACCGCTCTGTTAACATCAATGGGAATTAATTAACAAAAATGCTTACATCACCATTATTTTTAAAGATGAAGAGATGAAACATGGCTCCCTGGTAGCTCTTAAGTAGGGCTTTAGCCATGCCAAGTTTGAAGCTGTTTTCTCCATACCTTGACTTTAGGGATTTTTTTTTAAAATCCCCTTCCAACCATTCCCTCCCCTATACACACACACACACACACACACTTCAGATGCTCACAAGAGAACTTGCAGAACTTTCAGAAACTAGAAACCTCTTGCAAAAATTGAAGTCCCCTATCTCCATGTATGGAACAAGAAAACACACACACACACCACACAGGGGAGCGTGGGGTGGTATGACACGAAGAAGCAAATAAAAGCAGACAGACACAGAGAGCTCCATCACACCAGTGATTTATTGCATACTCGCCATGCCTGGTATGTGGTTTTGCAGTGCAGTAATCACATGATGTCATCCCTGTTCTGCACTCATTTCGCCTCTTTCCCTCCATTTTTCGTTTCATTTTGGAGCGGGCACAATCTGTTTTTTTCCCGTCCATGTGAAATAAATGTGCTCCTCCCTCCCGTGTATTGCTGTCCTTGTGCTCTATCAGACCATCCTATTCTTTGTTGGGGGCAGGTGTGTCTAAGGACTGTCTCGCTGACAAAAGAGGAGGGTGGGTGGTTCTCCACTCAACTGCTCAACTGTGAAAGAGGAGGGAGAGAGGTCCCATTTAACTCTGTGGTCTTACTCCTGAGTAGGCATGACCAGAGGTACATTTTCACCTCAAAAGAAATGCGTAAAATGCATCGGGACAGGGGTGGTGGTGGTTTACAGTGCAAAACTACTTTGTTGAAACAAGGATAGGTTCATTTTACCTAATCCCATAATCCCTTAAATACACCATTGCACTACTGTATCATTACACCATTTCAGTCTACCAGAATTGCATTCCATTGCATTTGCACAGAAATAAAAAAACAAAACATGGGAAAATAAGAATTAGGACTGGGGAAGGAATCCATATGCAAGAGATTGACTTTCCCTAATCCCGTAATCCCTTACTTCCTTAAATACACAAATGCAAACAGGTGGAATACCGCACTGATGGACTATCAGGGAAATGCTTTAAGGGAGAACATTAAAAAATCCCTTAAAAAATCAAGTGATGAAGCAATCTGATTCAAACTTGGCAGGGCTAAAGCCCTCCTTAAGACCTTTCACCATGCCATATTTTAGCTCTTTACCTTTAAAAATTATGCAGATGTAAGCATTTGAATTAATTCCCATAGGAGCTCCAATGAGCGAGGGGGGGAGGATGCCACGTCCTTCACAATGTCCATCAATGACAGGAACCAATGAAATGGAGGGGGAAGGAGAAGGGGCGGGGTGGGGCAGCTGCAATAGCAGCAGGAGGGCAAAAAGAGAGTTCACCTGTATAGCTACAATTGTAAAAAATGCAGAGGCAAAACAGGGGGGAAAATAGGTGTGATGGAGCCCAGAGAGAGAAAAGAAAACCCAGGAAGGACAGCTGGCTCTGGCTGTGTTGGCCACCCAATATTAGGGACACCCTTTTCTCTTCTGCTGCTGCTGGTCCTTCTGAAGTGCAGAAGTAGAGGCTCCACCCGCACCCTGTCCTGCAAAATTCAAGTCTAGTGCCTGGGATCATTTTTCTTTGGTGGTGGAGGGTTCCAGGTATACAAGATCTTAAGAGGCTGCATCTCCTTCAAGCCAGCGGTCAGTCTCAGGCTGGCAGCAGCAGCAGTGCTGTGGGCAGGGCTCCTACCCCCCCATGGGCAGGCCACACTGGACCAGTGGGACATGGGCAGAAAGGGCTTTAAAATGCCCCCAGTTAGGAAAGTGCTAGGGAAAGCTGATGGAACTTTCCAATTTCCATTATGTTCAGTAAGCCTCAACCGCATTGTAAATAAGCGCTATGGGCTCTTTCTGGTTATATAATTTGCAATCCCTCCCCCAGAGCAACGTGATTAGAGGAGGGACAGAGAGGACACTGTGGCTATTGGTTAGCCACAGATGTCAATCTCAAAAGTACTCCTCCCTCACCCCTCAGCATCTTCCTAATATGGAAGTGTTCAGTTAGTTATCCATCCTTAACATGAAATGAGCTCTCACATTGCCCCAAAAACCTTCGGATACAGATCTCTTCAGGGCTCCAAACAATCTTCTAACCACACCACGGTTTCCATCAGTTTTTGAACTGCCCCCTAACCGCACCACGAGTTTGGACATCCGTCAGACCCCACGATTTTGGTGCAAAGTGCACACCCCTACTAGCCACTCTTAGCTTGATCAAAGTTGCCAAGATCATAGTAGTTGTGATCCTTGGAGTAAAGCTGGGAACATAAATGTAATAAATAGTAATGCTACATATGGATAGAGTATACATTCAGAGCCCGGATTAGTTGTGATTTATTTGCAATCACTTTGCTTTGTTTTCTGTTTTGAATAGAATGGCCACCCAAGAGACATCTGCAGAAGGCCCTAGCAGCAACATTTTTGAGCTGGACCCCTCTTACATAACAGCTTCCAATCCTCATGTGAATTTTGATTTTCACATGCTGGCAGAAGAATTGGAAGAGGAATACCAGAAAATCCGTGAGCAACTGCAAAGAGAGTTTAATTCTACAATGAGAAGTGAAGCCAAAAGGTTAAAAACCTTCTTGTCCCTGCCACCTGATAATTTTGATTCAACCTGGGCTCCCTCAGAGATGGCTGCAGCTGGCTTCTATCACACTGGTGTTAAGACGGCAATTCAGTGTTTTTGCTGTCGGCTAGTTTTGCTCGCAAGAAGTATCAGAAGACCCCCTTATGTAGAACATAAGAAATTTTGGTCTCAGTGTGAATTTATTTTAGGGAAAGAGGTTGGTAACATCCCCAAGTTTGAGGTTCGAGTTCAGAATCCGGAGAAGAGCACTTCAAAAATCATGAAGAGGTACAAAGAGGTGGAGGCAAGACTTGAATCCTTCACCGGTTGGCCATTCTATGCCAAAGAAATACCACCTGCTCTGCTAGCTAATGCTGGATTTTTCTTCACAGGTAAATTCAAAGGATATTTATCCTGAACAAAAACTATCTCTCTGATTCCTAAAATAATTGCTTCTAATATTTATTATTTATTATGAACATTTGTACACTGCCTTGTTTACTAAAAAGCAATTAAGGCACCACCACTACAATTTAGTAGTTCTTGATTTCAATACTTAATTAGTGTACCCTTTTGAAAGATAATTATCATTTGCTATAATATGGCATATCTGCCTGGCAAGTGAGTTGTTTCATTGTGGTGTTAGTTAGCCCATGACATGCGATTTGATATGGACATCACATGCAACTGTTGTACCTGTGCTTCAAGAGATGGTCCAAGACACTTTGAAACCAAAAGCAGAAGATCCAAATGTTGACTCATCGTGTGTTAAAAAAATGTAGATAACAAAATCAATATAGTTTACTACCCTTTATATTATTATTATTATTATTATTATTATTAGGTATCACATTTTTCTTCCCCTTTTCTTTTTAGAATCATGAGTTCATATTTCAATATACTTTTAAAATCAATTTATATAAGTACTGGGAGTGCAAAATGAACTTTGCTATATTTTGTAAATTGTCCAAAGTGCCAGATTGTAGGAAGATACCACATACATATGATTATAATAATATCAATAATCATATTATTATGTGCCCTCGACCTCTAATATACAGCCTATCTACACTACTGCTTTAAAACAGTTTAAAACAGTTTTGAGAACTGTTGGGGCCCAGGATACACTCCATATACAGTTCTCAAAATGTTTTCAAAGTGTTTTATCCTGCAGGTGTAGATAGGCTCATAGTTTGCTTAAGTGATCCCCATTCTTATTGCACTGCTTTGCCTTCCGGCAGGCTAGTTCAAAAGCACTAAAGCATATGGAAGTATCTCAAAGGTGTGTAATTTTATTATGTGTAGGTATAAAAGACACAGTTCAATGCTTTGCCTGCAGTGGACGTTTGGGAAATTGGGAAGAAAGTGATGATCCTTGGAAAGAACATGCAAAATGGTTTCCTAAGTGAGTAATTTACAGGATAGTTCTATGGTCTGTTTATGTTAGGGGCTGCTACACCAGCCATGCAGAGGAACCAGCAGAAGAACAATAGAAACAAAGCAATATCAACAAATATGCCCATAGCATTCCTGGCATTCCTTAAGGCTCTTGCTGCCTTTAACTAAGTATTAGGAAAAGCATTCCAACTTTCTAGAATAGGGAAAAAATTGCACAGAAGCTGAGAAACTACCAAACTATCAGCAGTCAGGAGAAAGGGAGATATCTCTACACAATATGCTCACAACACACAGATAGGCAGAAAGACACTACAGTGGGCCTGTTTAGCCATGGTTAGATCACCAACCCTTTTGCAGCAAATGGTTAATGAGTGTGTTTAAATCGTGGTTATGTAGCCACCATGGTTAGGAATGGTTCACACGACACGTTAAGTTGTGGTTCACATGACACATAATGTTTAGCTCAAAATGGTTAACCACTATAGCTTAGCGTGTTGTCTGAACAGGGCCAGTGTTTCTTTCCAGGGCAGATTAATATGGTGGTGTGTCCAAGAGGGCAATGCAACTGCCAGGACTTCCTGAAGTCAGGAGTTCAAAACCCCTTGGTGACACAAACCAGGTACCCTGCAAACAACCTATTTCTTGCCAGCCAATGAGATACACCCACCTACGGAAGGAAGAAGTTGCCATTTCAGCCACAACACCCAGCCAATTCCATGGCTCAGTGGATAGGAGGCATGCATGGAGAATGGGGGTGCTCCAGGAAGCAGGTTAAATTCACAGATTTAAGAGACACCATGTTTATTGAAAGGAAACAATGATGGAGTGAGTACTTCATTGATTAAAACTAATACAGGAATCAAATCATTGACAATTTTTAAAAAAATTATCTGGGACAGAAAATTGTACACACTGAGATCGAAGTAATCGTTATTAATACTAGAAATCTTAATGAGTATTAAAAATGTATAAAGTAGTTACCCATAATACTTTGTTTATTATTTTATAGATGTGAGTTTCTTCAAAAGGAGAAGTCCAAAGAAGAAATTAAAGAGTATATTCGAAATTATTGTGGATTTGTTGGTGTTACGGTATTCTTATTTTGCCCTTACTCTTTTGAAATGATAGAATAATAGCTAGACCTTTTTTTTAAAGACCTGGTATCTCTGGCAAATGCTGCCAAATTAAATTTGAGGTATAAAACTAAATACATTAATGTTTGATTGACTAGAGGCAACTACTCAGATATGCTATTGCCATATTTGAAATCTGATGTAGTATAGGAGATTCAAACCAGGCTGCTAATACAAGAATATTGAAAATTATTGATAAAAACTTTAAACACTGCCAACTGTGTATATAAAAGTAGCTTATTGAAGTAGAAGTTGTCCATGTGACAAAAATGTTAGTGAAGATGAGGCTTGGATCTAGGATTGAGGTGGGCCCTTGGCATGGTGACTCTGTTGGGATCTCCTACAGTAGTACTCTCTCCAGTGGCATTCCTTATTAAGAGCTGTCTAAACACCTTATTTGCCCCATGGTGCCTGTGCAGTGGTGCTGTGTCAGTTTTATAATGCAGCTGCCAACTCGCAGCCATCATGGGGCTTTTCCCTGAAGCTGCAAATTAAAAAAGTCAGGGACTCATCCTGGCTTTTTGTTTTGAAGCAAGGTCACCACCACAGTCCTTCCACTGTGTGATCTCATTTTGGCGTCAAGCTGGGAGCATTCCAGGGCAGATGGTGACTGCTGATAGATCGCTGGAAGAGTGGGAAGGCTGGGCAGAGGGTGGGCCTGATGAGCTGAACAGCTGCTGGAAAGCCTGTGCTCCCTCCTGCTGTGGGAATTTCCTGTCCCTAGCAGTGATACTGTGGGGTTTCAAGAGGAAGGAGTGGCAAAGCAGTGCTGTGAAGACACCCCCTTAGTCTTATTAGTTACTGGGTAACCACTATTTTAATTTTAGTCGGTGTCTCCCAGATTTTAATTTTTTTACCCATAATGTGATCATAATTCTGAGCTATTGTGGGAAATTAAAACTCCGAGTGACAGTCTGTAGGAAAATTAAAATGGCAAGTCACTTGGTGTTGAGTTCTGGAAAAAATGTTATTAAAATGGCCTCCAAGGCAGTTGCATTTGGTGGGTCCTGCTCAGATGATGCATCTCAAGCAGCTGTGTCACTTGGCAAACCTGTGGCAGGTTAAGGAAGAGTGATCTGAATCAAGCCTATTCTAGGCCGTCCTCATGGTAATTCCTGCACCTGTGGTTTAATTAAAGACATCCAACAGGATCACTGTATGGGACTGCAGCCCATGCAGTAACTGAAACATCAAACTAATATAAGAAATGGAGGGATACATAGAAAGTTATACTAATTTTAGGCTTTTGTTCTCTTTAGGGAAAGCATTTTGCAGGATCCTTTGGGAAGATATTGCCCTCCAAGGCAGGTACATAATGGAAATAAGCCTATGATTGAAATAGCATTGAGGGTGGTGCAGATGATGATGATGATGATCATGATGATAATTTCCCCATTTCTGGAAGTTACTGACCCTCTGAAGCAGCATTCAGTGTAGAGTGGCCACTTACACAACATCAAAGAAATAGGAAATTCACCATCCCCCCCAAAAGAGGACAAAATGGGCTTATGTTAATTTAAATAGATGCAAATTTGGAAATAATTTAGAAATAAATGTAGAAATTTACTATAATTTAAATAGAAATACAATACATCTCATACTGGGATATATTGTGACCAGGTGACCTGTATGTTTTGCTCAGTTGGCTATCCTGGTGTTAACTGTTGATGGGTAACTTCAAGGCCTTTCATATGGTTCTGGACTTGGACTAGCCCTTCGAACAGAAGTCTGCTTACTGTAAAGTAATCCTAATTCAATGTGGCATGAGGGGCTGTAGCTTGAAGGGAAAATCAGATACCTTCCCATACACAGAGAAGCACTACACATGTGTTCACAAGTTTCTATGGATTTTTGTCCGTATAGTTATTAGTTTTCTGGTTGTTATTGTGATGGTGGTGGTGGTGATAATGATGGCTGCAATTCTATACATGTCTATGCAGATGTAAGTCCTGTTGAGTTCAATGGGGTTTACTCCCAGGTGAGTGAGGGTTTGACTGCAGTCAAAAACCCAATTCACGTGTGATGAGAAGCCAATGTGGTTAAATTTCCCCATGGGGATTGTTGTTATGGCAGGGAACACTGTTCTGAATATTTGGGGTGCAGCAGTAGTACACTTTAGCTTCTCGTTACATGTGAACCCAATGAGGGTGGGTTGTTGGTGTGGTTGACAAGCCACCCACAACTCTAAAACAATCTATGGCATTGTTAACCATCCCAACAACCCACCCTTGGTAGTTTGCATGTAATGAGATGCTGCCATGGTGGGGGCTTGGATTGGTTCCTGTGGGCACTGCAACCCACCAAGGCTAGTAATCCATGGTGATGATCTTGCAAATCAGGTTAGTGATAATGCATAGTTGATTTTGTCACAAAGATCTGAAAAGTTTAAAAGTGCTCTCATTCCAGGATAACTCAATTGTCTCAACCCAAATAAATAAATAATCTTATCACTCAGGCCTGTGCATAAAAGGACATATGTGGGAGTGACTAGCTGCATTCACATTGAATTTTCTTGCAGTCAAGGGTCCCCTCTAGAAGGATTCGGTTTGGCGCCTGGTTGTCCAATTATGCGCATCTTCTCGCAAGTCCTTTTACGGCAAATCACTGTACATGGGAGGCTGTTAAGCGCATAACTGGTTGCCTTACCAGTTGCATGAAACGTGCTTTAGAGGTGTTTAATGCAGCGTTTAATTGTTCACATGGGCATAATGTGCTTTAATGGCTGCGGTAAAATAAAGCTCGCTATTTAACATGCATTCAATAATGTGCATAATTGGAGAGAAAACGTGCCTCAACCCCCGATTTGCGCTCCGCTCTTGTAGAGGTCAAAATTTTAATGCACCTTGAAAGAGCTTTAAATGCCTCTTGTAGAGGCACCCAAGCAAACAAATAGCCGCTTGTTTTCCCTATTTCTGGCTTGTTTCTTTCCTGCTCATTTTGCCAGCCTTCAGAGCAGTTTCATTTTTAGGTAGACCATGCTGGGCACCACTGTTTCAGGATAGACAGCAGCACAAGTAAGCTTTCTCTGCTATGGGATGGTGGTGGCTAATCCCAACACAGAGGGAGGACGCAGGCCTTCCAGAGGCCATTCAGCTTGCTAGGACCATCCCCTGCCTTTTGCTTGGGCGGATGATGACTAATCAGGGGTTGCCATCCACCCAGGAATGCCTCTACTGCAAGACTGAAGTGAGGTTAGATGGTGAGTGCGCCATATTTGCCTCACTCTAGTGAAAAAGTCAGGGTAAATCCTGACTTTTTAAAATTCACAGCATCTTGGGAAAGCCCCTTGATGGCTGTGAGGTGGGTGCTGCATCGTATAACTGACGCAACACCACTGAGGGGCTTTCAAAATGTATAAGAATCTCCCATAGCTTTTGTGCAAATCAGGCCATTTTACCATTTCCTTCACTGGGCCATTTAAAATAACAACAGAACACCCTTTTCTTTTATTATGAAGCTGGAGAGGCCTTCATGTGCCATCTTTTCATCTAAACATTGTGGCTAGTTGACAATGTCCCAGGTCTTTCTAACTTGTGTGATGTCTTTGGTAGCAAAAGGGGATTCAGAATCTATTTTAAATATCTATGAAGATGAAGGCGTCCGGATGGATTCGTTTAAAACTTGGCCACAAGAAGCACATGCTGAGCCCACTGTTCTGGCTCAAGTTGGATTTTTCTACACAGGTAAGTCACTTGTTACTCTTATGGAATTCTAGTTCTTCATATTCTATTGGATCCTAATAAGTCATAGCCATGCTCAGCTCTGTGTGCCAATATCCTATTGTGTAGATGCATCCATATTCCTATGGACTGAAATAAATGAGAAAATGCTAGTGGATGGGGACGCTCCAAGTATGCATCTGTAGTCCCATGCCAGGAACACATTGCTGGATTTCAATTAACGCTTTCACGTTTGCATTCAGTGTTCACTTAAAGGTTCTTTTTTCATTTAGCTATGAATATTTAGATGCACATCCTTTTAGAAGTTACCTAAATATTAATAATTACTGAGCAATCCTATACTCTCATCATGCTGTGACAGGAGTTATGCAGTGGTAAATTTTGAAGTGCAGGTGCTCATTATAACAGTCTCCATAGACACCCCCCTCCAAGGAGAGTCCAAAATGCTGGTAGCTGTGTTGAGCCATCCTTTTATGAGTATTATATGTATTAAACTATGGAATTTGCTGCCGTAGGATGTAGTGATGGCCACCAATTTGAATGGGTTTAAAAGGGGGTTGCATAAATTCCTGGAGGAGAAAGCTATCAGTCAATGGCTACTAGTCCTGATGGCTATGAGCTACCTCCAGTATCAGAGGCAGTAAGCTTATATACATGGGTGGGAGGGTGCTGTTGCACCTTTGTCCTGCTTGTGGGTTCTTGGTCAACAGCTGGTTGGCCTCTGTGTGGACAGAGTACTCGATTAGATGGACCGTTGGTCTGATCCAGCATGGCTCTTCTTATGTTCTTATATATGTAAAGCAAATGGTATGAATTTTCCAATCAAGACCAAACTACTCCAAAATACTTTGTATTATGACGCAGGGATAGCTCACAACAATATACTATTGCTAGGAAAATCCATTTCCCCCCAGCTGGAAGATCTGCAGCTAAGCTCAGAGGGAACAAGGAAGTCCTACAAGGGTGGAAGCACTCAGAGAGGTCTGCCCTCCTCATAGTCCAGGAAACATGAGTTAACTGTGAGAGTCATCATACGGGGGGAAATCGCATTTGCTTACCGTCGTTTCTCTGCCCACACTTTGGTCCCTCATTATTTCCTCTTTTGAAAGAGGAAGTAAACGTATACATGGCCCATTCAGTTGGCTGTTTTGATCCCGCTGCTTCTCCTGCAGGAGATAGCGGCAGCTTACATCTTTAAAAATAAGTTGGACTTACTGGGGTGTATTTTTGTCACGCAAAGAAGGCTAGAAAGGGCGGGAGGTATGCAGGAGGCAGATTATGTTGTTAGAGGGACCTGTGAAAATTCGTGAGTGCCCAGTAACGAGCATGCAATAAAACGCTTGTCTGATGGAGTTCAGAGAGAGGAGGGGCCACAGCCCATCAGAGTTGTGGTTTGCTCAAGTCCGGCTAAAGCCAGCTCCTACTGAGATGTGGCATGTTAGTTTAAAAATAAATAAATAAATAAATAAAATAATAATAATAAATAAATAAATAAATATAGATATGTTATCAGGAATAACTACTCCATTGTGTTATTACCTTCTTGCAGGGAAGAAGGACATTGTGCAGTGCTTTTCCTGCGGTGGAAGCATAATAGGTTGGGAAGAAGGTGATGAACCTTGGACAGAGCATGCTAAATTTTTTCCTCAGTAAGTGACTGTTCGAGGCAGTGCCTTAGTTAACAGCCTTCCCCAACCTCATGCCTGCAAGATGTGTTAGAACTGAGCTTTCATAATCCAGATGTGCTGGACTAGTTATTCCATCATCCCCAGGTAGCAGCATCATTGGCCATGTGGGCTAGGGGTGATGGTCTTTGTAGTCCAACACTTCTGGAGGACACCAAGTTATGAAAGGCTGCATTAGCTGAATTTCCAAAGCTCTTAAAAAGTCTTTGATAGCCATCTTTTTCCCATTTAAAACTAACTGTGACTTATTTCTATATCTCAGTGGGAAGCAACTTCATACAACTATGGATACTAAGGCATAGCTTCTTCTTACAGTTGTTTTTCTTTCCTCTGGAGACGAAGCCTGTTTGTATAAAGCTTCTTCATAAAACCTAACAGAGGAGGGGAAGTGTAGGAGGAGAAACACTCCCTGAGATACATTGATTCCAAGCCATGAAAGATCTTAAAGCAAAATGAGCACTGTGAAACAAGAAGCTGGTGCAATTGCCAGAGTGCCTACAGTATATGCTCCCCAAAACCCAATCCCTGCTATGAGGAGGTGGCCTTCTACACCAGCTATTATTTCTTAACAGTCTTCAAGGGCAGCTAATCAATCCTCAATGTTCCAAAAATAGATGATGGATGCAAGATTTAAAAAGAATATATGTTCATATTTACTATATTTGTTATTATAAATCATGTCCTTAGTACAACTTACATTAAGTATTGGCTGTTGTGTGTGTAGATAGATAGATAGATAGATAGATAGATAGATAGATAGATAGAGGTTGACAAGTATCCAATGTAGGTTGCGAGGAGAATGGTGGCTCCGTGCTCCAGCTGCCCTGCATTTCTGCTAGATGGGCAATTTCGCTGCTGGGAGGTGGGAGCATCGGATTGCTCTCCATATCTCCCCATAGTTATTCAAAACTATATATTATATGCCTTTATATGATAGTATTACTTAAATTTACTTTTAAACATGTTGTAAGCAAACTGTACAGGTCCTAGGACGTCAAACAGGCTTTTCAGAGCCATTCTCTAAGTTTGATGTAAAAGAAAGGAAAGCAACAATACAGGGGAAATTCACTAATGCCACTTTGATGTTTCAGGAAAAGTGCAGGATTTCATGGCTTAGTGTCACTGTCATGCCATGCCAGTGGGATACGAACACTAGCTGCCATCTAAGGTGCCATAGCCCTTTTTCATGATCCCAGTAATATATCTACCCTTTTAAAATGTATTATAGTTGTAAGCAATCAGATCCAGACTGGAAGACATCACTGGAGAAACCCCAAAGGCAGGCAGAGGCTGAGTCATGGCATGAACAGGTAAAAGAATACACAGTTGGAATGTCATATGATACTTTGATGAGTAAGGGACTACCTTGTATACTCCAGTGGAAATCATTTTCCAAATTCTTCATCCCAGATCTTATGAAGTAAGTGATCCAGATTCAGAGGGGAGCATCCTTTTGTGCCCATGCGGCAGTGGAAACAACTGTTTGTGCAACAGGGATTTTGCAATTCTGCAAGCAACACAATGAGCGGAAATGCTTGTCAGGGCTTGTCAGTTGAGCTCGCAGAAGAGACTCCACTGAACTGTCCTGTTTCTCCTTGTTTCTGGTGTTTTTAAGAACTGCAAAATCCCTGTTGCGCAAGTGGTCACTTCCACTTGCACAAGAGAAACAGTGAAAGCCTAGAAGAATTTGGATTGTTTGGGTAGAATCCAATGTCACCTGAACATACATGCACTTTGTCTATGGGACTGTCTCCCTCTCACTTCTAACCTGTAGACAGCATATCCAGAAAATATGCTCCAGAGAGTCCCCCAACCCAACAGAGAAGATTTTAAGAGAGCTTGGGGGAGGGCTCCTGGGGGAATCTCCCTCCTTTGGCTTCTGCTGAGGGATGTGATTCTGTCAGCAGAAAACCTTAGTTGGATTTTACCCTTTAGAATCTAAAGTTTAGATTTTGGCGAGTAACTCAGGTTGCAACCTAAATAAAGGGAGTAAGCCCCAGTGACACTGGATGACTTACTTCTGAGTGAACATGAATAGGATTGTATTGTTAGAAACGTAGGCCCCCTCCACAAGAATGCGCCTTTGCGCCTGGTTCCGCGATTATGCGCATTATCGCGGAGGCGCATTTACTCACAATCCCTCTGCACGGGAGGCGGCGAGAAGCGGCGAAGCGCATTAAAAGATGCCCAAAAAGCGCTTTCCAGGTAGTTAATGCGCATAATCGCTTGTTCACACAGCGAAAATGCGCTTTAACGGCCGGAGCAAAATAAAAGTCGCTATTTAACGCGCGTTCGAAAATGCGCATTATCGGGGAGATAACGCGCCTGTACGCCCGTTTTGCGCTCCGCTCGTGTGTAGGTAAAATTTATAATGAGCCTTCAAGGCTCATTAAACGCCCCGTGTGGAGGAGGCCGTACATAGAATGAAATGAAAGATGTTGCATTTCCCATTTAGCCCTTCTAATTAACCTATCACTTGTTTTTTCTAGCAAACAGATTGCAAACACCATTTGGAAGAGATAGAAGGTCTCAGTTCTGCAATGCCTGGTAAGTACTTTGCCACACATACTTGACTGGAAAAGAAACATAAGCCTATCAAATATATCTTTACAGCCAATGCATGTGTAAACCAGGGCCAGGATCTCTTCTTGATCATCCCAGAGTGCAGGACACGGAATAAAGGGTCCATTTATAGGAAGCCAGATTCCAGCTGGACATCAGGAAAAACTTCCTGTGTTAGAGCAGTACGACAATGGAACCAATTACCTAGGGAGGTTGTGGGCTCTCCCACACTAGAGGCAATCAAGAGGCAGCTGGACAGCCATCTGTCAGGTATGCTTTATGGTGGATTCCTGCATTGAGCAGGGGTTTGGACTTGATAGCCTTCTAGGCCCCTTCCAACTCTACTATTCTATGATTCTATGAAACCCTGGGTTTTAATCCATCAGTGAGCCCATTGCGTGAAACGTTTGCCACATGCAAAGTCTAATAATTTGCATGCTACCACAAATCTACTTAACAATGTGATCCTATGCACGTTTACTTAAGAGTAAGTTCCACTGACTTCAATGAGCAGCTGAAGAAGAGGACTGTAGTTCACGGAAGGTTATGGCATAATTTATTTTTTGTTAGCCTTTAAGATGTCACAAGACTCTTCATTGTTTTTACTTTCAGGTAAATGGACCTAAATTTGCAGTCTAAATGTGGGTTCTGTAGAGGTATGCAAAACATGTAAACTGCTTCACAGAGTTGGCTCACATGAGAAGAGGCCATAAATTGTTTTGAACCATTTCAGTTGTTGTGACTCGCCCAGAGAGCTTTGGCTATTGGGCAGTATAGAAATGGAATGAATGAATGAATTAATTAATTAATTAATTAATAACAGAGCTGTGTTATGTTTTATAGCATATATTAGACCTTGAACAATATATGGCTGAAGTCATTGGCCTGCATCATAATAGTATGTAATAAACTGTAAGACTGAATTTGCAGACTGGGTTTAGACAACACGATAACCAACAGTGGTTTAAATAGTCAATGGTTGGTTATTTAACCCATTGTGGGTTATTATGTCATGTGGAGGGAGTTTTTTAAAAAAAAACAATGATTAGTATTAAGCAATGCAAATAATCAATGCTGTGCAGAGTTGGCTGTTTGAACCACTGATGGTTAAAGTGATGTGTGAAGGGCACCGTTGGTTATTTCCTTGACCACCATTGGTTATTTTGTCAGCCAAAGAGTCACAAGGCAAGAGCAGTCAAAGCGGTGACTGCTGCTCTAGTCCAGCCAGCAGGATAGATTTTCAGCAGTAATGGCTGATGGGGTATTAGCAGAAGGACTGAGCAGGGGAGAGCGGGCGGGGGATGAGTGAGTCAACTCAGCATGGACTAATAGTCAATTCAACGCTGATCCTAATCCACACCACCGTTGAGTATTATCATGTTAATTATTTCAAGTTTATTTATTTATTTATTTATTACATTTGTATACCGCCCCATAGCCGAAGCTCTCTGGGCGGTTTACATAGGATTAAAAACAATTAAAAACAATATACAAAAATTAAAACAGCAAAAACATACACCATACACACAATCTATACATTTAAAAACCACATCAACACTTCAAAAACTACAAAAACAAAGCAAAACAAAACAAACCCAGGCTCCTCAGATATTGCCAAATGCCTGAGAGAAGAGGAAAGTCTTGACCTGGCGCCGAAAAGATAACAATGTTGGCGCCAGGCGGGCCTCGTCGGGGAGATCGTTCCACAATTGGGGAGCCACCACAGAGAAGGCCCTCTCTCTTGTTGCTGACCTCCAAGCCTCCCTCGGAGGAGGCACTCGGAGGAGGGCCTTAGATGTTGAATGTAGTGTTCGGGTAGGTTCATGTCGGGAAAGGCGTTCCATCAGGTATTGTAGTCCCAAGCCGTGTAAGGCTTTATAGGTTAAAACCAGCACCTTGAACCGGGCTCGGAAACATACAGGCAGCCAATGCAAGCGGGCCAGAGTAGGTCTTATATGTTCGAACCTTCTGGTCCCTGTTATCAATCTGGCCGCTGCATTTTGCAGAAGCTGCAGCTTCCGAACCACCTTCAAAGGCAGCCCCACGTAGAGTGCATTGCAGTAATCTAACTTGGAGGTTACCAGAGCATGGACAACTGAAGCCAGGTTATCCCTGTCCAGATAGGGACGTAGCTGGGCCACCAACCGAAGTTGGTAGAAGGCACTCCGTGCCACTGAGGCCACCTGCGCCTCAAGTGACAGAGATGGTTCTAGGAGAACCCCCAAGCTACGAACCCGCTCCTTCAAGGGGAGTGCAACCCCATCCAGAACAGGTTGAACACCCTCCATCCGGTCAGCGGAACCACCCACTAACAGCGTCTCAGTCTTGTCTGGATTGAGTTTCAGTTTATTAGCCCTCATCCAGTCCATTGTCGCAGCCAGGCACTGGTTCAGCACATCCACAGCCTCACCTGATGAAGATGAAAAGGAGAAATAGAGCTGCGTGTCATCAGCGTACTGATGACAATGCACTCCAAAACTCCGGATGACTGCACTCAACGGTTTCATGTAGATATTGAACAGCATGGGGGACAAAACTGACCCCTGTGGAACCCCATACTGGAGAATCCACGGGGCCGAGCAATGTTCCCCAAGCACCACCTTCTGGAGCCGACCCACCAAGTAGGAGCGGAACCACTGCAATGCAGTGCCTCCCACTCCCAACTCAGCCAGTCGTCCCAGAAGGATACCATGGTCGATGGTATCGAAAGCTGCTGAGAGATCAAGGAGAATCAACAGAGTCACACTCCCCCTGTCTTTCTCCCGACATAGGTCATCATACAGGGCGACCAAGGCTGTTTCCGTACCAAAACCAGGCCTGAAACCCGACTGAAATGGATCCAGATAATCAGTCTCATCCAAGAGTGCCTGGAGCTGGCTCGCAACCACCTGCTCCAGGACCTTGCCCAGGAATGGAACATTTGCTACAGGCCTGTAGTTATTCAGATTTTCAGGGTCCAGGGAAGATTTCTTTAGGAGTGGTCTCACTGCCGCCTCTTTCAGGAGGCCTGGGACCACTCCCTCTTGCAAAGAGGCATTAATCACTTCCCTGGCCCAGCCAGTTGTTCCATCCCTGCTAGCTTTTATTAGCCAAGAGGGGCAAGGATCCAATATGGAAGTGGTTGCACGAACCTGTCCAAACACCTTGTCAACATCCTCGAGCTGCACCAACTGAAACTCATCCAAGAAAACAGGACAAGCCTGTGCTCTGGATACCTCACTAGATTCATCTGCTATAACACTGGAGTCTAAGTCCTGACGGATACCAGAGATTTTATTCTAGAAGTACCCAGCAAATGTATTACAGCGGGTTCTACCATGTCCTTGGGGCCAGCATGTAAAAGCCCCTGGACAATTATTACCCCACCGTTGACTATCATGTTGTCCAAAAGCAACCACTGTTTTTTTTTTGTGTCAAAATAATAGAAATGTGGCTTGTTTGTTTTTGCATCTGAGGAATGTCTTCACTCTATGGACTAAATGTGCAGTAATAGTATACTGCATATTACAGTCAAAATTATGTATTTTACCTGCAGCACCTGGGAATCACTGCCCAGGCCATCATGATCATTTCACATGTCCCAAGCCTGTCCCTTGCTTGTCCAATGTTGTTTTTGTCCAATGCCCCTCTTGCTAAAGGGATGTGCTTATTTAAGTGAGATAATTTGAAGTCTGGTTAAAAAAATATGTACATTTATTTTTATTGTTAACTCATCCAATTGTGCAAAATATGCAGCACAGATTTGTTGCAGGGTAGCAGGACTGTGCAAAAAAATCTAGGTTTTTTGTTTTTTACATTGCATGTTCATGGAGTAGAAAGCAGAATGATGGGTTCTTGAGCTGTATCCACAATAAGAAAAGACACATTTCATCATCATCATCATCCTTTTTTTAAAGATGTATTATCCATAGGAGATGATATGGGTGCAGTAGACAAGCAAACGCCACCCGCGCATGATTTAACATGAGACATGTGGAGATCAAGGAGGCAGACTAGACAACTAAATGGAAATGAGCTCTTATAAATAACAGAATCACAAAAGAATGAAGCAAGAAAGCCTGCATTGCAGGCAAGTGCTAAGAGCCTTGCTGCCTTAATATGGACATTTAAGATGGGTGTCCCAACCTCTACATGAGTGGCTATGTTCACTTGGAATGCTATGCCAGGATCTGTAAGACCTAGTTTATGGTTTATGATCCCGGCTTGTAAAGTGCACCACAAGCCTGGATCAGACAACACGCTCGACTAAGCAAACCATTTCTGGTTTGTTTATATGCTTATGTTAGTGGGAGGAGCCAAGCAGGAGTGACATGCAGAATCTTGGCTTACCATTCTGTGCAAATATGGTTAGTGTGTTATCACAACACATTACATAATGGGTAGGGATGTTGGAGTAATCCACAAAAGAATCAATGAGTTCAGATTACTATGAATCTGACCTGCGGATTCCACTGCGGAGCAGCTTTTTCCGGACTTGCAGACCAGTTACCTTACTTTTGGGAATTTTATGCAAATTTAGTCATAGAAACTTTATATAATATAATAATAAAAAAACTGGCCAAAAATGCACACTTCCCCATAGGCTAAAGCACGAAAATGTGTATTTGAGGGGGGGGGGATTTGTACATGGGGGTGGGGGAATTGGAAAAAAGATCCGATTCTGCCCATAAGCAGATGATAGAATGAAATGCGGACAGAATGGATTTTACAAAATCCTTACGCCCCTAATTATGGGAGCTTCCGGCTGAAGCTTTTACTTTGCCCTATCTCTTAAACATGAAATTTTACAGGAGACGGGGCAAAAGTGTGTGTGGCAGGTTCCAGACAGCATTGGCTTCAAGTTGTCTTCAAATCTCTGGTTTCCCATGGATTCCTCTTTCTTTTTCTAACCAGAAAAGAAAGCCATTAAAGAGGGATAGCCCCCTCTACAAGATTTCAGTTTGACGCCTGGTTCCCCGATTATGCGCATCTTCTCTGAAGCATTTTACGCCTAATCCCTATACATGGGAGGCGTTGAAGCGCATTACGTTGAAGTGCATTTTAAAGTTTTTGACATGCTGAGAATCGCATGCAAATGTTGCTGAAAGTAATGCGCTTTGTCCCAGAGAAACTCCCCAAACCAGTTTCCTCCCTTTATTCTCCCCGCCCACCAGAATCTCCTGTCTTTGGTTTCCTAGGTTACCTGAAAGGAATGAGCTGATTAACATGTTCGGCTACCTGTCTTCCCCCCTCCTTCGCCTGATTGCCATGACCTCCTCAGGAGTAAATGGGAATGTGTCTCGCGCGCACACACACACACACACACCAAAACAGACAGGGGGATGCTGCTTCGTTCCTTCCCCCTCCACTTCCCAGCAAGCTCAACAATTGTAAAACATACACACATACACACACACACAAAACTCAGCTCAGGAACCCAGCAAGAAGCTAGGGGAAGTTATGTCTGCTGATGGCTAATTATGCGCTCATCCGCACATCCTTCCTACCCCCTTTACTTCTCATAAAACCACCTCCATCTGGCCCCGTGTCTCCATGTTAAAAATATGTCATCAGGGTATTTCAAAGAAACTTTATTTTTGGTTCACGTTGGGTCACCTCTTCTTGGAGCTTCCATCCAGAGAGACAGAATACAAGGAGGAAGTTGCCAGGATGAGAGACGAAAGGAAACTAAACCAAAAAGTGGGAGGTTTTCTCAGCGGGGCAGTTCTATGCATGACATTACGACCACAGTCCAACCCCCTGATCGTTAATGTGCTTCCTCAGAAAGTTGTTTACACGAACATAAGGCGCTCTTACTCCCGCCGTAAATTAAAACTTGCTAATTAACGCGCATTCGAAAATGCAAATAATCGGAGAGAAAACGCGCCTGAGCCCCTGATTTGCGCTCTGCTCTTGTAGAGGTAAATTTCCTAATACGCCTTGAAAGAGCTTTAAATCGCTCTTGTAGAGGCACCCATAGATGGAATGGAATGTGAGCCAGTGTAGTGTAGTAGCTACAGTGTTGGACTGGGGGTAGGGAGATCCAGGTTCTAGTCCCCACTTAGCCATGGGAACTCACTTGAGTGACTTTGGGCCAGCCACAGGTTCTCAGACTACCTACCTCACAGGGTTGTTATTGTGAGAATAAAATGGAGAGGAGGAGGATTATGTACGCCATCTTGGGTTCCTTAAATGAGGGAAAAAGGTAGGATATAAATGTAATAAATAATATATTTTTTGGATTGGTACTACTAGGAGACCTAACTCTCACCTTGTTTATCTATTGTTCTTTCACAGTTGTGGCCTTTGATGAACATGAATGGCTTCAGGAAAAGCTCATAAAGACATACAATGATATTACCTTCAGGAAAATGTTTTCATTTGGGGACTCCAGCCATTTTGCTATTGACTTGAAATTGCTCTTTGGGGACCTCGCCATTTTCTACAAGAACATCAACGATCTGCCATTGCAGCCGGTCATACTGCCTGAGGTCCTTGAAAGCTTTCATTCCATTACAGTTATTGAAGGGGAAGCAGGCAGCGGAAAGACTGCATTACTTCGGAAGATAGCCATTCTTTGGGCATCTGGATGCTGCCCCATAATCAGCAGATTCAAGTTTGTTTTTTATCTGTCCTTGAATTCTAAAGAACGTGATCAGAGCCTGGTTGAACTTATTTGCAATCAGGTGGTGGGGCTGAAAGGGTCATTAACAGAAGATTCCCTGAAGACCATTTGCCAACATTTTACAAATGAGGTCTTGTTCCTCTTGGATCATTATGATGAAATGAATGCAGTACCCCATGTCATTGAAGAACTGATTCAAAAGAACTATTTGAACAAACACTGTTTGGTTATTGCGGTTCGTACTAACAGAGTTGGAGGAATTCGCCAGTATGCAAACACAATTCTCAGTATCACAGAGTTTCCACTGACTAGCACCCTCTATCTGTTAAAGAAGCTATTTTCACACAACACTGCCCTTTTTGAAAACTTTTTCATTCATTTGGCCTCAGAGGAAATAATGCATTCCATGTTAAAGACTCCTCTATTTGCCGTGGCTCTTGCTGTGTATTGGACTCAGTATCCTAATGGCAATATGTTTTCAGGTACGTTCATTTTAAAAGCCTACGTGCTGTACAGTTCATTGAAATATCCACAGGAGAGTGATCGTCTCAAAGCCATGGTGTCTGCTTGTGGTGAACTAGCCTTACGAGGGCTCTTCAAATCCTGCTTTGAATTCAGTGAGGAAGATCTGTCTGAAGTTGGGGTTAATGGAGATGATGCTCTCTGGTTTGGTCTCCTAAGCAAGTTCACTGCTCAAAGGCTTTGGCCTCTCTACAAATTCTTCCACCTTTCGTTCCAAGAATTTCTTGCAGGTCTAAGGATGAGTGAGCTCTTGGGTTCGGATGTGCATGGAGATGTGGAGAAAGGGCTGCAGTATTTGCAGCAAATCAACACATTTGTGAAAATCAGCGGCCGCTATCAGTATATTTTGAGATATGCCTGCAGTGATCCTTTCAAAGCGGTGCCCAAAATAATTTCTCACTTACTCAGTTTACTCAGTTGCAAGAAGTCATTTGAAAGCTGGTCAGAAAATGATGTTTATCTACAACAAACGCCAAAACTTCAGTTAATGCAACAAAAGCTTTCAATTGTTTCCTTTAGTTTGCACCCAGAGATGTATCATGCAGAGTTCACTGAAATTGTTCTGAAACTTGCAATTGAGCTGGCCTATCAAAGTAATATGGTCCCTGCATGTGCTCCTCTGCTTTTACAGTTTGTCAGTGGAAAAAAAATTTCTTTACATCTGTTTCCTTCAGGAAGTGGGTTCATAAATCGCTTCGTTCTGGATTATCCAGAAAGTTTGTATTTACCAAGCCGATTCGAGAACGTTATTATTGGCAAAGAGGAAAATAAGGATTTATCTCTATTAGAAAGTTGTTATTCCAAATTGGGGGTTCCAGTTATTGACCAAGAATATGCTTCTGCTTTTCAACTCCTCAGTGACTTTACGCAGCAGCAAAATGAAAATATAGATTTTCACAATAGTGTTAGGACACTTTACCCCAGACATTTGCCAGACTCCCTAATAGCTCCATTTGTCCACATGAAAGGCCGTGAGAAGATCCCTTCTTTGAAATTTAGAGTAAGCTATGTGAATTTTTTCCAAGCTCAGGACCTTCAGAATTTAGTGGCACTCTTCTCTGTTTTTGATCGTATTGAACTCAGTCTGTATAACTGCAGTAGTCTGCTTGAAAGTATCAAACCAGCTATTGAACAGAACTTGGACTCTTTTAGAATCTGCAGTATACGCACCACTGACTTACATGTAGTAGAAGAAAACCTACTTCTTTCAATGTCTTCACTTGAGTCTCTTGAAATTCAGGGGCAGATGTCTATACCAGGTACAGTACAATACCCTTGAGTGGAATTGACTTTTCTGTATTGTCTTTAGTGCAGGAGGGGTGACTCTTTTAGTTAATTATTTAAGCATTGCTTTCACTATAAATGCAGTAGCTTCCTTCTGTTTTGTCTTTAGTACAATATACAAAATAAATGAATTATTTAAGGATAAATTAAATAATTATTGAAGGATAAAAATATGGCGGCACTCCCATGATTTAGATATAAAACCCACTGTCAAATCTTAAGGTGCTAAACAGAAGGAATGTTTTTAAATTTTGACTATTTTATCTGTACTATTGTTTTATTGTACCAAATGTTTTTGCTCTATATTTGTGTGCTTTGTGCTTTTATTGTGATGGCCATTGGCTACAAACAATAAACAGAAAGAGAGAGAGAGAGAGAGAGAGAGAACATAGCCATTCATTTTAAATTTTGGCTCTTGAAATACTTCTTCCTTTTCTTCTTTTAATTGGAGCAAAAGTATCTGTTTCAATTTGTACGCTTGCAGCCCAATCCTATGTATGTTTACTCAGAAGTCAATGCCATTTGAATCAATGGGATTTATGTCTGAATAGGTGTGTATAGGATCACAGTCTTAAATATGAGGCGGAGTTATTTTTGAGGTTTCGGGAATCTAGAATTACGAATATACTTTTGCCCTATCTACAGTTGTAGTGAGTTTGTTAGTGAGCAGAAATACGGACTTCACAGAGTTCCAATTCAGCCCCTTTACTGCAGGAAAAATGATCAATTGAGCTGCTTTCAATCTAAATGCAACTTTATGCAGATTCCATAATGTATATTCATGCAGCAAGACTCCTATTGGATCCACCCTTGATACTCATAGGCCTCCAAACTTGTAGGCTTACAAATATCCACTGCAGAACAGAAGGCATTTTTTCACTCACCTTAGCTGAGGTGCCAAGGAGAGGGAGGGAAGGAGGTTGGGGAGTCCTGAGGTTATGGCGTTAGCTGTTCCCTCCCCTCCCTGCCCAACAGTATGCCCCCTTTCCCTTCCATCTGAGGTCACCTTTGCAACCTCGGAGAGGCAGCTACCACATACTCTCTATGCTATCTGTGAGAGGCAGGTAGCTCAGACTCCTGAGTCTGAGGTAAGAGCACAGTCTTCGACCTCACATCCAGGAATCCAAACTATTTTATGGGCTCTCAGATGGTCGAGGAGCCATAGGATTGCTCTCTAAAGAACTTAAATGGTTTAATATTATGGCCATTCATGGTTGATTTATGTTTACTTTGCCTCTTGCCAAAAATATTACTTTAGTTTTAATATAGTTGACAGTAAGGTATTCTGTCTGGCAGAAAGTTCCAAATTTTTCAACAAACGTCTTAATCCCATCTGAGTTACAGATGAAAGGACAATGTCATCTTCATATTATAATAAAATAACCATAAACTGTTGTATAGTGGAAGAAAAATATAATCTTAAAAAATCTTTATGACATCATTAATGTAAAAATGGAAGAGGAAGGGCACTAAAAGGCATCCTTGCTGGACTCCTCAAATAGATGGAATTATATTTGACATCTGCCCATCAATTCTCACCCTAACCCTCATTTTTGTCTCAGTGTACAAATTCTTAAACAAAACAAGAAGTTTTCTGGCTATATGAGTCTGTAATAATTTAAGCCAGATGTGATTTCTATCCACTAAATCAAAAGCTGAAGTCACATCTACAAAAGCTATATAGACATGATGCTTTGACCCTGCTGTGTATTTTGTAATGAGATAGCGCAGAGTAAAGTACTGTTTAATGGTGGGTTTTTTCCTTTTTGAAAACCTACCTGCTTTTCAGCAATGACCTGGTAACCAAATGCCAATTATTTCAATTTATTTAATAAAATCCTATATAAAATTTAGAAGTTCCCTCTAATAGACTAATTGGCCTATAATTTCTGGGGTCAGTTTAATTTACTTTTATATATATAGGGACAACTACAGTAAAGTCTCCACCCATTGGCAAACATTCAATTCTATGTATATGTGTGAGTAATTTTGCGAAGATGGGGCCCACCAAGATGGATCTAGCTTGATTAACTCCGAGGGTCTTTGACTTGTAACACATCATGTTCCCCCCCCCCCCCCTTCTTCAATCTTTGGCAATGGGCAGAGAATTATATTAGAGATCCCATTCTATTCCAATTTCCCTGGGAAGAAGAATGACTGGCTGAATTCAGACAACACGATAGTCAATGATGGGGTAATAATCAACTTTACAGTCATTCATCTAGGGGGTACTCCCCATACAACATGGTAATAAATAATCAACTGTGGTGTGGATTAGAATCAGCGCTGAGTTGTCTATGGCAGCATTCGGACGACATGATAGTCAATACAACTGACGATTGTTCCCCCCCGCCCACAGTTGCTTATTGTGTCGTCCGAATTCAGCCACTGTCTAGGCTAAAATCTTAAATGTATTTTCTAAGGTGTATAAACCGCATTGCACGTAGTGGGACTTTTTTTGCAGTAAGCATGCACATGATTGCATTATAAGTCTAATTAATTTTAAACTGCTGTGTGGCTATGTTCTTCTATGTTCCAAGCCAGTTCTAGATAATTCTGTAGCATTTTATGGATTAAACAGTGTTGTTTTTTTAAATGCAAGGAATATAAAAAGACCCCGACAATTTAATATAGAAATACGGCAAACAATTTAAAATGTAGAGTCACTAGCTGGAAAACATAAGAAAACTTAACCTACACATTAAATTGCAGAGACCAAGTCTGACTAATTAACCGTTTGCCTTGTGTATTTCAGAAACACTCTTTGCAAATTTGGACAAATATGCATTCTTGAAGGAGCTGACAGTGAATCTACCTGATAGTCAACATATATTTGACATAATCCCAGAAGGCTTCAAAAATCTTCATAACATGGAGAAACTGCTAATCTACAATGTTCAGTTTAAAGGCAGTTCTCCCAGACTAGGTAAAATATAGAAGATTATTCTGATAAATGTAATGTTTACTCAGAAGTAAGCCCCACTGAATTCAATCAACTTATTCCCAAGTAAGTGTGTACTGTGCAGGATTACAGCCCGTGTATGTAAGGCTGCAGTTTCATGCTTTCTTTCCTGCAAGTAAGTCCCATTGAATGAAATGGACCTTAGTTCTGAGTAATCGTACATAGGATTGCACTGTACATCCAACTGATTTAAGTGGGATTTAAGTATGCTTAAATTGTATCACACACTGTGAACACACAATCTAGCTAAAGTTAGCCATCGCTAAATCCCATTCAAAGCAATAGAAATTATGTTAAGACTAATTTGTTCCATTGATTTTAATATGGTTTAGGATGCAATTCTAAGCATAATTATTAGGGAGCTTAGTGGGATTTATTCTGTGTAAACATGCTTAAGATTACACTGTAAATCACAATTCAGTTTAGCTGGATCAAAACACTTCTGATCAATTTGAAATCCTATGCAAACTTTTATTCAGAGATCAGTCTTCAGTTTTTTGTGATCCTTGAGGCAACATGCTTCATTCTCTTTTATCATAGGAGATGGTGACTTTTGATTCTTTCCTTGATATATCTCTGTTGTTCAATTCAACTTTCTTGATTGAGGTTTCATTCAATAAAAAGGTTTGCCGAAACCTTTAATGTCACATATTTCATGTGTCATCATTTGCAATAAATTTGTACCTTCAGGATCCAATAGCAGCCAACTGGGCAACTTTCAGCAGGGACCCATTGTAGGCCCCCAATCTGGAGTGGGAGGACATTCCAGATCTGTGGTGCTTTTCCTTCAAAATAAAAGGGGACAGGTTAAGCACGCTTTTAAAAAGCTGTGCTTATATTAATGTGTAGCTTGATCCAAATGAAAGCAGACATGTACTCCATTCAGTTTTATTTTATACATTTCCCAGCTTAATCTTGCACATTTGCGCATGATATGAGAGAAATACACATGGGCAGGATCTACACTACTACTTTAAAACGGTTTATAACAGTCTTGACAACTGTTGAGGCCCACGACACATTCCATATACTGTTTTCAAACTGTTTTCAAAGTGTTATATTCTGCTTGGTGAAGATCTGGCCATGGACAGGGGCAACTCTAGGATAATTAATTTGAGGAAGCAGTCAGGTTGCAAAGACCATTATCCAGAGAGCAAGGAGTTCTTTTTTCTACTTTGCCTGGCAAGGCAGTTATTGGTGGTAGAGTTTGGTGGCCTCAGCCATGCTGAATGGAGAGTTACATTCCTCTTCCCAATGAGTTTCACTGGCTTCAGATTGCTGATTTGGATATTGGGAGGACAAAAGGATTGAGGCTTTAAAAATATTTTAAAGCCACTTGCAGGCTTAACATTTTATTTTAAACTTTAAGCTTGGACATTAATCTACTGTGACTGTCTGACAATTAGTTTACTGTGATTTATGAAGCTCAGCTACATATCTGGTTAAATGAGTGCGGTAACAAAAGGGGTAGTGAGAAGAATACTGGTGAGAGCTTAGCCCCCCCCCCCCTTATGAAATATGATGTTCTGATCTCACTGCTCATCTATTATGCATAACATTCCTTCTTGCCACTGTCCCTCTGATTATATATATATATATATATATACACACACACACACACACACTCTAATATCAGGCTTGGAACACAATGTGCAAACTATTCAAAATATAAATTTTTCCAAATGTGATTGATCGACACAATTTGTTAAGGATGTAGAATATTGCTTACATAAAATAGTTTATTTGCATTAATTACTTCACATTGTACAATATTTTTCCTTTTGCAGTTGAATTTATACGGAACTTTCGAAACCTCTCAGTTTTTCATCTGAAACAATCAGACTTTTCTGACTTGGGAATGCTCATGGCTGCACTGTCTTCTTGCAAGATGCTAACAGAAATACAGCTAACTGGATTGCCTTTTGGGGAGGAAGACCTGTTTTCCTTTAGTAAGAAGCATTTAATGAGCAACTTTAAAAATATTGATAATAGATTATGTTTTGTTCAGTAAAAAGGTAATATTTCATTGTTTTCCGAATCAACATTTTAAAATATACAACAGCAAGAAGAAGCTTCTTTCTTGAATTTGTTCTTCCTCTCTGCTTATGGACATTGTATTCCAGATACAGACTAATATTGGATGACAGGAAAGATGGATATGCAGAGTTTATCTTGCTGTGGGATCTTAGATTTGATGATTTATAGGCACATTTTGTGCTCTACAAGTACCTGATAATAATTGAAAGGGAGAAAAACACATGCTCAGGCATCATACTTTTGATTGTCTTTATCACAATGAAGACAACATCAGATTGATTAAATTACAAGTTGTGCTAACACTGACCATTCATATTGATCTTTCATTAGGCATGTATGGGTTTAGAGGACTTTCAAGAATACACATGAAATAAATCAATAACTTTCCATATAAATATAATAACAATACAGAAGTTGGCTGGGATAAGGCCACCATGTAGAGATGAAGAAATGACTCAGCTGGATTCTCTGATGGCATTTGTACAATTATCTAGTCTTTTTTTATTTTACTGCTTGATATCCTAAGATCTCAAAGCAGTTTGCATAAAAATACACAAATAAAATATAACAATATAAAATAATAAATACATTAAAATTTTTGCACATGCAGTAAAACAGAGCAGTATGACTTCAGGTTAGAAAAAATGCTTGAGTAAATAGTGACCAAAAGCATTAAGTATTGTAAAAAGTGGTATGTCTCTCATAGAATGCTATTTATATTTATTTCTGTTGCAGCTGCTGCTTTGCCAAATTTTACTGGGCTAAAGGTATTGGATATCTCAAGTTTGAATTTTATTAGCAAAGAAGGTTGTACAGCAATGGGTATGGTTTATCTAATCCATCTTTATAAACAGCTTCTGAAGTTTGATATGAACTGGCTTGGGGTGGGGGCATTTGAATAGGGTTTTAAAGTAGGGTGACCAGATAAAATCCAGGTCAGGGCTCATGCAACTTTTAACAGTTGTAGAGAAAAGGGAATTTCAGCCAGTGTCATTTGTATGCAATTAGTTCCTGGTGAAATCCCCTCTTCATCACAATTGTTAAAGTTGCAGGGGCCCTGCCTTCTTTTGTATATGTCATTCTAGTATAGTGCCTGCAACTTTAACTGTTGTGATGAAGAGGTAATTTCACCAGGAACTAATTGCATACAAATGACACTGGCTGAAATTCCCTTTTCTCTACAACAGTTAAAGTTACATGAGCTCTGACCTGGATTTTATCTGGTCAGCCTATTTAAAGACATCTCAATTGGTATCGCTCTGGAACTTTCAGAAAATGAATGTTGGTATAAATAACTGTCATTATTTAAAACATACTATATGGAGGGGGAAATAACTGATTGAAAAGCCACTAAGGATGCAATCCTATGCATGTTTAGATAGAAAAAAGTCCAGCATTCCCCAGCTAGCGTGGCTGGCTGGGAAATGCTGGGAGTTGTAGGACATGTTTTCTGTTTAAACATACATAGGATTGCATTCTAAATGGTTAGAGCATGTTGGCAGCTGGGGTGCTATTTTTGGTTTCACTTTTGCCTAGTTAATTTGTGAATGTTTGCATGTTACAACAGCGCACTGTGAGTTAATTTTTCCACAGGGGTGTGGTGACATTTTTGCATGGTGTCTGTGGGAACCTGGGTTGCCGTGGGTTGTGTCATGCAAACCAAGGTAGCAGGGCTTGTTTGAGAGTTAGACAACCCTAAAATAACCTTAAAATGAGCCATGGTCTAACCCTCAAACAACCCCTGCCACCTGGCAAGCCAGGCAGTGGTCATAACTTAATAGTCCCCACAGGTAAATTCACCTAGAGTGGGCTGTTGAGGCGTGCGAACCAGGTCACTGATCCTTTTGTTTGTAACAAAGATGCTAGCTAATATTAAGTTTTATTTAAAGCTTGTACTTGCCTTCTGCCTCAAGTGTGGTCAGATCAAACTTACTCTGCTGCACAAAGATGGGTCAGGGGTATATATTTAAGAAACTTGGGCTTCTTCAGTGCTATGCCCAGTTTCCTTGAGTAAGCTCTATTGAACTCAGGGGGTTACATTTGAGTAGAAATGAATAGAATTGTGCTGTAAAAAGTTGTTTCTAAATCCTTCTGCTTGACTTTGCAGCAGAAGCTTTGAGTTCTCTTGTGAATTTGGAGGAGCTTGTTCTACCTATTGGAGAAGGAATACGTCATACATCTAAACTGATTGTTCAGCAATGCTTCCATTTTCCAAATCTCCGAAGGCTGCAGATTAGTGAATGTTTAAATGATGAAGGCCTGTTGGAAATAGGTGAGTCTTTTTAAATCATCATCATCATCATCATCACCATCATCATCATCATCATCCTGAGATAACCTTGCCTCAGCCCTTTGGTACTAGTCACTGCTGCCCCAGGTGTATGAGAAATCTATCCATAATTCAACAACCATCTCTTAGGTTTGATCTGGCCTTGAAATCTTCCCCTAAACAATAACCATGTGGTGTAAACTTAGACGAAGTTGGTTGTATAATGATTAAAGAAGGCCATCCCCCAAAATTTTAGAAAACTTTTGAAGAACAACTTTAAGGGTTAAGATCCTTGAACAATTCTAACTTTCAGATGACTTCAGTGCTATAATGAATGTTGTGTACTATCAGAGAAATTCTGCTTTAACATGTTATGTGTTTAAAAATTAGCACATATTGTTTGGTTCAGTTATTTACCTATGGTCTTTCCAGTTTTGATTCTTTTCATGATTCTTTTTTCTATGATCATAGTCCATCTTCTAAACTTTGGTAGGTTTGCATGTCATGATAAGTCACCCTGAGAATAAGCCACCATGGGTTAGTTCACTTGCCAATCTGAGAGATGATCGGGTGCTTTGTGGCTTGCCGTGGCTTGTTCCTCCCTGCCATCTCAAGTCCTCCTTCCAGCTCCAGCATGTATCCTAAATACCTTTGTGGCAGAACTTGTTTCCTCGGTCCCTATGTAAGCAACCTTTCTGCAAATGGTCCGCTGGGGTTGCTGGCTCTCAAGGACACCTCTTGCCCCCCACCGCATCATATTGCCAAATGGAAGTTTCGGAGCTCTTGTGAACATGGTAACGCATTCACAATTGTTTTTCTTAAGCTTTTTCTGGGGTCTTGTGTTCTTCTGCCCATCTGATATTTAGCCCAGCATATCCATATCCCCCTCTTGTCAATGTCTTTGTTAATTTCATCCTCCATTTCTGAGCTTCCCCTGCTAGGCAAGGTCATTTAAAAAAAACTTGTTTCTCTTACACTGAAGTAAGAACATCCGCCCCTAAAGCTCCTTCTCTGCTGCAGCTGTTTTTGGCTCCCCACAAACCTGCATCAGATTGCAAAAAGGAAATACTTTTCTGCACCCTTATGAATGCAGGAATGTGTTTGCAAGGTTTTAGTTTTTGGGATCTTGTGCAAGACCACTTGTCCGATATTTAGCCAATGACTTCCAATTTTGGGGTTTCCCATGCTAATAAACCCCTTTTTTTAAAGGCTGAAGAACACCCGCCCCTGAATCTGCTTGTGTTCTACAGCTTCCAGATGCTTTTGGCTCCCCCCACCCCACCCCATCATCCTTGTCGTTCCCTTTACTTGTCTCAGTTGCTAGCTGTCACGTTTACATATGAGTTACAGTGAGTGGGATTGCTAAAGATATGCAAATATCATGGCAAAGCAGCAAAACTAAATGGACAATTGCACAAATCTCATGGTAGAGCACTGAAATGGGAAAATTATGCAAATCAGGAAACCAAAGGGTGAAATTGCGCAAATTTCAGAGACAGCGGAATACAGAGGGGAAATTTAGGCAAATGTCCTAGCAGTGGACATCCACTCTAGCGAACTTGCACAGCACTGAAAAAGAATTGAGTGCAGGTTTGGGACACTTCTGGTGTCCTTTCTTCCCTAGTTTTAAGGAGCACTGGGGTGGAGAGCATTGAGAAGGGATGAGGAAGGATAGTGATAGCACTATCCCAAGGAGCGGCAAGTCTTGCTGGGTGGCTCTGCCAGGTTCAGATGACATGAGAAGCCATCATGGGTATGAACAATCCTACAATAAGCCATGGCTTCTCAAGGTGGCCTGTTCATGAAAAATAAGCCAACCTGCAAAATCTGCATTGGATTCCTACAATATGACAGCTGATCATGCCTCATCATGCATCGTGGGTTGTCATCATGCAAACCAAGACATTATGCTAGATGCCACAATAGGTAGCCAATACAAGATTTTCTGAGCCACTTTGGTGGCAAATGAATGCAGTTACTGCTTCATGAAAGTATATCTGCATAGTAGGATGCGAACAGGTATAGGCAATTACTTTTGTGTCTGAAGTGTTTACTTACATAAAAATGCGCACATCATGCAGACTGAGGAACTACTATTTCAAAATGTCAAATATCCATCCTTTAAATTCACTGTAGGATACTTTCACATGAACCAAAACAAACATTATCCGGAACCTTTTGTTAAGAGGAGGAAGTTCCTTTTTCCCACACTATTTATGTACAGAGGTATAGTATCCCCAAAAGAGATTCTGTCCCATCAAGCAAGTCAATGGAACATCGCTAAAGAGAGGGACAGAGGAATTAGGGATTGCATGTAGTCCCACCCATCCCCAAATGGGGGATAGGTGCTGACAGTGCTATCTATTTGGTGCTGGGTGCACCATTCACAATTCAGCATAGAGAATCACAGGCTCAGAGTGATAGATACATAGATTCAGTGCTAGAAACTACATTTTCAATACTCGTTTGTGTGTACAGTTCCTGCTGCAACAGTGGATGCATATGCAAAGTCTACCTATGCACTTCCATTCCACCTTTGCTGAAACAGGGTGATAGTGGTCAGAAAGCACAGTGTAAGTCCTATTCTACTAATGTTCAGAGGAACAAAATAGGAGTAGATATTCCTCTTTAAAGTGGAATATGCACTCCTCTTTGAACCTTACTTTAATTCCTGTCAGGATCAGCCCATATAAAACAGGCATATAATGATTGACAGCAACTCCAAGCTCTTCATGAATTGTTAATATGCGGTGGGAGTCATGCAAAGAATTATAGACAGTTTTATATGCCACTGCAAACTCAGTCTCATCCCCTGCATGCAATTAGTTCAATGCAAGCTGAGTGTCAGTTGAAAGCAGCAACCATGCGCTCCCGGTTCAAATGCATCAGACCTCACTAAGATTAGAGTTAGTATTACGTCTGTTAAACGAAAGTGACTGTTCATGTGAATATTCTTTTAGAGCTGTTGTCAAAAATTGAAACTAACTTAACATTGTTTCTGAAATACACTGATAGCCGAAGAAACATAGGAGTACCTGTTTTTAAAAATCACAGCAACTCATGGCACTTTTACAAATTGGCTAAATTCCTTACAATATATTTGTTGCTAATGTGGGTAAATGTAATCCAGAATAATTTTCTTTAACTATTCACCTATATCTACATTGTATTTTTTATACAGCGAAAGTAGCAGCTGATGGAGGTTTCCAAAAGCTTGAATTTCTGTACCTCGGCATAAACCACAACATTACAGAAGAAGCTTGGAGAAACTTCTTCCAAAAGTTGTCCAATATGCCAAAGTTACACAAGGTGAACTTCGATCGCATTTTCACACATAAAATCAAATGCCAGGCAGCAACTGTTAAGTCTTTTGTCCAGTGTGTCTCCAGACTGCCCAGCCTCAAGACAATTAACATGCTAGGTTGGTTGTTTGATGAGGAGGACCTCAAAATGTTTGATGCTATGAAAGAACATCATCCCCAGTCAAATGAGTTATCCTTGTCTTGGAAATGGATGTTGCCAGTTTCACCAATTATAAATGAATAGAGACAAATGGGTTTAATTGTGTAAACATTACAGTGTGGTTGTAGTGGCCAGAGTGATGGACTGGGAGTCGGGAGATCCAGGTTCCAGTCCTGATTCAGCCATGGAAGCTCACTGGGTGACTTTGGACCAGTCACAGACTCAGCCCAACCTACCTCACAGGATTGTTGTGAGGATAAAATGGAGGTTTTCTCCTTAAGGAACCGAGGTTCCTTAAGGAGGAAAAAAGGTGGGATATAAATGTAATAAATAAATACATTTGGTAACAACTAAGGGTGACATTTAGTGTGGAATTGCCATTTTCTTGACTCACTTTTTATAGAGCATCTATACATCATCATCACGGAATCATTGCCCTTGTGTGTTTCCCTCTGCATCTTCCATCTTTGTTTCAGAAAATGTGACTTTTTGAGGAAGAACAGAACAGTACTAAAATCACCACAGGTGTGGACACTTTTTACTGCTACACTTCCATCTTTCTAAGAGGTGTTGTTTCCACAAATGCAATGATGTATTGGGAAGGTGAGCTATCACTGCTCAGCACCCCTTAACATAGCCTTCTGTTGGGTGTCATTTGATAACCATGTTTAAATGTTTTAAAAAATTTAGTGTTAGAATGCTTTTCTGGCCATATTTTAAAATTAAAACATTTGCATGCCTAAATGAAAGAGAATTATAGCACTAAATAAACATTTTTTAAAAAAAGGATCTGCCCGCCTTTCTCCTTCACTACCATTTTAGAAATATTTCCCATCTGCCCACAAATGAAGTGCTTCTGATCCAAAACAAATGTTAAAAAATCTTTTCTTTACTATTTCATGGATATTAATCAAGTAATGACTCTTGAAGAAGCATCTTAGTGCAAATTAAAGAATATGTATATTTTTAAGATTGTGATTTTTTTTAAATGGTCACTTGGGTCAATTGGACTTTCCTCACTCTGGTGTTGACAGAACACAGCAGGATGTACACATTGAACGAGTTCAATACCCTCAATAGTGTGGAAAGTCAATTGCAATTATTGTTGTAGCTCACTGGAAAAAAGGGAGGAGCTGCCCATCTGGAAGCAGCCTAAATGCTCGAGCGATTTGTAATAGACAAATTTTACAATAGTATTGAAAAATGAAAATAAGAAGTGGTGGTTAATAAAAATGTTTATATAACTATCTGGGCAATTAATTCTCTTCCAGTCTCAGCTATGTATGTGTAAGAATTAAATTTAGCGGCAGCAGGGAAATTATTAGGGTAAGATATTGTTAGATGAGTGAAACAACGAAATATCACCTGATTTACATGAGCACTACAAGGAGTGCACGTCTGCTGTTTGATTAGGACTTTCCGGCGTCTTGGCTCACTTGGAAAGCCCCCCCGATACAGGAGGTTCCCCACTTCCACGAGTACAGAGGAACAAATGTAACAGAGGAGCAAGAGCCAGGGTTGGAGTGCTCTTTCTCTTTACATGTTGATGTTAACTCTTTGTTAAAAGCCTGAACAGGGATATTGAAATATGAAAATGGTAGTCATATAACAATTTGGGTAGTTCATTTTGGGAGTGTTTGTATACTCGAGATCTGCCAACTGTAGACTACAGGAATATGGCGGAAGCTCTGCTCTCTTATCGGAACTTGAGACATGCTGCCATAACGACAAGATATGCCAGCAAAACTCCCGATATACTAGGGAAATATTGCACTGACAGAACCAAAATAAGGCAGAATCGTGGGCAGCATGGGAGAGAAGCACAAGATATATATGCATGCTATGATCATTACAAATAAATCTTTATTCTTGCAAATGCGCCAACATCTTGCCTTCATGGGGAGTGCATAAACATCACAAACGGTATTTTGAGCTTGTTCAAAAACTAAGGCCCAAAGCTTCAGGTGTCAGGAAGAGTGGCTTTTGGTAGGCAATGCAGCATTAATTCGTCAAGCATTTTATATTTCTCCATTACATCCAACCAACCTGTATAAGCTCTCCTTCCTGTGCAAGCCAGCTCAGATGCTAAATCAATACTTGCCTCCTCTTGTTTGTTTTCCTGAACGGCATATCTGTGATCCACAGAACAGTTTAGGATACAATTTGATAGAAGCATTGAAGACTTGCTGTCCCATTAGTTTCATTTTAAAGGGGGGAAAACCCTGCAATTTTTAGCTGTCTTATTTCTTGCAGGCAAGATACTCAGGAGCTGGAATAATTTTCAAACTCCTATGTTCTTGATGACTGAGGACCAAAAAACCTACAGTAGCATTTTAGTCTAAGAGTACAGGGTGCATATACTTGCTATAAAATATGCATCTTTGTGCTTGAAATAAAATGCAGTATGTGAACACTAGACCTTATTTCACTGAGTCTGAGAGCCCAGGAATACAGGAACTAAGTACATTTTTCAGGCTTGATAGCTGCCTTCTCTCTGTGCTTGCCCCATTTTAGGATGTAGTCCCACTCTGGAAAAAAAACACCCTTCTCAACTACCAATGTTTTTATTCAATGGTTGATACTTTTAAAAATATAATATATATTCTGTTGTACTGAAGTATTACAAACCCTTAACAGAATATTTCATCTCATTGTGGATTATGCTATAACTTTTAGATAAACGTGGCACAAACAGTGATAGTAACCTGTCAGTATACTACATATTATACTTCAATATATGACCAGATGATTGCTAAGAAAAGTGAATCAACTTTTTCCTTAGCGCCCTCATGGTACAAGCTTTGATCCAGTATTAGTATGTACAGAAGTATAATGGAGGTAACCTTGGTTTGTTTGGGAGAGGGAAGAAGGAAGAAAAGAGTGACTTCCTTAAGTAGGCTAGAGGTAATAGCTCAAGCAGTTAAGGGCAAGTACAATTATGTAATTTTTATGTAATCTTTTACATGAAGATTTTATGTCATTTCAAGATTACATAATCTTATTAGATCAGCTACTGAAAGGTTGGAATTGGAGAAAAGACTACAGAAAGGGGCAAGTGAACTTCTGCCTGATTTTTGTGACTCTCCCTTGCCCCCTTAGTTCCTCATGTTGCAGTTAATTTCATTGGGGAGGTGCAACCCTAGGAAGATGCTATGCAGGGGGCTAAAGGGAGAAGGCACCTTCTGTCCACCCTCTTCCATAGGCTTTTCTCTGGATTCAACCCACAGTATTTTATTCTGCATTGTGATATATTCTGTTTTTGAAGTTAGTGCTAAGAGCTCAGGATGGCTGAGAAAATTGGGAAAAAACAAAAACAAAGCAACCCCCAAATTAGTCTTTTTGCTACCAAAGTGGTTCTGATGTGGCTATGTGTTCAACAACTGAAATGCTTCATTACATACAAGCCAAAGATCAGTTCTCTTAGAGAGATGTAATTATCATCCAAACTGTCAGGAATGTTTTATAATTTTTTAAATATATTTTGTATGTTTTCTAAAAAAATAATAAGAAAATCAAGTTGAAAAAAATTGCTTTTATTGACCAGTATTTCAAAATACTTGAGCATCATAACTGATAAGTATCCTCCCTTTCAACTTTACACAGGAGTTTGTCTAGCTCAGGTCTATGAACTGTTGGATAATTAACCACATGCATCTGTACAGTTTTTGTTCAGGTCACCACTGCCATTCGCTATTATTTATTCATCAGCATATTGTCACTGCAGAACCAGAAGTGAAGATATTCCACATCTTGGAAGATCGCTTTAAGAATCAATGCCAGCCTAAATCTTCAGAATTCATAAATGAATAGTTCATGTAGTCTAGTACAGGCATCTAATCACTAACAAGATATGATCACCGGATTATCCATTCAGTAATCTTCTTAGCAGTGAAAATATCTTTGCTGGCCAATATTATCAGTGGTGCATCCCCCCTGCGCTATCCATTCAGTAGTCTTGGTACCTCTGAAAGCTTCTTTGCTGACCCATGTAGAAGTGGGATGTCCTTCTCTGCGGGAGTCATTTTTAAAATATAGCCTTAAAGAGATCATATAGGAGAGTGAATTCATTTTAGAAGAACTACTTATGACAATGCTATTAAGCTAATGTTCCACCGAAGACTATCTATGCAGCAGCAGTGTGAAAACCTGATGTTAGATTTTGTATGCAAAGTGTGTCTACTTGTAAAAGCTACTATCTAGATTTAACTCTTTGCAGCAAGCCTGGACTCAATTAGTCATGTGATCCTTTTATTTTCCATAGGCTACCAAGAACACACAATGTTCTACCAAGAACACACAATGCTTTCTACCCACAAGCAAAACTAAGTCAAGAGCTTATGGATTATCTTATGATATCAAGATGAAATTGTTTTTAATTGTTTTTAATCCTATGTAAACCGCCCAGAGAGCTTCGGCTATGGGGCGGTATACAAATGTAATAAATAAATAAATAAATAAATAAATAAAGTACAGCTTTCCCCCTACTGCAAATTAAAGCAAAAACTAAATATGGTACTTACGACAGCTATTTTGAGTGGGCATTTTTCCCCAAGGCAGCTTCCATTCGGCTCTGTTTTAAACCCTGCGCAATAGAGGATATAGACTGGTTTGCAATTGAAGACCAATTTGTTTTGCAGCCCTATAAATTATTGGGGACTGAAAAAATATGTTCAAAGTTGGTTATTTAAACTTTCTTAGGTTAATGGCAGCGATGAAATCACTACGTTTTAATAGAGGGAACTTCAGTTAAGAGTTTCCTATAATCAAAGAAGTTGGAAGAGAATAGAGTGCAAAGTTGTGTGTGCGCACACATCTGCCAGCTATAGTGTTCCATGCTTCTTTAAAGGTTCAGTTCAACTACATCTCGAGAGTAAGGTGTTGGCTAGCTAAGATGCTGTTGTTTCTTCCCCTGTACCCACAGACTGTGACATAGTGTTTGACCACAACTGATAAGCAAATTGATTTGATTTAAAGTTTAGATTAAGATAAAACACAATCAGAAGGTGGGGATGAGGAGAACAATTTTAACAATGTTTCACACTTTCTACAGGAAGCCCTTATTTTTATTCTGGAAACTAATACAAACTCAATTGCTTATTTATTTAAAACATTTTTTTGCTGCTTTTCGGAGCAGGAGCCCTCCCAACGTGGCTTACAGCATATAGAGTTCAACTTCTACAGGGCCTTCCCCTTTTCTTCTAGAAGACAGGCAACATGCCCTGCTCACGGCAGAGGAATCTCCAAGCATGTACAGAAGATAACTCCCTATGGACAGAGTAATGCAGAAACTAATGATCAGGACTAAGTCCAGATCTGCGCACTGGATTTGGGTGATGCATTTTGGAGTTTGCAGCAAAGCCACAGATTTCAAAAATAGAGCTAAAAACAGGCTCTTCATAGGCACAGCACGCCTCCCAGTAAGGATAGTTTTGCACTATACATTGGAGGCTGAAGGTGATAGGTGGAGCAATTAAGAGCCTCTTCCCTTGACTTAAGGAAGCCTCAGAAAATGCCATCCATGCCTCCTTAGGCCAAGCGTTCTCCACTAGCTCCTCTGCTTGTGCTGAATAGCAGGAAGTGGGGATCCAGCTGCAGGTGTCCCACCCTCACTGGAAAGGATACTAGGCCAAAGCAATATTGGACACTGCTACATGCATGGTGTGGATAGGGAGAAATTTTCCCTCTCTTATACTACTAGAACCTGGGTCATCCCATGAAGCTGGTGGGAGATTCCAGACAGATAAATGAAAATACTTCTTCATACAGCGCATAGTCAAGTTAAGCAGTTCACCTCCACAAGATGCAGTGATGGCCACCAATTTGGATGGCTTTAAAAGGGGGTTAGTCAAATACCTGGAGAAGGCTCTCATTGATAATTAGTCCTGATGCTTCTATGCTACCTCCAGCACCTGTGGCAATAACTCTATGTACACCAGTTGCTGGGTGCTGTTGCACTCACGTCCTGCTGGAGGATTTTCCATTGGCATCTGGTCAGGCACTATGTAAACAGAATGCTGGACTAGATGGACCCTTGGTCTGATCCAGCATGGCTCTTCTTACGTATATACAGAGTGGTTGGATATCATTGGGACTAGTCTTCCTATGATGCCCAACCACCCCCGGGCAGTAGTATCTAAAGCCCTGTAAGGTCAAGCATCTTCCTTCACCCCCTCTACCTGCAGTAAGTAATGTGAAGGGGACAACTGAAAGCAGCATTGGGAGGGAGCTATCATGAAATCATTAGGATGCCCCTTTGATTAAGAATGTCCTCTAATCTGGAGATAACTGTCTACCAGATAAGTAAAAATGATTAAATGTAATCATTTTCAAAAGGACTCATTCCGAATCTGATATGGGGTGTGTGTGGATGGGTGAGGCTCACCATACAGCAATAAAGGAAGTGATAAGGAGAAGACTAAGTAGTAGATGTGAACGATAATCAAGGTAGACCTGGCAAGTGACAGACTTGTGAAACATTTTGTCTATTGTTCTCACTGTCAAATATTTTTGAAAATATTCAGTAAGTCCCTTCACTATGTGGTTTACTATAGAATATTTAGGATGCAATTCTATACCCACTTATATGGGAGTAAGTCCCATTGAACTTGATTGTTAAAAAGCTTCTGAAAAATGAAGTCCATGTATGTAGCACCATAACTGATTGATTATGCAGGTTGTGTTTCAGTAAAGGGAGGGGGGAGGGCACATCTCTTACCAGATAGTAGCCTGTGTGATACCCACTCATATACCAGGCTATCAACATACTTCCCAATGCTTCCTCATCATCAGGAGAATCTGGGCTAAAAAGTGGAGGTGGTGGTATCAGCTGGGAAAAGAAAGAAAATACTTTTGAGCTAGACTGGCTGGCTTTTCTTCTTAGAAGGTTTAGTAACAAGAAAAAAAAACTCAAGAAGTCACACGTTTTTAAAAGAATAGAAATAAGCTCATATACTAGTTACAATTTAACTAGCTAAAAGAAGAAGACTCTTTCAAGAAACAAGTTTCAGGGATAAGATTCTGTGTAGTATTGGGGTAGTAGTTTGTTGCGCACTTTAGGAATTATCACTACTGTTCACTACAAATATTCAGAACAATTCATAAGGCAAAATTTGTTGAATTGGGGGAATTAAAATTGCAGTGAAACATTCCATGTTCAGCCCCCCCAGCTGTAGTCTCAAATGGTACAATCCAGAGACCGGGTTACCCATATACCTGTTTGGGAAATCTTGGGAATGCTTTTTATTACCACTTTTTTTTACCTATCACTCACCGGTGGTCCTGATGGAAATGGTGGAGACCAGCCTGACAAGAAAGGTGGAGGTCCACTGAATTTCATTCCAGTCTATATAGGTGTTGTATAAAATGCAACAAGAAGGTCTTCATTATACTGATAGTTGCAAAATGTAACATGAAAGATACATCAATAGACCCCTACTAGAGGAGTCTGGTGCAGTATTCTCTGCTTAGAAGTTCAAAATAACTGTAGCCCTCTTCAATCATTCATGGAGCGTGATGGGACCCCCATCACCCACCATGCTTAAAAAAAATGAATGCCTGAGCTATTGTGAAACCTGAATAAAGAATTAAAGTTCAAAAGCCAATATATTCTTTCTTATTTTTCCCCATGTATATTGATTGCCAAGCACAACACATATTCAGGTTGTGCTAAACTGAAACACACGCTATTGCAACTTCATGTTTAAGCAGTAGTCTGGTAGCAATAGGCTACAAGGAGCACTCTATCCCTCCTCTACACCCAGCATAGAAACCAAGTGGGCTGCCTGGGGAGGAAAGCCGCTTCCTCTGCACCCAACGTAGAAATGCAGCAGGTTACTTCAAAAGAGGAGATCTCTGTTCCTCCTCTGCAAGCCACCAGAAGGCTAATTAACATTTTTGCAGGCTAGTAACTTGTGTGGACTTATTTCCAAGGTTGAACAACTATGCAGGACTTCCTTCTGTATTTCTTTAAATGCCATTGAAGCATAGAAAGCTGCCTTATTGTAAGTTAGACCATTGATCCATTTAGCTTGATATTGCCTCCGCTAACTGGCAGCAGCTCTTTAGGGTTTCAGACAGGAGTCTTTCCTTGTCTTTCTTGGAGATGTAAAGGATTGAAACGGGGATTTTTTGCATGCACTCCTCAGTCCAGTGATAGAATGGCACCTCAGATACAGCGTCTTAAAAAAGGCAAAGGTATTGCTCTCCTAAAATAGCTGCAACACTACCATATAGTAATATGAAAACCTTTAGACTTGCATCTATGCTTACCCTTCCTGAGCCTGGCATTGGTGGTGGCGGTGGAGGAGGAAAGGGGGAATTCCATTGTGCTGATTTTGCACGATTGTGTTTGTTTCCAGGTGACTGGAAGGAGAGGTCACTTTCATCTGTTGAATACTGAGTCTCATTATCATTCTACAAAATGAATTATAATTAGGAAATTGCAAGAGATATTTTAAAGCCATATTTACAAGATATAGCTAACAAAACCCCATAAATATACATTACACTTTCACTCTGTTCTGATTTTGTGAACTTGCAAGACATCCTTTTAAATGCAACCAGAGATCTTACTAATGTACCCTTCATAACTCCCCTTTCCAGAGCTCTTCATCCCATTTCCTATTTTTTTTATCGAAGAACAGCATTTGTCCCATTTCATATACACCTGCCCTTCTAACAATTCCTGCGTATTATGTTACTTATCTGTCCTCTTCTAGCTTTGATATTTTTTTTAAAAAAAATGCAGAATATTACTTTGTGGCATTTATACACTAAGTCTGTCTCTAAGCCAAGCTTCAAGTATGCACACTTTGTTCCAATACACACTGCCACTAACAGCACAAAAGCCAAACCCCCAGCTAAACAAAAGGCAAAGCCCTAGGGAGTGAACAGCAGTAACTGGGCTCAAAGATGCCATCAGACCAACTGACTAATACGTATGTTAGGATCCTAGAACAGTCTTATGGAGCTGAATTAGAACTTTGTTCAATTGGAGCACATGCATGACGCCCAAGACCAAACTGAGTTCCTGCTGAAATAGATACAATTCTATATGTCACATGTGTTACTTTTTCCCATCCTGTCTACTTCTCTTAGCTCTGCAAGACTCATAGTAATGAGAACTTTTTTCTTTTTCAATTAGGCATAGATTTTATATTGGCCCTTACCTCAGCAGCACTTCTCTCTTCATTTGTTCCCTCAGCATCAATTGGTGGTAGAAGATCTGACAGATTTTGTTCTTCCCTATTTCCATATCCAGTATAGACAACTACACAAGTTCCTTTCTTCCAGTTAATTGAGGCAATAGTTGCTTGGTACACATTGCCATCTTCAGACCAAACTGCACTGCATGCATCACTAATTCTCCACTGCATTGAAAAGAAAAAAATAAGTTACATTGGTGGTATTCTGAAACATGTTTCTTCCTTACCCTACGATACAAACATTATTTCCCTCCTGCCTAAATATAGACAATAATTGTGATATATTTGTATTCTGCACACATTTTGAACAGTTAACACATTATTGGATGTGGTAATGGACTGGATGAGGGCCAATACACTGAAACCAAATCCAGACAAGGTGGAGACACTGTGGCCATGTGTCTTTTGGGAGAGTTGATGCTCAACCTGTCCTGGATATGGTTACACTCCCCCACGAAGCAGAAGATCTGCAGCTTGGGGATGCACCTTATCAACTTTTGTTAGTAGAGGTCCACGTGCCCTTAGTGGCACACATAGCATCTTTTACCAGCTTTGTCTGGTTTGCAAGCTGTGGCTATTCCCAAATGGGATACTCTGGCCATGGTAATTCATGCCCTAATAACCTCTGGGTTGGATTACTGAAATGCACGGGGATGCCTCTGCAAGACTGCACATGAGCTTCAATCAGTGCAGAACTCGGCTGATTTTTTACCACTGCCACATTTGCTCAGGTTGCTCCAATGTTAAAAGAACTGCACTAGTTGCCTATTCACTTCCAGGCCCAATTCAAGGCACTAATACTTCCCTTGAAAGCCCTAAATGTCTTGGGACCCAAATACCTGATATTGTCTCTGCCCATACCAGTCTGCCCGTGCCTTAACATCTTTTGATGAAGCCCTGCTTCAAGTGCCTTCTTGATTACAAGTGTGCTATGACTAGAAAGGAAAGGGCTTCTTCAGTGGGGCGCCATGGCTCTAGAATGCCCTCCCATGGGAGGTAGGCTGGTGCCTACTTTGCAAGTCTTCAGTTGCCAGGTTAAGGCATTTATTTAACCAGGCATTTAAAAATGTATATAATGCTTCAATGATGTTTTTGTGGTTCTGTCTGCTGACTCTTATGATACTGATGTTATTGTTTTTTTGTCCATCGCCCTGAAATCTCATCCAATGAAGAGTGATACAATGTTTTAAATAAATGAAGTACGCTCTCCTTCAACATTTGTTAGCTACAACAGGTGAGTTCTAAAACCTCAATATTAAATATCATGCCACTTTTAAATTTACAAATCAGTTTTAAAACATTATTCTTTATTATCTGTTTGAAATAATCCTTCTAATGCACCACCTGAAAACACTGGCTCAAGGATGAGTAACTCTCCAGCAGCTTAAGTAAATACATAATTCAAATAACCAAAGTATTACTCCGTTTCAAGAACTGGAACAGCAGAAGCGAACACATGACAAAACATAGATCTTTGTCTATTTCCCTGCAAAACATAATGCAGAATGGGAATAAAATGACTAACGATTTGGGCCCCTGTTCCCTCATTTTGTACCTGGGAGCAACTCTTGTTTTGAAAAGAAAATAGGATCTTAATTATATGATTACAAATATCTAAATCATATATTCTATTACAGTTTTTCCAGAATGACCTGTTTCTGTGGTGCAGCATTACTTTTCTTTCTACTTTTGTTCTTTTTATTGTTTTTTCTTTTTGTCCCAGGGTTTTGCTCAGTTTTATCCAAAGGCTCTGAACAGTCTCCATTCTTTAAAGCATTCTGTTAAAGTAAAGATATTAATGAATTATTTTTCAGGTTTCCATTTCTTGAATTCCATGTTATTTTTATCATTCTTTTTAATTTATTACTATTATTAAATATCTATGTTTACTTTTAGATAATCAATATAATGACGCATCCAATTTTACAAATCAAAACATATCTACAAAACAAAACTTAGCTTCTAAGCAGATAATATAAAACCTTCCCCACAAACAAAACTGCAAGAAAAACAGTTATTAATCCATGGCTTAAGGATCTAATATAAATCTGATATATTTTGGTTAAAACATATATTTCTAGAAGTTTAGGAAAAGATTACAAATTTTCATACTCTTATACATTTATGAAACTTTACCCTTCCTTCAAGTCTGGAAATGATCAAAAATAATAATTACTATTTCATTATACACTTTCAGAGGGAGAAATTCTATGGCCTATTTTGGATTCCCAGATCTGAGAATGGGAACCCTCCTCCTCCCAGCCAGCATGGAAAGAACCAGACTGGCTCCCTTATGGAGGTTGAGAACACAATCTCAGAGAGGGAGTAAAAGGAGGTGTTTTGGTGGGCAGGTAAGAGAAGAGATTAGAGAGGACAGGATATGAGCCTGACTAGCAAAATACAGGGTGAGAGGATGGTGAGGCAAAGATTGTCTCTGCTGCTCCTCCTGCCCTGCAAATGATGCTTGTAAGCCTCCGAGTTTGGGAGCTTATAAGCATAGAAAGTGCAACCCATGGGATTGTGTCCAGAATCTTTTATACATCCTAAAAAAAACACACTGAAATTAATGACACTGTTATTGAAGTTGTCTCATTATTGTCACCACCCTTTTTCAAAAACTTTTTTCCTTAACACAATCCCACCAGATATGCATGTGATTGACATCACCAATTACCGGATAGATTTCAATTGCAATTCTCTAATAACATAGGTGTTAAATGCCAGTTGTAGAGAGACTTAAAATGGTTTTCGCAGAGTAGTAAAAAGTGAATTTTAAAATGCATTTTTAATATATTTTCCACAGTTGAGAGATTGGGATGGATCCAGAGCTAAGCATGGGTAACAGGTCCGGTGGAAGCTGACATTCACCCCTCCCCACTGAAAATGCTCATCTGAGGGTTGGGGAAACATGGTGAATGGGATGGGGAAGAAGGACGATCACTGAGAGCCAGAGAGAAGCATCTTCCCCAAGTGGGACCTTGAAAAGCTGTCATGGAAGGGTTTTTTTTTTTTTAAAGCACTTGCCGTGTCTTGTTCAGGGCTGCAGAAACTAGAGACACTTTCTGAAAACACCACATGTACCTTAAAATAAAGTCTCTCTAATGTACTAACAGCTGCTTTAATTATGTACGCATGGTGATCACATTAAAAATGTATTGTGTGATGAGACAAAAGCACATTTTTGATTAATTATGTACACGTATCAGATAGCTGGTAGGTGTTCAAGGATCCCTACCAAACAAACACATCTACAAGAGACATTTGTTCGTTGCAGCCCTTAGAAGCCTCTGTATGCTTTTAAAAGACATACGATTCTTTTAACAATTCTTATTAGTTAAATGACTGACATTTGCATCTTAACTATCATGGGGTGACAAAGCTGCATCATTTTGAGGCACTCCCTACACTCATGAGTGCATGTAGGGAAAAACACAAGCAGCTCTCATTTCAGTAATCAAGACCAGAATGTGATCTCTACTACAATAGGGCTACTACTTTTGAGGGTTAGTTAGCTTTAGATATTTTGTAAAAAGGTAGGTTGTCATATACACAATTACAAGGGTTTCTAAGTCCATTTAATTCAGTGGAACTTAGATAAACATAGAATTGATCTATGAATTCATTGTCAGCATTAGAGTTTAACAACAAGATCAAGGGCTAATACTATTCTACTATTTACGTTACTCAAAAGATAACGTAATGGCAATGTAGACTCCATAACAGATTGCTTATGATGTCAAATTAAAAATGATATGATTTAGGGGAGATATTTCACTTGAAAGATCTCAAACAGTAGTTAAAAAGTGAACTACACAAACAGTAGGTAACTTCAGGGCTTATCCCTGGAACCTGTTTCACCTGACAGGATTCAGCTGAAGAGTATACTGAAAGGAAAATGCTATTGAAAATATGCAACGTCTTTGCTAGTGTTGAAGTTTTTTTCTGTCAGGTTCCTGTACCTCTAATAGGCTGATGACACATTCAACAGGTGAAGTTTCCTTGTCACTGCATTTCTGCACTCAGAAAAAAAAACTGTACTTGTGGATTTTCTGCTAGGTGTCCAGCTAATGGAGCTTTGCTTGGTATCCACATACAGGGGCACTGACTAAAGAAAAAGACAATCTTCTTCCTTCCCTTTCTCCTAGAACTACCTACTTCTGGGATTACATTCAACGATTAGGAACAGTGACCTCTATACAAGTTTGAGTTGATTCATGTTTTTGTATAGCAGGTGGAAAACTCTAGAGTGAGCTTTACCTTGAAAGATGCAACTGCTTTATCATATGCTTTTATGAGTGCCGTATCATCCCATATATCAGAATCATCGCTCTGTGGAGAAGAGAATAGAACTCAGATTTCCTTTTTTTGTTTCTTCTTAATCAAAACTTAATTTCAAACATCGAACAATTTAATGCAGTGTATATAGCCTTGGGGTCTTCAATGCATCAATCTTATCCTGTGCTAGAATATATTACTGGCTCGATGGATCCAGCGAGCTGAGATGTGCCCTAGGGTATTTTTTTAAAACGTTGAATAGCAGATTGACCTGCACTATCATTAGCCACTTTCCCAAAGTTCCGCCAGTTTCAGGAACAGCTTGCCACATGCCAAATGGGGGCTATTAATGAAATCCAAATCCAAACATCCTCTCGTGCATGTAGAACTCCTCGTGTGTTTCTTCGCATCTCAGACAGCTTTAGGGTACCTCATACGAAGCTCTTTGCTTCCTTTTTGCAAATAAAATGAAAGTTTCCAACATAAATCTCTCTCCCCCTACCCCCCCCCCCCCCAACTTCAACTGCCTCTTTTCCCTTCACAATTTGCTTTCTGAACTGCTTGGCTTAGACGCAGCGGCTAAAGCAGCGCAGACCAGTCCCGCCTCACAAGCGCGCCGGATAACGGTCCCCACAAAGGTAGCCTTTCAAAGACCCTCACGTTTAACCCAGTACCTGCCCAGTCCCGCGTCTGAACAGCACCTCTTCGTCCTCGCTGCGAGAAGCCATGAGGGCTCCCGGGTTTGCGTGTGAAAAACTGAAGGAGGCGCAAGGGCCGTCGCCGTATTGATGAGCCGCTTCCGCTACCTCAACCACCAAAGACTGGCCGGCTTCTTGGTGCCGCCTCAGAGGGAGATTGACTCACCGCCTCCTACTGGCAGGGAGGCCTTCGCTTCTTACTGATGTCGCCTTAGCCTCTCGCCACGCATTTCCCCTTTCTGTGAGGAAGAGGCGACTGCTCCTAAAGAAAACCGTAAAAAGAGACTCGCTAGATTACAGCCTAAAGGGCCATCTAATCCTGTTTCCAACGACGAGCAGGCGAGTTGCTCCCGAAACCCGCTCAAGCTGCGGGTGGAGGCAATAGCTGCCCTCCTCATTGCACGTCTCATTCATTTATTTATAGTATTTTTATCCCGCTCCTCGGTCCGAAAGGCTCCCGGAACGGTCTACTTGCAATCAGTAAAACAAAACAGTTCCTGCCCGCAAGCTTAACATTTTAAAAAGACGCGACATACAATGAAAGAGGGACAAGGAGGGAAGAGGAATTTTAAAAAAGTTTTTTCAGTGGGTTGGTGGAATCCCTAGCATCTGATATTCAGAGTTGGTATGTTGCCTCCGTCTGAAAGGCTCTAATTTAAAAAACGTCTAAGTGGCTACCTCACATCCTGTGGCAATGCTTGAAGCCGCACAAGGTCACTTACAAAATAAATAAATAATCTATACCAGAAATCGTTATCAGCCTCTGTCTCGCCGGGAAACAGCAGATGGCCACCAATCCTTGTTATTAAGGTATGCCCAGTCAGAATGGCTAGAAGGTTTACCCTTATTTTACACTCAAGTTTCTGAGACCCAGATTGAGCCATTCTTGAAAAGTGAAAACGTTTACCTCACGTTTGTACTATTTATTTATACCTTTATACAACTTACACTACAATCCTATATATACCTACTAAGAAGTAAGTTCCAGTGAGTTCAGTGGGGCTGACTTCCAGGATTGCAGCCTTAACATACTAAAATCCCTAAACAGTTCACATTAAAAATACAATATAAGAACAAGATAAAAAAAATGAAAAACATTACAATTAAACCCTTACATTACTATTTGTATTATTCTAGACTGTTCTTACTATTCTCGCCCATAGTGTCTGCTTCTGCACCATACTTTTTTTTACAGTACACTCTTAAACAAGAAATCCATACCTGCAGATATAAAATTTCTTTGGAAAGTGATATGTCTGAATTAAATGGGAGGGAGAGAAAGCTTTTTGTAGCAATTTTGGACAGACTGGTATTTTAACTAATGTTGCCAATGATAGCTAAAATCCTTGGAGTGTAATCTGAGACAGGATTAGGAGTTGTGTTACCTACTTTTACGGTGTTACCTACTTTTACGAGAACCTCTACTTGCTGAAAAACAGGTTTTGAAAAGTAACCATACATATAGCTGTTCCATGTACTGGAAGCTTAAGGGCCTCCTCCACACGAGACGTTTAATGAGCCTTGAAGGCTCATTATAAATTTTACCTACACACGAGCGGAGCGCAAAACGGGCGTACAGGCGCGTTATCTCCCCGATAATGCGCATTTTCGAACGCGCGTTAAATAGCGACTTTTATTTTGCTCCGGCCGTTAAAGCGCATTTTCGCTGTGTGAACAAGCGATTATGCGCATTAACTACCTGTAAAGTGCTTTTTGGGCATCTTTTAATGCGCTTCGCCGCTTCTCGCCGCCTCCCGTGCAGAGGGATTAGGCGTAAATGCGCCTCCGCGAAAATGCGCATAATCCCCGAACCGGGCGCAAAAGCGCATCCTTGTGGAGGGGGCCAAGGTTGTAGTGCTGCGTCTGGATGGAGATGAGTGTCTAGAAATATTACTTCCTAGGATTTATCTGGTCTCATTCCATATAAACGTTTAGTTCAATCCTATGCCTGTTTATTCAGAAGTAACTTCTATTGGGTTCAATGGGGCTTCCATTGTAAAAAAATAAATAAATCAGCCTTAGGATACCTCCACCTCCTCTTTTGTTTGCGTGCATCTGTCCCAAATACTTGGGTTTATGTTTCTTTGGGTGTATCAGACCAGCATTCTTGCCATTTCACTTCCATTCTCATACATTTCCTGCTCATTTTCTCTTCACAGAATTGCACATTTGGTTTTTAATTTCCTTCCCTAAAGTAAATGCGTTTGCACCCAGATAATTTTCAATAAATCAGATACAATGTGCAAAAAATAAAATGAAAATGGGGGCAGGGGAGAGAATCTTGCTTCAGTAGCAGTTAGGTTCATGTTGTCTCTTTAAAAAATTATGTTGGAGAGTATTCTCATACAGTATCAGACAACATTTTAAAATGCTAACCTGGGGTTCCCATTTGGACTAAATGTCACAAGTTATAGTGTCTTCTATATATGTGTGACCAAATCTTATGCTGAACAATGAGAGATATCTACATAAATATGTGCCACATTACACTCTTAATTTTGAATCTTATTGTGAAGTATACATATATTAAAAACACTTACCAAAAGCAAAAAAGGAAGGTAGTGTAGTATCTTCATGACTAATACATTTATTGCAGCATAACCTTTCATAAACCAGAACTCATTTCATCAGATGCATAAATCACCTAAACATAGTACATATAACAAGCTAAGATTTATTCATATATCCTTAGCAATTAAGCAGAAATTTGGTATTTCAGTCGTTTCTTTCCCAGACTATTGCTTCCGGTGTGCTTCTGTCACACTAAACTAAAATCGGCAAGGGGTCATGTAGGGAAAGATATTCAGTGCAGTCTGCCCCTCCCCCCAGTTTTGTTTCAAGGAGGTGTAGCTGATGAAAGCAAAGGACAGGAAACGGTCAATTTATGAAGGTGCCAGAGAGCCACACAACAGGGTCTCTTACTACTTAAGAGATAGCCCCATGCTTCATTAGCATTCCCATTGATGTGATTTCATTATAATACAGGATACTTTATGTAGACATTTATACTGACAGGTATCATGAAGCCAAAAGAAATATAGAAGAGAACAACCAAAATAACACATGGATAGACAAACAGGTTTCGGCTTGTGATACAAAAGTAAATATGAGGTGGAGGCAGAAAAGAGAACAAAGTGTAGTGGGCAAAGTGCATTCAATGCACCACTGACATTGGAGCCATCAGCCTCCACTGATGCAGTGCACAATTAAGTTGCAGAATTGGCTGCCACAAAGTGTTGCAATAGCTATTTGCATGGACAGCTGTAAAGGGAGATCATGTATTTATGTTGGCATCAAATGGCATCCTGCTGTCAGCAGAATGGGGAGGGGCAATTTGCCCTTCTGCCTGCAGCTCCCTACCAACTCCCATGCAGTTCAGTAGGGTTCCCCAACCCCCCAAAGTGGACTTGTAGAGGGAGAGGGAATTGCCAATAATCACCCTTCTGTTCCACTGATGGATGCCCTCTATCTACACAGGCACAAATTAGATACTATCCTCAGAGTATTTATGTACCACTTTTCTACAAAAAGTTCTCAAAGCAGCTTACATAGTAAAAATATGGGTTAGAAAGTATTCCACTAAAGTTGTTCACAATCTCAGCCAGCATGGACTTTTACAAGTAGATTTTCGATTGTCAAACAAAAGGAAGAGTCTCCCTCATCTTACACCCAATTACTTCTGCAGATTCTGTATCGGAAGCAACCCCAATTTGAAAGCACCAATCTCTTTCCACCCACGGAATTCAGAACACGTCAGATGTTCAGGTCAGGACAAGGCCACTCCACTTAAACAGCTGATAATGGCAGTTAGAATCCTCATGGGGTAGGGCTGGGGGCTGATGGAGGTGCCCTTCATCCAAATTCATGGAACCATTTGGATGAATGCTGCTGATAAGATAAATGCAACCTCCATATTCAGAGACAGTGGAGTTTTGAATCCCAAATGTTGGGGACAAATGAGGAAGAATTATGTCCTTTGTGCCCTATTAGTGGGCTGCATGAATGTATCTGGTCATCGTTGGAGACAAACTATAGAGTACATGAACCCTTGGCCTGATACATCAGGGCTCTTTTGTTTTTAATCTTTACTCTTTTGTCTTTAGCCTTTACTATCACCACTCCAACATTAGATTTATGGAAGTACCTTTGCCTGAGGATTTCCACATCCCCATGCACCAAATATATGGTTAACACTGGGCTGAGCGTGTGTGCAATTGGATACAAATAACTACAAGGAAAACCACAAGTTTAAGAAGTTCGAGAAATGCTAACAAGTTTCACACCAGTATTAAACCTTCAACAGTTCTAAGAACCTAAATCTGTGCACCAACTCTATTTTAAAAAGCCAATACATTCCTTTCTCAGAATACCCACCCATGTTCAATAGGCTATTCTGGAGAGGTTTTCCACTTTTACCCTGAAAGCTCTTGCATAAAGGATCTCAAGCTTGGGGCCTTTTCCATTTAAAACAAATGAGTACAACTGACTGTATTTTATCCATTGTGTGTGCTATAACCTACTGTTTTTATATTCTTGAAATCCAGTTATGGTCACCCTGACTGCCTCCTTCACAATCTGCAAATATGACATGTAAGACTCAATTGTTTGGGGGAGAAAACAGCAGGGCAAAGAATAATCACTTGGCTCAATCTCAGGTCAATTGGCTTTTGTTCTTTCTCATTTAAGCATAACTATGAAAGCTAACGAAGTAGTTCTACTAGGACCTTTATCACCAGTGTGGAAAATTCAAGTTTAAGAAAGATAGCCATAACAAAGCCAGCCATAACATTAAGCAAGTTATTCCTTGGCTCCCATTTTTATGATTAACCAAACTTTAGTGAAAAGATAATGTAGTTTATATTTTCATGCAAGTTACAGATTTTAATTGCAGTTTTACATAGTAAATATATTAGAGAATCTTGCTTTGCAGTTGTTGAAGAATGGTGTTAAATACTCAGGCTGCAGTTGGAGCACATGAAAGAAGGCTGACCAAAGGCCTAAGAATAGTGCCAAACTGTCAGCAACAACTGAAAACCTTGAGTACCCAAACTACACAGTATTTCATGCAACATTTTATTGTAAAAATAATTTACGAATAACTTTACAGGTGACCTTTACAAAGTGGAAAGCAAGTACAGAGAACTGGGCTTTTAAGTGTCCTCACTTTTGGATGTTGTTCAGATCTGCCATATAGGTTTCCCAGCCTACTTGCATACTTAATAACTGGTACAGTCACACAAGCCATTTACTGAGCCAACATTTTAACAATGAAAACTGCAGTCAAGCTACTGCTACCATTACTAATAGACATGCAAAGGGAATTAAGAACTTAGAATCCAATTTTATTGGAAAAGATTCTAGTAATTCATTTAAGCCAAGTCAGCTGCAACTGCACTATACTAACCAAACATTCTAAAATAAATGCATACTGGACAAGTAAGCAAGTAGAAGATAAACATTAACCATTTAATGGCTGGCTACTTTTACAAATAACTTTTTCTTTTAGGCCCTATATTTTGAGATGCACTGCAGCATTATTAGGTCCTTTGTGTAGCCACAGATTATTTTGCTCCTCCCTGAACAGATTTCTTCTCATCAGCTGCTTTCTGCTTCTGCTGCATAATTTCAGAGTCTCTGGAGAGAAAAAAAAAGACCATGTGTAAATGAGCTTAATAGTCTATTTCTAAAGTTTTTAGTCCAAGCAGTCAAAAGCTCTCAGCTTTCTGAAGCTACACTTGCTACACAACTATAGCAAGACAGTATCAATTTCAAGACCCCCAAATGCTAACTCAAGCAAAGCCCTATTCAGGCATTAAAAATGTAACTTACTAATCATGCAAGGGGGGAAATAGGGCCACGGCACATAGCCCTGCCCCCCAAACATCTTGTGTGTTATGTAGGGTCCCCCATGGCATTTGCACAAACTTCTGTGGAAGGGAGGTCTATGTGTATACAGCTGTATGTGCATAGGCATCCATTCAATATAGAACCCTGCACAATTGGGGTTCCAAATATTGTTGAGGCCTTTACACTTCTAGTTGTATGTGTGTAGGCCGTCCTTCTACAAATATCTACAAATATTTACACCATATTTATGAACTCTACATGGGACCTACAAAATGTGCACAATATTGGATGACGGGGCTACATTCCCCACTTGTGTGATTAAGTAACATTTTGAGTGTCCAAGCCAAGCTACATGTCTCATATATCCAATACAGTTTTACCGGCAAAGGCAGAAGCACCACACCTCAGAAGTTATACTTAAATTTTTGGATATTCTAAGGCAGAACTACACACTACTTAAACATGTATCATAAACTGCTGTGCAAATATACCTCTGTTTCCTTTGAGAAGCTGACAAAGCATCCTCTTTTCTTTTTCCTTTATTCAGTTCTTGGCTTTTCTTCATATTCTTCTGGCGGGCAAGTTCACGCTGGTTCCCACCTAGAAGTGAGACAGTTTGAAGAGCTATGTTTTAGGCAATTTACTGGCAAGTGATTTTTTCCCAGTAGGGTACAGCCCAAAATTTCACCATCCCCTAGTTGCACAATAGCAAATCCTGGTGCCAGTACTCCACATCTTCTCATACTAAAGTGCATCAGGAGGAAAGAGCATTCCTGGGGAAGGGGGAAAGACTCTTGTCTATTCCCTGGGACTAGGGGATACACCAATCCCAAGGGATGTTAGTATGTGTGCCCTTTAGTGAGTGCACAACCAAATACTACAACTAATTCTTTCATCAAATGACGCCCCAAAACTAAACATCTCATCATCTATCATATACAGTTAACTACATTCTTTGCAGGACCTTTTATCTGCACTTGCCTTCCTTCCAAACTCCTTGCAGATCCTCCTATAACCTTCACCTTGCCACAATCCACAACTTTATCTACTGAACAACCAATCTGATTGCCATAGTAACAATTTTCATCCTAAATTCTGTTATTACTTTTCATTGTGTACACTCCACATACTGAAATCTTCTGTAATTTAAAACTGATGCTATCAATAGACCACTTTGCTAATTTATTTAGGTGTATCCAACATATTTTATCTGTTTTTAATTGTGGTGGTAGAAGGCATCAGTAAAATTGAAGTCACCCGAGCCTCAAGTGACAATGATAACACCAGGAGAACCCCCAGGCTTCAGGGGAGTGCAACCCCATCCAGAACAGGATGAGCTCCCTCCATCTTGTCAGGAGAATCATCCACTAACAGCATCTCTGTCTTGTCTAGACTGAGCCTCAGTTTATTGGTTCTCATCAAGCCCATTATCACAGCCAGACACCAATCTAGCACATCCACAACTTTACCTGATGAGAATGAACAGGAGCAACAGAGCTGCATGTCATCAGCGTACTGATGGCAACACACTTCAAAATTTTGGATGACCCCACTCAACCATTTCATGTAGATGTTTGATAGCATGAGGGATAGAACCAACCCCTATGGAACTCCATACTGGAGAATCCACAGAGCTGAGTTATACCCCCAAGTACACCTTCTGGAGTCAGTCATCTAAGTTGGAGCAAAACCAATGCAATGTAGTATCCCTGCCCCCTTCAACTCAGTCATTCTAGAAGGATAACATGCTCCCATATAGTGTTTTATGACCAACACTCATGGCAATTTGAGGTTAATAGCACAATCCTACAGCTGTTTCCCCAGAAATAAGTTCCAGTGATTTCAATGGGGCTTACTCCCAGATAAATGGGCATAAGGATTGCAGCCATAGTGTGAAAATACAGGAAGATACACAATGACCAATTTTGTCTTCTCTCCTCCACTCCCCCGTGTTAGAACATAAGAGCCAGCCTGGATCAGACCAAGGGTCCATCTAGTCCAGCACTCTGTTCATACAGTGTTACTCCTTTCTGCTTCACTTTGACCTGGTTCACATGAAACAGCAACCCAGAGTATGGGTTGTCATTGAACCGTGGGTTGTTATTAAATTGTGTGTTGTCATTATGTGAACCTGCACTATGATTATGTGAATCCTGCACTATGGTTTAATGACGAACTATACAGAGTTCACAACCCAACAACAAACCATGGATTCTCCTGTTTTTAAAAAACGCCAATTTAAATAAAAAATAAAACTTAAAATCCATTGTTATTGTTTTTTTAAAAAGCATAGACTCTATCCTCCCAGAAATGGGGGATGACATCCATGTGTGTACATGACATCCTGATCTTTGTGAAGGTAGGACAGGAAAATAAATAAGTACTACAATCATCGTATGATGCATCACCATTAAAAATGCAATTCCTTGAAAAAAGCTAGATATCAGCATATATCATTGTTTCATTCTGCAAGGATTGTCCACACTATTCTCAAGCCAGAATATGTGAACAAATTTATGCATAAAAAACTTGAGTTAAGTATTTGAGAATCAGCTCCTGGACAGAAAAATATGATCCAGATGACTGTACAGCTCCGTAGGTATCACAGCTAGTTCAAACTGCTGTGTTAGTAGATCTGCAATCCTACACACATCTTATTCAGGCTACTCCTGCTCCTCTTATTGAAAGTTCTTTCTAAGTAGGACTGCATGTGTCGGGTTGGCATTGTTAGAAACCTACTTGCAAATGTACGCTTGTCAAGGAATCAAACCAGAATGCTCCTTTTAAAGTAATCAAATTGAGCAGCAGCTTTTGTTGCAGTTCAAGTTACTAGCAAACTGAAGCCATCATCACAAAACAGCTCACTGTTCTAAAACAACAGGCATACTGAAGTTTGGAATACAAGGAGCATAATGCAGGCACGAAGCTGGTTTTTTTACAGCTCATCTAAGGAATTATTTAGACCTATGTATTCAGCATTCAGCTATAGATCGCCAAGCTTCTCCCACAGCTTTCACAATTCTGTCAGACAGCATTTGAGTAAAACAAAAAACCCGTTGAGAAGGCTTTTCCAGCTCTCCGATTCAGAACACAGCAAAGTGACCCTCGCAGGACGAGTCCCTCTTACAAAGAGCAAGTTGCTTCCTTAGCCACCGCAACGGGTAAACACAACGGAGGGGAATGGGAACCAGGGCGGCTTTTTTCAGACCAGCCTTTTTCCTAAGGAGGATACCTTGGATTGTACCTAATGGGTCGTATCCAATGTTTGAAGTCCCATTCGTTTCAATGGGTCTATTGTAAGTCAGACTAACGCTGGATACAACCCCTTGCTACAAGTGGTGGCGATTCAGCCTAAATGCGAGAAGGAAACGGGAGAGCGACTGCCCCGCACGCCAGCCTTGCCTCGAGCCTCTCTTTCTTAAGCGTCCACTTTGTTCTTTCCGACCACAGAGCGGGCCAACACAACAAGGGAGCGAGAGGCGCCTCCCTCTGGCCTACAAACCACCGCAAGGCCCGGCCGGGCCAACACCATCACCTCTCACGGGGGCTCCACAGACGAGAGCAGACCGCCAGCTCCGGCGGCAGGATAATGGCGGGGCTCGTCTCGAATACTTACGGGCCATGGCAAAACAATAACCCCAGCGACAACAACCGTTACACACACGCGCAAGTTACAACTTCCCGCTCCAGCTGCCAGAACCTTCTGCGCACCCCACCCGCCGTCGTTCTCATTATGTAAGGGACCGCCTCTGTGACGTCACTCCGCACGTCGTCATCGTTCGGTCCCTAACTTGGCTTTCCACGACGCTCCGGGTCTTACTGCGCGTGCGTAACTCAGAGTTCTGTTTTTTAGTGTGTTTGTTGGTTCTTCTGCAACCACAAGCGTAGAAGGTGAACTCTCAGTCGGATTTACTTCCGAGTTAGCACGACTGGGATTCAGCTATTATATCGGTACCCCTTTGGTATCTGTGTAGTGGTGTGACTTGAGCATCATCTGAAAAGGCGAAGTAGAAATAAATTTTTTTTTTGATGCATTACTACTCAGGAGTCCCACTGAACTCAGTGGGACTAGCTTTCAAGTAAGGCTGTGACCCCCTTCTATGAAAACCTATAGATGTGATGTTTTTTAAAAAATATATTTTTACTATCATGGCCTTAAATTGAAATTTGACTCTTTGAGACAAGAAAACACACATACATAACGAAAATTAGTTTTTTAAAGTTGCATTTTGTTAAGGTTCTGAACCTGGAAAAGTTGAAAACACAATGTACATGATTACAGAAGTGTCCCCAACATTTTTAATTTATGCTCTTTTTTTAGTGACTACTTAATTATTTGGGATTGGGTTTGTACAAGTTTTTAATAAAAACATTAACCTTTCCCAGGTAAGTAGAAGTACTAGAGTGCTAACTACAACCACTAGTGGTGTAAATTGTGTTCATGGCCTCCTCCACACGAGACGTTTAATGAGCCTTAGAGGCTCATTATAAATTTTACCTCCACACCAGCGGAGCGCAAAACGGGCGTACAGGCGCGTTATTTCCCCGATAATGCGCATTTTCGAATGCGCGTTAAATAGCGACTTTTATTTTTCTCCGGCCGTTAAAGCGCATTATCGCGGTGTGAACAAGCGATTATGCGCGTTAACGTCTTCTAAAGCGCTTTTTGGACATGAATTAATGCGCTTCGCCGCCTCTCGACGCCTCCCGTGCAGAGGGATTAGGCGTAAATGCGCCTCCGCGATAATGCGCATAATCCCCGAACCGGGCGCAAAAGCGCATCCTTGTGGAGGGGGCCCATGTTGAGTGAGGATCTTGCAGGTACTGTATTGCAGGAAAGGATACTCAGTTATATTGTAAATAGCCAACTATTTATTTATTTGTAGTATTTTTATCTCACTACTCGGCCAAAATGTAAATTTTCAACTATTGTACTAATGAAAATATTAACTGATGAATGGTGTTGGATGAATACATGGGTACCTTTTACCAGCTTTGGTTGGCATGTCAGCTATGACTGTTTCTGGATAGGAATAGTTTGGCCATGGTGATCCATGCAATGGTAATCTTGGCATAGGATTACTGCATTGCTCTTTATGTAGGGCTTCCCTTGATACTGGTTTGGTAACTACAGCTAGTGCAGAATTTGGTGGCTGAGCTGCTGAATGGGGCAGCTAACTCAAGCAAGTTATATCTTTGCTCAAAGAACTGCAGTGTTTGCCAGTATCTTACTGGGCCAAGTTCAAAATGAGAGCTTTGGCTACTGGGTGATATAGAAATGTAATAAATGAAATGAAATAATGACTAGGTTACATGAGGGAGAGCCTTCATTATCAACATGCTTGTTCACTGAGAGCTATAGAACAGGGCCTCCTGGTTGTTCCATTGCCTGCACATATATATCTGATGGCAGTCAGGGAAAGGGCGTTTTCAGCTATGGTACCCTGCCTTTGGAATTCTCTTCCCCCTGCATTATGATAGGTGCCAACCCTGAACATGTTTCGGCACATGTTGGAAGCATGTTAGTTTAGGTTTTTGTTTTATTGTGGATTTTAATCCCAATTATAATTGTTTTAACTAATTATGTACATTGCCCTGGAATGTGTAAATGAAGAGCAATATGTAAAACAATTTCAAAATCTTAAAGGCATCATCATAAAAATGGCTGGAGAACTGCAATCTAAGATGTCATAACATTATTTCCTTGCAAACCTCTATAATTATGGTCTGTTTCACAATTTTATATAAAAAGCTGCATTATAATAAAGATGTTGAAACATGTTTTAAATTTTCTGGATTCTTTAGTATGTAACCTGGAATTTCATTTTCAACTTTGCTGCCCATAACAGGAAATCCATACAGAGGCATCCTAAAATTTCAGGTCCTATAATGAAATAAATAGGACGTCAGCAAAATGGTGATTTTAAGATTTCACTTGATTACAGTGGGTTACAGAATTCACAAAGAAATTGACACATGCCTGAAATTATTTCAAATGGGCTGAGTTATCAAACCATCTGCCTTTCCTCTCAGTAGAATAGGTAGAAGAGCTAGGTGATTTTAGATCCTGGAGTGTATTACGTACATCAGTTGTGAAGCACACAACCGGCATTTCTCTTTTACCCGCCCCATGCCATTCTATGCTTTCAACTACTTCTACATTCCCGATATGATAACGCAAAAAACAACTAAAACTGTTTGCCAACCCTGATTTGTAAAAAAACCGAATATTCTGAACATGTGCATTTTCACATTATAGCGTGACCATATGGAAAGGAGGACAGGGCTCCGGTATCTTTAACAGTTGTATTGAAAAGGGAATTTCAGCAGGTGTCATTTGTATGCATGCAGCACCTGGTGAAATTTCCTCTTCTTCACAAAAGTGAACGCTGCAGGAGCTATACTAGAATGACCAGAATCAAAACAGGGCAGGGCTCCTGCAGCTTTCACTGTTGTGATGAAGAGGAAATTTCACCAGGTGCTGCATGCATGCAAATGACAACTGCTGAAATTCCCTTTTCTATACAACTGTTAAAGAAACAGGACCCTTGTCCTTCTTTTCTCATGGTCACCGTACGCATTAACAAAACATCAAAGTAAAAATAAAACAATAAAACCAGCATTTGTAACCAAGTATATGCTCCGCTAGCCACACCTCACTATAATTAAAAGAAGCAGGCAGGCAGGCTAGAAGGATGCAGCATCCGGCTTATAGCCCAGATGCTCACACCGGGCCTGTTTGTCGCTCTCTGGGTGGTCATTTGCTCCTCGCACCCCGGCTGTGGCGCCCTGAGATCCAGCAGCCGGAACTGCATCACGGGATAGAATCTACGACAAATCCAACAAAACGCAAGCAGTGCCCTGATGATGCAGACCAGGTTCTTAGGATGGGTTTGTCGCAGCGTGATGATGTAACCCATGCGCCACCCCAGAGCAGCTGACAGCGCAATCTCCCTCCCCCCCGGCTCCGCAAGACAGAAAGGAAGGGCGGGGAGTTGGGCTTGGACTGAGCGGGGCCGGTGACATGAGGCGGCCTCGTCGGCCGGAGGAAAAAGGCGACGGTGGGCTTTAGCCAGAGCCGGCGGTTCTCCTTCACGGCGCCATGTTCCGCCGCGCCAGGTTTAGCGTGAAGCCGAACGTGAGGCCGAGCGCGACGGGAAGAGGGAACAGCGGCAGCTCCGTCGGCTCGGCGGCGGCTCCTCCAGATCCAGGTGCTCAGCATGGCTTGGCGCCCACTGCCTACTCTTCTGTGGCGGCTGTGGGCAGCCCAACCATCCAGCCGGGAGCTGTTGCCGGAGACCTTCAGCAGAGTGGGGATAGTACTAGCAACAATAGCAGGTGAGGTTTGCCATTGACTGTAGCTGTGCCGTTTTGAATTCTTTTCTTCTTCTTCTTCTTCCCATAGAATCGTAGGAGCTTCTAAGTTTGCCTAAGATCGAGACTAGCCGGGGAACAAAATCCCGAGGGTCTCACTGGAAATCGCAAAGGCTGGTTCACACGTGCAACATCCAACACTTGATGACCTGCGTGTGGAAAAAAGGCATCACAGGCGGAGATTTTATGTTGCCTGGAACGCAGTACTTTTCGCTGGAGCCTGTTTGCATATCCAGCTGTGGACCCCCAAATATTGAGACACCAAGTGATATATTTGCATGTGTGAACCAGCTCTATATGTTTTTAGCTTTTGACCCTAACAACTGACCAATCTTCCATCGTTCTCCCATTTAACCAGCATGGCTGAGGCTTGATTGGAGTTAAAGTGGATGGTCTGATGATCCCCAGCTTGGTTGTGGTGAAGAAATAATTGATATTGTGATATTTGGCATTAGTTGAACTGTAGAAGTGGTGTTCTTTCCTACCAGTCTTGTGTGTTTGGGGCAAGAATTTGTAGTAACAGTTACGTCCTTTTATTGACTGTGATGGGAAGGAGAAAGAAAGAATGATTCTAAATTTGACTTAATTAGTTGGCCAGGTCCTATGATGGTGATGGAGAGATGTTCGAGTCCATTTATAATCTATCATCTAAAGGGTGTGATATCCCAACTATACAACAAACAGTGCTAACAGCACATGCTTCATTAATTTGTGATGTGTTGTTTAGTCCTATGCTGATTTTGTAAGCATTTACCATCGACTACATGTGTAGATATGCACATTAACTGGAAACAGTTAGATGGTACACATTGTACAGCATTGACAGAACTTTTGTAGAAAGATCAGATATCTCTTGGATATGGATCACTAACTTGCTGATAATGCATATGCATTAAATTACTATTCTTACAGCACTTAAAAATACCTGACCTATGTGAACTTGTAGTCTAGTTTTCTATTGACAGGGTAAAAAAGAGTCTCAAATGCTTTAAAAATAGTAAAGAAATCCATAGCAGTAACAGCACTGAGGTGTACTGAAAATTTTGAAAAGCACAAGTTATTGATTTTGCATTTGATATGTGTGTTGCAGGTTGGGTCAGCTCCCAAGAGAATCATGTTATATGTACAACTTGCAATTATCTTTAGAATAATTTTATTTGGGTTGTATAAAATGCTTGATCAAGGTGTTTTGGTCTTTAAATCCTGTATATTGTTACTCTTAAGGCTGAAATCCTGTATATGCTTAGCTGGGAGTAACTCCCATGGAACTTAGTGGGGCTTGCATCTGGGTAGGTGGGTATTGGATTGCACTGCAATCCGTGGCATGTTTTTATGGACGTGAGGCCCATCAAACCCAGTGGGACTTACTTCTGAACTCATTTGCATAATATCTGGTTATAAGAATCCCAGATAAGCTTTTTCACAGGAAATGTTATTTTGCTTTTCTGGGGTCATGAACCTGAATTCTTTCTGAGCATTGCATCTTCTAGTATAGTAATGTTTCCCCTGCTGCTAATTATGTTATATGTTTTTATATGACAGCTAAATGTGAGTTTGTCTACTACTGATATTTATTGGGAGAGCTTGCTCTAAAAGATGGGGTAGAAATATATTAAATGTGCAATCCTATGTATATTTGGACAGAAAAAAGGCCTACAATTCCCAGCATGCCGCAGCCAAGCTTGGGCATGCTGGAAGTTGTAGGCTTTTTTCTGTTGAAGCATGCATAGGATTGCACCCTGAATCAATAAAAAAAGAGTTCTAACAGTCACCTGTGCTTAGGACTTTGGAGTTAAGTTATTGATCTGTAGTCAATCAGATGTAAAACACCAAAGAAAGAAAGAAAGAAAGAAAAGGAAGTAAATTGTTGGATTAATTTGATATCTAAATAGAATGAGTGTTCTCAAAAAAGAGAATTCTAACATGGTGTAATTGGCTTTGTGGCTTACATTTGTTATTTGTTTTTCAAGTAGCCAAACTGTCTTCTAAAGGAAGTTCATGACAGGTTTTTTTTTTCTCTCTATGTGTTTTCTAGTGATGAAAAGACCAATGATGAGAGGGGTGATGGAGATTGTAGTAAATGCACAGAGACAGTTCTACAGAGAAGAAAACGAATATCCACTATGCCCAATCTTGCTAAACCAAGAGTTGTATCTCCATCTACACAACGTGTTGTCAGTTCAGTGTCAAAAGGTTCTCAAAAACAAATACCTCACTCTCCTCTGTTTGGTAACTCTCTGCTTCAGAAGGAGTTGCCTTCATCTGAGAAGATTCATGTGGACATTTCTCCAAAGTCTCCCATATTGCCTGAAAAGAAAACACCTGTTCCCCAAATACCACAGTTCTCTCCATTTAAAAAATCTGCCAGTAAAGAGCCAAATTCATGTGTAACAGGTCAAAGAAATGATGAAGGCCTTCAGAAGAACACATACTCTCCCCTCAAAGAGAGACCTACACAGGAAATATTGATTCAAGAGGAAATAACTCAGTCAAAATCTTCTCCCACAAAAGAGAAAACTATATGCTCAGATCGTGAGAAAATAATCAAAACTCAGAAGTTAAGGAAGATGCTTAAGGAAGAATTGAAAAAAGAGAAGGTATAGTAACATGTTTGTGATGTTATAAGGAAGAGAGGAAGGGAATAGAAAGTGCATATGGCCTTATTGCAGTTTAGGAAGCTGTGTTATACCCACTCAGGCCAATGGTCTGTCTAGCTCAGTATTGCATCTACAGTGTCTCTCCAGGGTTTCAGACAGAAGACTTTTCAACTCTATCTGGAGATACCAGGAATTGAACCTGGGACCTTTCGCGTGCAAAGCATGTGCCCTACCACTCAGCTATGACACTTACATGACAGGTGTAGAATTGTTTGATATTGTAATATGATAGCGCCATACAAAATGTACTTTGCTAAAGGGTGTTGACTTGTAAGGTTGAAAGTTGGTGTGATCCCTGGGAGCACTGTATGCTGTATCCATTTATAGCAAGGGTGACAACTTGTGGCCCTCCAGATGTTGTTGGACTGCAACTCCCATCATCCCTGATGAACATCTGGAGGTCCACAAGTTGTCCACCCCTTATAGGCTTAATGTTCCTTAGACATTGGGATTAGTTGTAATGGCTTGTATCTGTAGGATGGCATTTTGCATGATTATCATAGAGTTGGAAGGGCACCTTGGAGAGGTCATGGATGTACGCTATGCTCTGAATGCAAGGAGATGTATTGGAAGTGGTCCACTGTCCCAGTATTGATGTGATACATGTTCACTTCCTGGTTTTCAGCTATGAAATAATTTTATTTCGTGTGATAATACCTTGTTTGCATTGTAGTTACACATAAAGTAGCTATGAATGAGGACAAGAAGTAGAAGTAATATTTTTAATAACCAAGTAACTTTGTCAGTAATATGCAGGAAAAGTACAGAAATTAGCCATGTGAAAATAATACCTAGCCCCAATTATACCACAGCTGTGAATAAGAGGGACCTATGATTCTATCACGTGGTGCAGTAAGAGGGACTTGCATATATGTAGATTTTCTTTTAAGGTTTGGGGCCTGTGTATGTTACGATCCACATTTAATGCAAATTGGCTAAAGCCTATAGGTGAATTTCAGCTTTGTGTGAACAGACTTCTTGTCTCTTCCCCCCAGCACCCCCTTCCAGGACAGTTTTTGGGTTGTGCAAGGGGCTACAGAGGGGAGGGAGATTACGTTCCACAGATTTAATTCTATGCTTAAAACTGAATCTGTGGCCAAATATCAGGCACATTGGCTTAAAGCTGCTTTTCTGTGTGAACAATGATAAAATGATCAGACTTGTCAGTTATTGTAAATATGACACAAGAAATCACAAATTACTCGTGATTATTATTTTATGGGATACCTGCTGGACCCAGTCACTAGGTTCTAGGAGACTCATGCTGGAACCCACCTGATCTTTTACTTCTCTACTTTTTGCCTGAAGTAGATTCAGTTTTCCAGTTATGAATATTTATGATTATCAACCAAACAGAATGTAATTTATTTTCTATCTGATGGAAAAGCACTGTTCTGTCCAGTACTGAGCCCTTTTGAAAAAAACCCCAAAAATGTTCAGGACACTTGCAGCCTGATCTTGGCTCAGAGGTAAGTAATGCTGAATTCATTGGGGCTTGTTACAAAGTAAGTGAATATTAGATTTGATCCTTAGTCATCAATGTTTTTGCCTGTCTACAGAGTGATACAAACATAAATCTATTGTTTTCACAATTACCTGCCCTGGTCCAATTTATATCAGGTTAGACTACAGGAAACTAATTTATATCAGGTCAGACTATTGCCCATCTAGCCCAGAATTTTTACTCTGACTAGCTGTGGCTCTCAGGCAGAAGTCTTTCACAGCATCTGCTACCTGACCCTTTTTTCTTTTTAATTGGAGATGCTGCGGATCAAACCATCGACCTCCTGCATGCAAAACATCCGTACTACCACTGAGCTATGCTCTCTCATCACTGTACAATTCTGTAGTGCAAGAGATATGAAGGCTTCATATTAGTGAGTTATCAGTTATGCCCTTAGGGTGCAGGTGGAATAAAGACTCTAGTTGTATTAAAACATGCTTTAATTGTTTTAACAATTAATAATAAATGTATTTATTATACCTTGCCTTTCTGCATTAGCGCTCAAAGTGGCTTTCATTAAAAAAACACATTAATATAATTACATTAATATTATGTTAAAATAGAGCAGACAAAATCATTTCAGTGGAACAGAGTAATAAAACCAAGCTGCGGCCAATTAAGGTGAATTAAAAGCTCCCACAAGGCAACAGAGAAAGAGCTACTCAACTCACTGACCAAAAGTATATTTGCTTGTATATTTGTTCAGAAAATATATGAACTTTAAAATGGGAAACTTGATTTAACTCTCATTTAAAGTTGATAAGAGTTGAAGCCTTAACAAAGTTACAGATAAATAAAAATGTTTGTGTTTTAGGAACAAAGGAAATACAAGTGCCCAGTAATTGAAAAACCAGTGCCAGAAGATCGTTCAAAAATGATTATGAGGGACTTCATATACTATCTGCCCGAAAACAATCCTATGAAGTAAGTACACATTTTGTTTTTTATGATAAAAGGGAATTATTTTTGTTCGTTAGTTAGGTCTGCATTCCACCCTCCCTTTAAAGACTTCAGGGTGGTGTACATGATTCCCCCCTCTCCTTATTTTTGCAAAATTCCTGTGAGGTTGGGCTGAGAGAAGGTGATTGACATTGGTCACCCAGTAAGCTTTGTATTTTAGCAGGGGTTTCAATCTTTTCCCTTCTGTGTAAACCCAACATTCTAACTGATACTGAATGATTAAGTATATACAGGAGGTAACATCTGAAAGTGTATAGATAATTGCTCAGTCTCTTTCTGTATGCATCCTCATTCCCTTACTTTCCTAGTGCTCACGCACAAATTTATTGTCATTTTTTTCTGTTAATATTTTTTATTTTCAACATAATACAACATAAAACAACATAAAACACAATACATAACCCGCATACCCCCCGTGCACCCCTCCCCCCAGGAGACCTTCAATTATTCATTATTCCTCTTTCCAAAATTGTAAAGACTCTTCCGAAGGTATTTGCCCCTTCCCCGTTCTTAATACATATTCCAAAAAGGGGCTCCATATTTCTCCAAAATCATTCTTGCTGGACATTCCCCTCTTTATTTTCATTTTACACGTCAGCTTATCATTAAGTGCCATATCCCATATTTCTTTATACCATTCTTCTATAGTATATATCCCTTGCCTTTTCCAATTTTTATCAATCATTATTCTAACAGGAGCCAGAAGGTTGTTTATCAGTTCTCTCTTACCTATATTCTCATTTCCTTTATCCCATATTGCTAGGAGAGCCAGCTTTGGGCTTAATTCCAGTTTACTTCCAATTATTTCACTTATTTCTTTGAACACCCTTTCCCAAATTTTTTGTACATATCCTCAGCTCCACCACATATGAAAATAAGCTCCAACCTCCTGACATCCCCTCCAACAATTCTTAGACCCTTTTTTATCTATCTGATGAAATCTTACCGGTGTTAAGTACCATCTCCATACTGTCTTGTAATAATTCTCCTTAATTCTAATGGACAACAGCTTTAACATTCTTGTGTCCCATATCCTCCCCCAGTAATATTCATTAATTTGTTCCTTTACATCGTCTTTCCAAATCTTTTTAATAATTTTAAGAGAGTCCTGATAATCATCTTCCTCTATCAATATTTTATATATCTCGCTGGTCAAACCTTTTTTAATTTTAGTTTCTTCCTTCCTTCCTCTTAATTCAATTAAATCTTCAAATCTTGTATTATTTCTACATTTCTTATTTTTCATTTTCCATTCCTGTGTCCATTTTTCCAATTGTAAACATTTGAACCAAGCTATCTTTTGTCCTTTTAATAACTCTCTAATTTGCTCCTTATCTCTCATTCTTTCCATCCAGTTCCTTAACTTAATAATTCCCTGATCCTTCAGACTCCGTTCCAACTCTACTTTTAAAGTCCTTGGGAAGTTTCCCACTACTACCACTGGGGCGAGTGGAGAGTCTCCTGGTATTAACTTTCCTTTAACTTTCTCCCAGATCTCTAAAATATTTTTCAGCAACGGGTTGTCCAGTCCCCTCATATCTTTCTTTTGAATTTTAATAAAAAAAATATTTTGCAATTTAAAATCTAGTTTTAAATTTATTGTCATGATCCCAGCGTGTGAATGAACGTGGGAAAGTTTGTGATCCCTTCATTTTATTTTTCTTCTTTCCTTCATCTCCCACACTGTGAACTCCCTGGTTCCTTTCTGGGAGTTTTTCATCACAGTTCGCCATGTGTTATTCCCATTACTTTAGCCAGAGCAGAGTATTTCCTGAAAGCTACATTAATGTTTTTCAGGATCTTTTTGTTGTTGTTGGAGGAACATGTTCCATGCAAATATTACTGCATAATTCTGTTACTGGTCTAATGTTGCTGCTCTTTAGAAGTTTTCCCTGCCATGTGGAGTTGTGGGGGCTGTCCCACATGTCTTATGCATAGAATTGCCTCAGATAAACAGTTGGAGAAAATCTGAAGCCGGGGACAGCAAATTGATTCTCTCCAAATATTTTAGACAACAATTCTCAGAATTTCTGACCATTGGCCATGCTGGCTGAGGCTTCTCAGTATTGTATTCCAAAACATCTGGAGGGCACCAGGTTGCTTACTCCTTGTCTAAAGGATGTGGTTGGATTAACAGATTGGGTTAAATCTTAGCCAAGTATAGATCCTTTCTACCCTCTGTTGTAAACCAGGATTTTGTTACATCTGAAATATGCCTGCATGACATTCGTTAAACCTTTTATTGAGATAACACCTCTCTAGCTAGCTTGATCTGCTTTCATGGTTTGAAATGAAATGTTTTCTTAATACTCAGTTCTATGGTTTGGTTTAGGACTGTTATCTATAAAAGGTGTAGGCTCCCAGGAATTGTTGTGTTAGTTGCTAGTACGCCTGTGCTAATAGATTTTGATGTAAGTAAATCTTTACATGGTCTCCTACCCCAAACAGCTTCAGAATTGCTCAGTAAAAATCACAATTAACTAAAGCTGAACCTGCCTATCTGGGAGTAAGCCTCATTGAACTCAGTGGAGTTACTTCTGAGTAGACCTGTATAGGATTGCATTGTTGTATTTTAAAAAATCTTAAAGCATCCCTTTCTTTTGCCCTCTATCTATCTTCCTGCCTGCAGACCTAATTTGGCCCATGGAGGTTCCCATCCAGCCTCCAGAAGTTTGGGTTCCCTCTGGGGACTCCAGGGGGGGCTAGTGGTAGCTTGAAAACTAGTGGGACGAAGAATTCCTGCTGTTATCTCAGATCAGTGATTTCCCCTTATATTATTTATTTATTTATTCCATTTATATACTGCCCCATAGCCGAAGCTCTCTGGGCGGTTTACAAAAATTAAAAACGTTGAACATTAAAAACACCGATATACAAAATTTAAAACCATAAAGCATAAAAACAAGTTAAAATTACAATATCCTTCTGGGTCAAAGCACATCAACAACACAAAAACACAAAACCCTCATCATATGCTGTTAAATGCCTGGGAGAAGAGGAAAGTCTTGAACTGGTGCCGAAAAGATAACAATGTTGATGCCAGGCGAGCTGCGTTGGGGAGATCATTCCATAATTGGGGGGGGGCACCACTGAAAAGGCCCTCTCCCTTGTTGCCACCCTCCATGTTTTCCTCGGAGTAGGCAACCGGAGGAGGATCTTAGATGTAGATCGTAGTGTATGGGTAGATTCGTGTCAGGAGAGGCGTTCCATCAGGTATTGTGGTCCCAAGCCGTGTAAGGCTTTATAGGTCACTCGGTCTCCCAATTGCTAAGTGCTTCCCCAGCTGAGGTGCCAAATGGAGGATGTAAATGTGAATAAGGACAGCATTGTGACTTGTCTGCAAAAATAAACTTGGATAACATTTCACTTTTTAGGCTTGTGGAAAGTTTGGGATTCCTAGTTAAGTTATCCCAAATTGTGTAGTCTGCTGTCCTTAGAAAACTATTTTTTTTGTTGGCTATCTTGGTCTTATATCATGAAATCAGAATTAGATTTGTATTTGATTCACAGTTGTCTTGACCAATAAATCACATAGATTTAAACTGGTTCAGTCCGTCTGAAATTTGTGTGAATAAACCAGTTTAAAATCTAATATTTCTGGTTAAAGTTCCTTGTGAATAAGATAGTAAATCATGCAGGTAAACTGCAGATGAAGCATACACTGTCATGGCAGATTGTTTGCTATCACAGTTAGACAAAATCTTGAGAATGTATTTGATAAATAATTATTCAAAACTGTGCTTTTTTAATTAATAGGTCTTCACTGGTGGAAGAAAAGAAAACAGAGAAGACATCTACAGTAACCCAAGCAAAAGAGTAATCTTTCTGTCTCTTCTTTGAAATAGAATTAGCGATACATGTAATTAACACAGAGGGATTTGTAAGATGGAGATACATTTATTTCATATTACTGAAACTGAATAATTGCTATAAGGGGTTACAATCCCAATAATCCTGTTCCTTTTTATGGAACAAATCATACTTTGAGTAATGCACTGTTGAAGTTAGTTGGCCATACATTAAAACTCTGCCAGGGTCTGTTTGAACATAATGCTAGCCAGCTATTAACCATAGTTAGGGGACCAGAAGCAAGCAGCATGACTGGTCGCTCTGTCCTACAAGCGCCTTTCCCTCTTGCATTCAAATTCCCCACTCATCCACTTAACTATTATTTTTTCACTGACATTCATCATGATTAACCCTAACCCTTGGGCTGCACTCCTAACCCGGCATTACATTCTTGGTCTCAAATGTTGGGTTAGAAGTGCCCCAGGGTTAGTGCAGAAATAATGCAATACCATGATTAGTGGTGGAGAGAAGCTGAGGTGAGGGACAGTGCTAAGTCTCCTGCCAAGTATTTTAATGATAATTAACAGCTATCTAGCATGGCATTTATGCTGATTCTCTATACCTTATTCCCTTTCATGACATGGTGTGATATAGCACTTCTATCTGTTCATTAGGCATTATGTATATGCTTTCATATGTTGGAAGCTAAATGTGACATATAATGTGGGTGTTTGTGCCATTTGTTTGCAATTATTCTGCCATCTTCTGATGCAGACTGTTAACAGCAGCATTTAAAACTATTGCACACATGCACACGCCAGGCAGGAGGTTATATTCCTGCCCTCTCAAAGAAAAACAAAAAGTTCAATAAAGCGAGTCACATGTGACTCTCTTTTTAAAGCTGCTGTTGGAAATAACTGATATGATTGGGATATAGGGAAGAAGAATTTGCATTTGAAAAGGAAATAAGAAGTAATACCCCCCCCCACCCCCAAATGGCTTGAACTATTATCTCCCCAAATTTCAGGCCAGAGGAAAGAATTGTTGCTGATCTTGATGATGAAAATGAAGAAGATGAAGAAGAAGATGGAGGAGGAGTAGAGGATGATGGCCCCCTTCTAGTTCCTCGTGTGAAAGTTGCAGAAGATGGTTCAATTATCCTGGATGAAGAAAGGTGAGATTTTTGCAATTGATGCCTGCTTAAGAAAGAGGATGGACATTTACGGAACTGCTCAGTGCTGGCCTAAGGCATTTTGCTGCTCGAGGCAAAGTCCTCCCCCACTGGGGTCCAAACATTAAAAGTCTGCTGTACTATTCAGACACCAGTTTCTGCCTTCATGTATTTCCTCGTTCCCCTTCCTTCCTAATCTGAAATCATATTTGCACTTATTTATGAGTAAGTCCAATTGAACTCAGTGGGATTTATTTCTGAGTAGTCCTGCTTATCCAGCATGGGGCATATCTTCTCCCAGTCTGTCACTCATGCACACTTGCTTTTTTGTACTCTGTATGAATGAACTGGGGTCTATGCCCCCCCCCCCATTTGAATTTGCAGTTTAAATAATAGGTGTTTTCATGCAAAAGGAATGTGGAAGTGTGTGTTGTGCGCACACATGTTCGTAGAATCTTCTTTTGTGGCAAAAAGACCTGATGCTGTATAGAAAGAATGTAGGAGTGATTTAAATAGACAAGAATGGGGAAGGTTTGAGAAGAAGTGCATTTGTGGAGGGAGGGTCTGGAGATGGATGGATTTGAATGGAGTGAGGCAGAGGAATAGACTTTAGATGATGTGGGCATTTGCTGAGGGAGGGAGGCATTTTTACAGAGGAGGGAGATAAGTGTGAAATGTGAAGCGGAAAGACAAGGACATGGGGAGCTGGATGGATTCAAGGAAAGCCTGGACAAATGGGTGGATGAATGAATAGTCAAGGCTCAAAGTAATATGGGGGGGATGGAGAAAAGAATATGTATTTATTTTATTTTATTATTATTTATTAAAACATTTGCATCCCGTCCTATATCACTGGGATCCATACATATGTAGATGGATATGAGCTCATATGAGTGGACAGATTGATGAAGCAAGCAGAGAAAATGCATTAGCTGCACGACAGAAGCACGGCATGCAAGCCTTGCAGGCATTTCACAGCAACTAAAACATTAATAAAAGATTACAAATGGAAATGATGATTCTAGCTGTCTAGATGTTAGCAGCAGCGTGTGCTCAGTTCTGAATTGTAGAGGAGGATGAGGGAGAAGATGAGGTGGTGCAGGGCAGAGGGAATAAGTGGTGGTAGCAAGTGAGCTTGTCATTTTTTTACTTTAAAAAAGAAAGAAATCCGATTCTGAGAACTGCCTAAAATCTGCCTTGGGTTGTTCCTGGGTGAGCAGCTTCTTATTTTTCAAATGGGTGTTAATGGTTACTGGATTAATGTATTATATTACTCCATGTCAACATGGAAAGATAATTCAAGGCAATACTGGAGTTCATTAAAAAATGCTGGTAATGGTGTAGACGTTTTCATTGCTATAATCTCAATACGAGAACCAGTTTGTCTTTACTGTCTACTAAGGTAATTGGTGTGTTTGATACATCACTGCTTCTTACAGTATTTCTTTGGTATTCTGATATCTCCTGATTTCACATTTAGTTTAACTGTAGAAGTTTTAAGGACCAAAGGGCAATGTGTGGTGGAAGAAAATGATCCCATCTTTGAGCGTGGCTCTACAACAACTTACTCAAGTTTCAGGAAAAGCTATTACACCAAGCCATGGTCGGAAAAAGGTAGGTGTCGTTCAGTGCTGCAAGTGTAGAAGTTCAGTGATGATCTCCGTTGAGTTTGGCTTTTGAAGAGCCAAACTTTTAGGACGGACTATGCGGGATCTTAAGCTTGTTTGCTTTAAAGCATAATAATCCAAACCAAACTTGTGAGACAGAGGGAAGAGGGTTGGTTGTATCTATTTCGTAAATCTATACCTTGACTTCATCCATTATAAAATGATAGAGAAAGACTTATCCTGATGTATTCAGTCTATATGCATCAGTACACATGCAACTTAATTAGATTCAGATTGCACAAATAGGTTTGAGTGGCATTTGCTGCAACAAGAAAGTAAAAAAAAATCCATAAAAATACTTTTAACTATACAGATCTGGCAATAATAATCAGATAAATTTAGATTTATCCTCATGAAGTCAACTTTCTCTATCTCTAAATAATCTCTATAACATTTTAAATGGCTGAATGCTTTTTGACAAAATTCATCAGCAGATTTACAACTCTGTGAATAACATTGCATTCTTCATAGAGCAAGATTAGGGTTAGTATCTCACTTCTCCAGCCTCCGTTTGTGGCTCCAGAGAATTATAGTTCACTTCCACAAGCTAACATCTGAGTGAGCAGCTTAAAAAGCCTTTTCTCCTGATTCAGACTTTACTCTGGCTGGAAGGTATTTTCCATTCAGACTTTACTCTGAAACCTTTCCGAATGGAAGTGTGATTTACTGAATTTTAAAGCTATTCAACTATTACTAAAATGTACTGTACAATGATGTAAGCAACTTAAATGCTTATCTGCCCTACAAAGGGGAGGGCTATAGCTAAGTGTCATGGACCCATATGTCAGCAGGGCCCCACTGACAAGAGCCTCCTGGAGTTGCTCCTCCTCTTCACTGTTCCCCTGCCTCTAGCTCTGGCCCAGTCAACAGTAGTGATGAGAAGGAGGAGCAGTGATCTCGCTGCCTACTTGCTCCCTGCCAGCCAAGCAAGCAAGTGGTAGCAATAATGAGGAAAAGGAGATGTAATAGAAGCTGGAGAGAATGGTGGTGAGAAGGCCCATTCAGGGCAACTTGCCCAAGGGCCCCCCAAAAACCTGAGGCTGACACTGAGTAGAGTACACGCGCTGCATGCGAAAGTTCCCATGTTCAATCCCCAGCATCAGCAGATGGGGCTGGGAATTTCTCCTGTCAGTCAGTGTAGACAAGACTGAACTTCCTAGACCAGTGGTCTGACTCAGTATAAAGCAGCTTCCTAGTGTGAAATGTAGCCCATTTTATGATTAGCATACAAAGCATGATGTTTTGATATTTAGCTTAATATATGCATCTATTGATCATGAGGTTAAAATTGATATGCTAAGGACTGTGATCACTTTAAAAATAGTTGAAGTATTTTTTTTTCTGACAGAAACAGACATGTTCTTCTTGGCCATAAGTATGGTAGGAACTGACTTTTCGATGATTAGTCAGCTTTTTCCTCACAGAGCAAGAACGGAAATTAAGGTAAACCTTTTTAAAGCACAAAATCAACAGAGAAGTTGTCACTTGGCTTGTGGATTTAATATTTAATGTTTTTTTAATAGCTATTCAGTATCTATTGAATATCAAATCATTTGAATTTAGTTTGCTTTCATGTTGGCAGATAATTAAAGCATGTACGCTGTAGACTTTGTGCTGCAAAACGTCAGGGCTTGGGTGAAATCGTACCCTTTCTTTATGGCTTCTTACAAAACTCCATTTCCATGCTAAATTCATTTCAGTTTGCTGTTAGTCTGGCTCTAGTCATGCAGGCTATGTTAGCTAGAGCTGTCATTTTTTGTTCTATAATCCCGTACATGTATCCTCCAAAGTAAGTCCCCACTGAGTTCAAGTGGGGCATTCAGTGGGTATAGATTTATAGCCTTAATCATAAATGAAAGAGTTCCCAAGGCAGGAGTCCAGAGCATTCACTTATTTATTTTCTCCAGGCAGCCTTGCTTGATCTGTGCTAGATTAATGAAAGAATCCTTTCTGTGCTACCGAGGAAAAATATATATATGGCAACCAAGGCTTGTGCTCTACCCTTTCTGCTCCTTTTCCCTGAGTTAGAAGTGAGAGGAATGCATGTACTTGTTTTGTATAAAGATCCAAATATGAACGTTTCTGGGTATAGGCATAGAGACCTGCATGAGTGTGTGACGTCTTTATTTTTCCCATTCAGTTATTTAAAATTGACAAAGTGTCCCTCACCCAGAAGGCAAAAGATAACTGTCCCTTTCTCTCCCCTGCTGAAAAAGGCTAGCTTGGTCTAAACAAGTATTTTTTTTCTGAATCAACTTCAATTTAGAAAGATGCGTTGTAACTTAAGATTTTGTACAAAGCTTTAAAAGAGCTTATTTTGTAATTTAAGCTGAAATTCAGTGGTTCAGATCCAGACCCAGTCAGTGGGTTTGCTCAAAGTATTACTGAGTCTGGATCCAAACCAATATTGTTGGCTCAATGACAACATATAATTAACATGTCACAACTTTTCTATTCTCAGAATAAATTTAAACGAGAAGAAAAGGCCAATGGATGGAGAATAGATAAAGCATTTAGTAAGTGTTGCTATATGTTAAATATTTCTTCATTGGGGGAAAATAATTTATTTTTTACTAAAACCCGTAAACATTAAATAATGGTGCCTCTTCACAATATATAAAGGTTATGAGTGAAGTTTTTGTTTCATTTTTCTGAAGTGAAGAGTACCAGTATTTTATTTATTACAGTACCAGTATTTCCCAAATAGATAGGTATGCACATAACCACTATTAGTCTTTGTTTAACTGTGACATTTAATAAACTTGATGGGATTGTTTATTGTTGATCTTAAGTAGCTTAACCCTCTTCTAAATCATGCAGTACTTCACACATTTTAAATTACAAATTCATTGTTTCATGGATTTTCATAGAAAACCAAAAACTGAAAGGAGAGCATCCAACTCAGGGCAAAAAAAGGAGAGAAACAGGTTCTCAGAATGCTAAGAGACTTTATTTCCAAGTATCTTAGCATTCTGAAAACCTGCTTCTCTCCTTTTTTTTGCCATGGATTTTCATAGACAAAATCTTTCTGCATAAAAAGAGCTTACTGGATGGAGCTCATTGTACATTAAATTAGTTAGCTTTTAAGGTGTTACTGGAGTATTTGTATTTTTACTTTAAATAAATAATTACATTTTCTCTTTGTTGGACAGAAGAAAAAAGGCCTTTTGACTTTGATTTCTTTGCAAAACTCCTTGAGAAGATCCTGGAAAATGAGAGGAGGAAAAAGGAGAAAGATGCTAAATGTCAGCGTCAAAAAGAGAGAAATCCCAATGAGAAAAAAGCACCCAAAATTCAAAAAAAGCGAAAAGGTGTTTCTAAAATTATTTAAACCATGTTGCAAAGAAATAGGTTTCCTTTGTTATGAAACCTCCTATTTTATGAGATCTGTGATTTTTGTGTTTTTTTCTGGGTAGAATGTTAGATGATGAAGATGATGATGATGATGAATTATTACATTTATATACCGCCCCATAGCCGAAGCTCTCTGGGCGGTTTATGAAAATTAAAAGATTGAACATTAAAAGTCAACATACAAAATTTAAAACCATAAAACAGCTAACATCTAAAACAATTTTAAACTTTCAGCCAGGCCAAAGACTCAGTCAAAAACTCAACTTAAGCTGTTAAATGCTTGAGAAAAAAGAAAAGTTTTGACCTGGCGCCAAAAAGATAACAATGTTGGTGCCAGGCGGGCCTCATCAGGGAGATCATTCCATAATTGGGGGGCCACCACAGTATCCTACATTGCCACTGCGCTCCCGCTGTTTCTTTTGCGCCAGCAGGAGAGATGTCTTGCGCATCAGGAATTTTATGGGTCTAAAAGTAACCCTGGAAACAAGCAGAATCACTCGTTTCTGGATCGGGACATCTAGGTGGAGCTTTCTGTGAAGAAATAGATGCAACTAACCCTCTGTAGAACCACGAAATCCCTGTTGCCGTTGGTGCGCAGACATGTAGGATACTGCCCATACTTTGAAATGCCCTTCCAGAGGTTTGCTCGACCACCCTCTTTTAGGGCAGCAAAATGTTTGGCTGGTGCATGGTTAACTGCTGATCTGTGTTTAGTTCTGGTTTTGCACAGCTTTTGCAGTTTTGACAGTTTTAGGTCTTGTGTTAATACAGTTTTTATTTTTTTCGAGTTCAGTGTAACTGTCTTGAGATGTTTGATTGAAAAGGGATAAATATAGATACATTAAAAATTATGTAGCAGTATTATGCGAGGTAGGATGGACAGTAGACCAGAAGATGCTGAGAATTTTATATGGAACAAGTGGTATCTGACTTCATTCTTGATTTTTAAAAAAGAGCCTTTTGGTATTGTTTTAGCTTACCTATTGAGAATTGTCTGGATATAGGTATATTTATACTGTATTCTTTGATAGCTAAAGTTGTCAACGGACAAACCAACCATGGTCAGGATGATTTCCAGAATGCTGGAATGTCTGATGCAGAAATGGAAGTGGATGCTGGGACAGCTGAAAAGGAGAATGAAGAGTCTCCCAGTATCTTGGAACAGGTCGAGGGGCAGGCAGTTACTGAATCAATAGTGACAAAAAAGAAAAGGAAAAGGAAAAAAAAAGATTCTGAATATGAGGCGGAAAATCTTCCCGAGGAGAGAATTATTCCTGCGGAAATGGTTGAGAAAGAAACCTCAAGGAAGAAAAGTAAGAATTTCAGTGGTTGCTTCTTTGTCACGTTCTTGGAATAATGTGGGATGGTTTTGCTTATCCCTTTCCAGGGACCAGGGGGTGTTGCTATGCACTTAAAAGCTTCGGAGCCCAGGGCCATAAGACACAAACCTGCATATGCTACTTTATATCTGTGTATGCAAATAAGAAATAATTACGAGGGTTTATTTAAATTTCACAGGAGACAAAGCCAGCCAATTAGATTCTCATCCGAGTTATCTCAAATTAAATTATTCAGTTAATTTGAATCCTGTAACAGATCTGAAACTAATGGGGACAAGTTTTTTTCCCCCTCAGCATAATTGCCATACAGGGAAATTTAGAGGGTGGTGGTTAATAGCTTTGGCAGATCTATAATGCTTAACAATCTATTGTTAGGAAAAAGTACATCATCTAGCGTAGAGATTAATGGCACTGGTGAAGTTGGTGATGAACTGGAGGATCCTGATGGAGCAACACCTGATGAAACTATTCTTTTGGTTGAGGAAGATCCACAGTGCTGCATACAGTTTAATGAAGAAGCTGGGGGATACAGTAGTTCAACTTTATCCAGGTAATAAGTTATATACAGACTTTATATGACAGGTTGTCCACACAGTCCTGCAAAGTGCACACCATATTTGTGTTTTCCTTTGCAAAAGTCTCCTGAAAGTCCCCCCTATTGCTATTTCAATTTCATTTGTAAGTCAGGCTTACGAGGTGATTATATGTTTCCCATGGTTGTTGTGAGGATAAACAGCCCCCATGGTTGTTGTGAGGATAAGCAAGGTGAGGTTGTACATTAACAATGTTATGTGAATGCCATTATAGTACAGTGGAGAGAATACTGGGCTTGAGCACTTCTCCTTTATGAAGCTCTTTGGGGCAAGCCTCTGTCTCAGCCTTCCCTACTTGGTGCCCTCCAGTTGTATTGGACTGCAACTCCCATCATTCACAGATGGGAGTTGCTATCCAAGTTATCTGGATGCTTCCAGACAGAGGGCTCCTTGCGCTAACAATAAAAATAAAAACAATAAAAATAAAAAGGCATTGTGTAGCTATTATGTTGTTTTTTTCTTAACGGACCTTTTCTGGTAAGAAAAAAGATTGAAGAAGTGATGGGAAAGCACCGGGGCCTAGAATTGGTAACAACGTCGACTGGATCCCTGTAAAATGAGTGAGGCAGTGCGGTTGCACAATAAGAGCCTTGTTCTGGAAGCAACCCAGGCTGGAGAAGGCTACTCTATCTCAACTTGCACAGTTGTATGAAGGAAAAAGTGAGAGATAATAATCCTTCACGAGTATATGAGGTAGGATAGGAAAATAATGTTTTCTTCATGTTTTAATCTTTTCAGTACTCAAGATAATGTTTTCATAGACGCCGAGTCTGGTGAACTAGATGTTCCAGAAGCTAGTTCTGTGCACCATGTTGGGCAGCCTTCAAACTCCCAAATGTCTCTAAACACAGATAAGGATGGTTTTGATGGGACCGACGCAGCCAAGGTAAAAACATTTATAAGCGTTTCTAGCCTACTGATTATCCGTCCTTCAAAAATACCAAAGCAAACAGGTATTACATATCACTTGTAAGAGTTGCACCCTCTTCCAGCAAGGTCAACTGAGCACGGACATCTACATATGGATATCCTTTTGGATATGGCTCATGCTGCACAGGATAGTACTTCATGCTAAGGAAGGCAGAGCAAGCGCAGCCAAAGTGTTGATGTTCTCAGCTCTGATAGCCTCACAAGTTTGCTTGTGGTTTATGACAATCATGGCAACCATTTTTGTGAATGGCCAAGCCCCCCACATGACAGCTATTTTGTGACAGCACCCATGACGTAACTCTCAAAATTCCACGTGTGCCCACTGACCCAAAAAGATTGGGGACCCATTGATTAAGCAGTCTCTGCTCTGCCACATGGAGAGAAGAATCATGGCATCTCATGAGAGTGCCTCCTCTCTGTTCAGTGTGGGAGATGCACAACAGGTTGCAAGGAGCTTTGAAGTGGCACCATGTTTTTCAAGTTTTCTCAGCATAACTATTTAGTGCTGAGTATGCACAAGATACTGAACTTTAACATTTTGCATGTAGATAAAACTAATAGCATAATGTTAAAGATTCTCTTTTGTCTGTCTCTAAAGATGACAGATAAAAGAGAGGCCCAATTCTTTGAACCCTTGGAAAGCTTCTCATATATCTGAGAGCAGTGTTCTTTTCTGCTTTCTTTTTGTTTGTTGAAGAAGTCAATTTAGTGTTAAAAGGTTGTTCCATAACATAGAATCTCTTGTCATGAGAGAAACCAGGACCTTAAGCTCATAGTGATTATTTTGGTGTCCTTGCAGAGCAAAGTAGCTGAATTGGATAAGCTGGATGAAAATCAGAATATGCTACCACCAAGTCATGATGATGATATAATGTGAGTAGAATAGTTCTGCCCATCAGTAGCCAAATGAGTTAAACCCACCAAACCCCATGAAACTAGTTGTGTGAGCTGAAGGTGCTGGTGTGGCTTTCAGCATTAGTCTGAAGTGCCTGTCTGTGCTGCATGGCAAGCTATGGAGACCTTCAAAAGCAATTGTGATAGGGTTCCTGTTATTCAGAGACAAATATGAAACTCCACTGGGCTAGTGCCAATCCCTTTTGTGATCCTAAATAGCTCTTTGCATTCTGCCTATGTTTTCAAAGTCTCCTTTTCTGTGCAAAATTGGTAAGTATATTTGTGCACACTTTATCATTTGTACTCTGATGCATATATGAAAGGATGCTGAACTAAATGCTTTTGCATCTTTCGGGTTGTTGTTTTGTTGCATACTGTTTTTTGACATTTTCTGCCTTAAAAATAAATGTCCCATCTCTAAAGCCTAACAAGGAAGTTTTCCTCTTCTTTTGAGGGAGCTGGTTTTATTGCTTTCTATTGTGACTGCCTTTTGGAATGTTGGACTCTTTGTTCCTGTGGTTTCATTTCCTCCGCTTCTGTAGGTGTTCAGTCTATCAACACTACCTTTGAATCCACAGGTGCCAGCTGCCTGTTCTTAAAAACCCTTTCACCGTGATGTGATTTTAGGATTAGAGGATAACTTTATTTCAGTGGCCTGTATCTAAAAACTCCTATGACAAATATTTTGTTGGGCAGTGGAGATAACAGGTATTAAATTGCATATGAATGGAGTGCAATGAAGCGATACATCACCTTTACTCTTCCTTGGGCATGTTGGGTTGATGGAGGGCGTTCCCTTTTGAATTTCAGGTGTGGGTGACAGCTTGGGCTTGTACATTTAGTGCTTACATCAGTTCTTGTGCTAGGTAGAGTGAGATGCACAGTTTGGTACCAAAGGTGCCATTGCAGGAGTGGCAGGCCTCCATTTTTCACTGATTCCCCTCTCCTGCTGTAAATCTCCAGGCCACATCACATGCCATTCTGGAGATGCCAAGAACACTCGGGAGCAGCTTTTTGAGAGTGCAGGAGGCTATGGCCGGAAGGGGGAAGTATAGAGGAGAGAGTACCATTTTCCAAACCAAAACTGCTGAAATAAGAAAAGTTAATTTCTTTTGGCCTGTAGTTTGTTTATGTTAACTGACTTGATCGATGGACTAGTTTTTTGTGTGTGTGTTGAGATATAAATATTTTCAATTTCATGTCAGGGAAACTGATAGATCAGCTACTGAAAAGCCCACAATGGAAGGACGGTTGCAGAGACTGACATCAGATGTAGCAAGCGCGTCAGAAAAGAGAGAACCTCTAGTTAGTGACCCGTCAGCGATCAAGAGCTCACCTTCTGAGCCTATGGATGGTGCAGAAAAGGTATGTGACTATTGTGTTGCCTCAACCGTTTAATTGTATTCCCTTCTACACATGGCATCTACCTTAGTTTCACTGACCAATGTCTTTCCAAGTGTGCAGGAGATGGCTTGCATTACTACACAAATCCTTCATATCAAAATTTCCCATGTTTCTTTCAATTAGACTAATGTGGGAGATAAAACTGCTGACATAACTGAACCTATCACAGAGGAAACATCCAGAACAAACAATGGCATGGAGAGAGAATCCCCGTAAGTATATATAAATTAGATTTTAAAACTATATAACTTGCATTGTGTGACATTTCATCACTTAATGGCTGCATTCGGACAACACAATAAATAGTCAAAAATGGGATAATAACTTGCCAGGTGTTTACCTAAGAGGTACTTCCCACACAACATGATAATAATCAAGCATGATGTGATTAGGATCAGTCCTCCCACTAGTATCCCCTCAGCCATTGCTGCCAAAAACCTATCCTGCTGCCTGGACTAGAGCGGCAGCCACTGCTTTAACTGCTCTTGCCTTACGACTCTGTGGCTGATGGAATAACCAGCGGTGGCTGAGGAAATAGCCAATGGTGCCCTCCACAAAACACAATAACCAATGGTGGTTCAAATAGCCAACTCTGTACAGTGTTGGTTATTTCTGCTAAATAACCAACCATTGATTAAAAAACTACCTCCACACGACACAATAACTGTTGAGTATTTAAACCACTGTTGGTTATCATGTTGTCTGAACCCAGTCAACGTATTGGTGAAGAAAGCTGCTCCTAATGGTGCCCATATGAGATGATCCCTTATTCTAATATTGATCCCCTATTCTAATATTACAAGAATAACTTTAGAGTTATGTAAACACCTTGAAGTGATTTGCTTGGCTAATAAGGCATGGGAGGTGGTGATATTGTGAATTTTGGAAGAAAGCTTTGCTTCATACTAAATCAACTTTATGCTTTTGGGACAGCAGTAAGATACTATGAATTTCAACTTTGACAGAGATCCAAACATAAGGAACCATTTTAAGAAGTGAAGATAGAAGCCTTGTAAAATATCAGACTTTTTTATAATTGCTATTTAAAAGTCATGCGTTTGGAATCATATAGACATTTTAGGAAGGTCCCTTCCTCTTTTTCAATCAACTGACTTCCTAATCTGTCCCTGAACCCGTATCTTCTGATTTTAAGTCAATTCCTACTACACATCTTTGTATAGATTACTTGAGAGACCTCTTTTGCCTACATAGTGTTGGGATTTTAAAAGGTATGAATGTCTTTATTTGTTTTGTGTAGAGGAACTCAAAAACCTCTTGCAGAGAAGATAGGCCGTCGGCAGAGACCTAAACCTAATATAGTGAAAGTGTCTAGCAGAAAAGAAGCACCTGCCCATGGCAAGCCTGACAAGCCAGAGCCTGATGGGACTGTAGAAAAGGTATTCAGTTAGATGTATTTATTAAATATTTCACCTTGGGATTAGGAAACCCTCTATTATTCCTCTGGTATGAAATAATTTCGCAGACCAGGTAAAGGATTTTAGTTGTTCTCTATGGTAGCTTTCAGCCAGTTCCGAATCTATCTAGAGCATGTTAATTTGTACGTAATGGCAGTTTTTCACCTTGATTTATAATCTCTGTTTAGAAGTATGTATATGCTTTATTAAATGTCCAAAATGTGCCCCCAAGGTACTTCCCTTGGCTTAGAATAAATGAATCAAAAAGTAAATATATTTTATACCTGATTGTTTGGCACTGTTCTACCTCCCTGATGTAAATGTTCAAAGAGTTCTTAAATTATTAACATGGAGGGGCATAGACTCTATATTTTAGGAGATAAGAAAAATAATACAGCCCTTCCTTTATTAGTGATCGCTAGCAACAGGGAGCAGAGAATCGCCGGTACAAAAGGGGAGAAGGCAGTGCACAGAAGGTAATATATTGCCCAACCTATTTTCAGTGTTCTAGCTCTTTTGATTTAGTTGTTTTAAAGAGAAACCAAAAATGTCTGGTGTGGCAAAGTTTTGGGTTTCTTTTTGAAAGAACTAAATTGGAGAGAAAGTTACAATACTGATAATGTCTTGGGCAGTACATTACCTTCTGTGCAGTGTTTGAGGTTTCCGCCCTTCTTGTTCCTGCTTTTGGTGTTTTCCCTTTGTTGGCAAGGCATTGTAGCCACAGATGAAAGGCAGGGAGATGTGCCGTGCACTGCTGTGCCCCTGCGGCCAATTTCTTGCTTGGCTTTGAGTTTTCAAGACAGTACTACATTGCTTTGAGGGCAATCAAAGCAAACATGCTTAGGATGACAGTTAAATTATAAATTGCAGGCTTCTGTAGCGAAGCTATGCAAATGTAGAATATGTACAGTTTTTGGAACAGTCTCATACCCACTTATCTGAGAGTAAGACATGTATAGGATCATGCTGTTTGTCTACAATCTCTTTGCCCTTAACCTTTCAGTTCTTTGTGAAGTGTGCAAATTTCACTTGGCGAGAATGATTTATTTTGGAAAGCACAGCAGTTCACTTTGCTTTTATGCTTAATTATCAGGATGATGCAGCCAGTGTCACTACAGAAGAGTCTGCTGAAAAAGATAGCCAGTTTTTAACTACTGAATCTTTGTAAGTATGGGGAAGTAGAGAGGTGTGCTGGTGGCTTCTGTTTTATACACTGATAATATGAATAGAAAAATAGTGGCAGCAGATTAAATTGGTTTAGTGTGCAAAGATGACAAGAATGAATCAAATTAGGATTCTAGAGCCTTTTTAAAAACAATAGCAAGATATAAGGCATTTAAGCCCTGTTGAATATAAATCCAGTTTGCTTCAGAGGAAATGTAATTCAAGTAAATAATTGAAGCACTTCTAGTTCTTCTCACCTCTGTGGCTTTTAAATCTCCCTAGATGGTGTAGTGTTCTAATCTGCCACGTAATTCAGTTTTCCTCCTTGTTCCTCCAGGAACTACGGTGCCCAATTCATTCATGTTAACTGGTGAAGGAAGGTTCGAGAGGGATCACATTAAATTAGACATGCTTTAATAACTTCAGATTGAATAGACAAATTAGAATCTAATCTTGACATCAGATTTATTTCAAAACTTTGATCTTATGTTTACATTTTGTATCTGTTTCAGTGTATAATGATGATTTCTGACTTAGAATTTTTTGTTGTTGATGCCTTTGACTCCTTTATATTAGGAGAGTTGATTCTTCATTGTGATAAACTTCTAAAATTCAAAATGGTGACTGTAATTTCTTCAGATAACCAATTATGTTTAAGCATTATGAAATGAAAGATTTTCACAGTGCTAATTTCCTTCTAATACCTTAGGAGGGGTGGATTCCCTTCTTTTAAAGAAAATGAATGATTGCTCTTTCAGGACTTGTAAGAAATCTACCTCACAAGAAAGTAGCAAGCACACTGTTCTGAAACCTGCACTGTTAACAAGGGGACGAATGCAGAGGCCAAAGCCAAATTTAGAAAGAATAGCTAGAAGGCAAAAAGAACCAGCAAGAAATACTGAGGCAGAAGAAGAAAAAGCAGCCATTGAAGCAGAGAAGCCTCTGAGAGAACCTGAATGTAACAGCAGAGAACTGTTAAGCAAGGATACCAGTGTAAGTACACCATACATAAAACATCATCTGTTAAATTCACACATTAGGTGAATTGGATTCCAGACAATGGCGCGTTTCCTGGCGAAGTATAAAGGGTTGGTTATTACCTTTAAAGCGCTACATGGTTTGGGTCCAGGTTACCTATGGGATCGCCTTCTCCCATACAATCCGGCCCGCATGCTCAGGTCCTCTGGGAAGAACTTACTACAGTCGGCCAAGACTAGACTGACAACCGTTACCTAGAGGACCTTCTCTTCTGCCACTCCCAGACTGTGGAATGACCTGCTGGAGGAGACTCGTCAACTTAACAGTCTTTTAGAATTTAAGAAAGCCATAAAGACTATTCTCTTCCGGCGGGCATATCCAGTGGAATTTTAGAATGTTTTTAGGATGTTTTAGGATGTTTTAATGCAGTTTTAATAATGTGTATCATGTTTTAATCAGTTTTATGTATTTTATTATATTGTTGTTCCCCGCCTCGATCCAAACAGAGAGGCGGGTAAGAAATAAATTATTATTATTATTATTATTATTATTATTTCCAAATAGGATCCAAAATAATTCAAAATATATCTTTATTTCACCAACTGTATTAGTAGGATAGGACTGTATATTTTTTGTTTTTATTGCATTTAATTCATGCATAGAGGGATCCTGAAACCTTCCTGCCTTATTGTATTCAAACAGTCTGGTACATCAATCATTTGGAGACCTACATACCAGTGCTCCTAGAGTTACATTTACTTTGGCAACAGTTATTTCCAAATTTCCCTTGTTCTTGTATCAGTCTGTTATCTTAATGTGTATGAAAGAGTTAAAACAATTCTATACCCTCATCTGAGTATACTAGCTGGATTTGTTCAGATTGCATCCCTTATAAACTCTTACGCCTTGGAGGTTTCAGAGAAATTTAATCTGTTTCCTAGGAGGTAACTACTTATGAAGCTGATATGCCACATTCTGAGGCATTAGAGAACAAAGCTGTTGCTAGTGCAGTGAAAGAAAGTTCAAAATACACAAGCGAGTCACCTGTAAAGAAGCCATTAGAATGCAAGAGCCATAACCCCCCAACTACATCTCTATCAAGTAACAATGTGGAGGATGCGGCCGATTTTGCTACCAGGTAGGTGTACCATATTTGGAAGGTAGAGAATAAGCAGCCCAAAACTCTTTTCTTAATGGAAAATGCATCATTATAACTACGTTTGTGGCACAGTCTATAGTTCAGGAGTGGCCCTCCAGATGTTCTTGTACTCCAGCTCCCAACACCCCAGTGGTCAGGATGATGGGTGTTGGAGGTCCAACAATATCTGGAGAGCCACAGTTCCCTACCCTCGCTATAGTGCTTCCATTCTTCACCCATTTTAGCCATGTGTTTACAATGACCGAGTTAGTCCCCATGGCTTATTTAATCCATGGTTAACCCATGGTTTGTTGTCCTAACCAGTGTTTCTGGCAGATGATTGAAGAAACGGTTGTTTGATTTCTCAATCCCTGGGTTGTTTCCCTCCTCCTTCGCCCACTCCCTCCCTGTATCCTAAATGCCTTTGTGCCTTTATAGCCTGGTGAAACAACTCATGAATAGCCCACAGTTCTGGGTTCAAATGTAATGACAACTCATGGTTTAACCAACCTGGAGTTCATAACCAACAACAAACCATGACTTATCTTTTTGGGTTGTTCATGGTTAACAAACCATGGTTTGTTAGTGCAGTTGGGTTCACACATCATGACAATCCAGAATGCAACAACCCATGGGTTAAATCATGAATTAGTGGTATGTGCAAACTAGGTCTATGTCTAATTATCAGTTTGTAAAATGGGATTTCTCTTGTAGTGTTTGGGTTTGGCTTCTTTTGCAGATGTGTTATAGATGAGGAATGGAGAAAGATTCATATTCTTTTTCTCTGTAAGGGAGATCTATAAAGCTGCCAAACCATTGTCCTAACTAGTCTAGTGTTGTCTATTCTGGGAGAAACCAGCTCTCCAAGATCTCAGGCAGAGGTCTTCCCCAGTTTTGCTACTTGATACTGTCTTTAACTGAAGATTGAACTGAGTCTACCTCCATGTAAAAGCAGTACGCTACAACTATTAATTAGTCCCTCCCTAATGATCTTGTCATCACATGCAAACATTATTAAGTAGTAGGAATCTTACTCCCCCATCTCAGTTTTTTTATTTTATGCATTATAGCACAATGGAAGGAATAGTTAAGAGTTTTAGAGTTTATGGAAGTGTTAGGGAGAAAGCAAATTTACCATAGCACCTGTCACCCGTTTGATTATTAGAATTGTCCTTAGTACAATGTACTAAGACTATTGATGCCCGTCATTGTATGGCTGTTTTACTACTGTTTTTCAGTATTTGGGAAGATAACACATATTTCACTTGTGTTGTTGTATTGGGCAGTACAGCATTTAAGTTAATTTCTACAGTCTTTAGATTTTTAGAAATGGAAACAAAACCTTGCATTCCTTTTTGGCTATTTTAGTAGTCACAGATGGCCTGTTGTTTTTTCTTGATCAACCAGAGATTTCAGTCTTCAGCAAGAACAAAAAGATATTTCTGCTGAAACGGAACATTCTCTAAAAAGTTACTCTCCAAGTCTAAAGGACAACATAGGAAAGGTATTGGAAAGAGAGGAAACAGTACGAGCGGAAGAAGAAATGATTGGAAACAAGAATGAGACTGAAACTGCAGAAAAGAGTTTAGTAAATATCACTAGTGAATGCAGCAAGTCGTTTAACCTAGATGTAAGACTTATTTTTTAAAAAGCTGATCCTTTGTTGATGTTGATTTCTTCAGTTTGTAGTAGCCATTTGCTAGTGAAAGTGAACCCATTTGTTCATAGATTGCACCTATAAATTCAGTCTAAATAAACATTTGAGTTTTATAACATTTATCTGTTACAGGGCATTCTACATTGGCAGTCAATTGGCATGTTTCCATAGTAGATAATTTGCTGGCCTTCTGTCATATTTCAGCGCTCTATGCAATTTAAATTCATTAGCCCAGTGGGGCTATTTTTTCCCCAGGGGGTGAGTGAGGAGTATAGCTGCAAAGGCATATAGCATTTTTTAAAATAAATAAATAAATCACTTGAATATATAGGGACAAGTTGCAGCAAACTGCATCACATGTTCAGATCTCTAACATTCCTGGGAGTTAGTAAACTTAATGCCACTTTATTTGGTGGTAGATATTACATTACTTCAACGACTGCCAGTGCAATCCTATGCATATCTACTGGGAAGTAAATCCCATGGAGTTCAGTGGGATTTACTCCAAGTTAAATGCATATAGAATTGCAGCCTATGAAATGAAAAATATTATTTTGTGTGGTATGAGAACAAGATGTTGGTAGCTTTAATTGAATATTGAGATTTGGGGTTGTCTTCTTGGTTTGCCTTCATTAGCTTTCCTTTTTCTTGCACTTTATTGTTTAACTGCATGCATTTTGCATCAGGTATTGAACATTTTGATATATTCTAGGAAGCTGCAAAATGTGGAATCTTGGCATTTTCACTTTTGTTAGAGGAACCCCTTGCAGATGCTCAAGAGGCAGTTGCCAAAATCAAAACCCATCTGTCACCCCAAAACCTTTCTGGCTTCAAATCTGATGAACCAAAAGAGGTTTTACTGTCTCCAGATATCGAGAAAAAAAAATCAGTTGGGTAAGGATCTATTTGCTTACTTTTATCAGACAGTTTCCCCCATTCCTTATGGACCCCAAAATCTGAAAAGTAGTTTAAAAAATGATTTGCTTGAGATCAGTTAATGGTTGTTACAGCAAACTGACTTTTTCTTTTACTGAAAATGGATGCAATAAAAACATAATCCAAAATTAAGCCAAGCTCCCCACCTTTTAATGATGGAACTTTTGCCAGAGCAGCTTTGGCTCCTCCCCTCTAACTGGTAAACTCCATCCCTCTGCTTCCAGGCTGTATGAGGGATATATAGCCTGGGAGCTTCACACCTTGGGATGAGTGGTTTGCTGGTTTTTGCTGTGTTACCATTTTCTTTGCAAAACCCCAAAGTGTATCAAGTGCCTCTCCCAAAGTGTATCAAGTGCCATTCCTGAAGTCTCCCTGACTTTCAGGAGAAATTCTGCAGGGGGCAAACATGCATGCATGGAGCACAGCATGTAGTTAATAAATATATACTTAGGAAAACAATGAATGTGTAATTGTGGAATGTAAAAGCAAGATAATGCCACTTAACTGAGGGTGAAATCCTGTGCATGTTTAGACAGAAAAAATAATCCTACAACTCCCTGTAGAGCTGGCTGGGGGATGCTGGGAGTTGTAGGACTTTTTTCTGTCTAAACATGCATAGGATGCACCCTAAATCTAGTAATGAACAGAAAAGAAATAAAATCTATTTGAGCAGTAGTTACCAATAATTGTATGAATAGTTAACTTCTGGTTGTCGTTTTTTAAAGTCCTTCTTTTCCTTTGCTTATGAATAATTGACTAATAAACCTATGGATAAAACTTGTTATATGTGAGTATTTGGGATTATGTATCTGAAATATAGAAATTATTTAATTACCATATAAGTTTTGGTCTCTTCCCAGCAAACAGAGCTCACAAGAAGAAAGCAAACAGAGTGCTATTCGACCAACGCCATTGCTCAGAGGCAGGTTCCAGAGACCCAAACCTAATATCAGAAGGGCAGTTGGAAGGAAAGAAATGCAGGCTGTGGAAACTAATGAAGCAGCTACAGCAGTTGTTGGAAATGTGAAATCAGAACTAAAAAAATCTGAACCTTCCAGAACTCCCCCTATGGTGGTAAGTTTAAGAAAATGGTCTGGATCTTTTTTTTTAGTAGGTAAGCAACGAAGACATGTTGAATTCAAGAGAGATTTTTTTGTTCTGTATTTCTAAAACAGTTCCTCAGTTTGATGCTGATATTGCTTAATGCTTCTAGACTCAGCTAAAGTGTGATAGTAAAGTCTTACCTGTTGAGTCTTTGGAGAAGAAACTGGCAGACACTGAGAAAGTGATTCAGGAAGATTCTCAAGTGCCCAGGACCTCTCAGAATATTTCAGAACAGTTTTCTAGGTATGTTTTCAAGCTTAGTCTTATTTGCCAAACTAGCCCCCCTAACCCCCATCCCCCTTTCCTAGTATTTGGCACTTGCAAAATTTGGATTTGTAGGTTCCCCCCTCCCTTTTATTTTCTGACCTTCACAAAGAATTTAAAGGAGCAATAAAGGAACAGAAAGTTACCAAAGCCAATTTGAGGCATTAAAAGTTAATGTGTGTGTAGAGAGTGGGGCTGCCCATGTTAACCTCATCAGGGTTCCTGTTTGCGGAGAGGATTGTCAGTGTGCTCAGCTGAACATGCTTAAAGTCCCACTTCAAACCTTCATGCCAAATGCGCAAAGATCAAAATCGGAGCCAGCAGCAAACTGCTGAAGTGGGGCTTGCCCGGACCTGGAATTTTTGGCTCACTCAGTCACTATCTGCCTTCAGGCCATAGTTTAGAATGAACAGAATGTGCCACAGTGAGCCTTGGGTTTGCATAGACACATCACCCCTGCCTGTTGGTCTTCCAAGCCTCAGTGGGAGTAGCCTTTTTTGGGCCCTTTAAACCAGTGATGCTCAATTTTTGATAATAGAGGAAGAGGAAAAACAAACAGTGTTTGCTCTGGGAGAAGGGGCAGGCAGTCCTTAACAATAAGAAGCCTTCTTGGTTACAGGAGGACTCTCAGTTACTGCACTTAGTGGCCACTAGAGGACACAGAAGGACAAGAAGGCTTGCCTTATTTTGTTCTCCTCCAGTTAATGTTCAAGTGCCTTCAGTGAGAATTTCTAAATAATGAACCTGGATGTCTGCTTTTTTTTTTGAAGGGGAGGGGCATGAATCTTAAGGGTTAGTGTCACATCAATATGCATGTAGCTGTTTTAATTCCCTGTTGAATCACTTGAGTAATGTTTTATCCTTTGTGTGACAGAAGAAAACCCATTTCCCAAGAAGATACGCCATGTACTATCAAGCCAGCTCAGTTGGTGAGAGGGCGATTCCAGAGAGCCAGGCCCAACCTTGGAAGGGCGAGTGGCAAGAAGGAAGAACCTGTGACAGAAGATGTTAGTGCTGCAGTTGAGGGAGAAGTAGGAAAAATGAAAATAGGGGTGATCAAGAAAGATAATCTGAATCCACCTTCAAAGGTTAGCCACTTACCCAGCTTCTTCCTGCTTCTGACCACTGCTTTAACTGGAAACTGACTGTTTTTATATCATATCAGATGTTTCTGTTTTTCCCGGCCACCTTTTGTGCATGGGGTGGAGTGAGGGAACAGTGGGAGTTCCCAGTGCATGTTCTTGAATGAAGGCACTTCTTCCTCACAGGTGGATGGTGACATCCACTTGATTCCACCATTGATCTTTGCCTCTCCCACCAAATGCACGTTATTGTTTCCAGAAACAAAATTACTGCATTTGAACACCATGTTAAACTATGGTTTACCAAGAATGTGAATGAGCCTAGTGCCCCCCTGGGATTGCACATTTCCCCCTTGCCACTCCCACTCCTCTGATGTGACCACGAGGAGGAGTCTGGAAGTTTTCACATCTGCTTTTGATTAAGTACAGCTTGCCATGACATCTGAACTTGGAACTGTGGTGGTTTAATCTTAACTGTGCTTAGTTTCAAAGAAGCCAGCTTTGTAAACCACAGTTTGAAGTAGGCTTGCTTGAAACTAGCCGTACATAAAATTAATAATAGTTCCAGATTTGGATGATACAGCAAGTTGTGCTTAGTCGAAAGCAGAAGTGAAAGCTTCCAAACTCCTCATGGCCATCCTGGAGGAGGAGAGGGGAGTACGGGAGTTTGTGTGGAAGTACTAAACCATAGTTTAGTGTGGTGTCCAGTTGCAACCAATAGCTCTGTCTCACATCCAGTTAAAAAGAAATTAAGTAATTTCCTACCTTCCAATTTTTCTTCCTAAGATTCAGAATTTTCCCTGCATATACTTTATGTTATACATTTAAAAAGCTATTGTGTCATTAAACAATGGACTGTCTTATAGCACTTTAAAGACTGACAAATTTACTGTGGGATAAAACTTATGTGATCCAGAAAGGCAAAACTTCCATTTCATACCACAGTCATAATTTAACAAATTTACACAGGAGTTGAACAGAATATTGTAAATTGAAGACAAAATCCTGAGAGTCATGTCAAGCATCTTAAGACTTGTCAGAGAAATTCTAATTCTGACTAACTTCTGGATCTAACTTTAGGGTTCTATTGTATTAAATAAACTGACATACCCATGTATTATAATCATCAAGGATGAAGTCAGTGTCCAAGCACCCCTGGGTAATTTGGAGAAAAAAGGGTCAGGATCCAGTAACGCCCCATCACCAAAAAGGTGTATTGATCAGAAGAAGCATTCTTCCTCTGAGAAGTCACAGGGATGTGAACTTCTGAAAGACCAGGAAGAAACATGTGTGTCTAAAGATGATGATGAAGGAAAGCATTGGGATATTCCTGGAAGGTAAAATAACTTGCAATAAATAAATGGAATGTGACCTTGAGAACCTAGTGTCACCATTATTGTCTGCATGTCACAGATGACTAGTACTTTCACTGATCTTGCCAGAGAATGATAGGCTGTTTTCCTTGTCCTACTTCTTTGTGTGTCTCAAATTTATTGAGTTTCTGTTGGTGAGCCTTTAATAGTTGAGTTTGTTTCTGGTTTTTAAAGGAAAAATATATTCATGCGATTTAGGCAGCCAAAAATACAGTTGCAAAAAATATGTTTTCAGGGTTACCAAAAAACTGGAATGATCTCAGTGTATGTTGTTACTTTTGCTTTTTGGGCAGTGATATTTCTGCCTCTCAAGAAATAAGACAATCAAAAAGCATAAAGCCTACCCAGCACACGAGGGGTCACCTTCAGAAACCAAAGCCAAACTTAGCCCGAGCGGCAAAAAAGAAAGATGCCGCTTTAGAAGGAGAAGCCAGCGCAGAGGGCAAGACTGAAAGAGCTACAAGAAATGATGCAACCCTACATGGCAACAAATCTGGAAAAATATCAACAGTAATGGTAAGTACTGATTGGTCATCCTAAATCAGGGGTGGGCAAGTTGTGGCGCTACAGATGTTTTGGCCTCCAACTCTCATCATTCCTCACCATGGTTAGGGGAGTTGTAGGCCATAACATCTGGAAAACCACCGGTTGCTTACCCTGTCCTAAATGATCTTCTGATGGTTTTTTTATTGCTGGCTTTGCAGAAACAAGCAGGACATCAATCGACTTTTGTAGGCTCTCTCTACTGAACCATCGTTAGTAGCATGTGAAGCAGTTTTATAGATGTGATCCATCTGAAATAATGCATAAGACCATAGCTTGGCTGCTGTGAAGTTATAGTATGAACATGGAAAGCACTCTTACACACAGGGTGTTTCCCTGATTTCCACCGATTCTCCACCCCCACCCCCACCGCAGCCTTCCAGGCCGCATTGAACACTGAAGCTTGCACTGTTGCTGGCTTTCAAGCTGGTTTTCACTCTGGTTTTACTCCGTTTTAAACTTAATGTTTTTATATTACATTTTGCTCTGTTACTGTATTTTATGGTTTTAAGTTCTGTTTTGTGAACCACCCAGAGAGCTTTGGCTATTGTGCGGTATAAAAATGTAATAAAACAAACAGATACTATTTTAAAAAGTCCCCCAAGTCTCAGGAACAGCTTTTCAGGGGGTGCATAAAGCTGCAATGAGGAGACAGGAAATCCCTGTTCTTCCATCAGAATCTGTCATTGGGTTCAATGCTCTTGAAATTGGCCCTTCATTAGCAAAAAATGTGTTAAACAAAAAGCTTCCTTTGGTTTAAGATAAAGATATATGTTGCTTCAATGAGATTTAAGGATTTGCTGTATTGGCCTGAGTTTTAAAAGAACTTGCTTGTCTGTTATTGTCTAAAACTGGGTAAATGGAGGAGAAGATTTCAAGTTGTCTATAAAGTACGCTGAAAAGTTAACGCATACTTAATTTGGTACATGTTTTCATTGTTTCCAGCACCCTAGAAATTTGACGGAAGCTGCATCATCTTCTGGATCTTTGAGGCTAAAAAAAAGTACAGATAGCATTGGAACAGGGTCTCTGACAAGAAGTAAGGACTCTGGGAAATGTGACTCATCAGAGCTGTCCTCAGGGAGTGAAAGGCAAATCCAGAAAGAAATCTCTAAGCCCCCCTCTGCCCAGGAGAGAGCACCTGAAACACTGAAAGGGTAAAAATGCACTTTGAATATGATCCTTTTTTTTTCAATCGAAAGGCAGGATATACATGCTTTTAGAAATAAATAAAACTAGGATACTTCATCTGTATAGGTCACTTAAATGTAGGCCTCTAAAAAAAGATATGTATGCAACAGTCTTGTAGTTTTTGAAAATTGCCTGTCATTTGGTATCCCTTTCCTCATACAGGAAATCTAATTGTACATCCTGAAGGCTTTTTCCTTGCTTTTCCACCCTTTTCAAACAATTCTGCTTCATCAAAGCATCTTCTTTTATTCTTAGAAAACAACCAGGAAGGACACTGAAACAGAAGAAAAACATCTGTGACTCGAGGACAGTTCTCACTCTTGAATGCGAGAACGTCCATAGTGAAAAGCGAAAGCACCACCAGAAGGTTAAACCAACCGTTAGCAGAGGTAGACGCTTAAGACCAGCCCTCCATAAGAAACCCAGAAAAGAATATGGCAGTTCGAAAGTTAACTTGGTGACGCTTAGGGCTTCTTCTCAGGAAGAAGATGATGTTGGTGATGATGATGACTTTGAGCCAGACTATGAAGTTGAATGCTTTTCACCGGAGGAAGTAAATAAAGCTCCAGTGTTTGTCCCCAAAGGGCTTCGGTCTCCCAATCCAATTCCTGTGCAGATTGAAGAAACCATGGAAGAGGTATGCTAGAAATCCCTATAAAGAGATAACTGCAAGTATAATGAGGTATATGCCACTTCATTCCATGTGTCTACAAGTGCTACCTGGCATATCCTTCAGGCCTAAAGCAATAAATAGTAGGCTCAAGACAATTTAACTTTAAATATTGAAGAGCAGGGATAGATTAATGGAAAAGAGAGTTGAAAAGTCATTCTGTCATGAGAAAGACAGTCTACATTAGGAGTGGGCATTAGATCTACTGGTAGATCTCCGGGTATTGTTTTTGCATTTATATCCCACCTTTTTTCCTCCAAGGAACCCAAGGCAGCATACATAATCCTCCTCCTCTCCATTTTATCCTAACAACAACAACCCTGTGAGATAGCTTGGGCTGAGAGTCTGTGACTGGCCCAAAGTCACCCAGTGGGTTTTCAAGGCTGAGTGGGGACTAGAACTTGTATCTTCCGATTTCCAGTCCAACACTTTAGCCACTACACCATACTGGCTCTCTTGTGGTAGATCAACAAGAAAGAACAATAAGGCTCCCATCCCATCCAAAGTCAGGCTGCTAAAATGAAAATGACCAGGAGTGGATTTTTGCATGAGAGGACTGTGTATCCGGGTCTGGTATTGAAAACAAAAGGAGACCTGTTCCTTAATTCCAAGTGTAAGATCTCCCCCTTCCCAGTAATTTGCACCTGATCCCAGTTGGTGGATCTTCGGGTTCAAGTAAAAACAAAGTAGATCCTGCAAGCTTGAAGTCTGTCCATTCGTGGTCCACACAGTACAACATAAGCAGAAGTTTGTCATGAATTAAGATTTTTGGCTGGAGGCTCTTTCCACAGCCTGAAGTTGTTTTCCATTGTCTGCATTGCTGGCAGGTCTGCATTGCTCACAAGGTCCCTTCTCCAACAATTTGATGTGACCTGATTCTCCAGCTCTGTGAATTGCTTATCTGAATATTGGTATACTTGAGGTTAGAATTGCAATGAAGGAAGTCTCAATTGAATTTTTGCATAAACCTTTTTAGAATTCTGTCTTGAGAACGGTGAAACTTATGGCACTTTCAATTCTTTTTGAAAATATAGTGTGGCTTCAGATATTTTTAATTGCAGAAAGCAATCGCAATCTACATAGGGAATCTGTTAAATTATTTTTGGGGTGTGGCTGGCTGTTTTGGGACTATTAAACTGAGTTGTCATGCTTCCCCTCCACCTATGACAGCTCGAAATATATGAGAATGTTGCAGATGAGCCGTGTCTGCCCCACGAACTGAGTGTAGCTGGTCAGACTGTGATACAGGGAGATAAAGAATTGTACTCTTTGCAAGATGTAAGTATGACTTTTATTTCCCTCTTCATGGTATATACTTTATTAAAATTATATCTTATTTAAATTTATTTATTTATTTATTTAAAACTTGTTTTTGGCCACCTTTCAGGGCAGAACACTATTTTCTTTAGTGTTAAATGTAAGAGTGCCTAGGACAGTCAGAATGAGCTGTTAAACAATAGAAGTGTTGAGAATGAGAACTCTGTAACACTTTACAACTGTAGCAAGTTGTCCACCACCATGTTCCTTTCATTTTTGTCATTCCCCATCTTGCAACTGCTGCTGCCCCTTACTTGCCACAGTTGTCCAAGTGAGTTCAAAAATACATGGCTAGTGAAATGCCAGTGCATTTTCCCAACATCATGTAAATAATGGATCTAATAAGGAAGTGGGGGTGGAATGGGACCCATCACTGTTTTGTTGTGGATGTGGAGTAAAGGTTGTGTTGGATATATTCACAACCCCATTCTCCAAGTAGATTGTGGTTCTCTTCCGATGTGATTCACTTTGTGGAACTTACAAATCAATGGGGTTCAGACAACACAGTAACCCACACTCAAGGTTAAGTATGGTTGAGTGTGGGTTATCATTGAAACATGAGTTGTTGAACCCAGCCTTGCTAACAAATCATAGTTTGTTAATCACAACTAACTCACAGTTCATAATGCAACAACAAACCGTGTGTTGTCTTTGTGGGTTGTTCATGGTTAACAAACCATGGGTTGTTAGCATGGCTGGGTTTACACAACACAACAGCCAGGATTGCACTAGCTTCGCCCCGGTTAGTCTGATAGTGCATGGGATTTTGCACTGGAATAGAGAATATTAAAATTCCTCATTTTAATATAGGCATGGTTTTTGTTTTTTCCCAAATGCACATTCCCCTTCTCAATATTTAAGGTAGAATCTTATCCCTTGTTTATGGAGGCTTTTATTGTCACTAGTAGTGCTAAGTGAAAAATCTAATTTGCAGAATTTAATTTAATTGACAACAAAATTTAGAAATGTAGTAGTTTTTTAAAAAAATATTTTTATTGATTTTTATACAATAACATAACGAAACACACAAACATATCACTTATAAAACATATGACTTACAATATAAAACTAACATAATTCACCTAACTAGTGCACCCCACCCCCCTGGGACCAGCTACATTTTTATATACCATATTTATTTTTAATCATTCTTCCAAAACTGCATAGATTCACCTGACGGTGCACACCCCTTCCCCTTTTTTAATACATATTCTACAAATACTCCCCATATATCTCCAAATTCATTTTTCCTTAATATCCCTCTTTTAACTTTAACATTATTTGTTAACTTATCATTTATAGCAATATTCCACACTTCTTTATACCAGTCTTCTATTTGGTAGTTGCCTTGTACTTTCCATTGTCAGAAATGTAGTAGTTAATCTGTGTTCCTTTCCCCCCCCTAAGGTTATTACCCAAGAAGAACAAAATAAGGAAACAGGTAAATGGTCCAGGTTGTAAACATTAAACAATTAAATGCATCAGTCAGGTCTTCCAAATTAACCTGTGAATGTTAGTAGTACTGATCCTTTTAAAAACTGTTTTTGTTTGATTTTAAAGAGGAGACCCCCCCCAAGTCTCTCATTCATTAAAATAACAACTGACCACTAAGAGAGCAATCCAATGCTACCTGGGAGAGTGTCCCAGGGGCCATAGGATTGCTCAGAAAAACCCTTCCACCCCCTCACAGTTGGTGCAGAAAGAACTGCGGCAGGTACCATCTGAGATATCTTGGAGTGACCTTGGAGGAGGAGGAGGAGGAGGAAAGGGAGCATTCTGATGGGAGGGGAGGCCAGGATAGAATTTCCCCTGAGCTTCATCCAGTCTTTTTCCTTCTCTCTCTAAAACTCAAAAGATCGAAGGATGGGGAGGAGAAAATTCCCTCAGCCACTCCTTTTGTCTTGCCGGCTTCATCCCGGCAGGGCATAGGAATCTCAGAAGCTTCTGAGCAGTGAGGGCGCAATCGATTGCACCCTAAATCTAAAATCCTAAACAATAGAGGTGGACAACCTGTGACCCTTAGCCTAAATTCATGCAGCCCTCATCCTGATTTCAAAAGCCCTCTGTGTGTGATAAATTCAGACTTCTAGCAAGAGAAATCTGTCCCTTTGTTGGCAGCCAGCTGTGTAGGAAAGAAGAGGCAGAAAGAGAAAAGTCGGGTGGCAGAAAGAGAGAAAAAAGAGAGTGGCAGAAGCAGAATGAGAGAAGGGGGCATTCACCGACTTTTGGATCTGGCCCAGCTCACTGCTGGCTATGGTCCCTTCACCATCAACATACAACCCTTGACAGATTACTCATGAGGGAATGTAGCCCTTGGCAGAAAACAGGTTACCCGCCACTTACCGGGGAATAAGCTACATTGAAAACAATGAGACTTCTGAGTAGGCACGTATAGGATTGCACCGTAAAATACTTTGAAACCACTTTGAAATTGATAGATGAGTGATGCTTCTGATTTTTAAGACTCCCCTCCCCCAATTTTCTCTCTTCAAATGTAGCAAAAAGCAATTTTGGGGGGTATATTTGGAAAATGTGAATTGTTTGTTCTTTTGTTTATAACCATACATATGAACACTTTTTTTTTCCAGGGATTAGTGATGGAAGCACTGAAGCAGCCATGACTTTACTTGCTATGAGAGATCCAGTGTTCCAGTTAAATATCAGCAACCAAGGTATAATCAGTATCATCATATAGGACTTTACAACTCTGTGTGTGTCAAAACAAGTGCTGAAGAAATCCATTGTACTAGTGCTATGGAAATATAACATTATTCTTCCTCATGTCCTGTCTCCTTCTCTGCTCCTTCTTTGTGAGCAGAGCTAGGCAAACTTTGTGCCTCAAAGCCAAAGACGGAATGAAGCTGGTGCCTCACTGTGCCTGGGCTTTCCCTAGCTGGGCAAAACCTTGGCCAAACAAAGCCAGCTCCTAGAGGAGTGCTCCTCCACCCGGCACCTCAGTTGGGGAGCTGAGTTTGCACTGCCCAAACTTTTCCCTGCTAGGAAAAGCCTGTATGCTCCCCAACTGTGGCGTCGGCTGGAAGAGCTCCAGATGATGCTTCGGCCAGAGACCCAATAATGTCAGGAGCAGGGACTTACCTCTGATGACACACCCTGATGTCATGTGACCCACAGCAGGTTCTTGGGGTAATCCAACATAAAATGTCTAGATTTATGAAAGCTGTAGAACTTATTCCAGTTGCAGAATTTGGTGTTTCTAGTCTCATGGGTATTTTTATTGCAGAATGCTACAGTAAATTTAGTGATATCTATTTAATGTTTCAAATTTTAATGTTTTGAAATATTGAGTCAGTTGAAGTTGCAGAATGTGAATGTTCCCAGGTAAATATACATAAATTAATGGTACATTTCCCCAACTTTTTCTTTTTGTGAAAAAAAGAAAAGATTCAGGAATTTCCCAGTAAAGATGAACTGAATATTCCCGATAGCTTTCCAGATGAGCATAATGAAGAGCAAAGTATAGTCGATTGTAATGTGGCATGTTCTGCCCTTTCAAAACATGAACTAGTATCTTCAGACAATATGAACAAAGCTGCTACAGAGGATCATAGCAATGAACTGTTAGGTTTGGAAGAGTACTTCCAGGAAACAACTAATGTGTCATGGCCTGCCTCTTCAAAAAATGAACTGGCTTCCTCACACAGTGCAAATGAAGGTGCTCCAGAGTATCACAATTCACCATTTTTGGAAGAATGTTCACAGGAAACAACTAGAGTTGGCAGGTTTGTGTTGCTAAACTAAACATATCAGATATTGTTTAATTAAGAATTAAGTATCGTTACCTTGATATCCTGAGATTTCATAGTTGTGTTATTAACCTCTGCATGCTCTTCTCCATCCCAACTTCATTTTTCTAGTCTTCCCATCTAAATATATATAAGAGTACAATGAAGGAGCCATGTTCTGTATCCTGAGTGCTTTTCTTTATGAAATGTTAAAGATGTGTAGGGTTAGCTTGCATAGTGGCCAGGAACTAAGCACCTCATCATGTGTCAGTTTTAGCTATTCTTGATGGTGACAAACCTATACTGCTTTTAAATAGATGTCTAAGATGGACTATCAAAGGGATTCCGATTTTCCAGCCAAGATTTGTACTACTTTTCTGCCTGATAAACGTTAAAATCAAGAGTTGAGAGCATTAAGTGGCATGTTCTGTTTCTTTGCAGTGATTTATCTTTTTTCAAAGGAAGTAAAACATCCAGAATAGCAAGTTGCAGTTTCCCTAAACCCAAACCCAATCTTAACAGAGGCCTGGGGCTAAACCGGAATGCGCCACAAAAATCTCTTGGTCTGAGTTCAGGTGTGGAGCAAACAAATGCAATCCAGAATGGTAAGTCTTCTCAGTCCTTATAGTAAAATAACTTCAGACACATGGGGTAAGGATCATTTGGTGTTTGTCTAGTTTTATTCTTTATGGCTATCAACAAAACTGAGAGTGGGTGTCAAGTTTTTTAAGTCTTTCCCAACTGACCCCTGAAATGTATGGGCCATGTGTACAAAGTCCATTAGTTTTTACATCATTGCAATATGCAACATTTGTTCTTCCACCGAGCAATAGTAAATAGATGATTGTCCTTCCAAGACAGCCACATGCAGTTTTGCTGCTAATTATGAGTTCTTTATAGCTAATAAACTCCACATCATTTCGTCCTCCATATAACAAGACCAGTCAGGGATTATGTGAACTATGATGTCCTGTCAACCTTTAAACTCATCTGAAATGGTACAGATGCTTTACAAGCTATACTGAGTGGAATTCTAATGTCTAAAACAACAGAAGAGAAAGTGTCAGAAAGTGCTGTGGAAGAGCAGAAAGTTGAACTGGAACAGAATTTCAAATTGAATAAGCTGGCTAAGAGCAACTCTGCAGAGAAGCAGGATTTACAGCCTGGAAATGCTGGCCCTGCCATACAGACAAACGACATGGAAAGGTACAAACACTATTTCTATTTTATGTGCTAATACATTTAGTATTTTTCTTGGGTGTTGTGAGCCACTGTGCTTGGAATATGTAGAATGTTCTATAAAATAAGGACAAATGCAGGATGAAGTTTGCCAGAATCATTGGAAATTTATGGATATATATTATTGGTTGGTTTTTAAATAGTATCTATGTTCTTAATCTTTATGTGTTAATCCTCTTCATTTCCTCCCAAGTAATTTCTGATGCATGAGAGTAATTAAACATCTTTCTTAAAGATACTTGGAGAGGACACTTTTAAAAAGCAGGCATTATATTCCTTACCAGATGAACTTATTTATGTTTCACCATTTATTAGTGCATTTATATAGCCACTCTATAACATATGTTTTTTGGAGTGGTTAGAGGTATCTTTATTAATTTTGATAAATAATGATTGTAAACCGGGTGCGATATCTTAAAAAATTTCATAATATTAAACTAATAAACATTTTATAAAGTTAAACTGTGTTAATTTTTCCAAAGAGAAAACCTGGTAAGAGAGACTTGGGAGTTAAATGCTCAAAAACTTTCTCAAGAAGCAGAAACCTGCCCTACTGAATCAGCAAATGACCCCAACGCAAATAGTAATGTCCAAGCTTCTGGTCCTATTGAATGCCTACAGTTGTCTACAGTTGAAGTTGCACAGGTAAGAAGTCTTGTTTGTTGCTTTACATAACTGAAATAGCTACTTTATAGGAGATAAGAGGAAATATATTACAAGAAGTAAAAAAGTGAAGGCTGTTACAGTAAGTCTTCCATATTCAGTTGTAAATTCTGGGTATTCTTAATACAGTTAGGGTGCAGTCCTATGGGATTCCTGCCAAATAGGCAAAAGCCTCCGATCTCAGTGTCTTCTGAGTATTGCATGCCCTGCCGGGCTACTCCCAACAGAGGAGGAGGAGCAATGGGAGGTGACTTTTCGCCTCTCCATTGTCCTTTGCATTCCCCCCCCCCCAGATGGATCTCTAAGCCTATCTAGAGGAGTCACACTGTCGGGGGCAGGACTGGAGAGACCAAAGGATAGAGCAGATCCTGGCATCTCCTTTCCCCGCCTCTACGAGGTCATCTGAGGTCACGTTAGTGTCCTTGGAAGCAGGCACCACAATTCTTTCTGCGGTGCCTATGAGGTGAGGATTGGATCTCAGAGTCCTCCTCCTAAAGTCATAGGAGTGCCTACAGCTTCGGGAGGAAGAATCTGAAAGATCCTATGCCTCTGGGATGCTCTGCTAGGAACCATTGGATTGCTCCCTTAGTGTATGTGTGCAGTTGCACAAATTGGACATCCTTGTTTTGCCTGCGTACGTTCCTCTCTGTTTCCTTGCTTTATCCCTTTTCCAAAAATGGTTTCTGTGTGCCTGTTTGTTGTTAAGCAGCTAATTTAATTTACTTAAAATACTGCTTTGAATTCTAAGGGTTGATTAGATTTTTGACTAAATTTTAGTTCTTGTCTACAGTGAAAATACATGTCCGACTGTCAATCTGATAAATGTTTGGACTAACTTTTTTGCTAGTTATTAATGAGGAAAGCACCCTAGGGAAGATAACATTTGAAAAGGAGCTCTAGGTTCTGAGCTTTTGGATGAACAATACAATAATTAGAATAAATTAAGGTGTAATCATATACATCTTTAGACTGAAACAAGTCCTACAAGAAAAATGGCCTACATAGGAATTAAGGAATTTATTTCCTTTGCTCAGTAATTCAATATTTTCAGTGACTCATTTTTGGCAAAGATTGTGCTACAGGCCAAAGTTATTTTTCCAAGTAGTTACAAGGCAAATTTATAGGCAAGATTTTATTCTTGGCTAATGTCACATAAGTTCTTTCATTCACAGTTTCTTTCTATTGGGTTTTAACTTTTGCCAAGTCTCTTGATTCTTTTTTGTTTTATTCATTAGCAGTATCTTTTGGAAGGCGGGGACTATATTTTTACTTTGATTTATTAAGGGGTTTGTGCCATGTCCTGCCAGCATGAATAAAAATGTAGTTCTTTAAAAGCAACTATCTAGACATTTTCATAGTTTTATGATATCATTTATATTTCCTCAGCATTAGAATCATTTGGCATGTTTGATATTTTCATTGTGTTATTTTATTACTAGACTGAAGCAAGCAAGTTTTCCAGTATTTCAGCGACTGCAGAGATGACTGCAGGTATATTTTATGCTGTTTTACGATAAAGTATTTGGTGCTTTTGGAAACTAGCTTTAGATAAACAAAAATTTCATCTGCAAGCTAGACTAAAAGGAGAGAAACAAATGCAAATATGGATCAACATTTTTAAAGTCATTAAATTATCTCAGATTGAAGCATGTAATGGGCTTTGGTCAATATTTTAATAGTATTTTAAAAATTATTGTGGTGAAGGTTTGAAATGGTTTAGGTTTAGTTTTGACTAACTTTACTGGCTATATGTGTAAAGCGAGCCCAACAACGAACTATGGGTTCAAACTTTGGACTATTTGTCCCAGGTTCACAGATTGCATCAGACAACCCAGTAACATGGAGTCCTAAGCTGTTTATGAAAGCTGATGCTAAGTGGAAGTAGTGAGTGGGCAGAAAGCCATTTGATTGCTTGCAACCCTGACAAGCCAAACTGGGCCTACATGTCTATGTGTTGGAGGATCAGTGGGATATACATTCAAAGTGTCCAGGAGCAATCCTACTTTCACCCAACACATGTAGCAGTGAAGTTAATCGGACATGGCCCTTCAACACTGTTCATAGAAGGTATTAAGAGAAAAGCTACTTTGGGAAAATAGGGGCTAGATGCATCAAATTCCACAAATGTTTGTTTTAATACATGTTATAAGCTGTCTCGAATGTAAAAGCAGCATATAAATATTGTAATAATAAAAAATCACAACCAGCACATTATGAAACTCACAGGCATAGTTTTAGTCAAGGTAGATATGGTTAAAGAAGACATTTGGGTTACATTTTGTTTGGCTATATCTATGATTGGCATTGTTATGTGTATATTACTGCATACATAAAATGATTTTGCTAGTTATTGAAAGTTTTATGAAGCATATAAAAATATAAAGCAATGCACACTTCTGTATAGAGCCTTTTCCATCATGGACCCAGATTATGGAATACTGTTCCCAGAGCATTTTAGCGGGAATCTTCATTATCTGCTTTTAAGTGGACATTAAAAGCTATATAAATATGTGGCCTTTTTAAAGTAATTTTCTTATATTTAATTTATGCTCTTTTGTTTCTGGTCTTGTTTCTATTGCTTTATTTTTGATTATATTTTATTTGGTTTTATCCTAACATATTGCAAGCTGCCTCGAATGAGCATTTTGCCTAGAAAAGCAGGATAAAAATGTTAAAATAAATAAATCTTATTTTAAAGAAAATAATTAAAATTATCTGGCTTAACAAGGAGCACTATTAATTTCTTTCTACAGTGTTTGGAACAGAATACAGTACACATAATTTAAGTTTTTATATTGTTAATGTTTTGCTCTCCCCGCCCCTTCCACTTGTATATTTTGATAGTGAGTAGTGGCAGCAGCAGAGAATATCCAGATGTAGAGGAGGAGCCAACGTTCATATTAACATTGGTGGAAATCTCAGCTGATCTAGCAGATTGCAGTGTTGTACCTCCTTCGTTACAACAAACTTCTGAGGAATTGCTTCCGGCACCAGTATTTTTGACCCCAGATAATATAGATTCAGTGGAGCTGACAAGTGCACAAAGGTAGGTAGAAATATACTTCAATATGAACTGATGTTTATTCTTGGGATTTCTTAAGCCTGGAGAGAACAAGACCATGTGCCCTTGTATGAGTCCAAGACCTGCTCTTCATCTTGCCCTACTGGCCTAACTTTCTTATTGTACCTGGGAAGAGATTAAGAAGGGAGGTTGGTGGCTCCATCATTGTGGGTAGAAATTAACTAAGCAAGTTAACTGCATTATAAGCCTTACCTTGGTAAAGAAGAAAACGATTCTCAAGAAAAGGAAAGACTTCCAGTGTAAAAATATCATTTTACTGCCCCAATCATGTAGTAGTTACTTGTAATTAAATCCTGTTTATCTCAGTTGAGCTTCTTCTAATTAATGTGTAGAGTTGGTGAGCATTGTAGCCCTAAATCTGCTTAATGGTTTCTGTTAATGATTTTTTAAAAATAAATTTAAATCTCAATTTCACCATTTTAACATGGCAACCTTGTACAGCATTGGATCCATAACAGCTGTTGTTCCAGACAACACTAGAGAGAGAGGAGGATTGCAAGTAGCTTCAGCAAAACACTTGGCAGATCTGGGTTCAACCTCTCGGAAGAGTCTGAAAAGGTGTGCTGCAGCTTTTGAAGGAAGTGGTGATCCTCCTGAGAAGAAAAAACCTCTTTCAACCGGGGAAAACCTGGAAAGCTTTGATAAGGTCAGAGATTACTTCAGGGAATCACAAAATATCGATACTGAGAATCTTCTGGGTCTGCTGTCTTTCACCTGAGTGAGATAACTTGGGATGCCTCCTGAAACAAGTGTGGGAAAGGTCTTCTGATATGTCAGAGCATTATACAATGTTTAAATAAGCAACAGCAAATTGTGCAATTAAATCTTTACAGAAACATATAACCAACCCAGGGACTAAATGCAAGAAATCTAATGGGAAATTTCACAAGCTGGAACCATTTAAGAGAAACAACTGTATTGAGTTTTTGAGACATACATCTAAAAAGGAAACTATTTACTGATTTTCATATTTCCTTTCATGCAGGAGACCTCGGTTAAATTAAAGTGTATACCAAGGAAAGCTGCTGGTAAGTGAAATTTGTTAACAAATATACAAATATTCACATACAAACTCTCACTTGACACATATGAGTTTTGGTAAATAGCTTCCAATATAAGCCAGGATCCAAAGAGCTTCTGGGCTTATTCAAGGAGCATTTGCTATCTCTCTCCCCCTTCCCCAGTTTTAAAAGCAGTTTGTCATGAAGCAAAGGTTTGGGGGGGAAGGTCCTGTTTGAGAAATATGTCTTAAACCTGTGAGCTCATGGAACTAGTTGGATGCTGGGCAAGAATTGATGTTAATGAGTATCTTTGAGAAGATGTGCCTGTGGGGAAAGAGATGTATGGCTTATGTACATAGAGCAAAATAGAATTCAGTTGCTGCCAAGTCCAATAGCAGACTCTCTATTTTGCATATTTATGTGTTTCTTTCTTTTTAAGGAACTCCCACAGAAAAATTGAACATTTCAAAGAAGAAAATCTCATCTACCTCTAGACCAGTAACCGAAACTGCAGAGCTACAAATGGAAGAAAGAGAGCAGCTTCAATCTTCTCTGAATCTAGGGGCTAAGCTGTTTGATGAAGCAGCTAGTACAAGTGAGAAAGTGTCAAGAACACTCTATGCAGGAAAAGCAGAACCAAGTGAAAAGAAAAGAAACTTTGTTCATACTTGTAAATCTGTACAATCTGAGCAAGTTGGAAGCATGGTAGTCCTTCCAAAAACACCATTATCCAGGTACCTATCTAGCAACTGTTTTTATTACGTTTATCCCCTTTCCCCCACTATCTTTTATTTAACACTGCAGTGAGGCATCGAGAAAAAAAACAGCCCACTTTATGGTTGCTAGTCCTAAATTAAACTATTGTTGTTCCTGTGAATAATCTTGTAGTGGCTTTGAATCTCTCTCTCTAACCGCATTTGCTCGTTAACTCTGTCACCTTGTTCACACATAATGCACATTTGTGGGTTAATTAATTTGCCAGGCACAAGCGGGAGTGAGCAGGTGTGCTGCTTCTAGTGTGCTCCTTACTTCCACTTTCAAATAACAACCTACCATAGTTCCCATTTGTAGGTTGTTAGTGTTAAACAACCCAAAGTTAACCTACGATTTGTTGTTGGGTTAATGCTAAGATCTGACCTATCCTGATTTGCTGCTGAAATGTTTTACAGGAGTGTAAATAGTATTCAGGGCCAAAGCAAGTAGTAGAACAATATCACTTGAGCACAATATCAGCTCATTATACCACTGAAGGAGCCGTAAATTGGCTGGGTCCTGTTCAGTAGCATCCACAGCAAAATAGTTAATCCAGACTTGTGGGAAATAAGTTTTTAATGTTCCTGTGTGGTCTATTTTAATTACTGTACTGACAATACAATTTGTGTTGAAGTTTACATTATTTTTAATTGTTTTGAATAGATCTCTAGGATTTTTACCTTTAATCTGCAAAAATAACAATACTGATGAAGAGGTAGCAACTAAAAGGAATGAACAATCACTCCAGAAAACTCATAAAGTAGTGTCTGAAAACACTGTTGAGTGTCCAACTTTGTTCTCAAGAGACAACAGTGAAGAGTCTCAAGAGGACAATTCCTTTCCATTAACCATCTCATCACCTTCCAAATCTGAGAATGGAGGCTTTTCTACTATTCGGGTATGGCTGATTATCTTTGCAAGGCACATTATCTATTAAATATAAGTGTGCCAAACTTTGAATTACTGAGATGTCCAATTCTTTATTAGTGTGTTCTTTGTCTCTTTGGTGTTGCATATGGAAAGGTGCTTTAGTAATTTGGCCAGAATTATCTATACATTGTTTTGCCTCATGATTAATAGCATTTAGAACTGCAAGGTCTCCTCAAGTCAGACTCTACTATGCTAAATCTCTGACCAAGTTTTGTTTTAAACCATTTATCAAAATTGGATAATGATTTGTTTTCCATGACTTCCTTTGACCTTTGGTTTCTTGGTTCTCCCAGAGGAACTAAACTATTTCTATACAGTGAATTAGTCTGGCGGCATCCAGGGTTGAAGTGAACAATTCAATATCATTATTTATTTTTATATTCTGATTTTATCTGCACGCCGCCCAGATATCCCAGTGATAATAGGTCTGGATACAAATGTTTTAATAAATAAATATCATAGAATAGTAGAGTTGGAAGGGGCCTATGAGTCCAACCCCCTGCTCATTGCAGGAATCCAACTTAAAGCATCCCTGATGGCTGTCCAGCTGCCTCTTGAATGCTTCTAGTGTGGGAGAGCGCACGACCTCCCTAAGTCTTTGGGTCCATTGTCATACTGCTCTAACAGTCAAGAATTTTTTCCTGATGTCCAGCCAGAATCTGGCTTCCTGTAATTTGAGCCCATTATTCCGCGTCCTGCACTCTGGGATGATCAAGAAGAAATCCTGGCCCTCCTCTGTGTGACAACCTTGCAAGTACTTGAAGAGTGCTATCATGTCTCCCCTCAGTTTTCTCTTCTCAAGGCTAAACATGCCCAGTTCTTTCAGATTTTCCTCTTTGGGCTTTGTTTCCAGACCCATGATCATCCTCATTGCCCTCCTTTGAACCCCCTCCAGCTTGTCTGCATCCTTCTTGAAGTGTGGTGCCCAGATGAGAAAAATCACATAAGCTGCTATGTGCCTGTTTTGAAACCTAGCAATGAAACTAATGGGTTGGGCTTACTGGCGATAATAAATATGTATAGAGCAAAATCTAACGATAACTTTTTATCTACATAGTTTAAAAATATACATCAAAAAATTAAAAAAGAATATACTGTTATTGTGTTGTAAAGGTCTATCCATACCAAAGGTAAATAATACCAAATGAGTTTCGACATACAGTCTGCCTCAGTGGTCTAGGGCAAAGGACATGGGCTACTGTATAAAAGGTATGCCCAATAGTAAACAAACATATATATACAGACACATTGTATATAACACATTCAGCACATTTACCAGCAATGGTCACTGCAGTATTTAGACCTGAGGATATACAAACAATATTATGTTTATTTTTTAAATTATAATGAAAGACTACTACTTAAGGATATATTAAAATATACCATTTTTTATTAATAGTTTAAAAACTCATCAATTAATAAATCTTGCCAAACCTTTCTCTAGTATATGTTGGAGTGTACATGGCATGATAATTAATAAACTGCAAGGGGGCCAAAGGCTCCCCTATAAACAACTATTTTGGAGATAGCAAGGAACTAAATACATGCTAATAAAATACAATGTTACACATATATAAAACCACATACTCACAAATGGTAGTCTGATAAGTTAACAGAGTAGCTCTGAATGCTGCCCAAACAGGAGCCTTCAAGCTATCTGCCCAGCCTGTAGAGGCTTACAGCCCTCATTAAGATCCTGAAACAATGAAGGCACAATGTAGAGGATGGAGCGTGATAAAATCCTGATTAGTTCCTTAAAGGGCCCTCATTCAAAACTAACTGATAACATTGAATTATTTAAAAACATCACCAGTACAACAGCAAGTAAGATGCACAATGACGAAACATAAAAAAACATACAAAGCACCATCTTATTACATGGTCATCCAGTTCATCTCTTCATTTAAGCCAACTGGAGATTTGGTCTTTAAAGTAAAAATCCAGAACAGTTTGAAACCTGGCAAATGCTTGTTTATTAGGCATATACTTAACAGTAATACATTTCAAATCTGTAAATATGATCTGTTTGTTTTTCTTTTAGGTTTTTTCTGAGCTATCTGAGCATGAAGGAACTTCTAAGGAGCAGGAAAAAGAGGAAGAGCCAACCAGGATCTCAGAATATTTCTTTAGTGATATTTTTATGGAGGTGGATGATTCTGAGTAACCTAGAAACTTACCAGATGCCTGACATTCAACACACTGTAGTAGCAATGTAATACCTTTGACACATCACACATTCTGAATTAGCCCTTACATTTAGTGCAATATAAGCGGTCTTGCTGGAAGATGGAATTATTTTTCTCTTATTCTGAATAATCTGTCTTCTGAAGAAAAAAAACACAAAATGCTAAGTTTTAAATTATATATCATCAGAACAGCAACCGATCTGTATTTTATATTGGTACAAGTAGCTTCTAGATGCATGGCTATGCTTTAGAAATACAATGGGAATATCTGTATTACCATGCACCACCTAAATATAATAGTTACGTTTGTGGAGCTGGTTGTAAATTATCTTTACTTCTTTTTGTGAAGTAAATCTTTATAGGGGAGGGATCACTTATCTCTGTAAGTAAGAAAATTCTGAACTTTTCAGTGTAATAATAGTAATTATTATTACATTAAAAGTATTTTGTTGGCTTTTAAAAATGTATTTTTATAACAAATGCATTTGTGAATTGGTTCAAAAAGGTAATGATTAATTCATTTTAAATGTACAGAGATAAATGTGGAAAATATTTATTTAACTTGAATGTATAGAAAGATAACTATCCCAAGTGGAGAGAGCAAACTATGGTCCCTGAAAAAGTGTCCCAGGGACCATAGGGTTGTTTGGAGACCCCCTCCCAGGGCTGTAGACACTGCTACCACCTCTGGAGGGGGGCTCTGAGTTTTGTGTCTCTATCCGCCTGTCTTATTGTCTTGGCAGGGCATGGTTTTGCTAAAGGGCACATCTTCCATTTGTCATTGTTTGAAACTTGTCTAAATTAACCACGTGCTTTAGTCTGAAAAATGTGCCCTTTAAGAACTGTTTTCTCTTCAATCTTTGTGAGGGAATGACTGGATCCTAAATTCTGGTTGTTCTTTTACTGTGATTAGCAATTGAAGATATTTTCCCCATAAATATTTATCAATATATACAATTTCTGTGAAGTAGTTATCCTCACCTGCAATGATTCATTAATGCTACAATTTTTGTATAATTAAAGAACTACTTCTGTCAGAATTACTGATATTACTAAATTTTCTATGAATAGCATTACAGACTCTTCACTTCTTACAAAGAGAATGGGTTGGATCCAGACTTAGCCATACTAAGTAGAACCATTAAAACAAATGGAACTTGTTAAAGGATTTTAATGAATCTACTTGAAGTCTAGATCCAACCCAATTTATCATAGTTATTAGTAACAAATTAATACCTTAATTATCAGTCTTGACAAACCTTGATAGGTTTTGTATTGTCTGAAGGAAGCCCCAAATAAAACAAAAATAGCCAATTTAATGTGAATAATTTACCAAATGTAAATTTAGGTCAATGGACTCAGAGAAATATTAAAATTTTTCAGTGGTAAAAAATAAAGTTGAAGCAGTTCTAGCATGGGAAAAGTGTGTTTCTTCATGCTAATGCATGGAAGAGGTATAATGTAATCTCAAATAATGTACTCTCAAAAGGCTACTGAAATAATGAAAAACTTAACTCGTGTAACCTGCTGGAATGATTTTAGATTGCAATGCAAAACAACATTATTTTTCAGAAATCATATAAAAGATACTCAATTATAATGTGCCTTAACTTGCCTTGCTAAATGGAAAGGACAAGAGATCCTGTTATTTTTCACTGTAAACCATGTTCTCCTAGTTATCCCTTTTAAATGTTTGGAAATCAAATAGGTTTCTCTCTGGCCATGAATATTGTATATATTAATGACAGAAGGAAACTGAATGTCTTGGGTTAAGGAACAGAGAATTTAATTTCCATTAAAATGTGATAAATGTTTGACACACATTTTTAGTGGTGTGTAATGTTCATTTGTAAGCTTTCTGTTTCAAAGAAAGCGGTCCTGGTATATATGTAAATTATGTGAATAAATGATTTTGTAAAGTTTACTTGTAAAGTTTTCTTTAACAATTGATGATTCAGGGTGCAGCGAATGATACTAGAGTCTAGAAATGTGGATCTGACACTCCTTTCAGACTTGTGAGTAAAACTCCTGAAATGACTAAACGTACAATTTTGACTTGTTCTAATTGTTTTTGTTAATAGGCACTAAAACAAACTAAAACTAGTTTCAGTGCCCAATTACAAGTAATCTAGCCTTGGCAAATCCCTGTAGTTGCAAGCTGTATCACAAATCCAAGACCGGTGATGACACTGGACAAATGTTCTGCACACACTTTCTGCACCTGCCAATTCCTATACACTTTCACCATTATAATTTTCTCAGTATTTACACAAGTTGATGATGGTACCTAATTCTGAACCTAGTTCATCTACCAACTTTACCTCTTTTGAGTGGCCCAACATTGTTTGGGGAGCTGGAATTAGTAGCCTTGTATAAACCCCAAATAATGGACACTTAGGGATGTGCATGGCTTCTCATAGGCATATGGCATACATACCCTTTGATCTGTGGTACCCAATAGAATGTAAGTCGTGGCTTGGTCACTATCCTATCACTTTTATTCCTCTGTATGGTGAACAGAGAAAGGACCTTAGTTAAAGTTTTATAGGGAGCTGCTGTTTATATTTCATATTTGTCTCTTAAGACTTTTTGTCTTATTGTTATTTTAATAATGTATTCGTTTTGTTTTTAATCACTTTTATGTATTTTATATTTGTATTTAATGTTGTTCCCCACCTCGATCCAGAGGGAGAGGCGGGTAAGGAATAAATATATTGTTATGTATCTCTTTCTTGCTCGTGGCGGGTTTTCTAGACGGACATGACGGGCTTTGCCAAGTCATGCTATCTTTTATTGATTCAGGAATTTCCTGATGATTGACCATGTTTTAATTATGACTGCTTTCTGAATATTGGTGTGGATGTATTCTGCTAGGCCCAGTTTCTGGAGGTTTTCTGTATATTTTTTTGATGCGATGCTGGTGACTGATGTGACTAATGGAATAATTGTGACCTTTTCCTGTTGCCATAGTTCTTTGACGTCCATGGCCAGTGGTGTATATTTGTCCCTCTTTTCTTCTTCCTTTTCAACAGCATTTTTGTCATTCGGTATTGCTATGTCGATGAAGTATGTGTGTTTTTCTTTTTTGTCTATGACCGTTATGTGTTGTATGAAAGCTCTATGTCCAGAGGGAGTCTACCACAGAATACCCGATGCTGGGGCCAAAGAAAGGCAAATCTTCACCATCCCTCTCTGCTTACAAGTGCTCGTTGTTGACCCTTATTAGAAACCGAATTACGGAGTATATCACGGACATTGGTCTAATCCAGGCTTCTCCAAAGTAGTTCCCTCCAGATGTTTGGGAGGTCAACTCCCAGCTCCAACAAGCACGGCCAAAGGTTTGGAATAGTGGGACTTGTAGTCCCATACATCTGGAGTGCCCCAGGGTGTGGAACGCTGGACTGTCCAAGAGCGCAATTCTTTGCCCCTCATGTTAAAGACAGAAGAGCGTGGCCCAGGAGAGAAGGTGACAGGCCTACGGTACAGGGAGGCAAGGGACTCCTTCTCTGGCGGAAAGTGTTGCCGGATTATCAGTTCGGAATCCCTGTCCAAGAGCCTCAAAATTCTTGTGTGTTTCCCTCCAAGATTCCTCGAAAACCCCCAATTCCTGCTTTCTCTCCCAGTTGGTATTTAAGAAGAGACTGAATAGCCATTTGCCAGGGATACTGTAGGTGTGACCTGCATTGTGCAAGGGGGTTGGACTAAAATTAGATGACCTAAATTCCATCACATATGGAGGGCATGTAGTTGAGGAAGGCTGGCCTAAATAAACGAGAAAGAAGTCTTGTGTTGCCGTAGGTGGATGTGTGATCACAACACTACTTGTTGAGGGCAACAATGGAGGAGAGGAGAGAAAACCAGCTCCTTTCAGCCAAAGCACTTACTTTCATTTAGCACTCAGCATTCAGAATTGTGGGTTGTTGTGGTTAAACCACAGGTTGTTAGCGCATCTGGTTTCACACAACACAACAACTCACAGTTCAACAACAACTCATAATCAATCCATACTCTGGGTTGTTGTGTTGTGTGAACCAAGTCTTTAATCCTTGATTGAGACTTGTCAGCCACACTAGGAACTGGTAACTGCTGCCCAAGTTAGTGCTGTGCTATAGAACCCTGAGTTCTTATATATGTGTATATGAAAGTGCAAAAGATCTTGCGCATAGAATGGAGATTTTTGATTCTTGTATGTGTATTAATATTCTTGCATAGTCCCCCCCCCCCGTCCCCCCCAGCGTTGAGACCCTGCAAGAATGCTTAAAAGAAAGTAGCATTCCATCCCACATGCAGAGTTCCTCATATTTTATTCTGGTACACGAGTTAAAACAGCCCACTCAGAGGATATGCAGCCAATGGCGATCCCTTTAGTACTGCTTTTCAGGCTTCTGTACTGTTTCCTCAGTCACGGAGCTGAGAAAAGCCATGTTCTCTTTTAGGTTTTTAGGGCTGCTTTGTTAGAAAAACTACAAAGAAATGATGATGTTCTTACCAAAGGATTTATGGAAACATTTCCACTAGCCATAGTCAATTGGCATTAGTCTGTTAAAGACAGAAGAGCGCGGCCCAGGAGAGAAGGTGACAGGCCTACGGTACAGGGAGGCAAGCCTTCTCCGGCGGAAAGGAATTCGGAAGGGAGGAGAGTCGGTTTCCGTTCCCTTCGCCGGTCCTTTGACTAGGTCTGAGATGGAAGAAGGAAGCAGGCGGCGCCTCAAGGGGGAAGGCTTCATCATGTCCTTTAGGCCTCGCTCTCTCTTTCCATTGGCTGTGGCGGGGGGAGTGGCCGTGCGGTCGGTCCCAGGTCCGGGAAGTTGTTCCTCTGGCGCCCCGGCCACCCCCAGCAGTAATGTGGCCGGGCCTGAAATGCCGCCTGTGTTTGCTCTTTCGCTGCCCGCGAGCGGCTGCAGCTGCTCGCAGCCGTGCTTACCATGGGGACAAGGTGGCCACTGTGGGTTCACAGCCTGACGCCGCCTCCTCGCTTTATCAGGTAGGCGGAGAAAGAGGGGGCGAGCTTCTTGGTGGTTATTTTATTTATTGTATTGTATTTTATTTGCAGAGAGGGCGGGAGCCCCCTCCCCTCCACCCGCTCGTTTCCTGCGGTGCTTCCTTGAAGTAACCCATCCGGCCCCTACGCGAGCTGTCCCGGGACATCCCTCGGCACTCTGCGCCGGGGGTGGCACTTTTTTCCACCTGCCCGAGCTTTTTCACTGCAACGCCTTTCATTTGTCTTATTTTGTAGGCGCTTTCTATTCATGTGGGGAAAGGGGAGGCTGACGTGGCTTTTTGGCAGTTGCTTTGCAGGTAAAGCCTTCCTCAACGTGGAGAAGCGCGACCCGTAATTGGGGGAAAGCTTCCCTTGTCAAATGTCTGTATGGCATGTAGCTGTTAAAAGACACTGGGCAGTGTTGCTGGATTATTAGTTCGGAATCCCTGTTCCAGAGCCTCGAAATTCTTGTGTTTCCCTCCAAGATTCCTCGAAAACCCCCAATTCCTGCTTTCTATCCCAGTTGGTATTTAAGAAGAGACTGAATAGCCATTTGCCAGGGATACTGTAGCTACGGCCTGCATTGTTTAGAGGGTTGGACTAAAATTAGATTACCAAAATTCCATCACATCTGGAGGACATCTAGTTGAGGATGGCTGGCCTAAATAAACGAGAGAGAAAGAAGTCTTGTGTTGCCATAGGTGGATGTGTGATCACAACACTACTTGTTGAGGGCAACAATGGAGGAGAGGAGAGAAAACCAGCTCCTTTCAGCCAAAGCACTTACTTTCATTTAGCACTCAGCATTCAGAATTGTGGGTTGTTGTGGTTAAACCACAGGTTGTTAGCGCATCTGGTTTCAAACAACACAACAACTCACAGTTCAACAACAACTCATAATCAATCCATACTCTGGGTTGTTGTGTTGTGTGAACCAAGCCTTTAATCCTTGATTGAGACTTGTCAGCCACGCTAAGAACTGGTAACTGCTGCCCAAGTTAGTGCTGTGCTATAGAACCCTGAGTTCTTATATATGTGTATATGAAAGTGCAAAAGATCTTGCGCATAGAATGGAGATTTTTGATTCTTGTATGTGTATTAATATTCTTGCATAGTCCCCCCCCGTCCCCCCCAGCGTTGAGACCCTGCAAGAATGCTTAAAAGAAAGTAGCATTCCATCCCACATGCAGAGTTCCTCATATTTTATTCTGGTACATGAGTTAAAACAGCTCACTCAGAGGATATGCAGCTAATGGCGATCCCTTTAGTACTGCTTTTCAGGCTTCTGTACTCAGTTTCCTCAGTCACGGAGCTGAGAAAAGCCATGTTCTCTTTTAGGTTTTAAGGGCTGCTTTGTTAGAAAAACTACAAAGAAATGATGATGTTCTTACCAAAGGATTTATGGAAACATTTCCCCTAGCCATAGTCAATTGGCATTAGTCCTAAATAAGTTTGTCTCTTTTGACATTAGTCCTAAATATGTTTGCTCAGAATCATTGTGTTAAGTGGCTCATACTTCTGATTATATATGCTTAGCATCAAAATAATAAACTAGCTTCAGATGCATACTCCACACAGTAGGGCTCGTCAGCCATGCCCAGTCCACTTCAGAGCACCAGCTGCCCCCTAGTTGCCAACACAGAGACAAGAGTCGGAATAGAAGGTAGCTTGGCGGCTGTCGTAATGGGACTTGCTAGAAAGCCATTAGGGGGAATGGGAAGAGGCTTTTTTCTCTCCTCAAATTGTCCTCTCCTGATGAGGCTCTATACTGTGATGGTTCTCACTGTGAGTGTTAATTAGTTTTGGGTTTTATTTTTAAAAAAATGTTTATGAAGAAGTTTCAAGTAAGAGGTCAAGATAGACCAGATGTATCCAGCTGTGCTTAATAAACAAATCTACATGAGGTTCTGGTTTGACATTCAAGGAGTAAGATGGTTCCTATTAGCTGTTGCACAGGTTCAACTATTATTGAAGAAGGCCATAAGGTGTACACCATGTTTTACTGACATGAACATTGTGAGATCCCATCCATGAAGAGCTCATACTCTGAGTGAATATAATATAACAAGATACTGTGCAAACTCAAAAGTGCAGCATAAATGATTAGTGTTGCCCTTCTTGACTTCTATTGTTTGTCATTCTCCGCAGATTTAACAAGACAGGGTGAAAGATAGTTTCCAAGGCAGGATAGAAAGAAATTCATTTTGGCAAGACAGAAAGTATATGCTTAATTTCTGAAATCTGAAGACATAGCTGGGACCGCAGACACAAAGACAGAACTGGCAGCATGATTTCCCTAGTTGTTTTTTTCCTGAGTGTTAATAATTACAATTCTAGTATTCAGTCTCTGTGTTTCCAAACTAAAGGAAAAAAGTTAACAATGAATTCAATTATCTTTTTCCATGGCCATGTAAAGTCAATATCATGTGTGTTTTAAATTTCCAGTGTTCTATATTATTCACAGTGGCCTGTTGAGACAACATGCTAAGCCATGGTTAGGCCGCTAGGCCTTTTGCAGTAACTGGTTCGTGAGCGTGTTTAAACCATGGTTATGTAGCCATCATGGTTAGGAATGGTTCACATTACATGCTAAGTCATGGTTCACATGACACACTAAGCCATAATGTTTTGCTCAAAATGTTTAACCACCATGGTTTAGCATGTCGTCTGAACACGGTCAGTATATATCGATTTAGTTTGTATATATATTGCCAAACCATGGCTTGGCCATTACATGAATGATTCTTGGGTTTATGCATTCATATTCCCTTCTTGACTCTTGACAAACTTGGGCTCCTTGGAGGAAAGGTGGGATATAAATGTAATAAATAAATAAATAAAGCCTTGTAGATTGTTAATCCCTCCAAAGGAGTTTTTCTCAGACTGTTCAAATGCATAATGGAAAATGAACTCTTTCCCAATCAACACATCTGTGTTAAGGTTAAACATTTTTATTCTTCTTACCCTTAGTACTTAGTAACATTTTAATTGTCAACACATGGTCAGGAAGTCTGATATTGGAAATGGTGTATTAACAACATTTACCAATACCAAAGATAAGAACAATAAAACAGCTTTTAACCTTACTATAGATGTGTTGATTGGGAAAGCGTTTGTTTTCCTTTATGCATTTCAGTGGTTGGAGGAAAACTCCTTTTGTGGATTAATGATCTATAAGGCTGTGTTAGAGAATGCATATATCTTTGCAGAGTTACTACTTTATTAAAAGAAATAAAAACTGGATTACCCAATGCACCCTTTCAAACCATGGTTTGCAATTTTGATTTGGTAAGCAGACCAATTCGAATATAGCAGCATACTGTGGTTTGCCAATTTGGATGTAGCTGGAGGGAATTGGAGCATGCGAGGGAATTTGTGCTCCTCAGGTTTGCTCATATAACACTACAGACAAGGGGATATGGACTTGCAATTTTTTTTAACAGAAGCCCTTGATTCTATATAGCAAACTACTTTTGAAATTGGAGTGTAAAACCCATTTGTGAAATAACATAGCAGACTGATGCTGGAAGAAGAAAGTCAAAAATCGCTCTGGGCACATCCGTGGGTGTTACTAAAGTAGTTCTTTGGATTCTGATCTTAAAGCATAACATTGAGAGTAACTGTGCAGTGGCAGGGGAGCAAAAGTGCAAAAGTTGCTCTTTTTAAGGTAAATTCATGGTTTTTTTTAGAAGTTTTAAAATAACCTTGGGGAAATAACCTTCCTGCCTACGGATCCTTATGCATTTGACGTATGAGGGAAAGACAGCATTGAGAAGAAGAACATAAAAGCAGTGCTGGATCAGACCAAAAGCCTATCTAGTCCAGTATTCTGTTCTCACGATGGTCGACCAGATGCCTATGGGAAGCCTACAGCAGAATGTGAATGCAGTAGTACCCTCCTGCTCATATTCCCCAGCAAACAGTATATAGTTGTAGACTGCCTCTAATACTGGCAATAATATATAGCCACCATGATTTGTAGCCATTGATAACCTTAGTCTCCATTAATTTGTCTAAAACCATCCCCTTTTAAAGTTATCCAAGTTGGTGGCCATCATTACATTTTGAGCTACTGAATTCCATACAATTATGCACTGGATGAACATGTACTTCCCTTTTCTGCCCTGTATCTCCCGCTATTTAACTTCATTGGATGACCCTGGCTTTGTTATCATGAGAGAAGAAGAAAAAATTCCCCTCCCTCTAGTTATTTATTTGTTTTTGATTTATTAATAAGCTCTAGAATTTAATCTCTTGTCATCACTCTTGGCCTCAATACCTGTGACTCCATTCCAGAAAATATCCATTCTGGCACGGCCCCATATCTACTGCAGTGTAAGTGGATGCAATCCCTTTATTAAGATTCTCTGCAATATCTTTGTCTTCCTTTTAACTTCATTGCCATTTAGTAGTCCACAACTTACTAGTTTCTTGCTTTTTTGTACAGGATTTTTTTTTTATTGTTGGTCTTAATGTTATTGGCAATATGTTTCTTCTTTTCATTCTCCTCATTTGGGTAAGACTTCAGTTTGTTGAAGGAAGTCTTTTCTCCAATAGCTTCTTTGGCTCTGCTTGTGAACCATGCTGGAGACCTTTTGGACTTTGTTCTCCCTTTTTTGATGTGCAGTATACTTTCTAGCTGTGCTTCTATTATTGTGGATCTGAGTAAACCCTAATAATTCTTGACAGATTTAATTCTCTTGGCCTTCCCTTTCAGCTTCCTTTTTACCTGTTCCTTTATTGTATAGAATTTCCCCCTTTGAAGTCAAATGTGTCTTTGTTGAACTTTCTTGCCAAATTTCCATGTACATATAAATTAATTTTGATAGCACTGTGGTCACTGTTTTTAATTGGTTCAGTAAGACTCACATCTCCACAAGGTCCTGGTTACCACTTAGGCTTAATCCAGGTTCCTATCCTGTCTGGTCAGTTCCATGATCAACTGTTGTTGGGTGCAATTGCTTAGAGTATCAAGAAATGTTACCTCTCTGTTGTGACCGTAGCATGCATTTATCCATGCTTTGTGAGGGTAACTGAAGTCACCCATTACTACAACAAAAGGTATTCCATGTTTTCCCTGTAATGTGTATTTCCTTTCTTACACAAGCATCTCAAGGATATTCATTTGTTTTGCCTTTCAAAAGCTGATGAGGGGGGGGGGTGTCTTTTAGACAGGTGGGCTTTCATTTGCCCATCTCATGAGAAACCTCACTAGTAGAACTGATAAAAAAAATCTTATTCAACACATTCCTCTAATTTATCTTTTTGTGAGAATAATTTAACATTGCTCTAGTAATCAATCATAAAATATAATTAAAGCATAAGTATTTTTTTAAAGGCTTGACACATTAATAATGGAAACAGATATTGACCCAGGGTCAATCCTGTATGGCTTCATCTCTTTCTCTCCCAGCCACTTTCCTCTTCATGCACTGCCCTTTCTGTGACTAAACTTGTAATTTGGGATATTATGTTAAGCCCACAAAGGCTTATTATTGTTAGTACTGAGGGTCAAGTTAACCTGAGTTGCCTTGATGTACAATATAGAATTGCCAAAACTTTCTATCCAAGCAGATTTCATTGACTAGTAAAAAGATAACCTAGACCAGTCTTCCCAAGTCTTCTGCTCTCCAGATGTCTTGGACTACAATTCCCAGCATTCCTGACTGATAGCCCTCATGGTTAGGATTAATGGGGGTTGAAGTCCAAAACATCGTGAGGGCATCAGGTTGGGGAAGAGTGACCCAGATAGTTCCTCTGAAAGATCAGGTCCGAAGTTAGGGTTACTCCTAGATCTGTTGCTGGAGGCCCAGATGGCCATGGTGGCTCGGAGTGCCTTTTACCAGCTTGGGCTAGTTCACCAATTACAGTCTTTCCTGGACAGGGATAGCTTGGCCACAGTGGTATAGATGCTAGTAACCTCAAGACTGGATTACTGCAATGCGCTCTATATGGGACTGCCCTTAAGGCTGCTCTGGAAGCTGGAGCTACAAGCAGAACGCAGCAGCTTGACTGTTGTTGGGAGCTGCCATTTTTCAGCATGCAACTGTTTTGCTGACAGAATTGTACTGGCTGCCTATTTGCTACTTTGCCAAGTTTTAGGTTTAGGTACAAAGCCCTAAACAACTTGGAACCAGGATACCTGAGAGAGGGAGAGCGCCCTCTCCCTTATGAACTTGCCCGGTCACTGATCTCATCAGAGGGCTTGCTCCTGGTGGTTCCAGATGGACCTATGGCTCAATTGGAGTCCCCCAGGAGAAGAGCCTTCAGTGTAGTGGCCCCCTTTCTTTGGAACTCCCTGGCCCTGGAGGTCAGAGAGGTGCCAACATTGTGTTACTTCCGGCATCTCTTGCTCTGTTCCAGGAAGCATTCCTTTACTGACATACATGTTTTTTTATTGGCATTCTGTTTTTAAAATGTATAACTTTAATGTGGTGTTTTAATATTTTTACTGTTTTACTTCTTATGTTCACCGCTCTGGAATCTGTTTTCGATATGGAGCGGTATACAAATGTTGTAAATGAATAAATGAATACATGCATAGAAGGGCATGCACACATGCACTTTCTTCTCAAAGTTATTTGAATTGAACCCTAACCACTTTGTAACTCCGTTTTATTTCAAAAGCTGTTTGTCAAGCATCATGCTGGTCTGCTATTAGTGTGAGAATATGGGGGAGAAGGATGGGAAACCTGCTGCATAGTCCCCTAGATTTATTGTATTTATTTGCTTTTTTTTTAAAAAAAAATCTGTCAGCAAAGCTTCTAGGCAGTTTATTTTTTTTAGAAAGCCTGAAAGAGTAAGCACATCTTTGCCTATCACCAAAAATATAACCGTTTTGGTATCCAGTGAGCCTCCCTGGGAAGGGAATTCCACAAATGGAGTGCCATTGCTGAGAAGGTTACTACTCACCTTATCTTGGATGGCAATCTTCAGAGCTCACCAAGAGGAGACTGATATTTCTTGTGCGTGTAAGTGTGAAATTTTGAAATTCCAGGATAAAAGACACTAAAAGGAAATTAGTAGAAAGAAAATGGATCAGTTCAAATATATTTAATAATCCAGTAACTAGCTTTTAGCAACTTGTTTGGGAAAAGTGGCTTATCAAAGTTATTGTTAAATAATGCATAAAAGAAATGGGAAAATGTTATGTCTGTATTATGAAGTTTAAACATTCCCCTGCTTATTCTTATTCTCTCACCAGGAAAACTACGAACGAATGAAAGCACTAGTGACAGAACTTCAACAGCAATCAGAAAAAATCAGATTAGGTATGTATGCCGTGTTTTTCTCTTATTACAGCATTATATAGGACCTTGGTTGTGTTTGGCTTTTAATATTGTGGTTAAGTGACTGTGTTTACAATATTTTAAATATTATTAAACGTTTAAAATATTTTAAACGTTTTAAATATTATTTTAAAATGTTCCAAATAGGTGCGTTCCAAAACAGGCCACATTAAGGAGTACTCACGTTACAGGAGAAAAATTCTTCAGTCTTCAAAGCGGTGTGTGCGGTCTCACACCCTTCTGTCCGTCTCTTTCTGTTTCGTTTTTACAGTGAGTTTAGGGCAAGGCATTGTAGGCGCTGTAGTTCACTCGCCCACTTCCTCCTTAGTTCCTCTTTCATTCCCTAGCTTTCAATGAGTATAGGGCTAAACATTGTGGGTGTTGTAGTTCACTCGCCCACTTCCTCCTTAGCCCCTCTTTCTTCCCCACCAATCAATGGCTAAGCATTTGGGCGCTGGTAAACGAAGCACTGCCCCCACAAATCACAAACGGTAAGGAAGGACACATTATTTTACTTAAAACGATTTATTAAAAGTAAAAATCGTTGTATATAGCTGAAGTGAGTTTTAAAAAACCTCAGGTATACAACGTTTAAGGGAGTGTGTCATGTGGCCCAAAGAGTTTTCATAACCCTTATGAAACGTTACAAAGCTAGTGTGTAGATCAGCTCCTAGTAGAGGTTATAATAGTTAACATTTGTTTAGCATCAGTGTAGAAGTGACCCTGCTCCTGCCTAGAAGCTGTACAAATGCCTAGTCAGACATGGATAGAAATTGAGGAGGGATCAGGGACTTAAAATGAGGAGTGCGGATGAGCTTGAGAGGAGTCTAATGGCAATGCTGGTAAAAGGTAAGGTAAGATTTTAGGAAGGGCTTTGTTGACAAAGTGTGTCTTAAGACCGTCAGACAGTGATGTGGTTTGTGAGATGCATTTATGGAAGCTCTAAGACACGAGCGGGAGGAGACAAAGAGCCAGAACAGTAGGTTAACTTGTGTAGTACAGAGGAGTAGTAAAGACCATAGAGGATGATGGAAAACATGTGGGTTCAGATGTTTTTGTGTGTGGTGCTTTTTCCTGAAAGTCATCCTTGTGTTGGTGGGGCTCCATGAAGCTGCAGTAATGTCTGGAATAGGTTCCCATGTGCTTTAGCTGGATCAGCCTTGTTTAATAACCAGGCAAGTTTAATAACTTGCCTGGTTGCCATAGACGACCAGCAACTTTCCCTCCTCCATTAGCCTACTTGGTTTCTGTGCTAGCCAGAGAGGAAGAAAAGCTCCTTTTCCCACTGCCAACATGGTAATGCAGCAGGATGGTGGAGGAGAAACAATTGCTACATCCCTCCTCCTCCTCCAGGGCATTTCATAGAAAGCATGTTTTTTAGTTGTCTGCCAAGAGGCTAGAAGCCTGTGTTTCCGTGCAGGCTGCAGATGATGAGACTTCCCCTTTGCAGGCTAGTAAATTTTGCGGCCTTAATTACAAGGCTGGACTGGATTGAGCGACAAATACCATTACCAAACCTCAGATGTTACTGCAGCTCTGTGGAGCATCAACCATGTGAAAGTGGTTTTCAGCAGCTGCTGTGATAATGATTGAATCTCAGAAGCTGGGAAGTGGAGTTTTTTAGTTTGAAGTTGATGTGAAGCAGGACAAGACAGGTTGTGAAAAAATAAGGGGAGCAATTACATAGTCATTGCAAAGGGGGAAAGAAATACATTCAGCCGAAGCAGCTTGAATCTACCGAAGGCCTTTAAGAAGGCTCTTAACAGTTGTTTACTCACGACAAGGGTTAAGCACATGCATGGACCTCAGTAGGTTCAAAGAGGACAAGAAGTGATTGGGAGAAACGACAGGTTTGACAACAACTTGGATAATCAGTCCCAAGCATGTATTAATATGTGCTTGCACTAAATCAGGGATGGGGAACTTGTGGCCCTCCAGATACTGTTGGACTGCAACTCCCATCAGTCTTAGCCAGCATTGCAGCCCATTCCCCTCCCAATCACCCAGTTCCATTACTCTTTCCATCCTGTTATCAGTCCTCCACCCCTCTGTCTGTCAGTTATCACTGGGCTGTTTTTAGAGTTCCCTCCTTAGTTTTTTTTTTAAAAAAGATTGTTTTTGTACCCCTGCCAAACTTTGGGTTACCCCAAGTCTGCTGATGCCTGGGTGGTGCAGTTTTGGTTCCAGCCCCATGAGCACTGGAAGACTCAGATAAGTATTAGAAGAAGGGGACCTGCAATAAAATTGTTGTAGTGTGGAGTACTTCTGTTCAGAGTTCCAGTCATGCTTGATCCTAATTGCCTGTTTGGGTTTTTCTCTCCTCCATTTTTATTTCCTCCCTTTCCACTTTGGATGTGTGTATGGACACACTTGTGCCCAGTTCCACCTACATTTTTTATTTCTCCATTGATTTCTATAGGCAGCTCTGAGTTCTGCCCTTAGGAACATATACAAATATTTTCTTGGTGTGAACTAGGAAGTGATATATCCAAACTTTTCTACCCTTCATAGGTTGATATGTTCCTTCCTCTCCAGCCTGTCCATTTCCCATCCCAGCAGGTTGTCAGTCCCCATACCCTCTCAGTCTTTCAACATTCTGTGTCACGGAGTTAACATTGGACTGTCTTGGTTTTTCCCTGCCCGTTTAGTTTTTCCCCCTTCTAATTTTTTTTATTTAGTTTTTATTTTTTTATTTATTTTATTTCTAACGTGCCTCTCCATCCAGATTGAGGTGGGGAACAACGATAAATATAAATATAAAAATCATAAAATAGATAAACCATTAAAACAGATAAAAACAAATACATTATTAAAAACATCTTAAAATTCAACTGGGTAGGCCTGCTAGAAGAGAGGTCCTTCAGACCTTGGTATTTGTCATGTTTTGACTGTGGCAAACTCTTAACTGCAGTGAAGCCAGCAAACATTTAAGCCAACAGGTGGCTATTCAATAGGGTTCAGGCTACAACAGAGATGGTCTAAATCCCAATAGAAATCAGAACACAGTCAGTCCGACAAAGAGGATCAGGCAGCAGCAGGAGTGGCCAAGGTAACAAACCAGAGGTCAAACACAGTAAATCAGTCGGGTACATTACACAGTCCAGAAGCAGGGGAGTTAGGCAGTCCAAAAGGTCAGGAAACAGAGTATCAATCACAGGGTGCAATTCAGGCAGTAAGGTACACAGCACAGAGGTTGGATGGACAAAGTTGTTCCACTGCTGGCTCAGTTTCCAATGAAGGCTTTTAAGCTTAAAGCCTGCTGGACCCCACCCAGAGCTCACTGCAGTAATCGAAACTCCCTTTCCAGAGCATTCCGGCAGGCCTATCCAGATGAATTTTAAGATGTTTTTAATGATGTATTCTTTCTTGTTTTTAATTTTTTTTAATTGTTTTGTAATTCTTGTGTTTTATATTGTTGTTGTTCCCCGCCTCGATCCGGAGGGAGAGGCGGGTTATAAATAATAATAATAATAATAATTCCTGAGGAATCACTTTCTCTTGAGGAGATCTTTTCTGGAGGCGAGCACTTCACACAGAAGCCCTACTAGCCTGCTGCTTGAGGTGACAATACCTGCAACCACCTTCTCAGGGGGCTCAGGCTCCTGTGTTTCTGGTTGCAGTCCCAGGTTTGGGGTTCTCTGGGCTTCTGGGCCTCTAGCTGAGGAGGACACCTCCAGTAGGGACATGACAGTGTTATCCATGGTTTGCTCTGCTGATGCCTCCTTCATGGGCATGGGTGGTACATTTTTGACTGCATTCACGTGAGCACAGGTATTAGATTGGTAAATCAACATTAGAAGAGATGATGATAGATAACATTAGCAGATTATTCAGAAAATAATTTATCCTTTAAGTTTATGGAAGTGTATTGGTTACTGCTAAAGGCTGGAGCTGCTTGTTCAACTGCTTGCACAAGTAGAGTAATCAAAGATGAGAGTAATCAAAGTTCTTGCATGACAGGTGGTGGAGAGAAGTCACGGAACCTTCACACATCAAGAGGAAAATTGTTACCTAGAGAAAGAGTTGACAGACTTATAGATCCTGGGTGGGTATTTGCTGCTTCATTATTAATATTTTAACATAAAAGGGCTTGTATCCAATGATGTCATTCCACTGATGGAAACAGTTATGTCAGTGGAACTGGGAGGGGGTGATTCCTCCCCCCCCCAGCCTGTCACGCACCCTCAAAATCTGCTTCGGAGACTGGGAAACTCTCAGGAGCAGATTTTCAGATGGCGGAGAGGGTTGCAGGAGGGAAGGGAGGGAGGGAGAAAGTCCTGTTGTACTTGTAGATTTCCAGTAGTGCAGTGTTGGATTTAACCCAATCATGAAATCATGGTTGTTAGTTATCTTCAGCAAAAATTCTAAAATGAATAAATAATTAAAAATGCAATTGCTTTACTAACTGGGCTATTTAACTATAAGTTTAAAAAAGTAATATTGATCAGCACCAGAATGCGTTATGGGCTAACTTTTCAGATACTTCTTCTCTTTTCTCAGGTCTCCATTCTTGGAGTTCTCCCAGTTTGCAGGTTACCAACTGTATGGCAAAGAAGAGGTACCAGCAGGTGGCATCATTACTGGCATTGGGCGGGTGTCAGGGTGAGAACTGCTACTGGTACATTGTCTGTGGTGTTTGTTGGTTTCACTTCTAACTTTCTGATACTTGCAAACTATTAGAAAGCCATCTCAAGAGTCCAGAATTAATGGGTTTATTATTATGTTATTTTAATTTGCCCTGCTTGCTACTTTGAATTACTGTTATAGTTTGTAAAAAAATTGTTATTTAAAATTCAACTGGGGAACTCTGTTGCTCTGTCAACTGATTATCAACCTGGCACTGAACATCAGGATAAGATAGTTCAAAGAAACCATTGTGGAAGCACCTTCTTTGTCTCATTCTTTCTTGATTGATAATGAAGTAATGGTTTAATGAGTGTACATTTTGCCCAGGAATTCTGCTGCTATTAAAACAAGTGTGGTGTAGTAGAATAATACTTCTGAGAACATTGAAATAATGATGAAAATTGAAATAAAAGCCTTGTAGCCTTTAGAAGCGTAGGACTAGTTGGGATTTAGTTTTTCAGTTTGCAACTTTCCTTGATTCATCTCTGTGCCTGGAATTACAGGTTGTTGTGGTGACCATAAGTACTTTCCACCAATTTCGTATGCACAGAAGGCTATAGCTTTTCCTTTCATAAAACTATCATCCATGTTTCTCATTCTCTTTAAGACAGAGGTGGGGAACCTTTTTTAGCCAGAGGACCAAATTCAATTTCAGAGAAGCTCTGAAGCTCCAGTGGTAGGCAGGGCCAAAGGTAAAAGAGCTGGGACCAAAAATACAAACAAAATCAACATATTTTAACTTAAAATTCTTGTTGACAGTAACTAAGCCTTAGGAAATGCATTTCAGCCTGTTAGAATGGAGGAAAATTGCACAAAAGCTGGGAAGCCACCAAATGAACCATGGTTGGGGGAAGGGGACATGGTCATCAAGGAACCACGGAGGGCTGAATTTGACCCCTGGGCCTGAGCTGTCCCATTCCATCTCTAAGAGTTAGATTAATGTAACCCTTGCTTTCTTCCTTGTCCTAAATCTTTAATCTGCAACTTTCATTGCTGCAATACAATCTAGACGCTTCACATGACAGATGTAGAATGCAGCTTCGTAAGTTTCTATTTAACAGTAATAAATGTTTGTGGAACGTGCTGTATTATAGTGTAGGGGGTGATGGAAATCTTTACCAGGTATGATTTGAACCCCAAACCAAGACACACTTATTTGAATTAAAGTTCCATTGATTTCATTGTTTTTTGGATTAACTTTAGTAATTCTCTTGCTCAACTGGGAAGTATTCAGTTATTGTAAATTGTTTATATTTCAGAGTGGAGTGTTTGATTATTGCCAATGATGCAACTGTCAAAGGTGGAACATATTATCCAATCACTGTAAAGAAACATCTACGTGCTCAAGAAATTGCAATGCAAAATCATCTCCCTTGTCTATACTTAGGTATGTTCTATTGTAAATGCTATTATTCATTGATGAACTAAGATATGAGGCCGGCTTTATTTCTGAGAGGCAATATCTGGACTGCCACAGATTCCCCACACCTGGTTTAGAAGCTCAAGCAATATTTTGAGTTGTGGTGCCATTATATGTATGTCTTTCCTGTGTAGGATAACTTTTAATTTATGGCTGTGTTCATGGTGCAGCTGAAACAATTTGAATGCCATTTTAATTGCATTAACTACATTTAAATGCCTATTAAATTCACCATGGAGATGAAACACTTGGCTTGTGGATACCCCTTGTTTTATTGAATTGATTGGCACAGACTCTTACAAAGTGAATCAAAGACATTTCATTAAACAGAATAGAAATCTCACACTCAGAAGAACAGTGAAAGAAAAGAAATAATGGTCTTACAGACTTCTTGAAGCTAGGTCAGTTGTTCTCGCCAGCAGTGGTGACATCTATTCCCTGGATTTCCAGATGTCAGAAATGGCACCTCCCAATCTCCAGTTAATAAACCCTCAACATATCCCAATTTGGTCATGTTGTGGTTCCTACATTGTTCCAGCCTTGACTGAGTGGAGCTCCCCTTCCAGCTGTGTCAGCCATTTTCATATAATATTGGTTTCCATCAAAATCTCCTAAACTCTACCTGTCTTATTTTTGTGTATTTGCCCTGAACACAAAACTGGCACTTCCTTGTTCTTCTCCTTTGCTAGGTACTTCTTATTTTGTAAATTTCCAAGCCCTGCTGCTTTTTAGCTAAGCAGTTGAATTACCTAGCTTTTCTCTGGCTAAGCTACTGTATATATGTGATTATATACGATTAACAATTATTACAGTATCCAAATGCATGCCAATTTAATCTGCCCACACCATCCTAAAATGGTAAAAGTAAGTTAAAGATGCAGTAGGCAGAAGATGTATTACAATGCAAAACAGTACAGTGAAGAAGAGTATTCAACATATGCATCAAATTGTATATCAGGCTGTATGTCATTGATTGTTTCATTGCTTACGAGAAAAATGCCTATTAAATCTTGGCAGCAGATGAAAGGGGTGGGCCTTAAGCAACCTATGACCAAAGTGAAACTGTCTGGCTTCCCCTTTTTAGGTCCTCGGGTCCACTCTACTCTTTCTTTTATTTGTAGGATAGTGATGGATGAAGGGCTATAGACTGAAGATAAAGAAAAATCCTTCATCGAAGCACTGTCATGTGAAGGCCCCAGTGTGCATTTTACTCTGCTCTTCAGCCACTCACCCCCCGGAGCAGCTTACAAAATCCAATAATTAGACAGTCCCTGCCCTCAGGCTTACAATCTAAAAGATTCAAGGAAAGGCATTAGGAGGGACGAGGAAAAAACAAGATGATTGTGATTCAGGTGTTCAGATTTGGGCTGGGGAAGAAAGAAAGCTTTTCCTTCCCTCCCTGGCCAAACCTGACAATGCTGCTGCTTCACTTGAACTCTCTCAGTGCCCTACCTGAAGGGACAAATGTTTTCAAGTAATGTTTAGATAATATGCCTTTTATAAATGTTCGATCTTTATTTTAACTTAGTTGATTCTGGAGGTGCAAACTTGCCTCGCCAGGCAGAAGTGTTTCCTGATCGTGATCATTTTGGTAGGATTTTCTATAACCAAGCAGTCATGTCCTCACAAAGAATTCCACAGGTAATTTTACTTGGATATAAAAGCAAAAATAAAATTAGACTGTGAACGTAGGTAGTGAGTATTGCTGGACTCCACACGTATCATTTGGAACTGAGTATTCATTGGCTGAATTCAGACAACACTATAGTCAACAGATAGGGGGGAAACAATTGTCAGTTGTATTGACTATTGTGTCATCCGAATGCTGCCATAGTCAACTCAGCGCTGATCTTAATCCACACCACGGTTGATTATTTATTACCATGTTGTGTGGGGAGTACCCCCTAGATGAACAACTGTGAAGTTGTTTATTACTCCACCATTGACTATTGTGTTGTCCGAATTCAGCCACTGTGTGCGTGTGCGTGCGTGCATGCATGCATGCAAATAGTCATCTTTGTAGTGACAGTGTCATAACTCCTAACGTCTTTTCAAGGGTGAATAGCTAGTCATGAACTCCCGATTTCCAATTTCTTAAACTTTTACCTTAACTGATAAGGACTCTTTTTGGCCACTTGTCTCACTGTTTGTAGGTAAGAATTTTTTGTGCTTCCAATCCTTGTCTAGAAAGTGATTGATGTAAAGGGTACATCTAGACTGCGTATTCCTGACTGGTGTGTGGGTCTTATTGCCCTTTCCTGTGCCCTTTCCCCATATCATCAAAATAGAATTTAGCAGCTTGAATAAACTGGAAAGGATTGTTTAGAAGAAACCAAGTTAAGCTTTCTGGAAAACTGGTTTAAATTAGTAGTGTAGATATGCTTAAAGCTTTTAGTTGGTTCCTCAGTAGCAGGAATGTCAAAAACAAGAAAATGCAAGTAATGAGAAAACAGTAAGACCCCCATTAAGCAGTTTTTCCTCCTAATGCATGTCTATGATAGGTTCAAACGTTTTTGAGCAGATATGTTACTGATTTTTAAAAATGATCTGATTTGTATGGCATGGTTGAACTTGATACTAGTTCAGAAATACATCTACAATTAAGGCGGCTATACTTAAATGATGCACTTAAGTATCGCCACCTCATGCATATTTGTTTGGAAGTAGGTTTCATTGTATTCAGTGGGGAATACTCTCAGGTAAGTGTGCATAAGATTGCAGTCTTAGGGGTACAGACAAACCTCTTACGTTACAAGTAGCAAAGTATTTGTCCTATGTAATACAAACCAGATCCCATCTTGGACTGAGATAATTATTATTATTTATTTATTTTTTAAGATACACTGGGTAATAGTAAGACTTATAACAATATGCTTTTGATATTGTACTGTCTGGCTACTTGTTTCTCTGGTCTATGGACCGTAAATAAAGCTGTTGTTGATCTATTAAGATCTATTAACTGATGTATTAGTGGAGCTGAGATTGAAGGAATTCCTTGTTTTTTGTCTCTGAATATCACCGTAATAGAGAATGAAACATGGCTTCAACTATGGGAAGTTTCATTTATAAAATTATAAGTTATCTAACTTCAAAAATGTGCAGATCCTGAGGGTTTTGTAATATGTATTCATAGGCGTGCACACAGGTGGTTCACCTGGTGCCCAGGCACCACCTAATGAAAAGTCTGGGAAAGGTGCAGCACGGAGAGAAGGGTGGGAAGCAGGCCGTGCGTTGTCCGAAGCTATGGAAAGTGCACAGATGGCCTACACTATTAGCATGACTAACACGCTAATAGCGTAGGCCACCTGCGCACTTTCCGGAGCTTCGGACAATGTGTGGCCTCCTCTGCCCCCTCCCCCCTGCACCTTTCCCAGTATGAAAAGGTCTCTTAATGCTTGAATTAAGAGGCCCTTTCACACTGGGAAAGGTGGGAGGGGGTGGAGGAGGGGGCAGAGCAGGCCGCGTGTTCTCCAGAGCTCCGGAAAGCGTGGAGATCACCTAACGCCATTAGTGTGGCTGGGAGGATTCTCCCAGCCACGCTAATGGCGTTAGGTGATCTCCACTCCTCTAGAGAACACGTGGCCTGCTCTAGCCCCCTCCCACCTTTCCCAGTATGAAACGGCCTCTTAATTCAAGTGTTAAGAGACCCTTTCATACTGGGAAAGGTGGTGGGGGGGAACGGAGCTGTCACAGCTTACCTGCTCTCTCCTCTCCCCCAGTCTCACGATACTTCAGGATGAAACTTCTGACATTTCATCCCCATCTCGCGAGACTTGTGGGAGAGGCGGGGTCTGAGTACGAGCGGCAAAAAAGAAGGAGGCAGCAGCAGCAGCAGCAGCGTGGGCCTGGGGGTAAGTAAGGCAGGGCGGGCGGGCAGCGTGGGCAAGCGGCGGGCAGCGCAGGCGGGCTGCTGACAGCTGAGCAGCAGGAAGCCTAAGGATGAAGGTGCGAGGGGTGAGGTGGGGGCTCAAACTGCAGGCTCAAAGGAGTGGTTTTCTGCTTTGCACACAGAACCTCGATCTAATTACCAGCCAATATGCTTCACTTTGCTTTTTTAAAAATGGGTTTCTGCAGGAGCAAACAAATGTGGATTCAAAGGACACAGAGTTTTGTGTTTTGGATGTTCAGACTCCACCTCTGCTTATTGCTCCTATTTCTGCTTACCCAAGTGCCCAAGTCTCTGAACTTTCTTGCCAGTTCTTTTATATATTACCTGCAAGGATTTTCATGTATATATCAAAATGTACAACATTATGACGTATAACATATGATCCCGTGCCTTTTACAGCTACTCAATGTTCCTACATAGCTTTTCAGACAAGGGAATAACTTTGGATCATTTCACTTGTATGTGTTACAGATCACAAGCTGAATATGAGCCAACAGTGTGATGTGGCTGCAAAAAAAGCAAATGCTATTTTGAGATGCATTAATAGATTATTAATGAGGTACTGACTCCCCTTTATTTGGCACTGGTTAGGCCTCATCTTGAATATTGCATCCAGTTCTGGGCACCACACTTCAAGAGGGATGCATACAACTTGGAGGCCTAAATCCAATTGCTACTCCTAACTAGAATAGACACAGTGAATCAATGGGAACTTGTTAAGTCCACACTTATCTAAGTTTCATTGCTTCAATGTGTTTGCTCTGGTGGGGACTAGCAATTGGACTGGTGATCTGATCTGTTTCTGTAATAGCCAGAAATGCAGAATGTGATACTGCTGGACCCAGAGTTCAGCCACCTGAAAATCTGAGTTTTTCTTTTAAAAAAGGATTCTAGCCTTTATGGCTGCAAAGATGTCATTGGAAGTGTGTCATAATGCCTGCTGAAATCTCAGCATTTGTATTCTTTGATGGTGATGTAACCCACTTTTGTTTTTGAGAGACATGTTTGTAAAATAAACATGGAAAGTGGTGATGTTGTAGTTCTGTCCCTTCCCCCTTTTTCCAAGCTCTGACTGCATTTCACAACAGTATATTTTATTGACTTTTAGATTCTGGTTTACAGTTCAGTAAATCAGACATGTGACCAAGGTCACACACCCTTGGGGACGGTTATGTCAGGATGGGCACACATCCTTGGGGGCTGGACATGTTGGGGTGGGCACGCCTCCTTGAGGGTTGGCTATGATGTCCTCCTTTTTAGTTTCCAAAATATGGTCACCCTAGTTAAATGGAATTTACTCCCAAGTTTACCTTAAAAAATCCCTGGGGGCACCACCTAATGAAATGTGCTGCGCACGCTTATGTATGTATTTGAATATAACTGACAGTTAACCGGTTGAACAATTAACCGGATGGTTAATGAACTACAAAAATCAGCTACTGTTCTACTTTTTTGAAGTTATTGTTCTAACTATATGTTGTTTGGAGAGGGATATATATTATATTTTATATCAGCAAGTACTGATTGGTGCCTGTCTCTTAAGCCTTCTTTGCTTTGCTTTCATTTCATTTCAAAGGGATATGTTTTAATTCTACTCATGCTGTGTGGAAAACACATAGCAATGAGCAGAATTATTTCATACAACTTGTTAGAAGAAACTATTTTGCCCATTCCTGAACTTATGCTAGGAAGAGGAGGCGTGTCAGCTGGAAGTCATTTGTTGCCACTTGACCTACATGCCTTGTCCCACTTCATCACTACTTAGTTGGAGTAAATTGGAGTGTGTACTGATGTACCTGAAAACAGGAGCTGGCATGGCTTTTTCTCTCTCTGCAGTACGAGCATAGCAGTCTTCTAGCTTTTGCACTGCAATCAAAAGGTGTACTTGCCTCTGATTTGAACGTTGATTTAGTTGTTGCTTTTGACTCTACCCCCATTTCTCAGGTGGGCTGAATGCCTGCCGTTAAAAAAATGTTCAAAGCACGCTGTAGTTTTATGCTATTAAAAGTTTTATGCTACTAAATTTGGAACCTTTTTTGTTTTTAAGTCATTTTTTGAAGTTGCAAAACTGTTCTGTGGAAAGGGATGATGGTGGATTCATGATACCACAAGTATCAGCTAGTCAGTACTGTGTACAGGTGCTTCTGCTGCAAAATAGCAAAACTGGTTTCCCGAAGTTTTTGGCCACAAGATGGATGAGAGCTCTTCAAAAGTGCAGTGATTCCTGTTTTCAGTACGTCTGTATACATCCTTTTCTGAATATGCATTAGACAGTACTTGGGGTTGTCTGATTTGTCCACCTTTTCTTCTTTGGATTGGCTGTTGGGCTTAATCTTTTCAAAACTGGAACCTAATAAAGGAGGTTTTTCCCCCCCCAGTACAAAATGGATTTATACAAGTCTGTAAGCAAATAGATGTTCCTTATGGTTGACATTTAAAAAATGTCATATTTGGAGGTGGTTTTTTTTTTCCAAATAAAATTTCTGTGCCATGCATGTCTTAATGGTGTGAATATTTGCCTGTTGCACTTTGTACCACACCTGTAGTGGGCCTAATGGACATAATGCAGGCTATTCAGTTAATGATGACACCTAATTTACACTCCATTTTAAAAAGCACCCATTGAGACAGCAGGGATAGAGGTTACATCTTTTTATTTCTCTTAATTATGTACTCAAGTTCTTTCCATATTTTTATGACAATGCTATAGTACAGTGAAAATGTCATGCTTTGCACTTCCCATTTAGCTTCAGTTGAGACAATATCCTTCTCTTATACTGCAGGTTTTATACTAAGGAAAATTTTTTGAAAGAGTAACTGTGAACAGTTCATAAGATTGTTTTATAAAATGCTTCCTTTCATAATAGGTTTAGATAAAAGTCTTTAATTGAAATAATATCTCATATGTAGCAATACATTCACCATTGAAGAACAATGTGTGTTTCTATGCCTATATGCTGTTAATGGGTTTTGTTATATCTGCTCTATCTAGAATGATTTCTAGGCTGCTGTTAAGGGTGGGGCCCTCTCAAGACAGTATACAAGATAAAAACCACACAAAGTAGATACAATTAAATCCATAAAATCATCATCATTATCTTCTTCTTCTTCGTCGTCGTTGTCGTCGTCGTCGTCATCATCATCATATTTATATATTGCTTCTTATTTGAAACAAATCCCAAAGTGGTTTGCAAAAGAAGTTTATTAAACAACAAACAAACAAACAAACAAACAACCACACACACACACACACACACACACACATACACACATCAGGATGCTGGTACAAAGGTAGCTCATGGCTGGGGGGGAAGCCAAAACAAATATATGTTTTCAATAAATGCCTAAAAGCTCCAATTTTGAGATCTGACATATTTCAGTAAGAGAGCATAGTGAGAGGGGTTTTAAATTCTACCCTTAGAGACTAGAACTGAAGGTACTGCTCTGATACCCTCATATTTTGATACCAGCCAAGGATTTGCTTTCCATGTTGTTTTTTATGGCTTGGCAACACATGACTACTATGGAAGGAAGAAAGAGTCAATGTAGTTTGTTACAGCACTTTACAGAAGGTAAAACCGAATTCTGCCCAATGTGTAAGCAGTAAGAGAAGGGTAAGGAAAGAAAAGTATGAAGATATAAGGATGGAAAATTCATACTCAAACTAATATGGAAGATCATCTCCCTTTTTCAAAAAGAGTAATTCTTATTTTAATATAGAAATAAGTAAAATAGGAAATAATTTGAAGCAGAATGAAAAACCAATGAACACTTATTAAAAAGAGTTTAAGCATGGCAGATATTTTATCAGGGGTGTGGAGAAGCTAAAGGAAGTAGATTCAGATGGGTAATGGAACACTAATTTTAAATACTAATGGAATTGAACAGCAACAACACAAGAGAGAATACAGACAAAATTCTCAATAGAAATCAGTAGTTCAAGCCGGGGTAGGGCAAAAAGAAAATCCAAACATTGCATTTGGCCAATTAAAAGATAATTAAATCCCGAATCTGTGTTCTGTTAGTGGTAGTAAAAAGTAATAAATGGTTGGAAAAGATTAGGATGGGTTGGAAGCGTTCTTCTGGGAGATAAGAGCTCTGCTGAGGAGACAGGTATGGTCACCCTGGCAGACTAAATATGCCTGTGGAAAGCTCCATGGGTGTAGATCTACTGCCAGCGGTAGGGCCTGAAACGGCTTTTTGGAGGTGAGTTGGAAGAAGCTCCGGATCTGTTAGATCCATGACCACTTGGTTCTCCTGACAGTCACCAGGATTGGGTCCCTCACATATACCAACGTGGAGCTAGTGTATGTATTTTCCCAATGTGGGGGAGAGGAAGGAAAAAGGGAAGACTGCCTGCCCTTGCTGGGCTTTGGAAAAAGTGAGTGATCCGCCACTTTTCCCCTCCCTATCCGACATAGGATTGCTCAGTTATAGTGCAGTTCTGTATGCATCTGCTTCATGGAACTCAATGGGACATATTTCTGAGTAGAAATGCATAGGGTTTCACTACAAGAAGAGATGCTTGTGGAGCATGCACAGGAAGTAGGAAATGGAGAACAAAGAATTGTCAACAACAATTAAATAGTTCAACCAATCAAGAATTTAGACTAGAGAGATAAGTTGTTATGCAATTAGTTGAACATACTACTAAAGAGGGGGCGGGGGGAGAGGACATAAAAGACACAACAAGATTGGAAAGAAGAAGAAGAAGAAGGTGATTAGAAACAGCTGATCTAAACTACAGAACTGATTAACAGTCTTGACTTTTAGCTAGAAGATTATTGGAAACTCTTGACAGCATAAAAAGAACGAAAACCTTACTGGAAAGGGGGAAAAAAGAAAGAAGTGGAAGAATTCAACCTGCCAAGAGTAGGCAGTATAATTCAAGGAGTTATAAGAAACAGAAAATAGAAATTATTCATTTAAAGGCTTGCTTATTGATTTATTTGTATTTATACCTAGTTTTTCATCTAAGATTGTGTCCTAAAGTAGATTAGAAGAAATAAAATCCTTCACAGAGCTGCAACGTAAGGATACATGGATGCTATGTAGAAGGGAGAGGAGGAAAGGGGGATGCTTGTGAGTTACAGTTGCCATGGTTCCCCCCCTTGTATTTTATCTTGCTGTAACCTGCCTGTTTAGTTTATTCCTTCTGTGCATTTTGAATTAAAGCCAAATCCAGAATCTTCATAAAATATACAATTCGTATTCCAGTTGCTGAAGAAAAACGTACAGTCTTAAGTGGATTTTTTTCTACACTGTTCAAGAAGTTTCTCCAAGTATTTTGTGGCATCTGTTAGAGCTTGTTGGAACACTGTGTAGGCTGACCAGATGAAAAGGAGGACAGGGCTCATGTAACTTTAACAGGTGTAGAGAAAAGGGAATTTCAGCCAGTGTCATTTGTATGCAATTAGTCCCTGGTGAAATTCCCTCTTCATCACAACAGTTAAAGTTGCAGGCACTATACTAGAGTGACCATATACAAAAGAAGGCAGGGCCCCTGCAACTTTAACTGTTGTAATGAAGAGGGAATTTCACCAGGAACTAATTGCATACAAATGACACTGGCTGAAATTCTCTTTTCTCTACAACTGTTAAAGTTACGTGAGCCCTGTCCTCCTTTTCATATGGTCAGCCTAACACTGTGAAGCTGGAATTATCAGGTTTCTGGACATGATATTGGAATGAGTATCTTGGATATTAGTCGGCCACTCTCACACAGCTGTTGGTGGCTGCTTCTACAGCAGCCTTCCCCAAAATGGTGCCCTCCAGATGTTTTGAACTTCCAATTCCCATCACTACCAGCCAGAATAGCCAGTGTTCAGGAATGTTGCAAGTTGTAGTCCAAAACCTCTGGAGGGCCTGGGGTTGGGGAAGGCTCTTCTACAGCTTCCCTGTTGATAAGCAGTCTTCTCCTATGAGTCCAGAAAGAAACTGGTGGTACAGATTACATTCCTCTGGAGGCAGCTCCTTAGCCTATTGGCCTCTGAGAGTTAGCAGATGTAGAGCCAACTACATGTTGCTGTTAGGCTCAGGTTGGGAGTTTGTTCCCACAGGAACTCCTTCAAAGATTTTTTTTTTGCCTTCTTGATTGAGAAGAAGACAAGCCAATAAGGAAAAGAAAGGGACATATTAATAACACTTCTCCTGCAATCCAGGAGATTCTGCCTGTCACTTTAAAAGTTTGGCGGCAGCATGGTCTCAGGGCAAAAGGACTATTGAGAGCTGTTCCATGATAGGTGCACTGGTATATACTTTTTTTGTCTTCTAAGCTAAAATTTCAAGTGTCAGTCTCCTAATTTGCACCTGATGACATCCGTTTATACAGTTTGTAGAGCTAAAAGGAAAGAACGATTCCTGTCCTGAGCAGTTGAAAATCTTGCTTTGATATGAGGAAAGGAAGAACCAATTGTTGCATGTTAGGCTGCAAGGCTAAAAGCAAATAAAGTTGAGCATAAGTGAGGACACATGTTTCCATTAAACTCTATCCTGCTAATACCTATATCTGTTTGGTTTTTCAGATTGCAGTGGTTATGGGTTCATGCACAGCAGGAGGAGCCTATGTCCCTGCCATGGCTGATGAAAGTATAATAGTTGGCAGACAGGGAACTATTTTCTTGGGAGGACCTCCATTGGTGAGTGGATGCTTTTCACAGATTATAGAAGCCTTCCTTGTTTTGTTATAACTAAAAGTTATAAAACTGTGCCAGAGATGTCTATGTAGGAATTCGTTTGCTCCAAAAAAGACAATCTCCTTGATTTTTAAAAATCCAAAATGTTATGTACCCCACAATTTGATGGATATTTGACTGGCAGGACTCAACTGTCAGAAAACACCTGGGCTTCTCCTTTTCTGTTAGTTACTGCTGTCATAGTTCTCTGCTTCCTGCGTTCTTATGGAGGACAATCCCCCCTCAGTGTATTGCACATAGGTGTGCATGTAGACCTGCGCTCCCTCTCCATTCCCGCTATTGGTGCAATATCTCTTGTGCTGCCCAAGAGCTCATAGAGAATCTGCTCTGCTCTCATACCATGCTGTTACTGCAGTGCATAGACTCCTGAAACCAATCATCAATCAATTCTATCAATTTATGTGAACCGCCCAGAGAACTTTGGCTATAGGGCGGTCTAGAAATATAATAAATGAAATGAGATAAAAATTTTCATGATGAGTATTTTCAGTAAGACAATGATTAGAGGTAAAATGCAACCAGCACACATAGGCCTGGTTCAGATAATCATTTACATCATGGTTTAATTGATGAGGATGAGTTGTGGTGAGTGTTGGGCTCTCATGTTCTCCCTTCCCTCCTCTTTCACACACAGAAGGAGGAAAGTGAAAGCTTCCACTTCCACTTAAAGAACCAATTCCAGTTCCGTGTTATGTATGTACTTGGGGTTACTGTGGTTTCTTCTAACTAAAGCTAGTTTAAACAAACCAGGATCAAATGGTTACTGAAGAGCCCATTTCCCCCTGCTTGTGTGTATTTCGTTGTAAATCAATGTCTGTTACTCAGCAGCAGATGCCTCTGAAATTTGTTATCTTGTTAGTGAAGTAATACTAGTTACTTGTGAGTTCTTGTGACAATGTTTCCCCATTTTGATCTTTGCGAAGGGTCATATTCTCATTGGCTCAAGCCACAGATGGATTTGACCATTACTTCCCCCTGTGAGACTGCTTCTGTCACTTAACAGCAAACCAGGAAATTCAAAAATATTTCCTATTTTTCTAAACCATGGAACTTTTAATGCTATAACACATTTATCAGTCTATAAGATGCTACTGGACTCTTCCCTGTTCTCTAGATAGGTTTCAACATGGGGTAACTTCTTGCTGCTGCTTGGTTCTTAAGACATCGTGTGCTAGTTTCAGTCTTTGAAAATGGAGTAAACACAAGGACTACCAGGGAACCAATTAAGTTTGAGGGTTCCTGTCTAGCCTTAACATCTTTCCATTCCTGCAACTAATGAAGTGGGTTTAGTCCACGACAGCTCATGCCTTAATAATAAAACCCCATTAGCCTTTAAGGTGCCACAGACTCTTCTTGTTTCCATAATACAAATGCGAATACCCCATTTGAACCTAGCCAGATAGTGAAGGCAAATGGCTAAAACATGTATTTTCTATATTCACATCGTTTTTAGAAGCTTTCTTCCTTAGTATTTTTCAATGCCTTGTAAATTTTTATATCCTTAACTAAATTCAAAACTGCTTTTTAATTATATTGCCTATTTATGCTACTCTTCTGGCTGCATGCTACTAGAATTTTGGCTTCCCATAAATATTAGGAATGTTTTTATAAGAGGAGTAGAGTAAGAATTCTAAGGGAATGGATAGATAGATGGCAGCTTCCAAAAGTTTTATAACGTAGAGGGTCTGTAGCACCCCAGAAAAAAAATTGTTTACTTCATATCAAAGGGAAACATACAATGTAACTTTAGAATTTTAAAAAATGCGTATTTGTTGAAGTATGCTTGATTGAAATTGCTAATCACTACTTAGATATATTTTTTCTACGTACCAAGATGACTTGTTGGCAGCAGAGTTTAAAACATGCAAATTGCATTGCTTAGCTTGCAGGAATAATGACTTTAGTGTGGGAAGTGTTTTCCTGGGTCAGGGTTAAGTTTTCTGGTACAAAGTAATCAGCAAAAGCAGACATAGAAAATCAATAGCAACCTTTGAATGACGAAACTATGCAATTTAGTACTAATTAATCTGTTACTTAATTTCCTGTAGGAATTTTAGGCACTAATTATGTCACTCTAGAAAAATGGAAGTCAGAGCATATTGATTAGCTGTAAGTGAAATATCTTTTTCAACATCTAGGATTTGTTTAAATGTAGGTAGCCTTGACACTGCTAACTCTTAACAGTAATGGGAAATAAGGGCAGGCAGCCCCTGCTTTTATCATGGATGATGAGGCTTGATGGATGACAAGGATACCAATGGTTATTAGCCATAATGGTTATGTACTACCTCCAGTGTTAGAGGCAATACACAACTGTGTGCCGGTTCTTGGGGAACGTGAGTGGGAGGCTGCTGTTGAGTTCAAGTCCTGCTTTCAGCTTCCCATGGACATCTGGTTGGCCACTGTGTAAACAGAATGCTGGACTAGATAGGCCTTTGGTCTGATCTGACATGGTGGTTCTTACCAATTTATACTAATACTGTGTTTTGGGGAAATTATGCCATATCTGTCTTCAAGAATTGTAATTATTTTATATGTGGATATTTATATCAGAATGATGAACAATACATATAAAAATGATTATACAACCGCAAAATGCAATGAAATACAATAACCATCATAAAACTGTGTTAAAAGGCAATAAAATGTAATACAACAAAATGGCTGGGCAAACAGAAAACTCTTGACCAGGCAAAGAAATGATTGCAAGGTTAGTGCAAGTCTCACCTCCATGGGGATTAGCTGTTGAGTCTATTTTCCATCAGTCCATTCTCATGGTTTGATCTAGAATCTCCTGTTACGCTTCAGAGCCTGCTTATGTCACCATCCACCATGTACTGCGCCCAGACACATTCCATTGAAATAGAGGGGGTGGTAGGATCTTTCAAGAGCAGGGTTTAGTGGATTTCACTCTTCCCTTGTTCTTGTTCATGTTCCTTACATTTCCAGAGTGGTTGGATTTCACATTTTCTCTTTCATAAGTTGCTGTGACACTTCTGTAATCTGCTCCCACTCCATTGGAATCCCTCAGGGATCTGTTCTTAGATCTCTACTATTCTGTCTCTACAGGCACTCCCTGGCACACCTCATCAAATCCCTTACCACCTATACACTGGTAACACACAGCTTTATCTCTCTGTTCCAGAACTTTGTTCCTCCACTCAGTCCCATATCTCCAACTGCCCACATGATATTTCTGCTTGGAAGTGTTTTAACTATCTCAAACTTAAGATGTCCAAAACAGAGCTTCTCATCTTTCCACTCCTTGTCTACTCTGCACATCCACCGACAACATCATCAGCCATTATTTTTTATCAGACACCCAGTCCAGGCTTTATCTCTGATTCCTCCCTTTCCTTTGCTCCTCATATTCAGTACATCGTCAAGTAATGTTGCTTCTCCTTATACAACATTGCAAAAATATACCACCCCACCCTTCTCCATCTCCTCAGTAAAGACTGTGGTTCATTGTTAGACTACTGCAACTTTCTGCTCTCTGACCTTCTGCGGTTGCATCTTAGAGCTTTCCTCTCTATCCTGAACTCTGCTTCTAAAGTTATTCACCTCTCTCATCATGCAGACCTTGTGGTCCTCTTCTTTAAATCCCTGCACTGGCTTCCTGTACATTGCTGGACAGATTCCTCATCCTTACCTTCAAAAATCTTCCATGGCTTCTTTTTCCCTTCCTTACAGTTATTCCATTGTGATAAATCCCTATCCATGCTTATGACTTCTCCAGCTCTACCATCCTCAGTGATCCAAAGGTTTCCAGCTTCCTTAAATGTCTCTGCCCTTTTCCTTGCTTCTTCTTATGCCTAGAACTCCCTCCTAGAACACCTATGCAATGCTACCTCTCTTTTATCCTTTAAACCTCTCTTTGCTCAAACAAATGAACAAACAAACAAAAAACTCAACTTAAATATGTGTAACTGAACTGAATACAGATTTTCCAGTTTTATCTTCCTTCCCTCCCTGCATGGCCTCCTCTATGTCTAACTGTACATTGTAAGTTCCTTAGTGCGAGGAACTGTCCCTTTATTACCTTTTAGGAAGCACCATGCACATTAATGGTGCTGAATAAAGAACAGCATTTAAAAAACAAAAAATCCTATATATGAATAGCAAACTCAATTCTGCCCAGTGCTAGTCCTTGGGTAACAAAATGGTACCATCCATGCACAAGAAGTAGGTACTAACAAAATGCTAAAGTGCCCCCCACCGGAAACATCGCGGTGAGGGCTGAGCAAGCTCAGTGGGCATGGAATTTAGACAGATGGGGACAAGGGAGTGGCAGACCAGGAGGTGTATTTATTTTATTATCTAATTTCTTTTCTATATTTGTTACATTACTATATAACCCAATAGCCAAAGCTCTCTGGATGAACTCCACACTGCAACATTTTGTTTCATAAACCACTTGTTTTCTCTATAATAGGGCTCTGATACAGGTATTACATCCCCAAGTCTATTAGCCACAGTTAAGGGTATGAGAGCACCCTGCTGGCTTGCACGGTCCCTTCCCTTCCCTCCCCTCCCCTCCCGTCTTCCTCTTTCTGGCTTGAATTCCTCCCTCTCTTTTGTTTCCAGCATTAAGCTTGATGTAGCATTATGTCCACACTGAAGTTAACACAAATGAACTGTACACTAGAGTTTGCTACTACTTTCAAACCTTGTTTTAAAGTGAACCAATTGAGAAATAGGTTATCTATATTGGGACAGAAGTGTGGATTTAGAGAATATCAGATTGGAAAAAAAGTAACAGGTAGCATCCAAAGACTGCATAATTCGGAAGGTTATGATAACTTAAAAAAATAAAAATAAGTGTGATAGGTGACTACTTCCCAGTGTCCTTGCTCTGCAAGTTGATGTGCTGTGGCTTTGCTTTTGTGCTTTAGGTTAAAGCAGCAACTGGAGAGGAGGTATCGGCAGAGGATCTTGGAGGTGCTGATCTTCACTGCAGGTAAAATAAAACGCCCCTTTCCCCCAATACAACTTAATGGTACTAACTATAAATTAGGTTGGTGTTTAAACAATGTTGGAATCCTCTGCTACTGCTGTCAGTGGATATCGTTGACCTTGTAAGGACAGCCCATCAGTTAACAACTGATGGGCTGTCATGCATGAGCAGGAGAGAGTAAACACACTGCCTGCAGCATGCCTTCCGCTTCCAATTTTATTCAGCAACCCATGATCAGCCCCTTAACAACCCAGCGGTCTGAATTCAGATGACACATTCAGGAACCTATGAAGGAGCTGGTTGTGGGTTACTGAGTAAAAGTGGGCGTGCTGCAGGCAGTGCCTCCACTTTTTCCTTCTCATCCTTGACAGCCCATGGGTTGTTTAATTCGTGAGGTCTTGTTACATGTGAACTGGCCCATTGTGAAATGCTTGTCCCTTGTTTCTCCAGGACCTTTGTGTGTTTGCTAGGGCTTCAGGTGTTTCAGATTCTATGAGCAGATAGGATTCCCCCCCCTAATAATGTTTCACCACTAGATAGTAAATAAAGATGTTTTCCTTGTTTACAAATCATAGTTTTGTATTTTGAATCTGTGTAGAAAATCTGGCGTAACTGATCACTATGCTCTGGATGATAATCATGCACTCCATTTAGCTAGAAAAGTGGTGAGGAGTTTGAATTATGAGAAGAAAGTTGATGTGAGTATGTATACTTGTTTCATTTTTCTTTGCAAGTGATTTATATTGTCCCATATGAGCCTGTTAAGATCTTAAGCGAGGCTTAATATTGTCCCATATGAGCCTGCCTGGGTGTTAAGATCTTAAGCGAGGCTCTTCACTTGGTACAACTCTGACTGGGGGCACATATGGTGGGGAGGCACAAGAGGGTCTTCTCAGTGGCTGTTCCAAGGCTCAGGAATTCATTGCCAAGAGAGGCTAGTTTAGCTCCCTCTATGTTGTCTTCCATCAGCAGACAAAGATGCTTTTATTCAGGCAGCCCTTTGGCATGTATGCTGGTCTGTCAATGCTGGTGTTATTGTTGTAAACCGCCTTGTGAGGGCTTCTGCCTTGAAAGGTGGCCAAGAAATGTTTTAAATAAATAAATAAATATTCAAATAAATGGGGTTTTTAATTGGCTGGGTCTATTTCTTTTATTGTTGCATTTTTAATTAGTTTTAATGGGTCTGTTTTTTATGTTTTTAATTTAGATTTTTATTTTAATCTTGATTATTGTTAGCCGACTTGAGTGGCATTTTTGCTGGAAAGGTGGGATATAACTAAAATAAAAAAATAATTTTGTCTACTACTGCTATAATATTAGGATGTGGTAACAGGAAGAAAAATGCATTTAAAGATGCATCACTCTGTGTCCTGGTGTAAACATAAAACTGCTGGTCCCTTAATCAGAGTTAAAAGATTGGGAGGGGATTGCATATGCCTGTGCTCTCACCTCTCTTATTCCCATCTCCCATTTGAATTCTACCCTTCCTCCCTTGTCAGTGCTATCTATGGTACAGTGCTATATCAGTAATGATGCTAACCAGGGCTGGCTCTTAACTGGAATTTGAAGATGATTTACTAACTCTGATTAATGTCAACCATGGTGAATGTCAGTACAGATGCATCATGACGACAAGGTTAATGCTGACAAGGAATTGACATGGTGGAGAAGGGAAGGATGGAGTGGACAAACCCATGGTTTGTTCCTGGGGTCTTAAGTGTGTGTAGTATTATGTCTGCAGTAGCTCTGACTGGAAAGATATAAATAACTTCTCAAGGGTTGTGTGGAAGAGAACAATGTTCTGCAAATCTAGGGTAAGTTTAAATGTCGTGTTGTGCTAAATGAGACTTGTTGCAAATGTTGGAGCCCAAGTTGGTTAAAGAGGAGCTCTGGAAATCAGTGGGAAACTACTGAAGAGTGTTCTGATTCACTTGTAATGTTTTGTGTGTGTTTTGAAATTTAAATTATTGCAGGTGACAGTAGAACCTTCAGAAGAACCTTTGTTTCCTCCTGATGAACTCTATGGGATAGTTGGAGAGCAGCTTAAGAGAAACTTTGATGTCAGAGAGGTAAAAATCCAAGATGCTGTTAGAAGAGCGTGTGTATTATACACATGGGTGTTCGTGCATAGAGATGTATAGAACGTTTATTCAGAGCTGCCTAATGTCACCAATCTGGCACTCTAGCTTCCAGGAGCTCAAATTCATTGTGGAAGATACTGGTCTTGATTTCAGATTGTGTATTTTGCTCACTTTGAGACTGTTAAGATGTCAGTGTTCCTTTTCTTTCTTCCCATTTTGAGTTTGGTATTAGCACCTAAGAATAAAAGTTGGCAGTTAAGAGGGTAGCGGTACTCTAATATGTGTCCCTTCCTAACCTGGTCTTCACTGCTTCTGCTCTTGTTCAGGAGGCCAAGTTCACAAGTACTTAATAAGCAGCCCTTGCTTGATTGCGTCTACAAATTCTTGTCAAATCTGTTGATATAATTGATCAAGTCTTGCAATGGTGGGCAATGTGATTAGATAAACACTTAAGCTTCAATCTTTCAAAAACTAAACTAAACAAAAGCTGCTCCTCATTGGCACAGAGCAAACTTGACATATTGGCCCAAACTATTTTACGCAAGCAGTTTTTGTATTTGATCATTGATTGTAATTCTTGGAGTAGGCATTATTGGTATACCTAGAGGCTCTAGCAACTTCAGCTTATTAATATAGTTTATCCTCCGGGGACGAATGTTCACAGTTGTAATTGCAGGTTACTAACCCAAATTAGAGCTTGAGGTATGCACCCTGTCAGAACAAACTAGCTTTGCTCAGTGACAAATAAACCAACAGAAAAATGTGAAGAAAGATGTGTATAATAAGTGACAGAGAAAGTCACAGATTGATAGATAAGTGTCTGGCTTTTTGCTGTATTCATCTATTTTGGGGAAAAGCCCCACACTGGCCACAAAGTGTCCCATAGTAGATTCTAATGTTAGAGGATATTTTAGTATTTCATTGTTTGTTTTGAAAGCCACTAAAATGTCAGTGAGTTGTGAAAAATATAATGTTGTTCTTACTTCATTAAAACATTATTTTAAAAAGGTTAGGTTTTAATGCAATTTTGAAAGAATGCCAAGGTTATATTCAGGTTTGGATTACTTTTCATGGCAAATATGTCTACACTTCAGCTAGACAACTGCTGTTTCTAACATTTTCATTGTCCTGTTTCTTCGGGAAGTTATAGCACTGCCAATGCAAATCTTCTGCCATTATTATTATTATTACAAATAAACATGTCACATAAGTTTATTATATGTCGTTACTATAAATCTTCATACTAGGAATTTTTCATACTGAACTTATTATCCATTCCTTAAGCACAACATTTCACAACAAAGATAAAAATACAGAAAGTTGAATAATATCCTAAACCTTGTTCCAGTATATCACAAATAAAATCCGCTTTCTCATAAATCTCGCAGAACCACCTCCATATTTCGTTTCTCAAATAATAATTTATCTTAGACATAATCACAACATACAGTATCTTTAAATGCCATCCTGAAAGCATTACTTTTTTCCACTTCCTGGCTATACATATCTTGGATGTTTTCAGTAAATTGATTACCAACTCTAAACCAGATTCTGGTACTGTATTATTTAAATAACATAATATAACTACCTTGGGATCCTCTGATAGAGAGTAGCCCATAATTTCTTCAATTATTCTGATGACCCCTATCCAAAATTGAATGATAATGGGTCATGTCGAAATTATATGAAACAGATAAGCGGGCAAATCAGAAGATCAACAACTTGCATTGTGTCCTGCGTTATAAGTTAAAGATATACTATGTAGGGTGCAAGATGCCACTGGTACTGAGCTTTATAAAAGGTTTCCCTTAAGTTAATTAAAATAAGTCTAGATTGAACATATTTCTCCTGTTTCTCCTTAGAGTGGCAATTTTCATCTTGTAGACTTAACAGCATTTGGTAGATTTTACTAATAAGGCCTTGAGATATACGCTTTGATATTTCTCATTGAAATAGGGTCTCTTGTCTCAAAATCCCCATGTTTCCTCATTAGAGCCCTAACAATATGCTTCAGTGGAAAATACTGAAACGAACAGAGGATGTTTCCACCTAACATTTCACTAATTTCTTCCAGTCAAAAACCCTCCATTATTAAACACGTTTTTACTAGAGACCATTCCAACTGTGGTATCATATATCTGTTTTCCTACAGTAATTACATGTTTGTTATACAGAACAAAAATCTACAATGATAGTGCAGTTTTAGATTTATAATGTATTTCAACAGTAGATTCATCTGGGTTAACTTTACACAAGTTAGATCTCCAAGATCTCTCCTTAAACCACATTAGATTAAATAAATTATTATTTAGCCACTTCTATTAAACCTGGGGGAATATGTTCACTCGAGGCCAGCATAAATGTGTGATGATAATACGTCACATCTGGAATGTTCATGCCACATTTATCCCCTCTCTTTTTGTTTTTGTTTAACAGAACACCTTATATGCTATTCTTGGGTGTTTTTAATTCCAGACAATCCTTGAAATTAATCTTTGTCATATTTTCAGAATAGAAGCATCAACAATCAATGGTATATTAATAAATAAAAACAATATACAAGGAACACATTCATCTTAATTGCAGCAATTCTATCCATCCAAGATACAGAAAGAGTTGACCAGAAATTCACATTATTCCTTGTGTTGGTCATTAATTTATCATGGCTTATCCTTATAATATTGTTTGGGTTTGTTATTTAACCATATCCCTAAACATTTTACTGTAGTTTTCCATGACATTTTCATAAGGGAAGATAATTTATTTTTTGTGTCAACATCTAAGTTCCTACCCATCATTTTCAATTTATTGGAATTAGCTTTGTTACCTAGCATTTTAAGGATTACGGAAGTTTACTCATATTAGTGTTCCCTACTAACCATTGTAGGATGCATTTCCTTTCCCTAAATTCACAGAGACAAGGGAATGAGAAGGTGTGCTATGAAACAGTTAGAATGTTGTAGTTTGTCAATTAGTTAGAGCAAGGTGAGGTATTGTGGCTTGATTATCTTAACAATGGGGCTTTCCATTGCAAACCCAGTCAGCTGTTACTTGAGCTGGTAGATTGAAATCTGTAGTCCTAATATCAATATAATATTCAAATGAAGATACTCTTAAAAACATCTTACAGGATAGCCAAGAGTGAACTAATAATAATGGGTGTCTTGTTCTCTCTCCCCCCCCCCCCCCCCCCATATTTAAGGTCATTGCTAGAATTGTTGATGGAAGCAAATTCGATGAATTTAAAGCCTTATATGGGGATACGTTAATCACAGGTATTATTTTAAATGATTATATATCTTTCCTGCACCTTTATATTTTGATTCTGTTTGCCTTTTGAAAATTGTTTTATGACAGCTTGTAGCAAATAAAATAGATTTTAGAAGAGGTATTGCTGTTGCAGTCTGAAAACTGCTCACTCAAACTCTAGACTTCATTCAGAGAGTGTACAGGGAATCTTTTAAGCTTGAAATCTTTCATTGTGAAATAAATGTGCAATATTCTTTTGGTCTTGTCATTTTCTTCAGGGTTTGCTCGAATATTTGGTTACCCAGTAGGAATCATTGGAAACAATGGTGTTCTTTTTTCAGAATCCGCAAAAAAGGCAAGTATAATATGAGTTACGGTTGCTCTGCCTTCCAAATTCCCATTGTTGCTGAGAATCAAAACAAACAGCGCAGACTTGAATTCACAGGGATATTTATCTTTTTTGTAATTACTCATGACTAAAAGTGGAATATCTTTTAAAAACATAGTCTAGAAAGATAACTTCATTTTAATCAAATGTAGCATTTAAGGACTTTTAGAGAGCAATTCTATGGCCCCTAGACAGAATCTGGGGTGGGAGTGTGTGGCATGGGATACTTTGGATTCCTGGATCTGAGGTCAGAGACAGTGCTCAGATCCAGAAATCCCATGCTCCCCACCCCTCCCCCTCGCAGCTGGCGTGGAGAGAACTAAGACCCCCTCTACAAGAATTCGGTTTGACGCCTGGTTCTCTGATTATGCGCATCTTCTCGGAAGCGCTTTATGGTAAATGACTGTACGCAGGAGGTAATTGAGCGCACAACTGGTGGCCTTACCGGTTGTTTGAAATGTGCTTTAGAATTAGTTAATGCGGAGAATCGCTTGTTCGCATAGTCAAAATGCGCTTTAACGGCCGCAGCAAAATAAAACTCGCTATTTAATGCGCATTCGATAATGCGCATAATTGGATAGATAATGCGCCTCAACTCCCAATTTGCGCTCCGCTCATGTAGAGGTAAAAATTTTAATGAGACTTGAAAGAGCTTTAAACCTCTCGTGTAGAGGCAGCCCTAGACCAGCTGCCTCTCCGGAGAGGAGGGAAAGGGGGAGTTTCTGTGGGCAGGGAGGGGAGAGGAATAGAGAGGCCGGCTTACAAAATATCCCCAGGCCTTTCTAGCCTCCTTCCCTCTCCTTCTGCAGCACCCCAGCTAGATAGGCAAAAAAGCCCGTTGATTTTTGCCTCTGAATTTCTCCTGCTCTGCGTTGGGTGTCCTTAAGCCGATGAGCATCGGGATAAGGTTGTACCCTTTGTTAACTCTAGCTAGTTGTTAGATGTATATGTGCCCACCAGGAAGAAGTATTCCCAAGACGTTCTGTCATAGTTTTATTGTCTAATAGTGTTTCTAGTCATTTTAGTCACATAGGATCAGTGTTATATAAAAACCTTCTTAGATGAATGTCCCTTCTTCTGGTCCTTCTGGGAGCTTGATGGAGTGGGGTTTCCCTGCCTGAACTGGGCAGGATGTTCTCCCAAAGGAATTGCTACTAATCTCCAAAGGAATCACCACTTCTTAAGATCTGTTTGCCTGCTGTGGTCAGGTGTTTGGATTGCTCTGCACGTTACATACAATTTAACGGCCTTTCAACAGAACTGATAATAGTTTTTACTTAAATAACATTGCTGGTGAAAACTCTCCTTAGAAACATGTTTATTTGCTGTAACAGTGTTACCATTTCAGTCCATCAGCTTCAGAGCTCTTTCCTGATCCCTGTCATAGAATTCTATAACTGAAAAGATTGTTCTTAAACTAGTCCCTCTTAATGGATGAGTCCGTATAAAAGAAACCTACAGCGTATGAATATTGAGCCTTCAGGTGGTTGTTGTTTTCCAATTTAGATTTGATGCTTCCATTGATAAACAAAGCTAATAAATATTTTCGAGATTAAGACTTTGTTGTTTTTAGAGTTCAGGTGTAGCATAATGGCTGAGGGACTGAGCTCTGCCTGTTGAGATAATACTACTGATTTGATTTAGAGGGTTGCAACTAGATAATGCATGTGACTTGCTCTAAACATTTGAAATCACTATACAGATATTAAATATGTGTTGTTGCTGCTGTTAAAAGTTGTTGAAACTTTTCTCAAGACCTGCCATGCTGCAATAATTTCTCAGTCTAATCTGTTTTTTATCACTCCTCAGAACAGTGGTCTTAAGGTACTATTTCTAGCATTCAGTATAGTTGCAAATTGTTACCTCAGTTACTACCACTTGCCATTTCTCACGTCCCCATGTGTTAAAACTTTCTTCAAATCTATTTTAGCAATGATTGGGGCATGAGTAACTGCTTTGCAGATCAGCTTTTAAAATAAATAGGTAATATTAATTAGGAAAAGTATTTTAAAAAATGCTTTAGCTGCCTTGTGGAAAAGTCACTTAGAGTATTATTACAATTAGGAAAAATAACAAACATGGTTGAGGTAATTCATTAATTAACTCATGATTTGCTGTGCAGGAGTGAGCGACAGCTCTGTCTTCCACATGCTCCTCAATTCCACTTTTAATCAACAACCTACAATTGGCCGGGTCACAGGTAGTTGAGTATGATGTGTGAACCCAGAGAGTTGGATTATCTAGGGGCTAAACAACCCAGCGGTTAACCCAAAAATGAACCATGGGTCAAACATTTTGGTCATTTTCGGTAGAGGGAATTGGGAGAGAGTAATTTAACATCTGCATGCTTATGTGTTTTTTATTAGAATTGTGATATATGTATTGTGAAAGACAATTATTTTGTGACAGATCACTTTTAGTTTGATAAACATTGCCTTGATAACCATTGCCTTGGAAGCACCCCATTCATGTTAAGAGTGGACAGGATTGTAGGTGACCATTTTAACCTTTATTTATCAGTAGATCAACTGTCAATCTCTTATTGTCTTTACAGGGCACTCATTTTATTCAGCTTTGTTGTCAGAGAAATATTCCCATTGTGTTTTTGCAAAATATCACTGGTGAGTATATTATTATTATTATTATTATTATTATTGTTGTTGTTGTTGTTGTTGTCAAATCTCAGGGAAAATAAAGTATGTGGAACTACAGATTCATTGTGTAGCCCATTGGCAAATAAATGTGTAGTAGTAACCCATTCTTATCCATTATTTATAATACTTTTGTTTGTGGGAGTGCTGTACAGCTGACATTAAGCAGACTAATACTTGTTGTTGTTCATTTGTAAAGTGTCTTAAAAACTAGGTGTTATACAATGATTGAATTTAAAAGAAAACCTGCTGTAGACCTGTAATCTATAAAACAGTTATCTTAAAGTAATAGCAGGGTACTACACTTTATTAAGACAATTTAAAGTGTCACAGAACTGTAAGCAAGTTGCTTTCACACGTTTAAGTTGGGACCACTAATAGTGTTACCCTATTGCAGCCTTCTCCAGTGTGGTGCTCTCCAGATGTTTTGGACTTAAATTCCTATCAGCCCCAACCAGCATGACCAATGGTCAGGGATGCCGGGGGTTGTAGTCCAAACCATCTGGATGACCCATGGTTGGGGAAGGCTTCCCTACTGTTATTTTTGCATCTTTTTCTAATGGACCAACAAAGGTACTTGGAATTTTTGTTGACAATGATCTTGCTATTCTTACAATTCATTAGGTTTCATGGTTGGTAAAGACTATGAAGCTGGTGGAATAGCAAAAGATGGAGCCAAGATGGTTACTGCTGTAGCATGTGCCAATGTGCCTAAAATAACAGTTATTGTTGGAGGTTCCTATGGTGCTGGAAATTATGGGATGTGTGGAAGAGCATATAGGTAAGTATGTATCCCAGAATTATTTACTATGAGTTTATAACTCTTCCAAATTTAGATGTGACTCAGGCAGAGATGAGGCTATTTATTTTTATTTGTTAGTCAACTGCCAGAGATCACAAAGCCAAGTTGCTGGGTGTACATGTCATACGTCCTATTGAATTAAATCCTTTGATGATTCCAGTTCCATGATGTGCATGCCACTTTGTATATGGAGCATTGTAGTATCATGGGACAGAATGTAAAATGTCTCTTCTTTTTGGCTAGAGAGTCTGACGAGAACACTGATACTCTTTGAATATTATTACCTTGGTTAAGAGTAGCTTTCTGCTACTTTCCTATGGTGTAAATTGCAGTGATAGCAAGAATGTCTTTCCTAGGCACATGGGTAGACTTGAAAACATCTCTCCCCACAAATAGTGTAATGGTACATTTTGAAATGCAAATGCTCATCATGTCTGTCCCCCTAACCATGACCTCAAGGAGAGTCCAAAAAATCAGGCACCTATGTTGATCCATACCTAAAATTAGTTCTAGCAGATTTTATCTGCACCAGGAGAAGGTCTTTTGTAAACTTTATCTTTCTTTCTTTCTTTCTTTCTTTCTTTCTTTCTTTACAATATTTACATACCCTCCATATCTAAAATAGATTCTGGAACAGTGAAGCTAATGAGTCTTAATTGCTCATTTAAATCCAAGCCATCCGATTACAATAGGGAACGATATATTGTTCTTGGGAAAATTCATTCCCCCCTAGCTGCTGTGAGGATTGCAGCTAAGCTAAAGAGGGAACAGGAAAGACTGAGGGGGGCGGCAGATGACATCAACAGCCCTTCTAACCAAAAAATGCCAGTGCTGCTTCCTTGTGAGCCCTGGTTCCCCACCACCCCTGCATCTTTCCCTACCACCCCAAGCTAGATATAGTAATGTAAAAATAGCACAGAACATGTGTTCTATATTAGCTTGATGATTATTTTTCAGTCCAAGGTTTCTTTTTATGTGGCCAAATGCTCGGATCTCAGTGATGGGCGGAGAACAAGCTGCGACGGTTTTGGCTACAATAGCCAAGGACCAAAAAGCAAGGGAAGGGAAGCAGGTTAGTAAGATTATACAAGTAAATGCTCACAATTCTACACTTTGTATTACCGCGCTACTATAATTTCTTGGTTTGACAAAGTCTAGTTGGTACTCCATACCTGGCTGTACACATTCAGTTTATTCATAGCTGAAGCTATATTGAAATCTAAATGTTACTTCAAGGTAGATCAGAGATACTTCAAGGTAGTTTACAATAGTAAATTAGGTAAATGTTAAGAATATACTGAAGTTCCCAAGCCACTCAACCAGTTAGTTTAGAAGAACATTTATACTGACTTGTGAGTGCTTTACAAAACTATATCCATTATCAGTTAAGTACAGTTTGGACTCAGAAAAGTGTACGCTGGTTTTATAAGTGTGCTGTATTCAAAATAATTTTCTAGTTCTCATTCTTCCTCTTGGATATAAGCATGACATTGGATCTCTCCTTCATACTCATTTTCTCAATATTGTCAGTTATGCAGGTAGGTTAAGAAGGACAACCAGCTAGACCAGGAGTAGGAAACACGTGATTTACGTGACACATCTCAGAGTGACACCTGCTGCCCCCCCCCTTTTTAAAAATGCTCATATCAGGAGTGCTACATTTGATCTCTTCTGGCAGGCCTACCTAGCTGACGTTTTATACGTTTTTAATAATGCTTTAGTTTTATTTGTTTTTAATGTTTTATCTATTTCATGGTCTTTGTATTTATATTTATTGTTGTTCCCTGCCTCGATCCCACGGGTAAGAAATAAATATATTATTATTATTATTATTATTATTATGCTCCGGATTCTATTATCCCCTGAATAATAATAATTTAAAATGGACAGCAGCCTGTGAGGGAAGTGGGGGTTCAGGGGCCAAAATGGCCCCTGGACTCCCATTGTTGACTCCTGCATTAGACCAATTTCTGTTGGAGAAATATTGCTAGCTTTTGACTAAAACCATAGAAATTAGTAGAAGAAATGGCCTAAATTTAGCCTAAAGCCAAAGAACTTAACGGAGGAAATTGCTGTGCAAACAGAACTCCACTATCTTTTCCCGTTATGGGGTGCTGTTTTGTGAACCTAAGATCTAAAACTAGTTGCACAAAAAGAATTTGCGTTGGATTCTCCTTTTGTGCATAGTTTGGAACTTGATTTCCATTAGTGTAGTCATTTGCACTAGCAGAATTGATATCATTGGTTACAACCCTTTGCACCAATCAAAAGCACACTTACAAGGGGGCATGTCCCACTCATATCAGTGTAATGTACTTCCAAATTAACATGCATTGGGGGGGCATATGATTAGGCATTTAAAAATCTTCCATTAGTTCTTTGTCCAATTTTCATATCAGAAACTAAAAAAAAACTTGTACTGTCATTTTGTATAAAATACCATTTTCAGATTGGTATTGATTAACATAGTTCCCATGCAACATAAAATCAATATGCTTTAAACAAACAATATTAAAGATGAGCAGCAGCACCAAATACCAGCTCACAACGTTTCAACACAGGTAAGAACATAAGAATTGCCATGCTGGATCAGACTGAGGGTCCATCTAGTCCAGCACTCTGTTCACACAGTGGCCAGCCAGCTGTTGGCCAGAGACCAACAAAGCAGGACATGGTGCAACAGCACCTTCCCACCCATGTTCCTCAGCAACTGGTGCATATAGGCTCACTGCCTCTGCTTTTGAACAAGCCAAAATTCTTTTTTTTTTTTTGAAATAATTTTATTGATTTCAACATAATAACAACATAAAATACATACATAATCCTCTACAATCCCCCCCGTGCACCCCCACCCCATGAGACCTCCTCTTAATCATTCTTCATCTATCCAGAAATTTATCGACTCTTTTGAAGGTTTTTGTCCCTTCCCCGATCTTAATACATATTCCAAAAGGGGACTCCATATTTCCCCAAAGTCATTCTTACTGGACATTCCCCTCTTTAACTTCATTTTACAAGTCAGCATATCATTCAAAGCCATATCCCATATTTCTTTATACCATTCTTCTATTGTCCTTTCCAATTTTTTGCAATCATTAATCTAACGGGTGTCAGGAGGTTGTTTATCAGTTCTCTCTTATTTTTATTCTCTTTCCCTCTATCCCATATTGCTAGTAGAGCGAGCTTTGGGTTTAATTCCACTTTACTTCCAATTATTTCACTTATTTCTTTAAATACCCTTTCCCAAAATTTTTGTACGTATTCACAGCTCCACCACATATGAAAATAGGTTCCAACCTCCTGGCATCCCCTCCAACAGTTTTTAGATACTTTTTTGTCAATCTGGTGAAATCTAACAGGTGTTAGATACCATCTCCACAGTATCTTATAAAAATTCTCCTTAATTCTAATCGATAACAGCTTTAACATTCTTGCATTCCACAACCTCTCCCAGTTATATTCATTAATTTCTCCCTTTACATCATCTTCCCAAATCTTTTTTATTACTTTAAGTGAATCTTGAAATTCCTCCTCTATCAATAATTTATATATCTCACTAGTCAACCCTTTCTTAGTTTTATTTTCTTCTTTCCTTCCTTTTAACTCAATTAAATCTTCAAATCTTGTATTATTTCTACATTCTTTATTTTTCAATTTCCAATCCTGAGTCCATTTTGCCAATTGTATACATTTAAACCATACTAACTTTTGACCTATTAATACCTCTTTAATTTGATCATTATCCTTCATATTTTCCATCCACTTCCTTAACTTAATTATTTCCTGATCTTTCAATCTCGCTTCTATCTCCACTCTTAATACCCTTGGGAAATTCTCCACTACTACCACTGGGGCAAGTGGTGAATCTCCTGGTATCAACTTCCCCCTAAATTTCTCCCAGATCTCCACAATATTTTTCATCAAAGGGTTGTCCAGTCCCTTTAAATCTCTCTTTTGAATTTTTTTTTAAAAAATATTTTCCAATTTATAATCTATTTCCCCAGCTTGCGTTTCCAACCACTCAAGGTCTTCCTCCCCTAAAATACAGTTTATAACATATCTTAACTGATTAGCAATATAGTAATACTTAATATTTGGAAGTCCTAATCCTCCTTTCTTTTGAGCCTTATACCATAACCCTTTATTAATCCTAGCTCTCTTATCCCCATTACAATATGCATTAATCATATTTTGCCAACTTTTCAACTCCACATCTGATATTTTAATTGGTAACATTCTGAACAGAAAGTTAATCTTAGGTAAAATCTTCATTTTAATAATTGCTATTCTACCAAACCAAGAATATTTTAATTTCTTATATACTTCTAATTTCTCCCCTACTTGTTTTTTTAAAGCTACCAAATTAAGTTCCTCTAGCCTATCTAAATCTTTATCAATATTAACTCCTAAGTAACGTACTATATTTTTAAGTCTAAGACCCAACTTAACCTTACCTTCTTCCAGCTCATCCTTATTGTAATTAAATAACATCATTTCTGACTTCCCCCAATTTACTTTTAATCCCGTAATTTCTCCAAATTCTCTTAAATGCTTCTTAATCACCTCTGCACTCTCCAGGGGATCTTCTACTGTCAGTAATGTGTCATCCGCAAACATATTCATTTTAATCTTCTCCTTTCTTCCTATCCCCTTCACTCTTTCATCTTCTCTTATAGCATTTGCCAAAATTTCTATTACTATTGCAAATAAGATCGGTGAAAGAGGACATCCTTGCCTAGTTCCTCGAGCTAGTGTAATCTGTTGCGTTAACCCATCATTAACCATTATTTCAGCTTTGTTGTTTTTATATAACTTATCTATCACTCCCATAAATTTATCTCCAAACCCAAATGTTTTTAATATTATTTTAAGTGCTGGCCATTCCACGCAATCAAAGGCTTTGAATATATCCAATGCTAATAAGCCTGCTTTTAAATTCCTTTTTTTAATAATATTAATTATGTTTAAAACTCTTCCCATTAAATTAGGCATCTGCCTACCCGGAATAAATCCACACTGGTCTTTTTTAATATATTTAAAAATAAATGTACCCATTCTTTTTGCCATTACTGCTGTAAAAATTTTGGAATCTTGATTTATTAAGGAAATTGGTCTATATGATGCGGGGTCCATCAAATCCTTACCTGGTTTCGGAATTAATATAATCAGGGAGTGATCCCATGATGGCGGGGTCTTCCCCCCTTCTATTATGTTATTAAATAATTTCTTTAATCTTGGTATTAAAATTCCTTTGAAAAGCTTATAATATTCCGGCCCCAAACCATCCATCCCCGGAGATTTCCCTCCTTTTAGTTTATCAATAACTCCCTCTATCTCTTTCTCAGTAACTAAACCTTCCATATAATCCCTATCCTGCTTCTACAATTTTATTTTCCAATTCCTCTCTACATATTCCAATACTTTATCTTGTGGCCCCGAACCTGATGTATATAGTTCACTATAAAATTCCTGAAATATATTTAATTTATCTTTCATTAAGTTGCAACTATTCCCTGATTTATCCCTAATTGTCCCTATCATATTCTTAGCCTTTTCCAATTGAGTGGATCTAGCCAGCATCTTCGAATTTCTATTACTATATTCAAAAAAATCTCTTTTTAAATTTAACAAATTTTTTTGGACTTGTTCTAGTTCTTCTTTCTCTAATTCCTTTTTCTTAGCTTGAATTTGGGCAATTAGGCGTTTATCTTTTGTCTCCCTTAACTTTTCTCAGATTACTTATCTATACAGGCCGGGGCATGGCTGAACTCTTCATGGGGTTCATGGCGTCTCCCCTGGAATCCCTCTATTTTAATTCTAAGTGTTCTAACCCTTCAGTTGCTTCTGGGCGGGTTCAAACCACTGTACACATGCTGTGAAATGTTTTTTTAAATTGTCTTGTATATTTCATGATTAAGTCCTAGCACAAGTGCAGCCCTGGGTAAGGCAGCAAGTTTGAAGTTATGTTATAGTGAAATCTGTAATATTGTAGGTAAAAGGTCTGTTTCTTTAAAGATGATGTATAGCTAAAGATGGATGAGCTTGATTAAAAGAGAAGGGGTGGGGTTACAAGACAAAAAAGAACAGCACTGGCTGGAATGTTCTCTCCACAGGGCATGTGGGAATTCCAGATGTCTATTGCTTTCTGGCTGGAATACAGAAGCATCCCATCCAGGCTGACTTGAGATCTAGAAGTGTGTACATAAGGAAAATTGTGAATAACTTTTCTTTAACAAAATTATATTCAGTTTGATAAATGGTAGATCCCAGATTGCAATCCTTTGGTGTATTTAAGTATTATTCATACAAAATTTAGTCTTTATTGTATAGCTTTAAAATCTTTTAACTCTAAAGTAAAAGGTGAGTATTTTAACATCACCAGTTACTATTTTAGTGGACACACTAAGTAAATGTTATGGTAAAATCAAAGACACACAATGATGTACAAGTTCTTGTTATTACTTAGAAGTACAGACCTGCAGTTTTGCAAAGTAAAATTGCCACTTTCTCTAGATTCATTAACTTTATATTTACAGTTATCTGAAGAGGAGGAAAAAGCGCTGAAAGAACCAATAATCCAGAGGTTTGAAGAGGAAGGAAACCCTTATTATTCCAGTGCCCGGTAAGATATAGATAATGGTGGTGATTTTTGAAGGTTTTTTTAAAAAACATATGTGGCATTAGTGATGAAGCCTAAGCTGTCCAAATGTGATAAGACCTGGGCAGGCAGTATTTACCTTGCCCATTAGTAAGAGTGGGCCATGGCTGGAGTTTGGCTGGGTCATTCTGGCTAGCCACTTATGAAGCATTTTTATATGTATTCAGTCGTGTACATGTATTGAGGTTGAAAGACAATAACTCTGCCTAAGATCACTCTACGTATCTGAGAGGGAATATGAACTCTTATCTCCAGGGTCCAAGCTCAGTACTCTGTCTACTGGGGCTATACTGATTTCCATCATTCCACTGTTCTATGGTGCACTTGCTACTTTATAAGACATGAGGACAGCAAACATCTATCTTAAAATTAGAAAATCACAATATATGTTTATGATGTCATGTATTCGTTTTTTATTGAATAACGGAAGCAAACCCACATTTTATTTGTGGCAGTCATTCGAGAAACACATCTGAACAACCATGTAGATTGATAATAATGTTAGAGCTTTCTCTTTCCAAACCACAATTACTATTTCCTATGTCTGATAGAGTTTACTTACATTTGAATTTCCAGTTTATATGTGTGATCAGAGTGACTTATTAAAAGGTGTGTATTAGTGTGAGCTTAAATACACAACTTAAATATCTTGTTATTCACCATTCCTATCCTTATATCAACACCAAACAGTTACAGTGACCTAGAGCAATCTGTCTCTTTCTTGAAGTTGGATATTAGATGTAATGCTAAATTATAGTTTAGTATGATGTGAGTAATGTGATTTTTAAATTGAACTTAATTACGTTAAATAAATTATCATCAGACTGTATGTGTTTACACCAAATCCTTAATTTGGGAGTAAAAAGTAGTGTTTTCTCTGTGAGTAACCTTTTGGATATAATCACTGGAAGCCCTTCATGATTTTTTAATGTATGCTAAAAGACTGAAAATAATAGAATTTTAAAGTATGCAGTATGCACATAATTGTGATACAAGAAAACTCATCTGTGTTTCAATATTTGGAACAGTAGGTTAGTTAGTGCTTGCACATAGGTTAATTTAATTTAGGCACTTCTCACTATCGGCCTATAATTAGAAATCTTCAGTAATCTTAGGAAATTCTAAAAATTAGGTGTCCCATCATTTTTGACTCGTAAATTTGAGATCACTGTGAGAGAACATTTCAGATGTACTTGGTCTTACTATGTCCATGTGCTGCTTTACCTTTTTTATGATAAAGTGTCTTTGGTGTTCTTTACATTCAGCGCCTAAATAGCTATTACTTGTAGGGGGGAAATAGGATACAGTCCAGTGTATATATCTATTATGCAATCCCATTGAAAGGAATGGAATATAAGTAGCTTGTACCCATTGATCTAATTGGACTTCCTCACTTCTGTATTCTAATTCATCATTTGCACTACATTGAAGCTAGCTTTAATGATGCTCTGAGTGTTATAAGCAGCTTGGCGCATACTGCTGCCGTTTTGTGATGTGAATCTGGACACAGTGACCTGGCTTGCCGTAATGACGAGACATGGTTTAGTTATATTTATTGAATCATGTATTGTCGTTCTGTGGGGACACTGAACTATGGGTTAACTGTGGGTTGTTTCACTAGGCTACAGAGGCAACAGACAAGAGTGGTACAAAAAAAGAGTGGTACAAGTACTGCAGTGCCACAAAGACAGTTGGGATACAGGGAGAACAGACAAAGGAGGAGGGAAATAAACAACCCAGGGACTGAGAAAACAAACCAAGGTTTTTTTGATTATCTGCCAGACAAACCCTGGGAAGGGCAACAAGCCATGGTTTTAATAAACCAAGGGTTAGCATTACACGTGGACCACACCTATGGGTTAATCATGGGTTTAAAAACCCTATAGTTAACCCCACAATTCACCTGCAATTAGTTCTTAGGTTAACTGTAGATTGTTTAACCCATGATTAATCCATAGTGTCTGGGTTTGCATATCACAAAATAACCTCTGATTGGGTTGATGCATATCCAAAATGGCAAATCGTTAATTAACCCAAAATTTGCCACCATAACATGCAAACCAGGTCACTGGTTTTTACATGTGGAACCCCCTTTTGGGTGCGAAAGTTCATGTGTAAGGGTGCTTTATGCATGGTTCCTGTGCCTGGATAGCTGTATGTAACACCCATCATTGTGTGAATTCTACCCATAGCACTCAACAGGTGGTTTGTACTTTGGATTGACAACACTGCTTATCTGTTGGGGATTGTAGGGAAACAGGTTCCAGGCCCTCCCTCACTTCTCCAACAGGTGATTGACACTGTTAAAGCTGACAGTATGATCCATCTGTGCAATGAGTGCATGCATGACTGTGCATAGATTGTTGTGCATACTGTGCGCAGCACAGGGATGTTTGTGTCAGGAATTGTTCCTTTGAACTATAAAATGGGACTAGGGAACAGAAAAGACGCTTTTGTTGTTGTTGTTTTTAAATGGAAAAAAATCTTTATTAATTTTGCATATAAATTATATCTCATTCTATGTACAGGATGTCAGTAGTCTGCTCTGTAGTTGTGTTCCCTCATCAAAAGTGTCTAACTAGAGCCTTTCACATACAGAGGTCTTAATTATCAAGAGTCATTAGCCAGACATTTTCTTAATGAGCTAGATTAATTTGCTTACAGATGTCTAAAAGGAGTTTAATCAGTTTACCTTGTAACAAATGTCATGAACAGCTTTCTTCCTGAGCTGTATGCTTCTTTTCCTTGCAGAGGCTCTATAAATTTTTTACAAGCAGAGATATGATTCATGTTCTCGCCATGGGACTTGATAGGTTGTTCAATAATTAATGCTTTATCCCACTATAGAAGGCAGTTTTCACTAAACAAAGATACAAAGACACTGTGACTTGGAGAAAGTAATCTTTATCTTATGGTAAAAAATCTTCCAAGTTGTTAAAAAAACGTATCTCTGTTTACCAAAACAAAATTGTATTATAAAACTGTAAAGGATGGAAAGGCAGTTGTTATTATTATAGTACTTTTATAAGGCTGTACTTTCAAAGCTAATTGTGTTGGGTCAGTTGTGTTTTGAGAATATACAGTCATGTTCAATGTTTTAATTTAATTTTGATATGTTGACTAAAATATTAAAAATGTAAAAACACCCTGGTAGAAGGATTCTTCTCTAGCTCAGATTTTAATCAAAGAAGAATTTAAGACTTTTAATAGTTGCCTTGTACTTGAAGTGAGTATTGCAATGTCACTTGAGACTCATACTTCTGAGCCTGGAAGTACAAGCATGGCAATATTGCTGTCATCCAGTTAGTAAGCACACTCTGCACCGTCCTGTTGAGCGCTAACAAGTTTATTTACTACTATTGGCTTATGTACAGCTGTGCACAATTTATTAATGAATAAAAATTGATTTTAATTTTGTCTTTCCCATCAGTGAGACCTCCAAGTACCTATAGAAATTAAAAATGAAACAGTATACTATAGTAAAACATTAAAATAAAAAGTATAGAGTACAACAGATCCTTTTATTAATCCTTAAAACTATCAACTTAGACTGAGGGAAACAGGGATTTGGTTATCATGCATGTCAAAAGTATGATGGAACAATATAGTTTTTACAAGGCATCTAAAACCATCTCCACCCAAGCTTCCTGGAGCAGTGGTCCCATAGTCTTGGTGCCATGTCGGAGAAGATCCTATGCCAAATACCCATCAGTTGTGCCTCTGCTTGCAATGGGACATGAAGCAGAGCCTCCATTGAAGACCTGAGCTGGTGGGTACAATAATGGGAATAAATTATCTTTTAAGTATCTGTTCCCAAACTGTTTAGGCCTTAAAAGTCATAACCAGCACTGAACGTAAATCAGAAATGGAACAGGAACCAATGAAGATGATACAGTAATAGGGTGACATGGACTGAAAGACTGTCTTTAGTCAAAACTCTAGCTGCCATAATTTGCACCAGCTGAAGTTTCTGAACACTTTTAGAAGGTTGCTACATGTAGAGCATGTTGCAGTAATCTAACCTAGATGTGATCAAGGCTTGTGTGAGAGCAACCAGATTTGGAAACGCATTCCTGGCCACAGTCGCCACTTGGCCATCCAGAAGCAAAGCTGAGTCCATGAACACTCCTAAGCTGTGAACCTGATTTTTCAAGAGTTGTGAACCCCATCCAAAGCAGTTGTCACTTGTCCCCCTTTGGTTTTGCAATATAAACATTGTCACATGGTAAATAAAAGTCATAATCTTGTGTTTTTATCAGTTACATTTTTTAGATACAGTAAACCCCCAAGAAGCCCCATAGGATCAATCTTCTGCTGTAACATGTGAAGCAAATGTTCCTTGTGGCATGTTTCAGCATATGTCACTACAAAGACAGAATCTGAAAGATAATGGCAGAAAAGCTGGGATGCTGCAACACACAGCAACACATTATTTGGAAATAGCTTTATTACACTTCTAGATGTCATAAGCTTTGTATAACCTTTTAGGGCGTAATCCTATGCATGTTCAGGCAGAAAAGTCCTGCAACACAGAGCATCCCTTAGGTCACCATGCTGGCTAGAGCATGCTGGGAATTATAGGATATTTTTCTATCTAAATATGCATAGGATTCCACCCTTAGTGTGCTTGAAAAAAGGTAATTCTGTCAAAGAACAGTTGCTGTGAATATAATGTGAAGCCAGTCTACACAATTTGCAAGCCTTGATGAAGTTGGACTTGGAAAACTATGTATTGATGTACAGAATGAAGTTTTGGTTGACCTGTTCTTTAGAAATATTAATGCTCTGAAATGTGGGCTGCACGTTTTCTTCGTAATTAGGTTTAAAATATAATCTTTAGACAATTAACAACTGAAGGCTTGAATCTTTAGCCAGAGGAAAATGCCCTGTTCTAAACATTCCGTTCTCAGTGCTTTTTCATAGATAAATATTCTAAAGCACTTAACTTCCCCCCCAGATGGCCTCTTTTCTCTGCTTTCTACTCTCTCAAATAATAATCAAATGAACTACTTAAGGGATTGTGTTGCAATTGGTTAGTACTCGCTGGATTCCATGCACTAGTCACACATCTAAAGTTAAATAAATGGATGTGCTCGGGATTGGGCAAATGTGTTTTGTTATTTTTTTAGTATTGAATTTATTGCTTTAAGAGAATTTGTTGTGACAGGGATGAATTTTCATCTGTTTGGAAATATGCTTGAACAATGAAGATTAATGCAATGATTAATCTTCAGGGCATTCATTACAAAGAAATATCTCACTACTTTATATTAGTTGACATTTAAACTATGCCTAGTAATTAGCCAATATTTACATTTCCTTTTTAGAATATAGATAGTGTATAGAAGTAAATACCTATAGGCATCCACTTACCATTGCTGAACTCAAGGTGACTTGAAAGTGTGTAATGTTGGATTGTACCCTACATGTTTGGAATATTTACTGGAATTGAAATAGTTTTTTTGTTTTTACAGTGAGACCCTAAAGCCTTTACACAAATAACATTACATTGAGACCCTAAAGCCTTTACACAAATAACATTAGCTTGTTAAAATGGCAAGAAAAGAAGATACGCTGGTGAAAATATTTGGATCAGAGTATTACAGTAAATAATCCCAAATGAAATTGACACATTGTTTAGACATTTGTGCTATAGTCCAGCACATACTTAAGCATGCTTAGCTCTGAATTGGATTGTGGCCTTTATGAAGATGATGGACATTTTTCCCCATTGTAGTGCAAATGTGGAAAAGTTCCATTATTTTCTATTGCATTTTGGTCACTTTTTATTTTTATTCTCTTTCCTTCTAATGGAAATATATGTTTAATAATGTATGACTGACACTGAATCTGTGAATAGAATCCTAACTAAATGGATTCCATTGAAATCCTAGGTGGCTTTAAACGTTCTGCAGGACCAACAACAATGGATTTACCCATGAAGTCAGTGTGCTCACTTCCTGGAATGGTGCCAGATCCACTGGTCATCCCTCCCAATATTGTTGGGTACCTTAAATGTTACCTGGAGCAGTTCACAGAAAAATGGCTTCCATGTGAGATCCATTTTCTCACTTAACCCTTTGTTTTTGTTTTGTCTGCTCCAGGCTGTGGGATGATGGAATTATCGACCCATCAGACACAAGACTGGTTTTGGGTCTCAGCCTGAGCGCTGCACTCAACGCCCCTACCAAGAAGACAGAGTTTGGAGTATTCAGAATGTGATTTGGAGTATTCAGAATGTGATTCAGAATGTGATCTCTGGATTATTAATATGATTTTTAATTAAGATATGAAATAAAGATTTGTGCAATACTATAGCTGGGTTTAATTTTTATGTATGTTTAAATGGAGTTGCTTTAATAACCTTACTTATATAATTGTAGATTTCAGTATTATTGTCCAAAATCTATTAAATAATTGAAATCAGATCCATAAATACCCCACTGTGTAACACCTTTCAGCTTTGTTTCATGAAAGCCAATTTTTAATCTCAACCATATAAATGATTCAGAAGCCAGTCACTCATACATCTTCATTAATTTAATTAGCCAGACAGCCTGTATGCATCTTCATATATTTCATTTAATTAAAAAGAGCTAGGTTCACAGTGAGTAGATAAGACAATGAAACCATATATTTATTTTGCTGGACAATCATCATGTCGCCTTCATAGATGTAACTCTCAAGTACTGCCACTTCTCCATTTCACCTTCCTTGAATCTATAGCAATTAATAGTAGAGCAGACTGATTCTAGCAAAGATTGATTGCATTTGCAGGGGAATGAGAGGTAATGTTCCAAAGCCAATGAGAGCTGCATGATGCTTGGCATTTCTGAATATCATGGCACTGACTTGGGACCCAAGGCCCTGTTCCCGCTGCTTTAGCTGTGTGGGCACACTGCATAGCAGGCCAGTTTGTGTTGCAAGACTCAGCAGTTAATCTAAATATGAAGTTGAGGCATAATTTTAATGAAACTAGGCGGAAGGAGGAAGATAACTGCATTTGTTATCTATGTATTTTGTGGGGGCGTAATAACTGTTCAAAGTGCTTAATGATGTCATTGGCTGTCGCTAAAATCCTGAGAGTTGAGTCATTCCAGTTTTACAAATGTGAAGTAGAAGTTGAGAAAAAATAATTCAGCCAGTGAGTTCTCCATGGCATGCTGAATATTGAAAACTAAGGTGCCCATTAATCAGTGCATGATAGCTTTCTGTTTACCCCTCTGCACAGTGAATAAACTTAGTTTGGAGAAATAAATGTAAATAGAGGTGGACTACCAGTGTATTGAAAGTCCTCACGCATTAATTTCACCACAATGCTTCAAATTCCTAAGGCTTTAAGTTATTCTATGTAAAAATTTCCTGCTCATGGAGGAAAAATTACAGCTTCAAATTTCATTTAAATATATTTATTAACTCTGACATCGTGGGGATTTATATCCACAATCCCATGGCCCTTTGCCCACATACCTTGGTTTTGGAAATATGGAAATTATACACCCCAAAAAGGCTATAAGTTCTATGTAAATGATGCCTAGAGCTCTCAAGGACTAAAATAAAGTGCCACAACAATTGTTTTGTCAAATGATAAAATTTCCTCTTACAAGCACATGGCTCTGGGCTGACAGACAATACCTCATATAAATATTTGCCAGATGATTTGTCCTTTAGTTACAAAGGGTGGGCAGACTAGTTCATTCTGATGTCAGGCCTTTGCTGCAAAATTACATTCTTAGCCTGCAAGGGTTCCCACAGAGAGTGGTAATTAAATCCCTACTTCAGCAGGGAATAATTCATCAATAATCTTGAGATGTAGGCAATGAAAAAGGATTCATTTCTACAGATTTCATACTTCTGAGAATGTTACCTCCTGGTCGCTTGTTACAGTACGAAGGAAATTATTTATTTTCACGATGGTACTTTCATTATAATAAATGTAGCCTTGAGTCAAAATATATTCCGGAATAAATTTAAGTGGCACCATTCTACAGTTCTTGACTTTAGTAGCATATTGTTCCTACACCATGATAGCTTGTGAAATTAATCAATGCAAGTTTTGCTTGCAATTATGTGTGCTGGCATAGTTTATCAATAGGAAGATGGAACAAAACCTCCCATCTTTGAAAGCTAGTGGAGTCCATTGTTTGTTCACCCTGTGGAAACATTTACATTCTAAGTTTACATTTTCATGTAGGCATTGTTTCTACAGCAGCCCTCCCCAAACTGATGCCCTCTAGATGTTTTGGACTATAACTCCATGCTGACTGGAGACCAGGTTGGCAAAGGCTGTTTTACACTTACTGATGCATGTTTCAGTCCAGAATAGCTCACTAGAATATTTATTTTAAAACATTTATTTGCTGCTTTTGCAAATGCTCAAAATGGTTTGCAAGCTAAAATGATATTCTCATATTAAAATAACACCACAATACAAGATAAAAGCACCATAATATCTTAAGGAAATGCACTCACAACTTCTCGGCAGACATGAGTCAAAATGATAGATCATTCTGAAGCATGGGAGTTACAGCAAGGACTCTGCTTTTAGCCATAGATACTCTAGTCTCAAAGAGAAGGCATGCCATGCAGGGCATGAACTGCCAGTTGTGACCACCCATGAGGGCCAATTATAGGAAGAACCAGTTCCTCAGCATATGTGGGTTATACTCTGTGTACACAACGCTTCCCTCATGTTCAGCAAATATGTGAAGGGCATGTTTAAAATGTTAATGAGAAAGCACCTTACACATGTTCAACTTTTCCTCACAACTGGAAGCTGTGGGCCAATCATGATCCCAATTGTAAGGAAGAACTCTACATAATGTCTAATGTGTTACATTTCTATACTGCCCAATAGCCAAACCTAGCTGAGTGGTTCACAAAAATTACAACCCAAAAATACAACCTAAGAAAAATGTAATATAAAACCTTTAACATACATTACAGAAAATAGCTAAAACATACAACAAAAGACCAGGAACTGAGAAAATAACTGACATTAAAGGCCCCACTATATGCTTTCAAATGCCTGGGAGTAGAGGAAAGTCTTAGTCTGGTACCAAAAAATAATGTTGAGGCCAGGGGAGCTCATTTGGGAGAGTATTCCACAATTGGGCTGCTACTGAGAAGGCTTTTCCTTCTGCAGGATCAGCAAGTATGGCTTTTGTGGATATTGTTTATATACAATGTCAATTTTTCACAGGGATGTGAACTCAAGTTATCTGCCCCCCACTGTAGAGAACTGGGTGGAAAATGTGGTTAATAGTTACTAGCATTTATGTTTGCTGTGTAATAATCCTTACAACAGCCCTGTACATTTTCTCTGCATTATCCTGTCTGTCAGGGTCTTCTTGATAAAAGGAATTACCTACACCAACTCCAACACTGCAATAATTTTGGATCTATTTTGGGGGACATATCAGGGGGACAGGATCCTGTGGATCTTTGGCTGCCTCTACTCCCCTTTTAGCCATCACCGCTTATGGGACATCTCTGTCCACTGAGCTCTTTGCTGGCATATTGAGAGGCCTTTGGTAGCATAAATAATGTTCTATCTCTGGGCCTCCCTCTCTGCCAGCAAAGCAGCACTTTACAGGGGATCCCCAAACTGTTTAGGTCAGTTTGTACATTTGGAATCTTGAGACTGTGTTGTGGGTGCTCTCGCAAAGTGGGTGCCATTGGACAGATCCATTCATAAAATGGCTGCCATGGTGGACATGGCCAGTCACAAACACTCATTTCCCAGAAGGCAAAGTGGCGAGACTTCATGGGAGGGAAACCTCAGGGCTTCTGAGGTGATGGCATCGAGAGCCAGTGTGGCCTGGTGGTTAGAGTGTTGGGCTGGGACTCAGGAGACTCAGGAGACCTGGGTTCAAGACCCCACTCAGCCATCAGACAAGGAGACTGCCTCCCACCTACCAACAACCAACCATCTGCCAGAAGTTGCATCCCATCCCCAGATGTCCCAGATAGAGGCATCACCTGATGGGGGTCATTTGACTCCTCTATGGATTTGTCTGTTTAGCCCCTGCCATACATGTGGGGCACTGGAAGCAGTTAGATACAGGGGTTAAAGATGTCAATCACTGAGAAATCCAGCCCTTTTGGGCTTTCTGGACTTTCGTGGCACACTTGCCTCAGTTTGCTTTTGTGACCCAAGCCACACGGTTTTACAGATTATTTTGGTCTTGGCTTAATTTGTGCAAATTGGGATTTGCATACATTTTGCCTGTAAATTATGCATAATTTACAGACAAATTTGGGCAAAAATTTTAATGAAAAATTCCACCAGCTGGCCTGGCCCATTGCACATTGAGTAGGGCCAGTTGGTGGAAGAAACAACAGAGTCTGGGGTGGGGTGGGGGCTGAGCTGACAAAAGCTTATGAAGCTCCACCAGCTAAACAAATCCCCCAACATCCCTAACTGGAGTTCAGGCTTAGTCAGGAGGGGTCAACATAGTGGTCGGGACACAACACAGTCAAACACTCACATGCATTACACAGTCTGAAAGCAGAGTCACAGGAGTCTAAGGGTCAGTAGAACAGAGCACCCATCACAGGGCAAGGTCTGGGAGGCTAGGTAGCAGATGCGGGATCATTTCCAAGCCCATCCGAAGATGTTCCAATTCAAAAGTCCTACCCTGGATGGAGGGTTTCTCTATTGGGATCGTGTGATCCCTCTACGAACTCCTCAAGCTATTGTGGTTGAATAGGAAGAGGTGGCATGATGAGTTGGTAGACAGGTCACATGACCTCATCACATGATCCCTTCCTCCAGTGAAGGACTTCTGGGCATGGGATTGGAAATGGCCCCTCTGGGTTGCTTCTATTTCCCCACATGTATAGCAGGGGTCTCCACCCCCATCCTATTGGTCCATGGAGGTATGATGACTTCATCTAGGAATCACATGATTCCCATTCAGTGATCCCTCTTTCTGGGGCACGACTCCAGAAGTGGGACTTCCAGGGATGGGGTCGGACTTTCAGCAGAGGTGGAGTTAACCACCTCTCCCATTAAAATATGGTACAGGGCTTCCAGTTTGTTGCGATGTAGCCTTTTTCACTCCTCTGGTGCATGTCATGCCCAGGGCTTGTGTGGGGGATATGACCTCTCTCTGCCCCACTGCAGGCTAAATCAGCCACAGAGATGATATCCTGATGAGGCACCTTATGGGCATTGCAGACCTACCCCAGTACCAAAGGCCCAGTGGAGGGTGGTGCCACTGGCATGCGGACTCCCAGCTTGCCCTGAGAGGAAAAGAAACAGAACCAGGTTCTCCAAGACAAGAAGTTGTTTGTCTTTTTTGTTTTTGATTGTACCATTTTAGTGATTTTGTTTGAATGATTTCATGTAAGCTGCTTTGTGAGGTCAGTCTATGAAGCAATATATAAAAACCATTAATAAACCAATACCCAGTTGCTCATTGCATGAATGGTGTCATGGCTTTTTTGGCTCTCAGACTGAGAATTTCTGGAAGGCCACTGGGGCTTGGCCATTCATCTAATTCAAGGCTCTGAGCTCTAAAGCACAAAACCATTCTTTTGAACTCCAATAAAGATGGTCCTGGGGGGGGGGGCACCATTTTGCAGCAGGGACAGAAGGTCTGGTGAGTGCCAAAAGATTAGTGGATTCAGCATTCACACTTATTCTCCTCTTCCCTGATTTCTCTTGTTTGAAATAAACTCTGGGTGGAGATAACAGCTGCACTTTAAATCTGACCTCTTTTCAACATTTCTTTTTTCAAGCTAACATACCACTGTCTCTGCTCACTGCAACTCCTTTGTTCAGATTTTAAGCTTGCTCAATGTAATGCAATTTACACTGTTGGCCATTGGGAAATATTTAGGAAATTGTTGTAGTGTTTAAGTTCAGTGAAATTGAACTGACTTGGAATGCACTTACACTACAAAACCATTTTATTAGCTAAAGGACAGTTTCTATTGAACACATACTTTTATATCAGATTTGGTGCCAGGACCGGTTATTGTTTTCATCTGTGACAACAGAAATGTTTGACTGAGGGCCTGCGACTGCTGTGACCACTTTTCTCTGTCGTGATGACAATTGCAGAAAGTAGATTCTACATTTTAGAGTGTGAACATAGGAGAGTAGTAATAATTTTTCCAATCCTTATTTATTATTTATGTATTACGTAATTTGTTGGTCTGAGAATGCCTTCAGAGGAAAACAAAATCATCCCCACCAATCTTCTTCAGTTCCTTTCCTCCCCTCTGGGCTATGGGTGGAGATTCAGGCCTTTGTATTCCTCCCCTCCCCTCCTAATTAGCTTCTGGATTCTGCCAGTGTTGTTTTAAGTTCTGCATCCTGTGTGTAACTGGAATGATATGGATATTTCCTCTGATGCAGGGGGCAGGGAAGAAGACCATAGCTTTCTCTATGGTGACAGCCTGGCTATGGAATTCCCTCCCAGGAGAGATTTGGTTGTTCACACTATTATTCAGGCAATAGTTAAAGACATATTTATTAGTACAAGCTTTGAGAGGTATAGGCAAGCCTTTTATCTGTTTTCTGGCATTGTAGTGATGGTCTTATTGTATTTCATTGTCTATTTGTACTTAGTGGTGTTCATGTGCCATATTATTTTTATATAGGATCTTAGCTGCCCTAGGCTCCTTGCAAGGAATGAAGAACCTAAATATAAATAAATACATCAGTAAATAAAAATTGTGTGAACCACATCATCGGTGATTTCAGACATTGGTGTGATGACAAAGCCAATGACAAAAATGGTAATCACACATCAAAGGTAAAATTCATATTATTATTTAAGCCATTTAAAATGTGAAGGTGGTAATTTGTAGCTTCTGGACACATGGTGAAGCTGAGATTTAGTCAGCTTCCTGAGATTTCTGAGCAGCAACTGTGGGAAGCACTTGGTATAACGCAACTGCTTCTGCTTCCTGTGTATAGTCAACTGCTTTCTTATACGCTATGGTAGGGATGCAGAGACTGTATGCCTCCTGATATTCTGGACTACAACTCCCATTATCCCTCAATATTGGCTTTGTTGGCTGGGGCTGATGAGTACTGCAGTTGAACAACATCCCCGCCATATAGTAATTTTTTGGGTGACAACCAGGTGCCTTCCAACCACGCACACAGACGTAAAGCTAGCTCAAACTCATGTTTAGGAGGCACAATTTACGCAGTGTTGCTGTCTACAGAGAGGGGCGAATCAACGCACTTCAACCCAAACGCTCCCTTCCCTTTTGGCCTTGTACTTTCTCGTTGCTCTTGTCTGCCTTGAAGGGAATCGAGCGAATGGCCCGACTCATCCGTCAGTCGCCACCCCCAGCCCTGCACCCGCGCCCCGATTGACGTATCGCAGTGCCAGAAGCTTTGTCAACAGGTGATCCCAGCCGGCTGTATAAATAAAGGAGGTTCGGCGAGGCTGATCTCCATTTCAGCACCATGGAGAGCTCTCGTCTGCTCTCTCTGCTCGGAGCCGCTTTAGTGCTGCTGGTGGGAGCGAACGGGCAGGAAGAGACGGAGCTCCAGCCGCGAGCCTTGGACCTCTATTCCACCATAGAGGACACGTCCCACGAGAAGGAGCTGGTAGGTTCCAGAACAGGAGCGCTGCGCCAGGGAAGGGTGTGTAGGGGCAGGTGAGGAGAGGAAGCGGTGGCGGCGGGGGTAGTCGTTACAGTGCCTAGCCAGGCGCTTGTTTCCTTTGCTTTGCATAGGGAGCAGTCAGTCTCCGGAAAACTTTGAACACTTATAGTCAGTGGAGGCTGGTGGCTCCGATGTTCAGTGGAGCGGTGAATCCGCTCCGAGTTTCAGTCAGAACTTTAAAGGAGCGATCCACGGTTCGCACTTTGGCTAGCTCCTTTAGGGTTCTGACCGGTTCTGTACTGCGTATAGCACAGCACCTGTAGGCAACCTGGCGCCTTCCAGATATATTGGACTACAAATCCTATCAACCTCAGCCCCAACACAAATAGGGATCATGGGACCAACCCGTTTGGGGGGCGCCAGGTTGCCTATCCCCATTAATAGGGAGATGTTCTGAATACGAAGGATGGTTGGAACAGAAACCCGAGAAGGAGGAAAGGGTGAAAGGGGGGTATCGCGTCTCCTGCCTCCGTAGTCCGTGGAAGGCAGCCCCGGTTTGTCTCCGAGTCTCCGGTGCTTCCCAATTTCTACCCGGTCCTTCCCCGCTCCCGGCATGGTTTGCCCGATCTTTTGACCGGGAAGGTTTGTGTGTCTGCAGATCGAGGCGCTGCAGGAAGTCCTGGAGAAACTGAAAAGCAAACGGCTCCCGCATTATGAGAAGAAGTACGGCCAAGTCCCCATGGTGAGTGGCTTTGGATCCCATCCCACCAAAGGAGAAGGGGCAGTTTTTAAGTAGGATGTTTCTCTGAGCAAAACCAGGTTGGTGGGGAGAAAGTCGAAAGACCGGTTTGTAATTCTGAAAACTGAACGAACGGCTCTGACTCTGCTGGACTCTGTCAATCTGCAGGAAACCCGCAGATGTTCATTCACTCTGAAGTAATTGCCATTGGGAATTGCATGTGCTGCGCCCCCCCCCCCCCCAAATCGCTTTGTAGCTTTCCTTGTAGTAAATGTTGGTTAAACTTCCCAGCCCTCATTCCTTTCCTTCTTTTCATTCATCCCTATAGGTATATTAAGGCTGCAATTGTGTAAAACACCTGGGAGTGAACCCCACTGAACTCAGTGAGGCTTACTTCTGAGTAGACTTGCATAGTATCACATTGCATGTTTACTGGAAAGTCAGTCCTAGCGAGTTCAGTGGGGCTACTCCCTCCCAACCAAGTCTACATAAAATGGTAGGTTTAGTATTCTTTGCCTACTTTGTTATAACCCGTGAGATGGATCCTGGAATATATGAAAACAAAATTCCTTCTCGGTTTCAATAGAGGACTTGATCCCCCCTTTTTTGTGTTATTAAATTAGTAGAAGATGGATTTCTCTCTAATTCACTTCACCTCTAACCCTTCATTCAACCCACATATTGGGTGTGGGGGGGAAGTGCATGTGTGTGTGTGTGTGTGTGTGTATGTGTTGGTGTAAAAAAATCTCATACAATTTCCTAAATGTTATTCATATTTAAACTTCCCAATGCTGATATTTGAGCTTTGAATGGATTTTCATATTGGTAGTTTTTTAACACTTAACATTTGGCAGCACAACCTGTAGTTTGGTCAAACAATAGTGTATCAAATTCAAATATTGCATCTAGTCCACTCTACAACACATTTCTCCAGGAACTGTGCTTGTGAGCTTCCAGATGAGGACTAGAGGTGTATTAAGGACTTTAATGTTATTTCCCTAGAATCCTCAGTACTGTAAGAGGACATCAAATGAACGATTCCTCTCTTCCATTCATTTGATCTTTTATGTTATGGAATATTGGAATATTAATTTGAATCCTAAAATAAATGAATAAATCTGTACATGAAAATACAAATCTCAATTTTTGAAAAATAAATGTTGAAATTGTATTGGTGCAATTATGTTTGTTTGCTTACATTGTTCTTCTAATCCTGCACTGTGTCCTTTGTCTAACTGTCGGTTACTGTCAATGGTAGTGTGATGCTGGAGAGCAGTGTGCAGTGAGAAAAGGAGCCAGGATTGGAAAGCTCTGTGACTGTCCCAGAGGAACATCTTGTAACACCTTTCTCTTGAAGTGTTTGTAAAGAAATGCCCCATCCCCAGCCACTGGAGAACAAAGGAATAGCCAGCTGCCTTGCCTGAGGAATCATACCTGGAATACGGTGGTGGGCAGATGGGTGGGTGGGGGTGGAATATGGTCTCCATCACAAAAACAAAAATGGGGGAAAGAAAACAGTTAAGAAGTTTAACTGTGTCTTTTAGGATGTCTGATATTTTCTGTACCACCATTTCTTCTCCATTTTGCCATTTATGCCTCTCCTCCCTTCCCTGTTCTTTCCATGTGTATGTATTTCTGTGCAAAGATACTGAACTAATATTTTGAAAATTGTATTTTTGTATGTGGCAAATCCTCATGAAAATTAGATCTAGAGAGCATTCATGATGTCATCTATATTCTTTGTGGTAAATGAACCAGGAGAAAAGGAGGACAGGTGGAAAGGGTATAGCATATTAAATAACAGATAGTAGAGAGCTTTTAATACTTCCCCCACTCCTATTAAAGAAGAAATGTTCATTACACACCACAGAAAATATAAAATAGTAACTCAACCATGGCAGCATTCTAAAACATCCTGTTGGCAGGTTTCTTTGTTTCAGTTTGGTAGAAGCTTCACCCAGTGCCTCCATCTTCTTATTTGGGGAGTCAGCTTCTTGAACAAATGGGAAAAGAAGCTACATGTATACTGCATGCTAGGATTCCTGGAAGCTAAGATGCAAACAGAAACTGGGAATGCTTTTTTCTTGACATAATGTGCATTGGATCAGCATTTGGTGATGTCATTTGAAGGGGTAATATATAGACAGTAACCAGATTGCAAGCATGTGTCAAGATGGTGACTCAGTAGTGAAAAGTTCCAGTGAGTACATCTGGATTGATCACCTACAGCCAATCATCAACCCAGATCATATTCTTTCATGTCTGCTTCTTAGTTACTAAATGCATGAGGTATAAAAACAGTCCTACGTTGACATATTGGGTTGGTTTTGATTTGGAGTAGGTTTTAAAAATCTGGAAAAACGCGCGTGTGTGTGTGTGTTTTAACAGAGTTGTCAAACTAGGCTTCCAGGGAGCCACAAAGTTCTATTGGAAAAGAAGAAAAGGTAAAATGTTCCTCTGTATAAAATGCAGTTGTTGGACCTACTTTGAAATTGGTGAAAAAGTACACATGTTCAAGGATTGCAAGGGCCTTCTTCAAATCAGTAACAGTGCCTATGATTTCACCAACACTTTTTGTCGATAAAACACCCTGCTAATGGATGTGTCTTTGGTCATTGTCCACATGAGGTTGTTTTGGGGACCCAATGCACAAATTTGTTTCAGCTAATTACTGTAAACAACATGGCCTTATGCTGATCTCTGTGTTAAGTCTTGGCAAGCAATTGAGAAGAATCTGGCCAGGTATCAGAAACTTCATGTAGCTCACATAATCTGTAATACCCTCAAATTTTAGGCACCACTTTCCATACATCTCAAACAGCACTAAGACATCAAACATGCAGTGCACAAAACTCTTCATATGGTGATGCCTTTCAACCAGGGACCCTCACAACAACAGCAATGCCTACATCAGTATATATCACCTCTAGTGGAATGTTTTCATGCATCTAAGGGTATTCAGAACATACAGAGATACATACATAAATATGAACATTTTATAAGATAATTGAGAACATTGTATGCGGAGTTGGTGGTAGGCATAGCTGGAGCTGTGAGAATAGAGCTGTGAGAATAAATATGTAATTGATGAGCCCTAATGATTTAAAAGCACATGAAACAGATTACTTCTATAACAAGGTACATCTCATACATTTAGATGTTTTTCAATCATGTCCCATTGTCTTTTAAGCCTTTATTTGATTGTTAATAAAATCACTGTTACAAGGCCCATTTTTAGTGTTGTCATTTCCCCCCTTGTTTGAATATCTCCAGAGATTTGGGAATGATCATATTCAGGCATTTTGGATGGATATTTGTGCTTTTACTTGGATAGAGATTGTCTACAAATTAACCTTATGCTCTATCACAGGGCTGGTGAACCTATGGGGGTCTCCAGACACTGATGAACTCCTTTAGGCCAGGCTAGCTTGGAACTGATGGGAATTGGAGCTCAACAACACCTGGACAGGCACAGTTTCCCCTGCCCTACCCAGTCAGGACTCTCCTACTATCAACTACAGTTATCTGTAACATTTTAGAAAACAAGGGACACTGTTTTTGAGGGGGGGAAGGGCAGCCATTGGCTGTAATACATCGGTGTTTAAGTGGTCACTTGGGATGGATGGTAAATATTTAGCAGCACCAAGGAAGCTGTGTGCTCTTAGAGTTGAACATGGTCCAAGGATTGTACTCTTGCATCCTGTGTGATATAGCAAGGATTCCTTGTCCACCTTTCTGGGGACATGGTGAAACAGTGGTGTGTGTGTTGCACTCATTCTGACACAGAGGACTGCAAACAGTCCAATTATACTCTAATGGCAGCTCATAAAGTTAAGTTGCCTTGGCATCAAAATCCTGTCCCTGTGACTCTTAAGTGGCAATTGTATTCCTGTCATACCACATGCACAATGTCACACTTGTACTCTGCTTTGATTAATCCATAATAACAGTACTTTCTAGTTCTGTACTCACACTCACCTATAAGAAGATGAATTCCACCTTCAATTATAAGTGTACATTGACAAAAAGCCATCCTTTAAATACTAAAACCCCATAAGGAGTAAAACTAACAAAGGCTGAAAATCAGCATTAAGTGAGCTTGAGAATAACTCCTTTAAATGCCACCTTCCATGTAACAGTGTGCACAGGACAAGCAGGATGCACTCCAATTCCATTCTTATGATCTGACAGAAAAATCCTTAGTCATTGTTATCAATTTCTCAAAGTCCTTTCTCTAGCCTGCTAATTTTAGTGTAGGTAGAATAGTGTTGTTTACGATGATTTACAGGCAACCCCTGACATCACACAGCTTTGAACTTAATTTATAATAAACATAGCATGCAATTAATTAAGGAAAATATATGGACACTCTGAAATGTGTGAGATTATTGAAAAAGGATTGTACAGAAGTAAGACTGAAAGCATAGCTCCTAGTCAAATATTTAGCCTACTTTTTATATAAAAATGAAGTCATACTATAAATTGTCTTATACAGGTTTGGAGTCTGAAGGTCCACTTGCCTATATAGCTACATGGCAGATGAACTGAGTTCTATCAGAAATGGAGAAGCCTTCTTGCCTCTTCCTAGCAACTGCTACTTTGGCTGATGGCTCAGTCTAGGCTTGTCATAACCTCCAGCCCTCAGCCCTTCCAGTGTGCAGAAGAGGATTCTGATGAGGGTGAGGCATAGGCTGCTTCCTTGGGGATAGGTGGTTCTCCCACTCAGAGGACACAGCCCTGACTCAGGATGAATCCCCAGCAGACCCTTCATCTCCCCAGTATCACAGAAGTCTCAGACTACAACATTCAGAGGAGGGCACTTTAACAATCTAGTCAGCTCTTCTAGGAAGAGTGGAGCTGACTACAGTATAGGTCTTCAGTTGGCTTTAGCTCCCTGCTGACACAACATCCTCCTATTGTCTAAGAGGAGAGAGAGTTCCAGTCAGCAGGATCCATGTGGAGCTTGCCAAAGTCCTGTTTCCTTTCTGGCTTGATCTGATTGTCATCAGATGCTATCAGCTTCCCCTGTAAGCTCCAAGGAAGCACAAGGCTGATCTTCTCTTTGCTGGTGTTCTTGTTAGTAGGTAATGGAGTGTCCTCCCAGTAGCATTGTTTTCTTTGTGAAGTGATTGGGGTGCAAGAAGGACCTTCCCTTTGCTACCTGCAGTCACAGGGCAACTCACAGAATTATAATTCCCAGAATATTGGGGTTAAGTGTCATAAAGATTAAGCAGCTTTGAAATTAATTTAAACATGTTCAAAAAATATGGCCGTAAATGAAGGCTATTGCTTAAAGAAAGCATGCTTGGCAGCCCTACAGCCAGCAGTTCTAAAAAGCAGCTTATGAGTTTGTTCTGCATTGCACACATGCCCTGTTCCTGACACTGCTATGCTTTCCTGCCTTGAGAATATGATCAAAGGGACCTATAATTAACTAACAAAGATCTAGTTTGGTCTTTATATTGATCTTATTATTGTCTTCTATGCTTAACATTGTCTTGCATGATGGAATTAAGAAAATATGGGTTTGTGAGTGGTTGCTACTGAAATAACTTTAACAGCGTTTTTCTGATAGAGAAATACAGCAACTAAGCTTAGAATAACCTAGTTTTACCAAATAATTATTCTGTGAATGGTTACGGGAGAATGTGAAAGTCCAAGGGATCATTTAATGGTTCAGAACACTGCTCCAATAATTTCAATTACCCAGACACACGTTTCAGGTTTCACATCAGTTCACTCCACTTGGCAATGTTGTAGCACCACAATCCACAAAGGAAAGCTTTATTATAACAACCAGATTATCTTAATGAAAAACATACCACAAAAATAAGCTCAGGAAATAATTTAAAAATGCAATGTATCCAGGCTAAGTTAATTACATTTAGTTAGTCAAGACTAACCCGGGTCCCATTGATTGCAATGGGAGCTAATATAGACCCTGTTCAGATGACATACTAAGCCAAGGTGGTTAAGTATTTTGAGCTAAACATTATTGCTTAGTGTGTCATGTGAACCATGATTTAGCATGTCATGTGAACCATTTTTAACCGTGGCTACATAACCACAGTTTAAAGATGCTTACTAACCATTTGCCGCAAAAGGGTTCTTGGCCTAAGCATGGCTTAGTGTGTTGTCTGAACAGACCCAAAGTCTGGATCCAACCCAACAAATCCAAATCTTATTGTAAAAGTCAGGGATGTTAAAACTCTTTCAGTCCGAGGGTTGAATTCCATTTCAGAGTAGGCAGGGCTTAAGGCAAAGAGTAGGGCGAAAAATGCTAGCATTTTTTAGCTTAATTTTTATTTATTTAATGTTGTTTATTTAGTACTGGCTCTGACTGCCAGTAACTAAGCCTTAGGGGAGGCATTTCAACCTTTTATAAAAGTGGGGTGGGAGCTGCACAAAAACCAGGAAACCCACCAATAAAACAGCGGTTGGGAAAAGGTGGTGTGGCCTTCTAGAGAGACAAGGAGAGGCAGACTTGGTAGATGGGTCTGACGTTCTCCACCCTGACATAGATGCGTATTTACAACAACAACAACAACAACAATAACAACAATAATAATATTTATTTCTAATCCGCCTTTCCCTCCAGACTGTGGCGGGGAACAACAATAAAAGATAAAACATTAAAAACAAATAAAAATCAATACATTATTAAAAACACGACATGACAAAGACAGGAGCTACAAGAGCCTGGCAGTTTCTAGAACAATACTGAACAAGTTACACAGGTCCTGTTCAGAAGACACCTTAAACCACAGCTTTAACCACGGTGAATAAGGCAAAAAGCCTTATTCACCATGGTTAAAGCCATGGTTTAAGGTGTCTTCTGAACATGGCCACAGTAACCCCATAATAACCAGATTGCAATTCTGGTCTGAAGAACCTTGGCCCACTTGGACTTTATTGGTGGCTTCTATAACATTGGCTGAACAGTCACACAAAACAGTTAAATCAATTTGAAGTTTCCATTAGGAATCTGTAAAGTGTTACTTAGAGGTGACATTCTATTTATGATGATTAGCTAGCTAATGAGAGGGTTAAATGTCTAAAGTTGCCTAACTCCAAAATGAGTAAGTTGAAAACTGTAAAGCCAGGATGTCTTGAACCAAAATAACACAAATGAAAACAAAGCCAATATGGAAAATATACATGTGATGTAGTTATATGCCCTATGGAAAGGATGCCTTCCTTCCACTCTACCAGTTCCTTGACAGTGACAGTGTGTCTGTCGAGCTGCCTCCTCTGTAATTTCTGCTGTATCTTTTTCAGTAGGAAGGCTGTGCTGTCACCCAACACAATGACACAGACCATGGTGAGACATTATTGGATGATTTAAGCCTTTCATAGTTAATTCAATCTAGCATTTGCAGGTGCCTTGCGTCACTAATCTAACGGGTAATAACATTCCGCAGAATAATCAGCAAGTGTGACAATAGCATCTTGGGGTGTGTGGTGGTGGTGAAACGATTAGTATTCTTTGGAATAACAATTCTATGAAGACACAATTTGCATAGGTTCAGCTAGCATTGTCAAGTGTTTCAATGAGTACTCAACTTGCAGGGCAGATACAGATACGCGTGTATCGCACCAAAGTCAATGGTACTTTGTATGTGTGCTACTCAACAGCACACATATAAAAAGCAACGGTTTACTTGCACTTATTTTACATTAGCAACTGTTGCGAAGTTATTAACCAGATATGGTTGGCTCCACAGTGTATGATAGAATATGCACTTTTTAAAGAAATAATAAATTAGGAAAACAGGACAATTGCAATAAAATCAGTTCGTCATTTGTTAATGCTCCTGGTGTGATGTCTGATATTAAGTGCTCAAGTGCATTCAGTCTGAGACCACAACGAAAAGTCGACTTTTCTAGGAGCAGCAATGGTCCCCTCTACAAGATTTCAGTTTGACGTCCGGTTGTCCGATTATGCGCATCTTCTCCCAATCACTTTTACGCCTAATCCCTATACACAGGAGGCGGTGAAGCGCATTACCGGTTGTATGAAACGCGCTTTAAAGTTGTTTTCATGCGCAGCATCGCTTGTTTACATGGTCATAAGGCTCTTTAACTCCTGCGGTAAATTAAAACTTGCTATTTAACGCGCATTCGATAATGCGCATAATCGAACAGAAAAAGTGCCTTAACCCCCGATTTGCGCTCCGTTCATGTGGAGGTAAAATTGGTAATGTGCTTTGAAAGAGCTTTAAATCGCTCTTGTAGAGGCACTCCTAGTTGAAAGAATTGTGGAGAGTGGAGTGATTGTGTGGTAGGTCTGTGTGTCTCTGAGTAGCAGTATAATATCTGGATGACTCGCTGTCTGCTCTTTGGGTGTATGTGTGTGTGTGCTGTGTGACTGTGTTACGTATTCCACGTTATAATGTGCAGCAGTACTATTAGTATACACTTTCAAATTCCAATAAAGTGTCATCCACTCAATCAGAGATGAAGCAGAAGTATGATAAAGCTCAAGTTGTGCCCCTCCAAGGCATTTTCTGGGGAGAGGTAGAAGTAACAAGGTAAGTTCTCCACCCACAAATCCAACTTTAAAGGTGCCATGCACCCTGCAGCACCTATTTGTCTGTAATTTGGCACATTTTACTCTCTCAGATGGGGCAATTAATTTAATATAATTCTACAAAAAAGGGGGGAAAAGATTGCCCAGGGGTGTAATCCTGGTTGAGGAATACTGTGAATTGTAGGCCTTTTTTCTGTCTAAACATGCATAGTATTGCACAGTAAAGTAATCTGCAGCCCACAGGGTAAAAATGTTGCCCAACCCTGGTTTATTAGTTTACCCCTATCTACATGCTTTTTGACAATCTTAAAGAACTCTCAAAGGTTAGTGAGAAAAGACTTATCTTTGCAGAAGCCATGTTGATTCTTCATCATCAAGACTTGGGCTGAATTCGGACGACACAATAAGCAACTGGGGGAGGGGAGACAATCGTCAGTTGTTTTGACTATTGTGTCATCCGAATGCTGCCATAGTCAACTCAGCGCTGATCCTAATCCACACCACAGTTGATTATTTATTACCATGTTGTGTGGGGAGTACCCCCTAGATGAACAACTGTAAAGTTTATTATTACCCCACCATTGACTATCATGTTGTCTGAATTCAGCCTCTGTCTTCTATATACTTGACTATTGTATCTTTAATAATGTTCTTCACCAGTTTATCCAGAACCAACATTAAGTTAACCAGCTAGTAATTTTAAAATTGTTGTTAAAATTACTGTGAGTTCTTAGCACCCAAGAATGGATTACATGATTCTGCGCAGAAAGGAACTCCTCCACTGTCATGAGGAGTGAAGTACAACATTCTGGGAAGCAAGGAAACCCCATTTCTCAAAGACTTAACATTTACATGACCAATACGCCAACTAAACATGGGAACTATAGCTCTGGTGATACCTTACTGGTGTTCCATTTATATAACAGCTGTGCCACACATAGCTTAGTGGAGATTTGAACCTCTCTCCCTCTTTCTCTCTTTCTCTTTCAGTCTCTTTCTTTTTCTTCCTCCTCCCCTCAAATCCTCAAAGCTTTGTCTGGATCTATACAGTTAGTCCATACATATGATCGAAATATCTTGGGTTTACTCACCCTGAGTAGCTTGATCATCTGTATCATTCTATCAATGGTAAGGGTGATTTTACTACACATCAGGTGCAGATGTGTGGTAAAATGCATAGTAGAATTTATGGTAAGATGGTATCATATCAGACACCTGAGTAATGTAGCCAAATCATTTTCATGAAATACTTTGAATAGCATTTTTATGATCGTACTGTTTCCATGTTCCATCACACCTTAGTTTCCTGATCCATAAGAGGATCAAATGATGTACACTGGGTTACCAAGTGGTCTCCTATTCAAGACTTCTTAGCTTCAGAAATGGAGTACCTCAAACATCTTCATACTATTAACAGGGCCTCCAGCACTTGGGCTGTGCAGTGCAATCCTATATATGTTTATTCAAAAATCCCATTGTGTCTAATGAGAGTAACTCCCAGGTTATGTGTGTGTAGGATCACAATATAAAGCAGTTAACTTTACGAAATAAAGAAATATTTTGCTTTCCCATGTAAAATGGCAATCGAAGCCCAAAGGAACTGGGATGTAAAAATATCTACATGTTGTTTTTATTGTGTTCTCAGTTTCACACTTCGTTGGCAGCATTAGACTGTCACTTTTTTGCAAGATAGACACACTTCTTTCTATTTTAGGATATTATTCACTCCTCTACAAATGAGATTAAAAATAGTTTCCATCTTTCTCTTCAGCAAATTTGAGAAATGGTAGTTAGTGCCAGTGGCTGAGATGTCTAAAAAGGCTTTGAGAGAGGAGGGGAAGAGAGGTCCCTGCATATTTCACACTACTTATGATTATTTCACACTTAGCAGCACCTGTGTTGGGTGAATGGCCCTCCAGATGTTGTTCAAGTGCAACTCACATCATCCCCACCATTGGCTCTGCTGCCTAGGGCTGATGGGAGTTGCAGTCCACCAACAACTGGAGGAACACACATCCCCCCGCATCCCTGACTAATATCTTTGATCAGAACTACTCACTAAAAGTGCTGGCCTATGCATGCCTACCTAAAAGCAAATGTTGCCCAAAAGTTCCAGGCTCTTTTTCCTAGGAGATATTCCAATTCCCACTAAGAAGCACAGACTCCAAAGATCCGATCCAATGCACTTTTATTATGTTTGGCTGAGCGGGTGCACTCTAGTAAGCTGGTCACACCTAGGAGCACGCAGTCTCCCTCTCTTATACTATACAGTATAAGATCTACGTCACTACTTTATACAGTGCAAGCGCAAGCAAAACCCAATGCATTCCAACGAGAGAGTCACTGCCCTTTGACACACTGTTGAAAGACACTGCGCATGTTTCAACTGTTGCTGGGTTAAATTCTGTAGCTTCTGATAAGGTGCGCTGATGGCCTTGCATTAGGAGGCTCTTCAGACAAATGCTAAAACCAGATGAAACCAGGCTTGTGGCAAGGCCCTATCTGCCACGTACGCACTTTGAATTTTCCTTCAGCCTTGAGCAAGCGTTCCCAGCGTTCTGTACTTGTAAGCAAAGATGGCTACACTTTGGCTATCACAAATCCTATCGAGTTCAATGGCACTGCCTCCCAAATCAGTATAAATAGGACTGTGATAAAGAATTAAATGAGGGTATGTACTAGCTGTGCTTAATCAAGGCATAAATCACTTGGATAGGGCACAGAATGTGGCTGTTTGAGTTATGCTGATAACATTGCTGTACTATATAAAAAAGAAAATAACCAGAACAAATGCTCTCTCTCTCTCTCTCTCTCTCTCTCTCTCTCTCTCTCTCTCTCTTGCAATGTAATTTTGAGTATAGCCACGAGCAGGTTCTTGAATCTTACTTTGAATATTTCCTCCCTTGAAGTCTCTTTAGCTACCACCCTCTTGCTGTAAACTGAAATGACATCTCTGCCCCATGGTAATGAAATTCATTATCTTGCATGAGGCGGATTTCTAGTTCCTTATTCCCAGGTCCCAGTACCTTGTTTGACACAAAGCTGCACCAGGAACCGGCGTTCATGTGACTCTGCACCCCTAAAAAAGTGGTGGCCTATCTCATATCATACATCTCCATGATGGAGAGATGGTCCCCTTTGATATGCACCTGCAATCTCTGATCAAAAGCTTTGTTTAGGTTGATAACCAAACATATAACTTATGCAGCAGGGCAGGGGAATCCGCCCACCCAGCTTAATTGCAGGAAATCAGCCAGTGAGAATACAATATTTTCCCCTCTGCTTCATCTAAATGAACCTCTGGCCTGTGGGCTGGAAAGCTGCTCTCAGGGGTTTCCCTTCTGGCCCATGAACTTCTCTGTCAGGCCCAGAATCTTCTTGCTAGCAGATTGGGGAGAAGTGCTCTGCACTGAGAGAGGGGAAAGGGCTTCGCTCCAATCTGTTGCACTTTGGAGATAAGACCGTTTCCCTGCCCCAGTGCTGAAAGAGCATCTTTTAGATCCTCCCTGCTGCAGATCAGAAACAAGCCCTCTTCCTGCTGTGTGCTAGAGAGGAGGAAGGGCTTATTTCTGACCTGCTGCAGCCTTGCCTTGGTGCCGAGAGATGCATTTTAGCATTGGCGCTGGGAGCAGGTCTCATCTCCAATCCACTGCCTCTCTCAGCACTGAGCCTCACTCAGCGCTGAGCAGGGAAAATGCACACACTGAGCAGGGAAAATGTCACGCCCCTCAGCTGATGTTCACGGATCAAGTGAGGAAGTAGGGCTGGGGAGGGTGTCTCTGGCCAGATCTACACCAAGCAGGATAAAGTGGTATCAAAGCAGTATGAAAGTGGTATATAAAAGATAGGAGCCACACCAAGCAGGATAGAGCAGTATATGGTATGTGTCAATGGACCCCAACAGTTGTCAGTTATGTACTTCAATACCGCTGTAAAGCAGTAGTGTGGCTCCTGCCTTTTATATACCACTTTCATTCCACTTTCATACTGCTATATCCTGTTTGGTGTAGATCCGGCCTCTGTCTCTGTCTGTGAATGGTATGCGTGAATGGTGTGGATGAGAGAGAGTGAATGATGTATGTGTGTAAATGAGGTGTCTGTGTAAATTAGGGCTGTTCATGGATGGGGGATTCCCCCCCCCCCAGGGGCTGATTCAGAGCTTTTGAATCAGCCCTGATCCGCCTTGGCCTGGATCCGACTCACTCTGGATCTAGAACTGAAGTGGGATTTGAATGTCCAAATTATTCAGACATCAGACAGGCTGGCCCAGGTGACCGCCCTCCCCACTTGGGCCCCCCTGCTCGTCTGTAGTGTTGCATACATGGCTGCTTTACAGCTGCCATTTCTGGAGACTTTTATGGAAATACACATGTCACTATTTTTAAAATGGCTACCCTGAAAGAAGCACAGATGGCTGCTGGCGCTCATGATGGGTCCAGGTAAGGAGCAGGGGGCTCATGCGGCTTGGAATCTGCATCCTGTGGGGGGAGCAGTGGCAAGCAGGGCGAGCAGTTGGACTGGGCCAAAGCACTTCAAAGTGTTTTTGCCTGATCCACCCGCTTTGGGCCGCTTTGGGCCAAATCCAACCCCCTCTGGATCCAAACCAATTTGGTCCAAATCTACCCACTTCAGCTTGGAATTCGGAGCTGGAACCAGAGTGGTACACAGCCCTAGTATGAATATATCTCCCTCTGTGTGAAAGTGTGTCTATGTGTGTGTGTGTGTGTGCATAGGGAAGACACATGCCAGCAATGGCTCTACCCACTTTGGGCAGTGGCTCCACCAACTGCTTGACATCCTGGCTCGGGACCATTTCAGCCCTTGGGCCAATTCAGCCCTCAGGCCAAGATGGTTTCCCATCTCTGATCTAAATACTAGATGGCCCAGAAGAATAATGGCATATTACATCATATACTCCAGGCGTGCTTCCAGATGGATGGCTCCCAGCTCAATCAATCAAAAGATGTTGCAGCTATTCCGCCTTTTCCTCCTGAACATATTTTTTTATGGTAAGAAAAAAGATGGAAGAAGCAGTGAGAGAACATAGGATGGTTACAAATGGAAGTCAATGGTAGCTCGACACTCCCTCTCTCCATTACATTCAGTGAATGAGGCAGGCCAATTGCATGATAAAAAGACTCATCTGGAAGCACTCCAGAAACAAGGAAGACAGGGCATCCTGTCTGGGTTGAGGGATTAACAAGATCAAACCTTGGTTTATTTCAGGCACAACCCTATGTATGTTTAGACAGGAAAAAAAGTCCTACAACCCCCAGCATTCTCCAATCAGCATAGCTGTTCGGCTGACCATATGCAAAGGAGGACAGGGCTCTTGTATCTCTGGTCACGCTAGGCAGGGCTCCTGCAGCTTTAACTGTTGCATTGAAAGGGGCATCTCTGCAGGTGTCATTTGTGTGCATGCAGCACCTGGTGAAATCCCCTCTTCATCACAACAGTTAAAGCTGCAGGAGCTATACCAGAGTGACCAGATACAAAAAAGGGCAGGGCTCCTGCAGCAGGTGCTGCATGCAGACGAATGACACCTGTTGAAATTCCCCTTTCAGTACAACTGTTAAAGATACAGTAGCCCTGTCCTTGAAGGGCGTTCCATTGACTGAAACTAGATTGGATCTGCCATATGTCTAGGAGCGCCTAATTATTAATAAAAGAAAGCTTGTAGGATTGGAGCACTGTTTTATGCTAGGCTAGTTCCTTCAAGGGCCAAAGTTGAAGTGAAATGTTTGAATGCAGTTTACACGTTTTCAAATTTTAAATGGTAATTGGAAGAGTGGTGGTAACGGTGGTGGTTGTGGTGGTGACTGCATGAGGAACAGGCTGCTCATTATTTTTCTAGCTCCTTTCCTTTGCCTTTAATTGTTTTGAAACTGGATCTCCTGCCTCTCTCTGAGCTCTGCTGTGCTCCAGAACTGGCACCAAAAAGACATGATTTGCCTCCCTCCCTAGTCAAGCGTGTGAGCATGCCTCCCTCTCCTGGTCAGAAGAGATATTAGCAATATTCATTTCAATGGGGGGGGGGGTGCCCAATGTTTTTATGCAAACCTCAAATGAGTGGACATTCTGCAGCAGCTGTGCACAGTGGATTATTTTATTTATTTAGGGTGTGATCCTATGCATGTTTAAACATGCAGTCTTAGTTATTTGAAAATATTTCCATACTGCCTCTCTTGGACAACATATCCAGATGGTTTATAATGATAAAACTACAACACAATTATAAGTCAAACCATCAGCTATACAACAAAGCCAGCAGCCATGAACAGCATAAAGGCAGGTTTATTGCACACACAACCCTTTTCATGTATGCTGTATTGTATGCACACTCTTCTCACATTGCAAAATAGTCCTTTCAGCATCTCCTGCTTTCCAAACAGAGACATTTCAATGCGGATTCAGAAACAAATTACGATGAGACTCAATATCCTTTCTAATAAAATTTATATTTTTCCTTAGGCAATAATAATAATAACAACAATAAAACTGCTGCAAAATAGGGAGGAATTTACATAACAATGTGAGCTTTTGATTTATGTAGTTATTGACCTCAGACAAGTACCAATCCATCCTGAGGACAGCTGAACAGCAGTTATTATTGGCCATATTGATTAAGGAAAGAATCCTTCCCAGCAATCAGCACTGGATTCCTGATAATTTAGGGACAGTAATACTTTAGAGTGAAAGAGTGAATCAAAGGTAGACGTAGCAGAGGTTCCCAATCTTGGGTCTCTCTACTTAATGGTTCCCAACATTGGGTCCTCATATGTTGTTATACTATTCCCATCATCCCCAAATATTCAATTTCCCTCCACTAGCTGGGGATGATAGGGGTTGTAGTCCAACAACATCTGGAGTCCCAAGTTTGGAAAGAGGGGCAGTAATACTTTAGAATGAAAGAGTGAATCAAAGGTAGACATAGCAGTGGTTCCCAATCTTGGGTCTCCAGATGTTGTTGGACAAAACCCCTATCATCCCCAGCTAGTAGAGGGAAAGAAACTCTTTGATAGGAATAGTAGTCTAATAACATATGAGGACCCAGTGTTGGGAACCATTAAGTAGAGGAAGAAAAGGTCCAAACAGCAGTCCCTGATATCCTGGCCCAGGCCAAACACATACACACACACACACACACACACACACACCAGGCTGGGGTGGGGAGAAGACACACACAGATGCCTACATGACCTGATTATTGATTTACTGATGGTAAAGTAGTGAACTCTGCTGCTTCAGGGTCACTGGGGAACCCTTCAGGTCACTCCACTGTTACATGATTGCAACTACACTACCACCATGGCTCCAGTACACCAGTATCAACTACACCACTACACCATTGCCACTACACTAGCACCCTGGCTCCACTACACAACTGCTACTATGCCACTACCACTACACCACTGCCACTATAGCACCACCCTGGCTTCCTTATCTCCAAACTCTGGTGAGAAATTGGGGATTAGGGAAGGGATTCCCTCACTAGTGCTATGAAGAAAACCCCTTCCGTATCTCTGCTCTCTCAGCAGAGATTGGGGATAAGGAAGGAATAGGCAGTGTTGCTGTGGTGGCAGATGGGGAGGGGCCCCGGTATGCCGCTGGAAAAGAGTTGGTGGGCCACATGCTGCCCACAGGATGCACTTTATGTACCCTGGCCCTAACTGTTAGGGGCTGGGGATACACTGAGCTGTAACTAATAGTGTCCTCCCACCAGCAGAATGGACACTGCTGACCAGCAGTGTAGTGGTAAATGTTGTGAAATGTTATGATAGCTTAAGTGGGGACCTGGAACACAATTCTGTAGTCAGCAGGCGAAATCCAACGCAACAGGAGTTTCCTCTTTTCCCACCCTGGAGTGTCCCCCAACCTCCAGAAAATATTTGGGTGTGTGTGCATGGGAGGCTGTAGGAGGAAGTGGTGTAGTGGAGCCAGGATAGTGGTTTAGTGGCAGTGGTGTAGTGGAGCGAGAGTGATGTAGTGGTAATGGTGGAGTGGTGGAGTGGCAGTGGTGGAGTGGAGCCAGAGCTCATAGGGACGTGGCTCCAGCACTTTTTCATTAGCAGCAGTGGAGGCTGGTGGCTCTGACGTCATGGGGTGGTGAACCCACGCTGAGCAATTTTCAAGCCAATTTAAGCATGTCGTGTAGAAAGAAAGAAACTTGTTCTTCCCCCTATAACTGTAATCCATGCTGTTGTGGTCAGACCTGCCATTCAATGGCTGGTGCAAAATGGAAGACATGGTGCACTAATCCCTCGCGCAAGCAGTTTCTAAGAAAGCTGCTGGCAGGTACAAATGGCATTTTCCTGCCTACTTATGAATGTCAGCTTGCTGGGGGCTTATCTCAGTATTGCGACAAGATTTCTGGGAAGCTGCAGCAAGATTCCTGCTCTACCACCAATTAGTCACATTGCAGTGGTTGCTGCCAACCAGCCAACAAGGGCTTTTGAGTGCAGTCATTGTTCCATTGGCTTTCCTGGCACATCGTTTGTGTGTAACTTTGGTTTCCATCTGTGTTGGCTTAAAGCTCGCTTGCCTTTGCATTGTAGCAGGGAGAGACCTCAGATGAAATGCTTCCTTTCATGTTGCCGTGAAAATGCCAGCAAACTGGGCAGGTGGAGAGGTTGATTCTGATGTTTCCAAGTGAATATAGTACAATACAAATACTTGAAAGGTTGTCACACAAAGGAGGGTCGGGATCTCTTCACAATCATCCCAGAGTGCAGAGCACGGAATAATGGGCTCAAGTTACAGGGAGCCAGATTCCAGCTGGACATCAGGAAAAACATCCTCTCTTAAAGCAGTACGACAATGGAACCAATTACATAGGGAAGTAATGGGCTCTCCCACACTAGAGCTATTCAAGATGCAGCTGGACAGCCATCTGTCCTGTATACTTTAATGTGGATTCCTGCAGTGAGCAGATGGTTGGACTCGATGGTCTTATAGGCCCCTTCCAACTCTACTATTCTATGTTTGCTACATTTTTATACAGCTCCCTTGTTCCAAGGAGTTGCAAGTGGCATTTTAGCCCCCTAACAACCCTGGGCCACTTGAATGGGTGGGTGAATAAGTGAGTGATGGCAACCACATTGCAAGAAGTGTGGGTCACCCACCTACCCAAGAAGGTCTACACTTCCCCCTTGGCTCTCCATTCTTACCTCCAGCAGTGGGAGCTGGTAGTGGCCTGTGGCCTGATAGTGTCAGCCATCCCCTGACCCTGGCAGCTGCCTGAGGGTGGTGCTAATGGCTGACACTGGCCTTGCAGGCAGGGTGATCAAATATAAAGAAGAAGGGGGTTCATATGCCATTTACAGTAGTAGGGGTTTCAGCAGATACAGCCTTGACGAAGCTGCACCTGCTGAAATCTCATCTTCTGTTAAGTCTCTTCTGGTAATCTTTATCCCAGTTCTGACCTATTACCTCAGTTTAGTGCAACGGGAGATGTGAATGGGTTGTTGGATCCGGGATCTGCCTTCCATAAATGGAAGGGCTCCGCTCATGGAAGGTGTTTCCTGCTGATATTATTATTATTATTATTATTATTATTATTATTATTATTATTATTTACATTTATATACTGCCCCATAGCCAAAGCTCTCTGGGCGGTTTACAAAAATTAAAAGATTGAACATTAAAAAGACAATATATAAAATTTAAAACCATAAACATAAAACAGCTGACATTTAAAACATTTTAAACTGTTAAGCCTGGCCACAAAGTCAGTTAAAAACCTCAACTTAAGCTGTTAAAATGCCTGGGAGAAAAGAAAAGTTTTAACCTGGTGCTGAAAAGATAACAGTGTTGGCGCTAGGCAGGCCTCATTGGGGAGATAATTCCATAATTGGGGGGCCACCACAGAGAAAGCCCTCTCCCTTGTTGCCATCCTCCAAGCTTCCCTGTGGTGTTCAATATATGTATGTATGTATGTATGTATGTATATGTATGCATATAGTTGCACAAGTGTACATGATCACAGGTCTTCCTTTCTGCCATATAGCCCCTCAAAGGCATATTCCTCTCTTGTAAATATCATTGTCAGTTTCAGTTTCTCCACACATTTCTTCATTTAGCCCAGCAAAGCCATATTCTGAATTTGTCAAATAACTTTTCTATTCCACCTGTCCCTCTTCACTCAGGAAGCACCAGAATGGAGGATAAAATTGGAAGGGGTGGGGGGGAAAACAAAACATAATTAGTGCAAACTGCTGCCATGAAAAAGAAAAAAAGAATCCATATATTGGCTCAACTCACTACAGAGTCAAATCAACGTCAGCAAGGGGGTGGGGGGAATGGAATGCAATCCTCCAGGGCCAAACCAGAAAAATCCATTGAGATTTTACCCCAAAACAGAATTCTCATACATCCCTAGTAAAGCTACTGCCCTGCTGCCGCTTGGTCCTTTGCTGACATCTCTAGATGTGACTAAGCATTACAAACTTCCAAGGGTTTGTTACCTGCAAATGGTATTATTGGTTTCATTGGTCCATATTAGGAATAGTGAGCATGTGGCTCTCTGGATCTTGTTGGACTACAACTCCCATCATCCTTCAACATTGGCTATGCTGGCTAGGGCAGATGGGAGTTGCGGTCCAACAACTTCTGGAGGGCCACACGATCCCCACCCCTGCTCTAAAGTTTCTCTGGGTATCCAACTGCACAATGGGGCCTCTTCCCTTTTCCCTCCATATATGATGGCAGAGCAACAGGATGTTGTCTGTAGCCTGTTTTTGCTTAGGCCTTGCACATTCTGTTTGTTAACACAGCCTATTGAAACTGGGGTTCACATAGTTCAGTTTCTCATTAAACCAAATGTTTGATTCATCCTCCTCATGATAATATTATATAATTTTGACCCAATGAGGGCTTTATTAATGAATTAAATAGGCCTCCTCTGATTTCCAGAAATGCAAGCTGATTTTGTTTGCACACATTCAAATGAAGCAAACAGGATAAGCGTGACATGAATTGAAGGAAGGTCTTTTCATCTAGCCATCTTCCTGCTCTCCTGATTGTTGATAAAGGGGTTCCCTATGCACAGCAGACATGTATCTGTGGTGCAGGGGAGGTGGAAGATGTAGTGCATTACTTCTTCTTCTTCTTCTTCTTCTTCTTCTTCTTCTTCTTCTATTTATATCCCATCTTTTTCCCAATACTGGGACTCAAGGCGGCTTACATATTAAAACATGTACACTTAAAACAAATAGAGGCCCCCTCCACAAGAATGCGCCTTTGCGCCTGGTTCCGCGATTATGCGCATTATCGCGGAGGCGCATTTACTCACAATCCCTCTGCACGGGAGGCAGCGGGAAGCGGCGAAGCGCATTAAAAGATGCCCAAAAAGCGCTTTCCAGGTAGTTAATGCGCATAATCGCTTGTTCACACAGCGAAAATGCGCTTTAACGGCCGGAGCAAAATAAAAGTCGCTATTTAACGCGCGTTCGAAAATGCGCATTATCGGGGAGATAACGCGCCTGTACGCCCGTTTTGCGCTCCGCTCGTGTGTAGGTAAAATTTATAATGAGCCTTCAAGGCTCATTAAACGCCCCGTGTGGAGGAGGCCAGAGATATACAAAAATTAAAAATATAATTAAACATAGTATGATTTAAAAACATTTAAAACATTTTAAAACATTTTAATTACAAATAATTAAAAAAAATCCAAACTATAAGCAGTACATCCATAAAGGTCTGAAGTACTCCCCAAAGTCCTGCTGAAACAGAAAAGTTTTAGCCTGCCTCTGAAAGGACACCAAGGAGGGAGCCAATCTAGCTTCCCTGAGAAGGGAGTTCCAGAGCCCCTGGGCAGCCACCGAGAAGGCCCTCTCCCTTGTTCCCACCAGGCATGCCTGTGATGGAGGGAAGGGCCTCCCATGAAGACCTTAGGGGATGGGCAGGCTCATAAGGGATAATACGGTCTTTCAGATATTCTGGACCCCCGAGAAATATTTGAAAAATTCCCCTTCAAAACAACTTCTACAAAGATAAGGGAAGGGGCCTTAAAATTAGTACAAAAATGGTACTTAACACCAGTGAAGATGGCAAAAATTAATAGAAACATGACACCAAAGTGCTGGAGAGGATGTAAAGATAAGGGAACCCAAATCCATATGTGGTGGGAATGCAAAAGGGTAAGGAAATTCTGGGATAAGGTATTTCAAAAAATAGGAAGTTACTGGTCAAGGGATAAGTAGAACACCAGAACTGGCTTTTTTGAATATGTATGTGAAAGAAAATCGGGGGATAAAATATTAATTGGATTTATGTTAACAGCAGCAAGGCAGATGATGGCATATAAATGGAAGACAGCTAGGATGCTGACAATTAACATGTGGGGGGAAAATTGTGGAACATTGCAATAAATGAAAAATTGACACAGAAACTAAGAGTCTACAAAGGGAAAAAGAAAAGAGATACCTTCAGAATGGACTGGCAAGCGTACATAGAGTATATGAAAAGAGAACCGAACAGAAAAAGTATGGAGGAAGCATACAAAAAGTTATGGGACTCATGAAAAAAAAAGAAAAAAGAAAAAAGTAAAGCAAGAAAAAGAGACAAGTTTAGAAGAAAACAAAGCAAGGGGGAAGAGGGGAGTTAGGGATTAAAATATATAGATGTAAATATGGAAGTTGGATGATATTAGGTATGAAAATGAAATAAAGATGTATGAACAACAACAACAAAAAAGATATCCTGGACCTGAACCATATAGGGCTTTAACCAGCACTTTGACCAGAAACAAACTGGAAACCAGTGGAGCCATTTTAACAGGGGAGTTGTATGCTCTCTGTAGCCAGCCCCAGTCAACAATCTGGCCGCAGCTGCTCCTTGTATAAAGATATTAGGGATTGTTTTCTGGGAAATCTTCTGAGCGTAAGAGTGGTTGGCCTACTGCTGACATTATCTGTGATCTGTTAGCAGATTATAGCAAAGCTATTACAATCAAAGTTGCAACTTCTGCTGCAGCAGCTCAAAAAACCCACTGACATTTTCTAAAGAAGTCAGGTGTAGATTGCAGAGGGGACCACCTGCTATAATTTCCTGTTATCATTGCTACTGGGGTCTGTATCACCAGTGTAAATCTCAGCCTGTTCTCCCTTCTGAGTTTTGTAAGAGTTTAGGCTGTCATGTAGGCAGCTTGTTTTATTGTTGCGTTTGTAACGGCTTTTGTGCCATAGACAAATAAAATGAATTCAGATTGATATGATAAAACATTGGTTTGGTAGCTATAAGAATACGTGAATGCCCAGTCTATTTAATGCATTTCTAGGATTGGTACCCAGCCTTCAACCCACTGTCTTTGAGCTCCATCACACCAGCGATTTAGTGCACTCCCGCCATGCCTGGTGTGCGGATTTGCAGCATCGTACTCACACGATGCTGTGCCTGTCCTGCTGACATCCCACCTCTTCCCCAGCCTTTCCCAGAACGCTAAAAGTCTGGATTATTTTTCCTAAGTGCATTTAATGCGCCCGAAGTCTCCATGTAGTTTTAAAGGAACTGGGGGCTTGAATGGATTGCATCAGGTCCTGGCAGGGAAAAGCAATCTCTCCCTGCAGCCGGCTCCAAGCCTCAATATAAAACCCAAACCTTGCATCTCAGGCTCAAAAGCGTTTTTTAAAACCATACAACGACTGAATCTCTGCAGAGACAGGATTGTACTCCCTTGATGCCTCCAAAGAGCCAGACTAAAGGGTCATTCCATTTTTGCCAGGGAGAAAGGTGGTCTGGTTGAAGTACTCATCTGCCAGGACCTGAATGGAGCCAAAGAGCTAATGAGCCAAGGAGCCAAGGCCCAAAAAGCAGCTATTCAGGTGAAAAGGAAACGTGGAGGCAAACCAAGGGGAGATTAGATGTGATGGCCGTCTTTGGCTGCTGTCTATATTGAGTTTGCCTTGAGGCTATCATCTTGGAGCACATATGTTTCCCTGTCCCCAAACAGTCTTAATAGGCTTCCTAGAAACCTACTGAGTGCAATCAGGAAACCCTGGATTTTCAATGCCTTTATTGTTTCCAATGGCCTCACATTGGAAAGCGGGTGTTTCCAACAGGTTGGTAGCAACAACTGGTTTCAGGAGGAAAGGGAGCCATTAGCATTGGGTGTTTTCAGCAAAGCAGGTAACAATTCAAAGTTGTGGCCCATTTTAACTTAGGAGTCTCATTTGTCTGCCTTTTTTCCTAGTGGTTCTGCTTTGAGAGTGGTCACAGCATTGTAACATATGGACATGCATATGCAGGCAAGAGATCTGAAGGGTGCGTAGCAGCTGATTGCCTTCAGGGCAGCTCTACATGCTAAAATGCCCCCACCTACTGTGTTCTGCCATGCTGTCAATACTCATCGGACATACATATGTGTAGAATGCAAGCTGGAGGCGGGATTCATAGATAGGTTCAGTGAAATAAAGAAAGAGGACGTGAAACAAGCTCTGTAGAATCAATGAAGTTGGCTAGCAGGAAGGTACCTTTCGGAATTTTCTGAATCTCTGAACTTTCTGAATCAGTAAGTGATAGAACAAATCAGCTGAAATGACTGATTTATAGTTGAACAGAAAATTTTAAGGCCCAAAGTCTGGGATTGTCTTTATGAAGGATAAATGCTGCCATTTTTAGAGATTTTTGGTATTGATGCTTGGAAGGCTTCAGTGTTGATGGGCATAAAATATACTGGATTGGAAACTAGCCCTGTTGCAGGGATGTTGAACCTCAAGGCCACAGGCTAAATCCGGCCCTCCTGACAGTCCCAATATGACTCTCCAGGGTTTCCCAAAAGGCCACACCCCCTTTCCTGTGCTCCTACCCAACTTTTCTCCAATTGTTCATTGATTGGTAATTTCTCAGCTTTTACATGTTTTCCCCCAGTTCTAAAAGGCTGAAATACCTCTCCTAAGGCTTTGTTACTGGTAATAAGAACATTAAGATAAAATATGCTGGTATTTTTTGTATTTTGAGCCCACTTCTTTTGTCTATGGCCCCGCCCACCACTGGAATGTGGCCCCTGAGAAACTGAATTTGGCCCTCGGGCTGAAAGAGGTTCGACACCCCTGTTGGAATCAGTGGGAACTGAAAGTAAAAAAATAAAAGGTTTTCTGCTTAGTTGTTGGCAAAATTGGACTGGAACCTAAATACAATAGGAAGTGTGCAGAGCATTACTCAACTATTGGGAGTGGTTTCTGAATTTACACAAGGATTAGGGTGACCAGATAAAATCCAGGTCAGGGCTCCTGTAACTTTAACAGTTGTAGAGAAAAGGGAATTTCAGCCAGTGTCATTTGTATGCAATTAGTTCCTGGTGATATTCCCTCTTCATCACAACAGTTAAAGTTGCAGGCACTATACTAGAGTGAACATATACAAAAGAAGACAGGGCCCCTGCAACTTTAACTGGTGTGATGAAGAGGGAATTTCACCAGGAACTAATTGCATACAAATGACACTGGCTGAAATTCCCTTTTCTCTAAAACTGTTAAAGTTACAGGAGCCCTGAGCTGGATTTTATCTGGTCAGCCTAACAAGGATGCCTGTAGAATCAGGACATATGACTGGGCTTCTATGGGAATATTTTTGTTGGCGATAGGCCCATTTGATTACATGCTCCCACTCCTGGCGTCAGCACCTGGCACGTTGGGGCAAATGCTGGGGCCCACAGGACCCGGAGGAACCATCATCACTAACACCAGAATTCCTTCATTTTTTTTTTCATTTTATCAAATTTGAAAGGCCCAGTACTGAAAGGCAAATTGTTGGGCCAGCAGCTGCTGCAGGCACTATCTTTTTCTCCTAAACTGGATTGGAACCAATGAGAGCTTCCCTCCCAGTGTGAATAGCAAATGATTGTACATGTGTATGTGTGTCTGAGATCTGATTGGTTAAACTACTTTCCCCCCCACCACATGCACACCATGATGTCCTGATCTGGCTCTGGTCTTCCACGTCAGCTATTTTTTTTTAAAAAAATCAGCTATACAAGGATAAACTACTTGAAAAACATCATGCCTAGTTTAGCCCTAAGTGAAGCATAGTCTTCGCCTCACTGATCTAGATTTAGATTGAGAACCTTTAATGTATTTAGGTCTGCAGTATAATGAAACCACAACCCCAATACTAAAAGCTTTTTAACTTGCCCAATCTATATGAAAGAATAGATCCGATTTTATTGATGGACCGAGCCATGTTAAAACATTTGCAGTTGCTTTTTATAGCTATGTTGAGCAAACCTTTAAATCAGGAGTGGGTAACTTGTAGCCCTCCAGAAGTTTTGACCTACAACTCCCATCAGCCCTAGCCAGCAAAGCCCTTGGCAGGGGATGATGGGAGCTGGAGGTAAAAACATGTGGAGGACCATAAGTTACCCACCCCTGCTCTAATAAAAGCTGCTGGGGAACAACAGAGGGCTATTGCTCTCATGTCTTGCTTATGAGCTTCCCAAGATCATCTGGTTGGCAGCTACAGGAAACAGGATGCTGGACTAAAGAGGCCTTTGGCCTGATTCAGCAGAGTTCTTATGAGGATTCAGATTGTATGATATGCCACTTACAAATGATGGCTACATGTTATGCCTGTATCCTGCCACCGAAGGGCAGTAGTAATCTACCGAAACAATAATGATGGCATTCCAAGTGATAAACAAGTCCTCAGTTACAACAAATCTTTAAAAAAATGGATTTGTAAAATTAATTAATTGCTTAATTGTACAAATATCATTCAGAAGATTGCAAGGTACTTTGTTTTGGGAGTTTTGTTTTGTTAAGGTTTTCAGTTTACTGCTTGCTTAACAATGACTTGTGTTTAAATTTAAGTGTGCGAATTCAAGTAGTTCTATGGTAGGAATAAAACACAGAAATCACTGTTTTCAGATCACAATGGACAGGGCTCATAAGTTCCACATGAGACCTTTGGAGTAAATAGTGTGAAGCTTCTGATGAACATTTCTACTGATTCTACCTATATCCAGAACTATTTCCACTAAAATAAGTAGCAAACATGGAACCAATGCCCAAGGTGACAAAGTATTATTCACAGATACAACTGAACTCTATGCTTGTTCTACAGAAATTGGATGGGATTCCAAATCCTTTTGTCAGGGCCGGCCCTATCATGATGGATACCGAGAGGCCTGCATCAGGCGTTAGAGCAGGAGGAGCAGCAAATTGCAATTCCCCCTCCGCCTCCACTGGGACAGCCCACTGTTGCCACTGCTGCCCCACCACCTCCAGCAGGTGCTCTGGAGAGCCCACCATCTCTTCTCCTGCAATGAGAGAGTGGTTGGCAGGGATGTATGGAGCAGGTCCTGGCATGTCCCTTCTACTTAGCTTTGCTGTAGCCGCGAGGCTCCAGCTGGCCAACTCTTGCAAGACCCAGCTGGCTGAACTCCCATGAGAAGAAGAGGAGACAATGGGGGTGGGTGGGGGGTGGAGGGACATGAAGACCAGACAGCAGCAGTGGGAGGGAAGAGGCACGAGGTGGCGGTGTGTGTTCTTGCTTCAGCTGTTGGGGTTGGGGCTGCCTTTTGTACTTGCATAGCCACACACTTATATTTATGGAATACCCTCTCCAGACAGATTCAGAAGGCACTAGGGCATCAGGTTAAGGCCTTTTAATTTCCCAATTCGTGTAATGGAATGACTTATAGGGGTTCCTAACATGGTGCCTGTGGGGCCTCCAATGGCAACCATGAAGCTCTTCCCTCTCTGCTCCCTTCAAAACAATAGTTTTAAGAAAAACCTTGAAAAACGTTAGGATAGTCTCTTTTCTGCCCCTTCCTAGTCCCTAGCCTTGCTCATTTCCACTAATTTCCACATAGCAATACTGAGGGGAAAATGTTTTTAGACTTTTGCCAAATGAATGAGGGAAGGGGGAAATCTATTCTGTAATAACATTTAGGGCCCAATGTACCAGACAGTGGGTTGGATCCAGCATCTGCCTTCCATGAATGGAAAGGCTGGGCTCACAGAAGTTCCCCCTGTCCCGCTCCACAGTTCATCTGATTCAGCAGGGACTCAGGACTCTCTGTGAAGCATTTTGAGAGGCCACCGCGGGGTGGAAGAAGCAGGGGTGCACGTGCCAGTTGCACGGGCCTAAACCTAGATCCAACCTCCTAAATATTTTCCATAGTTACATTTCTATCCTGCCCTTCACCCAAGGAGCTCTGGCTGGTGTACAAAGCAACCCATTCCCCTTTTATCCTCACATAGGGTGACCAACTGTCAGGATTTCCCCGGATTTGTCCTGGTTTTTGTTCTATCCTGAGTGTCAGGGGGGATTTTCTGTAATTTTCTATAATGTCCTGGAAAGACAAGCTTTCCCTTTTAAGGCCACATTAGCATGGTTGGAGGGAATTACGAGCTAGTGGCATTGGGATGCTAGCACTGACTAGCACAGATGGGACAAGTCAGTGGAGCTTATGGAAAGGAATTCCACGGACTTCTCCCATTCCAGAAGCAGGAGTTTTGGTTAGTTTCTTGTGTTGAGCTAGCAAGCGCTAGCTTCCTGTTGCACTGACTGCCATTCCTGCTAATGCAATGTTTTTAGTGCTTTGGATACTGCCCATGATGATGGTATTCCTTAAGGTTAAAGTATACAGAATGCACAGGCTTATATAGGAATAATACACAGGCTTCAATACAAATCTTATGCTTCCGTTGGCAAAATGCATGAGGCTTGGTACTACTCAGAACAGTGCTAGAGAAGGGAAAAAGACCTGGAGGAGAGAAGGCAAAGACGAAATGACGAGGTTCAACAATTGCGCCTTCTCAAACAAGACTCATAAATACATGCACACAGGCTTCTTAAGAAAACCACCATCAGGAGAAAGGAGAAAAATGAATTCATGCTTGTGTTATTTAATCCTATGTGCCTGTAATTTAGGGCTTAAGCAAGCACAGATCCCATTAGGGCCATTAATGGTTCTTGGTTGCCTTAGTAATAGGTGCGCCTTCTCTAAGCACATTTACCACCTGCGCCTCCACCGGTCGTCTCCCCTCCTCCCCCCCCCCCCCCCCGCCAGCTATACTCAACAAACGATTAGGCAAACTGGGTTCCATGCCGTGCATCCTCCTTCCGTATGAGATAGTACTTAAAAAGCCATCCTTGTTTTGACAATAAAGACACAGTCCCCTATTCCCTTGCTGGAAATTTAAATTCATGAGGAAAGGGAGAGAATCAATGCTAGTTGTTTTACAAGCAGTCCTTATATAGCCCATTGTTTTGATTTTTACACATATTTTAAAAAGTCATTGCAAAAAGAAGGGTTACGCATCTGTTGATTGCACCATCCAGAGGAACATTTGATGATACTTGTATTTATTTTTAAGTTCATTCATAAAATTCAACTGAATGGGGGGAGGGGGCAGAAACTCCTATACTTATTAAGCAAATAGAAGATTCTAATTCTAATTCTAATTTGCAGCAAATGGTTAGTGAGCATGTTTAAACCATGGTTATGTAGCCACCATGGTTAGGAATGGTTCACATGGCATGCTAAGCCATAATGTTTAGTTCAAAATGCTTAACCACTGTGGCTTAGCGTGCAGGGTGACCAGATTTTGGAAACCAAAATCCAGGTCCAAAATGGCTGCCCAAAGGGGGCATGCCCACCAATGTGTCCGGCCCCCAGGGGGCAGGTCCAGCCCCAAGGGGCGTGCCCACCCGAACATAACCTTGGTCACATGTCTGATTTACAGCACACAATTAAGACAAACCTGTTCTACATAACAACTTAATAAAAAAATCACTGAATTAAAGAACAAGTGAGACATTCAATATATCTGAAATTAACTTCACTCCTACTTTTGTAGCTTTTGCTGTACTTTGAAGCTTTTGCTATATTATGTGTCGTACAGTCTCCCCCTCCTTCAAATAACTTTTCTTACTGTAAATCCTTCACCTTTCCTAACATTTAACACTCTTTCCCCATCACCTTTCTCGTATCCATACTCACAGATTCAGCATACTGTTACCACTGAACAAATGAAGCACTTGACAAGTGCAGAAAAATCTAGTACAACAAACTAGCAACCTAACATTCAGAAAAAGTATAAAATATATTATGCTGCAAACATTAGCCATGGAACAAAATAGACTAAAGGCTTGTGGCAGACATTTATCACTAGCACCTCCTAGCTTGTTTCAACTTCTGGTTTATCAATGAGAAACTAATTTTAAAAAATTGTCATTATACCTCTGGTTTATTAGCCATGTAAACAAGACTGTAGCAATACAAAGAAAGGCCAGAACAGATACCCATAATCAGAATGCTAGACAAGGATCTTTCCCTCCTTTTATCCAAATATCTCCTGAATTTGCACTGCCTCAGTGTGCAAAGAACAGAAATCCCAATCATGGACCCAAAAAAACCTGCCAAAAGAATCCTCAGAAATAAGTCCCACTGATTTCAATAAATCTTACTCCCAGATAAATGAATATAGGATTGCAGCCTCTTCACATCTGTTCACCTTACTCTGTCAACTGCAAACCCCACCTGTCAAGGACAACTATGCACTCACAGAATCTGGCCTTGTGGATCATGCAACCAGCAGGTGCTCTCCAGAAAGATGCTTTCAGAGCCTAGGAGATTCCGACACACTCAAGCCAAGCCACGCTACACACTCATTTATTACCTTGCTTGGACAGAACAATTCTGGGACAAGTCAATACTTTGCAATCAACCAGACATGACAGTCAAAAACAACAAAGAAAAAACACACCTACCTCAATGACATAGCAATACCTAATGACAAAAATGTTACAGAAAAGGAAGTTAAAGAACTATGGTAACAGGAAAAAGTTACAATTATTCAATTACTTAGAGTGATTATATGGAAAGGAGGTCAGGGCTCCTGTATCTTTAAGAGCTGTATTGAAAAGGGAATTTCAGCAAGTGTAATTTGTATGCATGCAGCAACCTAACCCTAACCAGTACCTCACACAATTTGAAAGCTATACTTCTATTAATGCAGCCCAAAATAGTGTTTGCTTATTTTGCAGCCCCGTCACACTGTTGGCTCATATTCAGCTTGTGATCTACAACAATTCCAAGATCCTTTTCGCTTGTCATATTGATCAGCCAAGTATCCCCCATCTTGTAACTGTGCACTTGGTTTCTTTTTCCTAGGTGTAGAACTTGGCAATTAAAACAAAAACCCACACCAGGTTTTATAGCTATACCAGTTTCCAACATTAAATCAGCTCTGTGAAATATTCACCTTTCCCCCTCTTTTTATGAATGATAACTTTTAACAATTTTAAGTTAAGGTTTTTGTTCTCTAAATGTGAATGATTCATTGTGATTCTGTGAATCCTGGCAGCCTACAATCTCTCTCTCTCTCTCTCTCTCTCTCTCTCTCTCTCACACACACACACACACACACACACACACACGTAATGAAACTAAAAGATAAAAAAGCAACATGACAGCAACTGTGAAAAGAACTGTTTTAAAGGCCAATTGTTCAAGCTGGGTAGAAGAGGTTTCAGCAGGCTTGTAAATATTTGCCCATGGGCAAATAGTATGCCAAGCTTAGCTTGTTACATAGCATTTGAGTCTGTAAGGACCGTAAGAATACAGCCCTATATGAGACCTTACACATCTCTACCCTACTGAATGCAGCCCCAGTAGGGCCTTACACTTTTCTCCCCCCGTTAAGCTAAACTTGATCCTAAGAGAGAGGAGCCCTTTTCCTTGGGCATCTTGTTACTGGTATTTTAAAACTTGCACACAGGTGTGAAAATGGCTACCTCGGCTGAGGTTTATGGAAGATCTTAGCCAACAATAGGCTGACCATCTGAAAAGGAGGACAGGGCTCCTGTAACTTTAACAGTTGCAGAGAAAAGGGAATTGCAGCCGGTGTCATTTGTATGCAATTAGTTCCTGGTGAAATTCCCTCTTCTTCACAACAGTTAAAGTTGCAGGCACTATACTAGAGTGACCATATACAAAAGAAGGCAGGGCTCTGCAACTTTAACTGTTGTGATGAAGAGGGAATTTCACCAGGAACTAATTGCATCCAAATGACACCGGCTGAAATCCCCTTTTCTCTACAACTGCTAAAGTTATATGAGCCCTGTCCTCCTTTTCAGATGGTCAGCCTAGCCAACAATGCAGGGCGGAGAGAGATTAATTTTAAGGGAAGTTTGCTAAATTGTTTAGCTTAAACCCAGATCCTAAACTTTACAGCAGCCTGGTTGAGACTGGGTCCTGTCTATGATCACTGCTTCTGTTGAGAAGTCTTTCTCCCTAGTCCTAGGCAGGAGTATGCATTGTGATTATTCAGTAATGAAGGAAATACACTCTGCCCATGCTCAGAGGCTGCCTCTCCTCTATTCAGAAGTCTCAAGAGGAGCACCTGGCCTTCCAAACAGCTCCTGGCACTTAGCAGCAGTGAAGTTCTGATTTTTATTTATCTAATTTTAGATACTGGATTTAATGGTCTTAAGGAGGGGGGTGTTGCCGTATGACTTCAGTTGTGAACCGCACCACCAACATGTCTCTTCTGTCCCCACAAACACTACTCCATGTTTACAACTGCTTCTACATTCCTAATTCTACATTCCATTGAGGGGCATGCTGGGAGTTGTAGGGCTTTTTTCTGTGCAAACATGCATAGGATTGTGCCTTAATAACAGCAGTATTATTATTAGTAGTATTAGTATTAGTATTAGTAGTAGAAGTATAATAATATACTATAGAGTTGGAGAGTACCTCGGAGATCATCTAGTCCAACTCCTTCTCAATGCTGGGGGTTGCAAGTTATACTCATGGAATGGCTAGTGATGTACAGTCCCCGCTGAGACCTGGAGGATTCCCGAAGTCTTCCAAACAGCTGAAGCATCTCGGCGCCCGAGGGCAGAGGAGCGAAAGAGAGGCCGGGTGAGGGTTTCCCTGAGGCCGCTCGGGCATTGCTGGCGAAGCTTCCTGAGCAGAGCTGAGCTCGGCCGACCATGGAGCGCGCCTGTGTGCAAGGGCCATTGCATGCCGGCGCCGCTTTGTCCTCCCCCTCCTCCGAGGAGCTGACCACTTCTGGACTCCCCTGAAGAGCCAAGCACCCAAACGCCGCTCGTCGTCTTCATTATCATCCTGCCAGACTGCTGGAGGCGTCCGTCAGCGCCATGTTGGATGCTCCGCTCCGTCCGTGAGGAGAATCCGCCGGCATCGCCCACCTGACCGCTGCCACGCACCGCGGAGCCACTTTGCCCTGTCCAGGGGTGCTGAGAGTCGCCGGCGGAGGCGGACTCATGAGCAGCGGCGCGGCCTGAGTGGCCCCCAGCGCACTCAGCCTGAGGAGGAGGAAGAGGAGGCCGACCGTTTCCCCGGAGGTTTGCCCCTGAGGCCTGGTTGGCCTGGATTGCCCCAGTTTTCCGTGTTAGGACCGGGAAACCCCGGGCGATCTGGTCACCATATTAGCATGACATCTGAACAGGGTCTATAAGTTACATCTACAAATCACAGGAGATAATACAGCTGTCTGGATTCCAAGTCCAATTGATGGTATTATACTCAAGATGGAAACACCAAGTCTCTTTCTCTCTCTCTCTCTCTCTCTCTCTCTCTCTCTCTCTCTCTTTCTCACACACACACACACACACACACACACACACAAATAATCATTTAACAAGGCTAGGAGCAAAAAAACCCAGAATGTACCCTTTACGAAAAATGATACCTGGATTCTCAGGAATAAATAAGTGAGCAAATTGTTTCAATACTGGAAGAAAAGGATAGTGTGGCTAAATAAAAGCAGCCAAGAAGTTCAGAAGATCCTGGTACAGGCTGCTGCTCAAGAAAGGGGACAATACATTTTCAGGCACTTGACTGTAACTGTCCAAGAGAGACCAACCACATCCACTTCCACTACCATAAACTTTAATGAGCTGTAAGTAAATTTGGGTCACCAATAAACTATCTGATAGCTTTGTGAGTACAAATAGCTGCCAACATACAACATTTCCCCACATTCTTTATCTCCTTTCATTGGCATGGCACTCCAAAATTGATGGTGTGTGGAAGAACTCTAATTAGCAGTTTCCAAGCATCCCTGCAAAGTCACAAAAAGCCGTGGAATGCAGGCAGGGAGGCATTCAGGCGGATAGCCAAAGGCAGGCCTAAACCTGTGCTGAAGGTTTGTTTTCTGCCAAATTCCAAATGGGCCTAATTTCATTTTGATTTGCAGCAAAGATTTAAGACAGCCATAGTCCAAAAGCCATATAAATTGCCAATTATAATATTTGTCTCAATAAGGGATCATAAAGTAATCTGCAAGACTCTGGAGTAATCACACCAGGCATCTAGAATTTAAAACAAACACACAAACAACCCCCACCCCTTTTGTTGTTCTAGTCCTATAGCCATGGCCAAAGTCCTGTCATATTGATCAAAGAAACTAAAATGCTGAACTAGCACTGTCCACAGCAGAAACAGGGAATGGATCCAGGATCTGCCTTACCCAGGAAGAAAGGACCTCCCACAAAAAGAAGGGTTGTGCTTGCAGCAGGATCCTCTCCCTAATTTTGGGGGTTCCTGTGCAGTGCTGGCTCCTGGATTTTGAGGGCCCTCAATGGGCTCCCTCCGTCCGTGAGTCAACTTTTTTACCACCATCCTTACCAGCTGTTCTTGCTCCTCCTCCTCCTCCTCTTTCTCATCATTGGTACCACTTACTTGCTTGACAGGCAGAGAACCAGTGAGCAAGTAGGCAGTGGCATCTGCTGCTCCTCCTTCTCGACACTCCTGTTGCCTGGGCCACAGAGGGTGCTGTTGCACCATGTCCTGCTTTGTTGGTCCCTGGCCGACAGCTGGTTGGCCACTGTGTGAACAGAGTGCTGGACTAGATGGACCCTTGGTCTGATCCAGCGTGGCACTTCTTATGCTCTTAGGTGAACGAGCAAGTTGCAACAGTGAAGAGGAGGAGCAATTCCAGGGGGCTCTTGTCAGTGGGCCCTCAGCAGAAGACCAAACATGCCTACCCTTAACGTCACCCCTAATCCCACCCTCCTGTCCACACTACAGCTCACCCCATTCAGCAGGGACTCTCTATGTAGCATTTTCAGGGGGTTGTAGGGCCTGCCAAGGGAAGAAGGGGGCGGAGAAGTCCCCAGACCAGTTGATCTGGATCCAGGCAAAGTTGCAACCTGAACAGGAAGCCTTCATGACACTTCCTGTTGAGCTGAGTCAATGGCCAGTCAATGGAAGAGTTACTCCAGTGCCTGTACTCTCTAGAGTAATGCTCCAATCCAATGCATAGTCCTGGTGGCTTCCATAGGTATACATAGAAACAGAGGCTCCTGGCTCTTGGGGTGGCAGAGAAATTATTTCTGTTTGCATTTTAATGCACACTTAATTTCGCACTTTCAAACCAACACGTGAACCAAAACTCAGTTAACTTTCCAAATTCATACGTATTTGAATTTTGCAGTGGAGTTCTCCAATCATAAAATGTGTAGGAAAATGTGTATATAGTGAAAATAATGCCCAATATTATTAGGAAAATTACTTGCAGAAAAATGTGAATATTAGAGAAAATTGTGTAGAAAAATGCGGACAAAATGTGCATGGATTTTAATGCAATTAAAAAAAATTCCCAAAGATTGGGATGAACTGAACTAAAGATTAAAAAAAATTCCAACATTCAGGATAAACCAAACATAAGATTGGAAAAAAGAGAAGCAGAGAAAAAAAAAACCTGACAAATTCTTCCATCCCTATCTGGCTTTAGCCCTTCTAGCTCCTGACACATATTCTGCAATTCCACATGTCATTACCAAATGAAAATCTACACCCACTATCCTTCACAGGCTCTGCCTAAATTATATACATGTATACATAGATGTGAATCTTGATGGAAGAATAGGTGAGGCCAGCAATGTAAGTTTATGACTCATTGGCATTAGAGGTGATAAATGAAGCCATGTGCTTCAATGTTGGTGGAGAGAGAGAGAGAGGATATGAATAAGCATGAGACACCACCAAAGCAATCTGACCTAATTAAAATTTGACTCTGGGTCTCCAAATATAAAAGATGAATTGATTAAATGTGCGGCCACCACATACTGACTTCTTTTGATTAGTGTGGAAATATATTTGCATAATCTAAAGTGGTTTTTCAAATATTGTAGCAGAAAGGGCAATTTTGCCAGCAAAGCAAAATCCACGCACCCTAAAGCATCCCTCCCACAACCCTAGGATATCAAAATTCTTTCTAGATAACAACGTTGTCCAATGATGAGCAGGAATGGCTTCTCTGATTTGGAAAAAAGTGTGGAAGTAGATGGGTGGGGAATGCTCTTGTCATGTAGCCTCTGAATCCAAGATGACTCAGGTCCTATGACTGCCCCCAAGACTTCAGAGCCGGTTGCCTCCAGCTGCCTTCTCAGTTGGGGCAGCTTTGCCCACCCTGTAAGTCTCCCATTGGAGAAGACATAGCGAGGGCAAAGCAACCCCCACCAAGGTGACGGGTGGAGCGTTCCTCCAGTTACCACCTCAGTCGTAATGGCAGTGTTGTGTGGGAGCTTTCCCCAGCCAGAAAAAGCCTATGCGCAGTGAAAAGGTTTGGACAGAGAACCAGATAGTGTTAGGGTCATGGCATTCTATTTAGGACAAACAAATAGGGCTGGCCCTACCATTAGGCAGAGTGAGGTGGTTGCCTTAGGCGGCAGATGATGGGAGGCGGCAGCCAGCTGTTGGAGGAGAGCACTCTGTACTCCGTGGCCTGCTCTGTGAGGTGTGACAGAAGACACTGCCACACAACCAGTATTGAAGGAAGGTTCAATTGCCAGTCCAGTGTACATGGAATAGGAGGGAGAGCCATCTTGTTCTTCACCTCAGGTGGCAAAATGTCTTAGGCCAGTCTCTGTGTGAAAGAATAAATGAACATAAATCTGACATCAGAGAAGGAATTCTCTCTCTCTCTCTCTCTCTCTCTCTCTCTCTCTGACTCTCTCTCTCTCTCTCCAGTGGGGGAACACTGCAACCTCCCAGAACAACTGTCATTGATATCATGATGACCATTCTTGAATAAATGATCCTCAAAGACAAAGTCCGATGTGAAACAGCTCAACAACAATTCAACAAGGTGTTCAGCCCTAACTACTGTGGCTTGAATAGGGACAACTTGTTTTTTTTTTATCACACTACATGTGTTAATCAGTCCACTAAGGCAAAGATGCTTATGTTATCACCCAACAACTGCTTTGTGAATTGTAACTGTTAATAAGATAATTATCACTGCCTGTATTTTCTGCACTTCAAATCCTGCTGAACTCCCCCTCCCCATATGTATATATACCTGTAAGCTACCGGACAACACTTCATGCATCTGATGAAGTGGGCTGCAGTCCATGAAAGCATATGCCATAATGGATTTGTTAGATTGCTTGTTGTTTTCTTAGAAGCTGCTTTGTGTATCTTTTCATTCAAAAGAAAGCAGACAATTAAGCACTATCAGATCATCAGCGTGCCTTTTGCAGAATAACAACAAGGAGATAGGTTATTTCCCCAGGGAGTGTATAATCTAATCTAAAATTTGACACAGGGGAGGCAACAGAAAGAGAGGAAGATGAAAGCAAGGGTGAACTGGAGAAGAATATATGTTCGGCTCACTTTTACCCACTAACAGTGCAATGCTATATATGTCTGCTCAGTTCAATGGGGCTTACTTCAAGGTAAGCAGGCATTGGATTGCAGCCTTAGTTTCAGTATGGAATGCAGGCTTCTGTTTTGGTACCTTTCAGTACTGCTGCACTATTATAAATGAATATCTAGTGCTTAAATACTGATTTGTTTTAACGGTGACACAAATGACACAAATGCTATTCGATAACACTGCAGTCTTTATTAGGCCTTGTCTGGTAAGGTGGTTTTGTTGAGTCATCCTGGACTCTGCATTGAGATTCAGAGCCATTACAGCTGAGTCACTCTTCTGAACTTACTAAAGCATGGTGCAAAATGGATGCTAATGGAGGCCTTGTGCAGAAGGGAAGGCAGGAGCGGAACTTGGATTTGATTTATGGCTCATTCTGCAGAGGTACAAAAGCAAAATGTAAACTATTTTTTTCTTGTGCTTCTGCATTTCTTAGAAAAAGGAGACTCAAAAGAAGAAACTATCCTTGGTTGAATTTATAACTGCTTTTGGTTCCCTTTAATGTAACTGCTTCCACAGGGCAAAGACACCCAAAGGTAAGATCAGCCAACTGATTCTGGGCTGCATGAAGTGTTGCAGACAGAAAACCTAACCCATGGGGTACAATCCACTCAAAAATTCCCGTAAAACCAAATAGCTGCACAAGAGCATTAGCACCTATATTGTGTCTGGCCCCTGTCCATTTCAGTAGAGCTTTGTGCAAAAGAACTTCCTGATGGACGTGCCTCATGTTAGTTAGAAGGAAGGAAGGAAGGAAGTGTTGTAAAAATCTGAACAGATCTATGATTTTCATCCCAAAACACGTCCATTTCCCCTGACACGTACCTTACACGCATCTTACACGTATCTTACATGCATCCTACATGTGTTCGCTGACACGCACACCCAAACCGTCCACACACAGCACCCCAAAGCCCCATTCCCCACTGCCTGTCCATTGTATCCATTTCTGCAAAAGTCAAGCTGCTTGCAAGAGATTTGGTGGCGCAAGAACTAGGAGCTTGTCAATATTGCCATTGCTCCTTCTTCTCCAGGTCAGACTCCATTGTAACCAGGAGTGTGACTCATCTAGATGTGACCGTGGCACACCTGGAGAGGGACAAAATGACCATATAAGGGAATGATAGAAGTGAAGAGACGTTGCAAAGCATCTCTGGGTACAAGTAAAATAGCACATGGCAATGCAACGCCACATCTGGCCACTACTAGGGACTACTCAAGAATAAAATAGAGTTAGCCAAATGATGTCACTGGGGTTATAAACCAATGGGATGAGGGCTGATGACGTGTAACTTTTGGAGTACAAAAGCATTGTTTGAACCTTGGTGTGGTGTGACTCTGGAAAGCAGCGTCAGCATCCGGAGGTCACCTATTCTGCGCAGAATAATAAATTAGTTTCCAAAGCTTCAGGAGGTCTTTCATCAAGTGTTTCATATCTGGACTTTGGACACTTGGGAATAGCATAATTTATATAACAGAAGGAAGGGGGTGGCGATTTCAATGTTTTGCCTCAGGCACCTTGGCTAGTCCTGGTTCTTACAGTTCTTCATATCAGTAAAAACAGTGGCCATCCCTCAGCCGACTGATAATGCTGGTGGAATGGATTCCCCCTTCTCCCCTGCAGACTCTTCATACCTGCAAATCTGTTCTGGAGGTTTGTGGGGGACTCACTGGAGCTGATCTGGGGTGCAGGGGGGAGGCGAGGAAGTTCATTATGTTTGGGAATATCCTTGTATTATGAAGGACTGGACAAAGTAAGCTGCAGGTTTGAATATAATACAATGTGTGGATTTGATTGTCTAAGCAATCCAATACTCTAATTATGCCAAAAAGTGTGGGCGAAGAGGGGGAGGCCACTGTTTCCTATACTCACCCAATCCTGGAGGGGTGGGGAAGCACACACGACTAGGGAAATCTCCAAACAGCAGGAAAATGGCCAACCCACTTGTGGTATTTCTGGAAACTCTTCCAGCCCTTCCCCGCAATCAAGGTCAGAATCTGTGACAATGGACAATGGTCCCATTCAGAAGACACCTTAAACATTGGCTTTAGCCGTGGTGCTTAGGGCTTTTTGCCTAAGCACCGTGGTTAAAGCCATGGTTTAAGGTCTCTTCTGAACAGGGCCAATAGATCCATGCAGTGTGGATATGGAAGGAAGCCAGTGCACACTAGCTCAGCAGCCCTCTGCTCAAGCACAAACAGACTCCTAGGATTGTTGGTTCAAATACAACCCCCCCCCCCCCGCTCCCACTCCAGACAAAACATTTTACCTTCTCTATCCCTGCAATGGAAAAAAGACATAAAAGCAGACAGTGGGCTCTGCATGTGGGCCACAAAGGAGGTGTGCACGTACGTACATACATGCGTGCATGCACACACACACATGCTCCTGGGATTGATGATTCAAATTCACACATTTTTTAATTTTTTCCCGTTCTTGGTATTTATTTATTTATAGTATTTTTATCCTGCTTTTTAGTTGAAAAGTCTCCCAACATTTTTCTTTTAAAAAAAACACAAGACATTCCCTGTCCACATACTTATGACCAAAAAGCCACGATACAAAAGGAAAAAAGGAGGAGGAGCAAACTCAAGCATCTGTTCTTAAAGTTACAATTCTTATAACAATTAGCTGGGATGGAAAAAGTTCAGGTAGTCTGATGGAATGGCGAGTGCTAGGTGACAGTTGAGGGGAGAGCGAAGCCATAGCTGGTCTCTCAACAGAGCCAATGGAATAGCTCTCCTCTCCCTCTGCTGCAGTTCCATTTATTGAAAAGGGGATAAGTCACTACAGTTCCTAAGACACAAAACCAAATGCACACATGCTCCCAGAGCCACTGGTTCAAGTACTCCAAGCAAAAACATGGCATGCATTTAAAAGGGCCAGGACAATAGAGGGAGCCAGGGGAATGGGTAAGATGCATGCGGTTTTATTTATGTATTACATTTATATACCGCCCAATAGATGAAGCCCTCTGGGCGGTTCACAACCCTGCAAGCTTTGCTCAGGCCGTACACCCCTTCCTTGGGCTAGGAACTACATCGGAGGAAGCACCCCACACCGCCCCCACTGTGTCCTCACCCCAGATTGGGAGAGGGGTGGAGCTCTGATTGAAAGGGTATAGAATCTGGCATAATTGGCTCCTTCTCTGTGCTTCCTATATCCTGCTTGTAACTCCTCCACATTTTAGAGTGACCCACCAGTATATCTGCCATGGCTGCTGAGTATCTCACCTTCAGCCAGCACAGCAGAGCTTCCACTAAAGGGTAAAGTCCCATAGCTGGCAGATTTCAAGTGCAGGACTGTGCCCTTGTTCTCAATCCCAGACTAAAAAAAAAAGAAAAAAAGAGAGTCATTTGTTATGCTATGCTAAATCATTTGAGTATAAAAATTATATGCAAATGTTCAATTTCCCATGAATTCATCTCGAAAAGGGGCAACCTTAGTCTGGATCAGACATAAATCTTCTTAGCCAAGAGCAGAATTATATACCCTGGTTTATAAAATGCCTGCAGATCATGCTATTATCAGAGTTTGAGTTCTTGGGTTGGAAACGGTGATGCATTTAATCCGTCAGCATTTATATGCCGAGAGAGTGAAAGAGAATGTGATACTGAAATGTCAGTAGATGGTGACTATCGATGATGTCATTTGTATTACGGTAATACTTTAGGGTTGGTGGTTTTTTGTGTGTTTTGTTTTAAATGGTGATCGATTTGAATATATCCTTTGAAGTGTTTGTTTTCCACAGTTAGTTTCCAAGATTAATGCCCTGGCGAACTGCTGAGTCACAGCTGTCTTGGGTTGCTGTCTCTGCCTTCCGCCCCTTCCTTTTCTCTCGTACGTGAATTGCTTGCCTGACAGCAGCGGTTGTTTGGGTGGAGATATTTTACTGCAGTGCTTAGCACAGCGCAGCAGAATGGGACAGTAGTAGTGGCGGCTGGCAGCCATTGCGCTGGGTTAACCTTAATTGAGTTGTCTTTGAATTCCAATGACACATTTACATTTGTCCCAGAAGCAGCCAACGGCTTTCTTGGCTGTGCTTTTAGCCTCAAAATCAGGATGTGGCAGACAAGGAAATCAACATTCTAAGTTAAAACCTTGCTAGGTACAAAAGCTTGTGATGGAGTAGGACAGGGATGTGCTGAAGGAGGAAGCATGTGGAATAAGAAAAGTGATGTTGAAGATGGGTCAGGAGGAGCAGTTGATGGAGGCAATAATTGGATGGGATCCTATAAATACATAGAATTAAATGTTAGCAGAGAGGCACTGTCTGCTGTAATGGAATGTGCAATGTGACTCACATTATTGAACACTTGGAAGCAGGAGCAAGGAAGCCCACAGTGTAATGATGTCACCTCATGTGTTATACTAAACTCAGCATTGCCAGGAAAGGGACAGCTCTGTACTGTGTTCTGGTAAGAAGGCGGAACCTTGAGTAGAATAAGGCACCCTTTTGTCAATTGTTGTGTCAGCCATCTTGTTTTCCCTGTTTTATAGAGTATCTTGAGACTTTTGTGTCATAGGGGTTTGAGGAGGGCAGGCAGGAGAAGTGTCTAGTGTGAGCAAGGACATCAAGTGCAGGCACAGAGGTGCAAAATAGAATATTAAGGTATGAATCATGAGTAATATGAAACATGAGTGAGGAAAGAGGGTAGTGTGTGTGGAATGGGACTAAGGGTGTGTCTGGGCCTCAGTCACGCAAACAATGGGATCACATGTTTTATACTCCTCTCAATGAAAAATGTTACTCAGGCACATTCAGGTACAGCCAGGATACTTTAAAGTTGCAACTAAATGTAATGGGGCATAACAACAGTATCTTTAGGTGCATATAAAACAGTATATTTACACTTCTCATTACAGATTTTATTTCATGGTAGAGTAGGTCAAAGATGTGAATGGAGCTGTTATCTGTATGGAGCTGTAATCTACAAAAGCTGTTGGTGTGGCAGAATAAAGCTTAGTTTTAACAGTTGGCAAAAGGCAGCTTTTGGAAAGAGGAACTGGGATGTTTCTGAAAGGTCTTCATTGTGTCCCGCTAAAAAGAGTCCTGGGTCACCTGCTAGAATTGAAATGAATGAAATAATGTCCTAGGGCAGGGGTGGGTGGAAGGTAGATGTGCAGATCTTCTGGACTAAGCTCATAACGAATGGTCAGGAATGCTTGGGAGTCCAAAATATCTGGAGATCTACTTTCTGTTTATCCCTGTCCTAGGGGATGTTATGTACCTCCTCCCCTTAGTGAAAAGCTGGATTGACCAAAGATTGTCTCTGGCCGTATGGACACATTGGCCCATTTGGATGTCAAGATAGCCCATGATGGGTTAATAAGCTATGCACAGGAGCTTGCTTTTGAAATAGGCCATGATCCCCCACCACACAAATGGGCTAATATAAGCAGTAGCTTATTAGCTACTGTGTGCAATTTGACTCACCCCTCCTGCCCCTGTTTGTCCTGTGCTGTTTCTGCTCTAAAGCACTGGCACTTTGCACTTGGGAGGCAGCCAATCCAATATAAAAACCCTGCGGGACTACTCAGCAAAGAGTGAAAATCCCAAGTGTATAAAAAAGGGGGTGATGGCTCTAAAACCTTGGGGCTTTGCAGGATCGGGACAAAATGTTACACATATACCTCTCCTAATTCGGAGGCACCCAATCCAACAACAAACCCCTGTGAAATTACACCCAGGGAAGGAGAAATCTTGGGTGCTCTAAATAGGGGGTGGCATAAATAAACTTTCAGAAAATATGCAAAAATAAAGGAAACAGTAAAAATGTACACTTCCCCATAGCCTAAAGTGCACACTTGCAAATTGCCGCAAATTCACAATTGCACAAATTCATATTTGCGCGAAGTTGTAGCTGTGTGGTTGTGCATTTTCAGCCATGGGGGCATTGCAATTTTTGGCCCTTTTCTTTATTTTTGCTTATTTTCCAAAGATTTATTCCTTCCACCGGCTATATGGTGCACTGGGGATTTTTCCTCCCCTGGGTGAAATTGCGCAGGATTTTGAAGGCAAATAGGGTGCCTCCAGACTAGAGGAGGCTGCCTATGAAGTGTGGTCCTGATCCTGCAAACCTTCAAGTGTTTATAGAGCAGCATCAGTTATATGATCTCATCTTGCTGCATGATTCTATAGGCCAGCAAAGTAACCCATGGTGCCTGACAGACAGCACAATAAACCACGGTGGGTTAAATAACCTCAACTGCAGGCAGTGGTTTATCAGAGTGTGCTATTTCAGGCAAATAACCCATCATGGGTTAAAAATTCCCAACAGACGACAAGATAATCCATGATGGGTTAAATAATCCACAAGAAGTTATTTAACCTATCGTGGGTTATTGTGTCGTCCGAATTCAGTTATTCTCTGTGAATGGTGCTTGTAAAGTATTACATTGGCATAAGGATTTCCACAGAGGGTTGCACTGGTGCCTCTAGGATGCTTAGGACAGATATTGCACAGCAATGCACTTTGTATAGAGATCCCACTGTTCGTTGTCTAGTAAACAGAGCTATGCACAAACTACAGTGTGCACAATAACTGTTCCACAAATAATTTCTGACCGAATTTTGTTAATCTTTGTTATTTTCTTTGTTAATCTGAATATTAAAAATTAACTCTAAGAGTGCAACCCTATGCATGTTTAGTCAGAAAAATGTGTTGGTTGGGGAGTGCTGGGAGTTGTAGGACTGTTTTTCTGTCTAAACATGCATAGGCTTGTGCCTTAAAAACATACTTTAGGCAAGTTTTTAGAGCTCCCAGTTTTTGAAACTGTTCCAGAACCACTGCAGGTTTTGAGGAATAAAATTAAGAAGACTCCTCATTAGGAATAGGATTAACTAGAAGTGACTTGACCCATCATCATGTCAGTTCCAAAATAGTTGGGAATGAGATTACTTTTTCCGACTTGAATTTTCATAATTTAGGTAAGTGTATTTCTTCTTCTTCTTTTTAATTACCAGTCTACTGAGAAGAATTGATTGCAGGATTATGAGAAGTTAATACAGATTGCTAGGTGAGATGTAAGACTAGTGGGTCAGAGGAAGAGATGAATTTAATACAAAATAACCTAGCCAGGAGTAAGAGATACCGTCTTCTGCGCCCCAAGTCATGCAGATTTCCCTTAATCCTAAATCACCAACAGAGATAAGGGAAGTGAACATTAATTGGGAACCTGGCTATGTTTTAATCAATATGTAGTCAGCATTATTTGAATATAGAAGCTGGAGTCACAAGATTCTGAAGGTCTACCTGTATGTCTGAGCATGCAATGGACTTGCCAGCCTCCCACTTATTTCAGTGAAGTTTATGGGAGTTGCAATTAATTTCCATTGGCTAATGATATTTTCAGTGTGATTATTCTTTTATGCCTTAATCACTGAAGGCTAGTGGCTTTGATGTCAGTGGGCATTGTGCCACTGATTTCAGAGCCACTAGCCCCCACTGGCTTTAATTTTATCTTGCTGGGACAGCATTTATTATAAATTACCACCTTTTTATTTCACTTACCCTCCAAGGAATTCAAGGGTCCAAAATTTCTCCATTTTAACTTGTAGGATACGTAACCATTAGGCTGAAAGTTAAGCCATGTCTACAACATGCAGTTATCCTGGGGTCATTTCTAGGTTGTCCCTGTGCATCCAAATGATGTACAGGGGATCCTGGCATCAGCTGGGGATGACCACAGACTTTCCCCAGGATAACTGCAACTGTGGATGTCCTGTTTTTTCTGCAGTCCCAGAACAACCCCGAGGACTGCGGTTGGTGTGGTTCAGGCTCCTGGGTCCTCAAACGGGCACAGAGCTGCATAGGGGTGGCTCTGTGCCCATGGGGGTGGGGTGGGGGCAGCATTTCGCCATCCCTTGGATTGTGGTGCCGAGTTCCAGGGGGTTCCCCCCTTACCTTAAGGTTCTCCTAAAAAAAAAAAAGCTGTGCTGCGCTGGAACGTCCTTGTTGACTTCCGGGATGACGCAGCTGTGTATGGATGCAGGGGAAGGATCGCGAAAGCTGGAAAGCCCGAGATCCTCCCCCCATCCCGGAAGGCTCATAGGTCTAGATGAGCCCTAAGTGGGTAGCCCAAGCTCCCTGTCTGAGTAGGGATCTGAACCTGGTTCTTCCCAGGACATTAACCACTGCACTGTACTGTGAACGGCAGGAGAAGGAGGTGGGGCCAGGGGAAGGGTGTGACTATCTGGGAAATCTGAGAGGGCAGGATTGGGACCAAAAGTGGCCCACAAATCTGAGGTTTTGCACCCTTACTTTAGAGTGACTACTTCATGTCTGTTTCTGATTAAAAATCCCATCCTATGCCCGTTTACTCAGAAGTAAATCCCACTGGGTTTCTCATCTTTAGGAATCAAATTGTAGTTCGAAAGCTTCAACCTCAAAACACTCTTGTCCTTACATAATATATTTTCCAGAGCAATCCCTTAGGTTTCAACTGGACTGCTTTAAATCATGTGGGTTATGTTTACAAGTCCAACAATCTGTGATGCACCTGTGTGCATTGACTGCATGACAAAAGAACCGCTGCAAGCAAGAGCATTATGATTATCGAAATGTCATCTTGGCAGCATGTTTTGATCAAGGAACACTAATCCTTTGAAGAGATCTTGTGTAAGTACATGGTTACCACAGTCTTGCTAACTCTAGTTTTGTGAATTCTTTTTGGGGAATCAACAAGTGAGCTGCTAAATTTGTTTCCGGAGAAGCCGTCGGAAGAGAACCCCTTGGGTGGCAGACATTAGAATATTTATTCTGGAGAATGCTTGAATGACTGTGACTGAAATTGGTATGGCAGGGGGTGTCACTTTGGGCCCTTTGGAAGCAATCTTGCCTGATCAAAAAGCCTGCTTGAGTTAGTAAAGTTTTGATAGAAAAATGCTCTGAATCCACAGAAATGCCAAGTGGACCATGCTTACTGTCAAAATCCATTGCTATGTTGACAGAAGATTTAACAACACACAGCACATTTCTGAGATCAGCCTGATCTTGTGCGTAGGATGGCTAGGTGTCCTACTTTTCAGAGGGCAGCCCTCTATTTGAAGGGATTTCCCATTTCAAGGGCTGCTTTACCCAAAGCCATTATAAAGATAAAGCAGCATAAGAAAGGAGAGCAGGGGTCTCCTGACAGTTAAAACCAGGTTAGTAGACTGGGGGGCTGTCTTGACAGCACCAGGTTGCCCCTGCTTTTAGGAAAACCCTGCGCTTTTGCTACTGCAGGATGGCATCAGGTAATCCTGCCACAGAAGGCAGCACAGGCTTTCTGATGGCCGTTCAGCTTGCTGGGACCACCCCTCCTCCTCACCTGACTTCCAGCTACTAATGGGAGATCGCCTTCCACCCAGGAACGCCCCCAGTGCAGCGTCAGAGTGAGGACAGATGGCAGAAGAGCCATGCTGACCTCCCTCCAGCAGAAAAAGTCAGGGTAAGTCCCCGACTTTTCTGCTGTGCATCTTCATCTCTTTGCCCTGTCATAGCAGCGAATCAGTGGCTGCATCAGATAACGGACGCAGCACTGATTCTTAGCCACTGTAGGGCAAAGACAATGTTCATGGGGCAAAGTCGATGTTTAGAGAGCCGCTCAGCTGCCCACAAGTCTCTTGATTACCATCTTCCCCAGCATGGTTAGGTGTACTGTGTTTCTAGTACGGTAATCATTTATAAATTTGCATCAATGTATATAAATCAGCACATGGAAATCTTATGCAAATCTGTACCCTCTTTTGTCCTTCTTTTTGGTGATACATTTCCCTCTTTTGGGGGGACAGGTCAGAGGCCACCTGATGGTCTAGTTTTATCTGCTCTAAGTGCAAACAGTAACTTGTGTTGAGGTGGCTAAAATGATACCATTAAATTGGGAGTTGGCCAGGACATCTTTCTTTGTCCCATTTGGCCTATCCTTTCTTGTACACAGTGGTGCAGTTGGAGGGGTTTGGAATCACAGCAGTTTAGAAGGAAACTGCTGGTGGTGGATATGTGCCATTTCAGCTATTCCCCCCTCCCCCCCAAAAAACTCAGGGTACTTTTAAAAGCCCAGCACAGTTTAAACAGCAGTTGAGGAAGGAGTTTTGTGAGGGACAGCTGATGACAGGGAAAATCTCCAAAAACATTAGTTGATGCATGTTTACTCCTTTGAATGAAGCATTACTAGCAATGGCTATGATGAAAATGATAAGTTGACAACAAGCCATGAGTTAACCCTAAACAACCTTGCAGTCCGTGTTCAGATGACACACTAAGCAACCTATGAAGGAGTCACTTGTGGATTGTAGAGTAACAGTGGAAGTGGTGGGCACGCTGCAGATAGCGCGTTTACTCTCTATCACTCATGCATGACAGCCTATGGGTTCTTTAATCCCTGGGCTTCATTTCACGTGAACCATATCAACAATTTGATTGTGTAAGATTGAAATCTGGAGAAGAGAAAGATTGTTAAAGTGGTCAAACTAGTTGGGCTGGCACATTAGTTTGTTAGGCAATTCCAAGTGATGTTTCTCCATGGGAACTACATACTAGCCTAATATAGCCAATATGTTGCCATGGAAACTAGTTGGAGACTCTTTTGGGAGGAGAGAGCCATTTGAAATTAGGGTTTACCTCTCCCCCTCCTTTGGCTGGGGATAATGTCATCAAGCTGACCGTGTGTGAAAAGAAGGCTGCAGTTTTGAGTTAGAGACACAGCAAGATGAGTTTGGGCTCTGTAAATGAATCATGTGGTGCTGACTGCCTCACTGAAGATGTGATGTAGGAGCAGTTGATTCTAGATGTCCATTGGAGTGTGTAAGATACATCTCCACCTTTGCTCTGTTTATTCATAAGCAAATCAAATTTTACAAAATGCCAATACTCCTGTTGTGGACCTCCTCCTAAAGAAAACCAAAAGAGGCTGGGAGCTCCACCGCTGGAACTCTTCAGCCTTCAGAGAATTGGGGTGCACAGAGCACTGTAAAAGCAAAGGTGCCAAGCCGGCATTTCTGAAGTTGTTTCAGAAATGGGGCATCAACACAAAGAAGACCTGACTGTAACACACTGACCTCTGAAGATGGAACCCCCCCGAGTAGAGTCTCTGTGATAGTTCAAATGAGGAATAGGCAACATGTGGTCTGTGAGCAATATGTGGCCCCCATTATTTTATTTATTTATTTATTTATTTATTTTATTTATTATTGCATTTATATCCTGCCTTTTTTCCTCAAAGGAACCCAAGGTGGCGTACATAACCTCCCTCCTCTCCATTTTATCCTCACAACAACAACCCTGTGACTTAGGTTGGGCTGAGAGTCTGTGACTGGCCCAAAGTCACCCAGTGGGTTTCCATGGCTGAGTGGGGATTAGAACACGGATCTCCTGACTACCAGGCAAACACTTTAGCCACTACACCACATTGGCTCTCATTATGTCTCCTTCCCAACCACCACGCCACACCGCAAAATTCTATGAAGGCAAAAAAGTAATGGGGGTGGGGAAGGAATGAGGCACTTTTAGCCTTAGGGAGTGCTAAAAAGGGAGCAACATTTTAACCTCTTTAGCACTCGGGAAGGGTAGAGAGCAGTTTGCTGCCAATTTTTTTTAAAAAATTCAGTGCATCCATGGACAGCACAGCGCCCCACAGAGTGTGCCTGTAGGGATATACCCCACAATTATCCACCACTTGTTGAAGTGAATAGGAGATACATGTTAGTCCTTCAGTTGACCATATAAGATATTATATTAAACCTCCCTTTCCATCATCATCAGATGTGCTTATTCCCCCCACCCCAATGCAAATGTAGGGCTCTAAGATTAAGCCCATACTTGTATATTTTCCATAGAGATAGTATACATTTAGTGATAAATTGTTATTACGTTTGTTTCCCCTCTTCCCTGAAAGACCTGAGAATGTATGGTTGTCCCCTTCCCCATTTAATGCTCACATTAACTCTTTGAAGTAGGTGTGGCTTGTTCATTTGTTCCTGTTTAACTTCAGAACCAATACCAACTGGGTTTGAGGTACCCCACTGGGTAATCAAGCTAAGTCCAAATAGGCAAACATCACCACAACTCAAAAGTAAATTGAAATGCATTAAATGCTTTAAGAAAATTACAAAAATATAAGAACATTAGCATGGTGGTTACATGAGACTACTTGGGAAACTTCATTGTGAATTCATTATTAGCAGTGAAAAAGAATGAAATTAACAAGGCTGAAGGATAGTCATTGGCCCAGAGAGCTCCATGGCTAAGTGGGGATAAGAATTGGGATATTTTTACTACTACACCACACTGGTTATCTGTGATAGCATTAAAATGGTGTCCTTGGTTTGTTGTAATCAGTGTAAACCTCTCACTAGTTTTCATAGTTTGGTTTTCCTCTTGACCACTGAATTTTCACCAGTCTTCTGTATGTATGTATGTATGTGTGTTAGGGAGAAAAGAATTGGCTGCATCTGGTTTCAGTAATAAACAAGGCGCTAAAGATTGCTTTGGAACATGTGCAAAGAACGCTCCTGTCTAAAACAGCAATTCAAGAGAGGAAATTGAAAAAATAAATGTTCCTTTTCTGCCCCAATGGTAATTACTTGAGGCCATGAACATTGAAAAGTAAGAAGTATATTATATTATATTTTAGAAAGCAGCACTTATGTCAAAGATATGGATTTTTTGAAAAGCTTTTCCTTAACTACTTAAATACCCTTGCTGTACATAGGACAGAATCAATCTGCAGCATTTCTATGCCAGCTCTCTCTTCCTTTAAATTTCTGGTAAAGGATCGTTCTACAGAATTATCAGGGAAGAAAAAAACTATGTATTTAATATGAACATTATTTGCCAGTGGAGAAGGAAGCATGGAATAAAGACACAGGCCATGTCTACACCTGTCAGATATTCCGGGGTTGTCTCTAGGTCATCCCATATGATGCACAGGGAATCTCGGGGGCAACTTGGAATGACCTGGGACTTTCCCTTGGGATATCTGGGACTGCAGATTTCCCGATATTTTTGTGGTCCCAGGACCATCCCTAGGAGCAAGGGCAGTGTGGCTGCTGCTCCCGGGTTGTCCCTTCTTCCCCGTGAGTAGCAGGGCCGGGCACAGAGCTGTGTAGGGAGGCTCTGTGCCCATGGGGGTGGGAGGGGCAGCAATTTTGCCATCCCTGGGTTGGTGTGGGGGGTTGGACTTTTTTTTTTTTTACCTTTTTCCACTGATTGGGGCCATGTGGCTCCTCTTCACACACACAAAATGGCAGCCGTGGCATCCCTCTTCCCTTCTGGGATGTCACACTACTGTCTAGATGCTGGGGGAGGATCACAGACGTAGGTAAGTCTGCGTTCCTCCCCACTCCCTTCCTTTACACCCTTAGGTGTAGATGAGCACACAGACACCAGAACTTGGGATAAACTAGGGCCTCTTTATTTAAACAATAAGGGAGATTCAGGCCCTTCCTGGATCCACATGTGAAAATGCGGGAATCTATATCTCCTTATCTCAGGCAACTTACCTGTCTTTATGGGTGAGCCACTCTCCTAAGCCAGGAGTTGGATAAACCTGGCCCCTCTCTTATGCAACACTTTGAAAGTGTGAGGAGACTGCTCCATATCACCCCCATTTGGAGCCGTAAAACTCTGAGTAGATGAGGCAGGAAGATCTCCAAAGGCATACCATATTCTGACACGGGAGCTGTAAAACTCCCAAGGAGCAGGTCCTCTGGATATGACAATCACGAAAAGGTGCCAGAGTGCTCACCAGTCCTATTCTATTATAGCAAATTCCTGCACATCCCACCACCGGAGGGTGCCAGGCCTTGGCGTAGGCACCCTACCCCCACCAATTCTGGATGAAGTCCAGCAAACCCATATGCAGATCCTTCAGGAAAATATCATTCCCTGCATCAGAGAGATGAACTCCATCTGCCCTATAAAGATCCCCTCTGGAAGGCAAAATGGCCGGGTGGGGATTACCCAACCTTGTCAACCCTGTAGCACCTGCTGAAGCTGCCTGTTCACTTTCTTAACGGCTCTATTTAAACTACTGGCATCCCTTCCTTCATGCTAATAGTTCCGAGGCAGCGTGTTTGACCATACAATCCATGTAACTGGCCAACGTCTCCATATTGCTTCAAAGTCTGCCCTAGCCTATAAAATTAGGGCCTTCCATTTCAGAAGCCCAAGATCATTGCCCCTGAGGTGAAGCACGAGAACCTGCAGTGGGCCAAGAACAACATCAACCCAAAACAGTGCATGGGGGAGACCACCCCAGCGCATTCCTTGCTGACCAGCCCATTGGATGGAGGCATACAGAGCGAGATGTAAGCAGGAGCCCTGCCCTCTTTTGTATTTGGTCAAGTAGATAGGGCTCCTGCAGCTTTAACTTTCCCCCCTCAAACCATTCCCCCTCAACCCCCCATACACAGACACACACACACACACACACACACACACACACTTCAGATGCACTTCATCTTCTCTCAAGAGAGCTTGCAGATGTTTCAGAAACTAGAAACCTCCTACAAAAATTGAAGTCTCCTATCTCCATGTAAGGAATTTATTTATTTATTTATTTATTACATTTGTATACCGCCCCATAGCTGAAGCTCTTTGGGCGGTTTACATAGGATTAAAACAATTAAAAACAATATACAAAAATTAAAACAGCAAAAACATACAACAAACACACAATACACACTTACATTTAAAACTGCTACAATAATCCAAAAAGCTACAAAAACAAAAACAAACCCAGGCTCCTCAGATATTGCCAAATGCCTGAGAGAAGAGGAAAGTCTTGACCTGGCATCGAAAAGATAACAATGTTGGCGCCAGGCAGGCCTCGTCAGGGAGAACACTCACTCACTCACTCACTCACTCACTCACTCACAGATACAGAGGGCTCATCTACACCTACAGCCCTTTTGAGAGGGGGAGAGGGATGATCGTGAAGTTTTCTGCTTCAGCAATCATCCCTCATGGGGCACACGCCAGCGAGTTTGCCCGCAATTTAAGGAGAGCCATCCAGAATGTGTCACCCCCAATACCCACGGGCTCACTCTGCACAGGCTGCCTGTTCACTGAGCCCCACTACTCATAAGGAACAGCAACAGATTCGCGAGGGGAGGGCACACCAGTCATGCACCTCAGGATTTTTGCGAGAGCCGGGAAAAAACTGGGACAATAGCTGTCATAGATATATCGGGAAAACTGAGGGGTCATCCCTAGATCACAGCGGGATCAGCTGTGTGTCATGTGGCCCGGTGGTGTGGATAAGACCAGAGAGAGAAAAGAAAACCCAGCAAAGAAATTTGACTCTGGCTGTGTTGGGAGAGGGAGATGGAGAGATGTTTCTTCTAGTTTCCTCTCCCCCGCACCCAAAATTAGGCACACCCTTTTCTCTGCTGCTGCTGCTGCTGGTCCTTCTGAAGTGCAGGAGAGAAAGTTGGGTGTGGGTGGTCTTGAGGCTCCATCCACATCCTCTCCTTCAAAATGCAAGTCTAGAGCCTGGGATCATTTTTCTTTGGTGGCAGAGGATCCCAGGTATGCTAGATCTTAAGAGGCTGTTCCCCCTTCAAGCCAGCGGTCAGTGTCAGGCTGGCAGCAGCAGCAGTGGCAGTGCGGTGGGCAAGGCTCCTGTGCTCAGAGGCAGGCCACATTGGACCAGTGGGGCAAGGGCAGAAGGGGCTTCAAAATGCCCCCAGATAGGAAGGTGCTAGAGAAAGCTGATGGAACTTTCCCATTTCCAAGGTCCCCTCTACAAGAATTCGGTTTGGCGCCTGGTTGCCCGATTATGCGCATCTTCTCACAATTGCGTTTATGCCTAAATCCTGTAAATGACATGCGGTGACACGCTTTAAAGTGGCTGAAATGTGGAGAATCGCTTGTTTACATGGTCAAAATGCGCTTTAACGGCCGCGGAGAATTAAAACTCGCTATTTAACGCGCATTCAATAATGCGCATAATTGGACAGATAAAGAGCCTCAACCCCCGATTTGCGCTCCGCTTTTGTAGAGGTAATTTTTTAAATGCAACTTGAAAGAGCTTTAAATTGCTCTTGTAGAGGCACCCCAAGACGTTCAGTCAGCCTCAGCCACATTGTGAAAGAGCAGTGCTACGGGCACTTTCTTTTTATATAATTGCAATCCCTCCTCCTAAGCAACTTGTTTGGAGGGGGGGGGACAGGGAGGAGACTGTGGCTATTGGTTAGCCACAGATGCTAATCGCAAAGCTACCCCTCCCTCACCCCTCAGTGACAGCGTCTTCCTAATATGGAAGTGTTCCGTTAGTTGTCCATCAACATAAAACGAGCCCTCAAGTCGCCTAAAAAAAGCTTTGGATCCCTTCAGATTCCTTCAGGGCTCTGAACAATCTTCTAAATGCACTGCTGGTTTCCGATGGTTTTGAAACCACCCCCTAACTGGTTGGCGATTTCGGATGTCCGTTGGACCCCCGAGTTTTGGTGTACTCTGCACATTCCTACTATATACTATTTGTTACAGGGACAAAGTATAACTTGCACCACAAACTTACTATTACATGTTTGGGACTAAGTTACTTGAAGGCCAGCTTTCACCCATATCAGCCTGCCCGCACTTTAAGATCAGCAAGAGAGGCCCTTCTCATCTGCCCACCAGTGAGAGAAATTTGGTGGGTCTCCACCCAGCAGATGGCCTTTATCAGTGGCCCCACTCCTGCGGAACAAACTCCCACCAGAGGCCCGCTGTGCACCATCCTTGCAGGCTTTCAAGAAGGCCTTAAAAATATTTTATTTTACCATGACCTTCTCATAAAGTAATACTGTTTTGCTGCTGCTGCCCTTGCTGGTCTTGATGTTTTTATTGTTAGTTTTTACTGTTAGCTTTTATTGGTTTTAGCTGATATTTTACTCTGTATGCTTTTATTGCTTTTAATGTTTAAACTGTTTTATGTATTTTTGTAAGCAGCCTTGGGAGGGCTTCTGTTTTAAACAAATAAAATAAATAAAAATGTTGTCAAACCTCTCAGTATGTATTCTTTCCTGTTGATAGGGTTCACAAACTATTTCAATCTCAACCAATGCCCATAATATTTAAAGTGACCAAAAGTAAAATGTCCTACTGGAAGTTTCAATCCTGGTAAGAGAAATTGTTGGTCATTCTTGTCCCCCCCCCCCCGTCCCCCCCGATGTATCACTCCTGACCATCCAATCCCCTATGTTCCTAACTCTTTTATAAGCTATATACAGTTTTTCTCCAGTTATGTCTTTTATCAAATAACAATATTTGTTAATAGATTGACTTACAAAGCTACTGATGTTATTAAAATGTAAGGTGCATACTATTCTATTGCTGGAGCTCTTTTGTTTTGGTGACTAAAGAATTTCTGCTTACATTTTCTACCCGCCTTCTGGTTCTCTGTAGTATTTTTTCTGAGAAGCCCCTCTGTATACACACTTGATGTAAACTATCCAATTTCTTTCTGTAATCCAAATATTTTGTACAGGTTCTCTTGATTTTTATCAAGAAAATATGGAATATTTTGTCTAGGAAGTGCACTATCATATCTGAGAAGTTTGTTCCGATATGTACTTTTTCTATGAAGAGTAGTGGCTAACCCTCCCTCCTCCTTTCTCACAGTAATATCTAAGAAGTAGATAGTAAGGTAGTCTTGGGTCATCTCAAATTTGATGTTCTTTATTCGAATATTTACCATTTATAAAACACATCCTTGCCAGATCAAAAAAATATATCATCTGTGTATCTACACCAACATTTGATATAAATGGATTATCAGAAGAATATACGTATAAGTCTTCAAATTCTCCCATATATAAATTTGTCAATTCTGGTGCCACTGGAGAGCCCATTGACATTCTGTGTGTTTGCCAATAAAATGGGCAAAAATAAAATTCCCAAATCATAAAAAATAATAAAATACAAAAATATGTTTTGGACAGAAACAATTCTGTAAGAGCTGTAATAGAATGTGTCATTTTTCTCTAGAGTCTAACACTTTCCCTATACATTGTAATGCATCCTCTTGGGGTATATTTGTATATGAAGAGGTGACATCTATAGTTACCATTATGTCATTTGAATTGATATTGTCCAACTCCATAAGCTTCTGTGAAGTCTCTTACACATGACTTTAATTGTACCACAAAGAGAACCAAAAAGAATCTAACATACTTAGATAAGGTTTCCAGGACTGAGTTGCTGCCTGAGACTATAGGTCTCCCTGGAGGTGGACAGATTCCTTTATGAATTTTCGATAATATATAAAACAAGGGAGTCCTTGGGAATTAGAACCTGAGACTGAGAAAACAGATTGAGGAGGGCACCCAAGTCATCTGGTCCCAGTTTCCCCCATTATGGTGAGATGTATTGTATTTCTGTTTATAGTAATTACTTCTATATTTCCATCTATAAATTTATGTTAGCACAGGGTTGGGGAGCAGCTTAAACCCTGGGGGCTGGATTTCTGTCCAGTTTACCCCCCTCCCCAAGGGCTGAATGACATTGGGGAGGGGTAGATCCCTCTCTCAAAGCCACACCTCTTCCCCTGAAGCTCCATCCCTTACATCATAGGAATGTTTCTCTGTGAAGTGGGTAACTCTTTCCCTCTATGCTGAGTTATTGCCCATCCATATTCTTCCTTTCCCGTTCTTCTCCATCAAATATGGATTATAATAAAGTATATTGGTGTAGACAGGAAACATGAGACTTCCGTCTGTTGTATAGAGACTAACACTACATAAATGTTTAATAGTAGAAAGAAGGTCTTTTGACAGGGATCAAGCCCAAGGCTGCCATTTTCCTTAGACAATTGAAAGAAAGACTGATTAGGGTTTTTTTTTTTGTGCTTTTGGTACTGAATAGCTTTTGGTGGATAATAAGACAAGAAGCTTACAACCTTATTTATATTTTATTTTATAACAATGTTAATTGAACCAAAGTGCTTGGCAGCTTCTTTGAAGAAGGAAAAAAGCCCCTTTCCAAATCTGATTATTTGCAATGACACAGTAGTTTTTATTTTATTATATTTTTAAAAACTCTAATTGCTATGCATAATCAAATTAGAATGAAGGCTAACTTAAGCCATTGGGGAATTCATATCAGAGAGCCCCATTAGTAATTAACATGTTCTTTTGTGTTAGATTTCGTTTCCTCAACCAAATGCATCCTATGGTGTAATTCTGTCTTAACTTATAGATTCTGGTGCCCTCCTGTCCATTTAGTGTAATTGTTGATTGGGGTAACCTACCCAGGAAACGACTGCCTTATTAATGTCCTTCTCAAAAGACCCTGCTTCTCTGTGGCATTGCTATCATGCGTCACGTTTTGCTGGTGGTAGTGGTGTTTTTGATTTGCTTGTTTCTTTCAAGGAAGAAAAAGAATCATAAATATTACTAGCCAAAAGTGAGCTCTGAAGTATGATCTGAAAGCAAATCCAAAGCACTTAAGGAAAAGGAGCAGGGCTGGTCCTACCATTATTCATTTATGATTTATTTTATGCATTTTATTTTACACATTCATCTGTGTGGATACCAGGGTGGTGTACAAGAATATGATTGTGATCACACAAGATACGATGCATCATACTCGTACTCAAGCAAAAGAAAAGTAGCAAATACTACAGAACAGATACTACAGAACAGACTCTAGCAGTCTGAGGCTTAACTGTACTCCCCAGTCACTATTCCTCCTGATGCTCACCTGTACCCCCAAGGTAAAGTGAGGGGGATGGGGAGTAGTGGCAAAGTGTTGGAGGACAGTGCTGTGTGTCCTACTCTGCCTGCCCTGCACCCCTTAAGCCAGGGTGAAGAACCTCAGGTTTGTGGGCCAAATCTGATCCTTTGAGGGGGGGGTTACAATTTGACCCTCTGGATTTCCACAGTTGGCCACACCCCATTCCCCTTTCCCCCAGCTGGTCATTTGATGGTTTCCTGAGCCAGAGAAAGGGACAGCAGCCTGAGTCTTAAGCAGGGCTGGCAGTACCATTAAAGTGAGGCAGCCATCTTGGGCACCTGAGGTAATAGAACGGCAGAAAATCTTTAGTTTTTAGTTTATTTTTATTGAGAGCCGAAGCAGTGTAGTGGTGAGAATGTTCTAGTCCCCACTTGGCCATGAAGATCACTTTGTCATTTCTGTGTCATTCACTGACTCTCAGCCTAACCTACCTCACAGGGTTGTAACAACAACAACAATGACATAGTGGTAATTGTATTTTTACTCTCAGTGAGAGGCACTTGTGGGTTTTTCTGCTTCAGGTGTCAAAGTAACTTGAGCAGGCTGTGCATCTTGACTGGGGTGGGGTGGGGTGGGGTGGCATTTGCTGTTTCACCTCTAGCAGCAAAATGTCTTGGGCCAATCCTATTATTGGACAGAGTTCAATTAGCCTTCCGTCATTGAATGGCCTTGTGCCAAAGGCAAAACTTGAACTGAAACTTTCTGTAAGAATTCTTTGTTTCCTTGGAAATCCTCACTCAGGCAAAAATAGATCAAAAGATTTTGTCGTGCTGCTCACATAATCACCTGGAAAGCCAAGAACCCCATGTCACTGTGCCTATTCTCCCTACTGTTCCAGACATCATCTGTCTGTGCGGCTAATAACATAGGGGAAGATGTGCAATGGCTTCCAGCTGTGAATGGTATCACTCTGTAGGAAACCTTTTACCCCCTCTTACCTCCTCTCATTCTTTGCCACAATCTGGCTCTTCACTCTGTGTGTTTTCTTTCAATTATTGGCATTATGTCTCAGCCATTTCAGGCTTCTAGCAGTGGCATATTCCTATGCGGTACTAATGGTAACTCCGATCTCCTTACAAATTCGGTGGAAGGGAGCAACATAGTCTTGCTGTGTGTATGTGAGAGGGATAGGGAGCGGTACTTCTGCCTATTGTTTTAAAACAGGAGTGGGCATACTTCAGACTTTCAGGATGTACTAGAACCCCAAGATCCAACAACCAGACATGAGTTGCAAAAGCACACACACACATGCATTTAAAATTAAAGAATTCTGAGCCTGGGAATTTGGTGTGTGTGTGTGTTTCAGTCTTAGATCTGAATGGGGCCCACCATCTTTCCACGCAAAAATGCACTCCTGTTTATCCACTTTTGACATTTCAATATTTAGGATGTTTGTGAAAGGATCATTTTGTCGCTGCTATTGTTAAACCATGGGGAAATCATTGCCAATCTACTGCAAACCAACCAGAGATCTACCAGGAGATCCTGATCTATTTTATGCTCACCCTTGTTTTAAATTTAAAAAAATTAAAGAATAAAAGGAGATGTGCATTTCTGTGCTGCAGTGGAGTGTCAAGAGTGCACAACCTTAAAATTTTAAAAAAAATTAAGGCCTGGAATCATTTTCATAAGCATATACTCATTAAACACAGTGGAGATTGTTGTCCTTTGAGGCTTTTCAGTTTACAGTATACAACTTGTCTTCGTACATTTTAGTGGTACCCAATCCAGGTTCAACTCAAAGTACATTTTAAAAAATCATTTAAACATTTTTAACCCTTCTTTGAGTGCCACCACCATGGCTACAAGGGATGGGGCCTTTTCAGAGGTGGCCCTCAGTTATGGCTAGGTATGTACAGATCTTGTAACATCTGTTCTGTTTGCTTTTCATGGATTATGAGGTGTCTTTCATTCCATCCTCTGTCCATTGACAGAATTGGTCCCCCCCATTTTCCAAATTTCTACAAATTCAGAAAAATGTGCAAAGCGTCCAAAAATGCGCAAATCCCATCCCCCATGCACATTTTCATGTGTCAACCTATTAGGAAAATGCACATTTTCAGCCAAAGTTTTTTTAAATTTTTTTTACCTATTTTTCTTTGACTAAATTTGCCTAAAATTCTGTAAAAGAACCAATCCACAACTCCATGAAATCCATGCAACTTGGGAGAATCCAGTGCACTGCAGAATCTGCAGGACAAATTCATAGAAATCTGGACATGTTTGATTCTGTTGCAGATGCTTGCCTAGTGCCTACTTTACTCTCAGTGCCATGCAAAGAGCCTTTAATTTTGCCAAGCTTTTTTAAAAAAGATAAATAAATAAATAAATCTCTACATTATTTATTGTCTGATCTTAATCTTTGCAGATCCCATTGGCATTCAGTTGTGTTTTTAGCTCTATGAGGATTATTTTGTGGTCTCTGTGTAATGAGGTTAGATCAGCCTTCCCTAACCTGATACCCTCCAGATGTTTTGGACTTCAACTCCCATCATTTCCAGCTAATGGCCAGTGGTCAGGAATTCTGGGAGTTTTATTTATTAATTTGATTTATATACCTGCTTTTCCACCCAACAAAATGGCGCTCAAGGCAAATAACAGCAATAAAAACCAAGATAAAAGGAAAATTCATTAAAGCAATCATAAAAGCAAGTTGATTAAAAACACAATTAAAAAACACAACAATAAAAGAAAGAAAAACAGCACACAACACATTAGAGCCCACTTAAGCAACAGTTTAGTTTACACGCCAAAAGCCTACTTGAATAAATGTTTTTGCCTGCTGGTGGAAGAAGAACAGAGTGGGAGCCAACCTAGCCTTTCATGACAGGGAGTACCAGAGCCTGGGAGCAGCCACTGAGAAGGCCCAAACATCTGGAGTTGTAGTCCAAAATGTCTAGAGGGAGTTGGGTTGGGTTATATATGATATGATTGTGGCTGAAATTACATGAATCTGTACTCTAATATGGGTTGCTATTTTTAATAAAATTGTTTGCAGTGTTACTTAATTTATTATTTTAAAATTAGATCTTAAATTGTTTTGTTTGTCACCTGGGTTGTGGTGGCATATAAAAATCCATATGTAATAAAATAATTTTAAACAACATTTCTCCCCAAATGTACATGAATGCAGGAGTACTAATTTTATTAACATGACAATGAAGACAAAGGTTTTCAATGAAATAGATTTGGGCGCATGTAAAAAATTACCCCCTCAAACCAAGCATTTTTTTTGTTTGGTTTTGCAAAGACAGACTAAAAAAAGAAAGATTATTCAAATATTTGTAGCATTCACATGCATATGCTGGCTTGACCACTGGCAGTGCAGGCCTTAATCACAAAACTCTGCCGCTGAGCTGTTGAAATACTATTTTTTAAAATTACATTTGTACACCACCTTTCCTCAGTGATGGACCTTAAGGGATTCCCAGGAGGTGTCCCATGGAGGCACTGATCACACCTAGTCTTCCTGAACTTCGAGATTGTTGTATCACGTGTCTTGAGATCCTTGGTGGTTCTAGACAGAAGGCTCCAAGCACTAATGTCCATAAGGCATTGTGCAGCTATTCCGTCTTCTTTCCTTCTTTTTATTATTTATAGCATTTCTTGGCTGCCTTTCAGGGCACAAGCCCTCCCAAGGCAGCTCACAACAATAAAATACATAAAAACAATTAAAATATTAAAAGTGATAACATCATGAGCACAATAAAATAGTAATAAAAACAATAATAAAAGCCAAAAAATAAAACCAGTAACAGCAACAGCAAAAACAGCAGCAACAGAAATAATATAAAAATGGTAAAATAATGTTTTGAAAGCCTGCAGTGATGGAGCATGGCAGACCTCCAATGGTAACTTGTTCCAAAGGGGTGGGGCCACTGCAGAGAAGTGCCTGTCACATGTGATCTTTCACCTAATTGCTCTTATGGGTTATTTAACAGATTTAACAGTTAAAAAAAAGATGGGGAATTGGTAGGATAGTTACAAGAAGAAGATAATGATGTTTGGAATCCTCATGAAATTCCATGGATGAGGCAGTGTAATGGCACCATAAAATCCTCATCTGGAAGCACCCCATGTCTTTGGACTGCTATGTTCTTTTTAATACAGCCGCAGTAAAAAGACATATATTTTTTGCTGTTATGTTAGGAGTGTCATTGGGTAATCCATCTTGTATTAATATACCAAAGACATCAAATTTTGTACTTATTGCTGTTGGGAGTGTAAAATTACATGTCAAAGAAGTGAACAACACAGGTAGCCATGTCTTACAGGACTTTGGGCCTGTCTACACCTATGGGTGTAGAGGGAGGGAGGGGAGACGATCCCAGATGTACCTACTTCTGGGATCATCCCTGGGCATCCAAAGAGGAAGTGCGATGTCCCGGGATGTCGCGCTCCTCGAGGGACATTGAGCTCCTCATGGGACATTGCACTCCTTGAGGGCACCATTTTTTTTAACTTGAAGGAGCCGGGAGTGTGGTGGAGAAGGTAAGGAACCCCCTGCACACGCCCCCCACCCCCCGCCATTCTGGGGATGGTGGACTTGCTTCCCGCGGTCTTGGGAGGGTCCTGGGACTGCTCAAAAGAATTGGGTTTTCCCAGGGTTTCTTTATCCCTGGGAAAACCTGTGCCCATTCCCCCTGTCCCTGGGAGTCCCTGGCGTCATTTGGATGCACAGGGAGCACCCAGGGACAACCCAGGGAAAAAGGCTGGTGTAGAAATGGCCTTTATCTCGTAAAGTCTTGATTCAATGGGGTGATCTATTAAGCATGAGAAGATGAACAGAGAACATTCACCTCCATGACCTCTTGTGTAACAACTTGCATATGATTCCCTGAGGGTCTGCATAGTCTGTTTTTTATAGCAGCCAATGCCAGTTTTGTAGTCTGTCCACAATGGCTGTGTAAGAGAATGCAGCCATTTGCACTGGCAAGAAAAGAAGTCTCCAGGACCATGGGAAAGTCCTTCAAATGTTGTTCATGGCTGATCTCCAGTGAGCTCCAGTCATGGCTCCAATTATGCGCTTGGATCATGAACTTCAGTGCCACATTTTGAGAAGTTCCGAGCTAGACACCTTTTGCTTTTGCTGTTAATTAAGAAAAGTTTGAAAATGTAAATGAAACAAGCTCTTCTTCCTGGCCAAAGAATGCTTCTGTTTTATATATTCACCATATCACTGACTTAAGGAAAATCTGTCAGACTGACTCATTTGCAGATGGTGGTGGGGAAATTGTCAACATTCAGTTCCCATCATGTCTCTGTGTTCTGGCAAACTTTAGTACTGCAAATGAGGATTTTTTTTAAAAAAAATTGTCAGTGTGAACTCACTAAACAAAGTTAAAAAAAGAAGAAGCTTCTGTTATTCATGGCTCAGAGTCCTATGTCTGGCATCTAAACTTCATTTCCGATATACAAACAATAATTAAGGTGGAATTGAAACATTTGGGGTTGATGCCTAAAAATGTGTGAAAAGGGTGATTATCTTTGCTGTTTCCCCCACATATTGGATCCCTGAGCTCTTCTGATGCCATCTGCTATGACTTTCTAACAGAACCATGGACAACAAATAATTGTTTGCTACTACACAACGTATGAGCTCACCAGGTGTTATGGATATACATTTGCTAATGTTGAAGGCTTGCAATATTTATTTATTAATTTTGTTTATTTATTTCATTTCTATACCACCCAAATAGCTAAGGCTCTCTGGGCAGTTCACAATGATTCATAAAAAAACAAAAAAAAGCCTGACAAGATTATAAACATTATAAATCAATATTAAAATAAAACACCATCTAAAAAAATCTGTAAGATATGAAATTTAAAACAATTAAATAGCTAAAAACACTTTCAATTCAGTTTCAATAACAGACCTGTCCAAGACAGCTAACAGGACTGCCCCAGCATATGCCATTAAATGCTTGGGTGTAGAAAGCAGTTTTAACCAGGGGCTGAAACGCTGACAGTGGGCTCATCTACACCTAAGAGTATAGTGGGAGGGAGAAGGGAGGATCACGGACTTACCTGCTTCTGCAATCCTCCCCGAGCATCTATATGGCAGCATGATGTCCCGAATGGGAATAGGGATGTCGTGGGCACCATTAAAAAACAAAAAGAGTTGTGTGGCAAAAAAGTAAGTAACCCCCCGTCAAACTCCTCCACCAAACTCCCCCCCGTCATCCCAGGGATGGTGAAATTGCTGCCCCCACCCCACCCCCATGGGCACAGAGCCACCCCATGCAGCTCCGTACCCATTTGAGGACGTGGGAGGCGGTCCTTGGGGTTGTCCTGGGACCATGGGAAAAATGGGACATTCACGGTTTCAGTTATCCCGGGGTTGTCTCTAGGTCATCCCCAGTTGATTCCAGGGTCCCCTGTGCATCATTTGGATGACCTAGAGATGACCCCAGGATAATTGCCTAGTGTCAACATGACCCGTGTTGGCACCAGGGAGCTCATTCCATAAGAGCCCTGAGCATTTGAAATGATATGCTCCGTTTATGGGGTATCTCACAATGAAGAATCATCCTCGTACACTTTAATTTAGCACTTTTCTTACAGTGAAGGCTGAAAGTCTAAGGTGCACATACACTTGTAGATTTATTTATTTTTACACCTTTTACAATTAGCATCTCCCTGCTGTAGCCAGGCATTGAAAGGATTGTTCACATTTGTCCCCTTGCCTGTTCTCACCTGCTGCAGAAAAGAGGAATCCAGTTATTCCCATAGCAGTAGGGGCAGGAGATGAAAGAGTGAAAATGTGGACAGGAAGAAGCATGGTTACGCTGTCACCTGCAGTTCGTAATTTTTAAAACAAGATGCAGTAGCTCCATGTTGCAACCTACTGACCCCAGAAATATTTTTAAGGCGGGGGAGCTCAAGGTGCTCCAAAATCAAATTCAAAATTAAATTTAAAAAGGATCCTTCCTGAACTGAGAAGGCACAGTTCATGAATATTACAGCATGGCAGAAGAAGTGAGAGCCAATGTGGTGTAGTGGCTAGAGTGTTGGACTGGGAGTTGGGAGATCCAGGTTCTAGTCCCCACTCAGTCATGGAACTTGCCGGGTGACTTTGGGCCAGTCACAGACTCTCAGCCCAACCTACCTCGCAGGGTTGTTGTTGTGATAATATGGACGATGAGGATTATGTACTCCATCTTGGGTTCCTTGGAGGAGAATAGGCAGAATATAAATGTAATAAATAAATACATAAATAAATAAATAAATAAATAGATGTTCACTGTTCAGAGCTTGGCCTCTTTGCTCTCAATCTACGTCTCCCTCTTTCATCGCACATTAATGTTCAGCTCAGCTTGCTCTTCCCTCCCAAACAAAGCTTTGCTCCCAAGGCACAATACTGAATCCTACAAAATAGGCTGCACTTCTCTTCTTTATCAATCAGCCAGGTTGGTCACCAATACACCTAGAGGTGACCGTAAAACACCAATATTAAAATCACTTCACTGGCTGCCAATTAATTTCCAGGCGAAGTATAAAGTGTTGGTTATTACCTTTAAAGTCCTACATGGTTTGGGTCCAGGTTACCTGCGGGATCGCCTTCTCCCATACAATACGCCCTGCACACTCAGGTCCTCTGGGAAGAACTTACTCCAGTCAGCAAAAACTAGGCTGACAATTGTTACCCAGCTGACAATTGTTACCCAGAGGACCTTCTCTTCTGCCGCTCCCAGACTGTGGAATGGCCTGCTGGGAGAGATTCGCCAACTTTACAGTCTTCCGGAATTTAAGAAAGCTATAAAGACTGATCTCTTCCGGCAGGCCTACCCAGTTGAATTTTAAGATGCTTTAATGTATTAGTTTTATATGTTTTTAATAATTCATTAGTTTATATGTTTTTATATATAACAGTATTTTATGCTGTTTTGTATTAATGTTGTTCCCCACCTCGATCCAGAGGGAGAGGCGGATAAGAAATAATAATAATAATAATAATAATAATAATAATAATAATAATAATTTAGTCTTGACTACAAAAACATTCTTCTATTTGCCTGATTGTCTAGTGGTGGTGGTGGTAGAGGGAACAGGGACTCATCTTGCTCAATTTTGGAATCCCTGGGAGACCCTAAGGCAAATGTCTGAACTTAAGAGGGCTTGTGGTTGGGTCCAGAAAGGCAATTTTTTTACATTCCTTTGTGTGTGATCAAAATATTATTTCTATTAGAAAATTTAAAAAGCACATGATTAGGAATACTAATAATCATGTTGGCAATATGAAATGCTCAACCCTGGAGTGTGATTTTGCCTTTCGATAATCCTTCCTTCACATTTGACAGTGTTCTTGGTAAGCACAGGAAGACACTCTGGCTAGTCTGCAAAGTTCATGGTCAAGGAAGTTTTTCCTTAGCATGCAGTGAATTAATAGGAAAATCACACTGTCAGCTGGATCAGTCTCACTGACAGAAAGTGATGAAAAGTTCACATTTTCACGGCCGAGGGCTAATGACAAGATGTTTCACAACAGATCCTGTATGTGCATTTGGCAGCTTCCCCAATGTGAGAGAAATAATACAAAATGTATGACTTTGGGCATGTAGCAGTGGGGATGGTTGAGCCGTGGGAAGTGTGTAGAACTGCTGAGATATTACTTTACCAAGAAAATGCCAGTGATCTATTCACGTTATAAACAGCAGTGGTTGGCCCTCTTGATAGTCTTTTGTATCAGTTTCCCAATATTAGTCAAACCAAACCTGCATACTGTCTCCTGGAAGAAACCAAGCTTTTAGCAGTGATCTTTATCACTTTGCGACATCTCCTGTAAATAATGCACAAAATGTCCAAGTTACATCAGGCGAATAAAACCTTTCCAATACAACTGGACCACACAAGCAAGGTGAGACAGGGATTAATATACTGACAGCCCATGGTTTCTTAAGTTTTCTGGTTTTATAAGCAGTTAGGGCATAGTAATCACACTAGAAAAACTCTTCCCCATCAATTCTTATCTGCAAAATAATCCTGAGGCTAAATTGCCTGCTTTTGTTGCTCCATCTTTGCAGAACACTGACAGAGGAGGGATTCAAAGTTAACAGATGTCAACAGCACTGAGAATGTACATATATTAACCCATTACACACAGGCACATTAACTCCACTGAAAATAGAGCAGGGAGCATTAAGGAGTATGACTTTCAACACCAGGAAATTGTCCAAGGCCAAAGGGCATTCTCAGACAAAGCTGAAATAGATGTGATATGGCAGTTCTAGCATTTGCATTTCACATTTCCCTAATCACAAAGAAAGTGGGTGGTGAGAATCTAATTTTAGCAGTATACCCTGGATATATTTATTCCAAATAAACCTTTTTGTGTTATTCTCCCAGTTTTATCATTACCCCCTGATGAACAGAAGATTCATGAAATGTGTCAGGGAATCGATTATGACACAATGATTGAGCATAAAGATTTCTCCCCTACAGACGCTTGCTGTCAGCTATTTTTGTCCACAGACTGTTCTATTTTATTTTATTTATTTATTTATTACATTTGTATACCGCCCCATAGCCGAAGCTCGCTGGGCGGTTTACATAGGATTAAAAACAATTAAAAACAATATACAAAAATTAAAACAGCAAAAACATACAACATACACAAAATCTGTACATTTAAAAACCACTTCAGCACTTCAAAAACTACAAAAACAAAACAAAACAAAACAAAACAAACAAAACAAATAAAAGGATCAAACAAAAGCTCTTTGGAACCAGCTCCTAGCTTCTTTCACAACTTTATTGCAATGCTATACTTTCTTACAATGGTGCTAGGAGGCCTTTGGCTGAATCAACGTTTATGTCATTGCTATTTACCTGTCATTTTCCCACATAAGCCAGTGTTCCAAATGAGAATGGGAAATACATCAATTCAAAAGCAACAGGGCCATATATATAAAGTTGGAGGTTCAAGGAAAGGTGCATAGTCTAGTTCTCCAGCTTGATAAGAACGTAGTATTGAGCTGTTACAGTGATGTCTCCTGGGAGTTATCTATATACAAGGAAAGCCCCATGGTGGCTGCAGATCTGTGCTGCATCAGTTAGATGTCACAGGCGCAGCTTCACAGCCATCATGGGGCTTTCCCGCGAAGCTGCGGATTGAAAAAGTCTGGGATTTACCCCAACTTTTTCATTTGGAGTGACGTCAGTATGGCTCTTCCACCATCTGATGTCGCTCTGGGGCCAATCTCGGGGCAGTCCATGCTGGCAGGCAACTGGCGATTGGTCACCTTCTACAAGGAAGAGGGAGGGGGCAGCTCCGGTACCTGGATGGCCACCAAGAAACTCCACACTTCCTGGGAGAGGGAAACCGCGGGGTTTTGGATGCAGGTGGCACTGATCCAGCACTGTAAAGACAGCCCCACAGTTTTTACACACACACAATCCTCTATGCTCTTGCTCTTGTACAAGTCCCATTCATACTCTCTCTGCAAGGCTGGAGCAATCAGCTTGCCAAATGTCTGCTCTCTTAGGATGGCAACACTCTACAACAGGTCTAAAATGCCCTGTGCAGCTCCATGACAAGTGTGGTGGTAGATATATTCTGTCTAGTGGAATTAGTGTTGGTGTTGTTCCTCTTGACTTTAGTGTAGGGCAGGATCTACACTACTGCTTTAAAATGGTTTATAACAGTAGTGACAACTGTTAGAGACCTGGACACACTCCATATCCAGTTTTCAAACCATTTTCAAAGTGTCATATCCTGCTTGGTGTAGATCTGGCCCTAGGCATTTGGTGTACCTATCAAAGTCAAAGAAAAGCACATAAAATAAAATTCTCAGTCCTTTCAGTGTTCCCAACATTGTATAGATTCTACAGGGAATTGATGGGTTATATTTTCCATTGTTCTTAGCCTGTGAACAGCAAATGTGGGGGATAATTTCAATCCCACTTGCAGCTGTGGTGCTTTGTGATAACTTCCTGCCATTGGATTAGTAATTCTCTTTGGTCAGATTAGTCTGCCAGATTTTTATCCCATCTCTGAGTTTCTCTTTCTGCATTTCATGGAAGCCCCCTTTCCTTTGCTTTCAGAGACCCAGTTAATGGTAAAGGGTAGAGGAGTGTGGTAAGGGGTTTGGTGTAGGGGAGGAGTTCTGGTAGATTTCCAGAGCGGTCCATTGAGAAGGAAAGGTTTAGGCTGCAATCCAACATTGTTATCTTTTTGGCGCCAGGTCAAGACTTTTCTCCCAGGCATTTAACAATGTATGTTGAGGGTTTTGTTGTTGTTGTTTGACCCAGAATAGTTGTTTTAAATGGATATTGTATTTATAATCTGTTTTTATGCTTTTAAAATTTTGTATGTTGCTTTTTTAATGTTCAGTGTTTTTAATTTTTGTAAACCGCCCAGAGAGCTTTGGCTATGGAGCGGTATATAAGTGCAACAAATCATCATCATCATCATCATCATCTTCATCATCATCATCCAATATACATGTATTTGGGAGTAAATCCCATTGATATCAGTGGATTTATTTCTGAGTAGACATGCATAGGACTGGGCTGTTAGTGTGTGCAAAGGGACCTGTGACAACGTTGCAGTGAGAAGTGCTCCTGTACAGGCTTCCAGCCAGCCAGCAGGATACACTATTCCATTCCCCTTTTCTCTCTGGCTTTCCATTTTCCTCCCTCCAAAAGTCAGCCAGCATTCTGTGGCAACTGAACATGCTAAATTCTCCTTGGGCTGGTTTTGATTTTCCCCCTTTTGGTTCCTCTCCCCCCAAGGACTGTTTGTAATTCTGCAAAACTTGCATTTTCCCCAAGCCTCGTGATAGCTTCCTCTTGTGTGTGGATGATGCCAGTTTGGCTACATAAGGATTGGCACTCAGAGAATTTAGTTTGCTCTTGGTATATTTTATTTATTCTCCATGGTGGCATGGGAAGAGGAAGTGACTTGGCAAAATTTTCAGGAAGTGGGCAATGCTAAAAGAAGAGAAAGAGAGGAAATACTGGAATGCAGGGGGAAAGGATTGTTTACCTTTGGCATTTACAGATCTAAGACAGTACAGACAAGACAGTTGCTTGTAAATCAATAAAAGATGTCTGCTTATCGTCGGATTTGTCATCTAATATATTTTTGCTAGCTGCCTTGATATTTTGATACTGTGGATTACTTATAGCTTAAAAGTGCTTTCCTATGCTTGACTGCTCAGAAGTAAGTCTTACTGAGTTCAATGAGATTTACTCCCAGGTAAGCCTGAAAAGGAATGCAGCCTAAATGTATATTACTTGAGATTTATTTATTTTTTCTTGAAGTGAAGTGAAGTGTTCCTCTAGGTCAAAAATACACCCACTTTCCTGGGCTGTATGCCTGTTAAGTGAAGAGGGAATTGTTGAATCATAGCTCTTCTATAGTACAGAGGACTGAGACACAGAACACTGGATTTATGGGGGTGGGGAAGCCAATTTCAGAAGCAGCTAGGAAAGGACAGGAAATAATAATTACACTGTGACATTCTGAAAATACTAGAACTGTGATCTAATTGCATCCATGGAGTATCCTGACTACCGAAATGAGTGGAAGGGCTATTGATTGTATGGCTATTGAAGTTATTATATGGAAGGGTGCAGAACATTTTTGTTATGAAGGGCTGGAGTTCTCCCCACTGGGCGCTCTGTGGGTTGGATGACATCAGTGGGTATGGCCACACCCATGGTCATCATTTCCCCACCTATGTTGTCTTTCTTCATGCTGAGAGAGGCACAGAACTCTATACCTCTTCCAACATAGAGAAAGAGTCCCACCAACGTTGGGAGGAGCAGCCATTCCTTCCAGCACTGGCAGAGTCCCTGGCTTCACACGATGTGCAACATTCCCCTGGGGGTGGCACCTGCTGTGCAAAAGGGCTTGGCTGGTGCTGGGAGGAGATAACAGATTGGAGACCTGGAAAGGGAGCCCTGTTGTCCAGATTGGCCAGATTAGGGACCGATCTACACCGAGCAGGATACAACACTTTGAAAACGTTTTGAAAACTGTATATGGAGTGTGTCCTGGGCCCCAACAGTTGTCACTACTGTTATAAACCATTTTAAACTATTTTAAAGTAGTAGTGTAGATCCTGCTTAGGCCTGTGGGCAGGAGGTTATATGGATATATAGAAATGTACATCATTGTTGGGCCTAGCCCAAGTGCTGCTGTGGGCCCTATAGTTTTAGAGCTGGAATCTGATTTCAGGATAAGATCAGAATTGCTTAGAACATATTTCAGTTGTGAGAAGCCCAGGGCTTGAGAGCATAGCTCTGACTAGTTTCTCATTGGATGGCAGACCAAGGGAGAGGAGGGGGGTTAGTTTTGGCCAGTTTAGGGGGGGAATGTTAGAGTGGGAGCCTGATTCAGTCTGGCTTCCCATCTGATCACTGGCTGAAGAAGAGTGAAACTGCTTTTCAGCCACAGCTGCCTGAGAAAGTTTTGAATCAAACCTGATTTAGAGCTTGTATGAAAGCCAGACAGGAGGAAGACTCAGAAGGGGAGGGGCTTTTCAGGGGTGACACCCAGGCTGAGATATCAACTCAAGGGAGCGGAACAGAGATGCCATACAGTTTGTTTATGGACTATTTAGATTATCAGAAGGAGGGACCGAGAAGCCCCTCTCTTGCATTTAAGTTGGTGATGAGGCTACTGAGCCTTTGCTGGGAACATCCATCTTTACTGTCCAAAACCCTCTCTGTCTGGACTTTTCACGGTTTGAGCTGCCCAAAACACTTTCTCACCTGGACTCTGCAGTAAATCTAGATCCTTGTCTGCTTGAACCATGTATCATGGAGTATAATGCTAGTCTTTCATAAATCCTCTATTCTTGTTTGCCGTGAATTCTGTACGTTGCCTTCGATTACCCAGAATGCCTTCTGGCCTGTACTGTTCATGACTCTTAGGCTGTTGTTTGCCTTAGCACATGTAAAATATAAATTCTGATGTACAATCTATTGTTGGACCTAATCTCTGCCTGGAATGTTTTCTTGCCAGGATTTATTGTGATCCTTGGCCTTGTCTTGTATTCTGAACCGTAGAGATCCTGGAAACTATCATTGGACTGATATTTGATGCGGTTGTAGCTATCAGGCTTTGAGCAATGCACCCATAGCTTTGGCCTATAAAGCCTTGCATGGGACCACAATACCTGATGGAACGCCTTTCCCAACATGAACCTTCCCGTACATTACGCTCAGCATCTAAGGTCCTCCTCCGGGTGCCTACTCTGAGGGAAGCTTGGAGGACAGCAACAAGGGAGAGGGCCTTTTCTGTGGTGGCCACATCCCTCCCTCTATATGCCATATAGGCAAACCTCTGCATGTCTTCTCACCAGTAAATAGGGCAAGACCCAGGATCCGCCCTGCTTCCTGGTAGGGAAAATATCTTATCTGTGCTAAGCAGATGATCAGAGATAAGAGTTTCTCCTGCTTAGCGCTGAAAAAGGCAGCGCTCACATAACATTGGATTTAAGCTTCTATTTTGTAGGTTCATCATTGGAGGATGCATCAATTTTGTGTCTCTAATTGCTATTTTGCAACCTACAGATTTAGATTAGACATAGCTTGTGAGTAACAATGAAAAAAATGCATGTTTTCTTTGAGCAACGCAGAAACCTATACTTTCCTTATATTTCTGTTAAAAACAAGCTAATAAGACAGGAACGATGAACCAGTGTTTCTTTCCCCAGGGTTTTGTATTGTTCTCAAAAGTGTTCTGAATGCAGACATGGCAAATCACCTCGGCTGCATCCTTTGTCTACATACTTTTCCTCTTTGCGGAGCAAGTGGAGTTCAATGGCCTTCTAATGGGGGAACTGGGCTCTCTAGCACTTTGCAGCTGACATAACTACTGAACCTTTGACAGAGCTTTCATAGACAAATTGACAGTCTGTGCAAAGAACAGGCCACCAAGCAGATGTAACAGAAGCAAATCAAAAGGCAGTCAAAGAATGACATTTGCTGATTCCTTGGCAGACAGATTTAGTTCCTGACATACAGCAGCACAAGAAAAGTTGTTCTCTCTGTATTCATGTCTACTGTTCCTTCCCCGGCACCATCACCATCATCATATCATTTCCATCAAGACAGATTTGGAAATAGTGGTGAATTTAAGCAGGCTTCCCTCCCCCCCTCCCCCCATACAAGGAATGGCCAAGATATTCACTGGATGCAAACTCAACAGAGAATGCTTGTAAGCTATTATACCAATGAAAGTGTATACCACTGAGGACTTTTAACATGTATTAAAATGATACATATCTTGATCATACTTCATCAGGCAGATGCAGATTTTTATACATACAAGCAAGTTGAGATATTGGAGAAACATTGTTATTGAAATTAATGACATTAGTGACTATGTAATAATCACTAATAGTGATTTTTCTAGGTTAGATGAATTGTCTGGATTGAGCTTAGACTCCAGGAGTACATCTTGACAAGGAGAAAGCCCTGGGGTGGATTCGCAGTGGTGGCAGGTCATTTATATGATGCAGCAGCCATTGCAGAGCCATCCAAGAGCATTTCCCCTAAGCTCCACTTTAAAATAGTCAGGGACTTACTGCGAATTTTTCCTCCAAGCAAGGCGCAGACCTGCATTTGCCATCTGTTGCCTTGCTCCAGTGTTACAGCAGAGTCATGGCCAGGGCAATGGCGCCCCCTGTTTGGGCATCATCCCCTGCGGGCGGTCCAGCAAGCTGAATGGCCACTGGACTGCTTCCGCGCCTCCACAGACCTTGAGGAGCTTCCCATACAAAAATAAATAAATAATACAAAAGTAAAAAATAAAAATAAAAATTGATCGCAGGGCAGTGAGGAGGTGGCGGTCCGCCTATTAAAGATTAAGATTTTAAAAATAAAAATAATGAGCAATCTGGTTCTCCTCCCCCTCCAAGAGCAGCGTGGGCATGTAAGGGACAGGAGGGATGGCAGTTCATCTCTGCGTCTCCCTTTAACTGCGACACTTCTGAGGCAGGATCTACACTACTGCTTTAAAATGGTTTAAAACGGTTTAAAACGGTTTATAACAGTAGTGACAACTGTTGGGGCCAGGACACACTCCATATACAATTTTCAAAACGTTTTCTAAGTGTTGTATCCTGCTTGGTGTAGATCGTTTCTGAAGATTAAGGTTTTTAAAGATTAAGTTTTCTTAAAAATGAGCAACTGGTCCTCCTCCCTTGTAAACCCCACGTTAGTTCCTTCGTGCGGGATCAACGTGAAAGAGTGCAAACGCAGGGGTTTCAAGGCTCGTGGGCCCAATGCTCTGCTATCGAGACACCCCTCCCCCAGTTCTAACTTGTTTAACCTGGAAGGTAGTCTCATTAAAATCAAAGCAGTAATTTCAAAGTTGAGTATTTAACAGTGCAATCCTGTGCAAGTTTACTCAGAAGTAAGCAACTGAACTGTGTTCAATGGGGTGTATTCTCAGGAAACAGTAGATATGATTGCATCTGTAGTCCTATGCTCACTTGAACTCAGTGGGGCTTAAGTCTGAGTAGACATGGAGACATTTGTAGTGTTATACATTTCCTATCATATAGGACCACTTTTTGTCTCACACTCAAGGTACCTAACTTCCATAGCATCTTATCACCTTCATCACAAAAAGTAAAAAAAGAAGATATTTCTAAAGGGTCTGTAGAGTCTTAGCTCTCCCCTTTTCTGTGTCGCCATTTCCCTTGGGGAGCTTTAATATTATGTATATTACTTCACCTCCCATATTAAATAAGCGATAATTCTTCTCGTTTTGACCACATTTCTAATTCAAATGATGATACATATATGTCCCTTCAGGCATTAAAAAGAACCACTTATTGTAAATTGCAGTGCTTGATTCTATTCTGGTACCAGATTTTCTTCATTTGAACCTTTTAAGCTTAAACTGAACAAGTACCAATATGCAAGTCTCGTTTATTTCATCTTCTTTGGGAATTGTTCCAATTTGCTAAATGTAGGAAACTCAAGAAGACTCACAAAGGAAACCCTCTGGGAAGTTGTCTTACTGTAATATCCTTTTCAATTAGTTTTAGATAAAGTAAAGCTTGTTAAGAATGGGCTACAATAATTATACATTATAAGTTCATACGTCCTAAAGAACATATTATAAGTGGCTTGGATCTAATGGTGTCATTTCACGAGTGGAAAGGAAAGCACTGGCAAACAGATTTCACCTCCTGTCTGCAGCCACTTGTGTGCCCCTCCAAATCTGCTTCAGAGGGTTGGGAGACCCTCCAGAGCAGATATGGTGCAGTGGGAAGAGAAGATGGGGTGGTGGTGCATGAGCAGCAATCCTGTTGCACAAGTGGACTTCTGCTCAAACAATGTCCGAACACTAGTTTATCGAAGCAGGGTGTGATGAGAAAAAAATAGCCACTATTCTCTCACCTGTTGACCATTTTGCCCTGTGTATACAAAATCAGTGCATTTTGTGTAGTTTTCAGTAGTGATTCTAAATTATTCTTTAGAACTTTGTATGTCTGTAAATTGAATAAAATTAATCAGAATTGTACTTTGATCTAAAAAGTCATTGTCCTTGGCTTTCCATATCACATTAACAACATTCATTACTCACTCTTTAGAAACTGCATAAGGCCATAATAACATTGAAGAAAGTTTCATGTATGTTTTGGGGCCATTCATAAAACTTTGTTCCATAGATATATAAAGCCATGAAGTGGCTTTCTGTTTAGCTTAAAGAATATACAGAGAAGCATTCACAAAATAAGCTTGCCTTAGGCCATATAAGCCCTTGAAGGCTGATGGAACCAAATGGTATCCTACATTCCTTAGGTAGTTTCCTCTGGGCATTTGTCATGGCTGGGGATGACATGATTGTTCCTAAACTGACATCCTTTCCCATTGAGAGAGTAGAGCAACGAGGCAGCATGGATAACAGCAAAAGAGCAAAGGCTCAGACAAGTCTGAGTGAACACAACTTAGAGCATATTTTAAGGCCTACTTTGCTGCAGTGATGAGCAAAGAAGGCATACTTTGCTGCCACTATCATGTCCACGCAGTGCTGTCCAGCAGTGTTATTTCTGCTGCAGAGGAGGGTTTGCCTTCTGCTCCCTAGGGAACTAGAGAATCCCTCAAGAGCCAGCTGTGACATCTTTATGAGGCATTTTGTGGATGAAATTGCTCGCATCTGCTTTGGCTTGGATGCTACTTTGGTTGCATTTCATTGTTCTTGTTTCTAAGTTTTCTTTTTGTCACATTTTCTTAGATAATTTTCATTCTAAGGCAGAGAAGCCCTTGGAGAAGTGAGGCTTCTCATCTGCATTTTTGACCTTTGACCTCTCTGATTAATTAAAGGGTTTCTTTGGTGGGGAAGGTAGAGAATGCTTCAATATGAGTGTTAAGTATATCCTGCCAACTTGAAAGAGGGAATTGCTAAGACTGCTGAATGGGGGTGGTGGTATCTGAATGTACCTCTCTTGGGCAAGATGCTCTGATATGGGTTTGTGGCCCAGCTCCAAACATTTTTGAATGACACTGTTAGAAAACCTCTGTGCTACCCCATGGCTGCTCACTTATGGAATGCTTCAAGGTCCTTTCTTGTCTCCCACATTGTTTAAATATCTACATGAAACCAGAGATGGGAGCAATTTTTTCCTAAACCAGGTTTAGAAAAGTCTGCCTCAAAGAAGCAGCAAGCTTTAAAAGCCTTCAAATTCACCTTCCAGTTCAGATTGAAATTTGAGCTTCCCTCCAACCACTTTTATATTGGGGTGGTGGTGGTATAATTTTGCAGAGGCTAAATCCAGGGGTGGGGAGGGCCCCCAACCCATGGTGATGTCTAGAAGGAGATGGGCCTCTTTCCCATTCTTCAGATTTAGCTCCTGCTGGGTCCCCACCCTCCCTGCATGATGATGCACTAATTTCACTAGCTTCCAGATGGCTTCCTGTCCTATTTATTTCTTTAATTGTTAATTACTGAATATATTTCAATATATTCATTTTGTTCTAAGGGAAAAAAGAAGAAACTAGCATAGGCAATTAATTATAGACCACATATATACTCAACAAACTAAAACTAATAAAATCCAACTAAAAAGCAGAATAGTTTACTTTTTTCCCAACCAGTCTGTTTTCTTTGGTCCTTGTACATTTTTCCGTTTACAAATCACTTCTATTCTTGCTGTAACGTTTAAACTACATACCAAACTACATGTGACAAACCAGTATGTTTGCATCTCCAACCCTGCAAGTAAGGACAGGCTGCAAGATATCTTTTGTCTATATTTCTCAGAGGTAGGCTGCCAGCACCCAGGTATCAGCTCTCTCTCTCTCTCTCTCTCTCTCTCTCTCTCTCTCTCTTTATCTCAAAGTTGGGAGTTAGTTGGTCATCCCTTTGTGACTGCCTTATTGTTGACCCATTCTCATGAAACACAATTCATTGGAAAGGTCTTGACACGCACATTCCATGAATAACAACAGTTTTCACTATAATTCAAAGTTGGGAGTTTATTTATGTTCCTAAAGCTTTTTGTAAAAAAAAAAGAAAAAGAAAAAGAAGACTTAGGCTATTTTCTATAACAAAGTACTATAAAGTTCTATTTTTATGTCAAAAAGTCAAGTATAATAAAAAAAATACAATTAATTGCAAACTGGAGTAAAATGAAATATGAACACAAAAAAAGTTTCTGTACACCTTTATAAACACAGGGACAGGCCAAAGGACAATGATATAGCAGTAACAAAACAAATCATGAAGAGATTAAGAGACACCTACAGTTAAAAGTAACCCAGTCAAAATTTAGTTGTTGTCCAGAAAGGAAGTATCTAGCTGTCAAATTTAACAAAATAAGATTCAAAAGTCTATGTACACCTTTATAATCACAGGTGCAGGCCAAACTACAATGATATGCCAATAACATATGGCCTGTAAACAAATCAGGGACAGACCGTGGACTATGTTACATCTATCTGCCTACATCTGTCTTCTGCCATGGACAACTCTATATTGCCATGAATCATGTGCATTCATTGGCAAACCTCAAGATTCAAGTCGTCGATGGATCAGAATAAGGATGTTACAACTCTGGTCTGGAGTTTACACCAACAACATTATATTTAAGGAAGTTTTGTAAAGACAAAAGATGTAATACTTTGAATGTTTCAACAAACACAGTTACTTAAGTTAAACCTTTCATTACATTTGATTTTTCTCCGTGAACTGTGTTTGTGGGTAACAAACTAGTTATTAATAAGTCTTATTTAATGTTTAATACCTCATAACCTGAAAACATGGACATCCAAGCTTATGTCTTTTATATATGGGTATGCATAGGCTATCTCTTCTAGATAATTCTTTGAATGTTTTCAATGGTCATCATGTATCTGTCAAGCTGTCCAGCTTTAGGCAAAGAACCAAACCAACCCATGTTTCCATTTAAGTATATTTATTTTAAAAATGAAGCAGAGAGATGTCCAGAAAGAGCTGCTTTTAAAATAAAATGAACATAAAAATTAGCTAACTAAAACTCCTAAGGATCTTAAGAAAAATACATTGAAGCAGCTTTCAGGTGGAGGAAGGGATGAAGCCCACCTGAGCTCCAAGCCTAGCTTGGTCTTGTTTTGAGTTTTTGCCAGCCAGCTGGAAACAAAGTAAAGACTTCACAGCCTAAGAGCTTGGCAGCTCCCGGGGAGGGAAATTCAAACTGACCAATCGATAGTCTGGGAAGACCTGATAATGTATCTTCCAGGTGATTTATACACTACCTATTTAGCATAAGGCTGGAATGTGTACAGATATAAATGTTGGTGTCTAGCACAGCTTGGCCATAACTTGGCATGTCCTTTGTTGAGAGACAATTCCAGAAAGGGATGAGAGTAGGTTTGAATGGTTACATTACCTGACTACTCAAATTATTACCAGAGGCCCTGCTCCATGTCCCTTCATCATCAGGGGTGAGATGGATATGTGCAAGAGACGGGGGAGGGGGGGGACTCCTCATTGGTGGTACCTGGTCTTTGGAAATCCCTCCGTAAAGAAACTCATCTGAGTTCTTCTGTTTGATTTCTTTTTTAAAGTTCAAATAGATCTTTAGCCATTTAATGTCCTTCAGAACCTATCTACACTACTGCTTTAAGCAGTAGTGTAAATAGGCTCTCAGTTTCAGGGTGAGTGCTGATATCCCTTTTTTCATCCTCTCAACAATCTTGTGGGACCTATCATCCTTACTTCCATTTTGCATATGGAACACTGAGGCTTTCAGAGACCTACCTGCCCAAGTTCACCCAATAAGTCCATAAGTGACCAGTGACTGGAGGAGTGGCATCAAGTTGGCTGAAGGAGTGACATCAAACAACCATGTTGGCAGATCTGCAAATATGTTTGTACATTTGTGTAAGGAATTTAGCTGATGAATAAAATTTGCAGCATCCCCCCAAATAAACAAAAATAGAACCATCCTTAAAGAAGGTGTTACTGCCTATTCACAATGCATCCTAAAGCTAACCAGGAGTTTAATGCATCAAACTAGTATGTAGCCAGCTACTTCATACACGCAGAGAGCAAAATCCAAAGAAAGCATCACCCCCTTTTAAAATAAAATTATAAACATCTAGAATTTTTAAATGGATATTGTATTTATAAACTGGTTTTATGATCTTTATGGTTTTAAATTTTGTATAATGGTTTTTTAATGTTCAATGTTTTTAATTTGTAAACTGCCCAGATTGCTTTGGCTATGGGGCAGTATATAAATACAATAAATAAATAAATAAATAAATAAATTTATCTGCCTGTTTAGACCGAGTAGCAACAATGTGACTTTGAATAGTGTCATTCTTTGATTTTTCAAATTTATGTAGCCTTTGGATACATAAATACTTTCCAGCCAGTTCTTAGAGGTATTCAATGGCTGCTCTTTCATTACCCTCTCCAGGCTCAACAGCACTCTTGTCATCCATATATATATATATATATATATATATATTCTGGTTATTATTGAAACATAACAAAACCCACACATTCAGAATTCCACACCTTTGCTTGAAAACTTAATAAGAAAAAAAGATACTGTTTTCAAGAAAGCTAGATATTCTGAATTTAGTCATCATATCATTACAGGGAGCATTCCCTGTATAAATTTAGACATATCCGTAGCATTCCTCCCACTATCACCTTTACAGCATTTGGCTGTCAGCAATGAACTAGGAGAGGGAGGGAGTGTTACAATGTCCTTTAAATGACAATGAAATATTATGTTATAGCTAGAACATATCAGGATGTGCTTCAGAAAGGCATAGCTAAAGTAGGTCATATGAAGTGCACATGATTATAAAACTGATGGAATGACATGCCATAGTAATAGTTCTCATATCAGCAGGGAGATAGGAAGCCTTAGAGCTGTGAAAACAGCAGGCAGGGCCTTTAAAATGTGTTAACCCCTTATTGCATCACATACTGCTGCTATACAGCCCCAACCCAATTAAACAAGGATTGGCAATTGCTCTTGGTAAGTCCTGTTCAAATGAACGGAAAAGAATCAGGATCACTGATTGATGGAGTGAGTCTTGTAACACTGTCATTCGAGACTGGCGCTACCATTAGGCAGAGTGAAGCAGTCACCCCGGGTGGCAGATGCTGGGAGGCAGCAGCAAGGTGTTGGTCCGAACTGTGTTTAGTGTAGGCTGACCAGATACAATCCAAGTCAGGGCTCATGTAACTTTAACAGTTGTAGAGAAAAGGGAATTTCAGCCAGTGTCATTTGTATGCAATTAGTTCCTGGTGAAATTCCCTCTTCATCACAACAGTTAAAGGTGCATGCACTATACTAGAGTGACCATATACAAAAGAAGGCAGGGCCCCTGCAACTTTAACTGCTGTGATGAAGAGGGAATTTCACCAGGAACTAATTGCATACAAATGACACTGGCTGAAATTCCCTTTTCTCTACAACTGTTAAAGTTACATGAGCCCTGACCTGGATTTTATCTGGTCACCCTAGCGTAGTGTGGCCGGAATGGTGCTCCGTAAGCTAACCTGTGGTCTTCAGGTACAATTGCCAGTGTTGAAGAAAGATTCAACTGCTAAGCCAGATGGCTTTTTGTATACGGGATGGGAGGGGACACCATCTTGTTCTTTGCCTCAGGCAACAAAGTCTTGACAGGCCCTAATGTAACTCAGGCCATATCTGGACCTCATGATTCTGAATGCCTTCTGTTGGACCGACAGCATAATCTTTATGTTTTGTCTCCTTTGAAAGTGTACTCAGTCCAGTAGATGATAACATGGAAAGTAAGTCCTTCAGAAATAAGTATCTTTCCCCCTCTCTGTTGAAATCTGAAATTATAGAAGGCTGATATGCACCAGATGGAGCTAAATAAATGTATAACTCAGAGCTCTGATTGGCAGGGTGGTGGCGATGAGGAAGGGAATGGTGGGACTGTTGGCTGGGAAATGCTGGGAATTGTAGAACTTATTTCTACCTAAACATGAATAGGATTGTGACCTTAGTCTTGATCTTGATGTGAGACCTAGTCAAGTGATTTGTTGGAGCCCCATATGTATTTAAGCAAAACTGTGGATGGCTGAATATTGTTTATTCCAACGCTTCAGACTTTATGTTGCATATGATTGATCACCCAATTCACATGTTATTGTTTCTGCTCTCTGTCAGAGTGGCAGGTTTGGAAACAAGCAAACAATGGCATGTTGGGGGGGGTGCAGAGAGAGAGAAAATGACAATAGCACACAAGCACCCTTCTGGTATGATCAAAAGCCAATTCTACTCAAATTCACAGAAATCCAGGGATCCACAATTGCTGTTAAAAGTGATTGACATCTTATCATAAGCTAAAATTATAAATGTGCCAATTATATCAAGCAAACATACCCATTGTTTTATAAAATATGTATTCTTTTATAAAATATGTACTCACTTTATCAAAATAAAGTTGCCTCCTCTTAAAATATATATGGAATCAAAATGGCAGTGAGCACTGCAAATACAATTTTCCGGGATATTACATAGGGTCTCATCCAGAGCACCAGTTACATTTTATTGAAATTGGCTATGCCCACATGCCCACATGAATAAAATGAGTAAATTGACCAAACATTACATGTGAACGAAGTCTGAGATAGCTGTTTTGGAGTGTTTCCACAATTCTTTCTTCAGCTTTGCTTACACAGAGAAGTTATTTATGGGCCTATGGATTTAATCCATTATTTGTCAAAATAAAATAAAAAGAATTGATCAACATCTAATTGGCATTCTCAGACTGTCACTTCAGAAGGGATGAGTCTGCCTTGGCATGCTGTCATGATGGACACTGGTGCTTGCTGATTCCCCAGTAAATTTCTACAAGAAGCATTTTATAAGACAGCAATTTTAATCACAATGGGTTTTGGCAATGATGTCAGAATTAGATACAACTGAGCTGAGGAGTAAGAAGCAAGGTCAAATGTTCCACACAATCAACTGATGCTCATTTTCTCGTAGATAAATAGATATAGGCAGCAATGTTTTAAAGATGCAAATGTAAGCTGCGTGAAGACAGACATCATTCTTATTTTTGCTACCCCAGGGGTGTTGCCAGGCCCCTAGGAGACAAATCTGCAAAGAACCTGCATATGCTAATTTATATCTATGGATGCAAATTCAGAAATAATTACTAGGAATTATTTAAATTTCACAGAAAGCAAAGCCAGCCAATTAATTCCTCATCCAAATCATCCCAAATAAAAGCATCCTTTAATACCATTAGAAGTTTTTATCTAAATGTAACTGCCATATGGAGAGTTACTTGGGGGTGGGGTGGGGGGTCACGGTGCACAGGAAGGGGAGGGTTAACCCTTTCCTTCCAAAATGAAATCCTTCCAGAAATCTCCTCCTGCATGACCATTAAGTTTAGAACAAACCTTCCAATGGCATCAATTTCTTCTCCTAAGCTTCATTGTCATGTGTGTGTGTGTGTGTGGTAAAGGGATGATCTAGGGTTGTTGCAACACATGGGGACGGCAGGATTAAGCCTTCCCTCCTTTCTGAAAATTGCCCTCCTTTCTGGCAATTAAGCTTATTAAAATATGTTCCACTGGCACCAATGGTCACTTAGTACTCTTGGAAATAATTCTGGGGTCCTGGAAACTAGATTCTGGCCCAGGGCCCCCATGGAGCCAGACGTAGCAATGCTCCTGGCTACTGTTTTGCCTCTGAGCCCCAATCATTATTCAGAAAAACCTAGATCTGCTCTGTTGTAAGTGAAGCCACTTCCTCATGGTTCAATCACATACACTGTTGGAAACCTCTGTGTAAAGGAAATCACACTGCCCAGCCCCATGATTTGGTGTCACCTTTTCATGTGTATTGGTAGGGAGCTATCCGAGGTGCTGAACCTGAGTCCTAAAATGGGCTGAACACCTTAGATAGTTCCTTTAGAATTCTCTCTGGTTCTGACTAAAACCCAGAATGGAATCACAGCCCCACTGAAATCGGAGCCACCAATGTCCACTGAATCTAGGGGAAATGTAGGAGTTGTATCTAATTTTGCTAATTGCCATTTCTCTGACTGCTGGACCACAGTGGCAAAATAAGGAAAAATTGAGGAATATTCTTTTAATTGTGTCAAATTAGACAGTTGTTTGTCCCTTCTTTACCAGTAGGTCTTTTATCAATTCTGTCTACCAGCCAGTTTCTGTAGCTACATCTGAATTGCAACACCTGTTGTGAACTGTATTGATAAGCAACAGTGAATGAGTTTCTGGTAGTTTATAGTATTTTGGAAATATTTCTTTATTTTGCTTGATAGCCCACCTTATCTCAAGGGCTCAGGACATGGAAAAATATGATTGTGTTTTCCTAAGCTGTTAGGAATTCAAAGCCACAGCATAACCCCTTAAAATGGCACTGAATAGTTGAGCAACTGTAGTAGTTGTTAAAATAATTGCTCCTATTCACTTCCCAGGGGCTTGTTTAGAAAATTAAAAGTTTTGTACAACAGGTAAGGCTGATAGCAATCTTTAAGATATATTGCCATTCAATATAATTCTTATCAAAAAGAGCAAAATTGACAAGTGCAGATTAAAAAGAGGGAGGAAATGTTGACAATTTATGATGTACTTTTGCTGTACTCTTTTTCACACCCACCTCTCCTGATTTGATTTAGTATCATAATTGTGGGTATAAAGTCCCTGTAAACTCTTGCACAATACAGGCCTTTTAGGAACCTTCCTCTTAATACTTCTCTGTTTATCACAGTTTACAAACACTATGTAATTGTTCACTTCATAATTGCTGTGCCATTGTTGGTCATGCAGATCATCTAATTGTGAAAGCATTTTCACAATTCCATGTACAAAAGCCAACTGGACAGGTAGTTGGATCTTTCTTCAACATTGGCAATGTGACGGCACCATCCACCACAACTGAAAGCAACAGCTTAGTTTAGGGGATGCAGGGAAGGCTGCATGGTGCACAGCTCTCTCTTCCAACACCTTGTTGCTAAGTCCCAGCATCTGTCCCCTGAGGCAACCATCTCACTTCGCCTAGTAGGAGGGCCGGCCCTGCTCTGCATCATGCACATTAATGACACTATATTCACCATCAAAGGATAAATCATTTATTCAGCATATAGTGTTTCATTTATGCCACTGAAATTTTCACGATGAGTGCCTAAAACCACTTGTTTTTAAAGAGCTTTTCAAAAATGCACTTCACCTTCTTGATTCCCCTCCTTCAACAGGCCATATATTTGAAAAAGGTTAGTGAAGCAAAGACCAATGTGGCATGCTAGCTGTGCCAGGTGTCATTGAAGCTCAAGGTTCTAACATATGGAAAAACAGGAAGGATTGTCCTTAGGCAATGAGTGAGTGATCCAACAGACAGTGGGAGTGAGCTGCAGTCTGCTCTTTTATTAAATAACACTGAGGAAGTATGCTGGTGATATATTGATAACTAAGACCGAGCGACAGAGATGAAAGGAATTAGAGTGGATATTAAGGAGGATGAAACTAATATATATTTTCCTTTATATTTTACTGTCTTGCTAGGCCTAATCTACACCAAGCAGGAGATTGCACTATGAAAGCGGTATATAAAAGGCAGGAGCCACACCAAGCAGGATATAGTGGTATGAAAGCAGTATATGGTATGTGTCTTATGGGCCACAACAGTTATCAGTGAACTTCAATATCACTATAAAGCAGCAGTGTGGCTCCTGCCTTTTATATACCGCTTTCATAGTGCAACATCTTGCTTGGTGTAGATAAAGAGTCAAAATGAAAAGAAAAGAAACCCCTGGTAGGCAGTCAAAAAAAGGCAAAAGCAAAGGGGTGGAACCAGGGAAAGGGTTAATAAAAAATGATTATAAAAATGAAGGTACCAACACATTTCGGACACAGTGTTGTCCTTCTTCAGGGTAATTTTGGAGTCACAACACTTTCCTATAGGAGGCTCTTATAAAAATGTTGTGACTCCAAAATTACCCTGAAGAAGGACAACACTGTGTCCGAAATGCGTTGGTACCTTCATTTTAATAATCATTTTTTATTAAACCTTTCCTTGGTTCCACCCCTTTGCCTTTGCCTTTGCCTTTGCCTTTTTTTGACTGATGTAGATTAAGCCCTAGTTTTAATAATTTGTTCGTTGTTCTGCTCCTTCCACATCCAGGCAATCCTGTCTTTATATATATGTTATCATGTTTTCTTTAATTTAACCCCTGTTAGGTTTGTGTCCAACTCTCTGCTTATGCACTTTTCCATAGCTCCCTACCAGTGGGGCCCTTAGGTTTAGACTGGATCGAATAGTTTTATACTTACACATTTCTTAAAGTTCAAACTCAGCTTGTGAAACCTCCTCTTTAGGAGTCTAGCACATTGAGGAGTTTCATACACAAGAAGTTTTTAAAAAATTGAAATTTAAAAATAAAAAAGCCAGCCAGCTGGCAGCATATTATAAACAACAATGAGAGGTCAGACAAGAACAAACGTAAATAAAAATACTTTTATTTTTGATATTTGTTTTCAAAGCCTATAAACTTGACTTTAAAAACTTTAAACTTAAACAAACATTCCTAAAGAGCAAGGCATGAACAGATCTGCTTCCAACTTGGCATGGCTAAATCCTTACTTAAGAGGTACCATGGTGCCAGGTTTCATCTCTTTATCTTTAAAAATGAGGGAGATGTAAGCATTTTGTTAATTTCCATTTCCATAGACTACAATGGAGCAGTTATTCCAAATTTAAAAAGTTCCTAAAAATCAAGGGAAGAATGGATCTGTTTCACACTTGGCATGGCTAAAGCCCTACATAAGAGCTATCATGGTACCAAGTTTCAACTCATTATCTTTAAAAGTGACATAGCTGTAAGCATTTTTGTTAATTTCCATATACTATAATGGAACTGTTATCTGAAAATGGAGTAGTTCTTCGATGGGGCTCCTCTCATCTCTGCAGGTATTCAGCATTTTAACCATCCCCTCTCCACTCCAAAAACTCAAAGCTTCGTCGAAGCCTCACATTTTCGGAGCACCCCTCCCCCTATAAAGCAATGACAATATGAGCTGCATAATTTGGATAGTTTCAGGACCATTCAGTTAGACCCTCAGTTAGACCATTCATGTAAATGCTCTGGGAAGTCACACAGGTAAGAGATGATCACAGTTTATCACCTTCTGGCTCTCTCCATATTTCAAAGGAATTCTAGGGTGTGATGAACTGTAATTTCACAGCTTAGCCTGTGATGTGTCAGAACATTCACTACACCCTTTCTTTCAGTGACTGCATCTTCACCAACTCATCATGATATGTAGTTTGTTTTTAGGCTTTTATGGTTTGTTTTTAATGTTTTAAGATGTTTTTAAGATGTTTTTAATGTTGTATTTTTCTCTTGTTTTTTTTTTTAAAATTTTTTTAACTGTTGTGATTTTTATGTTTTATATTGTTGTTGTTCCCCACCTCGATCCGGAGGGAGAGGCGGGCTACAAATAATAATTATTATTATTATTATTATTATTATTTAAATTTTGTATATTGGTTTTTAAATGTTCAATGTTTTTAATTTTTGTAAACCACCCAGAGACCTTCAGCTATGGGGTGGTATATAAATAATAATAATAATAATAATAATGTCATAATAATATCTGAACCCGTAACTAAATTTCCTTTTCCTGACTGCTAAGTAAAGCGTATTAAAGAATACACCTGATTGCAATGGATTGGATAAGCACCCAGTTTTACTAATGAGCCACCTCACTGCTCTGGCAAGACAGTGTAATGGGGAAGGGGTTCAAATGTGACCAAGGGCCTGGAAGCAACAACAAAAACCTGGAGCCAGTGCCCTGCACCTTGGATAACTCCTTTAGAGAAATCTGATTGGTTCTGACTGAAACCTGCAGCGGATTCACCACTCCACTGACATCGGAGTCACCAGCCTCCACTAATGTCAAAGAAACAAACATGCCATCCTTGGGTTTTCGCTTAACATTCAGCTTTAGGAAGAGTTCTGTGAAACTCAAAAATGATCTCAGCCATTTATTACTTTTAGATGGGCCTATTAAGGTTAGGGATGTGCAATGCTGGGAATTCCTTTAGAATTCTGGCTGGTTCTGACTGAAAGCTGGAGCAGATTCACCACTCCACTGACATTGGAGCCACCAGCCTCCCCCTGCCCCTGGGGTCACCACAATGTATTGGAATTGACCTGCATATTTTGACAGTGCCGGTCAAGCATTCAAATCCATGCTTCGGAAATGAGCTGAAATCCCATGAGCTGGGTGTGCTTGCAATCTGAAGACACTGAAAGGAATAGAAGACCACATACAACTAACTGCATTGCGAAAATTGTAGGCGGATTCAAGCCAGCACAGTATCAGATGGAAACAAGCTAACCTGCAGTGCAGACATGGCCTAAGATCAAGAATTCATTCTTCATGTTGGATTGTCCCTAGTACTTTCCTCAGAGCATACTTCTATATAACAGTAATAGAACTGATGGCTGTATGCCACATTGCAGAGACCTTTTAAGTCACAGTTGGCCCAGGGGTCTGTAAATATGGGACAAAACACAGTAGGATCCTGGCTCTGCCGAATTCACTGAAGCCAAGATCTTAGTTACAAGAATCCAGGAATATAAGGCTGCAAAGGCTAAGTGGTCTTTAAATGAAAATAAAATAAAACTAGCTGGGAAGAGTTCTTTAAGACATTTGCTTAAAACCCTTCCCCCCCCCCAACCCGATCGGCTGTCTTCAAGGTTATATGTGAAGCAAACTAATGATGGTAGGTAGACAGGTGCTACTTACAGAGCAATCCTATGAGGTTGGGAAAGAGAGAATCTATGGATCGCACTGCCAGAGCAGAAGGGAGGGCCAGATTTCCCAGGGTTTTTTCACTCCTATTATGCTTTTTTAAAAAATTGAGCTCATGCATTTTTTTCATTCCGGTCAGGAGCATACTGGGGAAACAGGAGTGTTCTGAAGCATGTGGATGTAAGGCTTCCTCTGATCTACCCCTGACAAGCCCCCTTCCCGCCATACCCCCATTGGATTCTGCCCCCTCAACAAGAGGCATCTGGTGGCACGGACCTTCCTTCCCACTCATGGAGAGGCAGATCTGCAATATGCTAAGGCCGGGGTGGGCAGAAGGTAGAGCTTCAGACTTCAACTCCCAGCAGCTCCCTGCCAGCATAGCAACTGATCAGGAATCCTGGGAATTGAAGTCCAAAACATCTGTAGATCTACTTTCAGCCTCCCCCTAGAGGCTGTCCAGGGACAATAGGTTTGCAGCCTTAGGGACTGTCATGAACATACCGTACAGAGCTGGGTCTACGACGTGGTGCGCATGGACATCTCTTTTCACACCCACCAAGCTCTCTGTCCCTCCTGATTTTTAATTTATTTTGCAAGTCCTTTTTATTTATTTATTTTAAAAATGTTTTTAAATGGGAGATTGGCATGCTGCAAAGTGAAGTGTTGAAAATTCACAATAAAAATTGATTAAAAAAGTATAACATCATATGTAAAAATGTGGGAGATACAAAACAGGGATTTTGCACATCTCGTTAAGAGACTTTAGTATGCCTGTTATTTATGGAGATTAGGGAAGTCAGAAATATCCACAACAGAATCCAATGAGTTTGATTTTCTATGAACCTGACCTGCAGATTCTGCAGTGGATTGCCTTTTCTCATTTCGTTTTATTTTCTGGAATTTTACGCAAATTTAGTCATAGAAAAATATGTAAAACACACACACACACACACACTGTGCACTTCCCCCATAAGCCAAAGCATGAAATCGTGCATGTTAGGGAAATTTGTGCATTATTTTTTATTTTTTATTTATTTTATTTCATTTCTAACCCGCCTCTCCATCTAGATCGAGGCGGGGAACAACACCAAATATAAATATAAAACAATAAAATAGATAAACCGTTAAAACAGATAAAAACAAATACATTATTAAAAACATCTTAAAATTAAACTGGATAGGCCTGCCGGAAGAGAACAGTCTTCACGGCTTTCTTAAATTCCAGAAGACTGCTAATTTGTCGAATCTCCTCCGGAAGGCCATTCCACAGCCTGGGAGCGGCAGAAGAGAAGGTCCTCTGAGTAACACTCGTCACAAGTGCAAATGTGTGCATTTGCATGAATTCAGGTAATTGGTAAAAATCCCATTCCGTCAGTGAGTGGCTGATTGAATGAAAGGCACCTGACATAGATGGTACTGTAGTATGTGTGCTGCCTTTTGACCCAATCACCAAAAGGTTGACAGCGCACATTAAAAAAGAATGGGATTTAATACGGGATTTATCTGGTCTTGACAAAAAACCACTGGTGACGTATAAAAGAACTAAGAATCGTAGAGATTGCCTAGTACATTCGGACTACACAAGAGATTTACCAAAAACAGACAGACAATCCACACTGTTGAATCTACCAAGACCCCAAGGATTTCACCCTTGTGGACATTGCATTTATTGTAAATATACAAAGAAGACTGTGTCATTTATAAACAAAGAAAATGGAAAAGCCATTGTGATAAAGGATTTTTTGAATTGTAACTCTGCACATGTAATATATGCTATAACTTGCCCCTGCGATAAGATGTACATAGGAAAAACAACAAGGCCCCTGAAGTTTAGGATAGGAGAACATCTGTGCAATCTCAGGCACAATAGGGAAGGGGCTCCAATGGTTAAGCATTTTCAGGAAAGAAAACATCACCCAGAGTCCCTAAACTATTGGGCTATTGAAAAAATAAGGGGGGATGATAAGGCCTTAAGTAAAAGGGAGTTGTTTTGGATTCTGTATCGCCAATCACTCAACCCGAAAGGGCTGAACAATTCTTTGGAATGGAATAAATACAAGCCTTGAGACAAAAAAGGCATGGCTAATAATAAGTGAGTTACTACAGACCTTCTATGAGAGATCATCTCTGACCCAGGAGGGGCCATTGTCGACACTTGATAAAAAACAACCAGAGTAGGAATAATGCGTTAGAAGGACTAAGTTTAGTTGAAGAAGATACAAACAAAAAAGACTTCTATCTGGAATATGGCTTAAAGATTTGTCTGTGGCAGTGTGCCATTGGCAATTCAGGTTAGTTTTGTAGTAAGAATGGAGTTGCATATGCAATTTTTACAAAAGTGAACTAGCTCAAATGTGTTGTTTAGGATGAACGGTGGAACTGTGTGGAATTTGGTTGGTTAACAATGTGTTGAAATGACAGATATATAAAGATATGAGATACAGTGTATTAGGAAATATCTGGGGTAGAATATGCTAGTGCTCCTTTTTTAACGAATGTTGTAGGGAGATATCTATAGCAATAATAATATTTGAACTAGTGAAATAAAAACAGAGATAACTACTTGTTAAAGACATTGTGCGAAGTGAATGCTGTAATCAACATAATTTTTCTCTTGTGTTCTGTTGAAAATATATGGTGCGATAAATGAAAACAATAAGGGGACAAGCCCATGCCAAGTGTATATATATATATATATATATATATATATATATATAATCTTAGCTGTTTTAAAAGTAAGCTTTTTAACATATGTTCTTAATCATTATGAAATTGGTCTGATATATCTGTTTTAGCTCCTGATGAAGGACATTTGTCCGAAACGTCGTCGAGTATTGTAGATGAAATATAAAATAAAACACTTTTTAAAGAAAAGAACACGGAAAATTGTTTTTTAAGGAGACAGAACTTTCAACAGCACCAGAGCTCATCTCTCTTTTTCATCTGCATTGATTGGTGCTCTCTTTCCCCCTCTTTTTCTCGTGATTGCCTTTGGAATCCTCCAACTTGCCTTCATCCCACCTCAGGCTTCATGGCCTAGCCTGCTTTCCCTAACCTAATTCCAGCACATGGTCCAGTCTTTCTTCAATACCCTTATCCAATTTTAACCTCCCTTGTAGCATCATTAGTCTGCTATCCAATTTATTCTATCCTCATAAGGCTGTGCAATTGATAGAGCCTGGCATTTCCTTCCTAGCCTTGTTGCGTGTGGCAGTCTACTCCTCTCCTCTCCTTTATGCTCTTGACATACCTATTTAAAGGTTCATCCTTCACCATCCTTCAGTGGCCCCCTGGTGAAGTCTACCTCACTGGCACCATGGCTTTTCCTTGCAATTTGGCTTCCCGTAAGCCCAGTCCTTACTTTATTCACCGTTTCACACTGTTTTCCCTTCTGATCCAACACTGCTGTGGGTCTTGTGCTATTAGAAGAAATATCAAAAAGAACACTTTCAAGATCCATCTTGGGAGTGAGACGATGCGGGCACAGGTCTCAAGCATCAGTAAAGCCAATGCATCGGAGGATTCTGTCTAGATGAGACATTAAGCCAGAGAGACAAACTGAAACAAATGACAAAGTCGGTGGCATGATACTGCAACAGTGTTCATCGTTCAAGCCAGAGGTCAAAAGCAGGACATTGGGCTGCAAGTGGAAAAGGAGAAACTAAGGGGGGGGGGGAGTGAAGGTTTTAGCAATATGGGAGTGAGTAGAAAGCAGTGGCAGCTGGTGTCTCCAATGTCAGTGGGGTGGTGAATCCACTCCAGGTTTTAGTCAGAACCAGTCAGAACCCTAATGGAGCTATCCAAGGTGTTTTGGTAGATATTCAGATCACTTAAAAGCCCACTTGAAGACGTCAATTTCTAACCAGGCATACATCAATGGAACAAGCTGGGCAATGCCAGGGGTAAAGAATTCCAGTAGCAGGATTAGCAAGGGAGAAAAGGCTCAACCAGGGAATGGGGTGTGTGATTCTGGGTTTATGGAGGACAAAGGGCAGCAGAAGAATGAAAAGAGACTGACAAGAAAGAGCATAGGGAAAGGGCCTTATACCTGAGCAGAGTATGTGTTCAGCTAACCCGGTATTGCCTACCCTGGTTGGCAGGAGCTCTCCAAGATCTCTGAGCATTTCTCATCTTCTGTTTCCTGATTCTTTTTACCTACACTGCCAGGGATAGACTCTGAGAATTTCTGCACATAAAGTACATACCTCCAGTATCAGAGGCAGGAAGCCTATATACACCAGTTGCTGGGAAACACGGGTGGGAGGGTGTTGTTGCCCCATGTCCTGCATGTGGGTCTGTGGTCAACAGCGAGTTGGCCACTGTGTGAACAGAGTGCTGGACTAGATGGGCCCTTGGTCTGGTCCAGCATGGCTCTTCTTATGTTCTTACCACCAAACAATCATCTCAAGCAAGAAAATATGTTTTTCTTACAATCTTAGTCATGAGGGAGTGGAGAAGTTCAGGGGTGTTGTGGCTGGGGAGGTAAGGAATAACCCCCTATCCTTCATAAGAACCCACCAAACTCTAATTAGTTAAAGAAAAAGGCGAGTCATAGCTGCAGGCTACATATTCAATGTCCAGTATAGTTTGTGCCTCACTAAGCAGGTTTGTTGTGAGGATAAGATGAGGGGCGGGGGAGGACATTATACCGCCCTGAGGTTCATGGAAGGAAGATAGGATAAACATTCAATAAATAAATAAATACTACTGTGTCCTACAGCAGGGATGTGGAATGTATGGTCATCCAGATGTTGTTGGACTGCAGTTCCCATTAGGCCTAGGTAGAATAGCCAATGGTGAGGGATGATGAAAGATCGCATTCTCCTATATGAGCCTGCCCAGGTTCTTACAATCTTCAAGGGAGCTGGTCTTTCAGTCCCATTGCAATGGAAGGCATGTTTGGTGGGGATGAGAGAGAGAGTCTTCTCAGTGGCTGCTCCCAGGCCGTGGAGCTCCCTGCCAAAGGAGGCTCAGTTGGTCCCCTCTCTGTTGTCCTTCCACTAACATGCAAAGCTGTTTCGATCCAAACAGGCCTTTGACAGAGAAGCTAGCAGTGGAGGCTGTTGGCTCCTATTTCAGTTGGGTGGGGAATCTGGGTTAGAATCAGAACCAGTCAGAACTCTAAAGGAGCTATCCAGGATGCTGGATCCACAGTGTAGATAGGCTTCAGCACTTTGGATAGCTCCTTTAGAGTTCTGACTGGTTCTGACTGTAACCCAGAGAGCATTTACTGCCCCACCGAAATAGGAGTCACCAGCTCCACTGTCTGCTAGTATTTTGCTGAAGTGGTTGGGTGCTGTTTATTTATTTTTGTGCTTTTAATTGTTTTTAATGCATTTGTATTACAATGCATTACAATTTTGTTTTTAATCTGTATTTTCATGTTAGCACTTTTTTTGTGGAAAGGCAGGATAGAAATTAATTAAACAAAGACATAATTAATAAATGATGGGAACTGCAATCCAACAACATCTGGAGGGCCACCCATTCCCCATCCCTGTCCTACACAGAAGTGAGAAATTGAAACCATGTGACTTCTCAGAAGTCACTTCTGTGTAAGATGCTGTGAAAATTATACATTTAGATGATCATGTGTGAAGCAGCTCTCAAAACCAACAGCAAATATGAGCAAATAATATGGCTGAAGTCATGATCTATATAAAAACAGATGAAGGCATGATATAGCAAGTGATTATGTTATTAACAATTATAGCAGAATAAGATACTAAAATGAAGACAAATGCTAAAACAAATTCTATCCTAATTGTATTTGGATAAATCAATAGCATTTAAAATAGAAGCTTTATAGAGGAAATGTCTTTTGGAATCTTTTGCTAAGATCAGGAGGAAACAATTACACAAATGTAATTTTACAACAAGTATGTAATTTTACAACTTGTACAATATCGTTGCACATAACACTACTGGCAGAATAATGGGATGAAGAGTTCTTCAAGTTTCTAAAAATGCTTTGAGAATTTGAGCAAGAATCTGTTTGCCTTTAGTATCATATGGGACAGGTGCAAAGTGAGCCATATCATGTGGTTACTTATTTATAATTTCCTGCCAGAGTTGACTTCCTCATAGAAAAGCAAGTGTTGAGATTAGCATTTATACATTATTTAATGCTGTTGGACATGACTATCAGACTAGTACAGTAGAGATTTAGTGATATACCCAAGAAGGCATATTTTGTGGGCTTTACTAGAAAATCACAATGTAAACTACTCAGGGGGTCATCCTTGGCGATTTTCTTGCAGTAATCCCCACTGAATGAATATATATACATACTTTATTGTGTCTTAGCAAATCGCCATTATGCACACTTACAAAGGAGGGGAAAAACACTCTATACAATTAAAACTCTGCTAGTAAACCAATAATGAATATAGTAGGAGTTATTTCAGAATAAAGGTGCATAGGATTGCATTATCAATGCATTAAGGTGAGCATCTGATTTTTATGCTACATATTTGTCATGCAAACTGGAATAGCCATGGTTTAATTGTATTGATTACATTTCTAATCTGATGTTCCTATAAAGAGCTACCATCTTCCATTGGGGGTGGAAGAGATTTATTTATTTATTTTAAACCAGGGGGAGGGGGAGATCCATACACGAAAATGTATGGAACATTTACAGGGTTCCAACAATAACCCATTCCCTGATTAAAAACATATTATATACTGCCAAATGACTGGGAGTAGAGGAAGGACTTAATTTTGCATTGAAAAGTTAACAATGTTGGTGTCAGGCAGGCTTTGCTGGGGAATTCATTCCCTATTTGGGGGGCCACCACCAAGAATGACCTCTCCCTTGTGGCTACCCACTGAGTCTCCCTCAAAAGAGTTACCTGGAAGAGGGCCTTAAATGATGAACATAGTGTAGGTTCATGCCAGGAAAGGTGCTCCATCAGGTATTGCAGTTCTGAGTTGTGTAAGACTTTATAAGTCAAAGCCAGCACCTTGAATCAGGTTCAGAAACATATAGCCAGACAGTGCAAGTGGGCTAGAATCAGTGTTACATGTCCGGACCTTTCTGTCCCTGTTATTAATCTATCTGTAGCTTCTGAAGTGTCTTCAAGGGCAGCCCCATGCAGAGCGCCAATCCATTTCTAGATAATTGAGAAAAGAGGATCTCTCTGATAATTACAGAATGAAGTTGGAGATCTTAAACTACACTGTGATGCCAATTTACACTTTCATTCTCTGTTTTACACTGCTGTCATTTCCCTGGGTCACTGCTGAAAAGAAGATAGGAATAATTTAGCTTTGAGGCTCTGATGGAAAGGCTCCTGAAACATGTGCTACAAACTGCCCTTTAATGATAGCCCTGCTTTAAATGCAATGGTGCAATGCCCACTCTTCATGCAATGGGCCATCTCTGATCATGCTCTCCCAAGATGACTGCTGCTTGAGGCCTGGAAGCATTAGGCAATAGGCCCATATGCCTGTAACAAAGCGCAGTGTAAGCCTGAGGCTTATGCTGGCTGCCAAGATAAAGTCAACCACATCTGGAACACAGAAGGTGGCCCTAAGAGATTGCGGTTCCAGCAATTCCTTGGCAGAAACTGGTGCCAGGCCTTGAAGTTGTCTTCCTGTAATTTAAGCCCATTACTGCTTGTCCTGCCTTCAATGAGTATACAGTTGTTTTCCCCTATTGTCTGATTACATGAAGGCTTATTTGATACTCCTCAAGTTCGGTTGGTACGGATGCAGTATAGTGCAGCCACTTATGAACTGACAAAAAAGGGGAAGTGCATGAAAAAGGGACAGCGCATCACCAAAAACAAGGACAAAAGAGGACACACATTTACACAGAATTTGCTTATGCTAATATTGCGTTTAGATGCAAATATAGAAATAATTAATGTAATTCAAATAGACGGTACATCTCACCATAGTGTGCAAGAGTGTGAGCAGGTAGCCTGTGTTCCTACCTGTTCAGTCTGCTGTCCAGGTGGGAACTATTGATGAGCAACAGTTCTTATGCTTCTTTAGCCTGGACATGGAAAGGACAGCCCTTCAAATAGAAGATGCCTTCAAATAGAGGCTGGTCCTCTGGTTGCCCTTCAAGTAGAGGACTGTAAAAGAGGACACATGGCCATTCTAGGCAGGGAGCAAGATGCTTTCCCCTCTAATATATGAAATAGCTGATTTGACTAAGTGGCTCTGGTTTGGCTAAACACATTTGTCTGCAGAGAAGTCAGTGCTTTTTAGCATCAAATGTGTCAGGCTATACTATGAGTAGCTTCAGAAATGAAACAATAGGAAGACAGATGGTGCACATCCTCCCCCAGGTAAATTGGGGGCACTGGCCCTTACTCATGTTTCTACCAATTAAAACATGTTACAGATGAGACACAGTTACTTTGGAAGCTCCAGATCTTAAATCCAGGCGGTGGAAAAGAATCAGGCAGAGCCTGATTTGTTTTCATTAATCTGAGTTAATTAATCTGGACTAACTGCCTCCCTAGATTCCATATTCACAATCAGTTAAAAAAAAGCATGGTTTTAATATCAACTTCACTCACAGGTATGAAATGAGGTATAGAAAAAACTCAGCTCTCTGTATGCAACATGGTGTTTAAAAGTCCAGCTGGGTTATCCGACTGTAAATATGTGCTTATCAATGCTTATCAATGGTACCGTTTCACACTGGGGGGAGGTAAAGAGCAGGGTACCGCAGGGCTCAGTCTTGGGCCCAGTGCTCTTTAATATTTTTATTAATGATTTGGATGAGGAGGTGCAAGGAATGCTTATCAAATTTGCAGACGACACAAAATTGGGTGGGATCGCTTATACCCTGGAAGACAGAAACAGTGATCTTGATAGACTGGAGCGCTGGACTGAAAACAACAGGATGAAGGGATAAATGCCAAGTTCTACATCTAAGAAAAAGAAACCAAATGTACAGTTACAAGATGGGGGATACTTGGCTCAACAAAATGACAAGTGAGAAGGATCTTAGAATTGTTGTAGATCACAAGCTGAATATGAGCCAACAGTGTGATGTGGCTGCAAAAAAAGCAAATGCTATTTTGGGCTGCATTAATAGAAGTATAGCTTCCAAATCATGTGAGGTACTGGTTCCCCTGTATTCGGCACTGGTTAGACCCCATCTTGAGTACTGCATGCAGTTCTGGGCACCACACTTCAAGAAGGATGCAGACAAGCTGGAGCGTGTTCAGAGGAGGGCAACAAGGATGATCAGGGGTCTGGAAACGAAGCCCTATGAGGAGAGACTAAAAGAACTGGGCATGTTTAGCCTGGAGAAGAGAAGATTGAGGGGAGATATGATAGCACTCTTCAAATACTTGAAAGATTGTTGTAATGTATTTGTTAGGACTGAGTGATTGATTAGTTACTCCTGTTTTTATTGTTTGGGGCTGCCAGTAGGAGTTTCAGGCAAGCCCCATTTTATGTGTTTGTTTGTTAGTCAGTTAGCTTCTGGAAGTTTCCTAGTAAAGAAGCATAGTTGAAGCTCCTTGTGTTACGCAAGTGGTGACGATGATAAAAGCTTGAAAGCCTAGGCCTGGCCACATCTCCAGAGAGAGAGAGCAGAGTGGCAAACAACAATGAAACACTGAGGCGGCCTGGTCACAGTGAGCAATATAAAAGATGGCTCACTGTATTGGGAATATGAAGATGTTTGATAGCACAACCGATGATTGGGCAGCCTATACAGAGAGACTGGAACAGTATTTTGAAGCAAATGCGATCACTGCTAAAAACCAAGTGCCAGTGTTACTGAGTGTCATGGGAGGCAAAGCATACAGTTTATTGAGAAGTTTAACCATTCCATGAAAACCCTCTCAATTCAGCTTTGCAGAATTAGTAAAAATAATGCAGGACCATGTGGCTCCCAAACCATTACTGATTGCAGAGCGCTTCAGATTCCATAAACGAAACCAGCAGGAGGGAGAGTCAATCGCAGCATATGTAGCTGAACTTAAAAGGTTAGCTGAGCATTGCAAATTTGGCGAGGGGCTGAATGATGCCTTGAGAGATAGACTGGTCTGTGGAATTTTGAAGGAAGCCATTCAGAAAAGACTCTTAACAGAGGAAGATTTAACATATAAGAGAGCAATTGAAATTGCTATATCTATGGAAACGGCTGCTAAAGATACAATAGAACTTCAATCAGAAGTGAAAGCAAACGTGAACAAGCTTGCAATAACATATAAACAGATAGTAGCAGGTACAAATGAACTGTGTTACCGTTGCGGCAGAGGTTCACACACACCAGCCCAATGCAGATTTAGGGGTGAAACATGCAGAAAATGCAATAAGATAGGACATATTCAGAGAGTCTGTCGTTCAGAGAAAAGTCAACTAATTGCTAATGACAGAGATAAAGATAAACAACCAAGACATCATGTAAAAAAGCGTACGGAGGTGCATGCTATGGATGAGGAACCCAATAATGAAGGCAAAATAGGGCTAGATAGCCTGGAAATTTATAACATAAAGGGGGGAGCAAGACAAGCAATATGGCTTGCACCAGAAGTGAATGGCAAAGTCATATCAATGCAGCTGGACACTGGTTCTGCTGTATCAGTCATACCACAGCATGAATTCGAGCAGCATTTTAAACATGCTAAACTAAGACCTGCAAAAATACAATTGATAACGTATACTGGAGAAAAGATTATTCCCATTGGAATGGAACCTGTAACTGTGCGATATAATAACCAGAAAGCGGTAATGGACGTATATGTTGTGAAAACAGGTGGACCAGCACTCTGGGGCCATGATTGGCTGAGGAAGCTGCAGCTAGATTGGAGTGACATTAACAGACTGTATGCCACACTCCCCATGCTGAAAGCAACTGAGAATAGGCTGAAAAAGATATTGGATGGTGCAGTGACTGTGTTTAAAGCTGGCATTGGCACACTAAGACACATCAAGGGCAAAATAGTGTTACAGGAGAATGCCACATCCAAATTTCACAGGGCCCGCCCAGTTCCATATGCCATACGCAAAAGGGTGGAAACTGAGCTGGATTGCATCGAAGATGAAGGAATTCTTTCAAAAGTTGATTGGAGCCCATGGGCTACACCTGTGGTTCCCGTAGCTAAAAAGACTGGAGCTGTCCGAATCTGTGGTGATTTTAAGGTTACCATTAATCCAGTATTGCAGGTGGAACAATATCCATTGCCCAGGATTGAAGACAGTTTTGCTAATCTAGCAAGGGGACAATGTTTCAGTAAAATAGACCTAGCAGAGGTTTATTTGCAAATGGAAATGGAGGAAGATTCTAAGGTGTATCTCACCATAAATACACATAAAGGACTATATTGTTTTCGGAGTAGCTTCAGCACCAGCACTTTGGCAGAAAGCCATGGACCAAGTGCTACAAGGCTGTCCAGGCACCCAGTGCTACTTAGATGACATCGTTGTCACCAGAGAGAATGATGAGACGCATCTACAGAACCTCAACACAGTTCTGCGGAGACTGGCAGACTATGAACTCAGAGCACAACGTAACAAATGTGAATTTTTCAAATCTAGTATGACATACTGTAGCCACACCATTGATGCGCAAGGCCTACACAAGTGTGCAGACAAAATTCAAGCAGTTGTAAACGCTTCGAGGCCAACAGATGTGGCACAGCAATGATCCTTCTTAGGATTTGTAAATTATTATAACAGATTTCTGCCCAATTTAGCCTCTGTACTACATCCCTTGAACACCTTGTTACAAGGGGGAAGGACATGGCAATGGACGAAACAGTGTGAACAAGCTTTCAAGGAAGCAAAGGAAATGGTGACATCAGACACTGTACTCACACATTATGACCCATATTTATCAGTGAAACTGGCTTGTGATGCCTCCCCATATGGCATAGGGGGAGTAATATCTCACGTCATGGAAGATGGCAGTGAACGCCCTATTGCATTTGCTTCATGATCGCTCACTTCGGCGGAAAAAACCTATGCACAGATAGACAGGGAAGCATTAAGTCTGGTCTGGGGAGTTAAATACTTCAACCAGTACCTATATGGGAGAGAGTTTGCCCTGGTTACTGACCATCAACCGCTATTGTCTATTTTCAATCCACAAAAAGGGATTCCGCTTACTGCAGCTGCTCGAGTACAGCGATGGGCACTGTTTCTTGGAGGACACCGATACAAAATAGAATTTAAGAGGACACTCAGTCATGCTAACGCAGATGGGTTGTCCCGGTTACCCCTACAGGGTGAAGAATCTGAGACAAACACATCAGATGGAGATTCCTTTGACACGTTTTCTCTCATGGGAATTGAGAGTCTTCCCGTTACAGTGGAGACGATTCAAAGAGAAACTAGGAAGGACCCTACACTTTCACAAGTCTACATAGCAACACAAAATGCCCGGCTGGAATGCACAGCAGAAATCTCAGTTGCTGGAGTTCTATCATTGCTGTAATGAACTGACGCTTGACAGTGGGTGTATTATGTGGGGGCTAAGAGTCATTATTCCAGCCAAGCTCAGAGCCCAAGTACTGGAGGAGCTCCACGTTGGACATATAGGGATAGTAAAGATGAAAGCATTAGCTCGTAGTTTCATTTGGTGGCCTGGAATAGACCAACAAATAGAGCACCTTGCAATGGGTTGCTCTGGGTGTCAATATGTCCAAAAGATGCCAAAGACTGCTCCACTTCATCCCTGGGAATGGCCTGCCTTGCCCTGGTAAAGAATACATATAGACTTTGCAGGACCATTTCTCGGCACAACCTTCCTAGTCATGGTGGATGCATGTTCCAAGTGGCCAGAGGTGTTTCCCATGACTTCAACAACAGCCACACATACCATAGAGGTATTAAGGGAACTCTTTGCAAGAACAGGTGTCCCCGAACAACTAGTGAGTGACAATGGACCACAATTTGTAGCTGAACAGTTTCAGACATTCCTAAAAAAAAAAATGGAAGTAGACATATTACATCAGCACCGTATCACCCCGCTACCAATGGCTTAGCGGAAAGGTTTGTTCAAAGCCTGAAAAATGCTTTGAAAGCAATGTATGGGGAAAAAATAACATTGATACAAAAACTTGCAATTTTTTTAATTGCATATCATAACGCTATTCACGCTACAACAAACCAAGTGCCGGCAATGTTGTTCTTGGGTCGTACCTTACATTCAAGGCTGGATCTTCTCAAACCTAATCTGCGAAGAACTGTGCAAGAGAACCAGCTGAAACAAGCTGAGCAATGTCCCCACGGAGAAGCACGGCACTTCTCCATTGGACAAACTGTACTAGCAAGAAACTATAAGGGAGAATGGAAATGGATATCCGGAACCATTAAGGAACAGACTGGACCTCTCTCTTATAATGTACAGATTACTCCCAACAATATTTGGAGACGACATATCGATCAGCTGAAGAGATCTGAGATACCGAGCAAGGAAGTAGCCCCAGATGTGGCTGTTACTCCAGTTGCAAATTCTGAGTCACCACCATCAACACCTGCCCCGATGGTGGACATTTCAGCAGTGGTTGCTCCACCGTTACCAGCATCACCAGAGACACCAAGTGCTTTTGCCTCTGGTGACAGATGCTACCCTAATCAAATAAGAAGGTCACCACAGCGCCTTGATTTGTAGATTTACTGTGGGTTATATCTATTGGGGAGCAGTGTAATGTATTTATTAGGATAAAAAGGACTGAGTGATTGATCAGTTGCTCCTGTTTTGATTGCTTGGGGCTGCCAGTAGGAGTTTCAGGCAAGCCCCATTTTATGTGTTTGTTAGTCAGTTAGCTTCTGGAAGTTTCCTAGTAAAGAAGCATAGTTGAAGCTCCAAGCCTGATTCCTTGTGTTACTCAAGATTGAATGAGAAGAACACAACAGTTGTCACATGGAGGAGGGCCAGGATCTGTTCTCGATCAACCCAGAGTGCAGGACACAGAATAATGGGCTCAAGTTACAGGAAGCCAGATTCCAGCTGGACATCAGGAAAAACTTCCTGACTGTTAGAACAATATGACAATGGAACCAATTACCTAGGGAGGTGGTGGCCTCTCCCACACTAGAGGCATTCAAGAGGCAGCTGGACAGCCATTTGTCAGGGATGCTTTAAGGTGGATTCCTGCACTGAGCAGGGGATTGGACTCGATGGCCTTATAGGCCCCTTCCAACACTACTATTCTATGATTCTATGTACCCAGCAGCCTAGCTGAGTTTCGATGAATGGAGCAGCCAGTACCTGAGAGGTGTTTCCTCCTGTTTAACAAACACGAGCAAGATTTCCCAGTTGCTGTGGTTTGCCAGTACTTGACTATTATTGCGCCCCTCAGCTAGTTCAGTTGGGTGCAGGGGCAGTGGATCATGTTTCAGCACAAGGGGATGGACTCAGTCTTCTATCCTCTCCCTGTACAATAATTTTATGACTATAGGACCGAGCATCAAATGAGCTCTGTGCCATTGCAGTCTCAGTCCACTGCGGTGTGTTGCTGTCACAGACACAGTGACATCCCTGAAAGAGCTGATGCTTCAGATCCCAGTCATCCTTGAACCGTTCAGGTAAAAAAAGAAAGGGGAAAAAAAGCAGCACGCTATTGCTGTTTACTGAAGTGATGTTGAAATCAATGGTTGCATTTTCTAGGTCACCCACCTGAACCTGCGCTGTCCGGAATGTACATCCAATTTTGAAATTATTATCTTCCACTTTCTGTCCTGAATTGACACTGTTCACAAGTGTGAACAAGGGTCTGTCCAGAAAGTGAATTCCAGGAAGAGATCAAATACCTTGTGTGTATGTTGGGGTGGTGGTGAGAAGCAATTTAATGTAGGGAAACAGTGCAGAGAGAAGGATTAACCCATCACCCCTTCCTCAATCAAATTAGCAGCCCAAAATGGCTAGTTTTGATTATATTTATTTATTTTATTTAAATGCAGCAGATCCGCGATCACAGACTTCCCGTGTCACTTTTAGTTTAGCCTTTCTATGGTACAGAATTATCATGCTGTGTCTTTCCGACCAGAACACTGCTGTTGTGCTAATTGAAGGCCTGCAGCTACCACTTGGTTCTCTTCATGGGCCATGATCCCCAGTCTTTTTCTCCCTAGAATTAATGTAATTCATTTAATCTGGTTTTCAGGCAGGAACTGAACTAGCGTCCCTTTGGGATTACTTTCGGCTTTCCTGTCTCAAAGCAATTCTAAATGCCATGTCTTCACAGAGCACTTTCATATTACAGAAATGGGTACTAGATAAATAAGCTGGACTGACATATCACATGCAGACAAGTGACTTATGCATTATACGCATTAGCCTCATGCCAGTATAGTCCATTGTAATACTTCCTTCACAGATAAAGCAGGAATCTCATGGAAATTAGATTGCTGATATTCCCTGGGATTTTTTAAAAACTACTTGCAAGCCATTTCTATCTATTAATATACTGTGCCTGAAATATATGAGGCACAAAGTGAAATATTTGCAGATCTTGGATTTAGCAGAATCTTGGGCCTCAGTTCATGGTTGTTTGTTTTGCAATCCAGTAAAGATGAATAAAAGCATCTTTTCCAAAAGCAAAACTGAAAACAAATGGAATTGCTTATTCTCCATTGTTTCATAGTGTTTGAAGCCTTCCTTCACTTTGGGAAAATCCTCTTCATTAGTATGTACTGCCATTCTTACCTTGCTTACCAATGCAGCATAAAATAATCTGGAATTCGTCTGCGGAATGGCAAAAGGTAAACACTGAACAATTTACAAATTTAACTAAAATATTTAGAGTGAAGGTCAAACTGCCCAGGGGAAAAATGCTTTTAAAACATCTTATGGCATGAAAAAGTGAAGACTTCTCTTATTCTGGTAGACTCTACAGATAGCAAGATTAAAAAAGAAAATAAAATTATTCTGATTGAGTCCATCCTATGTAGTGGTACACTTCATTTAGTGGTATACTTGTAGATATTATAAAGATTCACTTCTCAACTGTTCCAGGACCTTTGCAAAGTTAATGCCAAGTGTATAAAAACCCAACTTTTTTATACACTTGGATTTCCCCCCTCTTTTTATATTATAAAAATCTGTGTAATGAAGATCTGCCTACTTCACAAAGAGCAAAGGCTTAAAGTCCCCCTAGCCCTTTACCAGGGTCACAATCCAGATTAGTCTCCAGTGCCTGCTATTTCCCTTTTTAAAAACACTCAGTGGTTTAAAGCCAAGCAGTGAATGGTATCATATCTGTTTTGGCTCTGACCTTGTTATGTTTTGTACACTGACAGTGCAATCCAACTATGTACCAAAAGGTTACTACCAGGTAAGTATGCATAGGATTTTAGCTTTACTACCTCTTGTATTACATGAATCTTGCATTGGTAGATTTACCAGTGAAGGCTGGTAGCGCCAATATCAATGGAGCCGTGAATCCATTCCTTGTTTCAGTCAGAACAGAAGCGAATACACTGCTCCACTGATATTGGAGTCACCAGCCTCTGCTGAAATTTACATTGCAATCCTATACCCACTACCTGGGGGTAAGCCCCCATTGAATTCAGTGTGGCTTACTTTGGATTGCAGTGTGAATTATTAAACACTTGGGCAGTGTCCTATCCTGCTCTTGGACACCCACTCATTCCGTTGCGCCTGTAGGACCAACTACTAGCCAACGGGGCGTTAACTCTTCGTAAAGGAACCCCAGAGTTCCCTTCTGCACCCTGGATGTCAACAAATGCAGAAAAAATGTGTTACAAATAAATACACATAAAAGAGTATGTATCTGTGCTTCCGCATCTTATATGGAAATGTAGTAATTCCCAAATGCTTTGTGGAAATAGTTTGATAAAGAGACATGTTTCAACTACTGAATCAGGTTATGCTGCTTTCAGAACAATGAAATGCCCTGTCCCTTCCAAATATGCGATGCGTTGGGGGGGGGGGTCTAGAATAATTTTACTTATCCTTATGCACACTCAGACAGCTAAGGGAACTGATATTACTGCTACGCTGCAGCTCAAACAAACTGATGTGATTATATATGTATGCTTTCATGGTTCCAAAGGAAAATTTAAAAATTCAGCTACGATTTTTTTTTCTGATATAAAGCTTCTGGTTCTATTCAAGCAAACCTGATAAATAACCTCCTACCGTAAGGGATATATTGTCTAAAAAAGGATATGTGTGGGGAGGGGAGAGACTACAAGAAAAAAAAAGTCTCATTAAAAAGGTATTTCATATCTCAGAGGCAGACTAAACGGCATGTGATGTGGCAGTTTCTATAGTGACTGCTCTCTTTCATTTGAAAGCACAGTAAGCAGTTATACAAAACCAAAGCAACTGGCTGGCTGGCTGGCTGGCTGGCATGGTCTCTCCACCCCTTGCCCCCATCCTGGCCCGCTCCATTACATATAAGGATTTTCTGCACTTGAATTGAAAATGCCCCTCCCTGTGAAAGAGCTTTTGTTATGTACCAGAAAGGGAAGCTAATATTCAGCAAGAGGACAATAGGGAACAGAAAATTAAAATACTAGAGTATGTCTGCACCAGGGATTATTTTGTTGGGGTCCCCCCCACCCTAACCCTTTTTGCATATATATCAGAGCACACAGTGATGTAATGTGCACTTCATCCCAGGTCCTGTCCTTGCCCCATTTCCAAGGCGATAGCTAGTGGGATAGCCGGAGTCTTTTTAAAGGGGTACTGCTCATTTTCCCACAGTGACACTGTCAAATTACATCGATGGACACTTCAAAGGCACTTCCCCTCTAATTTAAGCAGTCTGCTTTTGTTTCTCATCTTAAGTAATTATGTCAAGTACTGGCAAAGCACATTTCTCCCCCAACAATCTACCCCCTACTTTATTTATAATAGTTTTAACAAGGAATGTAGAAAACCCAGACACCTCTCATAAAACAATAGAGTCATTCAAAATCGAAGGCAAAATGATACCCAAGGCATAGTATTTGAAACCTGTACCTGCTCTTAAGTACGTTTGTGCAGGGGCAAGAGTGCCAACGTGCCACTTCAGAAGGCTAATGCAGGAAATTGGGGGATTTGTTTATTTATTTATTAAACATGATAAACTGTGTGTGCTCGATCGTCAAGAGGATGTGTGAATCAAACCCCAGGTATCTGCATAAACAAACATGGAATGTAGCATGCAGTCAGTTAAGTTTGGCAATGATGCTACTTACTGCAACAGTTCTTGAGAATTACCTGTATAAGCCTTCTGTGCCTTTTATAGCTATGTGGCTGATAGAGAGGGAGAGACATGCCATTAGACGAGCACAAAATTTGCTTATTTCCAAGGCAGTGCAACATTGGGTTCCTTGGGCAACCCAAATGTCCAGAATTGCCTTGCCCAGCCTGCTGGGAAATTTCCTAGTGCATCGTCAGCCCCATCTGTCTCTGAAGGTAATAGTATATTTCCATTCTTGACTGCCATCATGAGCATGGAACAAGTGGGAAGTCATTAAATTAGGACAGCCTCCTCCTCCTCCTGCCAACCATGCAGCTCTGTTGGGTAAACACTCAAAATTGATAGTTTCCTCTTGAATCAGCCTGATTTAGCCAGGGAAGTTTGAGAGATAGGCTTCCATGTACATAGCTGGATGGCGAATCATGTAGGATAGGAGCAGCATGTATTTCTCTTTCTCTCTTCCTTGCTAAAGCCTAATCAGTGACAAGAATCTGACCAGGGCACATAGAACTGAATAAATGTTTGTTTGCTACATCAGAGACAGAGACCCCCCAAAAATCCTAGGCTTTACAACTTGCTGCTTGTTTTTTGTTTTTTTCTTGTTTTATTATGTATTAATTGTTCAATATTTTTATGTGAATTGCCCTAGAAATATTATTATTATTATTATTATTATTATTATTATTTCTATACTACCCATAGCTGAAGCTCTCTTGTTGGTTTACAAAGCTTAAAACATTAAACATGAAAAACCGATATACAAAATTTAAAAGCACAAAAAGAGGCAACATACAAAGACAGTATACATTTAAAACAACTTTGAGACTCTCAGCCAGACCTGAAGATAGATGTGGGGGTCAATTAAAAAATTCAACTAAATGCTAAATGGAGGGTGTCATACAAATTAAACAACAACAACAACAACAACTGATTATTATCAATATATTTTCTTGCACTAGTTGGCTGGTCCAGTGCCTTTCTCCTGGGAAGGAAAATAGGACCAACCCCAGACGAAGTAGGGATCCCTATTACGTGTAGAAATTTCCCCTACAATTCTATGTGGGTTCCCAACTTGTTTCTACTAACACAAATAAAGTCTGCGAATGCAAATAATATAAACAATAATGTAGGCTGCAATCCTATGCATACATACAAGGCTGGCCTAAGGCATGTTGCTGTTTGACTTGGCAAGGTGCATAGCACTTAAGGCCAGCCAGGTTATTTTGGCAGCTGAGGCAGAAAATACTTCAATCACCTTTTCCTCCACCTGGCAGTAAAGATACAACAACAACAACAACAACAACAACAACAACAACTTGCTTAGGGTGACCATGTGGAAAGGAGAACAGGGCTCCTGTATCTTTAACAGTTGTCTAGAAAAGGGAATTTCAGCAGGTGTCATTTGTATGCATGCAGTGCCTGGTGACATTCTCACTTCATCACCACATTGAAAGCTGCAGGAGCTCTGCCCTCTTTTGTATCTGCTCCCCCACTTTTAAGCCATTACATTTCCAACTATTCACAGCACCTCCATTTGCCATGACTTTCATAACACTATTACAAAGTCACACAAAAATAAAAGATAGAAGTTCCTAATTTCACTAAGTCCATGTACAATGCCTAAATTTAATGGCAATCAAGCGTGCATTGTATGTTCAACGTTTTTCTCAAGAGTACATTATTTATTTGACCATTTACCACCTATGATGAGTTTATGCTAGCAAAATGTATTTGTGAAATTCACATCAAGGGAGAGGAGGAAAAACCTCGGAAAGAATTCAAGTGAAATCGAAACTGCATGTAAAAGAGAGAGAGAGAGAGAGAGAGAGAGAGAGAGAGAGAGAGAGAATGGAAAGTGTGTGTTGTATTTGGGGCAATAATTTGTTTTGTAAAACTAAGGAGTATTACAGAATACAAATAATCTAATTGCTTGTAGCACTGCCTATGTGATTGCTTTGTAAATGCAATGTGCTCATAGCAATGATACTCAAGAGCAATGGTGCTTCCTCAGCATTTTCCACAGCTGTAGTGAGCTAGGTTTTCTGGCTCGTTTTTTACATCAACTCAGCAAGCAGCCTAGCCTGTAATGGACAGCAAACTAGTTCACTTTTTTGGAGGAACAACCTATCCATCCTAATTTTGTGTATGTGTAAAAGAAGGGGTTGAGAAGTTTACAGCAGTTCTCCCAAAAGCAAAGAGCTCTTAAATTTATCTGTTTTCACAATAGGAAACAAATCATGTCACAGTAGACCCCAGGATTCAGTAAATGCAGATAGTGTGGTCAGAGACCATGGTAAAATTCCTTATGTTAATAAGGGACATTAAAAGACCGACACTATTATTTTCCATTAACAACCTTCAATAGCAGTGAATTGTAGTGCCTATATAACAATCTGCCACAAATTAGCTAAGAATAGGGTAGCCTCTTATGAATTGCCAAAAGAGAGGAAATGCTTCACCAAAAAAAGGATAAAAGAGGACAGCGATTTGCATAAAATTTCATGTGCTAATTTATATGTATATATGCAAATGTAGAAATAATTATTATAATCTAGGGGACAATCTTATACACATTTAGACAGAAAAAAAGGCTTACAACCAGTATTCCCCAGCCAGCCATTTTATAAATAGAAATACAATCCATCTCACCACAGAGAGACTGTGACCAGGTGACCTGTGTGCATGCCTGTTAAGTCCACTGTCCAGGTGCTGTTGATGGGCAACTCCAAAGCCCAGCTCTTTCTTTAGATGGTTCTTTACCTTTAAACTGGACTTGGACTGGGCAGCCCGTCCAATAGAGAATGTCTACAAAATAGTGGACAGTCCTCTGGCAGCCCTCTAAACAGAGGACTGTCCTCCCTTTGAAAGACCCATAGCCATCCATGCTGGGAAGCTTCTCCTGCCACTTATCTGTATGGCAAGAACAGCTTCACCTGCTAACTTTCTGTGTGCTCGGAGCAGGGCCAGTCAAAAGTTGGCAGCTGCCTATGCTCATTTTAGTATGGCTTTCAGGACAGGAGAAAGAAAACAGTGCTAAATCTGTGACAAAAGAGATGCTGGATTGTCAGTTAATAATGGATAACTACTTTGCTGAAGATTTCTTTTTGTCTAAAATGTTGAAAACAGAATCTAATACCATTTTGGAATAGTCATAATTTCATCCCATTAACAGGATTATCTAGGCACTCATAGGATTGCACTTTTACAAAAACATAACCTCCTGATTTATTATTCTTTAACAGCCTGATATACAGAAATGTAGAAGGTAAAGCTTTTCCTAGTGTAGACATGTGGCAGAGAAAGCTTTAGCTGCTAAATTTCTGAGTGTTGGGCTGTTATTAAAGAATGATACGTTACCAGGTCCACAAAAATATGGATTGGCAATCCAATCATCGGGATGGACAGTTTTCATATATTACAAACATGTACTATAGATTCAGTTGTGGCTAGTTGTGCATTCTGTAGCCATAGTTTCCAAACATGCAAATGAAGAGAAATGTTTTTCATGGGCAACTTTTCCCATCTAAGATCTTCTGCATGTAATTAGGCATAAAGATGTGAGCATTGCAACATCCAAAACAGCATTCTGGAAGGTTAGAGTGGTTGAGTGACAGGAAAGAGGATATGCTGATATTCTGTCAAGATAGCCTGGGTATAAGTGCATTAGCCATTCTACATTTACTTCTGCTTCATTTGATTTTAGTGAACACCGACCTGAGAATCCAAAAAGAAAGAATAAAATCTTACATTGTATGAGCCACTTGAGTTACTCGATAGTGGAATAATTCAGTACTGGTAATTCCAAATTTTGATTCAAACTGACCTCTGTTGTTTCCAAAACAAATGTGCACAGAGGCACATAGTTATTCATTGGATTTTGCGCTTACCTTAGGGTGCAATCCTGTCTGGATGCCGGTCAGCATCTAAACTTGGAGGTTGATGAACATCCTATGAAGAATGGAAGAAGCTTCTGCCACTCTGCATGCTTGCTAAATGTGAGATTTTGTCCATCTAACTAGGGTTGTGTGCAGGGAAGTAGGTTGGGGATAGCTCATATCACCACTTCCCCAGTCTCCTCCCCTCCCTTTCCCCTCCTCTCCGAGGTTGCTTTTGCAACCTAGGAGAGGCAGCCGACGTGGTTCTCACTGTGCTAGTGTTGCAAAAAGATTGCTCCTAAAAGTTCTTTTCTGGAGGCATCCTAATTATTCACAGAAAAGCGAAGTAGACCAAAGTGGGGGTACAACAGATTTATTCTCATGAGAATTGATCAGACAGCGGACTCGTGTCCAAAGGATGTCTGACCCTGAGTTGAGGAATTCAAGAAGGTTAAATACAATTTTGAAACACATAGTTGCTGGCTGAACACCCAGAATGTTATCTCTAGCTGTATTTCAAAGAAGCGTAGAAGGAGACAGCTCCCAAGGCTTTCTGAAGCTACAGAGAGGTGATTAGACTGTCTATTACAACAAATCTCATCAATGGTCTTTGTTCTTTGTGTCTCAAAAGCTGGCAGGCATTAGAGCATGCGCTGAGTGCAAAGCAAGGAACTAAATATAGACAAAGACAAAATGGAGTAACTTTGGTTCTAACTATTATTCCAACACTAGCTGTGAAGGGGAGAGGCAACCGACGTGGTTCTCCCTGTGCTGGCTGTGAAGGGGAGGGGATAGGGAGCTCAGCTTCCTGGGTGCTAGGGTGATCAGCTTTCAGGATTTCCCAGGATTTGTCCTGGTTTTTGTTCTATCCTGGGTGTCGGGGATTTTCTGTAATTTTCTATAATGTCCTGAAATGACATGATTTCCCCTTTAAGGCCTCCATTAGCATGGTGGGGGTGGTGAGGGGGGATGATGCTTTTTCTGGAGGTGCCTCATTCCCCCCCCCCCCCACACACACTGCTCCAATCGGGGCCTTAAAAGGGGAAGCTTGTCATTCCTGAACATTGTAGAAAAGGCCTCGATCGGAGCAGTGTGGCTGGGTGGGTGGGTGATGTACTTTCCAGAGACCCAGGAAAGCTGCTTTCCCACCCACCCCCACTGGGTGTCCTTTTGTGTTTTTTTTTTTGGGTTTCCCAATAAGGTCACCCTAAGGAATCCAAATTATCCTATGGCCACCCAAATGCTGTCTGGGGGGCATAAAATTGCTCTCTTAATGTTGTGGTGCAGTTCTCGGCTCAAAAATTGTATCAAAATACGTTGAAAAAGCATGCTCTGAGATAAGCATGTTTAGAAATGCACATATTTTAAAGAGACAATATGTCTAGAAATATATATTTTGAGGAAAAATGCATTTGAAAAATATACATTAAATGCATATTTACATGTGACGTTTTGTGGCGCTTTTAAGAAAAAATGCAGATTAATGCAGAAATGGGACTAAATGGATTTATGAGTGAAATCATGTGGACATGATACAGATTGGAATAGACTCATCTGTTTTCAATATATATTTAGGGTGCTTCCAGACAGGGCTTATATTGTGCAATTGCACTGCTCCATTCATGGAATTTTATCGGGGGGGGGGGGTGTCTGGAGTCATCATATTCAATTTGTAGCCATCCCATGCTTTCCCACTGTTTATTCCCATTGTTTGTTACCAGAAAAAAAAAATTAAAGAACTAGAAAAGATGGAATATCTGCACAATACTTTTTGTTTGTTAACACAAGGTGCCTGACATATGGAAGCTGCCTCATTGTATAGACTAAAAATAAAAAATGGTACAATACTTTGAAACTACTTCTTACAGTTGTAAGTAAATGCATCTTTATCGAACCCAGTTCTGATTTTAATAATGACAATAATAAAACCAATGCTGATGGTGGCAATAATAATAATAATAATAATAATGTGTTATTGTGTAATTAGATCTTTGTACTGCTGTTGGCTTTTTTCTTTGTTACTACTTTGGTTTTTACTTCAGTTAATGGGCAGAATAGAAATGCAATGAATAGACAGATAGATGAATAAAAGTAATGGGAAATTCTGAATAAGGTATCTCAAGCCAGCTTTTTACATGCAAACTTGTTCAATATGTGATTAAGAATCAAGTCCCAACAATGTTGATAAAGACTCTTTTGTCAGATGAGAATGTATAGTTCATATATTCAAACAGGCAGTCCTCTGTCCTCCCCAATTCCTGTAGGAAGCACCCAAACTTTATGGTTGCATGCAGAAGATCCAGATCCATTCACTGGCATCTCTAATTAATGGGATCAGGAAGCAAGTAAGGGTGAAATCTTGTGCATGTTTAGACAGGAAAAAGTCCTACAATTCCTTTGCTGGCAGGGGAATACTGGGAGTTGTAGGACATTTTTCTGTCTAAACATCCGTAACATTGCACCCTCAGAATCATGTATGATTCCAAGGCCCTGAAAAATGTCGTTGCATAAAATTCCATAGCATAAATCGGCTCCTACGCTGAAAAGCTGCAGAATGTTAAGTGTTATAAAATATTGTCTTCTGTGATGAATGGTGAGTTGCTTGAGAATGTGATGGAAGGGGAAGGGGAATTGGGGGATGGAAGCAATAAATCCATGTACCATTATCTGCTGAGCTGCTAGGGAGGAAATGTCGGCAACCAGCTGGTGCTACCAGAACAGCCTGCAACAAGTTTAAAGCATCAAAATGAGATCTGGCCCTGGCCAGATGTCCGCAGTGCAAATCCATAACAGGCGAGAACTCAGCAAGCTATGCAGACCCAAATGGATGGTGATTGTGATGAGCTGAAAAGAGAAATTCCTTTGTTTCCAAATTAGAAAACACTGAAATGCATCATTAAATTTTAACACTATGTTCCAATAAAAAAAAGGGGGGAGCTAAAGGAAATTGGAGAAGTGATTGATGTAGGTCTGGACCACTTCAGTTCTGTTAAACCAGTGATATGGCTGGTGAGCATAATGCATTCTGGGTTGACAAAACCAAGCTACCTTTAAGCTCTTAGTTACCTCTTAACTACTTCTAAGAGGTCATTCTTTATTATTTGTTATGTTTATATCCTGCTTTTCCTCAAGCAGCCCAAGGGGGCATACATAAATCTCCTCTTCTCCAATTTAGCCACACAACAAACCTGTGTAGTAGGTTAGGCTGAGAGTCAGTGACTGGCCCAAAGTCACCTAGTGATCATCAGGGCTGAGGGGTGACTACAACCCAGGTGTCTTGAATCCCAGCACAACACTCTAACCACTACACCACATCACTAAACTACATGATTAACTCTGAGCAGTGATTACAGGTGATTTTTCTAGAAACAAAAGTCTAGCAGAAGTGAATGGGAGTCTAATACTTAGCACAACATTCAGACTGATTGAAATTAGGTTAACTCTGGAATAAAAGTACATTTATAACCCTGGGGTAAATACTGCAAAAATGTAATTTGATCAGAAGCCTCCTAATTGCCTGGTGACTCAGAGCTCCATGACACCAGTGATTTATCACACTCTCATCATGTCTGGTATGTGTTTTTGCAGCGCGGTACTCACATGACATCGTCCCTGTCCTGCACTCATCTCACCTCTTCCCCTCCGTTTTCCATCTTATTTTGGAGCAGGAAAAACCTATTTTCCCCCCTTTGTGCACAATAATGCCAGTCCTCATTCCTGTGTATTGCTGTCCCTGAACAATATTGGACCATCCCATTTTTTGTTGGGAGCATGTGTGTTGAAGGGCAGTCTCGCTGACAAAAGAGGAGGGTGGGGCAGTTCTCCACTCCACTGCTTAACCATGAAGGGGGAGGGAGAGAGAGCTCCTGAACACCCCACGGAGATGGCAAGCAAGGCTGCTGCTGCCCATGCCCAGGACTTGGTCCCATTCAACTCTACGGTTCTTACTCCTGAGTAGGCATGTTTAGGTTTCCTGACCAGAATAATGCCGGCTTCCTCTTGCCATGCTAACATTGATCACAAATTCTCTAAAAACTAATTGTAATACTTTCTCTTCGCTTGTATTGTTTAATATGATCTTATGGGGAAGCATAGTGTGTTGTTTTACCACAATTGCACAGTTTCAGGCTGTGGTACTATTGTATTTGCACAGAAAAAAATATATGTATGTATAAACAAAACAAAAAAATAATGCAGGGGGAAGGAGAACGTAGGGGGTGGGGTGGGAGATTTCGCTGGCAATACAGGTGAAAAGATACATGAACTGAAATAGCACAACAATGCACAGACATGAAAGTGCCTAGTGCTCAACTCGCTAAGGAAATGGAGGGGGAAACCATGGACGGACTGGGGGGCGGAGTAGATGTGATGGAGCCCTCAAGTCAACCAACATGGTCCCTGACCTTACTTAGCAAAGGACTGATCCTTCTAATGGATTGGCCTGGTGGTATTGCTAAGGACAGAAACAATGCTGCTGAGTTTTGAATGCATAGATTTTAATGTTATGTTTTAAGAACTCTTGCCTATTTATTTATTATTTTGTCCTCTATATTATTGATTGGGGGGGTGGTAATATCATGTTCTACAGAGATGTGCTTTTTACAGTTAATGCAATACTAATCTGAACCTAGACAATTATGATGCTTCTTTTAGATCAATATAATCTTGCCCTAGAGTTCATGGGCAATGAAATGTCCAAACTGAGAAGCCAGAAGCACATCAAAGCTCATTTGAGTGAATGCTTAAGCCCCGGACGTAGGCTCTGAGTGTCATTCATTCACAGTGCAATCTTCGTATGAACATCTACTCAGAAGTAAGTCCCATTTCACTGGAACTTACTCCCAGGTAAGTGTGTGAAGAATGATAGCCTAAGTTATACATTGCTCTTTATGTAAACTTTCCGTCCCAGGAAGCCTTTAAAAGGACCAACCTTTACTTGGAGCTCTAGTGTTTATAGAAAACATTGAGAACACATTATACATTTTAAACTCAGAGTGCACAAAAAACCTGAGGGACTCACTGTAAGAAGGTAATATAATGTAATACATAAAAATAAATAGATGTCATTTATATAATTCATAAAGTGAATAAAACAACTAAGCACTGTAGAAGCAACAAGATATCTGTAGGCAAAATCCAACAGGGCACTTATGCTCCTGCCGATTCTGTTCTGCCCTGCTGGCTCCCTTCCACAAGTGGTGGGTCCCGCCAACTGCATTGTTCAAGCAGGACCCACCACTTACTGAAGGGAGATTTAGTGCTTCCTAGGGGAAGCCCCAAAATGAGTGAAAATGGCTGTTTCTAGAAGGAGGCAGGTCAGTGGAGCTTTCTGATGCAAGCTCCGCCAACCTGTCTCCTTCCAGAAACAAGTGGTTGCCCTGGCAACGCTAAATTGCCATTGCACAAATGGTGGGAGCCACTTGTATAACGCAATCTGTGGGGCAGAGGAGCATAAGCAGGCGCATGAGCACCCCATTGGATTCTGGCCATTGGCCACTCAGGTTGAGGGGATTACATCTCCACCTGCTTCAAATTATTTTGTTTTTAAAGGCTTTAAAAGCTTTACTGGTAAGTGGGTTAATCATTATCTTTTATTTAATTAGTAGTGCAATTTGGGGTGATGTTATCCTATTATTCATTTATTTTTACTAGGTAGGTAGTACATCTAGTACAGTCAAACAACCAATACAGAGTCCCAAACTTGGTGAACGCAAATTTAAAAAAATGACAGGCTAAGAACTGGTAACCATCATAGGTCTATGAGATATGATGTTTAAATATTTTGCCAACTGCTCAGTATTTAAAAGTACTAGAAAGATACTCAAGAGGATTGAAAAGACTAATCTGGAAACTGTCTCCTAAAAGGACAGATTAGACATTCTCTAACACTGTGATAAAAGCTACACACCAATGACCATTTCCAACATCTGTCTGACACCCTTGTTCACCCAGGCTTTCCCTGGGCCGGAGGTAAACTAATTATGCCACTCCATTTTACTGCTCCTTTATTATAGTTGGAAGTGTTTTTATGCTGTGTTTTAATACTATGCTTTATTATTGTGTTTTTAATATTGTATTTTAATGTTGTGAACCAATTCTATTACATTCAGCGGTATAAAAATCTTACAAATACATAAATAAATAAATGGAATAAGAGCAAATCTGCCATCCAAAAGAGTTGACAGTAAAACATTAAAATGGGCTAGGAGAATAGCTCCTCTGTATTTAGGTATTGATAAATAAAAATTAAGTAAGGCACAGTGTTATCAGAGTCACACTACTGCCATTTGGAAATCCACATGTCATTAGTGAAACACCCACCAAATGGCAGGTGTATGGATGGATGGATGAGCATAAGGATGGGATGTAGCTGAATGGGTAGCGTGTTCCAGTCCCAAATTCCCATCCCAATTGGCTTGGCACCTGCTTCCTACTTCTCCTTTCACTGCCCCTTAGGACTAGGGACAATTGCCAGGGATGATGGGAGTTGTAATTCAACTACATCTGGAGGGTCTCAGATCCCCCATCCCTGCTCTGCACAAATCTGCTTTGAGAAATTAGTCAAAACAATGGGATGGTGAATCCATTCCAGGGTTCAAGTCAGAACCAGTCAGAAGTCTAAAGGAGCTATCCAAGGTGCAAAGCTCTTTTAGAGTTCTGACTGGGTCTGACTGAATCCTGGACTGGATTCACCATCCTATTGACATTGGAGCCACCAGCCTCCACTGCATACATCAGAATAATATTTCATTCTCTGTTCATTGCTTGTTTTAACCTCCTCCTCCTCCTTCTGGTAGACCTTTAGCCTGTATGATTGCAAATCTTCCTTTCCAATTGGCTTGCAGTGTAGAGGCAGAGTCAAGTCCATTTTCATGCATTTTTCATTTTGGTCCTTCAAGGGTGTTTCTTACTGCAGCACAATGCTTTTGAGCCACAAGCTATTAGCCAGCACCCTCCTTTGCCTGGTGCAGGCCTTTCTTTCTCTGAACAAGACAGAACATTGATAGAAATCACCTTGGCATCCTGCCGTTATTCTGTAATTTCTTAGCCAGTAACAGGTTATCCCTTTTTAGCTCGAGACAAATTTGTACTTTATTAATGGAGGCACAGCCATGCCTCCATTGTTAAGGGCTGTCAGTAAAAAACACATTCTGCCATGTTAAAGTGATAATTGGGGAGGGGGTCATTCTAACAGCCATAAAATCGAAAATGTTTCATCAACCTTTCTGAAATTTACAGGTGCCAGAAAGAAATGTTTGTTTTACATTACCTGAAAATTTCAAGAAGATTAGTGAAAGATTGAGGGAAGGAGAGCAGTTTAAGGTAGAAAAGGAATACAAACCTCTCTCCCTGCTTTTGTAATTTTTACTTCCGGGTTGAGACTTTTTGTGCTCTCAATTTGCATAATTTCTAGAGCCTTATTAACTAATCCAGTGGTGGGGTCTTCTTCCTCGTTGACTGTAGTTGATGGAAAGCTTTTCGTTTTTAAAAAATTCCCTGCGGTTGATTTTTAAGGACTATTTCAACCTCTCATTCAAGTCAATGAGGCGGCCATCTTCCCTCATAACGCGACACTGACACACGCTCAGTAGTGTCGCTCTCCCCCCTCCCTCCTGCCTTAGAATGTGGGGTGGGTGAGTGAAATGGCCGCTGCCTCTATAGCACAGACCTTTTGAGTGAAGAAGAAGAAGAGTTTCTCTTTTCTCTTCTGGAACATGCATTCCTTTGGCTCTGAGAGTATTTTGGGCTATCTTCATAAGGCCAGTTTGCTCTTTTGCTCCCTGGAGAAGCAGGGTGTGGTTCCTCTAGATCCATGACAACCTGATCTTCAGATCTCTCCTGGGAATAGGTGGCTATACCTTTCTTTCTATCCCCCCACCCCATACACACACAGTGCTCCTTCCCTCTTTTCTAAGAGTTTGGTCCATACTGCTATAAGTTGAAAGCTTCAAACACTTCATTTAATTAGTTTGGGCCGGTGTTAAGTTTTAAGTACAATGTTGAAACCTTTCAAAGTGCTTCTGGGCCTACAACATTGGTTTTGGCCTAGTCACCCTGTTTTTCTAATAAGGTTTAGAAACAGTTGAGCTGTTGTTTATTTTGCATAGTGTACACACATGGATTTTCTTTCTAATCCTTGCAGTCTACACTGATGTGTTTTTGGATGCAGACAAACCCTTTTTTGTTCCAGCAGGCCTTTGGCAAATAATCTGGACCTCTGTCTATACCTTTGACTTTTAAATTGTTATGTATTTAAAATGTTTTAAATGCTTTAATATTGAAAAGTATTTAATTATATTTTTAACTTTTGTATATTTAGGCTGACCATATGAAAAGGAGGACAGGGCACATGTAACTTTAACAGTTGCAGAGAAAAGGGAATTTCAGCCAGTGTCATTTGTATGCAATTAGTACCTGGTGAAATTCTCTCTTCATCACAACAGTTAAAGGTGCAGGCACTATACTAGAGTGACCATATACAAAAGAAGGCAGGGCCCCTGCAACTTTAACTGTTGTGATGAAGAGGGAATTTCACCAGGAACTAATTGCATACAAATGACACTGGCTGAAATTCCCTTTTCTCTACAACTGTTAAAGTTACATGAACCCTGTTCTCCTTTTCATATGGTATATAGTATATTCCTATTTATAGGTTTTAGCTGTATATGTTTTAGTTTTGTAAGGCTGCCCTGAGGCCCAGCATTGGGCAAAAGGCAGGCTACTACTACTACTACTAGCAGTAGTAATGTTTCAGATTTCACTTCTGCATCTGATGTTCTTTTGCATTTACTTTTCTTTATAAACCATTCATATCTTAAGACTTCTTGTGTGGCATGTTTTCATTGGTTTAACAAGTTAAAAGGGGTATTCACTGTTTTCATGCTTATGTTATAAAATCTATTTTCAACAGGCCTAGTAACTTCAAGAGTAACAGAGTTGGGGAAAATCCTCAATCTATTTGCTATCAGAGGCACTGAGTAAGGGACCCCTGGAGATAATTTAGACTGACCCCAACCACAAAACACTATTCCCCCTTCTGAAGAGATCTGGACCACAGACTACTAAAGACAAACAAAGTAGCAGGCCATAATAACAGTTTTCATGTGGCCGTTTGCCTTATGAGGCAGGTGCTCTGCGGGCTACCAAATGGAGGGACTAACAGGCCATAAAGCTGCCTGGCTGAGAATGATGTTTCAGTTCGATATTTAGAAAAATCCACAAATTTCTTTATGTTCGAGATGGAAAGGACGGGAGATTTTTTAATTTTTTAAAAAAATGTGGGCGAAACTGAAGCTGACAGATTCTTCTATTCAGCCCTATACAGTTTATAGGTCTTATCCCTGAATTAAATTAAACCCTGGTACAAGGGCAGTGATGTGCATTAAAACCGCCAAGCATTTGTGAGGGCTTTGCTGGAAACATTGGCATTTTGCTATATTTGGCCTGTGCATACACTTTATTTTTAATGGCGATATAAATAAGCAGGCAATTTTGAAGACATAAAAAAAATGATATCAGCTTGCAACTATCTTGCCTTCATTGATTCCTGATAAACTTGAATAATAAACTTTGCCTAATAATTGTTAACAGGTTAAATTAATTTCAGCATGCCAACATCCCAAGCTCAGTGCAAAAGTCCATGCTTATAGCTGTTCCATAAAGTGCAGCACTGAAGAGCACAATGCTAAATCCCTCTTTGCATCCCTTGGCATATTGTTGTCTGGGTACTCATGTTTGCTATCTCTAAGTTCAGACTGCTAGTAAGTCTCTTGCTGGCCTGTGATGCTCACGTAGAAATGAATGCCTGTATCTGTTTAAACATGCAGGCATTTAGACAGCTGGTGCATGAAAGCTGAACAGATTATCATGCACAAGGGCAAGAACTAAGCAAACACGTTTTAAGAATCAAATTTTTGGTACCTCAGTTTGTAGGTTACTGTCAAATATCTATAGCCTCAGAGTTTATGTGCCAGTATCCACACTTTGTGCAAAATTCATTGTCTCATTTGATTAGATGATTCTGAGATAATTTCAAGTATCATAAAGCAAGCCATATAAAAGTCAACATTTGCCACACTTGAGTTGAAACAGCACCTGAACTAAGCATATATGGGATGCAACTTTTCATGGCTTTGTGAACCTTTCATTTTTAATTATACCCAATGGACTTGAGCCTACAGCAGGTTTAAAATAGTAATAAAATAAAGAACTTTTCCATGCATTGCACAGCGGAACTCTCAGTCACTGTGTAGAACTGAATCCAGATGACCTGAGATCCCAGTGATATAGGGAGGGATACAAATGTTTAAATAAATAAATAAAAACAAATAAATGTCATTCACTGTTCAGATTATTTGTTTGTTTGTTACATTTCTTAGGCGCCTCTGTAAAAAAAAAGAAGCCTTTAACACACACATACACATACACACCTTACGAAATTAAAATATACAAAAAATTAAAACAGCTAAAAACTTATCAATAAAATAAAACAACCCCATAAAACAATTAAAACATCGCTGAGAACCATAAACAATTCAATGGGTGCATTATGGTGTGCATCAGATGTCTGGCAAGAGAGAAAACTCTTTACTTGGCACTAAAAATATGACATTGGTGGTGTTCAGCAGACCTCATTGGGGATACAATTCCAGATTTTAATATCTGACATTTATTTATTTTTAATTCAGTAATTGTATAGTTTTGTTGGGAAATTCTATGGCTAATATGATTTTATTATGAAAAATTGTGTTTCCTGTTTATAATATATGGAATCTTATTTATATAATTTTTTATTTATTGTAAACCACTCTGAGGCCTTTTAAAAAGCCACATGTGTAGGAAATTATTCACATTGCTCCTAAATTATGCCCACCAAATGTGCAGGGCCCTCCTAAACATGTTTACTCAGAAATAATCCCCACTGTGCTCAGAAGAGTATGGGTTCCAATCTTATATACACATTATTTGGAGTAAGACCCATTAAACTTAATGGGACTTACTTCTGAGGAGACATGCATAGGAATCTGTACAAGTCATTAGTTGAAAAATGGTTATCTGTGTTCACCTGCAGTCATTTCCATTCTCCTTCAAAGGGGTAAACTTCATGACTGCCTTGCTTTCCCCGATTTTCTGATTGTGTGCAGAAGTGTGGTAACATTCTTCTCATCATCTCACAAGACACTATTCCTATTTGTCATGTGGTTGCCTGCACACACTTACCCATTGGTATGATCACCAAGACCACAGTGTTTGCTGGGCAACAATTGCCAAATTGTCTGCCTGGGCATGGCTTGTTGGAAGAGGAAACAACCATCAAATAGCCCAACAAAATGGCCATTGCTTATTGGAGGGTTTGGACTACACAACAAGCCACACCTGGGCAGGTAATTAGGCAAATAGCATCCAGTAGGTAATGTGGTTTACAGAAGCCACTGTGGCTTGTTTAAGCTGGGGTGATTGTGTGAACCAGTAATGTTAAGTTACTATTTGTTAAATCGACATCTGAATTTAACCCCCAAACCAGCTCGTCATTCTACGATCACACTCTTCAACTCATTCAACCCTTCTCCAGCCTGGTGTCCTTCAAATCTTTTGGGCTGCAATCCCCAAAATTCCTGACCATGTTGGCTAGTGCTGATGGGAGTTGAAGTCAAAAACATCTGGAGGGCACCAGGTTGGGGACAGCTGCATTGTAGTAAGCTACCACTTGATAAAGTGCTATCTATTAATCCTGAGAAGAAGGCAGATTTGAATTCTAGATGTGGTCATAAGATTGATTATATTGCAACATGAAAACCTGGCATGCATTAAGAGCAGTGTTTGGAGAACTGAGCCCTTTACACATATCTACAGCAGAGAGCTTAATTAGCCACTTACATTGCAGTGCAGCAAACACCTTGTCATCATGAATTTAAAGGGTAGCATGCCAATATAAATTGCAGGCTAAGAAATATAGTATCATCTGTGATTTCGATTTTCTTTACAAGAAATTGTTTTTTTTCCATTATGTATCTCATCATGTTTTAAGAGTTAGAAACAATGTCATCAGAAGTGTAGCTGAAGCCACAACCTCTGGAAATGACCTCATCCAAAATGCTGCCATAAGCATTCTTTTAGCCAAAACCTTCTGTTTGACTTATCAGCCTTGCAAAATGCTGCCTGATGAGCTGCTTCCTCCTTTTCTTTGTATACAACTCTGTAATGAACTTATGCATGGAAGGTATTATGGCTTGTCAATTTTCCATTTGTTTTGACAGTGGGGGAGGGGGGAGAGAAATGATGCTGATAATGATTACAATTAATTAACTTGCAATAGTTAATCAAAACGAGAAATGATTTCTGACATTTTTTCATGCTTATATTTAAGCCTCTTTGGAGACAAGTGCATTGAACGATCAAGTGTTTATCATTTTTCCCAGGGTAGCAGCTATTTATAAGTACTTCTACAATCAAAACAACATAAGAACCTGCACTACAAGCTTTTATTTTTACCCCAAACGGTTCAGATGACATGTAAAACATAGGATTATATTGATTTGTGGCTCTTTGAAAGGGACATAGTGAATCTGGTAATGATGCATTTCAGTTAGCAGAACCTAAGGAACGATAATTTCTGAAAGGCTAAGAGCATCATCAGACGAGTGTTTTATCGCACACTCACTATTGCCCACTTAAGGATGTTTGCGTGTCCTTTAGACAATGTCATCTGCCCCCCACACACTTCCTGCTCCTCCAGCTCACTTTTCCATTGCAAAATAGACCCCTTTTAATCTGTCTTTTTTTTCAAAAATATATATATATAGAATGTGCCACCATTCCTTGCTGTGTGCAGGAAAAGCGGCACGATATAAATGGCCCCTGAATGGGCCACATAGTTGTTGCTGCTTCCTCTTTCTCTCCCTGTGTAAAGAGACCCTCACAATTGTGGGACGGCAGCAGGAGGCCATGGTGAAGGTAGGGAAATGTGAAAAACCACCCCTGATGATGCTGTAAGGCTGCAATCCTATACACACTGACCTGGGAGTAAACCTCATTGAACCCAGTGAGCTTTACTTCTGAGTAAACATTCATAAGATTGTGCTGTGAAGATATATTCAAGCATTCTAGCAGAGACCAAGGGGCCATTTAATCAAATACACAGAGCAAATCTTTGCATGTTTGAACATTACTATACTTCTTTTATTTAAAGTTCCATCGACAATGTATATTAATCTAATAACCATTTGTTAAAACTGGGTGAGACAGATTATCTAGAGCAGCCTTCCCCAACTCATGTCCTCCAGATATTTGGACTACAACTCCCATCAACCCCAGACAGTGGATAGAGGTGATGGGAATTGTTGTCAAAACTTTTGGGGGGAAGACCACACTGGAAAAGGCTGATCTAGCTTATTTTCCATTTGGTTTTATGCTTGCTTATGGAACAGAGATGGTTTGGGTTGCTTTGGTGGCTGATCTATGCAAGAAATTGGACAGGTGGAGTGTATCCCGATTGGTTCTGCTGGACATCTCAGCAGCTTTCTACAACATCAACCATGGCATCCTTTTGGACCACCTGGCTAAGCTGTGGCTTGAAGACACTGTTTCACGGTGGTTCCAGTTCCCTCTTGGAGGGATGATTTCAGAAGATGGTGTTGGGGGACTCCTAGCTGGCACCTTGGCCATTGGCCCTGTGGTGTTCTTCAGGGTTCCACCTTGTCCCTTTGCTATTTCCCACATACATGAAACCACTGAGAGAGGTGACCCAGAGTTTGGGTATTTGGTGTCCTAAGTATGCTGATAGCATTCAGCTATATCCTCCATTCCATCTAAATTCTAGGAAGCTGTTCAAGTTTTAAACCAGTGTGTTATGTCAGTAGTGAGCTTGATGAGGGTGAACAAATGGATGCTTCATCCAGGCAAGACAGAGGTACTTCTGGTCAGCTGAAAGGCAGATCAAGAGATAGACATTCAGCTTGTGTTGGATGGAGTTACACTACCCTTGAAGACTCTGGTTTGCAGTTTGAATATACTCCTGGAGTCATCTCTAAATCTGGATGCCCTGGTTTTGATGGTAGCCAGGTGTTTGCACAGGTAAAGCTAGTGTGCCAACTGAATGTAAGCATGGAGATGTCTCATCTGACCATAGTGACACATGCCTTAGTTACATCCTGTTTTGACTACTGTAATGTGCTGTACATGGAGCTGCCTTTGAGAAGCTGGTTCAGAATGCTGCAGCCAGACAATTGACTGGGCCCAATTACACATACCTCCCTTGTTACAAGAGCTTCATTGCTAGTGGTCCATTTCCGGGCACAAGTCGAGGTGCTTTTTATGACATATAAAGCCCTACACAACATGAGCTTAGGCTCTGTGAAAGACTCATATGAGCCTGCCCAGGTTTTAAGATCCTTTGGAGAGGCCCTCTCTCTTCCCTGCCATGATTGGAGGCATGCCCAGTGGGAATGTAAGAGAGCCTTCTTGGTGACTGCCATCCCTTAAGATGTGATCTGCCCTCAGGAATGTCTGCCTCTGCTTTTGGACAGCTATCCTCACTGTCCCACAAGCTGCAGCCCCTATATTCACCAGGGAAAGGAGCTACCCAATATGCCGAATTGGTACCCTTTACCCAACCAGGGGAAGTACCCAGGAAATATGAACACTATTTGTAGTACAGAAATATGAACAAGTCATGAGCTTTTATAATTTTAAAACAAACAAATTAAAGTTTATTTAAGGCAAGAGATGTTATATCATAACACCAATCATTCAGTTCTTGGTCTTACCCTGCCTACTCTACCCCTTCCAACTATCTAGATGTAGTTTTACCAATCCCTAAGCCCCTATCCTTAAAATCCTATCTCTTAGCTAACTGGCTAACTGTCTGCTTCTGCCTTTTATACACTCAGTCTCCTCACGAACATGCAAGCCCCTCCCATCTCTCACTCACTGTCTGCCATGTAATTAACCCTAACTTATCTGGGTTCTATTTAATACAGGAAACACACACACACACTAATACAGATACAACACGGAAAGCATTGTGATTTCTGTCACAACAGGCGTTTGCCTTTTAAGATGACTTATTGGCTGAAGTAGGTTTTAAATCTGATGGATGCAGTTTCATCTGGCCCCATGTAAAAAATATTCCATCAGGGTACTTCAAGGAAACTTTATTTTCAGTTCACGTTGGGTCTCCTCTTCCTGGAGCTTCCATCCAGAGAGACGGAGAACAAGGAGGAAGTTGCCAGGAGGAGACAGGAAATAAAACTAAATGAAAAGTGGGAGGTTTTCCCAGCGAAGGGGCAGTTCTATGCATGACATCACAACCACAGTCCGCCCACTCTGATCGTTAATGCATCTCCTCAGAAAATTGTTTACATGGACATAAGGCGCTCTTACTCCCGCGGTAAATTAAAATTTGCTATTTAATGCACATTCGAAAATGTGCATAATAGGAGATAAAAAGTGCCTGTACTCCTCATTTGCGCTCCGCTCTTGTAGAGGTAAATTTGGTAATGCGCCTTGAAAGAGCTTTAAATCGCTCTTGTAGAGGCACCCAGGGACATTCCACCAGCCCTGCTGAAAAATTATTTCCCATCCCATCCCATCCCCTTCCCTTCCCATTCCTTTTCCCTTATGTATCATCTTTTTAGACTGTAAACTGTTAGGCCATGAGTGACTTGTTTCAATGATCATATGTGCAGTTCCCTCCTTTGTTGAGGGAACTGCAATGGCTGCCTATTGGCTACCAGGCCAGGTTTAAAGTTCCAATACTAGTGTACAAAGCCATAAACAAATTGGTACCAAGTAGGCTGACCATATGAAAAGGAGGACAGGGCTCATGTAACTTTAACAGTTGTAGAGAAAAAGGAATTTCAGCCAGTGTCATTTGTATGCAATTAGTTCCTGGTGAAATTCCCTCTTCATCACAACAGCTAAAGTTGCAGGCACTATACTAGAGTGACCATATACAAAAGAAGGCAGAGCCCCCTTCATAACAGTTGTGATGAAGAAGGAATTTCACCAGGAACTAATTGCATACAAATGTCACTGGCTGAAATTCTCTTTTCTCTACAGCTGTTAAAGTTACATGAGCCCTGTGCTCCTTTTCATATGGTCAGCCTAGTACCAGGATACCTGAGGAGAGAGTGCCTTCTGCCTCACCAACCTACCTGGTCACTGAGGTCGTTGGAGGGCATGCTCCTGGTGGTTTCACATGGACTAGTGCTCGATTGGCATCCACTAGGAGAAGAGCCTTTAGTGTGGTGGCCCCTTCTCTTTGGAACTCCCTGCCACGGCAAGTCAGGCAAACACTAACCCTGGCTACTTCTGGCACCTCTTGAAAACAGCTCTTTTCCAGGAAGCATTCCTCAACTGACCAGGCACTGTTTTGTATTGGTATTCTGTTTTAAATTGAATAATTTAAATATAGTGTTCTAAACTTAAAAAAAAATCTTTTTACTGTTCCATTCCTTTTCACTGTTCCATTTTAGATATGGAGAGGTATATAAATAAACCTTGCAAATAAATAAATAAATAAATAAATATGGAAGCCATTCAAGGGGCTTTTTGGCTAAGGAGTAGGATAAAATGCTTTAAATAAATATAGATTTAATAAATAAATAAATAAATAAATAAAGCCTGTAGTTCTGTTAAACTAGTGAGTTGAAATCAATATGTGAAATTCAGCTTCTCTGCCCATTTCTGCCAACAGCATACATTTTCTTTTCCTCTAGGACCTGTGTGAGGCACAAGCCAACTCATCTTTTGCTGCCTACAAAACAACTGTATCAATTGTCAACATTTTTTAAAAAAATCCTTTTTCCCTCAGCACTTAATAGTTCTTCGAATTTTGTGACATCACAGCAATTAAGCCAATGGCAATAGGGGGATGCTTCCAGGCAAGCAGCAAGTTTATGTCTACATGCACAAACTTTCTACATTATAGTATGAACTGCAAAGACATACTCTTATTTGCTGTTACTAAAGCCCATGTCTCCATGGGCACTAACAGTCTGATAACAAAACATACTGGAGAGTGTAATTCTGGGTAGTGCTGAGCGGTAAGAAAATCCCAGCTATTGGGAAGACTGAAAGGAGTTTGATTTTTTTAAGTCACTGTACTAGCAGATGATGTGGGCAATGCACTCCTGACTCTGTAGAAGAACCAGCATCTCGGCTTAGTCTAACCTGTTCTGCACCCACTCCATGTGCTTTCCGTGTACAGGGAATTGGGGAAGCAGTAACAATGGGGTGCTGATCCAGGATCCTAACCCTAAAAGGAAAGGGGCAAAAGGGTCTTCTTTTTTCTGGGGAGGGGGCAGAAAAAGACAATTGGGTGTGCATGCCAGGGCACCCTCTGATACATAGAGAGGGAAAGAGGATGCCCCTTCTTGAAGGGGGTTGTTCAAAGAAAGGAGGATGAGGAGATCAGTGGGATTGGGAGGGTCTTGCTAGACATTCCAATGGGCATTATTGTCATTTATTTCTTTTTCTGAGTGGGTGGGGGGCAAAGGGTTTCCATGGCAACTGCAGCACCTTTTCTCTCACCTCCAGGAACCCGCATTTGCTCCTATCCAAGTAAGGCAACAGCCCTGCTGCATAATTCAATGGCATTTTCTTACCATCTCTTTCTCTTCCTCCCCACCCCCATTTTATTTATTTTTATATCAATAAAGTTTTCCCTCATTAACCTCCAGTCAGGGGAATGTACAACTTCTTAAAAATTGCAAAACAATGAAAATGTTGAAACCAATCAATAATACAAAAAGCATCAACGATTGGTTTAAAAAATCCATTCAGAACACCAGCACCACAAGGCCAGCTTTAATACTAAAGCCCTGACAAGCTTACCTGAGCTAAACAGTGAAGTGGCCTGGCCAACATGTCCTTGAGGTCTTGTTGTTTTGCTTTTATGATGGAGTGGTCTGCTGATATATTCTTGCACAGTAAACAAGACACGAATTCCTAATGTGAAGAAAATCAATCAGTGGTGCAAAACTAGCAGGATCTGAAGATACGCGAGACGAGGCCATGACGAATGACTCACTCTGAAGAGAAGCCTTTTTTTCTTCTAGACCTTAAAGTTTGGTTTTTTGATATTTTAGTGTGTGCTTGTATAATTTTATTGTATTTTCACAGCAAAGGTGACAAAATACACCATAAAAAGAGAAAAAAGAAATGTGGAAATATTTTTTGAGAGTTTGGTTCTTGCATTTAACAGCTGCTCAGAGAGAGTTATTCCATGGGAGACTTCTCACTGATTTCACTAGGACTGGACATCACAGCCCCAGCAGTTCCTCACTACCCGTTAGGTTGTCCAGGTTTTAAGAGGGCCCTCTGCATGGTGTCCTCCCATGGGCCCCCTCCTTTACTGATAGATCCTGGTGAGCTTTCCTGGCCATGGCAGGCCAACAAGAATGGCGGCAACAGTAGCAGCACTGTGATCAGTGCTAGGTGGTAGGGTCTGAGCTGCCATTTTAATTTCCCACAGTGTCCCCAATGTTCTGTTGCTATAGGGCATTGCATGAAATTCAACTGGTGGTCCCCAGGTGCAGGAGGTGGGCAGGTCAGATATCAGTACAGTAGGGGCCCTTGCTGGGGTCCTGGCAGCTGCCCGAGAGTACCATGTGCTGCCCTTACTCCCTCCCTTCCATGTGTTGATCTTCCTTTTTTCCACATGAATTGTTAGGAATGGCTTTGAGAAGCCATGCTTGTTCTTGCCAGCCATATCTTTCCCTTGCCCCATAGGCCTTTGGTCTGATCACACATTGGTAGATCTCTTGTGTCCATGCGGGTCTTAAGCAAAGGCACACGTACACACAAGAGGAAGCATGGAAAATCTCTTCTGTCTGGTACTGTAGCAAAAGGCTTGCTCTCCGCAGTCACAATCCCAAGCTGTGACCTATGGTCACATTGGACACAAGGCCAACCATGATGGGTGCATCAGTTGCGTGCTGCTGCTGCTTGGGGTTGCCTTGCATCCAACTTCTGATTGAAGCTTGCATCTCGGAGCTGTCCAGGGTCCTGATTTGCAACTGTTCTGCCCTGTTGCCAGTTTTATCAGCATCTCTATAGTGTCCCAGCCTGGAATGGGATATACGTGAATGATTTTTTAAAGAAGTTCTTGAAAATTTTATGTTAAACTATTTACATAAATAAGTTAGGACCCCTCCCCCAGCAATGAGGGTGCTAACCACATTTGGTGCTTCTGCCTGCAATGCCCATTCAATGATCAGTATGTCCATACTGTCATGCTTTCAGTCAGTGGAAAGGCAACTCTATCTAATATCAAGCCATTAGGTTGATAGCTAATACTTTATTTTAAAACATTTTGAACATGGCTTGGGTGTTCGTTTGTTGTAAACCTTCTTTTTAGTTCCCCATGGTTCCCCATAAATGCACATCCCACAACCCAGCCCCAGTAATCCTACTATGAAGTAGGTTATGTATGTCCTGAATTATAGACTTTGACCAGGACACAAAAAGCCATGAAACTAGTGAGCCCAAGTGGACTATAGATCTCTCTTTCTCCTGCCTCCCTCCCCAACATGTCAAACTAAAGGAAGAAACATCTCTCACATCCTCCATGATATATCAGAAAGGAACTGCTTTGAAACTAAGGGAAGAAACTAAAGCAGTTTCTAATATATCATGGAGGATGTGAGAGGTGATAGTGCTGTCCAAAGAAGAAGAAGAGTTTTTTTTAAAATAAATTCAGCGAGCACAGACTTCCCTTCCAGATGTTTTGGACTTCAACTCCCATGAGGCCTAGCTAGCATGGTCAATGGCCAGGAATGCTAGAAGTTGTAGTCCAAAATATCTGGAAGGCACGAGGTTGGCGAAGGCTGGACAAACACAATACTCATAAGAAGGCCTAAAGCCTAAACACAAACAACTCCATTGAACCCACAGTTTCCGATTCCAACAGAAACCTACTTCATAGCAGTCCTAGCTGGCAGCAGAAAGAAACTGTATTAATGTTTTAAAAGTGGGAAGGTTAGGGCACTTTGTGGGGTCCAAGAAAGGTATCCAGATTGCAGGTGCTCATGGCCACCACATTGCCTACACCCTGATCTAAATGCTGCTGGATACTATTATTTATTTATTTATTTATTTATTTATTTATTTATTGTACTTATATCCTGCCATCTTTTCCTGCAAGGAACCCAAAGTGGCTTACATAATCCTCCTCCTCTGATAAGCAAAGATATATTGGCTGCAAATATGGAGACTCCAGTGATATTGATCATGAAAGCTGGGAGGCCTAGTCTCCATGAAATGTCTAATCGTTTTTTTAAAAACAACAACACTAAACCAATGGTCATTCTGATTGGGAACAATGGGAGTTGTGAACTTCCTTTTCTATCTGTCTTCTGGACTTGTTGTTTATGCATGAATTCCTCAGTTCTAAAGTATTGAAAGAGAGAGAGAGAGTTTTCTGCTCTTCACTCTTTCCACTCTTTCTTGTCTTTTTCTTTCTAAAATGAAAAGTCCCATCCTCCGCTTAAATGTTCCCTGTCTGTAAAGTCCAAACAACAGTGATCTACCTCATGCAAAGTTATTGGGGTGGGAGGGAAGGTGGCCACTTACGCATTGCTGAAAAAAGAAGAAATGTAGTACCAAGAAGAGGACAAAAAAGGACATCAATTTGCATCAAATTTGCATATGCTAATTTACACATCTTTATGGTAATTTAGAAATAATTACTGTCAATAGAAATAGATTTCACCATAGTGGGGAAAATTGTGACTGGGTGACCTGTGTACCTGCTCAGTCCACTGTTCAGGTGCTGCTAACTGTGGATGGTCAACTTCAAGGCCCAGGCTGATCTCGCTTCTTATTATGGTTCTTTATCTTTAACTCAGACATGGACAGGACAGCCCTTCAAATAGAGGACTCTCCTCCATAAAACAGGGCACAAGGCCACTTATGGGAGAATGAGTTTTTTAAAAATCATAGTGTGTTTGCTAATAGTAGCAATATTTTCCAGCTTAGCATCACATCATTAGAAGCAAACCTTTGTGTGTGTTGCAGGATGAAATACTAGTGTCTCAGACAGGAGCCCTGTCTTGTGTGTGTGACAGAGATTACTTTTCACATAAGCATAGCTGTTTTGTAACTTTGCTTTATCATCACTGCTGAACTTCCAGCTGGATGGAATCCTTGAGATAAAACGCCTGCAACTTCAAGAGGAGGAGGGCCACATTTGGCAGCAGTTGCTAATAATATCAGCCTTCCAGGATTTCTTGCTGCTGCATAATCAAGCTGAAAACATGTCTTTGGAGAGGAAGCGTTACAGTGATTGTCTTTCCCAGACACCTGCAGGTTTAGGGTTTCACATTAGCCCTGGCGCATGCTGTGTCACTGAAAAAGACAAAGAGAAGATAATCAGAGAATCTAGGTGTCGTTGTTTACCCCCAACCAATTTTTGCTACCCTACAGAGTGAGCATCCTATTTCTTCTTTAATTGCAATTGCAGATTCAGATGGAAGGCAAGGCTCTTCCGGCTCACTTATTCTCTGAAGGCAGGCTGTCTGTGAGCTCATGGGAGCAAGAATAGAAATAGAAAGCTGGCCTCACAACCTTTCAGCTTCCTGCGCAATATAGCCAGCTCAAAGGCCTTCTGAACTGCAAGGGAAGTTTAGGTTCCCTTCTGTCAGTTGTGAAGCATCTTTGAAGAGTGCTCAGTCGCCATAAAGTTAACGGAAGCCCTCCAAATTGCCCTGGGTTCCTTTTGCCACACCCGTCTGAGCAGATGGAGCTATAACATTATTGATGACGGCGTTACTATAGAGACAATGCCGTGCATGTGAAGGATGTTTTACAGCATGCAGCAGTTTGCAGGAGTAAATTCTGTGAAATGTGTGCTCCGTGAGACAGCTGTATAATTGATAGGGCTATGCTGAAAGGTATATATGGGCCTCCCATTGTAGCCCTTCATCTTAAAGCTGCTGCTTTTTAATCGATAGAGCCAGGCCTTTCCTGGGGCCTACACATCGTGCAGCACACGCCTTTGCATGTTTATTCGGCAGTAAGTCCCACTGGGTTTGAGAGGGCATTTCTGGGTAAGGGTGCAGTCCTAATGGGCTGATACTTGCTAGATGGAAGCCTCCAAGATTGGGGGATTCCAAGTATCCAGCACTTCATGTCAGGAGGATCAATGGAGGCCTTTTAGGCCATGTCTTAGGGTGACCATATGGAGAGGAGGACAGGGCTCCTGTGTCTTTAATGGTTGCATAAAAAAGGAAATTTCAGCAGGTGTCATTTGTATGCATACAGCACCTGATGAAATTCCTTCTTCATCACAACTGTTAAAGATACAGGAGCCCTGGCTTGTGTGACCAGATACAAAAGGGGGCAGGGCTCCTACACCTTTAACTGTTGTGATGAAGAGGGAATTTCACCAGGTGCTGCTTGCATACGAGTGACACCTGTTGAAATTTTCTATGCAACTGTTAAAGACACAGGAGCCCTGTCCTCCTTTCCTTATGGTCACCCTACTATGTCTACACCTGCCAGATATCCTGGAATCATCTTTAGGTCATCCCTGTGCATCCATATGATGCACAGGGGATCCCAGGATCAACTGGGGATGACCTAGAGATGACTCTGGGATGACTGAAACCAGGGATATCCCAGTTTTTCCACAGTCCCAGGACAATCCCAAGGACCACGTCTGGTGTGGTGTGGCTTCCCAGCTCCTCAAATGGGGTGGCTCTGTGCCCATGGGGGTGGGGTGGGGGAAGCAATTTCACCATCCCTGGAATGGCAGGGGGGGTTGGGGGGGCTGTCAAGAAGTTTACTTACTTTTTTCACCATGTGTGGCTCCTCTTCCTAAAAAAAGAAAAGGCATCCGCAACGTTCCTCTTCCCTTCCGGGATGTCACACAACCATATAGATGCTGGGGGAGGATCGTGGAAGCAGGTAAGTCTGTGATCGTCCCCCCTCCCTCACACTACACCCTTAGATGTAGGTGAGCCCTTAGTCTTTCCTGTATTTTCTTCTGTGGAATTCGACTCCCCAGAGAGGCCTGGCACCTAGTTTAATGTCTTTCTGGTGCCAGGCAAAACAATTCCCAGACCTTTTAATTTATGTTGGGGTTCAGTGCTGCAATTGCTCTGTGGGTTTTATTCCTCTGTTTGCGTTATAATTTATTGAATGTTACAGAGTTGCGTTCCTCTGATTTCTGGCTTTATAGTGTTTTTTTTAACTCTATAGTTGTGCTTCATTTACTCCATTCTATTCTTAATTATACTTGTGCATATTTAACTTGTTCTTGTTTTTATCTTGTAAGCCACCCAGAGGAGATCTGTTACAGGACAGTCTGTGCATACATACATACATACATACATATCTGTATACATATGGAGATTTCATTCTTTCCATATGCAAACCAGCAGCTATCTACTGTGGCTTGCCTGGTCCTAGGATGCCCTGTTCCCTTGGGCAGGGAGTAAAAGCAGGTGTATTTAGCCCTGCCATGCTATCATCTAGAATTGGTGTACAAAATTCAAAACTTGGTACACATACACACACACAGAGTATTCTTGGACTGAAAATAAATGCTTTTTGCAAGAAATGTCTGGGAAAGCAATCTTGTGTAAAGAGAAAATGCTCATCATAGATGAACCTACAAGAGTTTGGGTTGTTAATCTGAAGATTATAAAAACTGTTCATAGCGTTGTAGGATCCAGCGCTGCTATTAAGATAATCCAAAGCAGAGAGAAAGGAGATTGGCGTTAAAACAGGGTGTTTCCCTATACCCCTTTTCATGTGTCTTGCTACAGTCCCCAGTGTAAACCAAGAGAGATGTGTGTACTCTTTGGTTAGACAAGCAGTAGAGATCTGTTCTTGGTAGCTGTGCCTTAGATTTGGCTCTCCTTTCATCTTAAGGTTCAAAGCTTGTGTACTTAGAAGAAGCAGTGTAAGAGTTTTACAAAGAGAGCAGGTATTCAGTGGCTGACAAAAAAATGAGAATTTTGTTTTAATTTCAACCATTGATATTCTGCCTATCAGTAGCACCCTCCAGGTTCTAAATGATTGGGTCAGGGTACCAGTGAAGCAGAACATGATCTAAGAGTTGTGAGCCTGGGGCACATCTTTTGCATCATGCACAGCAAATCCATGGGACGACAAAATATAATGGGACAGCCCTAGCTCTCCCTAAGACATGCATGGACACACACCCATACACTGCTTTTTTAAAAAAAAATTCCTTGATCCCATAGAAATATTCAAGTCATTCATCCCCCCTTTCTTTCTAGGGTCAATTTTGAGGTAATGGCTTTTTTTTGAAAAAATGCACTCTACAAGATTTATTTGTCTATAAGAAAACTTTAAATGACAGATTAGCATTCATGTTTTGTATTTATAGCCAAGGTATTTACTTGTTTTACTATTAGGCTGTAATCCTATACACACTTACTTGGGAGTAAGCCACACTGAACTCAATGAATCGCTGTTCTGAGTGGACATGTATAGAATTGTGGTATGAATCTAATTTGTCACAGGTCACAGGTGCAATCCATAAAAAAATAAGACATTCTTAGTTCCCGGTGAAATCAATGGAGTGCATGTACAAACCTGCACATCAATTCTATTAATTTTACTGGGATCTTTGTATTTCTGGGTTGCTCTCCATCAATTTATTCCCTTGATATGAGGCTTAAACTGGGTAAATATATTCTCAGGAAAGCAATGATAATTTTTGTTTGTTTCAAACATTTATTATTGATCAGTTAGAAATTAAGAATCTTCCTTTAAGAAACATTTGGCTATATGCTAAACAAAATGACCAAGTGTGGCCAATTAAACTTGCTGTTAAATATATTCCATTGCTTCCTGTTTTAATATGCCTCAGTGATTCTAAAACTATTATTGCTTCAACACTATGCACACAGAGTTAATGATCTCAAATATAACTAATGGTTGTGATATCATTGGTCATGGAATCATTATATCTGAGTTAATTATTATTTTTGCCTCTTGGCAGTTCATCATCAATAACCTACAATAATAAATCATTCCTAATTCTAGCTTTGATTTTCTTATGTGAAAGAGTTTTGAAACTACATTTAACCTTTATTTTGCTGTTAGTGCCTGTATATAATTAGTGAAATATTTAAACACTAACGGGCACCTTGGGTGCACTCATCTATCATATAGATTCATCAGTCAAGCTTTTTGCAGTATTTTGCAGTAATATCAAAGCAGAAACAAAATCCCACCCTTTTAAATTACACCAGCACTTGACACACAGACTATGCCCTGCAGAGCTTGCAGGAATTCTGATGTAATGGATTTCCCTGCTTTCTTATTATTCCAATATACTTTATAAACCAAGTGGGCTAATGCCAGAAATAGTTTTAGCAGCTCTAGAATCGAAGCATCATTTCCATTTTGAGCATGGTGTTGTCTTGTCTATTTGTAACGTTGTGAGGGCCACTGCCCACATTTTATACATAATGGGCTATATCCAGTGATGGCTTTGCATGAGTGGAAAGCACTTATAGTCACAAAAGGGGGGGGCGTCCGATTTGTGCCAATCCTACCTACATATTAAGCCCTCCATGCCATATCCCCTACAGTTTTTTGGTGGGAGAATACCCTCAATCCTCAGGAATAACTTGGATGGCAGAATAGGGCTACAGTATGAGGAGAGATTTGCCTCACCTTGTGTGACTGCAAGTGCTTTCCATTGGTACAAAAAACACCTTTAGATACAAACCAAGGAGTACATCTAATCATGTAAAGTATGAATACAACATTTTATCAAAGAGGTACAGATGATAACTTTATATTGGGGAAAGTCCATAGCTCAGTAGAAGAACTTATGCTTTGCATGCAGAAAGTCCTAGGTTCAACCTTTGACATAAGAAGAGCCATGGTGGATCAGACCAAGGGTCCATCTAGTCCAACATTCTGTTTACACAGTGGCCAACCAGTTCCCTATGGGAAACCCACAATCAGGAAGTAAGTGCAACAGCATCAAGCATTCTGCCTTGATATTGGTGGTAGCATATAGCCATCAGGACTAGTAGCCATTTCCAAATAGGATGGAATAGGGCTCCTGTCTGAAACCATGAAGAGCCACTCCCAGTCAATGTAGGCAATACTGAGCTAGATGGACCAAGGTCTGATTCAGTATAAGGCAGCTTCCTATGTTCCTATACTCATCAAACAGCTTTGACTAGGTGCAGCTGTCTTTTAAGAGTTCCTTTATTGACAAACCTAGATTTTCTTCTGTGGAACGTGTGAAAACCCTAATCAAAATGGCAACCATGGAATGTTGATTCTATCCACTGCTAACTGCATGTTATACAAAATAGATATGATATATTAAAAATGGGTGCCATTCACCCTTAAAAATGTGGCCGTAAGTCTTCTAACGGTCTTTTTAATATGCAGATCCTGATTTGAATAATTGCAATAGTGCACAGAGTACTGCTTGGACATAATGACAGCAGTATCTTTTGCCAAGCAAATGGGGCACATGCTTGATAATAAACAAAACATGCACCTTCTTCTTGCTGGAATTATAATGTTATTCAATATTTGTTTAATCTTCTACTTCATGTCTGAAAATTGTCACATTCTTCTATCTGGCTGACACTGGTAATTATCCTCTTTTAGCTTGGCACTTAGATTCTCTTGCCTTGGGGCAGTGTGTGCTGCGGTTGCTTTAATATGACATGAGAATGCTGAAAGGGATCACCAGGTCATCTGTGCACCTCAGAAAGAAACAATGGTATAAATGGACATCACCCTTCACAGACAATGTCACAGACCTTATTCAGGCTTCAGCTATGCAATGAAGGGTCACAGGTTGCACATTAATATGGAGCCAGCATTCAACTTTCCTTTGATTTGGTGAAGTTCCTGTGGATTGGTTAAGTACCAGTCGGAAGACAATAGGAAATTGCCTTAAATTGATCAAGACCATTGGTTCATCTAGTCTAGTATTGTCAACACTGACTCTCTAGGGTTTCAGGCTGGATTCTATCTGAAGATACCAGGGATCCAACCTGGGACCTTCTGCATGCAAAGCATGTACTCTATCATACTGAGCTATAGCTTCTCCAATGCTAAGCCATATAGCAGAACAAAATCTACATCTTTTACAGCACAATATTTGCTTGATATGCCTCCTAAGATCCCTATTGAAACACATCCCAGGATCTCCAGCTTTCCTCGCATTTGCAAAGAATAATTCCTTCTCTCCTCTTTTTGGATCCTGCTTATGCCTCTTTCTTTCCCTCTCCCAAGAAACTTACCACCCCCAGTTTGTCAGTTATGTATACACACTAGCTGAATGTATTTCTCTGTACCCATTACGTTATTGGCTTGTATAACTAATTTTGACTCTATAAATGGTCGTTGTCATTTAATATTGGCAAACAGCTGCTGTGTTTAATGTCCTTTTGAATGTACAATTTTAATCCTTCCAATAAAAAAACACTTTAGAAGTTTGTGTCTATAATCTCTGACTCCTTTATCTCTTAACATGTTTATTTTTCAGAAGAATTCAACATTAAAGATCCCTTGAACATGCCAGGGTTGTACATGTACAACAGCTGTACACTTGGGTATCTAACCAGGACACTTGGGAACAAAGTCTTCAAGGGAAGGTTTTTTGTTCACTGATGGGAAGAGGGTTAGCCTGCCTAATCAACTAGAAGGAGTTCCTAGGCCATGTCTACACCAGCCATTTATCCGGGGCTGGTCATGTGGTCATCCCTGAGCATCTAAATGATGCACAGGGGATCCCAGGGTTAACCAGGGATGACCACTCACTTTGCCCGGGATAACTGGGACTGTGGTTTTACCAAATTTTACTGAATTTTACTGCAGTCCCTCTCCTGGGGTCGTCCCTTCTTCCCTGTGAGTAGCGGAGCTCTGCCACAGGGCACGGATCTCTGTGAGGGGGCTCCATGCCCATCGGGGGGTGAGGGGTGAGTTGTTTTGCCATCACAGCGATGGCTCTCAGGTTGTTTTTTAAAAACATTTACTTTGGTGCACAATCACGATGTGTTGCTGCGCAAAAGTGTCTACCCCCCCCCCAAAACACCATGTCAGGTGTCCCTCTTTCCTTCCAGAACATCGCATTGGTGTGTGGATGCTGGGAGATGAGCCCAGAAGTGGGAAAGCCCGGGACTCTCCCCTCTCCCTCCCAGAAAGTTCATAGGAGTAGATGAGCCCTAGTCTTTTGGCAATTTTCCTTTTGTACGCCATCAACCCCAGACACTCTGCAAGAAAGGGAAGGAGAATGAAGCTCCTTTACATTGACCTGTTTTGACCCATTCTTCGGTTATACTAGCAAATGCACTTGGTTTCGCATGGGTTGGAATAGTGTTTAGTTTGATACAGCGAAACCTTCAAGCAAATTTATAAACCCCTAAGGGAGAGGTTTTTCTCGCTCCAGAGGGGGAGGGCTGCCCCACAGCAAGGAGGAGGAGGCAGGTATATAAAGCTGCCCCTTGGCTTACTAATCCCTCCTGTATCTCTTCAAACTGTATAGACTGCAAAGTGGTATACTGGTCCTAGTAGCTGAAGATGTTACCACAGCCTTTAACCACATGGATACATTTAAAACACAATGACCCCATGATGCACATGCCTAAGTTCTTGTTAGTATGCTTGCCAAGTTTCCGTTGTCTACATGTCATGGTCTTGGGGCTATGGCACTGACAAATGGACAGACAAATAAACAATATCCTCTTTTATTTTTAATATAGATTTATTTATTTATTACATTTGTATACCGCCCCATAGCCGAAGCTCTCTGGGCGGTTTCTTCTGTAAACCACATTTATGGGATGGGAACTCAGCCTAAGGCAACCACACTCTAATCTTTAACTGGGTAGTGGGAATGTTTTTCATTCAACTGTACGTTAAGGGTTATGTAAGTATAAAGGTGTACGCGTGTGCGTGTGTGTGTGCATGCGTGCTGTTCTTAGCCTAGTATACCCCCAAGGTGCAATTGGGCTGAGAGTGTGTTCACTCAAGCAATTTCGATTGCAAGGCATATAGATTACACAATGGTTTCAAGCAGCTAGTCAGTGTGACTGCAGCTTCTCTAATCCTTTAGCCCACTGCAGACAGTCCATTTTCTCTTGATCATTGACATCAGCTATATTTAATGAACTGGAACAAAAGCAGGTCAATGCGATATATAAATACATTGTTGTAGAAAAGCCTAGTGCCCAGTATTGTATATGGAGGCGATTAGATATCTGAACGATAAACAGCGCTCTCCCTTTCCCCATACTGCCACATCCCATCCCATAATAGAAACTGTTTTTAACTGTATGCAAAACTTGTCAAATATCTGTGTGTATTGTATGAAGAAACATTTGTTAATAGGCAGGAACTTGGTTTTGCAGAAAGCCTAAATTATTTAAATCAATTTGGAAGGCAGGTCCTTTGGCTGCAGGAGAGAGATTATATAGAACGACACAAGCAATGTAAAGGGAGATTTGGAGCAAATTTTGTGTTAGGCAATGGTAACATTTCTTCCTCTTCTTCTTCTTCTTCTTCTTCTTCTTCTTCTTCTTCTTCTTCTTCTTCCTCATTATGATTACGATTGTATTAGTCATTCTTCTATACTACGGGTGTGGTATAGAAGAATGACTCTATACCACACCCTCTTTTATCCTTGCGGCAGAATTCAACTTCAGAAAAACTCTCAGGGACCATATTTCAGTGGTGGATGGGGAACAAAGGCCAATGAGGTAGTGCCAAAGTCAAAGAGATATTGCCCAAATACCCATGATACCCCAAATACCAGCCTATTTTAGCTTAGACCTCTCCTGATAGTACCTAAGCCTTAGGAGAGTGGTGGAAAAATTGCTCAAAAACAGGAAACCACCAAACTTTCTCTAGTTGGAGGAAAAGGGATAGGGCCAGGGGAACCCCGGAGGGCCCGAATTGGACCCCAAGTAGGCCAGATTTGTCCCACATGCCTGAAGTTTAACACCTCTATTCTAATAGCAGAGCCATTCTCTTCACAAGAGGAAGATATCAGCAGACTTGAGGAACTCCCAAATTTTTCAGAAGCCCTAAATGACTGACTATTGGGAGAAATTGGGGGAAGGAGAATGAAATGCACTATTTTGGAAAAGGCCATGGTTGTTTGATTGAAACCCTGAAGTAAAGCACTCCACACTGTAACTTTTTGATTGTCCAAATACCTAATGACATACAAATATTGGGTTGGAATCAGATGAAGTTAACTGAACTTAGGTTCCATTGAAATCAATTGGACAAAGTCAGAATTTAAGTCCCATTTATTTCAGTGGGAATAAAGTGCTACTCATTCTTTCTGTATCAAACCCAATGTAATTATTTAAGAACACAATTAATACCTTAATGTCAAGTAAATGTAGATTAAATCAAAAGCTAAATAAACCAGGGGCAAGCTTAACCTTATAGTTTACTAGGCTTTAGATTTAAAAAATCCACAATCAATAGAATGCCCCTTGCTGACGTAAACTAGCACTAGAAAAACCCATTGACTTGTTTTAAAAGTCACCTTATGCAATGGTGCCCAATCTGAGTTTTGTTTTGTAACATATTACTTTCAACAAATTGTTTCATTTTGAAATTCAAATTCAAATCAAACATTAAGTTCTTCTCACTGAAGTAACAATAAAAAGCAACCCGAATGGCAATAGATATTATAGTGTCCACCAGCTGTCCATAGTAAATTATGAAGTTTGTAATTATTACTACAGCAAAAATCCAGGAACTGTTAAGGGCAATTTTGGCATGATTTACTGTGAAATTCCCTGCATGTTTCCTTAGAAGCAAATTGCCCACCAAAATCTGGAGCTGACACTGTGTTCAATGGGTCTTACTCCTTAGTAAATGTGTTTAGGATTGTAGCCTTAATCACACTGTCAGATTTAAGATCTGCATGAGTTAGGGTTAGGGGGCAGGATGTTATGACACTGCTATTTGGGCTTGTGTAAATATTGCTCCTAATCCATCTGAAGTCATATACAGCAACATATTGCATATAAAACATGGTCTCAGAATGGAGATGTCCATTCCCATCTATAACGAAAATAGTGGGTCTCACTGAATGCATGTTTGCATCTGATATGCACATGTAGTTCCCAATATAGCTAGGGACATATACACTCAGAAGCTTGAAGCTAGAAGTCAGGGCAAGATCCTTAAGAATTAGAAGAGTCTCTAAATCACACCAAGCAGGATATTGCACTATGAAAGCTGTATATAAGAAGCAGGAGCCATGCTACTGCTTTATAGCAGTATTTGAACTGCCCTGACAACTGTTGGGACCCATTGACACATGCCATTTATACCGCTTTCATACTGCTTTCATAGTACTATATCATGCTTAGTGTGGATTAGGCCAAAGTTACTAGTTTATTTTTAAGTTGGGTATTTTACTTCTCCAAAGGAGCAAATAAACTTTTCTGTCTCATGGCAACTGGTGACTGGAATCCAAACATGTTCACCCTCCCCATCCCATTGCTGTTGTCTTCCTAAGGAAAAACTGCATGCCTTTTAATAAGTGTCCGTGATAAGAACTGACATTTCCAATCAGGTTCGAACTAATTCCAAAATAAATAAAACTTTGGCTACTCTTTCAAACAGGACAGAGAAATTTGATTGAATCAAGAAGGAGAAGGAGATATGTAAGTTTCTTACAATGTTCAGTCCGTTGGGAAACATTTAATTGAACAGCATGATGCTTAAACAGCTAGGTATGACTAGCTTCCTTTACACACTGCAGAGCAATGATAGTCCTTGGCCTTTTCATAGCACAATATGGCTATACTTTGTTCACGAGAAGTACCAGCATGAATATACAGAACAACATATATCTTTATCACAGCCTTCCCCACTCCAGTTATTTGAAAGCAAGGTGGAAGAAAGAGGAGGGGAGTAGAAGGCATCAGCAAAATGAGTCACTTTTTCACCTTAGAAATTAAACCCAACAGTACATACAATAGTACATTAACAAAATTAAACCAATACATACACACATATACTGCTAACCAGGTGCTTACTGGGCCAGAATTTAGAGCTTTGCACCCAGAATGATCCAGATATTAGTCAAGAAGATTTTTCCCTGAATTCCATGAAAATCTAGTTTGCACAAAATGTGTTGTATGTTTTCTCTGACCATTACCATAGTCTCTGCTCTCTCACCACATCACAAACCATTAAGTTGTACTTTGCTTTGCATACTTATAATAACAATAAGTAGGTCAGTACACAGCAGTACCTGGGGACTAACGGCCAGATGAGGTTAATTGCCTTTGGCTGCGTATGGCCATCAACTCCTCCCAGCCCATCATTAATCCACCATCTTGCCCTTGATCATTAATCTCTAGATCAATACCAGTTCTATCATTAAGCAGATGAGTGCTAGGCAAAGTGGCTAGAAAATGGAAACTGTAACATGGAGCTTCAAAGAAAATGAGGTTGTTCTCTTTGATCTATTTATGCAGTGAAATAATTCCTCTGGTTGATTTGCAGAAATGAGCTCTGGGACAAAATCATGTCTTGGAATTTTGACTTTGATTTTTTTAAAGTCATCTATTAATAAGTATTGTTGGCAGCTTTCAGAATGCGAATTAACTCAATATATGATATAACTATAGAATAATGGGTTTGCATCATGTCCTAAGTATCAGACCATCATGTTGTGCATGGAATAAAAGAGTTACTAATCCAAACCATTTTCCAAAGCAGCAGAAGTAGTACAGGGACTGTTCAAAGCCATTGCACAACACAGTCAGAAAATGATGGGGCTATTCATATGGAAGTTACATTGATCCAAGTATAATGAGGGGCTTCAGTCAATTCTTCTGTGTATCAGTGACAGATTATTGAAGTTCAGATAATCTATTATTATTATTATTATTATTATTACTATATTAATCACTTTTCTACTGAATACTGAAGGTGATGTACTCAGTTCTTTAAAAAGAATAAATATTAGAACAGTGTTTTGAAATAATACAATGCAATACATTAAAGCAGCAAGAGAATGTTTGTAAAAGTAAGAGATTGGTGATGACACCCAATTTAAAAACGTTCTCAAACAAAAATGAACAACCCACCTAAAATGAAGTTGTGGCTGGGACCACACAAGGATATTTTTTTTACCACTCTCCTAGCTTTGAACCCTCAGAGGTTTACTTAGATAATAATAATAATAATAATAATAATAATAATAATATAGCACAAAATGGTAGTAATCATCTGTATCTAGGGATGTCAGAGAAGTCTGCAATGGAATCAAATGAGTTCAGAATTCTATGAATCCGGCCCAAGGATTCTGCAGCAGACCAGCTTTTTCGAAGTTGCACATATTTTGCAGATTTGACTACCTTTTTTAAAAAACTTCCTGGAATATTATGCAAATTTTGTTGTAGAAAAATAAGTTAAAAAAAAAAACCACATCAACCCAAAACATGCATTTTCCCCATAGGCTGAAACATGAAAATGCACATTTGGGGGGATTTGTGCATTTTGGTGGGAATTTGCACACTTGTACAAATGTGAGAAATTACGGGGGGAAATGCCCTCAATGAGTGGATGACAGACTGAAAGGCACCTGGCAAACCATGAAAAGCAGATGGAACGGATTTTATAAAATCCCTACATCTCTATACGTCACTACTCTAAATGGGCCTGAAGACATGACTTTTATAATCAAGACATTTGGAGGTGTTTCAGTTTCTCCTATTAAACCAAAATATCTATCCACCATTATCATATAGCACAATAGTTCCTTTTAAGCCCAGTGCAACAATCAATAGAAGATGTTGTTGGTCCCAGACAATGCATCCACTAGACAGACAGGGCATTCATTCCAAATGAGGGTGCGAAGAGTTTCTTTAAAACAGATGTACACTTTCTATTATTTACCAGAAAGATACCCAATAGTACTGTGAGCTGTACCTAGGAAGAACATCTTTCTGTCTGTCTAGTGAACACACTGGCTGTGATCAGAAGCCTCTTCTGATTCTTGGCTTGACTGAAACATGCAGAGCTGGTTCCAGGTTTTTGAGGGCCCTTGGGCAACATACACCTTCGGTGGATCTCCTCCCTAGGTGAGTCAGCCTATTTACTACCATTGTCACTGGCTCCTCTTGCTCCTACTTTTCTTTCTCATCATTGCTACCACTTGCTTGCTTGACAGGCAGAGAGCCAGGAAGCAAGTAGGCAATAGCATCTGCTGCTGCTCCTTCTCATCACCACCATTGTCTGGGCCAAAGCAGAAGGCAGATGAACCAGCAGTTGCAATGGTGAAGAGGAGGAACAAGTCCAGGAGCTCTTGTGAGGGGGCTCCTGCTGGGGTGCGGGCCTCAGCAGGTGCCTGACCATGCCTACCTTTGTGCTAGCTCTAGACACATGAGCAATTCTAATTTCAGAGATGGGATTCTGATCAACTTAGGAATCACACAGATCTTAGCTTAGCTGTCAGCCTTTTTTCAGAGACTTGGGATGGTTAGACTGGGCATTTAGGGGTTGGGGTGGAGAGAGGGTTTTTATTGTTGCTTTTGTTTAATGGAGGTGAGTTAATTTGGCAATTACTTGGAAGGACCAAACCCCAAGATTTGCTAAAGGTCAAACAAGCCATGCTGAAGTCAGAAATTAAAATTGGAGGCTCAACTTTGCCCTGTGAAGGGTACCATCCATGTTCTCAGATGGACAAGCAATCACATCCAATATGCCTGGCTGCTCTTTCAGAATTCCTGCTCTTGTACCTGACCTTCAGAAGTCCCTCCTCAAGGGACTGGAGTTCAGTTTTGATCACAGAATACCTGATCCTGGAAACCCTCTCTGATGGCAGTGACTTCAGTGATTTTAAGAGACAGACTCTGACTGACATGTTTGCGCTCTGGGGGAAGACGTTCTGAAGTAGTGTATTTATGCAGCTCTCTGTGGTACAATTCAGCTGAGATGTCGTTCTCACATAAAGAATTCCATTCAGTACTATAATTATGGGCTGGCTGGTAAACTTTTAGTGCTGACTACTGGCTGATTTCTGGGAACAAAATGCACAGTGTCTGAGGCAAAGAGCCTGGGGTTGTTATGATAGCAAAACCTGAGGGAATAACCCTAGTCATGTATACAGAAAAGAAGTCATGAGGCAAATGAAAGTGGTGCTTGAAACCTGGGTCCAGATTCCATTCCATTTATACAAATAAATTGTTCTAATCCCAAGAATAAGCAGGTCTGCCAGCATGCAAAATGATATTTAAAATGCAGCTAAATCCAGACCACATCTCTATCTCTATCTCTATCTGTCTGTCTGTCTGTCTGTCTGTCTGTCTATCTATCTATCTATCATCTATTCTATCCATCCCATTATATCTGGCACTTCCAACATAATCGTGTTCCCAAGGAAGCAAATAGAAATGTAAAACTGCTACATCATTGCTGTACAAAGCGGTAAGATCCTTTGTGCTGCAGCAATATTTATTTATCTGCAGCAGGATTAATATGAATTTTTATTTTATTTTTCATTTTTGCAACCAGTTTAGACAAGTCCTGAGAATTCTGGTTAAGTTGCAGAAAGAATTCACTTACTCGAGAACCCACTTAAGGCTGCAGATTGAGGTGAGATTACAAACCCTCAGGCATGCAAGTAGTTGCAATGTGTCCTTCTGAAGCATTGGAAGAGGTGGAAATATTTTGTATATTGCTTGGGACCTTGAGTGAGAAATGATGTCATCTGGAGACCAGTGTTAAGGGTGTGTTTCCCTCCCACTCTCTACAGGTATTTTAAGCCTCCAGTGTAGTGGAGAGGAAGTGAGAAGTGTCAAGGTGGAAAAGCAACGGGCTTCAGACACTGTTTTTCAAAGACTGTTTCAAAGTATTACACGTTAATTAAGAGAAAATGAACCATTAAAGTTGATGTTCCTTGTTTTAAATTGATCAGTGGTTGTCCAGCTCTGGGGCAGGATATGTCCTTGCAGAGATATGGGGGACCTGGCAGGGGAAGGGGGAAAAGTTCCAGGGAATGATAGAATCCTGAAGAAGATGGTGATTTTATGTCCCACCAGCCATTATATGGTCAGATAGATTGTATTCCTCCTGGTAGGGAATCTTTCCGTATTAGATTTGTGGGGTTGAGTCCATCCTTACTGGCCTATGTCCCAATGTGATCTAAGAAGAAAGGAGTTAAGAAAGAGCTCATACTTAGTTCTTATGTTCCCTTATGCATGATATTAGAAAGGAGGCAATGAGGTCCTATTCTGTCTCTCTTCTAATGCTATACTGGCATTAGACAGTGGTTAAACTAATAAGTAGATCTATTATATTTACCATCAAAGGTTTGGATGAACTGGACAGTTTTAACCCAATGCCAAAAATAACACGAATTGGACTCAAAAAAAGTTCAATTCTGGGGGAAGAATTTTAGGGGGAAAAGTAGTTTTAGCCCAGTGCCAAACATAACATGAATGGGCAATTGTGAGAATGTACACAGAGGAACAGAAGGGATTATTGCATAAATATCAAATAACACATTTTTTTCTTTTAAAAATGTTTAATTGAATTTTAACAAACTTTATAACAATATACACAAACACGCTAAAAGGCAATAGCATGCACATTGCATGTTGGCTGTTTCCTGTGATTATATGTTTATCTAATTCCAGGTTGATAATACAGATAAGTGTTCATTGCCTTATATGATTCTAATAAACTTGAAGACGGCTTTGACCACATGAGGAGATCTTTCCAAAAGGAAGTATAATTATTAGGAAGTGGGGAAATGGACAAAATGATGGGCGACAGGTTTATTGATATATGAAAGAAACTGAAACCCATGTTACAGAAAATAATTTCTGCTTTACCATGACCCTAATGAGTCTACTGTAGTGTGTTTACTTTTCTATGAGTCAGTGCCGCCTCCAGTTTTTGGAGGACTCTTGGACTTGGCACGCTCCATGGATCCCCTCCCTCAGTGAGTCTCCCTTCTCACTGCCCTTCTCACTGGCTGCTCTTGCTCCTCCTCCTCTTTCTCATCATGGCTGCCGCTTGCTTGCTTGACAGGCAGAGAGTCAGGGAGCGAGTAGGCCATAGCATCTGCTGCTGCTCTTTCTCACCACCACTGTTGTCTGGGCCAGAGGCTATTGTCATCCTGGGGAGTCAGCAGCTTGTGACAATGGCCCTGAGAAGGTAGACTCACTGAGGAAGGGGGCCTAAGGTCCCTCCAATGCCTGGAGCTGGCACTGGGTGTAGTGCCTGCTGTGTAGCTTCAAGGAAGACTCCCTAAATTTGGCTGATATGGTTTCAGATGGCTTCTTAACCTGCATAAAATCCCATTTTGTATCCGGGATGTATACACCTGTGTCGGTCTCCCAGACCACTTTAAATCCTCTGGATCTTTTGTAAACTGACCAGAGAGCATCGGCTATGGGGCGGTATAGAAATGTAATAAATAATATAATAATGATGTTCTACTTATACTCACTGTGAAAAGGTTATGGATTACAGAAGATGCCCCCTTATAAGGTTGCTGTACACACAAGCTTTCTAATAAAGTTAATGACCTCTGCATCTGTCCCAGATTCAGCAGTTTGGTTGCATATTTGAAGTCCCTCCAGCCAACTGCTTCAATTAAGGTGTGAATTTTGGCTTCACATATAAAGCAGGAGTGGGCAACAGGTAGAGCATAGGCTACATACAGCCCTGACGGCAGTGGTCTGGTGACTTTTGTTTTTTTTACTATATATTTATATATATATATATGCCGGATTTTGCCATAACAAGCACTAAAAGGGTCCAAATTAGGTTGTTTGCAAAGTACATTGGATCCTTTTAGCATACTGTAGCCATTACAGAGGGCTAAAAGGGTTAAATGTAGTTTGCAAACAGCATTTTTTAAAAGATGTCTTAAGAATTCCATTGCATTACAGTATTTTGTTGGAATGTTGTAAGCAATAATTGTACTGCTTATTGGAATATCTAGAGATTGTATTTTGTGTGTGTTGTTTTTCTCTTTTCTTCTTTCCTTTAAGTTATGCTTGCTGTTTGCTACTATTTTTTATTAAATGCCTTGATCTGCTAAAAGCATTTGTTTGAAAAGTTTAAACAGACAAACAAACAAACAAAAATTCCCAAAAACATAGCGGGAGCCAAGCAATTGTTTCTAGGGAGTAAGTTCCACAACAGGGGTGCAACCACCAAAATGGCCCTGCATCTCAGGGTCACCTGCCTATCTTCTGAAAGTAGCGGTGACTGCAGCAGGGTCTTAGCTTATGATCTCGACAAATTGTAAAACGGGTAGGCTATGTGGTGCCCATGGCCACTAATGCACCCCTGCACATCTTTCTTGGCACCCACCTGTCCCATTTTTTTTTAAAGGAACACATTTTCTCACCAGAAGCTTGGATTGATGTGAAATAGGTTTCTGTTTGTGCTGAAAACTGTGGGTTCGAAGGAATTGTTTAGTGTGTTGGGGCTCAGTCCCCACTAGGCTGACCATCTGAAAAGGAGGACAGGGCTCATGTAACTTTAACAGTAGAAATTTAATCACATGGGAGAAAGCTGCAGCAACTAACCCACATTCCTTCTTAGTGTCCTGGATTTAGGGATGTACAAATGTACTGGTTCCAGTTTCACCAAATTTCTCATTTCCATGACTGCAAGTTCATTTTGGCCTACATTTGTATCAGATTGTGAACATAGCAAATTTTGTCAAAAAAATGTTCTCATGGAAATTTGTACACATTTTATGTGCATTTACCCTATAATACACAGTTTGTGCACACGTTTTCCTAGCATGCCCACTTTTTGCAAGTGTTTCCCCATAATATAATGCAGGTTTGTGCATGATCTCACCTAATATACACATTTTTGTGTGCATTTTTGAATTGTGAACTGAATTGCAAAATTCTGAAAATTGTGGATTTCACTATAGGTTTGGCAGATCTGAATTTAATAAGTTCCATCAAAAAATTGGACCTCATGTATTCCTCAAACATCCCTACCTAGAGCTGACCTCAACAGCAGTTCACTGCTCAAATGACCTCTACAGTGATTCACTGCTCAAACTTTGGATTGGCCCTTGTTTAGAGTTTCTTCCCAAGGGCCAATCCAAAATTTTATTTTCCAGGCACAGGAAAAGCATTAAAGGATTTTCCTGGGTCAGAGTAGATGCAAGTGTATTGTCTGAAGGATTATACAAACAGCCACTGACTAGTGCAATGCATTTGTACTTTTCTTTTTTACTCAGCACACCCCATGTCTGGAATATGAAACTATGAATATGAAACCTAAACGATCCTAGCAAAGGGAGATACACAGAAACATGGTTCCCCAGAATGTAGTTTTGGGGGTGTCACTACAAAATCTGACCTCTGTTGCTGTCCATCGGCATTAGTAGAACCTGGGTCTTCTTGGTCCAATCTACACCAATCAAGATATAGCACTATGAAAGTGGTATGAAAGTGGTATATAAAATGCAGAAGCCACACTACTGCTTTATAGCAGTATAGAAGTGCATAGTATAAAAGTGCTTTATAGCAGTATAGAAGTTTAGGGCTTTAAAAATTAATAGCAGCACTTTTAATTGAGCATGGAAATGAACTGGAAGCCAGTGCATATCACAAAGCACAGGCGTAATATGTTTATAACAGCTTGGGGCTGTCTTCACAGGGGTTTTCCTGTGACTTGGCTGTGTTGTGAGATCCTTTGCAGCACATGACATCATGGCCAGTGTGCTCCAAACCAGTTGTTTCTGCCTGGAGAGTCCCTTTACTCCGCTCTTTTTAGTTAAAACTGCTCCCAGGCCATTGCTCTGCAAAGTGCCCCCTTGCCTCCATATTAAATCCTGGGTGTGCCTGTTGAGATATTTTTGCTCTTCCTTATCGCTGCATTAATTTAATTCATTAACAAACTATGCTGAGGAAACCACACTGGGTATGGAAGTTAAGACAAGCCATCCTGAAACAAGTAAGGGTGACAACCTACTATGGGTTGTTGTATCATGCGAACCAGGTTAATGCCTTATATAGAAAAGTGAAACTGAGGCAGAAGGATTGAAGCACAAGGAAAAGAAGCCTGCATTTGTCAGAACTGTTCTCTAATTTGTACTTAATACAATAGTTATTGTTAAGATACTGCAGTCTCTATATTCATTAAACAGAGGCAGACTAACATGGACATTGCCTGAAAGCATGGATCTTTCAGTGATGTATCCTACAATATTATTTTTTTACTTATAACATAAAGATACCCTTACTAGAACCATTTCGGTCCATTTAGGCCGCATACTGGCTGGTGATGATGGGAGTTGTAATCCAACACATCTGGAGGGCACCAGATTGAGAAAGCTACTCTAAACATTCACAAAGAGAGCATGTAAGTGATGAACGCGCCTTGTTTGTCTCCAGCATCTAGTATTCAGAATGCTGTATTTTCAACATCCATCATACAATGGATATAATACATAATAAAAATTATAATACCACTGCAACATAACATTGAAGTTCAGCAATAAACTATTCATTTGAAGCATATCAAAAGTTTAAATGAGTATGAAACATCCCAAAAGGTCAATCAACAACAGCCAATACCAAAAACATCAACATTATCTCTACATTAAGCCACATTCAGACCTAGCAATAAAGTGCGTAGCCCAAATCAAACTAGCAGCAAAAGAGGAAAATATAAAACTATCAAAAAAATAATCTACCCAAGCAAGGCCAAGGATATGATATCCTTAAGCATATTATATCCCTATGAGCAACTAAAATAGCCAAAGAAGTGTTCTACTTTTTGTCCTAGATGAGTTCCCACCATCCTCAGTGGGATTCCAATTCTTGCTCCGTAAGGGGGTCTCCGTTTAAATATTATGGATCATAGCTGTTGACAGGCTTTTAGGATGCCAATTATCATGGCAAATATTTTTAAAACCACTCTAACCTTTAAAGTAGGCTTTAAATAGTAAATCACTGAGATTACATATTGGGGGTATAACGGGGAATTGCACTCTGCTCATGTGGAGGAAACCCATGTGCTCTAAGTATACTTTTGTTAAGGGCTGAAGCAGAAATATCTGTTTGGGTTTATTAATAATATGTTTAACTTTGGGGGTGTTAATGAAGGATTGGAGAATAAGCAAGTAATTTACTGTGTTCGTCATACTTTAGCATACCGTTACATTTTGATTTAATTTTTCCTTTGAGTACTTGAACACTAAGGAAAATGTGGCAAATGATATGAACTTCTAACATTTTAGTAGCAGGAATATGCTGACTCATAGCCCAAACGGAAACATTTACCCTAGTTTATCTGCCTCTAATGCCTTTAAACCATCCTTGCACTCCTAATGTAAAATCACATCTCATAACATGGTGTTGTTAATCACCCTATTTCAAGCCCTTGAGTGCCATCCCAGCAAGAAGTGGCCTGTTTAGAGATCTCTAAAACTTCATGCAACCATTTCCTTTAGTTACTCAGATGCTGGTTTTTCTTTTTCTTTACATGCCTTTTAGCTTTCTGGCTTCACAGCAAAAATGCATATTCACAATTCAAACTGTAAGCGTTTGAATTAAAAAAAATAATGAAATTATGTCAGGTCCAATCAGCTGTGTTCTTTCCTGGAAGCTGAGTACCCATATGCCATTGTCATATAAGGCAGTGCCCTGATGACTTAGATTAGATTGTCATAATACACTTTGTCTGGAGCCTAACCTTGAAGATGGTTTAGAAATGACAACTGGCTTCAATGCGCAGCAGTATGATAGTTGTCTAGTGTATGCCACACATAACCTCTAACACCAGCGCTGATAGCAATTCATTGGTCGCTGGTTAGCTTCCAAACTAGATTCAAGATGGTGTTGTTGACCTTTAAAGCCCTAACACCATGAGCCTGGATAGTTTTGAGTTTATTGCTGTTTAATTTGATTTGTATATCGCCTCGAGCACCTATTTGGCAGTGGGCTAATTTCATAAATGTATTAAGCAAAGAAACAGCCAATATATTAGAAACTGCCTCCTCCAATATGAGCCTCCTCTATCTGAAGATCTTCCAGTGGTTATACTTCAGGATTCCTCTTTAGCAGCTCAGATTGGTCACCCTTAGGAGCAGGGCCTTTTTGGTCATGGCACAGTTTCATTTAGAACACATTCCCTCAAAATATCTATGTGGCTTCTTCCAAGCTACCTTTTGAGAAGGAAGTTAACAAAAGTTAAAACTTTATTATTTCATCAATCTTTTGAAGCAAGCTAGGAGATACTGCATATCATGTATTGTGGTCAAATACACACCTTGATTGATTCCCAGATATGTGTGTTTTGTCTCTGTAAGCATCCGCTGATGGGAATATAGGATGCTGCCTATAGTCAGACCATTAGTCCATCTAGCCCATTATTTCCAAGGTTTCAAGCTGAATTCTACCTGGAGATGCCAGGGATCACACCTGGGACCTTGTGCATGCAACACTTGTGCCCTATCACACTAAGCTATAGCCCCTCTTGTGGCTGAAAGGGCAATCAACTGATTAAAATAATTTTGAACAAGCTGATTAGTGAGATTGCATGAGATATACTGGGAGGCCCAAAAGTAGGTATACAGTTGTTTAGAATGTTGATGGGAGGGGGAGAGAATGTGTGAGTAGACGTGTGGGTGGAGTCAGAATGACAGTTGGGAAGAGTGGCAGGTGGTGACAGGTGTGGAGCGTGAGGGGAGTGAGGCCCAAAAGTAGGTACAGTTGTTTATTTTTTTATTTTATTTTTTTACTGATATTGTGAATGATGGCAGCGAACTTGAGTCAAGAACAAAGAAAGTGGATTCTAAAGCAGTACTGGAAGACTGAAAATGCTGAGCAAGTGCGCACAGCACGGCAAGAAGCATCTGACACTCCTCCACCAACACGTCTGACAATTTATCATCTTAGAGATAAATTTGAAGCAACAGGTGCAGTGGCCAATGCACCGAAATCTGAACGTCCTAGGATGTCTATGACAGAGGAAAATGAGATGAGAGTCGCTCTGACATTTGTGAACAGTCCGAAAAAGTCCACACGACGTGCGTCTAAGCAGCTGTCCATACCTAGAACGTCCTTGCAATGCTTAATGCGTAAATTGAAATTGAAGCCGTACTGTCCAAGACTGTTACATGGTCTTCTGGAGGACGACCCAGACCTTCGGTTGCAATTCTGTGAGATGATGTGTAACCAAATCTCTAATGAACCAGACCTTCTTGATAAGATCATCTGGTCAGATGAGGTTTCTTTCAAGTTGTCAGGCCACATGAACGGCATAACTGTGTGTATTGGGCAGATGAAAATCCTCATTTGACTATCACATCTCAACTGAACCAGCCAGGCATCACAGTGTGGGGTGCACTGTCCGGTTTTCTTCCATACAACTGTGGATAGTAACAATTACCTAAACATGTTACGCGACATGGTAGTGCCACAACTCAGAACCAGGGCTAACTTCGCCGAACTGCTCTTCCAACAAGATGGGGCACCTCCTCATTATGCTTCTGCAGTAAGGGACTATCTTGACAACACCTTCCCACAGCATTGGATCGGACGACATGGCAGCATTGAATGGCCGCCACGTTCACCCGACTTAACACCAATGGACTTCTTTTTGGGGGGTGTAGTAGTAGTAGTAGTTTATTTGCATATGGCACAATGGCCTTTACAATCAATACATACACAACCTCCATGGGTCGCCCCATCCATAACCAAAGGCCGCCCCATCCTTCTGCGTTTCGATACCAATTAAAAATCTCTATACAAACCACTATTTAATAAAATTATCCCTATTGCAATCAACCCCTTCTTGCAATAAAAAGTTTCGTCTGATCTTTTGTGCAGCTACAGCAAATTTTGCCACCTTTCTTGAAATTGCCATATCATAGTCAGCCAGAAGTTTCAAAGTAAGGTCTCTGTTTGATAAGCCCTCCCTTTTTTCCAGAATTTCTTTTAGAAAGCGCACCCTGATACCTTGATACAATGGGCAATAGAGGAGGTAATGTACTAGGTCTTCAACTTCCTCTGCACCACAGATACAGTTTCTTTGTGCATATGGGATCCCCTTGTATTTCCCCTCCAGGCAAGCTGTCACTGTTGTTTGAAAACGGAGGGCCGTAAATGCTTTTCTCAGTCTTGGAAATGTTAACTCTCGCAAGTAGTATGAACGATATTGCTCCCCTTTTACCAAGCTGTACCAGGGTGAGAACTGCTGTCGTTGACTTGCTTGTACGTTAGAAAACGTGTCTAGCTCATAAATTCTGTTTCTAATACTCACACTGTTTTGGCAGACCAATCCTTGAGGTTCGTTAAAATAGAAATACGCCAATTCCAGAAAACTTTGTGCCCACCCTCCCTTCCTAAGCTGTTCCTTAAAACATAAACTAGGGAAACTATCTTCCTTCATGCTCATTATTTTTTCCCCGTATAGTAAAAAAGCCTTATGTAGGTGGGCCTTGATGGAGGGAAGATCCACTTCCATTCTCAATAGGGCTGCAGGGACTCCCTTGGGAAGAGCCAGCAGTTCTTTCAGGAATTTATTTTGTATCCTCTCCAATTCATCAGACTTCCCTGCGCTCCACAGTTCTGCCCCATAGAGCAGTTGCAGGAATATAGGTTCAACCAGTAGGCCACCTTTCTGCCTACCATAATCAAGGATTGCTCTTGCCGTTCTTCCCGCTGACAATTTAGCTGTATTGACCTGAGTTTTCCAGCTCCCATTATACGAAAAATGTACCCCTAAATATTTAAAGCTGTCACACTGTTCAATTTGTTGTATAATAACACTTTTTCTTTGCAAACACCACACCTTTGTTTTTGCATAGTTAATCATTAACTTCTCTTCTTTGCATATTTTCCCCAATTTCCTTAGGAGTCTTCTCAGTCCCACTTGTGTATAGGATAATAGGGCCATGTCATCTGCATACAGCAGCATTTGTAACTTTTTATGACCTACTGTAGGGGGGAAGCAATCCATTGCAGTAAGATCCTCTACTAGGTTGTTAATATAGAAGTTAAATAGGAAAGACGCTAGTAGGCATCCCTGTCTGATGCCCCTTTTTATGTTGATTTTTTCTGACAGTACTCCCCCTAATCCAATTCTCACCCTTGCATCTGTGTGGGAGTATAGGGGGTGTAGTAAAGAATAAGGTTTTTGAGAGGAATCCCCAAACAGTGAACGAATTAAAAGAGTTCATCTCGGAAGCATTTATGGACATTGATGCAGACCGGAATTTGTGTCGTACTGTGTCACAGTGTTCTGAACAGGTTCGAGGAATGTTGCAACGTTGATGGAATACATTTCCAGCACTTACAAGATTAAACAGTGTTAAACAAATGTAAATGTAATAAACAATGTAACAAAATGCAAATAAACTATACTGTATACCTACTTTTGGTCCACTTGGTAGATAGATGGGCACTGTTAAAGTTGAGTCTGTGGTGTAAAGTCAACAGACTTAAGAGGAATATTATACCTCGAATTTTTTATGTAATGTGTGGGATTCCTTTATTTATACTTGGCAAATACTTTCAACAATTTAATACTTTGTTTCATAATTTTTCTGGGGTTCTTCCCCACCTCAAATATCTTTGAAATGGATGCAGCTTCCAATTACAGAAGGTGGGTTTGGTTTTCCAGCCCTTGCTTTATACCATCGGGTCTATCTATTGGCTTGTACTAAGTTTTGGTCTTTTCCAGTTCGCATAGATTTGCCACGCTGGTCAGTTCTGGAATCCTTATGGTTAGAACCTCTTCCCAAAGGATGGCACTTGGTTCTCAACACATTAGAATAAATAATCCCCTTCTACAATCTTGGCTGCTAGAGAGGTGTGGCATATAGTATAATGTCAATTACAGTTTGATCCATTCTCTCATGCAAAATTGACTTTATGGGGAAATCCAGATTTAAGAATTGGAAAGAAAGTGCTCTTGTGGAGGACGTGGATGAATAAGATGATTTTTACTTTGTTAATAGACCCAGATGATGAGGTTTTGTCATGTTCTGATCTACATGTTAAATATAATTTACCTACCACAGTTGAATGGCAATACTTGTAATTGCAACACTTGCTGGAATCTAGGTTTGATCTGGCCACTTTTACAGCTTCAGAGCCTCCATTATTGTTAGAAATGCTTATAGCAGCTGAGCAGACATGTCAACGTATGATCCATATATACAAGAACTTAGTATTAGTAAATAAATATGATAGTCATGTTTTAAGACAGGATTGGAATAGAGAATTGGAGTGTCCCATTTTGCCTAATCAATGGATTGTTGCCCTAGCATCCATATCTGAAGCTTCTATATCTCTTAGGCTATGCCTTATTCAGCAAAAAAATAATTTTTAAAATGGGTTCATTGGACTCCACAATGCCTTTTTAATAAAGGTTTGTTTAACTTGCATAATTCTTGGAGATGCAATGCACCTAATGCCTCTTTAATGCATATGATTTGACAATGCCCCCTTTTGGGAGGAGATTATAATAAGGATAAGCGTTGTACTTAAACAATCTTTAACATGGAATGATTTGCATGTCCTCCTAAACTACCTACGGGCTTCTTGGAAGTTAACACAGCGTCACCACAAATGGATTTTCAGAGCCCTTATGGCAGTTAAAAGACTTATACTATCACGTTGGAAGGATAATTGCTCACCTCACATAATGCAACAGACTGAGGACTTAACAGTGCTATCATCATTGTTATATAGATGCCACTTGCGAGTAGACAACTACATGGATATTTGGTCTGCTTTCCTTGAAACCTATGCATAACTCTCCCTTCTCCTTTTTTATGAGTGGCATAGCTGATGAAAAAAATGATGATTTCCTATGTATGTAATGTTTCTTTGTTTTTCTTTTTCATGATTTATTTTTGTTCTATTTTGTTAAATTCACAAAAAAAGAGAAAAGAGAAAAAAATACAGTACCGAACCATTAAAACACAATGAAAAAAATTAAAGGAGAATATAAAACAATAAAAACACAATGAAAAACATGAAATTTTAAATTGAGAGGCACAGACTAAAAGAAGAAAGAAAGAAGAGGTAGTTAAATAGATGCCATTTGCGAGTGGACAACTACATGGATATTTGGTCTGCTTTCCTTGAAACCTATGCATAACTCTCCCTTCTCCTTTTTTATGAGTGGCATAGCTGATGAAAAAAATGATGATTTCCTATGTATGTAATGTTTCTTTGTTTTTCTTTTTCATGATTTATTTTTGTTCTATTTTGTTAAATTCACAAAAAAAGAGAAAAGAGAAAAAAATACAGTACCGAACCATTAAAACACAATGAAAAAAATTAAAGGAGAATATAAAACAATAAAAACACAATGAAAAACATGAAATTTTAAATTGAGAGGCACAGACTAAAAGAAGAAAGAAAGAAGAGGTAGTTAAATAGATGCCATTTGCGAGTGGACAACTACATGGATATTTGGTCTGCTTTCCTTGAAACCTATGCATAACTCTCCCTTCTCCTTTTTTATGAGTGGCATAGCTGATGAAAAAAATGATGATTTCCTATGTATGTAATGTTTCTTTGTTTTTCTTTTTCATGATTTATTTTTGTTCTATTTTGTTAAATTCACAAAAAAAGAGAAAAGAGAAAAAAAATACAGTACCGAACCATTAAAACAGAATGAAAAAAATTAAAGGAGAATATAAAACAATAAAAACACAATGAAAAACATGAAATTTTAAATTGAGAGGCACAGACTAAAAGAAGAAAGAAAGAAGAGGTAGTTAAAAAGCCTGGGTGAATAAAAGGTCCTCACTTGTGCTGAAAAGACCATAATGATGGCTTCCTTTCTGGGGAGGCTGTTCCATGAATGGGGTACCATCACCAGAAAAGGCCCTCTCTAGTGCTTATTTGAAACAGCTTCACAAGGGGCATGTCTACACAAGCCATTTATCCCGGGGTCAGCTTGAGGTTGTCCCTGTGTGTCCAAATGATACACAGCTGATCCTGGGGTCAACCAGGGATGACATCTCAGTTGTCCTGGGAAAACTGGGACTCCACTTATCTTGATATTTTCCATGGTCCCGGGACAACCCCGAGGATCATGGGCAGTATGGTGCAGGCTCCCAGGTCCTCCCTGCGATTAGTGGGGCTCTTCAAACGGGAATGGAGCTGCGTGGGGTGATTCTGTGCCCATCGGGGGTGGGGGGGAGCAATTTCACCATTGTTGGGATGGCTGCCGGCACTTTTCAGTGCTGAGTTTTTGGGTTTAATTTTTTTAACATACTTTTTACAGAGGATCAGGGTTGCGCGATTGCACAACTGGCTCCTCTTTTAAAAAAACAACCATGCAGCGCTGGAACAGCCCTCTTGACTTTCGGGACATCACACTGGTGTGTGTAACCTGAAACACAATCCCGGAAGTGTAAAGCTTGCGATCCTCCCCCTCCCCCGTTCCGGAAGGTCTGGTAAAAGAAATAACTAAGAACATACTAAAAGACTTGTTGGATAGAGCCAAAGGTCCATCTAGTCCATCATCCTGTTCCTCTCAGTGGCAAACCAGAGGCTTCAGGGAAGCCCATGAGCAGGTCATAAAGACAATACCCTCTCATACTGCTGTTCTCCAGAAACTGATATTCAAAGGCATAATGTCTCTTAACCTGGAGGTCACATGTAGACATCAGAGCTAGTAGCCATTGATAGACATATTCTCTGCTCCATTAATATGTCTAATTCCTTTTAAAGCAATCTAAACTAGTGGCCAAACTTGGGGCTGGCCCAACCATTAGGCAGAGTGCATTTTGGGTGTCATGAAAGGGCAGCATATCGTTACTTATTTACTTTAGTATTATTGTATTTTTACTGCCAGGGAGGGAGATAAATATTCATGGAATTATTATGATTTTGTTGCCTCAGGCTTACTTGTGCATTTATTGTTCCATACCAGGCAGCAAAATGTCTTCAATTGGGATATGAACACATCTTGTAATATAATATAATAAAATATTTATATATATATATATATATATATATATTACATTTTAAAATTCTAAACCACTCCATCTACAAAGGATCTTAGGGCACTGTACATGAAATTATAAAAATAAGTACAATACAATAAGAACGATAACAGTTACAACAATAAGAAGAAAGATCAAAAGTATTCAACTAGCAAACAACAATCAATCAATCAATCTAAACTAAAATTTAGCATATTAAAATGCCTGGGCAAACAGAAACATTTTCATTTGGTGCTAAAAAGAAACCAACATTGTCGGCAATCACATCTCCACTTGGGAGGGCATTTCAGAATTGGGCATCACCAGAGAGAAGACCTCCTCTCTTTTGTAACTGCATAATGCTTCCTCTGAAGATCTTATTGCCTGGACAGGATGATTTGTGATATCATTCAGCTATTTGGGCCCCAAGCTATTTAGAGCTTTAAAGGTGATAATCAGCACTTTGAAATTGGGTTCGGTAGTGAATAGGGAGCCAATGTAATTCCTTGAGGCTCAGTGTAATACAGTTCAATGTAGGTAAACCATTCAGAATTCTAGTAGCAAAATTCTGTACCAGTTGAAGCTTCTAAGCCATTTTCCCAGGCAGCCCCATGTATTATGCATTAAAGTAGTCCAACCTGGCGATTATCAGAGCATGAGTCACTGAAGCAAGACTTCCTCTACCCAGGAAATGATGCAGCTGGCAAAGCAGGGGAAGCTGGTGAGAGCTGCTCTGAACCACTGAGGCTACTTGGGTTTCTAGTGACCTTGTCAGACCAAAGAGCACCATCCAAGCTGCAAACCTGCTCCTTCAGAAGAAGTGCAACCCCATCCAGAACAGATTGAACACCAACTTCCCAGACCCAGGAATCACCTACCCACAATGTATTCATCTGGTCAAGATTCAGCTTCAGTCTATCCCATAACTTGGCCCTCATCCGTCCCATTACTGAGTCCAGACAATGGTTCAGCACCTCCACAGCCTCATCTGATTCAGCTGATATGGGGAAATAGAGCTTGGAATCATCAGCCTACTGATTGTACTGCACTTCAGATTCTTGGATGACCTTACCCAATGGCTTCATATAGATAATAAAAAGCATGGTTGCAGAACAAGATGGAATCTTACAGGACTCCATAGCTCAAATGTCATGGGGTTGAGCAGAATTCCCTCAATACTACCCTTCTGAAACTGATTCTGTAGGTAAGAACAGAACCACTGTCTCACCATGGCACCAGTCCCAACCCACAGAGCCATTCCAGGAAGCCATTCCATAGTTTATCTATATGCTACATGAGGAAGTTAAAAACATAAGAAGAGCCATACTGTATCAGACCAAGGGGTCAAACTAATCTAGCATTCCGTTTAGTCAGTGACCAATCAGCTGCCTCTAGGAAACCCACAAGTAGGACATTAGTGCAATATCACCCTCCTGTTCATGTTCCCCAGCAACTGGCATGCAGAGGCATACTGCCTCTGATACTGGAGGTAGCATATCACCATTGTGACTAGTAGCAATTGATAGCCTTATCCTCCATGGATTTGTCTAATCTCCTTTAATGCCATCCAAGTTGGTGGCCTTCATTACAATTTTTCATAATTTAGCTATGCATAGTGTGAAGAGGCAAATCCTTTTTTCTATCCTGAATCTCCCACCAACCAGCTTCATGGGATGCTTCCAGGTTCTATTATTATGATAGAGAAAAATGTCCCCTTGTCCACTTTCTCCACACCATGTGTAATTGCGTACACCTCTTAAAATGTCTTCTCTTACTCAGCTTTTGTCTGTGCTGAATCTCCTGTCAATTAGTTTCAAAGGTCGATCCCCGAGATCTAGCGTTAGGAAAGATGGAGAAAAACTTCTTTCCACTTTCTGGATCCCAGGTCAGTAAAGTTCTGACATTTGGCCAATCCATCACATCTGAAACAATATAGCTGATCTTATGAGAGTGGGGGGAACCCCTTTCCCCAGCCTTTCTCTTCGGTGTTGTTACATAACAGTGTCTGGTAAGGAGAAAGGGCCAATGTTTGCTTGAACTTCTCTTCCCTTGGTTGTGTTTATGGAAACGTCCTCTCTGTGGTTGCAGTACTAAACATTCGTCCTTGCCTAGGAGCAAGCCCCGTTAGTTCCAGTAGAACTTCCGAGCAAACATGCATCAAGTTGAGCCGTCTGCGCATTTATTAGCAGAGGCGGGTCCTATTTGGCCTCGGGAGCCTGGGGGCTGGTCCCCTAGCGGGTCGCCCCTCGATGTGCCTTTCTGGGCATTGTGGGCCCACCTCGTCTTTTCTGCTTCCGGAGGCAGCGATGGGAATGATTTGCTGCAGATGACATCAGCTGCCTGTGCTGGATGCTGGCAAAGCAGCGGCAACGCGCGTGGCTGTGCCGGGTCCCCTCCTCCTCCTCCGCCTCCGCCTCCTCCTCTCCAGATCCCAGCTCCGCACTGTCTCGGTATAAAAGCGCTGCCGCCTCCCCACCCTCCTTCACTCGCCCAGCAGCCTGGAGCGCGGCGGTGCCTTTCAGCTTGCTGGGGTTTGTTTTTTTTCCCCTTGCCGAGGGAGGCGCCTTTGGAACTAACCATTTTCTTTCCCTCCCTCCTTTTTCGCTGTCGTCGCCTGAGGGGAGAACAGCAAGGAAGGCGCCGAGGAGGAGGCGCAGAGGGGCTTGCGAGGATGGCGACGGTGGTGCTGGAACCAGAGTCGGAGCCGTCTTGTAGCCTCCCGAACGCGGTACCCCCCTCGCCTAGCCTGTCGCACCGCTTTCTTGACAGCAAATTTTATCTCTTGGTCGTTATAGGAGAGCTGGTTACCGAGGAGCATCTGAGGAGAGCTATTGCCAATATAGAGCGAGGTAAGGCGGCGGCTGTTCGCATTCTTCCCCCCCCCCCCCACCTCCTCCTCTCCTTCAGTATCGCTGAGAAGAGTTTCTTCGTCTCCTTCCCTCCCTCTTTCAACGTTGGCTGTGGGAACTGCCGGGGGTGGGGAGGAAGGGACTGGAGGCGACCTACAGGTTGCACAAAAGTCCTTGCTGCTCCCATCATCTCCTGCGTGGCGAGAGGTGGTTTCTCCACAACCAAGACAGAGTGACTCTGCATAACCTTGGCACAGCCTCCCTCGTCCCCGTTAGATCTTCTGCTCCTTGTCTCCTTAGCCTGAAATTCGTGTGGAACAGCTAAGCTGACTTCATAGTCCAGCCACACAGAGAAGGTCCGAAGAAGGGAAAATCTGATGCAACCACTCCCTCTCCTCCCCCCCCCCCCCGTATGTATGCGTGTGTTGGGAGGGGGTGAGGATCCTCTGTCTAGAACTGCAGTGCTTCGAGTTGGCAGCAAGATCATCTCAGCCTAGCCCCCGCCCTCCAGCCTCTTCTGCAACCCTTTTAGAAAGATTCTCACTTCTTCTTGAAGTTGTATTGTGCATGAAATAAAAGAGAAGCTGCAGCTGGATTCACTGAAGGGTGTGTTTTCTTCACTGGTAGGGTGCAGCTCTTGTGAGGAGATGGAAGGCATTGCACCCTTTAATTAATGGTTTTATTTTTAACCATAGCTGACTTAAAAAACAACCACCACCACCCTGAGTTACAGAGCAAAGTTGATCTCCACCCCCCCTCACTTTGGTTGTGGAAGATTGTTCAATGGTGCACTCCTAATTCACATCACAGATTGCCAAGATTAGTGTAAGAGAGGGGGAAATTGCAGGAACTAACTGGGATTTCTTTGCGGGTGGGTGGGTGTTTCAAGGCAGTCTGAATCTCTCTAGTACATCAGATGCAGTGTCTGGAGCTGTACATGGCTTTTGAGCTCCCACAACAACAACGGAGGAGGGTGGAGACAGGCTTACTCACACAAAGATCTGCAGTTGGCTTTGGCATTTTGCTGCACCGGAAAGGCACCAGGAAGGTGGGAACACAACACACCATCCTCTTATGCAGTTGATCTTGAGTTTTTCCTTTTGTGAGTCATTCCTCCTTTCCCCTCCCTATTGTCATTGTACACACACACACAGACCCCAGACTCCCCAACCAGCTCAGAGCAGAGGTCGTTCAGGTCTTTTGCAGAGCCAGCAACAGTGCCTTCCTTCGCTTTCTCTTTTTCACCTCTTGGTGCTGCTGCTGGGGAGTCTGCCCAGAGATACCGGCTTGTGGGCGTGGTGCAGTCCGCAGTGCGGGTCCCTATGGCAGCCCATAGCGGACAAAGGGCGTTCACACAGTCAAGGAGAAAAAAAGAAAAGAAAATTACATTAAATATCCATTTGTGAATAGCCTGCCTTTGCTCCTGGAAAAAAAAATAAGTAAAAACAACAACAACACTGGAGAGCTCTTGGTTGCAGAATGTGCAGCTCTTGATAAAAGATGCAGCAGCTTCCTTTGTTTCTAACTTTCAGACAGAAGTGGTTTGGGTTTGTTTTCAGGGACATTTCAACAAAACAAGACTTCGAAGAGATTTTTCAAGAGAAGCAGCAGTAGCAGTAAGGAACAGAAATGGTGGTTGTAACACATAGAGTACTTTATCTGTTATATCTTGCCATTGTCCAGTCACAGACAAATGCTGTTGTGAACTTATATTTAGCTTTTATTTTATAAAAGTCACAATAAATTGGAACATAGGTGAAAACAAGTGGCTATCTTGTAGCGATGCTCTTAAATATAATGCTATGTCCATTGTATGAATCTGAGGAATGCAATTGTGCAGGAGATATGCTACGTATTTTGAAAAGTAAAACTTTAAATATCAATAGGTTGTATAAAAATACTTGTTAAAATTAAGTTTTCGAGCTAATTAATTGGTTGTGGCTTTATTTGGAAGAGAAGGACAAGGGATTTCAAGCATCTGCCATTGTCAGGCAACCCTTTAGGCAATGCCTTGAATACATTTGCTATATAGGTGTGGTTCAGCAGAATGAGGACTTCATTTGGCTTCTTCTATTGTTGCTTCACTCCCTACAAGTGGTTCTAATTCTAACTACTTGGGTGTTTTTTCTTGAATCTATATTTTTGTGCAGACGGGCACCTGAATTGGTAGCTATTTTTGTAAGTGACCTGTTTTTTTTACCTTCTCATTGTGTAGTGACAGAAACCTGCTGGGGTTGCTCTTTGTTTTATATTTCTCTCGTTATTTTGTTTCTAGTTTTATCTAAGTTTTAAGTCAAGCCAGAACGAATTGCATTTTACTTAAAGTTATTAATAATTTAATATAGTAAATGGAAGTGCATTATGCCCTCAAGGCATCTGATGTCAATCTCCTCCCGAACAAAAGAAGACATAATATTCAAAATCAAAGTTCCAATGCTAGTTTTTTTTTTCTTGCCGCACGCTTTGGTTGTAGCTTCCATCTTAAATGTTGGATTAGAAACTGGGAATGATAATGACTTTAGACTTTTAGGACTGCAACATCATTTATTTGATTCTGAACCTTGACTGGGGAAAGTCTGACATTTCTTTCTATGGAGCATGCATACATAGCTTGATTAAAACATTTTTCTTTGGAAAATCTTAATGAGCTAGCACATGAGCTATGTGTTCACAACAAGGCCTTCACGATTTCAGGTATCTTACTTGTGTTGTCAATGTTGCCCCTTGGGCGCCACCCTTGAAGATGCTGGACTAATATGAATCACTGCAGAGAAATTTACTGATGACTTAGTAAAGACCTATCTTAAATGATCTGGAGGATGAAGATTTTTGTTTTATTTTAAATATTGTCAAGAGGGGCCAAGAGTTCACAGCCTTATCCAGCATGATTTAAGAATTTCCACTAAGCTGTTTATTTTAATAGCTCTGTCATCCTTTTTAATTACTTAAGACTCTTGGATCTGTACAAAATTCAAGATTTGTGGGTGTGCCCAGGAGGGCCTGTTGTCAGGTTTGCTTCACTTCTTACAAAAGGAAACAAACATTCCTATCTCAATTGGACTTTCATGATCACTCACATTGATAGAAACAAATTTAAAGACATCCCCCATTATTAATTAATTTTGGGTTGTTTTTCTATCAGAACTGCTGAATTATAGGGTTTTATTGTGGAACTGACTCATATTGGATTGTTACCATGCTTTATTTTAAAGTCATCAGTCTGGCTTATATCCACATTGAAAATCCCCATTTGACTCAAGAAAACTGTATGCTATAAAGCAAAGAATGAAATATGGGTGAATTAAAAGAAAACATTCTTGCAGAAGAAGGCATCCAGTAAATTGCTCAATATGGCTACCTAATACCTTTAAACTTGACACTCCCAAGTGGGTTGTTTCATTAGTTATAACCAATACAAATGTGGCCCTGCAAGAGCATGTGTGTACATGCATAGACACATTCATGTATCTCAATTCCACCATGTTTTTGATAAAACATGGTAATAAAATATGGACATTATCATTGCTCTATTGCATTTAACAAACTTTTAATATACCCTATGAATGATAGTAAAAAGGTACTAGAAAATGAATATGAGATTCAAAACGGACACCAAACTAGTATGTTAACATAAGCAGCCATACTGGGTCTCGGCAGTATCTCTTTGACACTTTGCTCTATGCTTTATAGGAAAGAACTGTTAGAATGCAATCCTATGCATATTTAAACACAAAAAAGTCCTTCAATTCCCAGCATACCCCAGCCAGACATTTAGGGCTGGGGAATGCTGGGAGTTGTAGGACATTTTTCTGTGTAAACATGCATAGGATTGCACACTTAAGAAGTAATTCGTTCCCTTTTTTCATTTTTAATCTTTGACTATATACAACACCCTTTCCCATCCTCCAGATGTGTTGGACTACAATTCCCATATTCCCCAGCCAGCTGTCTGGGGTGTTATTGGAGTTGTAGTCCAACACATCTGGACAGGAACAGATTGGGAAGGGCTGGTATAAGCTTTTTCCCTTGACATCTATATACATGGAACTAACCATGTAGAGGATTTCATCTGAACTTTTATTGGTCTTGATGAGGCATGCACATAATTGTATAGGATTGCAGCCTTATTCTGACCTCTCAAGTATTTGTGTAAAGCAGAGGGGAGGGACTTTTGCCCCCCTGATGTTGTTGTGCTCAACTCCATCAGACCTGATCATTGGCCATGCTGGCCACAATTTCTTCACCCCTGGTATAATGGATTGATTCACACATGTGTGTTTATCACTTATTGACTGTAGCATTAAGTGGTGACTTGGAGGCGTGAAATTAGCCACCATATATAAATTGGCAAGTTTGGGATTATTGGTGCAGGGCAGGGGCAGGCATCATGTGGCCCTCCAGATGTTTTGGTCTACAACTCCACCCTTAATGGTGGCGTAGAAATAATTTTAGATAGATAGAGCAGCCGTGGCCTGCATAGCTAATGGTTAAGCATCATGGAAGTTGTAGGCTACAACATCTGGATGGCCACAAGTTGCCTACGACTAATTTAGGACAAGGAAACCTAGTACTATCCAGATATTTCAGACTATAAACCTCATAGGCCCTAGCCAGCATAGCTAATTGGCAGGGATTATGGGAGCTGTAGCCCAAAATATTTGGAGGACATCAGGTTGCCTGTCCCTGGTCTAGAGGTATGATCATTGCTTTTGGTGCAAGACATGGTTCAAGCCCATGTAACCAGAAGAAGTGGGGCACACCTTTTAGGAATCTTTTTTAGGGGAGGGCCTATTGGTCAGTGGCAGACCACAAGCTTTGCATGCAGAAGTTCTCAGGTTCAGCCCCTGGCAACGCCAGTAAAAAGAAAAAAGTTTTTGAGAACAGGTGATGAGAAAGACTTCTGCATGAGAACTGCCAAAGGACTGAGTAGACATAAGGCTGATTTAATATAAAACAGCTTCCCATTGTCCTAATCTCAGGCAGAATATTGACTTGTGTCAACTCAAACACAGTACTTTTCAGTGGAGACAGTTTAAGCATTTGGCTGAGAATCAGTAATGATGTCATAAGTCAAGTGATTAAAAAATGAAGGGAAAAACAGCTCCCCCCCCCTTGTTTTTGGACTCTTGACACATTTGGCCATTACCAAATCTCAGAGGCTTCCATGAAGAGCACGGATGAAAATTAGTTAATTCTAACTAATTAAAACAACGATGTGAGTTTTCTGGAAATGTTGGACTTTGAAAATTTCCAGATCCCCTTCCATCACCCTCCACCCTGCCTCCAAAGCCCTAAATGGATGGGATATGATTCGGCATGTTTATATTTTATGAGTTTATATTTAGTGAACAAAAAGAAGTATGTCATGTACATTTTCTGTGTTCCAGAAATACCTCATTTTTTTCAATAGCCAAATGTATTTGAGTGAAATATAGAATTAGAAAAAAAGGGTTAAATAAAGCACTTTTTTCAAATGAATTAAAATCTTTACTCAGGAAATACGTTTATTTTTATTGGAATACTTGTAAAACTGAAGGTGGTTGACATCCTAATTTTAGCATGCACAAATTGCTGTGATAATTTGGGGAAATGTTTGTGCAAGTGCTTCCTAGGTGAACCTCAATAATTTAGTTATAACTTTAGGGAAATCCAGTTAGATATTGTATCAATTCAATATGTTGTTAATTTTATGAAACAATGCATTTTAAAAATTGATTTTTTTTCCTGGAAAAATTTAACCTTTGCTGCCATGGAAAAGGTTTCATCTGCCATCACTGATTAGTACATTGCTACATACTTAACTTTTTCTAAAAATTGGTTTATTTCAAACAAATTATAACTTTCAGTCACAACTAATCCAAAAATAAATTGTAAATGGTTGACATACACATTATTATTTTGCTTATAATAAATTGGCAGGATCCATCAGCAAATTCTACTAATTTCTCCTTTCAATCAAATGCCATCTATAAGTAGTTCATTTTGCCATTATCAATATGTCTCAAGCTTTGTTTAATCATGATGTTTAACTTAGGGTGACCAGATAAAATCCATGTCAGGGCTCATGTAACTTTAACAGTTGTAGAGAAAAGGGAATTTCAGCCAGTGTCATTTGTATGCAATTAGTTCCTGGTGATATTCCCTCTTCATCACAACAGTGAAAGGTGCATGCACTATTCTAGAGTGACCATATACAAAAGAAGGCAGGCCCCCTGCAACTTTAACTGTTGTGATGAAGAGGGAATTTCACCAGGAACTAATTGCCTACAAATGACATTGGCTGAAATTCCCTTTTCTCTACAACTGTTAAAGTTACACGAGCCCTGACCTGGATTTTATCTGCCTAGTTTAACTTTAGTGAAAAATTCTGGAACATAATTGATAAAATGCATGTTTCTAGTATCTGGCATATTTCATCTGTCTGACAAACTTGATGGGATTCAAACTATGTAGCAGTTGGGACCATATGAAAAATAGTTTTAGACAAATAGATCCAAGTTCATATGCTACAGAAGGAGCAAGCAAGGAGGCATTGAATTTTATTGCAAATTAAAATAACCATTGCACCAAGATTCACATTGTTAAGGGGGAAACAAGTTGATATTTTTCTAATAAGATTTTGTTGCTATTGCAGACTGTGATCAAACCAATAAATGCTTGAATTTAAAATTGTTCCTACAGCTCTGCATGGTTTTCTAGGCCCCTTGAGGTAACTTCTTAGCCACAACATGGCTGTTACAAGAATAAATTATAATAACATCTCAACCCTAAGGTGTGGCATATATTTTGCTAAGGATGGTGGGAAATAAGTAATGATCTAACTAAAAAGGAACTCCTGCTGGCATTAATGTGCTTCTCTAGTTGATAGTGGCTCCTCCCACTTCCTGCTTTCAAACTAAAACTACTTCCTACTTTCAAACTAGAGTTTGATTTACATGTTTGCCAAGATTTAGCATTGTTTTTTAGGCTCTGCTTTCTCTTTTACATCAGGCAAACAGTTTGGTCATTTAGGCTGCAATCCAATGCTCACTTACCTTGAAGTAAGCCCTATTGAACTCTTATGGGACATGCTTCTGAGTAGATCTGTACAGGATTGCATTGTTAGAATTTCTTTAACCTTATATACTTTTTAAAGGTGTGTTTAAACTTCTGCCATCTGAAACAAGGCAGGTGACCTTTTGAAATATGATATGGCAACTAGTTTGGACTTGTTTTCAAAACACCTGCATTTTTTCTGCCATATAGAACAGTTGCTTGTAGGCTTTTTTCTGTTTCAAAAAACAACCCTTAAATTGACCATTATGATTATGTGCATTTAACATTCAGTATCTGTGTCTTGTAGAGTTCTGTATCACAGAGAAACCTTTCCTGAATAAACAGCAAACTTCATTTTAAAATAGTATATATTGTTAAAAGAGGTTCCAGCGTAGCACATCAATATCTGTTAAAAAGAAATTAAATAGAAATGTAACCTATTCATATTCATATTTTTTTAAGGCAATGTCAAGTATCATATTACCTAATTGGTTGCACTTCCATATTTAGTTTACCCATTGTAGGGGCTGGAGGAGGTTGTGGGCTTGAACCCCACAATCTTCCCATATGACTTAATAGTCAAGAAATCCACCCAATATTGGTATGTTCTGGAGACCATGAAGGTGTAATTTTTTCACTAGAAGAAGAGTTAACATAAGGGTCCTACTCACAAACAAAGACTAGCATCTATTGATGGATTGCCTTATTAAAAGTTGACAGGCCTGGGGCCTGGCTGGTGACAAGCTACTACAGAAAATTTTAGGCAGATGGTACAGCTGGAGGATTGGGGGTCAAGTACTGGATCAAACAAATAGGCACGAAGAGTCAGAGCAGGAGATAAAGGCCCCCTCTACAAGATTTCACTTCGACGCCCGGTTGACTGATTATGTGCATTTACTGATAAGCGCATTTACGCCTAATACCTGTACATGAGAGGTGTTGAAGTGCATTACTGGCTGTATGAAACGCGCTTTAAAGATATTTACATGCTGAGAATCGCATGCAAATGTTGCTGAAAGTAATGCGCTTTGTCCCAGGGAATTGGCCAAACAGGTTTCCCTCCCTTTATGCTCCCTGCCCACCAGAATCTGCTGCCTTTGGTTACCTGGGTTACTTGCCGGTAATCACCTGGTTAACCTGTTCGGCTACCTCCCCCCCCCCCTCGCTCTATTGCCATTTCAAATGAACTGCTCAGGAGTAAATAGGAATGTGCCTCATAAGTTTCCCCCTCCAGCACCCTTTCGAAATGTATTTTTAGTCAGAGCTGCCTCTCTCTCCTCCCCCTTCGCCCAATTGGCATTTAAAGTGAATTGCTCAGAAGTAAATGGGAATGTGCCTCGCACACACACACGCCAAAACAGACAAGGGGATGCTGCTTCGTTCCTTCCCCCTCCTCTTCCCAGCGAGCTCAACCGTTGTAAAACATACACACGCACACACACACACACACACACAGAGCGCTTACGTCAGGAACCCAGCAAGAAGCGAGGGGACGATCTGTTAAGCTAATAGCTAATCATGCACACATGCACACATCCTTCCTATCCCCTTTGCTTCTCGTGAAACCACCTCCATCTGGCCCCGTGTCTCCATGTAAAAAATATTCCATCAGGATACTTCAAAGAAACTTTATTTTCGGTTCAGGTTGGGTCTCCTCTTCCTAGAGCTTCCATCCAGAGAGACGGAGAGCAAGGAGGAAGTTGCCAGGAGGAGACAGGAAATAAAAATAAACGAAAAAGTGGGAGGTTTTACCAGCGAAGGGGCAGTTCTATGCATGACATCAAGACCACAGTCCGCCCACTCTGATCGTTAATGCGCCTCCTCAGAAAATTGTTTATACGGACATAATAATAATAATAATAATAATAATAATATATTTATTTATTACCCACCTCTCCCAACGGATCAAGGCAGGGAACAGCATTAAACACAAAATACAAAACTGATTAAAAGCACATAAAACCAATACATCATTAAAATACCAATAAAACACTTTAAAATTTATCTGGGTAGGCCTAGATGAATTTACTCCCACGGTAAATTAAAACTCTCTCTTTAATGCGCGTTTGATAATGCGCATAATAGGAGATAAAAAGCGCCTGTACTCCTCATTTGCGCTCCGCTCTTGTAGAAGAAAATTTGGTAATGCGCCTTAAAAGAGCTTTAAATCGCTCTTGTAGAGACACCCATTGTCACAGACAGGCTAAAGATCAAATACTAGATTGGAAAAATGAAGTGAGACGGCAAGAGAGAGTTTTTCCCACCCATAGCATGAGTTGCTTAGACTGCAAGACCAGCCTACAGGGGAGGTTTTTATAGAGCTGATGCCCCTCCATCAAGCTGCAAGGTCAGTTGACCACGTTCAGTCTGTGAGTTCAATTGAAAGGGTTCAGGCCAGCCAGAGGGCACCTTTGTTCTCTGGTAGCTTTCTCCTAACCTGGTCAACGTCAGAAACTCTGGGAGTTGTTGCCCAAAATATTTGGAGGCAATTAGTTTGGGGAAGGTTGTTTTATGGAGTCTGGTTTTGCTGACTGATTCAAGGCACAGAACACTACTGGTGCTGGAGATAAGTCACAAAAGGTTGTCTGCTGGAGACCCAAGTTTCAGACCTCCCCATGGCACTTTACATCAATTTAGGGCTAGTCAGCTGAAGAACCTTGATCAAACACAAGCTATGTGGACCAAAAGTCCCTTATACTTCAGATCAAACGAAATCCCGGAATGAAAGGGTAATTTGGCATACTGGTGTACTTGCTATAACATTACTATTTATGTCAATTTGCCCTTTCCTTAAAGACCCTCTTGCATGTATACCAAGGTCTTTTGATATACGGTAGTAGCAACACATGATAAGATGTTTTCTGTGGCAGCGTCCCATATGTGGAATGCCCTATCCCAAGAATATACATAATCTTAGTCTTTACTGGTATTCTTCTGGTGCTTGAAGACTTCTGTTTCAGCAAGTTTTTAACTCAGTTGTCATTTAAGTTGTTTAGAATTATCTGTTACCTGGATTTCTACATTCCCCCCTTTCTTACACTGTTATAGTTATCATGGTGGTACTTTTTTTATGATGATGTGGATTGTCGTTATTTTTGATTCTATTATTTTGGTTAGATTTGAAGACAATTTTGACTGCTCTACAGGAGGGGGAAAGCAGGATATTTAATAATAATAATAATAATAATAATAATAATAATAATATTTAGAACATTATGGTGCATGCCTTTCTGTGTGACTGCAAAGTGGAACTATCCATGGTGTACAATTGTGCCTTTAGGAGAAGAGTTAAATAATAAAGTGTTTTCTTAGGCCCTGTGGCCTTGAGGGTTAGGATCTTGTGCCATGGTGGTAATTAATGAAAATTTGAGAGACCAGCTAAATGTTCTTATTCAAGACTATTTACCACTTTATATACTTTAGTGGCCATTTCACCTATGGTTGAAGACTGGGCAATTTTTACGTTTCCATTCTTCCAACATTTTTATATGCAAAGAAGTGGAGATTCTAATTCAGTGGAGGCTGGTGGCTCATATGTCAGTGGGGTGATGAATCCGCTCTGGAACCTGTCAGAACTCTAAAGGAGCTATAATCAACCTTAGTACTGAACCATATCCTCAAAATAGGTTCAGCACCTTGGTTAGCTCCATTAGGGTTATGAGTGGTTCTGACTGAAATCCAGAGCTGATTCACTGCCTCATTGATATAGGAACCATCAGCCTTCATTGTTCTAATTCAAGGTAGTGATAGTGAATAGATAAATATGGTGATGGTCTTGCTTGACACAGTCCAACATATGTTTTCAAAGTAAATCAGAATAACCTATTAGTCTATTGTATTGTACCTGCAATAGTCCAGTGTTGTTGTTTTTAATGGTAGTTTCATAGTTCACATTTGACATGGTATTATTCAGATGCATAAGTAAAACAGACTTCTTTTATTTTATCGTCAAAAAATAAAATTTGTGTAAAAACTTTCTGGCAAGATTTTATTTGTATATAGCATTGAAAAATTAGTTGTTGTTGTTTTTAAAAAACCCTGTTACCAATTGGTTTGAGAATACATATTAGTTGGCATTCTGTTATCCTGCTACATAATAACAGAACTAGTAAAATGTTTGTGCTTGCAATGGCTGGAGCTGAAATTCTATTAATAGCTGTACTTCAAAGTATTGGAGAATGCTCAGCATGTTGAAGGATTGAGACAGAGAAAATGTGAATAGGATATATATATATATATATATATATATAGTGCCTTTTAAGATTAGAGAGTCTACAGACTAGATAGATGGATAGATAGGTAGATAGATATACATTTAGATTTTATTAAAGGAAATCCAGAAACTTGCATTCTATTCTTATACAAGAATTACATACTAATGTATTTTGTCTTGATTTTTAGGAATCCGATCATGGGACACAAACCTAATTGAATGCAACTTGGATCAAGAACTTAAACTTTTTGTGTCTCGCCATTCAGCTCGATTTTCTCCAGATGTGCGAGGTGAGGCTTGCTTTTCTGTCTTTACCTGTACTTAGCATAGATTAACACCTCTGTGCATGATGAAACCTGGTTTCAGTTTAATATACTGAATTGTTTTTTTCCTAGTACAAAATAAGCATTTGGGATAATACATTTTGTCAATGTATCTGCATATGTGACTGAATAGTATATATAGAATCATTTGTGGTTAACAACAGTATTGAATGTATCTGTTTCAAAGTAATGATACAGCAAAGTTAAGGAAAACAACTACAATGGCACTAGTAGTAACAACTTAGTTGCTGTCTGAGCAGATATATGTATAAAATGTTTATTTCATTAAAAGACTTTATAAAACAAATCACCAAGAGGCCAAATGTGTTTCGACAATTTTTGTCTTCCTCAGTGGCCCTTTTTTTTGGTGTTATTTAGAACTTGGTTCGAATGGAGGATGGTATTTTAATTATTTTCTTGGTCGTTCTTTATGAACATCATACATTTAAAATACCCACATTAGGAACCCACTCTGGATGGCAGATCCTGCTGCCAAAACCTCCATTGAAAGGCTGAAGTAATTAGGCTAAGTGGTTTAGCATAACTTTGTCGTAGTTGGGCAGTACCTTTACAGACAAATAACATTTCTGCAGGATCAGAATGAGTTAATGGTTCCTTTTAGGCTACTGTCCTGTACACCAGAGTGTTGAACTTTTTTCACCCTGAGGGCCAAATTCAATTTCAGGAAAGCCCTTGGGAGCTGCACTGAAGACAAAAGGGGAGGGAGCAATATTAAAAAAATACCAGCATATTTTAGCTTGAAGCTTTTGCTACCAGTAACTAAGACTTATAAGAGGCATTCCAAACTTTTAGAAAGGGGAAAAACTGTGCAGAAGCCAAGAAGCCACCAAATGATCCAGAGGGCCAGATTGGAATTTCAGGTGGGACAGTTTTGGCCTGGTTGGGCTTGAGGTTCACACCCTTACTATACACATTTGCCTGGGAATAAGGCCCATTGAACACAATGATGCTTACATCTGAGTAGACATGTATAGCATTGAAGCCTTAGATTGCTTAAAGCAGGAGCAGGAAACGTGTGGCAGGCCAGATGTTGTTGGACTGCAATTCCCCAGCTAGCCTTAGCTAGCATAATCAGTGGTGAGGGATGATGGGAGTCCAACGACATCTGGAGGGCTACATGTTCAAAGCTTATTGTATGTCTAAAGAAAATCTTTGGGACCTGAGGCAGTATCCAACTCTATCATTCCATTAGTGCAAATGATAGAATCATAGAATAGTAGAGTTGGAAGGGGCCTATAAGACCATCAAGTCCAACCACCTGCTCAATGCAGGAATCTACCTTAAAGTATCCCTGACAGATGGTTGTCCAGCCGCCTCTTGAATGCCTCTAATGTGGGAGAGCCCACCACCTCCCTAAGTAATTGGTTCCATTGTTGTATTGCTCTAACAGTCAGGAAGTTTTTCCTGATGTCCAGCCGGAATTTGTTTTCCTGTAACTTGAGGAATAACCAAAAAGTTAAGGTTTACAAATTTTAAAAAATATATTTTATATAAATATGTTAACAATCAAATAGAACAAATGAAATACACAATCAAATTTCTCTTCAGAGATGATCAAGAAAATTGCTCTATAAATCAATGAAGGAGGCAGGCCAAACGAAATGCGAAATGCCTCCTTCATTGATTTATAGAGCAATTTGCTTGATCAGCTCTGAAGAAAAATTTGATTGTGTATTTCAATTGCTCTATTTGATTGTTAACATATTTATATAAAATACATTTTTTAAAAATTTGTAAACCTTAACTTTTTGGTTATTCCTTGTTTGTGGTTTGTGGTTAAGGCTAGCACCTTGTTTTGTCTTTCCTGTAACTTGAGCCCATTATTCCGTGTCCTGCATTCTGGGTTGTTTGAGAAGAGATCCTGGCCCTCCTCTGTGTGACAGCCTTTCAAGTATTTGAAGAGTGCTATCATGTCTCCCCTCAATGATGTTGCACTAGCAGAAACTAGGGTCTGAACTACACAGAAGAGAAGAACCCAACTAAAGTTATGGTTGCACAAGTGCAGTTGTGCAAGCAGTTGCACATATGCTTGTGCAAACCATTCTACAATCAGTTGCGCATAACTCTTGTGCAATCTGTTGTGCAAGAAAGAGGTTGCACATTCTGCTTGTGCAAGCTGTTGTGCAACTCATTGTGTAACTCACTGTGAAACTCCAAGTACAACTGGTTGCGTAAGTGTAATGGACATCCGCTCGCACATCGGAAAGCTTCAGCGGAGTTCCGCTAGTGCTACTTGGGTTTGTGGAATGACATCATGGGATACTGCCCCTGGTTTTAATAGTTTAAGTTTTTCTGGGAAAACAAAGGAAGAGAAGCTTAAGTCTTAGACTGCTTTGGCAGAAAGCTGTAGGGTGGTGTGTTTCCATGACTTTCTTCTTCTAGTTTTCTTCACAAACGGTGTTAAAATGGCTGCTGTAAGGAGGGAGGGTGTGGGTTTATGTGGCCAATCAGTGTGCTCAAATTAAATAAAATTCTGACTAGTGTTTGCACACACCCATTGTGTCCTTTGATAACTCTGCCCCAAGTCTAGTATGCTCAGAACTTGGTGAGCTTTTTATAAGCTGTAGTGACCTACTGAGGGACCCTGTTGAAAAAATTAGGAATCATCCCCTCTTGTAAGAAGGATAGGGGAGGGTTTCAAGCTGAGCTAACTTTTCTAGACCTAGTTTCAGATAGTTCATTTGATATACACATGCAGCAGAATGGACTGCATTACTTGAGGATGCAGGTAGGGATTATCATTTTTTTAATACTCTTCAATTAAAAAACAAAACCTCACTACACATAAATAAAATAGCATATCTGGGGCAAAGGTTCTCTACTAGCCTGTTCCCTGCTGTGCAATTTTTCTACTTGCAGGGAAGTTTTAAAAAAATATATATGTAAGGGAGTAATGTGAGTCCCCACCTGTAGTCTGAACTGATACAATCCATTCTGCCACCTTATTCTGCTGCATGTGTAGACTCAGCCTTCCACGTCTGCCTAGAGGAGAACTAGGATCAATGCAGAATACAGTGTTTCAGAGAAAAACAGTCTGCCTTGCTCTAACTGTAGTCCTAGTAGTTCAATTTATTATGTTACAATAATTGCATAGTAGCTAACAATATAGGTTGGGTTATAAAAAGCTACACCTTGACTGCATAGATTCCTAGGACTAGCTATTATGAATGGCATTTTGATCTTCTCCAGTAGGCCTGGATAACTTTGTGGTGGCCTCCATGCCCTGTAACATCATTCATTTTCTTATCTCATTATTTAGATTTGATGGGAGCCTAAGGGATCGTACTTAGAGTAACTTAACTCCCATTGACTTCAGTGGGCCTACTTTGAGTATTTCTCGGATGCAGAGCTCTGGGAATGCTGTTAAAGGCTGCAAATGTGTGCAATGGAATCACTGTATTGGTCATGAATTTATAAGAATTACTGCAGCAAATCTATTACATTAATCAAAGCCTGCTAAGTCTCTTGCTTGGACAATGTGTTTGATGGCATTATAAAAGAACTAAAATAAAGCAAAGCATCTGTTTCTGTTCAGATGAATAAAGTAAGATTATATGCATCATGTTTCTGAATGGTACGATTTAAATTACTCAAAATATTTTCTAGGGAAAGTATTTTTTAGCTTTTTTGTGTCTACATTTATATTCTTAATCTGTCATCAAGTAGGAGTATAGTTTAATTGCAATTTGTCACCACCTTTATGGTGTCAGTTATGGATATGTTTCCAGTACTCCAGTCTTTGAACAAAAATTGGAAAACAATAAATATCCAAAGCATCGAAAAACCTGAAAATTCCAAAGAAATTAATAAAATGGGGTTCATACTCAACTTGACAGTTGCCAGTATCCAGTGCTATCAGAGTGCTCCCATAAACCACCACTAGCACAACATCATCAGCACTTGCTAGGCAAAGAGAAAAGTGGCAATTTGCTACTGAAATTTGGTGGAAAATCCTTGCTTCCCCCCCCCCCCCCCCCCTTTGCCTAGCAAGCGCTAATGTCATTGCACTAGCATTGGTTTATGCCTAATGCAACATCTTTAGTGCTGGTGTTGTGATAGCATTGAATACTGCCGTATAATTTTTTATTTTTGGTCTGACTGCACAATTAGAAACATGATTTCACTGGTATACTTGCACATTTCCTAGGTCTTGACATTGCAGCCTATATGAACCTTGTTTTCCGACATTCTTTACAGTGCCATGCAAAGGATGCTTTTGTGACCCTAGTCATACAACAAAAATGAAAAATCTTTAAGGTGTAGGAGGCATCTAAGCCTCATGCTATGTAAAGCAGACTTGCACTTGGCTAGGTTACAGTGTCCTTGCTATATAAGAAGTGAAGTTAAATGACAAAACTTGCACTGATGTTGTCTTCAGGTATTTATGTTAAAGAAATGAGAAATCCAATTAATGATTGCTATGACACAAAAATATAATATTTTCAAATGTTGTAACAAGCAGCTTGTTTAGGGGGTGGAGCCAGTATGATCCTTCAGCTACAGCAGAAGGCCAAGAAGAATGTCTTGCACAATAAGGGCAGCTTTACTTGGTCAAACCTGTGCCAAATATTCTGTTCTTAAAGTGTCTAGCAGTAGGATACGGGGCTGGGTTGGGGGAGAAGTGATGATGAAGTTCAATAAAAAAAATAATGCCGCTGTGTTTTCCAATTTTTTAAAGATGCCTTAGGAGATCGATAGATATAGATATAAATACACATACGTGCACATATACTTGGGAGTAAGTTTGAGAGACTATATTTTATTTAATATATTTATATCCCACTCTTCTGTTCTTAAAATACTCAACAGTGGCCTAAAATAAGCATGTATAGTATTGGGCTACATATTGAAGTGTTTGAATTTAAACCCATTTCTTCCTGGCAGTAAACTAGTTTAATAATTTGTTTAAACTGAAGTGTGCACTAGATTGTATGTTAAAGCCATTAGTATTATATGAAATGATAAACCAGTTGAGCATGGGAACTTCATTGACATAGGTAGAAATTGGAATTGCATGTTCACTGCCAAATCTTTACCATTAAGTGCTACTTCTCCAATCAAAAGGGTAGCATCGTAGTTAAATATTTGGCTGCAGGGTAGATTGATTTAAATCCAGGTGATTTAAATCAACAAGGAAAACTTTTGATTGAAATGACTGAGCAAAAATGTGGATTTAAATCAACTTTCCTACTGATTAGGCTGACCATATGAAAAGGAGGACAGGGCTCATGTAACTTTAACAGTTGTAAAGAAAAGGGAATTTCAGCCAGTATCATTTGTATGCAATTAGTCCCTGGTGAAATTCCCTCTTCATCACAACAGTTAAAGGTGCAGGGGCCCTGCCTTCTTTTGTATATGGTCACTCTAGTATAGTGCATGCACCTTTAACAGTTGTGATGAAGAGGAATTTCACCAGGAACTAATTGCCTACAAATGACACTGGCTGAAATTCCCTTTTCTCTACAACTGTTAAAGTTACATGAGCCCTGTCCTCCTTTTCATATGGTCAGACTACCAATGATACTTCTTCATATATTTCCTAAACAGTGGCATAAATCTGACCTATAACCCATGTTAATTTACAATTAAATAAGAGTATTATTTACACTGCTCTTTTAGTCTCACAACCAGGCCTTGCATCTGTTTGTATACAGTACTTCTTGCATCTTTTAGATTTCTTTCTTTCTTTTTCTTTTTTGCCTATAGAGGGGATTTCTGTATTGCCACATAGGGTCTTCCATACAGTAAGTACCCATGAAAATTTGTGAGGTTAAGGGTGCATGTTTAGACAGGAACATGCATTTACATAGAAAAGCCTTCTTTAACTCAATGTATCTGGTAAAGGAATTGGTTCAGTTTTGTTTTTGTATTTTATATTGCTTTGGTTTATATGGTTTATGTTCTATTTTGTTTTATTATGGTTTCATGTGGGTTTATGTTCTATTTTGTTTTATTATGGGGTGGCATACAAATGTTGTAAATATATGCATCGAGGTGCAGGCTACTTTAGAGGTCCTTATTAGTGCTGACAGGTGATTGATAGATAGACTTCTATCAAATGAAGCTACTACAAATTTCACATATATAGTGGTTCAGTTTCAGAATAGAGGTAGTCATGCAGTTACTTTACTAAACTTAGGAAAAGTAGTCTTAAGATTGCTAAATGCAGCAGAAACTGTTATTCCTGGAATAACTCTAGGAGTGAATCACAATAGTTCAGTAGATTTCTGGATTAACCCGCCATCCCCTCTGTTGACTGAAATCTTCAATGTAATTTTTTATACTTGCTGGTCTTGGCGAGAAAGAAAATGGAGACAAAGAGACAGAGGTTAGATTAATTTAGCTGACTCATGCAGATGGATCTTTGCTTAGTTTTCCGCATGGAGGTGTTGCTGTTAGCAACTGTGCCATAGCATCACTGCCTTGCTGCACGGTAACAATGAGGTAGGGAATTCAGATGTCTTTAAAGCTCCATGGATTGTGTTCACTGTGTAGGGGGGGAAAACAGAACTTACAATTTCCCCATGTATAGGTTTAGAAAGAGGTGAAGTAAAATGCATTTTGCTTTAGCAAGGTACTTGTATCGTGTGCCTTCAGAACATAGTCCAGACCTTTAAAATAGATTGCTTTTGTGTTCATCAGCAGAAATATTTATTGCTAAAAACTATGTTTTTTTCTTATTTGTTTACTTGGGGCTTCTGCAAACATGGTTTTATTTTCAGTATTGAATGTTGTTCCATGTAGGAAAAAGGATAAATACCATAGGCTGATCACACAGATGTCAATTTCACTTGAAATCCACATAGTGATTCCTGTTGTAGGAACCATGTAAAGTTTGAAGCAGTTTTCATGTTGAACTAATATAAGGACTGTTTTGGAAGAGTCACTGGTGTTCAAAGATTTTTTTTTTTAAAGACCTACCCAGAGATAATATTGCAATTTGAAACAGTGATGGTAAGCTTCTGGTTTAGTGGCATGTTTTTTTTTAAATGCTTCCTGTTACAGAAAGATCTTCACCTAGGGCAGGCATCAGGGGTCTCACCCGTTGGACATCTGCTATTGCTGTCTTTTCACCTGGTCTCCCCCTCTGGGAGGTGGGTGTGGATTAGGCCAGAGAAAGAGGCAAGTGAATGTGAAGGAAGGAGGGGATGGGTCCATTTTAAGAGAGGAGCTGAGTGAGAACATCTTCCTCCAGTCCTACCACAAAAAACTGGAACCAGCATAGCATTCACCTTAACAGTTATGCTGCTATGCTGTGATACTGGTGCAATACAAGTGGATTGACATGGCTGCTGGAATGCCTTGTACTAAACAGGTATGGCATGGATAGTCAGCACAGGTGTAGACTTCTCCTAGGTAGGCAGACTGTATAACACATGGATGTCTGGGGGTGAGCCCAGCATGCCTGATGCCAGGCATGAGGCTCGCTAAGCAGCCCTTCGCCCAATGTTCACATGATCCCCCTTCACATGAATCACACAAGAAGGGGGTAGAATCTCATCCCAACTGTTGGCCGCTTTAGGACTGAGTAGGCTGACCATATGAAAATGAGGACAGGGCTCCTGTATCTTTAACAGCTGTATTGAAAGGGGAATTTCAGCCAGTGTCATCTGTATGCAATTAGTTCCTGGTGAAATTCCCTCTTCATCACAACAGTTAAAGTTGCAGGCACTATACTAGAGTGGCCATATACAAAAGAAGGCAGGGCCCCTGCAACTTTAACTGTTGTGATGAAGAGGGAATTTCACCAGGAACTAATTGCATACAGATGACACTGGCTGAAATTCCCTTTTCTCTACAACTGTTAAAGTTACAAGAGCCCTGTCCTCCTTTTCATATGGTCAGCCTAGGACTGAGGAACATAAAACATGTTACTTTAGAGTTTTATTTTTACTTTAGAGTCCCTTATCCAGGGTCACTGATCCAGACTGGGATCATAGCATAGGGGATAAAGGTGCTTCCCTTGCAACTATGCCTGCAATAAAGCAAATGGATCACTATTTTGCAATAGAAACTGTAGGCGTGGGGCCCCAGACCGCTTGGTCTGATAGCAGGGAGAATGTTCCCACCCCAGCTCACAAGCTAGGGCCCCAATCCAGATTGGAGGGCTGTGCCTAACTTTAAAGTTATATTCATTTTGGTCCTGAAGTTGAATGACCACTGTGTGCAACCATTTTGAGAGTGTGCCTGTCCTTTCTGGTTTTGCACATTTCTGCAAATGTCCTAGTAATACTATAGAAGGACACAAAATGGACTGTGTACACCTTGGACAGCAATGACACTATCATAAAACCTTCACATATCAAAATATGGCCCTATGGATTCCCACATTCCGAACTCTAATATCTTACAATAATAGAGCCAGTGCTGTGATGTCTGCTGTTCTGCCCTGCTCCCGTATTAAATTGGGGCACCGTCTACATCAGCCTTTAACAACATCTGCCCTCCAGGTGTTTTGGACTACAATTCCTATCATCCATGGCCATCAGACATGATGGCTTGGGCTGAAGGAAATTGTAGTCCAAAACATCTGGAGGGTACCAGGTTGGAAAGGCTGATCTACATGCTCTGTGGTTGCACGGGATCCTCTCACAGCACATGAGTATTCTTAACATATAGTCATCCTCCCTGCTCCTTGATTCCAACCCAGAGATGGCAGAAAGAGATGTAGCATCAACCACCAAAAAGTCTTCACATCCAGGTTCTTCAGATATAAACCTTGTCTCTGGACAATATGGTGGTGACTTTCCTTGAATCTCATCACTCAGAAGAGTAATGTCAGTTCTTCTTTGGTTGCTACTTGGAAACTACTTTTAATTTTCTTCTCTCGCTCTCGAATTGATAAGATATCAGACTTTGTGGGTAAATATCTTTCATCATTAATATTTGAAGATTTTCTATTGGATGCATTTTAAATATTTTATCTGTCTGAAAGATATATTAGAGAGACATAAAAGCCCATTTGCTCTAATGTGTCTGAAGACAGGATTTAGCAATCTGCTAATTTAATATTACTCATAGTTCATTTGTCCTAGTCTATTGAATTTTTAAAATCTTCATTATCAATTGTAAGCTGCAGAGCTCAGATTCGGGAAAGTTCATTAGACTTAAAAAGATTTAAATATTCTTCAATAGGTAATAAGGATTCTTCAAATTTAAGACTTTCTAAGAGTTCAAAATTTCCATCCTTTTAGATCTGCAATTTTTTATTTATTTGTTGCTAATTATATATATGCCCAAGAAACAAAGCAGTTAACAGAAAAAGAAGTCGTCTTGTAACAATATTTCCAAAATCTAAAATGAGTTTGGTTATCTGTGTATTGTGCAGTAATTATGATTTGTCTCTTTGGGGCTGTATCACAGTATGGTCCCTAAATCACATATAGGGTTTGTGGCTGATCCATTTGTATTCATAAAGAGACCCTTGTGGGAATGGTTGCTTTGCCCCTAACAGCTCCCCCTCCACATTAAACCTGTAATTACATCAAGAATTATAATTTGTCTTTGGCTTCAGTGGGATAATTTATTTATTTATTTATTTATTACATTTGTATACCGCCCCATAGCCGAAGCTCTCTGGGCGGTTTACATAGGATTAAAAACAATTAAAAACAATATACAAAAATTAAAACAGCAAAAACATACAACATACACACAATCTGTACATTTAAAAACCACTTCAACACTTCAAAAAAACAAAAACAAAAAAAAAACAAAAAAAACAAAAAAAAACCCTACAAAAACAAAACAAAACAGACCCAGGCTCCTCAGATATTGCCAAATGCCTGAGAGAAGAGGAAAGTCTTGACCTGGCGCCGAAAAGATAACAATGTTGGCGCCAGGCGGGCCTCGACAGGGAGATCGTTCCACAATTGGGGAGCCACCACAGAGAAGGCCCTCTCTCTTGTTGCCGACCTCCGAGCTTCCCTCGGAGGAGGCACTCGGAGGAGGGCCTTAGATGTTGAACGTAGTGTTCGGGTAGGTTCATGTCGGGAAAGGCGTTCCATCAGGTATTGTGGTCCCAAGCCGTGTAAGGCTTTATAGGTTAAAACCAGCACCTTGAACCGGGCTCGGAAACATACAGGCAGCCAATGCAAGCGGGCCAGAGTAGGTCTTATATGTTCGAACCTACTGGTTCCAGTTATCAATCTGGCCGCTGCATTTTGCACAAGCTGCAGCTTCCGAACCACCTTCAAAGGCAGCCCCACGTAGAGTGCATTGCAGTAATCTAACTTGGAGGTTACCAGAGCATGGACAACTGAAGCCAGGTTATCCCTGTCCAGATAGGGACGTAGCTGGGCCACCAACCGAAGTTGGTAGAAGGCACTCCGTGCCACTGAGGCCACCTGCGCCTCAAGTGACAGAGATGGTTCTAGGAGAACCCCCAAGCTACGAACCCGCTCCTTCAAGGGGAGTGCAACCCCATCCAGAACAGGTTGAATACCCTCCATCCGGTCAGCGGAACCACCCACCAACAGCGTCTCAGTCTTGTCTGGATTGAGTTTCAGTTTATTAGCCCTCATCCAGTCCATTGTCGCAGCCAGGCACTGGTTCAGCACATCCACAGCCTCGCCTGATGAAGATGAAAAGGAGAAATAGAGCTGCGTGTCATCAGCATACTGATGACAACGCACTCCAAAACTCCGGATGACTGCACTCAACGGTTTCATGTAGATATTGAACAGCATGGGGGACAAAACTGACCCCTGCGGAACCCCATACTGGAGAATCCACGGGGCCGAGCAATGTTCCCCAAGCACCACCTTCTGGAGCCGACCCACCAAGTAGGAGCGGAACCACTGCAATGCAGTGCCTCCCACTCCCAACTCAGCCAGTCGTGCCAGAAGGATACCATGGTCGATGGTATCGAAAGCCGCTGAGAGATCAAGGAGAATCAACAGAGTCACACTCCCCCTGTCTTTCTCCCGACATAGGTCATCATACAGGGCGACCAAGGCTGTTTCCGTACCAAAACCAGGCCTGAAACCCGACTGAAATGGATCCAGATAATCAGTCTCATCCAAGAGTGCCTGGAGCTGGCTCGCAACCACCCGCTCCAGGACCTTGCCCAGGAATGGAACATTTGCTACTGGCCTGTAGTTATTCAGATTTTCAGGGTCCAGGGAAGATTTCTTTAGGAGTGGTCTCACTGCCGCCTCTTTCAGGAGGCCTGGGACCACTCCCTCTTGCAAAGAGGCATTAATCACTTCCCTGGCCCAGCCAGTTGTTCCATCCCTGCTAGCTTTTATTAGCCAAGAGGGGCAAGGATCCAATATGGAAGTGGTTGCACGAACCTGTCCAAGCACCTTGTCAACATCCTCGAGCTGCACCAACTGAAACTCATCCAAGAAAACAGGACAAGCCTGTGCTCTGGATACCTCACTAGATTCATCTGCTATAACACTGGAGTCTAAGTCCTGACGGATGCCAGAGATTTTATTCTGGAAGTGCCCAGCAAATGTATTACAGCGGGCCTCAGATGGTTCTACCATGTCCTTGGGGCCAGCATGTAAAAGCCCCCGGACAACTCTGAAAAGCTCCGCTGGGTGGCAGGTTGATGATTGAATAGTGGCAGCAAAGTATTGTTTTTTTGCTGCCCTCACTGCCCCTGAATACAGCTTACCATAAGCACTTACCAGTGTTTGATTGCATCCATCAGGAGTTCGTCTCCATCTGCCCTCAAGCCGTCTCCTGTTTTGTTTCATCACTCTCAGCTCTGGGGTATACCACGGAGCCGTTCGAGCTCTACACAGGAGAGGGCGCTCAGGAGCAATCGTGTCAACTGCCCGGGTCATTTCTGCATTCCACAGATCAACCAGGGTTTCGACAGGAGAGCCAGCCCTATCAGCCGGAAAACTCCCCAGAGCCCTCTGGAAACCATCTGGATCCATTAGCCTCCGGGGGCGGACCATCTTAATGGGTCCCCCACCCTTGCAGAGGGGAAAAGCCGCTGTAAGTCTAAACCTCAGCAGGTGGTGATCTGACCATGACAGAGGGGTTGATGTAAAGTTCCCCACTTTCAGATCCCCATCTCCATGTCCAGTTGAAAAAACCAGGTCTAGAGTATGCCCTGCTACATGTGTTGGGCCGATGGTATGTTGGGACAGTCCCATGGTTGTCATGGAAACCATGAAATCCTGAGCTGCCCCAGATAAAGTGCCCTCGGCATGAATGTTGACATCCCCCAGAACCAAGAGTCTGGGGGACCTCAACAGTACACCAGAGACCACCTCTGTCAGCTCAGCTAGGGAGTCTGTTGAGCAGCGGGGTGGGCGGTACACCAACAGAATCCCTAATCTGTCCCGTTGGCCCAACACAAGGTGCAAACACTCCAGACCAGTAGTCGCATGGACAGGGAGCCTGCAGAGGGGGATGGAATTCCTATAGACCACAGCAACCCCCCCTCCCCGGCCCTCAAGTCTACCCTGATGCTGAACCAAGTACCCCGGTGGGCATAACTGGGAGAGACTAACTCCTCCCTGCTCTCCCACCCAGGTCTCGGTTATACATACCAGATCGGCTGCCTCATCCACAATTAAATCGTGGATGAGGGAGATCTTATTATGCACTGATCTGGCATTTAAAAGCAGCACCCGGAGGCCTGAGGGCTGGCTGATAAGGCAACCAACAAGCCTGTGGGTGTGAGGGGGACCGGAACAAGGCACAGCCATTAACTGTCTGGGCCTTGTTTCCCTAACCTGGCAAGTCCTCCTCACAACGCCATATCTCCCTCTACCCGTCACTACCCTGATTGTGCTCCCCTCAGATCCCCTCACCTGGCCCTGCATGTCAAGTTGGGGATTATCAAGTGGAAGGAGACATTGCCGACACTGTCATTTTATGTTAAATAGGAGAATCTGATTTTCTTCTCATAATTATTCAGAGGAGTATAGCCATTTACTGGGTAAGTTAATAGGAGTATGTAGATAATAACCATTTGCCACCAATTAGAAGCAAGACAGGACACACAAGGTATTTCCATAAAGCCATTAGTTCAATAGATAGGAGTACCAGTGTTTCAGCTGTTATGCTCCAAAGTGCAAAGAGAACAGCCAACTAATGGTAGCAGCCACATTTAACTCCCACCTTGAAAACGAGCAACTTAATAGAATCTGAAATAAGGCTTAAAAATGTTTCATAGTTCTAATGATAGGTGGTGTTATGCTTTTAAAAAGTCTTCTTCCCCTACGTACAAAGCCAAGAGTAAAAATCTTTTAAGTGATCAGCAAATTTGATTTATGGTTGCTTGCATAAGAACATAAGAAGAGCCATGCTGAATCAGACCAAGGGTCCATCTAGTCCAGGACTCTGTTCAAACAGTCACCAACCAGCTCTCGGCCAGGAACCCACAAGCAGAACATTGGTGCAACAGCACCCTCCCATCCATGTTCCCCAGCAACTGCTGTATATAGGATTACTGCCTCTGATAGTGGAGGTAGCACATAGCCATTAGGACTAGTAGTCATAGATAGCCTTCTCCTCCTGCTTCTTCATCACCAACAGCCACCCTCTGCTTCTGCATAATTACTGCTTCTTTCCTTCTCCACCATGACAGTTCCAGCCATTCTTGCCACCACAACCACTGTCTTCTCCACTGGACTTCCAGTCCTTTAATCCCAAGGAATAAAGAACAAAGGCATGGCACACTTGCATCTCTACCACATAGGTATTTTGCTCATTCATTGTATTAAGTTGCTCAAAAGCTGTAGTGCACTTGGGATGATTAGACTCAATTTGGCTAGCTCTGTTAGATATCAATCTAGAGGCGTTACTGTATATTGCTAGGGGGGAATCTATAATGATTATTGTCCCACTTCATTGAGCAGCATATTAATGACTTTGTTCCATTTCTGCACCTTAAATATTGAATTAAACTTCCACCATGGTTAGAGGGCACATTTCCTTTTTATGTATGGTGTTTAGGATAATCTGAATCCTCTGATGTTTCATTTCTTAATGGGTGACTAAAAATGAAAAGGTAAGTTACAGAATGGGAATGAATTAAAAAAAGAAATCTCTTCATTGCAACTGGAAAAATGGACAAAGCAATGTACAATAAAAAATACTTCTGCTTTTTAACCAGTGGATGACATGGGGAAAATGTTGGGCACAAATATACTCTAATCAAAGCAGAATTGTATTTCTATTTACACTACTGCAAATTCTGACTACATCCATGGAATACATGAAATATTTTACATATTTAATAATTACTACCATGCCTATTTTTTTTAAAAAAGCTGGCTAATGATGAGTCACCCAAGCACAAAAAACTATCAGTCATTAAATATTTTTCAGAATTTTTGTGAACCGCCCAGAGAGCTTCAGCTATTGGGCAGTATAGAAATGAAATGAATAAATAAATGAAAATTGTCAGATTCTAAAATACTAGATTGTTATCACTGTAATTTGTGAATGAACTCCCAACAATGTGTGAGCAGAAAGCAAGCTTGCCCAGATGAAATCTCCTCTCCTCCCCCTGTACTCTTCTATAACCTTCTCCGGAGGGTTGGGGTGACCTACAGAACATTCTAAAATGTGTCTTACAAGGCTGCAGTGGAAGAGGAGAATCCCTTCACCCAATTTCAGGTGATTCCCCCTCCCACAGCAGCCTGGTAAATATGCCTTGCACAATGTTTTGTAGCCTGATGCTTCCTGAGGAATACACAGAGCTGCAGGAGGGAAAATTAGAAGGGAAAGATATGTTGCACAAGCTTTCCAGTTGCACAACTTTGGATTTCACCCCACAGGTGCTAGAATGAAAACATCCAACTTACACTCTGATATAAACATATATATTTTTTTCTAAATAACTGCATTTTTCTAAGTAAGCTATATTCCTTTGGCCATGCTGGCTGGTAATGATGGGACTTGCAGTCCAACACATCTGGAGGGACCAGGTTGGGGAAGGCTGCCTTAAAAGTACACAGGACTAAAACTATTTAGGAACTTCATGGTAACTAGCAAAATTCCCAGTTGTATGATGGGCGAATGGCTTCCGTTGCTTCTATGGGAGAAAGTAAAGCAGCTGCTGCAATTGAGGATATAGTTGAGCTGTAGGAAAAATCTGCTCCCATCCAGCCTCCGCAATTGGGCCCCTGGGCCTGAGATTTCCTTCTCGCCAGGAAAGGTCACACCATCCTGGAAACCTACCGTATTTCACCGAATGTAAAACACCATCGGTTGTACGATGCACCTTAATTTCAGGGCTACCAACAGGGAAAAAGCTTTGCATCGATTCTAAGACGCACCTTAATTTCAGCACCCCTTCCCCCTCCCCACTCACTTCCATTGCCTTCGCCCATCCTCGCAACCGCTGCCCCGCGCCGCTACCAGCGCTCACCTCTGCCTGGCAAGGCGTCGTTCCCAGTAACGAGGCGAGCGTTGCAGCGGTGCAACATTGCCAGCAGCATCATTCTACTTTTCAGCCTAGAAATGAAAGGTAACCATTCAGTTAATGTGAGAGAAAGCCAAGGGTTGCATTTGAAGATACCACTGTAGTGGGTATCTTTCCTTCTTGTAGGTCCATTGAAAATCAGGCCTGTTCCTATATGCATAGCCCCCTCCTGGCTTCTATTTCTTCAGTCACAGTAGAAGAGCTGCCTGCTCCCATATCAACCTGCCCACACCTTATGATTGGTCATAGAGGCTCAGCTTTCTGGCTTGCCAGACAGACTGATGGGTTCCAGAGACAGGGCTATTTGGAAGTACCATTTGCCCCCTACCTTTGAAACTTTCTTCCTAGGGAGGTATGTACAGCCCCATGTGTCCTGGAATTTAATTGTACCTTGGTAAATTTCTTGTTTCAGTCTGTGCTGCATTGAGGTGTGTTGAATGCTAGGTTTTAACTGCTGTTTTTGTTTGTTTTTAGTTTGCAGTAGGATTGTTATGTCTTTAAATTGTTTTATAAAGTTTTTTTAAATGCTGTAGGCAGCCTTGGTAGGATTTTACACTGAAATGCAGTTTATAAATCTTTTAATAAATTGTAAAATTGGTAAGTGGCATCTGAATTGTGGCAGAAACTAATGGTAGCCTGTGTAGATGTTTCAGAATTGGCTGAACGTGAGCTCACATTTGCTGTGTCTCCCCCCCTCCTCCCCGCCCATCACAAGGTTTGCATTTAAACTAGTCTGAGAATGGAGCTGAGCCCACAGTTTGAAGAACTGCAGTGTACCAGCTCCATATATAGGCAATTTGGGGCCTTGATTTCAGTTCTGGATTTATTTATTTTTTTAAAAAAATCATTATTATTCATTTGTTTCTAATCAGAATGCATACAATATATTCTGCAGTGATATCAACTTGTTAAGCTGCTATGCCATAGGACACAAATATATGTTTGGTTACCTTCCTCCACTCCTTCTTTCTGGCTTTAGTAGTCTTGGCAGTCAGTTAAGAGGCTTTTGCAACAAAGCAAAACCCGCCATGAAATATGTCTACTCAAGTTTCACTTCATAAAGGAATTGTATGCTTTTAAGCACTGCCATGTTTCTCTGTGACTATGAGTATATGACTTTTGTTGTTTGTGGAATAACCCAGAAGTGTTTATAGGGCAAAGTTTAGACCTATGCAGAGACAAAATAGGTGGATATTCTGATTAAGCCTTAGAATTCAGATTATTGTCTGGAGTCACCTTCAACACCTGGAGCTGATAGGATTGACTAGTATTTGACTTTTTGTCGCCTCTAATTGCTGCCCCCTACCCAGCATTGTTGCATATCTTCTGGCTGAGGGTTAATTTGAATACTTTAAAGCTGAACTTGTGGAGGTTGATTAAAATTCCATCTGTGTGGATTATGAAGTAGCGGGGTGCATTAGTATGCAGGCAAGTTCCCATACGTATCTTTCAAATGACATGTGATTTGAAGGCACATCACAATCTGGCAGATCTCCTGTGCCTTATAGAGCTGGCCCACACCATTGTATTAACACAATTTAATTAAGCAACTGAGTACCATATTTCTAACAGACAAGATAAGATAAATCAGTATTTATTGCAAAGGTTCTTTCAAGTAAAATGTATGACCTGCTAAACAGGGTTTCTCATTTCTCAAAAAGATTTAAGTTTGCTTATCCCTAACAATTAAACGTTCTTTGTCAAACAGCAAGTATTAGAAAAGATTTACTTTGATGGATTAGATTGTCCTTTTGGGTTCCATTATGTTCTTGTAGCATGCTGTTTTAGTGTAATATTTAAGCTTTGATAAAAGCCGTGCTGTATTTACAGAGACTACTTGTCATTAGTTTTGATGAGTTAATAACTAATGTGAAAATTTCAGAATGTTAAGAAAATGAAGGACATTTTGCTTCAGTAACAAACATGCATACAATACTTGAAGGATATTTTAGCTTAGGGCTGTTGATGATGCTGATGGTGGCAGGCTTAAAAACTCCAATATTAAAGTAGATTAGTGTTGAGCTGAGACTCATGAGACCCGGGTTCTAGTCCCCACTCAGCCATGAAGCTCACTGGATGACTTTCAGTCTAACCTATCTCACAGGGTTGTTGTGAGGATAAAATGGAGAGGAGGAGTGGGATCGTGTATGCCACCTTGGGCTCCTTGGAGAAAAGGCAGAATATAAATGTAAGAAATAAACAAACAAAATATTACAGCCAACATCTAGAAGCCTGAATAATAACAGGATTTGCTTGTGCAAATAAATTCATAGTTGCTTTATTTACCACACATATTGCTGGAAATAACTTCTTCATACATGTGCCTGCATGCATGGTAATGGCTTAATTTAATCCATACATTAACACAAATTTACAGCCCACATGTGGGTTTTACCCTTAAAGGCGGCTTAAAATAATTTCAAATAAATAAATAAATACATTTGTGTTTCCAGATGCCCAGCAACTGCAAAGCATCATTAGGAGGAGGCAATTTGCAGGCTAGGAGTGGTGGGTGGGAGTCCTTCCATTGCTTGGCGCTTTCCCTTTGCAACACCCTACCAGCTGTTTCCCTTTTCCCAAAGCTGAAGTTCCAGACTGATGTATGCACAGATCCTCTCTCTCTATTGTAAACAGTTGACGTCTGCTCTCCAATGCATCACAATGCTGATGGGCTCTATTATTATTATTATTATTATTATTATTAAATCTTATCACAAGAACCTACACCATACTTATACATTCTCACCCGAAACAATCTTGGAAAATGCAGATCATAAAATATACTGGGACAGAACAATTCATACAGACAAAACAATACCCTGCAACTGACCAGACATAACAGTCATAGACAAAAAAGAAAAACACACATACCTCATGGACATAGCAATACCGAATGACAAAAATATCGTTGAAAAGGAAGAAGAAAAGAGAGACAAATATACACCACTGGCCATGGAAGTCAAAGAACTATGGCAACAGGAAAAGGTCACAATTATTCCGTTAGTCACATCAGTCACCGGCATCACATCAGAAAAATATATAGAAAACCTTCAGAAACTGGGCCTATCAAAATACATCCACACCAACATCCAGAAAGCAGTCATACTTAAAACATGCTCAATTGTCAGGAAATTCCTGAATCTGCAAAAGACAGCATAACTTGGCAAAGACCATCATGTCCGTCTAGAAAAACTGCCACAAGCGAGAAAGATGAAATAATAATAATAATATTTTTGTAGCACCCCATAAATGAAGCTCAACATTTAAAATGAAAAAACACACAACAGACAGTAAACACAGAGACAAAGTAAATCTAAAACAGGATGATGTATGCAGTAGAAATAGTTAGGTGTCATCAAATGTTTATCTCATAGCAGCCACATTGCAATGAGTTAGGATTGTATGGAACCAATGCTTGGCAAATCAGGAGCAGAATTGCATATCATTAATAATGCCTCTGCATGGCTTTGTTTCAGATATGTTTTAAACATTTTATGAGTTTTGAAAACTGCCTCCTGTTTCTGGCAATTTTGACACTTATTGTGAACTCCATGTTGTTTTACTGCTTTTTTTCTTTGAGCCATCTTTCTTCGGTTGTCCTTGGCCTTGTTTGTGCACACTGCAGCTTAATTCATTTGTATGTGCTGAACCACATAATTTTGCCACTGATGTCACAGCACTTTTCTGATATGATGATGCCATGGCTGCCTGTAAACTAAATCACTTATGTCACACACCATCCATTTGGACTGACTGAGACATATAGATAAGTAGAACTAGATATAGATATATAATGAATATTCATTAATTTTAGAATAAAATGAAAATGGCTGTGGAGAAGGAAATCTCCCAACAATTGCCTTATTACTTTTGTGGGGGAAACGCACACACTGTACTAAGGCCTACTGGATGACAACAACAACAGCAGCAACAACAGCATGGTCTTGAAACACACCCATACTCTTTTGAAAAAAAGCATAAAGAGTTCTTAGTAAAATTTAGCATTCAGCTGTCATTTATTTACGTGTACTATTTTTGACTGATGGTGATCTTAAAGGCTTACTGAATATTGCCCCCCCACCCCAAGTAGGTTAAAATCTTGCCAGTGCTGACACCTTGTCATTCTGATGGGGTGTAATTTATGAAACTAATTACACAGTGTATGTATAAATTGGCAAAAGTAAGGCTATACATCTAAAACCACACTTTATCCACGCTGTAATCTAATCAAATCTGACATTTCCCAGGAAGATGAAAAACCTTTTTTGCCAAAGAAGCAGCTGAGTCTTTCTGTCTTCTTGGGGCAAAAGTGATGAAAGCTGAAAAAAACTCAGTTATAAATCTGTTTCTCATCATGTTAATGGAATATTTATTAAATTGTTTTAAGGCTGCAGTCCTATACACACTAATTGGGAGGTAAGCTCCATTGAATTCTATGGGACATTTATTTATTATATATTTAATCTACCCAATAACCAATGACTTCTGGACACACTAGAAATGTATGTACATACAAATAAAAGGCAATAGCACAGATTAGTTTAAAAGTAAAAGAAAACTTTTAAAAAGTAAAGAAAGGTATGTTTGACTTGATAGGTATACCTGAGACTTGATGAAATTACTCCCATGATTGGAAAATAACAACTGAAGGATACTTATTTATTTATTATCATCTCATCTTTCTTCCAAGGAGCCCAAGGTACATGATCTTCCTCATCTCCATTTTATCCTCACAACAATTCTGTGAGGTAGGTTAGGCTGCAAGTCATTGACTGGCCCAAATTCATCCAGTGAGTTTCATAGCCAAGTGGGGAATCGAAAATGGGTATCCCAAGTCCAACACTAACCACTACACCATACTTGTTGTCTAATATTGAGATGGCCTGGAGGCTAATCTTGGGAAGATGATAACAACCTGCAGGCCCTACAAGATTGCACTCCCTGTTAGATAAGGTTTCAGATATGGGCAGTGCTGGCAAGAGCTGACTTGGGCATGGGCCATGGGTTTTCTGAGCTGTGACTCAAATCTGTAGAGCTGCCCCAACTACCATCATCTGTCTTAACAAGCCTGATTTCAGTAGCCTTGGAGTTACTCAAGCTGCCTCTACAAGAGGCATTTAAAGCTCTTTCAAGGCACATTAAAATTTTTACCTCTACAAGAACGGAGCGTAAATCGGGCGTAGAGGCGCTTTATCTCTCCGATTATGCGCATTATCGAATGCGCTTTAAATAGCGAGTTTTATTTTGCTCCGGCCGTTAAAGAGCATTTTGACTATGTGAACAAGCGATTCTCCGCATTAACTACTTCTAAAGCGCATTTCAAACAACCGGTAAGGTCACTTGTTGAGTGCTCAATTACCTCCTGCATACAAGCATTTACGATAAAGCACTTCAGCAATTATGCGCATGATTGGCTGACCAGGCGTAAAGCTGAATTCTTGTAGATGAGGCCTAAGAGACCTTACGACGCACTCCCTTCATAGACTAATAGAGAGTATAACAGGAAGGCACCAGCCTTTTAAGCTAGAGGGGAGACTGCCATCTTTCCTACCATAGTGTGCTTGTTACTTTCATTTAGTCCAGAATTCAAAATTGCCTAACAGCACCATTGTTACCCAGACACTGCAGAGACTGGCCCCACCAATTACTACTGGACAATTGCACTTTTGTCCTGGGCCATTGTAGGCAGCGAGGCCCTGGAAAGAGTAAGAGCAGGCACATTGGTTGCTCACATGCCGAATGGAGTGCCAAAGGCTTTCCTTATCTGTTGCTTCCTCCAATCTAGCCCAGGCCCCTTACCTTGGGGAAAACAGAAATGGTTTTGCTTGCAAAAAGGGTTTGAATGAGCAATCCTGGAATGTGGGGCAAGATAATGTATGAGTGTATGGCTTGCTTGAGTATATCTGGAACTCCTTGGCTCTGCAGTCATTTTTCTGGAGTGCACCTGCTTTTTTCATGATCTATGTGGCCAGATTCTGGTGTGTGCATGGTCCTCCATGGCATCAGGGGTTTGCAGTAGGCTAGAGAAAGGTGAATGGAAGTGGGAGGAGAGGGGCTTCTTGTTCTTTTGTGTTCAAAAGCTACTATGCTATTTATTTATTTATTTATTGCATTTCTATACTGCCCAATAGTTGAAGCTCTCTGGGCAGTTTACAAGAATTAGCATCTTAAAAACTCACAAATTCATTGTGGCATAATAATCTTTCATGGACTGGAGTCCACTTTACAAAAAGTTATTTTAAAAGATGTTGATTTTCGTATAACTGGAGAAAAATGGCATTTGATCCCTCTGGGCTAGCTGGCTTTTTGCTCACATGTGCTTCCCCTCCTGGTGCTTCCCTTGAATTGGGTCATTCCTGGGTTGTTTAGGAAAGAAGAAGCCAGCAAGTGGGTGGGAACCATGTGTTGTTTGATTGTGTGAGCCGAGTCCCTGTGTAAAATTTTCAGGGGGCTAGAGAGGCTGCCATAGGAAGGAGGGGGTAGGGGAAGAATTCTATTAAAATAAGACGAATGTTACTAAATACAGTCTGTACTACTATATTCTATATTAAACTTGTGATTTTGAAGACAATCCCTGTTCAGCCAACCCACTTTGCAAGTACTAGTATTATGCTACAGGAGTAGCAGGTACTTATTATATGATTTGAATACATTTATTATACCTCAGCATGTCACTTAGGACTGTGAATTTGAATAATGCCCAAGGGCTAAAATTCAGATTAATGCAGCTCCTCTCCTTTTGAAAGATTGCTTTTTCCCATTAAAATAAACTAATAATGATAATTTGAAACCCACAGCAACTCTCAGATTTTCTGTGTCAGACTTCAAAAAGTTCCTGAAAGGTATTTGAAATGTAATGTGTGGTTTCAGATTTTTAAAACCAGCTAAATGTCTTGCCATTTTGTAACAAATCTTTTTTTCCTTTTCAGCTGTTTATGTGTTGAAAATGAAAGCAGTTGTCACTGTTCAGATTCAGAAAGTTTTCATGGCACAAATGATGAGATTGTCTCAAAAGTGATTCCCCCCCAATAGCCCTGACATGAAAATATAACAATTCTGTCCTTTTCTTATCTTAACTAACAGCAATGCTAGTTTTAGTTAAAACACAAGCCTCAGCACATTACAGTTATTATAACCTAAGAATTTGGCTGCATTTTAAAAGGAGATATTTTATTGTGGTTCACAACATGTTCTTTATTTATTACATTTCTAATCTGTCCAATAACTAATGTTCTCTGGTCAAAATACAAATTTTTAAAAATGTAAATACCATAGTACAGTTAAAAATATAAAACACACTACAAATGTATTTAAAAAGAATAAAATGCAATATAATGCAAAACATTAGGGGTGCCTTTGGTTTGATTTGCCCCGTGTTTGTCCATTACCTCTATTTCTGATCACAGTTCCTGACATGGACTTTCACCTTCAGATATTGTGGATTTGTGGGTTACTGGTTTTCTTAAATAGTGCTGGATACACACACACACACACAGGTGATTTTGGGCTCATCTACACTTAAGGGTGTAGTGGGAGGGAGGGGGGAGGATCGCAGACTTACCTGCTTCTGTGATCCTCCTGCAGCGTCTATATGGCCACGCAATGTCCCAGAAGGGAAGAGGGATGTGGCAGGCGCCATTTTTTAAAATTGGAGCCCCGTTGTGTGGCAAAAACATAAGGAATCCCCCACCAAACTCTGCAGCCAACTCCCCCACCATCCCAGGGATGGCAAATTGCTGCCCCTACCCCACCCCCATGGGCATGGAGCCACGCCGTGCAGCTCCGTGCCCATTTGATGACCCGGGAGGCTGTGCCATACCAGCCACAGTCCTCAGGATTGCCCTAGGACTGCAGAAAAACTGGGACATCCCTGGTTGTCCCAGGGTTGTCTCTAGGTTGTCCCCCCAGTTGACCCCAGGATTCCCTGTGCATCATTTAGATGCACAGGGACAACTTTGAGAAACCCCAGAAAAAAAGGCTGGTGTAGACATGGCCTATGTGGGCCTGTTCAGACAACACACTAAGCCATGGTTAGGCCAAGAATCCTTTTGCAACAAATGGTTAGTGAGCGTGTTTAAACTGTGGTTATGTAGCCACCATGGTTAGGAATGCTTCACACGACACGCTAAATCATGGTTCACATGAAAGGCTAAGCCATAAGGTTTAGCTCAAAATGTTGAACCACCATGGCTTAATGTATTGTCTGAACAGGGTCTGTATGCACTAAACACAGTCTTTCTGAGTTACAGTGGGTTCTTTGCAATAAAATGGTGTTAGCCCTATTTGTGAAATGGGTGTGGATCCATTGTACTAATGAAATGAAGAAAGGGAGTAGTCTTGGTGTGTGTAAAAGGAGTAGATTAAAAGTTTTGTGTGATTCAACATTTTAAATTGCATCGCATCACCCTGTGGTGTTGTAGCCTGATCCAGTAAACATTCCCCATTGAATTAAATGGAGGTTACTTGCCAGAAAGTATGCATAGGATTGCAATTGTACTCTATCAGAATTTAGGCTCTGCTTATTTGTTGTGCTCTTGAAGTGGGCATTGAAATCAAGATTAACATCTTCATTTTAAACATGTTAATGTGAAAGCAAACATTATGTAAATCAACTTACATTCAAATGTGCTGACATAAATGTTTTTTCTGAGTTGACTTGGAAAGTAAATCCTCATACCAGCAGCTTCATATTCATTCCATTGGCTTCAGCAGGATAACTCAGAGTGAGTGCTTTGAAAAATCATAGCACTATATTTGATATATCTTACTGGAAAAAACATTAATCTGCATAAATTCCCTACACTTAAATTCCAGATGTATGAGATCTGAAATGACGCAACATTTAGGAGAAATATTAACCTCCACGTCTCCTGGATCATAGAGGAGCCACATGAAACCCCATAAATGGCTCAGCTGCCGTGGTTCCAGTAGGATGCTTTCAAATTCTTCAGTCCTCAAGGACGTAGTCTTAGATACCACCCATATTGTTGGCCTTATCTGTTAATTGATCTCCTGGGACTGGAATAAAAATGAACAGAGATTTCTGTGATATCTTGATGCAAGCCTTTCCCTCAGTTGACAAACTTTCCAAGGGGAATAGCTCTGAGCCTCTTGGTACCCTTTCCAGCTAATGGTTCATTCTTCCTTAGAGGCGAAATGGGAGAAAAGAGAACTAAACTAGACAAATAATATTTGTACTCTGAATTGTAGCAGTTGCTTCCCTCATCCTCTCCCAAGTAGGTGCTGAATAAGGATGATAATAAGAGATTCCTAATCATAAAGTCCAAGAAATCTCATCACCTAGCCATCCATCATTTAGAGAGATTATCTGGCAGCCTTAATTGCTAGGAAAATGGAAGGCAGAGCCACAGGGAACTAAGAAATTAGAGAAGCTTCTGTGGACATCTGTTCCATCTTGTTTCTTTCTCTTCTTCCTGTCGCCGCCCCTACACTTTTGTCTGGATATACCAACTTTGTATCTAGGAAATATTTCACATGAGTTATCCTGCATAGGAAGACTGGACATATTTCACAACCACTTTTCCTGTGGGGGGGAAAAGGAACCGTTTATTTCTTTATAAAACCACCCAAGGGAAATATGCCATTTGTGTTATAATCCCCCCCCAAGGCAGCAATTGCCTATTCTTAGTGCAAGGTATAGCTTTCTGTGGCTAGAAACTTGCACACATTTGGAGAATAAAACTCAAACTTCATTATATAAAAATATTTTCATTTGTCATTAACACCAAAAAGCAATGGGATCAGAGTTCTTGATGCACTGGGGCAGGGGAAAGGGGAGGTGCAGGATATTGGTTTAGAAATGTCACTTGTAATGAACTCTTATTTAAAAAATGTATTGGGTTGGAGCTGGATCAAGTGCACTGGTGGAAGTGTATTCCTTGCCCTCTCCTTCCCATGGCAGCCCCTCCAACCCCCTGAAAATGCTGCACAGAGAATCAGGAGACCCTGCTGAGTGGGGTGAGCTGTGGTATGTGGGACAGAAGGGGTTCCCCAAAAATCAGGCAGAGGGACTTTCTGCAAGCAAAACTTCCTCTTTTTAAAGACAATACATCTACTAGTGTTTTTGTTTCTCATAATCAATGACATTCTGCTTGATAAATGCATCATGGCAGGGAGTTTTGACACTTCTACAATTATATCTTCAGACCTTGGATTGCTACAGTAAAAAAAAACAAGTTACACAGTTGCTACACTACAATTTTGACAATAATGCCACAGACGTTGGATGTTCTTTGAACCTTTACTAGTACAAGTACAAGATTATCTAGGATCCCAATGGAAAAAAAATTTAAACCCCAAAATGCTGTCAGAAAAAAAATATTATGGCTACATCAAAGCATTGCAGTAAATACTTAGAAACTTTATCTGAAAATAGCTGATACTTGCAGTAAAAGTAATTATTTGAATGTTGAATTATTCAACATTTTTTGAATGAAATCCTAAACACACATAGGTCTCCTATAGACTACTCTTATAGGTCCCCTCTACAAGGATTCGCTTTTGCGCCTGGTTAGGCGAGTATGCACATAATCGCAGAAATGCATTTACGCCTAATCCCTCTGCACGAGAGGCGGCGAGAGGAGGCGAAGCGCATTAACAGATGTCCAAAATGCGCTTTACAAGTAGTTAATGCGCATAAGCGCTTATTCACACAGTCAAAAAGCGCTTTAATGGACGGAGCAAAATAAAACTCGCGATTTAACGCGCATTCGATAATGCGCATAATCGGGTAGATAACGCGCCTCTACGCCCGATTTGCGCTCCGTTCTTGTAGAGGTAATTTTTTTAATGCGCCTTGAAAGAGCTTTAAATGCCTCTTGTAGAGGCACCCATAGTCTATACTAAAAACATAATGAGGCTGCAAGCTTATGGTCACTAGAAGTGCATCCCAGTGGCCATAGGATAATAGCAGATCTCTCTCTCAATGGGTCTGTCAAAAGTGGTGGCAGAAAGTTCTGTTGTGGTTGCTCAACTGCTGTTCGTGTTTCAACAGTGGAGATAGCAAAAGGGGGGTATTCTGGAAGTGGGTTAGGGAAGGCTTTGGATACACCAGATCCAAACCCCTCTCCTTCCCTGGATATGCCCCTACAAGGGAAAAAAACATTCCAGCCCTGGAGTTGGTGTAAATTCCCTGTCCTTACAAATTGTCCCTTGAACCCTGTCTTCCTCAGCTGGGCTTATTTCTCATCTCAGAGCCTGATAGGGAGGAAATTAACCTAAAATAGCATAGGGGACATTTTCAGAGGATAATTGACTGTCTAAGGGCTAAGCACTCCCTCCTGCCCAGCCATTCTCCCTTGATAATGTCTGCTCCTGTATGTCATGGTCCAGGATTCTGACTCCTCATCTTCAGAAGCAGCAGCTCCTGAGTTAACTGTTCAAGAAGAGGACTCTGTTGCAGAAAGGTGTCGTGATGCTTTGACCTGTTCAGGCCCCAGTTCCCCAGGACGACCCCAGGGATCTGTCCCCGTGAGTCATATTGCCATCCTTGTACTTCTGAGAACTCCAGCCATGAATATACCAGCATGCCACAACCACCCCCATGTTGTCACTGTCTGAGGCTGCAAAAACAGACTAGGTCCATTCAAGAAAAAAGGCCTTAGTCAATGTGGAGGCGGGGCTAACCAGCCTAAAGGTACCCAAACCCCTACTTAATGCTCAGTCACTAACTGCTGCTTTTTTTATGCAGCAACCTACAGACATGCTTGTCTGGCTTCCAGGCCCAGCACCACATGGAGATTTCCATGGTGCTGTTCTATTTGCATTTATATTCTCCTGACTTTTCCAAGACCTTGGTGAAAATCCACTCCATAGTGGACACCCTGTAACCTGGGTCTCACAAAGTCTCACCATGACAGAGCAGAACACTGTATTGGCATTATGAGGCAGACAGTGGGGCTGAGAATTCATTGTTTATAACATGTAAGGCCTCTGATATTGTACTCAGCCACAGCTCCCAGAATTGTCAATAGGATGTGGGAATTATAATAAAGAAGTGCACTGAATATACAATGCTATTGCAACCCCAAATGCTTCCTTGAAATGGATAGGAGTTTATCGCAGCAGCTGTAAAATATAGCTAAAAATCTAAGCATGGCAATTGAACTGATTTGTGGATTGCACCCTTTTTGTACAAAGAACTGAAACTGTTCATGAGATATATGGTAAAAACAAGCCTAGTTTTACTCTGCAAACTCAGTGGGAAAATGATAACAAGCATAAAAAATGTGTGTGTGTGTATAAAACTATAAAAAAATCCTGCCACTTGAAGACAAGGTGTTTGGTCAAGCTCCAGAAAGCGAGGAAATTGGAAGCTCAGGCTGATATTTTAACAGACGTACCTCATAATTATAATGATGTTGTGCGATGTCACAAATTGCCTTTGCTTACAACTTACCCTTCATGCACCCAAACTTTTCCTAGCTTTTTCAGGCCCAAATCCAGATGGGGATGATGGAATGCCTAGGGCCAGCAAAGATGCTCCATATCCTTATCCTGTAATGCTTTATGAAGCATCTGAATCTTATTATCTTGCTAGAGGAACTCTCCTGTGAGTTGACCCATGCCTGTTTGCTGCTTATAAGCAAGCCCAATTTGTGACATTGCACAACATTATTACCGATTATGGGGCATATGTAAAGGCATTATTTTTATTAGTAGTAGTAGTAGCTCTCTGGGCGGTTTACAAAAATTAAAACCATAAAAACCATTCAAAATATAAAACAACAATAACATAAAAATACAATATAAGAACACAAGCAGGATAAAACCAAGCAGCAATGCAAAAATTGATACCAATTTAAAATACAAATTTAAAACAGCAGAGCTAAAAATTAAACTGATAAACTGTTAAAATTCTGAGAAAATAAAAAGGTCTTCACCTGGCGTCTAAAAAGAGTATAGTGTAGGTGCCAGGTGAACCTCTCTAGGGAGCTCATTCAACAGCCAGAGTGCTACAGCAGAGAAGGCCCTCCTCCTGTTAGCCACCTGCCTCACTTCCTTTGGCGGGGCTCACGGAGAAGGACCCCCGAGGATGATCTTAGTGTCCAGGCAGGTACGTATGGGAGGAGGCGTTCCTTCAGATAACCTGGTCCCAAGTCATTTAGGGCTTTAAATTTTAATACTAGCACTTTGAATCGAGCCCGGACCTGGACCGGCAGCCAGTGAAGCTGGAAAAGGACTGGCGTAATATGGTCTTGTTGGCCAGTTCCCGTTAACAGTCCAGCTGCCCTGTTTTGTACTAGTTGAAATTTCCGGACTGTTTTCAAAGGCAGCCCCACATATAACGCATTGCAGTAATCCAGACAAGAGGTTATCAGAGCATGGATAACTGTAGCTAGGCTATTTCTGTCCAGATAAGGACAGCCTGTACTTCCAATTTTCTGGTTTTGTAGAGCTTAAACTAAAATGAAATAGCCTTAACTCTGGTCTTAAACTGGCAGGTTTTTTTTTCCCTCATTGGATTTTCCTGGTGTTTAAAAACGGACATTTATTATTATAGTGTTCTGGGGGGGAAAAAACTAAAATGCAAAACAAAAACAAACAAAAACTGAGTAGATGTGTACAAATCAACAGATATCACTATATGTTCAGAATAGCTTACTTCTGAGTAAGTCTGCACAGGATTCCAGTATAACTTTTTTTTCCCTTTTCCTCCCTTTTTTCAGTGATCTATCAATCCATAAAAGTGATTCCCTCAGCCTTGAAAATTACCTCACTTTTAACTCAGCTGACTGTTTCCTGCTATCCCTGACCCAATGTCAGAATGCTGACAGGAACATTGGAATTACTTTCAAAACACTGGAGTACTGGCAGCATTTAGGTTCAGAGTGAAACTGAGCTTGCCAGACATAACTTGACCATGAATTGCTGCTATAGGCTTTCATGTGGCAGAAAAATGTTGATAACTTTGAAAATACTTCCCAGAATTTTACCAGACTGATGAAAGGCACACATCTTCAACAAACCTGAATAAAGTACAGCAGTAGTTTTCCAGAATTTAAAGAAATATATGATATGCTGAGCTGCAGCTTGGGAGTAAAAAGGTATAAATGTGTTAATTTTAGCACTTCCTGTATCTGTGGCAATTTGTATTGGATTGGTTTGAAATTTGGCACAATTGTAGACTTTGTAAGGAGGATTTTGAATGTTTTCTGAATAAACATATATAAGAATGTGCTGCTCAAGGGTAGAAGGCTGCAGTCCAATGAACACTTTCTGCCAAACACACTGAGGCTTTCTTCTGGGTAAACATGCATTCAACTGTGATTTATAAATAAGAATTATCCATGTTCAGAAGAGCCTTTTGTTTCTGAATGAGCCACTATTCTGGGAATGATATCTAAGTGGAAGAGGTAGCAAGCCTAGCTTTTTTGTGGGTTGCTAGTTCTGCATCCCTGTGGCAAAACTGACTGAATAAAAAACACACCTGATGTAGAGATGCGGCAGAAATACTTGCCTCAAGTGGATTGCAAAGAGCTCCATTTGGATCTACCCAAACTGGGTGAATGGGGCAGAAAATTGCAAATGAGGTTGAAATCGCTACAAACTGTTGTACACTGGAGCAAAAAAGACTCTTAACCTCACATCTACACTGATAGGGTCTGAAATAATGATGACTAGCTTGAAAAGAGATATTTGGACCATAGTAGATAATCAATGCAAATGCCAAAATGTGTAGTGGTGGTAAAAAAAAAAGAAAAGCAAATCCCATGCTGGGGGTTATTATAAAAGGGATTGAAAATAAAATTTTATTGCAAAGGCTTTAGATAAATCTATGCCACGGTGTGGCTACATTTGGAATACAGCGTATGTTTCTGGTTTGCCCTATCTCAAAATGGATATTGTCATAAAGCAGGAAAGTGCAGAACAAACAAACAAAATTATGTTGTTTTGCATCTGGGCTTCCTGGAAGAATTTGGTTGGCATTGTGGTTGTCTACTCTGATGTAGAGAATAATTGGTCTACCATTTAGGTCTTCTGGCTCATCCCTATCTCAGAGCCATGCTAGCTCTGTACATAATGTACATCTCTTGTGAAAAAGTGCATGGATATGATTTTAAAGGGTTTAGGATTACGGTCTTAATATAGCATGTATTTGTCTGGGCTGCCATGGGTGCATATTTATTTGAAAAAACGAAAGCTCAACCTTAGATCATTTTTGTGTGTTAGCTCACCTGGCAGAGAAATATACCTCATTTCCTGGTGATAAGCTTTTTACTGCCTTTATTGATCTTAAGTCTGCCTTTGACTTAGTCTCGAGGGAACTGCTTTGGTCCAAATTACACAAAAGTTCCATGGACAAGCGCCTACTGTTTCTCATCAGATGCTTGTGTAATCAGACCTCTAGTCAGGTCAGATGTGGGCAGCAGGGACTGTGACCGTAATAAATAATTGCTTGATAGTTACCTGTAATGAATTTTGTTCAAATTCTTGAACATTACCATGCTATAGGATACATTTCACCATTTAGCCAATATGTTTCTTAAGAGAGATAAATTGAAGAGCTCTGTATTTCTTTTTGCATAAGAAAAAGAGTTTCAATTCCTCCCTGTTGTATTATATTGATTGGGTTCACACAACACACTAACCTACACTCAGTGGTTAAGTGTGGGCTGTTGTTGAACCATAGGGTTTTATTGAACCGTAGGTTATTGGGTTGTCTGAACATAACACATTTTCCGCAGGGTGGCTTGTTAACATGCAGTGTGGCTTATTTTTCCTCAAATAAGCCACCTTGAGAACCCATGGTTCATTGTTGGCTTGTTTATGGTGATTAACAAGCCACCTTGCATGGTTAACAAACCACCCTGCAGAAAACATGCTGTGTTCAGACAATGTGATAACTTACTGTTCAACAACAACCCATGGTTCAACAATAACCTACACTCAACCCTGAGTGTGGGTTAATGTGTGAACCCAGCCATTATCTAGAAGGATGAATACAACACTTGGATCTAATAAATCTTGACATTTTATTATGGGCCTGCCGTTGATCCGTTGTGTGGGTAAAGCTCTTCCTATCTATGCTATCTATTTTAATTTCCCCTTTGATTAACAAAGTACATGTTTGCTAATTTGCTTGCTGACTTTTTATCTATTTATTGCTACCTTAAATTATGCATGTGATTAGGTTGCAAGGGCTAGAACAAATACATCTTATCTGTAGTTAGCGCAACAGAATTCTATAGAATAACTTGCTAGAATTTCATTTCTTCTCCCCAGTATTCAAAGAAAGTGATTTCCTTAAGTATATCAAAGCACAGAGGGCAATATCTCTGTTTGGCAGAGTAGAACAAATAAGATTAAGTTGTACTTGAGAGGCTTTTGCAACCTGCATGACTGATCACTGATTTTAACTACAGTTTGGAAAGAACCACTGGATTGCAGCGGGAGTAAAATGTGGCAAGTGTTCCTCCTGCAAAATACAAAAGCTCTGGCATCACTTTTTAGATACTAAGGGCACAATCCTTTGCATGTTTAGACAGAAAAAGTCTTACAACTTCCAGCATTTCCCAGACTTTTTTCTGTCTAAAATTTCATAGAATTGTATGTTTGGTGTCTTCACCAGTCCGCTGCATTTCCATGCTTGCTGCAGAGGAAGGGGCTTCACTTCCTCTGAAGCCAGCATGGCATCCAAGGAACAGATTGCCCCACTGCCATCTTTTACCAGTCTGCTCACTTGCATGGAGGGAATTCCATGAACTCGCCTGCATGGAATTCTTGATCACCAGTAGTGACGTGGTGAGCAGTTAAATAAAAGACTGGTTTATAAATTTAGAGCTGAAATCTTCCTTCAAATGCTGTCATGTTTAACTTTCTAAGGGGAAGAAAGGGGAAATTAATTTGGATTAGATTAGATTTCTTCGAAAGAACTCAAAGAGCATCCTTGATAATATGTAATTCTTAAGACTGTACTGATCACAGTTTCCCACTTCATTCTGAATCATTACTTGGGTCATCATTACAGACCTTCATATGGGCCCTAAAGACTTCTTTATTTACCTTGGCCTATGATTGGGTCAGAACTTTATTCGGTGCTATTGTGTAAATGGTGTTATTTTGTTTCAATTGCTAATTTTGATGTTATTTTTGTCATCAGTTTATGACTGAAATAATCAAAAGATTTGGTGACATGGACACCATTAATGTTACAATAGCTGTTACAACAGTTTCCCTTTTCAATATGGGTAAATTGTTGTTTGGTCTAGTGCTTGAATTTGGATGAATTGCCAAATTAAAAACAAAGGTAGGCTACTTCAAGTACATCTAAAGATGGCTATTCTGAATGATAGATTGCTTGTTAAAATTACACTGTAAGCTTGTGAAATTTTAAATAGCATCTAGATCCTTCTAGGCAGTAAAACAAGGAATAATAATAAACAGGAGAACTTGACCACAGCTTACTGGTTTGTGCTCTATTTACTGAAATAAGAAAGCTAAAATTAACTCATGGTCATCGTGAAAAAAAATCTGTCGGTTGCAAAAATAAATAAATGATGCATTACTCATGCTATACTCCGAGAGGATATGTACTATGGTAGCACAACAAATCAGATAAAAATTAATTTTAGGAGAAGAAAATATCTCCTTATTAGAGCATCAGGACACTTTTTTAAAGTATACCAAATTTTAAAATAGCTTGTTGGTTTTGTTTTATGTAACATATAATATTTTAAGATGTCTGTTTTAAGCAAAGTTTTGGGAGGCACAGAACAGTGCAGGGGGATGGGGAAATCAACAGAAATTGCCATCTAGTCACATGATTTCAGGATCCAAGCCAATGACTGGATTCGGACAATATGATAAGCATCAGTGGGTTAAAGAGTCAACAGTGGGTTAAAAAGTCAATGATTGGTTATTTTATTATCTATCAGGACTTTTTCACACCACAGTTTGTTATTTGGCCCAAATAACCAACACAAATAACCAATGCAGAGTTGATTATTAGAACAACCATTGATTATCGTGTCATCTGTCAGGCACCGTCTACTATTTTGGCACACAGTTGGTTATTTTTGACAACTACAGAGTCCTCTGGCAAGAGTGACCAAAGCGGTGGCTGCCACCCCTGACCAGCTGGCAGAATTCACTGGGCGTGGGGGAGAGGGCAGGGGATGTGTTAATCAAACACACCGTTGACTCATAGTAAATTCGATGCTGGCCTTAAATCTCACCATAGTTGATTATAATCATGGTGATGTGGGGAATACCCCCTTGATAATGAACCGTGGAGTTGACTATAACCCACCATTGACTATGGTGTTGTCCGAACACAGCCATTGATTGTTCTTGGGAACAGCCTTATTAGCTATTTAAAGATACATCTGCTATTGAAAATGACTGAAAATGGAAACACAGAGTGGAATCAAGCAGAGTTGGGAGAAATGGATCAATATTTTTATGCAGATTTGAAATTAGAGCTGAAAACTGTTACCAAGCAACAAAAGGGTTAATCAAGAGCAAATATACCAATGAATGGAATATTCATAATTTTACTGAAAAAAGTAAACTAAGTTTGGCTTTGAGTGTTTGTAAAATTTTGTTTTGTTTAGACAAGTTATTGCACTGTGGAATACCAGGATTTGTTTAAGGAATCCAGTTTTTCAGGTGATCATACAATCCAGATAAATTAGTAGGTGCCTCTAGTTATTCATCTCCGTAGAAAGGCACTATTTGCTCTCCCTGACAATTTCAAGGCAGAGCTTGCAAAGATGAAAGCTTTACATGACATACAGATAATTGAAGTGCCAGCAGTGGGTGGGTGAGCTGTCTTGTCAATCCAGACCCTTCTTACTTACCCCTCACTTCCTCCACTCACTTCAGTGCAGAGATCCTGATATGCTTAAAGCAGAGTGCTCCATTACTTGCGAAAGCTGGTGATTGGAAGGAACAGGAAAGAGAAAGGAGCATGTGGACCTGTTGCCTGTTCTTGGCTCCTTAAACTATTGTTTAGTTTAGAGCTGCAATATATATATATATATATATATATATATATATATATATATTGCAGCTCTATTGACATCCCTTGGATCCAAACATATATTCAGCTGTTCTTTATCCCCCCACCCCCCTAACCGTTTTACAGTGTTCTGGTACAGTTGTAGTCAGAATGCTGACAGGAGCTTGTTCAGTGCATATGACTTCAAATTTGAAGTGGCTTCTGGTTTGTTTCCAAGCCCAATTAAAAATGCTGGTGATCACCTTTAAAGCCCTAAATGGTTTGGAACAAGAAAATTTGAAGGACTGCCTCCTTCCACATGATTTGCCTGCCCACTGAATAAATGTCCTGCAGCTGATGGCTAGCTGTGGCAGGGCCTTAATGGTCGCAGTACCCAGATTATGGAACTCCCTGCTGTAGTGGATTTTGGGGAGGGGGCTCCCTGGGAGCATTTCAATGCCTTGCAAAACTTATGCTGTTTTGCTCTGGCTTTTTAGCATGGATTTGCTCTTTCCTACTTTAATTTCTATTGCTGAATTAGTTTTTATGCTGTTAAAAATGTTATTATTTTTATTGTGGTATTTTTGTTTTAAGGTTATAAATTATATTAATTTCTAATTATTGAAGACCACTTTTGACAATATATACCAATCTACTTAGATGATCATTGCATAGATATGAGAAGATGCACTCTGGTTCACTAAAGCTTCTGCCACTTAACTGTTAATTTTTAAGATGCCACAAGACTCTCGTTGTTTTTGCTGCAGCTGCCTAACATGGTTGTCCTTCTGTAATTTATTATGTGAGACTCTTCCAAAGAATGGCATGATCATTGACATCAGGGAATATGTATTTGAGTTTATTAAGTTGTCTTGTTTCTGAGAGATTATAACCTTCACTGGAGGATTTAAGCCTGACAAAAAGAAAGTTCAGACACTTTCTGGGAATAATTAAATTATGTGGTGGCATTTACATCTTCCATGCATAAAAACAACACGTCTGAAGAAAGTTTTGGAACATAAGAGTGAGCAGAACTGGGATGTGCAACAGAAGGAATTGTGGATTATTATCAAACAGAAATTTACTCAAAGCCAGTATTACAGTTTTGTGCTCTACAAAAGCCCATCAGAATTTCAGTGAATGCAACCCAGTCTGAATTAGTAGTAATTCTGTAGAAGCACGATGAATACTGACAACTGCTGCCATATGTATCAAAATCAATTTACTGATGCAGAAATCAGATGTGTAAAACATTGAGAAAGAATTGTCTGGAACCTTCCTTGCTTTTGCATACTTTCATCAGCATATTTATGGCCAGTCAGTTCAGGAACTGACCATAAACCTTCATTGTTTATCAAACTGCTGAATGCTTGGATCTTATGGATTCAAAGAACGATGATCAGACTACAAAAGTAGACTTGGTCGTCACCTACACACCAGATGAATTTGGTATTATTACTTTTAAGTACTAATATATCATTTTTCCTGCCCCCAAGGCCCTCAAAGTGATGTACGATAAAATCACAACACAAAAAGAGAAACAAAAAACATCATTCTTTTAAAAAAAACACAGAATGAACACAATTTTTAAAAACCAAAAACCTAACCAAACAATACAGTTTTTGCTGCTTGTTCAAAATACATCTCTTTGTCTCAGTATCTACATTTTGCAGCCTTTCCTTTTTATTTATAGAGGGAATGTTTTAACATATTTCCATATTTCTTATCACCAGCACCCATGGTTAACAAACAGCCTAATCCTATAAATGTCAGAAATAAGTTCCATTGAGTTCAAGGTGGCTTACTCCCAGGTAAATGGGAATAGGATTTAAGCATTTGTATGAGAATACAGGAAGTTGAACACTGGACAATTTTGTCTTTTGCCAGTGTTGCTCCTGCTCTCTTTCCAGTGTTGCTCCTGCTCTCTTTCCAGTGTTGCTCCAGTGTTTGTCCTCGCAAAAATCTAAATAGCAAACAAAATTAAAACGCCCATCACTGGTAGGCCAAAGCAAGGTTTGGTAGTTACTGGGCTGAAAAAAAAATCCAATCTAAAAAACAAATGTAAAGCCTTAAAAAGAAGAAGGGAAAAAAGCATTGCTACTTAATCTTTCAGTCTTAACTCCTCTGCTTTGCTTGACCCAACTCCAGCACAGCACAGCACATCAATCCTATCTAGCCTGCGTCTTCCACATGTGACTTTAGTCAGAGAAACTGAAAGCCCAGAAGTTTCAATTACGTTTTGTTTGTTTTAAATCATCGATTTTTTTATCCAACCTCAATAGGAGGGTTGCTGAGTGAAACATTGTTGAAAGAAGCAGGCAGGTGATCCTTAATAGGCGTTGTGAGAGTGGCAGAAGTCCCTGCAGGCCAGGAGGTGCAACTGCAAGCTCTGAACCATAAAGTCTATCATCATAGCCACATATTAACATGCACAATTTGGGGCTTGGGTTAGACTCTGCTTGACAGTACCGTCATAGCACTGCTCACATAAATGTAGCTACAGCACTGAAGCTTGTTTCACTTAAGGGATATTGTTAGAGCAAACACAAAAGCATTAAGCTAGAAGTGTCTTGCAACTCACCAAAAATGTTACAGTATGAGTCAATGGATAAGTTTGCCAAGTTTAATGCCTTAAACGTGAACAACATTCAGATGCAACCAGCATTTTTTTGGTCCTTCTATAAGAGGGATGGAAGGGGACTGTGAATGAAAGAAAGAGAGAGAGGAACAATGTGTAAATGTATTTTAACGACAGAGGAGGAGGGCGACTGATATTTAATAATAACAGAGAGAATTAGGAGCCATATTGTCATGCAAGGAACCTGATTGGGTAAAATGTAATGTCATGGGCCTCAGACTTTCCAGTGTGCAGCTGAGTATTCTGATGAGGACTTGGCACAGGCTACTTTCTCGGGGGTAGGAAAGTCAGTGGTTGCATTTGGACAACACATTAGTGGGTTGAGTAGCCAACTCACAGTTGGTTATTTTGTGGGTACTTCCCACACAACATATTCCTACACAACTGTGGGTGGTTGGGGCTGGCGTTGAGTGGACTAATAGTCAACCCAGCATTTGACTGACACAGCCCCCACTCCTCTTCCCACCCTCCCTCCTCAGTCCTCCCAGTTCTATCCCAGCAGCTTTTGCAAGTTGTACCAGTTGTAGCAGAGTGGCAGCCACTGCTTTGGTTGATCTTGCCGCCTGCCTCTATGGGCTTGTGTTTTAACCCACTCACCACATGCCATTAACACACTCACCCCTCCACACAACACTTTAAACAGCTGGCTTCGAGCTAAAGAACTTGCAAGCCAGTTGTTTCTCTCAGTTGCTTATTTGGGCAGAATAGCATACCGTCAGTAGCTTGCAAGTGGCGTGTTACCCTCCACACAACACAATAAGCAACACAACTGACTATTGTTTCCCGCCCCCTCAGTTGCTTAATGTGTTGTCCGAATGCAGCCAGTGCCTTATTTAGAGTGCTCATGGCCAGAGGACACAGCCCTGCCATCGTCCTCTGGCTCGGGATGAGTCCCCAGCAGAACCTCCATTTTCCCAGTTTCGCAGAAGTATGAGAATTTCAGGGCAGCTTTCCCCATTGTGTTAGTTGCCTTGTGCAAGTGTTGGTTTATGCTAGTGCAGTGTCATTTGGGCTAGCACTGGACACCACTGAATACTACTCCTAATTAACAGATGCTTTGGATTTTAGAAAAAGATGTGTCAATGGGTAAATATCCATATGGACAGGGAAACAAGAGTTAAATATGACATTCAAGTTCTAGAAGATGATTAACACAGATAGGAAAAGCTATGTTCAGACAAACAGAGATGGAGTATTCAAACGCAATGAGGATTTTTTGAATGATTCAAATGCTAAAAAGCTTCTTTAGCTGTGCTAGCTGATGATGCAAATGCGGTATTTAAAAAAACGCTTTGTGATTTCTCCAAGACTGTTTTAAGTTAATGTTTTAAAGTCTTATCTCAAATATTACAATATTAGATTCTGGAACACATTTCTTTTTTCAGGTATTGGGTATGTGAACAACTAAAACAGACAAAGACTAGTGGGGCTCCTCATTTTTTTAGAGGCATCCATTGATGGCCTTTTTTTTAGTATTATAAATTGCTTCTGAGCAATTCAGCTGTTTGGCTGAAACCAAATAGTGCAAAATGCAAATTAGTGATCCTTGGTGTCCCCAAGCAGTTCAGAAAATCAATTTATAATACTCTGTGAAGACTGACAGGGAAAACCTTTATAAATATATTAAAATGACAGGAAACCTTCTAGGGTTTATAATATATTATTTATACTGCATAAAGCCAAGTAGTTCAATAAGAGAGAGCAGCAAAGAGGTATATGAAACTGAATTTTAAAGACGGGATTACCACTGATGGAAAAAACTTAAGGAATTTAAAATACAGTATTTGTTCAGAAGAGGATCCAAGGAACTGAGGTTTTGATTTTGTAAACTTTGGGGTAATATTTTCCCCACTTCAGAGAGATACAGATTTATTAACTTTTATGTGAATTTACAAAAATCATGATTTCTTGTCACTGTAATCTTGTCTGATATTTATCGGTGACTGCAAGTGATCGTTTTAAGTACTTCTAGTCCGTTGTCCACTAGACACCTGTAATATCCTTACAACGACACATACTGGGTGTATTCGCATGATCATAGGGGCCAATGGCATCGTGGAGCCACACTACGGAATAGGTTGGGGAAACAATGAGCTGGCTCCCCATGACCACACAACCATGCTTGCACAGCGCAGTCTACCTACCCTCCGAGAGGCACACCCCTCTGAAGTCCTCCCAGCCGGGCAGCTGCACATCCCAGCGGCCACTGTGGTGGAAAAGGGATCCTGGTGGCTCCACTATGTTGCTAGGAAGATCTCAGCCATAAAGACCTGCTGAGTGCAGCAGAATGGGGATGATGTTTTCAGCTGCTCTAGGCACCCATCTCTGTGGTGCATCCCCATTACCAATGTGTATCCACCACAGGGCCCTTTATCTCTGCTGTGCAGTAAGCCACCGTGGGGCGTTTACCCTTACTGGGTTACAAGGTTAGGTAATTAATAGGGATGTGCACAGTCCAAAAAATTGGATCGGAATCAGAATTGTTGTTGCGGATTGGATCGGAGGTATTGCAGATCGGATCCGATTCCAATCTGAAAATCAGATATCCGATTTTTGGATCAGATGCCTTTTAGTCTCTTTAGACTTGATTTTGGAGGGGGAAAAGCCTGTATCTTTGGTATTTTTAAAGACAGAATCATGAAACTTTGTACAAGTGCAGATGGGATGTTGCCAGTCATGTGCCCAGAATTTCAGACACAGGGGTGTAGGCATTACTTGTAAGTAAGCCTTCAAAAGTCACTTTTTCACCAGTCATCTGTTCCTTTTTCAATTTACTCTTGTGTTTCAGGGGCACGTTTAAAATGGGTTTTTGGCAGGTAAGAACGTAGACCATGTCCCCAGTTGGGGAGCGCACTGAAGGGCTGTACGTACGTAGCTCTACCCCCTTTTGCAGACACAGGGGCACGGTTTAACTGAAATGGATCTGTGAAAAATGGGTTTACCCATTGTATGCAAACTGCAAAGTGCTTTCATTAGATCCCGCCCCCAGAAACTGAACTCAAACTTGGCCCAGGTCATTCTAACTTCAATACTAGGGAAGATACTAGAAAAGATACTAGAATTGATAATAAAGAATTTGATTTGTAAACATATCGATGGCTGCAGTGATTAGTATATGTCAAAATGGGACTATCAAGAATAAATCCTTCTAGGCTAATCATAGTACCCAATGTTCTGTATTTGACAGGGGAATCAAATGTATCAGTACAGGATGAGGAATACATCAGTACATGTGAAAAGGATCTCAGGATTGTAGTTGATCACAAGGTGAACATGCATCAGCAGTGTGATGCAGCTTCAAAAAGCTAATGCAGTTGTAGATTGTAGTAATAGAACCATAGTTTCAAAGTCATGAGAAGTAATAATTCCGCTTTATTCTGTAGTAGTTCAACCTTATTTGGAGTATTGTGTCCAGTTCTGGGTGTTACACTTTAACACATTGGAATGGGTTTAGAAGGCAAGGCAGATGGGCAGTGGTGTAGAAAATGAAGTCTTATGTGACAATGTTGAAGGAACTAGGTATGTTTAACCTGAAGATGACTGAGCAGGGGACATGATGGTACTCTTCAAATACCTCAAGGGCTCTTGTGTAGAAGGAAGAAAAGACTTGTTCTCTGCAGAGAATAGTCCCCTAAATCTACAGGAGGATAGATTTCAGTTGAATGTTAGGATAACATATTGGTTGTAAGAGCACTTTGATGATGGAATACTTGTCTGGGGTGGTGGGCTCGCCCTCATTGGAGGGACCCATCTCTTGGGGATGCTCCAGCTCTGGATTTTCAGGGCTAAGCAGGGGTGGGAGGTGGACTAGATAGCCTTCTAGGCCCTCTCCACCTATATGATTCAATGTTTTGTTTTGTTTTTGCTTGATTCGCTTAATTAAAGCACCATGTACATGGAAGGTGCTATATAAATAATAAATAATTAGGGCTGCACAAGCCTTGGACCTCGGATTCGGAAATCTGAATCACAGAGGTCTAGGCCCTACAACTCCCAGCATGCAGTGCCTGGGAGGGCTGTACTTACCAGGGCCAAGGAACAGAGGACATATGGGTACTCGCCGCCGCCATTGCCTCCTCATCCACACCATCACCAACTTCTCAGCGCCATTGCCTCCTCCTGCGTGCCATTGCCCATTCCTCAGCACAATCACTTCCTCCTATGCTCCGTTGCCCGCTCCTTAGTGCAATCGCCCACTCCTCGGTGCGATTGCCTGGCTTTCTGGCACAATCACCAGCATTTCCATGAGATCTGCCTCTACTGCTGCAATCGAGAATATACCATTGACCCTGGAGGGGTCCTCACGTGTTCCGCAGTGCCCTGCAGCCACCTGCTTCCACCAAAAACCGCCCACTTCCTTTACCAGAGTGGGCAGCTCTTGGGGAAGCAGGCAGCCGCAGGGCACTTGAGGAACATGCGAGGACCCCCTCCAGGGTCAATGACGTATTCTCCATTACAGCAGCAGTGGGCGATCATGCGGAGAAGCCAGCGATCGTGCCAAGGAGTGGGTGATGGCACGGAGGAGGAGGCAATGGCGGCAGCGAGTACACGTATGCCCTTTGTTCCTGCACCCCGGTAAGTACAGCCCTCCCAGGCACTGCATGCTGGGAGTTGTAGGCTGTATGGGGGCCTAGGGCTGTGCAAGGAAATAGTGGATATGCCATAAAATGGTCTCCGTGATTCGGATTTCCAAATCCGAGGCTTGCACAGCCCTAAAAATGATGATGACGACGACGATGATGATATTATTTATTCTTCCTAAATGCAAATCTATAGAATGCTTCCGTTGCACTTTTTACTTGTGGATACTTGATTTCAGAATTCACATTCTGCTGATTTTTCTGCCCACAGAATGAGAACTGGGGATTCGCATAATTCAGCTGAGCTCCAGTTTGCAGTATCTGAGGAGAAGAATGTATTTTTAATGAGCCAGAATTGGCTCTTGCATCTTACAGGGTTTTGCAGAATGCATATTTAATTTCTCCTTGTCAGCAGACAACTGATTTGGGGAAGGCTTTGAAAGAGGGGGAGTTGTGCTGCTGGGATAAAAGACAATCATGGGAGTAGGAGGAACCATCCTGGCTTCTTCCCCGCTGCTGCATGTGAGACCATAATTTGCATAAGCAGTCTGCGTGGCGGCAGGTGCAGTGCTTTCTGAACTTGGCACATGGAGGTTGCTTCGGACCCACCCTACAACCTATGACGTATAGTAGGGTGGGTATGAAGCCATCCCTGTCATATCATGCGCTGGGTTTGAACGACATGGCAAACCGCGCTGCTGTGCTGGTGTATATACAAATTATAGTTGGCCCTGCGATCAAATGAACATCCCCAATGTTGCTATTTTGCAATCCGTTGGAGCCTGATGTTGGGAAATATTGTGAAGATGTTTTTGTGAACAAAATTGGATTTCATTATCTTTGCATAAGTCCATAAAACTTGCTGTAAAGTTTTAAGAATGGACAATTGTGGATATACTAAGCTTTTCTTCTAACCCTTTCTTTATGACACCCTTCTGCTATTTTAGTTTTTTATGTTTAACTTCCACAAGGATCTTTTGGTTCCCCCCCTCCCCCATTGTGTTTTTGATTAAAATGTGTGTCCTTCAGTCATCTGAACCACGTGTGTGCGTGCATGGTTTTTATATTTTACTTCTTCAGGAAAGGTATAACTTTATAATAATGGGGTGTGTGGGAAAACTATATTTATGCTTAGTATGTTAGGAAAGTTGTTAGCACTGCAGTATTTTACTCAGAATTTCCTATCATAAAAATGTCTCAGTAAGAATTTCCTATCATAAAAACGTCTCCGTAAGATGCTTGTACAATCTGTAGGAATTTGAGTGCAAGTTCTCTCAAAACACATACAAACCCACCAGAATCCAATGATCTTTTTATCCACGCTCACCATGGTAATAGGGGAGCCAGCCTCTGGCAGAGCAGATAAGCCCAAGACTTTCAATGAAACTGGAGCAAGAAAGAGAAAGGGGATGAATCCCATCCCTCCCAATGCCAAAGTTTTACTGAAGCCTGGGTTTCTGTTGGCTCTGTGATTGCTAGGAACAAGTGCAGATTCGGGTTCAAACCTCAAACTCCCTTCTGAATGAAGCTCAAGCTGGACCTGGGAGGCAGAGGTTCGTGAGATCATCTTTAAACATAGAACACAAAAAGTTGAGAGCTATGCTGGATCAGACCAAGGATCCATCTAGTCCAGCATTCTGTTCACATGATGGACAACCAGCTCCCTATGGGAATCCCACAATTAGGACATGAGAACATCCTCCTAGTCATATTCCTCAGCAATTGGTGTACATAGGCATACTGCCTCTGATACTAGAGTAGCATCTAGCTATCTGGATTTATATCAGACTGCCTAAGGACTCTGTTACTAGATCTCAATGAGGAAACTGCTCTGTTCTGTTCTCATCCTTCCTCTTACAGAGGATAAGCCCTTTGTTTTGATTGCTGTTACACCAAAGGTAAGCACATAAGAGCCATGCTGGATTAGACCAGGGTCCATCTGATCCAGCACTTTGTTCACACAGTGGCCAACCAGATGCCTGTGGGAAACCCAGAAGCAGGATATGAGTACAACAGCACCCTCCTGCCCATGTTCTCCAGCAACTGGTATAGATAGACATACTGCTTCTGATACTGGAGGTAGCCGGTAGCCATCAGGACTAGTAGCCATTGATAAGTGTATCCTCCATGAATTTGTCATCCCCTTTTAAAGCCACCAAAACTGGTAACTTTGCATGCAATAGACATTCCAGTCTTGGACTGCCTGTCTGATGCAGAGGCAGAGGAAGCTGATGCACTGATACTTCTCCCTACAAGCAACAAGCTGATGGTGGGGAGGTGTGTGGGGTTGCTTACTGGTCGATGGACACTCTGAGATCAAAGCGCATATTATCACAGAGGTAAAACAAGCCAATGTACCCCAGCTTCTCACTTCGAGTACCAAGCTGAAGGGAGGAGGCAGAAGTTCATGGGCTGTCTGCATGATGGGTGCTCCGAGACTAGAATGCATATTAGCACAGCAGCAGAACCAGCCTTTGTCCCCTCCAGCTCTGAAACTGTTAGGAACCAGGGCTTGTTTTACATACTTCCCTCCCCAGCTCCGAGATCAGAGCTGGAGAGAAGAGCAGGAGATTTCCCCCTTATCTTGTGCTGCATCTCAGATACATTGCACACGGTCAGGGGCAAGACCCAGCAACTTGGGAGAATTGGGTTCTGTCTTCAATAAATCCAGCTAAAATCTGTTGCACTTGTGTAGCCTATTGGATCTTTTGACTATAGCCATTTTGCTGCATCTGTCCCTGACAGTCCTATTATTTCAGCTGTTTAAATTTGCCCCCTTGGAGATATTTTACTTGAAGTTTCTATATAACTATTCACACATCTCTTTTCCTCCTGAGACTTTCTACTCCCTCTACATTATTTTTGCTCTGGGCCTATTGTTTCTTTTGTTCCTACTGTCATAGAAAACCTAACAACCTAAAGCCCTAAAGCCCTTACAGGATTTATCCCTGGAGCCAGACTGAGCAAACATCCAGACATACAAAGATTCCCAAAAGAAATAAATTCTCAGAGACAAAAAGGGGTGGGGACCATTTTTTTTGGATTGGGGAAATATCAGATTTCAGCAGAAGTTATGATCAAGGGATAGATGGACTTTTGAAAGACTTGCACCGTTTGCATTAAGTGATGCTATAAATACGTTTTAATCTATAATGCATTATTTATGAAAACTGCTGATATGAAGTAGAGGGCAGAAGAGAGATGTTTTAAAATTGAGTGTGCATGTTCTAGTCAGTCTTGAGTTTTCATTTAGCTTTGCTTTAGACTTCTGTGCTTGTGCTACTTGAAACACGCATCTGGGTTTTTCTTGAGCTCTTTGTGTCCGGTTGTCAAACTTGGCTCCTGGGTGAGACAGAAGCAAAAGGGCAATGCAGAGGCAAAACAAGTCTGTCAGCACAAGTGCAGCAAAATCAGAACCTCATAGTTGCTATGGACAGCAAATTAACCTATCCTAGAAACCTTTTTATCAGTGGTCAGGGTCCGTGCTTTCATAGTGCTAATGCATTTTCCAACATATGCTAAACAAACTCAAGAAAGACGATCACCAATAGACACAATTAAAGGTGATCACTGGCCTAACCTACATCAGGCAGGATATTGCACTATGAAAGCGGTATATGATATGTCTCAATGGGCCCCAACAATTGCCAGTGCACTTCAATATCGCTATAAAGCAGGAGTGTGGCTCCTGCCTCTTATATACTGCTTTCATAGCACTTTCATATTGCAATATCCTGCTTGGTGTAGATAGGCCAGTGATCACCTTTAAATTTTCCCTCATTGCCCTGTCTTAGTATGTATTCTTTTACGTAAATACTTCTTCCTATCAGAAGTAGGTCTTGGGGTTTTATGTATTTTTATAATTTATTTAAGAAGTGCTAAAGTTGGGCAGTTGCACCAGCACACCCATAACACTGTAAATACCACAATAAATGTAATTCAGTTTTCCCAAAATAAAAGACAGTGTTGATGGTGAACTTTGAGATGGGATTGTTCAATAGCCTAACTAACTTCTAATCATTTATATTAAATTATTTATGTTATGTGTTATCCCTGCAAACATAATTTAATGTATTTTTAATATTACAGCCCCCTGAAGAAGGCCTTAAAAACAACACAGGCCGAAACGTGTTGGGCTTTGAAATTAAGTATTTTAGCATCCTGAGAACCTGCTTCTCCCCTTTTTTGCCCTTAAACTATGCAATACCTATATTGAGTGGCAACTATTAAGGCTATGCTAGCTAATAATTTTTAATAAGGAATTGATCATTTATTAATTACCAGCCATCTCAGGGAGAGGACAATAAAGTCCTCTGTATTGGTTGAACTGCGACCCATTTCCATTTTGGACCCTCATAGTCCAGAAGTGTCTGCTCAGTGACCATCCTAGTTGGTTCCTCCCATGGGAGTTGAAGTCCAAAACATTTGGAGGTCACCAGGCTGGGGGATGCAGCAAGCCCATTATCCCAGTGGTTAATCCGGCTGTGACATTAAGACAAATGTGTATTAGAAACAACATTGTATTAAATTGTATTAAAGATATTCATACTAATAAAGATATAGCCTTATTGTGTATTTGTAATTGTGAAACTAAATCATGTAGCTAGTTATATATTACTGTTCTGGGGGGTGGGCACAATCCAGCAAAAATTAAGTACTTTTTAAGTCCCCATTGAAATCAATATCAAGTGTTTAACATCAGCAAAATTGGGTCCTTGCATTCTTGAAATATCAGTGCAAAAGCAGTATACTGCATATGTTGACTTCTTCTTTCTTTCTTTTCTTTGATTTTGCTGTGAGGGTTTTGTTGAACCGGCTGCTGTTGTTGTCTTGGTCTTCCACTATTATTAAAAATGAAACGGGCAATGTTTCACGGTGTGATATATACGACAGTTGTGGGGAAAAGTTTGTCCCCTATGGTAACTAATGGGGGTAAAAGGTCAGCTGTTTGTCTGTAGTTGATTAATGGCAGTAGTTTGACAGCAAATTAAATGTCACATAAAGTTGGCAAATGATACAACAAATCAATACTTAGTGAGAAAAGCTGATACAATTATTCTGGCAATCAACACCATTAGGTGCACACAACTTGATTTAAGGCATATTGTTTGCTATAGAGCTTTTCACGGAAAATGGTTTGAATGTTCAAAAGACCCCCCAAAGTATTCAAGTGGATAGGCAATAACTAAAGCAATCCCCGGCAGATTGTGTTTTCATGAAGTAGCTGATGACGCTGTTGAAAGTTGAGAGTAGATGGCAGCCATCTGCCTATTAAAAGTCAGCAGGAGATATCAGGGCACTCTCACCTAACTCTTAAAGTTCAGATAAAGGGCAGTTTAACTTAGCATGAGATGCAGTCATTCTATACAAGACTGACCCACATAGTTACTGTTCACAGTTCATCAGTGTCTTCATTCCAAATAGCTATTCCCAGGCCTTTTATCCACCATTTGCAATAAGTGAGAAATCAAGTCTTGAATCGAACTAACAAGGTGCCAGTGTAGAGGTGGAAACCATAATCAGCCTGGGCAATGTTTGTTTTGTTATGCTTTTAAATTATACTGCAACGTACCCAAAGGGGATGGCAACTTCTCAAATTATTCCTAAATTCAGTGGAATAAAATATCCTGAAAAAAATGTCACAGTTTTCATTTCTGGATTTTACATAGAAATCTGTAGGATGTAATCCTAAACACACTTAACTTAGAGCAGCCTTCAGCCTAGTAGCTTCCAGATGTTTTGGACTACAATTTCCAGGATTCCTGACTATTGGCCATTCTGGAAGGGGATGATGAGTGTTGAAGTCCACAACATATGGAGGGCACCAGGTTGGGGAAGGCTGACTGGAGAGTAAGTTCCATTGAGGATCTTATTAATGAGTAAAGATGCTTAGGAGTACACAGTGCACATTGTTTCGTTTACTGCTTTTTCAAGTTGATAAAGGCTGGGCTGGGAATATATTTCATTTTTTTCCAATTCAAAGTTTATTGTACTAGTCAAAGGCCATGAAAATACATCAAAAGAAAAATATTTATACATATATGCAATATTTTTTCTTTTTTTCTTTTTACTCTTAGGACCTATTTTATACACTATAATATCCTAATTTTAGAATTCTTAGTGAGGTTGCTGTCTCAAGATTTATAAAAAAAAATCTTTATTCTTGGAGTTTATTTTACATGCTGTTTTTTATTTATATTTTAACATTGTTTTTGACAACTTTGTATACTATTACTATATCACCATATAGTATGTTTACCACCCGGGCCCTGTTTCAGTGAGCTTCAACCAAAAAATTATTGCCCAACTTAGTTCAGAAATCAATATTGGCCGACTGTGATTCCATGACAGGAGAAATAGAGTTAGTAGAGAATGAGTATTGGATGGATCAAGAAACTGCAGATTTACCCTCAAGCAACAACTTTGGCTCACTAAATGGTGTCAATGCAGAGTCAATAGCAGGAGATATTGTCTTTCAGGAGGGAGATCCAGCCATATGCTCTTTTAATGAATTTGCAGCTAACTGGTCAATTGATCCAGCAGTTACAGAAGGAGAAGGAGACTGCCCATCACCCTTGGAAATACAAACCACCTCAGATAAAGAAACATTAAACACACCCAGGAAGAAATTAGGTAAAGATGATCCAGTAGATACAAAGACCGAAACCACTACACCATGTGGTCTATTAAGAGACCAGTCTTTTTTATCTAAGCAAACAGCAGAGAAAACATTTCATAAAATGGATGTGTTGCAACAGGAGGTTTCAGGCCTGAAAGCTATTATTGGAACACTGGTTGGGTTAGTAGAGCTTGGGATTTTGACAGTGGCGCTCCAGATGGACTTGCTTACCCAGGGAAGGAAGGATGTAGTCTGGTGGACCACCATGTTAAGGACATGTCAAAGGTTGATATATTCTCTACAGATTCAGTATTTAAAGAACTAAATAATATCTTTCAAGATTGGAAAACCATCTCAGAAACATGCCCTCACGCTAACCAAATTAATTTCACCCCGTCTGATCCAAGGCTGTTGTTCACTGATGAGTACTCTGACTTTGCCCCCGACATCACCCAAGTGAAAGACAGTAGTACTCTGTTAAATTCCACAAAATTAGGCACTAATATCAGACCAATAGATCAATTGTTGGATATTTCACAACAGTCCTCTACCCTTCCCGTTGAGAGCACTGGGCGATCAGTTGCATCCCAAACCATAGTGAATAGGGAGGGAAATCTATTTCAAAATCTGTTTCAAACATCTTTAGTTGCTAGCTGGCATCACATTTGTTAAGGAACTCTAGTAAGCATGTATTTGGTATTTTGCCAGCCTAGCCTAGGGTTGGTTTATCTATTATTTACTTAATCTCTTTTATGCTGTTTTTCCTTAAAGCTCAAAGTGGTTCTGTCTATATAGATGTTTTTCCAAACAGATGGGTAAATGTCTTTTGCAATTTAAGTAGGCCTGACTTAGGCCAATAAGTTATTTTTTTCTTCAACGGATTCATTTCCTCTATCCTGATTCATTGTTTTGTGCCCTTATGCTTTCCAATTCAACAATTCAGCAAGGACTTTTCCCTTACTGGCATATTGCTAGAATAGGAATGGATCCAATTGTGCCCTTCTGCTAATAGAACAGCTTCCATCAACAAAACTGGGTGAGGGCAACCACCCCTGCAGCCCTCCATACCCTCAAAATCTGCTAGGAAGCCCTCTGGAGCAGATTTGCAGCTGGTGCAGAGAGTTGCAGAGGAGTCCCATTGCACTAGGGGGGGGAGTCTACACCACATGTTTATTGCAGGATTTTATTTATTTTATTTATTTATTTATTGCAATATTTATTATATTGCATTTTGGGCGGTTCACAAAAATTAAAACCATGAAATCATTTTAAAATATATAAAACAAGGCACAATCTAAAAACACAGAATAACATACAATATAAAAACACAACCAGAATAAAACCAAGCAGCAGGAATTAATACAGATTAAAATACAAATTTAAAACAGCAAGGATTAAAATTGAGTTAATTTAACTGTTAAAATACTGGGAGAATAAAAAGGTCTTCACCTGGCGACGAAAAGAGTACAAAGTAGGCGCCAGGCGAACCTCTCTGGGGAGCTCATTCCACAGCCGGGGTGCCACAGCAGAGAAAGCCCTCCTCCTAGTGGCCACCTGCCTCACTTCCTTTGGCAGGGGCTCACGGAGAAGGAAGTTGTATTGAAGTTGTCACTTACAGGCCATATGATGTTCACCTTCTCCCGTGGTGATCTCAGATCCACCTTTCAGTTATTCAGGAATATAGCTGACTGCTTTTATCACAGTTTTTTCGGCTCTCTCGCTACAATCCTGAAGTCTGCGGCTGGTGTGCCCCCCCTTCGCGAAGCTGTTGCTGTTCAGCGTAAGTTCCTGGCTTAGCAAACAGCCAACCAGCTGCCAAGGGCATGTCCAGCAGTTTTGGAGGTGTGTGGGAGTGAACCTGGCCACCATTTGTACCACACATTTTGGATGTTTATCGGCGTGTTTTGGCACCAAGAGTGTGTAGGTTTTTTTTTAATACAAACATTTCTGTGCACAGTATCGCATATTCGATGGACTTCCTATCAACCCCATGTGTTGCTGTGCATTTGAATTCGAGCGCAATCCTCACGAGTCATAAAAAAACCCCAGCCTTGTAGCCATGTCATCAGCAGAGCCCCGCCCACTTCTGCCGAGCCACATGTGGAAGCACCTCCCAGGGCACATGTCCTCCTGCAACGGCACTCCTGAAATTGTGGAAAACTTTGGTCACATGTGCCCCATGAGTGCCGATTGCGGAATCGGGAAAAGTCGCAATCAGCCCTCCTCCCTTGCGAAAAGTGCTGCAGCTGTAGATTAGGCCTAGGAGACTTCCACTAGTGTTGTGTTGGATTTAACCCATGCTTTCTACTTTATTTTCGAATTGTTCTCCAAGAACAACTATAATGACAGGATTGTTGGCACAGCTGTTATGTAAAGCAATATTGATATATACTAGGCCAGAGTGTTATTAAAGGAAATTATTACATCAGTAAAGTGATGGAGTAGCATAATACATATCAAGATATTTTGTAACTTGTAAGTTCCCTTGACTACACAGCATAGAAAGGCAGGATAGAAATAATTTAAATAAATAAAGAACAATAGCCTTGTTACTACCATATTTATACAGAAGTTACCAAGGACAAACAGAAACAGCTCAATGGTGAAAATTATAATAAACTATTCCAGATTAAGCAGAAGTTGAATTATAATGACGTACAGGAAAATAGACAATGCTTTCTGATGAAAGTAGCTCAGTTCTCAGTGATGTTCGGTCTGGGCAAATGGACTTTGGCTAATTTGAGGATCTTGTAAATATTACCCTATTGACATGGGAGTGGCTTTTCTGTGACTGGATCCCATGCAGCTGTGCAGCATTTTAGTGACCTAACTATGCAGGTAATGCAGTCATGTGGATCTTTCACAGGGAATCAGAACTTCCCCTCTGATGAGGAGCCAATTCAGTGATCAGGACCCATACACTTGGTTTCTGCCCACAGAGTTCAGTCCTTTAAATATTCCCCCAATTGCATTGGAGACGCAGGGCTCTTAAAGAGCTCGGATAATGTAAAGATCTCCACATAGTTCAGGGCAAAGGAAGTTGTCATGCTATGTACAGTTACTTGGGAATAAGCCACATTGAACTTACTTCTGAGAAACCATGCATAAAATTAGGCTGCACATCAGTTATATTTCAGGGGTTGAATCCAGAATTGTTGTTCTGCCAGTGGAAGGATACCACTGGTGGAATGGGAGTTCTGCGCCCTCTCCTCTCCCTGAAGCCCACACACGTGCTCCAAATCTCTGGAGGTTCCCCAACCATCTGGAGTAGATTTGGAGAGCATGTGGGGGCTGGACCCATGCAGGGAGAGGATGTGGAAGTCCCATTCCGCCAGTTGTGTTTTTCCGCTAGTGGAATGTCAATTCTGGATCTAAACCCAAGTATTTTCTCTTCCATAAATCTCAGATATTTAAAGTTATTTGGCTTGTGGTTTGGGCTAAAATTAATTAAATATTATTCGTTGCTTTCTCTTTGCCATATGTATGCCATATGTATGTTTGTATTTACTAAAGCAGTCAACTAATGTGAGCCAGTGGTCTGGCAGTAGCACTTTATTTGCTGTTCACCTTGTAAATTGTTAAACTTCCCTAAATCAGGCAATTTGCTTGCAATTATCTGAGTTAATCTATTATGCATCCTGTATAAGGGTGAATGTTACTGGAAACAGGCGACAGTTCTGCATGGCTCATTGTTTAGTGCAGTATGGTAGTTAGTACCTATTATGCTGATGAGTGCATTGCATTATTTTTCCATTCATATGCTCCCTAAGTGCTTTCCTTGGGTTGTCTTGTTTTGGCCTGCAATAAGAGCTGGGCTTTCTGTGAGATAGATACTTTCCGTTCTTATTCATTGGAGGACTGAAGTATTGAAAAACCTGTCCATTTGGACCCAGGTGGTGGTGGGTGTTTAAGAGGATGGGAGTGCTTCTTGTCACTTGTAAGTGATTTCCCCAGCTAATTCTTCGGCTGAAGGCTGTGAAGCTGCACTATGGGGACACCAGGAAAAATGCTTTTGTTCACTGTCTAAAACCACTCTGTAGTTGTCTACAGATCAGTCATCCATAACCAGAGTTTGAATGACAAGTAATATTCTGTAAGCATTTTAATTCTACTGACATCAGAGTTAGGACCTTTTTTTCTGCCACAAATTGAGCTCTGCAATTTCAATTTCATACAATGGGTGTAAGGCATTCTGAGTGCTGTGAAAATTGAGAAGTGATCATTAATGCACAGTCTGAAAAAATAAATTCTGGATCCATCTGGCATTGTATATAATCCATAACTAGGGCTTTTGTTAGCCCTCACACTAACACCTATTCAAGGCCAATTTTCCTGTCTGCCTAAAAATGTTAAAACTAGAAACTCAGACTGCTCTTTGTTCTACAAAGTATTTATTTCAAAGTGTATTCTCTTCCTTCTCCCTCTGACACCCCTCCCACATTATTATTTTTTACCTTTTTTCAAACGTCTGAGAATGGACTGCAACCTTGAAAGTAAGACTCTTACATACTTTCAAAGCATTTTGCCTCTATAGAACATTTCCACAAGGCAAGAGGACATAGGGGTCTATATGCATCAAAGATGTTTTTAAAGAACATAGGAGACCTTTAATCTGCTGACAACTCATTTTATTATTCACTTGTGAGTAGAAGATTCATTAGAGAGCTTTGCCGACTCTGACATCTGTTAAGCCCTTTGTGGTGCAATGTCTGCAGTAAACATATAATTTATACCATCAAAAATGACTGCAGTAAACAAATTATTCATACCATTCACTTTGGGGGGGGGGCATGGGCAAGGTGCCCTTAATGGGCCCCCTACCTGAGCAGGTCCACCTCCTTCTTGCTTCCATCTCCACTGCCTATTCACTTCTGGACCCAATTTGTACAGCTGCCCAGAGGGAGAGAACAAAACAAATGAAGGATACCAATTTGTCTTCTCATGCTGGCCACAGGTTGCGTGCTTGTAAAGGGCAGGTGAATGAGCTTTGACAGGGAGGAGGAGGAGGAGGAGGAGGAGGAGGAGGAGGAGGAGGAGGAGGAGGAGGAGGAGAAGAGGAGGAGGGCCAAGAGGTTCCGAGGATTGGTAGTCGGCCCCCTGCAAGGGTGATGACCTATGATGCCTATCTCTGACACTATAAAAAGTCGAAAGAGGTGAGCATTCAAAGTAGGTACACCAAGAAGAAAAAAAGAAGTTCTCAGGATACAAGGATAAATTTATTGACAAAAAGCCCAACACATTTTGGCCTGTCCCTGTTTTGAGGCCTGCTTCAGGGGGCTGTAACATTAATAATAATAAAAATTACAAATGGGACAACACACAATATTGAATATTTTTTTACAAAATAAATGGGTAAATCACATTGCCATAATATTGTATAAAAGCCATTTAAAACATACTGTTATGCTACAAAATAACATACTTCCTTAGTTACTAGAGAAAAGTCTGCAGAGTTTTCACAGCAAAAAGAAGATTGTCTCCTGTATTATTCTGCTTGCGACTGGAAAAGGATATTTCCTAAATTCTAACTTATACTCTTGGCCCATTTTTTCTCTTTTTCTTTCATTGGCACTTTCAGATGTTTCTGTGTTAGTGTAATTGAGTCAAGGTCTCCTCATCAGACTGTGCTATTGTAGCTAGGGAGTGTCTATAAATCACCATACCACTTCTATAATTTATGATGATTTATAGCCATGCGTGTTTTGTTTTGTTTTGCTTTCTACCAAAATTCTATAGATGCTTCTTAAACTGTTTAATTAGGAAGGAGATCAGAGAGAAATAGTGTTCATTTCCATGAAAGCTGTAAGTTACACCTCATTTGATTAGTCTGTTGAATGTATCAGTGATCTGTGATGGATGATATAGCAATTTAGGTATCAGTAACTACCAACGTGAAAAAAGGGTCAGAACTATGCTTTCTTTCTTTATCAATGCTTTTTATTTATGATTCTAGAATGTAAACTTTATACAAAATGGATGACCTTGTCTACAAAATAAATGATCCATAGAGCATAGACAACATAAAATCAATAGGGTCACTAGGCTGTGACTAGTGTGTCAAAATCAGACCAGTGGAAATTAACTCTCTGAGCAAAAGGGCTAGTTCAGTTGATCCTTGGTCTCTTTAACTGGGGGCCATGTGTCAGTAGAATAATGTGTTGGTGGAAATATTTGGCCACACCAGGTTTTGCATTTTACCACTGCTTTTGAGTTGGCGTAGTTGGATCTAGTGTTTTGTATCACACTGCAAAATAATGCTTGGGCTAAAAAAGGGGGAACTCTATAAATGTCATATGGGCCTCATTGCTGTACAGTTTTTGTGAAACCATCCTTGTCCCTACAAAGCAATTGTAAGTAAGCAAAATTCATTTTCATAAAACTATCAAACATAGTTATAAGATTCTCCTTCTTCTTCTTCTTCTTCTTCTTCTTCTTCTTCTTCTTCTTCTTCTTCTTCCAACATTGGAGCAGTTTGATGTGTTAGAAATCTAATCTGAAGGTCTATGTAAGATATGTTTTTGTGGCTGTCACCCTATAAAATTAATCTTACATTGCAAACCTATGCACACTTACCTGGGTGCATGTTCACTGAAATTAATAAGACTTACTTCAGAGTAAGCATGTATCTGATTACACTGTCATTAATTTAGAGAGCAATCCTACCTTTCAGAAAGGTGAGACAGAAGCCTCTGAGGCCCAGTATCCTATGCCCTGTCTCCTTTGCTCTGCTGGAAGAGTGGCAGCGGTGCCAGAGATGAATTTTGCATCTTCATTCTTCTTTCAGGAGCTATTCCACTAGATGGCCCTTTGACTGCAGTTGCACTGCTGGTGGTGGGGATGGGAGGTGGGTGGATCCTGTGGGCCTGCGGTGCCTCCCCTACTCACCCAATGGCACACACCCTTCTTCCTGATTTACATCATTACCTGTGTTGAGAGCTCTGATCTCAAGTGAGGAAGTTGCCATGCAGTGGGTGGGAGAAGGTGGGGGTGGGAGGGGGGAATCCCTGCTTGGATTCCCCGTCCCCAAGGTCATAGCTGTCCTGAAAATAGTACAATTGTTGCACCGATCAATCTCAACACAAGCAAGAAAATGTTTACAATAGTATTGTGCTGCATTTTTTAAAAAAATCTTGGAGGAAAAGAAGAGTTCCTAAAACACCTAAAATGGACCAGTTTTTCTGTTTCAAGAGCCCCAATCCCCAAAAAAGGATGAAGGTTGTTTTCAAAACAGTAGTATTTCAGACACGGCAAGTGGACGGTTTGCTTTCTGCACCCCTGTTTGTCAAAGTTAATTAATTTATTAATTCCTTTTTAAAAAAATTGTGCCAAGCTTCTTTTCTGGGTGTTGGACTAATTGCCAGTCAGGATGTCTGGATGACATTCCCTTCACAACCACAATACAAGTACTAATTAATCTCACTGCTGTTCTCAGAGAAAGAAGAATTATGCCAAATGCCAGAAAAAAATGGGAGGGGGAGTCAGAAGGCAGTGGTGGGCAGTGATTCCAAGACTGATGAACATTACATATGAAAACAGAAACATGCGAACTGTTCAGTATTTACACTGACTGTCTCTAATGTGAAACATGGTCACATGGGATTTGTTCTTTTCAGGGCCTTCATATTGTCATCTTCTAACTCTTATTTGAAAACACTAAAGCATGACTGTCTTACAGCAATGAATAAATTCATTGACTTGCAAGCCATACAATTCATTTTTTATTCCTTCCATATTTGCAGGTCAGAAAATACTTCACCACAGAAGTGATGTCTTAGAAACTGTAGTCCTGATTAACCCTTCAGATGAAGCAGTCAGCACTGAGGTAAAGTCATCAAAATGTATAATACATTGCATGCATTGAACACACTGGCCATACAATAACTTTATTACTAATTGTCCTAATTTTTTAAGAATAAGTTCTTTTTTTAACCTGAAAAAACAAATGTATTTGTGAATGAGTGTTTCTTTGTTTCCCATTCCCTGTCCTTTCCTAGGTAGCAATCTGCACCTCACTTTTTAATTTATGAAGAGAAAGTAGGTGATCCAAACATAAAATCCCTTCTAGATCAAATGGCATTATCCAAAGGCCACCCAGAAGCCTATGAGAAGCCCACAAGCAGTACATATGAGGAGTAGCCCTTTTCCACTCAGGTTCCCCATCAACTGGTATTCAGAAGCATTCTTTCTCTGGCCCAGGGGGTACAATATAGCCATCATGACTACTAGACACTGATAGCCTTATCTTCTATGAATTTGTATAATCCCCCTTTAAAGCTATCTATTGGTAGTCATCACCATGAGTTATTGAACTGTCCACCATCACCTCAAGACCTCCTTCCTGGTCCGTCATTGATAGCTCAGACCCCATCAGTACATCCGTGAAGGTTTCTCTCCCCCCCCCCCCAGCCCCAATGTGTATCATTTTACACTTGCTTATATTTGCCATTTTATTGCCCATTCCCCCAGTTCAGAAAAAAAAAATTTTTGGATCTCTTCACTGTCCCCTTTTGTATTAACCATCCTAAATAATTTGTCAGAAAATATGCCTACTTCACTGCTTAATCCTAACTCCGGTTATGAACAAGTTAAAAAGCCCCAGTACCAATGCAGTTCCTTGGGAGTAGCCTTATATCCCTCTGTTGTGAGAACAGTCCATTTATTTCTAATCTTAGGGACAAGATTATGGCGGATAAAGATATAAATGGTTGCTAGTCATGATAGCTATATATTGCCTCCAGCAATAGTCAGTATGCCTCTGAATACCAGTTGCTGGAGGACAGGAGCAGGAGGGTACTACTGCATTTGCGTTGTGTTGTGCGCTACCATAGGCATCTGACTGGCCATTGTACAAACAGAATGCTGGAGGTGATAAGCCTTTGGTGTGAGCCAGTACAGCTCTTATGTTACATTTTTTCTTAGAAGATCATCAACTTTATATCTGAGTATTTTAAGAAGTCTTTGATACTGTCCAGACCACATAAGGCCTCTCTTGTCACCACTGTTTTCCTCAGTTCTTCAGACTCTGAAAGTCAATTCAGGCATCTGCCCTACAACTTCCAAGTCAAAGACAGATGCAAATAATACAATCTCCTTATCCTCTTTTAGCACACTTTTAATTCAGTGATTTTTAAAGGACTGGGTTCAATCATGCTTTAATCCAATTGGAATCACTGAAGCACGTTAGTCATGACTAATGACTAACATTAATTTTGATGGAACTAAAGTATGACTTAATTAGTCTGGATCCAACCCCCCCCCCCCCCCCCCCCCCGCCATGTATTGCTGGTCTTAATGTTTTTAGCGATATGTTCCTCGTTTGTTTTGTATCTCTTATTGTCTGCATCCATTTCTTTTTTTCCAAAGTTTGTGTTCCTTTTTGTTCTTATTTGACAAGATTTCTGTCTTCTGAAAGAAGACTTCTTGCTTACAGCAGCAACACGCATAGACATCCGACTTTATAAATATATTCAATTCTCAGAGTAAACATTTAAAATATATATAGATTAGATAGATAGATAGATAGATAGATAGATAGATGGATAGATAGATATTGCTTCTACCCCTATTCTCTATCTCTGACTTTTATAACCATCAATAAATAAAGAAGGTTCAGGAATGTAATGCAGCAATCCTATATCAGTGTTATATATATCAACAAGGTGTATTGTTGGTTTTTTGCTGGAAAAGCTAATGGCTTTGTATAAAAAGCTGGCAACTTTCCCAGAGCTTTGCCACCAAAGACAGGAAAGAATAAAGCAAGAGAATTCTGTTTTTTAATGGATTTGATGCAATTAAATGAGATTTAAGTGACATTCATCAGACAGTTGAATGCCGTCCTCAGTGTTTTCTGAAAAAGACATACAATAAATGAACTTGGCCCATTAAGCATAATGTTACATTTTTATATCCCAACACAATTAATGTCAAACCAGCATGGGATTTGCTTCTGATTATGTGGTTTACTGCTGTTCCAAGCTTTTTAGTGAATATCCTTGAACTCACTATAAAAGGTGAGTCCTTGAATTCAGAGCAGTACTGCTTTTTCATGACATGAGATAAAATTATTTAAGAGCAATTGATTGTTTGTTGATGTATCTAAAAACGGTAGCTTGTTGAGAAACTGTTTTGAGAGAATTCAGTTGATTCAGCCAATGACAATAATTCACCTATGACAAAGTGAATCTCCTGTTGGATGTACTTGAAAAACAGTGGCAGAGAGTAGAGAATAGTAAAAGTAGCAAGGGCAGCAACTGCGAAAACATTTTTGATAGTCAATGTTCATTTATAATGTCAAGAAACCCATTCTGCTGTCAAACATTCTGCTTTGAACATCCATGCAAATTCTAGATATATATGGAAGTTTATTTTGGTGGCCAGTGTGAAGATGTTATCACTCTCATTACTACCCAGATTGTACACCTTCAACGTCTCTGTGATTTTCAGATTCAAATCCTGAACTCTGTCGCTTTAAAAGTTGCATGAACAGGAAAGTGGATTAACAAGGCTCTCCTGCCATTGCAGCACTGTGATGTGGAAAACTGCCTCTGATAAAAATTACTTTTTTAGGTAGAGGTCTGGATTGACCTATCAACCCTAGATGTCTTACATAATTTGTATCATACCCAGATCAGTTTTGTTTACAGAATGCTATGATGCATGTTTATGCTGAAGTCAGTCCTACAGTGCTCATTGGGGCTTTCTCCCTATTAAGCATGTTTAGGATTGCAGAACACTTTTTGAAGCTTCCTTGTTTACCTTAGGTTTAAAATACGATGTGCAACTCCAGTGCTAAGGGCCGTAATGATTAGTCCATATATTGGGCTCATGACCAAATGTGCAGTCTTGATCATATGCCTTTCTTAGTCACAGCACCTCATCTGTGGAATACCGTCCCCAGGGAAGCTTGCCTAGTTGCCCACATTTGTGCCTTTTCAGTGTCCAGCGAAGTCTTTTTTTTGTGTTCCCAAGGCTTTTAAATGTAAACTGATTCAGTTTTATTGGCTGTGTTTGTTTTTCTGCAGTTTTAACCTGATTGTTTTAACGCCATTGTCTTAACTATATTACTTCTGCTGTTTTGGCTTATAGTTTATTTTGTGTTCGTTATATATAAAAAAAATTTGAGTGGAAGCTGACCTGAGAATTATGCTGATTGGGTAGGGTATGCATTTCCTTTATAGACAGATAAATTACCTCCTTTCGTTTGCTTATGCATAATTTTTTACAACCCTCCCCCTTCCCCTCCTTCTCCCTCTCAAGTGTTTCAGTATTTTGGGATAAATAAAATGCAAAGCAAATCATGTATAACTTCCTTGAATCCATGATGATCTGATTCTTGTAGAAGTTATCTGTACTGAAAATATCAGTTGTAGGAAATGTGTCAAAGCATTGTTTTTACATTTTACCACAGGTGCGTTTAATGATCACAGATGCTGCAAGACACAAGCTCCTGGTACTGACTGGGCAGAGCTTTGAAAATACAGGCGAGCTCATTCTTCAGTCTGGCTCTTTTTCATTTCAGAATTTTATTGAGATCTTCACAGACCAAGAGGTTTGTCTTTTTAACTATTTGCTATTCTCATCTAATTTGACAAAGCTCCATGAAGTGTCTCTGTTTTCATCAACGTTAGTTATTTGAGCATTTATTTTGTATATTTATATACTTAATAATAAATGTTTGGCAACAAAAGAACAAAGATACTAAGATCATATTATAAAATGCATAATAAATCAAACACTTAAGTCCAAGGAAAGAATAAACATGTATTTTTTCTAGGTGAAAACACTTTTGCCTAATCGTAAATTAATTCTGTTCCAGCAAGGCAGAACTGTTTTCACCAGGTTAAGGGTAGAAAGGGAAGTAGATTACCAAGCCTCTCTGGACAGGGAAATTTGTTGCTGGGGTGCCAGCGCTAAGAAGGCCTTAAATTTCATAGACACCTGATGCACATCAGAAAGCAAGGGCGTTTATGAAAAGGCCTCTTCACAAGATCTTAATACACAAGTAAGAAAATGTAGGAAGATGAATTTCTTCATAGTAAGCAGTGACTATACTTTGAATGGTTTTAAACATTAAAACAAGTACCTTGAATTATGACTTAAAGCCATCTGGTAACAAATGCAGCTTTCAATAGGGTGACCATATTTTGGAAACCAGAAAGGAGGACAATGTGGTCGGCTCCCAAGGGGGCATGCCCACCAACATGTCTGGCCCCAGGGGACGTGTCCAGCACCAAGGGGGTGTGCCCACCTGAACATAGCCTTGGTCACATATCTGATTTTACAGCACACAATTAAGACAAATCTGTTCTACATAACATCTTAATGTTAAAATCACTGAACAATGTATCTGAAATTAATTTCACTTACTCCTACTTTTGTAGCTTTTGCTGTACTTTGAAGCATTTGCTATACTCTGTGTGATACATTCTCCCCTTCCCTCAAATATATTTTCTGACTGTATCCTCACTCCGCTGCAAACTGCTGCTGCTTTTAACAGGGCTTGCTGCCGGCTGGCTGGCTTTTTATTTTTCAATTTTATTTTTTTTAACCTTGTATGTGATTGTCACAAGTTTCTCTAGTCTAACATTAGGGTGGATGTTATGGGCAGCAGACACTACTTCGCCCATTCACACTTCTCACTTATAGACATTAGTTTCTCAAGGCTTGTGCATTGAACAATGGTACAGCTGGGATGCATACTTGTGGCCAGGGGTATTGCTTACTGTTTGGTCATGTCTGGTGACTCTTACTTTAAAAAATTTCGCCATCAGCCGCCTCCACCTCCTCTCCTCCTGCACACCTGCTTGACTCTGATGCACTCTTAAACATTCTGGGTGGCAAACCAGCCTCTCAGGGCCAAGTTACAGGTGAATCTGGGTTGCCTTCAGCCTCTCTCTGCCTTATGCCAGCCAGCCCATGTCTCCAGCTTCCAGCCTCAAACAATCCCCCCCTCTCTCTTTGCCAAAGTCTCCCAACAGTCCAGCCAGGCTGTGCACTTGTACCCTGTGGCTGGGTGTAGGGTGCCAAGGGCTGAAAATTCTCAAGGCGCAATGCCCTAAAGAGGAGGTTTGACAACCTGAGTTTGAAGGATATGGCTCCAGCTGTTTTTTTTTAAAAAAAATTAAAATCTCAAACTTTACAAAATTCCTAAAAATCAATGGATGAACAGATCTGCTTAAAACTTGGCAAGGATGAAGCCCTACATGGGATCTATCATGGTGCCAGAATTCATTTCTTTATCTTTAAATATGACAGTTTTTAAATATATATATTTTAAAACCTCAAACTTTAAAAAAAATCCCTGAAAATCAGTGGATGAACAGATTTGCTTCAAACTTGTCAAGGCTAAAGCTCTATTCGAGAACTATCATGGTGCCAAATTTAATCTCTTTACCTTTAAAAATGACCGTGTTTTAAATATATATATTTTAAAACCTCAAATGTTAAAAAAAAAAATCCTAAAAATCAACGGATGAACGGATCTGCTTCAAATATGGCATGGCTAAAGCCCTTCCTTAAAGCTATCATATTGCCAAGTTTCATGTCTTTATCTTTAAAAATGTCGGAGCTGTAAGCGTTTTTGTTAATTCTCATTAATGTAGAGCTGCCCTTTGGCTGGGGAGGATGGGAAAAATCTGGATTTTTCGTCAAATTTCATAATTAACCCCCCCTTCCTGGATTTGTTACCAAAAATCCTGATAAATCCACGTTTTTCCTGTCATATGGTCACCCTAGGTCTTGTAAAAAATAGGTATGTTATCCCTAGGGCCAGCGTCTGTCAGGACCCTGGCTGCTTAGGAGACTGGGGTTGTGGAGTAAATGATACCCATTGTATTATAACAACGTACCCTGAAGAAGGACCTGAGGTTCTGAAAAATGTTGGTCTTTTATATTAAGCATCCTTTTCTCTACCCCTTTGCCCTTGGCTTTTGGGGCAGTTCTGCATTCTCCACCAAATATGTACTTAATCCTTGTGTATAATCAATGCTTATAAATAGTATAGTTTACATTTAAAATACTATTTAGCAATTGTTAACAAATATTATTGCCTGATAGTAGCAAATACAGAGCAGCAAACAAGCTAAGGAGACCCCAGATACATTAAGATTGGTGCAGTCCTCAGGTGCACAACTTCAGGTTTTTTTTGTCTAAAACATGGTTTTATTGCAATCCTTTATATTAAAAATATACATTCAAACCTATAAAGAGTGGTCCTTCCTTAAGCAATTTTGTTTTTACATTCCAGGATGCAATTTTAAGCAAAGCAAAAAAAGGATGTGGAAACAGGTTCCTTTCCCAATTTTCACTTTTATGTCTATTGTGAAGAAAACTGTTTTAACATATATATATATGTTAAACAGTATAAAATTAAAGTGGAGCTGGCTCAAAGTTTCCAGAATTTTTGCAGGCAGAGCCCAGCGTTTTTCTCTATAGTGAGGAGGGATATAAATACTTTTAAAATGAAAGCAGCTTTTACTAATATGGTGATGGCCTGGGGTTCAGCCCATTATACATCACTGCTAATCTTCTTCTACAAACTACACAGCACAGTCACTAAATATCTCATCATTTTTGCTACATGGCATTTAAATCACCGCCATTCCCAAAATGGCAAAGTGGATATCAATTATCTACAAAAAATGATTGTGCTGTAAAGTAGTAGCTATGTGGATACTTTTTTGTTGTTGTTTCTCTAGACATCATGTTGTCTTGCAGTTAATACATACTGTCTGCAAATTTCTGCAAGGCAAGAAACCTATGGTAAACAGACTGTCAAGGTGAATTATGTATTTTTATAGCATAGATGGAGAGACATAGAGAGATTCCAATTAAACTTTAACAGACCTAAGCCCCTTTTAAATCAATAGTGTGGGCATACTACTCCTATGGGATACTTTGCAAATGCTTGTGCCACTCCCAAGAAAGACAACCTATCAGTTTTCTGGTTTGGTTGCAGGAGACATATTTGATTATTATTTGATTTCTATGCAAGGTGTATTGCGAACTTAGTTTTCCAAAGAGCAGTCATGACTTGTTTCTCCATTGCTAATGGTTACCAGAGTGCTTGTAACTAATCAGTGAATTTGAGGATTGTCTCCTCTCCCAGCTTTCTGCAAACTGTAAATGTGCATCCAGACTAGCCATTTTTATGCAATCTGCATTGTGGGCAATCTGCTATCACTTAACTAGAATTGTACTCCCCCTCCCCCCTCCCCAATGTATCTGACAAGGTACAAGGGTTTTGGTGATTGGTTTGACCACAGTGTCTCTTTTCTTAGCCACAAGTTATTCCTTCATTTTTTGAGCATTCTTAACTTAATCTGCCAATTTCTTGTATAAAATGTTAAGCATACATGGCTATTTCACAACCCTAGAGCCAGGCTACTTCATGATTCTGTTTCAAGTTGTTCACCGTAGGAATGCCAGAGACTTCCGCAATAGAATCAAATGAATTTGGATTTCTATGAATCCAACCTGAGAATTCTACAGCAGATCAGGGCCAGATCTACACCAAGCAGGATATGACACTTTGAAAACGGTTTTCAAACTATATATGGAGGGTGTCCTGGCCCCCAACAGTTGTCACTACTGTTATAAACCATTTTAAAGCAGTAGTGTAGATCCTGCCCAGTTTACTGAGTCAAACAGATTCCACAGTATTATGAACTTTTTTAAAAAATAAATAAATCTGGAATTTTTTGCAAATTTAGTCATAGAAAAATAAGTAAAATTAAAAACAAACAAATACACACAGATCAACATCAGCTGAAAATGCACATTTGCCCCCTGGGCTAAAGGGTGAACATGCACATATTGGTGGAATTTGCACATTTTTACAAGTGCAATTTTGTGCAAATGCATATTTGCACAAATTCAGGAAATTGCAAAAAATCTAATTCTGTCAATGAGCATATGATGGAACAAAAGGCACCTGATGATCCATGAAACAGAGACAGAATTAATTTTACAAAAGCCCCCTTTGGCACTTCAATTCTAGAAAGAAGAAGCATGTATTATCTACGGGAGGCATCTTTGTTTTGGGAACATGAGGGACAACACTGAAATGAAATGAAATTTCATTATAGAGGTTATCTAGAGGCAACGTAATTCTTGCACACCAAAGTGACTGACTTCTGTTATGCCTCTTGGGTTATGCAGCCTTCTCAAGAGAAAGGCAGCAGCATCACAGAGTTATTTGACAGCTGACACATCCAGTTATTTCATAACAAACTTTTTAAAATGTATGTAACCTCTGATAAACATATCTATATGACAATCTTTTTGAAAACCACGTACCATGTCCTGGCATTTTTCCCATACTTTGAATTGTGTACACTTCCTGTTCTCTTATTTCTTTTTATCAGCTAAAGCTTTGCCTGATATTTAGATCAGATCTATTTATATTCCCGTAAGATGGGTTTTCTACTCTGTTTTGGTGACATATGAACACAGTGCAGATGTTCAGTCATCTTTATTTTTTTATTTTTATTATCTTATATTATGTACACACACACACACACACACACACACACACACACATTGAATGGATTATTTATCAGGGGCAAAATATTTGCAATTGTGTTCTGTGACTTTGTTAAATGTTTCTTGCAAAACAAATAATGAAAAATATATATTAAAGCGCATAAGAAACAGGAAGTGCTTGGATTTCCAAAACAAATAAACATGATCTATCTTTAAGAAAGAAGATATGCTTGGATGTCTAAACAAATGAATATATTTTATATTTATTTGTTTGTAGTCCTTTTCCATTTTTTCTGGCTAATTCAGTTTGTGGATCAAGTTTTTCAGTCTAATCAATTAGCAGTCTAATCTAAACTATCTCTTTAGTGCAGGGAAAGGCAGGCTTTGGGCAAAGAGGATCCATCTCCCCCCCCTTTCTTTTTTACTCAAACACTGTGATTCATCAACTTGAGCCAGATGCAAAAAGGACGACTAGCGTTTCCGTTCATTTCGGAGCTTGCCCCCAGATGTGCTTCATCGCAGCTGCCAGCAGGAGGGGCTGCACATGCACCGTGGCCAGCTGGGCTTGCCACATGCAGAAGACCCCTGTTGGATCCTGTCCAAGATAACCAAAGGTGGCTTACAAACCATGAAACAAAAATCAAACAGCAATGGAATAACAATTACAATGAGCAAAACACAGCTTTATGAGAAAATAATAACAGCAAACAACTGTAAAAGCCAATTAAGAAATATCCTGAAAACACCCACTGGATTGGAGCAATACCAGTTTCACTGTTCATCTAAGGGCTGAACTGTATGTTACCATAGTTGTGTAATTTGGCTCTTGAGTGGGGGTTTACACACACACACACACACACACACACACACAGAGCCTACTAAGGTCCTGGTCTGAATTCTCTCCTCCCCACCCCCCATACCTACAATTTGTATTACCTATTTATTTCCTTTTTACTTTGCGATGATGGTGAGGGAACACCCTGCACTCAAGGTCAGAACTGTGCAGCTATCGTGATTGAGATGGTTTGCATTATCACAGTGAGGGAAATAGACTATGGTGGCTTATTTTCCCACCATCCGTGTGTGCTAATTGGATTTCCCTAATTACCCTAGCTGGTGCAGGTTGCTGTGTCCTCTGAACCTGGGTATCATGGCTTGTTTGAGTGCTGGTGAGGCAGCAACCTTCAATAACCTCCCAACAATAGCCATGGGTTTATAGGTCTTATCCCTGAATTAAATTTAACTTTAGTACAAGAGCATTCAATGAAGAGAATGGCTATGTATGCACATCTATGCATATGCAAGTGCCTCCTTCATTGAAATAAATAGAAAATCCATTGGGGAGAATTCTGTATATGCCGATATGAATGACTAAAACAATCATACCTTTGGGCATGATCCTGCCTCTTCCAGCACAGCTTTGCGTACGTAGAGAAAATCATACATATTTTTTTACTATGGAACATAGTTTTGTCAGAGTTGTGACTGGGTTCAGGAATGAGGTCAAGATACATCTTTATGATTTGGCATTTTAAATTATTGTTATGGTTTTTAAGATTGTTTTTAATGTTTTACTACATGTGGTTTCATTGGGCGTCATAGTGCCCGTTGGACCTCCCATGATGCCATGAAGGTCTCCTTTCCCTGCCCCCTTTAAAAATTTGTTTTAAGAAAAACCTTGGAAAATGTTAGGGCAGTTATCTTGCTATCCCTTTCTAGGCTCTAGCCTTGCTCTTGTTCTCCCCTTTACCCCTTAGCCTTGCAATTTCCCCTCCTCTTTAGCTCACTGTTTCTCCCCTTCCTAGCCTCTAGCCTTGCTCTTCTCTATCCCTTTGCCTTTCTGTTCCCCCCCTCCCAGCTTCTAGTATTGCTATTTCTCTCCCCACCTCTGTGTCGCTGTTTCACCCCTTCCCAGCCTCTAGCCTCACCATTTTTTTCCCTCATTCCATGGAGGATGGGAGCCATTTTGTGGTGGTAACTACAGCACTTTCCTCAAATTCCCAAATGGGCCCACAGATCCAAAAAGGTTGGGGGAGGGCTGTTTATTATGTCTGTATTTGATTTTAGTTTATTTGCTGAATATTTAGTAATCCACTTTGGTTGGCTTCAGAAAGGAAGCATAAAAATACAGTCGATCAATTATACTGGGAGGCGGAACCCCCTACCTCCCTTTGTCCTAACTGGACTTTCTAACTGTGAGCAGTGCAACATACCTAGACATTACTGATAACATGGGGTCTGAGTGTCTCATACAGGTATCTAACCATTCATTCACGTCCAGAATCACATTACACAACATACTCATGTCCCCTGTGTAGCAACTTGTCTGCAATATTTCTGGAGATAAATATTGATGATTGGAAGGATATCTGGAAAGATGTTTGTACAAGGAATAGATACAGTTTAAAAACAGGCCTTCACAACTTATGGCCCTCTAAATCAAACCTAAGGTTGCTCACCAATGGCTCAATAATTCCCCTATTTTTGCTGCCTGCTTGGGACTGCAAAAACAGGGATGGGGTGGGTGGGTTGTCACATGGCTAATGGGCTGTATTTGGTTTGTGGGTTAAAAGTTGTGCAAGCCTCATTTAGAATGACCAATGCTAAAAAAACCCAGAATATCAAGTTTCTCTCTATTTCTCTCACAGAGTACAAGGAGGAATCCTTTTTTACTTTGAGGCTTACAAAGATCCTGAAAATAGCCATTTCATTTTATGGGAAGCAAATTTGATTCTGTGTAAAGTACTACAAAATATTTCCCTTTGTGTTTTCCAACTCCAGATTGGAGAATTATTGAGCACTACTCACCCTGCCAACAAAGCTAGCTTAACACTTTTCTGTCCTGAGGAAGGGGACTGGAAGAATTCGAACCTTGAGAGACACAATCTTCAAGATTTTATCAACATTAAACTCAACTCTGCCTCTATCTTGCCTGAAATGGAAGGACTTTCTGAATTCACAGAATACCTGTCAGAATCAGTGGAAGTTCCATCACCTTTTGATATCTTGGAGCCACCAACATCAGGAGGCTTTCTGAAGCTTTCTAAACCTTGCTGTTACATTTTCCCAGGTGGAAGAGGAGATTCTGCATTGTTTGCAGTGAATGGATTCAATATGCTTATCAATGGGGGGTCAGAGAGAAAATCTTGCTTCTGGAAACTCATCCGACATTTGGACAGAGTGGATTCAATTCTGCTCACCCACATTGGAGATGATAACCTGCCAGGAATTAATAGCATGCTGCAACGGAAAATAGCTGAATTGGAAGAGGAGCAATCACAAGGCTCTACTACCAACAGCGACTGGATGAAAAATCTAATATCACCTGATTTAGGAGTTGTATTTCTTAATGTCCCTGAAAGCCTAGGAAACCCTGATCCTAATTTTCAGTTAAAAAGAAGTGTAGAGGAGGCTTGTTTTACACTGCAGTACTTAAATAAGCTGTCTATGAAACCAGAACCCCTTTTTAGAAACGTGGGAAACAACACTGAACCCATTATACTTTTTCAAAAAATGGGAGTAGGAAAGCTTGAAATGTATGTGCTCAACCCCGTCAAAAGCAGCAAAGAGATGCAATATTTCATGCATCAGTGGACAGGTACCAACAAAGATAAAGCTGAACTGGTGCTACCAAACGGTCAAGAAGTGGACATCCCCATTCCCTACTTGACTTCAATCTCATCTTTGATCGTATGGCACCCTGCAAACCCTGCTGAAAAAATAATCAGAGTTCTTTTTCCAGGAAATAGTTCCCAATATAGTATCCTAGATGGACTAGAAAAACTCAAACATTTAGACTTTCTTAAGCAACCAACGGTTACACAGAAAGATCTAAGTGGCAATGCAGCGAGTCCAGCAGTAAAACAAGCAAAACTTAAACAGCGAACAGACAGTAAGGAAAGTCTCAAACCTGCCACAAAATCGCTATCTAGCAAGACAGCCAGAAAAGAATCAAGAGAGGAGGCACCTGACATAGGGAAATCTAGTCCACCTGAAAAGACTCAAAAAATAGAAAGCAAAGAAAAACCCACCATAAAAAAAGATAAACCAGGAAAAGCTGAGACAAGGCTTTCTGTGACAGAAAAAGATTTGACAGCAAAGGAACAGCAGCTTGTGAAATCTGAAACAACTGAAAAACAAGCAGCAGACGTCAAACCAAAAGTAATAAAGGAGAAGCATGTGAGAAAGGAAGTGAAAGTAAAATCTGAGGAAAAGCAAGAGGAGAAAGAAAAGCCGAAGAAAGAGGTGCCTAAGAGGGAAGAAAAAATCCTTGCTAAGAAAGAGGAAAAGCCTAAAAAGGACGATAGCAAGAAAGATGTGAGAAAGGAATCTAAAAAAGAATCAAAGAAAGAAGCTCCTCCAAAAGAATCTAAAAAAGAAGAGAGAAAAGAAGTTAAAAAGGAAGAAAAGAAAGAGCCCAAGAAGCTTCTTAAAGACATAAAGAAAACATCTGCTTCTATGCCTGAGCCAAAGAAGACTGTAACAAAGCCTAAATCACAAAAGAAGGAAGAGTCGATCAAAAAAGAAAGTGGGCTTCTTGGGAAACCAAAGGAAAAAGTTAAAAGCAAGCCACTGAAAAAAGAGATCAAGGTTACCGAAACACCAGCTGCATCCACTGTTTTGGGAGCTGTTGCTGCAACTGTAGCAGCTGCAGGTATAGCGGCTACTGGAAAAGACCTTGAGGTGGAGAGATCGCTCATGTCTTCACCAGAGGATTTAACAAAAGACTTTGAGGAATTAAAAGCTGAAGAAGTTGAAGTAGTAAAGGAAACAAAGCCTCGGGTAGATATCATCAAAAATGAAGGCAAGTTAACGGATATAGAACAAAAGGAGGATTATGAAGTTCAAAAAGAAAAAACAGAAGGTCCTGCTGATTCTCCTGATGAAGGTATAACGACCACTGAACCTGAGGGAGAATGTGAACAAACTCCTGAAGAGCTGGAGCCTGTAGAAAAAGACAGGGTTGATGACAATGAAAAATTTGAAGATGAAGGGACAGGTTTTGAAGAATCTTCTGAGGCAGGTGACTATGAAGAAAAGGCTGAGACAGAAGAGGCTGAAGAACAAGGTGGCAATGAGGAAGAAGGGATATCACTAGGTCTTAAAAAGCAAGATATGAAGGATACAATAGAAACTGGGGAGACTGAAAAAGAAATGACTGCAATATCTCAGTATGAAAAAATGAAAGGTTTAACGTATGGTGAAAAAGCAGAATTTAAAGCAGAGGGTGAAGAGAGAGATGAAGAAAATGTGGATGAAACAGTTGAAAAGGCAGAAATAGAAGAGACTGAGGAGGAAGACAAAACCGAGGATGTTAAAGATGATGAAGAGGCAACTGAAAAAATAGAAGTTGAGGAGGACTATGTTATGGCTGTTGTAGACAAAGCAGCAGAAGCAGATGAGATTGATCATAAATATGGTTTGCATATAACCACTCCAACAAAGCACTCAGAATCTCAGTCTCCAGCTAAGGAACCCGCATCTTCAATCCATGATGAAACTTTACCTGGTGGTTCAGAAAGTGAAGCAACAGTTTCAGATGAAGAAAACAGAGAAGACCAGCCTGAGGAATTCACTGCTACTTCAGGTTATACCCAGTCCACTATTGAAATATCCAGTGAGCCAACTCCGATGGATGAAATGTCAACTCCAAGAGATGTGATGAGTGACGAAACTAATAATGAGGAAAGTGAATCCCCTTCCCAAGAATATGTTAACATTACTAAGTATGAGTCGGCACTGTACTGTCAAGATTTTACTAAGCCTAAACTTTCACCACTTCCTGATACTTTCAATGGGTTATCTGAAGGATCCAAAACAGATGCTACTGAAGGCAAAGACTATAATGTTTCAGCTTCTACCATTTCACCACCTTCTTCCTTAGAGGAAGACAGATTCAGCAAATCTTCTTTCCAAGATCTGTACCGCCAACGAGAAAATGAAATCAAAAGTACTAGTAAATTAGAAATTTCAGAAGCTTTTGGTGAGAAACATAGTCCAGCTAAGAGTCCAGATGAAAGTCCAGCCCCTCTGTCACCAGTTGCTAGAACACCTCTTAGTGAACGTAGTGTGAACTTTTCCCTGACTCCCAATGAGATTAAAGTATCATCTGAACCTACAACTCTCACAGCGCTGCCCGAAAAACATGCTGAAACCCACGAAGAGCACTGTCCCAGTCCTGATGATAAAACATTGGAAGTTGTGTCCCCTTCTCAATCAGCTTCTGGTAGTGCTGGGCACACACCTTATTATCAGTCTCCCACAGATGAAAAATCAAGTCAGCTTCCATCTGAGATTCCTGTTAAAGCAACAGAAGTACCAATCAGCTTTGAAGTTAGTGATGCCAAAGATCATACTGCAAAACATAGAATAAGCCCAATGGATGAACCAGTGCCTGACTCTGAATCACCTTTTGAAAAAGTGCTCTCACCTTTACGAAGCCCACCACTGATAGGTTCAGAGCCTTCCTATGATACATTTTTGAGTGCTGATGTAAAGTCTTCTGTCAGACAAACTAAGAGTCCCTTTGGAGAGAAAAGTGAAAAAGACAAGTCTCCCTTGCAGAAGAGCCCGGTTTCTGAAGAGACTTCTACAAGTGTTTTCCTAGAACAGCAAGTTGAAAAAGACATGCAGCTTACATCACCAAAGTCAGACTTTGTCTTAGAAAAGAAAAGGGATGACTTAGAAACTTCAGAAACTCAGCCTGCATTGGTTTTGGATGAAAGGAAGCTAGGTGAGATTTCTCCTACACAGGTAGATATTAGTCATTTTAGCTGCTTCAAAGAAGACACCAAAATGTCAATTTCTGAAGGCACAGTCTCTGATAAATCTGCAACACCTGTTGACGAAGTTGTAGCAGAGGACACTTACTCACATATTGAAGGAGTTGCCTCTGTTTCCACAGCATCTGTTGCTACTAGTTCATTCCCAGAACCAACAACTGATGATGTATCTCCTTCACTGCATGCTGAAGTTGGATCTCCTCACTCTACTGAAGTAGACGATTCTCTTTCTGTATCTGTTGTACAAACACCAACAACATTTCAGGAAACAGAAATGTCTCCATCTAAAGAGGAGTGCCCAAGACCTATGTCCATTTCTCCCCCAGATTTCTCCCCTAAAACAGCAAAATCAAGGACACCTGTTCAAGATCAAAGGTCTCCTGAACAATCAACTATGTCAGTAGAATTTGGACAAGATTCGCCTGAGCAGTCTTTGGCAATGGACTTCAGTAGACAGTCTCCTGAGCATCCCATAGTAGGTGCTGCTATGCACCATATATCTGAAAATGGTCCAACTGAAGTTGATTTTAGCCCTTCAGACATGCATGAACATTCTTTTCCACATAAAATATCACCAGTGGAACAAGCATTTTATGGCCATGAAAAGGATATTTCGGAGATTATTTCAGTATCTCAGATAGAGGCTTCGCCGTCTTCCTCCTCTGCTCATACACCATCACAGGCAAGTTCTCCACTGCAAGAAGAAACTATATCAGGTGTCACACAGCCTAATGAGATGCCATTGCATCCCACATTTCCATCAGAAAAAATGCACATCCTGGGAGAAAAACTTTCACCAAAATCTGACTTATCTCCATTAACACCACGGGAATCCTCTCCTTTATACTCACCTAGTTTTTCAGATTCACCTCCTGTGATGAAAGAAACATCGTCTGCTAGCCATTCACCTCCATTATCATTGCACATGTCTCCAGACAAATCATTTGGCTATCATACCTCAGTAGTTCAAGACCCTCTAATAAAGCATAGGCAAGAGCTCCTAGCCTGTACAGAACAGGAAGACATTGAGGAAACAACCAGGTCACCTGAAGCTCTTAATTACTCTTACAGTGGAACTGGAAAAACCACCAGATCACCTGAGGCTGTTAGTTATTCCTATGAAAAAACAGAGAAAGTCACTGGATCCCCTGAAGCACTTGATTATTCCTATGTAGCAACAGGGAAAACCACTAGATCACCTGAGGCTGAAAGTTATTCCTATGAAACAACAGAAAAAGCCACCAAGTCACCAGAAGCCTTTGATTATTTCTGTGAAAAAAACACCAGATCATCTGAATCTGTCAGCTACTCTTATGAGACCACTGGAAAAACCAGCAAATCACCCGAGACTATTAGCTACTCTTATGAGACCACTGGAAAAACTAGCAAATCTCCTGAGACTGTCAGTTACTCTTATGAGGTAACTGGAAAAAACACCAGATCACCTGACACTGCTAGCTACCACTATGACGCTGATAAATACTTTGCCTCAGAAAAACGAGAGACCCGTCAAGATGTCGATTTATGCCTTGTTACTTCCTGTGAATACAAGCATCCCAAAACAGAACTTTCACCTTCCTTTATCAATCCTAACCCATTAGAATGGTTTGTGAGTGAAGAACCATCTCAGGAACAAGAGAAGCCACTAACTCAGTCTGGAGGGGCTCCACCACCTTCGGGAGGAAAGCAGCAGGCACGCCTATGTGGTGAAACGCCTCCAACCTCAGTAAGTGAGTCTGCTCCATCACAGACTGACTCAGACGTGCCCCCTGAAACAGAAGAGTGCCCTTCTATTACAGCAGATGCTAACATTGATTCAGAAGATGAATCTGAAACTATTCCAACTGATAAAACCATTACATACGAACACATTGACCCTCCACCCGTCCCAATGCAAGATCGCAGCCCTTCCCCTAGGCACCCTGATGTCTCAATGGTAGACCCAGAAGCCTTGCCTATTGATCAGAATTTAGGTAAACCTTTGAGGAAAGATCTGAAAGAAAAGACAAAAACAAAAAAGCAGGGTCCCAAGACCAAGTCTTCCTCTCCTGCCAAGAAGAGTGACAGCAAATCGAAACAGGTGGCTTCACCAAAGCCTGCTGGCTTGAAGGAATCATTGGATAAAGTTTCAAGAACAGCTTCTCCAAAGAAGAAGGAGTCTGTGGAGAAAACTGCCAAAACTGTCTCTACTCCAGAGATAAAATCTTCCCGTAATGAGGAGAAAGATAAGGAAACCAAGAATGCAGCCAATTCTTCAACATCAAAGTCAGCAAAGACTGCAACTGCAGGTAAGAAGAAATTGCAAGGTCAATTCCCTAGAGGTGTTTGCTTCATGTACAGATTTGACCTATGATATGAAGTAATAATGTAAAGGGAATGTAACAATGATAATAGATTCTGCTGTCTTTTTGCACTATGCATTGGATCTAACCCACCCACCTGCCCGTCAGCTAGTGGAATGGCAACCACATACGGAATAGCTTTTCCTACCTACAGCATCCCCAGCCCCTCCAGACCAGATTGTAGGGAGGCTGCAGTGTGGAGGACAGGAAAGAAGAATTGCTCATGTGGTATTGGATTTAACCCTGTATGCTGAAAGCAATCATTGTGCATGAGGACCATTAATGCAACCTTAAATCAAGTCACGGTAAATCAAAGCCTTTTGCTTTGTGTAATTTTGAAGTCACCCATCATTATAGTTCAACAGCATTTTGAGTTGTAGGCATCAGCATAGGATTTGTTTTAAATTGTTTTAAAATAGTTACACTGCAAAGATTCAGGTTTTAGGATTTTTTTGGTACATTGTACAGGAAGTCCTATTAACGTGCCAAATTTCATGTTTCTAACTTATCTGGAAGTCAGTGAACATTTCCAGACATACAAACTCATACATACTTTCAGCTTTATAGATAGAAATTATGTTGAAGAATCCTTAAAAAAGAAATTGAATGGCAACCATCATCATAATTTCTGCATGTTAATTCTTGAATTAACCAAACTTGTTATTTGACATGATATAATTATAATATATAATTAAAACATCATCATTTGGTAGTTCATGTCAAATAACAAGATTGGAGTGTGCAGTACACCCACACCCACAGGTATAGTATTTTAATAGCATTGAAGTACTCGTCAAGTATATATTTCTCTCTTGCTCTTCACACTAAGCCAATTTTGGGGATACAATTATCATATTTTAGTAACTCATTTAGAGTTAATAGGATGACAATACAGATTCATCAAGGAATGCCTTTGGTTTCGCAACCAGTGTGTGATGAGACAGGTCTGTCACTTCTAAGGTCAGTAGTAGGCAGTATGTATCAACATTTTCTCATCAATAACCCTTGTCTTTATTTTTTTATTTGTTTTAAGGACCTGGAAATGTCAAACCAACAAAATCCATAGCTGTCCCTCCGGGACCTCCTGTGTATTTAGACCTGGTCTACATTCCCAACCACAGCAATAGCAAGAATGTTGATGTAGAGTTTTTCAAGAGGGTGAGGTCATCCTACTATGTGGTGAGTGGGAATGATCCTGCTGCTGAAGAACCAAGCAGGGCTGTCCTGGACTCCCTGCTGGAGGGCAAGGCTCAGTGGGGAAGCAACATGCAGGTAGGCTCCCCAGTTATTTGTGAATTAAAAACTGAAAGGAAAATTGGTGCAAGGAACTGGGGGAAAACCATTAAAGTAATATCTCTAGAGGTTCTTGGTATTTGATAGCTGTCTATCTTTATCTGGGCAAAGTGAAAAAAGGTGTTTCGTCATACGCTGATGATCTTTCCTCTGCCCCGATAAAAGCTATGGGAAAAATCCAAAGTAAGTCCTACTTAGAGTAGACCCATTGAAATGAATGAGACCAGTGAGTCATGTCAATGGGTCTACTCTGAGTAGAACTTACATTGGATTCAGCATCCCCCCACCTGGTTTGCTCCAAATGTTGTAGACGTCAACTCACATCAGTCCCAGCCTGCATGGCCAGTGGTCAGGAATCCTGGAAGTTGAAGTCCAAAACATCTGGATGGAACCAGGTTGGGGAAGGCTGCTATATACATCTACTCAAAAATAAATCCCATTGAGTTTAATGGGCCTCATTCCCAGGAAACTGGGTTTAGGATTGTCACCTTAATTGTCGATCTCCCTGATGAGGCCCGCCTGGCGCCAACATTGTTATCTTTTTGGCGCCAGGTCAAGACTTTCCTCTTCTCTCAGGCATTTAGCAATATCTGAGGAGCCTGGGTTTGTTTTGTTTTTGGGTTTGTAGCTTTTTGGGTTGTTGCAGTGGTTTTAAATATATGTGTGTATTGTGTGTTTGTTGTATGTTTTTGCTGTTTTAATTTTTGTATATTGTTTTTAATTGTTTTTAATCCTATGTAAACCGCCCAGAGAGCTTCGGCTATGGGGCGGTATACAAATGTAATAAATAAATAAATTAATGGATTAATCTGTTTAAAAGCAACAGATGGGAACTGTTTCTTACATTTTCTACAGTTGCTGTTTGTTGAGGATGGTTGGTTGCATACTTTTTAGTTAATTAAGAGAACAATCCTATGGCTCATAGACTGTGTCTGCTGACCTCAGAGCTGGTAAACCATGCTCCCCACCCTCTCCTCCTTGTAGCCACTGTGGAGAGAACCGAGACAGCTACCTCTTCGCACTTGGAAACCTGAGAGTGGAGATGGGAGAAAGGGGACGGTCCTGGGGGCAAGGAGAGTAGGAGACTGGGAAGCTGCCTTACGCAGATTCCTATGCTTGCCCCAGCCTCCTTCCCTCCCACCCTGAAGCACCGCGAAATCTCCCATCTAGCAAAAACAGAGGGTGGCAGGAGCACAGAAGCTGCCCTGCATTCGGATATTCAGCAGCTTCCGACTTCAGAAGCTACCGATTATCAACACTGGATTGCATCCTAAATAAATGTTTAAGTGATTAAATGTTTAAAATGTAAATAATTTTGCATATTAGCAAATCTGTTTAAGAGGTGCCTTTTTGAGATATTGAAGGAAATGTAAGAGGAGAACTAGACATGACGGGGCGGGCCCTTGTCTTCAGTTGCTAGTCGCCACCAAACAGCTGTAAAGTGGAAGGCAAAAACCAGTCCATGGAGGGCTTGCAAAACCTTTTCTCCATCCACTCCTTTTACTTAATAACCCCTCCCCCACTGTTTTTGGATTTGTTTGTTGTTTGCTGTCCTTGCTATGAGACTGGAAATGAGCCTAGCAAGAGGAAAATGTTCTGGCAAAGTGTTTGTGGGGGTAGTGTTTGATGGAAGAAGGATTATTTATTTATTTAAAGTTTCTGTATGCTGCCTTGAGGGGAAAACCTCTCTCAAGATGGCTTCCAAAACTTACTGGCTAGGTTTGATTGATCAGCGGGGGAGATCAGTTGTTTTCCTTATCCCTCATGTCCCAGTAGCATAACTGGGATTACCCTAATTATCTGTGCCATGTTGCGGATTGCCATGTCATCCAAAGCTGGTGCATGGCATGGCTGAAGTGACTTTCCACCCACCCTACAACGCTACTGCAAGCCATGGGGTGATGGGTTGAAAGGCAAAACTGTGTGTTCCATACAGCCTGCTTTGCACCCCTAAGCTAGCTTGGAGGATTCTGAACTGTCACCAGCATCCCCTAAGCTTACCGTGGATGGTGTTGTATCATTACAAGTGTTGAAACAAGATTAATCTACTCGTCTAGTTGGCTTTTGTACATAGAATGGAGGAGGGCACCATCTTGTCCTTCGTGTCAGGCAGCAAAATCTCTTAGGCTGGCCTTGCTTCTTGTACTTGGTTGTTCCCCATAGGTATGTAAGTCAGATTCTTTAAAAAGAGGGGCTCCGTATTATATAATGAGACTTATTAGGTTTTGTTCCTATCTTGATAATTTGTTCTGTTTAAACTTAATGTGCCCTCTGTTCTTGTATTCTTGTATTGCAGGTGACCTTAATCCCAACCCATGATTCAGAGGTGATGAGAGAATGGTATCAGGAGACCCATGAGAAACAACAGGACCTTAACATCATGGTTTTGGCAAGCAGCAGCACTGTTGTGATGCAAGATGAATCTTTCCCTGCATGCAAGATTGAACTGTAAAAAAAGCAAAGGAAAAAAAAGCAATGCTTCACAACTTTAAACTTTGTTTCCAGAAATTCTTCAATTTGAAAAAAAACCTTTTTTAAAAATGTAATCCATCTAATTCAGCTGCTGAACTATATATACCTGCCAAATGCTATACTGTATCACAGTGATGCAAGTCACTAATCTTTTTTTTTCAGTCTTTGCTGATTGCTATGGGAAATAACAGTATTCCCACCATAGGGTTCAAATTACTGCAAAAACTGCAGATCCAGGTTCATCTCTGCTGAACACTTGGAAACCATGCACTAGCAAACACTGCTGACTTCTGCCAGGTTATGGGGCAGAAGTTTCTCTTTTGAGAAACACAGGGAAAAAAAGAGAGAAAGAGAGAGAGAGGTAGTGGAAAATAAAATAATTAGTTTTGCATTACTCTCAAAGCAATCAATGTATTGCTTCCTGCAGTCTGCCATCACATAAAAAGAAAGACGTACGTTTGCATTAGTCCTGAGTTATTGCAAGAGCGGGCGTTTTTAATTTAGTGACAAAATAGCTAGAAAAATAAGCGAAACCGAGCGTGGCTTTGAAGGCACATAAGATCCAAAACACTCACTTGCTGTTAGCAACTTCACTTTTAAATGCTTCATACTCATTTAACATAATTCTCTTAGGCAATATATTGCTAGTAGCTTGAACCTCATTCAGTTTAACATGCAAACCTGTTGATCTAAGGCATGCTCCCGGTGAAAATCCACCTAGTCCTCTCAAATTTGACAAACTTGCATGCTGAAACACCCAAGTCACAGTCAAGTTTACTGAAGCAAAATACCAAAGCAGTTGGGAGTACCTATGGTAGACAATTTGCCTTAGAAAGTGACTTGAATGTACAAAGATACTTGATGCACTTATTTTTTAATGCAAGATAGCAAGTTTATAAAACATCTGTGTAGGATTATAGTTACACCAGTACAGAAGTATGCGTGTGCATGTGTGCTACTGGAAACCTCTCTGATTGGTCAAACAGCTTGGTGCTATGAATTATGTATGTAAGTGGAACACTTCATTGGGGCACCTGAACAGCAGGCCGTCTTTGAAAGATTGTTTTTTCTCCTTTTTTCTGCTTAATGGAAGCATAAAAGAAAGGGTGCCCAGTACCAGAATGCAAAACTTAACAAACATACAGAATGTTGCAAAAAGGTTCTCTCTGCACATCTGCACAGTCTTTTGAAGCCTTCCTTTGTCTTACATTCTTTTGACTGTTTAATTTAAGAGTGAATATGGGAACAAATGTACAGAAGAATTTTTTTAGCTCTGTGTGAACTTTTAATAGATGAATTTTTAAACAGATGTTTTGTTTACAGGAAACCGCAAAGAAAAAAAATCAGGTGAAGGCAAATTTTTAGTAGTTTTGTAAGACAAATGCATTATGTTGTTTTGAGGTTCTGGTGAGAATGAAGTATGATATCGCAGTAACATATTTATTGAACACAGTTAACTGCCAAGAATTCTTTTGCAGGGAGCACACTAACAAATGTGGTTATATGTTAGTGATCAAAGAATTGAGGACTGAAAGGCTAGTTGGTTCCTTTTTGACAAGGAGGCAGCTTAGGTTCTGGGCTGGCCCAAAGGCACATGCAACCCAATTGGTCACTTGTGGCAGAGATGTTTTTCATGGTACCAATGAAAGCAGCTTATGACTGGGAGTTGCACTGCAGCATCTTCTGTGACATTGCAAGCAATCTTACCAGGCACCTCTCAAACTGCCCAGCACTGCAGGTTGGGGCAACCCAGTGTCTTGGGCTAGCTCTACCTAGGTTTCCTTTCTCCTTGTATTGTCTTGAGTAAAATTAGCTCAAGGAAGTCAAGCAGTTTGTCTTCCCAGTATTTACAGATCCCGCCCCCAAAGTAAATCCAGGGCTGTGTGTATGTTATAATTCTGTGAGAGCACAGAAAAGCTGTATAATGGGGTCTTGGCCACAGAATCCAGCATTCTGAGAATCTCAGCTCTCTTTAGGGGGAAAATACATAATTTCTTTACTTGCAAGGTTGCACAGAAAAGCTAGAGGAGTTGCTGATCAAGATTTCTGGTAGCTGGAGGGTAGGACATAAGTACCCTAGAGAGCCTTTTGCTTTCTCCAAATCTAGCAGTAGAATAAATTATGCAGAATGAGAAATCGTGCAAATATGCATAATTTAAGTACGTTGCAGAATTCAGCTGTAGTTATCATGGAATTTGGGTTATCTTTGAGCAAAATTTTGATTTTATTTATTTTAAACAACAGCCACGGAGAACACACAGCCTTAGTAAAGCCTTCTGTTTTGTTATTAAGATAGATGTCTCAAAGAGGTGGAAAATTATAGAACCTGTGATGTCATAGAGATTTTACTGGTACTGGTAGAATACTTTGAGGACCAGGCAGCACATTATCACTACATATAATGATATCCATTATGTTTTACTTTGTGGCTTTGTACAGAATTTGCATAAGCTAATTTCCTCTATAATAGGAATTTGTATTGTTCTGTGCCAATCATTATTTTTGCAGAAGGCTTTGATTCCATTAAGCAGTGGACAATTACAGCATTTCATTTTCTATTTGTTGTATAATTTATTTCAATTGTTAACATTGTTTATTTTTGTTTTATTCAATAGATGTGCATTTGCACTGCTAACTTTTTATATTTTTTAATACTATTTCTGACCCCTTTTTATTTGGGCTGTGTAGCCCAGTTAATGCTGTGAAATATTGTTTGTTTAATGTTTTGTGCATTTAAAAATTCTAATATTTTATTTTTGTTTGACATTTCTAGCAATGCTGCTTTATTTATTATTTGACCTTGGCCCTTCAAACACTTGTGTTCTTGCAGTCCCTTTGGTTTTATTGGAACAATATTCGTGGGCGCACTAAAAGTCTTTAAAGCCTTTAAAAATGCCATACGATAGTGGTACGAAAGACAAAAGGAAATGTATTGTGGAAAGAAGCAAATTGCTGAGCTCATAATAATCTGTGCTATGTTTCTTTAATAATGTTAACATCTTGATCCTAAAGATGGGTTTGCACCACAGCCAAGAGTGGTTTGTCCGAGTAGGACTAATAAGAGTCCCGTGCAGAGCAAGTGGGGGAGGTTTGTCTTGCTGTGTTGCCTGTATGTTGAATCTGTTGGCACTATGAAGCTGAAATGCCCACATGATGCTACATAACTGGATATTACTCTCCTGCCTGGCCACATCCTTAGCTCAATAGTAGTCATTTTGTAGCATAGCATCCGTTGATGTGGTGCAACCTTGACAGCACATTCGTCCACACTGGATGAGGTAGCATAGGCTGACCAGATAAAATCCAGGTCAGGGCTCATGCAACTTTAACAGTTGTAGAGAAAAGGGAATTTCAGCCAGTGTCATTTGTATGCAATTAGTTCCTGATGAAATTCCCTCTTCATCACAACTGTTAAAGTTGCAGGCACTATACTAGAGTGACCATATACAAAAGAAGGCAGGGCCCCTGCAACTTTAACAGTTGTGATGAAGAGGGAATTTCATCAGGAACTAATTGCATATAAATGACACTGGCTGAAATTCCCTTTTCTCTACAACTGTTAAAGTTGCATGAGCCCTGACCTGGATTTTATCTGGTCACCCTAAGGTAGCACAATACTATCAACAATGCATTATGTTGCTGCAGTGGTGTGCTGGGCACAGCTGTTATTGTACCTCATCCTGAGCTTGCTTTGTTAAGAGTCTTTTACAATCTCCCTCTATGGGTGTTTGCTTAGAAGCAAGCCTTAATGAGTTCAGTGAGGTTTATTCCCAAGTAGGTGTCCAGAGGATTGTAGTTTAGACTACCAAATTATTTAATGCAATATTCCATTGATTTGCAGAATTGATTTGTGTTACTATTCCCCCCATCCCCTGCTTTGTAATTAAGCAGAGTTTAAAGGATTGGATCCAGATTTAGGCCTACTTAGACTAGACCCATTGAAGTTACTGGGACAAGTTAGTCATGACTAACTGAAATCCCATTGATTTCAGTGGGTCCACTCTAAGTATGACAGTCTGTATCCAACCCCAAAAGATTTTGTAGCATGGGAATATATTTCATAAACCTTTTGTCTAAAATGGAGAATGTAGTTAACAGTGAGCAAGGGCATTGTGGAGGTTGCCACATAAGTCGATTTCAACTGAGCTGCTTCTTTTAACAACAATAATAATAACAAGAACAACAACTGGATGGTGGGGTTGGGGTGGCGGATCATTCAGCCTTAAATAACAATATTAAATGTATGTGCATTTATATGTGCAAAGGAGAAGTTGCCACCTCTGTCCTCCCTCTAAAAGGTGGAACCTCCCACCCAGATCACATGTACGTCAGCAGTGCCATTGAACCAGATTATTTCAAATCAACATAACTGTGCAATTTTTTATCCATCTGCTTGGAAGTAAGCCCCATTGAATCCAGTGGGACTGATTCCCAAGTAAATGTGAATAGGATTGCAGCCTTAATGGGGTTCAGATTTGGCCTTAACACTCCTTCACACATTCTTTATCACTCTCATATGTATTTAATTGTAGAAGCAAAAATGTAATCAAGTTCTTGTGTCAGCTGCTCCTTTTTTCAATTCCTCAGCATTTTGTTTAAAGCCCCATTCAGCTCTTGGATGCCAGCTAACTTTTTCCAATATGAAAAAGTGGCATTCTGTGTGACAGCTTTCCACAATCTGGTGCCCTCCAGATACATTGAACTATAACTCCCATAATTCCCAGCTAGCATGGCCAATGCTGGCTGGGAATTATGGGAATTGCAGTCCAACACATCTGGAGGGCACCAGGTTGCGGAAGGCTGATCTAGGGCTTGGACACAAAGATCCCATTATGCAGAAGCAGTGTCACTGTCTTTCCCCTCCCTCATCGGCAGTCTCCCGTGCGTCCTACAAACTGGTTCCTAAGAAACAGAAAACTTTACAGAATGACTTTCTGAGGATACAGGGAGATGCAGTATGAGTGAAACTGACACCGGCCCTGCACAATGAGTGGAGTGCCTTCCCCTGGTGGAGGATCTTTGACTCCAATCCTATGTTAACTATTTCAGGTTTCTGAATAAGACTGGAAAAGTGGGGTATACATTTTGCAAACATCTTTCTTTTTAATTTACACATAGAGACACACATACATGCACATAGAGAGTTTTTAACTGGCAGTCAGTTCTGGTGGTCTTTTTTAAAAGAAGCTCCTCTTGACCAAATTAATGCCTTTCTTGCCTGTGCAACTAACCTAATTGTGTTAATCACAGCCATACACAATTAGTTTAGCGACAGTCTATCAGAAAGTACCATGGATATTGAATATTGAGCTCTGTTGCTCAGCACAGATGACTAGAAGCATGGTTCAATATGGATTAGTCTAACTTTAATGTATAATATTTGGGTTTTAAGAGCACTCTAGAAAATGGTATTACCCATTGGTAACATTCCCCTAATTATGGCCTTTATGATAGTACTATACCACTGATTGAAATTCAGTGATTACAGTCCATTTTCAAATTTAAAACAGACTTTCTTTTGCATGCCTTTTCATTTGCCTATGGTGGGTCTAATTACAATTATTCCTACCTTTTAATTCCATCTTACATTCTTTCTCTCATTTATTTATTTTTTTACATACTGTGGTGAATGGATCCAAATGTGTATATGAATGTGTTTAGCTGTCTTCAGTAGCTTAAGCAGTTTAGGAACCTTGTGACATGGAATTGAGAAGATCAGTTTGCTTAGGAAAACTGCCCCAACAACTCCCACTCCAAGGAGTTATTCTGCATTTTCAGGTTCTATATCATAGGCCTTTCTTTCATCCATACGAAACCAGAAGTTCCTGCTCAGAGGGAAATAGCAAATTTTTGTGGTCTGGCATTATTAGCATTGGGAAAATATGTTTACAATTAAAAAAAAAAGAAATTAATGTAATGCTCATCTTTTCACTTAATAGTCGAAAACCCACAAAAAAAAATCAGTCTAGGTACAAGCACTTCTTTAAATGCATTTGCAATTGCATTGCTTGCCTTGTTAAAAGATGTTTGCTATTTTTAAAAAAATGTTTGTTGTGATCTTACAAAATAATAAAAATGCAGCATCAAAACCTTGAACATTTAAGGTGGGGGGGAATGCTTCTCTGCACTAAATTAGCTTAGGATCTGCAGGTGTCCAGAGCTGCCATTATATTCGTACAAGACTGGGCTGTAATCATACCAGTAAAAGCGCAATTCTGAAGTTCCAGGATGCTTTTCACATGTTTGCATGCAGCCATTTATTCTTCCAAGCCATGGAGAGAAAGTCTTGTTGCTGGCTGAGAAGCACCTCACACTCCTCTCTCTTGTTCTGAATGGTCTCGTTTGTGTCAGTCTGCAGCTGTGTATGGTTTTATGTCTTATAATCCTTCATCACCTCTATTCTATCCAGTCATACCTAACGTAGAAAATTAGTTTCCAGTGAAAGTAATATGTAGTGCTTTTATGATATTTGTGTGCAATATCCCCTCTTCCGTTGAGGATATTTGATGTAAAGGAAACAAGCTCAGTTCCACAATAAAACTAAAAAATAGTTCAAGTGGTGTTGGTATGATTTTTGTCCTTCTATGCTACATAATATATGGAAATGGACTTTTAGCTCTCTTTTCAAATACCATCCATTGAAAAAGGTTGCAAGATAGAATGATTCTTTAGGTCTCATTACCAGCTCCTGGAATCAAATGGGGTGGGAGGCTGGAGTGGCCATCACCACCATAAGCTGTCTGAGGGGCATCTGGCTAGCCATATTGGTGTGTCGGATTAAATGAACCTTTGCTTTTTGAGTGGTATGTATGCAAACACTACAATTTCCCAATTTAAATAATGTCCAGTCAATGGAACTACTCTAGAATAAGTGTCTGCTGTGGATTTCAGCTAAAGCCATTAAATACCAGTATCACGTTAATGGAAGCGGAGGTTGCCACTTGCACAGTGGGACTTCTGTAACTTCTTCATACTGCAGCCCCTCTGTGCACCTCCAAGTCTACTCTAGTTGAATGACCTCTGGGAGATCCTCCAGAGGAGATTTGGAGGGTGCAAGGGGGAGGGAAGAGGATTCAGAAGTCCCATTCTGGAAGCAGTAGCATTTGTTTGCGGTAGCCTGATGCTGGGTCCAACTTATGGTACATAGTCATACATTTGGTTTCAGCTTTTGCAGATATCATGATCTTTCATCCCAGTAATGGGATGTAAACAAGCAGCTGGTATAAATACTTCGTTATATTATTGTTGTTATTAATAATTAATTATTCGCTTTAGCCTTTTGAGGCTAAATTTCTGAGCAGAATTTTATGTTTCCAGTGAAGTAAAGTTATTATGATCAATCTGGGCTATTGATGAACTGGGCCCAGCTGAGCATTTATATTCTTGCTTCAACAAGAAACCTGTATTTTGCATAACAACCTGAATGTTAAGTAGTCTAATTGCCAGCACACTGCTATTATGCAATTTACATTCATTTCAGTAGCATCTGCACAGGCACATGTCACAAGCTACACTTAAATTAATGGATGGGGCACAGAGTGGCAATGCTTGGTGAGTTCTAGTGTAAGCTAGTTGCTTCAAATTTCATTAAGTATGTGAATGAAGTGTCTTGGGTTTATCTTCACTTTGGCTGTTATGTTAGGTTTGCCACATAAAACCAGTAGCACAACTGCAGAATTCTTGGGGTAAGAAAGGTTCAGCCATGCCTTGCTATGATCATCAGTTCCAACTGCTATCATCCACCAATACATCCAACATGGAGAGGGGAAGGCTTGCATCCAATCAGTTATATGTTGGAATTCCCCCCCCCCCCCCCAATTCTGGAAGACCAACTGGAAAATGTCATGATTCTTGCTGGTTGAGTCTGTCAATGTCTGTGTTGGGGGAAGCCTGATGGTGCTAAATCTAGTTTGCCAATCCATATTTAAGTAACAAATTTGTAATCCTGATTCCCTGGCTTGTGTTGCAGCTCTCTTTCGGTAGCGAAGGATCAGGTGGATGATGTACCATATACACTAGCTTCTTATAGGTATGTCTGTGAGTGCAGCAAAGCTTTTGAGTGTGTGTGTTTGAGTGATCACTCACCAGTGGGGATCTTCCTTGGAAATGCCCTCAAAAGCTACATCTCCTCCTCCCTTCAGGTTCAATATGTATAATGAAGCCACTGGGCAAAAATCAGCATGTGGAAACCACTTAGGTTTTTGGTTTCTCTTCTTATCCTGCTTAGAACCCCCGAGTTAGTTCAATCTAAGCCTGTTTATGCAATCATGATGCTCCTGTTTGCAGAATAGGAAAGGTGGTTTCACACAGGTATACTGACATATGCATAAACTGTCTGATAGGCTGCATGCTGTGATATTGCATCTCTCAGACTGGATTGTTTTCCCATTTCTTGGTGTATGAGGACCAAATGCAGGTGAAATGATGGAAAATGAAATCTGACAAGATGGAGGTGGCTGGCTTATTCTCAAGAGCATGGGGGTCCTTGAATTCTGGGCTCCATGAATAGGCATCAGTGCAAAGGATGAAGACAAATTACATCAGCCACAGCAACACCTCCTACAACAGAAGCCAATGTGTCATGTAAATAGTCTGGCACCCTGGTCATAAAGGGCTGGATCCAGGATCTGCCTTCTATGAGAGGACCAGTCACAAGAAGGGCTCTCTTTGTGGAAGGCCCCTCTGACTGGTTTTGGGGGATCCCCCCTCCATCCCACTGATCACTCAATTTAGCAGGGTCTCCTGTGTAGCATTTTCAGGGGGCTGGAGGTGCTTCTGTGGAAAGAGGGGGCAGGGTTGATCCAGCTGAAATCTGAATTCAACCTATTCTATTTCACCCTGCTACAATCCAGAGGCTGGATCTTGCTGTTACCCACTGTTCTGAGTGTCAATGGACTTATGTTCTTCTACCAGCTATGCTAGTGTAAAACATTGACCAGCATTGATCCAAGATGGGGGGTGGGATGGGATGTGTAATTTTCCTCTTGCAAATACTGGACACTCTCTATTGGATTGATAGTGTTGTGAATAATAAAAGGAAAGGAGAGTTGTATATTTGCTTACCTATTCATTAACGTATTTGGTGTCTGCTGTGAATTTGAATCAACAATTTGCATTTCAAACAAAACAGCAAAAACCACGCAGATCTTTTGTATCCATTACTGGATAAAGAATATGCCCAGTCAATAGCTGCCTACAGATTAAAACAAAGGGGTGCTTTAAAGGCAGAGCGCCATGTGGGTATTTAAAGATGTGCTCACATCTGCCCTTCTAAAACACACCTGGTAAGATTCGTATTGTGTATACAGAACACAATCACTCCAGGGAGATACTGTCTATAGAAAATGTTCATTTTCTCCCTACAGCATGCTCCTTGCTTAGCTGTGAGCTCTTCATGAATGGAAAATTATCCTCGGCTCTCAGATGGAAGTACATTTCAACAATTTAGAAAAAATAAACTCAGTCTGCAATCCTATATACCTGGGAGTACACCCCATTGGACACAGTAGGACTTCTGCATAAACACACCTAGGAATGCACTATAATTTCCTCATCGATAAAGACACAGGAGCCAGCCACATTTGTTATTGGTGCGGATCCTACATGAGTATGAGCTGAATGAACTTGCAATCCATTATACAGCATGCAGAACTGACATAGGAATCACATAATGGAATTTGGTAACCTATGAACTTGGCACTGAGCTTTGATGGGAAAAAAAGGGCCAGATCTTGTCTACATCCCTACTTGTCTAAGAGTTTGGTGCCATTTTAGCACAGATGCCGTGCCCCTTAAAAGCCTCACATAAATGGAGAGCTTCGCTTTGCCTGCTATAGCTATGTGAGGATTTTTTGTTCATCCTAGCCAATAGAGAGATGCGGTCAGCAGCTACTAGTCCTGATGGCTATGTGCTACCTCCAGTATCAGAGGCAGTAAGCCTATGTACACCTATGTTGCTAGAGAACATGGGCAGGAGGGTACTGTTGCACTCGTGTTGTGCTTACGGGTTTCTGATTGACAGCAGGTTGGCCTCCATGTGTACATAATACTGCACTAGATGGACCTGGCTCTTCTTACGGATTTCCCTATTGGGAGGCTGAAGCTGCTTCAGGAAGCAGAGAATTTGGAGCTGTCTGGAAACTAGTCTATGCGCAACCCATAATCTCCATTAGAAATCTCCCAGACTTCTTCAGAAGTCTTAGAGCACAGAATTACAAGGCCATGCTGTGAATTCCTAAAATAGCACCAACTACAAGGGCTGGTTTACATTTAGCAACTTTTAGTATTATTTTTTTTAAACTACATCTCAAAGGAACAGAAAGGTTAATCTGCTAGGCAAAAGATACAGCATCCACTTAGAAGCAGACAAATTCAAAGAAGGAAACTCCACTATACGAGTTGAATTTGCTGCAGATGAGGCATGTCAGTCCCAGTGTGCATTTGGCTGTAAAATGGCAACTATCTTTCCTCCCTGAAACAGTCTTGTGAATCAAGGAAGAAAACATCTCTGAGGACTGCTTAGTCATTGAAGGTCTTAATGTGATTGTAGTGATCAGGTGTGCTCATATAGCACCTAAATTAAAGCCCAAATAATGTACCCTTAAAGACACACCATTCTGTCCACCCCAAGGAGTTTTCACTATACCAGGGGCCAAAGTAGCTAAAGCCCCATCCTATAGCATACTTGGCCTAAGAGTTGATTCAGGTAGGAAATAAACGGAGAATAGTGCATGTGATTGTGAAGAACATGGGTAGAAAGGAGCCATTTCTAGGACGTTTAGAAGGACAGAGGGCCTGAAGGTGGTGTTGGAGAGACAGAAAATAAGACGTGTGAAAGGAGGCAAAAGTCAGAATTCCAAACAAAACAAAAATGGTGGAGGGTAAAGGATATCCTTAATGTTAGCAACTACTATGATCCAGCTTGCAAAACAAGTAAAAGCACAGGCCGTGGGATCACAGAGGCCAGTTCTAGTGACTGAGAGCTGGTTCTTACATTTTAGAAATGACGGAATTGCCATTCCACAAGGGCTCCATCCCATACCAGTCAATAAACACAAGTATATATAAACCGTGGTGGAAGGCAACCGAGTTGATCTGTAATGCAAGAACAGGTCCTGAGCCTGATAGACCTCTGCAACATTATGCTTACTGTAGTTCACAAGAGATTGGTACCTAGACTGGAAAGCACAACCAAAGCAGGGGGCAAGCAGCCAAAGGAAAATGTAGAAATTAACCTGCAAACACATTAATCAAGTATATCTACATAATCTGAAAGTTTCCATTTGTCTGAACTATGGGGCTACTACAGCAAGATTACGCAACGTGTCACCCTCGGCTGCTTCCTAGGCCCGGCAGGACCCCACTTTCTTTTCACCTGATCAACTAGACTGCAGGGTAAAAACACTATTCCCTGGCTTCTGAGATCCCTGTTTTATCTTGGTGGCAATCACTGGGGGAAGGCAGAGGCTTTTGCCTCCACACATACCCCAGTGGTCCCTAGATCTCATTTGATGGAGAGGGGAGATGTGTGGGGGGGAAACGTGTGTGTGTGTGAGTGCATGTACAGTCGACAGTGGATGCAGCCCTCGGGGCTGAAAAGGTGCTAAGGGATATTAAAGGTACATTTAGACCAGCACTGTGATGTCCCCAGAGTGGCCAGGAAAATGCCTTTGGAAATCTTACAAGCAATTCATGGAAGGAATAGCTTCTGAGGAGAGGCCAGACCTCAATACACAGCTCTGGGTTCAATTCTCCACATCTGTACTTAAACAATCTCAGATAGCAGAGCTAGAAAGACCCTGGAGAACTTCTGCCTGTCAAAGACCATACTTGATAGACCTATGTTCCCAGTTTGACGGACCCATGGTCTGACTCAACACATGGTGTCTTTCGTGTGCACTGCCTCTAAATGAGTAAGATTAAATTTTTTGTTTGTTTGTTTGTAACTAACCAGGTTAATAGCTAGTAAATGACCAAGAAAATAAGGACTACTTGTGATTCCCTGACTCAAGGGAGAGTAAAGCCCAGCAGGTAGGTAAAGATCTTAAATCCCATTAGGAATCTTTCTTCTTCTTCTTCTTTTAATGGCATAATAGCAAATACTGATAGTGGCAGCAGCACTTTGAATGTACTGTCTTACCAAGCTGTTTGTAGAAATGAATCATTCTATTAGATGACAGATATTTGCTCCTAGACACAACAGAGACAAAATGGAGCCCTTGAGAGGTACAATCATAATTATAGATTTAAAAGGGAGAGGGGAGGAGGAGAGAAATACTCTTACTAAGATGGGTATGTAAGTTGGATCGGGAAAGGTTTTTTAATCTGGATACAGTCAAGGTCACAAAGCCCACTTCACAATAGCTCAACCTTGTGTTTATTGCAAGGAGTATCTGTAGCATGACAAGACATCTGTAAGCCAGGAATATTAAACGGATGCTTTTGCTGCATTCCGGGCTTCCAGCTCCTGCTTGGCCTTTTCCCTCATCTCTCTCTCCCTCTCAATCAGGGCTGCTCGCTCCTGCCCCCACGCCTTCAGTTTCTCCGTGTATTTTGCAACGTCTTCCACTTCACATGCTGGCAGCTTTTCCTCGACAAGCTGGGTGGTCAGTGTCAACAACCGGGCAGATTCCACCTTGCCAAGCGACCGCAGTTTAGAATTCAGCTCCTGCCATAGGAGGGACGAAAGAAAGAAAGGAAGAAAGGAAGAAAGAAAGAGCAGCAGCTCAACAACCAGTCGCAAAGTATCAACAATCTTCTCCCCTGGCCTGGATTATCCTTCCCCACCCCTCACCCCCTGGAACAGGAATGTGAAATTCTGCAAGTAGGCACAGCACAGCTGACTTGCATTTTGTTTTGGGAAAGTGCGCCAGCCCACAATAAAGGAGCATTCATCCGATCTGTCCGCCCTTCCCCAAAAGCAAAAAAAAAGAAAAGAAAAAAAGAATTTATAGGCTATGGGTTGGGTTTCTTTTTAATTATTATTTAGTAATAACAAAACAGAAACAAAAATAATCAATTTTTAATTCTGCTAAGTGCTGGGCTGGGCTGAGCTTGTACAATGTCATTAATTTTTTTAAAAAACCCACTCTTTAAGCTAAGAAATTATGAATGGCTAGCCAGCAATCTAAACATTTTAGGGCAACTCCCCAGCTGATGCAAGGAGTTGCCCTGAGCTGCTTCAGCTAACCTTCCTCTCAACAGATGGGAATAATTTAAATAGCCTTCTACTAATGGCATACTAAATAGCTCCCAGGAGCCCCCATGCTATTGGCCGGTACATTCTTCCACGGCCTTTTTTCTAAATGGCTCATGTGGTTTTAAGCTCAGCTCCATGTACATGGCTACTGTAAATGCTTTCATTCTGCTTCCATGGGTGGACGCGGATGGGGAGGGGGGAGCTGGAGAGGGGGGGTGGAGGGCATTCCATTCCAGCCAGGCAGAATTTAGCCAGACAGTGGGGCAGTATATCATATCAGAGTTCGACTTATATGTACGGTGCAGTATGTCTTGCGACACACCCTGATGAATCATAAAAAAATATTAATTCACTTAAGTGCTTTAAGACGCAGGGCCATTTGTGGTTATGGAAGTTTTACTGGACAGCTTGATGTTCCCCAGACAAAAGGCAAATTAATTGCCTTAATGGAGCAGCCTCCTGGAGAGTGGGAAGAGAGCTGTCCTATGAAGGAGACAAGATGGCAGCCAGCAGCTTCCAAGTTCCACTTTTTAAAATTCTTTGCACCCTCACCAGAAAGTATATTTCCCTCAGACTGGCTTTTGAAAAAAATTAAGACTGGCATACCTTGTAGAGCCACTTACCTGAGGCGGCAGCTGAGTGAACTCAATGGGGCTTACTTCTGTGCTATTTATTCACTTTTTAATTTATCCAGCCAAGGGACAGTGTTCATGTGACCCACCAGATGTTGTCATACCACCAACTCCCATCAGCCCCAGCCACCAAGACAATGGTCTGGGGTTGTGGTCTAACATCAGGAAAGCCTCAGGTTCTCACTTCTGGGATACAAGGTACATCTCTTCCCCATTCCCATTCATTCTCATAACAATCCTGTAATATAAGTTAGGCCAAGCTACAGAGATTGGCACAAGGTCACCCAGTCATATGAGGGGGGTGGGGATTTGAAGCTGGGTCTCCCCAGCTAGTCCAACCCTCACACCACCCTGGCTCTCTGCACAGGGCACAACGGAAGCATGTGGGATTCTCTGGGACAGAGAAAATGACAAGCTCCAAAACCACAAGGCATCTCTCTTCGGTTTTCTATTGCTAGACTGCAATTCTTGTGGTTAACAATGGTTACCACACCAGCTTCTTTCAGAAGCCTCATATGTTTGCACACTCCCCTGTTCTTCATTTATGGAGCCTATAATTTCCATCTGCCATATAATTTCCATCTCCATGTTTGCTCACAACCATCGTCTGATGCAGGTTATATTAGAGAGTGAAAACTTTAGCCCTGGGTTACAGCAGAAACATATATGCAGCCCTTTCCCTGCTCCTTGGACCTCACATCCAATGGCATCAGAGCAACTCCAACAGGGTAAGAGCAGCTATCTATCTATCCATCCATCCTTCCTTCCTTTCTATTTATTACATTTCTATAACACCCACTAGCCAAAGTTCTCTGGGCAGCTCACAACCATTAAAACCTTAAAATACAACAAAAGATGCACTATAAAAGTTTAAAACCACAGTATAAAATAGAAGTAAAAGCCAAAATAAAACCTAGCAGCAATACAAAGATTTGAAATATAGTAAAAGATTTAAAACAGAAACAGAAAGGCTAAAATGCCTGGGAAAATGAGAAGAGTACAATGTAGGTAGGGATGTCATGAGTCTGGTTGGGGGCTTGAGCTTGACCCTCAGACCCCAGCCTGCAGACTCCCACATGCGCCTGGCTCCACACGAGCCATGTTGGGCAAGCGCGGGGATCCCTGCTTACCCATGAGCCACCATTTTGTAGAAAATTGAGGTTAAGTATTTGTTGTGCTTCAGTTAAGGGATTAGCCAGAAAAGAGGAACAGCTGAGCCTGGAAGTGTTTGGGGAGTGGCGATTCATGTGAACAGGTAGGGGCCAGCTGACCAATGCAGCTGACAGCAATTCCCAATTACCACACCCCATAAAAGACTGGCCAGCACTCAGTAAGATTGCTGGAAGCAACTCTTGTGTTTGGTGCTTTGTCTTTGTCGTGTGCCTCCTAGCTTCCTGTTCTTGCCTGGACTTATTCTAACCCTGGACCGGACCTTGACTATTCTTCGATGCATTCCTGAATCCAGTATTGTTCGACCCGGCTTCTGACAGATACTTCGGCTTTTGACCATGGACTGTTATACGGAAGCTTCTCTCTGGCTTATCGTGTTCTACACCGGTGATTTCCGACAGTATTTTACATAAATAGCAGCCATAAATAGGGCCATTTGCACAGGTAATTTTGCATAAATGGCCCTATTTACAGCTGCCATTTGCGCAAAATGGAGATTTATGTAAAAGGACTGGCCACCATTTTGCACAAAATGGCAGCTGCCAGAGTAGCAGGATGCCGTGTACTGCTTGCTGGGCATCCGCAGACTGTCTGGTGGTTTGTCGTAAGCGGAGAACAGAATCGGGCGGGTGATACACGAGGCAGGCAAAAGTAAGTTCATCCATGCCTAAAGGGAGGCGCCAGGCAAGACTCTCTGCGAAGCTCATTCCACAACCATGCCTGGATGAAGTCAGACGTGCAAAAAAAAAACAAAGATAAACAAATGGCCAGCTTTGCAGAGTGCTGCGTAAAACTGAAGTACTACTGGAGCGGTAGGTGTCTAGAGACTGCTGTGAAGGCTCTGGGATGACCTCCCAATAGAAGCTTGCTTGGTACCCACAGTGCTAGCGTTTCAGCGCCAGGTTAAGTCTTTTCTGCTTTCCCAAGCTTTTAAAGTTTCAAAAATATTTTTAGTGTTTAAGTTTTATTATTTTATTCCCTCCTGTGTGATTTTAACTCTTGTACCAGATGGTCCTTTTCGCTTTTGTATTCATATTATGTTTTCTGCTGTGTTGGAATGTTCATTCACTTTATCTTGTTGTTTTTATTGGGAATGTATTTGTATTTGCTGTGTTATTATTTTTTAAATTGCACAACTCCTAGAGAAATGTATTTATGAGGTTTCCAAGAAGTTAAAGAATCTATTAATTAAATAATAAAACAAAACCTGTGGGGGCCATGGCAGGTGGAAGAGAGTTTCTTGATGCTGCTAACATTTTACTGAAATAAATGTACAAATCCAGAGTACAACTATTCATCTGATGATCTCTGAAAAAACAATGATCCCTCCACACTCTGGCTGCAGGCCTGAGGCTGTATAATTCAACAACTCTGTTTCTTTTCATCACTTTTCCCACCTCACGTGCACTTTTCCTGACCCTTCCACTCTTTTAATATCAAAGCATTTGAGCAGTCTTGTGGGCAAGAAAACAGACTGCACATTTTCATAACCAGGTCATTCAAATCCAGGAAAATCCCTTGTTTAGTTTAGTGGAGGCTGGAACAGATTTTCTTCTTACTGTGCAATTGAGAAGAAGATGCCCTTCACGCTTTCTCTCAAGTTCCAGAAGTAAGAGGACTAGAAACCTATTTTTTAACTTTAAGAAAAGCTGAAATTTCAAGGAAGGGGTAAGGATTATTCTTGAGGGATCCCAGTCCCTCTTCCTGTGTCTCCAGCCCTGAAAGTTACTTGCTTGGCTGAAGCCGTTCATATCATAACAAAATGCCATGCTGTGGTTCATAAAAATCAGCTGTGTACTTAATCACAGGCCCAGGGCAAGCAAGCAATTCACCAGGTCTGCTGCTAAGGATGCCCTGTGACAAACATACAAAATGGGTGAGCGGTAGGCTGGTCATGTTTTGGCAAAGTTGAATCAATGACCTCTGAGCAAAACAGTGCTGAGCTCAAGATGCAAGAGCTGAAAAAAGAAGAGAATCGCTGCAAGGTCAAGTACAACGCTTACTACGTATCTCTAATGTTTTATCACTGAAAAGTACTTAATGCTTCTTGGCCAGCTGCCCTCAGCCTGCATTGACCAGAACACCAGGCCTCACGATCCATATCTTACAGGCTCACTAATCAATGGAAGAGAGCAATTCTCTGTAATGCAACTGCACACACATCATTCTCTCCAAAGGCCCTCCCTGATTCTCGTCAGAAAGAGACTGTGCATACACTCCGACACACACTAACTTAATAACAGTGGCTGGGTTCGCACAACACGCTAACCTACACTCAGTGGTTGAGTATGGGATGTTTTGAACTGTGGGCTGTTTGTTGAACTGTGAGTTGGCATGTTGTCTGAACCCAGAACATTTTCTGCAGGGCGGCTTGTTAATCATGCTGTGTGGCTTGTTTTTCTCAAACAAGCTACCTTGAGAACCTATGGTTTCTTGTTGGGTTGTTCAGGGTGGTTAGCAAGCCACACTGCACAGTTAACAAGCCACCTTGCAGAAAATGTCCTTGGTTCAGGCAACATGTTAACCAACAGTTCAACAAACAACTCATGGTTCAAAATAACCCACACTCAACCACTGAGTGTGGGTCAGCATGTTGTGTGAACCTAGCCAGTAATATTTAACATATTCATTACCAAAAAGGAGCTTTCCAGTGACATAGACAGAAATCACACAAAGGCCACACAGGAATATGGAGACAGCCTAGGCAGACTCAAAATAAATCAAAACTACCCAGCTAAGGCATCTCTTTTACAAGTTTATGGTGCAATCATATGCACGTTTAGTCAGGGAGGAAAATCCTACAATTCCCAGCATACCCCAGCCAGCTGGTTGGGGCATGCTGGGAATTGTAGGACTTTTTCTGTTTAAACATGCATAGGATTTTGCCCTTAATGGACTTCTTTCAACTAAACATAGAGCCAAATTGTAATCTTTTACCTACAGATGCAACAGTCATTAGTACACTATTAAGGGGAAACAAAGCTAGCCCCTTTGGAGCTTCCTGAGCCGACGAGGAACCCGACAAGAGCCTGATGCTGCAAACACACATTTTCCACACTTTTCACAGATGCTCACATGGCTGCCGTGAAAAGTTTCCACTTGATAAATAGTCACCGGTACTGACTCATATTCCCACAGAATCTTTGTTAAGAGCCCTTTCAGCCTGGCGAGAGGTGAACAAGAGAATGTGCTTGCAGAAGCCATAGATGGTGAAAGGGCAAGTTTCTGATCAGGAGTGACACTTCGCTTTAGTTAGCAGGAGCTTGACTTATCAAGTCTGATGTATGAAAAACAAAAACAGCATCCCGGCAGCCAATCCTCAGGGGCCCTTGAGCATGTTTTAACAAGGACATAATTCAATGCCAGGGCCTAGTAGCATTACTGGTGGGGCACCAACGGAGCTTCAGCATCTCAGAATAAAAGAGTTTTTACTATGGACAATGGAACCGAACCAAAACTTGCCAATGTCTAGCAGGAAGGAAACAGCATACCTTGAATCGGTTCAGGTACTCAGGCAGTCGAGGCACCTCTGTCTCTTCTGACTGCACTTGCTTTGGCGTTTCTTCCGGATCCTTGGTGTCCTCTGGAGAAGCTTTCGACATAGGGACAGGCTGCAAAATGGCTGCCAGAACGTCCATCTTTGCAACAAACATGGGGAAAAGAGAGTAAGTGGCTTGTAAAAACACCGAAAAGAGTCACAGTGGTCAAAATTACAGAGATGGTCAGTGAGCCCCTTCTGTGGGCATCATTATGCAGCCTGTGGGTCCTTGTTAAAATCCCGAAAATACCACCTATTATATTGTTTGAACATTTGTAACCTTCATGAGTCGAATTTGAACACACAAGAGTAAAAATGCTAGAGGGTTCACAACAGGATGTCAAGCAGGCAGTACCCTAATTCACTGTTTTTCAAAGCTCAAGACTTTCTGGACCCATAAAGGTTTTATTTTGCTTTGAGACTTTGCTGCAGAAAAAATGGCTCCGTGTCTTTTGAGACTGCCTACTCTAGACAGAATACATCAAGTTTAAAAACAACACTGCACCAACAAACGAATGATTCAATGATCAGCAACGAATCACTTGACTATCGTGAAATAAAACACTGGAAATTAAAGGGTGAGCTTTGTTTTTTCTTTTAAAACGTCTACGTTGCTGGTCGAAGTTAGTGAGAGAAGCTAGTGGATGAAGCGAAGCCTTTCTGAAATTACTATTGATTTTACTATCGGCTCTAGCTAGGTCACAGAAACTCTCGCTGAAAATTACTCAAATATTCCACAATGGTGATATGTGTAGGAAGAGATAATGGGATGCTTATGTAATGTCACGGACATCTCAATTCCTGTTTTGTTAAAGTGCATCATGAGCTCATCTTGTCTATTTGATTTTCAATAGAGTCATCTATTTCCTCACTTTGGTAATAGGCAAAACAGAAACACCTGCCTAGGTGGAGAAGTGCTTGCTGACTCTGTACTGGGAGCTTGAGTGTCTCCCAGGTGGAAGGAGGCAAAAGTTCTATTTTGGACAAGACAGAAACATAGAGGAACAGGAAGCACAAGGCATCTGCAATCCCTGTCCCTTTACATCAGTGTCACATCAATGAAGTCACTCAATGAAGCTGTTATTTACATCAGAGGTGCAGAACCTGAGATCCTTGACCAAATTCGGCCCTCTGGGAATCCCAATTTGCCCTCTCACTACCCCCGGGTCTCAATCTGACTCTTTAGGGGTTCCTAGAGGCACCACCCTCTTTCCCTGGCCTTGCCCCTTTCCCCCAACAACCAATTATTGGGTAGTTTCCCACCTTTTGTGTAGTTCTATGAGACTGAAAAGCCTCTCTTAAGGCAGTAAATGCTTTAAGCTAAAATACATTTGGGGGTGTTTTTTGGCTCCACCCCCTTTGCCTTCAGCCCTTCCTACTAGAATCTGGGCCCCCGATAGTTTCTCTGAAATGGAATTCATCCCTCAGCCTGAAAGAAATTCTGCAGCCTTGATGTGCATGAATATGGTGGGAGAAGAACTGGCTATTCCATGCAACTCAAATGACTACAGAAAGATGAGCAGTTAGGTATCTATCTCCAGGAACCTTACTGTACTACAACTGCAATTTGACTGAGTCCAGAATGCTCCAGTGATTCTCATAAGCACATAGGAAGAGCTTTGCTTGATGATCAGACCAAATGGCTATCTAATCCTGCATTCTGTTTCCCACGGTGGCCACCCAAATGCCTGTGGGAAACCACAAGTAGGACATGAGGCCAAGCGTCCTGCCCCGCTGCTGTTGTTCCCCTGCAACTGGTATTCAGAGGCATGACATGAGGAGCGGCAAGAAGCAGAAGGTGACAAGGGAGGCTCTGCCAAGCATCTTGCATTCTCCTTTGTCAGAAGGAGAAACAGGAAGTTGAGGGGGTGGGTGGGAAACCTTCCCCTCGTGTGATGGCTGTGTTCTTCCGGCCTTCTGGAATACTACTGAATGCAAGAAATTCAAGACACAACATCAACCGCTGGGGTTATTTAGCTTTTTTAAAAAAAGGCACGTAAGAGGAGACAGGATAGAGGTGTACAAAATTATGCATGGTGTGGAGATAGTGGATAGGGAGAGATTTTCCTCCCTCTCTCATAATACTAGAACCCCGGGTCATCCCTGATTGGTGGGAGATTAAGGGCAGATAAAAGAATTTCTTCACACAGCACATAGTTAGACTATGGAATTCACTACCACAAGATGTAGCGATGGCCACCAATTTGGATGGCTTTAAAAGCGGTTAAAAGACAAATTCCTGGAGGAGAAGGCTATCAGAGGCAGTCTGCCTATGTACATTTTTATTTATGTATTTAAAATATTTCTTGGCTGCTTTTCAGGGCAGAAGCCCTCCCAAGGTGGCTTACAGCAATAAAATACATAAAAGCAGTTAAAATATTAAAAGTGATAAAACATAAACGCAATAAAATAGCAATAAAGCCAACAATAACAGCCAACAATAAAACCAGCATCAACAACCACCGTAATAACAGCAACAACAGCTGTCATATCAAGAGAAGGCCAAGGTAAAATAAAGTTTTCAAGGCCTTCTTAAAAGCCTGGGGTGACAGAGCATGGTAGACCACTGCTGGTAACTTGTTCCAAAGGTGTGGGACCACTGCAGAGAAGGCCCTCTCATGTGTGATCACTCACCTAACTGCTCTCACAGGTGGGAAAATGAGAAGGACCTCTCTTTCTGATCTAAAAATGTGGTCAAAATGATATGGGTGAAGGTGGTTCAAGTAACCCAAGCCGTTTAGGGCTTGAAAGGTCAAACCCAGCACTTTAAATCGGGTTCAGAAACACACCTGTAACCAGAGCAGCTGGCGCAGTATAGGCATTATGTGATTGAATTGCCTCACCCCCACCAATACTCGGACAGATGCATCCTGCACCAGCTGAAGTTTCTGAACCGTCTTTAAAGGCAGTCCCAGTTGCTGGGGATCATGGGCAGGAGCGTGCTGTTGCACTCATGTCCTGCTTGTGGGTTTCCACTGTGTGAACAGAATGCTGGACCAGATGGACCCTTGGTCTGATCCAGCTTGGCTCTTCTTAGGTTCACATTCAAGCAATATGAAACAGGGCCATCCGGGGCCACCTCCAAGCTTTTGAGAGCCTTTGGGCAAGACACCCTCAGTGGGCCCCCTGCCTCAGCAAGTCTACTTTCCCCCCACTATTGGCCCCATTGTCCCGTTGCTCCTCCATTTCCTTAGCGTTGCTACCCCCTGCAGGAAACAGCAAGCAAGAAGGCAGTGGCATCAGCGGCTCATCTTTCTCACCATTGCTTTTGTATGGGCCAGAAAGAGAGGCAGATGAACAAGCAGGCTGCAATGGTGAGGCGGAAGGGTTAAGTCCGGGGAGCTTTTGTCAGGGGGCCCTTGGCAGAAGCCCACCCATGCCTACCCGTGATGCCTACCCTGAGGCTGCCAGCAGCAGAAGTTATACTGCTGGCCTACTCTGAGAATCCATAGGCTCTCTAGGTCAAGCACATTCAAGGCCCCGCTTGGCTAAATGATTCCCCACTTACGGCTTCCTTGCAGAGCTTTACATCACTGGGAAGCGACGCCACGTTCTCCATCAGCAGCAAGGCTCTGTTCAGGTACCCTGGGGTCCACATGAGGGGCATTTGGTGGTACACAGCTCGTAGCCCCTTGTGCAGCTCCACTTTCCCTGTGATTAAACAGCCACTGTGAGAGCCATGACATTATCTAATGCAGGAAGCGCAGTAAAAACTGGGAGTAACTTTCCCATACTGAGACATGATGCTGAATACATCACTGGGAATCACATCTCCATGCTATTGTTGTTCAAAGAACAATCCCAGGAGGTGATGGTGGTGAGGGAGAATTTTCTTCAGGACCACAGGATGTGGGAAGTGGGGGTTGACTTTTCTCCCCTGCTGTGGTCCCAACAAAAATCCACCCATGCCTACCATTAGCGCTGGAAGGGAAGCCTGTGAGGGATTATTTTAATTGGGAACATGGCAGGGGAAGAAAGAGTTATGCCTCCCCTCTTCTCCCCACCGCGGACATGCTTTGGGTCACATCTAGTTCGGCCGTCAGAATGGCGCTTCCTTGTCTCTATCCTCCCGTTGTGGCCTCCGGCCCATCAAGGGCATGAATGCTATAGGTAAAGGACTTCTCTCTGCTCCAGTCATCTTGATAAAGTCTCTTAACTCTGAAAGACCTAAACACTGTTCAAAATATTCACAACTGAAGAGAGGAAAGGGAGAACAGTTTTGCAATTTAGACTTCATTTACACATGGCATATTAACATCATTTTACTAGGGCCCGGATTTGGGTTTCTTGGAATACTATTAGGCATACTCATGAGTCAGAGCTGCTTCACATGTTACTGTCTTCTTACAGACAGGGAATTAAGAACACAAGAACCTTGCTGATCCATGCAGGATCCGACCAAGGGTCCATCCAGTCCAGCACTCTGGTCACACAGTGGCCGGATATGGTTACCTTCAGGCAGGTTCCATCCGCCTTTCCACATGAAAAATGCTAACCTTTTTTTCAAATCTTGGGAAGGAATCCTAGGTTATGTCAGGATCAGAACCTAAATACTTGTGGATTAAAATGCTTTTTTATTAGCAGGACCCAGGGCTTCCCATTGTCACGCTGGCAAAAAACAACAACACACCAATATTTGACATTAAACATTTCAGAGTTGGCCCTGCTTACCCTACCGGAGTTTGTATCACCTTTAGCTGTCGACATTAATCACAAAGGGATATCTAAGCATGCAAACTATTGCGACACACCTTCGCCCCTCAAGCAGGGAGTCCAGAGAGAGTCACAGGAACGTGCACGTAAACTAAAGCTCATTGGGTCAATGGCTAAATATAAACTGCTACGGTGCCTCGGGCTAGTCTATGCCCACAGACACCTTTCACTCTTTGCAGAGGTCTACTCCATTAGAGTTGGCAAGACTGCAGATTAGATGACATTGCAGAAAATCGCTTTTGATCTTCTGACAGACAATGTCAGGAGGGGGGTCATTCACACACAGCAAGTAAAACGACTTGCTAAGTACAAAGCCTTCGCAAATTATTCAGGCTATATTTTTTAAAAATATATTTAAATAATATGCTGACAGAAGAAGATGGAGGGGGGAAGCATGTGTGTAACGATAGCTCAAGAAAATATTAAATCTACAGCTTGGGGGATCTACGTTGCCAATTAGTTTATAGCTTTCATTTCCCCCCCTCCCTCCCGCTGAAGATGTAGTTTTCGTCTTACAGTCAGGTAAAATCAGAATCAGCACCCTTATCCTGTCATGTCCCAGGCACTCTGATCATCGTTAACAAATTGTGATAATGTAGAGAGAGGGCAGCCAGCTAACAGTTTCGGCCCAAATTGTCTCGCACCTGGAGGGCACATGCCATTTGACAGCTATTTTTGGAAGAGTACAAAACTACCAGGGAATTTTTTTAAACCTTGTATGAAATAAAAACAATATAAACATGCAATATAAACATGAAAGGGATATTGACCCTGGGACCTCGGCCAGGCTGGGTTATGCAGAGGCAAGTTCTGGTTCACCTGGCGCCTACTTTGTACTCTTTTCTTCGCCAGGTGAAGACCTTTTTATTCTCCCAGTATTTTAACAGTTAAATTAACTCAATTTTAATCCTTGCTGTTTTAAATTTGTATTTTAATCTGTATTAATTCCTGCTGCTTGGTTTTATTCTGGTTGTGTTTTTATATTGTATGTTATTTTGTGTTTTTAGATTGTGGCTTGTTTTATATTTTTAAAATGATTTCATGGTTTTAATTTTTGTGACCCACCCAGAGAGCTTCGGCTATGGGGCGGTATAAAAATGCAATAAATAAATAAATAAATAAATAAATAAGTTTAGGTATGGTCCTGGAGATGTCAACGCCCGCGGCCCCTGCCTTCATGCTCCTTTGCCCAAGACCTGCTATGGGTAGTCTGGTGAATGAAAAACAACGGAACATATTTAGGGTGCAATCCTATGCACGTTTCGACAGAAAAAAGTCCTGCAACTCCCAGCATTCCCCAGCCGGCAGGCTGGGGAATGCTGGGAGTTGTAGGACTTTTTTCAATCTAAATATGCACAGGATTGCACTCTTAGTCATTTTAGGGGTAGAACAAAACTTCAAAGGGGGAAGTTCAAAATGCACCCTCCACTTGAGAAGTCTGGTCACATTTCAAGTTGGGCCAAGCCCCCTTTTAGACTGACTCAACTCAAAAAGCAGTTCATACCATCCCTCTGCCAATCCATATTCTTGAGGGGGGAAATCTTGGTTCACTATAATACAGAAATCACTCCAGAAGGCCTCTCCTTAGCTATGAATAATGCCTAGGGCATCATTTACTGCTGGGGATCATGGGGTCTGTAGCTAGAGAACTACAAGCCTCATGCTCCCCAACAGGAAATGACCACCCCACCATCATTTGCAGCTAAGGAAATGCCTTCTAGGGCCACTCCTGTGCTAGAGGGAACCATCTACCACCTAAGGCACATTTCACAAGGTAAGTATTTTGGGGGGGGGATGCGTTGGTTGGGTTTTTGTATGTGTGTGTGTGGGGGGGGGGGGGGAGACTAGCAGGAAATAAAGTTCAGCCAACTGGTCTATTTATGCATTCAACAGGAATGCTCAGAAAACTGGATTGATTTTCGGGGTTTGACCAATGCGGTTCACATTATTTGGATTGTATGCCAACCCACTGAATATGATTTAGTTCCAATTTTTTAATATGTCAAAGGCTATATTAGAATTTAATTGAAGCATCCGACTAATCCATTTATTTTTAACTAATCAATAAAGCAGTAAATTCAGTACTTTCATTAAATCCTTTAAAAACTTACCAAGAAGGGCATAGCCGTACAGCTGAGAACTGACTCCCACTGTGTTGGTCTGCTTCAGACCTGTTAGCAACAGGGATGCGCCAAGGTTTTTCTCTTCCTCCCACTAAAAACAGCAGACATCACTTGAACCAATATTAAAACAGCAAGGGCTACATCTGGCTTTCGCCACCAGGCTCTCTGTGTTCTCTACTATAAGTAGGCCTACTTCTATTCTTCTTAGCTTTCCCCAATCTGGTGCCCTCTAGACATGTTGGACTATAACTCCTAGCTGGCTGGTTGTGGGATGCTGGGACTTGTAGTCCAACACTTCTGGAGGGCATCTTAAGTGTCCAAGGATTATCTATTTGTTACTGATATTTGCACCCCACCTTCCTATCATAACTAACAATGACACAGTAAACAACCACTTTTGTCATCTACAAACAATCTAGTAAATCTAAAGTCATGTATAAACAACCAAGAGTCTTGTGGCACCTTAAAGACTAACATGTTTATTATGGCATAAGCTTTTGTGGAGTCTAGTTTACTTAACAGATGCATAGAGTAGTATGGAAAATTTTAGGGGGTTTTATATAGTACGTGAACGTGACAGAGAATTAGGGTTGAGCACCACCTCAGGGCCGAATCCGGGTCGGCACCAGAACAGGCCGGTTCTGAAGCACCTTGGACTGCTTCGGCCTAATTCAGGCCATGATAAGCCCCTTCCCCTGCTTGTCCATGGAACTTACCTGAGCTGACCTGCAGCTGAAAGCCGCCATTTGAAAAGAAAATGGGAGTTCTGCCGTAATTGCAACCTTAGATGTAGGAAACACAGAGCCTCAACTTTCTTTAAAATGGCGGCTCTCATTGAGGATGCGTGGCTGCATGGCTGCAGGAGGGTTCATAAAAGTCCCGCGGGTGGGCAGGGACAGCGGCTTCAGGTTCAGGGGGCGAGTGGGGAGGGGCAGCGGGGGGAGTCAGCCTCGCACCCAGCTTTCCCAAGCGCCTGCTGAGCAGCTGCACAGTAGGCACCCAGGAAGCTGCAATGGCATACCCGCTTCAAGGCACCCGAAGCAGGTTGGCCTGGGTCCGAAGCACCTCGAGTGAAATCAGGGCTGATTCAGAAGCTCCTAATCATCCTCCGAAGTGAATCAGGGGGCTGTGCACAGCCCTAGAGAGAATTGTAAACAATGAGGAAATTCAGTACAGAAACCCCCAACCTTAGGTATTATATAAAAAAAAAACCCAGAAACTCTCATCAATGCTTCATACATCTGATAAAGTGGACTATGGCAGAATAAATGTGTCAAACTTTAAGATGCCTCAAGTCTCTTTGTTGTTTTTGCTGCAATGGACTAACACGTCTATCCTCCATGTATGTATGGTAAAGAACACAACAACAATATAAAAATAATGAGAGGGAGAAAAAAAGAAAAAGATAAAAAGTAGAGTAGGCAAAAGGAAAAGGAATACAAAGAACCAAATATATTTTGCTACAGCTGGCTTCCGTCACCATGCTCTCTCCAAAATACTTTATGCTACACTTAGATATCCATATAGTATGACAAAAATCAGTTAAAAATTTGGAATCAAAGGGTAGCATCTCACATGGTCTAGGTGCTAGAGCTGCTGACGACACACTAGCATAAACCAGCACTTGTGCGACGTAACTAGAACAGGAAAAAACAGCAATTTGCCAGTGAAAATTGGCAGCAAAAAAGGGATGATTTTTTCTTTTAAGCCAGCAGGCGTGGTCCCACTGCTGCTTATTTTATTTTATTTTATTTTAAATATTTCTTGGCGCCTTTCAGGGCAGGAGCCTCCCAAGGTGGCGTACAGCAATAAAACACAGACTAAAGACTGATGTGGCATTAAAAACGATCAACACACAATAAAAACAGTACGAACACAGTAAAATCCGCAATAAAAACAGCAATGCCCCCATTGCATTACTGACATTGCGTGAATGTTGTGCAACGGCATCGGTGCTAGCACCAGGACACTGGATACTACCCAAACGTTTTGACACATGATTCCCAAATCCTTTCTCTCTTGTTCCCTTCACATGTAGGCCAGAGATGTACAGAGGGGACAGATTGTCCCAGCTGCCCCTGGTGTCGACACAATTCAGTGGGACATTTGAAAAAACGGTGCCTATGCACACACAGCTGTATGGATATAGGGCTCCTGATCACATGCAGTCACCCCTTTTCTGACCTTCCACTGGACGGGGCATGTCAAACTGTGTGGGCCAGTGGGTGCAAACCTGCTTCTCCCCTCAACGTGTTTGGCCTATCCATGAAGGGAATGAGAGAAAGGGAGTGAGCCATTTTCTTTATTCTATTTTTCAGGACGCAATGGACTCTCATATTGCCAAATGTAACAGTTTTGAACTCATTTTAAAAGGTGTGGTTACAGAGAGTCCCATCCTTACAGAACCACTAAGCTGCCCTTTATCCCACCCAGCCGGGGTTAGTCATATAATAATAATAATTATTTATTTATTACCCGCCTCTCCCTCTGGATCGAGGCAGGAAACAACATTAAAAGCAAATGATATAAAATACATAAAACTGATTTAAAAACATATAAAAATACATTATTAAAATGCCAATTTCTCCTCTTCTAGTCAGACACTAATAAGATAGTGGCCTTCTCAGGCCTGGAGGGCACACGTACAGCAACTCTGAGGAGGGGATGAAGCATAGTAGGCTAGAATCCTCCCCCAAAGTGGACTGCCAGCAAGGTGCTTTGCCACAACAACCACCTCCTTCCAACAGCTTTCTCATGTCTAAAGACTGGCAACGGTGGGTTCAACTGATACTTCCTAGAGGCAGTTTTAGCTCTGGGACTGTCAGTTGCTGATCCTTACAATGTAGTACTGTGCCAGACTAAAAGTTGCAGTAAACATAGCAGCTACAGATGAAAGGAAATGAGCACGGGGAGGGGGCAAAATAGGAAAAGAGTGGTTCCTTTCCATACCCCATGTAGGGGTGGAGCTTGCGAGGCTGAAGTGGTAGAGACCACAGAGGCAGCACAAGCCTCTGCAGGCCGGATGCAGAGCCTCTGTGGGCCAAATTAGGCCTGCAGGTTGGAAGTTCTGCACTCCTGTTTTATAGGGAGAGTGCTTCAGCGGTACAGTTTGCTAAGGGCCAAATGGGAAATCGCTAAGGAGAGTCGCAAACTGTATGAATGTTCTGAAATTAATGGGTGGGAAGAAAAATCTAAAATATTTGCAGTCAGAAGTTCAAATTTAATAATAATAATAATAATAATAATAATAATAATAATAATAGTTTGCATAGGATTCTGCTGATATTTGGGGGACAAACTGAGAGCTGGGATAATCAGAAATTCATATAACGTAGCGCATTATTGAATACCTGCCTATACCATGGCATTTTTCTATGTCTCATTAGCAATGGCTGAATAGAGATATGGGGATATTCTATAGAACAGGAATATGTGTAGAAGCTTGTCATGGATTTTAAAGCACAATGATACTAGAAGATTTGACCTAAATTACAAAGAATAGTAAAAACCTAAAGGAGATTGGTCTGCCACAGATGCTGCACTGTGCTAAGCTAGACATGGATAAAAGAAGTAGGAAAGGAATCAAATGAGTGAATTTAAAAGGAGGGGAGGGAAGAGTACAAAGTGGTTTGTACATTTACTGCGGTGCAAATCCGTCCTCTAAATCACAGCCCTCTAAAACCCTTCAAACGATATGATTTTGCTTAAAATTCTAATATATGAAGGGTGCAATCCTATTCATGCTTGGACAGAAAGGTCCTACAGCTCCCAGCATTCCCAGGCAGTAGTGCATAGGATTGCGTCTTAAAATAATTATTCATGTTGAAAGACAATACAATTTTCCAGGTTTTTCAAATGGAAGGCAGTCATTGTTTGGGCAGGCCAGAAAAGTAAAACAATAAGAATAATCAGCATTTGGCTCAGTTTAGACAACACATTAGTCAACGCAGTTTGAAAACTCCACTCAATGATTAAATTTTAGGAGGCACTCCCCACACAACATATTCTAACTTCACCGTTGTGTGACTGTGGGCTACTGTGGAGTTGAGTAAAATCCATCATGATGTTTGATTGACAGCTCCTCTGCCCTCTCTCTTCCCCCGGTCCACCTGATGGTATCCCATCAGCCATTGATGCACAAAACCAATCCCGGCAGCTCTCCTAGAACGGCACTCACTCCTTTTGCTGCTCTTGCCAGGAAATTCTGTAGCCGGTGGGAAAAGTCAACTCAACGCAACAGAAAACTTCACAGAGCCCTCCACACAATACGCAACACAATGGTTGTGCAGGAACTCTCCTCTGCAGTGTGGATATTCTGCGTGGAGTGTTTTCCAAAAAAAACCCTCCACAGTTGCGAGGAGTTTTCCCTCCAGACAACACATTTCTCAACGGTGGTGTAAAAACTCCACCATGGAGTTTTAAAACCACCATTGAGAAACATGTTGTCTGAACTGAGCCTTTATCTAGCATTTCCCCCCCAAGTGTCCAAAAATCTTCACATACTATGTCTCAGTAATCCCTCATCCTGTTATTATAACCTCTAGCCCTCAGGGCCATTTATGAAGCAAGTAAACAGATGACAGAAACATCCTGAAAAAAAGATTAGATGAAGGCCATTTTGTAGGGAGCAGAGAAATCAAATGTCAGGTTCCTCTCCAGAGATTTAGGGTGCAATCCTATGCATATCTGGCTGCGGAATGTTGGGAGTTGTAGGAATTTCCTGTCTAAACATGCAAAGCACTGTGTCCTTAGCAATGTTTCCCCCTGTCAAGTCATAAGCCCCCGCCAAATGACCACAGGTGAAGCAGTAGGGTTGTCCATCGCAGGGAAATCCTGCCCTTTTGGGGCCTGCTAGATCTCCGCAACAGATTTGGCTTGGTTTGCATCAAAGGGCTGAGCTGAGGTAAAGTCCCGGAGACCTCCTTCTCAGACTCCCCCTGAGAGGTCCCCTCTTGTCCTCCTCCTGTCTCGTCGCTGCCACCGTGGTACCAGGGACAGGAGGAGGAGAGGGGAGCAGTGATCTCTCCTCTCCTACTGCTCCTGTTATTGTGGCTATGGCGGCGGAGGCAGCAGCAGCAGCACAGCAACAAGGGCAGGAGGCTGCATGAGAAGGGCTCCCCTCTCACTTCTCCTTTGCTGTTGTACCACCGGAAAATCTGCCAGCTGGCCCAACTAAGTGAGGGCCAAGTCGAACTAGCTGTCGGATGTCAGACCAGAGTCCAGAGGTGGAAGGGGGGTTGAGCCAGCAAAGCTCGTTGAGTTCCACCCCTCAAATGGAGTTCCACCCCTCCAACAACCCTATGAAGCACACAGCTGAAAGGAAGTTTCCAAATACAGCTGCTCAAGCATTCAGTTAACACAGTTCTTGTTACTGGTACCACAATTACAGTCAGAATAACTGTCGTAGGAAGAAGACCATGAATGCTGCACCACCTTAGGAGACTAATGGCTTTATTTTGACATGAACTTTGAAGACATTTCCGCAACATGCTGACCCACACTCAGTGGGTTGTTATTGAATCGTGAGTTGTTTGCCATGGGTTGTTTGTTGAGCTGTGAGTTAGCGTGGTATCTGAACCCAGGATATTTCCTTCAGGGTTGCTTGTTAGCCATGAGGTGGCTTGTTAACTACTCTGAACAACCCAACAACAAACTGTGGGTTTTCAGGTAGCTTGTTTGAGAAAAATAAGCCTCACTGCATGGTTTATAAGCCACCCTTCAGAAAATGTCTTCAGACAACATACTAATCCACAGTTCAACAACAATCCACACTCAGCGTGTTGTGAGAACAGTTCCAGAGAGACAAGAGAGACAGAGAGACAGAGAGAGAGAAAGAGAGAGGCCCTTTCTACAGCATAGGGGTGTAGAGGGAGGGAGGGTGATCCTGGAAGTACCTAATACACACCATCGGCGCACAGGGACCAGCCAGGGGCCATCCCAGGCAAACAGCCTGGTGTAAAAACAGCCAGAGAGAGAGGGAGGACTTTATCAGATCATTAAGTGAACTGACAAGGTGGTAGGCATACCAAAACATTATGGATTATCAAAAGCATGCTGTGTCTCGCCCACCTCCTCCTTCTCTCACACAGCTTCATTTTTAGTTTAGCGTAAATCACAAGCCCACTTTATGTGCGAATTAGATGATGGGAACTCCACACCATAAAAGAGAAGCAGGGACGTTAGACCTGACTATGATGCTGTGTGGATTTCCCAGACTTGTCTTCAATACCCATGCCTTGAGCATGGACATCCAAGGCAGGGAAGGCCTACACACTCAGATTTCTATGCCAGGGCAGAAGGTAGATCTAGATTGGCTGGTAGATTTCTGGGCAATTTCCAGTAGATCAGCAAGGATTTCAGACTTCCCACACATGCCCTAAATTATACTGCTGAAATGGAGAAAGCTGGGGGCTGGGGGTATAACCAGGAGTGGACTTTTGGCAGGACTGTGTGCTCTATTTCATTCTATTTCTCAAAACAAATGCCTGTCTGAGAATGCTAAGCATCTGCCTTTTGCACCAGTTGGTGCATCTTGGGATTCTAGTAAAATGCAAAGTAGAACCTGCAAGACCGAAGCCTGACCAAAACTGAAACCATCATCAATGTGTGAGGTCAGGAGTAAGGAAGCGGTGTGGCCCCATTTCCCATATTCATGTGAAGCACCCCTCATGTGATTAATACTTGAAGGAAGTTGTTGTTTGCCTGCAAACTGGGAAATGAAATCACTTCAAACCATGGTTTCAGTCCTTGGTTTGGAGGCAAACTAGATTTGTACAAAGTACAGCTTGCCTCATTTGGATGTAATGGAAATTATGTTTCATACAAGTCAAGGGAAAACAGGGAGGGAAATCAGAACATGTATTATGTTCCTGATTCCCCAAAACTAGGCTACAACTCCCATAATCCCTAGCCCTGCATGGCTGGGGCCTATGGGAGTTGTAGTCCAAAACATCTGGAAGAAACTGATTACCCACCCCTGCTCCAAACCATGCTTAGGAAGATTGGGAATGCTGCATCTGAACCCCGCGATTGCCTTACCTCCTACACCATAGCCACAGAGGTATATTACACAAACAGCTTACCGTAAGTTCTGATTTGGTTGTCAAATATTTATACATGACGTAGAGTGACAGAAGTTGTGTAGACACTTCATCAAAATTTTCCTGTATCATGATCTCAGAGACTACAGCCATAGCATCTAGCAATCAAACAAACAAAACTGTAAATGGCCTCCTCCTTCAGCAAAACAAAACCTGAAGACACATTTATCCCAGTTTGCATTTGGTGTTTTAAAAAAAATCATTTGCTGCTGTCGCTGCTGCTTATGCAGTTGTAATTGTCATGCTTTTATAATAATATAAGCAGATTTGTGAGGGCAACGCACTTTGAAAGGCAGGTTAAAATCTTTTACATAAAGAAATCAACAAACTTCAATACTTTGGGAAATTTCTTTTTGATATCAAAGAACTCACAAATATTGGCCCTAATGATCATAGAATCATAGAATAGTAGAGTTGGAAGGGGCCTATAAGGCCATCGAGTCCAACCTCTTGCTCAATGCAGGAATCTACCTTAAAGCATCCCTGACAGATGGTTGTCCAGCTGCCTCTTGAATGTCTCTAATGTGGGAGAGCCCACCACCTCCCTAAGTAATTGGTTCCATTCTCGTACTGCTCTAACAAGTCAGGAAGTTTTTCCTGATGTCCAGCTGGAATCTGGCTTCCTGTAACTTGAGCCCATTATTCCATGTCCTGCACTCTGGGATGATGTCACTTATTGAAACACACTGGGCAATTTGCTTGCATTAATAAACTTTCCCTTGCCACCTGCTTGCGTTTCCCCCCGCCACATTATAATTTAGGCTCTTGATTGCCTGCCAGTGGAATCATGGTTAATCAGGTGAATAGGAGGAAGTGCAAAGGGGCCCATGTCATCCAAGACGTAGGGAGGCCATGATGTCTAGCAGATATTTGGTTTCGTACCTTCATAATTCTTGTCCTTTATAAAAGAATCCAATAATATATTGAAGGTAAAATTATCAGGGAATATTCCATAATGTACCTGGGGACAAAATGAGTAGAAAGCACAAAAATATGCAAACATGTTTAGCATTACATATAATTTAAGGTTACTATTAGAACATGTAATGCAGTAGGGCAAGACTAAGGACATGTCTACATCAGTATGACTTCCAGTTCTTCTGATCGAAACCGGAGCATGAGAAATAATATCCTTTGGAACATACGGAGTGACCCTTGCCTGTGGCAAGCGACTATTGCCACATGTTGACCAGTCAAATAGGAAACCGCAGTTCTACACAGCTTGCCTTCTATATGCGGCTGCCTATCTGCTTGTGCTGCCACAGCTATCCAGTAGTTTAAAACTGGGACCGGTAGCCTAAATTTTTGGGAGCTTCAAGAAAAACAGAACAAAGCCATGCTTGCTGACTTGCAGCTCTTCCATCTCACTTCCAGTCCTTTAAGGCAAGGAGAGAGACAGAACTATACATGCAGTGACCATAGCGCTGCTGCAGTTTTCCATCGCTGTCGTTCATAGACAGAGGCTAGTGATACAATCAGCCAACTGCAGGCAAGCACTCAGTCATACTCGCTCCTATCAACCTCACACCATTCTGCTCCCATTTTGTGTAGGATCCAGCATTCTTCAACTCTTACTTTGCATTAATAATGTGCAATGGGATTTCACGGGGATATGTTTCCGAATGTGCAGTGTATAATTGACTTCTCATGCTCTAAGCTGGGGGGCTGAGGTTGTTCAGAAATGCATGCTTTTCATTATGTTTCTTGCCAAGCTGTGGATGTTGGGGAAAGAAGGGCATGTTCCAGCATGATTTCCCCCAAGCCTTTAAGTCTTTTAGCAGCCATTTCCTTTGACTGTGCACTGATATCAAAATGTCTCTGTTATCATTAAAGCAGGAGACATGCTCCACCTCCAACTCAAAAACTAAGCTAAAAGGACAAACCAAAACACAACCAGTAAGTATTTCAAGTATCATTTATATCCATGCATGCAAAAATAGGAACCACAAGCTTCTATTGCTCATTCCTGTTCAAAGCAGTTCCGCATCAGGTAGAAACCATCTTATTGAAAATGCGAACAGTGCTTAGAATGGCTTATGCAATACCATACTCTTAATGAATACATCAAATGATTTATTAAACAAATAACAATGAACAAACAATGGGCACACTGCAGGCAAAGTTGAACACTTTTATTATGCCTATTGATTTCAGTCGGAGAGAACTAAGCAGGCATTTGATTTGACTTCCCCACTGAAATCAATGGGATTTCTTTAACTTGGGGTGGATCATCCCTAAGATCAAATGGGAATGGAAGAGCTATAGAAAGTTTTTTTAAAACTCCACTCTCCTCCTAAACAAAGAATGGAATCTGTGAACAGGACACACACTCACAGCAAGGCATCTGGTTTAACTAATTATGTCCTTCCTGAAAAGCTGTTCTAACGAGATCTGAAAAGTGTTTTGTAAAATATCACCTTATTTTGCAAAGTGTACAAGGCTTTATCCCGTGCACCAAACTTAAGGCATTGCCTAATCCAGCTGTGGATGCTCCAGTCTCTCAAGTAAAAGCAATTAGGGCTGTGACGGAACCTAAGTGATGAGATAAACATAAAGAATTAAAGAGGTAACATATATGCAGACCCTCCAAAATATATACATTAATCAAACATAAGCAGAATAAAAGGTCACAACACAGAATTCTTTGTACTTACATTTGCATAGATTTATAAAGGGAAAATTTAGCCACATTTTCTCATTTCCATGATGTAAACCCTTGTCTCTGGCATAATTGTTTGGGGCCAGTACCACCAATGTTAAAAACCTTTAAGTTCCTTTGCTCTCCAAAAGAGATTTATTTGGATGCTTCATTCCACACTTCAATTAACTGGATTTCAGTGTCTGTTTGTGGCTGGATCAAACCCCTAATTTTATCTGAATTGGTTTGGAGCACTTGCAACAAACCTGGGTTTGTCACCATCAATGCTCATATAGGAGTCTCCGCCAGTCCCAACTTTCCAGTAAATTACTAGTAAGTTACATGCAATTTAAAACACTTGTTTGTAACATTCACACTTTATAGTTTAGGTATGCTGTTTAAAAAATAATCTAAGGTGTTCACCCGAAGAATGGTAAGGTATAAAGATTGCATCAGAAGTAGTAGCAAGTCTCTAGTTTAACATATGAACCATGTGTTAACCAGTTTACCATAAGAACCAGTTTTTAAAGATTTTTTTAAGTATTGTATTCAACTACAACAAAACAAAAAGATTTAAAACACACTATTAAATACCATTTTAAAGTAACAATATTATAGAAACAATACAAAAAGCAGTAAATTGGAGCAGCAGATGATCAATTGTGATTATTTACAAGCCAGAGAAGGCCTAGATTAACAACTGTGTTTGAAACATTCCACATTTTCTGCCTCCCCAACTGCATGGGGGAGGGTTTTCCAGAGGGTGAGAAGCCATGGCTATCACCAAAAAACCTCTCTCATGTGGGCATTACCAATGCCGCAGTGGCAAGCAAGCACTGCTCAAACTGGAGGAACAGTTCTGGAAGAGACCACAGGAATCAGGAGCCCCACCCCCTGTATGTTACCACTGCGGTTATGAAAACAACTTCATCCCCTGCATGCTACCATGTGGGGAAAGTTTTTTTGTCAGCAAGATGCAAAACACTAATCAGGCCTTCAATCATAGAATGAGGCACATTGATGCAAGACCATCCACAGATGTTCAAAGGATAAAACCTTGTGGGATAAAATCTGGTACACCAAAGTTATAGCCTAGAGAAAGTCACCAAACACTGGTAAAACAGGTCCAATAGGAAAACGCCCCCAACGGAAGTATCGAAACACCACAAGGCTTTCGGACTGGACAATTCCTTTAGAGTGAATACCAGCGGTTTGCAAACTAGGATTTGGAAAAGGAAATGTTGGTTTAGGGTGCAGAAAAACATACAATTATCTTAAGTTCACCAACTTTGTCTTGTAAACTCTCAGGCCCTTACAATGTTTCTAAAGGACTCTTATTTTAAGCTAATCCTGGGCTAGAAAATGCATGATCAGATATTTAAAGTGTGATCTTATCTGTTTCTATCTGCATGCAGAAATGCCACAGCCATTTCTGGGGGGGGGGGGGGAATAATGGCATAAAAGAATTTTATTGTATTTATTAGTAGGAAGAAACTTTTAAGGGAAAGGCGAGGGGGTGGGGGAGAGGAGGAAATCCCTTAAAATCTGCCTTGATCTTTGAGCCACAGACTGAAGTTCCTAAGATATACTCAAGCTCCGAACAACAAGGGCTGGGGAGGATTACATCTAAACCACGGCATGCTCTAGCCCAAACCCCCTTTCTGCCGAGCATCAGGATGAATGGACAGTACTAATGCGCAGATGCTGGCCGCCTGGAGCCAAACTGCAGCACCATTTAGTGGCAGGATTGGTTCTTCCATCTGAATGAGCATGCTTTCCAGAACATTTATCAGACTATTATAGCCACCAACCCTTTTCACTTCCCTCTAGTGAATTTCTGAGAATTGTCCCTTATGGCTGAAGGCTATACAGATTACCAGGGGGAGGAGGGAGGTTGTTTTAGTCTATAGTGTTGGTAGATATCCAGCTGCCAAACACAGAGGCTTTTATAGGAAAGCACAGCAAAAGGGAATGTATATACCATGTCTTGAGTGACAGACGTCCCTCCTATAAAATTAATGTTATAATTTAAAAAGGCACACTTTCAATAGCAAGCTATGGGTGGCTATTAGGTTGATCTAATTGCTTCCCACACTTCTCAGGCTTCAACTCTGATATTAAGAACAGAAAAGTCATATATTTGCTTTCATTAAGGGACAGCCTCAGAAATGCTTGCAGGAAGCATCAATTACAGGCAATCAGATTGAATCATATCCTGATGAATCAATTGCTTAATTGGTAAAGACTGGCTCACCAGCCATATAAGAAATCAGAGAGTCTCAGATTTGCATCCATGAAGCATCTTGTATGGGGCCCTGTTTATTTTCTCAGTCTCCAGTTCCAGGCTGAGGCCCACATGGGTTGTTAGGGCTGGAGCACAGGTAGCTGGGCTGGAGGGCTGGATGCAAGAACAGACAGAATGCAAGACCCAGTTTCCCTGGTGGAAAACGGCTCAGGCAGTTACAGGGGCCACGTTGTATTACACAAGTGCATGTTCCAGCTGGGCAGGAATGCCTCTTGCTGCCCCTAGGTTTGGCTGGATGGTAGAGGAGGGTCATCATGGGCTTCTGGTAGTTCTGGGGCGAGGTCAACTAAATCAGAGGATAAAGGCAGGGTTACCTGCTCAGGAGCAAAGGTGTGTGTGTGGGGGGGGGGGGGGGAGGCCAGTATGATTTGCCAGTATCATACTGATGTTTCTTGCAGAGAGGATGTAAGTGAGATGGGCAGTCAGTAGGGATGGCCCTCCCATTCAGTGGGGTAAGTCCTGCCTCAGGTGGCAGAGCAGGAGGAGTGGCAAAATGCTCCACTCCCCCCACCTGCCAGGAAGGTCTGCCACTGCTGCCTCCTTCCAATGGGTGCTCTGAAAAATTCCACCAATTGCTTTCCCATCGTGGCATTTAACACAGCAGGAGAGCAAGGCTGGTGGGGCACTCTGGAGCAGCTAACTAATGCTCCAGAGAGCCCTGCCAGTCCCTCACTTCTGCTGTGGAAAATATCACAGCAAGAGTGGCCAGAGGGACTGTTTGGAGCAACCATCCTCACTCTGCTTTGCTCTGAATGAAACAGGATGGGCAGCTTCTCTGTGTCTCATGCTGAGGATGCTCTCATTACTAGCCAGTGGGCAGGTGGGCTTTCTGGAGAATTGTGTCAGCAGAGAAAGTGGCTGGCACAGCTCTTTGAAAGTCAGCCAAGCCGAAATGCCTGGCAATGTTACCAGCCTAGCACCTTCAGCAGATTCCCACATAAACATTCCAAAACACAGCAAAATTAGAAGTTCACTGCTTGCTACGAGTGATGTGGGGTGGAAAATTCCCCATGACTAGATTCTATTTCTAAAAGAGCATTGTTAATAAAATTGACCAGTAACATAAGGAATGAATACAATGCTGGTCAAACTCGCCAGTTCCAACGTTGTAATTACCTTCTCCTAGATGACTACAGCCCACTTCTCATGTTCTGTCCCACACAGCTAATCAACACATGGAGGCGGACCAATGTAGCTGGCCCACCCCACAACCTCTGTGCATCTGCTGGTCCTGTTCCTAGTCTTTACAGCAGAAGGTGAGAGCCAGTATGGTATAGGGATTAGAACGTTGGATTAGGACTGGGAAGACCTAGGTTCAAATTCCTACTCCACCATGAAGCTACCTGTGTGACACTGAACAATTTCTAGCTCTCAGCCTATCCTATAGAGTGTTGGTGAGGATAAATGGGAGGAGGACATACATGCACATGCTGCCTTCAGTTTCTGGGAGGAAAGATGGGATGTAAGTGTAATGAATAACTAAAAAGTCTCCGTCTAGAGAAATATAAGCACATAGGCTCTGCATGCATGGTTGGGAACTCTGGCATTTAAATAATGGAAGTGCCTGTTATTGAGTTGTCATATCTAAAGATACTTACAAGCACTCTAATAAAAATAATTTTGAAGCAGAGCCTTGAATTCCTTTAAATAGACCATTTAAACAACACTAAAGCTGCAATCCAGTGAACACTTGCTTGGGAGAAAGTCCTATTGTACTCAATAGAATGTCCTATTGTACTTCTGAGTAAACATGAAAAGGACTGTAGTGCAGGGCTGCAATCCTATACTCATTTACCAGGGAGTAAGTTCCATTCAAATCAATGGGTCTTACTTATGAGTAGGCATGTATAGAATTGCATTATAAGGGTACATTGTTGACCTCCACCTACCCCCTAATCCACTATTTCAGTTAAAAACTTATTTGGCTATTAGAAAAGCTCATTAGATATCTATACGGCATGTAAAATTAACCTGGTGTACTTTGAAAGGTTTCTTTACTAAATGTAAGTCATATAAAGATGCTAATAAGATCCCACTTGATTTAAATGGTATTTTGTAGGAAAACTGGTTGTGCAGCAAATACACATCACTGCTTGTCACCACCTCACAATGGATGCCACAAATTCTCCTGAAAAAAACTAATTTAAATTATTTGTCAGTAGTGTAGGCACAGCAATTAAAATAGCAGAATGTATTTACTGCTAAGAAACAGAGAAACAGGTTCTCAGGATGCAAAATATTTATATTCACGAAGCCCGACATGTTTCGGCCTGTACTTTATTCAAAGGCCTTTCTCAGGGGGTTGTTAGAAGATAGTATCTGCAGAATTTCCTCTGGCAAAATAATTGTCTCCTGTGATAATCTATGGCGACAAAATAAAAATCACTATTTGCAATGGATATCTGCTCTCCTTAGGACTGGAAACCATCACAATCATACATGGTTGTGGGAAGAATGGCTGGTGAAAATGCCAATCTGGGCCAGGTAAGACATGAATGATGTAATGTCTAGAGTAAAGGAACTTCTGCCTAGCAACAGGATTACCATTACAAAAGGGACGGGGTGGGGGGAGCTTGTAAGAAAGAATGGGATACAGTTAGAATCCACAATGTATTTTCTAACAAGGGCTGGCCTGGGATGGACAAATCTGTCCTTTTCACTGTCTATAACATTTGCATTTTTGAAGCAGATGTTCATTCTATCCCGTATTTTGGATGGGAGAACAGCATCAAGACAAGTAGGAAAGTGCATAAACCAAAGGATAACTGTTTAAAGTGTGATTTGGGTCAATTCGTATTAAAACACAAAACAAACAAATTTTGCCCCATCCATTACCTGGGGAAACGGTATGACAGGCCCCTTGCTAGGATGTGGCAGATAGAACTACATAAAGAAATTAAACACACTTGAACATCAATAGACAAGCTTATAAAGGGAAGGGGGGAAGAATTCGGCAATTCCTAAATCTGAGCTAATCAGGCTATGTCCATCATACCATCTCAGGTTTCATCTACCTCCCAGGTGTGACTCTGAGAGCCAAAACAGAAATGATTTTAAATCCGTATCTAGCAGCTATGTCCTTTTCTTTCTTTTTTTTCATTTTTCATTTTAGAGTAGGCACGGTGGGGGGCTGTGATCCAGAGGAGGCACAGCAGGATAAAAATGAAACACAGAAAAAGAAAGAACTACCCTACTTAAGAGATGGTGGGGTTTTCAGGTCTATTAAAGACTCCCTGCCTTTTCCAACAAGACTCAGCCTTGTGTATCTTAAATTTTAATATTTTAAATACAGGTATATCATACTAAGAGATTTGCCCAAAGTGAGTAACAACTCCTTCTGAGCACGTTGCTTTCCAGACCCAGCAAGTAAGTCGCTTTCATTCACGCTGCCCTGTAACATTGCAGTTTATGTTAGAAACAGATTGTGTGTGTCTGTCCCCCCGTGTCCTTATGTGCAAGGCTGAATCGTGTCTTCCTACGGAGAAGGGGCCTCCTTTTCTACTTCACACATGGCACGGTCAAGATTCTTCCTGATTTGGGATTCAAACTGAAATGGAAGATTAAAGGGCCTTTTAAGAAGACATTTCTAAAGTGGTCTCCTGGTCCCACATTTTTCTCCACCCACTTCGTCCCTTTTTTAAAAGGCTATATTCTATTGTAAGCCTTCATAAGGCACCATTTTTTTAAGTGTCAGGCAAATCATTATTTGTTATTCTTTTAACCAGAGGAACAGTATTGTTTGCCAATATCAAGGCATGAAATTAACCCAGTCTTGTTACTCTGGTGTGTAACAACTGGCTCCAAGTAACCAGCCTCAGTCATTGTCCATGTAACAGCCACCAGCACACAGCCTTTTCCCTGTGTTAAGACAGAGGCTGAACAGGTGGCTTTTCCTGTACTGTTCAACTGAACGTGGGAAAACACCTGGGAGTACCCTACAGAGTAGGAGTGCAGATCCTCGTTCAGCCCAAAAGCTGGAACTCCATTTTGCATTTCCAGTGGTAGGAGGGGCAAAGGGGACACCAAACTGGATGGCTTTGAAAGAGGGTTGAATAAATTCCTGGAGAAGGCTATCAATGTACTAGTCCTGATGGCTAAGTGCAACTCCAGTATCAGAGGCAGTAAACCTGTATACACTGGTTGTTGGGGAACACGGGTGGGAGGGCGCTGTTGCACCATGTCCTGCCTGTGATTCCCTGGTCGACAGTTGGTTGGCCACTGTGTGAACAGAGTGCTGGACTAGATGGACCCTGGGTCTGATCCAGAAGGGCTCTTCTTGTGTTCTTAAGGTTAACTGCCTAGAAAATTCAAACTCTGGGGCAATTATGTCTGCTCTAAAGTGATATTAGAGAGGAACAGCCTGAAACACAGAATGTCTCTCTGAATTCTCAGATCTGACTGCAAAACATCAAGAAACTCCAGATGGATTCAGATAAAAAAAGTCACAGTACCGAGCGAGACTTGGCCCCCCTCTACAAGATTTCGGTTTGACACCTGGTTCCCCGATTATGCGCATCTTCTCTGAAGCGCTTTTACGCCTAATCCCTATACATGGGAGGTGTTGAAGTGCATTACGGGCTGTATAAAAGGCATTTTAAAGTTTTTGACATGCTGAAAATCGCATGCAAATATTGCTGAAAGTAATGCACTTTGTCCCAGAGAAACTCCCCAAACTGGTTCCCTCCTTTTATACTCCCTGCCCACCAGAATCTCCCGCCTTTGGTTTCCTAGGTTACCTGAAAGGAATGGGCTGATTAACATATTCGGCTACCTGTCTTCTCCCCTCCTTTGCCCGATTGCCATGACCTCCTCAGGAGTAAATGGGAATGTGTCTCGCACACACACACACATACACACACCAAAACAGACAGGGGGGATGCTGCTTCGTTCCTTCCCCCTCCACTTCCCAGTGAGCTCAACAATTGTAAAACATACACACACACACACACACACACACACAACTCAGCTCAGGAACCCAGCAAGAAGTGAGGGGAAGTTATGTCTGCTGATGGCTAATTATACGCACATCCGCACATCCTTCCTACCCCCTTTCCTTCTCATAAAACCACCTCCATCTGGCCCCGTGTCTCCATGTTAAAAATATTCCATCAGGGTACTTCAAAGAAACTTTATTTTGGGTTCACGTTGGGTCACCTCTTCTTGGAGCTTCCATCCAGAGAGACGGAGTACAAGGAGGAAGTTGCCAGGAGGAGAGAGGAAAGGAAACTAAAACAAAAAGTGGGAGGTTTTCTCAGCGAAGGGGCTGTTCTATGCATGACATTACGACTACAGTCCAACCCCTGATCGTTAATGCACCTCCTCAGAAAGTTGTTTACACGGACATAAGGCGCTCTTACTCCCGCTGTAAATTAAAACTCACTAATTAATGTGCATTTGAAAATGCGAATAATTGGAGGAAACGCGCCTGAGCCCCTGATTTGCGCTCCGCTCTTGTAGAGGTAAATTTCCGAATGCGCCTTGAAAGAGCTTTAAATCGCTCTTGTAGAGGCACCCAGTGACAGACACCACCAAAGGCATGATCATTCACATGATGTGTGGCACGTCACTGTCAACTCTTGGCACTGGCAGGCCAGGGCAGGAGCTTCACACAAATGAATGTCCCTTTGCGGCTTCACCACTTCAGCTGGTTGAATCAACATTGGGCTGTTTCTAACTCACGAAACATGGGGCTGCTTCTAACTCAGGTGACTGGAGGATCAGGATGACCAACTCTCTCATAAACTGGCTCCATATACAGTAATAAACATCTGCGTAAGTAAACAACACAGGCTGTCCCTGTGGCAGAATCCAATTTGTGTACTACGGGGCATTGCACCCAGATTACTATAACTGACAATGCATGTGCAATGATGTATAAACCTCCCGAAGGACCCAATGCTCCTTTCAAAGAGGGTCTGGTTCCTTTCTGTCCTTAGAAAGAGATGTTCCATTTTATCCTCTTTGACCTAGATGAAATTTTCAAAATGCCACGGCAGGTACTCAAATAAATAAATAAATAAATAATAAAAAATAGAGATCAACCGAAGGAGTGTTAATAACTCTCCCCACACTCTCAGAAACCTCTAACAGAATATAATTAGGCTGTGCAATATGTTCAGGGACCAGAGAAAGACCAGAGGAAGGAAAAGGCACAATCTACTAATTACTGTTCCTGCACAAACCTTATTGAAAGGAACAGGGTAGCTGTGTGAAGAAGTGCTTCGTGGATGGCAGCGTAAGCCTGCAGGAAACCAACAATGACAAGCCAAAGGATAAACACTGAATTAAATGAAGAGGCAGCCTCTGGCATTTCTTATGTACAGCATGGAAAGACCAGGAGGTTTTCCTGTGGTTTTCTGCTATCTATACTCCTCCAGCTTCCCCAAGATTCTAATCCCCTTTTTTTTGCAAACAGAAAGACAACTCTGGTGTAGCGCAGTGCTTATATTCTTTAATATTAATGCACAGCAAGTCAATACAGCAGATCCATTTTATCTGATTTGGAAAGTGCATAGAGCTTTCTATCATTCTATCCAAAATGAAAATATTAGTGGACTACCCATGCTAAGCATGATTACTTAGAAGCAAATTTTGCTGATGTCTGTGAGACTTGTTTCCAGGTAGACCCATTCTTTTCAATATTGCATGGAAACTGTGGTTGTTTCTTCTTTTTTCTTTCTTTTTTCTTTTTTTAAAATAAGGTTCTTAAAGTTTTGTGAAGTGCCACCATGTGGAGAATTCCTGTCTTGACATGCTCATATACAACTATTCATACAGTAAACTTCAAGTAAGCAGAATGCACTGTAACTACATAAACACCAATCCCAGGAATACATGCGTATAAACACTGATTTCATTGATACAACCACTGAATTAAGTTCATGCGTGCAGGTAGAGGTCTGCAGACAAAGAGAAGACTCACGTCTTTATCTAACTGAAAAAGAAACTGAAAAAGAACAGGACAGAGGAGAAGTCAAAGAAAACTGGAATTAACAGGGCTTTGTGCACAATTTACTTTATAAGTTCTCGAATGCTATTTGAATTTTCCTAAAAGTTACACTTTTTGAATCTGTCCGTTTTCTAAGAGCCACACTACAGACTGAGAGCATGCATGGCAAGTGTACACTGTGCATGTAGCACAGTCAGCCACTTTGAAGCAGCCCAAATTGTCTATTTCACCATGTTGGATAGGTACTAGGGAGCTGTGTCCAATTGCAGCTCAGGGGGAAATGAACTCATGTATCCACTTTAAATGCAAATGGCAAACATGGAATGCACACACCCCGCAAATCTGTACACGCTCATTTTCTTTTACAAAATAGATTTTTGTTCCTGTATGCTTCAGATTCTAAAATGATTTGAGAAGAAAATACTCCAATTCCTGATAAAGGTTTCAAACTGCCAGGAATAAGCCGATCTCTTGGAACGAATCCAAAGCCACTTCACTTTCTAAATGCAAGTCATAGTTAAAGCTTTGGCTTGAAAATGCCCCGTTCTTTCTTCCCAAGCATATTTTTAGGTACAAAGCTTAATGATCAAATAGATTCTAGGCAGGCTTAGCTTAGAGGGCTTGGGAGGACGTCACCAAGAAATCTCCTTTGTCTACCATTTCAAGCTGCAAGCAGTAGGAGAAAACCCAGGGGCACCGATCATGCCTCACTGTCAAAGAAAACTGCCCCACAAAACCCTTTGCTCCTTGAAAGTTCCTTTTTAATCATGCATGAGTAAAAGAAGCTTTCCTTTTATCTCTTTGCCTATGTCGACGTTGCATCCATTTTGTATGTATGCATGCACATTCCCCCACTTCTTTTCAAGCCCTTGTACAACCCCATTCAACGCACAAATCCTTATAATAATAAGACACAGTCCACATTTTGATAACTCTATGTCCCAAGGAGAAACAGAGGAAAAGTTTTTCATGGCGTTGTAAAAAAATTAAATTTCCATAGGTGTTCAGGGAAACACGTCCTCCTTGTAATGCCTCACAAATCTAATGAACAAGTATTACAACAGGGGCCAGTTTGGGGGAAAGAAAAGCTCTTTACACAGCTATTGAAATCAAGGGGGAGGACAGAATTTCAAAGCAAGGTAAAATTCTCTTTAAAAAGGGGAAATCGGCCATTCATTTACATTTTTCAGTCAATAAACTTGAAAATGTAATCATTATTCATCTGCTGTTTAAAAAAGAGGGGATTAGATCTGCTGGTTTTTTGGGCCAAAAACTTAGTGACAAATTTCAGTTTAATTGTTATGTTATAGCCACAACCATGACACCAGGCATTTTCTTCTTTTTTAAGATCTAACTTCCTGAGTATTTAAAGGAAATCTACTTCATATAGCAGAAGGGTTAAATTCAACATTGCATTAGCAGATTTCGATCTGTGCAACTGAACTTTCCTCTCCCCACCCCCACATCCCCAATCTGCTTTGGAGGATCCCCAAACTTGCAAATAAATTTTGGGGGCATGCAGAGGGCTGAAAAAGGGGAGTGCTACCAGTAGCTCCCACTAGCATGCAGCAGCATTGGATACTGCCCTTAGTATTTACTTTTTTGTATTTGTAAAGAATTGTGGGATTCCTTTGAAGATAAACCATCATGTACTCCGTGATACATTTTTAATGAAATTAGGCTTATTACATATATAATGGAAACAAGAACTTCAGGGCACATAAAAAAGCAAATGTCCCTAAGAAAAAAGTACAAAATCCACCATTGGGCAACACCATTAATAGGACCAACCAAAAGGCCACAAAGCTGTGAGCAACCTTTCAAGTTTTCCAGATGTCTTGATCAGGTCGAACTGTACAAAAGGTGTGGGGTGGGAACGGGGGAAATACAAAAATAAGGGTAGATGTTGTGGCCATGAGGTCTGCACTTAGATTCAATCTCAAGATGGAAATTGAAGAATGAATGCATTAACTTTTGCTAAGTGCTGCTGGTATCAGGTTACATTTAGGATTCTGGGTCAAAGAAGAAATGACTGAGACCCCCTCTAGATGGATTCCGTTTGACGCCTGTTCCTCCAATTATGCGCATCTTCTCGGAAGCGCTTTATCGTAAATGCTTGTATGCAGGAGGTAATTGAGCACTCAACAGGTGACCTTACTGGTTGTTTCAAATGCGCTTTAGAAGTAGTTAATGCGGAGAATCGCTTGTTCACATAGTCGAAATGCGGTTTAACAGCCGGAGCAAAATAAAACTCGCGCATTCGATAATGCGCATAATCGGAGAGAAAATGCGCCTCTACGCCCGATTTGCGCTCCGTTCTTGTAGAGGTAAATTTTTTAATGCGCCTTGAAAGAGCTTTAAATGCCTCTTGTAGAGGCAGCCTGACCCTCATTTTGAAAATGTCTGTTATCTTGATCCAGTGTAGGCTGGTGGCTCCGATGTGAGTGGGGCAGTGTATCTGCTCCAGGTTTCAGTCAGAACCTGTCAGAACTCTAAAGGAGATCCACACTTTGGACTGAAACCAGGAGTGAATTCATCGCCTCACTGACATTGGAGCCACCAACTTCCAATGCCTTGATCTGTCTCTAGCCTTAAGCAAAACACACTAGTTCTGGTTAGGCAAAGATTAGAGTTCTGCATTTTTGTTTGTTTGTTTAAAAACAACAACAACCAAACCCAGGTTTCTACTTTTTAAAAAACAACAACAACAACAACAACAACAAAAACCCTCACAGGACAGAAGACAGGAAAAAGAGATCAATGTTTCTCTTTTGTCGTTGTCAGTGTTCAGGGATGTATACCTAATGAAATAACATTTTAAAACTAGTTTCCCTGGGGCTGTTCTCCCACTACAGTCTCCCTCCCATTCACCCTCTTCTTTTTTTTCCCAACATATAATACAACATAATCATAAAAATAATATACTAACATAACCTTAACAACCCCCCAGTGCTCTCCTATCATTCACCCTCTTCTTGTGGAAGAAAACATCAGAACGTATAATATAAATAAAGAATTGGCACTATTTTAATCACTCAGCTAAATATATATATATATATAGGAAATACTTAAGAAACCAAACTGAGATCTATCTTGTTTTAAAAGAATCTACTGACAGTAAAGAAAGCACTCAGTACAGGTTTCTCTCCCCTAAAATACTTATAGATTCATTCTGTTGAAAATGACTGGATCTGAATACAAATTCCTTTAATAATCTAGTGTTAGAACACACATTACAATAGGCCCAGGAAAACACTAGAGAATGATGGAGTGAGCTGTTACTATAGCAACCTGATAAGAGATTCTCTGGTGCTTTCCACGGTCCCAACACAACCACGATAAAGTCTAATTTACAGCAAGATACTTGCTTGAATATTCTCCCTTGTTATACTTGTGTCACATTTAAAAAAATAGAAGAAATTTAAATTATTAAACTTCATATTTTGGAAACTATCTTAACACCAGCAATTGCATAATGTACCCAATAAAAAAACTCATCATGCCTTTTCAGTTAAGCCTAAAGGTCACGTTTGCTAGTTAGCCACATTTCTTCTCGAATGAAATTATATAAAGCCTCAACAGCAAAGACGATAGAATCATTTTTCCCCATTCTGCCCCTTGAGCCATTGTAGGTGTCTGTAGCAATAACCAATTCCTAACAATAGCCTTCGATTCGGAGTGCGAGTTCATGCACAATCAGAGGAGAAGATGTATCTGTTCAACAGCTGGAAGAAAACGAGTTCAAGACAACGCCCTGCTAACTAATCACATCCACACACTGTAAACACTTTATGCACTATCAAAAGTGCACATCTCAAATGTTTAAAACAAGGCCTCAGAAAACTGCTCACATTTTTAACAATATAAAAGCCTGACATAGCCAGTTTTTCTGCAATTACCCAAAGGACACAAAAAGTATAAGGATGGAATGGGTTGAAATAGACATTTCCCCTTGAAACAGTTCATAAAAGGTAAACATTGGCCACATCTACACTAACCTTTTTTCCCAGGGTCGTCTCAAGGTCATCCCTTTGAGTCCAAGTGACACACAGGGGATCCCGGGTTCAACCGGGACGACCAGAGACTTTCCCAAGGATAACTGAAACCAGGGATGTCCCCATTTTTCCATGGTCCCAGGACAAACATGAGGACTGCAGCTGCTGTGGCGTGGGCTCCTGGGTCCTCAAACAGGCACTGGGTGGCTCCGTGCCCATAGGGGTGGGCGCAACAATTTCACCATCCCTAAGATGGCGGGGGATTGGGCACGGAGTTTGGCGGGGGTGGCGTGTTTTTTTTAACTTAGCTTTTCTGGCGGATTGGGGCCACATGACTAGGCTCCTCTTCTGGGGAAAAAATAATAATTGGTGCCCAAGACGTCCGTCTTCCCTTCAGGGACGTTGCACGGCTGTATAGACACTGGGGGGAGGATCGCGGAAGCAGGTAAGTCCGTGATCCTCCCCCCTCCTTCACGCTACACCCTTAGGTGTAGGTGAGCCCATTGTGTATGGATGCAGAGAAAACAGGGACATTTCCAAAATCCCACCTCCTTTTGAATGAGAGTGGATAGCAAAAAAGAGTTTTGAAACCCCATGCTCCAAAATAATAAGAGTCATTGTTCATTAGTAATACTATTATTCCTTCCATTACTTTTAATATTTTGATTTTCAAAAAACCCACAACAATTCTTGAGCTCAATTCTGTTATTTCCAGGTGTTATGACAATCAAATCTGTGCTGACTACTTCGTGGTAAGACACTATCTAAAATTGGAAGAGCGTATCAAGGCTTATGGCAACTCTTATCAAGAATTGGTGCTTGTTTTCCTGAGTCCACACACCCCACCTCTTTTACCAGTTGAATTGCACCTCTTAGATTGGGCCTGCATTGTTCTTTAGTCTTTGTACAGCACCTATAAATAATTTTAAAATACTAACGTCTTTGCTGTTGAACCTATAATTGGGAAGACATGACTCTGCCATTAGTCCAAAATGTAGTCCACATTTTCATCTCATGCTACATCTTTTTCATTTAACCCTTGTAGTATGGCATCTTTTCCCAGCCTCTGCCCCTCATTACTGTGATACAGGGCAGCTGCTGCCGTACTCTTTGCTTCTTCCCACTTGATCTCCTAATTCTTCACTATGACAACCATATTCCACTGTGTGCGTCTGCCTCCAGCATAGCACCAATCGAAAAATGCCAGAAATATAATGGATGAGATGAAATGTCAAGAAAAATAAATGAGGGCCTTGTATTAAAAATGTATACTGTTGACAATTCAAGTCATGCTTATTTTACATTTCAAACACAGACTGAGAACACATGGATCTGAAGCTCATGACGTTTGTGGTATCCCACGCTGGGGGATATTGGAGGTGGGGGCGGGGGGGAGACGAGAGAGAACCAACACCTCACTCTTGAAAAACCATCATGAATATGTTACCAAAATCAGCCTCTCTGATTAATGATGCACTCAAGATGGCTCCACCTTCAAGCTGTGCTACAGCTCAATACCGCACTCACACTTCAGACTTAGTATGAATATGTAATTAATTTTAAAAGCCTTATTGTACTGAACAATATTACACAGCCTAGACTGTACCCAAGAGGTAATGGGGCTCTAACAATAAATTGTCATACAATTAGCTCCATCTGTCTCTTTAGTTATTAGTGCTGGCGACACCTTTCTTCCTATGGTACAGGATCAGGTGCTGGGACTCCTCTTTAAATGGGGAAAGAAGAAAGCAGGGTCATCCTGCGTGTATAAGCATCTGAGCATGAAAAATAGAGGTTGTGCAATTGAAAAAGACAGTAAGCACCGATATCTAAATTTTGGCACAAGCACTCGTGGCAGAAAGATACGTGCCATGCGGCTGGTAGGAAGGTGGGCTGTTATTATTGACAATAACCAAATTTCTGATTACAGCAAATGGATCACTATTTTGCAATAGAAACTGCAGATACAGGGCTCTCGATCTAGACTAGGCTCACAATGGGGGGGTGTTTCAAAGACCCCCAACCCCCACTCACAAACTAGGGTCCCAATCCAGATTGGAGGCCCTGCACCTAATCAAGAGAATTAAAAATTTATGGATGTTGAAAAAACCCTTTTGGGAAATATGACAAGCGTTCCTAGGCTCCCCCCTCCCCCCCCCCACACAGTACTTCATTCCAGTTCCTGCTGCAACCCCCGACTCTACCTGCAGCAAATTCTGCACATTTTGGGGAGAAGGTTCTGCAATTTGTGCAAATCTTGGCTGAATTTGCACAAATTTCTGAGCAATTTGCACAAATCACGGCCGAAGTTTTGTACAAATTGGGCCATAATTTGGGCAAATTGCTGAACCTAAGCAGCATCTTGGTCAGGTAGCAAGAAATAGGGAAAAGCCTTTTGACTGAGTCTTTGGAGAGTGTCTGCTATTCAGAACAAGCAGTCGTGATTAAGATGTGTCATTGGTTTAACTCAGTATCAGCCAGCTCCAATAACCAATTATTATTCCCATTTTGCAGATGGAGTTTTGGGGAGAGGCTAAGGCAAAGTATATAGTTGCTTGGAATGCAAAGGAAAAGTGATTTTTGAACAAAGGGCTTTCTGTTCCAAAACAGTATGCCAATGTTCAGATCAATAACCCCCCCAACATGGTGCCTTCCCAATGTTTTGGACTACAACATCCATCACCACTGGATGTAGGCCATGCAGGTTGGCCATGCAGGAGGGCATGAGTTTGGGGAAAACTGGGTTAGATCATCCCCTATGTCAGTGGAAAACCATTTTGTCCTCTCCCTCTTTTATGGCCAAATGTGTTATACAAAATGTATTACAATACATTTTGCTCTACTTACTCCTCAAAGCAAATTTCTAAAACAAAAATTGAGTGAACAGCCACTGAGGAAAAGGTGACAACCTGTATCCTATAAATATCGAACTGTGTTATACAAACGTGAGAAATTTCTTTTTACACTGTTCTTTTTCCTTGGCATGTGACTCTCACTATGCATTTCTGCACACTGCTTTCCTTTTAAATTGAGGCCATACATGAAAGGGCAAAACTGCTTACATTTACTGTTTCATTATCACTGGGAAACATGGAACTTTTCAGTGTTTTTTTTTCTTTTATTAAAAGCAGAACAAGAATGCTGGAGAGGAAACATTAGACATTTTGTCCCAGTTAATGAGACAGACGAATAGAAAGTCACGTAGCAATAAATGATAGAGCAAAGTGCTCATCAGATGCCTCCCAACAAAATCACATGTCAATATCTCAAGGTTATTTTATATACCCTTCTCCTTTCCATACAGGCCTTTTGGAATCTGTTTGTATTAATGATTCAACATTTGCCATCTTACATACACACTTTTTCAATTAATGCAGTAAGCAATGTTCACAGAAAGCAAACGGCACATTGACATTCTGAACAGAGAGAATGAAGGAAGGTTAGTAGGTTAAAAAAAACAATCCAGCATGGATTAAAATCTCTGCGAGGCCAATTTTTAAAGTTTTGGGCAGCATGAGACTTGGAGCCATTAGCAAAAGCTAATTTCCCACAAAGTGTACACTGAATAGGGAGTTGCAGCCGATCACAATGGGAATGCATTTGTCAGATTCCCACAGAATAGATATGCATATAAAAATGAGACTTCTTTACCTCTTCCTTGTACTAATTTTTTTATGTTAAAAATTCATTGAATCATACCAAAAGCTCATTGCAAAGTGGCATTACAGTACAGGGGAAATATGCTAGTTTCAAGCAGAAGGAAATGTATCATATTAAAATAAACTATAGTGAAGTTGAAACATTATTCGTGAGATGGCTGAGCAGATCACAATACTGAAAATTGACCAATTAACACTTATAAAAAATCTTTCCACGTGCCAGTTGGTGCTCAGCTTGCCTTTTAATTAGCCTTCCAAGCAGGCACAGTTCCAGAATATTAGTGGTAATGGACAATGAAATATCACTGTCCCCTTCTACTCCCACAGATGGTTCCCCTCCAAACTTCTCCATGCAAGACCTGGCCAATATGCCACAAATATTTCCATAAATCTAATTTCTACTCTGTACTCATATGTCCCATTTCTCCTCCTGCCCACTTGGTGCCTTGTAACGGTGTCCCTTCACGGTAAGTGCTTAAGTAATACAAAAGAGCTATTAAATCTTAAGGTCTTCATGAAACAAAAGACCAAACAGGTAATCACAGTTACAAATGAATATAAAAATGATAAAGTGGGGTGCATGTTTCACTTGTATAGTATTTTGGTGTTTGCTTTCGTTACAATCACAGTTATTTTAGAATATCTGTTGTAGGCAGTTTGCCAGCCATGTTGACTGTACCATCTTGGTCGCCATCTGTGTTTTCCGGCTATTCTGACCTTTCTATGACTTTTAAACCCCATTTCCCAGCTGTTACTACATAAGCACGATAGCTAATAATGAAACAATAATTACAGGTTTCTGATGCTGAGATGATATGCGAATGAAGACTGTCTATCAGGTCCAAACCAGCAAGATACTGAAATCTTTGATTACTAAGTCAACTGTTATTCATCACAATCTTTCCCTGGTGCTGGAATTCTTACTTTTATTAGAAACTAGTTTTTCACACAGCCTTTGACATTTGGCAATGGAAGTTCAGCACATTTCTTTTTTTAAAGAGTAAGCAAACAAAGGTGTTAGGAATAGTGGCACGTAAACCACGAATGAGCCACTACCACAAGATCTATTGCCTTGACAACCACCTTTGAGCAGGGGGGAATATTTTGAATTGAGCAAGGGCTGGAGAGTCAGCAACTGGCTTACACCCACACTGGCTAAGTCATGGTCAAAAGGGATCTTTAACCCCCATTCCTGCTATATTAACATCAAGAAAAGCTCTCTAATAATTCTCCCAGGTTGAAAAATCCAATGCATCAGTCGTGGCTTGAGGAACGTAGTTCACATACATTAAACTGCATGTGCAGGATTGGCTCCGGGTCTGAGGGGGCTATTGGCAAAGTGCCCTCTGTTAGTGAGCCAGGAGGATGGGTCAAGAAACTCTTTTAGTTTCCCACAATGGCCCAAAAGGATGCTAGGTTAGCAGCATTGTCAGAAATTAAAAGCATGGCTAGATCCAGCCACTTGGTGCTGCTTGGGGGAAACAAATTAAGGAGGGTTCAGAGCCAGCGTCAGCAGTGGGCCCTCACAGGGCCCTGTGTGTATGTGTGGTGTGTTAGGGAGATCCTTGGGACCAAACAGAAAGCTACTGGGGCAGCCATTCCTAATCCCTAGTTTAAGAAATCGGAAACTCTAACTTCGAAATATGTACTTTTCAAACCAAAAGGTGCATTTTCACATTTATGTGTCTTCTTATTTTTATTTAACTCAGAGCCAAACCAGCTGTGATACTGGTATAGAGCTTGTAATTTTGGCCTCATTGAGTGAATATAAGGGGTTTACCTTGGGGACATTCACCTCAGAGAATTGTGGGTGAAATCCACTGTTGTGTGAGTGAACTTCCCCTCTTCTCGGTTTTTCCCTCCTCCTCACTGCAAACCCTGTGCACCCCCAAATCTTCTCTGGGGGATCCCCTAACCTTATGGAAGAGATTTTGAGGGCATGGGGGGCTGCAGAAGGAGACTCACTCCCCTCCCTATTACACTGGCAGAAGTCGTTCCATTGGCAAGACAGGTTAATTGGACACCACACCATGTCCCGATCTTCAAAGTAGACTGCTGGGGCTGATAATTAGCTCAATAAAAGTCACAGGAGATCTTAAGCAAAAACACTGGTTTGGCCCTCTTTTCAGACAATTTGTGGGGTGGGGCAGGGAGGACACATGCACTGTTCTTTTACTCTTGTGTTAACATACTTGTACCAATACCCTTATATCAAGTTCATATAAAACAAAAGTAAATTGCTTAAAAAGATGTGCACTCTAGCACTTAGCATGATGAATATACAACCTTGAAAGATTTAATATTTTTTTATTTTTTATTTTTATTTTATTTATTTCATTTCTAACCCGCCTCTCCATCCAGATCGAGGTGGGGAACAACAATAAATATAAATATAAAAACAATAAAATAGATAAACCATTAAAACAGATAAAAACAAATACATTATTAAAAACATCTTAAAATTAAACTAATTTAAAAGCAGAAGACCCACAAGAGGCATGATGCTGTGGAACCCATTACCGCAAGGTGTGGCAACAGCCACTAGTTTGTAGCTTTACAAGTAGGATTAGACAAATTATGGGGAACAAGTCTATCGACTATTTCACATGAAAGCTAAATAGAAAGCTCATGTACGGAGGCTTTCATGTACAAATGCTAGGGACAGACATGACTTTCATATTCTAGATATATTGGGTTGTCTGATTTTCAAAATAGAATGCTGAACTAGATAAACCTTTGTCTGGATGGCTAATCTATCAGGGATACTGTAGTAGGTAGGAGGTCAGACGAGATGACCTTTGAGGACCCATCTATGATTCTATGATCCAACAAGGCAATTATTATGTTATTTTGCTACTGTGATGTGGCAGCTTTATTTGGCTTAAAGGGCTAACATAATGCATTTCACCTAGGAAGCTGTTAGAATTCCCTGCTGTTTAATTGCATCGCTCATTTTGTGGGAGAGGGATTGAATTTTTGCTGTTTCTTTGAACTTACTAATGTGTTTTAAGTATTAGTTATATTTTGTACGCTGCTTTGAGTGACTCCATTTTAGAGGGGGGAAATGGGGTAAAAAAAACCTTAAATAAACAAAACAATCAAAATAACTGCAGGAAATAAATGCCACTCAGTGGGCTTAAATGTACCAGATTCTTTTAAAAGAACTTTGAACTACCTTTGTTAGTGGTAACCAATTACGTTTACACCTAAAACCATACATGCAGAATGGAAGAAGAGTTTGACCGAGGCATCATTTCAAAAATGATATTTCAGCCATAGAATCAATCTGCGGTCTTAAGGGTGCCATTTCTCTTCGTACAATGGTTCCCTTTTGGTAAAACAGGAACAGCAATGGTCTACCTTGCAGCAATGTTGTCAGGACAAACAAAATAAAATAAAGCACTCTGTAAATTTGGAGTTGGATGCAAATTTCTGCTGGACCAGCCGCACTGGCAGAAGTGAACTTCCCCACCTCCTCCTTCCCATGGCAGCCCCTCCAACTCCCTGAAAATGCTACACAGGGACAGGAGACCCAACTGACTGAGTGCATTTGTGGGTCTTCAGTCACCAATAACATCCAGGTTGATAATGCGCTCCATGTTTGAAAGCAACACTTAACTGACCCTGACCAAAAGCTGGAAGCAGAGCATATATTGAATATTCTTGACATCTTAACCTCATAAATACAAATTAGGAAATCAAAAAGGTTGCTTACTTGTAAAGATAATACTCAGCTTGATCCACTTGCTCCCGTGAAGAAATGTTGTCTATAAACTAAAGGAGAAAAGGTCTTAGAGATGATCAGCTCATAAAGCACAATGGAGCCCAAGACATTACGGATGAAACAACCATAGTTTTAATTTGTTTTTTAAAATAAATACTAACAACTAAAGTTTGTTAAAGTTATTTACTTAGTAACAGGCTTTGCATGCATAAGTCAAGAAGTAACCATTCCACAGATCTGTATACAGTGAAATGATATTTTGAATGGCCCAACAAGTGTCTTAATTACACCAGAACATATCTGTGTTCAATACACCTGCCCAAAGGCCTGCCGGTTAACTGGATCATCAAACGTCTTTGAAATATGTGCTTGAACACAAACCATTCAGTCACAATCCGGGCATATGTTGAACCTTTCCTGAACCAGTTTTAATTTGGCATGCAGATGAAATTATTAACAGAACACTTTCAGTTGATTAGCAGTTCATAGCGCTTCAAGAATACCAAGAAATTGTAATAATGACTGTGCCTGGAGGCAAGCACTGAATTCAACACTAGCATGGATCAGGTGGGAGCTACAGCAAATTACTGCAGTGTAGTACTACTGCTGTTCAGGGTTCCAGCCAGCCAGTAAGTCAAGCCCTCTTCCATGCCATTTCCCACTCCATGCCATTTCTGGGTTCCCCCCAAACAGTAAGCATTCTGCTGGTACTGAGCATGCCCAGACTTCACTGGACTATTTTTGGGTTCCCCCAACCCAAAGATATTTTTGTAGTTCTGATACTTCCCCTCTTGCGTGTAGCTGTTGCTATTTTGGCTACATAGATTACACTCAAATTATTTAATAGGAATTAGAATATAGGATGATTCTACATCCCTTAATCTCAGCCTTCCTTTCTTTTCTTTTTTAAATGCTTGTAAGGCTGTGAAATAGGGCTTAAAAGTATGGAAACAATAGCTGGCAAAGTCTCAGGAGGCGGAAGGGAGGGTGAGTATAGGGCTATACGTACTCCTGCATAGCTCCTTTGACCTGACCTCAAGAAAAAGTAAAAATAATCTACGTAAAATAACAAAATGTGCTTAATTTGTATCATTTATTCAAGCTACAGAACTCAGCTTTTTCTTTGTATTTTCTTACATTCTTACACCCCCCCAATAGGCAAAGCTCTACAGGCCCTTCACAACAATGACAAAATTGTTACTTTATGCAGTTGTGTTATTTAATGCAAAGTACATTAGTATATTAGAAACCATCAAGGGCTTCATGTATATCGAGGTGGCTGCTCATGCACTCATGGATCATTTCTTTTTCAAGGTTTGCTTCATTCCCTTTTTCTTAGATGCATACAAGAGTGAAAAGCTGGGACACCTAGAAGGGACAGTAGTATCCAAAATCATAGTGGGACATTAGATACAAAACCTGAAAGCTTCTGAACTTTTAAAGCTGTACCAGGTGTAGCTTCTGCTGTAGTCCTCCAGAACCAGGATAGTAAAACTAATATAGGGCAAAACTCCACCTTGTTTGCAACTCTTGAGGAAATAGGAACTTTGCCAAGCATGCCTGTTTCAGCATGGAAGGACACTACCTGGATATAAAGGATTGTTCTTCAGGTCACAGATGCAACAGCATGTGCCCTAATGCAGGGCTCAGCAGCTGGTGGGCAACATTTGGACTACAACTCCCATCATCCTTCACCAACAGCTACACTGGCTAGGGCTGATAAGAGTTCTAGGCCTAAACATGGGACAGCCACAATTTAGCCATCCCATCCTAGTGGGGGTGAGCCAGAGCAGGGCAGGTCGGACATTAGATAAGGTCATGGTGTCTTTCTATCCAGAGTCATCCAGAACACAATGAGGAGAGGATGACAGTGGCGCCCAGCCATCATTCTTCACAAGAACTATCCACTGAAGATGGTTAGTCTCGAAGGATCCCGGAAGGTGTTTGTGTGTGAATAAAATCAGCACCGAGTTAGCTCTTCTCCCTAGCCAATGATCTCTTGGTAGATAGGTGGACCCCTATTTCACAGTATCTGCCAGGGGCAGGGCAACAGCCACCTGCTCTCACGTCCCTGGTGGTACAGAAAAACAATTGCCCCTCCTCTCAGCTTTGGGGCTTAAGGGCATATGTCTAGTTCCGCATGAAAGCAGAATATTGAACTATAGATAATTACCACTGGACTGGAAGAAGTCAAACAGGGAGCAGCTGCTTCCTCGTTGACTTGCTATTGGAATTAGAGGATACCCAATTAAATAAACAAACTGCATGTTCTGTTTTTTTTAAAAAAATAAACACTTTTTTACACAACACTCAGCTGACCTATGGAACTTTCTTCCAACAGTATAAGCAATTAAATAGAGGGCAGGGGGACAAACATTCAATGAAGATAAGAATAATTGTCCAGGTAGGCAACCTGGTGCCCTCCAGATGTTTTGGACTATGATTCCCATAGTCTATGGCTATTGGCCATGTTGACTGGGGATTACAGTTGTAGTCCAATACATCTGGAGAGCACCAGTTTGTCTACCCCCGATAAAAGGAAAGACCCATAGCTCAGTGGTAGAGCATATACTACATTCAATCCCTGGCATCTTCAGTTACAAGAATGAGGTAGAACCCCAAATCCTGGGGAGTCGCTCCCAAAGTAGACAATTCTGGGCTAGATGGACAAACTTCCTCACCCAATGTAAGGCAGCTTCCTATATTCCTGTTATAGTATTCCAGGGTACCTACTCTAACACATTTTATCCCCTAATTTTAACCTGCCAGAGGCTGAGACTGAAAGGCAGGCAATAGAGTATAAGGCCACCATATTGTTAAGCTATCATCTGAATAATGCCTAATATGCTTTTAGACATTACAAATAATAAACAACCATAAATATCCTCATGTAGTCATGTCTGGACATTGCAAGAACATCTGGCCCCATAAGGCTATGATGTTCTTTTTCAGACAGTTTACCTCTCGAAAAAAATCCAATTTAGAAGATTGCCTTGATGTGATATTGACACACCTGTGACCCCTTACACGCCAGCAATAGTTTATTGACATTTTGGAACTCAACCTCTTATCTGTAGGCCTGAGGGAATTAGGAAGTGGAGCGTGTTCTACAAAGCATTAATGCTATGTCCAAGGAAGGTCAGCTCAATAGTTGGACAAATAATGAAGATGAAAAAATAATAACAAAGCCTGAGACTAGAGATTAGAGAGAAGGCAAATGTATACCAAGGCCAAATCATCTCAACTGATAAGCACAGGGCCTTCAGTGAGTACTATTGTGCCCTCGGCAAAATGCTTATCCGGTGTCTGTCTAAAGCAATAACATACATTTAGCAATACAGCAAAAACTTTGCAGTTCAAAATCTCCAGCCCTGTGACGGCTTTTGTTTTATTCAAACAGAAGTTTCTTACCTGAGATATGGTTAAAGAGCTGACCGGAAGTTTTCTTTCGTAAGTTCTGTCCATCAAATTGGCCAAATCAACTGTAGAAAAATGAATTAAAAGCTTCAGTTCTCACTAATTAATGTTACTGGGGGAGAGGGGGATGGACGGATACAAAGGAGTGCAAGTGAAGTTATTTGGCAATCTGGACTAAGAGACAATTAAGGCTCCATTTCTATTTGAAATGGAAACGTGATATTCTCCTCACATCACCTATACCCAAAGCAAGTAGCAATGTCTCCCACGGAGCAGTGAAATAGCAAACAGAAACGCTTCTGCCTTCAGACCGCCATAGTTCACCCCACCACAGATCTTCGACCACCATGTCACCCAGGCCACGGAAACAAAGCATAGAGCTATATCAACAATAACTATGACTTTTAGTTTGGCTACAGACTCGAATATGTATGTTTCAAAATTAGCAAGATAAAAATTTGAATCACCTCTAATTTGCATCATTTATTCCAAATGCAGAAATTGAGATTTTTGTATTGCTGGACTTAAGACCCCTTCAATAGCAAGTCATAGCAGAGCTTCTGATCATTCTAACCTTTCATGCATAACATTACTGTATTTGATATTATGATTGCTTGAAGGTCTCGTTCAATCCATGGGTAGGATCCTACAATGCCCTACAGCTGTTGGCCAGAACCGCTGGTCCCAGTGAGCGTGGCTGGCCCTACCAGCGATGATGTAGCACTTCCAGGGACAAGCCTCAAACAACCCCAAACACTCGTTTCTGGAAGACACAACCTGCTACCAGAAGTGCTACATCGCTGCTGCCAGTGGTAGGGGCAGAAGGCACATCAGAAAGTGGCGGTGCTGGTTGCCAGTGGAAAGGCACCGTTGGATCCTACCCCATATTTGAAGTGAACTGACACTACCCAGACTAATACATGATTGGAATGCAGTTATCCATTTTGTGAAACAGTTCATAAAATAAAAAAATAGTAGGGTTGGAATTTAAGGTAAATTCCTGCTCAATGTAGGAATTTACCTTAAAGCATACCTGACAGATGGTTGTCCAGCTGCCTCTTGAATGCCTGTAATGTGGGAGAGCCCACAACATTCCTAGGTAACTGGTTCCATTGTCGTACTGCTCTAACAGTCAGGAGGTTTTTCCTGATGTCCAGCTGAAATCTGGCTTCCTGTAACTTCAGCCCATTATTCTGTGTCCTGCACTCTGGGTTGATCGAGAAGAGATCCTGGCCCTCCTCCGTGTAACAACCTTTCAAGTATTTGAAGAGTGCTATCATGTCTCCCCTCAATCTTCTCTTCTCCAGGCTAAACATGCCCAGTTCTTCCAGTCTCTCCTCATAGGGCTTTGTTTCCAGACCCCTAATCATCCTTGTTGCCCTCCTCTGAACACGCTCCAGCTTGTCTGCATCCTTCTTGAAGTGTGGTGCCCAGAACTGGACGCAATACTCAAGATGAGGCCTAACCAGTGCTGAATAATTCGCAGCTCAAAAATGCAATATATATAGTGTGTGTGTGTATATAATGTTAAAATGCATACAAAATTGATATTTAGGGTAAAACTAGTAGAATTTTGAGAATCATGTTCAAAAATGATTCAAATTTAAAAATTTTAAAAATTTAAAAAAAATATTGCGTAGATTTATCCAGAATTGGGATGGGACAGACTTATGAACGAAAACATGTGAAACTGACACAGATCAGAAATAGACGGATCCGTCCATCCCGGACTCTGACTTATTTGTTTCAAAAGAGCCCAGTGCGCATGCTACAGAAACAACCCTAGAACAATGCCTGGGTTCTTTCTCTGGTTTGTTGAGGGTGAGACAAGCCGGGTCCGGGTTCACTAAACAACCCAGAGATGGAGCATCCATGTGCACCAGCTGCTTGCCCCTTGTGACAACCCATAATTTTAAAAGGAGTAGGTTATCATGATGTCCACAATGGGTCAAGGAGTCTGGAAATCTTTGCCAGAGCTTTTGCACCACTATGACACAGATCCATACTCCACATCATGAAAAGTTCCATTTAAAAAAAAAAAAAGAGGAGAAAAAATTAGCTAATTAATGCTTTAAAATTAGAAAACAGAAATCAGGTTAACTGACAGTGTAACAATACTGCAAGAAGAGAACCCAACTAAAGCCATATTTCAGCAAGCGTGGCAGTACAATCGGTTGCACATTACACTAGCACAACCAGTTGCGCATTACTCTTGTGCAAGCATAATGCACAACCGCTTGCACAACGGAAATATTTGGTGGAGATCCACGAGCACTATTTGAGTTTGCACAATGACACTGTTGGATGCTGCCTTTTGCGATGAGGTGTTACCAGTAGGGGAAGATGCTCTTGTTTTGCCTTTTTGTTAGATCCATACATAACAGCTAGATCCATTAGGGCGCAATCCTATCCATGTTTAGACATAATAAAGTCCTACAACTCCCAGCATTTTTACATTTATATCCTGCCTTTTTTTCCCAAGGAGCTCAAAGCAGCATATATGTTCCTCAACCTGTTCAATTTATCCCCACAACAACCTTTGTGATTACACTGAGAATCAGTTTCTTGTTAAAAGCCAACCAGGGGAATTCATGGCCAAGTGGGGACTCTTGAGTCCCAATCCAACACTCTAACCACTACACCGCATTGCCCTCTAATAGCATTTTCACTTTCACTCTCTTTGGAGAGAACCCCATGAAATCCATATCCTTGACTCTTTTAAAAGAGCGGTAAAATCTCTCTCCCCCCCCCTTTCTTTCCTTTTGGATCAAGCATTTTAAGTTGTTGATCTCTGGCTGTTTGTGCTTATATAGTCTCCTGTTGGTTTTAAAATGTCTTTTATTACAGCTCTTTTTATGGCTGTATTATTTTACTGTTTATCATTCACTGTTTTGACTTTTTGTATGCTGCTTTGGGAATTTAAAATTGAAAAGCAGCATATAAATAAATAAACAAACAATATATATATACCTATATATTTCAGCTAAAAGACAATCTAGCTGAAATATATAGGTATATATTAGCTCACAAACAATTTTACCAGCTTGCAAGTCCAAACACAGCTGTGTGCAGAGGTTTTGTGGCAAGCTATTTGCCTAGCTCAGAAGGTATTATTACTCACCTGATCTTAGTCATATTGACTCAGAAGTAAGTCCCACTAGACCTTATTTGTTTTGTTCTTCCTTAGGGATAGGCAAATCTGCCTTTCCAATCTGTGCTACTTTTACATGTTTTTATCAACTCCATTCCTGCATTGACCTGCAAACATTTTTAAAAATCCTCCCAAAATAGAAATGTGAATTTTCTCTGAAAATACACATGTATTTTCTCTCAAAACACTTTCTCTGCCGAGAGCTAAATTGCAACATTCACCAGTGTGAAATCCAGTGGATAGCTAAGTTTTGACCTGCACGTTAACCCAAGATTGGGGAACCAGGTACAGCAATGCTAAGATATCAAATTTCTCAAGCATTCCTACTGTTAGTATAGTGAGCTTTGCTTAAGTTTATACTGCCCAATTAAAAAAAGATAACTCAAATGTGCAATAATCTTGTTCGCTAGCAAACAGGAACTGTTTGAGCATCCCTTTTTAAAGTCAGTCAACGGTCCTGGAGAAAGTGGTCAATCTATGTCTGGTATACACAACTGTCTATAGCACTCATGATTTACAAAAGTATAGCATATTATATACTGCCTTTCTACAAAAGCCAAATGACTCAAGGTAGTATGGAAATATCATGAATCAACCAAAGAAAAACCTATCTAATTCTAAATTCAGAGTGGCATCTATCCAGCAACTAAGTATTACCTTCCAATATAATGAGATCTAGGATTGCCTATTGATGAAATTCACCTTAAAACTGTCCATGGAGATTAAAATTCCAGCTCTCTACAAACGGATGGCTCAAGGGACTAGTAACAAGAGAAAAAGCTTTTCACCTCCCCAAAATTGCTGGTTTAAATCTCAGTCAGGTCACTACCAATCAATAAAGGGTTGTTGTAAAATAGCTACTTGGTATCCTCATGGAAATAATTCAGTGGTCACAGTTTAGTTTCTAATGGGAAACATAAAAACCACCAGGATAAAAGAGTAGATTGCTGGTAGCCTCTGTAAGGATGTTAAAAGTCAATGGGAATGTAGAAAAATTATAATGTGCATATAAATATGTTCTATTAAGGCACTCTATGTCACTGCAAAGTAGCAAACATCTATGTTTTAAGGACAGCCATCAACCTGATCACACCTGGGTGCCCTCGCCAGCACTGTAGAACCTGCTCTGCTCCTTGGTATCCTGGGAAGCCACAGAAAATGAAACAGACCAGATGTCAGCTACAGTACAAATAGCATAAAAACTCCTAGTGAAGATGACCAAGATGCTCTAGAGTACATAATCATGCCTATTGTGTGGTGGTGTGGGCAGTAAAAAGGGTTTATTTTGCTGCCTCTTTTGAGTCGTTGAGTAGCTGTCCAGCAGAGCTCTTTCAGGTAGTTCGAGGGTTAATATAGTCTCCAATGAATGGAGCTATGAACCCCTCAAGGACCCGCTGTAACCTTTTTGCATCACCGGTCTCCACAGCAAACTTGATGTTGTTAGCGCAGCTCCAGTGAAGGCGTCTGATTCTATCACCTGCCCCATTTTATGGATAAATTTCAGTTGTTGCAGCCTCATGATATGAACAAGATACTTGAAACAGTGCAAGTGACTACATGCCCTCTCAATCCTTGCCCTTCCTGGCTAATAAGAGCAAGCCAAAGGGATATGACTGGGTGGGCCTAGGAAGTGGTGGTCCCTGTTGCCCTTAAGGGGACAGCAGTACAACCAGTCCTGAAGAAACCCACTCTGGACCCAATGGTATTTGACAATTCCCTCCCAGTTGCGAATACTCCTTTCTTAGAGGAGAGACTTGAGAGGATCGTGGCAGGACAACTGCATGCACTCTTGGAAGATACTGATTAAACAGAACCATTTCAATCTGTGTTTTGGCCTGGCCATAGGACCAAAACAGTCTTGGTCACCCTGATGGAAGACCATTATCTAGAGAGGAACGGGGGGAGTGCAACCCTGTGAAGTCTGGTCTTTCTCTCATCGGCTTTTGAAACCATCGACCATGATACTCTCCTGGACCAGATGCATGGGTAGGGCATTGGAGACACTATATTACAATGATTCGGTCCTACCTGCAAAGGCAATTTCAGAGCGTTAACACTGGATGACTATTCCTCAGCCCTATAGCAACCCTAACCCTATCCCTAACCCCACCCCCAGCCCATTAAGAATGAAAGAAAAGCCTGCTGGATCAAACCAAAGTCCAACAACCTGATTCCCACTGTGGGCAACCAGATGTCAAGAGAAGGCCCACAAGCAGGACATGAGTACAATAGCCCTCTCCCACTGTCGTCTCCAGTAACTGGTAGTCAGAGGCATGTTGCATCCGATACTGGAAGAGGTTTATATAGCCATTATGATCTGTAGCCACTGATAGCCTTACCCTCTTTGGATGACCCCAGGTTCCAGTGTCATGAGAAAGGGAGAAAAACTTCTCTCTATCCACTTTCTCTATACCATGTTTAAGTTTATAAACTTCTATCATGTCCCTCCCTAATCACAATTTTGCTAAACTAAAAAGCCCTCATAGCTGCTCCGGGCCCCCTAATCATTTTGTTTAGCCTTTTTTTTCGTACATTCCATCCCCTTTGACAATGCAGAACACTGGAACAAATCCTAGGTTGATCCTGACTTTTTTTTTATTCCAAATTAATAAACCTGCCGTGTAATCACATGGGTGTTTTGGAATCACAGCCCATTTTAATGCTCTTGAAAAGAGTGACAAAATCCAGGCTTTAACTGTTATGGCTGCAAACAAAAGGGCCTTTAAAGACCGTAAGGGAAAACTTGTCCAAATTGAGAGCTAATTCAGACAATTTTTCCTCCCAATATGAAAAAATGCACAGCAATTTCCCAGCACATGGAAGCATAGCAATATGCATCTTGATATGATTTTCACATGGGACATCAACATTTGTCCCCACCGCCCCCCAAACACACACACACACAGATTATCTCCATTATGTGTGCAATGGTGATGTTTCCCTGAGAGATCATTGTCACCATTCACAGAGGTAGCAGTGCCACCTTGCGTTCAAGTAACAGGCATTGCAGGATCGCTGGACAGACATTTCAGCCAAGCATAAGAGATCATTGTTGTGTGTTGATGCATGACTTGGTCATTCCATGTCCAGTGGAGGCTGGTGGCTCCGATGTCAGTGGGGAAGAGAATCCACTGCAGGTTCCAGTCGGAACTCTAAAGGAGCGATCCAACTTGGATAGCTGCTGTAGAGTTCTGACTGGTTCTGACTCAAACCTGCAGCGGATTCACTGCCCCAACAACATCGGAACCACCAGCCTCCACTGTCCGTGTCTACTTATTTAAATTATTTATTTATTATTTAACTTTGATCTTACTTTTATACTGTTAGTTTTATTGTCCCCTGTGCCTGTTTGGTGCATTCCCTTCCTTTTCTTGTTGTTTTCTTGTGATTTTATCAGAATGTAAGCCAATGTGGCAGGACGTTGCTGTTTTATTGTTTTACTATGTACAGCACCATGTGCACTGATGGTATTATAATAATAATAATAATAATAATAATAATATCCTAGCCTCCATTCTTGGGCCCTCAGTCATTTCACAGTTCTGACTTGGGTGATTGCTCCTAGCAATTCAACCCATTTTTCTTTCAAGATTAGATGTTGCTGAATGCATCATCTTTTAGCATTCCATGGGATTCAACTGTCTAGTTTTCTACTTCAATTTGTGGGGAAAATAAATTTATTTTGGTGGATTAACATAATATTTTTAAATAGCAGTTTATTGTATACATGTTACTGTAACCTGCCTTAGAGGGCTAGAGAGGTGGGATGAACATATTTCAAATGTAATAATGGACCCATGATCAGTGATTGTGGCAATAGTAGACATAGGCAGGATCTATACTATTGCTTTATAACAGTTTATAACAGTATTTACAGCTGCTGGGGCCCATCATGACACATTCCATATACCATTTTCAAACCGCTTTCAAAGTGTTATACCCTGCTTGATGTAGATCTGGTCATAGTTTGGGACCTGGGCTAGAGGAGACCGGGGGTACAAAGGAGATCTATAGGGTTCACCTACAGAGCTCACAGGGTACCTCTTGACCAGTCACTCTCTTGCAGCCTAACCTATCTCACAGGGTTGTCCTGGGAAGGAGGTGTTATGTATGAACTCTTGACCTCTTTGGAGAAAGGGTGGGATTAAAATATAATAACTTTGTACTTTACAATGGTCCACAATCACTGCCTCCGGTGGTGTGAATGCTGGAGAAACGTGATGTACCAGCTTATCATAAAGCCACCTGAATGGACTGTAGGAGTTAGGTATGGATACAATCGCAATGCAGTCACAACTTGGTCCATCCTATATTTTGCCCTTAAAATCCGTTGCTTAATGAAAAATATCTGGGTTCTTAAAGGCTAACATTTTTATTGGGGCATGAGCTTTTGATACATCATGTTTGCATCAGATAAGGTATGCTCATGCCTATGAAAGCTCCTACCACAATGAATCTGTTTGTTCAAATGGGCAGAACTACATATCATGAACAACACAGGGTTCCCACCAGAAACAGCATCCCTTTGCCATGGGGACAGATCATAGCTCAGTGACACAGCACACACTTTGCATGCTGAAGATCCCATGTTCAAATCCTGCCACCTCTACTTAAAAGGATCAGATACAGAGCAAAGTGAAAGACCTCTATGCCTGAGATGCTGGAAAGCTGCTCCCAGTCAGAGAAGATAATATGGCCTCCTGCTGCTGCCTCACAATAGCGACAATTTCTTTACAGGGAAAAGAAAGAGGAAGCAGCAACGACCATGTGGCCCGTTCTGTGGCTGTTTTTATTGCGCTGCTTTTCCTGCACACAGCACAAAATGGAGACAAGTTACACTTTAAAAAAATAAGTTGGATTTACCGGGTCTATTTTGATGTGGAAAAAAGACCAGATCGGGCGGGGAACACACAGGAAGCGGGGTCAAAAGGACGCATGGAAAAATTGTGAGCGTGCAGTAACGAGCATGCGATAAAATGCTCGTCTGATGACACCCTATATATTATGAGATCTTGATACAAGAATGCCATTTTCAGTGGCATCTCCACATCTCCCAAAAGTGCATTTCTTTCTTACAAGTCTCCTTGTTTTTGCTCCAACACAGTCTTACATAGCTACTCTTCTGGAATTTAATGTCAGGGCAGTTTGCTGTGACTACTACCCTCAAGTTATCAGGCACCCTGCTTTGGGAGGGTCTAGTGTAGAACACCAACAAAAGTGAGTTTAGATAACAGTGCATCATTATTTTAGACTCTAGGGGTCCAAGGTATACAAAATATTGCCTCACCTAGGCTCTTCTGATGTTTTTCTCTTTGTTCCCATGCTGTACTGTCCACATAAGCCGCCGAAAGAATACATCTTTTACCTAATTTTAAAAAAAAGTCAATTATCAATATGTGAACAAGGTCATTTAGGAAGGATTCCATTTTTCTAAATGAAAATTTTATTACTCATCTTCCTTTTTATACATGCCATTCTCTAAATTAAATGCAATAAATTGCCACTGGAGCAGCTCTCATATCAGGAACCATTAATTTCCATCATCCTTTTGAATCCAAACTCTGTAGAATTTAGAACCTTAAACTGCTTTTGTCAGCTTTACTGATTGTGATTTTAGAAGTGTCCTGGTACTATGCCATAAATTAGATTTCCATAAAACTCCAATTGAACTTGTAATTCATAGGATATTATGATCTATTCAGTTAGTTACATATATGTACATATAATACTATCTACATATATATCATTCTCCATCCTAGAGATGTTGATTAACAGGTGAAATGCTAATCTGCTTAAGCAATAGTTATGGATATGAATAGCGGGATCGAAACTCCTTACACCTAACATCGATCCAAACTTTTCATAAGGTTTTTGGCTGGGACTAAATAGCTATTCCATGATTCCAAACAAATGCAAAAAGAACGCTGAAATCTGCTCTTTAATAATGTTCTGTGCTTTCTTTCTTGGAAATAAATGAATAAACTTTGTAGCTGTAAGAACCCAAGTACAAGGCAGAGGTGGGATCTGAGCTCCAAAACACAAAGCCACTCTTTTGAATAAAGACGGCACTGAAGGGCAGTACTTCGATTTGCAGCATGCCAGTCTCCCAGTGATTTTTTTAAATAAAAATTCAAAATAAAAATCAGGCGAGGCATGGGGGGCCTGGCACGGAGAAGTGTCTGTGGGCACACTGATGCCCATGGGCTCCACCCTGGAGACCCCAGCCATATATAATAGGTGTGTGTGTGTGTGTGTGTGTGAGAGAGAGAGAGAACCTATCTTGTGGGGAGGGGTGACTGCCGTTGTCCTTCCACTCCTGCAACATGACTAAAAATGTGCCTTGATGTGGAGGGTGGAAAGCCCACTGCCTCCAGAAATAAAATGAATACAGCATAGAGTTTGAAAAATCCTGCTTACTCCTAGCCCTCTTCATGTGAGGGGTTAAACTCAGGCTTAGGCTGACCATATGAAAAGGAGGACAGGGCTCGTGTAACTTTAAAAGTTGTAGAGAAAAGGGAATTTCAGCCAGTGTCATTTGTACGCAATTAGTTCCTGGTGATATTCCCTCTTCATCACAACAGTTAAAGGTGCAGGGGCCCTGCTTTCTTTGTATATGGTCACTCTAGTATAGTGCCTGCAACTTTAACTGTTCTGATGAAGAGGGAATTTCACCAGGAACTAATTGCATACAAATGACTCTGGCTGAAATTCCCTTTTCTCTACAACTGTTAAAGTTACAGGAGCCCTGTCCTCCTTTTCATATGGTCAGTCTACTCAGGCTTGAAGATGAAATTTGTCATCACCTTCTAAACTTGGACACAAACTTTCATTGCAAAGTTACATTTTTCAAAGGAGATATCCATTGCATGGTGTTTTTAAGACTTTCCTATCCCCTATGAAATACGGCGTGCAGAAGGAAATCCTGGGGTTCATTACAGAAATGCAGAATGTTGCACTGAGACTACCTGCTAACATCCCCCCCCCTCTACTACACACACGTTTTACTGTTTAAGGAAGATTTTACACTAGATGGGGTTTTCTTGGCTATCTTGATAACATGTGCAGGGGGTTAGGCTCCTAACATGAACGTAGGATTTTGCCCTGAATCCATAGACCAAAATGTCATTCTGATGGTGTCTTAGGGCGCAGTCCTATCCTGATACCCATCATCCTCTAAACTCAGAGGCTGACGGGCATCCTATGCAGAGGGGAAAGAGCACATAGGCATTTTTGTCCAGCTAGAGCTCTGCAGCGGGGGAGAAAAGGAGGCCTGGGGATACCTGGTATCCCTTTTTGCCCAGTCCCAGTCCCCGGCCCTCCCCAATCACAGAAACACCCCTTTTCTGTCTTCTCTGAGGTCGCCAGTACGGTTCTCTCCATACCGACTGTGAGGGGGAGGGGAGCTCAGACTCCTGATTCCAAGGTCGGAGCAATGTTTCAAACCTCAGATCCAGGAATCTGAACTACCCTATGCCCACCATCACTGCCCAGATGCTGTCAAGGGGCCATAGGATTGCTCTCCCCATGAAGTTATTGCATTACAAAATGACAAACTGAACCCAGAACATGGCAGTAGCTAAAACAAAGGCCATGTTTTGCTCAGCCAGATAAAAGAAACTGCTAGATTTGTTGAATATATATCCCTCTTTTTCATTAACATGTTGAGGTGGGTAACAAATTTATAAAAGGGTTATTTGGTAACTGTCATTATGTTATTGACACAAATGATCAGCCCTGAAAAAACGAAGGAATGATGATAAGGCAATCAAGAAAAAGTTGCCTCAAACATAGCCCTGGCCTTTATTATCAACTATGAATTATCACATCACTGGGGGTGCCTCCAGACTGGACTGTTTTCCAATCACCCCTAGCACGATGACAGAATTTGGAGGCGTGGGGGAGCTCGAGACATCATCATCTTCCATTTGTAATCCTCTTGTGTTTTACCACCTCTTCTTCCATCTTTTTTTCTTACCAGAAAAAAATAAGTTAAAGAGGAAAAGACAGGATTGTTGCACAATACTTTTTGACTGGTAGCACTATGAGTAACCCTCCAACTGGGTGAATGCTGTGGCAGCTAATACAGGAACTCCAGAAACAAGTTAACGGGATCAAGATCTTATTGACCCTGTTCAGACGACACACTAAGTAAGCCATGATGGTCAAGCATTTTGAGCTAAGTATTATGGCTTAGCGTGTGAACCATCACTTAGCGTGTTGTGTGAACCATTCCTAACCATGGTGGCTACATAACCATGGTTTAAACACATTCACTAACCATTTGCTGCGAAAAGGTTAGCGGCCCAACCATGGCTTAGCGTGTTGTCCAGACCGACCCATTTACAACTAGGATAACAAAAGGTCTCCAATCCAACAGTCATTTAATTAGGGAGCAACCCCATTGATTTAAATGGGGCTACTGAACAACAACAAGGTCCTCCGATTGCAGGCGAAAGTACGGGAAGTTCAAACCATAAGGCTGATGATGCGTTCCACAGGGATGTCTGAACAAGAAATGAGCATTCTGACGTACGGCGGGTTTTATGCATGCGGTATTTAGGAATAAGTACCGCTGAAGTCAGCGCAACTTAAATAAAGGCGCAAACCTGGGCATGTGCACACACACAAACATCCTGCAATTTCCACGCTGGAAATTATAGGGCTTTTTTTCTGCCTAACCATGCCTAGGACTGCGCTTTAAATGGCGTTGACTCCCAAGTAAATGCACTATACAGGATTGCAATCCCAAAATGTAAACCCATTCCGGGTCCCGCCTCGTCTAAGGAGCAGAAAAGACCATACCGGGAACTGTCAGAAACTGACTGATTCCCTGAGCAAAACTCATCTCGTGCCCACAGCCTCCACCCACCTGCCGCAGCCCAGCTCCGACCGCCAGTCCTGCTCCAACACAGCAATCCTCGTTGGAGCATAGGGGCCGCCATTTCGGCGTATACCACCTCTTTCTACCGCGGCGGGGGGAGAGAGAAAAAAAAGGCGTATTCGCAGTCTGGTCTTGCTGCGCCGGCACGGCCTTCCCCTTGCTCGCCAAGCCAAGAACGCAAATGGAGGAGAGGTGCGCGCACGTTGTGGGCGGCCCCTTCGCGCCCCTTTTCGCGCGATGTCTCTTGGTACGTTCCGGAGGCAGAATGGCTACCGCGCTGGTCGAAGGTTCCAATCGAATCCTGCGGGAGACAATCAAGCGTTCTGTGCTGGGCACGCGCGCCGGTGCTGCACCCGGTTGCTGGAGCTGCTCGCGAGGAGGTATTTAAGGAAAGGTGGGGGGGAAGGAAGAGGTTCTAAATTGAATTAAGGGTCTCTTCTTTGCTGGACTCTCTTGTAGCTGACATTACAACAGAGAACTGCATATACCATCATACACTGCTGCACCCTGTAACGCAGAGGGTTAGCCCCAGCAGAATGATACCCACTGGGACTTGTAGTTCATCGGTATTGAACGCTAGGTGACAACGGCCTTGGATGCTACTGCTGAGAATGTATAGGCTTTTGAGTTCCATAGAGCTCCTTCTCAAGGAGAAAGGAGACGTTTAAAAGTGGCAAACAAAGTTATGTACAAATAGCTTAATCTAGCCTTCCTCCTCAACCATGGCCCCTCGGGATGTTTTGGACTACAACACCCAGCCACACTGCATGGTTAACAAGCCACCCTGTGGAAAATGTCCAGGGTTCAGACAACACTTTAACCCACAATTCAAGAAACAACCCGCAGTTAAACAACAGCCCACACTCAATTACTGAGTGTAGGTTAATATGTTGTGTGAACCCAGTCTATGAATAGAAGTTAGAGAGAAGGTTATGCAGGAGGGTTTGGTGGGGAGCAGGGGCTGAGGTCAGGGTTAAACCACATGCAAAAACTCCCAATGTCAGCCTTCGGCATCCCAGGTAAGACCGGGGGGAGGGGGACGTGTCTTAAAAAGCCTCTGCCACTTAAAGAAGACAGCCTTCTGCAACATGGTGCCTATCAAATGTTTTGGACTTCAACAACCGTCAGCGCCAGCAAGCATGGCCTGTAGGCAGGAATGCTGGGGGATGTAGTGCAAAACATCTGGACGGCACCAGGCTGGGGGAGGTTTCAACAATACTGAGCTAGATGGACCAGTGGCCTGATCCAGTCTAAGGCATCTTCCTATGAAGTAAAGGCCTCCCATCTCTTTTAATCCAGCTGTGTTTGCTCGTGGAATAATAGTGTTATGTTTTAGAACTTAACCTGTTAAGGTAGCATAATGATGCTAAAACTAGAATAGTCTCATTGAAATTAAAGGGACAAATTTAGTTTATGCACAAATGAGTAGAGCTTTTGTTGTAGGCCTAAAGTTGAAGCTGGCAACTGGCAATCCCTCATCCAAATCTGACTTCCCAAGGCATGGTAATAGGCTTTCCTGCTACCAATCTGAAAATGAAATGATGTGGAAAAAGTGACAAGTGTGTCACCGGTAACAAATCGCATTGCATGGTGGAGCTTGCCCTGCCATCCTCACTCACTACTCCATTCATTTCTCCCACACACAATGGAAGGAGATTGAAAGCTTCCATTTCTGGATTTGAATAAACCAGTTTTCTGTTGCATCTAAACTCAGGGACACTGAGATTTCTTCTGACGAATTCAAACAAACCAGGTTTCAGATCCTTGTTTGTTAACTAACCACAGTTTAAAATAAGCCACAATTTCCTGAGTTTGGACATAATGGAAAACTACAGTTTATGTGAAAGTGTAAGATTTCAGTTTCCTCCTTTCCTTGCAGAGGAGGAAAGAGCGTGTGAGGTCGGGGCTTGTCACTGCTTCTTCTTGTAACGCTAAACCATGAGTTAGAGTTATGTCTGAACTGGCCAAATCAAAGCTTATCAAAATATTACAAAAGAATGTTTGCCGTCAAGTTGAATTAGAACAGTGTTAGCTGCGCAAGGAAATGAGTCCCCACAGCTCTCCTTTATGTTAGTAGCTGGAAGTACGGATATTAATTAAATTAGTATTTAAAACATGGATTCCTTTTATCTAGCATAAGTTCTGAATATATATTACCAGTGAAGTCTTAAATATCTGGGTCGCTGAGCGTTTCTCCTTTTTCTCTTCCGTTTTCAGCACAGCGTTATTTGTTAACCGACAATGTTGTGCGGTTACAAGAATTTCAGCAGCAGAAGTTGGAAATTGGATATAAAATATGTGGCCAAAAAGGTATTCCCTTCATGTAGATGCTCTAACAGCCATTCACAAATTAGTTTTGTGAAGCCTAATTGTAATCAGTGGCCCCAAATGCCAAATTGCTTATTTGCCTCCACAAAGCACAACAAAAATACCCATTTCCAAACAGGGAAACACACAGGCAAAACATCCACCCCCAAATAAACCAGACAATGTACACAGCCAAGCCAGATAAAAAACCAGGTAAAGCACATGTGCGCTCTCTCTCGCTCTCTCTCTCTCTCTCACACACACACACCAGGTAAAGCATACACCACACCAAAACAAAACAATTGATGCATCCCACAACAAAACAAAACAAAAAGCAGGCAAAGCGCATATAATCCAGTCTGGGAGGTAAATGTGTTTTTGTATAAGAGGTATTTGGGACTACTAGCATATAATCACCCCTGCTTGCTGCATTTCTGAATCAAGTTACTGAAGAAACCGAAGGAGGAATCCAAAGGACTGCCATGAAGACAGACTAACTGGTGCTTACAAATGATTTTTAAAATTATATTAGACCATCCTCATGGATAATAATAATAATAATAATAATAATAATAAACGAAACTCCTCCGGTAGGCCATTCCACACTATGGGGGCGGCAGGAAAAGGTCCTGTGGGTAACCGTTGTCAGCCTAATTTTGGCTGACTGAAGTAAGTTCTCCTCAGAGGACCTGAATGTGCGGGGTGGATTGTACAGAAGAAGGCGATACCACAGGTAACCTGGACCCAAACCATGTACGGCTTTAAAAGTAATGACCAACACTTTGTACTTCTCCTGGAAACTAATTGGCAGCCAGTGGAGTGATTTTAATGTTGATGTAATGTGGTCACCCCTAGATGTACTGGTAACCTGGGAGGACCTATGATCCTGGAAGGACCTCAGATTCTCTTCTTCAAAAGGATAAAACTTCACCTATACTGGCAAAGCTGGGCCCCATCCTCTCATTAAGATACTCAAAAATTTTAGTGCAAACATCAGCTTAGTTCTTCTCCTGGCTGACTCAATAGTAGGATTGATAGTAAGCCCTAATTCTTCCCCTTTCTATGGGAAACGGCCATTCCCACCTTAGTCTTGAAGCACGTCTGTGCTGAGTATCTTCTCCCTTTTAATTTCTTGGAATTGGATAGGGAACAGGAGCAATTCTTTCTCCGTTAAGGACAATATTCCAGAATATTAATATTCACTGGGCTCTGGAACTAAACTGCTGTGATATTCAGCTCAAGGGCACTTATTTCACTGATGACAGGAGAGTGGCCAAACCAGTATGCTCTATAATTAATCCAGCCAGACAGCAGTAACTGGTATGTTAGCTGATACTGTTGTTCATATGTAAGCTAAATATAATTTGCACAATTAATTTCATTTCAGATGCATATTTCAGAACTATGGAAGAAAAGTTAACAAAAAATAGACTAATTCTCAAAGATGAATTGAAAACATTACTACATTTGTGCCAGACAAAAGATGAAGTGGAAATGGCCAAAAGGGTTATATACAGGTAACTTTCATAAAAATAATGTGTTATTATTTTATATGTGTTTGCTTTAGTTTAAAATAGACCATGTGACAAGAGGAAACACTTTTAATGAAATTGCCCCCAATTATTTGACGCTTGACAATCCATGCCTGCTTTGAGTCATCAGTCACAGGCCCCTAAAGCTAAACAAATCAAAGTGCTTTACTTGTTGCTACCTATGCAAGGACTGACATCTTTACAGGTAGTTTCTCTGAGGCAAATGCAGTTTTCTCATAAGATGAAGGTAATGTGTTTGTTTAGGTTGGCTCAGCCAAGAAATCTCCAATTTCAAGGTTTTTAAAGAACCACGTTGTATGTCTGAAAAAATGAAATTAAATTAGGCACTTCCCATCTGCATAGAAATATTGTGAAACACCAAAGAGTGAAGGGAAGAAAATAATTGGCATAGTTTTCTGAAATTAATCAGTCTATGGGTGCTTCCAGACATAGAACTCATAGTGCTACCACTCAGGTGGCAATGTGTAACTATTTGGCCTTTTCTCCTTAATGGGTTTTTTGCCGTAAGGAAAAGGATGGAAGAAGCAGTGGGAAAACATGGGAGGGTTGGAATCCATGGCTGTGTAGGCTCCTTCCAACTCTACTGTTCTATGATTCTGTGAAATGGAAATCAATGCTGTCTAGACATCCCTTCCCCCTGCCCCTACTTAAAATTCCATGAATGAAGCAGAGGGATGGTGTGATGAAGTCCTCATCTGGAAGCAGAATATGACAGAGAGAAGGATTAATTTTGGGAAATGGTATAGGCTTATGTTCCTTTTTCTTTTCTTATTTATTTTTTTGACCCTTCATTAGTATTCAATAGTATTCCATTTCATTGGTTTTCCATATACAAGTAGGATGTCTTCCCATGCATGTAGATTCTGGTATCTTGGAAGATCTCATTTTGGCATTTATTTTTTCCTCTTTTTCATATACTTGCCCTTCAAAACTCAGCCAAAATAACTTGTGTCTTGTACTCAGGTACCATGAAGAGAACAAAAATGTGGCCTTTGGGGAGTTCAGGTTTGGTCCCCTTTTTATGAGGCTCTGCTATGAACTGGACCTTGAAGGTTCTGCCTTGGAGCTCATCAAAGACCAGGTAAAGTTCAGAAATGCCACTTGTGTCTTTCTTCCAGTTAAGTGGTACAATCCATGCAGAACATTTTCCTCCTCAAGCCCCTTGAAATTAGTGGTAGTTATGTCAGATGCTTGGGTTGATTGGAAACAATTCCGTTTATTTCAACAGGGGAAAGTTCCTGGTAGAACTGGTGCCCTGCTCAGTATCTTGAATGCTCAAGTAGTTGGCTGATGCTATGGGAATTTATTTTCAATAAAGCTGTTCTTTCCTACAGGCCTTAATAGGACACTAACAGTTAGGGAGTTTGAAACTAATGAATTTAGGCCCTGGATTTTTCCAAGCATTAAGGACACCTCAGCTTCAATATGAACATTAATTTGGGTAGCCAGTAGAATGCATTGTTTCAAACCTATTCTATTTTTTTATTCTTCAGACTCTGCATGGCTTCTTTTCAGACAGCACATCGTTCAATATTTTGATGGATCTGCTGTTTACGAAAGGTCATTATGAACGTAAGTAATCTATGCCCCAAAGGAATACATTAATTATAGCAAAATGTTCTTCGATATAATAGTTAATATAATTTTGAGAGACTATAATTGGAACTTTTGAATTGGCAAAACCTTCTGTGATTGTTCTTGGGTGTTAACGAGGTGTAAGAGACTTTGCAGTTATGAATAACTGCACAATTAAGAATTTGCTGCTTTCATTAAATGTAATCATACAGCCCATGGTTTATGAATATATGTTTTTTTTTAAATGTACTTTCTTATGTTTGATCTCAGTTGTGCAGCTGTTTTCTATTAGAGCCATGGGAATTTTTAAATCTCTGCAGAAGTGTATTTCCTGAAGACCATAGCACATTTTTCCTGTGGTAGAATGCACTAAACATGGAGCGCAAGCCTGTACATGTCTACTGAGAAGTAAGACCCATTGAGTTCAATTTGGCTTACTTCCAGGAAAGAGGGTATTGGATTGCAGCCTTATAATGCTAAAAAAATGATAATTTAAAAGCCCCTTGGTCTGGATTGGAAGCAAGCTAACCTTTCTAATGGCTGAATGCTACTATAGCTGTCTTTGAATGACAGTGACTAAGGCACACCACACAATTTTGGATTCAAACTGTGCCAAAATCATGAATGCTAGAAATTTATTTTTCTCGATGAAATTGATACTATCTTGGTATCACACACAAAATTTCTATTGAAGTGACATGATCTTAGCAAATGGATTATATCTTGTACTAGTCATACAATACACCCAGTGCCTTGCATTTCTCATCCAAAAAGTGTTTTTTGTTTTTACAAAGTATAATTATTTTTCAGAACTCAGCTTACTGTTCTCTGAAATGTTATTAATTGGCAGCTGGGGTATGTGATTGCCACAACATAATGAATTAACTCTTAAGTCTGTTTGGCAGGTGCTCTGGAAGTACTATTAGAAATGAAGAACCAAGGTGTAAAATTTAACAGCGAGACATACTTACTTGCATCTGCAATATGCTACAAACTGGTAATAATACAGATTCTTTTCAATACGTTTCTAGGTTTTTTGTGTGAGTGAGAATAGTATTATGCCTAAAGGTGTACCTTTCCCAGTCTTCTTACTTTTCAACAGTCTTGAAGAGTTCGGTATTTGTTTGTTTAGTAAATTTGTAACCTGCACCTTAAGCACACAGTTCTGGGGTAGTTTACAAGACAAGACAATTCATGAAAACGGTAAAATGACAACTAGTAGTTGATAACGAGCTTCTCTAGAGTAAGTAAGGCAAATATGTACTTATTTTTAGACCCAAGTCACTATCTTTGTAGAGACCTGGACATTTTTAAGATAAATCTTATAAAATTGGGAGCTGTTGGATGGAAGGTAAAGGCATTTTAGATGAGTTGTAGATAGCTCCATTATTTGATGGTCATTAGTGTTTGCATAAAGCTTGTGATGTAAAAGAGCAAGTTCCTGTTCAGTTCTTATATAAGCCTGCCTGGGTTTAGTAGGGCTTACTACAAGATAAGTATGGCTGGGGAATGCTGGGAGTTGTAGGACTTTTTTATGTGTAAACACACATAGGATTGTGCCCTTCACCATTTTTATGCATAACAAATGGTTGTGTTTTGACCAATATAAAGAGTTGTCTCTAGTATTTCGTACTGGTAAATGAAGCTGAAGAACCCTAAGGAGAGTCATTCTGGGTAGACCAAAGGTCCATCTAAGCCAGCATTCTGTCCACACAGTGGCCAACCAGCTGTCAACCAGGAACCCACAAGCAGGACACACTGCAACAGCACCCTCCCGCCCATGTTCCCCAGCAACTGTTGTACATAGGCATACTGCCTCTGATATTGGAGGTAGTACATAGCCATCAGGACTAGTACCCAGTTGCTAACACACTTTATGCCCCACGATTTGACACTTGGGTCTAAAAATGTCCCCTTTCCTGAAACGTCTTCATCCTTGGGTTACATCCATGCCAAATGACTTGTAGGGAGATACAGAAGTTTTCCTTTCAAGAGATTTCTAGAAATCAGTGTGTCTGTTGCTATTCATGTGCCAAATTTCTTGATAGCCTTGGAATTGCCTTATCTATTTTGGAGTGCACGTTGCGCTCCCCCTTTTGAGGGAGATGTGTACAAATGTCGTATTATTATGATTATTATGATTATTATTATTGGGGAATTCTTTCTTGTGTGTATAATTTCAAAGGAGGTCTCCTAATAATTTCAGTGCCCCTGACACTCAGTCATTCAGTTAGGCCCTGGCTTCCTTATAATGTGCTCTGAATTATATTCAAGCATGCACTGAAATCTTCCATTTTACAGAACAGCTCAGAATCTTGCAAAATTTGTACAACGCTATTTGAAGACGTGCAACTCAAAGGAGATGAAATGCCAAGACGAGCACAATACTTTGCAGTAGCCTTTGCTCTGAATCAGGTGCTGGATTCTTTTGCTTGATTACCTGTGTTATTGGGTGCTGCGTATGTACTGTAAACATGTGGTGCAGGTCTTCTAATTCCCTGGACCCTGTTCTTCCCATTCCTTGGAAACCCTTTTTTAAAAGATTGGTGCTATGTAAATATTTGTGATATTTCATAAGCTTCGGACACCATTTCCTAGAATCTTTTCAGGGAGAAAGGGGCTTCTTGTGATGCCAATTTTATTTTGTTGGGGTAGGAATGAAAACCGTAGCCACACACAAGACAGACTCCTGTAGCCAATCAATTTGAAAACTCAAAGAAGGTAAATCAAGACAAAATGTTCTATGGCACAGGGATGACCTGTTGGCAGGCTATGGGGTGGCCATCGTCCCTGAAGCATCTTTATCTGACCCCCCTGGTTAGGCTGACCATCTGAAAAGGAAGCCAGGGCTCATGTAACTTTAACAGTTGTAGAGAAAAGGGAATTTCAGCCAGTGCCATTTGTATGCAATTAGTTCCTGGTGAAATTCCCTCTTCCTCACAACAGTTAAAGTTGCAGGCACTATACTAGAGTGACCATATACAAAAGAAGGCAGGGTCCCTGCAACTTTAACTGTTGTGATGAAGGAGGAATTTCACCAGGAACTAATTGCATACAAATGACACTGGCTGAAATTCCCTTTTCTCTGCAACTGTTAAAGTTACATGAGCCCTGTTCTCCTTTTCAGATGGTCAGCCTACCCCTGGTGGCTTTAGCAACCTTTTTTGTTGTTGTTTTTGTCATTTCAGGCACCTTCTGGAAAGGCAAAGGACCACTGCCCATCTGCCCCTTGAGATACTCGAGGAGGCAAATTGGTTTCTCAGATCCCAGTCAAAGATCTTATAGAGTTCAAGCTCAAGTGCTATATAGCTGTGAAACCTTTGCTGTTAGATAATGCCAGCATCACTTATAGAACCTGAGCATCTGAAAAATAGAGTGGCTGACAAAAACATAGAAGTTGGTCATTCTTGCTCTGTGGTACATTGTTGCTCTCTAACACGCTTTCTTAACAGCATGGTATATATTTATTGGGTCTGTTCAGACAACACGCTAAGCCATGGTTAGGCTGCTAACCTTTTTATTTATTATTCTTTTATTTATTTATTATATTTTTATACTGCCCACCAGCCGAAGCTCTCTGGGCAGTGCACAATTAAAAACCACAAAACAAGTATAGATAAATTAAAAACATTCAAAGCTAAAAAAACCAATATAAACAACAACTAAGTTAAAAAACAGGGAAAGCCTGTGTAAAAAGGTATGTTTTCTGGAGGTGTTTAAAAGATGTTATGTTTTCTGCTTCCTGAAGAGCACGAGGGAGGGTTTTCCAGATGGTGGGTGCTGCTACAGAGAAGGCCCGCCGCTGAGGTTCTTCATGGCAGTATTCCATTCTTTTCAAAATGGCCAGCAGGACCTCCTCTGAGGATCGTAGTTGTTGTCCAGGTGTATATAAGGGAAGGCATTCTGCTAGGTATGCTCGTCCCAAGCTGTTTAGGGCTTTGTAGGATATCAGCATAACCTTGTATGTAGCTCGGTAGCTAATAGGCAGCCAGTGCAGTTCTTTTAATACAGGTTTTATATGAGCAGAGCTAGGTGTCCCCATGAGCACCCTAGCTGCTGCGTTCTGCTGCAGAAAGTTATGTAGCCGTCATGGTTAGGAATGGTTCACACGACACGCTAAGACTTAATGTTTAGATCAAAATGCTTAACCACCGTGTGTGTACAGATGTGTATGTACATATATGTGTCTGTGTGTGATATATTCCAAACCTTAGGCACATCAAGAGGTATCTTTAAAGGGTTATAAATCAGGGTAACTGGAGAAGATGTCTTTGTAGTTTGGACAGATTTGGGGACATTTTCAGAGACAAAATGTATGCTGAGAATTTATTTTTTACCTCAGATGTCTCAGTTTGCTTCAGTAGCCCCTCTTGCAAAGGGTGCCCACCCAGAATTAGTTCAACTACATATGTGCAGTATGATGGGTGTGTGATGTGTTGGGTGAATATTTTATTGGGTAGTTATGCAAATGAGTTCACCTGACCTGAATAAAATGCAAAGCAATGCTTTATTTGTAAGCATAGTTTGATTATTGTCTCTGTTTCTTCCTCCCAGAATGATCTTGTAAAAGCCCATTCCTGTTATTCTCAAATCATGAACACAGAAAATAGGATATGCAGTAATCTGAAAGTAAGTACGCTAAATTTTGTATATTAGTCTTGAGCCATGAAGAAAATATGGTTTTGTTTTAAGGAAAGGTTCTCCACTGCCTTGAACAATTTTAGGACACACAGTATACTGTTCCGTTACACATTAATCTGGAAAAAAATACCACTGATTTGTTTTATTCTCTTTTTTAAAAAGAATGTATGATTGCTGTTTGAAAGGGTGTAAACAGCTCTCCCTCTTCATTTCTATGTCCGAATCACTGATAGCAACAGTGTATATCTTTTAATATGTGGGTTAAGCTTCTCACACTGCTTGAATATTTTCAAAACATTCTGTTAAGAAGACATTACATGAGAATGAATTTATAAGCTGTAGAATGTTTAACAGCCATCCATGTTGCATCAGTAGAGTGAAAGGTCGGTTTGGCTGAGACAAATGGTCACACAGCCCCTAGATACTGGAGTGACCATTGGGATAGGAAAACATCGTGTTGGGAGATCCCTTGTGGCAAGTAAATTAAAAGGCAGGGATCTCAGTTGCATACTGGTGAAAGGAAGGTGATAATGTAGGAAATAAACTGAAGAGCGTGATCTTAAAAGAACAGGAGGTGGTGAATTCTGTGTGGTGAATTTTATTGTAACCTTTGTAATGGGAACAATATGGAAAATTTATCTGGACAATGGCTAGTACAATCAAGATGATGATGATAATGATGAAGAACTATTAAGGGTGAGCCATTTGTTGCCTGTTCCTATTTCAAGTCATAGGGAGGTTGGTAGTCATGCTGGCTACCCCATTGAGCTTTAAGGTGCTGCTGGCTCATGCCAGATTGGTTAATAATACAACCATGGGCATCTAGGACTTGATCCTGGATGAGCAAGCCAATCTGGCATGTTATAGAGAGACCTGGTTAGATGAAGCGGGGGGAGTGGATCTCTCCCAGCTTTGTCTGCCAGGTTTCAAAGTCCAGCAATGGCCAAGGCTCAAGAGGCAGGGATTTGGGGTCATGGCGATCTATTGAGAATCCATCCCCTTATCCTTGTTCAGCAGTCACAGGTTTTGAGTGTCTAAGATGTGTGAGACAGGGTGGGGTTTCTGTTGGTGTCCCATCCACCCTGCTGTTCAATAGCCTCCACGCCAGAACTTAGGAACACTTTACTCATTAGTTGTGGGTTGGTTTGTTTTCTGGAAGGTTCTTCTTCAGGCTGCATCTGGAGACCTAGAAGACCTTGTTAAGACACTGAAAACAGCTTCAGAAAGCAGTACATCACATCTTGTGAAGAAAACAGAGTTCTGTATGTCGGTGGTAAGTGGATTGCTATTGTGCAAACCAGTGGATGCAAATAAGCTTTTCTTTCAAGTAGGGGGTCTGGCCTTTTCCCACATGTCAGAATAGGCCTCACCTTATCATATAGGTTTCACCCTATCATGTAGGTCCAGGATGCTGCAAACTTGACTGTTTTCATTCTATATCAATGGAACATGAGCTTTCTAGCCCATTTTGTTGTGGAAAAGGACTGCAGGTTGTGTCAGCTGCTCAAACTTCCTTCTGAACTCCGTCTCTGGAACTGCTGCAGTGTTGTCGTTATGATAAGATGAACCAACGCAACACTAGATTCCTGTCAGCCTTTTCTGTCTCATAGCTTGCAGTAGATGACTTGTTGGACTCACTCTCAAGATGGAGAGGATAAACCTATCCATGCTAACGAGGAGCTGTGAATTGTTTCAGCTGCATTTCCTTGCTGATTGTCTTACTTACCAGGTTACCGTGTGCTTTTCTATGGATCAGTGAATGATACCCATCCTAGCTAACAATCCTAGCTAGCTCAGGATAAATGACAATGAAAACAGTAAACACCAGTGTGCCGCCACAGCCTCAAACACCAGGCCTAGACGAGCACACCCCTCTCAGGCTAAGCCCCAACACTTAAATACCTGAGGGAAGGGCAAAAGACACACCACTTTTCCCTTATAGCAGAAGGGAATAGGGTGTTAAGGGTTTTGAATAAGGTTCTCCTGTGAGTATGTTGGCTGAAGGTGTAATGATATGTGTTTCTTTATTAAACTGATAGAGCAGGTTACAAAGCCAAGCTGACGCGTGGTTTGTGGTAGCAAAAATAAAAGAAAACGTTTATTGTTGTTAACAGTCTTTTCAAATCAAGTTCAAACGTGCCTATTCTTAATACTTCAAATAATCTTGTTAATAATAATCCTAGGTACTTATAATTTCTTCACTCGCTCCTGACTAGAACACACACAGCTATCTTCCACTTAACTACCCTCCACCCAACCAATATAATAAGACAATAAGATAATCTAAAACACTCCCTCACTCAGTATATACCCTTCCCTCGCCTTTCCCAGCATCATCAGCCACACCCACTCAGTCCAACATTCCGCACTCTCCAATCACACTAACCCAGACATACTTAAGGAGACAGAAATGTGGGGTATCGTCACAACCAGCAATCCTAAAACAATAAATCAGAGCTTAAAATGAATTTGTGGGTAGTAATCCCAGAATAACCAATCCTGGGAACAGCCCTTCTTTACCATATTGGTGGATCTATATTCACCGTTTGGAAACTGCTGGGCTTGGTTACTCTTAAGAATGCTTGTTTCTTATCTAATCAATTCCAACTAACGAATACTTAGGAATGGTACACTGGTGTAGGCCTGGTAATGTGCTTTTTAAAAACTTCCTTTAGCTCAGAGGTGCAGAGCCTTAGGATTGGGGGCCAAATCTGGCCCTCCTGGGTCCCAGTCTGGTCTGCTGGGGTACCCCAGGTGGCCCTGCCCCAGATCCCACCCCTTTCCCCCTAAACTACCAATTGCCTGGTGTTTTCCTAGGTCTTTTGCAGATTCTCTCCCCATTCTGAAAGGCTGAAATGCCTTCCCTATTAGAGTAAGAAGTTAAAGTTAGGAGCATAGGAAGCTGCCTTAGACTGAGTTGATCCATCTAACCCAATATTGTCGACACTGATTGGCAGCAATGGCTCTCCAGAGTTTCAGGCAGGAGGTTTCCCTGCCTTACCTGGAGATGCTGGGGATTGAACCGGGGACCTTCTGCATGCAAAGCAGGGCTCTTCCCTTGAGTTACAGTTCCCCCTCCCCTCCACCTCAGTTAAAATAGGCTGGTGTTTTTGGACCTGCTTCTTTTGCTTTCAGCCCCACCCAGCAGTGGAACTGAGAGCTTCTCTGAAATTTATTTTGGACCTCGGGCTGATAGGTTCCCTGCTTTGGCCCTTGACCCTCTGGAAGACAGATCCTGTGGATTGGCTTGCAGCTATGCATCGCAAGCAGTGATGTGTATGGCTGCAGCTGAAAATGCAAACCAGGCGGGAGTTCTGTAGCATCTCATTATCAGTGGCCAGACAATGCTGAGTAAGTTGTAGGAGGAGCTCAGATCCCCACGTATTCACGTTCCCGTTAAAGGCGTACGAAAAGCGGTCATTCAGTTAGCAGGTCCTGATCTGTTTGCTGTAATCTTTTCCCAGCTGGCCACAGCCAGGGAGAAACTGCAAGACAATCGAGCCCTTTGCATCCAGTTTGAAGAAACGTTCGCCAAGCTGCATTCCTTGGGGCAGGTAACATCTTTGACTCTGGACGACTTGCTGTGTCAGGCTCCACGCACAAAGAGGCACCCCCTGAAGCCGCTCAAGCAAAACCAAGCTAGCCGTCGGACTTTCAAGCCTCTAGGCTCTGTTCTGCTGGCTGAGTAGGGCTGCGTTTGGACTGCACTTTCCCCTGTTCGAATTGATACCCAATAAAAGGTCTTCCTTACTTTCACTTGGTCTGTTTTCCTATATGAATTATGTGGCTCCTAACACACCTTATGAATGAGCAGTTTACAACCAGAGAAATGATGAAAGGGCCTAGAGTTGTCCAAAGCAAGGCATCTGGCAAGAAAGGTTGGGTAATCTCCAGGGAACAGCCATCATCCCCACTGCTCCCTGCCAGCTGAGGGCCCAGCAACTAGGCTAGACTGTCTTCTCCTAGCCTGGAGTGTCCATGAGAACTGTCTTCTCCTGCCAGGGATGGGACTGGGATTACCAGTGCCTGGATCCCTGGTAGGAACACTATACTGTTTGCATTGTTTCCACCAGGGACAATGCCCTGTATGGTGGCGTGGTGGTGCAGTATCAGGGCCGGCCCTACCATTAGGCAGGGACCACCTCAAGCAGCAGATGCTGGGGGTAGCAGTGTCAGGACATTGGCTGTTTCTCCTGAGCCCTCCAGCTGTTCACTTCTGTGACAGCACAGAGCTGTTTGTGCTGTGCAGCCTGCTCTGTGCCCCTAAGGTACTTGCTGTCCTGAGGTGTGGTAGACGATGCTCTCCTGTCACTAGTATTGAAGTCTGCCAGTCCAAGTTGGCTTCAGTACATGAAATGGGAGAGCTCCATCTTGTCCTTTACCTCAGATCTTGGGCTGACATGCATAGTTTTGAGACAAGTCAGACCCTGCTCACCTCAGTGCTGCTCACAAGCATTCAAATGCTTGCCACACCTTTAACAGCAAAGGGAAATTTGCCCCAGAATTATGCCGTGGTGTATGAGATACAGAATGCAGTTTCAGTACAGGAAGACTGGCAATGAATGAACACTTCAAATGAGCTCCAAATTGTGAAAGCAGTGCAATGCTGAGCATAGCCTTGTTTTCATCTGGGGAATTGCAGAAAAACCTGAAGCAGCAACACCTAATAGGCAAATATGAACCTATTTGGATTTGCTTGTGTCATTTGCTTGTGTCCTTTGGATCATCTTTCTGTGAAACTGAACACTGATCGCTTGAAGGAACATATGCACAGAGCTGTCACAGATGGTGCAAGGAGGAATTGATGGGACATGATGCTCTGCTGGAAGTTTATGTTCAATCTAAAAATAATACATAACAAAGAGTTCTCAAGGCTGTAATCCTAAACACACATACTTGGAAGTAAATTTTGTTGAAATCGGTGGGATTTACTTCCAAGTAGAGACGCTTAGGATCAGCCTTAGGTGTACATTTTACAACATGCTGCTATAGCACTCATAAATGGCTAGCCCAAAATTGATTTAGGGCATGCTGGGAGTTGTAGGACCTTTTTCTGTCTGAACATTCATAGGATCGCACCCTTATTTATTTCTTTTTGAATCCATGTACAAGAGGTATAAATTTAAAATTGCTCTCCACATGCTTTATAGCAGAAAAACAACAATACAACCACAAAAAGTACATCGATAGACTTTAGAATTAAAAATCAAAACCTAAAAAGCGGGCATAAGACTGTAGAAGAAACAGTAGAAAACAGTACCAAGACCAAACAAAATGTTAGCTCTGTTAAAGATCAATCTCCACCTTTGCCCTCCAAATTCCTGCTGAAATCCCAGCACATTTCCATGACTAGGGGATTCTGAAATGATGCCACTGCTTATAAGTCCCTGCTCTTTATCACTGCTGGTCTCATTGCTGGTCTAGCTTTAGGTAAAAAAAATCCTTTGAATATCTGTAAGGAGTCATATTGTTCCATTTACTGGGCAAGCATATTTCAGCTTGCCATTTAAAGGCGGATGAGGTACAGAACATGGGTAAGAGATGCAAGCAAGATAAGATTAAAGCAGAAAGTCATAGATGAAATAGGATGGTGGGGAGGCAATGAAACAAAACCAAGGAAATCAGTATTAGAAATGGTCTCAGGACCTATTACTTCTGAATAGTACCTATACAACTTAAGTCCTACAAAATAGTGTTTCTCAAAGTCTTTTAAAAAAGCCTACTGTTGTAAAAAATGAAATGTAATATTGCTTTGTTGAATTCCAATAAATTGTCAAAATGCTATAAAACAGACAGTAGAGGGCACAGTGCATCACACTATGTGGAACAATGTATCCAGTTTCAGTAGGAAATACAATAATCCTGCACACAAAGTTAAAATGAAGTCCTGTATTACTTTCAAGCTTCCTCAATTAATTACATATGGAATAATATATGTGAATTTAGTTTTTATATAGCCCAAACATTTTAAGTGTGGGTATTGTATCAGGGTTTTTAAAAAGCAATATCTATCTATCTATCTAGCCTGAATTGTATGAATCCACACTTGCAGAAGATGCATGGTGGGCTTAATAGGAATGCACTTCCAAGACTTGCAGCTCTCTCCAACCTGGGTCCCTCTAGATCAGGCTTCCCCGGTCTGGTGCCCTCCAGTTAGGGTGACCAGATAAAATCCAGGTCAGGGCTCATGTAACTTTAACAGTTGTAGAGAAAAGGGAATTTCAGCCAGTGTCATTTGTATGCAGTTAGTTCCTGGTGAAATTCCCTCTTCATCACAACTGTTAAAGTTGCAGCGGCCCTGCCTTCTTTTGTATATGGTCACTCTAGTATAGTGCCTGCACCTTTAACTGTTGTGATGAAGAGGGAATTTCACCAGGAACTAATTGCATACAAATGACACTGGCTGAAATGCCCTTTTCTCTACAACTGTTAAAGTTACATGAGTCCTGACCTGGATTTTATCTGGTCATCCTCCCTCCAGATGTTTTGCGTATCAACTCCCATCAGCCTCAGGCAGCACAGCTTATGGATAGAAATTCTGGGAGTTGTAGTCCAAATCATCCGGAGGGCACTTGGTTGGGAAGGGCTGCTCTAGAACGTTGAGGACTAAACTCTCATCAGCTTGGGGAAAGTTGTTTTGAGCTTCATTGGAAACATTAAAAAAATAGGATCAAGAAACATCTCAACGGGCCTGTTCAGACCACACTAAGCCATGGTTAGGCTGCTAATCCTTTTGCAGCAAATGATTGGTGAGCATGTTTAAACTGTGATCCTGTATCCGCCATGGTTAGGAGTGTTTCACATGACACATTAAGTCATGACACGCTAAGCCATAATGTTTAGCTCAAAATGCTTCACCACCGTGGCTTAGCGTGTCATCTGAACAGGATCAATATGCATATATTGTTGTTACACTTTCCGTTGGGAGCGAAAGTGTGCAAATAAGGCATCTCCCATGATGCCTTGTCACTCTTGAAAAGGAACAAACCTTGCAGTGTCCCTTGATCACCGGTAGGGTGCCAGTTATGCAAACAGGTCAGTATACCAAAACCTCAGAAAGGTCCCTTTCAACCAAACTCAGCTATCTCTCCAGCAGTGTGCGCTTGAGAAGGGGCTGCTGCTGCTAAAGACCTAGACAGGAGAGGTATTTGATTAAGAATAAATGAGGGATGGGCACAAACCTATGCATGTGTAGATAGAAAAAGTCCTACAACTCTCAACATGCTCATGCTAGGAGCTGTAGGTTTTTTTTTTCTATATAGACATGCATAATCCAACAATTCCCAGCATGCCCCAGCCAGCCATGCCAGGACATGCTGAGAATTGTGGGACTTTTTATGTCTAAAAATGCATAGGATTGTGCCTGAAAGCTACAATCTCATTTATTTGGAAGCAAATTATAACAACTCCAGTAAACATATTTAGGAATGGGCTTTAAGAGTTAGTAATATTGCAATTGCAGAATGGGAACCATTTGTTCTATCAGCTTTTGTAATGCTGGGATGCGATGAAGTACTTCAAAAAGCTAATATGGCAGATTTTAAGATTTCACAGATATTGAAGATCTGCAGAAATAAAAGTAAAAACACCAAGAAATATTCCTCCCCCCCCCCCGCCCAAAATTGCCAGCTCAACCCTTTATTGTTATTGTTTTTGTAAGTAAGAATAGAAGATCTGTTTTGGCAAAAGGCACGACGCACAAACGTTTGATCAGAATGGTTACCTTGGGGATGTTAATGTGGCAGAATGGAATAATCAATGAAAAGGGATAACTCTGGTGGTGGGATGTAGCTTTTACATTCTTCAGAAGAAGGCTGCATCCCTAAGGGTGAAAAGCTGGCGGATGAGAAATGAGAATACAGTCCTGACTTGAGGTAACTTTTGCTCTGTCACTGGGAGTTTGTGTGCAGTAAGCCCTGGGTATTTCCAGACACTAATTTCCTGTGCTCTTTGGGCAATGATATTGCACTAAAGCAGAAATGGAAAGCCAGAGAAGCAGGCACCTAGCATGCCTGTTGTTGTTTTTCTCCTGTAGACTTTGAATAGCCAATGCAGCCTTTGCCAGTCCCATGATGAATGCTGCCCTTGACATGGATGGGCAGGTAGGAGATGAGTATAGTGGGAGAATGATCCATGTGTGTGTGCAGATGGTGGTCTAGGTAGATTGGGTTCTGGTGGTAGATTACTGGATGACTTGCAGTAGATCAGCAAGGGTTTCTCTGATTCCAAATTGATGAACAAAAAGTCATTTCTCTCTCTATTCCTCTCCTTCCTCTATATAAATTAGAATCCCTAATCTGTAGTAATTCATATGTAAATGTGTACTTCTATGTGCAGATCATTACAATCTATAGCTCATGGGGTACTTTGGTTTACTCTGTCCACTGAGCCACCATTTTGCATTGGACTCCAGCTCTTCCCTAGACTATGAGCCATTATTTCATTCCTGCCTTCTGGATGGTGGACCTCAGAGTGCAAGTGGAAAAACCAACTACATCCTACAAGCCTAAAGTCTGTTCAAGGCAACCATCCATCTAGTTTGACAATCTCCATCTGGACACAACCTTTGTGTGCTGCCCCTTGTTGCTTTTCTCATATCTCCTCAGCTTGGCATTGTGGTTCCATCAGGCAGTGTTCCTCAGCTTTGATCAAGTATTGCTGTTAGGACTCCATTATCTTTCATCTCAGGAAACAGGCATTGACATCCGATTCTGAAAGTGTCTGATTAACAAGAGCCACGAGAAAGGTCAAGTACAACAGGCAGGTAAATAATATGAATGAATAATGTGTTGCAGACTATTCTGTATAGAGGAGGAAAATAGAATAGAATAGAATACTTTAGAAGTGGTAATTAAAAGCAAACAAAACCTAAGCAATGAGGTTGGCCCAAAAGCCCTCTTTGCAGTTCCAGTTATATGCAGGATTTCGGGGGGGGGGGGGGACGACACACCACAATGTATTTACATTTAATAATCTATGCACTCATTTTAAGACCATTTGCAGTGACAGAGAAAAGAATTGTAAAGACTTTCTAGTCTAAATGGGAAATAGGCTTTCAGGGATTTTATCAATTTATTTATATGTCAGATCTGTCTTTTCATCCATTACCATAGATATGCTGGAAAACTGGACCTTTTGCTTCTTCATGAGGTAGTGACCCTCCTCTTCATGCCCTGATCGATATCAGCAGTTGTGCTTAGACATGAGGTGGCTTCCCGCAACATTCGCTATGTTGGGTGAAGCCAGTTCAGCACGTTTATCTTACACAGTCAGTTCTCAGTTGTAATTCTATTATAACAATACCAATTTATATAGTGCATTTCAAGTGTTCAAAATGATTCACATCCGTAATCATTAAAAATGGACCTGTAAGGTCAGCCAGTCAGCATATCCTCATGTTATAGAGATGGCATTGAGGCTGATGAAAGAAGACAACTTAGGGTGCAATCCTATGGATGTTTAGACAGAAGAAGTCCTACAACTTCCAGCACCCCCCAGCCAGCATTGGACTTCCTTCTGCTGTCTCAACATACATAAAATTGCACCTATGGAGCATATTTTGAAGGCAAGATACAAACTACAGATCTGATTCCTAGCTCACTCTTTTAGCCACTGCATATCAAACTTCTTATAAGAGTGGCACAAACATGTGCCCATATAGTTGACTTTGTTGTGGCCAAAGTACCCATGAGATGGTACATAAGTGAGTTGTCCTCTGTTCTGCTCCTGATTTCACCACCCATTTCTCAGCCGCAGAATGACTTTTGCAATATCAGTTCTTCTGTATCAGGCAATGGTGCTGGTTTTCACCCAAGGGTTGACCCACTGGCTGCACTAGAGCATCATCCTAGGCTTGCTCATAGCACTGGCACAATAACACAAACTATGATGTTGCATTATCAGAGTGGCTGTTGGGGAGATGCTGTAGGCTCCAATGGCAGAGTCCCAGGCATTTCCAAGGAAGGCTGAGAAATACCCCACTTGGCCTGACACCCTAGAGACCAGCCTTCCCCACTCTGGTACCCTCCAGATGTGTTGACATGCATTCCCAGCCAGCATAGCTATTGGCATCAGGTTGGGAAGGCTGGTGTAGAAGGGTGAATCCCTCCCCTCAGGTGGTGGAATGGGAGGGGTGGCAAATCTGTTACTGTGGCGAAAGGTGATCAAGGGGCTCCCAGAGCAGCCACCCACCCAGTCTCTCACTTTGAGGACTCCCTCAGAGCAAGAGATCAAACAAGATAGGCTGTCTAGAAAGCCATACCAGCCATGTGGATGTGGTTCTCCAGAGAGAGATGTCCAGGCCCCATGTCCTTTCTTAGAATGACGCATTGTGGCCCAGGTAACCCCAGAGATGGTGGTCCACTCAGCCTCTTGCTCTGAGGAAGTCTTCAGAGCAAGAGATGGGGGAGTGCATAGTGACAACAATGAGGGAGAGTGGCAGCATCCTCCCACCTTGGGCGGTGGGACCTGTTGTGCCACCACAGGTGTAGACAATTCTAAGCTAGCTGGATAAATGGTATAGGGCAGCTACTTAGGTTTCTTCACCATTGTGACTTATATAGTAGATGTATGGAGCTGGACTGTAAAAATATAAGTGAATTTCCCACAAAATACAGTTTGCTGTTCTCAAATTAGCACTATAGCAGGGGAAGGAGAAATAAAAAGGCATCCACTTTGAGAAGAACTTCTCCTTTATGTATCAGTTTTTGTCAGTTCTCACATCAGAATGCCCAAGAAAAACAAGAACTGGGATAGAGAAAGACTGATATATGTACAAAACCCTCCCTGTGGTTAAGCAGTTTCAGGGGAAATTTAGACCACAGAATCTGTTCTTCTGTACTTTTTACTACCTTTTGGGGAGGAGGTTGATGATAAATTGAGGATTTGAGGTTTCACGAGTTCCTTAGCAGACCGAAATAAGATGCTCTTTCTTAATAAGAACAATGCCATATCTAGTATTTTGGTTTGTTTTCACACAGACATCTTGATATGTTATCTCAGTAGCAAATAACTCTTTAGGGTGGCACTTGCTGACCACAGTTCAAATGCAACATTGCCAACCAAGATCTTGCACTGGTGCAGTGATGATACTGCTGGTGCTGCTCAAAGTAACTCTGGTGCAAGTGTCTAGGCTTATGGTACAAAATATGCCATTCTATTAAAGCTGAAATCCATAGTTGCTTCTGTATATGGGACTGTCAACAATGACCGCTCTCCACCTTTACAAGGAAGAATTGGTCCTCTTTTAAAAAGGCAACTACAGTATTCAAATTGAAAAGCGCACCTAAAATATATATTGTAGAGCTGGAACAAGTGCAGAAAAGGACAACTAAAATGATCAAGGGGCTGAAGCTACTCCCCTATGAGGGAAATTTACAACCGCTGGGATTGTTTAGCTTGGGGGGGGGGGGGAAGAGGCTAAGGGGAGACCAGATAGAGGTGTACAAAACTATGCTTGGTGTGGAGAATGTGGATAGGGAGACCTTTTTTCTCCCTATCCCATAACACTAGAACTCAGGGTCATCCCATGAAGCTGATTGGTGGGAGATTCTGGACAGATTGATTCTTCACACAGCGCATAGTTAAAGTATAGAATTCACCAACCCAAGATGTGGTGATGGCCACCAATTTGGAGAGCTTTAAAAGGGGGCTGAATAAATTGTTGGAGTAGAAGGCTATCAATGGCTACTAGTCCTAATGGCTACATGCTACCCCCAGTATCCAAGGCAGTAAACCTGTATACACAAGTTGCTGGGAAACATGGATGAGAGGGTGCTGTTGCACCATGTCTTGCTTTTGGGTCCCTGGTCGACAGCTGGTTGGCCACTGTGTGAACAGAGTGCTGGACTAGATGGACTCTTGGTCTGATCCAGCATGGCTCTTCTTATGTTCTTAGGAGCCAAAACTACACACTTGGTGAACTCCCTTTGTAGCCGGGATGTTGTTATTAGATAATGTGCCATCAATCCCTACCCTTGGTTTCACGGTTCTATCTGTACATAAACTTCGAATATGGTTCAGAAGGCTTTCATCAATTCCCAAGGACAGTATTATGGACCATAGATGTCCATGAAGTATTGAATCAAGCCAGCCTGTTCCAGAGCTAATCAACCACTGTTCCAACTTGTCATACAGAAGGTGGGGATATATTTTGCTCAGTACATCCAGTGGGCTTATAGGCCTATAATTGGAAGGATCTGTCTTGGGCCCTCTCTTAGGTATTGGTATAATTATGGCATAGCTATGTATTGTCATAACTATGAATGCCATTCAGGTGGAAAACAGCCAGACCTATCAATGTATGAGAACAGAGCTACCAAAGCGGGAGCCCAACAGCCCATAAAGGCACTAAAAAGTTCAGGTGGAAAATGGTTTTCGTACACCTTTAGATCCAATTTCTCACAAAGCCATTATTCCTGAATACAGATGATATAAAAGCTGCATACATATTCTGAAGAAGTACTATCCTGCAATTTATTCAGGTCATCAGCCACACTCTATGACAGACAGCTAAGGCCACTTTCTCTCTGTCTTGCCTTTTGTCAGAGAACCTCGCTCTTATCTGTCTGTTGGTGAACCACAACTCCATTCTTAAATTGTTTTAGTTTGATCTTCCTCCACTTGAGGATCTTTAGATCTGTATGTACATATGTGACAAAATCAACTCCACTAGATAGAAATGACTATTCTTCTTTAATGCCTACAAATCTATATTTTCCATCTATCACAGGTAAAGCTTTTCCATTCATACATAGTTGAATTATGAGCTCCCGACACAGCCTTATCCAAAGGCTTTCGATACAACTCTAACTTCCTGAGGAACCCAATGACTCAGCTTTTCCAGGATCACTAAATCTCTAACAGTGATCATTTCAACTTTCCCTTTTTTATTTCAAAAACCTACCCACTCATCTCCAATAAATCCAACATAGTCATCCTTTCGTTGATAGGTGATTCTATAGCTATATCTCCCAGAACAATATGGAGAGTGTTTTTGAACACTCCACATGCTATTTTCAATGTTGGTGTGCGTAGAAGCATAGGAAGCTGCCTTATACTGAGTCAGACCATTGGCCCATCTAACCCAATATTGTGCCAACTGTCTGTTTAGAACTGCTTTTGCAAAGCTTTGTGCACACAGCCGTAACTCTGAATGCAGCACACTTCGTGCCCACAAGGAACTCTAGATTGGCTCGCGTGTGTGCCCAGAATCAGCTTCTAAAATCTTTCATGAAAAGCTTGGAAAATTCCAAGAAGGCAGCAGCCATTCTTTCCCAGTGGCAGCAGATGGAAATTCTGACTTAAGCAATAAGTCCCAACTTATTTCTCTACCATGATATTACATTTGGACAGTTGCATCTTCTGGATGCTAAGCATCTGTTACAAATATTTGCTTTCTTTGCCCAGCTGTGCAACAAAATGCCTTAAATTGGTTTAACCAAATGATTGCAACCCAACCACACACCAACATAACTGAGACACTGTGGAACCCAAACCTGCCCAGGAATCATTGTCCCCTCCCCCGCCGCCCCCGATCTCAGACATCTGAAGACGTAATGGGCTAATATGATAATGCACTTAGAGGTGATCAGCCAACCTTTGTCCCCAAACCCATTGTGGAGTGCATAACCTAGAGTGTATCTCAGCTCACCTCTGCATTGCAGACACCTCAGGCAGAGAACACCTAAGCCAGTCTTCTTCAACATGGCTGGGATGGATGGCAATTGCAGTCCAAGACATCTGGAGGACACTCAGTTGGAGAAGGTGGCCTAAGCCCACCCCAGCATCTGCATAGTTGCACTCAGCAAGTGATTCCTTGATCCAAACAGCCCAGGCAAACAGAAAGCTTGGATGCACTTCCCTTGGACCAGAGAATCTTCAGTTTATCAACTTAACCAAGTTGTGGATCAGACTTTGTTTTTCACTAGCTTGCTTTACGTTGCTCACCAATGTTTCATTCATTTGATGGTGTTGCACTCCATCTGAAGGAATAGATCCATAGTTTGGGGGTGATCTTACATACATCTTCATCACTGGATGCCCAGGTGATCTCAGTGGCTCAGAAAATCCATTATCCACTTTGGCTGGGGCAGTCCAGGATAGGGATAGCCAAGCCACTGTGGTTCATGCACTTCATGATTAGATTACTGCAATGCACTCTATGTGAGGCTGCCCTTGACCTGGTTTGGAAGCTGCAGCTAGTTCAGATTGCAGCAGCTAGAGGGATTAGTGCATGTAAACATTACACTGGTATTAAAAGGACTGCATTGGCTGCCTATAAGCTATGGAGCCAAGTTCAATGTTCTATTGATATACAAACCCAAAATAACTTGGGAACAGGATACCTAGGAGACTGCCTTCTCCTATATTCATGCAGTCAACCTTTAAGAACTCTGGAGGGGGCCTTGTTCACCATTCCATGACCAATAAAATATTTCCACATAACGTCTCAAAAGTGGGCCTTCTCAGCAGTGGCATCCACTTTCTGCTACAGCCTCCCCCATATGGATCAGGAGGCAGGAAATGTGGTGTGTTTTAAAGCCTCCTGAAAGTATACTTCTTCCTGCAAGCTTTCCCTGGCCGATAACTCATGACGCTGCTCCATTTTATTGCTTCTTTTCAATGTTTCTTTTCATTTATTTATCTTTAAGAACATAAGAAGTGCAATGCTGGATCAAACCAAGGGTCCATCTAGTCCAGCATTCTGTTCACACAGTGGCCGATCGGCTGTCAACTGGGAACCCATAAGCAGGACGTAGCTATAATTGTTTATTAACAATGTATTTTAACTGTGACATATTTTTGTATGTCAACTGCTTAGAAATTTTATGATATTGAATGGTATACAAGTGTTATTAATAAGTGTATTGTGAAAATGCATTGTGTTTTGTGTAAGCAGACAGACGGTGACACACACACATCATTGCTACCATGCTTCAGAAGATGGTGAATGCTGCTGGCACTCTTACCTGTCCTGGGCCAACTTGTGATGCTGGCACAATTTCACTGGACCAGCAGACGTGCAAGTAGCAGGAATCATGTGAATGGGTGGTGGTGAATGGCATATTCCAGTATAGGAAGCAGTAAGCCTATATGCGCCAGTTGCTGGGGAACATGGGTGGGATTGCACCATGTCCTTCTTGTGGGTCCCTGGTCAACAGCTGGTTAGCCACTGTGTGAACAGAGTGCTGGGCTAGATGGACCCTTGGTCCAATCCAGCATGGCTTCTCTTATGTTCTTAATGGGATGCAACCATCTGAAATCTAACCATTTTGGATTCTCTGCATTAAAAATCATGCTGATGGCACTTTATCCACAACAGTTTCAGAACTTTCTACCAAGAGACAATAATCATCAGCCTTGCCACTTTACAGAGGCCATGATTTGTTTCAGTCATTTCCTCTATTTTATCTAAGCATTCCAGTGTTTTCCCCAGGAAATTCTTTCCTATTCATTTTGAGTGTCTTTCAGGGAAGCCAGCCACATGAAAGTTCTGAAAAATGTTGTCGTATTTTGACATCATAATCAGATGTTTCCCCTTTCTTGCAGCTATGTGAGAAGCAGCCCTGTGGTTCTTGGGGCAAAAAGAAAAGAAAAGAGAGGAGCTACTCAGGGTCTGTGTAACTGTGAGCACTGAACAAAAACTTGGCACCCTAATCCAGCCAATAGGATGTCCTCGTATGTAGTAAAAGAGCTTCAAGATGTTCAAAATTAACTTGTGTTTCATTCCTGCCATCTGAAATCTAAAACAAGGGACACATTCCTAGTTCAGGAATGGTGAAGATTTATTTTGAAATAATACTGAGAATACTTAGGGGAAGAAATAATTAGAAGGGAAGAAACCAAAGCAGAAACCATGCATCGTGTGCTGATGTTATTCTTATGGGTAGGCAGAAATTGGGGTGAGTCCAGTTCACATACACCTTGGAGTTAGGGTGGCCACTTATGAATCTCCAAATAAGAAGAAATGCATCACCAAAGAAGAAGATTAAAGAGGACACCCATTTGCATAGAATTTGTATCTGCTAATTTTTATTTGTAGCTGCAAATTTAGAAATTATTATAATTTAAATAGAAATACCATACATCTCAACATACATACTGTGGAAGACTGTGACCAGGCAACCTGTGAACCTTACTAAGCACAGGTGCTGTTGATGACTAACTTGAAGGCCCACCTCTTTCTTTTGATGCTTGATGCTATCGGGCTGAATAGTCATCAAATACAGGCCACCTTCAAAATAGAGAACAGTCCTCTATCAGCCCTTCAAATAGAGGACTGTCCTCTGCAAAGGAGAACATGTGGCCACCCTGCAAGCCAGGAGTAGGAAAATACGGTTGCTGGGTTTCTCCAAGCTGAACATAGCAGTATTTCCCACTAGTATATCTTCATATTCCCTGCATCAAATATAAAAATTGCAGATGCATTAGAGAGCAACATAAGGATTTGGATTCTTATAATAATTTGTGTATTAACTTTCTTTTATGTCTGTAAATATATGATAACTACTTCTTTTGCAGGGAAAGGAAGAGTTGATCTGTTCTTCGTCTATGTAAGCACTCTCAAAATGATCTATTGGTATATATCGAAGCTGAAGGCCGTTTTCCCTTGGGCTTCCTGACTGCATCCACACTGTGAGCTTGGAGTACTGCATGGGTGGGGAACCTCAGGCTTGTGGGCAAAATCTGGCCCTCCAGGGTTCCCCAGATGGCCGTACCCCATTTCTCCCGACTGTTGGTCATTCGGTGATTTCCTGGCTTTTCTGCAGCTTTTTTGCCATCCTAAAAGGTTAGAATTTATTTATTTATTTATTTTGTTACATTTTGTTACTGCCTCTCCTAAGGCTAGGTTATTGGCAGTAAGAGCTTTATTCTGCAATATGATGGTATTTTTGGCAGTTTGGGCCCTGCCCCTTTTGCCTTTGGCCCCACCCACCACTAGAATGCCCCCCCCCCCCAAACACTTCTCTGAAACAGAATCTGGGGAATTGAGGATATGGAACCTCAGGCTAGGTTCCCTACCCCCAGTCTAAACTGGGGGGTTCCCTCAAGTGATATAAGCTAGGGTTGACCTGTGCTGAATGGGCTCAACAGTTATACATAGGATGGGATAGGGAGAAGCCTGAGAAGAGCTAGCCAGAACATCACTTCCCTGAAAGTTGTGCTTCAGGTGATGGCCTTTCCCCAGGAAGCTATACATGACCTGTGGTGGCTGCGGATTGGTCTAAAATATTGAGCCGCTCCAAGCCGTGCAACTGTACTACAATGCGAGAGATGCATACTGGGATAGTTTGCAATATCACTGAGGAGGCTCGGATGTGCATACACCAATATTGCTATCCACGCAATTGCTGGGCTTGCTTTTGTTGCTAGGCTGGCTATGCATGCCGTTTCACACGTGCAGTCTTTTACATGCTGCTCATTCTGTGATCAAGGTCAGAAAGGAAATTGGCAAAGCAGAAATAGCAAGTCTAACTAGGCACAGTAGTAATTACACTGAGTATAAATACACTTGCATGACATTTGTTAGGGGCAGATACCACACACACTTAGGGCCAATTGCAACATGCAGTGCCTTGCACAACCTATCGTGTGTGTGTGTGTGTGTGTGTATAATATGGGTTGGATACAGATTTAGGTGCATATAACTGGGCCGGTGGAAATGGGTTACCTGTCCCCAGCAGTCCCCTCCAGCTACCTGAAAATGCTGACAGTTGGGTCCTTGCTAAATGGGGTGAGCTGTGGTGGAGAGAATGGGGGGTGGATCCCTGAACACCAGGCAAAGGCACCTTCTGTGAGTTGATCCCTTCTGCCCATGGAAGGCAACACACACACACACACACACACACTTTTGAAAAGGGTTCATACTGCAAAGCATTCTATACCAAACTTTTTTAAAAAGAACCCCCGTTTAAAAACCACTAAAAATGCATGAGTATAGGGACCACATCCCAGAAACTGTTCAATAGGTGCCATGGCTAGTCCCATATAAATATCACAGTGGGAACGTTGCACTTTTATGTGGAGATGTGTATCAGACATGAGAAACTCCTGCAGTGCTACAACACCAATTAACTGTAGCATAATAATAATAATAATAATAATAATAATAATAACAACAACTAGCTTGACCCACGCAGAGCATCTGCATCCAGAAAAGTTGGGCACCCTTGGAACTTCTCTGAGGCCTCTGCACATGCTGGCGAGCCAGCTGGCCTCCTCTATGGGGCCCCCTCCCACTCTCTAGACTGCCGTAACATTGTCATGCTTTTCTGGCTTTTCTGCAGGTGCCCAGAAAAGCTGTGCGTGAAGCCAACCGTGAATCCATTGGAATCCCCCCACTCCCTCACAGCTGCTCTTACCTGGGGCCTCTGTGCTGGTTTGGCAAAGATATGTTCCAATGCCAGCTGTATCACCCATGTTTATATATCCTATTGCTTAGCAACACAAAGTTCTTCTCATATCTCCTGTTGCTTCCACGGAATTATGGCATGCATTGCCATGTGCCACACACACTTCGTGTTTTATATAGAGACATAATAAATGCTTCAGGAGGAGGCAATGAGCACTTCTATGTTCCTGAAACTGGATCATCTCAACAAGTCCTGAGATTGACAGATGCAGCTAGCTAGCCAATCAAATTATTATTATTATTATTAATAATAATAATAATAATAATATATTTATTTCTTACCCACCTCTCCCTCCGGATCGAGGTGGGGAACAGAATCATACAGACAATATAAAATACATAAAACTAGTTAAAAACTTATAAAATTAATACACCATTAAAATCAACCAAGTCTTAAAATTCGACTGGGTAGGCCTGCCGGAAGAGATCAGTCTTTATAGCTCTCTTAAATTCTAGAAGACTGGTAAGTTGGCGAATCTCTCCTGGCAGGACATTCCACAGTCTGGGAGCAGCAGAAGAGAAGGTCCTCTAGGTAATGGTTGTCAAAACAAATCAATCAATCATGGTGTCTTGCTAGATTTCATGTCTCTACATATATGAAGTAAATCTTCTGGAAGAGAGGGTATCTTTTACCATTAGAGTTCTACAAAGCTGCTGCAGTGCAATTAAGGACTAGAGCCTTTCCCAACGTAGTGTTCTCCAAATCTTTTGGACTGTAACTCCCAGCATGCCTGAGCATTAGCCATGCCTGCTGAGCCTGATGGGGGTTGAAGTCCAAAACATCCAGAGGGCCCCAAGTTGGGGAAAGCCGGCCTTTCTGTTGCTAAACGGGCATTTTTTAAAATGTATACAGTCTATACACGTATGATTGTTGCCCAGCTCCAGAAGAAAAAGGAAGTTTGTACATCAGAGAAATTGCTTCCTATTGCAGTGTGAATAACCCAACTGGTAGCAAGTTGGCTGTTTGCCACTCAAAATTCAACGGCAAGTGTTGAGCAGTGTCCCACTTGTTCTCCGACGTACCAGGGCTGATGCTATCTAGCCATAGCTCCAGTGCAACTTTTTTTTCCGGCTGCCATCTGTTCAGCTGTGGAACGAGAAGGACAGAACAAGGAGGAAGTTTGTCAGGCAGCATGTTTTATTATCTTCCATTATCTAGCAGCTGCTAAGTCATTTAGGGTTCAAGGGTCCTGAGACACCTTTGTTAGGTGCATCCAGTTCCATAACTACTAAGACGGTTGTGCCCCAACAATCAGTTTCTCATCTGCCCTTAAAATGAGGGGTGCTGAAACATTCTCCTAATGATGGGATAACCAAGGCTAGGTGTTACAGTGGGAGGAAATCATGCTAGGAAGCAGTGTGGGTGTAGATAAAAGGAACATAGGAAGTTGCCTTCCATCTGTTCAGATTATTTGTCTATCAAACCAAATATTGTAGGCAGCATGGTGCTCTCCAGCTGATGTTGGACTCCAACTCCCATCAGGCCCAGCCAGCATGGTCAATGGTTGGAGATGATGGGAGCTGGAGTCCAACAAGAGATGGGGGGGATGTCTTGTCATGTTATATTTTATACCACTATTGGGTAGTATAAAAACGTAATCGAATGAATGGATGGATGAATGAATATTGCTATTAGAGGGCTGCTCTGAATCACCATGGTGTGAGCTATTTGTATTAAGGATGTTACCTTTTTTCACTGGAAATATGATGAGCAGTTGAGCCTTCATCATATCAGTGAGCAAAACAGCAAGAGGCTTACTGCAACAGTATAATTCTGGGTATCATTGCCATTGTTTTAATTATTATTAATGATTAATAATTATTTATTTGTTTTTATTTTTTAATAGTATTATTATGAAAACAAGTCACACATGCCTTGTGATCACTACATTCCCTATTATGCTGCACAGCATTTTTCACATAGTACAGGAGGGAAGACAAATAAAATATATTGATCCATGTGCTCCACTTCCTCAAGCAGTGAGAAGCAACACCTGGCACCAACACCTGGCATGCTCAGTCAGTAGGGCGGCTGCTTAGACTTTGCTCAAAAGAAAGTATGACAAAAGAGAGCACAAGGTTGCACAAAAATTATATATGCTAATTTATATGTATAGATGCACATTTATAAATAATTACTACAATTTCAAAAGAAATACAATACATCTTACCTGTGAGTAGGTGACATGCATGGTTGCTCAGTCTGCTGTCCAGATGCTAACGATTAACAGGTAACTCAAGGCTCCTGGGCTTTCCCTTCTTTGTCTTTAAGCCAGATGTAGACTGGGCAGCCCTTCATATACAGGATATCTTCAAACAGAGAACTGTCCCATGTAAAGTAGGATGCTGGTTCCCTGCCAGGCAGCTGCCAAGGCCCTGTGCCTTGCAAGGCCCACAAGTGCTGATTCCTCCCTTGAGACCAGCCTCCCATCTGCTGAATGGGGCTCCAGCTTACCAGGTGACAACAGCAGGCAGCTGGTAAGCCACCATTTTTAATTGCTCACAATACCCAAAGTGACACTACATTGGGCCATTTGTGGGTAGTTAAATGTTGAGCAGCTTATAGCCCCGCCACAGGTCATAGTGTTGCTATTCCTGCTGCCAGTAGGCCCACAATGCAGGACAATCAGTAGGCCTATCAGGTGAAGGCTTTCTCAATGCAGACAGCTGTGCCAAAGCGTTGACATCCAGGGTGGGGCATGTACCACAAAGGATGTTAACTGCCCCTCTTATCCATGCATTCACCAGGTGGAGAATGTGAACGTGGATGCTATTCACCAAATATTAACTATCACAGAATGTTGTGACCTTTCAGTGCAAAACCTTATTGGTTGCATAATATCACATCACAGTATTTATGGAAGCCATTGCCAGATATCCTGTCATTGGAGGAGTCAGAACAATGGCAGCTAAAATATGTGAATACTCATACAACCATACCAGGATTCTGTGGTTATTGCACTAGCAACTACCAATCTACTAGAAGAGTTACTTCTAGTGTGTCATTTTAACCATGCAAGCTGCCTCGAGCAGAAGAACAAGAGGAGATAGGGTGGCCATGTGATAGGGTGACCTTTTATGGGGGACAGTTCTCTATTTGGAGGGCTGCTAGAAGACTGTCCTCTATTTTAAGGCATCCTCTTAAAGCATGAAGACCCATCAGAAGGAAGAGGGGTTTTGAAGTTGCCCATCAACAGGAATTGAAGACAGAGGGCTGGTATACATGATCACATAAGCCACCAGGTCTTATTTAAGCTATGAAGGGCTGAGACACCTGACGGCACTTGGGGGCAGCTGTTTTGAATATTGAAGTCACGGCTGTGGCTTGTGGTATCAACCAAACCCGGGTAGCAGGGGTCATGTGGGCTAAACAGTCCCTACATAACACTTGGCTTTGCACCTTGGACAGCTCCTTTAAAGTTCTGACTGAAACTTGGAATGGATTCCCTGCCTCATTGATATTGGAGCCACCAGCCTCCATGCTTGTTGGATCCTTGCCTATAATATCTGTGCAAACCCTCCCAGGCAATTAATGCACTTCAGACGTCTAGCTGTATTAACAACGATTAGATGAACAGGCTGATTCCCAAAGTAGAGTTCTTCTTTTCAGTTTAAAATGTATTCAAATGGTTATTATTTGACCATGATCAAACACCTCCTCAGAGCTGGAAATGCTCCGATTGAGACCTCCAGCTACATGCTCCAACACAGAAGTATTTAGGTGCCAACATCAACAGGCTCAATGCTCACGTACAACTTGGGTTGAGTTTTGAAAGTAACTCCACCCGTAATTCATCCACATCCATATTATATACAAATTTGTTGCTGTGCAAAACAAATGCAAGTATTCAACATTAATAGGGAGTGTGCATGGCCACTTATGCATGATTACAGCTGAACTAGGGTCTACTCCAGGGAAACCGGTGGCCCTCTGATGTTGTTGGGCTACAACTTCCAACATTATTATTATTTAATCTATAGTTCTGTAAATAAGTTCAATACGATCTGAACTATTGTTCAATAAGAATGCTTTTTATGGTATCTCTGGATATTTATTATAGTTAATATAGGCAACAAACAGAATTACTTAACTTAACTGGGAGAAAAGTATTAATGTGACCATTTTTCTCTTTTTTGGCCAGTGTAATGTAGTGGTTAGAGTATTGGATTGGGGCTTGGGAGACCTGAGTTCTAGTCCCCACTAGGCAATGAAGATCACTGGGTGACTTGAGGCCTTTTTAAGGTGAGTTATATTATTGCAATCTATTTTGAAAACTGGCTTGAGGATCATTCAATCGAAAGGCAGAATATAAATCTTCTAAATAACCCCCCCCCCCGCATTAAATAACATGTTTGTGAGAAGTAGCTACAACAACTATGAGAAAGTTGGATTTAAGGGGCTTCTTCCAGGTGAGACTTTTACTGCACAATTGTGTGGGCTCATTAGCAGAATTTTACACAGAGCTCTAGCTTCAGTTTGTAGCCTCTCCTCATGTTTTCCTACTGCTTCTTCTGCCTTTTTTCTTACTGGAGAAAGAGAAGATGGGTTAGTTGCACCATGTCTTTTGACACTAGGATCCCTCCATTGAGAAGCACCCTGAGTTTCGATCCCTTCCCTGCACCCAAATCCTAGGGACCTTGCACAGTTTGGAGGACTGCTCAGTGCATATGATACATACACGCCAATCTTTTCTTTAGCAGTGGATTTGACTTCAGGCGACTTCCAGGCTGGCTATATGATTCTAAAGCAGTCTTCCCAAACCCCCGGTGCCCATGCTGGCCGGGTATGATGGGAGTTGTAGTCTAACACATCTGAAGGGTGCCAGGTTGGGGAGGGCGCTTTTTAAGGATTCCAGTTCAAGTTTCAACAAGAATGCTAAAAACGAATCAGTTATGAAAAGGGGATCAAGTGCTTTTTCCCCCTACTAAAAAAAACATTGTTGCATCTAGCAAAGAGGAAACGCCAAGAGCCACTGATACTGAGCCGTATGGGACTGTGCTGGTCACTCCCAGCTATCAAAGGCCCAGCGCTTCCCCCACATGCTGAATGAGTTTATAGTGTTCGCAAAACACACAATCAAAACCTTTCCCCATTCACGTTGTTCCCTGAAATGAACTGTGCGCAGAACTACAATTGCTAACCTTTCCCTCGCAAATGCTGCACAGTCCTATTGTTGTCCTGAGTGTGTTTTTTCACGTGCAAATCAGTGTTTATATCAGAGGGACCGTTCTCTTTTCACCGTGAATTTCTTTTAGAAGACAACCTTTGTTGCCTTTACAAGAGGCAGTTGCGTGAAGACAGAGGCACGTACTTAGCGTTGTCACATTGCGGACTGCCTTAGGATTAGGATGGCCACTTATAATTTTCCAAAAAAAAAAAAAAAAAGAGGAAATGTGCCACCAAAAAAGAGGGCGAAAGGGGATGCCAATTTGCATAAAGCTGGCCTATGCTAATTTATATGCATAGAAGCAAACTTAGAAATTAGAATTATAATTTAAACAGACATATATTACATCTCACTAGAGTGTGGAACACTGTGACTGGTTGACTTGTGTGCCTGCCTGATCAGTCTGCTGTCCAGGTGACAAGCAACAGTTCTCCTTAAAGTACAACTGGACAGGACAGTACTTCAAATAGAGGACTGCCCCTGTAGAAGAGGACATGTGGATTTGCAGAATCCAGTAGAATTTAGACGTAGGTTTGATGTAAAACAGCCTGTGCTGCTTTCTGAGACCTACTGAAACAGGCACCTCATACCTCTTAAGCCCTTCTGCCCCACACTAGTCAACAAAGCATCCCTCTAGCATTAATGCCCGGTGCCCCTTCTTCTGTCTTGGTGAGCAGCAGGAGGAGGAGTGCAAAGGCAGTGCAGCCCGAGGCTCCAGAGTGGCTTCTTTGCTTGGGAACAGGCAGGCCTTCTGAGTCATCTGCTGCCTAGTCAGCCAGTGGTGGAAAATTGCTTTTGATACGCAATGGTGTAATGGTAGATTATGAAGGGCAAGTCCAAAAATGCAGGCAACTAAGGTAGGGTGGCCAGGAGTCTTACTTTACAGACATCAGTCCTCTATTTTGGAGAGCTGGCAGAGGACAGTCCGTTAAATGCAGGTGTCCTGCATTTGATGGGCTGTCAAGTCCAAGTCTGGCTTAAAGTCAAAGAGCCATCAGGAGGGATCAGGGCTTTGAAGTTGCCCATCCATAGTTAGCACCTGGACAGCAGACTGAGCAGGCACACAGGTAAACTGGGCAGTTTTCTCTACTATGTTGAAATGTATTGTATTTCTATTTAAATTGTAGTAATTACTTATAAATTTGCACATGAAATTTGCAAATGCAAATTAAAATCCTCTTTTGTCCTCTTTTTTTTTTTTTTTGGTAATGTGTTTCCCTTTTGAAGTGGCCACCCAAATCCATATTAAAACACCAGTTATACCAGTTTTCATCTCCACCAGGAGCAGATCTTCTGTACAGATGATGTGTCTTAGTTGCCCATTCAAGAAACTGTATTGGGCTCACTACCAGCCAAAACCAGCAGTAATTTATACCCACAGAGCTTCCTGAAGGTGTACCAGGACTGTGGGGATGATATGTCCCTTCCCCCCACCAGCGGAGTTCTCTCCATTGATGGGGGAGCACTTCTATCCCACCCTATGACTCTGCAGCCAGTGGATCTGGTGTTAGGATTGCTTGCTCTCTCTCTCTCTCTCTCTCTCTCTCTCTCTCTCTCTCTCTCTCTCGTGTGTGTGTGTGTGTAATTTACATTAGTCCATGTCCTGAAAGGGTTCACACAAAACAGACAGGAGGAAGAAAATGCCACTTTGAAAATATTGAAGTCAGCAACAGAGTAAATCTCTTCTAGGTTTTCTTTTCTGGAGAGCAGCAGAAGGGACCACTCTCCACTGTTTCATAGATCAGGTAAAGGATGGGGTCGTTGCCTGCCTGCCTGCCTTCCTCTCCTGAGTCTGTCTCACACACTGCCCACCAGAATGGGGCCACCCCATGGGTATCCAACCACACTGGTTGCATGCATGGAGGGACCTTTGTACTGTTGTGTACTCAACATAGAGGTGGCAGACTGGAACAAAACAAGGATTGGTGAAGGGAGAGGTGGTGTGACAGAGACAGGACACATATTTTACATGTATGAGGTCTTCCGTTCAATGCCTCTCCTCTCGTGGGAAAGGAAATCTGTGAAGAACGGAGCTTCTGAAGACTGCCGCCAACTAAGAGTCCTGGGCCAGATGGCACACTAAGTCAGACTCGTGAATAGAATTTCTCCATATGATACAACCAACTTCTCATGCTCAGCATATACTTCTCATCTGACCTTGGCTAAGCTACATGTGGTGCAACCTTTACTCAAAGATAAGTCCCACTATGTTCTATGGGATCCTTTCTTATGAAAGCATAAATAAGATGGCAGTCTTAACTATGTGCCTTTATTATGAGCCTATCAGAGTTCTGAACAAAAGTGCATAATGGACCAGAATGATTGGCTAATGTCCCTAAATGGCTCAAAATCTCCCATCAACAGAAGCTTATGCTTGAGGTATACACGGAATGTGGGAAAGGTGATTCATTCAGTAAAGACTGGTTGCTCCAATGTCATTGGGGATGTACTGTAAATCTCCTCCGGGTTTCAGTAAGAACTCTAAAGGAGCTATCCAAAGTGCTGAACCCTATCCTCAAATAGGTTCATCACCTTGGATAGCTCCTTTAGAGTTCTGGCTGGTTTTGACTGAAACCTGGAGTGAATCCACTGTCCCACTAACATCGGAGCCCACTGACCAGCTTCCACTGGACTCATTCCTTCATTTCACTCCCCTGCTCTGATAGCTAAGGATGGGCCAGACTTTGAGATACCTGTCTCTGGAGATCTGATGTGAGGCAGTGGATTTGGTCCTTGCAGAAATGTTGTGCCATTTGTCTCCTCCTCTGCTCAACTTGTATCTTAGTAAATAAATGAAAATATTACAAAAACACCAGAGGTCTCCAGTGTTCTCTCCACCAAAAGAAGGCAAACCCAGGCAAGTGCTGCCCATTGTTACATGGGAACATGTAACAATATAGTTGTGAGATACAGAGGCCCATTAAAACATCTTGGAGGCAGTAAAGGGCTGAATGTGGAAAAACAAACTGAAGCTGAATCCAGACAAGACGGAGGTGCTTGCTGTCAAAGGCCCCAACCCAGGTTTGGAGGTGTGTCAACCAGTTCTGGATGGGATTACACTCCCCCTGAAAGACTGCATTTGTAGCTTGGGGATGCTCCTGGATCCGTCGCTCCAAATGACAGCTCAGATAGATGCGACGGCCAGGAGTGCCTACTATCAGCTTAGATTGATACGCCAGCTACTCACCTTCCTAGAGTTTGAAGACCTAAAGCTGGTAGTGCATGCCCTGGTAACTTCGAGGCTCAACTTCTGCAATGCACTGTACATAGGGCTACCTTTGTGCTTAGTTCAGAAACTTCAGCTAGTTCAAAATACGGCAGCCAGGTTGGTCACCAGTACACCTAGGGGTGATCATATTTCACCAGCTTTAAAATAACTCCACTGGCTGCCAATTAGTTTTCGGGCGAAGTATAAAGTGTTGGTTCATACCTTTAAAGCCCTACATGGTTTGGGTCCAAGTTACCTGCGGGATCGCCTTCTCCCGTACAATCTGCCCCACACACTTAAGTCCTCTGGGAAAAATCTACTCCAGTCAGCAAAAACTAGGCTGACCACTGTTACCCAGAGGACCTTCTCTTCTGCTGCTTCCAGACTGTGGAATGGCCTGCCGAGAGAAATTTGTCAACTTAACAGTCTCCTGGAATTTAAGAAAGCCATGAAGACTGATCTCTTCTGGCAGGCCTACTCAGTTGAATTTTAAGATGCCTTTTAATAATGTATCCATTTTACATGCTTTGAATTAATTACATGTATTTTATGGTGTTTTGTATTTGTTGTTGTACCCTGCCTCGATCCAGAGGGAGAGGCGGGTAATAAATAAATAAAATTATTATTATTATTATTATTATTATTATTATTATTATTATCTGGACAGAGATTTCTGAAATTTCTGGGTGGGCATGACAGAAAATACAGCAGCAGCTTTGGTATATGTTTATTTGTTTTAAATTAACAAAATACATTTAACACATAACATTTAGCTGAGCTACTGGCTATCAATAACTATATAAGAACTTGGGTTGGATTCCATTTGTAAGGTGTGTTATTAAAAAAAAATACTCCACAAATCAGTATAGAAATACAAGAATACAAATGGTTAATGCAGCTACTTATTCAGCTAAGCAGACAGAATGAGTCATCGGACACATGGTATGATTTTATTAAATACTCTCCTTGGCATAATAAATATTAAATTTTTAAATTGCACTTTTTAGATTTGCACCATCTACAGCCAGATGTGGCAACACCATGGAAACAGTAAGAGGCAAAAGGTGGAGGACCCATACAGAAGTCTCAATAGAAGAGCAGGGAGGCAATAACTGAAAATTACCTGACCTTTTAGAATAATAATTTATATATAACACATGAAAAGACAAGTAAGGGACAAAATCATAACCAGCCAGAACAAATCCATCATTAAATTCATTGGGGTCTGATCTTTTCTCATATGAAAATGAAAAGTTGTAATCTAGGGCTTTATTCTGAGGGATCCCAAGATGATTGAAATGCTTCCAAAAAGTAAAAATTCACAGATCAGCCTTCATATTGAGCACCGATTCACAGTGGGCAAAGGAAGTCCTTATTTTCCCCCAACACTATCCGCTAAATACATCTGAACTCTCCTGAGTCAGCTGCTGTAGGGCCAAACTCATTTGTTAATTGATCTTCATGTTACTGATACCCTTTGTTGTCCTAGTTACATCCTTTCATCATGATTTGTGATCAATATTTCCTTTGAATTTGCCACTTGTCTGCTATGTTGTGCTGTACCTTGCAGAATCCAACATATCTTCCCAGAATCTCGGAGCTAAGTGCTGCCTGCTCTTAGGTAAAGCATTTTGATTCTGCTGAACCCTTCAGATGTTTCTCTAAAGTCATATCTGCATTACAGATTTATAATCGTTACACTCCCCACAGACATGGGGTTCAATCTGGGATCTGCCTTCTGCAAGAGGAAGGACTCCACTCATGGAAGGTCCCTCCAGGTCTGGCATCAAGGGTAAGCATGTTGGGGCACCTGACAAGGGTCCATATCCCAGCAGGGCCCCCTGACAAGGGCCTCCTGGAGTCTTCGCCATTGCAACCTGCTTGCTCATTTACCTATCGTTTTGGCTCAGAAAACAGTGGTGTCGAGAAGGATGAGCAGTAGATGCTGCTAGCTACTTGCTCACTGGGTCTCTCTGCCTGTCAAGCAAGCAAGTGGTAGCACCGCTGAGAAATAGGAGGAAGAGTAATAGCAGCAGCTGGTGACAATGGTGGAGAGAAGGTAGACTCACTGAGGAAGGGGGCTCATATTTTGTCCTAGTGACCTCAAAACCTAGATCCAGCATCGGGTCCTTCCACCCAATATTGGGTATCCTCCCCTCTCCTATCCCCATACCATCTGACCCCATCCAGCAGGGTCTCCTGACTTACTATGTAGCATTTTCAGGGGGCTGGAGGGGCTTTCATTGGAATGAGAAGATGGGGAGGTCCATTTCGGTCTGTGCAGTTGATCCAGCTCAAATCTAGATCCAACCCATGGCTTCCCATAAAGAATACTGAGTTCTATAGTTTTACAAGCGTATTGCTGTTAGGGAGTGCAAGCCTACTCACAGGTCTAAAACAACAGTTCCCAGGGATCCCTACAAGGTAAACATGATACTTGAAATATTTTTAAGTTTGTAAGTGTACATCCTGAACCCCTTATTCAGGCTGTAGAATAATGTTCGTGCAATCTAGCCATGAGGACCTAGTTATGGAAAACATGAGCTTGGGCATGGCCAAGATATTACATGCAAGCGCAACTTTAAAAATATATTTCTCATATGTGAAATTGTTTGCAAACTTTTATTAGACTTCCATTAAATTGGGGGGGGGGGGCTTCCAGACCCCATATAAAATTGTTTCATGGGCTACATCTGGACCTTCATTTGGCCATCACAGGTGCATACAGTCAGTGACTGTTGTGCTGGGCAAGAAGATGGGGCTCTAGGGGTGTAGAGGGAGGGAAGGAGGATGATCCCGGAAGTACCTAATACACACCATTGGTGCACAGGGACCAGCCGGGAGCCATCCCAGGCAAAAAGCCTGGTGTGGAAAGGGCCAGGGTTGTGTCCAGGGACTCCCTGATCCCTCCCCAATCAACGTCCAACGTTCTAAAAACTGATGACACTGAAGCTTTGCTAAGGAGAGGAAATCTTGCTTCAGCGATTACAACTGCAAAAACACGGGTGTTTCTAGAGCATAGCTATACTACAGACATAAACTGATACGAACACCATTAAGGGGAATAGGTGCTGTGCTTCTGATCCCATGGCTGATGTTGTGCCCCTCCACAAACCAGTCCTGCTTGATAACTGTGCTAGTGCTGTAGTGGAGCCAGGCTCACAGGAATGCCATACTAGCACTTTTTAGTCAGCAGGGGCGCTGAGGTCACCTGCCACCTCCCTCAGACTTCTGTATTCCCTGTGAGCTTAGCTGCAATCCTCACAGTAGCTGGGGGTGGGTGGGCCAGAAGGAATTTTCACAGCAATTATATATTCTCTGTTATAATGCTAAGTATTTGGGGGTGACTTGGTTTTGAATGGGCAATTCAGATGCATCAGCTTTACAAAAGACCTGCTCCTGGTGAAGAATGGAAACTGCTAGAACTGGTTTGCTGATATGCCTCGTCATACCTGCCTGAATTATTGGACTCTCCTTGTGGGTGTGGCTATGGGAAATGTCATGATGAGCACTTGAAAAATTGATCACCGGTTAAACCATAGGTTATATGTTTCATGTGTTGAGTGTGGATATCTAAAGAAGGAAAAGTCAAAGGAAATGAGCCTACTTTTCTAGCATCCGGGGTGGGGGGAAACCCAGAACTTTTTCTCCTCTTGCTATAGTGTCCGGCATCGCAACTTCCTTCCTTTGTTTCTCAGAATTCAGTGGGCCTGTTGAGGACGAAGCCAGCCTCTTTCTAGATCATGGGTGTTGAATCCCAGACCCATGGCCCAAATCCAGCCCTGTGGAGTTCCCCCTCTCCCTGGTCCTCCTCTCTTTCTTCCAAGCTCTGATTGGTCAGTACTTTCCCTGAATTTGCACATTTCCCCCCATTCGAAAAAGGTAAAATGCCTCTCCTAAAGCTTAATTACTGGCAGTATGAGCTTGAATCCAAATATGCTGATATTTGGGGGTATTTTTGCCTTCAGCCTTGCCTTCTTTTGCATTTCCCCCCCCCCCCGACCCTGTGCTCCACTGGAATTATGGACCCCAAGAACTTCTCTGAAATTGAATCTGGTGCTTGTGGGGGGAGGTTCAATACCTCTGGTCTAAATAAACCTGCCCTGATTTCTGTTTCTTGGTCCTGCTAAAATGTGTCAGAATGTTAGGTGAATGGAACAGAGGTCTGGTCTAGTCTACACATGTAGCAGAATCAAATGTTAGAATCCTGAGGTGGTAAGGGCTGATGGTGCCACTTCAAATAGCAGGTTGGGGCTGCCATCTTTGATTGGTCTCCCATGTACTAAGTTTCCTGCAAATATAACAAACAGAACAACACAAAACAAAAACTTGGCACTTCTGAGGTAATGTTTTTGATGGAAGAGGCCTTTTGACATCGAGGAGCATTCAAAAATGTGATCCCTCATATCAATCTATTCTACTGCCTCAAGGCTCTTTCACTTCATGTTTCCACATATGCAGACCATGTCAGAATGTTGGGAAAAAATATTGGGAACAGGCTTATAGATTAGATTAATATCCATGACAGTATGTAAAAACAGAGAAAATTAGAACACTTGAATGGCAGGTGAAAATTGTCAGACATTTCTACTAATTTGGGTTAATTCTCTCTTTATCGTTTGCCAGCCTTGTTAGTTTACAGCTTGGGTGAGTGAAAACTAAGGCTGTGCAAGCCTCGGATTTCCGAATCTGAATCCCGGATGCCATTTTATGACTGATCTGCCATTTCATGACGGATCCACCATTTCCTCACCCACTCCCACCCCTTGTACAATCTACAACTCCCAGCATACAGTGCCTGGGAGGGCTGGACTTACTGGGCCCAGAAGCAGAGGGTAGAGCTGTCTTCATTGCTAAGATTGTCCACTCCTTGGCAACGTCAAGTCTATCTTCTCAGCGCCATTGCATCCTCCTGGTGCCAGTGCGTCCTTTCCAGCACAGTGGCGCCAGGAACATAGACTTGACATTGCAGAGGAGCGGGCAATGGCGGCAACGAAGACAGCTCTACCCTCTGCTCATGGGCCCCAGTAAGTCCAGCCCTCCCAGGCACTGTATGCTGGGCGTTGTAGACTGTACGGGGGGCTGGGATCTGTCATAAAATGGCCTCCGGGATTCAGATTCGGAAATCTGAGGCCCAAGGCTTGCACAACCCTAAAACCATGGATGAATCTTTCTTTCCCAAGGGTAAGTTACATGTGTCGGTTTAGATACCCAGAAAAATAGCTTGGTTTTCCATTTTCCGTTCCAGCAGTTCCTTTAAACTCTTGTTGCGGTGTTGAAAGTATAGGTAGTCAGAAAGAGACTGAGTGAGTCTATTATTTTCAAAATGGCTAAAGCTCAGATGTTCCTCATTGTTATTCACAAAGTCTCTCTCCTCAGGGCTTTCTTTCCCTTTGTTTTCGTTCTTCTCTCCGTATTTTCCATCCAGCCTTTTCTCTTTCCCAACGCAGTATAACTCTCTGAAGTCTTTCATCTCATGCTCCGATTGGCTTGGGAGATCATGCAGAGTGTATGGCTTGTTGTCGCTGTGGTACATGCCAGGGCTGTACCGCTCTGACCCAAAGCAGTTGTCTTCCTCTTCTTCGTGACATGAACTTCCTTTGGCACTCTCACCATCAGAATGAAATGAAAGTTCTTCTTTCCCTTGATTTTTTTGGGAAAGGTCAAAGGGTTCTTCCTGTTCCAGGCTTCTTGAGGCTTCTGTTTGTGATGTTCTCATTCGTTCCCTTCCAAGTCCTAGGAGGGGTTTAAAAAAGAAGAAGATTAAAACGTTAAATGGTACAGTCACAGATCCACACCCACTATGAAGTTAAAATAACTGAACTGCAATTCTGGGTGGAATGTTTTAGCTTCTGTCACATAGGGTTGAATAGAGTAGGGCCACTAAAATGAATGAGACTTCAATCAGACTAACATTGGGTAGTATCCAGAGTTGTCACAGTGCTAGTGCTAAAAACATTGCACTAGCATAAACCAACACATGTGCAATGCAGTGGCTGTTAGCTAGTTCAACGGGGGGAAAGAGACAATTTGCCATGTTTTGAAATGCAAATTTGCAAAACATCCCCATCCTTTGATTTTCTAATTAGCTATAATTTCTGAGCGGAAAACACTAAAAGTGCTGCTGTTACAATTTTGCCTATGTTCAGTGCTTCCCTCCCCACCCCACCCCACTCCATATCTTTCCTAAGCTATAGAATTTCTGACTCCTAATGCTGATGGACAATCTTAACCACAACATTTATCTTAATTACAGGGCTACACGAATCTACAAACAAATTCAGGAAGGATATTTTAAATTCAATTTATACTATTCAGTTGTATGCATCAAATCAAGCTTACACCTAAGTAGTATGGCTTAAAGTCCATAGGACTAGCACCTTGATTTTATAGCTGCAATGATGCATGGAGCTGAGTGGGAAAGATCTATACTGTTATCCTGCCTATCATTTGCAAGGTGCATTATAAAACATTTACAGGCAATTATTGGCATCAAACCTACAGTACTCCTGAAGCTGAGATCTTAGATATATAACAGACAGTATTCGTTGTGAGCAGTGATTGCCAATAAATCCGCACAACCCTTTAAGGGTCTGAAAACTTAACATCTGAAAAGCCAGTGCAGGTCATGTGACATGCTCTGACAATTCAGGAGAGGCTGGTGACTCCAATGTCAGTGGGGCGATAAATCTGCTCTGGGTTTTAGAACCAGACAGAACTCTCAAGGAGCTATCCAAGGTGCAAATCTCTTTTAGAGTTCTGACTGGTTCTAAAACCCAGAGCGGATTCATTGGAGGCACCAGCCTCAGTGCCTTGATTGCTTCCAGGTCAGATACATTTCTTTCACCTGGGCAACAACAGGACAAAATATGGTCATTCTTCACCTTCTTGATCTTTGCTACCCCACAGTCTCCTCTTACTTTACAAGATCTTGGTCAGTTAGATGCATAAGGCACTTAGCTCTGGTACAAAAACTACATTTTAGGTGTTTCATATTACTGGATCTATTGCAAAGTCAATAGGGGGCCAGTCATTTACCTTGAGAACGAAATCCTCTTTCCATGACTCCATGTTTGACTTTCATGTGTCTGGTGAGGTTCCCCTTCAAGGTGAATTTGCTGGGACAGTAGAGGCATTTGAATGGCTTGCTGTCAGAATGCAAGTGCATGTGTCCCATTAAATTATGCATTCGATTAAATTCTTTTCCGCACAGCTGTCAAAAGACCAATGACAATCAAAGTGATTTATTTTACAGAAACACTTTCCAGAAGAGATTGTTTTGTTTTCTTGAGACAAAGCGTGTTGCAACTGAGATAGCTTCTCAACAGTTCTGCAGTTTACTTTCTGAATTGTGCTTATAGGAGAAATCTGAACAGTTTCTTCTGCCTGTAAACTAGGGATAGACAAGTCTGTAAATTCTGGTGTCTCCCACATTTGAACGTTTAAATTTTCTTTCCATTGTGTACTGTTTATGAAGAAATGTGCAAATTTTGGCAGGTTCTTATCAAAAAAGAACTGAACAAAATTCTCACCCATCTGCACCAACCAAATTCAATAGGTGCAGCTTTTCCCAGTATGGAGAGAGCCATGTTGGCTCTGCCTGCCATGTTGCTGTCAAAGATGTCAGGAAAAAAAGAGGTGGCAACCTTAATTTAGCACCACAAACGTGGTTAAATTCACAGGGATTCAAATCCAGACTTTAAGAGCTAAGTAATCAAAGCCCTCTGCCTGTGTAAACGTATCTGTTGAGTTTTGCTTTCTCTTCCATTCAGATTGTTAAAATCTCAAGTTCTTTCCACCTTGCTTATGAAGACATTTGCAAATTTTGGTAAGTACATGTAAAAAATGATGAACCAATCGCTAGAAAGCTGTCAATGGTCTAGACCCATACCTTCCTTAAATCTGGGTCTATAGATGAATAGATTGCTAGTCAAGTAAATGAAGTGTAAAGAAATGGGATATGGGCGCCTTTGTAGACTGAGGTCTGATTTAAATGCGATGAGACCACATGGAAAGCACTTGGCCCACAGAGATACCAACATATTTTAAAGGCTTTAACCACATGCATTGGGGCATTGAGCAGAAGGATTGGCAAGATCATGAAATTAGAACCACAGAATTATGAACCGAAGGGGCAATGGTAGGGTTCTGGCCTGTTGCATAGGTCCAAATGTCAAGGTATATCTCATTAAAAAAATGATCCTTAATCTTTTTTCAGTTAATCAGCCAAGTGCAGGTGGGTACTCAATTTGTGTACCTCATTCTACAATAACCCAAAATTCAGCCATCACTGCCGGATAGCTCCCCAAAGAGAGAATCAGCTTGTCTTTAATGTGGTGGGGTTGGGTTTCATTGCTGCTGATGCTCACTAAGGACTGAGCTGTAGGTACTATTAGCTACTAGTCTACAGGATGTTCTTGGATCTTCCTGGGGTGTTTTTTTTAAAGTGCACCTCTAAAAATATAAATTGTGACTTTGACTAGATCGACACTATGACTAGATCTACACTACTGCTTTATAGCAATATTGAAGGGTACTGATAACCGTTGGGGCATAATCCACATTCTATATACCAGTGTTATATCCTGCTTTTTATTCCACATTCATGACGATTTGGCACAAGGTGTAGATCTGGCCTATAACAAGCAAGCACTTTCATCAGATGTTGGCTGTGACAGCTTGATGGCAAACCTAGGTTTGTTGCAATGCAGTGTTCAAAATGGGCTCACTGCATTTCTGCGGAATTCTACAAACACATTCAGAAACTCAGGCAGGATTCAATCCTAAGTGCAGAGCTGTCTCATTCTAGGAGATGTTAAAACTGGGGAAGGATGGAGTTAGAATCAGGACCTCTACTAATAAGGGAAAGAATGCCTGGAATGCTGCAGGAAAATAAAACAGATGAAGAGGAAGGCTGTGCATTTCCTCTTCAGGCATCACGACGCCTCCGTTCCGCCATTAATCTTTGATTTGGTCATGCTTCTCTATTCTGTGGCCTGGAGCAACCCCACCCGGGGCCATTCTTTCACAATCCATCGAAGAGTCTTTAATTGAGCCTCGGCTCTCTTGGGTGTGCAGTTCTTTGCCTTTGTTGTGAAACAAAACTTTCTGATTTCATGGGAAAGAAGAAAGTTTGATGCAAACTGGAACCATTGTTGGCCAAAACATTTATGGCCAAAAGGAAATCTCTCTCTACGGGCACAGAAATTGAAATTGGCTTGGCCCACTCCATACTCTGAGTCCCAGGTTGCCCTTTTGTCCATCATGGTAGCAAAAGGCCCTTTCTTAGTATTGCATGGTACATGTACCACTATCATGTCTCTACAGGCAGATGGAATTGTCAAGTGGTTATGCTTTGCTTTCATGACCATATTTACACAAGAAACGACAATGCATTCCCCTGTCAGCTTGGTGAGGTTAAGACACTTCTGTCATTTTGGGTTTCATACTGTTCACTACCATATGGATAAACAACCTGATGCCCTCCAGATGTTTTGGACTACACTTCCCATAACCTCTGACTGTTAGTCCAGTTGGCTGGGGCTGATGGGAGTTGTTGTCCAAATCATCTGACAGGCACCAGGTTGCCTAACCTGTAAAATGCAGTGACATCAGCTTAGATGGTTCAACAAATTAATGGGGAGTAGCTCTATCAGAGCTATTAAGTATCATAGTTAATATAGTTACCCCTTTTTAAAAATAGACAGTCAAATATAATGTAGGTACCTGTTTTGTAAATCTAGCTCAAAACACATTTTAGTCAAGTTATTGGCTATGACTAAAAATGCATAACGTATTTAATGTAGGATAGTTCCAGAATTCAGTGAAATTTCTTTGGAATGAATGTTTAGAAAACATTAACTTAGGATACTACCTATATAAAATCAGGAGGAAGTAAGATTAACCTGATTGGTATGGTGTGGAGAAAGTGGACAGGGAGACTCCCCCACTCTCATAATACTAGAACCAGGGGTCACCTCATGAAGCTGATTGATAGGAACGCCAGGACAGATAAAAGGAAGTGCTTCTTCATACAGCACACATAGTTAATCTGTGTAATTCACTACCAAATGCCACCAATTTGGATGGTTTAAAAGACAAATTCTTTGAGGAGAAGGCTAATAATGGTTACTAGTCCTGATAGCTATATGTTACCTCTAGTATGAGAGGGAGTATGCCTCAGTTGCTGGGAAACATGGGTGGGAGGGTGCTGTTGCACTCATGTCCTGCTTGTGGGTTTCCCATGGGCTGTTGGTTGGGCACTGTGTGAACAGAATGCTGGACTAGATGGACCTCGGCCTGACCCAGCACGGCTCTTCTTATTTTCTTAAGTTCTTAGGATACAGTGGTCAAATGTAACCTTTTTTCCAATGTGCAAGCAAAGGCCCTCAAATCCTTGGCAACAATGACAGCAGGACTGAATTAAGAGCAGAGGAGGAGGAGGAGAATTCACGTAGGGAAGACCTGCTTCAGTACATTAACAAAATGACAAAACCTGCAAGCAAAAATTTTAGGACTGTTTGAGATGATGATGATGATGATGATGATGATGATGAAACAAAACATCTGTGTGGACTAGCATAAAAGGCATTAGATAGCACTGATCTTTAGAGAGGAAAAATCAAAATGGGTGAGGAAATGTGAGTGACAAAAGCTTTCTTCTGCTCACATGCCACACACAGCCTCTGGGTAGCTGTGATTAGCTCTGTAGGAAAGCCGGGTGTTTTCTTTTGCCCTGAGAAACAAGTCAAAGAAAGCTGCAGCCTGCCGTGAGGTAGAAAGGACACTGCTGTGCTGTTCTTCCCTTGTATTCTTCTTTAAATAATAATAAAAAACTGAAGGTTTAATAAGAAGGGTGTTCCTTTCCTGAAAGTAAGAGAGAGGGAGAGGGAGAAAGACTGTAAACTGTCCAAAAGGGCCGTGAGAAAACAGGAAGCTCCGAAAAGTACAAGAGAAAGCAAGATGAAATCTATTTGCAGGCCATTCCCTGGGGACAGGCAGGCCATTGTTATGCGAGCAGTTCGTACAGCTATATCCTTCCTTCTGCTGAGGAGGAGTGTGGTGCCAAAAAGAGGCTATCTGGTCATTGCCTTAACTCGCTGAATGCCAGCCAAAGAGGCTTGACAGAGCCCAAATATTTCATATGGTTTTGTTTTTCTTTCTTTTTTCAGTCAGGCGAAAAGGGTCTGGTTCTCTGCTCCCTCAAACACAGGCTTCACTCTTAATTTCCTTCTGATTTACTCATTCATTTGTTTGTTCTGTCAATTTATTCTATGCCCTTTATTAACAGGCCTCTCAGGATTTAACATGAACGTGGTGCAGGGAATAAAATTAGCCAACTAATTAGATTAATTCCTGAAACCGAGGTGTCAGGCACTCTCCATAAATTTTGACAATTTAACATGGCAAAAGTGGTTGTTAGATCAGTGCCTTTCTCCTCCCATAGATAATTTGACTGATTAATTAGATTCCAGTACTGCTTTGTCCATAAGGCTTGCAGCAGCTTAAAATGTACAGAATCCCCCCCCCCCCCACACAAGTATTACAACAATGGGATCCCAATTCAGTCTTTCTGGAGGGCCACACTCCCTTTCCCTGACCCCACCCCCTTTATTTTCCCCATTCCTGAAATGCTTCTCCTAAGGCTTTCTTACTGGCAGTAAGAGCTTTAAGCTAAAATAGGCTGGTATTGCTGGTATTTTGGCCTTGCTCTTTTTTTGCCTTTGGCCCTGCCTTTTTTTGCCTGCAGCTCCACCCACTACTGGAATGCAAACCCCAAGAGGGTTTGCCTTTGGGTTGAAAGAAGTTCACATCCTGGTATGAGGGTCCAGATGGGTGTTTTGCTACACAATCATAGCCTCCAGGCTTGAGGAGGCCCTGCAGGGCCGGCCCTACCATGAGACAGAGTGAGGCAGTTGCCTCAGGCAGCAGTTGCTGGGTGGTGTCAAAGGGGCAGCAGTGATAGACTCCTAGTTGTTTCCTTCTGTGGGAAGAGAGCTGTGTGTTCCAGGCATCCTGCCCTGGACCTCAAAGTTTGCCTCTTGCTCTCAGGTGGGGTAGAGGAAATTGTCTAGTCACCAGTGTTGATGTAAGATTCAATGGCCATTCCAGTTGGCTTTAGTAGGTGGAATGGGGGATGCTATCTTGTTCTTTGCCTCAGGCAAAAAAAATGTCTTGGTCCAACCCTGGAGCCCTGGCAAAGTGCCTTTTGGTGGACCTCATTCTCCATCAGTGGGCTGTGCTGGCCTTGCCAGTAGCAAATAACTTTGGTGACAACAACTCCCTAAGCAGCAGCACCAGACAGTTGGGCCTATTCGCCACATAAATTTTGCACAACATTAAGGTGACCATATGAAAAGGAGGATTAGGCTTCTGTATCTTTAACAGTTGTATAGAAAAAGGAAATTTCAGCAGGTGTCATTCGTATGCATGCAGCACCTGGTGAAATCCCCTCCTTATCCCAACAGTTAAAGCTGCAGGAGCCCTGACTTCTTTTGTATCTGGTCACTCTAGTATAGCTCCTGCAGCTTTAACTGTTGTGATGAAAGAGGAATTTCATCAGGTGCTGCACACATACAAAAGATACCTGCTGAAATGCCCTTTTCTATACAACTGATAAAGATACAGGACCCCTGTCCTCCTTTTCATATGGTCACCCTACAACGTTCCTGACATAGCATTGCTCTCAGGTGTTTGTCAGAAGTGCCAAGCCAGGGGGGAAATGGTTCTGGTGAGCTCAGGACAAGCATCAGTTGTTGGCCCTGCCAGGGCTCTGGGCCAGATCTACACCAAGCAGGATATGACACGTTGAAAATGTTTTGAAAACTGTATATGGAGTGTGTCCTGGGCCCCAACACTTGTCACTACTGTTATAAACCATTTTAAAGCAGTAGTGTAGTTCCTGGCCTGGAGTGTTGGCAGTTGTTCGAATGCGCCAGGTGCTGACGCCAACCCTGCACAAACCAGCCCCTCATATGCAAACAGCCCCAAAGTGTTTGAGTAGATATTGGAAGAGTCATTAACCTGGTATGTAAAATGCTTAGAGTTCTTAGGATATCAAGGAACATATGAATAAAATTAATAAAGAAAAACTACAAATAGGGTGGTCACTTATACATCGCCAAAATAGAGGCCAAAAAAGACACAAATTTGCATAAAATTTGCATGTGCTAATATATATGCATAGATACAAGTTTATAAACAATCATTATAATCTAAATAAAAGTAAAATACATCGCATCACCCTTCCCTACCTGGTGCTCTCCAGGTTCCAGAATTCCTGACCATTGGCCATGCTGGCTTAGAGCTGCATCTGGAGAACACTAGGTTGAGGAAGGCTGCATCACACCCTAGAGGGGAAGTTGTGACCAGGTGACCTGTGTGCCTACCTACTCAGTCTGTGTTCCAGGTGCTGCTAACTGATGATGGGAAGCTTCAAGGTAACCATATGGAAAGGAGGACAGGGCTCCTGTATCTTTAACAGTTGTATAGAAAAGGGAATTCCAACAGATGTCATTTGTTTGCATGCAGCACCTGGTGAAATTCCCTCTTCATCACAACAGTTAAAGCTGCAGGAGCCCTGCCCTCTTTTGTATCTGGTACTCTAGCAATACTACAGACATACAAATGACACCTGCTGAAATTCCCTTTTCTATACAACTGTTAAAGATACAGGAGCCCTGTCCTCCTTTCCATATGGTCACCCTATTTCAAGGCACCTGATGCTCTCCCTACCTTTATTAATTCCTTTATTACAGTTATATCCCACCTTCCACTGTGGAACCCAATGTGGCTACATGGAATTCCCAAACGGTCTCCCTTCCAAGCACTGGCCAAACCCAGACCTGCTTAGCTTCATCAAGATGGCTGCCTCATGTGCCTTCAGACCAGGCCCTGAGACCATCACCCCTGGGGCATAAGATATTAAAATATCTTATCCTGTGAGTGGCAGAGACTGATTAGAGGTGGCTTTAAAAGCCCTTTGCATAGATGTTGTGTACATAGAGAACTGTCCTCTGTAAAGTATGACACATGACCACCCTAAGTTACACAAAATGGAGACACAACATACAACTATGCAATCTCTGTCATATCAGGTTTCCCTCACATGAAGTAATCCTATTGCCACAGGCATGTGGAGAAAGTAACATAAGATTCAAGGAGTTCATTCCACTACCTGATGCCTGGGAGGCTCCATTCACACCATTTATCTCCCACCACCACCGTTTTTGAGGGAGATAAATAATGAAAGTGGGGCTTCTGTTGGACAGAGTGCCACTGATGTCTCAGCAGAGATTTCCTTCCTCTATCCTGCCATAGACAGAGTTTGTCCTGCCCAAAGGCAGGGTCGGGGGGACTGTTTGGTGCAGCAGATGTTAGCCAATATCCTGCTTGTAGCGGCAGCATTTCTTGTAGTGGGGGAACCATGGGAAATAACTGAGGACCAAGAGTACAAATAAAACAATATACTACGTGGCAGTAATGTTGAAGTGCTGACTGAATAGGAAACTAGTATAGGCATACACTCCACACGAAATCCACATGAATCTTGAATGGTTTTTCAATTCCTGTTTTTTACCTCACTGAACTTGTTAAACATTACACAAAGCAGTAAACTTCGAGAGGTGCTACCGTACATCCATTTGGGACTGCCCTTGCCCATGTGAAAGCACCCATTGTCACTAGCTGATGGAACATGCTCAGTTGCACAGCACTTAGGACTGGCCCTACAATTAGGCAGAGTGAGGTGGCATGCTGACGGGCAGGGTGTGGTGGTGAGTTGTTGAAGGACAGAGCTGTGTGTATGTTGTGTGAGCTACGCTATGCCACCTAAACTTGCATGCTCCCCTCAGGTACAGTGGAGAGTGCTGTCCCATCACCAATGTTGCAGTAAGATTCAATTGCTGATCTGGTTGGCTTTTGTACATGGAATGGGAGGGGACACCATCTTGTCGTTCCTCTCAGGCAGCCAGACATCTTGGCCCAGCCCTAACTGCACTGCTCACTACAACATTCCCCTTACGTTTAAGTCATGCTTTATATTCTGTCAAATTTGAAGGCCACAAAATAATAGCAGAAGAATTGTGTGGAAATGCACAATCGGTAATAGGCTCCTTTGCTTTTTTTAGCGGAGGAAATTTGGGGCAGATGTAGCTTGTCGCACTGTATACGACCATTGCCTGTGTTCAAACCACATCACTTTCCATATAGTCATGTTTCAACTGGAAGCCGTAAAATCAAGGCAAACCCAAGACGTTTGGCTACCTGAGTTGGGGCACCGAATGGCACCCTCTCCCCCAAATCAAGGTGCATAGTACCCAAGGTCAACCAAGCTATTTTGGCACCTGAGGTAGAAAATCCCACAAGCATCTCTCCCTCTCCCCTGGCAGTAGAACTAAAGTAAGAATAAATTAATAACTAATAATTTGCTGCCTGAGTCAGCTCCTTCCCTGGTGCAACCCAAAGTATGACTGATTATGGAATTGTTCAGACATAATGGAGATTTCACCAGTAATTCAGCTGCTTTCTGTTTCCAGTAACAACTCTTGAGAGCTGCATTCAAGCGCTGTTACCTTGATGTCCAAATCCAGGAACTTGGGGGTGTTCGTGGGTTAAAAAAACCCAAAGTTAACTCATGGCTTGTTAATCAACCCAAAGTTAACTCATGGCTGTTACATGAGCTATCCCTTGAATATTAAAGCCTCAAATGTAAACTAGTCCTAACTCTACTTCCTACTCTACTTATTGAATAAGGTATCTTCCCTTATTCAATAAGCAGGATTTTCATGATGGAGCTGGAGGGTAATGATTGACTTACAGTACAGTCCTAGACATGTCTATTCAAAAGTAAGTCACAGTCAATTCAGGTGTGCATATTCCCAGGTAAACAGGTATAGGGTTGAAGCCTTAGAGAAGGTGGCTGAGATATTGTTGGTGATGTAGACAAAGAGCAGGATTTCACCCACGTAGTATTCTTCTTTAGCTTGCCACGAGGTTTTGGCTATTCACATGAAAAAACTGATGCACACTCTTAGGAGATTAATTTTGACAAGACCATGCAGGTTAAACTGGAGTTTATGCTGTTTGAAATATGATGCCACCTCATCCAATTTTGTTAATATATTTCCTGCCTTAAGGTATAGGCATCATTTGTATTTTGTCCTGATAAAAACTGCAGCATGCACGGATTGATTCATGTGTTTAGCCGGTATATCAAATTGTTAAGCATCCTTGACCTCCCTTTGGGATGAAATGTGCTATGCAAATGTCAGATATATTTATCATCAGCAGACTAGCAATTACACTAAGAGCTATAAAAGTGCAATCTCAAGATGAAGAATAAAACTGAAAGGAAATAAAAAAGATAAAAGTCAAACATTCTGGTTTCAAAGCTTCTTCATTTAGGGTAAGGACATAAGAACCAAAGAAGAGCACAACAAGATGGTGTCACAGCTTCATCAGCCCCATTGGCCTTATGTCCAAAACTGGTAAAATATTGAAAAAGGATGTTACCATGCAAGTATTCTATTGTTTGTTCATCCCCAAACTGGCACCCTTCAGTTGTGTTGGACTACAACTCCCATAATTCCCAGCTGGCATGGCCATCATCCCCTGCCTCCCAGGAAGAATATCACGGAGACCAACCTGGCCCAAGAGAGGGCAGCTCTAGGGAGTTTGCTTCAGCCCTCCTTGCCAGGCAGGACACACAGTGCCAACTGAGAGTTCCCTGGGACTGGAGACTCTGGCCTCAACCATCGCCCAGAAAGCCAAAGGTCACTGGGAGGCTCATATCCTGCCTCTCCAGAAGAACGTCATGGCAAGAGGGAGAACAACATAGCCCCACACATTGGTTAGAGAAGGAACAGCTGTAGGGACCTTATTTTCACCCTTCTCTGCCAGAAAGAATAGCTATAGGAACTAAGAACTGGTGCTGAGCTTTGCTTCCCCCCCTCCTCCCTCCCAATCCATTTTTCCTTTTGTGTCATGTCTTTTTGATTGTAAGCCTAAATGCAGGGATTGACTTAATATTAATCTTTATAAGCTGGTTTTGGAGCCTTTTGTGGGGACTCAAGATGGGGGTTAAAATGATGTAAATAAATAAATAAATCTGGAGGGCACCAGGTTGGGGAAAGCTGTTCTAAACAATGAATCATATTACCTCTGTGCCTGTAGGCTCCACAGTGATGTATTAAGGTATTTTCCAAATTAACATTTCATCTCTCTCTCTCTCTCTCTATCTGTATGTATCTATACCTGGGCAGTACCCAGGTATGTCATTCTTCTAGTGCAAATGATGTTGCGCTAGCAGAGACTAATTTCCAAACCATACACATGGGGAGAATCCAACTAAAGTTATGTATGCGCAAACGTGCTTGTGCAATCTGTTATGCAACCACTTGCACAACCACTTGCACACTTACAAGTGTAATGCACAAGTGTTTGCACAACAGAAAGATTTGGCAGAGCTTTGCTGGCATTATTTGAGTTTGCGGAATGATTCCACTGGATACTGCCCTATGTGTGTGTGTATGTGTGCAGGCACTGCACACACACATTGTGTATATCATTCCTTGCATCTGTGATTTGAATGTAAATGTCAGGGACTCCAGAGCAGAGGGGCCTTGGGGTCTAGGAATGGGACTTTGCCTGGCAAATTGGCATGGCTGATGTGTGGCAGGCCTCAGAGCCATCATCATGTCTGGACAGGAACAGAGGTGTGCCATTTTGGCCACTGCAATTAATTGGCATCACTAAAATGTGGCACAGCTATTTAATTTTTTATTATACCTTTACCCCAGGGAGGGTGGCACCACTTAGATTTCCTACTAAGGCACTGAAATGTCATCTTAGTCATGAATTCAGTTATATTGGTGCTTAGATTTCACTTAAGTACGTACGCTACACCATCTTAAATAATCACAGAAGCTATAGGAAATCCGCAAAGAATTCTAGCTATGGGAATTATATTGTTTTGCTGCTTTGTTGTTTATTCTGCAAAATATAATGAATCCTTCTGCCTTACCCTGACACCTTATAAGGCAAAACCTGGGTACCATTTTGTCTAAATCTACACTACTGCTTTATACTGCTATTGAAGTGCACTGATAATGGTTGGGGCACAACCCACATTCCATATACTGCTTTCGTAGTGCTATTTCCTGCATTTTATTCCACAATCATAATGATTTGACACAAGTAGCAGCATCAGACGAGCATTTTATTGCTTGCTCTCTCCTGCCCAATTATGGATGTTTGTGTGACCTTCAGGTGACGACGTCCACCCCCATGCTCCTCTCGCTCATTTTTTCATCGCAAAATAGACCCCTTTTAATCCGTCTTTTTAATAAAATAAAATAAAATAAATGGTATGTGTCACCATTTCCTGCTGTGTGCAGGAAAAGCGGCGTGATATAAATGTCCCCTGAATGGGCCGCGTGGTTGTTGCTGCCTCCTCTTTCTCTCCCCATGTAAAGAGACCATCACTATTGTGGGACAGCAGCAGGAGGCCATAGTGATGGTAAGGAAATGCAAAATTCCACCATCTGATGATGCTCAAGGTGTAGATCTGGCCTTTGTATCATCTTCATTATTATTTAGAAGGTTTAAGATGCCTTTCTCAAAACAATAAAGACTCAAGAAAACTTAGAACAAAATTAAAACATACAAATTTTTAAAAAGCTAAAACAATTATCCACTAAAGTACCACCACTACATAAAACATCTGAAACATCAGTGACATCCATAAACAAGTCAACAGATGCAATAAAGAGCCCATCTTGATTGCCTGCCTGAGAAGCACTCACCTTACATTTGAAGGGCTTGACATCTGAGTGGACAATCATGTGAGCTTTGAGAGTCTGTTTTTGCACAAAGCTCTTGAAGCAGAGGTGGCATTGATAGGCCCTGATGTTGGTATGAATTAAGACATGTCTCTTCATATTGGCAAGTAGTGTGAACTCCCGGCCACAGATCCCACACTTGTGTTCTTTCACACCCTTGAAAAACATAAGAGCAAGGAAGAAACTGAAGAGTGTGGCTATTACAATTATTTATTTTTAATAGCAGTTCAACAGGTTCAACTTCTTCACTCTAGTGGGAAGAACATCTTTTGCTTGTATTCTCATTAAATATGCTTCTAGTCCTTATGTTGGCCATCAAATTATTAAGCAATGCAGTCCTGTTTGACATAGTTGGATGTCAAAGAGAATCCTGTATTCTAGTACCTAGAACCTGTTGGCAAAAAAGGGACCGTGAAGAATCCATTGCAGTTCCATCACGGGTTCAAAAATGGGTGCAAATGGTGGTAAGAGGGACGATTGTCACTTCATTGGATGACTGAGTATGGAAAAGATTTTTAACCAAAAGCACAAGAATAACTGAGATATCCATAGAGTCAAGACCATGCCAACCACACTGACAAATGAAGTCTTGTGTTTTTATGCTCAAACCGTCAATTAATTACATTTACTTTGATTTGTTTCCTAGATTATAGATGCTATTACATTTTTGTAATAGTGCAAATGGTACCAGTGCAGAAGGATAAACCTCATTATTATTGACTCCAAACATTCATACTTCTTTTATAGTAGTACTTAGGTAGGGTATCCATATAGAAAGGAGGACAGGGCTCCTGTATCTTTAACTGTTGTATTGAAAAGGGAATTTCAGCAGGTGTCATTTGTATGCATGCAGCACCTGGTGAAATTCCCCTTTCATCACAACATTTAAAGGTGCAGGAGTCCTGCCCTCTTGACCAGATACAAAAGAGAACAGGGCTCCTGCAGCTTCAACTGCTATGATGAAAGGGGGATTTCACCAGGTGCTGCATGCATACAAATAACACCTGCTGAAATTCCCTTTTCTATACAACTGTTAAAGATACAGGAGCCCTGTCCTCCTTTGCATATAATAACCCTAATTAGGTACTATTTCTTTTCCAAGCATTTCCAGGGCAAACAAATCTAAGTTGTAGGGGAATATAATGTTTATCTCCACAAAACTAATGTGATTTACAATGTAATAATAATAATAATAATAATAATTCATTGAACTTCAATAAAAGAAAATTACAGAGCAAGAGATGCAACAGTTTTATAATCACTTTTCATTATTTCGATAATGAATGTGTTAGTATTTTTCATGCAGATAGTACAACACAAATTATGAATTTTGCAGTGCAATCCTATACATGTTACTCTGAAGTATGTCCTTTCGAGTTCAATGAGGCTTATTCCCAAGAAAGTGTGCATAGGATTTCAGCCTTTAAAAGCAATCCTATACATCTTGCATCTGAAATAAATTCCACTTTGTCCTATTAAACTTACTTTTTTTGGTAAGTATGTTCAGCACTGCAGCCTTATGGTGCAATCCTTATACATGTCTACTCAGAAGTAAGCCCCATTGAGTCCTGTGGGGTTCAGTCCCAGATAAGCAGGTATTGGATTGCAGCTATTAGGTTGCAACCAGTGTTAGTCCTGTTTAGAGCAAACCCATTTTAAATTAATGGGTTTTTAGTTAGACTAACTCTTGGATAGAACTCTTAATGTCTGGACTTTTCTACATGAGGGATTTATTATGCACTCATGATTCATTACTCATGATTGCTTACGGGTTCTTTAGACAATGCCATGATCCTCCAGTTTCACTTCTAGTTTTTAAGACCACTTTCCCAGGTTTTTTTAGAGTGGGGAAAATTGAATACTATTTCTGAAAGCAAAAGAGAAGGTATTTTCCTACTTGTATAATTGCAATATTCCACTACAGCATAGCTCCATCCAGAGGTTATATGGAGGGAAAGCAGGGAAGGAAAAATTCTTCATGTAGAACTCAGATCTCAATTCTGTGACAAATCCGAAACTAGATCCAGCAATTAACAGCCTCATGTAGAAAAGCTCTCTGTCAGTTTACAAGTGCTTAAACAGGGGTGCATTTAGGGGCTCATCCACTCACAGACTTACCTTATGAGTCAAGGAGTGCTGCTTGAGGTGATGGGGTTGCACAAACTCCATGCCACATTCCGTGCAGATGTACGGGCGGATGTCCTTGTGTTTCATCATGTGGTTCTGAAGCTGGCTTGGGTACTGGAACGTCTTATCGCACTCCGTGCAGTTGTACTGTATTGGCCCTCGGTGGGTGGCCAGGTGCCTCTTCAGCTGTGCCAAGGTGGGGAAGTCAAGGCCGCACTCGATGCAAATGTTCTCCCGGCCGTTCTCGTGCTTGGCCTCATGGGCTTTCAACTCGCTGGGGTAGGCAAAGCCCCTCCCGCAGATCCTGCAGCTGTACGGTTTGACGTCACTGTGCTGCATCATGTGCCTCTTCAGGTGGCTGGTTTGGGTGAAGGCCTTGTGGCACACTTGACACTTATGAGGCCTGGTGCCCTGGTGGGTCAGCATATGAGTGTGCAAGTGGCTCAACTGCTTGAAAAGCTTGCCACAACGAGAGCAAGCGTGCGGCTTGATGCCGCTGTGGCCCAAAATGTGGGTGACCAAGTTGTACTTGGAGGTGTACGACTTGTCGCACATGGGGCACTGCCAGCGCCTTTGTTCCCCTCCAACGTCAACGTAGTAGCTGTCGTCAATCTGAATGTTCACATCCACCCTTTCCACCTTCTGCTTGTTTTCGGCTTGTTCTCCTAGCTCAGACCTCCTGAAAGGCAGCTCTTGGGGCTTTTTCAGCGGGAAAGGGTTTCTGAAATGAAAATCGGGGGGCATAATAAAAGGGAACATCAGGGTAGAGTGAACTTTGGGATAGTACGGGTAGGAAGCCTGCAGAAATGGTGGGGGGCCAGGCCAGAGCACGTTTGGCTTTATCGGTTCTTCCTTAACAGGGTGTGCTCCAAAGTGTTCCAGCGTTCTGTAGAACTGAAAGCCGAGGTTACACAGGTCAATCATGTGGGCGTTGTACTTTGGCTGTGTGTGGTGGGGCTGGAATATTAAAGGCAGGCTGGGAGGGCCTTCAGGGGCGTTGTCTTCAGATCTGTGCAGTGGAGACGTGGGATCTCCTGGCGGGACGGTGGAAGGCATTTTCGTGGGCATGCTTTTACGCTTACGAGACCCCCCTTCAAAGGACCCCTGGAAGTTTGGTAGCTCTGGGGGAGGCCCATATCCAAACTGGGCAAGTCGTGTTCTGAACTCTTCACTGAGGGGAGATGCTAGGTCTGATTTCCCAACACGGTCCAAGCAATGTGGATAGGGAAAGGAATGCACATCGTCCATATTGCAATGGGTGTCCTCTTTCTTCATCGTGTTGAATTCCTCTTGCATCATCTAGCCTCCTGCAAAGAAAAAAGTAATACTTTTAAAGCTTTTCCCGTCCTTGCTCACTAGGCCTTAAACATATTGGGTGTTGCTGGGCAGTGTTTAAGTGGGATCTCCAGAATAGGGATGGTCATCACAGGGAAGTCCCAACTGGAGGCCCGACTGGTCCCGACACTGGTTTTGTTTCAGCGCCAAGTTAAAACATGGCTTTTTATTAAAGCTTTGAAGGCTAAAATTCTCCAAGGTTGCACATGGTTTTAATTGTTCTCATTGCTTTTAAACTTTTCTACTGGTTTTAGTTTGTTAATGACTTAATATATTTTTAGTTGTGTATATTTATTGTTTTACATTGCTGCGTTTTTATCCATACACTGCCCTGAGATCCTAGTGATTAGGGTGGGATACAAATGTTTTAATAAAAAAAAAAAATATCCAGCCCATTTGGAGGTCATTGGATTTACCCAGAGCCCCCAGGTTTGGTTGCATTTGTAAGCCAAGCCACAGGCTTTTTCCTGAAATCTGAGGAATATTTAGTTTTCCCCAACCCTAAAATTGCCATTTCCTCAAGATGGCACCCACAGGCGCCATTTGTGCAACTTAGATTCTCCAATGTGGTGCCCGTGAGTGCCATCTGCACAAAGTTTGGCCACAAATTGCACAAATTTGCATCATTCACACAAATTATGGTTGCAATCTGAGCAAAGTATGCAGATTTGAGCAATTTGAGCCCAAAATTTGTGCAAATGTTTTTTATGCAAAAAATAATAATTTGTGGAAATTTCATTAGCTGACCCAACTCATTGCACACTGAGTTGAGCCAGTTGGCAGAAGACGGAACAGAATCTGAGGAGTTAAGCCGATAAAAGCTTCTCTTATACACTGAGTGCCCTTACCCCGCCCTCCACATCCCTAGGATTAAGATGCAAATCTGTCTTTCAGTCCATAGGCTGATGCGTCTAGGTAGACTTAATCCTTGGCCCCTGGTGCTACAGAAATTGTTTGTAGCTTCAATAAAAAATCTAGCAGGGCTCATATAAGATAAACTAGTACTCCTGTACACCATGTAATCCATTAGGATTTTAATTATTTGTATGGTTTTATATGTTATTATTAGCTTCTGTCATAAAGGATCCTGTCTAGAGCTCATTTATTTCTTTTTCCTTAACTCTGTTTTTGGTTTAAGAGACCTTTGTTAAGGAATATTTTATATCTTTTGTTCTTTGTACACCATGAGGGGTTTCAGATGAACTCCCTCATGCCTTTATTTGACAGTCCTCTATTTGAAGGGCAGTAAGAGGACCCTCCTCTATTTTGAAGGTGACCTCTGTTTGGAGGATTGTCCAGTACAGGTCCAGCTTAAAGATAAAGACCCATCAGAAGGAAGAGCTAGGCCTTCAAGTTGCTCACCAGCAGCACCAGGACAGCGGACTGAGCAAAGCACACAAGACACAGGCACAGGCTGCCTCTACACGAGATGTTTAAAGCTCTTTGAAGTCTCATTAAAATCTTTACCTCTACAAGAGCGGAGCGCAAATCGGGAGTTGAGGCGCGTTATCTATCCAATTATGCGCATTATCGAATGCGCGTTAATTAGCGAGTTTTAATTTACGGTGGGAGTAAGAGCGCCTTATGTCCGTGTAAACAACTTTCTGAGGAGACGCATTAACGATCAGGGGGTTGGACTGTGGTCGTGATGTCATACATAGAACTGCCCCTTCGCTGAGAAAACCTCCCACTTTTTGGTTTAGTTTTATTTCCTCTCTCCTCCTGGCAACTTCCTCCTTGTACTCCGTCTCTCTGGATGGAAGCTCCAAGAAGAGGTGACCCAACGTGAACCAAAAATAAAGTTTCTTTGAAGTATCCTGATGAATATTTTTAACATGGAGACACGGGGCCAGATGGAGGTGGTTTTATGAGAAGTAAAGGGGGTAGGAAGGATGAGCGGATCTGTGCATAATTAGCCATCAGCAGACATAACTTCCCCTCGCTTCTTGCTGGGTTCCTAAGCTGAGTTGTGTGTGTGTATGTTTTACAATTGTTGAGCTCGCTGGGAAGAGGAGGGGGAAGGAACGAAGCAGCATCCCCCTGTCTGTTTTGGCGTGTGTGTGTGTGCGCTCGGCACATTCCCATTTACTTCTCAAATGGCAATCGGGTGAAGGAGGGGGGAAGGTAGCCGAACATGTTAATCAGCTCATTCCTTTCAGGTAATCTAGGAAACCAAAGGCGGGAGATTCTGGTGGGCGGGGAGAATAAAGGGAGGGAACTGGTTTAGGGAGTTTCTCTGGGACAAAGCGCATTACTTTCAGCAACATTTGCATGCGATTATCAGCATGTCAAAAACGTTAAAATGCCTTTCATACAGCCGGTAATGCGATTCAACGCCTCCCATGTATAGGGATTAGGTGTAAAAGCGCTTCCGAGAAGACGCGCATAATCAGCCAACCAGGCGTCAAACCGAAATCTTGTAGAGGGGGGCTCAATTTGGACGACACGATAATCAATGGTGGGGTAATAATCAACTTTACAGTTGTTCATCTAGGGGGTTCTCCCCACACAACATGGTAATAAATAATCAACTGTGGTGTGGATTAGGATCAGCACTGAGTTGACTATGGCAGCGTTCGGATAACACGATAGTCAAAACAACTGACGATTGTTTCCCCCACACCAGTTGTTTATTGTGTCATCCGAATTGAGCCACAGTCTTCCCCATTATGGTGAGATGTTTTCTATTAAAATTATAATCATTATTTTAAAATTCGCATCTCTCTGTATAAATTAGCATATGTAAATTTTATGCAAATCAGTGCCCTCTCTTTCATGATGTATTTCCTCTTTTTTTTAGAAATGCACAAGTGGCCACCCAACATGCATTAAAACAATGACTGTGGGGTTTTGAGCAGTAACACTTAACATTGCCAACACATCTGGAAAGCCCCAACAACAACAATATATGTGCCAACCATGCCCCACCCTCCCCCAGCTGCACATTTGGTGAGCATGAGAAGGAGTGCTAAGCACATAACGACATACAAGCATCAAGGTCCTCCATGCAAGGGGACATCCTGGTGGGCTCAGCATCACTCCCCCCCTTTGCACAAAGTGTGTAGGGTCCTCAAATGTGCAGTCAGTGGGACTCTGTGACCAGAACATGTGGCAGTCGGAAGCTTGGCCAGTAGGAAGCTTACACTCATCCTCAATGCATCATGGTATGTCCATCTGGATATTCACCCCTATCCAAGCCCAGCTATCTCAGCCACTGCTCAATTCTTTCCCATGACACCAACTAGGCTTGGCAGGGGACCCCGCAGGGCCGGCTTTTGGGGTAGGTGTACTGGGGTGCTTGCCCTGGGCACCGACTCAATGGCTCAGTGTTTGTTAAACATACTGTCTGCAGTGTGCTAGGGTGGTGAAAAAAATCTGTGTCTTTAACCTCCACCCCCCCCAGCCCCCCAGCCCCAAAGTTCTACAATACTAGACATTTTGAGCACTAACAACAAAAAATGAACTTCATCAATTAGCTTTAAAGTATGTTTCTGTTCCCGTTTCCAGTTGGATATCATTTCTTCTGGATAGAAGTCAGCAGCATGCAACTTTCCTTTGCTGGATTTTGCAGTTCTGTATAAGCCATACAACTTGGCAATGTTGCAAAATGGACGGAGGCTGGGCTCTGAAGGGACTGCTTGGCCTGGCCTGGACACTCGTTGTTATGGGGCCAACCCTGGATTCCCGACCCTCAGTTTGTGTATTGTTCCTGCAGACCCAGCATGACATATCCATCTCCCAGAACACAGGGTTTTGCTTCTACAGCCCTGGCACCTGCTGCGGTAGAAATGGAGCACCTCCTGCCTTAATTAAGCACAAGATGTGTCCCAGTAAAGGCAGGTGCAGGTTCCCCTGGAGGCAGGGACAGAGTCTAGAGCAAAGACTAGGGTGGCCAACATGGGGAGGTTTTATGCTCAGACGTTCTCATTTGGAAGCCTTCCCTCTTGGCTCAAGCAGCGCCTGCTGGGGCTGATTGGAATGGCATCTGATGGGAATGGGTCAGGCATAATAACCAATGCACAATGCAAAGCAATGCATGTTCAGTGAATGCCCTGTGCATAATAGTACCAGCCGCTGCCACATTCCTCTTATCAAAGGACAAATCTCCACATGGAGGCAGATCCGTCCACTTTCCCACTGTTAGGGTGCCCAATGACACAACCACCTCCTACAAAGCCTTAGGGTGCATGTGTCAATCAAAACGTACATTTATGCTGATGACAAAAAACCAACAACCATACTGCTTTCGACTTTTCTTTCTCTCATTTTTCCCTCCTGGTGATGCACCTTCAAATTCTGCCAACCAGCCAACATAATAGTATTCTGGTCAGGCCTATAAAATTCATATTAGTTGGAATCCTAGGAAAAGATGCATTGGTTGACAACGCTGGTCCCAAAAGAAGGATGGAAATATCCCAAAGCACTTTTACTCCTCTTCCACAACCTGTAGTTTGGTGGTAGAGCTCATCCTTTGCATGCTGAAGGAACCATGTTTAATCCCCAGCACCTCCCCTGGCCAACAATCCCCCTTCCCCACTGAGAAGCTGTAGAGTTTCTGCAAATCAGTGCAGACTAGCCTTCTTTAACCAGGTGCCCTCTAGTTGTGTTGGACAGCAACTCCCACAATTCCCAGCCAGCTCCCAACTCCCATAATTCTCAGTGGGAATTATGGGAGTTTCAGTCCAACACACCTGGAGGGTACCTGGTTGAAGAAGGCTGGTGCAGACCATTCTGAGCTCGGAGGCCCTAAGATTTGGCTCAGGGTAAGGGAGCATCCTATCTTCCCATATGTTAATTTGCATGGCCCCTGTCAGCTGACTAAGAGGCAGACAGCGAGGGCGAGGGCTGAAATAACTCTGCCGGTGCCCTGAATTGAAGCCATCTGCCTATGCCCTTCAGAGTCTGGGTTCTGCTGTACTCTCTCCAACAATTTAAATCGAGCCTGGAGTGTGCATTAGCTTTTTGGCCTAATGTATAATGTCCATTGAATGAATGTGCATTTAGTATAAGAATCAATAGCGCAGCATTTGTACTTACATTAATTCATCTCCTATTTGCCAAATCTGCTTTAAATGCATCTGCACAGCCTCCAGCAAGCATTTGTGTCTAAGGGATGGAAAGATAGAGAACAATAATGCTTTAAACTGTTACAGTGAGAAGATATACGAGAAGACAGTGATGTTGAATTCAAAGTTCTGTTGCCATTTTCTGGTGCAAAGTCGGAAGCAATCACATTGTCTCAGGACACAGTGTGCTGACTGGAATAATATATTTGTTTATTATATTTGTAACAAAGGATTTGTGTGTGTGTGTGTGTGTGTGTGTGTTGTGGTAGTTGCTCAAACAATGCTACAATGTTAAAGAGGCTAGTGCCTGTTTATCCCTTGCTAAATTTGAAATTTTATTTATTTATTTTTTCATTAAAACATTTATATCCCACCTTATATCACGAGGGTCTCAGGGCGGCGTACAGATAAATCATATATATATATATATATATATATCTCTCAGAATAATAAATATACAATTCTAAAACAAATAAAACCAATAATATGCTAAAACCAATACAAAATTGCATATGCTAATGCAAATTCTTCTTCCACATGTCCCATCCCACACACCATCCCCCCCCCAAATTGGTGCCCCCCAGATCTTTTAGACTACAATTCACATAATTCCTGTCCATTGGTCATGCTGTCTGGGGATGAAGTCCAAAACCTCTGGTGGCCACCTGATTGGGGAAGGCTGCCATACCCAGACCAGGACCACAGAGGGAGGCAAATGAGAGAGTACACCTCACCCCCCCCACCCCCAGCATGGTCTTGACAAAAGTTCCCCACTCCCAGAAGCTGCTATTTGCATTGGGAGGGAAGCCTCCATTGATGCCAATGGAAGCTTCCCTTGCAATGGAAATAGCAGCTGGAGAGGGATTTTTTATGAGAATCATGGCAGGGCAGGGGGGGAAGTTGGGGAGAGGCCAGAGAGTACTGGTAGAGCACCTGCTTTGCATGTAGAAGGTCCCTGGTTCAATTCCCAGCATCTCCTGGTGGGGCTAGGAAAGAAACTCTGGAGAGGCACTGCCAGTCAGTATTGACAATATCAGGCCTGGTGGCCCAAGTGTCTGACACAGCTTCCTCGGTTCTGCATCCCCACACATCCTGTGGTCATAATGCTGCCCAGCCTCTCCAGAGGTTCTATTTACATTTTTTAATGTGCATGTTTGCATTTATGCAGTTAACTTCGTGTTGAGTTTGGCTTGCTAGATAGGCTGTGCTTCATATTGCATACAGAACATGGCTTTCTTGGTCATGGCTCCCAAATTATTGAACAACCTGCCCAAAGAGAGTTTCCTGGTTACCTCTTTGTCTTCCTTTTCTCTATGACTGTTTAGACAGTAAAAACATCCTACATCTCCCAGCATTCCCAGGCAGCATGGGTGGCTGGGGAATGCTGGGAGTTGTCAGGCTTTTTACTGTCTAAAGACTAAAGTAATTTCTTTCCCCACACTAAAAATTCCTAAATGCATTTTTCTTATAAGGAAGACACTCCAATCTCTTGATCTTTTGATTGCTCTTTCAACAGCTTTCCAGCGGTATTATATCCTTTTCAAGATGGGGCCATCATAACGGTACACAGTATTCCAATTGTAACTGTACCATAGGGTTGGTTTTTTATATATACAAAGCCATTATGATAAAGTCATATTTCAATTTCAATTTCTTTCCTAATGATTTCCATCAGAGTTTGAATTTTTCATTGCTGCTGTGTGATGAATCCATGTTTTAGTGAGCTGTTGACTACACCCCCAACATCTCTTTCATCTAAGCCAATGCAGACTGATTTAACATTGCAAGCCTACTTTTTTATTTTACTAACTTATTTGAGCAAATGTTAATCAAACAGGTCTATAATTTCCTAGCTCCCCCTCCCTTTCTTTAAAACAAACAAACAAACAAACAAACAAACAAACATAATTGGTATTAGACAGGCTGCCCTCTAATGCTCTAGTAAGAAGACTGATCTTAACAATATTGTTAACAATTCAGCATTTTCACATTTAAGTCCTTCAGGGCACAATCCAATGAGTCGCACCCTGGGTACTCATGACCTTCCAAACTCCAATGCTTAGAAGTATCCAGTGCAGAGCAGGAGATGCCTTTTGCCTCCCTCTCTGCATTTTAGCTAGGCAAGCAATTTTGCCAGTCTAGCAGATGCTGGGGATGGCTGTGGCTGGGTTGTAGCCCCACATCCCCAGGGCTCCTACCCCACCCCCCAGGAATGCCTCCTTTTCCCCAGATCCACACTCTGTTTTGCAAGTGTGGTGAGGTAGCCATTGCAGTTCCCTCCACACCAGCTCCACGGGGGAGGCAGAAGAGGTGGGAAAGTGGTTTCCTGTCTATGAGCTCAGAGCTATGTTTACCAGCTTGGAGCCAAGAAACTGAAAAATCCTATGTCCCCTCCCCGCAACGCTGTCTAGGTGACATAGGCTTGCTCCCTTAAACACTCTTGGGTGAATGCCAGCTCTCCTCAGTGTCCTCAGATCTGCTCTTTGATGTCCTTTCATCCAGTTAACTTTGTTCTATCAGACTTTGTCTGCTTTTTTATTTTTCTCATTTGGGTGAGTATTCCACTTTTTAAAGGAAGGCTTTTATGGCTATTTAACCACACTGGCATCCTCATGGGTTTGTTCATACTTTTTCTGATATATAGGATTTTATTGGAGCCACTATTATAACAGTTTTAAATAACCACAAAACTTCCTGAATGAATTTGACTCCTCTGACTCTCTCCAACTTCTTTTTAATAAATCCGCAAGAAATCCCCTTACTACTGAGAAATTCCCTTTTCTTAAAAGAAATGTGATAGTGCTGGACTTTCTAGGAAATTTTACATAAACAAAAAAATTTTCAAAGCCGTTTATATCTCAAAGCCATTTGCCAACACTGACATCTCTAACCAGATCCTGGGCATCATTGAATAGTAGATCAAAGTGTTATCTTCCCTTATGTCAACTCCATGAGTTTGAGGGAAAGTTCTTGGGCACAAGTAATTGCAGGGCAAGCCTAAACATGTTTTACTCATGTAAATGTGCTTAATCCATGTGCTTAATATAATTTACTCCTTGATACATGAGTTTAGGGAAGCAGCCTTGTTTTATCAACCATTGCTGTCTTGTTATTATCTAAATATAATAACTTAAATATAAAATTTAAATATAAAATTTATGCAACCAATCTGAAGATAATTGAAGCCATCAGGTTTTGTAACACAATCTTCTTTACTTTTGACTATTCCCGATTTTCTTTCTCTGTCTCTTGATCACCACTAGAATTTTGCTCAAGACAGTGATAGTATGCCCCCCCCCCCCAGTACTGTACATTACTATTTTGGCATGGTGTTTCTACCCACAGATATTCTGTGATTTGCAGCACTTACTAGAGAGTAAGTTCCATTGAACTGAATGGAACATCTGAGTTGATTCTGTTGGCACTGTGAGTTCATTTCTCCCAACATGTCAAGGTTACTGCACTCAGTAACATATTTTGCACTCTGATATATTGAGCAACACCATCGCCAGTGCAACCTGCTTTCTGTAGATTTTATATCCTTGAATAGCTGCATCCCATTGATTCTCACCATTCCACTGAATTTCTGAGATGCTCACTGAATCTGTGCTAAATTAGACTTTAATTCAGTCTAATTTGGCTTCTACTGTATATTGGCTAAAGGTATAATATCACATCCCAAAAGAATTAATAGGGACAACATATAGGATTTTCTACTATATATTTATAACGTTCTGCTATATATTTATAGTAGAATCTCCTATCTAGGAACATAGGAAACTGCCTTATACTGATGGACATTGGTCCATCTAGCCAAGGGTGCCTCTACAAGAGCGATTTAAAGCTCTTTCAAGGCGCATTACCAAATTTACCTCTACAAGAGCGGAGCGCAAATCAGAGGTCCAGGCGCTTTTTATCTCCGGTTATGCGCATTATCGAATGTGCGTTAAATAGCGACTTTTAATTTACCGTGGGAGTAAGAGTGCCTTATGTTTGTGTAAATAACTTTCTGAGGAAGCGCATTAACGATCAGAGTGGGCGGACTGTGGTCGTGATGCCATGCATAGAACTGCCCCTTTGCTGGGAAAACCTCCCACTTTTTCATTTAGTTTTATTTCCTGTCTCCTGCTGGCAACTTCCTCCTTGTTCTCCGTCTCTCTGGATGGAAGCTCCAGGAAGATGAGACCCAACGTGAACTGTTTATTTTAACTCCCCTGATGGAATATTTCGTTCATGGAGACACGGGGCCAGATGGAGGTGGTTCCACAGAAAGCAAGGGGGTTGTTAGGATGTGCAGATAATTAGCAATCATCCCCTCGCTTGCTTGCTGGGGTCCTGACATGAGCTGCATGTGTGTGTGCGTGTGAATGTTGTACATCTTCATAACGACAAAGTAATACTGAGAAGGGAAGAAGGGGAAAAGGTTGATCTCGCTGGGAAAATAAGGAGGATGATGATGGAACGAAGCAGCTTCCGCTGTCTGTTTTGGCGTGCGTTTGTGCGGATCTCTACTCTCTCGCTCTCTCCCTCTTTGTGGCAAAAGTAGGGGAGAGAGGCAGCTGAACAGGTTAACCAGGTGATTACCGGCAGGTAACCCCAGGTAACCAAAGGTGGGAGATTCTGGTGGGAGGAGAGAAGAAACGGCAGGAATCTGAAGGGGCAGTTCCTCCAGGAAAAAGTGCATTACTTTCAGAACTATTTCCTTGTCCGCGCCTCGTGATTCTCCACATGTAAACAACTTTAAAGCGCTTTCCAGAGAGCCCATCATGCACTTCGACACCTCTCGTGTATAGGTATTAGGCGTAAACGTGCTTATCAGGAAATGCGCATAATCGAGGAACCAGGCATCAAAGCGAACTCTTGTAGAGGGGACCCAACTATGTCGACACTGACTGGCAGCAGTTCTCCAGGGTTTCAGGCAGGATTCTTTCCTTGTACTAACTGGAGAAGCCAGGGATTTAACCTGGGACCTTTTGTATGCAAAGCAGGTGCTTATCACACTGAGCTATGGACCCTCTATTTTATCTCTCTGTATTAATTCTTTTTGCACATGATATTATGATACGATTGGCTTTCTCCATTGTCTCTACATGCTCATTATTAACTTCTGTCCTCTCTCAATGTGAGATCACAGAACATTTAGATCATTCTCCTTCTCTCCACCCCTAAAGAAAATACACTTTGTTCTTTCAAATAGCTTCTGAGGTCATGGCCTAATCCACACCAAGCAGGATATAGCACTATGAAAGTGGTATGAAAGCAGTACATAAAAGGCAGGAGCCACACCAAGCAGGATATAGCACTATAAAAGTAGTATGAAAGCAGTATATGGTATGTGCCAATGGGCCCCCACAGTTGTCAGTGCACTTCAATACCACTATAAAGCAGTAGTGTGGCTCCTGCCTTTTATATACTGCTTTCATAGTGCTATATCCTACTTGGTGTAGATCTGGCCCTTGCTTTTACTCATTCCTGCAACTTTACAGTCTTTTATTTGTTTATCCTCAAAACAACCATGTTATGTTGAGGTCCTAATTCACAGATAGCTACAGAATGTTGGAACCTAGCTTCCCTGGAGCAGTGTGTCATGGCCTGGTTTTCCTTGGTACCAAGTCAATGCTTTGCAATATAATAAGGTCACTGAACAAAAAAACAGAAGCTACACCCAAGTCTGCACTCTTTCAGGGCAAAATAAACTAAATAGTGGAGACAGAATGTAATGCAAGATTTTCTAACTTCACCTGCTGAAACAAGATTTCAGGGACTTTATAACTGGCCTTTCACTGGGCTGTTGTGTGCAGACTTTTCATCCAACCCTTGTGCCCCAATGCATGCATTGTGCCCCAATGACTTTTCATCCTACCCTTGTGCATGCCATCTCTTTTGCTAGATCAAGAACAGTGCTTGGGGATCACATGCTGATGCCATTTAGCCTTGCATTGTGCAAATGGCAATTTGACCCTCACTTTGCTGTATGTAGGGCCAACTGAAGACATTTTGCTGCCTGAAACGATGGGCAAGACGGCACCCCAATCCCATTCCATGTATAGAAGCTACTTTCACTGTACAGCTAGTAAGATGATGAAGTAAAGGAATGTGTTATATGTGGGAGGTGTGCAGATAGCCCAGGATATTTACACTATACATCCCTAGTTCCCTCAAAAGGGCCAGTAGTGCTGGAGTGGTGAATTTTAAGGTGCAGGTACTCAACATGACAGTCCCATAGCCACATCCACAAAGAGAGTCTAGAAATCCAGCTAGATGTGTTGATCCATATCAACAAACCAGTTCTAGCAGTTTTCATCTCTAATAGGGGCAGGTCTTTTATAAAGCTATTGGGTCTTAATAGCCCATTCAAGACTAAGTCACCCCAAAATACTTCACATTACAAAAGGGAATTATATAATGTTGCTGGAAAAAGTAATTCCCACCCCACCTCAGCTACTGTAGGAATTGCAACTGAACTCAGAGGGAACCGGGAAATCTGAAAGGGTAGTGGTGGCAGACGATGTCAGCATAAAAAAGTGCTCATAAAAAGCGCCAGTGCCACATCCCTGTGAGCCCTGGCTGCACTACACTACTGAGTGCCAGACTGAGAGGAAAACAATAGAGTTCATAGAGAGAGCTGAGCTTACAGGAAAAGGCCATTCATTCTTGATGGCATTACCATATGAGGCTGCCTTATACTGGTTCCCTGGAGTCTCAAACAGGAGGCCAGATCTACACCTTGTGTCAAATCATTATGAATGCAGAATAAAAAGCAGGATATAACACTATGAGTTCCATCACACCAGTGTTTTATCGCACCTTTGTTCTGCCTTGTTTACTGTTTTGCCCCGCAATCCTCACACAATATCGTCCCTGTCCTGCAGTCATCTCGCCTCTTCCCCTCCATTTTCTGTGTTTTTCTAGGGTGGGGGAAAGTATTGTATTTTTTTCTCCATGCAGGATAAAACCACCCTTCCATCCCCATGTATTGTCATCCTTGTGCTATGTCACAGAACATCCCTTCTTGGGGTGGGGGTGTATTGAAGGGTGGTCTTGCTGATGAAAGAGGGAGGCGGGGCGGTTCTCCTCCAATGTGTAGAACTGCTCAACTGGGAAGGGGGAGGGAGGAAGAGAGGGCGCGCGAAGACCCCGCACAGAAGGGAGCATCATCAATGTCCAGCCGATGAAACGTTAAATTGTCTAAACACTAGACAACAAAACCAGAGGAGGGGCTGCCTTTGAAGGTGGTTCGGAAGCTGCAGCTTGTGCAAAATGCAGCGGCCAGATTGATAACTGGAACCAGTAGGTTCGAACATATAAGACCTACTCTGGCCCGCTTGCATTGGCTGCCTGTATGTTTTCGAGCCTGGTTCAAGGTGCTGGTTTTAACCTATAAAGCCTTACACGGCTTGGGACCACAATACCTGATGGACATGAACCTACCCGACATGAACCTACCCGAACACTACGTTCAACATCTAAGGCCCTCCTCCGAGTGCTTCCTCCGAGGGAAGCTCGGAGGTTGGCACCAAGAGAGAGGGCCTTCTCTGTGGTGGCTCCCCAATTGTGGAACGATCTCCCCGACGAGGCCCGCCTGGCGCCAACATTGTTATCTTTTCGGCGCCAGGTCAAGACTTTCCTCTTCTCTCAGGCATTTGGTAATATCTGAGGAGCCTGGGTTTGTTTTGTTTTGTTTTTGTAGTTTTTTGAAGTGTTGAAGTGGTTTTTAAATGTACAGATTGTGTGTATGTTGTATGTTTTTGCTGTTTTAATTTTTGTATATTGTTTTTAATTGTTTTTAATCCTATGTAAACCGCCCAGAGAGCTTCGGCTATGGGGCGGTATACAAATGTAATAAATAAATAAATAAAGGTGCCCACGCCCATCACAATGTCCATCAACCACAAAACCCAACAAACTGAAGGGGGATGGAGAAGGGGACTGGGCGGAGCAGGTGCAATAGCTGAAGAGTGAACAAGTGAAAAGAGATTCGCCGATACAATGGCGATACCAGGAAGGCACGTGAAAGGGACCAGCAGATGGCACACTAATGGAACGGTGGTGGAAACCATGGATTGTACCTGGAAAAAGAAGTCAATGTGATGGACCCCTATGACAGCAGTATATGGAATGGGTCCTGTGACTCAACAGTTATCAGTGCACTTCAATGCCACTATAAAGCAGTAGCGTTCAGCTATAAGCTGAAGTCTTTTAACTGGAAAAGTCAGAGGTCAAATTTGTGACCATCTGCATGCTATTGCTAAGGACATGCTCTGCCTCTGAGCTATGCCTGTTTCTGAGATAACAATTCCCTCTACACGATTATTATTATTATTATTGTTATTATTATTATTTTTATTATTATTATTATTATTATTATTATTTAACAAGCAGCGCAGGTCCCATTCATTCTGCCAAAAAGAAATTGCTACTAAGGGTGAAATTAGAAACTATTTGGGAGTTTGTTATTAGACCTCCCCATGCCACACAAGTTTTTCTTTTCCAAAAAGTAACCATGAAAAGAGCGAACTATTTTGATCAGGATACAGTGCAGGAGGCGAGGGGGGTTAACCTTTTTGCCCCACATTGATTCCTTGATGCAAAATGCCGCCCTGAAGCTGCTATTAGTTTTAGGGGGTAGGTATGCAGAAATCACTATTTACATTGTATGTTTTCTCCTCCAAGTTCATCGTAACTTTAGGGAATCAGCATGGGGTCAAAGAATTACCTCCCCCTTGTGCTGAAGCTAAATCCAAATCAGGGGATCCTGTAATAGATTTTTGTTAATTTTTTTAAAAAAGACACGGAGAACTCCAATGATGGATGGCCCTTGTAACATCTATTTTGGCTCTCATGGTCTCCTGCAGAGCCACTGATGAGCAGTCTAATTAATCTGCATAGTTGGTTGGAAGTAATTGGTGTTAATTGTTAGGGACAGTGAGACAAATGGAAGGCAGGAATCTGCAGTCATGAATTTCATGCTGGTGTTGTTTTTAACTTGGCATGACTTGTTATTAAGTTCTGCAAATCGATCAATCAATTATTCCAGTCAAACACAGTTGTTGCTTTTGTTAAAGATGTGCTGGATTCAGACCAAAAGTTTATCTTATCCAGCATTCTATTCTCAGAGCGGCCATCCAGATGCCTATGGGAAGTCTACAAGCAGGACCAGAGTGGAATGGCATCCTCTTGTTCATGTTCCAAGCAGCTGGCATTGAGAGGTTGACTGTCACTGGTACTGGAGGGAATCCACAACCATAATGGCCAGCATACGCATTGGGAATACCACTGGGCATACATACTCCTTGCTCACTGGAGGCAAAAGTTGCTATAACCAAACTGATTCCCAGTCCTTCTAAATGCTGCCAAATTATTTTACTTTTTTACCATGTCATTATATTTATCATCTTTAGAGAAAGGGGAGTTTCATTCTCTACTTCGTTTTTGTACATGGCGTTTCTGTACATGGCGTTTCTGTACATGGCGTTCTCATTTATAAGTGTAGGAAGTAGGTGTTAAATGCTAAACATGCTGCCAAATGCAATAGCAAAGGAAGACATGCTTCCTGTGCTTTGAATAGCTGCGCAGTAGGAGGACAGCTTTTCGTTCCCTGCTTGACAAGACCTTACTACCTCCAAAATTCCTTCTTCTGCACAACTAGTATTTAAAGTACAGGAGTCTTTGCGGCTGTCCCCACTTTGTTTCTAGCCATCCTATGCCACACAGACCAAGAATCTATCTTCTGAATTTGTTGGTATCATGGTCCGGGGTGCAGCTAGGCAATACTTGAACTAGGACTTAATGGTCTTATGAGGGGAGGGCCCTTTAGGTGACCATGTGTATTGCTGCAGTTGTGAAGCATGCAGCTAACATCCTATTCCATGTTTTAGAACTGCTTCTTTATTCCTGATAAAGAAGAAGAAGAAGATGATGATGATGATGATGAAGAAGAAGAAGAAGAAGAAGAAGAAGAAGAAGACTGTTTCCCAACCCTGATTTTTAAAAAATAAATACTCTGAGCATATCCCAGTAGAAGCTGGTGGCTCCTATGTCAGTGGGATGGTGAATCTGCCCTGGGGTTCAACAGAACCATTTAGAACCCTAAAGGAGCTTCATATCTTGGAGAGCTCTTTTAGAGTTCTGACTGGTTCTGACTAGAACCCAAAGCGTATTCATTGCCCCACTGACATCGGATCCACCAGTCTTCCCTCCCTTATGCAGTTTTGCATTTAAAACTCACTTAAGCCATAGCACCAATCATGACTATAGGAATAAAATGGAGTTTGCTTCTGCTGCCCTTTTCACCTGCCACTGTCTGGGTGGTCACTTTGGAGGCCCTGTCCATCAGCCCCAAAGTTAGGGTGACCAGATTTTGGAAAGCAAAATCCCGGTCCAAAATGGCCACCCCACCAAAGCAGCCTCCCCCCCAACATAAAATAAAAATTTTTAAAAAGGCTGCCCACCATATGGCTAACAAGCAGACACCCCCGCCACCCCCCCCACCCGAAACAACCCCCCCACCAAGTCACGCCCCCAAAAAACCCAGCCCAGACCTACCTGGTCCTGCCACCGCTGATCTCCTCCACTGCCGCGTGACCCCCTGCAGTCCCCTCACCCTTCTTGCCCTGCTCCTGGGCTCCCTGGAGGTACCTGAGGAACAGCAACAGCAGCAGCAGGCAAAGGAGGAGGAAGAGCCTGCTTTAAAATGCCGGCGCTGCTCCGGCCTCTGCAGGAAACAAGTACTCAGGGTTAGGGAACGTCAACAAATTCCTTGTCTGGTGGCTAAAGCAGTTAGCCACCAGACAAGGAATTTGTTGACGCTCCCTAACGCTGAGCACTTGTTTCTTGCGGAGGCCGGGGAGCAGCCGGGGAGCAGCACAGGCAGGAAAGAAGTGCTCAGCATTAGGGAGCATCAACAAATTCCTTGTCTGGAGGCTAAAGCAGTTAGCCACCAGACAAGGAATTTGTTGACGCTCCCTAAGGCTGAGCACTTCTTTCTTGCCGTAGCCGGGGAGCAGCGCGGGCATTTTAGGGCGGGAGGAGAGCTGATCCTTTCCCCGGTTTGCTCCCCGCCGCCCCCCTGTCGGCCCGGATTGCCCCAGTTTTCCCGGTTAGGACCGGGAAATCCAGGGTGATCTGGTCACCCTACCCAAAGTCCAATCCGAGCTCAACCGCTGAATGTAGTGATTCAAAAAATGCTGTTCGGCACATAGCGTTTACACATGAAGCCCACAGCGATTTGATTCTGAAGCCATGACTGAACACCCTCAACTGCAGCTTTAGCATCTCCTTTCCATGAAGCAAAAGCCAGCATGGGCCAGATCTACACCGAGCAGTATATGACACTTGAAAACGGTTTGAAAACTGTATATGGAGTGTGCCCTGGGCCCCAACAGTTGTCACTACTGTTATAAACCATTTTAAAGCAGTAGTGCAGGTCCTGCCAAAGTCAAAACAGAATAATTTTATAGCTCATCAAAAACGCTTTCTCAGAAAGACTTATGAGCCGTGATCCCATTATGAAAAGCTATATGTGTGTCACGAGATCAAGTACATCAAGAAATTTGGAGTTTCAAAAGTAGGAATCGAGGATACTTGCACACCACATATTGGATTTATCCTTCATAAAAGTTGCTGACTAAATGCTTGGGAAAGCATATCCCACCCCAGTGCACTCTTAGCAGTCTGAGGCCCTTTCTACACCATAGGGGTGTAGAAGGAGGGAGGGAGGGCGATCCCAGAAGTACCTAATACACACCTTCGGTGCACAGGGACCAGCCGGGGGCCATCCCAGGCAAACAGCCTGGTGTAGAAATGGCCTGAGCTAGGGATACACGAAACAGGATATAACATTTTGAAAGTGGTTTGAAAACAGTATATGGAATGTGTCATGGGCCCCAACAGTTGTCAGTGCATTTCAATACCATTATAAAGCAGTGGTGTAGATCCTGTCTGATTCACAAAGCATTTAAGGTGGACTTTGCTTTCAAGCTGTGATTATAATCATAGAATCATAGAAATGTGGAGTTGGAAGGGACCACAAAGATCATCTAGTCCAACCCTCTGTATGTGCAGGAAAATCAATTAAATCATCCATGAGAGATGGCTGTCCGCCTCTTCTTAAAAAATCTCCAGAGAAGGAGAACCCACAACCTCCATAGGTAGACTGTTCCACTGTTGTACAGATCTTACCGTCAGGACATTTTCCCTTATATTTAATTTAAATCTAGGTAGCTGTAAGTTATACGCATTATTTTGGGTCCTACTTTCCGTGGCAATGGAAAATGGTTCTTGATCATCTTCGCTGTGGCATCCTTTTACATACCTGAACATGCTAACATGTCAACCCTAAGTCTTATTTTCTCCAGATTGAATATCCTAAGTTCTTTCTGCATGTCCTCAAGTCCCTTTATCATCTTTGTTGCCCTCCTCTGAACCTGCTCTAACCTGTCCTTCTGGAAATCATACACAATACTCCAGGTACGGTCTCATTACTGCCGAGTAGAGAGGAATAAGGACTTCACACATCTTTGATGCAATGCTTCTTCTAATGCAGCCCAGAATGGCGTTAACCCTTCTAGTGGCTACCTCACACTGCTGACTCATGTTCAGCTTGCTGTCAACGACCACACCCAAATCCTTTTCCGACATAGTGTTTCCAAGCCAAGAATCCCCCATCTTGTATGTGTACCCTACATTTTTCCGCCCTAATTTAATACCTTACATTTCTTACATCTTGTTCCTCTCAGCCCAGCCTTCCAACCTGTCCAAATCAGATTGCAGTCTCATTCTGGCGTGATGGGTGTTGGCCAGACCTCCCAGTTTTGTGTCATCCCAAAATCTGATAAGAAGCCCATCAATCCCACAATTCAGGTCATTAATAAAAATGCTGAATAATACCGGCCCCAAGAGAGAGCCCTTTGGTATCCCACTGGTTACTGCTCTCCAACTCGGTGAGTGCAGTTAGCCAGCCAGCTGTGGACTCACCGTACTGTAATGCCATCCAAGCCAAACTTTAACAGCTTGTCAACTAGGTTATTTCAGAGGGGTAGCTACAGTGCTCAGATCTATGTGTTGCATTCCCAGTTTAAAAGGTCATAGCTTAGGTTATATGTTTATTTTTAGTTATTTCTTTTAAAATATTTGGGTTACATCCAAAGTCACATGGGCAGACTTCTACTTGCACGATGGGTCTTTCCCAGTGGAGGCTGGTGTATCCTGTGTCAGTGGGCTGGTGAATCCACTCTGGGTTTCAGTCAGAACCAGTCAGAATGCTAAAGAAGCTATCCAAGATGTAAAGCTCCTTTAAAGTTCTGAGTGGTTCTGACTGAAACCCAGAACAGATACACTGCTCCACTGCACATTGGAGCCACCAGCCTCCACTGGATTTTCTCACATTCTCTTCTGTTCTGCAGCACCTTCAGCTTCTCAAATCTGTTCTGGAGGGTCCTTCCAGCATCCCCTGAGCAGATTTGAGGGCACATGAAGGGCTGCGGGGAGGGGGAATCCATTCTGCCAGTGGGGTGGATGGACACAATTGGATACAACCTGTCATGTCCGCTTTTCAGATTATAATAACATTCCCAATAACAGTATCAAATAATTTAAACCAAAAATATGTAAACCAACAAAATTATAAATTTAGGCTGATGTTGTATATACACTTACCTAGGTGTAAGCCACATTGAAAACAATATAAATTACTTCTGAGTAGACATGCATAGGGTTGTATTAGTTGTTATCAATTGTTATCAATCTGACAGTTTGGGGTTTACATGGTGCTTGCAAAACATCAAATATCATAGGTATTGGGTTTGTTTAAAATAAAGCTGAACTGAAATTTCATGAAATTATATTAGCCTCTAAGTATACAAATTGTGATGTTGAAATTTGACCATTCAAATTTTTGAATGGCCATCAACATTGAAAATACGCCTTTTGCATTGGTGAAATTAATAGCATTAATTTTAAATATACTAATCCCATTTCATGGCATCTATATGTGGCTGCCAAATGTTGCTTGCTATTGCATGCCAGCTGTAAAATGCTGTCAAATACTGACCAATTCATGTTATATACTGTCAAATATAGACAGTCAGTACAAATTTTCAGATTCTGTGAAATGTTATCAAATCGTCTGATGTCACATATGGATACGGCATAACAAACATTTGCCAACATATTTGTTGAACATTTGCACAAATGGAAAATATTTGAAAGAATATTCATCACTAAATTCATAGAGGACATTTTTCTGACAAATGCATTATAGTCCTGGATTAAAACTAAGAACAGCTTCATGCTTTGCTTCCACTGAAGTTAATGGCAAATCTTTGAAATTACAATAGGAAGGTGATCTGGCCCTACATCTCACACTCAGTTGCTGAGTGTCATCAGACAGGGAGAAAATGGTGTTTCCCTACCATCGCTATGGTCTCCCACAATAACGACGATTTCTTTACACAGGAAAAGAAAGAGGAAGCAGCAATGACCACATGGCCCATTCAGTGGGCATTTTTATTGCACTGATTTTCCTGCACACAGTAGGAAGTGGAAACAAGTTTCACTTTTTAAAAAATAAGTCAGATTTACTGTGGTCTATTTTGTCACGGGGAAAACTCCAGAAGGGGTGGGAAACACGTGGGAGGTGGATGGTGTCATCCAAAGGATGCGTGAAAAACCGTGAGTGACACCCACCATTAAATATAGGATATTTTCTTTAATATTTCACTAATTAAACAGGTAGACTCAGTACAAATTCTAAAATGCAAGAAGATCTGATATGGGTTGGAAACAGGAGAAAAGATGGACCCTAAAAATTCCAGCTTCAGTATTTACTATAGTACCCTAGGGGCTTCTATCACATTCTACTCAATGGGCAGAATCCAATGGCATGCTTCCATCCCTACCGATTCTCTTGCACCCCACTGATTGTATTGCACAAGCGGTCCCCACAATGTAACATTGATTTAGCACTTGTGGGGAAACCTGAAACGAGTGGAAATTCTCTGGAAAGAGCTAGGTCACTGGAGCTCACATAAGGGAGCTCCACCAACCTGCCTCCTTCCAGAAACTAGTGTTTCGGCTCATTTCAGGGCTTCTCCAAAGAAGTGCTAAATCTCCCTTGCATAAGCAGTGGGTTCTGCTTACACAACACCATCAATGGGACCCACAGCTTGTGCATTGAAATTGGTGGCCGGAAAAGCATTGGCAGGGACGCAAGAACCCCATTGGATACTACTCATCATGAAACAGTGCTACCAAACTGCCTCAGTACCTCAAACGACTGTTGAAATTCCTGAGAGAGAATAATAGCGTTGGTAAGTGCTGAATAATGTAAACAGGAGAGATTTATGTGGGATGAATATGTCTCCAGACAGTAAACTGATACTTAAATGTATAAATTTGCCACCATATTTCGGTGGTCAGGTAGCAGAGGGGGTGGGGGGTGGAACCGATTTATCATTGTTTTAAAATTAAATACACCCCTTTTGCACCATCCCCAAAATTCAGTGATGGGATGGTGCAAAAGGGGTGTATTTAATTTTAAAACAATGATAAATCGGTTCCACCCCCCCACCCCCTCTGTTACCTGACCACCGAAATATGGTGGGAAATTTAGTGGTGTGGAGATGGGTGCGTTGCCCCCATTTGGTGGTGTGTGTCCTCTATTTCTTTCTAGAGGAGCAAAATTAGGTCCCGGATCCCCGGATGTTACCCACCCCCCTATGTAGCCCTATGCAAGTAGTCAGCATGGACACATGACGGTTTAAAGAGTGGTGGAACCTCTAAAGATGTTTATATATTTAATACAAACTGAAGATGCTTACACACACACACACACACCCCGAAAATGCTCATACTCAAAGCATGAAGGTCTACACAGGAGCTAGGCATGTAGGGTTGCTGAGGGCAGGACTTAGGCCCCCTCTAGATGGATTCCGTTTGACGCCTGGTTAGCCGATTATGTGCATATTCGCTGAAGCACTTTATCGTAAATGCTTGTATGCAGGAGGTAATTGAGCACTCAACGGGTGACCTTACCAGTTGTTTCAAATGCGCTTTACAAGTAGTTAATGCGGAGAATCGCTTGTTCACATAGTGAAAATGCGCTTTAATGGCCAGAGTAAAATAAAACTCGCTATTTAACACACATTCGATAATGCGCATAATCGGATGTTTAAAGCGCCTCTACGCCCGATTTGCGCTCCGTTCTTGTAGAGGTAATTTTTTTAATGCGCCTTGAAAGAGCTTTAAATGCCTCTTGTAGAGGCAGCCTTAGATACCTCACACCTTGTCCCCCAGCACACTTTTAATCATTGTGTGGGCAAGTTGAATGCTTGCATGGGACTTATGGCCTGACAGGAAACATGAACATAATGACAGCTATACAATAACCACCTCCAGGCCTGCCCTGTACTAGCTTCTTTTGCATTGCTTTTGCAGGTTTTTTGTGATTAATGTGTTGGCACTGGAAGCTCGTAACCAGCTGCCCATGCTCATGACCTTGAATGATTTGAAAGCAGGAAGTAGACAGCGTCAAAGTCCCCCAGCACCACTGTTGGATATGTGCATGGAAAAGCTGACTGAGATCTCACTTCTCTATGGGAAATTACCTTCAGGGGCTGATTCGGCCTATCGAAGAAAGCATTTTCCCAACAAAAATCACTTCCTGTCTTCACTTAGTTCCTATTCACATTACTAAAGTGGAACTGAAGATCTGACAATTCTTTTAAGGGCTAATGCAGAAACAAGTTGAAAGGGACTACTGCTTTACCGAAGCCTTTACTATCATGTCTATGACTGGCTCTCCATGCAGAGAGACAAAGCAATCACAATTGGTGCTACAATTCAAGAAGCATGCACCAACGTTCCAGACACAGGCCCTTTCTACAAAATAGGGGGGTAGAGGGAGGGAGGGCGATCCTGGAAGTACCTAATACACACCATCGGCGCACAGGGACCAGCCGGGGGCCATCCCAGGCAAACAGCCTGCTGTAGAGAGGGCCATAGTGTGCATGGGCTCTTTTATTGCCCCTGGCAAGGAAAGCTCCCCACACAAATGGAGTACATCAACCAAAAGAATCTATAATGTTGCAGGAGCTTCTGGGCAAGACAGAGCCAAAATGAGCAGTTTTTCTGAACATTTTAACCTACCACAGAAAAACACCACCCCTTGGTGATTTGGGAAGGAGGTTGTTTTGAGCAGGGACAAAACATATTCCCTCCCTGATAGTCATTCAAAGAGAAGGAATGCTTCCTGCCCTCACTCTGAATTGGATTTGTGATGTTGCCATGGAGTCAAATCTGACGGAATCGATTTTGGGATGGCTGCACATAGCCATTTCAGAGAGATGATGGGAACCATTGCCATTACTCAGAACTGGCTTCATGAAGTCACCACATCGATAATCAAATTTGGCCACATGAAAAAGTTATGAAGCCAATTCTGAGTGAAGACAATATTTCCTGCCATTCTCTCCAGTATTGTGACATCATCACTTTCATTATGTGATCCTCAATAGATTGCCTAATGTAATGACAGCCAAAGATTTTTAAAAACTGTACCAGGCAAAAAATATCAGAGAAACAAAGCAGCAAGAAGCTATGACCAGTGGTGAACAAGTAGTTGAAAATGAGAACATGGTGGAGTGAGGCCACGATTCCCCCCCCAGGTCCCACTTTTCCAGGAATAATAATAATAATAATAATAATAATAATAATTATTATTATTATTATTATTATTTGCATGTATATACCACCCCATAGCCAAAGCTCTCTGGACAGTTTACAAAAATTAAAAACATTGAACATTTAAAAATCAATACACAAAATTTAAAACCATAAAACCATAAAAACAAACTACATATCATTTCATTTCATTTCAACAATATTTGCTTGAGAACATTCATGAGTAGACCCTGTGTGCTCTGCTCCAAGTCCGTTCTGTGACTTTATCCCCAGAGTTTTATACAACAATTCAAGAGATTCTGAGTTAGACTCCAATTGTCCTGAAACACTGTCACCCATCTATCCTATTTGTCCTTGCTGTTAAGATCTGATGCAGAGTTGGCGATCATAACTCATTTCAAAGAACATGTTGGAATAATATATGGGAAACGGTGATTGCTAATATAAGAGATATCAATTCTATTCAGTTCACACATTCTCGCGCCCCCCCGCCCCTGTGCCCTTTGTCCCTCCTCCCCATCCCCCTGACGAGGAGAGACTGATACCAGGAAAGAAGACTAAAATGTCTATCTTTTGGCTAAAACAGATATTACTTTAAATCCCTTTTAAGCAACTATGTCTTTTTTCGTTTTTACTTTCGAGAAGGTGCAGGCCCCCATTGCAGATCTTAAAAGCCTCCCCCACCACACACCCATCCTAGGTTCCCGCTGAGGACTAGGGGCGCTGCACATTCTATGGAAGGTTGATGGGTTGCAATGTTCCATTTGAATTTCAGAGCCATAAAACAAAACAAAAATGCATTTTAAATTACTATGAATTAGCCCACAACATTGTTTCAGAAAGCCTCCCTGGCTCATTGAGTAATCAGCTGTTGTAAAATGCTTCTGCTTTCTCTCTTTCTCTCTCTGGCAACGTTCGGACCACACTTTAGGCAACGGAGGGTGGGGGATAACGTACTCACAGTACACTAAGCAGGGGGTACTCCCCACATGACATGTTGCTCCACTGTCCATTGAGCGGCTGAAAGTCCCGGCATCCATCTGGGTGGCTGATGCTCCTCCCTCCCTCCACCATTAGTCCTTCTGGCCCCACTCCAACAGTCATAGAGTTCTGCTGGCTGTGTAAGAGCGGCCAGGGTACTTCTGATCACTCCTGCCTGATAAATCTATTGAAAATGGAATAACCCACTCAACGGAGGGGAAATACCCTCCACACAACATGTTAATCAATTGATTAACAGATAGTCAATTGAGCAGCCCGTTGTTTTTCCATGTTGGTTAGTTCACTAAAATAGCATACCATGAGTTGTGTGTCCATTGTGTGTTGTCCTCCACATGACACAATAAGCAACACAAGGGACGGTTGTTTGACCCCCCCCCCCCTCTGTGAGTTATTGTGTCATCCGAAACCTGCCTCTCTCTCTCTCTCTCTGGTACTTGATGCAGCTTTAGTATTTGTGTCTTTACAATAATATGGAGGGAGTTGTTTTGGAATTCTCTACCTTCATTTTTTGGGTTTTTAACTGTTTGTTATGGATTCCTTTGGGTTTATTTATTCTTTGATCTTCCTTTGATTGTTGGCTCCTTATGGATGCAAAAGCTGGGTAGAAATGTTTTAAATAAATAAATAAACTAATTTGTTGAGAGAAGTCAATTTATCCATATTATAGAATGTGAGGTTGCTTACCTAAACAGAATATATACATTGATTTGATTGTAAATTATCTAGTCTAGTTTCAGAAACAAGGGCCAAGTTTTGGAGTGAACAGTTGGTACATTCTCTGCAAGAATCTACATGCTTATTTCAAATGCTAATAAAATATATAATCGTAACAACAACTGGAAAAAAGACACAGGTATAATTGCCAAAGTCATTGGGTCTTTACCTTTGAGGGATTTCCAAAAGTCATCTTTAATAGTCGCATGTCTCTTGTTCAAAACCAAGCTGAGAACTGCAAGACTTACATTATGCAGAACAGTTCTTGTTAGATGTGCTGATATCTAAATAATCCCATGTGCTAGCCTGACCCAAAATTATTGACATTTTATAGTGGCTTGGAAGTATGTATCATCTCATAACATTTCTCAGGAGACAGTCACTGCTTGTGTATATTTGGATGCTATCTTATATCACCTTGGGCAAATTTTATTGGAAAGTTATCTATGACCATTGATCAAGGCTTATTGATCAAGACTTACTGATCAAGGTTTACACCCATTGATCCATCAACCATGTAGACCATGTTTAAAATTTAAAAAAATCAATCGAAACAGTTAATGTTAAATGAGTGAAGATAACTGAAAGGCTGTATATTAAATAAATTGACCTTAAGGGCTAGATACTCCATTGCTAACGTTAAAGTCAAGATATAGCTCCAGGCCTGCAGTTCCTAGGCACTAATCCTATCACTACCAAACCCAGTGTCTGCAGGTAAGTAAGCCAATAGCTGTATCATCTCTGGTTGGCCACTGTGGCAAGCAGAATATTGGCCCTAGGGATGGGGGCAACTTTTTCTCACATTTGAAGCAATATGCAAACAAAATTCAGTGAGCCTTCAAAATCCACACTTCTTCAAATTTTTCAGTGGCATTCGCCAGTCAAAACATGCATACAAAATGGGTATTTTAGTGAAAATAACTTTTAAAAATGCATTATAATAGCCATATTGTTTGCAAAAATGTGTATATTAGGAAAAATTGAATACAAAAATGCATGTACTAGGAGAAATCTGCACATATTTTCATTCAAAACTCCTCACGGTTTAAGACGAACTGACTGCAAAAATTCCCAGTGTTCATGATGAACCAAATTTAAGATTGGAAAATGAGAAGCTCAGAGAAAACAAAATTGACAGATTTATCCATCCCTAGCTGGCTTCTCTTATTTTCTTATGTAATCTATGCATGGGGCTTCACTATAGTGGCAAAACTAATGACTTTCACTGCTACAGCTTGAGACTGATCCTGTTCTTCACAAACAAAAACCCTGATATGGATATTCTTTGCCCAGTTGGTTTGTGGAAGCATCAGTGGGATGTTTCTGGGGGAAAGTGATCCACAGAATGTTAGGCAAGGGTCGGTCTCTGCTCGCTCCGTACCACTCTATACATTTGTGGCCCAGCTTTACCACATCAAAACAGCAAGCAGCTACTGGCACAAGGATACTGGTGAGCTACTGACTAACTTTTTAAAAAATCTAATATTCCTAAAATGCCTCAAGGCAGTTTACAAGGTCAATAAAACAGTCATGCTAAAATAAGAGAGAATATTAAAACAGAAATAAAATCACCCTAATAAATATGCAATTTTCAAAGAGCAGAGAGGCACTTGATTAAATTGCCCAACAGCCTCAGTAACGTTGGAAGCAAAAGAGGCATAAGCAAAATGAGAAAGTCTTAATTAGGAATCTGTCAGTGCAATCCTGCGCATGTCTACACAAACGTCCCACCAAATACAATGGGGCTTACTCTCAGCCAACTGGGAATAAGGTTAGGAGTTACTTCTGAGTAGACGTGCAAAGGATTGTAAAATGATAAAGCCTTAAGGGCTGTTTAGTTTCATATGCAACTGGTGTAGTTGGATGAATCTCCCTTTAGCACATTGGTATCATTTAATGCTGGTATTATCTAATTGGTATTATGTTATACAACATCATAATGTCTGCTTAGGTTTGAACAACACCACATCCTTCCAGTAAGAAAAAAAAGGGGGGGGGGAGATTTCACAAAAGGAATCAGTACCAGATCTCTAGGGCAAATCTTTAGTAGAACATATATACATGAAGTGTTCATAGGACATAGAAATCCCAGGATTGTTGGTGTAATCCTATGCATGTTGACTCGGAGGTGTCCCACTATGTTCCCTAGGAGGTGTGCATAGGATTATAGCCTTAATGAGAACAAGGTTCAATGCCTACAATATTGAAGCTGCAATCCTTAACAAACTTATTAGGGAGTAAGCCTCAATGAACCTGGTGGTACTTTCTTCCTGGTGAGCATAGGAATGCACTGTCAGACACCCAGTCTACCTTTCCCAGGCCCCTTAGCGGTGTGAAACCTGGGCCTTCTTTGCACTATGGACACTTCACGCACGTATTTCACGCGCCATCTATGAATGTAGCCTTTCTTTTCCTATTAAGTCATCTTTTTAAAAGAAATAAATTACATATTTACATTTTTACTGCACCTTGGAGTGGAAACGAGGTTTGATTTAAGGTTTCTTGATTTATTACCATGGACTTAATCACTAAAAATCGGAAGATTAATAATTGAGCAGACAGAACCTTGCCACCTGAAATCTTTAAACACCAAAACGAGAACTTACTTAACAGAGAAATTGCCACTAGTTGAGATTGCATATTCTTGAAGACAAATGCAACCACGTGCAATTGTGTTTGTACATACAAGAGCGCCAAAAATCCTTCCATGCTTATAGGAACATAGGAAGCTGCCTAATACAGACTCTGACTACTGGTCCATTCAGCCCAGTAATGTTAACACTGGCAACAGTTCTGCAGGTTTTCAGGCGGGATTCTTTCCTAGCCTTACCTGGAGATTGAACCGGGGACCGTCTGCATGCAGAGCAGGTACTCTACCACTGAGCCACACAGCCCCTCCATTTGAGGCAGATTGGTCGGTTCTTTGGTGTGGTGCTCTCTCAGGAATGAGGATTTTCAAGGTACATGTAAAATACACTGCTCATATAATGTAGCCTCGGTTTTTGTCCTCTATCATAGAGGTAGAAGGGATCAAAAGATCATTCAGTCCTCCATACAGATCAGCTTCCTGAGCCGCAAAGTGCCACAAGCAGAGAGCAGATGCATCTCGAGATGAAATAGTTTCAGATGTCATGAGCAGGTAAACCAAGCCACAGTGTACTGGGGAAGGCAAGACCTCCCCTGCCCACTCCAAACTACCAAGACAGACAGATATTGGCTGAATTCGGACAACACAATAAGCAACTGGGGGGGGGGGGGGAATCGTCAGTTGTATTGACTATCGTGTTGTCCGAATGCTGCCATAGTCAGCTCAGCGCTAATCCTAATCCACACCACAGTTGTTTATTTATTACCATGTTGTGTGGGGAGTACCCCCTAGATGAACAACTGTAGAATTGATTATTACCCCACCATTGACTGTTGTGTTGTCCGAATTCAGCCACTGTCTACTAGCCATCTTGACCAGTGATTAAAATTCTTCCATATCTCAAATATGACAAGTCAGCCCCTGAGAATGTGCAGAAATAAAGGACACTTTGGTGCCATATGTCAAGCAATCTGTTACAATCAGATGCAATGAGGATGCTCGTTGTTTTTATGAGAATTTGGCAATCTTAAAGATACACCAAGAATATTTACTTTCAGTTTTGCAGATACTGTTATCTTTTTTTTCTTAAATCTCAGCTTGCTTACTTTGGGGTCATAAGACTCTGTATTCAATTTGTTCCAACAGACAAACGCAGCTACCCGTCTAGAAATGTTTAGAAAAGCAGAGTGTAGCTAACCGTGGAAAATACTGCCCAGCTCAAATCAAATTGTCCTTTGACCCAAAACACATGTATTTGATTTCTTGAGTTTCATTTATTAAAGTTTCACATTTTACATTAAGTATCTTCAGAAGGTTAACTTACCAGTTTGCTGACGCTGCAATGATGGGTGACCCAAAGGTTTGTACCTGCTCCCTAACTGGCAGCTTCTTTTACTCCTTGTGTAAGAACGGCACAAATGAGTTTAGAAGACGTGGAGGGACAGTGTTCCAAATGACTTAAGAAAGAGAACAGGAACAATCACTTTGTTCTCTTTTTTTTCTTTCTCAGATGAGTTCTGTACCTTCAGAAAGAAGGAAGGAAGGGAGGGGAGAGGAAGTCAACAACCCTTAGCTTTCCTGCAAAAAAATAAGGAAACGGCAGATAGCCATCTCGTTTTTTCTCTCAAACAAAATGTTTGGAAAAATAAATATCAGCAAACCAAAAGAAATTCCTCAAGTATTATATCTTCATGATGAATTTCATAGGGTGTAAATTATAACTCCCTGGGAGGAATGCCATCAAATCAAACACGTTGTTCCAAAAGTAGAGTCTTGTTTTAGGCGTAAGATGCCCATATCTAGAAACATTTAGCCATCTTACCCAGAAGAATACTGATAGTGAAAATATACAGGGTATTATAAAGATGGAGGGGAGAAAACCTTGGTGTACAGAAATAAAACACATTGCCTCAATGTCCATTGAAATATAAACATATATAAAGAAGGAAAATGACAGCGTGTGTGTATGAGTTGAACATAAAAATCCAAATTGCAATCAGAAACATGTTTACTCAGAAATAAGTTATATATGTGACTATGCACTCATTCTTTGGGGGAGGGGGCATTTTCAAAAGAGCTGCAGGCACTGGAGAGCAGGGCAGGGACATGCTTCCTGCTATTTGTAGTATCCCAAAAGAATGCACAATAGCCACACAAATATTATTATTATTATTATTTCAATAATGCTGATCATGCATTATGCTTTTATTAGGGAGAGGGGCAGATCCCCATCCCAGGTTTAGGGGATGGTTACTGTAGGTCAACGATGGGCAACTTGTGGCCCTCCAGATGTTTTGGCCTACAATTCCCACAATCACTCACCACTGGCTATGCTAGCTAGGGCTAATGGGAGTTCTAGGCCAAAACACATTGGAGGGCCACACATTGTCCACCCCTGCTGCAGATATTCTTCTTTCAAACTAATATGTCTTTGGTGCTGCAGCATAGCTGGGAACTGTTTGTGAGGCCTAATGTAAAAACGTAAGAAGACCTATGCTAGATCAGAGCAAAGGCTATCCACTCCAGCATTCTGATGGACAGTGGCCAACCAGATGCCTATGGGAAGCCCACAAGCAGGAAATGGGGGGGGGGGACAACACCCTCCAACTTGTGTTCCCCAGCAACTGGTATTAAGTGTCATACTGCCTCTGATATGGAGGTAATAGATGGGTGTGATGGTTCATAGTTATTGAAAACCTTATCATGTATACATTTGTTTACTCTCCTTTTAAAGCCATCCAAGTTGGTGGCCATCACTACATGCTGCGGTAGCAAATTCCATAGTTTAACTAAGCTCTATGTGAAGAAGTTCTTCTGTTTGTCTGGTGTGAATACCAAACTAATTACGCTTCTTTGGATGAGCCCAGCTTCTGGAATTACAAGAGTGGATGCAACACCTCTCCCTATCCACTTTCTCCACATCATGTATAATTTTACACACCTCTATCATATCTCCCTTCCTTGACCTTTTTTCTAAGCAAAAGCTCACCAAATGATGTAACCTTTCTTCAGAGGGGAGTTGCTCCAGCGCTTTTTTGATTGCTCCTTTCTGCATCATTTCCAGCTCTACAATACTGTTTCTGAGGTGACCAGAACAGTGCATGGTATTCCAAGTTTGATCACACCATAGATTTGTCTAAAGGAATTATAATACTGGCAGTTTTATTTTTGATTCCTTTTCTAATAATCCCCAACATGGAATCTGCTTCTGCTGCTTCTGCTTCTGCTTCTGCTTCCTCTTCTTCTTCTCACAGCCTGCCTTTTTACAATGGGTTGACATTTTCATTAGGCTACCTGCCACCAACCTAAGGTCAGTCATCATCAGTTCAAATCCCATCAGCATATATGTAAAGTTAGGAATCTTTGCACCAATGTGGATTACTTTATTTGCTTACATTGAAGAACATTTTCCATTGTAATGCCTATACCTCAAGTTAGAGAGAACCTTTTGGTTCTCTGTTTTTGTCTTAACCACCTTAAATTATATGATGTAGTCAACAAATGTGGCCACTTAACTCCAGGTCATTTATGAACAAGTTAAAAAGCACTGGTCGTGCTGATACAAATCCGTGGAGGACTCCATTGTTTGCATCTTTCCATTGCGAGAACTCTCTGCATTCTGTCTTTAACAAATTACTAACTCATAAGAGGACATCTCCTCTTTGGGGAGGGACTTTGTCAAAAGCCCTTTGAAAGCCCATATAAACAAAAGACTTCCTTCAGCATATATGGCTGCTCATTGTAATGATGTCCACAAAGCTGGATCCATTACACTTTCAGCCAGCCTTTCCCAAACCTGTGTCCTCTGAATGTGCTGGATTACAAGTCCCATCATCCCCACCCAGAACCAGGTTGGAGTGGGCTATTTTAGATAACCTGGAATGAGCCAGTTGTTACCAATGGTTTTGGTGAGCAGCTACAACGGGAGTGGTTTGAGTGAATGGATTAACATTGCAAATCCAACCCAGCTGCTTCTTCAGTTTGGAACTGGAACATAGGAAGCTGCCTTATAAAGAGTCAGGCCATTGGTCCATCTAGGCCAGTATTATTGACATTGACTGGCAGTAATGGCTTTCCAGGGTTTCAGGCAGGATTCCTTCCTAGCCCTACCTGGAGAAGCTGGGGATCGAACCAGGGATCTTCTGCATGCAAAGAAGGCACTCTACCACACTGAGCCACAGCCCCTCCCCTGAACCACAGCCCCTCCCATATGAAATGCTCTAATGCTTCTGATTGTGGGAAAGTTGCAATGACTGACAAAGGATAGGATCACCCTTGAATCACCTTTTATGTCCTGTATGTTTTCTTCTGCCTGATATTATTGATTTAATTATATGCTATGTAGGATAGACGTATACATTTAGAGGGAAGTTAGGAGTGAATTCCATATAAGAAAAGAAAAAAGAAAAAAACAGAAGAATTTGGACATAGAAATTAATATTTGCTCACTGAACATGACAGCTGATTTACAATATTTTTTCCATTTCCCGTCACACAGCAGTAAAATATCTGACTCATATAACTGTTTTCAAAGAATGCTTTTTTCAAAGAGACTCTTTTCAAAGTCTTGTTATCAAGATACATCCAAGCTCATTGTACTTAGGGCACTATATAAAAATGAAGTCCTTAATTTTTAAAGTGATAGGAAATCTAATGTCATTTTTTTCAAGTCAGTGTTATACACTTAATCTTTCTGGTTTTTTATTTATTTATTTGATTTGATTTGTATCCCACCTTTCTGCCTAGAAAAATGGCACTCAGGGCAGCTTACAATCACAAGTAAAACTTCATAAAAGGAATACACAAATACATTAAAACACAATTCAAAACATAACAATAACAGAGTAAAAATTGCATCCAATCCAGCAGACCCATTTGCATAAAAAGTCCTTTGCCAGCTGGTGGAAGGACAACAGAGATGGAGCGAGCCTAGCCTCCCTCAGCAGGAAGTTCCACAGCAAGGGAGCAGGCACCAAAAAGGCCCTCTTTTGTGTCACCACCAAACATACCTTTGAAAACGGCCGTCTCAAAAGAAGGCCTCTCCTGAAGATCTTAGGACTTGGGCAGGCTCATGTGGGAGAAGGGAGTCTTTCAAATAGCCTGATCCCAAGACATTTAGGGCTTTATAGGTCATAACCAGCACTTTGAATTCTGCCTGGAAACAAAACGACAGCCAGTGAAATTGTTGTAACAAGGGAGTCACGTGCTCCGTATAACCAGCTCCAGTTAACAATCTGGCTGCAGAATTCTCGACCAGCTGAAGCTTCTGCACATTTTTAAAGGCAGCCCCACATAGAGCACATTACAGTAGTCCAAACAGGATAAAACTGAAGTATGTGTGTCTGTTGCCAGCTCGTGGCTAGGAATGGGTGCAGTAGCCTCAGCTGTGCAAACACATTCCTGGCAACCACTGAAACCTGGGCAGGATCTACACTGCTGCTTTAAAGTGCTTTAAAGCAGTTTATAACAGTACTGACAACTGTTGGAGCCCAGGACACACTCAAAAAACAGTTGTCACTACTGTTATAAACTGCTTTAAAGCTCTTTAAAGTAGCAGTGTAGATCCACCTCTGGTTCAAGATCAAGTCCAAAAGTACACCCAACTGCAAGTCTGAGTCTTCAGGAGGAATGTAACCCCCACCCAGCACAGGTTGAATCCCTATTCCCTGATCTGCCTTTTGACTAATAAGGAGGATTTCTGTCTTGCAAAGTGGGTAAATTCTGGTGAAAAATAAACTGGAACGAATTCTCGTACCTCCCTAAGGTGAGCTTATATATATATATATATATATATATAGTCACTTAAAGCATTGTTGTCACTTGTAGTAACATTTAGGCCCTTCATAATCCAAATGTCCAAGGGAATGAGAAGCAGAAACCCCCCACCCCCTTTCACAGGGAATGAATGGTCCTATGAAAATATGGGGTGGGTCAGGGGTATGATTTGGCCTGTGTTTAATTTGAGTTAAATGTACTGGATGGACTGAATAGAAAACATACGGAAGGCCAATGATGGATTATGGTTTTGTCTACAAATAGCTCATCATGAAGTAAAACTATTCTTAGATTGTACCACTCAAGGAAAATGGATATTTCAATGACCTCCCATGAAAAAAAAAAACCAGCCACTTAGATATATGAGGGAATAGACTGGGTAATAATGCTTCTTCCTGACATCTAGCTGCTATGGGAATGAAAGTGTCTTTTAAAATGCATTTTTAACAAGTTGGTTACCCACAAACACAGTTCAGGGAGAAGAATCAAATTTAACCAAAGGTTTAACTTAACTAACAGCATTTATTGAAACATTTGAATTGTTATCTTTACAAAACGTTCTTAAAAACAATGTTCTTGGTGTAAATTCCAGGGTGGCCACTGCAACATCCTTGTTCTGGTGCATCGACAGCTTGGATCTTGAGGTTTGCCAATGAGCGCACACAACTCCTGGCAACGTAGAATTGTCTGTAGCGGAAGACAGGTGTAGGGAGATACATGCGCCATGCCAGGACCCCATCCAGCTTCACTGTGAGAGTGCAGCAATGGGTAAGCCAAAGGGTTGCCATGATTCTCCAAGTTGGAGAACTTGTGGCACTGTCCACCTTTAGGGTATACTATCAGACAACAATCAGCCGGAGGGAAGCCATCACAGGTAACAAACATGGCGGTCATGACAGAAGCACAGTGATATGTCCATTGGTGCATGTCCAGCAGCAAGTGCACCAGCAGTCTCATACTCAAGGATTTCACTTACATGCTGGTACTCATTGGCTTATGGGTTAACTTTAAGTAGCAGGTTAGTGAGTGACTCCAGCACGATGCAATCCAATGTGCTGTTCTCTGCTTCTCTGGTTGGTGTCAAGAATGTACAGCTGGCCGTAACATGGAGTCTCATCTGATTGTAAGGTGCCCATCATATGGCAAACTGAGCCTTGCACCTTGAACACAAATGGACCGAAACCTTACAGCTGCGCTGTCTTGAGTAGTATGAAGAAAGAAGCAAAGGCTAGGGCAATGTTGTACTTGCGATTGTCCCTCAGGAATTGCTTGCCAAGAGCGGAGCTGTTGGTGACAACGTTGCGGATGACGTCTGGAACTGTGAGCAGTGGAAGTGAAACCTTTCCACCATGGCAGTGAAGACACGATGATTCACCATTGAAAAGCAAGGCACTGCAGTGTTCGAAAACCTTGACAAAGTTGCCGATATCAAACTAAACTTTGACTGGGTCACTTTTAACTGTAGGTGTCTCTTATTCCCTTCATGGTTTGTTTACACGCTGTAATATTACTAGCATATCATGGTACTTTGGCCTGCACCTGTGTTTATAAAAGTTTACAGATACCTTTTTGTGTTCATATTTCATTTTGCTCCAATTATCAATTAATTAAGTTTTTTAATTATACTTGACATTTTTGATAGTAAAAATAAAACTTTATAGTACATTGTTATAGAAGATAGCCTAATTCTTTTTTTTTAAGGTTTATGGACATAAATAAACTCCCAACTTTGAATTATAGTGAAAATCATTGTTATTCCTGAGATCTGCATTTCAAGAGCTTTCCAATGAAATGTGTTTCATGGGACTCGGTCAACAGGAAGTCTGTCAAAAAGGGATGACTAATTAACTCCCAACTTTGGATTATCCATATAAGATGGAGGGATCATTCAGGCATGCTGTGTCTAACCTGCAGTATGGAGTGGTACAGCCCTGAAACAGTTTTACCATGTGACAAGGGTTATGAAAATGTATCTGAGGATGGTCAGGAATGCTAGTGTCTGCCAGAAAAATATAACCACTCAAATAATATATATTTTTGGTCCTCAGTGGATATTCTGATGAAATTCTGTTGCATTCCAACAATATAAACACAGGTATGCAAATGGAATAGTAAATTAATTAGTGCCAGACTTTGAAGCAGTTATCATCAGTAGCTAAAACAGGACATCAGCCAGAATAATTACGTAGATGAAAACAAGAGCAGAGCCCTTAGGTCTGTAGCATTTCCTCTAAATATACAAAACGGAGGGAAAATGTTAAAAGTGGGTATTTTTGAAGTACAGTTTGCTTAGACTAGCATTGTTTAATGGAAGAGCATTTTGTTGACACTCAAAGTACGTTGGGGAAAGGAGTGATGAGACTCACTAACCGGAAACAGCTCAGACTGATTTTGGAAAACTTAGCTAGCTGAGCTTTTATTTGACTGTATCTCTTGCCATTAATGATTAGGATTACTGTGAACACATTTAGGGCCTGTTCAGACAACATGTTAAGCCATAGGTAGGCTGCTAACCCTTTTGCATGTTTAAACCATGGTTATGTATCTACCATGGTTAGGAATGGTTCACACGACACACTAAGCCATAATGGTTAGCTCAAAATACTTAATCACCATGGCTTAGCATGTTGTCTGAACAGGGTCATAAAGAGCCTTTATTTTATATCAGACAGGTCTAATTCTGCTCATCGTATGGAAGATTATTAATACATAGCCAGGAAAATTAAAGTGGTCAGAATTATTGTTACATCATCTATCAAAGTGACAGAGATAAATAACTCTAGGTTTGTAAACAAATAAATAACTCTAGGTTTGTAAACAAATTCCCTTTGCATAATAAGATAAGTGAAATTATACCTTTAGTATCGGCATTTTAGGGCCTGTGGGATCATTTGGAATTTTGTGGAAGTGCCGTGGACACCCTCACTGCCACCATCCCGCCCTCCACCCTGGTTGCTCTGTTCTCCCTGCTACCCTCCAGTAATTAATTACATTTTAACAGCAGACATCCTCTGGTGGATTACAAAAACTACAATAATACAGTACAACACAAAACAACAAATATAAAATATATGAAGACAGCCATACAATTTTAAAAACTAAATTTGGAAAAACCTGTGACAAAAGGCTTTGTGGAAACCCCACAAAATGATGTGGGGGTTCTGCAACTGAGAAGGCCTCTTTCTTGTAGCCACCCACCTTCTCTTAGATGGGGCACCTGGAAGAGAACATCCAAAGATGACTGGAAACCAGTCCAAGCAGGTACATATGACTGTCACCTCCCACCCTACCCCCACACATATACAGAGAAAGCATCTCTCTCTCTCTCTCTCTCTCTCTCTCTCTCTCTCTCTCTCTTTACTTTTCCATGGAGGCTGGGTAAAAGCTGGATCAATTAAAGCAGATCCTAATGATTTTTTTACATGAGTACACCCACATCCAACACTGAATTAACATTTACACAGGCTGGCTGGTCACAGTGTTCCCCACTATGGTAAGATGTACCTTATTTCTATTTAAATCATCATCATCATCATCATCATATCTAAATATGCATGTATACATATAAATTAGTACATGCAAATATTATGGAAATCGGTGGGCTCTTTTTGTTTATAATGCTTTTCCTCTTTTTTGGCAATTCATAGGTGTCCACTCTCAGCAGGCAACCATTTCTTAGAGCTCCATAAAATGCATTACCCAACATTATGTTAAGCAGTGAATTTGGGGGGGAGGAGGAATCTAAGATGGCAGTTGCCAGCCAGTTGAGTGAGGATGATTAGCAGCGGGGTCAATTGTGGGTGGGGACAGAGGCAACCATGAGCCTCCTGGGCACAACAGCATATCCTTGTAGGGCACGGAAATGAGGACCCACAAGTTGGACTGACTGATCTTTAAAATAATGCCGTGCTAAAGAATGTGTGCAAAAGCCACTCTGCTCATAGAAAATTAGCATCTTAAGGAGGATGCCCTTTCCCCTGACATGCCAGTTTTCCATAGCCAGTGAGACTGGTATTATGGGTGAATTTTCAGTCATGGGATCCCCACTTTAGCCTGCATTCTAAAGTGGTATTATTCTAGAAAGTTAAACCATGGGCTTTTCCCAAACATAAATATTCACCTATAGAGTGAAGAGATATGAAGTCATGCAAATGCTCGAGTGAATCAAATCTTTTGGAATGTCACTCTTCATCAGAAGGGGCAATCTAGACCTCCCATATCTCACTCTCTCCAATACTTCCAGGTTACACAGTGGGAGCTCATTCCGGTGGGGGCATCCACCATGCCTAGTTCAGTTCCATTGTGAATAACTGGGTCTATCACAAGTGTCCTGGGGAATAGGAGATAGTTTTTCTCCAGGACAACGTCATAGTGGTTAGAGGGTATATAGTAGTTTTCCCCCATCCTGGTGTTCTCTAGAAGACTTAGAATTCAACTCCCATCAGACCCAGCCAGCATGGCCAATGATCCAAAACACCTGGACAGCACAAGGCTGGAGAAGACTGATATATGAGTAAGTAAGTAAACAAACAAACAAATAATACACACAATTTACTGGCTTCTGTCTATCATACTGATTGGCAGGAATTAGTGCCAGCTCCAGCAGCTCATACATTTGGATTGTAGGGATCATTGTTCAGAGTGTGATGAATGCAGAATTGTTGTAAAGAACCAGAGAAACAGACATCTGCCTTCAGGGAAGCACTTATGTTTGAGCAGCGGTATCGCTCCCCCCCCCCCCCCCCCCGTGGCCAAAGCACAATGAGGTTGGGGAAAATGTGATTGTCTAGAAAACACTCCTCTGTCTCAGCTGGCTTCATTGGCCTCAGTGAGATCATCACATGGAAAAATTTGATTGGTTGCATAGTATCGTGACATCATTGTGTGAAGCGTGATCAGCATAGACCTATCAGAAAACAGACAACTATGTAGATCAGCTGCTTGGCAAGGAGGTGAAGTGGGGGAGGGGGGACTAAATGGCCAATTTTCTGAAACAGCTATATGTGTACAGCTCTGGCAACAGGATTGGCAGGCATGCAAGTGTCATTTACCTGTGTAATTCCTCATCCAGGTAGGCAAACACCCTCAGAAGCCTGCTTCCATATGCTTTGCCCCTGTTGATGGTTTAGGGCTCACACCCTTCTAAGACCTCCATCACGCCTAATTTCTCCCCCCACCCTGGTTTGCCTCTGTGTTTTTTTTACCTTTGAGGCAGAAGCAGGTCAAGCTTATGATCCTTTTGCCCTGAACAGCTGCTCTTTTGCTCCTATGCTCATTAGCTCTTTGGCTTCACTCCGCCCCTCCCCTTCTCTTTCTCCCTCCAGTCAGGTCCTGACAGATGAGTACTTCAACCAGAACGCCTTTCTCCCAGGCAGAAATGGAACTACCCTTTAGTCTGGCTCTTTGGGGGCATTGATGGAGTACAATCCTGTCTCTGCAGAGATTCAGGTGTTGTATGATTTTAAAAACTGCTTTCGAGCCTGGGATACAAGGTTGGGGTTTTATATTGAGGCTTGGAGCTGCCAGGACCTGCTGCAATCCATTCAAGGCCCCAATTCCTGTAAAACTATAAGGAGGTTTAGGGCGCATTAAATGCACTTAGGAAAATAATCCAGACTTTAAGCTTTCTAGGACAGTACCATGCTGCAAATCCACACAAAAGTCATGGTGAGAGTGCACTAAAGCCCTTTCTACACTAAAGGGGTATAGAGGGCGGAGAGTGGGCGATCCTGGAAGTAGCCACTTCCAGGATCATAGCTCTCAAGCCACATCACATGGGCGCGATGGCCCGGGCTGCTCCCGGGCCATTGGAAGTCGCGCCCGCCATTTTGTGTTGTTGTTTTTTTATGGAGAAGAGCACTCCTGTGCTCCAGTGCAAAAGTAAGTATATATTTTTTTAAAATGCCGCACACAATCGCGCTCCCTCCCCCCTGCCATCCTGGGGGGGGGGGGGTTTGGCAGTTTTGGTTTTCCCCCTCTCCTGATGGCCTCGGAGTCATGCGGTGCAGCTCCGTGGCCATCTGTCTTGCTGTGCTTACTCGTGCGTAAGCGCAGCAGCACTGGGGCAGTCTGGCACATTCTTCCGCGGTCCCAGGAAGTTCCTGGGACTGCAGAACAATTGGGATTTTTCTGGTTCCTGAGAACCAGGAAAAGTCCTGTCCCCCCCCCCCCCCCCCCAGGACTCTCAGTGCATCATTCGGACACACAGGGATCAGGTGTTCTGCCTGGTGTGGAAAGGGCCTAAATCGCTGGTTTGATGGAGCTTAGCGAAAGTTGTTGTGTTCATTTCCAAGAATGTTAGGCACTGGATAAACACAAGCTCTTTTTTCACCACCACCACCTACAACAACAACAAATTGTTACAAAAAGGCAGCATTTGGAGTCCTACAATGAGTCATGTTCACAACATGCATTAAATTATTGTAATAATTTACAATAAGGCATTTTGGCTTGTGCAAAAATGTGCAAGGACTGTGCATGAAGATCTGCCACCAAAATCAGTGCAGTGGGTACTGCTCAGTAATGGACTAGTCTTCTTGAGGCTGTTAAAGCAGGGGAAACTCGGAGGAAGGCAAGGCAAAAAATATGCTGAGGAATAAGAAAGGCAGGAGGAGTTATATATCATGTAACTTGAAGAGCAGTGGGCAAATCTGCCAAATCGATCAAGCTGGCAGTGGTTCTGCTAGGTCAGCTTGCGATTCCAAACATGCAGGGGGGCAAAAAGGAAGGAAGGGAAAGAGGCCCTATTCACAGTGTTGTTGTCATGCCTCAATCAAAACCAACCTCAGCCCCGGTACCAAGGAGTTACCCCAACTGAAAACAGAAATGAAAGAAGATTAATCACAAAGGTGCAGACCAAGCAATTGCAACATGATTTTTTTTTCAAAATGCACTGCAATACGAAATAATATATAAAAACGCAAAATGTTCTTGCAATGTGGTTACAATGCAATGTATCAGAAATGATAAATATATAGGAGTGGTGGGTGAGGTAATAAGCCTCATGGCTAATCTACACTACTGCTTCATGGTGTTGAAGCGCACTGATAACTGTTGGGGCACAATCCACATTCCATATACTGCTTTCATGTCATTATATCCTGCGTTTTATTCAACATTCATAAGGATTTGACGCACGGAGCTTCTTCAGACGAGTGTTTTATCACATGCTTGTGACTGGCCATTCACGGATCTTCACAGGTCATTTTGACAAAGACGCGTTCCTCCTGCACATCTGCCACTCCTTCCACCATATATGTTGTTGTGAAATAATCCTCCCAAAACGTGGCTCTTCTAAGCTATAGCGACATTTGTCGCTATTTCCTACCATGTGCAGGAGAAGTTTTGCTATAAAACACCCACTAGAGGGCACTGTCCTGCTACACTGAATGGGCCATGTGGTAAATCTCTTCCTGCTCTCTTCCTCCATGTAATTGCAGCTTCTTACAGAAGCCGAAGAGATGCAGCTTCAAAGCCAACATAAGGGAACACAATTTTTCTCCATTTGAAGGAGCTCAAGGTGTAGATTTGGCTTTGTAATGTCCTAGGTAGTTACAATCATAACCCACCAGTAGTGTTCTTTAGCATAAACAATGGGCAGGATCCAGGATTGCCTTCCATTAGAAGAAGGGACCTTCCACAAAAGGAAAGCCTCCACTTGAGTAAAGTTCTTCTGCCCAATTTTTAGGGGATTCCCCCCCCCCCCAAGATCACCCCATTCGGCAGAATCTCCTGACTCTCTGTGTAGACTGCCTTGGGAAGGAGGGGTGGGGGAGTCCTCTTCTGCCAGTTCAATTGATCCAGCTTAAATCTGGATCCAAATCAGAATTCAGAAATACTTGTCTGAATGGGATAGAGGAGTAATTAATAGGTGTGGTAACTTCTATAGATCTCTTGGAAATTCCACAGTGGGATACACCTGTGTCTGTTTTGAAAGGCTCTTTGATCAGCTCAGTCAGTGCATAAATACATACCTGTTACAAAGACTGAAAGGCACTCCAGATTAAACTTGTTCAGTGGATATTGCAAACTGATGCTTTAATGGTCACTCAGAAATATTCTCCTGCCTCAGTTAATATGTATTGCCACCTTTCACAACAAAAAATCACCAGGGATGATTAGATGTCATAGAATCAGTCCATTTGGTTAGAAAATTTCATCAGGGGCATTTAGCACTTGACTGTCATTTGGGTGTATCTTTCCACAGCTTTCCATGAATCATTGGTAGATGTCTCTGGTTCTCTTGTTTGCTAATAAAGTCATTACATTGGAACCATGTTTCAATAAATGTGTCTGTCTCTTTCAGTTGTCTTTCTGGTCAAATCTGCTTAGTCAGTTTCCCAGTGAAGACAATACTCCAAACATAGCTGTACCATGTTTCAATTGAGAGATCCATTAGTTCTTTCCCATTTTTAGCTGTCAATTGCCATGCTGCAACCCTCATAAAGTTCAACATCTCCTTATGAGGTTTTTTTTCTTATTATTATTACCATTGAAAATTGGCAATACTGTTAATTTAGGGTGCATCTGTAGTTCCTTTTCGATTATGTTACTGCATTCCTTTCCTTGACTGAGAGGGTCAGAATGATGCCTTGCATTCTAATGGAATTATGCCAGGCATGTATTTCCTTACACCCAGCCTCTAGAAGTGTGCGGGAGTCTTTCTTTATGGATTGATTGATTGCATTTCTATACCGCCCAATAGCCGAAGCTCTCTGGGACTTGCATGGCTGTACATTGTGACAATGCTTCACACCTTCAAGGAGAGGAAGCAGACGGTGGCTGAAGTGTTGCATTTATGTCGCTCCTTTCAGGTGGAATGTTCTGACCATAATGCCCTTTACAGGCAGGAGGCAGACAGATCATTGCTATCTGCGCTGAAGGATTTGCAACTCATGCTGCTAAGAAATAGCATGATACATTAGCAACACTTCACAGCAGTGCATTAGGGAGGCAGAACAGTGGAAAGTTAGCATTTGTTCTGAAACTGCAGGAGAAAATATAGGTAGGTGCAGCAGAGCGTAAATAACCAGGCTGAAATCTGATTAAGAGTTACAGTGCAATCCTATACCTGACAACTCAGAACTAAACTCTCTTGAGTTCATTTGGACTTTCTCCGGGTAAGGGTGTGTAGGATTGCAGACTCAGCCACATATTCTTCTCCAAAAGACCACAGGCTCACAAGAGACTTGTGCATCATTTTCATATGTAGATTTTTGCATTCCCCACGTTTGTAATACAATTTAATAACCTACTGGTTAGATGGTACGTTAAAGTGGATCTCTTCTGCTTTGTAGTCCGCATTAGGAACACAGTGGAGTGATAGATCCAAACGAAAAAGTGCTCTTAGCATTATTTGTGGAAACAACGTCAATATCTCAAATAAAAAGAGAGCACTTCCCAAAGTTGATGGCTACCAATGGTGGTGCTAGCCTACGTCACAACTCATTAGTTCAAGGACAGAGTGCCATCTATTGACTTTAAGCTTCACCAGCACCTAGAAGAATCAGACAATTTTAATCCAACTTTATGATTTTTAAAAAGTATAGAGGATGATCATGACTGTTGTTATTAATACCCAAAGCAGGAACTCAGTAGCAGAAATTTTTGAAAACAAAAAAGGAAAGCCTTTCAATTACAAAAAATGTGTCTTTGATACATCTACTGGTGTATTCTGATTTTACACAATAGTGTCACTGCACTCTGTCCATGTAGATGGGTCCTTGGGTTCCTCCCAAAAGAATGACCTTAAATCAAATAAAGTCTATATAGCATCACATAAATGCTTTCATGACTTTATTCACAATATAGCTAAAAGATACTGCATAATAAAGGCCACTTTTCTAAATGTAACCATTTTAAAAATTACAAACCTAAGAAGAGAAAGTATCTAGTCTGCACTAATGCAGCTGTTCCTGAGTCTTTAATCTATTTATAGAGTTGTGTTCAGGCAACATGTGTAAGATCTGGAGTCAACAATACCATGATTGGAAGAGTGTGACCCAACATAGTGTTCACTATGGCCCAGTTCAGATATCTGTTGAGCAGTTCCTCCAGTTCATTTGGTGGAAGAATACTGCACCTGCTCCTGTCCAATGTGGGTTACAGCACTGGTCCCATGAATGTCATAACTGGACCTATGTAGAACGGAAATATCAGGGAATACGTCTGCATTCTGTGTGATACAGAAAAAAATCACTTGGAGGTCAACAAAGGTAAGCAGAATTACATGCTCATTTGGTTAAAATTAGAACTGAGCCAAAACCATATGTAAGTTTCCTTTTCACTTCCACATAGGATTGAAGTGGGGGGGGGGGACTTCTGCTTTTTGCTGATTTTTTTGGCACCCCCTGTATAACTTAAATTCTACCAGCAGGATTATGGAGTCCCCAGGTAAGCCCAAAGGGGCATGCTCAGATCACATCTGCAGCTGTCAAGTGCAGAACTTCCAACAATCAGGCTGTGGGTCAGTCTGCTCAAAGGGAAGACCTGATGGCTTCCTTAAAAGCAACAAATTGTCCAGGCTGAGAGATGGCAGGAGATCTGTGGGTCTTCATGGCAGCTGGAGGCTCCATGAGAACAGCAGGACCCTGGGCTGAGCTGAGAACATCCTCCCTGGAACTGCCTGTAGATTTATTTATTTATTTATTTAACATTTATATTCCACCTTTTTCTCTCTCGGAAGGAACTCAAGCCAGCTAACCTGGTCCTCCTCCGCTCCACTGTCAAGTGCTTCCAGATGAAGCTTTTGTCACTCCATCACCCTGCCTCATTCACAGGGTTTTATAAGGAGTCCAGACGGTTGTGCCATTGTCACCAGCTGTTGCAGTTCTCTTTCTTGTCATTGCTACCATGTGCTGATATGACATACAGAGAGCCAGGGAGCAAGCCGGCTGGGGCATCTGCCTCTCCTCCTTCTCACCACCACCACTGTCTGGGCCAGAGCAAGTGGCAGGTGAACAAGCAGGTTGCAATGCTGAAGAGGAAGAGCAAGTCCCAGAGGCTCTTGTCAATGGGAACCTGCTAGGTTGTGGGCCCTCGACAGGTGTTCAACCATGCCTGCCTTTGATTCCAGCACTGAATTTAGGGACGGACTGTGCAACTCTCTTGGGTTTGAACTGCCCTAAGAATCACCCTTAGGGGCAACCTCAAAGAGTGCACAGCTTCTCCTAAGCAGTTTCTTCCAGCATATTCCCCTTTAGGGCTTCCTGGAGGCTGCGCCATCTTCGCAGCCAAGGCTTGTCTTTCAAGGCTCCGATTTAGACTGCACAGCCTTTTCAGTAATGCCTGTGGCGTTAGCTCCAGGTGTGGCCTTTTGGGGCATCTTTAAATTTGGTAGCTCCGTGGCTAGGAAGCTGCTCTAAAAAAAAAAAAACAACCTCAACCCCCCCCCCCCCCACACACACACAGTGAAAGGGCATTTAAAACCGTTGAGATTTTGACATAGGTTGCTTGTTTCGGGTGAATATGTATAGTATGGTGTAGGTAGTAGTAGTTGTTGTTGTTATTATTATTATTATTATTATTTCTATACTGCCCCATAGCTGAAGCTCTCTGGTCAGTTTGCAAAAGATTAGACCACAGGATTGAACAAAGACCCAAATTAGACATGATACACAGTTATGCATCATGTCTAGTCTGGGACTAGATTGACACTAGTGCTTTTTATCAGCACTGTAGTACACTGATAACTATTGGGGCACGTTAAGCATTCTGTATACCACTTTTCTAGTGTTATTTCCTGCTTTTTATTCCGTATTATCAAAAATACTGCAAGATATGTCATTGTGTGCACTACAAAGTATAAATGCACAAAGGCGATACAGTATCACCATGATGGGATTGTACTGATATGACATGAGGTGTAGATCTGGGCTGGGCCTTGGACCATGTAAATTGCCCTAGGTTTCTTGGAAAAGGAAGAAAAGTTGGGTATAAATGTAATAATATTTATTTAGTCATTTCAGGTCTTTATTGGTCAATAGCTAAAGCTCTCTGGGCAGTTCACAAAAATTACAAACCACAAATACAGTCATCGTCATCGTTATCATCATCATCATCACCACCATCTTCAAGAACAACAACCCAACTTCACCACAGGTGCAGAAGCAACTGATGTTTGTTTTGTGTTCACATGCGAGGGGATGATATACATAGTTTCCCTCTGGAGGGAAAAAAGCAACTGGAAAGGAAATTTTGAGTGGAATAACAGGAGTAGGGGAAAGAGTTAAGCACGCACACCCGCACATGCACACGCACACACCACATAGCTGTCCCTTCACTCAAACTCACACTCCCAAGGGCTACTTCTCATAAAAAAAAAACATTTTGGGGGGAAAGATATAAATAGGGTGAGCAGATAAAATCCAGGTCAGGGCTCATGTAACTTTAACAGTTGTAGAGAAAATTGAATTTCAGCCAGTGTCATTTGTATGCAATTAGTTCCTGGTGAAATTCCCTCTTCATCACAACTGTTAAAGTTGCAGGGCCCTTGCCTTCTTTTGTATATGGTCACTCTAGTATAGTACATGCACCTTTAACTGTTGTGATGAAGAGGGAATTTCACCAGGCCTCATCGGGGAGATCATTCCATAACTGAGGGGCTACCACAGAGAAGGCCCTCTCCCTTGTTGCCGTCCTCCAAGCTTCCCTCGGAGTAGGCACCCGGAGGAGGACCTTTGATGTTGAGCATAGTGAACAGGTAGGTTCATGTTGGGAAAGACGTTCCATCAGGTATTGTGGTCCCAAACCATGTAAGGCTTTATGGGTTAAAACCAGCACCTTGAATTGGGCTCGGAAACCTACAGGCAGCCAGTGCAAGCGGGCCAGAATCGGTCTTATATGTTCGAACCTTCTGGTCCCTGTTACCAATCTGGCCGCTGCATTCTGCACAAGCTGCAGCTTCCGAACCGTCTTCAAAGGCAGCCCCACGTAGAGCGCATTGCAGTAATCTAACTTGGAGGTTACCAGAGAGTAGACAACTGAAGCCAGGTTATCCCTGTCCAGATAGGGGCGTAGCTGGGCCACCAGCCAATGTTGGTAGAAGGCACTCTGTGCCACCGAGGCTACCTGAGCCTCAAGTGACAGAGATAGTTCTAGGAGAACCCCCAAGCTACGAACCTGCTCCTTCAGGGGGAGTGCAACCCCATCCAGAACAGTTTGAACACTCTCCATCCGGTCAGAGGAACCCCCCACTAATAGCATCTCAGTCTTGTCTGGATTGAGTTTCAGTTTATTAGCTCTCATCCAGTCCATTGTCGCAGCCAAGCACTGGTTCAACACATCCACAGCCTTACCTGATGAAGATGAAAAGGAGATGTAGAGTTGCGTGTCATCAGCGTACTGATGACAACGCACTCCAAAACTCTGGATGACTGCACGCAACAGTTTCATGTAGATTTTGAACAGCATGGGGGACAAAACTGACCCCTGCGGAACCCCATACTGGAGAATCCACGGGGCCAAGCAATGTCTCCCCAGCACCACCTTCTGGAGCCGACCTGTCAAGTAGGAGCGGAACCACTGCAATGCAGTGCCTCCCACTCCCAACTCAGCCAGTCGTGCCAGAAAGATACCATGGTCGATGGTATCGAAAGCCTCTGAGAGATCAAGGACAATCAACAGAGTCACACTCCCGACATAGGTCATCATACAGGGCGACCAAGGCTGTTTCCGTGCCAAAACCAGGCCTGAAACCCGACTGAAATGGATCCAGATAAACTGTCTCATCCAAGAGTGTCTAGAGCTGGCCAGCAACCACCCGCTCAAGGACCTTGCCCAGGAATGGAACGTTTGCCACAGGCCTAAAGTTATTAAGATTTTCTGGGTCCAGGGAAGCTTTCTTCAGGAGTGGTCTCACTACTGCCTCTTTCAGGAGGTCTGTCCTCCTTTTCATATGGTCAGCCTATTTAAAAACCCTACCCAATTGGGCTTCTTGATCAAGTGGAAACCTCACATACAACTGTTTAATGTTAGCAGGGGCAGGAGGATCTGCACTACTGCTTTAAAACAGTACTGAAGTGCACTGACACTTCTTGGGGCCTATGACACATTCCATATACTGTTTTCAAACCACTTTCAAAGTCTTATATCCTGCTTGGTGTAGATCTGGCCAGGGCTTAGGTCTATTTCCAAAGACCTGGAAGGAGTAACCACACTTTCCTATCAGAAGCTTCAATTCCTTTGTTGATGCAACATTTCACCCTTAACAATGTGGTGTTATAATAGGCTGACCATATGAAAAGGAGGTCAGGGCTCATGTAACTTTAACAGTTGCAGAGAAAAGGGAATTTCAGCCAGTGTCATTTGTATTAGGGATGTGCACTGGGTTGGGTCCGATCCACGATCCGAATCCGATCCAGGGGGAAATCGGATAAAATTATCCGATTTATCCGATTCCTGATCTCACCGCTGGATCGGCCGATCCAATCCGATCTGATCCAGAAAGGTTCCGATCCAGATCGGATGGATCGGCCGATCAGCAGGCGCCCGCTGGCGCCCACCGGCACTTCCATTGGCGGGCGCCAGCAGGCGCCCGCCGATGGAAGTGTACAGCGGGGGGGGGGCTTCCCTAGCGGGGCTGTCCGCTTCCATTGGTGGGCGCCAGCGGGCGCCCGCCGATGGAAGCGGACAACGGGGGCAGGGGGCGGCGGATGAGAGCAGATGGCCAGGAAAGGTAAGCAGGGGGCAGGGGGGAAGGGGGGCATGGGGGCGCGCTTACCTTCCATGGCCGTCCGCTCCCATCCGCCGCTGGCAGCTACTGCGAGCAGGCTTCGCAGCCTGCCCCTAGGTAGCACGCCAGATGATGACACCACCTGGCGTGCTACTCAGGAGCAGGCCGCGAAGCCCGCTCACAGTAGCGGCCAGCGGTGGACGGGAGCAGACGTCCCCTGAAGGTAAGCAGGGGGTAGGGGGCCCCGCGCGAGTGCGCTGCTTACCTTCGGGGGACATCTGCTCCCGTCCACTGCTGGCCACTACTGCGAGCGGACTTTGCAGCCTGCCCCTAGGTAGCGCGCCAGGTGATCATCACCTGGCGCACTACTTAGGGGCAAGCCGCGAAGCCCGCTCGCAGTAGCAGCCAGTGGCGGACGGCCATGGAAGGTAAGCAGGGGGAGGGGGCTTACCCCCCCCCGGGCTGTCTGTTTCCATCCGTTGGTGCCCGCGGGCGCCAGCAGATGGAAGCGGACGGCCCCAGGGCAGTAAGGAGCACGGGGGAGGGGGCTTACCTGCCGGGGCCATTCACAGCGGACGGCCCCAGGGGGGAGGAGGGAGTTAGGCCCCCCCTCACCCACCCACCGCCATTTTTTCCTCATAGACTTGCATTGCAGGAAAGCTTTCTTTTCCCCAATGCAAGTCTATGGGGGGGGGGGGGGGGGGAATGGTGGCCGATCCAAAAATCGGATGTCCGATTTTTGGATCGGGATCAGACCAAATCCGGTCCGGGGGGGCTCTGATTTTGTCCGATCCGATCCGGGACAAAATGGGAGGTCCCGATCCGGGTCCCGATCCGATCCGAGGGGTACGTGCACACCCCTAATTTGTATGCAGTTAGGACCTGGTGAAATCATCTCTTCATCACAACAGTTAAAGTTGTAGGCACTATACTAGAGTGACCATATACAAAAGAAGGCAGGGCCCCTGCAACTTTAACTGTTATAATGAAGAGGGAATTTCACCAGGTACAAATTGCTGAAGGATTTCTGAAACCAGTCTTGTGAAGTTTTGCAGCTCTTCGAGACAGACAGAAATACTGAGGTGCTCTACTTTTTTTTTTTTTTTTTTTTAAATGATGCTACCTTACCATGGCTTTCTGCATCCACTTTCTTTCTGAGATGTGATTGGCGCCATTACATGGGTGGCCACAGGCTTTGAAATTGATTACGTCCTCTCTCTGCCTGATCCATGGGCTCCATTCACTTTGATGAGACAGCGCCATCTGGTGGCATAATCATAGCGCAACGCTGAGCTTACACACTAGAAGATGGTGCAATTTCCTGGATATTCCAACATTATTTCTGTTTTTTAAAAAACCTGCACTTTCCAGGGGATAGCACAGAAGGGCCCTCGATGCTGCCAACATTATGTAATGAACTTGCAAACTTCCATGAGTGGCCAATCATGAGCATGCTATAAATCGTTCGTTTAGAGAAGATCAGTCTCTGTGTTTTATTGTCTTCCAGAAGCAATGTCTCGTGATGGACAACTGTCTAGAGACAGTGGGCGAGTAGAAGTGTCTTTAAGCTCTATGTTTGCTAAGATATTTTAACATTAATTAATGGTATCCCTTCCAAGACATCGCCTGTGCCTCTGCCAGAAGGACAGGATTAAAAATCTAAATAAATAATACCATTTACTATCTTTAGACATCACTGAGTAAATAACCCTGTGTTATTACCCCTTGCTGAGCAGTGGCAGAGGCACAAATAGAAAGAGGAACTGTGCTAATGCTATGGAATGGGAATATGATTGCTCGTTGACTTCCTTTACTCCCCTGTCCGGGAATGAATCCCAGACAAGTATTCAGATAATCTCAGGCATACAGAATGAAGGCTTAACTCTGAGAGCTCCCGGTTTACATATGAGGTTACTTGAGAGAGACAGTGCCTTAATTCAGAACCCTGGCTGCATAGCTAAGGCAGATGCTTCTACATCAGAGAAGGCTCTTTTATCATGGCTAAAGGGGAAAATTTACACATCTGCAAGCCATGATTAACATCTCACTCAAAGGATTAAAAAAAAATTGAACTCTGTGAAAAAGAAATCTTTGAAAGTCACTTTGCATTTTCTGGCTGATATAGTTTGCTTTTCATATATTCCAGGCAATGCTCTTATGTATGTTCTTCTACACTCAGTGTAGTCTCTCATCTTGAAATTATGTATGGCAGAATATTAATGGTCCATTAAAGTGTCATCTTAAAAAAAAAGGGGGGAAGCGTTTCTTCGTCAGTGCTTTAGGATGCTGGGATGAGGTCTTGTATTTCAAAGATGTCATAGAACTACTGTATGGTAAATGGTTCACTGAGACATTAAGCTGTGAAGCAATAACTATGGCTGGCGCATTCAGATCTCTGCATGGTAACAGCTGCTCATCACCGCTGAATGCAAAACATCTCCCACCACCACCACGTTACCAGCAGAGAAAACAAATCTTAATAATTTTGAGGTACCAGGTATAATGGCTGAGGGAATCAATCAGCTACACCTTAACAAATTAATGAAACCCGTAGGCAGCTGTACTGTTTTCTGAATAATAATGTGAATAGTTTGTTTCATTTATCATTATGTGCCATGGTGAAATGCTCTGTTTGTGTGAGTCATCTAGTTGAGCAGAACATTTGGTTCCCTCAAATCATCTCCCCCTGCCTCCACATATTTAAGGCTGAGCCATCAACTTATATGAAAAAGGCGAGATAAAGTAAGGCCCATATGCCTGAACAAAATTATTATATTTATTTATTTCTTTATCTGTGGCATATGTATGCCACTGAATATTAAATCTCTCAGCACTTCACAATATTAAAATACAGGCAGCACACAATATTAAAATAGACAGGGGGGGGGGGGGTTCACACGAATTATATACATTGCCAAAAAAGAGGACATCCATCACCAAAAGAGGACAAAAGAGGGGCACAGGGTTGCACAAAATTTGCATATGCTAATTTATATGTATATACACATTCAGACATCATCACTGTAATTTAAATAGAAACACAATGGCTGAATTTGGACACACGATAGTCAATGGTGGGGTAATAATCAACTTTACATTTGTTCATCTAGGGGGTACTCCCCCACACAACATGGTAATAAATAATCAACTGTGGTGTGGATTAGGATCAGCGCTGAGTTGACTATGGCAGCATTCGAATGACACGATAGTCAATACAACTGACGATTGTTCCCCCCCCCCCAGTTGCTTATTGTGTCATCCAAATTCAGCCAGTATATTTCACCATAGCAGGGAGGACAGACCAGGTAACCTGTATGCCTGCCTGCTCAGTCTGCTGTCCAGGTGCTGCTCACTGGGGATGAGCTATGTCAACACCCCCCCCCCCCCCACACACACACACACACTCTTCCTTCTTATGTTTCTGACTTGGACCAAACAGTCTTTCAAATAGAGGATACCTTCAAATAGAGGATTGTCTTCTTTAAAGTAGGACACTTGGTCAACACCATCACAACAACAATACTGTTTCTCACTTCTGTTTCCCCTAGCAATGTAAAGTTAAGGGCAGTTTTCACAGGGCCTGTTCATTTAAAAAGGGAGAGGACTAGGGCCTTATGATATCCTAGCAATGGTCTGTTTATTCATTTATTCATTTATTGATTGCATTTCTATACCGCCCAATAGCCAAAGCTCTCTGGATGGTTTACAAAAATTAAAACCATTAAAACCATTCAAAATATAAAACAAACAGTATAAAAACATAGTATAACATACAATATAAAAGCACAACCAGGATAAAACCGAGCAGCAATACAGAATACAGATTTAAAATACAAAATTAAAATAGCAAAGTTAAAAAAAATCATGTACAGATTGAGCATGTATTGTGGTGGCACAGAATAAGAACTCAGGAAGGTGGTGCTAGATTCACAGGAATATTGGTCCAGGTTTTGTTTTCTTTTATACAAGTTCATTTCTCTCTTTTTCTCAGCCGCTCTCTGGGAACCTCTCGCCCGCTGCAAAGTCCTCTCCTTGCCTTGATTCTGCCCAACTCAAGCACGTCAAAACATTTCCAGACTCTTCCCACCTTTCAAGAGGATGCAGCTTTAGATATGTTCCAAAAATGGAAGCTGGTGGCTGTGATATTGGTAGGGCTGCAAATCCTTGCTGGATTTCAGTTGGAACCAGCCAGAACTCTAAAGGAGTTCTGGTGTTGAACCTATTTGGGGGGATAGGGTTCAGCACATTGGATAGCTGCTTTAGAGTTCTGTCTAGTTCTGACTGAAACCTGGAATGGACTCACAACTCCACCAGAATTGAGGCCATCAGCCTCCACTTGTTCCAAAGGAAGCTTAAGGGTGGGGGAAGGATACTGGCCCATTATAATGCCCATAATACCCTCCCAAGCAGTACCAGCTCCATGTTTTTGAGGGCCCTTGAGTGAGACACCCTCAATGGACTTCCTCCCTCAATGAGTCTACTTTCTCACATCTTTGTCAACGTCCTGCTGCCCCCACTTGCTTGCTTGACGAGCAGAGAGCCAGTGAGCAAGGAGGCGGTGGCACCTACTGCTCCTCCTTCCTCACTGAAAAAAGAAGCAGAGGAGACCTCACAAGCAAACTGGTAAAGAAAAAGGACCTACTGATGCTAAATAATTAATTTTCTATGAAAAATTGATCAGTGCTAACTAAGAGTGGTCACTATGCAGATACCCAGCAAACCCAGTAGAAAATAAATTTCCAATTATTGTAATCAAACCATGCAACCAAACTCATAAATATGTATTGACAATCTTGTAGTACATGCAATAAACATATATTGAAAATATAAACATACCATGTCTGTTATTAGGATCATACAGACTATTGCAGTTATTACAACAAAATACAATGTTTGATGATACAAAAAATAATCTGCTTCATACAACAAATATTAGACGGTAACTTCTAAAATTATGAAATCCATTTCAATTATCTCTTCCTCAGTATTAATTATTGATTTTGCATGTGTGAGAACCTTTCACAACTAGAGGGGACAGAGCACTACAAAAATGAAAACAAGTAATTGTAAACAAAATATTACTCTGAATTCTGCTCTGAAAATTACTGAATGTAGTAAAATATAACTGAATATCTTGGTGGTATAAACTTTGATTCTCCTTCAGTAATCAGTGATGCATATTTAAATAGTAATATCATTTGACAACTGTAATAGTAAAACAACTCACAAATTAACAATTAAATTCATATGTTGTAAATACATACAAAGGAAATTTACCAAATTTTGAAGAGAATCAGATAAGCCTCCTTCCTCACCATCATCATTGTCTGCGCCAGAGTGAACAAGCAGGCGGCAATGGTGAAGAGGAGGACCAAACCCGATGGGTTCTTGTCAGTTCAGTTGGTCTCTGCTGCAGTGTAGGCCCTTGGCAGGTGCCCATCCAGACCTACCCTTGACATCAGCCCTGCTCCCAAGGATCAAGCCACATCAAACCAAAAGGAAAGACACTGAAAATTGCCGTAATTGTTTTAAAAGCCTAAAAGATGAAATCCCGCGTGGGATACTTAAACACACAGAGCAGCTCTGTAGTGGCATTTCATAGTGATCATAGTGATAAGGAGAATTTAGTCTCCCTCCTACTAATCCATTTATTTTTGAAAGGGACAATTACATAGACACAAGCTTGAAAGGAGAGAACACCTACACAAAATGAAATGCATTTTCCCAGCTACATTTCCTGAAAGGAGAATAAAAACCTTGATGAAATCTGGAGTGAGTCACTACAATTGGGCAAGCCATTCATTCCGGCAACCCCTGGGTCTACAGGGCCTCAAAGTCAATGATATTTGGTTTTTAAGGTGAAATCAGCCCCTGTAAAAGAGCCAGTTTTTCTTTACACCCTTTTAACCTTGTCTGCAGCTGCACACATCTCCTTTTCACAATTTGTCTTCTCCTTGCAAATTATTTGGTGGCATAATTGTATATATTATTGCGTAAAGCACCAAACAAACCAGGCTTTAACAAGTTTGCATTAAAGGTGTGCACTAACCACAATATTTGGTTTGGACCACAATTTGGAGCTTTGGAAAGCAGCCTGATTCAGCTCAGGCCAATTCCGAGGCCACCCACTTTGACTCAGGAATCCAAATTTCATTAGGAATTAACAAATACTTACAGCTCTTTTTTGTTTGTCAGAACTGGATGAAGTTGGCAGTCTTGTAGTCTATTATAAGGGGATTACATTTGCCAAACTATAGAGAAATTGGTGAAGGGGTTTTTGTGGTATGTGGCTTTACATTTTGATTTCTCTAAAGAGGAAATTGCTGGTAACTTTTGTAATTCTAGGCATTACTGGATGAAATTTTCAGGGAAATTAGCCCTTCTGAGGGGATCAATCCTGCCAAGTTTCAGATGAATAGGTGCAGGGAGTGGTCTTTAAGAGCAAAAGGATATGTGCTTATCGCCCTACATGTTTTGTGGGCATTGTTATGAAAATGAATATAGAGGGGATCCAAGTTAAGAAACATGCCCAATTTCAGAAGGACTGGTGCAATGGCTTTTGTGGAAGGGGAATGTTCACATTTGTACAGGAAGTAAATGATTCACTTCCCCTTACTCCTCTCCACAAGGGTTGTTTGTTCATTTATTTATGTTTTGGCAATTTGTATGAAAATGGCATATGTCATAGAGATGTCTTTTACCAAGAGACCTGGTGGATTTCAGAAGTATAGGTGCATGATAAATGAAAAAATGGTTTAAGACTTTTGTTTGTTTTCTGCTCAATTGCCCCCAAAGTCACAGAATGTGCAACAGGACAGGGGTGGATGATGGACAAGGAACATACAGCAGCAGAGACAGAAGGACTTGAACATCCAGCATTTTCCAAGCAGGCAGCCAATGCTACAACTTCTCAGGTCCCACAGACCCCACCAAACCTCTTTTAACATTCCTGCTCCTGGGAGAGAGCACTGAATGCTGGATCTGCCCTGCAACATCCCTCCCCGAAAGTACTAGGACATAAGGGCCCCGGTAAAAACTATTCACTGTGACTTGAAGCTAAAGTTGTCAGTCATAAAACTATGCCCCCTCTTCTCCCTCTCACCTCTCACCACCCTGGTATTTTCCATATATGAAGGATTTGGGGAGAAATGTATCAAACTTTGGAGACATGCAGTCTGTTACTCCGTGTCCTTCTGAATGATGAATCGTCAGGAATGTTCACATTCGGATTTGGTTTACTTTGGATTTTGTTCTGGATTTGGGATTCGGCCAAATCCAATTCACACCCCTAGTTTGTATCCCTAAGTAATGATGCTGAAAGGGTAAATTCATAGCTTCTTTGAACCAGCAGCATAAGCGTGTGCAGCACATTTCATCAGGTGGTGCCCCCAGGGATTTTTTGAGGTAAACTTGGGAGTAAATTTCATTTAACTAGGGTGACCATATTTTGGAAACCAAAAAGGAGGACATCATAGCCGACCCTCAAGGAGGCGTGTCCACCCCAACATGTCCAGCTCCCAAGGATGTGTGCCCATCCTGACATAACCATCCCCAAGGGTGCGTGACCTTGGTCACATGTCTGATTTACTGAACTGTAAACCAGAATCTAAAAGTCAATAAAATATGATATTGTTGAGCATCTCTGAATCCTACAACTAAACCATTAGTGTTGTGAAATGCAGTCAGAGCTTGGAAAAAGGGGGAAAGGGACAGAACTACAACATCACCACTTCCCATGGCCTCCTCCACACGGGGCGTTTAATGAGCCTTGAAGGCTCATTATAAATTTTACCTACACACCAGCGGAGCGCAAAACGGGCGTACAGGCGCGTTATCTCCCCGATAATGCGCATTTTCGAACGCGCGTTAAATAGCGACTTTTATTTTGCTCCGGCCGTTAAAGCGCATTTTCGCTGTGTGAACAAGCGATTATGCGCATTAACTACCTGGAAAGCGCTTTTTGGGCATCTTTTAATGCGCTTCGCCGCTTCTCGCCGCCTCCCGTGCAGAGGGATTGTGAGTAAATGCGCCTCCGCGATAATGCGCATAATCGCGGAACCAGGCGCAAAGGCGCATTCTTGTGGAGGGGGCCCATGTTTATTTTACAAACATGTCTCTCAAAAACAAAAGTGGGTTACATCACCATCAAAGAATACAAATGCTGAGATTTCAGCAGGCATTATGACACACTTCCAACGACATCTTTGCAGCCATAAAGGCTAGAATCTTTTTTAAAAGAAAAACTCAGATTTTCAGGTGGCTGAACTCTGGGTCCAGCAGTATCACATTCAGCATTTCTGGCTATTACAGAAACAGATCAGATCACCAGTCCAATTGCTAGTCCCCACCAGAACAAACACATTGAAGCAATGAAACTTAGATATGTGTGGACTTAACAAGTTCCCATTGATTCACTGTATCTATTCTAGTTAGGAGTAGCAATTGGATTTAGGCCTCCAAGTTGTATGCATCCCTCTTGAAGTGTGGTGCCCAGAACTGGATGCAATATTCAAGCTGAGGCCTAACCAGTGCCAAATAAAGGGGAGCCGGTACCTCATGCGATTTGGAAGCTATACTCTATTAATGCATCTCAAAATAGCATTTGCTTTTTTTGCAGCCACATCACACTGTTGGCTCATATTCAGCTTGTGATCTACAACACATGCAAGTGAAATGATCCAAAGTTATTCCCTTGTCTGAAAAGCTATGTAGGAACATTGAGTAGCTGTAAAAGGCACGGGATCATATGTTATACATCATAATGTTGTACATTTTGATATATACATGAAAATCCTTGCAGGTAATATATAAAAGAACTGGCAAGAAAGTTCAGAGACTTGAGCACCTGGGTAAGCAGAAATAGGAGCAATAAGCAGAGGTGGAGTCTGAACATCCAAAACACAAAACTCTGTGTCCTTTGAATCCACATTTGTTTGCTTCTGCAGAAACCCATTTTTAAAAAAGCAAAGTGAAGCATATTGGCTGGTAATTAGATCAAGGTTCTGTGTGCAAAGCAGAAAACCACTCCTTTGAGCCTGCAGTTTGAGCCCCCACCTCACCCCTCGCACCTTCATCCTTAGGCTTCCTGCTGCTCAGCTGCCAGCTGCCCGCCGCCTGCCCACCCGACCTGCCCGCTACTCGCTCACCCACCGTTGCTTGCTCGCTTGCTCGCTCGACCTCCACCCGCTGCTCGACCGCCCACATGCCCTGCCCTCTGCCTGCCCACGCTGCCCGCCCGCCTTGCCTTACTTACCCCCAGGTCCACGCTGCTGCTGCTGCTGCCTCCTTCTTTTTTGCCACTCGTACTCAGACCCCGCCTCTCCCACAAGTCTCGCGAGATGGGGATGAAATGTCAGAAGTCTCATCCTGAAGTATCGCGAGACTGGGGGAGAGGAGAGAGCAGGTAAGCTGTGACTGCTCCGTTTCCCCCCCCCCGCACCTTTCCCAGTATGAAAGGGTCTCTTAACACTTGAAGTAAGAGGCCGTTTCATACTGGGAAAGGTGGGAGGGGGATAGAGCAGGCCGCGTGTTCTCTAGAGGCGTGGAGATCACCTAACGCCATTAGCGTGGCTGGGAGAATCCTCCCAGCCACACTAATGGCGTTAGGTGATCTCCACGCTTTCCGGAGCTCTGGAGAACGCGCGGCCTGCTCTGCCCCCTCCTCCACCCCCTCCCACCTTTCCCAGTGTGAAAGGGCCTCTTAATTCAAGCATTAAGAGACCCTTTCATACTGGGAAAGGTGCGGGGGGAGGGGGCAGAGGAGGCCACACATTGTCCGAAGCTCCGGAAAGTGCGCAGGTGGCCTACGCTATTAGCATGTTAGTCATGCTAATAGTGTAGGCCATCTGTGCACTTTCCATAGCTTCGGACAATGCACAGCCTGCTTCCCACCCTTCTCTCCGTGCTGCACCTTTCCCGGACTTTTAATTAGGTGGTGCCTGGGCACCAGGTGAACCACCTGTGCGCACGCCTATGACCAGCAGCACTTCAGGTGACTTAGAGCCAAACTACTTGTTGTTTTAATTGCACGGTTAGCAACCGGCCACTAAAACAGGGCGGTGTGTGAGGCGGAATTTCAACCTTTCATTACCAACCACAATTCTGACAACACACTCACACATTCCAGCATGGCAATTTTGCACCCTGTGCTTCCCTTGGCTCCTTATTGCTTTTAAAATTGCTTTGTTTTGAGTGATCAAGCATACTCATTCTCTTTCCACTGTTAAAGACACTCCTCACAGGCTCCACTGTTACTCTTTTAGAACTGCCTTCCCCTATCTTGTGACCTTCATATGTTCGGGACTTCAACTTCAAGCAGCTCCAGCCAGCATGGCCATTGGTTCAGAATGCTGGGATTTGTAATCCAAAACATCTAGAGGGCACCAGGTCGGGAAACAGTTCTAGAGAGTTTCGTCAATGTCGAAGTAAATCATTTGTCAATGTTATGATAAGGTCATTGATGCCATAAAATATGCAACCATGTGCAATTTAAAGCCAAAATTTATGCAAATCTCTATTTTTACTACTTTTGGGTGAAACAAAAAAAAATGTGTAAAATGTCCCCAGAAGTTGGGGAAACCATGTGGTTTGGCTTGCAAAAGCAAGCTGAGTTGGGTGCACTGCAGAAGTCTGGTGAACCCAAAAAGCACCAGATTTCCCAGTGACGGACATCCCTAACCCCTGTATCTAACTGCAGCTGTTTCAAACTGTTCAGACAGTCCGCATTGCAGAACACGACTTCATGGTAGCCACTTTTTATGGGAGTTTTCTAGATTTTGGCCAGCTTATACACTTCACCAGGTAGATTCCTCATCCCAATTTTCATACATTTGGTACGAATTGTCCTGACTGTATACTGAATTGCATGTTCAAGAATTATAATGGCAGAAGGCCAAACAGGCATATTGGCTTGGATTCTGAGTTCCCATTTGCAAACCGAAGGCTCCTTCTGTTCATGGATGGGCTTGCATTCCAGCAGAGGATCCCACTGTCAGAAGAAGGGATGCAGTTCTTGCTGATTTCCCCTGCAGTCTCCCTCTCCTCTTCACTGTTCCGGAGGGACCCCAATCCCCACAAAAATATTTCCAAGCAGCACAAAGGGGGAAATCAGTAAACGTCTCCTCTCCTCCTTCTGTCGGTGAGAGGGTGAATGGAACTCTGATCAAGGGTCACTTCCAATGATAGAAAGGAACCCTATGTCTTAACTAGATAGAGTACATGCTAGTTGGTACATCCATTCAATATACCTAGAACAACATATACTACAGTTCATGGAAAACAGCACATGCTATTTTCCATGAGCCCTACTATATTTCATGAATTAAAATGTATTTGTTTATTACTTTTATAATAATTTGTTATGATTTCCAGGGCGGTTTACCAAAATACCTATAAACAATGAAATAATATCATAAACATATATAATTATCTTAAAACAATGATTAAAATATCAGTTGGTATAAATACAGTTTTAATGCCCTGGGAGAATAAAAAAGGGCTTCACCTGGCCATGAAAAAGTAAGAGTGTTGGCACCTGGGGAGAAAACACTGCAAAACGGGGCCCATAATCAAAGAGAACTTTTCCCATTTAGCTGCACCCTCTAGTCAAATATTACCTCGTGAAAATGTCATTGTCTCCCTTGCAAGGAGAGGTATATGAGTGCTCCTCCCCCAGCTTGTTTTGGAAGTGGGATGGCATTGCCTTCAGATCCTCCAAATTCTAGATATTGCCCTGGTATGAATTAAAACACTGAAAGGAAATGTGGTGTGTGGTGCATCAAATGTTGGATGTGGATGACTAATCCTTGCTCCATCTATGAAGCTCATTGGGTGGTCTTGGCTAAATCACTGGCTGTTAACTTCATGGACTTGGAAGAACTTGGCACCAAGATAAAATGGGATAGCACCCATGACTGCCCCCCTCTTTCCCAAGGAAAGGGTACACATTAAATAAATAAATGAGACAGAGAGGTGGATCTGGGGCTAAAAGTGGCTAGTATTTTAGTCCAAAAGGAGACACAAGAGCATACAGCTCATGACATTAAAAGCACTCCCAAAACATGCTCACCTTCATTATTTTCATTATCAAAGAATAAGAAAAGACAGTTCTGTTTAAGAATTAATAGCTAGATCTACTTAACTTTGAACTACAAATAATCTGATAGAATAAATACCTACATGAAAGTGTCACCACACTTTGAAAAAACTTCCCCCAATTGGGTTTTCCCTAAATTTCAGAATTCAGTGTGTTGTCAATAGCGACTCAGAGCATCTTTACATTAAGAGGAAATCACATTGCTTACCCAGAGCATTTGTGCTTCCTACTTTTTGGCACAATTGTTATGGGCTACATTAAACTGACAGAGAGGGGGGGACCATGTGGTTTGAATTAAATACTTCCCCTCTAAGCGTGCTCTGTTCACTTCAATTGAGACAGCACCATCTAGTTACAGAAGATCCCACTTTTTTCCAGATATCACCACTTTAAAAGTAGGGTCTGTCTATACATTTTTAAAGCCCCATGGTGGCTGCACGGTGGCACTGTGTCAGTGATACGTTGCAGCCACTGTGGGGCTTTCCCGCAAACCTGAGCATTTAAAAAGTCAGGAACTTACCTCTAATTTTTATGCTGGAGTGAGGACACCACAGTTCTTCCACTGTCTAACCTCACTCCGGAATTAAGTTGGGCACATTCCCAGCAGAAGGCAACTGGAAGCCAGGCAGAAGGCAGAGGATGGCCCTGGCAAGACGACTGGCCTCCAGAAAGCCCATGCTGCTTCCTGCTGTTGGGATTACTCATGGCCACTCCACAGCAGCAAAAACGTGGGGTTTCCCCCAAAGCAGTGGCAATGCGACAACATGACGGCAGCCCCATGGTTCTTTTCAAGACGGAATTTTCTATGGATGTAGCAGGAGACATCCTGGTCATTCACAATGTCACTTAAAAGTCCCACAAACTTTAATGAGTGGCCAATCATGAGCATGCAATAAATCGCTCATTTAGAGGAGCCCTGGGTCAATAGCTACGGGGAAAGATCTTTGTTCTAGCTGTCATAGTTTTCATTTAAAAAGCCATTTAAAATTAGCTGAAAACAACATCCTGGAGAAAGACCAAAACTGTCTCCCCACTATGCTAATAGTGCAAAAAAGAAAAAAAGCCCACCATCCTGAATAAATTCAAGTGGAATGTAATCCAATTTGTTGTCAAATTCTAGTTCCCATATGAGTTAAAATGAAAGCAGTAGGCTTTGGTTAGATTAAGTTATTCCCCAAATCAATTAATTCCCCAGTTTACTTGATTATATTTTATTTCATTTCAGACCTTTTTCGAACTAAGAAGGGAGCCCTACTGATGGACAACCCTACTTGAGTAACAACCATATATTGGCAATTGTTATCGTCAATCATTTTAATTTAGGGTACAAAATAGCCATGAGATTATAATAGTTTTCTGGTTGCTTTCTAACTATGATGAGTGATCCTAGAGGTAAACATTTTGTAAAAATCATTACCCTAGTTGGAAACGCTTCTTTCCTGTGTTTATACAACAACCAGCACTGTTAAGTTACATGCACAAAATGTGGAATTTGGAAGCTACCATAATATAAATATTTACTGAGATCTCCCATTCTTCATCAGTTAAGCAGGATGCCAGCCCATTAAGTTAAGACATTTCAGAAATTAAAAAGAAGTGAACAATTTTATGCAGGGTCAGAATTCTGGTGTTCTGATACTGAGGACCTCTGTTCTTCTCCAGACAAATTATCTGTTGGCACAGTGAATGAGCAAATTTAACTTAGCATGCATAGAAAAACTTCCTGTTAGTTCTAGAAAAATAATGTATTGGTTTCTAAATCTGGAATATATTTATATCATTTTGTACAAAAAATATTTTGTTTTCAACCTTTTGGATAAGTCTACAATTTGTCTAGCAAGCACTAATCAACATTGCTGCATTCCACTTGCATTAATTCTACATTTACCTTGAATATCTCTAATAACTCTATGTCCAGCCAGCAATCAATAGCTGCATTTAGGCCATTTCCACACCAAGCAGGATATAGCACTATGAAAGCGGTATGAAAGCAGTATATAGTATGTGTCATGAGTAGGGTGACCAGAATTTGGAAAGCAAAATCCCGGTCCAAAATGGCCGCCCCACCAAAGCAGACCCCCCCCCAACATAAAATTAAAACATTTAAAAGGCCACCCACTTTGCGGCCAACAAGCAGTTTCCCCTGAGGCCAGTAAATGGGGAGCAGCCCGGACATTTTAGGGTGGGAGGAGAGCCGACCCTTTCCCCGCTTTGCCCTCGCCACCCCCCTGTCGGCCCGGATCATCCCAGTTTTCCCAGTTAGGACTGGGAAACCTAGGGTGATCTGGTCATCCTAGTCATGGAAACAACAGCTATCAGTGCACTTCAATTCTGCTATAAAGCAGTAGTGTGACTCCTGCCTCTTATATACCACTTTCATAGTGCTATGTCCTGCTTGGTGAGGATCTGGCTCTAGACACAAATGTAGCCCTCAACTCATGCTCCTGACAAGCTTTTAGATCATTCTCCAGCAAAAACATGTAGAGAAACTTCACGTAACCTTTTGGAGTATGGTAAACTCACTGTGAACTGTCATTTCCATGGACTATTGCCTTCATGAATTTATCTATTCAATGTTCTGACATGTGTTGAGAGATCACAACCCAGCACATCCTAGAATCATTTTAGATGCTATTTTGGAATCTCACCATATTAGAGCATTATGAAAATTACCTTGCAAGCCAAATTTGTGGCAGAAAAGTCAACAGGTGCTTAGTCACAACATAAGATAAAGGCCCTTTCCACACCAGGCCTTTTGCCTGGGATGGCCCCCAGCTGCTCCCTGTGAGTCCAAATGAAGCATAAGGAATCCCGGGGTGGGGGCAGCATGGGATTTTTCTAGGTTAAGAGAAACAAGAAAAATCCTGAACCTTCCACGGTCCCGAGAACTTTCAAGGACCACGGAAGATGTACCCGCCCATCCCGGGTGCAGCCGCGCTCACTCACGAGTAAGCATGGCTGCAAAATGGACATGGAGCCGCACTGCGTGGCTCCGTGGCCATCAGGTGAGGGGATGGCACCAGTTTCTCCACCCCTGGGAGGATAGGAAGGGGGTGGGGGGCTGATCGCGCACATTGTTGTTGTTTTTTTACTTGGTTTTGTGGAAGAGCGCTCCTGTGCTCTTCCGGGTACGGCAAAAAAAGGGCAGCCGCTACGGTGCGACGGCCCAGGAGCAGCCCAGGTCGTCACATTTTTCATGTGCATTGGGGCAACGAACTCTGAAGTGGCTACTTCCGGGTTCGCCACCCCTCCGGCCCTCTACACCCTTCTGGTGTAGAAAGGCTCATAGACCTGGGGGCTTCAACATCATGCCCGCCTGGTTTTAATGTTATTCCTTAAGATTTTTAATGTATTTGTTTTTTAAGCTGGGAGGGTTGCAATGCTGCAAAGTAAAATGCTGCCCGCCAACATCATCTTTATTTGGGCTCAAAATAGTGGTTTGTTTTGGAGCTCAAACCTCACTTCTGCCTTGTATTAGGTTCTTGAGCAAATTAGTTTCTTTCAGTCTCACCGGTTTGTCTTCTGGGAAGTGAGTGTATTGTGACCAACCATGCTCACCATGGCAGCCATTTTATGAATGGGAAAGCCCCACCCCATGGCAGCCATTTTGAGAGAGCACCTGTAAAACGCTCTCAGAATTCCAAATGGGCTCACTGACACAAAAAGGTTGGAGACCACTGGAAGCCAATGGAGGTTAGCCTGAAAGTCATATCTCTGAAGTAAACCCAACAGCTGAGGCAGGTTGATATGGGTGAAGGTAGTCTTTGAATTGAGTCTTCAAAGGTCAGGACTAGGGATGCTTTCAGATGAGGCTTGCATTATACAATCACACTGCCTCATTCACAGAATTTTACAGGGGTTCAGACTATGTTGTCTTCCATTTGTAAGCCTCTCATGCTTTCCCACCACTTCTTTCCTTAATGGAAAAAAAATCCATTAAGAAAGCCATGATGGAATAGCTGCACAATGCCTTTTGATTGTTAGTCCAAGGAGCTCTCTGTCTGGGCTAACACTTTTAAATTGGTCTCAGAAATGAATAGGCAACAAGTACAATTGAGACTAAATTGGTGCAATGTCGTTGTAGTTAGCTCTCATTGCTTACCACCACTAAATATTCTTTCATGATATAAATTCTACCAGTGGGATCTGCAGCAAGATGTTGCAGCACTGAGTGCTTCTGTTCAGGATTTCGGACACTCCATTACATTCACCCTCTCCAGATTTTGATTTCCCTCCCACAAAGGCATTCTGTGTCTACTGAGCATACTTAGGCCTCACTGGGCTGTTCTTGGTCTGCATCCCCTTTAGGGTCCTCCCCACAAAGACTTTTCAGTTTTTCTGCAAAACTTGGGGTTCTCCCAAGCCCGCTGATACCTCTCTTGCAGTGGAAGCTGGTGGCTCTGATGTAAGTAGGCTGGTGAATTCATTCTGGGTTCCAGTCAAAACCCTAAAGGGGCTATCCTAGGTGTTTTGCACCTTGGATAGCTCCTTTAAAGTTCTTCAGACTGAAACCTGGAGCAGATTCACCACCCCACTGACATCGGAGCCACCCGCCTCCACTGCTCCCTTGTATGCCATTTTGGCTACATAAGTAATGGTCCTCAGAGAACAGAGGTTGCTCTTGATATACATGATTTCTTCATATTCAGTGTTGATTTAGTTGATGGTGACTAGTAGGGATGTGCACTGGATCGGACCCGATCCACGATCCAAGTCCGGTCCAGTGGGAAATCGGATAAATTATCCGATTTCCGATCCCGCAGCTGGATCGGCCGATCCAATCCGAACCGGTCCGAAAAGGCTCCGAACCGGTTCGGCGGATCGGTGGATCGGCGGGCGCCCACTGGCGCCCACCGCCGCTTCCATTGGCAGGCGCCAGCGGGCGCCCGCCGATGAAAGTGGACAGCGGGGGGGGGAGGAGGGGGGCGCTTACCTTCTCGGCCCGTCCGCTCCCGTCCGGCACTAGCAGCTACTACCAGCGGGCTCCGCGGCCTGGTCCGGCACTAGCGCTACTCTAGAGCAGGCCGCGGAGCCTGCTGGTGGTAGCCGCCGGCGCCGGACGGGAGCGGACGGGCCGAGAAGGTAAGCAGGGGGTGCGTGGAGGGGAGGAGGGGGCGCGCGGAGGGGGGGAGGGGGCCCTTACCTTCCCGGCCCGGCCGCTCCCGTCCGGCGCCGGCGACTACTACTACCAGCAGGCTCCGCGGCCTGCTCTAGGGTGGCGCGCCGGGTGATGTCATCACCCGGCGCGCTACTCTAGAGCAGGCCGCGGAGCCCGCTGGTAGTAGCCGCTGGCCCCGGACAGGAGCGGACGGGCCAAGAAGGTAAGCAGGGGGTGCGTGGAGGGGAGGAGGGGGCGCGCGGAGGGGGGGAGGGGGCCCTTACCTTGCCGGCCCGGCCGCTCCCGTCCGGCGCCGGCGACTACTACTACCAGCAGGCTCCGCGGCCTGCTCTAGGGTGGCGCGCCGGGTGATGTCATCACCCGGCGCGCTACTCTAGAGCAGGCCGCGGAGCCCGCTGGTAGTAGCCACCGGCCCCGGACGGGAGCGGACGGGCCGAGAAGGTAAGTAGGGGGTGCGTGGAGGGGAGGAGGGGGCTCGCGGAGGGGGGGAGGGGGCCCTTACCTTGCCGGCCCGTCCGCTCCCGTCCGGCGCCGGCGACTACTACTACCAGCAGGCTCCGCGGCCTGCTCTAGGGTGGCGCGCCGGGTGATGTCATCACCCGGCGCGCTACTCTAGAGCAGGCCGCGGAGCCCGCTGGTAGTAGCCGCCGGCCCCGGACGGGAGCGGACGGGCCGAGAAGGTAAGCAGGGGGTGCGTGGAGGGGAGGAGGGGGCGCGCGGAGGGGGGGAGGGGGCCCTTACCTTGCCGGCCCGGCCGCTCCCGTCCGGCGCCGGCGCCTACTACTACCAACAGGCTCCGCAGCCTGCTCTAGGGTGGCGCGCCGGGTGATGTCATCACCCGGCGCGCTACTCTAGAGCAGGCCGCGGAGCCCGCTGGTAGTAGCCGCCGGCCCCGGACGGGAGCGGACGGGCCGAGAAGGTAAGCAGGGGGTGCGTGGAGGGGAGGAGGGGGCGCGCGGAGGGGGGGAGGGGGCCCTTACCTTGCTGGCCCGGCCGCTCCCGTCCGGCGCCGGCAACTACTACCAGCAGGCTCCGCAGCCTACTCCAGGGTGGCGCGCCGGGTGATGTCATCACCCGGCGCGCTACTCGAGAGTAGGCCGCGGAGCCCACTGGTAGTAGCCGCCGGCGCCGGACGGGAGCGGACGGGCCGAGAAGGTAAGCAGTGGCGGGGAAGGGGGCTTACCCCCCCCGGAGCCGTCCGCTTCTATCCGCTGGCGCCCGCGGGCGCCAGCGGATGGAAGCGGACGGCCCCAGGGGGGGTAGGGAGCGCGGGGGAGGGGGCTTACCTGCCGGGGCCGTCCACAGCGGACGGCCCCGGGGGGGGAGGGAGTTAGGCCCCCCCTCACCCACCCGCCGCCATTTTTTCCTCATAGACTTGCATTGCAATGCAAGTCTATGGGGAAAAAAATGGCGGCCGATCCAAAAATTTACGATTTTTGGGTCGGGATCAGACTCGATCCGGTCCGGGGGGCCTCCGATTTTGTCCGAACCGGTCCGTGACAAAATTGGAGGTCCCGATCCGGGTCCCGATCCGATCCGGGGGGTCCGTGCACACCCCTAGTGACTAGTTTGAAAAGGCTTGTGTCAGCTATTTGATCATGGATAAAGACTGTAGTCAAATTAAAGCCAACAAAAGATGACAAAATTAATGACCTGAGCATCCCTCTGACAATAAAAGGCCCCAAGTCTTCCTCTGACAGCTGCCCTCCTATATAAAACAGAAAAAAGTACTTTCACAGGCTTAGTTTACACTTTGAACCATCCCCATAAACTTCAGACTGCTGTACACATTAACAGCAAGAATTTTAAGCCAACAGTAAATTTGGGCACAAAACACTTTTAAACGCAAAATAAAACATTAAAACTAGCTCTGGAAAAGTATTTCTGGATGCAGCTATAAATCTAATTTCATTTCTCTGCATTCCTGGTTCTAATAATCAATGACCCTTACAGCAACATAGGCAGGTGTGTTATTTGGCACAGCTCCAGCGTTGGGAATTATGTGCTAATGGAACTGCATCAGGTTTCAAAGTTACATTTAGCTTTCATGGGCTGGGATTGGATGTCCCAGCTCCTTTCCAAATCTCATTTCAATGAGCTATGACAGTTATTAAAGCCCTGGGCACGCCTGCTTTGGCTGCTGTCTGAAGTATGTCAAATGTACATGCTATCCAGAAAAGGTGCACCTGTCAAAAGGAGTCCAAATCCAATATACTGCACCGCCATCGTATATAACATTTCGGTAATACCAAGCATATAGATGAGTGTCAAGTTCCAGTCTGTTTTTTTCCCCCTTTTAAATCGGTGTTTTAACCTTTATGTTTCCCCCATTCAGTTATTTTTAAGGTTACATTGGGTTGCTCAAGAGTGATTGAGTTCATCCTGCAAATGTTGTACATCATATACATGGTTGCTGGGATAGATGGCATTTGTTGGGCATGCATACAGCAGAGGAAATGAAATGTGCCCAGGAGAAATAAGGGAAAGCCATAATGCTCCTGTATCATAACAGTGGCAGATAGCAGCTTACAAGGTCTGTAAAATATTGAGTTGTCCTCCAGCAATGCGACCCCTTTGGGACTCTCATATAGTGCTTCTCATATGACCTAGTTGGACTGAATCCAGGACAGATCCCATTGGATCCCATTGTTCTGATTTGCAGAGCTTTCTCTGACTGATTAACACCAAATGTAGTTTACAGTTACTAAACTAAAATATGGCTGGACGGGCAACTAAATCAAGATATTCTGAAAGGGAGAAGCAACGTCTAACTATCACGCTGGAAAATCAGGACATTCTTGGTTTGAATCTCATCTCTGCCTTAGGCAAGCCAGTTAAAAAGCTGCTACTGTGTGCTTAGATGCATTGGTTATCTCATCTGAAATAGGCTCTCTCCAATAATGGAAAAAACAAACAGTGATAACAATAATGTCAATTCACATTTTTTAAAAATACAAATAATATACAGTATATACTGCCATTACACCATTGACTGTTATCAAGCCTGCATCTTATAAGGGATGCAAATTATGGATCATATGTTCCTGGTTTACAAATGATTTACAATTACACTGTCTTTTGGGTCCATTTGAATGAAAAGTATGTGTTCTAGTGTAGGAATAGAAAATGAAAACACTTCACTAGAAGAGGGGCACAGAGGGTCAGAATTGGAGAATTAAAGTTAAGGAGAAGATGATGAATTGCTCAAGTACGACTTGTTATCATATACATCTTTTTGTAACTTCTCATTCTTGCTGAGATCTGATTTCTCCATTTTACTTTATTGATGCAGACAGGCTTACAGCAGTGATTTCATAACACTCGAGTGCTTTTGAGTGACAGCAGCCCTGATTCTCACTGGAGCACATCCAGAAACCCAGCTTAAGCCATTATGTGTGGTAGCAATCATATTCCACAGGCCAGTCGTGAAATGCACACAAAATGGTGATCGGTGCCACCAGCCTCCGTTGCTTTTTGGGGCTGCTTCCCAGTGGGTAGGGCTGAAGACAAAGTAGGTGGGGCCAAAACACCAAAATGCCAGCCTATTTCAGCTTAAAGCTCTTTCTGCCAGTAACTAAGGGGCTTTCTTCATGGGGGATTTCCTGCTGCTTGGGTGCATTATGAGGCCCTTTGCAGCAGTTGACATTGTAGCCAATGCACACACAACCAGCTGCTTCTGCCTCAAAATATTGCAGTATCGCAGTCATTTTACTATGTTTGTTTTAGTTAAAGCAGCTCCTGTGTGCTTGCTCTGCAATATGCCCCCATTCCTCCGCATTAAATCCTGGGCATGCCTGTGACCTGGCCATGACATGGTCAAAGGGTGGAGCTGTCCCTTCCCCCCATCACTCCTTTTCCTAGCCCATTCCGTTGAGAGCTGTAATTATGCACTTCCTTATTGCTGCGTTATTCACTTCTCTGACCTTGTGTTATTTAACTTATCCGATGCTGCCTTACTTTGCTTCTCTGACATTGTGTTATTTAGCTTCTCCTGTGTTTGGAATAAATACAGGTAGGAAGCTGTAACTCAATGACACTTTGCCAGAATGCGGCAAAATTCAGATGGTGGGGTGTTTCATAGGGAGCCTTCAAACCCTATCCAGGATCATTGGGGATTTTGCTTCTTCAAGGAAAATTGAGCCATTTTCTCCCTATTACTCCACTTTCTCCTATTCGTTCATTGCTGCTGTTCCAATCTATCCCCCCCTTTGGAACATTTCCACATATCCAAAATTGTGACTTTCTGGAGTTTTTATTCTTTTATCAAAATAGAGATCTGCCACATTAGTTCCTTCCCATTCCCATTGATACAACCAGTAGCAGGGGAAGCCTGGAGAGGGGCGGATAACAGCCCTCTCTCATTGATGACAGTTGGTTCTAGCCTGCCCCCCTCCCTACCTGAAGTTTTCCTGGCACTGAAAAGCCGAGTTTTAGGGCTGGCGGGCTCTGCCATGTAATACTGACAGAGCAGAACTGATTTCATCATACTGTGGAAATGATGTACTTTCCTCCCGTGCTCATGAAGATGGAGGCTGAGCCTTAGGAAAGGCATATCAGCCTTTCGGAGTGTGTGTGTGTGTGGGGGGGGGGGGAAATGCAAAAGCTGAGAAACCATCAAGCAATTTGTGGTTAGGGGAAAGAACATGGGCATCTGGGAAACTCCAGAAGGATGGACTGGGACACCAAGTTGGCCAGATTTGGCCTGCAGGCCTGAGGTTGAACTCCCCTTCTCTAAAGCCTGGACATGCCTAAAGCTGTCTTTTCTAAGCTTTACTGCTGTCTTCATGGCAGCGCATTGGCACTGTCTCCCTCTTCAACCTCGTGCTTTTCCTCTCCCGGTGTGGCGTCAGGTAATCCCGACACCGAGGAGGGAGCATGGGGTTTCTAGGTGGCCATTCATGTCCCAGAGTCACCCCCACCCTCTTCCTGGTGGAAGGCAACCAATTGCTGGTTGGCTTCCACCAGGCTCCGCCTTCAGGTTGACTTCAGATGGACAGCAGAGCGACATTATATGGTGCAACATCCCAGGGCCCCTGGCCGTTTGTTCCTTTAAACATCATGGAAACCGCATACTCAAACTCAAAGGTTTACTCACAAAGAGACAGTTTATTAGGCAAACTTACGGCAGAACTTGTAATGCGCAGCACATTTGACATCCCTGAAACATTTTGGGGTGGATTGTGTAGACTGAGCCTGTGTGCCATGGTGGCTCTCAAAGGCTTCTGGGAAATGGTTGCCTCTGCTTCCCACAGTACAGCCTGTCAGTTTTGAAACAGCTTGCTAATTGCTGGGAAAATGGATCAGAGACATCTCACACCTGCACCTTATCTGTGTCAGCCTAACGAGCCAGACAGTGTAATAACGAGCTTACATTCCAGAGCTGTTGAGCTTTGAGAAGCAAGGCCAAAGAAGAAGATCTGCTTGCTTATGCTAGATCCATCATAGTATTCTATGGTGGGAACGTGCGTTGTGTTATTGCTTGAGAACTTGTAACTCTGCCAAGTGCAAAACAGTATAACCATTGCTTTCACCAGCACTGCGGGGTCCAGATGGGTCAGCAGCTTCGTGCAAGAGTTTCTGCTGTCTGAGTCCAAACTGTTTATGGGGCAACGCTGATATTCTTGCATTTATATGTGAAAAGTAATAATAATAAAACAGGTTGTAATGTATGGCTACCACATGGATTAATTAAAATGGATTACATATAACAGTTGCACTTGAAAAGGGTCCTTTTAACAGAGTGTTTTTAATTTCTTTATCATAGAGGAACTTTTCCTGCTAGCAATATCATACAATTATTTTACCAATGCATGAGGATTTATTTCTTTATATTATTACTAACATTTATATACCACTTTATTTACTAAAAAGCCATCAAAGCACTACACAATTTTAAACAGTAAAATCTTAACACCATAAAAACTGTTTAACACCATAAAATGAACATTAAAAAACACAAAACATGAAAGCATTAATGGTACAATCGTATGTCTTCTGCCCTCGATGTTTGGAAGCCTGAATTCAAAAACTTATGAACATCCAGTGCAGAGTGGGGAGAGCAGTGGAGGGGAGCACTGCCTCCACTGCTCCTCCCACTTTGCATTTTAGCTAGATGGGCTTTTTTGCCCATATGGCTAAAATGCAGGGAGTTTTTGCCCATCTAGCTGGGGCAATTTGGAGTGGGAGGGAAGGAGGCTGGAGAAGCCTCTGGATTGCTTGTATCCCGGGTTCTCCAGCCCCCTCCTCTTCCTGCCCCTGGAATGCCCTGCACGCCCTTTTCAACATCAAGTTTCTGATCTTAGAGGCAGTCAGTGTGGTTCTTTCCACATTAGCTGCAACAGGGACAGGGCCTTAGCAGGTAGGTAATGGGGTATTCAAGAGGACGTCCCCTGCAGATCTTAATAACTGGGCAGCTTCATAATGAAAAATATGGCCCTTTAGATAGTCTGGTCCTAAGCTGTTTGGGACTTTAAAGGATAAAACCAACCCCTTGAACTCGGAAGCAATTGGAAACCAGGGCAGATTTAATATGGTCCCAATACTGTACACCAGTTAGCAGCCCAACAACTGAAGCTTCTGGACATTCTTTAGGGATAGCCCCATTGTAGCACATTGCAGTAGTCAAAACATGATGTAACGAAGGCAGACTGACTCAGGACACATCGCAGCCAGCCCACCAAGCATAATTGTACAAATGCTGAGCCTGCCACCGCCATCACCTGAAGAACTAGGGACAGTGTAGGATCAAGGAGAATTCCAAGGCAAGAGACCTGATCCTTCAAGGGGACTTGATCCTTCATCTGTATTCATACAGATGTCAAGATCTGGTGTACATTGTCCGGGTAAAAGAAGCGCTCCCGGTTCCTTACAGCAGAGTAAGCGTGTTCCCATGATCCATTCAGTAAAAATACTCACACACCAGCGGTTTGTGTTTAGTATAAGCCTTTTACTGTGATTCCAATATATATATGGACCATACACAGCAGTATGGTCCATCAAATGTAATACAGGTTCCAGGAAGATTTCCACATCACATAGCATATCCGTCCATCCTCATATCATCATATAACCAGCCTCTCTCCTAACTCCATCAGATATTTACAGTTTATATACAGTTGACTGGACAATGACTAAGCACTAATCAAATAGAAAAAACTCCTAGAAAACCCCCACTATCTCCCTGACCTTTTCAGCAGTAGATAGAAAAACTATTCCCTTTCTAATTGACATCAGGTGCACTAGTCAGTCCTCTGAACACTTTGCAACTGTCCAGTCCTTTTATTCATCTCAAGGGAAATTTTCCCTGACACCCCTTCAAAATTGAAACTTTAGATGAATAAAAAACCTTGTTCTACACATCATGAACTTTAAAACCTAATTTTCCAATTAGTTCATAATGATGTTGTACCACCAATGGTTTGGTGAAAATATCTACTACATTCTGTTTAGATTCACAATAGAACAACTTTATGAATCCATTTTCAATATGCTCCTTCACGTTAAAACATCTTATAGCAACATGCTTTGTTCTTGACTTTAACATTTGTGAATTAGCTAAAGCTATACAAGACTGTGAATCCTCATATATTTTAACAGGTAAAGAAAATTTCACATTCAAGTCTTTTAACAATTGTATAAACCATTCAATCTCTCCACATGCTTCTGATAAGGCAGCATATTCAGCCTCGCAGGATGACGTGGCAACACAAGCTTGCTTCTTGGACTTCCAAAGTATAAGCGACTTTCCAAGAATTATTGCCATTCCACTCCTAGACTTCCGATCTGAGTGATTTCCTGCCCAATCACTGTCAACATAGCACTCTAAAGACTCATTTTCAAAAGATGACAATGTTAAACAGAGATTTTGTGTGTCCTTTAAGTAGCGTAAAATTCTTTTAACCCCTTGCCAAGCAGCATTTGTAGGTTTCACCACCTGCTGGCATAAAATGCTCACTGCACAGGCAATGTCTGCCCTTGTCCATTGACTTATGTACAATAGACTTCCAACCACAGATTGATACAGTTCTGGATCATTAAAACTTTCTCCTTCCATATTTGACCTGAACTCAGGCAACATAGGACTCTGTACACCTTTGCAGTCATTCATACCACAGAACTCCAGCAGACTGACAATTTTCTGCTTCTGGCTAAGCATATATTCCCCACCTGGCTAAGCATATAATCCCCACCTTTTTGTTTTATGATCTGAACACCTAAATAATTGCTTACTTCTCCCAGGGATTTCAGTTTGAACTTCTTCTCCAAACAACTTGTAATTTTCTGTATGTGGCTTGTAGATTTAGCCATCAATAACATGTCATCTACATAAATTAGAGCCACAACGAAATTATTACCTTCTCCCAGTGTGTACAGACATGAATCAGCAATTCCCCTTTGAAAACCTAAGTCTTCAACCAGGGTTGAATTTAAGCAATTATTCCAGCACCTTGCTGACTGCTTTAAACCACACACTGCTTTCTTAAGCAGCCAAACCTCATCAGATTCCTCATCAAAACCAGGGGGGGTTTGCATGTAAATTTCCTCATGCAAATCTGCGTGTAAATAAGCCATATCCACATCAAAATGTTTCACTACCATATCATTCTTTGCAGCTATGCTCAGAAATAACCTTAATGTAGTTGCTTTACAAGTTGGTGAAAACGTTTGGTCAAAATCTGTCCCTTTTACTTGTGAATAACCTTTTGCCACCAACCTTGCCTTGTATTTGGTTTCTCCAAATTCGAAAACCTTCCTTTTGTACACCCAGCGACAAGCAACTGATTTTTTACCTTGAGGTAACCGAGTAGATACATATACACCATGCTCCTGAAAACTCCTTAATTCATCCTGCATCGCAAGAATCCATTTTCCCTTCTCTTGCGTTGACAAATTAAACACCTCCTCATAATTTTGAGGTTCATAGTTAACCATACACACTCTGGCACTATGATTTTCAAACCCATACCTTGCTGGTGGTTTACCTTTGGTAACTCTTTCAGATCTCCTTAAATTACCAGCACTTTGTTCTCCATTTTGTTGCTCTCCATTGCTCTCTATGGGGGGCAAAGTTAAATGCTTCTCTCTGGCAGCTTCGGCTCCAGACTGAGGCTGTAACTCTTTCACTTCCTCCCCTTCATTTCTCCCATCCGGTGAGAAATGCAGCATCATTTCAGGATTGGAATGAATCCTCTGCCAATTTTGTTCCTCAAAATTTGCAGACCTAGACACCACTATTTTTCCATTTCCTAAATAAAACCTCCAAGATTTAGCATCATACCCAACAAAGCGCAAATGAGCCGCTTTTCTTTCTCCTTTCTTTCTTTGACTCTTTGGGATGTGCACAAATGCAAATGCACCCCAGGTACGGAGATGAGACAAGTCAGGTTTCTTTCCATGTAATAGGAAAAGGGGTGTATTGTTAGTTACACTAGACCAGGTCCTATTGAGCAAATAATTAGCAGTTGAGAACGCTTCTGCCCACAGATTTTGCTCAATACCAGCATCTATCATTAAAGAATCCTTTACAGTTTGTAACAGTCCATTTCTCCTTTCAATAGCTCCGTTCTGCCAAGGAGCAAACGGATCTGAAAACCTTTGAGTAATCCCATTATTCTTAATCCACTTTAAGAATTCTTTACTTGTAAATTCACCACCACGGTCGGACTGAATCTGAAGTACCTGCCTTTGGAATGTCCGTTCTGCCCACGTCAACCAGGCTTTGAATTTTTGAAAAGTTTCAGATTTTCTTTTCAACATGTAAACCCAACTAAACCTGGATTTATCATCCAAAATAACAAGAACATATTTAGCTCCACCAACACTTTCTTTGAACGGCCCAATTAAATCAACATGAACAAGTTCAAAAACCTCATTTGAAACTCTGTCACTCTTTCTATTGATTGCATGAACCTTTGATTTTGATTGCCTGCAGACCTTGCAATCCAAAAATCTTTCACACCCATTGAGATCAATTCCCTTGCACATTTTTGGCATCTGTTTTAAAACCTTAAAACTAGTATGGCCCATTCTTCTGTGCAACAAGTGAATACAATTTGGGTGAATTGGAGCATTTCCAATTTGTCCTACCATACAATCACTTGACCTCATTACAAACAAACCATTTTTGAGATCTCCTTGTGCGCACACTTGCTCTGCTTTTGTCACCTCACAGAGACTTCCTTTGAACGTCACGATATATCCTTCTCCAACCAGACTGGCTATGGATAAAAAATTATAATCAAGGGAAGAAATGAACAACACGTTAGGTAAATTTCTCCCTAAACAAGGTATAAAACACGACCCTTCCCCTTCTACAGGGACTTTTCTTCCATCCACTAACGTGACTGAATCCATGGATCCAGCCCGTAGTTTCACAAACGCTTCCCTGCTGTTGCAGAGCGTTTGGCTAGAAGCTGAGTCGATTAACCAGATTTCCTCTTGTTTCGCCTCTCTGGATTCCACGGCAGCAGACACATATTGAGTGCTACACGCTTGCTCTCCCTCGGAATGTCGGTTTCCCTCATTCGATCGCCTGGCTCCTTTCGTTTGCAGCTTCACTCTGCAGAATTTCCGAATGTGCCCCAACTTTCCACACCGATAGCACTTCCTTCTCTCCGCTGCCATTGCACGCTTGGCTCCTCCGAAAGGTAAGCGCTGCTCCTCCATTTTGGCAATTTGTTTTACACCTCCGTGCGACTCACGGCCGACTCCTTTCTGGGTTTCTCCTTGTTCCTCTGCACGCTCTGCTCGTTTCCTCTCCTCCTCGAGCAATCTTCCACTCAGATATTGCATCGAAAGATCCTGTTGTTGCATAGATTCTAGAGTCATGGTAAGCCCGTCCCAACTTTCCAGAAGAGAACTTAAAATTATGTAAATTCTGCTTTCCTCAGTAAATGGCAGACCGACCTCTTCCAGTTGATAAAACAGAGTTCCCATTGATTGCAAATGTTGAGACAATGACTCTCCTTCATGGAGCTTTGTTCTATAAAGCTGACGAGTCAAACTTATTTTAGAACTTGCCGCTTGTCTTACATACTCTTGCTTTAATTTATCCCAGCATTCGTTTGCTGTATCCATCCGAGAGATATGAATCAATTGCCTGTCTTCAATACACAGCACAATATTTGCTTTGGCTCTTATGGCTAAACCTCCACTCTTCCTGTGCAGCCACACTCAGACCAGCCAGTTTTGGGACTTCAACGACATTCCAACAGCCTTCTTTGTGGAGCAACATCTCCATTTTGAATGACCATATTAAATAATTGCTGTTGTTGAGCCTTTCGATAGGAACACCTCTGTGCAAGCTTAACTGCGCCATGTTTCCTGGCTGACTCGAAACTGCAGCCTTCCTCTGGCCAGAAAAATAGCTTGCCTTTTGTTCCTCACTCAAATCACTTTCAGAGCTCAAATCCTCTTATACATTAAATGATGACCATCATCCACTGCTGTATCAGGATCTCCTGGGACTCTGGGCGCATAACCTGTCTGGGTAAAAGAAACGCTCCCGGTTCCTTACAGCAGAGTAAGCGTGTTCCCATGATCCATTCAGAAAAAATACTCACACACCAGCGGTTTGTGTTTAGTATAAGCCTTTTACTGTGATTCCAATATATATATGGACCATACACAGCAGTATGGTCCATCAAATATAATACAGGTTCCAGGAAGATTTCCACATCACATAGCATATCCGTCCATCCTCATATCATCATATAACCAGCCTCTCTCCTAACTCCATCAGATATTTACAGTTTATATACAGTTGACTGGACAATGACTAAGCACTAATCAAATAGAAAAAACTCCTAGAAAACCCCCACTATCTCCCTGACCTTTTCAGCAGTAGATAGAAAAACTATTCCCTTTCTAATTGACATCAGGTGCACTAGTCAGTCCTCTGAACACTTTGCAACTGTCCAGTCCTTTTATTCATCTCAAGGGAAATTTTCCCTGACATACATAACTATATTAAGGATTACATGTTTACTTTATTTTCCATTATAATATATGAAACAGGATAAATAAATACGCAGTTAGACTTTTAACCTGCTCAAATCTTTGTATTTGCATATTTTGAAAATCCTGAAGAGATTATCCGTGGCTGGGGGTGGAGCGTCGGTCATGGAGTGAGCAGACGGGCTTTGACACTCTCCCGGATGACTTTAATGTAAAAGCGTATTATCCTAATTAAGAGATCTTCAAACCGTAAGTCAAGATAAGTGCCGGCAATGGGAACTAATAAAGAATAAGATAAGACAGTGGAGGGGAGGTGAATGAATCATCTGCTTGGCGTTTTAATGTTTTGGGAGTCTAGTCAAGATGGGACCAGAGCTTCGTTTTGCTGTTATAAGCTGAAATAAATTTAAAAGAATTGCTACTCATGGAGGCTTCGAGACATTACATGCTAAATAAATAATTAGCAAACGCTGGATAAAGCTAATAGATAGCCGTTAAGCTGTACTGCAAGCTGAATGTCTGATGTCAGACAGAGGGGTGGATAAGAAAGGAATCTATTCTAAAAAGTGGACGAGAGAAAGAAAACACCCCTCTGACTGGAATTGGGCTCGCTTGTGTAGAAGGAATTCAGAGAATTCGGCCGCAGATATGGCGAACGGCAAGGCTACTCAGCAGACTTTGGCTGCTGGGAACATTAAAGATGGCTCTAAGCCAGGAGCGGTTTCCAAGGCAACGAAACAACAAACAGAAGCACTGTCCCTGGAAGCATTTCAGGCCAATCTTCTAGGCATGATGGAGAAGCACAAGCAGGAAATGATGATTGAGGTGAAAAAGATTCAGTCCTCCCAAGTGGAATTGCAAACGAGTTTTCAAAAGATAAATGACAGATATGAATCGTTGGAGGAACAAATTGTGCAAAACAAGGATAAGCTGGAGCAGCATGATGAGCTGGTACAAGATTTGGATCTAAGGCTAATCTCTATGGAGGATAGAGATAGGAGGATGAATATACGCATAAGATTTTTTCCTGAACAGCAAGCAGAAAACTTAAAGAGTCTGAGAGGGAATGTCATGCAATGAATTATGGAATTAGACCCCCAGGGATCTTGGGTTGAAGAGGATGTTGAAAGGGTCCATAGAGTGGGCCCCAAAAGAAGTGGGACGCTTCCAAGAGATATAATTGTGAGATTTGCCAGCTTTTACAAAAAAGAGAAACTGATGCAGATTATCAGAAGTGCTGGGCAAGTGATTTTCCAATCTTCACCAATACAGATTTACCAGGATCTTTGTTACCAGACCATCCAGTGGAGGAAGAGTGTGAAGCTATGTACAACTATTTTACGCAAGAACTCAATTGTCTATAGCTGGGGGTATCCCGTCTTCTTGAGATTCATCTACAAGGGGGAACAACGGAGAATAAATTCTTGTGAGCAAGGGCTGGAGTTGCTGAAGACCCTGGGGCTGATGGAGGAAGATAAAGATACAGATGAAGGAGGGGCAGCTGGAGGAAGCGGTTTGTGACTGAGAGATGTTCTAAAGAAGGATAACAACAGAAGAAAGGGAGAGGGGGTTCTGTTTGGGTTCCATGTCGGGTGTTTGCCGTCCCCCCCCGGAGGGTTCTAAGAAGAGGGGAAGAAGAACCATTGCCCGGGGCAACCCGGGATTGGAAGGAGGGAAGTGGGGGGTATATGTGGGGGAGGGGGGAGGGAAGGGGAGGTTAAATGTGTCACAGTACGAGACCTAAAGGGAAAACCAAAAACGGAGATATGGGAAACAAATTAAGATTAATAACTTTAAATGTAAATAGGCTGGGTAGTGTTATCAAAAGGAAGAGAATTGAAGGGCTTTTGAGAAAAAAGAAAGCTGATATAATATTCTTACAAGAAACGCATCAAAAAGAAGATGGAAGAAATCAATTAAAATTGGGGGACATGGGCATATATGAGAAAGCATATGGGACTTCTAAAGCAAGAGGGGTTGCGATAATAATTTCTAAAAAATGTGCATTTAATGTTGTTAAGGTGGTAAAGGACGCGGAGGGAAGATTTATTATATTACATGGTCTCCTGGGGGAAGAAAAATATATTTTGGTTAATGTCTATGCGCTAAATGTAAAGCAAGTGGAATTTTATGATAAAGTGTTCAGTAATATTGGGAATGTAGGGAATGCAAATATTGTAATGGCGGAGGATTTCAATATGGTGATGGATAGAATGAAAGATAAAGACAATTTAAAAGGTATAGGGAAAACGGGGTTAGCAAGAATAATGGAGCATAAAGAATTAAAGGATATTTGGAGAGTAATAAAGGGGGATGAAACAAAATATACTTTCTACTCACCAAAATATAAGAGTTTTTCTAGGATTGATTATATATTTGTGTCAAAGAACTTGCTTTCTAAGATTATGGATTGTGAAATAGATGTAATTAAGGTTTCAGATCACGCAGCAATGAGTATGGATATTAAAGTGAAGAAGGATTATAGAGAAGCAAAAAGATGGAGATTAGATACTAAAATTTTAAGTTATAAAAATATTGTGGAGAAAATGAAAAAGGAGATTAAGAATATATGGGAAATAAATGAAACAGGGACAATCTCCCGGGGATAGTATGGGACACGATGAAAGCAGTAGTGAGAGGTATTTGCATTAGAGAAACGTGTAAATTAAGAAGACAAGAGGCACATAGTAAAAAGATTGAAGAAGAAATTAAGGAATTAGAGCAACAATTTAGGAATACCAAGGATATGCATATATATGCCCAACTCCAAGCAAAAAAAAAGGAATTAGAGGAGGAGGATATAGAAAGAGTTCAAAAAGAATTAATATATTTGAAAAGGAATTTCTTCGAGTATAGTAATAGAAATTCTAAAATGCTGGCGAGATCAATGCAATCAAAGAAGGAAAAAAATATAATAGGGACTAAAGATAAAATGGGGAAAATGTAATTTAATGAAGGAAAAAATTTAAAAAATTGAGGGATTTTATCGGGAATTATATACCTCAGAGGCGATTCCACAAATGAGAATACAAGAATATGTAGAGAAAAATTGGAAGGTAAAATTAAAAGATAAGGACACGGATTATATGGAAGCTTTAGTGACAGAAAAAGAAATAGAGGGGATTATTGACAAATTGAAAGGAGGGAAATCTCCAGGAGTGGATGGATTGGGGCCGGAATATTATAAGATATTTAAAGAAATTTTATTACCAAAAATGGAGAAATTATATAATAATATAATAAAGGGAGAGAAGACCCCTCCATCGTGGGAACATTCGTTGATAATATTAATCCCGAAACCAGATAAGGATTTGATGGATCCAGCCTCATATAGACCAATTTCTCTAATTAATCAGGATGCTAAGATTTTTACAGCGATTATGGCAACAAGATTAAATACTTTTATAAATGAATATATAAAAAAAGGATCAATGTGGATTTATTCCAGGGAGGCAAATGCCAAATTTAATAGGGAGGGTATTAAATATAATAAATATTATTAAAAGAAGAAACTTAAAAGCAGGATTGATAGCACTGGATATTTTTTAAGCTTTTGATTGCGTGGAATGGCCGGCATTAAAAACTATTATAAAAATATTAGGCTTTGGAGAAAGATTTGTGGGAGTGATTAATCAGTTGTATGCAAATAACAAGGCCGAGGTGATGATAAATGATGGTTTAACACAACAAATTACCCTAGCCCGAGGTACTAGACAAGGGTGTCCTCTCTCCCCAATATTATTTGCAATTGTGATTGAAATGTTAGCAAATGTTATTAGGGAGGATGAGAGATTAAAAGGGATAGGAGAACAGGATAAAATAAAAATTAATATGTTTGCGGATGATACCTTACTGACATTAGAAAATCCGGGGGGGAATATAGAAGAAATAAAAAAAAAATTTGAGGGAATTTGGAGAAGTTACAGGGTTGCAGGTAAACTGGGGAAAATCCAATATGATGCTTTTTAACTATGATAAAGTAGAAGGGAAAGAGTTAAGTTTAAGATTAGGTTTGAAGGTTAAAAATATATTGGGTTATCTAGGAGTTTATATTTCTAAAGAGTTAGAAACGTTAGAGGAAATAAATTTTAGTAGATTAAAAATAAAAATAATAGAGAAGCTAGAGGCTTATAGGAAGGTAAAGCTGCCATGGTTTGGTAGAATAGCGGTAATTAAAATGAAGATATTACCAATGATTAATTTTTTGTTTAGGATGTTACCAATTAAGATAACGGATGTAGAAATTAAAAGTTGGCAGTGTATGATAAATAATTATTGTAATGGGGATAAGAAGTCAAGAATAAATAAAACAAAATGGTATAAGAATCAAAGGGAAGGAGGCTTACCAAATATAAAGATGTATTATATTGCTAACCAATTAAGGCATGTTATAAATAGCATAGTAGGGGAAGAGGATTTAGAATGGTTAAAACCGCAGACAAGAAAAATAGAGTTAAAGCTACAAAATGTTTTTTTTAGTAATATACAAAAGACTCAACTGAAAGGCATAGAGAATCCCATCTTAAGAAATATTAGAGAAGTTTGGGAAAAATATAAGAAGAAATTAATGCCAGGAATTTCCCCTCTGTCCCCAGTGGTTTTGATGGAAAACTTCCCAGGTAACTTGAGAGAAGAATTGGAGGGGTTATTGAGGGGGGGAAAAATAATTAAACTGAAAGATTGGGTAATGAAAATGACTAATAAAAACAAATAGAAGAGGTTTTAATGGGTCAGGAAAACTTATGGTTCAAGAGTATGCAATTGGAACAGTGGATATTAAAATGGAAGAAGAAAAATAAGGAGTGTAGAAAGGAAACAAGTTTTGAAAAGTTAATTGAGGTTAGAGAGAAGGCAGGAGGAAATAAAAGTAAAAGTAAAAAAGGTTTAATGAGTGAGATCTATAAGATATTATTGGAGGAGGATATGGTTCAAGATAGTTTGAAAACAATCTGGGAAGAGGATTTGAAAATTCAGATCACTGGGGACAGTTGAGGAAAGATATGGAAATCAAGAAATTTAAAGTTATTTTCAATAAGGATAAAAGAAAATCAGTATAAAATAATATGGAGATGGTATCTCACTCCTGTAAGACTACATCAGATAGATAAGAAGGCTTCAAGTTTTTGTTGGAGGGGATGTCAGGATTTGGGGACATATTACCATATGTGGTGGACTTGTGAACATGTTAAAAAAATTTGGGAGAGAGTTTTTAAGGAGATAAGTGAGATAGTAGTTAAGAAGGTAGAGGCAAGTCCGAATATAGCTTTATTGGGGTTATTTGATAAAGAATATGGTAATAATAATACTAAAGAATTAATAAATAATCTCCTGACACTGGCGAGACTAATGATAGCTAAAAATTGGAAAATACAAGGGGATTATAGTATGGAAGAGTGGTATAAAGGAGTGTGGGATATTGCAATTAATGACAGATTAACCTGTATAATGAAAGTTAAGATGGGATTAACTAAAAAGAATGATTTTGGAAGTATTTGGGGTATGTTTCTAGAATATGTTTTAGAAAAGGAGAGAGGTTGTACACCGTCTAAAGAATCAATGCAATTTTGGAAAAATCTATAAGTAATAGAGTAAGAAGGTCTCGGGGGAAGGGGAGCACGGGGGGTTGTCGAGGGGTTATAAGTATTGTGTTATTTTTTGTGTTATATGTTGAAATTAATAAAATTATTATAAGGGGGAAAAAAACAAAGAGATTATCCGTGGCTGCCCAAACATTGTAATTATGATTCCTTTATTCTGGTGTTCTCATTTAAAGGCACACCATTCTGTTTCAAGCACCAACCTTGTCTTAGATCAAGAGGGGCATGACTCCCTTTCTGCAAAGACACCCCAGATCCCATCATTATAAATATTTGTCTTAAATAAGGGGGAAACAGTCTTATTTAAATATAGTGTTATGGCATATTAGGATTCTGGGATTTGTAACATATGCTTTTTCGACTTGATGTTGGGTTGTTTTCATTTCACTTATTATATTAGCATTTTGTTATAACATCGAATTATCGTTAGCTGCCTTTGAGGTGCATTTTTCTCCTCCCCAAATAGAAAAGGCTTAACATTTTAAGAAGTTCTGTCTTTTTTTGTCACTCTAACTGCATTCGGTATAGCTATTTTCCATGTTCTTTCTTAGTCTTCTTGAACGTAGAGCTTCACAAAAGGAATATGTGACTCACATTTCTCCTTAGCAATATAATAATCTGCCTTTTCTTTGCTAACTCATTTAGGCCTTCCTGTGTTTAGAATTAGCTTTCAGAGATACAAGAGCAATTTGCTGAGCACAATAAGTGGGAGTGCTGATAAATGCTTTAATTGTCTTTGGATGTGATTTTTCTCATAATGGCCTGCCTGTAATCTCTACCAGTTAATAGTCCTATACAAGCCAATGCCAAAAGTATTTTAGGTACTGTAAATGCCTAGGTTGGGTTCTGGCAGGAGTTTCATTGTCCAAGTAAAAATTAGAAAGAATGTGGCAGTGGAGGCTGGTGGCTCTGATGTCAGTGGGGCAGGGAATCCTTTCTTGGTTTCAGTCAGAACCAGTCAGAAATCTAAAGGAGCTATCCAAGGTGTGAAGAATGTGACCAGGCAGGATATTGCACTATGAAAGCAGTATGAAAGCGGTATGAAAGTGGTATATGGTATGTGTCATGGGCCCCAACAGTTGTCAGTGCACTTCAGTACCGCTATAAAGCAGTAGTGTGGCTCCTGCCTTTTATATACTGCTTTCATACTGTTTTCATAGTGCTATATCCTGCTCGGTGCAGATAAGGCCCAGGTGACCTGTGTGCCTTGCTCAATTTGCAATCCAGGTGCTGTTGATGGACAACTTCAAAGCCCAGCATAAAATAGAGGACATCTTCAAAATACAGGAGAGTCCTTTGGCAGCCCTTCTGTAAAAAAGGACACATGGCCACCCTAGATGTGCTGCTGCTGCCCCTCCTCCTTCTCCTCACCACTGCCACCCATTGGCTCAGCCATCCTCTTCCTTTGGCCTAGAAGGGGTGAACATAATAATAATAATAATAATAATAATAATTTATTTCTTACCTGCCTCTCCATCAGGATCAAGGCGGGGAACAACAATATGATAAAATACATAAAACTGATTAAAACATGACACACATTATTAAAACTGCATTAAAACATGCTAAAACATCCTAAAAACATCCTAAAAACATTCTAAACTTTCATTGGATATGCCCACCGGAAGAGAACAGTCTTTATGGCTTTCTTAAATTCTAAAAGACTGTTAAGTTGACGAGTCTCCTCTGGCAGGTCATTCCACAGTCTGGGAGTGGCAGAAGAGAAGGTCCTCTGGGTAACGGTTGTCAGCCTAGTCTTGGCCAACTGTAGTAAGTTCTTCCCAGAGGACCTGAGCGTGCGGGGCGGATTGTACGGGAGAAGGCGATCCCGCAGGTAACCTGGACCCAAACCATGTAGGGCTTTAAAGGTAATAACCAACACTTTATACTTCGCCCGGAAACTAATTGGCAGCCAGTGGAGCGATTTTAAAGCTGGCGTAATATGGTCACCCCTAGGTGTACTGGTGACCAACCTGGCTGCCATATTTTGAACTAGTTGAAGTTTCCAGACTAGGCACAGAGGTAGCCCTATGTACAGCGCATTGCAGAAGTCGAACATGCAAACAATGATGGTAACAATGAGACTCTACAGTCACTGGGCAGATCTACACCATGCAGGATATAACACTATGAAAGCAGTTTGAGGACAGTATGTGGAATGTGTCACAGGCCCCAACTATTGTCAGTGCACTTCAATACCATTATAAAGCAGTAGTGTAGATGTTGCAACTGATTGCTTACTTTCCAGAGGCCATGAAATATAATGGAACTCCCTTTCTGCCCATGGAGGAGTTCCATTGGTGGAGAACTTCCCTCATTAGTCTCCCCACAGTAGACATGGAAACTTCTGATGCCCTTGCCACTCTGCCTAGAGGCATTTATCCAGTGAGGATTGGTGGCTACAATGTCAGATGGGTGGTGAATCTGCTCCGGATGTCAGTCAGAACTAGTCAGAACCAGCCAGAACTCCAAAGGAGCTATCCAGGTTGTGACTGAGACTGGTGCTGATTCACTGCCCACCGACATCAGAGCCACCAGCCTCATGGAAAACTCCTCCATGTGCCATACGAGATATGTGTGCTTTTTAATATGGGTTGTGCTACTGCTGTGGGAATCCAAAGGAAAATCTGCTTTCTTCAGACCCAGTCCCTGTTGGTGAGTAGCAAGAAGTAACAGCAAGGTTTTTCTTGCATAAAGATAATGGAGAAAGTAGGCCAAGGACTTTATTCCTTCCCAAGTTTCAGTGGAAGTGGTTTAGCATTTTCCTCCCAAATCAAACATTTCATAGAACCATAGAGTTGGAAGGATCCTTGGAAGTCATCTAGTCCAGCCTTCCACAACTGGTATCCTGCAGATGGTTTGGACTACAACTCCCATCAACCCTAGCCAGCATAACCAATGGTTGGCAATGATGGGAACTGTAGTCTAAAACATCTGAAGAACACCAGAGGGGTTGGTGAAGGTTGGTCTAGTCCAATTCCCTTCTCAGTGCAGGATTTGTAAAGCAGAATGCAACTGCAGCATTCTGGACAGATGGTTGTCCAGTCTTCTGGAAATGGTCCTTTATGGCCACTGTGGTTTGCCACATTAGATCTACAAAAAGCAGAGGCCCCATCTTCCTTAAAAATGGCAGCTCTTATTAAGGATGGACGGCTGCCAGGCACAAGCAGATGGATCAGATAAATCAAGCAGGTGGGGGCAGCAGCTTGGCATCGTCCTGGATCAGGCCGAAGCAGTCCAAAGCACTCTGGACCCAATTTGACCCTCTCCAGACCACTTTGGTCCAATCCAGTCCCAACCTGGAGCAAAGTGGGTTGAATCGGCCTGCTTCAGTTCAGGATCCAGATCTAAACCCAAAGTGTTGCACAGCCCTAATTATAAGTCACTCAGGGGAGCATATTTAGGCTGAAAAGTGACTCAAACTTTAATCTTCTTCTTGTAGTCCTGTCCAAGGAGATGGATGCTCTCACCTAATATGAGAATTTGTAATTCCAAATGGTAGGTTACTAATCACTATAGACCTAAGGGAGTGGAATTTATTAAGAGGAGCATTGTGAAGGACTAGCATCACTGTTGTGTAGCACTTTGCACTCTGACTACAGATTTCTTGTTACTAACCAAGAAAGAGAATGAGCATGGGTTAAATAAGATTCTGTAGCTTGCTTTCTACTTGGCCGATATGGAAACAAATAGTTGGACATGGAGGGGGTGGTCTTCCAGCAGCACTCCTGGGCTTTTAACAACAGCATGACAGACAGGAGTTCAACAGATGCAACTTTTCCCTGCATGGAAATGCAATGATCGAAAAGCATCTTCTGCTGAACAACTAAAACATAGAAAATTACTTCTCTAGACAATAGGAAGTCTTTTGTAATTTGGAACGAATGGTGGGGAGAACACAAAAAGCATAACAACATGGAGAGATCCAGATATAACAAGGGCTGTTTAAAATGATGACTGACTGGAGATCATTTTTAATCCATTGTTTTTCTAAAAGCTTTTTTGGCATCTTCTAACCTTTCTAATAATAATTAGGTGGGTTTGAAAACACACATACATACCAGAAGCTAAAGTGATAGGAAGCAAAACAAAAAGAAAAAAAGCATCTCTTCCTTTATTTATTCCTTCATTTATTTTAAATATTGCACATGTCCCAGGCTTAAACAGAGGAAATTAATAATAAAAAAAACCAAGAGCCTAAAAATAATTTAGGAGTTTCATACTGGTCATTGTCTGTAATTCTCTTTATCCCTATTACTGTCCCTGCCAGGAGGCAATGAAAATGTATTCTACTGACATGTGTCAGGTGTCTTGGGCCCCTTCTACAAGAATTTGGCTTGACGCCCGGTTGTCCAATTATGCTCATCTTCTCACGATCACTTTTACACCTAATTCCGATAAATGACAGGCGGTGAAGCGCATTACCAGCTGTGTGAAACGCGCTTTAAACTTGTTGAGATGCGGAGAATCGCTTGCTTATGTGGTCATAATGCGCTTTAATGGCTGCGGTAAATTAAAACTCGCTATTTAACGCGAATGCGAAGATGCCCATAATCGGAGAGAAAATGCGCCTCAACCCCCGATTTGCGCTCTGTTCATGTGGAGGTAAAAAAATTAATGCGCCTTGAAAGAGCTTTAAATCACTCTTGTAGAGGCACCCTTGATTAATAAGAAACAGAATCAAAGACTACTTCATTTGGCTTTTATCGAATTTTCTTTTCAGAATACCATCTCCATCTATTTAGTAGGCAACAACAATAACGAAAGAAAAGAAAAGCGGAAGGAAAACAAGAACAGAATTGCCATGCTACAACAGACCACAATGTATTTCCAGCAGGCTGGCCAGAATGCCAGTAGGATGACCTTTCTCTACTCTTTGTTCCCATTACCTGGCACACACTGGTAGACTTCCTCTGTATATGGAAGTGCTGGGGCTGGGGAAGGCTTCCTTAAAGTTTAAAGTCTCCATTTCAGTAGTGCTTAGTTTGGCTTGCCTAGCAAAAAAAATATTTTAATGCCCAGTCCCTATTCATGAGCCAAGCTGTAGGCAGACTAATCACTGATCTTTCTAGGATTGTCACCTGATTAGTTCTTCTTGATGGCCAGGTCTGATTTATTTTAAATGCTCATCCTATTATGTGCAACGACTGTTCCGTCCAGGTTTACAAATTCTCTAGCTAGTTCATTGTTGTCATTTACCCTTAAGAATAGTTTTGTTATTATTAGACAAACACTGTATGCTGGGTATTAACTTCAATTAAGGCTATACAATTTAGCTTTAGATGGCATTACATTTGCCTTAGATAAAATACTGTTGTTGTTATTGTTGTGGTTTCCACTTTTAAGCCATTTAGATAATTTTACGGTGTGGGAGTTAAACATCTAAAAGCTAAATACTAAAATACTTTACTTATGTACAGCATTGTCTGTGCATTCTGTAGAAAGCTTTTGAAAGTGAATGAATATACACCTGCCACAGAACTGAACTTCTGGCAACAATATCTATATGTGTGTGTGTGTGTGTGTGTGTGTGTGTGTGAATATTTTTTTTGTTCTTTTATTAAGCAATGTTTGACTGTTTAAACTGCCATTTGATAAACTACAGTAGTTTCTCATGCCAGTGATAAGAACTACAAAGAGAGTAAAGTGCAAAGTTAATATGTTTTACTGAAGAGCTGCTACAGTCTTGTAAGTCACATTCTCCACGCACATTATGGCAGCTGCATAAAGTGACTGCCAAATGGAGGCTCTGTCAGTGGACTCCAAATACTGATTGCTGCATAGGGTAACCATATGGAAAGCAGGACAGTTGTATAGAAAAGGGAATTTCAGAAGAGTTCATTTGACTGCATGCAGCAGCACCTGGTAAAATTCCCTCTTCATCACAACAGTTAAAGCTGCAGGAGCCCTGTCCTCTTTTGTATCTGGGCAAGAGGACAGGGCTCCTGCAGCTGTAACTGTTGTGATGAAGAGAGAATTTCACCAGGTGCTGCATGCATAAAAATGACACCTGCTGAAATTCCCTTTTCTATACTACTGTTAAAGATACAGGAGCCCTGTCCTCCTTTCCACATGGTTGCCCTAGCATTGCTGCATGTATCCCATTGTATCGGCAAGATACAGTCTTTGCCTCTTTCTGAAGTGATCACTTGTATAGCAAAAGGTGAGCATTTTGTAGTTCTATGCAAGTAATGATCTTCGTATTTAGCTTACATAGGCCCCTGGCAGACCAGAGTGAGAACGAAGGGGAAAATGCTCACTCTGCTCCTGCCCCGTCAAGCCTGCCAGACCCCTGATTGGCTCGGTAGGTCTCTCCCTTGCAAGTTGCTTGGCACCGTGGCCTCCCACTTCCATCTCCACCAGACACCCCCACACACAACTCTTGGCTCCCCCATGAGCGGGAACACAGCTTATTCACAAAGAACAGGGTGTTGAACCTTTGTCAGCCTGAGAGGTAAATTCAATTTTGGAGAAGCTGGGGGGGGGGGGAGGTTGGGTTCTTGGGGGGGGGGGCAAAAGTAAAAAGCAGTGTAACCAAAGGCAAAAGGGCAGGACCAAATTAGCCAAAATACCAGCAAACGTTAGCTGAAAGCTCTTATTGCCAGTAGGTAAGCCTTAGGAGAGGCATTGTGGTGTCATAGAGTGTTAGCCTGTGATTAGGAGATCGGGGTTCTGATCTCCACTCAGTCATGAAACTTACTGGGTAACTTTGGGCTAGTCATTGACTCTCAGCCTAACCTACCTCAGCCATGAATCCCCTGCCCTCTTCCTGCATTTTCCCCAAACATGCTAGGGAGGGAACAGGGAAGGGAGTTGAGAGCCTCCACAGAGCAGTGCCCCCCACCCATACTCACCACCTGCCTGACCCCAGAGCGAAGAAGGCAGCACTGAGCGCCAGGACACAAAGGCCGTCACCATTGCCACCAGCTCCTCCAACCTCTGGAAAAGAGAAAGAAGGTGGAGAGGGAGGGAGGCGGCCTCTTTACTCTGCCGTTGCTCATTCAAGGGCTCTCATGGCAGCTTCTCTTTCTGCTGCCCTTCTTCCATCAGGCACCACCCCCAGTTTGACCCCAGATTAGCCACGGAGCAACGTTACACAGCAGAAGTGCCATGTTGACGTCTCTCCCTTTGAAAAAGTCCGGGTAAATCCCAGACTTTTTCAGATTGGAGCATCGTGGAGAAGCCCTGTGGTGGCTCCGGAGCTGCCTTTGCGTCGTCTAACCAATGCAGCGCAGGTCCACAGTCACTGCAGGGCTTTCCCCACGTAAAGACAGCCCCTGGATTGGGACCCCAGGTGGGCTGAATTTGACTACAGACCTGAGGTTTGACAACCCTGACATAGAACATAGCATACCGGGCTATTTGTCTATGTAGCCCAATCTGTCTGCTCTGTCTAGCAACAGCTTTTCAGCATCTCCAGCAGAGGTTTTTCACATCACCTGCTACCTGATCCATTTAAAACTATGAGATACCACAGATTAAACTTGTGACTTTCTACATGCAAAGCATGTGCTGTCCCACTGAGCCACAGTCCTTCCCCAAAGGAGGGCCTAATCCAAGGTTTGAACCCAGGACTCCTTGCACTGGGAGTGAGCATCATACCCCTACACCAGAGGTTTTGAACCTTTTTCACCCCAAGGGGTTGAATTCAATTTCTGAGAAGCTCTCAGAGGGTGAGGGAGGGTGTTGCATTGACAGAGCTAAAGGCAAAATGATGGGGACTAAATACCAGGCTATTTCAGTTGAAAGCTGTTACTGCCAGTAACTAAGTTTTAGGAGAAGCAGCAATTCAACCTTTTAGAATGTGTGTGTGTGGGGGGGGGGGGAGACTGCACAAAAGCCAGGAAACCACCAAACAATCTGTGGTTAGGGGAAAGGGGTGGGGTCAGGGGAAGGGGGCATGGCTATCTGGGGTACCCTAAAAGGCCAGATTTAAGCCCATGGGCCTATGATTCACTAGCCCTGCTCTACACCAACAACTCACTTCCAAGCCAATGTGGTCACAAGGGTTAAACTGGTTCAAAATCCCCTGAACCAATTCTCAGATGATGGCCACATTTGAATTGACAAATATCTTGCTACCCACACAAAGGCAGAATGCTGGTCTCCATTCTAACCATTCTGGTAGGGCTGACCTGTATGCTGGGCTTTAGAATACCAACTATCCATCAGTGCTCATTAAGCAAGTCATGAAGCAGCACAGAAGTATAGAGGCACGGTCACCTCCTCATGCTGTACTGCTATAATAACATAATTATATCTGCTAATTAGGTGGTGAGCCAGATTCATCCGACATCCATAATACCAACAAATGACTGCTCTCCATGGGCATCCTGCCTGAATTGGCTTGTACCATCTTTCAAGTGGGAAGTTCCTTCTGTTTAAAATGAATGTCACATTGCTACCCTATGCCTTTGCTCTGCTAGTTTCTGGGAATATTCTGGCATGGTTTAATAATGTGATAGCTGAAAGCTACCATTCTTTTCTTCTGAGAATTGCTTACATGTACACCAGAGATACTTCAGGAAATGACAAAACTAGATGCAGTGAGCCTGTGACATTATCGAGATCAGAAAGAAACGGCTAGGAGAAGTCTACCGCTCTAGCCCAGGTGTAGCGAAATAGCTTTATAAAAAAGCACCAGTTCTCAGGACCCGCAGAATGTACTCCTTTTTAAGAAGAGCAAAATAATATGGGATGCACCAATGAGAGTTTCATGGGGAGCCAGCAATCACTATATCGCAAGACCTTAAACAAGGAACTCTACCCACTTATTCAGTGCAGGTAGAGAAAAATATGATAGCGTCCCTTTTCACAGGGCCTCACTGATTGCTGACTGCAGCTTCTGGCTAACTGTCAGATACTGTCAAATAATGAATGCTACATGTCAGATATGTCACTGTTGACTGCTAATGGAAAATCAGTGGATGTCAAATGCTGATGTGGAATATAAAATACTCACCAAATATTCATTCACCCAGAGAGCATTCAGGGAATATTAATCATCAGAATCCATCAATAACAGCAGCAGCAGCAGCAACAAAAAGGTGAAAACAGTTTAGGAGAAAATTCATGTCAGTTCTAAACAAGATCAAAATATGCAAATACTTGAAATGCCAATACAAATATATGAATATTTATAACCAAATATAGACAATAATAACTGACATGTACAGCCTTTTAGAAAGAGAAACAGTATCAGGCGCACTTTATTCTAGGCATTCATTTGGAACAGCACATAAGCTCTGTTGGCATGAATGGCATGTGTGTAGCAAGACTGCTCAGTGGATTGGGCCCAATGAGAGTTGTCAAGTGTTACCTGGCCTCTCAGAACTCATGGACATCCAGGTAATCTGAGTACGTGTATTTGAAGATGTAGGAAATGATATTTCAGGATACAAACTAACCAACATGTGGTTATATCCTCTGATGGCCCTCAGCAGAAGAGAACAGTATCCCTATTCCAGATTCTCACTGGCATGTATAGTAAAACTAACCAGTAACCAGGTGGCATCATATTGTATGCTTCTCCACCTCTGGCAGTCAAAGATATGTGGGTGGGGTGGGGTGGGAAATGTATGGCATGTTTACTACAGGAGACAGAAGCATTTTACTGCACATTCTAGAGGGAAAGAGAGAAAATTCAACATAGAAGGAAATGTTATGATAATTGGGAAGCCACTAAGAACACTTTTGCCTAGGCTGACCATATGAAAAGGAGGACAGGGCTCCTGCATCTTTAACAGTTGCAGAGAAAAGGGAATTTCAGCAGGCGTCATTTGTATGTAATTCGTACCTGGTGAAATCCTCTCTTCATCACAACAATTAAAGTTGCAGGCACTATACTAGAGTAGGATGACCAGATAAAATCCAGGTCAGGGCTCATGTAACTTTAACAGTTGTAGAGAAAAGGGATTTTCAGCCAGTGTCATTTGTATGCAATTAGTTCCTGGTGAAATTCCCTCTTCATCACAACAGTTAAAGGTGCATGCACTATACTAGAGTGACCATATACAAAAGAAGGCAGACTCCCTGCAACTTTAACTGTTATGATGAAGAGGGAATTTCACCAGGAACTAATTGCATACAAATGATGCCGGCTGAAATTCCCTTTTCTCTACAACTGTTAAAGTTACATGAGCCCTGTCCTCCTCATCTGGTCAGCCTACTTTTGCCTATGGTTGATGTTCAAGCTCCATGTACAGATGGAATCTCTGAAGGCCATGGTCTCTGATTTGGGAAGCACAGGGCCCCTGATATATGTTGGGGCTCTAGCTAGTGTGGGTATGGGTGATTTAGCCTCCCCCCTTCACTGCAGTCCCAATCTGAATCAGCCTTTGCCCCCCACACCTGCAATTTATACTACCAAACAGTGGCATGGGTGTAAATTTTGGCATGCAGAAGCACATCATGGCAGTTTCTATAGCCACACCCCATGGGGAGTCCCAAATTGCAGGCAGCTGTATTGATCCATATCACCAAACCAGTAAACTAGGAGTTTTCATCTGCTAGAAGCAAGTATTTTGTAAAGCTAATGTGTCTTAGGCAGGGCCGGTCCTAGCATTAGGCAGAGTGAGGCAGTCACCTCAGGCAGCAGATGCTACAAGGCAGCAGCAAATTGTTAGAAGAGCTGAGTGCCAAGCAGCCTACCCTGTGCCCCCTAAATTAACCTACTAACTTCAGGAGCTGTGGATGACACTGTTCCATTGTCAGTGTTGAAGAAACAGTCCAGTTGGCTTTTGTGCATGGAACAAGAGAGGGTGCCAACTTGTTCTTCACCTCAGACAGGAAAATGTCTTGGCCAGCCCTGGGCAATTAAGAGCACAGTCCTATGCATGACTACACAGAACAGAAGGCTGGCTGGGGAATGCTGGTTGTAAGGATTTTTTCCTGTCTAAACATGCATAGGATTGTGCTCTTAATTGCCCATTCAAGACCAAACCACTCCAAAATACTCTGCATTACAACAGGAAACAATTTATTGTTGCTGGGACAATTCATTCGCCTACTGCCCCAGCTCCTGTGAGGATTATAACTTGGCTCAGAGGGGACAGGGAATTCTGAGGTGGGTGTTCGGTGACATCAGTGAAGCAGATAATTTCACTACACCATTGGTGAAAGAGGAAATTATAGGATAATACAAAGGGAAAAATTAGTCAAAGAAATAACTGATGTGTTCATGGTGAATGGGTAGATGTTTACAATACTGGCTTATATTTGGGAGAGGGGAAAGACAAAAAGACCTGTTCACAAAACATGACAGCTCACCATAGCTTAATTTACCTGTGGAGGCTGTTGTGTTGAGTGGGCACTCATGGGCACCCATGTTGCCATGGCTTCTCATGTCGTGAGAACCCAGGCAGCAGGTTAGTTGGTTAAGGGGTATTGCAAGACATTTGTTCTAAGACAATGGCTAATAGTCCCGATGGCACTATTATATGCTACCATTAGTATCAGAGGCACTATACTTAGGTACTGGGGAACATGGGCAGGAGGATGCTGAAGTAGAAGGACCTTGGTCTGATCCAGCATGGCTCTTTTTATGTTCTTATGACAAGCAAAGAGCAATGGTGGAAAACTCAACAGTATCTGTTTAAGGGCTCTAATTTTGAGTCAAACTTACACCTGAACCTGAATCAAAATATCAGTTTGTGTGAAAAACTGTGAATTGTGACTTTGTTGATTTATGGTGGCCTTCGTAGTTTTATGCATATTTTACTTTGAAAGTGTGTGTGTGTGTGTGTGTGTGTGTGTGTGTTTGCATGCGGGCGTGTCTGTAGGTCACCCTTCCCCAACTTAGTAGTACCCTCCAGATATTTTGGACTACAACTCCCAGTATTCCTAACTCTTGGCCATGCTAGCCGGGACTGGTGGGAGTTAAGTCCAAAACTTCTGGAGGGCACCAGGTTGGGGCAGGTTAGTGTACATTGTACAAGCCATTGTTATTTTCAGGTACAAATTGTGTGGGGGGAAAATGGCTGTCCTTTACATCCTTCAAGTTAAGAGCTCGATTTTTTCCTATTTAAAGTGATGGATATTTTTTTCCAGTTGTCGGCTTGAACAAGATATCTTTGTAGTTAATATCCTGTATGTTTTCCCCTAGAGAAATAGGCTCAATAAAAGATATCACCTTACCCAGAAGATGATATACTAAATGAAGCAGGATAAGCAAATTCATTCCAGGCACCATAGGTATGATCAAGGCTAGCTGTTATAAGAAGAAAACCTTTCACTGACACTCAGTGGACTTTTTGCACAACAATTACAAGGCTTTTCATGTTACCTTACCAAGGGTATTTCCAGATGTTCTTTTATCTACAAATATGTGATTTTAGTGCTCCATGATTTCAAAGAGATTAAATCAAGGCAATTTATTTTGTTGTATGATCACTGATGTTTCTGTGGCTTGCAATTAAATGTTACAAAATCTGAAATTTATCATGGGGAGGGGTGAGTTTTGGTGTTTAGCAAAATATTTTTCTTTAGTAGGGAACAACCCCAGGTGATGCCTTATTAAGTAGTGTATATTTAGTCAGGAGCTGAATAGGAGCTGCAGCAGAGACTTACAGTGTCTTTACATTAAGGGAAATCACGTTTTTTACCTGGGGCTGTTGTGCTTTCTGGTTCTTTGGTGCGACTGATATGGGCTGCATTACACAGGAGGAGAGGGACGACAAGGCGGAAGATCCTGCTGTTTCCCAGGGCTCCTTCAAACTGGAGACACATTTGAATTGAGGGAGTGCCTCCCTCTCTGGTATGTGTGCAAAGGAAGGGGTGGTCTTCTTTTCATCTGGTGTAAGTCTGCAACTCTCTGCACACTTACTTCGGAGTAAGCCCCATTTAATACAATGGGACTGACTTCAGAGTAGACACATGGGAACTACTAGCACAAACCAACAGAATTAAAAAGAACTACATTGGATATAAACCTAGCACAACTATAATCTAGCATAATAAAGGCTCTTGTTCTTGTGGTCCTATAGAACCCTTTAAGTTCCATTGAACTTAAAGGGGTGCTCTTGGTGGGGTGGGGGATCAGTTCTGTCTCCCTTTAATGTAGGGGGGCATTTTACTCTCTTCTCTCTCTGATAGCAGGGAAAGTCCTTCATTAGCAAGTTCATAGCAATACACAGTGCTGATTTTGCACCAATAAGGGTTTATTCCAGCTTATATCTGAACTTTCTGAAATGGGACATGTCACAAAATAGTAGTGAGCTAGCTTCCAAGTTCTCTAGGACTTTACATCAGGCTAGATATTAAGCAAAATAGAGGGAAGGTTGAAGAAAAAGCTGGGATAATGTAAAACCCACAATATAGATTTAAAGCTGCTCTAGATGCTGGATCTTTTTCTATTGACCAACATGTAGATGTTGGCGGGGGGTGGGGGGAGGTTTTACTGACTAACATGGCGATCTACGGTGTTTTAGGAATAATGTGTTGCTGATGGTGAGACAGATTACTCAACAGAGTTGAATGAATCTGTCCTTGTAATGAGGAAGAAAACAATGATATTTAAAGAAATCATAATTCCGTACCCTCAGGATGATGCTTTTGATGTGAACCTGGTTGACTCCACTCAATTTAAATCAAAAGCTCTCACAACCCACAAAGCTCTTGTAGCAGCTCTTCATATTCTATCAACAGCATGTCAGTAATTTAATACAATGGGCAGTATCCAATGCAACAGGAGCGCTAACCTAAAGTATGTTGCACTAGCATCAGGGACCTCTAGCACAGCACCAATAGTGTTAGTTGGCATAATGAGTTTTCCAGGGGGTCCCATCACGTCAACTAATGCTCTTGGCATTGTGCTAGAGCTCTCCACAATGTAATTTACATCAGTGCTCATGTCACACTGGATATTGCCCGACAGCCAGAAATGAATGCAGCTTATCCATAGCACAGCACCATCAGTGTAGATGATATTGTACAAGACTAAATAAAACACACCCTGGACTTAACTTTTTTTAAAAATTATATATTTGCTTGCAGAAATGTTTATTATTGCACATTTCATTGTCTTTATGATCAGATTTAAAATCAAGCAGCAGAAATGTAATAAATAAAGAAGCAGAAATGTAACCTTGTGGGTTCTCTTCATCGTTTGAATGTGGCTGTGGATAGCATAAGAGATATCATTTCATGGCACCACCAGCATACATATTTGTAGGATTTATTATTGAGTTCATGCCAGCTGAATTATGGATGTCAGCCAAGAGGTGCTTGAGCACAGAACTCTTGGAACGTCTCCCTTGTGATGGTTCGGAGGCAGCGAGCTGCATTAGGAAATAGCGCTGACACCGAGCAAGGCAGCAACTGTTACATTCCTGCATAGTTTGATTTAGTGCAGAATTGTTTATAGATAGATTTCACAGTAACCCTTTAGTTTCCAGTGCCCTGCATAATCAGGCACTAAAACGCTTTCCGTGGTACAGCCTAAAACGTTGCTGCAGTGTTTAGAAATTTGATATTGTCATTGCTCCATGGTGCACTAATGATGAGATCCTTCTGTGTCTACCAAAGATTAGTCTTTCAAAAGTTAACTCTTCCCCATCCTTTAAAAAAAATGATATAGGGAAAGAACCAAATAAAGAAATAAGAATTGGTCCCCCATGCCAAACATTTTTTAAAAATCTTGAAAGACAGGGGATGTGTACACACACACACACACACACACACACACACACAAAGAGAGAGAGAGAGAGAGAGAGAGAGAGAGATTAAAAAGCTGGCTTTTGTGCTCACAACCATGCATCTATAAGAGTTGGCTGGTGTCAAAAGTAGGCATTGTTAAGCACCTGCCAATGGCCCACACCCCACTATGGGCACACTGACAAGTGCCCCCTGCAATTGCTCCTCCTCTTCACCATTGCAACCTGCTTGTTCTCTTGCTTTGGCCCAGACAATGGTGGTGATGGTGAGAAGGAGGAGCTGTAAATGTGACTGCCTACGTGCTTATTGTCTCTCTACCTGTCAAACAAGCAAGTGGCAGCAATGAGGAGGAGGAGGAGGAGGAGGAGGAGCAATATCAACTTTGTGATGATGGCAGTGAGAAGGTAGACTCATGGGAGGGGGCCCATTCATGGTGTCTTGCCCAAGGGCCTTCAAAAGCCTGGAGCCGGCACAGGATAATCAGTACCATCTCACTGATTAAGAGAACTGAACATTTGTCCTGGGTAACAGCTGCAATTGACATCCTGTCAATTGACTGATCAAATATTTTCAATTTTATCAGACAATTTAATGCCTATGGTTTATCTGTGCCAAATATTGTCAAATATTCTATAAACAAGAATACTATTATGTAGGTAACAGCTTACTTTTAAAATTACATGATGGTATCCTTTTATTTGCAAGTCAGGAGTGTGCACTGCTTGCATTCTGGCCCTATAAAGAGTCAGGGCAAGCCTAGCAACAAAGCAAAGCTTGTCGTACTAGCCACTTGCTATAACTGCAAGCATCCCCACAATTAGGGTTGCCATATTCTGGATCCACAAAACCAGGGAGGGGGGCTAGGATTTTTTAAAAACTGAGCAATATGTAAAAGTTGAGGGAAAGGAAGAAAGCTGTCTAAACTTTAGTTATCTAACAGCACAATCCTATGTGTGTCTACTCAGAAATAAATCTTATTGAGTTAAATTGGACTTATTCTCAGGTAAGTATGTATAGGATTGCAGCCTAAAGTACTTAAGCACCTGCAAATAAATAATAGACAAAGAACAATTTAAGCAATCAAACAGAAAAAATGACACTAAATTACATTTCTCCACTAGTTCTCAAAAGCTAGAGGAGAATTCAATACGGAGACTTACCCCTATCCCAATCTCCCAAGTAGCTACCATAGGATATTAATATTAAAAGGTATTGTTTAACCCCAAAGTAGCCATCTACTTTGTGTTCAAGCGGTGGCTCTAGCAGACTATGTACTATTCGGTGCCACTAGATGAAGAGATCATAATGAATTGTAAATAATAGTAACAATAATAATGTTGATTTTCTTAGACATATTAAAAAGGTAACACCCCCTCACACACACACACACACACACACACACACACACACACACACGGACCCCAAATTAAACTTAAGGCATGATCCAACCAAAGTTAAGCACTTTTAAGGCTGCCTACCTGGGAGTAAGACTCATTGAACACAGTGGGGCTTATATTTGAGCAAACATGCATAGGGTTCTGTGATCTCATGGAATAATGTTAAATGCCTGCTTTCCCCTTCACATTTACCTGGAAGCAAGCCCCACTGCAGACAATGAGACTTACTGCATGTCTACTCAGAAGTAAATCCCAGTGAGTTCTGTGGAAAGTACTTCTAATTAAACATGCTTAAGTTTAGGTAGCTAAAAGTGTTTAATAGTAGCTGGATTGTGCCATTATGTGTATGTTTTTTTGTTTTTCTTTTTAAAATCCAGATGAAAATCTCCTTTACTGTATTTTATTGAGTTAAAAAGAAAGTCTGTTTTTGTGCTTTGTTGCAAAGTTTTTGTTGCTTTCTTTTCAAATTGAGAAATATTTTTCTACACACATAACACAAATCCATACAAGGAAAGCTACTTCACGTTTTTGCAAAGCACAATTTTAAATTAAAACATCAACAACTGTAAATCCAGACATCTTAAATTCACTGCAATTTAATTCCAAGTAACAGATTTGAGGCTTGCAACTCAAATCCAAGGAGGTGGGCTTTGAAAGCAGATTTTTTTCAGGAGGGACTTTTCTTTCTCCCCTCCCTCCTTTCTCTCCTTTCTCTCCTTCCCCCCTCATCCCCCCACTCCCTCCCTCACACACCCTACAAAACTCTCTTACCCCAAAGCTCTGGCCGCAACCAGCCAAGCTACCAAAGGCAGCCGCAGGCATGATAACGTGACTCATGGGTAGTTACTCATCTGAGCCTGTGGAGCAGCAGCGGCATTCTGGAAAAGGCGGCAAATGGATCCCTCTTTTTCTCTGCTGCTGCAGCTCTGCTAAGCAGGCTCAAGGCACCATTTTGGGGGTCTGAATTACTCGGATCCTGAATCCGGGATTCCTGACCAACCGGCCGGAACATTTTAGAATTGATTAAAATCCAGGACAATCCCGGTTTTCCGGGACGTATGGCAACCCTACCCACAATATGCTCCAATAACGGGATGATGCCACTGAACAGGATTCGCTTTTCCAGTGGTTGAGAGGGCACCACAACACGCCTGCCACATAGCGGCTGTTGCCAAGGTTAGCGGCCTCCCATGCAGGCTGAAGTCGCCCTCGCCCCGCCTTCAGGCCAAAGGGACAGGCCGTGGCGAAGAAACGCGGAGGCCCTCGCCCCACCATTTCAGAGGCCAGAGCCTCACTGGAGCTGAGAGGAAGAATGGGGAGAGGCCGGGTTATTTTCTTGCCAAGCCCCTCCCCCCGTTCCAGGAGGGTTCAGGGATGGTGCGGGTGATGGCTGAGGGAGTCGACTGGAGTTCATAAGGAGGCTCCGGGAGCGGCGCCAGCTTCCCAGATGGTTTCTTGCTAAAGAGGCGTGAATAGCCTTGACTCATCGGCCTCTGGTACGGGAGGATAGAGATTGTGCAGAGCAGGGTCTGCCACCTTTCCTTACCCACTTTTGGTTCTATTGGTACCCTGATTTATCGATAACAACCACTATTGCCTAACCCACTGCTGCTGCTGCCTTGCCCAACCTTGCCCAGATGTGTGGAACTGCAAGTCCCATCATTCTTGGCCAGCATGGGTCGCCCACCCCTTTCCTAGAGGAAGGAAGCATGGATGATTACGAGTACATATAATTGAGACAACTGAGTATACAACAGCTTTCACCAGCCAGGTGCCTTTCAGATGTGTTATGTGTTGGACTGCAACTCCAATAATTCCCAGCCAGCAATGGCCATGCTCCATGGGAATGATGAGAGTTGCAGTTCAACACAACTGAAAGGCACCAGGTTGGGGAAGGCTGCATAGTTTGTTGGCCCTATCCAAGAGAATGGCTCAATTCGGACGACACAATAGTCAATGGTAGGGTAATAATCAACTTTACAGTTGTTCAACTAGGGGGTACTTCCTACACAACATGGTAATAAATAATCAACTGTGGTGTGGATTAAGATCAGCGCTGAGTTGACTATGGCAGCATTCGGATGACACAATAGTCAAAACAACTGACGATTGTTTCCCCCACACCAGTTGTCTATTGTGTCGTCCGAATTGAGCCATTGTCTCTTAGTCCTCTGTAGACACAGATGTTGTTTTCAGACTCTGTGCTTCCCACTTCTTTTACCTGAAAACATCAACCTGTTTATAGGGTTACTTACTGTCCCTAGACTAGAGCATTTTATTTTAGTCTATATATTATGTTTCTTCCTCTTTCGACCTGTTAAAGGCGTGCTGACAACAGCCTGTATAGAAGCGTGTCCCCGCCCCCACCTACTCCTTATTCAATATCTAGTGAATATTGAAAGGAAAGGAAAATTGACGTAGCGGTTTAAAATTGTTTAGTCCAGCACATCTTGCCATGGAGCAAGTGATAGCTGGTCAAGCCTAGATGATGTGATTGTACAAAGAGCAGAGTTGTGTTTCAGTCTCTCCAGGATTTAGTTGGTGGGGTTTTCAATATACTGCATATGGCAAGAGATAAAAGGGCTGTCTATATGACTTATTCGCCCCGCCGTAGCTACACGGTGGTGCTACTCACAGCCACCGCAAGGACTTTTCCCCAAAGCTGTGATTTTTAAAAGTTGGGGACTTACCTCAACTTTTTCCTTTGAAGCGAGGTCATTCCACCATATGACTTCGGTTCATCATCAAGCTGGTGACATTCTGGGGTGGATGGCGACCGCTGAGAGGTCACTGGAGGCCGGAAAAAGGACAGGCCTGATGAGCCAAATGGCCGCCAGAAATTCTGTGCTTCCTCCTGGCGGGGTTTTATTTATTTATTTATTTATTGCATTTGTATACCGCCCCATAGCCGAAGCTCTCAGGGTGGTTTACATAGGATTAAACAATTAAAAACAATATACAAAAATTAAAATAGCAAAAACATACAACATACACACAATGCACACATACATTTAAAACCACTGCAACAACCCAAAAAGCTACAAAAAAACAAACCCAGGCTCCTCAGATATTGCCAAATGCCTGAGAGAAGAGGAAAGTCTTGACCTGGCGCCGAAAAGATAACAGTGTTGGCACCAGGTGGGCCTCTTCAGGGAGAACGTTCCACAATTGGGGGGCCACCACAGAGAAGGCCCTCTCCCTTTTTGCCGACCTCCAAGCTTCCCTCGGAGTAGGCACTCGGAGGAGGGCCTTAGATGTTGAACGTAGTGTTCGAGTAGATTCATGTCGGGAAAGGCATTCCGTCAGGTATTGTGGTCCCAAGCCGTGTAAGGCTTTATAGGTTAAAACCAGCACCTTGAATCAGGCTCAGAAACATACAGGCAGCCAATGCATGCGGGCCAGAGTAGGTCTTATATGCTCGAACTTTCTGATCCCAGTTATTTCATGCATTATCAATCTGGCTGCTGCATTTTGCACCGTCTTCAAAGGCAGTCCCACATAGAGTGCATTGCAGTAATCCATGAAGACACCCCCTGCCTTCAGGATTAATACACTGGGAGTATAGGCCTATAGGATGTGTGTCACATGCACACACACACACACACACACACACATTTACATATATATCTTGAGTCTGGGAAAACTTCACCTTCTAAATGTATCAATTTATTTCCTATCCTGCCTTTTGATCTGGAAAGATCCTCAAAATGGCTTACGTGAAATAATATAATTCAAGAACGTCTGTCTCCACTTTGCCTCAGAATCCCACATAATTCAATGCTAAGTGTGTGTAGGTCGGCAACATCAGAAAGTCAGCTTTTCTGAACTTATGCTTTAGAAGACACAAATTTTGGAAGTAGCTTTTTAAAAAATATATAAACAATTTTAAAATGTCACTTCTAAATTCAAAATTGTGAAATGTAGATCTTAAAGTACTAGAGAATTTTGAAAGGGTGTCTAGTGTATTCATAACATACATGTAGTGAAGTCAGAGTGTCATCTTAGTAAACTGCATTCAAAAGGCTGTAACGTGTTTTCTAGACTGATAAGATGTAAAAGTGGGCATATAAAGTAATTAAAATTTTTTTTATAGTGTCTTAATGAGAACAAAAGCAAATATATATATATATATATATATATATATATGGCAGTTTATAAGATTGTAAACATCCATTACTAGTTGACATAACAAGTATATTATGATGAGATAGAACAAACGAAATGCCGTTGCTCTGTACAATTAATCCTTTGAACAATAATCACATATATAATACAAATGCTTATGCTCTGAAATCCCAAAGAAGCAATAAACTGTTGTAATCCTGCTAAGATTGGATTAAGTGACTTGATGGATAGGGCAAATTATTTTCCCTCTTTAAAATAAATCTGGCTTGTGTCAGTATGGATGAGGGGTTAAATAAATAGTCATCTAATGGATGCCGAGAGCATGCAGTGTCTTGCAGCAATATCCTTTAATCTGGATTGTGCCCCCAATGAGCCCATTACAGTTCAGAATTAATATAAAAACATGTGAGCTTATACCAGCCTTGAATCTATGATGATAAATCCTGAGGGCTTGATGGTACAAACTGCAGTGTTTACTTATCCATAACAGAGTGATGTATAATATGCCATATCCTTGCTTTTGTCTTGAATGCTAATTGGCATTAAATTGAGAGAGGTTATACCTCAAGCTGATTCAGGACCCCAAACATTTTGAGTTGGTAGGCACATTTAGAATTTTGAGAATGTATCATGGGTGCTCTCATGAAATAGCTGTCATTGGGGTGGGGCTTGCCCATTAAAAAATGGCTGCTGTGGTTGGCTCGGCCAATCAGAAAACACTCATTTCCTAGAAGGAAACTGGTAAGACTAAACCAACAGTAACTTGCCTAAAAACCAAAGAACAAGGCAGAGATGGGGGCTGAGCTCCAAAACACAAAACCACTCTTTTGAACCCAAATAAAGAGTATGTCAGCCTCCCAGTGGGGGGAAAAATAAAAAGAATTAATTTAAAATCAGGAGCACCAGGAAGCCTGGCAGGCACTAACATCATCTCTGGTGATGAATGCCGTAGGCTGTCATCTTCATGTGGAGGAGGTGGTCCTTCAAATATCCTGGTCCAAAGTATTTAGGGATTGCTAGGTAATAATAAAAGTGGACGTTAAACAGTAGTGGGAAATACAGTGATGGGGGCACTTAGAGAGCAGAATTGGTTAGATAAAGGAGTGATTCACCCACCCTCTGCTCACCATTCACTGCAAATGCTGTCCCCAAACTCCTAGAGTTGTTTTTCTCTAGCTGAACTGGTTTTGAGTGAGGCTTGGGAAAACAAATATAAAAAACTACCCAGAAGGCATTTATATAAGAGAAAATATTTTAAACACCATTTCTCCTGGTTTTGCTTTGCAAATGCATGTTTCCCTCACCCCAACCCTTCCACTAGCATTATGAGGAAAGCATAGTATCAGGCAGTTATCTGCATGCCTGTAAGCTACAAATTCCCAGGGAGCTGTCCATGAGGCCACTCAACACTTAGTCGACATGTGATGCAGACTGGTGTATATGTGAGAGCGTATCCTGTCAATTGAAGTCATCAGAAATGCTCTACGGTGGCTCAAGCTGAGTAATATATATGAGTCATTTGATATTTCCTGTGAAGAAGGCTCTGAGATTCTGGTACTGAATGCAAAAATGCAATGGCAGTGAATGCAGCATTGGCTTGGGGCTGCTACAATCAATATCTGATGGTGCAACTGGTTTGATGGAATGCACAAGCAAATACCAGCTGTTGCAGTTGTCATTAGTGACATTTATCTGGAAAGATTAAGACAACTTGCTACTGGAAATGATGTACGTGGCTGCTCTAGCGCCATCTCTTCTCTCTCCCTCTCGTTTTTCTGAAAGCCTGTTGGAAGAAGACGGTGATGAAAGTTAGCAAGTGCTAGTGAGTCCAGGGGCTTTACATATTCAACTGAGAAGGGGGTTTATTTTATTTTTACTGCAATTGTCATTGGCGTGTGCAGCACATTTCAATAGGGTGTACCTCCAGGGATTATTTTTTATAAAGGTGGATAGTTATTGAATATTCAGTCATAAAGGACATTATTTTTGTTCATTTATTTATTAAACACTGTACACACTGATGCCCTACTCCACCTTCAGCTTGCCTGACCATGAGAGGGCCATTGCAGTGGGGGGGGGGGATGAGGAGGCTTTCCTCAAGCTCCAGCATTGGTGGGGTGTTGTGACACTGACCAGAAGGGAGGTGATATTAGTTTTCGGGGGCCCTCCTCCTGGCCTCTTTGAAGCATGGCTCCTGGCAGAGACTCCCAGCAGAGTGATTCCTTTTCAGTCCTGCTGTCGGGACCAACAGTGCTTTCTAGGAGGCAATAATTCTTCCGTGTGGCAGAGCAGCCGGAGGATCGTTCCCACTGTGTCTGAATCCCCCTCTGAATCCCCACTCAAAGGTCTCCTCAATTCAGCGCTTATTGCTTGAGACATTAGGATGTGCCGGGGCACACCAGCATGCCCCTTGCAATTGTATATAATGGAAGATAAATTCTCTCTTTGACATGCTATAAATAACTACAGCTGCAGTCCTCTGCACATTTACTTGGGAATATAATAATAATAATAATAATAATAATAATTTATTTCTTACCTGCCTCTCCATCAGGATCAAGGCGGGGAACAACAATATGATAAAATACATAAAACTGATTAAAACATGACACATATTATTAAAACTGCATTAAAACATCCTAAAACATCCTAAAAAATATCCTTAAAACATTCTAAAATTCCACTGGATATGCCCACCGGAAGAGAACAGTCTTTATGGCTTTCTTAAATTCTAAAAGACTGTTAAGTTGATGAGTCTCCTCTGGCAGGTCATTCCACAGTCTGGGAGTGGCAGAAGAGAAGGTCCTCTGGGTAACGGTTGTCAGCCTAGTCTTGGCCAACTGCAATAAGTTCTTCCCAGAGGACCTGAGCGTGCGGGGCGGATTGTATGGGAGAAGGCGATCCCGCAGGTAACCTGGACCCAAACCATGTAGAGCTTTAAAGGTAATAACCAACACTTTATACTTCACCCGGAAACTAATTGGCAGCCAGTGGAGCGATTTTAAAGCTGGTGTAATATGGTCACCCCTAGGTGTACCGGTGACCAACCTGGCTGCCATATTTTGAACTAGTTGAAACTTTGTAGAACTTACTTCTAAGTAAACATTTATAGGATCAGACAGTAAGATTGTTATCCTATGTACAGCTACAGCCTTGGGGCAGTATGCAACTGTAAACTCAAGTAGCTCTAGCAGAACTCTGCTGAATCTTTCTTTTGCGCAAGGGATTGGCACTCACACTTGTGTAACTGGTTGTGCAAGCAGTTGCACAAGAGTTACGTGCAACACATTGCATAGCGAGTTGCACAGGAGATTTGCATAATGTGTTTCACAACACATTGCACAACCACTTGCGCAACCATGCTTGCACCAACATAACTTTAATTGGATTCTTCTCTAGTGCATAGTTCAGAGCCTTGGTTTTACTAGCACAACAGTATTTGTGCTAACAGAATAACACAGTTGGATACTGCCCTTGAATTATATAAACTTGGCGGTATATTTTGAAGTTTCTGACATAGTGGCAGTTAGGCCACATTGCACTACACACTAATATTATTGCAAAAGCAGAAGAATATATGGGAATAAGTCTCATTGAAACCATTGGGACTTACCTCTGAATAAATGTGTGGGATTGCACTGCACTGACGTGGGCCTCAGTATAACTTCAAAAAATGAAAAAGGAGAAAGGATATTCTAAGGTGCCTGAAAATGCTTTAATAAGCCCTATGCATTTTGGAAAGATATTTCCTTCTTCCAGGGCCACTCATCTTTCTTTCCATGTTTTTTTTTAAAATCTTACTGATACTTCCTCTGTTCAAAACAGAGAATATAATCTCCCCTGGTTTTTTACATAGTCATAACTTGCTTGGCACTGACCAATTTAAACAAGGGGACTTGCTTCGAAGGAAATATGCTTGGAATTAGGATGCTAGACTGATATGAGAAGAGAAAATGGAACTACAGGGGGAGAATGATATGTTATTGGCTAATTTCTGAAATAGATAGCAACTGATAAAAGGTATACAGACATTTAAGAGCTCAGTTGGGGTCTGTTGTACACCAGTTGTGCAATTGTGTAAAATGAAAAGATGCCTGAAAGCAGGGGAAAGTGCTTGTATTTACAGAGTTTGAAGTAGGTTTTTTTAATGCTTTTGTTTTAGGTAGATTGTTGCATAGAAACTTGGTTGTGGAGAATTGTATATTGATATAGCATGTTTCCTTTCCTAACTTAAACTTTTTAAAAAGCTGGTTACATAAATCTTTGTCCTAGTTTAACTAAATAGTTTTTAAGCCACTATCAGTTCAAATTGTGCAGAGAGAGGCCTCAACAACGTAGTTTTGGTGATCAACGAAAGGGTAAATGCGTAGGCCACTATCTAGCACAGAGTTGTTCATGCTTAAGACCATTGATTTCAGTACTGGATTATGGCCAAGGGGTGTAGTAAAGTGTAAAGTCCCTTTGATCTCATAAAGAGCTATTTTGAGTATGATATGAATAACAAAATATGTTAATATGTACAGTATCAAATATGCAAAACGGAAAATATAAAATGTATGCCAAAAAGAAATGAGGGTATTAAAGACCAATGGGGGACTCTTGAAAGTTCGTGGGGTAAACTTGAGGGGGATGGCTTTGAATTACACTTCCTCTAAGTCCGCTTCTGCTACTCCAGTTATTCCATTCAGGTATAGGGGTAGATGCCTTCACTTTCCGAACAATCCTTTGAGTGGAATTAGGCTTGGGGAGTTGCCTGGATGGATTTAGAGAACCAGAAAAGGCTGGTGCCGCATCCTGGGAATTCTTAGGATGTGGAGGCAGCCTCCTCAAAGTTGTCCCAACCAGTGGTTCCTGTATTGGCATAAGCCCTCCGAATCCCAGAACTAGGGCCTGTGCCCTGCCCTTTCCTGCCAGGGATGTTCCGCAGAGGCATGCACCTATTATTAGGAGGCAGTTTTGAGGGAAACCAGGGCTTGTTCCAACTTCCCAACGTTTTTCTTCTGCAAGGGTAGGGGTCTTTTTCATGGAAGGAAACCTACACCACATCTTCAGAACTCCTTACTTTTCAGATCTTAGTGTTCACTAATATACTGATTATTACACTAGTTTTCTCAAAGTTCTACTGAACCAAGTAGGAACTTTTATTGTTTTCAGAGGTGTCTTCCTCAGGTTATAAGAATTGCACTGTCTAGGGCCCGACGCCCGGTTCCCCGATTATGCACATTTCCTGATAAGCACATTTACGTCTAATACCTATACAAGAGAGGCGTTGAAGCGCATTACTGGCTGTATGAAACGCTCTTTAAAGTTGTTTACATGCTGAGAATCGCATGCAAATGTTCCTGAAAATAATGTGCTTTGTCCCGGGGAACTGCCCAAAGAGGTTTCCCTCCCTTTATTCTCCCCACCCACCAGAATCCCCTGCCTTTGGTTACCTGGGTTACTTGCCTGGTAAACCTGTTCAGCTACCTCTCACCGCCTTCGCCCGATTGCCATTTGAAGGGAACTGCTCAGGAGTAAATGGGAATGTGCCTCGCACACACACACGCCAAAACAGTCAGGGGGATGCTGCTACGTTCCTTCTCCCTCCTCTTCCCAGTGAGCTCAACCATTTTAAAACATACACACTAGGGATGTGCACGGACCCCCCCCGGATCGGATCAGGACCCGGATTGGGACCTCTGATGTTGTCATGGATCAGCTCGGACAAAATCGGAGGTCCCTCGGATTGGATCAGACCCGATCCTGATCCGAAAATCGGACGTCCGATTTTCGGATTGGCCACCATTTTTGGTGTTTTCGCCATAGGCTTGCATTGGAGGAAAGAAAGTTTTCCCCTAATGCAAGCCAATACGGAAAACATGGCAGTGGGTGGGTGAGTGGGGGCCTAACTCCCCCCTCCCTGTCCCTCCCCCCCACTTGCGTTCTTTACCTGCTGGGGCTGTCCACTTCCCTCCGCTGCTCCAATCTACTGAGAAACAGGCTTCACGGCCTGCCTCTCAGTAGCGCGCCGGGAGACGCGGCGTGCTACTGAGAGGCAGGCCGCGAAGGCCTGTTTCTCAGTAGATCGGAGCAGCGGAGGGAAGCGGGCGCCCCGGCAAGTAAGTGGGGCCCTCGTCCTCCTCCCCCCTCATGCTCCTTACCTGCCGGGGCCATCTGCTGCCATCTGCTGCCGCCCGTGGGCAGCAGCGGATGGCAGCAGACGGCCCTGGCAGGTAAGCCCCCTCATGCTCCTTACCTGCCGTCCGCTGGCATCCGCTGCCCTACCTACCTAGCACTACTTTTCATTGTCCACATGATGGTGACAAAAGCACTCTGGATACCAGCCTTCTCAAACCTGGTGCCCTCCAGATGTTTTGGACTACAACTCCCAAGATTCTTGGCCATTGGCCATGGTTAGGGAAGGCTGTTGTATAGCATTAATTTATCAACCTCACGTCCCCAGTTGTTGTTGAACTACAACTCTCATCATCCCTAGCTAGCATGGACAATGGCTATGGATTATGGTATTTGTAGCCCAACAACATTTAGGGGCCATGGTTGCATTAATAATTTGGTGCCTGGGAGAGTTCATGTGTCATCCTGAATTCATTTTGACTTATACAGATAATAGAGTTCTATCCATTGCTGTCCATCTGCCAGTGGAACTGAAACTTCTGGTGGAACATATTCTTTCCTCCTGTAGCTCCCTGAAACCAATTCAGAGGATTGGGGGAGTCTCCGAAGCAGATTTGGAGGGCATGTGGGTGGTGTAACCAGAGGAGACCAAGGGGAAATCCCAGGTTTGCTCCTGACCTTAGATTTAGCCCATAGACAAAAGCTATGTTAAGTTATGATCATTGCCATCATTACACTGATAGATGTTGCAAAAAGACTAAATTCATTGAGATCCCCCACTTAAATCAATTTATGATTTCTGTCATATCCAATCCAAAAAACATGCAGCATGTTTATGCATACTACTGAGATACAATTGAGTTAAAACATTGGTTTATTTATTGATCATGATTTTTAGAGTTTAGTATGTGCACTTAAGTTTTTATTTCATACCATAAGCTTGCAAATAAGATTAAAAATTGAGCATTTAAAATGAATGCCTCACATTTAACATAAATATTCTGCACACAAAGCATGTGAGGCTGTGTCATAAGATTCTGATGAATTCTGCCTGAGTCTTGCAGCCAAGGCAACATACCAGAGAAAACTCATTTCTTTTTGATAAGGCTACAAACTGCAATGACTAATCCTTCTTTCAGGCAGCCATTTTACCCCACTAATCTTGTTGTCATCTTTGTTCTTGATTTCTTCCTACTTTGAAGTTGATATAACTTTAGTATTATGGGTATTCCTTTCCATAAGGATAGCTTTATTTTGTGTGCCAGTAGCAAATTACAATAATGAGAGTGTGCTGAAACATGCTTTCCATGATAACAACTTCCAGAGGGGTAGCTGTGTTAGTCTGTGGCTTGAAAAACAAGAAAGAATCCTGTAGCACTTGTATTCAATGTTAGTCCTACTTAGAGTAGACCCATTAAGATGAATGGGAGTTAAATTAGACTAACATTGTATACAAGCCAGAAGATTTCTCTATTAAAAGAGGCTGCAATGTTATATTACATCTTATATATTGACTTTACATGGTCAGTAGGACTAAAATCCATATTTCCAGGGATAATATAAAGCATGGTGCTGAACAAAGAAATATAATCCCTTAAAGGAATTAATTTACCCCCTGGTACTATCTCTAGCATATAGATTTTTAAAGTTTTATCTAATCAGAGGAGGAACCACCTGGTGAGCTGCCCACCACCCAATTATTAGGGCTTTTCTACATGAGGCATTTATTGTGACCTTGTCATTCCCTCCTCACACTTGTTTATGGATTGTTTTGATAACATCCTTACCCTCCAGTTTCACTTCTGTGTCTAATGAGCATTTTCTGCAAGGTTTTTTAGAGCAGGGAAAATATGTCATTTAATTGTAAAAGCAAAAAAAGTGCTGTTTTCATTTGTGCGTTAGCACTATTATGCTATACCACAGTGCCACCTAGAGGTTATGTAGAAGAAAAGCAGGAAAGGAAACCTTTTCATGTAGTGCTAAGATCTCAATTCTGTGACAAAACAAAAGTAGATACAGTAGATTAACAGCCATGTATAGAAGAGTTCTTAGTGGTTCCAACTGAGTGACAACAGCTCCCTCCACTCCCCCATTGCCATGACAGGGGTGAAATGTCTTGCTCAAGGGGAGAATAGAGAAGACAGACTAACGAACAGACTATGGGCTAATCTACACCTGCAGGCATTTCAGCATGGAAGAGGGATGCTCCCAAATGTTCCCTGCTTCCGCAATTGGCACTCCCGGGGCACATGGTACCCATTATGGCACTTGTGCATGTGGATTGGCAGAAGTGGGCGGTTGCTGGACAGATGATGGGGCTACGGGGCAGAGATTTTTTTTAATCACTTGTGAGGGATGCACATGAGCGTAGCTGCACAGCAACACATGGGGGGAATAGGAAGTCCATCGAATATGCGCTTCTGCTCAGAGATATGTTTGTATTTTAAAAATACACACACTTGGCGGTAAAACACGCCAATACCAATCCAAAATGTGGTGGAAATGGTGGACAGGTCCACTCCCGCACCCCTCTGCTACACATGCACATGCCCCTCACAGCTGATTGGCTGTTCGCTGAATGAATAGCAATGATCTCGCAAAGAGGGGGGCACACCGCAAACACACTTTGGAATGGAAGCAAGAGAGCCAGAAAAACCATGACAAAAGCAGTCAGGGATATTCTGGGAAAAATGAAAGGTGGAGCCGAGAACACCGCAGGGGTAGGTGTAGACTCCCCCTAAATCCAGACTGGGCAGATACGCTTTTGGTCTGTGGGAAAGTTGATATGGGATGAATATTCACCCTGTTCTGAATTGGGATAGCATTCCCACTGAAGTATCAGGTATTCAGTTTGGGAGTGCTCCTGAGCCTAGCTTTGTTTCTGAATGGTCAGGTGACGGCTGTGGCTGGAAGTGCTTTTCCACATCTTCAGCAGCAGTTTTTAGAGAGGATTAATCTGGTCACTATCACACATGCTTTAGTCACAGGTTAGAGTACTGCAGTTTACCTTAAATGGGGTACTTTTCCGTGTTCGAAACCGAAACTGTTGCAGAATGCTGCAGTCACAGTGTTATTGGGGGTGGGGGCAGACTATTCACTGTATTATCTGATAAGCATTGGCTCCCAGATTTTTTCTGGGCACAATTCAAAGTACTGGTCATTTAATCAAAGGCATTTTTATATTAAATTTTAGGCCTGCAATCATAGGACATAGTAAGCCTATTGAACACAGAGGTGCTATGTTTAATTAACACAGTGTTAATTAAACATAGCAGTCCAAATTAAAAAAAATGTTTGAGATTGCTCAGAAGAGCACTCAGATATCTGTTTCTACTGTGTAGTATAGGCTGACAAATGTATTTGTTTAAGATTCATACGGCACTTTTAAATCACATTATCAGAGTAGCTTATGATGAAAAGTTAAAAATAGCAACAACAACAAAAAAAATCTTGAAAGAATAAATGAGCCAGAAAAAAGTGATCAACAAAAGTTAACAAGTCTGGAAGAATTAAAAGGTCTTTGACTTGTGCTGGAGAGATGTCAGAGTGGGTGCCAGGTGAGCCTCACTGGGGTGAGCATTCTAAAGCCAGGGAGCCACCACTGAAAAGGCTTTCTCCCCTGTAACTACCAGCCTTACCTCAAATGGCAAGGGAACTCCAGTGAAGGGACTCAAATCATTATTTCAGGCACATGTGGAGTCAGGTGATCCTTAAGATATCCTATTCCCAAGCCGTAAAGGGCTTTAAAGATCAACACTTGGAATTAGGCTCAGAAATGGACCAGGAGCCAGAGCAGTTGGCAAAGCTCAAATGTAATATGCTCATAATATCCACTCCAAGTTAAAAGTCTAGCATCTGTATCCTGAACTAACTGCCATTTTTAACTTTCTTAAGAGGCAGCCCCCTATATAACACACAACAGTAGTCTAATCCAGAGGTTACTACACTAAACCTAGTCAGAGAGATGCTTATAGCTTTTAAGTTATTACATGTATGTGCATATTGTATGTTTTTGCAGTTTTAAGTTTTGTATGTTGTTTTAAAATGTTTTGATCTTATGTAAACTGCCCAGAGAGCTTCAGCTATGGGGCGGTTTACAAATGTAATAAATAAATAAAATAAATAAATTGTCAAACCAGTCTAAGCTGGTAAAAGACATTCCATGCCACAGAGGAAACCTGCATCTACAGTGACATTCAAGGAGCAACTTCGAATTGCAAACCTGTAACTTTGGAGCAAGTGCAACTCTATCCAGAACAGGATGAGTACCACTCACTTGGGCAGGTGATCCACCATCAACAGTCAAAAGTTGGCACAGTTTGATTACAAGTTCCAGAAGTACTGGGTTATCCATCTGCTTATGCTTGTTTTGAAGATCAAATGTTTAATTTATACTTCAGTCACATCCACACTGCGGAAGAAAAATCTGGATGAATAAAATGAAGTTATTCAAATATTTCATTAAAGTAAAACTGCTTGTCAATGTGAAAAGAATATAAATTAAGAAGTGTGTTCATAAGTAAAACATGAAGTTGTCTTCCTATCAGTATTGCTAATCTTTACTTGTTTAACTTTAGAACATTAGAAAATTATTAATCCCTGGGAAATTGGGCACTGCCGTCTTGTTGAAAATAGTCAATGCATTATTTGAAGTACACAGTTTCACAGTTGATGGGAGGCCTCTGTCACCCTCTACCCCCTGACAAAACTTACTCTATGATTTCCCTTTTATGCAGAGGAGCCTGGGCAGATTATGACAACTAAAGAGGTTAACTGTTGATCAGGTCTGAATTGTAGATTTTAAAAAATGGTTGCATTATGAATCTTTCTTACCATGTCATATATAGAAACAATGGGCCAGATTAATTTCTTATATAAGTCTTTATTTTTTTTATGAACTTGAATTAAATGCAAGGTTTGTTAAAATCCCGAGAATCCATTTCACTTAAAACACAGTAAAAACTTGCACAGCTAGAATGAAGTCTAAATGAGGGAGAAATATAACAGCAAACTTCCAGTGTCATACTCAGCATTAGATAAGTAACAAACCATGTGAACAGTCCTATATTGACAAGTGAATAGAAACATTTGAGATACAATGCTTTCTGTGTAACTGGGCAATGCAAACAAAAGAGCTTATTTGTACGTGCTGTTTTTGCCAGTCATCACAGACGTAGTGTAAATGATTTTTATTCATTTGTTTATTTTTGGTGAGCTGTTTTGAAAGCCCAGATTTGGGCTAAAGTGGAAGATAGGTTTTAGAATAAATAAATAAATAAATAAATGCATGACTGTATATGATTTGCATATATCACCAAGAATATATTGCACAATATTTATCTATTGCCCGTTCTCATTAGAAGTTAAATACTTATTCAGCAATTAAAGATGGCTACCCCAGAATGCTAAAATTGTGTTTAGTTTCAGAATGCTGCACCCTGAGTTAGTTTGTTTGTTTGCATAAAGCTGCAGGACTTGTTCACACCCTTTCTTTCAGGTCATATTGCCAATCCTTAGAATGTGCATATATTTTTGAACGCCCTTTGTGATAACAAAGTATTGGACTTGGATATTATTAGTATAAATAACTGAGTTTCTTTTATGCACTGTACAGGGTTGGTGTCAAGGGTTGGCATGATGGACACCTGCCGAGGGATCATGCCCCAGTAGGGGCTCACCTGTAAGAGCCTTCTGGAGTTACCCTTCTCTTCAATATTGCAACCTGTTTTTCACTTGCCTCTTGCTCTGGCCCAGACAGGGCTGTTAGTGAGAAGGAGGAGCAATAGATTCCATTGCGTACTTGCTCACTGGCTCTTTGTCTGCCAAGCAAGCAAGTGGTAGCAATGATGAGAAAGAGGATGAGGATAAATAACAATAATGGTGGTGGGAAGGTAGAATTAGTGAGGGAGGGCCCCACTGAGGGTGTCTTGCCCGAGGGCCCCCCAAAACCTGGAGTCAGCACTGCAGGTGCACTCTCCTTATATTAGGACTCTGGTTCCACTAACACCAGTAGCATTTCAGAGTAGCCAGAACTGTAGCTTTATGTCCCATGATACTTTATCACCAGTCTTATACAGTGTTTGTAGTATCAGTTAATCAATTTGAAGTTTTGACTGTTTTTCAATGAGGCAGAACAAGAACTTAAAGTCTTAAACTATACCAAATATTGCTTCTGAAGAAAATACTTTTGACTGATCTGTGTCTATATAATGAATTAAAAAATCATAACATTGCTTTTTTAATCAAGGATCTATGTGTTTTCACTCTTTATTTTTCTATGTAATAAGCTGTCCAAATTAAATTATATAAATTATACAATAAAAACATTAAAATTTCACTTGTGATATCAAACTCATTAAAGGTGCAATGCTCCCTACTATGCCAGTACTGTGACAGATATGCTGTGGACACACTGCTGGTGCACTCTTCTGCTTCTCCTCCATCAATCACTGTCCAGCCCATGTTGCCACGATAGAGCTTAAGATATGGTGTAACTCAGAATCCAATCACAATATTTATTTACTATATTTCTGTACTGCCCAATAGCTGAAGCTCTCCAGATGGTTCACAACAATTAGTGCACCATCGCAAATATGTAAACTCCACACAGGGAGTCCATACCTCACATGATAGAGTGTTTAGCATGGGCCTATATCTCTCAGGCCTTGGGTCATGCACATGAGTTCACAAGGAATAATTTGAAGATGGAAACTATAGCAAAAGGGCACTTTGTGCAAGCAGCCTGGCCTCACAGCATATGGGAACTTGAACACATTCCTAACATTTCTGTCCTTAGAGCCCTTACAGGTATCCCTGTCCTGGAGCTCTGACACAAATACTCAACCCAAAGCAGTGGGGTGTGGGGAGAGGTGGGGTGACAGAAAAGAGCGCCATATATAGAGCTCCATGACACCAGTGATTTATCACACTCTCGCCATGCCTGGTATGTGTTTTTGCAGCGCGGTACTCACATGACATCGACCCTGTCCTGCGCTCATCTCGCCTCTTCCCCTCTGTTTTCCATCTTATTCTGCAGTGAGGAAAGTCCGTTTTCCCCCTCTGTGCTCAATAAAGCCGCTCCTCCCGCCTGCGTATTGCTGTCCTTGCGCTATATCGGACCATCCCATTTTGGGGGGGGGGGTATCGAAGGGCAGTCTCACTGACAAAAGAGGAGGGTGGGGTGGTTCTCTGCTCAGCTACTCAGTCGTGAAGGGGGAGGGACAGAGGGTGCTGAACATCCCACAGAGAAGGTGAGCAAGGCCGCAGCCGCCCATGCCTGGGACTCAGTCCCATTCAACTCTATGGTTCTTACTCCTGAGTAGACATGTATAGGTTTCCTGACCAGAACAATGTTGGCTTCCCCTTGCCATGCTAACATTGACCACAAACTTCTCCAAAAACTAATTGTAATACTTTTTCTTCATTTATACTGTTTAATATGATCTTAGGGGAAAGCACAATGTATTGTTTTACCGCAATTGTACAGTTTCAGGATGCCGTACTATTGTATTTGCACAGAAATAAAAAATATTTAAAAATATATTTAAAAAATTAACTGCAGGGGGGAGAACATAGGGGGTGGGGCGGGAGATTTTGCCAGCATAGTAGTGATACAGGTGAAAAGATACATGAGCTGAAATTGCGCAACAATGCACAGACGTGAAAGTGCCCAGCGCTCGACTTGCTAAGGAAACGGAGGGGGAAACTATGGGTGTGATGGAGCCCATAGACAAGCAAGAGAAAGGGGAACACCTGCTGCAAAGTAGGACTGGCTTTTGACTGACTGCTTCCTACTGTCTCCCACACACAAGGAGACACATGCAACTAAGCCCCATTCCACTCCCTCAAAGGGGGTGGAACATTTACTGCAAAATGCAGTTGTCTCGTGTGTGTCTCTCTTGCCCCTTTTCCAAATATGAATACTGTGTCATGTCTAAACTATATTGCTGTAACTCTCTTCCCCACACCAACAGCAGGGAACAGTATCCCCCATACAGGGGAAACACTGCCCCCTATATGCATCTAAGCTCTTTGTTAGTAAGGGCCAGGCACCAACCATTGCCACTGTGGTCAAACAAATACCATTTCAGATTGCCTCTACTCCAGAAAAGATATAAACAGTGTTGCTATTGCATTTGTAAAAAATAAAGGATAAGGTACAGTTTGGTTATTATACAGATGCTGTCTTCCTAATGATTCATAGCCTACACAAGGGGTCTTTTAAGAACCTAAAGGCAACCAAGCATCATCACCTTTAGAGGACTTTATGGCATAAATATTTGTGTGTGTGTGTGCGTGTAGAAATTAATCAAAATTTTGAGTTCTGTTGGCACACAATAACATTTTTGCCTACCATCTTTTTTTCCCCAGGGTAGGGGATGTTTTAACAAACGTGTTCATGCAAAGGTAAATTCCACCATGTTCAATGGGACTTGTTCCTTAGTAAATGTGTTTATGATTGGAGCCTCAAAATGAAACTCAGGAAATTAAGCCCCAGGAAACTTGGTGAGGCTTTTGAGTAAACATAAACACACTGGTTAAGGGGAGAAATGAACAATATCTTATAGATGGTAGCGGTAGGAGCTGTCACCGTGCGTGTGTGTGTGTACACGCTATCACATTTTATTTTGGGGTTACTGTGTAGTGGAGGGAGATCCCCCCTTGCAGAAAACCAGTTGTCTTATTTGGACTGAAATAGGAATTTCTCCTAAATTAGAGACCCTGCTTTGGGAGTATGTGTGCCAGTACTCTATTCTGCTGTTGTTTTTAATTTGGTTTTATGATGATGTGATAGTTTGATTCTTTGCTGCTGGTTTTATCCTCCTCCCCTTTTTTTGTGCTGTATTTTTAATGTATTGTACACCGCCCAATTTTAAACCGGTTGGGCGGTTTAAAATTACAATAAGTAAATAAATATTTAATTTGGCCCTCGCTCAAGTTGCCTCAAGCTACTTGCTGCGACCGTTAGTCTTTTAAGATGCCACAAGACTCGCAGTGGGTTTTGTTGCAACAGGCTACCCCTTTGGAAAACACCTGATACTAGGTAGTATATGTCAGTCCTACGTAGAGTAGAGCCATTGAAGTTAATGAGACTTAAGTTAGTCACAATTAATTTAACTAACTTAAATCCCATTCATTTCAATGGGTCTACTCTACGTGGGACTAACAGGATGCTACTCACTCTCTGCACGTCTACGACGTAGCAGTGGATAAAGGGGGGTTAGTCTGGCTTTAGGCCTCCCTCAATGCTTGTGAGTTAAGCTGCTGTTCGCTTCGCTGTGCTGCGTGCGGGACGGAGGCTGCCTGTGGCGGCAGGAGCAGGAGCAGCAGCCGAAGGATAAAAAAAAAAAGCAATCCTGCTCTGGAAGGAGGCTCTAGGACCCAGGGGGACGAGGGGCGGCCGGGCACGCCGAGCCAGATTGCAAATTCTCCTCCGTGACTCAGTCGGCTCCGCGCAGCACACAGAAGGCGGTGGGCAGCGGTGGCGGCGGCCGGGGCTAAGACTCGCGAGCAGCAGGTCCGGTGGCTCGGCGGGAGCGAGGGGGCGGCGGCGGCGGCGGGGCCTCCGTGTGGGGGAGAGAAGTGGGCCGGACTGAGCTGCCCGCCCCGCTCGGGCCTAGCGTCACAGCCGCCGCCACCGCTGCTGCTAACGGCGGCCGCCTCCTCCGCCTGTTGTCTTTGCAGAGCGCCAAGATGGAGTACGAGTGGAAGCCCGACGAGCAGGGGCTCCAGCAGATCCTGCAGCTGCTCAAGGAGTCGCAGTCCCCGGACACCACCACGCAGAGAGCCGTGCAACAAGTATCCTCCCAAGTGGGGAAACGGCGGGGCCCTCGGGCGGCCGGGAGGGAGCCAAGGCAGGCCGGCTGGCCCGGCGCCGAGCGGGGGACATAGCTGGGCCCAGCGGCTGGGGCTGGTTTGCCGCGCTAGCCCCGAGGCCCGCTCCGAGAGAGAGGAAGGCAGGCTGAGGGCAGCGCTCCGCTCGCTTCGTCGGCCCGGGAAGGAGCGATGGATTTTGGCGGGCGTGGTGTCTTGGGGCAGCGGCAACGCCGTTGGCCGCTTCCCTAAGGCGGCCGGGGTGGCGAGCCAGCAGAGGCCGCGGGGGCGTTTTAGGCCCACCCTCCGCCCAGCCGTGGCGCGGGCTTTGAACCGCGAAGAGAGGCTGTGGGCGGCGGAGGCGGCGCCCCTCCCCCAGGCCAGCCCCGCACCTGTTGCGAGCCTGGCGCCGAGCCCCGTTTTTTCTTTTTAAAAGCTTGGCAGCTCCGGTGTCGTCGCTTTCCCGGGAGCTTCCCCCGCGTTCTCCCCCCCCCCCCACCCGCGGGGTCTGTCTCACAGCCCAGCCTGTAGGAGCGGCGGGCTCTACCGCCTTCCTTTCAGTCATATCGGCGGGCCTCTGGTTCTCCTCTTTTGATAGCCTGGCATAATCAGTCCTTTGTACCGTAGACACTTGTCTACTGGGCCACCCTGTCGTAGGTGTGGGTAATATTGCTCGGTGAAGTAACGAGCTGTTTTTGGCCTATACTTTTATAAGCAAAGGGGCAGATGTGTATATCAATTAACTATTGTAGATAGAAGGGTAAAGGTCACCTTCAAGAGAGGAGAAAATAGACTTGAAACGTACAAATCTGTAGTTCTGCTTTTTCCTTTTGGTGCATTATGAAGTGACCCATTGTCTCTTGTGGACAACCTAGAGACCTGATGAAAAGATTGGCTATGTGGGAAATAATCACAAACCACACAATAATATGAATACTAGTTAAATCAAAGGTGCCTGCTGTTGTTTTTTGGAGGCATGCAGTTCATACATGTGTGTTGATATTACAGTAAAAGAGAGTGCCTGTTGATGCATAGTTATACCATTATACCATTAGGAGCCAAAGTAATTGTTTTTATTTTCCCACTGGAATACAGTTCTGGATATGACCCAGAAGGCTGTATCTAACTAAAAAACCATACTCCTAGTCACAAGCATAAAATGCCTCTTTTACTACATTTACATACACTTGACAGATTCTTTGTTTTTTAAAGCAAGATTATTTTTAATTAAAAATTAATTAATTGATTATTAATTGGTTCATAGGGATGGTTTGTTAAGATTTTCCGTTTCCAAAATGCATGTTTTATCCCTGCCTAAATTTCATACAAATAACCTCACATCCTAAAGGAGTGGTTTAAAATGAAATTTCATTCTGAGCATGGGGTCGTGAGTAGCCTGGGAAAGTGCTAAATAAATAAATAAATAAATATATAAGCTGTTACCAAAAAAGTTGTTACAACAGGCAGCTTTACCTTTTGTATGGCATGCTGTAGTCTACTACCTTGTCATATTCTCCCCCCAACATGCATTCTGTAGGCTATTTTCAGAAATAAGTAACTAATTCTGAGCCTCCCTAGTTGCAGAAAACTGTCTAGTCTTAGTGCTCCCCAGGCACAACACATGAAGTAGTTTTTCCTGTCATCTTGAAATCAATACAGAATGGGCTGCAGGCCTATTTATTTTAACTGAGCAAATGGGATTGGGACTAAATTACCATTTTCCTGACCAGGTCATCACATTCATCCTAGGAAAAGATCACAGAGGAGCTTGATCATTCCTTGGCCAATGTCTATACTTGTCTACTTAGATTGTCATGGGTTGAGAACCATTGATGTAGTAACAAAAAAGGAATTCTCTGCATATCTGGGTTCTTATCAGGGTTTTAATCTAGTGTTTGAAAGCAATCTTAACATTTACAAAAATGGCTTAAAAGCTATTATGTGCTGATCCTTTTCCTTTTTGTTATGTGGCGTATTATCCCCAATTCCAAAAAATATAGTCCTATATAGGGCTTGGAGAGAAGCATATATCATAGTCAAAGCACTGGTTGCCTTTTGATCACTAATTGGATATAGGGAGACCCTAGACAGCAGCCTATGTTCAGAAGTGATATTCAAGATTTTCTTTTTCCTGTTGAAAACAACTACATTTCAAAACTTCACTGGAACTGTCTTGCATTCATTCTGATCACTGGGCCGCTTTCCTTTCTGGTTAGAATGCTGCGAGTTCCCTGCTCCTGATAGATGAGGAAGTTGCACCTTGCTATCTGCAGCATACTTTCTTGAAGCAGCTGTTGTGTTGTGTCTGCTCTCTAACTATAAGCCTGTAGAGAGATGCTCCTGATTTTGATATACCTGCATGCAAGGTATTCACATTTTGTATCAAGGGAAAATAATTAGGTATGATGCCTTGCTAGAATGTCAAATAACTGTTGCTAATGCAAATTCATATGATACCTTCAGTATTTTGTACATAAAAGTGACAAGCTACAGAAAAGCAACTTGAGACCACTCCAAATACATTAGAAGAAAATCCAAAACACTACTATATTAAGTTTTCCATTGCTTTCATGCATTCTGACAATCTTGGTAAGGTGCATCAAAATAGACATACATACACTTGTATACGTATGAATAATATTTTCATTACTGACAAAGTAGACATACATACACTTGTATACGTATGAATAATATTTTCATTACTGACAGTAGAATCTTATGCATATCTACCTAGAAATAAGCCCCACTGAATCCAGTAGGAATTACTCCCATGTAACTGCATAAAGGGATTTATTTATTTATTATTGCATGTATATCCTGCCTTTTTTCCTCCAAGGAACCCAAGGTGTTGTGCATAATCCTCCTCCTCTCCATTTTATTCTCACAACAACAACCCTGTGAGGTAGGTTGGGCTGAGAGTCTGACTGGCTCAAAGTCACCCAGTGAGTTTCCATGGCTGAGTGGGGACTAGAACTCGGATATCCCAACTCCCAGCCCAACATTTTAGCCACTACACCATACTGGCTCTCACCACGCTGTAGTGCAGCTTTAGTGTTAGCATTTTAGTGGCATTTTATCTCGCTGTGCATAAAGCTCCCAATTCATCTCAGATTTGGACTGCAATCTTAGACATTGGCACAGTCCCAGTAAAGTTAGTGTGGTTCTGATAGTGCAATCTTACATTGTAGCCAAAGTCAGAAATCCTATTCACAGTCCCAAGGAAATCCAGTTGAACTCAGTGGGACCTCTTTCTGAGTAGATGTGGATAAGATCGGGCTAAAGACAAGTATGTGAACGCTCTGAAGTTTTAACAGGTATACTTAGGTCAAATGAAATCTTTGCCCTGGATTTTTCAGGCTTGACACAAGAATAAGCCCCTTGAGTTTTACAGAGTTGCACCAGCAGACACCTGTGAGAATTAATCTGCGAGCAATTTTCAGTAATTAGATTCAAAGGCAGCAAAAATCTAGACAAGTCTTTGAAAGTTAAGGATTGATTTGCTGCCATTTGCTTTGGATCTGAATGGTTCCTGTATATGCCACTCCTCACTGAGCAGGAGAGATGAATGGACTGCATTGCACATGCATCCAGCACAGAACTACAGAAGAGTGCTGCCTGGATGGCTGTTGGAGGCAAAAGGGGAGGCAGAAGCATGCATGCCACATGGTGCTGGGGTGTATCTCTAGTTTTTCCAATCATGGTTTTCAGATGCAAATACTACTAGCCATTGGCAACTAATTGACTGGCTAAGAACAAGACTGCGTTACAATTGGTCAGTAGTTAGATGTTTTAAATTCCCAGCAGCTTTGATCTTCTTTAAAAGACCATTTTAGCCAGTTGTAACAGTATGTAATAAGAATTTTTAGTTCTTCACATCTTACATGAAATGGTCTTTAACAGAATGTTCTACTCTAGAAACTGGAACAACTCAATCAGTATCCAGACTTCAACAACTACCTGATCTTTGTTCTTACAAAGCTAAAATCTGAAGGTGAGTCACTAGTTCTATACCATTTTACTAAGTACCTGCAGAACTAGATCAATTAGGGAGGTGCTCTTTAGGTTTCTGTTTTTGTTTTTTGTTTTTTTTACTAACTGAGACTTTGTAGATTAGATTTGTCCACCAGACTGGTTTACATATATTTTTTCCTTACGTTGTGATCCCAAGAAAAGTTCATTTGAAATAAATGCAATTTGCTTCCTAGTAAATCTATTTTGGATAGGACTGTGAATGTAACATAGGTAGACAGTTCCAAGAGTCTCCTCTAAGAAAAAAGTAAATATGTTCATGCCTGTAAAACTTTACCATAGTCTGACATGGCTATATTATTTTATGGAGAGGCAACGTTTGATCTAGGGCAAGTTTTTTTAAACTAATTGGTTATGGAAAGAAAGTGATGGTAAAATTTGTACAAACCACCTCTAAACTGTGAAGAGAAGAAGCAAGTGATCTCTGCTTAAAAGGATGTACAAAAGAATTCTATGGTTCTGCTAGCTTCCATATAGTGCTGTTTTAGTTCTTCAAGTCAGTACTGCCAATTGTTTAAATATTTTATGCCTCTTTAGTAGTCTAGCTCACTACAGTTTAACAATGACATAGCATAAGATCCACCATGCTCCACTTCTTTTAAAAGATATAAATAAATTCCTGCTTTTGATGCATGGCTCCTTGCTGAGGACTTCTAAAGACTAGGGATTTCATTCATAACAATGCATTTCCTGCTAAATTATACAAGACCCTCAATTCTAACTAAATGTGGCATTTGGATAATCAAAAACCCAGTGATTCATGTGACAGTAGGATGTGGTCTTTGTGCAATGAGTATACCTGTGGTGTGGGTTTTGCTTTCTATTTGTGTACCTCTAATAGTGCAATCCTACCTATGTCTATATTCCCAGGTCAGTGAGTGTAGCGTTGCAGCCTGAGTCTGATTGTTCAGACCTTGAACATTTCCCAACAGAAGTCTATATTTTAAAACCCCTCAGATCATATTTTACTGAATCAGCAACGTGGTACATTCTAAGCTCAGAATTTCAGAGTCTAGCCTAGTTCACAGAATCATCTAGCAGGGAACAAGAGACAAAAGTGTCCTCTGTCATAGCTCCCCAAAATATAGTTAAAATAATTCTTTATTGAGATTTGCTTCAGCAACTTATTGGAAAAAGAAATCTGTACTAAATGTTTTAGTAAAAAAATAAGTAGAACTAAGCATGTATTAACTGCAAACTGTATAGGGTTAAGGTATCTTTTATCATCCTACTTTAAGTGATTGCTTTCTATTCTTATGCAAAGAAAACTAAATTTTCTCTTTCAAATTGATTTCATTGTAGTAAAAATACAAAAACCATTGGCGTTAAGCATTTCTTATTTGTTGGGGGAAATTACATGGCAGTTCTATACAATATTAGAGGCTTATACACAACAAAATGTTTAGGATGTATTTTGCCTTGGTGTAAAAGCTCTGGGAATTTTGATACAGCTCAGGTGAAAATCCCAGGCTTTAATATTTTGGGAAGATGAATTGTCACTGCTCTAGAGTTTAGAATACTTGTGTTTGAAGAAGCTCTGGATAGTGTGAGGCATTGCTCTCAAGATGTTACTGGTGCCATTACCTCAGTTCTTTATTGAGAGGTTTGAAGTAAAGAACAAACTGAAGATAAATTTTGGCAGTGTGAATGCTGGACTGTTCGTATATCCTATAACAAATTGTGTTTCAAAGCAAGAGAATATTTCATTGGGTTCAGACAACACAATAAGCAATAGTGGTTTAAATAGTCAACAGTTGGTTATTTAACCCACTGTGGGTTATCATGTTGTATGGAGGGAGTTTTTTAACCAACGGTTGGTTATTTGGCCGAAATAACCAGTGCTGTGCAGAGTTGGCTACTTGAACCACCATTGGTTATCGTGTTGTGAAGAGGGCACTGTTGGTTATTTCCTCATCTGCTGTGGGTTACTTTGTCAACCACAGAGTAGCAAGGCAAGAGCGGTCAAAATGGTGGTTGCCGCTTGTCCAGCTGGCAGAATCGATTTTCAGCAGCAGTGGTTGATGGGATACTAGTGGGAGGAATGAGGTGGGAGAGAGGGTGGGGGAATGAGTGAATCAACTCAACGTGGATCCACCCCATGGTTGATTATTATCATGTTGTGTTGGAAGTACTCCTGGATAAACAGCTGTTGAGTTGATTATCTCCCCACCGTTGACTACTGTGTTGTCTGAACGCAGCTGTAAGACCTGATTCGGACTATCGTTTGTGAGCCATTGGGAGCCAGTGCACTTGCTCAGTCTTGCATGCAAACCTGGACATCGTGTAGGATCAGGTTCACAATTTAAAACCTTTTCTTCTATTTAATGGCTGCCTTCCCATCAAGTGCTTGGGCTTTTTAATGGCCCTTTTAATTTTAACAAATGGGCCTGATATGTTTTTGCCATATGAAATGGTGGTGTTTAAAGCTCATGTAAGGTCTTAACAATTTATTATTGTACTAAAATATTCTAAAAATATTTTTTTACAAAAAAAATTGAACAATACAACCCTTATACATGTCAACTTGCTTGGAAGTAAGACTTGTTGAGTTCAGTGCGATTTGCTCCCAGATAATATAGGATTGCAGCCTAACCGTCCTTTTTTAAAATGCTCTTGTTACAGATGAACCAACGCGGTCATTGAGTGGTCTCATTTTGAAGAATAACGTGAAAGCTCACTTTCACAATTTTCCTAATGGAGTAACTGACTTCATTAAAAGCGAATGCTTAAACAATATTGGTGACTCCTCCCCACTAATCAGAGCCACTGTAGGTGAGTTGTGGATATCTAAAAGTGTCTGAAGTCCTGGTGGTGGTTTTTTTGGTGACTTTTCCCATACTGTTTAATGACTAGCGAATTATTGAGTGTTCTAAAGGGTTTCTTAAAGGTTGCTTTAAAAATATGTCAGTGATTGAGGGGTTCAAATATGTCAATATATTAAATATTGTAATATTAGTTACTATGATCTATATTATGCCAGTTGATACATTCAGACATAAATTTAATAATGCTTTCCAAGCCCTCTGTTCATATTGTCGCAGAAAATGACCTGGTTGATGTTTTTCCCCTTTAGATGATTTGGTTTAAGTGATGCTTCTTGCCAAGACTTGTGTTTAAAACAAGTTCTTCCTTGGTCAGTAGAAGAGTGGAGCAGACAGCAAAGGCAGGGCCTAAATTAAATGAACCTTTTATGTCCTTCCTGGAGAAGAGAGAACTTGCCAAGGCAGAGCAGGGTTGACATTTCTTCTTTTCTTCCCACCATCAACTCTGTAGTCAGGGACAGCAGGGACCACTAGGATCAACAGTTCTGAGCCTCCTCCCCCCCCCCCCCCCCCCCGGCCTAAAGGACCTTCCTTTTATCACCTGTTGCTTTTCAAAAAACAACTTTTTGGCAAAATGTTTTATTTTCATGGCTAAACATTGAAATGGGTTGTAAACTTCTGCTGACTATAATATTTATTTATTGCTGTCCCTAGTATTGTTGAAAGCATTAGTATGCTATATGTTGGTGCAGGTAAACAGAAAATAATTGCTTTTTGCAAGTCTTTACATGGAAAAGAGTGTCATTGGAGACACGAGTGCGATGATATTTTGACTTGTAGTAGAGAAAGATGAATCACAGTTTGCTGCTTGTACTTCAAGGAAGCAATTACTTTTAAAGTCTATTGGATTCAGTGAGTGTATAGTTGGCTAATATCTGTAATATTTAAATGCTTTACGCTGGACTGCTGAGTCCTCCATAGGTCAGTCTCCTCTACACTTCTCCCTAATGTTGACAAATAACCAGTGTCAAACTTTTGAAGTGTAACATTCTAAAAACAATATTTAGAGTCAAGCATAGAGATAAGAATAATTTGTTTTGCTGGAGAGGACGAGGGGAACATATTTCCTTTGTCACAGGCACATTTTGCAAACGGAAGTGTTTTCTTAGTTGCATCTACGAACTACAATATTAAAGGAGGATTATATGAATCAGTGTTCCACAAATAGACAGTTTAAGAGAAGCTATTTATACTAGTAGGTTGATCCTGTTGACCACTACTTTGATGTAGCCATCCAGCATCTTGTACCTTGATCCCAAGTATGTTTAATCAGAAGTAAGTCTCTTACCCCCAAATAAATGTACATAGGTTTGCTGCATTAGTTTTGGGTTACAACATTGCAGGTTGTTTCTGTGAAGTCTTCAACATAAGAAGAATGTCCTGTGTCCTGTAGTTTGTTTGATTCGTTACGTACTGATATTCCCATAATTCATGTTAACTCATCAAAATTCAAGTGGTTGTATAATTCTGTGGTTAAATGTCCATTTTTTAAACTTTCAAATGTCTTCAGTCTAAAATAGTGAGCTTATTCCTGTGCGTTCAGAGATCTTTCAATTGGCAGCAGATTGACAATTGTTCCAAAGATGAATAGCTTATCAGGGAGTGGCAGTTCCAGTGTCTGAACCTAGGAAATGATTTGTTACATCACTGATCCAAAAGCCAGCTTTAATGCAAAATTCTTGGTTTTTCCATCCTTGTGTAGTGTTATAACTTGGCTGCCAACTGTGTGGTCCTGAATTGTTTTTTAATGGCAGTCGGCAGCCAGACTAGAACCATAAGTAGCATTGCCCTGTCGCCAGACAAGGGAAGGGCACCCTAAAACCCTCCAGATATTGTTAGTCCTTACCAGTGTGGTTCGGTCTGCTGGGAGCTAGAGTCCAACAACATCTGGAGGGCTGTAGATTGCCCATCTGTGCACTAGAAAACAGAAGAGCTGCCTGTGTAGCTGCTGTCAACCGCACTGGATATCTTCCCCCTTCTCCATAGTGCCTCTTTTAGCAGTGGGGATAGAACTGCTATCTACATGCACAGTATTAAAGAAGGTGCTGCTTTGGAAAATTGTTTTCATCACTCATTTATTCTGCTAGCTTTAGAAAATAGTGAACTTGGGAGTAAGGAAATTCTTTGGCAAAATTAACTCAATATTTTCAGCTTCAAGAATCAATCCCCCCTTTTATATATATATTCTATATGAAAGGTAAAATCTATAATATCCAGGCACTGAAAGAAGAAAATAGTCATCTTTTTTCTTCCTTTTCCTCTTCCTCTTGTCTAATTTATTTTTATGCTTGTACAACAGAAAAATATATCAGAAACTCAGAGTTGGTAACTTTATTGTCTTTTTAAACATTCCTTCCAACAATCCAAGGTATCCTGATCACAACCATTGCCTCAAAAGGAGAATTGCAGAATTGGCCTGAGCTCTTACCAAAGCTTTGTAGCCTGCTGGATTCTGAGGATTATAATACTTGTGAGGTGAGTTTTTTTCATCTAGGACTGTCTCTACATTTGGTAAATGATAACTGAGTTTTAAATTACATTCAAACTACATCATAAATTAATGTTTTTTCCAATTCTCTAGCTCAGCAGTGCAGTAATCTATTATTTTTACCTTTTTCATGTGATCCTACCTGTAATCTTCCATAAAGTGATTTAAATGATCATGCTCACCCAAACACATTAGTATTAATCTGTTGACCATAAGAGGATGGCACAATTCCCAATGAAAAGAGGATGAAATATTGGAGTTGTTGTTGTATAAAGGACACTGTAGTACACAAGTATTCAAATGTGCTTTCTTACGTCAGAGTAATCCTACATAAACAGAATTCCTGTTGTCTAACATCTTGACTGTCAACAACTTGGGGACATCCAAGATAGCAGGATAAGCAAGGCTGCATTGGAAAATGTTTACATCTATACTATCTTATTAATATATATCCTTCTTGGGCGTCTGGGGATACTTTAGGCAACCAACCTTATAGGGTTGTACGTTTTGGTTTTTTTAATTAAATTTAAGTTACGTAGACAACTTTTGATTTTTTAACATAGTGAATGTTTAAAGAAAAATCTTGTGCTAAATTTGTTTTGCATTAGCATTTTAAAAGAAATATCTTTTTTCATTGGAGTAGTGAAACTGTGTTAATTGCAGTGTTTAAATAGTATATTCGGCTTGATAGACAGTAAAGAGAACACAGTAAAATGTAGTGCTTTGGATCAAATAAATAGAGCTAAAAACATCAATTGGTTTCTGATTCAAAAAGTGGTGCTTTGAATTGGATCTCCTATATAACAGTTGAAAGCACTTTAGTGAATATGTGTCCCCATCCCCCCGCTTGGTGGTAGGAAAGTCTGTGAATGGGATTGTAGGCTATGCCACCTGGGACTAAACCTGGGCCCTTCCCAGTACAAAATATTTCTTCTTCTGGACAGACAGGAGAAAGTCGGGCACTCAATTTCTAGATTGTCAAGCACAACCACTCAGATCTCTTGCTTTTTTTAATTTAATTTTATTTTTACAGCTCTTAGGTATGTTCATATCTTTTTAGGAGATGGAGTGCTTCCATGTCAGATCTCTTCAAAGGTTTCTTTTGCTGTTCCAACTTGATGTAGTGAAAAGGAGACATCAGCTCCTGTCTTTTCTTTATGCTGCCAAGGAGAATCTTAGTTAATGGCTATTCCTAGGCAGGCTCCCAGAAGGTCTTGTGCGATCCCCATTGTGTTCTGATCATGACCAATGCCTGTTTACTCAATTGGGGAGCTTGCTGTTCCCAACTGAAAAGTATCAAACTCATCCTATTGCAGTTACAGGACAGAATTATAGACCAGGATGTCATGATGATACACATGGGCAATATTACATTGAATCCTATGTTAACCAGTAGGAAGGGATCATGCTAAGAAGCCTTCCTCAAGAGGCAAGCAGAGTCCAATTTAACATCAGTCGGGGTGGGGATGGTCATCACCAAAGCAGATTAGCTCAGCCAACAAATTCTGAATCAGGAGGAGCACGCCCTGCACCCTCAGCTCCTTTAGCTCCTCGTAAAAAGGTTTAGGTTTCCAAAAGAACAATCTCTCTGAAAGTCCTTCCAGTTATTGGTTAATGACATACTTGACTAGGATCTAGTGTGTGCGAGCACAGAAGCAGATGCCCTAATAGCACTGTGGCAAAAGGGGTTTCTTTATGGATATCCCTAGAAAGGAACTGGAATGTCAGACAATGTAGATCTGATCACCACCTCTTCAGGTTTATGCTAGAGACGGCCACTGATCTCTTATGGGGTTGGGGACCTAGTAGCAAGATTTCTAATGCCTCCAGGGAATTTCCAGCTCTTTTGGTTGGTGGTCCTGTTGGGATTTTGGTTGACCTTTGGATCATAGAGACATTCTGGACTTTTGACATGATGGCAGATAGTACCTATACACTCTCTCCTATCTCATGTAACCAAACCTCATCCCCTTTGTTTTCAAGAAGCTGGTGGTGATGAAATGAGAAGGATAATGACTAGAGCACAAGTGGCAAAAGACCAAGTCCAACAAAACACAGCTTAGAGCCCATTTTAGGGCCGATTCTGTGGGGCCCATAGTGACAAAAGGATCTTGTTTCATCACTTTTGTATCCACTTGGAGCTGTCCAGCAGAACTTTTTCTGAAAGGTGAAAGACCAATTTACAGCCTGGCTGAAGGAAAGATGACATAGACCCTTGGAGGCCCACAATGAGCTAAAGACGTTGTGGATAAAACCGTTTACATCCGCTCTGACTTGGACACATAGTCCAGATCCAGTCCTTTGAGGAACTGAGACTCCACCTAGTCAGGTTTCTATGGGCACATTTCAACTTGTGCAACCTGAAGATGTGGGCAAGATTCATAGAGAGGTACAAGCTACCATGTGTGCTCTGAATCCTTGCCCATCTTGACTAGTGCAAACTGCCAGACAGGGTTGCAGAAAGTTAGTAGTAACTGACTCATTAAGGGGGGTGGGTGGGGTCCTGGCAGCTTTTTAAAAGATTGTAATGAAGCACTTCTTTGAAGAGGGGCAGGGTGAAAAACTTTAGACACATCTAGTCTGAACAACTATCACCCAGTCTCAAATCTTCCTTTTTTGTGCTAGGTATTTAAGCACCTGGTGGCAGGCCAACTCTGGGGTTTTCTTGGATGAAACTGGAAACGAGCCAGTTTTTGGTTTTTTTTTTTTTTAATGAAACTGAAAAGGAGCCAGATAAATCTGTCTGGCTTCTGTCCCTGATATCAGGATTGAAACTTCCCTGGTCTCTCTGTTGGATGACCTGAACTAGATGGCTGGGAGTGCAACTCTGCTGATTGAAGTGGCAGCTTTCAGCATAATTGACTTTGGTTTTCTTCTGGACAGTCTAGCTGGGATAAAATATGGGGCTGCTGTGGTTGCTTGAGTCCTTCTTGGAAGGTAGGAAGGTCTAAATGATTCTGATGGGGAATGAGGGTATAAATTAATAAGCTAAACTAAATCTTTGCTTGGATCTTTCAAAAGCTCTCTTGTTGTTTCTCTGTTTTTACCCTGTCTTTGTGTGCAAGTTCTGCACAAGATCCTCTTCAAAGTGTCAGGGCCATTTTGGTTGGGGCTAGGTGACTTCAGAGCCCACAGTTTCACAAGACTTTATTGATAAATAGTCCTCTGTTTGAAGGGGACTTTGGTAGAATGATTTTGCAGAAAGTTTGGAAAGCTGGTACTTCTCCTTGGTGGTCATCTACACACTGTGGCTACTTAGATATCTATCTAATCTTATGTTACAGATTGCTGTGCTGCCACCAGGTGGGAGAGAAGAGACTATTGTTATATTGTTACTTGCCAATAATGTATGTCCGTCTAATTGTGACATGCACAAATTATGGTGCTAGTTAGGGACTCCTAGGGCAGTCATGCTTTCCTATCCTGAATTCTTAATATTTGAAATGTCCATATTGACATCTGCTTAGCCACCTTCATCCAGTTTCACTCTAGTGCTGTAGCCACAATTGAGATGTAAGGATTTTATTCCTGCATTGCTCTAGCAGAGTTTGAGCAAGCTTCTCTTGGATAACATCACTGCTTATTTGCCGTTAGGAGTGATCTCTCCTTTCGCTAGGAAGTGCAGGATTTCCCCCTACTCGTTGACATCCAGTGGTTCATTTGCCAGGTGCCTCAGTTGTTGAGGAGGATGGTTCTTTTCAGAAGGAAGACTTAGCCTGGGGCTGGACCAAGAGAAACCTCCCACTTCGTCCCTAGAGCTCAGGTTCCTGGTCTGGTCTGCCTAATCGATCCAAGTAGGATTTTCCTTTGCTTGATTGTTTTAATCTAGAGAGTGCTATCAAATATATTTGGATTACAGTCTGCACTGAAATAAGAAGGTAAGGATTTGCCAAATAGTAATGTGTCTGATACCTACACATAACTTCCTGAAAAAGACCAAACTTGTATTTATTTGACAGGGTGCATTTGGAGCTCTTCAGAAAATTTGTGAAGATTCTGCTGAAATCTTAGATAGTGATGCATTAGATCGACCTCTCAATATCATGATCCCTAAGTTTTTACAGTTCTTCAAGCACAGCAGTCCAAAAATAAGGTAAGAGATTAGCCTCCCCACCGACCCACACATTTCAGATACACATTTCAGCAAGATTTTGTGGGGAGGCATTTTAAATATGGTTAATTTGAATATTAATGTAATCCAAATATTTTCTGTTGAAGCTGTCTGATTATTTGCCAGTTCCTGGAATCTTTAACAATCATCCTTTGCTCTAACGGAAGTTCCTTTCTGGTTCTTTAATATCAGACACATTGCATGAAAGCCCCATTCAATTTACTGGATCTTTGTACCATTAGTAAACAGCCATTCACCTGGCAAACTAGGCAAGGAAGCTTTTGTAAATTGGAAAAATCAATTCTTTTTGCCCAGGGTTGTTGATATGTCACAAGTGATGTACCAAACATACTCATATGTGGGAAAGCAATTAGTTTATTCTTATAGACTTACCTAAAAAGTTAATTGCCCCTTCTGGATATCATCAGTCAACCAACCCAGTCCTCTGGTGGTATCTTGCTGGACTGTGATGGTTTTCATCCATCCCTGATCTTGGTGGCCCATATTACTCAGTGGGGCACATCCAGGGGTCAGGGGGTAGGAAGAACCTTGACTTCAGAGCTGTGCTTAGAAAATCAGTGTTTGGACTTGCTTGCAGACTTCTTTGGATCCCAACCAAACTTGCTGTTAATGTTTAGTTACTATAATATAATATAATATCATGGGACAATTCTGTAAATCAGTATGACACTTTGGAAAGTACAGCTGACTATAATTGGGGCAGAATATTTGTGTTGTTTCTTGAGTCTTTTCCTGGGTGGAAAGTAGTTGACATAGACACACCTGTTTCTTTTGCAAATAAGATTGAAACCTGATTTGATTCAAAAAAGAAGATGTATTTTCTGGGGTTTTTCACCCCAATATTTGATGCAAGAAAATTTTCCCTTTTGTAGGTCCCATGCAGTCGCTTGTGTCAATCAATTTATCATCAGTAGGACTCAAGCCCTTATGTTGCACATTGATGCATTTATTGAGGTAGGTGATTCTCTTTCTTGTTACTTGACATCGCTGTGTGTTAGGATCTTTGGAAAGATTAGAAATCTCTTACAAATAAGTTCGCTCCTTTTACTAAGACAGTGTGCCTAAAATTGGTGACAAAACTGATTACATTTATTATGGAAACTGATGACAAACTTGTACGTCTCCAACACTCAGAAATCAAGATAAGAATGGAAGTGGTACCATGCAATCCTATACCTGTCTACTCAGAAGTAAGTCACACTGAGTTAAGTGGGGTTTACTCTAGGTAAGTGGGCATAGGATTGCATCCTCTGTGTGTTAATCCATTGCAGAGCATAGAGCTCTATAGAATAGGTGTATTTTGCGCAGAGGATGGTGAGAAGATCCTGACTTCAATTCTATTTTAACATATCTGTGTAAGGAACAGTCAATTTCCTCCTTTCTTTCCTTCCTACTGTGCCTGTCTCTGCTTCACTCACTACTCAGTTGGAAAGCCTGTATTGCTCAATTTAGTGCTGAATATGCTAATATGGTCCCCAGCGCAGATGGGCAAATTTTGAATAAGGGAACATGAGTAGCCAATAGTAGGCTATTGTTTCGCTACCTTCCAGCACAATCAGTCAACAGAAAGGTAGCATTAATTGGTAGGAAAAGCAGAACTTTTTTTACCTCCTTGGCTAGAAACAATAGTTTTCGCTTGTTCACGATATCTGCTGCCTTCAACATGGAAAGAAACAAATTTCTATCATAGCAACTGTTTATATTTGGGTGGAGAAGTATACCTTACACTTCAGGAAATATATCTCAAGCTTTCTAGATACCTTTATAGAATTTGCTACCTTCAAATAGGTATGTCACATTGGCCACTGTATCTTAACTGTTCCTACTATGGTCCCCTGCTTCTGGATATGTTTCCTTGAGGCAAGAGAATAGCAGCATCCCTTGTAAGAGATTGGTTCTTCTTCGTGGTCTCTGTGCATCACACATATGGGCTCGCGCCGGCGCCAAGCCCGCTTCGGGAAACTTCTTTAGCTAGCCTAGACTTTAGGTGGGAACCCCTCCCCCCTCCCCCCACCGCCCTACCGCGCATGCTCCGGGTTGCCGCTCACCTCAGTTCTTCTTCGACCGCTTCGCTGATCGCCTCGCGGGAGACTTCCTCCGATATGTTCGTATCTTGTTAATAGTTAGCTTAGATAGTTCTTTCTTGTTTTTTTGTAGGGATTATTCGTTCAAAAAAAAAATTTTTTTTTCCCCTATAGGTTAGTTTTTTGCAGCGCTGCACCAGCTTATGGCGCAGTCTGCGTTATTCAAACATAGTTCCCGGTGTAGGGCTAAGTTGGTCCTCACCGATGGTCACTCCTTGTGTCTGACCTGCCTCGGGGAGGCCCATATCGTGGAGGCGTGCACTCATTGCATGCGCTTTTCTCGACAAACGAGACGCAACCGGGCGGACTGTCTTCGTAGTCTACTTTGGAGTAAGGCACTTTCGGCTGTGGAAAGACCGTGTTTGGCGCCAATGGAGGTTGCCCCTTCCACCTCTGGGGAGCGTGGGCAGTTGCCCCCTACGCGCTCGAGCCCAGCTACTCCTGGCTCGCCCTTGTTGGGGGTTGCAGCACAGGCATCGGTGTCGCCTTCTACGCCTCCCACCTCGCCATCTGCCACTGCAAAAGGGGTAAAAACGAAGGCACAAGGAAAGGCAAAAAAACTTAAGAAAACCACGGTACCGTCATCGGCACCGAGAAAATCTTCGGTACCGCCATCGATGCCTTCCTCGACACCGACAAGGAAGTCCTCCTCAGTACCGGTGTCATCTTCGTTACCGATGCGCCAACCGCATTCGGATCATTCTCCTCCTTCACCGCTGGTGACTATCCAGCAGTCCTCAATACCAACTGCGCCGCTGTCTCCTGGGTTGCTTGGCTCATCGATACCGCAAGCATCTGAAGTGTCGTCGCCATTACGGTCGATCTCATCGTTACCGGCGCCGATCGAGATTACTTCGGACGTTGAGGATACTCTTCCTCTCGAGCCACCGTTACCGGTCCGACGTCCCAGTGACCTCGAACACCAAGTGCCGGGTCGCCGCTCTCGCTCTGAGCGCACCGCTCGGTCGCGGGAGGCGCCTCCTTTCTGATCTCGCTCACGGTCTCGAGACTGGGACCAATTTTCTAAGCACTCACATCGCTCCACCTGCAGCAAACGCCGGTACCGGTTCAATCCATATACGGGTCAGCGCATATCGCAACCACCTTCTCGACCTCCGGTCCCGCCACGCCGTACAGCGTCGCTTATGCTGACTTCTCTCCATCACCAAGACCCTCCACCAGTCCGCTCTCATCGACATAGGTCTCCGTTACCGAGCCGCCATCGCGAGCTCTCCTCACAATCCATCGACGACTACGTCTCCCATACCTCTTCGGCTCCATCGCCTAACCCATCGGTACCATCGCCCTCGGATGACGTCGGTACCGAAGATAGAGCTGGGAGGTTTTTCAGATCAGATGTCGAGGTTGGCGCAATCGCTCGGCATCGAACTCCAGCAGCCTTCGGAAGAGATGGAGGACTGTATCTATGACGTTCTGTATACGGATCCCTCTCCACAGCTGACCTTGCCTTTGGTGCCAACTTTACTCAAGACAGTCAAGCAATCTTGGTCCAATCCGGCTACCATCGGTCCGACTTCCAAGCGCCTTGATGCTCTTTATAAGGTAAAGGAGACTGAGGCTCCTTTTCTTTTTATGCATCCGAAGCCTAACTCCATAGTAGTGGAGGCATCACAAGGAAAATCGGGCAGGACCCATGCAGCTCCCACTGACAAGGAGGGCCGTAAGCTTGATTCCTATGGCCGCTGTATATGTTCATTAGCAGCATTGGGCATCAAGGTCTCGAATTATCAGGCCATGATGGCTCGTTACCAGCTTTTCCTTTGGGAAAAAAATTCTAGTCTTACAGACTATCTACCAGATGAGCAACGGGAGCTTGCCAGAGTGTTCCAGGCGGAGGCGGCGAGACTCTCTAAGCAAGAATTGACTACTGCACGCCATCAGACCGACTGTGCTGCAAAAGCCATGATTGGCGCCATAGCCTTACGTCGCCACGCTTGGTTACGTTCGGCAACCCTTCCGCTGGAAACCAAGAACAGGATTGAGGACCTCCCCTTTGACGGGGAAGGCCTATTCAATGCGTCCACAGACACAACTATGGACACGATTCACAAGGCCAAAATGACCGCTAAAAAGATGGGTTTTGCCCAGCCTCAGCAGCAACCTTACCGCCAGCGCAAATGGTATCGGCCCGTGCCTTACCAGCCTAGGCAACTGCAAGACCGCAGCCAGCGTTACCAACCCACTACTACTTCGTCCGCATATCAGCCTCGAAAATCTTCATCCCGGTACACTCAGTCGCGTACTAAACAAACCCAGGCCCAGAAACATTGTCTTTGACTTGGCTCTCACCCCACCTGGCCAAGCGGGGCACAGGCTTAGCCCGTTCCATCATGTTTGGGCCTCAATCAGCTCTTCTGCAGAAGGGCACCATTACAAGGGTCCCAAGAGCACAGCTGTACACGGGGTTTTACTCCCGTTATTTTACGGTACCCAAAAAGGACGGGGGATTTCGTCCTATCATGGATCTCAGGGCCTTAAACAAATTTATAAGACCAAAGAAGTTTCGGATGGTGACTCTCGCCGCAGTCCTGCCTATGCTCAAGAGGAACAGATGGTTTACGCTGATCGACTTGAAGGACGCCTATTTTCATGTAGCCATCCACCGTTCTCATCAACGGTATCTCCGTTTCGTCATTGGCCACCATGCCTACCAATTCTCCGTACTGCCATTCGGCCTAAGATCTGCCCCAAGAGTCTTCACCAAATGTATGTCAGCGGTGTGCGCGCATCTTCGATCAAACAACATAGAACTTTATCCTTACCTGGACGACTGGCTCATCGTCTCCCTGTCCAGGGCGCAGGCCATCGCGGATGTCAACTCCGTCAGCTCGCTACTTGCCTCCCTTGGCCTGCAGATAAATCACAAGAAATCCATTACTCGGCCATCTCAGACTCTCCAGTTCATAGGAGTCCAACTCGACTCTCAACAGGGAAGAGCCTTCCTCCCCAAGGACAGAGTAGACACTGTACAACAGCTTGCGACGCAGGTGCGTCTACAACCGCGTGTGTCTGCATTTATAATCCTACGCCTACTGGGCTTGATGGCGGCATCTGTGTTTGTCGTGCGATGGGCTCGCTTACATATGCGACCTCTCCAGCAATTCCTCATAGAACGCTTCTCTCCTACACAAAATCTGCACAGGATTATACTCACCGTCCCAGAACTAGTACGTGCCTCCCTGCGTTGGTGGTCCGACCCGGTGAACCTCTCTCAGGGCATGCCGTTTGTGGATCCAGGTCCCTCTCACATTGTGACGACCGATGCATCACTGGACGGATGGGGAGCGCACCTAGACAGCCTCACAACACAAGGAAAGTGGTCATGTTCGGAGACACGCCTTCATATAAACATGTTAGAGCTTCTGGCGGTGAGAAAGGCGCTGAAAGCATTCCTCCCTCATCTACAGGGCCACCACGTCCGCATACTTTCCGACAATACCACGGTAGTATGGTATTTAAACAAGGAAGGGGGCACCCGCTCCCGCCACCTGCTTTGCCTTGTAAGGGACATCCTGTTGTGGGCTATTTCTCACAAAATCCTCCTGTCAGCTCTACATATCGCAGGGACAAACAATACCTGGGCAGACGAACTCAGCCGATCGTTCCGGAACACCCACGAGTGGGAGCTGTCACTTCACATTGTGAATCGTCTCTTCATGCGCTGGGGTTCTCCACAGATAGACATGTTTGCAACGCATGCCAACAAGGTTTGCCCAGCTTATTGCTCCAGAGGGGGGATAGGGCTTGCCTCCTTGGGAGACGCCTTCCAATGGGATTGGTCCCAAGGGTTCCTCTATATGTTTCCGCCCTTCCCGTTGATAGCGCAAACATTGACACAGGCCCAACATTACAACTCGAATGCCATAATAGTTGCCCCGTGGTGGCCAAGACAAGCCTGGTTCATGCCGCTACTCAGACTAGTACACCACCTGACCTGGCGTCTTCCCAGTATTCCCCACCTCCTTTCCAAGGACGGCGGCAGGATTCTTCACCCGGACATTCAGACTTTAAAACTCATGGCGTGGAGAATCCATCCCACTGGCAGGGGCTCCCCCTTCCAGACGGTATAAGGTCCATTTTAGAGGCTGCCAGAAGGCCCTCTACTAGACGGTCGTACTCCAGCAAATGGAAGCGTTTCCAGGACTTTGCAGCCGCTAATGGGTTTCTTTATCACGCTGCCACCATGCCCAATGTGATCGCATTACTTTATTCTCTACACACAGCGGGACTAAAACCCTCTTCCATTCGCGTCTGTTTGGCCGCCATCGCTGTGAACCATAGTCTAATTGATGGGTTCTCGGTTTTCGCCCATCCACTGGCGAAGGCTTTTCTCAAGGGCTTACGTAACTTGTTCCCTTCCATTCGTCCTATCGTTCCGCAATGGAGCCTCTCAGTTGTTCTTAGTGTTCTCACGGCGAAACCTTTTGAGCCAATGGCGACAGTTGATATTCGCTTGTTAACGTTCAAGACTGTTTTTCTTGTAGCTATCACGTCAGCTAGACGGGCTTCCGAGCTTGCAGCACTGCTTGTGGACCCTCCCCACACACAGTTCTTTTGTGATAAAGTTGTGTTATGTCCTGACCCTTCCTTTATTCCTAAGGTGGCATCTAGTTTTCATATAAACCAGGACATCATATTACCTACCTTCTTTAAGGCTTCATCGGATCCCTTATGTTCATCTCTACACGTCCTGGATGTCCGGCGAGCTTTAGCATTTTATAAGTCGAGATCAGACTCATTCCGCCAATCTTGAAGACTTTTCATATGCTATGGAGGGAAAACTAAGGGTATGCCTGCTTCCCCACAGCGTATATTGAAGTGGATTGTTACCACTATTGCTCTCGCCTACCAGGTGGTTGGGAAAGAGCCCCCATTCCCTCTGGCGGCACACTCTACCAGAGGACAAGCCACTTCCACAGCCCTTCTACATGGAGCTTCCATTCCCGACATCTGTAGGGCTGCTACATGGTCTAATGCCTCCACCTTCATGAGGCATTACCGGATGGATGTCAGAGCACGACAGGATTCCTCTTTCGGTAGAGCGGTCCTTTCATCAATCTGCCAGTAACTCCTCAGCATGCCTACCCACCTCCGGTAAGTTTGCTTGTTATTCGCCCATATGTGTGATGCACAGAGACCACGAAGAAGAAATGCAGGTTGCTTACCTGTAACTGTAGTTCTTCGAGTGGTCATCTGTGCAGTCACACAACCCGCCCACCGTCCCCTCTTGGCATCGCTGTTTTGATGTCAAGTTGTTCCTTGCATGCTCAATTTTTTGTTATCTGGTGCATGATTGCTTCTACTTACCTTAGTCATGAGGCCACACGGTCTCAGAGAACTGAGGTGAGCGGGAACCCGGAGCATGCGTGGTAGGGTGGTGGGGGGAAGGGGTTCCCGCCTAAAGCCTAGGCTAGCTAAAGATGTTTCCCGAAGCGGGCTCGGCGCCAGCGCGAGCCCATATGTGTGACTGCACAGATGACCACTCAAAGAACTACAGTTACAGGTAAGCAACCTGCATTTTTCAACACTGCTTCAACATGGTGCCCTGTTGCTCCAAGACACAACAAGCTGACAGAATCAGATTTACAATTGCCCTTATTTTTTGAGATATGGTTTGCTTTTCCTTAGCCTGACAAAATTCTTGACTTTACAGGTGTGCAGTTGAAATGTTGGTGTCAAGAAGAACTGATTCCTAGTCTCAGTGTATGTCCTACTGTCACTTAGTTTTTATAGTGTCTATTTATGAAAACACTCAAGGCATTTTTTAAAATAAAAACTACATTAAACACCTGAGTAAAAAAATACAGTTAACAATAAACAGCTTTGGCAATAATTAACCAGCAATTTTAAAGCAGAGCAAGTGCTATAAAGTCCCAGAAAAACCCAATGTAATGATTGTTTTTTAGGACAGTTCTAGAACCAAACTCTTTTTTTTGGTTACACAATAGCTTCTAGCCAGAAAAGGTACAATGCTAGCCACTTATGGAATGACACAGTTGGATACTGCCTCCTGAAACAGAAATCTGAACTTTAAGGTAATGTGAATAGTTGCATTTTTTCCCCTGGTATATGCTGGAAATAATAGTTTTCTCTTGTTCACAATATCTGTTCCTTTACAGAATTTGTTTGCGTTGGCTGGTGATGAAGAGCCTGAAGTGCGTAAAAATGTGTGTCGGGCTCTGGTGATGCTGTTGGAAGTTCGAATGGACCGCTTACTTCCTCATATGATTAGTATTGTTGAGGTAATTTTTCTGTGTTTTGTTTAAACACAAATGAAGATAGAAAGTTTTGTAATATGTAGGAAGAGAGAATGAATGAGCAAAATTCAGAGTATCTGACATACATACTCATCATCATCACATTTCTATACTGCCCCATAGCTGAAGCTCTCTGGCCAGGTTTACAAAAGATTATTCATTTAACAAAATTATTAAAAGGATTGGCTGTTGGAGTGAGAATAGATTTTTGTCAGATGTGACTTTGCACTAAATTATACATGGCTGACTGCTCATTGCAAATCAAATACATTGTTTAAGTCAACTTTAAATGTTCTATTTTATGCTTGTGTCCTGTAGTCAGTTGCCATCATCTGCATACTTAAAACACATCTGGTAAATCTCTTAATTCCTAGCTAAGGAATAGGAAGTAAATATAAATAGCACTAGAAGACTAGGTACTGGTTTACACATGTGAAGTGTATAGAATCACATGGAGAAACCTCATTGCAGACTGAGCTATACATGCAGACAGTCTCCACTGACCAGCAGCCATTTCTGCAATCACAGCAGAATTTTTCCAGTCAGGGGAGACCAAATGAAGAAAATATATGTCTATTTCACATATGTGAATTAGCCTCTGGTCAAGCACAACACTTTTCAAGGTTGGGAATACCCTGCCAGCCAAACAAAACAGTTTGTAAAATTATATGCTGCTGCTGCATATTTTCAGATTACTACCAGCAATCCAGGATACTTACAGAATACTGATGAAATGATAAGACAGGAGACATGTAAATCTAGGGTTAGCAGAATAATCTAGAGGAGCTGAGCCCTTACTCTGACAGCACAAGTATGGTTAGCTGTTTATGAAATCTGAGCTCGAATATCAAAATGTGATACTGGTGGGACCATGTATAAAAGACAAAAATAAAGGAATTAACTATTGAGTTCATACTTAGCTTGCACTTTCAGTGACAACAGTGACTGAAATATTAAAATATTTTTTGTAAGCAATCCCTGTAGTGGTGGACTGTTACATTAAACTGTTTTAATTAGATTACACTTTCAAAGGAACTAATATTACTTTTTTAAAACTTCCTTGGCATTGCATGTAGTATATGCTACAAAGGACTCAGGACCAAGATGAAAATGTGGCTTTGGAGGCTTGTGAATTTTGGTTGACCTTGGCTGAACAGCCAATTTGTAAAGATGTACTATGTCGGCATCTTGCCAAGTAAGTTGACACTCCCCCATCCCCAATATTGCAGCAACAAATTTGTAATTGATGTGCATGATCTCAATGTCTCTTTAAAACTCTTTTACGGAGTTTTTGAACGTCGTCAAGATTTCACTTCTGTTTAAATCTTAGCTGGTTCTGTTCTTTTGCTTTGGCAGTTGCTTAGTTGAGAGTGATTGTTGGTAATTTTGCAGTTGACACTGTGAAAGGAAGACAGATAGGCATTCTGTTTACTTAGGTGCTGGCACAGCTTTGTCATAGTGGGAAATGGATGCATGGAAGATGGATGCTTAATTCCATTCACCGCTCAAAGCCTCAGAGGCGATGGCATATGCCTCAGGGGTACCTCCATATTTTTGTGGGCAAAGAGGAAATTGTGTTACAGTCTTTTAAAGCATCACTAATGAACGTGATAGCAAAATTGCATGAATTCAGCTTCAGTTTGGGATCAGGTATTTCTTAAGGCTATGGTTTTAGAAGTTACCATGGAACTAGGTAAAGATTCAAGATTTTTGGAAGAAAGTAACAGAAGCTGTTAGTAAATATGAAGTCATATTCCCATCTGTGTCCCCTGTGAGATTCTTATTAGGAGATATCAAGGATGTGGTGCAATTAAATCAGAAAGAGTGTGGTTATCACAGCAAGAGTTGAAATAGCTAAGTAGAATTATTGTGAAGGTCTTTGTTTTGAGGACTAAAAAGAGCTTGGGATATGCTATAGGATATAACATGTTTAAGCTTGCACATTTGGTTAAGTTTTGTGAGGGTAGGGTAAAAGCTAATGAGATCAAAAATTGAAATCAATGCTTAGTATACTGAAAGAAGTATAAATAAATGTTTCTTTAGAGATATTAATATTTTGAAAATATTATGTATCCTTAAATATTCAGCACTGTATAAAATTAAGAGATACTCATTCTATTTTGATATGTAATTAATAAAAACGTGCTGATTGTGTGTCATTTAGAATGCTGTTCAAGTCTAAAGTCCAAGCCGAGGTCCTTAACCATAGTTAAGTGATTCAACATGTTATATCAGTATCTGCTTTTAGAAACTTGCATGCGTTTTAATGGCATTGGAGAAACTCATACAGTGTTAAATCCTGCTATTTTGATTAGCAACTATTGAATCAAATCCTTTCTCTGTAGGTTGATACCTGTTTTAGTGAATGGCATGAAATACTCAGAAATAGATATCATTCTATTGAAGGTAAGCATGATTTTATTTTCCTCATTATTGAAAAAATGCTACTCAACAACTGCCTCTCATATTTGGTACCTTTTACAATGTTTGTTCTTCTTACACACGCAGCAAAATTTAACAGATTAAGCTACAATATACCATTTACCTGGAGTAAGCTTCATTTAACTTGCTTCTGAGTAGACTTAGAATCCTAGAATAGTAGGGTTGGACAAGGCCTGTAAGGCCATCGAGTCCAACCCCCTGCTCAATGCAGGAATCCACATTAAAGCATAGCTGACAGATGGCTGTCCAGCTGCCTCTTGAATGCCTCTAGTGTAGGAGAGCCCACTATCTCCCTAGGTCATTCAGGACGTTTTTCCTGATGTTCAGCTGGGATCTGGCTTCCTGTAACTTGAGCCCATTATTTGTGTCCTGCACTCTGGGATGATCAAGAAGAGATCCTGGCCCTCCTCTGTGTGACAACGTTTCAAATACTTGAAGAATGCTATCATGTCTCCCCTCGGTCTTGTCTTCTCAAGGCTAAACATGCCCAGTTCTTTCAGTCTCTCCTCATAGGGCTTTCTTTCCAGACCCCTGGTCATCCTCGCTACCCTCCTCTGAATCCCCTCCAGCTTGTCTGCATCCTTCTTGAAGTGTGGTGCCCAGAACTGGACGCAGTACTCAAGATGAGCCCTAAGTGGTGCCAAATAGAGAGGAACCAATACCTCTTGCATAGGATGGCAGCTTCATGGACACTTGACTACTTTCAAGAGTTGTGTGCATCCTTCCCACTTGTTCTTGTGCTCTGAAGACACGGTGTGCTGAATTAAGCAATGGGTTTCTGAGAAGGGTGGCTATGAAGTTAAAAGACTGAATTTTTAAAAATGAAGTCAGTTTTTGCAGATACATTTTGTTCTCATTCAGTGTTTGGTTTTGCAAGTTTTTGTTTAAATAACATTACTGATAAGTAACATTCCTTTGCTCCACCCAATCTCCAGAGGTTTTAGGGCATGTAACATAATTTTGAGGTGTTAACTCAGCATATGAAACTAACACACTAAGAGAGCAATCCTATGGTTTCTACGAGAGCATCTCAAGGACCATAGGATTGCTTGGAAAGCCTCTCCAAGGTCGGAGACAACACTGTGAACTCGGAAGAAGTCAGAGACCCCTGATAGCTGGTGTGGAAAGGACTGCACTGGCTACCTCTCTGAGGCTGGAAAAGCAGTCGCAGTAGAAGAGGAAAGGGGGCTTTCCAGTGGGCAGCGAGTGGAGACCAGAGAGGCCAGGATATGATTTATTCTGAGCTTCTTCCAGCCTCCTACCCTCCTCCAAAGCACCCTCACTAGATGGGCTGAAAAGCCTGTCTAGTGAAAATCATCAAACACAGAGGGTGTGGAGGTGAAGAGTCCCTCTGTCACTTCTCCTGCCTGTTGGCTTCAGCCCAGTAGGGCATAAAAATCTCCGCTGCCTCTGAGTTTGAGGCTTCCGAGCAGCAAGGACGCAATTGATCCTGCTTTGGTGTGAGTAAAAGATTTCTGGAAGCGTGCATCTTTCTTTAGATTGCTGTTTGGTTTCTGTTAACAGGGAGATGTTGAAGAAGATGAAGCTATCCCAGATAGTGAACAAGACATAAGGCCCCGGTTTCACCGTTCACGGACAGTAGCGCAGCAGCATGAAGAAGATGGTATTGAAGAGGATGATGACGACGACGATGAGCTCGATGATGATGACACTATTTCTGACTGGAATTTAAGTAAGTAAAATACCCATATGATACACTTACCAAATTCCAAATACTGATGCAGTGATCTGCTCTTCTATGTGGCTTGTTAAGTCAGTTTAACAGTCCTTGCCTTGATGGCAATTAGGTTGCCCATCACTTTGTAACTAAAATGTGTCTCTTACATGTATTGGTCTTGGTTTCTTTTTTTGTTTTTTAGGGAAGTGTTCAGCTGCTGCTCTTGATGTCCTTGCCAATGTATTCCGTGATGAACTGCTGCCACACATTTTGCCTCTTCTAAAAGAATTGCTTTTTCATCCAGAGTGGGTGGTGAAAGAATCAGGCATCCTAGTTCTAGGAGCTATTGCTGAAGGTAATTAAATTTTTATATAAATAATAATAGTTTGTATAGCACCATCTATGTATGGTGCTTTACAAAGGGCAGGTATGATAAGTTCCCTACCCCCAAGGAATTATAATCTGAAACAGGCACAAGGAAACAACAGAGGAAGGGGGGAAATGGATGCATGGGTAAGTGCGAGGGGATATATGATCACTTCAATTACATGTATACTTTGGTTTACTTACAATAAGGTATAGAGATTAGGGGGGATGGTCCAAGAGCTTCCCGGAAAAGGTGAGTTTTGAGGAGGAACTTCAAGGAAATAAGGAAATGTAATAGTGAACTCAGGTGGTTTTGTGTCTTACCAGTTTGGTAGAGAAACATCCCCCCCCCCCCCAATAAGGTAGTTATTCCTACAGACTTGGGGAATTCTATAGTATGAAATTTACCTTCGTTTGTAAATTAACCCAACCCGCCACCCGTCCCACAAAAAAAAAATCCCCAGTGAAGACAGCATGCTCAGTGCCCTGTAGGAGCTAAGAAATGTTGAGTGTCAGTTGGAAAAGAAAATCTGGGTGCAGGGAAAGTGGAAGGGAGGGAATTGGGTTGCTTGCGCCCCTAACAGCTTATAGCGTTCTGGAGAAAGGCATAGCTGGGTAGCCAGAACCATGAACAGAAGCACTCCTATTGTTGGATAAGGATATTCCCTTGGGGTATAGGAACATAGTGTCTGGGTTTGGATGAGCATGGCTTTTCCCCTCATCCCTGAATGTGCCTGGCATCTGCATGATTACTCACGCTGCAGTGCGAGTTGCCCAAACCTGCTCACGGTGGGGATAACTTTGTACCTACCCTACAAACCATGACTTGCAGTAGGGGTTCCCACACCCACACCCCGTTCGCCAGGTTGAGATGGCATGCCAATCCGTGCTGCAGCTCAGGTAATTATGCTAACAACAGGCATGCGTGTGGCTCATGCGGGGGCAGAGGAGAAGCTATGAAGGCTTCTTTTACCTCTGCGGTCTTCTGAACACCCCCACTGAGTTAGACCATTGATCTGTCTAAGCCCAGTATTGTTGACACAGACTAGCAATGGTGACTCTCCAGTGTTTCAGGCAGGATATTTTTCAGTGTTTCAAGCAGAATATTTTCTTCAAAGTCAGTATTTCCCCAAGTCAGAATTTGTTATGTAGTTTTCATGCATTAATGAGCAGCTAATGTTGTTTGTCTTAGCTAGAAGACTATCTTCACATGCTTTCACATACTTGTATTTAAAGTTCCATGTTGAACAGGAGTGGGGAACTGTTTGCTGTCTTCGGTTATCTCAAGACAGTAATTGGAGATAACAGCGGTGATTTCCCTGCCTGGTAGTCTTCAGGACGTGGGGATTGGGGGAGAAGGAGCCTCTCCGGAGGCCCAGTGGGCAAGATGGTCTGGTCTGGTTTGAAGGTTCCCCATTTCTGGGGCCTGGAGTACTTGTGGTCAGCTTTGGCTGATGCGCCAGCTACGGCCTTTCCTGGATAGGGACAACCTAGCCACTGTAGTCCATGTGCTGGTAACTTCCCGATTAGACTACTTCAATGTACTCTACGTGGGGCTGCCCTTGAAGATGACTCGGAAGTTGCAGCTGGTGCAAAATGCAGCAGCTAGACTGCTCACCGGAACATCCTATAAAGACTGCATAACACTGGTCTTAGAAGAATTGCATTGGCTGCCTATACGCTTCGGTCGGAATTCAAGGTGTTGGCAATGACATTGAAAGCCCTAAACAGCTTGGGACCTTGGTACTTGAGGGAACGCCTCTCCTTTTATATGCCTGCCTGAGATTTGATATCTGTTGAAGGAGCCCTCCTCTACGTCCCACCAATGTGAGATGTATGTTATGGTGGGACGTGGGAGAGGACTTTCTCTGTTGTGGCACCCCACTTGTGGAATATCCTCCCCTTGGAGGCCTGACTGGCGTCGACACTGGCTTCATTTCAGTGCCAAGTTAAAACAGAACTTTTTATCAAAGCCTTTGAAGGCTACATTCTCCATGGCTACACATAGTTCTAATTGTTTTTAACTGTTTTACTGCTTTTACAATTTTTCTACCGGTTTTAATTTGTTAATGATTTAGTACATTTTTAGCTGGATACATTTGTTTACATTGTTCTGATTTTATCTGTACGCTTCTCTGAGATCCCAGTGATAATAGGGAGGGATACAAATGTTTTAATAAATAAATGAAATAAATGCGCTGCCTGGCTTTGAAATACTTGAAGAATTCTTTTTCTATGAAATGTTACTTAAGTGTTTTAGCATTTGGGGGGAAGCTGTATCTTGGTCAACTTTCAGAATGGTGGGGAGTGCTGTAATGTTGGGTTGGGTTGTATGCATTTACTTGTGTAAATATATTTGTGTATGAGAGAGAGAGAGAGAGAGAGAGAGAATGAATTCATGGACAAATAAAGGAGAGTAAGGGGGGGGAGAGAAGGGCTATCCCCACCACTTTTGATGTTTGGGCCCATCTACCGCTGGTATGCAATCCCTAACCCAGCGGTGGGCAACTTGTGATCCTCCAGATGTTTTGAGTTTGCACTCCCATTAGCCCTAGCTGGAAAAAATGGTAAGGGATGCTCTCCAGATATTTTGGCCACATGTTGCCCACGCCAGCCCTAATCACTTTTCTCTGAGGGAATGCAGCCCTTGACCCAAAACAGGATGCCCATCCTTACTGTACAGCACCCAGCACAAATTAAGTACCATATATATATATATATATATATATATATAGGCAGATGATGTCTAACTCCGTGTGGGATATGATTTTCTCAAGTTATTTTGGTTGCTACAGGAAGGGAGATAGGATGCATAATATATAGTTTTTTGGATTAATATTCATTTTATTTCTATCTTGATCTTCCATGTTGTGACCTCAGCGTCTATATTTTCCCTTTGTATCAAGGGAATAAATTACTTTAATAAACAGATTGTATACTGTTGGTGCATCAGGTACCAGGACTGCTAACTTTACTGACATCATTCCAGTTTCTCCATAGATTTGGAATGCGAATTTAGTATTTTCCACCTTGTTTTTGCTTTGAGTAGTTAAGTGCCTGTTAAACGTGCATTAGAATACTGCACTCCCACAAGTTGGCACATTACTTTTTCCTGTTGGCTTTACTGCTTTATGTGTGCATGGAGGAGTGATTCAACTAAGGATTTCTAATTGGTATTATATCCTTACAGGCTGCATGCAGGGTATGATTCCATATCTTCCCGAACTAATCCCTCACCTTATTCAGTGCCTCTCTGATAAAAAGGCTCTTGTGCGCTCCATTACTTGCTGGACTCTTAGCCGCTATGCACACTGGGTTGTCAGTCAACCCCCAGACACGTACTTGAAGCCATTAATGACTGAGTTGCTAAAGCGTATCCTTGATAGCAACAAGAGAGTACAAGAAGCTGCCTGCAGGTAAGTCAGAGACATAAAAGTAATATTGCTGATCGTCAAAGCACATGATGAAAACCAGTGATATGGGCTGGATTTTTTTTCTAGGGCTTTATTTTTGCATGGGAAATTTTCCATTTCATAAATTCATTAGTAACAATGAATGGATGCCAATTGCAAATTCAATACTTTTCAAATATAGCAGTTTCAAAGTTGTAGATAAGTGGTTGTTGGCATATCATGCACAGTTTTTGGGATTGCTAAAATTTATTAGCATGTCAACAGTTTTCAGTATGTTAGTGTTTCCCTTAAATTTAGACAATGTAAGGGAAGTACATCTTCTATATAATATGACATTAAGTGTACTTTCATTGCCCCGCCCCTCAAATATTTCAGTCAAATACTTGTGTATTGGGACAAAATATTACATGGGGTACTTTCTAGTTTTGTTTTGTTTACTAAGTACAAGTAAAATAAACTTGCTAAATTAGATCACTCACTAGTGCATCAGAAAATTTTCTCATGAAATTTTTCCGATGAAAAGTACCAATTATTTTTTTCCCGGAAGACCTACATCACTAGTGAAGATTCTTAATGCTTTTTATTTGTGTTGCAGTATTCTATTTGTTTTTGCTGAACAGCTCTTCTTTAGTCTAGATTAACATCTTTTTGAGGATACTATTGGAGTTACTTTTCTGTTCTAAATGTCCTCCTAGTAGCTGTTCTAGGTTCCCCTCCCCCCCCCTTTTAATTAATTAATTAATTAATTTACTGCATTTCTATACCGCCCAATAGCCGGAGCTAATTAAGGGAATAGTAATGTTGTCATTGATTTTTCTCTTTGCATTTTACTGTCAAGCTTAGAACGTGAATGCAGAATATTGTCAAGGAAGCAAGTTCTGTTGTAGGTATTATATTAAGAACTCAATCCAGAGATGCATTCAAGTAATTCAGCACATACGTTGGAGCTCCTGATTTTTATTCCCTTTGGAACTGTAGCCCTTTATACTATGTGGCCAGCCATCTCTGAAACTTGGGAGCTTTAGAAAACTTTTTATAGCTGGGCAGGTCTGATGTTCAAATTAACATAAGGAATTTCTGCACACTTACATTTCTGGATTATGACCAGATTGATACTGATCCAAAATGTAAACAGGTACCTAAACATGTTGGGTGTTAAACTACAAGGCATCATACATGTTGTGATAATTATTTCACATATTACCAGATCAATATTTTGATCAGTGAGCTTTTTTTTTATTTTTTTAAAGGACTTGCTAGTTTATCTAAAAGAAAATGGTGTTCTCTTTCATTCTGCAGACTAAATGTGTGTTTTGTTTCTTAGTGCCTTTGCTACTCTAGAAGAGGAGGCTTGTACAGAACTTGTTCCTTACCTTGCGTATATACTTGATACTCTGGTCTTCGCGTTTAGTAAATACCAGCATAAGAATCTGCTCATTCTTTACGATGCCATAGGAACTTTAGCAGATTCTGTAGGCCATCATCTAAACAAGCCAGTAAGTATTGTTTTCCTTTCATTTTAGATAAAGCTGAAGAATTTTATTAACTTCTCCATTATACCTCTGTTCTAGAGGTTATTTCCTTACTTTTGTGTATTACATGAGGGCAAATTTCAACATACTTTGTTGTTTAACCCCAAGTAATTGCCCCATCATCCTTGAAAACTCTCTCAATCAGCCTTTCACTATTGGGAATTTTGCTTGCATTGCGTTAGTCTGTTATGAAATATTATTAAATCCATGATGCAGTCTTCATTATTGAAATGCTACACTACAGTAGTTCAAGAATAAGGCATAGCTATTTTCCCCAAGTTCTCAAAGCATCACTTACAATATCTGCTACTACAATTGTTATCCAATAAGGTAGGTCCATATTACCCCCTATTACAGATAGGGGACTGAAGCTGAACAGGGAAACAAGTGGCATTTTGCAAATCACTAAGTTTATGGCTGAGGTGAGTTTTGAAAGTTAAACGTCAAGCCCTACTATATTACACTAGTTTTCTGTGGATTACACATATGATCCAGGATCTAAGCAACTGTGAAACTAGCTACATGGCCCAAGAGTTACTTTAAACTTCTTTTGTAGCTCATTTCCTCTGATTGGGCAAGTTGGTTTTGAAACACACCCACACCCTTCCATGCCATGTGGCAAAATGCTGTTGAAACTGGAGGTAGTTTCAAACACAACTTTGAGGAAAGTCAGGAAACTGAAGAAACTGATACAGCATTTGAAGCTATTCAAAGAACAAATTTCATGAGACCTAGTGCAAGTCCGTTGTTGGGGAACTCCTTGCATCTTGGCTATGCCGATAGACACAGAAGTTGATCATGTGAACAGTGAGCTACTCTGTTCTTTTGAAGTCTCACAAAAGAAACTGGCATTACGAAGTTGATCATGCAGTTATGTATGTCAGTTTGCACAAAAATATGGATGGGGAAGTGCATATAAATACACATTCAATTGAAAGTAAGGCAGACTGGGTAGATGGTAGCCACTGATTAATGCCTGTGATTATTGATCCTAATCCAGCCTGCTTCTGCTCCCGGATCTCTTTATTTGGATCAGGGCAGGTGGATTTATGGAATGAGCATTGGCCTTGACTTTCCTTCAAACCTTCAACAACGGGGTGGGGATTGCACTGTTTCCTTTTTTTAAAAAAAATTGGATCGCTTTCTTTTGTTGATAAACTGCTGAATGTAGCAAGTGATGCCTAATTAAGTTTAGCTTAATTAGCTTACTCATTCACATCCTGCTTTTTCTTCCGACAGGAGAATAAAGCGGCTGACAATAAGTACAAAGCATTCAATGCAAAACATCAAATTACAATCAATACAGACCCAGTATATAGCCAAACAATAAATAAAGTAGCCTTCCCAGTTAAGAAATGGCTCAGGGAGCCATGGGAATAGAGGGAAGTCTGGTTTAGGTTTTCTGCCCTTATTCATTCATTTCTATGAAGTTCTTACTAGTCTCCCTCCCCAGCAGCTTTGCACACTTCATGCAGCATGGCAGAGGATGAAATTTCTGTTCTTCCCCATCAGCTACACTTCATCAGACAGGCCAGTTGATGTGTGGGGAAGGTTTTAATTAATCACCACCTGGCAAGGATCAGGCCTGCTCATCTGACATTCCTTAAAGGATTGCGGATGATGGTTTGCAAGCTTTGTTTTGAATAGAGGAAACCTTCAGAATCTGAGGAGAAAGTCAATCTTACTTCAATCTTTGAGTGAGGTAAAATGAACTTGTGCCGCCCAAGCCAATGGAAGAGAGTTTGTTTCAAGCTTGCTATGATGCATATTGCTATGGAAGCAATTAACTGCCCCTGATGGCAAGGAAATGCTCTCTTGGTATAATGGAGACTGATGGGAAGCCATCCATACATGGAAATTCTTAGCGTTTCCAACTATAAATGCTAGGTCAGTCTCATATTCCCAATTCTGGTTATTGCAGGTAATGTGTTTTGCAGGGGAGAAAAAGGAGAAGAACATGACCTTCAAGATGAGAAATGGGATTTATTTATATCTCTTAGTGTGTGTGTGTGTGTGCGTGTGTATATATATACCAAAAGATTAATTTATTTAATGCATCTTAGTTGCTTTTCAAGACTTACAATATAAAACATACAATTCAGTATCAGTATAAGGAGTTCAATTTTAAACATATTTCAAAATAAACCAGTTTAATCAAGCTACGTCAAATTCAGAACTTAAATAACAAAAGCAGTGTTTTACAATAAAACCCTTTCAGTTAAAAGCTAAAGAAAACAAATATGTTTTTAAGATCATTAAGCCATTCCATAGGGCAGGGGCCATCACTGAGAAGGCCTTATCTCTAGTGCCTGCTGACCTTTCAGATCTTAATGGCAGGCTAATGAGTAGGTTCACCAAAGATATATTTATTTTATTTCATTCATTTCTTACCACTTTTCAAGACTATAGTCTTGAAAGGTAGCTTAAAGGCATACAAATAATACAGTATAGTAGGTATTATCTTAACACATGGGAAGGTTCACAAGGTTTTAGGTCAGCCTTCCCCAATTTGGTGTTCTCTAGTTGCTTCTTATTTCAACTCTCATCAGCATAGACAATGGTCAGGAATTCTGGGAATTGTAGTCCAAAACATCTGGAGACCCTTGGTTGGGTCTCCAGATGTTTTGGATTTAAGATAACGTGGTAACAGACTAGTGCATTAAAGAGCAAAAGCTGTATTTGAATTGGACTTCAAACATAGTGCCAACATGGATTCCAGCAGTTGTGTTGTACACCAGCTGAAGTTTCCAAGTTGTCTTCAGAGGCAGCCCCATGTAGAGCTCATTATGGTAGTCCAGTCTGATTTATAGCTCATGAAGTTGATAAAAGCCCCCACTTGTGCTTCCACAGACAGTGTTGAATCTAGAACCACCCCCAAACTACAAAAGTGGTTCTTCAGTAAGAATGCCATCCTGTTCAATATCAATTGAATTCCTCTATCCAGATCTCGCAGTACCCCAAAGGGAATTAACAAGATTCCCAGAATGGCTTCAATACAATGTTTCACATGTTACTGTTAGCTTGTGAAGGGCATTAAGACTGAAATTAGACTGTAATCCTGTACATACTTACCTGGGAGTAATCCCCATTGAATTGAATGATATTTACTTCTGAGTAGACATTGATAGGTTTTTGCTGCAAGTCATCAATAGTTACAATCTTTAGATTAATTCATGCCATGGGGCAGAGCAGAGAAACTTGAATTCATTTAAAGATTGTAACCATTGATGACTTGCAGCAAAAACCTATCAATGTCTACTCAGAAGTAAGTCTCATTACATTGCAAAATTTAGAGAAGTGCATGATCTGAGGGTAACTGTTCTGATCCACCTGTTAAGTGAGAAAATGTAAAGTAGGTTGAGTCGCATAAAAATGCAGATCAAACCATTTCTCCCCATCCCTTTCTCTAAAACAGTTCACTGTCTTTTGTATTCAGTTGTTGAATAGATCCTACTTTTGCCCCCCTCCCCCCCCCCCCCCCCCCCGGTGTTGAAAATGAATCCAGGTACATATCTATACACACTGAGAAACAAATACAATCAGACAGAGGGATTTGGGTCAGAGTCCAAATTGCATGAAGGCTTATTTAAAATATAGACAATTAGAAATATATTTCTTTGGGTCCCTTTACAACTCAAATTAAAGCGCAGTGTTGATGATAAGATGGAAAATAAAAATATGTCCAATCTTAGCAATAGAAACAATGTCGGTTTATAGAATTTTACTCTGCTTTCTTAATTACATACCTTTCCTTTGTTTTTAGGAATATATTCAGATGCTTATGCCTCCACTAATCCAGAAATGGAACATGTTGAAGGATGAAGATAAAGATCTTTTCCCTTTATTAGAGGTATGTGTTACTGTGTACTAATCTTGTTTTAGTCCCCCTTGAGATATACACACTGCTTTATAAGCTTACAGCCACCCTATCGATGGTAGGTTTTACTGAGAGACGTATGGTTGCAGTTCTACATCTACATAGCTGGGAGTGAATTGATTAGGTTTTATTTTGGAGTAAGCGTAGATTGGACTGAGGTGTAAAATCCACGGAGGTTGGTGGTTGACTGTTCCCCACCCCTGCATTGTGCATGTTGAAACGCCATGCTGTGGTCATGTTACCACAGTGTTGAGAATCTTTTATGCTTTGACAGTACATGTACTCCTTTTGTACTTCAAAAGTTAGCCTTTTTAAGAGAGATGAAAATGTGCTCATTGGCATGGTATATGTTGCAGTCCAAACCCCATACTGTCTAATGTGTGTTCTGTATTTCAGTGCCTATCTTCGGTTGCCACTGCCTTGCAATCTGGCTTCCTTCCATACTGTGAACCAGTGTACCAGCGATGTGTGAACCTGGTACAGAAGACTCTTGCACAAGCCATGGTATTTTTCTATTGTTAGCCTTTAGAGAATGAAGAAATTGAATTTCAGTGAAATTAATGCTTTTTTTCTAGAGATGAAATTAATGCTTGCTTGCTTTCCTTTGAGCAATCCTGTTGGTGTAAAAAATGTAAATAGCAAAAAAAAAAAGTGTATCGTATGTTGCATACTTAAGCCTTTTAAGCACTGGTCAATTGTGTTATTATTTTTTAAATTACAGTTGCACAATGCTCAGCCAGACCAGTATGAAGCTCCAGATAAAGACTTTATGATTGTGGCTCTTGATTTACTTAGTGGTTTAGCTGAAGGACTTGGAGGCAATATTGAACAGCTAGTGGCTCGGAGCAATATCCTGACACTAATGTACCAATGCATGCAGGTGAGATATACTTTCCCTCTTCTCTCCCCCCTAAATAGAATTTTAAAATAGGAAACAAAAACTTGCTCCTATCTTTCTCTTCTAGGATAAAATGCCTGAAGTACGGCAGAGTTCTTTTGCCTTGCTAGGTGATCTGACAAAAGCATGTTTTCAACATGTGAAGCCTTGCATTGGTACGTTACTTAATGTTTCAAATACTTACTACATGTGGACAAAGACTATGGTGTCATACTTTCAGATTTGAGTTTCAAATAATTGTGTTTGGCAAATGGGTAGTGTCCACTAGGGTGATATTTCTATGTGTAAAGGCAAATTTTGAGAGTTACTTTCTCAGTTTGGTGTGAGGAAATATCAGCAGTTGGCTAAGTCTTCCCACTGCCAGGAAAGACAGGAATCATGTGATCAAGATAATTTCCTTAGGCTCCTCCCCATCACCCCCATTTCTGTCCCTTGGCTAAACTTGAGAGGGAGTGATCACTGTGGAGCTCAGCCCTAGAAGTACGATAGGTTAAACCAGAAATAAATAGTAGCCTTGATCCATAAAAGCATGACAGAACTGGTGTTATTATTGACGATCAGAGAGCCCTAGATTCTGTGAAGACTCAAAAGTTGTGATTTGGATGCTTCCATCACACCAAACCAGAAGGAACCTTCATAGTAAGTGGCCAGTGTTCCTTTTCATTTGGTGTGAGGTGGCATCCAGCAATGGAATGTGTATCGGCTAATTTGACTCATTGGGTGGAAAGTGCCTCGGCTTTGTCTTAAGGAAGAGGAAAGGACCTGTTAGAGCACTCTCCTTCCAATTGCTGGTTCTGCAAAGGCAAATGTGTCTATTTTGTAGTGCCTGGCAAACCTGTTCAGGTTGGACTATCTATAAATCTAACAGTGGGGTGTTGGTGGAAAATGCTGCTGAGGTGGTTGGGTAGAATGTGCAGTGAGATGTGATGGCTTAGGGTGGTGTTGGAACTTGTAGGTCTTGGAGGTGCATGCTTTGAATCAGCTGGCGAGTATGAGACATTTGTTTGCCGCATGCATGCACACACACACCTCTTTCGTAGAAAGCAGCATGATCCTGCGCAATACTTATCTCATGGATCTTTTTGAACCTTCTCTTCTTTCTCAACCCTCAGACATTTGAAAACATAGTTATATACACATCCATTTCAAATCAGTAACTCCTCACCACCACTACCACCATTTGCAATGGAGCTGAATTTTACTAGAATAGAAACATAGGAACCTGCCTTATACCAAGTCAGACCATTGGTTAATCTAGCACCAGCATCAGCTTATCAGGGTTTCAGACAGGTGGCTTTCCAGCCCTACGGAGATGCCAGACGATTTGAACTTGGGGCTTCTGCATGCAAAACATGTACTTTACTACATATTGGGCTCGTCCAAGAAGTTCTTAATGCCTATGATGGGCTCGAGGATCAAATAGCCATTGTGTAAAGGTGGTTTTCTGTTAAAATTATGTTGTACTGAAGATTTGTGTCTAGCAGTGGGAGAATTTTAATGGTATGGCCTCTTTGTGTTCTTTTCAGCTGATTTCATGCCAATTTTGGGAACCAACCTAAACCCAGAGTTCATTTCTGTATGTAACAATGCCACGTGGGCAATTGGAGAAATTTCTATTCAGATGGGTAAGGTTTGCTTGTTTGGTGCTAGTTTGGGCTTTGCATTGGTAGATTGACTTTTGGTCTTGTTGTCAGTTGTACATTCTGGTCTTTAGTTGTGCTGATGTGTCCAATACGAAGCATATATTCTATTTTTTTAATGGACTTTTTATATGTTGTCTTTTTCTAGGTATAGAGATGCAGCCTTATATTCCTATGGTCTTGCACCAGCTTGTAGAAATCATTAACAGACCCAACACACCAAAGACTTTGTTAGAAAACACAGGTACCCTACAACTGAACTGTTTGCAGTGAATAACGCTGTGTAGCTGTCTGTTTTTAAACCAGATTATTCAGAGAGTTGTAGGGAAACTGCTGCAGTGTTTAAAGGGAAAGCTACTTTGGATGTTTTTACAAGGCTCTGTTTTGCACTTGATAGTTTGATAAATAGATTCTCATTTTTTAAAATTAATTAAGAGTGCTTAAGAACTGGAAGCTCGTAGTTTAATTACTAAAACCCAGTTAAACACATATTTAAAAATAACAGAATTTCATGTCCTTTTATGTGCAGACAAATTATGTCTGTATATGTTGTGCACATAGCTAACATTCAAAAGCCTCATAACTATAACTGGCAACAGGATGAAAGCAAACCAATAATAATAAAAATCTGATTGGTTGAACATTTAATTAAATAATTTAAGTATATCGTTTTCTTAAAAAGAAGCCTGTTAATAATTGCATATTGGTTGCAGGTTGAGGGCACCTTTTAAAATGGAGTTTGAGGCATGCCCCGCACTTGTAGAAAGCATGCCCTGTTGTTTTAAATCTTCAGTTTTCTGGAAAATGCCAGCTGTTATTTAACTATTTCTCTCTGCACTGTAATCTGATACCAGTGATACCAAGCCCATGCTCACCCCCCTTATAATTAAAATCTATACTGAAAATGAGTGTTACCAGAATTTCAGTCTAGACATTGATAGTTTTGTAATTGAATTTAGGGATGTGAATGCCAAGATCATGTTCTATGCATATCTGTTAAAATATCTAGCAAAAAAATACAAAGGCAGTAGCAATACATTTTTCTTCTATATGGCAAGAGAACTGTGAAATATACTATATTGTGATTTGGCTAATTATAGGCATTTCACTATTCACAATGGACCTGTTCAGACAACATGCTAAGCCATGGTTAGGCAGCAAATGGTTAGTGAGCATGTTTAAACCATGGTTATGTAGCCACCATGGTTAGGAATAGTTCACGCAACATGCTAAGTTCACATGACACTCTTAAGCCATAATGTTTAGCTCAAAATGCTCAACTACTGTGGCTTAGCGTGTCGTCTGAACAGGGTCAATGAGTTTGCAAATACTTTTGCCTTGAGGAACAAGTCTTTTAAATTGAAGAAACCTCCTGAAGAATAACAGGAAGTTAAGCTTATGCCATTTTTTTTAGCCATAATGGGTGCATTACCTGTAGCGCTTGCTATTTATACAATGCAGATGTTAAGAGGCATCAGATCCCTCACTATTACTTTTAAATATTGTAAATAAACATCTGAAAAGTTGATATTACAAATAAATGTTGAATGTTTTGTACTTTAGGTTTGTTGTGGGATATTCTGCCGCATACTGTAGGACATTATAATATTTGAAATCTCATTACAGTATGCATAGATCTAGCAGTCTTAGCACATTATGGTGCCTTTCCTGTGAATTCGGTAAGACTACCTGCCAAAAATAGACTGTGTAGTCTAAAGTCCAGTCTCCATTCTTAACCAATACAGTTTTTTTCATTTCTTTATTGTAAGAATTGCAATTGGGTGTACCAAATCTGGCTTTTGAGTAAAAAGAAAAGCAAGTTGTAGGCTGGTATCACTATTAACGTGTAATTTATATATAGCACAACAAATAAATAGAAAACAAAGCTGAATATTTTATCTTAGCCATTTAAATTGTAGTGAAAAACAAAACATGTTTTTAGTGTTAGTATATCCTACACCAAATCTCATAGTGAAAAGAGCATCATCTGCTTTATTGCATGTGTTCATGAGATTGTTCACAAATGCCTGTTTTGGAGTGTTGCATAATGTCTTTTAAGCATAGGCTTCTCTGCTTCATATGAATCTGCTGGATTTTAGTATTCATGTAGTTTGCTTCAAATAATCCTTAAACATTCCCACACTCTCCCTTTTCTGAAGAATTACTCTGTGAGTTGAGAGAACACCATTAAAGTGCACACAGGGCTACTGCCCAAGCAGCTTCTTCACATTAACGACATGTGCCTGTTAGACAGTCTTATGGTCAAATGGAGCAGAACACCATTGTCTCTATGTCAGGTCTTTGACTTCTTAAAAATTTATTAATGTATTGTTAGCTAATAACGTACAAAGCTGTCTATTATCTTATTAGGAATATAGTCCAGTCTCCTGCTGAGTTTAGCTTTAAATAATTAAAAGAAATTCCTGTAGGCGTTATGAAATAAGACTTTAATCTTCTCTTTTTTTTTGCCCGAAATCGTGTCCTGTATCAATTTTTAAGTTTGTGATATTTGAATTTTAAAATTGCCCTTTTAAACTTAATTATAATTACTATAAAACAAAGAAGCTTAATTCGTAGTTGCTAAAGATGTCTGAAATGCCATTGAATAGTTTTGTCATAGATTGAATAGTGGTAAAATATTGAGATGACATAACATTTGGATTTTAATCATTATTTTGGTGTTCTCTCGTGGTGTTCTCTCATTCACTTAATTCCTTTTTTCCTTTATCCCCCTTCCCTCCTCCAAATAGTATGCCACATGTTGCTGCCCCTTATTTTAGGGGTGGTAATGAACAGCACTGGTGAAATCTTATGTTTATTATCATACACAGGTTCTGTTGGTTTCTGTTTCTGAGTTATTTGTTGTTTTTTCTTTATTTTTCTCCTTCCCCCCTCATTTGCTCATGTCTTGGTTGGCGTTTGGTGGTGTATAACCGTGATTGCGTTACCTTAGCAATAACAATTGGTCGTCTTGGTTACGTTTGTCCTCAAGAGGTGGCCCCCATGCTACAGCAGTTTATAAGACCCTGGTGTGTATTATTCAATCTTTTTTTTATTCATTTTTCTTCACTTTCTTCTTCCTTCCTTCCTTTCTTTCCTCTCTCTATCTCACTTCTAGATATACTTTTCAGTTGGTTACAAAAATCACTATTCTTAATCATTGCCAACCATGTGACTAATCTTGTCCTATCAGGTTTGTGAGGTTTTTTAGCAGTACTGTCATGTATATATTTCATGTTGTGGCTAACAACTAATTGATGCATGGGATAAGATTGTCACATGCTTGATGTGTTAAAGCTCGATAATTAAAACATTTTTAAAATCCACCAGAATGATGAGATGCATGCAAATAGTGTAAAATGTTAAACACTGCATTACATTACTTCAAACTCATTTGCGATTTGACTTGCTGTCTGAAATATATGTTTATAGATTTGTATCAACTAGCTTGCTTGCTGCTGTAACAAGTGAGAGATGTTTTGTTATTGGTATTTGATATACTTTATACTGTGACAGTATACACTACTTTTAGCAATGGAAGCTTCTCTCTCTCTCTATATATATTTATAGATGTATTTAATGGAATACAGGTCACCCTCAATATTGATTGTCCAGTAGAAGAAACAATTTGAAAGTAGTTGATCTGATACATACATCTACAAAATATATGGGTTTCAAAAGGTGGTGGCGGAGATTACACAAAGGATATTAAAAAGATGAAGTATTTGTTGCATAGTCCTTAACTTTCCTTTTAATGTGACGCTTATTCCATCAAATACTGTAGCAATTTAAATTGGAAGTGGGGGAGACTTTAACATGTGGTTCTTTGTTTTATTAGGTGCACCTCTCTCCGAAATATAAGGGACAATGAAGAAAAAGATTCAGCATTCCGTGGAATTTGTACCATGATTACTGTCAATCCTAGTGGAGTAGTCCAAGTAAGTCTCATATTGGTCTTGATAAGTTTAGCTTAAATAAACAAAACCGAAAATAAACATGCCTCTTCTGCAATTCTGTATGTTTGGGAGGGGGTTGGTAAAAAATAAAATTTTAAAAATGGCTATATCCTAGTAAAAGTGGTATGAAGACAGAATCTTGTTAAGTTCAGAAAAGATTTGTAAGGTCTATAAGCCAGAACTTCGGTAGAGATTTAAACCAGGAATGGGTAACTTCCAGGGACAAATCCTCCTGCCCCCGGAACCTGCACGAGGCTGACCAGCATAATTTGCCGCCAAATTCAAGGCATTGTGGGGTGGGGGGGAGCTGATTTCCCTTTAAAACAGGGTGTGTGGGGAGTGCACACATCGTTTTAAAGCAAAATGCATAGTTTCCAGGAGCACAATTTTGTTTTAAAGCAAGACACACATTCCCCGTGTGCCTTGTTTTAAAGGGAAATTGGTTTCAACATATATCTGGAGTATTATTTTAAGGAGTAGGCTCCTTCTTCCACAACAAATGGGTTTGTCCTAAAATTCAAAGATATTGGAGTCTTATAAGGGGTGGTATTAAAAAAATATTGGGATATCAAATACTTTGAAACTAACAACAATTTTGTTGAATTGACTTAAATGGGAATATATCCCTTCCTTCTGTTACTAATAGTAGCTAAGTTCCAAATTGCTCTATTTTGGAAAAATAAGAGACCTATCTCAATATGTGGATAGTACACAAATATTTGTGGCATTTCAGTTGAAGATGTCAAATCGTAGGCAAGCTCATAAGTTTTCTAGAAAATGGTACCAATTCGTGACTCTGCAAAAACATTTTGTAAAAGATCACTAAAATTCAGTTCTATTTTAAAAAGTAAAGTATTGTATCTTAATGTTTGGCCTGCTAGTATCTAACTCCCTTTCTGAATAATAGCATTGATATACTTTTCAGTATCTAGTTTTTACTTACAGGTACTCTAGAATGTAATTGTTCCCACCTTTATTTCTACAATTTTGTTGCATTTGAAAAAAATGAAAACTTGAATATATATATATATATATATATATATTAAATAAATAAATAAGTTTGGCCTGGTTGGCTTCAAATATTACCATCAGATGGCCTGTCTCACTGTTGTTTGGCCTTGACAGAATATACTGTTCATCTCTAGACTTGGTCTGAGTGCATACTATTTCAAATCCATGACAGTATTGGAAGTGGACACTCTACAGTGTTAGTGTGAGAGAATGTAGTGATGTCATGAAGTGTGGCTCTATTCTTAGAATGATGAATAAAACTCAGGGCTAGCGGCACGTCATGTGGGAGTTTGGTAATTGGAATTCCCCACTTCTTTTCTTTCGTTAAAAGGAGCTGCAGAAGAGATGAAAAATGTTGTTTGGGGCTGACAGGGGGAATAGGGTTATTTAACTCTGCCCTTCCACCTGTTCCCTGACTTAAATCCTCCCCACTGCAGCTGCTATTAAGCGTGGAGGGGAAACCTTAGGGTCACAGTGTTTTGCCTCAAAGTCTTTTCCCTCTCTGTGGCTACTAGCAGATTTGGGAGAAGGTATAATTGGTATGGGAATTGTTGAAAGGTTAGCTCTTCCCCAGTGCCAGGATCTGGTCCAAATTCCGCCCTCCATCCTCTGCAACACACAAGCTTCTTTTTAAGAAAGGCGGGGTGCACAGGATTATTAGGGGTTCCAATCGCGGATATCTTGCTTGATGTCTAGTTTGCCTCTCAACTGGAAAAGAAATTTGGTCCTAAATATGTTATTTTACTTCCAGATGAAATGCGGCAAAGAGTAACAATGCACACATCTCATAGTATACTATTAATTACTATCTAAACTAACACCATCATCATCCTAATTCAGAACACTATGTGAATTCCAGCAAGCAGTCCCTTGTGTACAAAGGCTGCCCATTCATTTGAATAAGATGAGATTGCTTATGTAAAGGAATATGAACATAAATGTGCTGCCTACATTGAGCTGAATGAGCCAGGCCATGTTGGCAGAGGAAAATCTTGTGTTCACATCTCCAGGAAATTGTTGAAGCAGAAGAATAAGAGTTCCATGAACTGAGACATTAATTAAAAGTGGAGTATAGTCCAAACTGGGCAGGTTATCAAGGGGTAGAGATTAACTATAATTTATTACTTATACACTTAAAAATGTTCAATAAATGTGACCTGTCTTGAGTTTTAAAAAGGGAAAGCTTGTTGGGATTGATCAACGCACAGAAGATTTAATTCTAAAGGAGTGCTGAGTTCTATCTTGAGATGTATTCCTTGATTAGTAACTGCAGGTGATGACTCCTATTTCTGATCCTTGGAAGGGTTGGGCAGAAGAGTAGAGATTTTTTTTTAAAAGCATTAATTACTATGTCTCTTCATTATAAATAGCCATTTCTAATCTGCAAATTTTGTAAATAATTACAGGACTTTATATTTTTTTGTGATGCTGTTGCATCATGGATTAGCCCAAAAGATGACCTCCGGGACATGTTCTGTAAGGTAATAACTTTTTCAAGGGACTATATTATAGGAATATGTCAGGTATGAGTATTTTTAAAGTGATACAAAAGTAATGTAGTGTTTTCTGGTGGTCTGAAAATTTCCTTACAGAATCTCTAGCTGGGGATCCATAATTAGTGGTGCATCCACTATGATTTCTACTATTAGAATTAAGAATTATTAATACCCACAAATTATTTGAATACTAGTCCCCTCTTCCTGCTCGGATGATGGTATGTGGGTACCAAGAGAGATGGATATCCAAGCTGAGAGGAAGGGGATTCCTCTTCTGTGTTCCTTTTTTTTTTCTGGGAATCTAAGGTTTCATTTTTTTGCTTAAAGGGAGGATAGCAAGTTGCAGATTAGCTGTTTGAACTTGCTTTTAAAAACTAGTTCCACCTGAGCTACAAATTCTGGCTCCAGTATATGATTGTTTCACATGAATAATAGTTAGTTTAGAATAAAACACTTACCTTTCTGCTCACTTTCAGATCCTTCATGGATTTAAAAATCAAGTTGGAGATGAAAATTGGAGGCGTTTCTCTGACCAGTTTCCTGTTCCCTTAAAAGAGCGCCTTGCAGCTTACTATGGAGTTTAACCTCATGTATTTAAGCTGCAGTACCATAATTAGAGGTAAGTAGCCCCTCCCCATTTCTTCTCTGCAGATTGGGGATTTATCCCAGGTAGACTTCACTCTTTCCAGTGCATGAATTGTTCTGTGTTGTGTTTATTGATTAGTTCGTTGGTTGAAGTATTAATCTTCTCCCTTAAATGAGCATCTGTTCCTTCACATACTTAGCAAGGGCCAATGGGGCAGCCTCATTTAGTGTTTTTTTTTAAATTCCTTCTCATGGAACCATGGTAGAGGCCACTTGTGGCTTTTAGTCTTGGTCTGCTAGTTGAACTATATATTAGGATCGTTTTTCAAGCAGCAAAATAGGCTCTCTGGAATGGGAGGCTATCCAGGATGCAACTCCTCCCATTGGGCTCAAGCAGCAGAGATCACATGACTGAATTTTTGCTAGAGGAAGCTCCTCCAAAGTTTATTCCCTGCCTCACTCATATGTTTCTCTCTCTCCAGAGGGGCGAACTTAATTTATATTAGGCATTGCCTTCTAATTTCTCTTAATTTCTCCAGTTAATGAATTTGCCCCTGCTTTTTACCTTTGGGGCTTCATCCTTCTAAAAAAACAACCCCAAACATATGAGACCTGTCTGTGTCAGACCTCTGCTCTCTCCAAGGCTAAAACAGAAGTTCAGGGAGTTGGAGCACCTTTTCACTGGAAAAGGCAGTGGCAGTGGGAAAAGTGGTGTTCCCAGCACAACACAGGAATGAGGGCCACTACCTGGAACTAGCAACAGGCAGATGACCCCACCACAGAGCATGAGAACTTGTCTGCCCTCCATGCAGCTGGATGGAGCAGAACCATGAGCAGCAACACCTGCATTTCAGCTCTCTCAGGCTCCAGACTATGCCTTTCAACAGATGCCATTGTAAGTGACCTGGAAAAATCAAGGTGTTTCCCTTACATGCTGTAACATGGCAGTAGAGGGCAATATGATCATATGTTCCCTATGGCAGCAGAGAGAAACCTATCTGGCTAACTGAACACATTTTTGGTCAAATACGCAGTGTTACTAGTTCAGCTAGGTAAGATCTGATATGGGGTCCCCATCTGGCCAAATTTATGCAGTCCCTAACCTAGATGATAAGTTTGTTTAGAAAATTAAGGAAGCCTCAATGAACACCTCCACAAACCTGCATGAAAACAGATAAAGAAAATGTTCCTGTAAATTGGTCACCTCAATAGTCAAAAAGGGGCTCAATGAGTACCAACCCAAATTACCTATAGGCCTTTCGGTAGCAGCCAAATAAGTTCAGTCGTCTCTTCGTTTAGATAAGAAAGAATTCACGTGGTCAGCTGAGGACTCTTCCGCAAAGGAATCCTAACCCTCTTGCCTTTTCATAACAAAGCTTTCTTAATTCAGCCTAAGCTGTTACCGCGCTAGGCTTACAACCTACCCACGAGTTTTGCTGCAGTTTTTTCCTGAAACAAGAATGCCCTAGTGCATAGTTTTTCCTTCATCCTTTAATGAGGCAATGGCGTTAGTCTAGACAGCTCCTCTGAAGATTAAGAAAATTAACAATATTGTTCACAGTACTACTCACTTAAGGACCCCACTAGCAGATCCTCCTGCCACTGCCTCTAGGGGCCAGAGATCACAAGGATGCAGACACCTCTCTGAGAGATTTGGGTGAGAAATGTACAGGCAAGGTCTCATGTTAAAGCCACAAGGCTTTGGCTCTAGTAATAGGAGCCCCTACAGTAGTTTCCTACTTTGGCCAGGGTCTCTATTCTCTGTGTAGAGGAGGATCTCCTACAGTGTTAAGACATAGACCTATCAAAATTAGACTTAAGTTCAGATAATACAAACCCTGCACAACTCTTCATAATGTCTACAGACCGTGGTTCTTAGTCAACCACCAAAAAGGTCCTCTTCAACCACCCTTACAAATCCAATATCTGCATAGCAGAAGTGACACAGGCCACATTTTCCTATCTCAGAAATGAATCCCAGAGCTGACAATGGTCCTCAAGCCTCTTCTTTATTACACACACAAAAATGGACCTGATGGCACCAGCATGTATTCTGGAACTCAGGCTCTTCTGCCTAGATACTGGTTTTTAGTCTTGCCTTAATTCCAGGCTCTTCCAGTGGTTCCTCCTTTTCAAAATGAAATTTCCCCAAGATTCCAGTGGAACATTTTGCTGACCAGGTAGATGAACCCTAGCAACTTTACCAATGGACTTTCCCATTCTGGTTCTTATCACTATATATGCTACATTTAGGGATGTGTGGAACTCATGCATTGGTTTATAGTTCAGGGAACATGATGAATTCAGGAGTTCAAACACAGAATCAACTGGCTGGAATTCCATGTGATCTAGCTAGCCCTGATGTCTATGCCACACCAAGCCCATGTTTTTAACAGAATAAACAATACCACTGCAAAGTCACATTTCAACAGGAAGGGGGAACCAGGTCACACTCCCTGTATCTAAAAATAGCTACACAAGCCTCAGTCATTTCATATGTGCTATGAAAACCAATTGGTCTGCATCATCACCTTTGGAGATTCCTTGGTAGACCTTCCCTAATCAGTCCTCCAACAGGCCACAAATTCCCTTCTTGGAAAGTCCACATACTACTGCAAATACTTCCCAAACTTCCATGTGAATCATTAAAATTAGTGGCATTAGGACTATTCTAATTCAAAATAGCCTACTTGCAATAGCATCTGTGGATGACATCCAGGATCCACTCTTTCTTGCATTCAATGGCTGTTTTTCCTCTTAACCTTTTTTCAAGGACTTCACATAACTATTTTCTTTCCACCACAGACCATAGATAAAAAACACTCCCAAATGAGTCTCCCCATATGTTCTTCCTTCATCTTCTAAATGTGCCCCCCCCCCACCTTAAGTTTAGTCATGGCACAGAACTGAGGAGTTTTCTCTGGGAAGCAAAATAGTAAACATTTGTTCACATGATCTCTGCCTCTTGAACCTCGTGGTTGGACACCCAGCCACCAGGCTCAAGCTGGATACCCTCTGTATTTCAATGAGAAGATGCCTTCACAATAAGTACCAACGTTCCTTTCTCTGACACATACTTTTTATTAAGTGAAAGCATAGCTAAAATCACCTTAAGTCTTTCTATGTAGGGTTAGTACTTGCAGATGGAGCTTGCTCTCTCCTTTATTACTAGTACAGAGCAGAATTGGAGCGTGTGTACTCTTGACATGCGTAAATCTTCCCTGCTAGGCAGTAAGACTCCGCCAAAAGGGGAATGAATTTAAGTACGCTATTTACAGTGGTGTCTAGCTTGCTTTTTTTTTTTTAAGGTTGGTTTGCTAGTCAGGCCTTTTTCATTACTTGTGGCTGCCACTGACCATTCCAGCCTCAAGCATGTGCTGAGAACATGGGGGAAGGAGGGGTGTTTGTGCTGGCCTGCTTTCTTCTGCAGAAGTTTCATGAGAAAGAGGAAATACTCCCTCTCCTTTTAAGGATGGTTGGTTCTCTTCCTTCCTATTGAGCTTTTGCAGGAGGTAGCAGCTGCAGAGATCCACTGCTGGTGCTTTCTGCAAGTGCCCTTTCTTTCTGTAAGAGTAGTTTTCCTTCATGGACTTTGTCTGCAGGCACATGTATAGGAAAGCCTCTGCAGTGCATCTTTGGAACATTCTAGAACTAGACCAGACTGATTTTTTATGGCAGGGTCACCCCTCAGGTCTGTCACGCTTTCCCAAAGGGGTGAAACACACACCTTCCTGCTCAGTTCTTCATCTGCTGCAACTGGTAGTGGCATGGTTAGGAATTTTCACTTGGTCCTTTGTTCCAAACGAACTATACCCGGAGCTTCTTTTCTGTCTCCCCCACCCCCCACTTTTTGTCATTTATTGTTGAAAGTTTTTCTTTCTGTTAGTTTTGCATTTGTATGACCTTGCAGAGCCTTCCATGTTCCTGTGCCCACACCTTATGGCACAGCAGACTTTATGTAAGAAGTGCAAGCATTGCGGGCGGAACTTCCAGCCCCTAACCTTTCCTTTTCCGTGTTCTCTGTGGAAGTGTCGTTGGTTCATGCTGGAAAATCCTAGCTCGTAGAAGAGAAATCACCACTCTGCTCCACAAAGAACTTGGGCTGAGAAACAAGACTTTTGTTGGAAGTGCAAGAACACTTGCCAGCTGGGGAAAAGTTGTTTGCCACAAGCTGGCAATTGCACTTACAGATTCCTGCCCATATATCAGTCAATGGCAGGAGGAGAGGTCAGTTGCTGGGCAAAATGGCAGAAAGGAAAGTATGGAAGTGTTAATCCTAATCCTATGAAATCAGCTCAGTTTGCAAGGGTTGGGATAGGGGGAAAGGTACCTGGATTGCTTTTAATTTTTCTTTGAAGTGCATACTTGGGAACAGCACTATCACTTTGCCTTTCTGACTGTATTCAGATCTTTGTTTGTTTTTAGTAATAATGCTACTAAATCTTTTCTGAAAACTGAATCTGTAAATTCTTTGCTTCTTACAGGTCCTTCAGTCTGGAAGACTGGGAGGGAGCCTCTGCACCCAGGGAAAAAAATGTTACCCTTTACTGGGGGGAAGGGTAAACCAGTAGGGAATACAGTACAACCCCAAGCCTACTGGGAGGGGCGGGAGGGAGGTGTTGCCGTCACTGTATTAAGCCGATGTTGGGAAATGTTTTAACATCTGGAGCTTTTGTGGGTGGAAATCTGTCTCCTGTTACAACTCTGCACTGGATGTGAAGAAGCGCAAAAAAAAAAGTCTATTCACAACAGCACGTTCTGCAATATTATGGGAAACTGTACCAAAATGAAAAATATAAAATTGAACCATAGGGGACATGTAAACAGGAAATATATTGTGTTCACGTGATAAAGGAAACCGAAAATGGGTATTACAGACATTAAAGGGTGTCGTAACAAGGGGTTTCTGCATTGTTTAATCTTGATGGGATTCCTAGGTATTGCATGTTAATGAAGAACTAAACAAATGAAGTTAGTACAGTTAAAATGAAGCTTGCTACCTGTTTTAGGAGCAAGCACTTCAGTTTACAAATTAAAATAACCCCATAATAAAGTAATAAAGGTTAACGTGAACAAAATGAAGCAACCTGCAGGATGCCAAATGAGTCACTCCTTTTCATTTCTTTTGGGGGTGGGGGGAGGGGCATTTCAGAAGAAAGGTGAATCTTTTTAATTTTACATTAAAACTTAAAAGGTAGTGAATATGATTTGATGGTTGTACTTCATTAGATTTAATTTCTAGAGTAAGGCATAATTCTTAACGTGCAGTTTAAGGTTCAGGCATGCATGTCGGATCATAGTGATTGAGCGTATTTTTAGTGGGAAAGTAGCATGCTTGCATCAACAAGTGAGAGTGGTATACATTTACTTACGTTGCGCCAGTTTTGTGTTGCAGTTTACCAATTCAGTATAGCCCCTGCGTTAAAAATTCCTTTAAGATTCTGTGGATTTTATTTTTATTAAGAATATAAGTATAAAATACTGTAGTTACAATTAGGCCTCGAAATATCTTTTTAGGAACTCTTAGGAATAAGATTGATATTATTGTATTGTGTAACCTGCACAATGTGGAAAACTGATATAGCTGTGCAAAGTATTGGCTCTGTGCTGTCAGTGTGATGTGCTTTCTGCATGGTTATACTACTAGTGATTTTTATCAAACCTTCTAAAAATGAGTTACATGGTAAGACCTGTTAAAGGCTACATAAATGTTAGTTGGCGCGTAAAGACAATTGTAGAAAATTGATGACATGATTGCTACATTTCAGTGTTTATTCCCAAACAACATATTCTTTTATTTTTATCCCACATGCAAAGCGTGATCTTAAGAGATGCATAAATTAGTAGATGTAAAGCAGGGTATCTACACTGTATTGGCGCATGATGGTGGCCCTTTGTGTCCTAGAGAAAGCATACAAGGGTGCAAGTTAAAAGCTACAGAGTGAAAGTTGGTTTGAATCCTCTTCATTTCATTTGTTTAGCTTTTCTGTTTTTTCCCCTCTACTCACTTGTATTCTTGTGAATAAATCCTTGTTAAGTTAACCCTTTACTTTTCTTTCCATGTGTATTTTCTTATGTACTGTGAATGTGAAAACTTAACTGGTACACTTGATCTTGTGTTACTATAAAAGTGGAAGTTGTGATTAATTTAGATTGCATAAAGAGTATCCCATGATGATAAAGGAAAATGGAGAGAAAATAACTCTGCTGGTCAGAGATGAAGCCACACTTTTCCATTTTCCCTTAAGTGCTGCAAAATTAATCTGTGCAAAAAAAGGAAAAAGAAAAAAAGCCATAACAGCCGCCTTACATTTTAGCTTCTCATCTTTGCATTGCAAAAAACCAATACTGGATAACCATTTTTAGGGACTGACTTTGCATGGTTTGGTTCTTCTAAGGTTGTATGATTTAGCCATTGTACTGAAGTTCAATCTTGTGTGAGTGTAAATTTATGAAATCTGACTTCAGTTTTTTATTTAATGCATGGGAGCATGCACAAGTCTTATACATTCCTTTTTTCGCTTTGCAAATTTGAGTGGTTTAAACGTGCTTGAAAATGACCTTTTTAATACATGTCCAGTATAAAAAGCTATAAAGAATGAAATTGATGCTACTATGCCATGAAATCCACTGGAACAAAAATGCATGTGGTGATCTACTTTCAAATTGACTTGTGTCAGAAGCCACAACTTCTTTCTCAGCTGTAAACAGATAGTTATAGCTTTTCCCATCAAAGTAGATACAAATTGTCAAGAAAGTAAATCTTAAAATTTAGCAAGGGTGGAACTTGCCTCAGACAAGGGTTTACATTCAATTTTCTCTGTGGATAGTACCATTAGTCTAAACTTTCTATATGGAATTCTCTATAACATTTTTTTTTTTTGGCCCTTGTAAACATGAATTGTTAAGTTGCAAATAACATTAAAAATTACCACCCCATAGCCACTGACATAATATATAATTTTATTACATGGGTATAATATAGAGGGATGTGACTGTTTACTGTGACTAAGCTGATCACACAGAAAAGTAACAAACAGGAAAGCAATATTGCAGTTAAAATGATAATTTTTGCTAATAAATTCATAAAGTGTGTTATATTTGCATAAGCCACTTGTGTTAGAATTTGAGTAAGGAGCGCTCTGATACAACACTAACAGTTGTATATCAAATATATTGCATCATGGGATATATAAAGCATCTTAATTCTTTACGTGTAGTCTTGACGATTTTTGAATGTTGACTGAACGTTGATACTGGTAGAATTGTGAGTTTGTCTTTGTTACATTCCAGTGTTCTCTTGCCTCTTGGCATGCTATAAGCACGGCTTACTAAATCTGCTCCTTACACAGTGAATAAAGTGCTTAGTGTGCTAAACTACAGAAATAGCCGCTGCTAAGTGATGTAGATTTTCTACTTGAATATTTTTGTTGTAGGAACCTCAGGAGGTCAGTGTTTACTGTTTTTATATATGCCTTTGTTTTCATGTCTAAGGCCCCCTGCTTTTGAAGGATTCTAAGAGTGAACAAAGCTGCTGATCAACCTAAGTTGGTAACAGAAAGTGTATTTTAAAACATTTTAAATGCATCTCTTTTGCAGTTAAACTTGTCTTAATACAGTAGGGTTTTTTAGTACAGTTTGTGACTATTAAGGAAAAAACTATCCTTTAACATTTTTGCTTCATTTCTTTCAATCTAAGGGGAATGGAAACATTTTGTAAGTTTTTTAGCGTGATTTATTTTCTAAATTGGTGCATAGACATCAGATATATAAAATCTAGATTCGAATGCTTTTCACCCTGGTGCTTAAACATGTTTACTTTGAAGTAAGTTTTATTGATTACAGTGGGACTGACTTCTAAGTAAGTATGCTTAGGATTGTAGCCATGGTTGTTGCCACTTAGAGGGTGCAGTCATGGCAACATGCATAGAATAATGTGTTTTAAAATACATAGCCAATAGGATTTTTTTAAATCATAAAGTAATTTTAGTTTTGTAATAAACACTATTGATACACACTGTGATAATTCTGATTTTTTCTTTAGCATTGGCATGAATTGCTTAAGCTACATAAATACTGTGTAATTTAGATTTATACTACTTGTAAGAGGATTTCCAAAGCTGAAACGTCTGTTGCTATTTGGATAAGAAATATTCATACTAGTTTTATCTCAGGTAAATACTCTTGTACCCTTTTTGGTTAGATAGAGGCTTCTAATATGTCTTAAGTGTACCAGTTTGTCTTTCATATAGGAACTGCCTAATGTCTTAAACTCTCATATCTAAATTAAATAACTGTGGGACACCAACGACTTTGCTTCAATATAAGTCACCTATTTTATTCATATTGAATGTATTTAACAAAGATGTATAACATTCTTCTTAAGAGAAGAATGCATCTGTGTGGAATAGCACCTACGAATCACCATAAAGTGTGCTTTATATTGTGCAGTACAGAGTTTATGTTCCTGATTTTAAAAATAAATAAATCAATTTATGACTTGGCTTAAATACTTCTGATATATTTTCTGTATAGATGCCTAAACCTTTTTAGAGTAGTATGTGGAGTCTAAAGAATAACACTTAATGCAGTCCTAGGCAGTTAACTTTAATGGAGATCAGACTCTTTGCTGCTGTAAGCTACTGAATGCCAAGCAGTAATCTTTTAAGATAATGTTGCTGTTTGCATATGAATTTAATTATTATGTACTGTGTAAGCATTGGGCTGTCTGGAATACTTTAATCTTGAGATGTAAAGATAAATCTTTACATTTTAATGCAGTTGTACTCAACATTGCACTCAAATTTCAGATACTATTAGGTTCAAAATGATATCCATAGCCCAACTGTGCTCTTTGTACTTATTTGTCAGAGCAAATCAGTGTTAGGCTGTCCTGAATGAAACTTTAATAACGGCATACATTGTGGCTTTTTGTCACTAAGAGACTGAGCTAAAACAATGCAAAATACTTAGATTTGTTTGTGCTTGACAGGGAAACTATTAATGGTTATATTGAAGTAAACCTTCACTCTTGGTTTGCTGGACAAATGCACTTTTTAAACAAGACAGTTACATTGCAAATCAGTTTTGGTACTGATAGTATGGTATCTTTTTTCACTCCTGTGTGTCAGTTCATTAAAGAATGGTCTCTTTTGGGTGAGCAGCAAACTACAGATAGTTAGGATATTTTTGAGGGCACTCTTTTCAAATTAAAACACTTTTTTTCTGAGCCCTCTCCCCTGAAGATATAATCAGGCCTTCTCCCAATTAACTGTCCTAAAATTAACTGTTAAGAGTTGGATGTACTAACAATAGTTAAAGTAGCAAAATGGCCAGATCTTTCTGCTGACAACTTAGGTTGTATGAGTCTTGCTTGAAAGCTTTAAATTGGATGTGTTTTCTGTGTATGTTAGAATATTCCCTTCAAACATATCCTTCAGCAACCCTCTCAAGGTGTATTAAGTTGATTTTTCTTGTCTGCCTCTGCTAACACAACTTCATTTTAAATAGAATATGGTTTTGATTTTTGATAAGCTGCTGAATTCTAAAGAGTTTTTTGGGGCCACCAAATATTTTGGATCATGCAGAGAATATATATTGTAATGTAGTAATTTTGTATTTACATTTGTATGATGTGACAATAGACGTGAATGTTAATCACTGCTTGACTATGTTAATAAAATTTGTTTAAATATAGATGCTGCACTCTGATTCTTAATAGAAAGAGGACTGCTCAGAAATTTTGGTTTGCTTTTAACTCAATTACACATTCATATAGCTTTGAGTTCCTCTTGAAATTAGGAACTTTTTGGGGCTTGAATTTAGCTATGGGGGAGGGGGGGAGGTGTAGATCTAATTAGTTACTGTATAATTGAATTCATGTTCATATTTCTCTTTGCTTCACTGGATTTTTGTCTGTATAGCAGCGAATAGATGAAATCATGCAGATTTGATGATTTAGGCCATTATACACACTTACATGCATCAAACTACCAATTTCATAGTCAGAAAAGGAACATATTTCAACAGTTGATTATAAGCTGATACTTTAATCTTTATTAACATATTTTCAATAGAGATTTTGCCACGACTTAGTACGTCAGATACCAAGAGAGAACTGTAGATTACCTATAGAAGCCAAAAGCACTTGCACTGGTCCCATCCCAGTTGGTTTAGCATGAATTATCCTCATGAAATGGATTGTGGTGTTGGGTATGCAAGATATTTGTTATCATCTGCACTTTTCTTTTTAAACAAGATCACCGAGATCATACCCCCCCCCCCAAAACCTGGGGTTGGAAATACTTGCAATGTGCTCAGTTTCTGCTGCATGTTATTTTAAAAGGGTATAAAATTGACATATCAGTTCTTGAATTATAGGGAAGGGCTTGGGGGGGGGGAGCTTCTAAGGAAATCTCCAACCAGTCAACTCCCATTCTAGTCCAATCATGGTCCCCTTAGTGCCTTATACAAATAGTAGATTAGGAGGCCAACGTAAAAGGTAAAGAGGCCAGGGGCCCTGTGTGACCAATCTGTAATTCAGCCATTTGTGGTGGAGGTCACTTGTAACAAGTGATGTCATGGGCATAATTCACTGGGTCCTTGTGACCCTTGAGCAATTGCTTTTGCTATGGCACCTGTAAAAGACATTTTAAAAAAATCCAAATTTAAAAACGGGTAACAGGAGCAACTTAATCTTAATCTGTTTGCGCAAGGGAAGCTGCTAAACTTATACAGCCCATAGAAGCATGTTCTATGTCTGTGGTAGCAATTGAGAAGGCCCTGCTTCTAGTGGAAGCCAACCTGGCTTTGAAATAGGATGGAATCTATAGCATGATATTTTTAGCTGATTGGAGATTGCAGGGAAGTTCATATGGGAGCTGACACTTCTTACGACCACTTCTTAAGACCATTTTTGTGCTTTATTGATCAAAGTTAGTACCTCAAATAGAGTCCAGAAATAGCCTGGTAATTAATGTTACCACTTCAGTGTTTGTTAAAAACTGATTATGCTTGTACTCAGCCATCACCAGCTGGATAACGGCATTCTGAACAAGCTGCAGTTTTGAAATCATTTTCAGGGGCATGTAGAATATATAGTCTAATCAGTGTAAAATATTTTGAATTCATTTCAGGCTGATTTGATTGATTGTATTCTCAGAAGTGCCAGCCTTTCTTGTTGGCTTTTTTAGAAAATGGAACATAGAGGTAATCTGTGTTTTGATGGGCAATGGGGAGAACGTTGAGAGATGCACACACCCAGGAATATTGGAAGAAGGATCAGGCTTTTGTCTGCAATACACATCTAAAATAGGCATGTAAATGCTTAAGTGCCCATCTTGTGAGCGGAATACTCCCAAATATTGCCTGATAAGTAAAACTGAAAAAACTTGTACACACAATAAAAGATCTAGTAACTGGAAAGCTGTACAAATCCAAAGACAAAAGTTAGTGAAAAATAACCAAAGGTACACAGGATATTTTTGGTTTTTATAACAAAAAATTAGCTACAAAACCTAACTGCATGTACATTATGAAGAAAATGACAATATACATGCACCACAAAATCTTGTAATATTGTCCCTTAAGACATTTTGTTCCTAATTACAAGGTGTTTTAGCCAGTCATAAAGAGTATTTTCTGAATGGTAACCTATAAAAGGTGAAAGTTGAAAAATACTATTTGGTCAATTGTTTGGATTCGGTATGTGAGAAGGACCAGTATTTTGCTATTGTTCAGGGTTTGGGTGGATTGTAACTAAAAATCTATGAGAACTCATGTGACATGTAGTATGAAAATTTTGTTATGAAATAAATTAGATAATATATATTTGGATTTCTCATTTTGTGTATTTAGATCTCTATGTCCTATATTTTTACGGGGGTGGATAATTTCACCCATATATCCTTGTAACCAATTGGCTTCTAAAAGTTATGTGGAATATACGAAGTATTTTTGATAGCTGTTCTTTCAATCTTTATGTTCATGCATAACTCACATGGATGTGTCTATTCATGAATGTGCAACCAAAGGGTCCACTCAGCCTCTTCAGCAGGAAATGAAAGAAGCTGATTAGGATCTTTGTGAGGATAGATTGGAATGTGATTCATCAAATTGGGGATTGGGGTAGCTAAATGTATATAGAGGCTTAGAAAAGATTATAGCTGCTTCTTTATGGTCTCTATGACACACACATAAGGGTTATGTGCCTGTGCAGAACAGTCATTCAGAATGTTCTAGAGCTGAGCATAGTTTTAGGTGGGAGCCCAACCCCTCTGCACATGCTCCAGGCATGGCTCTCACCTGCCGCTCAGTTCCTTTTCGTTCACTGCAGCAACTGGCAGCATTAGAAATGTTCTTCATGTCTCATGGCCTTTCACGACAAAAGTGCAGCTGTCCTCTCCTGGGGCTGCAGGGCAGAGTTCTTCCTTTACTATCTTCTCTGAGTTTTTCTTCCTTTTTGACTTTGCTCTCTGGGATGCATGCCCTCCAAGACCTTCAAAAAGTATGCCCACTGTAGTGGGAAGAAACCATTAACTGACAACCATTCCTTCTGTCTGTTGTGCCTAGGAGAGGCACACAGGGAGGACTCTTCCACCCACTGCCAGCCCTTTAACAGGCCAGAAGGAATAGGACGGCTCATCTCTGTGCCCTATTGTGGGAATAAGACAATAGAAATGGTCACCTAAACTTGGCCTCTTCACGCCACCTCATCCTCCAATCTGTACCAAGCTGGCACCAAGCCTCTCCTGCATGTCACAGCTTCCACACCAATGGAAGGGACTGCAAGGCAATCATCCCTAATATCAGATATATCAGCCCTTTCTCTGGCATCGACTTTAGCCTTGCCTTTAAGCCAACTACTGGCTATGGCAGTGCAATCTGGCCTTGAGACTTTGATACCAATGGCCGAGCCCGAGGCCAAACCTCCCAAGTCCCAAAACAAATAATTTCCAGGCACTGGGACCAAAATACAAGAAAAAGACAGCATGTAGAATAGAGTCTGATGAACCAAACAGTCTACTCCTTTACCAATGGTCTTGCAACAATTTTGTCTTCAGTCCCCAATATTAATTCTGGAAAAGTAACAGATCCCATGGGATCGCAATTCCTCTGATGACATCCAGTGTATGGGTTCGGTGCCCTTATCAGCTCACCCCTTGGGACTGCTCTCCAATGCTATCCTTGCAAATGTCTCACTCTCATAAGGCTAGATCTCAGGACTGAGAAACTTCACCAACATTATTCGCATCCTCGGGTTTTCTCCGCTATTGTTATCACATATAGAGGAACGAGCACCATCATCCCTATGACGACTGGTCACTACCATACTATTACAAGGTCCAATCACCCCCACGATGGCGTTCACATTGGCATCATGACTACAGGGAAAGAGTTGGCTCACTCTACTACACTCAACATCAACATCTCCCTCCCAATCCCCTTTCCTTTTGTGTCGTGTTTTTTAGACTGTAAGCCTGTGGGCAGGGACTGCCTTAAGAATTATTTTTGTAAGCTGCCTTGGGAGCCTTTTTTGGCTAAAGGGCGGGATAAAAGTGCTATAACAACAACTATCTTGCTCCCCTAATCATAGTGAGTGGTCATACACGCCTAGCCACACACTTACCTACACTGATTCAAAACCACCAGATGCACAAGTGCCCAACACAACCATGGTACTTAATCTGACCCCCTGCACTACCTAACTGCTTGCACTATGTCCACCTCTCCTGGCTAACTTCTTCCACAATGTTACCCTTCTGAAAATTCTGGAGATTGCCATAGGAATTCAGGCACCGACGCCAACCTGGGTCATCCCATGAAGCTAATTGGTGGGAGATTCAGGACAGATAAAAGGTAGTACTTCTTCACACAGTGCATAGTTAAACTATGGAATTGACTACAAGATGTAGTGATGGCCACCATTTTGGTTGGCTTTAAAAGGGGTTTTGATAAATTCCTGAAGAAGAAGGCTATCAATGGCTACTAGCCCTGATGCTACCTCCAGTATCAGAGGCAGGATGCCTATGTACACCAGTTGCTGCAGGATGAGGACGGAAGGGTATTGTTACACTCGTTTCCTGGTCGACAGCTAGTTGGCCACTGTGTGAACAGAATGCTGGACTAGATGGACCCTCGGTCTGATCCAGCACTGTTCTTAACCATTGGTTACTCAGATATTGCCCTTTACTAATCTGGAGCCACCAATTGAGCTGCACTCCAAGGATCGTTCCTCAGGATTCGTCCTCCCTCTGATATGTGATGATCTTTTCCAGATGCTTCTGTGGGGGAAAACCTCCCTCCCTCAGATGATGTTAGCCCTACACAGAGCAAATACTGCAAATGACAAAACGTTCGGGACTAGAGATCAAAGGACCTCTGCTTCCTGTCATGGACCTGGTGCTCAAGAAGGTGCAGCTTGCCTTAGCTCCTGCAGTCACCATTCCCATGCTCCCCACTCTTCTGTGTGTCATCAAACAGCCATGGAAAAAACTTTCCAGCATACGTCCCACATCCATAAAGCCAAAACAAAACAAAACAAAACATATACAGGGTCCAAGAAGACTCCTCCTCCTCCTCCTTTAAACACACAAAACCTAACTCCATAATTGTGGAGGAATCCCAGTCTGAGAATAGATGCCTCATTCTGCCCCAGTTGACCTGAAAGGGAGAAATTTGGACTCAATAGGACGTAGAATCGATTCCACTGTGACCCTAGCATGATGAATGGCGAAGTATGAGGCTTGCATAGCACCCTACCAGCAGTTTCTATGGGGAAAAGTGGCAAAAAAATTGACCTCCTCCCAGAAGATGTAAAATATTTCAAGCTGTAGCTCACAGGCTGGCCAAACAATCAGTATGGCCCAGCATATGGCTGACTGCAGTTCCAAGGCTATGGCAGCCACTATATCATTATGACATCACACCTGGCTTAGAACAGCAGGACTTAACCAGATGGCTAGATCAAGAGTGGAAGACCTCCAATTCAATGGAGAAGGACTCTTCAGTGCAACCATGGATGAGACTTTGGACTAGGTTCACAAGATGAAAACAACCGCATGCAAGATAGGGATGGGATCCCAGTTGTTCTCCACATCCACAAATTGTCCTCACCTATACTGGCAACAATAGGAGTCCATGAGATGCCAGACAGATACAGATACAACCAGACCTTCTAGACCAGTCTCATATACCTATTTTCAACCAAGGTGACCCTTTCAGAATAATCACCACCAGTCCACATGGGGCAAACACCCAGACAAGTCCAAATGTCTTTGACTCGTTCAAGGGGCTCCAACCATCGGCTGTGCTGTTCAGGCGACTTGGACCCTTTCTACATGTGTGGGAATCCCTCTCAACCAATACTTGGGTACTTTCAATTATTGCTCAGGGTTATGCCATCAAATCCAAAGGAACTCCCCCCCCCCCCAGATCTTCTGTGCCACTAACCCTAGGGAAAAAATCACCATGCTTTTCAATAAGAGTGTGATAGAATCACCTCTGCCCAAAAGCTTACATTTTTTTCTCCAGGTACTTCATAATTCCCACAAAAAATAGGGGTCTTCAGCCCATACTCAACCTTTGAGATGTCAGTCACTACATCTGACCAAAGAAGTTCCAAATTACCATCTTCTCAAACATTTTTTTCCCTTGCTGTGCCACAAAGACTGGTTCATCACGATAGATCTCTACAACACCTACTTTCATATTTCCATCCATCCTACCTCATGCCACTTCCTCCCCTTGCCCTAGGCAACAAATTCTTTCAATTTAAGGTTCTCCCAGTTGGTCTAGCCAAGCGCTGAGAGTCTATATGAAATGTAGTGGCACACCTGAGACTACAGTTGTCTTCCCATACATAAACAACTGACTCTTCATTGCTTCAGGCGAAAGTTGTTATAGCCTTGGACCTTTTCAAATCCCTAGGTCTACAGGTCAAGGAAGAGGAGTTCTGCCTTGCCCTTCTCAAACACAGCAACTTATAGGGGTGCTTCTGAACCCCTCTCAAGCCTGTGCATACCTACCCACCAACAGAGTGGGCATACTTGAATGCTTGGCATGGTACATAAGATCTCACCTGCGGTGCTGGGCAATTGTCATCCAACACCTCCTCAGCCTTATGGCTGTAACACTGGCAGTAAATCCCCCCTCCAGTTCACCTACACATGAGGCCACTGCAGTCCTGGTTCCTCTGGGCTTTCAATCCAGAGAAAGCCTCCCAGGTTTGTCTCTTAGACCTCCCTCATCAGTTTCGTCACTCCTTGGATTAATGGATCATCCCAGCAAATCTATTGGCAGTACTGTTTTCATTCTCTCTTCCCGCTAGTACCCATCTCTTTCAGGCTTGGAGACTCACTCAAGGTACAAGACTGCTGGTCCCAACAAGAACAAACTATGCATATCAACCAACTTGAATTGCTAGCAGTTGCAAAGGCCTTCTGAGCATTCAAACTGACTATCACCACTCACCTGGTCCAGATTGCCTCAGACTGTTTTTTCTATATCAATAAACAAAGGGGAAACAAAGGCTCAATTCGGACGACATATTAGGCAACGGAGGAGGGGGGGAACAATTGTCAGTTGTGTTGCTTATTGTGTCGTGTGGGGAGTAACACACCACGCACACACAACTGACAGTATGCTAATCAGGCAATATAAACAATGGAGGGAAACAACGGGCTTGCACATTGTTTAGCCCGAAGCCCCGTTGTTTAAAGTGTCGTCCGAATTGAGCCCCCCCCTCTCTCCGTGGACTATTCCGTTTGGGGACAGAGTTCTGCCGGCCAGAGCAGCCGAAACCCCCCGGCCGCTCTATACAGCTGGCAGAACTCACGGTGCATGCTGGGATGCAGCTGGGGGACTGAGGGAGGGGGAGGGAGGAAATGCTGCAACCAAAATGGCCGCCATCCGTTCTTAGCAACAGGTGCGTTTGCCGGTGCTGAGCAGCACCGGCTGCAGCGTGTCGTCTGGGGAGCACCGCCTTCCTAACGCACGGTCAGTACGCTATTTCCCCCTCCGTTGCCTAATATGTCGTCTGAATTGAGCCAAAGTATCTCTTTTGCTTCTCACCCTGATCTTCTGGGACTAGAGTGTAGCTTGCCATATCGTTTCTGTCACCATCCACCTTGCAGTCACATTGTATACAGTCATGGACTCACTCAGCAGGTCAGGGACCACACCCTATGAACATGAGCGGTCACTGCACATCACATCATGTCTCTTTAGGGAGTGGAGCACACTTATGGTAGATTGTTTTGCTACATACCTGAACTCAAAACTTCTCACCATGAACAGAGGAAAGATCAGGCATCCTTATCTTGAAAGCTTCATCTGGGTGACCTCACCAGTTGTTCAAAGAGATATTGGAGGTGATGATTACCTACTACAAACCCTCCACTACCGCTAAAAAGAAGGTATATTTTCAGTCTTTCCTTGCACCAATGGAATAGAGCCTTGAATATTGTGACCTTTCTTGAGAACTTGAGTTCCTTAATCTCAAAACTAAGGGTCTAGCGCTCTTATCCCTGAGAGTATACTTGGCAGTGATCTTAGCTAATCATGACAAGGCTGAGGGTTTCTCCTTCTGCTTGCATCTAGATGTGAAGTGTTTCCTCAAGGGACTTGCCAACCTCTACCTGCCAGTCATTCCACCTGGCATAGTTCCGATCAGTGGTCCTGGTGCAATTTGCAGCCAAACTGTTTGAATCAATGGCTACAGCTGACCTATGACTCCTTACTGTGAAGGTAGCTTTCCTCATCACCATTACTTAGGCACACAGAGTGAGTGTACTTTTCGCCACAACTAGCCATATTTGACCTTCTACAGAGATAAGGTTGTTTTCCAACTAGACTGATCCTTTCTCCCCAATGTGGTGTCACAGTTTTAGTTGGTTCAGGATTTTGTGTTGCCAACATTCCTTTCATGCCATACTTCCCCACTGAAGACTAAGCTTCACTAGCTAAGTGTACAGAGGACCCTCTCGTTTTACCTCCAATGTTTTACCTCTTGTTCTTCTCTGCTGTTCATGTGCCACTTGGGCCCAAGGAAAGAACACCCCGTATTCCCAGAATGCTTTGCTAAGTGGGTGATGTGATCATAGTCCTTGCTTACCAGCTTACACACCTTCCGGCTCTCTTGCATGTCCATAGCTTCTCACCTAGGGCCATTGCATTTGCTCTGCCTTTCTCAGCGGCATTTCTCTTCCCTAGCTGTACAGCATTGCAACATTGGCTCAACCTTCAGCCTTCATTAAGCACTACTGCTTGGACATCAATCCTAGTGTGACATCAGTGACCCATATGTGTGAGTCACAGAGATCATGAAGGACCAGTTGCTCACCTGTAACTGGTTCTTCGAGTGGTCATCTTGAACACACAGAGCCACTCTTCTCCCCACTTAGATGCTTCACTTATAATTTATTCCTCTGCCTCAGTAGTTTCAGAACTGAGTGGCAGGAGGAACCACGCTGGACGTGTGCATAGAGGGGGTGGGTAGGGCTCCTGCCTAAAAGCTCTCAGCTCTAGAAAGTTCTGTATGTTTGTTCTGAGCAGGTGCATAGCCCATATGTGTAATTCACAGATGACCAATTGAAGAACCAGTTAAAGGTAAGCAACCTGTCTTCAGTAACAGTACTGGCTGCTGGGGTGGAGGGCAGGGCAGGCACAGCTAGAGATAACAATATGCAGAGCTATCAGGAGGGGGAAATCTGAGCCAGGGGACAAGACCACTCTTGACCCCATAATTTTCTGCTCCAAGAGGAGATTGTTTCAAAGAAAGGTAAACAGGCAAGTAACTTGACCAGCATCCTAAGTGCAATGCAGAGTTTGGATCTGAGCACAACACAAAACTACATTGAACCCACAGTTTTCTGCTCCAACAGAAACCAGGTTACAGAAAGGTAAACAGGCTAAGTAAAAAGAATAAAACAGTGAGGGATAGAGGGCTTCTGAGACACCAGGTTAAAACAATTAAAATAAGATTGAGCAGGGGACTTGATGGCCTTATAGGCTCCTTCCAACTCTACTATTCTATGATTCTATAAGGGGGAAATGAAGTATATTTTTAACATTTAGGGAGGGCAGGGGGTTCCCTAGCATCCACAATCAGTCCAGCAACCCCAAGCCGCCAGGTTAAAAAAAATTAAATTCTTAAACTTTAAAATAAAATAAAATGGTGATGGTAGGGGCTGCCCAGGCTGTTCCCTATATGATGGCTCACCCCTCCAATCTCCTTCTTGCATTAGGAATCCACCATACCTTTTCCATGAAGATACATATTAGCTTGGCTTCTTCTCACCGGTCTTGAATAGAACAGGAGACTGAAAAGTAAGCATGATCAAATTTGGTCACACTGAATTTCCCTGAAGAAGGTTCTACATATGTTGGAACTGGTTTATTTTTGTGGATTAAAACACCTCTTTTACTTTTTGGCATCCAGTGCCTAAGAGAATAGCTATGAAGATAACAGGCAAACATGCCTACTGAAAACATTTGAATTTAGTTGCCACCACAGAAAAGGGCCTCTGTCCAGTAGACACCTCCCTACATTCTGAAGATTGGATAAAAAGGCCTCCAAGACGATAGCTGAATTACCTGATACCACATTGGTCTTTTGACAGGCAATACAAATAGTAACAGACACTGCCAGGAAATCCACTTTTGTACTCCTGTCACATAGAGTTCAGATTTCTATGGGCTTGTAGTGTATTCTCTGTTCTTGGTAACTAAGGTGCAAGAAACAGGCCTTCCTAATTTGGTAGCTGCAGTACATAAGGCAGGGAATGTTGCTTGTGGATCACATGTCGCCCACTCCAGCCCTATGGGACTGAAACCAGAACAAGAGCCAGAGGAAAGCACTGGTTTGAAAGCTTTATCTGCAGTTTTCTTGTTTTTGTGTTTCATACTGTTTACCGCCCTGAATCTGATACAATGAAGGATGGTATAACAATGTTTTAAATAAACAAACCACTAATCCATTGTTTTCAATGAAGAATGCACAATTATTCCCTGATCATGGGCAATCTATAAATCACATTAAGTATTTCCATGTGCAGTACGGAAGAAGCTTTTTGCAGACGCACACAATGAGAAGGGTCCCCCTTTTGGGAAGGAGGGGTCAGGAGGCAAAGGGATCATTGACCTTAAACTGTGATGGGGCCTCCAGTAGAAGAACATGGATTTAAACTGGACAAAGTCAGTCAAAGCCCTTTATTCTCGCCAAAGGTGTTCAGTATGAAACCAGGAATGGGGATGTCGAACTGGGGCCAGGGGAAACACAGTAATCCTAGGTTGGGGGTGAGAATAGGTTGGGACAGTAGGGAAATTGGATTAAGTGCAGATGGCAGAGAGGAGTTGAAGGTAGCAGAGTCTGGGTGGTAATAATAAAGGAGATGAGGAACAATGCTTTTGGGGTAGAGAGAGGAAACAACATTCATAGATTCCAGGTTACAGAAGGAGTAAAGGAGAGAACAATTGGCAGGCAGTGGGCAATATTAGCAGCCCTGGAAGTAGCAACCTGAGTGGGGGATATAAATCTCTAAATACCTTACATAAAATGAAAAATTGGAAGACATAGGCTCCCTCTACAAGGATTCGCTTTTGCGCCCGGTTTGGCGATTATGCGCATTATCGCAGACGCGCATTTACTCCTAATCCCTCTGCACGGGAGGCGGCGAGAGGCGGCGAAGCACATTAATAGATGTCCAAAAAGCGCTTTACAAGAAGTTAATGCGCATAATCGCTTTTTCACACGGGGAAAATGCGCTTTAACGGCCGGAGCAAAATAAAACTCGCGATTTAACGCACATTCGAAAATGCGCATTATCGGGGAGATAACGCGCCTCTACGCCCGATTTGCGCTCCGTTCTTGTAGAGGTAAATTTTTTAATGAACCTTCAAAGCGCATTAAACCTCTCTTGTAGAGGCACCCATAATGTGAGGGGAAAACACAGGGAATTCCCTACGGGTCAAAGGACAATAGTTAGAGAAGATAAGATCACAGGGAGGAGAGAGTCCAAAGGTGGAGACCAAAATAGAAGGGGTGTGTGTGTAGGGTGTGAGTAGGATGTGTGTGTGAAAGAGATAGAGGTGTGGCGGAAGCGATGGGATACAGCAGCAGCAGGATTGGGAATGTTGTCAAAAAGCAAGCTAAGAGCTGAAGTCAGTTGTGGAATATGATAAAACAAATGGAGATTAGAATGGAATAAAGATGTTCAGAATGAATTTGGAAGGAGGAGAAGCAGCTAGATTGGGATAACAAGGGCTAGAACTGTCTGGCAGGAGGCCAAGTCTACTAGTATGGCTTTTGGCTTGGGGTGCAGGGGAGAAAGAGACACCTGTAAATAGCACCACAAGTGCCAGAGGGATAAAAAGCCAAGAGCAAGGGGGTAGAAAAAAGGATGCTTAATATAAAAGAGTTCCAATGTGTTTCGGACCCTCAGGTTCTTGTCAGAACGCAATGGCTTTCATTCACTCTGCATCCCCAGTCTGTCCTATGCCATGTTTTCCCTTTTTGTTGGCTTTGGATTCCTGTGGTTGTGATCAGCTGGGCACCAGAGGTCTTGGAGACAAGTGGCAGAAGGCTGAGAGAAAGACTAAGGGCAAAAATAGCACAGATGAGCAAGAGAATAAGGATGGGTGCAGAGCACAGGGAAAAAAAGATGGATTGGGTTGAAATGGAAGTGGAACTATTCTGCACTAGCAGTTCACTTCAAATGTGGGTGATAATGTGAATCCTGTATTAATTGTGGAGCAGGGTGGGATGGGTGGGTTGAAAGCCTTTATAAAACAATACACACATGTGAGAAGAGCACAGGAGGATAAAACTATATTCCTTTATGTTTCTGAAAAGATAATTTGTACAAGGATTCACCAGGAAAAAACATTCATTCTCAAGGTATATAGTCTAATATGCCTTTCATTATTAATATGGTATGTCAAGAATGCAGCTTAGTGAACAAGATTTTCAGCCTGGCTGAGAACAATTTCTTAAATCTAGAATAAATCACTCAACCATTTAATCACTTTTCAAAAGAAGCATAGCTTCAGATTTGATTTTAATCTTAGGAATGCAAAAAGGTCAAGATTTTTTTTTTAAAAAAACCCTACTCTTTCAATTAGTCAAATTTCCTCAAAAGTTATTTTCCAGACATTTTAATAGGATGTAATTTTCATCCTGAATTGATCTCTTCAGCTTGGTTTGGTTTTCAACCAATTTGAGTTGATTTATTTGGCTATTTTTCTATTATAGGCTGGAAGGAAGGCATGGACATTCTCTACTACACAACTGCATTCATTTTATTGGGGTTGAAGCTAATGCTTGAATTTTGGAAAGCTAGATAAAACTGAAAACAAAGGGTCTTGTGGCACCTTAAAGACTAACGCATCAGCTTTCATAGAATAGAATCCACTTCATCAAATGGGTTTCTCTTCATATGAAGAGACTGATACCACTGTGAACATAATTGAGGTAGATGACATGGTAATCTGTATCAGATGGCTTAATGGTTATTGGACCAGTACTGAAGAGAGTTGCAGCGATGGTAACATAGACCAAAGCAGTTATAATAGTTACAGTTATCAATGTGGCCTGAAAGATGAAAGATACTGGCATTGAATAGCCTTAAAACAAAAATGTCAGTATAGCTGAGGCTGGTCTTAAGGAAACCAGTGGTGGAGGTACCCCTGGGTGAACAGGGAGATGGGTCAGAAACTGTAACTGACAAATAGGGCTTGTAGTGTTAAGAAGGAAGTCCTGGTAAGGCAGGTGATTAAAATAAGAGCATCTTTCTGGGAAATAAGACAGAGAGTGGAAATTTTAAAAAGTGAAGCAAGTACCACTTTGAGCTGATGTTGAAGCCAAAAGATTATCTATCTCAAATCAGAGTGCAGGATTCTCTTGACATCCTGGGAAGATGTTAACAGAATCCTGGGAGGGTACCTTAAAGCTGAACAAAGCCTTGGTGTCCAGATGCATTTGGTGGCGTTAACTACATAGCACCAACACACAACCGAAGTATGTTAGATTACAAGATTTGCTATACTGAGAAAATGCATGGAAAATTGTACTAATTCCAGAAGACTGACCCCTGCTCAAGCCTGCTTCCAGATGGATGGCTCCTAGTTCTACCAATCAGAAGACATTGTGCAGCTATTCTGCCTTTCTGTCAACAGTTTTTTTGGTGATAAGAAAAAAGTTGTAATATGTAATGGAAAAGGCAATACTACAGGAAGGCAATAATGGGTACTTTCAGATGGAGGGCTCCAAACACTACCAATAAGAAGGCACGGTACAGCTATTCTGCCTTTTCTTTCTTAATGGATTTTCTGTGCTAAGAGAAAAGGTAGAAGAAATGATGGGAGAACATGGGAGGGTAAAGAGGGATTATGACGTCTGGATGCCCCATACATTTTCACGAACGAGGTAGGGAGATTACCCAATAAAAGCCTCATCATGAAGCAGAAACTACCAGAGGCCTGAGTGGCTGTGTTCATCTGTTGTGGCAAAACCAACAGTTTTGTGACACTTTTAACAAATTTGTTATGGCATAAATCAGGTTAGCAATCTGGTGCTGCTCCTCCACTCCCCCAACAGATGTTTTGAATTGCAACTTCCAGCAGCCCTGGCTACCATAGCCAACAGTCAGAGATTTATTTAATTTATATCCTGTCTTTCTGCCCAAAGCGGCTAACAAAACAGATTAGAAACAAAACCTTAATTAACACAAGACAAAAAACAAATAAAAAGCAATAAAAAATAAAAAGCGCCAACAACATTGGGAGTTGTAGCCCAAAACTGGCTTACCTGCCTCTGTCATAAATTTTCATTGGCTAGAGTCCACAACATCTGTTTTGACCATTGGTTCAGCTGCTTCCTTCCTTCCTTTTGTTTTTTCCTTCCATGCAGCTGCTTGTTGGCACCTGTCTGAAAAGGCCAGTGATGGCTGTGACGTGCTTATAACCGGCCTTATTCCCAGGTAACATTTAATGGCCTGGTTCGTAGAGTATGGTTTGTCAACGAATCATGGGTTGTTGTTAGATGTGAACTTTGCACTATGTTTTAACTATGTTAACCACAAACAACCTTGGAAGAGAAGCCATGGTTTGTGATCTCTGGCTTGTTTGTGGCTAACAACTTATAGTTAAACCAAAGCACAGAGTTTGCATCTAACAACAGCCCATGATTTAACAATTTGCAATTCAATGAAAACCCATAGTCAGAGCTGTCACTGTGTGCGAACCAGGCCTTTGACTTGCTTTGGTTGATTTTTATCTCACCTTTGCTTCCAGAAGGATGCTCAAAGTGCCTTACACAAAATAATACAATGCAAGAGTTTTCCCCATCCGTAGCTCTGTGTGACAGAACACATGCTTTGCATGTAGAAGGTCCCAGATTCCATCCCCAGGTTCTCCAGGTAGGGCAAAGAAAAGAATCCTGCCTGAAACGCTGGAGAACCGCTGCCAGTCAGTGTCGACAATACTGGGCTAGATGGACCAATGGTCTGACTCAGTATAAAGCAGCTTCCTATGGTGCTTTCCAGATGGGTGGGACTGCAACGCCTATCATTCCCAACCCAACACATCCGGAAAGTGCCAGGATGGGGAAGGCTGCAATACGATATAATTGGGGCTGCTTCTACCCGCCTCAGTCACATCCCTCTGCCCACATCCTTGGAGGCGCCTGTCGCCGTCCTAGAGCCGGGCCTTTCTCGTCCTCCGCCTCCAGAGCACCGCACATGCGCCTTGCCGTGCCTGCTCCCTCCCTTCCTTTGGGAAGGCGGGCGGACGCGTTCCTGCCCCTGTGCTGTGTGGAGCGTTGGTGCCTGCGCCTTGGCCGGCGAGCCGGCGCATGCGCCTGAGCCGGCTCTGGAGAAAGGTTTAGGAGTTGTGCGGTGAGGGAAGGGCGGCGTTCGGAGGCTGTTTCCTCTTTCGGAGGCCCCCGGTGGCGGACGGAGCCGGGCCGAGGCGGCGGCGGGATGGTCATGGCGTACTTCGTGGAGAGTTTCTGGGTAGGGCGCTGTTTTTGTTCGGAGCCCCCTTCCTTTCCTCCGCTGCCCCCCGCAGGGCTGGCTTGTGTCACGCACAATAGAAGGGAAGGAAATGTGAAGGGACGAGGGGAGACGGGGCAGGAGGACGAGCTGGAGCCGACGGCGTCCCTTCCCAGCTCCTGCGCCAGCGTCGGGGCAGGGCTCGGGCCTGCCGTTGTGGCGGTTGCTGCGGCGGGGAAGGCGCCGGTTAGGCTCCGGAGTTCCTTTCTTCGCCGCGGGCAGCGACCAGAGTTAAGGCGGCCGCCCCTGAGGCCAGTGCCTGTTGCTTTGGGCGAGCGAGACAGGCGTCTGTCTGTCTATCCCGGGGGTTTGGGCAGCTGCGCGGACGGTGCCTCGTTCCTAGGCCAGTATCCTTGTGTGGTTCCTGCCCCGAGGGTGCTTTGAGCTCCTGTCCTGGGTGAGGAGGAACCAGAGCACCTGCTCCAGCGGCGTCCTCGTAAGCGCCACTTCGCGCACAGAAGGGTGGTTTTGGGGAGCTTCAGAAGCGACCGGTCCTGAGGGGAGCGCCTCGCACGTTGGCGGAAGGACGGGGCAAGGTTGGATGGGATTGTTTACTTTCCCTCTCCATTACTCTCGGTGTCAAAACCCTAGAAACTAGAGCTTCGCTCAGTGGAAGTTTGCTCAAGATCTTCCCTCCCTCTTGTCTCTCTTGCTAAATGCCACTGGTGGGTTTTTTTTAGCGACTTCTGGAATCCCAAACTACTCCGTAGTTGTGCTTTTAGACCTTTAAACAAGGTATCTTTCTTTATAACATATACATTTCTTATGCATCTATAAAGAAAGCAATAAAATAAATAAAACGAAGTATTGTTTGTAATAACAATCTCAAGTCGCAATCTGAACACTGATTTTATGTATATGAGTTATTCTGGTCTTGAGTTACATTTTAGAAACTATTGTGGTGTTTTAATAGTAAATAAAACCAAAGTGGTCAGTAATTGTAGTGCAAAACCAGGAACTTAAAAACAACAACCCTGTCTTGTGCATGTATTCTTGACTACACTCCATGACTTTTGTGTGCATGCTATCCATGCACACAAAACCTCATACAAAGACATACACTTCGCTCTCTTCCCCATCTATCCCACTTCAAAATTCAGAAGGAAAACAAGGTAGCCTTTAGTATACCTTAATTTAAAATAGCATGAACAGGCTGCAAATAGAACCATTAAAGTTGGCTTAGTGTTAACTGCAATCTGAAAGCTGTGTTCCATATTGAGTTTCTAAGAATTCCCATGCAATCTTGATTTGTCCAAACTGGATTTGCTTTTCTTTGAAAACTTAAGAGTCCTAACAAAGATCGGTTTTGAAATTTTGTGAAGTAGTACAGAATTAATTGAGACTGCAGCCGGGGAGTAGGGACTTATTTCTGAACAGACATGTATATTGTTGCACTGCAAGTAGTGGAAGTCAAAGAGCTTTTAAGCTTTTATTATCCCTAAGGTCTACATGTAGATAGTCATGTTTTCTAAACTCCCTAAATCATCTTTCTTGCATAGTGATGAATTGTAGACATTCTGAATTTTACATTACAGTTGTTTACTCAGAAGTCAGTCCCACACCATAGTAAGTGCGTATAAGAATGCAGCCATAGTGATTTTCAGATGTTTGGGCTATTGATGTAAGAACTGTGATCAGGGCTGCTGCTGTCAAGATCAGCCAAAAGGTTGACCTGTGGCTTTTTTGAAGCACTGGCTGTATTTAGAAAGACACCTTTTAGAAGAGAAAATAGCTTTATTAGATGTTAGTATGACAGTTTGGTGGCAATTCTACAAATATTCCTATGTTCAAGTGGTGATTAACTACTCCCAGGATCTAGGTCTTGTAAAAGCTGAAATGGAAACATCCTATTTACCCATCTCCATTGGCTATGATTCTATGTGATGAAAATGGACAGTTTTGTTCCTGTATTTTTCTGTTTTATTTTGTTTAGTTTTGGGGGTTAGGGAAAGAACTATGGAACTATGTGTCAGTCACTTCTGTAGAAGGATATTTATACCTATATCTCTGCATACTATCAGTAAGGTATGCTAATACATTAATGGTTAGAAGAAATCCCAAGGCAGGTTTCACTGGAATTAACTTCAAGGTAGTATATGCTGTTAAGCTTGACAAACTCACATTTTGATGTGACTTGAGGGCCAAATTACGTACAAAGGCACATCATGAAAATGACATGCAGCCGAATGTATGAACTGACTCCAGTGAAAAATCTTCTGTGAAATGGATGTGGGGTGAAGATTTTTCTGTAACTGAAAATGCATGTTTATTTTATTATGATTTATTATTACATTTTTTATCCTACCTTATTTCCTCCTCTCCATTTTATCCTCACAACAACCTTGTGAGGTAGGTTAGACTGGCCCAAAATCTCTCAGTAATCTTCAAGGCTGAGAGAGGATTAGAACACGGGTCTCCTGAGTCCCAGTCCAACATTCTAACTACTATAGGCTTTTTCCATGGAAAATGTTTCCATTAATGCGTTATCCACTCTAATATAGTGAATGCAAGTGGTTGAGAGCTTATCAGTTTTTAAGTGAAACAGAGCTACCCAGAAACAAGGTAGTAGTTTTTGATTACTTGGGTGCCACCCTAGGTATACAGACTTGTTTATTGTTTTTATTTATAGACATGAAACCTTTACACTTTAAATACAGGAGATATGAAGAAGAGAGGGAAAACACAAAGGGAAGGAAATAGGTTTACTCTTTGTTTTGGACTGGATAATGAAAAAAATGACAAAATGTTAATAACTACTCAAAAAACTGACAGGAAATTGTGAACTTACAGAATGCAGAATGCCTGTGCGTACAGAATGCCTGTAACCAGAAGTCAGGTCATCTGTTAATCTATCATTCAAGTCTATGTCTGACAACAGTTTATGACAGAGAATGCTCATGTGTCAGTTGAAAAGAAAAAAAGAAAAGAGAGAAAAGAAATGGAGAGCAAAGGAGGGAGTTGACCTGCTCAGCCCCTGATAGCTTATAGTAAGTATACTGGAAGAAGAGATTAGGGTTGAAGAGATCCTTTCCCATTTCCAGAACTACTTTTCCCTGCTTGGTGCTGTACTATGTAGAACTGTCTGCAAGAGATGTGGGGAAGAAACACCTGAAATTTATCCCAACCAAACTCTGAACAGTTACTACAAGGCTCCTATTCCAAGACACTCCTTTTGGGGGCTGGGTTACACTTGAGACTTTTGCTGGTTCTGCTTGTTCATTCTGTTGGTCAGTTTCAAGGTTGTAAGTAACTATTTTTGCGATTCCCTGGAAGTATATATCTTTGGGCTCGGATCCAGACTTTGCTCTTGCTGGCAGCATTGTTTACCGGTTCGCTCTTGCTCCTTCAGCCCTTTGCACCCTCCAAAAAGCTTAGGGGAACCCTTTGGAATAGTGTTGGAAGTGGTATTGAGTGTTGCAGAGAGAAAATGACTACAGTCATCCCCCCCCCCCCCTCCCCACCAGAATTCTTCTGGATCAAAAACCTATGGATCGAATGAGCCTTTCCATTTGCGGAAATTGAAGTTTGGGTCCAGTCCATTAGATTTCCCTCTCTTTCCCTCTGTCAGTTTATTTGTAGGAAGTTGTGGGATATATGCAGTGATGTGGGTCAGAAAACTCTTTGCAAAATATTCCATTGCTTAATTGTTCTGTGGGGGGGAAATCTGTTTTATAAGTTTGTTAGTAACAATTAATGGATGCCAATTGAAAATACAGTATTTGGTAAGCTTGGGAGTTCCAAGTTGTAATTAATGTTTTTCAGGTGATTATTCTTATCAAGTATATGAGAGAATGCATTTATGTCTTTGGAATACATCTATGTCTCAGTGTGAAACGGAACTAATATGTAGTAGCAGCGAAACTGAAGGTGACCCAATAACCGCCCAGAGAGCTTAGGCTATGGGGCAAGATATAAATAGAATAAATAATATAATAATAAAATAATAATAACTTTAGTGGAAGAGGGTTGAACTCTGTTGAAATAGATGAGTGGTTGTCAGCCTATCATGATAAAATTGATTAGTGTGTCAACAGTTTTATTACCTTTTTCACTTAAACTATGTATGGGAATTCCATATTACGAACTTTAAACTTTTACAAGCATTCTTATAAAATGTCTACATAACATTTTAATCGTATTAAGTGTGCTTTAATTTTTCCCTTCAGATATTTCAGGTCAAATGCTTGGAGTGCATTGCGACAAAAAGTTAACATGGGATACTTCATTGTTACTAAATAAAAGTAAAATAACTTGCTAAATTAGATCAGACTTTAAAGCAATCCAAACTGATTTTTTTCTGATGCAAATGACCCTTGCAAATTAACCTAATTTGCAAAGGATTTTTTTCCAATTAAGTATTTTTTGGAAAACCCAAATTGCTGAAGGTATGGTAAAATCTAAAGTGTGCATAATCCAAACCAAAAATCAACTTATAAATTCACCTTATTGCAGTAAGTCATACCAAACCCAAAATTAAAATTCTAACTCTGGTGATAGTAATAACAAAACTAAAACTGTGCTTGCATGAAACCACAAGTATGCTTTATTGATCTCCCCACCCCCTCCCCATGACTAAATATTTCAGTTCAGTCTTCCTTTTGCTATTAGTTAGATACAGTTTTGAAATACATGCATGGCACATAAAATGAACACACTTTAGTTTTGTTTATCAATTATGTTAAATCAGATCCCATTTGATTTAGGATATTAGAAAATTTTCCTGTTTCCAAAAAACTGGTAAGGGTTAGTTAGGGTTTTTTAAAAACCTATAATGCCTTATATGATGCTGTTAGACTGTACCATTTGAAAATTTAAGTAGGGGTTTATGTGTTTGAATGCTTTCCTATATAAAGCATTTTTCCTAATGTACTAGTTTTGTATACACAAGGATATTTTAATATGGAAGAGCATTCAAACATGATATGAAATATGCAGTACATGAAAAGATATACTATGTGTGTTTTGATTCACATTCACAAATTTGAATCATCATTTGATGTTGCAGTCATCAAGCGATAAACATCTCTACATGTGAACCACTTCATAGTTTGTAATAGCTTGCATAATTCTAGATAGGTAACTTTTCATTCTCTTCCATAGGGTCTTTCAGATTTAGAAATAAATAATCACCAGAATGGCACTGAGAAAGAATTAGATAACTTCTAGTTTGACAGATTATGGGAATGCCTGGGACATAGTATATCTTGAGTTCAGCAAAACATTTAACAAAGTCCCCCATGATATACTTGTTGAGAAGATGGTAAAATGTGGGCTAGATGATAGGTGGATCCATAGCTTGTTAAACAACTGTACTGGACTGTATGTCAGCCTGGTGGAAGGACTTGAGTGGCATGCCACAGGGCTCTGTCCTAGGCCCTGTGCTGTTCAACATTTTTGTAAATGACTTGGATGAGAGTATAGAGGCTTTTAAAATTGGCAGATGACAACAAAGCTTGAAGAGATACCTAACACCATAGAAGATAGTTTTGAATTTTGATTCTGTCTTGAGAGCTGGAATGCTGGGTTGAAACCAACAAGATGACATTCAACATAAATAAATGTAAAGTGTGGCATTTAGGTACATTAAAAAAAAATCAAAAGTGCAAATATAGGATGGGGAAGAGCTAGCCTGGCAGGAGTACATGAGAAAAGGATCTAGTTGTCTTAAGTAATCACAAGTTGCACATGAGTTGGCCATGCACTGCAGCTGCTTAAAATACTTATGTAATCTTAGTGTTTATTAACATAAGTATGGTATCCAGATCATGATAATAGTTTCACTCTGTGCTGATCAGGCCACATCTGGAGTACCGTGTTCACTACTTGGTGCCACATTTTAAAACGGACATTTATAAAAGTTTGTCCAGAAGAAGGTGATCAGGATGGAATTCATGGAAAAGTAGGATGTGAGGCAATGTGTTTAAATTATGTATTATGTTGACATTGTCACAGATTATGCCATTCTGTGGCATATTGTACTTAGGAATACTGTGGTATAGGCAAGATAACCCAGCACTAAACCCAACCCAGATACCATTTCTGATAACATTACAGTGATTGTGATCCACCATGATGTCTGATTTAATAGGCAGCCAACCCAATGCATGCAAATTGTGTGACTTGCTTATTCATTGTTGGTTGGCTCTGCTGTGCAACTGACATGTATACAAGCCTGTTCAGGCAAAATCTAAATAGCAAATTCCCTAGTAGACAGTTCATTCATATCCAGCTCATTCTTCCTGGATAGTTTTTTTCCAAGGAAAACTTGTAGACCAAGAGTGGCTAACCTTTTTTCAGCCTGAAGACTGAATTCCATTCCAGAAAAGGTCTTGGGGGTGTACTCCAATGGTAGACAGGATCAAAGGCAAACGTGGGTGGTTGAAAGATGTCTAATCAGAGTAAGCATGAGCAGCATGTATACTCACAAATAAACAAGTCGGTCTCAAATATCAAACCTACACATGTATACTTAGAAGTAAACATGTGATCATGCCTGCTAACAAGTAAGTGGAGCAAGCCCCTGCAGGACAAAGACTGAATCACTCAGCACAGCAGCTTCCTTCCCTGGTCCTGATCCCACTGCCCCACACGTAAAAGCTCTTATCTCAGTGAGCAGCAGGTTAGATATAAGAGCTTCCCCCTGCTAAGCACTGAGAAAGGAATGCTTGATGATGATGATGATTATTATATTAGCTTGATTATTATGGGCAATAGATTCCCATCCCTGCTATAGATGAATTAGAGAGTATATAAGAGCATCCTGGCTAAAAGCAATAGGTTGTCCTACATGACCTTCCCACTACATTGTAAGTTTTCCTTTCACTTTTATTCCAATATTTTTTCAGATACAACTTGTGTATTGTTTGTCCGTGTACTGCTCCAAATGGATAACATATTCTCCTTAGCTTTTTGACATGGACGTTAGATTTTATATAAACACATGATTAACTTTGTTTATCATTTATCCAACAAAGCGGCCTACCTGCTATGGTACATGAATATATAAAATGCTCATTTACAGTGCAATCCTAAGCATGTTTAGACAGAAAAACGTCCCACAATTCTCAGCATACGCTAGTCGTTAATACTGACTGAGGCATGCTGTGAGTTGTAGGACTTTTTCTGTCTAAACATGCATAAAATTGTACCTTTTAATTGTTTCAATTTTGGAAGCTAACTTTTACTTCATAGTTTTCGTACTTTATAAAATGAAATGAATGAAACTTATTTACTGAGCATTGTAAACATGATTTACAATGGGGAGAAAGCTATCAATGACTGCTAGGTCTGCTGGCTATGTGCTACCTCTAGTATCCGAGGCAATAAGCCTGTATGCACCGGTTGCTGGGGAACGTAGGTGGGAGGGTACTGTTGCATCGTATCCTGCTTTGTTGGTCCCGGGCCAACAGCTGGTTGGTCACTGTGTGAACAGAGTGCTGGAGTAGATGGACCCTCAGTTTGATCCAGCATGGCACTTCTTATGTTCTTATTTGAAATAATAATAATAATAATAATAATAATAATAATAATTAATAATAATAATAATAATAATAAATTTATTTCTTACTTGCCTCTCCCTCTGGATCGAGGCGGGGTACAACAACAAATACAAAACACCGTAAAATGCATATAACGAATTAAAAGCATATATTCATATAGGGAGATGCTTTGCTTTTTACTTTAAGCTTTCTGCTCCGTTCCAAGATAATTGATTTATAATCATTTGTAAAATCCCAACTAATTTAGTGTTTTGAGACCTTTAGACAGCTGCTGCTTGCTCTCCTGTAAAGGGCTCTTCATATATTTCTTCTATAGGTGTACACCTAAAAGATGTAAAACCATAAATTTGACACATATTTACAGATATACGTATTTATTTATTTATTTCTAGGCTTCCTGAAAATTTATTAAGCCTTGGTTTATGTATATGAGCATGTGGCAAGTCTGAATGTAACCTTCGCTTTTCCTTCTGCAGTACAGCTTTAGCTGTCAAGCTTTATTTTGCTTCCTTCTCAAAGTTCCACCAAACCTCTTCCCCGTGTTACCATGTCTGAGATGCAATACACTGTATAGGTTCATGCAATGAACTTGAGCTGGCCCAGTGGATTTTTGAAAAAGTTATTATTAATAATAATAATAATGATAATAATAATAGACAGAGGAGGATGTCATACTGGCGGAAGTCATTTCCTTGATGGTAATTTCCCTGTTCCCTCCACTCCAAGCAGCTCCCAGAGCCCCACAAAAATGCTAAACAGAGGATTGCAGAACCCTCCTGAATTGGGTGTACTGTGGCATGAGAGGCTAAGAGGGAAGGGGGATCCCAGAAAATGTGTGGAGGTATATTTCAGTTGTTTGGGCAGGCACTTCCCTGTTTTTCAAGGATCCCCCTTCCCCATCACAGGCCACCACTATTCAGGAGCGTCTCCTGACTCTCTGGGTAGCATTTTGAGGCTGCCAGGGGAAGTGGGGTCAATGTGGCATAGGAATGTGGCTCAACAAGTCTAAAGCCTACTTGAGCTCATAGAAGAATGTTTGTGTGTTTTTTAGAATCCTATACTTCTTTGGCAGAACTGCTGTACTTTGATACTAGAGGGAAGGGGGCTGGTTGGACTGTCCTTAGGTGGCAGAGCAAAATGCCACAGCTAAGAAATCATAGGCTTTTAAAATAGTTTTAAATTTACATAGTTATAAGGATAGAAACTTAAAGTGGATTTTGAGAAAATGTGTTCAAGGTTGCCACTGAAGTCAGTTGAGTTTCACAAGTCCTGTGATAACCAATAAAATTTGCTAAACAGATACTTTATCATACATAGTGCAGACTATTTATTGATTTATTAAAACATTTGTATCTCGCCCTCTAGCATTAAGAGCTTAGGGTAGCGTACAGATAAAATAAATTCAATAGTATGAAACAATAAATAATGTACACAGCTGAAAAACATATTAAACCATTCTCAAGCTATATAACCAGTAGAAAATTTAAAAGCTATAAATACAATTAAAACTAGCTTTAGGCAAATTTAGCCCTCAAAGTCTTTGATTAAAAGCCATGTTTTAATTTGGCGCTGAAACAAAACCAGCTTTGGTGCCAGTTAGGCCTCCAAGGGGAGGGCATTCCACAACCAGAGTGCCACAGCAGAGAAAGCTGTTGTCTGTTGATTACGAAGATGTATAAAACTGCTATCTCAAGTGTCAGTCATATTTTTATGCAACATTACTTCTACATGGCAATTCATTTGCTTGCCTGTTTTCAGAAAACCTGTTGTACAATACTCATTTTTTGGGTTTGTTTTAGAGATCTATTCATTATTATTTTTTTAAAAAAGGATTTTTTGTGACAAAATGTTATAAAGGATTCCTAATTTTTGTTCACCTATCTGCCTTATGGAATTTTGTGTGCATGTTGTGAGGAATCTTAGTATGACTGACTACTATGTGGACTCTCATGGCTCTTCTGTAGGGTTAGTTTGTAATGTTTGTGACAATTCGAGTTGGTGACTTCAAGTCCTATCCTCATCCGTGGTAAGTTGATTTATGTATGTATTTAGTGGAAAGAAACTACAGACTTATTTAGTATTCCACTATAAATAACTAGCTATAATATGGCTTATGCCAAGTAGTATCTAAACACAGTGGCCACGTTCCACAATGGTTAAGCTAGAAAGCTGAGCCATGTTCAGTGAGCCATGTTCAGAAGACACCTTAAACCACAGCTTTAACCTCAGTGAATAAAGTAAAAAACTTCTGAACATGGCCCGGATTTCTGGCTTAACCACTGTGGTTAAAGCCATGGTTTCAGGTGTCTTCTGAACAGGGCCAGTGAAAATTTGCCTGTGAATTAATCTGTTGTAGTCTAGGCAACATAGCAAGGTAACTATTCTGTTAGACTCATACTAACATAATATGTGTCATTGCTTTAATTTATAACACTCCTGAAGATCAGTGTGTATGATTCACTTCTGGTGTTTCATGTTTTCAAAGACCATATAGACCTGTACTTGATGGGAGAGTGGTTTACCATATCATCAGACAATAATTACTGTTTACAGTAACACTTATGCTTCATTCATCTGGCTGGGACATAAATATTTAGGGGTAAATTGAATGTTATGTGATCAGATGTCTGCTTGGAGAACAGTAATTTCCATTCCCCTCCTCATCCCTACAGGCTCCCCCTGCCAAATCTGTTCTGGAGAGTCCCTCAACCCTCCGCATTGTATGGGTGGCTTATTAGGAGGGGGAAGTCAATCTGCTACTGGCGTTCTGCTGGCAGAAAGATACAGTTATATACAATCCTTAATAACTAACATTGGCTTGTGAAGTTTGATGGCAGGGGTGACAAGGCAATTTTCATGGGAGGTGTATGGTATGGGCCAGCCATAATTTTCAAAATGGACCTGTCCTACTCTCCCAATTGTAGACATCCTAGGACAAGAGAAGACAGTAAGGAATGCTTCCAACCTCCTAAGCCAGGAGAGATCCCCAGAGAACCATCAGAATCAAAGGAGTCAGGGGACAACCTAATGCGATTCCTTTGGTTAGAGCCAAGATTTTCTGGGAGGTGGGGATTAGGAGTGAAACATTGAATACATATTGGCACTGACCTGTCTTCCACAAACCTGGAGCTGTTTTTCACAGGAAGGAGGAAACATTTTGGCTTTATCATGGTATGTGTCTTGGTTGAGGTTGGGCCATCCAATGTGGCTTGGTGAGCTGTTTTTACCCTGGAAGCAACGTTATGCCTAAATGCAGCATTTCCCTTTTCCCCATAATAGAGAATGCTAGTCAGTCACTTATTTCAGAGAAACTAAAGGGGTGCCTACAGAGAAACAGTTGAGGTGGGGATTAAAAGTCTTCGTTCCCCTGATGACTCCAGAATACTGTCTGCTTCTCTATAGTCTGATCCTGAGTTCTGTTTCATGGCCCCTAGTGAGTCTTGGGATGTTGGAAAATGTTGGGTGCCTTGTTTATTCAGAGTTATAGATTACACATGGCAAAATTGTGTTGTGGGTTCCATTGATATCTTCACAATGAGAGGGGAGTGCTCCCATTCAGGACCTCAGCCAGCTAGGAACAGAAGCCATGCCATTTGGAGGTTTTGCAGGAGAAGGGAATGGAAAAAGGACACCTTGTTTTCTCTGCCCTATGCTGTGCTGTATAGCACTATAGGGGCCAAATTTGGGCCTGTCTTCCAATCTGGAGCCTGGAGCCTAGAGCTATATTTTAGAGAGTGAGAAAGGGAAAATGTGTTCTTTTTCCTTTCCTTCCCCTGAAACATCTCCATAAAGCACAAAAGTTAATTTGTTAACCAGTCATAACTCCAACCTTATTCTCCTTTACCCCCTGGCTACTCACTGTAAAACTATTAGTGACTCAAGCAGGCCAATTTCCCCTCTCCCCCTGCCCTCTATTTTCCTTTATTCTCTGTCTCAGCTGCCATCCTAACATTTTGTGTCTAAACTGTTTTCAGCCATATGTTAAACTGATAAACTCTCTCAGCCTATCAAACTTCTTGTTTCTTTTACTCTTTTTCCTCAAGTCCCAGGATGGAAAATGAGAACTACCTATAGAATTCAATGGTGAAACCTGGGAATTTAGCTTTTCCTCCCCACTTCACCCCCTACAACAATATCTAATAGGAAAGGCAGGAGTCTCAATCTTTGGCATTCAGAAGTTCCAGCTCCAGACAATGAGATGAGTTACTCTAGTATTGTCTTATTCTATGATTTCAGCCCTAGAAACAGTGATGGGTTTTGTCAGAAAATTCGGAATTGAAAATTTTTAAAACCCTAAATTTGACATCTGATTTAGCATGCTTTTTGGTTTATCTTTAATTAAACACTTTTAAATGCCATCTTAATTTTGAGTAAATAACTGAGAGGTTTTTCTCATATTCAGAAGTAGTTGAACTGATCAGAAAAATCTACTTACTAGGATAAGTATGGTAAGAGGACCTCCCTACTCTGGCAACAGGGGTGGAATTTGATCTTCCGTTGATCTGCAACACCTTTGCAGTAACTTAGTTCTAACATTTAAAACTATTTCCTTACAATTCAAGCTGGTAAATAATAAAAATAAAGAGATATAAAAGAGTGTGCCAAGTATCTAACAGAAGCTGGATGCTTTCTCCCCTTTTCTTTGATGGCATTCCTACTTCAGACTAGCAGTTTAAGTAGTAATACTAATTTGCAAGATTGTCTGCATTTCTAAAGAAATGCTCAAGCTTTATAAGTTGAATGTATGCATGTTTACTCAGAGGTAAGCACTATTTCATGGGATGTCCCTAGGATCTAGTATTATAAGAGAGGGAGAAAAAGGTCTCTTTATCCACTTCCTCGGTAGCATGCATAATTTTGTATACCTCTATCATATCTCCCCTTAGATTAATTTTTCTAGGCGAAACAGTCCCAGATGTTGTAACCTTTTTTCATAGGGAAGCTGCTCCACTTCCTTGATAATTTTGGTTGCCCTTTTCATTTATCCAAGGGCCTTTACTCAATATCAAAGTACTTCCTCAGGAGTGAAACCTTATAAATCAGAATTGTGCAAAAAGCGCAGGCAGAGCAAAGTTCTTTCCTTACATGAAAGATCGCATACAAGAAAAACATTGTTTCAATTCACACAACCTCCACCAACTTCCAAGATTCTTTTCAAGAGTGAAGACTACGTATTTCTTAGCAACATGAAACTATTGTTTGTTTTATATCAGAGGTGATGATTGGTTGGCTCATTCCCCAGGAAACTGAAATATAATCTATGGATGTATATGTAATAAACCGTGGTGAGAAGTAGGTAATGTCTTGCTGTCCTCAACAGACTCCATGTATTGCTGCTTGGTTTTATCCTGCTCGTGTTGTTATATTGGATTTTTATGCTACGTTTTTATACTGTTGTTTTATATTTTGAATAATTGTTATGGTTTTAATTTTTGTAAACTGCCCAGAGAGCTTTGGCCATTGGGCGGTGTAAAAATGCAATAATAAATAAATAAATAACATCTTTTCCAACTCTAAAATATCCTTCTTTGAGGTATGGTAACCAGAACCATACACAATATTTTGGGTGGTTGCACCATAAGATTTGTATAAGGCAGTGTAATATTGGCATTAGATATCATGTTAGAATTATATCTAATGAAGTAATTAAAAAAATATAGAAGAGGAATCAATTTGTGTAAGAAACATTCATGCTAGTGATAAGTAAGCCACAAAGAACTTTAAATTAATGGACATTGTTCAAGTCCCATCTTTGTCATAGAGCTTCTGTGTGGTCTTTTGGCAAGTTTTTGTTTCTCAGCTTCAGTTCTTTCCCCGTAAAAATAAATAGTGGGGGCTCTGGCGGGAAACGTAAATGCAATTTAAATAGTTGGGTGTGTTCATGAATCTATTACAGGACATTCTTACATGTGTATTAACTTATAGAAACGTTTCCATAAAGGGGGGACTTTAATGAGGGTGCTTTATCAGGGTCCAAGGGTCCTTACTTTCAATTATGAAAACAAATTTGAAATAACACTTCACACAAATTTGTTAAATATTACCTTTCATAGTGAATGTAAAATAGATTCATCATGCAGTTTCTTTGAGACAATGTGGGAATATTATTAATGGGCTGCAAACTCCTTGAAACATGCTTAGTTATAAGATTCCTTTTTGGTAACTGAAAAAAGATCAAGCTTAAAGTATTTCTACTATATTTTGGCTTTGAGATTAGAGGAAAAAGGAAAAATTTAATTATTATTATTTCAAGTCTAGGCAAATGCTATTCATTGCTAAAGGATTATTTTAAAGAAAAGTTAAAGAGTTATGATCAAAAGAAAGCACGGTGTTCACTCACATAGGATTGTATCAAAAAACGCATGAGCAGAAGGAGTTCACTCATTAGCACTATCTCGCAACTTGTTGCACAAACACTAGTGGAAAACTTTATGCAACAAGATCTGGAGCTGTGTCACCCTAGGCTGGTGACTAATGTCTGTACAATGGGATTATGGAGCTACTTGAAGCAAGCCCTAATGCAGGGCTGGGGAAAATGCGCTCCCTGCAGACTTTCGGTGGACAGCAACAATAGCTAAATTTGTAGTTCTCTGTAGCAGTTCGCAATTGAAAATCAGTAGCAAATCAGCATTTATTTATTTTTTGCATCTGCCACTGGTGGCTCCCGAAGTTGTGCACCCTGATCCTAATGGCTGTGGTGCACTTAGTTGCACATTGCAAAGTATTTACAGCATCTGGTGAACCCCCCCCCCCCCCAGCTACTTTAAATTCCCAAAGGCAAACAAATCTTACTTTCCAATAGGGAACTCTTTGTGTTCCAGCTTTTGGGGCTTGCTTTGTACATGTGTAAGAAATTTGAAATGTAAGTGGTTAAAGATACAGAATTCAGGGGGGGGGGAATCCCCCCCAAAACACTTTTGCAAATTGTTAAACAAGCTCTTGCAGAAATGGAACATCTTTGGGTTCTTCTTCGTGGTCTCTGTGCATCACACATATGGGCTCTGCGCCTGCGCGGAGGCTCGATTTGGGAATCTTCTATAGCTGATAGAAATCTTTGGCAGGAACCCTCACCTGTCATCTATCACGCATGCGTAGGAGGGTTCCCGCCCAGTCCCTCAGTTCTTCTTCGACCGCCATTGCGGCTTCATCGTCGGGAACATCTTCGTCCTTCGGACTTCTATTTTAGCTGTTTTTCTCTTTAAAATTCAACTTTTTCGTCAGATTAACATCCACGCCTTCTTATGGCCCTCTGGGCCCCTTTCAAAAAGTGCTCCCATTGCGGTGGTAAGTTACCGCCGTCGGACGGCCACAACCTCTGCTTGTTGTGCCTCGGTGAGGGACGTAAGGTAGCTTCTTGCCCTTCTTGTCAGGCTTTTTCTAGACAAACTAGAAAGCACAGGGCAGACAAACTCCGGTCTGAGCTTTGGAAAAAAGCCTTGGCGGCTGTGGATTCGCCAGCCATGGCTACGGAGACAACCACCTCAATCCAGGATCTTGTGGTCCTCTCGATCCATGGGTCGCCCGTCAGCTCTCATCACGATAGAGCTCGTAGAGATTTGTCCCAAACATCGGGACCGTCTCTACCACCTGCAGTGGCGAAAAAGGTTTCCAAAAAAGCGCCTAAGCCAGCCGAGGGCCACAAAGAGATCAAATGCAAGAAGGCAGGACATGGCGATGAACGATCTGAAAAAGCCCATAGTTCAATTCCGCCTACGCCACCACGTACCGAGTCTTCAATATCGAGACTTGACACCGTTCCATAGACAAGCCTGTCAACATCAACATTCGACGCCGCTAATCGGTCTCCATTAGACTGGGATGGATATTCGCATGGCTCTTACCCCCCTGGACATTATTATTACTATCAAGGGTGAGACATGCAGGACCACTACTGTGGCAATTTTCGCTACCCACTTTCGCCAAGACAACAAGCGTTACCACAACAAGACACTGAACATGTGTTCAGAGAGCCTCTAATACCAACCCAAGGTAGTGACCAATTGGTAAGGTAACAACAGCCTTCGCTACCACTGCCGTTTTCGCGACCATCTTCTAAACGCTGGTACAGTTGCAAACCTTGAACTGGCTCTAGTACCCTCTACCATGACTGACACAGCTCGACAGGCAGCCTCTACACAATCCTCTGACTCTGAGACTGATGGCTTTGACTCTGATTCTTAATCCTATTCCTCAGTTGCACCCTCTACAGCATCCCCTGATGCACATGTCTTGTCTCGGGATCCAGCATCACCTTCCGAAGATCTGGGTACTTTTTCTGACCTTATTCATTGCATAGCACAATCCTTAGGGTTAGAAACAAGTCAACCCCCACAATGTGTGGCGGACCCTGTGTATGATGTCGTCCATACGGAAGCAACACTACCCCTGGCAATCCCCTTTCTACCTACGTTACTACAGACTGTACAACAATCGTGGAAAGCTCCAGCATCTTTGGCACCAACGTTAAAAAGGTTGGAGAATATGTACAAAGTCTTGGATAAGAATACTGAGTTCTTATTCACTCACCCCCAACCAAATTCGATTATTGTAGAGTCAGCACAGGGTCGCTCTCAACGCCCTCATTCAGCCCCAGTTGATAAAGAGGGCCGAAAACTTGACCTCATGGGACACCGGATGTACTCCATGGCATCACTTAGTCTAAAGGTGGCAAATTACCAGGCCGCAATGGCACGATACCAACTCTTCCTTTGGGAGAAAATGGGGTCATTATGTGACCGCTTAACAGGGGACCAGAAGGAACTCGCTCATGTGTTCCAAACTGAGGCGATTTTGTCTTGCGAAGCAAGAGCTACACACCACTAGACACCAAACAGACTGTGGAACCAAACTGATGGTAAGCACCGTGGCGCTAAGGAGACATGTGTGGCTTCGTTCAGCAGGCCTGTCTGAAGAGGCGAGAAACCATATAGATGATCTGCCATTTGATGGCATAGGCCTCTTCAGTTCAAAGACAGATGATGCCATGGACTCCGTCCAAAAAGCTAACACCACTGCAAAGAAAATGGGCATTAATACCACTCCATACCAGTCAAAACTGCAATGCTGGTATCGACAACCATTTTCCTCCCGATTCCAGAAAGATCGGACTCCCTTTAAACAATAACAACAACAACAACGATCACAACTGCAACAAACCAGACGCCAACCATTCTCCTCTTCCAGGTTTCGTTTCCAACGTAGGAAGACTGACTATAGTGACAAGCGTCGTCTGTGACTTAAAGCTTCCTCAGATTCCACGGCAAACCTGTTTTGGGCGACGCCTTCCTCCATTTTTGGCAACATGGCACAACATCACCTCAGATACCTGGGTCCTTTCAGTCATCAAAGATGGCTACCATATAGAATTTGATACGCTACCCCTGATGGGACTAATTCATTCTACAACACCATCAAAAATTCTTTGGGCGGAAGTTCAATCCCTCTTGAAAAAGAGAGCAATAATTCTGGTGCACCACACAAAGATACATCAGGGCTTCTACTCCCGATACTTTACAGTCCCAAAGCCCGATGGCGGAACCCGTCCTATTTTGGATCTCAGGGATGTCAACTCCTTCATCACCTCCAGGAAATTCCGTATGACATCTCTGGCCACAATTCTGCCATTACTGACCGAAGAGGCATGGTTCGTTTCCGTATACCTTCAGGATGCCTATTTTCACATTGACATCCATGAGCAGAGCCAAAAATTCCTTCGTTTCGCCGTCGGTTCTCAAGCCTTCCAATTCAGGGTCCTTCCCTTCGGCCTCTCCACAGCTCTACACATCTTCACGAAGTGTATGGCAGTAGTGTGTGCACACCTCAGGAAACGGAATCCAGGTCCATCCGTACTTAGACGACTGGCTTCTGGTGGGGCATTCTCCTATAGAACTTACCCAGATTATTCAATTCGTCCTCCATCTCCTACACGATTTGGGCCTCGTCATAAACTCAAAGAAGTCAAACCTCACGCCAACAAGATCCATCAAATTCATAGGTGCCATTTTCGACGCTCCGGCAGGGAGAGCTTTCCTTCCGGTAGACAGGGCATACACACTCAAATCCCTTGCCACACACGTTGTCCACCAACCACTGATACGAACTTTCACAGTTCAACGCCTGCTGGGCCATATGGCTGCAACAACTATGGTAGTTCCGTTTGCACGACTTCGTATGAGGCGCCTTCAACTCTGGTTCACCAGAACATTCAATCCCATGGTGAATGCCAGGCACACGATTCTGCGACTCCCAGGGAGTGTCATCAGATCGCTACGCTGGTGGACCCACGCATCCAACCTCCGGTGCGGTTTTCCCTTCACACCATCAACACTGACAGTGATATTAACAACAGATGCATCCTAGACAGGATGGGGAGCGCATTGCAACTCTCTCAAAGTTCAAGGCCTCTGGACACGCAGAGAAGCACTGAAACACATCAATTTTCTCGAGCTCTTTGCAGTTCAAAAAGCCCTCAGAGCATTCGAGTCCGAGTTACAGGGACATCATGTCGAGCTGACATCAGACAATACGACTGCAGTTTTCTACTTAAACAAACAGGGAGGGACACGGTCAACCTCCTTAGCAAGACTGACCATACACATTTTGGAATGGTGCATTCGCAGGAACATGATCATTACCGCCCTCCATATTGCAGGTCAAGACAACCACCTTGCAGACGAGTTGAGTCGCCAAACCACACTGGTTCACGAGTGGCAAATTCACCCTTGGGTCCTGCAGTGGATTTTCAACAAATGGGGAAATCCCACAATGGACCTTTTTGCCTCAAAGGACAACACCGTTTGCAACCTCTTCTGCAGCAGAGCAGGTTACGGTCAGGGGTCGCAGGGAGACGCATTTCTACAAACATGGACCGGGCGTCTGTTCTTTCTATTCCCTCCTATTCCGCTAATCACCAGGGTGCTATCCAAATTACGGATGGACAATACAGATTGCATATTACTAACACCATGGTGGCCCAGACAGGGGTGGTTCGCCCCACTTCTCCGCATGGCCTACGGCAAGTTTCTCTGCCTGCCGTCCTTGCCAACCCTGTTATACCAAGCGCAAGGTCGAGTCTGTCATCCGGATATAGAGACCATTCACCTAACGGCGTGGTGGATAGTGCCTCGCCACTACCATTAAGAATCAGTGAGATTCTCACAGCAGCCCTTAAACCTTCCACTAGGGTTTCTTATGCTAGAAAATGGAAATATTTTTCGGATTTCGCTGCTAAAAACAATGTTCCTCCAACTTCCTGTTCCATGCAGCAGATCCTGTCATATTTGGTAGTGTTAGTTGACAGAGGTCTAAAGTTATCTTCAATCAAAGTTTATGTGGTGGCAATTTCTGCAAACCATGACCATATTAATGGTACTACAGTTTTTTCTCACCCTCTTATGAAACATTTTCTAAGAGGATTGTTAAATATTGCACCACCTATCCAGCCTCCTCAGCCTTCTTGGAGTTTGTCCGTAGTCTTACATGCTTTGACAAACAAGCCTTCTGAACCATTGGCTATTACAGAACTGAGATTACTTACCTGGAAGGTCGTCTTTCTAGTTGCAATCACTTCAGCCAGGAGGGTAAGTGAAATTTCAGCCCTGCGTGTTGATGAACCATACCTTGTTTTTCACAGGGACAAAGTTGTACTTCGCCCTGATCTCCAGTTTCTTCCAAAGGTGGTTTCCCCATTTCATGTAAATCAGGACATTGTCCTGCCAGCATTTTTACCCTCGCCAGTGTCACCCTTAGAGACTACCTTACATAAGTTGGATGTCCGTCGGGCTATAGCCTTCTACAAAGCACGCAAAGAACAATTTCGTTTATCAAAGTGTTTATTTGTGTGTTATGACAAGCAGAAAAAAGGCCAACCGGTATCCACCCAACGGTTTTCCTCTTGGCTGGTCCAATGTATCACTCTTGCATACGAGCTTTCACACCTGGCACTGCAGGCTTCAGTTGAAGGCCACTCGACTAGAGCAGTTGCGATGTCTTCGGCTTTCCAAAGGGGCGTCTCCATCCCGGACATATGCCGGTCTGCGACTTGGTCTAAACCGCTCACGTTCGTCAAGCACTACAGGCTAGATGTCCGGGCGCGAGAAGACTGCTCGTTTGAACGAGCGGTGCTTTCCTCCATATTCAACTAAGTCCATCCTCCCATTGATGGTAAGTGAGCTTGCTAATCGCCCATATGTGTGATGCACAGAGACCATGAAAAAGGAGGACAGGTTGCTTACCTGTAACTGTGGTTCTTCGAGTGGTCATCTATGCAGTCACACAACCCACCCGCCATCCCCTCTTGGGTGGATATTTACAATATTTAGGGTTGTTTCCCTTTCCCTGTCAGGTAATTGTCCCTTGGTACCTCACCCGCAAGAGGGCCTCCTCCACACGAGACGTTTAATGAGCCTTGAAGGATCATTATAAATTTTACCTCCACACCAGCGGAGCGCAAAACGGGCGTACAGGCGCGTTATCTCCCCGATAATGCGCATTTTCGAATGCGCGTTAAATAGCGACTTTTATTTTGCTCCGGCCATTAAAGCGCATTTTCGCGGTGTGAACAAGCGATTATGCGCGTTAACTTCTTGTAAAGTGCTTTTTGGACATCAATTAATGCGCTTCGCCGCCTCTCGCCGCCTCCTGTGCAGAGGGATTAGGAGTAAATGCGCCTCCGCGATAATGCGCATAATCCCCGAACCGGGCGCAAAAGCGCATCCTTGTGGAGGGGGCCTAGGTCTCAGGAGAACTGAGGGACTGGGCGGGGACCCTCCTACGCATGCGTGATAGATGATGGGGAAGGGTTCCCACCAAAAATTTCTATTAGCTATGGAAGATTCCCGAATCGAACCTCCGCGCAGGTGCAGAGCCCATATGTGTGACTGCACAGATGACCACTCGAAGAACCACAGTTACAGGTAAGCAACCTGTCCTTTCTGTTCACTCTTCTGCTAAGATGAAAACAGCCTTTATGTGAGTGGAAGAGGACTGAAATGACTTCATTCCCTTCTTAATTCATTTTGCTTTCCTTCATCATTTGCTTGTCCTTATGTTTTCTCAACCCTGTATTTGTGATTCAATTCTCACCTTTCAATGCAAGTTTCTTAAACCATTTGCAGTAAGAGAAGAATAATTTAGTAAGCCTATCTTTAAAAACAAGTGTTTTAAAAATCCAAATAAACAAAGACTTGTTTGCTCATTAATTAAATAATGTTCCAACCATAATACTAGAACTTGGTTTATTTAGAAAGGTGAAGGAGTGATAACCACCACTAACAATTCAATGCAGTCCCCCCCGTATAAACCATATGAGTATCAACAATAAAGAACCCTTCTCTGATGTATTTTTCACACTCATCCCTTCCCCACATTTGCTCAGGGTTCTGTCTAAAAGAACTCAAGAGGGGCTGTTTCCTTGCAGTCATATTGAAATATTTTATGGAAGTTCATGGGAAGTATGCCATCATTCTCCCATTTGATTAAACCAAGATCGAATATGGGGTCATGGTGTTGGGTCTTCTTTGTTCCTAGTTAGATAACATTTCCTTCTGGCAGTAGCGATGGATGGTAAGAAGTTTGTCAGCTATTTCAGAGGACAGTGAATAAGCCAAACAAAATATTTTTTTTAAAAAATTCTAATATCCCTAGATTAAAATGTAACAGTTTAATTTGTCATACAGTTTTTCCGTAATGAGACTCAAGAACAGAGTTAAGCTTGACATTTTAATCTATTTTTCCATCCTATCCCACTCTCCAGAGAAAATCTTGGATGCTTATAAGGAATGGACCAATGTGCAAATTTATTTCTCTTATTTTCACATCAGTTTGTGAATTTTTTGGGTAAAATTTCTTCATGAAAATTTGTGTGCATTTTATATACATTTTTTAAATCGGAGAACTGCAAAAGCCCAAGGATAATTGTGTTCTGGTTTGTGTATTAATTCAGGAAGTGAAAATTAGATCAGTTCATATTAAAATGAGAATCAAACAAATTTCTCCCCTACTCCTAGTACTGATTCAGTACTTTAGGACACCAGAAATTCAGGAAAAAATACAATGCAGTGGAGGTTACTGTAAGGATGTACAGTTGTTCCCCATATGTGTTATGCAGACAGACTGATCATGTAGATATCATGTGACCTGTGGGCATCATATGTAATGCATAAACATATATAATGCTTATAACCCCACCCCTTCTGTGCACACAGACTCATTGCATGTGAGTGTTAATGAACAAGGGTCCATTTCCCATCCTTTATTTCCATGACATTAGCACTGTAGGAACAGAGGTGGGTTACAAATGTTTATGTTAACATTTGACTATTCTCTAAATCAACTTAGTTAAATCTAATGCTGACATGGAAATGAAAGTAGCTGTTCAAGCACGATCAAATGACCAGAGCATTTCACAATGAGTACATAACAGGAAACATATTACAGGAACTCCTTGTTTTGTTAATATCCTAAATATATTAAAACTGTAGAGAAAAGATAGAAGGCATTGCCTTGTTTCCCAAACAACATTTCTGAATTTTTAAACTCTTATTTGGCAGTGTAGCAACTTTTGTTTTTAGCATAGCTAAGCAAGTAATAGCCTTCTTCAATTATTTTATTTGTAAAAATAGAAACTTGAAGCTAGCGATAGCGAGTTTACTTATTTTAAGGTTGTCATCAATTGCTTTTTTACCCTTGGATCTATTTTATATGCTATATTTGATTTATTTTACTTTATCAGTGTCTTTGATAACTTCATATGCTATTAATATACTACTATACGGTCTGGTTACCACTTGAGCCCACTTTCAGCAAGTTTCAACTAAAAAATCATTACCCAACTTAGTTCAGAAATCTGTATTAGACTACTGTGATTCTGTGCCAGAAGAAATACAGATAGAAGAGAATAAGTATTGGATGGATCAAGAAACTGTAGATTTATCCTCAAATGATAATTTTAATTCACTAAATGGTGTGCTTGTAGAGTCCGAAGCAGGAGATACTGTCTTTCAGAAGGGAGATCTAACCACATACTCTCTTAATGAATATCCATTTAACTGGTCAATTGACCCAGCATTGGCAGAGAGAGAAGTAGATTGTCCATCACCCTTAGAAACAGAAACACCCTCTTATGCAACATTAAACACACTCAGAAAGAATTTAGGTAAAGTTGATACAGGGACTGAAATCTCTACACTGTGTGGTCTATTACGAGATCAATTTTTTTATCTAAGCAAATAGAGAAAATCTTTCATGACATGGATGCACTGCAACAGGTGGTTTCAGGCCTGAAAGCCATTATTGGAACTTTGGTTGGGCTAGTAGAGCTCGGGATTTTGACAGTGGATCCCCAGACAGATTTACTTACTCAGGGAAGGAAGGACAAGATAGCCTGTGGACCACTGAGTTAAGGACAAGTCAAAGGCTGATAAACTCTCTACTGAACTAGTATTTAAAGAACTAAACAATACCTTTCAAGATTGGAAAATTAAGTCGGAAACATGCCCTCACTTTAAACTAAATGAGCATGAGGCTAGCACCAATAGTTCCTTTCCATTCTTAATCTCTCCACATCTGATCCAAGGTTCTTGATAATTGATGAAGGGAAAGACAGTAATACTCTGTTAAATTCCACACAATTAGGCCTTGATTTTATGCCAATAGATGAATCCTTGGATATTTCATGGCATTCCCCTACCCTTCCCATAGAGAGCAGTGGGCCGTCAGTTGCACCCAAAACCATAGAGAATAGGAGGATAAGATCTATTTTGAAAAATGGCTCTCTTTGGGAGAGGCCTTCGGATGACCTGCAGGTAATACATAATTGGCCAGTGAAGAAATGGGGATGTGGGGGAGTAATGAGATCAAAGCAAGAACACTTAGCAGGAATTCAATACATTTTGGGGGCATCCCTGGATTTAGGAAGTGCCGTTCCTTGTAAATGCCTGTCACAATATAGGAAAAGAGGCAGTATTGAATTAACCTTCCTGGATTCAGATGTATGGAGCAAATTTTGGTCTTTACTGTACATGTATATCAATAGAGAGCTATTGTTTGAGCTAAAACAACTCCAAAATGAATACTGTCAGTTGCATATTAATTCCACGCTTCCTTTAAGAGAGAGAAAAAGAGAAACCCAGCTTAGAGATGGTAATTGGGGTGGTAGGAGTTTGAAGAACCACACATATAAGAGTCCCTCATTTGTTAACTTCCAAACAATATTCAGATATATTACTATCAAAATGAAAGGAAGAAAATACATTCTAGCTCCAAAGCATAATATGGGATATACCCTGATAGGTCTGAGGGTCAGGGTCCTCATTTCACAAAGAAATCACTTCACAGAGATTGGACAGACCTTCACAGGTCAAATGCTCAAGATAATTCTAGACCTTGGGGCAATTATAGAAGAACAAACTCCAAAACCCCAGAGTTCTTCAAATCATTTCCAAGATTTCAAAACTGAATAGGTACCAACCAGAAAGGGCTGGGTATAATTTCCTGGAACCTGGCAGGTTGGGGAAACAAATAGGTGGATAAGGAATTTGCTAGAATACTTCAACATATGATTAAATCTGTCTGCAAGAGACATGGTCACAGGAACACAATCTGCCTTATCTCCAGGGCTACACATCATTCAGTTAGCCAGCTATAAAGAAATGTAAGAAAGGCTGAGGAAGTGGGGCTTAGCATCCTTTATTTCAATAGAATTGGCGGGAGAATCCCAGGTGGTTGGCTTTGGACTACAAAATAATTAATTTCTAATGCTACAAATTAAAACTGAGGATGGAAATGACCTCTTTGTATAAATACTTATTTTCTCTCCACCAATTGTTCACTGGTAGTTGATAAGGTATGGGAGGATTTAACATTTCTTTAGGAACAAATAAGTCAGAAGTCTCCAAATGCATTTATTTTTATTTGTGGGGACTTCAATGCCCTAATAGGTGCAGCTTCTTCTGCAACCACTGGGCCTAGATTTGGAACATATTTTTGTAGCAGCTCCATCGATAGTAAATACAATCAGCAGGGACTAAAGTTTTTAGAATTTGTGTATTAACATATATACTATACATGGGAATTCTGTGAATGAATGAAGAGGTCATTATACCTATTTGAGCAAAGGAAGCAGTAGTGTTATTGACCATGTAATGATCTCACCAATGCTATTTCCCCTAATGAACACAATTGAACTGCTCCAGTGAACTGAAAGTGACCACTTCCCAATACTAGTGTTTCTATCCCGATTAATTGAACATGCCTTATTGACTGGATATTAGAAAATCTGCTACATTTTTCTAGAACTGAAAAATACATTAGAAAAGCAAATTTAAAGTGACAAATAACAGTTTATATTTTTATATGTTTATGTTTTGAGTATGAGCAAGAAGATATGGATGAATAATTGATAACTTGGGGTCCAGAAAGAGACCTCCAATCAGAGTAGAATCCAATAGGGTGCTTACGCCTCCACTGTTTCTTTTATGTCTCGCCAATTCCCTTCCACATATGACACCCACTGCTTGCAGAACAAAAATTTACTGCTTCCAGGGCAACTGAAAACGAGTGAAAACACTCATTTCTGTACTGTGGCATACTGTTGGAGCTTTCATAAGGGAGCCCCTCCAAACTGTCCCAATCAAGAAACAAGCATTTCCACTTCTTTCAGGGCTTCCTCTGAAAAATGCTAAATCTCTGTTGCAACGCGACCCACCGCTTGCACAACAGAATCTGTGTGGCGCAAGAGAATTGGCGAGGGCATAAAAATTAATGGATGTCCTAAGTTTTCTAGATTGCACACTTCACTACAATGTGTGTGCATGCCTGAACACTAGGGGCTGGATCCAAGAGCTGCCTTTTGTGAGAGCAAAGGCTTTGCTTTCGAAAGTCCCTCTGCCCCATTTTGGGGTATGCTCCCTCGCATACAAACTGCAACTCAGCTAATTCAGCAGGGTCTTCTGACTCTCTGTATAGCAATTTCAGGGAACTGGAGGGGCTGCTGTGTGAGTGGGTGGAACAGTCTACTTCCTCCAGCACAGTTGACCCAGCTTAAATCTGACTCCAATTTTAGGTAAGTGAGGGCAATGGGATGTATGAACATTCAAAATATTGCAACTCAGAAAAGCCCATGCCAGTAACTCATGATGTAGGCTTTCTGGAACAATATGAATCAAACTTTTCGGGGGGAATTCCTAACACCCCAAATCTGCTGGGGGATGTTTGACTGACGATTAGCAAACAAAAGAATGCCAGATTAATTTTACATGCTGCATAAATATATCCAAAATGTTTTTCCAGTAGCCCAAGTTAATTGAAACTAATTATTTTCCTAACAAAGTAATTAAAATAAAACATTGTCATATTCAAACAAATTCAAATATTTACTTCAAAATTATTTTTGTAGTAATACTTTTTGCATCTTAAAATATTTACAACTCAACAGCATATATTTAATTTGTTTAAATTTTAAGGGGGGGAATGAAAGCACAGAAAAAATATTAACAAGTTCATCTTAGCACATCCAGAGAGCTACACATTTATATTTATGTCATTGTAATATTTTTGTTTTAGGGGGAAAGGAACAATGGCTTTGATGTCCTTTATCATAATATGAAACATGGACATGTATCTACAAAGGAACTAGCAGATTTTGTAAGAGAAAGGTAAGTTCTTTGTTAGTCCATTATACAAATGTTTGAGGGCTTGAATAGTCTAGCTATTTTGTCCTCTCAACAACAACCCTGCGAGGTAGATTGGGCTGAGAGTCTGTGATTGGCCAAAAGTCACCCAGTGAGATCTCCCGACTCCCAGTTCAACATTCTAGTCACTGTCAAAAAAGACACTATGCCTATTGATTTATTAGTAAACTACTGTATAGTAGTTTGACAGTCTTTACAAGCCAATTCTATGCATGTCTACTAAGAAGTAAGCCCCATTGAATTTAGAGAGCAATTCAATAGTCCCTAAGTGTGTGAGGGGCCATAGGATATTTTGGATTCCCAGCTCCAAAATCAGAGACAGTTCTCTGAATCGGAGCTCCGACCTTGCCCCTTGAGGCCAGTACGTAAAGAACCGTGCCTGCTGCTTCTCTGAGTTCGGGTGTTTTGGGGGGAGGGGAAGAGACTGGAGAGGCCAGGATGTGAGCTATTTAGGGGCCTCTTCCCTCTTCCTCTGAAACACTGTGACTAGACAGGCAAAAAAGCCCATGAAAATTGTGCTGCTGTTCCTCCCATCCTGTATAGGATGCTTGAAAGCCTCCGGGTTTGGGCTTACAAGAATTGAGGGTGGATCCCATAGGATTGGATTCTTAGTGGGAATTATTCCCAGTTAAATCTTTTTAGGATTGCTTAATGAATCAAAGGTTGCTTGGCTTAGAAGGACAAGTTACTAGTGAACTGTTAATTCTCTGAAGTGTGTGTTCTTCATTTTTTGGATAACTGTTTTTACCAATTTGAACATTGTTTTAAAAATATTTGCATTGCTATTAGCCTTATTAGGTCAAAGTCTTCGCATCTCACTTGCTCAGTGTTAATACTAACTTTATTGGCTTAGCATTGATTTGCATCAATAGATCATATGATACGCTTTTCCTTAACAGACAATGCATAGGACATTGGCAAACAGAATCATTGTGGGTAGAAGAAAAGAATATGGACCAACACATAAACAGCATCCAGCACAATTATGCTTTTAGTTTTAAAGAAGTTATTGAAATCCTATGGTAGGCTGGTATAGGATAATCTGTTCCTCGGGTGGGAAAATTCAGTGCTGTATAGTTTTACTTAAAGACTGGTTTTAAGCTGGCACATAAAACATAAAAGGAATCCAAATCCATGTGATAAAGCTCACAAAAACCGTGGAACACGGTAACACTTTGTGTAAGGTGTTGGGGCCTCAGGCAGGAAAACAGCTCTGAATAAACATTTGATTTTCACTCAGTCAACCCTGTATTTGCTACAAGTGTAGCCACATGGCAGCTCACTGTTTACCAGCTATTGTAATCTTCTTGCTCCATCCATACTTCATTGAATGGCAAATACTGGCCAGCTTTACCTAGCAGTCTGTTCTGATATGATGATCAAGATTCTCTCTCTTTCACTAGATATCTCCTAATTAGAGTTCATTGTAAAACCCAGACACTTTCAGGAAGTTGTCTTGCCTCCTTGGTGAGATGATTCTTTTCTCAATGGTGAATTCTTCAGTCTTGAATTTCTGCAGTTCCTCTGCAATGTGTAATGTACAGACCTGTACATGCCATCATAGAACATGTTGACACTCCTCAAACAGTTGCAGCTAGTAAGTGTACAACTGGGAATGAGAGAAAAGAGTCCCCCCCCATCCCCTGGGATTCATATGATGAAACAGCACTGTCAGTTCTTACCGTTACATGTGGAGATGGTAACATGACATTTATTTTAGGTCACATGACATTAAGACTTACATAGGAATGAGTTTTCACATCATATATTTAAATTGCTGATGGGGATTTAAAATGAGTTATCCTTATAATGTACTGGTCCAGGCCAAGCTATCTGCTTCCATAGTTACGGGGAGGAATTTGTAAAAGACAGCTCAAGGGATTTTGTAGGCAAGCCTAGACTAGTAATGCTTAATCAAATACCAGAGTATTAGGCATTCTTTCCATCACAGCATGTCCTCAGGAGTGATTTGTAAGCAAGTAAATTTGTTGTTGTTAGTCAACACCTAAAAAATGTCAGGGTCCAAGTCTTTTATTTTAATGCTGCTGGATAGCACTGAAACTACTGTCTCACTAATAATACTGTGCACAAACACAACTTTCCCTTACAGAATTATACATATCAATATTTTGTTCCATGGAATCAGTTGTTCTCCACTAAATTCTATATTTAAATAACAAAGTTTTCCGTATTCATGTCAGTGGGCTGAATCCAATGTTCCTTTCCTTTGACTAAAGGAGCCTTCCTCTGATGGAGAAAAGAAAGTTTTGGATCCAGTCAAATTTCATTCTGCTTCCATTCATCATTTTTGCATACCTTATTTATAACTAACTTTTTGAATTTGTGAAGAATATAGAATTGTCCTAGCAGGAACAATGTAGAAGAGGAAAGAATGGCAGAGTAGTTGGGAGCATATGAGTTGGGGAACATCATGAGAGTGCACAGGACAATCAAGGAGCCATATGCTAATACTGTGATTGAAGTGCCCATCTCACTCCCCTTTCTGGCCTTACCTTCCTCTGGTTAGGCCATTGTTCAATCAGAATTTATAGTTTGTGTTCAGGTTAGAGCTGTCAGAGTTGGTTATGTTAATTGGTGATCTGTGCTGATAGTAAATATATTTATCTATTTAAAAAATACTTCTAAACTGCCTTTCATCCAGTGGATTCAAGGACAGCGTATAATAAATATATAAATATTTAAACAAAATACATATACAAGAATCTGTATTGGGACCAATGCTTTTCAAGCTGTTCATAAATGAACTGGAATTAGAAATGAGCAGTGAAGTGGCCAAATTTGCTGATGACACCAAATTATTTAGAGTGGCTAAAACCAAAGGGGATTGCGAAGAGCTCCAAAAGAATCTCTACAAACTGGGAGAATGGGCATCAAAATGGCAAATGTAGTTCAATGCCAGTAAGTGTAATTGATGCACATTGGGGCAGTAAATCCCAACTCCACGTATATACACTGATGGATTCTGAGCTAACTGTGACTGACCAAAAAATCTTGGGGTTGTGGTAGATAACTCAATGTTATCAACCACAATGAAAATGTTAACAGACCCTGTTCAGATGACACGCTAAGCCACAGTGGTTAAGCATTTTGAGCTAAACATGATGGCTTAGTGTGTAGTGTGAACCATTTCTAACCGTGGTGGCTACATAACCACAGTTTAAAGATGCTCACTAACCATTTGCTGCAAAGTGGTTAGCGGCCTAACATGGCTTAGCATGTTGTCTGAACAGGCCCATTGTGTGTAAAAGGCAAAATCCATGTTAGTCATAATTAGGACTAAAATAAAACTGCCTATAATAAACTGCCCTTAAAATGTATTTTGCAACCACACTTGGAATGTTGTGTTTTAGTTCTGTTCCCTGTACTTAACAAAGAATATTGTAGAGTTAGAAAAAAGGCTGGAACAACTCCCCTGGGACTGTTTAGCTTATTAAAAAAACGGTGGGTAAAGACAGACATGATAGAGGTGTACAACATTTTTCATAGTGTGAAGAAAGTGGATATTTTCCCCCTTTCATAATACTAAAACCCAGGGTCATCCCATGAAGCTGATTGGTAGGACAGCTAAAAGGAAGTATTTCTTAAACTACAGAATTCACTACCACAAGATATAGTGATGGTCAATTTGGATGCCTTTAAAGAGGAATTAGACAAATTCATGGAGGATGAAGCTTTCAGTAGCTACTAAACCTGAGGGCTATATGGTACTTCTGATATTGGAGGCAGTATGCTTATGTACAGCATTTGCTGGGGAACATGGGTGGGAGGGTGCTTTTGCACGCTCATGTCCTACTTGTAGGTCCCCACAAGCAGCTGGTTGGCCACTAACTGTGTGAAGAGAATGCTGGACTAGATACAGCCTTGGTCTGATCCAGCATGGCTCTTTATATGTTCTTAATCCTTTGACCATGTATCTGTGAATAATCCCCATTGAGTTATATCTGAGTATAGGATTGTGTTGTAAGTGTTGTTAGTGACCTATTGCAATATTTCATTTTAATCAATTAATCTTGCAAGGCCCTGAAAAGAAAGGGTAGATCTTAACTTAATTGTAGATTAGAAAGTGGACTAAGGTTTGTTCCATATTCTAAATTCCTTATCCAGGAACCAAAATAATAGAGGTTCTGTGGGTATGCTTTGATAAATAAATAAAGCTTTCTTAAGGTCACTGTATTTCTGCTTTTGTATATTTGAGTAGTTTCATATACTTCAGTTAAATGCAAATAACTTAAGGTAAATAGATGTTTTGTAGTTATGCCCTACAATGTGCATACAAAATCATTACGTTAATAGCAGTCACTGTGCCTTCATTGGTTCAGTTTGGTCCAGTTATGGTATTCATATTGTTTCTAACTGTCCTTTTTAATTAATACTTTAGTTTAGAAGAAATTTAACTTAAGTTTATTGCCTGGGGGAAAATGAGATTTGGAAAAATCTTATTTATTGTTTGAAGTATGGATTTGATTTACTTGATTAGAAAATTAAATTGAATTATATATTATATTAATCATAGAATCGTTGAATCATAGAATAGTAGAGTTGGAAGGGGCCTATAAGACCATCGAATCCAACTCCCTGCTCAATGCAGGAATCCACCTTAAAGCATACCTGAATGCCTCTAGTGTGGGACGGCACACAACCTCCCTAGGTAATTGGTTCCATAGTTGTACTGTTCTAACAGTCAGGATTTTTTTCCTGATGTCCAGCCGGAATCTGGCTTCCTGTAACTTGAGCCCATTATTCCGTGTCCTGCACTCTGGGATGATCGAGAAGAGATTCTGGCCCTCCTCTGTGTGGCAATCTTTCGAGCATTTGAAGAGTGCTATCATGTCTTCCCTCAGTCTTATCTTCTCAAGGCTAAACATGCCCAGTTCTTTCAGTTTCTTCTCATAGGGCTTTGTTTCCAGACCGTTGATCATCCTTAGTCTGGCAGGATTGTTCTTGATAAATCCATGCTGGCTTCTAGTAATCACTGTGTTGTTCTCAAAGTGCTTACAGGATTGATTTCTTTATAATCTGCTCCAAAATTTTCCCAGGGATTGATGTCAGACTAACTGATCTGTAGTTCCCAGGTTCCTCCTTTTTGAAGGACAACATTAGCTCTTCTCCAGTTGTCCAGCACTTCACCCATCTTCCATGATTTTGCAAAGATAATAGATAGTGGTTCTGAGAGTTCTTCTGCCAGCTCCTTTATTACTCTGGGATGCAGTTCATCGGGTCCTGGAGATTTGAACTCGTTCAAAGAAATTAGGTGTTCCTTGACCATTTGTTTATCAATCTCAAAATGCATTCCTTCCCCGACAGCTTGTACTTCACTTTTGCCAAGGAGGTCATAGACCCGCTTTTGAGACAAAACTGAGCCAAAGTAGGGATTGAGCACTTCAGCCTTTTCTTTGTCATCTGTTATCAATTTGCCCATCCTCATTAAGCAGTTGAACCACCATTTCTTTTGCCTTTTACTCTGCACATACCTGAGGAAAGCTTTTTTGTTGCTTTTAGCATTCCTCACTAGCCTCAGCTCATTCTCATCTTTAGCCTTTCTGATGCCATCCCTGCATTTCTGTGCTACCTGTCTGTACTTTTCTTTTGTAGCTTGACTTTCCTTCCACTTCCTATATATGTCCTTTTTGTTTTCAGGTCACAAGCTTTTTGTAGAGCCACATTGGTTTCTTCTGTTGTCTTCTATCTTCTATTATATCTTGCCCTTAATAAAAATCCCACGGCAGTGTTAAAACAAAATTAAAAATAAGAGTAAAATAGTAATAAAATATAATAAATATATACATAATAAAACCAATAAAATAATCCACAGTGAGACTGATTGCAGTGGCAACTAACCACTAATAGATTCCTAGGTAAACAGATAGTTCTTAACTTGGCACCAAAATGTGGAAAAAAATTGAACTGGGCAGACCTCTTGGTGGAGGGCATTCCAAAGTCATGGCATCACTGCAGAGAAACCAATAATTCACATCACATTCAATGTACTTCACATAATAGTGGGACAAGATGGACTTCCCCCACCCCCCAGATTTAAGAGTATGGGCAGACTTGTACAGGGAGAGGTGTTTGTTCAGCCACCTGGGTCCCAAGTCATTTTAAGGTTTTGTAGATCAACATCAGTACCTTGAATTTCACCTGGAAACAGTGTTGCATTGGTTGCCTTTTAGGATTGATGTCATACTCCCTGCCAGCTGTCCCTGTCAGTATCCTACACCAATTGTAATATCCAGATCATTTTCAGTGGCAGCCCCATCTATGCAAAGAAAAGGGTAAGGATAGTGGTGAATGTGATTCCATCTTACCTAAAAGAGGTGGTGGTAAGACCTTTTTTTAACAAAACTTCCCTGAACCTCACTGTATTGGATAATTTCTGGCCAGTCTCTAATATTCTGTGCTGGAGCATGGAGCATGTGGTAGGAGTATGTGGTAGCTTCTTGGCTGCAAGGATTTCTAGATAAGATGGATTATCTAGATCCATTTCAATCTGACTTCAGGCCTGGTTATGGGAATGAAACATCCTTGGTTGCCTTGGTGGATGATCTACACTGGGAACTGAACAGGTGTATGTGTCCTGATTGGTTCTGTGGGACCTCTTGGTGGCTTTCAACCATGGTATCCTTCTTGAGTTCCATTTTCTTGGTAAAAGGGGACAGGTTACAAATCAAATGAATAAATAAGAAATTACCAGACATTGGGTTACTTTGGCTAAGAGATATCTGCCCAGGACTGGCCCTATCTGTGCACCACTAATGCTGGGTGAAGGCACTTGGTGCTGCTGAGGTCACCTGGGCATGCCCCTCTTCACACCTGCTCTTTTAAGGGGAGTGTAACCCCATTCAGAAAAGGCACTCTATCCAATTTCTGCATGAGACAACTGGCCACCTATAGGACCTCTGTCTTGTCAACATTCTGACTGCATTTATTGACCCTTATCCAATGCATTACTTCCTCCAACCATTGATCTAGTACCTGTACAGCATCACCTGACTCAGGTGACACTGAGAAATAGAGCTGGCTGTCATCAGCATACTGCTAATGCTTTGCCTCTGATGACCTCCCCCAGTGGCTTCATTTAGATGTTAAAGAGCATGGGAGACAGAATAAAATCCTGCAGGATACCATAGTGCAACTGCCATGGGGTTGAGCAGAGGTCCTCCACTTCCACTTTCTGGAACGAATGCTGCAGGTAGGAATGGAACCACCATTTCATCGTGCTCCCAATTCTCAGCCTACAGAGGGTGTTTAAACAATCACATCAGTAAAAGAAGTCATAATGGCTTCTCCCCTTGCCGCATGCCACTGTCACTTGCATAATTCCCTGTGAACTGAGACAAACTGTTCCACAAAGTACCCTCACTAATCTGATTTTATATATATCTGGCAGAATCATTCCTCTGGAAGGCAACTAACTTTAGATTCCTATTGCAAGTTGGTTATAGGTGGATACAAAGCCATCCCTGCCGTGCACCGGATTCGGTCAACATGCCAACCCATGCTGCAATATAGAGAATTATGCAAATAACAGTCGTGCGCACAGGGGAGAAGCCATGATGGCTTCTTTTACTGATGTGATTGTTTGAATCCAGTTACAGACTTGATCAATGGTATCAAAAGTTGCCAAGGGGTCCAAGAGAATAAAAAGGGATGCACTCCTCCTGTCTCTCTTCTGACAAAAGTCATTTATTGGGGCAAGCAAGACTGAGTCAGTGCAAATGCACTTGATTAGAAAATTTAATGGAATTAGATATAGATCAGTTTTGTGGGAAATGGTATGTGTGTTGTGAAGATTAAATGTGAAACAGTTCCTTTAGAGAAGCATAAACCAATTATTAGTAAGTAGACAGAAGTTAAAACAATGGAGGCTTGAAATGTACTGAGAGTTACAGAACATTTATGTTGGAAGCTGCCTTGGAAATTTTTTAATGGAAGGTGGGATAAAATTATTTTAATAAATAAGACAGTATGCAAGATTTCAAATTGATTAGTTGAGCGTCTTCCACACCCTTGATTCCTCCATCCCATAAGTTACTTCATTGCTTTAATTTTCTTTAAAATATTCTATTTTGTAAATTCTTAAAAGAGTGTGACCTTTCTATGGTTACTGAAGACCTGCTCTGTTGCATGCCCCTCAGTCATGTGTTGTGCTTACCCCAGACTACACACCTGCTTTTTTTTTAGGCAGACGATATTAGCTTGTGTTGTGTGTTTTTCGTTGGGCTGTGTCTAACATAGAATTTGATGGATGCTGTAATTTGAATCACAAGCTTCTCTCTCCTTGAGTACAGTCAAAGATATCTTGAAGCCATATCAATTTACTCCTCATGTATGGCACCTTCTATTTGTATTCTGAAGTTGTCTAAACAAAACTTAAGTTTGCATTCAAACATTAGTACCTGAAATGCTTTAAATAGAGTCTAGTGCTTTCAAAGTCATCTCTCAAAAACAAATTATCTTCTGTCTTTGGAATAAGCTTGCATTGAAATGTTACTGTAACAGCCTTGACATTGGGATCTAACATTAGAGAATCAACCATGTAACAAATCTAAAATTAGTTGCCTTCTAGAGGTATGTTTCTGCTTGGTATATATCAGATCAGATTGTATAGAGGGGGAACTCTGTGGAACAGTTTGCCTCATTTTTCTTAGGACTTCGCTATAACTTAATAGAAGATACATAATATGATCAGAAGGTGTCTGCTATATTAATTGGTAGTATGCATTTATTCAGACTATTGGTGACTGTGACAAGCTTCACATAAGTGTAACCTTGTAGCTTTGGGTCACATAAGAAGTGCAAACTTCCTTCTAACGAAACAGTACACTTTATTTTTATCTTAACCTTTTTAAATTAAAACTAACTAAAGCAACTCACAATAAAATTGGTTTAAAAGATAACTCCATTACAGAAATACAATCAGCATTGGCAGCAACATACCTGGCAGAATAATTAAAAACAATAATAATTTTAAAAGCGGGTCAGAATGAGATAAAAGTGGCAAAATCAATAAATCCCTAAATGTCTTGGTTAATATTTTTAAAAGTCTTGACCTACCATCTAAAAGCGTAACTTTGGTGCCTCATGAATCTTGTGTGGAGAAGGTATTTCATAAATAGGGCACAACCGCTGAAAAGACCCTCTCTCAATCACCACCCACTTAAACACTGAAGGTTGAGCAATCTGGAAAGCAGTTCGTAGAGATCAGATAGGTTTATTTATTTATTTATTTATTACATTTCTATACCTCCGAATAGCCGAAGCTCTCTTTATACATGGTGAGATGAATTTTTTTCTACTGGCACAGAGATATAGCCTCCGATCTAATAGAGTCCTATAATATCACCTCTTGAATTTTGTGATGGCATTGTCTGAAAACTGAGTGCTAGAATAGCCTTTTTCAGTCAGCTAGGCTTGAGATAATAGATCCTTTATTATGTAATGCAATTGGGAGAAAATAAGGAAACCTGAAATGAGTACACATCCTGTTGAGTGAAAATTGCCTCATCTCCTTACAAACATTTGAGCTTGATCTAATTTCCATGTCTTCTTCATTCTGGCCTGGTTCAGGGGTAATGATCCTTGTCCAGCAAACTGTAAAAGACCAGATTTGTGATCTGGGTATATTCTTGACCTCATGTTGTTGCTGGAGCGCCAGGTTGCTGCTGTATATATGTATACTTAAAACACACATGCAATACTAGGCATTGCTGTTTACAATCAAATTAGGTGTTGCCTCTTTTTTCGAGAATATCAATATTTTTAACCATTGGCATCTTTCAGTATAAAATCCCCTGATATACTAAAATAATAAAAAAATCCCAACATAACATAAAATAGTAATATACAAACAAAATAATACAGATAAAAAGTTGTTAATTATTAAAAGCTGTCAGATTACCATTAAAAAGGCTGTCTGTTGCAAAACCTCTGCTAAAAAGGGCCATCTTTGCCTGAGACAATTTTTCCTGGCAAGGGAGTTGCACAATTTTGGTGCCATTTTAGAGAAGGCCTGTGCTGGAAATCTATATGCCACTGCTGCTTTGTGAAGCAGGCCAGCTTCACATACATCTATCCATTCAGTAGCAACTGCCACTGCCTGTTTTCTTGTCCTCTAACTGTGGGCAAAGGGCCCCCAGAGCTACAAGGCAGTAATCTACCAGGGATTGAGGGTGAGTGACTAGCTAACATGTTTTAGCCACAGGTAGGTGGCCTGCTTCCCTTTCCTCACATTCAAACCTCACATCCAAATTTAGAGGAACCCTTAAAGGAATATGGTCAGAGACAAGAAGGGATAACAGAGGGTACTTGAAAAGTAAATAAAACAGTATAACAAAGTTTGCTAAACTAGGTTAGGCTATTTACAATCCAGGGGTCACATGGAGAATTGAAAGCAAGCAGCAACCTAGGGTGGCTGAGAAAGGCTCTGGGGATTCCATGTGACAGCATCCCCAGGTGAAAATGGGCCCAAGTTACAGGGGTATAGAATCCTATTCCATTTTATTAGTTTGGTGCAGGATTGGCTGCCCAACTAGCTCCAGTGAACTGAAAGTGACCACTTCCCAATACTAGTGTTTCTATCCCGATTAATTGAACATGCCTTATTGACTGGATATTAGAAAATCTGCTACATTTTTCTAGAACTGAAAAATACATTAGAAAAGCAAATTTAAAGTGACAAATAACAGTTTATATTTTTATATGTTTATGTTTTGAGTATGAGCAAGAAGATATGGATGAATAATTGATAACTTGGGGTCCAGAAAGAGACCTCCAATCAGAGTAGAATCCAATAGGGTGCTTATGCCTCCACTGTTTCTTTTATGTCTCGCCAATTCCCTTCCACATATGACACCCACTGCTTGCAGAACAAAAATTTACTGCTTCCAGGGCAACTGAAAACGAGTGAAAACAAGTTACAGGGGTATAGAATCCTATTCCATTTTATTAGTTTGGTGCAGGATTGGCTGCCCAACTAGCAACATAAACAGGATGATACTTCTCGTTACCACATTTTGGCAAGGAAAGTGGTAATTAAAAGAGATATGGTTTAGGTATCTCTGACAGGCTGAGTACAGCAAAAGGCTCCCTGTTTTGTGGTTTTGGACACCTGGGAAATATGTTGTTATTCAAGGAGCCCTGTGCAACCCAGATGTTCTGGTTAGGGATGTTGAGTTAGGCTGAGCAAACAGGGACATGTAACTAATGAGTTTAGCCTCCCTGATGGAGTTAGGCAAGGATGTGTCCTAGCCCTGCTGTTATTTAATTTACATCTGTCAGATCTTCCAGGTTGGCTTGCCACATTGCAGTCCCATCCTCCTAAACTAGGCCCTCTAAAAGTCTGCATACTTTTGTATGCAGACGATGCAGTGTTATTATCCCAAACGTGATTGGGCCTAAAGAGGTTGCTAAATGGTTTCGCAGATTACAGTCTTAAAAATAAACTAACTATTAATCATCAGAAAACCAAAGTTATGGTTTTTGCCAAGAGGAAAGTGAGATTTGTATGGAGGATGGGAGGTATTAGGATTACCTATAAGTATCTTGGCATTTGGGTGCAAGAAAATCTGAAATGGGATGTCCATGTTAAATATATTAAGAAAAAGGCAGCACAAACAGCAGGTGCCATTTTGAGATTTTATTTTTCAAAAGGGGGAAAATTTCTCCCTGCAGCGATGCAGGTTTATAAAGCGAAGTTGATACCTCAGATACTGTTTGAGGCCCCGATCTGGTTCCCTATGATTAAAGATTCATTGGAAGGAGTCCAATCATCATTCCTGAGACAAATTCTCGGGGTGCCTAGCTGCGTGGCTGGAGTTGCCTTAAATCTTGAAGTTGGTAGCAGTACATTAAAATGCCAGGCCTGGATCCAAACATTACAATATTGGTTCTGTAAATATCATAATCTTTCTATCAATTCCCTGGTAGCCCAGGTTTTTACAGACTCGTATGTATCCCCATGAACTGAAGCACTAGCTCTAAAAGTCAACTCAATAGGGCTTTCTCCTGGTCTACTGCTAGCACAGACTTTTGAATATGTTAAATGGACAATCAAGCGAAGACTACAGGATATTGATTTCCAAGATAGCTGTGGGGCTACTCCTGGTCCGTGTTCCCCCCAGTCGCTGGGGATATCAAATTTTGTACCTAATAAAGGGATGGTTTACCTAAAAAGGCTTACTGTTCCTAAATACAGAAAGGCTTTTACTATGGCACGATTTAATGTACTGCCATCAAAACTGTTGGAAGGCAGGTATAAAAAAATCCCTGTAGCCAATAGATGTTGTCCGTGTAATGGCACTGAAGTTGAGAGCATTGAACATGTATTGTTTTCTTGTATTTATTATAACCAAGTTAGAGAAGAATTATTGAGACCACTTTTCCAGGATTACCAAGGGTACTCTAAAGAGTCCCTGTTAATTTGTCTCCTTGAAGGTTCAAATGATTATATTATCAGACAAGTAGCTAAATTCCTTAATAGAATAATTGGTTGTAGTTCACAGATGGGTGTGGAGTGATACTATTACATTTATTAATGTCATACTGTTACTTGTTGTCTAATGGTCTATTGACTATCAATAAAGATTGATTGATTGATTGGTTAGGGATGTTTATAGCTGGTTAGGGAAAAGGACATGGAAGGACTGCTCAACGTTACAAGGCCCTATCCCATATTGCTACCTCACTGTACCTAAGATGGTATGGGGAAATGGAGCAGGACCCCTGAGGAGTATCTCAAAATAAGGGCAGGTTCATAAAGGAGCAGGCTGTCCTATATTAGCTTATATACCATCCAGTACCAATTTAAACCAAGAGGAAAATATAAAATAGAAAGATGCTAGATCAACTGTTTAAAAAAGCTGACTAAGAAAAAGAGAACTGATGACAAAATATCACTTCTAGTCATGCAAACATCCCTCAGTTACATTAACTCTTCTGGTCACTTCCTCTACATTTTATAGAAAGGAGAGCCCTCCAAACATTAGTCTTCTGATTGGTCAATGTCTATTTTTTATTATTTTTGTGGCAGTATCTTACTGAGTTTATGTATTCCTGTAGTCCTTGCCAGGTGTGTATTTATGTTCACCATTGTGGTTGGAGCCAGATGATTTTGTTTATACATTTCCAGTGCAGACTGTTTTGTTGTTGTTGTTGTTGATTTGCATGTCCAGAACAGTATTCTGTCACACTACTGGCTTCTGCAGCTTTTACAGAAATTTAGATGGCTGAACATTAGAGTTGTCTTTTTGTTGTTCATAGGGCTACAATAGAGGAGGCATATTCAAGATCAATGACGAAGCTAGCCAAATCAGCAAACAATTATTCCCAGAATGGGTAAGTTGATGGTGTGTCAAAGCAAAATAACTTCATGCTGGTTCTCTCTTGAATTTTAAGAAACATTGGACAGTTGAACTGAAAGCTGTTGGAGCAGTTTTTCTGCTTTTCTTTATTTAGTTTATGTAATTAGTAGTATTTTATATTACATACAATAGGCACTCCCAGAGCCTAGTTAGAGCATTTTCTCATGCCAGGGATGGGACTGGGGTTACCAGTCCTAGAATCCTTGGCAGTATGTGATGCTGCTTGCATCATTTCTGCCAAGGAGATGGATGCATATTTTTGACGTTGAGGCAAATAGGGCTTTGCTTTCTTTAGTCCTCTTGCTTGGAAGCCCTTAAATGGGAGTGCTTGCTTTTGTGTGTGCCCCTATTTCAGAACATGTAATATCCTACTCAGTCTATATTGCAGAGATCTCATGTCTATAAGAAATTGCTGTGCAGTTCATAACTAATACTATTTCTATTCTATAAATTAATAGACATGTGGAATCTCTGAGTTTTTCACTTCTAAAGTAAAGGATTTGAATAAACCCTGAACATATACTTAAGATTGAAAAGCAATAATCAGCTGCAGTGATATCTGTTGAACCTTGGGTTAAGAGTTGGGGGAGAAATTGGTGGGAGATTCAGGACAGATAAAAAGGAAGTACTTCTTCACACAGCACATAGTTAAACTATGGAATTCACTGCCATAAGATGTGATGGCCACCAGTTTGGATGGCTTTAAAAGGGGGTTGGATAAATTCCTGGAGGAGAAGGCTATCAAGGGCTATTAGACTTGATGGCTATGTGCAACCTCCAGTATCAGAAGCAGGAAGCCTGTATACACTAGTTGCTGGGGAACATGGGTGGGAGGGTGCTGTTGCACAATGCCTTGCTTGTGGTTCCCTGATCGAGAGCTGGTTGGCTACTGTGTGAACAGAAGGCTGGACTAAATGGACCCTTGATATGATCCAGCATTGATGTTCTGATGTCCTTAAACTAATTTGCTTAGCAGTTTAATATGAACAAACCTGATTTCTACTTCCAGAACTAAGAGTGAGCCTGTTTGCAATCTTCCTTCAGTGTTCGCACTTCTTTAATCTTTCATACAAAAATATGTACATAAGGAAAATTAAGTGCAAAAATGCATACACTGGGGAAAACAGCATTAAAAAGGCATATATTAGAGAAATGTGTTTGCAAAAAATGTGCATATATTAGGGAAAATGTATACAAATTGTCATGTGTATGGAAATGTGTACAAATCTTCATGCAGGCTTTTAAAAAAGCATTCACAAATTGATGTAGAAATGTGACCAACCAAACTTGGGCTTGAAAAAAAATGTGACTGTTATAGAAAGTAGAACACATAGATTTAGATACCTTTTAGGTAGGGAAAGATCTAAGCAAACTTAAGGCGCAATTCTATGCAGGTTTAGACAGAAAAAATGCTGGGAGTTGTAGGACTTTTTTCTCTCTAAACCCGCATAGAACTGCCGCCTTAGAGAACAATTCTATGCCCTCTGGACAGCATCTGGGGGGCCATAGGATGCTTCAGATTCCAAGATCCGAGGTCAGAGACAGCACTCTGATCTCATAGCCGGGAATCTGTGCTGCCCTTCCCATCACAGCCAGTGTGGAGAGAACAGTGCCAGTGGTCTCTCCAGGGTCAGAAAAGCAACCACAGAGAGGTGATAGAGGTGATGTTATGGTGGGTGGGGAGAGGACTAGAGAGGTCGGGATACCAGCTATCCCAAGCCTTTTCCATTCTCCTTCCCTCTGACACTCCCCACCCCCGCTAGACAGGGGAAAAAGCCCATCCGGCTAAAATGTAGAATGGGAGGAGCAGCAGAGGCAATGATCACCTCTGCCACTCCTCCCACTCGGCACCAGATGCTTGTAAGCCTCCACGTTCAGAAGCTTACAAGCATTGGGTGTGAAAGTAATAGGACTGTGCCCTTGCAGTCTTTTTTATGTTGGTGCCTCATGTTAATGGGATAAAAATACACACAATTTTTGTTTCTAAAGTAAATAGGAAGGACTCTAAAATATGTTCTGAGTTACATTTAATAGAAAGCTGTGCTTAATGTATTACCTTGCTTTCAGACTATTTCATCACTAAAGCACCCACCTTTTCCTTTATACTTAGGACATTTGCACCAATCTGGGATGTTTTCAAAACATCAACAGAAAAATTAGCAGGCTGTCATTTAGAACTTGTTCGGAAGTTGCAAGAACTGATAAAAGAAGTGCAGAAGTATGGAGATGAACAAATGAAAGCTCATAAAAAGGTTATGTATACTGCTATTGAATGTGCTCCTCTACATATGTGTACAATAATTTAAAATGTATAATTAATTTGAGAAATTAGGTTGATACAGGATTCATGAATAAAACAAGTAAAATATACATAAATGTGTAAGAAATCTTCAGTGGATGCAAAGAGACCCAGATTGTATAGCAATTAGCTTAATTCTTTGGCAGCTGAATCAGAGGGTTCTGGTGCTTAAAGCTAGGCCATAGACATTTATGAACAGTTTGGACTTATCTGGGATGAGTTTGTGAGAGTGAAGAAGTTGAGAGGCAGGGATTAAGTAAATCTGAGTCCCTAACACTCTTGGGAAGGAACAAGAAAGGTTTGAGGTGAGCTTGTAAGAGTGGAAAGGGAAGAGAGGGTTTGGGGAGGTTTGTCCTAACAAGGGGTGGTGCACTGAAGCTGGTACTGATGTACAGTCACAATAACAAAAGGGAATTGGGGAAGGAAGTTACCTAAAGCTGAAAACACATTCACTCCAATTTGTGCACTCCTACATTGTTTATGCCTTTTTCTGAAGGACGACAGCTTGGCCAGATCTTCCAATTGAGGTGGGAATAAAGAGGAAATCAAAAGGGGTCCCGACTACAATCTTTCCCATTAGTTAAGCAGGGAAGGATGCAATAAATGGCTGAGACTCCAACCAAATACCCGCCTCGATCCAGACGGAGAGGCGGGTAAGAAATAAATTGTTATTATTATTATTATTATTATTATTATTATTAAATACACATTATTACAAAATCAGATCAAATTTATACATATGCAGACACACCAGAGAGAAGAGGGTGCAGAGTAGGATGCTACGATTTGTACAAGATCCCCCTGAAAATAGGATAAAAACTCAAAGATACCTCTTCCTGAGTCAGTTTGTGTAGCTGAAGCTTGGGGCACATAGAAATTCCTGGGGCTCTGAAGGTGAAGGAAAAATAAAGGGTTGTAGTGGATTTCAGCCTGTGGTGAGGTGGTAATCTAAGCTGCCAGACTTGGGTGACACTGGGCAAAAGTGGCTGAGAAGTGAGAGAACTGCAGACAAACAAGTGATTGGGCCTGTTCATACGACACACTAAGCCATGGTGGTTAAGCATTTTGTGCTAAACCTTATGGCGTAACATGTTGTGTGAAATATGACTTACGTGTCATGTGAACCATTCCTGGCTACACGGTTTAAATGCGCTCACTAACCATTTGCAGCAAAAGGATTAGCAGCCTAACCAGTCCTTGGTGTGTTTCCTGAACAGGACCATTGGCACTCCTTCCAACAGTGGAACGACAAGTAGACCAGGGTGGATTTCAGGAGTATGGATCCAGATGGTACTGGTCCAACACCTATGAATGGGACTGATCTATAATGCCAGCATGGTCTGATGAGAGGGTAGAGACCAGGATTCTTATACTCTTTGGACAATATTTCAAAAGGGGTATTATATCTAGCATGTCAAACAATACAAAGAGGTGAGGGCAACATTTTCCAGGTTGCCTCTATTAGCTATTCCAGGCTGAAACAATGGCAGTGAGACAAATCCTTACCATAGTCAACTTAAATGTAAAAGAAAGGGTAATGAGTTCTCAACAAGGATGATGCTTGTGCTTGCAGCTGTTCAAAGATTATGTTCTTTTGTAACATTGATAACTTTTCAGGCTATACCTAGATATTGTTTAAGCATCAGGAAATCACTTAAGGCTGGCAAATGCATACATGATTACAGTAACATTTTGCTTTAAACTATTGAATATTTAGAGTCCTGATTAAGTTGGAATTGATAAAGTTGACCTAACATATGTGACCAGCAGATTTAGGCAAGACTATTTTGCTGTCAGTGTTGGCCTTGGCAAGTATTTCTTCAAGTGACCATCTCTTGTGTTGCCAACTTTTCAGCAACTAACAGTGTTTGCCCTACCCCGAGCAACCTGCTAACAATTCTCTTTTTAATGTATCTGAATTTCTTGAAAAGAAAATATTAAATTGGTAGTGTTTGACACGCATGTGTTATTTAACAGACTAAGGAAGAGGTTTCAGGAACTTTAGAAGCAGTGCAAAACATTCAGAGTATTACACAGGCCCTCCAAAAAGCAAAAGAAAACTACAATTCAAAGTGTGTGGAACAAGAGCGTTTGAAAAAGGAAAGTGCGACACAGAGAGAAATAGACAAGGTAACTCTTCAGACTTACTTCAAAGTTAAGGATTAGCTGACTTACTTTATGGCATTATCACATAGCATGAAAAGTTTCATGCAGCATTGCATCTTTTGCTTTTTTTTAGTTTTTAAGGATAAAAATGGATGCCTTCTGCATGAAAAAACAAAACATAAGGTTGTGTTTGCTTATTGGGTTATTTATTTTATTTATTTATTTATTATTTATTTATTTTATTTCTAACCCGCCTCTCCATCCAGATCGAGGCGGGGAACAACAATAAATATAAATATAAAATCATAAAATAGATAAACCATTAAAACAGATAAAAACAAATACATTATTAAAAACATCTTAAAATTCAACCGGATTGGCCTGCTGGAAGAGAGCAGTCTTCACGGCTCTCTTAAATTCTAGAAGACTGCTAATTTGTCGAATCTCCTCCGGCAGGCCATTCCACGGTCTGGGAGCGGCAGAAGAGAAGGTCCTCTGGGTAACACTCGTCAGCCTAGTTCTGGCTGACTGGAGTAAATTCTTGCCAGAGGACCTGAGTGTGCGTGGGGGATTATACGGGAGAAGATGATCCCATAGATAACCTGGACCCAAACCATGTAGGGCTTTAAAGGTGATAAACCAACACTTTATACTTTGCCCGGAAACTAATTGGCAGCCAGTGGAGTGATTTTAAGATTGGTGTTATGTGGTCACCCCTAGGTGTACTGGTGACCAACCTGGCTGCCATATTTTGAACAAGTTGAAGTTTCCGGACTAGGCACAAAGGTAGCCCTATGTACAACGCATTGCAGAAGTCGAGCCTCGAAGTTACCAGCGCGTGCACTACCGTCTTTAGGTCTTCCAACGCTAGGAAGTGGCGCAGCTGGCGTATCAGCCGAAGCTGATAGTAGGCACTCCTGGCCATCGCATCTATCTGGGCTGTCATTTGGAGCGAAGGATCCAGAAGTACCTCCAAGCTGCGAACACAGTCTTTCAGGGGTGTGTGTAACCCCATCCAGAACTGGTTGACACACCTCCAAACCCAGATTGTGGCCTTTGACAGCAAGCACCACCGTCTTGTCTGGATTCAGCTGCAGTTTGTTTTTCCTCATCCAGCCCATTACCGCCTCCAAGCATTCATTCAGAGGAGACACACTATCCTTAGCTAACGATGTTGTCGAAGGCATAGAGAAAAATATTTGGGTGTCATCAGCATACTGATAGCACCCCGCCCCATGCCTCCAGATGATCTCTCCCAGCGGTTTCATATAAATGTTAAACAGCATTAGGGAAAGGATGGCACCTTGTGGAACACCACATAGCAGCTCCTCCTTTGAAGAGCAGCTATCCCCAAGCATCACCATCTTGAACCTGCCCGAGAGATAGGACCGGAGCCACCGAAGCACAGTGCCCCCGATTCTCAATCCCTTCAGGCGTTCCAGAAGGATACCATGGTTGATGGTATCGAAAGCCGCTGAGAGGTCCAAGAGTACCAACGGATGCACTCCCCCTGTCAATACTCAGGCGTAGATCATCCACTAAGGCGACCATAGCGGTCTCAACTCCGTATCCTGTCCTGAAGCCGGTTTGAAATGGGTCTAGAAAATCTGTAACATCCAAAACTGCTTGGAGTTGGGAGGCAACCGCCCTCTCAATCACCTTGCCCAAAAATGGAAGATTTGATACTGGCCTATAGTTACTAAAGTCCAGGGGGTCCAGGGAGGGCTTTTTTAGAAGCAGCCGTACTACCGCCTCTTTTAAACATGTTGGAAAACTCCCCTCCCTGAGAAATGCATTAATAATATGTTGTAGATGTGATTTAACTGCATCTTCTCCCTGGATAACCAGCCAAGGACAGGGATCGAGAGGGCAAGTCGTCCTCCTCACTTGTCCAAGCAGTTTGTCCACATCCTCAGTACTCACCAACTGAAACTGATCCAGTGTAATTCTACTCGTGGAGTTACTGGACACTCCATTGTCAGCTTCTGCTATAATGACGGCGTCTAAGTCGGCTCTTATCCGAGAGATTTTATCTGTGAAATGGTCGTTAAAGGCATCACAGAGAACTGCCGAAGCCTCTAAAATTGGGTTCAGGGGGGAAGGTGCCTGAGTTAGACCCCTCACCACCCTGAACAGTTCTGCTGGACGTGAGTTCGCAGACGCAATGCGTGCAGAGAAGAAAGCACGTATTGCCACTCCATAGGAACAAAGATGTTCTCTATGTCATGTCTTGTCGGATACAAGTTGAGTTTTCCACCATGGGCGCTCCAGTCATCGTCCTTCCCACTTCAACTCCCTGAGATCTTCAGTATATCAGGGTGCCCAATTAGAAGCAGGTCGGAGAGGACGTTTAGGGGCGATCGTGTCGATAGCCCTAGTTAGATCTTGATTCCATCTATTGACCAAGGCTTCTACAGGATCGTCGATGATACCAGCCATAGAACCCCCTAAGGCTTTCTGGAATCCACTAGGATCCATCAGCCTTTGAGGGCGGACCATCTTAATAGGTCCGCCACCCTTGCAGGGGCGAGTGGTAGCCGCGATACTAACCCTGACCAGAAAATGTTCTGTCCATGACAATGCAGAGGTATTTGTCACCTCCGCCCACAGATTCGCCTGTTCAGAACTGAAAACAGCATCGAGGGTGTGACCTGCCGAATGTGTAGGTCCAGAGACCAATTGGGATAGGTCCATGTTTGTCATGGATGCCATGAACTCCCAAGCTCCACCCGAGCATGTGTGCAAACCCTTGAGCTTCACAAAACAGTTCTTCAAGTATATATAATCTCTGCTGTATTTGCCCTTATGAAAATATTTTCATAAGGAAAATGTATGAACAAAGGAGTTTATATTGGGTTATGATATATGTCTTTGATTCCTGAAATGTTTTACCGTTCTTTCCGGTCACTATGCAATGTGGAATGTCTTCAGGTGTCCAGTATACAATTGACTCTGATGAGCAAGAATTCTTTCAGCTTGTTAAAAGTTGGCATTTCAGAGCATCATGCATTTGACCCTTTGGACATTTCAGTTTTGTTTGGATTCCACCATGCAACATGTGAGGTTGCTGTGCAAGAAAGAGAAAGGGTATCTAAATTTACCTTCAGTGCTAATTAGCATTTTTCTTTAAAATAAACATAATACTATAGCAATTTTGTACAACATAACTAAGATAACAATAACTTTTCAATGACAATTCAAATATGTATATTGGAGTTCCACAAGGGTTTTCTCCACTTATAATTAAAATATGCCTTGAAGATGTGTGAAGATTAGTAAAGAAAAGATGGTAGGATGTTTATCTTATAAAATATGTCTTTCCCCCAGTAGTTAATCTCTTGAATTTATTTTTAAATTGTTAGAAAATACTTGTAACTGTGTAACTTGTAACTTCATTTACCTTTGAGGTTCTCTTCTTGATTACTTAAACTATTGTTCACATATTACATTTTAATGTTTCAAAATCACCTAAGCTGATATTGCAACATTTTGTGTAGTATGTTGTTTGCGTGAGCCCTCATGTGGTAAAAACTGGTATAAATTGTGATGGAGCAAACCACTGCAGATTAAATTAAAGTAACTAAAATTGACTATAAAATGTTTGCTTTGCAATATCCTCCTTCTCTTTGATTTCTTTAGGCAGCCGTAAAATCCAAGAAAGCTACCGATACGTACAAGCTCTATGTAGATAAGTATGCTTCAGCAAAATCTGATTTTGAACAGAAAATGACTGAAACTGCACAGGTAAACTTTATTTTCAATTGGTTGGATCCAGACCTAGTCATGCTTACAATATATCCATTTAAATAAATTGGACAAGTTAGTCATGACTAGTCCTGGTGATTTCTGTGGGTTTACTCCAAGCATGATTACATCTGGATCCAGCCCAATATTTATGCAATATTGAACATGTATTTTGATTTATAATCCTTGCTCTATTTTACATGCAATCTCTCTTATCTTTCCTGTTATACTATTTTGCAAGATTACTGGTAGAAGAGAGAATACACTATCCAAAATAAATAGAAATGTTTGTAAGTTTCAAAAATGACTGCAAGTTCTGGTATTCAGTATATTTGACAGAAATAAAACTTGTGGATAAACCTTTGCATAGAGGAACCAGACACTTATAAGTCATCTGCCTCAGGCTAATCACTTCTTGCAGGTCGATTTATTTCTCTTTCTTTCACCTTGATCAAATTTCCTGTGGAATTAGTTACGCTATTTAAATATTGTCATTTTTGATATTCAACACTTTATCTGAAAACTATTTCTATATCATAAGATTTAGGTAATTTGATGATTTTGCTGGGGAAAGTGCACACTGTAATCTTAAATTATTATGATTCAAAGTGGTGAAGGATCCTTAATGAGATGAAAAACTCCAGACTTCAGGTCTCTAATAAATTTGAAGAATTAGAGTCAGAAATGTCTAGTCTGTAAAACAAAATCAGAATATCAACAGAATCTAGAAACCCTGTACATTTTGTGGTTCTGTGGGAAAATAAGAAGTTTAAGACTTGACCTTCTTGGTGCTATCTTAAGAAATTTTCCTCAAACAAACAGAACAATAATGCATATAACTTTAGTAGATATTTAGTTGTGCCATTATTGTCTAGGTCTAATGTAAAGTGAACATGAAAAGCATTTGAAATAAGTTTGCCATTTAAAGCAACCTGAGAGCTGCTCTGGCAAAAATGGAGTAAACAAGAACCAATCTGCACTGTGTTTGTGTGTTTGCATATTTGTCCTTCGTGTTGTACTCAAACAGATGCTTACTCTTACACCATATACTTGATGAAGACAGTTAATGCATATTGCTTTACTTTGATTAGATCTGACAAATAAATTTAAAAATATTTATATCCATTTAGAGCAGCCTTCCCTGACCAGGTGCCCCCCAGATGTTTTAGATTACTGCTCCCAGCGTTCCTGACTATTGGCCATTGCTGGCTGAGGTTGATGGGATTTGAAGTTCCAAAATTCTGTAGGACATCAGGTTGGGGAAGACTGATTTAGGGTGCAATTATATCAGGATGCCTGTCAGCCTCCAAACTTGGAGGCCGACGGACATCCTGTGCAGGGCAGCTAAGATTGCACGGAGGCAATCTTAGCTGCCCTGCATTTTTGCTAGACAGGCTTTTTCGCCCATCTTGCTGTGGCTCTGTGGAGTGGGAGGAAAAGAGGCTGGAGAGGCCGGAGGTTTCTTCATAAGCAAGGCTCCTCAGTCTCCTCCCTTCTACTCCCACAGAACCGTCCCCTTTGCCTCCTCCCAGAGGTCATTTTTGCAACCTTAGAGGGGCAGCTGGCACAGTTCTCTCCATACTGATGGAGGCCTACCCAGTTGAATTTTAAGAGTTTTATTGGTATTTTAATAATGTATTAGTTTTATGTGCTTTTAATCAGTTTTATGTATTTGATATTGTTCCCGGCTTCGATCCAGAGGGAGAGGCGGGTAATAAATAAATAAATATATTATTATTATTATTATTATTATTATTATTATTATTCTCATGCTCTCTGACTCCTGGGCCCGAGGTTGGAGCACTATCTCTGACCTCAGATCCAGGAAACCTTCTGAAGACTGAAGTGAATGTTAGTAGAGTTCAGGTCATACGAATAACGTCTGTCTGCAATGGAAGGGCACACTATACGTTCATACATTTTATTTGTTTATTTTTATTTAAAATATTTCTTGGCTTCATTTCAGGGCAGAAGTGCTCCCAAGGCAGCTTATAGCAATTTTCAAATATATCAAAATAAATACTGATATAATTGCCTTGATAATCTTACATTCTTAACTTTGAATATAGAGTAACACATCTATACCTGGGGCTGATCAGTTAAACAAAGCAAAAGTTAAAATCTATGTACATTCTGGAGCTGTTTTGTTGCATTTTTCAGTGAGTTTTTATGACTGAAATCTGAACTCTTAAACAGACTATATTTAATCAGTCTGTGTAAAACATAGGTATACATGGGGGAAGTACTTCAGTCCTCTCATCATATCAAGGCCTTAATTTATTGCAGAGGTGATGGTGGTTCTTTGTGGTCTCTGTGCAATTAGGGTGGGGTGCCCACCAAAGTGTTAAATTAACTTTGGAAAGTTCTGAAATGAGACTCTGTGCATAACTCATATGTGTAACTGCAGAGGCGACCACTTAAAGAATTATGGTTATGGCTGAACAACCTGACTGTAATTTGCTGAGGTGTTGGATTGGTTGGAATGTATTAATTTTAGGCCTGAAACAGTTCATTTACTTAATAAAATCAAAATGACCTCTTGTAAACGAACTGGTTGCTTAACGCCCCTGTACTATGCCTCAATGTACTTCTAATTTGTTTGGATGGAATTCTGCCTAGTCAGTTGTTTACCTTTCTTTTGGAAGGACCATAGGTCAGTGGTAGAGTATATGTCCTTGCTTCTCCAGGTAAAGCTGTGAAAGACTTCTGTCTGAAACCCCAAAGAGCTACTGCCAGTCAGTGTAGACTACACTGAGCTTGATGTCTGATTCAGTATAAGAGAGCTTCCTATGTTTCTAAGGCCATAATGAAACTAGAGATGTAAAATTTCCATAAATTTTGAAGTCATGGAAAAATACCAAGGGTTTTCAGGAAAAAATGGAATTTTTTGGAAAAATTAAAGAAAAATGTAATATTAGCACTTTTTACAGATTGAAAGTCACTTTGTTACTTTAGGAACATAAAATGTAGTTATGTACAAGTTGGTTTGGCATAAAATTTTCACATTTGGTATATTAAAAGTATGGTCTATTCAAGCAATTATTACAAATTGAATTTACTTTTTTTAAATGTTTACCTTTTCTTTTAACAAATGGCGCTACAAGCTCCTGAACTGTAAGGAACACCTGAACTGTAAAGAACCTCTTTGGATTTGCCAGTTTATGAGGAGCAGGCAAAAAACAATTAAAAACAACCAAGAAACCATCAACATTAGTAACAAGGGAAAATATTTATGTCTCTGCTAGTCCTCCACAATGTCAAGCAGACATAAAGCACCCATTCCCATAAAAAGAACTGAAAAAAGGGGGACCAAGATTCAATGAATATGCATGAAATTTAATCAGACTCATTTTCTGAGCTATCAGGCAGAAATGCATCTTGCTCTTGTATTTGAGAGTTGTAGTCTTTAGTTTGCAACCTAGGACTTGCTTGTCCTCGGTGTACAGAAATTGTAATAATCTGATACTGTACGTAGTTTTTAGAAATCGTTTGAAGAAGTCTTCAAAATTGTCTTCAAAATTTTATGCATCATGCTTAAATAAAACATTCCATAATAATTTTTTTCAATTTTTTCAATTTTTCGGGGGGGGGGGGGGGGGAAGGCTTAGGAAGAAATGGGGTCCCCCCCCCGAATTTTCCTGTTTTTTCCCTGGACCTTGACATCTCTGATGAAAACATTAGTGAAGTTTTCTATACCTAAGGGTTTGTTAACATGTTTGATTACTACCTAACATTTCATGGAATAGTTGGTTCTGCACCCTCCCTTTTATGGTAACTTTTCCAGGGGTTGGCATGGAAAACTTAATTCTGTAATTTATCCCTCATTATAGAATCCCCTATGCAGATTAGGAGGAGAATGGCCAGAGCCTATCAAATGAGACATTTTAGAGACATTGTAAATCTACAATATTAACCTTGAATACTGGTAAATTTGGACATGAATTGCAAGTATCTGGAGAAGCTACTTGCTTATACATAAATAGGAATCTTTGCCCTATCATCACACTCTTGGTTTTCTTTCTTGTTCTTATTCTTTAATATATACATTATCTATCTATCTATCTATCTATCTATCTATCTATCTATCTCCATACATACATTATGTACCAGCATAAATACAAGAATCCACAGCAAAATTTCATGGAGATGTGTAAATGAGCCTAAGGACTATATTGTTGCAAATATCTTTAATTCCTCTTCTACTTAGCTGCTAATAGTCAATAACAAATTTCAGTCAGTTGGTCAAGTTTATTGCTTTTGGCCAATGGCCTTTGCATAAAACAAACAACAGTACAATCACCAAAAAATAAAAATAAATAAATAATAATAATAATAATAATAAACACAGACAAAGGTTATTCATAATGTATGTAGACATAATTTAATATGTTAGAATTCTTGTTATTGTCACTGACAATACTTTCCAATATTAAATAGCTGAAAGATGAACTAAGACCTAATTTTTTTTGTAGCAAAGAGGTTTTACGTCTTCACTGTCTTCCTTTGTCTCAAACTTGTTATTGGAGTTGGATATGTGCTCCAGTATATTCAGTACTTGACATTCTGTTTTCATGTAAGCTTTTTCCCTCATTATGCTAAATTAAATCCTTATTTGTGGTGCAGAAATTTCAAGATATTGAAGAAATGCATCTCCTGCATATGAAAGAAATTATAGAGTGTTTTTCAAATACAGTAAAAGAAGTTCACTTACAAATGGGTGAGGTGAGTTTTTGTAGTGTCTCTTATTAATTAATCAGGCTATGAATTAGAATATATTTATCTTACTTGACATTTATAGGCCATTCAACTTTAGCAGGTCTTGTATATAATCTGCTGTTACAGGTCACTCAGGGACGAAGGAGGAGATGGACTTTCACACAGCTTTTAAAGATTATGCCTCTGTTACCTACATTAGTCACATGTAAAATCATTTGGGTAATTATGCATTAATAGAATAAGAAGAAATAAAAAAACAACTGGTGTTGACGGTAAACACAACCCAGTGAGATAAAAAGAAAACACCTAGTTCTAGCTACTTCTGGTACTAAATTGTTAATGCATTATTCTGAAATGTCATAATTAAATGCATTAATTAAGCATTCATATTTCTAGCTATCTGAAAATCATTATTATATGGATGCTTTTTATTTATATTTTGTTTGTGTATGCATTTCTCTTTCTAGAAATTAAGTTCAGGGTATAAAACATGCAGCCCAGGGTTCTATTATAATAGAGAAACACTTCCTGGCATATGGAGTTGCATCCAGTGGTTATTGAGTAGAAGGCAGCTCATGCAACTAATCTTTCTCTTTTCTTCCCCACCCCCAACTCTCTTTAATCCCTGAAAACCCTGAACTATGGGGGCTGCGTCATATGGGGCTTCAATGTGAATGAGGAATCTCCTGAAATCAGGCAGAGATATTGTGACTACAGGTTTTTGCTCCTTGCACTACAGCTCCATATGACCCAGATCCCAGCCCTCTAGAAAGGGTTTTGGGGTTACCGGGGGCTGCACAGAGAGGAGAAGAAGAGAAATATTGGTTGCACAAGCTGCCTCCTGCTCACACAGCCATCGAATATAAACCATTATTTTTACTGTGTTTATGGTCCAAAAAGCAACCTGGACACCCAAGTGTCTTTTTTACTTTGGATTTTACTGTGGATTATTTTTTACTTTGAACATCTGACCCCAATATCATATTAAAAACATGTTTTTTAAACTGTTCTAGATTTCAAAAGCAGTTTGCCCTTCTCAGTGAGGTGTGGAGAGAATTGAGAAAAACAAACACAAAGCCACCTTGAGCTTACAGAACAAGTTTCATGGTTCTTTGAGTCCCAGCCTGAAACTTTTTAATTATAAGACTGTGCTATAGGTGTATCAGCTACTGAAGCCCATCAAGTTATGTTTAATAGTTCTTTCTTTCTCAAAGGTCCACGATGAATTTATAAATAACATGGCCAACACAACAGTTGAAGGTTTGATACAAAAATTTGCTGAGTCAAAAGGCACAGGCAAAGAGAGACCTGGTAAGAAATGCAAAATAATCACTTAAAAATATTTGCTGCTTTATTTCTCAATGTATTTGTATATACGTGTATATCCCTACAGTCCTCTTTAATAGTTGATACTATGCATATATGTTTGTAATTGACTGTCTGGAAGTAACGATGAGTTCAAAGATTCATTTAATGGTACTTTTGATTCTTCAGTGCCCATAATGCATATCAAGGACACACCTTCACACCCCCTGTTTTTGTAGCTTTTTTGTGCTTTTTAGAGGAGCCAGGTGTGTAACTTTCTGCACCACTACTTCTGTTTCTTTAAAGAAGGTACTGATTTTCTTTATTTTGGCAGATAAAGGCACAGTAAGGTATTGTTTCACTGAGCAGATAAGTAGTATAAATCAGGAAAGGAGAAAATTTCAGATCAGTGGAAAAATCATTCTTGCTATTCTTTAGCCACTGACAGTGAGTATGACACAGTGGTTCTAGGGTGTGATCTTGTGGTAAGATGCATAAATTATACTCAAAACCCAGGCTCACACCTATTTATTCTGATACCTATCATGCTGGTACTCAAGCTAATATTCAAGGAGGATTTTCAAATGGTACCACCTGTTTAATGTGCACAGGTGGTGATGTACACATTGTTTTCAATGGGACAATCATTCCATCAACAAAAGAAGAACCAACATTAGATTGTGTGACTATCAGTATGCAATTTCTGGAGTGGGAATAAAATAACCTTCTGACTTCATTGGAGCACTAAGGAATGATAGCTTCAAACAGACCCTGGTGCTGTTTCTAGTGAAAGCATGGAAGCCTGATGGAATCCTTAAAGAAACATGTTGTATTTTCCATGCTGTAGATTGCATTATGCGGTGCAGCAAATGATCTACCACCTTGTAATGTCACCAAGTAACATTGCCATACACCACAATGACTTAATGGGTTGATAATTCTTCTACGAAATATTTCACACTTTGATGATGCAAATGTTTTGATGGGAGTAGGCTTGCAATCAAAGAACAGTGTGAGATGAGATACACAGGTGTGAGAAAGCTAGCAGATTCGGTGGAGTCGGGAATGTGCAAATCCCTACCTGGATTTCATTGCCTCACTGGATGTGACTATTCACCAGCCTTTCCACCCAAAAAAGTTGCGGGGTGGGGGGAGATTCTGGAAAGAAACAAGAATGCACAAGCCACTTATTCTTCCTTATAGCTTCATAATGAAATAATACAAAAATATTCCTGTAGCGAAAAATACTTTTGCTACAATAATTCATAATTTCAGAACCAATGTACATAGCTCCAATTCAGTACATTGAAAAGTATTATGACTCTTGAGCATATTAAATGGTCTGATTTGGGGTTGGCACCATGTAAAGCAGTCAGATTGGAAATTCTAAGATACAGGAAGGTGACCTCTACCAAGTACCAGCTTTCTGAGCCTTTTAAAAAGATCCCTATATCCCCTTTTTGAAGGGGTTAGAAAGGTGGTATAGCCCAACAAAGTCAAGTCAGATTGGATAGTGTGGAATTATGTGTGCTATTCTCCATGTGGGACTGTTTGTTTCATCCATATAGCTTATGATGTAATTATTGGCCCCAAAACCGGGGGGAAGAGGTTTGAGGTGGATTGAAAACACCCCAGCAGTTGCTCATAAGACTAGCAGTTTTGATAAGGCCACAACATTTGTAAGATATCCAGATGTCAAACCTTTTATATCTTATAATGTAAATAATTTGAAATGGACTTTTGGACTATAAGGCTTAGTTACTGGCAGTAAGAGTGTAAGCTAAAATATGCTGGTATTTTTACCCATGCTCCCTTTGCCTTTGGCCCTATCCACCAATGGAATGCAGCCCGTGAGAGCTTCTCCAAAAGGCTGTAAGAGGTTCAACACCCTTATAATAGAGTATAATCTGATACATTGGCTTCCCATTTAACAAAATATTTCAGTGATATTTACCTTCGGTGATGCATGTACTACAAACCTATCATTTATGCTGAAGGGGCAAGTGTTAAGTAATTGGGCTGATTCAGTGAGTACTTCAGGTATAAATATGGTACAAATGGTTTGGGGAGTGGAATTTTGAACAGTGAAGTCAGAGGGAAATTAAATGCAGAAAGTACTGACAGTGACAGTGTCATCATTAATCATGATCATTCACAAAACTTGTTGCTATTATTAGAAACATCTTGGCACTAAAAAAAAGCCTTTATCAAAGGCTTGAAGTCAGTTCTATCACCAGAGGCTTGAATTGGGATAAAGTTTTTTTTAAAATCACACTATTCACATTTGTTTTAATAATGTGACTGTCACTGTCAGTACTTTTTGCATTTGATTTTCCTCTGACCCTTACTGGTTACAATCTCCCCAACCATATTTACTATGTATTTGTGTATTAGAAACTTTTGATAACATGTAATGCATCTGATGAAATGGACAATAGTCCATGAAAGTTTATGCCGTGATAAACATGGTGGTTACTGAAAAAAATACATCTTGATTTTTCATGTCTAAATATAGCAGAAGAGTTATCTAGAGGGTTGTTTTGTTTTTCATTTATCAGCCAGTATAAGTGTTACTGTTAGAAAATACTATTGACTGACAGTGTAATATGTATTTCTGGTTTTTCAATTGATTTTTTTGTTGTTGTTGATGCTACATATGAAATGGCACCAGAAGTTAGCGATGAAAAGATTGCTTGTGTGTTTGTACACAGAAAATTGACCTTTGTGTTTCTGCTTAACATCTAAGTACTAAGAGCAATCATTTGTTTTGACAGCAGAATTAATTGAGGCTAAAACAGTCGAAATTCCACTTGTATCAAACTGTTCATTAGAATTGCTCTCTGGCTTTAGTGCTGTCAGAAAAATAACCTGTCCTGCTATGATTAAATAGCAGAATGATGGTTGGTCCACTGCATTTCAGAAAGAGGTTGAATAAACTTTCTACTGCGGAAACAATTCAGAAGTGACACACTGCAAGGGGGGGTCAGAATGTGCATTGATATCCAGCTGAGCTGTCAACTGGCACTGAGCCAGACACGCAAAGCTTTGCCATTTTGAAGCAGCATGTGAGGCATATGCAGTTTTGAAAAAATTGTCTCCTTTCATGAATGATTTAATGCCAGAAGGGGAAAAAACCTTTGTTTTCATCTGAAGCCAAGTATACTGTCTGCTATTATATTTGTAGCTGCAACTAGCTTTATAACTTATACAGCTTTTAAGTGAGGGCTACTTTTTATAACAATTCCATGTAACATTTAGCAATATGAAAAACCAATTTGTAATACTGATTGGTTAATGTTTCATACGACTATAAAAAGTGTAAATATTCTAATTTTTATTTTAATTTTCAGTTTAATTTCCTAAAATATTTTAAGAATACATTTGTGCTGTTTACCTACCATCAAGGTAAAATTTTCTTTCCTCTACCTTCCTATTTAAATGTCCAATATATTTCCCACTTATGCTTAATTTTTTAAAAAAACATATTTCAATCCCATGAGTGTGTAGCTTTTGTCAAGCTTGACCTAACTACTTTTGCAGAGTATGCATTAGTTGACAGGTCATGACACCATTCTCTAACTGATAGATGAGACACTTAACTGTTTTCAAGGCCATTAGTGCCACTTCACAGATTAATTAGGTGGCAGGTGACGCTGTGAGATGACTGAATTTTAAAAACTGTCTCATTCATCCCTCTTGAGATATGAATTGCATCATTGGTGACCACTAACAAGCAAAACATCTGAAGTGGGCTCAAAGTAGATTTTGAGGTATTTTTATGTTTAGTACTGTGTCATCAATGTAGTTGAAATGAATAGTCATTTGTCAGAAAGGTGTCAGATTTGCTTGAGTATCCCTGTTCAATTTTTTTTTTGTAGCAAAGCATGGTGACTCTGTCCTGATTAAGGAACAAATCCCCTTTTATTTATACATATGACACAATTCTTACATCATAAGACACCTTACAAATGTGTGTAGTGCTCAACTTAAGAAATCACCTTGGGGTTGTGTAAGTCAGTGACTAGGTTCAGACTATTGCAGTAGGGGAAGCAACAATCATGGCTGCTCCCTCTGCCCTGCCATCTGTATTATTCCCCATGCTACAGCATGGGTTAGCGTGTCAGTTGCACCCAGTGCATGGCAGGGGGGTTGTACCCACCTTACAGCATGGGATGTTCAACACAGGTTGTAGAGTGGGTACAACCTTCTTCCCCATCGTGCACTGGGTTCGGATGGCATGCTAACCCACACTGCAGCATGGGGAGAAGTGCAAATGGTGGTCACACATGCAGGTGCAAGGGGAGCAGCCACAATGATTTCTTCGCTCTCAGAGATCGGCTGAACTCACCCAGTACGTGCCTGTCTTTGGGCATGCAACCCCAATTAAGGACTACGTATACTGGCCCTCTAGAGCTTGGCAGCAGATTTGTTTGTCTAAAAAATGCAATTTTAAAACATGCAATGTGTATATGCATACTGTGTGTGTGTGTGTGTGTGTGTGTGTGCATTCTACATGTACTTTCTGTATGTAGTATAAGAGACTGTTGTTACAAATATATTGGGAGGGGGGTGTGAGCGGTTTTTCCACATTCAGAATCAAGTGAATTCAGGAGAGACTGCTCATTAGCAAAAGCAGAAAAGGCAAGGATCAGAAACATGTGCACTTGGTTTTGATACCAAAATAAAAATATATGTCTTACACATCTTATTTGAGCAGTACATGCATGTGTTTTCAGCTACTTGTATATTCACAGTACAAACAACTGCCATCTCAATCATTTCATAGTCATTATTTACACATATTTGAAAGACAAGTAGCTAAAATTGCATGATTCTGGGATAAATTTCCATGGACTATAGCTCACTTCACCAGATGCATGCAGTATTATGGAGAGTTTCAGGTTTATATGTGGTGCATATGAGGGGGGAGGGGAAGAACTGTAAACAGTGAAGTTGGAAAGCAGTTAAATGTAGAAAGTACTGATAGTGACAATCACATTATTAACAGTGGTCATTCACAGTGCAGTTGTTACTGATAAGAACAACGGACACTAAATAAGCTAATTAACTCATGTGGTGGGATTAGGATCCGTTATCCCAATTCAAGCCTCTGACTATGGAATTAAACCTGTTGATGAATTTCTATTGTCAGAGGCTCAAATTAGGATATCACTCTTGTCACTGTCGGTGACGCTTATCTATTTGATACATAGCTGTATTTTTATTTTATTAGTAATATATTTCACAATTTCTAAGTTGTACCTTTAGTAATAAATCTTAAGCAGGGCTGTCACCTAATTTTAAAAAACTTAGTTGAGTAGGGGAATTAATTGTTTAAATCTCTAGAAATCTTGATAAGAATGAAAAATTCTGAAGAGAGATACAAATTCTCTTTTATGTAGCATCCATACAGTGTTGCAGCAGCCGTTGTTTTAGAAAAAGAGTTGTCAATATATTTGGGTAGGGGGGGTTATAGCCAGCCAAAATCTGTGCTTTCCATTGACCCTCCCCGACTCTGCAGAGGATGGAGTCTTATCCCTCATTGTGAACAAGCTTCAGAGTCAGGAGGAAAGTGGTGATTATTCATAGTCCTCCTGAACTCAGTGCAGTCGTGGAGACCCTCCCATTCTCCAGCCTGGGAAGAAGGGGGGGGGGAGTATCCCGAACATGAGACTGAACTTTTCATTCCAGATTAAAAGGTGTGTTTGTTGGTGATGAGCACATTTGTAGACCTTTGTGGAAGAGACATTCTCTTCTGAGAGTCTGTGGGGCAGTGGAATGGGGGGAGAATATGTCTACTAAAATGATACCTGCTATCTGTGTTTTTTTAAGTATTTATATTTAGTTATCTCTGTAATTGTAAAAGAGGAGTGCCTGTCTGTCAGCACCATAATTCTGGGTCCATGAAACCTAGACACATGAAACATGGCATATGAAGGGGACCTTAGGGATGTGCGCCTCAGGGCTATTTGGATATTAAAACGTGTTTGAAACCTGCAGTAACATGTTCTGTCACTAGGTGGCTTTCCTAACCAGCTTTTCTTACCAGCACATAGTTTTGCAGTTGATGTAGTTTGAAGCCAGGGGAAGTAATCCAAAGGACGACATTGTATACATTGAAATGATATGTAGTTTGTTTTTAGGCTTTTATGGTTTTAATTTTTGTATATTGGTTTTTAAATGCTCAATGTTTTTAATTTTTGTAAACCGCCTAAAGAGCTTCAGCTATGGGGCAGTATATAAATGTAATAAATTAAAAACATTAAAATAAATAAATATACCAGCCCTATCCCCCTTAAGGAAATGGAGTGAGCTGATACCTCCATCAGGGGAATTTAGAGGAGCATGATGGCAGGGGCCATGCTTGGTGTGCCAGGTCTGAGGCTTCACTCAGACAAGGCAGGCACAATGTGTCCAACTCTTAGTTTGGTATATGAAACTAAGAGCTATTCCAACTTCTTTGAAGCTGGGTATGTTTGCTAGTTATAAACACTCAGTTGTCTGTCAGGGCCACCTTTTTGATCATTCAAAACATTTTAACTAGTTAATGAAACAAATTAATTGATTAACTATTATAGTCCTAATTTTCCTAATGGAAAATGCTTCTGCATAAATTGAAACACGTAACATTCAAACAATATTATTTTTCTTGTTTTCAAAGGACTTATTGAATTTGAAGAATGTAATACAGCCAGTGCAGTCGAAGGTGAGTTTATCTTGCATTGTAAGAAATATCTAAATGGGGGGGGGGGCAGAATCTATCTTGTTCAGTAGCTGAATTGTCCCCCACTAGGCTCTCCACAGGCCGGATGACATCAGTGAGCGTGGCCATGCCCACCTACTTTATTGGTCCCTCCCCCATGCCTGTCTCAGAACAAACAAAGCGGCTCAGTCATGCTGGGAGAAGTAGCTACTCCTTCCAGCACCAGCCAAGTATCTTGTTTTGTTACACTATGCACCATCCTAAGCCCTAGTGCTGGGAAAAGAAGCTCCTCCCCACAGTGTCAGCCAAGTATTCTGCTGTCTGCATCTGAGCTTGGAGACAATGGGGATTCTGCCATTAAGAATGAGGGGATTCCTCCAGTGGGCAGGGCTTGGGGTCCAAGCCCTCCTTCTGGAGGAACCCAAGGAGACTCCATGGGCTGGATATGGAACTTCTGCAGCCCAGAGGTTCCACATTCCTGGTTTAAAATATAAATGTTAGATTATTTCTATTGAACATAAAAAAGAATTTAAAAATATAAGGCTTAAAATATTGGGTGAAATAGATTTTTCAAGTTAAGATATAATTATGTTGTCTATTTCAGATGTAACTGAAAAAGATCAGAATTCTTACGTTTTATCTCCATTATCAGCCCAAACTTGCTTTGTTCAATTGTTTCCATCACAAGAGTTCTAGAAAAGTTAGTAACTCTCTGTATCCTCCTCGTTAGGGGAGGACAGATTCACACACACTCAAATTCAGGTGTCCCTGAATCAGATGTGCACAATTTGCAACCATTCCCACAAATCTCTATTTTAAACCTTCAATGCCTGATGCTTTTTAGGCACACCGGCACCACTGACCTCTTTGGAACTCAGGAGGCTTCTGGATGAAACTGTTTAAATCCTTACCAGTCTGTTTCATGACCTGTTTTGGGATAGATAGTTTGGTTCCCCTTGTAGATGACCTTTGCCCAACAGAGAGACCTGGATAATTGACATTGACTTCTCAACTGCTTTCCATTCAAATGGCAAGGCTAAGGATTGAGGGAACTGCTATTCTTTTTTGTCAGAAAACTCTGAAAAGCTGGTGTTGTGGGCCGCTGCTTCACAGAGACTGCTAGTTGCAGTTGCCATGTGAGGAAGAGAAGAAGTAAGAAACAGTGAGAAACTGTCATCTCCATTTGTTGCTGCTTTTACCAGCCTGATCTGTAGTGGTAGAGTGACAAAAAGCTGGTAGATTTTAAGTATATCCTCTGAGGGTTTTTTTTTAGACTGCCTGTAAGTGTAGATTGCTCTCTTATAAACTCTATAATATTAGGAATTGGTGCCTGAGTTTTCTTAATTTTGTTTTCCCCATCTCCTTTGCCTTTTATGTTGTATCTCTTTAGATTTTAAATCTGAGGGCAGGGCTGTCTTATTTTTACTGTAATCTGCTCTAGGGAACTTTTATGGCTAAAGAGCAGGGTATAAATGCAATAAATGAATAAGAATTTGTCCTCTGGTGTGCTCTAAAGTTCAGCTGTGTCTCTTCGTTTTCATCTAGATGTTTAAAAGTAGTAGGGGACAAATTGCATTGAGATGTGGGATGAGGTGTCATCAATATGTTGATGACACTCATTCAGTCAACTTTTCATTAGACCCAGGCAAGGTGCTGAAAGCCCTAAACAGTTGTCTGGAATCAGGGGTGAACAGCTTGAGGATGACCAATTGGCAGTTCTCTTGGATATATATATTTAGGACACATGCTGATCCCCTAAAATGAGACAGCTACATATTTACTACTGTAGAGTACGCCTGAGCCAAGTATCACTTCCTATACATAGAGTGCACTTGTGTGTGGCCTGTCTGCATATAGATAATTTTTACATTTGCAGACACAAGTTATTTACTGGAGATTCATATACTTGTACTATTAAATGTGATTTTAATTTTAATTTTCATCTACAAATAAATTACTTGCTTTTCAGGTATAAAGCCACGAAAAAGAAAGCATTTTGGGTTACCAGGGATTATTAAGAAGGAAAAAGATGCCGAATCTGTGTAAGTGTGTTTCAAAGTAATGCCTTTTAAAGAGTACAATTCATGCAGGAATCACAATTCTCTTTCAGCCTAAGTACTGAATTCAGTTTTGGGGAAGCTTTCAGGGGCTGCGTTCCACTAGTGGGTGGGGTCAAAGGCAAAGGGGTGGGGCCAAAGGCAAAAGAGGTGGGGGCCAATAATACAAAAAATGCCAGCATATTGTAGTTTAAAGTGCTCACCGCCGGTACCTAAGTGAAGGCATTTTAACTTTTTAGAAAGGGGAAGAAAAACTACACAAAAGCTGGGAAACCTCCAAATTATTGATAGTTGGGAGAAGGGGATGGAAACAAGCAAAGGGGGTGTGGCCATTTGGGCAACCTCAGAGAGCCAGCTTGGGACCCCAGGAGAGCTGCTTTTCACCCTTGGGCCTGAGGTTTTAACGTAGGTTGGTGGGGTCTCATAGGGATACCTCTGCACTGCTTCAAGCTTTTTTCTGTTTACGCTGTTTCATTAGCTTAATTGGTTTATAGATGTCATGGATTGGTTTATAGGTGCAGTTTGTAACTGATTTATTGGTGCCAGGGATTGAGGAACATTTGCAAGGGTAGCTGCCCCTTCTGAGAAGATTAAACCTGCCACATTTCAGATGAATAGGTGCAGAGAACTTTGTACAAGAGCAGCCTGTTTGAGCAGCAGTCTGAATGTTCCCCCCTAAAATATGTGTTTATCCTCTTACATTGTTTTGTGGGCAGTTGTGATGAAAATGGCATGCAGCATAAAGGTGTCCCTAGTTAAGAACCCTGCAACATTTTGGAAGGATATATGCAGTGATTTTTATGGAAGGGGAGTGCTCAGATAGGGGGCAGGGGTGTAAGTAATTCACTTCCCAATACCCAACCCGCCTCCATGGGATTTTTGCAACTTGTGTGGAAAATTGCATTTGTCATAGAAGTGTCCCTAAACAAGAAACTTGAAAAAATTCCAAAGTATAGGGGCAGTGAATAGGGAGTTATGATGAATGAACTGTTTAAGACTCCTTTGCTTTCTGCTCGGTTGGCAGCAAAGTCATAGGAATTGCAGTAGGGCAAGGATGGTTGGTGGATGTGGAGCATCCAGAGGCTTAAGGGCATGAACTTATAGCACTTTCTAAGCAAGTACGCAATGCTACACCCTCCCAGTTCCCAAAGACTCCACAAAACTTCTTTTAACATTTCTACTCCTGAGAGGGAGAATTAGCAAAGAGCACTGAACACTAGACCCATCCTGCAATATATTACTTCAACATCCCTCCAAAGTGCTGGGACTGGAAAGATCAGTCTGCTTTGGAGGAGCCCCACTTCAATTCTGATATCTCCCAAACCTGTCTGAATCAGCCTGGTTTGGGATTTGGTCAAATCCAAAGCAAACCCCTACAGAATACCATTTTAAAAATAGGATAGTTAAACTATTATCATTTAATATGAATAGAATTAGATTCATAGTTTGGGAGTGCTCCTGGATTCCTAGTTAGCAGCTATGGGCAAGAATACTTTTGCACAGCTTGGGTTAGTGTGCCAGAGGAGCTGGCCATGGCCATGCTATTGCTGACCTTCTGCCAACAGGCAAATATCATGTTATTCCAGAAGACCTTTGGCAGGTCTGTTATGTTGGGTACTGTTTTAATTTATTTTTGTAATTGTTATGTTTTAATGTGTTGATTTATTGTTTTTAATCAGTTTCAATTGTGCCTGTAAGCTGCCTTGACTGCCAGGGTACAAATAAAATAAACAAACAAACAAATTGCATTTCTTAAAGCAAGGTTAGATTACTGCAACACGTTCTATGTAGGGCTGCCTTTGAATAACATTCTAAAATTTCAGCTGGTGCAAAACGCAGCAACAAAAGTTCTGACCAGAGCTGGTTTCTTTTGAGGATGAGAATCCTTTGTTATACAAGTGCAGTTGGCTAAGGTGCAGTTCTGGTTTGTGAAAAGTCCTTCTCTGTTGTGGCACCAAGATTATGGAGCTTCCTCACCCCAGGAGATCTTCCTGATCACCTCTCTGATAACTTTCCATAAACAGCTAAATACTTTTTTTTTTAATCCAGCAGGCTTTGAGCTGCCAAGTGGCTGATTTTATCTAATATGGTTCCCTGTGTGTTGATTTTTAAGTGTCTCTCCTGTGTTTTGGTTAATGTTATGCATTTTGTTGTTTTGTATAAATGGCCTTGGGCAATTCTTAACTGAAATAAAAGTTGGATATAAATCCTTTTCTCAATGAATGTCCTATATACTGTTTTAAAGGCATTAGGAAGCAATTACCTCCATATAATGATATATTCAATGGCAAACCAAAAAATCCATGTATTATAACAAGTCATTGTGTTGTTTTTTACAGGGAATGTCCAGATGCTGATTCAGTAGTAAGTCATCTTATTTGGAATACAATTGAATGTATACAACGTTTAAGGAACTTGTATTTTCCTGCAAAATATGTACAGTATGTTCCTTTCATCATATTTATTTGTAGTTTTCTTTGGCAGTTTTATCAGTGTGTAATTTAAGGTGGAAGTCCCTGTGGCTGAAATGAAAAAAGAAATTTCCAGAATGCTCAGGAAAAAGTTTGGTGAAAAGAACTGTTTGCAGTCTGTTTATGAGGCCTTCAGTATTCTGAGGAATTCATGGATTCAGTTAATTTTATTCAGTCAGTCTTGATAAATAAGTGTGTGTCATACTAAAAAGCACAGTGTGAACAGATATCTAATTTGTCAAGGTATTTTTTATCTGTAATCCATTCTGAAGTTGATTTTTTCTAAAACATTTCAAGACATCTTGGTATATGCTCATTTTATGTGTGTGTGACTTTACGCTGAAGAAACTGATGAATTTATCACTGGAATGATCGCCATTCATGGAATGAATGAATCTTGACAGCATGAGGAATAAATCAGTGGAGTGAAACATAACTGGGGTTGACTTACAGTGTTTACTTTTTGCCTTGCTTGTTTTTGGTGCTCATTGTTTATTTAATAATTAATGAAACAAATTCAAATGTAAATGTGTCTGGCATATTTCTTTCAAGCTACAGCAAGCATTATAGCTTACTCCTCCCGACTCCCTCAGTAGAATAACTCCACAATAATTTCAAAACATAAATCTGCTTTTCTTGCTGTGGTAGCTCTAAAATGTTACACATTTTTCAGTCTTCCATAATGTCAGCTTTAGTAAGCAGCAGTATTCTTCATCCTATAGAGCTTGCAACAAAAGGTATACAAATTAGGAGATTTCCATTAATAAGGCATGTATTGCCATGATTGAGTTCCTGCCAAAGAAAGGATACAGTTGGTGAAGTTTTCAGTGTGTTGGAACTTACATGTATGTTATGACTCAAATATTTGATTTTTCTATACAGATGGCTTTAAAACTGGTTTGTGTCCAGGATTTCTTGGAAGCTTATTAGGGAGTTATTCAGTTAGAAGCCCAGTAATAGTGAAGAAGCTGCCCAAAGGACAGCTTATCCACCACAGCATATATGTTCCTGCAGTGTGGAGCCACAGGAAAATGTTGGGTGAAATCATGTAATCTTTTTAAAAAGGATTACAGACCTGTATGGTGTTCCACATGTGTACCCTAGAACATGTTTCAAACTTCTCAGCAACATTCAGGGGTTCCCTTAGAATATTGATGGTGGTGCCAATGCATTTGAATCCAAGATGATTATAAATAGACTAAGGGAATAATCCTATGTCCCCTAGACAACATCTGGGTGGACATAGGATTGTTTGGTTTCCCAGCTCTGAGCTCATAGATAGGACTCCAAGCTGGGAGCCAGGGGACCATCTCCCTGTCCCCTCCTCCTTGTAGCCAGCATGGAGAGAACCATGCCAGCTACCTTGCAATGCTCAGAAAACAGAGTGCTGAGATGGGGGAAAGGGTTCATTCCTGGAGGCAGGGAGGGAAGGAGACTGAAACAGCTGCATTATGCTGTTTCCTATTGCCAGCCCAGCCTCCTTTGCTTCCTCTCCAAGGCATCGCTGAAAGATCGGCAAAATTGCCCATCCTGCAGAAATGCAAGGCAGGCTGGAGCGCGAAGGCAAAGATCACCTTCATGCTGCTCCTGCTCTGCATAGGCTTTCTATCAGCCTCGGAGTTCGGAAGCTAACAGGAATTACAATAAGGTTGCACCCTAAATTAGACAAAGTAATTTAGGGCACAACCCTATGCATGTTTAGAGAGAAAGTCCTGCAACTCCCAGCCCCCCTTAGCCAGCCATGCTGGGAATTGTAGGTCTTTTTTCTGTCTAAATATGTATAGGATTGTGGCTTTAAATACGTTAGTTGATATGTGTGTGTGACTGGTGATCTTGTTGCTAGCACAATGATCTTTTGTGTTACATTACCAATGATCTTTACATTGTGTTACTTTGCCAATATGTTGTGATTCTGGTCTTTTGAAATGTAGGTCACGTGATACAGTGAAGTAGAGGCTTCCGAATCAAAAATTAGGATAGGCATTGAACTTGTCTACAAAACTTGGTCAAGTACTCAGAGTGCTACTTTTTCAAAATAGTAACATAGAACAGAGAGAATTATCTAATTTCAAAACTATAGTCTTCTGGAAGATTCATTGCCATATCTGGAAGATCTATCACCATATTTTTTAGTTGAAAGCACTACACAGAAGGAACTCCTAGAAAAGCCAATAAGCAAGGAACTATGCTAGGAGAAAAGTTTCCATCTTTGATTTTCTGTTATTTATATGCGGATTTTCCATTTCAAGGTGCTCCCATCAAAAACGTTTGCAGCTTCATCCAAGCCAGATACAATTATGTTGACTTGATAATTGGAAAAAATGAGTACCATATGGCCCTTCAGATGTTTTGGCCTACAGCTCTCATCATTCTTCACCACTGCCTATGCTAGCTAGGGCTGATGGGAGTTGTAGGCCAAAACATCTGGAGGGTCGCAACTTGCTCATGTCTGCTATAAAAGCTTAAACCCAACTTTGCACTATCAGACATTCACTAGCTTGGCAGGACTTTCTTCCCCTTCCCTCTCTCCTGTAACCCTCCATGGCACCTGCAAACATGCTCTGAAGAATTCCCCAGCCTTCCAGAGCAGGTTTTGAAGGGTGTGCATGGGTCTGCAAGGCTAAGAGGGAATCACCCCCTCCCAGTTCCACTGACAAAAGCAGGTCCATCAGCGGAGTAACAGATTTGGATCCTGCCTAAAGATTACAAGATGAATGGTGTGAAATGTATCATTCTCAGAGACCAGGGTGTAATTTGAATAAGTATGAGGACAATATTTCCAAACTTTGGCTTATTTCTAAAGAAGAACATAGGGACAATTTTAAATTATCTATTTTATTTTTTTAAAAAAAACATTTTAGACCACCACCTTGACCACATTGTATGTTCATATAAAAGGTCAGGTTACTAGGGGTGTGCACGCCAAAAAATATTGTTGTTTATTGTTAATGTCATTTCAGACCAAAAAAATTATCATCTTCATTCATATCGTAGGTGAACTGTATTGTCTTCACGATAATTATCGTGAAAAAATGACATTTTTGCAGCCCTATTTTTAAGGAAAAAATGCCTATAACATCTGTATTTTAAAAGTTAGAGGCTTGAAACTTGGTCACAGTGTTTCTGGGGTATGCCTAAGTATGTGTATGAAATTTGAGATCGATCCCTCCAACCCTCGATTTTATATGAATTTATTAAAGATCGTTTCAGTTCTGACAGTTCAGAATGACAGCTCTCCATGTGCGTTCATTCAGACCTGTCAGAACGGAAACGATCTTTTAAAAATTCATATAAAATCGAGGGTTGAAGGGATAGATCTCAAATTTCATACACATACGTAGGCATTCCCCAGAAGCACTGTGACCAAGTTTCAAGCCTCTAACTTTTAAAATACAGAAGTTATAGGTATATTTATATGGCAGTCCGATAAAATGATAAAATCGCCCAAAAATTATCATCTCCAATGATTATTGTAGGTTTTTGTATTGTATCTTCATCGTTAAACACATGCACGATCACAACCTTATCGTATCGTTATCGTACATTTTAACGATACAATACACATCCCTACAGGTTACCTCCTTCTCCAGTATTGCTAATCATAGGTAAATAACAGTTTGTTCTTCAGTTTGTCACAAGCTATCCAAAGAAATTTGTAACCATATTTTGTACCATTTAACTATGATGGGTAACAACATAGCATTCCAACTTCAACAGTATAACTTCAGAATTCCTTTTGGTTGTAGTGTAATATAGGAATGGCCTCTAGCTGTTTGTATTTGTTCCATTTACTTTTGTCAAGTCTTGTTAGTACATTTTATCCTATGAACAAGGTCGGCTTGAGGTCAAGCATAGCTAAAGCTTCATGATTCTAAAGAAGTGGGCCTAAGGTATTGGCCTGTGTGATTGCCACACTTTCTGTTTTAAAGTCATGCATACATGTTCTTGAAAGAGAAAGTGTATCTGAATAATCTGGATTTAAATTTCCTGTAGTATTTTACCTGCTTTAAATTATGCAGTGGTATTTCTTAGGAGAGTTGCAATCTAGGAAATGATGGAATTAGTTCCATTAGAAAATAAAGTCTAAAATTAATTTCTAATCTACCTAAAAAGGAAGAAGTTAAAGAGAAACATAATTGGCTAGGCTTTCAATATGGTTCCTACCACATAGATATGATACATAGCTATGTTCTCTTTTTAGTTCCTTTCTTATGCTATAGTGAAATTCCTAATAGTGAGAATGGTAGTATAGGCTCAGTGACAGAGCATGAGTCATCTGTGATCCACAGAAGCAGGGTGCCAAACCTTATATTATTCGTTGCCAATCCAAATGCGGCAGCATTGCAGCTGGAAACAACATATGAAAGTGCCTCAAATGTGCCTAGTAGGTTATAACAACCCAGTGCAAACCTCATAGCAGTAGTAGGGTTTTAGTGACTCACTTGGGCTCTAGTCTATACCCCATATCAGAACAATCATGAAAGGCTGCAATGTAGTCTAGTGTTGAGGTTACAAAAGCAGGAATAATAGGTCATACTCCCTCTGGCGTATGTAACTCTTATGCTTGATTTAATAACTATCATTGGTTTAAAAACTGTTGTAAGGGAAGAGTTTTTTGCTAATCTGGTGCATAAATGCCATATATTCCAGGCAGTGTCTCTAGTTCAATGGATAGCGTTTGGAGCATAGATCTCGAAGATCTTATTTCATCTGTAGATTCTCTGGCTAAGCTTTTAAAAAAAATGTTACCTCTCAGTTTTAACTACCCAGCTGTAGAAAGGGAGTAGTGAAGGTGATAAGACTTGTAAAGTGGCACATCATGATTAACCAGATTCTCCTGGAGTTATGGTTTAAAGTTTGTGTTGACAGAATCACAGATTTCATAAATTGTTGCTTTCATAAACAAGTTAAAAGTTCATCAACGGTATGTTGATACATACTGAAAATATTTTCAAAGCTGTATTGCCCTAATACATTTTCTGTTTTCTATCCAGATCATTCCAGATGTAGATGATGAAGGATATAGCATTAAACCAGAAGCTAGCCAGAATATCCTTTTTATTGTTACAGTGATGTAGATATCTGATCATTTTATAAGGCTTTTTGAATATATTAAGCACAATTTTTAGTGGTTTTTGTGTGCCTTAACAATCCTCAACTTAGTTTTTTCACAACTGCTTTATGCTTGTTTTTGTGTGTGTGTGTGTGCATAGCACAGTGATATTGTTCATTAACTGCTTAATCAACCTTTACCTTAACTGCAAATAACATACCAAACAGAACCACTTCTATTCCTCAAGTGATTCTGATTCTGAAGATGATGAACCAAGGAAGTTCCATGTGGAAATCAAACCTGTACTGCCAAACAATAGTTCTCATTATACAATGCCTTCATTGGATGAATTAAAAGAATCAATAGGGAACATCACAATTTCGCCAGCTATATCTGTAAGTAATCCATGCATAATATTTAGTATATCAGATATGTTGTGATTCATATTTTATTACTAATGTAAAATGAATCCATCTAGCACAAATCTGTGAATTGTAAAACCTCTCAGTTGTCAATTTTTAATTAGTTATATCAAATGATGAGAGTGGATTTTGGAACATGATATTCCAGGCTTCTGGAGTAGAGCTGCTGCCATTGTCTTCCTAGAGCATGAGACGTGAATGTGTAATAGAGCCATCTTTGTTCAGAGAAAGATTAAAGAAACCAGCTGCATAGGTTAGCAAGAGCCTCACTCTTCACGAAAGAACACCCCAGACCCTGCCCAGTTCTTGAAGCTATATTCAAAAGAGTTGTACTGTGCAGCCAATAGTATGTTCCTGCTACAATAAGCATGAATTAACTTACATTATGTTGTTCCAATTGATGCCATTTAAATACTGCAGTCAGATTTTTAGTTGGGGACTTTAGCAGCGAGAGAGAGCATGTCTGTGGCATGTCTTATTTAGAATACTTTTCTGACATAGTCCTTCCCAACCAAACAGTTTTTGTCAGGCTCGCTCGCTTGCTTGCTTGCTTGCTTGCTTCATTCATTCATTCATTCATTCATTCATTCATTCATTATGTGTATAGACCAACCAATGCAGAGTTCTCTGGGTGGTTCACTTTAACTATCCTTAATGTGATAAAAAAGTTGGAAGGGTCAGACTCCTTATTGTAGTGTAACCCATCATGTAACCTTATTAGTAAGTACAGCTTCCATTGTGCAACGATAAATATGCCTCTGGCTAACACAGTACATTTCTTCCCCCGCAATCGTAAGTCTGTTTCAAGTGTATGAAGGGAAATAACACTCTGGCCCAGATTGCACAATCACAGGGTGGTTAACAAGCTACCACTCATTTCATAATTACCCACTTCTCATTTCATCCAAACCCAGCTTGGGTGGCTTTTTGGGGGTGGTTCACACAACCATGCTGAAGTGTGGGTTGTTTCTTGGACTGTGACTTAGCGTGTTGTTTAAACCCTGGACATTTTCCATGGGGTGGCTTGTTTACCATGCAGTGTGGCTTATATTTTTGAACAAGCTACCTTGATAACTGGACTGGGTTTGCACAATCACACGGGGAAGAACCCAGCGTGGTTTCTCCCGCTTCAGTATGTACTGTGCACGAACACTGTTTGGATAGTCCCCTGCAATGCAGCGTGGGTTGGCGGGTTGTACGAACCCAGCACAGAGAGCAGTGGGGATAGCTTTATACTCACTACTACAACCCAGGACGTGTAATAGAGGTTGCAGTGTGGGTACAAAGTAGGGATGTGCACTGGATCGGACCCGATCCACGATCCGAGTCCGGTCCAGTGGGAAATCGGATAAATTATCCGATTTCCGATCCCGCAGCTGGATCGGCCGATCCAATCCGAACCGGTCCGAAAAAGCTCCGAACCGGTTCGGCGGATCGGCGGATCGGCGGGCGCCCACTGGCGCCCACCGCCGCTTCCATTGGCGGGCGCCAGCGGGCGCCCGCCGATGAAAGTGGACAGCGGGGGGGGGGAGGAGGGGGGCACTTACCTTCTCGGCCCGGTGGCTCCCGTCCGGCGCCGGCGCCTACTACTACTAGCAGGCTCCGCGGCCTGCTCTAGGGTGGCGCGCCGGGTGATGTCATCACCCGGCACGCTACTCTAGAGCAGGCCGCGGAGCCTGCTGGTAGTAGTAGGCGCCGGCGCCGGACGGGAGCCACCGGGCCGGGAAGGTAAGGAGGGGGTGCGTGGAGGGGAGGAGGGGGCGCGCGGAGGGGGGAGGGGGGAGGGGGGCCCTTACCTTTCCGGCCTGGCGGCTCCCGTCCGGCGCCGGCGCCTACTATTCCCAGCAGGCTCCGCGGCCTGCTCTAGGGTGGCGCGCCGGGTGATGTCATCACCCGGCGCGCTACTCTAGAGCAGGCCGCGGAGCCTGCTGGTAGTAGTAGGCGCCGGCGCCGGACGGGAGCCGCCGGGCCGGAAAGGTAAGGAGGGGGTGCGTGGAGGGGAGGAGGGGGCGCGCGGAGGGGGGAGGGGGGCCCTTACCTTTCCGGCCCGGCGGCTCCCGTCCGGCGCCGGCGCCTACTATTCCCAGCAGGCTCCGCGGCCTGCTCTAGGATGGCGCGCCGGGTGATGTCATCACCCGGCGCGCTACTCTAGAGCAGGCCGCGGAGCCTGCTGGAAGTAGTAGGCGCCGGCGCCGGACGGGAGCCGCCGGGCCGGAAAGGTAAGGAGGGGGTGCGTGGAGGGGAGGAGGGGGCGCGCGGAGGGGGGAGGGGGGCCCTTACCTTTCCGGCCCGGCGGCTCCCGTCCGGCGCCGGCGCCTACTATTCCCAGCAGGCTCCGCGGCCTGCTCTAGGATGGCGCGCCGGGTGATGTCATCACCCGGCGCGCTACTCTAGAGCAGGCCGCGGAGCCTGCTGGAAGTAGTAGGCGCCGGCGCCGGACGGGAGCCGCCGGGCCGGAAAGGTAAGGAGGGGGTGCGTGGAGGGGAGGAGGGGGCGCGCGGAGGGGGGAGGGGGGCCCTTACCTTTCCGGCCCGGCGGCTCCCGTCCGGCGCCGGCGCCTACTATTCCCAGCAGGCTCCGCGGCCTGCTCTAGGGTGGCGCGCCGGGTGATGTCATCACCCGGCGCGCTACTCTAGAGCAGGCCGCGGAGCCTGCTGGAAGTAGTAGGCGCCGGCGCCGGACGGGAGCCGCCGGGCCGGAAAGGTAAGGAGGGGGTGCGTGGAGGGGAGGAGGGGGCGCGCGGAGGGGGGAGGGGGGAGGAGGGGGCGCGCGGAGGGGGGAGGGGGGAGGGGGGCCCTTACCTGCCCGGCCCGGCGGCTCCCGTCCGGCGCCGGCGCCTACTACTACCAGCAGGCTCCGCGGCCTGCTCCAGGGTGGCGCGCCGGGTGATGTCATCACCCGGCGCGCTACTCGAGAGTAGGCCGCGGAGCCCGCTGGTAGTAGCCGCCGGCGCCGGACGTGCCGAGAAGGTAAGTGGCGGGGAAGGGGGCTTACCCCCCCCCCGGAGCCGTCCGCTTCTATCCGCTGGCGCCCGCGGGCGCCAGCGGATGGAAGCAGGCGGCCCCAGGGGGGGTAGGGAGCGCGGGGGAGGGGGTTTACCTGCCGGGGCCGTCCACAGCGGACGGCCCCGGGGGGGGGAGGGAGTTAGGCCCCCCCTTACCCACCCGCCGCCATTTTTTCCTCATAGACTTGCATTGCAATGCAAGTCTATGGGGAAAAAAATGGCGGCCGATCCAAAAATTTCCGATTTTTGGATCGGGATCGGACTCGATCCGGTCCGGGGGGCCTCCGATTTTGTCCGAACCGGTCCGGGACAAAATTGGAGGTCCCGATCCGGGTCCCGATCCGATCCGGGGGGTCCGTGCACACCCCTAGTACAAAGCTCCATGCCACGCCATGTGCTGGGTTCAGACAACATAACCCACGCTGCTTCACAGGGGATTATACAAATGGCAACCACACACATGTGGCAGGTGGACAAGCCCCAATGGCTTCTTCCCCTTGTGTAATCGTCCAAACACACCCAGGTTTTGTTGTTGGGTTATTCAGGGTGGTTAACAAGCCACCCTGCAGAAAATGTCCTGGGTTCAAATAACATCCTAACCTACAACAAAAAAAACATGGTTCAACGACAATCCACACTCAACCAATAAGTATGGGTTAGCGTGGTATGTAAACAGATTTTGAGTTGGTTTGTTAACCATTCCAACAAGCTATCCTCACTAGTTTTGGACGACATGAGAAGCTGTGGCTGCGGGGGCTTGGACCAGCAACCTAGCACTCATAGGCAGTGCAACCCACTATGACTAATAAGTCACAGTGGCCTGCAATGATCGTGGGAGCCAGGTCACAGAATCCAACATTTCAATCCATCCGTGCTTTGGATTTCTCTGTTATGGAGTGACTACTGCTGTTATGAGGGACTCTATTTCTCTGATGTCTATAGAGAGGGATTTTAAATGTCTCATTTAAAGATCTTCCAAGATAGTTCAGAACACTTACAGAAATTTCAGCTTTCTATGAGTTGTGGAAACATCTTGATTCTTCTATGAATTGAGGCCCAAGGTCACTCTATATGAAGATGGTAGTAATATAAAATATAAGATCTACAATGAACAGGTGGTGCCATTAGGTCAATAGGATTTCTACTAATGACTCTTGCTTTTTTTCCTTTTAAATGCTAACACTGTCCTCTATGCTTGGGATTTTTATTATATTTAACATTACAACTTCAACATCAAAGTTGGCAATTAGGAAAGAATGTATACTAGTAAATATATATAATTATGTTTCCCCCCCCCATTTTATTTCCTATGCTGACATCAGAGACATAGTCCTGTAAGTATTAAAATATACTGAATTGGCAATATAATGAAGACTTAAATGTGTGGGCTAGTGATTGTAGCTAAGTTTGTATAATGTTTTTGTAGTGGTAATTTGCAATTTACCCAAAGCTGCCAATTAAACTCGTAGAAAGTTTGCCTTGCAATAACCAGTGCTTTATGTTAGCAATCCCTAGCTGTAACGCAAGATTGTCAAAAAGGAAGGAAGAGAAATATTTTGATGATTTTCATGTTGCTAAAGTCCCTTAAACCAGTAGTTGTTTTTTTTTTTACCTTTTTGGACCTTGAGTCCACTTAACCCAGAGGTAGGCAACTTGTATTCCTCTGGATGTTTTGGGCTACAACTCCTTAACATGGGTTATGCTGGCTAGGTCTGATGGGTCTTGTAGGCCAAAACACCTGGATATCACAATTCATTTTTAATCTTTTTAGCCCCAGAGGTCCACCATTTCATTTGCCACATGGCAAGTGTTCTGTCTCCTCTGGCATGTATGACAAGTTCCAGCTTCCTCCCAGCCTTAAAGCTAGAGAGGGATTGGGGCGGAGGGAATCATCCCTCTAATTGCACTGGACTTTATTATCTTCCCGGTGCCTCTGAAACCCAGCAGGGTCAATTTCTGACCCGCTCCCCAGCTCAAAATTGAGCTGGCACTTTTTTTCGTGCTGCACTGTTAAGGCAACTCTAAGCCTAAGAGGCATAAGTTCAGGGGAAAGCAACATCCACATAGTTTTGGTTAGCCATGCAATTCTAATCATGTGAATAGGTGCTCTGTATCAATTTCACGTGAGCAGCTATTCTTAATTCAGTGTTATTTCCTTCTCTAGTTCTTGATCAGACATTTATTTTTATGTCAGCTCAGAACAGAGTTCTCAGGATAGCTTCACAATTTGGTTCACTACACAGAGGTCTTTTGAAACTGCTTCCACATAGCTACTATTGTAGACGTAGGTGATTTTTAATAAATAGTTTGCCATGTGGAATAGCACCCATTGTTTGGCTTGTTTGACCTTTGCTGGTTTAGAAGCTTCAACTAGCCACTTGTTACCTCAGTCACGAAAAAACAAGCAAACAGAGGACCGATCTAAGGGTTGCCATATGAGGTAGTCACCATGCTACAGCAGTTTCAGGCAGCCTCCCTGGGATTGGCATATTTTGAAAAGCTATTGTCAGTTAATTACAGGACCTATCTAACTCAAGTTGCTACTTGTGTCTACTGGTTACTTTGCATTTTTAGAGATGGTAAGCCTTGTAGTTGATGTTTTGAACTTGTCTCCATCTGCAACCTCTCCTGTAGTTAGAAAACAAATATTTGTTCTCTAAGCACTGTTTGTTTTTGTTGTCTTTCATTTAGGCACAAATGAACCGGAACTTATCTAGTAAGTTTGTGTCCAACGTCAGATATTTCTTACATTTATATTAGACTTGAACTTCCTGTTTATGAAAGTGTGCCTGTTCAACCAAATGTTTCTTGTAAAGATATATATGGTGTGATTCTAAATCAGGTTTTTTTGTTCTGTATTTGAGGGTTTAAAAAATATGATGAAGTCAGTCCCCACCCATCCCAAAGTTCCCTACCTGCAAAGTCTGTCTATTTTCTGGAAATTGTCCAAAATACTTCCATAATAAAATATTGATTAATAAAATGCCCATGTGCTTTAAGACACAATTTCTAGTGTCATGAAAGATTATGACACTAAAAATTGTATTGCACATTGAATCTTAATGATTGTATGCTGGCTTTAGGAATAGAGATTTCCCTCCAGTTTATGAAGATTTAGTCATTTCTGTAGTACTTCTAGCATGCAAAGAACTGTAAAATATCCTATCGATCATCCCAGTATCTTATACAATGTGGTGATACGTTGTGGATATTGCAAAAAGAAGTTGTTTTCAGTTAAGTAATATATAAATGAAAGATGGAAGGAAGCCTACACATTTTAAGTCTGTATTCCTATATACTGAGAGGTAGTGTTCAGTCCTAGCTTCTATGTCTTTAAAAGAGACCATTATTTTAGGGCCAGTCTAGACAAGACATCTCTATCTCCTGAAAATGGGCTAAAAAGCAACCATAGATGGTATGTCATTTAGGTCAGTGCAGCCTGGGGTAGAGGGGGAGGGTCTCCATTTTCCAGCTGCTACTATTTCATATGAGCAGCTGCACAAGATTTCCCTGATGGGGCAAGTGGCAGCTAGGGAGGTGATTTTAATTGGGAAAATGGCATGGGGGAAGAGGTTAAAACCTAAGCATGAAAAAGGGCCTTCCCCCTTCTCTCTGCAGCCCCAAAACTATCTTCAAGAAGGTTGTGGGGTGGGCAGAAGGACACCTGGGAATGATGTGGGAAAGGATGAGAGGGGAGTTGGTTGAAATTGCACTTCCCTGACATGAACAGAGGAGCAACCTAGGATCCAGTTCATAGTTTGGAGAAGAATTATGTAGACAGCTGCCAACAAAACCACACCTTGCAAAATATGTTATTTTCTGTTATATATGATGTTGTTTTATATCCCACTTTTACACTGGAGTTCTCATAGGAGGTGCACAACATTTATAAAATGTAGTGGACACATTTAAACTACACATTTTAAAATTATATCAAATCAAATCTGTCTGTTGGAGCACAAGCAGGCATTTGATGCCTGGACTCCTTCCATGGGGCAGTTGGTGTTAAATGCCTCTTGGGTGAGGGAGGGGGCAGTCCAGCTGGAGCAGGAGCAGTTATCTTGTATTGTCTTCAATGATCTCTCTCTTTCTTGGAATCCTTCCCACATGACAAATTGTATTAGATTTGAAGCACATATGAGGAAAATGTGGCAAAAACAGAGGATTGCTGTTGCATTGCATGTCCATTTCACTTCAGCATTTATTTGTGTTACTTTATGTTGCCACTTTACCAGTTCAAATTGTGTTTTTATAAAAAAAAAACCATGCTCATTTTGTTAATTAAATATCATTGCTTTCAACTGTCATATCTTTTTAATTAGGTGAAGAATTAACAAAATCAAAGCTTTCTACTTCATCTAATGAGTAAGTTTCACCTTTGACATTTATTTTTATTTGAAGGTCACTGAATTTATTTTTGCAGTTCCCCCATATTTCTAAGTCCAGTGCTGGATTCAGATGGTGCAGCTAAGGCTTTGACATCTGGGGATTCAAGTTAATTTCTCAGTTTTTAAATGAATTTCTTTCATTCTGGCTGCTTCGCTCCTCCTCCGTTTTTGCTTATTTGTGCTCATATCAGAATATATCTTTGTCACTAAAATCATTGACATTCATATTTTATTACCATCTATACCATAAATCTAGTGCACATATCTTTGTACTACCTGATATTTGTAAAAAAAATCTGTTTATACTTAATCATAATACTGTAAATGTAAATAACTTTCTTTCCTTCATAAGTGAAAAGATTTTTTATCATCCATAAGTAAAAATTCTTCTTCGTGGTCTCTGTGCATCACACACTATGGGCTCGCGCCGGCGCCGAGCCTCATTCGGGAAAAAACTTCTATAGCCTAGACTCTTTTGGCGGGAACTCCTCCCCCCACTGCCCTATCGCGCATGCTTGGGTTCCTGCTTACCTCAGTTTTTTTTCGACTGCCGTGCTGCTTGCCTCGTGGGAGAACTTCTCTGGAGAACTGTTCGTATCTTCTCCTTTCTTTTCCTTGTTCTTGCTTAGACTCTTAGAGTAGGTTTTTTCCTTGCTGCTGCTGCTGCTGCTTCTTCTTCTTCTTCTTCTTCTTCTTCTTCTTCTTCTACCGAAAAAAAAAATTACTATCACTATCACTCTACTTTCTCTAAACTGAAGTTTAGTTTTAGTTCTTTTAGTTTTAGTTATATTCGGCAGCAATGTCGCAGTCTGCTCTTTTCAAGACTTGCACCTCCTGCTGCGCTAAGCTGACGCTGTCGGATGGACACTCACTGTGCCTCCTTTGTCTTGGAGAGACCCATATTGTGGAGACCTGCCCGGATTCACCAAGATCGTTCTTGGATGAGAACGTGCCAGTTTCGCCGACACCGTCTCTGCGCTCAGTACCGTCTCCGCCTATGCACCATCGATACCAGTCGCACTCCCCGACACCAGCATGGGAGTGGGATAGATATTCCGATCGGTCAGCGCGCTCCTGGGCATCCCGTTCCGACAGCAGCAGAGCGGGTGGAGACGATCGGCATCGCGCCTATACTTTCGATCCCTACACTGGCAAACGGCTGAGAGATGTCGGGGTGTTCGTTCCACCGGTCCCACCGAGAGCCCCACCATCGGCGACGGTATCAGTACCGCCACCTGAACCACCGGTACCGATTCCGCTTCCGGTACCGACAAGAACTGTTGATATTCCGACACCGGCGTCCCCACAGTCGGTGGAGGACTACGAGTCTGACTCGTCCTCCGTTGTTTCAGCCCCGCCATCGGAGCCATCACCTGAGGCAGAAGTGGGAACCAGGAAACGAGCCTCCCCGTCCGAGGAAACAGGAAACTTCACGTAGCAGATGCTTCAGATGGCACAGTCCCTAGGCGTCGACCTTCAACACCTCCTGAGCAATGCATCGATTCCATATTCGATGTTATGTATATGGACTCGAATGCTTCTCTCGCCATCCCGATGATTCCGACGCTGTTACAGACCATCCAGGAGTCGTGGAAGAGTCCCTCCACCATGGGAGCAGTGTCCAAGCGTCTGGACGCCCTCTACAAGGTCCAAGAAAAGGATGCCAGCTTCCTTTTCACACACCCGAAGCTGAACTCAGTAATCGTGGAGTCTGCACAGGGCCGGTCAACTCGAACCCATTCGACACCAACAGACAAAGAGGGAAGGAAACTGGACTCCGTGGGTCGACGTATATACTCCTCCACAGCACTCTCCATGAAGATTATGAATTACCAGGCCATGATGGCCAGATATCAACTGTTTTTGTGGGAGAAGATGGCCTCCCTCATCGCTTACTTACCGGATGATAAAAAAGAGTTAGCACAGGTCTTCCAGACTGAGGCCACACGATTGGCCAAGCAAGAGCTTACCACGTCCAGACACCAAATGGACAGCCTATCCAAGGCGATGATCAGAACAGTCTCGCTTTGGCGTCACGCGTGGCTGCGGTCTGCGAACCTCCCACAGGAATCGAAAAATCGAATCGAGGACCTCCCCTTTGATGGAGAGGGTTTGTTCCACGCTACAATGGACACAGCAATGGACACAATACAAAAAGCGAAAACAACTGCAAAGAAGATGGGTTTTTACCCTTCTTTCACTTCGCAACCATTCCGCTCTCGTCGCTGGAACCGACAGCAGTCATACCAACCACGACACTTCGCTAACAGAACACAGCGCTACCAACAGCAAGGGCCTCCACCTTCTCTTCCACAAAAGAGGTCTTACCAGCCACCCAGGTTTCGTCCCCAACGTAGCAGGCAGGACCAACCTCAAAAACAGCGCCTTTGACTGCTCCCAGGACCTCTTCCCTGCGATCCCACAGTTTGGCACCCGACTAGCGCAATTCTACCGCGCCTGGGAAGAAATCACTTCAGACAAATGGGTGTTAAACATTATAAGAAACGGATACCATATCGAATTTTTTTCTCGACCTCCCCCTGGTCAACCACAAGTCACCCCCCCATCCAGTGTACTGCTGAGGGAAGTAGCCAACCTTCTGCAAAACGGAGCCATTACGCCTGTCCACGACTCGGAACTCTTAGCGGGGTTTTATTCACGTTATTTTACTGTCCCAAAGCGAGATGGAGGCCTTCGCCCCATAATGGACCTCAGGAACCTCAATCACTTCATTACCACCAAAAAGTTCCGTATGATCACGCTAGCGACAGTGCTCCCCCTCCTGCGCAGGAACCGCTGGTTCACCCTCCTGGACTTCAAGGACGCGTACTTCCATATCAGCATTTATCGGCCACCTCAGAAGTTCCTGAGATTCACAATCGGACCCCATACTTACCAATTCACCATCCTCCCTTTCGGTCTCAAAACAGCACCACAAGTGTTCACAAAGTGTATGAGTGCCGTCTGCGCTTCCCTAAGGATGTCTGGGATAGAGATTTACCCATACCTAGACGACTGGTTGATTGTCTCCCCCTCCAGAGCCAGGGCGGAAAGGGATGTCAGGACGACAAAGCGGTTGCTAAACAAGCTAGGACTACTAATAAACATGGACAAGTCCATATTCGTGCCAACACAAAGCATACAGTTCATCGGGGTCCTCCTCGACTCTCCACAAGGAAAGGCCTTTCTCCCACGGGATCGAGCCATTGCGACACAGACCCTCGCTCTGAAGGTCATGCACTTGGAACAGCTAACAGCTCTGCGACTACTGAAGCTGCTGGGTCTCATGGCCTCATCGGTCTATGTGCTCAGATGGGCGCGCATGCGCATGAGAACTGTGCAGCAATTCCTGCTAGCCCACTGCACCCCGACCGACAATCCGCGATCAATCAAGTTGTATCTACCCAATGAGCTGCAAACCGACATTGCGTGGTGGACCGACTTACGCAACCTAAGGGATGGCCTACCCTTTGTGGAGCGCGGCCCATCGCGCCTTCTAACATCGGACGCCTCTCTTCTCGGATGGGGAGCTCACTGCGGTCCCTTGACAGTCCAGGGAAAGTGGTCTGCCAAAGACAAAGTCCTCCACATCAACATGCTAGAGCTCCTAGCGATGCAGAAAGCACTGTATGCATTCCAGCCGCATCTCAGGAATCGCCATGTGCGAATCGTGTCCGACAATACCACCGTGGTGTGGTATATCAACAAGGAAGGGGGTACGCGATCTCCCCCCCCCTCCTCGCTCTGACACTAGAAATCCTTCACTGGACAGTCCGGCAAGGCATCCACCTCTCTGCCGTACACATAGCAGGGAAGCAGAACATCCATGCGGATACCCTCAGCAGACAGTTCCAGGACACTCACGAATGGGAGCTCTCCCCCACAGTTCTCGATCTCCTTTTTCATCGGTGGTGAACTCCCCTGTTGGACTTGTTTGCGACCCAAGACAATGCTGTCTGCGGCGCCTTCTACTCAAGAGCAGGGGTGGGCAATTCCTCTCTGGGAGATGCCTTCAACATGCCCTGGCCGAAAGGACTCCTCTATGCCTTCCCCCCTTTTCCGCTGGTGGCCAGAGTAGCCACAAGACTGTTCCGGCATCAAGCCAATGCCATCTTGATAGCACCGTGGTGGCCACAACAAGCGTGGTTCACACTCTTACTGAAACTGACCAGGGGTGAGTATTGGCACCTGTCCTTACACCTGCTCTCCAAGAATCGGGGACTAGCAAAACATCCCAACATACATCAACTACGACTAACTGCGTGGTGCATACGGCCAGATGGCAGGATATAGATTTGCCTGCACCAATACAGGATGTCATGCGGGAGGCTTGACGACCTACCACGAGAACTTCTTACGAGAGTAAATGGCGCAGGTTTTCATCCTTCACTATTGCTAGGGGCAGTGATCCAAGGACTTGCCCAATTCAGGATGTTCTCCTCTTCTTACATTCCCTTCACGAGACAGGCCTTAAGGTTTCCTCACTTAAAGTCCATCTAGCTGCCATCTCCGTCAATCATGACTTAATTCAATAATATTCAGTTTTTTCTCACCCATTGACTAAATGCTTCCTCAAAGTTCTGCGTAATCTTCATCTACCAATTCGACCACTGGTCCCACAGTGGAGCCTCTCCGTGGTCCTGGCGGCACTAAGTGCAAAGCCTTTTGAGCCTCTGACGACTATTGACATTAGACTTTTGATGTTAAAAGTGGCATTTCTGGTTGCCATCACTTCGACAAGGCGAAGTTCAGAGCTGTGTGCCCTTCTCGTGGATCCACCTCATACTCAGTTTTTCTGTGACAGAGTGGTCCTGAGACCAGATCCATCTTTTCTTCCAAAGGTGGTGTCTCCTTTCCATCTAAATCAGGATATTGTACTGCCTACTTTCTTCGACTCACCAGCAGACCCGATTAGCACTAAGCTACATTCACTGGATGTGCGACAGGCCCTTGCTTTCTACAAGTCGAGATCCGCAGCTTTTCGGAAATCAAACAGGTTCTTTGTTTGCTATGGTGGCAAAGATAAGAGCCAACCAGTCTCCATGCAGAGGTTTGCACGTTGGATCACTCAGACTATTACGTTAGCCTACCAGCTAGCCGGTAAAGAAGCACCAGATGCATTGAAGGCACATTCCACCAGAGCTCTGTCCACGTCTACTGCTGTAAGCCGTGGTATCTCCATTCTAGACATGTGCTGAGCAGCGACTTGGTCGAATGCCTCGACTTTTGCTGCACACTACAGCCTGGATGTTAGAGCCAGAAAAGACTCGTCCTTTGGTCATGCTGTGCTCTCTGCGATTCTTCAGTGATGGGCAGCGGCCCGACCCACCTCCGGTAAGTGATTGCTGATTAATCGCCCATAGTGTGTGATGCACAGAGACCATGAATAAGAAATGCAGGTTGCTTACCTGTAACCGTAGTTCTTCGAGTGGTCATCTGTGCATTCACACAACCCTCCCACTGTCCCCTCTTGGCCTCGCTGTTTATGCCAGGTCATAGAGAGTACTATTGCGCATGCAGACTATAGATTTTTTTCTGTGTCTTTACTTATTATTTGGTTTACCTTGTTCGCGAGGCAGTTACGGTCTCATAGAACTGAGGTAAGCGGGAGCATGTGCGATAGGGCAGTGGGGGGAGGGGTTCCCGCCAAAAGAGTCTAGGCTATAGAAGTTTTTTCCTGAATGAGGCTCGGCGCCGGCGCAAACCCATAGTGTGTGAATGCACAGATGACCACTCGAAGAACTACGGTTACAGGTAAGCAACCTGCATTATCTTGCCTTAAAATCAGCTCAGATTCTCCAAGGCCATGTAGGAAAAGTCGCATGTCTAAATGCCAAGTTCAAAAATAATCAATTTACTTCTTCATGGTCTCTATCCAGTCCCAAATATGGGTGCTGCACTGATTTTGGAACTTTCTAAAACTAGGTTAGCATTTTTGTGGATGACCTTTCCCCACCCTCAGTACACACCCTCAAGAGAGTATGGCTCCTGCCTTCCCTCTCAGTTCTTTTCTAAAAACAGACATCTTTGATGCCTCTTGGCTGCTCCACATACACAAGAAGCAAATCTGGTCTTGTCTCTGCCTCCCATGTTAGTTCTCATTGTCAAACTTCTTGTTGTCAAAGCTGGTGGTGCCTAAGAAAAAAGGAGAGATAAGATGGGCTCTTCAGTACAATCCATTTTTACTCTCTCCTCCTGGAGAGACTCGCCCTACTCAGTCTGTCAACTTGCTGTCCATTCTCAGCACCCACTCCAGTGCTGGAGAAAGTTGAAGCATCTGTTGGATTCACCGTTACTGGTCCCAAAAAGGATGTATCTCATATTCAACCTTTGGTGGCTGAGGAAATTCAAGTAATTAGATCCACCTTGGAAGGAGGAAATAGAGACCATACTCTTCTTTTTTTAAAAAAAAAAACTTTTAAAATTATTTTATCAGCAAACAGTACAACATGAAAACACACCTGACACCAAGCATGGAATAACCTATCTACAAATACTTGTATATAGCAATACAGATATATAAAACTGTAGGGCTAAACTTTCTCTTCAGGATCTATCAATCTAGATTTAGCTAGTGAATATTAATTAAGAGATCATACTCTCGATCATTCCTTACCAATCAATGTCCCACAAAGTGGGCCGGCTCGCATGATCAAACAGTCCACCATGTCTTATTTAGAGGCCCTGGCTTTGCTTTAAAGTGATCCCAACCAGTGCATGCTGGGGTCCATTTTGAATATTTATGCCGGAGCCACAGCTTATGTCATCCAAACCCCAGTGGTTGGAGTTGTGTAAGGGATAAACAACTTTTGCATAACCCATGGCCTGTTGTCATCCTCAGTAAAGTGGACTTCTATTAGGGTAACAAGCTTGCGCACAAATGTTTTTGGTGATGGTCTACTTTGTCATGAAGAGAGAACTCAAATATCTTAAAGGTCTTGATGATAGCTAGGAATGTGAGTGTTTTGATGTGCAACCTGAGTTCTGCTAGTAGCTGGTGATGTAGAGCATCAGTGTGATGTAAAGTGAGAATTAGTGGCCCATGATATCCAGCCTTCTACCTTCACAATCAGTGGGTGCAGAATGAGACTGCAAAATGGACTTGCTCTGGGCAACTTCAACAATGGAGTTGGGTGAAGGGTGCTTTCACAGAAAGTTGCAATGCTTTCTACAACCAGTATGGGTTCTATAGTCTCTTTGATATAGTGGCGTGGTAGAAGGTTTTGCCCATGACTCCCTGGCCATTTGCAGTAAGGCTGCTAGTGTAGGAATGCTATTGGCACAGAGTTGTCACATGAATTAACAATTAACTATTTTATATTGTGGCTTTAAACTTTTAACATGCATCTTATGGTTTTAATTGTTGTGAACTGCCCAGAGAGCAGGATACTTTAGATGACTGGCAGTCTCTTATCTAGACAGGACTTTGAGCTTCAAGCAAAAACCTCAGCAGTTGCTCTGTTATGAGGATTCCAAGAAGGGACTCTCAGTCTCTATACCCAGTAGTTTGCCTATTGGATTTCAAGGGCTGTGCAGCTCTGCTCTAAATTGGCTTCCCTAGGTACCTTGCTGCTTCCAGTAAGTTAGCTTGCTACTTACCCATATGTGTGACTGCAGAGACCACGAAGAGGAAAAACAGGTTGCATACTTGTAACTTCTTCAAGTGATCATCACTGCAATCACACCACTTATCCTCTTTCTCCACTGTAGGTATTGCTTGTCTTTGATCAATGCTTCAGTGTATAAGCCGCTGAACATATACCATTAGGAATTGAGCGGGAAGGCAGGAGCCAACTCCCTTGAGCATTTGATCTGAGGGTGGGGCAGGGCATTTACCAAAATGCTAGGCTAGTTCTAGAAAATTATGAACAAGAATATGCACAGGTGCAGGACCCATATGTCTGACTTCACAGATGACCACTTGAAGAACTATAGTTACAGTAACATGATTAAGAGTACATGATTCCCCCCAACCCAAGTTTGTTCTTATCTTATCTGTAAAGAAAAGCTAAAATGTATGTTAATGTCTACTCTGTACTAGCTAAAAGGGTTGCAGAGGTTTTTTTATCTCGCAATATAATCAAATAAACTAAAGTCATTATTGCAGCCACATAGTAATCACAACCTCTGAAGCAAACACTTGTAAAAGGGGCATCATTAGGTCTGCTTTTGCCCAAAATTACAGGTATAATAACAATAAGAGATATACTGGATCAGACCATTGCCAATCTAGTCCAGCATTCTGTTCCCGTAGTGACCATCCAGATGCCTATGAGAAGCCCACAAGCAGAACATGAGCACAGTAGCATACTCCTGTTTGTGTTCTTCAGCAACTGGTATTCAGAAGCATACTGCTTGTGATACTGAAGGCAATATATAGCCATCCATGACCAGTAGCCATAGATAGCTTTCTCCTTCATGAGTTTCAGTAATCTCCTTTTAAAGCTGTCTAAGTTAATAGCCCTTACTACATCTTGTGGTAGCGAATTCCATAGTTTATTCAGTCAGTCAGTCAGTCAATTTGTGCCCTGCCTTTCCATCAAGAAAATGGTGCTTAAGGCTGCTAACAATCACAGGAACTTAAAAAACAAAACAAATAGATTAAAAAATGGTTAAAAACAATAATAATACATAAAAACCACAGGTAATTCACCCACAAATTACAGAATATAAACAACACTCAAATCAACAGACTAGCTTAGATGCTGAAGGCCTGCATGGACAGAAATGTCTTTGCGTGCTGGCAGAAAGACTACAGTGAGATAGCTAGCCTCCCTTGGCAGAGAGTTCCATAACCTGGGAGCAGCCACTGAGAAGGCCCTCTCTCACATCGCTACCAAATGTATCTCAAAAGGTGGTGGTAGCGAGAGAAGGATCTTATCCTAAGATCTTGAAATCCAGGCAGGGTTGTATGGGAAGCCTTCCCTTAATGACCAGCCACGGTTCATTTTCCTTCTTTTAAAAATCTATTTTTAATGTGTTTTTATTCTGTTTTTATTTTATTTTATCTTGTACATTGGACCGAGGAATGGTCACCCAATATTACTCTCTGAAAATGACCCCATAGGTAGGGCCGGAACCACTGTAGCACAGTACCTCCGATGCCCATCCCACGGAGTCTATCCAAGAGGATACCATGGTTGATGGTATCAAAAGCTGATGAGAGATCGAACATAATTAACAGAGTTGTACTTCCCCTGTCCCTCTCTTGATAAAGGTCATCCATCAGGGTGACCAAGGCTGATTCAGTCCTGTAACCAGATTGAAAACCAGACTGGAATGGATTTAGATAATCAGTATCCTCCAAGAGTGCTTACAGTTGTTCCGCCACAACCCTCTCAATTACCTTCCCTAAAAAGGGAGTATTTGTGACTGGGCAGCAGTTGTCTAGAACCATTGGGTCCAGGGTGGGTTACTTCAGGAGTGATCGCACTACTGCCTCCTTAAGGGCAGCAAGGACCACTTCCTGAAGGGAAGCATTTATCAACCCCTGAGCCCACCCAGTCAAACTCCCTCAGCTTGCTTTTATAAGCCAAGAAGGAAATTGAGAGGGCAAGTGGTTGGTCGCATTGCTGCAAGCACCCTGTCCACATCATCAGCCACAATAACTGGAACTGATCCCACAAAATCAGGCATCAGACACCTCAACTGGAGCTACACTAACAACAGCGCCAAGCTCGCTGTGGAGACAAGTGATTTTGTCCTCGGTGAGATGCAAAAAAGTCACAGCCCCCGGACCACCCAGAAGAGCTCTGCTGGATGGCTACTCGAGGACACAATGGAGGCAGCAAAATGAGCCTTCTTTGCTGCCCACACTGCTACGCAGTAGGCACAATTATGTGCTCTAGAGCATGCTCGGTCATCTTCACTTCAAATCTTATGTGCTGTAGCTGACGTCCAGCCTGTTTCATTGACTGCAGCTCCTTACTATACTAAGGAGCAGAGTGAGCTCTACAGGGCTGGAGAAAGCACTCAGGTGCAATCAAGTCGATGACCCTCCGCATCTCACTGTTCCAAAGTGAGGCTAAGGCCTCGGCTGGATCACCAGCAGTCTCCACTGGAAAATCCCCAAGGGCATTCAGGAATCCATTGGATTCCATCAGTCTCCTAGGGCGGACCATCCGAATGGGTCCCCCACCCTTGCAGAAGGGGAATAACACCATGAGTTCAAATCTCACCAGGAAATGGTCCAATCATAAAAATGGGGTTACTCTCCTCCCCCTCCCCCCAAAATCTTCAGACTACCCATCTCACAGCTTGGAGCAAAACCTAAATCAAGGTTATGCCCTGTTTCATGCGTTGGGCCAGTGACAAACTGAGACAGCCCCATGGTTGTCATGAAGGCCATGAAGTCCCGAGCTGGAGCTCCAGAGATGGCCTCAGCATGGAAGTTGAAGTCACCCAGAACCATCGTCCTGGGTTCCTCCAACACCACACTCAAGACCACCTCCATCAGCTTGGTCAGGGAGGATGCTGGGCAGCACGGTGGGCGGTACATCAGCAGCATCCCCAATCTGTCTCTATGGCTCAACACCAGGAACAACCCCTCAAGGCCTGCTCCATGGTGGAGTGGTTTCCTGGTGATAGAGATGAAAGATCTATGAATCACAGCAACTCCTCCCTCCCCTGGCCTCCAATCTATGTTGGTGCTGCACTGAGTACCCAGGTATAGTCTTTGTAAAAACTTATACTGTAAAATATTGAAAGTATTTACGTGCTAAGATATAGTATGACAGCATAGAACATATGCAAAAATATTGTAGTAGCTGCAATAAATTGTTTCAGGAGCATGACTTTCTTTAAAAAGGGTAAAATACTTTAAACATATAATATTTCTGAGTTGTCCCAAAAGGAAAAGATGTCCCTGTCCTGGAATCTCTCAGTTCTGTCCCTAGCAATTATGATTCCTGATGAGTTGGTGGTACATGATGGCCAACGTAGAAAGGAATGTAAGCTCAGCAGTCTCTTAGAATGGACTGTTAATTACCAAAATTTCAAGTTATGGCCTGGAGTAATAGCTTTATTTCACTTCTTTTGTCAGTAAACAATAAATTTCCTTTAAGTTCCAAAAACAAAATGCATGACTATGTCATATCTGAGTTTACTTCTTTTAACCACTGTTATTTTTGGGGTAGCTCAACCATAAACTGCTTTGAATTCTATTCACTCCTCAAAACATTTAATCTCTTCTTTACTAATTTACATCATACACAGAAATATCTTTGCTACCTAACTAGGTAGCCTTCCTCTGAGCTTCTTATCTGAATCCTATGTTGTTGTTTTTCCTGGGCTTAGGCGGAGAGAAAAAAAAATCAACCTTTTTGTCACTTGGATTAACAATGGTAGGCCAAGAGTTCAGAGGTGAAAAATACAGTAAATTTAGTATAAGTCAAACAGAATGAATACATCTGCTAGAATCAAATGATTTCAACTCATATTTTTTATCTTTTATAAAAGATATAGGCAACAATATATTTAGTCATGAGATTAGATTTGTTACACGTGGTGTTACAAGATTCTTGCAAGGTTCCGAAAGGCACAGGATGCCAGAATAAAAATGTTTAAACAACAGTGCAGAGACTTCTGGGGCAAAAATAAAACTAGTAAGAACAAGAAAAGTGACACTGAGTCCACTATTCTCTAAAATCCATGACACATGAAGAGTTATTTTTTTATGAAATCATTCCTATCCAAATGAAAGCACTTTAGTAACATGCACTTAAACAAATGTATGATTTATATTCATTTTCTGATGAACCTACAAATTAGGAAGGGGAACAATGACCTCTTGGCGTGGGACCCACTCTTTAGACATTCTGGTGACTCATCCTCCCTGACCTCAACAATGTCTTCCTCATCATCAGGTAACGCTATTGTTACTCAAAACTGTTTGTGTGTAAGTGTGCTTTTATTTATTTTTAGTGAAAACCCTCAGTTACTGCCATGGAAATAGGATTTATAAATATACAGTTACAGTAATGCCCATTGATAATCAGTAGTGTAGCCACCTCTTTGTGTTCAACCAAGGAAGGGTAGGTCCAGCATATAGTATTCATGTGCTGTGATTTTCAAATGGATAATATAACTCATAATTACTGATTTTATGTTATAACAATTCTTTTTTATCACTAGTCTTATCAGCAGGGATATTCAGCTTGTCAGGGAAATTTCTACTTTCTTAAAAACATTGCTTATTCTTGACTGGATGGATCTTTGTTTTTTCATATACCTGGAGCTCCCATAAGGATGTCTAAGGCACTGAATAATCAAAGAAACGTGAAAAATCAATAGATGTTTGCAAGTCTTTATGCAAAATTGGTAAAATAAAAAATACTGGCCAGAATCCACCATCAAAGCACTTCCATGTGTGCATAGGCGAGGGGTTGTGGCTGATATCCAATGACAACTTGCCTGGTATCAGCTTGGGCCATTCCAAACTGTTCCTGATCAGGGTAGGTGGGTGGTGGCTGGAAGGGAGGGAGGGAATTCAAAAGCCCTCATGCTCAGATACCCTTCATGGCAGTTTGGATACTCGCCATGACACTGAAGCATTAGGAAGTTTTATATGAACCAGCAAGTATGGAGGAAAAAAACAAAATGTAGGTGGACCTTTGGTTTTGTTTATGATTTGTTAAACTTATTCAGGTCTTCGGCAGACATCGCTCATCACTTATATTGGACAGAACCCAAATTCAATTAACAAAGAAAAGCCACCTTAAACATTGAAATGTGAGATTTTCAGAATCCCACAGAAGGAAGTCAAACCAATAATGTTCACTTTGAAGAAATAATATAATGAAAAAATTATATGTGGCTGTTATTATAGATGTCAGTTTATTTATTTACTATTTATAAGCAAAGTATGGAATTTCTGACAATTCATAAGCTTAAGAATACTGTCATTTCTAGTGCTACCTTCAGAATGCGACCAGACGTTTGCTGCTACTTAACCACCAGTGATCAATATGATTAAACAGTATTTTAATTCAGCAGTTTCTGTTGTCTCTTTAAAAGTACTTTTAAATTGGTTTTGTATTATAACAATTGGTGTGCCAGAATACTTTATTGCCAGTGTAATACAAATATGCTAATATCCCATTATTGCCTTTCAGCAAGACCAACAACCCCTCTTTCTGTAGGTACCTTAGTGCCTCCCCCAAGACCAACTTCCAGACCAAAGTTGCCTACAGGGAAACTCAGTGGAATTAATGAAATTGTAGGTACATTCTGGCTTTAGTGATCTTTATGTCTAATTGTAGGAGTGTCAATTGAATGTATGCATTAATGCATTTGAATTTTGTTTTAAGCCAAGGCCATTTAGCCCTCCTTTGACCTCCAATTCCAGCCCACCTCCCTCAGCTCCTTTGGCACGTGCAGATAGTTCCTCCTCAATATCATCTTCTACTTCATTAAGTGCAGCAAATACTCCCACAGTTGGTAAGTCACAATTTTTCAATAACCCCACAGCAGCATCTAAATGTTATATAGCTTTTGAAAACAGGATATACATACTATTTATAAATGTATAAGAAGTGAAAAAAATGTTCATTAAAGAATTTGAGTTAGCCACTTTGAAAAATATCTCCTTACCATTTTACAAGAGAATTGTGTCAGCACCTTGCACACACAGTACAGCTTGCATGCTTGGAATAATAGGATCCATTTAGCAAGATTTTGGGACACCGCCCACAAATTTATTTTATTTATCCTTCAAGTGGAATAGTTTCATGATAAAAGCCCATAAGGTTGCCATTCATTGGGTTGTTTTTCACATATTGGTGGCAAATCATGGGTTAATTAATTAACTCACGTTTGCCATGGTACATGCAGGGCATGTTCTGCAGCCTTTTTGAACATTCAATCCCTGATTGAGCCAACTGGGTTGCTATGTGGTGTCTGAACCCGGACACTATAGTTTAATGGTGGGTTAAGCAACCCATAGTTAACCTAACTATGAATTGTAGGTTAATTCATACAAGTATACAGTGGAGATCCTTTGATATGTTTTGATATGTTTCTAATACCTTTCTAGTGCAATATCTTAAAATCTGCATCCCCTAATATGTGTTCTTTAAACTTTCTTAGATTTCAAGTTAATAGCGAATGTCTAATGAAAGTTATAGCTGAAGTCACACATATCTGAATTTGCTATTATTGGAAATGAAGCCTATAAACTATATGTATTCTAGGAATTTCACGTGGTCCTAGCCCTGTCAGCCTTGGAAACCAGGACACATTGCCCGTTGCAGTAGCCCTGACTGAGTCTGTTAATGCCTACTTCAAAGGAGCAGATCCCACAAAGTTAGTGAAGTAATTACTTGTTTTGAACTACTGGTGAAAGTATGGATCATACTGTTGGATAACTGTTGTGTCTTGAGCTTGCATCAAAGTCTCTGTACCTGTAGTTGCATCGTACTTGCTACATCATTCTGTAGGCCAACCTTTTTGGACTCGTGGGCACATTTGGGAATTTGAGAAACTGCTGTGCGCACGGCCACAAAGTATCTCCCATGGAGAATGTGGCCAGAGACATAATGGTTGCCCTGTTTAGTCAAAAAATAATTCACTCAAGAAACTTGAGTTCAAGCAGAAGAAAGGGCTGAACTCAAAAGCCAATTCACATATTTGACCCCACAGAAGCACAACAAAGTACCCATTTAAGGTTGTGATCTGAGTAGGCCTATATAGGATTGCTGTGCTATCCTATTCACACACACACACACACACACACACACATTTTTCCCCATAGGCATGCACAGCACATTTCATTAGGGTGTACACCAAGGGAATCGGGGCCTTTCCCAGCCCCATGCCGCCAATTGGAGCAGTGGGGGAGGGGTGGAAAAGCAGCAGGAGTGTCTCCTGCACGGGGAGGGAGGAGGGGAGCCGCCTTGCCCCGAGCTCTGGCCTTCTCCTCTCTCACTGCCCTGGCTCCAGGGCCCAGGGTGTCACTGCTGCCTCCTTCCGCTCCAGTTCCACACCGGGCCGGACGGGGAAGGAGGAGGGGAGTTGCTGCCGCCTAGCCCTGAGCTCGCTGCCTAGTCCTTCCTCTGCCTGCGCTGAGATGGGCCTCCAGACATCCCCCAAAATTGGGTGGAGGTAACTGCTGTGAGTGGAGCCCTAGCCACATCCAAAAAAGATGACATCTGGAGCAGGATTTCATTTTATGGGGCTGTTCACATGACACAGCAACTCACTATTGGTTATTTAACTCATGGTGAGGTTGTGGCTCATGCGGTTGCCATATTGAATATGCAGCCTTCGCTCAGGGGGATTGTCGTGTCGTGCGAACATAAGGTTATGTGAGGGTTAAACACCCAAGATCTATTTTAGAGTTATGCATTGGTTGTTTAACCTCCGTATAAACCGTGCACATCAGGTTCACACGACATGACAACCTGGGCATTGCGGCTCTTCCAGATCCAGTCAGTTGGACTTACTTCTAAAGAGATATGTATGGGATTGCACTATTAGTAAATTAAGTGTCAGCTAATACTTATTTACAGTTAAAATATGTTCTGAATCCCATCACACACATTTTATTGAATGTAATGTGCACTAAATAACTTGTAAATGTAATGTCTTTATTTTTGCATCTTTCTCTAGATGTATTGTGAAGATCACTGGTGATATGACAGTCTCATTCCCAAGTGGAATTATTAAAGTCTTCACCAGCAATCCATCTCCAGCCGTGCTGTGCTTCAGGGTAAAAAACACAAGCAAACTAGAGCAGATTCTTCCAAATGCACAACTTGTATACAGGTTTTGTATTTTTTTTTATCTAATAGCAAACTATGTGTTTTGTTGCATTACTACCTTCTATATATGCCTTCACTCACTCTAGAGCTCTGTTCACCATGTAAAATTACTTTAGGAAGATGTATTTTATATTTTGTGTTTGTTTTCTTTTTCAGCATGGTCATTTCAAATCTAGTAATACCTTTATGGATTAATCTTTTTATTAGAGAATATTTGGATCCAAAAGTGACTGGAAAGGAAAGCAGCACATATCCTTCCTTGGGAGACTTGGGTACATGCATAAGAGAGTTTGCTGGGCAGCAATAACAACTTATATGTAGTGTGACATGCAGGACCTTTCTGGGGTGAAGAACTGAAATGCTCTAAGGATCCAGGTCAGGGTAGTAAATGTCCAAAGATAGAGAGTGGGGCCAGGTCAGTCTTTGTCCACTGATTGCAGCTTCTGATTTTGGGTCTGCAACAGTGGAAGTACTTCCCACTAACTCCAGGAGAGAGTGTATTTGGTTCAGAGTCTGTGGTTAGGGAGCAGGACAATGCCTGGGCTTTTCTTGTGGGAAGTGGTGGTGCACCCTTTGGGTGTTGCCAGCTTCTCAGCTGTAAACTTACATATTTCCATTGGAGTGAACTACAACAAACTACCAAAATAGCTTAATTTAAAACCCTATAAATAGGTGTGAAGTGCCATGCTATTTGAAAGGAGAGACCAGTAAATGTATTTCCTTCTGTATAATTATAATCAAAACATAATTTGCCAAAAACAAGTTTCAAGGCCCTTTATATGCTGATCCTAGCCTGTGAAAAGAAAAGCATAAACAAAAAGTTAAAATTATGGTTGAGTTGCATGAAAAGGGACATAATTAGGAAGCTTATCAGAACTGCATATTTCAGTATTTATAATCGGTTCACTTGGGCCTAATTAATGAAATGGCCACCAGCTCCATGTGTCATACTGCTTGTACACAGTGGCTTATCATGTACATGACTGCTACAATGTTGTTTGTGTCCACATTGCCACAAAACATTCCTATTGTCTGTAGTGGCATGGATCCACAGGGCAAACCATTGCACAAGTTGCAACAGTAATCAGAGTATGATGAACTTTATAACCTATTTGGGAGCACTTTTGAGGCGAGATCTTCAGTAATATTTTGGCTGGTGGGCTGGCCTATCAGCACAGTAGTTCTCCACTATTTTCATGGGTGACGGATGTGTTTTTATCCTGGGATTCTTGACCTCTACCCCTGCTTTACAATAGATGGGAACGTTCAGCTTCCTTGTACTGCAGCCGCTAGGTAAAATGAAACACTGACTTCAAATTCGTAGAGGCGATAAATTGCAACAGAACTTTTAGCATTGTATGTGAAAATAATTATATACTTAGTTAAATTCACTACCCACCTTCATTATCAGACTTGAAAAGTTTGCAAACTAGCATATAATAATATTCAATGTTTATATAGTGTTTTCGAACGTTCAACAGGTTCCAACCTCCTATCCATAGAAGTAATTCTAGAGATGGTAAAAATAAATGTGTTCCTAATTTAAACATTTCCAGTATATTAGAGAAGCTGAAGCCTGTGTCTTCACTCCTACTTTTTGCACACAGTGATCCGTCACAAAGTGATTCCAATACAAAGGATTTTTGGATGGACATGCAAGCTGTGACAGTCTACCTCAAGAAGCTATCAGAGCAGAATCCTTCTGCCTCTTATTATAATGTAGATGTTCTAAAGTATCAGGTAATAACATTTTTATTATAATGTAACACTTCTGATCGTTGTGTAAAACCCAGCACAATATTGGAATTTGATCATTTTACATACTTGAAAATAAAACTAAGGCTCTAAGCTCTGTTTACAAATGAAGTAGTTTAAGGTTCTTCCTTTCAAAAGGAATTTTGCTAAACAACACATTTATTTATATCTCTGGGCAGAGATAGTCTGGTGATAGTTATCCATGATCTGGTAAGCTCCCAGTTGTATTACTGCAAAGCATTGTACATGAGACTACTGTTGAAAGCACTTCAGAAAGTACATTTAGTCACAGGCTGTGTTCAGACAACACAATAGTCAGTGGTGGGTTAATAGTCAACTCCACGGTGGATTATCAAGGGGTACACACAACATGATTATACTCAACCGTGGTGTGGATTAAGGCAGCAATGTGCTGAATATTAGTTAATGTTGTGTTTGATTGACACATCCCTTACCCTCTCTCCCACTCTCAGTCCTCCTGCTGGTATCCCATCAGCCATTGTGAGTTCTTCTTCGTGGTCTCTGTGCATCACACATTATGGGCTCGTGCCAGCGCCGAGCCTCATTCAGGAAACTTCCATAGCTTAGACATTTGGCGGGAACCTCTCCCCCCACTGTCCTATTGCACATGCTCGGGTTCCCGCCTACCTCAGTTCTTTTTCTACCGCTGTGCTGCTTGCCTCGCGGGAGACTTCTCTTCGAACGTTGTTCGTATTTCTCTTTGAATATTAATTGTTAGTTTAGCTTAGATTTAGTATAGTTAGCATAGTATTGATTATATATATATATATATATATATATATATCTTCTCGTATTTTTTCTCCGACGGCCTGTGGCGCAAACGGCTTTATTTAAGACCTGCTCGAGGTGTCAGGCTAAGCTTGCCCTGACTGATGGACATTCGTTGTGTCTAGGGGAGTCACATATTGTGGAGGCTTGTGCTCATTGTATGAGTTTTTCTCGTCAAGCCCATCACAACAGGGCAGACAGATTGAGGGACCTCCTGTGGAAAAAAGCTTTAGAGGCAGTGGATACGCCACCTCAAATTCCCTCAGTGTCAATGGCCACCTTGGATTCTGGGGAGCGTGGGGCATTGCCCATAAGTCGCCCTAACCCAGCCATGCCTGCTCCCGCGGCTGCCGGAGTTAAGGCAAAGAAGGCTAAAAAGCCCGCTAACCAACCTCCGGAGGAGGTCAGGCGGAAAAAGAAAATGAAGGCAAAACACTCGTAAAAATCCGAGAAATCCTCTAAACATTGCCAGGCCGCGATATCGAGACCATCGGTACCATCTCCTTCCGGATCGACCTTGGTACCGACACGACCTTCGGTACCGTCTCCTTCGGGATCGGTCTCAATGCCAAGCAGGCCCGAGCGAGTATCAGCGTAATCCTTGGGAACGAGTCCCCCGATCTCGACGCTCCCATCGACAGTGCCTCCTCCGGCATCAGTATTGGAAGGCAAGATATTGGATTCCCTGCCTCTGACCCTCCAGCTAGGTCACAGCCAGCATGTTCAGTAACGCTGCTCTCGCCGCGTTCAGGATGCGGCTCGGAATGCCGCCACTACCGGTCCCGCTCTCCCTCACCTTCTCGGTACTGGGACCAATACTCGGACCGCTCCGTCCGTTCTTCGGCCTCGTGATCGAGCTTGCCGTTTCGGGCCCGGAGCCAGGCTGAGACTCTCCACTGGTATTGGGACCAGGACGATGGTTCTCATCGATAACGGTATGCGTTCAACCTGTACACAGGCCAACGGCTCCGTGAGGACAGACGTTTCGTCCCTCCGACACCTCCTCTAAGACCACCCTTGGCCACAATATCGGTACCGCCACAGGATTCCTCGGTACCGACATACCCGCCCGTACCAACGCAGTTCACCGAAGTTCCTACGCCATCCTCGCCACAATCGGTTGAGGATTACGTGTTGGATTCCTCCTCCATGGAGACGGCTCCACCTTTGGTACCGTCACCAGATGACACCGTGGGGACTGAAAAGCATGCTTCTCCATCCGTGGAACTAGGGAATTTTACGGAACAGATGCTCCGCATGGCTCAGTCTCTGGGCGTAGAACACCAACAACCTGTGGAAAAGTGCATTGACTCGATTTTCAACGTGATGTACACGGAATCATCTGCCCCACTTGCCATCCCGTACATTCCTACTCTCTTGCAAACTGCTCAAGAATCATGGAAAAATCCATCTACAATGGGACCCGTTTCTAAATGATTGGACTCGCTCTACAAAGTTCAGGAGAAGGACGCCGCATTCTTATTTATTCACCCAAAGCGAAATTCTGTTATTGTTGAGGCAGCTCAAGGTAAATCCTCCAAAACTCATTCCGCCCCCACTGACAAAGAGGGCAGAAAGTTAGATATGTTTGGACGGAGAATTTATTCTTCTACTGCTCTGGCAATGAAAGTGACAAACTACCAGGCCATGATGGCCAGATATCAGCTGTCCCTCTGGGACAAAATGTCTTTGCTCATGACATACTTGCCAGATGAGCAAAGAGAATTAGCACAGGTCTTCCACACTGAGGCCAGAGCTTACAATATCTAGGCACCAAACGGACTGTGTTTCGAAGGCCACGATTGGAGCAGTAGCTCTAAGAAGGCATGCCTGGCTCTGTTCCTCTAACCTTCCGCAGGAATCGAGAACACGGATTGAGGACCTTCCTTTTGACGGTGAAGATTTATTTCACTCCACGACAGACACTGCCATGGTTACTATCCAGAAGGCAAAGACAACGGCGCGAAAGATGGGTTTTTATCCAAGTACTACATCACAGCCTTACCGTCCACATAGATGGTTCAGACAACAGCCATACCCCCCACGTCAATTCCAGAACCGTCAGCAGCGCTATCCTGCACCTCCAACTCAAACATCCTACCAACAGAAAAAGCAATACCAACCAAGCCGTTTCCGCCAACAACGTAGCAGGCAGGACACCTCACTGAAGTGACTCCATCCCTCTTGCGCTCCCTCCACATCTCCAGTTTGGAGACCTGCTATCTTCATTTCACAATGCCTGGAGGGAGATAACATCAGACAAATGGGTCATGAACATTGTAAAGAATGGCTACCAGATCGAATTCAGCTCTCATCCACCCACCAGTCCCATCAAAGTGACCCCTCCATCAGAGGTGTTACTTCAGGAAGTAGCCACTTTGCTCCAAAAGGGTGCCATTACTCCTGTCCACCGTTCGGATCTGCCAATAGGCTTCTACTCCCGTTATTTTACAGTTCCGAAATGGGACGATGGCCTTCGCCCCATTATGGATCTGAAGAACCTCAACAAATTCATTCTAACCAAAAAATTCTGTATGATTACTTTAGCAACGATCTTTCCTCTGTTAAAGAAATTTTTTTGGTTTACCCTTATAGATCTGAAAGATGCCTATTTTCACATTGCAATACACCATGCCCATCGGAAGTTCCTCAGATTCATGATAGGCTTGAACGCTTATCAGTTTACAGTTCTCCCTTTCGGACTCAAGACAGCCCCCAGAGTCTTTACAAAATGCATGGGAGCAGTTTGTGCCTTTCTAAGAACAGGCGGTATAGAACTGTACCCTTACTTGGGCTGCAAGGGATGTGGACGTTGTAAGAACCCTTCTGCAGAAACTGGGCCTGCAGATAAACATGGAAAAATCAGTGTTTCAACCTACCCAAGCCATTCAGTTTATTGGAGTTCTTCTAGACTCCCCCATAGGAAAAGCTTTTCTTCCACGGGAAAGAGCACTTACTATTCAGCAGTTGGCTGTACGCATTCTAGAGTCAAGGCAAGTCAGTGCATTCACCCTACAAAGACTGTTGGGTCTCATGGCCGCATCAGTGTATATGGTCAGGTGGGCAAGGATGCGCATGAGACCATTACAACAATTCCTCCTAAACAATTTCGACTTGTCCTCGAATCCAAGAAGGGTCATGATGATCATACCGTTAGACATGCGTCCGGACATCAGGTGGTGGTCAATCCTTCGAAATCTGGTGAACAGACTACCATTCGTGGACCCAGGCCCAGCATGCACGCTCACCACAGACGCATCTCTGCTAAGGTGGGGAGCTCACTGTGATCACCTATTGATTCAAGGGAAATGGTCATCCCTCGAAAGAACCTTACCACATCAACAAACTCGAGCTCCTAGCAGTGAAAAAAGCCCTCTGTGCCTTCAAAACATATCTCAAAGGCCGTCATGTCCGAATCGTATCAGACAACACCACAGTTGTTTGGTACCTCAACAAAGAAGGAGGAACCCTGTCCCCGTTTCTCCTGCAACTTACCTTAGACATCCTGTATTGGTCAATCCTACACAAGATTTGCCTCTCCGCCATCCACATTGCAGGAACAGACAATGTCAAGGCAGACAACCTCAGTCGCCATTTTCAGGACACGCACGAGTGGGAGCTTTCTCTGGTTGTGTTGCACCGCTTGTTCGCCCGCTGGGGAGAGCCAGTCATAGATCTGTTCGCCACCCCGGACAACGCTGTCTGCAACGCGTTCTGCACGAGGGCAGGAATAGGTCAGTCGTCCCTTGGGGATGCCTTCAGTTTGAACTGGGAGATGGGCCTGACATACGCCTTCTCTCCGTTTCCGTCACTCACCAGAGTGATCACGAAGCTGTCTCGGAACCAGACAGATGCCAACCGTGGTTCACCCCCCTTCTCAACCTGGCCAATGGAGGGACGTGGCACCTTCCCTTTCTCCCGGACCTAATTTCCAAGAACCACAGCTTAGCTCTCTATCCAGACCTAAAGCAGCTATGGTTGACAGCATGGAGAATCTGGCCAGATGGCAGGACTTTGATCTACCAAAGGCAATAAAGGCTATCCTACAGGAGGCAAGGAAGGCTTCGACTAGAGTCTCTTATGAGCGGAAATGGGACAAGTTCGTTCATTTTGCTGCCCTCAAAAGGCTCGATCCTAAGTCATGTCCTATTCAGGATGTTCTACTTTTTCTGCATTCTCTCTACGAAGCCGGCCTGAAGGCAACATCTATTAAGGTTTATTTAGCGGCCGTTTCCGTTAACCACGATCTGGTCAGGAAATTTTCCGTATTTACTCACCCGTTATCCAAATGTTTTCTCAAAGGTCTACACAACATTCACCCCCCCGTTTCACTCAGTTGTTCCCCAATGGAGCTTTTCTGTTGTTTTAACAGCTTTGACTGCAAAGCCTTTTGAACCGTTAGCCACAATTGACATTAGACTGTTGACGTTTAAGGTTGCATTTTTGGTTGCCATTACCTCTGCAAGGAGAGCTTCGGAGCTATGTGCCCTTCTCATTGACCCACCTTATACTCAGTTTTTTTGAGATAAGGTGATTCTACGACCTGATCCATCATTTCTCCCAAAGGTTGTTTCGAATTTTCATGTTAATCAAGACATCGTGTTACCTACGTTTTTTCAAGCGTCCTCAGATCCTTTGAGTGCCAACCTGCATTCTTTGGACGTAAGGCGAGCTCTAGCCTTCTACAAGTCCAGATCTGCAATTTTTCGTAAATCCAGCCAGTTGTTTGTTTTTTATATTGGGAAGCAGAAAGGACAACCAGTTTCACCTCAAAGGTTCACTCGATGGATAGTACAAACAATCTCCTTAGCCTATCGGCTGGCAAACAGCCACCGGAAGCTCTAAAGGCACATTTGACTCGGGCACTATCAACCTCCACTGCATTGAACCTTGGAGTTGCTAACCAAGATCTGTGCAGGGCTGCTACTTGGTCCAGTGTATCCACCTTTATCACCCATTACAAACTGGATGTCAGATCCAGAAAGGACTGTACGTTTGGTCGAGCAGTGCTCTCCTCGATTCTTCAGTAATATCAGTGAGCCTACCCTCCTCCGGTAAGTTTTTGCTGTTCATTCACCCATAATGTGTGATGCACAGAGACCACGAAGAAGAAATGCAGGTTGCTTACCTGTAACTGTAGTTCTTCAAGTGGTCATTTGTGCAGTCACACAACCCACCCACCGTCCCCTCTTGGCATTGCTGAAATAAGCCTGGTCAAAAGGTGTGTTTGTGCATGCAAACTTTGTTTTTGGTTGTAATTTTTTCATATCTCGTTCGCGAGGCAAGTCGGTCTCATAGAACTGAGGTAGGCGGGAACCCGAGCATGCGCAATAGGACAGTGGGGGGAGGGGTTCCCGCCAAAAGTCTAAGCTATGGAAGTTTCCCGAATGAGGCTCGGCGCCAGCGCGAACCCATAATGTGTGACTGCACAGATGACCACTCGAAGAACTACAGTTACAGGTAAGCAACCTGCATTTCTGTTGACTGAACTAGAATGGCAGCCACCGCTTTGGTCGCTCTTGCCAGGGAACTCTGTAGTCGCCAAAAATAACCAACTGTGTGCGACGAAATAGTGAACGGTGCCTGACGCACGACACAATAACCAATGGTTGTTCAAATAATCAACTATGCAGTGTTGGTTACTTCTGCCGAATAACCAACTGTGATGTGAAAAAGTCCCGACAGATGACACAGTAACCAACTGTTGCCTATTTAACCTACCGTTGGTTATCATGTTGTCCGAACCCAGTCACAGAGTTGCTAGGTTACTAACTGGAACTGGCCAATACGATTGCGTGACTCCAGTGTTTTGTCTATGACTCCAGTGCGTTTCCAAGCCCAAATCAAAGTATTGGTGTTGACCTTTTAAAGCCTTAAATGGCTTGGGGCTAGAGTATCTAAAGGAATGTCTCCTCCCATGTGTACCTGTCCAGGCTCTTAGGTCATCTTTGCGGGTTCTCTTCCAGGTGACCCTGCTGGATGAAGTTAGGCAAAGCACTAATAGTGGTGGTGACCTGCTTATGGGATGTCTGCCCCAAAAAGACTTGCCTAGCCCCTAAATAGTTATCTTTCCAGCACCAGGCAAGCATTTTAACTGCTTTTATATTTTTTATTTTGTATTTTTATTCCCTGCGTTGATTTTATTTATTGTATACTGTTAATATTATGTAATACGCACAGAGAACTTTTGTTATGGGATGGACTAAAAATATAACAAATAATTTATTATTTGTTTATTTTCAAAGGTATTTTCAAATGGCATCCAGTCTACACCTCTGAATCTTGCCACATACTGGAAGTGCAATGCTAGCACTACTGACGTAAGAGTAGATTACAAATATAACCCAGCATCCATGGCAGTGCCAAGTATGCTGTCTAACATACAGGTCATGGTTCCAGTCGATGGAGGCGTTATGAATATGCAATCACTTCCACCAGCAAAATGGTATTTTCCCCCCATTTTTGATACTTCATGAAATTCATTCCAGTATGCTGCTACTTCTTATATGGGCTCAGGCTCATATAACATGGGCTCAGGCTCTCCCAGCTGGGTACTGTGTTAGTGAGCAGGTGAGGGAAAGTGGGCGGGGGGGGGGGGCGGAGTAGCTGTGGTGTACAAAAACCATCTTAACCTGACCAGACATCCTGTCCGGCAACTGAATCACATCGAGTGTGTGTACCTGAGTCTGAAGACCAGGGATAGACTAGGGATTCTGTTAGTGTACCAGCCACCCCGCTGCCTATCAGACCCCTGGCTGATCTCACGGAACTGGTCTCGGAGCTGGTGTTGGATTCGCCCAGGCTCTTGGTCCTGGGCGATTTCAACATCCCATTCGGGGCTGGTTTGTCAGGTGGAGCTCGGGAGTTCATGGCATCCATGACAAACATGGGCCTATCCCAATTGGTCTCTGGACCCACACATTCAGCAGGTCACACCCTCGATGCTGTTTTCAGTTCCGAACAGACGGATCTGTGGGCGGAGGTACTGAATACCTCCGAATTGTCATGGACAGACCATTTTCTGGTCAGGGTTAGTATCATGGCTACCACCCGTCCCTGCAGGGGTGGTGGACCTATTAAGATGGTCCTCCCTCGAAGGCTGACGGATCCTTCTGGATTCCAGAAAGCCTTGGAGGGTTCCATGGCTGGTATCATCGACGATCCTGTAGAAGCCCTGGTCAATAGATGGAATCAAGACCTAACTAGGGCTATCGACACGATCGCCCCCAAACGTCCTCTCCGGCCCGCTTCTAATAGGGCGCCCTGGTATACAGAAGACTTCAGGGAGTTGAAGCGGAAAGGACGACGACTGGAGCGCCGATGGCGGAAATTCGACTTATATCCGACAAGACACAACATAGAGAACATCTTCGTTTCTATGGAGTGGCAATACGTGCAGCGAAGAAAGCTTTCTTCTCTGCACGCATTGCGTCTGCGAATTCACATCCAGCAGAACTGTTCAGGGTGGTGAGGGGTCTAACTCAGGCTCCTTCTCCCCTGAATCCGATTTTAGAGCCTTCGGCAGTTCGCTGTCATGCCTTTAACGATCATTTCTCAGATAAAACCTCTTGGATAAGAGCCGACTTAGATGCCATTGTTATAGCAGAGGTTGACAGTGCAGTGTCCAGTGACTCCGCGAGTAGGATTACACTTGATCAGTTTCAGTTAGTGAGTACCGAGGATGTGGACAAGGTACTTGGATGTGTGAGGAAGACGACTTGCCCTCTCGACCCGTCTTTCCTGGCTGGTCGTCCAGGGAGGAGATGCAGTTAGATCACATCTACAGCATATCATTAATGCATCTCTCAGGGAGGGGAGTTTTCCATCATGTTTAAAAGAGGCGGTGGTAAGGCCGCTTCTAAAAAAGCCCTCCCTGGATCCCCTGGACCTTAATAACTACAGGCCTGTATCAAATCTTCCGTTTTTGGGCAAGGTGATCGAGAGGGCAGTTGCTCTTCAACTCCAGGTAGTCTTGGATGACACAGATTTTCTAGACCCATTTCAAACCGGCTTCAGGGCGGGATACGGAGTTGAGACTGCTTTGGTCGCCTTAGTGGATGATCTACGCCTTAGTATCGACAGGGGGAGTGTGTCCCTGCTGGTACTTCTGGACCTCTCAGCGGCTTTCGATACCATCGACCATGGTATCCTTCTGGAGCGCCTGGGGGAATTGGGGATCGGGGGCACTGTGCTTCAGTGGTTCCGATCCTATCTCTCGGGCAGGTTCCAGATGGTGATGCTTGGGGATAGCTGCTCTTCAAAAAAGGAGCTGCTATGTGGTGTACCACAAGGTGCCATCCTTTCTCCAGTGCTGTTTAACATTTACATGAAACCGCTGGGAGAGATCATCCGGAGGCATGGGGCGGGGTGCTATCAATACGCTGATGACACCCAAATATATTTCTCTATGCCTTCGACAACATCGTCAGCTAAGGATAGTGTGTCTCCTCTGAATCAATGCTTGGAGGCGGTAATGGGCTGGATGAGGAAAAACAAACTGAAGCTGAATCCAGACAAGATGGAGGTGCTTGCTGTCAAAGGCCCCAACCTGGGTTTGGAGGTGTGTCAACCAGTTCTGGATGGGGTTACACCCCCCCGAAAGATTGTGTTCGCAGCTTGGGGGTACTCCTGGATCCGTCGCTCCAGATCACAGCTCAGATTGATGCGACGGCCAGGAGTGCCTACTATCAGCTTCGGCTGATACGCCAGCTGCGCCCGTTCCTAGAGTTTGAAGACCTAAAGACGGTAGTGCTCGCACTGGTAACTTCGAGGCTTGACTTCTGCAATGCGCTGTACATAGGGCTACCTTTGTGCCTAGTCCAGAAACTTCAACTTGTACAAAATATGGCAGCCAGGTTGGTCACCGGTACATCTAGGGGTGATCACATCACACCAGTTTTAAAATCGCTTCATTGGCTGCCAATCAGTTTCTGGGCGAAGTATAAAGTGTTGGTTATTACCTTTAAAGCCCTACATGGTTTGGGTCCAGGGTACCTGGGGGATCGCCTTCTCCCGTACAATCCGCCCCGCAAACTTAGGTCCTCTGGGAAGAATTTACTCAAGCCAGCCAGAACTAGGCTGGCGGGTGTTACCCAGAGGACCTTTTCTTCCATCGCTCCCAGACTATGGAATGGACTGTCGGAGGAGGTTAGACAAATTGACAGTCTTCATGAATTTAAGAGAGTCATGAAGACTGTCCTCTTCCGACAGGCCTATCCAGATGAATTTTAAGATGTTTTTAATGTTGTATTTTTCTCTTGCTTTTAAAATTTTAACTGTTGTGATTTTTGTGTTTTATATTGTTGCTGTTCCCCGCCTCGAAACGAAGGGAGAGGCGGGCTACAAATAATAATAATAATAATAATAATAATAATAATTATTATTATTATTATTATTATCTTCTAAAAACATTTTTGAAAAGCAATTCTAACTTTAGCAGTGTATCTCTTTTTTTTTTTTAATGTTAAGCTTATGGTTCTGATATTATGCACTATATTTAGGAATTCCTTCTATGCTCCTCCCAAAAAGTAATATAAGGCACTTAAGTAGGGAACTAGTTCTATCTATAATACAATTCTGCGTTAAACCAATGAATTTTTCAAGGTATTTAGACTCCAACATTTCTGAGGAACAGCTTCATCCTTTTCTCATTCTGTCCAACATCTAGCACACTTTTTGGTGAAAATACAAGTTTGTACATTCATTTATTTGATTTGTATCCCACCTTTCTACCAAAAATTACTCTCAAGATGGCTAAGTTAAAGCTAATACAAAGATTTAAATAAGTTGGTAGATGCATTCAAGCCTCAAATACATAGAGAATAAACAGTAGTTATATATTCATAGGGCTACCTTTGAAAACTGTTTGGAAACTTCAGCTGGTCTAGAATGCTGCAGCTTACTGTTGATGGAGCTGGTTACTTGAACTGTGTTTCTACAACAACTTCAGTAGCTTCTGGTCTGTTTCCAGGCACAATTCAAAGAGCAGGTTACAAACTATAAAGACCTATATGGGATCAAGCTACCTGAAAGATGGCCTTCTTTCATACAAGCTTGTTAAGATTTTCAGGGGAGACCCTTCAGTTGGTACTGCCACCATCAGAGGCATATTTGGTGGTAGCTTGAGAGAGGGCCTTCTTGGTGGCTGCTCCCAGGCTTTGAAACTCCCAGCTAAGGGAGGCTAGATTGGCTCCTTTGCTGTCCTTCTGCCAGCAGGCAATGATGTTTTTATTCAAGCACGCCTTTGGCATGTTGGGTTGGGTGGTTTTTATTGTATTTTTAATTGTGTTTTTAATATATTTGTTTTTATGATAGTTTAAACTGTTTTTATTTTAAATGTTTTGATCTTGTTATGTGTCTTGAGTGCAATTTCCTGGTTAAAAAGTAGCATGTAAATTAAATAAATGAACAAATATCCCTTGTTAGCAACTAATAAATGATGAACTGTGCAAGAGCTTAGGGCCAGTAATATTGGCTTTGCCCACTTAGGGCAAAGCTAGATGTGACAGCAGACATTCCATGTGTTCAGACAAGAACTGCTTAAATTGTGTAGTAAGGAGGGATAGGATGCAAGTCCAAAAGCAAATGGCTCATGTGGGTAGGAAGCTCTGATCCTTCCCCTCCCTGTTACACTTATCTATCTGTAGCCCCTCTTTGTCCCAGCAAAGCATTAGAAAAATCTGTGAGAAGACGTCTTGATAACCTCAATTGCTGCTCACAATGGTTGTCAGGCAGTAAAGAGCACTGTGAATGTATTTGTGTGTTTTTAGGTTTTGTTTTTGCTTTGCAGCTGAGGTTATTGGGATTGGGGGTCAAACAAGAAGTCCATGGGGGGCAATGCAGAATGAGCCCCAAAGCTTCCTGTTGCCTATATCTAGGTAGAGCAGGGGTCTGACGATTCCCTATAGCCATATAAGTTCTTGTACAATTTGTTTCAACTCTAGTAGAGAGGTGTTTTTTTCTTGTTCTTTTTGTATTAGGTTATTTTCCTTTGCCTTCACCTAAAGGGAGATGGAGGATTGAAAGCAACCCATGCTCATGAATCTTTAAAGAAAAGCTGTGGACCAATAATATTCCAATGTATCACTTGTCTGCCCTTTTTCACATTTCTTTGTCACATTTTCCATATAAAAGTGGTTTTAAAATTTATTTAAGGGTTGTATCCAATACTGACTGTCCACCTGTGGAATGGAAACCACTGACAGAATGGATTTCCTCTCCCCACCTGCAATCACCCTGCACAACCCAAATATGTTCTGTTGAGTCCCCCAACCCTTGGGAGCAAGTTTTGGGTGGACGGGCTACAGGAAGATGAGACAAAGGGAAACCCCATTGCATGAACAGAAGTCTGGTCATGTAACATTGGATTTCACTCTGTTTCTTTGCTCAAATGCCTTCTATTTAGACATTGACCTTTCTGGTACTAATATGTTTTAGGCTGCAATTCTGTACACCCTTACCTGGGAGTAGATCTCCTTGAACTCAATGGAACTTGCTAATATACATCTAGAAGATTGTACTGTTAGTGTAGCAATATTTCTGGAGAATTGAAGTTACCTGACATTCAGTAACTATGCCTTTTTCTTTACAGGAATTCAGAACAGATGAAAGCTTTTTGGAAATTATCTGGTCTTTCAGAAAAATCAGAAAATGGAGGTAAGAATAGATTTTTTTAATGTTACCTTCAATTTTGTAATCGTACACCTGGCATTAACATTGTTATCTTTTGGGCACCAGATTAAGACTTTCCTCTATTCCCAGGCATTTGATGGCATTGATGGGGCTTTTAACGTCAGTTGCTTTTATCAGGTCCTGGTATTTTGTTGTAACTGATTTTGCCTGTAAATTTTATATGTTAAAGATTTTATGTTACATTTTTATTATGATGTATTTTGGGGGGGTTTAATTTTTGTGAACCGCCCAGAAAACTTTGGCTATTGGGTGGTTAATAAATGAAATGAAATAAGAACATTTTATAAATTTTAAGTTGGTAGACTTTACTTTAGACAAGCAACCAGTAGAAAACTGAGACACACTTTGTTTTACACTGCTTTGGGGGCCTAGAAATACAAATAATAAGCAGTGCTATGAAAGAGTTGGTCAAATATTAGATTGAGTTAGAGTCTGTGAATGAGGGGCCAGTTTTGAATTGCCCCTTTCCTCTATTAATTCAAGAGATGTGTTTTAAATAGGGATTTATTTTTTGTTTGAATGTTGCCCTAAATATTTCTTTTTTCTCTCCCCCACCCTCGAATAGGCGCTGGCTCCCTCAGAGCCAAGTTTGACCTTTCAGAAGGACCCAGCAAACCAGCAACACTTGCAGTGCAATTTATCAGTGAGGGAGGCACTCTTTCAGGAGTAGATGTTGAACTAGTAGGCTCTGGCTATCGGCTTTCCCTAATAAAGAAGAGGTTTGCAACTGGTAAGAAACTTAATATTAAGTTAATCATAATATGCTATAGGACAATCTGCACTTGCTTGGCAGTCACGTACGCTTGCCAAACATACATTGGATGTCATTGGTGTTTGCCACAGTCAGCACCATAAATACAAAGAGAATATTGTTTGTCTGTAAGATTAGAGAGAGAGAGAGAGAGAGAGAGTGATGAACACACAAGGATGTTTCTCCTTGACCATGTTAATTATGTATTTAGACATGCATCTCCCCTTCACCTTTTACAGTGTTCACCATGACAAACACTGGTGGTATGCTCTACAAATAACTCAGTTGTAAACAGTGAGAAACAACCTTCAAAGTTAGGTACTAATTTGAAATATAAGTAATGGAGTATTTGACATATATAATTCAAACATTAAAAAGAGATGCACTTTTTTTTTTGCAGGCTTTTGGTAGCCAAGCCAAACATTGTGGTTGCCTGTCTCTGTCCCCCCTTTCTTGTTTGGCCCCTATGCAGCCAAGAAAGCTCCATGCCTCCCTTTCCTGCAGTAGGGTAAGAAAAGATGGCAAGGGGTGTGGTGTTTTGGCCATATGTGACCAAAGCACTTCAGCAACCTCAGCCATGCAGTAGTCCAGCGGCCAACAGCCTTCCTCCCAACCTTGGAGCTCAGAAGGGGGCAGGGAACACTACACAACTGTAGAACTTCCAAGGTTGGGAGTTGTCACACGCACCAGAGAGCAGTGGAAGATCTCCCATAGTCACGAAAATGTGGAAGCCTGGTTAAAAACAGAGGCCAGTGATAATGATGGCGACAACGACAATGATGTCAAAGATGTATATATTATCTTTTGAAAGAAGAAAGTTGTTTGCAAGTAATAGCAATCAGTGTAACTGTTTTAAGATTTCACTTTACTGAAAAGGTATTAACGAAAGAACCATTTTGTGTCTTTCAGGTAGATATATGGCAGATTGCTGAAGAGCATGAGAAAATAGCTACTTCAATGAATAGAAGTTCATTCTGTCTTTTATTACCTTTCCAACACTATTTTAACATGCATTAGTTTTTGAAAACCTGTTACTTAGTTTTTGGAGTTTATACCCAACAAAATGCACTTTTGAAAATAAATCATTTTAAAAATACTCTATATTTTATAATAGCACTGAAAGCAAAGTCCAACACTATCTGTAGAAGATTGACTGCAATACTGAGAAACAAGATTATTCAAATGTTTAGTACTGAAGTAGCCTCAGAGTCAAAATAGCAATCATTTGTTGTATTTAAAGTGTGTGGTGCTTTGTAACACCGAAACAACAGCATATTTTAGCTTTCTATAAATATTACTCAAGTATATTTTTTCCGTTCCCATTAGTGCCATTCCATAAACAAACAGTGGCAAAGTAATTATTCATGTGCCAGATCTTGTTAGAGATATGTATACAAAATAACATGATTTCCATATACTATATATAATTAAGTGTACATTGTTTTATAAAAGATAATTTTAAATGTAAAGTGCAATGTTTTTTAAGTTGCAGACAGACAGATATTTACTTCTGCCATTAGTTAACTTTATGGGAGTTGTAATTTTAATTAATGCTGTAGATTAATTTATTTTTATATGACATGTGTAACATTCGTGCCTTTTTAAAACTGTGCCTGTTAAAATTTTAAGGTGCCTCCCATTTCTTTTTCAGTGTCTAGATCTTCCACACAGAAAACATAATGTTTTTCTGTGTAACACGTACATCTACATAATTCCCTAGGCAGGGATTTAGAAGGGAAATTTACAATAACTATAAAGCAACCTTTAAAATAATAAATTCTTTGTGGATAATTGCAATAAATGCAGCCACTGTAAAGGGAACTGCTTGACTTTGATAAATTCACACCCACAAACAACTTTTAAGCAACCTTTAAGTTCACTTTCACCAAAGATATGTAAAATCCTAAAAGCATATTAAATTTTAAAACAATATTTAAAAAACGATTGTAGCATTTCCCTTTGTTGACTATAAAGTTTTTACATTTCAATGCTTTCAAACATGACATAAATGCAAACGTTGCTTTTGATGAGTATATTCTTTTAAAGGTTTTTTTGAGCAGAACAAAAATTGTAATTTGTATTTTCAACAAAATTGATCAACTAAGCATTTTTGCCACATTTTAAACACAGTGGCAGATAGTGGCTCCAAACAATAATGGAAGTCATCCATTAGGACAATTTTTAATACAAATTACTACTTTCAGTGCTTGTTATATATTATGCTGTAAAAAAACCCTATTAAACGCTAAAATCAAAAGTTGATGAGGTAACCATCAACTGTAGGAAAATTACATCTCTAAATTCCAGTGTTTAGGAAAAGCATATATTAAAAGCTATTAAATATTTAAAAACTTGTAAAATCACTACTAGATCTATCAGTCAATTTTATATATCAAATGTATATATATAATGCCCATAGCCACTTCAGTTCTGGTGAATGTTAATACACTACAAAGGCTGCAAATATTGACAGGTATGTTCTATTGATTTTAAGGAATTTATACTTCGGTTGGGCCAAATATCCCCAAATTGCTTTTTGCAAAACCATTCATCCCTTGTGAAAGTTATGTGCGGGGAGGAGTATCAGTGATTTTCAGGGCTGAGCAAAAGCAAAGAACTTTGGCTTACCTTTGCAGATGAGATGGCTGAAGGATTTCTTTTCTTTTTTAAAAGCAAAAGGGCTTTGCTGGCACTTCAAGCAGCATTCCCTTTGTTATTAGGGACTGAATGCCCCCTGGGAACAATGCTATGTCATGACGTAGAGTCATTCCTTGGGATATTCTTGTGGGAGGAAGATGGCTGCCACTATTGGTTTTTTTGTTTCGTTTGTTTGTTTGTTTAAAGGAAGAAAAATCTGTCACCTCGTCTTTAATGTTAAGACCATCTCCTGACATGAAAGTTTTCTGATCTTACCTCTCCACCCCCAATTAAGATCAAGTGGGCTGTTTTGCCCACACACCCAAATGCCAAAATTCTTCAGTCCAACACGAATTTATACATGGATAACTGATTGTAGTCAAAATATTAGTTTCCTTTTCACCTGTTTTCATTGTTTTATAAAAAAAATTCATTGGCTAGAACTTTTAACTAAAACAATTGGCATTTCAAATGGTACAGTTTTTTACTGGAATCTTAATTGTAATCTGCTAATGTAATCAAAACTGTTTGAATAGTTTAATACCTTACTATTAAAATTCAATCTATTCTTCACTTTTAATAATGTATTATTTTGAAATTAGGGCAAATGCTATGTTTCAGCACTTTTAATCTCACCTTCCTACTAAGCGTTCTCAAGCATACATTCACAAAGAGTGCAGGTTACAATTTTGAAGCCATACCAGTTTATATAGATTTTTTTGTAAAGAACTCTAAAAACCGTATAAAAATAAACCTATTTGATGAAAAATATGTGTAGCAAGCTGGATCTTGCTTGTTTATAAAGTGATATTTGTAGCTGCATCTTGAGAGAATTTGTAAACACAACTCTAAAGGGTCTGAGATTTCTATGAACTGTAAATTAGAGCAATATAAATCTTAGAAAAATTGTAAATACATCAGATATTTCACAAAATGTAAAAAACACCCTATAATAAACATGTAATATATAACTTTTAAGTTGACTCTTGCTGTTTATATGCTCTCAGAGCACAAAAAGCATTCAAATGGCAGTCTTCTCACATAAGGTCTATTGGTTTTCTGAACAAGGGAAATGCATTTGATCTAATGTGTTTGCAGTTTAGTAAAACAAGTGGTTCAGTATTTTTAAGACTATCTAGTAGCCTCCTCTGACCAAACTGCTAACCTTCTATGGGGGCTTATCAGACAGAAGACCTACAGGCAATCTTCCAGCTGTTTATTACACCAAAAGCGCAAAGATCTTGCAGAAGGAAGGAGAGGTTTAAACCTGGCCTTTTGCCGTAGGCAGCCTGTCTTTACATAGGCCCCTTATTCTACTCTGAACAAGGAATGGCTGGAGGATTTTTGAGTTCTTTGCCCAGTTCTTTCAAGAGGTCAGGCACTCTATATTGCAAAAAAGGGGATATTAGTACAGGTAGCATAATTAGCACTGTAGTAAGACAAAACCCTATGAACAATGTTTAGAGTGTTCTTGATTTTAATCAGGCTCCATTTTAGAGTGGCATTTCCCTTCTCTTCCTTCCCCTTCTAAGTTGGTTCCTGTTATTTCCAACCTCTTCCCCTCCTGCCATCTTGGGTGACAGACAGCAAAGGGTAGAATTAGATAGAAATTTGGTGATCTTTCATGTCAGCATCATTGCTAGTCCTTACCTTACTACACGGAAAAGCCCGGTCAGAAGGAAAAAGGATGATTAATCTGACCTATCGCCAGGGGCTATGGCTCAATGGTGGAGCATATGCTTTGCATGCAGAAGGGCACAGGTTTGATATCCGGTATCTCCTGATAGGGTTGGAAAAATTCCTGCCTAAAACCCTGGAGAGCTGCTGTCTGTCAGTGTCAACAATATTGGAACGGAGAGCTATGGTCTGACTCCGTAAAAGGCAGCTTCCCATCACACTACTTCCCAAACAGGTTGTAAAACTGCAATCCTTTGGAGTGATTCCCATGGAAATCTGTGGGACTGCTGAGTAACATGACAGCAAGTTATTTTTCTTCCAAACGTTTGTTCACACACAAAACATACACACATTTATATGATTTAAATCAAGTAAAACTCGTATCATCAAATTTATTTAGGTGATACCACTATGAGTAAGTAGCATCTTGAAAGGAAGATGTTTTAAAAGCGGTTTTTGAACGTGTATATAGATGAATGCAGCATCTTGTTCAGTGTTTGCTTTTATTAACGTACTGATAAAATCTGCTTTAAACAGATTTAAAGAAACCATTCATATAGATAAGAATTGGGAATAATCTTAAATAAGTAAAAAACATGGAATTAGCCACTATGATGTGCAAGATTAAGGACTAGTGTACATTTTTGCTGATATTTGGAAACTATCAATAGGAAACAAAAAGAGTTGGCAGATCACAAGTATTGCATTTGTGCATCACTTGGGGTGCTTCCAAATTGACAGCTCCTACTGCTCCTAAGCAAAAAACATTGTGTAGCTATTCCATCTTTTTCCCTTAACAATTTTTTTGTGTGGAAAGGTAAAAGCAGCAGGAAAACACGAGGGTCACAAGTATAAAATGACTTTTGGACACTCCCCCCCCCCCCTAAAATTCATGAATGAAGCAGAGTGCACAATAAAAGCCTTGTCCGAAACTACCCTAACTTTCATTATAAATTTAATTTCAAAGTTGGCAACTCTAGAGTTTAAGTACTTCGTTAAAAATCTCATTTTTCAACTAGGCTAGTCAATATGTGGTATGCATTATATGAGAACATGTACCAACAGACATCACCCGAGAGCTCCAAGACTCAAGTGATGCAAGATGCTCTTGTCTGTGTATTCTAGTGCCAGTACACACTGCAGTCCTCATTCCTGCCATGGTTAACGAGTCAAATCATTTCTATTATATGTCTTTTGATAAACCAGCAGAAACCTTACAGAAGTAATTGGATTTCACTTTTGTACCATGTATATTCCAGTGTTTCAGAAGTGAGCGACAGCTATACATATTTGTATCTTCTATATGCAGTGCATTTACATTACATGGGATTACAGGAGGGACCAATTTTACACTATAATGGTAGCGTACTTCCATTAACATAGTTAATCAAAAAGGCCATTTGTGTGAAGCATCTTGCATCTTGAGTTCTTTCAACTTTTCCAGCTTCATTGGCTATCAGTCCAGGTCCGGGCCCGATTCAGGACCAGGTTATCTGAAGGAACGCCTCCTCCCATATATGCCTGCCCAGACCCTAAGATCATCTTCAGGGGTCCTTCTTCATGAGCCCCTGCCGAAGGAAGTGAGGCAGGTGGCTACTAGGAGGAAGGCCTTCTCTGCTGTGGCACCCTGGCTGTGGAATGAGCTCCCTAGAGAGGTTCGCTTGGCACCTACATTATACTCCTGTTGATGCCAGGTGAAGACCTTTTTATTTTCACAATATTTTAACAGTTTATTATCACAGTCCTTTAACTCTGCTGTTTTATATCTGTATTTTAAATTTGTATTTTGAATTTGCATTGCTGCATGGTTTTTTACTCAGGTTGCATTTTTATATTGTATTTTTATATCGTGTTTTTATACCGTTTTGGCGATGGTTTTAATTTTTGTGAACTGCCCAGAGAGCTTCGGCTATTGGGTGGTAAATAAATGTAATAAATAAATAAATAATTTGCAAATTCCCCTGAAATGAGATGTTGCTAGCTGAATGAGATGTTCCTGAATAACTGGGGAAGAATTTCATTTTTACTTTTTTTATTTTGGCCATTTTATTACAGCTTCTAGTATCTAGTAAAACCCCTGACTTGGCCAGATAATGCAACCAAGTTAGTCTGGGGTGGATTTATTCTTCATATGGCTTCCCACATGGTTAGGAGCCCTAAGTTGTGGTCTGTGGCAGCCATGCTATAATGTAGTGGCAAGCTGGTCATACTGTCACCTAATATTTCCAAATATTTGCAGAGGTAGGCCACCTGGAGAATCTATGGTTACTTATCCAAATCTTCATTTTCACTATTTTTTAACTTCGCTGTCTTCTGATGCTAAACAAAACAAGCTACCGATTTAAAAAGCAGTTTCTATCTTTGGTACAGAGAGGGCAAAACAAAACATTTGAAGTAATATTCTGGTTTCTTCCTGACCGGTCCTTCCCGTTGCATTGGGCAAACTGCACAAATTTTCTCGAAACGGTTTGGGGGTGTCCCTTTGCTTTAGTAACAGTGCCCGCACCTTCGTGGACTACTGCTGTTACTTCTCCCTGGCTAGGAAATGGTCAGCGTGTGCACCTGCAAACTGAAGGGTGGGGTGGGGTTGTTCGTGCACGGCACGCTTTCAAAGTCTCCATTTCTTGCGGCACATCCATGGGCTCCTCCATGTAAGCCGTAGCAGCTCGCCGAGATTCCTGTTTTCTCCTCAGACCTCCACTTCCTCGCGGTGCGGCTGCAGGCGTGCCTGTTCTCCGCGGTCGTCGTGAGGGGGCTCCTTCACCCCAGAGGGCGCGCTTGCTGTACTCCGTTGGCCGGGGAGAGACGGAGAAGAGGCAGCGCTTGCTGAGGAACGACGACGAGAGCAGGGAGGACCTGTGCGAGGAGGGAAACCACCGCGCTGCTCCCAGCTCAAGGTCACTCCGGGCGGCCTGCGCCCAGCGACGTCAGCGCCTGTCGTTGAAGGGAGGCGGCCGGCCCGGCTCTCAACCACCACTGACTCGGCGTCTCGCTCCATCCCCCAGAGAGGAGGAGGAAGAGGCGGCGCTCGTCGAGCCGTTCTGCTGTAAGGTATTAGCTACGCTTTTTCGTGTCCCGGCGCCGGTCTCGTATGTAAAGAGGCGGGCGGGAAAAATGAGGGGATGAAGCGGTGCTGTGGAGATGCTGCTGCTGCCGCCGCCGCCGCCACTCGAGTCCGAGGCGGGAATGGCGGCTCCTGACGCTGACTCGAGACGCTCTCTTTTTCCAGATCTCCCCTGAAGGGCTGGGGCTTTCCCGCTCTTTGACGAAGAACCCCCCTTAGAGAAGGACTGAGGCCGGTCGGCGCTTTCCCCAGCGCCGGTGGAACGGCTTGATAGCAGCTCCTCAGCGCCGCCCCCCTCTTCCAGCCCCTCTTCCTGAAATACGAAAGCGCCGCTTTGTGTCCATGGGTTCGTGGTGTTGGATGTGGGGTGGCGCTTTCAGACGTGCAGATCGTCACGGTGTTGTAGGCATGGGTAGCGCGCGTGCGAACGCGCCTTTCGTGTCTCTGGTGAAGCTCCTACTCAGCCGTTTTGTTCAAATAGATACGCTACTATGGCGATGTTTTTCTTTTCTCACGATTGAGTGTGTGAGTCTGCATATGTGTGATGGGAGGGGTAGTGGCTTTTTTCATTTGGGACAGGAGAAATTGCTGCACCAAAGACCATGTCTCATGCTGGCCAGTTACTTGCACCAGGAAGCTGCCATGTTAGTTTGTCCTGTGTGTACAGAAGCCTTCCTCAACCCGGTGGTGTCTGTCAGATGTGTTGAACTACAACTCCCCTGCTGGCTAGGGGATTCTGGAAGTTACACAACTGGAGGACACGGAGGCCAATACAGGTTGCCGGTATAGGCCAGATTTATATATCTAATTGATTACCTCTAGCTGTAATTGGATAACACAATATAGTCAGTCTTACTGGAGGACTGAATTTTTTTGCTTTTACTTAGTGTGCTCAGTAAGTAATTTAGGATAACAACACTCCATGTGTCCCAAGAAACTGACTCTAGGGGTAGACAACTGGTGGCCGCCAGATATTTTGGACTACAACACCCATAAACCCCAATCAGCAGGGCAATGATCAGGGATTATGGGAGTTGTAATCCAAAACATTTGGAGGACACCAGGTTGCCCACCGCTATGCCATAGTTAAGATGCCACGAGACTATGAATCTGAATAGGAAAATATGCAAACGTGTAAGTGTATGCTTCACAGTCATATTTGAACGATTTGTTGATGGGGTGAACCATCGGTTTTGCTGAGCGGGGGGCTGCTCTTGTTGGCTCAGCATAAAACATACAAGCCTTGCCTGTTGAATTACAAAAGTAGCTAAGAGTGGGTTCGGATTTAATGAAGAAGTGCTGCCAGCCATCTGTTTACTCACCTTTTCTTGTAATCTTTAAAAGTGAGCTTGTGCAGGACTACAGGCTCTGTCTGTGCCTACAGCTTCTTACCCATGTGTGATTTCTCCTTCAGATGTCCTTCAGATGTTATCAATAAGCACCCCTATTGAATGTGAAAATGTGCATTTGGTTGTCAGTGCTCTAGTAACATCTCAAGCTGCTCTGAGTTGGACTAATGTTTCCCTTTTAACAATATAAAGCTGTTGGGTAGATTACTGAAAATTTTGGAAGATACATAATACACACTAGTCCATTTCTCCTGTTTCCTTTGTAGATGAGAGCCTGTATTCATTTCTTTGTGTCATTTTCACCTCGTCTGTTTTTTTCCAATAGAATAAGAATATCACTCCTCGTTAGTTTGTTGTATATTTGCTTTGGCTCACAACAGAGCATCATTCTAAAGCTTCAGTAGGTTTTAATTAACTACAAACTCCTCTGATTGCAATCATACACATGCACAGACACACATTGTGTCTCGCTGTCTGCAGATTTTTTCTTAACCAGTTAGGTATGGCTGCTGCTGGATAAGAAAAACTATATTAGCTTCCCTTACTTTTATTGGTAGTCTGTAGATTTCTGGTATCTCATATTCTGGCCAAGATCCAGTTACAATTAAACTGCAATCTTATATCCACTTACTTGGGAGAAAGGCCCACTTAACACTGTACTTCTGAGCAGACATATATAGGGTTGTTGACATATTAGTCATGATTGAAGTCCTTGGAAGTAATAGAACTTTGGTTAACCGGGACTACTAATCCAATAGGTTTTAATCTCAGCTAATTTTAGTTGAGGCCTCTTTGTTGTATGATTACTGTATCGTGTCTGCAAACAGGCAGAAGATTCATTAGTCATCTTGTGCCACACTTGTGACCCAATCCTATTCAGTGTGCTTTAGATTGTCAAGTAAATATACATTGGATTGCAGCTAGTCTACTTGATAATTTTGTTTCCTGTTTTGACTATGCTTCTCACGACCGTATATGTGGCCCTGGTCTCCACCATAATATTTTGTGCCCTAGTTTACTCTCTTCACTGTAGATCCCGCAATTTGTGGCCCTCCAGATGTTTTGGGCCTCCTCCACACGAGACGTTTAATGAGCCTTGAAGGCTCATTATAAATTTTACCTCCACACCAGCGGAGCGCAAAACGGGCGTACAGGCGCGTTATCTCCCCGATAATGTGCATTTTCAAATGCGCGTTAAATAGCGACTTTTATTTTGCTCCGGCCGTTAAAGCGCATTTTCGCCGTGTGAACAAGCGATTATGCGCATTAACGTCTTCTAAAGCGCTTTTTGGACATCAATTAATGCGCTTCGCCGCCTCTCGCCGCCTCCCGTGCAGAGGGATTAGGCATAAATGCGCCTCCGCGATAATGCGCATAATCCCCGAACCGGGCGCAAAAGCGCATCCTTGTGGAGGGGGCCTTGGTCTACAACCCATTAGCCCTAGCCAAGATAGTGAATGCCCATGGTGAGGGCTGATGAAAGTTGTAGGCCAAAACATCTGGAGGGCCACAAGTTGCCCATCCCACCTTAAAAATATGGGTATATTTGAATAGCCTGTAAATGCGAGATCCTTAAATAGTACTGTTGGCATTCACTGAAACTTAGTAAATTTATGGGTGAGTTTTGAGGATTTCATGAAAAGTCAGATATGGATTTTTAACATGTTTTGTTATAACTTCAAACAAATATTGTGCAATCCTTCCTTTTACTATTAAAATACATAATAAATGCAACTAGATAAAATTTGCAGCATAGATGCTGGAGTTTTCATTATGAAACCCACAACAGAGAGTTCTTTGTGTTCTTTCTATTGTGGTATTGAGAGAATTAAGAAAATATGTCTGACTTCCCTTCTATATATTTGAGTCTGCTTAATTACATTGCACCAAGATTGGTGAGGAAAAGACACTTCCTCTTAAAAAAGAGTAATAAATACGTCCACATGTTTTCTTTTATGTAGCTTTATAAATTCTGTTTTCTCTCATTTCAAATTATTTCCACTTGTCCTAGTCTTATTAATTTATGTCCCTTTTTAAAAGGAAATAGAAAGATTTATTTAATATTTTACCCTGTTTCCTATTTTTTACTATAAAATTACGTACACCCTGTAATAAAATAGAAAGAGAACAGCAGGTTGAAAGAAAACCCATGAAAGTCTTTACAGTTTGTTTGTTTTTTACTATGAATTTAAGGCTGCAATCCTATGCCATTGAATTTAATGGACTTATGCCCTTCCTATACTCATCTGGAAAAATGTCCATACACAAGCATCCTACCACATCTAAAAAAACATATTGTAGAGCTGGAAGAAGTGCAGAAAAGGGCAACTAAAATGATCAAGGGGCTGGAGTATCTCCCTTATGAGGAAAGGTTACAACAGCTGGTATTGTTTAGCTTGGAAAAAAGGATAAGGGGAAACATGATAGAAGAGTACAAAATCATGCATGATGTAGAGAATGTGGATAGGGAGACATTTTTCTCCCTTTCTCATAATACTAGAACCTGGGGTCACCCCATGAAGCTGATTGGTGGGAGATTCAGGACAGATAAAAGGAGGGACTTCTTCGCACAGCACATAGTTAAATTATGAAATTTGCTACCACAAGATGTAGTGATGGCCACCAATTTGGGAGGGCTTTAAAAGGTGTTTGGATAAATTCATGGAAGCAAAGGCTGTCAATGGCTACTAGTCCTGATGGCTATGTGCTACCTCCAGTATCCAAGGCAGTAATCTTGTATACACCAGTTGCTGGGGAACATGGACAGTAGGATGCTGTTGCACTCGTGTCCTGCTTATGGGTTCCTGGCCAACAGCTGGTTGGCCACTGTGTGAACAGAGTGCTGGACTAGATAGATCCTTGGTCTGACCTAGCATGGCTCCTCTTATGTTATTATCTGTGAGCAGAGCATTTTTGGATGCAGTGTCTTTGCTGACATCCAGGTCATGCACACCTGGGGATCTGCTATACTAAATTAAATTTCTGACACACAGACCCCCAGTTCTCTGTATGTTTCTTTTTCACTTCTTTAAGCTTCTCCACTCAGGTAATCAGAAAGAACACAGGAAGCAGGCACCCTTTTCTATTTCTATAAATCACCATGAGTACCATTATTCTGCATCTCACATCGGGTGTGATCCATTCTTTTCAACCTCCTGACATTAGAAAACATGGGTACTATTTCCTTGTGATGAGGTAAGATACTGCCCAGCAATTAGATTTCAAAAAAGCCTCCCTTTGAGTCAATGTGTTGTTTTTTTCAAGCCTAATTGCTGCATATTTGGGGTGGGGGAGGCAAGAATAAGAGTTTGGAGTAAACTCAACCTAGCCTACAAAGGTGTCTGTTGGGAGTTCCCCAGCCACGCACTGAGCAGACTCAGACCTGTTTAGTTGTAGCAAACTAGCAGTGTGTGTGTGTGTGTGTGAGAGAGAGAGAGAGAGAGAGAGCATGATTGGATATGTATAAATACATGTGTATGTGTGAGAGAGCGTGGTTGGATATGTATAAACACGTGTGTGGATGAGAGTTTATGTTATGGCCCCACCCACTTTTGCTTTGGCCACACCCACTGCTGGCATGTGCCCCCCAAAAGGTTATCGACAGCAGTGTAGCCCTTGGGCTGAAAAATGCTCCCCAACCCTGCCTTACAGCAATGAAGCTTGTTTAACCAAGGCCCTACTCTAGAGCATAATGGTTGATTCCAGATATGTGTGTTTGAGAAAGGAATGAGATATGGAACAAGATAATTTACAGTACAATCCTGTATGTGTACTTGGAAGTAAGCCTTAGTGCACAACAATGATATACAGCGGGTATGGGGAACCTGCACACCGTATCCATTTACCATTTCAGGAAGCTCAAGCTAGTCTACGAACGGGCCTATCAGGCAGTTTCCCAGCCACGCACTGAGCAGACTCCAACCTGTTTAGCTCTAACAAAGTAACAGCATCATGTACTAGTTTAGACTATTCCTCAGTCCTCTCCTCACATTGTTGCTCACCAGATGCCAGGGGTATTTTGGTCAGCTTGTGCTGTTACTCAATATACCTCAGACAGGTGGGACTCTTTGCTTCAGAATTGCAGCTGTTTTGTGCCACTTCACTAAACTAGAGTGGGCAGATGCTTAGAAAGTGATGAACCTACTCCAAAGGAGTGGGAATAGTGGCAAAATATTTTTATGAGCTGAAATTGTCCACATGGAATAGAGCCTTTTATGCAGTCCAACTGGGAAAGATGTGAGCCTGCCATTTCATCCCTTCTGGGCCATATATGTTTACTTTTTTTGTTTATATCCCACTTTTAAAAACAAATCCTTCCAAGGCAGCTTACAAGTAAGATAAAGGTACAATTAATAACATTACTATAAACAATCATTTTTCATGTGCGTGCACACACACACACACACACACACACACACACACTAACATCCACAGGGCAGTTGATAGTAGAAGGCCCTGTGAGGGGAGAGGGGGACAACCCAGCTGGAGCTGAAGCCAGAGGTAGCCTTCAGCTTTTTCTCCTGAAGGATCCCAGGAGAGAGAGAGGTGTAGGCCACCTCTGGCCCCTACTCCATCCCACAGGGCAGTTAGTGGTAATGGCTCAGGGTTGGGGGAGTGCTGCTTGAGCAGGGGGCTGAGGTGATCCTTGCTGCCTAACACTCTCCCACAGAACCGAACTTTGGGCGGGGAGTGGTGGATTTCTGGCATGATTTGTACGTACTGGGTTTTTTTATGCAGGGAAAAAAGCTACAATACTATCCTATGCCCTTGGTTATTTACCTTTCCAACAAAGGTAGCTTGTATTTAATGCACCTCAATTTCCTCAGTGCTTTGTTATCTCTTCGTAGCCATAAAGATATATTTACAGATTTGAGGGCTTACACTTTAACTTACTAGTGTTGTGACTAGCACGTAACCGAGTCCCTCCATTCCATTGTAATAGTTACAAGTGGACTTTGGACTTCCCTCCTGCTAGGGACATGTAAACCCTTCCCCTTCCTTCCTGCCGTAGTTGTTTTCTTTACTTGTCATTTTATCTATTTATCACATTTGTATCCCACAGTGCTCAATGGAGCTTACATGGTGGCCCATTTTATCCGGCAAGCAACCCTGTGAGGTAGATTAGTCTGAGAGTGATTGTCCAAGTTCCTCCAGTGAGCTTCATTACTATTTATATTATTCATTTTTGAACTTAGGTTTCTCCCATTCTAAGTTCAACAGTAGCCACTATAGTTTGCCATATGCTTGTCATCTCTCTACAATTCAGCTATTAAATGAACTTTACAGCCCTTTTTAGTTTTATTGAAACAAAAATAATCTTCCTGGTCCAGCCAGAGAGATCCGCGGTAAGGATGTCATTGAGCACCTGAACATCAAGCAGTCCTGCTTGAATACTTATAATCAGGATTGAGCCACACATACGTCCCTGCTTGCAGCCACCCTATTCTCCAGCCCCAGTCCCCAGGAACTTGTCTTTGGGACAGGGGAAGGCAACAGAAGGCAATGCATAGACAATCTTATTGAGATCAAGAGTGTTGTGGACAACAGGAGACTGATATCATTCATATGGGAAACACTGCTACCAACTGTTGGATATAGAAGGGTTGTTTAGTCAGTACACAGTTCCCCTTAATTACAGAGGGATGGGAGGCACTCTGTGGTCATATATGCTTTGGTGCTTTGGGGAGGAGTCTTAGGGTGTGGAATGAAGGAAGTGCATGACTTTCCCTTCCCTGCTGAGTTCCCGCTCTGCTTACTTGTATGAGGTGGCAGCTCACACAGGAATGAAGTTGAGGTTCCTATTAGGAATTTACATCTGTACTTCTAAGGAGTGCACCTTTAACAGAGCTGGGAAAACAAATGTTATCCATCTGCCCTTCATTCCTTTTAGGCCTCCTTGTTTGTTGTTTGTGCGAAGTGTTTCTTCACCAGAGTTCAACACAAGTTCTATGCTGTTAAGTATGTGGACATGGAGGCAGAGTTGATATACATGGACTGTATTCCTTGGCTAGGACTTATATACTCCTGGTAGCATGCTGTGGTCAACTGCAAAGTTAATCAGACTCCTATCCACCATTGCAGCTGATCGGAGGAGGGACAGAGAGTGTAAAGGTAGGGGAAATGATTTTGAACTTCCCACTGACATCAAAGGCAGTGTTTCTGACTACACTGCCTTTTTTTTTGCCGGTGTTGTATGCTATCGTTAGGGACAGGACCTGTCCTTCTCCTGTTTTGCATCCCCCAACTCTGCCCACTGTTCCCCATGACCTGATGATGTTCCACTGTGTATATTTGGCTTCTACCAAAGCAAAGGGTACACAGGAGGAATCCTCTCCCAGCAGGTGTAAATCAGGGATAGGATCAATTGCTAAGTTTTCTTTTTATGCCCCATAGTTTAATAATAACTGATTAGAGATATTTTTGGATATGAACAACAGTATATAACTCTATTAAATAAATAAATAAAGTCATATTTTTTTGTTTTAATTCTCAGGTCTGCTGAAGTGTTATGTCATTCTGATCTCAAGAGAAGAAAAATATTCTACTTTAGCTTGAAGAAGGATTTTAAAAATGTATCCAGTGCCTGCTTCTATGCATGGAGTAGAAGGAGATAATGGACATCCTAGGAAACTTATCTCTTTCCTTTTTGTTTTTGGCATTACTTTATTATGTGCTGGATTTCTGCTTTCAATGTTTGTTTTGCAGACATGTCCAAGCGGAGCTTTTGGTGACTGTAAAGGAGCGCTTAAAATCATTGGGCCTCTGCTTGCTGTTATTGGACTAGTATGTATAATTCTGGCACAATCAAGGGCGAAAGGCTACCTCAGAGAGGTGCAGTTGCAAGATGACCAGGTGTATGGGTTTGTTTTTTGCCGAGGAAACTGCCAGTTTGCTCAATTCCTTGTCTTTGGTTTTTTATTTTTAACTAGTGGGATGCTTATTAGTGTCCTTGGCATTTGGATTCCTGGATGCAGCCCAGGATGGCGCTACCAGCAATTTAACCATAGCAATGCGTCCAGTGTTGAACACCAGGACTGTGGATTTCATTCTGTTCAAACCATGGGTCCTTTGATTGTGCTTATTGGATTATGTTTCTTTGTGATAGCTCACATTAAAAAGAAACAAAACTTAAATATTATCCAAGAATCTTCTGTAAATGAAGAAGAGCAGCTAAACCCCGACTCATTTCAAGTTACAGTAGGTAAGTGAATGACCCAGCTGGTGGTCTTAGCAGTAGGCGTCTCCCAGTGTCAGCTCTTTAACTTCAGCAGGAGTCAATTGGGAAAGATGCTTTGTTCTTTCCCAAATTTTGGGGAGGGAGGGGAAGAAGAACTTTGGAATTGGGGGAATGGAGGAAGAAGCCAGATAGGGTGAGCAAAAATATGCTTCAGAGCAGTTATTCTCACTTCTGTGCAAATTTGTCTAATTGATTAAAACCGTAGGTGGGTGGTGGATTCTGGGAGCTGTGGTCCAGCCCATCTGGAAATTGGGGAAAGCTCTTTTACACTTTAAAATTAAGGATGTCTTGCATATTGCTCCAAAGAGATCTACAGAGGAATTTTATTTTTAAACCCTTGGGTTTTCTTTTGTAGGTGATACCGTAATGGTCTTCCCCCCACCCCCACCACCTTATTTTGCTGATTGTCCACTACAAACAATAAGTCCTAGCTTGGTGACAAGTGATTTGACTTTAGGTGAAAATCCTCCACCGTACCATAGTACTTTTATTAACTGGTAAGGTCATTTATATTTGTAACTTCAGTCGTTTAAATGTTTTGCATGTGGGCTAATGGTTATACTTCAGATAAGAGCCAAACTTGGGGGATGGGGGCTACCATGGGATTGGACTGATATCATGGTACCAAGGGGGCTGAGCCTACAATTTAAATAAATTTCCCCAATTTCAATCATGACTCCAATGCAGCTATTGGCCATGGAGAGAGGGGAAAGACTGGTACAATTTGGGCAGCTGTCTTTTTCCCCTTCACAGCTAAAAGCAAGTGAAAGCCCCTCAGCCCTCATCTCTTTCCTTGCCCTACACATCTGCTTTCAAGTCTTAAACAAAAGATGTTGGGAGATTTGTTCATGGATCTCCCACATCATGTTTAGTTTGGCCCTAACATTTTAAATTAGCTGAAGATGCATGTTGCTTCACCTTTGTGTCAGCTAAACAAGTCTGGGTCTGCTCAGTACCTGGATGAGCAACCTAAAATACATCCTGTTGTGAGCTCCTTGGAAGAATATGAATTTAATATACATAAACAAATAGTTTATATTCACAGGCATTCCATCTAAATGCCTGTGATTATTTCCATTTGTATTATTTCCATTGTTGTGGTTAAATGCCTATGTGCATTTTTTGTGAATCAATCTGGAATAGAATTCAAGAGGTGTCTGCATAGATATCACTGTTGTGTAGGGAACTGTACGTACCTGTTTTGTACACTGTCACATGGGAGGAATGTGCCTGTGTCTTTTTTCTTGCACAAAAACACTCTGTGATCAGCTTCCTGCCACAGGTACACTTGGTGAAGTAGATATCTCTGAAGTCATCGCAGTCAATAATTTACATGAATGGATTCATCTACCAGTTTGAAAAGGGGAGCTTTAAATTGATGATATCCATGCCATATATAATTCTATTCCTTTGGTGCATGTAACATTGCATTTTTATTATTATCATTATAGTTAGCCACGTTGGGTGCTATATGTAGAAATTGAAATAATACATAATAATGTTAAAATAAATGCCAATATGTACACTTTTTGTTATTCATTTTGCAGAGCACAGAATGGAGATGTATCAGGCCTGGCTGCTTGCATACAGTAGCTCATTCTCTCTGCAATGTCTGGAAGTGATTCACCTTCTGAGACTTTATCTGTTCTCTATCATTCCTTTGAGCCATCTCAAAAATATAAGGCAAAGGAAGCAGCTGTAAATAATGAATGTTTATTGACTTCCTCTCCATGCAACACCCAGACGATCCATTGCCATCCACTTATCACCAACTGTAAGAAATACTCAGAGATGAAGCAGAATGGATAGGACGAAAAGTGTATGAAGTGGAAGAGAGAGAGAAAAGGCTATAGGAGTGCAGGCTGAAAATAACCCACGAGAGCCTTGAGTCCCCTGGGCTTCCTCAGCAGCCGACAAAGAGGGCAGCAAACCTCACAGGCAAGAAAGTAAAGGACATTGCAGCAGAAGCCCTGCCAAGCTAAGTCTTTTGTAATTAGCAAACCAAGCTAAGGCGAACTACTGTGGGAAACATCCAGAGAGGTATTCAAGGCAGAAAAGACTCGAGAATCTTAACAGCTCTAGCTGCCACCCTGCGTGGAATCAGAATTTCCAAAACAACGTCAGCTACCATCTGGACAAAGTGCTAGGTCACATTTCAACCATAGGGGCAGAGAGGAGAAATTCTGGTGGCTTTGTATTTCTTTTTCATTTTTTATTCTTGCTGTTGACAAAGTCGAGGCTAAGGACACTGGAGACCTGAGAATATTGATGGGTTTTGTGTGTGTTTGGGTAGACACTCATGTTCCAACAGTATGAACTTGTAAATGTGAGATTTAAATTTATTAAACATTGTAGTACAAAATATATAGTGTATGTAGTGTCTGTAATATTTAATTATTGCGGCAAATGACAAGTTTCAGTCTGCAGAAATAAGGGCTTCACTACAAATTATGCGGGATATAGAAGCACACTGATGGTGGATCAAACCAAAGGGTTATCTAGTCCAATTTTATATTCCCATAGCAGCCAACCACTTGCCCCGGTGGGAAACCCACTAGCGGAACATATGCTCAATTTCAACCACCCTCTGTTGTTCCCCAGCAACTAGTATTGAAATGCATATTGGTGGTAATATTCAGCAATCATGACTAGAGATACAAAGGCCAGGTTTTGGGGGGGGGGGGGGAGATAAAAAGGGTGGCAGAAAAAATGTTTGAGAAAAACAGTTTTTTTCCTTATGGGTTTCAGAAAAAAATTAAACAAATGGGTTTTCCCAATACTTTCTGGGTTTTCCCAGTTTTTCCCCAAGCCTTCAGATCTCTGATAGCCGCTAGTAACCATTGATAGCCTTATCTTCCATCAGTTTGTGTAATCCCCTTTTAAAGCCATCCAAGGTGGCCCATCACTACATCTTGTGTCAGTGAATTCCATACTTTTACATCTCTCCAGTAATATTTGATAAAACATGTCCAGTGCATATTCTGTGTGTTTTCCCCAACTCCAATTCATTGGCTGCTGCTTGGATGAGGCAGAAAGTCACTGAATATGGTGACATCACATAGTTTTTTTTAATCAAATGCTAATGGGGGAATGTATCATGATGATTGGGGGTGCAGATTTTGACCCCACTAAGTGTGTGTGGTGATGGACATGAATTATGCATAATTATAGAATTATGCATGGTGTGGAAAATCTGCCTGAGAGATCGCGTAGTTCAGCTAGTAAACCTGTTTGCTTTCTTTTTAAGGCAACTGCATATTTCTTTCTTGTATGTTAATTTAAATAAATATTTTCTTTTAACTTGAGCTCCAAAGCTGATTAATGTTTTTTGTATAACCTTGGGAACTCTTTTTACTTACGCTGCCTTAGCCATTTTACCCATGCTGAAGCTTTCAGCAGAGCAATCCTATGGCCCCTAGACATCATCTGAGGGGCCTTAGGATTGTTCGTATCCCCCCTTCCAAGGTTGGAGACAGCGCTCTGACCTTGAAAAGGGGAATCAGAGATCTGCCCCCTTGCAGCCACTGTGGAAACAAATGTGCTGGCTGCTCTCCGAGGTTGGTTACAGATCTCAGAAAGGTGGGGAAAAGGGTATTTTGGTGGGTAGGGAGCCTCTTTCCCTCTCTCTCTGAAGCGCCCCAACTAGATGGGCAAAAAAGCCCATCTAGCAAAACATGTAGGATGGGAGGCCAGGAAGGTGAAGATCACCCCAGCAGGTCCTCCTGCTCTACACTGGATGATCAAAAGCATCCGAGTTCAGGGGCTTCCAATTGTTGAGGAAAGGACTATAATGGAGGTCTGCAAAAAGGTCTGCCCTTCTCCATAACTTCATATTGTACGTCTAAATGTGTTCAGACTAAGGAATTAAAATATGGACGGTGGTAGCACTACCCAGAAATAAATAACACAAAGAGCATCCTGCAGCCAGTCCTACTTCAAAAGAGAGTGGAAATATGCACACTTGTCATCACACAATCCCATAACACTAGAACTTGGGGTCAGCCAATGAAATGGAATGGAAGTAGCTTCAGGTGAGACCAAAGAAAGGACTTCTTCACACAATGTGTAATTAGCTTGTGGACTTCACTGGCGTAAGATGTTGGCCACTACTTTAGATGGATTTTAAAAAAAAAAGATTGGAGACATTTGCAAATAATAGGTCTATCAGCATCTGTAGGCCATAATAGCTAAGAGGAGCCTCCATGATTAGATGCCGGGTGTCTATATCCTGCTTGTTGGCTTTCCAGAAGCATCTGTTGAAAAGAGGGTGATGGATTACATGGATCTTTGGCCTCATCCAGTAGAAGTGCTGTTAGGAGCTGCAGAAGCAATGAAACACTCATTTTATGTTCTAGCTCTGAGGACTTCAACAACAACAGAAATTTAAACCACGTGCTTAAACTTGAGCTGTTTTTCCTCTGTCTAATCTGCATCATCCAAGGGTGCTTCCAGACAGAAGGCTCCTTGCACTAACAGCCAAGAGGCACTGTGCAGCTATTCCTTCTTTTCTTTCTTAGCAGATCTTTTTCTGGTGAGAAAAAAGATGGACGAAAAGCGGCTCAAAAACATGGGAGGGCTACAAATGGAAGATGACAGTATTCGTCTGAACCCCCTGCAAAATTCTGAGAATGAAGCAGGGCAACTGCAGGCCTCATCTGGAAACACCCCAAGTGTCAAAGCTCCACCAAGAAGCCAAATAAAAAATGGTTCAATAAATATTTAACTGTTGCCTAAAAGGTATAAACTGAGCAGTTAGTGACTTGTTTATGTACACAGTCTGAAATGCTTTGACACAGGATGTGGAAGTTCTTTTGCATGCATGTTAACAAGTGCATTTCAGAACTGTAAATGTTCTGAAATGCTTCAGAACATTTACAGTTGTCGTTATGTAAGTAATCCCATGAAAATCAGTTTTAGTCAGTGGCTAAGCGCACTAAGGCCTCCTCCACACGAGACGTTTAATGAGCCTTGAAGGCTCATTATAAATTTTACCTCCACACCAGCGGAGCGCAAAACGGGCGTACAGGCGCGTTATCTCCCCGATAATGCGCATTTTCGAATGCGCGTTAAATAGCGACTTTTATTTTGCTCCGGCCGTTAAAGCGCATTTTCGCGGTGTGAACAAGCGATTATGCGCGTTAACTTCTTGTAAAGCGCTTTTTGGACATGAATTAATGCGCTTCACCGCCTCTCGCCGCCTCCCGTGCAGAGGGATTAGGAGTAAATGCGCCTCCGCGATAATGCGCATAATCCCCGAACCGGGCGCAAAAGCGCATCCTTGTGGAGGGGGCCTAAGTCAAAGCTGGAGAGAGTTAATGCTCTAACCTTTCAGCTGTGGTAATGACCGATTTCACAGGAATTGCGGTTACTGTAAATCTCAGTCCAGGCCGGGCTTCTACCAACTGGACCCATTTATTTTTCGCATGGCCTCTTCTGTGAGCTTGACCTCTCTTGCTAAAACCTGTTATTTGCTCATCGGCAAACCAGGAATTACCAGAGAAGATTTAGAGTAAAGAATGCTGCAGATACCTTGAACAGGCAGGTTGCAATGGGAGAGTTAAGCTGTAATGAATGACTAAAGCTGCAATCCTAAACACACACTATGAGTAAGTCCCATTGAACACAATGGGGCTTACTTCTGAGTAAACATGAGCTGCACTTCTTGTAATATACTGAGCATATTTTTTTCTCTTTTTGTTACATCAATGGCATCTTGCATTATAATGTCTTTGTAGGCTTTTAAAAACATTTTTAATATTGAAAATAGTTAAGGAAAAAACAAGAACATTTTAGTGAGGTGCACACTTGACTCAACTTTCTGTAATTTCGGGGCACATTTTGATAATGTTTGCCACTCCTTGTTGATTCCCAACTGTTTTCACAGTACACAAATACATTTTATTCATTTCATTTATGAATGAATAAATTTCACTACTTTCTTACAAAACAAAAACACCATTACAATACAGTGTAATCCACCAAGCTAGCAATCAAAACAGCTAAAATTAGATGGACATTTGGTCTGAGCCAGCAGAGCTCTTATGACCTGTTTGATTAAGCATATGGTTCAATTCTGCTGTTTTGGGTCCAGTAATATGGAGGGCTTCTATTTCCTATCATTCCTAGGTTACAATAAGGAGGTTTGGCCAAAGTGCTTTGCTGCTGGAGGTGGAGCAGCAAATCCCCCCTCCCTCCACGTACATGCCATCAAGGTACATAGTACCCAAATCTAACCAAGTTATTTTGGTACCTGAGGCAGAAAAAACTGCAAGCACCTTTCACTCTACCTGGCAGTAAAGATACAATGGCTGGGTTTACACAACACCACAACCCGTACTCAAAGTTGAGTATGGGTTGAATGTGGGTTGTTGTGTTGTGTGAACTCAGCCACACCAACAAACTAATAACTAAAATTTGCGGTCCTTCCATGGCACCCAAAATCAGCTGTCTAGGGCAGCTGCCTTAGTCTGCCTAATGGAAGGGCTGGCCGAGGTGATGAAGTTTAGTGCTATTTAACTTAGTGGGGCTTCCATGCTAACCCATGTGTGCATGAGCACACGTGGAGCATTCTCCTAGCAATTCCAATTAGCCGGAGCAGTTTTGTTAAAAGCAAAAATAACAACAAAGGAAACGATGTATTTGCATGACAGAAATTCTCTGATCTCAGAAGAGATACTGTAAAGCTCAGGGTCCGTGTCAAGGGTAGGCATAGTCAGGCATCTGCTAAGAGCCCAAGCCCAGTAGAGGCCCACTACAAAGAGCTCTCTAGAATTGGTCCTCTTCACCATTGCAATCTGCTTGTTCATAGAATCATAGAATAGTTGAGTTGGAAGGGGCCTATAAGGCCATCAAGTCCAACCTCCTGCTCAATGCAGGAATCCACCTTAAAGCATACCTGACAGATGGTTATCCAGCTGCCTCTTGAATGCCTGTAGTATGGCAGAGCCCACTCCCTCCCTAGGTGATTGGTTCCATAGTTGTACTGCTCTAACAGTCAGGAGGTTTTTCCTGATGTCCAGCCGGAATCTGGCTTCCTATAACTTGAGCCCATTATTCCGTGTCCTGCACTCTGGGATGATTGAGAAGAGATCCTGACCCTCCTCTGTGTGACAACCTCAAGTATTTGAAGAGTGCTATGTCTCCCCTCAATCTTCTTTTCTCAAAGTTAAACATCTCAGTTCTTTCAGTCTCTCCTCAAAGGGGTTTGTTTCCAGACCCCTGATCATCGTCATTGCCCTCCTCTGAACACCAGCGTGTCTGCGTCCTTCTTGAAATGTAATGACCAGAACTGGATGCAGTACTAAAGATGAGGCCTAACCATTGCTGAATAGAGGGGAACCAGTGCCCCTCACCTGCCTCTCTCAAGAGAAAGAGGAGGAGGAGTAAATACCACTTCATACTTGCTCACTGGCTCTCCATCAAGGAAGCAATTATGAGAAAGAGGATAAGGAGAAAAGTTAGACTCACTGAGGAAGGGTGCCCATTGAGAGAGTCTTGCCCAAGGGTCTTCAAAATCTTGAACCTGCACTGGTAGAACTGGAAAAGGTGCAGAAAAGGACAACTACAATTATCAAGGGGCTGCACTAACACCTCCTTGAAAAAGGTTACAATGTTTCACACTGTTTAGCTTAGAAACAAGGTGAGTAAGAGCAGACATGATAGAAGTGTATAAAATTATGCATGGTGTGAGAGAGTTTTCCTCCCTCTTTCATAATCCTAGAATGTGGAGTCATCCAATGAAACTAAATAGTAGGAGATTCAGGACAGATACAAGGAAATACTTCTTCACACAAAGCATAGTTAAACTATGGAAATTTCTACCAAAAGATGTACTGAGGGCCACCAACATGGACAACTCTAAAGATGGGTTAGACAAATTCATGGAGGATAAGGCTATCAGTGGCTACTAGTCATCAGAGCTATATATTACTTCCAGGATCAAAGGCAGTATGCCTGCTTGTGAGCTTTTGGTGGGCATTTGGTTGGCCACTGTGTGAACAGAATGCTGGACTAGATGGGTCTTAGGTCTGATCCAGTATAGTGGTTCTTATGCTCTTAAATTGAACAGGTGCAGATTTTTCCCAGTGGTATAGCACGGTGCTAGGGGAAATTTGATCCACACCATTAACTTTCCCTGCTGTGCATTAAGATGTCTGTCGGTGGCTCTTCTGTGAATGCCACACACCCGAAGTCAGAGATTAGGCAGGTGGTGATCAAGGAAAGGACCTTTTCAGCAGTGGCACCTCAATTATGGAACACTTTTCACAGGCCTGCTTGACTGGCACCTAGCTTGATATGATTCCAGTGCTGGGCTAAGACCTTTTCATTTGCTCAGACATTTAATTGATATTTAATTTTTAGTCTAGTGCTGTCCTGGTATTCTCATTTTACTCTGTTTTGTTTTATCTTTCAGCTGATTTGTTGTATTACTGTTTTGATTTATATTTTTGTAAACCTGTTTGAGAAACTTTGCTTTAAAATAGGTTAGAAATTATTTAAATAAATAAATAAATATTCTATGACATGAGCGTAGCTTGTGAGGGAATCTTGCAGGTGACCGAAAGACAGTGAGTAGTTTGTTATACAATGAGCATATTTACCAGACTAACTTGAATGAGTTTTCAGCTCATATTTTCAGCTAGTGGTCATAAATTGCTTTGGAGACAAAATAGTGGTAATATACTAAATGGTATGTAGGCAAGCACATTCTCCGACTCAACGTAATCTCAAATGTGGTCTTCCTCAGTTTCTGCATTGTGTATATGTTTTCACAAGGCATCAATACAAAATAAACGTCCTCATGGGAGAGCCCCAATAAAATCAATTGAGATTAGAAGTGGTCTGTGTGTGTGTTTGCAGAGCTATTTATTAGTCATGCAAAAGGACATTCTCTACTTTATCTTCTTGTGCGCTTGGACTTTAAGTAGAGTTAAATAATCAGCTATTCAAGAACAGAGGAGTAATCAGATGAGCAAGCCAAAATAAATAATGGCTGCTTTGTTGATGTTGTTTTGCCTTAAGAATAGTGAGGAGGGATATAATACAAACAAATGATTGTGAGCAAGTCCCCCAGGGGATTTCAGAACTAGGCTGGAAGTATTTTGAATGTTACTCTCATGATACATCTGCTTGTGATGCAGCTCACAAGGTAGAGTTGGGGAAACTGGTTCTTACACAGAAACACTTTAGAAATATAGCAGCGTTTCCTGCCCATTTTATTACTTATTCTATGCCCCTCCCCAATTTTCCCATCAGTAGGCTGACCAGATAAAATCCAGGTCAGGGCTCATGTAACTTTAACAGTTGTAGAGAAAAGGGGATTTCAGCCAGTGTCATTTGTATGCAATTAGTTCCTGGTGAAATTCCCTCTTCATCACAACAGTTAAAGTTGCAGGCACTATACTAGAGTGACCATATACAAAAGAAAGCAGGGCCCCTGCTACTTTAACAGTTGTGATGAAGAGGGAATTTCACCAGGAACAAATTGCATACAAATGACACTGGCTGAAATTCCCTTTTCTCTACAACTGTTAAAGTTACATGAGCTCCGACCTGGATTTTATCTGGTCACCCTACCCATCAGGAACGCATGCTATCAATGGCTACTATTAATGATGGCTATAGAGTTCTTCTGGGATCAGAGGCAGTTTGCTTCTTAATATCGGATGCTGGGGAACATGAGCAGGAAGGTGCCATTGTGCTCATGTCTTGCTTGTGGGCTTCCTACAGGTAACTCATTGGCCACTGCAGGAACAGGATGTTGAACTAGATAGGCCTTTGGTCTGATCCAGCTGATCTTATGGTAAGGAAGCAGGTGGTATTATCTGAAATCTCTATTAATTTAGTTAGGCATTCTGAACACACAAAAGCTGATGGCAGCATTTTGCCTAGAGGTTTTTGATGAAAGATGTTCAAAGGAAAGCATTTTAAAAAGGTGTGTTATTCTTAGTACTTTTTTAGAATAGCAGCTTTAAAACGAAATAATAGAACGAACTTGCTTCCTCCCCCTCCCCACCCTTACCAAAATATGAAATTATCCTTACAAGAAACAGACAAATGTATTTATTGGCAGTAATCTTAAATGTCAAGAATTATACCTTTTGGCACACATTAAATCACGTGCCCGGAGAATATTTCTTTGAGAAAACTCAAGGTCACCTTATGCATTGTGGGTGACAAAATATGTGCTTTGAAAGAGGTAGGTACACATCTGAAAGTTACAGCTGCCAACTGCTGCTACCATGTAAGCCTGTGGCTGGTGGTCCACCAATGAAGAGGACCCGAAAGACACTTTGCTGATGATCCTCTCAAATCTGAAGCCAGCCCTGAAAAAAGGGTATTGTCTGCCCAGGACTTGAGCCAGGAATCTCATGGCCTCAGGCTTAAGCCTCAGCTATTGAGCTACCCAGAAGTATGTGTGAACATTAGGCCCCAGAATCCTCTTCAAGAATGGAATAGGAACGCGCAAGCTCTATGAATCCTCTGGATTGGCGGACTTTCTGCTTATTGGATTGGCCAGACTTTCTGCTCTAGTCTCCATTTTCAATTTCAGCAGATGACTATCCACAGGGCTGGGGAACATATTGTCTAGGGGTGGATCCTGGTCAAGGATCAGCCAAGAAAACATAAATCAAACTCTGAAGTGGAGACAGAATTGAAATGGGCTTCTCTCTCTAGACTGTTATTTTTGAAACCAAACTTTGCACCTTCACATGATTTCTCCATTAACTCTACTCAAATGAACAGTGGTGGCATCAGGACAGGGCTCTGGGGCACACATCCTGAGCTCTGCTTAAGAAGGTGAACAAGGAAGTTCCCCAAACACAAGCTATAACAGGGCTGGGCTCAGGTTATGCCAGAGCCAGAAATGTAAGAATGGGGCATTCACAGGTTGTAGTCCAATCCAAGGCTGCACCTGCTGCACCTGCACATGATGCTGAACACACACGTAGCCACGGCTGACATGAGGTGAGGTGGCGACAACAAGATCAGCTGCACAAGGACGAATGCAAAGCGAGGTGAGGTAGCTGATGCAGGGGGAGCCATGTTAGAAGTGCCAGTGCATCCAGCTGTGCTGCATGAGGAGGTGAAGTGAAGGCAGTGTTGTTCACTGCTTTGGGGGCAGCAGCAGCAGCGTGCCAAGCCAAACACTTTAGTTGTGCCCTGCACAAGGAGCAGGTGGAAGCGGTGGTGGCAGAAGCTGTTGCCGTATTAGAGGCTAAGGCAGCCTTTCCCATCCTGTTACCTTCCTGATGTGTTGGATTACAACTCCCATGCTGGTGGGGGATGCTGGGAGTTGTAGTCCAACACAACTGAAGGGCACCAGGCTGGGCTAAGGTATTGGACCACCTGATTCCATGGCTGGACATCAGATTCTGTGGGTGGAGGCCTCAGTTTTCCCAGTTGCATTGTCTGTCTTTTCCCCAAGACCACCATCTACTGTGCCTTGGAATTCTGCATTAGCCCTAGTTCTTGGCAAGATTCAGTAGAGTCTGCGACTGACTTTGTCTGATGTGTGTGTGTAAGATTATCTGCACTGTACTTTGTCTGTATTTAACATCTGGGTGGGAGAAGAAATCCCATTTTAATTCTGTAGTCCTGATGGTGCCATGATGAGTTTAGTAAACTTAAAACATGCTCCATGCCTATCCTTTTTTTAAAAAAAATCAGGGTTATTATTATTTATATATCACCATCAATGCACATTGTATCAATGACCAGAGTTGCCTTAGCAAATTGTTATTGTTTTGCTCTAACTTAGTGGGAATGTGGGGTAATAAAGTATGGAATGGGGAGGAGGAGGAGGAGGAGGAGGAGGAGGAGGAGGAGGAGGAGGGAGGGGAATGCCCACTTTCTTGACTTCATGAGTTTTGTTTCCCTCTCTCATATGTTCCAAACCCATTTGTCTCCGAAGGCTGGGGGTTTCTTGGTTGTCATCTATGCACACACAAGCTCTAATGAACACAGTAGGACTCGTGTCTGAGTAAATATGCAGAGGATCAGGTCAGACATGTGATTATCTATGAAGATGGTGTGGTGGGATGAGGCAAGCTTGGAGTAATACACGCTGTTGTCTGGAGGAGACACCCCTGTAGGACCACTGAGTCCAGAGTCTAAAATTGCCTAACTGCAGTACTGAGTGTGGCCAAAGTCCTTGTATAACTAATGTCGTGAACCTTCAACTTGGCATGTTCTTCCAAGCACATCCTCATTCAAGGCATTCCAGAACTGCTCTGCACTGTAATGGAACGGAACAGCAGCACTGTAGAAGATTTCTCTGTCAATGTGTTTTCCGTCACTCCTTGTCAGCCGAACAGCTCTGAAATCCCAGTGTCTGATGATGATAAAGCTGGTGCCACATTACTTTTCTCTGGCGTCTTTTTGGGGATAGTAGGAATTACCTTCACAGTGATGGGATGGGTGAAGTACGAAGGAGTCATTCGCTTCGTATGGACTCAGTTGCTTGGACCTATTCTGCTTTCAGTAGGTGTGACTTTTTTGCTGATTGCTGTGTGCAAATTTAAAATGGTAGCATGCAAACCTTGCAGCCAAAGTGAAGAAAGGGAATCTGACCTAGACCGAATTCCTAGTGGACAGTCCTTTGTTTTCACCGGAATTAGCCAGCCTATAACTTTCCATGGGGCTACAGTGGTACAGTACATTCCTTCTTATCCAACCCAGGAAGCTGTCAGTGTGAATTCTGCTAACGTCCAGCAAATGCTCAGCCATTCCAGACTTCCTCCGTCTTCTGGATCAGTAATTCCTGCTCCTAGTCCTCCTCATTATTATAATGTCAACCCCCCAGATACTTCTGTTTTTTCTGTAGGTGAGATTCATTCTGCTTATCTTACAGTGGACACCATAAGTGAAAGGTAAGTGAATATGGGTGCATGGTGTTTCAGTGGCAAAGCATCCTTCAAGCACTGGATAGAAGTAGTAATGAGGCATAGCCCTGGCCTTTGCTCAGACGGAATTTCAATTACTGACATTAAATAAGAGCATTGCCTGGAGCAGCAACCATAACTGGTTCACAGATACTGCTGTTCCAATTAATTAATGAACTGGCACTCAGTAAGCATTTTCACTTTTCTGTGTTGTTGTTTTTCTCTCCCTTTATTTATTTATTTATTTATTTTTGTTCTCTGTGTTATCTCTGATTCAGAGCTTATTTTCATTTTGTCAAAGTTGCATTAGGAGTGGCTGAATAGAGATGCAATTCTAGTTTTATAACTGGAGCTTTACAGGTTTTAGACCCAGAATCCTTTTTTTAATGCCAGAAACATATAAAATAACAGAAAAAGGAGAGTGCCTCTGAGCATGTTCTGAATACATTTCTCTTAACACTGAGTAACCATAGTGCCACCATCCCCACAGCACTGGGAATTGGGGCTTCATGTTCAAAGGATGCATTTCTAGGAAGGCTCAAGACAAACCCACCCACCCCGAGGCAACGTCATTTTTGAAACTCAGCACTGATGGCAGCTGAGGGCACAGTCAGTCTGCCTGTGATAATGAAGGCCTCTGCCATTAAATCAAGGCTGCAGAAGCTCAGGCCTGAGTGCCAAATCTAGCTGGCCTGATATCTCAATCCCATCTTCAGGGTTTCCCCAAATGGCCCTTTCCCCCAACTACTGATGGTTTGGTGGTTTCGACCCTGTTTAGATGACACGCTAAACCATGATGATTAAGTATTTTGAGCTAAACATTATGGCTTAGCATTCCTAATCATGGGGGCTTCATAACCACGATTTAAGCATGCTCACTAACCATTTGCTGCAAAAGGGTTATTTCAAACCCAGGAAGGGCCTGTTCAGACAACACGCTAAGCCATGGTTAGGTCACTAACCCTTTTCTAAAATGCTGAAATGACTCTCCTAAAACTTAGTTCCTGGCAGCATGTGGTTTCAGCTGAAATGCGCAGGTATTTTTGGTTGTTTGCCCCCACCCCTTTTGACTTTGATCTCACTCCTTTTGCCTCTGACCATGACCACCACTGGAATGTGCCCACTGCCCAGCGTGCTTCTCCGAAATGGCATTTGGACGTCTGGTGGAAAGAGGTTTTGCACCCTGGCATTAAATAGCCACATTCCTTGAAGATTATTGCAAAAGGAGAACAATTACTAGAGCCTCCTAAACCCTATGGTCCTTTGGCACATTTGTTCCCCGCTTGCAGTTTTGAAGGGGAGGAAAGCAGACACGCACTGACTGCACCTCCAACCTCCAAAGTCCACTAATGCCTGTGACTCCTTGCATTGGTTAAGGTGACCATATGAAAAGGAGGACAGGGCTCTTGTATCTTTAACAGTTGCATAGAAAAGGGGATTTCAGCAGATGCCATTTGCATGTATGCAGCACCTGGTGAAATCCCTTCTTCAACACAACAGTTAAATCTGCAGGAGCCGTGCCTTCTTGACTAGATACAAAAGAGGGCAGAGCTCCTGCAGCTTTAACTGTTGTGATGAGGAGGGAATTTCACCAGGTGCTGCATGCATACAAATGATACCTGCTGAAATTCCCATTTCTTTGCAACTGTTAAAAACACAGGAGCCCTCCTTTTCATATGGTCACCTTAGCATTGGTCCTTCCCCTGTCCCTGTCAGTCCATATTGCACGAGGCATCACTGATGATTTGTGATTAGTACAAGCTCAGAAGGCTGTGCAAACCCTGTTTGAAAAAGGTTCACCCCCACAAAAAAAGTTCTTGCTTTTATTAAGTACCTGCTTTGTTTGCTACCTGCATTTCTGGTGGATACTGTTTATAAAATGTCTCTTCCCCCCTCCCCTTAGGTCAAGCGATAGTCTTGGAGAACCTGCCGAGATGCTGGATGAAGATCTTTGCAATGACCTCTCACCTCCACCTTACGAGAAATTATTCCCACCATCATCTTAACTATTACAAAGGCATCCCTGCACCCCCTGCATAAGAATTGTGCTTGCTTCTATACGGCGTCCACATGGACTGAATAAACATGAACTGGATATATGATGCTCAGAATTGTATCAATGTGCCTCTTGAGGCTTTGGCTTTCCCTTCTGCCTGCTCAACTAGCTTTTTCTGGGCAGTTGATTGTCATTTCAACCCAGGAGTTGGTCTATGAGTGACTGTTTGGGGGTATTTGGTTTTGTACTAGGTCACCTAATATTTTAGTGGGAGTGGTGGGGACAGGAATTGTAAGTGCAGTAACCGCACGTCCCCCATCTGATATGGGAGAGAAGGGCTTTGGGGTGAAAGAGTGTGGGGTCTAGGCAAGATCTCATCTCACTGTAGAAATGAAACACAGGTGTCATCACCGCTCAGTTTCTAGTTGCCTAGAATTCCTTTTAAAACAAAATGAGACAAAGCAATGTATCCTTTGTCAATCTGGTGACCTCCAGGTGCATTTTGTAAACCGCCCAGAGAGCTTCGGCTATGGGGCGGTATATAAATGTAATAAATTAATATTAACAATAATAATAATAATAATAATAATAATTGGACTACAACTTCCATAATCCATTGGAGGGCACCAAGTTGGGGAAGGGCAGTTTCAAGCATTACTGTCCCCTTGCACTTGCCCACAAAACCATGCAAGGCCACCGCTGGGCTTGTGTAGAGGTGGAAGTTAGATGAACCTTGCCTCAAAGGAAGGGATGGTAACATCCAGATGCTGCCATTTGCACGCTGTCTTCAGGCTGGCCACAAGGGTAGGCATGGCTGAGCCCCTGCTGAGGGCCCACACCCTAGCCAGGCCCCACTGACAAGAGCCTCCCCTCCACCCTTGCAACCTACTTGTTCACCTGCCTCCTACTCTGGCCCAGACCGTGGTGGTGGGAACAGAGGAGGAACAGTAGGCGCCGCTGCTGCTTGCCTGCTGCCTCTCTGCCTGCCAAGCCAATGAGTGGTAGCGATGATGAGAAAGAGGAGGAGGTGCAAGAGCAGCTGGTGGCAATGGTAGCGAATAGGCTGACTCACTGAGGGAGGGGGGCCATTGAGGGTCTCTTGCCCAAGTGCCCTCCAAAGCTTGGAGCAGAGATTTTCTCTGCTGATATGTGATCTTGAAGTATTGGATTAACGCAATAATTTGGGTAGACAGTCTGATTCTTGTGCAAAACATTTTTAGGCACTATTTTCAAAATGGCGGACAGTTTTCTTTAGGTCGCTAGTTTTCATCAACCACAGAGGTTACTATCCTGTGTTTGGTATCAAATTATAGGTTTTCAGGGTCAAGAAGTTCAAAGAATATGTTATTTTAATTGTCGGAGTACTCCTTCCATCATTTTCCAAGATAGCGCAGAAATGTTGTCTCATTTTCTCATTTACTTGCCAAATCAACTTACAAATGTGATTTCGGCTTCAAACTATAGGGCTTTTTTGGGTCAAGGAGGTCAACATAGCATGAATTTTGATGGAAAAGCTGTCCTTCCACCATTTTTAAAAATGGTGTCCAAACATTTATTGATATACGCAATCATATTTAATGGGTTCTTCTCTTTTCAGGTTTGGTGAAATGAAAAATATGAAACTATGACTGAAAAGGCTGGAACTAGTGTTCTCTTGATGATTTTGATTTCCAGGATAACTCTTCATTATCAGGGACACATGGCACTCATGATACAGCTCTTGTGCTCTTTCAGAATGTGTGTTGGAGTGGCCTGGCAAGACCACAATGGCCCTGTTCAGACAACACGTTAAATCATGATGGTTAAGCATTTTGAGCTAAACAATGGGCCTGTTCAGATGACACTTCAGGCTCTGTGGTTAGTGAAACTATGGTTCTCTGGGGTTAGCACTAACCACAAGCCATGCTGTCACACACAACACTTTAAGCCATGGATAGAACCACTAACCCTGCTGCAAATGGTCTTACTGAGGTTATTGAGTGAGCAGGGTTTAGCAAAGCACATCGCACAAGACACCTTAAACCCTGCTGCTTAACCAAAAGCCTTAACCAGCAGGGTTTAAGGTATTTTCTGAACAGGCCCACAGTATCTAAACACTTACTAAAACATAAACAATATACAGAAATATTGGCAGTTATTTTCCAAACATTTACAAAAAATTGTGCATTTGACCGCTGTGTTTCTACACGGATATCTCACTGTACCACAAACCTTACAGTTACATACACATAAAAGTTCACTTGACAGGAAGTTCAAGAACTGTTTTGGTCGTAGGACATCATTTTCTTTTTTCCAACCGTAATCACATGTATCTACTTTTGGATGAACACTCTTTAAGAGGCACATACATCTTCTTACCAGATAAAATGCTCTTGTGATTGCCCTCTTATAGAGGGCATGATGTGGGAAGAAGCTTACTGATTGGTACAGATCTTTTATACTCACTGAAACACAGACTGTCAAAAGTGTCACATTTTGATTGAAGTTTCCAGACGTGTACAAGGTACTTCACCACTTCCTCAAAATGACAGTTATCAGACGTTTCCCCAAATTTGGTAAGGTATTTTGTTGGTTCGGCACTTAGAGCTCTAACTTCATCCCAATTTTGCTCATTTCGTCATCTCCTGTTAGAATATGAGCCTATATGACCACTCTTGACATCTGTGGACCTAACTTTTTGAAGAGTTCATGAACTGGAATGGAGCGACGATTCTTCTTTGTTCCAACACATACTCATAACTGAGATCTACCTCTGGCAACCCAACCGGACATAAATCAAAGGAGCAAGAAGACATCAGTATCATTTGAAAGCACAATAACTCTCTCTGTACCATTGTGAACTGCCCAGTTTACATGTGGAACAAAGTTAGGGTCATTTTTATGCTATGTGTTTCATGCAGCATATTGTTTTTGAATACCCTCATAGTCCAAGTTCAGGACAAACTGTGGGACTGAACTGCAATCGGCTTTGCAGCAGTACCATTTCACTACGTGTGCTCCTACGTTAGATGAAACTCAACACTGAAAGGTGGCTTTAGTTCAGACAGGCTGAGTGTTATTTTTTGAGGAGAGGGAATCTTGGGCTGGGAACTTTAAGTTGAGGGACTTGGGCATTGTAAGGAAGCCACATTTAGCAGCTGTTAAAACAAATTACAGGATGGAATTGACAAGATGTCTGGGTGCAATAGCACAAATTCACCATTACATGTTTAATGGCTCTGATATGGATGGCAGAGCGGAACAATGGAGGAACGGTGCAAGATTTCTGTCCAGTCAAACTGTGCAAAATGTCAATAAATGGGAGCTCTTCTGCAAGAAAAGAATCCTCAATGCAAAACAAACTACATTGCAATTAAAATACAAACAGCAGCAGTTGCAAAATACCTTTATTTGGACCAATGACGAGGTCACAAAGTAATGAGTAAGCTTTCAAGTTCCCCAGAACTTTTCTTCAAGTTCATGTTTAGCAAATACAAAAACAAGGGGGGAGGAGGAGGCTATCGGTGGCTACTACTCCTGATGGCTAAGTGCTACCTCCAGGATCAGAGGCAGTAAGCTTTATATACACTAGTTGCTGGGAAACATGGGTGGGAGAGTGCTGTTGCACTGTGTCCTGTTTGTTGGTCCCTGGTTGATAGCTGGTTGGCTACTCTGCTGGATGGACAAGATGGGCCCTTGGTCTGATCCAGCTTGACTTTTTTATGTTCTTAAGTGGGTGGGAGAAAGGAGAGAGTGAAAAAGAGATGGTCCTGAGCAGGCACCAGAACTTGCCATCCTTGGGCAGCTGCTGAGACACCAGGCCCCCAAAAGATCCATGTGCACTGAAGTGAAATTAAAATGGTGGCTCCCCACCCCACTCTGGTGCTATCACTGCCACCAGGTAAGCCCATAGTTGGGGGGGGGGGGCAACCAATGATTGTAGTGGGACCATATGAAAAGGAGGACAGGGCTCCTGTATCTTTAACAATTGTATAGAAAAGGGAATTTCAGCAGCTGTCATTTCTATGCATACAGCACTGGGTGAAATTCCCTCTTCATTGCAACAGTTAAAGCTGCAGGAGCCCTGCCCTCGTTTGTATGCAAATGATAGCTGCTGAAATTCCCTTTTAAAGTTACAGGAGCCCTCCTTTTCATATGGTCACCCTAAACCAATCTAAGTGGAGGACCACCAGAGGGCCCTTTGCTGAGGGTCTCCCTCAAACCTCCTCCTCCATTACATTTACATCTCACCCTTTTCCCTCTTGCAAGCACCCCAAGGTGGCTTACATGGTCCTCGTCCTCGCCATTTTATCCTCACAACAACTCTGCAAGGCAGGTTAAGCTCAGGGTGAGTGACTGGCCCAAAATCAGCCAGTGAGCTTCATGACTTGAGTGGGGACTAGAACTTGGATTTCCTGAGCCCCAGTCCAACACTCTAACCACTAAACCACTAGACCTTCCTGTGCATGGATGGGAAAGTCCAAAACTGCAGTCTGCAATAGTCTTAAAATGGAATAGAGGACACATTTTTTAGATTTAGGCTGCAATCCTAAGCCCACTTTCTAGGGAGTAAGGAAGCACCGTTCCAACTCAGTAGGACAAGCTTCTGAGTAAATTGGCTTAGCACTGTGTTGTTAATTTGGTTAGATTAGCCTTCCCTAACCTGGTGCCCTCCAGATGTTTTGGACTTCAACCCCCGATTAGCGCCAGCCAGCATGGTCAATGGACAGGAATGCTGGCTGTTGTCATCCAAAACATCTGGAGGGCATCAAGTTAGGAAGGCTGGGTTAGATCACACCCGGCCCGAACAGATCTCAGCTTGCAGCAAGGCCAGCCCTCCGCTGTCATGTCCTTCTCTGTCTTGAGCCATCCAAAGCATCAGCAGAGCGTTTGAAGCACGTTTGCCTTGGATCCGAAAGAGCTGCCTAGAGAATGATGGTGCTGGTGGTTGCAGAGTGGGGTTGTCTAAGTGTGTCACCCTCACCTGCTTATAGACAAGTTGAAGTCAGAGCATGGGATGTGCTTTCAGGCATGCATTTCCCCATCCTATCTGCATCCCTCCCTTCCTTTGGCTTATGAATCTCTCGAGAAATCTGCATGGCAATTAGATGTCCCCTGTCCCTGCAATCCAGTACATTACTGACCATGGACACCAGGGGGCAGGAGAGAAGGGTGCAACACAGCTTCCAACTGCAAGAGCAGAGCCCACTCTGGGCCGTTGCAGGAAGGGAGGGTGACTACAACCGGGCACCACCCGTCACTCCCAGGTGTGACAACATGGAGAGCCATTTCTCTGCCATGCTGAGCCATTCTCATGCTAATTATGGAAGAGCGGCTGCTGGCCCAGCTGATCCCAAACACCTTCCCTCCAGCTTTTAGAATAGGACTGTGCATTAAGCATGCCTCCCTTTTAAATGTTTCTGAAGCACTTTCCGCTCCCTTCGTTAAGTCACTCCCACCCCAGCCCCAGAACATTCTCTCTCCTCAACTACATCCCACGTATCATGACACCCCCAACACCTATTTTTAATTGCTGCAATAAACAAATTAAACGGTAGCATTTGCTACCACAGTATGTAGTGATGGCCAGCAGCTTGGACCGCTTTCATGGAGAAGAGTATCCATGGCTGGCTAGTAGGCATGATGGCTATGGGCTTCTCCACATTTAGCAAAACTCCTACTGCCTTACCTGGGCTTTGTCTTCCGGAGTCTTTGCGGGTTTAGATTGGCACAATACACATGCTCCCCTCCCCCCCGTTTTTGCCAGATCCTTACCATATGTTCCAATTATACCACCAACAGATGCTGATGTTTTGTTGTGCAATTTTAATATATTGAAGCATTTCCAGAGTTTTATGTAATGGCACAATCCCACTTGAAAACAGCACCGTCGGTTGCCGACATCACGAAAAGGACCCACAAACTCCCATGATGACCAATCACGAGCGTGCAATAAAACGCTCAGGTGGAGAAACTCTGAATACCAGTTGCTAGGAACATGAGTGAGTGTGTGTGTGCTATTGTGCTCATGTCCTGCTGTGATCTTCCCACAGACATCCAGTTGTCCAATGTGGGAACAGAATGGAAGCAGTTCTGTCAGTGGAACCAGGGAGGGGGTGATTCCCCACACCCACCCCTAAAGATCTGAGAAGGCAGCAGGGGGAGGAAAGAAGGACAATGTCCCTTTATGCTGGCAGGAATCCGCTACTGTGAAGTTGTATCTAACCCTCTATTTTTAAGTCCATGTGGAGGGAGGGAGGACTTCATTTACATCAGGACACATGGACTCTTTTATCTGTTTTCACCACCTGGACTCAGTCCTGGAAGATATCAAGGAAGAATGGATTAAAGTGCCCCTGAGCAGATGAAGAGTGCATTTGTCTCACCACTGAGAAACTACAGAACTGAGTAACTACAGAATGTCTCTACTCATTAGAAAGATCAGAAGACTTAATTTCCCAGAAGTAGGAAATTAGAAACTGCATGGAGGAATTGCAGTTGCACCCTCTCTCACTGCTTCCTGCGGCTTGCTCATTTACCATGGCTTCTTTAAGGCCCAAATGAACCCAGCAGCGTCTCAGTTTCCTGCCCCAACACTGCCCCTTGCTTCTGTTTGTACTGAAACATGGCATATAGTGATTATTTAGTCATATTTAAAAACAAAAACACCCGGCCAAAGCCAGTCACTTCCCAACCTTCATAAGAGCAAGAAAACACCCAGTGACCTGACAGGGAAATCCCTTCTTGCTGGCTTCCGTATTCTTTTGATTGGCATCACAAAGGTCATGCCACGTTCTCAGTAAACACTGCCACCCAGGCTGCCCCCGAGAATTTTCCAAAGTAGTCAGAGCCACTTTTGCAAAGCAGCCTCATAAAAAGACACAAGAGCATTGGCAAACCTCATGCTCGTCAATTTCATCTTCCTATACTTTAAATCCAATAATTTGCAAACCACCACTGTGTTAGAGATTTACAGCTACTATAATTTATGTCATGCTAGATCACAAATCCTTTTTCTTTTTTTTCTTCATCCTATTCTCTCCCCGCCCTCCCTTATCATTCCGTCCTTTGAAACAATATTTGGCAGCCTACTGCCTGTGGAAAGGAGGCTGTTTCACATTAGTCAGTAGTACATTGAATCATTCCTGTGAAATGATTTAGTATGGATTGCAAATTCTTATATGGCAGCTTAAGTTAATGATTAGACAAGTAATAGATCACCAGCATGATTGGTCACATATGGCTTGTACTTGTTACTAACGCTCTGTGTAGCTAGGAGATTACAACAAATGTCTTGTTGGACTTGCAGAGTAAAGGGTTTTGCTGTTTGTAATCATGACAGGCCCACAGAAGGAGAGACACTGCCCCCCCCTTCACTCACCCAGTCACTTCCATGCAGCTGATAAGCCCACAAGGCTGTAATAAAGAATCTGGAGGGTTTACAGAAGAGCCTAAGTAGCAACCAACTTGTTTGATAACACTCGCTCTTCCATTGCTGCTTGCTAAGAGATGTAGAGTTCTCAGAAAGCACCAGGTCAACCTTCTGTGACTTTTATGGGGTGACCATATGAAAAGGAGGGCAGGGCTCCTATATCTTTAACAATTGTGATGAAAAGAGAACTTCAGCAGATGTCATTTGTATGCATGCAGCACCTCTTCATCACAACAGTTAAAGCTGCAGGGGCCCTGCCCTCTTGACCAGATACAAAAGAGGTCAGGGCTTCTGCAGCTTTAACTGTTGTGATGAAGAGGGAATTTAACCAGGTGCTGCATGCATACAAATGACACCTGCTGAAATTCTCTTTTCAATACAACTGTTAAAGATACAGGAGCCCTGTCCTCCTTTCCATATGTTCACCCTAAACATTGGCAAAGATACAGAGAGTATTCCTACTTGCACTGCAGGGCTGCATGTCAATGCATGAGAACAGCTTTCCAGCCTTCCCCAACCTGGTACTCTCCAGATGTGTTGGTCCCAGAGCATGGTCTGAAGGCACATGAAGCAACCACTTTGCTGAAGCTAAGCAGCTCTGGCTAGGGTCAGTGCTTGGAGGGGAGACCATCTGGCAACCACAAGTAGCCACCTTGAGTTCTACAATGCAAGACACGTTGGGATATAAATGAAATAAATAAATGAAATATAGCTCACATCATCCCTAGCCAGCAGAAGCATACAGCTTGTGGATGATGGGAGTTGTAGTCAAACACATCTGGAACATGCCACGTAGGGGAAGGCTAGAAAGGCACATTCTTTTTTTAAAACTTTGTTTTATTCAATTATTGTGCATAGTACAATTATTTTGCATTGTACAACGAGCTTATAGTCAACAAATACAATAACAGTCAACTATTCAAACCAAAATTATTTTAAAAAACTGTTCCCATTCTTATTATAGTTACACAAACAGTAGAATGTTCTTACAGCACCGCTCATTTAATTAGATCCTTCCAGAATGATGTTTGGGATATTGGTGGCTTATAGGCCCCCATCCCTTTGTTGATGAACGCAATGTAGGGAAGCCAGGTTTCCATGAAGTGGTCATACTTGGCCACCCCTCTCAGAACTCTGCTATGGTGGGTTAGCCTCTCTGAAAGTGCAATTTTCCAGATATTGGTGAACCATCCCTGCATTGTGCAACCGGCACCTGTTTTCCAATGTTGCACTATTTCTAGGCATGCTGCTAGTAACAAAAAAATGGGTTACCTCACAGTGTGGCAAATTGCCTCTTACATTATCCATTAGAGATAACAATGCCAACAGGGGTTCTGGCACAATGATGCAACTAACAATATCTGAAATCACCCCAAATACTCCAGACCAAAAGTGTTGAATCTGGGGACAGTCCCACCACATATGGACCAGCGTCCCAACATTCCCACATCCCCTCCAGCAAAGCGATGACAGGGAAGGGTTCATCCGGTGAAGTCTGGCTGGAGTGACGTGCCATCTGTAAATTGTTTTAATTGTCAACTCTTTCAAATTGGCGGAGATAGCCTTAAAAGGTGGTTTGGTCCAAAGTTTGTTCCAACTGTCATTGTCTATTTGGCACTACAGGTCAGTTTCCCAGACTGTCTTTAAACTTTGCGTGTCACCTGTCGTTGTTTCCAAAAGTATGTTATAAATGATAGATAAGAGTCCTTTCATGTTTTCTGTGGTTTGAAGACACAAAGATTCAAAGTTTGTTAATGATCTGGTTACGGCTATGTTTTTGGCCACCTTGTGAACAAATACTTTAATTTGGAGTTTCTGCATCCACCCAGCTTGTGTTCCAACTAATAAGTCATTTAGTTTTGCAGTTGAAATGGGTTGTCTAGGCTGACCATATGAAAAGGAGGACAGGGCTCATGTAACTTTAACAGTTGCAGATAAAAGGGAATTTCAGCTGGCGTCATTTGTATGCAATTAGTACCTGGTGAAATCACCTCTTCATCAAAGCAATTAAAGTTGCAGGCACTATACTAGAGTGACCAGATACAAAAGAGGGCAGGGCCCCTGCAGCTTTAACTGGCCCCCTCCACAAGAATGCGCCTTTGCGCCTGGTTCCGCGATTATGCGCATTATCGCGGAGGCGCATTTACTCACAATCCCTCTGCACGGGAGGCGGCGGGAAGCGGCGAAGCGCATTAAAAGATGCCCAAAAAGCGCTTTCCAGGTAGTTAATGCGCATAATCGCTTGTTCACACAGCGAAAATGCGCTTTAACGGCCGGAGCAAAATAAAAGTCGCTATTTAACGCGCGTTCGAAAATGCGCATTATTGGGGAGATAACGCGCCTGTACGCCCGTTTTGCGCTCCGCTCGTGTGTAGGTAAAATTTATAATGAGCCTTCAAGGCTCATTAAACGCCCCGTGTGGAGGAGGCCACTGTTGTAATGAAGAGGGAATATCACCAGGAACTAACTGCATACAAATGACACTGGCTGAAATTCCCTTTTCTCTACAACTGTTAAAGTTACATGAGCCCTGTCCTCCTTTTCATATGGTCAGCCTAGGGTTGTCCTTTGTCAACAAGATCCCTCAGGCTGCCTCTACAAGAGGCATTTAAAGCTCTTTCAAGGCGCATTAAAAATTTTACCTCTACAAGAACGGAGCGCAAATCGGGCGTAGAGGCGCGTTATCTCCCCGATTATGCGCATTATCGAATGCGCGTTAAATCACGAGTTTTATTTTGCTCCGTCTGTTAAAGCGCATTTTGACTGTGTGAATAAGCGCTTATGTGCATTAACTACTTGCAAAGCGCATTTTGGACATCCATGAATGCGCTTCGCCGCCTCTCGCTGCCTCTCGTGCAGAGGGATTAGACGTAAATGCGCTTCTGCGATTATGCGCATAATCGCCTAACCAGGCGCAAAAGCGAATCCTTGTAGAGGGGACCTCGGTCTATGAAGTCCTCTAGTTTCCCATTCCTTGTATTGTCCATATTTGTCCCGTTGACAAAACGCAGGGTAGTCCAGGAATGGTAGAAGAGGAGAGGGAAATGGAGCAAGCTTTGTTGCCCATTGCTTCCAAACTGAAAAGGTAGCCTGGGTAAATGGGTTGGTAATGTGTGCCAGGTTTGATAGCCTAATAGGTAGGAAAACCTTTCCCCGTAATGATGGAACTGTTTGTACATTTTCCATTTGTACCCAGTGGATATCCGATGTGTTGTTAATAAAGTGGAGTAATTGAGAGAGTTGGGCAGCATGATAGTAAAGCCTCAAATTGGGAAATCCCACGCCCCCAGTTTTGGTATTCCTGTAAAGAGCTAGCTTATGGAGTCTAGGTTTTTCCCCTCTGTGGGCAAAAGCTTCAAGTAATTTTTGAGAAAGGCATATTCTGAAGGTAATGGTTATTCCAGAAGTTGTGCTCCCCCTGACTCACTTTCAATGAAGTCACATTAGGAGACTGCTTTCATGGCGCTGCTCTGCTGCCAAATACCACGGTATTCCTGCTGTGGGGTGGTGGCAAATAATCCTCACTGGGGGAGGCAGTGTGGGCTTTCCAGGGGTCATTGGGTTCCTGGGCCCGCCCCTCCCCTCCCGTGGCTTCTGGCGACCAATCGGAGATCACCATCCGCCCGGGAACACACCCAGGGAAGCGCTAGAGAGAGGAGAGAAGGTGGAAGAGCCGCACTGACCTCACTTGGGCAGGAAATGTCAGGGTACATCCCCCACTTTTCAGCTTTGGATCGTCTGCTCTTTGCCCCGGAGTGGCTCGAATTGGTGGCTGCGTCATATAACCCTCACAACGCGGATTCAGAGCCACCCTGGGGCAAAGGCGACGAATAGACAGCCCCTTGGTCATCCCAGAATTCTGTTGGTCAGAGTTGGTCTTACACATTGGCCTGGTTTTCTGCAGTAAACCTGTGTCTGGATTGTAACATGTAATAAGGTTGCAGGTGGTGGATGGAGAGGTTCACATGATAAAATGCTTCTTCATAGCAAAGGAATTTAAAAATCACATAACAAACTAGGAGTTGGGGAGAAAGGTTCTAATCTAGTTTTTCCCTAATGTGCCAGTCTTCTATAAGCAGGGAATTTCCTTCCTTCCTTCCTTCCTTCCTTCCTTCCTTCTATGGAGAAGTATTCAATTTATGTGAGTCCCCCCTGCACTCTGGAGTGCAACAGCCCAGACACAAGTTTACACCTCAGTGTGAACTGGGCCATGGGTGCAACCCCACTGCGTTGATTTAGTCCTGCTGTAATTGCTTGCATCTGCTGCTCACAGCTGCGCCTGCTGATGGTTGCCACGGTGACCTGAAGCCACGCTATCCTGTTCCGGAATGTGAGTTTGCATGCCACAAACATAAACCATCCCTTATTATCTTGCCCAGAGCAACGTGCAGTATCAAGAGGACAAATGAACAACAATATACGGACTTGGATCTGTGCTGTGCTGTAATTGGTAACACATTTAGCTTTCTTTGGAAGAATCTCACAAGGACTGTGGATTTGACAGATGCCTTCTAGACCAGGGGCAGGCAACGTGGCACCTTAGGGCACCCCTAAACCCATGGGCACCTTTCTGGGCACCTGCCACGGTCCCACGCCCTTCCCATTGTAAATTTCTTTAAATGCAAACTTTCTTACTGGCAACAGGGATTGCTTCACAGCTAAATGAAGGCTTGTGGCTGTTCCCGTTTTCTTTTGCCATGAATGTCTCTGAGCTGCACGTCGGGCTCAGAGACGTTCTTAGGAAATGAAGATAGCAGGTGGCTGCAGGCCTAGGCTGACCATACGGAAAGGAGGACAGGGCTCCTGTATCTTTAACAGTTGTATAAACAAGGGCATTTCAGCAGGTTTTGTATGTATGCAGGATCCCTGTGGTGAAATTCCTTCTTCATCACAATAGTTAAAGCTGCAGGAGCCCTGCCCTCTTTTGTATCTGGTCAAGAGGGCAGGGCTCCTGCAGCTTTCACTGTTGTGATGAAGAGGCAATTTCACCAGGTGCTGCACGCATACAACTGACACCTGCTGAAATTCCTTTTTTAATACAACTGTTAAAGATTCAGGAGCCCTGTCCTCCTTTTCCTATGGTCACCCTGTGCAGGCCTATGCTTTCATCTGCAGAGTGCCCTTTTTGTAGTAGTGCCCAGGACAGTCTCTCATATTGCTGCATGGGTGCCCAGGGGCCCAAGACAGTCGCTCAGCCCTGCTTTAGACATTAAGCCAATAAGGGAGACAGAAAGTGAAAAAGCACATGACATTTACATGGACATTTCAGGGCCAGCCCAAGACATTTTGTTGCTCAAGGTGAGACACAAGATGACCCGTCCCCCTGGCTAATTCCAGGCACATAAGACAACCAGATTGGCAGCTGAATCTAACCTCAACACTGGTGATGGGACAGCGTAGGGTGACCATATGAAAAGGCGGACAGGGCTCCTGTATCTTTAACAGTTGTATAGAAAAGGGAAATTCAGCAGGTGTCATTTGTATGCATGCAGCACCTGGTGAAATTCCCTCATCGCAACAGTTAAAGCTGCAGGAGCCCTGACCTCTTTTGTATCTGGTCAAGAGGGCAGGGCTCCTGCAGCTTTCCCATCACCAGCCATAAAAATAACATTTGGTTAGATTTTTAGGATGGCTTGATATACATATATGATGGCCAGAGTCCCCAGGTTGTATTAAGCTGGTTATCCCTTTATTCAGTGCTCCAATTCCGTATTGCATCTCTCATGCAAAAATGTCCCAAAATTGGCTTATCCAATAGCACAGAGCCTGATTATTTTACTTGCACATTCACTGGGCTCATCTAAACCTTCAGCCTTTTCGAGAGGGCGGAGGGATGATCGTGAGGTTTTCCACTTCCGCAATCGTTGCTCATGGGGCACATGCAAGGGAATTTTCTCTCAAGGAGAGCTGTTGTGGGAGGATGTGTGCCCCATGATGGGGCTTCCATGTGTATCAGCAGAAGTGGGCAGGACTAGACAGATGGGTACTGGTCACAGATATATATATTTTTAATGACTCCTCTGAGATGCGCACAAGCGAAAATACACAGCAACACGGGGGAGGGGGGATAGGTACTTTGTTGAAACTGTGCTATTGCGCATCAATATGTTTGTGTAAAAAAAAAGAGACAATCAGCGATGAAACATGGCGATGCCCATGCACACTCCCCTGACAGCAGGTTGCCTGTTTGCCCAGCCAGGAACTCGCGAAGGGGGGGGGCACACCAGCTGGGGACTTCAGGATTATAGTGAGAGATGGGGAAAAGCCGCTATGAAACCAGTCAGCGATCTTCTGGAAAAACTGAGCGGTCATTCCGAGATCACCACGGGAGTAGGTGAATGTCATGTGGCCCGGTAGGGATGACCTTGATATTATTCTGGAATAAACGGCTGGTGGAGATGGCCCCACTGTTATACCTTTTAAAGATGGTTTTCTTAGCCAAACTACTTATGAGTTGTTTCCGAGAGAGAGAGAGAGAGAGAGAGAGAGAGAGCTTTTGTCTGAGAGCACTAAAAGGGGGCACAATTCTCACGGGTGAAGAGAGCCAACAAGGAGCTGGTTTTCTTTTGCCCATAAAAACAAACAGCTAATAGACTACAACCTGCACTCAAGGGTTACAAGAGATTAATGATGGCAAGTTGCTTTCCCTCTAAAATACCGTTACTAGAAGCCCACCCTAGTCATTTATCTGCAAGGATCACAAAGCAGTCCTCTGACAATGCCAAAGGTTCAGGTTGACCAGCAGAGCAAATAACCGAGGGATTATTTTGCATGCCAGTGACACAACCTCCAAGGGGATGTGTGCAGCAAGGCAATTGTAATGCACTGATCTCCCAATACCAGTGTTTTGACAGTTGAGATTTTGCTTATAGATGCAGTGTGCCTGTGATTGGTGGATATGTGTGCACAGAGATGTGTGTGGTGTAATGTGCAGGTAACCCACTGTGTGGCATATTCCTAGAGAAGAGGCCATACAAGAAAATGATACTTCTTTCTCCTGGCTCTTCTTTGCTTTTAAAGTCATGCACATGACAATCCTATGCACATTCTTTCTCTGAAGTAAGTCCAACTAAGCTCTATGGAACTTACTCCCAGGATAAACATGCATTGGATTGTAGCCTTAGAATACAAGCAAAGAAAGTATGGTTTGCTGTGGTTGATATTAGTACATCATCTTTCTGTCTGCTGAGTAATTTCAGACTTCCATCTTCCATTATCATGTTTCTGATCATCTCTGCTGGGGTTTAATCCTAATACAACTCCCAAACTGCATCAGTTTCACATTAGTGAACATAATATTAATGTAAAAGACACGTATTGCATATTATGCTTTGGGAAACAATCATTTGAATAATGTTCTCTCTTTCTTTTGGTCCTGCAGTGGAAATCCGGATGCTTTGAAAGAAAGGCACTGATTATCTGGGCTGAAGAACACGCCAGGAGCAAAACACAAACCTCCACCTCCATTCTGTTTCATGGAAAGATCTTATATCCAGTTTCCAGACATATCACGTCTATTCAATTAGCCACTGACAAATGCAATTTACAGATGGAATTTTCTCCGGTAAACTGATTTTTAGTCTCTCCGATTCACAAGACCATTATAATATAGGAGGCACAGGAATGGGGAGATAATGGGGGAGGGGGGAGAGGTGGTTATGATCCATGTATTAATCTGGATCCCAGCTGCCCTCCACTACTGCCGTGCCCCCCCCTGCAGAGTCGGATGTGGCTTTCCTAATGAAGCTCGCATGCCATTGTATACATTACAGCTCCAGAGTGTAATTTTAGTCAGTTGTTTTGATGAATTTCACAGTGCTCATCTGATCTGCATTTGCCTACAAGGAAATCGTAACCCTGGATTAATTTTTTTGGGGGGGGTCTTTTTATTCAACTGGCTCCGCCGCGAGGGAAACGAGGCCTCGACCGTGGTGGCAAGGAGAGCCGAGCGAGCTTTCGCCCCGGCCGCCTCCTCGAGGTACTCCAGGATCATCGCTTCAACCAGGCCGGCCGGGGATTGCAGTGACGGCAGCGTGGCACGCCAGCCACGCCTCCAAGCGAGGGGAAGGCCGGCCCTTGTGGCACCCACCTCCACCTTCTCCCACGGCCGGCCTTCTCCGCCTCCTCCATGAGCCTCGCGTTCCTCCGGGCCTGGGGAGCTTAGGCTGACCAGATAAAATCCAGGTCAGGGCTCCTGTAACTTTAACAGTTGTAGAGAAAAGGGAATTTCAGCCAGTGTCATTTGTATGCACTTTGTTCCTGGTGATATTCCCTCGTCATCACAACAGTTAAAGGTGCAGGCACTATACTAGAGTGACCATATACAAAAGAAGGCAGGGCCCCTGCAACTTTAACAGTTGTGATGAAGAGGGAATTTCACCAGGAACTAATTGCATACAAATGACACTGGCTGAAATTCCCTTTGCTCTACAACTGTTAAAGTTACATGAGCCCTGACCTGGATTTTATCTGGTCACCCTAGGGGAGCTGGTGGGAAGTGACACATCCCCTTGGCGCACACCCGCTTCTTGGCTCTGGTTCAGGCCTTGCTGGGGATGGTGTGTGTGTGTGTGGATGTTCTGGCCTTGATCCGCTTTGTCCTGGGATCCGGACCGGTGGACACTTTGGCCCTCCTTCGGCCGAGCTTCCCTAACGGCCTTTCCAAGCGCCAGCAGCAAGGACTTGAGTGGCCTCCAGGCCAAAGATGTTGCTAGTGCGCGCCTGACCGCCCCGTTGGAAGCCTTCGCTGCCCGCTGCGTTACCCGGGCGAAAGAATGCTCTTTGGGAGGGGAAGCAGCCGGCCGCCCCCTGAGGCGGGCGAGGGGAGGAGATGGAACAGTGGACAGCAAAAGACAAACTCCTCCCTTCGCCTGCCTTGCACTTGTCACACCGGGGAAAATCGTATTTCCTTACCATGGCTTCTCGGCTCCCGCTTTTGTCCCTCATTAATGCCTCTTTTTGCTGGGTGGGGAAAGAGGAAGTAAACAAAGATTTCCATCAGATGAGTGTTTTATTGCAGGTTCCTTACTGGGCACTCACAGATTTTCGCAGGTCCCACTCACAACCTCATCTGCCTCCCGCAGGCCTCCCACCCCTTCTAGCCTTCTTGCATCACCCCTCCCCCTGGAAGCCCGTATTATTTATAACGATGGAAGTTGCCATTATCTCCTACTGTATGCAAGAGAAGCAACAGATAAAGAGGACCCCTGAATGGGCCACGTGCACTTTTATTTCCTCTTTCCTCTCCTTGAGAGAGGAAGTATGGAGCAACAAAAGTGGAGGCGGAGAAACGATGGTGGGCGTGCGATTTCCCCCCCACACACACACACACATGAGGCCTCATCTACAAGAATTACACCTGGTTAGGCGATTATGCGCATATTCGCAGAAGCGCATTTACGCCTAATACCTCTGTACGAGAGGCGGCGAAGCGCATTACTGGATGACCGAAACGCGATTTAAACTGTTGACATGCGGAGAATCGCTTGTTCACATAGTCAAAATGCGCTTTAACGGCCAGAGCAAAATAAAACTCGCTATTTAACGCGCATTCGATAATGCGCATAATCGGAGAGAAAACGCGCCTCTACGCCCAATTTGCGCTCCGTTCTTGTAGAGGTAAATTTTTAATGCGCCTTGAAAGAGCTTTAAATGCCTCTTGTAGAGGCAGCCTCAAAGACCACGTGGCCCATTCAGCAGGAAATGGTGGCACATTATGGTGGTGGTGTGTTTTAAGATGGATTAAAAGGGATCTATTTTGCAATGGAAAAATGATCAGAAAGCGTGGAGGCAGACATTGACGTGAAAAGGACGCACAAACATCTTAAGTGGGCAGTAGCATGCGTGCAATATAACGCTCGTCTGATGAACCTAGGGTGACCATAGTTTGGAAACCAAAAAGGAGGTCAACATGGCCGGCCCCCAAGGGGGCGTGCCCACCAACATGGCCTTGGTCACATGTCTGATTTCACAGCATACAATTAAGACAAACCTGTTCTACACAATATCTTCATGTTAAAATCACTAAAAGAACAAGTGAGACATTCAATGTATCTGAAATTAACTTTACTCACTCCTACTTTTGTAGCTTTTGCTGTACTTTGAAACTTTTGCTATGCTCTGTGTGATAGTTTCCCCTTCCCTCAGATATGTTTTCTGACTGCAAATCCTTCACTGGATGACCGTAGTCCCAACTTTCCTAACATTTAACACTCTTTCCCCATAACATTTCTCTTATCCATACTCACAGATTCAGCATTGCTACCACTGAACAAATGAAGCAGTTGACAAGTGCAGAAAAATCTAGTACAACAAACTAGCAACCTAGCATTGCAGGAAGAGTATAAAATACGATTACCCTGCAAACATTAGCCATGGAACAAAATGGACTAAAGGCTTGTTGTAGTCACTTCTCACCTCTTAGCTTGTTCCAACTACTGGTTTATTAGTGAGAAACTAATCTAAAAAAGTGTCATTATATCTCTGGTTCATTAGCCATGTAAACAAAACCATGGTCAGTAGCAATACAAAGAAAGGCCAGAACAGACGCCCATTATCACAATGCTAGACAAGGACCTTTCCCTCCTTTTATCCAAGTATATCCTGAATTTACCCTGCCTCAGTGTGTAGAGAATAGAAATCCCAATCAGGGACCCAAATAATAATAATAATAATAATAATAATAATAATTATTATTATTATTATTATTATTTATAACCCGCCTTTCCCTTCGGATCGAGGCGGGGAACACAATGTAAAATACAAAAATTATAAACAGTTAAAAAAAATTTAAAACGAGAAAATGCATCATTAAAACATCTTAAAATTCATCCGGATAGGCCTGACGGAAGAGAGCAGTCTTCATGACTGTCTTAAATTCAAGAAGACTGCTAATTTGTCTAATCTCCTCCAGCCAACCATTCCATAGTCTGGGAGCGATGGAAGAGAAGGTCTTCTGGGTAACACTTGCCAGCCTAGTTCTGGCTGGCTTGAGTACGTTCTTCCCAGAGGACCTAAGTGTGCGGGGCGGATTGTATGGGAGAAGGCGATCCCGCAGGTAGCCTTGGCCCAAACCATGTAGGGCTTTAAAGGTAACAACCAACACTTTATACTTCGCCCGGAAACTGACTGGGAGTCAATGAAGTGATTTTAAAACTGGTGTAATGTGGTCACCCCTAGATGTACCGGTGACCAACCTGGCTGCCATATTTTGAACAAGTTGAAGTTTCCAGACTAGGCACAAAGGTAGCCCTATGTACAGCGCATTGCAGAAGTCAAGCCTCGAAGTTACCAGCTCATGCACTACCGTCTTTAGGTCTTCCAACTCTAGGAAGGGGCGCAGCTGGCGTATCAGCCGAAGCTGATAGTAGGCACTCCTGGCCATCGCATCAATCTGAGCTGTCATCTGGAGCGACGGATCCAGGAGTACCCCCAAGCTGCGAACACAGTCTTTCGGGGGGGGGGGGGTGTAACCCCATCCAGAACTGGTTGACACACCTCCAAACCCAGGTTGGGGCCTTTGACAGCAAGCACCTCCGTCTTGTCTGGATTCAGCTTCAGTTTGTTTTTCCTCATCCAGCCCATTACCGCCTCCAAGCATTCATCCAGAGGAGACACACTATCCTTAGCTGACGATGTTGTCGAAGGCATAGAGAAATATATTTGGGTGTCATCAGCGTATTGATAGCACCCCGCCCCATGCCTCCGGATGATCTCTCCCAGCGGTTTCATGTAAATGTTCAACAGCATTAGGGAAAGGATGGCACCTTGTGGTACACCACATAGCAACTCCTTTTTTGAAGAGCAGCTATCCCTAAGCATCACCATCTGGAACCTGCCCAAGAGATAGGATCGGAACCACTGAAGCACAGTGCCCCTGATTCCCAATTCCCCCAGGCGCTCCAGAAGGATACCATGGTCAATGGTATCGAAAGCCGCTGAGAGGTCCAGAAGTACCAGCAGGGACACACTCCCCCTGTCAATACTCAGGCGTAGATCATCCACTAAGGCGACCAAAGCAGTCTCAACTCCGTATCCTGCCCTGAAGCCGGTTTGAAATGGGTCTAGAAAATCAGTGTCATCCAAGACTGCCTGGAGTTGAAAGCAACCGCTCTCTCGATCACCTTGCCCAAAAATGGAAGATTTGATACTGGCCTGTAGTTATTAAGGTCCAGGGGATCCAGGGAGGGCTTTTTTAGAAGTGACCTTACCACCACCTCTTTTAAACATGATGGAAAGCTCCCCTTCCTGAGAGATGCATTAATGATATGTTGTAAATGTGATCTAACTGCATCTCCTCCCTGGACAACCAGCCAAGAAGGACAGGGATCGAGAGGGCAAGTTGTCCTCCTCACACATCCAAGTACCTTGTCCACATCCTCGGTACTCACCAACTGAAACTGATCAAGTGTAATCATACTCGTGGAGTCGCTGGACACTCCACTGTCAGCCTCTTCTATAACAATGGCATCTAAGTCGTCTCTTATCTGAGAGATTTTATCTGAGAAATGATCGTTAAAGGCATCACAGCGAACTACCGAAGGCTCTAAAATCGGATTCAGGGGAGAAGGTGCCTGGGTTAGACCCCTCACCACCCTGAACAGTTCTGCTGGACGTGAATTCGCAGACGCAATGCGTGCAGAGAAGAAAGCTTTCTTCGCTGCACGTATTGCCACCCCATAGAAACGAAGATGTTCTCTATGTCGTGTCTTGTCCGATATAAGTCGAGTTTTCCGCCATCGGCGCTCCAGTCATCGTCCTTTCTGCTTCAACTCCCTGAAGTCTTCTGTATACCAGGGCGCCCTATTAGAAGTGGGCCGGAGAGGACGTTTGGGGGAGATCGTGTCGATAGCCCTAGTTAGGTCTTGATTCCATCTATTGACCAGGGCTTCTACAGGATCGTCGACGATGCCAGCCATAGAACCCTCCAAGGCTTTCTGGAATCCAGAAGGATCCATCAGCCTTCGAGGGCGGACCATCTTAATAGGTCCACCACCCCTGCAGGAGCGGGTGGTAGCCGTGATACTAACCCTGACCAGAAAATGGTCTGTCCATGACAATTCGGAGGTATTCAATACCTTCGCCCACAGATCCGTCTGTTCGGAACTGAAAACAGCATCGAGGGTGTGACCTGCTGAATGTGTGGGTCCAGAGACCAATTGGAATAGGCCCATGTTTGTCATGGATGCCATGAACTCCCTAGCTCCACCTGACAAACCGGCCTCAAATGGGATGTTGAAATTGCCCAGGACCAAAAGCCTGGGCGAATCCAACACCAGCTCCGAGACCAGTTCCGTGAGCTCGGGCAGGGAGTCTGATAGGCAGTGGGGGGGGGGGGGGCGGTACACTAACAGAATCCCTAGTCTATCCCTGGCCTTCAGACTCAGGTACACACACTCGATGTGATTCAATTCCCGGACAGGATGTCTGGTCAGGTTAAGGTGGTTTTTGTAGACCACAGCTACTCCGCCCCCCTGCCCACTTTCCCTCACCTGCTCACTAACACAGTACCCAGCTGGGAGAGCCTGAGCCCATGTCGGGCCACTGTCATTTCCCAGCCAGGTCTCTGTGAAGCAAGCCAGGTCAGCTTCCTCTTCTTTGAGGAGGTCATAGATTATATTTGTTTTGTTTTTAACCGACCTGGCATTGCATAGGAGTAAGGAACGGTTCTGTGGGTGGCCTGGATCGTTCCCCAAGATCCCCGGGGTAGCAGGGCGACCGGAAGGCAAGATGGGTGTTAAATATCTATCTCTCCTTCCCCTGTAATGGCATTTCGCCCTGCTATCGCCATATCTCCCTCTGCCCCACACAACAGTACTCCCAGACACATTTCAGTCGACTTAAAACTGCCCAAAGAAACTTTAGAAATAACTCTTGTTGATTTCAATGAAGCTTACTCCCAGAGAAATGAATGTAGGATTGCAGCCTCTTCACATCTATTCACCTTACTCTAGCAAGTGCAAGGCCCTCCTGTCAAGGACAACTATGCACTCACAGAACCTGGCCTCCTCGATTATGCAACCAACAGGTGCTTTCCAGAAAGATGCTTTCAGAGCCTAGGAGTTCCAGACACACTCAAACAAGTCAAGCCAAGGCGTGCTATGCTGGGACAGAACAATTCTGGGACAAGACAATACTTTGCAAGCGATCAGACACAACAGCCATACATATAAAAGAAAAACACAACTACCTCATTGACATAGCAATACCTAATGACAAAAACATTGCAGAAAAGGAAGAGGAAAAGAGAGACCCAGCAAAGGTTTTAGGAAATCTTACTCATATTGGCATAGGTTGAGATATTTTGCTGGTCAGAATTTTCATCAGTAGAACTCCAATGGACTTTGATGGAAATGTCTTTAGGACTTTTAACAATTTTACTTTGGGCTTTCAGACTTCAGAAACTTCAGGTGGATGATATAAAATAACTAGCAATTACAGGAGAAGTGAAAAACCCTTCTCCACCCACCCCACCCACCCTGCACATTGGCGCAAGAGCTAATAGTTAGATCCAAAAGATTAGTGAATTAAATGGAAAATTCATTAACAGGTTGACACGGGTTTTGAGAATTAATTGAGAAAATATATAGAAGATACAATATACAATGTGGATCTAGACTCCAGCTCAGCTAGATATGATATTGTGAAGATTAATAAACTGAGGAGGAATATGACTTTTTTTTAAAAAAAAAAACAACCTTAGAACTCTATGTATTTCAGCCTTCCCCACCCGATCCTCTCCAAATGTCTTTGACTGTGACTCCTATCTGGTCATGCTGACTGGGCGTTGGGAGTTTTATCCAACACATCTGGAGAGAACCAGCTTGGAGGAGGATATTGTATTTAACAAGAATCGTCTGTTTTTGTACAGTTACTAAAAGGATAAAACAAATGCTAGCACCAGCAAATATCACATAGATGAAGTAAAAACACCATGGCCAGTAACAATCATCCTCCAATAGAGATGGATAATAAATTATGTATTCATGATGTTTAAAAAGCCCATTGAAATTGCATCCATTTACTTTGCCTTTCACACAGCCATGAGCTACTGTATGTTCAAATGAACTTCTAATATGATACCATTGCACATTTTTATATTCTTTTTTTAAACTTTCATGATTAATTCAAATAAGAAGCAATAAATAAATATTGCTAATAAGTCAATTCATACATCAATATATTTCAATGTTCTCCTCCAACAAAACAATCAAAGAAAAGCAAACGGGTGAGGTAACCAGATAAAGGTACTGCTTTGAAGCCAGATTTCTGTTCCAGCACAACACCTGTTTTCCAGACAGCTAAACCAATTTGCTCAAACCATCTCTAAATGAATTCTTAGAAAATTCATTCAAATTTATTTCCCGTAAATAGGAATATCAACTCCATATCATTCCCCCAACTCTCACATACAAAACTATAGCTCCCCACACACTCTCAACATGCACACAAACACCAAACTCTCTCAGAATCACCCACCACAAAACACACGCACATACATTCATTCATAGACAAATGAACATGCACCCCATCCACCCATCAGATAAATACACTCACACACTGCAAACAAATAAACTCTCTCAGGATCACCCACCCCAGAACACACGCACATACATTCATTCATAGACAAATGAACATGCACCCCATCCACCCATCATATAAATACACTCACACAAACATACCCCTCCCAAGGCTGCTCCTATGCTTGCTTCCCTCCCCCATTTCTCTGGGCAAATTATGGGGATTTTTACATTCACCTTGAAAATATTCTTAGCAGCAGCAAGGGGTTGCAGAGAAGGGGATTAGAAAAGTACAGGATGAGACCTGGGAGAGGAGAGATCCTAACAGGTGGAGGGCAGTTTTGGAAAAATTCTCAGAACCTTGTAACTCCCAGGATAAAACTGTCCTACCTGCTGCTCTGCCTGCTTTTTGTCCTCTGCCTGCACCGTCCAAGAAGAGGCCCAGGATCGTCGAGTGGGAGCCGGAAGGGGTTTGCAGACTGAGTTTTGGTAAGTGTGGATGACCCACCAGGGGCAGGCCTTGGAGGTGCCCCAAATGGGCCTGCCGAGGCCTGCCAAAGCCATTTCCAGATTCCTAGGGGTGATGGCCCCTCTAGGAACCCAGAAATGGCTTCGGAAGGCCTCAGAAGGCCGAAACCGGAAGTGCTTGAAATGGGCCTGCAGAGGCCTGCTGAAGCCATCTCCGGATTCCTAGAGGGCCAACGCCATAGCAACGGCCCTCTAGGAACCCAGAAATGGCTTCGGCAGGCCTCGGAAGACCAAAACCGTAAGTACCCGAAACAGGCTTTTGGGGGGGGGCTAAATTTCCGGATTTGGCCCCCCCAAAACGGGTTTTCCCCCTGGATTTGGATTTGCCCACCTTTTTCCGGGCATGTCCGGACAAATCCAGATGGATGGGCACCCTAGGAACCTCTTCCCACGAGGCATGGTGGGGAAAATGTGCCAGGCTGAATCCCCATTTCTGCCCTGTCCAGAGAGAGAATTCAGGGAAGCCAGTGTCATGAAAGAGGATGAGGTGGCCACACCTTCCATGACTAAGGGAGGGGAGGAGTCTACACAATGTCGTTTTGGCGCCTGTTTATGATAATATGCGCTTTTTCCTATATTCATATTTACATCTAAAAGCGCTAGAAGAGAGCTGTTAAGGCGAATTACGGACATCATAAAATGCACTTTACAATTGTTTATATACAGAGTTTTGCTGCAGATTTGGTTCAGGGGTGTACGGCTGAACGTGGAAAAATTGACAAAAGCACCGCCCTGTCTCCTGATGGTACCTCCCCCAGACTTTCCCACCGTTCATTAACCCCGCCCACCTGACTTTCTCGCAGTTGCCTGTCCAATCACGATCGTGTGTGACTTCACATGTGGGTATGATTTCTAAACATTGGGTGTTCCTACAATTAGAACTTTCTGCTGAGGGCAAAGGAAGAGAGGGCTGTTTACCATGTACTGTCATAACACCTCTCTCCTTTCCCTTACCAACATCAGCTACTGACCACTGACCAGCTGCATTTCCTGGCAGGGTTAAGCAGCCCTTTTATAAAAAGTGTACCTCAGAGTAAATTGTTGTTTGACCCACAGCATATGTCCATTTTGTATGCTCAGGTGTACTGTATACCTAACCATATTTTAAAAAGCAGCATCACCAACACTTCCTCAAAAAAGCAAAGAGTTGGACCTTTATCACACGGGCGGTTTGATCCACACCCACCTCGACTTTGATCCAATTCTTTCACATGACGTCTTCCCCCTCGCTCTGCTCTTGCGCCCTGAGTGCTCCTTTTTTCCTTCCTCTTTTGAAATATCCCTGAACGGGGATTGTCCGTTTTCTCCCCTTCTTCGCAGGCTTAGCTGAGGTATCAGAGCGAAACCGACCATGTGTGATCAAAAGGCTACACTCGCATAGGAAACGGAGGAGGAACCGCATAAGCAAAACAGGTATGTGTGATAAAGGCTTTGGATGCAGGTAGATCCAATGAAATCCATAGGATGTAAGCGTATCATGATTCTGTCCAAAGAGCCCTTAGGGACAGTATCAGAAAACAGGAATTGTTCCTGCTCAATTGGGATACTTTGAATATGTTTCTGGGTTTCTCTTTCCATCATTTGTGCCACTGCCCCAGGGCCTAGGTACCATTTTGGCTAAGGTGAGACCCCATCATTTAATCTTTTGCTTTGTAGCTAAAAACTTTATTTCCCACCATCCAATTGTCTAGTGTTCATTTTTTTCCTTCTGTCTTTCAGTCCTGTAAAAGTTTTTTTTAAAAAATATTACATTTCTATACCATCCAATAGCTGAAGCTTTCTGGATGGCCCAAAAAAAATTAAATCACAAAATACAAATAAAAGTGTCTTTTTGGCCATTAATTCTTGCTGTGTTGAATTTCCGACACTTCCCTCCTTCTAACTCTGAAAGAGTTTTGACGATTGCTGACAGTCATGCATAAAATCAGGATATTTTTCTTGCATTCCTTCCACCAATAGTGTCGCTTTTTCCTGCACATGCACAGACTGTTTGGGCTTTCCTGTGTCTCTCTCTCCCATCCAGCGATTCTCTTTCTTGCTTCAGTGGCCTCCTCCACACGAGACGTTTAATGAGCCTTAGAGGCTCATTATAAATTTTACCTCCACACCAGCGGAGCGCAAAACGGGCGTACAGGCGCGTTATTTCCCCGATAATGCGCATTTTCGAATGCGCGTTAAATAGCGACTTTTATTTTTCTCCGGCCGTTAAAGCGCATTATCGCGGTGTGAACAAGCGATTATGCGCGTTAACGTCTTCTAAAGCGCTTTTTGGACATGAATTAATGCGCTTCGCCGCCTCTCGCCGCCTCCCGTGCAGAGGGATTAGGCGTAAATGCGCCTCCGCGATAATGCGCATAATCCCGGAACCGAGCGCAAAAGCGCATCCTTGTGGAGGGCGCCAGTGACACATATACTAAAATTGGAATGGCAGAGGCCTCCTCCACACGGGGCGTTTAATGAGCCTTGAAGGCTCATTATAAATTTTACCTACACACCAGCGGAGCGCAAAACGGGCGTACAGGCGCGTTATCTCCCCGATAATGCGCATTTTCGAACGCGCGTTAAATAGCGACTTTTATTTTGCTCCGGCCGTTAAAGCGCATTTTCGCTGTGTGAACAAGCGATTATGCGCATTAACTACCTGGAAAGCGCTTTTTGGGCATCTTTTAATGCGCTTCGCCGCTTCTCGCCGCCTCCCGTGCAGAGGGATTGTGAGTAAATGCGCCTCCGCGATAATGCGCATAATCGCGGAACCAGGCGCAAAGGCGCATTCTTGTGGAGGGGGCCAGAGACTGGATTCATGTCTGGCCCCTATACAAGGCTGTCACGCAACAACAAAGCCCAGAGCTCAGTGGTAGAGCACATGCTTTGCATGCAGAAGGGCCCAGATTCCATCATGGGCATCTCCATTTCCAAAAAAGGAACTGGTGCCAATTGATGGGAAAGACCCCTGCCTGATGCCCTCAAGAAAGATGCTGCTAACCAGAGTAGACAATGATGGCCTGGACAAAAAAGCTTCACCCAGCATAAGGCAGCTTGCCATATTCCAGGGCGAACATTAAATTGACAGTGCCAATTTCACGCCCCTCCTTCCCACTTACAAAGTCCATAAAACAACAACAAACAAACCAAAGCCCCTTTCTTTTACGGTGTGCACCCATGTTGCACTGGAGTCACCCCATGAAACTGATTGGTTGGAGATTCAGAAGGATAAGAGGACGTACGACCACAAGATGTGTAGGGGGATTTTACCGGTGGTCTTTTATTTTAAGGGACATCTAATATAGGCTGCAGTACCTTCCATCAGTGCTCCCTAAATTCCCCACTATAGTAGGTGAAAAGGAAGATCTGAAGATAGATACTCAGAATGATTGATTTTACTCAGACTCACAAACTCAATGAAACTGTTATTGCTTTAAAACGTTTATTAAAACAATTTAAGAAAGTGAAAGTGAAACAAACACAAGAACCTCTCCATTCAGCAAAGAAAATTAAAAGAATATACTCACAACTCTGGCAGATTTCTGGAAAACATAGACAAACAAAGACAAACACAAACAAATACAGACAAACACCCCTCCCCGAATGACAATGCTCATATTGGCTTTGTGAAGGAGCTCCTTTCCACAGAGAGACTTCCATTTCTCCCAGGCAACCAAAGAGACACTGAGGCCTACATGTTAGGCTCAGAGCAACATCCTGGATGTCGTGCCAGAGGGAAAGACATCCATGGCCACATCTTGACAGCTTTTGTTCTGCGTCGCGCCGGCGTCAGCAGGCATTGCGACGCAAAATTGTGCTCCTTGCATCTCTGTACACGCAAGGAGCGTGACGATGGGCTGTCCAGCTGCTGCTGCTACGCCTGCCAAGCAGCATTTAAGGTAAGTTTTTATTTAATTTTTTCTGGGGTGGGGAAGTAGGGCGGGTGGTTGGTGGCAGGAAGTGTTTTTAAAATGTTTATTTTATTTTATTTTACTTTAAACGTGGGGTGGGAAAGTAGGACGGGTGGTCAGCAGCAGGAGTTTTTAAAAACTTTTTTATTTCTTTTCCTTTAAACATGGGGTGGGGAAGAAGGGAAGTTTGTTTTATTTTTTATTTATTTTATGGGGAGAAAGGAGGGAGGTCGCTTATGGCTCGCTGGACCACCTCCTTCCCTGCCCAGCCCATGGCAACCAATCAGTGGTCGACATAGACTGGGCAGGCCTCCCCAGAAGTGCCAGGAAAAAAGCGACAGAAGCCGTCATCACTTCGCCGCAAACTAAAAAAGTCGCGCTAAATGCCCAACTTTTTTAGTGCGCAGCAAAGGGCATTTGCCCCTATATGGCTTCACACTGGCAGCTGCGTCATGTAACGCAACTGCTGCCAGTGCGAAGCCATATTGACGGAAACTGTCCGCCTAGAGGCACCCTTTGTCGTCTGTGTTCAGACTGAAATACCCTTCTCAGAGACAAAGACCTCCCTCTTAAAACATATTAATTTATTCTGAAATGGCTAAATCCGTTGGTCCATGTCATAAATTTAGATCATCCTCTTCCCAGAATATTCAGATGAACTTGTTTATGACAATGAAAGGTCAAATACCCTGTTCTTGTGGTTAACTGTCTGATTTACTTCTCTGTTCTCACGGACACGGGGATTTTTTCAACCACATCCTCACTTGTTCTTAACCCTGGACTTTTCACCTAGTTCCCTGAAAAGGAATACATACAGTTGGTATAAGTCACAATTATATGACTAATATCTTTGGGCAATATTGTTGGTACAAGTCCTCATGAGTAACATCCCTGAGCAATTTCAAATCATATTTCCAAATCATTCTTCATCCAGCCTTATCCAAACTAAAGCATCCAACTTTGATACAGTGTTCTATGTGTGTATGCCTACTTGCCCCCTTGCTCCCCCACCCCAGCATTCACTAACCTCTCCCCCATACCCCCCCTGTATCCCTGCATCATAACAATAACAGAAAAGCAGATAATATATCTTCTGCAGATGTCGTGACGGCCACTAACTTGGATGGCTTTAAAATGGGATTAGACAAATTCATGGAAGGCTATCTATGGCTACTAGTCCTGATGACTCTATACTACCTCCAGCATCAGTGGCAGAATGACTACGTATGCCAGTTGCTGGGGAGAATGGGCAAGAGGGTGCTGTTGCACTCATGTTCTTCTTGTGGGTTTCCCAGAGGCAGCTGGTTGACCACTGTGCGAACAGCATGCAGGACTAAATGAACCCTTGGTTTTTCTTACGTTGTTTGTTAGTTTCCACCACAGCAGTGGTTGGTGTTAGGGCTGGTGAAAACAAACATTTTGCGGTTTGCTGACTGAAGGACAAAATGTTTTATATTTAGAAAATCAGACATTCATAAAAAACGAAGACTCCTTCTCTTCCATTGCTCCCAGACTATGGAATGGTCTGCCGGAGGAGATTAGACAAATTAGCAGTCTTCATGAATTTAAGAGAGTCATGAAGACTGCTCTCTTCCGGCAGGCCTATCCGGATGAATTTTAAGATGTTTTAATGATGTATTTTCTCTTGTTTTTAATTTTTTTTAACTGTTTGTGATTCTTGTATTTTACATTGTGTTCCCCGCCTCGTTCCGAAGGGAGAGGCGGGTTATAAATAATAATTATTGTTATTATAATATTATTATTATTAATTCCTCCATGCTCTCACCTGGCCATCAGGGGGTGGGCTTGCCTCAATAAAATGGCTGCTTCTTACAAGACAAAACTCCTTTCTGGGTGGTTGGGAATGTTCATGCCGGGATTCTGTTGGATGGGCAGCGGACAGTGGCCAGGGGGGTGAGAGCCCTTCTTCAGTATCAGGTCTGGCTCAGGAAGGGCCCTGTTGCTCCCTGGTTGCCTCCCGCCTCCTCCTGCTCCTCATGTCTGAAGACGTCTCACTTCATCTGTCACCCATTCTGTTCGCCTGCCCAGCTGTCAAAACAGGGGGTGTCTCTTTCATTTCGGCTCACAAAGTACCGAAGGGGAAAAAAGGGGGCTTTAATGCCTGTGTTTGGACACAAGCAATTATCCCTAATTATTGTTTTTCTTTTGAGCTTGCCCGTCCTGCTGGAGAGCCAGCAGATGAACAGGCCCTAATCCTCCTCAGTCAGTTGATCTTGGTAGGTTTTGCAGGACAAGCTGGCCGAAGGGGCGGGGGGCTTGGTGGCTTTCATCTCAATGTGAGTTTAGGGCTGATTCAAACGCTTTGCGATGGGAGAATTAACCCCAGAGCCAGGACTTTCAATGGCCTCTGATAAGAGATTATACGGGTTGATGGCAAACTTGTCTTGGCAAAATGTTTTCAAAGGCCCCAGAGCTGTTAAATCAAAGTGCTATTGAATTGGGATAGGCCCCTTCCTTTGACCCTCTCTTTTCTCTAGTTCGGTGGTGGGTATAATTACTGGTGGGGTGGCAAAATGCGACTCCTTCAGCCCAATCCACTCACAAATACCACCCTTGCTTAGGGCTGTGAATGAGGAGAAACAACAGCTAGAAAGCCAGAAGAGACAATGTACATTGTTTTAATCAAACATGTAATTACATTCACTAGGAAGCTTCAAATCCAAATCTGTTTCCTTACCATTAGTCCCCCTTCCATTTCCTTGTTTGATATCCTTACATATTGTAGGTGGCGGGCATTGGCCAGAGGCATTTCTAGGCTTGGGAACATAGGGCCCCGGCCCTGAATATATTTCCAGCAGCCCCTGATCTCTTCCACAGAGCCCTGAATTGTCCATTGGTGCCAATGGAAGTCATCCCCGCCAGCCTAGTTTCAGGGACGCATGAGAATTTCATTTTTGCCTGCAAAACATGCCCTGTTTAAGGCCCCAAACAAGATCACAATTGTGAGTATGTCTGCACCGAAAGTGTTTCCAAATTGCTGGTCATGTGCTCAGGTTCGATTTACGCAACTTTCCCAGTTTGATTTTGTGCAAATTTCCCCTGTAGACAGAATCAGCCCCGCTTTAGTCTATGAAGGAATGAGCAGTGATCACCAGCGCAAACAGGAATTGGGCATGAGACGAGTGGCAAGACAGTGTTTGCAGAATCCTGGCAATCTCGAACATTGCCCATCCCTAGGCTAGTTGCCAAGAATGGGGGAAATTTTCACCGGGGGGGGGGGAGTTAACTCTTCCCACATGTTGCAACTCTCCACCCTCAATCTTTCCCTGCATGGCAATTAAGCTTTTTTAAAAAAAATCCATTTCCATTGTTTTGGGATTATCTCAGTCAGCGTGCAAATTAATTGAAGTGTTTATTTTATGAGATGATTTGGATGAGAAATTAGTTGTGAAAACTTTCCAGGTGACAAAATGTACTCGCACTTCATGCAGGGCTCTTAGGAAGGTTGGCACTCTAAGATGTTCATACTATAGTCCATCTTCCTTGGGACCTGCTGATTGCTCTCTCTGACTTCCGATGCCCGTCTTTGCCTCTGAATTTTGCTTCCACACATACCTGCAGTAGTGACAGAATTCTCTTCCCCTAAATTGTCTAGGGATTTCAGAGGGAAAAGAGGGGTTTACTTGCATGGGTGAAAATTGTGGCTTGGTTCACCTGTTCAAGTCATCCAGAATATTATTGTCCTGAGGGCGCTTTTCTTTGATATACCCATGCTGGCTCTCTGCTTATGGTACCTACTGTTATCAGGATTGCACACAAGTTGTAGAGTGGGGGTGAGGGAAGGTCTGTGGGCAGAGGTTTGTTGATCAGGCATCATATTGGGGTGGTTCAGATCTTTTTAATGAGTATTGAGTTTTAATTTAACTATGGGCTGTTTGGGTTTAAAGATGGCAGGTATCATATATCACACATGATGGTGGTGGTGGTGGTGGAAGCCAGAATGACAGCAGAATACATCTAGCACAGAGATGAGCAGCTTGTGTTCCTCCAGATGTTTTGGCCTACAATTCTCATCTGCCATAGCCAACATTTGCCATCAAGACCACATGGTGACTATGACCTTGACATGTAGTGAAGGCTGCCTAGATATCCCCCTCCCCCCAGCAGAGTAGCTGCCAAGCTCAAAATAAGAACCAGGCAGGGAAGAAGTTAGGCAGGAAGTATTTGTTTAGGGAAGAGAATGAGGCAGAGTCTGGAACAGAAATGCTGACTGAGATAGAGAAGTGGGATGGATCCGGGAAATCCAATTTGCTTAATGTCTGCTCTGGCTAAATTGGTTGAAATCATTATTAAAGATAAAATTAGAAAGCATATAGAAGGACAAGCTCTGCTGAAAAATAATCAACATGGCTTCTGCAAAGGTAAGTCCTGTAACACTAACCGCTTAGAGTTATTTGAGAGTGTCAATAAATATGTGGACAGGGGTGGTGTGGTATACATTTTTTTACTTGGGCTTCCAAAAGCCTTGATGGTCCTTTACCAAAGACTCCAGAGCAAATTTAGCAGTCATGGAATAAGAGGAGAGGCCGTCTTATGGATCAGTAACTGGTTAAAGTACAGACAGTAGGGATAAATGATAAATTTTCCCAATGGAAAGATGTAAATAGTGGGGTCCCTCAGGGATCTGAATTGGGACCAATGCTTTTCAACTTGTTCATAAATGATCGGGAATTAGGAGTGAGCAGTGAAGTGGCAAAATTTGTTGATGAAACCAAATTATTTAGGGTGATTAAAACAAAAAGGGATTGTGAGGAGTTCCAAAAGGATCTCCAGGGCATCAAGATGGCAAATGCAGTTCAATGTAAGCAAATCTAAAGTGATGCACATTGGGGCAAAAAAAAATCCCAACTTCAAGTATAAATTGATGGGATGTCAACTAGTGATGACTGACCAAGAAAGAGATCTTGGGGTTGTGGTGGACAGCCTCTTGAAAATATCAATGCAATGGTAATGTTCGGATGACCATCGGGGAAAACAACTCAGTATCGGTTGTTTCCCTGTCCTTGCACCTGCCAGTAACGTGACCGGGATTACCCTAATTACCCATGCCACATCACAGCTTGTCAAGTCATCCAAACCCAGCATGCAGCACGGGCATAGTGCATTTTCACCCACCCTGCAACCCCTACTGCAAGCCATGGGTTGTACGGTGAGTGAAAGTCATTATGCCTGCGTCATGTGCCAGGTTCAAACGACACAGCAACCCATCATGTGGTACAGGTAATTAGGGTAATCCTGGTCATATGACTGACAAGTGGGGTGGGGGGTGGGGGGAAACAGCCAATGCTGCATTATTTCCCCCAGTGATTGTCTGAACCCAATCAGTGTGTGACTGCTGTGGAAAATGCAAATTTCATGTTAGACATAATTAGGATTTAGGAAGAAATTGAGAATGAAACTGCCAATATCATATTCCCCTTATACAAATCTATGGTGCGACCACACTTAGAATACTGTGTGTACAGTTCTTGTCACTGTGTACACATTAAAAAAGATATTGTAGAGCTGGAAAAAGTGCAGAAGAGGGCAACTAAAATGATCAAGGCACTAGAGCAACTTCCCTATGAGGGGAGGTTACAACAGCTGGAATTGTTTAGTTTGGGAAAAAGGTGAATAAGGGGAGATATGATAGAGGTGTACAAAATTATGAATAGTGTGGAGAAAGTGGGTAGGGAGACATTTTTCTCCCTCTCTCATAATACTAGAACCTGGGCTCATCCCATGTAGCTGATTGGTGGGAGATTCAGGACAGATAAAAGGAAGTATTTCTTCACACAACACATAGACCATGTCTACACCTGCCAGATATCCCAGAGTTGTCTCTAGGTCGTCCCTGTGCATCCAAATGACTCACAGGGGATCCTGGGATAAATTGGGGGTGACCTAGAGACAACCCCAGGATAATTGAAACTGGGGATGTCCTGGTTTTTCCACGGTCCCGGGACAACCCCAAGGACTGTGGCTGGTGTGGCGCAGCCTCCTGGGTCCTCAAACAGGCACGGAGCTGCATGGGGTGGCTCCATGCCCATGAGGGGGCAGCAATTTCACCATCCCTGGGATGGTGGTAGGATTGGGTGCGAGGTTTGGTGGTGGCGAGGGTTACTTATCTTTTTCACCACACACAGTTTTTCTTAAAAGGAAATGGCGCCCGTGACGTCCCTCTTCCCTTCCGGGACATTGTGTGACTGTATAGATGCTAGGGGAGGATCGCAGAAGCAGGTAAGTCCATGATTCCCCCTCCCTCTACACCCTTAGGTGTAGATGAGCCCAGTTAAACTATGGAATTCACTACCACAAGATGTAGTGAGGGCCACCAATTTGGATGGCTTTAAAAGGGGGTTGGATAAATTCCTGGAGAAGAAATGGCTACCAGTCATGATGGCTATGTGCTACCTCCCATGTAAGAGGCAGTTAGCCTATGTACACAATGCCCTACTCGTAGGTTTCCTGTGGGCAGCTACTTGGCCACTGTGTAAAAGAATGCTGAACTTAGGGTTACCATACATCCTGGAAAACCGGGAATGTACCGATTTCCAGGTGATTTTGAAATGTCCCGACCGGTCCAGCCAGCTGTAGGAATTCCTACCTCTAAAATGGTGCCTTGAGCCTGTTTAGTGAAGCGGCAGCAGCAGAGAAAACTTGCCACCTTTTCCAGAGCGCTGCCACTCCTCCACAGGCTCAGCTGAGTCACTCACTGTGACTCATCTTATTGTGCCTGCAGCTGGGTAGAAGAGAAAGAACAGCAGGGAAAGACACATGTGCTCTCCTCAGGCTGCCTGAGTTTGGTGAGTTTGCCTGTTTGCAGTCAGAGCTTTGGAGGAAGCTCCGGGCAGAGACGCTGGGCAGAGAAAGAGAGTTCTTTGGGGGTGAGTGAGGGGGGAAGGAGAGGAAAGGAGGGAGAGGAGAAAGAAAAGAAAAGTCCCTCCCAAAAAAAAATTCCTTCAAAAATCCACCTCCTTAGATTTGGGGTGCAAGCCTCAAATCTGTTACTTGGAAGTAAGTTGCAGTGAATGTAAGATGTCTGGTTTTACAATTGTTGATGTTTTAATTTAAAATTGCGCTTTGCAAAAATGTGAAGTAGCTTTCCTGTTATGTGTGTAGAAAAATATTTCTCAATTAAAAAAAAGGAAAAGAAAAACATTACTTTGCAACAAAGCACAAAAGCAAACTTTCTTTTAACTGAATAAGGGTGCTTCTACAAAAGTGATTTAAAGCTTTCAAGTTGCATTAAAAAATTACCTCTACAAGAGCGGAGCGCAAATTGGGGGTTGAGGCACGTTTTCTCTCCGATTATGAGCATTATTGAATGCACGTTAAATAACGAGTTTTAATTCTCCGCGGTCGTTAAAGCGCATTTTGACCATGTAAACCAGAGATTCTCCGCATTTCAGCCACTTTAAAGCGCGTTTCATACTGCCGGTTATGTGCTTCACTGCATGTCGTTTACAGGATTTAGGTGTAAACGCGATTGTGAGAAGATGCGCATAATCGGGCAACCAGGCGCCAAACTGAATCCTTCTAGAGGGGACCTAAAATACAGTAAAGGAGATTTTCATCTGGATTTTAAAAACAAAAAATATACACATAACGGTATGATCCAGCTACTATTAAACACTTTTAGCTACCTAAACATATGCATGTTTAATTAGAAGTAATTTCCACAGAACTCACTGGGACTTACTTCTGAGTAGACACACTGTAAGTCCCATTGTCTGCAGTGGGGCTTGCTTTCAGGACAGGTGAATGTGCTGGGTTGCTCAGACATAAGTCCCACTGTTGTTCAATGGGTCTTACTCCCAGGTAAGCATGCATGGAATTGCAGCCTTAAAACTGCTTAACATTGGTTGGACCATGCCTTAAGTTAAATTTGGTGTGTGTGTGTGTGTGTGTGTGTGGCCTTTTAAATATGTATAGGAAAATCAACGTTGTTGTTGTTGTTATTGTTATTTACAATTCATTTTGATCTCTTCAGTTAGTGGCACCGAACAGTACATATTCTGCTAGAGCCACCACCTGAACGCAAAGTAGATGGCTACTTTGGGGTTAAAAGATATATTTTAATATTAATATCCTTAATATCTTAAGGTAACTACTTGGGTGACTGGGGTGGGAGTAAGTCTCCGTATTGAATTCTCCTCTAGCTTTTGAGAACTACTGGGGAAATGTATTTTAGTGTCATTTTTTGTTTGATGGCTTAAACTGTTCTTTGCCTATTATTTATTTGCAAATACTTTACGCTGCAGTCCTATACATACTTATCTGGGAATAAGTCCTATTTAACTCAATAGGATTTATTTCTGAGTATACACACACAGGATTGCTGCTGTTAGCTTTCTATCTTTCCCTAGACTTTTACATATTGCTCAGCTTTTTAAAAAATTCTAGCCAAACAAAAAATTTGTCCCGGTTTTGTGGATTTAGAATATGGCAACCCTAGCTGGACTAGATGGATCCTCTTCTTAGGTTCTTATGGAGGGAGGCAATAGAAAGGAGCCAAAGGTGGAGGAGGAGAAGGGCTAGAAACTCTGAGTAGAGAAGCAAGTCTTGAACTGGAAATTCAGGCCCTTTCCACACCATGGGGCGGAGAGGGCGGGAAGTGGGGAAATCCGGAAGTGCTTACTTCCAGGTTTGACGCGATGAGGCTGCACCAGAAAGTGATAGCCCAGGTTCCTGTGCAAATGTAAGTACCCTAAAAAAAAAAAAAACCCTCCCGCGTGATCCAGCCCCCATTCCCCCCACCATCCTGGGGATGACGATTTCGCTGTCCCCCCCTCCTGATGGACTCGGAGCCGCGCGGTGCAACTCTGTGGCCATCAGTGCAGCCGCCCATCTCGCTGCCCTCCCTGGAGCAGGGAATGAACCGGGATAATAGCGTTCCCTGAACTCCTGGGAAAATGGAGGGCTGGCCCCTGCCTGCTTGCGGGATGCTCTGTGCGTCATGTGGACTCTCCGCGAGCAGGCAGGGGCAGCCCTGGGAAAAATGGCTGGTGTGGAAAGGGCCTCAGAATAGCAACAGTGTGATCTGCTAAGCAAAGAGAAAACATCAGGCTCTTCTTACACTTGGTCTAATCACTGTGATTATCTTTGGAAGTCTACCTCCACCTCCACCATCTAAGATGAGGAGAGTGGTGATTGGGGAGATTGCCTTCTTAGTAGTGGCACCCTAATTATGGAATTCTATTTCCATGGAGGATCACTTTGCTGTCATTTAGGCACCAGGCAAAACCGTTTTTATTTTCCTAGGTGTTCAATTTAGGAGAGGTATTTATTGTTGCCAGTTTTATTCACTGTATTTATCTGTACTGCTGTGTTGTGTTGTATTGTAATATTTTATTATTTTGTTAGCTATCATGATAATAATTTATAATGAAGGGCAGCATACAAATGTAACAAACAAATAAACCTGAATTATTTCAAAGTTAAGCATCTGGATTGATTTATGCCTCTGAACTTAAAAAACAACCAAAAATGCTGGAGTGCTAGCAGAATGAACGGGACCTAGAAACTTGCAACTCTACTCAGATGTGCAGCTGATGCTTCTCTGGTTTCTCCCACTGGTGCTATGTCTGTTGGTATGTGGTCTACAATTGATGAGTTTCTGATGTTCAAATTATCTCTCTTAAATTACTTCCGCTGCTTCTCAGTTCTTACTGCCAGTGAGCTCATGATCCACACGAAAGAAGAAGAAGAAGAAGAAGAAGAAGAAGAAGAAGAAGAAGAAGAAGAAGAAAGCCCTGTTCAAATATGCTTCTCTGTCAAGGCAGCATAAGCTCTCTGGAAATAGTGCCATGAGCCCCCCAATAAACAGGAAACCTCAGATGCGCCCAGATATTAGGGCAATTTGCTAATAAGCACACACACAGAGAGAGAAAATAACACAAATGCATCTATCAATAAATAAGAATGCAGCATGAACATACCTTCTGGAATCAGAATTTTAATCAATTGCATTAGCAATAGGCCATCATTAGCCATTTTAATAAACTGTATTAGCCATAGCAAAGCTGTCATTCATAGTGTAAATTAAAACTAGTATGAATGCATCAACTGTAGATCTGTACTGAACAGGTTATACATAAATACATGTATGCATAGCAAATTATTTGCCTTCTCTTCATCTGCCCTACAGCTATTGACCTTCTTCTTGGAGATTCACCAAAGTCAGAAAGTGAACACGTTCCAGAAATGCCATAAGATATTTCAGATTTGGGATGGTTCTAATGGCTGGGCTCAATAGGGAAGATTTTCTCCTGAAAAAAATTACTGATTTTAAGTATTGTTCCTTACCCTTTAAACTGGGGTGTGTTAAAATGCCACAAAACAGGGCCAGATGTTGTGTGAATTATGAGAAAGAAGTTTGTTTCAACCTTAGTGGAAAAATTAATCTTTCCTGAAGTATATGTAAAGAATTTGGGGAAGGAGCTCTCCAAAGTGTTCTGAGACAGAGAGACTGACAGATGTATCCTTACAGAAGCACAGAGCAATTATATCAGTTTCTAAAATAGCGTCATTGTATAAGAATTTCCCTTTCACTCCTTTTGTTCTCTCTTGTTATTTTAAGGATCTGCAGAGACTTAAAGGTATGATGGCCTTTACTAAGGCTCAGTTAAATCTGACACCTTCAGCTGTGTTTGAAGGAAGATACAGGAGTAGGTGGTATTCTGAGTGTACCTGTCGTGGCTTAAAACAATGAACCAAGGGAACAATATTTCAGTCAGGTTTTGGGGAGGTCTGTCCATGAGACTATAATGTATTTGATTTGTGGGCAAGATCCATATCTCACTGCAAAGGGTGCATGTTTTCTATCTACAGTAATTAGAAAAAAAATCTTAAAGGGGAATGCTGTGTCCTCTCAGGGAAACCCAGAACTTAAAGATTATATATAATTTTATTTAGGTTTATGTAAATTTTTACTTATTTTACCTAACGATCCAAAATGTTAAGTTTATTTGGTATGCTCTAGGTTTGTGTTAACTTTATGTAAATATGTTATCTTTGCATTGCTATCTAGTATCTTTTGTTAAATGTTTGTTTTGTGATGGTCTGACGACTATATACAAATAAACAAATTTGAATCTGAGTCATTACCGCTCTCCATATGATTCTAACAGGAGATGTTTTGAAACATGCATGAGCTGAATTAAGAAAAAAGGCTGGTCTAAGGGCCCTGTTCCAGAAGGACTCAAATGTGTGTGTGTGTGTATGCAAACACACACACACACACAGACACACACTATGATAAAGGAATAGAGTATGATTCCATTTTGCAATCTCAATTTCTATATTCAGAACTAAATCAGTGCCCCAGTTCTCTGAGTGGTGAGAATTTCTAGGAGTAGCAGCAAATCCCAGGGGGTTGGAATGAGGTCCCTGGAAACTTGCCAGCATTTGGTAATATTTCATTAATTTATAAAGATACAAGCTGACCATAGCCAAGGTCTAGAATAATTTATTTATTTATTTTATTACATTTGTATACCGCCCCATAGCCAAAGCTCTCTGGGCGGTTCACATCAGATTAAAACAAGTAAAAAGAATATACAAAATTTAAACAGCAAAAACATACAATATACAAACACATTTAAAACCACTATAATAACTTTAAAAAGCTATAAGCCTAAAAACAAAACAAACCCAGGCTCATCATTCCAGCAAACCTCCCCCCCCCCCCAAAGCTCACTGTTCCCACATCAGATGCAAAGGCAGTACTTTTTTTGGCTGGGGCACCCCGTTTCTGGAATGGCCTTTCTAGAGAGGGTCCCCAGCACCATCCTTATTGCTTTTTCGGCATTCGGTGAGGATCTTTCTGCTCACCCAGGCCTTTGAAAGAATTTACACAGTCTGGATGACATATAATGTGGGCTTTTCATTTATAAAGCCTGTGTTTTTAAGAACATAAAAAGTGCTAAGGGTCCATCTAGTCCAGCACTCTGTTCTACGGTGACCATATGAAAAGGAGGACAGTGCTCCTGTATCTTTAACAGTTGCGTAGAAAAGGGAATTTCAGCAGGTGTTATTTGTATGCATGCAGAACCTGGTGAAATTCCTTCTTCATCACAACAGTTAAAGCTGCAAGAGCTATACTAGAGTGACCAGATACAAAAGAATGCAGGGCTCCTACAGCTTTAACTGTTGTGATAAAGAGGACATTTCACCAGGTGCTGCACACATATAAATGATACCTGCTGAATTTCCCTTTTCTATGTAACTGTTAAAGGTACAGGTGCCCTGTCCTCCTTTTCATACGGTCACCTTACTCTGTTCATACAGTGGCCAACCATCTGTTGGCCAGGGACCAACAAAGCAGGACACTTTGCAACAACATCCTCCCACCCATGTTCCCCAGCAACTGGTGCATATTGGCTTACTGCCTTGGATGCTGGAGGTAGCACATAGCCATCAGGGCTAGTAACCATTGATGGCCTTCTCCAGGAATTTATCCAACCCGCTTTTAAAGCCATGCAAATTGGTGGCCATCATTACATTTTGTGGTAATGAATTCTGTAGTTTACTTATGCACCGTGTGAAGAAGTACTTCCTTTTATTTGTCCTGAATCTCCCACCAATCAGCTTCATGAGATGATCCTGGGTTCTAATATTATGGGAGGAGAAAAATGTCTCCCTATCCACATTCTCCACACCATGCATAATTTTGTACACCTCTATTAAATTTGGGGTTGCTTTGAGTTTTGTTTCTTGTTGTACTTTACGTTGCTTTTGATTGCAGAATTTTATGTTTCATTTTGCATTCAAGTTGTTTTTGTGATTATTTATTGTAAACCGCTCGGAGAACTTTTTGTTAGGGAGGCATACAAAGGTTACCATGCACACGTGAAAGTTCCAGTGGGCACATGGTGTGCAGTTATCTAGATTACAGTCGTAATGTTTAACTATTAAACTGGATATCTCTGGATATAGCTGGAGATCTCTCTGGATTTACATTTGCTATTACTGGTGGTATAATACCATATCTCTGAGTTAACATTTACTAAAGGCGATGAGAAAACTATTGCAGCACAGTCATTACTGAAGATATATCAGCTTCATTTGAGATTTTATTGTATTGTCTGTGATCTTCATTAATACTGAAAGGAAATAGTCACCTCTTTATACCGTGTCATCCATTGTGAATTATTTCTTTTCAAATTTACTAAGAGAGCATTCCTATGCACATTTAGAAGGGGGGAAAAGGGCTATAAAAAAGGGCAGGGCTCCTGCAGCTCTGTGATGAAGAGGGAATTTCACCAGGTGCTGCATGCAGACAAATGACACCTGCTGAAGTTGCCCTTTCTATACAACTGTTAAAAGATACAGGAGCCCTGTCCTCCTTTTCATATGGTCACCCTACCATCATGACTTGTAATCAGGATGGTAAAATTGATTTCATCAGTTTCAATTGAAGCTTGGATACAAGGGCATCGTTAGGCCTGGGCCCATGGGCCTGAGCCCCAAATTTATTTCTCAGCAGCCCCCAGATTGATTCCCCAGAGCCATTGATTCCCCCTCAGCTTAATTGCTTTGCAGGGGGTGATTTTCAAGAGGGATTTCTGCTGGGGAATTAAGAGTTAACTCTCCTGTTCCCACATGCTGCATCCTGCCCTTCCCCCACCAAATTTTACTCTGCATAGTAATTAAGCTGGGGGGGACTTTTTCTATTGGTTTGGGATGATCTGAGTCAGGGTGCAAATTGAAGAATTTATTTTATTTGAGTTATTTGGATGAGAAATGAATTGGCTAGTTTTGTCACCTGTGAAATATAAATAAATCTGAGTCATTATTTCTACATTTGCATATATAGATGTAAATCAGCACATGCAAATGTTATGAACATTTGTGTCCCAAGGGTTGGGCCCCAAATTTCTTAAGTGCCTAGTAATGCCCCGGCTTGGGTGTGACAAGGGGATCCATTTTACATTAGTAGTTGTGAATAAAGAAACAGTATTTTTAGTAGTTATTCGGGATTAAAAAACATAGAGCTGAAGAGCGTGCGTGGTTTTATGTATGTGGCAATTGTGAAGTTATTTAGGAACGTGTCTAGAGATTAGTCTGTGCTGTAATCAGAACAGCAATGTGAGATATATATATATATATATATATATATATATATACACATCACATGAACTTCTGTAGCAGGTCAAACCAGCCAGCCATCTTGTCTAGTCCATCTTTGATACAAGAGTTAGACAGTTAAAATGAAACTGATTCTATTCATGGTATTAACCCCTGGGATAGACCTGGAAATATATGACCAGCAGATCACACCAGCCAAATAAAGAAATAGCTGAACAGTAGCTGAGAGTGAAGTAGAATTTCTCACGTGCTAGAAGGAACTAGGTGAAACCTACTTCTTGGTTGTCCCATAGTTTAAGATTGTCAGGAAGGAGAGTCCTTGGAGGTGACTTCAAATCTTATATATTTCCTATATTTTTGTGGAAGCAAAAGGACATACATACCTAGACAAAACGACAGATGTAGCAAGACAAAAGGATAGATGTACCTGTACAAATAGCCACTGAAAAACTCTCCACTCTATTTATGGGAGGAGAAATTTCCTAAAGTATTGCGGTATTGATATTTGCTGACACTGAAAGTGACAGCAGCAGCAACTTGGTTTGCAGCCGGGCCACCATTTTGCTTCCTCCACAATGTCCTGGACCAAGTGTTGTTCTGGTGCAGTGAGGGGGAGGGGGAAGGGAAATAGCTCCCCCTCCCCCAATGGTGGAGAACAATCAGAGAAAAATTTGCAAAGCAGCATGCCTTCTTCTAGGGAGGAGTGAAAAAAGGGAACTCTCATCTTTTTCCTCAGAAAAATGTTTTCTGAGAAATTTTTGTTCAGCTGTAACATATACCGCATGTGCCTCTGTTGATGTTACATTGAAAGCTGCCATTAGTGCGACAAGTTGTCTGCCAAAATATGAGTCTAGAACATAAAGACATGAGACACTTATTTGTGACTTTCCCACATCGATATACCAATGAAGTGTGACCCTCAAATAAGGTTGCTGAGGGAACTGAGAACTTTCAGCAAAACCTTGTATTTTGTTTTTCCCATGGCTGACGAAAAGGTGATGATGGCAAAACAGGGCTCAAACTTTTGAAGGCCTGTGATCAGTGGCTGATAAAATAAACATGAGAACTGAACTATGGTTCTTTTTTAAATTACATGCCTGGAGACCACTGGAAGCAAATACAGAGTTCTCTATTGCCTTGGGACTCTTCTGCTTCCACAGCATTGCACAACTGACTCAGCCAGATGAGATGGCCTGAAGATGTCAGAGGCATGACATGCCTCTCAATAGCTGGTGACAGCATCTGCGCAAATGTGTTTCACATTTGAGGTTGCCATCAAGTCTGAGGAGTAGGTGGGTTTCCTGCTTCCTAGGCTGCCAGACTGCATTTGGGTGGCCTCCAGAGAATGTGTTTTGTGTAGTTGTGGGGTCGGTAGTGCTGAGAAACACTCAGGAAATACTCAAACAATGTGACTTGAATTGGGTCAGTAGCTGGAAAGGTAGGTCTACTGGCAGTAGTATGGTGGAGCCAGCACTCACAGGGACATGGCACCAGCACTTATTTATTAGCAGGGATGCTGATGTCATCCGCCAGCCCCTGCAATTTGTGCAAATTGCAGAACCCTCCCCCTCCTACCCCAAAGCAAAAATCCTGGAATATCCACACTGACCCATGTTGCTGCAGATCCAGTTGGGTGCTGCAGTTGGAAATGAAATGAAGTCTGACGGGGGGCAGGACTAGGAAAACTTGTCCACCTCCCCAAATGGAGTTCTCCAACATCCCTAATTTGGTTACCCGGAAGTTCCATATGTTATCCACAGCTGGGTGATGCATATGAGCTGAAGCCCTACTGGAGAGCTCATGGTCACCAGTTCAAGGCTGAGCATTTCATCTTGGCTGCCACAGCTTGAAAGCATTGCCCATAAATGGAGCGGCCCACTTGGCAAGTGGCCTACAATTATTCCACGCATGAATGTGGACTGCCATGGCCCAAAACAGGATTGTTTGTTTTGCATCCTCCACAAGGTCCGTAACATTTCAATCAGCTCCCAGTTTACTGACTCTTCTTGTCATCGTGTTTGAACAAAATCTTTATAATATAGCTCCATCTGTTTCTGCTTTGCTGCTCTGCTTAAGAGTCCTTATCTACAGTGTAGTGGTAAATTTTGAAGTGCAGGCATTCAGCATGACAGCCCCAGTAGACACGTTCACAAGGAGAGTCTAAAAAATACAAGCAGCTGGGTTGATCTACATCTATAACACATTGTTGCTGGGAAAATCTGTTTCCCCCAGCTATTGTGACAGTTGTAGCTAAGCTCAGAAGGAACCCGGAAGTCTGAGGTGGGTAGCAGATGACATCATAGTTCCTGCTAATAAAGATGTCATTGTTCTTTACCCCTGTGAGCCCTGGCTTCACTACACCACTGTTTATGTATCTTTCTCTTTTCAAACTACACTGATGTTTTTCCTATATTCAGTTCTCATTGCCTTCTTCAACTGTTCTTAGACTCTACTGCCTTTTCTTTATTATTTCCTTGTATTATAATTCTTCCACATCAGCCTTACCCAAACAGATGCCCTCCAGTTGTGTTGGACTCAGGGACATTGCTAAGTATTTAAAAGATTCAGGTCTGAGACCCACGGGACACACACACACACACCCTGCACATGGCAATTTATATCTATATATGCAAATATAGAAATAATTACTAGGATTTATTTAAATTTCACAAGAGGCAAGGCCAATTAATTTCTCATCCAAATAATTTTAAATACAATATTCTTCCATCAATTTGCCCCTTGACTCAAAGTTGTGTTCTAAGCTTGATTGCTAGGCAGAGGAAAACATTTTGGGTGGAGGGGGTGGTTGCAACATGTGAGAATCCCTGTTGAAAATAGTTCCCTGCGTGGCAATTAAGCTGAGGGGCGGGGGGGGGGGGACTCCCATTGGCACAAATGGATACTTAGGCATCTGGGGAATAGTTCCAGGCCCTGGGAAATAGCTTTGGACCCAGGCCTAGCAACGCTCCTGGTTGGATTACAAGTCCCATATTTTCAGCAAGGATGGCCAATGGTTGGGTCAACTCAGAGTCCCTCCCCAGCATTCTCAGCCAATTGTCTCATTTGACAAGAGAATAGAGCATTATGAACGGACTTTATTTTCAGTAGCCAAGCAGTAGCACACATCTGTGCTGGTCTGGGTTTGGTTGCAAGTGTGTGTGTGTGTGTGTGTGTGTGTGGTTTTTTTGCAAACTTTGGTTGTCATTTGCACAAATTCTTCCTAATCTTCCATTTACCAGATATTGATACTGCCTGCAAACATTTTACCTGCTTGTTTTATTGCTAGAGGAAACATAAACTGTGCATTAGGTTCAGACTGTTGTTGTTTTAACATGTAAAGAAAGTCAGTTTCATTTTGCCTCATTGGAGGAACTCATCTTGCCGCACTCAAAATAGTGGGTTTGCCCATAAGCCTTTGCTGGGGTGTGATGAGGGCATCTCACATGTCAGCTTATTTAGTGTCACACAATGAGATTTTTTATGTCCTCAGATAGCCGAAAACACCAGGAGCCTTTTACAAATGAAATCATGTGGCATTTCATCATATCAGATGCATTAGGATTCCGTGGCTGGGAAAACACACACACACATCCATAAAACAGAGATTTGCTCAGTTCATGAGCAAATTTCAAATGGGCAGATATGCTGATTTGATTTTTATCTAGAAAACCAATTTTGCCCTTCATTTTTCTTAAGAGTCCGTTTACAATGGTTTTTGAGAAGTAGGTGTTATGGCATTGCAGGCTGCAAAATCTAGGCTGGCAGTTGAAATATAACTCTCCTTTATCAGAATATGTATAGATAAACAATGTAATTGTAAAGTCACCTTTTACTAAATTTTGGAGGAACAGACATGATATATAGACACTAATTGTTTTGCATTATTGTGATTTCTTAGTATATGAATTTGATAGAGTGATTTGGAGAACTTCAAATATTATCTGTATACTACTGAATATATAGCTGTAAATCAAAATATTTATAATGAGTTGGATCCAGACTAAGTTGGTCATCCTTTCAATCTCATGGGAGAATCATGGAATCAATGGGACAAGTTAGTCATAACTAATTCAAGACTAAAGCATGACTCTGAGCCTATCTACACACGCAGGATATAACACTTTGAAAACATTTTGAAAACGTTTTGAAAAATGTATATGGAATGTGTCCTGGGCCCCACTACTGTTATAAACCGTTTTAAACCATTTTAAATCGTTTTAAAACAGTAGTGTAGATAGGCTCTAAGTTAGAGTGCAATTCTGTACATGTCTACGCAGAAGTAAGCCCCACTGAATTCAATAGCTCTTACTCCCAAATAAGTGTATAGCAGGGGTGCAGAATCTCTGACCCTCCTGCAGTTCCAATCCGGCCCGCTGAACAGAGCCAGCATCAAGGGTAGGCATTGTTGAGCATCTGCCAAGGGCCCACACCCTAGTAGGGGCCCACTGACAAGAGCCCCTTGGGCTTGCTCCTCTTCTTCATCATGTTAACCCCGACTGGTTCACCTGCCTGTTGCTCTGGCCTACATGATAGCAAGAAGGAGGTGGTGGTAAGGAGGAGGCACAGTAGATGCTGCTGCCGACTTGCTCACTGGCTCTCTGCCTGTCAAGTGATGGTAGCAGTGATGAGGAAGAGTGACAGCAGCTGGTGAGAAAGGGAAGAGGCCCACTGAGGGGGTCTTGCCCAAGGAGCTGGCACTGCATCTAGGGTTCCCCAGAGGCCCGCACCCCCTTTTCTCCCCCCTCCACTGAAAGTTTGATGGTTACTTTAGGTTTTGTGCAGTTTCCCCCTGTTTTCGGGGGTTGAAATGCTTCTGCTGAGGCTTAGTCAGAGCATTGTGCTAAAATATGCTGGCATTTTTGGTAATCTGGACCCTCCAAAATGGAATTTGGCCCTTGGGTGAAAGAAGTTCAACCCTCCTGGTGTATAGGATTGCAGCCTAAGTCTGGCTTGATCTGAATGTTTTGTGGTATTTTTAATGTATGATCTTATATATGAGATGATAAATAAATATTGTATACTTATTTTTTTAAGTAAAGCCATTTTATTGTTGATTTTTTTTGAGGGGGGAACTTTACAATACAAACATGGGGTGGGGGTGGGGCGTAGATTTGACCATGACCTTTCCTTTCCCTTGTTAACAAACACTAGATGCATTTATTCTGTGCATTGAGCAACGCCTTTGTGTTTTCAGAGCTGTCCTGGAAATAAAGGCTGAAATGCTCAGCGTTCCATGAGCTTCTTTCCATGCTTTCTAAATGACCTCTGGTGTCGCCTGGGTCATTACTCGCAATATACGAATGCATCCAACAAATAATTTCATAGCCCGGCTGTTCCAGAGCTTCCTGAGTTCTAGCACACTTGATTACTTCAGCGCTTGGTGGTTGGCATATAAATAAGCTGCATTGCTTCAGATCTTCAAAATCTTAAGTGAAAATGGAGGGACCTTGATCACTTGCTCTCTCTTTGTAAAAAGAGAACAGAATGGTATCCTTAGGCCAGAGTCTTTCCCCCAAGGTATTTGGAATTTGCATTTGATCTGCCTTCCTCCTGCTGTGGATTGGGGAACAATCATTTTGAATGACTAAGGAAGAATATTTCAGCTGGCTAAAAGGTGTAGAGATACTTTTATGAGACTAGAATACAATAAACCTCATTTACAGCAAAATCATATCTGCGTCTATTCAGAAGTAATTCCCATTGAATTCAATAGAGCTTGGTCCCAGGTCATTGTGGATAGGATTTCAGTTTTCTTATTTTGGGCAGTATCCAAGGCTATCCCAGGTCCTCCACTTTGTGACTGGGTTCAAACAGCATGACAACCCACACTCAAGGTTGAATATGGTTGAGTTTGGGTTGTCGCTGAACCATGGGTTGTTGCTGAAACATGGGTTCTTATGGGGTTTTTTTTCTTTTCAAAACAGTTCACAAATGACAAAAGACAATTTTTCACTGACTAAAAATGGAAGCAATTAAAATCTACCAATACATGATCAGTAACCATAAAAATATATAACACAGCAACATTCTAATCAAACATCTTTAAAAGCAGCAGATCACTGCACATTCAAAGCCCTTTTAAAGTAGTTGGTTTTTCTAAATCTAACTGAATGTGGGAAGAGGGTGAACTTGAGGAATGCTCCTTGGGAGGGCATGACAAAGCTTGGGTGCCACCATCGAGCAGGTCTTGTCTCTTCTACCCTCCTCTGTCTGAGTCTGTCCATCCCTTTCTCCCTTCCTCACTCAAACTGACTTATCTTCAGCCCCTTCCCCAATATTCTGTGCCTGTCCTTTCATTGGCTCAGCACTCTGCGAGCTCACAGGAAGAAATACATACCGACACACTTTGTGTCACATTACAGTACATGCAAAGTGTGGTGTATATACATTAACCTCCCCTTTGCCTCATCCCTCTCCCTTCCCCCTTCTCAAGTTGCCCAAAGCTTGAACTTTAAACTTTTTCAAAGTTTCAAAATTTCTGCATATCTACATTGATCAAGCTTCAGTTTGTGTCTTGTTTTTTAAAGAGCAAAATCTGTCTGGTAGATCTCTAGTAATAAGCCTTACACTACCGTTTTCATATATACGATTACTATTAATGCCTGAAATCTGGTGAATGTTAGGGTGACCATATGAAAAGGAGGACAGGACTCCGGTATCTTTAACAATTGCATAGAAAAAGGAATTTCAGGAGGTGTCATTTGTATGCATGCAGCCCTCTTTATTACAACAGTTAAAGTTGCAGGAGCCCTGCCTTCTTCTGGATCTGGTCACTCTAGTATAGGGAATAATAGGACTGACTTAACTTACATGTCTATTGTAAGGATAACAACTAGATGATGCCTATGAGATTCTTTAAACACTTGAAAATGCTATACAAATATCAAGTTTAGATGAATGAAAGAGAATGGGAGTCAGGCATATTTTCCACATTTTGAGCTTTTCTACATGAGGCTGTTAATCTGCTGCATCAGACTTTTGGTTTTATTGCAGAATTGCGATATGAGCACTACACGAGGAATGTTTCCTTTCCTAATTTTATACAGCATAACTTCTATGTGGCACTGTGGTATAGGGGAATAGTGCAAATAAACAGGAGGAAATCACTATTTCTTTCGCTTTCACAACTAATACTGCATTTCCCTTGCTCTAAACAAACCTCGTAGAAAGTGCTGTTTACAAACAGAAGTGAAACTGGAAGGCCATGACATCATCTGAAGAACTTGTAGACAACCATGAGTAGTGAATGACAAGCGTGCAACAAATGCCTTGTGTAGAAAAGCTCTCGATGCTTCCCAAATATTGCAGCAGCAGTTTTTTTTGCATGAAGTCAGTATTTCCAGGGTCTTCTGACTGACTCAATTATGTCTCCCGGGTGGAAAGTCTTCCAGCCTGGAGAATGCACAGCATCGTCCCTTCCGAAAAGACCACACTGGAAGCCCACCCCAAATCTGTTGTCTGATCTAGCCCGAAGGGACAATCCTTCTTGCTGTAAGTGCTACAGCAACAAGAGCCAAGCAGCTTCTCTTCAGTGGAATGACTCCCATGCAGCGTGTTGTGGAATAGATTGTACACTTAATCAAAGACACATTTTTGTAACCTCAAGTTATAACCAACACATGGTAAAAGATCATTATTTTAAGACGTTCAGGCTGAACCGGTTTGACAGTGGGAGGCGAATCTCTCAGAATCTGGCAACATTTTTCATGTGCTGGTTGACTTTAACAAGTGTAGAAAAGAAATAAACTCAGACTGCAAAATGTGGAGTTATGTCAATGCTGTAAGGAACCCCCAGAGGCTGTCCAGGTGCCCTTTTTCAAAATTTATACCCCCAAGCTCAAAGGAGAGTTGATTTATATGCTGAAGATGGAGTTTATTTTGCTCCTCCCCAAATCCTCCTTAATCACCCCTGTCTCAGATGAGCTGTGGAGCCCTGATAAATACTATGGGAGATCAGAGGAACCCCTCCCCCGCTTCTCCCTTATGTCATGCCACACTAAGGACAACTTTTATGTTACGTTATTAGTTGGGACTTGTATTTTTCATGTTGAAACCTTAGCTATGAGTTGTTTCTTTACTTGTTTCATTTAAATATTTATAAGTTGCCTTTCTGGACCAAATCAACCTATCTGGCCAACAGAATGCAAACACAAAAATAAAAATATAGTAATATAATATTATAATAAATCAATACATAAAAATATAGTTTGGCCATGCTAAAGAACATTTTCGGACCTACAGAATAAAAACATCAGATGTGAAGCCCGGGCATGTTCATATGGGTACAGGCAGTCCTTCAAATAACCTGGCCCCAAACCATTTAGGGCTTTAAAGGACAACACCCGCACTTCTAATAGGGCCCAGAAATGCATTGGTTACCAACGCAAATGATTCATAATCGGTCAAATAACTGTGAACCTTGTCCTTCAGTGGAATTGCAACCCCATCCAGAACTGGTTGTAACTCTCTAAGAGCTACATCACACCAACAATTTAGTGCACTCTCGCCATGCCTGGTGTGCGGATTTGCAGCACGGTACTCACATGATGCTGTGCCTGTCCTGCTGACACTCCGCCTCTTCCCCAGCCTTTCCTAGAATGCTAAAAGTCTGGATTATTTTCCCTAAGTGCATTTAATGCACCCTAAACCTCCATTTAGTTTTACAGGAACTGGGGGCTTGAATGGATTGCATCAGGTCCTGGCAGGGAAAAGCAATCTCTCCCAGCAGCAGCTCCAAGCCTCAATATAAAACCCAAACCTTGCATCCCAGGCTCAAAAGCCTTTTTAAAAATCATACAACACCTGAATCTCTGCAGAGACAGGATTGTACTCCCTCGATGCCCTCTTCCCATTTTTGCCCGGCAGAAAGGCGGTCTGGTTGAAGTACTCATCTGCCAGGACCTGACTGGAGGGAGAAGGGGAAGGGTGGAGTGGAGTGGAGTGGAAGAGCAAAGAAGTGAAGGAGTAAAAGAGCAGCTCTTCAGGTGAAAGGGATCATAAGCTTGATCTGCTGTTAAAAAAATGTGTGTGTGGGGGGGGGGAATTAGGTGTGATGGAGGTCTAAGCAGATTAGCAGTTTCCCTATCCACAGCGCCTCCATTTTAGGAACATAAGATGCTGCCTTATACTGAGTCTGATCATTGGTCCATCCAGCCCAGTACTGTCAACACTGACTGGCTGTGGCTCTCCAGGATTTCAGGTGGGCGTTTTTCCTGCTCTGCGTGAAGAAACAGGGATTGACCCAGGGACCTTTGGCATGCAAGGCGGGTGCTCTACCACTGAGCCAGAACTCCTCCCTGGAATCTTCCATTCCAAGCATTGTATGTCAATCCAAATTAGACTGAGCAAACCTGATTGGCTGCAGCTCCCTGGCCTGTGTAGTGTGCCCATATGGGGAAATGTACAGTTGCCTGATATACCATGTGAAAGCTCTCTGACTTCGGGGGTCCTGCCAAGAACATCCTAGAAGATGGCAAGAAATGTCCAAGCCCCTTCTTTGGATACATTCTCTATATAGGTGGGTGTGGAGGGGTGGTGGTGGGGGGGGGGGAATGATGTTTAATTAACTCAAAACTGAGGCCTGGATCCAAAGAGCTGCTTAGATTCATGCAGGGTGGCCCCACTAGATTGGTGGAATTTGGGGCATTAAAAAATACAGCCTCCCCCTCATGTCGTATAACAAATTCCTTCCAAAGCTCACTTGCATTTCAAAAGCAGTTTTCCTCACAACGGAGGGAGCTACAAATTGAGGCAAAAGATGTAATTAAACCCCTTTGGCCTCATGGAACGAGTTTCCCCAATTTTTTTGGATCCTGACCTACATATCCATCGGAACATTCCTTACCCAAACTGTAATTCTCTGCGTGTCCCAAATGTGTTGTCTGTTGTGCAGACAGTCACGGTGTCGATATAATCTTACAGTATCAAGCACTGCAATCTTCCCAAACATATTGAATTATTGGATGTCATGCTAATGACAAGCTAAGCTGTTTTACAAAACACATAGGATGCCTTACCCTTTAGCAGCAGGACCCAACGACAACCCAAGATATATGTTTTTTGAGTAGAAGAGATACCAAGAATAGTGTTGAAGGGTCTTCATCATTCATTATTTGCCTAGGGTCCTTGATCGGTGTCTGTCTTGGTCACCATCACCTAATCTTTTGTTCTTGGCCTCTAGTACTCCCTCTCCCACTTCATTTATTTATTTGGCCTACAAATCCAGGCACAGTGCAGACAAAAGGTAAAGCAGAAGATATTCACAAGCCAAATGTGTTTTCAGATGTGAGACTTACAGCTTATTTAAACGAGTGATATATTGTACACTTGCGACTGGCCACTTGCGAAAGTTTTGGGGTCAATTTCATGATGTTGTCAACAACCAGGATGTCTCCCATGGAATCCTCCAGAAATTCTGGGATAAAAAGAACCATTTTTAAAGTGGTAGTGGCTGGGAAACAGCAGCATCTTCCACCACTAGATGATGATGTCTCAATAGAACTCATTGAAACTGAATAGAGGGGAAGTATTTAATTGAAACCCCTCGTTGCCCCTCTCCTCCCATGTAATACATCCTATAACAATTGTGACAAAGAACCAGGAAGCACAAAAGCCCAGGATAAACAATGTGATTTCTCTTAATGTAGAAACACTCTTAAAATTCCTCTTGAGCCTCTCTCTTGCATTGTTTATTCAAAGAGGTGCTCATTGTTAACACAAGAGGAAGCAGAAAGAGAGGCACTCCTGTTGGAGTGGGCATTCAGGCAAATATAGGCTTTACTTTCACAAAGCATAGCACTGTACAAACTGGACCCTTCATGTACATAGGGGTATGTATGTATAAGCAAGTATTTCTGGCCCCCTCCACAAGAATGCGCCTTTGCGCCTGGTTCCGCGATTATGCGCATTATCGCGGAGGCGCATTTACTCACAATCCCTCTGCACGGGAGGCGGCGAGAAGCGGCGAAGCGCATTAAAAGATGCCCAAAAAGCGCTTTCCAGGTAGTTAATGCGCATAATCGCTTGTTCACACAGCGAAAATGCGCTTTAACGGCCGGAGCAAAATAAAAGTCGCTATTTAACGCGCGTTCGAAAATGCGCATTATCGGGGAGATAACGCGCCTGTACGCCCGTTTTGCGCTCCGCTCGTGTGTAGGTAAAATTTATAATGAGCCTTCAAGGCTCATTAAACGCCCCGTGTGGAGGAGGCCTCTGTATCATTCACCAGGGGTGTCAGAGCTCTTTCAGCCCAAGGACCAAATACAATTTTGGAGAAGCTCTAAGAGGCCACATTCCAGTGGTGGGCAGGACCAAAGGCATAAGGACATAAGAGCCCTGTTGGATCAGACCAAGGGTCCATCTAGACCAGCACTCTGTTCACACAGTGGCCAACCAGCTGTCGACCAGGGACCCACAGGCAGGACATGGGGCAACAACACCCTCTCATTCATGTTCCTAGCATCTGGTGTATATAGGCTTACTGCCTCTGATACTGGAGGTAGCACATAGCCATCAAGACTAAAAGCCATTGATAGCCTTCTCCTCCATGTATTTATCCAAACCGTTTTTAAAGCCATCCTGAATCTCCCACCAATCAGCTTCATGGGATGACCCCGGGATCTAGTATTATGGGAGAGGGAGAAAAATGTCTTCCTATCCACATTCTCCACACCAAGCATGATTTGGTACACCCCTATCATGTTTCCCCTTACCTTCCTTTTTTCCAAGCTAAACGATCCCTACTGTTGTAACCTTCCCTCGTTGGGGAAATGCTCTGTTCCCTTTCTGCACTTTTTCCAGCTCCACAGTATTTTTTTCTTTTGGTAAAGGGAGCCCAAACTTTTGGGACTATTGCAATCTTGTATGCACGTTACTGGAAGGGGGCAGTGTTACAGTTAGTTAATTCACGGGGATTAGGATCTCTATAGCCTACAATGTGATTCCTGTGATTTCTTCCTTTTGCTCCTTGTCTTTCCTCCCCCCCCTCCCCCGACCTCTAACATTGATGGGAGCACATGTGTTTGCTCTCGCTCCTACCTATGTAATGGATCACAAAATAGATTGAACAAACTCCTTTGAAAGTCTATACCGTACCTGCATTTTTATGCAAGAATATTTCTGAGTAAACTGTTTTCTTGCACTTTTACTGAAGAAGAGTTTGGTCTCCTTTTATAGCCTGAGTGCATGTGGGACTGGCAAATGCTCATTCTGTTTTGCCTCTTGTTTTTGCTCTGCTAATTGCCTTTCTAACAGGAGGCACTAAATAATCCCATCATGAACTACCAGCATTATAGTTTAAAGCTCTTACTACCAGCCTTAGGAGAGACATTTCAACCTTTTAGAATGAGGAAAGAAACTGAACGGAACCTAGGAGAACATCAAATGATCAATGTTTGGGGAGAGGGGTGGGGACAGGGGAAGGGGGTGGGCCATCTGGGGGACCCCAGAAGGCTAGACTGGAACCGCAAGAGGGCCAGATTTGGGCCCCAGGCCTTAGGTTCCCCACCTCTGCCCTACACATTGGCAGCAACTTGCAGGATATGGTACAAGGACTATAGCACCAGTGAAAGGCAGCTGTTCTTCCCCTAGAACTGGTGCTATGACCTGATCCAGGTGCAGATCCTGAGCTGCTGCTTTGACCCCACTGGTACAGCTACAGCTACACCATGAAAGGGCCACCATGCATTTCTTATGGGGAGGGGGGGGAGGTCCTTCCTAGTTTGTGTGTAATACTGCATGGATCTTTTTGAAAATGGGAGGGAGATCCCGTAAATCAAGGGTAGGCAACAGCTTTCACAAACTGCAGCCACTCTCCACTTCATCGGGTGTACATAATCAGATGACATTCTGTCTAAATGCTTGGAAAGCCCTGGGGTGGGTCATGGTGTTGATTATACTACACAGCAGCAATCACACACACACACACACATACACACACCAGGGCTTTCCGCAGAAGCTGCAGGGGAAAAAATCAGGGACTTACCCCAACTTTTTTCTACAGAGCAAGGCAAGAAGGCATGCAAGAGGACATCAAGAGAGCCCCTAAGCTTCACTCCAGAGTTGCAGTGGAGGCATGGCCACGTGGAAGGTGACCCCTGATTGGTCACTGTCTGCCCAGGCAGAGGACAGGGGATGTGACGGTGCTGGAAACCCTGCACTTTCCCTGCGGCTTCAAGATTAGCTACCGCCACCTTGCAGCAGTGAAAGTGCAGGGTTTGGGATCATCATGGCAGCAACCCACCGCCATAAAGATAGCCTCAAGGGCTTCAATCCAACATCTTTGTTCCTCCAGCAGGAGGATATCACGCATGAAATGGGGCTTTCATGCCCTTGACTCTACATGCCTCCTCCCTCCAAATCTGCTCTGGAGAGTTGGAAGGTCCTCTGGGGGAAGTTTGAAGGATGTGGGGGGGGGGGGAGCAGTATGGAAGGAGAGGATGCAGAAGTCCTGTTCTATAAGCAGTATCCTTCTGCTGGCAGAACAAAGATGCTGGATCCTTTCCTTTCCCACATTTCTATACCACCCAATAAACCAGAGCTCTCCAGGGGTTTACAAAGATTAAACCCCTAAAAACCACCCAGAGAGCTTCGGCTATTGGGCAGGATAGAAATGAAATAAATAAATAAATATACAAGATTGTAACATAATATAAAACCATTGGAGATATATATATATATTGCACACTTGACAATAAAAATCCCAGGATCCGTTAAGAACCTTATCATATGCTGTCAAATGTCTGGGAGTAGAGGAAAATCTTAATCTGACACTGGATAGATGACAATGTTGGCATCAGGCAGACCTCACTGGGGAGATTGTTCCATAATCTGGGGGCCACCACTGAAAAAGTCCTCTCCCTTGTTGCCATCCTCTGAACCCCACTTGGAGGAAATATTTGGGGGAATGCCATAACTGAAGATCATAGTGTACCAATAACCAACCCAGGGTAAGTCATTTGGAAGGCAGATCCTCCCCTTTTCTTTGTGACTCAGGTCAACTTACTGCCTCTACAAGAGAGGTTTAAAGCTCTTTCAAGGCGCTTAAAATTTTTTACCTCTACAAGAACGGAGCGCAAATCGGGCGTAGAGGCACGTTATCTCTCTGATTATGCGCATTATCGAATGCGCGTTAAACAGCGAGTTTTATTTTGCTCCAGCCGTTAAAGCGCATTTTTTACTATGTGAACAAGCGCTTATGCGCATTAACTACTTGTAAAGCGCATTTTGGTCATCCGTTAATGCGCTTCACCGCCTCTCGTGCAGAGGTATTAGGCGTAAATGCGCTTCAGCGATTATGCACATAATCGCCTAACCAGGCGCAAAAGCGAATCCTTGTAGAGGGGACCTTAGATAACATCATTCCAGGCAAAACAATGAACTTCCTTGATCTATTAAGGTTGGAAAGAAGAAGAGAAACCCAGGAAGGGTTGCATTCTGGAATGTGTTGTCGACCAACCTCTTGAATATACATGATCTCTGGTTCTCAGTTAATGTACAAATAATAAAAAAGAAACCTTTTGCCTGAATCATTTTTATATTCCAGAGTGGAATATCCAGACACTGTAAATCAAGTGCTGCATGAATCTGAGACATGACTTACAGTCGGGCTAATAATGCCTGACTCACTCCCCATTTTGCCAGGATATATAGGTTGAATGGGAGTGGGGAATATATGAACGATCTTGCATTTGTGTGTGGGAGACTTTTGGAAAGTCACCAGGCAAAAGAAATTATATATTTTTTAAAAATAAAAAAAATATGGGAGCTGCAAATGGGGGAATCTGTCTGCAGCTATCCTGAGCAACAAATTCTTGATACTTTATTAAATTGTTCCACATAAAAGAGCTGCTTGTAAAGGGTGGGTATAGCAGCTCAGAGACCAAACTGGTAACTAAGAAGCCCCCCGTGCAAATCTCTCCTGAGCCACAACTCACTAGGTGGCCCAAACACTCTCAGCTTTAGCTCCAACATATGCTACAGAACAGCCAACAGAAACTGGTGGCTCCATTGTCAGAGGGATGGTGAATCTGCTCCAGGTTTCAGTCAGAAGTCTAAAGGAGGCCTCCAAAGTGCTAAAGGATTTACGTTCTACATCATCCTTCCCCAATCTGGTGCCCTCCATATGTATTGGACAGCAACTCCCATCATTCCCCTCCAGCATGGCCTATCTGTTTAAATTCCCCATCTAAGCCTGCCCTGATCCTGCTATTCCCCCACAGCTGATGGAATCTTCTCTTTTAAAAATAGGGCAAATTAAATGCAGCCCCCCACCCTTGTATTTACCCCCACTTTTGGGCCCTCAAACTGAACTATCTCACAGACTTGTTGTGATGCTTACAGCCTGGTCCCACAGAATTCAAGAGGGCTCACAAGAAAGGGTGCAATGGATCACAACCTAAAATGGTGGTCTGAGCCCTTTGTGCAAAAGATGGAAACAATAATGGTGCAGGGAAAGTTGCCAGCAAGTCTCCCAAGAACCCTGGGAGGGAGAACGGCCAGCAGGAATTCATCATTCTGAGGTCAGAATATTATTTATTACAGTTATATAAATTTTCCCCCTCTATGTAGTTGATAAAAGTGGGGGTGGTGAGCAGGAATGAGAAATTACAGTAGCATTTGATTGGGGCTATCCCAAGACATTATTGCCCACTGGTGCCTCCTTTCGTTCCATGTATAAAAGCCAGCTGGACTAGCAGATGAAACTGTCTTCAACACTGATGATGGGGGAGCATCCTCCACTGCACTTCATGGAATCATAGGATAGTAGAGTTGGAAGAAGCCTATAAGGCCATCGAGTCCAACCCCCTGCTCAATGCAGGAATCCACATTAAAGCTTACCTGACAGATGGTTGTCCAGCTGTCTCTTGAATGTCTCTAGTGTGGGAGAACCCACTCCCTTCCTAGGTCATTGGTTCCATTGTTGTACTGTTTTAACAGTCAGGAGGTTTTTCCTGATGTCCAGCCAGAATCTGGCTTCCTGTAACTAGAGCCCATTATTCCATGTCCTGCTCTCTGGGATGATCGAGAAGAGATCCTGGCCCTCCTCTGTGTGACAGCCTTTCAAGTATTTGAAGAGTGCTATCATGTCTCCCCTCAGTCTTTTCTTCTCAAGGCTAATCATGCCCAGTTCTTTCAGACTCTCCTTGTAGGGCTTTGTTTCCAGACCCCTGATCATCCTCGTTGCCCTCCTCTGAACACACTCCAGCTTGTCTGCATCCTTCTTGAAGGCAGCAGGGTAACTCGGGAGGCACAGAGCAGGCTGCATGGCACACAGATCTCTCCTTCAAAACTCTGTTGCTGCTTCCCAGCATCTGCCTGAGGCAACGGCTTCAGATACCTTATGGTAGGGTCAAGCCTGCTTTTGATGCTGAAGATGCTTCCAGAGGAAGGGCTCCTAGTGCTTGTAGGCATTATGCAGCTATTTCAACTTTTTCTCTTTAATGCATTTGCTGCAGTAGGAAAAAAGTCAGAAGAAATGGTGGATGAAAAACACAGGAGGGTTATGAGTGGAAGATGGCATCTAGAGGCCCATAAAATCCCATGAATGAGGCAGGTTGATGGTGTAAGAAAAGCCCCCTGACTTAATTAAAACAGCAAGCACAAACATTTGGATGCTCTGAACTGTCTTCTTAAAAGATCAAACGCTTTAGGGAGTCCAAAAATGCATGTTGAAGTTCCAGTAAAAGTTACTGAATAGTGACTCAGGGATGGGTTGCTGACACTGGAGAAAAACAGTGTTCATATGATGACTTAGCAGAAAGCAAAAACAACAACAACACAGCAACAACAGCCAAAACAAAAAAGGGGGGATCCAACCACCCCCTCAAGAAAGCCACAAGGCACTTGGCTTTAAGCAAAAGCTAAGCAAATAAAAGAGAGAGGAGGGGGAGAGGGGGGGATAATCACAGCAAATTAAAGGGAAAGCACAAGACATGCTAAAGACAAGTGTCAATGATGTTGTGGCAGCTGGCTAGAGCTTCAAAAATATCAGCCTCTTTAAGCCCTTTGCCAAAGTGCTCACAGAAAGAAAGAAGATGGTTTGCAAAACTGTAAAGGACTCCCCAAACTGACACAGAAGAGATTTAAAAGTAGGAACAAGAAGTAGCACTCTTAGAACAATCATTTATTTCATTTAAAACATTTTATACCACCATTCATTCAAAGGATTCCAGGGTGGTGAACAGCAAAGATGTCATAAAACACTAACCTACACAATGAAGCCACAACATTGATGGTAATGTGAGGCAGCAATTACAAACATGCAGCAGGCTAAGACATTTCTCAAAGTAAAATGTCTGGGAAAATAAAATAAAAAGGACTTAACCTGGCTTTGAAAATAATACAGACTATGGCTGCCTCTACAAGAGAGGTTTAAAGCTCTTTCAAGGCTGATTAAATTTTTTACCTCTACAAGAGAGGAGCACAAATTGGGGGCTGAGGCGCTTTAAACTTCCGATTATGCGCATTATCGAATGCGCGTTAAACCATGAGTTTTAATTTGCAGCGGCAGTTAAAGCGCCTTACCGCCGTGTAAACATGCGATTCTCCGCATGTCAACAAGTTTAAAGCGCGTTTCGGTCGTCCCGTAATGCGCTTCGCCGCCTCTCTTACAGAGGTATTATGAGTAAATGCGCTTCCGCGAATATGTGCATAATCGGGCAGCCAGGCGCCAAAGCGAAGCCTTCTATAAGGGGTCTATGTTGTAATACCAGGGTGCTACCACCAAAAGGCCCCTTTCTGTTGCTGCATAGAGCACTTCTGATAAGGAAGGTAGTGGGAGAAGGGCTTCAGTAATAAAATAGTACTAATAAATGCTCACACGATGTCAGAAAAATAAATGGTGGGAAATAATTGAATATAAAGCTAGAGCCAAATCCCCAGTTACCAAAATAAATATTTTAATAACAGTGAATTCTGGATCAAATAGCTTGAAAAGTTGAAACGTCTAAACTAAGTTGGGAATTTGCCTCTTGGTATGCCCAAAGAAGAAAGCACACAACAAATCTGTAACAAACATCAACCAGCCTACATAATGATATAAGCAGAGATCCTATGGACTAGTCATTTGGGGTTAGGGATGAGCCAGGCAACACACAACCATATAGCTTCAGGTGAAAAGGTCCTCACATCAGTGCAAGCCACAACTCATTGGTGGTGTTAAATCTCTTGCTGCCTGAGGGCTGAATTCCATTTTGAAGAAGTTCTTCCAGGGGGGCCGAGACACATCCAAGTTGTGGGCAGGGCTGAAGGCAAAAGGGGTGGGCCAAAGGCAAAGGGGGCAGGGCCTAAACATAAAAAATACCAGCCTATTTTAGCTTAAAGGTCTTACTGTCAATAACTAAGCCTTAGATGAAGCATTTCAAGTTTTCAGAATGGGGTGAGGGGACTACGCAAAAGTTGGGAAACCACCAAACCATCAGTGGTAGGGGGAAAGGGGAGGGGCCAGGGGAGGGGCCATACGGGGAATTGTAGAGATCATGGTTGGGACTCCACGCTGGCCGGATTTGGCCCATGGCCCTGAGGTTCAACACCCCCTGATCTAGGACCTGTCTGCCCAGCTGCAGGGTAGCAGCTGCACTTTGCCCTGCTCTGCTACTGCTTCCTTCTCCGTCCCTTCCATTGTGATGATCTGGCCAGAACAGAGGGAAAGCAGGGTACCTCCTGCTACCTTGCACAGTATCCCAGGGGATTTCTTGTCTTCTACAATCTGTCATACATGACATAAAGGTTGCCGGTTTCCTGGGAAGGGGAACAGAGTCTGCTGCCGTGGGATCACGTTACAGTGACACAAATCACTATTTCTTCTCTTGCAGTTGAAGCTAGTCCATATAGGATCAAGATCTTCTCCCAGCTCATCCAAATATGTGCCACCCAGAATGGTGTTTAGAGAATCAAAGAGCTATAAGGGACTTCAATTGATCCTGCAGGAAGAAAGGGAATAAAAAGAGCATGCTGATTTTTCATTGAGCCTGTGAACTCAACACCCTGATCTGAAGCATGTTTATTGATAGGTGCCATCCTGATGTATTGCCCCATCCTCCATAGGAGAAGATCTGAAAAAGCAGAGGGTCCAGTGTGTGTCTCATGCCCCCCTCTTCTTCTTCTTCTTCATCTTCTGCTAAACCTGCCAGCCAAGGTGCCAATTAGTGCCAATTGCATTAGAGGACTTGACAATGTGGACACCTACCCAGTTAGGGACAGAACTGAAAGTCTCCAACTGATTTCATCAAGGTCACTGAAAAGCAATTGGATGGTAATAATTTTTTAGTCACTACCTACTTGGACTGCAATCAAACCAGTGACCTGGAGGTGAAAGGCTATATATCCTATTACCAATCAGCTAAACTGTTCAGCCGCCCTTATTACTGCAATTTTAATTAACTGAGCCAATGACACGAAAGTGGAAGCGAGGGAGGGAAGGGGAGGATACTCATGCCATATCCAACATGTTCCTCTTTGGGTAGCTCCCTTCCGTATGTAGAGACACCCCATGGCAACCAGCTTCTTGGGCCTGATAGTGCATGTTCTGTGTCTCACAGCTGGCCAAAGAGGATTAGCCAATGCCCATGCTCAAAATGTACAGGTATGTCCGAAGCAACAGTTCACGAGTAGCAGAAAGGCATCCCAAACTTTGGATTATCTTGATAAAACTCTATGAAAGGAAGCAATGGGGTTGCCTGCAGTGCATGCAATGAACAGAATGTTTTTTATTTAGATTTTTAAAACATATTTTCATGCTTTATTCATGCAGAAAAAACAAAATCAACTTAACCATAATATCCCACTCCTCCACTCCCTCCTTCTCACAGGAAACCAATAATCATATTATAACTATTACAACATATGACTATTACAAAGTATGTCGTTCTTCAGAACTTGACCATTTCCTTCTTTTCTTTACAGGTCAGCTAAAATAAGTTAACCAATCTCAAGAGAGTTGCCTTTCATTAAGCCAAGCAAAAAGATTTAAATACCTTTGAAATTTTATTCTCCCATTATAGCTAGACTAAAGTGACCAGATACAAAAGAGGGCAGGGCTCCTACAGCTTTAACTGTTGTGATGAAGAGGGAATTTCACTAGGAGCCGCATGCAGACAAATGACACCTGCTGAAATTACCTTTTCTATACAACTGTTAAGGATACAGGAGCCTTATCCTCCTTTCCACATGGTCATTGGTCACCCTAAAGAGCAGAAGGAAGGGCAAGTCATTGGAAAGGGGTAAGTTGTTTTTTTTTAACCTAAAAGCCTTACTCCATATTATCTGCTAGGGTGGCAATTGCCCAGTGGAAGGTGGTGGTTCCAATTTCAGTGGGGCTGTGAATCTGCTCTGGGTTTCATTCAGAACCAATCAGAACTCTAAACAAGCTATCCAAAGTGTTGGACTTATTTTTGGGATAGAGTACAGCACCTTGGACAGCTCCTTTAGAGTTCTGACTGAAACCCACAGCAGATTCACCGCCCCACTGAAATAGGAGCCACCAGCCTCCACTGGGCCATTAGCTGGTAGGGGTGTAGGTGCAATAAACAGGTCAATTGGTCACAACAGGCAGGCAGTGTTGGAAAGGAGAGGGAACATTGGTGGAGCACCTGGAGGAACGAAAAGGGGGCTCCTGGGACTTGCCACACTGGGTCTGGGGACTTGGGGCAGGAAATTGCCCCCTTTGGGGGCACTGAGTGGGTCACCCACCTGCAATCTGGGGAGATGGGGGCAGTGGCTCAGGAAAACACCCCTCAACACCTGAATATGAGCCACAAGGCAGGGATGGTGGTTCAGCCGCCTCTGCCCTAGGGCGGGGGATGCTTGCTCTTGAAGACATCTGTAATCCCACGCAGCAGATGAAGTTAATGTTACATGAATGTTAATTAATAAAGTTGTGGCCCTAGTTCATCCAACATACTGTTGCAGGGGTATGGTTGCAAATGCCCGATATAAATGGGAAGGGCACTTTTTAGGCTGCTTGATGCAACTGAACTTTGGAAACGCTTCCACAGAAGGTAGCGATTGGGGGCTGCTGGGGGGTGGGTTTCTCCCATTTTGCAAGCCTTTATGAGGCATCTTTGTTCAACAGCTTTCAGCCGACATCTTGCCTGAGAGCTTGTGGGTGAATTCCAGGAAAAACAAGAGAGAGGAGAAAGGATAATTGTTTCTCACCTGCACTTACGGGATTGTTGCAAACAGCTTCTTGTGCTCTGTAAAGCAGTGAACTTCTAGCCTTCAAGCCAGTGTGGGGCACCATTTTGGAATCCAACAGTTGAAGCCATATCCGAAGTGCAGGTGACTGTACTTTTCTTTGCTGCCAGCTAGCTACCAGGGCTCCTCACTTGCTACTGTGTGGCTTAGTTCGGATGACACTTTAGGCAATGGAGGGGGGAAGAGACAACGGACAGTACGTTATTTTTGGAGTGCCCGCCACATGACATGTTGCCCCTCCTCCCGTCGCGTGGCTGAAAGTGGCGGCCTCATAATAAGCAATGGGGCTCCAAAAAACAATGGAGCAGCCCGTTGTTTCTCCCCATTGCTTAATAACGTACCATCAGTTGTGTGTGCATTGTGTGTCACCCGACACACAACACAATAAGCAACACAACTGACGGGTGCCTCTTCCCCCCTCTGTTGCCTAAAGTGTCATCCGAACTAAGCCTGTGTGTTGCATGGGTTTGATTTGCAGGTGAAGGTCTCTGCAGCATAAAGAGGATCACACTCCTGCTGATTGCTGCATAGGAGCATATTGTTTTTAAAGGCATAGCTACAGGGACTGGTTCCAAGCTTGGCAAACCTGTCCTAGTAGTTATTCAAATCATGTCTGTAGTGCATCAATCATATTTTCTTCTGTGCTACCTTGAATTCTTCTCAGGCAATAGAGCTGCTTCAAGGGATGGCCAAGGTTGCTTTCCATCCTTGCCCTGGATCCCAATTCTCTCTCAGCATTCAGCAAAATGTTGCATTTGTGAGGAATGATTTCACTAGCTTTCCAAATCTTTCTCCATTTGTGTGTTTCTGCGTTTTGCACCTAAATATATCATCGGGAGCCCTTTAACTGTTAAAGGTGGCAGTTCCCAAAGATGCTGGCTCCCCCCCCCCCGCTGTCTTTCCTGAGGGGTGGAGCTTCAGGGAGGGGCCTTGGCAGTTTGGGGCCTGGTGGGTCAGAGTTTCCCCAGTGTCTGAAGCCATTTAGGGAGGTGGTTGTTTGCAGGTTCCAGCCATGTAGTGAAATCTAACATGGTCACATCTCCATTCCCCCAGATGTTCAAGTGGCTGGTCTACAGTTCCCATCAAACCCAGCCAGCCTAGTTGGGGATGAGGGGGTTTGTAGTTCACCAAAATCTGGTTGGAGCCAGGTTGGGGTAGTCTACCCCAACTGACAGATGCTTTCCACTCTAGGGGGTTAGGCAGAGGTTTTTAACCAGAGGTTCCAGGGACTGAATCTAGGATCTTCCATGGACTTTGCTGCTGAGCTATGCTCCTTACGCAAGGGAATTCTCCAGCGCAGACTGGTGGCTACGATGGCAGTGGAGAGGTGAATCCACTCTGGGTTTCAATCACCCAGAGCGGATTCACTGCCCCACTGACATTGGAGCCACCAGTCTCCATTGGAACTCTCTCCACAGATCCATTTTGTGTGGGCGTACATCAGGGATGGACTGCACCTCCCATCAGCCCTAGTCATCATAGCCAATGGTGAGAGGCGATGGCAGTTGCACACATTCCCAGCTATGGGCCACACATTCCCCATCTATAATGTACTTAGAAGCATGGACACAGTGCAGAGAGAGAGAGAGAGGTAAGGCATACCTGTCCAAATAACCTCTTCAGATGTCTGCAGTGCTGTTTGTGTGAAACTAACCTCAGAGAATTCACAGTGGCTCTCCATCTTGTTTTCCTTTTCTGGACTGGCTCTGGAGAGGCCCTTCCTGGCTGAGGCCATGTAACAAGTTCTGTACAATTCTGGGAACTCCAAACTGCATCCACAGTAGTAGCTTTATTTATCATTTTAACAAGCGTGTGCTGAATTACAGATGAGCATGAATTATGGTCAGCCCATAAGCTCCATGTTATTCACTTTGCAACGATGCATTTCATAGTTTGCCAATATTTTCTCTTTTCAAGGTTTGTAGCATTTAGTACAGAAATTGCATAGCAACAGCACAAGCAATACCAAGGAGAAACCTGGAGATTTGGCAACAGGCCACCAAGCAAGGCAGCTGCAAATATGGGGAAAGCACACCTCTTTCTGTGTGTTTTCTGCTTAAGTGATGATCTGGAGGATAGTTAACAGACCCAAGATTTTGGGGAGAGTTCCAAAGCTTCCTGTCAACATTAAGGACGGCCCATTTATGTTAATGATTATTATTTGTTTGGCTGCAACCCCGAAGTCAGTGGCACATGCTTATGTCCCATCAGAATCAATAGTAATGAAGTGCACATTAGTTGGATGAAGAGTTTTAAGCCTTTATCCCTTTGCAGTGGGTACTAGTTATTTTGCAGTCAAACTGCTTAGTATGCAGCTAGCTGCTTCTCAGCTGAAAATACTTAGAAGCAAGTTATTGATCAACTAGGAGGGCAGGAAGCTGTAAATACAGAGCCCATAGCTGTGCCACAAAGCTAGCTATTTGCAGTAGGTCTGAGACTGTTCAGCCAATCCATTAGGGCTTGCAAAAAAGATCCTCAGCAGCAGTGCACAGCGTGAATACAGGGAGATGTGCTTAAGTGTAAAACATGCACAGAATCAGGCTACAAATTTACTGCATCAAACCTACTATGTCCTTTTTAAATCCCATCATGGGTGCCTCTACAAGAGGCATTTAAAGCTCTTTCAAGGCGCATTAAAAAAATTACCTCTACAAGAACGGAGCGCAAATCGGGCGTAGAGGCGCGTTATCTCCCTGATTATGCGCATTATCGAATGAGCGTTAAATCGCGACCTTTATTTTGCTCCGTCCGTTAAAGCGCATTTTGACTGTGTGATAAGCGCTTATGCGCATTAACTACTTGTAAAGCGCATTTTGGACATCTGTTAATGCGCTTCGCCGCCTCTCACCGCCTCTCGTGCAGAGGGATTAGGGGTAAATGCGCTTCAGCGATTATGCGCATAATCGCCTAACCAGGCGCAAAAGCAAATCCTTGTAGAGGGGACCATGGGCAGCATTTTCTTACAACTGTCTCCAGGAAAGCTCACATGGATCTCCTACTCATGCTGTCCTAATATGGGTAACATCCTAGAATCTTCCTTTCATTTATTGCATTTCTAAAAATAAAGTCGTTGGATGGAATTACACTCACTTTATGAACGTTTTTTGCCTTCTTCTTTAAAGCAAGCCCCCCCCCCCCCCGCTCCCCCGAACTGCCCTTTGGGCTGATCCTCCAATTTCTGTCCTGATCCGACTGCATTCAGACTGACTGAGCTTGGAAACTGGGTATAGGGAAGGGGGCCACTAAAGAGAGGACAAAAGAAGACACCGGTTTGCATAAAATGAGTATGGCTCGTTTGTGCTCATGGAGGCACATTTAGAAATAATTTACTATAATTGAAATCGAAATGCAGTGTAACTCACCAAAGTGGGGAAGAATGTGACCAGGTAATTTCTGTTCCTGCGCAGCCTGCTGTTCAGAAGATGCTAACTGTGGATGAGCAACTCCAAGGCCCCCTGGGCTCTCCCTTCTTAGGACTCATTACCTTTAAGCCAGACCTGCAGGCCCGGCCCAAGGCAGGTCGCCACCTGAAGCAGAAACCTACTGCACCCTGCGGCCCTCTCTCCTCCCTCAGTTCCCAACCCCCTCCCCCTGTGGCCTCCCACCTTCCATGCACAATCTGTGAGCCTGCCCACTGCCAGGCAGCTTACTTTCCTTAGCATGGGGCATGTCCACCTGCATCGCCGGCGCTCTGCCTCTGTAAGGTCTTTCTGCCTTCAGGAGCCGTAGGGCATCTGCACGTCCATCCAGAGCAGCTCTTGAAGGCAGAAAGTCCTTACAGAGGCAGAACACTGGCAACGTGGGTGTGCATGTCCCTGCTAGGGAAAGAAAGCCGGCTGACCTGGCCAGCAGGATCAGGAAGGGCAACGAGGTGTGGTGGGAGGTGTGTGGGTGAGTGGGGGGGCTGCTGCTCCTTGGGCCTACCGGCTACCTGCATGGCTGGCAAGAAGTGGCAGACCCTTTGATGGGGAGAGTGCTGCTCTTCCCCTCCTCCTCCTCCTCCACTGGCTGTGCCTGCTTCCTACCGCTCAATGGTAGGGCCGGCCCTGCAGACCTGGACTAGGCAGCCCTTCAGAGTGAGGATGCTTTCAAACAGCTCTTCAAATAGACATCTGTTTTACATCTAGGGTGGCCACCTGGCCACCCTAGATGTAAAAACTCATTCCCAACGTTATGTTCCATAATGAACTGGGAGTCTGAGCTTTGTTACTTTAGATATGTGTCGTTTGCACACAACAAAGGAGCCTCTGGCAGCCAACTGTCTTGACAATGACAAGTGACCACAATCAGGAATTTTATAATGACACATTCTTTACTTTATACCCAAACATTTTTCCAATTCAGCACGCTCCCTTATGTAACTGCTTCAACTTAAATGTCGCCATCCTCGTTTTATCACAAGCACATGTCAGGCTGGAAAATGGACAGAAACATTTAAAAGTCAATATTCTTCCAAATGCAAATGTTGTTTATACAATGGCTGTGTGTGCTTTGGTTGTGGTGTGTTGTTTGATTATGCAGATCTTCTAAGGGGACTTACGGTAAAACTCACTGGAGCCAGTGTAGTCAGTGATGAAGCTCGAGCCAGAGGTCAAACTAGAGAGATCATTTCCTACCAATAGAAGCCAAAGAGAAAGAAGAGATCAGGAAAGGACTGCAATTTTTACACGCAACTGACAATATTATAAGAAAAATATCATTTATAGCCAAAACTGCACAACAAAAGGTGCAAGTCAAAGTCAATTAAAGCACAATTGAATGCATGTTTAGGCAGGAAAAAAGGCCTACAACTCCCAGCATGCCCCAGCCAGTATTACTAGTTGGGGCTTGCTGGGACTTGTAGGCTTTTTTTTACTGTCTTAACATGCAAATGATTCCATTCTTAGAAAACAAAAATTAAACCATCTTCACATCGTGGCTGCACAGTTGCATTCTGTTGTTTATCTGACGCAGCCACCAATCCACAGCTCCATCGTAGTATTCCCTGCGAAGCTGCACATTTTCAGTGTGTCATTTTACCATGAGTTTTTACTTTGCTCTTATGTCATCACAGTTTTGTGCATGTGTCAGTGGTGGCTTCAGTTCTGATTAAGAGAGTGGGTGTAGTCAGTGGGCAGATCCCAGTGCAGGGTAGGCATGAGAATGCAGGGTAGGGGGCAAACTCCAGGTGAGTGTTTAGTAATGGCTGTCATTGCAACATTAAAGTCTCATTCTGGAATGAGACCAAGGGCAGTTATTATGCATCATGCATACATTCAATTAACTGTAGCAGTGCAGCTGTGCAGCTACAGGCTTTCAAAGCTATGATGTTGCGCACAGCTGCCAGGAAAAAAATGCTTTGGGAGGTTTTCAGTCACTCAATATTTCCTGTGTATTGCTGCCGTGTGACAACAGTGCTGTGAATTTTCCTGGCTGGACAGTCTCTGCTCACTCCTGCCATGTAACCCTGTTGTTGTTGCTTCACAGCAGCGATGCTGCAGGTTTTCGGGGAATCAGTAACTAAAGCAGCACTGTATAGCCACCGCCTGGTTGAATTTAACTTTGTTGTTTACCAGAAGGTCCAGCTTGGGGCCAAAGTCCAGCCCCCACCCCACCTACAAATGACTACCCAAAGAGTGGCAGGTGATAAGGGCATCAGGGTAGCAAGCAAACCCAATCTTATTCCTCTAGTCATGACGGTGCCCTGATTGAAGTGAGTTTCAAATACAAAATGGCACATGCTCAGAATATATTATTTTAAAATCAGGGTTGGCAAACAGGATTTTTGTTGCTGTTGCTCAAAGGAGAGAAATGTTAGCGCTGTCCTGCGCAACTGAAGTAATACAGATGGCCATCTAAAGCCATCCCTCCTGCAAGACCATTAGGTCCAGGGTCTAAAATTATCCCAAGTATCCTACCCACCCATGCACTCATTAGCAGGAGACAACAAAACAACATTCAGCCAATCCCAAAGTCCTCCTGGAAGAACTACTGAGCCATGTCAAAGATGCCCAGTGATAGGCCAAGGACAGTGTCATTAAGAGGACCATGCTGTAAGATTGGTGCCGCAGCTAAAAAGGCCCTGGTCCTCATGGCCACGTGTCGCACTCCATACAGCTGAGGAACAGAGAGCAAGGCCTCCTGTGTTGAGCTCATGGGGAGTGCACGTATGGGAGGGGGAGCCCTCAAGGTACACTGGCCCTCAGCCATTTAGGGCTGTAAAGGTAAACAGATGCATAAATTCCCCTTTGGATATGACACCAGCAAGTCAACAACCAGACGTCAGAGGAACTAGCTTGTTGGACTGCAACTCCCATAACCAATGGTGAGGGATGATGAGAATTGCAGTCCAGAACATCGGGAAGGCCACAAGTTATCCACCCTTGGATAGGGTGACCAGATAAAATCCAGGTCAGGGCTCATGTAACTTTAACAGCTGTAGAGAAAAGGGAATTTCAGCCAGTGTCATTTGTATGCAATTAGTTCCTGGTGAAATTCCCTCTTCATCACAACAGTTAAAGTTGCAGGGGCCCTGCCTTCTTTTGTATATGGTCACTCTAGTATAGTGCCTGCACCTTTAACTGTTGTGATGAAGAGGGAATTTCACCAGGAACTAATTGCATACAAATGACACTGGCTGAAATTCCCTTTTCTCTACAACTGTTAAAGTTACATGAGCCCTGACCTGGATTTTATCTGGTCAGCCTACCCTTGGACACCCAGCCAGTTGTACTTACTGCAGTGTCTCTCTCTCTAAATATAATAATTATTATTTTACTTTCCCACGCAGTGGTCGGCACCGTGACTACTGTTTCTTACATCATATGAATGTTGTTGGGGTGGTTAGCTTGAGTGTTGACGACCAAAGGCTTCATCTACCTAGCCCTTTATCCTTCATTAAAATGGCTTTGAAAACGCGGCACAGCCAGTGTGCCTCATGGATCCAGCCCCATTCCTTTTCTTTTCTTTTTTTGCCTTCCCCACAAAGCATCAGGCATCGCCATATGACAGACTGCTTTTTGAAAGCCCCCTTGATTTCCAAAGCAGTTATTCACAGGCCATTCAGAATGGGGTGGGACTGCTGATTATGAAACACATGTGCAGAAGCCCCTTGAGCATGCAGAACAAGCTGTGGCTCTTTGGACCTTCCCAGCCCATGTATTTACTTTTTCACAGACTGCCTTATGAAGTTAATTTTCTTTTCTTTGTATATTCATAATATGATCCTAGGACAACAAAACCAAAAACCTATTACAGACTTGGAATGATAGTTTACCATTTTAACTTTGTTATTCACAAACCTCCCTCTGTTTAGACATAGCAGTTGGCACCTTATATTCTGCCCAGCATCGCAGAACCCAGTTCATTGCAGTTTCATACTGTGCATTCCTGCTGGATGAAATTACATATGTTTTTGTTGCTAAGCTGTTGATGGACTGATTAATGACTGAATGGGGAGTGCTGTGTTTTATCCTTGACTGTTTAAGGAAATATCAAAAAGTGCATGGCGCAAAAAACAAACCGTTTTTTTTTTAAATGGAATATGAGTACAAAGATCTTTTCTTCTGTAATTCCCCCATCCTTCCTTCCATGTATGCATGGAACCGCAAAGAAGGATTTCTTCACCCTATTTGGAAAGTTCTGCTTGGCATTTCAAAGCCATTTCTCATCCAGGTTTATTCATATCTTTAAAACAACTTCTTTTATAAGTGATTATGGCTGCCTCTACAAGAGAGGTTTAAAGCTCTTTCAAGGCTAATTAAAATTTTTACCTCTACAAGAGAGGAGCGCAAATTGGGGGCTGAGGCACTTTAAACATCTGATTATGCGCATTATCGAATGCGCGTTAAACCTCGAGTTTTAATTTGCGGCGGCAGTTAAAGCGCCTTACCGCCGTGTAAACATGCGATTCTCCACATGTCAACAAGTTTAAAACGCGTTTCGGTCGTCCCGTAATGCGCTTCGCCGCTTCTCGTACAGAGGTATTAGGAGTAAATGCGCTTCCGCGAATATGCGCATAATCGGGCAGCCAGGCGCAAGAGCGAATCCTTCTAGAGGGGGTCTATGCTTTTTTTTTTTTTTTTTAAATCACCAGGGAATTTTCCCATTGCTTTTAGCAAAAATCCAGGATGTCATCACACAGATATGTTAATTGCTTGGAAAGCTCCTTTAGAGTTCTGACTGGCTCTGACTGAAATCCAGAGCAGATTCACTGCCCCACTGACATCAGAGCCACCAGCCTCCACTGGCTCTATAAGAACATAAGAAAAGCCATGCTGGATCAAACCAAGCATCCATCTAGTCCAGGCCTCTGTCAACCACGAACCCACAAGCAGGATACGAGTGTAACTGCACCCCCCCCCCCAATGTTCCCCAGCAACTGGTGTATATAGGCTTTCTGCCTCTAATACGGTAGGTAGCAAATAACCATCAGAGGTAGTAGCCATTGATAGCCTTCTCCTCCAGGAATTTATCCAACCTGCCTTTAAAGCCATCCAAATTTGTGGCCATCACTACATCTTGTGGTAGTGAATCCCATAATTTAACTAAGTGCTGTGTGAAGAAGTACTTCCTTTTATTTGTCCTGAATCTCCCACCAATCAACTTCATGGGATGACCCCAGGTTTTGAGAGAAAAATGTCTCCCTCTCCACATTCTCCACACCAAGCATAATTCTGTACATCTCTATCATGTCTCCCCTTAGCCTCTTTTTTTCTAAGCTAAACAATCCCAGCTGCTGTCCAGCCCCTTAATTATTTTAGTTGCCCCTTTTTGCACTTTTACCAGCTCTACTATATATATATACACACACACACACACACACACACACACACACACACATGGATGGCCAGAACTGTACACAGTAATCTAAGTATTGTCACACCATAGATTTGTATGAAGGCAGTATGATCCTGGCAGTTTGTCACACCATAGATTTGTATGAAGGCAGTATGATCCTGGCAGTTTTATTCTCAATTCCTTTTCTAATAATGCTTAACATGGAGTTTGCCTCTCTGCTAGACAAGAATGGTCTATAGCCCAGGGGGCAATGCTTTTCAGGCAAGCTGGAACACCATGGCTTCTCCGTCTAGAACATAAATTTGTCCAAATGACAGGTGGCTGGCTGATTTCCTGCCCATCTTCTGCTCACCACCCTGTGCAGGGACTACTGAATTTGCTGGAGCAAAGGGAAGGAGTTCAAGTCAAATTATTTCAGATTCTTCTGTGGCTTAGGATAAAGGTGACCCAGGGGATCATCCTTCCCCAACCTGGTGCACTCCAGATCTGTTGAACTACAATTCCCAGCATTTCTCCAACCAGCCATGGTTAGGAAGGGCAGCAGGAGAGTGATTGGGTCCTGTAGTCCAACAGTTCTGGACAGCATCATGCTGGCTGCGGAATGCTGGGAGTTGTAGTCTTCTTTCTTAGGCTGACCATATGAAAAGGAGGACAGGGCTCATGTAACTTTAACAGTTGTAGAGAAAAGGGAATTTCAGCCAGTGTCATTTGTATGCAATTAGTTCCTGGTGAAATTCCCTCTTCATCACAACAGTTAAAGTTGCAGGGGCCCTGCCTTCTTTTGTATATGGTCACTCTAGTATAGTGCCTGCAACTTTAACAGTTGTGATGAAGAGGGAATTTCAACAGGAACTAATTGCATACAAATGACCCTGGCTGAAATTCCCTTTTCTTTACAACTGTTAAAGTTACATGAGCCCTGTCCTCCTTTTCATATGATCAGCCTATCTTTCTATCTAAACATACTAGGATTGCAATCTTAACTGGTTTGTAGACACTTCTCCCCTGTGTGCAAAACACCCAGATCAACAAGCCAGCTAAAAAGAGCACCCAGATTTAAGCCACTTTATAGTGGGGGTGCAGTCCTATTCATATCTATTTAGATATGAGTCTCCTTGTCTTCAATGGAGTTTACTGCCAGGTGAGAGAGAGAGAGAGAGAGAGAGCACAGAATTGCAACCTTGCAATGCCATCCTACACATGCCTACTCAGTAAGTCCCATTGAGTTTAATGAGCATTACTTATCACTAGTTGCGATCCACAAAGCAGTTTAGACAGGGCACTTGTATTTGAACTGTCTGGAAGGATTACATGGTTGAATCAAATTACTTGATATTATTTCAGTGGCACCAATTTTAGCTGAATGTATCCATAAATGTGCAGCTTAAGCTCAGGCCACATTTTTTTTTATTTTCTGCTCCAGATCCAGCGGTGGACCACCAAAATTGTACATAAGCTTCATCACACGAAAAATGCAAGGTACCATGCTGCCCTATGAATTAGTTTCATTTTTAAAAGCATCATTTCAACAGAACTCTTCGGCTTACACCTGAATATACTGAATTGAAATTAAAGTCCTGGTGATTTTAAGGCCACCAGTATCCAGGTAATGTAAACTGTGCTAACTTCCTTAACAGCATAATCCTGCACCTGCCATCTCAAAGCTAAGTCCCATTGAGTTCAATGGGGCTTATTTCCAGGCAATTGTGTATAGGATTGTAACTTAAGGATATACCCACTTACCCGGGAGCAGGCCCAATTGAATTCAATGGGACTTACTTCTGAGTGGACATGGCAAGCATTGAGCTCTAAGGTTGCAGTCCCATGCACATGTACCTGGGTGTAATCCCAAATGAAAACAGTAAGTAAAACATTAGGCCGTAATCACTGTATAGATTTGGCAACTGGCCTTTGGGGACATATGGCTATGGGCTCGATCCACCCCCACGTTTGTTGCAATGCCTTTGAATTTAAGGATTTGTTTATCCTCTTTGTTCCCATGAACAATCTGAAACTGGCCCCTCCATGAGCACCAGGCACTACAAGACAGGAGTGGGTATTTTGCCCTGGATGTATTAAAGCAGAGCTGGGCAACTTGCAGTCCTCCAGATGTAATTGGACAACAACTCCCATCAGCCCCAGCCAGCATTGCCAGGGCTGCTGGAAATTGCAGCCCAACCATAGGTGTGCGCAAGGGATGTGCTGGGTGTGCCCAGTCACACCCTAATGTCTCAAGCAATAAGTGCCAAATTGGTGGGCCACTGAGTAGGGATCCAGAAGGGGATCCTGATGTAGTGGACATGGTCCTCTGGCTGCTCCACTGCCCTCAACAGTGTGCCACGCTTCAAAAAGGCCTGGAAGAAGGGCCCTGAAGGGTAATATCACCTCTTAACCCCCTCCTCCAGCCAGTGTCACTACAAAGCCCCACCAATGCTGGGGCTTGAGGAGTATCTACTCATTCTCTCTCTCTCTCTCTCTCTCTCTCTCTCTCACACACACACACACACACCTACAATGGCCCTCCTGCGGTCAGGCAAGTGGAACACAGAGTAGGGCATCAATGTCGACAGTGTTTAATAAATAAATGAATAAAATAATATCCTTTATGACTGAGTTTTCAATAAATGTTCACCTTTTTAAAAAAATCCCTGGGTGCACACCCTAATGAAATGTGCTGCACACTAGGACTGTGCACAGACACCCCCCCCCCCCCATCCGATCTGGATCCCGATCTCGGAGGTCTGGATCAGGCCCGATCCGACCCATGTTGGATTGGGCCTGATCCAATCCTCCTTGGATCTGGATCTGCTCCAGGTCCGTGCAGAGCCCTCCCTCCCGCTCTCCCCCCAATCGCCCTGCTTACCTGCTGCCTCCTCTGCCATCATCCTGTGTTGTATTCCATCCTCACTGTGGGCTGCCGCATTTGCTGGTCATGGTGGATGATGTCATCACCTGGAATGAGCGGGAAAGCAGCTGGCCGACATTGAGGAGGCAGGACGACGTGGGACGATGCGGAGGAGGCTGCAGGTAAGCAGGGCAATTGGGGGGAGGGAGGGAGAAAGCAGAGAGAGCGGGAGGGCTCTGCATGGACCTGGAGCGGATCCGGATCGTGGATCTGATCGGGCCCTGATCTGATCCGGATGAGACCCAGATTGGGCCAGATTAACCCGATCTTCTCTGGATTTGGGATCCGGCTCCGGTCACAGCCCTACTGCATTTGAAGGTCCACAATTTGCCTATCCCTGCTTTAGGACAAGTAGAGGGCAAAAAATCATATATCATGCTCCTGAGGCCCCCTCCACAAGAATGCGCCTTTGCGCCTGGTTCCGCGATTATGCGCATTATCGCGGAGGCGCATTTACTCACAATCCCTCTGCACGGGAGGCGGCGGGAAGCGGCGAAGCGCATTAAAAGATGCCCAAAAAGCGCTTTCCAGGTAGTTAATGCGCATAATCGCTTGTTCACACAGCGAAAATGCGCTTTAACGGCCGGAGCAAAATAAAAGTCGCTATTTAACGCGCGTTCGAAAATGCGCATTATCGGGGAGATAACGCGCCTGTACGCCCGTTTTGCGCTCCGCTCGTGTGTAGGTAAAATTTATAATGAGCCTTCAAGGCTCATTAAACGCCCCGTGTGGAGGAGGCCTAAGTCATTTTCCTTCTCCAAATGGTGATTATTAGAAAGAAGCCTTTTTCAAAAAAAGACTCGGGGTGGATTACAACAAAATTAAAACATACAAAATTTAGAACAGCCTTGGATTATGAGCAGGATCCAATCACAATGAAGCTATTTTAATTCCAATGATTCCAATTGGAGTAATCTACAATATGATCCTATACTTGTCTACTCAGACTTAAGCCCCATTGGAGTCAGTGGGGCTCGCAGCTTTGAGGATGGTTTAATTTCCTCCTTGGAACTGGTGAAGCCTCATATGTTTTCTCCACATCCCTCTTATGGTCTCCAATTGGCCAGCCAGAAAATGCAAAATGGAGCATAGCTAGGCAGCCGAGTGACCACGCTTCTTGCAAGGGCCAGGCCAGAAAGGCCCTCCGCGATCGAGAGGATCGCCCCAGAACGCCTCTTCCCCCCCTTTTCTTTTTTCAAATTGCCCCCTATAAATCTGCTCAGTTGACTAACAAAGTCAACAGTGGGCTCTCTATTTTGGCTTTGCCAAACTGGGTAATTTTGTTAGAAAACGTTGAAATCCAACCCTAAAGTATTCCACCCAAATATTTAGTTAAAGTAACCCTGTGGGTTAATAAACCAAACAAAAGAGGCAACCCATGCAAAACTGCCGCAATGAAAACCAGGCTGAATAAACGAAGGGAAGTTTATAAGAACCCGGGAGGAGGCAGGAGCGCGGCGGGCAGGCGAGGTTAATGGGAAGCAGGTGGGACCGAGGAGGAGGCGCCCCCGCTGCTTCGGGGGAGGTACGCCCACTTCGCGGCCGTTCACACCACCACGCGCCTTTAATCCGGAGCGACTAATCCGGAACAATTCATAGTGGCATCCTCTGCCTACACAGTCCTACGCGGAGTTCAATGGGATTTACTCCCGGGTAAGTGTGTAGAGGATTGCAGCCTTATACGCTCTAGTACAGTTCAGGCCTGTAGCGGGGGGAGGAGTCTGCCCCCCTACAAATAAATAATAATAAAAAAAAGTTTACAATTTTGTAGTTAAAAGGCTTGCAAACCAGATGAACTGCCTTCACTACTTTTTGGCGCCCCCCCCCCCCAACTTTTAGGCTGGTTACGGTTCCTGGTACAGTTCCTATCATAATCCATTAATACGAATTAGAGCCAAACGTTTACATATAGGGATATTTACCTTTTTACTAATCGATGTTTTTGAACCCCTGATCTGTTCAAACAGGCCGACCAAATAGGTGGGCTAATCTGCTTTTCAGATGAACTTCTGGCATTTCTTTCCAATTAAGCCTCCAATATTTACTTGTGTCAAAGGTATCTCCCGCCTTTCCACTACAAATGGCCGCTAACCGTTGCTTCGGATCCAGAAAAATCTGTGTAAGATCCAGAGACATCCACTGAAATCGGTGGCACTTATTTTCTTAGTCTGTTAATGTTTAATTTAAAATAAGAAATGGCAGCTTTTTATGCGGAGGAGGAAATCAGCAGAAACAGGATAAATACAATGCAGGAATCTCTCTCTCCCTCCCTCCCCTTTATCACTTAGCCTACCTAACTGGAAAGCTAATAGGCAGCAATTTAAACTGGAGCTGGCCCGTTTAAAACATTTCTCTTTGAGGTTGAAGTCGGTGCTGAATTTCCCAGTTCCTTCTTTGCGCGGAAGATTGAAACAGCGCTCAGTCAGTAAGATAGGATAAGATCTTATGCATGTTTAGACAGAAAAAACGGGGGATGCTGGGAGTTGTTCGACTTATTTTATGTCTAAACACGCATAGCATTGCACCATAAACCGAATAAAGATCTACATTTTTTATGCTCCTACACCCCAAAAAATAAGCCTTGGACCAATCCACCTCATTTCTCTCTACGATTGTGGGCTGGTTCTCTTCAAAATAAACAATAATTCTCTCTAACCCAAGCTTTTTCCTTTTTTTTTGCGCAAGGCCAATAATACGTGATGATGACCATAGATCGTGATTATAAATTTCCTTGCAAACTGGGAACTACGAGCAACCAACTTCAAAATCGAATTGTCCCTTGTCCCTTCGACTCCAACCCGGGCAGCTGATCTTTCGAAGCAATGTGTAAACAGGTCAAGACAGATAAACATCTCTAATGCGCATCCAAAAATGTAAATCCAAATTAATTTGCACTCCTTAACCACAGTTATTACGGAGTAAATTCCACTGAACAGGGTGAGATGTAATTCTGAGGAAAGCATGCTAAGGATTGTCTAGAGTATCCTTTTCTCTCCTTTGATTTCAGGAAAGAGATACTGGGTTGGTTTAAGGGAGTTGACAGACTTTTTTCTGTCTAAACATGTATAGGATTGCGACCTAAATAAATGATGGTTTTCACTGCAAGCCCAGAGCAGCTGTAGCCGAAGGCAGAGCACGCCAACCCTAAACTCTGAGCCTATCTACACACGCAGGATAAAACACTTTGAAAACGTTTTGAAAACCGTATATGGACCGTGTCCTGGGCCCCAACAGTTCTCAAAACGGTTATAAACCGTTTTAAACCGTTTTAAAGCAGTAGTGTAGATAGGCTCAGTCTCTCCTCGCCCCGCGCCATCTTTCAGAAGGAAAGATTCATTTACACGTTTTGAACTGTGGTACGGTCAAGTCTGCCATGAAATCCACGGATTTTAGTTTCAAAAGGAGGCTTCAATCCTGTGCAAACCCAGGCATATAGTTGGGGCTTAATCCCAGGTAAATATGCATGGGATTGCAACCTTGGGGGATAAAACCCATACAGCCAGTGGTGGCTGTGACCCCAATGTCAGTGGGGCTGTGAATCTGCTGCTTGGCTGGTTCCTTTAGAGTTCTGACTGAAACCCAGAGTGGATTCACAGCCCCACTGACATTGGAGCCACCAGCCGCCACTGCATTCAGCTTTGTAAAATGTATTTCTTGATAAGCATGGATAAGATTGGGCCCTATGAGTTCAGGATCCCGATGGTGCTAAGAGTCGCATGGAAGTCAATTGGAAGTCAGTTCAGCTATCTGTTTGCTGCTTATTTTAAGAACCTCCTGGCTGGAAGAGTTTACTTATTTCCACCTTACAGAGGAGGCCACGGGATGCTAACGTCTTGCAGTAATCCCCACCCAAGTTTTATGCAATTTATTTATTATGACATTTATATCCTGCTTTTCCCCCTCTTGCAAGGCTACTCAAGGCAGCGTACAGGTCCTCCTCCTCTCCGTTTTATCCTCACAACAACAACCCTGTGAGGAAGGTTAGGCTGAGCGTCTGTGGCTGGACCAAAGTCAGTCCCAGTCCAACACTCTAACCACTACACCACACTGGCTCTAGTTTAATTGTTTGTTTGTTTGTTTAGCGCTTTGTGATGGCTTCAACAGCAGCTTCAAAGAAACGTCCGGGGATCGCAGTACAGATTGGAATTGAAAAATAGGTTCTTGCAGATCCAGTGTTTGATTCTCTGCTAAACAACGCCTGCCAGATAAATAATTTCGCGGATTAGCAGCCTATTAACAGCCTTTTGCTTGGAAGTCAATCAGAAAAAACGGTTTCGATCACAGACTTTTATTTTGTAGCTGGCACTACAAGGGGAGCTGTTTCCGATATATCCCATCGAATGCTTTTTAAATTCTGCCTTTGATGAAATAACTGCTGAGGGGGGTGCTCTCTGGTTCGTCTCCTAATATAGAATTAATCTGGAAGAATTTCAAGCTGCTCAACAGTGCGGTCTGGAAGGTCTTAACTTAAAGATTGTTATTGACTGGAACTAGTTGGTATTGACTGGAGCATCAGGTGGGCTGCCCCTACTCACTCCCCCCCCCCCGAATTCGTATCCGATCAATAGTGTTGAGCAAGAAACTAAGTCTGCGATCCTGTGTCCGTTTTCCTTGCCTTGAGTCCCACTGTTGACACGTCGAGGGTCGTAATCGACCCGTGGTGCAAATGTATGTAGTGGAGCCCCACAATACTACACGGGAATTTAGGGTTCCGTGCATGGGCCTCGCATCCCAAAGAAACCCTGAGAATTAAGCCCAGTTCACTTCGAAGGAAGCGTGCTAGGAAGGAGGGAGAGCAATAAGTTCTGATCCCCAATTCTGCTAAATCCTCTTGGGTTTACTCGCCAAGTAGCGGTGTCTAAGATCAAATGCCAGGAAATTTCTCCCTTCTCTCCCATTTTAACAACGCCACGTATTTTTCCCTTAACATACATACATTAATTAATTAATAATAGTCTATGCTCAGAAGTAAGTCCCATTGGTTTTAATGGGGCAGATTCCCAGTTAAGTGGGTTTAGGGTTGCAGCTGAAATATATTAAATAGAAGTAGAAACAGGTCCGTATCGATCTAGCTGAAAGTAAGGATCCTCGTAGTCGTCACGATTCTCGCGTCAATAGTCAAATAGCAGCGCGAAGCCTTCTGCCCGCTCTCTCGTTTTCCGATCGTCTGAAGGCAACGTTACGGCGAGGTGTTCGAGAAGTGCCGCCATGGCGATCTGTTGCACGAAGCAGGGAGGCTCCCGGCTAAAGACGCGCGCACTCCCGCCCTCTCCTCGCCAAACGCGAGAGCACTGAAGCACTCGATCCCGTTCTCTTCCCCCGGAGAGCTGACTAAACCGCGCCTGCCCCTTCTGACACGGCAGAAAAACAGGTCGGCAATGAAAAGAAACCCCAGGGCGAGCCAGAGAGGACGCAGGGGGCCGGGATCGTCCTCTTCCGCAAAACGTTCGGGTGCCCAACCTTTACTGTTCCTTTTTGAAGGGGGGGGGGGGGAATAGCCGTGTGACTGCAACCTAGGAAATTGCGATACCCGTGTACAGAGGAAACCATGTCGCCCTTAAAACTTCATCAACCTGGTAGGGAATTCACTGAATCATTGGTTGGGGGGGGGGGGGAGGCAATTCCCCTTTTCTTTTTGTAAATTTTTGATGATTCCCCCACTTACTTTTTTTTGTTGTGTGAAAAGTGTGTGTGTGTGTTAGCCTATAAGGGATCCACTTTCTTACTTTATTCCCCCCCCTCTTTTTTTTTTGGGTAAGGGAAGCCCCCCACCCACGGAGACAGGAGGCGAAGGGGAGGCGGGCAAAGAAAGCAACGTGGAGAAGCGGGGCAGAACGCGAGACATTTATCTCTCAATTGCTCAACAAGACAAAGAGGGCTTAAGAGGCGCTTGAAAAGAATGGTCTGTGAATGGTTACTATTCAATTTGTATTTTATTCCCCGCTGGTCCTGGAATTGAGATCAGAAGAAAAAGTGAAACCACATGGCTGGGGGTCAGCGGGATCAGAGAACCACCACAGACAGCAAAGGCACGGCGGACTTGTGTGAAGAAATGGATTATATAAACAGAGCTTGTGCCATTGCCTGCACCCCATTAGCCTCTAATCTACACGGCATGGGAGCAGCGCAGAAAGCCCGCCCAGGGGAGAAAGGCGCAGCTTGCCAAGCAGCCCCCACCGGCCCGGCCCGGCTTGGCCAGGCCAGTTCTTTCCAAGGCTTCAGCTCCAAGCCAAGCTGGGTTTCAATGCCCTTTCACTTGTAGATCTAGGGCGCAGCGATCCTATGCGTGTGTAGACAGGAAAAGGTCCTCCAACTCCCGGCATAGCTTGCTGGAGAATGCTGGGAGTTCGAGGGCCTTTTCCTGTCTACGTACGCATAGGATTGTGCCCCCAGACAGACAGAAGCAGCTTAGAAGTGTACAAAATTATGCATGGCGTGGAGAAAGTTAAATACTATTAAGTTTAGGATAAGGCTAAGGAAAGATGTTACTCAATAGCATCTAATATGGCTCAATCATTACTGATGGTGTAGGCTATCTGTGCCTTACAGATGTGTTGGACTACAACTCCCATGCCAATGGTGGAGGATTCTGGGAGCTGAAATTCCAAGACCTCTAGAAGGCCCCAGGTTGCCTAAAGGAAAGGACCCTAAAGGAGACGGAGATTGTGGAGAAAGTGATAGGGAGACACGTTTCTCTGTCTCCCATAATACTAGAACCCAATGGAGTCATCCCATGAAGTTGATTAGTGGAAGATTCAGGGCAGCTAAAAGGAAGGAATTCTTCACACAGCACATAGTTAAACTATGGAATTCACTACCACAAGACATAGTGATGGCCACCAATTTGGATAGCTTTAAAACGGGGTTGGATAAATTCCTGGAGGAGAAGGCTATCAAAGGCCCCCTCCACAAGGATGCGCTTTTGCGCCCGGTTCGGCGATTATGCGCATTATCGCGGAGGCGCATTTACTCCTAATCCCTCTGCACGGGAGGCAGTGAGAGGCGGCGAAGCGCATTAATTGATGTCCAAAAAGCGCTTTACAAGAAGTTAATGCGCATAATCGCTTGTTCACACGGCGAAAATGCGCTTTAATGGCCGGAGCAAAATAAAAGTCACTATTTAACGCGCATTCGATAATGCGCATAATCCGGGAGATAACGCACCTCTACGCCCGTTTTGCGCTCCGCTGGTGTGGAGGTAAAATTTATAATGAGCCTTCAAAGAGCATTAAACCTCTCTTGTGGAGGTAGCCAATGGCTACTAGCCCTGATGGCTATGTGCTACTTCCAGTATCAGAGGCAGCAAGCCTATATACACCAGTTGCTGGGGAATATGGACAGGGGGGTGCAGTTGCACTCGTGTCCTGCTTGTGGGCTTCCCGTGAGTAGCTGTCTGGCCACTGTGTGAACACAAAGCTGTACTAGATGGATCCTTGGTCTGATCCAGCATGGCTCCTTATGTTCTAAATGGTGGGGCCATGAATGGGCTGGCCTGTGGCCTACCTCAGGTCTGCCCATGTCACTTCTTGGAAGGAAGTACCTGGAAATCTAGGGGCGCTCCCTCCCCGCTCCTGAGCGACTTTTTCTTGGGACGGATGGAGACAGATGCTACTGAGATGCAATGCGCCGGGCAAGATTCAGCCTCCCCCAAGCTGGTGCCCTTCAGATGTGTGACACGCTACAACTCCTGTCGTTGTAATGATGGGGATTGTAGTCCAACGTATCTCGAGGGCACCAGGTTGGAGAAGGCTGAGTGAAATCAAGCTGCCTTTGAATGGTTACTGCGAAAGTAGGGAGTTCCACGCGATTTACACATGAAGCATCTTGTTTCATTCTTTTGCCCGGTTTCAGATGAGCGGCCATGGAGGTTGCTTGGGGAACATGAGCGCCGCTCCCTGAATCGCAACTCCAGGCAAATCAGTGGCTCAGAAATACGCCGATTGCAGCTACAGGCCTCAATCAAGAACCACCGGAACGAGAGAACAACCTCCCAGAGCTTAAAAAAACCCTTAACAAAAATCCGATTAACGGTGTGCGATCCTACGTATGTTTAAATAGGAAAAAATGTCTTACACCTCCTTGGGAGTTTGCTGGGAGTTGCAGGACTTTTTCCATGCCTAGAATTGCGCCCTACGCTGATTAATAAAACTTTTAGTATCACTTACTGCTCAATCCTTTTTATGTCAACTCAGAGTCAGAAGGAAACCCGACTGAATTTAATGAGACTTCCTGCCAGGAAAGTGAGTATAGGATTGCAGCCTTCATCAAGATATATTATATAATAAATTGGAGTATTATTTTTTTTAGTCAAATAAAATGTGTAACCATAACAATACCTGATCAAGATTAAATAAATACTATTAGCTTTAGGACAAAATTAATAAAGGATACTACCCAATATCGCTCAATATAACTCATGAGGGTGTAGGCTGTCCAGCGCCCTCCAAATGTGTTGGACTACAACTCCCATAAGCCCCAGCTAGCAGGGCCGACGGTTGGGGATTCTTGGAGTTGTGGGTGCAAAACCTCTAGAGGGCCCCAGGTTGCCTAACCGAAGGGATGTTAAATGAGACTGAGATTGTGATTTTATCCACACTGAACACAAAGAGACATATTTTTTCTGGGTAAATATGCACAAGATTGCTTTGTGAATTACAGCTTGGAAGCAAACTTGATTCAAATTTCTGGGGATCCACCTGGCAGTTTCACACTATGGGCATAAATTTATTCCGATCTACTTTACAGGGTTGCAGCCAGGACTACAGCAAGTTCATGGCTGTGAAGCAATTTAAAAGCTCTATATAAAATTATTATTATTATTATTATTATTATTATTATTATTATTATTATTATTATTATATTTCTGAACAAGCTATTGGAGTTGGGAGCCAACACTTGAAGTTTGTTCATATAAAAGAGGGGTCTTGGGTCCTCACTACCAGTCGCTTTTCCTTTGAGAAAGAGTGTGAAAGAAACAAAGTTGCACACCATAACCCTAGGCAGGTCTACTCAGAAGTAATTCTCATTGCGTTCAAGGAAAGTATGACTCCAGGACCCCCTCTAGATGGTTTCCGTTTGACGCCTGGTTAGCTGATTATGCGCATCTTCTCGGAAGCGCTTTATCGTAAATGCTTGTATGCAGGAGGTAATTGAGCACTCAACAGGTGTCCTTACCGGTTGTTTCAAATGCGCTTTACAAGTAGTTAATGCGAAGAATCGCTTGTTCACATAGTCAAAATGCGCTTTAACGGCAGGAGCAAAATAAAACTCGCTATTTAACGCGCATTCGATAATGCGCATAATCGGAGAGAAAACGCGCCTCTACGCCCGATTTGCACTCCGTTCTTGTAGAGGTAAAATTTTTAATGCGCCTTGAAAGAGCTTTAAATGCCTCTTGTAGAGGTCTGAAGCTCCAGTTCTGTAGGAGGAGAGGGAGCTTCACCCATCATGGGCCAAATTCACATCCTCCTGCTAGAAGGCGATGGGGCCGGAGGGGGAGGGAGGGAGACCCAGATCTACACCAAGCAGGAGATGACACTTTGAAAATGGTTTGAAAACTGTATATTGAGTGTGTCCTGGGCCCCAACAGTTGTCACTACAGTTATAAACTGTTTTAAAGCAGTAGTGTAGATCCTGCCTTGGATTCTCTTCCAGCATGGAGGCATTGAAAGGACTGTTTTGCAAGCTGAAGAAAGATGAGCCTAATTCAAAGGGGAGAGAGCGAATGAATAGGAACACCTGGGCGGCGCTTTAGGCGCATAAATGCACCAGACAGGCTCGATTCCCCTTCTCTCCGTTTCGCAGAGAACACCCCGATTCAGAGACTGGTAAAACCTGGCATCTTCCAGATGTGTTGAACCACAACTCCCATAAGTGGAACTCTCACCAGTGAACATGCTGGCTGCTGGGAATGATTGGACTTGCAGTCCAACACATCTGGGGGGCACCAGGTTGGGGAAGGCTGGTTTATCAATGCTGTCCCAGGAGAACAAACAGCACAGCAGGCATGGGTGGGTTTGAAAAGATTGCTTTGGTTCCCCTAAATTGCAACTACAGTTTTCCTTCAATTAAGATTTGCAGGGCGTCGGGATTGAGCGTGGCCCTATTGCCCACCTAGGAGAATTCTCGTTTCCATCAGACGATCATGCGTGAGAAAGGGAGGGGAGCAGAACTTGGGTTCATTTTTACCTGAAGCCGCCTGCAGTTGCTACTACTGGGACCAAAAGAATTCCCAAGTAGAACAGACCGAACTGAAGGTGTGCTACATTCAAAGGGATAAAAATTGCAGGCCCCTTTAAAAACAAACAAACAAACAACAACAACACCCCAAAGCAACAGGAGGGTCATATTTTTCATTAGGAGCAGGGGGTAGGGGGACTCCACAGAGATCAAATCTACCGCAGCGAGGAGAGTTCTGCCAGGTTCTGCCATATTTTCTCCTGCTGCGAGGAGGAAAGAGGATTCAAAAATCCAGGTGGTCATAACATATATTTACATTTGATAAACCAAGAGCACAATCTGTATTTTATTTAAAGTAGTATAATGGCTCTGGAGTGCATTCGCAGAGAACACACTTGGGACACGGGGGGTTGTGGTGTGGTGGTGGTGGCTTTTTCAACCCCAGCTGAAATGAATAGATTTTATTTTCACAGCAGTTCACGTCAGAGAGGTTTTCCTAAGAAGAGACTGGTGGATTCGGTAAGTTGTCCTGAAAAGGGAAGATAGAATTAAACACACACAATGCACACCCACACCCACACATTCCCAACCTGGTGCCCTCCAGATGTTTTGGACTACAACTCCCAGCATTCCAGATCATTGGCCACGCTGGCTGGGGCTGATAGGGGTTGAAGTTCACAACAGCTGGAGGGCAGCAGGTTGGGGGGAGGCTGTAGCATTTCCTATTCTCTCCTCTCTAAAAGTGCAGACAAAGGAGCACCTGTATCCTGAGGAAATGGGATTCCTCCCAGGTAAATTTGCACAGGATTGCAGCTTTACATTGTAATCCTAGTCACGTTTACTCAGAAGTTAGTCCCATTGAATTCAATGGTACTTGCTCCCAGTTACATGGACACAGAAGTTCAGGTGTCATTATTCAGGTGAATTGCAGGGTGGAACAGCTCCAATAAAGTGAACTACATGCAATGGTAGAAATAGTATATTTTAAGAATCACCCAAGATCCAGCAAAGTCATAGCTAGGCAAACAACCAAATCTTTGCTCCAGGCCACAAAAGCTTTGCAGAACCTTCCAAACTAAAGAGGCCCCACATAGTTCCCTAACAGGAGGCCCAGTGAGAAAAATAACGACACTCGTAAAACAACTACCTAAACTGCAAGGGCTTATTTCTATTACAAACGTTAAGAGCCCCAAGAGATGGCAAAGCCACAGAAATGCAGCAAAAAGAAACAAAAGCCCCCCCCCCTCTCAGCTTCCCTTCCTTAGGCAGCCAAACATTGAGCCTGTTTCAAAAATCCAGAAAGAGGACATTGCCAGAGGAGCTTGTTTTTTGGGTGCAAGGAGGGTTTTTGATGCAAGGGTGCATTTAGACCAGTAATCCCTTGCATGCATTCCAAGAACTGGGGGGGGGGGGACTGTACCACATGCTCTTGTCTTAAAAGCTGATATGGTTAAAATAAACAAAGCCAGAATTTCCATGGAAAAAGCCATTCCTGTTAAACTGGTTTAAAATCCATTAGAGCAGTATATAAACATTATAGATATATTATACGGTGACCAGATAAAATCCAGGTCAGGGCTCATGTAACTTTAACAGTTGTAGAGAAAAGGGGATTTCAGCCAGTGTCATTTGTATGCAATAAGTTCCTGGTGAAATTCCCTCTGCATCACAACAGTTAAAGTTGCAGGCACTATACTAGAGTGACCATATACAAAAGAAAGCAGGGCCCCTGCAACTTTAACTGTTGTGATGCAGAGGGAATTTCACCAGGAACTAATTGCATACAAATGACACTGGCTGAAATGCCCTTTTCTCTACAACTGTTAAAGTTACATGAACCCTGACCTGGATTTTATCCGGTCACCCTAATATATTGCATTATTGCTACAATTCAGTGCAAGTCTGTGAACCTGAGGCCATGGAATCGTACGTACCAAGAATTCGGTCCAATTGAATCCTAAGCAAAAATGTTGAGGATTGAGTTGCCCATTCCATGTAAATTAGTGGCAGTGTATCAGCATGATCAAGTCCATGGCAAAACCTTTCCAAAATTCTAGATTAGCCTTCAATTAATTTGAAAGTTTCCAACTTTAGAAGTGCTCTTACGTGCCTTGTTCCTATGGTGCTGCAGAAGAAAAGTTTCTGCCCGCCCTGCCATACCCTGCTTTCCACATACAAATAGCTAGTTAGAGTAATGTTAAGTAATTTCGTATAAAAGAGAAGCAACTTTTGCCCTGTTTAAAGATATTAGTGCATGTACTTAAGTGGCATTAGACACCAAATCTAGCCTTCATTAAACCACACTCCAGTCTAAGTGCTTAACATTCAGCATAGTGCAAAACCCAACAATAGACGTTTATACTGTAGTTTAACAGCAAATTCCTAAAATGTCTACTCAAAAGTAAGTTTCATTGATTTCAGTGAAGCTTACTCCTATGTAAATCAGTTTAGGATTGCTACCAGAATAAATCAAACTTTAAAACTGTGAATATCACTGTCTTTCCAAGTAAAAGAACCTTCTTTCCATCCATTTATTCATAATATTCTATTTCCCATTTTTTATATAATTCTACTAACGTTTTTGATAGACTGCAAAAAATTTAACTATTATGAGATGAACACAGTAATTCTACAATATTTTTAAATGGATGCTTAAGAGTAGGGTGACCAGGTAAAATCCAGGTCAGGGCTCATGTAATTTTAACAGTTGTAGGGAAAAGGGAATTTCAGCCAGAGTCATTTGTATGCAATTAGTTCCTGGTGAAATTCCCTCTTCATCACAACAGTTAAAGGTGCATGCACTATACTAGAGCGACCATATACAAAAGAAGGCAGGGCCTCTGCAACTTTAACTGTTGTGATGAAGAGGGAATTTCACCAGGAACTAATTGCATACAAATGACACTGGCTGAAATTCCTTTTTCTCTACAACTGTTAAAGTTACATGAGCCCTGACCTGGATTTTATCTTGTCACCCTACAATAATAATAGTGAGACATTATGGATATATTCAATAGTTTGTATTCAGTGTTAGTCTAACTTAAATCCCTCTTATTTCAATGGGCCTATTCTAAGTGGGTCTAACACTGGATACAACTCTATGAAAACAATTTCTGAAGATTATAATGGGGTAAATATTAATTTGAAATGGATTGAAAGCCATGTAATAATAGTTATTCCCTTGAAATAACACTGACTTAAAGTAGTAAAATATGGATTATTATAACATAAACTTTTATTTTATGCTTCTCTTAATAAAGTGAAGTACTAGTTAATTTTGGAGCTACTGGAAATTGATTTAAGACACAATTAATGACTGTCACTGATATTAACTCATAGACATGAAACTATCACTAAAATGATTTAGAAATTATAATTAATTATTGAAAAGATGGCGGTTTGAAAGAAGCTGTTTATTGAATGAATTTTAGGGTATTTTTAAACTGATTACTCATTGGAAATATCTGGTAGTGGACCTTATGCCCTAGTAAAAGTGATTTAAGACTGCAGTGTCAGAGTACATTGGAAATACAGAGAACTTTTGGAAAGAAATTTATTGATTGATTGTTGATTAATTGACTGTTAATTGTGAATTATTAGTATTTATTGTATTTCAATAAATTTATTAACATTAACAACAATAACAGTAACATATAACATCACAATATCATGATCCAGAGGGAGAGGCGGGTAAGAAATAAATATATTATTATTATTATTATTATTATTATTGTTGTTGTTGTTGTTGTTGTTTGTAGCTAATTGCATTGCAGACATAGATCACAGTATTTTTTCATATGGTTGATACAAGGTGTTTATGATTAGCAAAGGCATATCATTGGTGAACTGGTGAATTTTATGTTGTTTTCCATTTATTGTAAAATCTTTAATTTTTGTGTTACCTCTGAAAGCATTTTTCAGTGGTATAACTGAAAACAGAAATAATGTAGGGGATAGGGGAAACTTGGTTTTGTCTCAGCCATTAATCCTTATATGTGCTTGATTATTGCTATATAATTAACAGTGCAATCCTATCCATGTCTACACAGAAGTAAGCCCTACTGAATTCATTGGGATTTACTCCTACATAAGTTTGTATGGGATGGCAGCTTAAGTATTCTAATAAATCTATTTCCCAAGTTCATTGCTTTAAAAGTGAAATTAAAAAAACAGCCATTCCAATTTATCAAAAGCCTTGGTGGCATTTAATGAAATTGTGGCTGAACTTAATTTATTATTTTTGTTGAACTTTATTAGCTGGGTGAGTATTATTTTAATGGATCTGGCATTTGTCTATTTTTAATATATCCTGTAATATATTTGGATGCCAGATTACCTAATCTATCTGCTAGAATCTTTGTTAAAGGGGGAAGAAAGAATCTTAGTTGATTAGTGCAATTGGTCTGTATGAATCCATTTTTTTCTGTTGCTTTCCCTGGTTATGGGATTATGATGATGCTTGATATTTGCCATGATTGTGGTATTATTTCTTCTTTTAATAGTCTATTGAGTAGGGTGTCTAAATATAAGGGTATAGATTATTTTGATTAAAAAAAAAAAACCCTCCAGAGAGACCATCCAATCCTGGGGATATGCAGGGTTTTGTTTTTTAGAGTAAAATCCTATGAGTTGCCCTCCCAATAAATTATACTATGCTCTGCTGGCAAGGGCCAGATAGGACAAGAGGAGGATAGAGGCCATTCCTCCCCCCCCCCCCCTTGTTTTGTTTAAAACAGCTATACAGGTCTCTGAGCTAGTCTAGCTGACTTACCTTACAGTGGGTGGGGAGGGGACTGGCATCTCCTCTCCCCTCTCCAAATCGTTGTATAGGAAAGCTCATCTGTTGTGTTTTTCCTCAAAGGATGATATTATATTTTCATTTATAGCGTTGATGGTAGATTGTCTTTGCAGTAACATTTGATTTAGTCTCCATGTATACGTTAGCCTTTGTTGCTTGGGAAATTATAGTATTGTAAAATATAGCGCCATGATCTGTTAGCATTGAAGACCCTATTTTGGATGTCTCTACAGTTTGGATCAAATGTTGGGATACTAATATATAGTCTAATCTCATATAGTTTTCATACGTATGAGAATACTCCGATATTCTTTGGCCATGGATGGATCTATCTACAGGTGTCTACCAAACCTTTTTTTAAACTAATAAAGAAGATAATCCTGTGTTTTTATCTTCTGTTTTTATTCTACATAGGCTTCTTTGGTCTCCACTAATACATGTTTATGAAGTGGTCCACTGAGAGCCTCAGCAATTTTAAGTGGTCCATGTAAAACATTTGAGAACCATTGAGGTAGATGAATTGATTAAGGGTGCAATCCTATGCATATTTTAGATAGAAAATGTCCTACAACTCCCAGCATGCATCAGACAGCACATAATAGGAGTTATAGTCTTTCTTTCTAAACATTAATAGGATTGACACTTGATAGAGGGAATGTTCCATAAAAACCTTTCTGACTGAATAACATGTTGTCCCTGGTTAATCATTTTTTTAACGTAAGTGTTTACATAAACTGCAGATTGCAGATCCTATCTTAGAAAAGGAATTTCTCTTCTCTCATACATATAAAGATAGTGGGTTGATATAGAGCATATATATTGTATCATCTAAAACAGAAATAACAGTGCAATCCTATATATGTCTACTCAGTTGTAAACCCAATTGGGTTCAGTGAGGCTTACTCCCAGGTAAGTGTGAATAGGATTGCAGCTTAAATGTGCTTTTCCTCCTGTTCAAAACTATTGTTTTACTCATATGTATTTATACAGATTTAGACGATTAATTGAAGCTCATTCAATTATTCAACTAAGATCTTTTTTATTGGGCTGCAGCCCTTGTTTTTAAGTCTATCTTTCCTATTTGTAAACGGCTTCATCCCAAACCCCAGTGAAGCCAATGAACAGACTCTAATTGATTTAAATGGAGCAGAATGTTATTGTTTTTTAATGGGGATCTTTTACAAACCCTGTGGGAGCCAGATTCAACCCTGGTATAAACAGTTCATTGGAGACAGGGGCTTATATCTGTTTATTTCAGGTTTAACCAACTCTGTGTGCATGTTTGGGAGGGGAAAGGGCCAGTCACCAGGAAGGCCAGTAGATGCAGTGAACAGATTGTTAGATCCTGCCTGGGGAGAAAAAAGAATAACAAAGACTTTTGTTGAATACTCTAAAGGCACAATCCTATGCACGTTTACACATAAAGAAGTCCTACAACTCCCAGCATTCCTCAGCTGGTCTAAATTCCTATTCCCCTTTCATCTGTTTGCTCCTATATTATTAGGCTATCTTGATATAAAAATATACTTTCAAAACTATTAAGAACATAAGAAGAGCTATGCTAGATCTGACCAAATGTCTGGAAATTTTACTATCCTCTCAGGTAGGTATTGTTTAGATTTGCCACCTTAATGTCAAACATATTTGCAAGGTTGTTTTCCTCTTTCAATTCTTCTCCTGTATATGCAGCTTAGGAAATTTGTCCCTTTCCAAGACTCATCAACTGAAACGCACCAGTGAAATGTCACTTGAAAGCCCCTGGCATAAATGCATCACTTTTGCTTTTTCATTTAGCAAACATTGGCCATGAACCTTGGCAGTAAAATCAAAGCTTTCTCCATTGCCCCACCCCCCAGCTGTTTCACCCATTGCTTTCAATGACATCGTAAGCTGTGACATCAAAGAGACAGAGAGCTGAAGGTTGCAAGAAGCTGTCAAAATTGGATGTCTGATTCGCTTACGAAGGCTCACAATGACAGAGTGTTTGGAATAGTTGCATTTGCTTTAGGGGTCCACTTGGTAGGAGGAGGGTTGGCCCTGCCATGAGGTAAAGTGAGGTGCCTGCTTCAGACAGCATAGGCTGGGAGAGCAAGGAGCAATCAGAAGTTAAACGATAGAGCTGCGTATACCCCATGGGCTGCTCTGCACCCTCAAACCTCCTGCCATCAGGTGTAAGCTGTCCTGTTGCCACTGTCAAGGGAAGATTCAACGGTCAGTGTGGTCAGCTCCTTTAAATGGAATGCAAGGAAGTCACCATCTTGCCCTTTGCCTCAAGCAGCAAAATGTCTTGCGCTGGCCCTGTTGAAGCGTAACAGCACTAAGAAGCTGTTGTAGTTCCTTTGGAAGCCATTTACACTGTCCAAATACAGTGACAAGAGAAAAAATAAATAAAGATGATTGTCTGGTTGCTGGAAAGTCCTATGGAAACATCCAACCAGATGTAATGGTCAGAGGTTCCCTCATGCTGTGGGTTCCAATAGTTGTTGAGACTTGTAGAAGATTGTCAGGCCAAGCAGAAGGAGAATGGCTCAGAGTGAAGGAAGGTCAACGATCAAATGCAACCATATTGGAGGCCAAATAGCTTGACAAATATAAGGAATTAGATTGTTGGTCCCTCTAGGCTGAAAACATGGATTATCCTAAGGCCTTTGCCTATTGCAAATTGTTGGCTTTTATTTTAACCCTCTCTAATAAACCTGTTCTATGCAGGGTGGCATGGGGTTGGGGGAGAACTTGGTTTATTATCAAATTTAGAAGGTGTGAGCAATTAAGAACATAACTCAAAGGTTCTCAGGTGGCAAAGAATGAACCCTGTTCCTCCTTTGAGTTTGTATTCATAGCACTTAAGTCGGCCTTCCCCAACTTGGTGCTCTCAAGGTGAATTTTCATGCAGACTCAGGCCATGTCTACACTGGCCTTTTTCCCCGGGGGTCATCCCTGTGCATTCAAATGATGCACAGGGAATCCAGGGAGCAGGCAGGGATGACCCCTCCATTTTCGTAGGATAACTGAGACCTCGGTTATCCTGATTTTACCCGAGGACCCGGGATGATCCCGAGGACCGTGGGCGGTGTGGGTGCCCATTCTGGCTTCTACCCTCCTCCCCACGAGTAGCAGGGGTCCGGGGGGAATTCAGGGGCATTGGGGTGGGGTGGGGGAACGGGGTCTGGGCTTTCTTTTTACTTATGTTGTGGTGGAGCGCAATTGCGCTCCTGACTCCTGCTTTTAAAAAAAATGCCACCCGCGACGTCCCTCTTCCCTTCCAGGATGTCATGCTTCCGTTTGGATGCCCAGGGAGGATCTTGGAAGCAGGTAAGTCCACAATCCTCCCCCCTCCTTTCCTCTGCACCCTTAGGTATAGAAAGGGCCTAAAAACAAACAAAATTCATAATCTGATGTGGGAACAGGACAAAACTGAGAACCTGAGTGAAACTGGACAGATTTGCCCATCCCTATTACAGTGTGCAGGTATTCTACTTTGCAGACAACTATGATCTGTATGAAGATGTGCTTTATTTGAAGGGCTGTACAGCCCAAATCTGGATTAAGGGACCTTGTTTGTTTGTTTGTTTGTTTGTTTATTACATTTCTCCACTGCACCATAGCTGAAGTTCTCTGGGCAATTCACAAAACAAGATGTAAAACCATAAAATACAAGAGCATAATAAAGCATAATATATAAACATGTTAATGCTTAAAACTAGAGTAAATAACCAAAATAAAAGCCTGCAGCAGCCCAAGGATCTTAAAACACAGTAACACTTAAAAAACAAACAAATCTGAAAGTCTAAAAACCCTAGGAAAATAAAAAGGTCTTCACCTGGGGATGATATACTACAATACAAGCGCCAAGCCTCTGGGGTGGGGATCCTACAATCAGAGTGCCATCACAAAAAAGACTCTCTTCTCAGTGGCCTGGGTTCAAATCTGCACTCAGCTCATGGGGTGATTTGTGGGGGTGGGGGTGGAATTTCAGTCTCTAACCTACCTCACAAGATTCCTGTAGATATAAAACTTAGAAAGCCTGGGCTGCTTGGAGGAAGGGTGGTAGACATATGTGAAACACAGCCAAACAGAGTAATAGATTATATTCAAATAAATGAATCTATTAAAAGAATATCCATATTTTGGGACACATCTGGGAATCTATATGTACTTTTGGTTTTAAAATGCTGATCTCCCACAATGTCTCATAAGGACAGCATTTTGTAATAAAACCCTGCAGTCATACAGTAAGAACCAGAAAGGGCAAGGCTTGATGCTCAAATGTATTCCTTTTGTGTTTGGATGAAGAGAGCCTCATGTTTTAATAGCAGTTTTATGAAAGTGGCAACTGGAGAAGCAGCAATGGGTTTGCACAGTGGATAAATTTAGGCTTGGGTCCAGGCTTTTTTCATTGAGGAAAATGTAGCCCTTTAATTAGATTGTCACATTATGTTCTTTAGCTAAATGCACATTACATTTTTAAAAATATGTTCTGGAAACTATTTTCAGCCTTTAACAGCTTTCATGCTTCTCCAGCCTTTTACTTCACTGCAGTTCTCTGTGACTAATTAAAAGAGTCAATTATTGTAAATAGAGTTATTGGATTATGCTTCAAGTATTTATTATTCTGTGGTTTCCTTGACATAGCTATGTAGCTCTACGGAGAGGTCTATGCACATTTGTAGATTATGCAAAAGTCAAAAAGTCACCAGCCATTATTTTGAATTAGTTGATTAAAGGTACAGGAGAGTCAACTTGCTTAATTTCAGATTAGCATAATAAAAGTGTTGGAACAACTTGTCAGATGTTTTCTTAGGAAAAATTCTCGTTAATTACAAGAATTGTTGCAAGAGGATAATGATTCCCACTTCCCAGAGCTATTAAACAAAATATTCTTTAACATTCAGTGGCATTAAACAATACATTGTTTCAGTCCTTACTGATGAAATACAGTCTGGTAAGAGTGAATACTCAAGATCAGCGAGCCTTGATTCCTTACTGCCCTTAAAACTCGATCACATGCACAGAGTAACAAAAGGGTACATACTTCACTCCTATGGGTGAAATGGGAACCTTAATGCAATTTAGTAATTGTGATCAGGGTGGTCGTGGCTTCCCCCTCTAAATTTATTAACTTAAAGTACAATAAATATGCAATTTTGTGAATGTGGGGTTAATTGAGAGTCAGACACGTCTGGGATGTGGGATCCCTCCCAGGAAAGGTGTGATTCGCCACCCACTGTGACTATTTCTAAGTTTAAAGTTTTTTTTTATTCATACAAACATTTGGCTCCTTGTTGGTTTTGGTGTTTTTAGGTTTGATTATTATTGTTGTATTTAAATTGTTTTAGCATGATGGTATGATTTTGATGGCTGTTCAACTGGTGCTGGTTTTAGGAATATCTTAAGCTGTTCTGTGTGACTTTGGGAGGAAATATACTAAACCCAAAGGAGGATGGTGGCTCCGATGTCACTGGGGTGGTGAATCCGCTCCAGTTTTCTGTCAGAACCAGTCAGGACTGTAAAGGAGCTCTCCAATGGAGTTCTGACTGGTTCTGACTGCAACTCAGAGTGGATTCACTGCCTCACTGACATCAGAGCCACCAGCTTCCAAATAGATACTAAAAGCTAGGGATGTGCACTCCCGAAAATATCATATTGTATTGTTATCAGAATTTAGGACCAAAAAAATTATCGTCTCTGATTATATCATAGGTGAACCATATCGTATTTCTGATAATTATCGGAAATCCGATATTATAGCGTTTCTCCATTTTGCCCTAGAGACTCTAGAGTTGATTTTTGAGTCAGAAAGGCCAAAAACTTCTTAATTTTCCAAGTTACAGGTTTGAAACTTGGTCACAGTGCAGACTGAGTATTGCTAGTCTTGTGTGCCAAATTTTAGAACAATCGGTGCAAGCGTTACTTGGAAGTCAGCTTTCAAATACACTGTTTCAGGTGGCTGAAATGTGGTCCTTTTTCAAGAGACGTTGTCGTCCAGTACTCATGGGCATCTCACAGATGGCCTTGAGGGGACTCATCTGTGCCCAATTTCAGATGCACAGCTGCAGCCATTACTCGGAAGTAAGCTGTAAACAACATGCACTGTTTCCGGTAATGCACTCCATGCTGCTGCTGCTGAGACTTATAGGTATATTTTTATGAATTATATTTTCCAAACCTGTGGATAAACCTAGGCAGTGCCATATGCAGACATAAAAGTAAAATGTGTTAATCAGAAGATGGTGAACTGCTGCTGCCTTGTCTCATTGATTAGGCCACATATGTCTACAAATTAAAAGGATTGGGGGATAGGGGAATAGCACGGGTGTTACATTTATTTTAGAGCCAGCCTTAGCAGGCAGGGCCTCATTGGGCCAGGAGATACCCCAGGCAGCGAGGAAACCTGAAGAATTCCGTCAAATCAACCCTCACGCACCGCCTTGACCTCATCGTGCTTGAAAAATGACCCAGCCTGCCCGCCATCCCTGTACAGGCAGGTGGGCAGTTCTTCATGCCAGAGCTGCACACGTTTGCTGGAGCAGTGGCAAATAAAAGTCACATACTGGGTAGGCACATTGCCAAATAAAAAGTCATGTTCAGGATAGAAGTAGGCAAATTGCCTAGACCAGAGTCTCAAACAAAAAATGTGTGAAGGGGATGCTTCTGCAGTCCCTCAATAACAGACTCCACAAGGAGCAGACCCAGGGACGTAGTGATGAAAAATAATAATACAGGAATCTCTCAAGGCTCACTAAAGCAGTCCCTCCAGACTAGGCTGACCAGATAAAATCCAGGTCAGGGCTCATGTAACTTTAACAGTTGTAGAGAAAAGGGAATTTCAGCCAGTGTCATTTGTATACAATTAGTTCCTGGTGAAATTCCCTCGTCATCACAACAGTTAAAGTTGCAGGGGCCCTGCCTTCTTTTGTATATGGTCACTCTAGTATAGTGGCTGCAACTTTAATTGTTGTCATGAAGAGGGAATTTCACCAGGAACTAATTGCATACAAATGACACTGGCTGAAATTCCCTTTACTCCACAACTGTTAAAGTTACATGAGCCCTGACCTGGATTTTATCTGGTCACCCTACTCCAGACTGGTAACATTGGCTGGAGCAGTGTCTTTAATAAAGAAATAAAATGTGTGAGAGGGAGAGACAGCCGCCCCAGAACTGCCCCCAGCAGCAACAGCATCTCTCCTAGACCCAGACCCACCTCTCCCAAGGTGCGCCTTAGAGCCACGTTTCATACTGCTACAAAGTGATTGAAAATGAAATTATTTATATTAATAACAATCCTTTGCAAACAGTTTGTGCGCTGCTTTAACCACAGATTGTGTAGTATTATCCTGTGTAGCAGGCTACAGGACACACCAGCACACTCACAGTCAAGCAAACACACACACACTCACACACACACACAGAGGAAGAGAAATATAATATAATTATTTTTTTTAAAAGAAAGTTAAGCAGGGAAGAGGACAAAGCACACTCACTCAATCACAGTACCCCCACTCATGCTAACCTAACCTAGGCTTACCATATGAAAAGGAGGACAGGACTCATGTAACTTTAACAGTTACAGAGAAAAGGGAATTTCAGCCAGGGTCATGTGTATGCAATTAGTTCCTGGTGAAATTCCTTCTTCTGTTTACAACAGTTAAAGCTGCAGGGGCCCTGTCTTCTTTTGTATCTGGTCACTCTAGTATAGTGCCTGCACCTTTAACTGTTGTAATGAAGAGGGAATTTCACCAGGTCCTAATTACATGCAAATGATGCAGGCTGAAATTCCCTTTTCTCTGCAACTGTTAACGTTACATGAACCCTGTCCTCCTTTTCATATGGTCAGCCTAACCTAACCCTTCAATCAAACCAACCAGAAAGTGTATAAAAACTATAACTCAAACACACTAGCAATGAACAGCCAAACAAACCTGAGACACAAAGATGCAATTGACTACAATGAATGTCCAACAATTCGCAACCAAGTAACTATAAGACCCAGGAGCCAGGACAGAGCTCCAACAAAATCCACCCTTCTCTCCTCAATGCCTAACTCCCAACAGAGCTAGAACATCACGTGTGGGGGTTTTATTTGGGGATATCCTTAGCCCTCCTCCAACATTGTGATTGGAGCCTGCTGGAATCCTTGCTGCACGATTGGTCACTGAATCTATCAGTCTCATCAAGCACACCCCACCTTCTAGCTCCGTCCATGTGGCGGCAAAAGAGAAAGAGCCTCCCGATAATATGACAAAATAATAATAATAATAATAATAATAATAATAATAATATATTTATTTATTTATCACCCGCCTCTCCCAACGGATCGAGGCGGGGAACAACACCAAACACAAAATACAAAAACTGATTAAAAGCAGATAAAACCAGTACATCATTAAAATACCAATAAAACACCAATAAAACACTTTAAAATTCATCTAGGTAGGCCTGCTGGAAGAGATCAGTCTTTATAGATCTTTTAAATTCCTGAAGACTAGTAAATTGGCGAATCTCTCCCGGCAGGTCATTCCACAATCTGGGAGCGGCAGAAGAGAAGGTCCTCTGGGTAACGGTTGTCAGTCTAGTTCTTGTTGACTGTAATAAATTCTTCCCAGAGGACCTGAGCGTGTGGGGCGGATTGTATGGGAGAAGGCGATCCCGTAGGTAACCTGGACCCAAACCATGTAGGGCTTTAAAGGTAATAACCAACACTTTGTACTTCGCCCGGAAACTGATTGGCAGCCAGTGAAGAGATTTTAAAACTGGTGTAACGTGGTCACCCCTAGATGTACCAGTGACCAACCTGGCTGCCATATTTTGAACTAGTTGAAGTTTCCGGACTAGGCACAGAGGTAGCCCTACGTACAGCGCATTGCAGAAGTCGAGCAATAAATGATAATTATCGTCGGATTTTTTATCGTCTCCAATAATTATTGTAGAGTTTCCTATCATATCATTATCGTTAAACGCATGCACGATAAAGAGCATATCGTATCATTATCATACATTTTAACGATACGATACACATCCCTACTAAAAGCCCTATTTCAAGCCATCATGGACTGGATCTCTGAAATCCTGGGCACCACAAGGAGGCAGGTAGGGGGCCGGGTGATCTCTTAAGTATCCTGATCCTGAGTTGTTTAGGACTCTGCAAACATGTACCAAAATTGTTGCTGAGCAGAAGTTGCAAAACAGCTCTGGAGAGTCCCACACTGGAAGAAGAACATGACCTTAAAGGCAGTGTCTTGATTTCAAAAAGATGGCTGGCACTTCCTTGATCCCCATCTGCACTAGAAACAACACATTAACAACATGTGTAGTTCAGCTACCAGTATCTGTGTTGCAGGGATATACAGGAATGGAGCTACTTAAGTATTTTTCTCTCTTACTGTTGCTTTAAATACAAGAAAATGTGCCAGTAGATGGCACTCGAGAATATAGGACTTTTTTCAGGGGGTTCTAGGAATAACAAAGTCTGTTATGCATTGCTAGTGCTGTTCTCTGTGCAGTATTTGACCCAAAATAGAGATAATATATACCTTTACGTGGGCTAGTAGGTGTCTCCCTTCAAGCAACAGCATGATGGCAAAAAAACAAAAACAAAACCCCCAAATACAACACAAGTACCTCAGCTATGCTAAAGTGTAACTTCTTTTCACTTGTTTGTATTTAGAAATACAAGACAGCAATGATTAGATAGATAGATAGATAGATAGATAGATAGATAGATAGATAGATAGACGTTAGCCTTGTACAAAATGATTTTATTTTGCATCATTCAGCAACACAGGCTAGATAATTTTTTTAGCATCATTGTCCCTGAACATGCAGTCATTGTATAGGTCTTCACCTTTTTTACAGCCGCTAAACTCAATGGGACTTAATTCTGGGTAGACATATGTAGGATTGCAGTATAAAACATTAATTGACTAATTGCTGAGACCGACTTTAATTGCTGGGGTTCCTAGTGTGTTATTGCAATTGGAAATTTAAAAGGAAGTATTAAAGATGGCCTTTGCTTCTAAATATATGTGGTTATTTTATTTGTTTATTGAACAGTAAGTTCTCTTACACTTCCTTCAATGTCTCAGAAATGACAGCTGCAGAAATACTACTGAGTGTCATGTTGATATAGTGGTTCATGTGTTAGGCTAGGATGAGGGAGGACGCAGGTTCAAAACCTCATCCATGGCATTCACTGGGTGGCCTGTTGGGCTGATCACTGAGTATCATCAGATGTTTTAGCGTATGCTCTCTACTGCCCACTTATGGATGTGCGTGTGTCCTTTAGATGACAACATCTGCCTCCCGCATGTCTCCTGCTCCTTCCGCTCATTTTTCCACTGCAAAATAGAACCCCCAAAAATTCAACTTTTTTTTTATAAAATGGGATATGCCGCACTCTCCTGCTGTGTGCAGGAAAAGCAGTGCTATAAACACAGCCCCTGAATGGGCCATGTGGTCTTTGTTTACTTCCTCTTTCCCAGCCAGGAAGAATGAGGAAGTCATGAGGAACAAAAGCGGGAGCAGAGAAGCAACAGTAAGGATATGCGATTTCCCCCGTGTGTTGATGCTTACTGTCTCTTAGCTTAACCAGGCTTTTGCGAGGGTAAAATTGTGTGTGTGAGTATGTGTGTGTTTGTGTGTGTGTGTGCACGAGCATGCAGTTTGTGGTACTGGTGAGCAGATATTGCCCCAAGCTTCTTCAAGGAAGGATGGGATAAAAACATGATAACAATTTTTAACACCACCATCAAATCAGATAGGTATATTGTAGATGAGGTACGGAGACGTACATCTCTGGAGAATTTATTCCAGTAGTATCTCTGATAAATGAATACTAATCCATATAATTTCATTGATTACGGGTAAAAACATGATAACAATTATTAACACCACTATCAAATCAGACAGGTATATTGTAGATGAGGTACGGAGACTTGCGTCTCTGGAGAATTTATTCCAGTAGTATCTCTGATAAATGAATACTAATCCATATAATTTCATTGATTACAGCAGCTTTTCCCAACATAGTGTCCATAAGATGTGTTGGACATCAACTCCCATCAACCACAGCCCTATTGTTTGGTCAAGTCTAAAGAAAGGACGTATTATCTTATTTTGCAACCCTTTTCTCTGGGCTGAGGAAGGACTATTGGTCATTTGTCAATCAAAAGGTCAGCCCTATTTCCATTGCCACGATTCAGTGTCCCAGATCAGTTGGGTGGGAGGAAATAGCACCCCAGGAGTTCCTCCGTTCTCCTGGCCAGCCCAGCCCAGCTCACGGCCCTCCACACACCCTCTAATCACAACAGCCATTTTTTGGGCTCTCCTCCTGAGAGCCGCATACTTTGCATTTTCCTTCTACAAATAACCACTCAAGTCCTCCTTTTCAAAGGACCTTTATTAAACCCCCCCAACTATTTGCTGTCGAGACGTTGAGGATGAAATCATCATGTTAAACAAATAAACGCCGCTCCATACAGATCTCTGCTCTGGGAGCAGAGTAAGAAAATAATTTCTGTCTGCTGTCCGCAAAAGCGGCTGGAAAGGCCGAAAGGAAAATATTATTTTTACTTCATTGTGTGAAATATCATTTTGGAGGATCTGACGCGTTGAGTGTTTGAAGAGTTTTTGCTGGCAGGTTCTGAGGGTCTCCCCGGTTGACCCCCTGGGATTGTTTTCTTCATTAATAAACTTAGCATGATGTGTGTTAAAAGGAACATTCTGTTTGCTTTGTAAATAAGGGATGTCAAACAAGAAGCAGAAGCTTTACAGACACTAGGTGATGTGTTCTCCAAAGTGTGTGTGTGTGTATGTGGTGAGGAGAGGCCTGGAAAATTTGGGAATGCTCCGACCACCTTGAGCCAAATCCAGGGCTTTGTTGAGAAAACAATTCAACCAGAGAATCCAAGTGAGGCGGTTTCCTTACTGATACTGGTGGGAAAAATGTACACTCTCTATCCCAAACCAGCAGGGGATGGTCTTGGGAAGGAAAGCGCTCTAGCTCTCCTCACCAGCCTGTGTTCTGTGAACTGTCACATCACAGCCTCATGGGGGTCAACATTTACAAGCCTGGCCTGAGACTAGGGATGGGTGGGAATTCTGGTTTTGGTAAGAATTTCGCCACATTAGCAAATTACTTCATATTCAGGAAGGAAGGAACTCGAGATGTAAAAAAACCTGAATGTGGGAGGAACTGAAATTGGCAGTTTCGCCCATCCCTACATACCATGAATGTGTCATGTCAGAACCTTGCAGAGGCCAACATTTACAAGCCTGGCCTGAGACTGACCCAATGGAAAATACGCTTGGCTCAACCCAAGCTCCAAGTAAATGGTTGTTTGGGACAGACTGGGACAAGCCCAGCTTGTCCTGGAGCTGCTGTAAAACCCCAGCAGTAGCAGCAGTGGTGAATGAGACATTTTGAAGCACAGCCAGTTACCATGACAGTCTCTATAGCCAGATCCACAAAGAGAGTCCAAAGATTCAGGCAGTTGTGTTGATCCACATCAACCAATTTGTTCTACTACCAGGGAGCAGGTCCTTTGTAAAGCTATTAGATCTTAAATGTCCATTCATGTCCAAGGCCAGATCTACACCAAGCCGGATATAGCGGCATGAAAGCGGTATATAAAAGGCAGGAGCCACACTACTGCTTTGTAGCAGTATTGAAGGTTACTGACAACTGTTGGGGCCCATTGACACATGCCATATCCTGCTATATCCTGCTTGGGGTGGCTCCTGCCTTTTATATACCGCTTTCATACTACTATATCCTGCTTGGTGTAGATCTGGCCCAAGCCACCCCCAAAGAGTTTGCATTAGCGAACAATATACTGTTGGGAACAGTATATTGTTGCTGGGAAAATTCATTATCCCCCTCCTCAGCTACCATGAGGATTGGAGGTAAACTCAGAGGGAACCAGAAAGTCTGAGGAGTGGGTGTGGCAGATTACATCAGTCCCCTGCTAATACTGCATTCCCGTGAGCCATGGCTCCATCACACAACTGAGTCGCAGCAATTGCTAAGGAGTTGCCAAGTGCTTCCTTTCCTAGATCTTGCTGATCGCATTTTATGACTAGCTGAGATGTCTTTATTCAAAACAGAGAAAAGGGATACAATAAGCGAACATCTTCTTGTGAAAGTGGACCGCTCCTATCATTTTCCTTGTCCCTGTGGCCTTTGGAAAGCTGGCACTGAGCTGGCTCCTTCCTAACCAGATGGTTTTAAAAACAAGACTAAAAATAAAGGCCCCCATTTAAAACTGAAGGGATGATTTGAAGGGAGAAATTTATTCCTTCTAAGTGTTTGCGGGTGGGGGAAGCATGAAAAAGTAAAGGGAAACAAATCATTAAGCAATACACTACAAAACTCATTTATCTTAGTAGGTTGGAAATGTTCAAACAGGTCAGCTTGTCAAAGGATTAGATGGATAAGGCCTTTACCTAGTCTTGCATTTCATCCATATATAGAGATGTGTTTATTGTGCATGGAAAGACCTACTTCAGAGTCCCCGTCCAAAAGCCATTTTGCCACCATTTCCCATCTTTAATAAAGAACCCCTTTCCATGACCAAGGAGCTTTTGGCATGGTTCGTTTTGAAACCTCAGTATTTGGGAAAGTTTGCTGATGTTTTCTTAAATTACATCCTCTTGCGGGTCCATAAAAATCCTGAAGTTATTACAAATAAACAAACGGAGTTTCTCGTCATGATGTAAACCAGCTTTGAATGAAGTCATTGAGTGGAAGTTTGACTTGGATTGCTTCTGAAAAGCCCCTCAGACCCAAGGCGGCGATCTGTGTTTCTTCCCAGAGCTAGAAAAATTGGTGAGCAGCTGTTCTAAGTCAACCAAGTGCAGAAACCCCCCATTGCTTAATGTCTTGTTTTGATTTCCAGGAGGAAACTAAATATCAAAAAGTCCTTTCCTCCAGTCCCCTTTTATCTTTGCTGTTGTGAGTTTCATCCTCGGCCTTTCTGAATGGATCATTTCAAAAAGGCCCACTGGATTTGTAAAGTCTACATGGATCCAAATCACATCCTTTCCCATTGCCCAACACTTCCCACCTTGCCCAACAGTTGCTACAAAACTACAGCCTTACCTTGTTTTAAGCAAATATTCTTCCTTCCTTCCTTCCTTCCTTCCTTCCTTCCTTCCTTCCTTCCTCCTTTTAAGCCACCTTCCAGGATGAAATCCTCCCAAGGTAGCTTTCAACAATATATATGGTGAGAAAAGGCCGTCTAATGACTGGTGGTGGTGTTTTTCCCCACACATGAGACTTAACAGTGTAATCTCTACTCAGTGGGGCCTACTCCTAGGTAAGTGAGTATATGAATACAGACTCAAAGTGATTCCTCTTTCAGTCACCTTGGGATGCAGATATAAAACCTACCTCTGATACAATGTCAAGAGGGTAGCCAATGCAGCAAAACCAACAGAGAGTCTTGTAGCACTTTAAAGACTAGCAAATTTATTCTGGCACCAGCTTTCATAGACTGTAGCTCACTTCATCAGATGCATAATGAAGTGGGCTATAGTCCCGCATCTGATGAACTAGACTCTAGTCCATTAAAACTTTTTCCAGAATAAATTTGTTAGTCTTTAAGATGCTACAAGACTCTCTGTCGTATTGGCCAGAATGTGTATTTGCATTGCAAATTCTCTTTCCGTTACTCTTCCACATAAATGCCAAAACTGGATAAATAGCATGGCCACAGCAGTGAAGATGGGGGTGGGGAGTGTCTTGACAATGACAAATTGGTGCCGCGAGCCCTCCAAACCCCACGCTTGTGCTCCTGTGGGGTTGTCCCCACAGCAAGGAGCAAGCACGGGGTTTGCATCCTTCAAACAGACTCCAGAGGAGGAGGAGCTGCTGCTGCTGCCACCGCCCTGTGCACTGCCTCTCCACGCTGTGCTGCGTTGCTGCACAAGTGCCCCTGCGCATCCATGAGTCCCTCAGTTCAAATTCCCCACAGCTTTTTGTCCTCCTTACCATGGGGCTTTCCTCACCAAGCATTTCCTCCCTATGCCAGAGGAAATGCAGAGGCATTCCAGTGGCCAGTCGGCTTGCCGGCCCACCCCCTCCTCCCTGTCCAGGCAGATGGCAACCAATCAAGGGTTGCCATCTGCCTGGCCACGCTTCCGCTGTGACTCCAGAGCGGCAACAGACGGCAGATAAACCATCGTCGCCTCACTCCAGAGAAAAAAGTTGGAGTCAGTCCCTGACTTTTTTATTTTGGAGCTTTGAGGGAAAGCCCTGGGATAGCTCTACAGTGGCTTCTGTGTCATATAAACAATACAACACCATTGTGGAGTCACCCCAGAGCATTCCCCACATATAGGCCATTTCCACACCAGCCTTTTGTCCCGGGACCATCCCTGGGTGCTCCCTGTGCATCCAAATGATGCACAGGGACTCCTGGGGACAAGGGGGGGCGAAGAAGGGTTTTCCAAGGGATAAAAAAATATTTGTGTGTGTGAACAAAATGGCACCCATAGCTGCTGTTTTGTTCCCAAAAAGTAAAAACTAGCTTGCACACAAACTAATTTTGACCTTTTTGACATTCCATGCAGGTCCAGATGCCATTTTGCTTTGTTTTTATATTCCCCTTGCCTCACAATTGGCAATCATGGGGGAAATAATGTGTAGGGGAGACCCCTGGATGTCTTGAAGTTGCACACCTTTTCTCTAAATAAATAAATGCAGACTACATCCACCATCATGCAAGCAGACCCCATTGGATACAGCCCTGGTTTTCTGGAGAAGTGTTTGAGGGTCACTCATGACACACAACTAAACACCACTTTGGGCTCCATCACACTTTTTTTTTCCTGGTATGCATCAGTGATTTCCACCTCCATTTCATTAGTGTGTCAAGCACTGGTTACTTTCACATGCATGCATTGTTGCGCTATTTTGCCTTGTTTACCTTTTCACCTGAGCCAGCTCGCGCTTCCTGGTATCACCACTGTACTGTTGAAATCTCTTTTCACTTGTTCGCTCTCCCACTATTGTGCTCGCCCCACCCCACCCTTCCTCTTTCCTCCTCCAATTCATTGATTCTTGTGGTTGACATTGTGATGGGCGCGGGTGCCTTCCCCCCCACTCTGGTTTTGTGGTCTACTGTTTTAGCAATTTAGTGTTTGATAGATTAGGAATGCCGGTTCTGCCTTTCAAGGTGTGATAATACTCCCTTCTGCATGGAATGCTGAAATGGATGGATGAGAGTGGATGAAAGTGAGGCCAGATAGGAGTGAGGGTGTAGTAATGCAAGTCCACTAGAGCACCTTGTACAGTGGGGGTGGGGGAGAGGGAAGTTGAAACGGGTGGATGAGAGGGCAAATTGAGTGGGGTTGGCACAGTGGAAGTCCGTTTGACCAACTCAGCACATCCCCAAGCAGAATGAGAGAAGGAATTCAAAGGGCATGCTGGAGAAACCCTTCCCCCACCCTCCTCTTTCATCAGCAAGACCTCCTTTCAATAAACACCTCTCCCACAAAAGCGGGACGTTCCGACATAGCGCAAGGGTGGCAATACATGGGGGCAGAAGAGCAGTTTTATCCTGTGTGGAGAAAAAATACCACACTTTCTCCACCCTAGAAAAACATGGAAAGTGGAGTGGACGAGGTGAGATGACTGCAGGACAGCGACGACATCATGTGAGGGTCGCGAGGCAAAATGGTAAACAAGGCAGGATGAAAGTGTGATAAAACACTGGTGTGATGGAGCTCCATAGCTGGATCAGTGACACAAGCTTCGCCTAATTGACACCAATGCTGAAACATGTATTTACAGCTGAGCGACTCCCCTTGCCCCCTTTATTACTATGGGCCATGATGCTCCTGATACATGTTTGAGTCAACAACTTTGTTTCAATCCAAACGAGTCAGAGTTTCATACAGTATTTTGAGAATAAAATTGACTGATGACCTAAAGGACATTCCACTTTCTCTGTGTTTAAATATGGAACATCATTCCACTGTGAAATTGGAAAGAGATCTTCACACTTTCAAAAACCATTGATAAAGCTGCTTCTTTCTTTGATTTTCAGAAACTTCTGCTGCAAGTAACGTCACATTAAACATCTGTTGTCATTGTAGATGGGATCCATTGAACTAGTTAGAGATGTTTAAATCAACAGATTTCTCTACGGTGCTAACATCCCTTTGTCACACTGACAACCAAGTTGTGCCTAACATTGGGTGAGTTAACATAGTTCTTCACGTGCGTGACTAATAGCGATGTCAGAGAAATTCACAACGGATTCAGATGTCTGTGAATCTAACCTACATATTCCACAGTGAACTGGCTTTTTCTAAGTTGTGTGGATTCTGCAGAATTTGCTCAAATTTGCACTTGTTCTATTGTGCATTAATACAATGCACAGTAATGCAAGTGCATTAGTGCAAGTGGAACAAAATTTGCAGACATCCTTAAAAAAATATCCATGACCCCCTCTAGATGGATTCCGTTTGATGCCTGGTTAGCCGATTATGCGCATAATCGCTGAAGCGCTTTATTGTAAATGCTTGTATGCAGGAGGCAATTGAGCGCACAACTGGTGGCCTTACCGGTTGTTTCAAATGCGCTTTACAAGTAGTTAATGTGGAGAATCACTTGTTCACATAGTCAAAATGTGCTTTAACGGCTGGAGCAAAATAAAACTCGCTATTTAACGCGCATTCGATAATGCGCATAATCGGAGAGAAAAAGCGCCTCAACTCCCGATTTACACTCCACTCTTGTAGAGGTAAAAATTTTAATGAGACTTCAAAGAGCTTTAAACGTCTGGTGTAGAGGCAGCCCAATTCTGTCAACACGTGGATGATGGAATGAAAGATGCTAACAATACGCAAAACACAGACAGAATGGATTTAACAAAATCCATACAACCCCTAGTGACTAAACATAACCTAATTCAAGAGAGGACAGGCCTTAGCCAACTAAACCACAGCCCAAAGCTTCAAGGATGTGCAGTTGTTTCAGAAATACTGTATTGCAACTGAACTATTAAAATGATATCTTAACTGTTCTAACTTTAGGCATTTGGGCACTGGTATCTGAGCACTAGTGGAAAGGTACACAGCACAACCACATTCTAGACAGCATTCCAAATTGCAAAAGATACACAGACTGGGAGAAATAGTTCATTTTCTTAGTGATAAAACATGGCAGTGTGAATGCTAGGGAAATAGATTTCTGCAGAACAGAAGCACTACCTTTAGGAAAGGTGCCTGCACAACACATTGATTGCAGGACAAAATAACTGTCAAAAAAAGTTCATAAATCATATTTTAAAAAATGGGGTCTCATCCAGTTCTATTTGCACAAGTTGCTATTTAGTGGTCCCGATAAGGATACAAATCCCCATCAGGAGACACATCCAGAAAAGTTCTGATAGCCTCAGTGATGTCCATCATGATAAAAACAGAGATCTGATTGCAGCCTATCTACACTACTGCTTTAAAATGGTTTAAAACGGTTTAAAACAGTTTATAACAGTTTTGAGAACTGTTTGGGCCCAGGACACACTCCATATACAGTTTTAAAACATTTTCAAAGTGTTTTATCCTGTGTGTGTAGATTGGCTCTTGGATAACTTTAAAATGAGGCTAGGTAAATTCATGGAGAATAAAGCTATCAATGGCTATTAGTCCTGATGGTGATATATACTTCCAGATTCAGAGGTATGTGTGAATGGAAGGATGCTGTAGCACCCATGTCCTTCTCTGAGTTTGGCCACTGTGGGAAGAGAATGCTGGACTAAATAGACCTTTGGTCTGATTTAGCAGCTCTGATGTTCTGAGTGATGCATTCAGACACAGATGAACACATTTATGAAGGCCTATCTCTGTGCACAGAGCTCCTTTGATTACTCAAGGCAATGGTTTTCTGTTCTGAACATTCATGAGAAAGCCTTGATGTTAGATTGGTGCGGGCATGAAAATAGAATTCTCCTTTGAGGGGGGCGGAAAGGTCTAAGTTGAGAGCACCAAACCTTACACACACACTTGATCTGTTCCATTGCACAGCTGTAATCATCCTCGTATGCATCTGTCTGGACAGCTTGCTCCTAAGACCCCTTATTCTTAATGCATTTTTCGTGTCTTGCTTCTTTGGATTAATGCTATCATTCTACTTCAACAAGAATCACAGATGATAAAACATGACTACAGAACTTGCCCTTTACTGTGCTGTGAATCTGCAGGTCTCTCTGCCTTTTTAATCCCTCGCTCTGTGTACAAATTCCACTGACATGTTTCTCAAGTGGCTCAGTAGGATTAATTCGAGCTTAGAAAGCTAGAATTAATGGAATGCAGCTCCGCTCCTCGTTTCTTCACTGACTCGGGCAGCAGCTGGGAAGAAGGGGGCAAGGCAGCGACTGTGGCATCGCCAGGGCTTTTGCAGCACTCTGATAAGGGAAATGGTACCTGCCGCTTATAAGTGAAGGGTCATTAGTTAGCTGCAGTAAGATATTACAAAAGGCTGTGCGGGAATGCTTGCAACAGCCAGAATTGGGAAAGGAAAGCACTGGCGGAATAGATTGCCCTCCTGTTACAAAGAGCTGGGGGCTCTCTGGGGCAAATTTGGGGGGCACAGAGGGAGCTGCAGGGGGGAGGAGAGAGGGGAGCAAGGGGAAGTGCCATTGCACGTGTGGAAACCCACTTCCGCAACTTTTATCCATTGGCAGGAAAACCCTGACGTCCCTAGCCGCAGTGCAAGAATCTCTTTGGAAGCCATATTGTTGTCTAACACATTTGCGATTCCTTTAGCCTTTCCTCTCTTCACTTAGCTCCATCTCATTCTCCCTAATTCACATAAATCGGTGGGTCACAGCAGGTTCAAGGCTGCTTGTATAGTTATCAGCCTGGTATACTGGAGATGTGCAACCACTTGAGCAACCAGATGAATGTTGTATGCACAGACAGCAGTCTGTGTTGTATAGCGGGAAGGATTACAGATAACTGAATCCTTGTTACAGGTCCTCTCCCATATAGTTTATCCTATTTTAATTTCTCAGTGCCTTTGGATACATGGTGCTCATCTTGCATGGCAGCAGCATTTGGTGGAGATGGACTGTTGCTAGGGTCCTGACCCATTAAGAGGCCCATCTTATAGAAGTCAATGCTGCTGTTTTGGTTCTTAGCGTATAGTCCAGCCAGGTCTGAGGAGGTGTGTTCTGTCTCTGAATTGGTCAAGCCGTGCACAAAGTCAAATGCTACCTGGCCTCATCTGTGATTGTGCTAAGGACTCTGGGGTATGCACATCATTTAATTTCCTCCTCCCCCCAGGCTGTGACAGATATGGGGCTTTCCTAGGTCTAGGACAAGAAAGAAGTACTCAAGTAGGAAGAGGCCCTGTTAGCCTGTATTATGCTTCTATGACTGCTATTTATATTGTGTTGTATCCAGGAACTGCCTCCCATGGCTGGGATTCCCCTGATTTTGGGGAATCCCTCCTCCCCCTTTGTACCACTGTTCACCCCATTCAACAGGGTCTCCCAAACTTCTGTGTAGCATGGGGAGGAGGGGCGGGGAAGGCTGCTTTCACTAGCTCAATTGCCAGCGCCTAAACAGGGGCAGTTCATCCATATAGGCACGCTATGGACTGGGTGACCATATAGAAAGGACAGGGCTCCTATATCTTTAACTAGGGACAAGGCATTCTCAGAGGTCCCCTCTACAAGGATTCGCTTTTGCGCCTGGTTAGCCGATTATGCGCATAATCGCAGAAGCACATTTACACCTAATCCCTCTGCACGAGAGGCGGCGAAGCGCATTAACGGATATCCAACAAGTAGTTAAGGCGCATAAGCGCATATTCACACAGTCAAAATGCGCTTTAACGGACGGAGCAAAATAAAACTCGCGATTTAACGCGCATTCAATAATGCGCATAATTGGGGAGATAACGCGCCTCTATGCCCAATTTGCGCTCCGTTCTTGTAGAGGTAAACTCTGTAATGCGCCTTGAAAGAGCTTTAAATGCCTCTTGTAGAGGCACCCAGAGTGTCTCTACAAGAGCAATTTAAAGCTCTTTCAAGGTGCATTACAGAGTTTACCTCTACAAGAGCGGAGAGCAAATTGGGGGTTGAGGCGCTTTTTATCTCCGCTTATGACCATTATCGAATGCACATTAAATAGCAACTTAAAATTTACCATGGGAGTTAAAGCGCCTTATGGCCATGTAAACATTCGATTCTCCGCATGTAAACAACTTTAAAGCGCGTTTCATACAGCCCGTAATGCGCTTCACCAGCTCTCGTGAATAGGTATTAAGAGTAAATGCGCTTATCCGTAAATGCGCATAATCGGGCAACCGGGCGTCAAAGCGAAATCTTGTAGAGGGGACCTCAGCTGCTGCCCCTCCCTTGAGGAGTCCCTTCCCAAGGGATATCCGGTTGGCCCCATCAGTCATGGTTTCAAGAGGACTTTGAAGATTTGCCAGTTTCAAATGGTTTTTAATGGAAAAAGTTTTGCTGCTGATTGGGTTTTTGTGTTTTTGGTTTCTGAATAAGTACTTTTTAATGGGCGTGTTTAGAACTGTATTTAATATTTTAAGATTCTTAACTATTTTATATTGGAATTTGTGGCTTTAATTCTGTTATATTACTAGATTTGTAATTATATGTGCTTGTTTTTATAAGCCAGCTTGGGAAGACATCTGTCGTGAAAGACCTATAAATATTTACTTAAAAAAACTCATAATAAAGCTATGATTTGATGCAGATCAAATCTTGCAGTACAAACATCATCTTAGGTCTCAGCCATGCTAACATCCTCATGGTAAATAAATCCATGTCTAACTATTTCTGTGGTGTTTGATTTATGGAATTCAAAAATTCTTGTATATAAAACTAAAGAAGCTAAGGTACTTTCATTAAAATGATGCCAAGCCTTAAATCAGACTGCGCCAACCTGGCGGCCTTCAGATGAGTTGGTTTACAACCCCACCATCCCCAGCTACCATGGCCAACAGGATTATGGGAGTTGTAGTCCAACACATCTGGAAGGCGCCAGGTTGGCGAAGGCTGCCTTAGATCAAACCAAGCTTGGGGCAATTCAGTAAGCTGCAACTCATCATTTCCATTCTAAAGAGTCACGCCGTTGGAATGGTGCTTGGCTAATTTCCTACAAGACATATTCCTGATAAATTGTTTTGCAGTGCTGTTGGGGTGAGGAAGGAGCAACCATGAGCTAAAGCACACTCTGTCGAGGGAAAAGCTAGTTTCTGATGAAATTATAAATAAGTCATCAGACATAAGTCTGTTCAAATGAGTTGTCAGTAGAGATGTGTCAGAATCGTGGTTCAGATCAAACTTCAAAGCAACGGCCCTAGAAGTTCTCCTTCCCTCTTCATTCACAGATCTGCTCTTGATATACACCATGGGAATGTTAATTTAAGCGATGCCTACACACGCAGTAAACCCAGGCCTGCGAATGCTTTAAATAAAGCAGGCCGCTTGTGAGCCAATTTTAACATGTAACAATACATATGTTCATGCCACAATCAGTTCCGCAATGGAATGGAGGATCAGTCAGACGACAGCTTCTGCTTACTTCCTTTGTTGAGGATGTAGTAATATGAGACCATATAACAGGAGAGGTGGGTAGGCCCACGTTGCCCCCAACCCCAGTGTGAATTTACCATATTATCAACTTAAGGAAAGATGCACATTGATCACAATATATGTTTCTGAATGCCCGCTGATGTCTTTTGGGCATTACAGGAACATCTTTTCGTTCGGTTGTGCTTTTATCAGGTTGGATCCATGATCAGCCTTCTGTGGATGGGAGGGCTCTAGTGTGGCCACTTGAGAATCACTATATGAATTGCCAAGAAAGAGGACAAAAGGGGGCAGCACTGGCATAAAATGTGCATGTGCTAATTTATGTGTATACATGCACATTTAGAAACAATTTACTGCAATTTAAATAGAAACATAATGCATCTCACCCCAGTGCGGAAGACTGTGAACAGGTGACCTGTGTTGCTTGCTCCGTCTGCCTTCCAGGTGCTGTTGATGGGCCACTTGAAGACCCAGCTCTGACTTCTGATGGTTCTTTATCTTTGGACTAGACTTGGACTGGGCAGCCCTTCAACTAGAGGACATCTTCAAAATAGAGGACAGTTCTTTGGCAGCCCACCAAATACAGGACTCTGGACAAATCAAGGATTCTGTAAAAGAGGGCTCTCGTCACAGAATGGGCCTCTGTCCAATTTTCAGGGACATCCACTTCTCCCTCACCTCAGCTCATCCCATTCAGCAGGGTCCTACCATAAGTGTAGCATATCCGGCAGGGCTGCTGTGGAGAGGAGGTGGGCAGGAATATCCACTTCCATCAGCCCACTCGTGCATGCCTCAGTCTGGATCCAACCCATCATCTAAATCTGGATCCCACGCTATTGCTTTGCTGCCCTGCTGTTGATTGATTTTTAAACACAACTGATTTGTTATTCGATCTGGGGACCCAATGGGGATTGAAAAATGGGATAGAAATATATACATACATAAACTAAATACATTTGGGGAACAGCTCTATTATTAGATAGAATGAGGAGGGCTGCCTCAGACAGTGGATTTTAGGGTACCACTGACAGACAAGAAATTGTCAATTATTTCATGTACTACTATATTTTTACCACCATGGCAGACACCACTGTACTTTTTCATTCCTGACATCAAAAGCTCTTGAATGATTTCTCAATATCTTCTACCTTTAGGGTGGCCATATTTGAAGGTGTCCTCTGTTGGGAGGGCTGTTCCGGTTTAACAATTCTGGTTTAAAGTCAAGGACGCATAAGAACTGTTGGCCGTTAGCAGTTAATACCTAGGGGCTGTCTATATGTCTTCTAAGCTCCGCAGTGGCTGCGCAGTGGCACTGGGTCAGTTATATGATGCAGCCCCTGGCTTGCAGCCACTGTGGGGCTTTTCCTCAAAGCTGTGCAGTACAAGAGTCAGGAACTTACCCTGACTTTTTACTTCAAAGTGAGGTCACCACGGCCCTTCTGTGTGTGACCTTGCTCCAGGGTCGAGCTGGGAGTGGATGGTGATCCATGATAGGTTACCGGAAGCCGGGCAGAGGGCATGGTTGTGTTAATTAATTTCTCTGATGCTGCATTAATTCACCCCAATTTATATCTGATGCTGCGCATTTGTGGAAGGAGTTTTATGCTTTACTTCACTGAAGCACAGCTGTGCATCTCCAGTTTATAAAATTAGAGATCTGTTGCATTCCCTGACAGTTTGCTCTATTGGGCCAAAATTCGGGTGGGGTGCTCTCATAGGGAGAACCCCTCCATTTCACCCCATTCCAGCAAACTCAGGGAATGCAGTAGATCTCTATTTTTATAAATTGGAGATGCACAGCTGTGCATCAGCAAAGTAAAGCATAAAAGCACAAATGCACAGATCCTCCCTTCAGATCCTGCCCTGGATAACTTGGGATGTTTGCTTCTTCTTAGAACAATGGCCATAATGAGAGGAGAGGTAGGAGCTATTACTCTTGCCCCCCCCCCCACCACCCGGAAGTATGTCTTCCTGGGATTTAGGGACAGCTAGCTCTGCCGTATAACATTGACGGAGCAGAGCTGATTTCATCATACTGCGGAGAATAAGAGCAACGCGCTTTCCTCCTGTGCCAGTCAAGATGAAGCCCTGGACAGCGGAATGAACAGGCAGGCACACAGATCACTTGCTCACAGTCTTCCACAGTATGGTGAGATGTACTTTATTTTTAATTTAAATTATAGTCATGAATTCTAAATTTGCAACGATACATATAAATTAGTGACTGAACTTGTCATGCAAATGGTGACCTCTTCCATCCTCTCTTTGGGCAATTAATAAGTGGCCGCCCTAAATACAAACAAGTGGCAATCACAGGGGACCAAGTGGCTTAGCCCATCCCTTGTGTGTGAGTCGGTGTGTGTAGGAAATGACAGCAGACATTTTATACTAAAAAAAGGCTTTGAGCACAAAACAACATGCTGACGGTCTCCCAAGCATGTGGTTCTTTTTTGTTGGTTTTCTTCAAAGCAAGCCTGAAATGCAGACCAAAAGCAGGCCATTTTTTTACTATCTGAAAACACATCTAAGGCTTGGAGAAGAATGTCCCCGCATTCGCGGAACGAGAGACTGTCCCACTTCCCATTTTCCATGGCAATGCTTCTCCCCCACCCACTTTACTGTGGTCACTGGCACCCTGGAACAAACCGCTCTTGTCTCCAATGTTCCCTTTTAAAGTGAGGACTCCTGGCTGGGAATGGAGGGACCAATTTCCCTTGGAAGTCATAGAGATTCCCATATGAATTTCTTCTCCATCAGGCTGCAAAGAGAACTGGTGTCGTGGAGTAAGAGTGCCGGGCAAAGCAGCTCTGAAACTTTTTTCACCACAGGAGCTATAAGGTGATCTGTCAGAGCAGTGGGTTGGTGGGCCGGTCTGGCCTGGCACATCATCCCTTTGTTTTGGGGGACCACCCAGAGAGCTTCAGCTATTGGGTGGGATACAAATGTAATTAATCAATGGATGCATTTGTTCAGTCAGCAGTCCCCAACATTTTGGGGTTGATGGGCACATTTGGAATTTTGAGAGAGTGTTATGGACGTTCTCACAAAATGGCTGCCAATCATGAAACACCATGGTGCCATGGAACTTGCACAAAAACACCAAAGGCCCTTGCACAACATCGATGGCATGGTGAGCATGGCTAATCACAAAACATCAATTTTCTAATAGGCAAATTTGTGAGATTACAGGAAAAGCAACTTAAGAACGTAAGTACAAGACAGAGACTGGGTTCAGACAATCAGCAGGGGAAACAACACAGTGCTGACATTTCCCCTGCCCCTGCTTGTGCTGGGCACATGACCAGATTTCCCTCATTACCTGAACTGTGTTGTGGGTTGCCTTGTCTTCTGAACCCAATGACAACACTACCGTGGTGGCTTTTCATCCATGGCTTGCAATAGGGGTTGTAGGCTGGGTGAAAAGTAATCATGGCCAAGTCACGTGCTGGGTTCAGACAAGACAGCAACCTCTGGTGTGGATAATTAGGACAATCCCAGTCATGCGACTGGCACACACAAGCCTTGGGAAATAATCAATGCTGTGTTGTTTCCCCCACTGATTGTCTGAATACCCACCCCAGAGATTGAGTCTGAGCTTGAAAACATAAAACTATTCTTTTGAATTGAAATAAAGCTGGCACTGGAGGTTTCCCCTTCACATTGCAGTATGCCAGCCTACCAGTTAAAAAAAATAAAAAGTTCTTAAGAAATGCAATTAAAAACCAGGAGGACCAGGAAGTCTGACAGGCACCAAGAGCTAGAGCCCTCAGTGTTAGGTGGTCAAAGCTCAGACAGGGGCTGAGGCCACCCAGGGGCTGTCTATACATGGGGAAAACCCCACAGTGACTGCATTTCTGCACTGCATCAGATATATGACACAGCCACAGTTTCGCATCCACTGCGGGGCTTTCCCGCGAAGCTATGGATTGAAAAGGTTGGGGACTTCCCGGATTTTTTCAATGGGAGTGAGGTCAGTATGGCTCTTCTGCCATCTGACATCACTCCAGGGCCAATCCAGGGGTAGTCGCTGGTGGAAGGTTACTGGCAATTGGTCGTCTTCCACCAGGAAGAGGGTGGGGGCCAGCACCGATACCTAGATGGCCACTGGAAACTCCTCTCCCTCCTTGGCATTGGGATTACCTGACACCACTGCAGGAGAGGAAAACCACAAGGTTTCTGAGGAAGGCAGTGCCAATTTGGTGCTGTGAAGACAACCCCCCCCCCCAGTGACCTTTGTGGCTGACTAGGGATGAATCTAGCATCCCCTCTACAAGGATTCGCTTTTGCGCCCAGTTAGGCGATTATGCGCATAATCGCTGAAGTGCATTTACACCTAATACCTCTGCACGAGAGGCGGCGAGAGGCGGCGAAGCGCATTAACGGATGACCAAAATGCGCTTTTACAAGTAGTTAATGCGCATAAGCGCTTGTTCACATAGTCAAAATGCGCTTTAACGGCCGAGCAAAATAAAACTCGCGATTTAACGCGCATTCGATAATGCGCATAATCGGAGAGATAACGTGCCTCTACGCCCGATTTGCGCTCCGTTCTTGTAGAGGTAAAAAAATTTAAGCGCCTTGAAAGAGCTTTAAACCTCTCTTGTTGAGGCAGCCTAGGTCTTCTGAGAGAGAGCTGGATCAGCACATCTACCAGAATATTTGGACTCTCCTTGGGTGTAGTGCTACGAGGGCTATCAGGATGGTTTCATGGTTTCAAAATTTACCATTACACCACTGCTGGAGGGACTGTTGGCTTGTGTTCGTGGCAGCCAAATATGGAGATGCCTGCTGGGTAAACCTGTTTTGCCAAGATTCAAGCTGAGAATTGGGTTGGTGGGAAAACCTGCTGCAGCTCCTTGCCAGAGCTACCAGCATTCATGCCAAAGACATGAGTAATCTCCTTGAGTAATCTCTTTGAGGCACCAAGCGAATACCACCTGCGACATCCTTGCTGCTATCAGACCCAATTCCACCTTCTGCCCATCCCTGGTCTAATGACAAGAGGTTGGGCAGAGATGGATGGAGGTGAAGTCAGGATGGGACTGAGAGCCATGACGAGGCAGGCGGAAGTGAAAAGAGGAAGGCCTGCTGTCCTTCCCTCTTATGCCAGGTCCCTTGGAGGGTAAGAGGTTCTACTAGGGGCCCAAAGAAGCAAGGAGTTATATTGCCCAAGGTAGAAAAGTTACTCATCACCATTGCCCAGTGGTGCAGTGGATCCATGGCTCACAGGGACACAGTCCCAGCACTTCTTTAGGAGCAGGGGTGCTAATGTCCCCTCTGCGACATCCAAAGCCCATCAGAGTTCTCTGTTCTCTAGGAATTTGGCTGCAATGGTCACAGTGGCTGGGGGGGAGGGATGATTTTTCTAGCAACAATGTATTGTTCCCTGTTGTAATGCAAAGTATTTTGAGGTGGTTTGGTCTTGAATGCACAATTAAGATCCATTAGCTTTACACAAGACCTGCTCTTGGTGGAGGTGAAAACTGCTAGACCTGGTGGGTTGATACGCATCAATGCCACTGCCTGCATTTTAGCACTCTCGTTGAGGGTGTGGTTATGGGGATGATGAGTGCCCATCATGATGAGTGCCTGCACTTCAAAATGTACCACTAGCCCACTGCTATTGCCTCTGAGGAGTTGGAGTGATACCCAGGAGAGATCTGTCATATCAGCCAAGGGCTTCCATTAGAGATGTGTTCTTGGGACAGTGCGGAGCCTGGGATATGCACACCCACGCAGCTCCGCCTTCCAGTCCCAAAGCCACCAACGAAGCAGCCAGTCTAAAGGCTTTATGGCAGGCCTCAAAAAACAAATGAAAGCAGAATTCATTGATACACACACATCAAGGAACTCATCACAGCTTTCAAGAACCTCCCGGCTAAGTGATTTTAGAGCAATTTCTCCAATTACCCGTCTTTCAACTCATGCGGACCACCAGGAGTAGATACTCAGAAATTCACTCTTCCTAACCACTCCAGTGAGGGCTTGGCATGTGCCTTCCTCTGCACAAAAGAAACAGAAACACAACGATGCCTGTAATTTCATACTTCATTTACTGGATTACTTTTCTGGAGACTTGCTAAGCAGACGCTGCTGTGCGGGTTGGTGGGTAATTACCATTCCCCCGCCCAGTTTGGGTACTTGACATTTCCATTCCACAGTGACTTCAGTGAAAAACAAATCTGTCTACCTGCCATCCACATCTGACCACCAGATGGTCTCATGTGCCTAAGGAGGGCCAATTGCCGAGTGTGTTCAAATGACCTCACACATATATCTTCAAACATTGCTCCCTGACCACAAAAATGCATGGGAAACGCAACATCTGTACATGTCTGCCTCTTAAATCCCTGTTGTTTTACAAAATATATTGCTTGTCACCTTAATGTCTTGAGCCCCTTAATGGGGAAAATGTGGATCATTTGCTTGTAGAGATTGTTTGTTGTAAGAAATCCTTTAATTTCTTACAACCATTTATTGTTGCCTCCCATCTCCTGGTGCTGATGGAGGCCAAAGGCATTAAGGGATGCAAACGCTTTATTATTTACCAGCCTTTAAGAGATGGGTTTCTAGTCAGATCGGAACTGGAGCGGTTCCCTCTGGTTGGTGATGTTGGCATCTGGGGCAAAACGTCAGTGAGCATCTCTTGATTCAGGCAATGGACCTGAGATCCTTTTGATAAGCAATACATTCAGGAGCTTCGTGATCTAGTAAGGGTGGACCTTTCCCCATGGAAGGAACAAGCATCTTAGCACCAAATTCCCCCGGACAGGATCCTTCATCTGCAAATGGGACAGGCGAGGGGAAAGAAGCCTTCATCCAGCAGTTGTGTCCCTCTCTTCCTGAAACAGTAACCAGCACTATCAGAAAGAGTAACATCAACTATACATTGCTGAGAAATATATATCACTTCCCATAAATACCTGCCTGGACCCTAAGATCATCATCAGAGGCCCTTCTCTGGGTGCCCCAACCAAATGAGTCAAGGCGGGTGACTACTAAGGAGAGGGCCTTTTCAGTGGTAGCACCACTTTTGTAGAATGCTGCCCCTCCACCAGAGGCTCACCTGGGGCCCACATTGTGTTCTTTTTGGTATCTGGAGAATAACTTTTTATTTTCCCAGGTATTTTAGTCCTTGTTCTTAAATGATGAAATTTTTTAGATCTTTACACTGCTGCTGGCTTTTCCTGTGGTTTTATTCTGGTTGGGGAATGTTGGGAATTGCTGTTTTAAATCTATATTTTAAATCTGCACTTTAAAACTGTATTTAAAATCTCTGCACTGCTGCTCAGTTTTATTTTGGTTGTACTGTTATATTCTGGTTTTAAGCTTCCATATTTTATATTTTATGCTGTACCTTGTGGTTTTAATTTTTGTAAACCACCCAGAGAGCTTCACCAAATGGGCAGTATAGAAATGAATTAAATTAAATTAAATTAAATTAATATATTATTGCTAGCAAACAGCTTTCACTAAGTGTTGCAAGCAAGCTGTCCCTTATGTTATGTTGCTTTTAAACTAGGCCAGCCTTCCCCAACCTGGCACTCTCCATATGATTGGGCTATAACTCCCAGCATGCCTGACCATTGGCCATGCTAGCTGGGGATATGGGAGCTGGAATCCAAAACATCTGCAGGGTGCCAGGTTGGGGAAGGATGGATTAAGCAGATGTCAGAAAATAGGTGACATCTTCTGCTGTCAGTTGCAAGTGTAAACTCTCATAGGAACATCAGAAGCTGCCTTATCTTGTGTCAGACCATTGATACATCTAGCTCAATACTGCCAACACTGACTGGCAGTGGCCCTTTAGGGTTTCAGGCAGGAATCTTTCCTAGCTCTACTTGAAGATGCTGGGGTTTGAACCTGGGGTCTCCAGCATGCAAAGCCGGTGCTCTGCCACCGAGCCTCTATCCCATTAGGGTAAGAACCTAAGAACCCAAGAAGAGCCATGCTGGATCGGAACAAGGGTCCATCTATTCCAGCATTCTGTTTACACAGTGGCCAACTGGCTGTCAATCAGGAAACTCACAAGCAGGACATGAGCCATCAGGACTAGTAGCCATTGATAACCTTCTCCTCCAGAAATTTGTCTAACCCCTTTTTAAAGCTATCCCAATTGGTGGCCATCACTACATCTTGTGGTAGCGAATTCCATAGTTTAACTGTGTGCTGTGGATTCCTTGGTATTTATAATGCATGCATGTTAGCAAGCCAAGAGTCATCAGATGGAGAGCAGTAGTGGGAAGAAATGATTGTCCAAGTGATGTAAAACTTTCCCCCCACCCCTCTGACTTCATTCTTGCGAGCTCCCTTTTTGTGTTATAGTTTGACTGAAGTTGTAGAACGATTTAAATAAAATATTTTAATTATTTGTAATTTACTATTAAAATAAAAAGCATAAAAATAATCTATAAAGAAACAACAAAATCCCACCCCCACCTCCAAGTTGATTCTTGCAGGCCCTCCTTGATGGGCAAGAAGAAGAAGAAACAAAACATAAATGGGATGTCCCAAACATTTTACCCAAACTGCAACAAACGTCAAAGTCAATCAGGCATTGTTAGTTTTGAGTTGTTGTTTTTTTAAAGGAGAGGAAATAGTTTCCCTTGCTGTTAAACCTCATGCACAAAAACAACTTCAGGCATGCAAAGGCTCACTTCACGTCTGGGATGTTTGCAGAAATAAATCTAGTTGCTGTTTATGCCTTTCTGTGAAACAAAATTAAAAAGTACAGTCCGTGCGGAAGAACATAAAACTTACAGCATTGCCTTATGGTGCTTACTGTAGTCACAGCACTTTCTCACAACCTTCTCAGGTGGCTCTGGATTGTTTCTGACTGTTCCACAGGCAAGTTAACTGAGGCCCAAAGAGCGTGACTTAGGAATAGTGGCCAAGTGTGGCTCCCTGATGGATGTCCACTGTGTGTCTCTATATGTTTGGGGGCACAAGCTGCTGGCTGTTAGCCTAAGTCAGGCCATGTCTACACCATGCAGTTATCCTAGGGTCATCTCTAGGTTGTCCCTGTGCATCCAAATGATGCACAGGGGATCCCGGGGTCAACTGAGGATGACCAGAGACTTTCCTCTGGATAACTGCAACTGCGGATGTACCAGTTTTTCCGTGGTCCCGGGACAACCCTGAGGACTGCAGCTGGTGAGGTGCAGGCTCCCGGGTCCTGAAATGGGCACAGTGCTGCATGGGGTGGCTCCATGCCTATGGGGGTGGGGTGGGGGCAGCATTTCGCCATCCCTCAGATGGCAGCACTGAGTCCTCCCTTTTTTTACTTGCTGTGCTCTCCTTTAAAAAAAAGAAGCCGCGCCGGACGTCCCTCTTTCTTCTAGGACAACGTGTGGGTGTATTGATCCTGGGAGAGGATCGTGGAAGCTGGAAAGCTCAAGATCCTCCCCCCTCCATCTGGAAGGCCCATAGGTCCAGATGAGCCCTAAGACATCTTGCAGGTATGTTGTGAGGGCACATGCAGTAAACAAAAACACAAAACACCACACCTAAAACCATCTGTTTTGTTAGCAATTGTTGTAAGACGCCCAGAGAGCCTTCATTAGCAAACAAAACCTACTGGCTGGCTGATTGATAAATTCAACATGTTGGATCTGAGGTTGGAGCCAAATCTGCCTTCTGCTCATGGAAGTTTCTCTGCCCAATGTTTGGCTATCACCGTCTGTCCCATACACCCCAGCTCACCCCATTCAGCAGGGACTTCTGACATTCTGTGAAGCATTTTCAGGAAGCTGGAGGGGCTACCATGGGAAGGAGGGGGCAAGGAAGTCCACTTCCACTGGCGCAGTTGATCAAGAGGATCATCAGACAGGGAGGGGGGAAATTGCGTTTCCCTGCCGTTGTTTTGCCTCCTGCTTCTGTCCCACAATAGGGACAAGCAGCTTCCTCTTTCTTGACATGGGGAAGAAAGAGGAAGCGAGCAATGACCACATGGCCTGCTGCTTCTCCTGCATACAGCAGGAAATGGCAGCAAGTTTTGTTACAGCCAAAAACAAAAAAAGGATTTTCCAGGTCTTTTTCTGTGGTGAAAAAATGAGCCAAAGGAGCAGGAGATGCACGGGAGGTGGACAGCATCAGCAAAAGGACCTGCGAAAATCCGTGAGTGGCCAGTAACGAACATGCCATAAAACTTTTGTCTGATGATACTCCTAGCTTAAACCTGGATCCAACCCATGGACTACAACCATTAAAGAATAGCTTTTGGATTAGTCTCTTTGCTTTCTATTTATTTTTTTAAAAGAAAACAATACAATTTTCCTCTGTAAAGAAGATCTGAACTGTTCAGCTTTTGAGGCAAATCTTCAGTTTTGACATTTGAGTGTCCGGACTGCCTTCTGTGGCATTCATTTTGTCCTTCTCACTCCCCCACTGCCCCCACCGGACTTTGATTAAAGCAAAGACATCACGTTTGAAAGCTCTCAGGATTGGTGCTCACTCCCAATAGTTCAGAGTGGACATTTTCGCTGCCTGCATTGACACACAGTAAGCTCCTTCGAAAGCCTTCATCACGCAGCCACGTCAATGGCAGCCTTCAGGGAGAAAAGAAAACACCAGAGAAATTCGCTTAATATATCCTAGTCGACGAGGTCATGACAGGACCACGTGCATAAATAGTCGAGGTATTATTTTCAGATGTTGGATGTTCTGAACAGGAATGGCCTAGCCAAAGAACAGGCTTTCCTCCCCCCACTCCACCCCCACTCCTCACCCCACGACTCCTGACTGGATAGGGAGGGAGGGATTTACATTGGAATGTCATCCTATCTGGCTTAGTTCAAAGGAAAATGTGAGCATCATCATCATGACAAAAAAAAATGTATATATATATATATATATATATATATATAGTATGTATTGGCTAATTTTATTATTAACAGCACGGGAACACTCCAAATTTCACAATACAAAGACATCCTTTTTCACGCAACCATTAGGAGTTGGATCCAGATTTAAGCTGGATCGACTCTGCTTGTGGTGAAAGTGGACTTTCTTGCCCCCTCCTTTGAATGGCAGTCCCTCCACCCCATGAAAATGCTCATAGGCGTGCACGGCTCATTTCATTAGGGCGTGACTGGAGTGGAGGAGGGGAAAGCACACTTTCTCGCCCCTCCACTTAAGGCCCCAATTGGAGCAGTTTGGGGTGAGAAAGTGCATTCCAGGGCCTCCGGAAAGTGCGTAGTTCCCTCAGGGATGCTAATGGCGGATTTCAGGAGGCTTTCCCATCCTCTTTAAAAGCCGTTATTCAAGCAGTGGGGGGGGGGCAGGAAAGTGGAGGTGGCCCTGGGAAATTAGGGTGTGCCTGGGCACAACCAGCACACCCCAAGCACACGCCTATGAAAGTGTTACACGTACACAGAGAGTCAGGAGATCCTGCTGAATGTAGTGTCCTGGGGAGGGAAGCAGAGGAGAGATCTGCCTGAATTGGGGAGAGCTTCCTTACTCTTCATGGAAGGAAGATCCTGGACCCTCACGGTTACACACATTAATAGTTACACACATTAATAGAACAGGACCAATGTATGTCCTCTTCATGCAATTGGAAGCTCTGCTTTTCCTGGATTCCTCATCATGCAGATAGATCCATACACACATACAGTTCTACAAGCATAAAGCTTTGAGCCAAGCTCCAAATGGGCATGCAGAGGTTGGAGATGGGACCCACCACCACTGGCCTGCTCCCCAGCCCACATTTCTTTGGTTTTCTGAAAAGATTCCCTTTGAATTATGAATTAATTTGTCTAGAACAAGGGGTAGGCAACCTGGTACCCTCTGGATGTTTTGGATGACAACTCCCATCAATCCCAGCATGGCCAATAGTCAAGGGTTATGGGAGCTGTAGTCAAAAGCCTCTGGAGGACACCAGGGTGCCTGCCCTTGATCTAGAATTAGCATCATCCTGGAATGCATGATTGGGAGTGGGTTCCTGCTGATTGGGAAGGAGGTTTTGCAGGGTAAGCAAAGGGGGGCACTTCTGATTTGCCAAAAAAGAGGAAACACAAAGGAAGACACACATTTGCATAGAATGTGCTTATGTTAATGCATATGTATAGATGCAAATTTAGACATTTTATAGTAAATCTCACTATATAGTGCAGATTACTGTGACCAGGGGACCTATGTGATCGCCTCTCAAGGTAGTATCAGTTGAAGAGCTACAATTCTTAAGATTCATTATCTCTAAAGTGGAATGAGAAAGGACAGCCATTCAAACAGAGGACTCTGTAAAAGAGGACGCATAGCCCAGTGATAGGGAGGGAGGTGCTGTGGCTTTCCCTGGAGAGGGGCTGTGGCTGCTTTGGGGTAGGACCTCTCTGAACGATTTGGGGCAGGGGACATAGGAGAAAATGTTGTTCAGATGCTGTTTTTTTTGTTTGTTTTTGTTATAATAGTGTTTATTTTTTTTATTGTACTTTTGTGGGCCTTGAATCTTAGAACAGCTGAGTTGGAAGGAGCCTATAAAGCCATAAAGTCCAACCCCCTGCTCAATGCGGGAATTCACATTAAAGCATATGTGACAGATGGTTGTCCAGCTGCAGCTTGAATGCCTCTAGTGTGGGAGAGTCCACGACCTTCCTAGGTCATTGGTTCTATTGTTGTACTGCTCTAACAGTCAGGAAGTTTTTCCTGACGTCTAGCCGGAATCTGGCTTCCTGTAACTTGGGCTAGGGTGACCATATGAAAAGGAGGACAGAACTTCTGTGTCTTTAATAGTTGTATTGAAAAGAGAATTTCAGCAGGTGTAATTTTTAAGCATGCAGACCTGGTGAAATTCCCTCTTCATCACAACAGTTAAAGCTGCAGAAGCCCTGCCTAGTGTGACCAGATACAAAAGAGAGTAGGGCCCCTGCAACTTTAACTGTTGTGATGAAGAGGGAATTTCACCAGGTGCTACAAATGACACCTGCTGAAATTCTCTTTTCAATACAACTTAAAGATACAGAAGCTCTGTCCTCTTTTTATATGGTCAGCCTACGTGAGCCCATTATTCTGTGTCTTGCACACTGGGATGATTGAGAAGAGATCCTGACCCTCCTCTGTGTGATAACCTTTCAAGTACATGAAGAGTGCTATCATGTCTCCCCCCAGTCTTCTCTTCTCAAGGCTATACATGCCCAATTCTTTCAGTCAGTAGTTTTGCAGCACAACCCTATGCATATTAAATTAGAAGCAAGACACACTGTGGTCAAGGGGATTTATTTCCTTGAAGGTGTGTTTAGGACTGCATTCTTTTTAATAATTTTATATCCCAATTTACTTCAATGCCTTTATATTCCAAGTTATATTAAGGTACCAATATATATGGTTTTGTGTTTCATATTAATGTACCAATATATAGGGTTTTATGTTTTATGATAAGAATTGCAACAGCCTAGTTCACTACTTGCAAATACAACACTGCTTAGAACGATAGACATAAAGAGTCAAGGCATGGATCTTCAGCACAAAGTAAGTGCTTAAAATGTGCTAGGCAGAAGGCAATCTTCCTTAAGTGATCTCAAGTATGTGGCCTTAAAACCTTCATTCATTATGGGAGCAATTCCAGATAATTAAGTGGTCATTTCACAAGACCAGTGTTTAGGGCTGACATCTCTCTCTCTCCCTCCCTCCCTCTCCCTCTCCCCTTTAATGGAAGAGGTGCAGTGTCTTATTAGGCAGGCACAAAATTAACAGATGTAGCTTTTCCTGGCATGAAGATGCAGCAATAGGAAATGGTGCGGCCTGCATTCAATGCTCAGCACCTCTGTGCACTGAAAATGTCTCAAGTCCAGCCCCGACTTAGAGTAGTCGTTTGTGCATCACCAAAAAAGAGGACACACATCACCAAAAATAGTAGAGGACACACAAGGGCACAGATTTGCATTAAAAAAATGTGCGGTTTTATGCAGATAGAAGCAAATGTAGGAATAATTACTATAATTTACATAGAAATACAATATATCTCACCAAAGCAAGGAAGACAGTGACTGGGTGACCTGTGTGGCAGCTCAGTCTGCTGTCGAAGTGCTAACTGAGGATGGGCCACTTCATGGACACTGGACTCTCCTTTCTTATGGTTTTTTGGCCATGTCTACACCAGCAATTTTCCCTGGGTTCATCCCTTGGTCGTGCCTGTGCATCTAAATGATGCACATGGGGTCCCAGGGGCAACCGGGAATGACCCAAGGAAGACCCCAGGGAAACCCCAGGATAGTGGAAACTGGGGATATCCCAGTTTCCCCACCTTCCCGGGATGTGAAATTGGCACAGAGCCGCGCGGGGTGGCTCCGTGCCCATGGGGGTGGGGTGGGGGAAGCAATTCCGCCATCCCCAGGATGGTGGGGTGGTGGCGGGGGGACCTTACCTTTTCCTGCATACTCCTGCTGCTCCCTGTGCCTTTAAAAAAAATGGTGCCTGCAACAGGCACGATGTCCCGGGACATTGTGCTTCCTGTTTGGCTGCCCAGGGAGGATCGTGGAAGCTGGTCAGTCTGCAATCCTCCCCCTCCCTCCCTCTACACCTTTGCATCATAAACACACATACACACACACACACACACGTTGCTTTTATCTTTAAACTAGACCTGTTCTGCAGCCCTTCATATAGAGGACTTTCCTTGTAAAAGAGGACACATGGCCACCCGTATCCTACTCGGGGGCTGGAAAGGGTACATAGGAGCTACAGTTGTGAGCTTGCCTATAGTTCTGACGACTGGAAATGAATCACTTGCTGCACTCCTACCATGCTGGGCACTGAAAAGAGCCTGTATTGATCCTGCCTGAGGAAAAGCACAGCCCTTGCTGCTTGTTGTTTCCTGACTAGCTTTCAGAATACTGCATTTGGCATTACATTATTCTTTCTTTGTATATCGCTCCAAAGTTCCTTTCGGTAGTGTGAAGCAAGATGCAAATGTAGTAGACTAACTGATCTACAATGAATGAATGTGCGTACCTCAATCCCTGGGGCTTTCTGAGTAAAAGTGATAGAAAAAGCTGCCCTGAATTGCTCGCACAGGAAAGAGGGAGCAACATGTGTGTGTGTGTGTGTGTGTGTGTGTGTGTGTGTGTGTGTGTTTATGATGCAAAGGAAAACTCTGTTCCAGCTTTCCCCAACCTAATGCCCTCCAGGTGTGGGATTGCAATTCCCGTCATTTCTAGCCAGCTTGGAAACTCTTGGAAACTGGTTTGGAAACCAGTTTGCTCCTGCTTTCCAATCCTGCTTTGCAAAGCAAGGACAAACCATAGTTTGCCAATTGAGATAATATGGCAAACCATGGTTTGCTGCAAACCGGGGAGGAAAGGAAGGAATTGCAGTGTGTGCGTGGAAGAAGGACCAGGAAGGTGTGAAGAAGCACAACAGCCTTAAGATCCTTCAAAGCTTGTCCACACAGTGCCAAGCCAAGGTTTGATATTATTTCTGAACCATCTCAGCGGAAAGTTGCTAAGCACCTGGCAGGTGATAAAACATGACTGGCAAACTGCACGGAGTGGGTAACATGTTGTGCAAGCCTGTGAAAGGTCCCCTCTACAAGAATTCAGTTTGACACCTGGTTGTCTGATTATGCACATCTTCTCGCAATTGCTTTTACAGCAAATCACTATATGCGGGAGGCGGTTAAGCGCACAACTGGTTGCCTTACCAGTTGTATGAAACGCACTTTAGAGGTGTTTATTGTGGAGAATTGCTTGTTTACATGGTCATAAGGAGCTTTAACTGCCGCGGTAAATTAAAACTCGCTATTTAACGTGCATTTGATAATGCGCATAATCGGAGATTTAAAGCGTCTGGACCCCTGCTTTGCACTCCGCCCTTGTAGAGGTCAAATTTTTAATGCACATTGAAAGAGCTTTAAATCGCTCTTGTAGAGGCACCCAAAGAGGGTAGAAGGGAGGAGAAGGACAGAAATCTTTTGTAGAACAACCCTCTGACTTCCCAGTATCCCTTATTTGAAAGGAGAGTATGCATTTGTATGATCCTCAAGCTGATTTTAATGTCTAGCTGTGTTAACCCAGAACCCAGAGAGAATTCCATGAGACCATGGTGATTGTAGCAGAGTTTAATTTTTTGACAATGCAAGGAATTAACAACTATCCTCTAAACCAAACAAATACAATCAACCCAATGTCTAAAAGTGATTTTTTTTTTGAGTCTGCTGCATTTGAAACATTTTGAGCTTGGGTTCACACTATCTCACCAATTTCTCCTCATGATCATCCATCCATCCACACACATACACACACCGCACTCCTCACCCTGTGCTTGGGCGGTAATTTCAATTCTTTCCCATTGTGAACACGGTTTGTCAGACACAAATGGAGGATGATATAATTGAGGCTGCTTTTAAAAAGAACCCATCTGACATAATATTGCTAGTAACTTGACAGCTTCATAGAAAGTCTTCCCAAGAAATCCCAAGCTGGTCGCACGGCTGAGGACAGCCAGAGGTTACAGAGGAAGGTTAGGCTCTCCTCAGCTCAATCTTTTAGGAGCTTCAGCCATATTTAGCTTGATCTTTGACCTGACCTAGCCTTAAACAATAGCTTTCTGGGTATGCTACATGACCAAATCTTGCCAGTCGCTGCCAAATTAATGAGCCCATGTCATTTTTAGTTTACAGTTCAGCTGTAAAGCAGCCAAGTGGAAAATGAAGCAGGGACCATTAAGGAGCCTCATACACATTTTCAAAGAGCATTGTCCCTAATTCCTCACTCTCCCTTTCAGAAGTTCCTAATCATCGTTCTCCCAATTTCTGCCTCCTCTCTTGGACTGTGTTGGAATCTCCACAGAGAGGGAAATGGCTAGGAAAAACAGAGGTCAATAAATATCGCAGGATCAATCAGAGGTAATCTAGGACTGAGAAAAGATAATAAAATACCTATAAAATAGCATCAAAACAGATCCCAGTCAAAATAGCTAAAGAAAACAACAAAACTCTATTGCAGCCCAGATCTCATCTAAACATAAATGTTTGCCCTTAGTGTCAAAGAACCTGTATAGAGGAGCTCTTGGGAAAGGAATTCTAACAAGGAAAATACCAAGGCCAAACCCCAAACCCTTAGGTTCCCCAAATTCCAGCCAACTTTACAAAAATGTGAAACCCTGAGCAGGCCCATTTCTGAAGAGATTAATAAATGGTGGGGTTCTCTATATAGTAGAAGGCTTTGCTTTCCCCAAAATTAGGTTTCTGAGAAACCATACCAAGGGAATGTGCCAAATGCCATCAATATGGGACTACTGGACATCCCACCAGGTCTTTGTGCCATAACTACCATCATTCTATCAATACCAGACTTGGGAGGATGCTGTGTCAATCTGTTCGGAAGCAAAACAGGGTCACCCAAAGACAAGGTTGTGGTTTCTACATACACTGGTGAGTCCCTAAGCTCTAGGTATGCTCAAGTATACTGATTCGTAAGTTAAAAGAAAAATAGGAATTTGAAAAAACTCCCCAGCAAGGACCAGCAAGCTTTCAGGACGACATGAAAATGTTGAGGGTGTCCACCCCTCAGGGCTGGGGAAAGGGAAATGAAGAGTATAGAGAGGGAAGTGGCCTTCTTGGGTCCCTACAAGCTCATATTAATAATATGGAGATGGGGATTAGGGTTGGGATATGTGTGCCATGTAAGTACTTTTCTTCTTGGTCTATACAGTGAGGTTAAGGAGTGGTGAAGAAAAAGGACACCTTCCCCTCATCCAATTCTCTAATATATAGCAATAATGCACTTAGTGATATATTGCATAGTGGGGGAAAGTTTCAGGAAGCCTTCTTCCTGCTCCCCCACCCCATGAGCGCCAAATATCTCTACAAGATTCATGTTCCACGCAGGCTAGAGCAGGAGCCCTTCTGTTAGAGACTGTGGATTCACTGCAACATTTTCTTGAGGGTCACCACTTGAGTTACTACTTTTGTGTCCCACTCTAGGAACTCCTTCAGGGAGATTTATAAGATCATAGAGTTGGAAGGGGCCATTTAGGCCATTAAGTCCAACTTCTTGCTCAGTGTAGGTATCCCGTTTCAAGCATCCCTGACAGATGGTTGTCCAGTCTTTGATTGAATACCTGCTAGAACATCTCATGCCAGGTGGCTTTTGAATATTCTAGCAGCTTGTCATGTTGTCCGAACCATACAAGGGTGAGTTGTTGGCTAGGCTGACCATATGAATAGGAGTACAGGGCTCATGTAACTTTAACAGTTGCAGAGAAAAGGGAATTTCAGCCAGTGTCATTTGTATGCAATTAGTTCCTGGTGAAATTCCCTCTTCATCACAACAGTTAAAGGTGCATGCACTATACTAGAGTGACCATATACAAAAGAAGGCAGGGCCCCTGCAACTTTAACTGTTACAATGAAGAGGGAATTTCACCAGGAACTAATTACCTACAAATGACACTGGCTGAAATTCCCTTTTCTCTACAACTGTTAAAGTTACATGAGCCCTGTCCTCCTTTTCATATGGTCAGCCTATTGTTGGCCGAGTTAACAAACCACCCAGAACCCATGGGCTGTTTTAGGATTGTGAATGGTTTATTAACCACACCAACAACCCACCCTCGCCAAGTTCAGACAACACAAGCCACACTTGCAGCTTGAATAGTAAAAATGACCACCTGCACATGATGCAGTCCACCATGGCTTAAATAAGCCACAGTGGGCTGCTTGATCATGTGAACAGTCCCATTGCCAGCCTACTCTATGATGGTTGGAACCCTGAACAGCTCCCCCATCTTCTTTACAGAATGTTATCAATGTACTAGGAAGTTATTGACAACAATATCATCAGAGGACAGCTCCCTGCCCACCCCTCCCCAGGATCTTACAATCTAAAACAGAGGGGAAAGGGGGGAGAGGAAAGGGTAACAAAAATATTGAAATTCTATACAGATATATCTAAGTCTCAAAGCATCTTTTTTTTGCATTTGGTGTGAATGTTAATACCACTGTATGAGATATCCGATGGGTTTCTGCTGTTGTGCAGCTATTGTTGTTCTCGTCCAGCTGTGCAGAAATCTTTTTTCGTTTAAGGTAGCATTAAATCAATAGAAATGGACAAATCCTCCGCAGCCTTATGCCACATTGCCAGGAGCAACTCTGGCAATGACACCAAACCACTGCTAAAAATAATGTTTGCTTGGCCTGTGGTTTGATTGCAAACTGAAGCCCGAGGTTTGCATAACTTTCTGCAAAGAGTTAGTGGAAAGCAAGATCTAGAGTTCTTCAGCCTCTTCTACTACTTGTGGTTTTTAAAGTTAGCTTGTATTTTTGAATGGTTTCATTTGCAAACCTTCTTGCTGGGTCATTTTTGAAGGATCTTGGTGGGTATGATATGGCCAGGTGTCCTCTTCTACAGAGGGCAGTCCTCTATTTTGAAGGCCTGTCCAGTCCAAGGCCAGATCTACACCAAGCAGGATATAGCAGTAAGAAAGGGGTATATAAAAGGCAGGTGCCACACTACTTACTGCTTTATAGCGATATTGAAGTGCATTGACAACTGTTGGAGCCCATTGACACATACCATATACCAGTATATCCTGCTTGGTGTGGCTCCTGCCTTTAATATACTACTTTCATACCGCTTTCATACTGCTATATCCTACTTGGTGTAGATCTGGCCCACGTCTGGTTTAAAGATAAAGAAGTAACAGAAGGAAGAGCTGAGCTTTGCAGCTGTCCATCAACAGCACCTGGACAGCAGACTGAGCAATGCACAGGGGTTACATGATCACAGCCTTCCACACTATCTTGAAATGGATTGTATTTCCATGGACAGTACAATAATTATTTCTAAATGTGCATGTATAGCATGCGCAGGTTTTATGCAAATCTGTGCCCCTTTTGTCTTCTTTTTTGGAGATACCTTTCTTATTTTTGGCGAATCAGGTGGCACCCTAATCATAGAAGGTTTAGAACTCCATATCTAACCTGCATAGCTAAATGAACCACAGAATGGAAAACAAAATTCAGTGAAGTTAAATATGTCTTTATTATATCTTTAGTGCACCTATCCTGCAAGGAGCTCAGGGTAGAGAGCATGATTTTGCACATGCATACACACAGCTACCCATTTTATCTGGCACCAGAAACTGGCATCCTCAGGCAGCAGCCAGTGTTCCAGCAACACAAAAGGAGATGGATTGGTAATTCATTAATTCATTCACTTCACTCCTCTTACACCTTTCTTCTACTAGTAAACTAACAAATTTCCTGGCCAGCAGGAAATTATTACATGCAAGCAATATTTTAAATACAATCCTGTGCCTAGGGTAGCTTTACATGATCCAAAATAGACACAGGAAGGGGATTTTAAATTAGTAACTGTAATTATTCACCACAGAAAATCAGTTGAAGGAATGATGATCCTTTTGTCAAAAAGCCCAGAAAATACCATATGGACTATATATTCAACCCAAGCTACCAACACATTCTACATTTTTAATACAGCAACAAATTTCTTGCAAACCAACTCCAGACTTCGGGGATTGATTGTTAGCATTAACCCACAATCTGTAGCAGAGAATGGTGCTGAATTTCATCGTGTCCCCAGAGCAATCAAGGAGCTTCTGCCGAAGCTTTTTTCATCTCCTCTGTCTGTGTGTGTCCCTGGCCATATACAATGCAGACTCTTTAACATAATCCAGCTCCCAGATCATCACAGCTTGCCTGCCTCGTTTTTTATCCCCTCTGCCCCTTGCCAAAAGTATTTTGAAATCTGGCAAAATCCAGATACTACAGCTTGAACTCGTTATGCAATATAAGCAACTGTGCACTAATTTGTACCGTTTATTTTAGTGTGGAACGCTGAGTTTGGTTGTTCAGGACTCTGGGTTTTGTGTTTTCAGAAGGATTATGCCTTAAGTGATGCTCACTGTGCCTATGTCAGCTGCCTACAAGTGCATTGAGTAGCATGATGTGGACAGGTGGGTTCAAATCATGGCTGTCATCAAGGGTAGACATGGTTGGGCAACTGCTGAGGCCCAAAGCTAACAGGGGCCCACCGACAAGATCCCCTTGGAGTTGCTCTTCCTCTTCACCATTGCAACCTCCTTGTTCACCTGCCTCTTGCTCTGGCCCAGGCAATTGTGGTGGTTAAAGGAAGTGCAGTAGATGCCACTACCTATTCGCTCACTGGCTTTCTGACTATCAAGCAATGATGGGAAAGAGGGTGACAAGATAGACTCAGTGAGGGATGGGGCCCACTGAGAGGGTGATGCCCAAGGACCCTTCAAAACCTGGAGCTGGCACTGGTTCAAATCCCTACTTAGACAAAGGTTCACTGGGTAATCATGTGAGATTCTCTCCATCTTCGACTGACGAGGATCATAAAGCTGCTAAAAAGGTAAGGCTGGATCATGCTAAAGCAATTAAGTGCTACATCAGCCTTCCCCATCTTTTGGACTTCAACTCCCATCAGACCCAGCCAGCATGGCCAATGGTCAGGAATGCTGGGAGTTGTAGTTCAAAACACTGGAGGGTATCACACTGGAGAAGGCTGTGCTAGATCATATAGTATGGGACAGGTGGATAATGTATTGATAGAACCTATTACATAATTATTAGAAACAAGTACTGTCACTATTGTTTGTGAAATGTTTAGTTTCCATTTTGGTATAATTTTATATGGTTTGTTAATATAATTAATTTTTAAAATTACTTTTTATATTTGTAGTATGGATTAGTTATTTTATCAAATTTTATTCAAGTTTATTCAATGGTAGCTCCATCTGAATTTTTTACTTTACAAGCTCTCTTAAACCCATTTTGCTTTGTGCCAATGGCATAAAGAGACAAGAGTTCCCAGATTTATTTTTCGGAGATCTCTGCAGGCATTTATATATAAAATGACCTATAAAAACTGACCTATGAAGAAGGCCCATACTCAGGGCCAAAACACGTAGGGCTATTTCTTGAAATAAAACCACATATATTATTTCAGTCTCCAGAGACTTCTTCTCTTTATTCCACTGAATTATTCTGGATGTTCTCCAGTTTGGTTCTACCCTGTGCTCCATGGTTCCACACCAACAGCACACCTTCAGAGAATATAGCTGTTACCACTTGGGGAAGCCCACCAGGTAGATCTGGCCCAAGGCATTTTGCCCTTCCATTCCATGTGGAATGCCTTGGATAGCTCCTTTAGAATTCTGACTAGTTCTGATTGAAATCCAGAGCAGATTCACTGCACCACTGACATACTAGGAAGGGCTTTAACATGGCTCTGCCCAGAACATGTCCTGAATCCACAGGATGAGTTTTCTCTTCTTGCTGAGCAGACATGGCTGCTCACACACCTCTAGGATTAGGCTCAGAGCACTAAGAGAGACAGTGTGGTACAGTGATTAAAGCTTTGGAGTAGCACTTAGGAGACTCAGATTCCAATTCCTACTTGGCCACAAAACCTACAGGGTGACCTTGGGCCAGTTGCTGTCTCCCCCCAGCCCACTCCACCCTCTGCCTAACCTGCCTCACAGGGTTGTTGTGAGGATAAAATTGGGGTGGGCTTGAGGCCCATGGGAGAAAAGGTGAGATATAAGTGTAATTAAGTAAATACACAAATTGAGATCGCAGAACTTGGTCTCCAACACCTCTCATTTTAGACATTACCTTTTGCGAATTTGTTTCTATTATTAGTCTATGTTACGGTGCTCGCACATCACATAGTCATCGATCGTTATAATCCTGTGCTGTTTTTCTTACTAGATCCTTGCCCAGTTCAGCACACAGAGGCGAATCTGAAGTGTGTCAGAAGGAAATTGGGAAAAATAGGGCTTTTTGGAGTCTTTTGATTCACCTCACTCCTCCTTTTCTCTTTCTTCACACTTTTATTTACATTTTGGTTGACAGAGGTGGAAGTGAGTCATTGTATAACCAGCTTCCATACAAGCAATAAAGATGTCCTACTTTCTTTCCATCCTCCCAGCATTCAATATTTTATAGTCTTGGTTACTGGCTTGTAATTACGTATCAGCATCTTGGGCTTAACATTTATGAGGGCTTTTGTGTATTTGGAACAGTGAAACCTGTTAATGATTACAGTGTTTATGACTTGGGTTAAAGCTGGAAGGCTATAAAGCCAAATAGCTGATAAGCTGAACCAGACAGCAGTGACCCAAGAGAGTTTTTCAGAGAGGCATCAAACTCTTTGGCTTGGTTCCACACGCAACTCTTAATTTAAGTGATGGAACTCATTGCTACAGGATGCAGTGACCATTATTCATTTGGATGACTTCTTAAAAGAGTAGGCAAATTCAGAGAGAAGAGACATACAAATTGCTATGTTATTTAATCAAAATTTGATTATACAAATTATAAATTTGACCAAATAAATTGCTGTTATTTAACAAAAAACTGATTATGTAGATTGTATTATATAAATAGCTATATTATTTAACCAACATTTGATTTCGATTTACTAATTTGTATGTTTGTTTTGTGTGTATGTATATACTCCATCAATGGGAATTTGTGTTTTAGCTTTGTCTCAGATTGCTTTCTTTCCATTCTGTTTTGTTAGTCATATTGAAATCCTTTGGGCAGAAATGTGGGGTATGAATATTTTAATGAATAATAAATATAATTAAATTACATCTAAGAATAATTGCAATCTCTGTGTCAGGGGTGTTGAACCTCTTTCAGCCCAAGGCTGAATTCAATTTCAGAGAAACTCAAGGGGTGGGGCATTCCAGTGGTGGGTGGGGTTGAAGACAAAATGGGGTCAGACCAAAGGCAAAGGGGCATGGCCAAAACACTAAAAAAAAACCCGCCTATTTTAGCTTAAAGCTCTTACTGCCAGTAACTACACCTTAGGAGAGTCACCTCAAGCTTTTAGAATGTGTGGGAGGGGAAGACACACAACAGCCAAGAAACCACCAAATGATCAGCAGTTAAGGGCAGGGTGTCATAATCAGGAATGTTCCCTTTAGTGTGGGGAACGAGTTTCAGACTATCAATCAGAATCAGATTCTGAACTAGAAGGAACAGGACTAGAAATGTTCCAGCCTACACAGGAAGTGGGGGAGGTGATTCTCCCAGGATCTTCACCAGTTAGGGATGAATCTTCACTGGACCTTATCAGTGAAAATGTTAACAACCAGAGTCTGTGGGAACTCAGCAATCCTCAGAGGGGGAAGGGACTTCAGAGTTGACCAATCTCAGAGTCCACCGCAGATTCAAATGGGTGGAGCTAAAAGAAGGCGAGAGGTGTTCTTCAGAGGAATCCTCCCTGAAGTTAAAGAGACTCAGGGAAAAGATCTTCCCTTCTGTTGAAAGGACAATTGTCTCGCTTAGTTAGCCACATTTTAGCCTACAGAAAAGTTCCTAGTCTTTTAACTCTCTTCAGGTATGAAGAGATGTTTATTTGCTGAATAAAGTTTTGTAGATTATTTGGCAGAACTCTTTATTGTCTTGCACTGCAGCAGCTGGGCTTGGAAACATGACACAAGGGGATGGGGCAAGAGGATATGGGAAACCCCTAAGGGCTGTTTGGGGACCCCAGGTAGTCCAGATTTGGTCCACAGACCTGAGGTTCTACATCCCTCTTCAGTGTGATAGCTTGCCTTTGATTATGACCAAAGGGGAAGGGAAAATAGCTCAATAGTAGAGCATAAGCTTTGCAATCAACCAGTTCCATGTTCAACCCCAATTAAATGAGCTCAGCTATGAGAGCTAAGGAAGACTTTCACCTAAATCTTAAGAGAGGTCATGCTAGGCATGGATGAATCTATCAATTTCAGTTTCTCGCCATTTCACATTTTCTAATCTTAGGTTTGGTTTATCCCAAACTTTTAGGGTTTAAAAACAACAACAACAACAACAACAACAACAACAACAAAAACAACCTTTACATGAAAATTCATACACTTTCTTAAGCGCATTCCTCCTAATGCATGCATTTTTGTGTTCGGTTTTGCTTAATATACACAATTTTTCTTTTCCTTTCTTTCTTTTTTGAATGTTATTTTCACTAGTATATCTGTTTTGTGCACACTTTCCCCAAAAATACATCTTTTTGTATACATTTTTTGATTGGAGAATTTCATTGCAAAATTTGGAGGTGTGTGATTTTCAAAGGACAGCTGAGTTTCAGTTTGCGTATTGCTCCAAACGTGCAAAATTAGGTGATTAAAATGTGAACTGAACTAGTTTCTCTTCTGTCTCTAGTTCATACAGGTCCGGCCCTACCATTAGGTAGAACAAGGTGGCTGCCTCAAGCAGCTGATTTTTGGTGTCACAAAAGGGCAGCCAATTATTTAATTTATTGTTGTTGTATTTTTACTGCCAGGGAGAGGGAGAGGTTCTTGTGCGAATTTCTCAGGTGCCAAAATAACTTGGTTGGCTTAGGTAATATGCACCTTGACTTGGGGATGAGGTCACCAGGGCCAACCCTACTATTAGGCAAAATGAGGCAGCCAGATGCTGGAAGGTGGTAGCAAGGTGTTGGAGTGAGTTGTGTGTGTCCTGTGGTTTGTCCTGGGCCCCCTAAGCTAGCCTGCTGCCTTCAAGTGGGGTGGGAGACACTGGCACATTTTCTGTGTTGAAGATTCAACTGCCGGGGGGCGTGGCCTAGCAGAACATGGGGTAGGTCGTATATCCTTCATCCTCCGAAAGAAGCAGTGAATTAAATGTAAATTCCCTATCTTAAAAGAGCGATCTGTTACATATAAGTCTGCTAAGGAGAGGGGAAAGCTTGCTAAAGAGACTGCAGCTGGAAGAGATTTATGATTTTACAACCGGCTTGGCAGAGGGAGGTGACGGACCGACAGCTTTGAAGTACGGCGAAGGTAAATAAAAGACGTATTTACAATGCTGGCTGATTGAATGGACAGTAGAACGATTGCTAACTTTCAGAAAAGAGTGTTTTTTTAAGCTTGGAAAGCTTTTAAGCTTTAAGCATGGAAAGACTGTTGGTTGTATAACTGAGTGACTGAGAGGAGGGGCTAACTCTGCTCCGAGGAGAAACGAAACTCAACGTTTCAGCCGTGGCAATTAAACGAACAATTAAAAGATTATAAGTGATTAAAAGGCTGTTCGGGAGACAGAGAAGCCAGAGGGAGTGACTGTGGGAAAGAGACTTTGATCCCTGGCTTGAAGTGGCTGTGTGCTTATCGGATAGGCTTGAATAGTTCATGATTTATGAGCAAGAAGAAAATAACTTCTTGGAGTCGACTTAAGGGTGACCATCCGTCCGATAGAAGCTACAGGCTACTCTGTACTGATAAAATGTCAGATAAGGATTCTGAAAAGACAAAGAAGCAATCTCCTAGTCATGCCGGAAATGCCAGTGCTAAGACTGGAATTAAGCCAGGTGCAATTCCTAAAACAACCACAGGGAGGCAAGCTGACCCAACAGATGAGCTGATTCAGACTATCCAAAAGATGCTGGATCGAGCCATTCTAAAGCAAGATGGAAATATTGAGCAGGCTCTTTTGAAGCAAGAAGAATGACTGGCAAAAAGGATTACCGATTCGCAACAGCAGCTTTTGGCAGGACTTCAAAAGGTGGAGAAAGAGGTTGGAGCTTTGCAGGAAGAAACTGGAGAACTAAAGGTTCTATACAAGAAACAAGAGGAACAGCTAACGCATCAGGATTTACGGCTTATCGCGATGGAAGACAGAGACCGAAGAGCTAACATACGCATAAGATCTTTTGGGGAGCAGCAAGGGGAGACCCTTAATAGTATAAGAGAATTAATCTTGGCATGGGTCAAACAGCTGGTGCCACAGGAAGATTGGAGAATGGAAGATATTGAGCGGGCCCATAGAGTGGGATATGGAAAGACAAGAGAGTTCCCAAGAGACATTATTGTGAAATTTGCTAATTATTACAAAAAAGAAAAATTAATGCAAGCAGTTAGAAGTCAAGGTCAACCAACGCTTCAAGCAACACCAATTGAGGTCTTCCAGGATTTGTGCCCCCAAACGGTGCAGTGGAGGAAGAGCGTTAGAATCTGTACAGGGGCAATGAAGAAGAAATCGATTTCCTATAATTGGGGATACCCAGTTTTCTTGAGATTTAGCTGGAACAGGAAGCAGCAAAGAATTACATCTTGTGAGCAAGGAATCGAGCTACTGGAGAAGCTGGGCATAATGGATGCCACATCGGTTGGAGAAGAGAAGCAAGATGAAGGCGCGGCAGGAGGGAGTAATGAATAGAAGATATGGAGGGAGGGTAGACGTTATCCCGGAATGTTGGGCCGAGTTCCCCCCCCCCTAAGAGTTCTAAGAAGATTGGGACCAATGCCCAGGAAGCTGGTGAGGAGGGGGGTGAAAATGGGGGTGAATGTGGGGGGGAGGGTTAGGGAGGGGGGGGATTGTGTTACACAGAGGGAGACCGAATTAAAGACGTGTGAGAAAGTGAGAGATGGAAAATAAACTTAGATTGGCAACATTGAATGTTAAAGGGCTAGGAACAGTAATTAAAAGAAAAAGAATTGAAATGTTAATAAAGAACAAAAAAATAGATGTAATTTTTTTGCAGGAAACTCATCAGGCCAAAGATGGAGTTAATGAGCTTCGAATGAGGGAGGTGGGCGTTTATGAGAAGGCATGTGGAACTTCGAAATCGAGAGGGGTGGCAATAATAATTTCAAAAACATGTGGTATAACTATGCAAAGTGTAAAGAAAGATAAAAACGGAAGGTTTCTTATTATGTTCTGCAGGTTGGGAGAAGAGGAATATGTATTGGTGAATGTTTATGCTCCAAATGGAAAACAAATGGATTTTATTGATGAAGTATTTAACGTGTTGGGAGAAGTGGGTAAAAAGCATATCGTGATGGCAGGTGACTTTAATATGGTACTAGATATAGGGAAAGATAGGGATAACATATTAAAAGATACTAAGAGGGTGGGGAAGACAGAGTTAAGCAAATTAATGGAAGGGAAAGAATTAATGGATGTGTGGAGAGTTATAAGAGGGGAAGAAAGGAAGTATACCTTCTACTCACAGAGATTTAAGAGCTATTCAAGGATAGATTATATTTTTGTATCAAAAAATATGTTACCCAAAATTATAGATTGTGATATTGGAGTTATCAAGGTTACTGACCACGCGTTAATGACAATGGACATGGAAACCAAAAAAGATTATAGACAAGCGAAGAGATGGAGATTGGATGTAAGGTTGCTGAATAAAAAAGATACAATGGAGAAGATAAAGAAAGAATTGCAGGAAATATGGGAGATTAATGAAAAAGAGAATGATCGGCAGGACATATTGTGGGATACAATGAAAGCTGTGGTAAGAGGGATTTGTATTAGGGAAAGTTGTACATTAAAAAAACAACAGGAAGCCCAAAATAAAAAGATTGAAGAAGAGGTAAGGAGTTTGGAAGATAAGTTAAAGGAGACAAAAGATAAACACCTAATTGCCCAAATTCAAGCTAAGAAAAAGGAATTAGAGAAAGAAGAATTAGAACAAGTACAAAAAAATTTGTTGTATTTAAAAAGAGATTTTTTTGAATATAGCAATAGGAATTCAAAGATGCTGGCCAGATCCACACAGTTAGAAAAGGCTAAGAATATGATAGGGACAATTAAGGATAAGTTAGGGAATAGTTGTAATTTAATGAAAGATAAATTAAATATATTTAAGGATTTTTATAGGGAATTATATACATCAGGGTCGGGACCGCAAGATAAGGTATTGGAATATGTAGAGAGGAATTGGAAAATAAAATTGCAGAAGCAGGATAGGGATTATATGGAAGGTTTAGTTACTGAAAAAGAGATAGAGGGAGTTATTGATAAACTGAAAGGAGGAAAATCACCAGGGATGGATGGATTGGGGTCGGAGTATTATAAGCTTTTTAAAGGAATTTTAATACCAAGATTAAAGAAACTATTTAATAATATAATAGAGGGGGGGAAGACTCCGCCATCATGGGATCACTCCCTGATTATATTAATTCCAAAACCAGGTAAGGACTTAACGGATCCCGCATCATACAGACCAATTTCCTTAATAAATCAAGATTCAAAGATATTTACGGCAATATTGGCAAAAAGAATGGCCACATTTATTTGTAAATATATTAAAAAAGATCAGTGTGGATTTATTCCGGGTAGGCAAATGTCTAACTTAATGGGAAGAGTATTAAATATAATTAATATTATAAAAAAAAGGAATTTAAAAGCAGGCTTGCTAGCATTGGACATATTCAAAGCCTTTGATTGTGTGGAATGGCCAGCACTTAAAACAATATTAAAAACATTTGGATTTGGAGACAAATTTATGGGAGTGATGGATAAGTTGTATAAAAACAATAAAGCCAAAATAATGGTTAATGATGGGTTAACACAACAGATTACACTAGCCCGAGGAACTAGGCAGGGATGTCCTCTTTCACCGATCTTATTTGCAATAGTAATAGAAATTTTGGCAAATGTAATAAGGGAAGATGAAAGAGTGAAGGGGATAGGTAGAAAAGAGAAGATTAAAATGAATATGTTTGCGGACGATACTTTATTGACTGTAGAAGATCCCCTAGGGAGTGCAGAGGTGATTAAGAAACATTTAAGAGAATTCGGAGAAATTACGGGATTAAAAGTAAATTGGGGGAAGTCAGAAATGATGTTATTTAATTATAATAAGGAAGAGCTGGAAGAAGGTAAGGTTAAGTTGGGTCTTAGACTTAAAAATATAGTACGTTACTTAGGGATTAATATCGATAGAGATTTAGAAAGGCTAGAGGAACTTAATTTGGTAGCTTTAAAAAAACAAGTAGGGGAGAAATTAGAAGTATATAAGAAATTAAAACATTCTTGGTTTGGTAGAATAGCAATTATTAAAATGAAGATTTTACCTAAGATCAATTTTTTGTTTAGAATGTTACCAATTAAAATATCAGATGCAGAGTTGAAAAGCTGGCAAAATATAATTAATGTATATTGTAATGGGGATAAGAAAGCTAGGATTAATAAAGGGTTATGGTATAAGGCTCAAAAGAAGGGAGGTTTAGGACTTCCAAATATTAAGTATTATTATATAGCTAATCAGTTAAGATATGTTATAAGTGGTATTCTAGGGGAGGAAGATTTGGAGTGGTTGGAGACGCAAACTAGGGAAATAGATTATAAATTGAAAAATATTTTTTTAAAAAAAATTCAAAAGAAAGAATTAAAGGGACTGGACAACCCTTTGTTGGTAAATATAGTGGAGATCTGGGAGAAATTTAGAGGGAAGTTGATACCAGGAGATTCACCACTTGCCCCAGTGGTAGTAGTGGAGAATTTCCCAAGAGTGTTAAAAGTGGAGATTGAAGCGAGATTGAAAGATAAGGAAATAATTAAGTTAAGGAAGTGGATGGAAAATTTGAAGGATAATGAGCAAATTAAAGAGCTACTGATAGGTCAAAAATCAGCATGGTTTAAATGTATACAATTAGGGAAATGGACTCAGGAATGGAAACTGAAAAATAACAAGTGTAGAAATAATACAAGATTTGAAGATTTAATAGAGTTAAAAGGTAGGAAAGAAGAAAAGAAAATTAAGAAAGGGTTGACTAGTGAGATATATAAATTATTGATAGAGGAGGAGTTTCAAAATTCACTTAAAGCAATAAAAAAGGTTTGGGAAGAGGATGTGAATGGAGAAATTAAGGAATACAACTGGGAGAGGTTGTGGAATGCAAGAATGTTAAAATTGTTATCGATCAGAATTAAGGAGAATTTTTATAAGGTATTGTGGAGATGGTATCTAACACCGGTTAGATTTCACCAGATAGATAAAAAAATATCTAAAAATTGTTGGAGGGGATGCCAGGAGGTTGGAACTTATTACCATATGTGGTGGAGCTGTGAATATGTACAAAAATTTTGGAAAAGGGTATTTAAAGAAATAAGTGAAATAATTGGAAGTAAAGTGGAATTAAACCCGAAGCTTGCTCTACTAGCAATATGGGATAGAGGGGAAGAGGACAAAAATAAGAGAGAATTGATAAACAACCTCCTGACACCTGTTAGACTAATGATTGCAAAAAATTGGAAAGGACAAGGAAGCTATACAATAGAAGAATGGTATAAAGAAATATGGGATATGGCTTTGAATGATATGCTGACTTGTAAAATGAAATTAAAGAGGGGAATGTCCGGTAAAAATGATTTTGGGGAAATATGGAGTCCCCTATTGGAATATGTATTAAGATTGGGGAAGGGACAAACACCTTCAAAAGAGTCGATAAATTTCTGGATAGAATAAAAGATTAAGAGAAGGTCTCATGGTGTGGGGGTGCACGGGGGGGATTGTCGTGGATTATGTATGTATTTTATGTTATTATTATGTTGAAATTAATAAAATTATTTCAAAAAAAAAAAACGAAGATTCAACTGCCACTCCAGTCAGCTTTTCTACATGGAATGGGAGGGGGCGCCATCTTGTTCTTCACCTCAGGCAGCAACATGTGCTGGGCCTGCCTTTTGCTTCTCCACTTCAGGCCGCAAAATGACTTGGGTGAGCCCTGAGTGCAGGTCTGAGCCATGATCCAAAATCTAAAAAAGAGGAAGCCTTGTGTTTAAATTCCAGCTAGTTAGAAGCAACAGAGGCCCCCGGACACCAATGTCTTAACTAGGACACCCATCTGCATGAAGGCATGTTGTTTCCACAGGTGCAGCGGAGGGTCAGCTAATATTTGACACATGTTCATCTAAACAATTGGGCAGATCCCTTTTCGTTTTCTGAATGCACATTTTGTAATGGCCTCTCTCCCTGCAGCACAATGGGAGTTTATGCAAAAAGATTTCAAAGTTGCTTTCCTCTCTCTTTCTCTCTGGAAAGTGCAGGAAACTTACCTAGCCATGCATTTGACTACCAAAGGGGTAGATGTGTTAGCCTGTGACAGCAAAAAAAGCAACAAAGACATTTGTGGCCCCTTAAAGACTAACAGATGTATTGTGGCATGAGCTTCTGCGGACAAGGGCTCTGGCCTTTAAGGTGCCACCGGACTCTTTGTTGTTTGTGGTTTTAACTCGAGGCCTGAAATACTTCCAGAGCCTGAGCGGATTGCAGGTGTGTGACCCGTTTATCTTCTGGGAAGAGAAAAGCAATAGCCAGTTGGGTGGCATTGTCTGTCACTCTGCTTGCCCTCGAAGCTCCAGTGATATTGTCAGGCTGCTGCCGACAGAAGGGAGTCCTGGGGATAAGAGGAGGTTGAGTGGGGAAAGAGAAAATCCAACATGACAAACAAAAGAGCTGAGGCAGATAAAAATCAGTCCTGTGCAAGCACCCATCTTTGGCTTGTGAAAAAGCTGGTGGGAGCTGTCTGCCTCCTTTTGGAGGAATGGAATATAAGATAATAAGAATACCCAGAATATCCCCAGAATCCAGGCAGTGTAGCTAGTGCTTATTCAGCTGTTGAGAGAGACACAGAGAGAAAGACAGAGGCAGGATTTACACTACTGCTTTAAAACAGTTTATAACAGTACTGACAACTGTTGGGGCTTAGGACACACTCCACATACAGTGTCATCACATGGGGGAAATTGTGTTTCCTTACCATCCCTTCTCTGCCCGCACGTTTGTCCCTCATTACTTCCTCTTTTGAAAGAGGGAGTAAACAACATGCACGTGGCCCATTCAGTGGGCCATTTTGAGCACACTCCTGCTCTTCACATAGCAGGAGATAGGTCAGACTTACTGGGGTGTTGTTTTGTGGCGCGAAGAAGGCTAGAAGGGGTGGGAGGCGCATGGGAGGCAGACAACATCATGAGAGGGACCCACGAAAATCCGTGAGTGCCCAGTAACGAGCATGCAATAAAATGTTCATCTAATGGAGCTCACAATTTCCAAAGTATCATATCCTGCTTAGTGTAAATCTGGCCTCAACAGAAAGAGTCCACCTAGCTGGAGGAGGGAAACAGAAGATTTGCTCATTCCTTGTAAGGAACCAGAGAGATACTATGATGGCTACTCCTTAAAAATACAGACTAGTAAGAGATGAAGGGCATGTTTAGCTCTCAGCTATGTGCCTGATGTTGTTGATGATATCAACTTTAAGAATAGTCATCATTAGACAGCAAATATGGAATATGGTTGCCAGGTAGCAATGCAGAGATGAATGCTTTACTTTGAAGGTTCCCTGATGAAATGGGAAACACAGATGCCATGGTTTCGCCCTTTTGTTTTTTTTATGGTTCCTTCCCCCTCCCCCCCCCCGCCGCCCTTTGTGCCACCTGCCATGCAGTACATCTGAAGTCCTACTCTCTACAGCAGGCAGGGGATGAAAGGAGCAATTGGGAAAGAACCGGATAACTAAACTGACACTTGGCCAGCAAACAAACATGCAAAACCTAAGCTCCAAATGATCAAGGGGCTGGAGCATCTCCCCTATAAGATAGGTAAGGTTACCTTTGGGGTTCTTCCACTTTAAAAAAAAGGCAAGTAAAGGTGGACATGTTTGGGGGTGACCAAAATTATGCATGGCATGGAGAAAGTGGATAGGGAGTTTCCCCTCCCTCTAGAACCTGGGATCATCCAGTGGAGCTGAGTGCTAGGCATTTCAGGACAGACAGAAGGAAGCACTTCTTCATACAATGATTAGTTACATTACGGAATTTGCTACTACGGTATGTACTGAGGGCCAGAAACATGAATGGCTTAAAAAGAGAATTAAACAGATTCATGGAGGCTACGACTGTCAATGACTACTACTCATTGTGGCTATATATTACCTCCAGGATCAAAGGCAATATGCCTCTCAATACCAGTAGGGTGATCATATGAAAAGGAGGACAGGGCTCTTGTAACTTTAACAGTGGTATAGAAAAGGGAATTTCAGCAGGTGTCAATTGTATGCATGCAGCACCTGATGAAATTCCCTCTTCATCACAGCAGGGTTCCTGCAGCTTTAACTGTTGAGATAAGGAGGGAAATTCACTAGGTGCTGCATGCATACAAATGACACCTGCTGAAATTCCCTTTTCTATGCAACTGTTAAAGATACAGGAGCCCTGTCCTCCTTTTCATATGGTCACCCTAAGTACCAGTCCCTAGAGGAAACTAGCGGGAGGGTGCTATTGTAGTTGTGGCTGGCTTTTTGGTTTCCCATTGGCAGAATACAGGAGTAGTTGGGCCTTTGGCCTGATTTGGCACAGCTCTTCTTATGCTCCTAAGTACACAAAACTGAAAGGTGGGATATTTTGGATTCTTTAACTCTTGGATAATAGCTATACATGCTTTTGGCTTACACTACCAGCCAGTTATTTGTACATTGAAGTACTTGGAGTTAAGATGATTTAGTCCCAATGAGTTCAACAGGATTAAACTGCTTTTAAAAAATTAACCTTTAAGTGATCCATTGATTTCTCTCTTTGTTTTTTGTGTTGCTCATCTCTCCGTTTTCTGAGTCCATCAGACACCACCTCCGCCACTCCACTTCTTAGGATGGGTTTACAAATGTAGGCAGAGATGCTAATGGACCAGGAAGGAAAAAGATGCTCTTGTTCCTTTAACTACAGCTTAACGTTAGAAAATCAGCAGATTGTGCTTTTCACGCCATGGAGATGAGCATTATTACATGCTAATGTCTGCCTATCAAGTAACTGTTAAAGGCACAGGAGCAGAAGGTGGATAAAAAGTTGGCAACCCTAAATGAAGGTATGGACAGAGATAAAGTAGCATATTCAGAGTTCAGACCCAATAGAAATCACAGCCCTTGAATCTGCCATTTGTCCCACGCAACAAAATGTAGGAAAGGGGCTTCTGTCAAGACCAATTCATTCTCTCCTTATGTACATCAAGCAACTTATTATTTAGGGTTGCAGTGGTTTGATTCTTCTCTGTGACTGCAATGATGACAAGGGATAGAATCCTAAACTTCGTGGGCCTGATCCAATTTGACAAATCCTGGTTTCCTCGTTTGCAAACCATATAGCTCTTGGTTCTTTTGTTGCACTGAATATTTGTGCAGAAGACTTTATCAGCCAGAATCCATTGGGTTTCTTTTTGCTTGAAAAGACAGCACCACCCGTTTTGAAATACGATGTTTTTAGCAAATCTGAATGGCAGCATCTTCTCCCCTCAATTTTATGTTTTATTTGATTATTTCATGTCAACGAATCACTCCAAAGATGTTCTTACAGTATGCCAATGTAAATGTTAAAGGGACGTTCATGTTTTCACAGTGAATTATTCTTCCTGGAGAAGGAAAAAGGAGACGGCTTAGTTAGTCTTGAGTCAGTGAGCTCTGGATGTAGCTGAACGTCTGCCAGATGTGATATATAGGGTTTGGTGGTGCAAGCGGCATAAATCATGCACTGCACACAGGTAAAGCAAGCACCATGTTCACTGAGTTCATGTCATAAAACATTTTAATGTTGCTGTCAGTGAACTGAACGTTCATCCCTGGACTGCTGGAACGGCATGGAATCTCCAAGCAGCAAAGAAAAAGGAAGGATGAGGAAATTAACCTAACATAAACTACATTAAAAGCATATTTATGATCTAGTATGGCCTTTCAGACGGAAAATAAATCTACAGCCCAAAGATCCTCCTTTCTTTATTTGGCCACTTTGGGGCATCATTCTTACAACAGCCATCAACGATTACAGGTTAGCCAATTTAACAGAGGAGGGAGTGGGTGTTTTTCTTCTTAAAGAGCTTTACAGTTTATAATTCTAGTCGAATATCCCTTTCTACCTGAAAACTATTTTCCTGTTACAGGGGTTTTTTTCTGAAAAAAAGAAAAAAATAGGGTGCAAGTTTGCAATGAAAGACAATGGCCAAAATCCAAAGAGCCAAGCAACTGGTTCCTGTTTGTTTTGGATTTGCATGTGTCAAATAGCAGTTTCCCCACCTGCATGCTGCATAGCACATAGCTTTGAAAACAAAGCAGGGAATAACTTTTAAAGCTGTTTGGGATGTGGCATTGGGGTGGAGTTCTTCAATGTTGGAAAAGAGGATTTACAGCTCAGTCCTTTACGTGTTTACTCAGAAACAAGTCCCACTGAGTTCAATTGGGCTTTCTTCCAAGTGTGTACAGCAGGGTTGGACAATTTGGGAAGATGTGGGGGGTGATCAAATTCTGCTCCCCCTGCCCCAAACTCACTGGGGGACACCCCCATCCCCACCCCCATAGAAACCACCACTGCTGAAATTCTGCAGCCAGAAAAAAAGCCACTGATTCCTTTTGAAGCAAGGCATGTGGGGAGTGTGTGCCTTGTTTTAATGCAAAAGCACGCTCCTGAAAGCCCTGTGTGTGTGTGTGCAATGTTGCATTAAAAGAAGGCACATGCTCCTGGTGTTCCCAGTTTTAAAGGGAAAATGCAACATTACTCTTGCCACCCCATGCTGTTGAAATTTGGTGGCAATTCGGTATTGCTGCAGCAGCAAATTGGGGGAGGGAGGGTGTGCAAAAACGGAAGGGGTAAGGAAGTCTACACCTCTTCTGGTGTATCGGGCCGTTATCACACATGCTGTTTTAAGCAAACTCACCACACTTTGATCCAGATTTTCAGCGAGGGGCTTGCATAACGTTGTCCCCCTCGCGCTGTTCGCGCTGTTCTCGCGCCCTGAGGTCGCAGGTTTTAGTTTCTGTTTCGATTTAACCCTGAACGTTTCAGGCAAGTTCAACAGGCTGAGCTGAGGTATCAGAGCAAAACCGACCACGTGTGATTCAAAAGGCTACACTCACACAGGAAACGGAGAGGGAACCCGCAGAAGCAAATCGGGTAGGTGTGATAAAGGCCTAGGAGTGCACTGTTGCAGTTCCTGTGGGGCATCTTATGGATCCTCCATATCCTGGCCACTGTTAGGCCATGTGTACACCTGCCTTTTTTCCCCGGGGTTATCCCTGGGTCATCCCTCTGCATCCAAATGAAGCACAGGGGATCCTGGGAGCAGGCAGGGATGACCACTCCATTTTCGCAGGATAACTGGTAGCCCAGTTATCCCGACTTTCTTCTTCCCTCCTCCCTGCGAGTAGCAGGGGTCAGCAAGAGGGAAGGAGCTGGTCTGGGGGGGGGGGTCCAGGGACATTGGAGGTGAGGGGGAGTGGGGTCTGGGCTTTTTTAAAAAAAAACACCCCTTACTGTTCGTTGGAGCGCAATTGCACTCCAAGTACCTGCTTTTTTAAAAAAAAAGTGGCAGGAACAATGTCCCTGTTTTTTTCCAGGATGTCACTCTTCCGTTTAGACACTGGGGGAAGATCATGGAAGCAGGTACGTCCACAATCCTCTCCCTCCCTTAGTCACTGGTGGGAGGGGCATCATGATGCAAATAGGAGAAAAGGTTTGTTTTAAGGTGGAAGGGAATTCGATTAATTGGCCTTCTCCAGAGAAAACGCTTTTGGTTTTTTTGTAAAGGGCTTATGTTGCTAGAATACATTCAAGTATTGCATTAGTGACAATGAAAGTCCGAATGTGGGCAGAAGGAAACCAAGATGGGCAAAGTCATTTTGCTGGAACGCCAAAGTGGCAGGGCCCAGCCACATATATAAACTAAAAATGTGCATTTCTTACGGCTGCATCTCCAGTTACTGTAAATCTTCATAGCAAACACTGAACTGCCTAAAGATACTGCAGGAAATTCAGTTCTGATGCTACAGCAGAGGTTCAATTTGGCCCTTCATCCGGATCTGGTATGCCAGCTCTACCTCTGTCATCCATGTGGGGATGACCTGTCCAAATTGGGCCTGCACATATACCATTGAATACAGATAGGTCGAAATTGGTTAATCAAGTCTTGCATTTTATCTGAAGACATAGGAGTAGGAGCAGTTAAAAGAGCCAGGGGAACCTACTCCGGCAGGTCAGTTTTCAGTGGAAGTATTATCAGCTGAATCAATGTACCTGTATGTGTGAATCAGTCCTAAGTCATAAGAACATAAGAAGAGCCATGCTGGATCAGACCAAGATCCATCTAGTTCAGCACTGTTCACACAGTGGCCAACCAGCTATCAACCGGGGACCCACAAGCAGGACATGGTGCAACAACACCCTTCCACCCATATTCTCCAGCAACTGGTGTGGATGGTCTTACTGCTTCTGATACTGAAGGTAGCACATAGCCACCAGGATTAGCAGCCATTGATAGCCTTCTCCTCCCTAATCTAGGGTCTGCCAAAACCCAGTATTCCATGTGATGTAGAACAAATGATGGTGTTGATAGTGGTAGCAACATGCAGAGCACAAGCTGTAGCTGCTACAGCATCAACACGTAAGCTCAGTCACAATGTGTTTGCAACCGAGGAGTCATTAGAAGCATTTCGCCTTCCAAAATCAGCCTCCCGGAAATGGTTAGATCCTCTTTTTATCGCCTGTGCTCCTGGATCTGTGCTTGAAAGATGCACTGTTTATTTTTCTGGCGCAGAGTTAACTTTAAAATGTGATTACGTTAATTGAAGAAAACATTCCCTGACATCTTGAGAATCAACATTTGAAGCAAATCATCTCCATTTGCTTATAGAGAGGATGAGTGCATTCTAGCCTGTTTAATCCACATGAATCTCAACAAATTCATTTTAACCGCAAACCCATTTGGTTACAAAAACAGAACGTCGCAAGACGGTGTGAAATGGCTTGCCCTCAATCATACAGTTTTGCCCAGGCATATTGTTTGGCTAGTTGTATTTATCTTGTAAAGAGCCTTGCATAAGTCCTCTCAAAATGCTCTAGTAGCATGGACATAATGCAGAATATTTTCTAGAACTGGCTTGTAGAGGGGGGAAGAACAGCCTTTTTTCCTATAAGGATGGCTACTTCAATGTTCTTGGCTGAGGAACAGTAGGGGTTGTGTGTGGGGGGGGGGGAGGCATTCTATTCTTCAGACTCTAATCAGGGGGCCAAAACAGAAATGACCAGAAATCATTAAAGTGATCATCACCTCTTCTGGTTGCCTATGGGCCAGGAGGGGGGAAAACCATCATGGCTTGTGCCTGTGCTTTGAACAGCAGCTTGCTGTTGATATGCCGGAATAAGCAGGTGATGCTTTCATAGCATAGGGATCAACATTACCATTGGAAAATGTCTGCAGTTGAAGCAGTTGTTCAAGGCACAGTTGTAGGGAGAGGTAAAAAAAAAAGTTGGCAACCATATTACTTAGCATACAAATAAGCTCATGGGGAAGGAAGAGTGGGGGAAATTGGTTCCTAAAAGATGACAGAAGACTATTAGCAGTGGGCTTCTGCCCTTTCTGAATGCAGATGACATGGGATATTGGTGCAATAAAATGCATGTGGATTTTCTACATGATCCATTTATTGTGCACACATCATTCCTTACTCATGGCTGTTTATGGGTTCTTTAGACAACATCGTGATCCTCCTGTTTCGCTTCTGTTTTTTAAGAACACTTTCCAGTTTTTGTTGTTGTTGCTGTTTTTTAGAGTGGGGAAAATGGATTATTTATGAAAGTAAAGAAAATATGATTTCATACTTATGTATTTGGGCTCTTCTGCTATAGCACAGTGCCACCTACAGGTTATATAGTGGGAAAGCAGGAAAAGAAAAGCTCTTTGTGTAGAGCTTTGATCTCAATTCCAAGATGAAACTGAAAATAGCTACGATTAACAAGCTCATACAGAAAAGTTCATACACAATGTTTTCATGTATTTTCCTTACAAGTGGAACTGTGAAAAAGAAAGGAAGAACTTTTAACACCTTGGTTAAAATTTGGTAGGGCTGCTGTGGACCAGATGAAGTTGCCTTAGGGGCTGAATCCAGCTTATGGGTTACCAGTTGACCATCCCCTCCAATAGTTTAAAGCAGGTGGGCAGAGGGCAGATCTCCAGATGTTTTGCAGTTCAACTCCCAGAACCCTCTGCCAGCATGGCCAATGGTCAGGAATCCTGGGAGATAAAGTCCAAAACATGTGGAGATGAACTCTCTGCCCATCTGTGTTTTAAAAATTATAAGTTCATGGATTGATACGATTACCAGCATGAAGAAGTGTTACCCAGGGTTGTGTATAAATGTAAATTTTCTGGATTCATCCTGAATGATTGCTGATAATCTAGGACCCTGTTCGTGTATCAGTCCAGGAAATCTACAGTCTCTGAGTAATGTTTTTACGTGGAAGTACTCAAAAAAAGACAATCCATGAATGCAAAAAGTTATATTGTACTCTCCATTTGCAAATGGAGCCCATTGCCTCACATATCATACTCATTATTTATATTATTTAAAATTATAAAATGGCTACAGTTCTGTAGGTGTTGTACAGAGATTAAAAAACAAGACAGCCCTGGCCCACAGGCTCAGAATGGGCCAGTTTTTACTATCACAATAAGGAAATTCTGGCTCCAGTTCCGAAAGTTATAGAAATTTTCCTAGGCCTTGATAATGTGGCCAAGCCAATGCATACTAGGCACCATATTTACTGCCTTACACTTCATAAAATTAGTCCCATGATTTTACATGTTTGACCAGTGTGGGAATTGATTCAAAAGGTGTGAATATAAGCTATGTGTCTGATGCTGCATAGGTCAATTCTGACAGGGTCTTTTTTCCCCCTCCCTGTGCTGACTTTACAGGGATAATGGATCTCCTGGCTTCAGGACAAACTATCAATTGCCCCACCAGATCCACCAGCAGGGGGGAGCCCAACGCTGCTCCCCAGCCCAAGATATTCATAGAATCATAGAATAGTAGAGTTGGAAGGGGCCTATAAGGCCATTGAGTCCAACCCCCTGCTCAATGCAGGAATCTACCACCTTAAAGCATTCCTGACAGATGGTTGTCCAGCAGCCTCTTTAATGTCTCTAATGTGGTAGAGCCCACCACCTCCCTAGGTAGTTGGTTCCATTGTTGTATTGCTCTAACAGGAAGTTTTTCCTGATGTCCAGCCGGAATCTGGCTTCCTGTAACTTGAGCCCATTATTCCGTGTCCTGCATTCTGGGTTGATCGAGAAGAGATCCTGGCCCTCCTCTGTGTGACAACCTTTCAAGTATTTGAAGTGTGCTATCAATGTCTCCCCTCAATCTTCTCTTCTCCAGGCTAAATATGCCTAGTTCTTTCAACTTGGCATTTATCCCTTTTAAATTTCATTCTGTTGTTTTCAGCCCAGCGCTCCAGTCTATCAAGATCACTTTGGAGTTTGATCCTGTCTTCCAGGGTATTAGTGATCCCACCCAATTTTGTGTCATCTGCAAATCTGATAAGCATTCCCTACATTCCTTGTCCAAATCGTTAATAAAAATGTTGAAGAGCACTGGTCCCAGGACTGAGCCATGCGGTACCCCACTTGTTACCTCCCCCCAGTGTGAAAAAGTACCATTGATAAGCACCCTTTGAGTCCGATTTTGTAGCCAACTGTGGATCCACCTAATAGTTGTTCCATCTAGCCCACTTTTCGCTAGTTTGTTAATCAGAATGTCATAAGGGCATTCAACCACCCTGCTATGTGCTTCAGGAGGGATTTCAGGTGAAATGGTCCAATATTTCTTAACCCAAACCTTAACATACCTCTATTTTTCACCCATGTAATTGTGGTGGTTGAGACATCTCATGTGCTTCATCTCCTCATATATATTTATGTTCTATCCAGTGGAGGCTGGTGGCTCCAATTTCAGTGGGATTGTGAATCCATTCTGGGTTCAGTCAGAATCAGCCAGAACTCCAAAGGAGATATCCAAGGTGCTGAATCCTATCCCCAAAATTAATATTATTAATAATAATAAATTTATTTCTTACTGCCTCTCCATTTGAATCGAGGCAGGGAACAGCAGTAAATATAAAATATGATAAAATACATAAAACTGATTAAAACATAGAACACATTATTAAAATAGCAATAAAACATCCTAAAAACATCCTAAAAACATTCTAAAATTCCACTGGATATGCCTGTCGGAAGAGATTAGTCTTTATAGCTTTCTTAAATTCTAAAACACTGTTGACAAGTCTCCTCCAGCAGGCTATTCCACAGTCTGGGAGCAGAAGAAGAGAAGGTCTTCTGGGTAACGGTTAATTAGGTTCTGTGCCTTGTATAGAGTAGATTCATAGCCTCACCAAAATTGGAGCCACCTGCCTCCACTGCTTCTATCTTTCCTACAAGGAACTTAAAGATTTTAGCATCACATAACAAAGCAGTTTAGGCCTAGAAATAATGATTAGGCTAGGGTGACCAGATAAAATCCAGGTTAAAGTTTGTTAAAGTTGCAGGGGCCCTGCCTTCTTTTGTATATGGTCACTCTAGTATAGTGCATGCACCTTTAACTGTTGTGATGAAGAGGGAATTTCACTATGGTCCCCTCTACAAGGATTCGCTTTTGCGCCTGGTTAGGCAATTATGCGCATAATCGCTGAAGCGCATTTACGCCTAATACCTCTGCACGAGAGGCAGCGAAGCACATTAACGGGTGACCAAAATGCGCTTTACAAGTAGTTAATGCGCATAAGCGCTTGTTCACATAGTCAAAATGCGCATTAACGGCCGAAGCAAAATAAAACTCGCTGTTTAACGTGCATTCAATAATGCGCATAATCGGAGAGATAACGCGCCTCTACGCCCGATTTGCGCTCCGTTCTTGTAGAGGTAAAAAAAATTAAGCGCCTTGAAAGAGCTTTAAACCTCTCTTGTAGAGGCAGCCCAGGAACTAATTGCATACAAATGACACTGGCTGAAATTCCCTTTTCTCTACAACTGTTAAAGTTACATGAGCCCTGACCTGGATTTTATCTGGTCAGCCTAGATTAGGCACAAGTTGGTTCACCATCAGCCCCCTGGAATCCTTGGGCAGCTGTCCAGGCCCTGGCTGGGCTGACTGCTGATGCCCAACCTGGGCCACCCAGCTGGGTTCAGCCAGAATTTAAATCTCCCCCAATGCCCATGTAGCATTACTCCAGGTCATTGTGGTAAATGTAAAGGGCAGCTAGACCCAACCATCTGGCATCCACAGCCACTGCTAAGTAAGCCCACCAGGGCCCTTCAGTGGAGGAGGGAACATGCCAACAGGTAGGAGTGTCCCTTGTTGGGAAAATCCAGTTCTTTGTGTCTGCAAGCTGAGCTGCAGGCTGTTCCCCAAACTCAGGGTGGGGGGAAGTTCTACAATTTGCACACATTTCTGAGCAAACTTGCACACATATGGATTTCTACAAGATCCCTACCATCAGGCTACCAGGCCACTTTGCCTAGGGCTGCCTTGTGCCTGTAGCTGGCCCCAGGTTCTTTTCAGGTGACCATATGAAAAGGAGGACAGGGCTCCTGTATCTTTAACAGTTGTAGAGAAAAGGGAATTTCAGCAAGTGTCATTTGTCTGCATGCAGCACCTGGTGAAATTCCCTCTTCATCACAACAGGTAAAGCTGCAGAAGACCTGCCCTTTTTTATATCTGGTCACTCTAGTATAGCTCCTGCAGCTTTAACTATTGTGATGAAGAGAGCATTTCACCAGGTGCAGCATGCATACAATTGTCACCTACTGAAATTCCTTTTTCAATACAACTGTTAAAGATACAGGAGCCTTGTCCTCCTTTTCATATGGTCACCCTTTTTCAGGTACAATGCTGTGCATGTTTTTTTCTGTCTCAACATGCATAAGATTGTGCCTTCGTTCTTTCCTTTCAGTATTTTTATTCTGCTCCTCATCCAATTACATGCTATTGATAAAACAAGGCAGTCTCTACAATCTAAAAGGGAATGGGAAGGGAAGGGGAGGATTAAGTAGTCTTTCAGCAAAGCTGGTGGAAGGGCCTTGCTTCCCCTCTCATCCATCTCTTTACAGCCTGTTGGAAGGGAATTATTTGAACCTGGGTTTCCAACACTCAGATGTGCTACCTTAGCCACTGCTTCCACATGGGCTCCAGACTTTGCCAAGACAAATCCTTTCATTCCAGTATTGCTTATCCCTTTAAACTTAGAGGAATAAGCCATCCCAATATAAAAGGATTTCTGCTGATAATTACCAAGCTCTTCCTTGTATAGCTGGAGGTGGAACCTCAAAATATGGAGCCTACATCGACTATGGAACTGCTGTTTTGGTGTCTCCTTCTTTATAGATGTCCTTGCACCCACCTTAAAACTTAGCAGATTCCAGGGGTTTTCGCCACCCTTGTAGATCATGTCCGACCCATAAGGCACTGCTCCATTTCTCCATTGAGGACTTCATGGGGACTTCAAAGCAGCCCTTGAAGAAGGTTGTCACGGCCCATGACAAAGGTTCAGTTTCTTTTGAAGAAGACAACTCTGGAGTTTTTGTGAGAATCTGTGGAAGTACAAAGGTAGACACCAATAAATAAAATGAGAAGGAAAGAGCAACCAGCACAACTCACCCTCGTCCCTGGGCAGAATTGTCGCTTGGTTTTTGAACACTAAGCTATTTCTCTTCACCAGCCGAAGACAGCTTTAAAGGGAGATTTGACCCATTCATGGAGGTTAAGGCTACCAATGGCTACTAGTCATGTTCATAGAATCATAAGGCCAGTTCACATGACAAGAGAGTGGTTAATAAGCCACAGGGGCTCGTTAACCACTCTGTGCATGCTAGATCTGACGCCAGCCCAATTTACATAATTACCCTCGCTGGGTGTAACTTCTCATGACCTCTGAACTCGGCAAGGCTTTTCTCCCCCTTTCTCCAATCAAATATAGAAATAGCTTCATTTTCACAGACTCCTCTTTATCTGCCCCAGCAGTGTCTACATAAACCTCTTTCCAGGCTTTTATCAGTGGGCTATGTTCTGAGCTTGCAGGTTTAATGAGCTTGGTGGCTTCAGGCCCTCCATTTTTACCCTCTCTTTCTTTCTTAGGCCATGTCTACACCAGCGATTTTCCCCAGGAACATCTGTGGGTCATCCCTGTGCATTTAAATAATGCACAGATGACCCCGGGGGAACCCCGGGATATTGTAAACTGTGGATATCCCAGTTTCCCTGCCATCCTGGGATGTAAAATGGGCAGGGAGCCGCATGGGGTGGTTCCATGCCCATGGAGGGGGAGCAATTCTGCCAATCCCAGGATGGTGGGGTGGGAGGCACATGCGGGGTGTTCCCTACCTTGTCCGCCACACGACGAGGGCTCCTGTTCCTTTAAACAAAATGGCGGGCGCGACGTCCCTTTCATCCTGGGGCGTCGCGCTTCCATTTTAGAAGGTCGGGGGCAATCCCGGAAGTAGGTAAGTCTGGGATCGCCCCCCTCCCTCCCTCTACACCCTTAGGTGTAAAAAGGGCCTTATTCTCTCTTTGTTGTTCTTCTGTCTAGGATTCAGTCACCGCTGCCACCATGTTTCAAAGCTGGTGGATTGCACCCCACAGAACCAAACAGACTCTGCTTTCTAAACAAAACCTACACATTTTATTTAATTAAAGACCTCTCTACAGAGCTCTCTCAGGCTCTGGCCTCTCTCTCCTCAGCCCAGAAACCGTGGGTGTTGCCCTCACTATTTCCTGGGCAGTCTATATGCAGGAATTGCCTTGCAGTGACTGTGAATCTGCACTGCGTCAGTTATATGACACAGCCACAACTTCACAGCCACCATGGGGCTTTCCCACAAAGCTGAGCATTGAAAAAGGCAGGGACTTACCCTGACTTTTCCAATGGGAATGAGGTCAGTATGGCTCTTCTGCTGTCTGATGTCACTCTGGGGCCAATCCAGGGGTGGTCCCTGGTGGAAGGAAACCGGTGATTGGTCGCCTTCCACCAGGAAGAGGGTGGAGGTGTAGATCCAGTACCCGGATGGCCACCAGAAACCCTGTGCTCCCTCCTTGGTGTCGGAATTACCCGATGCCATCGCGGGGGAGTAAAACCATGGGGTTTCTGAAGGAGGCATCACCAACTTGGTGCCGTGAAAACAGCCCCCCTGTCTTCTCCCAGGAAGCACACTTCATTCAGGCCAAATCCAGCAGTTCTTTCTTATTGGTACAGTCCCACCTACAGGCCTGTCTATGAAAACCCTATGCCTTTCAGCCCAACCAGTTTGGAAAATCGCAAATGAACATACTGACTTGGAGCTCTAATAATAATAGGGTTGCCCTTCAGTATTTGACTGAGGTTGGATACAAACCAAGGTGCCAAAGACAGGCAAAGGGTTTACCTTCCCATCAGCCCAATCATTCTAACTTTAAGTGGAACACCCCAACCAATAAGGTCAGAGGGAGTGGTGTGAAAGACTTCTTGGCCTGCATGTTCCATCTCTCCCAGGTTAAGGGCTCTTCACTGAACCGAATCCCAGAGCCATTGATACAAACCACAGCCTTAGGATAGCTTTCCCCAACCTGGTGTCCTGCAGATGTGGGGGACTACAGTTTCTATCATCCCCAGCCATCCTGATCTGACTGGGGATCATGGAAGTTGTATTCCACCACAGCTGTAGGGCATCGGATTGGGAAATGCTACCTTCGGAATTTTAAATAATATTTTTTTTTCCTGGAAATCAGTGCTGGGATGGTGGTACTATACCCTTCTTCTTTCCTATCTTTGATTTCCCTTTGAACATCTTCAATGGGCAACTGGTTGTTCTCCTAGAGTCATTTTCCTGCTCCTCAGTTTAGAGGTTGGGACCCATATAGAGACCCCCGAAACCATTTTATCAGCCATACTGGACCATTCTCATTCTGGTTCCATCCAGAAACATCCAGATGACCTTTCCTTCAACTGTCTTTGACCTGCCATATGTGAGTTGATCACACCCGCAGGAATTCCTTCCAGAGTGCCGAAGCAAAGAAGAAAAACACACCATCAACCCTTCCTCTAGAGCAGCGCAAACATTTCCTTAAACCTTCGCGTCTCAAGGGGGGAATTGACAGAATAAACTTTTCACCCAGAAAAGCTCAGTTTAAACGACGCCAGCATTGGACCCGCTACCTCCGTCCTACATTCTCACATCATTGATTTATCTACAAATTTGCCAATAAAAGCAACCACATTTTCTGATTCCAGCTTTATTACAATGGAAAAGAGACCAGCGCCAACAACTCTCTTGTATGTTTTACTGATGGAAAAGAGGTGTGGAAGCCAGCAATGGTTCGGCTCCTGTGCTGCTTCTGCTGCTGTTGTCAGCTTGAATGCCTTCCCACAAAGCAGGGTGAACCATCGGGATGCACCAATCCTCTAGAAGACGGCAAGAGATTCTGGTGGGTTAGCCACATCCATTTTAAAGCCATTAGCAGGCCTGTTAAAGCACAGGGTTGCTCCAGCGTTAAGCAAACAAGCAGACAAAATGAGGTGGAATCTGCCCACTCCCTGTGGCTTCACTCAGGTTCTGATTTCAATGGTTCTGCTCCCAGCAGTGACACCTCCCCAAAAATGTATTTCCCTCCTGCTCAACAATGAGTCATTGAAGAAGCCTACATTGGTGCTGGTTTTTCAAGGGAGAGGTCACAGTGCAAGGGAAGAGAGGGATACAAGCTTTGCGATGATTCCAACTAAGGAGAGAAGGGAAGTATTGCTCATTTTGTTTTTGTTACAAAATGCAAAAAGGGAATGCATTATTAAAGGTGCCAAAGGAGCACTCTTTTAATTGACCCCAATGTGGTTCAGAGCCGAAAGCTCCTTCATCAGGGGTAATCTGCCGAGAGCAACAAATTTAAAATAACCTCAGTAAATAAAAAGCTTCGCATAAAAGCTTAAGGGAGCAATCCTATGGAGTGAGTGAAAGAGAGGTTTATTAAAATCAATAGACCATAGTCCAAGAGATATACATATACAATATTATCAGTTCGTAAACAGTACAGATCGTACACGTCAGATACCCACCAATTGAGCTGTATAACAAATGGTAAGATGTAAGAACTTTGCAACTTGAGTTGTAACTATTTTATCTTTGGCCTGTAAAAGTATGATAGTCAGAAACTCTTTAGAACGGCCAGGGAAACCCTGGAGAATTGGTCGCAACAAGTCATCTCTGATACCTTTGTAAAAATCACAACAAAGAAGCACGTGTGTAACTGTTTCTACCTTGGAATTGTTGCAAGGACAGCATCTATTCTCCACTGGTACTTTTTTATATCTACCTTCCAGCAATTTGGAAGGGAGGGCGTTAAATCTACCCAGGGTAAAGGCCTTCCTATATTTTGGAACGAATAGCCATTCTAGGTACGCAGTTTCCCCTTTTCCAACATGATCTGTCAAGCCCAGTGCAGCAGGGGAACAAGAGCCCACTGCTGCACTCCGCATCTCCTGGAGATCGATATCCATGAGTCTCCGTTTGATGCTTAGTTTTGCTTGACCTGGTTCAGACAGAAACAGGAGTGGGAGATTTAGCCCTAGAGTGGTGACCCTCCGTATTATTGCTTTAGGGAGACTCATAGGAATCTAGCAGGACCTGAGTTACCAGGGAATTATATGTCATAGCATGGTATTGACGCAACCAGAACTGCAGGGTTAAATTCCAAGCCACACTATTCAGGGATCTCAGGCCAACCTCCAAATTGAGCACTGGACCAGACACACATCTTGGAGCTCCCAAAATTAGCCTCAAAAAAGTGGACTGTAAGCCTTCCAATGGAATTCTTGAAAGCTGAAACCAAACTGGGGCCCCAAACAAAGCCTGGGGCACCATTTTAGCTTTATATACCTTGATGGCTGCTGGTACGTATTTGCCCCCTTTCTGATGAAAAAAACGGGAGAGAGCTCCGATATTCTGTTCAGCTTTGGCCTTAAGGTATTTGCCATGCACATTCCATTTTAAGTTCCCCTGAAACCAGATACCCAGATATTTGTAAGAGTCGACCTGCTCAATTCTGCTACCTCCCATGGACCAGGGGAATCTAACTTTACTCTTCGCAAAGACGAGAACTTTAGATTTCTGATAGTTGATTGTTAGTCTATCTCTAGCACAGGACTTCGCGAATCCATTTAATAACCTCTTTAGACCAAGACGGGTCTGAGAGATCAGCACTGCGTCGTCTGCATAGAGAAGTATGTTCACCTTCAATGAGCCAATCCTGGGAGGGTGGAATTGTATTGGTTCCAGGAAGGAAGGCAGATCAGCCAGATATAAATTAAACAGGGTTGGTGCTAACACACAACCCTGTCTAACTCCTTGAGAGGTGCTAAATTCATTGGTGAGATGACCAGACCTGCTACACCTAACCTGAGCAGATGTATTGTAATGCAGCGATTTTAACAGAAATAGTAGTCTAGGTTCTACAGACAACTGTTCAAGTTTATCCCATAATAGAGATCGGGAGATAGAATCAAAGGCAGATTCAAGGTCAATAAAAGCAACGAACAGTTTCCCTCCCCTTATAGCTGTATATTTTTGGGCTAAATGGAGCAGGACCAGGCAGTGGTCGTTTATAGAACACCCTGCCTTGAACCCAATTTGCTCAGGGCTCACAATATCATTTTCACAGACCCAATCGATCAATTTTGTCCTTATTGTTTTGGCATATAGTTTCCCTATTACAGACAGAAGACTAATTGGCCTATAACTATGCGGGTCTGTTCTCGGGCCCTTTTTATATATAGGTACCACAACAGTCCTTCGCCAGGCTGAAGGTATCTGGCCAGATTTGTTAATTGCCATAAAAAGGGAGACTAGAATTGGTGTCCACCAGGCAATATTAGTTTTTAGCATTTCTGGGAGAATCCCATCCAGGCCAGGCGCTTTGCCTACCTTTAACTGAGTTAACAGCTCTTCGATAGTAGTGGGATCTACGTCAGGCCATTCTGGGATTCCCGAAGACAGGAGCCTGATTAGGCATCTGTCTGCCACCAACGGCCCTGCTATAATGATTTTCCCAAGTATCAGCTGATATACAACAATCGGGAAGACTGTTATGCTTTAAGAACATAAGTGCCATGCTGGATCAGACCAAGGGTCCATCTAGTCCAGCACTCTGTTCACACAGTGGCCAACCAGCTGTTGGCCAGGGACCAACAAAGCAGGACACGGTGTAGCAGCACCCTCCCACCCATGTTCCCCAGCAAGTGGTGCATATAGGTTTACTGCCTCTGATACTGGAGGCAGCACATAGCCATCAGGGCTAGTAGCCATTGATAGCCTTCTCCTCCAGGAATTTACACCCCCCCTTTTAAAGCTATCCAAACTGGTGGCCATCACTACATCTTGTGGTAGTGAATTCCATAGTTTAACTATATTGGATTGTTCAGTTTCTAGGCTCTGAGGTTGGAAACTGCACTTCCCGCCCCCTCATAGACAGTGTGGTTCTGGCTATGTCTCTGATCTCTGAAACAGAGAGTGGTGATGGGAAAAGGGGGCCTTCCTGGGGGCAGGGAGGGGAGGAGACTGGGGCATCAGCCATACAGTGTTTCCTATGTCCCCCCAGCCTCTTTCCCTCCTGTGCCAAAGTCCAGGTGCTAAACGGGCAAAATCACCTGTCTAGCAAAAATGCAGGGAGCTAGAGAACAAAGGGTTCTGGATGACTTGTTCACCACAGCTACAAGCCACTCTGCTGAGTTTGCACAACATGACAAGCCATGCCAGCAAGGGTAATTATGCAAATCCCTCCAGCATGACCAGCACATGCAGTGTGGTGGATATAAGCCACCATGGCATATTTCCCCCTCTGTGATCATGTGAACAGGCCCAGCGAAACCACCCTTGAAAATGATTGTTATTGGTGCAGTTGTTGTGGGTCACAAATACAGAGCAAACAAAACAGCACAAATGATCCTCAACATTAAATGTCTGTCACCGAAAACCAAAGTTAAGGAGAAAATGACAAACATAATGACACAAATACAGCTTTTAGCTCTGGTCTTGCAGTATTTGTTGTCACTGTTATATTTTGTATGAAGAATCCTGTACATATTTTTCTCCTTAACCTTGGTTTTAGTTTTTGTTCTGGGTGCCAGCCCTTCCTTTCCTGTCAAGGCTTTTCAAAAGGGCCAACAGAATCAGTGAGAAACAAGTTTTATTTGGCAATCTTGAATGTCAAACTGGTACTTTAAATCTATTTCCAAGATACACCTCATTTCTTTTTAATGTTTACAAAGTAATCTGGATTTTGTAAGAGCCTGTCTTTGCCCTGCCCAGGACTTATCAATGTCTAAGCCCCCCACTGCTCTCTGTCAATAGTTCCACAGTGCAGTTTTCTTCCGTCGGCCAATGAAATTTCCATTTTTGTAAACATCCTGTCCACCTGTATGAAAAACACCCTGTATCTGGTATGCTACTGTTGAAGAGAATGTGATGGACTTTGGTTTTATTCAAAACTTCAGTGCCTTACAGCACAATTAGACAGAAAAATGTCCTACAACTCCCAGCATTCCACAGCCACAATGCTGGGAGTTGTCAAACTTTTTGCTATTTTAACATGCATAGGATTGCACCCTTATGGTTTTATCCTTGTGGCCAAGATCCAAAGAGCCAGTTTAAGTATGCCCGAAGTATGACCAGAGATTTTTTTCCCCCCATTTACATTTTTTGCCTTTTTGAACAGCCAACTCACAGCTCCATCCCCATGCAAAAGCAAATGTGAATCAGCAAGCTAGTCACCTCAGGAACGGAATACCCCAAATATGGATAGATCAATCTATCAATTTCAGGTTTTCTCTGTTTCTCATTTTTCCAATCCTAAATTTGCTTCATCCTGAACTTTGAGAATTATTCCAAACTTAAATTTGGTTCATCCCAAATTTTGCATGCAATTTTGACTAATATAATATACACATTTTGGCAAGCGATATATTTTTTTTTAGGTACACTTTCCCCTTATATACACTATTTTGTACACATTGTTTGATTGGCAAACTCCATTCCAACATTCAAAGAAGGGTGAATTTGAAAGGATAATTGCATTTCCGTTCACATATTGGGCTTGTTTGATTAGGGGTTTGCCCCTAGGTGGATCCGTGGTGGTGGCAGGTCATTTATATGATGCAGCCATCATCACGAAGCCATCCAGGGGCAAACCCCCGAAGCTCTGCTTTAAAAAAGTAGGCTACTTACCGTGACTTTTCCTGTCAGCAAGCCATGGACTCGCATTTGCCGTCTGGTGCCATCTCCGGCTTTGCACCGGAGGCATGTCCTGGCCAATGCCTAACCCTGATTGGTCACCCAGCCAGTCAAGGCGAGGGGGTGGTACACTGGCCTGTGGAATTAAAGAAACCGGGGGGGGGGGAAACAAAGACAAATGTAAACATAACATAAATGGCTTATGCCCTGCCCTCTTTTGTATCTAGTCATTGTTGGCAGGGTTCCTGCAGCTTTAACTGTTGTGATGAAGAAGGAATTTCACCAGGTGCTGCATGCAGACAAATGACACCTGCTGAAATTCCCTTTTCTCTACAACTGTTAAAGATACAGAAGACCAGTCCTCCTTTTCATATGGTCACCTTAGTGAGCTCCTTGAAGGAAAGGCAGGGGAATGTGGGATGAAGAAAGATCTGCATCCCCCTAAGAGTGAGGTACAAAAGATTGTATTTTCTTTCAGGGGTGCAGAACCTAAGGCCCAAGGGACAAATCCAGCTTGCCTGGGGTCCCAGTCCTGCCCTCTGGGATTCCCTATGCCAACGTCTCCTGATCTCACCCCACTTTCCCGCAGCCACCAATTGTTTGGTGATTTCCCATTTTTGCACTTTTTTCTCCCCATTCCAGACGATTAAAATGCCTCTCCTAAGGCTTAGTTATTGGCAGTAAGTGCTTTAACTTAAAGTAGGCGGATACTTTTTATCATTTTTGCCCCTCCCCTTTTTGCCCCCCCAGCCCCAAGTTGTTCCTCTCATGAACTTCTCCAAAATTGAATTTTTGGCCCTTGGTCTGAAAGACGTTCAACATCCCTGCAGTATTGAATTGACATTGGCTTCCTTCATTGAGCAGGAGGGACTCGATGGCCCAGGTCAGGGCTCATGTAACTTTAACAGTTGTAGAGAAAAGGGAATTTCAGCCAGTGTCATTTGTAGGCAATTAGTTCCTGGTGAAATTCCCTCGTCATCACAACAGTTAAACTTGCAGGGGCCCTGCCTTTTTTTGTACATGGTCACTCTAGTATAGTGCCTGCAACTTTAACTGTTGTGTTAAAGAGAGAATTTCACCAGGAACTAATTGCCTACAAATGACACTGGCTGAAATTCCCTTTTCTCTACAACTGTTAAAGTTACATGAGCCTTGTCCTACTTTTCATATGGTCAGCCTACAATTGTATGCATGTGGCACCTGGTGAAATGCCCTCCTCATCACAATAGTTAAAGCTGCAGGAGCTATACTAGAGTGACCAGATACAAAAGAGGGCAGCACTCCTGCAGCTTTAACCGTTGTGATGAAGAAGGAATTTCACATGGTGCTGCATGCATACAAATGACACCTGCTGAAATTCCCTTTTCTCTACAACTGTTAAAGATACAGGAGCCCTGTCCTCCTTTTCATATAGTCACCCTATCCAATAGCAGAGGGAGTAAGCTTACATACACCAGTTGTTGGGGAATATGAGCTGCTGCTGCTGTTGCACTCGTGTCCTGCTTGTGGGTTCCTGGTCAACAGTTGGTAGGCCACCATGTGAACAGAATGCTGGACTAGATGGACCCTTGGTCTGATCCAGCATGGCTCTTCTTATGTTCTTATATTCTTAAAATACATAAAATACAAGCACAGAGATAATAGAGTTAACAAGTGAGCTATGATTTGATTCGCCTTTTTTAAACACACACACACACTTCAAGAGTCCTGAAGATTTTTATGTATTTCCATCTGTTTTATAGAGATAAGCTTGATTCATGAAGTATTCTTAGGACTTCTTCTTTTTTTAAAGGTCAAGACATTTCCAATATGTCAGTCATGTGATTTATCATAGCATGGCATTTGAATTTATAGCAGGTTATTAAAATGTCTGTGCAGGATCTCCATCGCAGCTTGCTCCGACATTACTTTTTATTACGAACCTTTTCTTTTTTTAAATTGAATTTGAAAGATCATGGCTGGTCGCTCGATGACCTGCACGTGTTTATCAAGGATGCTGCAGTGAAACACACAGCACAGGAAATCCCATCTGAACATTCAGCTGCTGGGTTGCCAGCCCAGGAGTATGTTAACCTGTCATTCATGTCACTGACTTTGAATACACTCGACTCTGTAGTAAAAGCTTCTTCTCGGAGGAGTCTGGCTTCATAAAAGTGTTGCTGGTCCTTGATGTTCTCAGCAGAGGATGTGAAGGAAAACATGGCTCTGAATAGTTCGCATTGATCGCAGCAAATCGAGTGTAGGAGGGTCTGAGCGGGTGTGTTTCAGAACTGAACATCTATTCATAGCTACTGGCCCAGCTCCAAGTCATGAGCATAAATTCACTTGTATCGTCTTCTCAGGGAGGAACCATAATTCCTCGTGTGCCTCCTCTTTGATTCAGGAAGAGTGTTTATTTGTTTAGGCCTGTAATGATACTATCCACAGCGCTAGAGCCACATATGGAAGATGGCTCCTGGTGGAGAAACGGTAGGTTCTAGTACCCTGACAGGCTTTCACAACACAAGCCAACGGCGACTTTGGTTTGTGGTTGTACTCAATGGCCGTGGCTCCTTCTTCCTACAAAATGGGGGGGGGGGGGTCCACTGGGAGGGAACAAAGCAAAATCTGGCAAGCAATCTGTAAGCCAGAAGACTTATGCTTTGTTTTTTAAAATGTCTTTATAGCTTGATGTACAGTCCAGTTAAGCTGCACTGCCAGGACTTAGCTGAGATTTTTTTTTAAAAAGCCTGGACATTTCCAACATGGCAGAGCATCTGATCCGACAATTCCTATGCATTTTTACTCAGAAGTGAGTCCCACTGTGTTCAGTTGATCTTTTTCTGCACTAAGTATGTACAGGATTTCAGCCTTAGGCATTTGTCGTAAACACACTTAAGTGAATACACAGACGCAGTTGTTAAAGTAATATCACCAACAAAGCCCATCTTATTCAAGTGGTGAGAGGAATGCTCTATGTGCATGCCCAGAGGCACTCTAAATTCACGTCTTCCAGGCTAAACTCAACTGCTGAAAGATTTCTAGAGCTATGCCCTGTTACAGCTTAAGATCTGATGTTTCATTCCAGTCAGTCTAAATTAAATGCATTTAGGAAAGGGTGCTGGTTCCTTTAAAAGTCCATGGAACTAAGACCGAAGATATATAGCTTGGAAATATTAATGATTTCGATGCTACTGCCAGATAGAGGGCTTAAGAATAAGGGGACATCAATTTCTGTACATCTTCTCTGCTTAAAAGATAGCATGCTCTAGTTGTGAGAGCTTGGGAGATTTAGCCTCAAGAATTCAGGGTGCTTCCAGATGGAGGTCTCCCAGTATTACCATTCAGAAGGAACTAGGCAGCAGTTCCATCCCTTTTCCTTAATGAATTTTCTGCAGTAAGGGAAAAGATGGAAGAAGTGGTGGGAAAATATGGGAGGGCTGCAATGGGACGATGTCATAATCTAGACCATGCTTAAGTGGTTTCTGGATCATGCTATGGGACACTGGGTGTTGGAGAGTTGGGTTTTGAGAACGGAGATGCTAAATGTTAAACCTAGTCTGTCTCCCCCTCCCACTGCAAAAAGATACGTAGCCGTGTGCTTTTCATTGCAACTGTTGGGCACTGGGGGGGGGGGTGCTGGGGAAGAACGAGACTGATTTATAATGGGAGTCAGAGATTTTCTGCTGTGCAATTTATATCTAAACAGCTCTTCAAGGGTCTTTAACAAGTCTATAAACAGTCTGGGAGTTGCCAAAAATCATTTACAAATAAACCTTTTCCAGAGCCAGACCCTATCTGAGCAAAGAGTACAATGCTTTCCCCGTCTTCATCTTCTTCTTCTTCCTCCTCTTCCTCCTCCTCTTCTTTTAATAAATATTTAGCTTCAGGGAAGGGTGGAGAAAAAAGCCACTGGTAACAAAGAACATCGGTTGTTTAGATTGCCTGGCCCAAGCTGGAACTCCCTCTTTGCAGCTGACCAGTACTACATATAGGTTAATTTCCACATGGAGCTGTAGAAATTCTATCCCTGGTTTGTGAAGTTTGGGTCAGCCAAAGCATGTTAATCTGTTTAGCATGTGTGCTCCGCCGAGGAGTCGGACCACCACCAGGCAAAGAGAAGCAGCAGCAGCAGCAGCCGCAGTCCTTGGGGGTAGTTAATAAAGAGCTGAATGGAAAGACATTCATAAAGAGTTCAGTTTGTGCGCTGGCGTGGCTTGGGGCAGATGTTTAAGGTTTGCAGCCTCCAGGAAAACTGAGAAATCTACAGATTGCTTATAGCAGGAGCCACACACCCAAGTGCAGAGGGACAGGGGAGGGAGGGGCCGGTCAGGGCTGGAAAGAAGACTGGTTGATGGAGTCAGCATGATTGAGGAGGTGTTAGAAACTACTGTTGCAGCAGGAGATGCCGCTGAAGGCTTCGGCCTAAACACTCAGAGACAAATGTGGCAGAAGAGACCGTTCGCCACAGAAAATGTTACGCGCTGAAAGACTCTCTTCATGTTTTCCTCAGATGTAACTCCCACGAAGTTGGATGATCGAAGTGGCCAACTTGCGGCGCTCCAGATGTTTTGGCCTACCGACTTTCATCAGGCCTAGCCAGCATACCCAATGGTGAGAGTTCATGGGAGCTGCAAACCAGCAACATCTGGAGAGCCACAAGTTGCTCACCCCGGGCATATGGGATTATGGCTTTCATCACACAGATGCAATTTTAAACCGGGTTTAAAAATCGTGGGTTAAATCCAAGGCTTTGCAAGTGGGAACTCTGCTAGCACAGCAGCACTTTTTCCTTCTCCATACACCCCGCCGCAGCCCACTTCGCCACCTAGAAATCTGCTCCGGATGGTTTCCTAGGCCTCCAGAGCAGATTTTGAAGGCACACCCAGGGACTGCAGTTCTTGCAGCAGAATGAAATCACTGGATACACACACACACACATTTACTTTTTGTTAAAACAGGTGTGGGCAACTTCTAAGGGGGAATGTTGTCCTACCCCCTTAACCCTACCTGCCCATAGGGAGACCCTATGAAAAGGAGGACATGGCTCCTGTGTCTTTAACAGTTGTATAGAAAAGGGAATTTCAGCAGGTGTCATTTGTATGCATGCAGCGCCTGGTGAAATACAGATACAAAAGAGGGCAGGGCTCCTGCAGTGTTAATGGTTGTGATGAAGAGGGAATTTCACCAGGTGTTGCATGCATACAAATGACACCTGCTGAAATTCCCTTTTCTATGCAGCTGGGAAAGTTACAAGAGCCCTGTCCTCTTTTCTATATGGTCACCCTACGGCTTAACGGAATTTCCCATACAAAGTTTGGAAGCAGGGGGGAAAACAACGACTTTTCTTTAAAACAAGGCATGAAGGGACCATGCACCTTGCTGTAAAGAAAATTCACTGCATTTTTTTGCTGCCACTGCAGCAAATTCAGGAACAGCAGCAATGGTTTGAATATAGCTGCAAGCCGCATGTTGCCCACCCCCTGCCTAAAATTAATCTAGGAGCTGTCCGAGCCAGCCTTACCACTATGACCTGTGGGGGCTGTCTGAGGTCAATGAAAGGTTCTCTGTTTGAAATGCCTAGCTTCTTCAAAGAATTATAGTTCCCAGGGTTCCTTGGTTGGGACCCATGACAGTTAAAGAAGCTTGAACGTGGTTTAAAATTGTAATGCATGCCCAATCCTATGCACTTTTATTTAAGTAAGGCCAAAACAATATGGGACTTAAGTCTGAGTAAACATTCATAGGATCTTGCTGTATCATGTTCCACCAATTTCAGTGAAACTTGACCTTCAAGTAAAGGCATATCTACAGTATAAATTTAAACCAGTTTCAAATTTGTTTAAAAATTATTCTGGCTTCCAAACTTGGAAAATGGGGAACTGTAAGGGTTAGAGTTTTCTAACAAAAGAATTTCCAACATTCTTGCAAAAAACTAAAATTCTTAAGGGGTGGGTTATTGTTTTTGGGAGCATGTGATGAACATTAATCTAGTTGCCAAACTAATTTTTAAAGTTGTTGTTTAGTGAACTAAGCACGATGAGCTGGGAATCATTTGTTCTTGGCTATACACCTCCTGCTCTTGCTTTTTTTCCCTTTCTCGCCCCATTTCTCTTGCAGAGGTAGACACTTAAAGCATTTTAAGCTAATCAAAATATTTGCTGATGAGTATTTATTTTTATAAGCTCTTGCTTTTGGCTTGAGACATCCCTTTAAACAACATATCAACTGCAGTATTAATTTGTTATAAAACCAAATGTGGTTGAGATTATTCTGCCCTGACTCTGGAGATCAATCACTCCTGAGAATATATCTATTAAGAGTAAAATAAGCAGTGAGAAGCACATCTTTCGGTGTTCAACAGCATAACTTGCCATGCCCTAAACATATGTTCCCAAAAGCAAATAAGGTGGAGTGAGCTTTTGAAGCAACTCAGGGGCCCTTTTTGGTATCATTCCACCAAGCAGAAAGGTATGACTGAGCAAATACTGTAGAGTCAGGGGTACCAAATAGGCTGAAGGTGGTTTTAAACCTCTGAAAAAGGTTTTCCAACTCTGGAAGTTCTCCACATTGTCAGAGCGTCATCAGACAGGTGGCTTTTTGCATTTCCCTACTGTCGCTATGGCCTCCTGCTGGTGTCCCAAAATAGTGACGATCTCTTTACACAGAGAGAAAGAGGAAGCAGCAATGACCACGTGGCCCATTCAGTGGGCGTTTTTATTGCGCTGCTTTTCCTGCACATGGTAAGAAATGGTAGCACATTCCGTTTTTTTAAAAATGACTGATTAAAAGGGGTCTATTTTGTGATGGAAAAATGACCGGAAGGAGCGAGAGACACGTGGGAGGCGGACGACATCTAAAGTTCACGTGAACATCTGTTAGCGGGCAGTAACGAGCGAGCAATAAAACGCTCATCTGATGATGCTCCCAGACTCCTACATGTTGCCCAGCTAACTGACCTAGGCCTCCTACATATGGATGGGGGAGCAATTCATTCAGTTCACGTTTTAATGCAAACTTAGCTAATTTCACATGTTTGTACCAATACACAAACTGAAGCTCAGTTGTCCAAATTTCTGACTTCTCCAATTTTTTCAGTGGAGTTCTCTAATCAAAACATGTGTATATTAGGGAAAGGTGAACTGCTCAGAGAGCTTTGGCTATGGGTGGGTGGGTATAGAAATGTAATAAAATTAAAAGACACATATTAGTGGAAATAAGATTCATACTAAGAGCATTGCTTGCAAAAATAGGTGTTATTAGGCAAAGAAAATTGCATGCATTAGAAGAAATGCACACAAACATGCATACAATTTTCATACAAACGTTTTCCAAGAGTTCTCAAAGTTTGGGATGAACCAAACTTAGGACTGTAAAAATGAGAAAGGGGGAGAAACTGAAATTGACAGATTTGTCCATCTGTACCCCTACCTATTCCATCTGCTCTAGACTAACCAAGTACACACCTGAAACCAACACAGACTGCACTGTAGAAGATATAGAGCATCATCACACAGGGGGAAATCACAATTGCTTACCATTGCTCCTCTGCCCACGCGTTTGTCCCTCACTACTTCCTCTTTTGAAAGTAAACAACATGCTCATGGCCCATTCAGTGGGCCGTTTGGAATGCACTGCTTCTCCTGTACACAGGAGATAGTGGCAACTTACGTCTTTAAAAATACATCAGACTTATTGGGATGTTTTTTTGTCATGCAAAGGAGGCTAGAAAGTGTGGGAGGCAGATGATGTCGTGAGAGGGACTCGTGAAACTCTGTGGCTGCATTCGGACAACACATTAGTCAATTGTGGGTTGAGTAGCCAACTCACAGTTGGTTATTTTGTGGGTAATCCCCACACAACATATTCCTACACAACTGTGGGAGGTTGGGGCTGGCGTTGAGTGGACTAATAGTCAATCCAGCATTTGACTGACACAGCCCCCGCCCCTCTCCCCACCCTCCCTCCTCCCTCAGTCCCCCCAGTTCTATCCCAGCAGCCTCTGCAAGTTGCACCAGTTGTAGCAGAGTGGCAGCCGCTGCTGTGGTCGCTCTTGCCACCTGCCTCTATGGGCTTGTGTTTTAACCCACTCACCACAAGCCATTAACACACTCACCCCTCCACACAACACTTTAAACAACTGGCTTCAAGCTAAACAACTTGCAAGCCAGTTGTTTCTCTCAGTTGCTTATTTGGGTGGAATAGCATACTGTCAGTAGTTTGTGAGCGGTGTGTTACCCTCCACACAACACAATAAGCAACACAACTGACAATTGTTTCCCCAACCCCCAGTTGCTTAATGTGTTGTCTGAATGCAGCATGTGAGTGCTCAGTAACGAGCGTGCAATAAAATGCTTGTCTGATGGAGCTCATAATGTTTTTCTTTTATTCCACCTTTCTGTCCATAACCAGACTCACAGGTCAGCTCAAAAAATATGGTGAAAAAGAAAAATAGTATAAAACTACAAGAACCACCAATGGCTATTCAAGCAACAACAACAAGGAAAGTTCCAGCTGGCCCAAAGTGCATTTAAATACCCATTTACAGATTGCCACCTTGGCCTTGAAAAACTGATCTCCTTCCTCATCTTTTTCCCTCCTTCCCCTTATGTGCCATCATGTCATTTTAGTTTACAAAATGCTTCTCGTTTTGTATAGATGAGAGCCACTTTGAGAGATAATAATTGTGTGAAAAGAGGGAGAAAATGCAGCAAACAAGTCAGTAAGTCACAAAACATATAACATGCATCTACAAGTCATATTGCTGAGGACATGGGGCTTCTTTAGATTAAAGGGAAATTGCATTCGCTAAGTCCCACTTGCTTCCTGCTTCTCTTGCACAATTGCAATGAGCTGAATTGCATGGGAGGAGAGGGGCAACCATGTGGTCTGTAACTTCCCCACTTTTCGTGCTTCTGCTGCACATGGTAGGAAATCCTGAGTTGTTTCAGAAGAATTGGGAAATCCAAGGTGTTTAAAAGCACACACACAGAGAATGACTGGGGGAAGGAACAGGAGATATGCAGAAGGTTCATGATGTCAAAATGAGCCACAAACTTCTGTGAGTGGCCACTCACAAGCATGCTATAAATCACCCATTTAGATAAGCTCATGCTGAGAGTTTGCTGCATAATCAGAACCTGTAGTTGGCCAGCTCCTGATACAAACAGGGCAATCACATGGGTGATTTTTCAGTGGTAAGCTTTTATCTAATTTCTTTCCCAAAGACAAATTTCTTTATATCACACAGCCACGCACTGTATACCCCCAAAATGGTAGCTTTGCCACTGACAGCAATGGGATCAGGATTTAAAACTCAAGCACTTTTTATATGCTACTGATTTTATACTTAAAACTTTTGCAGGCACTTCATTTTCAAATGAACTTGAAGATATGTTTTTGAAAATAGATATGCCTACCATATATTGTTGGGATTCACTGCCCTTTTACCCAAGAACAGCTCAACTTGTGTTTATCAGAGCAAATGAGTTGTAGATTATAATTTGTATTTTACATGCTTCCTCTATATTTCAGTAAAAGTCAAATTTGCAAAACAGATACATTCTTAATTTACCATTTTCTCAGACAAAATATACCCCATTGAGATAGAACATTCTTTGCTAAGTGTTCATCACATGGAATATGTTTTCACCGAATTTCTTTAGCCTTTGGTCTAGGATGGAGAAATAAAACGGAGCTATTCAGAAAATCTGCTGTGTCATAGACTCATAGTAGAGTTGGAAGGGTCCTATAGGCCATTGAGTCCAACCCCCTGCTCAATGCAGGAATCCACATTAAAGCATCCCTGACAGATGGTTGTCCAGTTGCCTCTTTAATGCCTCTAGTGTGGGAGAGCCCATGACCTCCCTAGGCAATTGGTTCCATTGTCGTATTGCTCTAACAGGAAGTTTTTCCTGATGTCCAGCAGGAATCTGGCTTCCTGTAACTTGAGCCCATTATTCCATGCCCTGCACTCTGGGTTGATCAAGAAGAGAACCTGGCCCTCCTCTGTATGACAACTTTTCAAGTACTTGAAGAGTGCTATCATGTCTCCCCTCAGTCTTCTCTTCTCCCTGCTAAACATGCCCAGTTCTTTCAGGCAGGATCTACACTACTGCTTTAAAATGGTTTCTAACCATAGTGACAACTGTTGGGGCCCAGGGCACACTCAATATACAGTTTTCAAACCATTTTCTAAATGCCATATCCTGCTTGGTGTAGATCTGGCCTCAGTCTCTCCTCATAGGGCTTTGTTTCCATGCTTCTTCCCAAAATGAAAGAAAAGAACAAAGCCAATGAGTCAAAAACTGATGCTGGTAAACAAAATCCAAATGAATAGTGCATTGCACAGAGACCTAAACACACATCAACAGATATACAGCTATATTTCAAATATGAAATACCATATAGAAATCTGGCTTGTTTATTCCCACTTCAGCCCTTATATTTTTCTTTACCAAAAGAAAGCAGGTAGGTATCTCCTAAATATTGTAACACAGAGGACAAATAGGATATAAAAACCTGCAATTGCTCCCCCAGTTCTTGGGGCTCCATGCCTTATGGCCCAATAACTATCCAAGTCTAGGAAATATCTGAAGACATTAGTGAGGTTAAGTCTAGGTCTTGTCTTCACTCCCAGTTTCTATCAATGTAGCTGACCTCAGACTCTGCCCTTGCTCTCTGGAAGCCTTTGTTTGCACAAGGAAAGTGATGGATTGTGCACATCAGTTCCACTCGGTCAGATAAATAAGGGGACAGATGAAACAGCAAGATAGATCTGTGCTACACATATAACTTATACACTTATTACAGAAGAATTGCTTATGCTGGAAAAGGCAGCAATCTGTATTCTCTTGAAAACCATATCAAAAATGTCCATCAATTATAATGAATAGAACTGCACTGTCGGCCAAATTTTCAATTGCCGTAGAAGGCAATTCCTGGCAAATGTGTTACCTGGGAATAAAGCAGCAATTCAAAGCATACTTACAAGAAAAGAAGTCCCATTGAATTCAGTGGGACTTACTTCTGAGAAAATGCATTTATGACTGAGCTCCAAGTCTTGTTTATTTTGATGGAACTTAACTTTCATATATGTATTCTTAGGAAAGAAGCCGTGTGAAGTATGCTCTTATGCCAGACAAAATGAGTTCCTATTAAAACCATCAGGCAAAATAGGACTGTACTGAGTATAGTTATACATACCAGACCGTCATATATACACAAAAGAACAGTGGAAATGGAACCATCTAAAGAGCTTTCTTGGAGGTCCCTCTCAAACAAAAAGTCAGCTTCTCATTACAGCTGAGCAAACAATGTAGTTGGAAAGATTGCCATGGTAAGGGTAGTTCCACTAACTTCAAAGAAAATATCATTGGAATGAAATATTAACAAGATCTTATATTTGAGTTTTAGAAACAAAGAACGTCAGATTATAAAACCTAACCAGTCTAGTTCCCTCGATGCAATCAATGCTTTGAAATCTTGGGCTCAATCTGTTGGAAATTTCTCCCACAAAGATTTCCACTGAAACTAAAAGAAGCCAATATCCAAGATCACACTGAGCATCACTGTGCCGAGGATGACATTTCTGAAGACTGGGAAGGACTTTTCTTGACCAGTGCTGGAGGTGGTAGTAGCTTCTGAAGAGGACATAAACTGTGAAGCTATCTTGGTACCTCGCCTTGTTGATGCTATTCCCTTACAACTTCCTCAGAAATACCTGTTCTCTGCTGAAGTTTGGAGTAGTTTATTTATCATCCTCTAGAACTGCCAGCACCACAGTGAAAGACAGTGTGGCCAACGTATGGGCCAAAGGTAATGATGCTGGGAGAAAAAGTGACCTTGAGGAGGGAGATGATAGTGAAATGATAGAAATGAGAGTTCAAGATCATGATAGCCTCCCTCCCCACAAGGCACCAAATTGCATGGATTTGATGACGAGAGACATCAAGTATGGGAGTTTTGGGGGGTTTATGCTGCCTTGTCAAACTGGCAGTATTAGGTTCATCAAGGCACACGTACAGAAGACATTTATCCAGTCATCCAAACAATGATGGGAAAGGTAGCCTCCATTTTATGTGAAATCTTAGTGGATAATTAGATGCCACAGACTTAGACACACAGATACCTAGAACAATGATGTCCACACATATCCAGTGGATGCCACCATCATATATAGTAGAACTAGCCTTTGGGAAATGGTGGTCAGAATACCTATGTTTCTCTGAGTTGCATTCAGTACATGCTGGGAAATACCATGGTTCAAATAGCTAGTAGAATGGATTCTATTTGAGACCTACAGGTGGGTCCTCAATCAAAGAACGTTCATTAGCGTGTCCCATTATTAAATAGTGAGAGAACATTAATTGTCATATAAACTTAAGAGTGAACTCAGTTCTCACAGTGTCGACAGTTATGTAGCCTTATGTAGCACCATACACATACTGTTAGCAGAATTTGGGCCACATGCCACTGAACCTGAAGCTAAAAGGTTAATGTGTACCTGATCAAGGTAGGAGGGGATTACTGGGATGCTTGCTCTGTACTTTCCTGTCTCCGCCCTATCCTTCCTTCTTCTTATTCCATGCCTGCATGGACTGCTGACCTCATGGCTGACCTCAGCCATCCTACCCAAGGAGGGAAAGTTACTTGTCCCTGAAGTAAAGCTTCTCTTAAACCACCACCAGAGAGTTTCTTTTGTTGACACTTGTGGCTACTCAGGGGGAGCTGGTTCAGACAACAATGCATACAAGGGGCAATTAATGTCGGGCTTGACCCCCCAAAGTTTGAGGAAGTCCAAAAATGTTTAGGAAAAGGACCCTGAAAGAACCCATAAAGAGCTCAATGAGGATTGGGCATATAAAATGGTCTGTTTGTGGGGAGATAGAAAACTATCAGGGAGAGGCAATGAAATTGAGTGTTCTGAAAAGGAGCACTCCATGCCGCAACATTTTATTACAAGTTCCACTTCTTTGGGTATGCATCCATTCTTAAATCAGACAAGGTCCTTGTAAGCCCCAGGAAGTGGATCAAATTCCATAGCTCATGAAAGAAATTTGATAGAATAATCCACTTTGAGCCAAGTACAGAGAAGATAGATACATTTTGTGCTAAAATTGATTTGACTTTAATTATTCCCAAGACTGGAATAATAAAACGAAACTATCCTCTGGCAGCAAAAATTGAGGTGCATCTGTTGATTTACTAAAAGCAAAAAAAAGTTTAGTTTTTTAAAGAAAAAGAAAAAAGAGGTCACCGTGTGGCCAATACATTTCAAATTAACAAACACTTACTAGACCATACATATTTCTACACAGAAATTGTCCTTCCATTTTATTGTCAAATTCCAAAATCAGACAATAAAATTAACAAGCACTGGAATAACAGAAGCCTAAAATATTCCGAACATGTTCCTTGAACAAATAACATAATCCCTGGCACATGGGAACACATGGTTTGCTTCAAACATGTTTCATTTTGTCATCGCATTGAGTGTACAGTATTTCTCTTTGGGTGCAAGAGTGATTGATGCCCTTGGAAGAGTCGCTTGTACGAACATGCAAGTTGCCAAAGCAAACACGTTGGAGGGAAGTGTGCAGAAGGGAGAGCTACACTCTTCGAAGGAGATCTTGGTTCTGGGAGTTCACGAAGAGGTGAGACAGCTAGCTGTAGAACAAATACAAACACTCCACACACTTCATCTAAATAAATTATATACACTATTTGGCTTTCGGTAGATGTTAACAGACCATTGAGCATCCTTCCCTTGTGCCCATACAGAATGTGGGCAGAATGCCAACTTTCTCCAGCTAATGATTTGCAACTCTTTGTCTAATAGATCGATTGCTGTTAAGATCGTTTCCATTTTATTCTCCCCAAGCTGTTCCTATTCCTGAACAGAATAATCTGGTTACCTTCTGTTCTAATGGTTCAGGACTGGCTTGCTGGTGTGCATTATTACACTTTTAAAAAAAACTTACGAGAAGTTGAGCTGGCCAAAGGAAGTTTTCATAGAAAACTGTAGATCTGTCTTCCTGTTCAAACCAATTGCAGCAACTCTCAGTCGAAGTAGGAAACTGAATTTGCAAGGATCATTTCTCTGATAGTTTAGGATCAGATCTCCTCAGTCACACAAACATTAGGTGAAATGGTTAAACTATTTTTGACTGCTCCATTTCAAGCCACAGATGGGGATTTGATTCCCTTGTTGGGGGGGGGGGGGCATAGGCGTGCACAGCCCATTTCATTAGGTGGTGCCCCAGGGATTTTTTTAAGGTAAACATTGATTGAATATACAGTCATAAAGGATTCTACAGCCTTCTTGAAACGTTCTGTTTTATCTTCAGTCCTGGATTGGGGAGGAACCAGAGGAAAAAGGAAAAGTAAGATAGGGGTGGAGAAAGGTGTGCAGCTACGTTCCACGACCCACAACAATGGGTTTCAGTGTGGAAAATTCCCCACTATAGGGAGTTGCATGAATAATAATAATAATAATAATAATATATTGATTTCTTACCCACCTCTCCCTCTGGAGCGAGGCGGGGAACAACATCAAATATAAAATACACAAAACTGATTAAAAGCACATAAAACCAATACATTATTAAAATACCAATAAAACACTTAAAAAACACTGTCAACTCTATTCCCAAGCCCCTGACAGGCACAGAGTGCCACAATGTTATGGGATTTGCAATTATGACAGTACTAAATACATATGAACTACCACATATGTGGCAGATTAAGGCTGTACTCCTATACACACTTACTTGGGAGTAAATTCCACTGAACTCAATGGGACTTACTTCTGAGTAGATTCACTGGCATTCTTAGATCTTAGGAAGGAGCTGAGCTGTCCTTGCATGCAGAAACTACCCCCAGCTGCTTTCTTTCTGATTAGCAGAATTAATCAGAACTTATACTATTTTTAGAACACTATTCTAATCAGTAAAATCAGGGGATTTCTAGTTAAGGTGCCTTGTATGTAAATACCAAATCTTGCGCAGGCAAAAATACCAGCTTTCCTCTAAACTTCACTTGAAACTTATGCATTATGGGCCAAGATGCTAATCATTTCCTAACTGCACTCCTATACACACTTACTTGGGAGTAAGTGGACGAAAGGAGCTGGGCCAAAACCCCGGCCCCTTTTCACACACGGGAGCCCAAAGCCGGGAGCGTTTGGAAGCACAGCAGCTGCAGAGACAAGGGAATGCCTTGAGGGCTGTAGCCGATTGTTCTGCACAAGACGCCACAGCCACCCCTTTCCCCGGGCCTTCATGCTGTTTAACGCGGCCTCACTGTTGCTCCACAGAGCCCGCTTACCTGACCAATTATGAATTGGCGGGTCTCTCCAACACAGCTCTCCAACTGGGACAGTAGGGCCCTAGCACTTGAAGCCCTCTCCATTCCTGCCTTCCTAGGGGGAAGGAAACCCTCGGCCTGCAGAGCCGCCCATCAAAGCCACTTCCACTGGCTTAAAGGTTTGCTAGCCTGCCTGCCTGCCTGCCATGGAGGTTTTCCCGCGCAGGAAGTCTCGTGGGGCGCATGCTCCACCTCGCGGCAGCGCTGCTCCCCCGCCCGCCTTGGCGCTGAGTCTAGGGTTGCCATATTATGAATCCTCAAAACAATGCAAAAATAAATAAATAAGTACATGTTCTGTGATTGGACAGGGGGGGAGTGGGAGGAGGGAGGGAAGCCCTCGCTTGCTCACTGTTTTCCCCCCCTTTGCCTTTCTTTCCCAGAGAGAAACAATAATTTGAAATTGTCTTGAAAGTCTCTCTCTCTCTCTCTCTCTCTCTCTCTCTCTCTCTCTCTCTCTGTATCAATAATATATTTCACTTTCGAGCCTCTCCCTCCCTCTCTATCCCTCCCTCTCTATCCCTCCCCCTCTGCAGCGTGTGTGTGTGTGTGTGTGTGTGTGACAGAGAGAGAGAGAGAGAGAGAGAGAGAGAGAGAGAGAGAGAGAGAAGAGGAGTGTCCGGGAGTCGGGCGTGTGTGTTCGCTGCTGGGCACTCCTGTCCTGGCTCTGGTTGCCGAGCCAGCCCTGGCTGGGCGAGGGTCCCTCGCGGGGGGAAGAGAACGCCAAGTGCAAAGTTGCCCTGGGTGAGAGTGCTCGGAGAGAGCCGTGGGGCATTGGCTGGGCAAGCCCGGGGCTAGGGAATGGGGACGAGGCGAGATCCGTGTTTTTGGGTGGGTGTGGGTGTGTTATTATTGTTGCTTTTTGTTTGGGGTTTTCCTTTGAGGCAGGCGGGGGAAGGGAGAGTTGTTAGATGAACATGTCCCACCACGTGGGAACAAGGGGCAAAGAACCATTGTAGATAGGTCAACTGACCCGCAGCCTTGGGTGGCTTTATTAATATGCTGCCCAGGGAAGGAAGGCAGAGAGAGAGAGAGAGACGGGGAAGGGGGGAGAAACCCATTGCCAGTTAGTAGATGTCCTACCTTTCTGTCTGGATTGAAACTGTTGAGGCAGCTTCAGAATCTCTTCCCACCTCGCTGCCAACCCACACACCCTTCACGCACACAACAATCGCTTCAGTGGAATTTCCAGGCCTGGAGGGTTTAAATCCAAGCGGACACAACTGGGCTAGTCGCTACCCCCGGCTTCACCCTCGTGTTCGCTGCTGCTGCTGCTGCTGCGCAGCCAATTGCCGCGCTTTTCCATCAAGTCTCACCTCTCGCGGGAATCCGGGATTCCTGCCCAGGGGGTCGGGACATTTTAAATTCACTAGAAAATTGGAACTTTCCCGATTTTGCAGACGTATGGCAACCGTAGCTGAGTCCTCCTGCCCCTGTGCTGTACCATAGAGGAGCTCGGGTAAGAGCGGCGCCACTCACTTGCTCTCCTCTCTCCCTTGCTGGATCTGTACGCTCAGCAGCAGCCATGGGAGAGCAATGGCGGCGGGCGCTGGCGGGGGGTGCTGGGCATTAGGTGGTGCCTGGGCACCAGGTGAACCAGCTGTGCGCACGCCTATGTGGGGGGGGGAGGTTCCTTGTACATACAAAATTATCATACCAGGGAGAAAGCCTTCTCCTTCACATACAATGTTCTAGCTGCATGGAGTCTGTATTCTAAGGAGGAATGATAAATCATGTCATTCCCGCACCAACCCATTGAAGTGCTACAGTCCAGGAAAAGTTTTACCATCTAATATATGTGAAGTAGTGCCTTGTTGAAGGGGAATTGTGAATTTACCATTTATGACAGTTGCATGGACATAAGAACACTGGGTAGGCTGACCATATGAAAAGGAGGACAGGGCTCCTGTAACTTTAACAGTTGTAGCGAAAAGGGAATTTCAGCCAGTGTCATTTGTATGCAATTAGTTCCTGGTGAAATTCCCTCTTCATCACAACAGTTAAAGTTGCAGGCACTATACTAGAGTGACCATATAAAAAAGAAGGCAGGGCCCCTGCAACTTTAACTGTTGTGATGAAGAGGGAATTTCACCAGAGACTAATTGCATACAAATGACACTGCTGAAATTCCCTTTTCTCTACAAATGTTAAAGTTACAGGAGCCCTGTCCTCCTTTTCATATGGTCAGTCTAACACTGGGGGCTCCATCACACTTACTTTTTTCCCCTGGTACGCACCCGCAATTTTGACCTCCGTTTCATTAGCACGGCAAGCACTGGTCCCTTTCACAATTGCCGCTGTTGTTTGCTCTCCTGCTATTGCACCCAACCCACCCTGCCCCTTCTCTTTCCCCCTTCAGTTCATTGGTTCTTGTCGGGTGATGGACGTGGGCTCCTTCCCCCCCTCACTCTGGTTTTGTTGTCTAGGGTTTTACCGATCCAGCATTTAATCGTCTGGGCACCGTTTCTGCGGGCAATGAGGGTGGGGTTGGAGCAGCAAAAGTCTGTTCCAACAGTTCAGCACAAGTCCATTCATTTGACCGACAGACTCAGCAAGCTGGAGAACTGCCCCACTCTCCTCTTTTGTCAGCAGGACCGCCCCCAATAAAAGTGACATAGCATGAGGACAGCAATACATGGGATGGAAAGGCGCTTTTATTTCGTGTGGAGAAAATAAATCACACTTTCCCCACCCTAGAAAAAGACAGAAAATGGAGGGGAAGAGGCAAGCTGCCTGCAAGATAGACACATCATCTGAGTATCACATTTCAAAATGGCAAACCAGGCAGAATGAGAGTGCAATAAAATGCTGGTGTGATGGAGCCCAAGAAGTGCCATGCTGGGTCAAACCAAGGGTCCATCTACTGGGGCCAAAATATTTGAGTTTACAGCTCTTGCTACCAGTAACTACTAAGCCTTAGAAGAGGCATAAAACGCCTTGAGAATGAGGCAGAAAAATGGACGCATTCTTCCAACAAGTGCAGCTTCACCCAAGCATGGAGGTAAAATGATGGCGGTGGGTTTCTTCTTCACCTGTTGAAAATCTCCCTTCCCCCAGCTTTGCCTTGAGGAGCTGCTAAAGCCACAGCAGCCATGGAGCCCTTCCAGAAACAGAGCAGAGGGGACAAGAACCTCGTGGGTGGAAATAGGCCAAAGGCAGGGAAAAGAAAGAAAAATGCGGGAGGTTGGTGGTACACAAATCGCCGAAGGAACGCAGAGAGAAAGCAAATGGCTCCCCAGGGAGGCCTGCCTGAAAAGCCGCCCGCTCCAGTCTTCGGGTTTTATTCTTCCCCTGGCGAGCTTGAAGAATCCGCCCTTGTATTTATTTTGGTTTGTTCCAGTGTTTGCCTTGCAATTATTTGAAACAGCAGCGCCGAGCAAAAGAAACACGGGGTTAGGGTGCTTGGGAAGAGAATGTTCGGCGCGCGGCACTCCCAGGACCCGAAATTCCGCCCGCCCCCTCGAAGGGCTTCCAGGCGGCAGCTTTTCTGGACTTCCGGACTCAGATAGGAGGACTGGGAGGCGGAGGGACTTGGTGTTATCTCCGGCAGCAGCCTTCCCCCAACTCGGGCCTTCTGGATCAGTGGAGGCTGGTGGCTCCGATTTCGGCGGGGCTGTGAACCCATTTTGGGTTTTAGTCAGAACCAGCCAGAACTCTAAAGGAGCTATCCAAGGTTCACAGACCCAGCGAAATCAGAGCCACCAGATTCCACTGCTTTGGATGGTTTGGACTACAAGCCCTATCAGCCCGATGGGACGGATGGTACTTACAGAGTCCAAACATCTCAGAGGGCATCAGGTTGGGAAAAGCTGGTCAACAAACAAGAGAAGGCAAGACTACGTTGGGTTCAGTGGGATTCCCCGGGAGGAAGAAAATCTGAAGATTAGGGCTCTATTATTTTCTTGCAGCGGCTCCTCCCTGAAAAATATGGGCTGGCACGTTGCCTTGAAAATGGTACAGTCCCCACACCATGGCTGTTAACTCGGAAACAAACCACGTCGAATTCAATAGAGCTTACTCCCATGTCAGAGCACAACTGGCTTGCAGCCCGATCCTATTCACATGTTTACCCGGAAGTAAGTCCCCCTGAGATCAATGGAATTTATTCTCAAGTAAGGGGTAGTATCCAACGTTACTCTTCCTTAGAGTAGATCCATTGGAATGAATGAGACCTGCTTACTTACATTTCAATGGATCTACTCTAAGCGGAACTAACATTGGATACAACCCAAGGGCTGCAATCCCCGACACACCTAATTTCGAGTAAATCTCATTGACGTCAATGAGGCTTACTTCTGAGTAGACTTGCATAGGATTGTACTGTTAGTGTCCTTCCGTGTAAGCATCCATGGGATTGCATAATTAGGCACTGTTGCTCACCCCCACCCCACCATCCTTCATCAAGAGCCTTTTACATGAACTTTTGGGGTGGGGGGGTTGTTTTTGGCCTGAACCAGAAAACTATGATTGTTCACATTGTGAGAAATAGGCAGATATAATGACGGAGAAATATAAAGCTTAATTGCTCTAAGTAACATCCAGACTGAAACCAGAAGTGGGATGTGTGTGGAAATGTGAACTACATTTATACCCCTCCACCCGCCACCTTTAGATGGCCATTTGTATGACTGCAGCTGTAAAAGACAAAGCTAAAATTTATCCTTTCAGCCCCAACTCTTTCATTCCACACTTTAAAACTGTTTCTACATAATATTTTACAACGCCTGACCACCTCCACCCCACCCCACACAAAAGAGTACTTTGTATATAGGCGGGTTATAAATTGAATAAATAAATAAATAAATACAAAAAGGAAAACTAGTCAATCCTGATTTTAAAAAAGAAATATGCACAGTTATGCATTTTAATATATTCCTCAAATTATAGCCAGGAGGGACTGGGGGAGACATTCTCTCCCCCCCAAATATGAGAACACAGTAATTCATGAAGCTGAATGGCAGGAGATTCAAGACAGATAAAAGGAAGGACTTCTTCACAAAGCACATCGTTAATCTATGGAATTTGCTACCATTGGATGTCACTAGAGCCACAAACATGGATGGCTTGAAAAGAGAATTGGACAAATTCCTGGAAGAGAAGGCCATCAATTGCTACTAGTCATGATAGATACAATCTACCTCCAATATTAGAGGCAGTAGGCTTCTCTAGGCCAATTGCTGGAGAACATGAGCAGAAGGGTGCTGCTGTGCTTCTGCTCTGCTGCTGTGTGAACTGAATGCTGGACTAGATGGACCCTTGGTCTGATCCAGCATGGCTCTTCTTGTGTTCTTAGTTTAAATTCACTTAAATCATAGTGCCATCACCACTACAGGAAAAGCATTGAATTGCTTATGCTGCCCCATCCCAAACACATTTATTTGGCAATAGGTGCAATTTTCTTATAGAAAAAGACTATTGACTTTATTTTATTTTTAAGTTTTAAAAGATTAAAAATTAAAAATGAGCATATATAACTACATTTCTTTAATGCCCTGACCATAAAATGTGTTTGTAGTTTTCCCCTTTTCTAAGAAAGAAGGGACGTTGCAGCAGCCTGCAGCAGCAGCCCTGGTGGGATGGGATCAGCAACAAGCCCATTCCACCCCATGCCTATCTGCTGCTTTCTGGTGGCCATCTGGTGTGCCTCTCTGGGCTGAGCTCCAGTCCCAACTGCATAGAATTACAACCTACAGCTTTTCAAACCAAGCCCCTGAGCCCTCCTCTTCCAACTAGCTTAGAAACATGATCAGAAGCTAAGATGCTGTCTTATACCAAGTCCACCCATTGGTCCATTTACCTCAGTTATTGTCTATCCCTGCCTTACCCAGCCTGGTACCCTCAAGACGTTTTAGACTTCAACTCCCATGCTAGCATGACTCATGGTCAGGAATGCTCAGAGTTGTAGTCTAAACTTGGAGAGCACCAGGATGGGAAAGATGGTTTACGCTGATGAGCTGTAGCTCTCCAGGGTTGTAAACCAGCATTTTTCCAGCCCTACCTGGAGATGCCAGGGATTGAAACTGGGACCTTCTGCATGCCAAGCTCTACCATTGAGCTACAGCCCCTTTCATGCTTCCAGTATGGAAGTTCCTGGTGGGTTGGTGGGGGTTTTGGTTTTTTTTTGGGGGGGGGCTTCACAATGCTAGATCTTTCTTCCTTGATATCAGAAGCATTGCAAGTACATTTTTAGAGAATAAGTGATCCACCTTCTCCACTGATCCTCTCCAAATCCAAATGTGAACATCCATTTTCTTGAAGGCCTTGCTAAATCAACAGAGATCCAATTACAAAGCAGCATCATGAGGTTCTCTGGCCCAGAGTGGAGGCTTCCGCTTCCGCTTCCGCTTCCGCTTCCACTTCCTCCTCCTCCTCCTCCTCCTCCTCCTCCTTCTTCCAGGCCAGGGGCTGCCCCCACCATTTGCTACTTAGTTGTGATTACATTTAATTGGCCTTACCTCATCCTCATCTCCTGGAAGGCATAATAGCTCAGCTCCCTAGAGCTTGTGGAGTGTGCAAACAAGATCTTGCAGCTCCCCCAAAAAACTTTGGAGTGAAACACATCTCCACTTAGCATATTCTGATATTTTAAAGGCCAGTTCTGATTTGGGCCCATAATGAAAAGCTTTACTTCTGGATTCCCAGGGTGGGGTGGGGTGAGGAGGGAAGCATCAAGATAGGATTTGATCTGCTGTTGTCTTTAATCACCTATTGGCCAGGTTCAACCAGGTGTAAAAGCCACACCTTGAAATCACTTACTCAGGCCAGAAGCCTTTAACCACCCAAGATGTCCTTCAGTGCAGCTGTTTCCCATTTGGTGATAACCTGCATCATTTCAAGGTTAGGACTCTAGCTACAGTTTGGTATTCATGATCCATCCTTCGGCAAATGTGCTGCATTAAGATCTGCCAATGAAGCTTTCATCAGGATACTACCAACGGAGGATGCCATGCTGTTCTCAACCAGGAACAAGACTTCTTTTCTTGTTGTTGTGGCCCCTGTTCTTTAGAATTTGCTCCCATTGGAGGTTCAAAAGGCACATTTTTATTGATTTTAGGTTTTTGTTTACTATATTTACATACCACCCAATAGCCAAAGCTCTCTGGCAGCTTCACACAAGTTAACCCCCCCCCCCATACAACATGATAAAATATAAACGCTTTATAAGTTTAAAACCAAAATGAAAAACAGAGTAATAACCAGCAGCAGTGTAAAGATCTAAAAACAACAGTAACACACGTTAGAAAAAAACTGAATAATGAAAAAGCCTGGGAGAATAAGGATGTAACCCTATGGATATTTAGACAAAACAAGTCCTACAATTTCCAGCATGCCCCAGCCAAACATGCATAGGATTGTGTCCTAAAATGGTATTTACCTGGCACTGAAAATATCACAATGTAGATGCCAGGCAAGCCTCTCTGGAGAGTGTGTTCCACAACTAGGGAGCCACCACTGAAAAGTCCCTCTTCCTAGTAGCTACCCACCTCACCTCATTTTGCAGGGATAGCCACAGGAAGGCTCTGAAGGTTATCTTAGGTCCAAGCAGGTATATACCCATCTCTATAGCGTTTCCACTGTGCCTCCAGCAATGAGAAAGTACTGCTGCTGCTCCTTCCAGCTTTTTATTTTCATGCTGCTGGGTTAAACTTTTTGTCTCCTGGGATACAGATTTACTTTTAGACTTGAGTTACTTTAATTTCATTTTATTGTAAACTGTCTTGGGAGCCCTTAATAAGTAAATAAATAGGCATCTCTTAAAACTATAGCTATATGGACATGTCTGCTGCCTTCTTTTCCTGGCAAGACTCGTGTATCTTTCTTAGCTACATAACAAGCAGAAATTCAAGAGGTGAGGTTTTCTGCATCATTGAATCTTCAGGCTGGTTAAAGCTGCACCTGTTGGACATCTGCCTGTCATGCAGCTAAAGACTCAGGAGGACTGCCATTAAAAAAAGAGAAAGAAAAACAACTGCCAAGTCTATATCCTCTTGACAGCTGTGGGTACTAAGCTGGAATACAATACATAACCTCAACTATGCATTTGCTGGACTGCAAGAGATGTATAAGTACCACCTTACGGATGCTTACTTTTATTGACTTGGGACTGCAGTTTTGTCACCTCTGCATGAAATCCTATAGTAGGATCAGCTTTAAGACTGCATACAACACCCAATCTTATATACTACAAATGATCTATTGACATTAGTTATAAATTGGTCCCCCTTACCTCCAGCCAGTTTTGGAGTGTTTAATTAAGGAAGAGAGAGGAAGAGGAAGAGGAGCAGGAGAGGTAAGGGTGGATATTGACTAAGAGTGCAAACCTATGAATACCTAGAGAGAGAAAGGTCCTACAACTCCCCACTGGAGGCTGGTGGGTCCAATTTCAGTGGGGTTGTGAATCTATTCTGGGTTTCAGTCAGAGACAGCTAGAACTCTAAAGAAGCTATCCAGGACTGTGAATCCATTCCGTATTTCATTCAGAACCAGCTCCTTTAGAATTGTGTCTGGTTCTGACTGAAATCCAGAATGGATTTACAGGCCCACTGATATTGAAGCTACCAGCCTCCAGTGCAACACCCAGCATTCCTCAGCTGGCAGGGCTATCTGACAAACGCTGGGAATTCTCTCTCTCTCTCTCTCTCTCTCTCTCTCTCTCTCTCTCTCTCTCTCTCTCTCTCTCTCTCTCTCCCTCTCCCTCTCCCTCTCCCTCTCCCTCTCTCCCTCCCTTTCTCTTCATCCAGAGGCTTGTTCCCTAACTTATTTATCATTTCCCCAGCAGAACCAATATATTTGTATCTTCCACCCCGACCCACCTTCCCTCCCACTGTGCAATGCTGTCTTAGCTCGCCGGGTGCCCCAGTATCTTCCTAACTAGCCCTGAAATTGAGAGCCAGACTAACGTTCGGCTAATCACGCTATAGTTTAACTTCGTGTAAAGACCTGCGGTCCCATTTGGATCGGGACCATCCACTCAGGGAGGGGGGTGGTTAACCTCCCCCCCAAATTCCACTCCCCGCGATCGCGGGAGGGTTTTTAAAAAAGAAGAAGAAAAGGTGCGGGCAGTCTTCCTTGGAGTGAAATTGACATACGCGTTTTCTTGCGCCTTCCTTTCCGTCGCGTTTTAAAGCTTGCTTGCAACCGCACAGAAGAGAGTTGGCTCTCGTCAGCCATGCCGAAGTATGAAGAGTCGAGACGACTGTGAGATCAGATTACACCACCTTACAGTAGTTGTGTCTGACTTTGAGAGAGAGAGACGGACACTTATGGTTCAAGGAGTTTTGAAAACAGCATGGGCTGACATTTAGTTAATAACCTCTTTTGCTTAGGTTCCCTTTTTCTAACCTAACAAGATTAAGAACATTGACCTGATGATATTTCTTTGTACATCTGGCTCTTTTCCACTAAAAGGGATTAAAGCCGTACAGATGGAACGTTCTTGCTCCATCTTTAGAAAAAGAGCAGGCAACACTAAGCTGCAGATTAGAAGGGAATTCGGCTGCACCAGGTGCATCCACACGCCCAAGTTCGGAAACTCTTCTCTCCCGCTCCTTTTTTTTTTTTTTTTTTTTTAAAGAAAAGCATGATTTAATTTCTGCTTTCCCTCTACCCTTCTTTGCGCAGGGGAGAGAGAGCCTGAAAGCTTGGCCCACGATCAGGAAAGGGGCACTGCGGCGAACTCGCGCCAAGCAGGCGTAACCATCCAACTTGAAAAGAGCTGCATCTTTCTGTCGGGCGCAGCCGTAGCTCAGCGGCTGAGCGCCTGCTTTGCATGCCATAGGTTTTGGGGTCAATCCCCGGCTTCTGCAGCTGGAAGGATCAGTTTAGCTGGTGATGGGCAATTCCGCTGAGAGTTCAAAGAAGAGCCGCTGCCAGTCAAAATAATAGACAGCGATGGGCGAGATGGACAAGGAGCCTCTCTCACCTGAGGCAGCTTTTCTTAGGGGTTCTTAGGGGTAACACATAAATTATTAGGTGTTACCTCGTTTGGCATAGTTCAGCCTTACTTAGATGGAAGTCTGACTGATTTCGAGAGAACTTATTTCATAGTATGCTTAGGATCTGTTTCCTAGGGTGCTTAGGATTTTCGAGTTAAATGTAATTAGATGAATTGGGATGTTGGCTTAAAAATGGTAGATTAAAAACGGGCATTAAGTATAACTTTCAGCGGAGTAAGAGTGTGTCTCCTTTTGACATAGTAGCAAGATCGCCTCCAACGTCCAAACATCCCGCTTTGTTACTTTGAGAGGAGCCCCCCTCTCCCTCCCCCACACCAACACCCCAAATGTTGGGGGGGGCTTGTCTGGCACTCAGCACCTGCTGAGGTGGAATAGTCCTGTCACCTATCCCACTTCAATCTGTAGGACTGCTTTATGATCACACGGAAATGCACTTTGCACCAGCTCAGAAGCTCTGTCCTATGTTGCCCTTCCCGAGCAGGCTCAGGGGCTGAACTGTTGTGGGACCTGGATCCAAAGATGCTCTCTGTGGCGGCAGAGAAAGGACGTGGGAGAGCTCCTGAGGGCTGCCTCCGTGGGCAGCCGAGATGAACAGGAGTTGGCTGGTGTCTCTGAGCCTATCTATACTACTGCTTTAAAATGCTTTAAAATGGTTTATAACAGTTTTGAAAACTGTTGGGTCCCAGGACACACTCCATATACAGTTTTCAAAACGTTTTCAAAGTGTTTTATCCTATGTGTGTAGATAGGCTCTCTTTCCCCCTCTGGTGTGGAAGGCCTGTATTCCCTTCCTGCCTTCAGATCTGCCCAGCAAAGGCAAGAAGGCAAGAGCCTGCAAGGAGGGTCTTTCTCTCCCCCCCCCCAACATTTTGAGTGATCTCTCTGGGGCCCCTAATTAGGGCGGGATCGAGGGCTGCGAGAGTTCCCAAACATTTTAATCGAGCTCTTTTCAATGGGAAGGGATGGTGGCGACTGTTACCGCCCTCCTGAAAAGCCGCCCTCCCATGGCGGGTATTCAGGGGGTCTTTTCATCAACCCCTCAGCCCTGAGTCGCTGGGGCCCGCAAGAGTCCACAGATCTCCTAATTAGTCTAATTAGAAAGGCGGATTGATAGATGGCAAGGCGGACAGAGTGAAGCTAAGGGAGAGATGCTCAGGCCTGCCAGTCTGCATTTGGGAGCTATTTAGTCTCTGTTAAAATGTAAAAACAAAGAAGAAGGAGAAAGGGTCGCGGAGGCTGACAGGACGGGAGAGGGATTCACGGTGTGGCCAAGACTGGAGAATAATGGGCGGATGATCTGGGGATGAAAAGCGACCACCAGCTTTCTTTGGGGGCGAAGGAAGACTTCAAAGAAGTTCTGTTGCTCTGGTCTCAAACTGCCTTCTCATTTTAGGGGGGGGGGCGTGCTGCCTAAAAGGGACCCAATTCCAATATCTTTTGTCTTGGAGTAAACGCAGAGGCATAGATCAATCGAGGGGACATGATCACATTAGCGATCACGTGAGGGCTTCGTGGCGCCTTCGAGTGGAAATAAGTGCTGCTAGCTTGTGGAAATCTCCCAGCTAATGTGTTTAGGATTGGACTGCTGAGACATCCTAACCACTCTTCCAATTGAAGTCCCGCGCCGCTTTCAATTGAACTCGAAGCACCTGCAGTTGGAACCACGGGGCTTATATCCAAGGTTAATTTAATTTCTGTCCCATTCTTTCCAATGGATCGACTACTCTAAGTAGGACATCATTAGAGACAACCCAATGGAATTTACTTCCAACTAAGGTGATAGGATTGGGCTGGCAGTCTTTACAAACGCAATGGGCATCATCCAGTGAAAAGTAAGAACTTCTAAGTCTCACTGTCTTCAACTGGAGAGAGTAGTAGAGTGAAATCCGATCTTATTTACCCCAAACCCACGGAGTTCCATGATGTGTACCTCCTATTAAGTGTGTCTAGCAGGGGTTTGGCCTACAATTCCCATCATCCCAAATCATTGGCTAGCTGGCTAAGTCTGATGGGAGTTGAAAGCCAAAACACTGAACACAATGGGACTTACATTTGAATAAACATAAGAAGCTCCATGCTGGATCATAACAAGAGTCCAGCTGTCAACCATGGATCCACAAGCAGGACATGAGTGCACCCATGTTCCTCAGCAACTGGTGTACATAGGCTTACTGCCTCTGATACTGGGCATTGCACTTAGCCATCAGAATCAATAGCCATTGTCTTCTCCTCCAGGAATTTATCTAACCCCCTTTTAAATCCATGCAAGTTGTTGGCCATCACTACATCTTGTGATAGTGAATTCCTTAGTTTGACTATGTGCTGTGTGAAGAAGTCCTTCCTTTTATCTGTCCTAGGATTGCATTGTAAAGCACAGTAATCTACTTAGTATTTGCCAGATCACACCCACAATGCCGAAACTATTTTGAAATAAATGGGGCTGCCGTCTGTGTAATGGGTTTATTGTAAGCCCTTTGGAGCAGGGGCTTTTGTTGTTGCTTTGTCATTCTTTATTGTTATTATGCAAACAGCCATGTAAGTTAATGGAGCTGTAGAAACAAAAATTCCATGTCAATTTAATATGTTTGTTGTTATTTCTGCTTCTTTTGTAAGCTTCATTACACTAACTCCTCCTTGGTGGCATAAGTCATATTGAAAGCAATGGACTTTGTTTCCAAGTAAGAATGGGGATTAGGAATCAGTGTGAGGTGCTAAAGTTAAACAACAACAACAACAACAAATAGAAATGCTTGAATGAAGGAAATTAAAATTTGTCCCCATCCCCATTATAGAAACATTACTAAGTCCAGTCCCAAAATGTTTATGATTTTATCCAATCGTTTAGAGGAATCCAGAGGATGCATTTATCACTCAATCTTCTAAGTCAGCCCCACTGAATTCAGTGAGACTTACTGCCATGAAAGTATTATTATATTGCATCATTACAGCACAGTCCTATACATATCTACTCAGACGAAAGTCCTATTTCAGGTATGTGGCATAAGATTTCAGCTTTGGGGTGTTTAAGTAATTCTTACAACAACCCTGCAAGGTAGTTTGGTACTATTTTCTCATATTCACAGGTGCCCCCTGTCAGTGTTTTGATGCTGGACTCTATCTCTATGTAAATGTACCAAGAATTCTCTGATCAGCACTCCATCGGGCTGTTTGGATGTCCTCTTGGGTTCAATGACTTGAGCCAGATCTACACCAAGCCGGATATAGCACTATGAAAGTAGTATAAAGGCAGTATATAAAAGGCAGGATCTACTGCTTTATAGCGGTATTGAAGTGCACTGACAACTGTTAAGTCCCATGACACCGCATTCATACCACTTTCATAGTGTTATATCCTGCTTGGTGTAGATGTATCATGGCCCCAACAGTTATCAGTGTTCTTCAATGGCACTATAAAGCAGCAGTGTAGATCCAGCCTAGGACTCAAGAGCCACCAGGATCTTGTGGGGTGATATTGTTGCTGCTTCTGTAGCCTCACAAAATCCAGCGCAATGCGCCCAAGCGGCCGCCACTCCTCGCCCACTGTCAATAACTGTGGGGGGTGGGAGGTGGTCTCGTGCCCCGCTAGCTGATGCATTTCAAGGAGAGGGAACTGTTGGAAGAAAGCGGTGCGGCTGGTTTGAGGAATGCAGAGCCTTTAATTGGGCTATAAATCAGCCAAGAATAAGAGCTAAGCCCGGCGTGCAGGTGTAAAAACACACACAGGGCGGGGAGGGGGAGAGAGGTCTGTTTTCCGGCCTGAGCGCCAGGCAAGACAAGATCCCCCTTCAGGTTCGCGCAGAGCCTGGAGGAAGGGGCATCCCGACCGACGCTGCTGGCAGGAGCAGTGGAGGCTGGGGGCTCCGATTTCGGTGGGGCTATGATTCCAACCTTGGTTTCAGTCAGAACCAGCCAGAACTCTAAAGGAGCTAGCCGAGTTGCTGAGCGCTAGTCCCCAAATGGGTTCAGTAGGATAGTTCCTGTAGGGTTCTGGCTGGTTCTGAGTGAAACGCGGAGTGATTTCACAACCCCACCTAAATTGTAGCCACCAGCCTCCACAGGATAGGCGCTCCCCAGACCCTCCAAGAGCAGCAAGAACGCCCGCGGACCGTTTTGAAGAGTCCTGTCCGTCTGAGCCCCGCCTCCTGTTTTGCATACGCGACCACGCCTCCTTCTCCTGCACACGCCCCCAGGTTTCACTCAATCAGGTGGGGAAAGCCCAGCGCCTGCTAGGAGCATCCGACGCCCGGCGACTCACCCACGCACACACCCTTTTTCCCCTGCCTTTGCTCGCACGCAACCCGCCGCATACTCCAGGAACTCCAAAGGTTCCTGCCCTATTTTCCGCTTGCCTTGGCCCAGTGGTGCTCAAATCTTGCGCAGACAGTTTCCACCTTTTCGCTTTGGGTGTCAATTCAAGCCCCGAAGAGAAGATCGACAATCCAGTTAAAAGGGAATTAGCTGGATTTCGTAAGGGCATCACAGACCGCAGTGAGAGGACTCCATCGGCTTTGATTCAAATATTTGGTCTGACTTGAGTTTTCCCCCATCCCCATCCCCACTTCAACGACGGCATTTAATTAGTTTCTGTTATTATCTTTACTGGCGTCCGATCCTAACCGCAATTGTTGTGACCCTAAGGGTGCAATCCTATGCATGTTTCGGTTGAAAAAAGTCCTACAGTCATCACCATAATCGTCACATATGTAGCACACTTTTTTCCTCTTGTAAACAGCCCGTGCCAGCTTACATGGTCCTCCTCCTCCCCATTTTATCCTCACAACATCCCTGTGAGGTAGGTTAGGGTGAGAGTCAGTGACTGGCCCAAAGTCACCCCATTGAGCTTCATGGCCAATTAACGACTAGAACCGGGATCTCCCGAGTCCCAGCCCAACACTCTAACCACTATACTACCCTGGCTGGGGCATGCTAGGAGTTGTAGGACCTTCCCCCACCCCTCTAAACATGCATAGGATTGCAGGCTAAGTAAATCATGTTCAGTTTCTTTCTATGTAAAAATCCCAAATCATATATACGCCATTCCTAAAGATGTTTATGCCTTGTTCCATTGTTTTAAATGCAAACGTTTCCCAAGCAAATGGGAAGTACAATATTGGGGATTTGACTGCCTTCTTAAGAAGGTGCAGCCCAAGCTTTGTTTATCTATATTAAATTTATCTTTTTTATTGGGAGAATTGAAATGCAGGCTGTCAATCAAAAAGATTCTCAAACCGGTGACTGAGTTCAACTGAAAAGAAATGAAAGTACTTTTAGGTCACAATCCTATCCATGTTTAGACAGAAAAGAAGTCCTGCATCTCCCAGCATGCCCAAGCTAGTGGCTGGGGCATGCTGGGAGTTATAGGACTTTTTCCCATCTAAAGTATTACTTGGACAAAATAATAATTGGAACCAATAGGACAGCCTTCTCCAGGTGTGTTGGGCTACAATTGGCTGGGGGATGTTGGGAGTTGTAGTCCAACACATTTGGATGCATCAGGTTGGGGAAAGTTGCAATAAGATATAGTTTTAATTAAAGATGTTTAGGGGTGAAATCGAGAGTTCCAGTTGCTCATGGATATCCAAATTGCATAGGATGCCGTCTGGAGCTTGCAGTCCCATTAAAGCCAGTATCTTTTTCTCAAAATTGCTAAGGCAGCAATGCTTCCTGGCGATAGCCGCCAGCAACTCTTATTCAAAGATTTCATTTCATTTCATTTCTATAACGCCCTATAGTCAAAGCTCTCTGGGTGGTTTACAAAGATTAAAAACCTGAAAAAATGGGGATTCCCCAAATTTTCAGAAATACAAAAGTATTTTTAAAAATACGCCGGGGGTGGGGAACCCTTTAGGCAACTGTTCCAATGGACTGAGCATGCTCACTGGGCACAGAATGAGGACTGGCTATGTGGAAGGGACAGAAAACGTGACAGAACTGAAATTTTAAATTTGGGAGCTAGTTGTATGTGACATAATGAAAACTATACAGATTTGTGGCAGCTAAAACTGAGGACATAAGTTTTCTATGATAGTCCTGTAGAGTAAGGGTTTCCACAGCCCTGTCTCGTCACCGGTCTCCTGGTTTGCATTGTTCGACCCCTGCCCCCTGTGGAAGAGCCTGACCCAAAAGAAAGGGGCCTATTTTCATCCAACAAATAGTGGTGAGCATCAAGCCTCTTTCCTCTTCCCTCTTCACCCCGTTCTCCTTTTGTGCGGTATCTTTTAGATTGCAAGCCCTGGGGCAGAGACTGTTTTGTTTTCATTCCTTGCATGGAAGCCATTTTGGCAGCTCTCTATATATACATACCTACATAAGCTATAAACTTGGCCTGCCGCAAGTCACAAAAGCCATCCAGGCATGAGTTCAGTTCCTGCCACTGCTAGACACAAACCCCACTTTCCTCCTCCCCAGAATTGACTGCAAAAGAAAGAACAACGAGGGAAATGAAAAGTGAAGGATTTAAACAATGACATATTTTACGAAAACGGGGAGGAAAAACCACTCTCCTGTCAAAAGCCCACGTCAACTTTCTGGCAGCAGCAGCTCAAAGGGGACCCGCAGGGCAGGAAGGCAAACAACGGAAAGCCCCGTTAGATCATTTTCTCTGGACATTGTTTATGGCCTTGGGAAGGATCAATCGTTTCAAAGTGTTGCCAGAAATGGGCGGGTTGCGGGGGGAATGATCCGGAGTGGAATGCGACTAATCCTCTGGGTTCCTGTCGACTGTTTCCATAGCAGGATGCCGATTTTTCAACCCAAAGATCCAGATTTTGCTTGGCGAGGGAATTGTGTGAGCTCCGTAGGCCATGAATTTCTTCTCTACAATATGCCCCCCCCCCCGCAAGACCCCGTCCCAAAATATGAGAACCTGCTGCCCTCGCTGAATACCTATCTGAGGTGTAAAGCAGATGCATGCCAAGTTTCGTTTTGGCTGCAATCCACAAATCGACTCACTCCGGAGCATTCCAGCTGAAGTCAACAGGATTGTCGCTGCGGGATCCGCCTACACGAAGCTTTTCCATGCCCTTACGCGCGCCTAACTAGGCGCAGGATCGCGTTTTAGGCTGCAGTTCTTAAATTCACTTACTAGAGCAGGCCATCTGGCGCCTTCCAGATGTTTTGGACTGCAATTCCTATAATTCCTGAACATTGGCCCTGCTAGCTAGTGAAGATTATTGTAGTCGAAAACACCTGGAGGGCATGAGAGGTAAAATCCAACAGAAATCCTACTTAGAGTAGACCCATTAAAATGAATGGAACCAGAGTGAATTATTGCTTAAGTCCCATTTATTTCAGTCTACTCTACTTCAATCTACTCTATTCTACTTCAAGTAGGATTTATGGTGGATTTTTATCCTGAGCTGCCTACCCCAGTATTAGAGAATTTGTTCCCCAACCTGGTGCCCTCCAAATGTACTGGCTTACAACTCCCAGTATCCCCCAGCCAACTGGGGAAGACTATGTAGTATGGATTAAGTTGAAGTTCTATTGAGTTTTACTTCCCAGTGAACATGCACGGGGTCGTGCTGCGTTGGAGTCAACGGCTGGTCCAAGCAAATGTGTTTTCCACGGGCTGGGCCCTTCTGCCTTTACAAACGGGGTTAGAGATGGTCTCCAGGAAGGGGTCGGTTGACTGCCCAGGCTCACGCTGCAAACAGCTGAGTTATTCAAGGTTTTCTAGGTGCTACACTCTGGAACTACAAACGACAGGCATGAAACGATCTAGAAAATTATTGTTATAAAAACGCCCCTCACCCCACCATACACACAAACACACACACACACACACACACACACACACACACACACACACGTTAATCCGGAAGATTTTGAAATAAACCGGATCGTAGATTTTATTCCCAAGAAGAACTCGGTTTACGGCTCACATTCCTCCGGGGACCTCCAGTGAAAAGAATGACAGTGGGTAAAAAGATGACTCCATTCATTTCGATGGGTAGCATCTCGAGCCTCCGCAAGTCTACTCAGAAGTAACTCCTACAGAGTGCAGTGGGGCTTACTCCCGGATAGCTGTGTGTAGCCTAACAGTGCGATCCTATTCGTGGCTATTCAGAAGTGCCATTAAATTCAATGTGGTTTGCTGATACGTAAGTGGGTAAAGGATTGCAGCCTCAGAGACTTTGGTGCTGAAGGGCGTCCCTCAGATCCTTTCCTCCCAAAGCTGCATATTACTACAATGTGCTCAGGGTTTTTTTTTTCGTGTATAGTTTGCCCTCTCTCTGAGGAGAGAAACCTGAAAGAGCATTACTTCCTCCAGTAACCCCATGCAATAGGTCGCTCACTATCTTTGGCTTCTTGGTTTACAGATAGAGAGCTCAGGACGAGAAATAATATTAGGGCACATTTACTATTCACATGATTATTACTAATACTATTTATTTAATTAATTAATTTGTATGTGCCTTTCTGCTGGGGGGAGTCCCCAAGGCGGCTAACAACAAAATACAGGTTAAAAACAAAATCTATGTACATTCACCAAGGAGTAACTTTCAAGGAACAGTTTTGGCTATTGGGCAGAATAGGAATGCACTAAATTAATAATGAATATCTATGATAGGATTTACTTCCTAGAAACGATACTTTGGAATGTCCGCAGGTGACTTTGGTCCTCGGTGCTTGTGTTTTATTTTGTTCAAGATGTTATTTTTTAAGTCACCTTGAGTTCTTTTGTTGTTTTGTTTGCTTGCTTTTAAAGGTGGAAAGAACGTTTTAAAATTAAAAACAATTAATTCCCTCAAGCCATTCATACAACAAACCCCTAAACCATTTTTTTAAAAGTAGGGATACCGGAGAGTATTAGTGCCTAGTGGAGCCTGTACTTTTTGGCAGAATCCAGCAGGAAGTTCTCCTGCGAAAGCCCCACTGAAAAGAAGGTGAGATGCACAAAAGAAGGGAGTCCGGGCTGCTCTGGTTCTCTTACATTTTGAGAACCTCCCCCTTGGTCTTCGTCTTCGTCATCAATAGACTGGTCGCTCGATCCAATTGCCAGTTTACTCCGAAGTCCCCTGGAAGGAGAACGCAGTGGAAGATTTATTTCTGAGTATTTAAACTGTGAGCGAAGAATGACCTTTGCAGTCTTTCAAAATGTCCCATTATGTTTCAGGCAAATCATGATGATAACATTCCTATTTTAAGGAGCATGTGTCTGGAGTGAGAAAAGGCAATTCAGTCCATGGAGTTCATAAACCTCCGCTTTCCACTTTTCTCCTTGGCTTCATTGGGATTACTCAGGAACAAGCTGGCTCACGTTTATTTGACGCCAGTCGCCAGATGCTTTTAGCCCAGTCCTCCTGATGGGTTGGACTACAACTCCCATCACCTCGCAGCCAGCCTTGGCTGGGGATGATGGGAGTTGTAAATGAAGCCCATCTGGAGGACGCTGGGCTGAGGAAGACCCAGATACTAAGGATTGTATCCAATATTCGTCCTACTTAGAGTAGACCTATTGAAATGAATGAGACTGAAGTTAGCGGCGGGGCTGGTAAGCGAGAGATCCAGCCGCGCAACAATTGAGCACAGTGGAGGCTGGTGACTCCGATTTCTGTGGGGCCATGAATCCATCCTGGGTTTCAGTCAGAACCAGCTAGAACTCTAAAGGAGCTATCCAAGGGCTGAAACTACTTTGGGGACAGGGTTCAGCACCTTGGATAATTCCTTTAGAGCTCTGGCTGGTTCTGACTGTAACCCAGGGTGGATTCACAGGCCCATCGAAATTGGAGCCACCAGCCCCCACTGGCTCAGCAATGGCTTGTGTGCTGGCTCCGACGGGAGTTAAGCCTCTCTCCAGCGGGGGACACACCCGGTTGCCAAAGGTCAATAGCGAGATGATTCTGCAGCAGGTTCCACAGCGCCGAAGTACTCTTTCTTTCCACGGGACTAGCGACATGGATCCAATGGCTCCAGGTGAACCGTTTATTGGTTATTGTCTTTCTCCTTGCCCCCATTCTTCCCCCGATTCCACTGGTTGAAGGGGGCGCCCGCTGGATCCCATCCACCATAGAAATCACTGGTAGACCTCACAGCAGTCAGTACCAGAGGCTGCTGAGCGGTTCTGTACTGACATAGCCTCTCCCGTCCCTTCCATGACAAGAGAAACCCCAGGCGCTTGAGTTTAAAGCCGGTCGGGGACTTCGAAGTTGTCTGAGGGAATACATGAGTCTCCCAATTTCAACAGGAACTTGAAATATCAATGCTGGTTATATTCCTTCTTTTCCCTAAACTACTACTACGACTCATCGAATAGAAAATGAATAGAAAAACGAATTAAGTTGTTCAGTCTGATTGGTTTGACTGATTCTATTGATCATTTAAAAGTGTTTCGATGTTACAGCTTATGTTTTATTTTGAACACATTAAATATCAATACATCTGCCTAATACACTACTCCCATTTTTGACTAAATAGGCACTTTAAGAAATTTACCTCCAGAAATTTACCAGGAGTGTGGATATTTAATTTCCTATAATTTGTATAACTATATTTTTTAAATAGAGAGTGGAGTCGTAGCAAATCACACCACAAACTACGTAAGATCCGCAATCCTCTACACACTTATCTGGGAAAAGCCCAATTAAGCTAAATAGAGCTTACTTCTGAGTGAACAAGGATAGGACTACACGGTTAACTTATTTGTTGTTGTTGTTTTTTAAGTGACACGTTTTGAATGCATTGGCATCGTGCAGGTTTACTCAGAAGTAAGCCCCGTTGAGTTCAATGAGATTTACTCCTAGCCTGCTCTTTAACCTTGTCCTCCGTCGTCCACCACCCAGTGCAGATGACTTCGTGCATCTAAGCATGAAGCTTTAAGGCAATTGGCAACTTCCCCCTAGATCGCATTTTCTGGGCAGTCAATCCTATTGCTTTTCAGTGGAACTTACTTCGGTGTGAACATGTTTAGGAGTCATAGCCCCCAGAAGAAGGCTGCTGCTGCTACCCCCTCTCCACTAGGAGATTTCCAGCAAAGCAGCGCCTGTCCCTGATTTCAGATATTCCCCATCCTCAATAAATGAAGTGTAGGTCTGAACTTCGGCAACAGATTGTAGGCTAGGCTGAGTGAGTCAGTGACTGGCCCAAAGTCACCCAGTGAGCGTCCTGGCCAAGTGTGGGGACTAGAAACTGGATCTTCTGAGTCCCAACCCAACGCTCTAACCACGACACCACACTGGCTCTCAGTTACATAGAAGAGGGGATTACGTTAAGCTTGTCATAAAAGGAGCACCTGCTGGAAGAGACTTCTGTACACCCTATCGCACACGTGGGCGGACTCAATACCCAAACTCCCATTTCTTATCAGCATCTATAATCTATAGATTTATGTTAGGGTTATTCTCCCAATAAAAAAGATAAATTTAATATAGATAAACAAAGCTTGGGCTGCAAGCATTGATTTCAAAAAGCTGGATCTGGCCCTATTTTAGCAACGTATGCCAACTCTAGTCCTACTCAAAGTGGACCGATTGAAATGAATGGGCTTAAGTCCTGTTCATTTCAATGAGTTTACTCTAAGTAGGATATAACCCAGGACTAACACAGGCTATCGTTCTTCAGCCACACAAATCAACTAGATTTACAACCTAAGCCTAAGCATGTTTATTCTGAAATAAGTTCCACCCCAATAGTGGTGAGTAATGGTGCTTTCGCTTCCTTTCGATTTTCACAGTTCGTGGGCTCTTTCTCTTCTCCCCAGCCCGCTGCTTCTGCACCGTGTGCCTAGGTATCAATCGGATCGACACATTTGAAAAGGAGGGCGTGGAGTTCAGGCATTTGCATTCTAATCGGTGGAACGAAAATCGGTTCAAGGATACAATCCTGAGCTTACGTGGAGCCCCTAAATCCAAGGAATGTTGTAACTTCATTGTGTGCGATCAACGGGCTTTGCAAACCTCACATCAGTCCATTCATGGTAGGAATTAGTAATTTTAAAAATAAAATACTTGTTTTGGCACGTGTAAAAACACCTGTTGTAAGTAAAACCTGTCTTCACTTTTTAACTCAGTTCAAATCATTAACAACGTTTATTTAAAAAACAGGTAAGTGATATAATGCCACCATATCAGTAATATAATGCTGGTTATCTAATAATAATCAGTGTTATATTACTTCTGAGTTGACATGCAAAGGACTGCACTGTTAATTCTCAGAAAGGTGAAAAGGCTTAAAGTTCAGTCTTGAACCTATTTGGCGAAAATCCCAGGCTCAGTGCAACCCAACCTATTTGGGACTACACCATTCAGTAGCTTCCAATTAGATCTTTAACATCTTACTTGGGGGGGGGGGGGAAGAAATGTGTCACTTATGTTAACAGGCAAGAATCCTTCTCTGTGTATTTGCTCCACAGTGACATATCAGAGCAACCAAATTCAACAGGAGAAGTTTACTGACAAGTTATATCCACACAATGAACCTTAGGAGAACTGTATGTGTGTGTATCACATTCCATAGGAATGATTTAACAGCCCCAAGCCATGCCTCCATAGGAGGAAAATTATCTTCTAAGCACTGCTCCCCATATAAGACATTTTGCCAGTCCCCCTTCTAGGTTTGGAAAGAGAGAAAATAAAGAGTATACAATGCTGCATTCAGTGTAGATTCATTGAAATGACTGAGACTAACATTGGACGAGCCCTAAAGCTGCAACATTCCTGTGCACCTACCTAAGACTGAGTGTGAGCTCCGTTGAGTAAAGTGGTAAAGATACACAGTTTCTGCCTGCACTTCATTTGGGGGTAGGGGGTGGGGGTGGGAATAAGGAGATTCCCTGTGCTGATGCTTTCTCGTGGATATGTCAGATGGAAGGGACAGACTCGGGATTTGAATAAGCAGGTTGAACAAGCAGGTTGAATCCCAAAATGTCCTGGATGCAAACGAAAGTCGTTTTCCCAATAGAAAGACCTCTGGAAGCTGCAGAAAATTCAAGGCCGTAAAGGGCTTTGTACCGGAGCCTCTCCTCAGCATTGCTCTGTGAACGGTCATTGTCATTATTTGTACATTTAAACTGTAACCGGAATCATCACAGCCCCTTCTTGCATTTCCTTTCCTTCTGACGATCTCCCCGCTAACATCTCTCTCTCTCTCTCTCTCTCTCTCTCTCTCTCTCTCTCTCTCTCTGCACCAGTCCTGTTCCCCATCCTGGTGCCCTGTAGATGTATTGGACAACAACGTCCAGCATCCCCCAGCCAGGCTGGGAGTTGTATCTGAGGCAGCTCTCTATTGGGGGCAAATGAGGCAGTAACCTATCCCCCCACCCACTTGTGGCAGAGAGAGACCCCTGCAATCAGGTACATTTGCCCCACTGGTCTTCTCCTCTACTCCTCCCACAATCTCAGTAGTTGGGTGACCCTATGGAAAGGAAGGCAGGGCTCCTGTTTCGTTAACAGTTGCACAGAAAAGGGAATTTCAGCAGGTGTTATGCAGAACCTGGTGAAATGCCCTCTTCATGACAACAGTTAAAGCTGCAGGAGCCCTGCCCTCTTGATCAGATACAAAAGAGGGCAGGGCTCCTGCAGCTTTAACTGTTGTCATAAAGTGGGCATTTCACCAGGTGCTGCATGCATACAAATGACCCCTGCTGAAATTCCCGTTTCATGTGGTCACCCTACAGTAGAAGGTTGAGCATCTGCCCTGTCCTCTGCCTCAGCAGCCACCAGTAGTTATAGTCCAACACATCTGGAGGGCCCCAGGTGTGGGGAACGCTTGCTCTACGCCCATGGATGCCCATGCATTGGCTGAAGCAGGCACTGGTCCACAGAAGCTTATGCTGTCGTCGTCAATGAACTCGTCTTTAAGGTGCTATGAGGTCCTTTGTCACTGAGGAGCCCAGACTGCAGCAGCGGCTGCTCCAGGATCCTTGGAGGGATAGAGGGTGTGTGTGTTTGTGTGTGTTTCCATCTTCTTATTCCCAGGCGGGTCCCCCTGCCGGTATTGCAGAGCAGAAAGTTCTAAGAGGTCCTTTCACTAGCTTTTTTTTAAAAAAAATGCAACCATCACCAGCAGGGCCTTCCCGCCAGAGGCCCATTCGCATCTGCGCTGCCTGCCCACAGAAATCCGCTCAACTCCTCTCTGGAGAGAACCAGCTTTAGCTCAACAGTTGGAAGGGCAAGGAAGAGTTGTTCTTTAATCCTGAGGAACCCCCTGATCGTCAACCCATCTAGGCTGAATTACTCAATAGCCTTACGGTGCAAGCCTATACATAAAACTATTCAGAAATAATTTCCCACTGAGTTAAGTGGAGGCTTGCTCCCTCCGCTTCCCTCCCACCCCAAGTTTACGCTATAGGACCGCAGCTTTAACGATTGGCCTGATTTGCAAACCACGTGACTTACACTTTGGTAAAACTTCCCAAAGTGCAGTGGGATTTACTCCCAGCTTGGCACTGGCCATCCACTAAAATCAATGATTTCATTTATTTATTTTATTTATTTATTACATTTGTAGCCGGCCAGTCTTTCTTCCCTATGAGATAGGTTAGGCTGAGAGACTGTGACTGTCCCAATCGGAAAGCTTCTTGTCTGAGTAGAAATTTAAACCCACCTCTCTACAGTCCTGTGTCAATAATGTTTAGGATCAGGCTGCTAATCGGTTAAGGGTCACAACCTACATTCCAGAACAGCGTAAGAAAGGAAAAAATTTGAGACTGGAAAAACACCGAGGTGTCATTTTCGAACCATCTCATTATTCCTGGGAAAGCACCTGTATCTTTGGCTCATCTGAGGTATTCAAATAATTTTAAAATTGTCCCCTTTTGTGTGTGCGGGTATTCTTAAATTTTCCAAGATCCTTTGAGTCTTGTTGCTGTGAATCTTCGAAACTTCAAATACACGCCGATGAGAGTTCTGAATTTAGGTATGACTACCCAGGAAAAATATCTTGGGGTCGTGGAGGACAGCTCACTAAAAATAAAAAATAAAAATATAGTCAGCTCAATGTGCGTCAGCGGTGAAAGGGGAATTATTCAGAAAGAGGCTAAAAATAAAACTGCCTGTCTTGTAAGGCCTTCCCCTAAAAGTAGAGCTCTGGATCACCCAATGACAGAAGGTTGAGTTCAGAAGCAAGAACTATTCAGAAGGAAGAACGGATTGCACGCCTGGCCAAACTATTTTATGAAATTTACTAACACAAGACGTGGTGATGATAGATAGCCACTGGTGTAAACGGCTTTTTCTTTTTTCTTTTTAAAATAAAATCATTAAGCCAAATCCATAGACGACAGGTCTATTAACAATACATCAATTAACCGTACTGTCTAACTAGAACCGCCATGCTTGAAGGCAATCTACCATTCAAAATGAAATGCTGGAGAGGGGCATACACCGGGGACCGCGGAGGCTGTTAGAAACAAGGTGACGGGCCACCTGGACCCTCGGTCTGATCCAGCAGGGAAGGATTTTCTTATGCGCTTATGAAATGGCTCCCCTGGAAATAATCGTCCCTTAGAACTCCGTTCCTTCTAATGGGACTGATTTCCAGGGACGGTGCTTAGGCTGGGGTGATAGCCTGAAGTGCATGTAGCTGGAGGCCTGCACTGAGCAGATTCTATATCCATGACATGAGCCCGATCCTATTCATTCAGAAGTAAAGTAACTTTGAAATAATCCGGTCCAGACTGTCCATGACTGTCCATGGTTTGAGAAGTTATTCCTCTGGGCACAGGGCCTACACCGCCACCCCTGAATAGGCTCTGCACTCCACCCTGAACACATTTACACGGAAGTAAGTCCCACTAGATCCCCCGGGGGTTGTTTCCCAGGACTGGATGCTCTGTCATTGCTGGGGTCATTTCCTCTGGTTGCGGAATAGCTTATCTCTCTCCTCCGCATTTATTGCTTGGAATTAAACCTCGCTGGTTCCAAGCAGCGCTGTTAAACTTCCCAAGCAGTTGTGATGAGAACGGGCGCACCGACTTGCTCCAAGCCTTTCCCTTGATTGACTTGAGCTGCGGATCCGTCTCACAGGGCCTTAAGCCCAGCAGACACCAGGGCTGCGAACTCAGAAGCAGGCAGGCAGGCGCGCTCCTGTGCAGAGCGCGTGCTGCATGCGGGCGCTTCCCTACGTCACCGGCCTTTGCGTGCGAGCCAGGGCTCCTCTTCTCGCCACGCTCAGTAACTGGCTCCCGCAGGCGGAGTTTTGCATTCTCTGAAGGCAGTCTGGGCTGCCCTGGATTTCCATCCACCCCGCTGGACACGCATTATCCTCTCCTGCAATTCCCATTTTTCTCCAGAAACTCTTTCAATAAAACAACAACATCAACAACAACAACAATACCTTACCCGGAGCCATGGATCAGCACGAGGCCCAGTTTTCTTAGTGCATCTGGTCAATTTCCTCTGGAGGGGGGCGGGGCGGCGGGATTGTTTCAGGAGCGCGGAGAGTTCCAGCAGGAAAAATCCCAAAGGAAACAGACCCACAAGAAAAGCAGGGGAAGCATCTGCGAAATGAGCATAAGCCGGTGGCTGTGAACCACAACGCGATTGCAACTGAAAGCAATATAAATAAACCATCCGCAAGTGTATGGTTTGCAGCCCCGCGTCCCTGCTCTCCTCCACCGATTCTCAGTCCGCACCTCCTCTGCATCTGGCTCTGGCTTATTGCATAGCGGCGCAGGCCCAACATTAGTAGCCACCAGGCCTCGCTTTCTTTAAAATAGAATAAAAGCGATGTGACATTCAATCCGACGTGGAAGTTTTCTTTCTCTTCCTTTCTCCCTGTCGGGGAAGGGGGAGAGGAGGGGGGAATTGCGATGGAATCCAGAATACCTATTTCCAAGTCAGAGGTACTGAGGGATACGAGAGCCGCCTCGGCCCTGTGCTAAACGCAGCTCTTATCTGCAGGCGAGCATCAAGACCCCAAAACAGATAAAGGGGCCCCTCCACCCATGACCCACCATCCTGGCTCAGGAGCGAGCGGACTGTAGGCTAAGTGGATCGAAACACACGCCCTGAACCTGACAGTCCCACCCTATGGGCGCCTCGCTCCGCAAAGCATCTTCCTCCTAGAGCAAGCTGGTTTTGAAACGGAGTGGGGGTTCAAAAGCAGTTTGTGAAATGAGCCATCGGAGTCAGCTGTTCAAAGTGGTGGAAGGAAAACAAATTTCCTTCTGGCCTTCATAGCATAAAATGCAATCCTCTCCACACCTACTTGGAAGCAAGTTCCAGTTGAATAAAGTAGGACTAACTCCCGAGTAAACCAGTATGGGATACAACGGCACATGCTGGAAGTAGGGTTTTGGGGGGGGGGGTTCTTACGGTTCAAATAAAGGCATAAAAATAAGCAGTAGCGGGTATTTGCGAGTTGTTCGAATTTACTTTCAAGCTTAGAAATCCATGTAAGAATAATATAGAACAAACTGGAACCTACCTGCTAAAGAACTGTGAGGAAAGAAAAAGTAAAATCTACACCGATCATTTACAGTCTCTTTCACCTCCCAATAGCATCAAAGTAAATAAACTCCACAAAATGAGAGAGGCTACACAGTAAAAAACTCCTCTAAGGGAAATGCGATTGAGTTATGGGAGCATAAATCCAAACACGAGGGAACAGATGGTCATGATCTCCATTTCAATTCCCCCCCTTCTTCCTGTCAAATAATAACGCGTTTCAATGAGGGCGATCGGAGTACTTACTATGACTGATGGGGGAAAGTGTTAAAGGGAGAGAAGCGCCTACGAAGCACAAGTGAATCCCCTCGTCCGACGCAGGAGGAGCCAGGCCTGTTTTCTGGCGGATCCGCAGGCCACGTTGGATTCTTTCCGCCACGCCAGGTCCAGGCAGGACTGGACTAGCATTAAAGACAGCAGGCGAGACGCCGTTTCTCTTATATGGACGGGGACAGCTGGATGTTGCAGTCCATTTCCATGTTCAACCTTAACATAGGAATCATCAAAAGTGGAGGCAATTGCGCCAAGCATCAAGGAAGACTCAGAAAGAAAGGACCATTCTGTTTCTCTCATCGTTCCTAAGGCTTTCTTTTAAGGTTATAGTAGAAATAAACAAGTTCCCTTGGCCTTGGGAAAATGTTTGTTCAATTAGCAAAGGAACAGCCTGATGGTGGGGAAAACAGAGAACCACCCACTCAAGTTAACCCGAAACACCTGGATTCATCCACTCCTGGTCCTGAACACTTGAAAGGCAAGTAAACTCTGTGGATTTTTGACGGACCTTCCTTCCGAAAAGAAGGAAAGGAAAGTCCTGCTGGTCCATAAGAAAAATCCCGCAAAGCCATAGCTAGGGAATAACTTCCCAAAGAAGCGTGAATTGGATCTCCTCCTCTTGTTCAAAGGTGTTTGTTCGTTTGCGTGCTCGCGTGTTTTCACACACAGGACAAAGCCAGCAGTGTCCCGTTCTGCAGCTGGGAAGGGCGGCAGAATTACTCAATTTGCGAATAACATAACGTGGACCTTGTATAGCTATTCTTTGCTTTAACAAAAAGGAAAGAGCCCCGTGCTTTGGAGAGAAATGTGCCCAAAAGATAGCTAGGAATTGTGTTTGGGGATGGAGTAGGAGAGAGATACAGCAACAATCTCACTAAGGCCAGATCTACACCAAGCAGGATATGACACGTTGAAAACGGTTTGTGGAGTGTGCCCTGGGCCCCAACAGTTGTGACTACTGCTATAAACCATTTAAAAGCAGTAGTGTAGAGCCTGCCTAAAAGTGAATGAATCACAGCACCATTTTTAAAGAGCGGGTGCTGCTACTCTGTGGCTAGAAACAGCGCTGTTGGTGAAGCTTTAGAGACACTGTGTGTGGCATTCATAAAAGCCCGAATGCATGCATAAGGGCTTCATTACGTGTCCAATAGATAACATTTGGTTAAGTCCATCCCTGGATTAAAGCGCGACATAATAGAACCATAAACGAAGACGTGGCTTTTTGTGTGGTCCTTTTGGAGGGCACTGATTGAAACATTAGCTCTTCCTCGGACAAGCAATTCCCTCCCGTCCAGTCCTAGTAATTCGTCCCTTTAGGCCTATGGGGGATACGATGACGGGGGAGGGGGGATGTGTGCAGGGGAAAGAGACGGGTTAATGAATCCACACTTTGTACTTTGGGGGAGAAAAGAGGAGAAGGAAGAAGATGGGGTGGGTGAGTGGCTGCGAGGGAGGGCGGGCAGTTTGACACCGTCCCACCAGTTTGTTTTTAGGGTCGATCTGCCTATCAATTGGGCTTGATCTCGGCAAATGTCCTTTGGCTGGGCCTTCAAAGCAAAAGGGGACCCGGGCTCCATTTGCATGCCAGTGGGGAGCCTCTGTTCAACGAGGCTGTTCGGAGTCCCCATCAAAGGCTCTCCGGCCTTTGTTACCAGCAGCACCTGCTCTAGCAAACTGACTGAGGCAGCAGCAGTAGCAACAGCAGCCTCAGCCTAGGCCCTTTTTGCTGCTGGCTCAGCTCCCCACTCAGGGCTGCGGGCGCAGGCAAAGCATGGTGCAGCAGGCCAAGCCAGGAAGGTGTCTGCCGCTGCCGGGGCTACAGAGCTGAAGGGCCGTTTGCAGAATCCAGACATAACAGACACGAAGATGTTACGGCTGCCCCTTTGGAACTCGACTAAACACGCGCCGGTCCGCCGGCCTTGGTTCACCTTCGCACTGCAGAGACGAGAATCGTTTCCGTGCAGAGTTGCTTTCCAATGGAGGGAGCCTCGGTCCAGATTCCAGATCAAACGCCTCCGGCTTCAGAATAAAACTTACATATGAATTTATGTATAAATCCCTTCGCTCTCTCGCTCTCTCGCAAAGGGATGGAGAGTTCCTTGCAACACCCCTCAGGAATACCAGTTGCCTCTTAAGAAACCCTAGAGGGGTGGGGAGGAGATCAGGCACGTACCCCCTAGCTTGCACCTAGAGACCTGGACTTGGCAGCGGCCTCCTCTCCTCTTCCCCCCCCATGCCACTGGGCTGTTTTTCTTGTGGCTAATAAGCAAACAGATGCGAAAGTTCACAAGCGAACGAACTGGAACCTGTCAGGGCTTTGAACAAATAAAAATGATTCGGAAATCAGTTATGGGGGAGGGGAATTAGGATATCATGCTTATTCTGCGTTTTGAGGAAATGGAAATACTATTTAAACACACACAGACGCCTGGGCCATTTAAGCAGGTATAAACACAATACACACATGTAGAACATGACTTTGAAATCAGTTGCATTAGTTTTCCTTCTGATCTACAGTTTACAAGTCTTCTCTCCCCGCTCCAGTATATGTATTGTATTAAAAAAAAAAAAGAAAACCTGAATCTCTCCACAATACTCCATGCTTCTGATGAAGCGGAGGAAAGCTGCCCTTCTTAAAGGCACCACAAGACTCTTTGCTTTTAATGAATGACTTTTGTTTTACGTCCAGGTTAAACATGTTTAGGCCTGAAGCATTACACTTTCAGCAAATTAAAATTATAACCTCACTCCTTTCGGTAATTACTTTCAAGTCAGACAACTAAATTCAAAGTTACACGGGACACGTCCTTAATAAATATCTTGAAGTCAGCAACGTTGAAATCAGTGCGACCGTACACTTCTAAGTGAACGCGTTTAGGAGAGGTGTCCTTTTCCTGCTAACCACCTGCTGCTTCCAGCTAACCAACCAAGGATATATATATCCTTGGTTGAGGATAGTGAGGATAGTGAGATTATATTAAAAGTTTCACTATGGGTGTGGCTACTAAGACTCTAAACGGCTAATGAAATTCTCCTACGACATGGCTGCTGAAATGTATTATACATTTTCCCGTGAATACAACCAAGTCAAGAGAACTTAACCATACCACCTATTCATACATTATTATTATTTTTAATGGAAGAGGGTAAACATTCATAAAATGTCTTGGTAAATCATTTGTATAATAAAAAGCACTGCTTTCCCTACCATTCTCTAATGGAATGTATGTGAAATATGCTCTTTATTTATTTTACTGAAAGCGACAGTTTGTGTTGATCTTGAAGACATCTCAGAAACCGAGTTATCACTGTGTACTTTTAGCACACAAATTTATTTATTTATTTTAAAGTGGGATTGGCACAATTATGCCACGATCATTGTGGCTTTAGAATTCCTAGACAGATCAGTACTATTGTATAGACTTGTAAAAAGAAAACTGAAATATACATCCATAAAACCATACAGACCCCCCCCCCCTCAATTAAGCTTGGAGAAAAAGTTCCTTTTATTTGAACTGGAACTTATTTAAAAGATAACAATAGGTAGGAGCAGGATATTCCACATAATAATTAGCAACATAGGTTTGTAAAGATATTTATCCTACAGTTTTAAATGTTCAGCAGTTTTAAAAGTGACAAATCACTTCAAATGGGTCTACCAGCCCTTCACATATTTAAAAGCAAAATGTATTTAATGCCCATCTGCCTTTTAACGTAACTTACTTCCTATTGAACTGAATCTTTTCTATTTCATTATACACAAATAATCCTGCGTCTATTTGTGTTCTCAAGTCTTAAAGGCTAAACATACAATCACCCATCCCCCCAATTATCAATCGCATTGCCTTTTTGGTACCCATAGACAATGTTGCAATGTAAATTACACTTTAAAATACTTAAAAGTACAAAAAGTTGGAGTTATAAAATATTATAGCCTGCCAAAACCTGAAATTATCCATCACGAAAAGAGATAGTTTTCTCCGCCTTTGGTTAGTCTTTCATTCTGTTTTGATCCTTTTTTATTTATTTATGAAAGCTTGAATATAATATTTTCACCATTTAGTATAGCATAACATTATCTATGCCAAGATCCATGCCTGAGTGAAACTTAAATATGGTCCAAAATATAAGCTGATTGGCATTACATTTAACTAGAAAGCAAGTCTCATTGATTCAACTAAACTTTCCGATCATGAGTACTTATTTGGAAGTCCAATTGAAAGAAAGGGGAAATGTTCATCCTAGTAAGCCTGCATAATTGGCCACTCCCATTGAACACTATACAATGGGTTTAAATGCATGCCCCCCTCCGCCCCCAGTTTAGCTAGATTGTGGATGATTCTGCATCCCTATTACTTGTCTGGGAAATCCTTTTTCTGTATTTCTTTGCAAGAATAGATTATTCATCTGCCCTGGAATCAAAACTGCCCATATGATCAGCTATATAGGTAAAGCTAGTATTAAACATTCATAGAGGAAAGCACTGGAGAGCCGAAGGCCTAAAGCTAGTTGCAGTATCTATTTTGTTGAAAATTAATTGCTTTATTTTCAAAAATGTGTAAAAAAAGAAGGTATTATTATTATTTTACAATTAGAATGGTACAATAATACTTGCCAGTAATCTTAACAACATTTCTGGTAAAGAATATGCATAAGATACAAAATAAAAAAGGGAGGAAACTCCAGAAGGCTATTATAATACAAAACACAGGTTAAAATAAGAAATTACAATCTCGACTTTCTTCTGTGTAAACATGTTAATCTTTTCATATATAAAAGTTCACCAGTGAGCTACAATGAGAGAAAGTGTCGCTTGGTTGTCCTCCTCCCCCAAGATTTTCTTTTTGTCCCCTCCCCTTTCGCATTGATTCTGATTGTGTATATATGTGGGTCGTCTTGAAGTAGTTTAGAGATTGTTGGCGATCGGCGTCTGTTTTTAAAGGAAAGAATTCAAGGCCCCTTCTGTGCCGTTCGCCTGTCTGTCTATGTAGCATGGAGAAATGGCTTCGTATAAATAGAAGGACCGAATAAGAAGCAAACCGGAAGGGCGGAGGGGGGGGGGGGGTTGAAGGGGAAAAAAGGAAAAGAAAGAAAAAGCAAACAAGCAAAATCATCATCATCATCATCATCATCATCATCATCATCATCATCATCATCATCATCGTCTAGAAAAGGTCTCTTTCCATTCCTTGCAAAAGCAAAATGGGGCGCCCGAAAATCCTCCTACCTTCGGCCAGACAATTAACAATTGGAAATCCTAGCAGTAAAGTTTTCGACGTTGGCCAAGGCTGAGCCCGGGTGCAGAGTCCCTAAGGAGGCGGCCGCCACCGCAGCGACCGCGGCAGCGGCAGGAGGCGGCGGCGGCGGAGAAGCCAGCGAAGGCGATGAGGCCATCAAGGACCTCGCCAGCACCGGGAGCACGGCGGCCGGCTGGGAGGCGCATCCGCCGCCCGACACGGGGCTCAGCCTGCCCCCGATGATGCTCTCGATGGAGAACGGGGAGCGGGCCAAGGCCGAGCTGGATTTGGCCGCCGCGGCGTGCAAGGAGGCCGTCAGCGACGGGCTGAGCTGGGCCGCCGCCGGATACCTAAAGCTCGTAGTCCTGGCCAGCTCAGCGCCAGCGGGAGCCGGCAAGAGGGCAGGCTGCCCGGCGGGAGGCGGCCTGGCCGGGTGCTGGAAGGCGAAGAGCGCCGAGGGCGGCTGGTAGGGCTGGAGCTGGAGGCCGTAGCCGCAGCCGTAGGGCCCGTAGGCGTAGGCAGGCGGCGCGGGATGCGGCGGCGGCGGGGCCGGCGGCGGCGGCGGGGCGGGCTGGGCCGGGTGCGCGGCTTGCAGGAAGGCGGCGGCGGCGGCGGCGGCGGGCTCGAGGCCGCGCAGGAGGAGGTCGGGCGGCGGCAGGGGCTGCCGCTTGAAGCGCTTCCTGCGGCGCAGGAAGGAGCCGTTGTCGAACATGTCCGCCGACTCCGGGTCCAGCGTCCAGTAGTTGCCCTTGCCCGGGTTGCCCGGCTCGCGCGGGATCTTGACGAAGCAGTCGTTGAGCGACAGGTTGTGGCGGATGGAGTTCTGCCAGGCCGGGAACTTCTCCCGGTAGTAGGGGAAGCGCGCGCTGATGAACTCGCAGATCTCGCTCAGCGTCAGCCGCTTCTTGGGGCTCTGCAGGATGGCCATGGTGATGAGCGCGATGTACGAGTAGGGCGGCTTCACCAGGCTGTTCTTGCCGCCCCCGGGCGCCCGGAAAGGGCCCTGCTGGGAGGAGGAAGAGGAGGAAGAGGAAGGCGAGGGAGAGCCGGAGCCGGGGGACCCCGCTGGCACGCGCGCCCGGGGGGACCTGGGCAGCGAGATCGCCTCCCCCTCCTCCTCCCCCTCCTCGTCCTCGTCCTCTTCCTCCTCCTCGTCCTCGTAAGGCCGGCGGCGGAGGGGCTCGTCGTCCTCGTCTTCGTCCGCGTCCTCGCCGTCCTCCTCGCCCACTACGTCGATGTCCGTCTCTTCGGCCAGCACGGAGGCGGCATCGGACATCTCCGAGCTCAGAGTCATCGCTTGGCACAGCCGGGCATCAGCGAAGGAGGAGCGGCGGCGGCGGCGGCGGGGGGCTGGCGGCCGGGGGGAGCTGACAGAGGCAGGGCGCTGGCGCGGGCGAGGGGAGCCCGGACGGGCGCACAGGCGCCTCTCCCCCCGCCCCCGAGACGGCCTTCGAAGCGCGCCTGGCCAGCCAGAGCGAGGGCGGCTGCTGCTGCTGCTACCCCCCAGCCCCTCGGTTCGGGCGCGCCCGGAGAAGTTGCTTTCTCGCTCTGCCGCTGCCCTCAGACATGAATGGAACCTGAGAGGGAAAGGCAGAGCCACTACTTACTTGGGGGGGGGGGGGGGGAAGGGAGGGGGCTCGGTGGGGGGGGGTGAGAAGGGGAGGAGGCGGCGGCGGCGGCGAAGTCTTGAGCAAGATCTTGGCCAGGCTGGGGCTGAGTCCAAAAGGGGGCGGCCTTTTCTCCTTCTGCCCTCCCGCCAGCCCGAGAGGGGGCCGTCACATGGCTCCCAACGTCAGAGCCACCACAGGGAAAACATTCCTAGAAGGAGAGAGGGGGGGGGGCGGTATGGAGTGGTGGGGGGTTCGCACGGCAGGCTGGTGGGGCCGGGGGAGAAGACAAAATAAATAAATAAGACCCACCCTGGGCCTTGAATAGCCCCATTGTTGAGCGTTAGGGTGGCCGAGGGAGCTGGAAGAAATAGTCCTCCTCCTCTTGCGCCCCCCCACTCGCCCTCTCTCCTCCCACCTACCCTGGAGGTGGTCAGCGTGATTCTCCTTCCCAGTCTCCTCCACCTTCAGCCTCCCCCGACCCTCCTCTTGCTTGGATTGTGGGGTGTGTTTAACGAGAGAGAAGGGGGGGAGAGAGAGATCGTTGGAAAACACATTTGGAAGTAAAATCCATCACTGTCCTCAAACCCCCAGCGATTTTCGAAGGAAAAAGCCCCCGATCTGTCTGTGTTGTAACAGGTCTCCAGCCTTGCCAAGCATAACAGAGCGAGGAAGAAGGGGAAAGGGGGCCGCGGGGGGGGGGGAGTCGACATCCCAAACCGGTCATTACAAGAGTGTTTCCTTGTCAAGGGAGGCTGAGCCGGCACCGGACTGTTAACATTGATTTAAAGGGTAGGAGATGTCAGCTGAAATGGGGAAGAAACCCCTCGAAAACCTGAGCAAATCATACCTGCTCATTCATTTCGATGGGATGGGCCAAGTCCTTTTCATCTCAACAATGTAAGTTCAGTGTGCTGGGGGAGGAAATGCTCCCGAGAAAGCGGACAAATAACTTTTGGGTAAGATTTCAACTATGTAACAAATTCCACCGGGGTGAGGGAGAGATCTCTGATAGGAACACAAAATAAATGTAAAGTTTTCCAATACACTCCATACGCGAGTTTGTTGTATGTGGGTCGGGGTGGCGGTGATGATGGAAGCGTCTTTCTATAAAATCCTTCTCCAGGTAGGAGGAACTTTTTCAGATTCTGTCCTCTACTAAGTTAGCTGAAGGGCACGAACCTGTGAAAAGTTCTTTTGAGGAAGTAGGAACTCCCATTGGTGTCAATGGTGCTTGTGTGTGTGAATTTTTCGAAGGATGACGTTCTAAAACAACGGAGTTGAGATTAAAAATAAATCATTTCACTAAGCGAAAAGACGCTAGACGTAAAGAAAGAAATGGTCCTCATCCCGGGTTTGGGTTTTTTTTTTTTTAATGAACTAATAGTGGGAGCCTGTTTGAGCAGAGATGAAACCAGTGGATTTTTTATACCCTTAAAAAAACAAAAACAAAAAACCCACCGAAACGTGAAAGCCAAATAACTAGATGGAAAGATTTCAAAAATTGAGATGAAAACTCTGATCTGATGGAATCTTATACATCTCTACTCAGAAGTAGTTCCCACTGAGTTCAATGTGTCTTACTCCCAGGTAAGTGAATAATATAGGATTGCAGCTTTTTCTTAGAAATTATACTGCAATTGAAGGGAGTCCGCTGGAATGTATTTAGAAAAGCGTGCAGTAAAGGCAATAAGAGTAACTTTATGTACTCCCACGAACATCGCTGTCACGGTAAACGACCTGGTCGCCCCACTCTTATCCAAAACAAATTCCTTAGATTTTCATAGGACTAACCGCCAACCAGGCGGGCTAAGAATGTTCACTGCACCCCCCCCCCCCGCATTATTATCCCACTAATCAATTAAGGATGATTTAAAATATGGGCTGTTTCTACATACTCCCTGGTTTAATTGCTAATTTCTCACTCGAGAAGCATACAGTGTTTTTAGGTTGTTGCTGTTACAAATGATCATACCAGATTATTCAAACACTTAAAACAAACAAACAACAGTTTAATACAGGAGAGATTTATAGATAGATTTTATAAAGTCTTTTTAAACGGGGATTTTATACAAACGTAATATTTCATTTTGATTCTATTTATTAAAATATCTTTATCTGGGAAACACAAAATATATAATCTCCATCCTTCCTAGTAATTGAAAATAAAATAATCAGATCCATTCCCACATAAGCAGAGCACTCCTTATACTGCAAGGCTTACAGTATGAACAAGGATTTCTGAAGTAAAATACTGTTCTCATACCTTGGCTCTAAATACGATACGGGAAGACATTTTTTAAAGGAATAATTAGGAGTACAATCTTATACATGTCTACTAAAAAGTAAGCCCCAATGAACTCAATGCGATTTACTCCAAGGTAAAAGTGGATTGAATTTAAGCCTTTGCCCCACTTTTCTATAAAACGATCCAGACGGCTGTTAAAAACTTGATTCGAAACCATATTAGCAGTGGGATGTTATTTTTCCAACTAATGGGCCTAGTAAAAACGGTGTTCTGACTTGGACAGTAACATGTCTACTCAGAAATAAGGCATATTAAGTTCAATGGGACTTACACCCTGCTAAGTTTGTATAGGACTGCAGTCTTAAGTTGCAATATCCACTTGCCTGGGAGTAAGTCCCATTGAGTTCAATACACCTTACTTCTGAGTAGACATGCAGATTATGTGGAGTGTACCTCTCCAGCCAGGCCTTCAGATCAGTCTAAGCCCAGGCTTTCCAAACAAATTGGAATTAATATATCTCAGGAAAGTCAATAACCAAAAGCCTCACAGATTTTAACTGGGGAGGATAATTTCCGGTAAGTTCTCATTCCTCAAGTTTGTTTGGTTTTGAGTTAACAAGCTAGTTAGTTGGTTTTGTCACTAGTGATATAAATTCAAGTAGGTTCTCTCACGGGTAACTAAAACCTAACCATTTATAGGAATTTTGTATTATTAATAAAGAAAAATAAATGTATTTACCTCTTTATAAGTTTCTTGGTAATAACAAGTGGGAAACTACTTTTAGTGTGTTTAATTACCCTTATTTCACTTTTCCTGATATTTTAGAATGTCTGAGTGTTTAGACTGGAATTGGGTTACGTGGGACAAAGCTGGCCTTCTAATCTAACTTCCAAGAAATTTTAAGTGGGGGTGGGGACTACCCTGTCAAAGCCTCTAAAGTTTAAATGCAACTGAAGAATTTGCCTAAATGGGAGAACTTCCAGAGGAGTAGCCCTGTTAGTCTGTTGCAACAGAAACAACAACAAAGAGTCTTGTGGCACCTTAAAGGCTAACGCGTTTATAATGGCATCAGCTTTCAGCTGAAGTGGGAACTAGTCCACGAAACTTAGGCCAAAATAAATTTGTTAGTCTTTAAGGTGCCACAAGGCTTTTTGTTATTTCAGCTTGAGATGAGGGGGGAGCATAAATTTAACTCTTCCATTGACATCATACAGGGCTAAAGTTTAGCTGAAAGTTGGAGATATTTAGGAGGGTGGGGAGTGGGGTTAAATTCCATGGGCAGAAGGAACCTTGATCCTCAAAATGCGATCCTAAAAATGTTGAATCAATCCTCAATCCTGCTCAATCCAACGAGATTTATGTCCAAGTAAGTGTGTTTAGGATCGCAGCCTGAAAACGAGGAAGGTTAGCGATTTCAATGGTATCCGAACCAATTCAGGTGTGTGTGTGTTTTTTTAAAAAAAGTTGCATGCCTTTATTACCTTGTTAACATAGAAGCAAACAAACACGAACGAGAATCTATGTGAACGTAAAATTCCTGCTTCTTTAAAATCCGTGAGACTTTTGCCAAGGACTTTCGTGAGATCTGTTCAGTCATATGTGCTTGGAAAGTTGCATGCCTTGAGGCGCTATTCGACTACAGTTTGTATAAATCTCTCTCGGCGATGTCTTTCAGACCAGTTTCTGTTTTGTTTTGAATTATCAAGTCTCCGGGAAATTGCACGCCGCAGATCTACTTTTAGGTAAAGTGAGGGACCATCCATGTCTCAAATCATATTTCGGGGGGAGGAATGTCTTTGTTAAGCTGCAGCCCTGAAATTAAGCTGGTGGCTGTATGAGTTCACTCTTTCGTGGTTTCTATAGCTCATCGCTGTCTTTCTCCCACCCTTCCTCCAAGCCAGGTTGGTGACGGAGGCCAGGCTAAGAGCGAACAAAGTCTGGGGATGGCAGCCTAGAAACCAGGAAGCAATTTCAAGGTCTTCGGAGCAAGATCACCCGCCCCAGCGAGTGTGGATTTGAACCCCGGACTCCCGAGCCTTTTACACCACACGGGCTTAATAGGGTTGGGGGTGGGAGGAGACGCTCCTCGACTTTCTTTGGGCCCTAAATCAGGCGGCGATCGGGCATTGATCCATTAGGATTGGCCGAAGGGGCTTGGCCTTCCGCGATGGAGAGTGCCGTGCGACATCTTCCGCTGGGCTGAGACTCCCGCTGCTTGGAAAACAAGAGAAGCGAGCGAGGGTCGAGTGGGCGCGCGTGGCCCAGGCACGGCCAGCCTCAGAAAGCAACGCAGCCCGGTCGCGGCTCCGTGAGATACGTTGTTTGCCGAGCAGCGGCAGCCAAGCTCCGCAAGGAGGCCAGAATTCTCCCCTCGCGCCGCAACCCAGTCCTGGAGGTGGTGCTGTGCCTGCCGCGCGCCGCTCTCTGCCCGCTTCGCTGCATTTTCACACGAAAAGATGCTGGGTAGATGAATGACGCCACCTACAGGCGAAGGGGAAGTCCAGGCTGGGTCGCGTCGCACGACAGGCCCTCTTGGGCCCTTAGCTTAAATGGTAGGGGTGTGCACGGACCCCCCGGATCGGATCGGGACCCGGATCGGGACCTCCAATTTTGTCCCGGACCGGTTCGGACAAAATCGGAGGCCCCCCGGACCGGATCGAGTCCGATCCCGACCCAAAAATCGTACATTTTTGGATCGGCCGCCATTTTTTTCCCCATAGACTTGCATTGCAATGCAAGTCTATGAGGAAAAAATGGCGGCGGGTGGGTAAGGGGGGGCCTAACTCCCTCCCCCCCCCGGGGCCGTCCGCTGTGGACGGCCCCGGCAGGTAAACCCCCTCCCCCGCGCTCCCTACCCCCCCTGGGGCCGCCTGCTTCCATCCGCTGGCGCCCGCGGGCGCCAGCGGATAGAAGCGGACGGCTCCGGGGGGGGGGGGTAAGCCCCCTTCCCCGCCACTTACCTTCTCGGCACGTCCGGCGCCGGCGGCTACTACCAGCGGGCTCCGCGGCCTACTCTCAAGTAGCGCGCCGGGTGATGACATCACCCGGCGCGCCACCCTGGAGCAGGCCGCGGAGCCTGCTGGTAGTAGTAGGCGCCGGCGCCGGACGGGAGCCGCCGGGCCGGGCAGGTAAGGGCCCCCCTCCCCCCTCCCCCCTCCGCGCGCCCCCTCCTCCCCTCCACGCACCCCCTCCTTACCTTTCCGGCCCGGCGGCTCCCGTCCGGCGCCGGCGCCTACTACTTCCAGCAGGCTCCGCGGCCTGCTCTAGAGTAGCGCGCCGGGTGATGACATCACCCGGCGCGCCATCCTAGAGCAGGCCGCGGAGCCTGCTGGGAGTAGTAGGCACCGGCGCCGGACGGGAGCCGCCGGGCCGGAAAGGTAAGGGCCCCCCTCCCCCCTCCGCGCGCCCCCTCCTCCCCTCCACGCACCCCCTCCTTACCTTTCCGGCCCGGCGGCTCCCGTCCGGCGCCGGCGCCTACTACTACCAGCAGGCTCCGCGGCCTGCTCTAGAGTAGCGCGCCGGGTGATGACATCACCCGGCGCGCCACCCTAGAGCAGGCCGCGGAGCCTGCTAGTAGTAGTAGGCTCCGGCGCCGGACGGGAGCCACCGGGCCGAGAAGGTAAGTGCCCCCCTCCTCCCCCCCCCCGCTGTCCACTTTCATCGGCGGGCGCCCGCTGGCGCCCGCCAATGGAAGCGGCGGTGGGCGCCAGTGGGCGCCCGCCGATCCGCCGATCCGCCGAACCGGTTCGGAGCTTTTTCGGACCGGTTCGGATTGGATCGGCCGATCCAGCTGCGGGATCGGAAATCGGATAATTTATCCGATTTCCCACTGGACCGGACTCGGATCGTGGATCGGGTCCGATCCAGTGCACATCCCTATTAAATGGGCGAGGGTCTCGCCACCCTGGCACGGTGCAGCGTTCCAGGTGCTCGGCTTCCATTTATGTCCTGTGTTGAAGCTCTTCGAACTTTTGATAAAATTCCAGCCAAATACACTTGCCTTATTTCCCCCCCTGATTAATGCAAAAAATTACCCTCTCAGACGCTCCTTTTCTATGTTGTATAAGATGTACTTTTATTTTACTTCATTAGGTAAAGTGTTCCTATTTAGGCTGTTTTACTGTAGATGTTCCAAAAGCATAGCAATTATACATTAAGGGTGCAATCCTTAATGCTGGGACTGTAGGACTGTTTTTCTGTCTAAACATGCATAGGGTTATGCCCGAAGATATATAATGAGAGAATTCCTTTGTTTCTTTAGTGATTTTGATTTTTTATTATCTTCTTTTTGTTGCCTTTTGTTAACTTTATTTGGAATAAAGTTGAAATAATTCCTCAGTTGTGTTCTCTGGGCAGGCCTGAAGCCAGTCTAAAAGTTCTGAGGCGGGGATAGTGGGCAGTTTATCTGGTTTGCAGGCCTTTTAAAGACAAAATTGTAAACCATTTTTAATTTGTTTTTGTAAAAATATTTGGGAGGCAGAGAAATTTAGGGGGGCAGACCCCCTAGCTCAGCCCTTGCTACAGGCCTGCTTTTGGCCTGAAGTCCAGGAACACCCCACCCAAATAACCACCTCAAAGGCAGTGGTGCCAGCTGCTGTCCTGGTCCCTGCCAGACCTAAAGGTTTGGGGGGATGCCATAAAGGTAGGGGGGCAATTTGTGTGGTCTGCAGGCCTTATTTCATTATTCGTTTGTAAAGCATATAGGGGCAGAGTAAATTTAGTGCTGCAGGCCCATGCTAGGTCCCACCAGTACTGAGGCCAGTTACCACAGCATCCTGTGCATTGTTACAGATGCTCATATTATTATGATTATAATTATTAAAATATATTCTCATTTTCTACAACAAAATGGTGCTTATTCCTGAGTAAATGTATTTTTCATTAGGGCAGCAGAAACAAGCTGCATTTTATTCCTGAAATTATGATGGTACCAGTGTTTAAGTGAGTTTAAACTGTGAATTATATGTGCTTCCAGTAATCAGGTTTAGCGTTCTGGGTTTTAGTAGTGCAGGTAGGTTCCCCCCCTCCAAGTATTAGGAATGTAGAAGCATTTGTAAAGCATGGAAAGATGCTTGGTGTTTGTTTGCTTTTGTGTGTGGTGGCATGGTGTGGGAAAATAGAAAAATGAATTGTGCACAACTAAAAAAATACACATGGCCTTCTAAAGGAGGGGGCTGACATAAGACCATGAAGTCCAGGGTGTAAAATGACCTAGCTGCCCCCAGGGAACCTGGTGGCTCTGATTTCAGTGAGGCTGTGAATCCATTCTAGGTTTCAATCAGAACCAGCCAGAATGTTAAAGAAGCTAACCAAGGTGCTGAACCCCACCCCCAAAATAGGCTCAGCACCTTGGACACTCCTTTTAGAGTTCTGGCTGGTTCTGACTGAAACTCAGAATGGATTCACAACCCTACCAAAATCGGAGTCACCAGCTTTAACCGGCTCCCCGCGCCTCCAGCGAAACCGTCTTTCAGCCGCTGAATGATCACCTGAGTCATCCCCGTTGTCGATATTTGGGACTCGATGGGGAGTATTTTTAATGCTGCCATTTCCTGTAACAACAACAGGACCATTTTAAATAAGGAAAAATATAAAAAAGGGCATGCTGATTACTTCCAAAGAACATCAGGGCAGCAGACAGAAAGCCTATTTTATTCCTCTAGACATAATGGTGCTATGATCTAAGTGAGTTTCAAATACAAAACTGCGCATGCTCAGAGGTGGATTTTTTTGTTTAAAAAAAAACAGGGTTAATTGACAAACACGATTGTGGGGAGTTGCTCTAAATTATCAGGAATACAGAAGCAGTTGCAAAGCATGGAATGGTGGAGTGTGTTGGGGAGATGAGATGTATTAATTGTGTGTGTCACAACTGAAATAATGCACATGGACGTATAATGGGTTTCCTCCATAAAACTGCTCAGTCCATGATCAAATTTACCTAGCTGCCCTACTGCCAGTCAGCATAGCAATTAGCACCAGAGCAGAGAAAGCTGAACTTTGATTTGGAACGTTGCAAAGTGGAGAATAACTTATTATTTACTTATTTAACAATATTTATGAATAGCTTATGTTAAAGAAATTTCAAAGCGATGTACCAAAACAAAATTTCCTGCAGATAACATTACCTTCTTGGGAATGCCTGTAAAAGGTATGTTTTCAGTAGGTGCCAACCATTCCAGGCCAAAAAAGTAGGTGCCAAAAACTCAGAAGGGTGGGCACCTGATAATTTGTAGCAGTACAGAGTACCAGAGAATGGGCACTACAATATTAAAGGCCCTATTTTGAGTCATGATGGACTGAAATCCAGAAATCTTGGGTATCACCAGGTTGGTATCTTCCTGGTACTACATCCAGGAGTTATAAACTGGGAGTCGGCCAAGAAACTGATTGCTTGCTTCTGCAACATGGTGGCAAGGCCTTTGGACAACATACTGTAACCTCTGGTTTCACTTCTCGTTTGCTTCATATCTCTCCATATTCTGCATCAAGTGAAAGTAACTGATAGATATTTGAAAATACACAGCAGCTAAGCACACCCGAAGAACAAGCTAACATTTGAAAAGATGTGAAAAGCTAGCCTCCATTTGATCCATATCTATATATGGATCATATATATGGATCATTTATATATATATATGGATACATTTTGTATCCATATATATATAAATAGATACAAAATAGCTTCCCCCATCCCCCCTTCTACACTTACTGTGGCAACCTGTTGTTGTGATATTTACTTTGGGGTGGTGGTGGCTTGCAATCCATGGTTGGGGCAGGGTGTCCAGGGAATGATAATGCTTCACAGACCTTTTTACTTTTTAAAATAGAAATTAATGAATTTGTGTATATCCATAGCAATGAATACACATGAATGCATTTATATGCATACACACACACACACACACACACACACTATTCTAGCAATTATACATAGGTTTCAACAAAAGCAGGCCAGATACCCAAAGAAGTATCCATTTGAAGGTAATGTCTATATTCCACCCATTCAAATGTTGAAAGAGTTATAAGGTCCTCAAACCATTGCATTATAATATCAGTTGCTTAGCTGTCAAAAGGGCATGGAGAATCCATTTATGTTGACCATTCATTAATTTTCATGAAGCAGGTAAGTAATTTAACATACCATGTACATCAGTGTATATTAAAGACTGTTCCAGTATGAAATGTATCCATATAACCTCCTCCCCAAAACAAGCAAGTACTGGACATTGCCAAAACATATGCTTAAAAGAAGCAGTAGCTGCATTGCATTGCCAGCAATTAGCCAAATTAGACAATCCCTTATTAAACGGTCTGTTCAGACAACACTCTAAACCATGGTTAGGCCACTAACCATTTTGCAGCAGATGGTTAGTGAGTGTGTATGTAGCCACCATAGTTAGGAATGGTTCACACAGCACACTAAGTCAGGGTTCACATGGCATGCTAAGCCATAATGTTTGGCTCAAAGTGCTTAACCACCATGGCTTAGCATGCCACCTGAACGGTGTCAAAGATATGTGGTGTCAAATGGCCATGAAACATTTTTTTTTTGTTTGCTGAATAAGACACAGCCAAACATCCATACACACAACAAATAGATGCTAAAACAGCAATCCACTGATTTGGCATTTTACAGTGGTGCCCATAGCAGTTTTTCAAATTCCCAAATATGCCCATGGATCCATAAATTTGGGAACCCCTGCTATAAGGGGAAGCTATTTCTTTTTCAGAAAGTCTCATGCACACTTGTGCATCATCGTTTTCTTCATCTTCATTTAAATCTCCACATCTACCTTGTAGGTTGTGTCTTGTTCTGGAAATCAGCAACAGATGGGACACTTTCACCTTTGGAGGTCAGGTAGGTGGCTAGGGAGATGACACTCCGCCTTTGCAATGCACTCTCCAGGCAGGTTCACCTGGCTTGGCACCCACTCTTATGGGATTTTTTTTTTTAATGTCAGGTGATGACCTTTTTCAATTTTGGTTGAAACCGGTTTTATTCTGTTGCTCCACTTTCATTTCTTTACCGGTCTGATCTGTTATTGTTGATAGTTGAGAAGATGTTAATTTCATTGAACTGATATTTTAATGCATTTGTAAACTGCTTGAGGGATTTTATTGCAAAGCTGCATTATAAACACAGTAAGTAAGTAAGTAAATAAATAAAAGGAGGATCTGTATTTGGGGGAAAGGGATAGTAATGGAGTGAAGCTTGCTTCTGTCAGCTCCAGAGACAATATTCCCAGTGGTCTAGCAGTAACGTTTGAAGTGCAGAATCTCATCAGGACAGTCCCCATAGCCATGCCTCCAAGGAGAGTCCATGATGTGTTGATTCCACATATATATGTGTGTATGTGTATACACACACATACGTACACACACTGAAAAACAACAATAGCCAATTTGTTAGGATCAGCATGGCTGCAATCCTGTGCAGTTACCTGAATCAGCCTGTAGCTGAATTAGAAATAAAAACAATCTTGAAAAAAAGTCTACCATTTCAACTGCTAGCATGAAGTAGGAACTGAGTCAAAGAAAAGAAGAATCAATGACAACCTTCCCTGGACAGGGGTCCTCCAGATGTGTTGGATTAGGGCTCCCATCATCCCCAACCATCAAGGCAGAATCCTGGACTGTACAACTTCAGGCTACAACATCAGGATGTTAGGTTTTAATGCCCCCCACCTCAAAACCCTTCTTGCTCTAGCTCAGGATGCTTCTTTCTGTGCCAGGTTTCTTCTTGCCAATATCTCCTTTTCCATAGAACAATGTTCAAACAGTGGTGTGCATGTATGTGGATATGGATTGTACCTTTGAGTTTACCTTTGTGTTCAGTTTTCTACCTTTGACTTCTTACAGTGTTCTTGATTTTCAGTCACTTGTTCCCTTGAGACTATTTCTGATAGAATCTCCCACTACCGCAAGCCCCACTACCACAAGCAAAGGGTTGCTATATAGCCTTCTGTCTGTATTCATCAGAGGTAGCACCATCACCACTCCCGTGTCTTTTTAATATCCAGCCAACAAGAAAAGACAGGTTTATGGAGTTTATATATGAATAGGGCCCCTTTTCAGTGGCCAAATTCGGATGACACATTAAGCAACGGAGGGATAAATAGCGTACTGACCTGGAGTTAAGCAGGCGGTGCTCCCCACACAACACGTTGCAGCCTGCGTTGCTCGGCAGCGGCAAACACCCCAGTTGCTAATAACGTACGCGGCCGTGACTGACAGCCCGCCCGCCATGCTGCCCGCCCTCCAACCACCGCAAGTCCTCCCAGAGGTATCCCAGCAGACACCGCGAACCGAAACTATGGGCGCCGCCATCGAAGCTGCAGGAGGACACGCCTCTCAAACTCCATTTGATGCACACAGGCACCGGGCAGAGCAGCAGACAGGAGAAGCGGCTAGACCTACAGAGCGGCCGCCCCACGTCCCCCTCATACCACCCCAACCGGTGGCACCCACGCCCCGGCACACCTGGTGCCCCAATGGGGCCAGGTAAGGGCCGGCCGGCTAGCCACTTGACAGGCACAAAGCACGCCTACTCGATCCATCCCCCACAGCGCCCCACAGACCCATCCAGAGCTGAGGAAGACTGAAATGCACACCCGGGCGCCAGAACTGGATGCCAGGCAGCCCAACCCCTGGAGCGACCCACACCCACCCTACATGGGAGGCGCAGCAGCCGTGAGGGCACCTCACGTCCCCAAGCCCCCACCCAAGATAACCTCCCCAGTGCAACTACCCGCACACACAGGAAAGGCAAGAGAGGGAGAAAGTGAAAAAACTTTATCCAGTGTGGTGTATAAAAATGGTTACATGGGCACAGGGCCACTGCAAAGCATGGGCGGAGTCATCGGAAAGACGGGTCAGCCCGGGGCCAAGAGAAGGCGACCGGGAAGGCACAGTGGTGAGGGGACAGCAGAGCAGGACACCTCGAAGCAGCAAGCGGCAGAAAGGGACGAAGGGAAGGCAGGTAGGGGCGCACCGCCAGGAAGCAACGGCAGTCCATAGAAGGAACCCCACAGCCGGAGATCACATGGGGGGTAGTGCAGCCAGATCCAGTCACCAATGCTCTCGTGCACCCGTACCACTTCCGCACGGGCACAGCGCTCCCCAACAGGATTCACAGGCCCGGGCAACGGCGCAACTTCATGCTCATCCACAGCAATGGCATCATCGTCCTCACCCGGCCAAGGGAGGTCAAGGTGCTCGGCCAGTAACATGTCCCCACTGGACTTGCAGATGTTGTGCAGAATGCAGCAGCACACCATGACGTCAGGGATGATGTCAGCCTGCAAATCCAGCAAGCTAAACAGGGAGCGCCAATGCTCCTTCAGACACTCAAAGGCGAGCTCCACGGGCAGGCGGGCAAGGCAGTGGTAGTTGTATTTACACTGCACGGCATTGTGGGGGTAGCGGTATGGGACCATCAGCCACGGCTGGAGGGTGAAGTCCTGGTCGGTCAGGAGCAGCGGACTCATGGCACGCCCACACATGGAAGCAGACCCAGAGGTGAGGAAGTGGCCCGACGACAGCTTGGCTGCCAGGGGGGAGTTCCAGAAGACGGCCGTGTCTTGGCTCCGCATAGGCATCCAGGAACCGACCCTTGGCATCCACAAGCTCCTGGAGAAAAATGCTGTAGAAATGCTTGCGGTTGTAGTACTCATCGCCCCGAGAGGGGGGAGGCCAGGATGTGCACATGGGTTGAGTCCAGGGCTTCGACCGCTCATGGGAAGCCCAGGGCACGGAAGCCACGCATGTTCTCCCGCTCATCCCCAACCCGGATGACGTCGGCCAGGTACAGCTAATTCAACACACTCACCATCTCCCAGAAGATCTCACAGGCGGTGGACACGCCCACCCTGAAGATCGTCGACAGCAGCAGGTACCCCACGTTGGACGCGAGCTTGTACAGCATCAGGACCAAACGGCGGGAAACCGGAATGGACAGGCAGATGACGGTACACTCCCGCTGCAGGACCGGGGTCACCTCGGTCACCAGCATGTCGAACGTTGCTCGGGACATGCGGAAGCTCCCCCAGAAATGCTCATCATCCCAGTCCTCCAAGTTCTGCATCTTCTTCCACACAGCATCCGTCCGGGGGAGCACCCAGTGGCACATGGTTTCGCGCTGTTCAAGGAGGTTGGAGGATGTCGGCAGGTGGCGAACATGGTGCAGGGCTTCCATGGCTATGCCTCTGGCCAACGCCCCCATAGTCACCATGCCCGCATCACAGCGGAGCAGCAGCAGCAGGATGGCAGCCCGGGAACAGGGAAAGGCCTCCGCAGCACCAAGGGACCAGCGACTGCTGCCCGTCCCAAACGTCGGCCCCGTGGGCAAGACGCCACCCAGGCAGCGCAGCCGGGCGTGTAGCACCTTCTCCTCATCACCGTTGCCATGGTTCTGCATAGCCGCCTGGATTGCCGCCTGCAAGCTGGCCGTAGCAAGATCCCAGCGGGACATGGCCACTAGCGGAGAAATGCCCAGAGGGGAGGCAGGCACGACGGGAGGGCTGGTGGGCATGCCGGAGCAGGAGGGCGGAGGAGGGGTGCCGCGGGCAGCAAAGGACGGGCCAATACGGGAGTATGGGGAACAGGAGGACAAGGCAGTATTATTGTGTCTGCTGTACACTTGCAAGAGAGGGGAGTGAAAGGAAGTGGCCGGAGACGGGGAACACTATGGGGAGACGCTGCATCATGATGCTGCGAGGGCACTACAGAAGGGGGATGGGCGCAGCGTGCATATGCCAACAGAAGGGCCTACGGCTGCACGGGGACCGAATGGCAACAATGCCTGATGCTCAGCTCCAGATGTTGAATGCGACACAGGACTTCTCGCAGGGCCAACTCCAGAGCGCAGAGGCTCTATGCCATATGGGCCCTCCATGTTCTGTGGATGGCACGGCAGAGGCAGCACAGCTTTCCTGGGAGGGGAGAAGAGAAGGGGAGGAGGAACAGTCATCAGTGACATGGAGGCCATAGCTGTTTCCCCGCACCCAGTCTAACTGCCCCGCACACTAACCTCTGCACAGCAAGGCCCTGTGGCAGTGGCGTGGGGCGCTCGCCTCTCTGTGTCGGCTGGGGCGGCCTGCGCGGAGGCAAGCGAACTATCAGGGTGCTGCCATCTCATCGGGAGTGGGATGAAATGAGGGACAGTGGGGCCAGGAATGCATGGCATCTAGGATGTACAACATTGTAACGGGCAGCAGCAGCATCTACTTGGCCTTGAATGGGCAGAACGGGCCAAGGAAGGAGGTTGCTATAGCAACGGGAGCCGATAGGGGGCCTATCGTGACATGAGGAGGGGGTGTTTACTGCCAAGGACCCTCAGCGGATGGAACAGGGGGACCATGACATGCCCATGGCTCAGGGCATGTCATGTGGGAAGAGCCTCTCCTCCTCCTCTTCGTCGGTGTCAAGTGGGAAGTCCTGGGTGTGCTTGGCCTGGCTACCTAAGCGTTGCCACTCCTGCCCTCTGGTCTCCCCCGCCCCCGCCATCCCTGAGGCACCTGCTGCAGCCGGCGCCGCTTGTGGGGCCTCGTATGCTGTGGCTTCTGGCGGAGGCAGGTACTGCTGCGGTGGCATGTATCCGTACGGCGGCATGTAGGCGGCAGGCTGGGGGGTGCCTGGAATGCCTGGACGACCTCCCTGAGGACCTCAGTTTGGAGGTCAATGGCAGCTGTGCGCTCACGCATGCCTTGGTCAATGATGGTGTCGGTGGCCGCCATGGCCTTAGTCATCCCGGTGACATGACCCTCCAGACCACAGCGCACATCCCGCCCTGCCTCCCGTATGGCTTGGGAGCATCCGTCCATGGCTTGGGTGGCCATGCGCGTTGCCCACATGGCGAGGACGCACTCCTTGGTGCGCGTGTACTCCTCCTCACCCGCCATGCTTGTGAATAGCTCATGGATGTGGCCCCCTGTCGCCTCCATGGCCGTGATGAGGTCCTTCGCCACCTGCAGCCGGTCTGCCTTGCGCTTGTTGCACACTTCTCTGCGTTGGTTCGGGGACGGGCATGAGCAGCTGGGGCCACAACGTCCTCGCTGGTTGGTGGTGGCTCCTCCTCTAGGGGGGCTGCGTCCTCCATCTCTGCGGCCTCCGGTTGCGGGGGCCCCTCGATCTTCTCCGCGAGCATGGCATCGCCAACTTGGAGTTCGGCATCTAGAGGCGCGTCCTTCTCCATCTCGTCCACTTCCACGAAGGTGTCGTCGGTGGCCTGCGTAACGATGCCCTGCAGCTCTTCCTAGGACAGTGACAGTTCTGGCTCCAGATCGTCGCCCACCTGGAGTTCCGCAAGCTGCTCCATTTCATCCTCTTGTGACACTGGCATCGTCTCTGTCATGGCATCTATGATGCTGCAGGCGAACCCCTCCACCATGGTGCTGTGGCTCGCCGTGCACGCCCGCATACGGGGTGCACCCATGGCTGTGATGGCCCTGGTTGATCATCCTCCTGCTGTGTCTCTGGCACTATCGGCATGGGTCGCTTGTCCTCTACCTGCAACTCTGCACAGATCAGCCGTAGGAATGCCATGGGGCTGTTGGTGCCTCAGGAGGCTGTCACAGGGGAGGCGCTCCTTGAGGAGCGGGCTGTTCTGGGTGGCACGGGTGGCAGTTGTGGCAGCAGTGATAGGCTTTGGGAACCTGTGGGCCTGCTCCTCGGTTTTGGTGCAACCGGCCGTGGGTCTGGTGGTGCCCTCGCCGCCGGTGTGCTGGTCGGTGGCTGCTGTGGGGCGTCCCTCCATGGCGGTGGTTGAGGTTCCTGGGTAGCAGTGTCCTCGCGACGTGGCTTTTGGGCCTGTTGGGCTCATTGTTGCGTGTGCGGTGCCTCGCCGGTTACGACCCCGCTGCTGGTCATGTGCCCTGGCACAACGTCATGGAGCTCCTCCAGCAGGTGTGCCAGCTCATCGTAGAAGGGCATGATGCGTGGCTCGACCCCAGTTCTGTTATTGTGCGTGACAGTCTCCTTGAACTTCCTCTTGAATCCATGCAGCTTGTCCTTGCATTGCTTGGCATTGCGGTTATGCCCCTGTTCCCACATCTGCCTGGAGAGCCAGGGGTAGAGCTGATCATGTCTGGCTGTGGCCATGATCCTCCTTGTTTCCTTGCTGCCCCACAGTTCAATGAAGTCCCCGATTTCCGCCTTGGACCAGTGCTGCGCTCTGCATCTTCCCGGGGTGGGGGTGGGGGGTCCTGGCTACTTCCCTCTCCTGGAGTTGTGTGTCGGCGTCCTCGGGCTGGCTGCCATGGCTATTCTCTCCCTCTAGGTCTATGTTGCTGGTGGGGGTGCGTTATGGTACTGCTGGGTGTCTCTGCCCTCGCCTGGGGTTCCCCGTCCCGTGCTGCTGGGCTGTCGTGTTTGCTGGGAATGTGCCGTTTGGCGGTGGAGGTGTTGCTGCTGGCTGCGGGCGCTTCGTGACCTTGGGAACGTTGTGCATACCTTCGCCCGTTTCCCACAACATCTGCAGCTGGCCGACCAGTGTGTTGTGGAGGTGAGCTGCCCATGGGTGCCCTTTGCCTTGGCATTCTATGAGTCTTGGGGATGTCCTTGCCTGGTGCACGCTGTCCGGCCATGTTGGGTGAATGAAGGGGGGCTTGGTGAGCGCCGCTTCCCCGGCCCGCCTGCTTCCTGGTGAGGCGACAGGCGAGGATGCTCGGCCATGGGGGCCGTTTTCGCCTGGGTTGCGGTGCTCGCTGCTGGGTGGGCGGGGCCCCATGTTTCTGGGCACACCTGGGGGTGGCACGTGTCCTGTGGCCTCCTTTGCCCTGGTTCCCTTCTTGCAGCGTTGCTTTTCCGTTTGGGTGCTGCACAGCTGCATGGCGCGCGTGCTTGCAGGAGCTGGCCCCTTGTTGAGCTCCGTGCCGGCTGCCGGGGAGGCAGGTGTCTTTGGTTGCTATGGCGGCGTCAGCATCGAGCTGTTGGGGGTGTGCCTGAGCAGCCGGCAACGTTCGGCCGCTCTTGCCGCTTCCCTCTTTGGTCTTCTGTTGTAACGTACTCAATGCACGGGATTAACACATGCACCCCTCCACACTACACTTTAATCAATTGAGTTTGATCTAAACAACATGCAAGCACGTTGTTTTCCTCCGTTGTTTAAATTGCCTGATTAGCGTACTGTACATTGTGTGTTACTTCCCACACTACACGATAAGCAACTCTACTGACAGTTGTTTCCCTACCCCTCCGTTCAGCCAGTGCTTCTTTTAAACTCCTTAACAACCCGGTTAGCATATTTGCCAAGAAGCCCAATGCGTGGGTGAGGCCAACTCCAGGTTAGGCAAGACAATCAAACCAACTCATTTCCAGTTCCATATATTTCTTAAAGAACCAAACAAAAAGAAGTTAGGAAATAGTCAGTTGCTTTCAATAATAAAATGAAATGTTAACATTTATCAAGAATAACTGACCAAAGCAGCTTATGTGGGAGAGGAGAGGCACGGTCTGCAGAGGGTATAAGGCTTTTGTCTTGACTCTCTCTGTCTGAAAGATCAAGGCAAGATTCTATAACGCAAAAATTCCTATGGGGCTGGGCAGCCCCAGGGAAGGAAAACTCAAACTGACCAATCAGTTGCCTTAGAAGACCTGGTCACGCATCCCCCAGGTGAACTCTGTAGTACCTCTTTTACATGAGCAGAGTCCTGGACGAATGATTGGAGTTCCATCACGATCTGGTTTCAGTCTTTGTTCAGAGCGGACGATTGAACAAAAGATAACACGCAATCCCCGAAATACAGACAGTACATTTTTAACCTCCCTCGTGTGTGTGGGAAGGTTTGGTTCCTCGCAGTGTTCCACAAACAAAACCGAACAGTTAAACCTTAAGTGTGGTGTAGTGGCTACAGTGTTGGTCTGGGAGTCGGGAGATCTAGTCCCCACTCGGCCATGGAAACTCACTCGGTGACTTTGGGCCAGTCACAGACTCTCAGCCCAACCTACCTGGCAGGGTTGTTCTTGTTGTGAGGATAAAGTGGACAGGAGGAGGGCTATGTATGCCACCCTGGGCTCCTTGGAGGGAAAAAGGCAGGATATAAATGCAATAAATAAATAAAGGCTTGATCCTATGCATGCTTAGATGGGAAAAAAGTCCTGCAATTCCCAGCACGCCCCAGCCAGGATGCCCGTACTGGGAGCTATAGGACTCCCCCCCAGCCCAAATCTAATCATGCATAGGAAATGTTTTGCCCCTGGCTGCACCGCGGAGTCGCGTCCTGTCTCCCCCAATGCTCAGCTGCGCGCCTTACACCGGCGAGCACCGACCACGTGAGGAGGAGGGGGCGAAGTGGAGGGCAGTGCGCAAGCGCGCGGAGCGTCGACTTCCGTCACAGCGTCGCGGCTGCCTATTTTCCTTTCCGGCCGCCATCTTGGTTTCTTCCGCGTGCGCCCGTCAGGCTCCGCGCTCCCCCCCAGCCGCCTCCCACTGCTTGCCCTGCCCAGACCGGGCTCCTTCCGTCTGAGAAGGTACAAAGAGGTGACGGGGGGAAGGCGGGAGGGAGGAAAACCGCTCGCTGTAGCAGTGGGGTAACCTGGTTGGCAGAAGTCTTCGCAGGCCTGTGAGTTGGGAAGAAGCCTCGGGCCTTGGCGCGGAGGGATCCCCGGTGTCTGCCTCCGGGAAGTGGGCCTCGGGCTCCGGGTGTTTCCGTCCTTCTCCAAGCCGCCGGCGTCTTAAGGACACAGCCGTAGACTTTTTGTCCTCCTATGGGCCTTGTGCTGATGCCTCGGGCTTGTGCCTCGCCAGAGAGTCAGCCCGCAAGGGACGGAGATTGCTGTCCTGGTTGGGGAAGCAATAGTCCCTCATGGGCAGGTGGGCATTTGAAGTTCTCTTTTAATCCTTCAGGCCCAGGAGAACAGGGAGGCTTCGAGTTGCCGCCACGCTATCGACCTAATCACCCCCTTTCTCTTCTTTCCTTAGATGAAAGAAATTATCATGAATCAAGAAAAACTAGCTAAGCTTCAAGCACAAGTGCGCATCGGTGGGAAGGTAAAGCTGCATTTCTCTACGCTCCTCGCTTGGCTGCTTTCTGTTTTTTGCCTCACAAAAACCGCTTTCTCGGGTGGTCTTGTTATTGGCTACTGCTGTATTAGTTCATGTAATTCTTCTCTGTGCTTGACCTAGCAAAGTCGCATTCATGCTCTTATTATTTTCTATAGTTAGTTTTCTGTAGGAGCCCGCTAGCATCTAGTAAGTGATTTGGGGCGTGGGTTGCAGTTGAGCTACACAGTGCAACCCCATATGTACTTAATCCTATTCTTTTCAGTGAGGCTTGCTTTGAGGAAACATGCATAGGACCACAGCCTTAGAGAGGAATGTGAGCAAATGATATACGAATTATGAGACAGTGTGTTATGGGGAGTGTCAAAATTGAAACAGGGAGACACAGATGAAAGTGCCTACACACTCATGAAGCCAACTGGGTGATTCTGAGACAGTTTTGTGTGTTGGTCTAATCCAGAAATAGGGAGTGTATGCACTGCAACTCCCATTAGCCCTCACCATTCTAAATGGAATTCTGCTTTTTCAGATTTAAACATGGTCTCTGTATCAGAATGTGTATGTCATTATAAGTTTTTCTGTGATAATGTTGGCAACCTTCATTACATGTCAGAAACCTATATTTAATTGAGGTGGAGCCAGTGGAATTTCAGGTTTTAGCATAAGGAAATGCTTTCTACCTGAACCTATAATTTCATCATGCAAGCTACTTTAAGATGACTGCTATCAATTTAATTGACTTAAACAAGCCTAGCCTTTGAAATGAAACCAGTTTCTACTACCTTGAAATACATTACTATATGGATATTGTTGGCTACATTTTATTAAATAATTATTTGAAGTTTCTATGTTTGCCACACCCAGTGTTTACTATATACAATATTGCTGTGGCTGATGAACTGCTGGTTTAACAGCAATCCATCTAAGTTTAATAGTTTAGTCTAGATTTGCTTAGCTAGTAGAGTGTTGCACAAGAACCTGTCATGGCATTGCAATGAGTTGTGCTAATGTTAATCTCCATTTCTTGTAACTTTGAATTGTGTGATGTGAGTCAGGCTACTAGTACTGAAATATAGGGAGGGTGTGGCAGTGGTTATGCTTAATTGCTTCTCTTTTCTCCACAGAATTTTTGTGTGTTGGTCCCTGCAACCCACATATGAACATCTGTTAAAATTGTATTATTTAGACTTAACTAAATGGTATACGACGCAAACATTTCATCTTAATCCAGTGTTGCAAATACATCTACAGAAACATTACTGATCTATCCAATAAAATGTTATTTAGCGGTCTCCCTAGATATACTTGTGTTGCTCATTTGTGGCATCTTAATAGCCTGAAAAATAGCAATTAGCTCTCTTCCAGTGTGTTAGAGCTTCTCTGGCTGCTTCCAGCGGGTCAGTGGTTGCCAAAGGATACAAGAGAAATATCTACTTACATGTCTGTCTTCCACTAATTGTTGTTGGCAGGAATTATGGCAAGATGGGTCTCTCTTCTGTATAGCAGTGAATGGGGTGGTGTTGCCTAGCTTTTGCCGTAGAAGCAGAAACTTCACTTGTTATAGCCAGGAATACAATTGGGTTGTTCGTTGTTTAGATAGATTGGCTTTCAGGGTTTAAAAATTACACTCTTTATCCATAGGGTACTGCCCGCAGAAAGAAGAAGGTGGTTCATAGAACAGCTACAGCAGATGACAAGAAGCTTCAGTTTTCCTTAAAGAAGCTGGGAGTAAATAACATTTCTGGTATTGAAGAGGTAGCACCTATATATATATTTTTTTCAAAATGCTCTCATAAAGAGGATTTTTAAAAAAATGCTGGTTTTAGCAAATCAAGCTTAATATGAAATTTGCTTTTGAAATAAAGTTCCCCATAAGTATAAGAGTGTTATTGTTCAAATCGCTTCATCTTGTTTTGTAGGTAAACATGTTTACCAACCAGGGCACTGTCATCCACTTCAATAACCCTAAGGTTCAAGCTTCTCTAGCTGCTAACACTTTCACAATCACAGGCCATGCTGAGACAAAGCAACTGACCGAAATGCTGCCTAGCATCTTAAACCAGCTGGGTGCTGACAGCCTGACAAGCTTGAGGAGACTAGCAGAGGCTCTACCCAAACAACGTAAGTATGACTTGGACTGACTAAACTGTGAGTTAATATTCTTGCACTTTTTTAAACATACCCATCAAATGCCAGCCCAGACAGAGGGCTTGCAGTATTCCTGTTTTGGTGTTGGGAGTTTTCATGGGAGTGCACTCCATAGCTAGAACTACTGAGATAATCATGGCCCTTGTAATTTGCACGATGCACAGACTGGGCTTTGTGTTTTGGTAAAGGGTATCAGTTGTCTTTGAGAAATAAGATGCAGGTTCAATGTTTAGACCATACCCAGGACTCTGAATTATTCTGGGAAGGCTTTAAAAAGCTGAAATAAGCATCTCTGGCATTAGTGGAAAGTAGGGCGTTTACTCTAGGAAGCAAGCAAAGATTTCTTGGTAGTGGCTAAAACTATATATCAAAAACTACAGATCAAATAGTATGTTAGTGTTCTTAATTGCATGAGTTATTTTGCTAACTAAAAGGAATAGCCAATTTTAATTAAATTATCACTTTTAGATTTCCTTGGATAGCTCTGAGTAGCTGTATGCTATCTGAGGGGAAATGACACTGCACTGCTATCTTGACAAATATTCTTTATGAATGATGCAGTATTGTGGGTTCAGTCTATTGTAGAGGTCAACAGTAAATGTGTGTATATGAAATATTTGGAACAGAGAAAATAACCCTTATCTGAAACTTCTAAGATAGTGGGGCCTGTTCTGATGTCCTCTCTGTACCCTGTCCCTCCCCGGGGTGGGGTGGGGGTAGGAGGAAATGAGAATGGATCCCTCCCATTGTTAGTGTTTCATTTCTCAGGGTCAAAGGAAATCCCACATAGTTTCGTGGCAGGAGAAGACATAGTTTTCCCTAACCAGGAAGAAAACAGCTGAACAAGCCTAGAGAGAAGCTTAACACTGGTTAAATTGATGAAGTAGTGCCATATAGATATGGATGCATATAGATATGACAGAATATGTACAAGCAAAGACATTTTTGGCTGCTATTTTTCAAAACAAACGATGGATGGATGTACTCTGTCCATCAGAAGCGCCTTTCTACTTAACATGATGGGAAGGATATGAAAGTTCTTACTTGAACTGAATTTGGGCTGCTTGTTTCTTAATTTGTCAGGTGTAATTTTGGGGTCATTATCTACTTTTACCCTGCGTATAATCTGTTGCCTACTGTAGAACGCAGTAATCAATGAGAACTGTATTCTAGAGGTTAGTACTTACTGGGTGAATTGTACTTTTGTTGAATATCCTACAGTTACATTACTTAAAACACAATCCTATGCATGTCTATTCAGAAGCCCCATTAAGTTCAATGGGGGTTATTCCCAAGTAAGTGGGTATAGAATTGTAGCCTCTGTTACTGTATCTTATTGTAAATTTGGCTATTCCTGAAAAATGTGACTTTGAGATGCCTCATCTGTGTCTCAATATTTCTGTGGTTACAGCTGTGGATGGAAAAGCACCTCTTGCTACAGGAGAGGAAGATGATGATGAAGTTCCAGGTAAGAATAGTTGGCTTCATTTCTTCTCTAGCATCAGTAATATAAACACATGCTTGGAAGCTATTTTGAGATGGATGAGGGTGGACAAGCTAAAATTTAATTAGGCAAGATGGAGGTACTCTGCATGGGCAAATCAACTGCTCTGGATGGAGTTGTACTCCCTTTGCAAAACTGTTTGCAGCTTTTCAGTACTATCTGTGGAAGCACAGTTGCTGGCAATGGCTAGGAGTGCCTTGTATTAGCTTAGGCTGGCAAACAGCAGAATTTACCTTAGTCCTGGTTACATCCAGACCTGATTATTGTAATGATTATTGAGAAACTTCAGCTAGTGCAGAATGCAGCTGCCTGATGCTTGTGGAGTTTAAGTATTCAGTGCATATCACACCAATTCTGTAGTGGCTGCACTAGCTGCTTGTTTGCTTCCAAGCCCAAGTTTGAGTGCTGCTATTAAAACCATGGGACCTAGTTATTTTCTTGCACCATATGAACCTTTAAGGCCCTTAAGGTTGGCCAGGGTCTCTGCACACTTGCTCCCAAGATCAGTCAGTTTGTTGGGCACAAGAGACAGTCTCTTTCAGTGATGGTCTCATATTTGAAGCTTCCTCCAGAGGTCTGTTTGATTCTTCGTTTTCTTTTTAGGCTGGCCCTAATCTTTTTGATTTCAGTTCATTTTCTTTTTAGGCTGCCCCTAATCTTTTTGATTTCAGTTCATCTTTGGCTAAAGAGTAGGCTGGATTTTAAATTGATAGTGCTCTTTGTTTTAAATTGTTTTTGAACTGTGATATTGTTTGACCCTAGATTGGATTGTTCGTCTGAAGTGTTTTATGCTGCTCTTTTAGTTTAAATATTTTAGATATTGGTGTATTTCACATAGCTGTCTTGGAGCAACTTCGTTTTGAAAGGTGGTATATAAATCTTTTAAATGAAATATGAAATTGCCAAAGTAAGGCAAGGGATTGGGAAGGCATTAGACATCTTGGTAACAATATTAATAATCAAGAAGCAAAATGAGGCAGCATAAGAAGAATTTAACAATTCTGTATCTGGTGCCTAAGGTCATAGCAATTGCAGATTGACCCAGTTTGCATGTCAAGGCAGCAAATCATGGGTTAATTAACCCACAATTTGTGGGGGACATGAGGAGTGTTAATCATGGGTTAACTGTGGGTTGTTTAACCCATAAACGACTCAGAGTATCCAGGTTCATACATCATGCAACAACCTACGAATGGGGCATTTGTAGGTTGTTTATGAAAAGTGGATGTGGCTTATGTACATCTCAGCAAATCTTGAGTTAATTAACCCATGATTTGCCATCATAAAGTGCGAACTGGCCTTTTGTGTTTAATCTAGTGTTGTATTTCATACAACAACTTTATCACAGCAGTGCATTTTAAGCTCTGGATATCAGCTTGGGTCCTAACTTCTAAGAGCAGAGTCCAGCTCATGGAGTGGAGCTTTCTTGTTTCCCCTTTTTTGCTGCAGACCCCTGCTCTGCCAGAAAATCTAAAGGTTGTGGCAGTCTGGAACATCATGTAAAGTGGAATGGGGACTGCAGTAAGAAGGGGGGATTATCAATATCAGGGACAGCCTCTTTTATGAGTAGAAGTGCATAGTTGGGCACCTGTTCAGGGAGGTTAATGCTTAATGCTCCATGATGGATCATTTTCTGAGTTAGAAATAAGCTTATTGATTTTAGCATGAGAAACTTCTAAATAGCAACTGTGATAGCCTTTGCACTTTAAAAGCCTGACTTGTTAACTCTCTTCTTTTCAGATCTTGTGGAGAACTTTGATGAAGCTTCAAAGAATGAAGCAATCTGAACTGTCACTTTAATTAAAACTTGAAAATTATATGGAGCTGCTATTTTATATTGTGACTTTTATTTGTTACATTTTTGGTACCGATCTTAAGAAGTCGTAAGATCTGTAACATTTGGAAATGCCCTCAAATTGCAGCTCTCTTCAGTTATTGCTAGTGCACGGTGCATTTAATTGCGGCTGGGTTGAAAGTACACAAAATTGAAAAGTATTAAGTCAAAATGCTAATAAAGACATTTAGGCAAATATTTTAAGTCGTATTTTGTACGTAGAAAAAAATGGATGTCTAGTGACCAGCCATGTGAAAGAGGTTTAAAGCCTTGTTAACAAAGTGTTAACATACTGAATAATACTGTTCCAAGGTCTTCTAAGTGCATTCCTGTAGTGTTTTGTAGAACAGGCTGTGGCAGATACTTTTACCAGCTTATTAGTGGAAGCAGAGTTCAAGTGAAGACTGTTTAATCTCATAACAAGGTAGTCAGTTGATGGTGATCCAAATCTAGTTCATGTGGGGAATACAGATCATTGAGAAGAATTATAACCAAATTATAATGTGGCCAATTAGAGTTTTGAGGAGAGGGTCTCGGTATCCTTTTAGTTAAAGGCATGAATGTTGGCTTAGAAGGGCTAAATCTTTGTGACTTTCACTCCTAAATCTTGTGTCCATGTCAATATAGAATTTAAAAAAGAGTTCAGTGTCAAACAACTATAATCTTACCGCATCAGCAGCAAACACAGAATGTTGATCGCTGACTACAGAAAAACATATTCTTATCACATCAAAACCATAAGTTAAGGAACTTGAAGACTCCTACAATATGCATTTAGAGAATACATATGTATTTTTTTACGAGACTCAATTGGGTTGTATGTGTTTTTAATAAGGTTTCACTGTCAATTTAGTGGACATTTTAGAGCAATTTAGCCATTTTCTCACTGCCATAGTGGCTGCCATATTGCTTTCTGTGTGAAAATATGTATATGTATATTTCTTTGCTGTTCATTTAAAAGCTGTAACTGCCCAATTATGTGCGCATTTGCTTATTCTGGCTTTCAACTTGTTTTTATATTTAAGTCAGTGTTAGTGACAAGATTTTGAGTAAATTATAATCACGAAAGCAGTAACAGTAAAGGGACTGTGCACTTTCTAACAAGTGGATTACTAAGCAGAATTATTTACCTTAATTGTGATTCTGCAAGGTAGAACACTGAGTTGGCAACAGGGGTTTTTTGTGTGTTCGGAGAGATTCACTACATCTCATGGGGGGAAAAAACCTTAACAAGAGCTCTGTTTGTGCCTATGGACTGTAGGACATATGATACAAACTAATAGTGAACAGCAGTAAACATCCATTGTACTTAACCAAATGTTCTCTAATAAGTTTTTATACCTTAGGAGAATATATCTTGATTTTTCAGCAGGACTGTTAGCCATTGTGGTCCAATAGCCTTATCCTGGGGTTTGGGCAAAAACTTGGCCCACATTAGTCATGGACAAACTACATGAAGACTTTGGCTGAATTACGCATTCATTTTCTCCCATCAAAATGGGTGTAGATACCTAATCAAATAGGTTTGGAGAGTCAAAAGAATTTTAAAGCAATTCACACAGAATTATATACAAAGGAGATGTGTGAGAGGGGACTTCGCTTATCCTCTTAAGTAAAATTTACCCTTTTTGTAGAGGGATGAATTTCTAGTGCATACACAAAAGGAATAGCGCTTAATATACAAAAAGGACTATAGAATGCTAACCTGTGCATTTTCTTCAAGCAATACCACTCAAAAGTATTTCTCTGGTTAGAGATTCTCAGACTGGAGTTCATGACCTTTATTCAGGTGTTTCAGAACTGTGAGTGTCCTGCTTTGCATATAATGTTAAGCTATAGTTCATTTAACGCATGAGTTGTCATGTTTGAATGTGGCTGCGCTAACAACAATGGTTTAAATACAACCCAGAAAGAACCCATAGTTTGTTGTTCGGTGTGAACTCTGGGTTATTATGTGTGAATCTAGAACTGTGTGATGTCCATGGATTGTTTTGTCAGGCTGTAGACAAAACAAAAGTGGTAAATAAAATACCCCAGCTGCACTACATGCCAGTAGTGCAAAGGTAATTGGGGTACAGGGAGAAGGCAAAGGAATCAACCAATCCAGGGATTGAGAAAGCAAACCATGCTTTGTTCAATCATTTGTCAGACAAACCCTGGGTAGAGCAACCAACCATGAGTTAAACTATGCCTTAGTTTTAAGTGCAAATCAGGTCGATATCTGCACTTTGGCTCTTTTTCTTATTATTGAGGCCATTTTGACCAAGGACTGTCTTCTAATCTCTGCCCCACAAAATACAAAAGAAATTTAGAAGTTCAGAGCTCCCTTGAGAGCCTCGAAGTTAAATGGTCTGTTCCCACCTCTTACCAGTTTTCAAATCTGTATTAAAAAAAGGTTTGAAAACTGCCATATCAGGTCAAGCTCTGCTAAAGGTCAGAAAAAAAGGAGGAACAATTTCTCAGGATGCAAAAGATGTTTTATTTCAAAGCCCAATGTGGTTCGGCCTGAATTTTTTCAAAGGCCTTCCTCAGGGAAAAAAATTCAGGCCCAAACGCCTCCGGCTTTGAAATACAACATCTTTTGCATCCTGAGAAATTGTTTCTCCTTTTTTTCTGACCTGACTTGGATGCTCTCCTCCTTTAGGCAACTGTTTACAAACATTCCATTTGCCCTCTATGTTGAATCTACAACTCTGAAAATAGTTAATAAAAAAATCTAAACTCAGTTTTAAGTCAAATTTTACAGAATCAAAATATTTTAAGTGAATGTCTTGAGAGAGAAAAATGTTTGAATTTTTTTACATCCTAATATGTAATCTATAGAGGTGCACCTTGTATATGACCACCTTGAAAAACATAGGGAAATTTAAATAGTCCTCTTTGGCTAATAAGATTCTGAGAAAAGAGGGGCTACTTCATAGCTAATATTGCACAATTACTCCTCAGCTGTGTAAAAAGAAAAATGTTTATTTTCATTATTGGAAACATGCATTTTGAAGATGCTAAACATGCTTCTAAATTTATAATAAAATATGCTTTATCTCTTCCCTTAGGGTTTTTGTTCTTTTTCACTGTGAAAAATAACATTTCCCTCCAACTTGCGTGAGAGATGATAGAAACATGTAGCAAATCAATTTTCATCTCTTAGAACCAGGAAAGGATATTTTGTGCTAAAATCCAAAATAATCTTACTTGGATGTTTCAGTGGACTTTAATTCCAATTTAGTGCAGTTAGTGTCTTTGCCCTTGCTGTTAGGCTTTGACCACACACTCCACTATCTAAAAATGAAAGCCTTTTGTTCAAACATATTTAGTATTAACTCTTTTACGCATTTCAACTTTATTGGAGCAAGCACAGGAATGAGACAAAGCTTGGTCTGTTTCAGGTGTTCTTTACTATATCCCGGCCTTATACTCAATGCATTTTCATTCATATGTTACTTCATAGCCTGTGGCCATCAGAAGGTCACAGTATTGACCATTTGAACATCTTGGCTCTTTGGGTGTGACAGACAAAAGTAAGAGTGAAGTCCATCTGCACATATACCATCAATCTGCCCATATGCTGAGTATAAGTCTTGACCCGAAGTAGAGAATCATGTCAAAGCCTGTGGATTACAAATTTTTAGAAAGGCTAAATATGTATTTGTTTAGATGCCAATCTACCTTCTCCACCTCATGGAGCGAATTCTACTCTAGACAACCAGAAAATGCATGTGGTCCTGGAACGTTACCAGTTTAGAAAGTAAGTGGGAGATTATTGAGTCCGCCCTGTTCATAGATATACAGTATATAGGAGAAAATGGCTGAAATGGCCTACATTCCTCTCTGATGAGTGATATTTCTATAAATGGGTTGGGGGTTTTTTAACACAAGGAGTGTATAAACAGTAAATTTTCTTACCTGCATTCTGAAGCACAGTCCCAAGGGGGCTGCACCACTTTCTCTCCTCACTGTTAGGAACAAATAAAGCACTAGAGGGAGGAAACCATTACGAAACAAGTTTCAAAGCACGCTCCAAATGAACTAGCGGCTGAGGCAATCAACTTCCATTTTTCCGATGACTTGAAGGAAAAGCTGGTCCGTTGCAGAATCCACAGTGTCATAGAAATCTGAACTCATTTGAATCTGTCACAGATTTCTTCAACGTCCCTACTAATAACATTGGTAGGCTTACTTAAAAGATTGTGATTAGAGAATAATTAGAAGGAACCCTTCCTATACCCACCTAAGAACTAGCTGAGTACCTGTGTTAAAAAAACAAAAGAATCACATGAGCTGGCAACAACTGAATTAATTTCTGTAGCATTTGTATCACTGCAGTATTCCAAGTATCATTTTGTAGGCTTTTAATACATTCTGAAGATTTGTTATCTACTTATAAGCGTTGAAGTGTATAAAACTACGTAAGGCGTCAGACAGAATGAGGTATGGTATTTTATACAACGTGAAGAACTCCGTAATTCCTCTTTTTCAAATATACAACATCATGTTACATTACATGAAATATTTACAAATAGGATAAGTTTGATTTTACAAACGTTTACAGACAGTCAAATATATAAAATGGAACTGTGTTAAAATCCTACCAAAGAAAGAAGGAATGTAGAACATAGACTGAGCAAAGCCTCAAAAAGCTTTCCTGAATCCAACTTTCAGGCCATGTAAGATGCTTGATATTTGGCACCTACCTTCTCATAGCCTAGATAATTTTTTATATACCAAGCCATTTTGGCTATCGAGTCCTGCAGGAATGATTAACTGACATGATGGCAGAGGAGAAAGGTAGATCACAGTCTAGGCTAGGTTCAGATATTGCTAACTGTTCTATCTACATGGCCGGTACCTTGCAAACATGTGCATGTCAGCAGGAAAAGGTCAGGTTTTGCTAGCAAGCGAAGAATGCACCATTACTCATAACTAGCCAATTTTCACTCTAAAATGGTAAGTAATGAGAGTCTTATCCTCCCTGTCCCAACCCCAAGATTGGAGAAAGATACTGATTTAAAAATAAATAAATCCAAGTCTTCATGATGTTGATCAGTGCTAAAACAAAGTCCAAATCTTTACATACAAAGTCTTGTTCCATAACTACAATGCCATTATTCCTTGATGTTTTGAAGGAGTGTTAATAAATGTGACTCGATAACCTGTTGAACTGAAGTGGAAAAGACATACAGTTAGTGTTCAATTTGTATTTAATGTATAACCTGCCTTTTGCCAACTAATGGCACTCAAAGTGGCTAACAGTAACATCTGAATTAAAATCAAAATCTTAGTTAAAATACAAATACAAATTAAAAACTTGTGTAGCCAATCATATTTTGGAGCTGTAAATAGGAGGGGTTAAAAAAAGTGGAGATTGCACTGAGAGATTTGTAGTAATCCATTTATACTACATCCCCATCAGTTCCCAACATTCCATTGGACTGACCAAGATGACACTGTGAAGAAAAAGAACCAAGGTGGCAATATGAAGCTAGGAATAGGGTTAATTCCCAATGGCTGGGTTCAGCAGTCTTGGGAAGCAATTGAGCCTACCCGACACACCAATGGTATCCTTCTGTGAATTACTGCCACCCATTCCTATGAGGAAGAAATAAAGCACCGTCCCTAAGAACATGGCTGTAGTGAGTTGAAGCATGTTCTCCAGCCCTGTTGGTGACCCAGCCACCATTTACAGAGACTACAATGCAGTGTATATAAAGCACCCTAAACCTCCCAGGGTCTTTGAAAATTCAAGCGCTCTTGCTAGATGCTGACCTACCCCCAGCCCTGTCATAATAACAGGCATTTTGCTAGCCATACAAGTCAGTTCCAGGGCTCCATCTCTTGGTTATCCTAGTGACAAAGAAACAGAACATGGTCTCGTCCTATGTGGATAAGGGCAAGCTCAGTATCTCCCACCCCCACCGTTCTATGGAACAATGCAAGCAGACAGCAATCTACAGCATGAAGGGGGAGACAAAAATGTGTCTTTGAGCCTTAAACAGTGAGATTAATAGTGTTGGGAGGAGGGAGGCTTATCCAGCAAAATCAGTAGAGGTAGAATGGTAGGGTGACCATATGAAAAGGAGGACAGGGCTCCTGTAACTTTAACTGTTGTACAGAAAAGGGAATTTCAGCAGGTGTCATTTGCATGCATGCAACACCTGGTGAAATTCCCTCTTCATCACAACAGTTAAAGCTGCAAGAGCCCTGCCCCTTTTTGTATCTGGTCAAGAGGTATGGTTCCTGTAGCTTTAACTGTTGTGATGAAGAGGGAATTCACCAGGTGCTGCATGCATACAAATAGCACCTGCTGAAATTCCCTTTTCAATAAAACTGTTAAAGATACAGGAGCTCTATACAGTGGTAAGTTCTTTTCTTATAGCTCTGCATGCACTTTTAGTACTGTAATTGGTGATAAACAAGGATGGTCCAGAAGCAACAATAAAAACTCAGCTGCCCACTGATTTCTACAGAACTTGCTTCTAAATAAATTGGCTCAGAATCTTAGACAAAAACTGACTTTTTCATATATTTTGGAAGCCTGTAACAGGCAAAGCTGTAATCTGCTGATACAAAAAGAGAGCAACAATAATTGAACTAAGTTCTTAACTGCTTGAATACTCACCACTACGATGGCCCAGGGCTACAGCTAGATCCATGGAATTATACCCAGAGTCTGTCTCTATAGTTGGATCTGCACCATGCTCTATTTAAAATATGAAATTTAAGTCATTAATGTATTAACATACTGCATTTTGTATAGTTTGTATTGACTAATACCATCTTCAGAACACATACCTAAGAGTATTTTGACACATTTCACATGGTTTCCATGTACAGCATAAAGCAAGGGTGTACCACCATTCTGTAAGGAAAAAAAAAGAAAGGATTTTTTAAATCTCAGAAGTCACACATACAATTTAATGATTTAAACAGGCTATACATGCACAGGGGTCCACAAATTGCAATTTTGTTTACTAGTCAAATGTATGATTGGTGGTCCAAAATCCACAAATAGGATTTGGAAGGGGGCACCCTGAAGGCTGGCAGGGAAAGGAAGGGCAGGGAAGTCAGCTTCCACTGCTCCTTTCTGTGGGCAGCCATCTGCATCCAACCTATTGTTGTTAAACAATTAACATTCTAAGTCTACAACCATTTACATATTAATGCAGCTTTAAACTTCAGTTATATATCAAGGCAAATATTCGCCAATTTCTCTTTTCTGATCCCAGTTTGGTTGCCTGCCAGGGTTATATTAAAGAGCAGCATGCTATACGCCTACTGTCAGCAATAAAAAAATTGGCAGCTAAGGAGCAACCAAAGATTTAGGGCATGGCAAGAAAGCTCTAATCCCTAGAGGGCAGTCATACCAAGGGATAAGAATCAAAAGTATCTCATGCTAATTCTAAACTCACATTCATCTAGGCCAGAAACTACATCCGGTGCCCCAGCATTCCCCAGGGGCCACACCCCCACCTCCAGTCCTTTTCCCCAACTGGTGATCGTTTTGTGATTTCCCAGTCTTGAAATGCTTCTCCTAAGGCTTAGTTGCCGGCAGTAAAAATACCACTCACTGCTGGAATGTGGCCCTGAGCAATTTTCCAAAATGGGATTCTGCCCTGGGGCTGAGGTTCAACAGCCCTGCTCTACGCTCTCAACCCTTAAAAAAAGAAGGCGGTCAGGAACACAACCCTAGTAGACCATTACCAGGCCACTAGTACCTGGAGATGGCAGAAACTGCAGACACAGACCAGACACAACAAATATTCCCTTCCACAATTAGTTGGTGGTGAACAAATAAGACTCTAGAAAGCTTTCTGGGTCATGTCAGTTCTCTGGCACGAGCAGCAAGATGCATGCAGGAATGTAGCTGGACAGAAGAGTCACCTTGTTTAAACAACTGTCTCACCATACTCCCTCTTGCGCACCTAAAACGTGTTTATTACATAAAAAGGAGCAATTGAAACCCAAGCTCCAAGGAGCAAGTTCATTCTTGAGGGTTTGCTGGATTCATGTCAAGCTCATAGCGTACTAGCGGATTAACGCAGCAGCAACCCCAGGAAGACTTACCCAGTCATACTCATTGACGTCTACACCACAGTCCAGCAGCATCTTGACGATGTCTGTGTATCCTTTACTACAGGCCAATGACAGTGCACTCTCTCGCCCTTTCCCCAAGATCTGTGGGTCTGCACCCTGGCAGAAAAGGCAATGGTGGTCAATGTGCTGTTACATCTTTTCTGATTAAAATCAGCCATGTGTGGAACAACCCAGAGTCCAAACATTGTCAAGATTCTCACCTCCAACACCTTCTTTGAAAGCAGAAGAGATTCCAAAAGATCCATGGATAATTTGTTCAACTCACCAACCTTTTACACTTTTTCTTCCCTTAAATATAGCCTAAACCTGCTCTGTTACAGCATAAGGCTACAATCCTATACATACTTACGCGAGAGTAAGTCCCCTTGAACTCAATGGCTGAATTCAGACGACATGATAGTCAATGGTGAGGTAATAATCAACTTTACAGTTGTTCATCTAGGGGGTACTCCCCACACAACATGGTAATAAATAATCAACTGTGGTGTGGATTAGGATCAGCGCTGAGTTGACTATGGCAGCATTCGGACAACACGATAGTCAATACAACTGATGATTGTTTCCCCCACCCCAGTTGCTTATTGTGTCGTCCGAATTCAGCCAATGAGTCTTACTTCTGAAGAGACGTGCATAGGATTGTGCTATAAAGTTATTGCTTCTTATGTCTGGCCTTAGTAAATAGTTGTTCTCTTACTTCTTTATAAGAGCTTCCACATTTTTAAAAAATAACCACCTCTCCTCGTTCACCATTCTTCTCCCCACTAGAACAGAACACCCATGTTGTTCTAATTGGGATGGGAGGCCATAAAATACAGCATCCATCAGCTTTGAGGACTGGTTTATTCATGCACTCTGAAAAGTTACTGGGACAGTTGTAGTGTCCATGAGGGAATCAGAACCTAGGATTTGTAAAGGGGGGTCAGCTATTTAAGTAGGCTCAGCCATGAGGTTGTTGCTATAAGTGGAAGAAATGGCTTCTTCAAAATGGGGTAACCACAGTACTATCCACAAGCAAGCTCCTCAGTGACCAGATAAAATCACTTCGAGAAGTATCACTGCTCTAGACTAATCCAGTTTCTTCAGACTTTCTGTGTACATCAAGCATTGGTGCTTCTCCATTGAATCTCATTTGTAACAATGTTAAGAAAAAAAAGTAATGCCAAATCTAGGAGAAGTTCAAATGTGGAATTTAACTCAAGCAAAATAAGATTATACTATTATCGCATATGTAAGCCTATGCACAGGGCTTTCAGAGGCCTCCTAGTAAGTGCTTTCTGGGTTTAGAACACATTGGTTGACAGCTTCACTAGAGATGTATGAAGTGGAACATATTTTTACTTACATTTTGAAGTAGAAATTCTACCACTGCTATCTGCCCATGAGCTGCTGCCCACATCAGAGGGGTAAAGCCTTCTTCATCGGTATGGTTGATTACATTTTCTATTCCACAGAATGTACAGATCAGCTATGTTTCCACAGTTGTCTCCATATAATGCACAAATAAAACTATTATGGATGGCTTGCTTTACAATTACTCTGTAAGAATTCTGTATTGGCCTGACAACATGTAGAAAATATAATTTGAACATGCAAACAAACAGAAATGGAGAACTTGAATATTATTTATGATATATAATGGCTGGGGAATGCTGGGAGTTGAAGGATTTTTTTGGGGGGGGTCTAAATATGCATATGATTGCACCCCAAGGGGACAAAGCTAACCTCTTCTACTGTTTGCCCATGTTGAATGATTCATCCATCATAGCCCTTATCGGACAGGTTTTCTACTAGGGGTGTGCACGGACCCCCCGGATCGGATCGGGACCCGGATCGGGACCTCCAATTTTGTCCCGGACCGGAACGGACAAAATCGGAGGCCCCCCGGACCGGATCGAGTCCGATCCCGACCCAAAAATCGTACATTTTTGGATCGGCCGCCATTTTTTTCCCCATAGACTTGCATTGCAATGCAAGTCTATGAGGAAAAAATGGCGGCGGGTGGGTAAGGGGGGGCCTAACTCCCTCCCCCCCCCCCGGGGCCGTCCGCTGTGGACGGCCCCGGCAGGTAAACCCCCTCCCCCGCGCTCCCTACCCCCCCTGGGGCCGCCTGCTTCCATCCGCTGGCGCCCGCGGGCGCCAGCGGATAGAAGCGGACGGCTCCGGGGGGGGGGGTAAGCCCCCTTCCCCGCCACTTACCTTCTCGGCACGTCCGGCGCCGGCGGCTACTACCAGCGGGCTCCGCGGCCTACTCTCGAGTAGCGCGCCGGGTGATGACATCACCCGGCGCGCCACCCTGGAGCAGGCCGCGGAGCCTGCTGGTAGTAGTAGGCGCCGGCGCCGGACGGGAGCCGCCGGGCCGGGCAGGTAAGGGCCCCCCTCCCCCCTCCGCGCGCCCCCTCCTCCCCTCCACGCACCCCCTCCTTACCTTTCCGGCCCGGCGGCTCCCGTCCGGCGCCGGCGCCTACTACTTCCAGCAGGCTCCGCGGCCTGCTCTAGAGTAGCGCGCCGGGTGATGACATCACCCGGCGCGCCATCCTAGAGCAGGCCGCGGAGCCTGCTGGGAGTAGTAGGCGCCGGCGCCGGACGGGAGCCGCCGGGCCGGAAAGGTAAGGGCCCCCCTCCCCCCTCCGCGCGCCCCCTCCTCCCCTCCACGCACCCCCTCCTTACCTTTCCGGCCCGGCGGCTCCCGTCCGGCGCCGGCGCCTACTACTTCCAGCAGGCTCCGCGGCCTGCTCTAGAGTAGCGCGCCGGGTGATGACATCACCCGGCGCGCCATCCTAGAGCAGGCCGCGGAGCCTGCTGGGAATAGTAGGCGCCGGCGCCGGACGGGAGCCGCCGGGCCGGAAAGGTAAGGGCCCCCCTCCCCCCTCCGCGCGCCCCCTCCTCCCCTCCACGCACCCCCTCCTTACCTTTCCGGCCCGGCGGCTCCCGTCCGGCGCCGGCGCCTACTACTTTCAGCAGGCTCCGCGGCCTGCTCTAGAGTAGCGCGCCGGGTGATGACATCACCCGGCGCGCCATCCTAGAGCAGGCCGCGGAGCCTGCTGGGAGTAGTAGGCGCCGGCGCCGGACGGGAGCCGCCGGGCCGGAAAGGTAAGGGCCCCCCTCCCCCCTCCGCGCGCCCCCTCCTCCCCTCCACGCACCCCCTCCTTACCTTTCCGGCCCGGCGGCTCCCGTCCGGCGCCGGCGCCTACTACTTCCAGCAGGCTCCGCGGCCTGCTCTAGAGTAGCGCGCCGGGTGATGACATCACCCGGCGCGCCATCCTAGAGCAGGCCGCGGAGCCTGCTGGGAATAGTAGGCGCCGGCGCCGGACGGGAGCCGCCGGGCCGGAAAGGTAAGGGCCCCCCTCCCCCCTCCGCGCGCCCCCTCCTCCCCTCCACGCACCCCCTCCTTACCTTTCCGGCCCGGCGGCTCCCGTCCGGCGCCGGCGCCTACTACTTCCAGCAGGCTCCGCGGCCTGCTCTAGAGTAGCGCGCCGGGTGATGACATCACCCGGCGCGCCATCCTAGAGCAGGCCGCGGAGCCTGCTGGGAATAGTAGGCGCCGGCGCCGGACGGGAGCCGCCGGGCCGGAAAGGTAAGGGCCCCCCTCCCCCCTCCGCGCGCCCCCTCCTCCCCTCCACGCACCCCCTCCTTACCTTCCCGGCCCGGTGGCTCCCGTCCGGCGCCGGCGCCTACTACTACCAGCAGGCTCCGCGGCCTGCTCTAGAGTAGCGCGCCGGGTGATGACATCACCCGGCGCGCCACCCTAGAGCAGGCCGCGGAGCCTGCTAGTAGTAGTAGGCGCCGGCGCCGGACGGGAGCCACCGGGCCGAGAAGGTAAGTGCCCCCCTCCTCCCCCCCCCCGCTGTCCACTTTCATCGGCGGGCGCCCGCTGGCGCCTGCCAATGGAAGCGGCGGTGGGCGCCAGTGGGCGCCCGCCGATCCGCCGATCCGCCGAACCGGTTCGGAGCTTTTTCGGACCGGTTCGGATTGGATCGGCCGATCCAGCTGCGGGATCGGAAATCGGATAATTTATCCGATTTCCCACTGGACCGGACTCGGATCGTGGATCGGGTCCGATCCAGTGCACATCCCTATTTTCTACCTCGTTTCTTTCCCCAAAGAAGAGCGATTAGAGAACATGAAGTCTCTGCTATTTCTGAATCCTCTGCTTCTGCAAGGCTGCTACATGATAATCCAGAACATGTTTTGACAATCTAGGGTCGGCAACCTAGTGCCCTCCAGACGTTTTGGACCACAACTGCCATCAGCCACAGACAACATGACTGATGACCAGGGATTGTGGGAATTGTAGTCCAAAACATCTGGAGGGCACCATGTTGCCTACATCAACTAGGCCAAAACATCTGGGGGACGCTTTCTCAGGAAACACAGAACAGCAATGAAACACAAATGAAAACTATGTATGTAAAAGGGACCTGCTGCAGCATGCAACCCAACCAGGTCACAAGAAAGAGAGACCATACCAAAAGCTCACCTTGCTCTATGCGTGTAGCCAAATACAACATTTCCCCTTGAGCTGCCAGCTGATGAACAGACAGGGCTGCAAAAGACCACAGCAGAAAAACGTATCATCTCCTGTGGCACAATCCTGCTATGAACTGAAGACTACAATGCTTTCTGTATGTCGCCAAAGCATGGGTAGGCAACTCTTTTGGCCCTGAGGGCTGCAAGTGGGGCCAGGAGAAAGATTGTTGGTTGCATGCACACACACACTCTTCCCCCACCCCATGTGTAATGGTGCAAGGAAGGGGAGACTTAAATCTCCCTTCTCTGCTCGCTCAGATCTAGAGATGAGGTCCCCCTTGTTGCCACTCCGCCCTGAGATTGCTGTTTTGGGAAACAATCTCAGTTGCCTAGAGATCGCTCCAGGGTGCGGGAGATGAAAGATTCCCACTGAGATTGCTGATTGATGCCTGATCAGGTGGGAGGCCGGGGAAAGTGGGTGTGGCTCTCCTGGGCCACAGAGAGCCAGGTGTGAACCACGGGTTGCCCACATGTGCACTAGAAGAATGCATCGCAAAAATCTAGATCACAGAGCTGACATAGGCTGAATTACTGTTATTACTTGTTCTATAACACTTTCTCGCACACAAATTATAACTCTAATCTCATTCACCTTTGTGTATACAGACTATAGTCTGCATTTCCCAGCATTAGAATCTGGACCCTCAGTGTTGCTTGTGCTGGAACTACCACATTCAATTCTATGAGCTGCCTTTGGAGAAGAATTGGTTTACTGCCTTGTTAGATTCCACAGGCAACGACATATCTCAGATAAATATGTGGCATTTTGTTTGTCTTCTTACTACTGCACGCTAACATTTACAATTTGAAAAAGCTTTGTTTCCCATAATGACTAAGGTAATGTTTTCATTAAAGAGAACCATCTTGTCCCAAAACCATTTAGAATGTTTTAAGGATGTTTTTAGGATGTATTAGGATTTTTATGCAGTTTTCATAATATGTGTCATGTTTTAATCAGTTTTATGTATTTTATCATGTTGTTGTTCCCCGCCTCGATCCAGACGGAGAGGCGGGTAAGAAATAAATTATTATTATTATTATTATTATTATTATTAAGCAATAAATCTTTACCTGACTGACTGGTTTAAAGGGAACGCAAATATCAGCTTCTTGTAATATCCCAATGAAAACTCCCAAAACAAAAACTTACATGTACCATTTTACAGAGAAACACTTACAGTTTACAAGCAAAGGTGTCGTAGAAACTTCATTTCCTCTGTGCTTGTTAGTTAAAGTGGTTGATTGTTTTATGGGTGAAAAATGTTTAGTGGTTGATGGAGTGTAGACATGCCTTACTTGAATCCCAGGAGAAGGAGAAGTATGGATATTACACTCAGCTAAGTGAAAAACAAAAGAAAAACAAATGATAGCTGTCAGAAGAGCTAATAAAGAAAAGTCATATTTTAAAGACATTCTAAATGCACTTTATTCTTGCCAAAACAATGGGGTTGCTTTATACATAATTTGGGTAGCATGGTTGCCAGTGAGAACTGGGTTTCTCTGGTGTGGATAAAATCAGCCAAAACTAAATGGATGTTGACTTGCTCAAGCAGCCAACTGCCTAGAGAGGTGTCTGCCTCATTTGGATTCTTGCAGGAAATTACATTTCTAGGATGTGTAGCAGATCTTATTTCAACACAGTCATCCCAGTTCAGAGCTGTATACATGTTCCTGTGATAACTTAAAGAGTTTCCACATTCACAAATACTGAATGGAGCAACCCTTGTGAATCTGGCTGAACATGCACTTTGGAACTCTCGTCTGTAAGAAATGGCAGGCTCATTTAGCTTAGCGTGAGGGTGAAAAACAAACTGAAGGGTCCTGATGTAATCTAAAATTAGCCTAAGTATATTCACTTGGAAGTGTTTTGCTGAAATCGAGTACATGTTTAGGATCAAAGTGTAAATTCTACATAAACAGTCTTATTTGGAACAGATTTACAGTAGGCTTATTTGCCACAATGGAATTTACCTTCAAGTAACTGTTCTTATGACTGCAAGTTTAAACAAGACTTGAGGATCTCCTTTCCTCTATTCTTTCAGTCAATTAAGAATATACTGAAAGAAGGAATGACATGACTAGCATAAAAGTACTTATTACTTTGGATTAGACTGACCGGTCTCAAATGCAAAATCTATTAGGTCTCTTATATCTGACAAAACAAATTTTGTCAGATACCCGAAATGAAATATCAAGTAGTTCTATATGCATGGCAATTTATATGAACCACTTTATATACAAGAATGGCAAAAAGGCCAGGGCATCGGCAATGAAAGAGTCTATATTACTCAATACACAAGACAAGAGACACTGACCAGGTTTGCATGACTACCTCAACCAACCATGGCTTATTTAAGCAACTGCGAGTTGCAGGGCATACCTGTGGCAATTTTGAATATTTAACCCACAGTCCATTTTAGGGTTACGCAAGGGTTGTTTAACCCTCACATAAGCCACCTGTGCCAGTTTGCATGACACGCTAAGCCATGGTGACCATCTGCCACACTTTGAATATTCAATAAGCAATGGTGGCCTGCAGCAATCATTTGAACTGACCCATCAGGTCAGTTAAAATGTAACACCAAGCCACAGTTTGCCCAAACCTTTCACTAATTTTTAAGAACATTCTATAAATAAGGAAAATGAGGGATGTTCATATGTGTGTATGCATTCCTTTGTCATGATAGCCTTATTCGCAAGAGAAAGATAACTTTAAAATGCTGACCTTTAAATAATACAGATGCCACTTCAAGATCAGAGTTCACTTGATCTTGAATATTTTTGCTGTCTTCTTCATTCAAGGACTTAACAAATCGAGAACACACATTCATATCAAACCTATTGGGCAAAATGAATTTCATTCCCATGGCAACACTCTGAGCTGGTCCTTCCTCAACAGTAGAATCAAGGTGGTGCTCCACTTTAATATCTGGCATGTGAGAAAGGCTATAACTGCCAGCACAGTCTTCTACAATTAACTGGGCATCAACATCTAGATTCGTTGAAGATTCCATTATCTGAGTCCTTTATGTAAAGTATTTTCTTATGTTTTTTACTTCTAGTGTGCGTATTTTACAAGTCTCAATGGCTGAGGTCTATGACAATCTGCAGATGAAACAAAGTATTAATAGGTTACAGTATAATGCCACAAACTTATGAAAATACAAAGTAAGTAAAAAAAAAACCCCAGAACAAAAACAGGTCATCATTCTGAACAGCTGCAATTGTTTATTCTGATCAGTACAGAATATTCCTCACTCAAAACAGCAACTAAAATTTATATAAGGGATGCAATACTGCTGACAGTTAGGCTACTTTGAATCATACTGACTTCAAAGCAACTTAGTGGGCAATCCTATGTCCCCCAGGCAGCACTGGGGGGGGGGCACAGGATTGTTTGGTTTCCTGGCTCCAACCTTGGAACCTAGGAACCATGCTCCCAACACCCTCCTCCCCATAGTCAGCACGGTTCTGGCTACGTCTCTGCGTTCAGAAACAGTGCACAGAGATGGAAAAATGGGGGCATTCCTGGGGGTGGGGAGGGACTGGGGCAGCAGCCACACGACATTTCCTATGGTCACCCTGGTCTCTTTCCTTCCTTTTCCAAAGTACTGCTGCTAGACTGGTGAAATCGCCCATCTAGTAGAAATTCAGGATGGCTGGAGAGCCCTGCATTGGATATCTGGCAGCCTCTGAGTTCAGAAGTTGCTATCTATTTTCATAGGGTTGCACCCTAAACTGTATACAGCCTTACAGCTTTTTGTCTTAAACCTTCACTTGTATCAAGAAAGTCTACTGAAGTCATTCCCCCCCCTACTGTTACAGCTTTATCAATGTTTTTGTCATTCATTTTAGTGTGCTTATGGAAGGTCCTAGTATTTGATCAAAAACAATAATGAATGTTTTAAATGTTAGATGCAGCACATGCTTTGCATGCAGAAGTTCAATCACTGGCAACTCCCATTAAAATAATCAGATAGCAACTGCTGGAAAAGACCTCTGGCCCAGGTCTCTAAACAGCTGCTCTTAATCTGAGTAGGCAATATTGGATGGTATACGCCACCTTCATGTGTTTCTTCCTTATAGAGAGCATAGAATAACGTATTTTAAAATTATCATTAACTTATATTCTCCAAAGAGCTTAGGGCAGTTCAGACAGCCTCTTTTTTCCTATTCTTGAAAGTGAGTAATTGCGAGCCTGCCAGTCAGCCAGCCAATACCTCTTCATGCAGGGTTTAGGGCACAATCCTATGCATGTTTAGATGGAATGCTGGCAGCTGTATGACCTCCCACCCCCACTATCTAAATATGCATAGGATTGCACCCTTAGCTGGCTTATGGAACTGGCTGCCACAAGATGTGATGATGGCCATCAATTTGGACAGTTTTAAAACGGGGATTAGACAAATTCATGGTAGATAAGGCCATCAACGGCTACTAGTCCTGATGGCTATATATTACCTCCAGTAACAGAGGCAGTGTGTCCCTGCATACCCATGGCTGGGGAACAACAGCAAGAGAGAGACTGTTGCCCTTATGTCTTTCTTGTGGGCTTCCCACTGAGACAGCTGCTTGGCCACTGTGGAAAACAAGATGCTGGAATAGATAGGCCTTTGGCCTGATCCAGCAGACCACTTCCTATATTTTTACTTAGTTACTCATTTATTATTTTATTTAATGCGTGTCTATACCACATAACAAAAGAACTGATCAAACCAGTGTACAATACAAAAATAATGACAACGTACGATAAAATAATAAAAATGTCCACTCCATATAAACTTATCTAAAAGAGTAACCAGCAACATATTCGATCAACAAAAATCAAGCTGTTCTTAGACATGTAGCAAAGCCGGGATTTGAACACGGGCCTTTCCGGGCCAAGCCTGACACTCTAATCCGTACGCCGCAGCACGTGGGCTCCCACCTACCGACTTCTTCCTCCGCTCCGCACCAGTTATTCCCGCAGCCTCGTGCAGTTCCTCGCTGACACTGTCAACAGCGACGTTGTTGTTATTACTCTTGTACTTCATGACGCCACTTCCGGTTATGGCCAAGGGAGACCCGGAAAGAAAAGGACAAGCAGCCTGGAAGAGTACTTCGCCTCAGGAAGGCGAGGCCAGGATTTTAAGTCACCACAAAAGCGCCTCCCTCCCCTTCCGGTTGCAACATAGAGATAAAAATAAAGATAAAAAATAGTGCGACAGTTTCAGGAATAGAACGAGAAGGTAGGGCAGGGTGCCACCGAGAGTCGGGGAGGTGGAGATTGCGAAGCGGCTGTCCCCCCGCGTCTTTATGTTCCTGTCCCGCAGAAGTGGAAGTGCGGATGGTGCGTAACTCTACACTTTCTATCTCTATAAGGAAAGGGATCGCTATTAGAAAATAGCGCGCCGACGTTGGCGGCGTGGTATTGATGACGTAGGCTCGCCGTTCGGGAAAGCCTGTCTGCGTTGATGATGGCGGCTTCCTTGTGGAGCAACGTGACTGTGAAGTGTTGAGGAAGGGATTCTGAGGTAAGGGCGGCCCCTGGTCTTAGGCCGCGGAGGGGCTGCGGGCGGAGCCGTCTTGTTCCGCACGAAGCCGGGAGACCTTCCCATTTAGTACAGCTGCGGCGCTTTAAGCCCTCACTCCACGGTGGCCGCATTCCTCCCCCACCCATTCCCTGCCCCAAAGGGACTCTGGTGCTTTTTATACGCTGCCGGACAGGCAGCACTTCGGCCGGCGGGTGGACGAGGCTGCTTCCATCGCTGAGCCGCGTTTCCCATGCAACCTCTATAAGAGGTCTGCTAGATCAGATCAGGAGTTTTTATCTGGCCCTGCGTCTAACAGGCACTCAGAGGCTGTTGAGAAGACTGCAAGCGGAATATAAAGCAGGCTTAGGCAACCTGGCGCCTTCCAGATGTTTTGGACTGAAACTTCCATCAGCCCCAGCCAGCAGGACCAATGGTAATGGATTATTAATAATAATAATAATAAATTATCGGAGTTATAGTCCAATACATTTGATGGGCTCTGGATTGCCCATTCCTGGCAGAAATTCTTTTATGCTTGTTACGTTCCTAGTTGCTGATATTTGTGGAAATGCTGCCTCTGAACATGGAGGCTCTATTGAGCTATTCTGGCTAATAGGTGTTGACAGTCTGTAATCGCTTTCTATATTTGCGTATGCTAGGGACTGCCACTACATCTTGTGGTAGTGAACTCCATAACTTCTGTGTGAAGAATTACTTCGTCAGTCTTGAATCTACTGCCAATCCTTGAGTTATTAAACATGCTTACAATGGCAACTAACATTCACCAAGAGTTCTGCATGTGTTTAGCCAATGTTGATTTGCTGTTGTTTGATCACTGATTTCTTATGTTCCTCCCAGTGTAATTAGTGATTTCTCAATTTTATAACAGTAGTAGTAGTAAACATATTTAACCCAACCTTTCAGGCTGCATTACCCTCAGAAGGTGGCTTACATTATTTTAAAATCCAAACATATATTTATAATTACACATGCAGCAGCAGCAAATGATTTATATGAGAATGTTCTTTGTGCTGTGATCCTGCAGATACTTAAGACAGTTCAGAATTGTTTTGAAATTACTGCATTAGCATTTACATGATTAACTTTTTGCTCCTAGGTGAAATTCTGATGTTGACTTAAGTTAGAAAGGTTTGTGCAGCTTTTTATTTTAATTTAGATATAGAATACTGCTAAATATTGGAATTGGAATAGAAAACTTTTTTTAAAAAAAAGCTGAGGGTGAAATTGTATAAGGTAGATTACTGTGGAGATCTGCCGTTTTCCATTTCACCCAATGAGGGAAGATAGGTTAGCTCATAGCACTAACAAATAATATATGAATAAGTTGTAATGTCTACACTAAACGCTTGCAGACTATGGTAGATTGACTTTGTTTTGTGTGTCCTTCTTTTGTTTTGTTCTTTCCTTTCCTTGTCAACCTTTTGTCTTTATGAAGGTTGCAACACTGGAAGATTACTTCTTGCTACTTGAATAAATTCTGTTTACGAAATAATGGCTAATTACAAGCCTGTAATAGTCCAGTCTTTTCCAAAGCTTGGTGAGAAAGTAACAAAGGATACTTTGTACTGGAAGAATTACAAGGTAATAATTCATTATTGGGATTGGGACTGATATGTCTGGTTCATTTGTAAATTGTAATTGTCTTATATGGAATTTATATTGGAGGAAAAATCCATGTGAACTTAGTATTTAATTTCTGCACTTCCCTGCATTACCAAGGGCAATAGTTTGATGTTCTTGAAATGATATACAGTATTTTGAATTTCATTTTAATAGATGTAGTTCTACAGCATTAATATATAAAGAAATATTACATGCTTTTTTAAAAAAAATACTTTTAAAAGCTCCTAATCAAATTCTTTTTAAAACGATTTTGGCTTGCTTTAAACTCTTTTAAATGAAATATTTTCTACCATTTTTCAGGCTCCCATTCAGATAAAGGAGTTTGGTGCAGTGAATAAAATAGACTTTTCTCCAATTCCTCCATATAACTATGCTGTCACAGCCTCATCAAGGGTAAGGTTCAAAATATAATCCTGTTTTTCTTAACAATTTCTGTAGCTTTTTGCAGCCTATTCCTATTCTCCATTATATTGCAGCTTTGTTGAATTTGTCTGCTGAAGATATCCGTGTTTGCTGCAGAGTTAGCTGCTTGTACTGCAACTGCTGAAGTAATACCTAGGGCTCTGTTGCCTTTGTGCACATGGGGCTATTAGAACTCCCTTTGTTCCTACAAAAGTCCAGTTAGGCCTAAACCTATCTTTCTGTCTAGGTAGAGTTGCTGTATGTACACCTTTATTTCTCTGACTTAAGTAAATGGTTGCTGTGCTGCCACAGCCTCAAACAGTAGGCCTAGACGAGCACACCTCTCTCAGGCTAAGCACCAGTACTTAAATACCTGAGGGAAGGGTAAAAGATACACCACTTTTCCCTTATAGCAGAGGGGAAAAGGGTATTAAGGTTTTGAAAAAGGTTCTCCTGTGAGTATATTAGCTGAAGGTATAATGTTATGTGTTTCTTTATAAACTAAGAGAGCAGGTTACAAAGCCAAGCTGACATGTGGTTTGTGGTAGCAAAAATAAAAGAAAAAAGTTAATTGTTTACAGTTCTTTCAAAATCAATTTCAAACCTGCCTATTCTTAATACTTATAATAATCTCACTAATAATCCTAAATCTTTAAAATATTCTATTTAATTTCTCTTCATATATGCTCCTGACCAGAACACACACAGTTATCTTCCACCTAACTACCCTCCACCCAACCAACACTATGATAATAATAATAATCTTCTACAAACCACTCCCTCACACAATATATACTCTTCCCTCGCCTTTTCCAGCATCATCAGCCACACTCACTCAGTTCAACATTCCGCACTCTCCAAACACACTAACCCAGACATACTTAAGGAGACAGAAATGTGGGGTATTGCCACAGTTGCTGTTCAGACCAAATGGGGAAAGGAAGTACTAGGTGGCATCATTGCAGAGAAGGGAAATGCTGCCCCATCCCTTTGCCTACCCAGACTCCAAATGTCTCAGCTTTCACTGAGAGGGACCCGCAGCAGGGGCTGACTTGTATCTCTGTGCAGGCATGATCCCCCCTCCCCCTGCAAACCCTGTCCTCTCCCTCCGCCATATATAATAAGCCTTTTCCTAGCAATAGGTGGAGTGGTCCAAGGCCAGCACTATGTCATTGGACCAGAGAGACATTTTGGTTTTTCAGTTCCTTTCTCTCGTCGTTCTGTATGACAATGTATGTATTACATTTTATTCCAGATTCATCTTTATGGTCGATATTCACAAGAGCCAATCAAAACATTCTCTCGCTTCAAAGATGTAGCCTATTGTGCTACGTATCGAGATGATGGGAAGCTGCTCGTTGCTGGCAGTGAAGAAGGCAGTGTTCGACTCTTTGATGTCAGTGGGAGAGCTCCACTGAGGCAGTTCGATGGCCATACCAAGTAAGAGAGTGCAGCTTTATTTAAACAGATGCATGATGGCTTCAGATAACAGCTTTCCACTGAAGTATTCCCCTCTGTTGAATGTCAGAAAAGCTATTCTGAAGTAAATGGCTTCTTAGTTGCAGTCAATGGCCCTGTTCAGAAGACACCTTAAACCACAGCTTTAACCACTGTGGTTAAAGGTGTTGTTTCAGGCGTCTTCTGAACAGGGGAAATGTGTGCTAATTTAGGCTCTAAACATGTTAATTTAGGCTCTAAAAGTGACATTACAACTTTTAAGTCAGAAGTCTACATTGTTTCCCCAACTGTTTTGAGCCATTCTGCAAAGATTCATTTTTACATTTCACAAGATCATTAGATCTATGAATGGTATTTAAAGAGTGCTTTTCTGTACTCATGATATGAGTTGCAAACATTGATTTACACAGCATGATAACCCACCCTCAAGTTTGAGTATGGGTTGAACCATGGGCTTTTGTTGAAATGTGGTTTGTTGTGGTGCCTGAACCCAGCTACGTTAACAATGGTTTGTTAATCATAAACAACACATTAAGATAACCCATGGTTTGTTGTTGGGTTGAGAACTGTGGGTTGTTTGTGTTTAACAAACCATGGTTTGTCATCACGGCTGGGTTCAGACAACATAACAACCGAGGGTTAAACAAAAATCCACAATTCAATGATAATCCACACTCAACCCATACTCAGCCTTGAGTGTAGGTTATTGTGTTAATGTGTTCCCAGACGTTGTCTGTATGACAATATATATGTTAAATCTTGTTCTGGAATTTTGAAATATATTTTATTTTACATTTTGCACTGAATTTTCTGTCCAGCTTAGGCACATGTGAGCCCCCTGGTCATTGGTTTCTTACCTATATATGTACACTTCAAATATATTCTGGAAATAGAACATACATTATTGAAATAAGTAAGTAAGAGGGAAGTTCAAAACACACAAAATAGAAATACTAGAGGTTGGTGTTTTGCTTTTTTATTTTTTAAAAGAAAAGAATAGTTTAGCTATACCAGCCTTCCCCAAACTGGTGCCCTCCAGATATTGTTGGACTGCAATTCCCATAATTTCAGCCAGCATGGTGAATGGTCTAGACTGTTTAGACTTGCATTTTAAACTTGATGAGCATTTATGCTACTTTTGAGTATATAAAGACTGAGTTTCAGATACTTGGATAATAGGGTCAAATGAGAAATCTTTTGTATACAAAGATTTCTGTCCCACATAGTTCACTCTGGTATGTCCACTTTTCTGTTCCATGATGTTCCACTTGGCTTTCTGATGAATTCATTGCAGTGCTTGTATGTAGTCATCAGGCCTACAAACTTAGACATTTATCAGGTTTGTCAATGGTAATAATAGGAACTTTATATATGAACAAGTGTTGTGAGGGACTAATTGGGGATCATTTTTTATCTTGGTTTTTAGAGCTGTACATGTTGTGAGCTTCCTATCTGATAAGTACCGAATAGTATCTGGAGCAGATGATTACACATCAAAGGTTTGGGATGTTTCATCCTCATCAGAAATAGTATCCTACAAAGAGCATACAGATTACGTAAGATGTGGCTGTACTAGTAGACTGAATGCAGATCTTTTTGTAACAGGTGTGTAGTTCACGTCATACTTATTTGTGTCACATTGGCATCCTAAAGGATACTTTCTCTTGGCAGATACTGTGGTTTTACTATAAAAGATTCATTTTTAGTACTGTTCTTTGCTTTTCTACTCTGTACCTTTCTAATGATTTTTGTGATTTGTATTCAGGTAGAACCGATTTTCTGCTTAAGCTGAATTCTTTTTCTTGCTTCTTTCACTTTGTTTTTCTTCATTCTAAAAGTTATACTCATCTGATTGTAATTCATTACAGTTGATTGTAAAATAGCCTTCTCTAAAGTCAGCAGCCAAGACATTATGGGGTGATAGAATTGCTCCCTTTGTGACTTCTCTTATGTCCCGTAGACAATGTCTGGGGGGACATAGAATTTTTTGGTTTCCTAACTCTAAGCTTGTAGACAGGTCTCTGACCTCAGAGCCAGGGCACTATGCTCCCTGCCTCCTCCCCCTCGTAGCTGGTGTGGAGAGAATCGTGCCAGATAACTCTCCTTGCTCACAAAGCAGAGCATGAAGATGGGGAAAAGGAGGCGTTTCTGGAGGAGAGGAGACTGGGGCAGCTGTGTTATGCTGTTTCCTATGGCTACCTCAGCCTCCTTCCTCTCCTGAGGCACTGCTGCTAGATGGGTGAAATTGCCCATCTAGCAGAAATGCAGGGCGGGCTGGAGCGCGGCAGTGAAGATCACCTCTGTGCTGCTCCTGCTCCTCATAGGTTTCCCATCAGCCTCCGAGTTTGGGGACTGACGGGAATCACATTAGGATTGCACCCTAAATGGTTTCTCCAACTTAAAATGGTAAAATAAACTAAAACAAAATGCAAGCCTCACAGCTCTTTGTTATACTGAGTGGAATAATAAACATCTACAGGACCTTCTGAAGCAGATTTTGACAATGTGCTACAAGGGGAAGTGGAATTCTCCCCCCCCCCCCCCACCATTTCCACTGACAAACTATTCCATCAGTGGGATTTGTTACTTTTTACTGAGTAGTTTAAATTTGTTTTCGATTTGTCTCATAACTTCTGGAATCAAGCAGCATGCTTGAGTAAAGTGATGTGTGCATACAGAACAGTTACTTTCACTTTGTGATTTGGGATGGATAGGGGTTTGACTATTGATATTTTATCTAGTTCAATGGCTAATTTCATCAGTATTAGTTTCTCTTCTATACTCTGTTTTAGGTCTGAACAGATATGTTGCAGCTGCAGCATCATGTCATTCTTTCATCTGTGTTAAAGTGTCAAATTCTTCCTTTCTCTTGGATGCCTTTTAGGTTCATATGATCATACTGTGAAAGTCTTTGATACAAGGACAGAAAAAAGCGTCATGACAATAGAACATGGGCAGCCGGTTGAGAGTATTAATATCTTTCCTTCTGGAGGCCTTCTTGTGACTGCAGGTATTTCATCTAGTGGGTGGTTTTCTTCTCCCCGACCCCCATACTTGCAGCCATACAGCTAGTTTTTAAATTTAAATCTGCCAAGACACATTTTCTTTTCTTCTTTTAGCTGATTGGCACTGCAGACAATATTGGCAAAAGGGTATTGCCATAGGATCTGCACCATTCACAGCTGAAGGCCTGTGTTGCAGTTTCTAAGAGGCCTTCACAACTTGTGACCACCCAGGAAAAGGGCAGGCTGCCAGCTATGCATGGCAGCTCACTGGGGGCCTAAAAACCTGTTTTTTTCTGGGACTATAAAAATGGGGGTGGAGGAAGAAGAGGTCAAGCACCTGGTAAGGTGCAATGCATGTCTGGTGGACTGCAGCTGGCTAAATGGGTGTCAGGTTGTGCAGGACTTTCTCAAGGCAGGTGTCACTTAAGTTCATTCTATCCCACCCTGTTCTACAGATCAAATTGAAAGGGTTGTGTGCATTGGGAGCCATTCACCTGATGGAAGGCATCTATCAGCAGAGCAGGGAGGTGGGCAGTTGTTGGAGATCCTCACCCTCAATTCTGCTCTGGGGGTCTTCCAGCTCTCTGGAGCTGGGCGGGGTGGATTTCAGAAAGGAAGGGGAATTGCCCCAAATGGCTCCTCCCTGTTCCTTTGGCAGATGCATTCCGTCAGTGGATTGGCAACTATTGGATACAACACATTGTGTTCAAGTTGGAACATGGGTTCTGTGAATCAGAAATGCCTATCAAAGAATCTATTCTCAGTTGTGTGAATATCCTTTAGTAATTTTCTTGAACATCATCTTATGGGTTTGGGCTTCACAGTAGAGAATGATAACTCTTTATTGATTTTCAAGCAAAGTTATTCAAAGTATAGATTTGAACTTTTTTAAAAGGGGAAATTTTCCTATTAAAACTTCCTCCCGAAAAATCGTCAGTAATTCAAACATCAGAACTGCACATCAGAAATTAGGGATTATCATGTCACTTTTATGTCAGTTGATTCTGTAGGAGACTTCTTACCTCTTTCAAGTGTACTTAAACTCTGTTTTTAGTCTTAGTTTTCTGAATTTTTTTTGTTACCTTTTTTAAAAAGAAAAGGTTGCATTTTGTGTCTGTGTGTCTGTTCCCTCTATGTGCTTTCAAAGTAGGCCTTTGTGTTTAATGAAATCTGCATGGGTGACAAGATTTTTTTCCCTAGCTCAATAAGGTGTCATTCTTTCTTTGGGAAGGTTTTCTCATCTCTCCCACATTTATTGTAGCATTGCGTGACAATACCAGCAGGGCTTGGTAGCCTGATGCCTTTCAGATGTTTTGTACTACGACTTCAATAATCCTTGACCAGTGGCCTGGGGCTTATGGGATTTACGGTCTAAAACATCTGGAGGGCACCAGCATACCTACTAATATTGCACTACTCAGTTCTGGAATACTAAGCAAAGTGGAGGGGACTCACAACATCTTTCTGTCAAGACGTGTGTCTAAAAATCAGACATGCCTATTCCCCAGCTCAGTAACTAACCATGAAGGACACATGAGCTGCTTTCATTCACAAATTGCATGAAGGCGCCATCACATGATTACCACAGAGTAGATATGCACTACTGCCTGTGTCCAGGCTTCATCACTTTGGATGTCTGTGCCAACATGTGGATATCCAGGGGTGGGGCCAGAAGTGTGCCAGAGTTTGGGGCCAAAAGGGCAGCCCTCCCCCCGTGGCAACTGCATGATCCACCCTTCATGTGTGAAAATAAGTTATACTGATCGTGTCCACTGACTGACTATACCCCAGAACAACATCTATAGCTGTGTTTGAGTTTGCATCTGAAATGCCTCGCCTTGTGAAGAAATATATGTGTAAACAAAAAGTGCTTGTCCTTCCTCTTACAGGCGGTCGGTATGTGAAAGTGTGGGACATCCTTAAAGGAGGACAGTTGCTAGTGTCCTTGAGAAATCACCATAAGACCGTCACCTGTCTGTGTCTGAATAGCTCTGGTCAAAGATTGCTCTCTGGCTCACTAGACAGGTTTGTATTTTTGACCATTTAGCTTCCTGGCTTTTCTAGAGAGAGCTCCGTGTTGATGAGGAATTCTGTTCACGGAGCTGGGTGTATTCTGCTTGTGCTTTGCAACTATAAGTTTGGACACAGGGCTGCAGTTTAGCAGCATCCCAAGACTGTTGGTTTGCGTTCTGTCTTTTTGCGTTTTCCCAAAAGAAAACAGTTAGGCTTGCTACTGTGGGCAATTCCCAATGAATCTCAAAGAACAGAAGCTATAAAGATTTCTAGAGGTCAGAGGGTGGGACTTCAGTACCCTACATAGTCCCTTGCCTTTCCACTTGATTTGAGGAAATGGAATTAATTATGGAAATATATGCATCATATGCATGATTTTCAGAACAATCCTGCACATGCCTTCTCAGAAGTAAGTCCCATTGAGTTTAGTAGGATGTACCCCCAAGTAAGTGAGTGTAGGATTGCAGCCTTATGCACGATTCTTAGCATAGAGTTTGGGTTAACCTTGGTGGACAGTGGCTTGGATTATGACCTTACGTTCCACAAATGGAAAGGCTCCTTCCATTTGCAGAAGGCTTTTTGATTCAGTGGAGTATTTTTGTTGGCAGAATGGGGGAGGATGCAGGATGGGGTGAGGATACCCCCCCATCCTGAAAGCTGCTATGTCCCCCACCCCCAAAATGTGCTTTTAGCAGACTCCCAACTCCCGGGCCATGGACCGGTACCGGTCCGTGGCCTGTTAGGAACCAGGCCACATTCTCACCAGTGCAGGGTGCCCAGATCAGCCGTGGTTTCCAGGTCCTGGCCGGGAAAACTGGGGCAATCCGGGCATACTGGGGGGTGGCGGGGGCAAACCGGGGCTGTGGTGGGTCATGTGGTGGTGGAGGAGAGCAGCGGCGGTGGCGAGTGGCAGACCCGGTAGGTCCAGGCTGGGTTTTTTTGGGGGGGTGGCTTGGTGGTGGGGTTTGTTTCGGATGGGGGGGCGGGTTGTCCCCCCACCCGAAACAAACCCCACCACCAAGCTCACCCCCCAAAACCCAGCCCAAACCCCCAAAATAGTCTTCCACAAACAGGTCCCTGGTGCCAAAAAGGTTGGGGAACACTGCTATATAGGATTGGTGGATCCTCCGGAACAATGTGGAAGTAATACTAGGGACTTCAGGGGTTGGGTAATCAACAAATATTGTCCTTCCTATTATCTAGAATGGCCTGATTAGAACTCTGCTTATGGAATGCTCCAGCTGGCAGGAACAAACTCTGGATCCAAACCAATTTTTTCACCACAGAGCTCTGTTATTAAGCCAATTGGTCTGAAGATCTGTGTATCCCACTGCATTCTTGTTCATTGGCTAAATAGTAGAATTCTATGCAAAATGGAGATGCATTCTAATTCTCAATCATTTGGCCAGCAAATGTCCTGCAGTTTCTATTAAGCAGAGAACTGTTCGAGTCCAGCCCATCCATAAATATTTGCCGGGTCACTTGCATCATTTTAAAACTCCACACCAAAATCTTTCTTCTCGTGTAGTCCTGTTCTAATTTGGAAGATGTAGCTGCACTTCCCAAAAAACTATTTTAAGTTGGACAATGCAAGATTGCTTGCTGATAACTTTTAATCCATAACATATTTTAAAAGGGAAAACGTCTTTGCTAACTCTTTTGCAGTCTTTGGGTCTCCTTTATAGCACTTCTTACTTCCAAAACAAGAGACATCCTGTTAACAACCTGGTGCAAGTCAGTTTCTTGAAAATTACTTTACAGATCTCAACTAAGATCTCACTCTGTTGTTTTGTAGGCATGTGAAGGTTTACAGTACAACTTCCTACAAGGTTGTTCACAGCTTTAACTATGAAGCATCAATTCTCAGTCTTGCATTAGCAGTAAGTACTATAAACAAAGCTGCTGGTCATTTTGCTCACTGGATGTGTGGCATGTTTCATTCGTCTGGCTTGGCAGCTAGTTGCATAGTTGCCCCCAGTGTGTTTTCTCTAGATTGCCTCGCCAACGTTATTTCTGTTTGGGTGGTTACATCTGCCATAGCAAAATGTAGCTGCACCACACATAATGTATTGATGTCATGGGGCAGCGGTGAGGAACCTCAGGTCCAGGGTCCCAATCTGGTTCTCCTGGGGACCCAGATGGCCACAGCCCTTGTCCCCCAACCACCGATTATTTGTGCATTTTGCCCTATGCTAAAAGGTTGAAATGTCTCTTCTAAGGCCATAGGTTTGTGTGTCTGTTTGACCCTTTTGCCTTTGGCCCTTGCCCTGCCCACCACTGGAATGCAGCCCCTAAATGCTTCTCTAAAATTGTATTTGCCCCTCAGGCTGAAAGAGGTTCTCCACCCCTAAGGGCCAGGCTTTGAAGGAGGGTTGGGGAACCGTCTACAGTCTGAGGGCTAAATTGCAAAATGGGAAAGGACTGGAGGTGGGGACAAAATTCCATCTGTGGGTGCGGCTGAAGATGGAGTGGGTGGGGGGGGAAATGTAATTGCTGCCGTTTATAGCCAATTCAGAAGTAAGCAAGACTGAATCTCTCAGCAGCACTTTCAAATAGTGTCCCAAATATCAAGCCTCTGCATACCTACTCACATGTAATCAGGTCTCCTGCCTGAAAAATGTACATGTGCAGCTGCCTGATTCTTTGCAGGATATGTAACGGTTAATTGCCTTTGAATCCCCAATCAGGGATAACAGCAAAAGAAGCTTACAGGTTGAGTGGGGAGTCCCAGGGGCTGCACCTGGTCAGGTGGTGGAGGTTCCTGGTCCCTGCTTTAAAGTCTCTTAATCATGAGCTACTTTAAATAGCTTGGTGCTTGCAACACAGGTATGAAAGGAGCAAGTGGGTGGTTTTTTTAAAAAGGGCTCTATTAAGAACATGTTGTCTCATGTATTCTTTAATTGGGTTCTTTTTTTTTTTGGCATCGGAGGGCCAAATGATTACAATGGCGTTGACTGCATTTTAGAGGTTGATAGCCAAAGTCACCTTGGGTCATTTTAATTGTAAATAGGTGTGTGAATCCTTGAGCTTAGCAAGCTAAAGGCTGTTAACTTTGATGCTGAACATCTAATTCTCTCATGCGTTGGACAGCATGATCCTAGTAAGCCCTGTTGAACACAATAGGACTGCCAAATAAACATGCATAAGATTGCACTATTAAGCTTGAAAAACCGGTTGGGCTTAACTTTACTAGGCCAGGTAACTTGGGGCAGGCTATAATTTTTTCCCGTTTGGGATTGTTTAGGATCCAAGTCATTTCATGGGTGTCCTCTGCTCAAAAGTGACCGTTCGAAGCACATTTTCTCCGTGCTGCACTTCAAAACTAAAAAGGCATTTTTGGAAATAGATCTCTGAGCGAGAGTTCTCAATTAAGCACACCTGTTCCTTCTCCCTTTTAGCCTGAAGATGAAACCCTGGTTGTAGGCATGACAAATGGAATTCTGAATGTGAAACATCGGAAGCACGAAAGAGAAAAAGCACCTTTACACAGGAGGAGGAGGCCTGCGTATAGGACCTTTGTGAAAGGAAGGAACTACATGCCAAAGCAGGTATGGAGGGAAGGATGCACTGAGCAGGTCCTATTTTCTGCTAGCAAATGGCCATGTTTTATATTTGAGTAATAAGGATTTAAGGGGAAATTAGTTGGGCAGCAACTTCTAATTGATCAGTTAGAGCAGCCTGACTGTGTTGCCTGGGGATAATGGGAGTTGCAGGCAAACACACCTGGTGGGCACGGGGTGGCTGAAGGCTGAGTGAATCATCAATTAAAAATGCTTGAACAATTAAAAAGGTGTGCCTGGTTAACAGGCTAGCAGAATTTAAAATATTTACAAAAGCCTTGCATGCAAGCCTCCATCCCTCTTCCTTTCTCTCACAGAAAGAAATGCCTTTTCCAAGATGGTGTTTGTTGCTACACTCACGTGCAACATCCGAAAATGAGGCAAATATGTTTTTCCTCCCCAACTATTGAACGTAAGAGCATAAGAAGAGCTGGGCCAAGTCAGACCAAAGGCCTTGTTCCTACACTGGCCAATCAGATACCTACAACCAGGACATGAGTGCAACTGTACCCTCCTGCCCATGTTCCCCAGCAACTGGTATTCAGAGGCATGTTGCCTCTAATCCTGGAATTAGCATGTAGCCATCGTGACTAGTAGCCATTTCTTCCATGAAGTTGTCTAACCCCTTTTTTAAAGCCATCAACGTTGGTGGCCATCACTACATCTTGTAGTGAATTCCATAGTTTAACTATGTGCTATGTGAAGAAGTGTTTCCTTTTACCTGTTCTGAATCTCCCACAATATAGCTTCATGGGATGATCCAAGGTTTTAGTACTATGGGAAAAGTGGTACTTTCCCCTGTGTACTTCCTCCACACCATGCATAATTTTATACACCTCAATCATGTTCCCTTAGTCAGCTTTTTTTTCTAAGTTAAATCCCCCAAAATGTTGTAACCTATCCTCATAGGGGAGTTTTACACTTTATCGTTTTGGTTGCACCTTTTCTGCACCTCTTCCAGCTCTACAATATTCTTTTTGAAGTGTAGTGAGCAGAACTCAATACAGTATTCCAAGAGGGGTCACACCAGAAATTTGTATAAAGGTGTTAGGATAGTGGCACTTTCCTTTGATTCCTTTCCTAATGATTCCCAACGTGGAATTTGCCTCATTCACAGCTGTCACACCACGGATCAACAGTTTCATCCAGCTGCTCACATAACTCTATTATTGTTTTATTCATATGCAAATGTAATCTGTTGAAAGCCATATGATGAATTGATTTGCGGTTCAATCCTAAACATATGTTTTCAGAATAAAGCCCATCAAGTTTGGCAGTACTTCCAGTGCAATCCTAGGCATGTCTACTCAAAAGAAAGTCTCATGGAGTTAATTGGGACTTAGTCCCATATAAATGTGAATAGGCCTTCAACCTTATTTCCTTGTTAAACAGCTTAAAATTACAGCCTAAGATTTCTTTAATCAAGGGCTAGCTTCTAGCAATAAACTACTTTTTTTCTTTGTGTAGTATCAGGTGGATGGAGATCCTTGACATGAACAGCATATATCTGGCTATAGACTTCTATTGTAGCTTTTACCATGGACAGTCTCTCTCCCCCCATTCCCATTTTTTTAAAGGAGGATTTCTTTGTCAGTAAGCCTGTAAGAAATTATCTGAAGAAATATGACAAGCTCTTGAGAAGTTTTGAGGTTTCCAAGGCACTGGATGCAGTACTTCAGGTAAGGTGCTCATCTTCTGGTTTATATTATTCTGCCGAACTATAAAACTCTCAGTGAATCTGCCACAATCTGACCCATAACATGGGTGTTCTATTTTCATCTTGTGCAGTGCAGCTGTTTCTACTAATAGTGGGAAATACTATTAAAAATCTATGAAAACATTGTTGGGGGAAATGTCCGTCCCCATCCTGTGAGTTCTAAGGGCTTATAGGTTATATTGGCAGCTAGGGGTGTGCTCTCTGCAGTGAAAATCGGGGGGTCCGACAGACCTCCAAACTCACATTGCAGTTAGAAGATCGTTCAGAACCCCGAAAAGATCCATATCTGAAAGTGTTTTAGGTGGCATGAGGGCTTGTTTCATGTTGATGATGGACAACTAACTGAACACTTCCATATTGGGAAGATGCTGAGGGGTGAGGGAGGGGTAGCTTTGAGGTTGACATCTGTGGCTAACGAATAGCCACAGTCTCTTCCCTGTCCCCCCTCCAATCACATTGCTTAGAGGAAGGGATTGCAAATGATAAAACAGAAAGAGCCCATAGCGCTCTTTCACAATGTGACTGAGGATGACTGAACATCACAGAAATGGGTAAGCTCCATCAGCTTTCCCTAGCACTTTCCTATCTGGGTGCATTTTGAAGCCCATGCCCCAGTGGTCCAGCATGGACTGCCTATGGGTAGGTGGGGGGAGCCTTGCCCACAGAATTTCCACTGCTGCTGCTGCCAGCCTGAGTCTGATCGCTGGCTTGAAGGGGATGCAGCTGCTTAAGATCTTGCATACCTGGGATCCTCTGCCACCAAAGAAAAATGATCCCAGGCACTAGACTTGTGTTTTGCAGGAGAGGTGCGGGCAGAGCCTCAAAACCACCCACACCCAACTTCTTCTCCTGCACTTCACAGAAGGACCAGCAGCAGCAGTGAAAAGGGTGCGCCTAATTTTGGGTGGGGAACTAGAAGAAACACCTCTCCCAACACGGCCAGAGCCGGCTTTCTTTGCTGGGTTTTCTTTTCTCTCTGTCTGTCTGTCTGCTTTTATTGGCTTCTTGTAGTACCACCCCACGTTCCCCTGTGTGTGTGTGTGTGTGTGTGTGTGTGTGTGTGTTCTTGTTTCTCACATGGAAATAGGGGACTTCAATTTTTGTAGGAGGTTCCTAGTTTCTGAAAGTTCTGCAGCCTCTCTTGAGAGAAGATGAAGTCCATCTGAAGTGTGTGTGTCTGTGTATGGGAGAGGGAATGGTTAGGTTTTTAAAAATAAAAAATCCCTAAAAATCAAGGGATGAAGGGAACAGCTTCAAACTTGGCATGCCTAAAGCCCTACTTAAGAACTACCAGGGTGCCAAGTTTCATGTTTTTATCTTTAAAAATGACAGAGATGTAAGCATTTTTGTTAATTTATGCTCCAAAAATGGAGCGGTTTTACCCGATGGTGTGGGAAGATGGACCTGTTCTGAAAACCGGAGTGGAGAATCGCCTCATTGGAGCTGCGTCCTGAATTTCGGGGAGGAACAGACCCACTCTGCACACCTCTATTGACAGCTGCCTTATCTTTATGTTTTTCAGATAATTTCTATCCTGCTTTTCAGTTTAATCATCCCAAAGCGATTTACAAGACTGCCGAGTTATACTGAATCAGACCAATGGTCTTGTCTAGCTCAGTATTGCCTACACCAGCCTGCCCCACCCTGGTGCCCTCCAGGTGTGCTGAACTTCAACTCCACCCATTCACAGCCAGCATAGCCAATGGCAGTCCAACACATCCAGAAGGCACCAGGTGGGACAGGCTGGTCTGCACTGAGTGGCAGGGTTTTTCTAGGGTTTCAGACGTGAGTCTTTCCCAACCCTACCTGCACGTGCCAGCGATTGAACCTGGAATCTTTTCCTTGCAAAGCATGGGCCCTACCAGTGAGCTGCAGCCCATCTATAATTGTGCTGTTTCATACCTGCATATGTGTATTTTAAAGAATAATGGAGCTAAAAGTACACTTTACATGTGACAAGCCATGCTTCTGTTTTATAGAGTAAACTGTTCTTCCCAGATTCAGCTCAGATCTACATAATCTGCCGCCGCCCTTGGTTTGGAGGCAGTTAGCAGAAGAACAACTTATTTTGGTTGGGAGTAGAGGTCAAAGTTATAACTCAGCCTTCCTCAACCTGACGCCTTCCAGATGGTCCCTTCAACCCCAGCCTTCATGGCAAATGGTCAGGAATGCTGGGAGTCATGGTCCAGAATATCTGGAGGGCACCAGGATGGGGAAGGCTGTTAGAGGGTGCTTCACTTGACAACCCCTGAGCAGTTTATTAGGTTAAGACCTCAAAAGACTGAATGGCCCAGGAACTGGGAACTAAGAGCACAATGAGCTACCCCATGAATGGTTGCTAGATTCTAAATGATCACCTTCTTTGTGGATCAGGAGGAAGTTTTAATTACTTAAATGCCTGTGCTCATCTTGCTGCAAAGTGTGCTACTGGATGCTTTGTGCCTCTAGGCTCCTGTACGGAAGAACCCACCCGAAGTTACAGTTGCTGTCATGCAGGAATTAAACCGCAGAGGAACATTGAAAAATGCACTTGCAGGGCGAGATGAAAAACAGCTCAGCATCCTCCTTTCTTTCTTGATAAGGTAATCGCCAGGGCTGTGTACTCTGGGCCCCAAAGGTTGTGGTATGAATCTGAAGAAATTGCACCAGACCATCTGCCTTTAAAATCAAGGTTTTTCAAAAAGAGTTTGGAACCTTTTTGAGAAGTCCTGTGATGTCAGAGGGGAACAGAGAAAGGCCAGGCTGTGAAAGTTGTGGTTTGGTGGTGATAAGAATTGGTGGAAGTACTACTTCTGCTTACATGTCTGTAGGAGAAGCTTACATGCTGCCAGTTCATTGGCCAGTTCAGATTGACACACGAAATTCAGCTCCCTTCCTTTTGCTTCTTAGCTCTCCGTGCAAGGTGATAATTCTGCAGTGACAGCCACAATGGGCAGAATTCTCCTGCCAGGAACTAGATTCTAGACCAAGGATGGGGAACCTCCAACCTGCAACCCCATCCATCCCTCACCCCCTGGAGGCTAGCAAGGAGAGGAATCCATACTATATCAGTAATAATATTTATTTATTTATTTATTTATTTATTTATTTATTACATTTGTATACCGCCCCATAGCCGAAGCTCTCTGGGCGGTTTACATAGGATTAAAAACAATTAAAAACAATATACAAAAATTTAAACAGCAAAAACATACAACATACACACAATCTGTACATTTAAAAACCACTTCAACACTTCAAAAATGTACAAAAACAAAACAAACCCAGGCTCCTCAGATATTGCCAAATGCCTGAGAGAAGAGGAAAGTCTTGACCTGGCGCCGAAAAGATAACAATGTTGGCGCCAGGCGGGCCTCGTCGGGGAGATCGTTCCACAATTGGGGAGCCACCACAGAGAAGGCCCTCTCTCTTGTTGCCGACCTCCGAGCTTCCCTCGGAGGAGGCACTCAGAGGAGGGCCTTAGATGTTGAACGTAGTGTTCGGGTAGGTTCATGTCGGGAAAGGCGTTCCATCAGGTATTGTGGTCCCAAGCCGTGTAAGGCTTTATAGGTTAAAACCAGCACCTTGAACCGGGCTCGGAAACATACAGGCAGCCAATGCAAGCGGGCCAGAGTAGGTCTTATATGTTCGAACCTACTGGTTCCAGTTATCAATCTGGCCGCTGCATTTTGCACAAGCTGCAGCTTCTGAACCACCTTCGAAGTCAGCCCCACGTAGAGTGCATTGCAGTAATCTAACTTGGAGGTTACCAGAGCATGGACAACTGAAGCCAGGTTATCCCTGTCCAGATAGGAACGTAGCTGGGCCACCAACCAAAGTTAGTAGGCACTCCGTGCCACTGAGGCCACCTGCGCCTCAAGTGACAGAGATGGTTCTAGGAGAACCCCCTAGCTACAAACCCGCTCCTTCAAGGGGAGTGCAACCCCATCCAGAACAGGTTGAACATCCTCCATCCGGTCAGCGGAACCACCCACTAACAGCGTCTTGTCTGGATTGAGTTTCAATTTATTAGCCCTCATCCATTCCATTGTCGCAGCCAGGCACTGGTTCAGCACATCCACAGCCTCACCTGATGAAGATTAAAAGGAGAAATAGAGCTGCGTGTCATCAGCATACTGATGACAACGCACTCCAAAACTCCGGATGACTGCACTCAACGGTTTCATGTAGATGTTGAACAGCATGGGGGACAAAACTGACCCCTGCGGAACCCCATACTGGAGAATCCACGGGGCCGAGCAATGTTCCCCAAGCACCACCTTTTGGAGCCGACCCCCCAAGTGCCTCCCACTCCCAACTCAGCCAGTCGTCCCAGAAGGATACCATGGTCGATGGTATCGAAAGCCGCTGAGAGATCAAGGAGAATCAACAGAGTCACACTCCCCCTGTCTTTCTCCCGACCTAGGTCATCATACAGGGTGACCAAGGCTGTTTCCATACCAAAACCAAGCCTGAAACCGGACTGAAATGGATCCAGATAATCAGTCTCATCCAAGAGTGCCTGGAGTTGGCTCGCAACCACCCGCTCCAGGACCTTGCCCAGGAATGGAACATTTGCTACTGGCCTGTAGTTATTAAGATTTTCAGGGTCCAGGGAAGATTTCTTTAGGAGTGGTCTCACTGCCGCCTCTTTCAGGAGGCCTGGGACCACTCCCTTTTGCAAAGAGGCATTAATCACTTCCCTGGCCCAGCCAGTTGTTCCATCCCTGCTAGCTTTTATTAGCCAAGAGGGGCAAGGATCCAATATGGAAGTGGTTGCACGAACCTGTCCAAGCACCTTGTCACCATCCTCGAGCTGCACCAACTGAAACTTATCCAAGAAAACAGGACAAGCCTGTGCTCTGGATACCTCACTAGATTCACCTGCTATAACACTGGAGTCTAAGTCCTGACGGATGCCAGAGATTTTATTCTGGAAGTGCCCAGCAAATTTATTACAGCGGGCCTCAGATGGTTCTACCATAATGGCACGGACGCAGCGATTCCCCTTAGCGTGCCATTCGCTGTTCCAGTTGGGAGGGGCTTCACCTGCCTTGCATCCTCCCCAGTGGGGGAAGAGGCAGGCCAGGCCTCCCTGGCCAAGGCACTGGGTAGAGGAGTGCTGAACCCCACTCCAGATGCCCTGCCCCCTCACATCTGACCCATGGAGGGGTTGGTAGGAGGTAATTCCGACCCCAAAGAAGTTCCCCATCCCTGCTCCAGTCCTAACAACTTTGATGGCCTTTGGGCTGCTTATCTCTCCAAATTTCTTTTGCCTGCCTGCTGGACTTTCTTCCTGCCAATGGTATTCAGCTCTAGCTCTATTTTCCAGCTTTGCTTCAGTCCTTCTTTCTTCAACTCAGCGTATCCAGCAGTCCCCATGCGTTGGTCTAGGGTTATCCGGGGGTTGCTTAACCCTCAGATAACCTGCAACACCTGAGTTTGCACAATATCCCCTCCCCCCCCACTGCAGCATGCTCTTGCTATGGCTTGCATAATCAAAATGGCAGCTGGCACACATCTCGGAGCCCTGTGGGTGAATTAACCCACTGTGGTTTATCGTGACATGCAAACTGGTAATTGTTTCCTGTTGTTCAGGAAACAATTGTTGTTGTTCAGGAAACAATGTTGTATTGTTCTCTTGTTTTTTTAAAATTTTTAACTGTTATGATTTTTATGTTTATATTGTTGTTCCCCGCCTCGATCCGGAGGGAGAGGCGGGTTACAAATAAATATTATTATTATTATTATTATTATTATTATTATTATTGTACTTCAGCTGCTCATGTCTCCTGACCAGCTTTTCTAGCACTCCTCCCCTCCCCGTTCCTTCCATAGCACACACCCTATCCTGACCTTAGCTGCTGTGGAGACCCTCAAAGCACCCTCCAATTAGTCCAGTCATGCTTCCAATCCCTGACTTCCCTGCTCTTTTCATTCTCCAGTTTTATTCTGCGGACATGTTTTTCGATTCATGTCTCAGTCTGTTGTTCTTCTTGGCACCTTTGGTTCATCCTTGTTGCCTGGAGCTCCCTGTCCGTGAGCTTCTCTGCATCCTGAGCCCTTTCCCAAAGCTTCAGTCTGCCCTGTGTGAGGTTTTAATCCAAACCAAGCTGACACTTCCCCTTTCCTTACAGGAATCTGCAGTAAGTGCAGTACAATGTAGATATTGATCCAAACTTGCTCACCTCTTAGGTTGCGTTCCTGTCTTTTCAATGTAAGCACTGATTTTTTTCCTGTTGCAAGAGAGGGAGTGGGAAGGAGTGAGAACAGCCAAGGCCATTCTTTCCCCCTTCACTGACTTGTTCGTTCTGTGCACTGTCCTCCACATGTATAGGTAGTGGATCTTGGCATCAGTTCTTATTCTTAAGAAGCCTGCATGCTTGCTGACTTCTTGAAAAAGAAACTCTTTGCTTAAAAGTTGTGGCTCTCTTCTCCTTTTTCCATTTCATATATCCGCTCCAGTTTCAAGATTCTCTGCTTTCAAATTGCTTAGAGTGGTTGCAACTCCTCCATATATTTGATCTGAATATAGACATGAGTGCAGTATAGTCTTAATTCTTCTAAATACCTGGTTTGTAGTATGTCCCGTCATGTCCTGAATGCAGAGTTAAATATGATAACTCTTCATTTTTTCCTCTTCATGGAAATGAGGAGGGGAAAAAAAGCATTTTGTTTACTAAGTTGGAAAATGTTAGTTTGCTTTTTGTAGCCAGTATTTTCTCTCTCTTTCTCACTTGCATCACTCTAATTTCCTTGGCTTTTTTCTTCATGTGGTGGAGATCTGAGTCTACAGTGTCATCCTCCTCCTGTAAGTCATAAAAGTGAAAATTTCTGGACTTGAGTATGACAGCTAACAGGCGATTAACTTAATTTGCAGGCATGTAACTGACACAAGATTTGCTCCTGTGCTGATAAATGTTGCGGAAATTATTATAGGTAAGTACTAAGATCCAACAGCAGTAATAAAAATTGAACCCACTCGTTTATGTTTGTGCTGCTCATAAAGAAGGATGGAATCCAAAACTTTTAAAACAGAACATTCCTAGTTGCATTAGCTGTTTTTTGGTATGGCCTATGGCCTTCACGTTGCATACAGTTTGAGACATTCCAAGGCTTGCTACCCAACCTAACATAGCCAGTCCATTCGAAGGGGATGGTCTGAAGAGTACGGATAATGCCACAAGCTGCGGTTCATCTAAAATGGAAGCAGAAGCTTCCAAACTCCTTGGCCCCCTCCACAAGGATGCGCTTTTGCGCCCGGTTCCGCGATTATGCGCATTATCGCGGAGGCGCTTTTACTCCTAATCCCTCTGCACCGGAGGCAGCGAGAGGCGGCGAAGCGCATTAATTCATGTCCAAAAAGCGCTTTACAAGCAGTTAATGCGCGTAATCGCTTGTTCACACCGCGAAAATGCGCTTTAACGGCCGGAGCAAAATAAAAGTCGCTATTTAACGCGCGTTCGAAAATGCGCATTATCGGGGAGATAACGCGCCTGTACGCCCGTTTTGCGCTCCGTGCTTGTGGAGGTAAATTTTTTAATGAGCCTTCAAGGCTCATTAAACGTCTCGTGTGGAGGAGGCCCTTGTGGCTGTGCCATTAAGGGTGGAGGCGTGCAATCTGAGGGTCACTGTGGCTCATCCTCATAACACTATGGTTTAGTATTTCATCCATACCAGCCCAGTATCTTGTTAACCTTGCAATAATCCTGTAGGTTGGTTAATTGTTACCTTGCAGATTGGAGGGGAGGGGCAATGAGCCTAAGGGTGTAGCTTCCCTGAGGCCGCCAAATGAGTTCATGGCAGAGGGGACATTTGAAGCAGAGGCTTCCTGATCCATAGTCACCTAACAGTAGATGCTGGCCTACAAAACATCATGCGCTTTCAATTCAAAGAATTCAGTTAGTCTTTAAGAGCATGATTCTAACCCCCATATCCATGGGGTGGGGATGGTTTAGGATGGTGCAGAGGTGCCCCCTCCACTTGCCAAGGAAGAGGAGCTCTTCTATTGGGGCGAGGAGATCCACCCCGCAGGCTGCAGTTACACCGGTAAAAGGTCCACAGGCATAATCTACTTGCCTGCCCTAGGCCTCCAAACAGGTCCTTTTGGATGTGTAGCAGGGTGGTTTTGTATTCAAAGCACCTCTATTCCTTCCTCAGGTTGATGTAGGTATTTTTCCTCCCATTGATTTGAATGGGAGAGGGGGAAGGGAATTTCCTGGAGAAAAGCTGGTGAAAACCCATCCCCCGATGTCCTACCCTGGCCATTTGTGTGTGTCCAGATGCTGCAGTCCTGCAGCAGATCTCCCATTCATGCCCCACGTAAGCTTGCTCTGTAAAATATGCAATTTGAAACTGATTGTATGGTTGTATGTTAAACTCCATTAAGTGCAGAAGTTCTATTAACTTGCATCTTTTCCTTGCCAGATATCTACATGCCTGTGATTGGACAATCCTCAGTTATTGATAAGCAATTTCTGAAACTTCAAAACCTCATAGAAAAAGAGATTGATTACCAAGAGGAATTGCTAGAAGTCTTGGGGATGATGGATGCACTGTTTGCTACTATGGCAAGAAAAAAGTCTACTGCTCTGGATGAGAACAAAAGTGATGGTTTATAGAAAGCACTGGAGCAATTTCCAGTATTGTGCAATTTCACCAGAGAATTCACTTCATTTGACTCTTTTCACCAAATGTGTTGACACATCTGTTTTCAAAAGTATTGCTTTGAAACAGGAAAAAAATCCTACTGGTGACTTAAGAGCAAAGACCCCTCCGGGAAACGTATTTCCATCAGAGTTTTTTTTATTATTAAAAAGCTATTTAACTGTTAAAAATAATTCTTCCACTATTGTATAAAGTTGGACTTTATTTATACAAATCCGCTGAGCTCTCAGTTTTTATGGTCACATAAAGATAATTCAAGTTGCTTCATCTTTTTCTCCCCTTTTTCTTGAAGAGCCATTTATTTGCTACTCAGACAGAAATAAATTTGGCACAATTTCAACAAAACATGATCACATTGATTTCTATTTCAGATCTCTCATATTTATTTACTTACAGCATTTATATACTGTTCCACATCTGAACAGATTCCAGACCAGTGAACAATAAAAGATAAAATGATTAAAAGTAAAAGAAATAAAATTCCATATTAAAGATGGTTTTAAAAACAGTACGGATGAAAACTGTTGCTGGAATAAAGATGTTTTCAGGAGGTACTGGGAAAAAATAGAGTGTTGGCTCCTGCCTGACCTCCAGAAGCAAGGCATTTCACCACACTGAATGCTCTTCTCTGGGTGGATTCTCATATGTAACCATTTGTGGTAAGGGGCCTGCTTTCATATGAAAGAACAGGCTGTGTGGTAATTTGTTTTACTTTGAACTTTTCAACAAAATCCTTGCTGTACAAACAAGATTTAGTTTTCATGTTTAATGGCATCTAATGATGCTTATGCTGAATATAATTCTTTCTTGAAAGTAACTTTAAATCCCAAGGCAAAGCATTTAACATCAACATGGACTTGGGTGACATTTTTTCTTATCCCAGCTGATGAAAATAAACGTTGAGAGATTTGGCTAAACACATAGTTGGCTGATGTGTTTCTCCTGCTGCCCCCCATCACATGGTACGAATAGAAACAGTGTGTCAGCCAAAGACCATGATTATTCAGGAATCTCTAATCCAAATGACAAGTCAGTCTTGTACAATGTTGTCAGGATTGCCCAATGGCTGATTCATGTGTTTCTCATTGCCAAGTAAGTGAGAAGTTTAAACTTGGACTGTACTGTGATATTGTGCTTCAGGTTGGCGAGTTGGGGAGGGGCAGGAAGAGTGTATGTCCCTTAAAAGTTGGAAAGATGGTTAAAACTAGACTTATGGTGTACAATAGTGGCTTGAGCAAGGTGTTAGTCAATATGCTCTGCATGTATAAGGATCTTCAGTATATAAAAGGCATGTTTGCTTTTAATACTATATAATGTATAAATATAGAACCATTGGCTAAAAGGAATGAGTACCTAGGTACCATACTAGGTAGGAGCTTCTTTGTTTTGCTAAGTTTTAAGTGCTAGTAGCTCTTGTGCTCCCATCTATGTAACACCAGCTTAGTTAAAACAGTTACTTCAGTTTATCAAACCATGAATAAGCCTATCTCCTGTATTTTTTGCTGTAACTCTCTTCTTTCAGTGCAGAGGGAGAAGAAATGCGGACTCTATTCCTGAGCTGTTTGTTTATGTGAATGTTACCAGAGTAGGTTCCATTCTGCCCCTTTGCATGATGTTATTGTTCGTTACAGAGGGAGTTACTGATATTTCTCTAGAAAACAGGAAAGAGGAGGACTTGAAGTGACTTGGCTGAACACAGTCCTCGTTACTCCTGTTCAGAAAGTGGTTGTAAGAAAAGCAGATGTAAGTCATGCCCTCCTGAATAGCACTTTCCTGAATGCCTCTTGCTTGTCTGTCTTTTTCATATGACTGAGCACCCACACCATCCCATTCATCTCTTATTTAGCAAGTACAAAATCGGCATGTTTCTGTACTGCTGACCTTGATTCCATTTTGAGCATCTTCCTCTAAGCAGACATCTAAAGTAGCTACTACATCTTTAGAGAACATGTACATTTGCACTTAACATCCTGCTCATGATTTAGGCCAGTCTGGACTTGTTTGAGATTGGATCAAATTTTCCCTCCCCTCCTGCCGCTCCCCTGTGCCCCTCCAAATCTGCTCCAGAGGGTTGGAAGATCCTTCAGAGCAGATTTGGGCAGAAGAGGGGGAAAGGAAACTAACATTGGATTTAGCCCATGGGTAAGATGCTATAGATGTTTAAGGAGGGGGACTTAAAGTTAAGGTCATTGGAAGCAAAGGTGAACATGCAGGATTCTAATACAGAGTAGAAATGCAGGATTTCTTGTTTTATCCCCCGTAAGAAGCTCAAATGGCAGCGCTTTGATTTATTGTTAACTAGTTTTGAAATCCATCACTGTCTTTAGGCAGATTCACATTTACCTGCAGTAGCATGGGCAACCTTTCCTGCTGGCTTGTTTTGGGAAGGTGTGTGAAGGAATAAACAGTCTGGCTGGGTGAGGTTTCTTCCCCTGTGAATTGACCTCCTAGTCCGATAACTTTCACATGGGAGAGAACTAGGGAAATTTGCCCAGACCATGCTACTTTCTTAACACCCACATTCCCAGAGTGGTAGTGGGCAATTGCAGGGCAGTAGCTCCCATGCTATTGTGGGTAAATTTAAATTTGCCCTTAGTTTCCTGATTCTGATATCTTATTCTTGTTTATGTGGATGACTTCAGTTTTGAAGATAAAAAATTTAGGCAGGTAAACCTGTAACACTGCTATAATTACTTTGAAGCCTCATCACAACTGTTGACCTATGGTTATTTTTACATTTTTTAAAAAAGAGCTCCCAACACATTTATGCCCATGTGGACTCCTAGGAGGTAAAGCTTTTAATAAATGGATAGAAGAAATTTGGAACCTTACAGCTTCCTTGTAAAACTATGCAGTGACTGGCATCTGCTGAGATTTTTCCTTTCTACACGCATAATGGCTGTATAGGAGTTCTGTTCTTTCCTATTGTCTGGCCATGTGAGGGGTATTTTTTTTCTCCCATCAATTTTAAGTATGGACCTTTTTAAAAAGTACCACTGGTAGAGTTGTTAAGTCACAACTTTGAGAACACGAACATCTAATTTGGCTCTCAACAATGAAAGTTCATGCTGAGGGAACTTGAACCTTGGTTGCCATCCTTGCTCATGCTGAAGTCTGAGTGTAGACATTTATAGACTCACAAACCTCTGCAGTAATAGAATAAGTATGAAACCTTGTCTTCTGGTGCCAGTAACTTGATATGGTTAACACATACCTAATTCCCTGTTTCAAGGTGAGTCAGTCCTATCTCCATGTAATGTTGTAGCCTCCAGAGAAGTCTCTAGTACCGGGTGTCCTGACATAGTCTTTTCATAGAGGACCTTTAGTTTGTTCTTAAATAATTTGCAAATAAAATAACCTTGCGCTAAAGCATCTGAAGAAAGGTCAGGTGAGTGGATTAGTTAGAGGTGATATATTTTCCTATCTTCTCTCTGCCCTCTCCCCCATTGCACAGTGACACAGACATAATCATGAAATACAACCCAAGCAGTTTCAGTGAAAGATAAGAAATGCAAGATCCTCTAGGGTCACTGGGAAAGCCTGTACAGTATACAGTCCGCCAGCTTGCAGTACTCTCATCAGGACCAGCTGTTCCAGTGCTATGGCTGAAGAACAGTCACAAACTACATCCTCTTTTAAGACTTAGCTGGAAGTTTTCCTGCACTGAAACGTGTTTGTAGAAGCTATGTTTATTTTACGCAACACCTTTGGGGGGGGGGGGGGTAGGACTGAAAGCACTAATCAGTTTCATGCTTAGGTGAATCAACTGATGCTTTTGTTGCTTTCTCAGGAGGGAGCAATTTTGATGGGTGGGGAGAGAATTAATAGCACTAACACAAACAGGCTGCTTTGGTTCCCATGTGCTTCTATAAGAAGAATGGAAAGAAAATGTTATTTCCTAACAGTATGTAGGAGTCTGCTAAATTGTAAATTATCTCTTCCTTTAATACCTGAAAAGATACCTATTGTTTAGATCTGGCAATACACAGATTTATTTAAATGTAATTTACTAATTTCTCTGTCAAAACGCAGGCAACCAATTTACATTTTTAACTGATCAATAGGCTTCACTTTATGAACAACCCATCTCCAACACTGTCATTGCAAAACACATGAAATCTGTCTGTAGGTTGTCATGTCCGGTGAGTACATATTTATCTGTTCCACTGCCTGTAAATGTATTAGGAAAGCCCTGAGCAAACTTGCCTTTTAACAGAGAAATTAGGATATATATCTTCTACTTGCAATGTTAGGGCCTGAAACAGGACACTCCAGGGGTGGGTTGATGGCAGCTTCAGATCCACTGGATTCAAAATCCCTCTGTCCTCCTGAGAGGTCCCACAGTTAGGCTCCTCAACTGCACCAGCCTATTAGCATTGTCTACATTTAATTTCCTTCTGATCTGACTGTTTACAATATCCCACCTATTCCCCACACATGGTGTGTGTGTAAGTCTTGATAACATTCCATGCATCTGATAGAGTGCACTATAGTCCATGAAAGCTTATGCCAGAATAAGTGTGTTGGTCTTTAAGGTGCCACATGACTCTTTGTTTTATGTGCTGTATGTGTGTGTGTTATATAACTTCCAATTTACATGAAATGACCTATCTCATGAAGTGGACTTTAATCCACAGAACCTTATGTTTAAGTGGTACCACAAGATGTTAGGGGGACTTTTTTTTTCTTCAACACATTAACACAGACACCCCTCTGGAAGTTTATTTCTGTTACAGTCTCCTCTCTGATTAAAGAGGTTTGAATTTTTGGTCACGCTTTAAAAGGTTTGCTGCCTCTGACCGGGAAGGCAGCATATAGCCATCAATGACTAGTAGCCATTGATAGCCTTATCCATGAATTTCTCTAATTCCCTTCAAAAAACCCTCCATCTTGGCAAACATTACAATTTGTGGCAGCAAATTCCATGGTCTAACTGCACTGGGTGAAGAAGTTCTTCCTTTCATCGCAGTCTCACACCATTTGTTAGATGGCCCAACATTCTAGTATTATATAGGAGAGGGACAAAAACATCTCCCTATCCTCTTTTTCCACACTATGCATGGCCCTTTACTTGCCTTTCCCCCCCTAAACTCAATCCCCTAAAATATTGTAACCTTTCCTCCTAGAGGAATTGATCATTTTTGGTTGCAGCTTTCTGCAACTTTTCCAGCTCTGCAGTATCCTTTTTGAAGTGCAGTGATCTGTGCGCAGTATTCCAAGTGGGGTCCATAGGTGTGTGCAATGGTTGTGCCTGGTGTGCCCAGGCACACTTTAATGTCTCAAGCAAGAAGCGTTGAATTGAGGGGGGCATTGAGTAGGGATCCAGACACAGAAGGAACGGTGCTCCGGCTGTTCCACTGCCCTGCTGAAGAAATATTGCCTCTGAGAAAGCACCACTGCTCCTGGTAGCAGAGCAAATAGGAACCACTCTGCTGGGAACCTCTCAAAGAGTCCAGGAGGAGGGCCCGAAGGCTAATATCACCTAAGCGCCTCCTTGAGCCAGTGTCACCACAAAGCCCCATCAATGCTGGGGCTTAAGGAGCATCTGCTCAATCCCCCCCTCACCTGCAACAGCCCTCCCCCTATGGTCAGGCAAGCCGAACGCAGAGTAGGGCATCAGTGTCTACAGTGTTTAATAAATAAATGAATAAAAATAATGTCCTTTATGTTCACCTTAAAAAAAAATTCCCTGCGTGCACACCCTAATGAAATGTGCTGTGCACGCCTAGGCACCATAGATTTGTAGAAAGGCAATATACGGGGAGTTTTATTTATTTTATTCCAAACATGTTATTTACCCCCGCTTTTTTATTTTATTTTAACAACATCCACACACGGAGCTCATTAAAAAAAAATAAAAAATCCTGTCCACCACAGCCCCACGATACCTCTCCATGTCAGTAGAACGGGCCGCCCCTGCACAGCAATTTTGTTCAGTGAACGATCCTCCTGAAATCCGTGGGGCTCGGATTAGAGCTGGGGCTGGATGCAAGCCTCTCCCAAGGCTTGCATCCAGCCGGCTCGCAGCGACGCGGTGCGGGGACCCTTCCGTCCAATCCCCGCCCTTCCCGTCGAGCAGGTGAACTGTCCGACGGGGCTCCGCTAGAGGCCGCTGCTCGGCTCTCGGCCCCGAGCCTCCCCGCCGCACGCGCTGCCTTTCGCACGCCAGCAGAGCGAGCGGGGCGATTCTGGAGAGCGAGCGGAGCCTGCCCGGCCACTCCCTCGCCGCTGGAGGCCGCCCTGCCAGCGCTCAGGAGCAACCAGTCTGGCTGGGAGGGCCGGGAGTGCCCAGCTCCTCCCCTCGGGAACCCAGGAGCCGCGGCCGTGGTGGGAGCGCCGCCGCCGCCGCCGCCGCCACCACCACCACCACCACCACGGTGACGGGCGAGCCGAACTCCCCGAGGGCGCGCTCTTGCCTCGCAGCGACTCCGCCTTGGTGCCGCTTCGGAAACTCTCCCGCGCGGCGGCATGACAGGTAATGCCGCGAACGGGGGCTCCGCTTCCCTGCGGGGCTTTGGGGGCGTGGAGGCGCCTTTTGGGGAGGGGGGGGTCTGTGGGGATGGCTGAAGTCGCTTTCAAAAGTTTCCCCCCCGAAGGCGGCTCGCCGTTTCTTTCTCTCCCCCCCCCCCCCCCGCCCGCCCGCCCGGCCAAGATTGTTTGGCTTTCCGTCGCCATGCAGAAATCCAACCGGTGCAGGCTTCTTGCTGTGTCGAGGCAGTGAGTGGGGAAAGGTTCGCCGGTAGAATACCTGCCTGTGGTGGGGTTAATATCTGCCGAATAGCTTCCTGCCGGGCGCAGACGGCGGCGGCGGCGAGCCCTTCCAGATGGTGCGCCGTAGAAGGTGGAGCGACGGGGAAAAGATGCTCCTTTGTGTAAAATTGACCCGCTGAAAGTGCATTCAGGGAGAAGTGTGGTGGTGGTGGGCATTTTCGATCTGCACCTAAGTTTGCCATCTGTATGTAATGTCAACAGGATAAGCTCCGTTTCCATTACGTGTAATGAAAAGTTCTAGCGACGTTTGGAGTCTGGCATAAATTTGCATTGATGAATCCCGTCCACTAGAAAAAAAACACCTTTTAAAAACAAAACAAAACATAACATTGTAGATCGGGGAGAAAGTCAGCTGCCTAATCTAACGCAGATTAGTGTGTGTAGTAGTGGTAGTGTTTGGATTTCTGTGCCTGCAAACATTTACTTTTCCGTCCTGCCTGGTACAGAGTTCTGTGTGATTCCAAGGCTTGCTTGTATCTTTGCAGCTGCTGCTTTCCAGACTCAGTATAGCAATAGCTGCTTAGCTTGCTCTTGTACCGTAATATAGCTCTTCTGACTTAGGGCTTGTCTGCACTGGTGCCATAAAGCATGTTAAACTTTATTTCATGGTGGATTTCAAGCATGTCTCACCTGTGGTATTAGCACAAGGCACAGCTGGAAATCAATTGGTGTCAGAAAATTAATGCATTAAAAAAAACCCTACTCAGATTGAACAGTGTGACAAGTTGAAATACAAACAGATCTTGAAAATGGCCCAAAAGGGGTAGGTGGGTATGATGTCACATTGATTGGAGGATCAGGGCTGTGAGTCCCATACCTTTTACCTCTGTCCCCAAGGGCATTTACTGTTAGGTCTTCCTACGTAGGGTGGAGTTCTCTTCTGTCATGTATCTTTCAGTCTAGGCTGCCGGGCAAACTAAATGCTTTTTTTTTTTAACGCAAATACATAAATTTCTTTGGCGTAGTGATTTCCTAGCATGATTGCCTCTTCTAGTTCCCTCGACACTGGCGTGAAAAGAGCAACACCTGTCAAACTCTAGCATTTTCACCATGTCCTCAAGAGTGACTTTGATGTAAACCTGCCGTTCTTCAAGCAGCTGAGCAGTGAGAAAGAAATTAAATAATTAAAGGCTTCTCTAAGCCGGAGGAGGAGACTGCTTGTTTCATCTCAGCGCATTTGAGTCACTTCCTTTGCCTCGCCTCCTTCGAGGCAGGAAGGGTGATTGGGTAATTCTGCGCCTTCCCTGTATTAGGTGCAACTGAATGATCCAATCACTCCCAATGCAAAGATATAGCAGAAGTACCTGCCCACAGAGGAGGTGGCCTATTGCTTCTCTGCATGAGTCACTGCTTGTCTCCTGTCAAATGGCTCATTCTGTTTTGTTTCTGCACTGTGTGTGTGTGTGTGTGTGTGATTGAATTGTTCAATATAGAAATCTGGCCCAATTACCTTCCCTCAGAGGGGGAGGAGGCTGCCTGTTGCAGCTCTGCATCTCAGACACTGCCCTTGCTTTATTCCAGCCTTCCTCAACTTTGTTCACTCCAGATGTGTTGGACAGCTGCAGTCCAAGATGACTGGGGTACCAAGTTGGGAAAGTCCCTTGTACAGAAATGCAGCAAGTAGACCTCTCTGAAGGCCGAGTGATACTTACCTTTCCATGTGCTAAAACTAAGCTGCATGCGTGTGTAAGTATGAAGTGCTCTCCCATATTTAATTTGGGAGGGTGTGTGTGAGTTGTGGATCAAGTATCACAAGTTTGGGGGGCACTAGTGTAAACTCTGCCTCTTGCACTTGTTCATTGAGAGGGCCCCTTCATGAGATGCATTGCCTACAGAGGTGGAAGGTCAAAACTTGTGTTGATTGCTTTAGTTATAAAGGGCAAGTTCTGTGCATAAACTGTAGCATCCTTCTTTAAAATACATGTAAGGAGGCCCCTCAGTCCTTTCGTAGCTGTCACTCCTGTGTAGATTTCGAGAAGGGAAATTTGATTTACTTTTTAATCAACGTGTCTTCTGCCATCATTTCACCTCAAGGAGGGTTCAATAGTAACATAGCAAGAAAAGACAGTGATACAGTAAATACAGATGTGACCAAACAAGATAAAGCTGAGAAAACAGCAGCCATGAAAAGATCTTGTATATCATTAAGCCTGAGAGAATGTATAGATACGGGATGTGCTACTTATAACTAATGAAATGTATTCTGTATTTGGTTATCTGTTCCCATGAAGAAAATTGACTATAAGAGCACTCAGAAGGCACAAAACAACTAACAGAATAAAAATGCACACTTTTTTTTAAAAAAATGAGTCAGCCACATGAGAACTATTTCATAATGCCTGTGGACTTGCAGGTCTATTAATTAAATCCTATGTAAATTCTTTTGGAATAAATTCACTGAGCCTTACTAGATTGAGGGTAAGATTATGTTATAGTGTGCAAAACTGTAAATGAGACCTATTGCCAGTGTACTTGGCAGTAGAGGGGGGAATAGTTAAAGGGACTTCTTTTAAAATGAATAAACTGTCTGGTTTAGGGAATTCTCAAAGGCCAGTAAAAAAAAAAAGCGGGGGGGGAGTGAACCTGGAGTGTTTTTTTCTGGGTTTGCTCACATGCTCAGAAGTTTTAAATATGTTGCCTGCTTGTTTCTTTGATAAAACAACACTTTGCATACCGATTTATTGGTAATATTTTAAATGTTCAGTATGCAAAAACATTCCCCCTCAAAGTCCTTGTGTCCTGGGAGAGAGAAACTAGAATAACTTAAGATGCTTTAAGGTTTGTTTCTATTGTTGCTGTCATAAGACGGATTGTGGCAGTGGGATTTGCAAAGGAATTGGGAAGCAATGTGTGTAACAACAGGCTAACTTGACAAATGGATTCGGAGGAACCCTTTTAAACCTGGAAGTGTGGAAAAAGATAGAGCTGAAAATGGAAACATGGAGCCTGGCATAGCTGGAGAGGCAGGAAAGAGGGGGAAATATGAGAATGCAAGGTTTCCAGTGAAAATGGATATCGCTGATATGTTATAGGTAGAAAAAAATGGCTGTGGCTACCATGGAATTTTTTTTGGGGGGGTTGTCAAAGAGTTCACTGAAAAACCTCAACTCAGTGTGCAGGGGCAGTGAAAAAAGTCTACCCAGTATTGGGAATGATTAGGAAAGGGTCTGAAAACATAATTGCCAGCATCATATGTATGTATATAATGCACAACCCCCCCTCCATTTGCGGCAGTGAAGTTTTTCTCTCTCTCCTTTTAGCTCCTGAGTAGGAAGGTGAATATTGGCACAAGGGGTGAGGGGAAGCCGGTGGGGCGGGGGTTGGGAAAATGTAAACCTCCCCAACCCATGCATGGTGGTCCAGATCCAGATCAGGCCTCCGCATGCTGACACTGAGAAGTAAAAAAAAAAAAAGGAAAAAAGAAAAGAAAAGGTGAGGATCAGCTGCACACTATGCATTTAGCGGGTCAGCTTCCCATTAGGGAAGTAACGGTTGTGCAGTTTGAGTGTTTTGAACTGGTGGCAAGGAATGGTTCTGATGACACAGGCACAATGTAGTGTGGGATGAAAGGAAAATCACCTGGCCAATGGCTAGAGGAGGATGGGCTGGGAGAATTAGCCCCCAAATAGTCATGTAAGTATCATGTTGCTCCAGTTCTTACTCTAAACCTTGTATTTATATACGCATTTATACAAAACTGTATATACTTCCAAAGGAGGTGCTCAAACGGACTAAAAAAGTGTAAAAATATAACTCACTCCCATATTTCTTTACATGTTCAGTCAATCTGAAAACTGCTTGACTACATCTAAAAAGACATCTTGAAGCAGTTTGCAGCCTGCAAGTCTAAAATATGAAATGTCTCCAGATAAAATATTTTAAAACAGAGAATACAGAATGTAACAGTTAAACATTTAGAACTAAACAAAATACCATTCTCAATTAGAATATTTTAAATCATGAAACTAATTAAAACAATTCTTAAAAATAAACCCGGATTTAAAGCAGCCTTAAAAAAAGCGGGGGCAGGGGGAGGTTAAGAAGAAATACAACTAAGGAGCAACAGTTAAAAGCTTGTTTAAAAAGAAAAGTCTTGAAATGCCACAGCAGAACACAGATGAAGAGGACAATGATCTAATCCAGCCTTCCCTATCCCAGTGCCCTCCAGTTGTATTGGGCTGGCTGACTGGGGCATGCTGGGAATTGTAGTCCAACACATGTGGAGGGCACCATGTTGGAGAAGGCTGATTAACCTCTTCTTGGGGCAGAGGTAAGGGCAGTGCCACCAAAAAAAGGCTCTCACATGTTGTCACCAACGGTGCCATTGCATGCCAATGGCACATGCAAGAGGGCTACATTGGCTGGCCTTAAAGGAAGGCTGGCTCTACCATTAGGCAGAATGAGATGAATGTCTCAGGTGGCAGATGCTGGGGGTGGCAACAGGAATAGCCCCCCCAGCTGTTCCTCTTGATTTCCCCTAGGCACCCTGCTCTCTTGTGCCCCAGAAACTAGCCTGCTTCACTCAGCTGTTGTGAAGGATCCTGGCCCATTGCCAGTGTTCAAGTAAGCTTCAACTGCCAGTCCAGTCAGTTTCATGACATGGAATCAGAGGTGGTGGTGGGCGGGCAGGGGGACACCATCTTGTCCCTTTGCCTCAGGCAGCAACATACCTTGGGCCATCCTTGTCTTAAAGGAGGGGCAGATATTCATTAGAGGAGATGGTCCTTCAAATAGCTTGGTTCCAAGCTGCTTAGGGGTTTGAAGATGAGAACCAGCGCTTTGAATTGCACTCAGATATCAACTGGCAGCCAGTGCCAGTAATAATAAAGTTCCAGGACAATAACAGGATCACTTGGCCCCAGTACAAATTTTAGCAGCAGCATTCTGCACCAATTGGGAGCTTCTCGGTGATTTTCAAGGGCAGCCCCACATCCCCTCTGGTCTGCTCCTCACTTCTGCTTTCATTTTACAACCAACGATCGTCTCAGTCATAGCTTGCGCAAGTTAACCTGCAGTTTGTTCTTGAGTTAACTCTAGATTGTTTAACCCCTAAACTGCCCAGAGCATCTGGGTTTGGACATCACAAAAGCAACCTAAGATTGGGGCTATTATAGGTTGTAAAATGAAAGTGGAAGTGAGGAGCACATCAGAGGCAGTATGCTTGATTGTTCCTGTTTGTGACTGGCAAATTGTGGGTTAATTAATTAACCCATTATGTGCAAACTGGGTCATACAGTGCATTACAATCATCCAGTTGGGCTCTAATTAATGCTTATAAGAACATGGCCAGGAAGAGAATGAAATGCACACGTTCCATAGAATATATAGAACAAGGAGGAGTGTTAAGGACATAAGAGCCATGCTGGATCAGACCAAGAGTCCATCTAATCCATCACTCTGTTCACACAGTGGCCAACCAGCTGTGAACCACAGACCCATAAGCAGGACATGGTGTAACAGCACTCTCCTACCCATGTTCCCCAGCTACTGGTGTATACAGTGTTGAACTATTTCTGTCTCAACCAACCACTTTAGTAGGAAGGCCGAGGCTGCTGTCTTCTATAACCCACAAAGTGGACTGTATCAAGATTGAGCTGGAGATGTTGGTGGTCATATCTGAATCTAGTCCTGAAGAGAGGGTGTGTTCTCCAGGGCAGGGTCCCTTAGCTCAGTGTCTGGGTGTGGAGCTTGTAGCACAGGCCAGGGAAGAAGGCCAGGCTCCAGAGTGGGCTTGTGGTTTTGGAAGACAAGACATTCTCAGTGGGCTCCCTCTCTCAGTGGGTCTACTTTCTCATCACCATTGTCGTCTCCTCCTCCTCCTCCTCCTCCTCCTCCTCCTCCTCCTCCTCCTCCTCCCCACTTCTATCACTTTCTTGTTTGGCAGACAGAGAGCCAGTGAGCAAGTCAGCAGTGACATCTCTGAGTTGGTCTTTAGAAGAGCCTTTACTGTGGTGGCCCCTTTTCTTTGGAATTCCCTGCCCCTGAAAGTCAGGCAGGCACCAACACTTTGCTGCTTCCGGCACCTCCTGAAAACAGCTCTTTTCCAGGAAGCATTTCTCAACTGACCAGCTATGGGTTTTTATTCTGTTTTAAAATGACCAATTTTAATGTTTGGTTTTAATCTTTTTACGATTTTATTACGTTCACCGCTCTGGAATCTATTTTAGATATGAGTGGTATATAAATATTGTAAATAAATAAATAAATAAATCTATTGCTCCTCTTTTTAACCACCACTATTGACTGGGCCAAACTGGTAGGTGAACAAGCAAGTTGCAATGGTGAAGGGGAGGTGCGATTCCAGGGACCCCTGGTAGGCTGTGGGCCTTGACAGGAGCTTGACTGTGCCTCCTCTTGACACCAGCCTGGCCAATCCAGTGGCTTCAAATTGTGTGCCAATTACAGGGATGGCTGTGGCTGCTGCCCATTACTTTCTTCAATTGGAGAGGGCTTTGGGGCTTGAGAACACACATGTGCGCACACTCTCTCTCTGTTTCTGCCCTTGTGGTAGCTTCCTAGGGTAGGTCCCAGTATCAGACAATGAATAAAGTCATGGAGTCCCTGACAGACTGCTACAAAGTCCCGTTGCTGCAACTGTCCCTGCCTCTGCACCCCTCTTTCACCTCTGAGTTGGCAATTGGGGAAAACGCATCACCCCTTAGGGTGGCCATGTATCCTCTTGTACAGAGGGCAGTTCTCTGTTTGAAGGGTCCTTTATTTTTAGGCCTGTCTTGTTCAAGTCTGGCTTAAAGATAAAGAATAATAAGAACTGAAGCCCATCAACAGTTTGCACTTGGACAACAAACAGAACAGGTAGGCACACCTGATCACAATTTTCTTCAATAGGGTGAGACATATTGTATTTATTTCTATTAAAATTATACTATTTATTTCTATATTTGCATCTATAAATATAAATTAGCAGATGCAAATGTTATGCAAATCACTGTCTTCTTTTAGCTAGATAACAGAAGGTGTCAAGCAGAAAGTGTAAGCAGAATTTGACTGGATTAGAGAGGTACATCTGTGGAAAACAGTGGAGGCTGGTGCGTCCGATGTCAGTGGGGTGCTGAATCCGCTCCAGGTTTTAGTCAGAACCAATTGGAACTCTAAAGGAGCTATCAGTGACATTGAAGCCACCAGCCACCATTGGTGGAAAATGTAGCAAAACAATTCATATGATTCAGATTCCTTCTGTCTGATTGGGTCAAATGATCTGCTTTACAGTTTTATCAGAAGGTGTGATTGTTTCATAATGTGAAAAATATCAATGTAAACAAGCACCTGTACTTTAAGAAGCTAAGAACAGTCTTTAGCAAGGCTATTGGTTTTTCTAGGTTTGGAACTTAGTCAAAAGGTGCCCTTTATGTGCTAATAGTCTTTACTGCATCAAAGCAGTGCATTTTGTATGTATAGTTTCCTCAAAAGCCAAAGTAAAAGTTTCAGACAAAGATAGCATGCTACTAAAATACTGAGATAAAGATATCACACTACAATAAATGGCACCGTTTCCTCCTGTGCCTTTAACAGGTCCTTGATTGGCAAAAATCAACATGAGAAGCTTTTCAGAGAGGTGTTGTTAAAGGCAAAGGTGTAAGAGCTGATTAAAAAAAAAAGCCAGCAGCGCTGCACTGCTAAATGGAAAAGCCACAAAATGTTTTATTACATGTATTAGTATCATAGGTCCTGATCATTTTATTTAAGCATATCCCCTTGTTATAATAAGATAAACATTCTGACTGAATACACCACAATGTAAATATGCTGTGTGCTGGTTTGCGCTTACTTTGCTCCTCCCTTCCCACAAGCGAGTAAACAAACAGGGAAGGGATAGTTTCATGTGAGGTCCAAGCCTGGGATAAGGTTCATTACGCCCAAACAAACCAGGATTCATAAGCCAACAACAAACCCAGGTTTAAAGAATCTTACAATTCCAGCTTCTTTGGCAGCAATTAACCATAATCCAGGTTCAGATGTTATATGAGGGAGTTGTGAACGAATTGTATGCACCAGCATGCTGCACATCTGCATCATGGTTTATTAAGCCAGAGGTTTTGGTTTATCAATATATATAGAATTCATCCATTAACTGAAAGAATATACAAGTTCTGTTCCCTTGAACCCTCTCCCACAAACAGAACTAATTATTAATGTGCAATATAAATGTTAGAATAGCTTTGTCAATTAAAATCATTTTTAACCCATCACTAAGCTATCACGATTTCCTCATTTTTGTGCATTTACTTATTTAAATTTCTTCATATCCTGGCTCTTCTGCTTTTCTCCAAAGGTGGTCATAATGGTTTGCAACAATTGTGTTGATAGCAACCCAGTAAAACAACATTCCAAACAGAACATCTAATTTTAACCTGTCAGCAACTGTCATAAGCTTGGAAGAATGAGCAGGTTTTAACCTGGCAGTGAAAAGCCAATAGAGCTGATGTCATTCCTGGGAAGGGAGTTCCAGAGCCAGGGGGCCAGTGTAGAAAAGTCCCTCTCTCTGATCACTCATTGCTTAAACTCTTAACTGCAGGGCCATTCAGAGTGGTGCATCAGAAGGCAGTCTTAAAGAATGGAAAGGTTTACATACGAGCAGGCAGTCCTCCAGTTGCCCTGCATGGAAGCCACTTCCGGCATAGTCTTATGCATTTTTATGCATGAGTGGCTGGGGAATGATGGGAGATGTAGGACTTTTCTTCTGTCTAAACATGCATAGGATTGTGCCATTATATCCAGAATATACAGATACTGAAGGCAAACCCCTTATTTTTTTATGCCCAAGAGCGCCTTCAGAAATGCCTGTGTGTAATTTAGATTTTTTAAAAATATAATCAAGATTGAAGTGATTCTGACTTCAATTTATAATGCATATGTAAAAAACAAAATACCCTATTGGCCGGGATTCTCATTTGCAATACAAATTACCTCTCTTCTGAATTAACAATAATCATATGCCTGGGTAAAGAACACATGAGAGATTCAAAGGCAATTTAAACCTCACATATGAAAACTCTCATTGGGTTGACTATTCCTTACTAAAGCTAAAACAAAAACAAAAACAGGTTAACCAAATCTTTACCTTATAGGCTGTGTCCTCAGGTTATGTATGCCGGCACAGAGAACCCTTGAAATTCTTAGAGTTGTGGTGATAGTCGAATATTGTAATGGATTCTTTAGAATACCGAAAGCAAACCAGTGCAAATACTTTGGTACATCTACAGTTCTAGCCTTTTTGAATAATTTCTTAAGCCAAACTACATGTTGACATGGGAAATCCGTGATCGGATCTCCCAACACCTTTTTAAAAAGCTACAGAGCAGAGGGTAGTCTTGGCCCATGCTCACTCCCTGAACTTCAGGTAGCAAAGAGCCAGTTCCCAAGCAAAACCATGACTTTGCATACAGAACCTCCAGTCAGCCCGTCATAGGTTGCTGCATGATGTGTGAACCCGGATACTTTCGGTTGTTTGTGGGTTAGACAACCCAAAATTAATCTAATGACTAATTGTCGGTTAATTAACCCACTATTTGATTCTGTTATGTGTGAACTGGGTCAAAGTGTTTAATGGGAGCAACTCCCCCATGAGGCAAGGTTACAACATCTGGGATTGTTTATTTTTTTTAAAAAAAAGCCAAGAAAGGGGAAAAATGATAGAGGTCTACAAAATTAGGCATGGTGTGGAGAAAGTAGATAGGGAGACATTTTTCTCCCTCTCTCATAATACTAGAACCCAGGGTCATCCCATGAAGCTGATTGGTGGGAGGTTCGGGACAGATAAAAGGAAGTACTTCTTCACATAGTGCATAGTTAAACTATGGAATTGGCTTCCACAAGATATAGCGATGGCTACCAATTTGGGGGATTGGACAAATTCATGGAGGAGAAGGCTATCAAAAGAAGTCTAGTCCTGATGGCTATATGCTTCCTCCAGTATCAGAAGCAGTATGCCTATGTGTGCCAATTGCTGCTTATGGGTTTCCCATGGGCAGCTGGTTAGCTAGCGTGTGAACAGAATGTTGGATTAGATGGACCCTTGGTCTAATCCAGCATGGCTCTTCTTATGTTCTTCACCCTACCCCTTGCACTTTTTCCAGATTTGAAATACCTGTGAGAGGTGGGGCAGTTTGAATGGGGAGAAGATGGAGAGGAACGGATTATTAAGCCTCCTCCTCCAAGTGCCTCTAGTCATGATGGCAGCATGCCTCTCTCTGAATAGCAGTTGGTGGGGAACATGAGTGGGCGGCTGCGGTTGCACTTATGTCCTGCTTGTGAGCTTCCCATTGGACATCTGGTCGGCCACTGGTGGAACAGAATGCTGGTCTAGATAAGCCAGCCTTCCCCAGCCTCATGCCCTCCAGATGCTTTGGACCAACTCCAAGGAGCTCTAGCCAGCATGGTACCAGGTTAGGGAAGACTGAGGTAGGTCTTCAGTCTGATCCAGTATAGCTCATGTTCTTATTATGCCCCACACCAATCCCTCCCCACTTTTGTAGCTGCTGATAAGTTTTAAAAAGATGTTGGGAATCTGATCTTAGGTCATGGTAATTCGGTCCTAATTTATTTATTTGTATTTATTTATTACATTTATATACCATCCTATAGCCGAAGTTCTCTGGGCAGTTTATAAAGATTAAAAATATTGAATGTTTAAAAACCAATATATAAAAATTTAAACCATAAAAAGCATAAAAATAAACTACATATCAACTATCCAAGGGTCAGTTAAAAAACTCAACGTGTGCTGTAAAATGCTGGGAGAAGAGAAAAGTCTTAACCTGGCACTGAAAAGATAACAATGTTGGCGCTAGGTGAGCCTCATCGGGGAGATTGTTCCATAGTTGGGGGGTCACCACTGAAAAGGCCCTCTCTCTTGTTGCCATTCTCCAAGTTTCCCTCGGAGTAGGCACTCGGAGGAGGACCTTGGATGTTGAGCGTAGTGTACGGTTAGGTTTATATCGGGAGAGGAGTTCCATCAGGTGTTGTGGTCCCAAGCCTTACACAGCTTGGGACCTGATCTACCTTTTAAAAGTCCTTTGGCCTTTAAAAAGCATTTATTGAAGTTCTCAAGAACTGCATTTTAACTTTCAAAACTTTTCTCTTTCATTTGTTTTCAAAATTGTGGCGAATTGTGGATTCTGAAAATGGTATTTTAGAAAGCATTGTTCATATTTTGTTTTTATTTTAATAGCTGTCTTTTCTTTCTTTTTTAAAAGGAAGGTATGTCTGTAGAACTTCTTCTTTTGACTCTCTCTATTTTCCTCATCAACAAAACCGTTTCTGCTCATTTTTTAAAACTGCTAACCAGGCCATGGGAGAATGCTGTAGAATCCTTTCCACTTTACATATTGCTAATGTGACTGTCAAGTTCAGGTTACAGAATCTTTATTTTCTTTTCTCCCAGGCATTTTAACAGCTCAAGTTGAGGTTTTGATTGACAGTGTGGCCAGGCTTAACAGTTTAAACATTTTTAAATGTCAGTTGTTTTATGTTTATGGTTTTAAATTTTGTATATTGTCTTTTTAGTGTTCAATCTTTTAATTTTTGTAAACCGTCCAGAGAGCTTCAGCTATGGGGCAGTATATAAATGCAATAAATAATAATAATAATAATAATAATAATAATGGCAGTCTGTGAATTTAAGAAATGCCGTGCCCTGGATTATGGAGCTCATGCTGATTTACCCTCTGGGGGAGGAAAAGAACCTCTTATCTATAGCTAACAACTTTGGATCCTAATTCTTGAAGCAATCCTATATTTCTGATGTTGACTGATGTTTTTGTGAGCATTTTGGGTGAAATTGGTAGGCTGGGGAAAGTGGGGGTGATTCCCACCATTTCCAATCTCTCTCTGGTGCTGCTCCTTATTGTGTTTTTGTTTCTCTCCACCCCATGTGCAAAGCTGCTTCTCGCTGGCAGCTAACCATGACAAACCCAGTCTCCACCCTGAGGATGTGTCACTTCAAAATACCTGCCAGTCCACAAGCTCCTGCCACTTCCTTCCAGGGTTTTAAAGAACAACCGGAAGTATGTTGATTTTACTGACTGGATGGGTGAATGGGGGCTGCCGCAGGGAAGAAAGAAACACCTGGAATGGATTTCTTTGGGAGAGAGGGAAAGATTGACTCCTAGCCTTTTAAACTTTAGTTTTAAACAGGTGCTTGCTGTGCTGGAGCTTGCCAGGGAAGCTGGGGCAATGTTTAGTTTTCAGAAAGAGAGCTGCAGGGGACTTAGGCTTATGAGGAGCAATGCCATCTGTGCTATTAACCCCTTCTCCTTAATTCTGTGGGAGGGGCAGGTTGCCACTTGCTCTGTGGGAAGGGAAAGGAAACTGTGTATGGCTTCAGAGACACGTTTACTATATTATTGTGGACTAATGGAAAACATATGACTACTGTTCAGACATAATTTGTGGACAACTGGTCATATGCCAGATGTGAATCTGAGTACTATTTGCTTTGCCTCCTCTCATGTCTAGCAGAAGCGAACTAAATTATGCAATATGCATCCCCCCCCCCCCCATTTCCACAAAATACAGAATGTAGGGAGCTCTGTAGGGAGCTATGTCCACGAGGGAGGAGGAAAGTCTAGTTGTAAATCTGTCCAGTAAAAAACTCACGGATAATGAATGTCATGTATTAAACTTGGGTTTGTCCTTTGTGCCTACACCCAAATACGATCCTTTATCTACTAGAACTGAGTTACATAAACTTATAAGAAATATAAGACTCAGGGATTTTTTTAAAGGATGTTCCTCGATTAGAATGTAGTTCCACCACACCTTTTCGACTTAAGTCTACATTTACTCCCCCAGGCAGTGTAAAGCCTTGTATTCAAGTGTTCGAAAATTTATTATTAAAAGATCTAGAGACTTTTGAGAAAACTCATAAACAACAATGGCAAAATTTGACACATACAGACAGAGAGGCATTGGACAGTTTAGCGAAAGATGAAACTATCATAATAAAATCTGCTGATAAAGGGGGAGCAATTGTGGTGTTGAACAGAACTGACTGTGAAAAAGAAGTTTATAAACAACTTAATGACAGAAAATATTATGGTTTATGTGATAAGGATCCTACTGGTAGTATACAGAGAGAGATGAGAATCCTCTTAGAGGAAGGGATAAGTCTTGGTTATTTGACCCAAAAAGAATATGATTATTTGTGCAATATGGAGCCTAGTACACCATTGTTCTATATATTGCCTAAGATTCATAAGAATATCCATCCACCCCCTGGGCGACCTATAGTTTCGGGGTGCAACTCAGTTTTGGAACCTCTATCCAAATATGTAAGATTTTTTCTGGCTCCTTTTGTAACATGTTTAAGATCATATATAAAGGATTCAATGGATTTTATTAGTAAGCTTATGAAATTGGATAATATTGATTCAAATGATATAATGGCTACACTAGATGTCTCCTCTCTGTATACCAATATACCACAGGAGGAAGCCTTAACGTGTATAGAGGAAATCCTGAATACAAAAGAAAATAAGATACCACCTACTCATTATATTATGGACATGGCTGAAATAGTTTTATCCAGGAATTACTTTGAATTTCATGATCAATTCTACTGGCAAACCCATGGTATTTCTATGGGCTCCTCGATGGTGCCTGAACTAGCTTGTTTGTATATGGGAAAATATGAAGATACACATGTGTACTCCTTGAACAATCCATTTTATGAAAAGATAAAATTTTGTTGTTGTTATATTGAGGACGTTTTTCTTATATGGCAAGGTAATAGAGATGAATTGACTGACTTTTGGAAATTGCTAAATGCTAGGACAGAAAACATCAAATTTGAAATAAGTAGTGATGAACAAATTATCAATTTTCTAGATATATCTGTGAAAAAAGAAGGAAACAAATTGTGTACCACCTTATATAGAAAGCCTACAGATAGAAACAAACTTGTAAGATATGATAGTTCACACCCCAAACATATAAGGGACAATGTCCCATATGGTCAATTGATTAGAATTAAAAGGAATTGTGCAAAAGAATCAGCTTATGAGATGGAATCTCATGCTCTACAACGTGACTGCTTACAGAGAGGATACTCAAAACAATCCATACAAAATGCTAAAAAAGAGTAGACAAAATTGATAGGGGTCTTGTATTGAGACCCAAACCAAAAACAATAAATAAGAGATTGGTGTGTAGTTTACCATTTAATAACATCAGCATCGCTTTGAGACACTCAATAAGTAAACATTGGCATTTGGTAGAGGACATAAGAGGGTGTAAAGAAAAATCCTATATCGCCTATAAAAGAACAAAAAATATAGGGGATTGGATAGTTAGAAGTAATACAGCTAAAACAAGTACCATCTTGAATACACAAAGGCTCAATTCGGACGACACAATAAACAACTGGTGTGGGGGAAACAGTTGTCAGTTGTTTTGACTATTGTGTCATCCGAATGATGCCATAGTCAACTCAGCACTGATCCTAATCCACACCACAGTTGATTATTTATTACCATGTTGTGTGGGGAGTACCCCCTAGTTGAACAACTGTAAAGTTGATTATTACCCCACCATTGACTATCGTGTCGTCCGAATTAAGCCAAACTCTCCTACCAGGATTGGGTTCTTCTGTAGGACATTTCCCGGTGGACACTGTAAATATTGCAGTAATTCCCTTAAACTAAAACATTTTGTGAACCCCTCAGATGATAGAGAATATATCTTGAAAGATCATTTCAATTCTGACAGATCAGAATGACAGCTCGCCAAGTGTGTTCATTCAGACCTGTCAGAATGGAAATGATCTTTAAAAAATTCATATAAAATCGAGGGTTGGAGGGATCGATCTCAAATTTCATACACATACTTAGGCATACCCCATAAGCACTATGACCAAGTTCCAAGCCTCTAACTTTTAAAATACAGATGTTATTGGTATTTTTTCTTTAAAAATAAGCCTGCAAAAATATATATATTTTTCACGATAATTATCGTGAAGACGATAAGGTTCACCTACGATATGAATGAAGACGATAATTTTTTTGGTCCGAAATGACGATAACGATAAACAACAATATTTTTTGGCGTGCACACCCCTATTGAATACGACTACCCCATCAGGTCTCAATGAATCGTTGGAATTATCAGCATTGTTATGGTAAACAGCTGTTCCCATTTAATCATCAAGCCCTCCTTATATGCTCCACATCCTTCTTTATTCATTATGCCTAAGAGATTCAGTGTGTTTGGAGCAAAAGAACTGAAGCAACACTTTGAGGAAGGATGTGAGTTCTTATTAATAGATCAATCTTTCCTGTTTGTTGTATTCTTGAATTGTCATCTTATAGCCTGTAAGCTATGTATTTAAATTGGTAAATAATGTCTCTATGTGTATGTTTTAAAATGATTGTTGCTACATTTTTAGTTACATGAGCTTTTAAAAATTGTTTTTCCCTTTTGAAATGCAAATACCTCGTTATAAATTGTTATTTTTATAGATTGCCCTGAGGAAGAACTTGGTCAGAGTTTGAAACGCGTAGGTTTTCAAGATTAAAATACCTTTCAAGAATAAAAGATCTGCGTTGAATATACTTCATTGGTTCTGCCCCCCTGCCCCTGACCATTGCAAACCTGTTATAATATATCCCTGTCCTGCCAATCCTCCCCAAGTTTATAGGCTGGTCATGTGTTCTACTTTACAGAGGACAGTCCTCTATTCGAAGAGGTGTAGTCCAGGTCTGTTTTAAATATAGAGAACCATAAGAAGGGGAAACGGGCCTTGAAGTTGCCCATCACTAGCACCTGGATGGCAGGCTGAGCAGGAACAGAGGTCTTAGGAAGCTGCCTTAATATGAGTCAGGCCGTTGGTCCATCTAGCCAAATATTGTCAACATTAACAGGCAGTGGCTCTCCAGAGTTTCAGGCAGGATTCTTTCTTCACCTTACCTGGAGATGTCGAGGATTGAACCGGGGGCCTTCTGCCTTCAAAGCAGATGCTCTGCCACTGAGCCACAGACCCTCCTGAGCCACAGACCCTCCTCTGTCTTCTCCATTGTGGTGAGATGTATTGTATTTCTATTTAAATTATAATAATTATTTCCAAATGTTTATCTATGCATATAAATTAGGGGTGTGCACGGACCCCCCGGATCAGATCGGGACCCGGATCGGGACCTCCAATTTTGTCCCAGATCGGACTGGACAAAATTGGAGGCCCCCTCGGACCGGATCGGGTCCAATCCCGATCCAAAAATCAGAACTTCCGATTTTTGGGTCGGCCGCCATTCCCCCCCCCCCCATAGACTTGCATTGGGGGAAAGAAAGCTTTCCCCCAATGCCAAGTCTATGAGGAAAAAATGGCGGCGGGTGGGTGAGAGGGGACTTAACTCCCTCCCTCCCCCCCGGGGCCGTCCGCTGTGGATGGCCCCGGCAGGTAAGCCCCCTCCCCCGTGCTCCCTACCACCCCAGGGCCGTCCGCTTCCATCCACTGGCGCCCGTGGGTGCCAGCGGATGGAAGTGGACAGCCCCGGGGGGGGGGTAAGCCCCCTCCCCCTCCCCCTGCTTACCTTCCATGGCTGTCCGCTCCCGTCCGCCGCTGGCCACTACTGCGAGCAGGCTTTGCGGCCTGCCCCTAGGTAGTGCGCCAGGTGATCATCAACAGGTGATGATCACCTGGCACGCTACCTACGGGCAGGCCGCGAAGCCTGCTTGCAGTAGTGGCCAGTGGTGGATGGGCGCGGACGTACCCCCAAGGTAAGCGGCTCGCGTGCGGGGCACCCTCCCCCCTGCTTACCTTGGGGGGACGTCCGCTCCCGTCCGCTGCTGGCCGCTACTGCAAGCGGCCTTCGCAGCCTGCTCCTGAGTAGCACGCCAGGTGATGTCATCACCTGGCGCGCTACCTAGGAGCAGGCTGCGAAGCCCGCTTGCAGTGGTGGCCAGCGGCGGACGGGAGCAGACGGCCAGGAAAGGTAAGTGCACCGCGTGCCCCCCTCCCCCTGCTTACCTTTCCTGGCTGTCTGCTTCCGTCCTCTGCCCCCTGCCCCCGTTGTCTGCTTCCCCGTTGTCTCCCCCACTGTCCGCTTCCATCGGCGGGCGCCCCCTGGCGCCTGCCAATGGAAGTGGCGGTGGACGCCAGTGGGCGCCACTGCATCCAGTACTTTAAGCCAAGTGTGATGAACTCTTCGCTATAACCTGCAGCTATAATTTTGGCTTACTCATTGATTCTACATACCGTAGCTATTTGTCCTAGGTATATGCATGCCAAAGGCACAAATCCCTTTACATTGCCCTTCTAGAATTTAATCTTGATTGTATCCAAGGGTGGATCTTTTGTCCCCAGCTGAAATCTCTTTGCTGCCCCCTCCTGATTCTGAAAAGACATCCCTGAATTAGAACATATCTCTGCTTTTCTGAAAGGGTAAAATAGTCTTCACGTTTAATGCCGTACTCATCACCAAAAAATAAATGCATTGCTAAAAAAGAGGACATCAAGTTGCATGTTTTGCATGTGCTAATGAATATGTACAGGTGCAATTTTAGAAAAAAAAATACTCAGAATAGAAATATAATACATCTTATCATAGTGTGGAAGACTGAGTAGGTGACCTATGCAGCTGCACAGTCTGCTGTCCAGGTGCTGCTAACTGTGGATGGGCAATTTCAAGGTTCCGGCTGCTCTCCCTTCATATTATAGTTCTTTGTCTTTAATTCCGACTTAGCTAGGACAGCCCTTGAAACAGAGGACTGTCCTCCCTAGAGCAGGACACATGGCCACCCTGTCCTGACTATTGATCTATCATACAATGTACCATGACTGCAAAACATTGCTTTGTGTTTCTGAAAGCTCCCCATTTCCCCTAATCACCTCTCTTGGGCAATCATTCTCGAAACAGAGGGGACTAAAAAGATTGTGATATGGGAGTTTGCTGCTCAAAGAAAATAAAATATGGCTTCCATTCATTTCCGAAGCTGAGACACTTCAAACCTTTGATAAAGTTCCAACAAAGTACAGTTGCTTATGTTTTTTCTGATTAATACGCACAAACTCACAAAATGGCATACAGTTGCACACACTCCTTTTATATGGTGTAGAACTTGTATTTTTACTTTCATTAAATATTGAGCTCCTGCTTAGGCTTTTCTATTGTAGATGTTCCAGAAGCATATCAGTTATAGATTAAGATTTATAATTAGTGAATTCTTTTGTTTCTGTAGTGATTTTGATTTATTATTATGTACATATGTCCTTTTTGTTGAATTTATTTTGTTAAGCTTATTTTGAAATAAAATAAAATGTCATGATAAAAAAGAAAGAAAATAAAAGTTAGATATCCCACTTAAGTAGCTCTTGTCGAAAGACACTTTGGGCAGTATCCAAGTCAACGCTAGTGCTAACATAAATTACATTATGCTAGCATAAGCTGACTCTCGTGCAATACCAGCTGGTACAACGGGTTTCCCCAGAATACCCATTATGTCAGCTATTGCTATTGGTGTTGCACTAGAGTAATCTTATTCTAATGCATCTAATTGCCCAAAATGTCCTTCGGCAAAGGCCAGGACCAAAGAGCTACTTCATTTGCGTTATTGCTAATGTTGACTTGTAGAATAATAGAATCATAGAATTGTTGAGTTGGAAGGGGCCTATAAGGCCATCGAGTCCAACCCCCTGCTCATTGCAGGAATCCACCTTTAAAACATACCTGACAGATGGTTGTCCAGCTGCCTCTTGAACACCTCTAGTGTAGGAAAGCCCACTACCTCCCTAGGTCATTGGTTCCATTGTGTCCTAACAGTCAGGAAGTTTTTCCTGATGTCCAGCTGGAATCTGGCTTCCTGTAACTTGAGCCCATTATTCCGCATCCTGCACTCTGGGATGATTGAGAAGAGATCCTGGTCCTCCTCTGTGTGACAACCTTTCATATATTTGAGGAGTGCTATCATGTCTCCCCCTCAATCTTCTCTTCTCCAGGCTAAACATGCCCTTTCAGTCTCTCCTCATAGGGCTTTGTTTCCAGATGCTGTCCTTTGACTTTATATACTAGTAGTCATCGTACTTAACTTGACCCAATGTTCAGGACATTTTAAAAATGCCTCAGAGTAGACTGACTACATGTATTCCCCTTCTGAAGTTATTGTGGTATCACTTGTGATGCAGTGGTAAATATTTGTTTCCAGCTGGTGGCTGTTAACACACACAGTTCCCAAACAATAGCCACATAAATGTTTCTGAGGGGGAAGAGGGAAGGATAAATAAAGTTAATCTGTGTGTCCAGCGGTCGCTTTGCCAAGCATTATTACATGTTGTGTACTTTATGTAATCTGATTTCTCTTAATAGTTTGTGAACGAAACCCTTTTTTCCCCATTAAAACAGTTCGAGTTCTGTATGTTGACACAATGCACTTTGTTGTACATTTTCAGGCAGGCAGAGCGAGATCTTTCGTTGAGCTCTGGCAGCAGGGAACTTTCTTATATGCAGCTGATAAAGCACACCATGGAGGTTGGCATAATAAAGGATAGAATTACGTGTCTCTAGAAAGAAAGAAAACCTTCAGCTTCCCTTCAGGCTCTTCCAGATGAGGCTTTTACTCCTGCCTCACTCAGGGAATTTTACAGGGGAACCTGACCTCGTTTTCCCCTCATTGTTCTCCTGTGTTGTCCCACTGCTGCTTCCATCCTTTTTCTTACCTCAGAAAGAAATGAGAGAAAAAGATGGAATCACTGCACAATGCCTTCTAAATGGCTGTGGTTGAAGCCCTTCGTCTTGAAGCCCTTCGTCTTGAAGCCTTCTTCTCTGGGACAATTTTTGCTACTTACTTTAAATGCTCACAAACAGTCCAAGGGCCAACATTGCAATTTTGCTTATGATCTTCACAAGATCATATACAAGAACAGGAAGCCAAAGAGGATCAATTATGTGTCCTGTTGCACGTCCCTTTCAGGAAATAACATTATTAATGTGTGACTCTACGAAGTCTTGTTTAAAGGAAATAATGAGTGTGTTTTCAAACAATGGCTGCTGTCCTTTTTGCAGAGAAGACATATAAGATGTTCCCCAGGGTGTTTGGTTTGGCTTAAGTCTGCTTCAGACGCAGGCCAAAGTAATGCATACCGGCGTAATGTAAGAATGGCTATCACATGTCTGTTTCACTGCCAGGATACGTTTGGTGGGTAAAAAAAAAATAGTTTGGGCAAATCAGAATTATGGCCGCCAAGCAGACAAGCATCATATTATTTTCAAGTGTCGCTAGTGCATCTCTTAAGACAGGAGTCTGGATGGCTTATGGCTGTAATCCAGACTCCTGTGGAGGGACCATGGTTCAGGGATTGAGCACATGCTTTGGAGGGAGAAAGTCCCAGGTTCAGTCCAGTTAGCAAAAAGTTCAGGTACCAGGTGATGGGAAAAACCTCTGCCTGGTCCCCTTGAGAGCCTTTGCTAGCCAGAATACTTTACAAGTACCCTACAAATTCCAGCAAATAATGGATGTGTTTTCATCCAGTGAATGTGGGTTGTTTGTTGAACCATGGGTTAGCATGTTGTCTGAACCCAGACGTTTTCTGCAGGGTAGCTTCTTAACCATGCAGTGTGGCTGGTTAACTGAACAACAAACCATGGGTTCTCAAGGTGGCTTGTTTGACAAAAATAAGCCACATGGCATGGTTAACAAGTTGCCTTGTGGAAAATGTCCTGAGTTCAGACAACATGCTAACCTATGGTTCAACAAATAATCCACGATTCAACAACAACCCATACTCAATCACAAGTGCCCAATCTACACCAAACAGGCTATAGCACTATGAAAGTGGTATATAAAAGGCAGGAGCCACCCTATACTTTATAGCGGTATTGAAGTGCGCTGACAACTGTTGGGGCCCATAGACATACCATATACCGCTTTCATAGTGCTATATCCTGCATGGTGTAGATCTAGCCTGAGCGTGGGTTAGCATGTTGTGAGAACCCAGTCATTGACTGGGTTCACACAACACGTTAGCCCATGATAGTTTATTTTCTTGAACAAACCCATGATGGGTTAGTGGGTTGTCTGTAGGATGTATCTCCCCCTTCAGTGAGTTATTTCCTCTAAATAAGCCACCCCGAGAACCCCGAGAACCCCCAGTCTACAGTAAGGGTGATTTTACCTATGTGGGGTTAATGTGTTGTCTGTCAAGAACGTGGAGAAAGCCTCCCCTCTTTCAAGGAGCAACTTTCCATGGTATATAAAAAAGCAGCATATGTGTAGGTATTTGGTGAACAAATTTGAAATGCAAATTTGGAAGTGGCCATGTATCTTATAGAGTAGGCATTAGCTTGGTTAAAGTTGCCAACTTTCTTCCTACGGTTTAATACTGATAATCTTGGCCTGCAGTGGCCAGACTGCAGTCACCTTGAGCCTCTTTTGAAGGTTTGACATTTTCATGGCCAGCACTGTAGACACTAACATCTGAGTCCTAAAGAAAATAATTAAAGACAAAAAAATTTAGACATCCTTTAATCACCTTCTCTCACTCCTTTCCCTCAAACTGTGCTTTGTTGATGCTACATCACTTTCATGGTGGTGGGTACACTTAGATTACCAAATCGTCTGTGTTAATATGACTGACCCACCTTTGGTGAAAAGGAGCTGAGTTCTGCAACTTAGGCAAGATCTACACTACTGCTTTAAAACAGTTTATAACAGGACTGACAACTGTTGGGGCCCAGGACACACTCCATATACCGTTTTAATCTGTTTTCAAAGTGTCATATCCTGCTTGGTGTAGATCTGGCCTCATATAAGCTGTACAAGTCATGCCAATTTGCATAATTTTGCACAGTTCTCCTGGTCATGAGTTAAGTGTTTGTATCTGAGTCCCTTGTATTCTACTCCTACGTTGCCCAGAGAAAGGCAACAGGCAAACCTCCAACCAGCCGGCCCCTGTGCCAAGCAGGAACCAAGATAACAGCACTGGCTCCTGGTGAATGAGCTCCTTAATGGTCCAGAGCCAAGACAGATGCTAGGCTGTCACAGGGGAGGCCGGGTAGCCAAGCCAATCATGCCAGGTTTGATTGGGCCATTGCTACAGTATGCCATTTTTTATGAGGAAAGAAAACGACAAAACAGAGGCAGTAGGTACATAATTAGCTTTGCCTCTGTGCATACTTTAAAAAATGATGAACGAGGGACCTTGCCCTCAGTACATCTTCCCTGCACCCAGGTGATCTAAACATAAGCAAAAGTGCATGTTCAGGTGTTTGAAGCATTGCACAGCATGAGTGATCTCTTTGGCTCTTTCTACACTGGCCATTTTTGTGGAATCGTTCCTGGGTTGTCTCTGTGCGTGCAAATGATGCACAGGGACTCCCAGGGCAATGGGGGGGATGGGCACGGGTTTGGGAAAACCCAATTCTTCCCGCAGTTCTGGGAACATCCCAAGACTGCGGGAGTGTGGGCGCCCATCTCGGCTAGTGATGTAAGCAGGCACCAGAGTAAGCGGACACCAGGAATGGGCATGCTGTGCGGCTCCGCGCCCATCAGGGGAGAGTGGAGAAGGAAGTCTGCCATCCCCAGAATGGCGGGGTGGGATGGGCCCCCGATTTCAATGGAGCACAAGTGTGGTCTTTGGATCTGTTAAAAAAAGTGGCAGGTGCGACGTCCCGGGAGGAAGCCAGGATGTTGCACTTCCTTGTATAGAAAGTGGAGGAGGATCCCGGAAGCAGGTATGTCCAGGATCGTCCCCCCTCCCTCCCTCCCTCCCTCCCTCTACACTCGTAGGTAAGAAGGGGCCTTTGTTGCAGGTCTACCGATTGGGCAGCCACAGGTTCTGTCAGACACCTGATCAGTGACCAGATGGTGAAAAGATACTTTGCACTGTGCTTTAAATTATATGGAGCACTCTGCCACACCCCACCCCACCCTAAAGATTACTTCCGGGTCAGCAAGCAATGTCACATGTGAAACAACTGCTCCTAGGAGTCCATTTAAGGAGTTTTGTGTTGTTGTAGGAGGAAAAGGGTAGATTTTGCATACACGGGAGGAGAAATGTTTAAACAATTTCTGACTCATTGCATCTTGCATGGCATGAAATAACAGACTGTGCAAAAGAGAAACATATTGATTTTGGAAAATGTTCAACTTGAATAAGTAGCAAATTAGCTTCTCGGTCCTTTAGGTCTTATTTCTGTTTCTGATCCGGTTGTTGCCATGGGGACGTTTTGCTTAATACTTTCATCCCTGAATTATTGTGAGTTGGAGGGTTTTGTGTTCTGAATTAATTTCAAGGAAGATGTTTTGGGGGATGCCCACTGCAGCATTTATAAAATAAAAGTAAAGTGTTTAATGACCTGCAACTATTCATTCATGTAGTCTCAATAGATGGATTATCCAATTAAAAACTCAGTACTGCAGTCCACAGATGTCCACAGATCTCCACACCCTGAAAATCTTACCCCTTGCCCTCTGAGCAGCTGTCTTCAGGTTCACTTTCTGTCTTCCGGTCCACTTAATTTCAATTAGCGTAACCATATGAAAAGGAGGACAGGGCTCCTGTATCTTTAACAGTTGAAGAGAAAAGGGAATTTCAGCAGCTGTCATTTGTATGCATGCAGCACCTGGTGAAACTCCCTCTTCATCAGTTAAAGTTGCAGGAGCTTTGCCCTCTTTTGTACCTGGTCAAGAGGGCAGGGCTCATGCAGCTTTAACTGTTGTGATGAAGAAGGCATTTCACCAGGTGCTGCATGCATACAAAGGACACCTGCTGAAATTCCCTTTTCTCTTCAACTGTTAAGATACAGGAGCCCTGTCCTTCTTCTCATGTGGTCATTCCAGTTAACTGTTGGGGCACAATCCACATTTCATATACCACTTCATAGTGTTATATTCCATATTCTTAACGATTTGACACAAGGTGTAGATTTGGCCCTGGTTTGAAAAGACATGCTAAAGCTCTCCCCCTCAAGAAGATCAACCGGAGGAAAGAGCTCTAGCTAGCTTCTTGCTTGAAACAACCACGTCCTGTCTCAGCCTACCTGTGAACAGATTTACTTGCAAGTAACCACTCAGGCCTACTGTTTGGAGAGAGAGAGAGTATATGAGCTTCTGCAAGGTGATGGGTGAGGCACCAGGCAAAATGAAAGAGTGTGTTGCTATAATTGCCGAACAACTGGAAGTTCTTTAAAACACAAACATACATTTCCACTTTAGAAATAATCTTGATCATATTTTTCCCTGCTTCAGTTTTCATGAGACTGGTATGGTTATCAAGGCAGCTAGGTTTGGATAGGATACTGTCAGGAAATGCATATTTGATGAAAAGCACAGGGATCAAAATTGTTCCACTCTTGTTTTCTTTGCCATAGGGGAACGTATGATATGTAAGTTTTAATTCTTCGGCTAATGGTGTAACTTGTTATAAAAATGCATTGGCTTGTTTATGTTACAGACCTTACATTGTCCTTTACAAAAGGAAATGAAGGCCTCCTTTTTAGTAGGGACACACGCTTTAACCAGCAGATTGATCAACAAAACCTTTCATTTATTTAAGCTGTAAATTTTAATTGGTGGGGCTGTGAATTAAGAGCTTGTGTGATTATTTTTAACACAACTGGCAGCTATCCTGAAGGTTTTATGCTGGTCAAATAGGTTTAAATGTAAGCCATTGGTTTTTAATTGTTCGTAAGGTTAACATTTTCCATAGTCCCACCTTTGCACCTGCCATGTTTCCTTTGTTATGGAAAAATGTATCAAGAGCTATGGCTCTTACAGATGCTAGGAAATTGTTTGGGGAGCCATTGAGATGCCATGGTGATGGGTTTGGGATTCTGAACTGCACACAGAATAGTGTCAATGCCTTTCGATTAAGTGTGTGATAATTTCTTTGGTTTGCTCTGTTTGTAGATGCTGCGAGGATGGAATTGAGCCCTGCTGAAGTGCCTCTTTATGTAAGTTCCACAACATTAGGCTTCTGCCCTAAAGGTCCTTTCTTTTGTTTCAAAGTGGGTGGGGTCATTGAGAGGCTGCCTGAATGAAGCAAAATTTCTGTGGCCAGCCTGATCGAGACTTTAAGCCATTGAATGCTGCTGTCTCATTTGAGCTGGTCTAGCAATCATTCATGCCTTTCGTGCAGATTGTGGCCCATGGTTCTGAAGTACTTACGAAATAGACATCCAGATTACTGCACTTCAGCTTTGTTATAGCTGGCAGCACTTGGAATTGAGATGCTAATTTTGGCATAAAAATAGTCACTCCAGTTTCATTCTGGTTTGGGAAAATAAATATTTCCATTATAAATGTACATGTTCTATCCTTCTCCCCCATGCCATAATAGCCCCAGTGGCAAGTAAGGAACTGGAATAGAACTTTTGAATACTTTTAAAGGGCAGCCCCACTAACCCTAAAGTACATTTAGTGATTTTATTAGGTTGGGTCTAGACAAAGGGTGCTTCTTGGAAGAGAGCTACCAACCATAAGGCATTGTGCAGCTGTTCCTGGTTTTTGTTTTTGTTTTATGTAACAGATTTTCTGTGGTAAGTAAAGCGACAGAAGTAGTGGTGGGAAAACCTGGGAGGATTGCAAGTGGAAGACGTTGATGTTTGGACCCTCTGGGGAATTCCATTGATGAGGCTGGGTGATGGTGCAATGAAAGCTTCATCTGAAAGCACCCAACTTCATTGCATTTAATTCTCATTGAAACCAATGGGTTGGATCCAGACATAGGGTGAAACCCTATGCCTGTTGAGACAGAAATAAGCCCTACAACTCCCAGCATTCCCCAGGTAGCTTCATTGGCTAGGGAATGCTGGGAGCTGTCTGAGTTTTCTCTGTCTAAACATGCATAGGATTTCACCCTTAGTCATGCTTAGAGTAGAATCATTGATTCTACTTCCAAGTGCAGAAAAAGATTTACTTCCAAGTGTAGAAAAAGGCAACTAAAATGATCAGGGGGCTGGAGCATCTGGGATTGTTTAGCTTGGAAAAAAGGAGGCGAAGGGGAGACATGGTAGAGGTGTACAGAATTATGCTGGGTGTGGAGAATGTGGATAGGGAGATATTTTTCTCCCTCTCTCATAAAACTAGAACCCAGGGTCATCCCATGAAGCTGATTGGTGGGAGATTCAGGACAGATAAAAAGAAAGTACTTCTTCACACAGCACGTGGTTAAACTAAGAAATTAACAACCATAAGATGTAGTGTTGGCCACCAATTTGGATGGCTTTTAAAGGGGGTTGGATACATTATTGTAGGAGAAGGCTATCAATGGCTATGGGTCCTGATGGCTATGTGCTACCTCCAGTATCAGTTTCTGGGGAACATGGGCGGGTCCTGCTTGTGGGTCCCTGGTTGACAGCTGATTGGCCACTGTGTGAACAGAGTGCTGGACTTGATGGACCCTTGGTTTAATCCAGCATGGCTCTTTTTATGTTCTTATGTAAGTAAACATGCATAGGAATATACTATGTGTGTTTTCCTATTTCTTACGTTGCAATGTTTTATTGTTGAGTTGTGGGCATCTTGCAGTAGAGATATGAAGCATTTAAGTGTTATATAAATCAGCCAATGTCCATGCTGGCTGGGAATGAAGGGGATTGTAGTCCAAGATATCTGGAAGGCACCAGGCTGGGGCGGGTGGTTATGAATAAATAATAACAAAATTAATTGTCTTGTAAAAATACCCAGAACCGGATAATCGAACATGGGCAACCTGGCTTTGTATGAACATACACCACATGGAAATCAGACACTATTGCTGTACTGCTAAAACAGCAAAGGGTTATGTCAGAGCTGGCCCGTAATTGGTTTCTAATGCAGTATATAAACCACTTGGGAGTTCCTTCCATTAGAGAAACTCCTGCCTTATTAGTATACTTTTCATGGGAAACACAATCAAGGCTGTATTTAAATCAGGCACTGAAAGCGGTTCTTGTCCGTTTTCCATGAATAGATTTCTGGCTTGCTGTGTTTGACTGAAATTCTATACATTTGGGTTTTGAAGATTTTCAAAGATGTCTAAGGTAGAGATGATGAAAATGATCTTCTTCTTGAGTTTCAGTCCTTTTGAAAAAAAGAAGAAGAGTGCATGGAACCTATAGAACTACAAAAAAGATACACATGCAATCCGTTTTGTTGGGGGTGGGGGTGGGAGAAAGGAAAACGGGTAAGACTGATGATTTAGTTTGACATATTGCATCCAGCAGAAAGCGAATTGAACATAATTCAGCGTCAAACAAGTCAATAAAAATATCTCCTTGAAAAAAACAAGGCTGAAATCTTAAGGAGAGATGCTGAAGTTCAAATTACAACGTTTGCATTTTAGGACCTGTCAGGTGCTCAGGTTTTGAATCAGATTCTGCCTCAAACATATGACATTTTATGAGAACTGAAGGAAATTATTGGACATCTGTAATGGACAGGTGTCATGGTGCAATTAATAAATTTACTGGTTTTGAGATGAATAATTGGGGCAGTAAATTTTTTTTTTATAAAAGCCAGCAACATCTTCGTGACAAACATTAACTGGTCATTTTTTTATAACCACCGTGTTTATAGGTATCATCAGATTCTGATCCTGTTACTGTCATTGTGGGGAGGTGACCCAGGATTTAATTCTAAGTGGTGTAGCCCAGGAAGAGATGATCACACTGCTGTCAGATTTAATATATATTTAAGTGGGAAACTTCTCTAAAATGAGGGAACTGCTGAAAAAGTAGTTGAAAGGGGGAGTCAAGAAAGTCAAGAAAGTTGAATCCCTTCAAAATGCTTGGAGTTAACTCAAAACCATAATAATAGAACCTCAGCTAAAATGTATACCTCCCCCCCAAAATGCAGAGAAGAGCAACTAAAATGATCAAGGGGTTGGATCAACTCCCCTATGAGGAAAGGTTACAACAGCTAGGATTGTTTACCTTAGAAAAAAGGCAAGTGGACATGATAGAGGTGTATAAAATTATGCATGGTTGGAAAATGTGGAGAGGGAGACACTTTTCTCCCTCTCTCTATACTAGAACCCAGGGTCATCCCATGAAGCTGTTTGGTGGGAGATTCAAGACAGATAAAAGGAAGCACTTCTGCATAAAGGAAGCCAGAGGAGGGGGGGGGTTTGTTCCCGGCAGCAGGAAGGCAAGGAAGGGAAGGGGCAGGCAGGGAATGACTGTGTGCTGGAGGCAGAGAACCACCCTGCCCTCCCCTTTCCTCATCAACAAACATGCCCCCAACAAAGCAAAAAGTGAGAGGAGGGGATATTCTAGACTTTCTCCGTGCCAAAATAAATCCCAACAAGGGGCGGAAGGGGTGCGATGAGAGCAGGACAGGGACGACACTGCAAAAACACATACAAGGCATTGTGAGTGTGCCATAAACCGCTGGTGTGATGGAGCCCTTAGAGTCTTCCGTATGCTGGCTCTGTACCCCCACAGTGCAAGAAGCACATGTCCAAATTGAGTAACAACATGTAATTAAAAGTTATTTGTGCATCACATTTATTTTTGTTAATTGTGTTCAAGATATAGAGTAGGTAGAGATCAAACAGCAATCCAGAAACCATGCAAGTATCACTGTGCTTCTAGAGTTGTTTTGGTATGAAATCTCTCTGTCTTTCACACGCACACACACACCAGCTGCATAGCAAATTGCTTTGGAAATTCATGCCAGGTTCAGAAGCATTCTCCAAGAAAGCATGTGGTGGTCAAAGGAAAAAAGGAAGTAAAGATCCCCACTGGTCACACATGCAAATATTTGAATGCACAAAACAGGTTTTCTGGATTGTGGTCACTGTAACTAAATACTGAGCTCATAGGAACATAGCAGTGGAGGCTGGTGGCTCTGATGTCAGTGGGGCAGTGAAACCTGACTGATTCTGATTGACACCCAGAATAGAGTTTTGTCGGAAACACCAAGCAAAGTCACCGCTCCACTGATATCGGAGCCATCAGCTTCCACTGGAACATAGGAATCTGCCTTACACCAAGTCAGATTCTTTCCAGCCCAGTCTTGTCTATTTGGACTGGCAGTGTCTGCCCAGGGCACAGGCAGAGAAGTTCCACATCCCCTCTCCCTTACCCTTTAAACAGGAGATGCTTCACTCCACCACTGAGCTACAGTCCCTCTCCTGCGGCATGGCTATCCACATTTTATTTATTTATTTATTTGTTCATTTATTACATTTCTATAACACCCAATAGCCAGAGCTCTCTATGCAGTTCACAGCAATTAAAACCATGAAATGCATAATAAAATACAATATAAAATGGAAAAGCCTAAAACTACAATATTAAAAGTATAAACCACAACAAAAACCTTGCAACAGTGCAGAGATTTAAAATAAAACGACAGATTTAAAACAAGAGAGCTAAAAGACTAAAATGCCTAGGGAAATAAGATTGTCACCTGATGCAGGAAAGAGCACAACGTAGGCTCCAGGTGAGCCTCTCTGGGAAGCTCATTCCACAAGCGGGGCGCTTCAGCAGAAAAGGCCCTCTTCTTAGGAGTCACCCACCTCATTTCCTTTGGTGGGGGTTCCTGGAAAAGCACCGCTGAAGATGATCTTAGGGTCCGGGGAGGTACGTATGTGAGGAGACGATCCTTCAGATATAAAAGTTTATTTTTATTCATAGGCCCTTACTACACCGCAGGGCCTTCCAGGATGCAGGGGAGAGGATCCCGGGAGTTCCTGCTTCTGGGATCATCCCCAGCGTCTAGTCGGCCACGTGACATCCTGGAAGGCAAGAGGGACGTCGTGGCCACTTTTTTTTTTTTTTTTTTAAAGAAGAGAGGCCGGTCACGCAATTGCTATCCAGTGCAAACATGAGTTAAAAAAACAAAACATCCTGCCCCTCCATCATCTTTGGGATGGCAAAGTTGTTTCCCCCCCACCTCCCATGGGCACAGAGCCTCCCTGTACAGCTCTGTGCCCGCTTTGAAGGCCGTGTTACTCGCGAAGAGGTGGGAGCAGCGGCTACACTTCCTGTGGTCCTCGGGATGGTCCCAGGACCGCGGGGAAAATCGGGATAACTGGGGAACCACTTATTCAGAGAAAATTGAGGGATTGTCCCTGCCTGCCCCCGGGATCCCCTGAGCATCATTTGGACACACAGGAATGACCCCAGGGAAAAAACATGGTGTAGACATGGCCATAATAAGCTTTTAGAGAGAGAAATTTTTGAATGTTGATAGAGAAGAAAAACAATTCTCTTAATCATAGTAGACTTTCTCAAAGCTCTTAAGGCAAGGTGAGCAGTGTCAGAAAGGGCCATAGGTCTTACCTGACCCTCCCACACAAGTCACAGATCCTGTTGGGGAAGCACAAGTCCTGAGGCATGCCCCAGTAACACCTTGAATCCCAACCCCAAACTGCTATTTTGCAAAATGCCTCTTATGTAAGAGAACCGGCATTGCATTTAGTAATGATCACTTGCTTTCAGACACCATCACCCCTTTTTAAGCACTGGTAAGCTCTTTATTTCTGCAGGGTTTGGGAAGAAATTGAGGTCAGGGTGGTGATAGTGATGGTGAGACTATGGGCCTATTCAAACGACACTTTGGGCTCTGTGATTAGCGAAACTGTGGTTCTCTGGGGTTAGCACTAACCACAAGTCGTGCTGTTGCACATAACACTTTAAGCCATGGTTAGAGCTGCTTACCCTGCTGCAGACAGTCCGACTGTGGTTAATGAATGAGCAGGGTTTAGCAAAACACATCGCATAATATATCTTAAACACTTTAAATCAAAAGTCTTAACCGGCAGGGTTTAAGGTGTCTTCTGAACATAACCATCTCTGGAGTTTATTGGAGGGCCGCAGGGGACTGAGGAAATCTATTGATATATGCCGCTGAGAGATTTCTGATATTTTTCAGGGTACAACATGAACAATACAACATGATCACTTATAAACTGAACAATACAACATGATCACTTATAAACTCACTGTTTATAATTCTTAGTATATCATAGATGTGCTTGTTGGACAGCTAGAGTAGAACAGCCTAAGGACTAGCACACAATCTAATGAATGATCTGAAGGACTCAAACAGGTTTGGGGATGTCGCCGGGGCTGTTCAGTGCTGTGCCACTGCAAGCACAGTGAGTTTTTCAGGTAGTGGGAAATGGCTCAAGTTTCTTTTATCAAATGTCAATATACATTTAGCCTACAATGACAAATGCTCTCATTTATTTTAGATAACTCTTCTTTGATACCTTATTTTCCTTGTGCAGTTGTACAGTCACGGTAACATTCTTTTGATCCTGCTCTACTTTGCAGATAACCTTTCTTTCCTCGTTGATTTTGGTTAACTGCAAACCTGTACAAGGCGATTTGAAATATTAGCTCTTTTTCTTGTGTGAAAGCATATCTATTGTTCAGTCATGAGTTGTCCAGCTTTGCTTAGACCTCACATTTAAGTATTGGTTTATGCAGAATATGCTGACTGCTGGTACTGCATTTGGTACTAGGACTATCTAGCAGACTTTTTTTTAACTTTTAAAATGTGTTTGCTTGTAATAACAAATGTGCCAAAATGCAAATCCTAACTGCAAAAAGTGAACATTTATTACAGCTCAAAGACTAGTTACAGTTATCTTATATGCACCCAAACAAAGTTCCATAATCACATTTATTTTTAAGAGTGCCCATCTCTAAAGGTTCAGGGAAAGACAAGTGTGTGTGGTTTAAGTCTGTGGCCTGGTGCCAGATATAATGCTGGCAATTTGCTAAGATGGAGAGTGGGAATGTGTTGCTGGCTAGGAGAATGTGGATAGGGAGATATTTTTCTTCCTTTCTCAAAACACTAAAACCAGGGGTCAATCCCATGAAGCTGATCGGTGGGAGATTCCAAACAGATAAAAGGAAGTACTTCTTCACACAGCGCATAGTTAAACTATGGAATCTGCTGCCGCAAGGCATAGTGATGGCCATCAGTTTGGATGGCTTTAAAAAGGGGTTAGACAAATTCCTGGAGGAGAAGGCTGTCCATGGCTACTAGTCCTGATGCCTCTATGGGTGCCTCTACAAGAGCGATTTAAAGCTCTTTCAAGGCGCATTAAAAATTTTACCTGTACAAGAGCGGAGCGCAAATCAGGGGTCGAGGCACTTTTTCTGTCAGATTATGCGCATTATCGAATGCGTGTTAAATAGCGAGTTTTAATTTGTGGCGGGAGTTAAAGCGCCTTATGACCATGTAAACAAGCGATGCTGCGCATGAAACAACTTCAACGCGCGTTTCATTCAACTGGTAATGCGCTTCACCGCCTCCCATGTATAGGGATTAGGCGTAAAAGCGATTGCGAGAAGATGTGCATAATCGAACAACCGGGCGTCAAACCGAATTCTTGTAGAGGGAACCTACGTTACCTCCAGAAGTCAGAAGACATAAGGCTATGTACAGCAGTTGCAAGGGAACATGGGCTGCTGCACTCATGCCCCGCTTTGTGGTTTTCCTGTTGGCAGCTGGTCAGCTACTGTGTAAACTGAATGCTGGACTAAATGGACCCTTGGTCAGATCCAGCATCATTCTTCTGATGTTCTTATGTTCTCTCCTCCCATCGCCTAGACAAAGTACCCTTCTTCTTTCCCTGTTTAGCATTAAATGCAGTGCACCATGACATCTGCATTGGTGCTAGTCAGCAACTTCTCATTGCTGGCTCTGGATTTTCTTTAAATATTCTATGTATGAAATGGTTCCAATATTTGTTTTACTTTATTTTTTTTATTATTTTATTTATATTCCACCTTTTCCTCCTTGTAAGAAACCCAGCGCGGCTTACATGATTCTCTTCCTCTCCATTTTATGCTCACAACAACCCTGTGAGGGTAAGTTAAGGTGAGAGTCAGTGACTGGCCCAAAGTCACCCAGTGAGCTTCATGGCTGAGTGGGGTCTAAAATCTGGATCTGCTGGCTAACACTGCGATCACTACACCACACTAGCTCTCTACACAATGATAATAATACAGAACAGTGGGAAAACTAATACATTTTGGTGGGTTGTTAGGCTCTGAGGTATGTCAGTGAGTCCCTTTCTCTCTGATGTGCCCCTTCCACTCTTGCTGCTTCCTTCCTACCCTCCATGTCACTGTTCCAGCTGCTGCTATGGCTTTTGCAGGGCTAGTAGGGGCTAAAGGAGCGTAGGAGAGTCATTATGTCCCAAAGGTCCCTCTGGAGTGATCTCCCATTTCCATCCCTTGGTTACATCATAGTTAGACTATTGCAGTGCACACTCTCTAGTACTGCCATAGAAGAGCATCTGGAAACTTCAATGAGAGCAAAATGGGGCAGCTAGGCTGCTTTCCGGTGTATGGTATTGCTAAAGTGACCAACTGTCAGGATTTCCCTGGATTTGTCCAGGTTTTTGTGCTATCCTGGGTGTCAGGGATTTTCTGTAATTTTCTACAATATCCTGGAATGACACACTTTCCCCTTTAAGACCACCATTAGTGTGGTGGGGGGAATGACACGTTTTCCAGAGGAACGTCATCCCCCCCCCCCCACTGCTCCAATTGGGGCTTTAAAGGGGAAAGTGTGTCATTCCGGACGTTATAGAAAAGGCCCCGATTGGAGCAGTAGAGGAAGGGAAAGCGTGCTGTCTGGGGCCTCCGGAAAGAATATCATTCCCGTTTGCCACACTAATGGCAGCCACCATTAGCGTGGCCGGGAGGATGACATTCCACCAGGTATCCTTTTTTTGGTTTCCCAAATATAGTCACCCTAGTATCGTGATCACAACACCCTGATGCTGAAAGACCTGCACTGGTTGCCAGTTGTTTTCCAGGCTCAATTCAAGGCAGTGGTTTTAATGTATAATGCTCTAAATGGCTTAGGGCCTGGCTATCTGATGGGCTGCGTGTCTCGGTATGAACCTGCTCAGTTATTAAAATCAGCAGGAGAGAACCATTTGAAGGCACCCTCGCTTGCAGAGGCCCGCTTCTCAGGCATGTGGGAGAGGCCTTTCTCCTGTGTTGCTCCTAAACTCTAGAACATCCTCCCTTTGGAGTTGTTACTCGTTCCCCAAGCTATCTGCATTCAGGAAGGAGGACAAGTCACATCTTTTAAACTTGGCTTTTGAAACTGTTAATAATAATAATAATAATAATAATAACGATTTATTTCTTACCCGCCTCTCCGTCTAGCTCCGTTTTTAAAGTTCTTTTTAAAGTTTTGCTATGGGTTTTGTTTTCTAAACTTTTGGCAAGGCGCCTTGGCTGGCATCAGAAAGGCAGTATAAAAAAATACAATCAGTAAATAAGGGTGAAGGGCCCAACTTGCACACACTCCTTTTAGCTCTTTTGGGGCTTGCAGGGCAAAAAGGACTGTGAGAAAGTTGTGCTCTACTGTCTCCAGGCCACTTCTTCCCTTGGAAAATGGAAGATCACTTCAGGCCTCTGACCATCCAGGGACCTTGACAGGGACTTGACCAAGCTGACCTTTGCAGCTTCTAACCCTGGTTTCAAATCCCAGTTTAAAAGCTAACCATGGTTGGCATCAGTGCAGACATAATGCTGCATGGTTGTTGATGCAAACCAGGACAGGGAGGAGGAGCTTGTTTGTCTGCTTTTTAATGTTATTTGTAAAACATGGTAAAACAAAAAGAAGTGATTAGAATGTGCATGTGGTTCAGCTGTCATTTGACAGTAACGTTTCAGATTTCTGGTGGTGATGGTGCGCTGAGATACACACACACACACACACACACACACACACACACACACACTGTTCTTACAAAACTAGAATATTGGCTCAACAAATGTAGTTCTGTATGGATAGGGATGTTATTTTATTGGGGAATATTCAAATTGATAATACTGCCTATCGAATGCCGTACCACATGACTGTCCTGATCATTTACTTCTGAAGTTGTAAAATCAATGGTCTCTGTTTTGGGGAGCAGCAGTTGGAGAGGCCCACGGCCCACGGCCCACATGTTCCGCTTCTGAATTTCCTGGGGGCGTCTTCTGTGGGAGAGAGGGTGCTGGAATGGATGGGCCTATGGTCTGAACCAGCAGGGCTACTCTTATGTCCTGCGGCAATAGGACACTACCTGAGCAATCACTTTTTCATTTTGTTGTTAAATCAGCTTGGATGTGTTTGTATTGCCCCGAGAGGTTTATTATTTTTTATTACTGAAGGTGTCGGATATCAAGAAATAAACCCCCATACCCTGCATCTACATTAATATTTGTCAGCATTTTTCAGATAATATTCTATATAAAGGCACGGATGCATTTAATGACAGCAATGAACTAGCCAATGTTTCACTGCATATGAATGAGCATACATAGGATCAATTCGGACGACACAATAAACAACTGGTGTGTGGGAAACAATCGTCAGTTGTTTTGACTATTGTGTCATCCGAATGCTGCCATAGTCAACTCAGCGCTGATCCTCATCCACACCACAGTTGATTATTTATTACCATGTTGTGTGGGGAGTGCCCCCTAGGGTTAGGGTTAGGGTTAGTCAACCCAACATTGACTATCGTGTCGTCCGAATTGAGCCATACAGTGTATCTGGGACATGGCTGTCAAAAACTAGATGTAAATGTAATTTGTTTCTCCCCCTATTTTCAAGGAAAGGGTGTGGGAATAGAGTTGGCCAAAGAAGAGGAAATGCATCACTGAAAAAGAGGGCAGGTGTTTGCCTAACATTTGCGTGTGCTAATTTATATGTCTATATGCAAATGTAGAAATATTTAGAGCGTCATCACGCGGGGGGAAATCGTATTTCTTTACCGTCGCTTCTCTGCCCCCGCTTTTGTTCCTCATTACTTCCTCTTTCTGCCTCTAGGGGAAAGAGGAAGTAAACAAAGACCACGTGACCCATTCAGGGGCTGTTTTTATCACACCACTTTTCCTGCACACAGCAGGAGATTGTGGCACATTCCATTTTTTTTAAAAAAAATGGATTAAAAGGGGTCTATTTTGCGATGGAAAAATGAGCAGAAGGAATAGGAGGCATGTGAGAGGCGGACGTTGTCATCTAAAGGACACATACACACACATCCATAAGTGGGCAGTAGTGAACGTGCGATAAAATGCTTGTCTTATGAACCTCTGAGTATAATTTGAATAGAATATACAGTCAGAACCCTGGTGGGCAAGATTGTGAACAGGTGTCCAGGTGCTAACTATTGATGGGTAACTTCAAGGCCCCTGGGCTCTCCTTTCTGAGGGTTCTTTATTTTTAAGCCAAACTTGGATTGGACAGCCCTTTAAACAGAGGAGTGTCCTTTGTAAAGGATACATGGCCACCCCTAAGAAGGGCAACTATAAAGACTTTCTCTCTATTATTAGTTACTCCTCTCTAGCTTATTCTAGTTAGTACTTCATGAATCTGATAAAGTAGTTGACCAGTGTGGTGATCAACCTTTTTCGCAAGAGGGCCCTGCCAAGCCACAGAGTATTCGTGCCACTCCAGTAAGTACTATACAATATAAGATGTTTATCTGTTTGTTTATTTATATATCACTTGATATCCTAAGATCTCTAGACAGTTTACATGAACAAATGCATAAAATGAAATATAAAAATGAATGTAAGGACAATATAAAACAATAAAGCCATAACGAATGTCGCAGTCAGAGCAGTAGAACAGAGCAGTGCGATTACAAGTCAAGGAAAGCCTGAGTAAACAAATACATCTTCAAAAGGCATCTAAAGCGCTCCAGTTTCTGCCTCTCAGATGACACGTAGGAGAATGTGAGAGGGATGGTGCCACTACCGAGAAGGCCCTTTTATGTGACATTACCTGGCAACACACTGTTGGGGTTGTCTTCACAGTGCCAAGTTGGTGCCGCTCCGCTTCCAAACCCCGCGCTAATGCTGGTGCACGGTGGCAGCAAGTTGTCTTTAGAAAGGGAAGCAATGCAGGCTTTCTCGCGTCCATTAGACTTGCTGGGCCCTCCCCCTCCTGCAGCTTCCGGCGACCAATAGGGGGTTGCTTTCCACCCAGGGATGCCCCCAGAGTGGCTTCAAGTGAGGACAGACTGGCAGAAGAGCTGGGCTGACCTTGGTTTGGCTGGAAAAATTGGGGTAAGTCCCCAATTTGTCAGCTGCACATCTTCACCTCTTTGTCCCAGAGTGGCTTCGAATCTGCATCTGCATCATATAACCGACGCAGTGTGGATTCGGAGCCACCCTAGGGCAAAGACGCCATCAAGGCAGCCTGCAGGTCATGATATGACCGATAAGGCCGCTTGGAAGATCTCAGGCTCAATTTGGCAGTAAGCTAGGTATCCTGGTCCCAAGCTGTTTAGGGCTTCGAATGTCAGCAGCAAAATCTTAAACATGGCTCTGTAATTAATTGGCAGCCAATGTAGTTATTTTAATACAGATGTAACCTGTGTTTATCTTGGTGCTGTACTGAACATCCTAGCTGGTGCATTTTGCACTAGCTGCAGCTTCCGAATCAGGTGCAAGGGCATCCTACACAAAGCACATTACATTAGTCTAATTGTGAGGTTACCAGTGTGTGTATTACCATGGCTAGGATATCTCTATCCAGAAACGGGTATAGTTGATGCACCAATCAAAGTTTGCAATGGGTGCTCTGATGCCACTGAGGCCACCTGTGATAAGGATGGATCCAGGAACATCCCTAAACCACATGCCTGCTCCTTCAGAGGCTCAGTAGCTAATAGGCATCCCTCCATGCTTTGGTGTGCTTTTTCCTCTATGTCCCTGAGCCAAGAAGCAGGAGCAGCATAGCACTAGAGCAGCACAGAGCAGTGCAGGGCTGACTAGCCCATAGCCAGGCTGACCTGATGCCACCCAGGAGTGTCATAAACCTTTGTTATTATCTGTGTCTCTTGTTGCATCCATGTTACATGTTGGACACCTACAAAGTAGACTCTTTCCTATGAAAGCTTGTGCTAAAAGCAATTGGTCTTTCAATGTCATGGGACTCTGGGTCATTTTGACTTCTTTCAAGTTAATATCTTTACTAGGCATCGAATGGCTTTGTTTACTCTTTAGGACTTGGTTTAATTTTGTAGGGTTCCCCCCCTCCCTCTTTGGGTGTGTGATGGTGGCAGTGGCGGTTGTTTCAATACCTGCTTAGGTTTGCCATATCTGGTTTCATTCTATTCAGATGGGTAGTCACATGCTTTTTCTTGAACAACATCAACAACTGTTCATTAGACTCTAATCTTCAGATTGAATGTTTATAGACTCACAAAAAGTATATTAGCCACGTGTTCTTTTTGTTAGTTGACTTGGGTTACTTAACTGCCACTCCTTTCCCATTTTTTTTTTATCTTTTGGTTTTTTTATCCTTGTTCATAGCAACAGCTGCTGGGCTTGTTAAACTCTTCCATGATGCAGCGGCCCAGTCCTACCCACTTTTAAATCCCACTGATGTTCTGTGCGATAGTTAAGCATGTGTTTAAATCTATCCTATTACAATAAATGGGACTTAAAAGTGCTTAACTTTTGGTAATACCTGTCCAATTTATATTGAATCATTTTGTAAAAAAAAAAAAAAAAGGAACAAAACGTGTATGTTTATTTATTACAAAACATTTATATTCTTCCTTTCCTCCAAGGTGCTTAATGCAGAATTCATAGATTCTCTCCTCCACCCCTTCAGCTTTGTCATCCCAAAGGTAGGTTAGGTTGTGAGATAGTGACTGGCCCAAGATCAATCAGCTTCATGGCTGACTGGGCATTTGAACCTGGGTCTCCCAAGTCCTAGTTCAACACTCTGCCTCATAACACTGATGTCTTGCCATGTCAGTTTATGTTCCTATAGGGCTCTAAATGAAAGCCATAGGGTTGTATCCAGACAATGACCCTGGGTTGATTACTTGCCAGGGTCAAGTGGAGCATGCAAGTCATTTCCAATTTTGATTAACAACTCAGCAACACCCAAATCCAGTAGTCTGGGTTGTTTATGGGTTAAAAAGCCCAGAGTTAACTCAACAATTGCCCATGGTTTGTTGTTAGATTGACTCTGTTGTTTAACCCATGAACAATTCAATGTTTCTGGGTTCGGACATCACAAAAAAACTGAGAAATAGGGCATTCTTGGGTTTTTAATTGAAACTGGAAATATCAAACACACAATCTGTGTGATCTGCTCTTTCCCTGCAATTCCTGGGTTAAACACCCCAGGAATTACTATTGTAACATGTAAGCCATGATGGGTTGTGGCGATTGCCAGCCCCTGCTGTGAATATTCAAGCCATAGTGTGCAGTTGCTGTGGCTTATCATGACCTCCAAATCTGGTGCAGGGTGGGTTGTTGCTGTGGTTAGCAAACGATCCACAACTCAAGAACAACCCATGGGTTATTTAAGCCACGGCGGTTGCCAGCAATCATGTGAACCAGGCCACAGACTGGCAGCAGCTCTCCAGGGTTTCAGGCAGGATTTTATTCAGTCCTACCTGGAAATGCCAGGGATTAAATTTGGGACCTTCTGTATGCAAAGCAGGTGCTCTACCAACTGAGCTAGTGCCTCTGCAACTTAGTTTTGATCGGACCCAAAGTGTATATTTTCTTTGCACATCTTTCGTAACCCTTACTTTGTTTATGTAACAATGCAGTCCCATAGAGGTTTAACTAACTTTAGATCTGGCAGAGTGCAGAGGCCTCTTTTTGAGCAAAGGGGCTAGATATTCATCTTTAAAAGTGTCAGGCAAATATGGCAGTCCTGATTACTGAAAGTCTTTCCCTGCCTGCTATTAAGTCTAGAACTTGGAAGCCCACTTTTATCCCTGGCTGCTTTTGAAATTCCAGGTAATATTCTTGGGCCAAGGCAAACTCCGTCTGGCTAGGCATCACAGACATTTGATTCTAGACTCAGACTGACCTCGTGACAGCAATCTGTGCCTATGTGATTTTTTTTTCAAGTAGGAAGATGTCAATAAGCTTCATAAGGTGTATCGCTTTCAAAGGGTGTCCTCAGTTAAACAAAACTTTTGAAATTACTTTGCACAGAGCTCAGATTTAATTATAATTTAATTATAACAGAGGTGTGATGTTTGGGAACTGGCTGGGGACTCTGTTATGATCACAAAGCAAAGGTGGATTAGAACTCCAGCGTACACGATCCAGTGCCAGTCCAGCCTCTCTAGCCAAGCTAAATGAAAACCAGATGGTCGTATCCTAAGCAAATGCCGGACCAGGCAGTTGGAGACTTGATGAAGATAAGATCGAAATGTGGAGCTGGAGAAAGCTGGGAGAAAGGACAAACAGTGATCACACCAAGCAAAAGGGGACAGAATTGGGCTCTCTTGCCTTCTTGCTTCCTTTTTCTACCTTTTAAAAAATGTCTGTCTGATTGGCAGCTCCCAAGATGGGTTGTTTGGTGCTTTGGTAATAATCAAGAAAGGCACAAAGCAGCATAAACCAGTGGAGGATGATGGCTCCAGTGTCAGTGGGGTGGTGAATCCGCTCCGGGATTCAGTCAGAACTTTAAAGGAGCTGTCCAAGGTGCTTCATACTGGCATAAACAAATGAAAAATGGCAGGTGTGCTGCTGAACATAACAGGGAGACAGCCTTTTTAGTGGTGGCACTGCAACTTTGGAATGCTCCCCCAGGGAAGTTTGCCTGGTGCCTACTTCCATGTGATTCCAGAGCCAGGCAATTGTCAGGTCTTTTAATTAAATGTTATCTAATTGTCTTGGCTGGTAGAGCTTATGTTTTTATGCTGCTCTTATAGATTGTGCTGCTTCCAGTATATTTCTTTGTTTTGGTTACTAATTTGGTCTGAAAATGCGTTTTAAAATTTTGTAAGCCACCTTGGTATTTGGTTGAGTGGTTGGGGCTTATAAACCCTAGAATAAATACATCAATACATATCATGTTGCCTACCAAATTAACCCCACGTTTCCCTTTCTTCTGATGTTTGGACTGGTGGGGTGCAGCTCTGTTGCACTCTGAGCTTGTAGACCAGGCAGGGGAAACCTTCCAGGCGGCCAAGCGTCTTTCCCCTACTCCAGCGTGGACAGGAGGAAAAGGGCTTTTCTTCTATCTGCCTCAGTTTGGTGATAAACATTCCCACCTTTTTCAGTGCTTGGGCTCAGCTAGGGGAATTGGAGAAATGTGGAATGGATTAGAATGTGTTCGGATTTCTTTGAGTCCAACTTGCACATTCCACAGCAAACCTCCTTTCCCCAAGTCTTGTGGAGGTTTTTTTTCCGTTTTTTTCAGGGGGGGGGGTTTGCAATAATTTTCCCTAGCTCTAATACAAATTAGAGCAAGTAGAACAAAATTCTGGTTAAAAAAAATACTGGATTCTGTCAATGAGCACATGACAGAACATAATATGCCTGACAATCTGCAAAACACAGACCCTGTTCAGACAACACACTAAGCCATGGCGGTTAAGCATTTTGAACTAAACATTATGACTTAGCGTGTCAAATGAACCATTCCTAACCATGGTGGCTGCATAACTGCAGTTTAAACGTGCTCACTAACGATTTGCTTCAAAAGGGCTAGCGGCCTAACCATGGCTTAGCGTGTTGTTTGAACAAGCCTACAGACGGAATGGATTTAACAAGATCTGTACAACCCTGGGTTGGGCAAAAGGCTTATCTCTGATGTGCTGTGTGCCCAAGGGCTGGGAGAGACTCCTCTCTCAGTGCTGGAGAAGGAGTCTACCTTCCCCTCAAATGATCTGCATGGATCAGCTGAGGAGGTGGGGCTGGGAAGGGTGTGTGTGTGAAAATGTGCAGAGGGCTGCAGAATGGTAGCAGTGGTTCTACCCACACTGGGCAATGGCTTGGCCCATTGCTGGTGGCCCTCAATGTCCCAGCCCAGAACATCTGGCTGAAAATGGTTCCCCGTGTGTTGTAGACCTATGAAATGAACCCACGGGAGTCTTGAAGAAGACACACACCACCCTTATATATGTGGTGTTCAGGCCAGTTCAGAGTGGAATGTGGGGGTGGAGGGAGGGAGAAGGTCAGACAGCTAGCCTTAACACTGTTTTCTATAGTTATTTTAATTTACTAAGGCCTGATCAGTGGGTCATTCTTGGGACGCAGGAAGATTTCCCCACTCCATCACCATATTCCTAAAGTAATATATGAGAAGGCACCATGGCAAGTCCAAATTACAAATGTTAATCTTCTTTAGAATTCTGACTAAGAGCAGATTTACTGCCCCACTGATATCGGAGCCACCAGCCTCCACTGATGACATTGATCATATAGTTTATCTTTGCGTGTAAGCTTTTTCATTCATGAATAGTCAGTGCAGGAGGCCTAATCTGGATTGGCCCCCTGCTCTTTCTTTCCCTCTATGTGGCGAGGTTGGGAGCCCTTCAACCCTGTCCTCCCAGTCCAGGAATTTGCATTGGGGTGAACAGTTCCCATTTGTTTCAGCAGGAGCTTTCTCCTCCCCATCTCCTAATGCAAATTGCCAGCACAAGTAGCGGGTGTGTGTGCAAAGGGTTTAACCCTCCTATTAAAAGATCTGGATTGCCTTCTCCCTCCATGCTGACAATGTGAGGATGAAAAAGCCTTGCATTCAAGGGCAAATAACGTGATTAAAGTCATGTGTGTTGTTTGGCCCTCAGTGGAGGGCATGTACTTTACATGCAGAAGGTTTCAGGTTCAAATCCCACCATCTCCAGTTAAAAGGATCAGGGAGCAGCTGCTGGGAAGAGACCTCGGCCAGAGACTCTCAACAGCCACTGCCTACCAGACTAGAAATGTTGGCAAGATGGAGAAATATCGTGGCCTCAGCGGAGGCTGGTTGCTCCAGTATCAGTGGTGGGGCAGTGAATCCACTCCAGTTTTCAGTCAGAACTCTAAAGAGCTATCCAAGACTGCTCTTTAGAATTCTGACTGAAACCCGAAGCGGATTCACTTGCGCCACTGAGAGTGCAGCCACCAGCCTCTACTGCCTGGCCTGACAGAAGGCATTTTCCTGTGTTCTTATGAGAAGGGTGGATGCTCAACATAGGGGCTCGATTCTCCTCCTCCTCCTCCACCACCACCTCAAATTGAGGTTTTGGTATGTATAAAAAGAGCCAGTTGTTCCAGGTCAGTTCTCCTATCTTACGAACATTAGTTCTCATTATACAGGAATGTTTCAATAAGAGCATAATTTTAGTCATAACATCTGGGACAGATCTTGAAATAGTCTTGGTTTTTCTGGCTTCATACAGAAAGTGCCTGTGAGTTTTTCCAAAGTGTAGAATATGAAATAAACCTTTACTTTCAGTCCTTCTCTAGATCAGGCTGCAGAGGCCAAGAGAGAGGGGACAGGATTTTTTTTTATTTAAACCTTGACTTTTTAAACCAAGAATACTGTTGTTGTTGTTGTTTTTAATGGGAAATTGTTAAAAATACATCAGTTTTTCTTTTCCTTTTCTGTCTGTTTTGTAGTAATATAAACCACCTCAGGGAATGAACAGAATGCATAGTGAGGCAGTGAATAATAATAATAAAAAAGTTTAATGAATGCATAACTCATTCTAAGGCTATATCCAACCTGCATCTCAGAATAGGCCAGTGTAAGCAGATGGGTATCCTTGCAGACTGCTGGATAGAAGATTTTGCCAGAGTTCATTCTTTGCCCAACGGTGGGAGAACCAACTCTGGCAGATGAGGGACTGTTCAGGGAGCAGTGTGGGCTGTACAATCCACATCTACCAAGGGTTACTGCTGCACAATCCATGGAAAATGCTGGTTTGTTTAAGGAAGTTCTTGGTGCATTCTGCCCTGAATGCTCTTTGATAATCTAAATGTGGCAGTTGCATCTTTCTATTGTAAGCAATTAAAGCAAAATGGGAGATCAAGATGGAAGGTGATGATAATGATTAGAAGCGTAATCCTGTGCATGTCTAGACAGAAAAAAAGTCCTACAATTCCCAGCATTCCCCAGCTTTTCCTGTCTCAGTATGCATAAGATTGCACTCTTAAATGACTAGGTCTGTTCCCCTGAGTCCAAGAACTCAACATGCCATGACAGAGTTGAAGCTATTCATTTCTTTAAAATGCTGACCCCCCCCCCCCATTTATTTATTGAAAACACTTATAAAAACTTCCAAGGCAACTTACAGAACATGAATATGTTCCTGGTCAACAGCTGGTTGGCCACTGTGTGAACAGCAAGCTGTACTAGATGGACCTCTGGTTTGATCCAGAGTGGCTCTTCAAATGTAAATGATGCAGAAATACAAACTTCAAACCATACTTAAAACAGCCAAAGATGCCCCCCCCACACACACCAGTAATATCCAAAAAAGCAGTGCAGCAATGTCAGTACTTTTAGCATTGTAAAAAGCTTGGGTAAATAAAATGGCCACCACCTGGCACTTAAAAGCCATTCAGATTTTTGCCAGGTGAGCTTCACTGAGTAGACAGGAGACACTATGACTGAGAAGTCTATTTCCTTGACCACCATATACCTAATCTCTGAGGGCTGAAGATGGCCTGAGAGGGTTGGGCAGGTTCACATGGGAGAAAGCGGTCTTTTAGATAGATACCCATCTCTCCTTGGTCGGGTTAAATCCTGAGGCCGGTATTTAACTAGGAACATAGGAAGCTGCCTTATACTGAGTCAAACCATTGGTCCATCTAGTCCAGTATTGTCGACACTGACTGGCAGCGGCTGTCCAGGATTTCAGGCAGGATTCCTTCCTTGCCCTACCCGGAGAAGCCGGGGATCGAAACTGAGACCTTCTGCATGCAAAGCAGGTGCTTTATCACACTGAGCTATGGCCCCTCCCTTAATTCTGGAGATGTGGGCAGACGTAAAAGCAATTACGGCAAGGAGATGTAGCAGGGTATTATTTTGATGAATCCTATGGACTATTTGGAATTATGACAGCGGGAACTGCTGGTTGCCAGGTTGTCACCCTGAACAGAACACTTTTACCTTTAAACCCCCCAATGGGGCAGGAGACTCTGCAGCCATGGCTTTTCCTGCTCATCTCCCCGTGGGCCTTTTTCTGCTTCCTCTCTGACCTAACACAGAGAGCAGGACTCCAGGTGTGCCACACACTGGGAATGGGAGGGGAACTGAGAAAAAGATCAAAGAGCAGGTAGACAAGCTTGTGGCTGCTGAGTTTCCCTGTTTATCAGGGAATGTAAAGGCAGGTTCTCAGCTTCCAGGTTGCATTAAGGAAGCAACTTGATGGAAAACCTTACCAGACATGGTAGGATCTAAAGAGCTTTTTCAGGGTCACCCAGTGCTATTTTTCTTTTTTATATCTTTGATCCTTGTGCCCTTCTCATAATCAGTTTTTGAAATTTTCACCCTCTCCAGCTTCATATGCAGTTTTCCATGTGGCAAAGGGGATTGCCTTTCAAGAAAATCTAGTCTAAAGGCCTTGGGTCATTGGAAATAATTCTGCAGTTCTTGGGATTCCCACCCATGCATTACAGTTGTAGGTTTCTTATGTAAAATAATAGTGTGTGTGCACACCTAAGCCTCAAAAGTTTTTCCTCAAGAATAAACACAGGTTTGAAGGATTCAAACAGGTGTGGGAGAAAGTAGATCCCAGGTGCAGGGGAGTGTCGGATTAACACTGATGGAGTTAGCTGTCACCTCCGGGCCAGGAACTGATGCACATACGTTCTAATTATGAAAGGCTTTTATTAATACTATTTGGATCCCAGTTGCCAACAGCTTCCTGCAGCGATGTTTGCAATTTGCAATTAGTTGTGTTGAATTTTAGTATAAATACGATTTCATGTTTGCTTTCTGTTCTCTAATTGGACGAACACTGGTTGTGTCGTAAAATATTTGAATGTGTGGAGTGGTGTTTTCCAGTTTCACTTATGAGCATTTAGAAGAGAAAAACAAGCCCAAATTGGTTTCAGTAGTAGGTCAGCCAACAATAAGAACAGCTGTACTGGATTGGACCATAGGCTTATCTAGTCTAGAGTGGTCAACCAAGTGCTTATGGGTAGTCCACAAGCAGGGCATGGGGCAATAGGTATTCTCCAGAAACTGGTATTCAGAAGCATGTGCCTTTGATCCTGGAGGTAACACATAGCCATCAGGACTAGTAGCCATTGAAAGCCTTCTCCTCCATGAATTTGTCTATTCACCTCTTTAAGCTGTCTAGGTTGGTGGCCATCACTACAACTTGAAGTAGAGGCTGGTGGCTCTGATGTTGGTGTGATGGTGAATATGCTCTGGGTTTCAGTCAAAACCAGTCAGAACTATAAAAGAGCTATCCAAGGATAGCTTCTTGAGATTTCTCACTGGTGCTGACTGAAACCTGGAGTGGATTCACTGCCCCAGTGACATCAGAGCCACTAGCATCCTCTGATACCTTGTGTAGTGAATTCTGTCATCTAATTATATGCTGCATGAAGCAGTTCTTCCTTTTATCCATCCTGGGTGTCCAAATTTCAGCTTCATTGGATAAACCCTGGATATGAGAGAGGAAAAAAATAATCTCTCTATCCACTTTCTCCGCACCATGTATAATTTTATACTCTACTATCATGTCCCAATTTTACTAGAGTTTTTTTCCTAAACTAAATGACGTGCAAGGGGTGCTACCATGGGAAGCCATTCAGAAAATGAGTCTATCCCTCTGAGAGATATTCCAGATTTTTCCCCTCCCAGCCCCAATTCGTTTTTTTCTTGAAAAACAGAAGAAGTATGTAATCCTTTTAAATTTCAAGATATAAGGGAAAGCATGCATTCATTATTCTTTTTAAGTGTTCAGTATGCAGTAAACTTGTTCCTATTTTGCTGTGTTGGGAGTGGTACCTTAAAGGTATTGGTGTTATTGATGAACTCTTATCTAGCACTATATAAAATTTTAAGAAAATAAAAACTAAAAATACATTCGACTCTTGTATTTATGATTTTGCTGTTTTGTGTTGACATATGATGCCCACCTCACCACAACATTTTGGCTATGATCCTGATGTATTACTTATTTCTCAAAGTGCAATGTTTGAATTGGATGAACATTGATTTCATTACATGTTGACTGCAAAAACACAGTCGAGGCCAATGACAAGACCCTCTAGTCACCGCAACCTGGCTTTCTAATGAAGTGGTGCAGTTGAAATATAGTTTACCTGATGGTGCCAAAGCTATAGCCAATTGAATGTGTTGAATCATCGTTACAAGGGTTGGATGCCTCAAAGAGTCCGTCCCGCTCAGGAATATTCCAAATTCTTTCCCCCCAGTTGTTTAGTTTTCAGTTACCATTTTTTTTAAAAAGTCTGTAGCCCTTTTAAGTTTCAAGATATAAAGGAAAACATGACAGCAGTATTCTACTCAGTTGTTCAAGTATGTAGTAATTTTGCTATGGTCTGGCTAGTGCCTTCAAAGGCATTGGAATGATTGATAAACATTTATCTGGCACTTTATTGTATTTTAATAAAACAAGAACTCAAAATACGCAAACATATTAGCAAGCCAATGCCAAAAGCTAAGCTGTACAGATCACGTGTATACATTCTCCCATGCACACCCATGCATGCACACACACAGGCTGAATTCGGACAACACAATAAGCAACTGGGGGGGGGGAACAATTGTCAGTTGTATTGACTGTCGTGTCGCCCGAATGCTGCCATAGTCAACTCAGTGCTGATCCTAATCCACACCACAGTTGATTATTTATTACCATGTTGCATGGGGAATACCCCCTAGATTAACAACTGTAAAGGTGACTATCGTGTTGTCCGAATTCAGCCACAGAGTCTGAAATTCCCTTGGTGAACCACTCCTGGCCCCCAGTGTCACCACAGCCTGGCTTTCTGGTGCAGCAGTGCATCAGCACTCTAAGCCTTAGTATATGAGAGACCAGGGAAGATTTGATCTGGCTATGACCGTTATTGCTATCCATTGCCCCCAGTTCATAGGGACTGTCGGTCACCATTTCCTGAGTTTAGTCTGATTCATTATCAATGAGTTCACCTGCATCCTGTCTCTCTCCCAGCTCCTATCACAGCCCAATAGCAAATAAGCAAAACCAAGTTTGGATAAAAAGGAAAGAAAGCCATATGCAGCCCTATTTGTTAAAGCTGTTCCTCAGATCATGGAAAAGAGAGTAAATATAATTTGTTATTATGAAGAACCATAAAGAAAACCAAGAAGCCCATGGATTCCGCGTATATTTTTTTCTGTAAAGGGGGGACCGTTAAATGCCCTACCTTCTGTCAGCAACCAGGTTTAAATTTGATGTGCTTGTTTGTTTGTCATTGTAATTATTTTAAAGTGCTCTCAGCAGAGTAACGGAATCTCACTCCATGTTTTTGACAATCTTTACCCAGTATTCTAAGGCTCAAACTCCACATTTCAAGGCATTTGTGGCTTCTACTGACCTGTATCTTCTCAATAATATTAAAGAAGATGTGTGATGTGACATCATGGAATTAAGTTCCTCCGTTTAACTCTCTGCACCTTGTAGAGGGAAGATAAACTCTGCCCTAGTTCACTCACTATGACTATTCATGGGCTATTTAAATCACAGGTACACATGACTGCGCTGGAGCAAGCGAGCATGCTGCCTGACCACTCCTGCTTTGATTAGCAAAGCAGGAGTGGTCAGGCAGCATAATGTGCATACTCCCTGGAATGGGCATTGTTTCTGTGATGCCCAAGCCTGGCACTCCACAAGACTTTCTATACAAGGCATTTATTGTGCGCTTGTGATTCCTTACTCATGGTAGTTTGTGGGTGGTTTACACCATGTCGTCATTCCCAGGCACCCATTTTAGCAGGTTCCCCCCTTTCTAACGAGGGAAGCCTGGTATTTCCCAAACCCTAGTGTATTTGTACAGTTCTGCTATACCATACCGCCACATAGTCGTTGTGTAATGGAACATATAAAAATGCAGAGAAAGAAAACCCCCAGAAAAAAAAGTGTAAATGAGCCAATCTCAGTCTCACGAAGAATCCAGAAGCAAATGTAGGATAAAAGCCTCATGTAGAAATGCCTCTGTCTAAATTCAAACTGCTTGATGTTGCCTTTTCTAGCCCCCTAGCCTCCTGCAGAGTGTTGGTTTCAGAGAAAACAATGTAGGGTGGTGATAATCTTGAGAGAAAAAGAGAGTGTAGCTTAATTCGGACGACACGATAGTCAATGGTGGGTTGACTAACCCTAACCCTAGGGGGCACTCCCCAAACAACATGGAAATAAATAATCAACTGTGGTGTGGATTAGGATCAGCGCTGAGTTGACTATGGCAGCATTCGGATGACACGATAGTCAAAACAACTGACTATTGTTTCCCCCACACCAGTTGTTTATTGTGTTGTCCGGATGCAGCCTGTGTGTGTGAGAGAGGGTGGGTTAGTGATGAACTTGAGCTAAGATCATTACTAACCTTTTCTCTCAAGATTATCATCACCCCACTCTCATCACCCCACTCTCTCTCTCATCACTCCCCTCTCCTCTATCTCAGGATCATCACTACCTTACAGTGTTTTCTCCCTCCTTCTCTCTCAGAGAAACTGTGTGGGGTGGTGATTATCTTGAGAGAAAGAGCATGGGAGAGAGGTCTGGACAGATTGCTTCTGAGAGGAAAAAAGGTTCCTACTCTTGACCAAGGGAAACTGCTCTGGGGACGGATGTGTTAAAAGGGAATTTTGACCTGTGAAAATCTTGTCCACTCTTTACACAATTTGTTTTCCATATCAAGCTGCTTCAGTCACGTCAGGACAATTCCGTCTGAGGGTTATTAAAAGTAACTGTAGCAACCAGGAACTCTTAGTGAAGCAAGCCATTCTTCACTTAAGGAAATACAACTCCATCTAAATTTCCTCCATAAAACCTGTCAGATCTTTTGCTATTGTTTCATCTTTCTTTCTTTCTTTCTTTCTTTCTTTCTTTCTTTCCTTTATTGATGCACAAAGGGCTTGTCTTAGATTGTTAATTTCAGTAGCTGGGTGGGTAGACATCTGTTAGAATTAACATCAGTTTGAAAGTGTTAATATAGAAGTAGCAAATGGAATTTATTTTTTATCAATATCTTTAGAATACAATGAAGAACTTTGCAATAAAACTAATCTTATTTAAAATATTGTAGTTTAAGGCTTATTACTTGAGATCTACTGGACCGATTTTGCTCATTTTTGTTTTAAACTGCAGCATGAGCAGTGTAGACGTGCAGAAAATGTTGAATGTTTGCAAAGTTCAAAGCTTGAGGTTAAATAGCCAAACACTGTGTTAACAAGAATAGCCACTCTGTCAGAAGCAAATATTGTGTTTCATGCTTTTGCTGCGTTAACAAGTGAAGCTTCTGTGCCAGAAATAAAGATGGTGGGTACTGCTGGTTGGTTTCTCTCTCCCATCCCTGCCTCCATTAAAAACGAAAAGTCCATCCCAGCCAGAAGCAAAGATGGTGTGACCTGCCATCAACCTCTCAAAGAGAAAAGTCTCTCTGCCAGAAATAAAGGTGGTGCCTGCCACAGTATTTAACCATCCTCCCCTCAAGCACTCTAGATGCTATGCATGAGCAGAAAAGGCTGCCCCTGACCACAAGTTAATGAAGAAAACTTTATTGATATAAAATTAAATAAACCGGAGGAGGAGGCAACAGAATGTTGCAGAAGGGCTGTTGTCTTACTCGGATAAGGGCAAATGCAGCTTCCTGGAAGTGAGAGGCCCTGTGGTTGCCATGGAAACTTTCCTCTGTCTTCCTTCCCTCCCCACCCATGCCCAAAGTGAATGTGAGGGGAGGGGAATGTGGTCCATTCATGAATAGAACACCATCAACCCCCCCGCCTCAAAAAAAAAAAAGGAGAGACATATATGGCAATAATATAAAGCCCTAAACAACTTGGGACCAGCGTACCAAGCAGACTGCCTTCCCTTATATACAGCCGAGTGACAGTTATGATCTTCAGAGGAGGTCCTGCTGGCCATTCTGAAATGAATGGAATGTCACCATAAAGAACCTTGCCAGTGGGCCTTCTCTGTACTGGCACCCACGCTCTGGAAAACCCTCCCTCGTGCATTTTGGGAGGTGGAAAATGTATCAATCTTCAAACATCTCCTGAAAACATACCTTTCCACACGGGTTTTCCCTGGACTGTATTTTATCTGATTTTATATTGCATTCCTAAACCTTTAACGTTTTAAATTTGTTGTATACTTATTGTATTTTATGGTTTTAATTGTGCACTGCCCAGAGAGCCTTGGCTATTGTGCAGTATAAAATATATATTAAATAAATAAAATTAAATCACACCAATTGGCACGTGTAGCAAGCCCCCTCAGGCCCCTGATCTCATTTCCCTATCGTTAACTGAGCCCCCTCAAGAAAGGGCCTCTTCTTTACCTCTCTATTTCTCAGAGGGCACCCTGGCACCTACATCAAACTGTCTTTTTCTGCTCCCCTCTCCTGCAAGAAAAGAGAAGCCACTTTCCCCCCTTTCCATTAAGGTTTGGGACTTGTGGTACCCTATCAATCCAGCAATTCTGTGTCCCAAATTGCCTTCCCTAGGTGCCTCTATTTTGCAGTGATGCATCCTAAAACAATTATAAAATAATAGCGATAATAATAATAAGAAATTATTATTATTATTATTATTTCCTGAAAGCAAGTGTGCAAGCTGGGAAGCAGGAGCCTGTGTGAAAGCACTACCTCCTCCTGGCTCTGTGCCAGGCTAGACTTGGAAGGCACACGGAGCGAGTGCAGAACAGGTTGGGCTAAGCCGGGCCGCTTCTTCTGTGAAGTCGAAACGCATCACCCGCATCATCTGCTGGTGCAGCGACTTAAAAGGTCGAACTCCTCTCAGGCTTCCCAACAAGTGGGATTTTTTTTTTATCGCCAGCGCTACCCAGAATTACAATTTGCAGTATGTTCTGCTCTCTGATTACCAACACCCATGGTGACTTGGACTTTACACAGTATTAAAATATAAAAGGCTCATAACTAGGGTGACCATCCACCCGGATTTGTCCGGACATGCCCGGAAAATGGGGAGCAAATCCGCATCCGGGGGGAAAACTGTTTTGGGGGGGCCAAATCTGGAAATTTAGCCCCCCAAAAGTAGGGTGACCAGATGGCCCTGGGGCGATCTGGGCCAACCAGGGGGCAGCGGGGGGTCACGCGGCGGTGGCGGGAGGCGGGTGGGCGGTGTGAGGCGGGTGGCGCGAGGCACTTACCTGCTGGGGCGCCCGTTTCCCTCCGGTGCTCGGAATCTACTGAGAAATAGGCTTCGCGGCCTGTCCCTCAGTAGCACGCTGGGTGATGATGTCATCACCCGGCGCGCTACTGAGAGACAGGCCAGGAAGCCTGTTTCTCAGTAGATTCCGAGCACTGGAGGGAAGCGGACGCCCCAGCAGGTAAGGAGCACGAGGCATGCGGGCGGTGCGAGGCATGCGGGCGGGGGGGGGCGGCACGGGGCGGGCGGCGCGGGGCGGGCGGGGCGAGGCATGCGGGCGGGGCGGGGCATGCGGGCGGGGCGGGCAGGTGGGCGGGCGGCGCAGGGTGGCGCAGGGCGGCGCAGGGCGGCACAGGGCGGCGCAGGGCGGTGCGACCGTGCGGTGGGGGGGTTGTTTTGGGTGGGTGGGGTGGCGGGGGGACCGGGATTTTGGTTCTCAAAATCTGGTCACCCTGCTCATAACTGATTATACTAGTTGAATTGATTTATTATTTTTACCAAGTTATTTATATGTGGTTAATTTTCTTAAATTCTGCAGTGACAGGATTTAGTTTAAACCTAATTGAATGTGTTTATGCATCATTGTCGCAATCCAGCTGAAGTTAAATGTTTTCAACTTCCATTGATTTCAGTGGAGGAAATTTAAGAATGTGCTTAACTTCTCCACTGAAATCAATGGGGCTGTTTGGATCATGTGCAATATATAATGCTACCCTATACATGTTGCCTCTTCTTTGTAGTTATAAGTAATTTTCTTTCATGATATTGCGTGAAAGAAAGTCAAATTCTACCTCAACAATGTTATGATTATTTTCCAGGGGCAGATCACGATATATGGAAAATTTGATACCGTTCTTCGAGGGGATGCTGAATTTTACTTTGTTTACAGTGGCTCGACCCAGAGGCATGTGGTATTTGCTAAGCATGTTACTGATAACACTCTTGAATCTATTGTTCCAGGTGAGTGTTGTAGTTGCATTACGTCGACCCTGTTCAGACAACAAACTAAGTCACGGTGGTTAAACATTTGAGCTAAAAGTTTTGGCTTAGCGTGTCGTGTGAACCATTCCGAACCATAGTGGCTACATAACCATGGTTTAAACATGCTCACTAAGTATTTGCTGCAAAAGGGTTAGCAGTCCAACTATGGCTTAGCATCTTGTTTGAACAGGCCCATTGTCTTGTTGTCTTCCCACTACAGCATTCTTATTTTTGCATGAGGTGGTCCATGAAGTCTGATATTTTAATGGTTCTCATCACAATGGAAGCCAAAAGGCAGGGAGGGATCTCCCAGAGAAGCAAGTATTATGGCTGACCCACTTGAGGCCTGAGCGATGGTGACTTGCCTCAGGTCACTCTGTGAGCTTGGTGAATGAGTAGCTTTCAACCCAAGTTTCTACAGTCCTTGCATGACACTCTGCTCTCTATACTCAACTGGCTCTCAGTGTGAGAAATGTTGGCTAAGGCATCAAAGCTATGTTGCCACAGAGGGCATTTAAGGCAACACGTTTCTTATATTGTCACTGTCCAGACCTCACATATCATTTTTCCAGTGCCATTATAACCTTATAACATGGGAGGGGGGCTTCTACACACATACCATGGTCTTATTCCATATCCAATGAATTTCATTAGTAATGAAATAAAAGTATCTGCTTTAATTCTGAATTAACAGTTTCGACATTTCTGAAATTACTCCATGCCCCACACTGGGGGTTTTCTACCATGGCCCCGAGCATGCACAGTACACACACACATGGTTTTTGTGGGGAGGTTGCAATATTTCTACCATAGAATTCAGATGGAAGAAGAGTCGTACATAGCTTGCTATGTGGTAACTTTCTATTGGCTACAGCGCTGACACCCACTGTCCTGGGATCAATGTCTCTGATTATTATTCCAAAATCCAAATTAATGTGATACTTTTATTGAGCCAACCAAAATGTCAAAAATACTCATCAATTACATTGAGAATATGTAATTAAAACTTAAAATAATGTTTTTAAAATGTGCGAGCTTTCGAGATCTCGAGAGCTCTTTATCAGGCAAGTTGTTACAAAAAGCAGATGGGGATGGAAAATCTGACTTGATGTTGAAGCCCTGATATCTGTATGATTACAGTTTTGAAAAGGAATGAGGCTTATTTGAATTACTGCAGAACCTTCTTCCCTCATTCTATTTCAAGAATGTGTTCCTGCTGGCCAAGCCCCCACTCCAGGGACTCCTCAAACCTGGCAGCACCTCAGTAGCTAGACAGTGGGGCTGACAGTGAAACTGCGGTGTGTGCTGGTTGTATGCAGCTGCCATTTTGAATATGCAATCCCTGCTGAGGGGTTTTCATGCTAACCTAGGCCCTTTCTTCACCTAAGGGTGTAGAGGGAGGGAGGGGCGAGGATTGTGGATTTACCTGCTTCCGTGATTTTCCCCAATATCTAAACGGAAGTGCGACATCCTGGAAGGGAAGAGGGATGTCGTGCCTGCCATTTTTTTAAAAAAGAAACCAGAGCTGGGTGCTCCTCCAAAAATGAAAGGTTTTGTTTTTTAAAAAAGCCCCTCCCCCTCCGATGCCCCTGGATTCCCCCTGGATCGTCTCCTTCCCTCTTGCTGACCCCCACTACTCATGGGGAGAAGGGGAGAAGCAGGGACGGGTGCTCACATCACCTGTGGTCTTCGGGATCGTCCCGGGACTGTGGGGAAAATCGGGATAACTAGGCAACTAGTTATCCCGCAAAAATGAAGGGGTCATCCCTGCCTGCTCCCAGGATCCCCTGGGATCGCACAGGGATGACCCAGGGACGACCCAGGGAAAAATCCCCGGTGTAGACATGGCCCAAAGACCATGGGTTATGTTAGGGTTAAACAACCCTCACATTAAGCCATGGGTTGTGAGGGTTTGCATAAGCCATGGTTTGTCTGGGCATAATCCATGCTCACCCAGTTTGCATGACACAACAACCCATATGCAACATGGTGCCCGCAGGGGCCACAGTTCATCACCCACGATGAGCTGTGGCATGTTGTCAGAACCTAGTCAATCGCACATTACCTACAGCAACATGGATTGCGCTACCACAGTAGCTGCCACGTGGGGTGAGCAAATAGAGAGAAGGCCTTTTTTGTTTATACAGCCTCATCTCTGATGGGGCAACTCCAGATAATGCATCTTTGTATTCTGTGGTTTATTGATTATCACTCCACCCCCACCACACACATACACACACACACACACACACACACACAACCCTGTCATATGTATAAACTCTGAAAATATGGTCACCTTTAATCTTTGCGCTCAAAATATTTGTGTGCTTGGTTTAGTACACATTGTCATGACCAAGTACACAGTGTAACTGAAATTGCATTCTCCTTTATTTGGTTTGCATAATGCAAGCCATAGCTTGTGATCTATTTGTATTTGCAGAGTTTGGTTATGTTCAGTAGAGGCTGGTGGCAACAATGTCAGTGGGACGGCAAATCTGCTCTGGGTTTCAGTCAGAACCAGTCACAACTCATTGGATAGCTCCTTTAGAATTCTGACTGGTTCTGACTTAAACCAGTCAGTGACATCGAAGCCACCAGTCTCCACTGGTTATATTAACAATTTTATGCTGCTTCTACTAATCATTGGGAGGAAAAGGGAGCCATGCAGAACATGAAAACCCCAAATTCCTGTCCAATGAAGAATCTATTCAGCCTGTTCTCCACTGCCTCTAACTTGATTAGGCCTTGCCTGCAGACATTCAAGCCAATGCAGATGATTCATATTCAGTCCAACTTTTCCATTCTTGGAGAAAGATGAGGACAATATTTATTTATCTTTTACCTGAAAGCATATTATCCTTGAGTGTGTAATGGCTAATCTTTCTCACATTTTTTCAGCTCATGGAGAACAAGAAGATGTTTCCGTCGCTGTGGTCATGTACACAACAGAAGGTGTACCTGTGACTCTGGGTGTCTCATCAGTTACTTATAAGCAGGACATGGCCTGTGAGTTAGCATGGTATCTAGTGAGCCAAGTGGATTGCCTCACTCCCTCTAGTCACCACGCACTTCTAAGGCAGTTTGGTTTAACGGTGGAAGATGTTCAGTCAGTGGATCATGATGTCATGCTGGCTATGGCCCATGAAAAGATTCCACCTGCTTGGAATATCGTGGGGACTAGTTCAGAAGATGGTAAGTGATTCTCTTTTACCCAGACTGCACCTGTTTCTCTGTAATACATATCAGATTCTAAGACTGGGTTCACACTTATTTAAGCCACGGTGGGTTGTGGTGCATGCTGGCATGTGCAGGGCGACTTCTGAATATTCAAGCCATGACTGCTTGTCGTGTCATCTGAACCTGACGAGGGTGGGTTGTTGGTATGGTTAACAAGCCTTGAATAATCAAAATGGCCACGCGCACATGTCACAATTCACTGTGGCTTAAATATACCACGGTGGGCTCCTTGATCATGCAAACTGGCTGTTACTACATTGAAATGGGAAAAAAAATTCAGCAAGTGTTCAGGGGCAGCACTGCAACATAGGTGAGGAACATTTTTTTCTGTTGAAGGCTTCATTCCCTCAGGGGCAATCTGCATGCTGGCAGTGGGCGGGGCTGAAGCCAGTGGTGGGTGGGGCCAGAGTCAAAAGTGTGTACGCTGCCCCTTCCCAGTCTTTCACTTCCTTCCACCTCCCACCCTCCATGTTCCTCCTACCATGTGGGCTTCCAAGGGATGGACAGATTGCCCTTGGCTGAGGTCTGCATTGATCATTTGCACAGGGCTTTAAAATTAGTCAGGGGCTCCCAATCTTTTTGAGTCAGTGGGCACAGTTGGAATTTTGAGAGTGTCAAGGGTGTTCTCACAAAATGGCTGCATGGGTACTTTGCCCATTCATAAAGTGGCTGCCACAGTGGGCATGACTGGTTGCAGAACACTCATTTCTCAGAACTGGTGACAGTAAAAGAACAGTAATTTGCCCAACTAAGTACAGATGGAGTATGAGCTCCAAAACCCAAATGGCTCTTTTGAATTTAAATAAGGATGGTGCAAGAGGGTAGCACTTTGCTTTGCAGCAACCTAGCCCCCCAATTAATTTGTTTAAAATTTAAAAAAATCTTAAGAAGGGCAGGGATCCTGGCTGGCACCAAGAGAAGTGACTGGTGGGCACACAGACACTGCATTGGAGACTCAAGCTCCAGGAGTCCAGCTTGCCCACCCCTGCACTACAGGTTCTGTTTTCTGAGAAGGACAGATAATTGGAGATGTACAGTCTTTTTGGGATAACTGATCATTTACAAACATACAAGCCAAGCATGGGAGCATAGAAAACCATCCATTCAGACTATCGGTCTCAGTATGTAAAGCTACCTGAAATTAAAACAGCAAGTGCTTAGATCCCCTAAGGTGCCTTTTGCCAGCATGTTACAAAACACTTTCCCCCCTTGCTGGCTGCACTCCTAATCCAAATTGTTTTCTCCATAGCCCCAAACTGGGCATGTAGAGTGTGTCATGGTTAGTAGCCACCAGCCATTTCAGAAATATCTTCCAGCTATCAAAAACTAATGAGCAATTATCTTGAACTAAGTTTGGAAACATTGTTGGCTGACCATTAGTAGACATTAGTAAGGTATCAATTTCTGTTAAAAATCTTCATTAATATGTTACCATTAGGGATGTGTATCGTATCGTTAAAATGTCCGATAACGATACAATATGGTCTTTATCGGACATCCGATTAATGATAATGATACGATACAACATCCTACGATAATTACTGGATACGATAAAAATCATCCGATAATTATCGTAATTTTATTGTGTTATCGGAAGGCTCTTTTTCATTTAGGGCCACATGGATGGAGTTAAAAGGTGGGGTGTGTTTGCTGAGACTGACAGATTCAGTGACCAATCGTGCAGAAAGGATTCTAGCAGGCTCCAATCACAATGTTGGAGGAGGGCTAAGGATATCCCCGCATAAAACCCCCACACTTGGTGTTCCAGCTCTGTTGGGAGTTAGGCGTTGAGGGAGAAGGGTGGATTTTGTTGTCCTGGGTCTTATAGTTACTTACTGCTCGATTTATTTTGGTGGCAAATTGTTGGAGATTCATTCTAGTCTTGCATCTTTCTATTCCCTTCTGTGTCTCAGGTTCGTTTGACTGTTTGTTGCTTGTGTGTTTGAGTTAGAATTTATACGTTTTCTGGTTGGTTTGATTGAAGAGTTAGGTTAGTGTGAGTGGGGGTACTGTGACTGAGTGAGTGTTTTGTTGTCCCCTTCCCCTTCCCTGTTTAACTTTCTTTAAAATAATATATATATATATATTTCTCCCTCTGTGTGTGTGTGTGTGTTTGCTTGATTGACTGTGAGTGTGCTGATGTGTCCTGTAGCCTGCTACACAGGATATTACTCACTCCACAATCTGTGGTCAAAGCATCACACAAAGTTACAAACTGTGGGCAAAGCATACATTGTAATTATTATAAATAATTTCAATCACTTTGCAGCAGAATGAAACGTGGCTCTAAGGCGCGCCTTGGGCGAGGTGGTTCTGAGTCTAGGAGAGATGCTGTTGCTGGGGGCAGTTCTGGGGCGGCTGTCTCTCCTCCAGTGAAATCAAGCGCATGCCTTCCTTGGCGCTAGCCTGGCCTGTCAAGCAGCTTCCTGCAAGATGTATTCTTAGGCTACCCCTATGGAATCGAACCCGGATTCCCTGTTAATAGGGATGTTGTGGAACCAGGCAACTCATTGACTTCACCTAATTTCAGTGTAGCAGCATTGGTGAGGGACTTCAGCAGCATCCCTCACACCTTGCCTTTATTTTTTTTGCCACTGCTCCATCCAATGTTTCCAGTCTGGACTGCTTTAGTGAGGGACTGCAAAGCAAAAGCGTCCCTCAAACATTGTATTTCTTTTTTAAAGACACTGCTCCAGTCAATGTGCCCAGTGTGGACTGCTTTAGTGAGGGACTGCAAAGCAAAGCATCCCTCACACCATGCATTCAATGCCATTCATGTCTTTCTTAAAGACACTGCTCCAGTCAATGTGCCCAGTGTGGACTGCTGTAGTGAGGGACTGCTGTGTATACATGCATTCCAGTGACAGCGCCTTGACAGATTCCTGTATTATTATTTTTTGTCACTACGTCCCTGGTTCTGTAGTGAGTGGCAGGTAACTTTCGGGGGTCTGCTCTTCATTTCAAAGTTTCAAACGCCTCGTGGACTCCGTTAGTGAGGGACTGCAGAAGCATCCCTCATGCATTTCCTTTTTTTTTTGGAGACACTGCTCCAGCCAATGTGCCCACCTCTACCCAGAATGTGACTGCTTTATTTTCCCCACTCCATCCAATGTGACCACCTCTGCCCAGAACGTGACTTTCTCCTCTGCTCCAGATACAGATGGGTGAGTTTCTGGATTCCTGGGAACCAGGGACCTCATTAACTTCACCTATTTCAGGTGTAGCTGCATTGGTGAGGGATTGCAAAAGCATCCCTCACACCTTGCCCCCCTTTTTTTTTTGGCCACTGCTCCAGCCAAGGTGCATGGCTCTGGCATGAAGAACTGCCAACCTGCCCGCACAGGGATGGCGGGCAGACTGGGTCATTTGAAGCACGATGAGGTCAAGGTGGTGCGTGAGGGTTGTTTTGATGGCATTCGCAGTTGTCAACGGCGCGTCACATGTATATGCTTCTGCATGGATCAACTAGGTTTCCTCGCTTCTGGGGTATCTCCTGCCCCAATGAAGCCCTGCCAGGCTACGTCTGGCTGAAAAAGAACATCTGTGCTATTCCGCTACCCCCCAAATGTTCCTTTCCTTTGTAGTTAGACATGCATGGCCTAATCTTGAGATATGCCAACAGTTATACTACTGCTAGGAGCAGCATAGTTCCTCCCAGTCCGTTCAGTTCAGTGGAGTGGGTCCACTGTGCCAGGCAGAGGAATTTCTTCACAGAGCGTAATTCCTCACTGGCTGTTCAGCTTGTGGGATCATTCAGGTTTCCTCGCTTCTGGGGTATCTCCTGCCACAATGAGGCCCTGCTTGGGTAAGGCTGGCTCTAAAATAACGCCCATGCTATTCTCCTACCCCCAATATTCTTTTATTTGTACTTAGACATGCATGGCCTAATCACTGAGATAAGCCAGCAGCAGTTCTGCTACTGTTAGCTAGGAGCATACTTCCTGCTCACAGTCCGTTCATTGGGATGGGCATCACCATTAGGGGTGTGCACGGACCCCCCGGATCGGATCGGGACCCGGATCGGGACCTCCAATTTTGTCCCGGACCGGTTCGGACAAAATCGGAGGCCCCCCGGACCGGATTGAGTCCGATCCCGACCCCAAAATCGTAAATTTTTGGATCGGCCGCCATTTTTTTCCCCATAGACTTGCATTGCAATGCAAGTCTATGAGGAAAAAATGGCGGCGGGTGGGTGAGGGGGGGCCTAACTCCCTCCCCCCCCCGGGGCCGTCCGCTGTGGACGGCCCCGGCAGGTAAGCCCCCTCCCCCGCGCTCCCTACCCCCCCTGGGGCCGCCCGCTTCCATCCGCTGGCGCCCGCGGGCGCCAGCGGATAGAAGCGGACGGCTCCGGGGGGGGGAGTGAGCCCCCTTCCCCGCCACTGCTTACCTTCTCGGCCCGTCCGCTCCCGTCCGGCGCCGGCGGCTACTACCAGCGGGCTCCGCGGCCTACTCTCGAGTAGCGCGCCGGGTGATGACATCACCCGGCGCGCCACCCTGGAGCAGGCCGCGGAGCCTGCTGGTAGTAGTAGGCGCCGGCGCCGGACGGGAGCCGCCGGGCCGGGAAGGTAAGGGCCCCCCTCCCCCCTCCGCGCGCCCCCTCCTCCCCTCCACGCACCCCCTCCTTACCTTCCCGGCCCGGCGGCTCCCGTCCGGCGCCGGCGCCTACTACTACCAGCAGGCTCCGCGGCCTGCTCTAGAGTAGCGCGCCGGGTGATGACATCACCCGGCGCGCCACCCTAGAGCAGGCCGCGGAGCCTGCTGGGAGTAGTAGGCGCCGGCGCCGGACGGGAGCCGCCGGGCCGGGAAGGTAAGGGCCCCCCTCCCCCCTCCGCGCGCCCCCTCCTCCCCTCCACGCACCCCCTCCTTACCTTCCCGGCCCGGCGGCTCCCGTCCGGCGCCGGCGCCTACTACTACCAGCAGGCTCCGCGGCCTGCTCTAGAGTAGCGCGCCGGGTGATGACATCACCCGGCGCGCCACCCTAGAGCAGGCCGCGGAGCCTGCTGGGAGTAGTAGGCGCCGGCGCCGGACGGGAGCCGCCGGGCCGGGAAGGTAAGGGCCCCCCTCCCCCCTCCGCGCGCCCCCTCCTCCCCTCCACGCACCCCCTGCTTACCTTCTCGGCCCGTCCGCTCCCGTCCGGGGCCGGCGGCTACCACCAGCAGGCTCCGCGGCCTGCTCTAGAGTAGCGCGCCGGGTGATGACATCACCCGGCGCGCCACCCTAGAGCAGGCCGCGGAGCCCGCTGGTAGTAGCTGCTAGTGCCGGACGGGAGCGGACGGGCCGAGAAGGTAAGCGCCCCCCTCCTCCCCCCCCCCCGCTGTCCACTTTCATCGGCGGGCGCCCGCTGGCGCCCACCAATGGAAGCGGCGGTGGGCGCCAGTGGGCGCTCGCTGATCCGCCGATCCGCCGAACCGGTTCGGAGCCTTTTCGGACCGGTTCGGATTGGATCGGCCGATCCAGCTGCGGGATCGGAAATCGGATAATTTATCCGATTTCCCACTGGACCGGACTCGGATCGTGGATCGGGTCCGATCCAGTGCACATCCCTAATCACCATCACATGTTCCTAAGTACTACTGTGCCCGACCCGCATTCACACTGGACCAGTCGCACACAGCACCAAAGGGATCACAGTGTCCTCCTTATGGTTTAAAAGTGGGAGTGGGTAACCCGTGAGGGCTGGCTGGTCAAGCTGCTTCCTGCAACATGTGCATTCGGTGCGGTGGTGACAAGGCTTAGGAATGGAGTAGCTACCCTTTCAATGATCCAGCTACAAAGGATATCACTACACAATGTGTGGTCAGAAAGCACACCAGCCTGACTGCCGTGTGTGCATGGGGATGGGCCTCCTCCTCCTTCTCTTCCTCCTCCCCTTCCTCCTCCTCCTCTTCCTTGTGGACTCCGTTAGTGAGGGATTGCAAAAGCATCCCTCACACATTGCCTTTTTTGAGCCACTGAGCCTGCCCGGGCCACCTTGGAGGGTCAATGTGCATCTGCGTTTCTGCCTTCAACAACAACATGAACACAAGCTATGTCAGTCCATTCTCTAAAGGCCTTCGGTAAGGTCCCCAACTTTAAGGACTGGCTGTTTCAAAATGAGGAGTTATTATTATAGCACTTCTCAGCAGCATGGAGTGCATTACTGGAAACAGTGCATGTGTTGTTGAGAGCTTACTTCCGAGTAATGCCTGCAGCTGTGCGTCTGAAATTGGGCACAGCTGAGTCCCCTCAAGGCCATCTGTGAGATGCCCATCTCTAATGGACGTCTCTTGAAAAAGGACCACATTTCAGCCACCTGAAAAAGTGGATTTTGAAAGCTTACTTCCAAGTAACGCTTGCACCGATTGTTCTAAAATTTGGCACACAAGACTAGCAATTTTGACCAAGTTTCAAACCTGTAACTTGGAAAATTAAGAAGTTTTAGGCCTTTGTGACTTAAAAATCAACTCTAGAGTCTATAGGGCAAAATGTAGAAACGATATAAATATCGTATTTCCAGTAATCTTCGGAAATACAATACGATTAACCTACGATATTATCGGAGACAATAATTTTTTTGGTCCGACATTCCAATAACGATACGGTACAATATTTTTGGGCGTGCACATCCCCATAGCAGCATTAGATGCCACATTCTCTGGTAACTTTTTTGTAAAGACAAACTACTTCGGTTAGCCAAATGACATAGTTGCTCTCTGTGCCAACAGTACTGAACAAAGAACTAGTCTTCAGAAATGAAATGGAAAATTATAAACTGCTGTTGTTTTATATTGCGAAAATTACCATCCAGATAAGGAAATTCAGTTTGTGCCAGCAGTTTCACAAAGCCTTAACATTTTTTTCTATATTTCAGTCTCTCTCTCTCTCTCTCTCTCTCTCTTTGAAACCCAGCTTTGTTTCCTTAATGGAGTTAGTTCAGTTTATGAATAATGCTTGTCAACAACGGATGAAAATTTTGATCCTTCAAACAAAACAAAGATGGTGGTAATAAAATATCCCCACCTTGATTCCTAGCAGATGAAATCTTTTTATTAAAAAATTGTTATTGTTAAGATTTTATTTGTTTAAATATAAAAGCAAATGTATTTTTTCTGTTACTAAGAAGAAAAGTAAAAGAGAGATGACTTGATATCTCAAGTACTCTGAACAGTTGCCAAATCAAGTGCAGCTGGTAAGCACCTAAAAGACCAAGGTCATTTGGTTTCTTCCCTGTGTGCTGGAAGGCATAGCAACACATGGGGAGATATGCAGCCAACGCTGTGATAGGTCCACAGTGCTATAAATGTACAGCATGTGGAGAAACAGTGTAGGTGATGATGATGGTGAATGTTAGTGGTAGGTTATGGTTGGTTGGAAGTATTGCTGAAGATATTAGAGGAATGTTTTGTTCTATGTAAATACTTGTAAGTAAACTTAGTATAGTAGTTTAAAACACTGCTGTGTCTGAGTGTTTACTGATTACCAGGACATCTGTCTGCTACCAGTGAGCTCTGCTGTCATTCCGCTGCTGTGTGCTTGCACTCTGTACATGCTTAGAGAGTGCAGTGCATCACAAACTCTGACAGTTATTACATAAACAAAAGGATGCATCCATTGTCTTTAAACAGTCAAAAGAATGCTGCAGTACAGGAATTTTGGCTAGCTAACAGCTTATTTAGTACAATACTACCCTTAAGGATCTGTCACTGGTTGTTTTAGCCCTATTTGGTAAGATTTGCATTGAATCATATTATAACAAAGGCATGGAATATAAATAAAGGCCTATACATATGTAAATAAAGTCAGGATTATTATTATCATTATCATCATCACCATTATTTTGCTTCAGAGGAAGTAGAATTATTGTAGGTGGATCTGAAGAGGGAAATCTGAAAGCAGATCCCAACCATGTTTGCATGATCACTGCAGGCACCGTGATTTCTTTAACCCCTGGTTGGTTGTGGCATGTGCTGGCAGCCATTTTGAATATTCAACCTCCAATGGGAGGTTGCCATGGTTTGCTGTGACATCCAAACTCAAGTGGCAGGGGTTGTTGGAAGGAAAACAACCCTCAAATTAGACTAAAACAGACCAAGATGGTTGTGTGAACTGGCCGCCTATGTATTAACTTTTGAAGTCTCACTTCAGGTCTCTATGATGCCCTAAAAGTCAGTTCTGAGAACTGACCTCTGATAGGGTATGAGTCTCTGGAGTTGGAAAATTTAATTTAATTTATTAAACACCTGATATAATTAATTTCTCTAGGTGTTGTATAATTTAAAACATAATAAGAATAGTGGCACATCAAAAAACCCAAATAAAATCCTCATCAATGCAATCAACAATATAAAACTATTAAACATGGCAACACAGAATAAAATACAATAAACTAAAACACCCATCAGGTGCAAGGGTTAAAAGCATGTCACAGGGACTAAAATAATGGCTCTTAAGCACTAAAATAGTAAAATACTTTAAAAGCCTGGCAGAGCAGAAAGGTTTTAGCCTGACATGCAAAAGTTAGCAGTGTGGGCGCCAGGCAGGCTTCCTTTGGGAGAGCATTGCAGAGCCAGGGCTACCACCGAGAAAGTGCTCAGTCTTGTTGCTGCCCCTCTTTGAGCCTCAGAAAGAGCAGGCACATGAATGAAGGCTTCTGTGGATGACCTTCAGGTGTGGGGAGGAGAAGCACAAGTACTGATGTGCTTGTGGAAGAACTTCGATTAGCTTTCCCCAACCTGATGGCCTCCAAATGTGTTGGGCTACAAGCCCCACCATCCCCAGCCCCAATGTATTTTGTACATTTCTAATAACTAATGTTCTCCGGGCGGATCACAATCAGTTCAAAACACTAAAATGCCACTTTAAAACACAGTACAAATGCCACTTTAAAATACAGTACAAATATTTCAAAGAATATTCAAAATGACAATGTAATAAACAATAGAACAGCACAGGAACCAGTAAAACAGCACAAGAATGAATAAAACAGCCAATAAAACATCAGTCAAACAACCTAGAACTTGGTCTCTAAAATACCTGGGAGAACAGGAAGATCTTTGCCTGGCACTGAAAAGATAACAGTATAGGTGCCAGGTTAGATGGGGTGCCACAACTGGGAAGGTCCTCTCTCTCTCTCTCTTGTAGCCACCAACCTAGCTTCCTTTGATGGGGATACCCAGGGGAGGGTCCCTGAAGATGACCTAAGGGTCCGAGCAAGTACATGCTTGGATGTTTATAGGAGTCTTTTGATGCTGGCCTCCACCTTTTGTAGTGAAAGTCAGGCCACATTTGTCTGGATCCAGGCCAAGAAAGATGTGAGATTTCTCCCTAAATACCACATTCAGTTTTATTGAGATCATCATATGGAACATAGTTACGCGGGTGTCACAGAATCTTTTTGTTATTAGGTGTGATGTGACTACTAATGAATAACACAGCTCCCCTCTCCCTCCATTGCCATGCCACCTTACAACCCTTTCTTTCACTTTTTAATTGGTTTGTAAATTGTCTGTAATATTGTGGTGAGGTGAAACTGACCAGACTCTTAAGGGAAGTCTGGATAAGTGGCTTGCCAGTGTTGCTTCCGCAGGAGTTGTCCAGCTGAAGGCAAACATCTAGATGATGATAATGATGAGCCAAGCCCTCCCCTGCAGTGGCATGCCACCACAGGAGTGCTCTTGGCTTCTGTTCGTCTTAATCAAAAGTGCCAAACACCATCAAAGCAGCCGGCTTGTGCAACACCTCCCTATTTGGTAAGCCTTTTGTCTGCCTCTTTGTTTTCCTTCATTTGTTGGAGGCTGTGCCCTTTCCATCACACAGAGATTTACTAAAAAGGGACTGGGGGAGAACAGCTCAATCTTCCCTATCCACCCACCCCCACAGCAAAGTTATCCTCTTCCCTACCTATGATGTGCAGTGGGTGTGATAGGTTCTGAACTTCCTGTATGGGGAGTTGCAGGACTGTCAAGAAAAGGGAGAAAAGGGGTTGGAACATGCTTTGACTGACTTGGAGTTATTATTGGCACCTTTGCAAAACAAGACTGGCATGTTTTTCATTCAGAGACATTTTGGATGAGTTTTGCTTCTGAGTGTTTGGGGCTCTTCAAAGCTGAGGTCAGGTAATCGCCCTGCAAGCCTAAAATGGGAAAAATAAAGCAACATGCTGATGCCAGGAAGGACAAGGGTCAAGCACACATGATAGGCCTCACCTCTCCAAGGATCCTGCCCACAATTGCAGTACAAATTGAAAAGTATTCATTCTAACTGGACAAGCAAAGGCCAAAGTTCTGGATCTGTACCAACAGTAGCAGGGGTGGGGAACCACCCGGGGTCTGGAGGTGTTAGGCCTGGACCAAGAGCATCTGTAGGCCCTACGGCTTTAGAGATAGAATCTGATTCGGAGTTAGAGCAGGGTAGTTTAGAATCCAGTCCAGTTGTGGGAAGTTCAGGGACTGGGAGCTCAGTTCTGCCTAGCTTCCCATCTGATTGCAGGCCGATTGAGGGTGATGCCCCTTACCAGCCAAGGGGATTGTGATAACCAAGCAGAAGGAAGATTCTGCAGGGAAGGGGCATGTCTCCCAGGTTAAGCATCAGCTAAAGAGAGCAGAACAGAGACCTCCTCTTAGATGTGGTGCTTGCTCATGGGCCAGATTCTTCTTTCAGGATAGATCACCAGAAGGGGAGCTCTAGCAGCCCCTCCCCTGTATTTAAGATGGTTGAGAGACCAAACAGTCTTTACTGGGAACATCATCTTAATTGCCTGGAATATTTTCTTACCTGTACTGACTGTGAACTCTTGACTGTTTTGAATCCTGTATCATTAAAACTCTTACTTTGACTTTGGTTTCTAGCCTGGAACTTTCTTTTGAACAAAGCAGTGTGCCAATAGCTCGTGCCTAGGCTAATCAACGTATTGCAGTCTATAAACACTATAAACTTTCCTGTTAGCTCTGGAAAGTTGGTTTGTGTAACCTGGGCCATTTCTACACCAGGCTTTTGGCCTGGGATCGTTCCCGGCTGGTCCCTGTGAGTCCAGATGACGCACAGGGACTCCTGGGGACGGTGGGGACGGGCACGGGTATTCCACGGGATAACAGATCCCTGGGGAAACTCGATTTTTCCATGGTCCTGGGAAGTTCCTGGGACCGCCAGATATGTGGCCATCCATCCTGGCTGTTGCTGTGCTTACTCGCGAGTAAGCACAGCAGCAAAAATGTTTGAGAGATGGAGACGGAGGGGGTGGCAGCAATTTTGCCACCCCTGGGATGGCAGGGAGGGGGGGCATGTTTGGTTTTTTAAAACAAACAAACAAACCACTAACCTTTTGTTGAAGCGCTACAGCACTCTTCTCCGCTCCGCCCCGAGCCACAAAATGGTGGATGCGACGTCCCGGGAGCAGCCCGGGTCATCTTGTTTCTGATGTGGCTTACAGCTATGATCCCAGAAGCGGCTACTTCCGGGATTGCCACCCCTCCCTCCCTCTACTCCCATGTAGTGTAGAAAGGACCCTGGTCTTCTGCAATGAAGAGTTTTGTTGTCGTTTCTGTCCATGTTGGGTTACCAGAGTGTGTCAGGAAGTTGGTCCTTACAGGGGGCCAATCCTCCATGGGCTGGATGATGTCAGGTCCAGATGGCGGCTTTTGCTCAGGGACCCAGCTTTGCTCTGCCGGGGCTTTCCCCACCTAGGCAAAGGCTGCATAGACAGCAAAGTGCACTGAGGTGCCTCACTGTTCCCTGGCCTTCTCCCCACAGGGAAGGTGATGCAACTGCAAAGGGGGCTCAGATGGCTTTGTGGTTTCATCACTTTCCCCATGCTCAGTTGCTCTCCTGCCCCCTCTGTTCTCTGAGGGAGCAAGGCTTTTGTGTGGGGAAGGTGCCTTGCCTGAGGCTCTGTGGGCCAGTTGGGCTGACCTAGTGGCCAAAAATGACCTGTAAGCCAGGGGTTCCCCATCCCTAAACTATAGAAGTAAGTTAGTATAGATATGAGCAATTCTATGTGCCAAGTAGTCACAACTGGCTAGCAAGTGGCTGACGTTTTAATACTACTACTACTGCTACTACTACTAAATTGATTTCTTACCCGCTTCTCCCTCTGGATCGAGGCGGGAAACAACATCAAATATAAAATACATAAAACTGATTAAAAGCACGTAAAGCGAATACATTATAAAAATACCAATAAAACACCAATAAAACTCTTAAAATTCGACTGGGTAGGCCTGCCGGAAGAGATCAGTCTCCTCCTGCAGGCCATTCCACAGTCTGGGAGCGGCAGAAAAGAAGGTCCTCTGGGTAACAGCTGTCAGCCTAGTTTTGGCTGACTGTAACAAATTCTTCCCAGAGGACCTCAGTGTGCGATGCGGCTTGTATGGGAGAAGGTGATTCCGCAGGAAACCTGGACCCAAACCATGTAGGGCTTTAAAGGTGATGACCAACACTTTGTACTTTGCCTGGAAAGTAATTGGCAGCCAGTGGAGTCATTTTAATGCAGGTGTGATATGGTCACCCCTAGGTGTACCAGTGACCAACCTGGCTGCCATATTTTGAACAAGTTGAAGTTTCCGGACGAGGCACAAAGGTAGCCCTATGTACAGCGCATTGCAGAAGTCAAGTCTCGAAGTTACCAGTGCGTGCACTACCGTCTTTAGGTCTTCCAACTCTAGGAAGGGGCGCAGCTGGCGTATCAGCCGAAGCTGATAGTAGGCACTCCTGGCCGTTGCATCTATCTAAGCTGTCATTTGGAGCGACGGATCCAGGAGCACCCCCAAGCTGCGAACACAGCCTTTCAGGGGGAGTGTAACCCCATCCAGAACTGTGGGCCAGCATGTAACAGGCCTTTGAACATACAAGCAAGCTCCATGTGAACCCTGTGAAGACACAGTGGTGAGTGAGATAATTAGGATCTTCTCCAGTGACTTTTAAATACAACTAATATGAATCTGTATTCTCCAGTAAGTATTGTGAACCAGTTCTTCTGGACTAGATCGATGTATCACATGCCTCTCTATTAAGTTTATTTGGGTGACTGCAACTGCTTTTTAATTAAATATGGGTATTTGCTGTTTCCTCCATCTTCAAATGAGGAATAATGAATAATAAGGATTTTATAATATTACAAAATTTGATTTTTGCCAAGCTTTAATGTATGCTAAAATTAATTATAGACTCTAACTAAAGATGTAAGAAGGAAATACTGCCTCTGATTTAACTTTGTTCCAGAAATTGAATTGACTTCTTGTTTGGTTTTATATGTGTGTCATAGTAATTTCTTCTTACAACAGGCTGATGGTGAATTATTGTCCAGGCTTAGTTCCTCTTTCTGCATTAAATGTCATACCCGAGTACAACTTCCCCCAAGCTAGTGTGCTCAAGGTGTGTTGGATTCCCAGCATCCTTCAGCTCAGGGGTGCAGAGCCAGATGGGGGAGGTGTATGACCCCTCCCATTTAGCCCTCCTCAGCATATGACATCAGATTGATGTGGCCACAGCCTGATGTCAGTGATTGTGGCCACACCCACCTGACATAATTTCCTCCTTGGTCCAAGTGCTGTGTGGATCTTCCAATTGGGGAAGCCCTGCATGCAGCAAAGCTGAGCTGGACTAGTCCCTATCACTCCAACCAAGGGGGAGCAATGGGGAGTAGGTCAGCTCTACCCCATTTTTGTATGCTCTGTTACCTTCCTGCACGGGGGAAAGGAAGTGGGGCGTGCAATAGAGAGGTAGTGGGGACTCAGCTGGCTTTATGTGACCTGCTTCTCTAGGGTGTCCAGATGGCCCGGGGTTTCCCGGTCCTAACCTGGAAACCTAGGCCGAACCGGGGCAACCGGGGGGCAGCGGGGGAAAACCGGGGTGGCGGGGGGTCACATGGCGGTGGCGGGAGGCAGGCAGCGCGAGGCACTTACTTGCTGGAGCGTCCGCTTCCCTCCGGTGCTCGGAATCTACTGAGAAACAGGCTTCGCGGCCTGTCCCTCAGTAGCGCGCCGGGTGATGACGTCATCACCCGGCGCGTACTGAGAGACAGGCCAGGAAGCCTGTTTCTCAGTAGATTCTGAGCACCGGAGGGAAGCGGACACCCAGGTAAGGAGCGCGGGGCGGCGCGGGGGGGGCGGCGCGGGCGCGTGGTGGTGGGGTTGTTTTGGGTGGGGGTGGTGGGGGTGGTGGGCTCCGGGATTTTGATTGTCATAATCTGGTCACCCTATGCTTCTCTCAGCATGGCAGGAAAAGTATCGAATGTTGTGTAACACCAAGTAGCTTCATGTGCGCATGGAATCGAAATAACATAGAAACACAGGAAGGTGCCTTATACTGAGTCAGACCATTGGTCCATTTAGTATTGTCGACACTGACTGGCAGCAGCTCTCCAGGGTTTCAGGCAGGATTCTTTCCCTGCCCTACCTGGAGAAGCTGGGGATTGAACTTGGGACCTTCTGCATGCCAAGCATGTGCTCTATCACACTTCCCCCCGACTCCAACCCACCCTTGCCCGACCTGGGGCAATGGGGGATTATAGTGGGAGCTGTAGTCTAATACATCTGGATAGCACCAGGCTGTGGAAGGCTGGGCTCGTTGCTAAAGCTAGTCATTTGGTGTTTCTTAAAATATACCTGCTCTGGATTTTTCTGGTAGTGTTCCAACTGAGCCATGCAGGTCAGCAAAAATCTCTTTGATGTTAAAATATAGCAGTAGTCTTGGAACAGTGCCTTTTATTCACTTGGGCACAATGGTGGCTTCAAAACTATATGGCAGGGGTGAATAACTTATGGCCCTCCAGATGCTTTGACCTACAAGATTCCTCACCTTTGGCTATACTGGTTAGGGCTGATGGGAGTTGTAGGCCAAAACATCTGGTTGGTCACATGTTGCCCACCCCTGCTATATGAGTTATTCCAGCCACGTATTGAAGTCTGCCAGACGCTGTATAAACCTCTTGTTTTTGTGGTGAGCTGCAAGGTTTATTGAGCATCTCAAGGACTACATACATGGCCATTATACCATGCAATGTCTCAGAGGCCTCACATTATGCTGCCCAGCTTTATATGATGGTTAAGGGAGGACGTCTGGTGAAGACCAGCTGCCCGTGTTCCTTGCTAGAATAACTGAGTGCCAACTTCTAGCTCAGCCTTCCCCAACTTGGTGCCCTCCAGATGTTCTGGACTTCAACTCCCACTAGCCCCAGCCATCCTGGCCAATGGTCAGGAATGCTTAGGCTGACCATATGAAAAGGAGGACAGGGCTCATGTAACTTTAACAGTTGTAGAGAAAAGGGAATTTCAGCCAGTGTCATTCGTATGCAATTAGTTCCTGGTGAAATTCCCTCTTCATCACAACAGTTAAAGTTGCAGGGGCCCTGCCTTCTTTTGTATATGGTAACTCTAGTATAGTGCCTGCACCTTTAACTGTTGTGATGAAGAGGGAATTTCACCAGGAACTAATTGCATACAACTGACACTGGCTGAAATTCCCTTTTCTCAACAACTATTAAAGTTACATGAGCCCTGATCCTCCTTTTCACATGGTCAGCCTAGAAATGCTGGGAGCTGAAGTAAAAATAAAATCTGGAGGGCACCAGGTTGAGGGAATACTGTTCTTGCTGTTCATCACAAGTTAGTACTAAATTAATGGGTCCATACAGACAAGGTTGTTGACATGTTTTCTTTAGCTTTAATTACTGGCTGCTTGAATGATGTTATTTTGGGATAAATTCACATGTGTACTAGTCAGCATTACTTCCAGGCATTCAAAAACTGTAATGAAGGATCTCAGTTGGTTCAAAGAAGTGGACAGTCCATTGAAGAGGAGCCTGGATCGTGTATTCTCTCCTTTGGATGGTTAGCATTAATTCAGATTCCCACCCTGTAAAGTTATGTTGCTTGTAGTTGGGCATGCAGCACTTGGTGAAATTCCCTCTTCATCACAACAGTTAAAGTTGCAGGAGCCCTGCCTAGCATAAGCAGATACAAAAGAGGGCAGGGAATTTCACCAGGTGCTGCATGCATACAAATGACACCTGGTGAAATTCCCTTTTCAATACAACTGTTAAAGATACAGGAGCCCTGTTCTCCTTTCCATATGGTCACCCTCCTAAATGCCATGTGGAATGCCATCGCAAAGCTTTCAAAATAAGGGTTGAATACTAGCATGTAAAGTTGTGGCTTGTGCCATGGGGAAACCATTCAGACAACTGGTTTGCTCTGAACAAACAGGAAAGGCAGTCAACGGCTAAGAGCACGGTTGTGTGAATCAGCCACAGGCTTCCTGCAGTTTCTAAAGTTAGGTAAGTGTCTGCAGGATTAGGGGGGGTTAACAAATGTTCACATTAAAAACGTATTATTGGATGTGAAAGCTTGTCAACACATTAATAGCTCAAAGGAAGCCTGTAGCAACTGGAAGCTGTCAGCCTGCTGGGACGTCTTGTCTTCCCTCCAAGACACATCTAGAGTTTTTTGCTTCCTTCCTGGAAATGAACAAGCTACATCATCCAGGGAAATCTTAGTCATTTCTGTCAGGAGAAATATTTGTTTTGTTTTTAATTATGTGAGGCAACGGAAAGGATTCAGGTGCAAGAAAGAATAAAAAAGACTTATGTAATAGCTTAAACAGACTGGTTTTAGTTCGATATTATCACTCGAACTGTATATTTTGGCTACAGGCTCAAGAAATGGTGCAAAACAAGGTCTAGCTACTAAATCCTTGCCTGGTTACCCACTTCCTTGCAGCATCTCCAGCCCTCTATAATAAGAGTTAGCTGGCTGATTTTCATAAGAAACAGTTTGATGAAAAACAGTTCTTTAAAACTGGAAATCTTCTATTGTTCCAAAATGAATTTTGCTTCCCCTGTTTTAATGTAAGCTCCGGCCCCATTTGTTTTAACCATCCATTCGCTTAGAATAAATGTTATTTAAGTTTTTCCCCTCCTTTATTTGGTTTAGTATTTTTGATTTCTCCTATTGTCTCAGATTTCAACGTTGCAATGTCTAGCTACTGAAAGTCGGACAGTTTTCATCAAAACATACTTTAAAGTTGCCTGGAAACTGGAAGGCTGAAAGTGTTCTGCTATTGGCTGACATGATTATGAACATTTAGGACACAATCCTATACATGAAGAAAAACATCCTATAGCTCCCAACATTCCCCAGCCAGCAATGCTGGGAGCTATAGGACTTTTTCCTATCTAAACATGCATAGGATTGCACCCTTGGTGGTGATACAGCCAGTGGTAGTGCAGTGGAAATGGACAAGAGTGTGTCCTGCTACTGCACAGTTATAGGCAGTGATATAGAGCATCTCTACATTAAGGGGGAAAATGCACCCTTACCGTTTCTTCTTCTTCTGGGGTCTTTCCGCATTTACTATTGCTCCTTTAAATGGCAACCAACGGTGACCATGTGATGTGTAATTCAAAACTTCCCCTCTCAGCAATGCTCCCTAATGTTCAATGAAACACCATCATCTAATACCCTAGGGATATCCCACGATAATTTTAAATAGCACGTTATCTCTGAACTTTTTAAAAATGAGATTATCGGCAGAAAGTGCGGGAGACATTCTGGAGGTTGATGGTGACATGTAAAGCACCTGCAAACTTCCATGAGTGGCCAATCAAGAACATGCAATAAATTGCTCATGTAGAGAAGCTCATATTCTGAGTTATATAGGATTTTGTGAGAATTGAAGAACAGAAAATATGTTTTTCAGGATAAATCACAGCCATTGGAAGATAGGCGAAAAGTCCTACATTCATTATATTGCAGTTTTCACACTCTTCATTTGAATGTGACCTTCATTACCACTGAAGGAGGAGGTTATTATGCAGGAATCCACCATGCTGTTGGTGAGTGTGTCTTTTGTTCAGGCAAAACTGCAGCCTCTAGGAGAGTCCCCACCTTCTAAGCCTAGAGAAAGGTAGCAACTCTCCCTCATGCTACACTGACTTTGGCAATCTCAGTGCTTTTTGAGTGCCTCCAGGTTTAGGTTTTCAGGCATCTGGAGTAGGTGTGGGTAAACTCACCTGGACCTGCCTTGGCAAGCGCTTGTCACACCACCGCAGCCATCTTCCCCTGCTTGCCTGGCCAGGTGAGCCTCTTCTGAGGCTCGGCTTGGCCCGGCAAGTACTCAGCAGTCGCCTGCCCTCATGCCAAAATCACACATTTTCCCTTCCGGTGTCAATAGCGGCTTCCAGTACACAAATTTAGCCTCCGTAAATTGTGCACTCCCCACCCCCAATGCCAATGGTGCCTTTACCCCATTGATGCAAGGGTAAAGGCGCAAATGCAGGAAGGGGACGTGAGCGATTTCAGCTCAGCAGCCCGGGCTTTGCGAGCACTTGGGTAGGGAGCACCTGAATGGGTCCAGGGGGCTGGACGCAGGGGGTTGTCCATCAAACCCAGTTGGGCACTCGCAGCATCCCTAATCTGGAGTGTCTCCTGATGCTGTACTGAGCTTTGGGGACAGAGACTTTTTGAAAGACTCTCATAGATATTCAGACTTTATGAGCATCACTGAGCCTCAACGCAGCAGAGCCAATGTCACATCCCTCTCTCCAGCTGAGAGCTGAGGAGGAGGGCAGGCATTTACCACTCCTATCCCCATTTGTGCCGGGCTTCAAGTTCAGAAAAACCCACCCATCTTGGTTTGAGGCCCTCCAAAATTTGCACAGCTCTTGTCTCCACACATGGGGTGTTCCCTGCATTTGCATCCACAAGAAGCTTCTCCGATCCTCTAGACTCACAATACCTGACATTCACACTTCCAGCCAAATCACCCCATATTTTCATGAAAATTATGCCAGGCACAACTGTGCTTATGGTACCTGTAGAAATTGTTGAAATATTTAATGTGACAGAGTACAACTAATGCTGGATAAAATCCCCGATAACTAGCAACATCTTTACTATGTATTCCTTGGGTTCCTAAGGATGCATCATTGGGGGGGAGGGGCAGAGTTCTCCTTAGCTTCCACCCGAAGAAAGACTACAGGCATCTCACCTTAAAGTCCTGAAGTGCAAATGCATGATTTTGTGGCCTACAAAGCGACAGCAGGAAAGGCATTGAGACTCCAGCTCAATAGTAGTGGACTCATTATCAGTAATGGTAGGGACAGACCAGTGCTTATCGTAAAGACATTAGCTAATATCTTCCCAGGATTGCTGTTTCCAGCCAACTTTGAAGTACCTTTTCATTGAAACTCTAACATCTACAGTGGCAATTTGTGCTCCTCTAGCTGTTGACTGACTGATAGTTGACTGACAGTGAAATCCAACTTGATGGAACACCCATTTTTTTTACCCATGTTCCATTTTCTAAAATGTTTCTGAATATGGTGCATGTTTCATAATAAATACTTTGTTGAACAGCAGTACTTGGATTACTGTACTTCATTCTTGGAGTTTGGAACAATGTATGTTTAGATGGTTTAAAGTGGCCCTGGAAAAAATGGTCTAGGTCAGAGGCCTCTGGGGAGATAGTAAATCAATAGTTGGTTTCCTCCATGTTTCCTGAGTGCTGGGATAAAGAGATGAAACCAAGTGTCCACTGTGGTTTCTTGTTGGTCTTCTAGAATACATTACTGGAATCTAAGCAATATAGAAACTAATGTTGTAAAGCAATTCATCTGTGTTATTTTAACTTTAAGGGGTTTCTTTTAGATATGCCACTTTAGTTGTTCTGAAAACAAAAACGTTGAGCATGGATTCTGTTTGGTTGGAATAGCAGGTCTGATTGATTATTTGAATTATATTTTTGAAGTACAAGGAAACGTTCTATACACAGGACTTAACCTCAGTTGATTGCAGCTGTTATCTGGCTTGCTTCACAGCGGCTTACTAATATAGTTGGAAAAGCAGTGGCATATTGCCAAGGAGAGAGCACTGTTGAGCAGTCGGTATAGATCAGAGTGAAATTTGCTCTTTCATTTCCCATTCATTGTGTTTGTGACGACAGTGTTTCCATTAATCGCAGCATATGCCTATTGTAATGGTTGCAAGGTCAATTTGCAAAACCTCTCTCTTGCTTTACAGGGTGGCATTTGATTTTCCAGCTATAATCGGGAGGGAAACAAATGTATAGTCTCACTGTTGATATCTATATTTGCTTATACTTGCTGAAGAATTGCTCTGTAATATAGTTGGGAGAACTGGAAACTTAATTATTAAGGTATCTGCCTCCTGAAAAGCACAGAATATGCAATTACCATCGAATAAACATATATGTTACTCCACACTCTACTATTAAGGTTGTGTTTATATTTGAAGAATTAATCCCCTTAGTCCAACAAAGGTCATACATAGATATATGCAGAAATATCTGAATTGGCAATGAGCCATAGTAGAAATAAAGCAGTATCAGGTTGAGTTTTAGCTAGTGAAGGTACAATCCTATGCATGTTTAGACAGAAAAAGCCTGCAACTCCCAGCATGCCCCAGCCAGCATGGGAATTGTAGGCCTTTTTTTCTGGCTAAAAGTGCACAGGATTGCGCCCTTAGCTACTGGGGACAAATTACAATCATAAAAACAAACAACAAAATAATAACAAGCGAAACAACAAAACATACAACAATAAAATTATCAAAATAATACAGAATTAGAAACATTGAGGAGTCAGCAGTAAAGTTAAAAATCTAGCAGTAGATGAAAGATGAACTGCCTGTTTAAAGAGGGAGGCCCTAAACCGACCTCTAAATGTATAGAGCAAAGGTGCCAGATAGATTTCCCTGAGAAGGGCATTCCATAATGCAGGGGCTCCATTTTAAACCGGCCATTTCTTGTGGGTTCTGCCATGCCATGTTTTAACTGATACTATGCACTTTTGTTAAAGGGAGGTCTGATCATGGAATGTGTCCCTCAAAAGGCCCCCTTTTCACCTTTTCAGTTGGTTTCCCCCCATCTTGAAGTTGTTCTCAGTTGCCCATATGACAGGAAAAATCCAGATTTGTCAGCATTTTTGGTAATGAATCCAGGAAAGGGGGGGAATTATGAAATTTGATGAAAAATCTGGATTTTCCCCATCCTCCCCAACCAAAGGGTAGCTCTACTTTAATGAGAATTAACAAAAACGCTTACAACTCTGCCGTTTTTAAAGATAAAGAGATGAACCTTGGCAACATGATAGCTTTAATGAAGGGCTTTAGCCATGCCAAATTTGAAGCAGATGCGTTCAGCCGTTGTTTTTTAGGAATTTTGTAAAGTTTGAGATTTAATTTTTTTTAAAAAAAAACAACGCTGGAGCAATATCCTTCAAAATCAGGTTGTCAAACTTCCACTTTAGGGTATTGCACCTTGATAATTTTCAGCCCTTGGCATCAAGGGAATCTCAAGTTTTTAGCTAAGAAGTGCCGGGCAAGCACTGCACCTTTCCTGTTGCAGATTTGGTGGGCAGTTGGGCACCTGGAGTTCAGCATAGGCGAGGCATCCACAGATCAAAATGTGGGAAAGGAGAAGTCAGTCAAAGCAGCCCACAGGGCAAAATGGAGCAGGCCAGAGGCCTTTTTCTCAGAGTTCCACATCATGGGTGATGAAGGGTCATCCTTAGACAAAAACACTCATGACCAACAGTGAGGTGTCAGTTGAGAGAGAGGCTCTCATCTTTGCGGATGTCCTGTTGATGCGGATGTTGGAACCTGGCAGGTCATTGCTTTGCTTTGCTACCCCTTCTCTTCCATTTCACTTTGTTCACTTGTGGGCTAGGTTCTGTCTGCACTGCTGGCATGCAATGCAGAATGTTTGAAGTGTGTGTCAGAGAAAAATAGATAGATTTGTGGCCTGGGCTGGCTGGCATATCTCTTTGAGACAGAGTTAGACTGAAGACACAACTACGAGATAGCTGTAGCTGAACCCTGAGAGGCTGGCATGCCACACAGAGTGTTTTAAGAGTGCATCAGAGTTGAGTAGGTATGACCTGGATGGTCAGTCCTCCTTATCAAGTAAGAGTCACCAGACATGACCAAACAATAAGCAATACCCTAGTCACAAGTGTGCGGCCCGGCTAGACCATCGGGAGACTTTGGCAGAGAGAGAGAGGGAGATTGTTTGAGGCTGGAGGCTTTGGTTTGGCTGCAATGACTTAGAGAGAGAGACAAGAGAGGCTGCACAGACAACCCAGAGACACATGTTGTAACTTAGCCCTAAGGTGCTGGCAGGCAATGCAGGGAGGGACTCAGAGTTGTGTGTTTGTGCAGGAAGTAGACAGGAGTTTAAAATCTGTATGTGAGAAGTGGTGTCAACGTGCAAGCCTTGAGAAGCTAATGTATAGAAGTGAGAAGTGTGAATGGGCGAAGTAGTGTCTGCCACCCATAACAACCACCCTAATGTTAGAGTAGAGAAACTTGTGACAATCATACACAAGGATAAAAAAAAATATTGAAATTTAAAAATAAAAAAGTCAGCCAGCTGGCAGCAAGCCCTGTTAAAAACAGCATCAATTTGCAGTGGAGTGAGGATACAGTCAGAAAATATATTTGAGGGAAGGGGAGAATGTATCACACAGAGAATAGCAAAAGCTTCAAAGTACAGCAAAAGCTACAAAAGTATGAAGTTAATTTCAGATATGTTGTTCTTTATTTCAGTGATGTTAACATTAAGATGTTATGTAGAATAGATTTGTCTGAATTGTGTATTGTAAAATCAGATATGCGACCAAGGCTATGTTCAGGTGGGCACACCCCCTTGGTGCTGGACACGCCCCCTGGGGCCAGATATGTTGGTAGGCATGCCTCCTTGGGAGCCGACCATGTTATCCTCCTTTTTGGTTTCCAAAATATGGTCACCCAAACAAAGACAGACTCCACTAGCCTGCGCTACGTTCCTGGCTTCAGTGTGGGAGCTTGAGGTGAAGTTCAGCATCTCACCCTAGTGGAATTTCATTGCTCTGACACAAGTCTATTGTGTAAGGCTCTGTGCTTTCCATTCAGCTGCCTGGGCCCCAGGCCATGCTTGCAAGTGGAAGGCTCAAAGGACACAGAAAGAGAGAGGGCAAAATAGAAAGAAGCACATGGTCCACCATTATTGCGCACCACCAGTTGGACCTCCCTAATTTAGCCCTGGAAATAGTATGACGGTATTGTAACTAAAGGAGCCAAGGAAGATGCAGGGCTAATCTGTCATGGCTCGAGAAGCCCAGGAAGAGCTCTTCGGGCAAGTCAAAGTGTTTGATGACAATACACGTCGAACAACACACTCAAAGCTAATTTGGTTGAAGGCTGGGAGGGCTGGGGGGATTAGGGAAAGTAGCACTGAGTGCCAGCTAATGTTGAGATGGATATTTTTATTGTAATAAATGAGTAGCCTCTTTGTTCTATAAACAATGAACATAATGAAGTCTTATAAAGAGAAAAAAGGAAGCATTCTCAACAAACGCAGTAGAAATACAATGGAGCCCAGTTAAGGATTTCATCCTAGAGTTATTGCAGTCCCAAACTCCCACTGAAATGAGTGGGAATCTTGGAAGTGCAAAGAATGAAGAATGAGCAAGAACTGCATGTTTTTGTCTAGGATATACTGCTTCTCTCTCTTGCTCTCATTCATTGACCATTCTTGGCATCTTTTCTCTAAGGTTCTTTTATCTTAGACCCCCTCTAGATGGATTCCGTTTGACGCCTGTTCCTCCGATTATGCGCATCTTCTTGGAAGCGCTTTATCGTAAATGCTTGTATGCAGGAGGTAATTGAGAACTCAACAGGTGACCTTACTGTTTGTTTCAAATGTGCTTTACAAGTAGTTAATGCGGAGAATCACTTGTTCGCATAGTCAAAATGCGCTTTAACGGCCGGAGGAAAATAAAACTCGCTATTTAATGCGCATTCGATAATGTGCGTAATCGGAGAGAAAACGCGCCTCTATGCCCGATTTGCGCTCCGTTCTTGTAGAGGTAAATTTTTTAATGCACCTTGAAAGAGCTTTAAATGCCTCTTGTAGAGGCAGCCTTAGACAGTATGAAGCGATGCTCCTTCCAGTATACTTCACTTTACAGGTGTGATTCAAGGTGGTTGCAAGCATACATTATTAACTTCAGTCGTGTAGATTGGGATGCAGCAGTTGCCTGATCTATGTGCATGTGGCAAAAAGATTTAAATGTTACAAAGTTCCCAAGCTGCTTCATGTGGATCAGTCTAGGTTTGGAGAAAATAATGTCTGAACCAGACTTTGCCAACCTGGTGCCCTCCAGTTCACTGTCAACAGCCATGTTAACATTATGGAGGAAACGGAACAGTGGTCTGGGGGGGTGTATTTATGGCACTGGGTTGGCGCCACCTCCCTCTCAAACCCCGCGCCTTCCCTCCCCCGGGGTGGCTTTGGGTAATCCCAACACCAGGAAGGGAGCACGGGTTTCTGGGTGGCCATCCGGAGACTGGAGCTGCCCCTGCCCTCTTCCTGGTGGAAGGTGATCAAGCGCAGGTCACCTTCCACCAGGCACTGCTCTGGCCACGCCTCCGCTGCGACTCTGGAGTGAGGCGAGGTGCTGTCTTGACGTCATCTTGCACACCTTCGCCTCACTCCAGAGAAAAAAGTTGGGATAAGTCCCTGACTTTTTTTCTCTGCAGCTTCAGCAGAAAGCCCTGAGGTGGGTGCGCGATTGCAGCGGCATCGTATAATCGATGCCGTGCCACCATGCACCCTCCCTGGGGCTTTCGAGGTATTTAGACTTCCCCCTGGTTTCTGAAAGAGAAGTTCTACTGGCAAAAATGTGGCTGGGGTGGGGGGAAAGGGAGATAAAAGGTTACTGCTAATCTGGTGGCAAATTTAATAATAATAAATAAATAATAAAATAACAAATCCCCCCCTGTCCCATTTTCTGTTCTCAAATGGGCAGCCATTTTTTGGAGGGGGATTTTAAGTCAGGTCCATAGGCAGGCTGAAGCATCTTGAATTGAGCCTAGAAAAAAACCTAGGAAGCAATGGAGTAGATGCCACGGCTGAGGTTCATCGCTCCTGACAGCAGTCTCTCGCTGCTGCGTTTGGCACCACAGTTTGCAGATGCTTGTCAAGGGCAGTGTAACAACCTGCCCTTGACAACACTGCCATTTTAGACTTTTTATGATTGCAGTTTTATTTATTTGATAATATCTATAATTAGGCTGACCATCTGAAAAGGAGGACAGGGCTCATTTAACTTTAACAGTTGTAGAGAAAAGGGAATTTCAGCAGGTGTCATTTGTATGCAATTAGTTCCTGGTGAAATTCCCTCTTCATCACAACTGTTAAAGGTGCAGGCAGTATACTAGAGTGACCATATACAAAAGAAGGCAGGGCTCTGCAACTTTAACTGTTGTGATGAAGAGAGAATATCACCAGGAACTAATTGCATACAAATGACACTGATTGAAATTCCCTTTTCTCTACAACTGTTAAAGTTATATGAGCCCTGTCCTCCTTTTCAGATGGTCAGCCTATCTATAATCTTTTCTTTTTTTCCAAAGAGTTGAAAGTGGCGTTCTTAGCCTCACAGCAAGCTTGTAAAGTAGGTTAGGCTGAAGGAGGATAACTAGCCCAAAGCCCCATCCAGTGAGATTCATAGCCAGGCAGGGAATCTGAACCTGTGTTTCCCACATCTCAAACTAACACTCTGGACAAGCCTTATGTTGTACTGCACCACAACTGTGAGAGCCATAATAATAATAATAATAATAATAATAATAATAATATGGATTATTTTCAAGAAATTGTTTAAGAGCACTTTAACTGTGTGTTTCACTCCAAACTACATACTGTACCATATATATATATATATATATATATACACACACACACACACACACACACACACATATATGTGTGTGTGTGTGTGTGTGTATGTACATGTTCGTGTAATTCACTCCAAACAAGGTACTGTTCGATTTCAGTTTTCACCTTCCTTTTATCTTTCCATTTATATGTTTAAAAGGAAAGAAGAAAGAGGCAGGGCAGAGAACAAATACTCTGATGTCACTGTGTTCAAAGGAGATATTTTTTAAAAAGCCAGTGTATTTTCTACCTGGCTCATGATATCAAGATTCTTATATATTAAAAAATATCCTTAAATTTAACTTGTTTAGTTTAGGCATCTCTAAGCCCTGGGGATTCGGGCAATCTTTTTCAGTTTCTATCCTCCTGAGAACCTTTCCGCATGACTCATCTGCCAAGGAGCCCTGGAACATGGGCAGCTGCCTTATGCCGGGTCGTTCTGTTTATTCCTTTATCCCAATCTTGTCTACTCTCATGAGCAGCAGCTGTCCAGGGTCTTGGACAGAGGTCTGTCCTGCTATCAGGTCTTCTTAAAAGGGAGGTGCCAGAGATTGAACCGGAGATGCAAAGCATGTACTTTACCTCAGAGATGTTTCTGCACCACCACCACCACCACCACTGTGGCTTGACTGACAGACAGGATTCACCTTCCATTTCTTTCAACCTTTTGCACCTCTTCCCTGGAGAAGAATTGAGAGATGCTCACTAACATCAGTGGAGACAATCCAGGATTTTAGCACTGTTGTGATGGGGCACCAGCAGGTCCACGCAGAAGCAAAAGGCAAAGCTCAGGCCTTTTCTAACTCAGCTTGTACTTTCTGTGGGAAAATATTTTTAAAACATTAATCTCAATTTGAATTGGAAATAATAAAATTATCCTTCCCCCCTCAAAAAGTCAATTTCTACTTAGCTTAAGTTGACCACTTGTCATGAATGGCTCCACTAAGCATGATGAGTCATGTGGACTGACCCGCCTCATGCATGTTGAAAGCTTTTGGAGTACTGAGAAAGCAGTGAGTTCTTTTAAACCTGACACAATTCTGAACAGGATGGAGATTCTAACATACTGTCAGAGTGAGTCTTCTGAAGTACACAACTTATCAGTTCCTAAGCAAGGGTGGCAAACTAATGGAGAAGAAAAAGGGCAGGAATACATAGTCTCTTGAAGAAGAGAAGCAAATAATAAGGAATTACTGTATTCAGTTAAGGCATACACAGAATTGCGATGGGAGGTTCTGAGAGGAGGGGTCTGTACCTTCTTATGGGACCCTGCATCAAATTTTGAACCTATTAGGCACAAATGGTTGTATTCATTTGCTGCCCATCCACATAGAAGGCTATGTGATCAAGAAGAGGCATCTGTTAGCAGGAGGGAGCTGATTTTCGGTGATTCTCCCACTCCCCTCCAGCCTCCTGTGTCTCTTCCACCCAAATATAATCTGGAGGGTCAAAACAGTGTGGGAGGTGGCATGTGTGGATTCGGGGGGGGAGTGGGAATCCCCCCAAAATGCCCCCTCCCCATTTGACTGATGGAACCCTCTGCTGGATCAAAGAGCCTTTCATCAGCAGAGGGAAACCAGTAGATACAATCCATAGGTTGCAGCCATTATCATTTAGTAGACATTGAAATAGGTCTTGAGCCCAGCTCAAGAATGAAGGAGTAAACTAAAAATTGGTTCCCCACTCCTCACACCCCAATTACGTTTTCAAGTGTCCCATCATAATAGAATTGCAATAGGACTTTCGGATTCTGCATATGTGGATGTTTCTTTTTGTAACTAATTTATGTCTTAAATGAATATTGTTGTTACATTGAAGCATACATACAATTTACAAAAACTATGTTGTTGATTTTGAATGAATTGAAGTGTATTTTTTTCAATTTTAGATTCTAAACGAAAAGAAACCCTTCTCCATCTCACAATGAGATTCGGTTTGGTTAAACTTTCCCAGTTCCTGTTATTCCAGCCAGGTGGTACAATTGCAATCACTGTACCTAATGAAGATGGGTTGACACCATTGGACTTGGCTCTACAGAATGGACACTTCAGACTTGCTGAAATGTTCTTCAAGTAAGTGTTTGGCTTAGTGTGACATTTTAATGGTAAGAGCCAAATTAAATGTCTGCTTTGATTTGTATATCTCTTCTAATTTCAATGGGTTATCCCAGTGCAGATATTCAAATAGAATCACCCCATAGGAAATCAATGGCAGACTTAAAAGAGTGTATCCTGTTCATTATAGAATGTAAACTCATGTTTGGACTACTGTCAAGGATAAAAATCCTTGTAAGGCAATTCTGTTTTATTGAGCATAATACAGCTGTATGGAGAGAGTCCTACAGACAAAGAACTTCTCAACTGGCAATGTGAAAAGCAGGTATATTTATACATAGTAGCATCTTAACCAATTAGCAGTTGGCAACATTCTAAAGCAAAACAAAGCTAAATCAAAGGAAACTTCTTCATTATACCTAATCAGCAGGTGGCCCATAACACTTCTAGCAATGTCAGATTGACCTGGATAGTCAGTCCTCCTTATCAAGCTAGCTTATTTGTCTCATACTATAACAAAAAAGTCTTGACAGTTAGAAATTCCAATCAAGCGTTTCCTTTCAATTAAGCAGTTTTAGCATTACAGCACATTCAGGCACATACATCATTCCAATCCCATGATACAGTTCACTTGCAAGAACCAAACTACATACAGAGGCCTACAGACATTGAGCAGGTATATCAAGGCTTGTCGCCTTGCTTTCTCACTACCTTTGGGGTTATTATTTATGTGTGCAGCCTGACCTATTCCAACATTTTGAGGTAGATAACAACATTATACAAGTATACCAAGGGAATGGGGTGAGATCCATTTTTTCTGTCTTAAGGTGCATAGGATTGCAGCCCTTACTCTTTCCAGCATTTGATGAAGTGAACTGTAGTGCACAAAAGCTTATGCCATAATAAATTCATTAGCCTTTACGGCAGAGGTGGGAAGACTTCAGGCTTGTGGGATCTCCTTTGTGTTTTACTAGAATCCCGAGATCTACTTTGTTAGCCTGGTGGAAAAGATGTACACTTAGAATTAAAGAATTCTGGGCCCAAGAATTTGTTCTGCCAACCAGAACTGAATGTTGCTCACAGTCCTTCCACCACACAATAATCCACTCTAGCCCACAAATTTTCTTAATTTCAGCAGCTTAATTTGGGAAGGTGAGTAATTTTATTGTTGCAGTAAAAACCCTTGTGTATCTACTGCAAATCCCCCAGAGAGCTGCCAGCAAATCCTGAACTACTTTCTGACCAGTCCTGCAGTACAAGACTCTCTGTTGATTCTGTGGCAAGGGACTAACCCAGTCTTTGTTAGCTTGCCTCCTCGTCTTCTATAATCTCTGTGTAGTGACAACCCAGTTATTAACTACCTCTTTCACTTTCCTTACCTGCGTTGCTTTTCTATGAGATCTTGATGCTCACAAAATATATAGTAGTGGAATAACTTTGAAGGCTCCAAGGGTTTAAATCCTGATGAGAATCCGAGGTCCATGCTATGTATTGTTGCCGATTGTTAGTTTTGTCACTTACTTGCCTTTGAGCTCCATCAGACGGGGAAATCATGGTTCCTTACCGTCGCTTCTCCGCCCCCACTCCTGTCCCACAATACTTCCTTTTTCTTCCTGGAGAAGAAAGAGGAAGTAAACAAAGACCACGCGGCCCATTCAGGGGCTGTTTTTATTGTGCTGCTTTTCCTACACACAGCAGGAAATGGTGGCACATTCCGTCCCCCCCCCCAAAAATTGGATTTTTTTGGGGTCTCTTTTGTCATGGGAAGAAGGCAAGAAGGAGTGGGAGGTGCATCACCTAAAGGATGCGCGAAAAACTAAGTGGGCAGCAAGTAGCAAGCGTGCGATAAAACACTCGTCTGATGAACCCCTTTGTCTTTCAGTGCTAAACTGCCACATGACACATTGAGCAAAGTCCGCTGCTATTTCTTCTCATTGCTGTGCTTTTTATTGGATGAGTTTTAACGTTTCTATTACAACTTTATTTCCATATTTTATTGTCAGCTGCTTTGAGTACTATATTTAGTGGAAAGGCAGAATATAAATTTAAATTAAAAAAATATGTTTTAAAATATGCAAAGAACAAAGAAAAGCAAAATGAGAAACAAGAAGAACAATTTAGTTGTTTCCCCCCTCCTTTCAACCACATTGCTCTTTTATTTCTAGCTTTGAACAATGGGCAGTTCATACCAGAATTTATCCATGCTTTCATTTGCATGAGAAAAATGACTTAATGCTGTTATCATATATGTTGTTATGAAAGTCTCACTCATTTGGAACATTCAAACAATGCAGCTGTCCCTTGAGACTGTCTGTTTTTCACAGCAGTATGCTAATTAGCCTGCTGGCTGCTAGTTCATTTTGACTGTTCGGTATGGTTCATATTTAAATGGACTGCATCTTTTTATAAATGATAAAGAAAACCAGGTGTTAGATGCCTATTATTTTATTCTGTTAGTATTTTTCCAAGTTTGCTTTGTGGTTTCATGGGCAAAAGTTATCTGGAAAAAACAGCATTTATCGTTGATGTTACATGCCTTTTTTATTTTGGTTTGAGATCTTTGCAGTGGGTAGGTTAGAATTTGAAATGGTGGATGCCAGGGTGAGGGCAGAGTTGCATAGGTTTGCATTTCATGGTTCCTCTGGTCTGTACTCTTACTTCAGTCTAGTGAATGTCTTTTTTCAGAAGGCAGGTCAGCCATCCGTTTGAGATTTCTAAAGTGGAGCTTGGCGAGAATGCTGTTCTACAATTTGCTCATTCATCAGGAACTCTGTCAGTGATATTTAATCACACGGCAGACCATTTGGTAGAATCTGACATTCAGCTCTTCAGGAAATACTTCTGGGATAGAGCTTTTCTGCACAAGGTAAGTGCCAAACTACAATACAGAGACGTGTTTTTTTTTCTTTTTGCAAAACGTTTTTATCTGTTTATTCATGTGTGATAGTTAACTTGCTCTTCCATAAATAAAAACTTTGAAAATTGTCAGAGCTTTTGGTGATATGAAAAGCAGGAACCTTGTGGCACCATAAATACTATCAGATTGATTATGGCATACACTGTTGTGAGCTAGAGCTTAATGTATCTGATGAATTGTGCTCTACTCTATGAAAGCTTATATCACAATAAATCTGTTAGCCTTTATGTTGCCAACCTGTAGAGCGGGTTATTTCTCTGTTATTTCTCTTATGACAACAGCTTCATTCCACGAAAGAAGGGTGCAAAATACTGACACTTATTTTATTTTATCTAAAATTATTTTTTAATCCACCTTAAAGTCTCATATAATTCTCATTAAAGTCACTTGGGCTTACTTCTGAGTTGATATATATAGGATTACACTGTAAAGCAGTTTTTTTTTAAAAAAAAAGTATAGCTGATACGTCATGTAAACTATTGGCAAGGCTGGCCCAATACATTTTGCTGCCTGAGGCAGAGCAGCAAATGGATCTCCACTCCTGCCCCCACTGAGTCAAGGTACATAGATAGTACCCACGGCTGGTCTGTACTTGGCAAAAAGTCTCAGAAGTGCCTCTCCCTTTTCTTAATAGTGAATAAATAAATAACATAATAGCTAGTTGCAGTAGTAGTTGTATTAAATAACTAAGATTTTGCTGCCCTTTCATGATACTCAAAACCAGTCATATGCCTAATGGTAGGGCTGGTCCTAGCTATTGGAAGAAACCAATAAAAAGAAGTGCAGGGTAGGCCTTAGTGGTGCCAAGCTGAAGAGGGCACTGAGCTGAGTTTGGTGACTCCATGTTTGTTAAGTGTACAGAGTGAAGTGAGCTAGAACAAAAAAGGAAATTAAAAAACAGTAGTAAGTATCTTTAACCATCCTCCCTGCAACCCCCCCCCCCCCCAAAGTTATACAGGTTATTTTGGTCTAAACTTCAAAACATGATGTCATTTGTTCTAGATTAGGAAAAAACAGTGGAACATGGTTTTACTTTGACGACATGCTGTCAAGCTTCATAAGCACTACAAATCCTATAAATATGATTAATAATAAAAAAAGAAAGCTGTAAGTTGACTCATGAGAGCACCAAAGATGCTCCTCACCTAGGGCACCATTTAGCCTGGGGCTTATCCTGTTTAAGTATGCTTAATTCCCAATGAAATTGCTGATATTTAGCAATCAAAAAGCAATGTGTAGCTATTCTTTTTTTTTTTTTTTTTTGAAATAATTTTATTAATTTCAACATAATAATAACATAAAATACATACATAATCCACGACAATCCCCCCCGTGCACCCCCACACCATGAGACCTTCTCTTAATCTTTTATTCTATCCAGAAATTTATCGACTCTTTTGAAGGTGTTTGTCCCTTCCCCAATCTTAATACATATTCCAATAGGGGACTCCATATTTCCCCAAAATCATTTTTACCGGACATTCCCCTCTTTAATTTCATTTTACAAGTCAGCATATCATTCAAAGCCATATCCCATATTTCTTTATACCATTCTTCTATTGTATAGCTTCCTTGTCCTTTCCAATTTTTTGCAATCATTAGTCTAACAGGTGTCAGGAGGTTGTTTATCAATTCTCTCTTATTTTTGTCCTCTTCCCCTCTATCCCATATTGCTAGTAGAGCAAGCTTCGGGTTTAATTCCACTTTACTTCCAATTATTTCACTTATTTCTTTAAATACCCTTTTCCAAAATTTTTGTACATATTCACAGCTCCACCACATATGGTAATAAGTTCCAACCTCCTGGCATCCCCTCCAACAATTTTTAGATATTTTTTTATCTATCTGGTGAAATCTAACCGGTGTTAGATACCATCTCCACAATACCTTATAAAAATTCTCCTTAATTCTGATCGATTTTAACATTCTTGCATTCCACAACCTCTCCCAGTTGTATTCCTTAATTTCTCCATTCACATCCTCTTCCCAAACCTTTTTTATTGCTTTAAGTGAATTTTGAAACTCCTCCTCTATCAATAATTTATATATCTCACTAGTCAACCCTTTCTTAATTTTCTTTTCTTCTTTCCTACCTTTTAACTCTATTAAATCTTCAAATCTTGTATTATTTCTACACTTGTTATTTTTCAGTTTCCATTCCTGAGTCCATTTCCCTAATTGTATACATTTAAACCATGCTGATTTTTGACCTATCAGTAGCTCTTTAATTTGCTCATTATCCTTCAAATTTTCCATCCACTTCCTTAACTTAATTATTTCCTTATCTTTCAATCTCGCTTCAATCTCCACTTTTAACACTCTTGGGAAATTCTCCACTACTACCACTGGGGCAAGTGGTGAATCTCCTGGTATCAACTTCCCTCTAAATTTCTCCCAGATCTCCACTATATTTACCAACAAAGGGTTGTCCAGTCCCTTTAATTCTTTCTTTTGAATTTTTTTTAAAAAAATATTTTTCAATTTATAATCTATTTCCCTAGTTTGCGTCTCCAACCACTCCAAATCTTCCTCCCCTAGAATACCACTTATAACATATCTTAACTGATTAGCTATATAATAATACTTAATATTTGGAAGTCCTAAACCTCCCTTCTTTTGAGCCTTATACCATAACCCTTTATTAATCCTAGCTTTCTTATCCCCATTACAATATACATTAATTATATTTTGCCAGCTTTTCAACTCTGCATCTGATATTTTAATTGGTAACATTCTCAACAAAAAATTAATCTTAGGTAAAATCTTCATTTTAATAATTGCTATTCTACCAAACTAAGAATGTTTTAATTTCTTATATACTTCTAATTTCTCCCCTACTTGTTTTTTTAAAGCTACCAAATTAAGTTCCTCTAGCCTTTCTAAATCTCTATCGATATTAATCCCTAAGTAACGTACTATATTTTTAAGTCTAAGACCCAACTTAACCTTACCTTCTTCCAGCTCTTCCTTATTATAATTAAATAACATCATTTCTGACTTCCCCCAATTTACTTTTAATCCCGTAATTTCTCCGAATTCTCTTAAATGTTTCTTAATCACCTCTGCACTCCCTAGGGGATCTTCTACGGTCAATAAAGTATCGTCCGCAAACATATTCATTTTAATCTTCTCTTTTCTACCTATCCCCTTCACTCTTTCATCTTCCCTTATTACATTTGCCAAAATTTCTATTACTATTGCAAATAAGATCGGTGAAAGAGGACATCCCTGCCTAGTTCCTCGGGCTAGTGTAATCTGTTGTGTTAACCCATCATTAACCATTATTTCGGCTTTATTGTTTTTATACAACTTATCCATTACTCCCATAAATTTGTCTCCAAATCCAAATGTTTTTAATATTGTTTTAAGTGCTGGCCATTCCACACAATCAAAGGCTTTGAATATGTCCAATGCTAGCAAGCCTGCTTTTAAATTCCTTTTTTTTTATAATATTAATTATATTTAGTACTCTTCCCATTAAGTTAGACATTTGCCTACCCGGAATAAATCCACACTGATCTTTTTTAATATATTTACAAATAAATGTGGCCATTCTTTTTGCCAATATTGCCGTAAATATCTTTGAATCTTGATTTATTAAGGAAATTGGTCTGTATGATGCGGGATCCGTTAAGTCCTTACCTGGTTTTGGAATTAATATAATCAGGGAGTGATCCCATGATGGCGGAGTCTTCCCCCCCTCTATTATATTATGAAATAGTTTCTTTAATCTTGGTATTAAAATTCCTTTAAAAAGCTTATAATACTCCGACCCCAATCCATCCATCCCTGGTGATTTTCCTCCTTTCAGTTTATCAATAACTCCCTCTATCTCTTTTTCAGTAACTAAACCTTCCATATAATCCCTATCCTGCTTCTGCAATTTTATTTTCCAATTCCTCTCTACATATTCCAATACCTTATCTTGCGGTCCCGACCCTGATGTATATAATTCCCTATAAAAATCCTTAAATATATTTAATTTATCTTTCATTAAATTACAACTATTCCCTAACTTATCCTTAATTGTCCCTATCATATTCTTAGCCTTTTCTAACTGTGTGGATCTGGCCAGCATCTTTGAATTCCTATTGCTATATTCAAAAAAATCTCTTTTTAAATACAACAAATTTTTTTGTACTTGTTCTAATTCTTCTTTCTCTAATTCCTTTTTCTTAGCTTGAATTTGGGCAATTAGGTGTTTATCTTTTGTCTCCTTTAACTTATCTTCCAAACTCCTTACCTCTTCTTCAATCTTTTTATTTTGGGCTTCCTGTTGTTTTTTTAATGTACAACTTTCCCTAATACAAATCCCTCTTACCACAGCTTTCATTGTATCCCACAATATGTCCTGCCGATCATTCTCTTTTTCATTAATCTCCCATATTTCCTGCAATTCTTTCTTTATCTTCTCCATTGTATCTTTTTTATTCAGCAACCTTACATCCAATCTCCATCTCTTCGCTTGTCTATAATCTTTTTTGGTTTCCATGTCCATTGTCATTAACGCGTGGTCAGTAACCTTGATAACTCCAATATCACAATCTATAATTTTGGGTAACATATTTTTTGATACAAAAATATAATCTATCCTTGAATAGCTCTTAAATCTCTGTGAGTAGAAGGTATACTTCCTTTCTTCCCCTCTTATAACTCTCCACACATCCATTAATTCTTTCCCTTCCATTAATTTGCTTAACTCTGTCTTCCCCACCCTCTTAGTATCTTTTAATATGTTATCCCTATCTTTCCCTATATGTAGTACCATATTAAAGTCACCTGCCATCACGATATGCTTTTTACCCACTTCTCCCAACACGTTAAATACTTCATCAATAAAATCCATTTGTTTTCCATTTGGAGCATAAACATTCACCAATACATATTCCTCTTCTCCCAACCTGCAGAACATAATAAGAAACCTTCCGTTTTTATCTTTCTTTACACTTTGCATAGTTATACCACATGTTTTTGAAATTATTATTGCCACCCCTCTCGATTTCGAAGTTCCACATGCCTTCTCGTAAACGCCCACCTCCCTCATTCGAAGCTCATTAACTCCATCTTTGGCCTGATGAGTTTCCTGCAAAAAAATTACATCTATTTTTTTGTTCTTTAATAACATTTCAATTCTTTTTCTTTTAATTACTGTTCCTAGCCCTTTAACATTCAATGTTGCCAATCTAAGTTTATTTTCCATCTCTCACTTTCTCACACGTCTTTAATTCGGTCTCCCTCTGTGTAACACAATCCCCCCCTCCCTAACCCTCCCCCCCACATTCACCCCCATTTTCACCCCCCTCCTCACCAGCTTCCTGGGCATTGGTCCCAATCTTCTTAGAACTCTTAGGGGGGGGGGGGAACTCGGCCCAACATTCCGGGATAATGTCTACCCTCCCTCCATGTCTTCTATTCATTACTCCCTCCTGCCGCGCCTTCATCTTGCTTCTCTTCTCCAACCGATGTGGCATCCATTATGCCCAGCTTCTCCAGTAGCTCAATTCCTTGCTCACAAGATGTAATTCTTTGCTGCTTCCCGTTCCAGCTAAATCTCAAGAAAACTGGGTATCCCCAATTATAGGAAATCGATTTCTTCTTCAATGCCCCTGTACAGATTCTAACGCTCTTCCTCCACTGCACCGTTTGGGGGCACAAATCCTGGAAGACCTCAATTGGTGTTGCTTGAAGCGTTGGTTGACCTTGACTTCTAACTGCTTGCATTAATTTTTCTTTTTTGTAATAATTAGCAAATTTCACAATAATGTCTCTTGGGAACTCTCTTGTCTTTCCATATCCCACTCTATGGGCCCGCTCAATATCTTCCATTCTTCAATCTTCCTGTGGCACCAGCTGTTTGACCCATGCCAAGATTAATTCTCTTATACTATTAAGGGTCTCCCCTTGCTGCTCCCCAAAAGATCTTATGCGTATGTTAGCTCTTCGGTCTCTGTCTTCCATCGCGATAAGCCGTAAATCCTGATGCGTTAGCTGTTCCTCTTGTTTCTTGTATAGAACCTTTAGTTCTCCAGTTTCTTCCTGCAAAGCTCCAACCTCTTTCTCCACCTTTTGAAGTCCTGCCAAAAGCTGCTGTTGCGAATCGGTAATCCTTTTTGCCAGTCGTTCTTCTTGCTTCAAAAGAGCCTGCTCAATATTTCCATCTTGCTTTAGAATGGCTCGATCCAGCATCTTTTGGATAGTCTGAATCCGCTCATCTGTTGGGTCAGCTTGCCTCCCTGTGGTTGTTTTAGAAATTGCACCTGGCTTAATTCCAGTCTTAGCACTGGCATTTCCGGCATGACTAGGAGATTGCTTCTTTGTCTTTTCAGAATCCTTATCTGACATTTTATCAGTACGGAGTAGCCTGTAGCTTCTATCGGACGGATGGTCACCCTTAGGTCGACTCCAAGAAGTTATTTTCTTCTTGCTCATAAATCATGAACTATTCAAGCCTATCCGATAAGCACACAGCCACTTCAAGCCAGGGATCAAAGTCTCTTTCCCACAGTCACTCCCTCTGGCTTCTCTGTCTCCCGAACAGCCTTTTAATCACTTATAATCTTTTAATTGTTCGTTTAATTGCCACGGCTGAAACGTTGAGTTTCGTTTCTCCTCGGAGCAGAGTTAGCCCCTCCTCTCAGTCACTCAGTTATACAACCAACAGTCTTTCCACGCTTAAAAGCTTAAAAGCTTTCCAAGCTTAAAAGAAAACTCTTTTCTGAAAGTTAGCAATCGTTCTACCGTCCATTCAATCAGCCAGCATTGTAAATACGTCTTTTATTTACCTTCGCTGTACTTCAAAGCTGTCGGTCCGTCACCTCCCTCTGCCAAGCCAGTTGTAAAATCATAAATCTCTTCCAGCTGCAGTCTCTTTAGCAAGCTTTCCCCTCTCCTTAGCAGACTTATATGTAACAGATCGCTCTTTTAAGATAGGGAATTTACATTTAATTCACTGCTTCTTTCGGAGGATGAAGGATTTACGACCTAACCCATGTTCTGCTAGGCCACGCCCCCATGTGTAGCTATTCTCTTTTCTTCCTTATCAGAATTTTCCTGGTAAGGATAACAACAACAACAACAACAACAACAATAATAATAATAAGCACTCCATAGGAAGCACTACAACATAATACAGAACCCACAAATAAACAAAGAACAATCGTACAAATGGCTCAGGAAGGGTGAGCTATTTCCAGAAACCGAAGGATTCCTAATAGCTATATAGGATCAAGTTATAGCAACCAAGAACTACCAAAAATACATAATAAAAGAAAACAGTGTAACAACAGACCTATGCAGGAAATGCCATCAATTCCAAGAAACAATAGACCATATAACAGGAGGATGTAAAATTCTGGCAGGAATGGACTATACAGACAGACACAATGTAGCTGCAAAAATAATTCACCAACAACTGGCCATCAAATTCAACCTTATCAAACAACCTACACTATACTATACATATTCACCCGAAACAATCTTGGAAAATGCAGATCATAAAATATACTGGGATAGAGCAATTCATGCAGACAAGACAATACCTTGCAACCAACCAGACATAACGGTCATAGACAAAAAAGAAAAACACACATACCTCATCGACATAGCAATACCGAATGACAAAAATGTTGTTGAAAAGGAAGAAGAAAAGAGAGACAAATATACACCACTGGCCATGGAAGTCAAAGAACTATGGCAACAGGAAAAGGTCACAATTATTCCATTATCAATCACCGACTTCACATCAAAAAAATATACAGAAAACCTCCAGAAACTGGGCCTACCAGAATACATCCACACCAACATCCAGAAAGCAGTCATAATTAAAACATGCTCAATTTTCAGGAAATTCCTGAATCAATAAAAGACAGCATGACTTGGCAAAGCCCATCATGTCCATCTAGAAAAACCGCCATGAGCGAGAAAGAGATAACTTAATAATAATAATGGAAGAAGTGATGGGGAAACCCAGGAGGGCTACAAGTGGAAGTTGATGGTATTTGGACTCCCTGTAAAATTATGTGGATGAGAAAGTACAATTGCATAATAAAAAAACCTCACCTGGAAGCACCCTTAATAAAAGTGAGTGATCAAGTCCCACTGATTTCTTTAGAGCTGAAGGATGCCTCAATTTCTCTGAACTTGCACCTATTAGAGCTTTCTTGCAATTTCTTTACTGCCGCAGATCCTGCATATTGGGATGGAAGTGGAAACCAATGAACTTTTTATTGTAAGTTGCAGAATGTACTGGGGTACCATAGAAAATATTGTAAAACCAGTTTTCAATATTGTTATAGCTAAGCTGAAAATAGGGATGGGGAGAAATTAAATTGGTTCACACTGTTATGCTAACTTATCTAAGTCACACTTCCCAAACCAGTATGCAAGCTGCAATGCAGTTATCCTTAGTTATTGATTTATTAATGCTTTATTGTATTTCTATACTGCCTTTCTAAACCCAACCAAGGTGATTTACAAAATGTTTGAATATGCTTTGATATTTGAACCTCTCTAGATTTTATGATGTACAAAAACACATTATATTAGAGAAAACCGCTTGCAAAAATGCATATTAAGCCAAATTGCTTATAAAAATTATATATTAGAAGAAATGTGCATGAAAATACCTACAATTTTTCATGAAGACTTAAAAAAATATCCACAAACTAATGTTGAAATAGGACAAAACAAATTTAGGATTGGAAAAATGAAAGAGAGAAACCAACATTGGCAATACACCCATTCCTAACTGAAATTGCTGATGTTGTTGCTATAATGAAAAGTTGAGGCAATTGTATGCAAATTATACTAAACTTGTAACTAATATAAAGCAATCAGGTGCTTTCTGCAGCATGCATATTTTAAGGAAAAGAAACTGGATTATGTCTGACCCAGCAATATTGTCTCTATAGTACAATTCAAGAGAATTTGTAGGAAATGTCTGAAGAAGTCCATAGTAGACAGAATTAACAGGATGTCTTGGGCAGACAAGCCACAGAGGCTGTTCGAAATTTGGAAGAGAGGCTGTAAACAAGATGTAACTGTTTAAGATTAGTAGAACTGCTGAAGATTAAATTGACCTCTGGGGAAAACTAATAGAACCTAGGGAGCCTCCAGTTTGGGGAAAATCATCTCTAGGAGATGAGGCTGAAAATGTTTCTAACCTGCCTGATCACTGCGGTCGTTGGAAGGCATGCTCCTGGTGGTTCCACATGGACCTATGGCCTGATTGGAATCCACCAGGAGAAGAGCCTCTAGTGTAGTGGCCCCTTCTCTGTGGAACTCCCTGCCCTGGAGGTCATGCAGGTGCCAACACTAAGCTGTTTCTAGCGCCTCTGAAAACAACTCTGTTTCAAGAAGCCTTCCTCAACTGACTGGTTCCTTAGTTTTTAAATTTGTTTTTAAAGCCTTCCTCAACTGACTGGTTCCTTTGTTTTTTAAATTGAACAATTTTAATTTGCTTTTTAAATCTTCTTTCTTTTAGTGTTTATACCCATGTTCACCACTCTGGAATCTGTGTTAAATAACTGAGCGGTATATAAATATTGTAAATAATAAATAATAATAATGATCTTGAAATGGAGAATGAAACCTGGGAGGCATCCAAGTGAGAAAGTTTTGTAGTGCTGGGTGACTTCAGTTCTCCTCATATAGACTGGATAAATGTTTGTTCTGGTCATGATAAACAGATAAAACTCTTAGATATCCTAAAAGACTGTGGCTATGGAACCAACCAGAGGAGAGGCAACATTGGACGAAATGCTAAGTGGTGCCACCCAGGACCTGGTACAAGGCATAAGTGTTCTTGAATTGACTGGAAACAGTGACCCAGCACTATCAAATTGTCCACACCGGAGTGGACAATTGCCAAGGAGGTCCAGCACAATCATGTTTTATTTCAAAAGACAAAACCTCTTAAACATGAGAGGACAATAACAGAAGCTCAGCAGGAATATTGTATATCCATATATTGCAAATCAGGAAAGCACCCCTGTTATAAAGGGTATGACACCTTAAAGACCAAGAACTTCTCTACATGAGCAGTTTATTGTACGTGCGTGATTGGTCACTCATGGAAATTTGCATGTCCTTTACACAATATCATCGACCTCCAGGACATCTCCTGCACTTTTAGCCTTTTATCCTGCTTTCAAAAAGATCACAGATAAGCTGTAATAAATGTTAATGGAGCTATATCAGTAGCGTGTAATGCCGGTGTAGCACTATAATACAACCACTAGATGGTGGTGTTTCATTGAACATATAGAGCATTGCCAAGAAAGGAAGTTTTCAATTCCAAATCACATGTTCGCTGTCTAAAGGAACTCATTGTAAACCTGGGAAGTCCAGTAAGGATATTGAATATTTGCCTAATGTAAAGAAGTTCTAACAGATGTTTTATTGCAGAATCTTTCGTGGACTACAGTCTTCTTCTTCATCAGATGCATTAGATGTATCTGATGAAGAGGACTATAGTCTGCAAAAGCTTATGCCAGAATGCATGTGCTAGTCTTTAAGGTGGCACAAAACCCTTTATTACAGAGGTGGGCAACCTGCATTCATAGAACTTTGAGTGGTCCCCAGCTTAATTCCAAAAGCCTTCTGTGTGCAATCCGTTCAGCCCTCTGGCAAGAGCGATCTGTCCCTTACCTGGCAGATTTTGTTTGGCAGGAAGGACAAGAGAGAGAGAAAAATGGAGTGACAGAAAAAGATAGAGAAAAAGGATAACTCATCCAGTTTTTCTCTGTGCCTACTCACCGCTGGCTTTGGGTCTGCCCACTGCCAACCTGTGCCCCTGACACATTAACTGTGAGGGAAACTGACCTTCAGTTGAAAAAAGGCTACCCACCCCTACTTTATAATATCTTGGTACTATCTGAATTTGCATTGTGAATCTTACATTGAAGAAAGTGATTGTTTGATATGCACACAATAACTCAGCAAGGTAATTATTTTATTTTTATTTTAAAGACTCTTATTCCGAAGCAAGCTGAGACACTGGGAGAAGTGCAGATGCCTTGCAACTTTACAGCTTCTACCGAAGGTATAGACTTTCAGTCTTGATTGCGGCATTACCCACAAATCCATTGTCAAATTACATGTGTAAAATACATTGAAATGGCATTCATTTGCTGTGCAATCTGGTGTGCAAACATTTCACAAATACGAGCGTCATCAGATGAGGACTTCATAGCATGCTCGTTACATGGATGTTCATTGGTCCTTTTGACGACAACATCCACTTCTTGCGTGTCTCACGCTCCTTTTCTCAGTTGTAGAGTCACAAAATAAACCTCTTTTAATCTGACTCTTCTGAGGTTGAGCTATAAAATGCCCACTAGAGGGTGCTGTCCCCATTGAAATCTACAGGCCACATGGTCCCGGGTCTCTTCTCTGTGGAAAGTGCTAGTTTCAAATGCGGAAGAGAGCCCGCGGAAAGGAAACACGATTTCCCCCCTGTCTGATGATCCTCTAAATGTTACGCTAATTCCTGAGCAGCCCTTTAATAAGGCAATGATTATCTTTCAGCCTGATCTGCCTGCAGTATTGCTATGAGGGGGGTGGGGAGAATGAGATAAGCATTGTAAAGCACTGAAATGTTAAAAATAATTCTAAAAGGTTTTATTAAAAACAACTACAGAGAAAACTAACGTTTCTGACGCTGTCCGGGTTTCAAAGGCTGCCATATAACTGAAAATACTTTTTTTAAAAAAAAATTATTTATTTTTCAACATATAATACAAAAATAAACACAATACATAAACCACCCTCCACATCCCTCCTGTGCTCCCCTATCCATGAGACCTTCATTACTGTTATATTATACATTTTTCCAAAATTGCTGTGATTCTTTTGAAGGTGTACATCCTCTCCCCTTTACTAAAACATATTCTAAAAATAATCCCCAAATACTTTCAAAATCGTTCTTTTTGGTTAATCCCATCCTAACTTTCATTATACATGTTAATCTATCATTAATTGCAATATCCCACACTCCTTTATACCATTCTTCTATACTATAATTCCCTTGTATTTTCCAGCTTTTAGCTATCATTAATCTAGCCGGTGTCAGGAGATTGTTTATCAATTCTATTACATTGTTATTACCATATTCTTTATCAAACAACCCCAATAAAGCTATATTTGGACTTGCTTCCACGTTCTTACCCAATATCTCACTTATTTCTTTAAAAACTCTTTTCCAATTTTTTTTTACATATTCACATGACCACCACATATGGTAATATGTCCCCACATCCTGACAACCCCTCCAGCATAGCTTTGACATTTTCTTATCTATCTGATGTAGTCTTACAGGGGTGAGATACCATCTCCAAATTATTTTATAATGATTTTCTTTTATCCTTATTGATAGCAACTTTAAAGTTCTTAATTCCCATATCTTCCCCATCTGTCCCCAGTAATTTGAATTTTTAAATCATCTTCCCAAATTGTTTTCAAAATTTCTTGAGACTCACTCACCTCTAACAATATATTATATATTTCACTTATTATATCTTTTTTACTTTTATTTCCTCCCTCCTTCTCTCTAGACTCAATTAACTTTTCAAATCTTGATTCCTTTCTACAATCCTTATTTTTCTTTTTCCATTTTTGTATCCACTGTTCCAATTGCAAACTCTTAAACCATGATTTTTTTGCCCTATTAGCACCTCTTCTATTTGCTTTTTATTATCCAGTCTCTTTACCCAATCTTTCACTTTAATTATTTTTTTTCCCCTCAGTAACCCTTCCAATTCTCTTCTCAAATTACCTGGGAAGTTTTCCAATAAAACAACTGGGGTTAGAGGAGAAATTCCTGGCAATAATTTCTTTTTATACCTTTCCCAAATTTCTGTAATATTCCTTAGGATGGGATTTTCCATATCCTTCAATTGCTTCTTTTGTATTTTACTAAAAATTTTTTTTGTAACTTTAACTCTATTTTTCCTGTCTGCGTCTTTAACCATTCTAAATCTTCTTCCCCTACTATACTATTTATAACATATCTTAATTGATTAGCTATATAATACATCTTTATATTCGGGAGTCCTAAGACTCCTTTCCTTTGAATCTTATACCATTTTGTTTTATTAATTCTTGGTTTTCTATCCCCATTACAATAATTATTTATCATACTTTGCCAACTTCTTAATTCTACTTCTGTTATTTTAATTGGTAACATTCTAAACAAAAAATTAATCTTTGGTAATATTTTCATTTTAATAACCGCTATTCTACCAAACCATGAATGCTTTAATTTCCTATAAACCTCTAACTTTTCCATTATTTGTTTTTTTAACCTACTAAATTTTATTTCATCTAAGCTTTCTAACTCTTTTGTAATATAAACTCCTAAATAGCGTATTATATTTTTAACCTTCAACTCTAATTTTAAACTACACTCATCCCTTTCTACTTTATCGTAATTAAATAACATCATTTCTGATTTCCCCCAATTTACCTGTAATCCTGTAATCTCTCCAAATTCTCTCAGATGTTGTTTTATTTCTTCTATACTTCCCCCCGGATTTTCTAATGTCAATAAAGTATTATCCGCAAACATATTAATTTTTATTTTTTCCTCCCCTCCTATCCCTTTCAACCTCTCGTCCTCCCTTATAACATTTGCCAATATTTCAATAACAATTGCAAATAATATTGGGGAGAGAGGACACCCTTGTCTTGTACCTCGGGCTAAGGTAATTTGTTGTGTTAAACCATCGTTTACCATTACCTCCGCCTTATTGTTTGCATAAAGCTGATTAATCACTCCCATAAACCTTTCTCCAAAACCAAATATCTTTATAATAGTTTTTAACGCTGGCCATTCCATGCAATCAAAGGCTTTAAAAATATCCAAAGCTAACAATCCTGCTTTTAAATTCCTTCTTTTAATAATATTTATTATATTCAATACCCTCCCTATTAAATTTGGCATTTGCCTCCCTGGAATAAATCCACATTGATCATTTTTATATACTTATTTATAAAGGTATTTAATCTTGTTGCCATAATTGCTGTAAATATTTTAGAATCTTGATTAATTAAAGAAATAGGTCTATATGAGGCTGGGTCCGTTAAATCTTTATCTGGTTTCGGGATTAATATTATCAGCGAGTTTTCCCATGATGGTGGGGTCTTCTCTCCCTTTATTATATTATTATATAATTTTTCCATTTTTGGTAATAAAAGTTCTTTAAATATCTTATAATATTCCGGCCCCAATCCATCGACTCCTGGAGATTTCCCTCCTTTCAGTTTATCAGTAATTCCCTCTATTTCTTTTTCCGTCACTAATGCTTCCATATAATCCCTATCCTTATCTTTTAATCTTATCTTCCAATTTTTCTCTATATATTCCTGTATTCTTGTTTGTGGACCCGCTTCTGACGTATACAATTCCTGATAAAATTCCTCAAATTTTTTTAATTTAACCTTCATTAAATTACAGTTTTTCCCCGTTTTATCTTTAATTGTCCCTATTATATTTTTTTCCTTCTTTGATTGCGTGGACCTTGCCAGCATTTTAGAATTTTTGTTACTATACTAAAAAAAAATTCCTTTTCAAATATATTAGTTCTTTTTGAACTCTTTCAATGTCCTTTCCCTCAAGTTCTTTTTTTTTGCTTGAAGTTGGGCATATATGTGCTTATCCCTATTAATTCTAAATTGTTCCTCTAAATCCTTAATCTCTTCTTCTATTTTTTTACTATGTGCTTCTTGTTGTCTTTTTAATTTGCATGATTCTCTAATACAAATTCCTCTCACTACTGCTTTCATCATGTCCCAAACTATCCCCTGTGAGTTTATCCCTGTTTCATTTATTTCCCATATAGTCTTTATTTCCTTTTTCATTTTTTCCACAATATTTTTATAACCTAAAATTTTTGTATCTAATCTCCACCTTTTGGCTTCTCTGTAATCTTTCTTTATTTTAATATCCATGCTCACTAATGCATGATCTGAAACCTTAATTACATCTATTTCGCAATCCATTATCTTGGAAAGCAACTTCTTTGAGACAAATATATAATCAATCCTGGAGAAACTCTTATATTTTGATGAATAAAAGGTATATTTTTTTTCTTCCCCTTTTACTATTCTCCAAACATCCTTTAATTCTTTTTGCTCCATTACTTTTGCTAATCCCGTTTTCCCTATACCTTTTATAATATCTTTATCTTTCATTTTATCCATCACCATATTGAAATCTCCAGCCATTACAATATTTACATTCTCTACATTTCCCATACTACTAAACACTTTATCATAAAAATCCATTTGCTTTCCATTTGGAGCATATACATTTACCAGTATATATTTTTCCTCCCCCAAGACACAATGTGTTATAATGAATCTTCCCCCCACATGCTTTACCACTTTAACCACATTAAGTGCACATTTTTTTGAGATTATTATCACAACACCTCTTTCTTTAGAAGTCCCATATGCTTTCTCATATATACCCATATTCCTCATTTAAGTTCATTCCTACCATCTTCTTTTTGATGTGTTTCTTGTAAAAAAATTATATCAGCTTTCCTTTTATTCAACAACCCTTCAGTCCTCTTCCTTTTAATGACACTACCCAACCCGTTGACATTTAAAGTTATTAATCTAACTTTATTTTCCATATCTCCATTTTTTATTTTTTCTGTAGGTCTCCAAATGTGTCACACTTCCCCCCACTTCCCCTCCCCCCACATATAGCCCCCATTTCCCCCCTTTCAGCCCCGGGTTCCCCCGAGCAATGGCTCCTCTTCCCCTCTTCTTAGGACCCTTCGGGGGGGGGGGGACGGCCAACAACTGACATGGAACCAAAACAGAATTCCCCCTCCCTTCTCTCTTCTTATAATCCCTCTTTAATCCATTTCTCAGTCACAAACTGCTTCCTCCAGCTGCCCCTTCTTCTTCTCTTTCTTGTTTCTTCTCCATCAGACCCAGGCTCCTCAGCAGATCCATTCCTTGCTCGCATGATGTTATTCTCTGTTGTTTCCCCTTGTACATAAATCTCAGAAATACTGGATATCCCCAGCTATAAACAATTGAATTCTTCCGCAGGGTGGTTATGCACAACTTCACACTCTTCCTCCATTGGATTGTATGATAACAAAGATCCTGATAGATCTGTATCTGTGAAGATTGGAACATCAATTGCCCAGCCCTTCTGATAGTTTGCATCAATTTATCTTTTTTGTAAAAGCTGGCAAATCTTACAATTATGTCTCTTGGGACCATTCCACTCCTTTTTGGACCCATTCTATGGATCCTTTCAAAATCTTCTTCAGCCCATGATCCTTGAGAATCCATCTCCTTAATCCATTGCATGACCTTGTCTCTCAACATTTTTGGGTTTTCTCCTTGCTGTTCCTAGAAGAATCTGATGCATATATTCATTCTTCTATCTCTGTCTTCCATAGAAATCGAACGTAAGTCCATATCCTGTAGACATTTTTCTTGCATTTCTATCTTATTTTTGTTCTGCTCTGATTGTTGCTCCAAGGATGCAAATCTGTTATTAATCTTTTGAAGACTGCTTTGCACTTCCAATTGAGAAATCTGGATCTTCTTAACCTCTTGCATGATCTCCTGCTTCTGTTTATCTATCATGTCTTGAATACTAGCCAGTAACACTTCAGAGGACATTGGCTCCATTTGTGGTTTCTTAGGAACTGCTCCTGGCTTAGCTCCATCTTTATGATTTCCACTTCCAGATGCCGCTGGCCCTGTTTTTCCGTTTGGCATGACTGTTGCTGAATTTTCTGAATTCTTTCTAGTCAGACGACAACTCTTGTCAGAGGGGTGTTCTTTTACTCTTAACCACTTCTTTGGCAAGGTTTTTTTACTTCCCCTCCCCTCTGTTGGTCATCTGGCATTCAGCCAACAGTTCTGGCGTTCAAGCTCTCTGTTGCCTCTTATTTAAGTTTCTGCTAATTAACTAATTAGCAAATACTGTCCAGTATCTTCCGTAAGTACAAATTATTCTGTACCTTTGTTTAAAATTGTATTAACAGAGATACGTGCCATCTGCTGTTCCAGTCCCTGTTTGGCTGTTCTCCCAGATCGTTAAATTGCAAGTCTGCTGGTTTATCTACAACCTCGCAGATAACTTCTCTTTATTCTCTAGTGCTTCCCATCATAAACATTTCTTTTCACTTACAGTTTGAGGCTTTCATTATTGGGATTTTCTTCTTTTTTGTTTATCTCCCACGGGAGGAAAGACAATCCTGGTCTGTCTAATCCATATCGGAAGTCCCCCTCCCCTGAAAAGACTTTTAAACAATGGCCCCAATCCTGGTAGAGGTGGCTGATATAGGGCTGCCTGGAGGGTTAATGGGGCCTGGGGCAGATATCATAGAGTCATAGAATAGTAGAGTTGGAAGGGGCCTACTCAATGCAGGAATCCACATTAAAGCGTCCCTGACAGATGGCTGTCTAGCTGCCTCTTGAATGCCTCTAGTGTGGGAGAGCCCACTACCTCCCTACGCAATTGGTTCCATTGTTGTCCTGCTCTAATAGTCAGGAAGTTTTTCCTGATGTCCAGCCGGAATCTGGCTTCCTGTCATTTGAGCCCATTATTCTGCATTCTGCACTCTGGGATGATCAAGAAGAGATCCTGGCCCTCCTCTGTGTTACAACCTTTCAAGTACTTGAAGAGTGCTATCATGTCTCCCCTCTGTCTCCAGGCTAAACATGCCCAGTTCTTTCAGTCTCTCCTCATAAGGCTTTGTTTCCAGACCCCTGATCATCCTCGATGCCCTCCTTTGAACCTCATGTTGGAGACCCTGCCATTTTCTTCTACATGGACCCATGAGAGTGTGGGGCTGTGTTGAGCAGTATGGCAGGGCAGAGGCGGATGGTACACAGAGGAGCTAAGGCAAAGTGGGGGCTTGCTTTGTGGAGATCCGGGACAAATTGTCGCAGTTGAAACACCCCCGCCCAACCCCCGTGTAGTCTGGACCTACACATATAAACAGGTCTCTGAGTGAAATTAATCTCATAATAGGAATAAAAAGCTGTGGTATAGGTAAACGTGCAGTTCTTACGTGTCCCATGCTCCATTAGTGGAGCCTTCAGAGCCTTCAGCCATTTTTGTGGGGGTGGGGTGAATCAATTCACATTTAGTCTTCCTCTTCCTGCTAAAGATTTGTTCATGTGGGATGTCTTTATATGCTATTGTGATTCATTTTGATCTCTGAATAGGGTAATAGGTTCATTCATACGCTGAAGTCAATGCAAGTTACATTTGTCTTGAATGAAGTTTGAAGGTAGAGTTGGGATTTAATTACTTTGACTCAGTAATTACCAATTTTAATTTCTTCTAAAATGCCAGAAGAGGGCAGAATTCCACTGAAATTATTTCAGTGTAATATACAGTGTAATATATAGAATAAGTGGTACTGGTTTTGATATTGTGTTTTTTTGCCCTTTGATTTTGAGAATGTATTCGTAATTTGGTAAGATTCAGTCCTATGAATGCAAAATTCGTTTTTCATAAAGCAAATTGGTTCCATCAAGATATTGGGGGTTTGCCTCATAGTCATATATTTTAATAAAGATGGATAGCAACAGATGGTTGAAACTAAATAAAATATATCGTAATTTAGCTCCTGTTTGTATATAATTGTGTTGCTTGTCATTTCCCCTCACCTTCTGTCTCCTTTTAGTGTTGTCGGCTGAGGCACGCACAGCAATTTTTTTCAGTTGCAATTACTACTGTTGGTGCTTTGCTTGCCTCTTAATCTGGTGTGCCACCAGCAGGTTCCCAGATGTGGGAAAGCAAAGGGGAATGAATCACCCAGGATCTAGGGGGAAAGCCTTTCTAGGAGATCGTGAACGTTCTGTCAGCTAGATATGGATTATGGAATTGTCTGCATTCGTGCCTAGCCAGCATGGTATTTCTAGGTTGTAGAATATTGCAAAGTTCTGTGCTTGAGTTCTGTGTTAATATAAATGGTCTAATCTTTATCAGTGAAGCTGGAGTTTGCTGTGGTTTAGTAGCTCACTGCAGTGATGCACAAGAGAGAAAAAAAATACTTGCAGTACCAGTGTGCATCAAATACAAATAGTTTTGGTGCAAGTACGCAATTTGATGCACATGGAACAGCCTTAAGACTTGAGGCAGTATTTCTTTGTAAGGGAAGGCATTGGTGCCATGTTACATGTTATACTTCATCTGCGTCATGGATCAAGCAAGGGTTGAAAAATCAAACACGGTTCCTGACCAAAACACAAAAATGATTTTTCAATAAAGAATGTATTTTAGTAGCTTCATGTACACAGCAGCTGCTTTTAGAATCCTTTGGCATTCTACAAGTGAGTTGTGTATTTTCTTTTCAATGTAACATTCAAAGGGGGAACTTTCCCCTCTTTTTCAGGTGAGTAGATTGCAGGAGTGTGCTTGGATGCTACATGGGAAGCTAAAAAGACTAATGTATCTCACTTATGCTCCCTCCAGCCTGCTTTTATATAACTTCTGCAGTTGCCACTACAGTGTAAACTCAAAACTGAACACTGATTTGCATCCCATGTTAAAAGACTGGATACAAAGATGACTGAATAATAAAAAAAAGGGAAATAGCAACAGAATGTGTTCGTTTCTCTTTGACAGCAATATTTACTTTTAGCTAACCACATAGGTTGTAGGGTGAGGTGCTCAGGCACGGAGTATTCATGCCTCTCTTTCATAATAGTGGCACTGTCTGTGTGACGAGGGAAAAATGAATTAAACATGGATTTCGTGCACTGTGTCCTTCCTCCAGAGACTTGAAAAGGAGCCAGGAAGCAAAATAATAACATAGTCATTATCGTTCTCTGCACTGAAAGGGAAAGCTAGTTTTTTAAACACAAGAAATTGCTTTTCTCTTTTTGTATCAAGTCAGAATCTCATGTACACTATAATGTGGCTGTGGCAGCCTGTGCCGCTTGAAAAGTACATATTAGTCGCTAAGGCCACTTTATGATTCATCATGTATTTTCACAGCATGCCCCTTTAAGACAAAAGAGCTTGTTTGCAATTAGCCCATTAAAATAACACAACAGCTTATTGTAGAACCATCTAATATTTCAACCACAGGCATGCTACTATGGGAGTTGTGTATATTGTAAAAGAACGTTGTGCATTCCTGTCGGTATGCTTTTGTCTTCCTCTTTTGTTGCATCGTATGTGGGGAGGGAAAGAAGGAAGAAGAATTAGACCGTAATCTTATGCATGTTTAGACAGAAAAAAGTCCTACAATTCCAATGCCCAGCACAGGAAATTGCATAAATGTGCATAGGATTGCACCTTCAACTTCCATAGTTGGCAAGCAGAGCCTAACGAGGAACTTCTTTTCTTTAAACAGATCTTGTGGACTTTGTATCTGAGGAGCCATCTCTTAACAATGAAGATGTGACGGTACAGTTCAATGACCTCTTTATGAATTGCTAAAATCAAATCAGGTTCCCATACCACACCCTTTGCTTTGATATCTGAGCACCTACCAGAATCAAAGATAACATTAGCTAATGCCTGCCAAGTAGCACTTCTTTCTGTACTTGTTCCAAGACAAAAAAAAAAAAGAAGTGTCTGAGTAATAAAAAACGATCAGCCATATAGTATTCCTGGCTATGATTGCTATAGAGAAGAAATAAACTCTTTTGCTTGGGACTCAATGCTATGATAATTGTGACCAGTCATATTTTAATCAGGAAAATACACCGTAGCCTTAGAGAACTCAGGTTTTTATGGTTATAGTGTTACTGCATTGGTACTTCTATTTATCATGTTGTGAGATAAAGCTTATGACAAGAATTTCCCATGTCTGAAAGCAAATGTGATGTCTGGCTGATGATAAACACATTAGCTCAGTGGAAGGACTGATGAAACAAAGTCACTTGAGTATCTAATTTAATATGTCTTAGGACAAGGTTGGGCAGACATCAGGCTTGTGGGATCTACTCTGTGTGTGTTTTCACTAGAAACACAAAATTCACCAGCCAGATGCTTGTGAAAAAAGCATACATGTAGAATTTAAAGAATTCTGAGCCCAGGAATTTGCCTTGAGTACCAGAACATAACTGAGCTCACGGTTCTTCCATACAAAACTGCGCTTCTGGTTACCCTTAAGCTTTCTCTATTTGAGCAGAATAATTGGAGGGAGGTGGAGGAAAGAAGAACCATTTTGTTGTGATTTATTTATTTATTACATTTCTGAGTGTTTCACAACCATTGAAACCAGAAAATACAGTATAAAATACAATATAAAATGGAAAAGTTTAAAACTGCAGTGTAAAAGTACAAGCCAAAATAAAACCTAGCAGCGATGCAGAGATTTCAAATACAGAAACAGATTTAAAACAAGAGAGATAAAAGATTTAAATGCCCAGGAAAATAAGGAGGTGCCAGAAAGGGCACAACATAGATGCTAGGCAAGCCTTTCTGGGAAGCTCATTCCATAGCCAGGGTACCACAGCAGAAAAAGCCCTCGTCTTGGCAGCCACCAACTCACTTCCCTTGATAGGGGCTCCTGGAGAAGGGCTACTGAAGATGATCTTAGGATCTAAGTAAATCATCCATAGATCTACCAGTATATCCCAATGTATCTTCTGTCCATTCCTTCTTAGGATATTTGGCTGCATGGAGCCACTATTGGTCCATCCAGCCTATATGGCACTTCATGGTCCCAGCAGAAAGTCTTTCCAAGTGTTTCTACTATCTGAGATCCTTTTTGACTGGTGATGGTGTGGCTAGAACCTAAAGCATTCTGCATTGCAAAGCATGTGCTATTCCACGTGAGATGGTCCTGTCTCTTACCTTCGAATGCATTGCATTTCTGATCCTTTTGCAGTGGCACCAGTTCACCAACACATATATGAATAGGCTTAATTAGGCCAAACTGGATTGAAGCCAGTGTGTTTGCACCTGTTTTCTTACATGGGTGTGGTTTATGGGCGTACTTCCAAGTCTCTAAATCACACTGGGGGATAAATTTCCCTTAAAGTGGAGCAGATGGCTCTGGTCTTCTGCGATCTGCATTGTTTGCTTCTTATTTTTTTAAAGGGAAGTACAGGAAGTGTTTGTTTTTGTCTGATGCCTCTAAAAGAGTAGAGCTGGCCAGCATCACAGGTCCTCCTCTTTGCCTTCTTTGAAATATAAATTTCCCAGTAGTCCAAAATAGTGGATGAAGCATTGACCATTGAGACATTATAAACACCATGATTTGTTGTCTGGGAAAATCAGACAGGAACTTGCTGAGAAAATGATCTCTTTTTAATCTGTGTTGATGATTTTACTTGACATTTTAGAAAAAAGTAAGGATGTATATTAAAATAAAACAAGAACATCAAGTACTTTTTGAAAAATATATATTCCTGCTTTCTGTCATTTTCCCAGCACAGTTTTATGACAGAGCACAAGCTGGAATATAATTTAATTCATATTTGCTTTGTAGTTTTACAGAGATCATATGATTCAACCAGTTGAAAATGAAGATGAAAATGGACAGGATTTAGGTAAGAAACAACATGAGCTGTGTTCTTTGCCTTTTTTTTTTTTTACAAAATTATTTACATTGTGTCAATTATTATTGGCAAGTAGAAATTGCTGTCTAGTGACCAGAAGTGGCATATTTAGAAATCCATGTTGATTCTTTTCTCCCTTCTCTGTCTCATTTCCTCTTTCTTTCCTTTGAGGTCCAGTAGCTTGCTCTGTATTTCTGGGATGGGCATCTTGTTCTCTTTCTGGCTCCCTTCATGCCAAGCACACACTCAGTTGTGTGGGAGCCACTTCCCAGTAAGGAAATCCCATACCACTGCAACATGTGTGTGATTTACGTGATCATGTGGGATGGGCCAATATGTGTGTTTTATCCCACCCAATCACCATCCCATGAGGGGACGCTGGCAGCACTCAGTGCTTGTGTGGGGCAGCCCTTGCAGGGGCAACTGACAAATCACCTCTGCTAACCTTGGACTTGGAGGACAAGTGGAGGCAGCAGAGAAGCAGCCTCTGTACTCTCAAGGCAGGACGCCTACCGGAAGGAACTGCTGGTGCTCGCCTTGGAATAGAACGGGGGGATGTGTGTGCAGAGGGCAGATGAGGACAAGAGCATAGGCTGAGTATCCTCCCCTGGATGCTTATTTCTAAGGCTGTGCAATCTTGTATCAACAGTGGCTCTGATGTCAGTGGGGTGGTGAATCCGCTTCAGGTTTCAGTCAGAACCAGCCAGAACTCTAAAGGAACTACCCAAGTGTGAAGCCAAGGGTTGGTCTGAGAAGTGACCTCAAAGAAACAATGTCTAGATGTTTAAAACATCAAGCTTGGATCCAGCAACTGTCACCCTGCCAAAGGGGGTCCCAGAAATTGTGTCCCACTAGCAGTCTTTTGGAAAGTGTTGAGGGAGGCATTTAGATGGCAGAATAACACAGACCCATCTCCTTCTTGACTCCTTGGTGTATGTATCTATGAGCTGCAGTTTGTGGGGTGAGCAGAATTGCTTGGTTCATTGACCTTGGTGATCCTCTTACTTTTTTGGCCATGAGTTGATGGAATGAGACAGCCAAATGATGTAATTATGGCAGCCTTCTTTAAATGGCTAGAAGAATGTAGCAAGCATACTTGATCTGATCCATGTCCATTTCTATAGCACTGTATAGTTAAGTCTTAGAAAAAAGATTAACTACCTTTCTAGAGAAATGGACTATGTTTGATGTGTTCTTCTAGCCATTTGTTTATCAAATGATTTGCATATTCATTTTATAGATATTTGCAAGTTGACGTACTTGGATTTACATCTTCTACTAAGTATTATCAGTTAAGGTTGAAAGCAGGCCAATGTTTGGAAAATGTCTGGGGAAAACCATGTGTGGGAAATCTTACGGCATTAGTAAGCATAGAATAGTGAACCATGTGTAAGAGGAGAGCTAAGCTAGAAATGCCCCCCAAAAAGGGCAGAAGAAACTTTAGGGGAGAGTTTAGTTTATCTGTAACGGAAAATAAGCAAATCTTTTGAACTGAGTTGTCCCTTAATAAAAGTCGGATGCAACAGTCTTATCGCACCAAATAGCTCGAAGAAAATTAGAGATAACAGAATCAGGGGAATGACCAGAGACAAAAGAATAGGGAGGGGCCACAGCTCAGTGGTAGAGCACCTGCTTTGCATGTAGAAGGTTCCAGGTTAAATCTCTGGCACTTCTGGGTTGGGCTAGGAAATAATCCTGCCTGCAACTCTGGAAAGCTGCTAACAGTTAATGTCGATGATACAAGGCTAGATGAATCAGTGGTCAGACTCAGTATAAGGGAACTTCCTATGTTCCTAATAGGAGAAATAAATAAACTGGAGAGGGATGGGACACAGTGTCAGTATCTATCAATAATAATAATAATAATAATAATAATAATAATAATAATAATAATTTCATGCAAACAAGACAATCATCCAGACATAACAGTTATAAACAAAAAAAAACCATTTACCTCATTGACATAGCAATATCTAATGACAAAAATGTTGTCGAAAAGGAAGAGGAAAAGAGAGAAAAATATATATCACTGGCCATGGAAGTTAAAGAACTATGGCAACAGGAAAACGTTACAGTTATTCCATTAGTCACATCCATCACTGGCATCACATCAAATTTTTTACAAAAAACTTCAGAAACTGGGCCTGCTGAAATACATCCACACCAACATCTAAAAAAGCAGGCATACTTAAAACATGTTCAATAGTCAGGAAATTCCTGAATCAGTAAAAGACAACATGACTTGGCAAAGCCCATCATATTTGTCTAGAAAAAACATCACAAGCGAGAAAAGAGAATAATAATAATAATAATAATAATAATAATAATAATAATAGAGGATGCGTGTCTGTCTGTCCATCAGGGCCATAGTGACAAGACTGTGAAACTGAGACACCTGAAATGGGGCATGCATCCCAAGGGGGTGCTGTCAGGGGGCTATAGGGGTGCACCATGGATGGGCTGTGCCTAGGCCTCCCAGCAGGCTTTATTTCACTCAAATGGGGCGGCACAATGTGTCCATCTGTGACAACAGTGTACATTTGCTTGAAGGCTTTCCTGTATCAAACTAAGGGCTATTCAAACCCATCCATTTGCTATCATCATCATCATCATCATCATCATCATCATCCAAATGGTTATAAACTGTATAGTTTATAACCATTGTTCTCCCTTTTTTTGGATTATAAACCCTCTCCTTGGGATGGGTGAACCTGTCAAGATCAATTTCACCCAGATTCTCATGTTTTACTAAGTTTGTTCTGTCCTGTTTCTGCATAGTATTGCATTTTTTTTAGTCCACACAAAAATTCATATGTAATTTTATTGTATTATTCAAAGTATATGCATTTTTTAAAAACATTTTCCCTCAAATGAATGCATTTTTGCAAACTGTGTCACAAACTTTGGAAAAATACAGATTTTGAATCTAGCTGGGGTCCAATTCATGTGTAGGTTCTGGAAGTGCGAATTTGGCAAGTTTGCATTGAAATGTGAACTGAACGAATTTCTTACGCATTCCTATCCTTTCCACAGGACATCTTTTGATTAGGAGCACTGTTAGACATGGAAGGCCATTTTTGTTTTATTTATTATTACACTTATATCCCACCTTTTTTCCTCTTGCAAGGATCACAAAGTGGCTTACATAGTCCTTCTCCTCTCCATTTTACCCTCACAACAACCTGTGAGATTGGTTAGGCTCAGATTCAGGGACTGGCCCAAAGTCACCCAGTGAGCAGAATGGGGACTAGAACCCAGATCTCCTGAGTGTCAGTCCAACACTCTATCCATTAGTCTACCCACTATTCTGACCAACTGGTTTGTGAGAAACAAGTCAGCTACTACCTTTTAGTGTGTTAGCCAATGAGTGAAGCCATACTCCAAGAACACTTGTCTTCCTGGTTCATTTTTTGGGGGGTTCTATCCTTGTGGAATATTGATTGCTGCTCATAGATAACAATTGAGAACTGCAGAATTTTAATGTAACTGATTGGGCAGTAGCACATTCAGCCCAACACATTGGCCCAGTTTGCATGATCACTGCGGCCTTAACAACCCTCAAACAACCCAACAAGAGGGTTGATACCATCTCAAACAAGCTGTGATGTCTGGGTTCGGACGACATGACAAGCCACACCTACGTGGTTAACTAGGCTAATGGCACCCAGCACACACCAGCACATGTCGTGGCTTAAACAAGCCACAGTGGCTTGTTTAAGCTACGATGATTATGTGAACTGGGTCAGTAGGCAGCAGGATCAATGCTGTAAAAACAACAACACAAATTTTTTTGCATTACAAAAGACTGAGCTAACAAGTAGTCCATTCTTGTTATACCCATATTACTGGGATGGAGAGTAGCGTATGACAGCAGTATAGTGTAGTCCAGTATTGTCATACACTTCTCTCCCTCCCAGTAATATGGATATAATAGGGGTATAAGATTATATTGTTTTGGTTTGTGTTGGACTTGGATTTACTCTGCTTGCACCCCTGAATATGAACGTAAGTGCTTTTTTGGTGAGAAGTCACATTTTTCCAAATGTTCGTTTGCGTTCAGAAAATGTACAGTTTTTTTTTAAAATGTGCACTTTTTTTAAAAAATGTATTTCCACGCTTTTGTCTGTAAGAGGGAAATTAGTGTTTGCATGTGCACTTTTTTAAAAATGTGAATTTCCCCCACATATACGCACTTTCCCCACTTGAATGAAAGGAAATCAAACTCAGGAAGTGAGGTAATCCAAGCGGAGAACTTTGCTGATTGCGCAAATTGCTGGCTTGCTCATTTCTAGGATGTAACAACAGTGGATTACATTGCATAGCTTTCTTTGGGCTTGTTCAGATGACACACTAAACCATGGTTAGGCTGCTAATCTTTTTGCAGTAAATGGTTAGTGAGCATGTTTAACCTGTGGTTATGTAGTCACCATGGTTAGGAATGGTTCACATGACACACTAAGCCATAATGTTTAGCTCAAAATGCTTAACCACCATGGCTTAGCTTGTCATCTGGTCTTTGTGTGTGTATGCATGCAAAAATGTCATGTATGAGGGCAGAATAGGGCCCCTACTATGGATGTCTAGCTCCTGGGCACATCATGGCCTTGATCCTGTCCTGTCTTGATGGCGGTACTACGGAGGCTACAGCCCTTACATGGGAAATCTGGAGTCAAAAGATATAAGGTAGGAGACAGTGGCTTGTTATTAGCCAACTAGCATACTATGTTTTAGCAATAACATTTATTTTATGCATGTATAAAAGTGCTGCAATTAAGTGTTGCACAGCACTGGACAGTTGGTTCCTATTTTGAAAGCTGTCCTAAGGCCTAAATGTATGCACATGCTACCTATTTACAAAGTTGTAATGGCTTACTTTTAATTAGAAAAGTATTTCTTTTCCATTTTTTTAAACTTAAAATATGTGAATGTAAATATTTGCCCAGAATATCTGCTGGGGTGTGGGGTGTGGGGAGAGGAAGGCTGAGGGACTGTACAGTTTGAAATAATAGCAGTCTGGTTTGCACAGTTACATTGGTCAAGTGACCTGGCAGCTGAGGTTTTTGTTTAGCTGAGCTCCCTAGCTTGCATTTCTGAGGAGGTGAGAGATTCTACTGACCACAGCTTGCACTCCTGAAGATAAAAAGCGCTGAGGCCAAATGTTTGGCATGATTCATGGTGTGACCAGGGTAGCAGCAGAAGATTTAAAGGAGTCTGTCTTTTGAGTTCTGTTTGGTTCCCTCAGTAATTCCAATTTAATCGCTCGTCGCTTTGAGGTATTTAACAGACTGTTCTGCTGCACCATGTGAACCACAGGGATGGCCGTGAGATCTGTGTAAATACCGGTTTCAGTATCTCCGTTTCGTAAATTTGTTTTCTTATCATGATTATAAAAGATTTAAATTTACTCTCTGTTCTTAAATGAACAAATAAACCTGTTTTTAAACTTTATGGTTGCCCCCCTCCCCGCCCGTGTCTATGCTGTATTTGCCTCTGATGAATGAAATTATTATTATGTCTAGTTTCGATTAAAAGGGAGTTTTAGACAGTTTTGTCTTCATCCACATGCGGCATACTGGTATTGCAAAACGCTGTTTTGTAGAACAGAACTGGGCACAGATGGGGTATGAAAAAGGACTGGGAACAGACCATTTACATGGTATCCATTAGGTTGTAAGGTGGAGCCAGCAAAGCTAGAGTAACTTTTATGTGCAACCTTTATCTGTAACCATAGCATTATAATCGACCATCGTCAGAGCAGAATAGACTTGCCATGCACAGGCTTCTGCTATAGCTGTGCCCATAAAAGCCTTTCTGTATGACACCAACAGGATTGGATCCAACCATTGTGCAAGCAGAAGCCTGCTCGTGCAATGGGCTTACACAATAGGACTTCCCCATCCCCTCCTCCCCCTGTGCAGCCCCCCACGTATGCCCCAGATTGAGCCAGAGGGTCCTCCAACTCTCTGAAACAGATCTGGAGCAAGGGGGGATGGGAAATACATCCTTCCACTGGTAAAACAATACCATGGGATACAATTCATTGTTTCTCTTTGACACTGTTCTGGAGAGGTCGCAGTGGCAGTTCGTGGCAGCGTGTGAAAGACTAACACATATATTGTGGCATGAGCTTTCATAGACTGGAGACCACCCTTTCAGCTGCAGGAAGTGCTATCCCCAGTAATGTGCTTCTTCATTCAGGGGCTGCAAAGCTGTCCCCATTTAGGCAATACCCCAAGGAGCAATGTGCCCCCATTGTGCCGTGGGTGCTACTCTAAACCAACATTCACACAGCATAACTAGCACTTTCTAGGGCAATGGGGACAGGCAGCGATTTGCTGCTGAATTTAGTGGCAAATTGCCACTTTTCCCCATTACCCTAGCAAGCATTAGTTGCGTTGCACATGTGTTGATTTACCATAACCCTGTCCCTACCCCTAGGCAATGAGGGGACACTTCCCTCTCTTCTTTCATGACAATGTGGGGCTGTTCACACAACACACTAACCTATACTCAGTGGTTGAGTATGGCTTGTTGTTGAACCATGGATTAGCATGTTGTCTAAAACAGGACATTTTACTTGGGTGGCTTATTAACCACCTTGAACAACCCAACAACAAACCATGGGTTCTCAAGGTGGCTTGTTCGAGAAAAACACTGCACAGTTAACAAGCCACCCTGCAGAAAATGTCTTGGGTTCAAACAACACACTAACTCACGATTCAACAACCAACCAACACTCAACTACAGTGTGGGTTAGCATGTTGTGCGAACCCAGTTGCAGCACAGTACGGTTAGAGAAGGCAGAGTAGCCAATAGAAAGAATGGCCTATTGGACAACTCTTCCCATGCTGTGCTATGACTTACTTGTTCTGCGGCTGCAAAGTTTGTGAATATTCACAGAAGTGAGGATGGCGAATCATTTTGACCCACAGGTTCAACCACCACCACCATCACCACTTTCACTCCAAAGAATCAGCATAGTGATTCTTTGGTTCAGCATTAATATAGACATGGCTACAGAGGAAAAAAATTGTAAACAGTAGAGTCCAAAAGCCATAAATGTGCTAAGTCTGTGACATTGCTATGCAGAACCCAAATGTATAAAAAATGAGAACAGAGTGATCGATTCACAGCAATAGTCAATGGTGATACTTTCTTGCAAGCTCTACAAATGCTTAATTAAGCATGGGAGCATACAGACCCGAGGGCCTATTAAGTCCATGCATAATAGAGCCACATTTCCTTATGTACTCTGGTCCATAACTTCACACTGGGCCTCTCTTTGAAGTCATTTTGTTGAAGTGTGGTGACTTTGAGGTTGGGTGGGGGGGACGGAGAGTTGCATTATCATATCCTGCCACCGGAGGGTGTTAAGCAAGGGCTGGTGTGTCTATTGTGTCTCTACAACCTGTTAAGGGCACTGGGATGTCTAGAATAGCATTGAAATTGGCAAAGCCTGCTCTTGGTTGAGCTGAAAACAGCTACAGATTTGTTGACTTTGAGAGAAAATGTTTTCCCCTGGGGCTGGACAAAGAAACTCCTGGAGAATATTGAGCTACTGGTTTTATGCTGTTTGCAGACATCGTGTGTCCCTTGCTTTCCCTTTCTCCTGCCCTGTTGAATCCTGCCCTTTGAGCACAAAGGGATTGTTCTGCTATTCTGACCTCCCCCCCCCCCCCCCCCGCCGGCCAAAGATCTTTTATTGGAAACTGGGCAACTAGTTAAATACTGCACACTTCCAATCCTGTGCATGTCGACTTAAAAGTAAATCCTATTGTGTCCAGTGAAGCCTACTCTGGAAAAGTGCATAGGATTGAAGTCTTAATCAAGTATAAATAACAATTAGCAACATCCAGGGTTAATTGGGGAAGGGAGGGGATGAGGGGTAAATGTATTTTATCTTTGAAAAGAAAAATGCATTGTTTATTTTTAAAATGCAACAGTTTTAAAAGGTTTGCATTGGAGATTTATAAGCTGTATAAGTTTATATCTTTTGGATTCTTGGACTGCTTGAACCTTAACCCTGGATGGTATACAATTTTTATAGCAATTCAACATTTTGAAGAAGGGGAATATCAAAGAAAGGAAAGATTTCCCCCCCACAGTATAAAATGTTTGTTTTATGAGTTCAGATTTCTGTTTAAGACCTATTTTGTATGTATATGCTTTGCCCACCCCCTTCCTGGAAAAGTCCTTGTAGATCTTTATGGAACTCCTGTTGACTCTCTTTGGTGTGTGTGTGTGTGTGTGTGTGTGTGTGTGTGTGTGTGTGTCTATGGGGACTGTTACGATGAGCACATGCACTTCAAAATTTACGATTACATCACTGGTTAACACACATCCAATCCATCATTGCATCCAGGCAACGATTGTACCTGGTGGAAGCATGGGTAATGTTGGTAACTGTTCTCCTCTTCTGGGAAATAGGAAAACATTTTAACAAGGCTGAATTGGAGCTGGAACTACAGGGAACCACTCTGAACAAGGGACTGGATCCCTTATGCAACTGTGGCTTTAAAGCATGCTGAGACTATTACGTAACCCCAGTGGAATATGCCAAAGCTTGTTTACATCATAGATTGTTAAATTTGGGATAGCTAATCTTGAATTCGTTGCATAGAAACAGAGATGGGTAGTCACTGGTACAGACCTGAAAATCATTTGGTGTGAGACTCTGCCCCAGTTCATGACACCTCTCCCCATAAATTTGATGACACCATGTACCTAAATCCACAGATTGATTTATTATTGATTTTATTTTATAACCTGCCTTCTCACTCTGTACAAGCCATCAGGGTGTTGCATAATATTATAAGCACTGCTGCATCTTATCCAGGCTACACTGTAGAACAAGCAAGAGAGTAGAAGAAGCAAGGTGCCCTCTATACCTACCTGAAATGTCCAGTTGCTCTTTGGGCATCCTAGTTGTTGACTTGGTCCAGGTGTCCATGTAATGATTCTTATAGGAAACTTTATGTTGAAATAGAAAAATACTAAGGCTGAACTGAACCACATTTCATGAACAACCTTGCCCTCTGCAAAGTGAAACCACTTCTTTTTCAAGGGAAGGTGGATGAGCTAGAAAGGGGCTGAAAATGTTCACATACACCCAAGAGGCAGACATGCACCCTGTAACAGGTGTCCCTCTCTGCGATCAGATTTCTCCTAAAAGAAAAACAATATCTTCTCAGTGGAGAGCACATGTCACATCCCTTCAGGTTACAGCACTCCTTGGAAACCGTCTCTTCACAGCTCCAGCTGGCTGCTGCAGTGGTGCCATCTTTTTCCTCTTGAATCAGACTTCTTTTCCTGGAAACAGTGAAGTCAGCACATAGCTACCTGGTGTAGTTTGGTGTCGAAAGAAGAACATGCTGTCATCTGTGGGAGCCTACCTTCTTCTTGAGGTAGAATTCCACACTTGGGTTAGGTGCCTTCATCTCTTTAGCCAGGGCCACTTGATTGAGTGTGAATAGGTACGGACAGAACAAAGAGTAGCTGAAGATGTAGAGGTTCAGCGGATGAGTGTTTTATCACACGCTTGCTACTGCCCACTACGGATGTGCGCACGTCCTTTAGATGACATCCACATCCTGTGCGCCTCCCACTCGGTTTTCCATTGCAAATCTGACTTTTTTTAAAGAACGGAATGTGCCGCAATCTCCTGCTGTATGCAGGAAAAGCTGCTCGATAAAAACAGTCCCTGATTGGGCCACGTGGTCCTTGTTTACTTCCTCTTTCACCTCCAGGTTGAAAGAGGAAGTAATGAGGGACAAAAGTGGGGGCAGAGAAGGGACGGTAAGGAAATGCAATTTTCCCCTGTGTGATGACGCTCGTAGAGAGAAGAGACTCTGGGCTTTCATAAGGTAAATAGGAGCTGAGAGCTAGCCTACCTGTGCTAATCTAATGAAAATAAAGAATATTTCCCTTCATAGAAAGAGTGTCCTGTAACTGGTATGGAGAAAAGCTACACCATCCTGATTATTGCTGCAATGTGTTTTATCTGGCAGTATAGCCATTCCAGATGTAACTTACTATACCAAGCAGCTGTGGTGGTTGCTATGTAACAATGGATGATTCTAGGTCTGCATATTGGAATACTGAACAATGTGGCATAAATAGTTCACTATAAATCAGGTTGAGAAAAGCAATCTGACTTAGACCCCAAATTTATGAAATATGTACTGTCATAATCAAATTCTGGGATAAATTTGGGAACAATAAGCTCCCACTACATCACTGTCTCCATCAGTCTTCCATTCAAATGGCAAAAGTAATTATGATATTTGGGAGCAACACCATCAAGATTTATGGATTTATTTACAGATGGTAGAGAATTACTCTCTCTCTCTATCATCTATCTATCTATCTATCCATCCATCCATCCATCCATCCATCCATCTATCTATCTATCTATCTGTCACCTAGGAGTGACCATATTACGCCAGCTTTAAAATCTCTTCACTGGCTGCCAATTACTTTCCGGGCGAAGTACAAAGTGTTGGTTATTACCTTTAAAGCCCTACATGGTTTGGGTCCAGGTTACCTGCGGAATCTCATTCTCCCATACAATCCACCCTGCAGACTCAGGTCCTCTGGGAAGAACCTACTTCGGTCAGCGAAAACTAGGTTGACAGTTATTACCCAGAGGACCTTTTCTTCTGCCGCTCCCAAGCTGTGGAATGGCCTGCCGGAGGAGACTCATCAACTTAACAGTCTTTTAGAATTTAAGAAAGCTATAAAGACTGTTCTCTTCCGGCAGGCATATCCGGTGGAATTTTAGAATGTTTTTACGATGTTTTTATGATGTTTTAATGCAGTTTTAATAATGTGTGTCATGTTTTAATCAGTTTTATGTATTTTATCATATTGTTGTTCCCCGCCTCGATCCAAATGGAGAGGCAGGTAAGAAATAAATAATAATTATTATTATTATTATTATTATTATGTCTCTCTCTCTCTCTCTCTCTCTAATCTCTATGTAACAAAAATGCAGAATTGCTCCCTGCCATTCATTCAGTATTTAGAAATTGGGAAGCAAATTCAGGAAACACAAAGAAATATTGATCTGGCAAGAAAATCTGAGCAGCTTTTAATAATTCCCTTTAATTGCAAAGGGCTGCTAGAAGCATAATCAAGTGAAGGCACATGATAAACATATATGGTGGACTTGTGGCAAAGCTTAGTTTATGTTGCAGGAGCATTGTTAGAAAGGTCAAAGACACAAAAGAACACAATATACAATGGCATCCTTTTAGTAATTCTCCTCATGAACCTGAAACCTGATACTATGAAAATGCTTAAAACTCTTGCGGGCAAGCTGCTGATAATAGCATGTATTAGTTCAGCAATGTATTGGAAAACACAATGTTTTTCCTACAACGGAAGAATAGCTGCATAAGAGTTTAGCAAGCAATGTTAACGGATAAGCTGATCTTTTAACAAACATCTATGAGAAGGAACAAATCAGACAGGATATTGGTTTTAGGGGGCAGAGATGGACAACTTGTGGCCCTCGAGATGTTTCGGCCAGCATTGGCTTAGATTGATGGGACTTCTAGGCCAAAACATCCAGAGGACCAAAATCCCCCCCCCCCCTTGTTTTACAGGGTCAGGTTGCTTGTGAGGAGAAAGGGCTGGCTCCTCGTAGATTGCTTGCAGTGTCTGCTTGCTCACAGATATATAAGCTGAACAGAGAGGAATAGGCTCCTAGTCTTGAGGCAGCAACAGCCTTCCCCCCAATCAATAGTGCAGTTAGGGGCAGCGCCCTGTTAGATCCTCCCTTGATAAGTGTAACCTTCTTTACTCAGAGGCTCACAAGTATCCAGTGCAGAGCGGGAGGTGCAGCAGAGGTGATCCCTCTCTGTATTTCATTTAGATAGGCTTTTTCGCCCATCTAGCTGAGGCGGCAAGGAGGAGGCTGGAGAGGCCTCTGGATATGGCATAAGCCAGCCTCTCCAGTCCCCTCTCCTTCTGAGACCTCAGAGAGGCAGCCAGCTGTGAGGGGAAGGAGGAGGAGGAAGAAGATGAGGGAGCTCAGACTCCTGAGTCTGAGATCAGAGCATTGTCTGAGACCCTGGATCCATGAATCCAAAATACCCCATGCTCCATACAACTCAGTCTAGGGACTATAAGATTGTTCCCTAGATAGTTTTAGCCTCTGGCCTTAATGGTCTTGGTTTGAGACAGTAATGCCTATGAGTTCATGAGTTCACGTACCTCAAAATGTGGCAAGCCAGCTCTGCTGCATTTGGGGCCCCTGCTGCTCCTTCTGCTTAGTAGGGCTCTAGATGTCTGACCCAAAGTTCTCTTTGGCAGCTTCCATTTCCCCCAATGCAACCATATCACTTTGTGGTTTCCTGAAACTGCTGCTGCTTCCCTGCCAGTTCTGCTCTTTTCCTTCTTGGCTCAGATTGAAACTGCCGCCCAATTGTTTCCTTCAGCTCCCGCTTGTCAAGGAGCCTGCCCGAGGATCCATTTTGTACCACCAAGCGCTAAGGGTATGCAAAAGCCGAGAGTGTCACACACTCCACAGCCATAGGCCACGCAAAAGACCACAGCAGTTTTAGGCTTTGCTGGATGCACTGCGAAGTAAAAAGATCCCATAGCTTGACGACAGATGTCAGTGTGATCCAGCAAAGGACAATGCCTGGTGTCCCTTGCTGGATTACAATCATGCCTGTACTCTGGACCTATGTTAATGTATAGTTTTGTTTTGTTTTTAAAATCTGTTACTGTTTTAAATTTTAAATTTTTTTAATTTTACTGTAGGTTTAATTCTATTTTAACTTTTGTAAACTTATATTTATGTTTTAATTGTACATGTTTTAACACTGTAAACAGCCTTGAGTCCCAGCCCTGGGGAAAAAGGCAGGATATAAATATAATAATAATAATAATAATAATAATAATAATAATAATAATACCTGTCCTGGGCAAATACAACAAATAGCACTCTTGGGGCCATACCACCTGTGACATTAAAGGTATCACTTCAAATCCCATCATTCTTCCCCCTCCCCCAACTCTAAATAGCAGGCGTGAAGGGTAGGCACAATCAGGCTTTATTACTATGGCATATGGGGAACATGGGTTAACTATTCCTCTCAGCTATGGTTCCAATGAAAATCCCCCTCCTCCAAGCTTCTGTTAATCCCAAGTGAGAAGCTTCCATTAGAGTCAATGCTCTTGTTAATGGACTGTGCAGTGGAGTCTGGTGGCTCTGAGGTCAGTGGGGTTGTGAATCCATTCTGGGTTTCAGTCCAAATTTGCTATCCAAGGTGCTTCAGTTGAAAATTTAGTGGTACAAATATATGATTTTTAAATAAAAGTAATAATAATAATAATAATAATATAATAACACTGACTGAAAATGTGCATTTCAACTCTTAAACTGAAGTGTGAAAATGCAGAGTATTTGAGCGGGGAGGGGGATTTGCATCAAGTGGGGATGCAAGTTTTGGAAACTGAAAGAAGTTTAATTCCATCCACAAGCGGACAGCTGAATGAAAGACACCTGACAATCCACAAAACATGGATTTAACAAAATCTGTACATCCCTAGTCTCAGCATAAGGACTTGCTTTTCCCCAAGGCCCTACTTGAACAATGCAGTTAAAGTGCATTTAATAGATAAATTTGGTCCTAAAGAAAGTCTCTTTGTATGTAAAACAAACACAGTCAACTGAAACAAAACAAAATTAAAAAGATCAGCTTTACATAGTTCTATAAATTTTAAACCTGGATTTTAATTATTGATGCAAATATGCCCAATGAGTACATAATTCCATCTTTTGAATTGTACCTGAATTATTTGTCCAGCGAGTGTGACATTGATCAGTTACAAAGTCATGTGAGTTGGGGAAGCATTTTAGTCCAGTATGCACAAGTGGTTGGGAAAATACTTGATTTGGAGTAGAGGGATGTCAACAAACTCAGATGTCATTTCCTTCCAAACTGACATTTAGGTTGGTCCATGTATGCACACTCCCTTTGTGGAGCACAAAAATAAAGCACAATGTGGAGTGACTTTCAATGGATTTTAGTTAAAACAAAACAAAACAAAACCAGTGGACGTGTTAGTTGTGTGTCTGCTTTTGTGTCGCCACATTTGAGCCTTTAAAAAACAAAACAAAATCTGTAGTTTGTGTAGTGTAATGATGGGGGAGGGATAATGAGTTTCTGCTGAATACTAATTGCCAATGAGTTGTTCAGGGAGACTGTATAAGAATGGGAGACTTGTTGTAAATTAGTCACTAGCTCTATTGTACATTGCCAGGAGGGCAGGCCCATTCTGTAAAGGTGCCAACCTTACCAAAAAAAAAAAAAAAAGGAAAAGAAAAGAAAAAAAACAAATTCACTGTCAAACTCAGTATTACTATGAATGAAAAACAATTGTTTTCAAGGAATGATTTATGAGAACCAGAATGTCTGAAGGGGCCTATCTGTACTTATAATAATTATAAAGGGGGGAAATATGTACTCCCTCTTTAAATTTAAAAAAGATATGTTTTTTTCATTCAGCTGTTGTTGCTTCATCCAATATGCTATAAATTCTGAGGGGAAAATCGGGAATAACAGGAGGCAGGGAGAGTCATTAGTCTTACAGAATGATGGTTTGTAGATTTTTCCTCCAAAGTTCCTTGATCCTTTATCAAGCTCAAGCCTTAAAATAATTTTACGTACTGTAAAGCAAATACCGATTAAAGTTTGTTTTGGATAAAGAGAAGTATCGCCTCAGATTCTTCTGTGTCTTGTAGACACACACAAAGCATTCTCTCGTTTTCTATCAACTCAGATTATTCTTCATTTACATTTGGGAAATGAAAAGGTGAGTTAATGATTCATTGGCACACAATGACCTTTCCAATAACTGCAGAGCAAGATGCAATAGCCCCATGCCTGGGTGTACATCGGAATCATTTTAACTTGATTCTGTCTGCCTTAATATTTGCCCACATGCCTTAATGCTTGCAGAGGGCAGACGTGCACTGCTTCTTTCTCTCTCCCAGGTTTAGTGGGCAATTTGATCTTGCCTTGTTCAGCCTTGTTTTTTGTCCCTTGACTTGCTGCTCCACGCAACAATAGCAGAGCTCTAAAGAAGTGTTTGCTTAACAAAAGAAAGAATGGACTCAGATTCTGATGCACCTTTTAATTATTCTTGGCCATCCTTGCCTAAAATGAGGATTCGGAAAAGGACATCCAAACCGAAAGGTAGACAAAACTTTCCTCCTTTCTATTATTCCTTTCTTTTCCGCTGCATCGTTCTCTGATTAGTCACATGCAGGTGGACGTAAACAATCTCCGTTTTGCCTTGTCAGAACTATTTAGGCATTTCCTGTGTCACAGATGCAGAAGTGGTTTGAACAACAAACTTGTCTTTATCCCTAAGAATGTTTGTGTACTCTTCGTGTCATTCTTCTGCTAGTTCTTTAACTTTAGCTATTTCTGATAAACATGCTCTCCAATCCTAAATTTATGCGGAAGAAACTTCTGTGTGATTTTAGTGGAACTTAGACTTATTTTAAAGTAAGCAGTTTGAGAGGTGGGGGATGCATATGCCAAATATTCTTTGGAAGATGGTGTCCCATGCAGATATGCTTTGTAGCTTTTGTGTGTCTCTCTCTCTCCCCCCCCCCCCCCGGGTGACTTTTTGTTTTAGCTGCATGCACAGGACTTGTTACAGAGAAAGCCTACCTCGTTTACAGAATACTTGATGCATGAGAGTCAGTTTCTTTCTTTTAAAAAAAGCTTTCCTACCCTCTTTGTAGGAAAGTGCTTGAGAACTGAGGTTTATGTTGTTGTAACCATTTCACATTGAAACAAGAGGAAAAGGTATTTGAATAACACTGAATGTAATAGGGTTGCTGTTAACTGGGACTGTTTCGTCTGCACTGGCTTCCAGTCTGTTTCTGGGCCCAATTCAAAGTGCTGCTATTAAACTTTAAAGCTATAAACACCTCGTGGCCAGGTTACCTGAAGGAGCATCTGCTCCCATATATTCCTACTCAGACCCTAAGGTTATCTTCCGATTCCCATTTCTGGATGCCCCCAACCAATAAAATGAGGCAGGTAGCTTCTAGAGAAATGGTATTTTCTATGGTTGCACCCTGGTTACAGGATGCAGTTCCTAGAGAGGCTCACCTGGTGCTTACGTTATGGTCTTGTCGAGGCCAGGTAAAGAGCTTTTTATTCTTTCAGGTTTTTTAAAATTAGATCCTTGCACGTCTATTGCATATTTTATTAGGGTGACTGTATGAAAAGGAGGACAGGGTTCCTGTATCTTTAACAGTTGTCTAGAAAAGGGAATTTCAGCAGGTGTCATTTGCATGCATGCAGCACCTGGTGAAAAATTCCCTCCTCATCACAACAGTTAAAGCTGCAGGAGCCCTGTCCTCTTTTGTATCTGGTCACTTTAGTATAATTCTAGAGTGCAGCTTTAACTGTTGTGATGAAGAGGGAATTTCACCAGGTGCTGCATGCATACAAATGACACCTGCTGAAATCCCCTGTTCTATACACCTGTTAAAGATACTGGAGCTTTGCCCTCCTTTTCATATGATCACCCTAATTTTATGCTCTTAAACTTTATTTTGTGAACTGCCCAGAGAACATTGGCTATTGGACCATATAATAATGCAGTAAAAATAAAAATAACGACACCCTATTTCTGCTATGATAAAATGATGATATAGAAATGAAAGTTCAAACTTTTGATGCTTTTTTTTAAATAGAAAGACAAATTAAGAAGAAAACACACACACACACACACACACACACATCTCTGTACACATATGATCTGTTTTTATGTTTACAGTGAATGATGACCCTCACATGTGACTGTTGACATAGATTAAAAAGTGACTGTCAAAGCTTCGGGTGCTTCCAGACGGAGGGCTCCCAGTGCCAGCAGAAGGCATTGTGCAGCTGTCCTGTCTTTTTCTCCTTAATGGATTTTCTGTGTTAAGAAAAAAGACAGAAGTGGTAAGAAAATGTGGGAGGGTAATGAGTAGACGATGTTGTCATTTAGACCCTGAAAGCTTCAATTAAGGAGACAAGGGCAGTGGTGCCATAAAAGTCTAATGTGATGCACTCTGAGGTGCTCTGGCTTCATCAGTAGCACAGTAGTCTTCCTCTTTCATAATACTAGAACCCATGAAGCTGATGCAGGACAGATAAAAGGAAGTACTTCAGGCACCGTATAGTTGAACTATGGAATTTGTTGCCACAAGATGTGGTACCAACTTGGAGGGCTTTAAAAGGGGATTAGACAAATTCATGGAGAGCAAGGTTGTCAGTGGCTACTAGTCATGATGGCTATATAGTACCTTCAAGTTTCTGACACAGTATACCTCTGAATACCAGTTGCTGGGCATCTTGAGTGGGAGGGTGCTCTTGCACTCATGTCCTGCTTGTGGGCTTCCCACAGGCAGCTGGCTGACCACTTGTGTGAACAGAATGCTGGACTAGAAAGGTTTTCTTTGGTCATATTCAGTGGGATTTTTCTTATCTTCATAGTTCTAAGGGGCAAACTAGAGATCAAGAGGTCCACGACTGGACCTCCCATGGTTTTTCGAGGGACAATTCAGTCATGCAGTTTTAACTGAAGCCATAGTCCCAGGAGGTGTATCAATATGAAATAATTGCTGGATTCAGCCTGAATGGGTTGTGCTTCCTGGGAGGAGCCATGAAGTAGTCAAGGGCAACACCCACAGTTTCTGGCCTGAGGAGAGAGTGGCCACAGCCTGAGAGAGCTCTGTCTAAGAATCTATGTTTAAATAAAACTTGAATATTTGTTTGGAAACATAGGCCACGGAGGATATAGCACTATGAAATAGGGATGTGCACAGCCGAAATTATTGTATCGTATCGGAAATTCTGATATAATTTTTTTTGATCCGATCATATCGGGGGGTACCCGGATTTGATTGGAACCGATATCCGATAAATATCGGAAGTTCCGATACGATAACGATGTTTTCCCCTTAGGTTTGCATTGGGGAAAAGAAAGCTTTCCCCCAATGCAAGTCTATGGGGAAAAACACTGGGCCGGCACTCCCTCCCTCCCCCCACTTGCGCTCCCTCCCCCCACTCGCTCTCTTTACCATCATCGTCACGTCCATTGCCGCCGCTGCCGCCCCATACTACTGCTAAACAGGCTTTCCGGCCTGTTTATCAGTACAGAACTGTGTCGGGTGGGGGGGAAGGGAGGGAGGGGTCCCCAGGGGTCCCCCTTACCTGTGTCCTTCCTCGCTGCCTCCGACGGTGGTCCGTAGTACTGCTAAACAGGCTTTGCGGCCTGTTCGTCAGTACAGAGAGGCGCCGCGTGACGACATCATCACTTGGCGCCTCTCTGTACTGATGAACAGGCCAGAAAGCCTGTTTAGCAGTAGTATGGGGCGTCAGCATCAGTGTCGGGGAAGGCCGCAGGTAAGGAGCTCAAGTGGCGGAGGGGATAGAGGGAGGGGTCTCCAGGGGTCCCCACTTACCTGCGACCTTTCCCGCTGCCGTCCGCTGCCCTCCGCTGCTTCCGGACTACTGAGAACTAGGCTTTGCGGCCTAGTTCTCAGTACAGCGATGACGCTCCGGGTGACATCATCACCCGGCGCGTCATTGCTCTACTGAGAACTAGGCCGCAAAGCCTAGTTCTCAGTAGTCCGGAAGCAGCGGAGGGCAGGGGACTGCAGTGGGGAAGGCCGTAGGTAAGGAGCTTGAGTGGGGGGGGGGGAAAGGAAGGGCCGGCCCTAAACTGGAGGTCCGATAATCCAATATGTCCGATAGTTATCGACATATGGATTTCGGATCCGATCAAAAGTATCATCATTAATCGGATGTCCCATGACGACCCTATTGGATCGTTATCGGACATTAGAATGATACGATACACATCCCTACTATGAAAGTGGTATGGAAGTGGTATATAAAAGGCAGGAGCCACACCAAGCATGATTTAGCACTATGAAAGCGGTATATGGTATGTTTCAATGGGTTCCAGCAGTTGTCTGTGCATTTCAATACCACTATAAAGCAGCAGAGTGGCTCCTGTCTTTTATATACCACTTTCATAGTGCAATATCCTGCTTGATGTAGATGAGGCCATAGTCTACTGTCCTGCTTTACACACTGGCTAAATAATTTCTTGGATATGAAACTATGCTATCTTTGGTCAGAAGTATACATTCCCTCAGCAAACAACATGTTCCCAAACTCACTCTGACCCTGTTCAGATGACACACTAAGCCACAGTGGTCTTTTTGAGCTAAACATTATGGCTTAGTGTGTCATATGAACCATGACTTAACTTGTTGTGTGAACCATTCCTAACCATTGTAGCTACATAACCATGGTTTAAACATGCTCCCTAACCATTTGCTGCAAAAGTGTTAGTGGCCTACCCATGGCTAACCATCTGAACAGGCCCACTACAACTCCCCCATTGATTTTTTTATATTACTTGGTAACAGAAGTGGAAATATTAATGCCAGAGCAGAAAATACTTGGGAAAGGAGGAGTTTCTGATTTTCCTTTACAACCCTTCATGTCACGTTGAGACTAGGGGTGTGCACGGACCCCCCGGATCGGATCGGGACCCGGATCGGGACCTCCAATTTTGTCCCGGACCGGTTCGGACAAAATCGGAGGCCCCCCGGACCGGATCGAGTCCGATCCCGATCCAAAAATCGGAAATTTTTGGATCGGCCGCCATTTTTTTCCCCATAGACTTGCATTGCAATGCAAGTCTATGAGGAAAAAATGGCGGCGGGTGGGTAAGGGGGGGCCTAACTCCCTCCCCCCCCCGGGGCCGTCCGCTGTGGACGGCCCCGGCAGGTAAACCCCCTCCCCCGCGCTCCCTACCCCCCCTGGGGCCGCCTGCTTCCATCCGCTGGCGCCCGCGGGCGCCAGCGGATAGAAGCGGACGGCTCCGGGGGGGGGGTAAGCCCCCTTCCCCGCCACTTACCTTCTCGGCACGTCCGGCGCCGGCGGCTACTACCAGCGGGCTCCGCGGCCTACTCTCGAGTAGCGCGCCGGGTGATGACATCACCCGGCGCGCCACCCTGGAGCAGGCCGCGGAGCCTGCTGGTAGTAGTAGGCGCCGGCGCCGGATGGGAGCCGCCGGGCCGGGCAGGTAAGGGCCCCCCTCCCCCCTCCCCCCTCCGCGCGCCCCCTCCTCCCCCCTCCCCCCTCCGCGCGCCCCCTCCTCCCCTCCACGCACCCCCTCCTTACCTTTCCGGCCCGGCGGCTCCCGTCCGGCGCCGGCGCCTACTACTTCCAGCAGGCTCCGCGGCCTGCTCTAGAGTAGCGCGCCGGGTGATGACATCACCCGGCGCGCCATCCTAGAGCAGGCCGCGGAGCCTGCTGGGAATAGTAGGCGCCGGCGCCGGACGGGAGCCGCCGGGCCGGAAAGGTAAGGGCCCCCCTCCCCCCTCCGCGCGCCCCCTCCTCCCCTCCACGCACCCCCTCCTTACCTTTCCGGCCCGGCGGCTCCCGTCCGGCGCCGGCGCCTACTACTTCCAGCAGGCTCCGCGGTCTGCTCTAGAGTAGCGCGCCGGGTGATGACATCACCCGGCGCGCCATCCTAGAGCAGGCCGCGGAGCCTGCTGGGAATAGTAGGCGCCGGCGCCGGACGGGAGCCGCCGGGCCGGAAAGGTAAGGGCCCCCCTCCCCCCTCCGCGCGCCCCCTCCTCCCCTCCACGCACCCCCTCCTTACCTTTCCGGCCCGGCGGCTCCCGTCCGGCGCCGGCGCCTACTACTACCAGCAGGCTCCGCGGCCTGCTCTAGAGTAGCGCGCCGGGTGATGACATCACCCGGCGCGCCACCCTAGAGCAGGCCGCGGAGCCTGCTGGGAATAGTAGGCGCCGGCGCCGGACGGGAGCCGCCGGGCCGGAAAGGTAAGGGCCCCCCTCCCCCCTCCCCCCTCCGCGCGCCCCCTCCTCCCCTCCACGCACCCCCTCCTTACCTTCCCGGCCCGGTGGCTCCCGTCCGGCGCCGGCGCCTACTACTACCAGCAGGCTCCGCGGCCTGCTCTAGAGTAGCGCGCCGGGTGATGACATCACCCGGCGCGCCACCCTAGAGCAGGCCGCGGAGCCTGCTAGTAGTAGTAGGCGCCGGCGCCGGACGGGAGCCATCGGGCCGAGAAGGTAAGTGCCCCCCTCCTCCCCCCCCCCGCTGTCCACTTTCATCGGCGGGCGCCCGCTGGCGCCCGCCAATGGAAGCGGCGGTGGGCGCCAGTGGGCGCCCGCCGATCCGCCGATCCGCCGAACCGGTTCGGAGCTTTTTCGGACCGGTTCGGATTGGATCGGCCGATCCAGCTGCGGGATCGGAAATCGGATAATTTATCCGATTTCCCACTGGACCGGACTCGGATCGTGGATCGGGTCCGATCCAGTGCACATCCCTAGTTGAGACCATTCCAGAGGGAGCCATGTTTGGAAGGGGGGCACACCAGGAGCTGCAGTGCCAAAGAGCGCTGTAAAAACCCCACTGCATGCCTGGACTTTAGGATTCTAACAAATACATTTCAAAAAAGCTGGCAGCACCTTCACTGTAACAGTATCAGTGTCTCTGCTGTTTAGGGTATTATTCGCCTTTTAGGAGGGGCAACATTTTCTGTATAAGGTTAATTGCCATGTATTGTTATACTTCACAAGTAGTAGTTCAATATAGGTAAGTGTAGGGATGGAGCATGGAACAACAGTTGTATGTTCTTGACACAATGATGTCCGGGATTTGAAGCTAGTGGAAGCTGGTGGCTCCAATTTTGGTGGGGCTGTGAATCCATTCTGGGTTTCACTCGGAACTAACAAGAAGTCTAAAGGAGCTATCCAAGGTGCTGAACCCCAATCCACCCCAAATAGGTTCAACACCTTGGATAGCTCCTTTAGAGTTCTGGCTTGTTCTGAGTGAAACCTGGAATGGATTCACAGCCCCACGAAAATCGGAGCCAGCAGCCTCCCCTACATTAAGCAGATCTGTTTTCTTTGAAACACAGGTAAGCTATTGGTCTGCTTTTGTTTTGTGGACTCCTTAGGGTGCTTGTTTTGTTACTATGATATTGATCAGATGGAAGTAACTACACAGCACAATATCTAGTAATCGCGTAGCGCTTGAGAATGTTCAAAGCCGTTCCATGTAACAAACCAGTAATATCTGATGCTTAGAAAGAAGCACAGTTGAACATTACAGAATTAAAAACAGTGGGTAAGTTTATGGCAGGTCCCATTCTTGTGTTTGACAGTGGTAACTAAAAACACAAATATCACACAGGCGGCATTTTATCCAGTATGATTAACACTGTGGATTTCATAGCTTTAATTCTTAAAGTTATATATTAGAGGAAATTCCGGGAAACTATTTGAAAACTATTTGCAATTCTCTCGAGATGGAAATTAGTTATTTTCCTCCTATTTTTTCCTATTATTGTTCGTTACTTTATTGTTATGCATGGCTTTTAAAAAGTTTTCTTCGTCTCCAATGGACGTACGCTTCTTACACACAGTGAATTGATTTAGAGTTGTAGGTCTTTGTGAGCAAGTGCCGTATTTAACACCATCACAGTTTAATTTACTACAGTTGGTCTTATTCAAAAGATTTGAGACACAATGTTTTTCTTTCTGTAAAAGTTAGCTTCATCTAGGTATCCTGTTTCTAGGGTGGCCATGTCTAGAGAGCAGTCCTCTATTTGAAGGCATCCTTTATTTGAAGGGTTGCCCAGCCCAAGGCAGATTTAAAGAGGAAGAGCCATCAGAAGGGAGAGCAAACTTCCCATCAGCAGTGGACTGAACAAGGCACACTGGCCACCCATTATAGGGAGGTGCATTGTATTTCCATTTTCAGTTATGAAATTATTTCTAAATGTGCATCCTTGCATATAAATTAAAATATGCAAATTTTATGCAGTCAAAGGTTTTTTTTTGCCCCCTTTGGGGGTGATGGCCAGCCAATTTCTTTCTGACTTACATATAACACAATACTCACGATGCATGCCATGCGTTTTGCAAAATAGTGGCAGTCCCTTATAAAGCCCCCCCCCCCAAGGCAGGTTATGGGATCAATTAGCACAGAAACCAGTTATTCAAATCACAGAGGGTGGGTGGGGGAAACTAAACTAAACCAAAGGTGCAGTGAAACAAAAAGGTTCTGGCAGCATGACAAAGCACCAAGAAAGAGGGGCCAATCAGAGTAGGGTGCTCTATAATCTGAGTGCCACAGCAGTAAATGCCTTGTCCTCCATCCTCCAGTGGTAATTGGATGTGGGGTACGGTTCCGTTCTGGTCCCAAACCATTTAAAGTTAATATTTGGCATATATTTATTTAAAATATTATTCTGTATTACTAGAACATGGAGAGCAGGGGTGGGCAGAAAGTAGAACCACAGATGTTTTGGACTTCAGCTCTCAGCTTTCCTGACCATGGGCCATGCTGGCAGGGGTTTCTGGTAGATGAAGTCCAAAAGCATTTGGAGATACACCTTCGCCCACCCATGATGTAGAGGAACATAACTACAAGGGCTGATCTCCCTTCCCCCAATGTGTGTCTATTCATGTGTACATATGTGCATATGCACAAGGCTGGGGGCTGTGAGCGTAGCACCTCCTACTGTTGCATTTGTTGATTTCTGACTCTACTGGGCCAGAACTACATGTACCACAGGGGCTACAGGATACAGATTATTCCTTCCCACCTGCCAAGAGCCTCTGAAGAACATAAGAACTGTCTTTCTGGATAAGGCCAAGGTCCATCTGGCATTCCAGAGCAAGCAACCAGATGCCCCCAGAATCAGTACATGTGCCAAACGTCCTCTTAAAAAAATATTTTGAAATACCTTCTATTTTTCTGTGATTGAAGATCTTTTGAGTTGGTAAACCAGTCAACCGATGGAAACAGAGTATGTTTTGACCAAACTATGGCCCTTGCTATTGATTTCACCGGAATCTAGATAAAATACAGCCTATGAGTCATGACTTTGCCAGAGTTGTGCTTAAAGGAATTTCTGGAACTGTAGGAATGTGATTTATAACCTGTATGTTAGATATTGCTTTGTCATTTTTCAAAAAACTGCATTGTGTCCTCCAGTAAAAATAAATAATTGATGGAGTCAATGTGTAATTAATTGCATTGCTTTGTGAGCTTGGTGAAGTCTTGAAATACTTTTCCTATTACAATATTTGTCTAAGTTATTTATGCATATGGGAAGCTGGTGAGCTAGTCTTTGTGAAGGAACTGTTGAGGGATTAAAAAGCCTAAGAAGTCTGCTTTGGATATTTAGCTACCCAAATCCACAGAAATTGCCAGTGATTTTAGCTTTGAACAGAAACGAACGGAAAGTGTAGGTTTCTCGTGATGCTCCAAGTTTCAGATACCATGAATTACTCTTGCAACTTGATTCCCAAACAGCTCTGCTAGTCCTTCAATTTCAAAGATGTTTATAATGATAATCAGCTAGTGATCAGCCATGTGGAGAACTGTCAGCCCAAAACTGAGGGGTGGAGGTGAGATGGTCCCCCAACATTAAGGGGAGGGGATTTTGAGAGGGGCAAACGTTCCTGAAGGTTTGGGGGGTGGTAACAATTTTGGGTAGCTTCTTGCTTTTACTTTTAATTCCACAGGCAGTTTGAGGACGTCTCTCACCAACCGCTTCCTGACTACCGCCCTCCCCCACCTCCCCATCAATAATGCTACATCATGGAAAAAGTAAAATAATAAATGAACAAAGGGAAAAAAGTAAAGAAACCCCTGCAAAATGGTACGCTCACCCCAGCCAAACATTCAGCAACTTTTGCACCCCTGCCCCCCAAATTCCCCTACCCAAATTTGCTGCCTGCGAATGAGCGAGGGGCATATTTATGCTGCAATATTATCAGCAATTTTGTGGATTGATGTGCGAGTGGCCACGGGGTTCCATGTCAATCACTGGGCCTTCAGCACACATAACCTATAGATCACCTCTATTGTTGGAATTTTGTAGTAAATCATTGTTCCTGCTTCACCTAATATTTTCTTGTGAATGAAATAATAACACATTTATAAATGTTTGACGTGAGCCACTGGTAAGGGGTATGTCATAGCTGAAATAAATACTTCCAGGAGTGTGCAGTTTTGCAAAACCTTGAGTTCCGGTGACACCAAGGACTCTTGGGAAGAAAAGACATCAGGGTTGCTCTCTCCTTGGAAATATAAATGCCAACAGTTATTTGGATCTGCCTCCAGTGCTAAGTGGAACTCTTAAGTAGGGCTGTGCATGGACCCCCGATCCAGATCTGTCAGGTCTGGATCAGGCCTGATCCGGATCCATGCACAGCACTCCCTCCCACTCTCCCTGCTCTCCCCCTCCCTCCCCCCACTCTCCCTGCTTACCTGCTGCCTCCTCCACGTTGTCCTGCCATCGTCCTCTCTCCTTGCTGTGTGCTGCCGCATTTCCCGCTCGTGTCAGGTGATGACATCACCTGACGCAAGCGGGAAATGCGGCGGCACACAGCGAGGAGAGAGGACGATGGGGGACGACGCGGAGGAGGCAGCAGGTAAGCAGGGAGAGTGGGGGGAGGGAGGGGGAGAGTGGGAGGGAGTGCTGTGACCGGATCCGAATAGGATCTGGATTGCGGATCTGATCTGGCCTGATCCAGCCTGATCTGGCCCAATCCGATCCTGTTTGGATCCGGATACAGGAGGCCTGGATCAGCCCGATCCGCTCTGGATTTGGGTTCCGGATCCGTGCACAGTCCTACTCTTAAGTTCCTTGTACGGCATTGTTGAAGGGCATGCAAAATGCATGAACATAAGCCCCATCTTTAAATTCTAGACGATTATCTTTCTCCATAACCATTCCTATGCATTAGGGATGAGGAAACATTTTCAGCCCTCGGGCTGGATACCCACCTTTGGAGACTGCATGCACTTAATGGGTGTGGCCAGAGCCCAAAATGGGCATGGCTATCCACTTTCACACCTTCTTCACAAAGATATACACACCCCATTTGTACACACCATTCATATTGTTCACACATGCACAGACACACATACCCTTCCGTAGCCTACCTCTTAAGCTGATCTGTGCTCAGTGCTCAGAAAGGGAGGCCCTCTCAGCTCTGGGCTGGGAAAACTTTTCCCTCCTGAGAATGTTTGCCTGGGGAGAGGGTGCACGGCATAAGGAACAATGGTGTTTTCTTGATGTATGGTTTATTTACATATATAATCAGGCTGTGCATATGTGGAGGTTCACAGCAGACAGGGCCAGCCCAAGGTATTTTGCTACCTGACTCAAAAACAAGATGGCAACCTCCAATTCCATGTACAAAGGCCAATTGGACTGGTAGCTAAGTCTTTCTTCAATACTGGCAATGGTACAACATCCTCCATTGCACCTGAAAGCAGTAGGATAGCTTATGGGGCTCGGGGCACATTTCATGGCACACAGCTCTTTCTTCCAATGCCTCTATTAGCCCAAATTTTATACCCAAGAATCACAGGGCTGTAAGGGATCCCATAGAGGACATCCAGACTAATCCTCCACCAAATGTACAGCAATATAATGTAGAAAGACAGTGGTCCATATTAATCTCTCATATGGCAAGGATAACTTCACAAATGTATTTGACCTAAAATCCAGGGAAGCAGAGGAGTAGTGGGATTCTCAGCATGTGGGCAGACAACACAGGCATGACACAGAGGAACAATGCTAGAAATTTCTCACAATGAGGTTGCCTAATGATATTTGCAATTATTACATTGATAACACAGCCTATGGAATTGCTTATTGATGTCATTATATGGTATGAAGAATTAGACATGCCTTTTAGTGCTTCCTGATTTGACACTATTTGAATTTTTAAAGCAAGTTTATTTTTGGCCTACTCAAATGTGCACGAGGCGATAGCCTTTTTGGTGAAATTAGCTAGAAGAAGGGAGGTCTATGGCTCTGGCATTTTAATAGTTTTTTTTATTAATAATTACACATGAAGTCAGTTCCAGAAGGAAAACTATGTGCTGCCTTCATTCCCAGCACTTCACTGCTAGCTGAAATCTTAATTTATTGCAATAGTTAGTACATGATCACTTATTAACTCCATTATGGTTACTCTAAAGGAAATGTTGATGTTGTCACCTCTGTATTCTAGTTCGTTTCATGCTGGGTCTTTATCCAGATTTGTTTTTAGGTTAACAACTTAACGTTTTTAAAATAATAATCCTTGTGGTTATTGTGAGGATAATATTACATAATGTAAATGTATAAGGTTGTATTTTTTTTTGGTTTATCATTTTAGGCTACTAGATGGACCATAGAAAAATCAACACAATTCAAAAAATCAAAATAGATTTTGATAAATTGTTGATGTGTTGTGTTTAAAATGTTTTGCTCTTGTGGAAGCAGCATAGAAAAATGTCAGGGTATCATAACAGGGAGGACTGACATGCTCTTGATATGAATCTCAGAATTCTTTAATAGTTTGTAAAGGCAAGCGATACAAATATGGGCTTAAATACCATGTTGCGCGAGTGGGCGTCCTCTTCCTCTCCTGCCCATTGCAGTCCCCTGTGCATCTTCCAGATCTGCTCTGGGGGCAGCGGGGTTTGCCAACCCATAACATTCCCTCCCTAGTCATGCAGTTCTTTTGTATGGACAATTTGATAACAAATGCAATGGAGGCTGGAGGCTCTGGTGTCAGTGGGGCACTGAATCTGCCCAGGATTTCAGTCAGAACCATTCAGTACTCTAAAGCAGCTATCCGTGTGAAGCTGAAGGGTATCAGTAGCACCTGCTATACATGTTGCCTCCTTTTTCTTTATCTCTTTAAAATTATTTTAGCCCTGTTTGCCTCCATTTTGCAATATCTTTCAGCCTAAATGAGCAGCTGAGGCAAAGGTTGCACGTCGATCAAATGATTTCTCTACAACATTGATGTGATAGTTTTGTGTGTGATACAAAGACCTTGAAAAGCCAAGATCAAGGAGCCACAAAACCTGGAAGCCGTCTTACTACTCCAATCTTGCACAGATGAATGAGAGCAGGAAGCAAGAAGTCTTAGATGCGAGACCTGGACAACCAGAATTAGGATCTATAGCAGTATTGGAAGACATTCGGATTGGAGGAAATTGGCAGGCTATTACTCAGATCCCCCAATTTTTAATCTCATTTGATTCATGTTCAGTCACGTTTAATTGAATGTTGCGACTAGACTGTTGACTGGGGCCTGTTACAGAGAGCATGTAACTGCCATGTTACAACAGCTTCACTGGCTACCATTCTATTTCTGGGAACAATTCAAAGTGCTGGCTATGAAGTCCCGTATGATTTGAGACCATGCTACCCGAAAGACTGCTTCTCCCCTCCGAGCCTGCCTGGACTTTAAGATCATTAGAGCCCTTCTCTCAGTAATGACACCATCAGAGATGCATTTCATGGGGACGAGAGAGAGAGAGAGAGAGAGAGAGAGACACAGACAGACAGAAAGACAGACAGACAGAATTCTCAGTGACTCCTCCCAAGCTCTGGAACTCCATGCCATGGGAAGCTCGGTTGTCTTTCAGTCAGCAGGCAAAAATGTTTTGATTCAGGCAGGCCTTTGGCATGTAAGCTGGTCTATTACGGGAGGTAGTTTTAATTGGTTGGCTCCTGTCCATTTCTTTACTGTTGTATTTTTAATTTTGTTTTAAGATTTTGATATGTATCTTATTATTGTTAGCCATCTTGAGCACCATTTTCAGGGGAGAGGTAGGATATAATAGATATTTGTTTTATTTACAAATATACAAGCAGAGTATAAATGGAGGGAAAGAGGCACTCACTCTTATAGCAGGAGGGAGATCTGATAATAACCCCTGAATTAGATTTCAGAAAGGAGCGGATACAGCATCCTTTAAGGCTGCACTGCAGTATAGCTAGCTCCAGTGAAACTTCTGTCTCCTCTTTCTCTGTCTAAATGCAGACTGCCTGGTGCTGCCGTTTCTTGCATCCCAGCCCCCTGCAGAGTGCTGGTTTCAGAGCTCACTCTTGCAGGTGAAAAAACACCTGAAGCCTGTATGTTCTTTTATGAAATCATTGACACCCATTAGATAACACTTTACATAGTGCCATACAATATGTATCCCTCCTTTAAAAAAAAAAAAAAAGCAATTTTTTTGTGTCACTGGAAAATATGAATGTGCGAAGTGTTCCAAACTTTGATACATTTAGTTCAGTCTTCCCCTCCGGATGTGTTAGACCGCAACTACCATAATTTCCGGCCACCATGGCTGGAAACACATCTGGAGGGCACCAAGTTGGGGGAGGCTAATTTAGATGTGGATTGTTGCCAGTTTTATTGAGAGATGCAGTTAAAGAACAATAATAATGATGAACTCATTCTTTTTATCCCTATTCACACATTATCTGTGGCGAAAGGGACAGCAGGACTGCATGGTTAGCTCTACCCCCAGAGTTGTAGTGCTCCTCTCATGTTCTCTATAACCATGTTCTCTATAACATCTGAAGTGTGGTGACATCCTGTATTCATGCAGGCTCCTGTGTGAGGGTCTTTTCAGTTGTGGCACCCCGGTTGTGGAATTTCCTCCCCAGAGTGGTTCTGCTATTGGATAGTAAAGCGATGTGATGTAATAAACAACAACAACAACAAGACAAACAAACAAATTTAGAACACTGCATAATCAGGGATCTAAATCACGTGAGGATCTTCTAAAAGTACAGGAAGCTCCAGTATGGTAATTAGGCAGAAAATGTCAATGGTGGGCTAGAAGAAGTGGTGACTTTGGGGACGGGGCTAAAATGTGTGGTCCGCTGCCCCTTTTTACCATAGATAATGTGTGAATAGGGCTTCCCTCCCCACTTTAATTCCATCTTGAAATGAAATTGGCATATCTTTGTTCAGAATGTCTGTGCAGGAAATAACCTGTTTTCCTGTGATATGTTTTATTCCAGTTCAACGACATTCCCCGTTTGAGGCTTATAAGAAAACCTCAAATCCCTCCACTTTCTTCGCAGCAGCCAGACTTTCTGCCATGCTGAATGGAAGCGATGAAGTGTATGCAAATCGCATGGTCGTGGATCAGGTAAGATTGAGAAAAATATACTTAGACTAAGCACTTCTGCCTTCCTGTTTAAAAGTGTGTGAGAATATCCTGAAACAGGTATTGTGGATCTCCATGATTGTGTTTACTTCTATTATTATCATTATCATCATCATAATTATTATTTAAACACTCAGCAAAATTGGACCTTTTTCTGCACATATGAATGAAAATATATTGGACATAATCCAGTGCAAAGTTTGCTGCAAGCTCAAGACTTACTGATTTCAGTGGAGCTTCACATAATTGTACAAGCTAGTCCTGGTATTTTATTTAAGGGGGAAAAAACTTTCTGCACAAAGGTACCCTAATTTAGAAAAGGGAGAGAAAGATTAAGACTAAAAACAGAGACGTCACATTACATTTTACAGAGCATCAATTGGCACTCCACTCCTCAATTAAGCCTTAGACAGCACAGTTGTTGTTTTTTATCTGAGAAAACTCTCCCTAGACATGTTGCTGCAGGATCTGCTCTTTGCATATGCACTGAGGCATCCTTTTCCTTGCTACAACTTACTGTATTTTCTAACGTCCGGTCCTAGTTGTAAAAAGTGTCTGAAGTTTGCAAAGAAGGGATATCTTAGGGACCTAAGAATTTCTCTACTGAATCATAACAAAGCGTCCATCTAGTTCAGCATCCTCCTGTCTCCACACTAGTCAAGTAGGTATTGAATCTCATTACCATCTAGTACTCAGATATACTTCCTCTAAACACAGATACTCCATTTATTTATCTTGGCTAATATCCGCTAAACCTCTCCTCCTCCCTGAATTTGTTTAATTCCTCTTTAAAGCCATCTAAGACCATGGCCATCCCGTCTGATGACAACAAATAAGTTAATAAGTTACTGTGTTATGTGTCAGTCCACAATCTGCTACTCTGCCCATCAATTCACTCGGTGACCCCAAATTTGAGACAGATCTCCTTTGAAAGGAGGACACGAGTGAAGAATAATCAGGCTCAACTGGCAGAAGACAATCACAACAATGGAGCTCAGTGAAATGCCCAACATTGTATAGAGAGATCCTTGGCAGTTCATTCCCTGTAGCCCTGCAGCTTACTGGAAATGAAAGCTGCAATCCTATAACCACTTACCTGGGAGTAAACCCCCTTGAACCCAATGGAACTTACTTATGAGCAGACATGTAGATGACAATGCAATAAAACAGAATAAGAAAACTTCAAAGCCCTTCCCCACCCAAAATAGGCAAAGCTGTCTGCCTGTCCCTATTGCTCTTCAGCTAGTAACCTTCCTCTTAATTGTGGAATCTTTCACATCCTCTCTCTCTTTCTCCCACTCTCTCACACATGGGCAAGTCTGTACTTCCATCTTATTCTTCTCTTTCTCTTTTTTGTCCCTGTGTTTGTCATTCTTTCAGAGTATTGTCTCTCTCAAATTAGGTTCTGCCAGGTGATGTAATGTTTTCAGTGTCCCCAGGACCCTGGTTGTATCCTGGATTCCTGATTAAAGCTTCTCTGGCCAGCTTGCTCCTGGGAACATGGGGTTGTATCCTTGGCTGCCCACCCTCAGCCCTCTGCATGCCACCCTAATCTGCTCCAGAGGTTTGGGGAACCTCCAGAGCAGATTTGGGGGACGGGGTGCACTGAGGGCTGCAGAGGGGGAGGGGAGCAAACGGAAGTCAGCTTGTACAAGATTGGGTTTAACCAATTGGTGCCTCAGGACAGTTCTAGAAATTTGAGTCAGCTTCACTTCATTTTGTTGTATATCTTTTGCAAATCTGCCAACTAATTTTTATTTCACCCTGAATAGGTGTGTGCAAGGGGTGTGCTGGATGTGCCCAAGCACACCCTAATGTCTCAAGCAATATGCGCTGAATTGAGGGTGGCATTGAATAGGGATCCAGAGGGGGAATGGTCCTCCAGCTGCCCTCTGGCTGCTCCACTTCTGCTGCCCCTGACAGTGTCACTCCTCCTGGCAGCAGGAGCAAAAAGGAATCACTCTGCTGGGAGCCTCTCTGCTGGGAGCCACTTCAAAGAGGTCAGGAGGAGGAGCCTGAAGGCTAATATCGCCTCGTAAGCCCCTCCTCCGACCAGTGTTACCACAGAGCCCCACCAATACTGGGGTTTGAGCATCTCCTCATTCCCCCTGCTTCACCTGTAATGGCCCTCCCATGGCCAGGCAAGCTGAATGCAGAGTAGAACATCAGTGTCTACAGTGTTTAACAAATACATGAATAAAAATAATGTCCTTTATGATTGAGTATTCAATAAATGATTGCCAATAAAAAAAAATTAAATTCCCTGGTGCGTACCCTAATGAAATGTGTTGCGCACACCTATACCCTTTAGATGGAAGATACTGGTGTCAAGTACATTAACGTCAGCCAGCCTGCTTCTGAAACAGACCAGGCAGATTCCAATGAAGGTCCAGAAGCTTCAGGAAACACCATGGACATTCCATCTAATTTGGATATGATGAGTTCTTACGTACCACTCAAAAAGATGCATGCATTTAGCAATCAACGAAATCAACGTTATTCCATCATGAAAAAAAGAAGGTAGGGACTGGTTTTCGCAGTACTGGTATGAAGGGTTTCCTTTTCATGCTTGTCTCAAAATAAGAAAACAAAACGGAGAGCTTCTCTACATGAGTGATTTATTGTGTGCTTGTGATCGGTCACTCATGGAAGTTTACAGGTCCTTTACACAATGATGTCAACCTCCAGGATGTTACCCCCTTTATCCTGCTTTCAAAAATATTGGAGATAAGTTGTCATAACAGTTTATGGCACCATATCAGCCGTTTGTAATGCTAACCTTGTGCTATAATTCAGCCACTAGATGGTGATGTTTAATTGAACATATAGAGCAATGCCAAGAACAGAAATATTCAATTCCAAATCATGCGTTTGCCATCTAAAGGAGCTCATCGTAAACCCGGAAAAAAGAAAGCCCAGTAAGGGTGTGGGATTTTTGCTTAATGTAAAGAAGCTCTGAATGAATCAATGCCCCTTACTTCTAAGAAATGAAGTATTCATTAGGCTACTTACCCTCCATTAAAGAAGCAGGGTAGTGCCTTTTATTAGACTTGTGAAGTTCATCCCACTAGTCTTGTTTTTTTTTCTGGACCATGATTGCCTAAATGAGTAGTATGACAAAAGTGCAGAACGATATCTTATGAGGCAAACATGAGGTTCCCCAATCCTATGTATCTTGGCCCTGTAAAACTAATGTGGAAGCAGACATCTGAGGGGAGAAATAGCAGACAGGAAAGGATGCTGAAAACTCCCTCTCCCTACAAATCCCTCTTTGAGTGGTTTTAATGTGCACTCCTATGCACATTTAGACAGGGGAAAATGTCCTACAACTCCCAGCATTCCCCAGCCAGCTGTGTGCTTGGTGGTGACCCAAGAGAGGGCCTTCTCAGTGTCCGCTCCCAGGCTGTGAAACCCCTTGCTGAGGGAGGCTAGGTCCGCTCCCTTTCTGCTGCCCTAGAGGCAAAGACCACTTTATTTAAGAAGGCCATTAGACTGTAAATGGGCCTGTTGGGTTGGGTACTGTTTTGAATAATATTTTCCCCACCCCCCAACAATTGTTACAATTTTATTGTATTTCAGTCTATTGTTTTATTGTTTTAATCGATTTTAATTGATTCTGTAAGCTGCCACGTATGCCATTTTTTGGTAGAAAGGAGGGCTACAAATAAAATAAACGATGAGGATAAAGCTGCACTTGTAATTTGTCGTCGGTGTGTTCTTAGTTCTAGTCTTGATGACTTGGATGTAGACAATGGAGATGAAAGAATTCCCAACCGATCTCATAATTGCTACCCTGCAATGTCTTTCAACTCTTCTGTGGCCTTGGCCGGTATCAGGGATGGGTTAAGTTCTTCAGAGACAACAGCTGAACTGGATTTTAGCATGAGCAGGGCGGAATCCCTTCCTTTATCCAGCAATCTGCAGTCAAAGGTATTAATTATTATTGTTATTGTTTTTCTACAAAATTAATAATACCTGTGATTATTTCATTGGTGTGAGACCTCATCCAAAGACGATATTTCCCTAAGCATGACGTACATAAGTGAAATAATGGTAATGTATTCATCTAGTTTTGCAAAAAAGTTAATTTTATTTTAATTGTTTAAAACCCTGAAAGTTACAAAAGAGATGGGAAAATCTGGACTTATGCTGCTGTTATTGAAAATCGGCTCTCTAAAATGTTGGATGTGTTGTAGGAATCGTTACTGTCTGGGGTTCGGTCCCGTTCGTACTCTTATACCTCACCTAAAGTCATATTAGAAAAATCGCACTGTGCACAGGACTTCACAATATGTAATCCAAGTGATGGTGAGCATTAATTCTATTTTCATTTTGCATTAATTCTATTTTCATTTTGCATTAATTTTATTTTCATTTTATATGTCCCCTTATGTTCATGGCAGGGTAAAGTTGGAATTCTTTATTCAGCCTGAGACTAGCCTCTTGGTAGATCTGCTTAATGTGCCTCTTATATAGGAGGAGAGCTCTCTCTCCCCCATGCAGGAACGTTCAAATTACCTGCACAGTGTTATGCCACCATCTTCCAGATCTGGAAGAGGGCTGCATATGAGATGGGCAGCTCAAACCAAGAACTCTTGGTAGATGGCTAAAATCTGAAATCATGGTGCTCTCTAGATGTGTTGGACTATGATGCTGGATGGGGGATTATGGAGTTGTAATCCAACAGAACTGGGAGGCACCAAATTGGGAAAGGCTGCTATAAGTAATCAACGAGGTGGGGGAAAGGAGAAGAATCACATACTCTAGCCCTGCCCCAGATATCCATGTGTGTTGATTAGCTCCTCTGCACAGAGTCAAATGCAAAATGTATGTGTATAGACTTCCTTTGTACAATCTGCACCCTGGGTTTGGCGCCACCTCCCTCCTCAACCCTGTGCTTTCACTCTCCTGGGGTGTCATTGGGTAATCCCAATGCTGAGGAGGGAGCGCGGGGTTTCTGGGCGGCTATCCAGGTCCCAGAGCTGCCCCTGCCCTCTTCCTGGTGGACATTGCTCTTTGAAAACGTTGGGGTAAATCCCTGACTTTTTCAAAATGCAGCATTGTGGGAAAGCCCCATGGTGACTGCAAAGCTGCGCCTGCATCGTCTAACTGACGGGGCACATATACACAGCCACCATGGGGCTTTCCCTGCATGTAGACAGCACCAAGGTTGTAATGTATTGACATTCTGAGAGACAGGGAGAGAGGGGTCAGACAGACAGAAAGGTTTTATTTTTGTGCTTTTAAGTGTTTCAGGCATATTAGCAGACAACAACTGAACAAATTTTAGAATGGAAATCTTGTGTTTTAGGCAAATAAGTGAATATGGTGGTAAAATTGCTTTAAACCTGTCATTGTTTTGTAGAACAACAAGCATTCAGCTTGCCTCAACAGTCGGGAGAGAAAAGGTATGGTTTTTCCGCACATATTTTAGAATGTATGTGTGTATTTCACACATTAGCAATAACCATCAAAGCAATTGCAACTGTTTTGCTTAAGAAGGTTTATAATATAAAACCACTCCAACCCCAAGCTGTTGCTATATTTGTAGCTAAACAGTGATTGCTGGGTAAAGTACCACGCCTCAGACCTGTTCATGAAAGAGATATGGGGATATGCATGGCCCTGCCCCCAATGTTCCTGCATATGCTGGCCCCACCCTCTCTGTCCTCTCCCCCTCCCACATTGAGAATGTGCTGCTTCACTATAACACGAGCAGTACCCTACTTCAGATCTTGCTGTTCACCTTGCAAGGATGGAAACAGGTTGGAAAATCTCCTGTTTCTGGGACATCTCCAGTTAGACAGTAACAAATATGTCATTAATTAAACGCATCTGATTTTAAGAGAGTGAGTGTAACTTAATGAAAGATTTACTGGTGCATTTTTAGGATTCAGGAAGAAGAATGGGACAAGTACATTATACCTACAAAATCGGAATCTGAAAAATATAAAGTCAGCCGTACTTTCAGCTTTCTAATGAGTAGAATGGCCAGTACGCGAAATAAATCCAAGGTAATTTGGGACAACGTGTGCTCGATTACAGAACATCTAGTAACAAACTTGTGAATGCTGAATAGCTTTTTAAGTGCAAAGGGCAGAGATGGCAGATGGAACTGTAACACACAGAGCTTTTTCCTGTTTCTAACTTGGAAAAGAGAAACTTCTGTTTTTGGATGGCCTGTGCTGCCTTACTGAGGAGAAACGATAGTTGTCTACTTGTAGGGAGTGTTTATTACATGGAGAGCATTAAAATGATGTTCCCCACCTATAGCCTGAAGTGATGCAAACATCTGTGCTGCTTCAAGACTCTACCATCTCATTCTGCTGCAGAGGTTAATTCGTCCTTAAGCATCAAACTGCAAAGATGAAGAGCAAAAAAAGACCAAGCTTCATACAAGGAAGAACAATAATAGTGTTATTTGTAGGGCTACAGTAAATGTCCCCCCTTTTGGGAGTGAAAGTAGCACTTCTTTGGGGAATATTTCCTGACACCACTGCCCCCAAATGATGAAAATGAATATTTTTTTTGGAACCAGGTTGTGGAATCGTTTCCTGGATCTGCTGCTGCTAGTTTTCTCTAAATTGTCTTCTTCTTGAGGATAGTCCCATGAGTAATCCTAACCAATCAGGGATCACTTAGTGAATAGGATGGCATCGTGATGACACGTAGCCAGTCAGATTTGTCTAATGCGCTGACATCCCTGAAGGCAAATGAAGTATCCTTCAGGAAGCATTGCCTTCACTCTCAATGGGTGAACACCTTTGCCCCCTTGCATCACAGTGCCCCCAAATCTCCAAAATGGAGGAGGTTATTTAACACGACCAAAAATGTTTATTAAAAATACTTCCTTTTGGCATAGTTATTTGCTAGTATAATACAGAACAGATGAACTGAGGGTTGTCCAGCCAAGATAATACAGAACAGATGAACTGAGGGTTATCCAGCCAAGATTTTGTGGAAGACGTTCGATTTGAGGAAGTCACCACCAGAGTGGGAGATAAGGCACCTCTATAAAATGATAAATGGATGTTTGTCTATGGAACATTGATCTATAAAGTGGGCAGGACAATGGAAAGATTTCATAAGATCTGAGAAACTTTCCTGCTTCTTGTAAACGAGACAATGGTTGACTAGGGAGGGATACAACTGCTGTTGGGTATATTGATATTGGAATGTCTTGACAGCTAAATAAACCTGCAATTATTATTATTATTTTCATTCTGACTATCAAGGCTAAAAATAAAGATGCCAAAGAGAAGGAGAAGCTTAACAGGCACCAGTTTGTTTCTGGGACTTTCACTGGTGTAATGCCGTGTTTCGCATGCGAGAAACCGCTGTTGGGGAAAGAGTCATTGCAATGTTCTTGTAAGTAGCAGTATTTTGTTCTACAGACATTTGGCATCCACAAAGTTGCATCTGTGCTATGGGTGGATCAGGACTTAGTCATGCTTAGAGCAGACTCACTGAAATAAATGGGACTTCAGTTAATTATGACTAACTGAAGTTGCATTGATTTGAATAGGTCTATTCTGACCATGGGTGCCTCTACAAGAGGCATTTAAAGCTCTTTCAAGGCACATTAAAAAAATTACCTCTACAAGAACGGAGCGCAAATCGGGCGTAGAGGCGCGTTTTCTCTCCGATTATGCGCATTATCGAATGCGCGTTAAATCGCAAGTTTTATTTTGCTCCGTCCGTTAAAACGCATTTTGACTGTGTGAATAAGCGCTTATGCGCATTAACTACTTGTAAAGCGCATTTTGGAATCTGTTAATGCGCTTCGCCGCCTCTCGTGCAGAGGGATTAGGCGTAAATGCGCTTCTGCGATTATGCGCATAATCGCCTAACCAGGCGCAAAAGCGAATCCTTGTAGAGGGGACCCATGACTAAGTCTGGATTCAACCCTCTGCCTCTGTTTAGTTTCTGTTCTGTTTACTCCACGATAAATTGATCGTATCATGAGGCTTTGATAACACACAATAGCATTTATACAAATTGTATTAACGTTCATTTAAAGCTGGGGTCTCCAGTGTGGTTCCTATGGCCACACCAGAGCCAGTCAACACCTGTTTTTGGCACCCACCCAGCCTCCTGCCCCTCCAGATCTTTAGTTTATTTCTTAAGATTCCCTCCAGCAACACCTGTATTGGAATTCCAAAGAGTGGTGATATGTTTTTGAAGCTCAAACCCTACCTCTGCCTTGTACTTAGGTTTGTGGGCAAGGTAGTTTTCTTTTAGTCTCACCAGTTGTCCTTCTGGGAAATGAGTGACAAGCCATGGCCACCAGGGCAGCTATTTTGTGATAGCACCCACAGCACTCTCTCAAAATTCCAAATGAGCCCACCAACCCCAAAAGGTTGGGGAGCCCTGTCAAAAGTGTCACCACACTAAACTACTACGGTAAGCTCTTGACGATATGTTATCAACATTTATTTATTTGTTAGATTTATATTCCTCCTTTCTTCCAAGGAGCCCAAGGTGGTTCTCCTCCTCTCCATTTCACCCTCACAACAACCCTGTGGGTAGGATAGGCTGAGAGTCAGTGACTGGCCCAAAGTCTCCCAGTGAACTTCCATGGCTGATTGGGGACTAGAATCTGGATCTCCTGACTCCCAGTCCAACACTCTTACCACTATATAGTTACATGTCAAACATGTTCTGGGGGCTGTCTGGACATCATCTTTGCCCTGGGGTGGCTCCAGATCCGCGCTCCATTGGGCAGCTGATGCACCTGCAGATTTGAAGCCACCCTGGGGCAAAGAGCCGAAAATGTGTGACTGAAAAGTCGCAGGGACTTACCCCAACTTTTCCAGCCAGGACGTGGTCAGACTGGCTTTTCTGACAGTCTGTCCTTGCTTGGAGCCATTCCAGGGGCCTTCCTGGGTGGAAGGCGACCTCCTATAGGTCACTGGAAGCAACAGGAGGGGGAGGGCCGCCAGAAAGCCCGTGCTACTTCCCCTCACTAGGACAACTTGCCGCCACTATGCACAGGGATAGCACGAGGTTTGGCATTGGAGTGGCACTAACTTGGCGCTGTGAAGACAGCCCCCTGATTTTATCATTGCCTAAAATGACTGCAGCCTTCATACAACCAAACTCCATCATACGATGACTTAAAACTGTGTGATCCATATAGATACGGCAGTGGCAGGCTCTTTTTTTTAAATGCAGGTAGGTCACTTAATGGGGACGTGGGATGTCCAGTTTTGAGAGCACGAGGAGAACTTGGATGAGAGTTTCTAAAAATCCCCCCCCACACCACCACCACATGTGCCCATACTTTCCTTTCTGTCGCCTGCAGTTCCTTTACTCCCAGCTAGGTTTCAATACTAGAAGTGAGCCAGGATTGAGAGAAGAATGCCTAAGGAGGGGAGACAGAATTCAGGGAGGTAAACTGTTGGATGGCATACGCTCAGCACCTTTTGCTCTTAAAACCAAATCACTCAGATCACGTGCTCTAGACATGAGAAGGGAAGACGTGAGTTTAAGGGAACAGGTATGCTTCTGCCATGCCTAGTTTGGCCACTATCAAGAGATTGGAGCCCAAGCTACCATTTACAAGGCGTGAGCAGCTGCCTCCCCATGTCTCCTGGTAATGTTCAGTTAAGGAAGACATGTGACATGGCCTCATCCCGCTTGGGGTTTTCCCACACCTGTTCCATTTCCTTGGCTGCTGCTTGAATGGGGCAGGGAAACTGCGTGTGGTGACATTCTGTCTAGTGTTATCTTTAACTCAGTGTTACTGGGAGATGAAGGGAGGAGATGGAGGGGACCGTTACTCTTGATGGCAGACACCTGTCCTTCTTTGTAATGTGTAGTTTTGGCCTTAGGTGCGAGACAGGCTAATTTATTCTTTCATTGTTAGGTGGAAAATACATTGTATCTTTTGCTGTTCAGATTGCTTTTGCTAGCCCCATTTGAAGAAAGGAACCAATCATCATAGTTGGAGAACAGATTAAAGCAGGGATTAGATCTATATAGAAATAAACATTTTTAAAACTCGGATGATTGTTGTAAGTCTTACCTTTTGAGTGAGCCTTTTTTCTTTCTTTCTTTCAGATTGCAATGCAGTTGTCCATAAAAGTTGTAAGGACTGTGCCCTTGCATGCACAAAAGTAAGTTTTAAAATAGCCTGGAGATGTCATTGCTTGTTGTTATATTGGCCTAATCTACATCAAGCAGGATATTGCACTATGAAAGGCAGGAGCCACACTACTGCTTTATAGTGGTATTGAAGTGCACTGACAACTGTTGGGGCCCATTGACACGTACCATATACCGCTTTCATACTGCTTTCATAGTGCAATATCCTGCTTGGTGTGGTTCCTGCCTTTTATATACCGCTTTCATAGCGCAATATCCTGCTTGGTATCTATTAGGCCATTGTCTTATGTTGGTTCCCTCCATATTGACACCTCGTTTTGTGTAATCCATAGCATGAGAGGGGTTAGATGAGATTACGTCTCAAAACTATTGTATTTTGTAGGGTGCTTCATGATGATTCAAAGAGTAATTTAAGGGAATAAGTATTGTTTGTCAGTAGAAAGTACCAGGCATTGTTTGGGGTGATAGAAGACTTTCAAAACAAGTACTGTAGGACAAAGTAAATTTAGCATTTTTCTTAAACCCTCTTGCTTATATTTATATGGCAGACATTGGTTAATTCGTTTCAGCACTGAAGTTCGTGCTGAAGACAGCACAACTGTCTTTGGGCCTTGGTGGCGAGTTTTCTGGTCACCTAAAGTGAAAATTGAGACCAAGTGGTTGTTTCTGAAACATTTGCAGTAGCATACTGAATTGGGAACCAAAATTCAAGTGGAACACTAAAAAAATGTCTTCAACTGCTCTATTTTAAGAGTTGTGTTGTTATTTTAATAATGTATTAGTTTTATATGTTTTAAATCAGTTTGATGTATTTGCATTTGATGTTGTTCCTCACCTCGATCCAGAGGGAGAGGCTGGTAAGAAATAAACATATTATTATTACTATTATTTTACATTTGTGGTGACAAATAAAAAAGAGTAACTATTAATGGCAAATAAGGCCTAAAAGTATGTAGGGTGGATAGTGTTCCAGTCTTCTGTGAAATCCAGTGCCTGAACCCTTAAGTTATCAAGTCAAACTTAAGGAAATAGCGCCCCTTGGTGTACACCAACTAGAATACTATGGGAAACTTCCACTCAATATAATTACATTTTCTCAACAGCATTATGTTTTGCAATTCCCCCCACTACACACACACACACACACACACACACACACACACCTAAGCTACCATTTCACTATTCCCTCTGAACATAAATTCAAATATAACTACACTGCAAAAATAAATCAGTTCTATACAGATAAATTTTAATTATCTCAGTTGCTGCATCAGCATAAAATAGCTGCCATGGTATTAAGTCACTAAGACCTAATACTTCAAATCTGTAATGTTTTGGAGGAGGGATCCCATTCACTTTAATTTTTATTTCCTATTTATTTCTTATTACATTTATAATCTGCCTCTTCCCTTCTTACAAGGAACCCCAGGCAGCTTACATAGTCCTCCTCCTTTCCATTTCATTTTCACAACACCCCTATGAGGCAGGTTAGGCTGAGAAGCAGTGATTGTCCCAAAGTCACCCAGTGAGCTTCATGGCTGAATGGGGACTAGAACCTGATCCAACGCTCTAATACGACACTACACTGGCTCTCTGCTTGACATCTAACTGAGGCCCAAGCGTAAAATTCTCAAATTTAACAACAAGAAAAATCAACGTGTGTGTGTGAAGTGTGGATATAGAGTAGTCTTCCCAAAACATCTGGTACCCTACAGATGTTTTGGACTACAACTGGCAGCATACCTGACCATTGGCTATGCTGGCTGAGACTGTTGGGAGTTGAAGTCCAAAACATCTGGAAGGCACCAGGCAAGGAAGGCTAGTGTAGAAAGTTAACTGTACACTAACACCTGGCATCGTTACTTTAGAAAACTGTATGGAATATGAAGTGGCACCACTCAGGGGCAAAAAGCATTTCCATGAAGTATAACTCCAAATACATAAGAGTGTTAAAGAATGTCTTAAAAATAAAAATGATTCATACTGTTTCATGTAACCAAATTTTCATATTAATAAGAAAGCATTCTTCTTTACTAGAAATCCCAAGAGAGATGCCACATTAAGAACAGGGCACAAGCTGTCCAGACAAGTAAGCAATGTAGTAAGAAGGCTAAAACTTGTACCTCCATATGTTTTCATGTTTGGGGCACTGAAGTTAGTTAAAATTACCAGGTTAGATCCAGAGTGTCCATTCGTTGAACTTGGGGCTCCTTCCTTTTATGGAAGGAACAAGGTCCATCAGAAGTTGCTACTGGAGACATGAGGGGTGCTGGTGAAGTGACTTCCCCCCTGCACCGTTCATCACTACCTCCCATGCTATTCCAGAAGGTCCCCTGATCTTCCAGAGCAGCGTTTTGGGAGACACAGGGGGATGCAAGGGAGGAGGAAATCGGTGAAGATCACTTTTCTCCTTCCTAAAGTGGGAAAACCCGTGGATGGCTATTCTGGATCCAACAGAAAACAGAAAAACAGTTTATACACAGTTTCCCTCATATATGAACTCAACCTGAACCTTTGTGAGTATATACGGAATGGCTGTATTCAAACAGATTGGGTATATGCCCTGAGTATACATCTCCTTTCCATCCCCATCTCCCCCTCCCCATCTCCCCCAGCACATGTACTTTAATGTCATGGTCTGATCAAACTGCAGTTTACCCACAAATGAGGATTAAACCCTGAATTCGGCCAGTATGTAAGGAAAACAGGCATTTCTTAGCATGTGGTCTTTTTGAGCATTTACTGCAGTTGATAAAATTATTAGCCATTATAAAATTAAAGCAGTTTGAAATTAAATTCTAAAATTGTATTAACCTATGAACTATGGGTTATGGTGAGTGTATGGGGTTTAAGAACAAGATCCATTGAATACCATGGATGCTATCAGTCATTTAACTTCACCCTCTGGATCAATTCATCTTTTCAAAGTTCTAAAATGTTACAACAATATTTACAAAGATGTATTTTAGCCTGCAAAATGTTTTAACCAACATAATAATTAATTACACAGGCCAGGATCCAAAAAGATTTATTCAGCCAATTCCATCACCCAGGGCTGCTTTGGATGAGTTTCTAGAGCAGCAGCCTTCTGGGTGACATGACAAAAGAATTTTGAAGCTGCAATCCTATACATGTCTACTCAGAAGTAAGTCCAATAGTATTCAATGGGGCTTAGTCCTATGTAGGTGAATATAGGATTGCAGCTGAGTGTGGCTGCAAAAGCACTTTGGAATTTGTCACGGGGGGCATTGCTACTAGGGGGGGAAAGGGTTAAAAAACCACTGGGTGAGCATAAGCAATCTCTTGATATTCCAGCTAGGTGCAGTAGAGAAATTCTCAACAGATTCAGATGAGTTCAGATTTCTATGAATCCCTCTCTTGGAGTCTGTATACTTGTGTTCTGGATTTTTTTTAAAACAAACTTTGGGGCAATTTGTACTCATGCAGACTTGCACAAATGTGCATTTGTAAACAGGAACAACATTCTTATACAGAAGTCTGATTCCATGAATGAGCAGATGACAGAACGAAACACATGTGGAACAGATTTCACAAAATCTGTCCATCCCTGATTCCAGCTGTGTTTTGCAATAGGAATATAGGGGTGCTGCTTTATATCAAGTTGGACCATTTGTCCATCTAGCTCAGTATTGCCTGGAATGACTGGCAGCGGCTCTCCGCAGTCTCCGGCAGGGCCTGGGAGCTTTTGTATGCAAAACACGTGCTTTACCCCGAGCGACGGTCTTTCCCCAAAGACCCTGATGTGGAAGACTTTGTTAGAATTGACCAACATCTGAAACCATCTGAAATGTTGACCTTCCAGATCCGTCACTCAGAGATGTTCCACAGCCAACGTTCTCCACAATGCATCCTTCTACCTCGACACCTGTTGGATTATCTACGGTGAAAAAAGATGTTTTGCAGCAACCACACTCCTTATCCAGAAGTGTTCCAAGTACTGGTTTTGAAAGGTAGATGATGCTCTCTGATGTCTTGCAGGAAACAGGGTCCTATCTGCCTGAGTCACGACACCGGTGTGATTTTGTTTTCTTTTAGAAAATGTGGGTCACCTTTGGAGCCAGATACTGATACCAGCAGCTGGAGATCTAGGTCACACTCGGAAGAGCTCTTGCAGTCCATAGGGACAACTTCATCTGTGGACTCCTTTATAATCGAAGGTATCCCAGGAATTCATCACGATGCAATCAGCACGCATGCATGTTCAGATTATTCACAATCAGTGTAAAATCATGTTGCTTCTAAAAAAAAAAGAAAAAAGCTTTATATGTTGTCATTATTATGTTCATTGTCTAGTAAATAAGGCCAACAATTTGGAGACCAGTGCTCTGAGGTGATTTGAGCTGTTTTCCAACCCTTAAAAGTTTGAATATCACTTTTAAAAGCTGTCCTTATTATAAGGTGACCATATGGACAGGAGGACAGGGCTCCTGCATCTTTAACAGTTGTTTTGAAAGGGGAATTTCAGCAGGTGTCATTTGTATCCATGCAGCACCTGGTGAAATTCCCTGTTCATCACCACAGTTAAAGCTGCAGGAGCTATACTAGAGTGACCAGATACAAAAGAGAGCAGGGCACCTGCAGCTTTAACTGTGGTGACGAAGAGAGAATTTCACCAGGTGCTGCATGCATACAAATGACACCTGCGGAAATTCCCTATTCAATACAACTGTTAAAGATGCAGGAGCCCTGTCCTCCTGTCCATATGGTCACCCTATCTTATTATAGTCATAGGATGTCTTGCAATGGTGCAAACAGGCCGGAAGGATCCAATGGTGTGCTTCCAGTGGTGTGATTGATATTGCACTAGCAGAAAGCAACACTTGCGCAAAGGCAATAGTGCTTGCTAATGTGACAGGTTTCCTGGAAAGCTCGTCATGCTAGCCAGCGCTAGTGACAGACAAGCGTTGATTTCCATTGGTAGCACTAGTAGTAGTGTACTATTGGATCCTTCCCAAAGCATTCAGCCTGCACTGTGACAGCTCTGTGTTACCCGGTTCCCAAAACAAAGGAGCCTCAGCTCCTGCCACAAATGGCAACAAACTGGCCCAGGTCATACCCTAGCAGAGAACAAGGTGAGGGGGAGTGATACTGAACAGTTCCCCTCCTATCTATGACAATAAAGGAGCTTCCCCAAGCTCAGTAACACTCTGCAGCAAGGATAGATGGGAGCTTATTAGCTGGGTCATTTTTGTTTTCAAGGAGCCTTTTAATCTCAGCTAGGGATGTCAGAGGAATTTGTCTGGGGGGCAAAGCTCTCTGAGCTTTCATCAGCTCACTAGCCCTGGACTTTGTCTCGCTTTCTCCTGAGCTGACCCAACTCGATCTGCGACAAGTCGGATCAGTTTGCAGATTTCCAGGTTTTCTAATTTGTGTAAAAAGGAATTTGTGCAAATCACGGCGGCAATTTGCACAAATTGTGGCTGCAATCTCTACAATTTGCTTTTTAATGCAATTTTTTAAAAAAATCCTGAAAAGTTCCCAGATTTCGGGAAGAAGCTGCCAGCTTGGCTTGTAAATGCCAGCTGAGTCAAGGAGCCTGTCTACACACGCAGGATAAAACACTTTGAAAACATTTTGAAAACTGTATATGGAGTGTGACCTGGGCCCCAACATTTCTCAAAACTGTTATAAACCGTTTTAAACTGTTTTAAAGCAGTAGTGTAGATAGGCTGAAGGGTGCCATGGAAATCCGGTGATCCCAAAAAGGGTCGGATTTCCCAGTGATGGACATCCCTAATCTCAATGTCTGCATTTAAAAAATGTGTATAGAAAAAAGAAGAGGTTCCTCTCTTCTCCTCTCCTCTCTTTTTGTCTAATGGCTTTCATACTTAAGATATACACAAGCACACATTGGCTCAATTCAGATGACATATTAGGCAACGGAGGGGTAAATAACGTACTGATCGTGCGTTAGGCAGGAGGAGCTCCACAATCCCAGCAGGCACTGTGAGTTCTGCCGGCTGCATAGAGCGGCTGGGGTTTTTTGGCTGCTCTAGGTAGCAGAACTCTATTCCGAAACGGAATAGTCCACGGAGGGGGGGGGGGCCTGAATTCGGATGACACTTTAAACAACGGGGCTTCGGGCTAAACAATGTGCAAGCCCGTTGTTTCGCTCCGTTGTTTAAAGTGCCTGATTAACGTACTGTCAGTTGTGTGTGCGTTGTGTGTTGCCCTCCAAATGACACAATAAGCAACACAACTGACGATTGTTCCCACCCACCCCTCCGTTGCCTAATGTGTCGTCTGAATTGAGCCATTCATAGCAATTGACAACCTTATCTGTGATTTCCTGGTTCACATGTTACCTGTGTCTATTCAAGCTCATACCTCTTGTCCACCAATATATTGCTTGGTTCTGTGGGTGAACGAGTCTTAGGTCTCAGTTTTACTATCTAATCGCTGCCTGAATTAAACTTGCATGTGTTCATGTTTGTGTGGCTGGTACATTACGAAAGTTTCCTATGCTTGCTGCAGATGACGTTGACGACTCCTTATGGAGCGACCTCAGCACAGACGCTTTGGAATTTGAGGCAGAGTCTTGGAGTCTTGTTGTGGACCCTTCATTCTGTAACAGACAAGAAAAGGATGTTATCAAACGACAAGATGTGATTTTCGGTTAGTATGCAAAAGCTCCTTCTAAGGTTTCATAAAGCTGGACAGAGATGACCATATAAAACATGCTGGGATTACCAGTGGAATGAAATGAGAATGCAGGCTACATCAGAAATCAGAGTCAAGATCTTATTTCTACTTTGAGCACTTTGCTATTGACTGCTCACTGAGAAAATGAGACCGGCAACATTCATGTAGTTTTCTACGGAGCTCATGGTCAGTGTCAAAGAATGTACATCTCATTTGTGATGATTGTTGTGAACTGCCCAGAGAGCTTCGGCTTTGGGGCGGTATAGAAATGAAAATAATAATACTAATAATAATAGTCACAATTATTCCATTAGTCACATCAGTCACTGGCATCACTTCAAAAAACTATACAGAAAACCCTCAGAAGCTGGGCCTACCAAAATACGTCCACACCAACATCCAGAAAGCAGTCATAATTAAAACATGCTCAATTGTCAGGAAATTCCTGAATCTGTAAAAGACAGCATGACTTGGCAAAGCCTGTCATGTCCACCTAGAAAAAACGCCATGAGTGAGAAAGAGATATCATCATCATCATCATCTGATAAATATATGGTCTAATGTGAATCTTTAATGGATTTTTCTCTAGCAAGTGTGAACTTGGGCAAAATGGTGGAACCAGCAACAAAATGTTGCAATGTGGAATGCTCTTGTTCAGGATTACAGCTAGCCATACCCTTTTCCAGGACACTCCATTACATTCCCCTTCCCCTGATGTCCCTATTTCCTCTTCCTTACAGCACACTCAGTCTTCATTGGGCTGTTTTTGACTTCACCCCTTTTTAAGGTTTCCCCTCCTCATGACTTTTTTATGCTTTTGCCAAACTTGGTATTCCTCCAGGCCTGCTAATACCTCTCCCTTGTTCTGGATAGTCTGTTTTGGCTACCTAAGGATTGGCACTTTGAGACAGAGTTCACTGTTAGTATATAGGATGTCTAGTTTCAGTTATTTTATTTTTTATTGTGCGCCTTCTCTTTGCTGCAGAGCTGATGCAAACGGAAGTGCATCACATCCATACCCTGTTCATTATGTCAAAAATATTCAGAAAAGGAATGAAGGAGGAACTACAGCTGGACCATAGCACAGTAGACAAAGTATTTCCCTGTTTAGATGAGCTGCAAGAACTTCACCAGCAGTTCTTCTGTAGAATGAAGGAGAGAAGGCAGGAATCAGGCCAGGAGGGAAATGACAGAAATTTTGTCATCAGCAGAATTGGAGACATCCTTGTGCAGCAGGTAAGGCACTGGGCGGAAGTAAGCTTCCGTCATAGCGTTTCTATGAAAGACAAAAGGTGCAGCCATCTTAGCAAGGTAAAAAAGGTACCTGGATGTCTTAAGGGAGGATTAATAAGTTGTTGATGTTCATTACCTGAAAGAAATTTGAAGCTGCATACAGTTGAAAGCTACCATTTAGTGGAAAATTATTCACATCACCATATCTTCCAGCTAAATCAGCACTAATCACTATGTGCTGAAATGGATTCTAAAATGCTTGTGTTTCCCAAATTAACAGTTCAATCCTTTACATGTCTACTCAGAAGTAAATCCCATTGAGCTCAATAGGGCTTACTTCCAGGTAAGTGGGCCTACAATTGCAGCCTAATCTACAAATTATTTGAATGAGAGTAGTTTTTCAATGGATACAATTTTTCAATGAGATCCGCTGTCCCCTTACAGCCCGCATGGAAAGAACCAAATCAACCTCGGAGAAGGGGGAAAGGGGGCATTCTAGTGGGCAAGGAGGGGAGGAGACCAGAGAGGCCAGGATATAAGCCGTCCTGAGCTTCTTCCAACCTCTTTCCCTCTCCTTCTGAAGCACCATTGCTAGATGGGCAAAAAAGCCCGTTTAGCAAAACACACAACGAACAAAGGATGAGAAGGTGAAGATTGTCTCTGTGGCTCCTCCTGGCTTGCTGGCTTCAGCCTGGTAGGGCATTGGATGAATGGGCAGTACAAGGGCCAAGTTTCAGGTATACTTTGAATTTGGCAGCCAAATAAAATAGCAGTTTGACCCCCAAATTCAGTGGCAAACTGCTTTGGAGCCTTAGAAAGTGCAAATTTAGCTTGAAAGCAGTGGTGGGGGTGGGGGTGCAGAAGAGAATAGGGGGGCTGCATGCAGCCCACATATTGCTCCTCTTTGCTCTAACGCTTCTTGTTCTGCCAACATAGCTCCGTAGGCACAATATCCTGAATTCTCATGTAGTGCCAATGAAACAAGATGTGATGTTCTCCTGGTGCACTTCCGAAATACCGGGTAGCCCAAAAGTAGGTATACAGTTGTTTAGAATGTTGATGGGTGGAGTCAGAATGATAGTCGAGAAGAGTATACTGTATACCTACTTTTGGGCCACTTGGTACATACTTGTCCATGGGAAATGGGACATTAATTTTGAACGTTTGATTCACTTAATCTTGTTTGATTGTTAAAGTGTGGTTCAGTCTTAGCCAAAAACATAATTTTTGGATCCCTTTTGCAAACATTTAAAATTAAAAACCAGGGACTGCATCTCATTGGTATTGTTCACATAAATACTCCCATTGCTAATTGTAGTCAAACAGAGATAGGATTTATTTGACTTCTACTGACATCAGAGATCAGTCAATAGGCTGCCTGAGGCCAGCATTGTAGTAACATACAGTGTGTCAACACATTCAGTATAAAAGCATTTGATATTCCATGAGTGCTATTTTTAATTGCTGCTTTTTATCAGTTTTCAGAAGAGAATGCAAACAAAATGAAGACCATATATGGGGAATTTTGTAGTCATCAGAAAGAAGCAGTCAGCCTTTTCAAAGAGCTACAACAAAATAAAAAGTTCCAGAACTTCATCAAAGTAAGTTGGTCATAGCAGATAAGTTACTGCTGTTGGAAAGATTGCCTGAATGCATCTTAAATAGAAATATACGTGCATAAGATCCAGTGTAACATAGTGGCTCAGAGACTGAGCTATGAATGAGGAAGTCCCTGGTTTGAATCTCACATCTCCCATGAACTCACTAGGTGGCCTTAGGCAAGCCACTCTCGCTTAGCCTCATTCCCCTCCACCATTTGCCATCTGGGGGATAATAATACTGACTTATGTTGTTCTAAGGTTTACAACTAGATAATGGATGTACTTTGAACACTTAAAGGTGCCATGCAAATCTTAAGTACTGTGATTGGTAGTAGTACTAGTGTTTTAATCATTAATTTTAATTTACACAATAGAGACTTCTTTTAAACAAATCATACTGAGTCAATTAAATTCTGTGGATCCAAAAATTCTTGACATCAAATGCTTGGGATATTGGCTTGAGTTCCATTCTAAAACTGGGCTCACGGCATTCAGTAAGGCTTTTATTTAGTTAGTTAGTTTATATCCCACCTTTCTGCCAAAAACGGCACTCAAGGTGGCTAACAGTAATAAAAAATCAGGTTAAAAACATAATAGAAAAACAGATGCATACAAGCACAATTAAGAAAACAATTAGTTTTGTATACTAGCTAGCTTATTGTCTACACCAGTCAAATACCGTGGCTAAGCACAGAGAATGATGAATTTCTATCAAATGGATTAAAGCAGAGAAAAATAGCAGAGAAAAAGCAGAGAGGTTAAATATAAACTGTGTATCGAATAGGTCTAAGAAGGACCGTATTAAACATGTCTCTCTGTGTTTAAAGCTGCGGAACAGTAATCTTTTGGCTCGTCGGCGAGGAATCCCAGAATGCATCCTGCTTGTCACTCAAAGAATCACAAAGTACCCTGTTCTAGTTGAAAGAATATTGCAGTATACCAAAGGTGGGCAGTATTTTGAAATTCACGAAAACTCCTCAAGGTTTATTCTATTGAATAAGATTAGAAACACCAAAGGTATCTAGTTTATTGCCTCATGTTGTAAATTGGAAAGTATCCTCCTAAAGTAAATAATGAATGCTAGTTTTTCAAATATTGATAGGTCCAGCAAGTTTTTCCATGAACAGTGGAGAAGGAGATCCATTCCATATGCTGTAGTAATAGTTTTGTAAAACAGGTTAAGGGGCTTGTTCAGCCCAAGGCATGGACACTTCTGCATGGGCCCAAATTTCATTTGGCTTTTAATGACCAATCTACAGTTGCAATTCATCAAGAATGGCACATTTTAAGTTCAAATTCCACCTGAGTAGTCATGTTAGTTTGTAGCAGGAAAAAGAGCTGTGGAGCCTTAAACCTCTTTAATTTTGTATACCGCTGTGGTATTTTTATGTTCAGCGGTATATAAATGTGTACGAATAAATAAATAAAGCTCTTGCTGTGTCAATAAAACCGTTAGTCCAACTGAGAAGCCTTAAGAAGTGTCATATGTCCTCCTCTACTGGCGAAGAGGCAGGCCTGCAGGTGGGGTGACGTCTACATCACTGGGGGCTATCTAGTATGCCTGCAGAGTGCCCAGACAATGTAGATGGCCCACCAGCCATGTTCAACTGGCAGTGGGGGCGGGGGGAAACAGGGCAATTGGGGTTAGCCATGGATGTGCAGGATCCAAAAATTCCTAGTTTCTCATTGGCCCGAAACTACACCAGCCCTAAGTTTCATATAGTTATTTCCTGCCCACTGGAGTAAATGGGAGGGGAAATGAAAAACTCTGTCCCCACACCTTTCCACCCTGACGGCTGTGAGCTGGTGGGGTTATGGAGGAGGCAGTTGCTTTGCCATGGAATTGCCCTCTCCCAAGGATAGGGTTGCTCTGGTATTGACTCAAGTGCCACAGCATTTCTTTGTCTTACGTAAAACTCAAAAGCCTTGTGAGACAATTGAAGGAATTGTTTGAGGGCCTGTTGACATCAGTATTGACAGCAGGGGGTTTGTGCTCCTGAATCACAAAGAGGATCCACAGATGAATTCAGGCCATTGAAATTGAATCTGGTCAAACAATGACTCAATACATTACAGCAAAAGTGAACACATCTTTTGAGTGGATATATTAATTGCTGTGCCAGAATATCCCAAAGAACCATTCGCATAACAGACAGATGCTACTGCAGGGAGATATGGCAACACAATCGTCTAGGGTGGGCAACCTTTTTTCCTGTACAGGGCTGCATTGCCTCATGGGTAATCAGTCGGGGGCTGCATGTTGGCAGTGGGCGGGGCTGGAACCAGCAATGGGTAGGACCAGAGTCAAGAGCGGGTGAGGCACTCTGTTTCTCTTTTTGCCGCCTCATTTTCTCTTTTGGACATCTCCTTCTCCCCCTGCTCAGCAGGCTGCCAAGCAAAGGGCAGATCATTCTTGGCAGAGGCCTGAATTGATAGCATGGAGGGCTTTTGAAATTAGGCTGAGTGGTGCTTGCAGCCATAGGACAGGAGTTTGCCGCCCCCTGGTTTAGGGTGTGCGTAGCTTGTTTAAATAATATTTAAAGTATCTTTCATACAGAGCTTGAATTACGAAGGCTGTGGGGCCACACCCACTTACTTTTGTCATGGCCCCCTTAGCTACTGTTTTTAGAAGTTTGTGAGGGTCAATAAGGACCCCATAATTTGATTAGGGAGGGTCAAATCTATCCATTTCCATTTCTCTCCATTTCTCATGTTTCCAATCTTAAGCTCAATTTGAGATTTTTATGCACATTTCTCCAACTGCATACAATTTTGTATACATTTTGTATGCATTTTTCCTTAATATACACATTTTTTGCTAGCAATTTGCCTAATATAATCCATTTGTAACATTAGTTTCCCTAGTATACACATTTTTGTATGCGTTGATTAATTGCAGAACTCCATTGCAAAATTTGGAGCTGTACAAATTTCGAAGGATAAGTGAGTTTCGCTTGTCATAGGGTTTGAAAGTGCAAAATTAGATAAAATGCAAAATGTGGAGAAGCTCTAAACAAAAGTGTGTCTGTGTAGTGAGGGGAAGATTGGGGAAAATGGAGAAGTATGCTATATCCTAAGAGCTCCCACCACTACCTGAAAACCTATTCAGCTAGGCTGTCATCACTGGCACATGTTTAGGCGGGCAGTAAGGGTTGGTCAGTCTTCTGTACAATACATTGATCAGAATTACATGATTCTGCTCCATTAGCTTTTCCCAGGATACCACTGTCTGTTGGTGTGGTACATGCATCCTTTCTTACATTGTAGCAGCTAAAGCTGTGGGGAAAGTATTGGGTTGCCTCTTACATCCTTGTTCCTTTAATTATCTCCATGACCCAGAAGAACAACAATATTCATTTCAGTAATATAAAGCAAGCATGTAGTGGATTGAAAAGTAATTGCTGTTTTGACTACAAATAATAATCCTGTGACACAGAATACAAAAAATAATCCTATTCCTTCCTCTCTTAAAACACAAACAAAAAGGCCTCAGAGCTATGGGTGTAATTAGTATTTTTAATCCTGTCATGTAAGGGCCATGAATCATGCCCAGAAATAATTTGAAAACAATGTTCATGCATGTTTAGACAGAAAGAGCTCCTACATGGCTAGCTGGAGCATGCTGGGAGTTGTAGGACTTTTTTTGGTCTAGACATGCATAAAATTGTGTCCTTAATTGTATGCATGTTTTTGTTTGCTTTCATACAGAAGGAACCAAAGAACATCGAGACTTATGTGAAGCCCTTGGCTTGATCAAGGATATGATTGCAGCAGTTGATTTGCAAGTCAATGAATATGAGAAAAAACAAAAATTGCTGGAGATTCTCAGCAGGATTGAAAACAAAACATATACCAAGTTGAAAAATGGGCATATTTTCAGGAAGCAGGATTTGATCAAGAAACAGAGGACACTTTTGCATGAAGGTTTAGTCTACTGGAAAACAGCTACGGGACGTTTCAAAGGTGCTTGCAATTTAATGATGACAAACCATCTATTGTTACTCCTTTGCGGCTTTTAAAGTACAGCATGATTACATTTTCAAATATAAGCATTTCTGAGATAATTGCATGGAAAATGTGTTGCATTTGGGTGATAGGAAAAGAGAAGGCAGCCCTCTTGGGCACGGAGGGACAAACTTCAGGCTTTTAGGATCTACTTTGTTTTTTATTGGAATCCCAAGATCTGCCAGCCAGAGCCTGGTTCAAAAGACAAACACACTTCAAATTAAAGAATTCTGAGTCCAGAAATTTGTGTACCAGAAATGAACAGATCTTAACAGGAACTCTGCTCCTAACCCTAACCCTAACCCTAACCCTACTGGTTACTCACATACTGGGACTTTCTCCTCCTCTCCTCCCCCTGCAGCCTCTGCACTCCAAATCTGTTTTGAAGTGTCTCCCAACCCTCTAGAGCAGATTTTGCGGGGGATTGCAGGGAGGAATCAGCCCTTCTCAGTTCTGCTGACTTAAGCAGTTCCCTTGATGGAAGCAGTTCCATCAGTGAGGAAGTACCTCTTTGGATTCTGCACAATCCATCCACACAAAACAACTGCTCCTAGTTTTTAGTTTCCTTGAGCAGTGAAAACCTTTGTATTTCTTTATTTATATAATTTCTATCCTGAATCTTCCTTAAACATAAATTTATGTCCCCAGGCTAACGAAATGGTAAGAAACAATAAAAGCACAATTTAAAGAAACAGAGAACAATCAATAGATGGGCAGATTGATGTGGGAGAATGCACAGAGAGGGGCTGTAATTCAGTAGTAGGGTGCGTGCTTTGCATGTAGAAGGTTCCAGGTTCGATCCTCAGCATCTCCAGGTAGGGCAGGAAAAACTCCTACCTAAAATCCTGGAGAGCCACTGCAGGTCAGTGTTGACAGTACTGGGTTAGATGGACCAATGGTCTGACTTGATTTAAAGCAGCTTCCTGAATTCCTCTGATCCTAGGTGGTCCAACAGGTATACAAATTGTTTCACTTTGAATCTAATACTAGAAAATCTATTCTAATTCAATGTGTGTGTGTATATATATTTCTGCCCTAAGATAAAATAGGAGATATTTTAAAAGAATTATTTGAACATCATCTTAGAGTTTATGACATCAATCATGATCATGATGCCCTGCAGGCATTTTTGTTTCTGGCAGAGCAGTTCTATGTTGGGGCTGGAGATTGGAGCGAAGTGGCAGATCATCCACCATTTCCAAAGCCCTGCCAATTCACTCCAGCCCAGGGTGTGGCCTTTTAGCAAGTCTTTTAGTAAGGCTAAAAGTCCACTAAAGCCACTCCCAGTGTTTGGGGGCTTTAGTTGTCTTTTTGCCTGGCAGATCTTTATTATTTGGAATTCCCTCTCTGTCAGCAAAGGGGCATCCCTGCCACATCCTAACCCCTTCCAGCCAGTGGATCCAGGGGTTATGATTGCACTGTGTGAATCTTTTTAAAAATTACACTTGTCTTTCATTTTATTGATTTGATATGGAGTTAGAAATTAATCTATCGTATTTCTTTCTTTTCCTCCTAAAAGATATCTTAGCTCTCCTTCTAAATGATGTGATGCTATTTTTACAAGAAAAAGATCAGAAATATATCTTTGCAGCTGTTGTAAGTATAAATGTCTAAAATGCTAATTGTACTTTTGTATTATCTTAATGATATATTGCAATTGTATACGTCCTGGCTTCTTTACTAGGTAATTCCATTTGATGGTGGGTTTTTTGGTATCAGGCATAATCCTCATTAATTTTTTTATCAGGATGAAAGTCATATTTATTGTAGTGAATATATTATTTGTTTTATTTATTTAAAATATTTATATACTGCTCTTCAGTTTAACAAATTCCTATGTTGTAGAATATTATAAACTCATGTGATTCTGTAGTTGACTTTTCACATATCTTTTTTATAGCATGTTATAATAATAGCATTGGGTAGGATCCTGCCAAAATTAAGCACTTTAAGCGGGAATTCTATACCCATTCACCCAGGGATAAGTCCAGTTGAAGTCAGTTGGACTTACCCTGAGTAAACATGTATAGGATTGTCATGTTTAAGTCCCATTTATTTCAATTAAGTATATAAATACCTTTCCTAGAAATCATTATGACTTAATCATGGCCATTATTTCTATTCCATAATAAAACAGTAGTTTAGCACATAAGAAACATTCAAGGATTTTGTTATATAACACAGGCAACAATAACAGGACGTGTGGCATGGGCTCCTGCGCAGCGGTAGCATTTTCGCCATCCCTCGGATGGCGGTGCTGAGTTCCCCATTGTTTTTTTTTACTTACTGTTGCTGGGCTCTCCTTAAAAAAAAAAGCCACGCCGGACGTCCCTCTTTCCTTTTGGGACATCGCGCTGGCGTTTGGATGTTGGGGGAAGATCGTGGGAGCCGGAAAGCCCGGGATCCTCCCCTCTCCCTTCCAGAAGTCTCATAGGTATAGATGAGCCCCTACTGGCCTGGTTCAGATGTAACAGTAAGACAGAATTGCCAGGAGTTCTGACTCATTGTTACTGACTCATTGTTACTGCACGTCGCCCATTCACCCCGTCTGCTCCTCCCACCAGTAAGAACGACCAAACTAACCAAAACTGAATGAAGAAACAGAAGTTTCCTGTTATGTCCAAACTCTGACTCTGGCTTGTTTTTTCCCTATAAACCAGGAACGGGAAACCCTGACTTCAGATTCTCTTTTGTTAGGGGAGCAATAAACCAATTTATTATTTCCCCATTAGTTTCTGTTTAGTTTAGCTACCCCCACTGGTGGGAAGATCCAAGCAGTATGATAGGACGATGTGCAAAAGCATGATTCTCACAACAGTAAGCCAAAACCCTCCGCAATATTGGCTTATTGTTACATCCAAACATGGTCATCATGTATTTCATAAGTAATTATTCCCCCCAAATTTTCATAATAAAGTCCTTTCACTCAGTGGACACTGTGATTTGTGATTTCTTCTATGTAGGACCAGAAGCCTGCTGTCATAGCCCTTCAGAAACTTATTGTCAGAGAAGTGGCCAATGAAGAGAGAGGGATGTTCCTGATTAGTGCCTCATCCACAGGGCCCGAGATGTATGAAATTCATACCACTTCCAAAGAGGAACGCAGTCACTGGATGAGGCAGGTTCAAGAAGCGGTGGAAAGGTACAGGCAGGATCATTCCTCGTTGCTTTTTAGCTGTATACTTCATTTTATTTTGGTGCAAGAATCATCTTTAGAAATGCTTGCTGGTTTGGATTTGAGTTTGGTTGGTAAACTATTTACTTTGCAGGCCTGATTTTTCTAGGAAGGTATGCACAGTTAGTAAGGGAGATATTGGCCCTTCAGTCTAACTGATTTGTGAGTCTTATGTGCCCTGGACATGAAGGTGGAGCAGTCATCCACTTAGCCCTTTCATGTCAGTATAACTGAGCAATTTGAATAGACATGTGTTCCCAATTTTAGGCTTAAAGTGGGATTTTGGGTGCAATGGGGCAACTCCTTCTTTTGGGTTTCTTATTGGGACCCTCCTTATGGAATAATCAGCCATGTCAGATTCTGCCCTGGTAACAGATCAGATCAGGGCGCATTCCACCCCCAGTACCTGCGGCCTAGGCAAAGTGTTCTTCCTTGTGCTTGGACTCTGCTGAAAGCATTGCCAAAGCATGTTTGTGAGGTAGCTGAGGAGCCTTCACATTTCCTCTTTGGGTTGGAGGTGTTCTTCTAAAAACTAAGATTATTTAAAATTCATCGCTAAGCATAAATCACCTTTTTTATGATCTCATTTCACAAACCTATTCTTATTTCTTCAGTAAAGCAAAACTTACAGTAGCCAAGCATAGGTATTCAAGGACCTAAAATGGCCTAGGTGCTGTCATAGGCAACACTATATGCTAGGTATGCATGGCAAAAGATCCAATCCCTTTCCTTCAAAAGGGGATGCCTTTCGGTCTTTTTATCATGAATATAAAACCCCAACGAATGCTTTTAAAATATACTGCTTTTTCAAATACTAAACTTGGAAGATGTGGACCTTGAAGAACTAGAAGAGCAGGCATTTGAATTTTGCCAACTTGTGCCTCTATATCAAAATTGCTTGTGCTCTACAGAAATCACTCCACCATCACCACTTCTCCAAAAAAACTGCAATGGTCTCTCAGATGTCTTCATTTCCTGATTTTTCCTTTGGATTGCATGCATGTCCCACACAAATCTGGAGTCTTTTTTCACCTAAATAATGCATAAAATACATTTCCCCTCTATCTAATTTCTCCTGCTACTGGTCCCTCTGACCTTGTTTAGACAGAGCAATAGTCATAGTAATATATGCATTTTGTAAAATCTGTTCCTTCTGCATTTCACAGATTGTGGGGTGCCTTTTGTTCTGTTGTCTGCTCATTGATGGAATTGGATTCCCCCCCTTTTTTTCCATTTTGCACCTCAATTTGCACAAATTTGCTTTTGCGAAATTCGCACTTGTAAAAATGTGCAAATCCCCCTACATGCAAATCCCCTCTCCAAATATGCATTTTCATTCTCTAGCATGAAATAGCCATTTTCAGTTGGTGATGTTTGTTGTACATATTTTTTGACTACTAAATTTGCGTAAAATTCCAGAACGCAAAATAATAATAAAAAAATGGTCTGCCGAATCCAAGTGACTCTGGAAAAGCCAATCCGCTAATGAATCCATGGTTTGGATTCATAGAAATCCAAATTCATTTGATTCCATTGCAGATTTCTCTGACATCCCTACTACCTGGTCACACAGCGATATTCCAAGTACCATTCTTAATAGTTTTTTTTAAGTAACTGGCAGACAGCAGTTTGCCTTTGTTGAACATTTCTTTAAAAATGGGGGGAAAAGATGGAGAAACTTGCCAGCCAGCTCTTCAGGTTGCATGTAGTCCACCCACCCAAAATCATTGCAATTTTTGCAGGAACCCCATGAAGGCTGCAGAAGTTCTCCTTTCACTTTCACAAGGGAACAAACATCCAAAAAAAGGTTGGGTCACTCACAACTAGGAATGTCAGAGAAATACACAATGGAATCAAATTAGTTCAGATTTCAATGAATCTGGCCCAAGGACCCTACCTTGGATTGGTTTTCCTGAATCACTTAGATTACCCAGACTCACGGACCATTTTTTTTTGCTTTCTGGAATGTTACACTAATTTTGTCATGGAAAAATATGTAAAATCAAAAAGCATCGACCATAAATGTACATTTCTCTCATAGGCTAAAGCATAAAAATGCACATTTTGGAGGGTGGGACATTGGAAAAAATCCAATTCTGTCAATGCGTGGAAGATGGAACGAAAGAGGATTTGCACAAATCCAAATGTGCACAAATTTGGGAAGTTGGAAGAAAATTTGTCAATGTGTGGCTGATGGAATGAAAGGCACCTGACAGTCCATGAAATGCAGACAGAACAGACTTTACTAAATCTGTACTTCCCTACGCACAGCTCTGTGATCTATATTTGAGAAGACATTTTCTGATGAGAAGGTCATTAACAGTGCTGTCCTAAACATATTTACTAGAGAGTAAACCATATTGAATACAAGTAAATGTGCATAGGATTACCCTGAAATTTACTTTGTTTCGTTCTGTATTGCACTGAAATTTTATTTTGTTTCGTTCTGTATTACACTGAAATTTTACTTTGCTTTGTTCTGTGCTCCACTGAAAAGTTTGAATGTAGTATCACAGATCCAAATCTTTTCGCTGGCAATATGACATTTCCGCCATATTATAATTTTTTTAAAAAGAAAGAAAAGTCATAACGTGCTTCTATAGAATAGTCTTTAAACATCTCAAACAAATATTAGTCATTGTGGTGTGGCAGAAGTTGACATTTTACATATTCTGTACCTAGGATTTTGTGTGCATATATTTTGCTGCCTTTAGGTATACATTTATATGAATACATAAATGGCTTGAGAGGGAACAAGATAGATTTTTGGCTTCATTTGCTTTGTTTACATTTCATCATGGAAGTTGTCCAGAGGAAGAAGGGAAAATGAGTGAATCTGATGACGACCGAAGAATAGCTGAAGCCAGAGCAGCCAAAATTCAAAAATGTCAAGGTATAGTATTTGCTCCAGCAGTCTTAAAACAATATTTACCAAGCCAAAGAGTTAGGAATATGAAAATTAAATGTAGTATTGCATGCTCCCAATACAAAGACATTCCAGGGGCAGGGCTGCCTGGCTTGGGCTTCCCTTTGAGGAGAGAGCACTGGAGATTTATGATTCTGATGTGCTGATTAGCAATATAGGAGGTGTGATTCTCCCAAGGGCTCCTGCAATTTCTATTAGGGCAACCTAGTAGAAAAAGTCAGGAACTTATGCCATGCCCTTGTTTGTCGTGATTCCAAGCCCTCCTGCCTAACGAGACAATAAAGATGTCTGCTGTGTAAACCGCAAAGCTTTATTCAACAAATAAACATCTCTTCACACCTGAAGAAGTGTGAATGCTCTAAGCTTAATTTGGCTAACAAAGCTAGAAATTTGCCTTCAACTAAAGCAGGACTGTTTCCTGCACTCTGACAGGCACTTTATATCAGGGAGGGTCTTTGGGGAGAAGCTTCTTGCGAATCACTACTCTAAGGGATCACCTCCCACCTCCTCTCAACTCCATTCTCTTGACCCTGTGGCAGGCTCTGGGATCTGTCAACTCCGATGTCCCCTCCCCCTCCGACAGAGGCTGAGTTCCTAGGAGTGGGAGGGGAATGGTCACTGAGCCTTCAGCATTCAGTCTGATAAGCTCCTGGGAAGATTCATCCTTGATTCCTGAAGAGTCTTGGAGAATATCCTCCCCCACTTCTTGTCTTGGCTGATATACTTCTTTGTCTTCAGATTCTGAGCAAGAGTCAGACCCCAAAATCCCTTCTCCCATACTAGGGAGAACAGCCTGATCCTGACACTATTTGTTCCCAGGAAAACCATTCAGGGGGAAAGGGTTAAACAGCCTTACCTGTAGTGCCACTCCTCTGATCAAGTTCAGCTTTATAGTTAAATAATGAATTTAAAAATCATCATTGCAGTCAGAGATTTCCTGCACCATTTTATTTTATTTTTATTCTTTAGCAATATTTACAGGCTGCCTGTAAGAGAGTTCTCGGGGTAGTTTCAAAGAAGGCCCTTAACCACCTCCTTCGCAGGAACCTTTCAAAACACCTGTAGCCATATGGAAACCATTTCCTCATGGTGGAATACCATGGGATTGCAAACTATGTGTGAATACCTCAACTGTATGGGATTACACCACAGAGAAATGCCTCCCACCTGGTTGGAAGTCAGCATGAGAAAGCCCTGATGTAGTCTATAATTGCTCTGTGCAAGAACTGTGTCTCTTCTTAGCACACTGTTAACTCTATGTAAATGTGAAATAACAATATTTTAATTATAGTTAAGTTTTCAGATGGAATATGTATTTAAAATGAGGTTTAGGTGGACATAAATGAACACATACCAAAATCAAATTGTGTATTTTCTTTTTCTTTCTTTTTTTTTGGGGGGGAAAAAAACAATATGAGGACAATAATGATTCCACTATTATAATAAAGTAATAATGACAATAGTCATGATTCTTGACAAAATGCATGATTTTGTATTACTACAGTAACCTTGAATAACCAGGACCAGCAAATCTGTAACTACTTGGAAGATAAGCTTAATATCTATGCAAAGCTTGGAGATATGAGTGGGTTTGAAGATGTTCATGTAGAACCGCACCTGCTCATAAAACCAGACTCTGGAGAAACACCACAAGTAGCCTCACTCCTGGCTGCTGCTCTCAAAGAAGGTAACGTTGTTACTCCATGCACACACCACTTTTTCTACAGGTATGTCCTCTCCTGTGTGCCTTATCACACTGCTTAACATTTTGGCTTGTCTCCTGTTCTTCCTCAGTGTCCCAGGGCTACTGCCCCCCCACAGTACATATGCTCATTCTCCAGCATTAGTGTAGTGGTAATGTGCAGATGTTCGTCATCACAGTCCTCATAGCCACACCCCCAAATAAAATCCAAAAATGTAGGCAGCTCTGTTGATCCATCTCTCTCTCTCTCCCCTTCCCCTATGTATTATACAAGTCTTTTCTAAGTCGTTTGTAAAGCTAACAGGTCTTAATTATGCATTCAAGACCAAGCCCCCCAGAGTACTTTGCATTTTAGCATGGATAGCTCTCTGTCTGTCTGTCTGTCTGTCTCTCTCTCTCTCTCACACACACACACACACACATATATAGAAATAGATATAGATATATAGATAAGCTCAGGGAGGAAAGAGACATTGGAAGGGCTTGGCAGATGATGCCATCATCCCTGCTAATCAAAAAGTCTTGGTGGTTCAAACCTGTGAGCCCTGTGGGCAGTGCTTTGGGACAGGTTAGTTATGCACAATTGGAAGCAAGCCTTCCCTATCCTTTTCTCCCACCCAAAAAAGCCCGGAATACAATATCTATTGTTGTGGGTTGCTGCATAAATGCATTCTGCCAGGGCTGTCTGTTCTGTTGCCGGATGGACATGGTTGGATACAACCCTAAGGGGCCATGATACAAAAATAACATAATTGAAAATGATTCAAATAGTCACTCATACCTTAGTTGTTTCACTTGGAGACAAAGAGTTAGTTCAATCCTAGCCAGATCATATTCAATAGAAGGAAAACTACTGAATCCACTGGCATTAGAAGTGCACCCTAAATTATTGACTGAACACATACACTTTCCTTCCCTCTGCAGCGGAAAACCTCCACGTGGCTGTTACGTTATCGCAGACGAATGAGACAAGCCTCTCAACAGAAGACAGTCCTGGAGAATTTAGCTTGACAAATCTTAGTGAAGCTGAAGCCTGTGAACCTTTCAGTGATTGTTAGTAAGAGTCATGTGTTCCTCAAGTTGAATAGTCCTACTTATCCCTTAGCTACATGCTCATATCGATGTGTGAAATGGGCAAGCATGGAGGGCAGTAAGCATCAATTCCTATGATTGCTACAACTGAGAATTGCTGCTAACTATTATAGTTTGTGTGTTACAACACCTGCCTGGGGATGATCATAATTGCTTGCATGGACAAAATATTTATTTTGTTAGCCAGCCTATAAGGCTCACGCACGTAATATAATAAAAATAGCTAACTTTGTTGTATTAATAACCAGGCATCACATTGCTGCTACTTTACATGGGGCATCAAAAGTCTCTATTTGCACTCATGGACTAAAGTGTTGCGCCCTATTAGAAGATAGGCGGGGCAAAGCTATAGTGCTGTGTCTTGCCTTTAACAATGCATATGACATCATTTTGACAGTGCAGCAACAATGGAACAATAATGGGGGTGGCGGGTGGGGAGGGAATTTTAGAGGTCCATAAAATGAGGTGCAGCAAGGCCCAAGGAAACCTCTGGTCGCAGTAGTACTGTGCCATGCAGGAGATTCCTGGACCTTTAGCACAACCATGTTGATGGTGGCAACTGCTGTCCCGATGCAGGTGATTGGGCAAAGTCACAGCTCTGTTGGAAGGGAGTTCCACAACCCTGAGTGTTTGTGCAGACATGCGTGTTTATACAATATAGATGTTGGTGTAAAGTGGCACAACAGCAAAGCAACAAGGAGGCTCTGGATCCACTGTGGATACAGTCAGTCTTAAGGTAAAATGTACAAGAACGATAGAAAGACTAACAGCAAAGTATTAAAATATATATTTTAAGCTTGCCCAGTTTACACCCACATCGGGGTGGAAGCTGAAACTTTTAGCTATTGGCTAAACACTTCGGCTTCTTTCATGTGTGTGTCTATGTTTATGTATGCGTATCTATAAGTATGGATTTTAAAAAATAGTACAAACAAACAGGTCAAAAGCTGAAAAGACAAATATCACAACTGGATGAGGGAAGTTTCAGGAAAAGGAGGTAGAGAAAGGATTTTGTAATGGGACAAAAAAGGAAAGAGGAGAACAGGAGTAAAGGAATAAAGGTAGGGAAGTGGAATGGAGAAGGGAAGCCAGGAGTAATTTATGTTGAGTCCAGAATACTTAACCAAGTTGTGCATTTAGCTCTGTAAATCTGACTCATATCCTTTCCCTGATGGTTTTAATCACTAGTTCCAGAAGTGAAGGTGGAGAATGAGCCTTGTGATTCAGACGTTCGTGATGCAAACTACTTAGCAGAAGCTGACATGCTAGACAAGGTACTGTACTTGATACACTTTCTCCTAGAGTTACGCACGCTCTGCATCTGTGCCGGAATGCGGCTGTGGACTTAGTGTGCGTGGTACCCGCTCCTTTCCCCACGGTTATCATCACCATCTGCCCCTATGGCCACCTTTGCCAGTCTCAACGTTTCTCTTTTTGTCAGTACTTTCCTCCGTACTTCCATCATCTCAACACTTTTTAAAAATAAATCCCAAGCCACATGTGTAAATTGCAAACATTTTCAGATTATAAAATTCACCAGAAGGTGGCAATCTAGTTCTACAAAAATAAGCTAACGAAGTTGTATGTTTGTAGGAAGGAAGCATGTGTTTCGCTGCTTCGCCACAAACTGAGGTGAGTTGGTTCCTCTGTAAAACCTATTAGTGTTACCTGCTTTAAGGTGGCTATATTTTGCAGTCTTGGAAAAAAATGAATTATTTTCTCTTCTTCTCTAGATTGTACAGACTATCCAGAATTTAACCCGCCTCTTATACAGCATACAGGTGATAATTGCTTTGTCTTCTTTATTGGTTTTTGTAACTGGGTGCCCAAGCCAGCTTACACATATTTTCAGGTTCCAATAAAACAATTAGACTTTGTGCAGTAACCTGTCTGTGTATAAAATAAAAACCTTCTCTGGATTTTGTGCTTTTCCTTGAAATTATAGGCTTGATCCTATCCTTGATGTTCAGGGATCAGAAAGCATACATGCATAGCTGTGCATTGGCCACCCCAGAGTAGCTGCAGAACATAGGGGAAAGAGCGGTCCATGCCTGGGTCACCCCTGGATGTCCTGTTGGGAAGAGCAGAGGGTATCCCATTGCCATGCTACTTTCCCCCTTGCCTCCAGTTTGGTGCTGATGTTACTGTTGGAAGTCGCATCTGGAAACATTGTAATACAATGAAAACAGCAGCATAGCATTTGCTGTGGCAAATATTGATGGTAAAATTTATGATCACATGCTTGAAGCAATCTAGGTGATTTTCAGATGGATTTGACTGTGGATTACAAGTTCAGGTACTTGGCAGAATTCAATTCTGCCCATCTGCTAGTGGAGCTGGCTGCCGATTCTGGCCTGCATGTTGTCAGACCCACCATTTCTGGTCTTCAAGCGGCCTCTACCGCTTGCAGAATGACAGTTTAGCAGTTCCAGAGGTAAGCCCGGAAATGAGCAGAAACGCTTGTTTCTGGAAGGGGGCAAGTTTATGGAGCTTCCAAGGTGATCTCCGTCGACCTGCCCCCTTCCAGAAATGAGCGTTTCCACTCATTTTGGCTTGCCTCTGGAAGCACTAAATTGTCATTCCGCAAGCGGTAGAGCCCTCTTGCAGACCGGAAGTGGCGGGGCTGGCCACGTGTGCAAGAGCAGCTTTCTGCCTGCTGTGTAGAAAGGTGATGGTCCCCCTTGAAGCACCTTGGGAGAGAGAGAGAGAAGAGGGCCCAAAATATTTTGTTTGATTTGTTCATTTAATGCATTTTACTCCACCTTTTGGGGCACATTGCCCTTACAAAAAGAAGAATTAAATGTATTATATGTAAACATATAAAACAACAAAACAGAATAAATACTATAAAATATAATTCCAAGTTAAAAACCAGCAGCAGTTGAAACTTCCAGCACAGCAAATGAATCAAATTAGACTCAATTAGAAATGTTTTTAAAGCCACCAATGGTGGGGCCATGTATACCTCAGTGAGGAGGGAGATCAAAAAACTATAGGGTCACCACTGAGAAAGCCCTGTTCCCGGTGCCCGTCAATCAAACAGCTCTTAACAATGGCCCTGAGAGCAGGACCTCTGATTCTCTTTTTGGAGTTTGGCTCCAAACTTCATCCTTCAGATCACCATGGTCCCAAACCTAAGGGACTCTGAGCACATATATCCAGAAGTGTGATGGAAGTGCTTCTGAGATGATTCGCTACAGTCTGTGGGATATCTTTTTTTAGGGTAAAGATGTATATTCAAACCGTTTCAGAATATGTGCCTCTTTTCCCTCTTAAATAAGTCTGCAAAGTGGTTGAGTCCACTGAGGAAGAAGATGTGAAGTTAGCTAGAGGGCTGCTGTAAAGCTAATACATAATATTACCTTGAAAATGGAAACAGTATGATGAATATATAACAGACCTAATATAATTATGAGCTTGCATGAGGAATAGGCTTTAAAAAGAAGCAGAAGCAGCTGTTAAGCCCTAATGGTGTAAATTTATCCAAAATGAACCTCGAAGCTGACGGAAACTGATACAGTGTTTTGTTCTGATGAAAAGGCAGCCTTGACCATCCAGGATACTCACATTGAGATCCACAAGCTCCTTCTCCAGGAACATGAAAGATCTAGCGGTGGGCACGGGCCTCGTAGCGCCCCCCTCCTTGAGCCAGAAAAGCACCGAAACTTGAAATCCAAGGAGGAGTTTGTGAACATTCACAAACTCCAGCACCAGTTTCAGCAAGAGCAGCAGCGGTGGCACCGTGAGTGTGAGCAGCGCCAGCAGGAGCATGAGAGCAGGGAGAGCCGGTTGCTGGAGAAGGAGAAGGAGTGTGTGAGCCAGGAGAAGCTGCTGTGCCAAAAACGGGGAGAGCTGGACATTCAGCTGCAGGACTACCAGCAGAACCTGGAGAGGCTCCGGGAGAGCCAAAGGATGGTGGAGAAGGAACGAGAAATGGTCAGGCTGCAGCAGAAGATCTTGCGCCACTGGAAGCACAGCCGCCAAAGCAGCCTGCCTTCAATGATCTCGCCAGGGAGCAACGAGGTATGGCTTGGTAGATTGTGGTAAATCATGGCTTGGTAGGTCTTGATAAATCATGGCTTGGTAGATCTTGGTAAATCATGGCTTGGTAGATCTTGGTAAATCTGGCACATTTCTTAACTGTGTTGTGTGCATTACCTCAGCAAGCTTCCCATAAACCCCTTGAGGAAGGCCAGTATGATTATCCATATATTACAGATGGGGAAGGTATTGAAATGGAGAGATAGTGGTGTGCCTAAGGCCCACCTTAGGCAGTTTATGGCCAAGGTGAGATTTGAACTGGGGGCTTTCCAGCTCACAGTGCTATTTGACTTACATTGGGGCCATTCAGACAACACACAAACTCACACTCAGTGGTTGAGTATGGGTTTTGTTGAACTGTGGGTTATTTATTGAACTGTGACTGAATGTCCACAGGGTGGCTTGTTACCCATGCAGTATGGCTTGTTAACCACCCTGAACAACCCAACAACAAACCATAGGTTCTCAAGGTGGCTTGTTTGATAATATAAGCCACAATGCATGGTTAACAAGCTATCCTGAAGACATTCTGACAACATGCTCACCCCTGGTTCAACGAACAACTGTGATTCAACAACAACTCACACTCAAGCACTGAGTGTGGGTTAGCATGTTCTTTGAAAAGCCCCATAGTTTAGGGAATAGCAAAAGGATGATGGAAGCTGGGGGAATGGGTGGTAATCTGTTGAGGTGACTGATTTAAGATAAGCCATTTTACAGCATTCCTGCTTCTATTGCAACTACTAGTAGTATCACTCTACTAGGCCTTAGCATTTACATGAGATGGATGAGATAGGGTGATTGGGAGTAGCAGGGGATTGACAATTAGTAGTGGGGTGGAGGATGAGTCAGGTGGCTGTTGGCAGTGGAGGAGCAGGTAAGGCAAGAGGAGGTGCTAAAGCTTTGGCCCAAATCACATGGTATGGGGAGGCATGTGGGTGGCTTCTGCTCTGGGTGTTTGTCTTGGGTCTTCTCTGTAATTTGTAGTTGAAAATGTTCATGATGATTAATGCCAATGAAGTGAAGGGGCAAGGACATACTAATATGACAAAATCACACTTTTCAACTACATGTTACCACAGAGATACAAGAGACATGTGAGTGGGTGATACCCACATATCTCCCTGTAATGGGTCATTTGGCCATCATGTTAGAAGTTCGAGGTTCAGTCCATGGTGTCTCCATTGAAGGGACTTTAGGGAACAGACTTTGGAAGAACTGCTCTCTGAGACACTATGGATTCACAACAGATAAGTTCCTTATATTTTATAGTTTTTTCTATTTTATAGACTATAGATTAAGAGGGGAGAGGAAGTAACAGAACACAAACCAGCATAGAGACTACAGTAAAACACAAAGAGGACAATCCATGACCTTTTATGGAGTGGAGGGACTGGGAGAGGGTATAAAGTGGAAACAAGGAAGTGGATAGCAGCTTTCCACTTACTGAAGGTGGGAGGCAGGCTAATCTCTAAATGAGGCTAGTGAGGAAGTTGAATTTGGCACAGCAATAATAATAATAATAATAATAATAATAATAATAATAATAATAATAATATATATATTTATTTATTACCCGTCTCTCCCAACAAATCGAGGTGGGGAACAGCATTAAACATAAAATACAAAACTGATTAAAAGCACATAAAACCAAATACATCATTAAAATACCAATAAAACACCAATAAAACACTTTAAAATTCATCTGGGTAGGCCTGCCGGAAGAGATCAGTCTTTATAGATCTTTTAAATTCCTGAAGACTGGTGAGTTGGCGAATCTCTCCCGGCAGGTCATTCCACAATCTGGGAGCGGCAGAAGAGAAGGTCTTCTGGGTAACGGTTGTCAGTCTAGTTCTTGTTGACTGTAGTAAATTCTTCCCAGAGGACCTGAGCGTGTGGGGCGGATTGTATGGGAGAAGGCGATCCCGTAGGTAACCTGGACCCAAACCATGTAGGGCTTTAAAGGTAATAACCAACACTTTGTACTTCGCCTGGAAACTGATTGGCAGCTAGTGAAGAGATTTTAAAACTGGTGTAATGTGGTCACCCCTAGATGTACCGGTGACCAACCTGGCTGCCATATTTTGAACTAGTTGAAGTTTCCGGACTAGGCACAGAGGTAGCCCTATATACAGCGCATTGCAGAAGTTGAGCCTCGAAGTTACCAGCACGTGCAGTACTGATTTTAGGACTTCCAACTCTAGGAAGGGGCGCAGCTGGTGTATCAGCCGAAGCTGATAGTAGGCACTCCTGGCCGTCGCATCTATCTGAGCTGTCATTTGGAGCGACGGATCCAGGAGGACCCCCAAGCTGTGAACACAGCCTTTCAGGGGGAGTGTAACCCCATCCAGAACTGGTTGACACACTTCCAACCCCAGGTTGTGGCTCTTGACAGTAAGCACCTCCGTCTTGTCTGGATTCAGCTTCAGTTTGTTTTTCCTCATCCAGCCCATTACCGCCTCCAAGCATTCATTCAGAGGAGACACACTATCCTTAGCTGACACTGTTGTCAAAGGCATAGAGAAATATATTTGGGTGTCATAAGCGTATTGATAGCACCCCGCCCCATGCCTCCGGATGATCTCTCCCAGCGGTTTCATGTAGATGTTAAACAGCATTGGGGATAGGATGGCACCTTGTGGTACACCACATAGCAACTCCTTCTTTGAAGAGTTCCAATGATGTAATAGAATCTTGTTCCTCTTTTAAATAACAAACAAAGCCCAGGAACAAATGGGAATTGTTCACTCCAGTGTTGGGCAGTGTGGGAGGAACACAACACACATTTTTCCAAAGGGGGAAAAAAAATAACATAAGAAAGTATTCCAAAATGGCAGGGCATTACTACAGGAGAGGAGGCAGCCTTGACCGAGTTCTTCACACACACACACACACACACACACACACACACACACACAGCTACATAAGTGCTCATGCAGCAGAACAGAAAATAATTAATGCTGGAAAATAAATAAAATAAAATGAATTAAACTTTTGTAGAAAAAAAATAAAGGTTGGATCATGTTGGGAGGCCAGTTGTGTGGGTCCTTCTCACCCATTAAACATGTTACTTGGAATTAAGCAAATCTTTTAAGAAGTGTGAATAACAGCCACTGGGGGTGGGAGATGGTTGATGAGAACTGGGACTGTAGTGTGTGGGATGGTGGGAGGTGGGATGGTTACCCTTTTCTTCCTGTGTCACAGTCCTGATGAATATCACCATGCACTTTCCCCAGCTGCTGTTTGGCACAGAATGGAAATTTTGTTGGGCCTGTGGCACGGGAGGAAAGAGTTAAACTTTCTCTCCCTACATGCTGTAGAGGGAAACCCACTCTTTCTCTTCAGTGAGCAGAGATTAGAGTGGGTTTCCCTCTTCAGCTCCACAGGTTTCCTGTTCAGAAGACAGAAAGTAATCAGAGGTAAGAGTGGGTTACTGTCTTTAGCGCTACAAAAAGGAAGCTTTTCTCTAGCACTGAAGATGGAAACCCTGCTTTTATCTCTGATTAGTGATCAGAGATAAGAGCGGGCTTTCCTTTTTCAGTGCTCTTGATTGTCTTCTTTGCAGTGACACCAAGTTATAGGAGTGCAGTTTATAATGACAGGAATTAATAACACTTTGAGCTGCTTAGATTTACTTCTTCTTCTTGTGTACAGATCATGGGACGTAATAAATCGGACAGTTTTTGTGGTGAGAATTCAGTCTTCATAAACGAAGCCATAGTACAAATGTCATTAAACCGCCTCAACAGATCGCATTCAGCTCTAGTATACCAGGACAGTGTGCATGGTGTAAATCTGCCAAATACAGATTTAGCAAGGACTACTGAAAATCAAGTCAACCTCAGCATGGACATTTCTTGCCAGCAAGTGCCCTCCACTGGTGATCTCTCCAAATCCACTGGACTCTGCCATCACACTTCCTCCTCCCGTACAAGCCACTCAGAGGCTTGTAACAATCGTAAGTGCAAATTTAATTAGATATGTCTAGTAGGCAATGTAGATAAGTAGTAAAGTCACGGATGGATGTCTGTGGTCTGGTGCAAATTTAAGAATCCTGAGAAATCCTACCTACTTATCTAAAGTACATTTGTAGCCCGTATGGCTGTTGAGATAAGCTGAAACGCAGGACTCCTTACACCCAAGGTGAGGCGAATGCCAAGGATCAGCAAGCTGAAGGGCTTGGAAAGGTGATGCTTGGCCTGCAGATCCAGAGGCAACAGAGGAGGGTGGTAGAAACAGTAGTGGGATGTGCGAGCAGGCTACTTTGAAGGTTTGGGGGCATGCCTCAACCAGTTCATTTGTAAAAGCGGTCCTCTGGCAAAAGCAGGTGCTGATCCAGGCTCTTGCAGTCTATGCTGCAAAGCTCTGGCTGCCAAGGGCTACCTTGTTCTCTTCTGTGCATTGGACAATGCAGCATCTGAACACTGCAGGTACATTCCCTCTGTGTGGACAGAGAGATTTCTCATGACAAAAATGGTTTGGAAGCCTTAGATCAGCCTTCCCCACTTGGTGCCCCCCAGATGTAATGGACTACAACTCCCATCAGCCTCAGCCAGCGTGGGCAATGATCAGGGATGATAGAGCTTGTAAACCAAAACATTTGGAGGAAACCAGGTTTGTTGCCCTAGATTATGGCCATGAAATCTGAGTAAAAATATTTTTCTGCAAGCACTTCTCTGAAGCAAAGAAAGGTGTGGGACATGGGATCAAATTCAACCACCCAGTTCCAAATGAATCTAGGCCAGCCTTCCTCAGCCTGATACCCTCCAGATATGTTGGACTACAACACAGTCTAACACCTCTGGAGGGACCAGGTTGGGGAAGGCTGATCTAGACAAATGGATTATTTCATTATGATTTTCATTCATTAACATCTCTTGGGGACTGCAGAATAAAATAGTAATAATAGGTCCTTAAAACATATGTAAGATTGAAATAGTATTTGGTGATTTCTTTTTTCTTGAACTCATCTAGTGCTTCTGAATGTTAATAATCTGGTTGAGACGGGGTGGGAATCATAATTACAAATTGAAATGGATTTCAGACTCTGCATACATTCTTTATTTCTAGTAAATTACGGTGCTTCTGTTATCAGAGCGAAATTGTAGCGAAATTGTTGTTGTTCCCCGCCTCGATCCAGCTGGAGAGGCGGGTAAGAAATAAATTGTTATTATATTATTATTATTATTATTATTATTATTATTATTATCCCCTTGAATAGACTGTAATCATTTACAGATTGAGAGACTGGCCTTTATGGGATCCCTGCTGGGATTTGGCCCAAATAGCAAAATCAATTCATAGAACATTCAGGCACAAAAAGAGACTCTCACGTAATTTCGGGGGGGGGGGAATAAAGTAATAATAATAATAATAATAATAATAATAATTCTTACCCACCTCTCCGTTTGGATCGAGACAGGGAACAACAGTAAATATAAAACACGATGAAATACATAAAACCGATTAAAAACATGGCAAGTAAAATTTTGAAGTTAGAATTAAGCTATTTAATGCCTTTCAAATTTTCCGAAGAGTTAAATATGTTATTTTGTGCATTCTTCCCAGCCTGCTACTTTCCACACAGGCCTCAATCCAGACAAACCTGTAAAAGATGCCTATATATAGGCGCGGGCTTTTTCCTTGCTTTCCCAACTGATATCCTCTTTCCCACACAATGTTGCAGTGGTATTTCAAATCCCCATCAAGCTTAAGGTGGGGCGCGTTGCGTTTGGGGATAAAAGGGGAAAGACCCTATATGCATTCAAAGAGTTTTGATGGATTGTTACCATGGAGTACTTAAATGAGAATTTAAAGGCGAGCATATTAGTTGTTGACTTCATAGCAAATTGTTGTTCTTGGTACAAAAGCTTTACCAAGAGTCCCCAGGGCAAGTTCCCACAAACTCAAAGCTGAACACTAGATATTACAAACTTTATAGTAAAGGTGTGTCACTTAACTTAAGAAGGTGAAGAAAATGATTGAAATAAAATTGCATTCATGCAGGGCTAATCATTGTCTTCTTTTGTGTGGATAAATTAACAGGCAGTTTAGATCATTATAAACAGGAAGGAAATGGAAGCTTACAACAGTGTCTCTTGAAAATAGAATAAATTCTGTTCAGTCATCATGTCAAGCTGAATGCTCAGTGCGGAAACCAGATATTTAGCGAAGATTTGTACTGAGAATGTATCTCATACACAGTTAAATAAGGTGGAAATTTGTACGTCTGAATTGCCAAATAAGCAACATTTCAACATATGCCATTAAATGTCATTTGACTGTCCCGATGTTTGTTGCCAGTGTTTGAATTGAAGACTTAAGGGGGACACTTGGTTGGGTAGACCTGGGGCAGAATCCAATGGGCATTTACACCTATGCTGATTCCTTTCCGATGCCCTCCATCAAGCATTGGGTCCTACCAATTTCATTGCGCAAGCAGGAACCACTGCTCATGCAAGGGTGATTTAGCGCTTCCTAAGGGAAGCCCTGAAATGAGTGGAAAGACTCATTACTGGAAGGAGGCAGGTGGGTGGAGCTTCCTCATGTGAGCACCGCTGGCCTGCCTCCTTCCAGAAATGAGCATTTCTGCTGGTTTTGGGTTGCCCTGGAAGTGCTAAATTGCCATTGCGCAAGTACTTGTGCAACGGAATTGGTGTGTCATTAGAGAATTGGTGGGAGCATAAGTGCCCATGGTTTTAGGAACAGTTTTCTACATGCATTGTGGAAATATTAATGTGTGATAGAGTTGATACAATATTACATAAAATGTATCATGGACTTATAACACCATGTTGCAATACTTTTTCTATCCTCCACTTGTCAACCATGCAGATTTCTGAAGCTGGGCAGCCAAAGTGTCCCAACTCATGATCCAGAGTGCGAGAGGCCTTGTAGCTATTGAAATAGTGTTGTTCTTATACAGTGGCCATGTTTGGATGGATTGACAAGCCAGAGTTCTGGAGGATCCTGGTTTATCATGTATGAGCAGTGTGTTCATGCCTGCTGCCTGCTGCCCAAACACTCCCACTTGGCTCCTCCTGCAAGTAGAAGCAACTAAACAAAGTATGGATCCTCCATCCGTGGTCTGTTGTTAGCTTATGACTCAGACTTGCTTGGAGAGTTACAAGCCACAGTTTTCAGTTTGGACATCACGATAAACAAACTATGAAGGAGGAGTCAAGCAGGAGCAATCAGGCTGTGTAATGCAGCATGTTGCTTGAGCCCATTTCCCCAGAACCCTGGCTTATCATGACATCTGAACCAGGCCTATAATTCACGCAAAATTCATACATTTTGCTTGGGAAACTTGAATAATCAAGGATAGGTTTGATGGGAGTTCTGTCTCCATTTAATATTGTTTCAAATGGGAGATCTATTCCCCTTTAGACTTCTTTTCAAAAATGCAGACTACTGAATCCATGCATACTGGTATGAACCCCAGTATTTGCTGTGATACATGCTGTTGTTGTTTTAAGATTGCCTAGCATCCTGTGCTATACTTCCTTGTATCTTCCACTGCTGTTGCTCGAATGCATGTGACCGAGGGGCTGCCAATATGGCGGCGGGTTGCTGCCGCAATAAGCAAAACCCGTGCTTTTGCTGCATTGGGGTAATAATAATAATTAATAATAATAATAATAATAATAATAATATATTTATTTATCACCCGCCTCTCCCAACGGATCGAGGCGGGTAGTGGTGGCTAATCCTAACGCAGCAAAAGTGCAGAGGTTCCAGTGGCTGGAAATGCCTCTGCCCTCTGCCTGGGCAGATGACGGCCAATCAGGGGTTGCCATCCATCTGGTCATGTCTCCGCATCAAGGATGAGAGCAGTTAGACATCTTAAGGGCCATGTTCACTTTGCTCCATCCTGAAAGGATGGGGCAAGTCCCCAACTTTTAAAAGCGGGGCTTCTCTGGAAAGTTCCACGATGGCTTCAAGGTGGATGCTGCATCATATAATTAATGAAGTGCCACTGCTGAGCCACGTCGGGGCTTCCAAAACATTTAGGCAGCCCCCCCAATTCATACACAGGTCGGTTGCCATCACATCTAGTTTTGCCCTCTGTTTGTTCTTAAAGTTAAGTCTAAAGTATGACCTCTTAGCAATCTGGGGTGATTAACACTCAAATGAACCTGGTCCCCCAGTTTGGATGAAAGAGAGCTTTATTTTGTGAACTGCCCAGAAAGCTTCAACTATTGGTTGGTATACAAATATAATACATACATTTGGTTTTATAAATCATATTTTAAAATTTCATCAACATTTTTCAATATTCTCTCATATGGCAGCCTGATCCTATAAAGCTGTGAAGATTTTTTTTTCTGGTTCCTTGTATTGTTATGGTGACTAATGACAAATTTGTTCAAAGCCATATTTGTTTTTCAAAAATGGAACAGTACTCAAATTTCCAGGTAAAATATGCTTTCTATGGGGCTGCTGTATTACTGCACATACAGAAAATGAGCAGAATGGGCATATCTCTGAATTATTTATTGGTGATGGTAAATTTGAGCCATGTCCCTGACCGCAGAATACAAAGTTTCATGTTCAGCTACAATGAACCTTCACTTGCTGCATTTTTAGTGGAAGTGAATCATGGGGAAACTATCTCTTGGGGAATAATATCCCCATTTGTTTAAGACAGATGGCAAAACGAATTAAGTCATATGTCAGTGCAATACCAAAGTGAAAAACATGCATGTTATAGTCACATGCACTGAAAATGTTTCAGCCAACAAATCTATTTGTAGAGGGTGCATTCTACTTTTGATGCTAATCCATTCTTCCATGAAGAGCCCTCATTGAAAATCCTTTGTCTAGTCATTCAGGTTAGCCAGTATGAACCAGTATTATGCAGCTTTATCGTTCTGGTACTTAACAACATGTTAGCTGCTTAGAACTGGCTAATGTAAACAGAGGATTTCCTATGCAATTTTAACCTTTCTAGTTTTTAAAGGTTTTTTAAAAAAGAAATACACATAGGAAATAAATTTAAACTAGTATCTTGTGGCTAAATGACCATCTCTTGTTTCTGAAATGCTTCTAGCATCTTAATCATAGCAGCCCATTAGGTGTTTGACGTGGTATGGACTATTAACTTTTAAAAACACACATACAACAAGTCAAAGCTGGTTCAAACGTATTTACAAGAGCAGTTCCAATGATGTCATTATTTCAGAGGGAATTGTTAATTATCCTTTAGTTAGAAGAGACAAAGGTAATCCTACCTTGTTGTGTAAATATCAGATTATATAGAAGAGCTACGTGGGCACATACTGAACTTACTCTTTCTTTCTCCAGTTTCCTTATGGTGCACATTCTAGTCTATGTATTAAAAACATTAACCCAGAAAAATAAAGATTTCATGAACCAAGCCCACCACTTCCTGTCACAGTTCTAGATTCTGTGAAATTTTGGCTTAATTGATTGGCATGATATGATATGAAGGTGTTACCATTCCCATGCAAAACAAATAATCAGGTTTATGATATGCAATAACAAGGTTATAAGCAAGGCAAGGGATTTTATCCTCTGATAATTTCTGAACTCTCCTTGGATACAACCCTAGGAATTACTGCCCTGGGGCAGATAGTTTCCACTATGGTGGAGACCATTGCTCCACCCATTTCGATCTTCTAGAGATGCTTATAAAAGACGGAATGAAAATGGACTTGTTATTAGGCTCATATGATTGATAACACAGGTTAATCCCTAGCCAGAATATTTTATAATGAATAGTGTATGTTGAGGGTGGGGGAGGTGACTTCTCTGTTACTGTAACTCTCCTCAACAACTCATTTCCCACTTTTCCCGCTTGCTGTTTACTTCTCCACATCCACTGATGCCTTTCAATCTGTAATGCAATGTACCCACCTACCCGAGACTCATGTGTGTGAAGAAATAAAAAGATAGCTATTTTCCACCTATATGCTTCCACTGTGTCCTAGGTCGTTATCACACAGGTGGTTTTAATCACACCCACCTCGCCTTTGCTCCACTTCTTCAGCTCTGGGTTCACATGAAGTTGTCTCCCTCCTGCTGCTCTCTCACCCTGAGTGCTCTGTTTTTAGTTTCTGTTTCGATTTAACCCTCAACGGGCAAAATCCAAAACAGGCAAGTTCCAACAGGCCAAGCTGCGGTATGGCAGCTATACCGACCACGTGTGATTCAAAACGCTAGACTCGAATACAAAACAGAGCCGCAGAAGCAACCTGGGGGGAAAATAGTAGGTATGATAAAGCCCTTAGAGAAGCAGCCATATGGTTTTGCAGCTGTGGGATTGAGCAGAAGCAGATTGCTCTCTAGTCTCCAATTTCAGAGTTTGGCCAAGGGGTTTGGAGCCAGTGATGCAGTTAGATAATTTCTAGACTCTGGAATTAAAAGTCTTGTGGGGGACACTCTTTAGATGGCAATGTGTATTACTTAATTTACTTTCAAATGTGGTAAGTCAGCCTGGCTGCATTTGGGCCCCCTCTCTACTCAGTGGGGCCTTGGACTTATTTATTACATTTATATCCCACCTTTTTTCCTCCAAGGAACTCAAGGCAGCATACATAATCCTCCTCCCCTCCATTTTATCCTCACAACAACAACAACCCTGTGAGGTAGGTTGGGCTGAGAGTCTGTGACTGGCCCAAAGTCACCCAGTGAGCTTCTATGGCCAAGTGGGGACTAAAATCCAGATCTCCCTACTCTCAATCCAACCACTACATCACACTGGCTCTCAAAGTCCTACCCCTACGGTACCACTGTCCGGAGCTCTATAAGCAGAAGTGTGCATTTTTTATCACTCCCATCTGTGCTATGAGAGAATTTAGAAGATGCATATAGAGAAGAGTAAGTTATATACCCCTCCTCCCTTGATTGCTAATTTGCTATCTACATATGCACACATACACATGCACATATTCAAGCATGCACACACACATACAAGCACAAACACATAAATATATACACAAGCCTGGGGATCCCTTGGAGGATTTCTCTTGCTAGCTCTAGTAAGAGACTCCCTTTCCTTATCTCTGATGTCTGATGAGAGACAAGGGAAACTCCAGGCAATGAGTCAGAGGCAGGGGGTGGGGAGGTGTCTGGTAGACCACCAGAATGGTTTGGTGGGCTGCACATTTTTGCAATGGCTTAGTCTGAAGGCACATGATGCACAGCCTTGCAGGAACTAAGCAGATCTGCATGTGGTCAGTGTCTGGATGGAAGACAGCCTGGGTATGCTGGGTATGGGAGCGTTTTTCTCAAGTATTACACATTTAATGGGTGCAGGCCCTACTTCCTTTTAATACTTTATCAAAGTTTTATGCACATTTCATAATGCATTTTAGAACCTGGAACAGATATACAAGGAATAAATAATTCATCCTAATGGCTGGGGAAACCCATTGCAGACTATGAAATTTTAGAAAATAGCAAGTAGGCACTACAATAAAAATCATGATACTTACTAACAAAATGTACTCTGCTCATTTTTTAAAATAAGTATAGCTCAGTTTTAATTATTTATGATAGTATTTTTGGATAGACCCCATTGTCTTCAGTGTAAAAACAATAAAGAATTTGGGTGTGATCCAACCCCAGTCAAAGTCCATGACAAAACCTCCTTTTGACTTTAGTGCATTTCAGTGTTTTGATTGCTAAAAGCTCTTTTTGGGGGTGGGGGGGATGGTAGCCACGCTAAGCTCAATGGATCCACTCTGGAGTGGTTTGAGGATCACAGTCCTGAGTTTTGTTCTTAGGACACTTTGTGAAGACGCTTTGTCAGAATGCTCTGTTAGTATCGCTTCAGAAGAACATGTGCTGTCACTGATGTCTGCTGCTTAAAGAAGGGAGTGGGGATATATAAACATCTCTACAGTGGTGTAGTGGTAAATATTGAAGTGCAGGCACTCATCTTGACAGTCCCCTTAGCCACGCCCCCAAAGAGGGCCTAAAAACTGTAGGCAGCTGTGTTGATCCATATCAGCAAACCCGTTCTAACATTTTTCATCTTCCGCAAAGGTGTAGTTCTTTTATAAAGGAAACAGTAGAATAAAACTTTTAAGAGAGACAGCCAAACACATCCTTAATGCATTTGCAGAGGATCCAAAAGCAATTTAAAAAATGATCTGATTTGTGCAAAGTGCCCTATTAATTTCTAAGGCGGCTAATTCAGATGCCAGTAATGATAGTGTGCTAGTAATAATGGTTTAAATAGCACCAATTTCTTTGAAGAGGCAAGATAATGACAAAATTAAAGATCATTATTGAACTCCTCACCAAAACACGTGGACTAGGAATTGACAGGATGTAAGGTGCTCTTTGCTAATATCTGCTGTGCATAGATCAGGCAGCTGCTTATGCTCGACAAAAGCTGGTAAATGCTTGCCGTAGGTGGCAATATTGAGGGACCAATGGGGTGCAGCACATTTGCATATTTGATTCCATTACTTCTCATCTTTAAGAACACCAGGAGTGGAAACCTACACTTATGCTGCGATCTTGAATATACTTACTAGGAAGCAAATCCTACTGAATTCAGTAGGACTTACTTCTGAGCAAACGTGGATAGGATTGCACTTTTAATGTTACACTTGTTCCTGCAGTATTCCCCCCACCCCATTTGTGACACTGTAATCTGCCTCTGGTGGGGACAATCAGCGGTTGTGAGCCTCCAAATCACCATGCACTGTGATTTGTTTTCCCTACCCCATGTGTGCCACTCGCATAGCCGCCACCATGTCTTCTGAACCTGGCACAGTTTGCGACGGGGGTGGATCCAAATGCGCCATCCTCGCTGTGTATCATGCTGGGTTCGGATGACAAGGCAACCCATGATGCAGCATGGGTTATTAAACAAATAGTCGGTGAAACAAACTACAGTGCATGGTTTCCCCCACTGATCACGTGAACCCGGCCAGTGTGAGCTGCTTCAGTGGCTGGAAAGTTAAGCAGAGTCTTCCTGGTTATACTTTAATTCATAGGCTCAGAAAAGCTACTGCAGTGGATAAAGTCATCCGCAGGGTATCCCATGGCATGAAAAGGGATTTTTTTTTTCCTCCTGGTGATAAATGTCTAAAGATGCATTTAAAAGTTCTATAGGTTCTCCTTTTTGATTATTCCTTATTGGAGCCCAGCTGTGTTTAATGAGCTGGAAAAGACGCAAGCCAGTAAAACATGTGTTCATTGTTAGAAGAATGCTGATTGGACCGTGTGCATGTGTGCCATTACACAGCCAAAACTTCAAAGCTTAATAGAAAGGCAGCATAATGGAGAGCTCAGACTTAATGAATTTGAGGAAGCGAGCTGGCAGGCAATATCCCATATTAAGGGGAGGTCAAAGGTGAGCAGCATCGCTGCAAAGCTGCTTTTCAGGGAATACCTGTCTTTAAATTGCTGTTAGTGGGTAGATGAAACACACATTTTCTTAAAACCTATTTCCAAATTCCCTGTAGAGTCATTTATAAACTGTACAATGAGGAAAGGTTGGCTCAAGCCTGTATTTTTGGGACTTAAAAAGCTCCAGCACATTTCTTTTAACAATTGCGGTGGGATTTAACTGTAGGTTGCTCCCTCCTCCCACAATCCCGCAAATCATAATCCACACCAAGCATTGTATGTACAACTAGGAGCTTCAGACATTACTGACTTTCACAATCCGAGGTCCCCTCTACAAGGATTCGCTTTTGCACCCGGTTAGGCGATTATGCGCATAATCGCTGAAGCGCATTTACGCCTAATACCTCTGCATGAGAGGCGGCGAGAGGCGGCAAAGCGCATTAACGGATGACCAAAATGCGCTTTACAAGTAGTTAATGCGCATAAGCGCTTGTTCACACAGTCAAAATGTGCTTTAACAGCCGGAGCAAAATAAAATTCACTGTTTAACGCGTATTCGATAATGCGCATAATCGGAGAGATAACGCGCCTCTACGCCCGATTTGCGCTCCGTTCTTGTAGAGGTAATTTTTTTAAAGCGCCTTGAAAGAGCTTTAAACCTTTCTTGTAGAGGCAGCCCGAGTAGTTTATGGAATTTTTTTCACACATCCTACTAAAAGAAATGGGAACATTTTCACCCTGATTGCTGTCCAATTTCAAATATCCTCTTAACTTCCAAGCCACTTCACAAACCCATGACCATCCATTTTGAAAACGCCCACTTTCCCCATATGTTTTTCTTTAGGGAGTGTGTTCTGCTTCCCAGCACAAGAGCAGACATCTCCTGTCTGTCCCATCCAAAAAAGGCTCTTTCAGCAGCAGAAAGGTTTGTGCTTGATCTTGTGTAAGGTTTAGATGCTTATAGGCTCTTCCATAAGTTATGCTGAATGCATCCATATAGGAGCCAGTGGGTGCGATGTTCTCCCCAGTGTTCACATGTTCACTGTTCTTACATAATGTGTAGTTTGGTCCTTAGCTAAGTAATAAAAGTTAACATGATGCAGTATGGCCAACACAGGGAGAAAAACACCAGGTCACTTACAAACCTGGAACCTGGGGGCAGAGGGGAGGAAGCATGACAGAGTTTCTAAAGAATGCAATTGGGCATGACAGGAGTTGATTATCATCTATTTCTAATATGAAATTGAGCCAGTGACTGGGTTCACACCACATGCTATCCCACACTCAGTGGTTGAGTGTGGGCTGGTTGTTGAACCGTGGGTTGTTTGTTGAACTGTGGGCTAGCGCGTTGTCTGAACCCAGGATGTTTTACACAGGGTAGCTTGTTAACCATTCAGTGTGACTTAAGTCCTACTTAGAGTAGACCCATTGGCATGAATAGGGTTTCACTTAGTCATGACAAAGTTAAGTTCCATTCATTTCGATGAATCTACTCTAAGTAGGACTTATGAGCTCCCATGACCTTCTGCATAGACAGATGAATCTGTCAGTTTCATTTTCTCCCATATTCGTTTTTTTCCAAAAAGAAATCTCAAATTCTTTCTATCCCATTTAGGAAGAAAATTTCAAAATTAGTACATTAAAAAAAAAACAAATTTAAGCAAATGAAATTGCCCAGTCGGTACTTGAAATAAAGAACAATGTAAACGTTTCCAATCTCATGTAATTCTTCCTGTCGACTGTTGGGTGTGCTGTTGGGTTAGCAGGAACTCCATCAGTCTCTAGATTCTTTTATTCTAATGTTTGTTATAGTCAATAGCTACTCTACTCGGGAGGAAGAAATAAAGGTAAAATCTAAAAGTAAATTGGGATTACCCTACAATTTTGAGATGGAATTAGGCAAGCAGAGAAATTTACAGCACTGTGTCCTTGTCCCATACACCCACACGTACACCATCATATTCCTAAGTTTTATTACATTTACATCTTATCCTTGCTTTGAAGTGCTTTGGAGAGTGTACATGTTCTCTCAGCTCATGGGCAGCAACCATATGTGAAGCAACGTACTTTCTAAATGTTGTGCTCAGCACCCTACGATCCACCTCTCAGACAGCAGGCAACTGATGCCAGTGCAGTATTTGAGAAGTGTCCCAGCATCCTGTGCAATATCATAACAGCTGCTTGGATGCACCTTTCAGATTGTTCCAAGATGTTTTCCTGCCTGAGACAAAGCCCAAATGCCCTCCCCCCCAATCAGAACCAACACTTTGAAAAGTCTTGCTGGCTGCACATTCAGACATCAGTTCCTGCCTTCATCTATCCCCCATTTTTCTTTTCTAAAGCTTCAATCCTATGCACACTTGCCTTTGGACTTAGTGGGACTTACTTCTGAGTAGACATACATAGGATTGCTCTGTCTGTCCTCCCTGTTCATCTCTTTCTCTCTCATTGATGCCTACGTTGCCTTAACCCAACCATACCTACTTGGAGAAGAGGAGGAAACCCTTAAGAGATGAGGCTGGGATGGATGGATGGAAGGAAGGAAGGAAGGAAGGAAGGGAGAAGAGAAAGATCAGAAGCAAGAAGGAAGATGAGAATGGGGGGAAGGAACAAAAGAGGAATGGAGGAGAGGGGGAAGGAAAAGGAGGGAAGAGGGGAAAAGAAAAGAAAAGAAAGGATGGGAACCAGGAGCAAGAAACAGAAGGAAAATTAACAGGTAAACCAGGAGAAAGCAATGGAAAGAGAAAGAGCTGAGGATCATCCCTGTTGAAAAAGTGGACAGAGCAAGAATGGGAAGGGAAGGCACTCAAAGTAAAGGCTTTCTACTGTACTGACACATAATGTGCGTAGAGACAGCATGGCAATGGGGAGGGAACTGCCTGCCACACCATCTTGCACAGCCCACCTGGGGGTGCAGCCAGAAGCCGGATTGCCAGCTTGGAGAGGACAGGCCAACACTGGGGAAGGGCATAGGCGTAATTCCCGTCATGCACCACCTGAGCAAAGTGGCTCACTCTGCCTAGTGGTCGGGCCAGCTCTGGTATTACCGGCATTAGTGGCTGTGTGATCCAAGAGGCACAACTCAGGGTCTCCTTGCAATGCCCGGGGGCACATTTCTCACCAGGTGTCCTACACCTACTTGGAGGGGACAAAAAACATGTCTTGGACTAGCAGTGTCTGTGTAGCTTGTGCATGTTGCAACTATGACCTTGCATTACTTTATGTATGACACTCTTATCCCTCCTTTTCTCCAGGGAACTCAGGGGGTCGGGGACCCGTGGTCCTCTCCCTCTCCCTGCACCATTTTATCCTCATCACCACCTATGTCAGGCTGAGAGATACTGACTGGCTCAAGATCACCCAGGAGTTTCAAGGCTGCGTGGGGATTTCAACAAGGTCCTCCCCAGTCCTCGTACCGCTGCACCGCACAGACTCTCTGGCCATTTGCATTGCCAATGAATCTTAAAACTATTAAAGAAAAACATGAAGGCATCTTACTCTTTGAATTGCTTCCTTCCTGGTCAAAAATGCCACCATGTCTGATGCTCAAAAAGCCTAAACCCAGGTATTTGGATCTTAAAATTAATAAAGATAACCTACAGAGAAGATTCTGGCACTTCTCTTTACAAAAATACACAGTTTTAGAACCAGCAGAATCTAGCAGAACTTGGACCAAAACAATGGCATGAGGGGTTCTTTTGGGTACCTTCATAGCTCATACTAAGACCTCCATCACACCTAATTCTCTCTCTCATCCCCCCACCCCCAGTTTGCCTCTGCATTTTTTATCCCTGAGGCAGAAGCCCCTTTGCTCCTACACTCGTTAGTGCTTCCACTCCACTCCACTCCACCCCTCCCCTTCTCTTTCTCCTTCCAGTCAGGTCCTGGCAGATGAGTACTTCAACTAGACCACCTTTCTGCCGGGCAATAATGGAACAACCTTTTAGTCTGACTCTTTGGGGGCATCTAGGGAGTACAATCCTGTCTCTGCAGAGATTCAGACATTGTGTGGTTTTTAAAAATGCTTTCGAGCCTGGGATGCCAGGTTTGGGTTTTATATTGAGGCTTGGAGCCGGCTCCTGGGAGACATTGCTTTTCCCTGCCAGGACCCAGTTCCTTTAAAACTACACGGAGGCTTTGGGCATATTAAATGCGTTTAGGGAAAATAATCCAGATGTTTATCATTCTAGGAAAGGCTGGGGAAGAGGCAGGGTATCAGCAAGACAGGCATCGCGTCCTGTGAGTACCGTGCTGCAAATCCGCACACCAGGAATGGCGAGAGCACACGAAATTGCTGGTGTGATGGATCTCTAAGATACGGAATAGCAACAACTGTTTCCAGCTTCATATAGCTGTTCCTGCCAGGCTGTTGGGTGCGCTGTTGAGCTAGATCAGATGTGACAAGCTCTCTCTATTGTAACAAAACAATCACTAGTTATTATACAGTAAGGAAAAAATTAAAATCAAATCTAAGAGTAACTTTGTGAACTATTAAAAGAAAAAAAACATAACCAGTTTTGTAACTAGTTATATGAGCAGAGGCATTAACAGTTCCTGTGAAGGTAAGCTAGTCTTTTGTAACCTTATCCCTGTTGCAACAAGGTTTAACAAATGAAAAAATCAATTGTTCATTCATAATAGAGGGTGGAAAAAGTGCCATGCAATCCTACACAGGTCTACTCAAAAACAAATCCCATTAATTTCAGTGAGATTTTACTCCATAGTAAGTAAACTGAGCATTGCCGCCTTAAGCTAGCAAGTATATGAACTTTCCCTCTCTTTTTGGACACTATCTCAACAATTTCACTCAGGGTTTAAAATTGTGCTTCAAATGAACACCGAACTCACGGGGATAGCTGGGTTTGCCCACATGGAGGTTGAGACAGGTTGCACCTTGACTCTGACCCAAATAGGGATTATCCTAATTTGATTTCACAACTTCATTGCCTCTGTGAAACTAAAGAATGGATGGATCTGAGAATTTTGGTTTCTCTCAGTTTATGATTTTTCTTTAGTCCATCCAGTTTCCACATCAGTTTGAGAATTATTATTTTTAAAAAACAGTTGGCATAAAAGATAATTGTGTGCGTTATACCTAGTCATTCATTTTGTGTGCAATCTCGATTAATATACACGTATTTGCAAACAATTTTACCCATTTTTGAATGCCATCTTCACTATTTCTGGGACACACGTTTCCCTAAGATCCACATTTTGTATACATTGGCTGAATTCGGACGGCACATTAAGCAACTGGGTGGGGGGAAACAATCGTCAGTTGTATTGACTATCATGTCGTCTGAATGCTGCCATAGTCAACTCAGCGCTGATCCTAATCCACACCATGGTTGATTATTTATTACCATGTCGTGTGGGGAGTACCCCCTAGATGAACAACTGTAAAGTTGATTATTACCCCACCATTGTCCGAATTCAGCTATTGTATACATTTTTGACTGTAGAACTCCACTGCAGAATTTGGAGAAGCATGACATCCAAAGGCTAACTCAATTTTGAATCCTGTTTAAATTTGAAAGTGTGAGATTAGGTAAATTTGCATTAAAATGTGAACTGAACAAATTTCTCCCCCATTACTATGTGCAGCCTTTACACATGGGACCTTGTGCACATAGACCACAACTCAGAATCTTCTAACGCTTCTGACCAGAATAGAGGTGCTTCTCTCATCAACCAATCCCAGATAAATAGTGCCACATTTGTAAACAATACCTATGGTCCTCCTGGTGAAGGCCTTTGTCAAAACCCTTTTGGCAGTCCAAGCTTAGTGAAACAGGACTTACTTTTTCAGAAGCCATTTTGATTCATCTTCAGCAAGGCTTGTCCTTCTATATGTTTGATTATTTTATCTTTAACAATGTTTTCAAGCAATTTATAGGTATAATGTTTGTGTCCAATATCTTGTGCGACTTTGGACAAATCCACCATAATTTGACAGATGAACTGATTTTTTACCACACTTTCCCCAGGGTATTTCATAGGCAATCATAGGTATTATTTACAAATATAGCATTATTTGTCTGATGATAATACCAACCAGTAAATAATGATAATGTTATTTAATTATAATTATTGTTGCTGTCCTCTGGCTGTTCCCCAAGGCGTTTTCATAACACATAAACACACAAACATGTCTGCCCCATATATTTAAACACACAAACATGTCTGCCCCATATATTAAGGCAGATCGCATTGTTGCATTGTTATGTACTATGACTGTCTTATGAGTGTCAATGTGTTATAAGAGTTGTCCCTTAGAGAGCTCCACTGTAGAGATAATTAAGCGTGGGTCTTTACATCTTTCACCACAACACATATCTAGACGCTTAGGGAAGTTCACCATGCATACACCTAAGCTGCAGATTTGGGGTTCTTGGACAGTTCTTCACCTCCATCACACCTAATCCCCCCCGGTTTGCCTCTGCATTTTTTTTGAGGCAGAAGTGCGTCTAGCTTATGATCCCTTTCACCTGAATAGCTGCTCTTTCTCTCCTTCGCTCCTTCGCTCCTTGGCTCGGTAGCTCTTCGGCTCCATCCCACCTCTCCCCTCCCCTTCTCTTTCTTCCTCCAGTTAGATCCTGTCAGATGAGTACTTCAACCAGACCGCCTTTCTGCTGGGCAAAAATAGAATGACCCTTTGGAATGGCCAGCTCTTTGGGGTATCGAGGGAGTACAATTCTGTCTCTGCAGACATTCAGCTGTTGTATGATTTTAAAAACCACTTTTGAGCCTGGGATGCCAGGTTTGGGTTTTATATTGAAGCTTGGAGCCGGCTGCAGGGAGAGATTGCTTTTCCCTGCCAGGACATGATGCAATCCGTTCAAGTCTCCAGTTCCTTTAAAACTACACGGATGTTTAGGGCGCGTTAAATGTGCTTAGGGAAAATAATCCAGACTTTTAGCATTCTAGGAAAGGCTGGGGAAGAGGCGGGGTGTGACAGGCACAGCGTCATGTGAGTACCGTGCTGCAAATCCGCACACCAGGCATGGCGAGAGTGCACTAAATTGCTGGTGTGATGGAGCTCCTTGTCAAAATGTAGCATTTTGTAACTGTAGCCTTCTACCTCCCTACTGTGTCACTAGCTGCTCTCTGGTTTATACACAGTGCTGTACTGCTTCCAAGGAATATGGCGGCAGCAGGACATCCTGCTCCTCTTTCAGATGCGACAGTGTTATCTGCAGGACACGTTGTGCTTTTGCGAGGCAGGCATGGGCTTGTATTTATAATTTATTTATTAATATACCTCTTTCCACCAAGGTATCAAAACAGTGAGTGGAAAATACAATGGCATGAAAACAACAGTGAATAGAGTGATAAAACAACACAATCCAAAATTAATCCACAGCAAAACCGCACATTTTGCTGGGTGCTGCAAACCAAAGGTGTGGCTGGGTAACACTTCATGGAAAGCCTGTGTGAAGAGATGAGTTTGAAGAAGTCATCTAAACATCAGCATTGTGGGGCCTGTCTACTGGTAAAGTGTAGCCGCAAATGCCTGCTTGCTCATTGAAGTGGCAGTCAAGGGCTCTTGCTTTCTTAATAATGAACTTGTGTTTTCCTTTAAATTAGGGGTGTGCAAAGGTCTTTACTTTGCCCCCTATGGGTGCTCTAACTCTCCCACCACCACTGAATTTCTTGCCTGCCTGTTCTCTTGACTCCCTCCCTGAGGGATACGTATACAGGTCGCTCTTCCTTATATAGGACCCACTCTAGATGGATTCTGTTTGACGCCTGGTTAGCCGATTATGCGCATAATCGCTGAAGCACTTTATCGTAAATGCTTGTACGCAAGAGGTAATTGAGCGCACAACTGGTGGCCTTACCGGTTGTTTGAAATGCGCTTTACAAGTAGTTAATGCGGAGAATCGCTTGTTCACATAGGCAAAATGCGCTTTAACGGCCGGAGCAAAATAAAACTCGCTATTTAACACACATTCGATAATGTGCATAATCAGAGAGATAAAGCGCCTCAACTCCCGATTTATGCTCCGCTCTTGTAGAGGTAAAATTTTTAATGAGACTTCAAAGAGCTTTAACCGTCTCGTGTAGAGGCTGCCTCAGTCACTCCCAGCGATGAATCAGTGATCCGTTTCAGGATTGCTGGGAGTGCATACATGTACATGCATATATTTATATGTGTGCGCATATGCATGTGTGCCCCCCCCCAGCCCCCAAGTCAGCATCACATGTGGCCTTTGGGGTTGGAAGGGTTGCACACCCCTGCTTCAAATATGCACCAGGTTCTGGAACTTTCCAACATAGTTCCTTCCATACAGTGCTCTCTTCTTGGAATGGTTGCAGCTAAGTGGGTAGAACGCTTTGGGGTGGGACCATAGCTCAGTGGTGGAGTGCATATTTTCCCTGCAGAAGGTCCCTGGTTCAGTCTCTGGCATCTCCAGTTTTGAAAATGGAAGAAGTAGCACATGATGAGAATAACCTCTGCCGGAGCCCATGGAGAGCGATTGTGAGCTAAACAATTCTGGGTTGGATAGACAAATAGTCTGGTCTGGTATAACATGGCTCCCTGTGTGGCCTGCATGTCTACAGTCCTAGGAGCAACCCACCACACCTCCAATTAAATGGTGTCAGGTGGTAGGTAGATCTTTGCCTGAGGAACTGAGACAAAATGTAGTAGACTTTGGCTACATGAATCCTTGGTCCGACTTGATAGAAAGTGATTGCTGACACCCTTACATTACAATCAGTTCCTTTAAAAACAACGATGAAAATCAAAATTCTAAACACTGCCAGCACCTCTTTTAGATCAGATGTTTTTCAGAGTGGAGTTGCCATGACAATCCCTGGGAAAAATACTGTACGGGTTTTATTGGATCAATGTACCTTCCGATGTCTACGCATTCTATTGAGTTTCAATGAAGGTACATGTGTCGGACTGGTTAGCAGTTCATTGTGCATCGCTGAGAAAATGCACCATTCTCTGAAACATGGCTGTATCCCATGAGGTTGTGAACCGTGTGCTTCAAAGTGGGCTACATTAAATAGGTTTATTTTTGAATTTTTATGCTGCCAGGACATAATTGAAGCTAAATGCCCAAGATAAGCACAAGCCTTCCAAGGAAAAGCACCTGTGCCAACTCTGTTAAGACCACAACCTTCTAAGACCCCTAGTATTGGGAAGACAATATAAGACACATTGCATCTTAGGGTTTTTCCAGGAGTTGCTCAGGTTTTCCCAAGAGGACTTTGCAGCCAGGACTGGAGATATAACTTTCTGCATCTAGCCTGGGAGAAGTGCTAGCTAATGCAAGCAGAAATCTCCTGGGAACAGACAGTACATCTGAAAAGATATTTATGCTATTTGTGCAGTTTTAGGAATCCCAGCATCCTTTCTGTTTGGCTAATAATTAATATTGGAAGCTGCATTATACTGAGTCAGACCATTGGGACATCAAACGGAATATTTTTTAAATTCTTCCTGGCAATAGTTCTCCAAAGTCTGGGAAAAATTATGTCCTGGTGTGTGTCTCTCTTTGTTTTTGGTCGGACTGCTTCCTCATTAGAGCCCTTTAGCACTGCTGTGGCTTTGTTTTTGATAATTAGCTGGACATGGGATTAAAATGGAGGTTTCACACAGCACTTAGTACAATGTTATACTATCTAGCAATGCCCAGAAACAGTGCTACCTTTTAATAAAAACCTGTGAGGAAATCACTAATTGAAACTTCTTCCCCTTGTGGACTATTGAGAAGCTGCATATGGGGCCGTCATAGTCATCTCAGCCATAAACAAAATGATGCATTTAAACTAGAGGTTTTATGAAGCACCTACCACAAGTTTCAATTTACCCACCAATTTGGCACTTTAGGGAATGGTCCAATTTGACTCGACTGATACAGAGGCCACCTATTTTGTTTTGGGTACTGAATTTGAGATGAGATTTAGAAAATAGGAAGCGTCATCTCTGCCATTGACTAATGAGAAATTTTAAAATGGCAATATCTTTTTTTGTTCTTGCCAGAATTGGTTGACATTTGCAGGCATAGTAGCCTCTTAGGAGGGCAGTATGCCTGCCAAATTCCAGAAACATAGGTGCAGGTGTGTGTGTTTTAGTGCTGCACACCTTTATATTTTGATTTTTTTTGTAATAATGTTTTCTATTTCCTGGCAGAATTTGACAAAATTTGCTCTTTCTAAGGGGGTGTGTGCAGGCATTTTTATGCAAGGGCCGTTTAAATTTTGAGGGTATCCAAAAAAGGACATGGTTATCACTCTATAGTCCTTATGGGCCATTGTTCTGAAAATGACATATCAGTTTAGAGGTGACCCTAAGTAAGAAACCTTCAGAGTTTCAGAAGCATAGGTTCTCCCCCACCCTCTGTGTTTATAGAGAAACTGAACCTAAATGGGCAATGTCTATCATCTATCTATCTATCTATCTATCTATCTATCTATCTATCTATCTGTAACCTGAATCTCAGAGGAAACTTTGTACAAAATTAATATTTGGTTCCTGTTGCTTCAGAGGGAAGTCCACTTTTGTTGAGGAAACATCAGAAATGTTCTGAAGGGCGCCTGATTCAGCTTGGGCTTTGATGCACACCCCTAACTAAAACAAATAGGAAACTTTTAATTAAAGGTATAGGAGCTCTGAAAAGTTTCAGTAGTGCTCAGCTTGTGCATGCTGGTTAAAAATGGCATATTATGACAATTTTGGTTATAAATTGCATATTATAACCAAATTTCATATTTGAAAAAACAGGAATATACAGAAAACACTAGACTACAACATTTTGACATAATCCAGACATCATCTGGATTCTCTGGAAAAAGCAAGTGAACCAAGGATGGCAATACCAGAGAAAAGACCTAGTGCAGAAGCAACGTATAATGCATCAGAACCATAAATGTTGCCATGATGGTGGGTTTCTTCTTAGAACCAGTTTTTCCCCCCCACTGCCTGAACATGTTCTTGACACCTGGTAATCCTGTTGAGATCATAGCTACTTGATATAGGTACCGTGGGAGATTAAAGAACTGTAGCCTGAGTGGAGTTGTTATCACTTTTACTGACATTGCCTTGTGATGAGTAAGTTGTTATTTTCTCCCCGCCCCCCCCCCCCCCCCCACACACATAAAACACTGACTGGGTCAGAAACATGTCGATCTTTTACAAACTGAGATAACGACAAGCAATTAACAGAACAAATTATTTTAATTACGGAATCTCTACTATTTAAAGCGAGTCCTTTTTCTTATCTCTTCTCTCCCCTCCCTCAAAGTTATACTTAACACTTCACTAAGTAATTCTGTGATTATATTCTTTCTGTGCTGCTAAACAGGGTAGACCGCTAGACTTATAAAGTTAAAATGACCTCTCCCATTTATTGTACACAGTTAACTAGCTAATTCTTTCTTTTCCTTGGAAACAATGCATTGCTACAATCCCGTCCTATTGCCCATAAGGTGAGGAAGGGGTAGATCTGTCAGAATCAAAGGTTTAAGAGTGCAATGCCAATGCTCAGAATTGCCAGTGGAGAAGAGCTCCACTGGTGTTGGGTGGATGGGTGGTTGGATGGGGACATGTTCTTCCCTGGGCCCAAATTACACCCATGGAAAGCTCTACCAGCATGAACATTCCACCTCTGGGGCATTCCAGAGGAGGGTTGCAGATGGACCAAAGATGGATATGCTGGATCCAGGGGCTTCAACATTCCCTTTTGAAGCCTCAGAATTATGCTCATTGCCTCTGCCAGCCCCAGGCTGTCTTAGGTATGTTTCCTCGCAGTGGAATCACAGTGAACATTTTTTCATCTGCACATTACTAAGGAAATGGCAGAGGCAGGTGCAGGTCAGTGGCCTCCATGGATCAACTTGTGAAGTTTGGGCCTCAAAGTACTAAAAGAGTCGTAATTAAAACATGTTTTTAAAAAAATAATAATTAAATGTTGTCTTTTATTCTTAGCTGCCTTGAATGCCATTTCCTGGTAGAAAGGTGGGGTATCAAATAAATTGATTAATAAAATTATGGTGAGGCAGTTATTGATTTCAGAAAGGATTTGACCATAAGACAAAAAAGGAATATGTAGGGAAAGGAGAGTGTTCTTCCCTTTCTTTGTCCATGTTCACATAAATTCCTTCTTTGAAGGGGGAGTTGTCATTGGTGAGATCTTGTGAGATCTTGTTTTTAAAGTCATTCCAAATTTGTAATACTGCTCTAATAAATACACGGGGGATTACTTGTTGTAGTCCATATTTCCTCTCGCCATCAGTGGTCAATGGAAGAAAACCATTTGTTCTGTCCAAACCCTATTGGATTAATGTTCTTCTATCGTTTCTAAAATAAATGCTGTTTAATAGTGCGTGTAAAAATTTGAGGCTACAAGTCCACCATCCATTTTAGCTGTATGTAACATATGAAAGTTCATCCTTGATCTTTTATTTGCCCATATACATTGCTTCATGCAGTGCTCAGATTATATGGGCATCAGGGGAGGCCTGGCTTCCTTACCTTTAATGCTGGCCCCCATAGCTATTATTTTTAGAAGGCTTGGGGTGGACGTCGTTGGAAAATTGGATAGTGGAAAATTGGAAAGAGGAAGGGGTGGCATGTATGGATTTAATTAAATCTACTTTTCCTCCTTAATTTAAACACTGAATTCACTGATTGTTGTTTTTTACCTTTGGTGGTGCTTTCTCAGTTGACTATTGGGACAGGTTAAAAAAGGTAGGTAATATCATTTTAATATAGGAAGTCCTCCAAATGATGACAATGTTTAGTTCGACCATAAATACATATATTGTTCCTTTTTTCTACAGTCAGAGTTCATAGATATAACACATTGGGCTTTTCACACATAGGAGCCAGAAAGACACAGAATAGTATTGGAGTTACCCCCAGGATAATACTCATAGGGTAGCTCTCAATGATTTGGAGAGGAACAAATTGCTTTTCTTCTTGAGAGATTTGAACTTGAAAGTTGCTCTTGTCGTCATAAGTGTGTTTCTTAATGGAGAGTAAATTCAATTAATCCCATATACACTTTCCTCACTTACTTGGAGAAAGGGCAGGATATGAATGCATTAAATAAGAACATTTTCAGCTTTTTCATGCACTGATCTTTTATATTGTTGTTGCCACTTTTGAAATGATGTTCTAAGAAAATACTGGTCAATTAAAACTTCATTGTCTTATTTCACAGGCAGTTGCACTGAAAATGTGAACAGCAGAACGATCTCAGCCAATGAAGATTTTGTTAGGAATGCAGGAATGGACTCAGATCTGTCACCAAAAAGCCAAAAACCTAAATATCAAGGTGAAGTGCAAATTCCTGTGTGTGTGTGTGTGTGTGTGTGTGGTGTGTATATGTGAAATTGCATTGCTTACTGGAGAAATGCACACACAATTTATACTTGCCTGTGTGAGAATCCTGAATCTGTTTTTGAAGTTGTAACATGGCTGGCATTCTCTCTTGCATTATAGGCAATGGCTCCCAAAATATTTTTCTCTAGAAACATGTGACAGTGAAATATTGACCTGGTTTGCATGATCACCATGGCTTAAACCATGACGGACAGTTTAGGCCATGGATTGTGTCATGCACCATTTGTCTAATTACCTGGCTTATCATGTTATCCAAAGCCAGGCAGCCTGACTTGTTTGAGGAGGAAACAACCCTTAAATAACCCATGGCCTATTGCTGGATTATTTGAGGTTGTTTCCTCTTCAAACAAACTATGCTGTCAGTGTTAAGACAGTATGACAAGCTGCACCTAGGCATTTAATTAGGACTAGGGTGCACTGTTACTTAAACAAATCACCATGTGTTGTTTAAGTCATGCAAACAGGGTAGTTGTCTTAGGGTTTCACTTGTCAATTCAGCTGGCCCAGAAATACTCATTTGATTCCCTGCAGCCCCGTTCCCCCCTTGCCCCTCCCAACCCAGAGCCGCCAGCATGACTTACTTTTAAATTGCATTCTCCTCCTGAGAGCCGAGGCATGATTTAAAGTTATCACAGGGGCTCTCTGTTTTGAGTATATCTATGGCCGTAAACTATGGCAGCTGTAAAGGGGAAATGGTCCGGGGGGTGGGGTGGCAGAAGGGGAGGGCGAGAATGGTGGGCAGGGAGAGGGAGAGGGAGAGGGACTCACCTGGACTCATGACCGGCCTTGCACCACCTTTTCTGGGCGGGCGAGCAGGTGAAGGGGAGTGGCCCAGCACTGCCCCAAATCGGCCTGAGTTGCCCCAAGGCTTCAGTGCTGATCGGTTTTGACCCAGTATTGCATTGAATTTGAGGATTTGTCTCAAAGGGTGCACAGCCCTAGTAATGAGTACATGTGACTCGTCAGAAGGTCCATTCCGAGGAGCACACAAAAGAAAAAGCAAATATCCTCAGCTTGATTGATGTGAATAAGTGGCAGTAGCGATTGACATTTCTTATATTTTACACTGGGTAAGGTACTTCATGTACAATGCCATTACTTCTCAGGGTTCTCATAAACCATTCAAAGCTGTACAGTGAGGCTTGATTAGATTGGAAGCAGAAGTGACCTTGCACTCTACAGAGGTACCATGTTAGTGGAATAGTGGATGGAGATCACTGCCTTGCCCATGTCGGTAAAGAAATTTAGTTGGGAAGTTTGAGTGCATTTACTACCTAATTTACCCTGTGCAGCCAGTTCTGTACTAGCTCACTCTTCCCAGGTAAAATGGAGCCCCTTGGAGCCAAGTTACTGGGGAACATGTAAAATGGCAGTGGAACTTTGCTTTCCTGGCAACAAAATGCTGACAAGCTTAGGAAAGGCAAGTTTGAGCAGCGTGAAGAGTTTGCAGTTCAACATCTTAAAATATGGCACCAGGATCTAAGTCAGTTTGAGGGGTTGATTACTGAAGACTTCCATAGAAAAGTGTTGGGTTGGACACTACGGCTGAATTCAGACAACACGATAGTCAGTGGTGGGGTAATAATCAACTTTACAGTTGTTCATCTAGGGGGTACTCCCCACTAGGGTGACCAGATGAAATCCAGGTCAGGGCTCCTGTAACTTTAACAGTTGTAGAGAAAAGGGAATTTCAGCCAGTGTCATTTGTATGCAATTAGTTCCTGGTGAAATTCCCTCTTCATCACAACAGTTAAAGTTGCAGGCACTATACTAGAGTGTCCAGATACAAAAGAAGGCAGGGCCCCTGCAACTTTAACTGTTGTGATGAAGAGGGAATTTCACCAGGAACTAATTGCATACAAATGACACTGGCTGAAATTCCCTTTTCTCTGCAACTGTTAAAGTTACAGGAGCCCTGACCTGGATTTTATCTGGTCAGCCTACTCCCCACACAACATGGTAATAAATAATCAACTGTGGTGTGGATTAGGATCAGCGCTGAGTTGACTATGGCAGCATTCAGACGACATGATAGTCAATACAACTGACGATTGTTTCCCCCCCCCCCCCCCCCCAGTTGCTTATTGTGTTGTCTGAATTCAGCCTACATGTGAACAGTGGCAGGGATAGAGATCCTGGGGCAGTATGGCATCTACTGTATTCCTTACTTGTGCCTACTGTGTGGTCTTTAAGGTAGCAGGTTAAGGGTGCAATCTTACAAGGTTGCTGCCTGCTAGACAGAAACCTTCCAGGTCAGAGACTTCTGAAAATCCCATGCCCTGCTGAGCTGTTGCTGGCAGTGCAGGAAGAACAATGAAATCAATCTAGAGAGGCCCCTGAACCCATCTAGCTAACTTACCATCACTAGGTGGGCATGGGCAATAGAGGGACTATAAAATCCTGCGCTCCTTTCCCCTTCCCATCCCCTGGAACATCGCAATTTTGGCCTTCTTCAGCTCCTCCAGGTTTGCTCTTTCAACCTTGGAAGAGCAGCCACCATGGTGTTTTCCGCAGTGGCTGCAAGTGGGCCCGATTTTGTCTAATCCCCCCTCCCAAGGTTGAAGGAGTGTCTGCAGCCTCAGGAGGGGGAATCCAGCAGCTCCTAAGGTTCCTTGGATGCTCTGTTGGGGGGCCATAGGATTGCTCTTTGACATTTTCATCCTCCCAGGCATTTTAATAGTTTGTATTTTAAACTTTGGAAGGATACTGTATATTAAACACTGGGAATGAAGTTTTCGGTCAGCTTCTTAAATTGATATTTCAGTTATTTGTTGCTTGACTTTAATTGTTTGTTTGTTTGTTTGTTTTTGCATTGTACACCAAACTGGGGAAAACATTATGATGGGTGGCATAGAAATGTCTTAAATCAATAAGAAACAACCACTCTTAAAACACGACTCCATGCTTGCCTGCCTGCATATGGTGCACAAAATTCCTGTGGCCGTGAAAGGAAGGAAGAGTTTGAGGGGCCACCAGGAAAGTGACCATGTTCAGTTCTTTTTTTAAAAAATGGGAACATATTTGCAACAACAAATATAGGCCTCTCAAGAGGAAAAGAGAAGAAAAGAAAGGTTAATTTCAGTGACAAATGGGATCCTTCCTTATTTACCAGAGGTATGTGTGTCTGGCAAGTGGAGCTGCAATTTTAACCTGCTCATGCTTTTGTGTTCTAGACATGAATGCACTGCAGAGCCAGTGCTCAAAATCACACAGTTCAAGTCACGGCAATGTTCAACCGTTGTGCCCTTCAGATGTTCTGCTGCACAGTCTACCTTGCCACATGGGACAAGATTCAGAAAATGGAGGCAGCGAAGAAAAGATTGTTTATCTCTAATCTCTCCTCCTCTACTACCAGTAGCACTTTGGGGTAGCTTTTCTAATTGTTCGTAGTTGCTCTTTGTCCAAATTGCTTTGAGGATATATTATTTATTACAAAATGCAAAGTTTTTCTGTACCCATAGGACGCAAATTAAGTTATTTTTTTAAAACATGTCTGTAATATTTAAATTGTGATACAGTTATTACATCTGAGACACTCTGCAAGTAACATCAAACATTGGTGGGCACTCAAACTAGCAATGATACATGTGTGTTTGTGTATCTATGGAGGAAATCCAGCATTGCGTGAGTGAACATCCACTTGCCTGTCAGCTCTTCCTCCCCTTCTCCTCCCCTCCTCCCCCCACAGCCCCTGTGCCATCCAGATTTTCAGGGTGCATGGGGGGAGCAGAGGGGAAGGGGGAATCACCCCCTCCCCGTTCCGTTGATGGAAGCAGTTCTGTCAATGGGAGAACTTAATGGGAAACCACCCTGTGCATCTGTGTGTATCAGAGAGATGAGAGAACCGCAATTGGACTATGGCTGGAAACTTTCCTTCTTTCAGGTCAAAGCTGCACATTCCTTGTGTGGCTAGTTCTTTGTGCAATAGGGGCATTAGAGATTTAATCAGGCAACTTGGCATCTTCTTTGTTAAAAAGGAGTGCTATCAAGTGAGATCATGGGAAAGCAAGAGCAAGGGCTCGAATCTGGTTAATGTTGGTTTACTTGTTTTATAGGCATCAGGTCAACTATGTTCTGGATCAGAGGTGGGCAACGTGTGGCCCTCCATATGTTGTTGGACTGCACTTCCCCTCACTCCACACCATTGGCCATTCCCACTGTTCCACACCACTTACCCACGCCCGATCTAGACACGTCATAGTGGACCATTTTCCTGGCCACATGACCAAAGTGTGTCTATCATAGAATTAGCACCATTATAGCCATTCATCATCATCATCTTGTGAGGACATAATGATGGACAAAGCCTAGAAAATCCCTGTGCTGACAATACAGCATCATGGTCTTTCTATATGAGGAAGCACACCTGCAGTATTTCTCAAGTAATGTTAGCTAAGGATTTTTCTGAGTCCCACTTTGGTCTCCTAAGGTGATGATACTGCACTGTCACTATAGAAGGTCTTCTGCCAAATGATAGTTAGAGTAACCCTTTGTTTCCACAATGGGCATTCTGATCTATAACCTAACACGGCCCTAAGGTTTTATTTAACAAATGAAGAGCTTCAGGAAATGGATCCACGGCTGGATGTTAGCCACCCCATGCTAGGTTTGCTTGGTGGATCCAGCTTACTTCTTAGCAGGTGTTTATGCCACAAATTCAGCCCCATCTAGCATGTATATAACTTGCTTTTCAGATCACTCCAGGTCAGTTTGGGAATGCACTGCATTATAACTTGTTCTTGGCTACAGCAAGTTCACTTTCTTATCAAAGCATTACAATTAATCATGTCGACATTTCTATCTCATACAGAATTGGAAGGAGGAAGAGGAAAATGTCAAGTTAAAACAATTTTTTGGCTTAACTAAAATCCACTGCTTTTCTACATCTATGGACTCCAAATCAGCATCTTTCTTTCAATACCCAGAGCTTTGATACATTATATAGAGTAATAAATAAGAACGTCCCCCCCCCGGTGCATTTTCCATCATCGCATACTTTTTGAATTTATTAAATATTCTTTATCTCCAAATGTGTGTGTGTGTGTATTGTTTATAATTCCTATTATTCAGAAAATGTGTTATATCGGCCCATTGCTATTTCTGCCACTGCAGCTGTAGTCATTGCAGTGGTCTGATCCGTGTGTTGCAGCATATTACAATTCTTGTTGGGCAGAGAGGGTGTGTGTGTTGTAGGGGGGAAGGTTTATGCGGAGACCCCTTCAGTCATTAGCAGCAACAAGTTAGTGCTTGCTCCCTTTTCACTCCTACTACTCAGCACTTTCTGTGAATGGATTCTCTTTGGCCAGGTCTGTGCCAGTATGAATGTGAAAGCTGATGGAAACAGCAATGGCCTGTTATAAAGAAATTTGGGATGTGTGCCAGAGCACAACTAAGCAATATCAGCATCCACACATTGAATGGCATCAGTGAATGGGATCAGTATGGGGTGCTTCTGTACTGTATCATTTCTGATTAAAGAGATACAGTCTGCCTGCAGCCCTTTCCTCTGCATTGCACTGTGGCTGTGGCAGAGCCTTTGGACTATGTGGTTATAGCAAACCCTTGTTTACTGCACTTTGACGATCTCAAGACCTTTAACATGAAGCATTGTCCTCTTTGCTCACCCATGTTCACAGTGAAAATAAATAGTATAATCAGGATATATATTGACTCTGTATTTGAGATGCATTAATAAAGGGTGGGGGTGGGGGAGATTTAAAACATAAGCCAATGTGCTGAATCTAGGTGGTCTTTAAACCAGCATGCATTTTGTAACTCTATCCATCATTTGGACATTTTTAATGTTTAATTGAATTAAACATGAGCTTTTGGAAAACATTAAAAATTCACCAGCTCAGGGTAACAGAGCCAAGCTCCTTTGTTTCCCCTCCCCTCCCCACTAAGAGCATCGTTGGTGGAAAAGGTCCCCAACGCACAGTCAAAATAGGCTCATGCGACCTCTCTAGAGGCTGGGTTGGCATGCCTAGCAGTAGGGAAATGCAATATTGCTTTTACAGAAGTGTGAGAGCTTGGGAACACAGGAGCCACATAGTGAAGGGGAAGGGCCATAGCTCAGTGGCAGAACACCCGCTTTGTCTCCAGAAAGTTCCTGGTTCAATCCCCGGCTTCTCCAGGTAGGGCTAGGAACGATATCCTGCCTGAAACCCTTGAGGATTTGCTATATACAGGATTCATCTTTTTCAGAGTTTTCTGCAGGGGTGTGTGTGTGTGCATGTGTGTCTGTTCCCTAACCCCTCAAGAAGGCTCATACTCAGGGCTAAATGCATAGGAATAAAACCAGATATATTTTTCAACATCCAGAGATGTTGTCTCTATATCCTATATCCTGGACTGCCGCCGCCAGTCAGTGTCAACAGTATTGGGCGAGATGGACCAATGACCTGACTCAGTATATGGTGACTTCCTAAGTTCCTATGTGTCACCAGCATTTGTATTCTCACACTACCACACCTGACAAGGTAGCAATCTCATCTCCTGAGCAGTTCCCTGTAGTGGAGGGGATCAGGTAGTGGAGGAGTTCAAAGGGATAAAGGGAGCACACAGATAATATTGGAGGAGGAAGCTAAAGGTATAAAGGAAATTAAGAAATGGTGACTAATTTTCCTAAAAGAAAAGTCCTGGGCTCAAGCTAGGGATGGAGGAGAAATTAGTTCAGTTCGTAATTTAATGCAAACTTGTCTCGTACCATTTCAAACCATTATGGCAAACCAAAGCTCAATTATCCTTCAAAATTCGCACTTCTCTGAATTTTGTAATGGAGTTCCCCAATCCAAAAATAAGTTGAAAACTGTGTATATCAGAGTAAATAACATTACAGATACATTATATTAGGAGAACTGCTTGTAAAGAAATGTGTATTTAGAAATGTGTCAAAAATACTTACAAATGTTTGCGTTTTTTTTTAAAAAAACACTCAAAAGATTGGGAAGAACCAAAGTTAAGACTGGAAGTACTCTCAAAGTTCACGAAGTACCACATGTAAAAATGAGAAAGGGAGAGAAACCAAAATTGACAGATTCGTCCACCCTTCGCTCAAGCCTGTGTTGAATCCCTGCTGCTGCCTGTTCCGAGATGTGTGGAGACGGTTGTGTGACTGACTAGTTTAAGACCCAGATAGGAGACAAACAGTTTTGCTTGGAAAGGTGCTTTATTTAAAACAGTGTAAGATTGCTTGCTGCTGTCTCCTGTGTTGTGCAGAATCAATAGGCCAGTCTATTTCAAGGTAAATAGTGACAGACTGTCCCTCTGTCTTACAGCGGGACAGATTTTTGTATCAATCTGACGATGTAGCTGGCAAATGGGGAGGGAGAGCCATTTAGTGAGGGAGAGAGAAGAGCATAAACCCAACGCTAAATCCACACCAGTGAGAATTTTGATTTGATTTTGTTTTTTGTCAGAAAAGAAAATGTGTCCTTTCAAGAATCTCAAATTGCTTTCAGGAAACAGCTTCCTGTAAATCTTTAAGTTTCCTGGGATTCCAGAGAGAATCAGGTGCTGCTTGGATTCTTTTTTGTTGTTCTTTTTTAAAAAAACCCAGACCAGTTCCTCGCGGCAATCACTTGACAATACAACATCCTCCTATCACAGGAAGCAGCAGCATACAATGGACTATGGGGTATTATTACAGTAATTACCAGGCTGATGCTGGGGTCCCTGAAGGACAAATTAATGACCTCTTCCATCTGGAATGCTCATCTTGATCCCAGCTGGAGCCCCGCGTGTATTACGTTAATGGGTTTCAATTAATTCGTCGGTTGTAATTACCCACCTGTAAAAGCAGAATGGAATAGCAACGGGCTGTCCTGACTTTGGCTCCTTTTACATCTCACAAAATTAGCTCAATGCAAAATTACTCCTCTGGCCATATTTACTTGTATAAGCCATTCAACTGTATAACAACAGGTGTTAAACTGTGGATGACTGTATCGCAGTTACTCTTAATTCACTGAATGGCAGCGGTTTTCAGACATCATAACCTGAGTAGGAGAGTTGGTCTTTTCCAGATGTGTTGGACTACAACTCCCATAATTCCAGACCATTGGCCATGCTGACTTGGTCTTATAGACATTGATGTCCAAACCATTTGGAGGGCACTAGTTTTTAATATATAATTTATAATATAGGCCAATACAGAGCTTGAAGTCTTGAGAGATCTGGGGGAAAATACTCTTTGTAATAAGGGGAATATAGTGAAACTTTTTTACAATTAATCCACTGAAGTCATACCAGCAGCTACCATTAAGCAAAGTGAAGCAGCCACCTCAGGTGGCAGAGGCTGGGGGAGGACAGAGCTAGCGATGCTGTACAGCCTACCCTTCACCTCCTAAGCTACCTTGCTGTCCTCAAGTGTGGTGAATGGATGCTAGCCCATTGCCAGTGTTAAAGTAAGGTTCAACTATTACTTGTGTTGACTGCTGTACATGGAGTGTGTGTGTGTGTGTGTGAGTGAGTGAGTGAGTGTGTGTGTGTCAGGCATTTTATTTGTCACCTCAGAGACAGCCCTGTATACTAATGAAAACTGCCAGTTGGTTTCTGTGATGTAGTGCCAAGATTTCTCTCTTTGCTTAGGCATTTAGCAGCATGTGATGAGTTTTTAATTGATCCTGGATTTGTTTTTTAGGTTTGGCTGATTGCTCAAAGTTGGTTTTAGATTTGTGTTGTCTTTATGTATACTGTCTGTTGTATGTTTTTATGGCTTTAAATTTTGTATATCGTCTTTAATGTTTTAAACTTTTGTAAACTGCCCAGAGAGCTTTGGCTATGGGACAATATAGATAATAATAATAATAATAATAATAATAATAATAATAATATACACCACTGGCCATGGAAGTCAAAGAACTATGGCAACAGGAAAAGGTCACAGTTATCCCATTAGTCACATCAGTCACAGCATCACATCAAAAAAATATACAGAAAACCTCCAGAAACTGGGCCTACCAGAATACATCCACACCAACATCCAGAAAGCAGTCATAATTAAAACATGCTCAATCGTCAGGAAATTCTTGAATCAATAAAAGACAGCATGACTTGGGAAAGCCTGTCATGTCCGTCTAGAAAAACTGCCACGAGCGAGAAAGAGATTGTTAACGGGGACTGGCCAACGAGACCATATTACGCCAGTCCTTTTCCAACTTCACTGGCTGCCGATCCAGGTCCGGGCCCAATTCAAAGTGTTGGTACTAACATTTAAAGCCCTAAACGGCTTGGGGCCAGGATATCTAAAGGAACGCCTCCTCCCATATGTACCTGCCCGGACCCTAAGATCATCTACAGGGGTCCTTCTCCGTGAGCCCCTGCCAAAGGAAGTGAGGCAGGTGGCCACTAGGAGGAGGGCTTTCTCCGCTGTGGCACCCCGGCTGTGGAATGAGCTCCCCAGAGAGGTTCGCCTGGTGCCTACTTTGTACTCTTTTGGTCGCCAGGTGAAGACCTTTTTATTCTCCCAGTATTTTAACAATTAAATTAACTCAATTTTAATCCTTGCTGTTTTAAATTTGTATTTTAATCTGTATTAATTCCTGCTGCTTGGTTTTATTCTGGTTGTGTTTTTATATTGTATGTTATTCTGTGTTTTTAGATTGTGCCTTGTTTTATATATTTTAAAATGATTTCATGGTTTTAATTTTTGTGAACCGCCCAGAGAGCTTCGGCTATGGGGCGGTATAAAAATGCAATAAATAAATAAATAAATAAATAAAAATAATAATAATAATAATAGCCAGCCTAGTCAATGAACTGATATAGCAGCTCCTGGACTGAACCAGACAACGTGAAGCACTGAGGAAGCCTGGCAGAAGGAGCAGTGCTTGAATTACAGGGAAAGCCAGGGGGAGCCCAGCCCCCATACCTTTTGTGCTACTCTCCTTACTTGCTTTTATTAAACTACAGTGGGAGGGGGGATGACCAGAGAAGGTGAGTTGTGGGGCACCTTAAGTTTAGTGAATAAAAAAAACTAAGCATGGTTTGTCTAAAGGGGTCGAGCATTTCGTTAAACCCCCACATTTCCTCCCATCGTTCAAGCATTGAGAAGGAAGATGGGATAGAACTGGAGGTGTTTTAGGTGCCATCTCACAGATCTTCCAGCCATCATGGGGTCAGCTGCGTTGGCATAACCCTACAAGCTGGAGATTATATTAAGCAATTAAAATGAGATCCTGTTTGGCATATTGTAGCAGATATGAGCACCTGCCTAACATAGGATGCTGCTGTTGCTGTATCAGCGTCTCTCTCTGGCCCTCGTCTGGTATGCAGATTTCTGAGGCTGACAGTGCTATCTTGTAAGTCCCCCTGTATTCAATAGTGCTTACTCACAAGCCCCATTGCAGTAGGACTGCAGCTTGACAGTTATAAGAAATATCAAGATCCACACATACAGCTCCTTCAAGGGGGGAGGGGAACTGCATTCCCTTACCATTGGCTCTCAAGCTGCACCTCCTCTGCTTCTGCAAGGAGCTGCAACCACATGGAGGAAGAGAGCAGGAAGAGAAGCCACCACGTGGCCCATTCAATGTAGTGGGACAGCACCTTCTAGTGGGCGTTTTATACCTAAACTTTTCCTGCACACAGCAGGAAATCGTGACAAATAACATTCACGCTTAATTAAGGTTATTTTATAATTTAAAAAATGGCGGAAGGAGCAGGAAACAAGGAGGAGACACCCAGGAGGAACATGGCGTCATCCCGTGAAGATCCATGAGTGTAGGGTGACCAGATAAAATCCAGGTCAGGGCTCCTGTAACTTTAACAGTTGTAGGGAAAAGGGAATTTCAGCCAGTGTCATTTGTACGCAATTAGTTCCTGGTGAAATTCCCTCTTCATTACAACAGTTAAAGGTGCATGCGCTATACTAGAGTGACCAGATACAAAAGAAGGCAGGGCCCCTGCAACTTTAACTGTTGTGATGAAGAGGGAATTTCACCAGGAACTAATTGCATATAAATGACACTGGCTGAAATTCCCTTTTCTCTACAAGTGTTAAAGTTACATGAGTCCTGATCTGGATTTTATCTGGTCACCCTACATGAGTGGCTAGTTATGAGCATGCTTTAAAAAGCTCATCTGAAGAAGCTCATAGTTAAGACCACTGGACACTGACTGGTTGATCATAGACATATACAACATATATATCTTATGTTATTTATGCCATGTATCAATATTGTTCCTGTGAGATGGAAAGTAGGAAAGAGGCATTTTAAAACTGATTGCAAAAATAGGTAATATGCTCACAGTATAGAATGCAGACATCCAAAATTATGATCATATGTGCAAGCATCTTATTGTTTACTTTTTAAGCAGCCTGTCAAATTCATGATCAGGTTAGGTAAAGGTGGGCTTTGTTTGCCTATTCAACGAGTGTTTGCCTTTTCAAGGCATGCTTGCAGGTGGATTTGAAAATTTAATATAACATCTTGATTGTGGGTGCAGAATTATTCCAGATCAATTTACACAGGGTACAAGCTTGTGATCCTGTGCACAAAGTGAAAGGTACTAGTTGGTGCAATTTCCACAAGGTGGCTCAGAGAAGATAAGCCATGCAATAAAGAATGCATAAATAACAAAAATAGCAAAGTAATTTGCCAGTTTGAATTGAAGGGAGATTTCTCACAATACCTTACTGTAAGGTTTTGTAATGGATTAATGGATAATCTACCATAGTACCACTCTGGCCTTGTTTTAAAAAAAATAGAGAGTGAGCAAAAAATAAAAGGCATCATAATACTAAAACATAGAAACACACCAGTTCCGGTTTTTTTAAAAAAGAAAATATCAATCAATTTGTCAGTTGCATACATTGTTTGGGAAGGGATTGTGAGCAGTGACAGATCACATGCTTTGCATGTGGAAGGTCCCAGATTCTCCATTTTAAAAGGATCCAGTTGCCGGTCAGAAAAGATGAGACTGCTGCTAGTCAGACTAGAGACTACTGGGCTACATAAATAAATAATCCAACCTAGTATAAGAAAGCTTCCTATATGCCTATATGCTGGGGTCATCCGATTAAGCTGAATGGTGGAACATTCAGGGCAGACCAAAGGAAGTACTTCTTGACACAGCACTTAATAAAACTATGGAATTCACTACCACAAGGTGTAGTGATGGCCAGTGATGGCTCCAGGTTTTAGAGGGCTCATGGGAAAGACACCCTCAGTGAGCCCCCTCCATCAATGAGCTCCCTCTGTCAGAGAGAATATCTTCTCATGGCTATTGTCACCAGCTTCAATTGCTCTTCCTCCTCTTTTAGGGTGACCAGACAAAATCCAGGTCAAGGCTCATGTAACTTTAACAGTTGCAGAGAAAAGGAAATTTCAGCCAATATCATTTGTATGCAATTAGTCCCTGGTGAAATTCCCTCTTCATCACAACAGTTAAAGTTGCAGGGGCCCTGCCTTCTTTTGTATATGGTCACTCTAGTATAGTGCCTGTACTTTTAACTGTTGTAATGAAGAGGGAATTTCACCAGGAACTAACTGCGTACAAATGACACTGGCTGAAATTCCCTTTTCTCTACAACTGTTAAAGTTACATGAGCCCTGACCTGGATTTTATCCGGTCAGCCTATCCTCTTTATCATCATTGCTATGAGGCAGGGAGCTGATGAGCATGTTGGCAGTGGCATCTGCTGCCCCTCCTTCTCACCATCGTTTGGACAAGAATGAGAGGCAAGTGAACAAACAGGCTGCCATGGTGAAGAGGAGGTGCAATTCCAAGGGGCTCTTGCTAGTGGGGCCTTGCTGGAGTAGACCTGACCATGCTTAAAGGTGATGCTGGTCCTGGTTATGGCTATCAACATAGATGGCTTTAAAGGGGGATTAGACAAATTCATGGAGGATAAAGCTATCCATGGCTACGTGCTACCTCCAGAGTCAGAGGTAGCTTGCCTCTAGATGCCAGTTACTGGGAACAGTAATGGAAGAGAACTGCTGCCCTCATCTCCTGCTTGTGGGCTCCCTATAAGGATCTGGTTGACCACTGTTGTAGTAAGAAGGATACAGAAAAAGCAGTACAACGGGTAACTCCTAATAATAATCAAAAACAACTCTCGGGCAGTGCCCGTGCAATATCCAGCTCCTGACAAAGGATTGTTTTCCAAAACATCGAGCATGTGGATATTTGACTATTAACATCAATAAACAGATTTCAAAAATTTACATAACACCAGAGTTTATCTCTTTTACACCCACGCTGTATGGTGTTTTTTCCTTTTTGTCTTCGTGACCATTGTGGCAAACAGGTTGATGGAACATGTTGGCCTTTGGTCTGATCCAGAGGAACTCTTCTTATATTTTTATTAGCTTCCTGGGCTAAATTGTTTCATGCCTCCGATAGTTTTGGACCAGTTTTTTTCTTAATGTAGCCACTAAAAACATTTGCCAGATCTACACCAAGCAGGATATAGCCGTATGAAAGTGGTATATAAAAGGCAGTAGCCACCCCCAAGCAGGATATAGTGGTATATGGGATGTGTCAATGGGCCCCAACAGTTGTCAGTGCACTTCAATACCACTATATATTTCTTAAAATGATTTCATGGTTTTAATTTTTGTGAACCGCCCAGAGAGCTTTGGCTGTGGGACGGTATAAAAATGCAATAAATAAATAAATAAAGCAGTAGTGTGGTTTCTGCCTTTTATATACTGCTTTTATCCCACTTTCATACTGCTATACCCTGCTTGGTGTAGATCTGGCCATTGTCATTTTGAAAATAGCCTTCTCCCTCTCCCCATATCATGGCTCCCCAGTTCATAGAAAGCCTTGACTTGAAAATGATCTGGACAGTTGCTTTTGTGTCATACATCTTTTGCAATTCCTACTGAAATGCAGACAAATGTTCATTGTTACGATAAGCCTCTGGGTATAACAGCATGCAAATGCTCTTTGGCATGTCTCCCCACTACCACAGAAAATTTCATTCATATGCAGCCTGCACATGAAATGATCTCCAACAGAGTGAAATAAGTAGAACCCTAATGTCCTGTTATTCAGGGACATTTGGAAGTTGCATTATTAAAGGTGGCTGAAATGACCAAAAATGATTTCTTGCCATCTCTGAATTTCAATTAAATGCCATGTTATTCCAGTTTCCTTTTTCTATAAATCCTGTGTCTGGTTCCCAATGACATAGGCAAGCAGGAAAGACAAACGTATGGTCCCAAAGACCCCTAGCATTTTGAAAATCCAGTTCCAAATCCAAATGTTGTAACTTGGGACCATTTGGAAGTAATTCACATAATCTAAAACTTACATGAACAAGCTAGAAGCAGCAACTCCCATTTTAAAACTCTGGATTCTTTACTATTGTTTAAAACAACAAGCCCCAGTGAGAACATCTGAATGGAGGAAGTGATTGACAACAGACTGTAGGCCTGTAAGCTGGCCCAGGCATGGTGAATTCCACCTTCTGGAGATAGACACAGATAGAGAGGAAGATGTGACTGCAATGGAAGATGGGTGAAAGCAAAACGATTCTCAGTACTTTTTCCACTTCAGAGTGGGAGGAAACTCTAGAGGGTCTTTCTCTTACTCATGCTCATATTTGAAGTTGGGAAGGGATTTTTCCTCAGGTCTATTTGACAAGCGATGTTGCTGATCTGATTTTTCTGTTCTCTAGGGTTGGCTTGGCTTGCTCCTGGAGTCACCAGCTCTGAGGCACTTTCGGGCCATGTCCCTTGCAATCTTTTTCCTTCTGCTTCTGTGTATCTAGACTTGAGTTGTGAATTACCGAGAGGGCAAAGGGAATGACATGTGAGTGATCTTGCCTGATCACTGGGGAGCAAATGTGATGATTTCTTGGTCCCTTCTGACCTTATGGTAGCCTCATCTACACCTAGGAAGCCTTCCGGGATGTGAGGGGGGCAGGATCCCAGGCTTACCTGCTTTGGGATCATCTCCCTGCATCTAACCACCAGTGCGTCATCCCAGAAGTGAAGAGGAATGTTTCAGCATGGTGTGGTATTTTTTGAAGGAGGAGCAGCCGTGCAATTGTGCGGCCCCGATCCTGAGGAAAAAGTAAATAATAAAAAAAAGAAATTTATACACTTGGCACCAAAAAGCGCTGGCAGCCATCCCAGAGATGGCAAAATTACTTCCCCTGATGGGCATGGAGTAACCCCACGTAGCTCCGTGCCCGTTTGAAGAGCCCCACTACTTGGGGGGAGGGAGGACCAGGGAGCCTGCGACACACCGCCTGCAGTCCTCTGAGTTGTCCTGGGACTGTGGGAAAAATTGGGATAAGTGCAGTGCCATTTATCCTGGGACAACTAAGAGGTCATCCCTGGTTGACCCTGGGATCAGCTGTGCATCATTTGGATGCACAGGGATGACCTCAAGCTGACCCCAGGACAAATGGTAGGTGTAGATTAGGCCAATACTATCTCTGAAGTTTTGTAGGAACCCAGCCAATGTTCCTCTCTGATGATTCCATTACACTTCCCAGAACAAAATTTCTGAGAGAAACTCATAGGGCATCTGGGCATTGCCTTAACTTGGCTCTTCAAGTGGTGCTGCACAGCAAAGTCCTGGGTATTTGCTCCAATGTGGCTATGGCTGCTGTCCTCAACTGAAGGATGAAGGGTGATTATAGTTGAGTTGGGGAAGGGATGGAGGGGGCACATATACTATGGTGTCCTAGCAATCACAGCTATGCTACCAATGCCTTTTCCCTGGCACTAACAATTTGGCCAGTGTGAAAGCCAGTGTGTGGTTTAGATGTTTGAGTGTTGGACCAGGACTTGGGAGACCTGGGTTCCAGTCCTCATTCGGCCATGAGTGACTTTGGGCCAGTCACTGACTCTCAATTTAACCTACCACACAGGGCTGTTGTGAGGATAAGGGAGAGGGAGGAAAATCACATAGGCTGCCTTGGGTTCCTTGGAACAAAAGTGAGATATAAACACAACAGGCAAATAAATAAAATAAATATAGATGGCCCGGGGCTGGGGAGATGTTGGTTGCCCTAGTATGAAGCAGTAGTGGTGACAGTAGTACCAAATGGCACAGGAAGACAAATAGCAGGGTAGGTACTTGCAGAGCCAACACCACATCCAAAATACCTAAGTGCTACGGCGGCCCTCGTGTCCGGACCAAATAATAGGATACAATGTTCCCAATCCTGAGGCTTCTGAGGCCAGACTCATTTTACAGAGCAAAGATGGGTAACTTGTGGCCGTCCAAATAATTTTTGCCTACAATTCCCATCAGCCATAGCCAGTATAGCCAATAGCAAAGGCTGATGGGAACTGTAGGCCAAAGCATCTGGAGGGCTGCAAGTTTGCCCACCCCTGTTATAGAGGAACACAAAACAATCTGTGAAGACAACCATCACTTCCTGCTTCTTTGCAGAAGCCATACTGGACAACGGGAGACTGTTATATAGTTATTATTCAAGCAAGAGGCATTGCACAAGGATAAAGAAAAAGACCTTTGATGCATGGAGTTGGAACAATATGTTTTGTAGTTGCATTGCACTTGCTGCTAACTAACTTGAGAAATATTCAAAGGATCCATCCACACTCAGAATCCCAGTTTTTAGCATAAATTAGGCAGATTGTGTCTGCCATGCAAAATTAAACTTTCCCATAATTTAAGGGGAGGGGCAGACTGAAAACCCTCTACTGTGGTCGTACTAACAGCATGCGAGTTGTTTAATCTTCAAAGCTAGCTTTACCCTGAAAATTCCATTATCCATTCAGTAAATATTGTTTTGCATACTTCAAAAGAGGGAAAATAATTAGATTATCCCAGAGTTGAGATTAGCATTGAATTTGCGCATACCTTTGGAGTAGCAATTTTGTCTTAGCACAATAGGAGAATAACATTATTTTCAAGTTCAGGGACACGCTGTACTTTTTTAATTGAAATGAAATATGGAACAAAAGAGGGACATGGTTATCTCTCTTAATGCAAAGAAGTGCCCGCTTCACAGGGTCTTTTCATTCTGATGTCCTCTGCCAAGCTCATCTTTGCCCTGCTGTAGTTTATTAGAGCACCAGAAAGAAATATTTTGGGAGTTATCTTTAAGCACACAAAAGGTTTGTATCGATTGAACTTCATTGTATTGCGTGGTTTTGCTTTGACAATCTACTTCTATCATACTAGACAGTAAGAGACAAACCCCCATGCCCACACACCACTTATGATTTAGAATTAATTTTTAAAAGGATTAATTTAGTGCCTGTCTACTGGAAGTATTGATTTTTTTTAGAAATCTGAACTGATCAGGCTTCTAGGCCCTGTCACACTTGACATCATTCATGAGGAATGGGCCAGAGCCTAAAGCAGCCTTCCCCAACCTGATGCCCTCCAGATGTGCTGGACTGCAACTCCCAGTAATGAATTGATTTTTATAATGAGAGTTGTAGTCCAACACATCTGGAGGTCACCAGGTTGGGGAAGTCTGGCCTAGAGCTCTCCCACCACCCTGTATTCCTCTTGACCTGTACATGGCCATCCCTCCACTGATCCCCATGACAGCCAGTGTGGTGTAATGGTTAGAGTGTAGGACTGGGACTTGGGAGATCCCACTTGGCCATGAAGCACACACTGACTGGGTTCGCACAAACCTGAGGTGGGTTGTTTGTTGAACCATGGGTTAACGTGTTGTCTGAACATTGTTTCATGAACAAGCCACCTTGAGAACCCATGGTTTGTTGATGGGTTGTTCAGGGTGGTTACGCTACACTGCATGGTTCAACAAAGAACCCATGATTTAACATCAACTCACACTCAACCACCAAGTGGGGGTTAGCATATTGTGTGAACAGCCCCTGTGTGACTTCAGGACAGTCACTGACTCTCAGCCTAACCTACCTCACAGGCTTGTTGTGAAGAGAAAATGGAGAGGAGGAGAATCATTTATGCCATTTTGGGTTCCTTGGAGGAAATACAAATAAATGTAACAAATAAGCAAGAACAAGAACAATAATAAACTTTTCATTACTCATTGGGGGCAACAGGGTCAAAAACAAACCATCCAGGGGAAGTGCTTTTTGAGCATTTCATTTCTTGTACAAATCAGCCCCAAACTCATATTTCTGAGGGATGATAAATTTATTTCATTCATCTGCAAGGCTGTGTAACTTAGACAGCCAGGAGCTACACAGCAGTATATCAAAACAGTATCTTTCTGCACATAAATTTGTTTGCCTAGGCATGCATAATTGTGCCCACTCTTTACTCACCGGTGTTGGACGTCTGCCAGAGTGAGGTGGGTTAAGAGAAAGTTGTTGCTACAACTGTACTACCAATCCAAAATTCTCATTTCTAATTGATTAAATTATGCAAACTGAGTAGATTTGCACACACATTAAGAAACATTGTTTGCATAATGGGATTCCCCTGTCTCTGGGAAAGTGCTTATGTCTGCACTAGACTGGAGAGGAGAAGGTAATGACTTGGGCCTACGTGTTGGGAATAGTAATTGTTCTGAATGAAGCAATTCCACTGTCAGGTGACTACCTGGACGTCCTTTCCATGGTCTTTCTGCTGTAAAACTAGTAAAATTCATTTTGTATAGGACTAACTTCTCTTTTCTGGTGCTGAAATAGTCAAGCATTCAGATCAGCTTCATTTTCCCGGGCTACCAAAATGTGTGCGCTTTAATTCATACCCACCCACGCCATTTTCTGCCTCTTCAAATCCCCAAATTTGAAAACTCTACTCCGATTGAACTCAGTGTTCCCATTCAGTCCAAAACTATGAGTGTGATATGCAAGGTGAGGCACCATTTGTGACAAATATTCCTGAGAGGGAGAAAAGGTCCTAAGCAATGTAACACTTCATTCAGCTGCCCAGTTGATAGCAACTACCATGCAGTAGTTGCTACCAACTGGGCAGATGTTTGAAAGTGGATGGTGTTCTATTTTGTTATTTTGCACCCAAGAATATTCTTTAGAGAACAACAAAAAAATGGAAATTTTAAAGACAAGGTGCCTTTAAAGACAGAGTGTCTGCTTTTATGTTCTCAAGCCTGAATGCTGTTCTGCATGATAATAAGGCAATGTATAAAAGAAGGTCACCCAATATGAAGGAATCATCGTTCTGTTACCATCAGCCCTGACATTATGGAGCTGAAACAGAAATATTTCAATAATGACTACAATTTGAATAAATATGTAGTGCAAGGCTTTCTATTGAACGTTCTGAGTCAGCATACTCTGTGAAGCATCGTTGCTATGGTGACGGTATGGAGGTTCAATTAATTAAGGCCTGAACAGATGTTGTGAGCCATGGAGTGTCATTTGTGCTTTCTGCTTGTAATTAGTGTACGTGTGCAAGAGGGTGCGTGTAAGTGAGCATGAGCTGGAACTCTTACATCATTGATTCACTTTCAGATACAAAGAAAAGCCAGTTAATGAACAAACTCTAATATGGTTTCATAAACATACACACTTACGTTTACCCCCAGGACAACAGAGAGATGTAAAAAATGGGGGCTCCAAAGAAGGTTTCCATATCAGCTGGAAGAAAAAGTATTTTCTTCCTCTCACATTTGTGCTTGCTTGAAATAGCAGGATGCCTGGGTGCCCTACTTTACAGAAGACAGTTCTCTACTTGAAGGGCTGTCAGAGGAGAATCCTCTCTTTGTTAGAGGTGTGCCCTATTTGAAGGGCTTCCCAGTCCAGTCCTGTTTAAAGATAAAAAGCCAGAAGAACAGAGAGCAGTGAACTTGAAGTTGCCCCTTAGAACCTAAATAGCAAGCAGAGCAGGCACACAGGTTACCTGTTTCCTAGGGTGACCATATGAAAAGGAGGACAGGGTTCCTGTATCTTTAATGGTTGCAAAGGACAGGGAATTTCAGCAGGTGTCGTTTATGCATACATAACCTGGTGAAATTCCCTCTTCATTACAATAGTTAAAGCTGCAGGAGCTCTGTCTCTTGACCATGTACAAAAGAGGGCAGGGCTTCTGCCGCTTTAACTTTGTGATGAAGAGGGAATTTCACCAGGTTCTGCATATATACAAATGACACCTCCTGAAATTCCCTTTTCTATGAAACTGTTAAAGATACAGGAGCCCTGTCCTCCTTTTCATATGGTCAGCCTACTGTTTCCTAATCTTCTCTACTGTGCTGCTATGAATTTTATTTACATGTAAATGATAGTAACTATTTCTAAATATACATATATACATATAAATTAGTACGTGCAAATGTTACACAAATCTGTGCCCTTTTTTATTCTCCCTTTAAATGAGTGGTGCATTTCCTCTTTTTTGGTGATGCATACATGGCTGCCCGCCTTCTGGGGATTCAAAATCACCAATATGTCTGTAGTACAGACATTCAAATGACCCACGGTGAAGCTGTGGCACATGTGGGATATGTGTGGCTGCCATTTTGAATATGCAGGTCCTGCTAGGGGGAGGGGTTGTCGTGTCATGCTCATGACAAGTTGCAGCGTGTCATCTAAACCCAGTCAATGTTGAAGGAACACAATCTACCAGGAAGAAGATTGTGTGCTTTTAAATAAGGCTTCTGCAAGGAAACTTCCAAGTGGATCGTGCCCCAAGTGAACATTTTCCTATCACCCTGAAAGAGTCATGCAAATCTTGCAAATTCCACATTATTTTTAAACCCTCTGTACATAGTAGGCCACAGTGCGCCCCTCCCCTGATACTATAAAGCTCCTTCGAACAGGCAAAGGTTCACATTGTTCACAACTTGTTCAAATCATTAGCAATTGCACCAATCCAAATTTCTGTTCTCCACCCACCCCCGAAGCAGAGTACTATGCCAGATTTCGGGGGCAGGGGCAGGATTTTTTTTTAAAAAAAGCACATTGAAATGCTGGCTTTTAGATCCATTCAATATAAGGTTGCAAAATAAACAACAATGATTTTAAGGCTGCTTATTGTGGTTTCTCATACCTCATAATAATTACAGCAATGCTAGATCAGCAGTCCCCATTCTTTATAGCAAAGGTATGTGTGTGCCTTTGGTAAACACCTAGTACATATATACCCATGTAACTTATGAAATGGTAATTCAATATGTAGAACCTGTAAGTTGGGCAGAACTAAAGGGGCTCCTGGCAAATTATCACATGTTATCTGATCAGTGCTATCAGAGACCAGAGCTAGGCATGGATAGGGCCTTCTTGTGTCCAGAAAAGACACATGCAGCACCGTTTTGCATTCATGGTGCCTCATCCACCTGGGGATATGAGTTCAGAAGTCCCTAGTTGATTTGGAACAATTAAATACATCAGCCTTCCCCAAACCGGCACTCTCCAGTTGCTCCCATCATCCTGCCAGTGACCATGATGGCTGGGGATGGTGGGAGTAATAGTCCAACACATCTGGAGAGCACCACCTTGGGGAAGGCTGAAATATATACTGGACTCTAGATTGGCTATGCCACATTCCCTCAACCTGTCTCATTACGTCCCTGCATAGAGGACCATTGTGATGTGGACTAGAGGAAGCTCTCGATGTCAAATTCAGAATGATGACTCTCTCTCTCTCTCTCTCTCTCTCTCTCTCTCTCACACACACACACACACACACACACACATGTCTCAGTCTCAGTCTCAATCAATCTCTCTTTCTGTCTCTCTTTCCCAGGAGCAAAGGCCCCCTGTGTTTACCACAGGATGAAGACCTAAAGTGATCTATACATATCAGCATTGACATAGACAAGATTATCAGGTCAGGAGAAAGATTTCCACAGTTGAGCTTCACAGTAAGTCTGTTATTCATTAAGCAGACAATTGGATTTCTCGGTTTTCAGTGGCCCCTCCCTCCTCTTGGGCAATGCGCGACGGATCTGGAAGTGGGCGATAAACACAGAATTACAAACGAACTGCAAAATGTTCTATCAAAGTCAGGTCACATATTGATCTCAAGTCAAAGCTCTGTAGCTTTGAACTGGTGGCCAGCGTGCCCTACCAAAGATTGCTGGAGAAAATTGATCTGTTCAACTTTCATTGACTTCATTGCCAGAAATGAATGTTGATTTCTTCATGTATGAAACAGAACTCCTGGACCCGCACTGGTTTGAAGATATGAATTGTTTTGGAACCTCAAAGCCTTGTGGAAGGGCAAAAGGAAAGACCGATTATTTTTCATAGGATTATGAACACAGGTTTAGGTACGCTTAAATCCACTGATTGCACTGAACTTAAAGCTGCCTAATTTTGTGGTGGACTGTGGCCTCAAACATTTTAATAAGTTGTACACTGGAGACTCCAGCCAGCTTTGGCCAAAGAGGATTAATAATCTCAATGATGACTTTGAGGATTAGGTAGAAACAAGGGGGCAAAATTAGCTACTCTTGGGAACTGAAACGGCGGAAACATAGGGGCAAAAAAAAAAAAGTAAAAAAGAATCTTGTCTGGACCCAAGCTTCTAAACTATAAATGGCAAGAGGAGGCTGCAATAAAATGTTGCACTGTGGAGTGCTCCTGTTCAATATACCAGTCGTGTCTTCTTTCCGGCAACTCCATTCCATTCCCCATCCTCCTTGGTCTTCCAGTCCCCCTCCACAACAGACTGGTATGCTCATTCCTCATCAAGATATTATGGGCTTCACCTCCTCCTCATAGATTTTTAAAATTAATTTATATTCTTATTTCTGCTAATCTCGGACTTCCCTTGAACATGCCCATACCTCCCTCTTGTGTGCGATGAGGCTGCCGTTTTGGATTGGTACTCCAAAAATGAGTTTGGTATGAGTACTGTGTTGTGTTTTCAATTCCCATCTTCTTCACGTAGAACGATCCAGTCCCAGCCTCCTTATAGTGAAATTTAATCTCAAGCATTTGCTGCCCACCTAATAATCAGGGTGTTGAAAAAAATATTTATGAAATGGAATTATCTGCAGCTTAGAAATCTGTCTGCATGCTCGGCAGGGCCATGTGGTGAAAGGTGATCTGCTTTCATTCAGCTGGCAAGAAATTACAGTTGAACAATTCAATGAAAGCAGGACCACTCCTCTCTCTCTTCCTCTCTTCCTCTCTTCCTTCCTTCCACCCTCCTGGATGTCTTTTCTCTTTCCTTCTCTCCATGTTGTCTACTCAGTCTATCTCTTTCTCCATATTCAAGGATTATCTCACTCTTCTCATGGGGCAGCTTTCTTGGGGTTATGGAATAATTAGAAAGGGTTATGGCCTGTTTTTTGAGCAGGGCTAGACTTATTTCTATTTTTCTCCGAGCTAATGAGAAGTTTGCTTGTTCTCCTTTGATTCGAATTGCTATTCTCCTCTAAGGCTTCACCTTGCTGAACCAAGGCAGAAATGCACACACTAAAAATGGAAAATGCAAACAAAGGTGGTAATGCAATATATATATATATATATATATATATATATATGAATGAATGCTTTTGTTAAAACCTAGTCATAAACAGTGAAATATTGTGTGAAAGCATGTCATTTTCAAATATTGACTGCAGGACGGTAGGCTGAAGGACAGTTCCCACATATTTCTTCATCACTTGACCAGCGTGGCATGGTCACATATGTGAATAACGTGTTACAGTTTAAACATGATAGAACCTGTGCCTCAACTCATGTATCACTTCAAACTGAATTCTTTTCAATGGAATTGCCCAGCCAGCTGCAAGTAATGGAGGTAGGTGAAGCCGCCTTCATTCAAAAGATTGATACAATGCCTGTAACTCTCTTTTTGCATCCAAATTGATTTCTTCTTATTTATTTATTTATTTATTTGATTATTGTCCCATCTTTTCCACCAAAAGATGGTTCTGGGTGGCTTTCCCCTTCCATTGACTTCAACTGGAGGGAAATATTCAGTTTGGGGCCAATTTTGTGGGCATGTCTGGGGAACAAGGGGAACTTTGGAACCTGCAGATGCACAGCCACTGTCTACATCCTTCCAGTATTCCCCATTTTGCTCCCACCAGTGGTGGAGTACACTGGCAGAGCTTTCCACAGGTGTGGCTGCAAAAAACGCAAATGCTATTTTGAGCTGCATTAATAGAAGAATAGCTTCCAAATCGTGTGAGGTACAGGTCTCCCTCTATTTGGCAGTGGTTAGGCTTCATCTTGAGTATTACGTGCAGTACTGGGCGCCACACTTCAAGAAGGATGCAGACAATCTGGAGTGTGTTCAGGGGTTGATCAGGGGTCTGGGAGACTGAAAGAACTAGGCATGTTTAGCCTGGAAAAGAGAAGATTGCACTCTTCAAATATTTGAAAAGTTGTCACATGGAGGAGGGCCAGGATCTCTTCTCGATCAACCCAGAGTGTAGGACACGGAATAATGGGATCAAGTTACAGGCAGCCAGATTCCAGCTGGACATCAGGAAAAATTTGCTGACCGTTAGAGCAATACGACAATGGAACCAATTACCTAGGGAGGTGGTGGGCTCTCCCACACTAGAGGCATTCAAGAGGCAGCTGGACAACCATCTGTCAGGCATGCTTTAAGGTGGATTCCTGCACTGAGCAAGGGGTTGGACTCGATGGCCTTATAGGCCCCTTCCAACTCTACTATTCTATAATTCTATGATTTTATGTGTACCGGGGAACCTCTGGCAATTTAGGTATTGACACACTTGCAGACCTCCCGCTCTACTGGCAGAACAGCATTTATGCTACTTCTTAAGGCCTGCCAGCTAGCTGTTAACCAGCTGGACGACTGCAGCCTTAGGCCAGAGGGGATCACAACATTGGATTCATTGTGTTGAGTTTTGAAGGACTAGGATTGGTTACTTAAAATATTTGGACGAACTCATACAGTTGTGTTCAAACCTGTCATTTTGCAAGACTAGCGATGGTCACCAATTTGGATGGTTTTAAAAGAAGTTATCATTCACTACTAGTCCTGATAGCTATATGCTACCTCTAGTATCAGAAGCAGTATGCCTCAGTTGCTGAGTGGGAGGGTGCTGTTGCTTTCATGTCCTGCTTGTGGGTTTCCCATTGACAACTGGTTGGCCACTGTGTGAACAGAATGCTGGACTAGATGGACCCTGGGTCTGACCCAGCATGGCTCTTCTTATGTCCTTATGCTAAATGATGTTGGGGGCTAGTGGAAACCAAGTTCCCATCTATATGCAAGGGGAGAACCCAGTTCTACTTGCACCAACATTTCCAAAGGTCGCAGGTTTACAAAGTGGTCTGCTAGTGCTTGTGCAGCCACTATCACAAAGGGAAAAGGCTGCGGAGCTCCACTAGCACAGCAATTTCTTCCACAAACAGTATGGTGAGTTCAGGCTACGATGGTTTCAGTGGAGCTGGTCAGTGGCTCTACGTTTTATTACTTGCATTTAAAAAATAAAATAAAATCCTAAACATAAGCAGTTTGATAAAAGAAAAGTGAGGAACATCTTTTAGGATATTTTCCCCATATGTGCATATTTTCTAATGAGAGAAAAATTATCCCTCTGGTACATACGTTTTCTAAAATCCTCATATGGGTTTGTTAATGTCCCATTTGCCTTCTCTCAGAAACTGCAGGGCTGTACCAAAAAGAGAAAGCAGGTAGGTAAACTGGTGAACAAATGGATGTTGAAGAGGGCTCAATAGGGAATTCCAAATTTAGCTGGTATTTTAAAGACAAAGAGATGTGTATGCACTCAAGGCATTGTTTGTTATTACCATATTGAAAAATAAGGAGCTCTCTGAAAGAATGGCAGCAACAGATAAGAGTGTCAGGAAAATTAAAATAACAAATGCCTCCATTCTCCATGCAAGAATCTCAAGGCTGGGGTTGCTGATCCAGCATAGAGCTGCATTTCCCTATCTTCTTGTCTCATTAATGGTGACAGTTTGTTCCAGGATTGTTAAAATATAGAGCAAAGGCATTTCTTGCATCTGTCACTTCTAGCGAAGAGCTCCCAGTTCATTTCGTTTGGCATTTTAAATGTCACCAGTTTTTCAGATATTTCTGGTCTCAGGATGTAGGAAGCCTTTCCTGCTGAGAGTCCCCCTCTGGAATATATTCAGAAAAGAAATGTAAATTATTTTTGTTTCTGCTGAGAGGAAAGTTGCAGAAGCTCAGGCAAATCTTTCCATTTATACAGCTTCACAGGGATTATAAAATGTAGGGCACTAGGTTTGCTGATACACGTATTACCATTTATTTATTTATTCACTGCCCCATATCGATGAGCATTTTGTCGCACAAATAACTTTTCTCTACCTCTTCTGTCCCTCATGGGACAGCCAACGTTACTCATGGCTGATCCAATGATTATGGAAGTCCTGGACCACATCTTAGATCTTCACCCCCTTTAGGCAAAAAAGAGGACAAAATGAGACAGTTATTTGCACAGGATTTGCATAGGCTAGTTTATATCTACAAATGCAAAATTAGAAATAATTACTCAAATTTAAATAGATCTACAGTGCACCTCACCATACTGTGAAAGGCTGTGACCAGGTGACCTGTGTGCTTGCCTATTCTGGCTGCTGCCCAGGTGTTCACTGTTGCTGGGCTACAGTTCATATTATGCTTCTTTAACTTTAAACTGGAATTGCATGGGACAGCCGTACAAACAGAAGATGTCCTTCAAATAGAGGGTTGTCCTCTGTAAAAGAGGACACAATAGACCCACGTTACTTCCCTTTTGATCCATGGTCCCTCTCTCTACCCCATTTCTCATCCTTCTTACATTGCCTCTCTTTAAGACCTACCAGTATCCCTTTTTCACCATGACGACTTCCTCCTCAATTCTTTCCACCCCACTACACACCTGCTGTCCTTTACCTGAGAATCCATGTGCCACCCCAACTCCTGCAGGAATTTAGGGAAAGCCTCCCATGGCTGCCTAGAAATTCTATCATCATCATCATCATCATCATCATCATCATCATCTTCTTCTTCTTCTCGCTCATGGTGGTTTTTCTAGACAGACATGACGGGCTTTGCCAAGTCATGCTGTCTTTTACAGATTCAGGAATTTCCTGACAATTGAGCATGTTTTAATTATGAGTGCTTTCTGGACATTGGTGTGGATGTATTTTGGTAGGCCCAGTTTCTGAAGGTTTTCTGTAGATGATGATGATGATGATGATGATTTTCATTTCTATACTGCCCAATAGCTGAAGTTCTCAGGATGGTTTACAACAATTTATAAAACTATAAAATACAATGTAAAAATAAAGCATAAAATTTACATATACAAAATTTAAAACAATTTAGACAGCTAAAAACAGTTTCAGTAAAATACTAGACGTATTTAGGTGACTGGCATAAATGCCCCATCGTATGCCACAAATTGCCATTAAATTCTAGCTTGACTGTCATCCTAAACTGAACTCTGTATGGATCTACATAATCTGTATTCTCAACATGGCACCCAATTTACTAGAATAAACTGGCCCTCAGGATGCAGCAACATGTCTGCAGTGCTGTTGACTGCCGACGTGCCTCACAACAGAGGACAGATGAATCCCTTCCCATTTACTGGACACACCACAAAGCACCTCTCAACAAAGCTTTCTATCTGCAGGTGTGTAAAGTTACATTTATTTCTACCCAAAGATTAATACTGGGGGGAGCGGGGCAGGGGAGAGAAACAGAGAGTTAAAAACATTGTTTGGGTCAGACAAGCATACTGCTCCTTCAAAAAAGCCCTACAAAAGTTTGCCAAGGACTGATCCAACTTTGTTACCTTGGTATAGGTGTGACAAGAGCAGAAAAGAAGTAAATGCACTTCTCCCATCGGAATGGAAAGGAGTCTCAACATATTTTTGCTTTGGGGAGGATTTTTTTTTTTTAGAGGTTGCAAGTTTCCAATTACCTTACAGAAACCCATCTGGTAGAAATGGAACAATAAGTTTGTATACAGTCTTGTCATTTTCCTCATTCAGTCATTTCTAGGACAGATTCTAGGATCTGTCTCAGCAGAACAGAGCCAGGGGAATTTATTTCAGACTGCTCACTGGAAAAAGGAAAAAGAATTAATGACAATTGTTTCTGTTTGGACGAGACTTGGCTTTGTTGCCTTTGAACTGTGTCTGAAAACCAATACCTTTCTTCTTTATTTCCCCCTTAGGACTGTCATTTGGTCTGCTTAAATGAGAAACAAGTCTCTGTCGATGGATTTTAGGGGCCATGTTTAAGTGGCTGGTTGACAGCCTGCTATGTACCTATTGGGAAAACCAAGGGCTAATGGTGGTATAGCATTGTGGCTTTGGTATGGCATGGCTGTTCCGTGGTGCAGATGAATAAAATCCTGTGATTTCTGACATTCTCCAAAACAAGAGAGACGAAAACAGCTAATTCCTATTAGGTTTTCTTCTCACTGCACAATGCATTGAGACTTGTGCCATTGAATGTAGTATTGCTTTGTAAACTCTATGCTAAAATTGTTTTTTAAGATATTCTGTTATTAGGGCAATAAGAGAGAAAGTTGTGTTTTGCTGGAATGGTAAATGATTTTATCCATGGATGCCCATGGATGTATAACATTTAAATATGCTTCCATTTAGTTATTAAAGCATTTTTTCATTATATAATTTTAATTTTTTTTCTGAATACAATCATTCAAGACTGTTACGCTACTTCAATTTAACACATATATAGTATACCTATGGTTCTAAATCATGTGGCTGGAACCTATTCCAATAATTGATAAATGGTATCCAACATTTGGGGAAGTCTGGATGGATTTCATTCTTTTCTCCCATAGCAACTTATAACTTGTTATTTTATTCATTACCATGGCAGTCCAAATCTTCTTTTTCCATTGCACCAGGAATGGTATACACATTGATTGCCAAGCTAAGAGAATCTTTGCAGCTATTAATATATAAATCACCATCACCACTAAATCTCTAAGGATCTGATCTTTAATATCACCCAGGAGTATAGTTGTTGTGGTTAATTACAACTCAAAGCCTGTAATTTCCTCTAAAGCTGTTTATTAACTTCTTCCAATATTCCTTAACAGGATTACAATGCCACCATATATGGGCAAATGCTCCTCTATCATTACACCTCCAGCACCTATCTGTTACCACTTGGAACATCTTAGAGATCCTGGCTGGCCTATATATAATACCTCATATATATTATTTTATAGACTTTTCTCTAGAAGTCGCATCTAGTACATTCCTACAAATCTTTATACAGGCATAATTCCATTGCTCCTTTGAGATCGTTATGTTAAATTCTCTTTTCCACTTTTGTTTAGTTACCTCTAATCCATTATCTTAGAACAATAATCCTTTCTGTATGTTCCATTATCATACACATACATATACACAGACACATAGAACAATAATCCTCTCTATATATTTGATCTCAATAACTTCTCAAAATAAGTATGATGTTTAGCCATATATTCCCCTTGCTGCTTCTTGAATATAACTCCTAATTTCCAAATATTGGAAAAAGGGAATTTGCAGATTTGTGTCTCTGAGTATATGTATCTGCATCCTCCCTTTCTCCTGTCATGGATACCACATCCATTCTCCTAAGGGTATATCTATTCCTGCTTATTCCCTAATCCAAGGTGGGGTACCTTTAAATGTTTGGGACCACTGTGCTATTTACATTAATATAGCCACATACTATTAGGGACTGAGAATCCTCCTCTGGATCTCTCCAGTTGCAATATTTGTGATCTAATCATTGCCTTTTTTATTTTTATAGTTCCATATATATTGATCGATTCCCAATCGAATTTGATGTAAACATCTTTGTGGAACCTTAATTGGCAATGTAAGAAAAAGAAATACAAATCTAGGCAAATTTTAAAGCCTCCCCCCTTAAATGGCTCTCAAGACTGCTAACAGCAACTCATTCAGACAAAATTATGATAATTCCAAGGTAAAATTTCCAAACAGCAGGAAAAGCCCATGTCTTATCTGCAGCTTAAGCTGTAAATAAATCAAGACACTACAAATTAAAACAGTTTCACCAGCCTATCTGTCAAACCAAAACAGGCACCAAGTTAAAAAAAAAAAAAAAACACCCGCTCCCCAAACAATAAGTTTAAACAAAACCCCCAAACCCCAGACAAACAAGACAGCCTTTGCCTGGTATTGAAAAGAAAATAAAGAAGGCACTAGGAGCCTATCTATACTCTAGCTTTGTAACGTTTCATAAGGGTTACGAAAACTCTTTGGGCCACATGAAGCACTCCCTTTAACGATGTATACCCGTGGTTTTTTAAAACTCATTTCAGCTATATATAATGGGTTCTGTTTTTAATGAATAATTTTAAGTAAAATAATGTGTCTGTCCTTACTGTTTGTGATTCGTGGGGGTTTTCCAGTGCCCAAATGCTTAGCCGTTGATTGGAGGGGAGAAAGAGGGGCTAAGGAGGAAGTGAGCAAGTGAACTACAGCGCCCACAATGCTTAACCATAAACTCATTGAAAGCTAGGGAATGAAAGGGGAATTAAGGAGGAAGTGGGTGAGTAAACTACAGTGCCCACAATGCTTAGCCCTAAACTCATTGAAAAAACGAAACAGAAAGAGATGGACGGAAGAGTGTGAAACTGCACACACTGCTTTGAAGACTGTAGACATTTTCTCCTGTAACGTGAATACTCAGTAATGTGGCCTAAGACATTTTAAAATGTGCCTATTTACAGCGTTTTAAAATACTATTTAAAACGTTCCAAGCTACAGTGTAGATCGGCTCTAGGCGGATCTCTTGTGAGAGGAAGTTCCTCAAATGGGGTGCAACCACAGAAAAGCCCGCCTTCTGGTAGTCACCTGCCTAACCACAGAGGAGAGGACCACTGGTAGAGCTGGGGTGGCCACATCTGTCCTACCTTAGAGAGGACAACCCTCTATTTAAAGGATTATTAGAGGACCACCCTCTTTTTGAAGGGCTGTCCAGGTAAAGGCCCAGTTTAAAGATAAAGAGCCATAAGAAGGGAGGGAATGCAGGGACCATGAATTTGCCCATCCACAGTTGGCACCTGGACAACAGGTGATGGAACAGGCACAGAGTTCACCTGGCCACAGCCTTCCCCAATATGTTCAGATGCACTGTATTTCTATTTACATTATAGTAATTGTTTCTAAACTTGCATCTGTCTATATAAATTAGCATCTGCAAATGTTATGTAAAATTGTATCCTCTTTTCTCCTCTTTTTGGTAGAGCTTCTGGCAGAGCCTCTAGAGCAGCCTTCTCCAACCTGGAGCCCTCCAGATGTTTTGAACGACACCTCTTGACATTTCTGACCAGGCTGTCTGGGGCTGATGGGAGTTGAAGTCCAAAACATCTGGAAGGAAGGCACCACATTGGGAAAAGCTGTCCTAGTGGGCAGCTAGAGTAGAGCCTCTCAGTTGTAAATTTGAATGCCCTGGTTTTGATATTTGGATCTGACAGAATAATAGACTAGCATGGCCTGAAGTGAGAAGCAAGTGCTGTCCATCTGCTCAGGCCATTTGCCCTGGATTCTCTATAAGTTGAGCCGCTAACACCTCGAAGTTGCATGGATGCTTTTCATTTAAAGCAACAATTCAGGAGTAAGATTCACAGAGCCTCAGATCATGTATTGTTTGACCCCGATACAGTTCCCAGGATCCCTTGCAATGGCACTCAGGATGCTGGTGATGAGGATGGCTTCTGCCATAGATAGTCTTTTGGACTAGTATCCACATCAGTGTTCACTATCTCTAAAAGGTTTCCTAAAAATAATCTTCTAAATAATATGGTAAATAACTGATGAATAAATACTTGAGTAACCTTCATTTCAGCTCTTGCTCTGTGCTTGTGGTGCACTTCTAGTCTATGCTGGTTTGTAGATTTGTATTAGTCTGGTCTGTATTGGCTTGATCTCATGTATGGATGCATTGCTTGGTGGCAGGGGACTTGTAAGCACACACAAAAGCTGAACTCCTTAAATGAAAAGCACATTTCCAATGGGCTCCACACTTTTTACCAATGGGCCCTGTCCCACTGCCTTGCCTCCACCAAGTTCTGCCCAAGGATCTGACATGTTTATCTTAAGAGTTGGTGATCCTGATTTAAATAGTTAAGATAGTTTATTTTACTAACTTTCATACTGGAGATTTTGGAGTTGTTTCCTCTACCAACTGTTGGTGGCCAGGCATCCTCTTTTGCACTCCTCTGTTTGAACGGCTGTCCTGTCCAAGTCCAGGCTAAAAGTAAAGAACCATAAGAACTGTTGCCCATCAACAGCACCTAACAGCGGGCTGAACAGGTAGGCATGCAAGTCACCTGGTCAGTCTTCAACAATATGGTGAGATGTACTGTATGTCTTATTAATAATTATTTCTAAATTTCCATCTCTACATATGAATTAGCAATGGTCATGCAAATCATTGTCCTCTTTTGTCCTCTTTTTTGGTGAAGCATTTCCTCTTTTTAGAAATTCATAGGTAGCTACCCTACCACCAAGTCAACTTTGTCCTCTCTGTAGCTTTAGGACAGAGCGTGTTGTTCATTCTTCATTCATCAGTGCAGTGCCTGTTTCTCTGTTTTCATTGTGTTGATCCAAAGTTCATCTATAATACTATATGTGAGGAAGTTCGTAGACATCAAGGATTCTTCTTGGACTTGGATGATAGGGATTTATGACTCTCAGAGGATTAATTCCATGTGAAATACAGCAAACAGTTTCAAAAGGTGTTCGTGAAGCTAATCTTTGTCAAGCTATAACTAAAAGCCAGCTGTTCTACAGAGCTTTAGACAATTTCCATATCTTGCAGTAATTTAATGTGCACACACACCTATTTCACTCCTCTGTACTCATCTTCCAGCTGTGCATCCTACTTAGGAAGCAGATACAGTTATGATTTCTTCTTTTGTGTGTGTGTGTGTGTGTGTGTATTATATGCCCTTTGTGGGTGCAATTTTAAGGTTCAATTTAACATTAATAAAAGAGGGAATAATTGCATGGTAGTAAGTAATGAAAACCTACAGAGGTGACATGAACAATAACAATTCAATGGAACAAATATGGAAATTCAGTCCAGAGTGGGTTATGAATAAACAACTGTCCTAGAAAATAAAGGAAAATGACTGACCTGATGAGCCTGTGAACTACAAGTATATTCATTTCCAAAGATGTTAATTGTTCACCTATTTTACAGATTGGTTATGGTGGTAAAAAACTAGCAGAGTCTTGAATTTTCTAGATCTGTAGCATTTGTTTTCAGAATTATATTCAGCTTTAGCATATCCCACTTTATTAAAGGTTGAGGAGTCTGTTATAATCAGCCATGAACCTTCCGAAAAATGGGTCAGTGAACTGCATTCAAATCTATCTCTTCTCAGTCATTAAAACTCAGTCAACAGTGCACCTTACAAGATTGTTGTGTGAATAAAAGAGAAGAGGAAGAACCATGCATGCCACCCTGAACTTCCTGAAGGAAACATGGGATATACATATTATAATAATTATTAGTACTCCTAAATAAATAATAAGCATTGGATCCTTGAAGTTTTGTTTCTCTGAATACTACAGCCTCCTAGGTGCAGATGACTACATTAGGAATGGGCTGACCATTATGCAGAGTGAGGCAACCAGAGGTGATAGATACTGGGAGGCAGGAAGCACCTGCGAGGTGTAATGGAGAACAGGGGTGTGCATCATGTGGTATGGCCTATTCCACTAGCCTGTAGCAGGTATCATAGAGGATGCTATCCTTTCAGCAGTGTTGAAGTAAGATTTAACTGCCAGCCCAGATGGCTTCTGCATGTGGAATGGGGGCACCATCTTGTCCTTTGAATCAGACAAGAAAATATTTTTGGGCCAGGCCCAGTACAAAAAGGGCCTAATTCATCTTTAATGGATCTTCCATAAACATTTGTATATGCCATAAACATTTGCCATTGTCTTCTGGTTCAGAGGATGAGTCCCGCAAAGAACCGCCATTCCTCCAGCCTTGCAGAAGTCTCTGGTTATAAAATTAGGTGAGGGTATATTAACAATCCAGCTTTGGAGAGGTGAAGCTGACCATATCCCAGGTCTTGCTAGCCTACATAAGGCTTCAGTTGGCTTTAGCTTCCTGCTGAGACAACATACTCCTATTCTCCTAGTAGGAGAGAATTCCAGCTAGTAGGACCCACCTGGAGTTATCCAAGGTCCTACATTCTTCCTGCTTTCATCTGCATTGCTTTCTTGATCTTGCTACCCGCTTTCTCTGTGAACCTCAAGGAACCACAGAATGGGACAATATATTTGTTATCTATAAAAATACATTGCAGCTGATTTGTTTTATTCATCATCAGACATACACCACAATGTCTAAGAAAAACAGCAAGCACCATTTCATCAAATAACAATGGATATTACATGAACAAACGTGTTTCTGGATCCACCATGAGGTGATTGTAAAGTCCAGTATAGAAAGTAACATATTTCTCTATGGTTTTTAGCAATTCATCATTTTGAGCATATATATATATATATATATATATATGCAACTACTCAGTGTACAAGTGGAGATGATGATGATGATGATTATCATCATCATCATCAACACAGACTACTACTGAAGCCTTGAGAAAAGGAGCCTCTTCAGCTGCTGTTTTATACAAACTTCCCTGGGAATATGTCCAATTGAACTCCGTGGGATTTTCTTATGAGTAGACATGCATAGGATTACACTGTTGATTGCACATTAGTTTCTTAAATTCACAGGAATGATGAAATCTGTTAGCCTGAAATATGGAGGGCTAGATCTAAAGGTTATATGTACTAGTGTAGAAACAGTAAAGGCTGCAGAGTGCAGTATATTTTTACCAGATGAGAAGCCACTTCAAAATGTGGAATTGTTGTTATCAAGGACAAACTAGATGTGACTTAGAGTTGATTCACACAATCAAACAGGCAGCATGGCTTGTCTGAGGAGGAAACAACCCTCAAATTTTCCCTCAAATAAGCCATGTTGCTGGGCTTTGGACAACATGATAACATGCGGCTGTGTGGGTAATTAGGCTAACTGCGCCTGGCACATGCTGGCATGCACCATCGATTTAAACAAGCCATGGTGGCTTAAATAATCAACAGTGACTTGTTTTGGTCATGAGAACCAAGTCATAGACTTGTATGTCTCTTTTCCCTGGTATGTATATATGTATGTGCGTGAGTGTGTGAAGGGCTGGCCCCACCATTAAATAGAGTGAGGCAAATGCCTCAGGCAGCAGATGCTGGAGGGTAGGCAGCAAGCATTGCAGGGAAGGGCTGTGTGTGCTATGTGCCCTGCCCTGTACCCCCTAAGGTAGCTTGTTGCCCACAGGCGTTCTGTGGAGAATGTTGTTCTGTCATCAGTATTAAAGTAAGAATTACCAGTCCAGGTAGTTTCTGTATGTGGAATTTTGGTTTCTGTATGTGGACGTTGTGTGGGTAGGGTGGGGTGGAGGGAACCACATTGTCCTTCGCCTGTGACTGAAAAGCAGCCTTGGAACATTCCACGTGGAAAAAGCAGTATGGCAGGAAGGCGGGATCTTTACACCATTTCCCTTCTGTGGCTTGTCCACTACCCCCCCCCCCCCCAACCAAGTTGTTTTTCTTGATGTAGGGAAAAAGAAACAGTCCTAACCTTGGTGGGAAAACAGCTTAGGGGGAAGAGTTTTGGTAGACAAATAATAGGAGAAAATGCCAAATACCCTCTCTGCTTGCCTCCCTCCCACTCCTAATACATGGATGTTTTTCATGTGAAAGGGAAGTAGTGGGCGGTGTTGGGGAGTGGACAGGGAGAGGCATGGAACTTTGAGACACATCTTGTTTTTAGTCCTTAGTCCCCTCTGAGAAGTGCAGCTCTCAAGTGTTCTTTGGCAAAAAGCTGTGGTAGTTACAATGGTTTAAGTATGTTCTATGGACATCAGACACCTAGATAAAGAGGGATGCTACCTTTGTGTAGATAAACAGCAATACTTGCTCCAATGTAAAGCTACATGGAGCGGTGCATGTTATTTTAGATATCAGGGTATTTCAATAAATGTACACTGAAATAACAGAAAATCTACCATATACTTACCTGGACCAAAAGCAACGTGCACATTATAAGAACTTTGAAGATTGTTGTAGCACAAGTATTTATTTTTTAGATTTATATTCCGCTTAACAAAAGAATTTTCCAGAGTGGTGTACAGTGCTAAAACACGACCACATTCACAATAAAATGCCATTTTGAAATAGTACAATATAAATTTCAAGATATACATATCTAAAAGAGTAAGCAGCAGCATATTCGATCAACAAAAACTACTCTGGGAATGCTTGGGTGAAAAGAAACATTTTAGCATGTACCTAAAGCTCACAAGTGTTGACCCAATCCTTAATTCCAGGGGCACAGTATTCCAGATGGCAGAGGCAACAACAGTAAACACCCTTCTCTGAGTGGCCGCCAGTGTGTGAAATCACCAGAAGGGCCTCCCCTAATAAGTGATGGGAGTGGTGAAAAGTATAAACAACCAGTCTCTGAAATAGCTGGGTCCTTGTTTAACTTACAGTCCAGATCATCTTCCTAATTAGAATAAAAGTAACACCAATTAGAGCCAGTGTGGTGTACTGGTTGGTTAGAGTGTTGAACTGGGACTCAGGAAATAGGGTTGTAGTCCCCAATTGGCCATAAAACTCACTGGATGACTTTGGACCACTCACTGGTTCTCAGCCTGCCTCTTAGGGGTGTTGTGAGGATAAAATGGAGAGGGAGAGGAGGATTATATATATTGCCTTGCAGGAAGGGGGTTGGGCAGGATATAAATGTAATGATAAAATAATAATAAATAAATGTACTCATAATAAAAATTAAATAAATAAAATGTATCTAGAGGTAATAACTGATGACATTCACAAAAATAGCTGACTGGAGAAGAAGGTAATGTGTAATAAACTGTTGCGTTAAATCACATTTTCTCTTTACTAGGAAGCTGGCTTACCCCACTTGCATGCTTAGAATCAGTATAAATTCATTTTAATTCCACCTCCACCCCCCAATACTTGACAAGCAGAGGATCATTAAAGCAGGGGAACATTAAAGCTGCTATGTTTCTCATGCGGCTCATATTTCATGCTTCAAATTGACTATACATAACATATTTCTTTACTGAAAAACATACAACATGTGCCTTACCTGAAGGTTCATTACCACGAAATACCAAATGTCCCAGGATATGAAATTATATAAAATATCTTTTGAGTGGGGAGAAAAGAAGATTTAGGGTTTATACTTCTTGTATTTGTAGCGCATGTATTATTCTATCGTGTGAACTGTGTCCCAGTAAATCTATCCATTCCCTTCAGAACTGTTACAATGGGCCTATTTCACATATTCAGCTGAATCAAACCCAGGTTTGCGGAGAATATATACTCAACAGAGTGTACAAACAATTACAATGCCTGGCACCTATATGAGACATACTGCTACAACTGCTTCTGTGGCCAGGAGTCCTACTTTACAGAGGACAGTCTTCTGTTTGAAGGTGTCCAGTATTTGAAGGGCTGTCTAGTCCAAGTTTGAGGCCAGATCTGGGATATAACACTTTGAAAACAGTTTGAAAATGTTATACCTTCTCTGTGGTGGCCCCTCAATTATGGAATGATCTCCCCGATGAGGCCCGCCTGGCACCAACACTGATATCTTTTCGGCTCCAGGTCAAAACTTTTCTTTTCTCCAAGGCATTTTAACAGCTCAAGTTGAGGTTTGATTGACATCGTGGCCAGGCTTAACAGTTAAAATGTTTTAAAGTGTTTTAATGACAGCTGTTTTATGTTTATGGTTTTAAATTTTGTATATTGTCTTTTTAATGCTCAGTCTTTTTAATTTTTGTAAACCGCCCAGAGAGCTTCGGCTATGAGGCGGTATATAAGTGTAATAAATAATAATAATAATAATAATAATAATAATAATAATAATGCAGTAGTGTAGATCCTGCCTGACTAAAAGATAAAGGATCTGGAGAAGGGAGAGCCCCGGGACCTTAAAATTGCCCATCCACAGTTAGCACCTGGAAAGCAAGCTGAGCAGGTCCACAGCTCACCTGGTCACTATCTTCCTCACTTAAGGATGCTGCAAGTGCCCAACTGGGCCTAGAAGTCTGGGAGAGCCCCCTGCATCTGGTGGGGGTGTCCACCAGAGCGAGCGTGGACCCTGCTCGAGTCCCCATGAGGCCTTTAGAATGCCTCTATTTGAAAGTGTCCTTTATTTGAAGGGCTGTTCAGGCCAGAGCCTGTTAAAGTAGGCATATAATGCACCAGCGTGCCTGGTCACTGCAGACATCAGATTAGGCACTCCTGATGGTTCCAAATGAACCTGCAGTCTGTTTGGAGTTTACTTGGAATACATTGTATATTGCCTCCCTCTCATTGTTCCGTTGAAGACATTTTTATTTTAACAAGCATTTCCTGATTAACCACCACAGTTTTATTGGCACAATCTGATTTTAAAGGTTTTAACTCTTTAATTAAATAGTAATAATAATAATAATAATAATAATTCCCCCTTTTACTATTCACTGCCTTGATGTAGAGAGGTATATAAATTATGTAAATAAATGAATTAGTAAAAGTAGGACACATGTTCACCCTAAGGTAGAGCAGTGACCTGATTCCAGGTTTGCACTATGGCTAGGATCGTAGTGGAATATTGAGCTGATATTGAGACATTCATTGTCACAGCTGAAACTCTTGGGAGGCTGTGATGTGTTGAACTGTATGAAACAGACAATCGCCAGAAGAGAGTCTTTAAAAATGGGTTCAATAATATTTGAAAATCACTGTGCCAGGTGACCTAGCACTTCTCCAACATGGTAAGATAATTCCAGATAAAAGGAAGTATTGGCAATAGCTAATTACATTTGAGTTATCTGGCTGCTTTTACAAAGCAGGCAATACATTTCTTTGTCCTGCTGCATTACAAAATATTAATGCGCTGTTCTTATAACTATCTGCTGTACATTAATATACGTTTTTTTTTCCAGAAGGGGCTACCTAAATTGTATAGATAAATCCTGCCGACAGGCCTGTGAAAGTGCAATGCAATAAGAGCCCAATTATCTGCCCTTGCTTAAGTGCCTGTGCGTGCAAATTTATTTCTGGGATTTCTTCGGGCTATTGGAGGAGTAATTTCTGCAAATGAGTACCAGAATCAATGAGGAATAGATCAGAATCACAACCTAGTGACCCAGACGTTTGAACGGTTGCTTGGGTCCACTCCTACAAGTCAATCGGAAAATGAGGACATGCAATTCGATCCATTCTCCATTGGTGATTATATGCCCTGAGCGCGGCCCCTCATTACTGTACTAGGCAAAGGCACATCTGAGGATGGCTTCAGCCCAATTCAGAGATTATGCTGCATACTAAGAGAGAAGTGGACAGGAGAAAGATGTCAGCTGCTGGGAAATCTGGTTCTTTTTTTGATTCAACCGAGTTCCACGGCTTGATTGACATTTGCAAGCCGAGGTTCAAGCTTTTCCCCAAACACCGGGAACCTTCTTTTTGCATATTTTTTCACAGGTTTTGCAATTTGCGCAAATTTGTGAGCAATCTGCAAATTATTATTATTATTAATAATAATAATATTTATATACCTTCCATAGCCGAAGCTCTCTGGGTGGTTTACAAAAATTGTGGCTGAATTTGCGCAAATTTGGCTGTCACTTGCACACATTGCTCAGAAATTTGCACAATTTGCAGAGCCTGTGGGGAAAATGCGCTCAATGCTCAGAAAATCTGCAAACTGGCCCGACCCACTGCAGATCGAATTGGGCACCGCAGCAGGAACTGGAATGCAGTTGGGGGGGGGGGGGAGGCAAGCCTAGGAAAACCTGTCCAACTCCACCCCTGGAAAGTATTTCTCTGACATCCCTAGGGCAGGATCACTGCTCCCCACTGCCCTGCACTCAGCTGAACATTGTTATGAAGCCACTGTACATGCAGCTCTCCCCATCTTGCATTTCCAGGCTTCCCAAGTGTCACTGGGAACTCTGTTTCCTTTTGAAATTAAGTTTAAAACAGAAGCAACGATAAAAGAACACATGTAATAGGACAACAGAGTCCCCAAAGAAATAAAGAAACCTGCTGATTATTGTCCTCTGTATATCACGGGTGTGCTTGTGGGACAGCAAAAGAAAAATGGACTAAGGCAGCCTTCCCCAAACTGGTGCCCTCCAGGTGATTTGACCTTCAACTTGCGTCAGCCCAGGTCAGCATGGCCAATGGTAAGGAATGATGGGAGTTGTAGTATAGAACATATGGAGGGCACCAGGTTGGGGAACGCCGGTCTAAAGAGAAGCTCACTATCTAATGAAAGATGACTGGATATATTAGTTACACAACATATTGTGTGTGTGTGTGTGTGCGTGTGTGTGTGTGAGAGAGAGAGAACGTGTGTGAGTACTTGGAAATAAATAGGGGCATTTTGTACCTGTTTGGAATTCAATCAGAAGTTTGAAGGGCTTCCACATAGAATATAAATGGAAATTATGTTGCCACAATATGTTTAAATTTTTTTTAGGATTTCAATTGAGTAGAGGGACTTTTACACATATAGGTTCTATGCTGACGCTAAGCAGTACATGTGTGTTGTCATGAGCAAGTCAGTGCATGCAATCACACCCTGGATTTCACCTATTTTTTAATCTAAAAAACTTTGACAATGACAACACCCCCTACACACACACACACACACACACACACTTAGGTGATTTTATCTTCTCCACGGATTAGTAAAATTTGTCTATTGTGGAGTGTTTATTTTTTTAAGAAACCCAATGAAAACACGTTTAAAAACCAGCCTGTTCATTTGCATGCCCATAGACCAGAGTTTCATGTTCCTTTTGTTCTTCCAGTGTTCAGCTTCCTTTCCTTTCCTTTCCTTTCCTCTCCCCACCCCACCCCCATTTTTATACTAGTCACTATGGAAACAGGAATTTCACAGTAAAGGACAAGATGACAATGTATATGATAGAATAATTTGGGGAAAATTTCTCAGATCTCTGAGAATAAAATCATATCATGCTGGAGATCACTGACTGTATCTTCCAGTTTTAAAAAATAATAATTTCAAGCAGTTTAAGGGGACTAGTAAGTTATACTCTTCTTTCCTTAGATAACTACATAGCCCTGTGATGGAGTACATATTTTGCATGCATGACAAGGGGATCCCTTCTCCATATAAACATCACAGATATCAGTATGGGAAAGGCTTTGCAGAACTTCTGCTAACCAGACAATTCTGGGGGACAGATTGGGGTGAGACACTTTTTTCCAGTCAAGGTTTGCATTACCTTGGTCAAAACTTTGGGGGTCCAGTTTCAGTAGTAGGTATGGCTAGAGACAAAGGGGGTGGAGTTGCAGATGTGCCTCTTACCTTTGTTCAGTACAGAGTGACATCTAGCCATTCTCCTTCCTTGACCTGGTCAAGCTTTCCTTCATCAACTTTGTAATTGGTGGACAGAGTGAGATGGAGTAAATCATGTTTGGGTGGGATTGCTAATACCCTGGAAGACAGAAACAAACTTCAAAGTGATCTTGATAGGTTGGAGCGCTGGGCTGAAAACAACAGGATGAAATTTAATAGGGATAAATGCAATGTTCTACACCTAGGAAAAAGAAACCAAATGCACAGTTACAAGATGGGGGATACTTGGCTCAACAATACAACAAGTGAGAAGGATCTTGGAATTGTTGTAGATCACAAGCTGAAACAGTGTGATGTGGCTGCAAAATAAGCAAATGCTATTTTGGGCTTCATTAATAGAAGTATAGCTTTCAAATCGTGTGAAGTACTGGTTCCCCTCTATTCAGCACTGGTTAGGCCTCATCTTGAGTATTGCGTGCAGTTCTGGACACCACACTTCAAGAAGGATGCAGACAAGCTGGAGGTTGTTCAGAGGCGGGCAACAAGGATGATCAGGGGTCTGGAAACAAAGCCCTATGAGGAAGATTGAAAGAACTGGGCATGTTTAGCCTGGAGAAGATTGAGGGGAGACATGATAGCACTCTTCAAATACTTGAAAGGTGGTCACACGGAGGAGGGCCAGGATCTCTTCTCAATCAACCCAGAGTGTAGGACACAGAATAATGGGATCAAGTTACAGGAAGCTAGATTCTGGCTGGACATCAGGAAATACTTCCTGACTATTAGAGCAATACGACAATGGAACCAATTACCTAGGGAGGTCGTGGACTCTCTCACACTAGAGGCATTCAAGAGGCAGCTGGATAACCATCTGCCAGGCATGCATTAAGGTGGATATCTGCATTAAGCAGGGGGTTGGGCTTGATGGCCTTATAGGCCCCTTCCAACTCCACTATGCTATGATTCTGTGATCTATGATTCTATGTCAATGGCCCAGGTGAGGCGATGGTTCAAAGAGCTGCAGCCAGATTGTTGACTGGGGCTGGATACAGGGAACATACAACTCCCCTAATAAAACAGCTCCACTGGCTTCCGGTCTGTTTCCAGGCACAATTCAAAGTGCTGGTTATTACCTATAAAGCCCTATATGGCTCGGATCCAGGTTATCTGAAAGATTGTATTCTCCCTTACGAGCCTGCCCATCCCCTGAGGTCTTCAGGGTAGGCCCTTCTCTCTGTCCCACCACCATCACCGGCACGCCTGGTGGGAACGTGGGAGAGGGCCATCTCAGTGGCTGCCCCGGGGCTCTGGAACTCCCTTCCTAGGGAAGCTAGACTGGCTCCCTACATGGTGTGCTTTCGGAGGCAGGCTAAAACTTTTCTGTTTCAGCAGGCCTTTGGGGAATAGTTTGGACCTCTGTGGATGTGTTGTTTATATCTTGGATTTTTTAAAATTACTTGTATTTAAAATGTTTTAAAATGTTTTAAATATTTTAAAATTGTACTATGTTTAATTATTTTTAATTTTTGTATATCTCTATCTGTTTTTAACTGTACATGTTTTAATTTGTAAGCCACCTTGAGTCCCAGTATTGGGAAAAAGGCGGGATATAAATAAAATATAATAATAATAATAATAATAATAATAATAATAATAATGTGTGGGGTGGGTGGGTGGGATGGAGCCTGGGGAGAGGCTGGATTCACTGGGAAGTGTTTAGAAATCCAGACTGACAGGCTTGGAGATTCGCCTTTGACTCACAGGCTGGAATTTACCTACTCCTGAGATAGGTCACTCTGTGGGATATTTTCTCTCACACAAATGCTCATCCATATCTCCCAAGCCTTCTTTGCCTGTTCCCTTAATCCAGCCAGCTTTTAAACTTATTTTTTACATGCTGAACACAAGAAATTGCAGCGCTAGTTTAATTTTGTTGTGGTCAGGCTGGATTTCCATTGGATATGCTAAATACCTACATGGCTCATGATTTGCATTGCAATTCCTGGCCCGGTAATTCATCTCACACTATGGAAAAGCAAACTGCTTAGTCTGAAAGTTCCATGTGAACCATATTGATTCATCATTGACTCTGTTGCTCATTGCATTTCACCAGCGCTGAACCACATTAATCTTCAAGAACAGCAACAGCAAATTGATAAGGAAGCATATTAATCTCATTGTGACATTTAAAAATCATCTTGCTCATTCTGTGCTGGAGCTCCCTCCTCCTGGATCACCTCTAAGTCCAGGCTTTAAAGCACCACGTTTTACAGGGATTTTGCTCTGCATTTTGAAGAGACATTTCACCTCTCAATCCTCACTTCTCAGCAGCACTCTCATCAAATTATCACAGCTCTGGGATACAGGAGGAAAGAGAGCAATCAGTCACTTTAATTAAATGTTTCATATTTTATAAGAAATGTGGGATGTGGGTTTTCAGCTTTACATCCTTCCCTATAAGTAGCTGTATAGCTGTACTGAATTATCAAATCAACCAAGACAGGAGATCCTCCTTATTGGATCTTCTCTGTTTAAAAATATGCTTGTAGCCTTCAGGTGAGATGTATGCCTGGGAGATCCGGTCTGCGTTCTGCTGCATGGCTACCATAACAAGAGACAAAAGTTGTGTTGAACTTTAAAAAAATCATTTATTGTTCATCATATGAGCCTAATAAAAAGGGTGACTCTGCAGGGTCTCCGGTAGGATGTGTGTGTCTCTGTGTGCAGTTCTTCCTGGTAGAGTTTGGAATAAAACTGAAAGGGAATTCTGTCTCCCCTTCCCAATCCAGCAATCAGTCAGCTGTGTGATGAACAATTGAAATGGCTCAAGTAAGCCCCAGGGAGCTGCCAATAAGCTAAAAACTTCATATTAAATCATGCCACAGAAAGTTTGAGCATTGCAGGAGGGCTCGGTTTCTGCCTTCTAAAGAAAAGGTGCCTCCTTTGTGTTTGACTAATATCTTGGCTGTAGCATTTCTGCACTATTAGGCCTGTTCAGACCACACACTAAGCCTTTTGCAGCAAATGGTTAGTTAGGGTGACCATATGGAAAGCAAGGCATGGCTCCTGTATCTTTAACAGTTGCATAGAAAAGGGAATTTCAGCAGGGGTCATTTGTATGCATGCAGCACCTGATGAAATTCCCTCTTCACCACAACAGTTAGAGCTGCAGGAGCTATACTACAGTGACCAGATACAAAACTGTTCCAACAGTCCTAGCTAGTGTTTAGGGTGAGCTACACATATGTCCTAAAATGTCACACACAAGGGGGTTCAGTGGCAAATTCACACCAGGTTTATGTAGAAAGTATTCCCTGATGGTAGAAAGATTGAAAACAATGAAGTAGAGAGGGGTTTGCCTAAAGCAGGGATAGGGAACAGACTGGGGCACTCCAGATATTATTGGACTCATATTCATCAGCCCTAGCCACCATGCTCAGGAATGATGGGATTTGTAGTCCAACCACCTATGAACATAATAGAAGAAGAACCATGCTGGATCAGTACAAGGGTCCATCTAGTACAGCACTCTGTTCCTACAGTGGCTCTTGACCAGGGACCCAGAAACAGGACATGGGTGCAGCAGCACCCTCCCACCTATGTTCCCCAGTAACTGGTGTATATAGGCTTACTGCCTCTGATACTGGAGGTAGCAGCTAGCCATCAGGACTAGTAGCAATTGATAGCCTTCACCTCCAGGAATTTACCCAACCTGCTTTTAAAGACATCCAAATTGGTGGCCTAGGGTGGCTATGTGTCCTCTTTTACTGAGAAAAGTCCTCTGTTTTAAGGACTATCCTGTCCAATTGCAATCGAAAGATAATGAAGCATAAGAACTGTTGCCCATCAACAGTGAGCACCTAGATATGCCTACAAAGCACCCCTGGTCACAATCTTCCCCACTATGGTGAGATGTACTATATTTTTATTTAAATTATAATAATTCTTTCTACATTTGCCTCTATACATGTATATTAGCATATGCAAATATTATGCAAATCACCACTCACTTTTGTCCACCTTTTGGGCAATTAGTCAGTGTCCATCCTGACAGTATCTGGAGAGACACAGGTTTCCCACTGCCTTAGAAGTTCATAGCCACCCAGAATGGCAGGTTGCTCATCCTAAAGGGAGTAAGAAAGAACAGGAGGGAGAAATGTTGGTTCTCAGTGCAGTTGTTGTCTCCTCAGTCTTGCTTGGCCTGCCCTCAGGAACCTCAGCGTTTGTAAGCTTTTTTTTGGAAATGGCTGGTGCCGACCCAGTAAAGCTGTTTCTGTCCCTCCTTATCTTTTCCTTCAACTTTCCCTTTGATTCTAGACTCATTTTTCTCTTATTCCTTTGGGCAAGAAATAAAACCCGGGAAATATAAGCGCCACATGAAACATATTTATTGAAACCCCAATCTACTCCAGAGAGAGTTAGGGGGAAAGGGGAAACTACACACACATTCACACACACACACACACACTGTAATAAGTTGTAGCACAGCAGGTAATTCAAGGGGGGAATCACAGTCATTAAAAAAAAGAACATTCAACCTAATAAGGGTGAAACAAAAATACTAGCACCAGGAGAAATGGACGAAAATGAACAATAGAAGGGACATATATTTTTAAAAGTCTCAGTATAATAATTTCTGCAACTATAATGTTAGGCTCTGTTGCCTAGGAACCACATCGTAGGCAGTGGTGCATTAGAGCCTGGATATTATGCGGGGAGACGTGAACACATTGAAATTACAGCCTTGTATACTTTTGCCTTGTATATTAGCAGTAACCAACATGTTTTTCTCTTGTATGGTGTCCATGTTGTCTTTAAATACTTAAAGTGCTCTTTAAAAACCATAGTCTTTACATTCTGCCATTGGACTGTAAGCCTGCAAGCAAGTCTGTTTTTAATACATTTCCTGCAGCTCCTAGTAATTGTGGTTATTTGTAATAAAGAAAGAAAGAACACAAATGAGATATAGATTTTTTTAAACACAGCCTTCTTTCTGTTTTATTTCAGTTGTATCTCACCCTTTCCCCACAGAGCTCAGAAGGAGTGGGACGGAAAGGGAGGGGGGGCTGCTGCTGGCAGATCCACTTATATCCACCCTCTTTCTTTCACAAGAAAGATGGATCAAGAGTTGGTTTTTTAAGGAGTGGCCGCACACTAGCCAATTTTAGGCAGGTGGGCACCCTAGCCTCCATCAGGGATGCATTCACCACTGCCGTTAGAAGTGGACCCACCACTTACCAAGCAGGGCGGATCAACCAAGTTGGATATGGGTCCAATCCACAAGTAGTAAACCGAAGCTGACCAAATATCCACTCCAGCTCAGTCAAAGATACTAGGCCAAAGCAATCAAGTATAGGTTGTGTCCGGGGAGCTTCCAGCGGCAACTCTGCAGGTAGACATGGAGGAAAACCAGCCCTAATTCTACTAATCTTTCCAATAAAAAATTGGGCAAACTCATCACATCCATCAACTGTAGGTTCTGTTACCGTTGCTGCACAGTCGGGATTTATCAGGCTGCGCAGCACTGAAAAGAGGCTGGCCGGTTCTAAGCGAGAGGAGAAGAAAGATTTCTTTGTGCTCATCACAGCCCTATGATATTGTTGGCGATACCGCACAAAGGATTCACGATCAACAAGGGAGCAGCTCTGCCTCCAGTGCCGCTCTAATCTATGCAGCCTTTGTTTCATCCCACGCAACTCATCTGAAAACCAAGGCGAGTTGTGTGGGTGACCCTGAGCCAGCCACCACCTTGGGGCTAAATAATCAATGGCGGTGGTCAGCCAAATATTATAGCAGTCCACCAGCTCACCTACTGAGTAATCAGTGCCCCACTGAGGTTTACAAGCCCTCAAAGCACGCTGGAAACCCTCTGGATCCAACTTACTTCTCGGACGGACCCAAACTTGTGGACCATCACCTCTTTGGGGGGGGGGGAAGAGGTGTCTTAAACACACACTGAAGGAGGTAATGATCCGTCCATGACAAAGGGGTTAGATGACAATCCCCAATGGCCAACTCCAGGCTGAAGATGAGATCGAGCATATGACCTCCAGTGTGAGTGCTTCCAACAACATTCTGTGAGAACCCCAACAAGGTCATGGTCTCAATGAAAACTCTAGCCAACACATCACAGGCATCATCCACATGTACACTGAAGTCAACCAGGACCAACAGCCTGGGTGACTCCAGGATCAGGTCAGACAACAACTCGGTCAGCTCAGGGGCAAACTCCTTCGAGTGTGCAGGTGGTCAATACACTATCAGGAGTTTGCAAGCAATGTTCTCACGAGAGAGACATGACACCAAGAGGAGTTCAAAAGATCTAGTATCTGGGCTTGGAATCACCCTACAGTTTAAACTAGATGAATATACCAGGGCAACCCCTCCTCCCCGATGGCCCTGTCTTTCCTGATGATGAACCAAGGACCCAGCTGGTACAAACTGGGCCAACACAGGGCCAGCCACCTCATCCTGCCAGGTCTCGGTGATGACAGCCAGGTCTGGGGACTCGTCCATGATCAAATCATGGATGGTACTGGACTTATTACACACAGACCTAGCATTCACCATCATAAGAGAGAGGGGACTACCATCGATGAGCCCACTCCCTGATACCAAATGAGCAAGGAGAGCAGATGAAGGGGGAGTGAGACAAGTGTCCTCCATCTTCGCCCCCACTGTTGCTGCCTCCCACCTAACACTCACTGCTTGCACCCACCCCCAATGGACTGTATCTGTAGGGCATTTATCTGTAGGGCATTATTAAGAATCCTTTCTTGTCAAATCTGAACAGGCCCACCATAGGTCATACACTGAGTCCTTGTATTCATTCCAAGAGGTATATCAACAACATCTCTCTTTATAGGGAAGTGTTGATTCGTTATATTTTCCTGGACACTAATTAATGGGCTCAAATTGAAATCCAAGTCCTTAATTTGCTCCATTTGTGGGCAGATCTTGCTGACATTAGACTTCACTAAGAGAGCTATCTTTGTTGGTGGCTGGAAAAGTTCCTCAGGACTCTCAGACGATCCAAGTTCCTCTTCCTCCAGGTATCTCATATCATTCCAGGTAGGTGGATTTGATCCAGTTATATTTACGGTTGGCTTATGAGAGACTAGGTGTCCTGTAACTCTTTGTTATCTGACAAGTATTCAACTGTAACTAGTTTTCCCAGTGGGTCTTTCATTCCTTAAGCATTCACTTTTCTTACACCCCTCCCACTTGTTGATGCATACTTCTGGGGAGATTGGTCACTCTCCATAGTCTGGCTAGACACTTTTTATTTTTCCTTCAAAGCTGTGCTTCCATTCTGTCTAGCTCTCAGACGCTCTCTTAATACTTCTAACTGCCTCAAAATGTCAGTTTGTGTCAGTAACGGTATGTTGGAAAAGGAATTCAGGAGATCTTCCTCTTCATTGTTAAATAAATCAAATTCATTATCCAACTGATACTGTATGTCCCATTGGCTTTGCATTGCCTCCGAACTATTTCCTGGGGACTTTTGGTTGGGCTGGATTTCAGGAGTTGGTATAAGATTGGGTACTAGATTTAAAATAGGAGGTCCGTATGCCTCTTCTATATCCTCTAAATTGATCAAATTATATGATCTATCAGCCCTTTCCCATTCGCAAAACTCTAGCTGTTTTAATCTATGACCCCATATGTTGTCAAGAACCTTGAAACTATCATTTCTTTGTATAAAAGTTCTTCCTTAGAATGAAGTAATAAATTGGCCATAGCCTTCCTGAAATTCCCTTTTCCATACAACTGTTAAAGATACAGGAGCCCTATCCTCCTACTCATATGGTCACTCTAGCTGCTGAGAATTGCCAGTTGTAAAACCCTCTCCAGCTCTGCACAGTGCCAACTTTTATCAGTGACCACTGACTGGATCTGTTTGGCAGGGGCCCACCTAGCTTGAGGCTCCCAAGGCAAGTTGCTTTCCCAGAAACCCCCCTCCGCCCCATGCCAGTCACCCTGCTTGTTGCAGACTGAGAGCATCATCACACTGGGGAAAATCATGTTTGCTTACTGTCACTTCTCTGCCCACGTGTACGTCCCTCATTACTTCCTCTTTTGAAACAGGAAGTAAACAATATGCTCATGGCCCATTCAGTTAGCCATTTTGATCCCACTGCTTCTCCTGCACACAGTAGGAGATAGCGGCAACTTCTGACTTTAAAAATAAGTCAGACTTACTGGTTTTTGTTGTTGTTGTTGCATGAAGAAGGTTGGAAGGGGCAGGAGGTGTGCAGGAGGCAGATGACATCATGAGAGGGGCCCATGAAAATCCATGAGTGCCCAGTAATGAGCATGCAATAAAATGCTTGTCTAATGGAGCTCTGAGTTGGGCCAGCTGGTGGAAGGTGGAACAGGGTCTGAGCTAACAAATGCTGATCAAACTCTTTCTCCTCCTCCAAGACCAGTGTGCCATTTAAAAGGTAAAGATTTGGGATTTTTGTTTCACTCACATTCCTAGTAGCAGCAAGCTTAGCCAATCAGATGCTGCCTTTCAGGATGCCATGGCTAATGAGGACACAGGAGCGGTGAAGGGGCAGTCTTTTATGTTGCTCCTGTGCCCTTATTGGCTGTGTCCCCCAAAAGGGCAGCATCTGTTTGATTTAAGCCACTCCTGCTCAAAGTGTACATTTAAAGAAAGCTTTGTTTTTAAAATGGTGTGCTGTGGGGCATTCTGGCTTGTTTTGCTAGTACTGGGGCCAGGCCAAGCTAGAAGGAGAGAGAGGGGGGAGTTCAGGGGGTTGTTTGGGGCCTCCTGGGGCTCCAGACCATGGTCCAGTCCTGGCTGCGCTACTGCTGTTAGGTCTGAATGAGAGGGAGCCAGTAGGCAGTGGGACAGTGTGCTCTGCACACCCAAGGAATCCAGCTGCCTCTGAAACTCAGGATGATGTATGTCCCTTTCCCTCTTTTTATTCTCACAACAACCCTGTGGGGTAGGTTAGGTTGAGACTGACCCAAAGTCACCCAGTGAGCTACATAGCTGAGTGGGTATTTGCTCCATTCTAAGTATGCCCAATGCTCAATCCACAAGGCAGGCTGTCTTTTGCACTGGATTTACTAGCTTCATAGGTCACTTGGGGCAATTTCTATCTTGCCTTCCTTTTAGTGTATGAACTTGTACATAGACTTTTCACGTTTACTTCCTGGTTAATGTACTTAACTGATAATTAATTACTTCATTTTACCTCCAGGTTGCTGCATATCTGTAGCTCTTATCACAGCAACAGATTAATTACTAGAGGTCAGTGCAAATACAGGGAAAGAGTGTCGGCGTAAGGCCACTGCAGCTGTATCAGTCAAGGGAGAAAAGGTAAGCTCTGACATACTTGCCATCACAAAGAACCTAACAAGCAATTTTTGTCCCTCTAAATCTGGGGCTATGAAGACTGCAAGGATGCTGAAAGAACTGTGAATTCAAATGGAAATTATTGATTTTTTTTTCACCCTATTTCCACTGTGATGTTGTTGCCTTTTTGCTTGAATCTAACCATATGCAAACTGATGAAAAGCATTGTTTGTCACTCTGTGCACACAAACACACACAAGCTCTAGAGAAACTAAGGGATATCCAGATGGAGCTAGGACATAACTGCAGATTGGAGCAACTTCCTAGGCAGTATTCTCCAGTTCTGGACTGACCCTGCCCACACAGAGTGTCTCTACATTATGGGCTAATCACATTGCTGACCCAGGGCTTTGGGCTTCCTGGTTCTTTGTCGCCATTGTTATGGGCTGTGTTACTTCTGTGAGTGGCCAATCACGAGGATGCAATAAATCACTCGTATAGAGGAGCACAATAGTCTGGCCATTGAGCCCTCCTAGACAGGCAGGGCTACAATACCTTTGAGTTGAGACATTGCCTGAACAGTAACAGTCTTCCTGGGGTTTGGGTGTAGTTTGGCTCCCACTCTTGGCATGTTGCCTCAGCTCTTAGTCTCTGGAACCCATCCTGGTTCCGGAATCCCAGCTATGGCTCTCCTCTGATTGCTGCCTATAGCTCAGCGAGCCTTGACACCATGTTGTTCCATCCTTATGGTGGAGAGATTTGTGCTTTGTCAGCAGGAAATAGGAGGTTGATGGACGTTCTTTCTTAGGGGTCTGGTGGCATCTGGCTGAACAGTCCTTACCTTCGTGTTTGCTCCTCATTGTCATTGCAGGCCAGGAACCCATCACTGAAATTTAACCCATAATTCTCCAGGTCCCAGAATACCCACGAGGCTTTGAGAGCCTGAAGTCTGAGCATCAACCTGTGTGGGAGGCATAAATTGACACCGCCTCTAGGCCACATCGAAGGAGCTCATTCTCCAGGGGGAGCAAGTGAAAGGCTGAGCAGACGCACTCGCAGGGCCTCTAGGCAGGCTGTCTATACCAATATTCCTTCAATATATGCTATTTCAAGATAAAATCATATTCCTCCTTGCAGGAGAATTATAAGGCTCCATCCTGACTACAGCCAGAATATAAATAGCCAGCCTAGCGTTTGCATTCTAAAGCTAGCATTTATGAGAGAGAGCAGAAAAACAGCAACTTGAAAGGAGATTTCATAGAAAGAATCTATTAGGCCAGACGTGAAATGAAAGGGAATCAGTTTATCTAATCTCCCCAGAAAAAGCACCTCCGCACAAAGGAGCACGGATGTAAATGCCTGAGCCCGGAGTGAAGGCCAGTTTCCATAGAAGGGTATGGAGAGAAAGACAGTTCTTGATGAGGACTGGAGATAAGGCCAGGATAAAACACTGAGACTGGCTGAGTGTTTAACCTCCTGGTTTTATAGTGGGGCCTTATCACTTGTGGAAGAAAATTGAAGTGATTATATAGTACTTTGAACTAAATGGAAAGACAGAAGATAGCAAGTGGAGGATTAGTTCCCCCCCCTTGAAAGTATTCAACCCCCCATTAAATTGCTGCCCGGACATCACTGGCGGAGACAACTTACTCTGCTGGAGGGATGGGCCAGAATCCCTGAGGAGGGCCACCACTGCCAAGAGAAGGGGAGTGCCTTAGTTAGATTATTATGATAGTCATTGATGCGTGAGTCTCATAGGTACCCTGATCAGAAGAGCTCTTTGTGTGTGTGCCTGTGTGAATAGTCCATGATAGCCATGGATACTCAGGAGAGGATTCACAAGAGATCCCAATGGAACAAGGAGAAGCTAATAGTGTCAAGTTTAAGATTAATGGATGAATATCTGGTGATGTAAGATATGTCTACATTCCTGGAATCTTCATATGTACACAATATCTGCATACGGTCCTGAGAGCTTGTAAATGTGATGCTTGTTTTTGTATATCTTGGTAAGTTGGTGCACAGAGAACCCAGGTCCTAACAACATTTGCTTTCGTGATGCATTTCCTGTGCTTTGTCCACAGGCCAATTAAAAATGGGCAAATCTGCCTATTTCAGTTTCTTTCAGTTTCTAATTTTCCCCCTCTTACCTTTGCTTCATCTCAGACTTTGAGAATTTATCCCATCGTAAGACTGATCCATCCTGAACACTGAGATTTCCCCCCCTTAAACAAAGTGTGCATGAAAGTTTATTAAGGATTTTAGTGTGCATTTCTTGTAATACATGCAATTTTGTATGCATGTTTGTCCACTATATACTTTTTTGCAGGCTGTTTTCCTAATATAATGAACATTTGAACATGATTTTCTCTAATATATACAGTTTTGGATGCATTTTTTGACTGGATGTGTCCATTGCAAAATTTGGAAAAGTGTGGATTTTGAAGGATAGCTGAGTTTCAGTTCACATCGTGGTTCAAAAGTGCAAAATTAGGTACGTTTGCATTAAAATAAGAACTGAATTAATTTCTCCCCCATTCCTAGGGCCACGATGTAGTTGTGCCTGTGTTTGATACATCATTTGCCATGCAACTGAGAAACTGGGTAGTGTAACAGATACATGAAGCAAGTGTCCAGTGATGGATGGATCACTGGACACTTGCCTGAAATTCATCACTGCAAAGACTGTGTGGCTGATTTGACAACAATCTGATCATACACAAATGTTTTATATAATCGATCATAAAATCTGAATATATTACAAACCCCTCACTTATCATCAAAGAGGTGTAAAAAATTATGCATGGTGTGGAGAATGTGGATAGGGAGACACATTTCCCCCTCTCTCATAATACTAGAACCCTGGGGTCATCCCATGAAGCTGATTGGTGGCAGATTCAGGACAGATAATAATAATAACAATACTAATACTAATAATAATTTATTTCTTACCTGCCTCTCCGTCCGGAAGGAAGGACTTCTTCACACAGTACATAGTTAAACTATGGAATTGGCTTCCACAGGATATTATTTATTTATTTATTTATTTACTGCATTTCTATACCGCCCAATAGCCAAAGCTCTCTGGGCGGTTTACAAAAATTAAAGGATATAGTTTGGGATGGCTTTAAAAGGTAATTAGACAAATTCCTGGAGAAGAAGGCTATCAATGGCTACTAGTCCTATGGTTATATGTTACTTCCAGCATCATAAGCAGTATGCCTATATGCACCAGTTGCTGGGGAACATGGGCAGGAAGGTGCTCTTGAGCTCATGTCCTGCTTATGGGTTTTCTGTGGAGACCAGGTTGGCCGCTGTGTGAACAGAATGTTGGACTAGATGGACCCTGGGTCTGATCCACCATGGCTCTTCTTATGTTCTTAAGTAACTGAGTGCTGTGCTGAGGCTTTCAAGTATGGAACTGAGAATTAAGCTTCATGCTATAAATCTGCCTTCCTTGGCTTGTGAGATTTTCCAGGCATGGCCCACATGTGCTCAAAACTGTCTTCACATCCTTGTACTTAGAATTAAAGCTGAGTTTCAGCCAAGACTGCAAAATTCTGCAATTAAATATTCTTTTTCACGAGCGCAGTGTATTTACACAATCTTCTTATTCAAAAGTGCAGTGCAAATTTCATCCTGATTTTGCATCAGGCTGCATTTAAAAAAAGTTTGCATAAACATTCATGCACACTTTCATTTATTGTTATGCACATTTCATGCTCATCTCATCTCATATGCACATTTTAATGCACCTTTTGCCAATATATGCATTTTTTAAAATAATTTCCCCAAACGTAATATTTTTTGTACATTATTTTCACCAATATACAATTTTTGTGTGTGTATTTCCCTCTAATATACACATTTTTAATTGGAGAACTGCAACACAAAATTTGGGGAAGTTCTAATATTGAAATATAACTGTGATTTAGTTTTGGCATAGGACCAGGGAGTGCAGATTAGGTAAAAAGCAAACAAATTCCTTCCATGTTTTTATTTTATTTATTGCATTTCTATACCACCCACTAGCCAAAGCTCTATCTCTAAGAACATTTGGCTATGCTCCAAAGTCAGAGCATGGACTTCACTTTATCTTGGGTGATCATATAGAAGGGAGGACAGGGCTCCTGTATCATTAACAGTTGTATAAAAAAGGGAATTTCAGTAGGTATCATTTGTATGCATGCAGCACCTGCTGAAATTCCCTCTTCATCGCAACAGTTAAAGCTGCAGGAGCTTTGCCCTCTTCTGTATCTGGTCAAGAGGGCAGGGCTCCTGCAGCTTTAACTGTTGTGATGAAGAGAGAATTTCATCAGGTGCTGCAGGCATACAAATGACACCTGCTGAAATTTCCTTTTCTATATAACTGTCCTGTCCTCCTTTTAATATGGTCATCCTACTTTATCCATCTGGTTCTAGCCTTCTTCACCTTCAGTTTGATCCCTGCTTCTATTCCTGATCTTATCTTGCCTTTGGATTTTGTTTCAATTTCTCCCAGCAGCTCTTTAACATAAAACAATACATTCCATTTGTGAGCCCTCTGGACTTATCATGAGCCTCAGGCAGGATCCAGTAAAGACTTACCTGTAGTGACTGAAAATGTGGTGTTGGTGCCCATGTCCCATTATTTAACGTAGCGACATGAGTTCAAGTCCTCCTGTGGACCTTTGAAGACTCCCCACACTTCAGTTGCATGCATTTCCTGACAAAAATCAAGATTCTAAAAGTAGTCTGATAATTCGCTGCATCTCCCATCTCTACCTCATGCTACCATGATGTACGTTCATGATCAGTAGGATTTCTTTCCATGGTGCAAAAATTATTTCATAACGTGACAGACCGTGTTATTAGTTGTGGAAGGCAGTATGATATAGGAAACATGTTTTTTTTTTAAAATCCAATTAGCTAAAAGCAAGCTCTCACTGCATGCTGAAAAGGAGCAAGAAAATGACTTCATTCTGAAAATAAATACCCTTCAATGCAGAGGGAGAGAGGGAGGGTTAGAGGCCCTTTCCATACTAGGCAAAATGGTCGGGATGGGCCTCGGCTGCTCCCTGTGAGTCCAAATGACGCACAGGGAGTCCCGGGGATGGGGCGAGCACGGGATTTTTCTGGGAAAACTCAAACCAGAAAAATCCCGATTCTTCCGGGCACAGCCATGCTTCCTCACGAGTAAGCGTGGCTGCAAACTGGGCATGGAGCGCACTGCGCGGCTTCATGCCCAGTGGGGGAGGGGGCGGCAGCAATTTCGCCACCCCCGGGAGGGCAGGGGGAAGCTGATCACACGTGTATTTTTTTTTTTAAAAAAAAACTGTCGTGTTGCTCTCGTGCGCTTCCTCTGGGGTCCAGGAAGAAAAAGGAATTGTGGGCGCGACTGCGATGGCCCGGGAGAAGCATTTGTCGTCTGTATTGGGCACGCTGATCCCGGAAGTAGGATCCCTCGCCCTGAGCCCTCTACACCTCTACACCTCTATGGTGTAGAAAGGGCCAGAGAGAGAGAGAAGGAAGAAGAAGAAGAGAAAGAGAGAGAGAGAGAGAGAATGAGAATGAGAATTACACACTAGTCCTTGAAACGAACAAAGTGAAGGTTACAATTTGTCAGAGGTAGTACTTAGGTGTGAATATACTTCAATCCAGACTACGAACTGAAAAATAGCTTTGAGTCCATTGTCACCATATTCTAAAATGTGTGTCTGATCTGGAATGTACTAATGAATCAGCAATGTTCTGCTGTCACTCATTTGGACTTTCTATTACAGAAGCCATTAGTGGTGAAAAAACCTATTAGGTAGAATGTCATTGCAAAAATAGATACAATAAGGGAGCATGGAGAGAACAGGGGGAAGAGGCCATTATTATCTCATTACAGAAATATATGAGGCATTTTGACACCCATTCAGCAAATAGATAAGCTTTGGTGCTTGGCTTCTACAATATTCACATGTTATTAGACCTAGAAAATCTAATCAGACTGTAGTGGAGATGTCATAACCCTCGCTCAGGGAGACACTGAAAGCCTCTTTTAAGAGTGCAGCCTTTTAAAAAGCATTGTCAGGGAATTGGGGTAGGGGGAAAAAAAGGAAAAATACTGTTATCAATATTGAGCAAGAGCCATTCAAGAAACAGACACAGTCCAATGTTGCTGATGTTAATGATAAAGGGCTGTAGGGTGATGGATGAACAGGAAAACGTATTCAGAAAACCAGAAGTTAGTCTGAACAGGTAGATATTCCAGTAGATACTAATGCAGCCTTCCCAAACCTGGTGACTTCCAGTTCCCATCCTCCTCCAGCTCACCACGGGTACCTCTAGATGGAAGCTTTTCCTCGTGGTGGCTTCTGAGTGGCAGCAGGTGATGTACATGACTCAACCGCCTCTCCGAAGCCATCCAGGGCCAAAACCCTTAAACTCCACTGTAAATTAGTGGGGCACTTACCCTGACTTTTTTTTCCTGTGGAGCCTGCACAGCTGATGGTGTCAGCTGATTGGTCGCCATCGGCTGGAGGAGGGTTGGTTCGGGTGCCGTGCGTCCCTCCCTTTGTCCCTCTCTGGCTGCCCCGTTCCTCTCCCCTCCCCTGTGTTCGGCGCGGCGGCAGCGGCAACTCCGCACCCATGCTCCTTCCCATGCAGATCCTAGGAAGGAGTGCGAGTGTGAGGGCCCAAGGCATCCCAGTGCCAACGTGCCGCCGTCAAGATGGGACCTAGGTTGGAAAAAGCTGTACTAAAAGATGCTTCATTTCATGGCATCACCCTTGTGTTCAAGGCATTGAGAAATGAAAGAGATGGCAAACAGGACCAGTCCAAGCCTGAAGTGAAGAGTAAGATGGTGCCCACCCTTCCTCTCCACGTGCAGAAGCCAGCTGGACTGGCAGTAGAATCTTATGACTGGCGGTTTTATATTGTGGTTTTCATATTATATTTTATGCTGTACTTACGGTTTTAACTTTTGTGACCCACCCAGGTTGAATATTGGTCGGTACAGAAATTAAATGAAATGAAATCAATCGATCAATCAATCAATAATTGCAACTCTGGTGATGGGATAGTTCCTCCAACACACTTAAGTATGGATGTCAGGGAAATATGCAACAGATTCAAATGACTTCAGATTTCTATGAAACCAACCCATGAATTCCATCATGGACCCACATTTTCTGGGTCATGTGGATTGCGTGGACTTGCAGACCAGGTTTTTTAAAAAACTTTCTGGAATTGTTTGCAAATTTAGTTGTACAAAAATAGAAACGTTGCTGGAGAATACCCCAGTGGAAAAGCCATTGAAACATACACACACACACACACACACACACACACTGTTTTATACCTCTCTTTTCAGCCTTTGCTGTAGCATTCCTTTGTTTGTGTGCTCTGCTCATTGATTGTATCCAGAGCTAAGAAAAATACAGAAAATATTACATGCCAATAAAAGTTCTGTAAATTGTGGTGGGCTTTTTTGTGGACTTTTCCAAAGGGGGGGGGGAGAATCTGAATCTGTCAATGAGTGGATGACAGATCAAAAGATGTCTGGCAATCTGCAAAACACAGATGGATTTGTTTTAACCAAATCTGCACATCCCTACACCGGAGGCAGCAGGATAGTTCAGCAGGGGAAGGAAAGGTTGCATCTCATGCTCAGCTCTGTCTCCCAACAGAGAGGAATAGCCAGAGAGTTCAGGAGGAACTGGCAAGAGGCTGCCCCCTCTGTCTCCAGCACCTGCAACCTGAGATCACCTCACTCTGTATAATGGTAGGGCCGGTCCTAATGGCAAAGACAGCATGACAGAATGGAGAGGCTCGGTTGAACAAACCTTTGAAAGTGTTTTGAAATGTTTCCAAGTTGTTGACCTGTTTCCAGACATAGAAATGTAAGATGAGAAAACCCAGAATGCAATATTTATTCTACAAGGCAGGTGCAAAAGAAAATAACTTCCAGGGGCGCACTATCCACATCGCTCAGGTTTAGTTCCAGCCTTCCTGGTTACTGGTGTTTGGCTTTATTTAAGTTATTGCTGCCATGAGAATAATTGGAAATTGGAGACAATGTATCTGTGGCTTGCCTGAACTGCATGAAGTGCAAATCACTTGGTAGTGCTGCCTTTTGTGAAGGCTAGAAAATACGAAGTCAGAGCTCACAAAGAATATAGTCTAAAGCTACTAAAATTGGTGGGAATTTTGCCATTGACTTTCTTGGGATGTGGATCGCACATTAATCTGCCAGATGTTAAATGTCATGCTACAATTTAAACCAAAAAGAAATGCATCCATTTTGTAGACTCTGGATTTATATCAGAACAATATCAAGGTCAGTGCCATGATAATCCTGAATATTTTCCATTTGTGGCAGATGTGCTGGTTTGAAAGCTAACAGATCCATCTTGTAAACCTGGCAGTCACCTGCAATTTTCTATACAGAAAAAAGAAAACATTCGATGCAGTGCGCTTATCAGGAAACACAGTCTAGATGTGTGTAGAATGTTGATAGTGGTGCAGTGGAACAATGGAGATGCTACATTAATGCAATATAACGGATGCACAGAAGTAAACCTGTATTTTGCTCACTCGTGAACTGGAACTCCTAGATGGAGGGAACTATGCACAGAAAACCAGTCTTGTCATCTATTCAAATCAGAGTTCCAGCAGTCAGATTCTACAGTCAGATTCTATTAAATTCCTACACCTGATTGAATTATAGTTTTTTTTTGCCAAAACAGGTATGTATTGTTATCGAGTCAGAGACTCCACAATTAGAATAGATTCGTCCATCGAGCTGGGTTTAGCAGATACAGCAGTCAGCACGGACTCTGAAGTTGTTTGAAGAGGTCAATCATAGAAGACCTATTCCAAAAGGCCCTGATCATCCCAGTGGAGTTTTTGATGAAATGTGATGCCCATACAGAGGAAAATCGCATTCAAAAATGCAGTGTTATTCCAATATATGGCCTGTTGCTTCTGCTGCTGCCCGTGAAAGGATTTTCCAAATGTCTGAGAAAAATGCTTGCCAACATATAGTGGCACCTACATTATATTCTTTTTGATGCCAGGCGAAGACTTTCTTGCTCTCCAAGTATTTTAACAGTTTATCAGCTTAGTCTTTTAACTTTGCTGCTTTAAATCTGTATTTTAAAATTGTATAAACCTCTGCATTGCTGCTCGGTTTTACCCTGGGCATGCTTTTATATTGTATTTTTATATTGTGTTTTTATACTGTTGTTTGTTTTATACTTTGATTCGTATTTGATGGGTTTAACTTTTGTGAACTGCCCAGAGAGCTTCCGCTATTGGACGGTATAGAAATGCAATAAATAAATATGGGGAAAGATAAATCCTGCATGTGCTGGACAAGTGCACATGACTAGCATTTTACAGGCTTGGGTACACCACGGACAGGTTTTTCAGATGACTACCACATGCCCAGATGAGCATGGCCTTTGAGCATGTGAAGAGGCCTTCAACCCCCAGGCTTTAACTGCTGGGCTCTCAAAGTATTTCCAGTTACTCATAGCGAGTCCCTTTCAGGGACATAAGATGAGGAAAGAACTTCAGTGGGAAAATCCAGTTACTAAACAACAGAGATCCTTTGGCTTCTGCCCTAGTAAAGAAATGCCAGAAAGAACACAAAGATCATTCTGCAACATTAGTTCTTCTGTCTCAAGGGAGCCGTTATTAAGTAATTTGACTAAACTGTAATCAAAAAAGATACTGTGGAATAAAAACACTTTCTTTAATCTCTCTAGACTGAAGAATTCTCTTTTAAATAATGTACATTTTAAAAAAGACTTTATCTAATGTTAACAAGGAAGTCCAAAGCTATATACAAGACTATTATGGAGCGTGCTACTTGGCAGATTCCAAATGTTGATAATAACAGTTACAGTTTTCTCTCACTTTCTTATCAGAACATGAAACTTCCTCTAATGTCAAATATGATGCCCTATTTTTATATCCCAGGATGGCTATGCAAGAAGAAGTTTTGCTCAGGTGTGTCCTCCAAGGAATCTGTTATGATCTCACAGATTGAACCTTGGATTCCTATTTGATCCAGTTCGTGGAACATTTTGGGTGCAAAGCATTGTATCATATAACCAACTCTCTTAAGACTATTTAAGGTAGAGTGACTCAATATTATCTCATCCGGTTAAAGATAGATTAAACTTCAATTTATGGGGCCTGACCAGGATTTGGATTCTCCAACATGAATAAAAAAAATCTGTAAGCATGAAAATTCAGGAGCCAACAATCTCTTACAGCCCTAATTCATGGCCTTTTGATCTAAGCAGTGTGGTTTGACTGTGGCTCCTAAAGGCATTGTTGGTCTCTTCTGGCATCTAATCTTTCGCAATTCAATTTACAGACAATCTTTTCTTTTACCACTTAGGATGTTTACTGACCATTGAGCAAGAGAGTTAGCTTAGGCCAGGATAGGAAAACTGCATTTCCAGTCTGACAGTACAATTAGACATTCTGTCTTTTTTGCTTTTCTGTACACGAAAAATGCAGATCCAAAAAGGAGCTCTAGGCATTTCTATTGATCAGTCTGTTTAATCATACACATTAGGGTGACCAGATTTTGGAAACCAAAATCCAGGTCCAAAATGGCCGCCCGAAGGGGGCATGCCCACCAACATGTCCGGCCCCCAGGGGGCGGGTCCAGCCCCAAGGGGCGTGCCCACCTGAACATAGCCTTGGTCACATGTCTGATTTCACAGCACACAATTAAGACAAACATGTATTTCCTTATCTGAAAAGCTGTGTAGAAATAGTGAGTAGCTGTAAAGATGTGGGGCAGATGTTAGACATCAACATTATATACATTGTGATATATACGTGAAATTGCTTTCAGGCAACATGTCTAGAATTTTATCAGGTGTCACTTGTATGCATGCAGCACCTGGTGACATTCCCTCTACAATACAACAGTTAAAGCTGCAGGAGCCCTGCCTAGCATGACAAGATACAAAAGACGGCACATACACACCCCAGGTAAGAGCAGCAGTAGCAGCATCCACACACACCTCATGCTCACCAAAGGCAATAAAAATTAAAATCTACATACTCCTGCACGCTCACCCAAACTGGGGGGAAACTCCACACCCTCCCAAAAGCAATTAAAACAACAACCACCTCCCCACACACACTTAACTGGGGGGGATAGAAATCCACCCCCACCCCCACCAAAGACAAAATAATGACGACAACAACAACAACAACAACAATAAACCACCCACACAATGCAAAATAACACAAAACATGCACACACCCATTGCAATAAAATAATATTAAAAATACAACACTCACCCACATACTCACCCAAGGAAAAATAAAAATCCAGACAAGCACCAAGGCAAAAAACAACCAACTGAATGACTACACACAACCAAGACTGAAAGTTAAATAAATATCCACACACACCAGCATACTCACCCATGGCAACCCTAATAATAGTTTTAAAACACACACACATACCACCCCAATTAATGAATCAAAATATATGGACAATATTAAAGAAAAGTTCACTAAACAGTAGCAGCACCCAACGATAAATAAAATCACATCCAGGCAGCCCCAGCCCCGCGCACTAGGCCAGGCTAAGACGCCTGCACGCCAGACTGGGCCAGGCCGCCCCATGGGCTTGAAGTCCCACATGCCACACTCTAGGCCAGGCCGCCCCACACCCGGCCAGGCTGTGCTGGGCCAGGCCGCCCGCGCTGGGCCAGCCGCAACGCTCACCATGATGCCCCGGTGTGCCAGGAGGACACCGGGTGAGGATTCTCCCCATGCTGCGCTGCTCCATGTGCTGCACTGGGCCAAGCTGCGCCACCCTGCACGCACACCCCGCGCCCGCCTGCCCCATGCCCGCCCCACTTTCCCCACGTGCACCGCACCCACCCCGTGCCCGCCTGCCCCCCGCCCCCCCCCCGCCCCCCCTGCCCCACAAATGCATGCCTCACAAGCCCCACAACCGTGCCACCCACTGCCCGCCCGCGCCAACCCCCGCCAGCGCTTTGCCACCGACTTAAGTATTCACTCCGGGGCTGCGCTGCTGCTCCTGCCTCTGATGCTGCCTTCTGGATCTGTTTGGGAGCACGGGGAGATTGCTCCGCCTCTCAAACAAGTCTCGCAAGACCAGGAGAGAGCAGGTAAGCAAGCTGCTCCGTGCCCCGCATGCGCCTTTCCTGGGGTGAAACGGTCTCTTGACTGAAGAGGCCCTTTCATCCTGGGACAGGGGCGGGGAAGAACAGGCTGCGTGTTCTCCAGGGCCCCAGAAAGCGTGGAGCTTTCCTGCCTCCATTAGAGTAGGCGATCTCCACCCTTTCTGGAGCCCCGGAGAACGTGCGTCCTGCTCTGCCCCCGCCCCTTTCCCAGGATGAAAGGGAGACCTAAAATCCTGGTCCCCTCCGCCCCCCCACCTAAAACAACCCCCCCCGCGTGCTCGCGCGACCCGCGCGCCCGCCTCCCCGCCCCCCCGCGCGGCTCGCACGCCCCCCCGCCCGCGCAGCCCGCCCGCCTCCTCCACCCGCACTGCGCCGCCCGCGTGCCCGCACGCCCGCGCCGCACGCATGACCCGCTCGCCCCACGCTGCTCCCACCGCCCGCCCGCCTCGCGCTCCTTACCTGCTGGGGTGTCCCGTCCGCTTCCCTCCGGTGCTGGGAATCTACTGAGAAACAGGCTTCACGACCTGTCTCTCAGTATCGCGCCGGGTGATGACGTCATCACCCGGCGCGCTACTGAGGGACAGGCCGCGAAGCCTGTTTCTCAGTAGATTCGAGCACTGGAGGGAAGCGGACGCGGCCTGCACAGGTAAGGAGCGCGAGGCGCGAGGCGCGGGGCACTTACCTGCTGGGTCGGGCGCTTCCCGGGCTCCTCCGCCGCCACCGCCGCCGGGTCTACCGCCGCTCCTCGCTTGCTGCACCACCGCGTGACCCCCCGCCACCCCGGTTTGCCCCCCGCCCCCCGGTTGGGCCGGTTTGCCCCTGGATTCCCGGTTAGGACCGGGAAATCCCGAGCCATCTGGTCAGCCTAATACACATGCTTAATAAGATCCTTTTGGTATTAACTTTTGGATTTACTTGGTTAGCTGACCTGGAAATTGTGTTCACAAAACAGAAGCTGGCAGTTTTGGAAAGAGAGAGAGAGAGTGAAGGAGAAAGTGCTTTGAGTTGGCTAAAGTACTTTGGGGGTGCAGGGTCTTTTCTGGGAATATGAGGATAGTGTGTGCTGTAGGACTGACCTTTTGCCTTATGCTCTGTTTTTCTATTTGTAAATACGGGAATGTTACGAAGATATCATAAGTGCCAGTGATCTCTCACCTAAGGGAAAATGGAAATTCTCAGGGGCTGGAAAATGGGGAAGTGCATGTAACAGTTTGCTTTCAAAGGCTTTGAGTGCTCAGCATTTTCTTAACACTGCATGAAAGCAGCATGACAATTCTAGGCTTCCCATCAGCCTTAAAACATCAAAGACAACCTGTCCTGCTTTAATTGGCAGGTAAAACCCAAAGCAGGTGACAATGCTGTCTCCTTTGAAGATAAAAAGGAAAAGCACATCTTCCTAGATTTGTGTGAACCTCCCTCCTTACCTCAGAAAAGGGCAAGAATGGAATAGGGGCTGTGCCAGCCGTGATGTGTGTGTGTTCTGTTGACAACAAAATCTTAGGTGCATCTGGAACTCTCCACTCTGCAACAGAAGATGAAGATTTTAATAGCTGTATTCAGGGATACTAAGCCTACCACACAAGGAGGGAGAGCAGGAATGAGTGCACTAACTCTGTCCATGTCCCCGAACCCATTGGCACCATCCACATCGCCCTCCATGAGTCAAAGGGTGACTGTTTCATCAAAGAGCCTGCTCAATACTTGATAGATAACTTAGAATACTAATTTTCCAGGGTGAGATTGAAAGAATGACTCCAAAGGGCCATGTCCCTTTTAATATCTGCTTTTTCCCTGTACCATTTCATAGTGTAGCTCACAGTGGAACTGCAAAAGCATTGTGGGAGAGTGAAGAACTTCCGAGATCATCCATTCTGCCCAGGCCTACTAGAATTAGTTAGTCAAGGTAGGCCGATGGAGCAAGACTCCTATTATACTCCCAACACCTCGTAACAGATTTCCAGGTACAACAGAAAGAACTCATCTCCTCTTAGGGTGACCAGGTGTCCTAGTTTACAGAGAACAGCCCTCTATTTTGGAAAGCTGGCAGAAGACAGCCCTCTATTTAAAGGTGTCCTTTATTGGATGGTGTTGAGTGTCAGGTGCTTCGTAGACAATTCACAGGGCTGGCCCTGTGAATTGTAGACTGAAGACTTGGCAATTTGTCATGAGAAAATGTCTCTATTCTGTGCTTATCTCAAACTGTAGGCCGAAGGCCTTGACTTTCTGTGAGAATGAAATGTTGTTTAGAAAGGTGGGGGCTCTCTTGCTCACACTGTGGCGTCATCAAGAAGAGGTTGAACTGTGCCGCCCTGTTGGCACAAGAGTTTAGATTACAGGCCTGAAGCCCTGTCTGTCAAAGTAGCTCAGAATTAGCCAGCCTCCATCCTATATTAGCTACGGCCAAAGAGTAATTCCTTTGCTAGGAATTATCTCGTCTAACCTCTTGCTACTTGTGCGCTGCTCTGCTGCTGCTGTGAGTTTCTATCTGATTTGGAATTGTGTGATGCACTCTATACATGTTCTATTGCTATTTGGACTTGGAACTTCTAAGAACTATGCCATGAAAAGTGCACTGTGGCTTTTCATAGATTTGGACTTGAGATTACTGTTCTGGATTCGTGTTCTATAGCCTGCTGTTTCTCTGCATGGAGCCGAAGTTACGGGCACAGAGAAGATAGAGGCTGATCGTTGCTGTTCTGAAATGTGTGTGTGAGAGACCTGCGAGAGGACCTTTCCTCAGTGCTAAAGCTACGAGATTTGGGAAAGGCCCCTAGGTCACAAAGGTTCATTCCCTGGCTTCTGGCTTCCGTGGTCAGCTCAGCGTTCCCTGACAGGCTAAGTGAGGATTTAGTTGCCAGTTGACCGATGTTCTACTGTCAGGAGGCCTAATCCTAGAGTCTTCCTTTGTTTCCAGAGGATTCAACGCAGTGTGGCCGCTCCTGATCTCTGGGGAGTGGGAGTAACTCTAAATGTCATTCCCTGAGTGTGTGCTGTTCGCATTAAGCTGTTCTACCTGAAAGCTGTCTGGTCCGTCTTCAGCTTCAAGTGTGTGTTTGCAGAAATGAAACCATATGCTTTGAATTCCGTGTGATTACAATAAACGAAATCTCACTGTTAATGTTGTGTGTCAGTGTGCCTAAAGTCGTGAGCAGAAACTTAGAGAGTTAGCTAGAGTCACGACAGATGGGCTGTCTAGTCCAAGACTGGCCTAAAGTCAAAGAAATCTAAAACGTTGAAGCAGGGCCTTGAAGTCATTCATTCATTCATTTATTCTGTTAGTATATTACCCAATAGCCAAAGCAATCTGGGCAGTTTATGAAATATTAAAAACATAAAGTACAGTACAAAACTTAATTTTAAAAACATTTATGAAGCAATTTACAACATTCAATAAAAATCCCTGGCCCAGTAAAACCATATGATATGCTGTCAAATGCCTGAAAATTAGAGGAAAATTTTAACTTGGTGCTGAAAGGGTGACAATGTTGGCGCCAGGTGGACTTCAGTGGGGAGAGTGTTCCAGCATCGGGGTGCTACCACTGAAAAGGCCCTATTCCTTGTTGAAGGACGCACCTGGAGGAGGGCCCCAGGTGACAATTGTAGTGTCACTAGAACCCAGATGACTCCTGGTTCTAAGAGATTCTGGATTTGTTTTATTGTTTTATTGACCAAAGCTCTTTTTGGGTTTTTAATCATACCAAGAGTTCCATTAAAATAAACATGAGATACAGCATCAGCACCAAGTCGAGCTTCAAATAAAGAAATGTAGGAAAGTAGAGTCCAGAGGACTTGAAGTTGCCCAGCACCTGGATAGCACCTGGACTGAACGGGTACATGGGTCCTCTGGTCAATCTTGTATAAGATTGACAAGATGTATAGTAATTATTTCAATTTGCACCTATGCATATAAAGTAGCATATGCAAATTTTATGCAAATATATGATGAATTTCTTCCTTTTTGGGAGATGCCTAACTAGTCACCCTACTTTGAATAGCTCACAAGATGGGTGGTGGGGATGATGCTGACCAGCAGTGAATGGCACTGAGAACAGGTGATGGGGGTCATCCTGGAACTGAGAAGAGAAGCACCAGGTGAAGCAACTACAGCAGCCATCACCATCTTCATTTCCCCAAAATGCCTCTGGGCTCCAATACTGGGCAGTGTTGATGATGATGCTTCTACCTGCAGCCACCTGGCCCAGCACTTCTTTTCACAGCTATGGGACCTAAAGAATTTGTTTTCCATGAGAGGCCAGTGTCAGCATTTTACCTAACCATGCCAGGTGCTGATGCTGTGTCTGCCCCTAATGTTTATTTGACTGGAACTTTGGGTATGATTAAGAACATAAAAAGAGCCTTGGTCAATCAAATCAAGCCTCAGTCTTGTCCAGAATCTTGTTTCCAGCAGTGGTTGGCCAGATGCCTTCTAGGAGCTAACAAGCCAGGTATGAAGCCAATAGTCTCCACAACATGGGTTGCTCCCAGCAACTAGTATTCAATGGGCCTGTTCAGACAACACACTAAGCCATGGTTAGGCCCCTAACCCTTTTGCAGCAAATGGTTCATGAGTAGGATGGCCAGATAAAATCCAGGTCAGGGCTCATGTAACTTTAACAGTTGTAGAAAAAAGGGAATTTCAGCCAATGTCATTTGTATGCAATTAGTTCCTGGTGATATTCCCTCTTCATCACAACATTTAAAGTTGCAGGCACTATACTAGAGTGACCATATACAAAAGAAGGCAGGGCCCCTGCAACTTTAACTGTTGTGATGAAGAGGGAATTTCACCAGGAACTAATTGCATACAAATGACACTGGCTGAAATTCCCTTTTCTCTACAACTGTTAAAGTTACATGAGCCCTGACCTGGATTTTATCTGGTCACCCTATTCATGAGCATGTGTAAAACTTGGTTATCTAGCCACTATGGTTAGGAATGGTTTACACGACACGCTAAGCCATAATGTTTAGCTCAAACTGCTTACCCACTGTGGCTTAGCGTGTCATCTGAAAAGGGTCTGTGATATACTGCCTTGGAACATGGGGGGGTCCATCTTGCTACTGTGGCCATGACTTCTGATAGACCTATCCTGCACAATTATTTTTGCTCGCCCCTTTTAAAGCCATTTAACCCTGTGGCCAGCACATCTGGCTGTACTGCTTTCACAAAGTATGAAGTAGTTTATTTTGTATTTCCTGAATTGACTGTCAATAACTTAATTGGGTGACCCTAGAGTTATGAAAGAGAGGGGTAAATTCACATCTGCGCTATTCACAATTTTAAAAACCATTGTAATGTCCTCCTTCTGTAATCCATTTTTCTGAACGAAAACATCCTAGCCTTTCTACCTAAGGGATCATGTGCTTCGACTGTTTGATCAATTTGATTGCCCCCTTTTCTACATTTTCCCATCTCTGTGATATCCTTCTTGAAATGAGGCAGCTGTATACAGTATTAATTAAACTGTGGCCAAATTAAAGACATATATAAACGCCCAATGATACTAGCCAGTGTATTTCCAAGCCCTTTCTGAATAATCCCTAAAATAAGATTTGGCTGGTACTGTGTAGATTTCCCCCCATCTATTTATTTTCAATCATTTGTTAGGGGGAGGGGCAGGATGAAAGAAATTGCTCCTGAAAATTGTGGGAAGGGGTGAGAAGAATTTTGGAGAGTGGTGAGTGTGTGCTCTTTATTTTACCATTTTTACCCCACTCTGTTCTTGCAGCCTCTCTGGCTGCTTGTACTTTCTGGAAAGTCCCCTAGAGGACTTAACTAGATTTTCCTTCCTTGGGGCTTTCAAGTGCTGCTGTGAAATTGGGTGAATTAGCATCAAAATGAGGACTGAATGAATTTCTCCCCCCATCACTACATAGTATGCCTGAGTGTAGGTGCTGCTTGGTGTCATCCCCATAACATAGGCTGGGGATGGCTACTGTAGCATGAAAGATCAGGTCTGTAGTCTGGGAGTACTCCTAGATCCATCATTGTTGGTGGAGGCCCAAGAGGCTGCCGTGGCTCAGAGTGCCTTTTACCAGCTTCACCTGGTTTGCCAGCTACGGCCTCTCCTGGACAGGAATAGCTTGACCACAGCGGTACAGGCATTAGTAACCTCAAGACTGCGTTCTATGTGGGACTGCCTTTAAGGCTGTTCCGGAAGCTGGACTAGTGCACTGCAAAACACAGCAGCTTGGCAATTGTCAGGAGCTGCTCCTTTTTAGCATGCAACTCCTTAGCTGAGGAACGGCACTGGCTGCCTTTTAGCTACCAGGCCAAGTTTAATGTTTTGGTACTAATGTACAAAGCCCTAAACAACTTGGGACCAGGATATGTGAGAAAATCACTGAGGTTATCTGAGGGCATGTTCCTGGTGGTTCCACATGAACCTATGGTCTAATTGCAGTCCACCAGAAGAAGAGCTTTCAGTGTGGTGGCCCCCTTCCTATGGAATTCCCTGCCTTCGGATGTCAGACAGGTGCCAATGTTGTGTTGTTTCCGGTACAACCTGAAAACATCATTGTTTCAGGAAGCTTTCCACAACTGACCAGCCACTGTTTTTATTGATATTCTCTTTAAACTGAAGATTTTTAATATGCTGTTTTAATCTTTTTATCTATTTACTGTTTTATTCCTCTGTTTACCACTCCGGAATCTATTTCAGATATGGAACGGTATATAAATAGTGTAAATAAATAAATAAATGCTTGCAATGGGGCACATAGCGCTATCCAAACGTGGAAAGTGATCTTAGTCTGATAGGGCATCAGGGAATCCATATTCAATTATCCATTTCATTGCTACAAGGAATTTGAGCACCAGCTCTAAATCGAGAGGCATCTTCCATCTCATCAACAATCTGAAAACCCAGAGGGAAAAGTCTATAGCATTCTGAAGTGTTCCTATTTAATCTGTTGTTTCAGGGAAATTATCCTTGGAATGAAGGTCATTAATATCACTGATCCAATGAACCGGCGATTTCAAGAGAATTAATAATCGATATGAGAAAGAGTCAGCCTTTCAAGCTTGCACTTGTTATTTACTGCACATTTCACCTTTGTTCTGGAGAGTTCACCAGAAGTGCTTTGGCCCTGTCCAAGTATTCGATTTCACCTTCCCTTGGCAGTCTAGACTGTTATGACTAGCATAGAAGTTTTCAATCACGACCGCACACCTTAATCATAGCTAATCCCAAAAGTAGACTTGTTTCAGTAACTAGAAGAGCTTATCTTGAAAGGAGAGACGGAAATGGGTGGGGAGGGGAGAGAAAGAGAAAGACAGGAGTATCCAAATGCCACAGTTTAACCAGCAGTTACTTCCAAAGCAAGGCTGTGTATTGTTAAATGCTTGCATTTTTTTCCAAAGACAGTGCTTGAATTCAAGAACGTGGATACATTTCGTTTCATCATTGTTAACACATATTAGATTTAGAATAAATTGATGAGCAAACTTATTTTTGCCCATTACATAAAACTTTGCTCATTCTTTTTCTGCTGCAAAGACCCCTGGGAGGAGGCAAATTGCATCAAAGAAGGAAAAGGAGGGGAGTGCTTAACCCTTTTCCTGCCAACTACTTTCCCTCAAAATGTCCCCCAGATGCTTTCATTGCCCACCATTGTTTCCGACCATTTTCCCCCTGTGGTCTGAATCTCCATGAAATAAAAAGCAAGTGTGGGGGACATTTCAGCGGGAAAACAGCTGCCAGTGAAAAGTAAGCGAACACATGGAAAATTCTAGAATGCATAGGGAAGATCATTCTTGGACTTTTTATTAAGAATGCAAGTTTTAACCAGTAGATTAATCACAGGGCCAAATGTTAATCGGTGAAGGTAAGGTTGTTATAGAGCATTATCACATGAGGAAAATTGCGTTTCTTACTGACGCTTCCCCGCCCAATGTTTGTCCCTCATTACTTCTTCTTCTGCTTGGAGGGGAAAGAGGAAGCAAACAAAGACCACGTGGCCCATTCAGGGGGTGTTTTAATGGCACTGTTTTTCCTGCACATAGCAGGAGATTGCGGCACATTCCATTTTATTTTTTAAAATCTGATTAGAAGGTGTCTATTTTGTGATGGAAAAACGAGCGGAAGGAGCAGGAGGTGCACAGGAGGCGGACGTCGTTGTCTAAAGGTCGCACACACGCACATCCATACATGGGCATTAGCAAGTGTGTAATAAAACGCTTGTCTTATGAACCTCATAGTACTAGAGGAAGGGAAAAAAATGGAAGATGGGGTTCCTTCCAATAATCCTTTTGTTTATTAAAATTATTATTTCACATTTCCTTCAGTAACTGCAAAAGGCATGTGCCATGAGGGGTTTTGGTAATATGCATGTCACATCAGATAATATTTCTTTAACAGTTGTTATAAAACAATTGTTTTATAAGTGCCTTGCAGTACAGCCATGCTGCCTTCATACCAGTGGAGGCTGGTGGTTTCGATATCAATGGCCAGTGAATCTGCTCTGGGTTTCAGTCAGAACCACTCAGAACTATAAAGGAGCTTGAATAGCTCCTTTATAGGTCTGATAGGTTTTGACTGAAACCCAGAGCAGATAACAACCCCACTGACGTTGGAGCCACCAGCCTCCACTACTTCATAAACTGAGAACATCTTCAGATGGGGGAATTGTGTTTCCTTACTGTTGCTTTCCCCCTGCTTCTGTCACACAATACTTCCTCTTTCTTTATATGGGGAAGAAAGAGGAAGTAAACAATGACCATATGGCCCATTCAGTGGGTATTTTTATTGCGCTGCTTCTCCTGCATAAGCAGGAAATGGTGGGATGTTTTGCTACAACTGAAAAAGTCAGATTTTCCAGGACTTTTTTTGCAATGGAAAAATGAGCAGAAGTGGCGGGAGACGCACGGGAGACATGCAGGAGATGCGCAGGAGGTGGACGGACTCGTGAAAAACTTTACAGACTTGAATGAGTGGTATAAATTGGTGTGGAAGACAGCAATAATGGAAAAATTGCCATATAAATTACAGGTCATGAGAGGTCAATGGAAGTATTATTCTTTTGCGGCTGTTTGGTTACTGTTTATTGAATATACTAATATGGCAGAACATGGCTAGATGGCACCTGCACATTATAAATCATTATGGTTGTTGTAAATTATTTGAGATTTGTTTATTTTCAAAAGTTAAATATGCTTCCTGAAGGATTCTGTATTTTTGTACTTCGTAACTCGATATAGGGGTGCGAGGGGAGGGTGGGAAGTGTTCTATGATTGTGTATTTTGTAAAACTCAATTTAAAAAATTTAAAAAGGGGAAAAAAAGAGAACCCAGATATACCAAGTTCAAGTCCAACACTCTAATCACTGCACCACATTTCCCCCACTAGCAAGCAGGACAGAACCCAGTTCATTTGGGTTGTGTGCTTTTCTGATTTTTGAGTATAAAATGTGTAGGTTAGGGAAAGGAAAAAATGTGATTTTTTTATGGGGGCACGTGTGTTTCAAATTGCAAAATGATGGAGAAATTGGACAGGATGGACTTATGATTGAATACATGGAACCTAATACAAATCAGATAGAGACCAATACCCCCATCCCTATGGGCAATCTCTACGGATGGATGATCACTCTGTTGGTTTGAAAGGTGTCATCATGATTCTGTTGTTGCCGATCAAGAAATGAATGCATGCAATAATGCACTGCTTGAACCCCCAAATTGGCATGATGTCCAACCCATGAGCTCATCTTAATATTTTTCAGCTAGTAATTTCTGCCATCCAATCCTTTGCATATTTCCTCAGAAGCATATTTAAGGAGTCTTCCAAATTAGTGTACATAGAAATTACAATCATTACAGCGCTCGCTTAACATGATTTCAGCCAGGAAACCTGGCCCTATAATGTTTGTAATGTTTCATATCTGAAACCAAGAATTCAGTGTCTTAATTCCCCCATTTACTTAGTTTCTCGTCTGATGCCTGTATTTCATGCAATAGGTAGTGACTGCCCTGATGGTGGCTTAGAGCAAACAACTCAAAAGGAAATCAGGGTGACCTCTAAAGAAACTCATTGGAGACCAATTACTTCTAAACCTGGTTCTTTCCACTATAGACATGGAGACTCAGCTCTGCCTCGCTCCCCCTCTTCTCTGCAGCCTTCATGAATGTCAGCTGACCCTGCAGAATTTTGCCTATGGCTGCCATTACCTGGGAATAACCGCTGCTAAAATCAGTGGGACTTTCTAAGCATGCATATGATTGGGCAGCAAGAGTACTAGAGATGTGTGAATGCCAGCTCAGCTAGTAAGCGGGAAGTGATTGACAGTCTTTGCTTTAATTTCCCACAATGCACTTGACATGCTATTACTTTGGGGAACTGTGGAAAATTAAATGGTGGCTTCCCAAGCCTAACAATCCCACTCCAAGAGGGTGGAGAGGGCAGGTATCAGTAGCGGGCTGTGTGGGATGCTAAGGACCGGCCCTCAGCTGAGTATTTCACATGGGGATGCTGGGCCTGGTTGCTCATCCAAGTACCTGTAGGGTTGTATGGATCATGTAAAATCTATTCCATCTGCATTTTGTGGATTATCATGTGCATTTCATTCCATCGTCCACTCATTGATGGAATCGTTTCTCCACCCCCAATTTTCTGAATTTGTGCAAATTTGCACTTGTGGAAATGTGCAAATCCCCCCAACGTGCAAATCTCATCAAATGTGCAAATCCCCCTCAAATGCGCATGTTCATGCTTTAGCCTATAGAGGAAATGCACATTCTGTTTTTATTTTATGTATTTTTCTATGACTGAATTTGTATATAATTCTGGAAAGTAATAGTAATAATAATAATAATAATAGTCTGCAAGACCACAGAATCCATGTGACTTGGGAGAAGCTGGTCCACAGCAAAATCTGTGGGTCAGATTTTCATAGAAATCTGAACTCATTTCCTTACACTGCAGATTTCTCCGACATCCCTAATTATGTGTGGGGCAAATAGTAGTGGGGGGATTCAGACTGTGAAAATGGCATGAGGAAGGGTAAACTGCCACCACCACCACCACCACCACCACCACCACAGCCACAATAACAACCTCCTCAGCAGGATGACCCTGATGGGAATTGAAAGGCTCAGTCACTGCATTTAGCTTTTTCAATAACAACAACAACTGAGAGATATCTTTCTCATAGACCCCCTGTTAGCTGTGCCCTGTGTGTAGGGTGATGGGGGGTGATAGAGTGACCTAGGGCAGCAGCTACAGCACTTTATCAAATTGCAAATGTGCCCACAGGCCTAGAAAAGCTAGGGAACCCTCATACAGCCACTATACTGTCTCCTTAAAATATTGGGTTGGATCCTAACTTTCTTTCAATGAATGGAATTGAGTTCAAGTTCATGGGAGGGGATTTCCTGCTTGCCCCTTCCCTCTGCATCCCCCAAATCTGCTCCTGGGGTTAGTGACCCTTGGGCATGCCATGGGGTATTGTGCAGGAGACTGCTGGTGGATGAGGGGAGTTGGTTGACACCCACCCACCCCCGGTTACATGAAAGGAGGAGCAATCCTTTTTGCAAGTATTGCCTTGAAGCAATCAAGATTTGAGTTGAATGAAACTGCAGATACATGATGCAAGCCCAGTCCATAAAAATGGGACAAAATTATTTTCCTTTTTCTGCAAAAAAATTGTATTTACAAAAGTCAGATATGCATGAGGGGAATTTGTACTTTTATTTCATTTTCTTCTCCTGACCAGCTTCATTAAAGATATTCTAGTAAAAAAATATAACAGATGTAGCAAAAATCTAACTGTCCAAACAGTGCAAACTATGCAGATGGCATCTGGAATTGCCCTGGTTTGAAAATGATGAATAGGGGGTGTAGCTAGATTGAAACTTATTTTATATGTGTTACAATTCAAATTTAAAAAGAAACACAGTCAAAGTTTATATTATGTTCAAATTAGTGTGCTGCTTCATGCTATGTCTTGCTTCATAGTTTTGTGACAGTTTGCATTAACCCCGGAACTTATCAGTTCGATGATTGTCCCCCGTACAGCAAATATAAACATATTTGCTGTATGGGGAAGTATAAGGAGATGACTTTCTATCCAGCTAAAGTACTTGCTGACTTCCATTTTTGTATCAGCAGAGAACTGTCATGCATGTTCTGCTTAAATTAAAGCAGATGATTTCTCACCCAATTGTCTTTGTGAGAATAATAGCAGCAGATGGATGTAGCACATTCTGAATTTCTTGCTTTCAAAGGTTTAAATTCATTTTATTGGTTTGGCCATAAGCCATGCAAAGATAACAATAAACACATGCCAAATAAAAGCAATAAAACCAAAGCAATTATCATTCAAATTAAACTCCATAATATTTATACTTGTGTATGCACATAAAACAAATCTATTCATCCTGACAACAGTCTTATTTCATGAGTTTCAAAATGCAATCGATTCTGTTTTGCTATTGCCATGGCAAAAGCTGCCTGGTGTGTTATATTCTTATTATAATTAGAAAGTAAACAATCTCCCCCTCAGCCCTTCAAAATTATACCAGTGCCTCCAATTTTTCAATAAGAGTGGGAAAATATATTTGCAAGTGAAAGAACAATAAAATTAAATAAATAGTATGGAGATTCAATGCTCCCAATCCAGGCTTAGAAAGCAGGAGAGTACACAGCCTTCAAAGGATATCAGACAATGCCATTCTATAGTCTACTCAGAAGTAAGCCCCATTGAGTTCAGTGGGACTTACTCCTAGGTAAGTATGTATAAGATTGTAGCATAAAAAAGCACTTTAAAAAAATCTCCTCTAATATGACAATTGCAAATGCATTAACCTGGGAGTAAGCCCAAATGAATTCAATGGTGCTTACTTCTGAGTAGAAATGTATAGATTTAGGCAGTAAGGGTTCGTCTAAATGGAGAGTCCCTGGCGTGACCAATCAAAAGGCATTGCACACCTGTTCCATCTTTTCATCCTTAAAAGGGATTGTTCTGATAGAAAAAAAGAGAGAAGAAGCAATAGGCAAGCATACTAGGAGTCCTCCACCTGGAAGCATCCTCTGTCACAAAAGACTCCCAGTCAATATCCGTGTCAGTTGTAGAATCATGCTTTATTGCAAAAGCCATGTGTCACAGAGAGTTGGGACTTTATGGGTTAAATAATAGAAAATGTATTCAAATTGGTTAAATGTGATCTTTTTTTACACCCAAACCCCCAACGTCCCTTCCTTCCAAGGCAACAGTACATGTTGTTGACCTAATATGTTTCACACTGCTGCCTAATATTCTGAATTAGGGCTTGCCATTGTGACAATTTCCCAAGTAAAGAATCTAGGTTTATGGTGAAAGGGAGTGTTCCAAAGTCTCCAGATTCCAGCTGGATGTAGCTGAAACAATTTAATTTATTGTTGTAAGCCACCTTGTGAGGGCTTCTGCTCTGAAAGATGGCCAAGAAATGTTTAAAATAAATAAATGGTCATACTTCCTGAAGTCCAGGCTGTTCTTCTACCAGGAAGAGACCGAACTTTTGATTCAACTATTGCTTCCTCGAATGGATCTTCTATAGCATGTGAGCAAGAATCTGCCCATTCTACCAGCTGGAGAACATTTATTTCTTAAAAGTTTTTATTTGTTTATTTCTTAAAAGCGTTATTTGTTTATCAATGGACTGCAATATTATGTTCTGTGGAGTCTTCTTAATACACCTACATTTTTAGTTAAAGTAATCTAATGGGTTCTGATCTGGGTATATTCTGAACCAATATATCTAATTCTCTCTCACACACACACAAATCATGTTGCCTTGGTGTTCAGCCAGGAAACAGAACTTGTTAACTCTTTGATTAGTTGGGTGGGCAGGGATTGGGAGCTCTCAGAATGATGACTTGGTATCCCAGTCAGATCTTTCTCCCCAAGATATTTTAGAGTTCTACTCCTCTGCTAATTCAGGATATTGTGGTGGCAACTACTAATTTGTTGGGATATTTTAGGGTACGTTTAGTCCTAGTGTCAAAGCTAGGGAAACCCAAACTCATTTAAATTGGGTTGCATGGTAGTTCCCGGAGCTGCTGGCCAGCTTGAAGGAGAGGGATGAAGGATCCCAGGTATCTCACATGGTAAATACACTGAGTGTCGCTACATTAAGGGAAATCATGTTGTTTACCCGGGGCTTTTCTGATTCCTGGTTCTTTGGTGCAACGGTTATGGGCTGCATTACACAGGAGGAGAGAGGCAACAATGGTTTAAATTGAATACTTCCCCTCTGTTTGGTTCTATTGAGAAAACACTAACTAGTAGCAAAAGATCCTGCTGTTTCCCAGTTCTTTTTATCATGATATTTCTAGAGTATTCCACGGGAGATGTTCTGGTAGATAATGATGTCATGAAATTGACCTGAAAACTTCCACTCACAAGCGTACAATATATCGCTTGTTTAAAGGAGCCTAATATCTAAGGAAGAACCACTAGTCCAGACTTCTATCTATACTTTCTACAGCTGTGTATGAATCTATTTCAAATTCAGTATACTAGGGAGCCTTTTTTTTACAGTTAAGATTTCTGCTTTTCTTTTTTTAAGAGCTTTGGACTGGTCAGACTGAACGTTTGAATTGACATTTCCTGAATGTTGACTAAGGACTCTTCCTGTCGATTCTCTAAAATTCCTCCTCCTCCATTCTCTTTCTCTCTCTTCTGAATGGCTCAAACCCAAACAAAGTCTTTCTTCTCAACTGAATTTGACATGCTGAATTATTAAGACAGATGGTTAAAATAAGATTTCCTCCTCCATTCAATCATTTTCTGACCTCTTTGGGGACCTGGACTTTGATAATGGATGAAGCCCTCACTATTAATAAGAATTCCCCTCGTTATTTTCTAAAGAGTAATTCATTAGAAAATAACCACAAGTCATGTGCCCATGATAAAAGTGCTCTTGAACTCAGCTCAGGGGGTGACCAGGCATCCTTGTTAAGGCCTGAGGGCAAATGGCACATTGAATTCTCAGTGTCAGAATTGGACACAAAGACTTTGACCTATAATTGTGCCCCGAACAATGCTCACTCAGAACACTCATAATCAAGGATTCATTCTGGGACAAAGAGTGTGGATTCTCCTCCTGCTCTTCACATGTAAGAGAGAACTCACAAATGCCAGCACACAAATATTTGTGAACAATCTACAGGCTTTGCACTCTCTGCCAGACAAGGGGGCATTTATATATCATAATGCCTTTGTAACCTGGGGGCTGGTGGTTCCAATTTCAGTAGGGCAATGAATCTGCTCCGGGTTTCAGTCCAAACCAGTCGGAACTCTTAAGGAGCTATCCAAGGCATGGAAACACCTTGGATAGCTCCTTTAGAATTCTGAGTCATTCTGACTGAAACTGAAGTGGATTCACCACCCCAGAACCAATCAGAACTCTGAAGGACCTATCCAAGATGCTTCCCAAGGTGCGCTATACCTTTGTATAAAGGCAGAGGAGGCTGGTAGCTCTGATGACAGTGGGGCCAGTACCCGTAAAGCCAGGTACAAAGCCAAACGGGAATCCATCGGACTCCCGACTCCCCACTCTCAGCCCTCTTCCCCCCTCACTATCCTTTTGTTTCTTTGTTTACACAACATGCAGACATCAGATGTAATAATCAAAATGCTTTTATTAAAACAAACAAACAAACAAACAAACAGCTACCTTTATAGCCCTTCTATTTGATGGGTGTGTGTCTTGCTAAACAGCTATATTCTTTTCACATACATTTTGCAGCCACTCCCTCGCTGCTTTCCTTCCCCACTTTTTTGCCTCCTTAAATGTGTCATGTGGCAATCCATTCAATTTCACAGCCTGTTATAGTTGGGAGTTCTTTTCTTTGCTACAGTAGTTCCCCCCTCCCTCTTTGAACTTCCTAGACAATCACGTTTTATGTCCTGTGACCCACTATGAAAGAAGAAGACATTGCAAATACAAATCATAGTTCATTTGCTTTACGGTCTCTTCAGGTTAGCAAGATACAGCAAGGATAATTTCATCACTCTTGCTTAGCCTGACAATTATTGCGGCAAGACTGAAAGAGATCACACTCTAATAGGCTTTAAAGATTTCAGGCAATTGGGAGTCTGTGCTTTACTCCCAATTTGGTTAATTAAAGTTGTGCCTCGGTAGCCACAGAGGAGTAGTTCAGGATTATGGTTTATTATTGTCTAGCAGGGTCATGGATTCTTGTGCAAATGTAAAGGAGGAAAACTTGGCATTAATGTAAATGAGCAAACCATAACATTTGTAAGAGCATGATATTTAATTCTGCCGTTATGTCTTTACCGCATTCCCAGCTTCACTTAAGCTAACCAACTAATGCAAAGGATTCTTGTGGTATCCCTGGTAGGGGCCATATGTGGCAAAGCTGGGAACAGCCATGATTTTTAAATTGGAGCCACCATAACAGAGCTTGAGTGGTTTTGTGACAATTCCCTTAGCTACAAGGTGGACCATAGTTTGGCTAAATTGGGAAGGAGTCAGGAGGTGGGACTGTGGATTTCATTAAGGGCCATAAGCGTGCGCAGCACATTTCATTAGGTGGTGCTCCCAGGGATTTTTTAAGGTAAACTTGGGAGTAAATGCCATTTAACTAGGGTGACCATATTTTGGAAGGAGGCATGCCCACCCCAACATGACCAGCCCCCAAGGATGTGTGCCCATCCTGACATAACCATCCCCAAGGGTGTGTGACCTTGGTCACATGTCTGATTTACTGAACTGTAAACCAGAATCTAAAAGTCAATAAAATATGATATCGTCGAGCATCTCTGAATCCTACAACTAAACCATTATTGTTGTGAAATGCAGTCAGAGCTTGGAAAAAGGGGGAAAGGGACAGAACTACAACATCACCACTTCCCATGTTTATTTTACAAACATGTCTCTCAAAAACAAAAGTGGGTTACATCACCATCAAAGAATACAAATGCTGAGATTTCAGCAGGCATTATGACACACTTCCAATGACATCTTTGCAGCCATAAAGGCTAGAATCCTTTTTTAAAAGAAAAACTCAGATTTTCAGGTGGCTGAACTCTGGGTCCAGCAGTATCACATTCTGCATTTCTGGCTATTACAGAAACAGATCAGATCACCAGTCCAATTACTAGTCCCCACCAGAGCAAACACATTGAAGCAATGAAACTTAGATAAGTGTGGACTTAACAAGTTCCCATTGATTCACTGTGTATAGTTAGGAGTAGCAATTGGATTTAGGCCTCCAAGTTGTATGCATCCCTCTTGAAGTGTGGTGCCCAGGACTGGATGCAATATTCAAGATGAGGCCTAACCAGTGCCAAATAAAGGGGAGCCAGTACCTCATGCGATTTGGAAGCTATACTCTATTAATGCATCTCAAAATAGCATTAGCTTTTTTTGCAGCCACATCACACTGTTGGCTCATATTCAGCTTGTGATCTACAATACATGCAAGTGAAATGATCCAAAGTTATTCCCTTGTCTGAAAAGCTATGTAGGAACATTGAGTAGCTGTAAAAGGCACGGGGTCATATGTTATACATCATAATGTTGTACATTTTGATATATACATGAAAATACTTGCAGGTAATATATAAAAGAACTGGCAAGAAAGTTCAGAGACTTGGGCACCTGGGTAAGCAGAAATAGGAGCAATAAGCAGAGGTGGAGTCTGAACATCCAAAACACAAAACTCTGTGTCCTTTGAATCCACATTTGTTTGCTTGTGCAGAAACCCATTTTTAAAAAAGCAAAGTGAAGCATATTGGCTGGTAATTAGATCAAGGTTCTGTGTGCAAAGCAGAAAACCACTCCTTTGAGCCTGCAGTTTGAGCCCCCACCTCACCCCTCGCACCTTCATCCTTAGGCTTCCTGCTGCTCAGCTGCCAGCTGCCCGCCGCCTGCCCACCCGACCTGCCCACTACTCGCTCACCCACCGTTGCTTGCTCGCTTGCTCGCTCGACCGCCCACATGCCCTGCCCTCTGCCTGCCCACGCTGCCCGCCCGCCCTGCCTTACTTACCCCCAGGCCCACGCTGCTGCTGCTGCTGCTGCCTCCTTCTTTTTTGCCGCTCGTACTCAGACCTCGCCTCTCCCACAAGTCTCGCGAGATGGGGATGAAATGTCAGAAGTCTCATCCTGAAGTATCACGAGACTGGGGGAGAGGAGAGAGCAGGTAAGCTGTGACTGCTCCGTTCCCTCCCCCCCCCCCCGCACCTTTCCCAGTATGAAAGGGTCTCTTAACACTTGAAGTAAGAGGCCGTTTCATACTGGGAAAGGTGGGAGGGGGATAGAGCAGGCCGCGTGTTCTCTAGAGGTGTGGAGATCACCTAACGCCATTAGCGTGGCTGGGAGAATCCTCCCAGCCACACTAATGGCGTTAGGTAACCGCCACGCTTTCCGGAGCTCTGGAGAACACGCGGCCTGCTCTGCCCCCTCCTCCACCCCCTCCCACCTTTCCCAGTGTGAAAGAGCCTCTCAATTCAAGCATTAAGAGACCCTTTCATACTGGGAAAGGTACGGGGGGGAGGGGGCAGAGGAGGCCACACATTGTCCAAAGCTCCGGAAAGTGCGCAGGTGGCCTACGCTATTAGTGTGTTAGTCATGCTAATAGTGTAGGCCATCTGTGCACTTTCCATAGCTTCGGACAATGCACAGCCTGCTTCCCACCCTTCTCTCCGTGCCGCACCTTTCCCGGACTTTTCATTAGCTGGTGCCTGGACACCAGGTGAACCACCTGTGCGCACGCCTATGTTAAGGGCCTACCTTTCTTCTCCCCGCCCCCACAAGACAACTGCAAATTACGTTAGTAAAAACAATACAGACATTTTTATATCAGGCCTTTTGGTCCAGATCGTTTCGTGTTTTTAAAGATTCCCACCACTATGAACACCTCTATGCTACAAACGTCTGCTTTATATCCATTGAAGTGGAATGGGCCAGACCACCTCCAGGTTGGGGGGGGGGGGGCGGCTCCCATATCAAAAGTACCCTCTGAAGGGCCTCATCTTTCTATATTAGAGGGCTCATTGGTGTCGCATGGAAATGGTAGCATTGGCAGAAGTTGGCTTGCAGTTGCCGTTTAACTGTCCCACAATCCCCTTGGTGTAGCCTTGTTCTGCAGTTCTGTGGGAATGAAAACATCAGCTCTCCACATCCAGCTGCTTAAAGAATCCCATCAGGGCCAAGCATCAGCAGCGGACTTTACCAGAGCACCGCAACTCTCGTGGCTGATTGAGGATGCCATTTGAGGATGCCGGGCCTGATAATGGCCTCCTTTCCCCAAAATGTTTTGGAAATTAGACTTTAGGTGGGGGAGCTGAGCATCCTCTGCTAGACATCTCTAAACCTGCTCACAGAAATATAATTTCCAAGATTCCCTGGAAAGCGGGAATGACAGTTAAACATTGGTAGGGTAGTTATGTCCTACATCAAGAGTAGGCAATTGGTAACCTCCAGATATTTTGGATTACAATTCCCATCAGCTCCACCCAACATTGCTAATGCTTGGGAATTATGGGAGTTGTGGTTCAAATACTTGGAGGGTACCATGTTTGATTTCCTATAGCCCTATGCAGATATTCTTATTTCCTCCCTCACTTCCCCTATGTGGTTACCATTACATGGGGGGAGCATGGATGAGCCCACCCCTCCTACATGTCCCTGTCACTCACTATTCCTGCAGGGTTCTAAATAACACAGGAGGCTACTAAAGTATAAAAAACTGCCCACTGCAGACATTTAGCCCCCAATATTGGGGGTGCTGCAGGAGGCAGGGACAATGGGTTAGTCCCCTCTCTCCCCCTTGCACAATGGTAATAACAGAATGGTGAGGAGATGAATAGGGTGGCCATTTATGCGATGCCAGAAAAGAGGAAATGCACCATCAAAAAAGAGGATGAAAGAGGACACTGATATGCATAAGTCACTTTACATGCATGAGTGCAAATTTTGAAATAATTGTTAGAATTTAAGTAGACATAGGATTTCATAGTGGGGAAGACTGTAGCCAGGTGATCCTGTGTACCTATCTGTTCAGTCTGCTGTCCAGGTGTTGCTGATGGGCAACATCAAAGCCCTTCTCGCTCTCTTCTTAGAGTTCTTTGTCTTTCAACTGGACTTGGACTGGACAGCCCTCCAAACAGAGGATGCCTGCAAATAGAGGACAGTCCTCTGTAAGAGAAGAGAGACGGCCACCCTAGAAAAACTGAATAGGGCTCATGTCTGTGTCAAATTCAGAACGTGTCTGAGACCTGATGGAGAGAAGGATTCATTTGGGGAACATTGGGGATTTATCTGGAAGATTGTGACAAAATCAAGATACTTTGGAAACCCTGTCCCAGAAGGGCCACTCATTCGACATGCAGACATTTTGATCGTTCCACCTCTACATTACAGATATACTGCAGTGTTGAAGTTGAATCTCGTGTCGGTCCCAGGTGGACCTTCATACTCCGTCCCACTCCTTGTCCCCCAAGTCCCTGAACCGGAAGCGAAAGGAATAATGAAAAGCTCCACTTTCTTACAGTTCCTTTTCAATGAAAATGGAGCATATTTGAAGCCAAGTGCCAGATGGTGCTCGCGGAGCCTGGAATTGCAGAGTTCCTAATTAAACCATTAAACTTGGGGATGAGAAACAGCAGTCACCTATTTCCAACGCCCCCCTTTGTTTGACAGTCACATAGAAGACACGCCAGCCGGCTGCATAAAGACCCTTTCAACTCACCCTCTCATAGTTCCTTCGGGGACCCAGAATGGCAAGAGGCAGTTAATTTAAAGCTAATTGAGAAATCTCTTTCCTGTCTTCACATAATAAAACTAGGTGTCGGGGACTCAGCTGTTCTTTGCACCTCTGACAGGAAGAAAATCTCCAGAATAAGGGAAGGAAAGATGGTGCCTCATTTTCATAAGCTACACACACACACACACATGCACACACATGCACACAGCATTGTAACAGCCTCTCTTTACTGTCTGAATGGCAAGCCATCCTATTAATAAGAGCAGCTCAAGCAAAATGGTAGAACCAGAGATATATAACCCTAAGACAGCAAGAAGACAGGCAAGTCATTGTCGATACAGGCCGTAGTCGTCTCTGAACCTTCCTGTGTGTATACAGCTGTGGTCCAGAGAAAAGGACAGCGATGAGTATTATTGTACTCATAGGTGTGTGCAGCACATTTCATTAGGGTGTGCGCCCAGGGTTGTATTTTTTTTAAAGGCAAACATTTATTGAATGCTCAATCATAAAAATGATATTATTTTTATTCATTTATTTATTTTACACTGTAGACACTGATGCCCTACTCTGCGTCCGGCTTGCTTGACCCTGGGAGGGCCCGGCATTGGTGAGGTTTTGTGGTGACACTGGCAGGAGGGACTTATGAGGTGATATTAGTTTTTGGGGTGCTTCCTCCAGGCCTCTTTGAAGTGTGGCTCCCAGCAGAGTGATTCCTTTTCGCTCTTGCTCTGGGAGCAATGGCATGCTGTCACGGGGTGTGTGGGAGCAGAGTAGCCAGAAGACCGTTCTCATTGCATCTCGATCTCCCTCTGAATCCCTACTCAGTGGCCTCCTCAATTCGGTGGTTATTACTTGAGACATTAGGGTGTGCCTGGTCATACCTGGCACACCCCTTGTGCACAACACCTATGATTGTACTCACACTTCAAAGTGCATCTGCTAGCTACATTTAATGTATGTCTTCTATATTTTGTTAAGGTTAGTATATCAACAGTTTCTAGGTCTGATCTGGTTTCCAGCTGCTTTATTGCCTCAATCTTGTCTGGGTCTAGTATTATTCTTTCAGCAGTCAGTGTGTGACTAAAATAGGTGACACTGTTAACTCTAATCTGCATCGTATTTGGATTTAATTTTCAAGTTTTATTTCTGCACATTTCGGGTTAGGGTCAGGGTTTGGGAGGCATGGCTTCTCACGGATGAAATGGGGATGGGGAAGACCCTAGCATGGCCAGAAAGATTGAGTGGGCCACCATGAGTTCTTGCATAAAAATGTTCAGTACCTGGAGTCACTTCTCAGTATGAAATTAGGGTTATGGTCAATTCCCAGGTTGTGGTTAGGGTTGAGGAGGCATGGCTTCCTAGGCATCAATCTGGGATGCGGAAGATCATAAGAGGGCCAGTAAGAATTAGTGGGCCACTGGAGATGTTGCATACTGAGTTTTAGTAGCTGGACTTCGCAGTAGTAAGTTAGGGTTAGGGTGAATTCTCTGGTTAGGGTTAGAGTTGAGGGGACGTGGCTCCCCAGACATGAATCTGGGATGTGGAAGACCACAGCAGTGCCAGAAAGAATGAGTGGGCCACCAGGAGATTTTGCATACAAAGTTTTAGTAGCTGGAGTGACTTCTAAGTATTAAATTAGGGTTGTGGTTTATTCCCATGTTAGGGGTAGGGTTGAAGAGGCATGGCTTCCCACGGATGAAGCGGGGATGCGGAATAGCCTAGCAGGGCCAGAAGGAATGAGTGGGCCACCAGGGCAGCTTGCATACTGACTTTTAGTAATGACAGCCACTTCTCAGTGGTAAATTAGGGTTAGGGTTAAATCTCAAGTTAGGGTTAGGGCTGATGTGGCCTGGCTTCACATGCACAAACCGGGGATTTGGAAGACCCTGGCAGGGCCAGAAAGAATGACTGGGCCACCAGGAGATGTTGCATACTGAGTAGGGGTGTGCACGGACCCCCCGGATTGGATCGGGACCCGGATCGGGACCTCCAATTTTGTCACGGATCGGATCGGACAAAATCGGAGCCCCTCCGGACCGGATCAAGTCTGATCCCGATCCAAAAATCGGAAATTTTTGGATCGGCCGCCATTTTTTTCCCCATAGACTTGCATTGCAATGCAAGTCTATGAGGAAAAAATGGCGGCGGGTGGGTGAGGGGGGGCCTAACTCCCTCCCCCACAGGCCGTCCGCTGTGGACGGCCCTGGCAGGTAAGCCCCCTCCCCCTCCCCCGCACTCCCTCCCCCCCCGGGGCCGTCCGCTTCCATCTGCTGGCGCCCACGGGTGCCAGCGGATAGAAGCGGATGGCCCCGGGGGGGTAAGCCCCCTCCCCCCTGCCACTGCTTACCTTACAGGGACGTCCGCTCCCGTCCGGCGCCGGCTGCTACTGCCAACAGGCTTTGCGGCCTGCTCCAGGGTGGCGCGCCGGGTGCTGACATCACCCGGCGCGCCACCCTAGAGCAGGCCGCAAAGCCTGCTGGCAGTAGCAGCCGGCGCTGGACGGGAGCGGACGTACCTGAAAGGTAAGCGCGCCCCCCTTCTCCCCTCCGCGCGCCCCCTGCTTACCTTTCAGGCATGTCCGCTCCCGTCCGGCGCCGGCTGCTACTGCCAGCGGGCTTTGCGGCCTGCTCTAGAGTGGCGCGCCGGGTGATGTCATCACCCGGTGCGCCACCCTGGAGCAGGCCGCAAAGCCCGCTGGCAGTAGCAGCCGGCGCCGGACGGGAGTGGACGTCCCTGAAAGGTAAGCGCGCCGCTCCGCGCGCCCCCTCCTCTCCTCCCCTCCCCTCCGCGCGCCCCCCCCCCCGCTGTCCACTTTCATCGGTGGGCGCCCACTGGCGCCCGCCAATGGAAGCGGCGGTGGGTGCCCACCGATCCGCCAATCCATCCGAACCGGATCGGAACCTTTTCGTATCGGTTCGGATTGGATCGGCCGATCCAGCTGTCGGATCGGAAATCGGATAATTTATCCAATTTCCCTCTGGATCGGATTCGGATCGTGGATCGGATCCGATCCAGTGCACACCCCTAATACTGAGTTCTCGTAGCTGGAGTCACTTCTCAGTGGTAAATTAGGGTTATAGTTAATTCCCGGATTCGGGTTAGGGTTGGGGAGGCATGGCTTTCCAGGCATGAACCGGGAATGCTGAAATGCTTAGCAGGGACAGAAAGAATGAGGCCACCAGGATGGCTTGCATGCTGACATTTAGTACCTGGAGTCACTTCTCAGTGGTAACTGAGGTTAGGGTTAATAGGGTTAACCCTATTAGGGTTAGGGTTCCGGGGCATGGCTCCCCATGCTTGAACGGTGGATTCGGATAACCTAGTATGGCCAGAAAGAATGTGTGGGCCACGAGGGCAGCTTGCATACTGACTTTTAGAAGCTGGAGTTACTTCTCAGAGGTAAATTAGGGTTACTGTTAATTCTAAGGTTAGGGCTAGGATGGATGTGGCCGGGCTTCCAATACAGGAACTGGGGATGAAGAAGAGCCTAGCAGGGCCAGAAAGAATGAGTGGTCTCCTAGGAGATGTTACGTACTGAAGTTTAGTAGCTGGAGTCACTTCGCAGAGGTAAATTAGGATTATGGTTAATTCTCAGATTCAGATTAGGGTTGGGGAGGCATGGCTTCCCATGGATGAACCGGGGATGCGTCAGAGCCTTGCAGGGCCAGAAGGAATGAGTGGGCTGCCAGGGCTGCTTACATATGCACTTTTAGTAGCTAGAACCATTTCTCAGTGGTAAATTAAGGTTAGGGTTAATCCTCAGGTTAAGGCTGATGTGGCCTGGCTTCACATGCATGAATCGGGGATGCGGAAGACCCTAGCAGGGCCAGAAAGAATGACTGGGCCACCAGAAGATGTTGCATACAAAGTTTTAGTAGCTGGAGTCACTTCTAAGTATTAAATTAGGGTTGTGGTTTATTCTCATGTTAGGGGTAGGGTTGAAGGGACATGGATCCACAGACATGTTCCTGTGATGCGGAAGACCCTAGCAGGGCCAGCAAGAATGAGTTGACCATGATGGCATGTTGCATACCGACTTGTAGTAGCTGGATTCACTTCTTAGTATCAAATTAGGGTTAGGGTTAATTCTCAGGTTAGGGATAGGGTTGAAGGGACATGGATCCACAGACATGTTCCTGTGATGCGGAAGACCCTAGCAGGGCCAGCAAGAATGAGTAGGCCAGCAGCAGATGTTGCATATGTACTTTTAGTAGCTGGAGTCACTTCTCAGAATAAAATTAGGGTTTGGTTAATTCTCAGGTTAGGGTTAGGGTAGAGTACGCATGTCTTCCCATGTATGAACGTGGGATGCGGAAGACTCTATCAGGATCAGGAAGAATGAGAGGGTCACCACGGCATCTTACACATTGACTTTTAGTAGCTGGAGCCACTTCTCAGTGGTAAATTAGGGTTAGGGTTTATTCTGAGGGTAGGGTTAGGGTTGAGGAGGCATGACTACCCAGGCATGAACCATCAATGAGGAAGAGTCTAGATGGTCCATGAAGAATTAGTGGGCCACCAGGAGATGTTGCATACCTACTTTTTGTAGCTGGAGTCACTTTTCAGAATTAAAGTAGGGTTATGGTTCATTCTCCGGTTAGGGTTAGGGTTGAGGAGGCATGGCTTCCCATGCATGACCTGTGGATCTGGAAGAGCCTAGCAGGGCTGGAAAGAATGAGCAGGCCACCACAAAAGCTTGCATACTGACTTTTAGTAGCTCAAGCCACTGCTCAGTGGTAAATTAGGGTTAGTGTTAATGCTTAGGTTTGGTTTTGGTTTTGGTTTGAGGAGGCATGGCTTCCCAGGCATGTACCTGGGATGTGGAAGACCCTACCAGAGACAGAAAGAATGAATGAGCCACCAGGAGATGTTGCATACAAACTTTTAGTAGCTGGAGTCACTTCTCAGTATTAAATTAGGGTTCTGGTTAACTATCAGGTTACGGTTAGCGTTAGGTTTGTGGAGGCATGGCTTCCCACACATGAAGTGGGGATGCAGAAGAGCCTAAAAGTGCCAGGATGAATGAGTGGGAGATGTTGCATACCGACTTTTAGTAGCTGGTGTCATTGCTCAGTATTAAATTAAGGTTATGGTGAATTCTCAGGTTAGGGTTAGGGTAGTGGAGGCATGGCTTCCCGGCATGAATCTGGGATACGGAAGATCCTAGGAGGGCCAGAAAGAATGAGTAGGCCACCATGAGATGTTGCATACCAACTTTTAGTAGCTGGTGTCACTGCTCAGTATTAAATTAAGGTTATGGTGAATTCTCAGGTTAATGTTAGGGTTAGCATTAGGTTTGCGGAGGTTATGGTTGAGGAGGCATGGTTTCCCACGCATGAACTGGGGATGCAGAAGAGCCTAGCAGGGCCAGAAAGAATGAATGGGCTACAAGGAGATCTTGCATACTGAATTTCAGTTGCTGGAGTCACTTTTCTGTGGTAAATTAGGGTTAGGGTTAATACTGGTATTAGGGTTAGGGTCGAGGGGACATGGCTCCCTAGGCTTGAACCGGGGATGTGGAAGAGCCTAGCATGTTTAGAAAGAATGAGTGGGCTACCAGCAGATGTTGCATACACACTTTTAGTAGCTGCAGTTACTTCTCAGTATGAAATTAGAATTATGGTTAATTCTTAGGTTAGGGTTAGGGGTGATTTATAGTAGCTGGAGTCACGTGTGTTAAAATGTTGACAAAATTTAAAACCAAAGATAACAGCCCAAGAAGTAATAAGGAGACAAACAAGGTGGCAGAGTTATCATTGCTTGGGTAAAGAGATGGGTCTTTAACAGGTGCCTAAAATCTGAATAGTTGGCTCCTTCTGAATACCAGCGGGGAGGGCATTCCATAAGTTGGTGCCACCACAGAGAAGCCCCGCTTCCTGGTTGCCATGACATGGCAACTGCAGGTCATGGCACAACAGGCAAGGCCTCCTCAGATGTTCTGGCAAACATACAAGTCCATATTGGGGACAGTGATCTGCCAGGTAACCTGCTACCAATCTGTTCTGGGTTTGATATACAAACAGCAAGACTGTGAACTTGTCTCAATAGCCAAAAGGCAGCCAGTGCAGTTGGTAATCTACATACAGAGTTGTTGCAAGGATAACATGGAAGGGAACCATGTATGCTGCCCTGAGTACACAGAAGGAAAGGTTGATAATACCTAATAAATAAACTACATTAGATGCTGCCAAGGCTAGACAATGGCTGCATGAACAATCGCAAGATGAAAGGAGATGTAGAAGACAAGTAAAACTTTTGGGGAACTGTACATTAAGAGACTTCTAGATCTGGGAGGAAAGTTTGGTGTGAATTTTATGGGAGATGACAAGACAAAAGAAGCGAGTGAAACAGCCCAGCTTTCACATATCTGGGGGTGGAGTGCATTTCATGGACCAGGGGGGCATGCAAAATTGACAAGCACTCCCCTAGCTTTTCCTTGCTGCCAACTGCCATGTATAAATCCTCATAATGCATTGGAACAATGCTGTGTCACAGCTGGTTCTGGGAAAGGGAGATGGGAGACGCATTTCGCTATGGCCCTAAAGAGTTCAAAGGCCATTTTATTGTCATGTATCACGAATTCTCTTCCAGTAGAGAATCAGTATTTGTGGGCAGTGGGGGTGTGAAACAATGATTAGGAATAGGTTGCTTGACTTTCATATTTAGTTGCCATTAAACCAGCCTCTCAGATATTACTCATTGTTTGTTCCATTCCTGGTTCAATTACAAGCAATATCCTATCAATTGGCTTTTGGTAATTTTGACCTTCTGTAGAGCACATTGTCATGGAGATTGGCAACTAGCATGGAGCTAAAACAGTTCCAGCTGAATCAAACTGATACTGAATGAATCTCACATAATGAGTAGTTCAATACCCAATTAGAAAGACAGACATCATGACAAAAACAAACATAAAGGACATTTTGAACTGGAGATAATTAATTTTGGGATAACATCTCAGAGGCAATGTTAGAATGACATCCAAGATATAAGCTGTCATTCAAGCATACAATACTTATCTTTGTATTCTTCAATCAACACCTCCGAGGGAGGGGAAAAGCCTGAAGGAGAACTCTGTTTTTTAAAAAATGAGAAAATTAAATGTGAACACTAAAATTCTGTAACTAAAGCAGTTCTACAGCCTGTAGTTAATAATAAAGGGCATTCTAGGTCATCTCTTTTTCAACAGTACCAAATGTAAGTATGGCTTAATTAATTACTTTGTGCCTGACATTTATTTTATGTTGCAGAGAAGTTTTTTTTTTTTTACTTACTTATACTTATTTTGTAAGTTGCTTAGAGTATGCGGTAACATAAGCAGAACACTCATAATAATATTTTCCAGAGGGTGGCACCTTGTGCAGTTTGGGAGGCAGAAAATGTGACATCTTTGAAACACCTCCTAAAAATGCACTTGTTCACCCAGGCTTTCTCTGGGCTGTAAGGAAATTAATTATGCCATTACATCTTACTAGGGTGACCAGATACGAAAGAGGGCAGGGCTTCTGCAGCTTGAACTATTGTGATGAAAAGGGAATTTCACCAGGTGCTGCATGCATACAAATGACACCTGCTGAAATTCCCTTTTCTATACAACTGTTAAAGATACAGGAGCCCTGTCCTCCTTTCCATATGGTCACCCTAATTTTACTGCTCCTTGAATTGTTTTTACTATAGTTGGAAATGTGTTTTAATGTCGTTTTTAATATTGCGTTTAAAAGTATTTAATATTGATTGTGAACCTCTGAGAGATTTTACTATATTCACAGTATACACATATCATAAATAAATAAATAAATTGAAGCTGTATATTTTTACATCTCAAGCATATTCATCCCAGTTCAGCGAGCATGACCCGTGGATGAAAGCAGCCTTCCAATGCATATATCTGATGGGGATGCAAACACGTATCCCCATTCATCATGAGATGCTCACCTAGGCCCTACTGAAAGAGCTGGATGCAGCTTATGAATGCACATCCTCTTCTGGAGCCCTTTGCAGTTATTATTATTATTATTATTATTATTAATTACATTTATATACCGCCCCATAGCCGAAGCTCTCTGGGCAGTTTACAAAAATTAAAAGATTGAACACTAAGAAAACAATATACAAAAATTTAAACAATAAACATAAAACAGCTGATATTTAAAACATTTTAAACTGTTAAGCCTGGCCACAAAGTCTGTTAAAATGCCGGGGAGAAAAGAAAAGTTTTGACCTGGCGCCGAAAAGATAACAGTGTTGGCGCCAGGTGGGCCTCATTGGGGAGATCATTCCATAATTGGGGGGCCACCACAGAGAAGGCCCTCTCCCTTGTTGCCGTCCTCCGAGCTCCAACTAGAGATGGATTTGGAGCACTGGGTGCAAACCATAGAAATCTCCTGTATGCTTCCCCTTCAGGTCAATAGGACAGGGGCGGCAGAACTCCCCAGTGGATTTGCCCTTTCTCTTCCTCATTCCCTATATAAAGCTGGGGGGGGGGGAGGAGGTTAAAAGCAATGCCAAGAAAGATGGCAGTTAAGGAAAGTTGTGGAAATGATCTCTCTTGCATAAATGGCTCTCTTGGTTGGAGCCATTTATTAAGTCCCTGCACTGACGTAATCCCAGGGTTGGTAAACACTTTGGACGGGGGAGAGAGAAGGCTGGAAGTTTGCGCACACGCACCAAAGAGCAGCCATACATAACAAAATACCCAATATATCAGGATCGGTTACCAGTCAAAGAATGATGAGCTAGCAAAATACAGTGAAGTGTTTAGTATATTGGGCTTTGGCAGGAGAGACCTGAGAATGCATGAGAAAGGGAAAGAGGAACACAACAGCCTGGTTCTCACAATCACTGGGGTTTAAACAAGCCACAGTGGTTTGTTTAAGCTGCGGGATGTGCTAACATGTGCCACTGCACACTGGGCACTATTTACCTTGTTGTGCCATCTGAACCCAGGCAGTATGGCTTGTTTCAGGGTGAAACAATCCTCACATAGCCCATGGCATGTTGGCTTATTTGAGGGTTGTTTTCCATCAAACAAGTCATACTGCCTGGATTCACACAACACAACAAGCCTCCCCTGGGCAAATAATTAGGGAAATGCTGCCTGGAACACACCATGGCTTAAATAAGTCATCATCACTTATTTAAGCTCCAGTGTTTATGCAGACTAGGTCAGCATGTCCCAAACATCATAAACCAGCTCAAGACTTTCCAGGAATTCATTTTCCTAGCATCTGGAAGTTCTAGCCATTTTCATCTCATCAGAAGGAAGTCTTTTTTATAAAGCTAATGAACCTTAATTGTCCATTCAAGATCAAACACTTTGCATTACAACATGGGATAGCTCACAACTTTATATTGTTGCTGAGAAAATCCATTCCCTCCCACCACCCAGTCAATGTGAGGCTGACAGCTAAGTTAAGAGGAAGCAGTTAAGTCTGGGGGTGGCAGATGATGTCATTGTCCCTGCTAGTCAAAAAGTCCTTGAACTTTGACCCTGTGAGCCCTGGGTCCACCAAGCTACTGTTTAAGGCTAAAGGCAGGCCAAAAGCCAGTTTTTTGGTGAGACAGCAGAGAGAGCATCCCCTCTAGTGAAATCGATGAAAAAAGGATTTGCTTGTGATATCCCTACTCTCAAATAATTGTCTGAGCCTGCTCCACACTGCATGACTGAAGTCAGTGTTTTAATTGGGGGGGGGGGGGAAAGCACCCTTCTCTTTTTTACTAGCCCTATAATTTGGGCTACAATTTGGTGAAAATTGGGGGAGTTAGGGGGCTAAAGAATCAGGGTGAATTGGCCCATACCAAATCAAGTCTGATAGAGGACAATGTGTGCAACCCATCCAGAGGACTGGACTATTACATCCTTTAAAAACAATAACAATAGCAATACAAATGCACAATATAGTTTTTGGAATCCCTGCAACTCCTGTTCTGAAATTAGCTACAGGAGGACGCAAGTCTGTGTGGTGTGCCTTGTTCAATCAAAGGACTGGATTTTTCTATTATTCATCAGCCATGCATTTTTAATGGGTCCTGTTCTGCAAAGAGAGAACTCTTCCCTCCCACCACCATCATCATAAAAATAAAAAAGCCTGCAAGGAAAAGCTGTAAAAAAAAATAAAAAATCAAACAGCTCCAAGTGTGCAAGCCAGCAGCGCTGCAGGGCCGAAATTCATTTGGAGCAGGATCTTGTTTTTATGTGCACACGAGGAGCCCCAGGCGGAAAGGATGTCACAAAGAGAACAAATGAATGCCAAAAAAAAAAAAAAAAGTGATGAGAGAGGATGAATTCAACACCAAATGATATCTCTTCAATGGGTGGCTAGTAAGTCTTAAACCGATCCGGACACAAGTTGCTTCCTACATGTACCTCCTTCATCTCTCTTCAGCAACACAGCTGGCCATCTGGCATGATGCCAGGCACCAGTGCAGTGGCTGGTTTTTGCCAGGCACACGGCCGACCCAGCTTCCAACTCCCTCTAGACAGTTGATGTCCGCAAGGCAGAAAAAATCTGCTCCTGCCCTGGACGCTCTCCCTTTATTCCCATTTCACACATCCTCTCCGCTTGACACATGGTGCCTCAGTCCCTCATTTTATTCTCATTTCACACATCCACCCTGTGCTTGACAGATGGAGCCTCAACCTCTCAAGCACATTCATAATGTCCTCTTCCCAGCTTCTCAAGTGTTTTTCAAACCTAATAGTTGAAATTATTACTGGTTATCCTTGGCTTGATTTCGGCCCACTAGCTTGAGTTGAAGATTGGCCATGAAAGGTGGGGCTTTTATCTTGCACCCACCTTGCCTCATTCACTGAATTTTACAGGGCTCCAGATCCATTGTCTTCCACCTGTAAACCTCCTGCGTTTTTATGTCTTTTGATGTACCACAGAAAATCTACAGCAGAAGAGACAGAATAGCTGCCCAAAGTGTTTGCCACAGACAGCGCGGTTCCTCTGAATGAGACGGCGCTGGTGACTTAAGATGCTTTTGTAATATTTGCATTATTTACAGATATACAATAAGTGGGTCAAAAATGATTTTTTTCCCCAACTAAAAAACGACAATACTGCATCTGAGAAGTTGATATTGGGGGGCTGGGTGGAAACACTTCATTTTCATTATGAATTCCAACTCTGTGTGTGTTTCCAATGCTGTAGGAGTGGATAGTCTGCCTGCTGCAACTTATTTGTGTTGTTGTTTTTATTGTGTTGTGCTGCATTTTACCCTGTGTTAACAAATACAAAAACATTGGGCTGGATCCAGATTTCAGCCGGAACAACTCCGCTGGTAGAAGTGGATTTCCCTGCCCCCTCTTTCCCAAGGCACCCCTTCCAGTCCCCTGAAAATGCTACACAGAGATCCCACTAAATGGTGTGAGCTATGGTGCCAGGGGTGGAAACCCTAGAAATCAAGCAGAGGGACCTTCTACAAGTGGAACCCTTTCTCTGTGGAAGGCAGATTCTGGATCTAACCCATAATCAAAATCTACCGGGCTGGTTCATTTTATGGGGGAACTTGGGTTTCTCAATTTTGCTAGTGCACTGACCGGGGGGGCATGCAGCTTCTGCTATTAAAAAGGTAAAATACACATCCTGGTCTGTAGGGAAATGTATCTCAGAAGTGCATATTTCGTGCTGGCTCCAGCCATGAGAGTTGCTCACTCATTTGGGTTGCTCACTACCATGAGACGAAACCCTTGTTCACTTAATCAAAACTACTGCATCCATTTTTTCCTGTCAAACTTCAGGGGATGTGCCAAAATCTAAAGTTTAACCAGTTGCTCGGGAGCCATACAACTTGGCTTGTCAATAAATATGAGGGCCATTGTAAGAGTCAGGGAGGTCTCCTCAGGGTCCCAACAACCCACTGCTGGGGTCTGCAGCGTAATGCCCATGGGCACCAATCTGCCCACCTCTTTTGGCACCTGACAGATTCCCTACCTCTCCTGATTTTCATTTTATTTCTTCAGAGTTAAAAATTGTAGCAAAAACAAATTGAATTGGAAGGCTGGTATATGGCAGAACAAAGAGCTGCCCTTTTAGCACCATCTTTATTTGGGTTCAAAACAGTGACTTTATGATTTTGAGCTCCGTCCCCACCTCTGTTTTATACTTAGGATCTTGGGCAAGTTACTTGGCTTTTAATTTCATCACTTTGCCTTCTGGGAAATTAGTGTTTTGTGACTAGCCCACCATGGCAGCCATTTTGTGAGAGCACCCATGACAAATGTGCCCACTGACCCAAAAGAGTTGGGGACCCTGATCTACTGTGATGAGTCATGTGCCTCTTGAGATAATTTTACTGAGACTTCAAGGTTTTACTGGCCCTTCTTTCCCTTGCAACTTGCCCCTCACCATCCAGCAGTTGCTTCACTTTTTGTGGAATTGAACTCACGAAGCCTTCAGGAGAGGGGAGCAGGCTTCACTCAGAAGGAACTTCATGGAAGCCAACCAGCTGGCCTGGTACAGTCTTTCCCCCACTCTTCTGGCTACTTCTTCTCCTTCCTCTTGTGGTTTCCAGGAAAGCCACCATCTCTCATCTTTCCAATATCACCCCAGAGCCTTTTTTTTATGGGCCCCAGTCAGTGTTTTCCCCAAAAATTGAAATTAAGGGAGGGTGTCGCATTTTTAGAGGCTGACGGGTGAGAACCTTCACTCTTGGGGAATGTGGACTCAGGTTTTATGGCATCGTAGTTTTAAAAAAATGAAAAATGCTTCAGAATCATGACCATTTCATTAGATTTAGCTTGTAGATTTATAGTTAGCTACATTTACATCTTTCTCTTTTTCTTATTGTAATTTTCACAACTCCATTAATAAAGTTCTTGAAAGCAGTGCATCCATTTTCAGTAGCTTCTTATAGGTCTGGTGATTCCGGTCCCTCAATTGCTATTCTTATTCGATCGTTCATGATCAGGCAGAGAAGGTGACCTTTCAGAGCATAAAATTCTATTCAACAATGAAAAAGAACATTAAACTGTAATTGGGTTTAGAAGCAACCAGAGGGGAGTTCCTCCTTTGTTCATTCCAGGAAATACAGCTCCAAGATTGGGTCAAAATTAAATGGTTTTCCGACTGGAAAATGACAAAGCTGAATCCAAAATAAGTTGATATTTTGAGGGGTGTAGGGAGTTCCACTGCCAAAGATGGACAAACCTGTCAATTTCAATTTCTCTCAGCTTCTGATTTTTCCACGTTTATTCCATCCTGTTTCCACATCAGTCTGAGATTAAAAACATAAACATTTTCACACACATTTATTCTAACATACATTTGCCATTTTGCCTAGCATATGCATTTTTGTAAGCATTTCCCCCTGATATAATGCATCTTTGTACATTTTTCCACTAACATAAACATTTTTCGGTACACTTTCCTCAAATATATACATTTTTGTACACTCTTTTGATTGGAGAACCGCATTACAAAATTCAGAGAAGTGAAAATGTTGAAGGATAAACTGCATTTCCGTCTGTGTATTGGTTCAGGGAGCATGAATAAGGTCAATGTATATTGCAATGTGAATTGAACAAATTTCTCCCCAGTCCTTACCTACCAGCTGCATCCAAAACAAGCACGAAAACACTGCAGGGAGGAAGGGTTTACCCCCATTGTACTGTAATCCAAATCAGGATCGTGGACTCCCACAACTACTTTTTATAAAAAGAGACGTGGCTCATCTAGGCATGTTATTGAATAATGTGCTTAATGTTACACCTGGTTTGACTCTGACTGGCCTTATCAGCACATTCTTGAGTCCTAAAAAAAAAGAACCAAACTGTGTTATTATTCCAAACAAATATTTTAAAAATACTAAAAAATATATGCATTTTTTTAAAAAATGAGACCTCTATCAGAGTAGTTTAAGAAATAACATTTTTCTCCCCTCCCATAATACCAGAACCCAATGGGGTCATCCCATGAAGCCAATTGTTGGGAGATTCAGGACAGATAAAAGAAAGTACTTTTTCACACAACGCATAGTTAATCCCTGGAATTCACTACCACAAGATGTGGTGATGGCCACTAATTTGGATGGTTTTAAAAGGGGGTTGGATAAATTCCTGGAAGAGAAGGCTATCAATGGCTACTAGTCCTGATGGTGTTGTAAAAATCTGAACAGATCTGTAATTTTCACCCCAAAACACGTCCATTTCCCCTGACACGCATCTTACATGCACCTTACATGCATCCTACATGTGTCCGCTGACACGCACACCCAAACCATCCACACACAGCACCCCAAATCCCCATTCCCCACTGCCTGTCCATTGTATCCATTTCTGCAAAAGTCAAGCTGCTTGCAAGAGATTTGGCGGCGCAAGAACTAGGAGCTTGTCAATATCGCCATTGCTCCTTCTTCTCCAGGTCAGACTCCATTGTACACAGTCAGAGACGCATGTAGGCTACCTGACTTAGAGGAACCAGGAGTGTGACTCATCCAGATGTGACCATGGCACACCTGGAGAGGGACAAAATGACCATATAAGGGAATGATAGAAGTGAAGGGACGTTGCAAAGCTTCTCTTGGTACAAGTAAAATAGCACATGGCAATGCAACGCCACATCTGGCCACTACTCAGGACTACTCGAGAGTAAAATAGAGTTGGCCAAATGATGTCACTGGGGCTATAAACCAATGGGATGAGGGTTGATGACGTGTAACTTTTGGAGTATAAAAGCATTGTTTGAACCTTGGTTTGGTGTGACTCTGGAAAGCAGCGTTAGTGTCCAGAGGTCACCTATTCTGCGCAGAATAAAATCAGTTTCCAAAGCTTCAGGAGGTCTTTTGTCAAGTGTTTCATATCTGGACCTTGGACACTTGGGAATAGCATAATTTATGCAACAGCGGCCAAGTGCAACCTCCAGTATCAGTGGCAGCAAGCCTATATACACTAATTGCTGGGGGACATGGGTGGGAGGGTGCTATTGCACCATGCCCAGCTTGTGGTTCCCTGGTCAACAGCTGGTTGGCCACTATGCGGACAGAGTGCTGGACTAGATAGACCCATGGTCTGATCCAGCATGGCTCTTCTTATGTTCTTAACAAATCAAAAGTTGCAATGTCCACCTCAGTTTTTTAAAAAAGGATTTTTTTTCTTCATCCCCCATTGTTAGGCTGGCCTTATTACATGGTGGATAGGGGCAACCACTTGGGGCACTACAGGCCACCTTCCTGTGGGGTTTTCAACTGCCAAATGTGATTGCTCTATTATTATTAATATTATTATTATTAGGGTGACCAGATTTTGAGAACGAAAATCCCGGACCCCTCCCCCCGCCACCCCACCCACCCAAAACAATCCCCCCCCGCGCACCCCCCCGCCCGCATGCCTCGCGCCGCCTGCCCCCCGCCCGCATGCCTCGCGCCGCCCCCCCGCGCCGCCCCCCGCCTGCGCCGCACCGCCCCCGCGCCGCCCGCCCCCGCACCGCCCCCCCAGCCCGTGCCGCGCCGCCCGCCCTGCAACGCCCTCCCCACCCACGCTGCTCCGCCCGCCGCCGCGCCACCCGCCGCCGCGCCGCCCGCCCCTGCGCTGCGCCGCCCGCCCGCCTGGCGCCGGCCCGCCCGCCCATGCAACCGTCATCACCCGGCGTGCTACTGAGGGACAGGCCGCGAAGCCTGTTTCTCAGTAGATTCCGAGCACCGGAGGGAAGCGGACGCCCCAGCAGGTAAGTGCCTCGCGCCGCCCGCCTCGCACCGCCCACCCGTCTCCCGTCACCGCCGTGTGACCCCCCGCCACCCCGGTTTGCCCCTGCCGCCCCCTGGTTGGCCCGGATCGCCCCAGGGCCATCTGGTCACCCTTTTGGAGGGCTAAATTTCTGGATTTGGCCCCCCCAAAACAGTTTTTCCCCCCAGATGCGGATTTGCTCCCCATTTCCGGGCATGTCCAGACAAATCCGGGCGGATGGTCACCCTAATTATTATTGTATCTCTTTCTTGCTCATGGCAGTTTTTCTAGAGGGACTTGACAGGCTTTGCCAAGTCATGCTGTCTTTTACAGATTCAGGAATTTCCTGACAATAGAGCATGTTCTAAGTATGACTGTTTTCTGGATGTTGGTGTGGATGTAATTTGGTAGAGCCAGTTTCTGAAGGTTTTCTGTATAATTTCTTGTTGTGACGCCAGTGACCGATGTGACTAACATCATTTAAAACATTTCTATAACATCTTTATGGGAAAATCAATATAAAACATCACAAACAAAGCCTTAAAGTAAAACCTTAAAAACAGCATTGAAACCATAAAAGCAGTTCAAAAAGCCATGTTAAAAAGATGTGACTTGGACCCCCTTCCTGAACTGAGAGTGGGGATGAGTCACAACCCCATTGAAGTGTGTTCCAGAGCCTAGAGCAATACAAGAAAAAGCCCTACCCTGTGTCCTGACAAGCAGTTCTTTGTAAGCGAAGGTGTCTTCAAAAGGCCTTCTCCTGCTGATCTTAGTAACCAAGCAGGGTCATAGTGAGAATGAGATAGGCAGTCCCTGACATAGCTAGGCCGCTTTCCAGATACTGAAAACAGAAGGGGCGATATTCCAACCAAACAGGAAGTAATCTGTTTGGTTGGAATAACAGGTAGCTCTTCCTATAGCCTGGAAAGAGGCTTCAGCAGCTAGCACAGGGACTTTGAAGGCTTCACTCAGTGCAAACCTATATCTTTCTACTGAAAAGTATTACTCTTCCATGCTATCCACCATCCTTCAACTGAACTGTGGCTGCAATCCTTCCCATGCCCACTTACCTAGGAGTAAGACCAACTGAGCACAGTGACTTACTTCTGAGTAGGCAGATCATAGGCGTGCGCAGCACATTTCATTAGGGTGTGCACCCAGGGTTGTTGTTTCTTAAAGTCGAACATTTATTCAATACTCAATCAGAAAGGACATTCTTTTTATTCATTTATTTATTAAACACTGTAGACACTCCACTTTTGGCTTGCCTGACCACAGCAGGGCCATTGGTGAGGGGTGGGGGAATGAGGAGATGCTCCTCAAGCCCCAGTATTGGTGGAGCTTTGTGGTGACACTGGCTGGAGGAGGCTTATGAGGCAATATTAGCCTTCGGGGTCCCTCTTCCTGTCCTGGACTCTTTGAATTGTGGCTCCTGGCAGAGAGGCTCCCAGCATTCCGTTTTGCTCCTGTTGCCAGGAAAAACAGCGTGCTATTGGGGGAGGGGTGGCAGCAGAGCAGCCAGAGGACCATTCTTGCAGCGTCTGGATCCTCTCTGGATCCCTTCTCAGTGGCCTCTCAATTTGACACTTATTGCTTGAGACATTAGGGTGTGCCTGGGAACACCTATGAGGCAGATATAGGATCAAACTGATGGATGTACCCTCAATCTTTACATGTGCATCAGCCAACATTTGTCCAGGACAGTGATAGGTCAGATAATCTCATCACACATATTCCTACCCTATTAACTCTGATCTATGTGCTGCGTGCCAGTTTAATTAGCACTTTTGATCTCGAGCACATGGTGATGTTTGCTTTGTACCACATTTTTATTTCAGAAATTCAATTAAAAAAAATAGGGAGGGGCACAATTCGTTGCCATGATTATATTGCTGTCTTTTGCTCTGCACTGCACGTATGCTAGGAGCAACATCATAAGGAGCGTTGAACATCTGTTCTAATTCCAGACACATGTTAATCTATTTAAAACCTGACATATGGCATATATTTGTTTGTTTGTTATTGTTAGGTTTATCTTTAATTTTGTTTTGTGCTTTATATTGTTCTTTGTAAGCCATCCCAAGTTTAATTTTATTATAGAAAGGCAGAATATAAAGGCTGAAACAAAGAAACAAATTCATGAATCCCTGAGAAGAACCCTTCAGTCTTTGGTTAGGCAAATTTCTAGTCTTCATGATTGCAAAAATATCTTGAATGTGTACTGACTGTGAGGAAAAACCAAAAGGATGAGAGCATCCAAATCAGGACAAAAAAAAAAGGGGGGGGGGATTCTCAGGATGTTAAAATAATTCATTTCAAGGCTTCTCTCCTTTTTTTGTACTGACTGTGAGAACAACCCTACATGGCGGAGGAGGGGAAAGTGAAACGGTGGATGTTTCTCACCACTTCCAAAGTCTAGTCAGTTTGCTCCAGCAAGGAGAGGCAGTTTTTCCTTTTCCATGTTGTGGTGGTTTAAATTTTATTTATCATCCCTCCTCGTAGTTTCAATAGGAGAGGAAGTAACTATTCCAGCTCTAGTCTGTTGTAGATGATGGACCCAATCTGTAAACCTGTCAGGGGAGTGTGTGTGTGTGTGTGTGTGTGCGTGTGAGAGAGAGAGAGAGAGAGAGTGTTTGAATCCAGTGGATCCAAAGCCACTTCTGACATACTATGCAAAGGCCTCGTTTGGGGACCTGCTACCATGGAGTGCAGGACATGGAATAATGGGCTCAAGTTACAGGAAGCCAGATTCCGACTGGACATCAGGAAAAACTTCCTGACTCTTAGAGCAGGACGGCAATGGAACCAATTACCTAGGGAGGTGCTGGGCTCTCCCACACTAGAGGCATTCAAGAGGCAGCTGGACAGCCATCTGTCAGGGATGCTTTAATATGGATTCCTGCATTGAGCAGGGGGTTGGACTCAATGGCCTTCTAGGCCCCTTCCAACTCTAATATTCTATGATTCTATGAAAACCACCAGTGGCAACCTTATAAGCATTGAGCTTTCCGCAGGCCTACCAGGAGCCTCTACAGCAGATAGGGTGTCTCTCTGCCACTGCAGGGTGGGCAGAGAAGTTGGCTGGCTATCCTACCCCTACCCCCCACTCCCACAACCTCCCTAGGTAATTGGTTCCATTGTCATACTGCTCTAACAGTCAGGAAGGTTTTTACTGATGTCCAGCCGGAATCTGGCTTCCTGTAACTTGAGCCCATTTTTCAGTGTCATGCATTCTAGGTTGATTGAGAAGAGATGATAATAATAATAATAAGAAGAATTTATTTCTTACCCGCCTCTCCGTTTGGATCGAGGCGGGGAACAGCAATATGATAAAATACATAAAACTGATCAATACATGACACACATTATTAAAACTGCATTAAAACATCCTAAAAACATCCTAAAACATTCTAAAATGTCTTAAGATCCTGGCCCACTTCTGTGTGACAACCTTTCAAGTATCTGAAGAGTGCTATCATGTCTCCCCTCAGTTTTCTCTTCTCCAGGCTAAACATGTCCAGTTCTTTCAGCCTCTCCTCATAGGGATTTGTTTCCAGACCCCTGATCATCTGTGTAGCCCTCCTCTGAATGCGCTCCAGCTTGTCTGCAACCTTCTTGAAATGTGGTGCCCAGAACTGGATGCAAAAGATGAGGCCTAACCAGTGCCGAATACAGGGGAACCAGTACCTCATGGAATTTGGAAGCTATACTTCTACTAATGCATCTCAAAATAGCATTTGCTTTTTTTTTTTGCAACCACATCACACTGTTGGCTCATATGCAGCTTGTGATCCAGAACAATTCCAAGATCCTTCTCGCTTGTCATATTGATTAGCCAAGTATCCCCCATCTTGTAACTGTGCATTTGGTTTCTTTTTCCTAGGTGTAGAACTTGGCATTTATCCCTATTAAATTTCATTCTGTTGTTTTCAGCCCAGCGCTCCAGTCTATTAAGACCACTTTGAAGTTTGTTTCTATCTTCCAGGGTATTAGCGATCCCACCCAATTTTGTGTCGTCTGCAATTTTGATAAGCATTCCCTGCACCTCCTTGTCCAAACCATTCATAAAAACGTTGAAGAGCACTGGGCCCAGGATTGAGCCCTGCGGTACCCCACTCGTTACATCCCCCCAGTGTAAAAAGATACCATTGATAAGCACTCTTTGAGTCCGATTCTGTAGCCAACTGTGGATCCACCTAATAGTTGTTTGTACACTTCTTTTGTAGCTTGGCCTTCCTTTCACTTCCTATATGTATCTTTTAAAAAAATTTCAGGTCATCTCTAAGTTTTTTGTGGAGCCACATTGGTTTCTTTTGTTGTTGTCTGTCTTTTTTCTTTGTTGGAATTGTGACTTTAAATTTCCTTTTTTAAAAACTCCCATCCATCTTGGACTCCTTTTCTCATTAGTGTCACTTGCCATGGGACCTTACTTATCATAGTTCTGAGTTTATTAAAATTGGCTTTCCTGAAATCCAGAGTACACGTATGGCTACACTTTATGCTTCCTTTAAAATCAAGAACTCAAGTATGACATGGTCACTTTCCCCCAGAGTTCTTGTAACTGCCACTTTATCCATAAGTCAACCCTATTGGTCAGTATCAAATCAAGGACAGCCGTTCCTTTAGTTCCTTCCTCTACTTTCTGTAGGAGAAAGTTATCAGCCACACGTGCCAGGAATTTCTTGGAGGGGCCACTTTTGGCAGAATTTGTCTCCCAACAGATATTGGGGTAATTGAAGTCCCCCACTACTACTACATCGGATTTCCTTGAAACACTGGCAATTTGTTTTTCAAAAGTTTCATCCTCATCTTCTCCTTGATTGGGTGGTTGGTAGTAGACTCCAACTATCATGCTCCTTTTATTCCTTGCCCTATTTATTTTAATCCAGATGCTCTCAATGGGGTTCCCAGGCTCATCCTCTTGTATTTCTGTGCAGGAATAAGTATTTTTTAACATAAAGTGTGACTCCACCTCCCTTTCTATTTCTTCTGTTCTTTTTGAACAAGTTATATCCTTCAATTGCTATATTCCAGCCATGGGAGTCATCCCACCAAGTTTCAGTTATACCTATTAAGTTGTATTTGCCTTCATGTATTAAGAGTTCAAGTTCGTTCTGTTTGTTTCCCATACTCTGGGCATTACTATATAGACATCAAAGACCATGTGCTTTATAGTCTGGCTTCTTTCCTACATTATTGTGAACACTATTTTTGGGCACTATTGGAGCTGTTGTCTCAGTTATGGTGCATAAGCCTTCATCCATTGTTGCCTCAAAATTTACGTCTCCTTCCTCTGTAGGATTCAGTTTAAAGCCCTCCTGATGAAGTTCTTCATGCTGTGGCCACACATATTCTTCCCAGCCCTTGTAAGGTGCAACCCGTCCCTTGCCAGCAGTCCATCTTCCAAGTAGCGCAGCCCGTGGTCTCAGAATCCGAATCCCTCATGTCAGCACCACCTTCATAGCCAGTCATTCATCCGGAGTATTTTTCTTTCCCTTTCTAATCCTCTTCCAAGAACCAGGAGGATGGATGAAAAAACTATCTGGGCCCCAAAGTTCTTCAGTTTCTTTCCCAGAGCTTCAAAGTCTTCATAGCTCCACTTGGCAATATAATGTGTTCCCACATGGATGAGTAGAAAAGGATATATGTCAGTGGGCTTTATGAGCTTTGGCAACCCTTCAGTCACATCTCTAATATGTGCTCCAGGGAGACAGCATACCTGGTGAGTCTATGGGTCTTTGCTACATATTTGGGTTTCAATCCCACGCAGCAGAGAGTCTCCCACAATGACTACTCTTCTCTCCTTCTTGGTTGACTGACCTTCTGCCTCTTGTTCAGTGTTGCAAGGGGTCTCCTGTAATTCTTCCTCTGAAGGCTGTCCTCCAGTCTCATCCTCAAGTAGCTGAAAGCGGTTGCATAACTCTAATGGTCCCACTGGTGCAGAGTGTCTTCTACTTCTTCTGCTCCTAACTGTCACCTTTTTCCCAGGAGTTTCCTCTTCGTTGGCTTTCCTCATCTCATCATTCTCCACTTCTGCTTCAACTTGCTGTTGCTCTTCAATCTCTTGTTTTTCTTGTTGTTGTTCTTGCAGTTCCACCGTTCTGTCTAAGAACTCTTTGCCTTCTCTTATTCCTTGGAGGGTGGACACTGACCGCTCAAGTACTTTCACTTTTTCTTCCAATAGTGCAACCAGTTGTACACCATGTTGATCTCAGGTAGGAACACAAACATTGCACACACTTTGCAGGTCACCACCACTAGAGTCTCCTTTCAGTCCATAGTTTCTATTTCTGTTTTGTTTCTGCCTTTCTGATTGTATTAGAATTGCCTGTGTTTTGTCCTGTCCTCTCTGAAAGTGAACAACAGAGTCCCCTACTGTATGAGTGTGTCTTACGAGAACAAACTTTTGTTAAGGACCTCCCCCTTGACCTCCCCTGCCGAACTCCCCCTGACAAATTCCTGTTTGTTATCCCTGTTTGCTTTCTCTGGTCTCTCTCTCTCTCTCTCTCTCTCTCCTTCTCTCTCTGGGAGTTGGCTTCCTCATATTCCTTCTAGTCTAGCTGAGGCAGCTTCCTCTTATCTGCTCTGCTCAGCTAGGAGTCAGGAAACACTATGGTCACTCTAGGAGCCTATCTACACAGTCCCTTGGAACGTTTTAAATAGTATTTTAAAACGTTCGAAATAGGTGCGTTCTAAAACATCTTAGGCCACATTACTGAGTACTCACGTTACAGGAGAAAACACACTCTTCTGCCCTGTCTCTTTCTCTTTCGTTTTTACAATGAGTTTAGGGCAAGGCATTGTGGGTGTTGTAGTTCAGTCACCCACTTCCTCCTTTGTTCCTCCGTCATTCCCTAGCGAGTATAGGGCTAAGAATTATGGGTGTTGTAGTTCACTCGCCCACTTCCTCCTTAGCCCCGCTTTCTTCCCCACCAATCAACTGCTAAGCATTTGGGCACCAGTAAACGAAGCACTGCCCCCATGAATCACAAACAGTAAGGAAGGACACATTATTTTACTTAAAACGATTTATTAAAAGTGAAACCGTTGTATATAACTGAAGTGAGTTTCAAAAAACCTCAGATATACAACATTATAAGGAGTGCATCATGTGGCCCAAAGCGTTTTCATAACCCTTATAAAACGTTAAAAACCTAGCGTGTAGATCGGCTCTAGGTTTGTCTAACTTATTTGGAGCACAGAAACAGCTTTCTACATTTTCTTGCTATAAATTCTGAGAGAAAAAGAGAGAGCGGAATAAAGCCTAAGGCAGATGTAGGGATCTAAGGGTTAAATTTAGTTTTGGAGATGCTCTGTGGTGGTGGTGGGGCTGCATTCCAATGACGGGTGGGGCCAAAGGCAAAGGGGGTAGATCCAAAAATGGTAGCATATTTTACTTTAAAGCTCTTACTGCTAGAAACTAAGCCTTAGGAGAGGCACTTCAGCCTTTCAGAATGGAGGAAAAACTGCTCCAAAGCTGGGAAATCACCAATCAGTCTGCAGTCAGGATTGACAAAGGGGGGGGGGGGGGGAAAGCTGGTACAAATTCCCGAGGCACAGAGTCCAGATGTTGCATATGTTTTTGCCTTTCTCGGTAGTATCATTATTTGTTGATTGTTTTTGACATCCATTGTAAAATCGACATACATTGTAAACAACGGACTGCTCATTTGTCTCCACAAGGGAGACAAATGAGTGGGAAGGAGCTGTTTCTAATCAGTCTAACAGATCCCCACGTGCATCCTTCCCAACTGCCCACAGTGTATTCCCCCAAAACACAGGAAAAGGCATTAAAACATTTAGGACCTCACCGAGAGGAAACATGGGCGCTCCTCCTGTTGCCTTTCTCAATTCTTTCTGAGTTTATTCCTACTTGCATGGATTGTTTCTCGGTCTTATAACAGTAGAGGGATCATCATTGCTGGGGGGCCCAATTTTTTTTCTACTGGGGACGGAACCCGCTGTTGCCGGCCCTGTTTGCCACTGTGAAGAGAATCCAGCTACTAAAAGTCAGTATGCAACATATCCTGGTTGCCCACTACTTCTAAGCCATGCCTCCTCGACCCTAACCCTAATACCAGTATTAGCCTAACCATCATGTACCACTGAAAAGAGACTCCAGCTACTAGAACTCAGTATGCAACATCTCCTTGTAGCCCACTCATTCTTTCTGGCCATGCTAGGCTCTACGCATCCTCGGAGGAGCCATGCCTCCTCAACCCTAATCCTAACCCTAACCTGAGAATTAACCATAACCCTAATTTAATACTGAGAAGTGAATCCAGCTACTAAAAGTTGGTATGCAAGATCTCCTGGTGGCCCACTCATTCTTTCTGGCCCTGCTAGGGTCTTCTGCATCCCGGGTTAATGGTTTGGAAGCCATGTCCCCTCAACCCTAACCCAAATGTGAGAATTAACCTTAACCCTAATACACCACTTAGAAATGCCTCCAACTACTAAAACTCAGTATGCAAGCCGTCCTGGTGGTCCACTCATTCTTTTTGGCCCTGCTACTCTCTTCTGCATCTCCAATTCATATGTGGGAAGCCGTGCCTCCTCAAGCCAACACTTACCCCTACCCTAACCTGAGAATTAACCTTAACCTTAATTTAATACTGAGAAGTGACTGCAGCTACCAAATGTTGTTATGCAACATCTCATGGTGGCCCACACATTCTTCCAGGCCCTGCTAGGCTCCTCTGCATCCCCGGTTCATACTTGAGAAGCCATGCCTCCTCAACCCTAATCCTAACCCTAACAGGAGAATGAACCATAATCCAAATTTGATTCTGAGAAGTGACTCCAGGTACTAAAAATCGGTATGCAATATCTCATCATAGTCCACTCATTCGTTCTGGTCCTGCTAGGCCCTTCTACATCCCCACTATGGATGGGAAGCCATGCCTCCTCAAACCTAACCCTAACTGAGCACTAAACGAAGAATGAACCCTTACCCTCATTTACCATTGAGAAGTTACTCCAGCTACTAAAATGCAGTCTGCAACATCTCCAGTGGCTTCTGTATCCCAGGTTCATTCCTGGGAAGCTATGCCTCCACTACCCTAACCCTAACCTGAGAATTAACCAGAAACCTAATTTTATACTGAGAAGTGACTCTAACTACTGAAAGTTCATCTGCAAGATCTACTGGTGGCTGTCATGAGGCAGTCTGAAGAATCTTCCTCTGAGGAGGAAGAAGGGGCAGAAACTGCAGCTTTACCCATTCCCCAGGACTTACCGGAGGAGGAGGAACAGCAGGGAGGTTCCTCAGAAGAGCCCCAGGAAAGCCACCCTCTCCCACCCCGTTTCTAATGAGGAAGACTTGGGGCCTGAAGGGGCTTGTCCAGTAACTCCCCAGCAAAGGCGGCAGCTCAAACGGGCGGAGAAAGCTAAGCCCACAAGGCGAAGCATGAGACTGAGAAAACAGAGCACGGCTGACGCAAGCCTTAAGTAAGATAACGAAGAAATTGCATGCAGCTGTGAACAGGCTCAAACAAAGTATATAAGGGGGAGGAGGCAGAAGCTAAGATTCGTTGAGAACAACCGACGTATTCGGCTCTTGACATCCTACGTGATCTCGGATCGGAACCTGTGGACTGAACACCCGTCTGACTGTTGCTTTGGACCCTGGACTCTGGAAACCTGGTCTGACCTTCGGCTTCGACAACTGGACTGACGGAACTACTGGCGTGACCCTGGAGATTGGTAATTGGATTTTCGAACTGCAAATAAAACCCTTCAAACAATTAAGGCCTGGCATTTTTCCCAGACATTCTCAGATAAGGGAGTTGGCAGGCTTCCTAGATCAAGCGTAGTAAATACGACAGTGGCCCGCTAATTCTTTCTTGCCCTGCTAGGGTATTCCGCATCCCCATTTCAAGCCTGGGAAGCCATGCCTCCTCAACCCTAACCCTAACTCTAACCTGACCATAACCCTAGTTTAATACTGAGAAGTGACACCAGCTACTAAAAGTCATTATGGAACATCTCCAGGTGACCCACTTATTCTTTCTGGCCCTGCTAGGGTCTTCCGCTGCCCTGGCTCATGTCTGGGGAGCCACATCACCTCAAACATAATTCTAACCCTAATTTAATTCTGAGAAGTGACTCCAGCTACTGAAAGTTGGTCTGCAACTTCGCCTGGTGGCCCACTAATTCTTTCTGGCCCTTCTAGACTCTTCCGCATCCCCAGTTCATGCTTGAGAAGCCATGCTTCCTCAACCCTAACCCTAACCGGAGATTGAACCATAACCCTCAATTAATTCTGAGAAGTGACTCCAGCTACTAAAACGTGGTATGCACCATCTCCTTGTAGCCCACTCATTCTTTCTGGCTATGCTAGGCTCTTCTGCATTCCCATTCCATGTGTAGGAAGCCATCCCTCCTCAACTCTAACCTTAACCCTAACCCTAACCTTAGAATTAACCATTACACTAATTTCACACTGAGAAGTGACTCCACCTACTACAGGTGTGGATGCGACATTTGCTGGTGGACCACTCAATCTTTCTGGCCCTGCTAGGGTCTTCCACATCCCTGATTCATGCATTGGAAGGTAGGCCACATCAACCCTAACCCTAACCTCAAAATTACCCCAACCCTAATTTCCCACTGAGGAGTGCCTCCAGCTACTACAAGTCAGTCTGCAAGCTGTCCTGGTAGCCCACTATTTTTTTCTGGCCCTTCTAGGCTCTTCCGCATCCAAAGTTCGTACATGAAAAGCAATGCCTCCTCAACCCTAACCCTAAAAGGAGAATGAACCCTCAACCTCATTTAATACTGAGAAGTGACTCCAGCTACTAAAAGATGGTCTGTAACTTCTCCTATTGGCCCACTAATTCTTTCTGGCCCTTCTAGGCTCCTCCGCATCCCCGGTTCATGCCTGGGAAGCTGTACATCTTCAACCCTAATCCTAACCTGAGCATGAACCCTAACCCTAATTTAATAATAAGTAGTGACACAATCTACTGAAAGTCAGTTTGCAACATTCCAACATGGTCCACTTATTCTTTCTGGCCCTGCTAGGCCCTTCTGCATCCCCACTTCATGTGTAGGAAGCCATGCCTCCTCAAACCTAATCCTGACCCTAACCCTAACCTGAGAATTAACCAGAACCCTAATTTCATACTGAGAAGTGACTCCAGCTACTAAAAGTCGGTATGCAGCATCTCATGGTGGCCCACTCATTCTTCCTGGCACTGCTAGAGTCTTCCATGTCCCCTGGTCATGTCTGGTGAACCACGTCACCGCAACCATAACCATAACCAGAGCATTCACCCTAACCCTAATTTACCACTGAGACGTTTTTGTATTTTAATCTGTCTCTATAAACTGCAAAGAGATATCATTTGCTATGGTAAGTAGTATATAGATTGAATAAATAAAGAATAAAATATTTAAAATATGTATTTGCCATCTTTCAGAAGGTGGGCATACACAAGAATAAGATAAAATACACAATCAAAATACAATAACTTGAATTTTAAAAAGTAAATTATCTTTCTGTCTCTTTCAAGAATGTATATCCCACTTTTATTTTATTTTTAAACAAAATTTCCAAAGTGGTGAATAATAAATGACAATCAATAAACAAAACACTTTTACATATAATAATGAATGATATCTGAATTGCATAGCAGTAGATCAATAAAATAACAGAGCAGCACCAATAAAAATATCGGCAGTATCCAACTGTGCCATTCTATTACTGCAAATGATGTTGTGCTTACGGAAACTAGGTTCTGAACTATGCTCAAGAGAAGTACAGATTTTGTAAAATCCGTTCCATCTGTGTTTCACAGATTGTCAGATGCCTTTCAAGCCATCATCCACTTATAGATGGAATTGGATTTTTCCTGCCAGATTTGTGCAAATTCATACTTGAGAAATGCACAAATTCCACAAAACACGCATTTTCATGCTTTACCCTATGAGGGAAATGCACATTTTTGGCAGTTTTTTAAAACATATTTTTCTATGACTTAATTTGCATAAAATTCCAGAAAGTAAAAAACAACAACCAGCCCACTAGTCCACAGAATCTGTGGGACTCAAGACAAGACAGCCTGCTGTGGAATCCGTGGGTTGGATTCATAGATATTCAAACTCATTGAATTCCATTGTGGATTTCTCCGATATCCCTACTAGGGAAAATGAAATTCAAAACCCCATTCAGCCATGAAGCTCACTGGATGGCACTTTACGCCAGTTGCACTCTCCCAATCTAACCTACCTCACAGGTAGGCTGACCATATGAAAAGGAGGACAGGGCTCATGTAACTTTAACAGTTGTAGAGAAAAGGGAATCTCAGCCAGTGTCATTTGTATGCAATTAGTTTCTGGTGAAATTCCCTCTTCATCACAACAGTTAAAGTTGCAGGCACTATACTAGAGTGACCATATACAAAAGAAGGCAGGGCCCCTGCAACTTTAACTGTTGTGATGAAGAGGGAATTTCACCAGGAACTAATTGCATACAAATGACACTGGCTGAAATTCCCTTTTCTCTACAACTGTTAAAGTTACATGAGCCCTGACCTCCTTTTCAGATGGTCAGCCTACTCATAGGATTATTGTGAAGAATAAAAGAGGGGATGGGGAGGACCATGCTTGAGCTCTGTGGAGGAAAAATGAGGCATAAATGTAATAAATACACAATATATAACAAATGCTCTTAAAATACCTGGCTTTGTTGAAGCTTAATCTTGCAAATCCAGGAAGGTTGTCTGTGTATTTTTTAATTTGTCGAAAATCTTGCCCTTCAAATGAACTTTGAAAAGGCACAGGTTATTGCGGAATCATGGAAGGTGCAACAGTCAGGTATCATTTCAATCCTGCAGTTATTTAATTTCTGTGGGGAGGTTGACAACACAGTGGATCTGCATGGCCACTTTCATTAACAATTAATCCCATGATATCTCAAAGGCAGTTTTCAATGGCATTGCTCCGTGGCTTATTCTACAGATAATACCTATTGGCCCTCTGATTTTCCATCACCAGCATAAAATCTTTTTCTTTTAAACCCTCTCTAAGACTTTTTGTGAACAAGCAGAAGCCACCGTTAATTTAAAAGAGATGTAAAAACAGATGCCTACTTAATTATACAGTCATCAGGACAAAGGTTAATTATAAAAAGACCCAGTTTAGCTATAGTTCAGATTGGCCAGAAGGCTTCTGGCTAAAGCTGAAGATAAGCTCATTTTTCAAGTCCCAGAGCAATCTGCAGTTGAACAGCAATGTGAGATTTACTGTAGTTACTCTACACATAGATGTTAACATTTCCTAGTCTAAATATATGCTGCCATGTACTGTAACATTGGCATCTCCAATTTTCCACAGTTCGTTGTAGAAAAATCAGAGTTGGTTTAAAGTAGGGCTGTGCAGAAGGTAGATCTAAATCTATTGGTAGATGTCCGGATGATTTGCAGTAGCTCAGCAAGAATTTTTCACTCCCAAGTGTTTTACAATAGGTAGGATGGCCAGTGAATTGCTAAAAAAGAGGACATTCATCACCCCAAACGATAACAAAAGAGGATGCCTATTTGAATTTCTACATATAGAGACAAATATAGAAATAGTTGTTATAGTTTAAATAGAAACACAGTACATCTTATCATAATGGGGAAGACTTCGACAGGTGACCTGTGTGCCTTGCTCAGTCTGCTGTCCAGGTGACGCTGATGGGCATCTTCAAGGCCCACCTGTTCATTCTGAGGGGTCTTTGTCTTTAAACTGGGCTTGGACTGAGCAGCCCTTCAAACACAGGATGCGTAGAGGAAAATCCTCTTGCAGTAGAGGTGAAATTCCCTCTTCATCACAATAGTGAAAGCTGCAGGAGTCCTGCCCTCTTTTGTATCTGGTCACTCTAGTATAGCTCCTGCAGCTTTAACTATTGTGATAAAGAGGAAATTTCACCAGGTTCTGCATGCATACAAATACCACATGTTGAAATTCCCTTTTCAATACAACCATTAAAGATACAGGAGTCCTGTCCTCCTTTCCCTATGGTCACCCTATCCCTGCTGTAAATTATACTGCTGAAATGATGAAAGCTTGGGATGAACATGAGTGGATTTTTCTATGGAAGGACCATGAGCTCTGTTCAGTTCTGGAATACAAAACAAATCCCGAGCTCAGAATTCTTTCATTCCAGTCTATTACACCCTAGCTCTTGCTGGTGAAACTTGGGGGTTCTAGCTTTAAAAAAGAATGCAGCTGCCATAAGCCTGAAGTTTACCTTCCTCTAGTTTAGAAAGGTGTGTATTCTGGTTGTTTCATTCAAAGGGGCTTTCCATATCAACTGGTTTATGCAAGGGCACCTGCAACAGAATGTTGCAGGGTATGCTTCTCTCTCTATATAGGAAGTGTTCCTTTTCATCATTCCAGCCAGCCATTACTTCTAAGCGGGATATCCTACTCCCATCCCTGCCTATCCCCATGTTCAGCTTTTCTTTTACAACTGAAAATCTACATTCCATGGATACTGAGAATGCTCAGTTTTCATTGGGATGTTTTGAAGTTTTAAAGAAGAGCTTAAAACAACCAGCCCATCAAAGCTTTCTCCTCTCACCACAAGGCTATTCCCTCCTTGAAAAGGGAATTTCAGCAGGTGTCATTTGTATGCATGCAGCACCTGGTGAAATCCCCTCTTCATCACAACAGTTAAAGCTGCAGGAGCCATGCCCCCTTGAACAGATACAAAAGAGGGCAGGGCTGCTGCAGCTTTAACTGTTGTGATGAAGAGAGAATTTCATCAGGTGCTGCATGCATACAAATGACACCTGCTGAAATTCTCTTTTCTATACAACTGTTAAAGACACAGGAGTCCTGTCCTCCTTTCCATATGGTCACCCTACCTTTCCTTCTTCTTCTGGACTGGAGTTTGGTACTAACCCTAACCAGGTGGTGTTTCTAACTGAATGGCTTGGATTTCATATACAACTATAGAAGCTTTAAAAAGGCATAGTGTGGAGCATGCTTGGAGGTATTTCTAAATGGCCTGGAAGTATCCAATTTCCCTCAGCTGAACACAGTAATGTTTCATGGCAATATTGTGCTTTTCATTCAGTGTTCCTCCTTCAACGCCTATTTTTTGAAGATAATAGATGTATCGTAGTTACCTAAAATGAATAAGGATACAATCCTACGCATGTTTACAGTGAAAAAAATCCTAGGTATAGGTTGCTACTTCCATTCACGTCAATGAGGATTGCACTGGAGAATTTCCCAGTGGATTGCACCACCATGAAGGACAGGGAAATAGAAAATTACACAGGCCATGAAGAAATTTTATGCCAAAAATAGAGGAAAATGAGCTGCCAATGGTTAGAACTGGCATTCCAGTGTCTGTGATTTAAATTGGTACAAGTTCTATGGTACTGCAGAATTGAGTGTTTTAGGGTGCAATCCTATGCATGTTTAGAGCAAAAAGAAAAAAAAAGCCCTACAGCTCCCAGCCTCCCCCACCAGGCAGCCGGCATGGAGCTTGAAAAGGAGCCGGCTCCTGCAAGCACTCATGCAGGGTGCCCAGGCAGCTACCCAAACGGACAGGGAAGCACACCAGAATGGAGCCAAGGCAAATGGGGGGGAGGGGGAGACGGAGGAAGCAACAACCCCAGGCACCCAGGAACAAGGGGCTGCACCCACACACCAACAGGGAGGATGACACCCCATCCAGAGGTGACCCCACCGCTATGCCACCCCCATCCTCGCATCACCCAGAAGGACGAGGGCAGGGGAAGCAGCGTCCAGATAGCTCCCCCCCCATTCGCCCAACACGGCTGGACAGCGAGCGTAGGCGGATCCTATCCCCAAGACGGGATGTTGTGGAAAACGAACAAAGGCATGCATAACAATCCCAAGGACACAAAGAGGCCCCGGCCACCACAGACAACAACGCCTACGCACAGGGCACATTCGAAGCAGGCACTAGAGCCCACCAGCACCCAACGACACACATCCACACGGGACTGGGAAAGGCAGGCCAAGGCACCCACCACCCTCACCACTGAACCACACACCCATTGGCAATATGGAGCCAGAGGGAGAAGGGCCAAGGGACGAACTGGCCAAGGACACTGGCTCACAATCCCCTGAAGAGGGGAGCAGCCAGGACCCCCAGGAAAGACGCAGAGCATTGCGCTGGTCCGAGGAGGAGATCGGCCACTTCATTGAGCTCTGGGGGAGCCCAGAAGCCAGGAGGATCATGGCCACTGCCAGGCACGATATGCTCTACACATGGCTAGCCGAGAAAATGCAGGAACGGGGATACGACCGCAATGGTAAGCAATGCAAGGACAAGCTCCACGGACTCAAGAGGAAGTTCAAGGAGGTCGTCACTCACAATAAAAGAACAGGCGTCCAGCCATGCACCATGCCCTTCTATGACGAACTGTCACGCCTGCTGTTGGAGCATCACGTCGTCGTCCTGGGGCACACGGCGGGCAGCGGGGTTGCCACCAACGAGCCTCCGTGCACGCGTCAAAGAGCACGGCTGGACCAAGGAGCGCAATGGGAAGAGGGCCCCACAGCACAGACACAGGAGCCCCCGGCAAGGCCGGTCGACCCACGGCCAACACCCCCCACCATGGCCCCCTCAAACCATCATCCACTCCTCCTGCCAAGAAAGTCGCGAGGGCAGCATCCGCTCCCCCTGCCAAGGCAGCCCCCAAACCATCATCTGCTCCTCCTGCCAAGAAAGTCGCGAGGGCAGCATCTGCACCCCCTGCTAAGAAAGCTGTGAGGGCATCAGCTGAAGCATGGCCGGCCAAGGCGAGGCCGATGAGCCGGCCCGCAGCATCCCAAACTCCATCGGTGCTTGTGAAGCCGCCACCGGTGCCGCCCAGGACAGCCACCACCTCAAGGAGCATCACTCCCACGCCAGCCTCCAGCAGCAGCAGCCCCACGGCCTTCCTACGCCTCATCTGTGCGGACATGCAGGTAGAGGACCCCGCACCTGCCCCCCTGGTGCCAGAGACCCAGCAGGGAGAGGAAGAGCCAGGGCTGTCACGTACACAGGACACTCTCGCGAAGGGGAGTGTGGCTGCCACCGTAGGGCGAGTGACACGGCCAGTTCCAGCGCCACGCACGCGGCTAGGGTCCTCGAAACACGCAACTATGGTGCAGGGAATACCACACGGGATCCTGGATGTCGTGACGGAGACGGGGCCTGTCTCCCAGGAGGAACAGGACGAAATGGAGCTGCTCGTGGAACAACAGGTGGGCGACGTGCTCAAGCCTGAACTGTCGCCATCCCAGGAAGAGCTGCTGCATATTGACACGCAGGCCTCCGACGACACGTACGTGGAGACGGAGGCGATGGAGGCGGAGGCGCCATTGGAAGTGGAGCTCGAGGCCGGGGAGGCCGTGCTGGCGTGGGAGATCAAAGGGTCCCCACAGCCGGAGGACGAGCCGATGGTGGGGGGGGCCCTAGAGGAGGAGGAGCCGCCGCCACCACACGTAGGTGAGCATGGTGAGGTCGAGGCCGAAGAAGCCCGTCCCCTGACCAACGCGCAGAGGTGTGTGCGTATGCACAACAGGCGCAGGGCAGACCGGCTGCAGGTGGCGAGGGAGTTGGTTTCTGTCACGGAGACAAATGGGGAGCGCATCCACGACCTGTTCACACGCATGGCGGCCGAGGAGGAGGCCAGGCGCACCAAGGAGCACGTCGTCACTGTGTGGGCCACGTGCACAGCCGCACAAGCGGGGAGGGATGTGCGTATAGGTCTGGAGCACCATGTCACCGGCATGACCGAGGCCATGGCCGCCACCGATGCCATCATCGACCGAGGCATGCGGGAGCGCACAGCAGCCATCGACCGCCAAACCGAGGTGCTCAGGGAGCTCGCCCAATCCTTCCGTGGAGCCTACGATGGGCCACCATAGCCTGCGCCCTACATGGGGCCGTACGGATACATGGCGCCGCCGCAGCAACAGCAGTACATGCCCCCACCGATGGCCACATCGTATCGGGCCCCAAGGTCGGCGGCATCAGCAGCAGGTGCCTCAGGGAAGGCAGTGGGGGCGGCCGGAGGGCACGTGCACCGGAGCATAGGCGGCTGCCCAAAGAGGGGCTGTGCCATCCCATCAGACACCGACGAAGAGGGAGAGGAGCCAGACGAGGGGGAGGGGGTGGAAAGGGCCACCCAAGACGACATGGCCTAGGGCGAGGTCGTCCTACACGCCCCTAGACCCAGCCCCCATAGAACCATAGGGACGTGCAGTTGTATACTCTCCCGCACCCCTATACGCGATAGGATCCCATTAGATACGCGACCCTCTGGCCGCCGCATCCCTCAGGCCGGTCTAGACGCTCAAGGCTATGTCCATCAGCATCCCAATGCAACAATGTTGCACGCGCTGGATGCCTCTTGTCCCCGGCCCTATCTCCCCTCATTGCAGCCAGAACCAGGCGTGATGGCAACACCCAACAGGTCCGACGGCCACCAAGCAGGGCGCATTGTCTGATGCCGAAGGGCCCTTCGGTACGGAGGTTGGTAACTGGGCTGGCAGGTGGTATGCATTGGTGTTAGTGTGGCCTCCGTGTCACTGATGGCTCTCCCCCTCTCCTCTCCCCCCTTCTTGCCTCCCAGGGAAACTGCGCTCCCTCCGCCGTGCCATCCGTAGAAGGCGGAAGGCCCAAAAGGCACGCCGTCTCCACGCTCTGGAGGTGGCCCTGAGAGAAATAATGTCGCATTCGACGTCTGGAACGTAGCGTCTGGCGCCATCGCCGGCCGAACCACGGCCAGCTGTAGGGTTATTTGGCAGCTTGGAGGCTCGCGCCCTTCCCCCCTAGTTGCAGCGTAGTAATGGGCTGCTCTGCCGATTCCCCATCACGCGCCCCACTCCGACCGCTTCCTGTCACTCCCATCAGCCGTGCAGGTGCGCTTTAGCCTAAACAAATCCTCCTGCCCTCCCATTCCCACGCTAATGATGTGGACGGCCCCATGCTCCACCTCTAGCCCCACCTCCCTCCACCCTTCTGCTCCCCTTCGCCCACCGCTCCTCCCGTCCTGCCCACCCTCTCTCTGGCCCGCCCAGCATTTGTGAGAATGTCCCGGAGGGAGCTCGCGATGGCCTGCTTGCAGGGAGCGATCCAGGCAGGCACACAAAACCACAGCGATGCCAACGAGGAGGACCTATTCCGTGCCTGCCTATGCCGGCTAGGTGGGGCTATGCCCGCGAAGCCAGTGTTCGGGGCGGAGACCTTCCGCTGGCCGCTCGGGGCGACGGAGGCTGTGCCTTGTCTCCGGGCCACCGTCCTGCCACTGGTTCATCCCTGTGCCGCCTCCACATGGCTGGCGGGGACGTTGGCCGAAGGCGCGGCCGAGGGAGCCCTGCACCGCGCCCCCCCTCTCGACGTCGGCCGAGCTTCTTGCCGAGCGTGAACGCGTGCGCTGCTGGGTGCTCCCCCTGACAGACGCCGTGTGGAATCAGATGCAGGACCTGGAGGATTGGGATGACGAGCGCTTCCGTGAGAGCTTCCGCATGTCTCACGCAACGTTCGAGGTGTTTGTGGCCGAGGTGACCCCTGTCCTACAGCGGGAGTGTACAAATATGTGCCGCTGTATTCCAGTCTCCCATCGGCTCGGCCTCACACTGTACAAGCTGGCGTTTAACGTGGGCTACTTGCCCCTGTCAACCATCTTTGGGGTGGGTGTGTCTACCACGTGCGAGATCTTCCGTGAGACGGTGAGCGTGCTGAACGAGCTGTACCTGGCCGACGTCATTCGGGTGGGGACGAGAAGGAGAACATGCATGGCTTCCATGCCCTGGGCTTCCCACGGGCGGTGGGGGCGATGGACTCGACCCACGTGCATATCCTGGCCCCGCCCTCTGTTGGCGAGGAGTACTTCAACCGCAAGCATTTCTACAGCATGGTTCTGCAGGCGGTTGTGGATGCCAAGGGCCGCTTCCTGGACGTGTATGCGGGCGTGTCTGGGCGTAGCCACGATACAGCTGTCATCTGGAACTCCCCCCTGGCTGCCAAGCGGACATCGGGGCGCTTCTTGAAGTCTGGCCCCGCTTCCGTGTGTGGCCATGAGGTGGGTCCACTCCTCCTAGCCAACCAGGCGTTCGCCCTGCAGCCATGGCTGATGGCCCCGTACCACTACCCGTGCACCAACGTGCAGCGTAAATACAACTACTACCATTGCCGTGCCCGCCTGCCCGTGGAGCGTGCCTTTGGGCGTCTGAAGGAGCACTGGCGCTCCCTGTTCAGCTTGTTGGACTAGCAGGCCGACATCATTCCGGACGTGATGGTGTGCTGCTGCATCCTGCACAACATCTGCGAGTCCCATGGGGACGTGTTACTGGCCGAGCACCCCGACCTCCCTCGGGAGGGCGAGGACGCCGACGCCATCCCTGTGGATGGGCATGACATCGAGCCTTTGCCGGGGCCGGAGAATCCCATTGGGGAGCGTCGCACCCGTGCGGAGGCGACCCGGGTGTGTGAGAGCATCAGTGCCTGGATCTGGCTGCGCTACCTTGACCCCGTGTGAGCGTCGCCTGTGTACTCCCATCTATGGACTGCCATCTCTCCCTGGCATGCCGCCCCTCTCTGCCTCGTCCCCTTGGCACGTTCCGTGCATGGCTCCCTGGGGGTGTGGCCTTGGCCGTCCGCTCTTCACCGCTGTGCCTTCCAGCCGCCGCCTCCTCCCTTCCCGGAGGTGCCTATCCTTTCTGTGGGCTCAGCCCTGGCATACTGGTGCCCATGTGCCTTCATGCCCATGTCTGCTTTCCCTGCTGAATAAAGTTTTCCAAACCACCCCGCTCTTGCCTTCTTTCCTGTGTGTGCGGACGATGCTCTAGGAGGGAGGTGGGGGGGGTGGGGGCTGGGGGCCATGAGTCTTCCTGGCGACTGCCGGGTCCCCCGTGTGGGGAGGGTGGTGGGAGGCTCCCTGGGGCATGGGTGCCATCGTTGGAATTGCTCTGCTGGGCACAGGGTGCGGGTGTTGTATTGGTGCTGCCATTGCTCCTGGCAGACTCTTTGCCCGAAGCTGCTGGGTTCCGCCCGGTGACTGCGGCAGCCAATGGGGTTTGGGAGGCGTGTCCTGCATCATCCAAGATGGCGGCGCTCATGGTTTTCAACTGCATTGCTTGCTGGGATACCTGCTGGAGGACTGCCAGAGTTCGGTAAGCGGGGAACATGGCGGCCGGGCTGCCAGTCAAAACCAAGTGCGCTTTTAACCACCAGGGTGGTTACCTTAACTTTGCATCCCCTGCTGCAGCGTGTCGTCCGAATTGAGGCCGCCTTTTTAGCACACCCTCAGTGGGTTAAGTCCTCTCAGTTGATTAATGTGTCGTCCGAATTGAGCAAAAGAGTCCATCTAATCCATCATTCTGTTCCCACAGTGGCAAACCAGCTGCCTCTGGGAAACCCGCAAGCAGGACTCGAGTGCAACACCACCTTTCTGGTCAAGATCCAGTACATACGCTACTACCTCTGCTACTGGAGCATATAGCCATCAGAAGTAGTAGCCATTGTTAGCTTTGTCCGATCCCCTTTGAAAGCCATCCGAAGATCTTCCTTTATCTGGCCTTAATGTCCCACCAATCAGCTTCGTGGGATGACCCTGAGTTCTACTATTAGGAGAGAGGTAGAAAAACGTCTCCTTGTCCACTTTCTGCACACCATGCATAAGTTTGTACACCCCTATCGTATCTCGATTACTCACCCTTTTTCTAAGCTAAAAATTGCAACTGTCATAACCTTTCCTCATAGGGGAGTTGCTCCAGACCCTTGGTCGTTTTAGCTGCCCTTTTCTTCACTTTCCTCAAATCTACAATGTCATTTTTAATGAGAAGTGACCAGAACTGTATACAGTATTCAAACGTGGTTGCATCATAGATTTGTATAAAGGCAGTATGAAAGTGGCAGTTTTATTTTCAGTTGCTTTTCTAATTATGCCTAACATGGAATTTCCCCTTTTTACCGCAGCCTTATCTCTTTCCCACAAATTTTAGAAGTCTCTAGCTTAGTGTGGCCATGTGTCCTATTTTGCAGAGGATGGTCCTCTATTTGAACCTGTGTCAAAGGACAGTCCTCTATTGAAGGTGTCCTTTAAAAATAAAAAAACCTATAGTTTCTAATGGTGCATTTGATATCCCATCTAGTTTTGCTGTTGGCCTATGTTCCTTCTCAGGACTTTTCCCAGGACAGGGGGCCAGAACATGATGCTTTTTTCAGAGGTGTCCACCTGATTTTTTTTTTTTTTTGGTGTGGCCAAGTGAACAACACTATTTTATCAAGTTGTGTTGGAGGTATATTAATCTGGGCGGTTAATCAATAAACAGACTATGCTAATTGCCCAAAGGTAACTAATGCTAATAGAATTATTTCTTTTAAAAATACCCAAGCACAAGTCTTTCAGTGGGTCACTGGCTCATGTGTGGTCTGTCATTTTGGCTCTGTGCCACTCCAAATTGGCTCCTTAGGCAAAGGTCACACCGCAATATCAATTACTTGCTATTACCTGGAAAAATTCATTTCATGCCCTACAGTGGGTCTGCTTTCTTCTCCACAGTGATTGGCAACTGCCTAGTAATGAAAATGGTCTTTAAAAAAAGTTGTAGTGATTAAAAGCTAGAACTCCTGATTCATGATGACAGCTTCAGACTGATAGTATCACCAAAGCCTTTGGAGGCACTCAAGGCATTCAGATCCAGATTTATGTTTATTTGTTTCCTAAATCAATTTCTTGCCCATTGTATTAAAATCATTGAAGGGCTTGTGTTGTTTGTGACTTGCCACTGGTGCAACATAAACCCTGAGCATAGATATTTCTCAGGATGCCTTTCTGGCAATTACTAACATAAGAAAAAGCAAACTGATTGAAGGCTCCTTTTATAACAGTGTTTGAGCCTGACCTCAGTTATCCATCCTTTGGTAACTTCCAGGTTAGACTACTGCAATTTGCTATACATGGAGCTGCCTCTGAAAGCGGTTCAGAAACTGCAGTTAGCAATCTAGCAGCTGCATTATGCACTAACTGGTACTGGGTGTTATGATTTCATGTCTACACCAGCCATTTATCCCAGGGTCGTCCCTAGGTCGTCCCTGTGAATCCATATGACGCACAGGGGATCCTGGGATCAACCGAGGATGACCCTGGGATAACAGAAATTGGGGATATCCCATTTTTTCCACAGTCCTGGGAACATCCCGAGGTCCGCGGCTGGTGTGCCACATGCTCCCGGGGCCTGAAATGGGCACGGAGCTACACAGGGGTGGCTTCGTGCCCATGAGGGGGGCAGCAATTTCACCATCCACAGGATGGCGCGGGTGGGTGGCCACAGGGTTTGGCAGGGCTGTACTTACTTATTCATTGCACGCAGTTCCTTCTTCTTCTAAAAAAAATGATGGCTGCAACATCCCTCTTCCCTTCTGGGACGTCATGCTGCCATCTAGACACTGCGGGAGGATCGCGAAAGCAGGTAAGTCTGCGATACTTCCCCCTCCCTCCCTCTACCCCTCTACATCCTTAGGTATAGAAGAGTCCTATGTCTGTGCTATGCCAACTTCATAGGCTCCAGTCATGATTCAAAGTGCTGCTTTTGACCTTTAAAGATTTTTTGTGGCATAAGATCAGGGTGCTTGAAGGATCAATTGTCTCCACATGTACCTACCCATATATTAATTACTTCAGTGCAGGGGCCCCACTACCTGAGGTGAAGCAGGTGTTTACCAGACAGAGAGCCCTTTTGCCAGGAGCCTACGTTATTGTTCTTTCTGTGCCAGGCGAAGGCTTTTTAAAGTTTCCCTGAGCTTTCTAAGCCTTTTGGGGAGACTTTTTCAACTGAATAGTGATGTAAAAATGGTGCTGCTATTAATCCTCCTCCTCCTCCTCCTCCTCCTCCTCCTCTTTGTAAACTGCCCAGAGAGCTTTGGCTATTAAACAGTATAGAAATGTGTTAAATAAATGAATTACTACTACTACTGCTACTACTACTACAACAACAACAACAACAATAATAATAATTAATAATAATAATAATGTTATGAACTGCCTGGGGATACTTATTTATACATAAACAAATATAAATAAAACTGCTCAGAATTCAAACCTATTGTTCTGTTGAGGCTTCTTAAACCATGAGAGTTTCTCATATTTATTACATCCCATTTCTTTTTAACATTTTCCATGACATTATAAATGTCAAATGACCCTCCAAAAGAGATGAGCTTTTGTGGGGCGCTTTCCTTTGATCTTGTAGCTCAGCTCTTGCAGCTTTCTCCTAGTTGCCAATCATGTTGCAGAACAGGTGCAGGCTTCAGGGTGGTAGATCTGCTGGTGGTTGCAACACCACCCGAGCCGGGAGAGCTGAACCAGCATTACCACACTGACCTCGTTCTCACAAGTACAGTTATTCTCTGCTTTGTAAAAGGAATGGCTTGACGTTTCTGCAGAACTACAGCAGAAATGTGAAGCCTTCTGTGGTTTTACGGTTTCATGCGAGTAGCTGTGTTTTTTAAAAAAATATTATGGGACTGATTGTAAAGTGCATTCAAAAGCTCCAGGGTCCTCAGCAGACAAAGCATTTAGGAGGTTGTATTGTCATAGTGTAGCTTGTGTGGGGTTTATTTGAAGTTAATTGGGCAGTATCCCTTAAAATTATGTGTAATATTAAAGTCTTGAGGCTGGCACAAAGGAAAAAAGCAAATCTCCTTTTCACATGCCCACCCCCACTCTTCTATAACAAAATTAGCTAAGTATTTGGCAAGTTTGTTTTTGCCATAGTTTCCCCCATATGTTGCGCAGAGCTTTCTCCAACGCCTGCCTTCTTCTGGCAGATCAAATTGTTGCTGTTTGGAATTGAATTACTCACTCGTGAACTGGCACTGATGTTTTTAGTGATGTCAGATTCAACACCTCTGGCATGCCAAGATGTGCCTGTATTTCAGGAGACAAGGGCTAACTTAGTTTTCTCCATCTAGAGTGTCCGGCCCTCTTTTGTGTCATTCGAAATCCTTGTTATTTTGGACCAGCTAGTGCTTCCAATCTCTTGGTACTTTGCAGTTAACAAACCTAGAGTGACCATATGAAAAGGAGGGCAGGGTTCCTGTATCTTTAAAAGTTGTATAGCAAAGGGAATTTCAGCAGGAGTCATTTGTATGCATGCAGCACCTGGTGAAATTCCTTCTTCATCACAATAGTGAAAGCTGCAAGAGCCCTGCCTTCTTTTGTATCTGGTCACCCTAAACAAAACTATCTTGTATCTCTGATTATACAGGAGCACAAAACACCCACATTCAGAAAGAAATGCAACAACATGAATTCGCCCTAGCCCAAAAAATGACAAGATCAAGCAGGGTGCTGGGTTATTCATGTGCTTTGATATCCCCTCTTGTGGACTCCTCTCAGAGGATGATTGGGAAGTCCCTGAGCCAAGCATCACAGAGGAGCTGCCTGTGTCTGGGACCTTGAGTTGACTTTGAGGAATCCTGGTCCCACGGGAGAGACAGCTGTCAACCCTAACCCTCAAGACATAGGTGGCCCCTCTCAGACTCAGATGCTGAAGTTTAAAGGTCAAGTCTCAGCCAGATGCCAAAAGATGCAGACATGTCTGCCTGAGGAATAAGGACCCCTCATGAGTAAAAATATATTCATGAGCAAGGCCTTGCTCACAAGTAGACCTTTCCTCCACTGGTGCTAATGGTCATCAGTTGTGCTCTGAGTGGGTCTCTGCAGGCTCAGGTTGAAAAGCCTTCAGTTCCAGGCACCAGATGTTGGAACAATCTCTGAGCATCAGGTCCCTGAGGTGTATTTTCCTGCTTTTCTCTGGGTTGCCTTGTGTGTATATATTGACTTGGTTTTGGACTTGATTCTGTCTGGGTCTCTGGAACTGCATCTGTGCCGGCAAGTCTTGTGCTGTATATTTTCCCCTCATCCTGGATTTGTTTTTCCTCCTTAGAAGACAGTCAGGCTGGAGCAAAGTATGGGCAGCTCCATATGAAATGCTCCCACTTTCTAAAATGGACAGCATAGCCTTCAGTAAAGGTCATCCTGAAAACAATTGTGGGAAAGGCACTGGAGGAAATGGACAAGTCACAGGTCATGTATTACCAGACCAGTTATCGTAAACTAATACTGGTCTACATAATAGATGGAAAAGGACTTCCAACAAAATGTAAAATGAAATGTCAGAACATATGTGTGTTCTTCTTTCGGTCACTTAAAAAGAAGCAGTGCTCAATCTACATGCACCACCCTTTCTCAACCTGGTTCCCTGTAGATGTGTTAGAGAGTATAGCTCCCATCATTGCCATGCGGGCTGTGGACCATTCATTCATTCATTTTATTATATGTCTCATACAATTTCCCTTTTGCAATTTTAAACATAATTAAAAAAACCCTTAAATGATCAATATTATAAAACCAATAAACAATAGGGCTATGCTTTGCCTCAAAGGCCGAATCTGGGTCGAAGAGATCCCAGCCCCCACCTTCTCAGTCGGGGCTTTGGGAAGAGGCACCCCCCCCCTTTTCCCAGGACCCCGACTGAGAAGGAAGTCTCAGTGTTGAGCCACATCATCCCTCCAATGATGTAGCTTGTCACTGAGGCGCCCTTCACGGGAACCGGGATCGCGACCCCTCTCAAGCATCCTGCTTTTGTGGCGGGGACTGTTGGGACCAGCCTTGTCGTGTGTAAGGGGTCATGATCCTGGCTCCAGTGAAGGCTCCCTTTATGGCTAACCCTGATGCAGGAGACGTAAGTGTTCTGATTACCTGGCAATGGTGGGGGAGGGCTCTGATTTATGTCAATAGGAGACAGGGAAGGGTCGGAACTTCTTCTTTGGCCCTGTCACCCATTGAGAGAAGATCGGATTCCTCTGCCATTGGGAGCCTCTTCTCTGCTCCTCCCCCGTAATGGCTGCGCTGGTAAGGTAAGGCCTTTCCAACGTCACCATTCAGTGGGGAGGGGGGTGAGGTGTGTGTGTGGGGGAAGACTAAGCAACAAAGAGGAGACAATCCTATCGATGGAGGGCACTTCCGTGTTGCCCAAAGGCAACCATGGATTTTGCCCTCCGTCTGTGGACTATTTCCTCTTCGTTGCTTAATATGTCTTCCGAACTCAGCCTACTTCTTGCTCTCCACTGGTCTAGCTCATTATCTTTCTGATTCAAGAGCAGATAGGCACTGCCATGCATTCTGGGAATTGTTTCCCACACCCTCCCTTCCCTTTGGCTTTTCAGTCTCTACTTTCTGTCTCAGGCTCAAGCTCGACAGCTGGAAGAAATCATAAGTCTGTCTAGCAAAACTTTAAAATAAACATGGTTCAGTTTCAGCTTAATACCAAGAGTATCTGGAAGACATTGAGATTAAAAGGGGGAAGCGTAAAAGCAACGGTGGCATATAAAACAGAAACATTCCTTCGCTCTTCTTCTTCTCTTCTCCCAGAAACCGGTTCTCTTCCCAGTGCAGTAATGAAAGCCAATTCTATCCAATCAACATCACATTACCAAGTGGCTTCATATTGTTCCTAATCACCTTATTATTTTACAGCTTCAAAGTTCGAAATCGATTTGCTTAACAAGTCCCTCGAGGGTGGCTTTATAATGTAGAATTGGCCTCCCTCTGCTGTAAGCCAAGGGACACTTACAAGCAAGAGTTTATCCTAGTTGCCCTGTTTGCAACAGCACTAACGGCAACAAAAGTTGGGTTGAGAATCATGGAAACCCTCCCAGCAGGGTCATAAAACATCAAGGCTTTAATCACTATACCACACTTCTAATGAAAAGCCAACACAGAGTTTTGCCCTCTGTTTACAACCGATCCCTCAAGTATCAGATTGTGCTCTTTTCACATGCTGCCCATGTTATGAGCTGGAAAGTACTTCCTATTCAGTCAAATTATGGAACACTGAATATTCACCCACATCCACAGATTATGTTTCATGACATGACCACATCACAGCTGTAATTACGTGATACATAACTCATCTGCTAAGATGAAACAATGCAATGAGATTAAACAATGCACTGTCCAAGCAATGCCAAAGAAGGAACTCCTTTGGGTTGCAGTCCTATGGATGTTTACTTGGGGGAGTAAGTTCCATTTAATTCAATAATACAGACTTCTCAGTTCATAGGACTGAGCTGCTATAAAAAGCATAAAAGTAGGGCTTGTTCCAAACCTACTGCTGTCTCTCCCCCCCCCCCCGCTTTTGCAAACATTTCCAGTAGTACTAGAAAAATACTCTTTCTTTGGGGTAAAAAAACACACACAATAATGCCTATTCCAAAAATGTTTGTTTATCCAGTGGCATTGCTCCTGTTTGCTTTCACTCTCCATTTCCCTCGCTTTTAGGGTTGCTTCTGGAATTCTCCCCAGCTAAAGATTTCCCTTGATTTTGGCATTCTGCATCATGCAGCACAGGCTGAATCCTTATTCCCTGTTCTTCCTTTCGACTGACCAGGGGCACCTCTATCTTATCTGGATTAAGCTTCAATTTGCTTCAAGTTGATAGATATCCACTCCTGTCAGCCCTAGGTAGCATAGCCAATACTCAGGAGTGCTGGGAATTGTAGTCCAAAACTCCTGGAGGTACTAGGCTGGGGAAAGCTGATATAGGTTGAAGAAAAGAACTTAAAAACAGACTAACATTAGGCCGAAACTTGTTGTGATATTAAATACTTTTTTCTTTTCATTTAATGCACAGGTAATTTTAGAAGCAAATAACACCACCTGGAAGGGGGGGTGTCATGATACAGATTGCAGCAGGCATGGAGGGGAATTTAACCCTTTCTTTCCTTGCTGGAAAATCTCTTATCTGAAGTTGGCATTAGTTTGGGGGGTATTTATTTATTTATTAAATTTTTATACTGCCCATTAGCCAAGGCTCTCTGAGCACTGCACAATTAAAACCAGAGCACCTGCTGCAATGATCACCCTTGGTCCTTAGAAATGCATGTAACATTACACAAATACTGTGCTTGGGTATAGCAGTATGTGTTAAGGACATAGATTAAGGTGTGGAATAATGTAAAATAGTTTAAACAAAGTTAATGTATTGGGAAGGTTTAGAGAGACAGGCTATGTCTACACCATGCAGTTATCCCAGGATCAGCTTAGGAGCATCCCTGTGTGTCCATATGATGCACAGGGGATCCCAGGGGCAACCAGGGATGGGCAGAGACTTTCCCGAGACTTTCCCATTTTTTTCCTGCGGTCTCAGGAAGATCCCGAGCTCTATGGAGGGTTTACTGCCTCCTCGCAGTAAACTAGCTTTCAAAATGGGCACGGAGCTATTTGGGGGGCTCTGTGCCCTTCGGGGTGGGGGGCAGCAATTTTGCCATCCCTGGGATGGTGGGGAGGTTGGGATGCAGAGTGTTTTTTTTTCCTTATCGTTTTGCCAGATCAGGGCCACGCGACCAGCTCCTCTTCTAAAAAAAATAAATGTCACCTGCGACATCCCTCTTCCCTTCAGGGATGTTGCGCGGCCATATAGAAGTTGGAGGAGGATTGCAGAAGCAGGTAAGTCCACGATCCTCCCCCCTCCCTCTCACCAGGCCCTTAGGTGTAGAAAGAGCCACAGTGATGGAAAAATAGAAAGAGAAGAAGAAGGTGAGAGAGAAGGTGGCAGTGGCAGTTTCTCTGAAGCAACATCCCTGTTCTCATCTTGAAATATTTTGATAGCCGATTCCATAGCTTGTAATTTTGGAAAGTGGCATTTATGGCACATAATACTGCCCTGAAGAAGATACTTCAAAAATGGCACAAAGAACCTAAAACATGAGCCCTGTTCATGCAACAGATCGTGGGATATGAGGAACTTATGGGCAGGGGAGAACCGGGTTGTGGACACTTGTTACTCTACTTGACACAGAAGCAAAGGAAGAGTTGACACTAGGCAGTCCGTTTCTTCATTTTCTTCATTTTCAAACCATGGAGATACTTAAGTGGATGCAAAGCCTTCAGATCACAAAGATGAAGCTTCTATTTACACACATTTTTGGATTAAAAATAAATCTACCAAAGCCCCTGAGTATTCCTGTTTGCTCTTTGCCAAGTTGCAACCATCAACTTAAATACATTTATAGAAATGTAAAAAATCACACCTGGGAGGACAAGCCGGATGCCAAGATTTCAAACTAATGAACTCAAAACAAATGAGACATTCTGCTGCTGTCCAAGTTTTCTAATAGAGTTTCCTGGCAATTCCATCTGTCCTTGGAGGTATTTGTTCACTGCTAATGTTCTCTAGCTCCTGGCAGCTAATTAATTGGCAGGATCTTGGAACAGGCCATCATTTCTTTTAAGCCGAAATGGCTCTAAATATCTCACCTATCTTTAGTGACACTTCAGCTCTGGATTCCCGATCATGTGGGAACCCACAAAAAGGCTGAAGGCTCACAAAAAAGCCCAGCTTCATCCTGAACAACTTGTTTCCACAACACAACTTCTCAATCATTAACCTGCTTCCTCTTTTGTAACAGTGCACGGGCAAAACTGGGGAGCTAATAGCAGTTAGGGTGACCAGATCCAAAGGCAGGACTAATAGTTGTGTAGAGGAGGACATATCTACAGGTACATGACGAGGGCAGTATCTACACTACTGCTTTAAAATGGTTTATCACAGTGGTGACAATTGCTGGGGCCCAGGGCACACTCCACATACAGTTTTCAAACCATTTCCAAAGTGCCATATCCTGCTTGATGCAGATCTGGCCATGTAGCTGGCCAATTCCTTCCTCTACACAAATATTAAAGAAGCAAGAGTCCAGATATTTTCCTTAGCATAAGGACATGAAAAGATCTCTCTTGGATCCAATCAAAGGTCTAATCAAGATCCTGTTTTTAATCAGTTTTTTATTATTGTTTGTCACTCTGGGTGTCATTTTTGGTAGAAAGATGGGATATAAAGGAAATAAATAATTTAGTTCATCATCCTTTTTCCCTCATGCATGCCTTGAAGGCAATAATCCTATCTTGGTCTGAGAGAGAGTTAGGCCCAAGGTCACTGAGTGAAATTCATGGTTGAGTAATTGTGGGTAGAGCTCAACAAATCATCGTCATGAGCTCTGTCCTACATGGTCAAGGTTTTTATGGGCACGAGTGTTGAGCAAATGTCCCACACCCCCATCTCTACTTATCATTGTACGCCAAGGTAGAAAAAAGTGCCTTTTCAAAAGGCAGGGTTTCTTACCTCTGTCACAAGGCATACCTTGTTTTAAGAGGGCATATGCTCCTACCCAATTCTTATAACTCAAGTGATCTCTATTGTGTCTGGCTATGAACTTGCTTTCTCTGTGTGTGATATTTATTATTTATTTCTTTATTTGTGGCATTTATAAACTGCTGAGTATAGTAAAATCTCTCAGTGGTTCACAATATTCACAATGATAGCCTGAAGTTCTTTTGACTAGGCACATGGAGTGTCATCACACAGGGGGAAATCGTGTTTGCTTACCATCGCTTCTCCCCCCATGCGTTTGTCTCTCATTACTTCCTCTTTTGAAAGAGGAAGTAAACAACTTGCACATGGCCCATCAGTGGGCTGTCTTGATCCCACTGCTTCTCCTGCACACAGCAGGAGATAGCAGCAACTTCCATCTTTAAAAATAAGTTGGACTTCCTGGGGTGTTTTTTTGTCATGAGAATAAGGCTAGAAGGGGTGGGAAGCAGGCAGAAGTCAGACGATGTCATGAGAGCAACCTGCAAAAGTCCATGAGTGCCCAGTAACGAGCGTGCAATAAAACGCTCATCTGATGTAGCTCATAATCTTTGGGTAAATATTGACTACCATTTACCAAGTGATGACTTACCACTCTACATGCAAAAATTAGGTAAGATGACTTTTGTTAACATCCATCCAATTGTTAAGAGAAGCTTTCTGAAAATCCACACATTCTCAGAAATCTGGGGGAGAGGGTATAAAAGAGAGCCAGGGGGTTGATTGGGACTAGGGAGGCCTTGCTATCTCTCAGCCTATTCTTTCTCACAGGCTTCTGGTGAGAAGATAAAACTGGTGGGGGGAAGAAGAACTCATGCATACCTGGACTCCTTAGCGGAGGAGTGGGACAAAAATATAACAGGTTGAATCCAGAGTAAGTTAGCTGAATTTAAGTCTCGTTGATTTCAAAGGGACTTAAGTTATTATTAACTTGTCCCACTGATTTCAGTGGAACTTTGGTTCTGGTTCCAAGCTAACAACAAGTACAATGACATAACCTCAAATATTTGATAGAACAGTTGACAACCAGCTTAGCAAGTGTCCATCCATGTTAAGTTGACCACCCCAGTTCTTTTGATTTTCTGAATACAACTGCTGCTTCCAGCATAAAATCATTGCATTCTATCAAAAAGGGAAGTGCCCTCGCCCTACTGGCATACTGTTGAGTAGTTAGCAAAGTCCCGCTGATTTGAGCTTGCTGGTCAAAAACACAGTTCCCCCCTTGCCTTCCAAAATTGGTTCTGAGCTCTAAGGAGCTCATACTGGAATACCCTCGAATGTGATACCTATGGAACATATATCTATCCCTCAAACGGATCCTCCATAAATATCTGGGAATTGTCACCATCAACTGAAGGCTTGATCAAGAAGTGAACTCTGGCTGACCTCAGTGCTGTTGTTGGTCGTAATCCCTCACTTCCTTACTTGTCCATAAAGCTGGGTGAATGTGCTGGGAAAGCCACAGAAATCCCTGTAAATCATTTATTCAGTAGACTGTTGGTTCAGGGGATTTGGGGAACAGATTTCAGGAAGTTGCAAGAAATAATGATGTTTTGGGCTGTTTCATCATTTTCCATACACAAAAGAGAATTTACACATGTTGTCTGCTATTTCCCAGGTGGACATGTGTTTCCTTTTCAGGCGGAACTGATCTAGCTAAATGTTGAACTTTAGAGTGATATTAATCAAAATTGTATTTTGAAATTATCATACTTGTTATTGTGGGAATTGCTATTTCCCCCCCACCCCAGCCAAACAGAAACAGTTTGTCCATAAAAATAATAGTCCATTTGGGTGAAGGGCTAATTCCGTGCATATCTTGTTTGGTCTGCATCGTTCTTATGCCTTTTTTATTTTAGCAGCTGCCAGGTCTTGTGTACACAAACATTAGGGACTGATTTTTAAAACACTGTCGCTAATGGTTGCTATCCTGCAGATGCACAATGAGTTTTTGCATATGTTTTTTCAGTAGCAATTATGTGCAGAAATGTACCCAGAAACTAGACATTCTTTAAACAACTGGGATCTTGTTGAAATATGAAAAAATTGCTCAGGGTGTTGTTGGTTTGTTGATGTTCAATTTTCTTCTTCTTGATACTTGCGTTGCTTACTCAGGCAAGGATAGAATATCAGTAAGGGGTGTCAAAGGTTCTGGTTATATTCCATGTCTGGAAAATGACAGTGTTTTGAACTGTATTTACAAATATAAGAACATAAGAAGAGCCTTGCTAGATCAGACCAAAGGCCTATCTAGTCTAGCATTCTGTTCCCACAGTGGCCAACTAGAGGCCCCAATGGAAACCCACAAGCAGGACATGAGTGCATCAGCACTGTCTTCTCTCATGTTCCCCAGAAATTGAGGATTCTTATTTAATAAGAATTGAGGCACATTTGTTTAAAGTTGTGCTTCAGGCTATTTGGAATCGCTCCTATAGCTGATGTTGAGAAGGGTACCATATGAATTGTCTCGAGTTAGTTTCTGTCTTCCAGGGTATTAGCGATCCCACCCAATTTTGTGTCACCTGCAAATTTGATAAACATTCCCTGCACCTCCAAGTCATTAATAAAAATGTTGAAGAGCACTGGGCCCAGGTCTGAGCCCAGTGCTCATTACCTCCCCCACCAGTTTGAGAAGGTACCATTGATAAGGACTCTTTGGCTCAATTCGGACGACACGATAGTCAATGGTGGGGTAATAATCAACTTTACAGTTGTTCATCTAGGGGGTACTCCCCACACAACATGGTAATAAATAATCAACTGTGGTGTGGATTAGGATCAGCGCTGAGTGGACTATGGCAGCATTCGGACGACACAACAGTCAAAACAACTGACGATTGTTTCCCCCACCCCAGTTGTTTATTGTGTCGTCCGAATTGAGCCTTTGAGTCCGATTCTGTAGCTAACTGTGGATCCACTGAATAGTTGTTTCATCTAGCCTACTTTTAGCTAGTTTGCTAATCAGAATATCATGTGGTACTTTGTCAAAAGCTTTGCTGAAGTCAAGATATACTATGTCCACAGCATTCCCACAGTCCACAAGGGAGGCTACCTGATCAAAGAATGAGATCAGATTAGTCTGGAAGGATTTGTTCTTGACAAATCCATGCTGGCTTCTAGTAATGACTGCATTGTTTTCAAGGTGCTTACAGATTTGACTTCTTTATAATCTGCTCCAAAAATTTCCCAGGGATGGATGTCAGACTGACTGGTCTGTATTTCCCAGGTTCCTCCTTTTTGCCCTTTTTGAAGATAGGGACAACATTAGCCCTCCTCCAGTCATTGGGCATTTCACCTATCTTCCATGATTTTGCAAAGATAATAGACAGTGGTTCTGAGAGTTCTTCTGCCAGCTCCTTTATTACTCTGGGATGCAGTTCATCGGGCCCTGGAGATTTGAACTCGTTCAAAGAAAGTAGGTGTTCCTTGACCACTTATTTATCAATCTCAAACTGCAATCCTTCCCCTTCAGCTTGTACTTCACTTTTTCCAGGGGGGTCATAGACTGATCCAAAGTAGGAATTAAACACTTTGGCCTTTTCTTTGTCATCTCTTATAAATTTGCCATCCTCATTAATTTGCCATCCTCATATTTTTGGAGTGTAGCTCCCATCATCCACTGGCTATGCTGGCTGTGGCTAATGGTATTTGCAGTCCACCAACATCTGGAAGGCTACAAGTTCCCCATTCATGTCATACAGCATGCCTACAAATTACTATTTACCAAGAAAGGGCTGACTAATGTCCCAAAACAGGGAATGTCTATAAATTCTGAACTATCACAATGCCGACCTGTGGCTTCCAGCATTTGGAACAAGCATTGTGCTTCCTTTCCTTCGTGCTCCCCCCCCCCCAAAATCCCAAACTTCCCTCCATATTTCAGGTATAATCTGAAATATTTGTTTTGTCATGGGCTACTTCCGTAGGATCTCCTAAAACAACGTTGCCAGGAGAAATTGTCCACAAAGCCATAATTTATCTGCTCTGGATGGTATAATGAAAAGAGCTAAGAGAACAGGAAATGCTATGGCAGAAAGAGACAGATGATAACTGATGGCATCCATCAGCAAATAGGATACCCCTCAATAAGTATTTATCTTCCTTCTTCCTCAGCAAGGCCACTACAGGGAACAAACAACTTAACTTGCAACAGAGGGGAAATTATTGTTGTTGATAATAGGGATGTGCACTGGATCGGATCCGATCCACGATCCGAATCCGATCCAGGGGAAATTGGATACAATTATCCGATTTCTAATCTCATCGCTGGATCAGCCGATCCAATCCGATCCGATCCAGAAAGGTTCCGATCTAGATCATATGGGCACCCACAGGATGGAAGCGGACAGCGGGGGCAGGGGGCGGCGGACGGGAGCAGACGGGCAGGAAAGGTAAGCAGGGGGGAGGGGGGCGCGCTTACCTTTCCTGGCCGTCCGCGTGCCAGGTGATGACACCTCCCTTCACCCACCCGCCGCCATTTTTTCCTCATAGACTTGCATTGGGGGAAAGCTTTCATTCCCCCAATGCAAGTCTATGGGGGGGGGGGGAATGGCGGCCGATCCAAAAATCGGATGTCCAGTTTTTGGATCGGGATCGGACTCGATCCAGTCCGGGGGGCCTCCGATTTTGTTCGATCCGATCCGGGACAAAATTGGTGGTCCCGATCTGGGTCCCGATCCGATCTGGGGGGTCCGTGCACACCCCTAGTTGATAATTGTTGGCAACAGAGATACCAGAACGTACCCAAAAGGCAGCACTGCAAAGCAGAAACAGAACTATAAGTGAAAGAGACAAGTGTATTAATCCACATCATGTAAATCCTAAAGTGTTTCAAGCAATTAGCCATTCATCGGGAGAAGACAGTCCAGAGATCCTCAGAGAAGACATGATAAAAAGCATTAGACAAATTCATGGAGAATAAGGTTATCAGTAACTATAAGTCATGATGGTTAGACGTTACTTCCAGTATTGATGGATTTTTTTTAAAAAAAATAATAATACTTACAATATTTATATACCGTTCCCCATCCAAGGGATTTCGGAGTGATGAACAACAAATAGAATAAAAGAATAAAAACACCATATTTTAAAAATACTATTTTTAAAAGTAATATTTATATACCCAGGCAACTTTTCAGATCAGCAGAAAAGGTCTTTCCGGTCATTCCAGAATGAATGGAATGTCTTCATGAAGTACCCAGATGGCAGCCTTCTCTGTAGTGGCAGCAGGAAATCCCTCCCTTGTGGGGTTCGGGAGGCAGAAAAGGTAGCATCTTTTAAACACCTCCTGCAGATACCCTTGTTCAGCCAGGCTTTCCCTGGGCTGTAAGTGAACTAAATATGCTACCTTGTTTTACTGCTTCTTTGCCATAGTTGGAAGTGTTTTTATGCTGTGTATTAATGTTGTATTTTTAATAATATATTTTAATGTTGTGAACTACGGAGATTCTGTTATATTCAGTGGTATATTTTGTGAACTGCCCAGAGAGCTTCGGCTATTGGGCAGTATAGAAATGCAGTAAATAAAATTAATTTTAAAAATGAAATAAATAATAAAAGTTACAAATAAAACCCGAGTTCTGGTAAAACTGTGGTGGGTCATTCAAGGAAAGCTTCCTGAAACAGCAACATTTTCAGGAGGTGCTGGAAGCAATACAATGTTGGTGCCTGCCTGGCTTCAAATATTCTTCTCATTACCAGTTTCTGGAGAACATGGGCAGGAAGGTGAGACTGTTTTGATGTCCTGCTTGTGGGTTTCCCTATGGGGCATCTGGATGGCTACTATGGCAACAGAATGTTCAACTAGATTGGGCTTTGGACTGATCCAGCACCAATCTTATGTAAGGTCATGCTTTAGGTACTCCATTCATGGCTGAATCTGAATGTTCCCACCTATACCTACTTGGTCAAGAGTTATTGCTCTAGTCAGAATAAAAACTAATTGCTTTCCAAAGTTACTGAAAGCAAAACCCCGGCTCATTTTCCAACTTTTTGTTTCCACAGAAATCTTCTAAGCAGAATGCTCACTGCTTTTGATTGCATCCTGCTGTAATCTTAAATTACATGACAAGATACAGGAAAATATAGAGTTCCCCAAACTTGCAGTTGATTATAAAACTTGCTACATTGTGCTAAAACAAAAGCAGATGACAGCTGGATTTTGAAAGCAGTGAAAAGTTAAGGGAGATCTATGTATATATGGATTTTAAGAGACGTTTTAAGACAAAACCATGTGAAAATAATTTAATGCTTTTGCTCAGCATAAACATTGCAGGGGGACTTGACCACAGATCACTTTTAAGTAGCAACCACTGTTAAACACACATTGTAAATACATACAATGACCTCTAATCTGTCCTTAAAAGCTGGGCAACATCCAATAGTGCAAACCCTTGCATCTCTGGGGGGAAATGTCCCTTTAATTGGGTGTGGGCTCACTAGAGTCTGTTGAAAGCTAAGTCTAGAACAGAGAGAGAGAGAGAGAGAGAGAGAGAGAGAGAGAGAGAGAGATTTACAGTGTGGATATATCGTATTATAGTATGAATATATTTCATTCCTAATGAGATAGGAACAAATAAAGGCTACATTGCATGTTAAAAATCCAGCCAAAGCTGAATTGTTAAGTATTTTGTTTCACTCATCGAGAATGATTGAAGTCATCTGAAAAGCAAGCCATATATAAAGCCACTGTGTGTTTACTGTGTTTTGAATAAGCTTGTTCTTAGAGCCTGCCGATACATGCATGTTAATTGCTTTATGATCTACAAGGGTGAATGAGCCATCTCAGATCAAACGGCTGGAATTTTGTTGCTTTGTATCATGACAAACAGACTAGCAACTGCAGAGATGGAATGGAAGATGGCACCACTGGGCAGAAACTGGAGCAGGGAGACCAACACCTTTACTAGCAGTGTTGTGGGGTGAAGCCAAGGCACCCCAGGCACACTGCTGCTAAATGGCTAGCAGAGTTCATCATGTTAGCCACTGCTAGCTATTCAGTCCTGCTGTAGCCATCCTTTCTTCGGTATCTACCTACCAGTGATGAAGTGGGGCCCACCTCTCCTTTGGTCAATGGTAGCAGCTTTTACCCATTCTTATCACCCATGACTGATCAAATATAACACTTACTTCCATAAGGTTGGTGATGGCCACCAACACAGGTTCCAGAAAAGCTAGACAAATTCATGGTGGATAAGGCTGTTAATGGCTGCAAGTCATGATTTTATTTATTTGTTATTACATTTGCAACCTGCCTTTTATCCTCTTGCAAGGCTTGCACAGTCCTTCTCCTCTCCATTTTATCTTCACAACAACTCTGAGAGGTAGGTTAGGCTGAGAGCCAGTGACTGGCCCAAAGTCCAGTGAATTTCATAGCTGAGTGGGGACTAGAACCTGAATTTCCTGAGTCCCAGTCCAACCCATTTACCATTACACCATACTGTCCTCCATGGCTAAATATTACCTCCAATGTCAGATGCAGTGTGCCTCTTAATATCAGTTGTTGGGAATATAAGCATGAAGCCTACCTTGAATCCACAATGCTACCTCCTCCAAGATGTGTGGAGGCTGGTTGTGAGACTGACTAGCTTTAAAACTTGGATAGGTAGCCTATTGTTTCACTTAGAAATGTGTTTTATTTAAAAGAGTGTAAGATTGCTTGCTGCTGTCTCTTGAAGCATGTGAAATCAATGTGCCTTTTCAAGCTAGAGAGAGACTCTCTCCAACAAAGAGAAACCAAAACTGACAGATTCATCCAACCCCTACAGTAGCGTGCTGTTGTATTTGGGTCCTGTTTGTGGGCTTCCTATAGGCATCTGTAGGAAACAGGATGCTGGATTAGGTGGGCTTTTGGTCTGACCCAGTAGGACTTTTCTTCCTAATGGAATGAATTCACTCATTCAGCTTGAGTCATACAAGACATGTGCAGCTACAATCAATAGTGGCAACTCTGCATGTAACTTTCCCTTCTCCCTCCATAATTTCTAGGCAACCTATTCTGTGTCCTGATGTCACACCTTCCCATGCTTCCTTGCCCTTAGCCCAATCACTGGTTGGCTCAATTGAACAAGGGAAGGGGATTGTGGTACACTGTGGTGTTATGAGACATGTTTACATTGTATCAGACATTACAGAATGGAAAGAAAACTCAACTGGCAGTTGCTGTTTCTCTAGCAGCAGCCATACATTTAGTAAAATATCTAATATGGCCCACTGAGTGATGTACATGTATATGTGAGAGTAATATGAAAGGCCATTTACCAAATGGCTACGATAAATCGACCCTGTTCAGACAGCATGCTAAGCCACAGAAGTTAAGTATTTTGAACTAAACGTTATGGCTTAGCATGTCATGTGAACTACACCTACCCATGGTGGTTACATAATCATGGTTTAAACATGCTCAATAACCATTTACTGCAAAAGGGTTAGTGGCCTAAGCATGGCTTAGCATGTTGTCTGAACAGGCCCATCCAGGGGAGTTGAATCTCTTTCCGCCTGAGGGCCAAATTCCATTTCACAGAAGCTTTTAGGGGCTGCACTGCAGTGGGGGGCAGAGCTGAAGGCAAAAGGGGTGGGGCCAAAATACCAGTATATTTTAGCTTAGAGTACTTACTGCCAGAACATAAGCCTTGGGAGAGGAATGTCAACCTTTTAGAAAGGGGGAATATTGCCCAAAAGCCAGGAAATAACCAAACGATTGGTGGTTAGGGGAAAGGTGGTGTGGCCATTTGGGAAATCCTGTGGAGCCATATTGTAACTCCAGGCAGGCTGGATTTGGCCCCTGGGCCTGAGGTTCCTCCTCCTGCCATACATGGTGTGTCTGCAACTACCTGGTCAGTGATTATCTGCAATTACTTGCCAATATGTGAGGAGTGGATGCAGGGCACACTCAGAAGTATGTGACTCAAGGTTCCTTGTGATGATGAAGAAGGAGGTAGGGAGCGAAGCTCTCAGCTTGAGTACTGCTTCATGGGTGGCTGCTGTGCAGGAGACACAAATTGTGCACTGGGGTCTCTTGGAAATGGCAAAGGGTTCACCTTCTCTATTGTGCACTGCATCTGGGGACCTCAGAGATATCCGTAATGGAATCAAATGAGTTGGGATTTCTATGAATCTGACCATGGGTTCTGCAGCTTTTCTTGAGTTGCATGGATTCTCAAGACTTGCACACTGGTGGGGTGTTGTTGTTGTTGTTGTTGTTTACTTTGCAGAATTTTATGCAAACTTAGTCATAGACTAATATGTAAAGGAAAAAAAGACTAAAAAATTGCATTTCCCCCATAGGCTAAAGCATGAAAATGTGCATTTGGGGGGAATTTATGCATGGGGGATCTACACATGGGGGATTTGCACAGATTTGAGAAATTGGGAAAAATGCCATTCCATCAATGAGCAGACAAAGGAAGGAAAGGCACCTGGCAATCCAAGAAACACAGACGGAATGGATTTTACAAGACCCGTACATCCCTAATTGCAGCTACTTGGGGTGACAAAGTATTAGAAAACATTGCAAGTTAATTCAGGGAACTGTAGACCTTAGGGAATGACCCACAAGTTCCGAAAAAGTGGCAAGGTGAGTGGAATTCTGGGTAATGGAGTTTTATAATACTATCTTCTAATCTGATGGCTTTTCCTACCTTTATTAGATATCCTTCCAACAAATCCAGAGCCTTGTTTTCCTTCCTACGCATGGCACTTATAACAATGATTACCATTGCTCAGCAATTTTACCTCACACCTTTTAAAACACACGCACACAACAACTATAGTATCCAGGTAAACTTTTTCACTCCAATTGGAGACATACATGATTCCCCTTCATTTTTAAAATTAGTATGGAAGCCTCTGGGAATGACTGAAGAAAAGGGGGGGGGAACCATCCTTTCCCAACTCCTGTCAGCCCTGTTTGAGTACAGGCTGAAATTGCATGATAGCTCTTTGGAGGATTATTATTCTGGATAAGTTCTAACAGCCTTGCATGTCTTTTCCCCCCTTTTTTATTTTTTGTAGGATGATGGCGGTAATAGCATTTGATTTGTTCTCTGAGCAGCCTGCTGCTCTCACATAATAACTTGTAAGTCTGTTTCCCCCTCCACCTCCCACAGACCAAACATCTGAAATTGATAGCCTGCCTTAACTGAAGTCTGTCACAGTCAGCTTGTCTGAGCCAAGAACCGTCCTTGAGAAAGGAAGGAAACCGACTCCACCGGAAGGCAGAGAGGTTCTCCCCCTAGGCTCTGGGAAAGAGAAACTAACTCTGCTCAAGCCCTCTTATATTCCTCCACTGCTTCAGGTGGCGTTGAACCACAAGGGCATTTATTTGCATGCCGAGGGAGAAATTAAAAGTTTCCCGCACTGTTGATTACCCCTAGGCTATTTTTCCTCAACCTGTTGCATACGACAAACTATTATTGTTACTATTACCATTATTATTAAAAAGACTTACATACTGCTTACCATATTTTTTAAAAAAGTCTCTAAGTGGTTTAAGAGAGAATTTAAATACATTAAAACACAAATATATAATCATTGCTAAAACAGTTAAATAAAACATTTAAAGGAAGTGAGGTAGGTGGCTACCAAGAAAAAGGGCTTTTCTGCTGTGGCACCCCGGTTGTGGAATGAGCTTCCTAGCGAGTCTTCATGCCTCGGATGGCTCCCTTAGAGTTCTGACTAAACCCGGAGCAGTTTCACCACCCCACGGACATCGGAGCCATCAGCTTTCATTGGTGGCCAGTGCAGTGTCATATGTGCATGGCCAAGAGCTCCGCTCAGCATTCTGGCTGCCACATTCTATACCAGCAGCTGTTTCTGGACCAATTACAAAGAGGTCGACCCACATAAAGTGCATTATGGTAATCTAAATATGAGGTTACTAATGCATGGGCCACGATGGCCCTGTCCAGGAGCCACTCATTTCAGCTTTGGGGGCAAATATTGTGCCCCAAATATTTATTGTCAAAAAAATCCTACCACTGGGAACATTCACCCTTTTTTGTGTGCCTCTGATTTATGGATATCCAAAGCTGCCGTCTACTGAGTCAGACCATTGGTCCATCTAGCCCAGGATTGTCCCAGTACTCACTGGCAGCATCTGTCCAAGGTTTCAGGCAGGAGTCGTTCTCAGCCCTATCTGAGAATCCAGCCACAAGGAACACTAGATCTACCACAAAAGTTACCAAAGAGTCACCAAACTCAGCCAACCCTCCCAAAAGACAAAAATCTCTACACCCTATATCCAGCAAAATTCTCTACTTCCCCACAGAGTGATTTAGACAAACTCAACAAAATATAGCAGCAATAGGTGTCACCAAACTCATCCACCAACCCCCCCCCCCCCGGTGTTCTCTGCACCCAGTATAATAGTGAAATGTGGAGCCATGATCATGTCAGATCTGAGAGAGTGAAGGAAAAACACTAGCCAGCAAGAGGGTAGAGAAGAGGAGCCCCAAAGAGGTCTGAAGAGAAGTCAAGAGGCAAAGAAGATCAAAGCACCCCAAAGAGCTCTAAAGAAGAGTGGAGAATCCTGAAGATTTCAGAAAAAGTGTGAAGACCTGTGGGACATGGAAGAATGGATTCTTAACTTCAGGGGGCATTTTTAAGCCCCAGCTGAGAACAGGTAAGACAAGGCGGTACAGACCTGGGTTGCCAATAGGTGCATATGATGGGATGGCCAAAGAAAGGAGTGTGTGTCCTGCTGGGAGAGCTTCTTCAGTTCAGATGGAGAGATGGCCCACAAGTTGGAGGTTCCCCATTCCTGGCTTATATGATCCAAGGCCATCTCAAGGTATTTTGATGCCCTAGACAAAGTACAATTTTGGTCTCTTCCCCCTGCCACTCCCCCCACAGCATGAAATTGGGTCATGTGGGGAAAAAACATGAGTTTCCTAGGATATTGGTACCTTCTCTTTTTAATTTCTCTTTTTAATATTGCAACATTTATCAGTGTTATTGTACTGTAAGGTGTATTGATTTGATATTATTGCGAAGCTGCTGTGTGGATCCTGGTGGAAGGTGTCCGGCGATTGGTCGTCTTCCACCAGGAAGATGACAGGGGGTGGCTTCGGTACCCGGATGTCTGCCCAGAAACCCCATGCTCTCTCCTTGGTGTCAGGATTACCCAATGCCACCCTGGGAGAGAGAAACCATGGGGTTACAGAGGGAGGCGCCGCCAACCTGACACTGTGAAGACAGCTCCCTCGTCTTGCTTGACACTTCATTCTTGGTCCAGGCTATCCATAGCTGGCTCTGCTCTTGATCCTGGCTTCTCGCCTGATGCCCATCCCTGAAGAGCTTCCCCTTCTTGGGCTCTGCTTCTTTTGTGCTCTGCTCCCCTCTTTTGCTCCTGGCCTACCCACCGTTCAGCTGTTTGTTACTGAGAGTTCCTTGTCACGTGGATTCTTGAATTAGGTGCTGACAGCCTATGGAGCAAACCTCATTGGGTTTGGGGTCTTGTTTACATGATGAGTGAATTTAATATGGGCAATAATAAAGTAGAAGGAAGTAGGGAGTAGGTCGTTCTGGTGGTTGCAGAAATTACTGGTTTCTTTGTCTAAAAGGCAACGCAGCCTTCCGTCCATGCAGGAAGGCATGACCGCACTGCCAAATGCACGAGTGTCAGCCGAGATGTGTTGGCACCAGGAAGGGTTCAGCAGTAGCTGCAGAAGCTTGTAGTGTGGGAAGTCTTTCATTTTGACAAAGGTGGCTTTTATGCATTGAATGCAAGCTCAGCCATCACATAAGCTGCTTATTGTGCTGCCTTAATTGAAACTGGCATCACAACTCCTAAGATTTTCGTTCGTGCATGCACCTTGTCAGTCTTTTCAATCTGGAAGGCTGAAGATGAAATACTTGGGGTATTTATGCTCAAGCACTGGGCCCAAATCTACTGAGCTTAACTGAGAGCTTGGTTAGTATGTATGTATGTATGTATGTATGTATTTATTACATTTCTGTACACCCCATAGCCGAACCTCCCTGGGTGGATTACAAAAGATTGGATGTGTGTGGGAATGTTTTTAGCTAATAACGAAGATGCCAATCCTGGAACAATTAAGCATATGCTGGCATGTAGATCTACAAGTGTAGTCTAATGAGATTTGATCATATCAGGGCCATTTCTAGGGTGGGGGCAAAATGGGCAATCACCCAAGATGCCAAGCGATCCAGGGCATCAAAAGACCCCAAGGCAGGCAAAGGGGCCTTTTGCCCAGGGCTTCCCCTAAATTGGCAGTAAAGTTATAGCAGTGACATTCCTATTTCAGTGTGTGTGTGTGTGTGTGTGTGTGTGCACATCCTTTTGGCGGGGGGGGGGGGTTGGGCAGTATTTAATCTCTGTCTGTTAGCTGGGCAATTATTTCTTTGTGAGCAGAAATGCATAACCTGCTCCTTCTCACTATTAATTCTGAAGAGTTTGGAGGTGGCCGGCTCTGAAGAGGATCAGTGAAAGCGATGGATTTTGGATGCTTTTCTTTATGGCTCTGAGGATATCATCATCATCATCATCATCATCATCATCATCATCATCATCATCATCAATCTCTCTGTGTATCTTTTTGCAATGGGCTGCTGCTGGGTTCCAAAGACTGCTTTTCTGTGTTTTTGCTCTGAGAATAATATCATCACCATTATCATCTTTTTCTTCTTCTTATGGGGTTGTATGGATTTCCACTCCCAACCCCACTGTTTCACCCTCATGATCTTAAAGTCACTTGATTTTCTGTGCAGTGGGAGTTCTTTGAGGAATATTTCTGTGTGGCTGTGTGGATTCTCCACTGCACTCTACTTATATAAGCACAAAGTGAAAATGTAAAAGTGGATCCCATGTTGCAAGTTGAAACTTAGAGGTGAGACAGTTTGAAGACTACTGTTTTAAAGGATGTTCCAGCCAAATATTTAAAGCATCTTACAGTCTTTACTGGTTCTGAAACCACGTTAATGAAGGAACCAGGCAAGTCTCAGATGGGAGGGGTTCCACAATTTAGCTTGCAATCCTTAAGGGGGCAGAAGATGGTTTGGATTTCCCTCTCCATGGGTGGAGAGAGAGGTCTAACTTTGGAAGGAGATATCCCTTTCCTTTCCATTGTTAGAGCTCCAATGTTGGTAGAGGCAAGAAATGGGCATTCTGTGGGTGTATTGGGGACAGATCAGGGGAAGGCTTGGATCAGCACAATCTATAACCTTCCCAGTCCAACAAAATGCCCCTGGAACCTGGAGCTGGGGTACATAAATTCCCTCCCAATACAACCAATGGGAAAGACAGGGCCGCCCTATCATTAGGCATAGTGAGGCAGATGTTGGGGAGTGGGAACAAGAAGTTAGAGGATAGAGCTGTGTGTTTCACGTGGCTTACCCTCTGCCCCCTAAACTAGCCTGCTGCCTTCTGGTGCAGCGGAGGGCACTGTCTCCTCACCAGTGTTCAACTGCCAATTTGATTCTATATATGGAATGGGAGTGGCATTCTCTTGTTCTTTGCCTGAGGCAGAAACATATCTTAGGTTGACCCTGGTGAAGGAAATTATAAAGGAAAAAAACCAAAGTGGAGAGGAGCATTGCTCTTTCTACAAGCATGGGAGCACTTTGGTTAAGGCAGTTCCTCCACCTTTGGATCTCCACTCCCATCGGTAAAATTGCTATGTTAGGTGCCACTTATGAGAAGGCCCTCTCTTGTGTAGTTACAACATTTGGCGGGGGAATATGGAGTATGGCTTCAGAAGATTACCTGAATGAGTGGGTAGATTGAATGGTATCCTGATCCCAGACCAGTTGGGGCTTTAGAAGTCAAATCTCCAGCAGTTTGAATGGAGTCTAGAAATCAACAGCCAGCGAAGTAGACATATAACTGCAATAATGTATGTCTTGTGGCCTGTCTCAGTTTACATCTTTGCTGCCACATTCTGAATCAGTTATAGTTTCTGAACCAATTTCATTTCTTTTTTAATTAGGAAACCAAGTCTAAACTTACAGACAAATCAATAACCAGCTTTTTTTATGTGCTAAGTTCAACAGAGTTAAAAGGCCCAAAATTAGTCAAAAATTTTAGTCCCTCAAAAGACATCCTTTTACTGTGTGTGGTACAAAATAAATTTTAACCACTGTAAAAGTGGTTGTTAGTGGATTGTTTTGGTGAAGTCCATGTAGTTAAGAAATGGGAGCCACTTTTTGTAAAGAAGTCATCCAATGGAAAACGTACTACTTTTCTCCACAAATTATATGTTGTTGTTATTATTATTATTATATCCCGAAAGTACTTTGGTAGATCCAAGTTGTGACCACAAAAGGGGAGGCCCAGATCAGCTCAGCAAACTCAATCATATTGTTAAAAACCAGGACTGCATTAGAATTAAAACTACGAATCTCCCTTCGGACCTCATCCTACATCAATTGGCAGGAAAAGGGGCCCTCCCATCTCCTGAACAGCCTTAATTGCCAGAGTGCTGTGGCTTTTAAGCATGGCAGGCCTGACAATAATTGACCTCCTGCTCCCATCCCATAGAGAGAGCAACATGAAACAGAGAATTACTGCCACAAGTATTAAAGCAGAAAGAAGAACACCAAAGGAGGAAACAAGGGAGTCTAACCACTGTAGAGGCCATGTTCTATCTCTCTTGGTCTCTCTGGACTGAAGTGAGCAATAGTTGGAATGTTTCCAGTTTTACTAGTCTAGTTTTCCAAGCAGGGTTGGACAGTATTTCTGCTCTGCCTTTTCATGTATTCAATCATAAATTCATTCCGTCCAATTTCCACATCATTCTGCTAATATCATTTAAGCATGAAAATTTGCATTTTGGCACACAACTTTGCCTTAAATGTGCTGTTTTGTATGCAATTTTTGAGCTGAGAACTGCATCGCAAAATTTGGCAAAGTGCGCAATCCAAAGGATAACTGGTGATCCAATCCAGATTAGTTTGAGAAGTATGGATCAATTCAAACCAGACAAAATTCTCTTCCATCCTAGTTTGCAGCAGGCAATTTGGGGTGAGATCTAACATTGACGTCTCAGATAAAAAGTTCCAAATTAGCCCCTAAAGCAGATTATAATGGGTACGAATGATGGCATTTCAGCTTCTTAGAGAAGGAATTGAAAGGCCATTTCTCCCATAGGCTGCAGGGTAATTTTATCTGTCCTGCTGCAGTCTGCACTCAACCAAGTTATAACCCTGGAAAGAAAGTCACCCCTGGAAGAATGATCAGAACTAAATAAATTCAGTTTTCAAAAAGCAAGTTGATTCTAAAATTGGGTTGCAATTTTAATATTTGTTTGGAGAGAGAAGAGGAAGAGGAAGAATGACCAAGTAATATTTGGCACCGTACATAAGATTTCTGCCTGAACAACTTTGTCCTGAAGATCTAACTAAATGATTGGGTGGGATCCAATGCAGTTGCTCCACAAACAGAAGGAGCATCTTTTCATAGAAGGTCCCTGTGTTTCCATTTATAAATAAAAGTGCAGATGTTTGCTTGACAACCTTCTGGTTAAGCTAAACTTCATTTCTCCCAAATAAGTCATAGAAAAACCAGTTGGCTCAGTTCGCACAACATGCCAGGCTCACCCTAATACAAACTGAAGGTTATGGGAGGGTGGTTTAACCTCAACTAAGCCATGGTGCCTGGGTTCATATGACAAAGCAACCCCCTGATCATCATGATCAGGGATTGTGTATTCAAAATGCCACCCAGCATGCATCATGGCTTATCATGGTTAAACAACCCATGGTAAGCAAACCAGGACATTTTGTGTGTAACACTGGCATCATTGTCTTCTCTGGGGAGAACATTCTATCAGTTTGTATTCTCTACAGCTACATAACATGTGGTTATTTCTATTCAGAATCTGTTGGTAGATTTTTATGTGCTTACACATCTCTAAAGCGCATAATAAAAATGCTTAATTACATAACAGATGGGTACCTCGCCCTGTGATGAATGTATGATGGGCACAAAGCTGTCATCACATCATTCACAAACACATTTTTTATTTGTTCTATGTGTTGCATACTTTGCTTCAAGAAACAGATTAATGTTGTTGGGTACAATTTTGGGAGATCCATTACGTCAAAGTAGGCCTTTGTTTCTTTCTTCCCATGGGTGGGTTCTTCAACACTTTCTCCCTTTATGTAACACTTTCTCCCTTTATGTAACTTCAGTGGGAATTTCTATTTTTCATTGTCATTGATCTTCAAAGTTTTGATTCTGTCTCCAAATGTTTAATGGGGAATATAATATAATATAATATAATAAGAATATAAGAATATGGTAGTGTAAGGTTTATTATTATAAGAGATCTACCAGACTGTTTCTGCTCATTTTTGTTTTAAACTGAAGCTTGAGCAGTGTAGACATGCAGAAAATGTTGAAAGTTTGACAAAGTTCAAAGCTCAAGATTTAATAGTCAGGAGCCTGAGGCACTTGGGGAACTACAGCTCCCATGTAGCTCCGCGCTGTGCAGGCATACAGGGAGAAAAACATAAAGGTGAAGAGGGAGGGAGGGCTTTTAGCTTTACTAGAGTGACCAGATACAAAAGAGGGCAGGGCCCCTGCAGCTTTAACTGTTGTAATGAAGAGGGAATTTCACCAGGTACGAATTGCATACAAATGATGCTGGCTGAAATTTCCCTTTCTCTACAACTGTTAAAGTTACATGAGCCCTGTCCTCCTTTTCATATGGTCAGCCTAGTTATTACCTTTAAAGTCCTACATGGTTTGGGTCCAGGTTACTTGCGGGATCGCCTTCTCCCATATAATCTGCCCTGGACGCTCAGGTCCTCTGGGAAGAACTTATTACAGTCGGCCAAGACTAGGCTGACAACTTTTACTCAGAGGACCTTCTCTTCTGCTGCTCCCAGACTGTGGAACGACCTGCTGGAAGAGATCTGCCAACTTAACAGTCTTCAAGAATTTAAGAGAGCTATAAAAACTGATCTCTTCCGGCAGGCATACCCAGTCGAATTTTGTTGATTTTAATGATGTATTCATTTTGTATACTTTTAATTAGTTTATGTATTTTATATTTTTTTGGATTGATGTTGTTCCCCGCCTCGATCCGGAGGGAGAGGCGGGTAAGAACATAATAATAATAATAATAATAATAATAATAATAATAATAATAATAATAGCAGTACTGAGAAGTGCACTGACAATTGCTGGGGCCCATCGACACATACCATATCCTGCTGTATCCTGCTTGGTGTAGATCTGGCCTAGAGGCACCACTTAGTTTGCTGGACCCCCAGGCAAGTTGTTTTCCCACGCTCCAACCCTGCCAGCCTTCCTTTTACTCTTTACTGGAAGTGGGGGCAGCTCAACTGCTGCTGCTTCTCCTCTTCTGCCTCCTCCTTTTGATCACTAGTAAAAGGTAGCGACATGGCAGCCTGCTGGTTGAGACGGCAGCCCCACAGCCAGTCATTTTCAGTTGAAGTTTTCTTCCTTTCTTACCTTCTGAGTAGCAGTCATTTCACCGCCCCTTTGCCCTCACTGGCTGTGTCCCCAGCCCCCAGTCCACAAAGGCCGTGTCCGATTGGTTCAGCAAATTGCTCCTGAAAAAGAAAGAAAGAAAGATGCTCCTTAAGAACATAGGAAGAGTCATGCTGGATCAGACCAAGGCTCCATCTAGTCCAGCACTCTGTTCACACACTGGTCAACCAGCTCTTGACCAGGGAACCACAAGCAGGACATGGTGCAACAGCACCCTCCCACCCATGTTCCCCAGGAACTGCTGTGTATAAACTTGTGTATTTAAAACCCCTTTTCCCACCTGAGCATTCACAGATAATCCTTTCAAGTGCTTGACACGAAAACCACCACAAAGATTTCCTTCCACAGTAATAAACATGATACCTCTTATCTCTGAGCTCCGTTGGTCCACAAGTGGAGAAAGCAGATGGATGTCCCAGGGCTGGCCAGAGGAAAAAGTCTCAGGGCAAATTTGACTTATGTGAGGTGTTAGAAAGTAGTTCTGGGCAACTCTATTTTGTAGAATGACCAGATACAAAAGAGGGCAGCGCTCCTACTGTTTTAACTGTTGTGATGAAGAGGGAATTTCAACAGGTGCTGCATGCATACAAATGACACCTGCTGAAATTCCCTTTTCTATACAACTGTTAAAGATACAGGAGCCCTGTCCTCCTTTCCATATGGTTACCCTAACTTACATAGCCTTCCTCCTCTCCATTTCATGCTCACAACAACTCTGTGAGGTAGGTTAAGCTGAGATTCAGTGGCTGCATTCAGACAACACATTAGTCAATCATGGGTTGAGTAGCCAACTCACAGTTGGTTATTTTGTGGGTACTCCCCACACAACATATTCCTACACAACTGTGGGTGGTTGGGGCTGGCATTGAGTGGAATAATAGTCAACCCAGCATTTGACTGACACAGCCCCCGTCCCTCTCCCCACCCTCCCTCCTCCCTCAGGCCTCCCAGTTCTATCCCAGCAGCCTCTGCAAGTTGCACCAGTTGTAGCAGAGTGGCAGCTGCCGCTTTGGTCGCTCTTGCCGCCTGCCTCTATGGGCTTGTGTTTTAACCCACTCACCACGCACCATTAACCCACTCACCCCTCCTCACAACACTTTAAACAATTGGCTTCGAGCTAAACAACCTGCAAGCCAGTTGTTTCTCTCAGTTGCTTATTTGGGCGGAATAGCATACCGTCAGTAGTTTGTGAGCAGAGTGTTACCCTCCACACAACACAATAAGCAACACAACTGACAATTGTCCCCCCCCCCCCAGTTGCTCAATGTGTTGTCAGAATGCAGCCAGTGACTGGCCCAAAGTCACCCAGGAAGCTTCATGGCTGAGGGTCAAACTGTATGTTTTTCAAATCACACAGAGCAGAGTTATGCACGATTGGCTTACTTACATGAGTGTAAGCATGTGAAGCCCTGATCGAAACCATGGTGATTCAGTTGGGGGGGGGCAGATTTAAGTTCCCCTCCTCTTTTTGTCCCAAAATTACACACACACACACACACACACACACACACACACACACCGTGGTATGTGTGTTAAATAAAGAAAAAATGTCTGAACTGTTTCCAATGGGAATTAATTTTTTAACCCTCCCCTTGCAAGAGGTGGAATTTGGGAGGAGAAAAGCTAAAAACCTGCTCCCGAATTGCCACAGTCCCAATCTGAATTGGGGCCACTCATGCTTATAATCAAGTAAGCGTGAGTTAATCATGTGCAGCTCTCCTATGCATAATTAGCAGAACATTGAGTTTGCCCTCAAGTGGGGACTAGAATCCAAATCCGGGTCCCAGTCCAACACTCTATCCATCACACTGGCTCTCATTGTGTTACCACAATGGGCAGAGGGGAAGGATTCAAAATTCACCATTCTTCTCCTTACAGTTGAGAATGATACATGGTCCCCACTTCTTGGATTGCATTTCCTGACATTTCCGATTCTGCTGTCACAATCCATTTGTACCCCATGGCCTGAGGCCTTGGAAGGCTGCCTGCAGTCTTGGTGGAACATTGCTCTTGCTCAATATAAAACAGCTTCTTCCACCGAGGGCTGTGCGCTGTTCCAAAATGTTCTTCGCTAACTCCCCAGACTCCCTTGAGTCTGACCCTGCAATAATTCTACCTAGGCGACCACCCTGGCTTATTTATCCACCCGCACAGCAAAACCAGAACTCTGGTAGTTTATCCAAACTGCCTGGACTGAGCTTGAGCAGGACGAGTGTTTCGCTGGGGATTTTGGCATGGGCCTGCTCATTTAACAGTGCTCTCTTGCAAGACGATATATTGTTCTCCCGCACCCTCCAAAATGTTGATTTATACCTTCATGCAATGTTCCATTTCAAGCTCATTTCCTACGGAAAATTTCCATCTTGTTCCTCCAGACTCACTAATTCTGCTAATCCTTCTGCTCGAAGTCAAAGCCCATAAAGGCTATGGGAGCTGAACAGCTGTTTTGTTAACTGTACGTCAAGTCTGCCAAGTTGCTAAACATCCCAGCATGCTCTTGTAAAGATCAGAGCTTCCTCCCACACCCCACTTTATAGCAGGACAACCAAGTCCATTGCCTAATTATCAGTTTATTGGGACCCGCTTCCCCAAGCTGGTTCCCTCTCATTGTGTTGGATTGAAGTTCCCATCATTCCCAACCAGGCTGGCCAATGGACATGCTAGCTGGGGATGGTGGGAGTTGTGGTCCAACATATCAGGAGAGCACCTGGTTGGGGAAGGTTTCAGAACGACAGGAACAAATATTTTACAAAAAGCATTGTTCTAGATGAATGGGTGTTATTGTTTTAGATTTTGCCATATCCTTAAAAAAGTTGCTTTTTTAAAAAAAGAAAAAGAAAAGAGAGATAGTGAGAGAGAAGCCATGAAATTTCAATCTGAGATAGGAGGTGACTTCACTAAGCTTCACACTGGGTTTTACACCCAAGTTATTAAGCTTGGAAATAGAGAGCTCAGCCTGTGGTTCTCCTGCTGTGATGTGACCCCTGTCACATTTGGACATAGCAATAAAAATCCATTAAATGCAGAACAAAAGATTCAAGTTTCATGTGATCATGATTTACGACTCTGCATTTGATCAACTTCTCTCATGTTGCAGTGATGGAAATAAGAAGTATTTTAATCATGAATCTTGGAGCCGGAGAAGAAAAAAAAAACTTGAAAGACAAGGATTACCTATCAAACATAAATGCACAGCTACCAAAACTAGCCAGGGGAAAGAAAGTTCATTTTCAAATGGTGTACTGTGACAAGATTCAAGCAGACTGATTAGTACCTTAGATATTTTCCATATGTGAAGCTATTACAAGGCACTTCTGTGAAGTTTCCATCTTTTATACAAGTCAATCCCTTGGAGGAGGCATTTCTTAAAAACAATCCTAGGCCTTTATAACACTGGCTGGTTTAAGCACATCCGCAATGACTTTGATCCAGTTCTTCAGCGTGGGACTCACATGACGTTGACCCCCTCACGCTGTTATTGCGCCCTGAGTGCTCCATTTTTCGTTTCTGTTTCAATTTAACCCTGAATAGGCAAAGTCCGTTTCAGGCAAGTTTAGGCTGACCATATGAAAAGGAGGACAGGGCTCATGTAACTTTAACAGTTGTAGAGAAAAGGGAATTTCAGCCAGTGTCATTTGTATGCAATTAGCTCCTGGTGAAATTCTCTCTTCATCACAACAGTTAAAGTTGCAGGCACTATACTAGAGTGACCATATACAAAAGAAGGCAGGGCCCCTGCAACTTTAACTGTTGTGAGGTAGAGGGAATTTCACCAGGAACTAATTGCATACAAATGACACTGGCTGAAATTCCTTTTTCTCTACAACTGTTAAAGTTACATGAGCCCTGTCCTCCTTTTCATATGGTCAGCCTAGGCAAGTTCAACAGGCCAAGCTGAGGTATCGCAGCAATCCCAACCACGTGTGATTCAAAACGCTAGATTCGCATAGGAAACTGAGGGGGAACCCGCAGAAGCAATCTGGGGGGGAAATGGTAAGTGTGATAGGCCCTTAGGTTGACCATATGAAAAGGAGGACAGGGCTCATGTAACTTTAACAATTGTAGTGAAAAGGGAATTTCAGCCAGTGTCATTTGTATGCAATTAGTTCCTGGTGATATTCCCTCTTCATCACAACAGTTAAAGTTGCAGGCACTATACTAGAGTGACCATATACGAAAGAAGGCAGGGCCCTTGCAACTTCAACGGTTGTGATGAGGAGGGAATTTCACCAAGTAGTAATTGCATACAAATGACACTGGATGAAATTCCCTTTTCTCTACAACTGTTAAAGTTACATGAGCCCTGTCCTCCTTTTCATATGGTCAGCCTAAAGGCCCTAGTCCTCCGGGAGTAGTGATCCCACAGCACTCTATGGATGTTTAGACAACCATTAATCCACACCCTGGCCAAATCCCAGCACTTATAACTCGAATAATTAAAATTCTGAATACGTCAAATTCTAGGGTGACCAGGTAAAATCCAGGTCAGGGCTCATGTAACTTTAACAGTTGTACAGAAAAGGGAATTTCAGCCAGTGTCATTTGTATGCAATTAGTTCCTGGTGAAATTCCCTCTTCATCACAACAGTTAAAGTTGCAGGCACTATTCTAGTGACCACATACAAAAGAAGGCAGGGCCCCTGCAACTTTAACTGTTGTGATGAAGAGGGGATTTCAACAGGAACTAATTGCATACAAATGACACTGGCTGAAATTCCCTTTTCTCTACAACTGTTAAAGTTACATGAGCCCTGACCTGGATTTTATCTGGTCACCCTATCAAATTCTCCTTGCAATTTGGCCTAGAAATGCAAGGTTTTGTTTTTCTTCCAAAACCATTTGACTTCAAGGAGACAAGAAGACATACCATGCCAACACCATAAGTATTACCTTGATCTTCAGACAAGACAAGGCTAGCTTGAATGTTATTTTGCATGTAAGGGCAAATCTATTAATTAGACCACATAGAGGCCATGTAGGAGGGGTTGGTCAAATGCCATTGGTCATGTTGCCCCTATTACAGCCACTTTTGGGAGGGAGGTTGATTTGCTTGCTTGCCCAAGCCATAACAGCCATTTTGCTCAGACTGGGAAAAATAAAACCAGTGGAGGTTGGTGACTCCAATGTCAGTGGGACAGTAAATCTGCTCTCGGTTTCAATCAGAATTCTTCACATCTTGGATAATTCCTTTAGAGTTCTGACTGGCTGTGACTGAAACCTGGAGTGGATTCACCACCCCTGACATCATAGCCACCAACCCCCATTGGTTAAAACTGGCCTGTTTGCTTAGTAACACTAAGGCACCTCCTCCTTAACTTAGAGGTGCAAAAACTCTGGCCTTTCTAGGATCCCAATTCAGCCCCCTGGACTGCTCAGATAGCCCCACAACCTTTCGCATGCCCTACCCCCTTTTCCATGCCCCACCCTCTTTCCCTTGACCAATGATCATTTGGCGGTTTTCCAGATTTTGTGTATTGTTTCTCTCTTCTAAAAGGTCAAAATGCTTAGTTACTGGCACTGAAAAGTTTTAAACTAAAATATGCTGGTGTTGGGGGGTTGGCTCTACCCCCTTTGCCTTCTGCCTGCCCACTACTAGAATCCATCTTGGAAAGCTAATTAATTTTTGGTAAGGAGTTACCAACATTTGCACGTTTCTTCATATTCGGGACAGAAAGAACTTGAGGTTTAAAAAAAAAAAAAAGAATATGGGAGAAACTGAAACTGACAGATTCATCCCTTCTGGCCCAGGGTTCTGAACATTTAACTCTTAAAAGTCTGTGGCTTCATCTTGATGAGCAGGGGAGGAAATCACATTGCTCTTATTCTCTGCAGAATGATGAAATCGGCTCTGCTCCTTAAGTGTTATACGCAGAACTGGCTGTCCCTAAAACCCAGAAAAACATACTTCCAGGTATGTGTGGTGTGTGTGGGGGGGAGGTGGAAGTAATAGCTCCCCCTCCCCCCAATATGCCCACTGTTCTGAGAAGAAGCAAAAATTCCAAGTTATCCAGGGCAGGATCTGAAGGGAGAATCTGAGCATTTGTGGAGGAAGCTTTTTTCCTTTACTTTGCTGATGCACCGCTGTGCATCTCCAGTTTATAAAAATAGAGATCTTCTGCGTTCCCTGACAGTTTGCTCTAATGGGGTGAAACGGGGTGGGTGATCTCCTTATGAGAGCACTCCCACCCCAATTTCACCCCATTAGAGCAAAGGGTCAGGGAACGCAGCGGTTCTCTATTTTTATAAACTGAGAATGCACACCTGTGCATCAGCAAAGTAGAGGATAAAAGCTCCCTCCACAAATGTGCAGTTTCAGATATAAATTGGTGTGAATTAATGCAGAATGAAGAGAAGTTAATTAATACAACCCTGCCCTCTGCCTGGCTTCTGGCAACCAATCAAGGGGTTGCCATCCACCCCCAGCTCAAACGCAGAGCAAGGTCACATGGCAGAAGGGCTGTGGTGACCTCACTTTGAAGAAAAAAGTTGGGATAAGTTCCCGACATTTTTTACAGCACAACTTTGACAAAAAGCTCCACAGTGGCTGCAAGTTTGCTGCTGCGTCATATAACTGACCCAGCACCACTGCACAGCCACTGCAGTGCTTAGAAGTAGGGATGTGTATCGTATCGTTAAAATGTCTGATACAGATACAATATGCTCCTTATCGTGCATACGATTAACAATAACAATACGATACAACTTCCTACGATAATCATCGGAGACGATAATTTTCAGCCCGATTATATCGGATTATTGGACTGCCATATAAATAAACCTATAACTTCTGTAACTTCAAAGTTAGAGGCTTGAAACTTGGTCACAGGGCTTATGGGATATGCCTAAGTATGTGTATGAAATTTTATATGAATTTATTAAAGATCATTTAAGTTCTCAAAGGTCAGAATGACAGTTCACCACGTGCGTTCATTCAGACCTGTCAAAAAGTTGCAGGATCTTTAATAAATTCATATAAAATTGAAGGTTGGAGGGATTGATCTCAAATTTCATACACATGTCTAGCACATGTTGCTACACATATGTGCCAAATTTCAGATCAATCCCTCCACCCCTATATTTTATATGAATTTTTGAAAGATCATGCAACTTGACGTGTCAGAATTTAAACGAATTTAATAAATTCATATAAAATTGAGGGTTGGAGGGATCGATCTCAAATTTCATACACATACTTATGCATACCCCATAAGCATTGTGACCAAGTTTTAAGCCTGTAACTTTGAAAATACTGAAGTTATAGGCATTTTTCTTTTAAAAATGCAGCTCTATAGGGCAAAATGGGGCTGCGAATTAAATATCGTATTTCCGATAAGTATCGTGAAGACGATACGGTTCTCCTACAATATTATCGGAGACGATAATTTTTTTGGTCCAAAATTACAATAACAATAAAATACAATATTTTTGGGCGTGCACATCCCTACTTAGAAGTCATACAGACAGAAACCTTATATATTCCACCATGTTAGTGCTGAATTAGGGTTGCTACCTCCCCCCCCCCCCGGACTTGCTCCTCATCTTTAACAGCTACATGGCAGGCAAGTACAACATGCTCTTCGTCATGTTGGGAAAAGCTGTACTTATTGAATTTGGTCAGTGTAAATGGATAATAATTTTGTTATACTTTGTGGTTTTGAACCAGAATTCAGGTCATACTCAGAATATCAGCAGCAGATCTTGTTTTAAAGTTTTTTTGGATTAGGGAAATGGGAGGAATTTAAATATCCATCAAAGTTTCTCTCTACAATTTTTCAAGAAGGAGGATCAAAGAGATGAAGGCAATCGACCACACACACTCAGGGAGGTAATCTAAAGACTACTTATCAATGTCCATCACTTTTGCACCACCCTTTGTGTTTGCTTTCAACACACACCTATTCAATAAACAAACTGTAACCAATGCCTTTGAAAACAGACTGAAAATACCTGTCAATTCAGTAAACTTAAAGGCAAATCTCACAGTAAATAGTAACATAAAGCCACAAATCTATTGTTTTGGCTGCTCTGGTAATTTGATCAACTGTCTTCTCATTTCAGGGCATGTTAGCTTCAAATACATAATCAGTCTGGGACCTAGGTTCTTCATTAGCAATTTGATTGCTTTTTTAAAAAAAATGTTGAAGGATACACAGTATCTATTCCTCCTAAAGAGACCTCTGGGTGATGTCTCGCACCTGTCTTCCAATGAGTACTAGGATCCCAGTCTACACATGAAATGGGTGCTAGCATACAATATAACTCATGTTCCTTGAAGACAGAAGCCCAGCACCAGCAGTGGACAAGGCAGACTGAAGAGGGATGGAAGTTCTTGCACCAAGCAGTACAGCCATGGCTCTAAGGAAGTGGGTTGGGGGAGTTCTAGTCCCACCTGCTCCCTTTTCTACTTGCAAATGGTTTTACACACAGACAAGCCATCAAAAATATGGTTACCACTTACCACTATAAAGGCACAGCCTGTTCTAGCACTTCTGCACTCTACCACCTCATTCTGCTGCATGTGTAGACCAGGGAGGTGTCTTTGTGGCGCAAGGTTGGCACCGCGTCCTTGAAAATCCCATGCTTTCCTTCCCCTGGTGTGGCGTTCGATAATCCCAATGCTGAGGAGGGAGCGCGGGGTTTCTGGGCTGCCATCCATGGACCAGTGCTGTCCCTGCCCTCTTCCTGGTGGAAGGCAACTAATTGCAGGTCAACTTTCACCAGGCACCGCCTAGCCACGCCTCCGATGCATCTCCAGAGCAAGGCTTTGAGTCTGTCTTGACACCGTCTTGCACATCCTTGACTTTTTTTCTCCGTATCTTTGGCAGAAAACCCGTATAATCGATGCCGTACCATTGCACGCCCACCCTGGAGCTTTCCAAACGTTTAGACAGACCCCTACCAAAAACTGAAGGCAGGAGAGAGAAACCAACTGACCACCAGACCCACGGAAAGAGCTCTATTTGTGCCTGATTTTTTTTATAATTCCAGAAATCAACTTTAGATATGGTATGGGTCTGTTTAGAGCCAGACTGATTTCTGGATGGCACCAGTATGTAGAATTAATCTTTTGGGTTAATCTCACAGTTACTAGTTACTTATGAACATTCTCTGAACACAGGAGTAGGAAGCCTTTTTGGACCCACAGGCAATTTTGGCAATTTGAGAAAGTATCCTGGGCACCACTACAAAAAAGGGCACACACTGCAGATGAAAGGAGCAGTTTGCAGCCAACTTCCATCTTCATTTCCTAAGAATGTTTCTGAGCCCTGCGTGTGGCCCAGAGGCATTCATGGGAAAAGAAGGCGGGAGCAGCTAGAGGCCCTCGCTTTGCCTTGAAGCAATCCCAGCAGCCTAGTATACCAGTAAGAATGGGTTTTTTTTATAAAAAAGTTACAAAGGGAAGAGCATCTCAGTGGGTACCAAGAAAGGTGCTGGAGGGCACCAAGCTGCCTACTCCCACTCTAACTTTATTTGTAGACAAAGTTCACTGAATAAACAATGTGCAAAATTCCTTTCTTATGGTGCTGATTTCTAAATATTCTCCAAAGTTCTAGGAGACAAAGCTTATTCCATGGGCAAATTACAAAATTATGATCAGATTATGCTGAAGTGTGCACCTTCTCCAACATTTCTGGGAGACTATGCATATTGCCCAGAAAATGTACAAAAGACTGTGAGGAGACATACATTCCCCAAGGCCTGTTGGAGACTGTGAATATTGCACAATGTAGCCAGGATACGTTCGTTCCCCAAATCCTGTTAGAGATTATGCACCATGTGCATAATCCCCACGAGCAAAATGCAGTTGGGATATGCACTTTCTCCAAGTTCTCTTGGGGTTTATTTACAGCAGCTGGAGAACGTCCACAATTCTCTCTTCATGAACAGACTATCTGCACACTCCCCATGAAGCATGGTGAATGTGCAGAATGACTTGTTGTTGTGTACATTTATCTTCCAACTCACATTAGCAACATATACCCATCCCTGGATTAATCATTGTGTAACTTTCCTTTTAACTCCACTTGTTTCCTTTAATCACATCCAGCAATTGCAAAGTTGTCCCTCTCCTGCCCAGTCCCTCTCTTTTTGCCTCTTTTGTCGGTTTCGATTGAAAACCTGCTGGCAGGGTCCTGAGCATGTTTTTAATGTACAGGGGTATGTCGTAGTTTACCTAGTACATTCTGATGACGGTCATCATCAGTTGCCTCGACATATTTCTCCGAAGGTGATATTTGCATTTCAAGGGAGGCTCCTATTGCAACCAGGGAAGTATGGATTTTGTTAAACCCATTCTGTCTGTGCTTTGTGGATGGTCAGGCAGCGTTCGTTGCGTCATCCACTCATTGATGGAATCAGGTTTCTTCTTCTATGACAATTTCATTCATTTGCATAAATGTGCATTAATGTGAACACTTGCACAAATGTGCATTTGTGTGGAAAAAAATGTGGAAATCCTGCCTCCACCCCCAAATCTGCAGAATCCTTGGGAATCAGAAAAAGCCAGTCCACTGCAAAATCCACAGGTCAGATTCATAGAAATCCAAAACCATTTTAATCTGTTGCAGATTTCTTTGCCATCCCGAATTGTCACCAATGAGACTGTGGCAGGGAGCAGGATCACACACTCCCAGCAGCTATTATTTAACAAAAACATGCATGTTCATTGCATCCACACCATTAACGTGGCATCCAGTTTGGCCCTAAGAAAGGATTGACCATATAAGAGATTATCTCTATCACCAAGTACCACTACAAGGAGCCTTCCTGGTTCATTTGATGGAGGTGTTGTCATGTCTATACTGCCTGCACAGTTACAGAGGAGAGGTTCAGGTGACTTGGTACAGGTGCAGCCAAGTCATTGCTGCTCAGAGGGATACACAGTCCCCTTGCGCCTGACATTCCAGGTTCCAGACAATCACTTTCCATATTACACCATGGGCAGAAAAAGAAGCTGCTCTGATTATGCAGTGGATCTAAAAGACTGCCTGTTCTCGCTTTTGTTTCTTAGCAGATTGGCAAAAACGCTACTCCCAGTGAGTTTTAAATGGCACTGCCATTTAATTATATTGAACAGAATGATCAAAAGGCACATAGTACCAGGCATTCCACATTAGCATTGCTGGTTTTCTCTCCCCCCCCCACTCCCCCCTTTTTTAACCAACTGGTCAAATATACCATCCATTTGACAACTTAATAATTTTCATTGTCTAGTTGGTAAATGGGATTTTCGTGTGTTCATTCTTCACTGAAGGAAGGATCTTCTGAAATCTAATTAATGACTCATGAAATGCACGCACACATGTGCACATGCAGACACAAAGAGTCTTCATAAAATTGATTGTCGGATCGATGTGTGTTGTCATTTTCATTTGTAAACAGCAGTTTCACTCCGTCGGATTCTTTGATGCTAGAACCTATATTTGCCCCTCTCCGTTCAGTTAGCTCTATGGCTCATATACACTGACTGTGTATCCTCCCGTCAGGCTGGTCGTTTTAAGAGTGTCATGCTTTTGGTTTCAGTAAACTGGTCAGGATCATGTGCTTTACACATGCTCCTAATGATATGCCCCAAGTGTGTGAGCCGGTACCATCTGTGGTGCCTGGAGCAGCGTCTGGGAGATTGTGACAACTCAATTGGAGGCCAGAGGTTTTGAAAAACATGAGATAATTACAACTCCTTCTTAGGCAAGAGTACGCTTGTGTGGAGTCCTGGGGACGCCACATCTGTTCAAGCCATTAAAAAAGTCTTTGCTGCTCATCAGTGTTACCATAAAAATAGTCATCAATCTGGATAAAATCACCCAGGCTTTGGGTTCCATCTCATTGATTTGATCAGCACTGGGTCTAATATCCTGAGAGTGTGTAACTCTTTTGCAATCACCAATTCCTCTCTGTTTCATTTTTCAAAATGCTGTAATCCTATACCAGGAAGTAAAGCCCCACTGAACAAAATGGCACTGGCTTCTGAGTTGACATGTATAGGATTGCACCATGAGTCATCGTGACAAGAGTCTGAACCGTAAGGAAAAATGAAATTAAATGAAAAATGCCACCATAAAAAGAACCAGACTAAAAATGAGTAGAAATGGTAGAAATTGGTTGTTGAGATATTACTGTCATAGCCAACCTCTAGGATACAGGCGGGAAAATGCAGATTTTTGAACATTCTCTAAGAAAAATGAAATGAAACACCCAATTAAAAACTGCCCCACTTTTGCTGAACCCCATCTGTTCATGTCTAGCTGCTGTTAAGGGCACAGGAACATGGTTTGTAAAAACACCCCCCCCCCCCAAAAAAAATAAGCCTTGGCAATTCGTTTATTACAACCACAGTCTTTGAGCATGGCACTGCAAACTATCCAGTTGCATATTAAGTAATGACGTACTACAATGGGGGTGAGGAATGTGTGGGTCTCCAAATGGTGTTGGGATACAACTCCCATCATCGTTCAACATTGGCTATGCTGCTTAGGGCTGATGGGAGTTTCAGTGGAGGGCCAAACACGGCCATTCAAATTGGCAGATGGATTTAGGGATGGTCATCATAAGGAAATCCAGTCTTTTGGGGGCCTGACAGATCCCCATGACATCCCCAACTTGGCTTGCATTTGCAAGCCAAGTGGCAGATAGTTCCTGAGACCCAGGAACTTTGCTGGTTTGGATTTTTTTTTTAATGCAAATCATGATTTGGTAAAATTGCAAAATTGTGGCCATAAGTATGCAATTTGACCATTTACACCCGCAATTTCCCACTGCCATTTTGCATAATTTGCACAAATACCACCACTACCCCGGAAACCATGAGCTGGCCCAATTTGCTGTGTGATGATCCAGATCATGGATGAGAGAGATAGAGTCCAGGAGACCGAGCTGGTGAAAACCTGCTGAGCTCTATGCCCCAAACAGATTCCTTTAACATCCCAAGTGGGATGATCTCTGCTTGATCACTTGCTCTATTGATGGCCCCAGTAGCCATAGATGTCTATGTGTACCCCGATAGCATACATTCTTGCCCCCTCTAAGGAGAGTGCCAAATCTCACAACATTCAATGGGGTGTGCACGCCCAAAATTACCGTATCGTATCGTTATCATGATCAGAAATCCGTATAATTTTTTTTTTTCAGATCCAATTATATTGGAGGTTTATCGTATCAACTCGTATTGGATATCCAATAATTATCGGATATCTGATATTTAATTCGGACCCCTATTTTGCCCTATAGAGTAGATTTTTGAGACAGAAAGGCCTAAACGTTCAGCATTTTAAAAGTTACAGACTTGAAACTTGGTCACAGTGCTTATGGGGTATGCCTAAGTATGTGTATCAAATTTCAGAACAATCCCTCCACCCTTGTATTTTATATGAATTTTTAAAACATTGTTTAACTTCTGACAGGTCAGAATGACAGTTCGCCACGTGCATTCAGGAGCACAATGTTTTAAAAATTCATATAAAACACAGGGATGGAGGGATTGTTCTGAAATTTGGCACATATGTGTAGCAACATGTGCTAGCAGGATCTAATCTGCAATACCCAAAAAGTTTCATGTCTCTATCTTTTCAAATTAAAAAGTTATAGGGGGTCCCCCAAAAGCCCCACCCCCCGCTGTAACATCTTCATTTTAAAAGACAAAAACTTGAATCTTGTGGGACATTGAAGATGGGCTCTGGCTAGTCATGTGCGAAAAAAACCAGAGTAATTGCTAAAACCCTTGATTTTATATGATTTTTTTTAGATCGTGGTACTTTGAAAGCAACAGTGCGGCCCGGTCAACCAGCTGTCAGAACAATCTGACACTGCAGATTGGATCTTGCTAGTCCTGGCTCCCCAAGTTTCAAGTCATTATTATTTAAAATAAAAAAGTTATGCATGCATTTCCCCCAATGCAAGCCTATGGGGAAAAAAACAGACAACAAATTGACAGCACGGCGGCCCGGTCAACTAGCTGTCAATAAAGTTGCACAATGTTTTAAAAAATCATATAAAATACCGGGTTTGAGGGAGTGATCTGAAATTTGGCACACATGTCTCACACATGTTGTTACACATATGTGCCAAATTTCAGAACAATCCCTCAAACCCTGTATTTTATATGAATTTTTAAAACATCGTGCACCTTTTTTGACAGCTCTCAGAAATTAAACAATGTTTAAAAAATTAATATAAAATACAGGGGTGGAGGGATTGTACTGAAATTCAATACACATACTTAGGCATACCCCATAAGCACTGTGACCAAGTTTCAAGTCTGTAACTTTAATGGCGGTCCGATAATCTGATAAAATCCGATATTATCAGACCGAAAATTTTTCTGATCCGACAATTTTGGAGGGATGTCTATTGTATCGTTATTGTTAATCGGATGTCTGATAACGCCATTATCATATCGTTATCGGACATCAGAACAATACGGTACACATCCCTAATATTCAATTTAATGAATTACATTAATTTGGGAGCAAACATGCATATGATTCTTCTTCATTGAGACATTACAGAAAATGTTTGGAGGCCAAGGACAGAGCAACGCATCTTGGAAAAGTGGCAGAAATAAGCTTTCATTTTACCCAGTTTGCCATACCGTACCCCCATATCAAGAACTTGGCCAGAACAGGATTGGTTTCTGAATGGAATGGGCTATAGTTAAACAGCTTTTTAAAACATATGTCTTATTGCCTATTAGTATGCAAGATGGAAAGACAGATGAAGCAAAAGCAAGATAACGTGATCAGTCTTAATTACATGTTTCTGCATATCAACATGACTTTTTCTTCCCTGCTCAACCATTTACATCTAATGAATATTTAGTATTTTGAAGCTTTACCTAGTGACAGCCATGTGGTGCTAAAAAAAAGAGAAGAAAAGAAAAAGGAGAGGGACATTTATTACGATTTATGAAGTTTTAAAAGAGCATTTGATCTCACCTCTCTTATCAATTACCATATCCATTGTGCCAGATATGGGAGGGTTGTATATCTCTTATCATCAAAAGCTATAAATTGGTATACTCCATTAGAGCCAGACTCTGGGGAACATGACTTCTTTTCCTTTATTTGATCTGATTTTCTGAAAGCCAAAAAGGGGATTTAAATCCATTGTTCTAATTGTCTCCCCCAGTAAATTGCTGAGCATGTGTATGCTACATTGCTACATGAGCTCTCTCTCTCTCTCTCTCTCTCTCTCAGTAGCATTTTGTTTTAGAATGATTTGTTATATTAGGTTGACTTGGACTTTCATTTTTCATTAAAAATGAATGCATTGGTGACACCAGAAAAACAGGGGGAAAGAAGGCATGAAGAGCATTTTGGGTGGGGGTAAGCAAGTTAAAAGTGCCTTTTCTTCAAGTAACCATAGAGGTTTTCCTGTTTATTTTAGTGCAGGCAGAAGTATAACCCATAAAAGCCTTGGTGACAAATGGAGAGGTTTATGGGTCATAAAATGCCTGCCCTCAACATACAATTTTTGCACTTGCTCTGTGGCTGTTCACAGCCATAATAACCCAAGGTCATTATCACAGGGGCGGTTTTAAACGCACCCACCTTGGCTTTGCTCCACTTCTTCAGCACTGGGTTCGCATGACCTGGTTTCCCTCCTGCTGCTCTCTTGCCCTGAGTGCTCCGTTTTTAGTTTTGGTTTCAATTTAACCCTGAGTGGGCAAAGTCCGTTTCAGGCAAGTTCAGACACGTTCAACAGGCTGAGCTGAGGTAAGGGAGCAAAACCGACCAGGTGTGATTCAAAACGCTAGATTCACATAGAAAATGGAGGGGGAACCCACAGAAGCAATCGGGGGGGGGCAATCGGGGGGGGGGAATGGTAAGTGTGAAAAAAACCCAATTCTGTGATCTGCCTCGGCATTTTACCTGTCTGAGGGTGTTTCCCTCTTTCAAGCTTCCAGCAAGAGGTGAGCTGGGAATTTCTCAGAAAAAAATATTTTTTTCTGAGGAAACTTCTGAGATGTTTGCTTTTTTTACCCCAGTAGAAAAAGAAAGCCGCTTTGCAAGACATTATCTAAATATTCTCTGCTTTTTTTCTTTTTTTTCTTTGTGTGTGTGTGTGTGTGGTAGCAGCCAATCCCCTCCCTTATCCCATGCCCAGAAAGATGCCAGGGCCAGGGTATTGTAGAGGATGGGTCGCCAAGATGCCAACATAGGGTACCTCCACAAGAGAGGTTTAATGCTCTTTGAAGGCTCATTATAAATTTTACCTCCACACCAGCGGAGCGCAAAACGGGCGTACAGGCGCGTTATCTCCCCGATAATGCGCATTTTCGAATGCGCGTTAAATCGCGACTTTTATTTTGCTCCGGCCATTAAAGCGCATTTTCGCAGTGTGAACAAGCGATTATGCGCATTAACTTCTTGTAAAGCGCTTTTTGGACATATATTAATGCGCTTCGCCGCCTCTCGCCGTCTCCCGTGCAGAGGGATTAGGAGTAAATGCGCGTCAGCGATAATGCGCATAATCGCCGAACCGGGCGCAAAAGCGCATCCTTGTGGAGGGGGCCATAGTTGCTTCTGCTGCTGCTACTACTGCTACTTGTAATGGCAGCACCCACCCCACTAAAAGAAAACAGCTTAGGGGGGAAATAGAGAGAAGCTGTGCTACATGCCCCAAAACTGTTGAAATATGTCTCTTCCCCCTGGAAATGGTTCCTTTAACTTCTCGGCCCATATAGATATCGGAGAATTTCACTATGTCATTTGTGCAGTGCAAGAAGAGGCCACCCACGTCTCGGCATCTGGGTAAAAAGTCTCTCCCTTCTAGTGCTGTGTCTGTTCTGCAACATTTCAATACAGTTCTGGAAGAAAATAAGCCAGTGGAGGCCGGCAGCTCCGATTCGGGAGGGGCTGTGAATCCATTCTGAGTTTCAGCCAGAACCAGTCAAAACTCTAGAGGTGCTGAGCCTATTCTGGGGATAGGGCCCAGTGCCTCAGATAGCTCCTTTAGCATTCTGGCTGGTTCTGGCTGAAAACCAGCATGGAGTGCAGAGATGCTTGCCTAGCACAGCATGGGAAGAGAGGTATGTCCTTGTGTTGCCTAGGAGACACATATTCCATGCACCAGGCAACCTTCACCTAGCAGGGCTCCCCCAAAATTCACCAAAGCAGGGGAGGGCCCCACTTTACACCCTGCCAGCTGTGCTGCAAAGTTATGGAGGCATTTTCGATTCAGCTCTAATTTATTTGAGCTATAGAAAAGGGACTATTAATTCCCAAATAGAAGAAAATCCATGGTACATACAGAATGAATTTATATGCAAAGCTACAGCGGAATTAAATACATTTCTCTCCATTTGTGAAATTCTGCCATAAAAGATGCACATTTGTCCTAAAAACAAACAAAAAACAACAACACCCAAACCCAATTAACTTTGCATTTGCATTGAAATACTGCAGCTGGCAGCAAACCTAAATTTTCAGCGTTTTTACACATGAGGGTGTTTATGGGGGTTTGTGCATGAGAATGCTTATAAGAATTAACTTGCTGTGCTTGCAAATCATTTTATTTATTTTTTCAAAACTACTATTAATATCAATTACACAAGGGCACAGCCCAAACATATATTTCACAGTTGCTATCTTGAAATAATGCTGAAACAAGATATTACATGCCATATCAAGAATCATAAAAGTTACCCTTCGACTGTAGCAATGAGTACAACAGCAGAAAACTATCAAGTCAAATTTGTTAATAAAGTATTATTGGCAGACACACAAAGATTGTTTTACATGAATTCCTGCCAGACAGAAATAAGTGGATGTCTTAATTTAAGAAATCAGTGCCAGAAATCTATGTTGAAAAGTGATGGGGTGGGGACTCTGATGGGTGAATTGGAGAAGGTCTGTCACCTCCCACCTGAAAACCCATCAGAGAGACTACTTGCAAAAATAACAATAACCTATTACTTATGTAGGTTTTTACACTTTCCAAGCTCTGTACATTAACTAATTATGAGTCATTCACCATAGTAAATGTGAAAAGCAAACAAGTATTATTATCTTTGTTTGACTATGGAGAAATGGATGCAAATCATGTGACTTGGCCAAGGCCACCCAGCAAGCTTCTGAAGATCACAACAAAATTAATCCCTAAGCATGAGATGATGGAGATAGTAAATGTAGACAGAGAAATGGAATGGAGAGCATGGCTGAACAGGAGCACTCCAAGCTGACATAGGCGTGCACAGCACATTTCATTAGGGTGTGCACCCTGGGAATTTTTTTTTTTAAAGATCATTTCTGGAATACTCAGTCATAAAGGATATTATTTTTATTCATGTATTTATTAAGCACTGTAGACACTGATGCCTACTCCGCATTCAGTTTGTCTGACCCTGGGAGGAACATTGCAGGTGGGGCATTGGTGGGCTTTGTGGTAACACTGGCTGGAGGAAGAGCTTATGAGGTGATATTAGCCTTTGGGGGCCCTCCTCCTGGCCTCTTTGAAGCGTGGCTCCTGGTAGAGAAGCTCTCAGCAGAGTATTTCCTTTTCACTCCTGCTGCTGGGAGCAATGGCGGACTCTTGGGAGTGGGCAGCAAAGCAGCCGGAGGACCATTCCTGCTGTGTCTGGTTCCCTCTCTGGTTCCCTACTCAATGCCCCCCTCAATTCAGCACTTATTGCTTGAGACATTAGGGTGTACCTGGGCACACCCAGCACACCCCTTGTGCACGACTACAACACTTAGTTGCAGGTTCCAATGGTCATATCACAGTTGTCTGTTTGCCGTGTTTTGTCAAGGTGTACATGCAAACTGGTAATGTAGAAAGAGAGAGAGAGAGAGAGAGAGAGAGAGAGATGCATGAATCACAAGAATCAAATACTGCAGCAAACTGTGCACACATAGTGCTCTGTACAAAATGCAAGCATTTAGATAAAAATAGAGCAAGGGAGAATTCCTAATGTATTCTTTCAAGTATAATCTGATGGGATCTGAGCTAGCAGAGATTGACCAAGAAAGACATTGTGTGGTTGTGGTGAACATCTCAAAGGAGCTACCCAAGGTGCAGATTCACACTGCCCCACTTACATCGGAGCCACAGCCTCCACTGGTTCCAGCCCTTCAAGCGATACCCCTGTTACTTCATCTCATCATTCATCAAGCACCAGGGACATCTTTCAAAACATTACATTTTATTCAGTCACTAGAAATAAATCATCCTGTTGTTGTGTTTGGAAGTAACCAGATATGATTTTTTATTTCATTCATTCCAGCACTAAGACTGGGTTGATTCCTCCTCCCCGCCTCCGCCCCTTTACAAAATGACAACACTGCATCTGATAAGTTGATCTTAGGAGGGGGACGGATGCCCCGAGTGTTCAGAGGGGTGTAGGGAACACCCTGCTCTCCCAAGTAAGCCTCCACCATCCAAGCCACTTTGTATGCAAAGGCTTCCCAGTCTTTTGTGTGAGCAAACTGGATGCGTTTCATGTATTATGCATTAAGTAACTGCATCGCAAGAACAGCTTCATTTGTCATCATAGTCAATGACCACAATAAGAAAGGGACTCCAAGAAATGAAATGGTTTCAGAAGGGTCATTCGGGGCATCTCTGGAGAATAATACAATATTTCACCCCCCAAAACAAAGGGACAGATTTTCACGACTCAAGAAAGCGTGGCAGGCGTGTTGCAGAGTCAATACATCAATGACTGATAGCTGTGATTATGCTCAGAACAAAAGTCAGCTTGTGGGTTTTGTTTTTTTGGGGTTTTTTTGTGTGATAATTTCAGAAAGATTCTTGCTGTTCCATGTCTTTATGTCTAGCAGGGCTTGCAGCTTTCTAAGCAAGGCCATTGAGACACTTTGGTTGTTATCACACAGGCAGTTTTAAGCACACCTGCCACAACTTTGCTCCACTTCTTCAATGCTGGACTCGCATGACATCCCCGCCCTGCTACTCTCCTGCCCTGAGGTCGCAGTTTTTAGTTTCTGTTTCGATTTATACCTGAATGGGCAAAGTCCGAAACAGGCAAAGTTCAACGGGCCAAGCTGGGATATCGCAGCAATACCGACCACATGTGATTCAAAATGCTAGACTCGCATAGGAAACGGAGGGGGAACCCGCAGAAGCCACCTGGGGGAAAAATAGTAGGTGTGATAAAGCCCATAATGATAGAGCTGTAACTATCCTGCTTTTGCTAAGAGACAGCTGGTGTTTCCATCATCAAAATGATTCAAGGACATGGCCTAGCTTCATTGATGACTGACATGCACGACCACTGTCATTAACTCAAGCGACTGTGGGTTTGGCAAGGGCTAATTTTAGCTGAAATTTAGAACCAGTTTAAAAAGGACCACATGGCACAGCCCTATCTGGACTGGAGCATTTTCTGACAGCAAGTCAGGGATTCGTACTGCCTTGATGCCTTTTTAGCAGCTATGATGGTCTATAAATGTTAATAATAAATACATAAATAAGGAGAGGAGGAGGACCAAATAAGCTGCCTTGGGTTCCTTGCAAGAGGAAAAAGGGTGGGATATAATATTAATAATAATAATAATAACTATAATACTAAATGTTAATTAATTATTTAATGAATTTAATTATTCAATGTTAAAACATTCATGTTTAATAATAATAATATTTATTTATTACCCGCCTCTCCCTCTGGATCGAGGCAGGGAACAACATTAATACAAAACAGCATAAAATACATAAAACTGATTAAAAACATATAAAACTAATGAATTATTAAAAACATGTACATGGAAAGCTAGCATGCAATGAAGAGTTTTAGCTTAGCCTTCTCCCTGATATATGGTAGCTTTCCACATGAAGGGATTTTTTTTCATATTAGAAATATTCAAATAAGTGATTCAACCCATCTGAATTCTGAAGTGGTACAGTCCAGAAAGAGCTGTTTGATATGCCTTTTAATGCCTGCCTGAAAAGGCTATTTCTGAGGGGCAGGGGCATAGTTATTTCTTATGCTCCCATTCTGCCTGGCCTGGCCCTGGCCCACACTGACTCCTCCTTGGAAGAAGACCCAGATGGTGCTGAATCCAAAGAAACCCCCAGCATCCTGGGAAAGGCTACACTGGACTTGTCCGTAGGGAAGTTGTTGTTGTTTTTAAGATAAATTAATAAATATGTCTCCGTTTTGCAAGTGGTTTGATTAGTTTGTATATGATTTTGTTAATGCTATCTAGTTTTAATGCGCTTTTTTTTAAAAAAAAGTGTATTATAATTTGAATGGCTTTTAGCTGCCTCAGTCATTTTTTTATGTTGAATACAGGATGCAGATGAGAGAAATAAATATCTTCTCAATGTGTGGAGGACATCATGGAGATTAAACATAAAAGATGCCCAGAAAAGCAACCCAGAGAAGCATGTGGGGAGAGAAGGTCAAGAAAGCCTCATAGCTTAAAATATACAGAGAAGTTATATATTATGACACAGAGTGAGGAAATTTAATGGCACAGAGGAATGGAGAGAAGCCAGCAAAAGATGGAGCTAAGTGAATGATAAATGTGAGAAGAAGAAAAATGACTCAAGCAGCAACTTTTAGGAGTGCAGAAAGGCAAAAAGTTTAGTAGCGCAGAGGCTAGACGGAAGATGAGCGGAACAGCCCACGAGGGAGGGAGATAGCTGGACTGTGAACCCATTATTTGGCTGATGGACAGGAAGAGACAGATTTTTTAAACTGTTGCCACAGGTGTAGCTCGTTATTTCCAGGATGGTGTTGAGGAAGTGGGAATGTCTTTCTGTGAAAAAAATACAGAGGAAATAGGACAATGGAGGAAAACTCAAAGTATAGCTACTCCGTAGACTTTGGGCCTATTGTGTTACTGTTTTGGTTAACACATCTGTGTTAGTAAGGTAGTTATAGGAGCACAATTGATTCAAACAAAGACCCCTCCCAAAACAATAGAATGAAACAAAAATCTAAACAAGCGATTTATAGCATGCTCGTGACTCACGGAAGTTTGCAGGTTGATTTCATGATGTTGTCAACAAACAGAATGTCTCTCATGCCCCCCTTATTCCATTTTTAAAAAGATCAGAGATAAGCTGGAATAAACCCTTAATGGCACAAAATTAGCAGTGTAAGATGGCATTGTGCTATGAACTTGCCAAAGAAGGACTTTCTCTGCTATCAGAAGGAGAAGAGGGTAAAGTGCCTCCCTGCAACAAAAGGAGGCAGAGCTGATCCCCCACCCCACCAAGAGCACCCCTTTAAGTTCAACGGGGCTTGCTTCCATGTAAGTGTGCTGAGGGTTGCAGACTTATAGCAGATGAAAACAAGACTCCCACCTACTCCTTTGTACGCATGCCAGAGAGGGAAGGAGGCGCTCCCTCAATTCAAATGTGTCTTCCATTTAAATGAGCTCCAGGAAACAGCAGGATCTTATGCTTTATTGCCCCTCCATTCCTGTGTAATGCAGCCCATATCAATTGTGCCAAAGAACCAGGAAGCACAACAGCCCCAGGTAAACAGGACGATTTCCCTTAATGTAGAGACGCTCTTAGACTATTTTTCTGTCACAGCAAGTCCTCATACCCAGCTTATCATCCGTCCCAATTGCCGTGTTGTTAAGCCCTCCATATTATAAGCACAAAGCATGGACAATTTAACCCTGCAGTGGTATTTTGCTGGCTATCTGGCATTTGTGCATAATTTGTGCATAATTACTGTGACCTGATACTTGTGTAACCAGAGGATGGAACTGCCTTGCCCTATCTGAAGTGGATTTTCCACATAATGGCCATTCAACTGAATTAGAGATGCCTAAACTAGCTGAGCTCATGGCACAAAAATGTATTGCAATTGGCCAAATGTTCAGAACAGTCCTGTCAACTGACCAGAAAGTCCTGTTTCTCATTCTCTGTAAAGATATGATCTCATTAGATAAGACAAACACAGCAGCATTCACGGAAACTGTGCATTACATGTACACACACACACGGCATATTATCTTTGGTTGTCAAGTCTTCACTGCAGATCTAATAAGCTTTGATCTATGTTGCCAAGTACCAACCAACTTAACGTTTTCCATTATTTGAACTGAATAGGGGATATTTATGAGGTTTCCTCACATGTCCTTAGCATAGCACAACATAGCAGCCTTATGCCACAGTAACAAAGCTGAGACGCTTGTCTCCAAGCACCAAGGACCAACATTCAAGCATGGGGGGGGGGGGTAATTATTTATTTATTTAATTAATTTGTACCCCACCTTTCTACCAAAATATGGCACTCAAGGTGAGGGGAAATGGGGGGGAAAGTACACCAGGGATTGAATACTTTTGCCATTACGGCAGAGGTGGACACTCCCTGCGACCTTTGCTTTAAATCCCCATTCAGCCATGAAGTTCACTGATTTTTAGGCCAGTCACTGGCTCAATTCGGACGACACGATAGTCAATGGTGGGTTGACTAACCCTAACCCTAGGGGATACTCCCCACACAACATGGTAATAAATAATCAACTGTGGTGTGGATGAGGATCAGCGCTGAGTTGACTATGGCAGCATTCGGATGACACAATAGTCAAAACAACTGACGATTGTTTCCCCCACACCAGTTGTTTATTGTGTCGTCTGAATTGAGCCACTCTCTCAGAGAGTGATAATTTTCAGAGGGATATCCATGTTAATGCATTGCAGCAAAAGCCACAAAAGAATCTTGTCACATCTTAAAGACTAACAATTTTGTGATGGTCTAGGTTTTCATGTCATCGGATGGCATATTGTCCTGAGGGTAATTTGATGGGGAAAGAACCATGCACTTGGAGGAAGGATGGGATAAAAATGCAATGAAGTAAATAAATAAATTAAATAACAGCACAATCCTATACAAGTCTACCTGGAAGTAAGCCCCATTGACTTCAAAAGGACTTGTGGAGTTACAGGGCAGGAGCATCCTTTTTCAGTATCTGGGTCACTTTTGTTCGGGTGCCTTCTGTGATGATCTCCTGATGCTTGGAAAACCAGTGTGGAGGAAGGATTAAGTAAGTATCAGGCATATAAGTGGGTGGCATGCTTTATATAGTAGAATAGCCTATCAGAAGCCCACAAAACTCTGTATTTCCACCCTTGGAAATTGTGTTACCAGATCTCTTAAGTATGACAATCCGTTGAATGTGCCAATTCAAGGGGATTGGTAAAAGATAACGTGAGAGCTCAGCTGGTTGTGTGTGGATACTGAGAAGTACCCCACAGGACATTGCAAAATAATATTTGAAAGATCATTTATAACTTGCTGAGTGTTTCTCAGAAAATGTGTAGATTATCTCCTTAACCCATGACACAGGCTGGATTTTTTCCTGCCTTCCCGCTTTACATAATTGATTTTGTATAGCATGCAAAGCTGCCCACCGGCTAGCAAACACCCAATACAAATAATTCACTGCACAGCTTGGAACAGAGTTTACTTTTGACATTTGCAACAGTAGCCCACATCAAGTCTAACCTTTAACTTTGAAAAGTATTGCACAGACATATGGAACAGTTCTGCGTGACTGTGGATCAAGTAGGCATTTAATGGGAGACAAAGATCTACAATTATTATTGTTTTACAGTTAATATCAAAGAGATAATTTTTTTTTTTTTACTTCTTTAAAACACACTCATCTCCAAGAGGCATAAAATGACCTCATCAGACAACCTTCCACCTGGGAAATTCCATGAGAATACTTCTGTAGAGATTTATTACAATTTTGTTTTTGTTTGTAAATCATGCAAACATCATCCATTCACAATCATGGACACAAAGAAACGCGTGCGAGGGATATTTTCTCCCCCCAGAAATATTTGCAAATGCCTGAATCTGAAATTGCATTCAGAAAATGTATATTTTAAAAATAGCCAGCCAGTTAGGGTTGGTTAAACAGAAGAAAGGAGAATCAGGGTTGAGGTTCTTTAGATGACTCAAGTACTCTGAGGAAGAAAGACGAGGTGGGGCTGAAACACAGGACAAAAATAAGATCATATTCAAGATAAGATTTCCCCTCGTATAGACAACCATCCAGGCAAGAATGCCTCAATCTTTAATCAGTAATATAAGGAAAGTAATTAGCAATATAGCTTATGTGTTGTTATCAGGACTGAGATATTGTATATGGAGCACTTCTTCCCAGCAGTACTACTATACAAAGCAAATTACTTTAAAAAACAAACAAACCAACTTTCATTTTAGCCAACTTTCTGGGTGGTACTTTATTTTGCTGATATCCAGTGAAACAAGGGATGAGACAGAGAAGAAGTCAGAGAAGCAGGGGATAGGTAGGGAACTGGGGAAAAGTTGAGTGGGAAAGTAGGGTTGGTTCTTTCTCATAGTTTGGGGAAGCAGGGCAAAGTGCTGAGAAATGTGAGGGTGGGAAAACGAGAGACTGTTCTAGTTTTGTAGTTGTAATTACAATTGTAATTGTGGTGGTTTCCATTCTGATCAGTGTATTGCTAGCTCAAACAATTAGCAGCAATCAGCATGAATGATAAAGATCATGACAGTGTAATAATTACAGTGGGGATGCAGTCATCTAGTGGGTCCCTCTTCCCTACCCTTCACCAGTTCTGCCTTGGCATTATGATGGCTGCTCTGGATGGCTGGGAGGCTGGAAGCATTCTTCTGGGATAGATTTGGTTCTAGGGCAGACATCCACAACCCAGCGCCATCCAGGTGGGTTGGACTACAGTTTCCATCAACCCCAGCCAGCATGATGGGAGTTGTCATTCAACACATCTGGAGAGTGCCAGGTTAGGTAAGGTTGTTCTAGGGTCTCTCTCTAGACGATTTGTGTCCCATTCTATCAAATCCCCACTTTTTGTTTCAAAGAGGACATTCTTTTTCCATTTTCAAGACAACACTAGAGAGAAACTCATGGGAGAATATATAAGACCCAAGCTCATTATTCCTGTACATTTTATCCAATAATATTGTGGACATTGAGGATGTTTGCCATTTGATCCCCATTTGCAATTCAAATGGTTCTAAATGCTAACAAGAGGATTTGGATTTTTGTATTGTTGATGTCCTCTTCTGACTATACCTTTCTGGCTCCACTAGTAGTATATTAGCATTAACGAATGAGGAGCCAGTTGGGCTCTCCAGCCTCTTTACCTATATGAAATTATTTCAGTTGTGGACAATGAATACTTTTACCAGGAAACAACAAATCCCAGCTTCTTCAAATATCAGCCTATGAAACAGCTGTCCAAAATGTTTTAACTCCCATCACCTCCTTCAGCTATTACACACCCCAGAGCTTTGTCTGGTTCTGAGAGGGGAGCTGCAAATTTTATCTCTGTCATTCCTCCTCCCTGTCTGTTCTCACAAAGAGCAAAGTTTAATGGGTAGCATATGCTGTTAGCAGAACCTTTGTTCCCTCCCCAGACATGCCATTGCCAAGTCTCACCAAGCTTCAATGTGTCTCACCCATTATTTTTTGGCTTGAATTTCCTGCAGTGGGGGAATCCATCTTGTACGAAGCCCAGAGTCTTTAAAATGCATTTACATGGAACATTTTAAACCGTCACTCAGAGGGTGGATATTTCCCCCCCAAAGTCCTGCGCTTTGCGATGACTGAAACTTGGCAGGTTTGCCAACAGTCTGATAAGGATGGTTGAGAGACTAGAGAAGTTCTCCTCCCTATCTCAATAGCAAAACCTGAAGCAATCACCTTGCTTGCAGAGGAACATTTGAAGTTGAATTAATGATTAATCTGTACACTCCTCTGGCTTTTGAACAGAATTTCATCAGTAAAGACCTGAAAATTGTGCTTTTGTCTTTGTTGTTTGGGGGCATGAAAGGGGTGTCTGGTTTATGGTCTCATTGGGATGGATGGAACTGTTCATTTTGGTCTCCCTGAGTTCATTCTGTCCTGTTTCTGCAAGAGTTTGCAATTTTTAAAAGAAAAATCAATATGGAAATTCACACTTTTTGTGGCTGTGCATTTTTCCAAATGTATGAATTTTTAAACACATTTTTAAATGTACACATTTCCCCCAAGTAGATTACACTGCTGAAAAGCTGTATTCAGCACACTTTCCTGTAATATGCACATTTTGGGGGCACATCTCCCCCGAGACGAGCTGCATCAGAAAGTTCAAAAAAATTGAAGAAATCCATAAAAAGAATTTGATGGAGCAAATTTCCCAGTCATTCCTAGATCTTAAAAAAAATCTGCAGATATGCAAAAAGACACGGCAGTGATGAGAGAGCTAGTGGTTTTTGAGGTTGCCTAAATTTCCCAAAAATCACTTCAAAGCTCATTTCAGCCTACTCCCATTTTTACTTCAACCTGTTTTGGGCTTCTTTGAATAGATAAAGTGCACATTACTGTGCGTATTTTTTCGAAGTGCACACTTTCCCCTCATTGAGTAAAATGTGAATAAACATCTTTTTTTTTTTAGGAAAATGTATATTGTTGCTGGGCAACCAGGACACTTGGGAGATGTTATCCTCAGAATGACACACACAGAATAAGCTTAAAGTGAATTTAACTAATTTTTTTCACTTTCAACCCCATATGCCAGGGGTGTTGGAATCTCTTTCAGCCTGTGAGCCAAATTCATTTTCAGAGAAGTTTTCATGAGCTGCATTTTCAGCAGTGGGTAGGACCGAAGGCAAATGCGGCATCGCCAAAATGCCAGGAATACCAGCATATTTTAGCTTAAAGGTCTTGCTGCTACCAACTAGAGGCATTTCAATGTTTTAGCATGGGGGAAGGGAGGGGGAACCACATAAAAGCCAGGAAATCACAAAACGACTGACAGTCAGAGGAAATACGGCGGGACCAGGGAAAGGGTTTGTGTCCATCTCAGGAATCCCAGAGAACTAGACTGGGAGCCCCAGTGAGCTGGATTTGGCCTGCAGGCCTGAGGTTCAACACCCGTGCAACACCTCCAAATATTCTAATAGAGTTCTTCAATCAAAACATGCATATATTAATGAAAAGTGCACAGACAAAATGCACATAATGGTGCAAATTACTTTAAAAATACATTATGTTAGGAAAATTGCATACAAAAATGCAGGTGTTTGGAGAAATAGACACAGAAAATGTGTGCTCATTTTCATCGAAACTTTTTGTTTTGAGAAACCTAAACATTCAAGATGAACCAAAATTAAAATGGGAAAAATGAAAAAAAAATGGCAGATTCATCCACCCCTTTATAAGCCTCAGATCAGTTCTGATCTGCCATAAAGCCGTCAGGTAGACACAATCTCTGTCTCATAGGGTGGTGTATGGGACCATTAATACTCTAGAAAACGTTGTTATTTTCTTTCATAGAGTCAGGCAAAACCTGTACAAAATCTGGTTCCTAATCTAATGCTCAGGATGTAGCAACCCTTTAGGCCCATGGACCAGAGCAGTGTGAAACCTAATGAGGTCTGGCTCACCCCAGGGTAATCCTGTAGATTACTAATAAATCAGCATTTCACAGTCAAAGCAACAACTCTTGACTCACAGGGACAAAAAGTGCCTATGAAGTTGACTGTAGCAATACTAATAAAAAGCTAGACATCAAGGGCAGGAGTTCGCCTTTCATATAATTTCTCAACTAGAAAGCATCACAGCTGTTTTCCAGCAGATTCCTAGCCAAGTTGAAAAGGTTACAAACCCAATCATGATGTAACCCTCCCTCTGCCTCCCCTCTCCTCTCTATATGTATGCAATTTTGAGTCTTTCTGAGCAGTGCCTCTTCTATTTGATGGTAACCACAACAGAAAAAGCAGAGAAGGCTTATCGAAGCAAACTGTTGGGGGTGAAACACTGCCCCTTTCCTCAGACCAATGAACCAACCTGACCTAATCTGAATGACAGATTAGCCATTCAGAAGTTGCATCTTGGTTTAGTTCTGATCTCTTGCATTATGTGGAGTTCGGGGGATCCTGACCTTAGCCTCCTCCTGCAGCCCTTCATCCTTCTCTCACAGCAGTACCATAAGTGACTTCACTTCTGGAAATTCCTGGAAGTAGCATTGCTCCTGTGTTCCTTGGCAATTTCCCTTTGCAGCCTCAGGCTTGTCTCACAGGTAACCAGGTTTAAGTGTCCTCCCACCTTCTTCTCTCTTGGCCATTTGATCATTCTATTGATCAGGGCCAGTCCCACCATTAGACAGAGTGAGATAGTCACTTCAGGTAACAGATGCTGGAAGGAGGCAGCAATGTGTGTGTTTGTTTATTTATTATTACATTTATATCCCACCTTTTCCCCTCTTTAATTAACCTAAGGTGGCTTCCATTGCCCTCCTCTCTATTTTATCCTCACCACAATCCTGTGAGGTAAGTTGTCTGAAAGTCAGTGATAGGCCCACAGTTACCCAGTGACCTTCATCGCCATGTAGGAACTAGAACCCAGATCTCCTGACTCTAGAGTCCAACACTCTAACCACTATAGGCTGACCAGATAAAATCCAGGTCAGGGCTCATGTAACTTTAACAGTTGTAGAGAAAAGGGAATTTCAGCCAGTGTCATTTGTATGCAATTAGTTCCTGGTGATATTCCCTCTTCATCACAACAGTTAAAGGTGCAGGCACTATCCTAGAGTGACCATATACAAAAGAAGGCAAAGCTCCTGCAACTTTAACTGTTGTGATGAAGAGGGAATTTCACCAGGAACTAATTGCATACAAATGACACTGGCTGAAATTCCCTTTTCTCTACAACTGTTAAAGTTACATGAGCCCTGACCTAGATTTTATCTGGTCACCCTAAACCACTATACACATTGGCTGTCACTGGTGTTGGAGGAGAGAGCTGTGTGCCATGTTGTCTGCCCTTCAATCCCCATGTTAGACTGCTGCCTTCAGGTGCTGTGGAGGATGCTGTCCCATCTCCAGTAATGAAAAGGTTCAACTGCCAGTCCAAGTCGGCTTGTGTGAACGAAATGGTGGAGGGTGTCATCTTGTTGTTCTTCACCTCAGGCAGCAAAATGACTTGTCCTGACCCTGTTACAGATATTTCTGGTTTGCTGATAGTAAGTCAGCAATAGAGCAGAATGCTATTTGGCTATCTTCGAGGCTCCAACCTGGAGTGTCAAGTCTCAAGCCCACATACAACAGTATAACCACTAAAAAGCAACAAGACCACAAAAACTACAGCACAGGACTGGGCTAATTAAATAGAGTGACCAGATAAAATCCAGGTCAGAGCTCATGTAACTTTAACAGTTGTAGAGAAAAGAGAATTTCAGCCAGTGGCATTTGTATGCAACTAGTTCCTGGTGAAATTCCCTCTTCATCACAACTGTTAAAGTTGCAGGCACTATACTAGAGTGACCATATACAAAAGAAGGCAGAGCCCCTGCAACTTTAACTGTTGTGATGAAGAGGGAATTTCACCAGGAACTAATTGCACACAAATGACCCTGGCTAAAATTCCCTTTTCTCTACAACTGTTAAAGTTACATGAGCCCTGACTTGGATTTTATCTGGTCACCCTACAATTAAAGCCATTTAATATGTCTGGACCTATAAAAATGTTTTGACCTGGCACTGAAAAGACTGTTGACTTGGCACCAGTCGAACTTCCTTAGGGAGGCCATTTGAGAGTTGGGGTACCAACATAGAGAAGGCCCTTTCCTTGATGCGTGCACCACATGCCTCAGGAATTGATAGTACTCAAAGAAGGGCCTCAGCTGAAGGCCTTTATGGACATGCAGGGTGGGAAGATGGGTTCCTAAAAGTATTGGGGTCCCAAATACTTTAGGGCTTTAAAGAAAATCACCAACATTTTGACTTGGCCTCAGTCATGAATAGACAGCCAATAATTGGTGTAATATGGCTCCACCTACTAAACCAGCCAGATATTTAGCTGCTGAATTCCGAACTCATTGAAGCTTCTGAGTCATCTTCAAAGGTAGCCTCATGTATAACAGTAATTCAGTTGGATGGTTACCAGAGAATGGATCCCTGTCTCTATGCGATCCCTGTCCAGGAATTGCTGCAGATGGTTAACTAGCCAAAACTGGTAGAAGGCCCTCTGTGCTACGAAGCCCACCTGGGCCTCCAGTGACAATGCTGGATCCAGCAGCACTCCCCAACCTGCAGAGTTGTTCTTTCAGGGAAAGAGCAATCCTATCCAGAACTGATGGAACATTGGTTTCCTGCACCAGAGAACCATCTTCCCACAATACCTCTGCCTTGTCAGGATTTAGCTCCAGTTTATTAGCCCTCATCTAGCCCATTACCACATCCAGACAATGGTTCAGCACCTGCACATTACCTGCACAGCCTCACCTGACTCAAGTGGCAAAGAGAAATGGAGCAGATGATTCTTGTTAAAGAGCCAGGAACAGTAGCTGCCTGGAACCCTGTGGGACTGCACAGCCCAAATGCCATGGGATTGAGCAGAAATTCCCAAATGCAACTTTCTGGAACTGATCCTGCATGTACAAGTGCAGCATGTGCACACACACTCAAGCACACACTCTTTTGAGCTGGGGAGGGAGGGTGAAGTCAAAGCCGCTTTCCCCCTCCAGCTGTTTCTCCACAGATAATGGCAATGGGGAAACAGCGGCTGCATTCAGACAACACATTAGTCAATGGTAGGTTGAGTAGCCAACTCACAGTTGGTTATTTTGTGGGTACTCCCCACACAACATATTCCTACACAACTGTGGGTGGTTGGGGCTGGCATTGAGTGGACTAATAGTCAACCCAGCATTTGACTGATACAGCCCCCGCCCCTCTCCCCACCCTCCCTCCTCCCTTAGTCCTCCCAGTTCTATCCCAGCAGCCTCTGCAAGTTGCACCAGTTGTAGCAGAGTGGCAGCCGCCGCTTTGGTCGCTCTTGCTGCCTGCCTCTATGGGCTTGTATTTTAACCCACTCATCCCTCCACACAACACTTTAAACAACTGGCTTCGAGCTAAACCACTTGCAAGCCAGTTGTTTCTCTCAGTTGTTTATTTGGGCAGAATAGCATACTGTCAGTAGCTTGTGAGCAGTGTGTTACCCTCCACACAACACAATAAGCAACACAACTGATGATTGTCCCCCCCCCCCCAGTTGCTTAATGTGTTGTCCAAATGCAGCCACAGAGTTGTTCCACCCCACCTTACTACCAGTTGATGACTGATCAGCTGGGCAATGGGGAAAAGTGTGTGGAGCATCCACAGATTCTGTAGGTCACAGAGAGAGCTGCTGAGAGTAGGGTGACTAGATAAAATCTAGGTCAGGGCTCATTTGTATGCAATTAGTTCCTGGTGAAATTCCCTCTTCATCACAACAGTTAAAGTTGCAGGGGCCCTGCCTTCTTTTGTATATGGTCACTCTAGTATAGTACTAGTCCCTATGGCATATGTTATCACATCTGTACGGTCCCTTCTTATGTGTGCCCCACATGTGGGTGGATGGAGAGCATGGCTGCCAAGTCTATCAGTGAGTGAGAGTAGCTTGTGTGGCTCCACTCACACATTTTTGGAATGCCCAAGAAGGGGTCAGGTCATCCAAATCCCCCCTCCAGGCCAGAACTTGAAATGAATCCCTTGCAGACCTTCCTGAGGTCCCAGGTTCAGAATCTACCATGGACATGTGCCCTGACACAAACACTCCAGGGGCAGTATCCAACGGTGACATTCCACAAACTCAAATAGCACTAGCCAGATCTGCTGAATCTTTCCATTGCACAACTGCTGATGCAAGCAGTTGCACAAGCAGATGTACAACAGGTGCAAAACAGATGTGCAACAGGTTGCAGAACAGGTGCGAGAAGTTGCGTAACTCAGGCAGAAGGTGCAACCCATTGCCCAATGGGTTGCGCAAGCATGATGCAAAACTACTTGTGCAACCTCCCTTGCACAAATGTATTCTTTAGTTGTATTCTCCTCTCATGCATAGTTCAGAAGCTAGTTTCTGCTAGCACAACATCATTTGTGCTAACAAAATTACACAGTTGGATACTGCCCTGGGTTATACCCTCAAAGATAGCAGAACCACACTGTGCCCTATTGCTTTCTTATTATCCATAAAACATAAACCAGCCATATCTTAGCAATGATCACATGTCCAAGCAGGAAGAATGCCTTTCAAGAGGTTCTCTTTAAAGATTGAGTAAATGAGGGCATATAAAAGAGAAGAGCTTGATTGTCTCAGCAGTCTGTGGTATGTTTAGTTATTAGTTGAGAGCCATGGGACGATAAGGACATTCATGGCTTGAACTTCTGAGCAACCTAGACAGAATGAATATGAGCGATACAAGATGTCAGACGCCCTCGAATGAGTCATAGGCTGGGAAGTCAGCAGAGGCCATGCAGATGAAGAGATGGTCTATGTACAGTTCTTTTGCACACCAGGGCTGTCTACAGAAATTTCCTGTGTGTCACAAAGGGAGCTTTGCAAATTGGATGGGCAGAATAGCAAGAATGCTGTTTGACAGCAGGCCAAGACTGGTGATCAGTGATAACAGTTCTCTTGGAATGTCATGTCAAACAGGAGTGGAATTCTAATGCAACAAGAACATAGACCACAGGAGATGGTAGGTAGCCACTGCTATCAATCTATCATATTCAGACTACTACAAAGTTCTACAAGCACAAAACAAAAACTAGAAATATGCACAGAGCCAATAGCTCATGCACATGATCTCACGTGTGGATCAGACATGAATTCGCATAAACATATATTATGCATATATTATCCAGGAATTAAATATTAGAAAACATGGGCAAATTATTCTGGTCTGTCTTTAGAAAAGAAGCTTGGCACATTTACCAATTTACAATACCCTAGTGGAACTTAATATTCTAAATATGTCTACTGTTATCTCCTAACCTAGCACAACCAAAAGGTTCAATACTGAGATCCCAAGATAAGAATAAGTAGGTAAGCCGGGCCCAGCCTTTAAAATAATTAGGAAGCTGGTAGGGATGCCACAAGCACCTGAATGGGTCCAGAGACCCTGCTGATCCCCCCCCCTGTGCGTCTGGGGGGTCCAGACGCAGTTGGGCGCTTCTGACACGAGTGCAGACACCCACCCAAGCGGTTGCAAGGCGGTGAGTAGTTCCCCTTCCTGCGTCAAAGGCGGCCGCCATTGATGCAACGGGGGAACCACACAATTTCCAGAGCCTCTGTAAATTGCTTACTCCCCCCCTCCCCTGCACCAATGATGGCCTTAAAGGCCCCATTGTGAATGCGGGCGGCTGTGGCAGTGGGGCAAGCACCCACGGAGGTGAATTCAGGTGAGTTCACCCACCCCCTAGAAGCTGAGCCCACCCAAATTCCACCCCTGATGTCAATGTCGATTTGTGAAAGTCTTGTTATTGTCTTCTAGTTGAAGAGGTGTCTGGTGCAAGTCTGGTTTAAAGTCAAACAGCCATAAGGAGGACGAGCAGGAGCCTCGAAGTTGCCCATCAACAGTGCCTGGACCAGAGCAGGCTGAGCAGTCTCACAAATCAACTAGTCAATCTTCTCCACATTGGCAAAATGCATTTATGTCATTATTATGTACTTATGTTACTACTAAATTACAGTTATTTCTTCTAAATTTGTATCTATACATATAGATCTGAATATGCTAATTAGTATCCCCTTGTTTCTTCTTGTGTAGTGATGCATTTCCTCTTTTTTGGAGATGTGTAAGTGGCCACCATAGTGGCAATCCCACATAGGATATGTTGCAGGTGACTGAGCCATTGGGACAGGAGGCATTGGAAAGACAGACTTCACTTCTCATTGACGTTGAACTGTAATATTGTGTGAGTTCTTCTTCACACAGCACATAGTTGAACTATGGAATTTGCTACTATAAGATGTAGTGAGGGGTTCCAATTTAGATGGCTTTTAAAGGCGGTTAAATGAATTCCTGAAGGAGAAGGCTAACAATGACTACTAGTCCTGATGGCTATATGGTACCTACAGAATCTGAGGCAGTATGCCTTTGTAAACCAGTTGCTGGAGAACACGAGCAGGAGGCTGCTGTTGTAATCATGTTCTGCTTTTGGGTTTCCCATAGGCAGCTGGTTGGCTACAGTATGACCAGAATGTTGGACTAGATGGATCTTTGGTCTGATCAAGCATGGCTCTTCTTGTGTTCTTATGAGTTGCTTTCATCAATGTCAACATTGCTCATGTTGTGGGTAGACCACTTGTATGTGTTGTTAAGTGTTCAAGAAATCAACAGGATTTCGAACAGCACAAGGAACTTCATTCAGGAGACCCGTTTTGTGGGACAGTAGACTATCCACATTGATCTGGTTTGTAGTGACATGAAAAATTACAGGCTATCCCTATGACAAAGGAGTCAGATGAGCAGACAAAGTCACCATGAACAGAGTAATCAAGTGATCAGCCTTAAGGTTAAAGTATGCATTGTGGTGACATGCCCCATGTATTGGAATGGGGGTCATGCCAATGGGTGGTAGGTGATTGAGAACACAGCATAGAAGGGCAGGAGGGAGGTGATGAACCACCCCACTTGCCTGCCTAAACTTTCCCAGTGATAGCTCTTCTCCCCAGTTACTTTTCTCTTGAAAAACCAGAATTAACACCAAGGGCTGCTCCTAAAATGTGACTTGTTGAAGCAGGCTGCTTCAGGCAGTGGAATTTAGGGGGCTAGAAGAAGGCAGGAATTGATGTCTAGCCCTAGCATGGATAGGTGTGGGTGCTCTACTTCAAGCAACAAAATACCTTAGGATAGCACTGTTAACCTCCAACAGCTGAAAAATGGTGAAGGAAACATTGAGGGGGAGGGGGGGAAATGCATGCATCCCATATCACAAATGCTGGCCTTTAAGAGCCTTACCCATTGCTTGATAAGAAGTCCACACAAACTGCATTATATTGCATGGTTAGTACCATCAAGAATGCTCAGATTCACATAAGGATACAGTTCATGTTATGTGGACGTTCCTGGATTCACTGCCAAATTAAAGATAGACACATGATTTCAAAGAAACACTACATTTTTAGGGGCATGCAGTAGTGGAAGAGTTTATTTACATGAGCCTGTTTTGGTTGTATTTACTTTTGCTTTCGTTGGAGAAGTGAGATTTAAGCACTTTAGGAACAGTTTTTCCTTTCCTGCTTTTCTGCTACATAACCTCTAGGTGTCACTGTGGTGTAGAGAAATAGCACAACTACCAAAGAGGAAATTGCACTTCCTTTAACTTTCATAATTAAATGCCGCATTTTTCCTGTTCTAAAAAACTCACTGAAAGTGCTGGTTAGACAAGGAAGTGAAACTGGAGGGTCATGATGACATCTAAAAAACCTGTAAACAACCATCAATAGGAAACTACGAGCACACGATAAATTCCTCAGGTAGAAAAGTCTAAAGTCACTCTTACATCTGCAAAGCTAGAACAAAAAATAACATGTTTTTATTTGTTTAGTTAGAAGATTAATATACTGCCTTTCAGAGCAATTCACAGACTACAAGAACAACTAACAGGAGAAGCCATAATACATAGATCTCTCCTGAGGTCAGATTCACAGACTGAAATAAATTCTAGGGAACTTGAATCTGAGTGGAGATGAAATCTGTTTGTCTGCATGGTGTTTGTGTTTTCCCCCTTTTTTCTTTCTGGGCATGCAGGAGTAGGTTTCTGTGTCTGCTTACCAGTTAAACAAAACAAAATGCAAGAACTGGCACTTAATCAGTATTTCTAATGAATGTGGCAGCTATCCTGCTGCACACAATTGGGATTCTTGAACCAAATTGATGTGGCTGTCCAATTGGCAACAATTATCTAACTACAGGAAAGCAGCTTTCAGTAAAGGAAGTTTGCAAACAGGGAGGGGAAACACTGCAAATAGGAAACATGTTCGTAACCTGAAAGGGGCCTTTCCTAATGTTCCTTTCTCTCCTTGGGCTGACACAAGGCCTATGTACATTTCCACTTGTCTCTGGTGTTTGATTAGTAATCTTTTATTTAGAGTGTTTCTATCTTGGCGCTCCCTCTTCCGTTCTCAGATTACAAAGGCCTTCCACAGAAGGAAGTTGTTGATGAAACTGTGACTTGCGTATTTTTAAATAGTTCTTCCATTGTTATTTCTCTTCTGTGTTTTAAAACACTTAACTGGGGGCCTGAGAGGGGCAAGAAAACTGAGGTTGTCTTCTTTGTTTCCTTGCGTGTGTGTGTGTGGGGGGGGGGGGGAACAGACGGATGGACGGGTGGAGGGAGAGGTGGACGGGGTCCCCTCCAAAGACTTCTTTGCTTTCTTTTCTGGTTTCATTTGAAACATTTGTTTTATCTGTACTGACATTTGCTCCAGTAATGAGTGAAAAGAAAACATCACAAAAGATGAAATATCCCTCAGCCTATTTAAAAAACATAATCATAGCCATGAATTCTCCATAGTCCACATCCTTTAATTACTAGAAAGCTGGGCTAATGCAGTGTAAGGCCTGCAGGCTGTATCAGGCCACAGCAAGGCCAGATAAGGTCTTGAGTAGGATGGGGGGACTCTGTATTGCCTTTTGTCCCAGAACAATTTGCCCAAAGATGAGTCATCATTGGAGGCAGCCATCTTGAGAGAAAACCTGTGCCAACCCGGGGGAGTGGGGTTTAACCCGTTCTGGAATAGGTTACACTCTCCCTAAAACAGGGGCAAGCAACCCAGCGCCCTCCAGATGTTTTAGACTGCAACTCCCATGATCCCTGACCATTGGCCATTCTGGCTGGAGCTGTTGGAAGTGAATCCCCCTTTCCCCTGCAGTCCTCCACAGTTAGGGTGGCCATATGAAAAGGAGGAGAGGGTTCCTGTATCCAACAGTTGTATTGAAAAGGGAATTTCAGCAGGTGTGATTTGTATGCATGCAGCACCTGGTAAAATTCCCTCCTCATCACAACAGTGGAGCCCTGTCTAGCGTGACAAGATACAAAAGAGGGCAGGGCTCCTGGAGCTTTAACTGTTGTGATGAAGAGGGGATTTCACCAGGTGCTGCATGCATACACATGACACCTGCTGAAATTCCCTTTTCTGTTCAACTGTCAAAGATACAGGAGCGCTGTCCTCCTTTCCACGTGGTCACCCTAGTGGCCCACAGTCCCCATCACCATATGCCCTCATAATCTGCTCTGGAGGGTTGGGTTTCCCTCTGGATAGGCTTTTGGGAGAGCATGCAGGGCTGCAAGGGAGAAGAGGAGAAAGTCTCTTTGTGCAGGCAGAAGTCGCTAGGGTGACCATATGGAAAGGAGAACAGGGCTCTTGTATCTTTAACAGTTGTGTAGAAAAGGGAAATTCTGGAAGTGTCATTTGTATGAATGCAGAACATGGTGAAATTCCCTCTTCATCACCACAGTTAAAGCTGCAGGAGTCCTGCCCTCTTTTGTATATGGTCACTTTAGTATAGTGCCTGCAACTTTAACTATTGTGATGAAGAGGGAATTTCACCAGGGACTAATTGCATACAAATGACGCCTGCTGGAATTCCCTTTTCTATTCAACTGTCAAAGATACAGGAGCCCTATTTTCTTGTCCAAATGGTCACTCTAGGCTAGCACAATACTGGATTCCACCCATTCTTAAACCCTGAATTCGAATGAGTGTAAATCCTATAGACACTTACCTGGGAGTAAGTCCTATTGAACTCAGTGGGCTTACTGCTGAGTAGTTATGTAAAGGACGGCACTGTGAGATAATGACAATAAAGAGTCCAGTTAAGCTAGGGTGACCAGATAAAATCCAGGTCAGGGCTCATGTAACTTTAACGGTTGTAGAGAAAAGGGAATTTCAGCCAGGGTCATTTGTATGCAATTAGTTCCTCGTGAAATTCCCTCTTCATCACAACTGTTAAAGTTGCAGGGGCCCTGCCTTCTTTTGTACATGGTCACTCTAGTATAGTGCCTTCACCTTTAACTGTAGTGATGAAGAGGGAATTTCACCAGGAACTAATTGCATACAAATGACACTGGCTGAAATTCCCTTTTCTCTACAACTGTTAAAGTTATATGAGCCCTGACCTGGATTTTATCTGGTCACCCTAAGTTAAGCTTAACTGATATTTAAGAACTTTTAAGTTGAGACCATACTAAACTTAACATTCCTATTCAACCTTTGCTCCTCATCGGTTTTTCTTAAAATGTCTACTATCGGGGTTTTTTTATACTTAACATTAAAATGCTCTACAAAACAATCTACTTGGAATTAAGGGCTCAATAAACTGTGCCTCTAGACATCTTCTTAGAACTCGAGAAAGAAAGTTGGACATCGAAACATTGGAAAATGTTTCATAACCTTTTAAGTGAATTGGCACCTCCATCTGAAACTTGAATTTCCCCATTGCCAGCTGCACTCTTTTCTCAACACTTTACAAGATTTGCTTTTCCCACACTTTGCCTTTGGCTGTGTTAATAAATCTCGTTTAATGACTGATTAGGAGCTGCTTTGTATTCATTCAAGTGTTTGTGTGTTAGAAGATAGGAACCTAATGAGAAACAAATTTCTTTTGCAGTTGTCCCATCTTATTTGAATCGAATAAAACAGCAGAAGGATTTGTACAAGCTGTCTTAAAAGAAGGCTTGTTTATTTTATACACATTTCTTATTATTTATTCCAAAATGATAGGAAAGGTTTCAGGTAAGAATGTCATTTTATTCAATTGGGCATCTGACCAAGAAGCTCTTCCTTCTTCCAACTTGGCCCTTCTAAAAATCAAACAGCAGATGCTGCTAGAAACCTGTGTTGGCCATAACGGTTTTCCTAATGAAGTTGGATGTAATCCTGGTACACAAGTGGCTGCTTTCAGCTTAAATCTATGCAGTTTGCAAAAGGTTTGATCTCAGATCAGAAACTGCAGTGGGGATGCCCTCTGAGGGGATTCCCCCGGGAAGCAGATCTTGGAGCTTAAGCCTTGCCACCTGGAGGAACCCCAAGAGGAGGTGCAGGTCAGATATGTCCTACAGGCCAGAAGTTCTGCACCCCTCCTTTAACCCTTTGCTCCAAAGCCCCAGTATGAATCAGTCCTGTTCTGCACCCAATTGCACCTTTGGATATGCAAGTTGGATGGAGGCTGTGATTAAAGGCCTGAAAAGTTATATCTCTCCCCCCACAATATGCACACACACTGTGGTCCTGATTAAATCAGTCTCCTGCCAGCACACACACACACACACTTCATGCACACCAAGCTGCTTTTTAAGAAATAAAATATATATGTGGGGAATTCCAGTCACAGGACTCCCACATAATATCTAGTTTGGCCTTCAGGTTTAAAGGTAAGGATGCTTGATCTTATCTCAGAGGAATCCACTGGGACCCATCCAACATTTCTGTCTGAATTATTACATTAATCTGTACCTGCACCTATTGAAAACCCACATAATGGAATTCCACTGGAATTCCTCCCAGTATAATTTTTCCTTTTCTTTAATTAAGGACTATCTTTATTTTTTATCTCCTCTCCAGATTTGGAATGCGTGAAGTAAATTGCACACGCATCGAGGACTGGGACAATTTCTGGCACATCATTTGTGATACATTTTAGGCATGCATGCATCTAAATCACTTTACTGTAGGCTATGTTGGGGCTGTTCACACAACATGCTAACCCACACTTGATGGTTGAATGTAGGTTGTTTTGAACCATGGGTTGTTTGTTGAACCATGAGTTAGTATATTTATTTATTTATTTATTTATTTATTTATTACATTTGTATACTGCCCCATAGTCGAAGCTCTCTGGGCGGTTTACATAGGATTAAAATAATTAAAAACAATATACAAAAATTAAAACGGCAAAAACATATAACGTACACACAATACACACATACATTTAAAACTGCTGCAACAGCCCAAAAAAGCTACAAAAAACAAACAAACAAACAAACCCAGGCTCCTCAGATATTGCCAAATGCCTGAGAGAAGAGGAAAGTCTTGATGTGGCGCCAAAAAGATAACAATGTTGTCTGAATGCAGCACACTTTCTGCAGGGTGACTTATCATGTTGTCTGAATGCAGCCAGGATGGCTTGTTAACCATGCAATATCGCTTGTTAACCACCCTGAACAAGCCAACAACAAACTATGGGTTCTCAATATGTCTTTTCAAGGGGAAAAAAAGTAATACTGCACGATTAACAAGCCACCTGCTTGCATCCAGGCAACATACTAACCCACAGTTCAACAAACAACCCACAGTTCAAAACAACCTACACTCAACCACTGAGTGTGGGTTAGCATGTTGTGTGAACAGCCCCTTTGACACAAAGCTATACATGGAGGGTGGTGGGTGTAATGACAAAAGGCAACGGAGAAACCCCTGATGGGGGCACACCACTCTGGCCTCCACTCCTTCGATGCCTTGCATGCAGTTGAACTCAACAACAGGGCCCCAGATATACACAGCTGTTCTTTATAGGGGCTTTCATGTGATTGGGACATCCAATCGCACAGATTACCTAATAGAGTGGAAGCCCCTGTGTGCATACATCTGTATGTGTGTGTAACACTCTTTCACATGTTCAACTGGACACAGGGATGTCAGGAAGCATAGCCAGAGAGGTTTGCTAAGATCAGGGGCATTACTAGCTGGTGTGGCCATGTCTAGTGCACATGGAATGGGTCTATCTGAAGAAGGCTGCTTTTGAAATCCTGTTCTCTGATGTCACTGGGGAAGAGGCAGAGAGATGGACATGTAGTCATCTAGCTTCACAGACTGGAGAAAACAAGGGGATTCCTTTCCCTGGCTCCTCCCCAAGCCCCAGTAGCCTCTAGGCCAGGGTGGACTGGGGAGTGGAGTGGGCAGAGCCTGTGGAGGGAGCCTCTGTGAGTTGCATAGGGAACTTCCCTGGGACAGATGAGGCCCACAGGCTGGAGGTTCCCCACCCTTAAACTAGGGTTCTCCAATGACACTATTGGGAATGTTTCCACTTATACCACTGTTGTGTTGGCATAATGTTATGCCATCATCAATGGGAGGAGGGACTCTAACCAAGAAAGGATTCCATCCAATCTGTGATCCTTTCTCACACCAGTCTCCTCTCCATCAATTTTCTTTCTTGGAAAGTCAGAGTATCATTGGCCTAGTGATTATGCTGACCTTCAACAGCACTAGAGCAATAGGAATGCAGTACCAGTGTAAATTCACGTTGTATTCTGCTGGTGAAATAGATTAAGTAGTGATCATATCCCCACCCAGTGAGCATTAATAAGGACAGGATTGCCCTGTAAGATGGCAACACAAGTGAGAGTGGCAATATTTTCTAGCTCATACATCCTTGAGAAGGTTATGTATTGGCATTATTCTTTCCCCAAACAAAGGAGTCCAGGCATATTATTCAACAGGGAAGAGATCACATGAAAAGTTACAATAAGAAAGAGGATGGATAAGTAGGTACTAACAGTACTGCAATGGAACAATAAAGGGACAGGTGTATTGCCCTCTGCCAAACAGGTTCTCCTGCTCTGTGGTTGACTTTTGTAAAGAATCAATGGCTTAAACAAACATTAACTAGCAAGCTAACGGAGGCAAGAGAAGTTGTACATGTGCAATCTCTGATGTCTGATAGTCCAGCTTCCTCCACCCCCCTTGTTTAAGGTGGCATAACACTAAAGATAGGAAGTGACTGCTTTATTGGCTCCTTAAAGCTGCTAGGAAGAAAAACTGCAGAAACTAAATAGAAACTTTCCAACAGGGCATTGGCACTGTTTTCAGAAACAAGGCAGGGTGCGTATTGTATGTTTGTGACCAGATAAGGTGCTGTAAAAAGATGTGGCTGAAAAAATAAATGGACAAAAGGCCATCTTTGTCTGAGGAAAAAAAACAATAACTGTGTGTGTATGTAAGAGTCAATCATAGTTTAATACTACTTGAATTATCCTTATGCTTGTGCACTCCCCACCCCACCCACCCCACTCCTCTTCCAGCACAGCAGCAAGGAGTTTAGAAGCACCCACTTCTGTTTTCCACTAACACAGTGGCTCAATTCGGACGACACAATAAACAACTGGTGTGGGGAAAACAATCGTCAGTTGTTTTGACTATTGTGTCATCCGAATGCTGCCATGGTCAACTCAACGCTGATCCTAATCCACACCACAGTTGATTATTTATTACCATGTTGTGCTGGGAGTACCCCCTAGTTGAACAACTGTAAAGTTGATTGTTACCCCACCATTGACTATCGTGTCATCCGAATTGAGCCAGTGTGTTGTTTCATCCAAACCAGGACAAACCGTGTTAGGTCAAACTATGATTTTTCTGAACAAGCCAGGATCAAACCATGTTTTTTGATCCTGAGTTGTTTGGATTCTTAGTTAAAACTTTCCACAATTACCAGTCTGGAGGAAACAACAAACTATGCTTTTGATTGTCTTGAAGATGCTTCAGAGGAGGAGCGAAGAATGGGAGTAGGTTCATCCTGCACATAACACTAAAATAGGGGCGAGCAACTTTCCTGCTCCTAAAGGCCCATGTAGCAATAGGCAGTGGGTCAAAGCACCACTCGTGCTTGTGTGTGCATACATACACATGTCTGCACAGGAACACACACAGGCACAGCCTTCTCCCTTGACCCCCTCTAATACACTAATTCATGTACATTTATAGACACAGACTAGTGGAAGAGCCATAGCTCAGTAATGGAGCACATGTTTTGAATGCAGAAGGTCCCAGGTTCAATCCCTAGCATCTCCAGGCAGGGATTGGAAGGAAACCTTGGAGAGCCACTGCCAGTCAGTGTTGACAATTCTGGGCTAGATAGACCAATGGTCTGACTCAGTATAAGGCAGTTTCCTATGTACCTGTATTTGTTTTCCAGTAACTCACACAGAAATCTTGCTCTGGCATTTGAGATCCTTTAACCAGAAACTAGGAGTTTGCTTGAATCTGGGACCTCAGATGTATAAAACATGTGCTGTACAACTAAGCTGTGTGAACTCTCTCAAACTGGGCAAAATAACCAGAGGTCCATAGAATCCAAAGCCAATTGTGGTCTTACTGCCACTGGCTTACAGGCAGGGAAGGAAAGTGAGCTGCTAGTGGAGAAACAAAGCAATCCCTTTCTTCACTAGCAGCTTACTTTCCTTACATATTGGGTCAGGAAGAAGAGCCTTTTCTTTCTCCCAGCCTAGCAGGGAAGGAAAAGCTATATGGAGGCATCAAAATTCAGCTACCCGGTCACAGTCTTCCCACTATGGTAAGATGGAGTGTAGTTCTATTTAAATTATAATAATTATCTCTAAATATGCACTTCTACATATGTATTAGTATATGCAAATATAATAATATTATGCAAATCTGTGTCTTCTTTTGTCCTTTTTTTTAAAAAAAAACACTGATGCATTTCCTCTCTTGTGGCGATGCATAGGTGACCACTCTAGATGGTTGCATTGAAGGACTCCAAGGGCCGCATGTAGTGCTAAATCAGGGATGGCAGAAAGTTGATCTCCAGCTGTTTGGGACTTCAACTCCCAGAAGCCCCTGCCAGTATGGCCAGTGGTCAGGAATGCTGAGAATTGAAGTCCAAAACATCTGGAGATCTACTTTCTGCCCACCTATGCACTAAATATGGTTTGGTATCATGTCTGAATCAAGAATGCTTTGAGAATCATCCATCTTTTCATTATCTAAGCATCTTAATTTGCAACACCACTCAGAGTGACTTCACACAGTAAAAGGTCTCAAGCCTGCTGTTGGTCTTGAACTGGGGCCCCTGTCAGGTGGAATTCACCTTGTGTACCACCACTCAGCTCTGGCTAAAGGAGAGAACCAGTCAATTGCTCCAATGAGCCAGAACTGGTTGGGTGAAATTCCTTAAACACTAAAAAAAACTTGAGAAAGAAATTGTAAAGCAAGCATCCACAACTATTTTCACATGCATGTGATGCAAGAAAATTAACAATGCATCATTTAAAATGGCAGCATTTTATTTTGGGTAAGCAAACTCATTATCTGTGAAATAGAAATTGCTTTTTCTTTGCGGGGTGTATGTGTGTGCGTGTGTGTGTGTGTATTGTACTTTATTGTCCTCAATTCATCCTTTCCAAACGAGTGTTTGTCCTTGGACCAGTTCACACATTCCATGTCTCATCCTCATAATGTCCCCAAAGTTGCACTCATGTGATCAAACACTTTGTGTGAACCAGGCATCCTTATTGGCTAGCAGATTTTGCAGTAATAAAAACATTGTCCGTAAACAGCATGTTTATGTTTTTTCTGTCAATGTCCCCAACACATTTAATGCCCTCTTATGAAAGAATTAGACAATGAAAGAATTAGACTTCAACCCTCAAAGCACTTAACTTTCCATCTGTCTTGTTACTTTCAGTGACAGAAGATAAAATAGCTGAGGACTTTATCCTCTTTTAAACTGTTATCATGTCATTTCTTTTAAGAGCAAACCCCTTTGATTTCAAGAGATTGTTAACAAAGTACTTCACATTACTTTCATTTCTGTACTTAAAATAGTTTTATTATCTTTCTCTTCTGGTTGCATTGCTTTGATGCTAAACACTGTTAACTGGTATGACCTGTGGACTTCAACGGATCTCCACCCTGCCACAAACATGTTTAGAGTTCCAACTACTGTCTTTGATCTTGGTGTTACATTACTTTGTGTTTCATTGCTTATGTGGCACAAATGTTAATGGGCCATTTTCTCATCACAATTTTCACTTTCGCAGGAATGATTCTGCAAGTCAGGAAAATCATAGGAAAGGATTAATCTGCTAATCCCCAAAAAAGCAAGTATCCAGGAGCTGTCCAGAGTATATCAGTATTTTACTTGTGAATAAATGCACATGTGAACATGGGGTTGACTTTCAATTACAATCCTATCAGTGAAAACGGCAAAGTGAGGAGCATTTCTCATAGAACTGGTCAAGTGAGAGAGATATTTATTTTTCCTGCAAATACACAGTAAACATGTATACACATTTTACTTCAGTGTTTATTTGTTTATTATGTTTTTGAGTCACTTTGTAACAAATGTTCACTGCGCAATAAACAGTTCAGACATAAATAATAAGATACTATCACGTAAACTAGCTGCTCCCAAGTGTGTCCACTCCAGATGTGTTGGTCTCAACTTCCATCATCCCCAGGCATCTGGAGAGCAACAGTTTGGGGAAGGTGGAAGTAAACACTAAAATCCTACAAATGAGGACCAGCACAAACAAATCGTATCAACTAACACAACAAGCATGAGAATAATCACATATATCTAAAAACACAGCACAGTTGACATAAACAGAGTTTAAAAGTTAGTTTGCAAAAGAGGTATGTATGTTTGTTTGTTCCAATATCCCTGCTGCTAAAAACAAGAAAACTCAACCCTTACAAGAAAGAAACTGATTTCCTAAAAAACAAAGGGCGTGATCCATGCCTTTCTGCACATTCAGCTGCCATGTCTACACCAGTGATTTTCCCCTGGGTTGTTCCCTGGGTCATCCCTGTGCATCTAAATGACATTCAGGGGATCCCAGGGGCAACCAGGGATAGCAGAAACCGTGGATATTCTGGTTTCCTCGCCATCCCGGGATGTGAAATGGACACGGAGCCATGCAGAGTGGCTCTGTGCCCGGGGGTGGGGGAAGTAATTCCACCATCCCCAGGATGGTGGGGTGGGGAACACATGCAGGGGGTTACCTACCTTATCCGCCTTACAATGAGGGCTCCTGTTCCTTTAAATTAAACAAAATGGTGGGCGCAATGTCCCTTTCTTCCCAGGACGTCACGCTTCCAGTTTAGGAGGTCAGGGATGATCCTGGAAGAAGGTAAGTCCGGGATCGCCCCCACTCCTTCCCTCTACACTCTTAGGTGTAGAAAGGGCCGAAGATGCATTTAGAACTCAATGGAACCCCCAGGGATGCTTGGCTGGGTGCATATCAGGGGCATTGTTAGGCACTTAAGAGTTTGGGGCCCATGCCCATAGCACACAAATCTGCATAAAATGCTCGTATGTTAATTTATAACTATAGATGCAAATTTAGAAATAATTACGAGGATTTCTTTAAATTTTACAGAAGGCAAAGCCAGCCAATTCATTTCCCATCGAGACCACACCAAATGAACTAACGTATTTAATTAATTTGCATCCCATCTCCCAGATACACCTAAATCACTAGTTCTTCTTCAATTACACTTAGTTACAAATAGCTGTGAACAGATTAGGGATTTCCATTGGTGGGAAATCCAACTCTTTTGGGGCTCATCAGATTCCTGTGGTGCCCCCAGCTCATTTGCTTCTGTGATCATAGCCACAGGATTTCCCCAAAATCTGGGAACTTTTTTCAGGGATATATATATATATATATATATATGTAAACAGAAATTTGCATAAATTATTTGCTTGGTTTGTGGTTGCAATTTGGGCAAATCTCACAAATTACAGCTGCAATTGATGCAAATTACTGTCAGAATTTGCGCAAATTATGCAAATTACAGCCGCAATAGGCACAGATTTCTATTTACGAACATAACAACACAACACACCCCTGGAAAATCCGCGAGCTAGCAGGTGTGATACAGATTGAGGAAACAGGCCGAAGTCTAGGTGGCTGGGCTGATGAACTCTTTATACGACTCGGGTCCAGGTTATCTGAAATACCGTATTCTCCCATATGAGCCTGCCCGACCTCTAAGATATTCTGGGGAGGCCCCTCTCTCAGTCCCACCAACATCCCAGGAACACCTAATGGGTATACGTGGGAGAGGGCCTTCTTGGTGGCTGCTCCAAGGAACTGGAACTCCCTTCCCAGGGAAACTAGACTTGGCTCCCTCCTTGATCTGTTTTCAGAGGCAGGCAAAAACTTTCTTTTTCCGGCAGGCCTTTGGCGAATAATGTGGACCTCCATTTATGTTAAGATTTTTAAAATTTTATTGTGTATTTTAAATGTGGAAATGTTTTAATATTGAAATCTCTGTAATTTTAAAAAAACTTTTGCATACTTTTATTTATAGCTTTTAACTGTATATGTTTAAATTTTGTAAAGCCACTTTGAGGCCCAGTATTGGGCAAAAGGCGGGATACAAATAAAGATAATAATAATAATAATAATAATAATAATAATAATAATAATATAATGCTCAGCAAGCTCCTCCCCCTGAATGGATTCCTCCAACATCCCTAGAACAGGTGCACAAAGAAAATTGGCTGGAAAGTTTTATCATAAGCCCTTTCAAAATTGTTGTGATTCCAAGCCCTCCCACTGAGATGTGAGACAATAAGAGGTCTGCTGTGCAATCTACAGAGCTTTATTCAGTAAATAGACACATCTTCACACCTGAAGGGAGTGTGAATGCTAGGAGCTATTTTCTAAGCTTAATTTGCTTAGCAAAGCAAGGCATTTGCTTATCTGGTAAATGGACAGTTTCCCACAGTGCTTGATGGGCTTTTACCTAACTCTTCCTTCAGGGAGGATCTTCAAGTTGTAACCTCTGGCAAGTAGCTAACCAAGCAGACCACCTCCCACTCACTTGACCTCGAAGTGGACTCTGAGTTCTGTCAATTCCAATGTTCTCTCCCACTCCAACAAAGACTGTTCCCAGGAGTGGAGAAGATGATGTCTGAGCTTAAGCTTCCTGTCCAATAAGCTCCTGAGAAGATTCCTCCTTCTTCTTGTCTTAGCTGGTGTACTTCTCCTTCTTCTTCAAGCTCTAAGTCTGATTCAGAATACACACCAGGGAGACCAAGCTTAATCCTGACACACACATACACACCCAAGCTCATGCAATTAAGCTTAGAAAAGCAAAGTTTCCGTTAGCACCAATGGGAGGTGTATGTTCATTTCTCCTAAGCTTAGTTACCATACAGGAGGGATTTGTATGGTGGTGATGTTGCAGCATGTGGAGATGGGAGAGCGAACCTTTCCTTCCCCAGCTGCAATCACTCTTGAAAAAGGCCCCTGCATGCCAATTCAGCTGAGTTGGTTGTGTCAAATCATTACAATTCCATCATGGTAACTCTATACCCCTCTTGCACATTTATACCTTGTAGGACACACAATGAAATTTGTTGTGTTATTTTGGATAATGTGGAATAAAAAAGCTGGAAATAACACTATGAAAGTAGTATATGGAATGTGGCTTATGCCCCAACAGTTATCAGTGCCGCTATAAAGTAGTAGTGTAGATCTAGCCCAGGATTCTTCGGGAAAGACCCAGGGCCCTACTAAATCGATTTGGGCCCAGACTTAGCAATGCCTCAGAGTGTAGTCTGAAGGCACATGAAGCAGCCACCTTGCTGAAGCTAAGCAGGTCCATGTCTGGTTGGTGCTTGGAAGAAAGACTACCTGAGAACCACATATAGCCACCTTGAATTCCACAATGGAAGAAAGCTGGATATAAATGGAATAAATAAAATAAATATCTCTCTCTCAGTGCACTGGCCCTCATCTGCATTTGAAAAGAAGGGAGAAACAAGTTCTTGAGATGCAAAGGACTTATTGATACAAAGCCCAACATGTTTTGGCCTGTGTCTTTTCAAAGGTCCTGAAGAAGGCTTTGTATCAATAAATCCTTTGCATCCTGAGAGCCTGTTTCTCCATTCTTTTCCCCTCATCTGCATTTGCCGTCATCTAGTTTATGAATGGTTACAGCAGTCCAACCATTTTGCTTTGCATCTATAGGATATTTGTGCTTTTGGGTACAAGTTGTTGGTGCCTGCAGAGCAGACTGCTGAATGACGCAACAGACATTGACTGCAGATTGCATTTTTTCTTCTTGGTGTGGGCTATGTATATTATGATCATATTTGTTAGGTGATAACCCCCTCCACAACTGCAGGAGGAAATTGTGCTTGATGCTGGCTTCACAGAAATATCCCAAGGTTGGAATGCATTAGAACACCTTTAGGGTGGTTAAAATTCATGAGAACAGTTCCTGACCCCTTTGACAATCTTCAGGATATTTTATGATTGAGTCATTTATATTTCTTGTGGTGTTGCCTAGGAGCTACAGTTCATGGTCCAGGAACCCAAGGCCCTCAGCACTGTACAAACAGATAAGAAAAACCCAGGCTTGGTGTGCAAGAGATTACAGCCATAAGCAGCGTAAATGACAGCACCATTCCTTAGAACAATTATGCCCGGACAATGAGACAGAAATAAATGGGGCTGTGTAAACAGGAATGTTTTCCAGGCATGTAATCTTGGTATGCACATTAAACATTTACAATCCTATCTGAAGTATTTTGAGGTCAAAAATCATGAATCAAGTTCCTGAAGCCTTTGAGGCCTTTGGCGTTTGGGTAATGAAATTCATGAGATGTGGGATTTATTTGGACTATTGTTTTCCTTCTGTTCTTTCTTGTGGAGTATAGTACCCTTGGAAGCTTTGCTTCTCCGATATGTGGTGGCTACACCCCCACAAAACAAAGTCTCGCTTCCGAAGTGGCTGATGATAAAGAAGAAAAAGGTGTGAGGCATGGGCAATCTCGTTCCCTTCTGGACTCTGCTGTCAATCATTCCTCCACCACTCAGTCATAACACGTCTATTTTCAGCCCATCGTTCCTTGTGGGTAAATTGCTTTCATCAGCTATTTATTTTATTCATCAGTTGTATTTTAATCTGCCCAATAACAAAAATTATCTGGGCTGTTTACAAGTTTACAAGTTTACAAGGTTAAAAGAATAAATAAAGTACAAATGGTTAAAACAAGAGTGCAGAATGTCAGGCCCAGAGGTCAAATCTGGCTCTTCTGGTGTCCAAATGCAGCCCTCCAAGGTCCCCTGATAACCACACCCCTTCCCTTGGCCCCACCCTTTTCCCTTGACCACTGATTTGTTGGCAGTTTCCCCAGCTTTTGCAGTGTGTCCCCCCATTCTTAAATGTGGTGGTTGTGGAATCCTCCGGGCTTGTTATTTCATTTGAAGTTAATTATAACTTGTCACATATGTGACATTCATATCATTTAACTTTTGTTTTGGATCATTTTCTGCTGTGTCCTTGACAGAAGAATGATGCACAATCAGAGATAATGGCAAGAGGGTGGGATGTTACCATTTCCTATTACATTTTTAATTTCCCCCCTTTTTCCCAAGAGCATTTCCCCCTCACAACAACCTTTTGAGGTAGGTTTAGATGAGAGATGGGGAGTAGTCCAAAGTGACCTTGATGCCTGAATGGGTCTTGAAACTAGGTCTCTCTGGTCAAAGGCCAGCACCATGCTGACTATGAGGACACCCACGCTTAGCAGTGACTCCAGCTCAGATGAGGAAGGGCTGGCCAGATCTGTTGGACCAGTGTCACCAAGGGCAGAGGTGCTAGAAACCAACCCAGGCATCAGTAGTGTGACTGGGCCTGAGTGCACCTTGAAAGAGAACCTCTGAAGTCTGTACCCTCAAAGCCTATGCATCCTGGTATCAGCTCATCAGTGGAGGTAATGAACCTGGACATATTTGGTTGACAGGAGGAAGAGGAGCACAAGAGGCTGACTCCTTCAAGCCCTTCTGCTCTTCAAGAAAGTGGTAGAGCCTAGGAGGGATGCTCCATGCTTAAACTGCCATTAGGGCAACATGGCTCATTTGGAGCTCTCCATGGTGCTGCCCGGTAGGCTTCTTGTCAAGGTCACTGCCTCTGAGATGAATGAGTTCTTCCCCAGGGAAGCTTTATTTATTTATTTATTTATTTATTACATTTGTATACCGCCCCATAGTCGAAGCTCTCTGGGCGGCTTACATAGGATTAAAACAATTAAAAACAAGATACAAAAAATTAAAAAAGCAAAAACATACAACTTACACACAATACACACATACATTTAAAACCACTGCAACAACCCAAAAAGCAACAAAAACAAACCCAGGCTCCTCAGATATTGCCAAATGCCTGAGAGAAGAGGAAAGTCTTGACCTGGCGCCGAAAAGATAACAATGTTGGCTCCAGGTGGGCCTCATCAGGGAGATCGTTCCACAATTGGGGGGCCACCACAGAGAAGGCCCTCTTCCTTGAGGGCCTTAGATGTTGAACATAGTGTTCGGGTAGGTTCATGTCGGGAAAGGCGTTCCATCAGGTATTGTGGTCCCAAGGCTTTATAGGTTAAACCAGCATCTTGAATCGGGCTCAGAAACATACAGGCAGCCAATGCAAGCAGGCCAGAGTAGGTCTTATATGCTCAAACCTTCTGGTTCCCATTATCAATCTGGCCACTGCATTTTGCACAAGCTGCAGCTTCCGAACTGCCTTCAAAGGCAGCCCCACGTAGAGTGCATTGCAGTAATCTAACTTGGAGGTTACCAGAGCATGGACAACTGAGGCTAGGTTATCCCTGGTGCCCCTTTTGTGGCAATTTAGGTGCCTGGTTAAGATGTTTTTATACTCACTGGCATTTCAATGAACTGAAGATGCATTGAATGGCTTCTACTGATTATTTAACTTGATATGTTCATTGATTTGAAGTGATTGTATATTTTTTATTGTTGCTGTTTTAACTTATTCTCTGAACTGCTCTCATATATATTTTATGAAGGGAGGTAGAGAAATTTCCTAAAAAAATAAAAACAAAGACTCTTGGTTCAGACACCCTAAGAATCCCTTGCATTGAGTATCTCTGTGGAGAAGCACCAGCTGACCAGCTCTGCTTTTCTGGTGGAGTCTCACATGATAGAACTGAGTAAAAAACAAAGATTGTAGCCAGATGTATCCCTTCACTCATGGAAGGCTTTTTGCTCCAGGGGAGGTTTCGGTGACTGGATGCAGGGAGGGAAGCAATTTTCACAAATTTTCCCCTTCCTCCTGCAGCCCCCTCAGCAATCTCCCATGATGTTCCAAAGGGTCCCCCTACCCTCTGGAGCAGATGGAGGGTTGCAAGAAAATGTAGAGAAAAGGGGGGAAATGGCAAAAACTGCCTTCCCCCTTTCATTCATGGAAGCCTGTACTTAGATTAAAGGGCTTTCTGTGAATGGAGAGGCGCTATTGGACACAACCCCGGGTGTCTATGCTCAAACAAAGAACCAATGTGAAGCAAAAGAGTGGCTTGAGCCACATGCAAAATGGAGGCCCAGGAGGAGGAGGAGCCTACTGCACCCCATCAGCTGCACACTGTATACCTGTATGTACAAGTACAAACCTACATCTGAGTTAGAGATCCTAACAACATAGTTGGGGGGAGATGCCTTTGCATTATTGCTACTGTTAGAGAATTGAGAGTTGATCTACCAAAAGATCAATAGATCAGTTGTTGATCTTTTGTCCAATCCTGTTTTGAAGCATCTGAATCAGCTCTCACATTTCTTCTGTTGCCACTTCTGTGCAAATATTTACTTTACCCTTCACACTTTCTGGCTTTTCCTTGTGGAAGAACAAGTGAGATGGTTTCAGTGAAGCTTCAAAAAGCTTCATATTGGCATCCAGAATGGCAAGGCATATCATGAAAGTGGAACTATGGAGAACACGAGGAAGGGTGGTAGAAAAGATTCCCAGGCTGCCTCTACAAGAGAGGTTTAAAGCTCTTTCAAGGCGCTTTAAAAAATTTACCTCTACAAGAACGGAGCGCAAATCGGGCGTAGAGGCGCGTTATCTCTCCGATTATGCGCATTATCGAATGCGCGTTAAATCGCGAGTTTTATTTTGCTCCGGCCGTTAAAGCGCATTTTGACTATGTGAACAAGCGATTCTCTGCATGAACTACTTGGAAAGCGCATTTTGGTCATCCGTTAATGCGCTTCGCCGCCTCTCGTGCAGAGGTATTAGGTGTAAATGCACTTCAGCGATTATGCGCATAATCGCCTAACCGGGCGCAAAAGTGAATCCTTGTAGAGGGGACCCCAGTCTCTGGCTTTCCAGAGGAGGAGCAGTCACATGCCTTGAAGCCTTTTACTTCCATCCTCAAGGATTCGTCACAGAAAGAAAACAGCCAGAAGAACAAGTATAGCTTTTTCCAACCTGGTGCTATTGCCTGTGTTGGATGGGGATGCTGGGAATTGCAGTCCAAAACATCTGGATTCAGGAAGCAGATTAGGCCTAGCAGATTGCGCCTATGGACTTCATCATTGCTCGGAAGGCCCCAAACTTGGAAATTTCTGAGATTCCTATGCCCACGGTGGGAGGAGCGATAGAGGCAATCTTTTCCTCCCTGCCCTCCATTCTCCTTTATTTTCACTAGACAGGCTTTTCTTTTCAACCTGTCTAGCAAGGGGACTTTGGAGGGAGAGGGAAGGAGGTTGGAGAAGGTTTGAGATATCTCATGTCCTGGCCTCTCCAGTCTCTTTCCCTACCTGCCCACTGGAACAACTCATTTTCCCCATCTCTGAGATCAATTTTCCAACCTTGGAGAAGCAGCCAGCATGTTTCTCTCTGTACTGGCTACGAGGGGACAGGGGTGAGGGTCAGATCTCCAATTCTCCATTCTGAGGTCGGAGCACTGTGTCTGACCTTTAAAGGGGTTTTCTCAGCCATCCTATGGTCCCTTGGATTCTTGCCCAGGGAAGAAGCTGTTTCTCCACAGGCAAAATTGCTTCTCCCAAGCAAGACAATGAGTTTTTGATGAGGAATAGGAGACTGTGGAACAAGAGCTGACTAGCAGCAGCCAGCTTTGGGAATTCTGGACATTGGTTTCCCAAATCACTCCCTCAAAGGACTCCGTTCATAGTTGTCAATGATAGTAGCTTTGCGTTTGGCTGGCTACTGCCGATTATTCAACCTTCTTGCTTGTCTAAATTTCAAGTTTGTAAATAAAGTTATTTTCTACTTATTAATGAGTTTTCTGTCTTTGAAAGTGATTCCAGCTAGTCATGGAAAGCAGGTTTTGAGCAGCTCAGCAGCAGCTTACCCAAAACTTTTGACTGCTATTTGAATTGCAAGAAGTATGTTTTTAATAACCATCGTTTTATTAACAGATGAGCACTATCTTATTAAATCTAAACTGGATATATGTTAGGGGAACTTTAATTCAAATAACTGAAGAAATGAAGTAGGAGCATAATAAAGCCTTGTCGTACCTTGGGGACCACTTGCAAAATGCAACGTTCGCATTGGCCACCTCGTCCCCACAAGGAAAGACCATGTGGTAAAATATATTTATATCAATTCATAATGTGGTGAATAAATGTGCACCACATTATGAAAACCAGCTGGATCTAGGGATGGCCAAACTCACTGGGTCCCACATCGCCCACCGTACCCCCACTGGCCACCCATACCTGCTCACTATGCTCAGGGATAACCAGGTGGTCCACAAGTGCCTGGTGAGCCCAATCCCTCACCAAGCTGCCATTTTATGTAAAACTGGCAGCTTGGCCTTTTTTGTCAATCCCCAATTTTGCAAATGGTGGCTGTAAAGCAGCCACTTCTGCAAGGTTGAAGGTGTAAATAGACCATTTGAGCAAGATTACAGGTGTTTGGATCTGAGAGTTTTGAAGCACTCTTAGAAATTTAAGTGTTGATTAACATATCACTCCATGACTTGCAAGCGGGATACCTAAGTCCTCTTTTCGTACTCCCATCCACATGTTCAATCAGTGTGTGGAGCAGAGAGAGGTTGTGGGTGTTTGCCATGCTCTGGACTCCTGTGCTTTGGGGAGGAATGAGATAAACAGGCTCTACATATGTACAACTGTATCTTTGCAGGGGGGGTGGATCCAGATTTAAACTGGATCAAGTGCGCTGGCAGAAGTGGATTTCCCTGCCCCCAATGGCAGCCCCTTCAGCCCCCTGAAAATGCTACATAGAGAGTCAAGAGACCCTGCTGACTGGGGTGAGCTGTGGGAGGAGGACCCCCCAAAATTGGGCAGAGAGATTTTCCACAAGCAGAGACCTTCCTCTCACAGAAAGCAGATCCTGGATCAAAACCAGGGTCTGTATGTGCTGCCAGGAGCCCTGGCATAACCTGGCTTCCCAGCCATGCATGCATTCCCTACACTGCTCTAGTTGCACACATGGAGAGCCCAACACCATGCTCCGTCCCATGTGCAGAGGTCAGCCAGAGAGCAATCCAACTTCCCTCCACATATTGATTGAATGCGTGAACGAAGAGGGCCCAAATTTACTCATGCAGGAGAATGAGGGCATGGAAGGGATTACTTAGGGTGACCAGACGCCCGGATTTGTCCGGACATATCCGGGAAATGGGGTGCAAATCCGCATCCGGGCGGAAAAACTGTTTTGGGGGCCAAATCCGGAAATTTAGCCCCCCAAAACGGTGACCAGATGGCCCTGGGGCGAGCTGGGCCAACCGCGGGGCGGCGGGGGCAAACCGGGGCAGCGGGGGGTCACGCGGCGGTGGCGCGAGGCTGGCGGCGCGAGGCACCTACCGGCTGGGGCGTCCGTTTCCCTCCGGTGCTCGGAATCTACTGAGAAACAGGCTTCGCGGCCTATCCCTCAGTAGCGCGCAGGGTGATGACGTCATCACTCGGCGCACTGCTGAGAGACAGGCCAAGAAGCCTGTTTCTCAGTAGATTCCAAGCATGGAGGGAAACGGACGCCCCAGCAGCAGCAGGTAAGGAGCGCGTGGGGGGTAGGGGGGCGGCGCGGGTGCTTGCGGTGGGTGGGGGGCGGCGGTGCGGGTGCTCACGGTGGGGGGGCGGTGCGGGTGCTCGCGGCGGGGGGGCGGCGCGGGTGCTCGCGGCGGGGGGGCGGTGCGGGTGGTCGCGGCGGGTGTGGGGGCCGTGCGGGTGCTCGCGGCGGGTGGGGGGGCCGCGCGGGTGCGCGTGGCGGGTGTGGGGGAGGCACGGGGGCGCGGAGCGGGGGGGGCGGCGCGGGGGTGCACGGCGGGGGGGGCGGCGCGGGGGCGCGGGGCACTTACCTGCTGGGGCTTCCCACCGGTGCTCGGAATCTACTGAGAAACAGGCTTCGCGGCCTATCCCTCAGTAGCGCGCCGGGTGATGACGTCATCACTCGGCGCACTGCTGAGAGACAGGCCAAGAAGCCTGTTTCTCAGTAGATTCCAAGCATGGAGGGAAACGGACGCCCCAGCAGCAGCAGGTAAGGAGCGCGTGGGGGGTGGGGGGGCGGCGCGGGTGCTCGCGGTGGGTGGGGGGCGGCGGGGCGGGTGCTCACGGCGGGGGGGCGGGGCGGGTGCTCGCGGCGGGGGGGTGGCGCGGGTGCTCGCGGCGGGGGGGCGGTGCTGGTGCTCGCGGCGGGTGGGGGGGAGGCGCGGGGGCGCGGGGCGGGTGGGGGTGCCGTGCGGGGGCTCGCGGCGGGGGCGGCGCGGGGGCTCGCGGCGGGGCGGGCGGTGCAGGTGGTGCAGGTGCTCGCGGCGGGTGGGGGGGCCGCGCGGGTGCGTGCGGCGGGGGGGGCGGCGCGGGTGCGCACGGCGGGTGTGGAGGAGGCGCGGGGGCGCGGGGCGGGTGGGGGTGCCATGCGGGGGCTCGCGGCGGGGGGGGCGGCGCGGGGGCTCGCGGCGGGGGGGGCGGTGCGGGTGCGTGCGGTGGGGGGGCCCGCGCGGGTGCGCACGGCGGGTGTGGGGGAGGCGCGGGGGCGAGGGGCGGGTGGGGGTGCCATGCGGGGGCGCGGGGCGGGGGGGCGGCACGGAGGCGCACGGCGGGGGGGCGGCGCAGGGGCGCGGGGCACCTGCTGGGGCTTCCTTAGGGTGACCAAGGAGGACAGGGCTCCTGTAACTTTTAACAGTTGTGTAGAGAAGGGAATTTCAGCTGGTGTCCTTTGTATGCATGCAGCACCTGGTGAAATTCCCTCTTCATCACTGTAGTTAAAGCTGCAGGAGCCCTGCCCGCTTTTGTACCTGGTCACTCTAGTATAGCTCCTGCAGCTTTAACTACAGTGATGAAGAGGGAATTTCACCAGGTGCTGCATGCATACAAAGGACACCAGCTGAAATTCCCTTCTCTACGCAACTGTTAAAAGTTACAGGAGCCCTGTCTTCCTTTTCATATGGTCACCCTAATTTAAATGGAATTTGCTTCTTTCCATGCACTTAAGCATGCTTAAGGAACACTTGCTAACGTTCCTTAAGCATGCTTAAGTGCATGGAAAGAAGCAAACTCCATTTATTAGGGTGACCATATGAAAAGGAAGACAGGGCTCCTGTAACTTTTAACAGTTGCGTAGAGAAGGGAATTTCAGCTGGTGTCCTTTGTATGCATGCAGCACCTGGTGAAATTCCCTCTTCATCACTGTAGTTAAAGCTGCAGGAGCTATACTAGAGTGACCAGGTACAAAAGCGGGCAGGGCTTCTGCAGCTTTAACTACAGTGATGAAGAGGGAATTTCACCAGGTGCTGCATGCATACAAAGGACACCAGCTGAAATTCCCTTCTCTACGCAACTGTTAAAAGTTACAGGAGCCCTGTCTTCCTTTTCATATGGTCACCCTACCATATACAAAAGAAGGCAGGCCCCCTGCAACTTTGTGATGAAGAGGGAATTTCACCAGGAACTAATTGCATACAAATGACACTGGCTGAAATTCCCTTTTCTCTACAACTGTTAAAGTTACAGGAGCCCTGTCCTCCTTTTCAGATGGTCAGCCTACCCTAGGTAGGTGGGCGCGGGGTGAGTACAGTGCAGGTGGGGCAAGTGGGTTGTGGGGTGGGATGAGGCAGTTGTGGGGTGTGCGGTTGTGGGGTGTGCAGTTGTGGGGTGGGCATGGGGCGAGGCTAGCGGGTGCGCGGGGGTGGAGTGCGGGGTGGGCAGGCAAACTGCAGGTGAGGCAGGTGGAGTGGTTGTGGGGTGCACAGCTGCTGGTTGCAGGGTGGGTGGGGCGGGCATAGGGTGCGGCGGGCAAGTGTGCAGGTCATGCGAGATGGGCGGGCGTGGGGTTGACGAGGCGGAAGCGGGGTGGACGGGTGCTGGGCCAGTGCAGGGTGGCACGGCCTGGCACGGCGCGCAAGTTGGCATGGCGTGCGGGCAGCACAGCTTGGCACAGTGCAGCCTGACCCAGTGCAGCCTGACCCAGTGTGACCCATGGGGCGGCGCAGTGGGGGAGCATCCTCACCCGGTGTCCTGGGGCATTCCTGGCCGGGTGTGGGGCAGTCTGGCCTGGCCTGGAGTATGACACGCTGGACTTCAAGCCCATGGGGTGGCCTGGCCCAGTCGGGAGTGCAGGCGTCTTAGCCTGGCCTGGCACTCGGGGCTGGGGCTGCCTGGATGTGATTTCATTTATCGTTGGGTGCTGCTACTGTTTAGTGAACTTTTCTTTAATATTTTTGCTATATTTTGATGAATTAATTGGGGTGGTGCATGTGTGTGTGTTTTAAAATTATTATTAGATTTGCCATGGGTGAGTATGCTGGTGTGTGTGGATATTTATTGTATTTTCAGTCTTGGTGAGTGTGTGTATTTGTTCTGTTGGTTGTTTTTTGCCTTGGTGCTTGTCTGGATTTTTATTATTTTTCCTTGGGTGGGTATGTGGGTGAGTGTTGTATTTTTAATATTATTTTATTGCAATGGGTGTGTGCATGTTTTTGTTTTATTTTGCATTGTGTGGGTGGTTTATTATTAATATTGTCATTATTATTTTGCCTTTGGAGAGCGTGGGGGTGGATTTTTATCCCCTCTTCCAGTTAAGTGTGTGTGTGGAGGTTGTTGTTGTTTAAATTGCTTTCAGGAGGATGTGGAGTTTTCCCCCACTTTGGGCAAGTGTGCAGGGGTATGTAAATTTTAATTTTTATTGCCTTTAGTGAGCATGAGGTGTGCGTGGATGCTGCTACTGCTGATCTTTCCTGGGGTGTGTATGTCTGCCTTCTTTAGTATCTGGTCATGCTAGGATGGGCTCCTGCAGCTTTAACTGTTGTAATGTAGAGGGAATATCACCAGATGCTGCATGCATACAAATGATACTTGCTGAAATTCCCTTTTCAATACAGCTATTAAAGATACAGGATCCCTGTCCTCCTTTCCATAATCACTCTAACTAATGGAATAATTGTAACTTTTTTCCTGTTACCATAGTTCTTTAACTTACATAGCCAGTGGTGTATAGTTTTCTCTTTCCCTCTTCCTTTAATGCAACGTTTGTGTCATTATGTAGTGCTATGTCAATGAAGTAGTGTGTTTTTCATTTTTGTTTATGACTGTTATGTCTGGTTGATAGCAAAGTGTTGCCTTGTCCCAGAATTGTTCTGTCCCAGCAAGATAATATATGAGTGCATAGTGTGGCTTGTCTTGTCTTGTTTGACTGTGTCTGGGACTCCTAGGCTCTGAAAGCATCGTTCTGAGAGCATCTGCTGGTTGCATGATCCACGAGGCCGGGTTCTGGTGAGTGCACAGTTTTCCTTGACAGGAGGGGCTTGCACTTGCTATATTAAGGTGAACAAATGTGAAGAAGCTGCAATCCCATATGTATCTGGGAGTACGGTTTATTGAAGTCAACAGGACTTATTCCTGAGTTGTCATAGGATAGCATTGTATGATAGGACATAGGGAGATGATAGCTTCTGAGTTATCTGCTACTCAGTTTTCTTTGGGTAAAGTATTAAACTCTCTGATTGGGATTTCTGTTCTCTGCACACTGAGGCAGTGTAAATTCAGGAGACATTTGGATAAAAGGAGGGAAAGATCTTTGTCTAGCATTGTGATAATGGGCATCTGTTCTGGCCTTTCTTTGTACCTCTACTGACCATGGGCTTGTTTACATGGCTAATGAACCAGAGATATAATGACACATTTTTAGATTAGTTTCTCACTGATAAACCAGAAGTTGAAACAAGTTAAGAGATGCTAGTGAGAAATAACTGCTACAAGCCTTTAGTCCATTTTGTTCCATGACTGTTTGTAGGGTAATAGTATTTTATACTCTTTCTGAATGCTACATTACTCATTTATTGTACTAGATTTTCCTGTACTAGATTTTTCTGCACTTGTCAACTGCTTCATTTGTTTAGTGTTGAATCTGTGAGTATGGATATGAGAAAGGTGATGAGGAAAGAGTGTTAAATGTTAGGAAAGGTGAGACTACGGTCATCCAGTGAAGGATTTGCAGTCAGAAAAGATATGTGAGGGAAAAGGAGACTGTATCACACAAAGTATAGCAAAAGCTTTAAAGTACAGCAAAAGCTACAAAAGTAGGAGTGAAGTTAATTTCAGATACACTGAATGTCTCAGTGATTTTAACATGAAGATGTTATGCAGAACAGGTTTGTCTTAATTGTGTGCTGTGAAATCAGACATGTGACGAAGGCCATCTTTGGGTGGGCACGTCCCTTTGGGGGCTGGCCATGTTGGTGGTCACGCCCCCTTGGAGGCCGGCCATGTTGGTGGGCACGCCCCCTTGGAGGCTGGCCATGTTGGTGGGCACGCCCCCTTGGGGCGGCCATGTTGTCCTCCTTTTTGGTTTCCAAAATATGGTCACCCTAGATTACTTCACTTCAGGCTGCAGGTAGGAAATGCCATGTCTGAATGGTCTTCCATGAGAAAACCCCTTGGATGTAAAAAAAACAAAAAGCCAACAACAACAAAACCTCAAAACACAAAACAGAGGTTCTAGCCTAATGGTGGATGACTTGTAGCCCTCCGGATGTTCTTGGATTACAATTCCCATAATCCCACACTATTGGCTACACTAGGTAGGGCTTATGGGAGCCCCAGTCCAACAACAACTGGAGGGCCACAACTGGCCACCCTTATTCTAGCCCAACCTGCACCTTACTGTACAAGTTTTCCACTTACAAATGGAGTTGGCTCCTTCCAGGAGCAATCAAAATGTGATCCCGCCCCCCCCCCCCCAAGAACTGAAGTGGTTCACTCCATCATACCATCTCTGCAATCTCTGTTGCATTCCAACACCCACAGTTTGTTTGTTTTTCCTATTGAAAGGAACCCTATGCAGCTTACATGGTCCTCCTCCTCTCCATTTTATCCTCACAACAATCCTGTGGGGTAGGTTAAACTGAGAGTCAGTGATTGGCTAGAGTCACCCAGTGAGCTTCATGGCCGAGTGGAGACTAGAACCTAGATTGCCCAGGTCCCAGTCCAACACTCTAACCATTACAACACACTGGCACTGATTGCGGACTAACTAGCCATAGCTTGCTCATGACTGAATGTGAAAGGGGGGGGGGGTTGTGGTGCCTTAAAGACTAAGACATCGAAACTGCAATCCTATACATGCTTACTTGGGAGTAAGCTCCACTGAACATAGGATTGTGCTTTAAGTCTGTCAGCCCAAATTCACTTACTTAGGGAGGGAGCCACACTGAAGACAACGGGCATTGTTTCTGAGTAATCATGCAAATGGTTACCCTGTTAACATAGGCAGAAGCTTTTTGGATTTGGTGCATCAGATGATGCGGGATCTAGTCCGTGAAAGCTTGTGCCACAATAAATCTTGATCTTTACAGTGCCACACAGGTCTCTGCATTCTTCTTGTGACTGGTTAGGACCAACCCTCTGGATTTCATGAGTGGTTCTCTGGATCTCTGTTAAGCCTCTTGGCATACAGCTATTTATACTGGGAAATGGTGTGAGAGATGGGGAAAAAAACATTAAGTAGTGCATCAGTCAGTGAAGGCTGGTGGCTCTGATTTTGGTGGGGCAATAAATCTATATGGCGTTTCAATCTAAACCAGTCAGAACCCTAAAGGAGCTGTCCAAGGGTGCCTCTACAAGAGGCATTTAAAGCTCTTTCAAGGCGCATTAAAAAAATTACCTCTACAAGAACGGAGCGCAAATCGGGCGTTGAGGCACGTTATCTCCCCGATTATGCGCATTATCGAATGCGCGTTAAAGAGCGAGTTTTATTTTGCTCCGTCCGTTAAAGCGCATTTTGACTGTGTGAATAAGCGCTTATGCGCATTAACTACTTGTAAAGCGCATTTTGGACATCTGTTAATGCGCTTCGCCGCCTCTCGTGCAGAGGGATTAGGCGTAAATGCGCTTCTGCGATTATGCGCATAATCGCCTAACCAGGCGCAAAAGCGAATCCTTGTAGAGGGGACCCGTGTTGCTGAGCCCATTTTGGGGGGACAGGGTTTAGCACTTTGGATAGCCCCTCGGATAGCTGCTTTAGAGTTCTGACTAGTTCCGACAGAAACCAGAATGGATTCACTGCCCCACTGACATTGGTGCCACCACCATCCACTGGGTGGAGGGAATCCAGTCTGCCCACTGTTTTCTTTGTCTGTCAACCTGATGTGTTTTATGCTGCTCTTTTGAAAGGCAGCATAAAAGTTTCTGACAGTGCAATGCTGCACATATCATCTAAGACACAAGCCCTATAGAGATCCATGGGGCTTGCTTGCAAGTAAGTACATATAGGATTGCAACTTTGTCTAAATGTGTATTTGATACAATATTCATAGGAATGAAAGAAGCCATCGCTCGGCCTCTTCCCTGTTTGAACCTGCAGATGTCAATATATTGGCCTTGGCCGTTGCTGGTCCCTTGGGAGCTCTTACTCTTTTTATTGCAGGTGTTCCAAAGGACTAGCTGGAGCATGACAAAGAGCTTTGTCCTACCTTGCTGCTGATACAAGGCTGCAATATTATTAAAGGTTATTAACTGATATTCAGTTACGGGATCATGGCCTGAATAAAGAATAAGACCCACTGCAGCACCAAAGCAGAGAGGTCCTTGAACCTGCACACCTGCACAGTTACAAGGGGTTTTAAGTTTACCCAATTTGGGAACAGTAAGCCATCTATGGAATGCTCTACAGTTTGTACTTGGTTCATGGCACTTTCTAATTGCCTCATTTTCTCCACTTTCCTATAAAAGAGAACATCTGGTCTAGCCAGATCATCCATTATCAAGGGGTGTTCTAGAAACTGAACCTGGGCAGCTCCTGTTGAAACCACTAAAATATTTTATAAAGGACATGTAAGGAAATCTTATGTAAAGCATGAGCACAAGCGAGAAAAAACATCATCACAATAATAATTCTAATGAATATTTAGTTATGTATTTATGTGCAACATTTATAGACATCTTTTGACCAAACATTTTTCATGATGTGGTTAACAACAATTCAGATATAGTTATGAATACAGCTTGTAGAACCACAACTAAGTTTGCAATCCTATATCTTCATATCTAGGAGTAAGCACTAGGGATGTGCACATCCAGAAATATCGGAATCGGATCGGAATTTCCGATATTAAAAACATCGGATCCGATCATATCGGGGGGTACCTATATTTGATTGGATCCGATAAATATACTGGAAGTTCCGATCCGATTACGGACTGCCATTTCTGGTATTTTCCCCGTAGGTTTGCATTGGGGGGAAACAAAGCTTTCCCCCAATGCAAGTCTATGGGGAAAAACACTGGGCCGGCATTTTCCCCCCCCTTCCCCCACTCGCGCTCCCTCCCCCCACTTGCACTCTTTACCTGCCACTGCCGCCATCCAGCGCTGCCACCTGCTTGGTCCGTAGTACTGCTAAACAGGCTTTCCAGCCTGTTCCTCAGTACAGCGATGCGCCGAGTGATTATGTCATCACTCAGCATGTAGCTGTACTGAGGAACAGGCCAGATAGCCTGTTTAGTAGTACTACAGACCAAGCGGGCGGCAGCAGGGATAGGCTGACCATATGAAAAGGAGGACAGGGCTCCTGTAACTTTAACAGTTGTAGAGAAAAGGGAATTTCAGCTGGTGCCATTTGTATGCAATTAGTTCCTAGTGAAATTCCCTCTTCATCACAACAGTTAAAGGTGCAGGCACTATACTAAAGTGACCATATACAAAAGAAGGCAGGACCCCTGCAACTTTAACTGTGGTGATGAAGAGGGAATACAACTGTTAAAGTTACAGGAGCCCTGTCCTCCTTTTCATATGGTCAGCCTAAGCGGGGAAGGCCGCAGGTAAGGGGGTACCCCTTGGAACCACTCCCTCCCTTCCCCCGCACTCACGCTCCTTACCTGTGGCCTTCCCCGCTGCTGCCTACTTGGTCATCATCACTCAGCGTGGCTATGTACTGATAAACAGGCCAGAAAGCCTTTTTAGCAGTAGTACGAGGCGGCGGTGGGGGAAGGCTGCAGGTAAGGAGCGTGAGTGGGGGAGGGGAGGGAGGGGTCCCCAGGTGTCCCCACTTACCTGCGGCTTTCTCCGCTGCCGTCCGCTGCTTCCAGACTACTTTGCAGCCTAGTTTTGCAGCCTAGCTTTGCAGCCTAGTTCTCAGTAGAACGACGGCGCTCCTGGTGACGTCATCACCTGCTGCGTTGTTACTCTACTGAGAACTAGGCTACAAAGCCTAATTCTCAGTAGTCCGGAAGCAGTGGAGGGCAGCGGACGGCAGCGGGAAGGCCGCAGGTAAGGAACGTGAGGGAAGGGAGGGCCGGCCTTAAAATGGCAGTCCAAATATCTGATATGTCCGATAGTTATCAGACGTATGGATTTCGGATCTGATCAGATAGGGCCTCCTTAGGAATGTATCATTATCATTAATCGGATCTCTGATAACATTATTGGTTCGTTATCGGACATCGGAATGATATGATACACATCCCTAATTGGTACTAATGGAAGGCTTTATTTCTAGTTTGATTGCCATACAGGGAGCAAGTCTTAAGTGCCATAACAGCTGGGGAGGGGAGGGTTAAGCCCCACTCTATATGCTGCAATGCCCTCCAACACCCACCTTGCATAGCAATTAAGCTTAAAAATATTTCCACTGGTGCCAATGGAAAGATTTGCCCCCGAATCTTTTAAGTACCTAGCTATGTCCCTGCTTATGAGTAGACATATAAGATTGCAATCAAAGCCAGCATTTAAAGTGTCCACCCTAGCGCCTCAACAGGCTCAGTCCCACATGTGCTTAGCTTTGTGGATTTCTTCTCTGACCACAAAACAAATGTGCCTGTTGGAGTAAGTGGGACAGGACATTTCTTCTAATCCTCCAACCAACTCAGCCACTGGGAGGAGATCCACATATAATTGAAGTTGTGGAACTAGAGCTGTGAGGGTAGCCCTGCCATGAGGCAAAGTGAGGCAGCCACCTCAGATTGCAGGTTTTGGCCACTCTCATAGGACAGGAGAACATGGAACAGGTAGGACCAATGTGGAACAATCCACCCGGACATTCTCCCACTAAAAAGAGTGTTAACTTTATTCCTCAGTCATTGAAATGGGGATTGCAAAGGAGAACTTCCTAGTGGATTAAGGGTCATGTTAATCAAGGGGTGGTGTAGTGGGAAGCATGGTGGCCATTCTCAAAATATTTGGCCCTTCAGGACTATCATGTATATGCAGATGGAAATAAATAATATTAGCATGATCTACATGTACGGACGTTGGAGGAAACCATCTGGGGGCGGAACTTGCTTTTTTAAAAAAAATAATAATATTTTTATTTCAACTTAAAACAACATAATACAACATAAACAACATACAATACAATACATAACCCACATACCCCCCGTGCTCCCCTCCCCCCCAGGAGACCTACTTTTATTCAATTATACATCCTTCCAAAATTGTGAAGAATCTTTTGAAGGTATTTGCCCTTTCCCCGATCTTAATACATGTTCCAATAATGGATGCCATGTATTTTCAAAATCATTCTTCCTGGACATTCCCCTCATTATTTTCATTTTACACGTTAACTTATCATTAAGTGCCATATCCCATATTTCTTTGTACCATTCTTCTATTGTATAAATTCCTTGCCCTTTCCAATTTTTAGCTATCATTATTCTAACTGGAGCCAGGAGGTTGTTTATCAATTCTCTCTTACTTATATTCTCATTTCCTTTATCCCATATTGCTAGTAGAGCCAGCTTTGGGCTTATCTCCAATTTACTTCCGTTATTTCACTTATTTCTTCAAACACCCTTTTCCAAATTTTTTGTACATATTCACAGCTCCACCACATATGAAAATAAGTTCCAACCTCCTGACATCCCCTCCAACAATTCTTGGGCACTTTTTTATCTATCTGATGGGATCTTACCGGCGTTAAATACCATCTCCATACTGTCTTATAATAATTCTCTTTAATTCTAATCGACAAAAGCTTTAACATTCTAGCATCCCATATCCTCCCCCAGTTGTCGTCATTAATCTGTTCCTTTAGATCATCTTCCCAAATCATTTTAAGAGAGTCTTGGTATTCATCATCCTCAATCAAAATTTTATATATTTCACTGGTCAAACCTTTTTTAAATTTAATTTCTTCCTTCTTTCCTCTTGATTCAATTAAATCCTCAAATCTTGTATTCTTTCTACATTCCTTATTTTTCCTTTTCCAATCTTGTGTCCATTGTTCCAATTGTATACATTTGAACCAAGCTACCTTTTGCCCTATTAATAGCTCTCCAATTTGCTCCTTATTTATCATTCTTTTTAACCAATCTCTTAATTTAATAATTTTCTGATCCCTCAAACCCCCTTCCAACTCTGCTTTTAAGTTCCTTGGGAAGTCCCCCATTACTACAACTGGTGTAAGAGGAGAAACTCCTGGTATTAACTTCCCCTTAACTTTTTCCCATATCTCTAAGATATTTTTCAACAACGGGTTGTCCAGGCCCTTCAAATCTTTTTGTTTTTTGCATTTTACTAAAAAAGATATTATGTAATTTAAAGTCTTGTTCACCTGTTTGCGTCTCTAGCCATTCTAAATCATCCTCCCCTAATATACTATTTATAACATGTCTTAATTGATTAGCAATATAATACTTCTTTATATTTGGAAGTCCTAAACCTCCTTTCTTTTGAGTCTTATACCAAAACTCTTTATTAATCCTTGCTTTTTTATCTCCATTACAATAAGCATTAATCATATTTTGCCAGCTCTTTAACTCTGCTTCTGTTATTTTAATCGGTAACATTCTAAACAAAAAATTAATCTTAGGTAATATCTTCATTTTAATGATCGCTATTCTACCAAACCACGAATGTTTTAATTTTCTATATACCTCTAACTTTTCCCCATCTGTTTTTTCAAACTAGCAAAGTTAATTTCTTCTAACCTATCTAAATATTTTGCAATATTAACTCCTAGATAGCGTACTATATTCTTAAGCCTAAAACCTAATTTAGATTTACACTCTTCCATTTCTTTCTCGTTATAATTAAATAATATCATTTCTGACTTCCCCCAATTAACTTGTAAGCCAGTAACCTCTCCAAATTCTCTCAAATGTTTCTTTATCACTTCCCCACTCTCCAGGGGATTTTCTAACGTCAATAATGTATCGTCCGCAAACATATTCATTTTAATCTTTTCTTTCCCACCTATCCCTTTTAATCTTACATCCTCCCTTATAACATTCACCAAAATTTCTAACACTATTGCAAATAAAATCGGTGAAAGTGGACATCCTTGTCTAGTTCCTCGGGCTAAAGTAATCTGTTGCGTTAACCCATCATTAACCATAATTTCTGCTTTATTATTTTTATATAACTGATCTATCACTCCTATAAATTTGTCTCCAAACCCAAATTTTTTTATAATTTTTTTAAGTGCTGGCCATTCCACACAATCAAAGGCTTTGAATATATCTAGTGCTAACAATCCTGCTATTAAATTCCTTTTTAAAATAATATTAATTATATTTAAAACTCTTCCAATTAAATTAGGCATTTGCCTTCCTGCAATAAATCCACATTGATCTTTTTAAATATATTTATTTATAAATGTACTCATTCTTTTTGCCATTGTTGCCGTAAAATTTTTTGAATCTTGATTTATTAACGAAATTGGTCTATAAGAAGCTGGATCTGTCAAATCCTTATCTGGTTTCAGGATTAATATAATCAAAGAATGGTCCCATGATGGCGGGGTCTTTCCTCCTTCTATTATACTATTAAATAGCTTTTCCAATTTTGGTATTAATATTGCTCTAAATGTCTTATAATATTCCGGCCCCAAACCATCTATCCCCGGAGATTTCCCTCCTTTTAATTTATCAATAATTCCTTCTATTTCTTTTTCTGTAACCAAACCTTCCATATAATCCCTGTCTTGTCTCTGTAATCTTATTTTCCAATTCCTCTCTACATATTCTCCTACTTTAACCTGTGAACCCATATCTGATGCATATAAATCCCTGTAAAATTCCTGAAATATATTTAATTTATCCTTCATTAAATTACATATTTTCTCTGTCTTATCTTTAATTGTCCCTATCGTGTTCTTAGCCTTTTTTGATTGAGTGGACCTGGCCAGCATCCTAGAATTTTTATTACTATATTCAAAAAAATTCCTCTTCAAATATTGCAAATTCCTTTGAACCTGTTCTAACTCTTCTTTCTCTAATTCCTTCTTCTTAGCTTGAATTTGGGCATATAGGCGTCTATCTTTTGTCTCTCTTAATTTTTCCTCTAATTCCCTTACCTCCTTTTCTATCTTTTTGTTTTGTGCTTCCTGTTGTTTTCTTAGGGTGCACCTTTCCCTAATACAAATCCCTCTTACCACAGCCTTCATTGTATTCCATATTATCCATTGAGAGTTTTGCTCTGCTTCATTGATTTCCCATATTATCTGCATTTCTTTTTTTATTTTTTCAACAATAATTTTATTATTTAAAATCCTTGTATCCATTCTCCATCTCTTTGCTTCTCTATAATCCTTCTTCATTTTAATATCCACTGTCATTAATGCATGATCGGAGACTTTAATCACCCCTATAGCACATTCTATAATTTTAGATAACATTTTTTTTGACACAAATATAAAATCTATCCTGGAATAACTCTTAAACCTTGGTGAGAAGAAAGTATACTTCCTTTCTTCCCCTTTTAATACCCTCCAAACATTCATTAGCTCTTTTCCATCCATTAATTTGCTTAAACTCATCTTCCCACCAATCTTAAGATCTTTTAATATATTATCCTTATCCTTTTCTTTTCTTATCTAATACCATATTAAAATCTCCTGCCATTACAATATTCTTTTTCCCCATTTCTCCCACCACATTAAAAACTTCATCGAAGAATTCCATTTGTTTCCCATTAGGAGCATATACATTAATCAATATCTATTCCTCCTCCCCTACCATACAAAAAATTATCAGAAATCTACCCAATTTATCTTTCTTCACTCTTTGAACATTAATACCACATTTTTTTGAAATTATTGTCACTACACCTCTCGCTTTGGAAGTACCAAATGCTTTCTCATAAACGCCCACATCTCTCATCCGAAGCTCATTTGTACCCTCCTTTGATTGATGAGTTTCCTGCAAAAAAATGACATCTGCTTTTTCTTTTTTTAATAGTGCTTCTATTCTCTTCCTTTTTATAACAGTTCCTAGCCCTTTAACATTTAAAGTTGCCACCCTTAATTTATTTTCCATCATGCCTCACACAAAGTTCTATATTGGTCTCCCCCTGTGATACAAATACCTCCCCTCCCTTACCCTCCCCCCCACTTACCCCAAACTTCACCCCCCTCCTCACCAGACCCTCCTGGGCAATGGCCCCAATTATTTTTAGAACTCTTCAGGGGGGGTGGAGAAGCGACCCAACAATCCCGGAGTAACAGCTGACCCTCCCCTCTCTTATAATCTCTTCTTTATCCCTGTTCAAACATAGTTCTTTATTGACTACTTCCTCCTGCAGCTCCTTCCTCCACCCTCGTTTCTCCATCGTCAGTTGTGTCGACCAATCCCAACTTCTCCAGAAGCTCCATCCCCTGCTCACATGAAGTTATTCTGTGTTGTTTCCCTAGCCACATGAATCTCAAAAAAACTGGATATCCCCAGCTATATGTTATCGCCTTCTTCCGCAGGGTAACTGTATACAGTCTAACGCTCTTCTGCCACTGGACCGTCTGAGGGCATAAATCATGATAAACCTCGATTGGTGTTGCTTGTAGCATCGGTTGGCCAAGACATCTAATTGCTTGCATTAACTTTTCTTTCTTGTAATAGTTGGCAAATTTGACAATTATATCCCTTGGAAGCATTCCTTTCTTTTTATAGCCCACTCTATGGATCCTCTCAATGTCAGCCATCTCCCACTCTTCCTGGGGGTCCAATTCTCTGATCCATGCCAATATTATATCTCTCAAAGCTTTTGGGTTCTCCCTCTCTTGCTCCTTAAAGGATCTAATCCGAATATTTGCTCTTCTATCTCTATCCTCCAAGGCAATTAAACGCAAGTCCATCCCTTGCATTTGTTCTCCCTGCTGCTTGGTAGTTTCCTCGATTTGCTCATTCTCCTCCAGTTCTGTCATTCTCTCCACCACAGTTTGGAAGCCTGTGAAAACCTCAATCTGTGAGTCCAGAATTTGGCCCTTTATTCTCTTCTCCTGCTTTGCCAAAGCTTCATCTAACATCTTCCGAAAGCTATCCATTAATTCTCCTGGTGACCATGATTGACTTTCTTTGAATGTTTTGGGGATTGTACCTGGCTTGCTTCCAGTTTTAGAATTCCCACTTCTGGAAAGAAGCGGAGCTGCCTTCTCGCCACAGTCAGAAGGCTGTTCTTTGTCAGCCATTACTCTCGCTAACCGTTCCAAGTGTTTATCTGAAGGATGCTTTTTCAGCTGCCTGATCCAGCTGGGGGCATTTGATTTATCACCTGTTATTCTTTTTTTCATCAGGCTACACTTATAAATCTGTGCCCCTCCACGTAGATCTTAACAGCCACTCTCTTAAATCTTTTTGGCTCTTATCGGACAAATATATTTCAACTTCTCACATGCTCGGCTGGGGGCACTGAAATCCTCACTTCACCCGGCTTCAATTCTTTACTTCAGCCTGCCCCCACAACCTTATCTGCCAGAGTTAGCTCGTTAGCCAGAGTCATAAAAGTCTCAATTACCAGCCTCTGGCCGCCTGCCAGGCATCCCGATCCGCTTTACTTTCTCTTTCACTCAGAAGACACAGCAACACTTCCGAACCAGATATCAAGTCTTTAATTTACAATCCGTCATCTCCAAAATAGGGATTATATGTTTAAACCAGCGCTTCCATGAGAGAGCGAGAGATTCCCAACTTCACTCCATTCTCGTTAGGCCACTCCCCGGCGGAACTTGTGGAACTTTCATCAGCTCAGCCCAATAGGCTCTGTGAGCTGGCCTGGCTTAATCTACATCAAGTTGGGCCAGTTCATTGATTTCCCGTTCCCCTCCTCACCCAACTTAAATGCATAAATAGAAATCTGTGCAAATTGCAGCTGTAATCTGCATACTTTGTGCAAATTCAGAGGAGGGCAACAAAGGTGATACAGGGACTTGAGGACATGCCCTATCAGGACAGGCAGAAGGAATTTGGGAAAAAAGAAGACTGAGGGGAGACATGTTAGCAGTGTTCAGGTACATAAAAGGGTGCCACAGAGAAGATGGTCAAGAACTATTTTCCATGGCCACAGAAATTAGGACCCAAAATAATGGGTATATGTTAGAGCTACCTAGATTCTGATTAAATATAAGGAAAAACTTCCTGACAGTAGGATCTGTACAGCAGTGGAACAGTCTCCATCTCTGGAGGTTTTTAAGAAGAGGCTGGACAGCTGCCACTCACAGATGGTTTTATTGGTTTTCCTGCACATTGCAGAGGGTTGGATTAGATGATCCCTGTGGTCCATTCCAACTCAACAATTCTGCGATAGTATAAATGGCAACCGCAATTTTAACAAATTACAGAAATTATGGCAGCAATTTGCACAAATTATGCAAATGGAAGTCACAATTTCTGTGAATGTCTATTTTTGCAATTTAAAAAAAACACAGGAAAAGTTTCAGAATTTGGAGAAAAAACCACAGCTCATCACGTAAATGCAAGCTGAGTCAGAGGCACTGCAGAAGTCCAGCAAGCCCAAAAAGGGCTGGATTTCCCAACAATGGACAGACTTACCTATATGTGTATTTAACCATGCTTAAGAAATCCATTACAAAGCCTCTCAATAACATACTTTTTGGAGGGAGTGCTGCTTTTAAAAGATGGTGAAACAGTTTCGCCAACTGATGTTTTAGAGACAAAATCAGGCAGCAGTCCCAATGCTAAGTACTTTAAATTCTTCCCCATGGTTCAGCCTCCGAGGTGTATTCAGAATATTGCTGTCTGCAATGACCGCATCACTTTTTCCACTTGAAATGTAGCACTGACAGCTGTGGTGTATGAGCCCTGCAGGAAGTAACAGATTAATGAGCCTGGAGGTTAGAACGAAGCACAGTGTTTTTGTTTTGTTTTTGTTTGTTTTTAAAAGTGCTCATTTTTGTTATTGCCTACTAAAACTTATATTTTGCACACTGGATTGCAGATGAAGGTGCTTTTCTAGTGGTGGTGGTGGTGGTGGTGGTGGTGGTAAGAAACACATAATATGAAAGGTTCTTATTTCAAATATAAAAGGTATAAATTCTCCTCTTCCACTGTTTGTCAAGACAGGTACTTCATTTTTACTAGCTTCAAGTTCAGTTTTCTTGTAAAGAAATATTGTTGTGTTTGGTTTTATATGGCAGGCTGCGTAGGCATTTTGATAGAATATAGCAAAAGGGCCTGCGGTCAAAACAACTTTTTAGTAATATTTCAGAAAGTTTGCAATCCCTCAGGAACAAAAGCAGAAACACACACATGCACACACATGCTCCAATACACTTTAAGTGAACGCATTGAATCTCAGCACAGGATTGATTTCAGCTCGTAACGTTTTAGTGGCCAGCAATGTTCTACAAACAGAGGTTCTCTGTGTTTTCACAGCAAGATTCCTCAAATCACAACCCTTCGCAAGTCCGTCTAAGATGGTCAGTGCCAGAGGTCAGCTGAGTTGGGCAATAGATGGGGCATTTGCCTGTATCACGAACCATTAGGAGCACCGCTTCCTGAGAGACAGTTCACCATCTTGCCTTTCAACAAACACCTAGTGAGGAAATGTCCCAGAATCCTTTGTGAAGGCACAGGAGATATTGTGACATGTTATCAGTTCAGGTGTGGCCTATCCAGGTTGGAGATAGTCAGCACTGCCACCATCACTTCCAAAAAGGTATCCTGCAACTCCTCCTTCATCAGCTATGTTCCTGAGCAAATCAGTTTTTCATTCAATAAAGCCGTAGTTGTCGTGACCACTTTGTTATGGAGAGTCCAGATGTCTTCCCAGAGGATTCCAGCTCTGTTGGAATGATATCATATATCCCCAGTGCTGGTTCTGTTATATTTTGTGTCTGGGAAAATGTTATTTCCCCAGCTAGCATATCAATTGCTATTGTAATTGCTGTGTGGAACTGTGGTTGCATGAGTTATTGATCATTGTCTGTGATGTCATTACTGACAGCAATGCAACACTTACGCTGTTGTGGCTGGATTCGCCCAGAAGTAGAGCAATGTAGACTGTGGGTATTTTTACTTATCTGAAAATCCCCGTAGTTCAACAGATATGATACTTATTATTAGGGGTGTGCACGGACCCCCCGGATCGGATCGGGACCCGGATCGGGACCTCCAATTTTGTCCCGGACCGGTTCGGACAAAATCGGAGGCCCCCCGGACCGGATCGAGTCCGATCCCGACCCAAAAATCGTACATTTTTGGATCGGCCGCCATTTTTTTCCCCATAGACTTGCATTGCAATGCAAGTCTATGAGGAAAAAATGGCGGCGGGTGGGTAAGGGGGGGCCTAACTCCCTCCCCCCCCGGGGCCGTCCGCTGTGGACGGCCCCGGCAGGTAAACCCCCTCCCCCGCGCTCCCTACCCCCCCTGGGGCCGCCTGCTTCCATCCGCTGGCGCCCGCGGGCGCCAGCGGATAGAAGCGGACGGCTCCGGGGGGGGGGGTAAGCCCCCTTCCCCGCCACTTACCTTCTCGGCACGTCCGGCGCCGGCGGCTACTACCAGCGGGCTCCGCGGCCTACTCTCGAGTAGCGCGCCGGGTGATGACATCACCCGGCGCGCCACCCTGGAGCAGGCCGCGGAGCCTGCTGGTAGTAGTAGGCGCCGGCGCCGGACGGGAGCCGCCGGGCCGGGCAGGTAAGGGCCCCCCTCCCCCCTCCCCCCTCCGCGCGCCCCCTCCTCCCCTCCACGCACCCCCTCCTTACCTTTCCGGCCCGGCGGCTCCCGTCCGGCGCCGGCGCCTACTACTTCCAGCAGGCTCCGCGGCCTGCTCTAGAGTAGCGCGCCGGGTGATGACATCACCCGGCGCGCCATCCTAGAGCAGGCCGCGGAGCCTGCTGGGAGTAGTAGGCGCCGGCGCCGGACGGGAGCCGCCGGGCCGGAAAGGTAAGGGCCCCCCTCCCCCCTCCGCGCGCCCCCTCCTCCCCTCCACGCACCCCCTCCTTACCTTTCCGGCCCGGCGGCTCCCGTCCGGCGCCGGCGCCTACTACTTCCAGCAGGCTCCGCGGCCTGCTCTAGAGTAGCGCGCCGGGTGATGACATCACCCGGCGCGCCATCCTAGAGCAGGCCGCGGAGCCTGCTGGGAATAGTAGGTGCCGGCGCCGGACGGGAGCCGCCGGGCCGGAAAGGTAAGGGCCCCCCTCCCCCCTCCGCGCGCCCCCTCCTCCCCTCCACGCACCCCCTCCTTACCTTCCTGGCCCGGTGGCTCCCGTCCGGCGCCGGCGCCTACTACTACCAGCAGGCTCCGCGGCCTGCTCTAGAGTAGCGCGCCGGGTGATGACATCACCCGGCGCGCCACCCTAGAGCAGGCCGCGGAGCCTGCTAGTAGTAGTAGGCGCCGGCGCCGGACGGGAGCCACCGGGCCGAGAAGGTAAGTGCCCCCCTCCTCCCCCCCCCGCTGTCCACTTTCATCGGCGGGCGCCCGCTGGCGCCCGCCAATGGAAGCGGCGGTGGGCGCCAGTGGGCGCCCGCCGATCCGCCGATCCGCCGAACCGGTTCGGAGCTTTTTCGGACCGGTTCGGATTGGATCGGCCGATCCAGCTGCGGGATCGGAAATCGGATAATTTATCCGATTTCCCACTGGACCGGACTCGGATCGTGGATCGGGTCCGATCCAGTGCACATCCCTACTTATTATTGTAGTTTTAAGTGAAATAGATATAGCCATAGAGGAGCTGAGAAAACAATGCCCGTGTCCTGAAGCTTGTTTCCCATTCTGATGGAGCAAACTGAAAACATGAAGTGGAATAATACTGGAACCAACAAAGCTGAATGCAGGAGCGAAGTGGCAGGAGAGAGATTCAGGACAGACAAAAAGACTTATTCACACCACACATAGTTAAACTATGGAATTCACTGCCTCATAACATGATGGCCATCAACTTCATATGTTTGAAAGGGGATTAAGCACATTCATGGAAGATAAGGCTGTCAGTGGTTACTTGTCATCATGATGGGTATATAATATTACCTCCAGTATTGAAGATATCAGTCAGTGCTCATATTCCAATGTGGGCTTCCAATAGGCATTTGGTTGAGATCTGTGGGAAACAGGATGATGGATTAGATGCGCCTTTCATCTGATCTAGCAAGGCTCTTCTTATATTCTTATGATCTGCTTGTGATAGAACACCGCTTCTAAACACACCATACCCTCTCCTCCCTTCACTGAATGGTCATTTTTGGAGCACCTCTCCTCCTTTCAGTTATTTTTATGTCATCCATCCTCGTATGGATGACATGTATTATTAACCTATGCCTGGATTGCTCCTTTTGTGAAGCAATCATGAAATGTACCTGATGCCATTATAAATAATCTCATATTAGGCAAATTAGACAAATAGTGCTTGGCCCATGCCGGCAAGTACTGAGGCTTGTTTATGTCACAGTGATTGTGCAAACTGTTATTTCAATAATATTGAGTGGAGTTATTGCAGTTACCAGTATATCAGCACAATTCATTTATACAGTGGTCAGTTTTTGGTGCATTCAGATTTATTGACCTGTCTTCCTTCTCCTGAAGCATCTGGCCAAAGATGTAAACACATGTGGCATTTGGGAATATATTCCAGGTACTTAGTTTCCATGTGCCCCTTATTTCCACATGTATACCAATACATGCATTCACCCATAAGATGCATGTTGGGGCCTTTACCCTGGCGTTGCAGTGCACCGTGGAGGAATCAGGACTTTAGAAGGGGGAAAGGAGTAGAGAGACGACATGCCAGGGAACAGGATGTGCATATACAAGAAAATAAACACACACACACACCACAATGGAGTTGTTGCTTTGACAACAATCCAAGCCGCTTTTTTACCTTGTTCATTGAACCTGGGCCAGATCTACACCATGCAGGATATAACACTTTGAAAACAGTTTAAAAACTGAATGTGGAGTGTGTCCTGGGCCCCTACAGTGGTCAATACTGTTATAAACCATTTAAAAGCAGTAGTATAGAAGACTACACTACCATTGGATGCCTTTGACTTTTCAAGACCAAGAGACTTGACAATGGTGTGGGCTGTTATATATGCAACATGGAGACAACAAAGACCACCACAACAGTGTTATCAGAGCTCCCCATTATTTTCCTATATCCATCCGTTGTTGCATCTGCTGCATGCACAAGAATCCAGGAGTGAATCTACACAGCTAATTTAATGTGGACTAGGAGCAGTTTGAGGTCATTTGCAAAACATGACATTGAGCCTATCTACACACGCAGGATAAACACTTTGAAAACGTTTTGAAAACTGTATATGGAGTGTGTCCTGGGCCCCAACAGTTCTCAAAATTGTTATAAACCATTTTAAACCGGTTTAAAGCAGTAGTGTAGATAGGCTCATTGTCACCAATCTACAGCAACCCTGTAGATTCCCTTGGGAAAAGACAAATTTTTGCAGAGTAATTTTACTCCATTCCCCCCCTTAATGCAGCTCCCATGCAGTTCAGCATTAAATCCAGGATGTCCAGGGGTGAGTCTTTCACCTGGCTATGACCTTGGTCAAGGGGGTGGGGACCTCAGTCAAAGGGGGGTGGGGACCTCAGTCAAGGGACGCTCCCTGTTTTCTCCCATTGTTGTCCTTTTCTGCCATTTTGTGGTAGCCTGTGCAGATAACAGCTCAGGTTTCTTTACCGCTGACTGTAATTTATTCTTCCTTCCTCCCCTGCCCCTCCAAAGTAAACACTCTGGGTTTAGGTACCTAATTTTCTAGAATTTCTCATTCTCTAAAACACTAAATTTCCAAAATCATTAAATCAATAAATTGCTATAATGCTTTAGTGCTTTGGTGATATACCATGACACCCTATGTGCAATATTGCTGTATAGTTCCATATAGCAGTAGAAACATGGGAGTGTCATTTCTGTAGAGAAAGAGTTGCAAGCAAACTTGTTTGTGGGATGTAGAGAAACTTCCAGACAAAAGGCTCTGCTCCTTTTCTCTGGGTGCCTGATATCCCTTACAATACATTCCCTTTCCCTGAGCAGGGGAAGAGGGGGTGGGGACCAAGCCTCTCATACCTGGTTGATGATGTTCATTTCGACTGGTGGGACTCCACCAACCCCACCCCAAAGTAAGGAGGACTAGAGTGCAGTGTGACCTGTGGACATGTTTGGTTTGGGAGGGGTATAGTCCACTTATTTCAGCTGCGTACCTCTGACAGACCAAATTCAATTTCAGGAAAAAGCAGAGAAAAGCTGAAAGCGATTATCAGTGCTTTGCCATGAAGATGCCTCTTCATGAATGCACTGAGACCACCATGAGGTCTTGCTCTTGGAGAGGGTGCAGATGACTTCCTGCCCATATATTTCTACCATCAGCTTGCCTTCCACCACCTGCTCAGCAATAATCCTTTTTAAGAGTTAAAATGTAGTGATAATATAAAAATAAGAATTTATTTTGAACGGTAATACCCACTTGTAAACAACCACAGCAATAATCTCTTAAAGTGAAAACCTATGCAAGTTTAGATGGGGGGTGTGAGGTGGGATCCTACAACTCCCAACTACGGCTGTGCACAGCCCCCTTGATTCACCTTGGAACCGCCCCAGACACTTTGGATTTGGTTCTGAATCCAATGCAGGTCAGCTGTTGCAGTTTCCTGGGGGCCCATGGATGCTCAGGAAAGCTGGGCACCAGGCCAACCCGGAGTCCATATGACTCTCCTCCCCTCCTGCTCACCCCCTCCCTACCGCCCGCCCTCTCCTGGCTGTGGGACTTACCTGAGATTTAAAGGCAAAGAATTACACCACTGCAGATGTTTCACTCTGATGATGATGACAATGATGATTGCTACATTATAATAGCCCATGTGTCTTACTGTTTTTCAGTGAGGATTATAAGATTTGAATTCAAGTTTAAAAAGTAATGGTGGAAAATGTCATTAGAACTGCCAAGAACTACCATTGTAATAACTGGGAACAGACTACAGGCAAAATGTCTGGCTAGATTCAGGAGGTGAGCTAATAGAAAATGTCAGAGTTTTTGTTTGTGAGCTTTGTTTCATTAAAGCCATCCCCAGATCCAAGAAGAATACTGATGCCTCTGGGGTGTGTTGTATTCCATCAGAGTGTTGGGTTTTCTAAGCAAAAAATTAAAACACCATGCCAGGGCAAATTTCTTATTACGACCCTCATTCCAGATCCACCGGAACTAATTAAGATCTTTCATCACATATTGGTTGACTTTGGGCCAAGCCCTAAAAGTTAATTTTAACTTGAAATTGCTTCGGTTTCCTATTGCTTTGAACATATCACTGTCTGAGACAAATCTTATAGCGGCACTTGTGATTTTCATTCTTTTCTATGTCCCCATGTATATGATACATACTTTCAAGGAAGTAAAAAATGACAAATTATAACTCTGCGTGTCACATGGTAATAAGTTTATCACCGGTGAAATGGAGGCACACGATGGGCATGTTCCATTGCAAGAGCAAGTACACCAGAATTGCTAAAACATTTGTGGGGGTTGTTTGCTTTTGCTTTTATCCTCTTTGAACACCTTTAGCCATAGCAGTGATCTCCCATGTGTCATAATCATGATGGCTAGTGTGGCACCAACTACTGTGTCTGTGAGCTCCATCATACCAGCGATTTAGTGCACTCTTGCCATGCCTGGTGTGCGGATTTGCACCACGGTTCTTACATGATGCTGTGCCTGTCCTGCTGAAACCCCGGCTCTTCCCCAGCCTTTCCTAGAATGCTAAAAGTCTGGATTATTTTCCCTAAGTGCATTTAATGCACCGTAAGCCTCCGTGTAGTTTTAAAGGAACTGGGGGCTTGAATGGATTGCATCAGGTCCTAGCAGGAAAAAGTGATCTCTCATGGCAGCCGGCTCCAAGGCTCAATATAAAACCCAAACCTTGCATCCCAGGCTCAAAAGCATTTTTTTAAAATCGTACAATGCTTTAATCTCTGCAGAGATAGGATTGTACTCCCTCGATGCCCTCAAAGAGCCGGACTAAAGGGTCGTTCCATTTTTGCCTGGCAGAAAGTCAGTCTGGTTGAAGTACTCATCTGCCAGGACCTGACTGGAAGGAGAAAGAGAAGAGGAGAGGTGGAGTGGAGTGGAGTGGAGTGAAAGAGCAAAGGAGCAAAGGAGCGAAGGAGCGAAAGAGCGAAAGAGAAGCTCTTCAGGTGAAAGGGATCATAAGCTTGACGCACTTCTGCCTCAGAGTTAAAAAAACACACAGAGACAAACCAGGAGGGGGATTAGGTGTGATGGTGGTTTTTTACTCTTTGGGATGTAATCTTTACTCTCCTCCTGTGTTTTCGTTACATGCACTCATTACATTTATACCCCACCCTTCCTCCAGGGAGCTCAGGGCAACATAGGTAGTTCTTCCTCTCTGTTCTTGCCTCACAATGACCCTGTGAGGTAGAGTAGTATAAAATAGCTTTCCCCTGTGGAGCAGAGTAGGTTAAAATTAGGGATGTGCAGGGACCCCCCGGATCAGATCGGGACCCGGATCGGGACCTCCAATTTTGTCCCGGATCAGATCGGGCAAAATTGGAGGGCCCCCGGACCGGATCGGGCCCAATCCCGATCCAAAAATCAGACATCCGGTTTTTGGATCAGCCATCATTTTTGTTTTCCCCATAGACTTGCACTGGGGGAAAAAAAGCTTTTCCCCAATGCAAGTCTATGGGGACAAAATGGCGGCGGGTGGGTGAGTGGGGGCCTAACTCCCTCCTCCCTGTCCCTCCCCCCTTGGTTACCTCCTGGGGCCGTCCGCGGGCTCTTGCGGATGGCCCCAGCAGGTAAGCCTCCCCCTCACGCTTCTCCTTACCTGCCGGGGCTCTCCTCTGCCATCCACTGCCTCCCGGGCGGCAGCGGATGGCAGCGGATGACCCCGGCAGGTAAGCCCCCCTTCACGCTTCTCCTTACCTGCCAGGGTGTCCTCTTCCTTCACCTGCTGGAGATCTACTGAGAACTAAGCTTCGCGGCCTTGTCCTCAGTACTGAGGACTAGGCCGCGAAGCCTAGTTCTCAGTAGATCTCCGGCAGGTGAAGGAAGAAGATGCCCCAGCAGGTAAGTGGGCCTCCCTCTCCCCTCCCCCCTCCTCTCCTCCCTCCTCCTCCCCGTGATCTTCACCTGGCCGCGCTGTCCGCTTCCATCGGCGGGCGCCCGCTGGCGCCCGCCAATGGAAGCGGACAGCCCTCCCAAGTAACCCCCCCCTGCTGTCCGCTTCTATCGGCGGGCACCCGTTGGCACCTGCTGATGGAAGTGGACAGCCCCCCCAGGTAAGCCACCACCCCCGTTGGCGGGTGCCTGCTGGCGCCCGCCGATGGAAGCGGACAGCCCTCCCAGGTAAGCCCCACCCCCACTGTCTGCTTCCATTGGTAGGTGCCTGCTGGTACCCACCAAAGGAAGTGGACAGCCCCCCCAGGTAAGCCACCCCCCGCTCCTTACCTGGCGAGTCGTCCTCCGTCCGTTGCCAGTAAACTACTGTGAACTAGGCCTCGAGGCCTAGTTCACCTGGCGCTCTCCTGTAAACTAGGCCGCGAGGCCTAGGTCACAGTAGTTTACAGCCCGCAACAGAAGGAGGAGGACGCACCCCGAGGTAAGCCCCCCCCCCACGCTTCTCACCTGGCCGGGCTGTCCGCTTCCATCGGCGGGTGCCCACTGGCGCCCACCGATGGAAACAGACAGCCCTCCCAGGTAAGCCCCCCTGCTGTCCACTTCCATCGGCAGGCGCCCGGTGGCACCCGCCAATGGAAGCAGCAGCGGGTGCCAGTGAGCGCCTGCCTATCCTCCGATTTTTTCCTAACTGGATTGGGTCCTTCCGGACTGGTTCGGGAAAGATCGGACGATCCAGAGGGGTGTTCGGAAATTGGATAATTGCATCCGATTTCCCCTGGATCGGCTCCGGATCGCGGATCGGACTCGATTCAGTGCACACCCCTAGTTAAAATAGCCTGCCCTCTGGAGATTGGATCTAGATTTAAGCTAGGTTGATTGCATTGGCAGAAGTGGACTTTCCTGCCCCCACCTTCCCACGGCAGCCCTTCCAGGTCCCTGAAAATGCTACACAGAGGGCTTTTCTACATGAGGCACTTATCATGCACTTGTCATTGCATATTCACAGTTGTTTTTCAGGTACTTTAGATGACACCATGACCATCCAGTTTCACATCTGTGTTCAGTTATTTTTTAGAACAAAGAAAATGTGCCATTTCCACATGTGTATTTGTGCTATTCCAGTGTACCACAATGCCACCTAGAGGTTATATAGTGGAAAAGCAGGAAAGGAAATGCTCCTCACATAGCTCTCTGATCTCAGTTCTGCAATGAAACTGAAAGTAGATACAAAATAGCTGATTAACAGCCTCACATGTAGAAAAGTTAAGAGAATCAGGAGATCCCGCTGAATGGGATGAGCTATATTGTGGGGAGAAAGGGGGATCCCCAAAAGCAGGCAGAGGGACCTTCCACATCTATACGACGTCACTTTGGAGCCTGATTCTCCAAATATGCACATTTTCCTTTATTCGAATCTGCGTCTTTAGCGACAGATGACACTCATGAAGTCAATATACTGGCTTTATATACTGTGCTTTACAATTGTTTATATGCAGAGTTTCGCAGTAGAGTCAGATAAGGGGTGTAGGTTTGATGGAGGAAAAGTTCTTGAAAGGACCGCCCTAGTGGCTGTTGGCACCTCCCACCTGAATTTCCCACCCTTGGTTACCCCTGCCCACCAGAATTTCCCGCTGTTGGTTTGGATTGCTTTTCAAACTATTATTTAGTAATAAAGACACATTCCGTTAGCTCCACCTCCAATCACCCGCAATCACTCCCTATCCTCGATGTCCCTGCCTATTCACAGATTGGCCACCTACATGCCATGCTGACACCATGACCACCCGATCCATCCCCCACAGCCCTCCCCATTACCATCCGCTGCTGAGGAAGACAGCGCTTGCCCAACATTCATGCAAGTACCAGCCAAATTGCGCACACGGGCGACAGAGCCCCACGCACGGCCGCCCCACCCCCAATCGCTCCCTATCCCTCTCCATATGGGCTGCGCACCATCAGTGAGCCCTCTCCACATCCCAGAAGCTTCCCACCCCACCCCAAGTGGCCCATCCTGGACACATAGGAATGATGGCAAGCGAGGGGGCAATGGCAATTATCTTTATTCTGGAAGTATCATAGATATGGCACTTCAAAGCAGCAAGCATCACAAAAGGAGGGTTGGAAGGAGGGGTGTTCCTCTCTGTCAGGATGCTCATCATCTCCATCTGTGACCACGTCGTCCGAACACACAATCAGCAGGCATGGCATTCCAGAGCACAGTGAAGGCAGAATGAGAAAGCACTACTGAGGTGGGGAGGGGCGCTGCTCGGTCACTCCGATGGCATGCCCTGTGGACGCATGGGGACTGCAAGGAGGCAACGGCAGACGGTATGCTTCAGGCATGAAATGCGATGCAGAGCCTCACGCATGTTTTGTTTCATAGCGCTGAGGTGCCGCACCAACTTTCCCTGCTGCCTGCTGAGAATAGCTGCACAGAGGAACAGCAGTTTCACTGGGGTGGGGAAGAGAAGGAGGTGGGGGAGAGGAGAAAAAGCAGCTATCAGTGTCAGGGACTTCTTAGGGGTAGTCCTAACCCCACTCCCACCTGGCCATTCACCCACCTATTCACTGCAGAGCCCTGTGGCGGTGCCATTGGGCGATCACCTCCCTGAGAAGTCTCCGCCGGCCACCAAAGTGCCCAGCATAACTGGAGGGTGGTGGCATCTCAGTGGGATGGAACTTGACTGAGGGGCACTTTTGCTGAAAATGGCACATCTCTGTGAAGAGCAACATTGTAACTGAAGGGCAACAGAACAACGTGGCCTTCAGCTGGCAGATGTGCTAAGGAGGCGGTTGCTACATCAACAAAAACAGATAATGGAGCCTTGAGAAAGCAGGGGGAGTGTACGGAGGAGGAAACGCAGCAGACAGGGCAGGGGGAATAGATCCAATCAGGAAAAAAAAACACCAGTTACTCCTGTGTAAATGGCAAGAACAAGTAAAAAAAAATCAAAAATCTTTGCAGAAGCTCAACACATGGATGGAGAAGTGGGAGGGGTGGCGAAGTACAGGAAGAGAAAGGGCAGTCATTCACTCATGACATCACCAGCCCTGCCCTCCAAGCTACACCCACTACATTAATCTGAATGGTCACTATATTGGTCACATTAAGGAACTGCGCTCTAACTGTGGAGAAAAATTTAAAATCATGGTAAATCGATACCTCGAGAATGCGCCTTATTGGAGACTTTAAATTGGCTGTACGTCTGATTTGCACCCTGCTCATCTGTCTGAAATGCCACCAGTGCGCATTCAATGAGGCGCAAATAAGCCATCTAGAAGCACCCATTGTTTCCAGCAATCAGCTGGCTCTCACTGCTGGCATTTATTCACAAAGGCTGCTGAGCCTCACCCGGGCTCAGGTGCTGTCTATCTGGCCAGGGCCCTACTCAGGAGGAGTTGCTTTCTCCCAAGGAGACCGTTTTTGCAAATGAGCACTCCTTCTAACAGGAGGCTTATCAGCTTGTCGCTTGAGGGGGTCAGGGGGTTGTTCCAGAGTCAGAGTCCCCTCCCCCTGTCAAGGAAGGACCTGGAGCCATCTCCCCTGAAGGCCCATGTTGCTCCTGGTCTGGTGCCTGTATGAGATGTGGTGTTTCCCTGGTTTCTGGGGGCTCTGCTTCCTCCTCTGAGGAGGATTCCTCTAGCAGGGGCATGACACCCTTCCTCCTACAGAAGGCAGATCCTGGATCCAACCTGAGATGTTTAGGTCACAAAACGTGTGCTTGGAAAAAGATATCTCTTTTAGAAGGGCCAGTATTCCAGAACAGTTACACCAAACTTGGTTACTGATTCCAGAGTTTGGGGGTGGGGTGCACCACCGAAAGTGACCATTCAGCAGTGGCCATTATCCTGATAGTGGTGGACTACCATTCTTGGGTTGGTTGCCAGGAAGTTTTTATATCTAGATGTCAAAGAGCAGGAAGGAACATAAAAAAGAAAGCATTCCCTCCAGTGCACAGAGTGAAAAGGCAGATGGCACTGCCTGGTTAACAGGACATTGCTTCCTGAATGCTACACCTGTCTTCCAGCTTAACCTTAGAAACATGATTGGAAACATTCCAGGGCTAGATTCAGGTATAGCTGGTCCCAAGCTGGCCCTAACAGCCACTAGCTTTCTTTCCCCCAATGCAAATCTATTGGGGGGGGAGGGGGAATGGTGGCCGATCCAAAAATTGGATGTCCGATTTTTGGATCGGAATCGGACCTGATCCGGTCCAGGGGCCTCTGATTTTGTCCGATCCAATCCGGGACAAAATTGGAGGTCCCGATCCAGGTCCCGATCCAATCCAGGGGGTCCATGCACACCCCTAATAGACAGCCCCCAAGAACTGTTGCTGAGCTCAGGAGATCTTTTGTTTTGCAGGCACTAAACATCTACTTCATTTTAAAATGCCATTTATCTTCCCATGGCACAATGTGCAGCCAAATCAATCTTATTAGAAAAGACCATTTTAAATGTGTATAATGAGTTTACGGAGTGGTAATGGGCTACTATGGAACAAGACGATGAATCTGTTGCTTCACTTTACATCCTGTTTGAGACGGATTAGGTTCCCCCACAAAGCAATCACACTCTGCAACAGAGAATAAGATCCAGCTCTCCATGTCTGGGCCTTAGATTGTTATGTCTTAAGTGATGGGGTTTGTTCAATGTAAGCAGCACTAGATTTGTCATGGCATTTCTTTATAAACTGCAGTGCAGTCAGGTCTCAAAATGACATTAAGCTGCTGGGAATTGCTGCAATTTAAGAAAATATTAAGTATTGAAAACCTAGCATTCTGAGTTCTGGTCCGTATTTGTCAGAAATGTAAATGGCAACTTCTTTTTAAATATGTAACTGTATATGTATATGTATATGTATGTTACATATGTTCAAATATCGCCAACCATTCAGAACTGCAAATGTAAACACTATTAAAACACAAATATCAGAAAGCAAACAGGAAGTCATTAAAAAAAAAGATAAGGAATATGTTTGAGAAAAGCTAAAGGGAAAAAATGACAATGTTCTCATAGCAAGAATATTTTACACTATTTGAGATATATATCCACACATACATACATACATGTAATTTTTTTAACTGGTGGTGCAGCATCATTACTTTCTGCAGATATATTCAAAGACAAACAAGGGTGAAATTCTAAAGGTCTGGAAACACAGGTAACCTCTGTACACCTTTTTTTCTACTTTCCTCTGCCAGGCATTCCTCCTGCCCGCCCGTCAATATACCTCCCTCAGTAATGGGACAATGAAATGACAAATCTAAGGGCACAGGCAGGCAGGTACAAAAAGACTTGTGCCCCAACCCAGGAACAAACAGATAACCAATGCAGTGTTTCAGGATTGGTGTTCTGTGGTCCCTGGCAGCTTCTTGGCAGTCATATTTCACACCATTTGTAATTCCCAGATCATCTTCAAGGGCAGCCGCAAGTAAAGCCCCTTACAATAATCCATATGAGAGGTTACAAGAGCATGAGCCTCAGAGGTTCAGCAATCTCTGTCCAGGAATGTTCATAGCTGGCACACCAGCTGAAGCCTGGCAAAGGCGCCACTCCATGACACTGAGGCTTCCTGGGCCTCCAGTGACAATGGATCAAGGCAAACTCCCAGACTACACGCCTGATTTTTCAGGGCGTGTACAACCCCATTCAGAACAGGTTCTCTTCCCAATTCCCAGACCTGAGAACTATCCACCCATAGGACCTCCTTCTAGCTGGGAATCATTCCAACCCATTGCTACCACCAGGCACAAATACAGCACCTGCATGTCTTCACCTGACTCAGATGACATGGACAAGTAGAGTTGTGTTTCATCAGCATACTGTTGACACCTCACCCCAAATCTCCTGAAGAGCTTTCCTGATGGCTTCATATAGATGTCAAAGAGCATGGGTGGACAGGAAAGAACCCTGCAGGATAGTGTAGTGCAACTGCCATGGGGTCAAGCAGAAGTCCCCCACTGTCACTTTCTGGAAAAGATCCTTACTGTATGAGTGGAACCGCCATTTCACCATGCTCCAGTGCCCAACTCATAGAGTTGGTCCAGAATGATACCATGGTTGATGGTATCAAAAGCTGCTGAGAGATCCAGAAGAACTGGCAGGGATGGACTCCCTTTGTCTCTCTTCTGGCAAAGGTAATCCATCAGGGCAACTAAGGCCATTTCAGTGGCAAATGCAGGCCTGGAGCCAGATTGAAATGAGTCAAGGTGGGGGAGGGGATCATGGGGGACAAGCACTTTGTCTCTAGAGACTGCATCCTCCCCTTGTGGCTTTTCAGCTGCTACATGGCACTTTGGATTCCTAGACTTGGGTCTGCTACCAAATGTCATCTGACCCCAAGAGACGAGGATATCATCAGAATGCTTTTTTCTGTAGGAGATTGATTTGATGTGGCATTTCCCCCCCCCCCAACATGAACAGGTCCTAGATTTATCAAGGCACATTTAGATGATAACCTTTCACTTCCCTGCTTAACTGAGCTGCCATAACAAGGAAAACAATTAGGCCTCTGCTCTTTTGTGGAAGTGTGTGTGTACCCCTTCCCGAAATTCCACCGCCTTCCATTTTTTTAGATCATTTTTTTTCACATCAGTAGGGTGACCATATTTTGGAAAACAAAAAAGAGCAAATCCCAACATGGCCTTGATCACATGTCTGATTCTACAGCTCACAATTAAGACAAACCTGTTCTACAATAATATGTTACTTCAAGGAGAGGTAAGCATGTCATTCCACCCCCTTTAAGGCCTCCAGAAAGTGCGTCATTCCTAGGCTGACCAGGTGGCTCGGGATTTCCCGGTCCTAACCGGGAATCCAGGGGCAAACTGGCCCAACCGGGGGGCGGGGGGGCAAACTGGGGTGGCGGGGGGTCATGCGGCGGTGGCAGCAAGCAAGGAGCGGCGGTAGACCCGGCGGCGGAGGAGCCTGGGAAGCGGCCGCCCCAGCAGGTAAGCACGAAGGGGGGCACTTACCTGCTGGGGCGGCTGCTTCCCGGGCTCCTCCGCTGCCTTTGCCACCGCTGCCGGGCTCGTAAGGCCAGAGGCCGCGCGGAAGAGGCAGGAGAGGGCCGGATCCGGAAGTGACGTAACCGGCCCTCTCCCGTCTCTTCCGCGCGGCCTCTGGCCTTTCTGGGGCTCGTCGCAATGGCGACGAGCCCCGAGGAGCCCGGACACCCGCGCGGAAGAGGCGGGCGCGGGAGTCCGGGCTCCTCAGGGCTCGTCGCCATTGCGACGAGCCCCAGAAAGGCCAGAGGCCGCGCGGAAGAGATGGGAGAGGGCCGGTTACGTCACTTCCGGATCCGGCCCTCTCCCGCCTCTTCCGCGCAGGCGGCGGAGGACCTGGCGTGGCCGCGCGGGCGGCGACGGAGGACCCCGTGCGGCCGCGCGGGCGGCGGAGGAACCCAGCGGTAGGTCCAGGCTGTTTTTTTGGGGGGGGCTTGGTGGGGGGGTTGTTTTGGGTGGGGGGGGTGGGGGGGACTGGGATTTTGATTTTTAAAATCTGGTCACCCTAGTCATTCCTCCACACCACACTAATGGTGGCCTTAAAGGCCCTGATTGGAGCGGAGGAGGGGAAAGCATATCATCCCCCCCATTCCTCCAATCGGGGCCTTTTCTATAATGTCCAGGAATGACACATTCTCTCCTTTAAGGCCCTGATTGGAGCAGAGGAGGAAAGTGTGTCATTCCTGGACATTATAGAAAATGATAGAAAATCACCCCTGGACACCCAGGATAGAGCAAAAACCTGGACAAATATGGGAAATCCACCCATATGGTCACTCTACACATCGGTCCAATCTTGGGCTCTGTGTGTGCATGCTTTCACCATTGTCATAGTGCTTGCCTTTTGAAGGGTTGCACTTTTTCTTTTTTTGCAGCTATCCACCTTGAACTTTGATGCCTTCCACATGAACAGAACCATGGGTGGAGCAGCCATCACAACTTGATTGCTTTAGTGAGAAACCAGCCAGGGCAATAAGCGAAGAATCAGGCTAACAATAAAACTGGAGGTCCCTTTCTGACTTCCCCTTTCATGTGTTGGTGAACTTGATTCTGCCTTGATGTGAACAGAGGAACTGTGCTATTTCAGGAATGTCAGCAATTTGGTCACAAAGCCACTTTGATCCTGCTCTGGTTTTCCTTAGCCAAAAATGTGGCGGTTAAGATAGGGCCCTGTCTTATCTAAAGGTGAGGTGGTGCTACTTAAACAAATTGCCAACTTTCTTCTTCCTTTTGCCCTTTGGATAATACAAGAAAGGGTACCAAAATATTTCACAGATCTTGTTAAGGACAGACAGGAGCCTGAGAAGAATGACCGCTTTGCGTTCTGAAATGGAGGGAGAGATTCTGTAATGTAAATACACCGTTACTAATTCCTGTGTCTCACAAGAGTCTCAGCCCACCCCTAGGCTGTCTGTATGCAAGGGTGGTCTTCCCTTGTCAGCTACCATTGACTCCCACAGCATGAAACTGGATGGTATTTCTTCAGACTTGAAATTTTATTCTTGAATTGCTTCTTCTGCATTTTGTGCCATTTAATTGTGGGTGGCCTCTTCCTTCTATCTGTGCACTCCCAGTGTATTAAGTTTGGGTTTCGTACAGTCCTTATACATCACTTCAGGAGAGTTGGCGTCACTGTCACTCAGCCTAACATGCCTTAGAATGTCACTGAGGCGCTACAGTGTTGTTCCGAGCTCTTGGGAGGAAGGTTGAGTCATAACAAATAAATATAAATACAGTAGCAGTGAGAGATACAGAATTATTTTCATTTGTTAATATAAACATTTGTTCACCAAATGCATTTGTTGCTGGAGGGCCACTTTGAAAAAGGAGTATGGGGAACCAGGGGAGCAAGGACCCAATCCCTCCTCCCAAAGGTCCCTCCCTCTACACACTTATTTCATCTCTGAGTTGGTGGGTGGATGGGAAAGGATTACCCTCTAAAACAGCAGCTCCTGACCCCATGTGTTAGACTCCAATTCCCATCATCCTTAGTCATTATGGATAATGGGAGTTGCAGTCCAACGGCATCTGGGGACTGCAGGTTGGGAATCATTGCATTGAGACCTCTCTCTCCTTAGGTTTGACCCAGTCCCTGGGGTACTTCCTGCTCCCCTCTATCTAGCTATGTCCCTTACCCCACTTCACACAGCCCAGTTCCGACAACAGGACTTATCTTCCATGCATCATAGATACTGAGAGTTCAGAATATAAGAGGACTCATGCTGGATCAGACCAAGGGTCCATCTACTCCAGCATTTGTCCACACAGTGGCCAGCAAACTGCCTATGGGAAACCCACAAGCAGGACCCATGTGCAACGGCACCCTCCTGCTCATATTCCCCAGCAACTGGTGTACAAAGCCATACTGCCTCTGACACTGAATGCAGAACATAGCCATCGGGACTAGTAGCCATTGATAGCCTTCTCCTCCAGGAATTTGTCTAACCCCTTTTTAAAGCCATCCAACTTGGTGGCCATCACTATGTCTTGTGGTAGAAAACTCCCCAGTTAACTATGCGCTCTGTGAGTTGGCAGGCTCCACCAACCCAACCCTGTGTGCTCAACACATCTGCAACATGCCTCATGCGTACAAGTGTATGCAGCATTCCATGCAATTAGAAACCTAAAAGTGCAGAGTTCCTGATTGTGTGGGGTGCTGCTTAAGAGATCATACATGTACGCATGTTGCGTAGGCACACTGCAGATGTGCAGTTATTTATTATTATTATTATTATTATTATTATTATTATTATTATTTTTATTTATATCCCGCCTTTTGCCCAATGCTGGGCCTCAAGCAGCATTACAAAATTAAAACATATACAGTTAAAAGCTATAAATAAGAGATATACAAAAGTTAAAAAAATAAATAGGTTTCAATATTAAAACTAGGGGTGTGCACGGACCCCCCGGATCGGATCGGGACCCGGATCGGGACCTCCAATTTTGTCACGGATCGGTTTGGACAAAATCGGAGGCCCCCCGGACCGGATCGAGTACGATCCCGATCCAAAAATCGGAAATTTTTGGATCGGCCGCCATTTTTTTCCCCATAGACTTGCATTGCAATGCAAGTCTATGAGGAAAAAATGGCGGCGGGTGGGTGAGGGGGGGCCTAACTCCCTCCCCCCCGGGGCCGTCCGCTGTGGACGGTCCCGGCAGGTAAGCCCCCTCCCCCGCGCTCCCTACCCCCCCTGGGGCCGTCCGCTTCCATCCGCTGGCGCCCGCGGGCGCCAGTGGATAGAAGCGGACGGCTCCGGGGGGGGTAAGCCCCCTTCCCCGCCACTGCTTACCTTTTAGGGCTGTTTGCTCCCGTCCGGCGCCAGCAGCTACCGCCAGCCGGCTTTGCGGCTTGCTCTCGAGTAGCACGCTGGGTGATCACCCGGCGCGCCACCCTGGAGCAGGCCGCGGAGCCCGCTGGTAGTAGCCGCCAGCGCCGGACGGGAGCGGACGGGCCGGGAAGGTAAGGGCCCCCTCCTCCCCCCCCCGCTGTCCACTTTCATCGGCGGGCACCCGCTGGCGCCCGCCAATGGAAGCGGCGGTGGGCGCCAGTGGGCACCCGCCGATCCGCCGATCCGCCGAACCGGTTCGGTCCCTTTTCGGATCGGTTCGGACTGGATCGGCGGATCCAGCTGTTGGATCGGAAATCGGATAATTTATCCGATTTCCCACTGGACCGGACTCGGATCGTGGATCGGGTCCGATCCAGTGCACATCCCTAATTAAAACATTTCAACATTTAAAATCCATATTAAAATTAAAAATGAAGAATCCTAAACCATAGATGGGGTCCACGTTATTCTCCAAAGGCTTACTGGAATAGCAAAGTTTTTGTGTGTCTCCGGAAACACATCAAGGAGGGAGCCAGTCTAGCTTCCCTGGGAAGGGAATTCCAGAGCACTGGAGCAGCCACCGAGAAGTGCATATCAGAGCCTCTGCCTACTACCATATGCACACTGATTGTAAATGTGGGAGATAGCTGCTATCTGAACAGGGTTATACTTTGCTATTCACTTAGAGTAGCTCTTCCTCACCCCGAGCTGTTGCTACATTCACTGACTCATACAGCACCGCAGGCTGCTTAGTCCAGCTCTCTGCCCTAAGGCATGATCGCCCGCCCTCCATGTACCCACATCGCACATTCATTTCCTTTCAAATTAATGCTCATCACTCAGATTTTATGTGTCTGAAGCAGAAAGCAATAGAGAAACATATGCTCATCCAAACTTAGACTTGAAAACAATGGATGGTTGAGGAAAAATTGGAAGGGATTACTTAGCACCATGATCCAAATAGCTTGAATAAGTGAAGCAAGACACATCTACAGCAGGAAGGGGCGGGGGACTAAGCAAGGTTGTAAGGGGGGGTTGAGTGGGGGGGAGTCCAAATGGCTGGGGAATAAAGGGATCGTTTTCCTTTTAATTCTGCTATTTAATTTCCATCTTACTGATGATTTTGGGGCTCTGCAAGTAATTATTGGCATTTTCAATGGAGAAACAATGGTTAAAACTCTTAATCATGCATACAACTTTACCTTGGAGGTGGGGCGGGGGGAACCCAGATGTCACAAAAAACCTTTTGGAAGGTTTTATTCATTTCTTAATCTTGTAAAAATATTTCCATTACAACAAAGGCTCCAAAAGGTATGTTTAGAAACATTTTTCAAAATATTGTTTAAAGATTAGTGGTTAAAAGCTTTTCAGGTGCAAAGTGATAAGCTCTTAAGTAAGAAGAAGAAAGAACTATTATCCTCTTTTTCTTTGCCTTTTCTCTTGGCAGAAGGACTCCAGAATTCTGCACTCTTGGCTTTTCTCACTGATTACGCCATGCCGGCTTACCCACCTGGAATAGAATGTTTCATTGGAATACGTGTATTTTTGACAGGGTTGCATCGTTTCTTTTGATTGTGTGTGGGGGGTGGGGGGGGTGGGAACTAGACCATGTTCTAACATATTTTGGGTTGGTTTCCTTAGAAGGTAGATTCATACCTGTGTTTCCTTTCATTTAATAGATTACCAACAATCGTGGAAGTGGGGTGCAGTCAGCATCAACTCCCCCAGAGTACCTGTACTTCCCAGGGGAGGCTGGTGGCTCCTATTTCAGTGGGGCAGTGAATCTGCTCTGGGTTTCAGTCAGAACTCTAAAGGAGCTGTTCAAGGTGCTCCTCATTGAACTCCAAGGAACTTAGTTCCCAGTAGACATTCTTATGGTTACACTGCAAGTCAAGCCGCAATAGAATCAAACTCTTATTTTAATGGGAACGTTTCAATTGCTGGCAGAAGGCAGATAGAGAAGAATATTTTAAAACAAAACAAAACAGGCATTTCAAAGGATCAAAATACAGAAGAGTTTTCGGCTGATTTTATAAGGTTGAATTCATAAGTCAGTTGCCGGGTTCCCAAATGGAACAGGGACAATTCCAACCCCATGACCGAATGCCAGATTATCCAGCTATCAGCACTCCCATCCTTTCCGGACCAAGCCACAGTGTGACATAACAACAGCTGTGAATAAAAAGCAAAAACTCCCATAATTATTCATAGAAATGTGGAATCTACTTGCAAGAGGACTTATTGGGTGTACAACCTCCTTCAGCCTGAAGACCAAATTCCAGTCCAAAGATGCTTTGGGGGGATGCATCCAATGGTGGGTGATGTGTTGTTTATTTGATAAAATGCACGATTCAAGGTGACATTAAAAAACAATAAGTAAGTACATATAGCTTTAAAAGGTCTAACTCCCAGCTGTCCAGTAACTGACCATCTGCCTTTCTTCCTAAGACTAGTCTAAAAGCCCATGTTGTCATGGGCACTAATAGTCCTGTTCCTTTCCTGCTTTTTTGCCCCGCAGTCCCTTCAACTCATGAACAGTGCAAATGTGGCTCATGCATAGTGAATCCCCTCTCCAAAATTTGCATACTGTGTGGCCTTGCCCCCTCCCTTGGGCGCCCTGATTGCCCATCTCCATTCCTTTCTCCCTCACCATTCGTGACGACTGTCTAACTGCATGGCTGTGCCTAGGGCCCAACTTTGGGACACACTGATTGGCTGAGCAGGGCTGTCCGTCATCCCACTGGCAAAGGGGCTGCCCTGCCTATTTGGCGCAGATGAAATGAATTGCTATTAAAGCTCAAGCTTTGAACATTTTCAAACTTTCAAAACCTTCTGCATGTGTATATTGTTCAAGCGTCAGTTTAAAACAAAAATGAGCAAAATCGGTCTGGTAGACCTCAAGTAATAAGCCTTACACTACTGTATTCTATATAAGAAGATTCTATCCTATTCTATTCCTCTTAAAAATACAGTAACACTTATCATCACAGACAGGGCAAAAGGCAAAAGGGGCTGAACCAAAATACCCCAAATACCCAAAACATTTTAGCTTAAAGCTTTTTGCTACCAGGAACTAAGCCTTAGGAGAAGCCTAAGAATTGAATACAGAACATTTTGGAATGATGGACAACTACACAAAAGCCAGGAAACCATCAAACTATTGTTGTTTGGGGGAAGGGGATGGGGTCAAGGGAAGGCGGCCAAATTGGGACCCAGGAGGGCTGGGTTTTCACCCCAGGCCTGAGGTTCTGCACTCCTATAATATGGGGTGGATACAAATTGATGAATAGAACATAAGAAGAGCCCTGCTGGATCAGACCAAGGGTCCATCTAGTCCAGCCTTCTGTTCACACGGTGGCCAACCAGTTACCTGTGGGAAACCCACAAATAGGGCATGAACAACAGGGCTGGTGCAAGCTGTCTTGCTGCCTGAAGCAAGGAACAACTGGTGCCACCACCATCTCACCTCATCTCACGGCCACGCATCCCCATCCCCCGCCCCCTTTGCTTTGTTGCCACACGGTATAGCTAGAGGGAGTGGACTCCTAGGTCTCGCGAGAACTGGCCAAGCTCTCACAAGAACTGGCCAAGCTCTTACAAGACCCAGCTGAGCTTCCGCAGGATCTTGAGATGTCCGGCCAGGTTCCTGCAGGACAGTGTGCGAACCGGTTAGGCTCTTGTGGGATCTTGTGAGGAGCCACACAGCTGCTGCTTCCAATTCCTCTGCACATTCATGCAGGTTACTTTCTTGCTGTGACAAATGCCACACTCAGAGAATGACTGCTGAAGCTCTCTGGGGTACCCACTGGAGCTGGAGGTGGCTGGCCGTCTTGGCTGGGCAAGGGGGGACAGTACAATTTGCTGCTCCTCTGGCTCAGCCATCTCATGTGGGTGCATGAGCCTGAGTAATGGTTGGGCCAGCCTGATGAGCACAAAAGCACATGAGCCCTTTTCGCACATTATTCATGTATACCCTGAACATATACGGAGGGGAGTGGGATTATGACAGCAAACTCCACCTCTAATCTACATGCATCCACTTTTATGTCTACAGTTAAACATCTACAGGGCACTTACACACTTACAACACTATGTGTTACCTATTGTGCTCTCTCTGCTCAATCCAGAGCTCTGGAAAAGAAGCTGTCCATGCATAAGCTCCCTCCAGACAGGTTATTTACTTATTTATTTGTTACATTTTTAACCAATGTTCTTTTGACTGAACACATATAAGCTTGATTGTCTACAACAGCCTTCCCCAGCCTGGGTTACACTACACCTTTCATCTTTTCAAGTTAGCATGGCTGTTGGAAGGCACCAGGTTGGGAAAGGCTGGGCTACAAAGTTAAGTTTACATGGCACTCAAGGGACAGCTATAAGGAAGAGCAAAAGTTCTTGGGTTCCTACTTTGCTGGCCAGGCCTTCCTTATCCAGAAATATGTATTGTGGGGAGTGAGATTATTGGATGGTCAGTCTCCAAATTTCATCTGGAATACTGACCTCATGAAATGGCCCTACACATGCTGGATTTTATGTGCATAGGACATATTTGAATGTCATTCCCCATAAGGATGTCCAGTGACATCATAAGTAGGGCCAATGTGGCAGATGCGCAGCAACCAAGGGTGTATTCTTTTCCTGTCTAGCTCATTTCATGGTTCCCAGGGAAGCTATTCTGAAGCCATTGCACTAACTAGCAAGGCAAAGTCAAATCCAATGAAGCAGTCATGTCTGGGCATGCAAGATCACAACGCAAGGTGAGATCAAGACAGAATCTACACTACTGCTTTGTAATGGTATTGAAGAGCACTGACAACTGTTGGGGCCCATAACACATTCCATATGCCATTTTCAAACTGCTTCCATAATGTTAATATCCTGCTTGGTGCAGATCTGACCTAAGCAGGATCTGTCAGGACCCTGGACAAATTTCTACTGTCTGTAACTTACTAAGGAAGAGATTGTGTGCCTATCTACATTGCCCTTAAAATGACTTATATTCTGTTTAAAAACATGGTTTTAAGTCATTTCATTACGTGGTAGGACACACTGAGCAGTACTTACGTTTCATAGTGACTGCTTCCTCCGTGTTCACTGGTGTATTACAGGGTTAATTCCTTGACTCTTCATGTTTAGTTTCTGTTTGCAGGCTGCTTGAGAAGTGGGCGGGTCAAGCAGCCTGCAAAACAGAAACTAAAGAGGAACAGACAAAGAATTAACCATGTGTCACACCACTGAACGCTTTCAGGACGGAGGAAGCAGTCACTATGAAACATAAGTACTGCTCAGTGTATCCTACCACATAATGAAACAACTTCAAAAACCACATTTTTAAACAGAATATAAGTAGTTTTAAGGGCAATGTGGATAGGCTTAAAGTCTCAGCAACATGCAGAAGCCTTCTAAGGCCAGGTCTCAGCAGTGGCCAGGAGTGCATTTGCACAGTTAAAGCTTGTGTGCTAGTGGCGCCCGTTCCTTGAGATGTCGGACCTGGCCACGGTGACACATCCCTTAGTTACATCCCGTTTGGATTACTGTAGTGTGCTCTACATGGGGCTGCCTTTGAAAAGTGCAGAAACTTCAGCTGGTTCAAAGAGCTGCAGCCAGATTGTTGACTGGGGCTGGCTACAGGGAACATACAACTCCCCTGTTAAAACAGCTCCACTGGCTTCCAGTCTGTTTCTGGGCACAATTCAAAGTGCTGGTTATGACCTACAAAGCCCTATACGGCTCGGGTCCAGGATATCTTGAAGACCGTATTCTCCCTTAAGAGTCTGCCCGCCCCCTAAGGTCTTCAGGGGAGGCCCTTCTATCTGTCCCACCACCATCAAAGGCACGCCTGGTGAGAACGAGGGAGAAGGCCTTCTCAGTGGCTGCCTGGGGCTCTGGAACTCCCTTCCCAGGGAAGCTAGACTGGCTCCCTCCTTGGTGTGCTTTCAGAGGCAGGCTAAAACTTTTCTGTTTCAGCAGGCCTTTGGGGAGTAGTTCAGACCTTTGTGGATGTACTGCTTATAGTTTGGATTTTTTAATTGTGTGTATTTAAAATGTTTTTAAAAGTTTTACATATTTTAAAATTGTATTATGTTTAATTATATTTTCAATTTTTGTATATCGCTATTTGTTTTAACTATGCATGTTTTAATTTGTAAGCCACCTTGAGTCCCATTATTGGGAAAAAAGGGATGATATAAATAAATATAATGATAATAATAATAATAATAATAGGGTGAAGGCTGGCTGATCTGGGCCTACTATTAACTCCACCCCTCTCTGAGGAGTTGTCTGTCTCTTAAAGAGCCATTGCTTGATTTTGCAGCCACTGGTTCTTCCATTATGGTGGTCATAAGAACTGCATCAGGAGGAGGTGGGTATATAAGAGACTGGAAGTTCCCAGGAAAAGTGACAATGGGTTACTGAGCGAAGCCTCCTCCACTTTTGAGTTTTCCTCTGAGCAAGAGAGGGGAACAAGGTCAGAGAAGATGACAGCTGTTGCTCCCTAACTTGGGATGGATTAGGACCAGGAATCTTTCGATCTAGCCCTCTGTCAAACACAACACTAGGCTTATTTATATATTGATCTGGCTTCTGTAGTCCCTAGCATGGGGGTTACCTCATGTAGTAAGCTTTGTATGAATCTCTATTTCTGTGGTTAAGGCCAATCATAATCACACCAGATGATATCTTCAATATCAGGGAATTTCCTAGGTGTGGTTTTTAATCCTAATCAAGGAGCAAAGCTAAACAAAATGCCTATGACATGGGATGGAACAACGTATTATTTGGTTCTCTCTGCCTTTCTGTTTTGCTGTGTTAAAGTGGAGTAAATAGCTCTCAGGTTTTGAGATACATAGTTGTGGTCATATTTTTAGGGAAAAAAGCAAAGGAACAGGGGGAAGAAAACAGCAAGAGGTAATATAATGAAGAAAATGGGTTTCTTTCTTTTTAGTTTTTAATACTACTAAGCATCCAGTTTTTTTCTTTTTTGTCAGGCAGACTAAGTCTTACTCTGCTGCATAATAAATCAAATGGCTTGAACATGCTGTAATAAAAATATTTGCTTTGAAGTATAACCTGAAATGTCTTCTCATAATAATAATAGTGCCTTGCCCATTTTTTGAAAATAAAAATTTGGTGTGTGGTTCTGTTTTCTCTGTCCAGTTGTTTTTGTAACATGTGTGGCTGTCTGAATATTAGATTTTGGATTCCAGATGTTCTGGCAAGAGAAAGGAATAAATGTGCATATACATCCCAGGGGAATCTTATGCCACCCAAGTTGTTGTTATGTCAGTGGGCTAGTTTAAAGTCTAGGCAGCCAGAACCTCCTTCTTCTTCATGTTGCTGCAAGCCCTCTAAGGCTGCAACCCTACACCCACTTACCTGAGAGTCAGTTCCATTAAACTCAATAGGACATAGTTCTGTGAAGACATGTGTAGGTTATACTGTAAGCCATCAATACCCAATGACAGAGATTCATCCATGAAACCATTATTAGAAAAGATACTTTATGAAGGTTAGATAGCTGGAGGTACAAAAAGGGGGGGACATTCACAAGTAAACCCGTGTGCTTTTGATAAATAAAAAGTTGTTTTAGGCTGCAATCCTGTACCCACGTACGTGGAAGTAAGCCCCATTGAACTCAATGGGACTTGCTTCTGAGCAGATATGTATCGGATTGCACTGTTCATTAAATAATGAGCTCAGATTCTGTTGTGGTGAATAATATAACCTGCTAAAAATAATAGTATGAACAAATGTATTAAACATTATCACAGTCTGGTAGCTTTAGCAGCATATATGAGGTGTTTTTTTAAGTATATTTATTTATGTATTACATTTGTATACCGCCCCATAGCCAAAGCTCTCTGGGTGGGTCACATCAGATTAAAACAATATACAAAAATCAAAACAGCAAAAACATACAATATACACACACATTTAAAAACACTATAAGAACTGTAAAAAGCTATAAGCCTAAAACAAAACTAAAACAAAACAAACCCAGGCTCATCAGATATTGCTAAATGCCTGAAAGAAGAGGAAAGTCTTGACCTGGCGCCGAAAAGATAACAATGTTAGCGCCAGGTGGGCCTCATCGGGGAGATCATTCCACAATTGGGGGGCTACCACAGAGAAGGCCCTCTCCCTTGCTGCCAACCTCCGAGCTTCCCTCAGAGTAGGCACTCGGAGGAGGACCTTAGATGTTGATCGTAGTGTACGGGTAGGTTCGTGTCAGGAGAAGTGTTTATTCAGAAAAGTATATGTTGCCTTGTCATTCAGAAGCATTATCTAGTCATTTTTGATGGACTTCTGTTACAGTTGGAATAATTTGTTGTGTCTTCCGTATTCAACACCTTCAACTAGATTAACATTCTAGTTTAGAATATTATTTTATGTTTCCAGTATTTTCATATGTGCCTGCGTTTATGCTCTCTTTTCCTAAATAAATCTAAATGTTTAAATTATTTTCATCTTTGCTCTAGGTAATTCAGATAGCCTGGCATCCATGAAAGTTGAACCGCTGCGACTTACCTTAAATTTCATCCTTCTCCCTGAGAGCTGAGACATGATTTAAATTACCACAAGGGCTCTCTGTTTTTAATATATCCATGGCCACAAACTACAATGGCTGTAAAGGGACATTCCACCATGCAACAGTGAGGCCTTGCTGGCGCTTCTACATGGGAGGACCCTTACATAGATAACATATGATGCAGACCTTTATTACTTCTAACTAAAACCTGGAGTGAATTCACTGCCCCGCTGATATCGGACCCACCAGCATTCACTAGTTTTAATATCTGATTCAAGAAGATACCTTGGATCCTCTTATTTTAAAATTGAGAGATCTCATTCTGACTTCCTGTATCTGTTTAATGTCCTCCTTACTCACTACTTGTTATGTGGCTCAACCTCTTTAAGATATGTGTCCTCTGATGCAGAATCACTTTGGGTTTGGGGGAAGGATGACCCGTGACTCAGCCCTCCATGGGCTGTATGACATCAGGTGGGCATGGCTCTGCCCCCAGGTGTCAGTGGCATGGACACACCTGACATCACTTGTTCCATGACTACAACGCTGGGTAGATCCTCCACCTGGTGCTCCAGCTGAAGAACATAAGTCACTGTTGGCTAGATTAGGCACAATTCTCAAGCCCTATTCTCAAGTTACTTGCATTTAGGGCAATCCTGAGAAAAACAGAGGACAGGGGTCCCAATCATGAGGCCTACCTAGATGTGAACAGCTGCTCATGCATAGGCTTTCCTCTTCAGATGTCCATACCTAATGTGCTGATGTCAAAGGTAGGGCTAGTTAGCACACAGATCATCAGTGCAGGACCAGTGGTGCAGCCACCCTCCTTCTCCAACTCGTGATTGCCCTACAGGTGAAAAACTTATGAAAAGGGTTTCAGTCACATACACAACTACCATAAGATGGCATTGACGTCCAATCATGTGACTGTGATAGACAGGCACTTACTTCACTTTGCAATGGCTTTTAGCCTATCCTGTATGTTGAGTGGCATTAAAGGCCAGCCCTTTCTGGGAGCTGTTTTTGGAGCTCTTCAGCACTTGCTGCCAACAGTGGAGCTCATCGCTGGACCAGTGTTTCTCATGGCAGCCCACACTGAGAGAAGTTGGGAGAGGAGTTGTGGCTCAGTGGTAGAACACTTGATTTGCATGCAGATGGTCCCAGGTTCAATCCCTGGCATCTCCAGCTAGGGCAGGAAAAATTCCTGTCTGAAACCCTGGAGAGCCATTGCTGCCAGTCAATGCTGGAAATACTGGGTTAGATGGACCAATGGCCTGACTCAGCATATGGTAGCTTTCTATGTTCTTGTGTCTTTCTATGTTCCTGTTACTTAGACCTAGGTTTTTAGGGGTTTTGCACAGGTTGTGTAGTTTGATTCCTACTGTGGACAGTTTCCAGCAATGCTGCTGTAAATAAGCCAGTGAGCACTGGGACACTTTAGCTCCTGAGAATAATGGAGATGAAATAAAGCATTTTTTCTTACAGCCTGGTAAATGAGCCTAGGTAAGGAACCTGAACTGATTCAGCACTTAATACTGCACAACTTTTGGAATGTGAACAAGTATTCTCTGTTGATTGCGGTGGCTTTGCTGACACCAGAACCTTGAACCTGACTGATAAAGTCATAAGTGAATTTGGAACGACACCTTATCTGCTACACGGGGGTCTGAATACCAAAGATTTCTTTCATTTGGCCTTTCCTCCCATTCATCTTAGCCTTTCATTGAATTGCAGTGTGTTATCAGAGGGGGGGAAATGGGAAGCATCCAGATATGGGCTAAATGTTCCCAGTGCTGCATACCATCTTGGCAGTTGAAAGTGGATCTTGAGACTTGAAAAGCGTGATGTGTAAAGGTCCACAGCAACCAAGCCAATGCCCAATTTCCTATATTGTTTTCCCCAGGCTACTCTAAAATACCCTTTTAATGTTATTATATTGGTAAAATTTTTTAGCAATTTAGCTTTTCAGTCTACTTTTTAATCGCACTGTGAGATTCATCCCTATTTACATTTTGCACATAAGGAGCCAAGGTTGACATGGATATATTTGCTGATAGCCAGATAGAAGATGACTGTCTCTGAATTGGGATGGATCTGCATCTCTCCTCGCTTGCTGTAAACTGAAACATGTAGCTGCATTTCAGTGTTGGCATCAACCCATCAAATGCATTTACTTTGATGTAAAGGCAGCTGGCACTGGCACAATCTCTTCATTGCAGGGCAGCTGTGGAAAAGCCTTACTGTTGACAAGTTCTGGGCCTTCACTCCATGGGAGGTCCATTATCTGAATTCAACCATGAAACACTAATTTGGTTAGTTTAAAATATTGGGGGGTTTTTTAGCTTGCCTTTAAAGGTAAGGACCCTCTCAAGGTGGAGTACAAGATAAAAACAATACAAAACTATGCAAAAACAAATACAACAGAAAAGCAAGGAATAAATATTCAATAAAATACTATTAAAACAGATAACCCCCAATAAAACCTGCAGCCCAAAGACTGTGGAAAGGCCAGCGAAAACAAGTTGGTTTTCAGGGGTTTCATGAAGAATTGCAAAGAAGGGGCCTGATGAATTCCTCATGGAAGCCAATTCCAGACATTCAGGATCGTCCTGGAGAGGATCTCTCCCTTGTATTCACCAGCCTATGGTGGGCAAATGAGAAGGGCTTCTGCTGATAACCTCCGAGTGAGGGCAGGCTGTTACAGAAGAAGGCAATCCTCCGTGTTTTTCTGTCATTAGCCATCAGTATAGAATGACCAAATGCCTGGTTTTCCCCAGGCAGGACCGGAAATTAGTGGCCCCAGTCAGGGTCCAGGGGGAATTTTTATTATTATTAATAAATCCAGAAAAGGCATGTAAGCTGGGGGAGAAAGGCTCAGGTCTTCTGGGTAGGCTGACCATATGAAAAGGAGGACAGGGCTCATGTAACTTTAACAGTTGTAGAGAAAAGGGAATTTCAGCAGGTGTCATTTGTATGCAATTAGTTCCTGGTGAAATTCCCTCTTCATCACAACAGTTAAAAGTTGCAGGCACTATACTAAAGTGACCATATACAAAAGAAGGCAGGGCCCCTGCAACTTTAACTGTTGTGATGAAGAGGAAATTTCACCAGGAACTAATTGCATACAAATGACACTGGCTGAAATTCCCTTTTCTCTACAACTGTTAAAGTTTCATGAGCCCTGTCCTCCTTTTCATATGGTCAGCCTACTTCTGGGTCTCCATGAAGGGCGCAGATCGGCCACACCATTATATCCTCCCAGCTATCCTAATGGCATGGCCGATCTGTACACTTTACACCCGGAAGAAAACCCACACCCTCCTCCCCTCGCCTGCGCCAATTGGGACTTCTGAAAGGGCCTTTTAATGCAAGCATTAGAAGCCCTTTCAGAGATCACGATTCGCAGGCAGGGGAAGTAAGGAGCGGATCATTTTCTGGGTCTCCAGAAAGGGTGCAAAGCAGGACATGTCTATTTCCAAAAGGTGTTTTCTCTAGTGCCCCTTATCCTTTTGTTCAGACCCTGTGAGAAGATCCTGGAAGTCTGCAAAGATGACACCTTTTCTCCTCAAGATGGACAGCCACTGCGCTATTATAGCATTGTAAATGCTACAAGCAGGACATTTTTAGTAAGGAACAAAGAACTTTACATGATCTGTGCACCTCTTACAATAATTTCTAATGGGTTTCTGTTCCTTCGTTTTCCAAAGAACTGCTTCCCTAACTACAAAACCTTGTGAAACTGGTTCCTATCATGAATCAATAGCATTACAGCAACTGATAGGTGAATTGGCAAAGAAAAGGAGAAGAGCTGAGTCAATTCCTTGGTGCAGCCAGTCAGCCTATTCCATGGGTGGTGGTGCTTTGCACAATCCAGGATGTGATCAACCCGTCAATATTTATGCTGGAATTCATATGGCAGAAACCATTGCGATGAGCTAGCTCTGATGAATGAGCTATTACTTGTAAAGCCACCATTGAAATTATCTGCTTTTAGGAAGGATTAGCATTGAGATGTCATTTTATTAAGAACCGTGGCTTTCTGCAACTGAAGACTTAGTACCTCTTGTAATCAAGCAAATGGATGGGAAAATAATGGAGGCTTATTAAAAAATAAACAAGGTAAAAGCAAGCGTACTGGAGGGTATTTATTTATAATCTTAATGAAATCAACCTGCTATTGCTGGAGCAGCTGCATGGCTTTCTTATTAATCTGTTAGGACAATGAGCATTAAGAGTAATGGACAACAACTGCAAAAGAAGCTATGGAAGATGATAACTTCTACCTATTATCTTTGGTACTGTTTCAATAACTGTTACCTGCCTGGACTGTGTTCAATTGATGCCTGCTCTCATATTCTGGTGGCAGGTGGGGGAACAAAGGACAAAAAGATTAGGATTACATTTCCAGGAAAGGTCACCTATCATTTTTCATGGAGAAAATGAAGTGATGGTTGAAGCTTTGTTGGTTCTGTAACAATAAAGAGTCATAATACATCTTCCTTCACTGAACAGCTTCTGACTTGGAAAACTTAAGATTTTGTTTTGGCTTACCAGATATCTCTCATCCTATATAGCCAATTCATTCGCTGAGTGCCTATCCTCAGACCTACTATGCTGGGTTAACATATTCCCAATTCCCTAGTACCATCCTCAGCTAAAAAAAAAAATAGTTTGAGGAAAATAAAGCTAAAGGGGCAACAGACCCCCCAGAACAGCCCAAGGAGTCTGGTAGATCAGCACACCATGCTGTCTGTCTGTTGGAGAGGTAACAATGGAAAACCAAGGAGGAGGGAGAAGTTAAGGGAATATCCTAGAAAAAGTAACGGCTGATCAGTTGGAACACTGAACAGAAATATTCTGTACTGCAATATTTGTTGCAGGTTTCCCATGTCTTCCTTATTCTTAACCATCACAGCTTTATACAATATGACGGACATTCAGAATTCCACAAGTTGTCAAAAGGACTCCAGCTTTGCAAATGCCTTTCCTACAGCTTTGCAAATGCCTTCCTGCAGTTTCAAAGCCCACATTAACATTATTTTTAGGGGTGTGCAAGACACAAAACTTTACTTACTTTGTTCATTTTTATTGTTAAAATTTTGCTCATTTTGTTGTGTGTCAACTGATTAAGAACTAATTCATTTGTTTCTATAGCTCCTTTTCATTTGTCATTTATTTAAACGGGAGATCCTGCTGCTCTTCTCCTGCTTGTAGTGCCTATATTTTCTATCCTACGGGCCCAATATTTTCCAGCATTCTGTTACCCTTCAAAGGGATTCAACTTGTCAAATTTCAGACCAGTCGAAGGGTACAGGCAGATCGGACACAACCTCCACCCCCCACCCCCACCTCCAGGCTCTCTGTGACCTCTCTGTGACCTGAACAGGCTCTTCCTGAAAGAAATGAGAAACAAATGGAACAAATGTGAAATGAGTGGATTTCCAATCATTTCTATAACTAATGGAACAAATTGAGTTTGGCCAGTGAGTTTTTCATATATTTTTTAAAAAGGAATGCACATAGCTAATTATTTTTTGAACCACTGCACTGTGACTCCTTCACTGCAAAGAAAACATCAGAAAGCCCAGGGTACAAGAGAGAAGCTTGTGTTTTAAGTCCTTTTCACACACATCAGCCATCTTAGAAACTGCACAGTGAGGTGATACAAGGAGGAGTTTCAGCTGACATGTTTATGAACCTGGGGCCTTCTGCACATAAAGTATGGGATTCTACCACTGAGCTTTCACCTTGGGTCTCCTGGTTTTTAGTGTTGCACTCCTGTGTCTTAATCCCATTCAAACCAGCCTTTCCTCTCTTCAGTGTGATAGCCCTCCAGCTATTTCAAGTCATAACTCATGGGAGCACTTCTTTAGATACTCCTGTGGTTTGAACTAGGTGCATAGATGACGGTATAAAGCAACAAGGACTGCCCAACTGTGAGGTGGGCTGAAGGCCCTGTCTCAGGCAACACAGCTGGTGTGCAATTTTAGTGAAGGGAATTTGGGACAATTAAATAGAAAAACAGTCTGCTCCTAGGTCCTCACTTCCTTAGTTCCTGCCTCTTGCAACAACAATGGGTGGGTGTTGTATGCAGGTTTCTAAACCAGTTGTTCTAGTGTTGACCATAGGGATGTATGGATTTTGTGCCGTCCATTCCATCTGCATTTTGCAGATTGTCAGATGCCTTACATTCCCTCATCTGCTCATTGACGAAGTCGTGTTTTTTCCAATTTCCCAAATTAGCACAAATTGGCATTTGCACAAATTCACACTTGCAAAAATGCACAAATTCCCCACACCCAAATGTTCACTTTCATGTTTTATCCTATGGGGGATCGTTTTCAGCCGGTTCTCTCACCTGGAGCCTAGCACTCCTTCAAGAGCTCTTTCCTAGCACATTGCTGCAATTGACACATGCGCGTCATGACTGTGTTGCTCTTGGAGATGGGTGTGCTGGCCCACTGCTGGAGCTACACTCAGGGGCCTCAGTTTTTGATCTAGGGTCAAGGGTCTCCAGTATCTCAGGCTCAGGGGTATCCCATAGTGGTTCTTGGGCCTGGTGTTTCCTAGATTGGTGCTGGTTCTTCAACCTCCAATTCCATGTCCAGGTCATTGGTGGACTCTAGGGTGATGACAACCACTTACTAGCAAAAGGGATAAAATCATCCCTGTTAAAATATCTCTGTTAATATAGTCCATGCTGTGTGCCCTGTCATCTGAATTATGGCTTCTCTGTTGAGGGTTGGTGTTGGTATGCTATGATTGGGTATACAGTTATGCTAAATCCTATACTCCATTGTCACCACAGGGCAGGAGGAGGACTGATTTCTAACAAGCTTCTTTCCTTTCCATTGGGCTGTAAGGGTCAAGGTTCAGTTACGCCTATTCTGAGGTCAAGGCAACATTGTACCATCATCAAAGGCCTGGTCAGGGTCTGAAGATATCTAGACCTGGACATAAATCCACTCCTCCACTTTCCTGTCCATGTCTCTGCCCTGCTTTGGGCATTATGCCAATGGTACCACACTCACAGGGAAGATACACTAGCATAGATCTGTGGCAGTTTAACCATACATTTGCACGGCAGCATATCTTGAATACATGATTGCGCCCTGGGAGGCACTCAGCACAATTCCTTCATAGGAACATAGGAAGTTACCTTATACTGAGTCAGACCACTGGTCCATCCAGTCTAGTATTGTAGACACTGACTGGTAGTGGTTCTTCAGGGTCTCAGGCAGGATTCTTTCCTAGCCCTAACTGGGATCGAATCTGCAAGCAAAGCAGGCGCTCATCTACTGAGCTACGGCCCTGTTGCTGAGCAGCCTCCATTTGTTCTAATGGGGCTTTCATGGAGCTGCCAGTAATGAGTACAAAGGCTTGGATTGCATGAGGCTTACCATGAGCAGAAAGGCACTTCCATTTGTCCAAGATCCCCTCTAGATGGATTCTGTTTGACGCCTGGTTAGCCAATTATGCGCATAATTGCTGAAGCGCTTTATCGTAAATGCTTGTAGCAAAAGGTAATTGAGCGCACAACTGGTGGCCTTACTGGTTGTTTGAAATGCGCTTTACAAGTAGTTAATGCGGAGAATCGCTTGTTCACATAGGCAAAATGCGCTTTAACGGCCAGAGCAAAATAAAACTCGCTATTTAACGCGCTTTCGATAATGCGCATAATCGGAGAGATAAAGCGCCTCAACTCCCGATTTATGCTCCGCTCTTGTAGAGGTAAAAAATTTAATGAGACTTCATAGAGCTTTAAACGTCTCGTGTAGAGGCAGCCCAAGGCAGGTTCCAAGTTCCCACCACCTTCCAGCTACAGCTCCCTTGCCATGTCTGAAGCCATTTCAGAGGGTTCCTGACCCCCAAAATGGGTTTTCCAGGGTGAAGGAAATAAGAAAACCCTTTTCCATTTACACATCTTAGGATCACAGCCATAGAATATATTTATTACTCTTTCCCTTTCTCCCCCTGTCAACTCAAAATATTGCACAATATTCTCCACACACCTGCAAGCATCTGATAGCGTCTTTGAAAAAATAAATCCTAAGAGCAGGGGGGAAACCCGGCTGCTATTTTACTATGATTCTTTATATTTCTTTTTTTGTGAAAGACACTATCAGACGTTTGCAGGTGTGTGGAGGATATTGAGTAATAGGTTGAACTGCCACATTTTTTTAAAAAAAAATCACAATGACGCTTTTTGCTAAATGCTCCCCCTGTAAATTCCATGAAGTGTACAAAATAATCTGTTTGGTTTCCAAGGGAAATCACAAATGCACACACACACGTACACATACAGAGAGAGAGAGGTGAATCATGCTGAAACCACTAATGACTCAATTTCTCACACCTGTTTTGAAAAACATAAAACCCTTCTTAAGGCTGCAATCCTCTACTCACTTACCAGGGAGCAGTGGTGTAGTGGAGCCAAGACTTATGGTGTTGAGGCACTGGGACGTTCTGATTAGCATGGACTATGACATTAACTGCCACCCCTCTTAGTCTTCCACATTCCTGTTGAGGTTCGCTGCAAAATCTTCACAGTAGCTGCGATAAATGTTCCCATCAATGAGCAATTACAACCCATTAGCTGTACAAAAGATCTGCTTGTGATGGGGATGAAAACTGCCAGAACTGGTTTGTTGCTATGGATCAACACAGCTGCCTGGATTTATTATTAATTGTTTCCTTATTTATTACATTTCTATACCACCCAATAGCCGAAGCTCTCTGGGCCATTCACAACAATTAAAACTACGGCATGAAAGTACAACCCAGAATAAAACCTCTAGCAGCAATGCAAAGATTTAAAATACTATAACAGATTTAAAACAACAGAGCTAAACATAACCTTTTTGGCTCCTCCTTGAGGGCGTGGCTATGAGGACTGTCAGGATGAGCGCCTGCACTTCATGATTTACCACTGCCTTGGAGTAAGTACCGATGAGTGAGTGGGACTTACTTCCAAGAAAACATGGATAAGATTGTGCTGCTGGTCTTCTAGATACCAGGGCCAGATCTACGCCAAGCAGGATATAACACTTTGAAAATGGTTTGAAAACAGTGGCCATGTCTACACCAGCAATTTTTCTCAGGGTCATCCCTGGGACAACCGGGGATGACCCAGGGAAAACCCCAGGATAGCAGAAAGGGAAACCCCAGGATAGCAGAAACTGCAGATATCCTTCTTTTCCCACCATCCCAGGATGTGAAATGGGCATGTAGCTGTGCGGGATGGCTCCATGCCCATGGGGGTGTGGGAAGCAATTCCGCCATCCCCAGGATGGCGGGGGTGGGGGGGTTCCCCTTACCTGTTCCGCTGTGCTCCCTGCTCTGTTTCTTTAAAAATTCAAAATGGCAGGCGCTACAAGCACGATGTCCCTGTTTGTTTCTGGGAAGTCGCACTTCCTGTTTGTATCCTGGGGGAAGCAGGTAAGTCTGGGATCACCCCCCCTCCCTCTACAATCTGTGTATTTCGGAGTAGTGCATTATTGCCATGGAGTAACTGGAGTACAGGATGGCTCAGCCAGGTTTTTTTTAAAATTTATGTTTTAGTTTCATGAGTCCTCAATTCACTGTTCCCCTCAAAAACCACATTTCTTAAAGTGTATCTCCATGTACCCGAAGACATGCTTTTCAAGAAGGATGCCAGCCAAAGGCTAAGAAACATAATCTAAAACAACTAGAGTTGGTTGAAATTTGATAGAATGTTCTCATTTTTACAGCACAAGCACTGAATATTATCACCAAACACCCAAAATGGGACAAGGGAATGTAGCTTAGCAAAGAAAAAGGAGCATAGAACTACTGCTCAATGCAAATTACTTTTGCAAGTTGAAAGATGCTACATTTGAAAGACTATAAGTTAAAGTAATATAATGAGCTAGATGTCTCCAGCAACCTTCAGCAAAAATGATCAAGCTTAAAATTTGATGAGCATTTTGTGCATTCCCTCCCCGCCCCACTAAGGCCTTGTCTACACCAGCCGTTTATTCCTACCGGGCCACATGACGTTCACCTACTCCCTCAGTGATCTTGTGTCGATCCCTCAGTTATCCAGGAATATTGCTGACTGGATTTGTCACGGCTTTTCCAGCTCTCTCGCTACAATCCGAACATCCGCAGCTGGTGTGCCCCCCCTTTCCAGAAGCTTTTGCTGTTCGGCATGAGCTCTCAGCTTGGCAAACAGCCAACCCACTGTCAGGGACATGTCCAGAGGTTTCGGAGATGTGCGGGAGTGGGTGCCTGCCATTTTCAGCACATTTTTTGATTGGGTATTGACATGTTTTGGCACTGACTGTGTGTATTTTTTTAACACTTCGACACAGTACCTATCTCCCCGCCCCCCTGTGTTGCTGTGTGTCTGCACTGGTGTGCATCTCGGCGGAGTTATTTTTTTAAAAAAAAAATCTGTGCCCTGTATGCATCTGTCCAGTCCCGCCCACTTTTGCCGATGCACATTCAAAACCGCCGTCACAGGGCACACATCCTCCAGCAACAACTCTCCTTTACTTGCAGGAAACTTCCCTCATGTGTGCCCCGTGAACAATGATCGCGGAAGCGGGAAACCTTGCAATTATCCCTCCTCCGTTGTGAAAAGGCTGTAGGTGTAGATTAGGCCTAAGAATAGATTTTAGCTGTGTGACTATTCTGGCTTGCTTGACAAGGCTACTGTCATTTTACAGTGCCCAGACTTCCTTCCTAGGAGCCAGCAAACTTTGCAAAACAGTCCTAATGGGTATGCGCAGTTGTTGAATTTCCTTTTTAAAATCCTATCTGCCACACACAGTGAATGGCTTTGATTATCATACCTTTCCTCTTGACCAGGCATGCCTAAGAACTGAGTTGTGCATTCTCTTTAGTCTGCCAGTGCCTCCTGGGTTTAAATGCTAATAGGCTGTTACCTAGCTAAAGTGCAGTTACCAAGTTCCATTGTATGAGGTGATTTATTATTTGTCCAGCTTTAATTGGCTCAGGGCCTTGGAGATTTGGAAGTCTGAGATGATTACTGTGGTGGAAGATCTTAGGTGTAAAAAAGAGATTGGATGGGTTGTAGAAAATGTCTCTATCCTTTGGAATTCTACCAACTCAGAGTGATGGTATTGCCCTCATTCTGAACTGGCTTTTTGGCACCATCAATACCATGATCTGGCTATTGTGATACGATCATCGACTGTGGTCATGGAGCCAGGAAGAATATGGAAGTTTTTTAAAAAATAGTGTCAAAGCAGGCACCAATCAGGAATGCAAATAGCCTGCAAAACACAGCAAAAAACAGGGAGGAGATGTTTAGGAACATTTTCGTGGCTCTGAAGTTCCATTATAGCAACAATGTTGACTAACAAAATTTGATGAAGTACTACTAAGAAGCCATGCAGTCGATGCCAGTTGGACTTATGAAATATTTTGGACAGAGAACTCCTGGGTTATGTAAGTTTTTCAAGCCCTGCTTGGTAATTCCACCCAAGCCAAGCGGGGAAGGGAGAAACTTCCTTTTTCTGCTTCTTTTTTTTTCTTTTAAAGGAGACAGCCAATTGGGGAAAGCAATGGAGGAGCAAAGCCAGATGAGCATTCAGGGAGGAGAGAAGCAGACTCAGCACGCTCCTGAAGGTTCCAACCTGAGCTGGCCTTGTCCTCTCCTTCCCCTTCCTTGATTGGGGAGGTTAAGGGCGGAATGAAGCCAACTGAGCTGCAGTCTCAAGGAGTGATGGCCCTTGAGACAGTGGCCATCACTCTCCCCCCTCTCCTTTCTCTGAGGGGGCATGGCTTTGGGGGAGGATGGGGCCTTGCCTGAGACCTCTGTGGGCCAGATGGGGTGGCCTGGTGGGCTGAAGTCAACACAGAGGCCAGAGGTTTTCCATCTCTGATTTAAGCATTCCACCACACAACTGATCTCTTATCATGGGATAAGTTGAGTCAAGACAGTGGCTGACTCTCTGTGCCTGGTTACCTAGTAGAAGGGATGTATAAGAAATTTGTTTCAGTTCATTTATGAACAGGATTACCCAGTCTCCACCTTCTGGACTGAACACCACCTTCGATGCAATCTGCGGTAAAAAAAATCTGCACGTTTCTGAGCTTGCAGTGTGATTCATGGACCAAAAATGCACATGAAAAAATGTGTACTTTTGAAATCACAAATATGCTTTAATCGATGGGAGAAGAATGTGCGCAATTGATGCACACAGTTGAAAAAAATGCACACACAAATACCCATGGATTTTCAAACAAAAACAAAAAACAAAACTTGCAACCTCATAAGGAGTTGTGTTGGAATGAGTTTTGAGATGGAACTTGGAGAGCATTGGTGAGCTCAAGCTTTGCTGATTTTCACATCCCTAGATGGCACTTCAAAGTGCCACTGTGGCCCATCACATGGAGACATGCCTCCACTATCCCAGTCGTCCATGTGAGGAGGACTCATCCAAATACTGCCTAGTCCTCAATGGCATGGCTGGTTTTACACACAACTGAGGCCTATGCATATTGGATTTTAGGGTTGCAGGCTGCATCCAAGAGTAATCTCCACATGGATGGATGGAGATGCCAGAGGGTGGAACAGAAGGAACAGGATGGTGGCTCTACATCATGGGTTGGGAACCTCAGCCTTGGGGTCCCAATCCAACCCTCTGGGGTTCCCCAGACAGCCACGCCCCTGGCCCCACCCTCTTTCTCCCATCCACCAATTGTGGGGTATTTTCTCAGCTTGTGTGCAGTTTTTCCCCCCATAACAAAAAGTCAAAATGCCTCTCCAAAGATTAGATACTGACAGCAAAAGATGTCAGCTACAATATGTTTAGAGGGGCAGTAGTTTGGCCATACCCTTTTTGCTTTTGGCCCCACCCCCTTTGCATTAGCTCCTGCCCACCATTGGAATGTGACCCTTGAGAGTTTCTCCAAAATTGTATTTGGCTCTTGGGCTGAAAGAGGTTCCCAATCCCAATCCCAAATATCTATTTCTGCTCCACCTTGAACAGGTGAAGGCCACTCACATCGCAGGGGACCTACTCCCATGAGCAGAAGGCCAAAGTGAGCAAATGCATTCCTAGTGCAAGTCCGTGTCCTTCGGGTGTGATCAATCTACCATGGATGTGCTTCAGATGTTCAGGACCAAACCTCATGCTGATTCAATTAGCACAGCAATTCAACATGCTTTCCCACCCTATCACCCCTTCTTTTCAGATGTTGTGATCGCTGTACTTCAGAAGATTCATGTCCCAGGAACTGGTGCTGCAGCACTGCTGGTTTGATCCTCAAAACACTCATCAGTTAGGAACTCTGGATCAAGGGCAAATGTGAGCTGGCAAAAGTAGAAGCAGAGCAATGAGGTCATCCTGTTTGATTTTAATGAGTGACATGCTGCTATCATCATTCATCTTTTATCTTGATGCGAACCATAATAGTTCAGTTCTCAGCAACACATTTTCACTTGCCTGCCTGGGGCTCCGTTTATATGCAACTGGCTGATTTCCCATCACTCTAACCATTGCTGTAATAGCGAAGACTGAAGGCACTTTTCAAATGTTCGTGTGTTAACACATTTATGTCTTCTGTAGGCACCTTATCTACAGAATGGTTTGGGATGCAAAAGCACCACCTTGCTGAATGACGCTTCCTTCCATTCTGTCTTCAGATAAGCCTACATGTTGGGACAATACAAATTGTTCATCCAGCAAGAACTGTCTAGTAAAAGAAAAGAAAAGAAAGCAGATATTGCATATGTGAGACTATTCACCTCTGAGCTTAGATTTCAATTGCTCCATTGCTCCAGATACACACACATCATGGATCGGAGCTGGAGGCTTACAGCTAAAGCAGGGATGGGCAACTTCTGGAGATCCATGGGCTGTTTTGCCCCCTGGATCCCTGCGGAGGGCTGCAGTCCATGGGGCACCTTCCCCAAAAGGTCCAGATTCAACAGCAAACAACTCCATCATAGCACACAGAGTGCTACAATTATTAAATTTAGTTGGTTTTAAATTTAAATTTAATCCCTTTGGCACTCTATACTGGCTACAGAGCAACTCAAAAGGCCAAATTTAGCTGGAAAAGAAGTTAAATTGACAGTATTGATGGGGGAGTGTGTCCCCGCTGGTACTTCTGGACCTCTCAGCGGCTTTTGATACCATCGACCATGGTATCCTTCTGGAACGCCTGAGGGGATTGGGAATCCGGGGCACTGTGCTTTAATGGTTCCGGTTCTACCTCTCAGGCAGGTTCCAGATGGTGATGCTTGGGGATAGTTGGTCCTCAAAGAAGGAGCTGTTGTATGGCGTACCACAAGACACCATCCTTTCCCCAACGCTGTTTAACATCTACATGAAACTGCTGGGAGAGATCATCTGGAGGTATAGGGCGGGGTGCTATCAGTATGCTGATGACACTCAAATATTTTTCTCTATGACTTTGACAACAGTGTCAGCTAAGGATAGTGTGTCTCCTCTGAATGAATGCTTGGAGGCGGTAATGGGCTGGATGAGGAAAAACAAACTGAAGCTGAATCCAGACAAGATGGAGGTGCTTGCTGTCAAAGGCCACAACCTGGGTTTGGAGGTATGTCAACCAGTTCTGGATGGGGTTACACCCCCCCTGAAAGACTGTGTTCACAGCTTGGGGGTACTCCTGGATCAGTTGCTCCAAATGACAGCCCAGATAGATGCGACGACCAAGAGTGCCTACTATCAGCTTCGGCTGATACGCCAGCTGCGCCCCTTCCTAGAGTTGGAAGACCTAAAGACAGTAGTGCACGCGCTGGTAACTTTGAGGCTCAACTTCTGCAATGCGCTGTACATAGGGCTACCTTTGTGCCTAGTCTGGAAACTTCAACTAGTTCAAAGTATGGCAGCCAGGTTGATCACCGGTACACCTAGGGGTGACCATATCACACCAGCTTTGAAATCTCTCCACTGGCTGCTAATTAGTGTACAAAGTGTTGGTTATTGCCTTTAAAGCTCTACATAGTTTGGGTCCAGGTTACCTGCGGGTTCGCCTTCTCCCATATAATCCACCCCCCACACTCTGGGAAGAATTTATTCCAATCAGCCAGAACTAGGCTGAGTGTTACCCAGAGGACCTTCTCTTCCGCCTCTCCCAGACTGTGGAACAGCCTGCCGGAGGAGATTCGACTAATTAGCAGTCTCCTTGAATTTAAGAGAGCTGTGAAGACTGATCTTGTCCGGCAGGCCTACCCAGTTGAATTTTAAGATGTTTTTAATAATGTATTAGTTTTTATTTGTTTTTAATGTTTTATCTATTTTATGTCCTTGTATTTACATTTATTGTTGTTCCCTGCTTTGATCCAGAGGGAGAGGCAGGTTATAAATAAATAAATAAATAAATAAATTATTATTATTATTATTATTATTATTATGGCCCTTTAGGCACTCCATAGCTGTTATAAGTGCTATTTCTTTTGTAATTTATTTTTTTTAATTACTTTAATTACAAAGTCCATGTTCAGATGACATGTTAAGCCACAATGGTTAAGCATATTTAATTCAACATTATGGCTTAGCGTGTTGTGCGAACCATTCCTAACCATGGTGGATATGTAACCATGGTTTAAACACGCTCACTAACCCGTTGCTCAAAAGGGTTAGTGGACTAACCATGGCTTAGTATGTCATCTGAAGAGGGTTATTGGCTGCATGCAGCTCACACTAGGAATGCCACGAGTGCCTGAATGGGTCCGGGAGTCCTGCAGACCCCCCACATCTGTGTCCCCAGACCCAGTTGGCCACACTCAGGCCCCATGAGCACTTGGTAGCACCCACTCACCCTGGCTTCTGGGATTGCATACTCCCCTCCCATTAGTGGTGGCCGCCATGAACACAGTGGGGGAAAGTGTGCTATTTCTGGAGGCTCCAGAAATGGCACATTTCCCCCGCTGCATTAATGGCAGCCATCATGAATGCAGGGGGGAGTGTGTGATTTCGGCAGCCAGGACGGATGGTTGTCAAGCACTCACCAGGCCGAGCTGAGCTTCAGAAGAGGCTCCAGCAGCCCAGTGAGCAAGGGGTGGATGGCGACAGCTCTCATGCAACATGTTGCCCACCCCTGATGTGAAGCAACTGGGGTGGGGGGAGGTTAGGGCTACAACATTTAATTGATTGATTGGTTCTTTCCAGAGTCCCCAGGGTTCGGGCTGGGCCCACTTGAGATGAGTAACTACTTCTCCTTCCATCCGTCTAGCTTGTTTCCCAAACTTGAACAGGCGTACCTGCGATTCACCAGATCAAGAAAGAATACAACCGTTATAAAGGACAGACCCCACTCAGTGACAGATTTATGAATCCAGCTGAGTGTTCTGGGAATCAAGAATGAATATCTATTGGTTGTGGTCCCTGAAATGTCTCTTGAGCCAAGTAACACAAAGTGCTACCACAAAATATACATGTATTGCTCAAACAGAATCACAGAATTACAAACCTTTGTAATGATAAAACAAGCAAAACTCATTACTACATAAAATGCAATTAGGGTGATTAAAAGCATAACAGAAATTGTGGCTAGCATATTTCTTAGTAAAATTAAAGCTGCATTCCTTTCAACCAACAAAGCTGTCATCATTAAGACCTTATAGTTACCTCTCTGGCAAGCATGGTTTTCAGAGCTTAGGTAATCATGTTGGATAGGTTTCTCGTTTTCCCAGGATCTCTCTGGATAATCAGATCAAATGCTTTCCTTTATAACTCTGTTCATAGGCATGCACAGCACATTTCATTACTGTGTGCATCCAGGAAATCTTTTTAAGGGTGAATAGTTATTGAATATTGGACATTATTTTTATCCGTATATTTATTAAAGACTGTAGTCACTGATGGCCTACTCTGTGTTTGGCTTGCCTGACTGCAGGAGGGCTCTTGCGGGGGGGGGGGGGGGATGAGGAGACACTTCTCAAGCCCCAGCATTGGAGGGGCTTTGTGGTGGCTCTGGTCAGAGGAGGGGCTTACAAGGTGACATTAGCCTTCAGGCCCCTCCTCCTCCTGGTCTGTTTGAAGCGCCCAGCATAGAGGCTCCCAGCAGAGTGATTCATTTTCACTCCTGCTGTCAGGAGAAATGGCATGCTGTCAGGGGTGGTGGCAGCAAAGCAGCCTGAGGGCCGTTCCCACTGCATGGGTGACATTTTGGCATGGTGTGCACCTGGTATCATTTATACGCACCTCTGTTGATGCGAGGTCAGTCAGCTCAGCCGCTCCAGCAGAGGCCTAGTGGCCGGTGGGTGTGGCTCCTGGCAGAGTGATTCCTTTTCGTTCCTGGGAGCAATGGTGCTGTCTTGGAGGCAGTGGTTCTTCGGCACGGGGACAGAGCAGCCAGAGGGCAGCTGGAGGACCGTTCCTGCTGTGTCTGGATTCCCCCTCTAGATCCCTACTCAATGCCCCCTCAATTCAGCCCTTATTGCTTGAGACATTAGGGTGTGCCAGCACACCCCTTGTGCACGCCTTTGACTCTGATGTTGACTCTGATGTTGTTTCTTATTTTTCTCAATGTAGCTAGGTTTGCAACTGACACCAGTAACACCCAGATGAAGGTATCCCTGCTAAGCTAAGCAACATGCTGCTTCCAGCACTTAACTAACCCAGCTGTGGCAGCCTTCCTTCATGTCCAAGAATATATTCCATTACTCATTGTTATCTCACAACACACACAGAACTCATCACATCTGTTACTGATCACTTACAATCAGCATACACAGATAATTAGGAATAGCAGTTCTATGAAATACAATTACTTCTTATCAACAATACACATATTATTCATATTCTGTGACACACTCAGTCCTGTTCCATCTCTTCCTTTGCATCCCCTGGGGCCTTACATAAGGAGGGGAGGAGTGGGAGACACCCAAGCACCTCCTCATTACAAAGCCTTGCCACGATTACAGGGTCGCTGGCCCTTTTCTTCTGCCTTCTGAGATAAATGCTGCAAGCTGTGCATGAAGCCCATGAGATATCTTAGAGTGGGGAGGCATCTGATACAGATATGTTGTCAGGGCAATGGAGCCACTGCTAGTCTATTGCCCACCCCCCAAGCCACTAGACAACTTACTCTTCCCAACCTCAGTTAGAGTGGTTGTCATTAGGGATGTGCACAGACCCCAAAAATCATATCGGTATCAGAATCGGAACTTCAGATTTTGTAAAATATTGGATCGGAAAAATTGGAGGTCCGTCTTATTGGATCCGATCTGATACAAAATCGGAAGTTCCAATTTCGATATCGGACCACCATTTTAGATGTTTTCCCCATAGGCTTGCATTGAGGGAAAGAAAGCTTTCCCACAATGCAAGTCTATGGGGAAAACACCTAAAATGGCGGCCCTCCCCCCTCCCTCCCCCTCACGCTCCTTACCTGCTGCCATCCCACACTGCCGTCCGCTGCCGTCCGCTGCTTCCTTCTACTGCTAATTAGGCTTTGCGGCCTGGTTCGCAGTACAGCGACAACGCGCCGGATGACGTAATCACCCAGCGCGTTGTCTCTCTTCTGAGAAGCAGGCTGCAAAGCCTAATTCTCAGTAGATGGAAGCAGCAGACGGCAGTGTGGGACGCCGGCAGGTAAGGGGGGGACCTCCCCCTCCCCCCCCACTCGTGCTCCTTACCTGCTGGCGTCCCGTGCTGCTGTCCGCTGCTTCCATTTACTGAGAATTAGGCTTTGCAGCCTGCTTCTCAATAGAGCAACGACGCGCCGGGTTAACTCATCACCCGGCGTGTCGTCGCTCTACTGAGAACCAGGCCGCAAAGCCAAATTCCCAGTTGATGGAAGCAGTGGATGGCAACGTGGGATGCCGGCAGGTAAGGGGGGCCTCGCTCTCCCTCCCTCCCCCTCCCTCCCACTCATGGTCCTTACCTGCCGGTGTCCCATGCTGCCATCCGCTGCTTCCATCTACTGAGAATTTGGCTTTGGGGCCTGCTTCTCAGTAGAGTAACAATGCGCCGGGTGACGTCATCACCCGGCGCATCGTCGTTCTACTGAGAAGCAGGCTGCAAAGCCTAATTCTCAGTAGATGGAAGCAGTGGATGGCAAGGCGGGATGCCAGCAGGTAAGGGGGTGACCAACCTCTCCCTCCCTCGCTCCCTCCCCCCTCCCCCCACTCGCGGTCCTTACCTGCTGGCATCCTCGCTGCCGTCCACTGCATCCGTACTTCTGATAAACAGGCCTTGCAGCCTGTTCCACAACAGAGCGACGGCGTGCCGAGTGATGTCATCAAGTCCTGTTCATCAGTAGTACAGAAGCAGTGGGTGGCAGTGAAGAGGCAGCACGTAAGGAGAGTGAATGGGGGGAGGGAAGGAAGGAAGGAAGGAGGTCCCCAGTCACCCACTGCCATGTTTTCCCCATAGACTTGCATTGGGGGAAAGCTTTCTTTCCCCCAATGCAATCCTATGGCAAAAACACGTAAAATGGAGGCCTGATTTTCAGATTTTTTTCCGATATTAATCTGATCGGAAAAAATCGGATTGGGAGAAATCAAACCTCCTGTGGCCAGCATTGGAATCGGACATCAGATGCCCGATTTCCACCGATTTGTATCAGCATCGGGTATCGAGTCCAATACGATGCACATCCCTAGTTATCATTGGCCTGCTCCCTTCCCCCAATTGCCCTCCCCAGTGGCTGGGAAAAGCTGGCCACCATTCCTTCTTGGAAGTCATGTCCCCACTGGTGAGTTTGCTCCAGGTTTTAAAGTCCTAGACAGTTGAGCAGATACATAGGGTTCACACACACACTCTTTAAAAACCTGCAGGTGAGAAGTAGCAGCATCTTAAAGAAGGTATGCCCCATTTTTCTCACATTGACTACGGCCATTTCTACGCTGATCTTTTTTCCTGGGAATGTCCCTGGGTGCTCCCTGTGTGTCTAAATGATGCACAGGGACTCCCGGGGGTAGGGGGGATGGGCAGGGGTTTTCCCAGGGAAAAAGAAACCCTGGGAAAACCCGATTCCTTCAATGGTCCTGGGACTGTCCCGAGACCACGGGAGTTGTAGGCAGCTGTACCGCCAAGTGCCTGCTTACTTGCAAGTAAGCGTGGCACCAGAAATGGGCACAGAGCTGCAGGGAGGGGGGGTTGGGGCCCGATTTTGGGGGGATTTTTTTTTTACTTACTTTTTTCACTGGAGCACAATTGCGCTCCCTGCTTTGGGTTATATATATATATATATATATATATATATGGTGGGCACGACGTCCCTGTTTCCTTCCAGGACATCATGCTTCCTGTTTGGACACAGAGCAACAATCCCGGAAGCTGGTAAGTCTGGGATCGTCCCCACTCCTTTCCTCTACACCTTTAGGTGTAGAAAGGGCCTACATCTTGTAAGATGGTGTCTGTTCCAACACATGCATGCATCGGCTAAAAACAAAGAAAGTATTCTTCTTAGTTGTCCTACAAGTGTAATTGACTAACTAGTAAAGCACTACAGAAGCCTAAAACAGCCAAATCTCACTTCAAAATGAGCAAGATATGGCCCCTCTAGCCTGCCTTAGCCATTTTCAGCAGCAAACCAGTGATGTTTTGCCACCATCATGAATTTCAGTGGCACAGCAGCAGAGACACAGCAGGGGCAGAAAGGGATGCGTGTCGCCCACTCTTGGGCTAGTCAATTTAGATTTCTTTAATTGGGTGGCAGCCGAGCAACAGTTGCAGTTGGGGGGGGGGAATGCACATGGACTAGCCCAGCTTCCCATCTCAACTTCTGCTGCAACCTGCTGCATTGCAGATTTGGAGGAGTTAAACAGCCAAGGGGACCCTGCATCTCACCACATCTCCACTGTGAATGTCTCCCTTCCTAGCTTAACCATCTTTGTAGGATTGGCCTGACAACAGAATAGCAGGGTTTTCACTGATTTTGTTTGTTTGTTTATTACATGTCTATACTGCCCAATACCTGAAGCTCCCTGAGTGGTCCACAACAATTTATACATAAAATACAGCACAACAAAAGATAATGACCAAGTTTGGATGACACGCCTCGGCTCACCATGGGGTTGTTGTGTTATATGAATCCGGCAAGTGTGGGTTATGGGAGGGTTAAACAATCCTCACATAATCCATGGTCTGTTTGTTTAACCCTCGCATAAGCGATGTTTGCTGGTTTCACACAATATGACAACCCCCAAGCTGGGATTACATATTCAAAATGGTGGTCACACGCTCACTACAGGTTAAATGGTGGATTGTTGTGTCATGAGAATGAGTCCAATTTAAGGCTTTTAAAAGTTTAAACCTACAGTATAAAATAAAAACAAAAATCAAGAGCAGAATAAATATTTTAAAATACAATAACAGATTTAAAAACAGCATAAACCAAAAGACTAAAATGCCTGGGAAAATAAGATGGTTTTCAGCTGGTGCCAAAAAGATTACAATATAGGCACCAGGTGTGCCTCTCTGTGAAGGTCACCCTGCAACCAGGGTTTCATAATGGGAAACTCCCTGTTCTTAGTAGACAGTCATCACATTTCCTTTAGTGGGAGTGTTACCTTTGGCAGGGAGGAGGGCTGCTGAACACAATCTTAGGGTCCGGGCACATATAGATGAGAGGAGACAATCTTTAAGGTAAGCTGGCCCCAAGCCATTTAGGACTTTGAAATCTAATACCAGCATTTTTAACTGGGCCCAGAAATGGACTGGCAGCCAGTGCAGATCACAAAGCATAATACGTCTATATTGACCAGTCCCCCATTAACAATCTCACTGCCATTTTTTGAACCAGTTGAAGTTTCCAGACCATTTTCAAAGGCAGCCTCATGTATAATGCATAGCAGTAATCCAGGCAGGAGGTTACCAGAGCATGGATAACTCTAGCTTGACCATCCCTGTCCAGATAAGGACATAGAGCCTATGGTGCCTTTAGTAATAATAGTGGATCCAAGAGAGCCATCAGACTATGAACCTGATCCTTTAGGGAGGGTGCAGCCTCCTCCAGAGCTGGTTGAACATCACTTACTCAGGTTCTTCCAGAATTCGATCCGATGCAAACTAGTAATATGATAGGATAACTGGTATCTTGTGTCTTGGAAATGTTTCCATCCTGAAATAAATGCTTGCAGTGGAATGAGGAGGAAGTGTCTAATTCTGACAACAGCTTTGGGCATAAATGATATGCCCAAACACAATCAGTGTATAACATCCAAAGTGGAGCTTTGTGCATCATTCACATGGAAACACATGTGCACTCCTAATGTGGTCACAGTGCACGAGACTTCCTATGGGGAAAATGTCTCAGCCATAACACCACTGAAATGATCAAAAACTACAGTAGGGGAAAAAGGCAAGAACAAAAAAGACAGCTGCACAAATAGATACAGTTCACATTGCATTTCTAAGAAACTATCAAGGGAAATCTGTAAATATATATATACAAAATTATACCCTTGAGATGCCAAGTTACACACTCTAAAAAGACAACACCTAATATAATAAATATATCAGATCTGTTCTGCAGTATTTAAACATACGCACAGTACATACCGCTTAAGCACTTTGTATTTAAACAGCAGCCGTTCAAATAAGCTACATACACAAGCACGGTACATAAAAACCTTTAGTACTCAAGATACCACCATCATCTGAAACTTATAACTTCAAAAACAAAAAAGTAGAACACCCACACCCCCAGGGGGTTTTGCAATAAAACTGAAATCTAGTTAAATGTTTCTTGTCTCAAGCAGATTTTATCAAGAAGGATTAAGGATGCAATCCTATGCATGTAAACAGGAAAAAGTCCTACAACAATTTAAAGAAGTCCTACAGCATGGCTGGCTGGGGGAATACTGGGAATAGTAAAAAAATGTTTTAAAATGCATAGGATTGCACCCTACGTCAGGTTTGAGTTTTATTACATGTTATGCCTTTCTGTAAATTACAGTTTTCACGTGATTGTGCTATTTTCAGTACTAAAGTTTTTATTGATTGTATTTTTGTATCATATTGGGGGTGGGGTGGGGGTATGGCCAGCAGGCATGATCCTATTTCTCCCTCCATGAATTATGTGTACATGGGGAAGATCTATATTTAAAGGCAAAGTAGAAAAAAATAGAAGAATATCTTTCCTGCTCATGGCTCTGTGGTCTGGAACTCAAAAAATAACTATCTCCATAAGTAAAAGAAGCAGATGACTCCCTTATTACAGCAGCTTCACTGGCTACCAGTCCATTTCTGGGCAGAATTCAAAGTGTTGGTTATCACTATAAAGCCCTATACAGCTTGGGACGAAGCTACTTGAAAGACCTGGCACCTTCTGCCCGGTACTTGAGATCTTCTGGAGAAGGCCCTTCTTTCAAGGCTGACACCATCAGAGGCTCTTTTCACAAGAGAGGGACTTCAGTGGCTGCTCCCAGGCTGTGGAATCCCTCCCAAGAGAAGCCAGGTGTTCTCCCTCTATACTAACCTTTCAAGGACAGGAAAAGATAGCTTTGAATAAAGCAAAGACAGCTATATTCAAGAAGGTCTTTGGCCTGTAAGTGGATCTGTGGATCTGGTGCTGTTTTTATTGTGGAGTTATGTTTTTATTGTAGTTTAATCATTCTAATCTATTTTAAATTGTTTTTGTAAGCTGCCTTGAGTGTCATTCTTTTGGTAAAATGGTGGGGTTTAAATCAAAGAAATAAAGAAATAAAGTAGAGATCCAACGGTAGAGGAAGTCAACTTTGAGTTGAGGTTTGAAGGAAATGCTGCTTTGTGTTCTCCTGTAGTTCTCATAATTCAATTAGAAAAGTGCTTTGGGCTCCAGAGAAAATTCAAAGGTGAGGAAGGAGAGGGAAGTTACATTGCACTAAAATTAAAAACTACGGCTGCATTCCCTAGGAAATGAAAACTGTGCAGCTGGGACTTGAGAACAATTAGACACACCTAAAAGATCAAACCCAGATGCCAAAAATATGTTCCCAGGAAAGATACAATAAACATTCTGACATCATGTTTGGTGATTTGTTTTTTAAAATGCAAGGGTCTGTCCAGAGATATTTCAAATCAGCATCCAAACCATATGTCTAAATGTTTTCTATAGGTGGCTTCCCTGACCAGCTGGGAAAACATGATCCAAATCAGATATTTTTGTAACATGTTTCAAACCACAACAAAGCCTTAGACGGGACAAGCTGCGGTGTGTGAATTAGCAATTCTGGCGGAAAAGGAAGGAAACTACTTTGTTGCAACATGTGAGACCAGGTTGGTCTTCCACAACCATCACAAGTGTCTCACCGACCGGAGATCGGAAAAGTAGATCCGAAGTAGCCCCAGATGGTTTTTAGCACCAACGGAAAAGGGGGCTGGGGGGGGGGAGGAGGAGGAGAAATGGTTCGTGGCAGAAAATGGAAACCAAACCTTGATCCCAATTTCCCAATATGGCAATTGTACAAAAATGAATCATGCGAAAACCGTGATCTGAGCTCCTGAGGTGTTTTCAGCGCAGATCAAGAGTTGAATCTGCTGGCTCCATCCCATCTCTTATCATCACCACACTGAATGATTTATAAAGCAGAGAGAGAGAGAGAGAGAGAGAGAAGAAGAAGAAGAAGAAGATCCCACCAGGAGGCTTATGTGCACGTTTGGAAGGTGGGGCTGCACGTATGCAGGAGGGATTTTGAATCGACATATACCATTAACTCCAATCGCTAGTCAGACCCAGGAATTGGCAACAGGACAATCCTAGGTGAGAGGTGGGGAATGCGTGACGCGCAGGCTGTACAGGTGCCTTGCAGCACTTTGGCGGGGTAGGTCATTTGCTGTTACAACGTTAAAAATTCCCCGGCTTTTGTACCGCCCTGGACCTGCTGTCTGGCTGATGGCAGGATTTCCTCTGGGAAGGGCTGAACCAGTGGAGGCTGGTGGCTCCAGGTCAATGGGGTGGTGGATCCACTCCGGGTTTCAGTCGGAACTGTAAAGGAGCTATGCAAGATGCAGATAACTCCTTTAGAGTTCTGACTGAAATCCAGAGTGGATCCACCACCCCACCAGCTTCTGCTGGGCCAAACACAATATTGGCTCAAGCTAAGGCAGGGATGGGAAGAATGTTCATTGGGATCAATCCTGCTTTGGAATTTTTAAAATCTCAAGTTCTTTCTTAGCCAGATAATAAGAACTTATATAATAAAAACTGAAACAAAATTCTCACCCATCTGCACCAGCCAAATTCAATAAACAGAAGTGTGAAGAGGACCATGCTGTACCTGCCTGCCAGGTAGCTGTTCAAGCTGAGCAGCCTGTCAGAAAAAAATAGGTGAAAAGCAACTCTGGGGGCATCTATAGAATGTTGGGTTGGAAAATGATTAGCTCAAAAGCCTCCAGCATCGCTGCTGTGAGGCAAAATCGAAAAAGCTAGACGGGGCGGGAGGGAGCATGGGGGGGGGGGGGGAACGCAGCACTGAGAGCTATTCCGTGTCAAGCCTGCCCCCTACCCTGTGTCCCTGCGCTTACCCAGAACTATGCCACTGGATAACAATGTGGTGACATCGGAGCAAAGGTAAAAGTCGCAGTAAATCAAGACTTTGAAATGCACAGTTTTGGGGGGGGAAGCCCAATATGACTGCGATAGGCGGCTGCATCATATAAACAATGAAGTGCCTCTGCGCAGTCACTACAGGGTTAATACAGCATATAGACCCCCCCAATTTAGCACTACAAACATAGGCCAGATCTACACCAAGCAGGATATAGTGGTATGAAAGTGGTATATAAAAGGCAGGAGCCACACTACTGTTTTATAACAATATAACCCATTGACACATACCATATACTGCTATATCCTGCTTGGTGTGGCTCCTGCCTTTTATATACCACTTTCATACGGCTTTCATACCACTATATCCTGCTTGGTGTCGATCTGGCAATAGTTGAATATTCAGGGATTCAAACCCAGACCTTTAACAGCTTAGCACTCAGCACGCTGGGCCTGGATGGATGAATCTGTTGATTTCAGTTTCTTCCACTTTTGATTTTTTAAAAAATCTATGTTCTTTTTGTCCCTTTGTAAATTTGGTGAATTTATTTCAAAACCAGGTTGAAACAAAATTCTCAGCCATCTCTTCTCTCTCTCTCTCTGTCTCTCTCTCTCTTTCTGTTAGATTCCCTAGTCTGTAGTAAGTCAAATGTACATTGCCCCTGGGTATGGCATGTGGGGTGCAATAGGTAATTCATGTTACCCCCTGAGCCACACCTGATTTGGGGGTATCCCTCCTCCCCCACACACCATAGCTGGTCCCTTTCTGTGTCCCATTTGGGGGCACATGTCAGTGGTGGGCAGTGCCAAAAGTGAGTGGGTCGTCCTTTTTCTCTTTCTGTCACTCCCTTTTCTCTCTCGCCCTCTTCCTTCCCATGCAGCAGGCTGCCAGGGAAGGCATGTGCCAGACAGGACTGGTCACATGTAAAGGGCTTTTGAAACTGGGCTGGAGGCTGCCCCTTCTCTAAGGAGCTCATGGAGTTATTATGCATGATTCTTCCTCTCCCCATTTTATACTCACAAAACCCCTGTGAGGTAGGTTAGGGGGGGGGCTATTCAGACAACACGCTAAGTCATGGTTAGGCCGCTAACCCTTTTGCATCAAGTGGTTAACGAGTGTGTTTAAACTGTGGTTATGTAGCCACCCTGGTTAGGAATGGTTCATACGGCATGCTAAGCCGTAATGTTTAGCTAAACCACAGTAGCTTAGCGTGTTGTCTGAACAGGATCAGAGAGTGGCTGGCTCAAGCTCATCCAGCCATCTTCATGACTGTGTGGGGATCTGAAACTCACAGCCTATCTACACTATTGCTTTAAAATGGTTTAAAACAGTTTATAACAGTTTTGAGAACTGTTGGGGCCCAGGACACACTCCATGTACAGTTTTCAAAACGTTTTCAAAGTGTTTTATCCTGCGTGTGTAGATAGGCTGTCAGTCTCCCCAATCCTGGTCTGACTCTCTAGCCCAGAGGTGTTGAACCTCTTTCAGCCTTAGGGCTAAATCCTAATTCCCAGAAGATCTTGGCTGCCGCATTCTAGAGGTGGGTGGGGCCAAAGACAAAAAGGGCAGGGCAAACATACCAGCGTAGTTTAGCTTCAAGCTCTTACTGCCAATACCCAAGATCCATTCCAACATTTTGGAATGGGAAACATGCACAAAATTTGGGAAGCCCCAAACAATTGGTGGTTGGGAGGAAGGGGGCAGTGGAGGCTGGTGGCTCTGATGTCAGTGGGGCAGTGAGTCCACTCTTGGTTTCAGTCAGAACCACACAAACAACAAGGTGCTAACCTTAACCAAAATCCTCAAAACAAAAAAAGAAAGTTAAGGAGAAAATATGTAATAAATTTTAATACTAATAAAATATATTTATCACCAAAAAAAAAACCATTATTCAACATACATATGTATAATAACAAAGTAAAAACAAGGCTCTTATGATTCTGGCCAAACGCGTTTCGACAAAAGTGTCTTCTTCAGTGGCCCAATCACTAAATTGTTTGAGTACCAGGCAGAAGTTTTTCACGACGGGGCTGATTTAAATATTTCCCAAATAATGGGATTGTATCACTCCCCAAATTGGTGTGTATAGTACACCAAATGTAATTCACTGGCTTTACTGCTTGTACCATAGTGTTTTTTTGGTGATAAATATATTTTATTAGTATTAAAATTTATTACATATTTTCTCCTTAACTTTCTTTTTCAGTCAGAATCAGTCAGAACCCTTCAGTTGCTATCCAAGGTGCTTCGCTTCTTTAGAGTTCTGAGTGGTTGTGACTGAAACCTGGGGAAGATTCACTGCCTCACTGATATCAAAGCTAGCAGCTTCCACTGGAAGGGTACATGGCCATCTGGGAAAACCTGCTGGATTTCCTGGCTGGGAAACCCAGTTGGATTGGGAGCGTCGGTGGGCCAGTTTCATAAATGAATAAGGAATATGAGCTTCTAAAAAGCACCATACCAGATGATGAACTGTAAATTAAGAGAGCCATTCTTGCCAGGAGAAGTATAAATACTTTTATTTAGGTTAGCATATAGGAAAACAGAAAGCTTCTGTTTTCCTATATGCTAGGAATGAGCCACTATTCCAACACTGAAAATACAATTTACAATTATTGAGATGATATTACACTTTGGCTACATAAATGCTTTACATGGAATGAACTGTAAATATATATAAAACATTCCTTTAGTCAAGTCAGGAAGTAGTAATAAGGAACATTTTACAATATACAGGACCTATAACTCTTGTTCTCTGTAGGTTTTTGCATAGGGTCACAGTGGGTCAGTAAATATTTGTGCTCAAGGAGTGGCCCAAGATACCATTGCTAAAACTATTGTTTGGCAATATTCCATAGGAGGGGGACAGGAAACCTGCCCCCACCTATCTCCACAGCCCCACATGGAAATCTTACCAGTGTTTGGCAGTCTGAAAACCTCAAATAAAAAGCAACAATATGTCATATAAACTGTGTTAGTAGCATAGTGTAATTCATTTATAGTGTTGTGACCATCAAATTAGGAGATGGCCTTTACTTAGCTGTTGTTCAGCTAATAGCTCAAGATGTTTTCTCACTAGGCAGCACTAATGCCTACACCGGGGATACAAAGCCTCAGGTCTAGGGGCCAAATGTGGCCCTCTAGCTTCTCCAGATGACCACGTCCTTTTCCACGGCTCCGCCCTATTTGCCCAAAACACCAGTTATTGGAGAATCAAAGCTGGAGAACCCAGCTTTGCACACTTGGATTCTTCATGTTGCAGGAAACTGTTCAGTAACTTCAGCTAGTCCAGAATGCTGTGGCCAGACTGTTGACCACGGTTGGTTACAAGGAGTGCATGACTCCTTCATTACAGCAGCTTCACTGTCTACTGGTCTGTTTCCAGGCAGAATTCAAAGTACTGGTTATGAGCTATACGAATTGGGACCAAGCTACCTGAAAGACCACCATCTGTCATACGAGCTGCCCTGTTCTTAAAATCTCTGGGAGATGCCCTTCTTTCAAGACTCTCAACACAACTTTGGTACAGAAATCGAAGCGGACAAACTCCGAATCAGTCTGACCCAAATCAGGCCATTTTCTGAAACACCAAATTGGGGTCCAAGTCTAATCTTGTGGTTGGTGCACAACTCCACTAGGCCCAGAGGAACCAGCCACTGGAAACTGTTTTAAATCAGTTGTACTTGTTATTTCCCTAGTCTACAATTTCTTTCCTGGTCTTTTCCAGTGAGTTGTAAAAACAAAACAAAAAACAAAAAATAGTAGATATTGTAAGTGGTTACTAGCCCCTGGATACACCTACCAACCAAAGTGAAAACTCCAATGAATCTGTTCTCTCTCTCTCTCTCTCTCTCTCTGTGTGTGTGTTGGGAGTGAGGGAAGAGTTGGGGAGCTGGAATGTAGCCAAATAAAAGATAAGTTTGAGTTTTTCAACGGAATCGGATGAGCAGCTCTTTGCATTTGCTTTTTGGGGGAAACTGATGCTGCCTTACAGACCTGCTGTCCCGTGTTAACTCTGTAGAGTTGTGGCTAAACTTTCTTTTAAAGCATGAACCACCAGTACTTGTAAGGAAACCATCTGACTGGAAACCCTGGAAAACATAGTATCCCCAATGGTGCATCCAGTTGAATGCACAAAGGCTCTGTTCAGGCCTTCAGAAGATGTTCAGGAATGGACATGATCCTGGTTTCTTCCCCCTCCCCTTAAATGTGTGAAAATTATACTAGTATTATACTTGTTTCCAATTGACATCAAAAATCAAAGTAGGTTGAACTGCCTAAATGCCAGTTTTGGAATTTCCTGAATACGTTTGCACAGAGCTTTCATTAGGTTGGGTGGGGTGAAAGATGGGAGTGTGTTTTTCCCAGGATATTATTTTGTTACACATATCTTCAGCATGACTAAGCAGCTGGGTCTCTCTCTCTCTCTCTCTCTCTCTCTCTCTCTCCTTCCTTTACCTTTGAAGCAGATTTCTTGGGAGTCCAAATAGCAACCCTTTTCTCTTCTCTTCTTTTCTTTTTTTAAATAAGATTGACTCCATCAGGGTCTTGAGCCAAAAGTACAACATGCACATTTCCCCCTATATTTAGAGATGTGCTCTCTTACTCACTGGGGTTATATTTAGCACACCTGAAAGAGAGATCACATCTGAGTTTCAAAACGTATTGTGCAAGTGCTGCTGTTAATTAACCTCATCAGGCTGCAATCCCAGGCACACTATCTGGGAGTAAGCTCTGTTGAAGGCAGTGGGACCTACTTCTAAACAGGCCCAGCCCAAGGCAGGTCACTGCCTGAAGCAAAGACTCGCTTCCACGTCCCTCCTGTCCTCCCAATCTGCCTGCCTGCCTGCCTGCCCGCCTGCCCACTCACTCACTTTTCTTGGTGCGTGTATATGCACATGCTTCCACAGCCTGCCCACTCAACTGCCAGCTGGCTTGCTAGTCTTTCAGCATGCATGTGCACCCGCCTCCCCAGGGCACTGCCCATAAGGTGTTTCTGCCTTCAGGAGCTATGTAGCACCTGCGTGTTGGGCAAAGTATTGTGAGAGATCCTGGAACTTCTGAGACCTCTCAGCATACTTTGCCTGTGACCTTTTGCAGGCACTGCACATGCGTCTCCTGAAGGTGAAAACACCATATGGGCAGCACGTTGGGGAGGCAGGCACGTGTGTGCACACAAAGAGCCGTAAGCCAGCTGGCCGGCCAGGACTCGGGCAGGCAGAGCCATCGAGGTCAGGGGAGTGGAAGGGGAGGCATGGCACAGCGTGTGAGGGAGGGAGCAAGTGGGCAGTGGCTTCTTGGTCCTGTTGGCTAGGCTGACCATCTGAAAAGGAGGACAGGGCTCCTGTAACTTTAACAGTTGTAGAGAAAAGGGAATTTCAGCCAGTGTCATTTGTAGGCAATTAGTCCCTGGTGAAATTCCCTCTTCATCACAACAGTTAAAGTTGCAGGCACTATACTAGAGTGCCCATATACAAAAGAAGGCAGGGCCCCTGCAACTTTAACTGTTGTGATGAAGAGGGAATTTCATCAGGAACTAATTGCATACAAATGACACTGGCTAAAATTCCCTTTTCTCTACAACAGTTAAAGTTACAGGAGCCCTGTCCTCCTTTTCATATGGTCAGCCTACTGTTGGCTGCTTGCATGGCTGGCCGGCTGGCCCACCATGCTGGTGGCCGGCAGAACCAGGAAGCAGCAGACCCTTTGGAGGGGGAGAGAGCCACTCTTCCCATACTCCCTGCCTGCTGTGCCAGCTTTCTATCACTTCATGTTAGGGCCACCGCTCCTTCTAATAAACATACATAGGATTGCCCTGTAACTCATTTGTTCCTTTACTGCAATGATTTTCAAACTGGATCCTATAGAATCTTGGGGGTTTCTTGGAAGCTTATCAGGGGTCCCTTAATGAGAAGACCAGCGTCTCAAAAAGACAGCTAGCCCACTCTTACCGACCTTCCCCCATGCTTGTTTGGTGTAGATCTGCATCCCATTCTAGATCTGCATCTCTTTTAAACAGCTATTACAAATAATAGTCACCACAGTACCAGCTAATGGATTGGTTGCAATATTAGCACACATGAATGTAAGGAGAACTGTGTTGGATGAGCCCAAAGCCCTATCTAGTATAGCATCTTGTTTCTCACAGTGGTTGGCCAGATACCTATGGGAAGCCCACAGCAGAACAGGAGTTCAATAGCACTCTCCCACTTCTGTTCCTAGCAACTGGTATTTCATGACATACTGTCTCCAATAATGGAGGTAGCATATTGCCATCATGACTCGTAGCCATTGATGGCCTTATCCTCCATGAAAATATTATATAAATATTGTTATATCCACCCTAATTCTCCATGTGGTAAGTACTTCAAAGGTGCAAGCTTTACTCAGGTTTTGGTTACCTGGAGTGGGCTCACAGCTTACACCAACTCCAACATCCAATGCTCACCCCATCAGATTTCTATGGGGGGCACTAGCACCATATAATAGAATCATAGAATAGTAGAGTTGGAAGGGGCCTATAAGGCCATTGAATCCAACCCCCTGCTCAATGCAGGAATCCACCTCAAAGTATACCTGACATTCACTCTGGGATGATTGAGAAGATATATCCTGTCCTTCCTCTGTGTGACATATCATTCTTGTAGAGAGCAACTCTGGTCTCTTGTCTCTTCCAGCCCTACCCCCAAAACTGCATGGCCAAATCTACACCAAGCAGAATATAACACTTTGCAAGTGGTTTGAAAACGGTATATGGAATGTGTCATGGAGCTCCATCAGATAAGCATTTTATTGCACACTCATTACTGGGCACTCACGGATTTTTGCAGGTCCCTCTCACAACATTGTCTGCCTCCCGCGCGCCCCCCACCACTTCTAGCCTTCTTTGTGCGACCAAAAAATAGCCTCGTAAGTCCGACTTATTTTTTTTGAGACAGAACTTGCTGCTATCTCCTGCTGTGTGCAGGAGAAGCAGCATTAGCAACATGGCCCGTTGAATGGGCCACGTGCACATTGTTAACTTCCTATTTCCTCTCCCTTGAGAATGAGGCATAAATGAGGGACAAACGTGTGGGCAGAGAAGCGATGGTAAGGAAACGCAATTTCCCCCATGTGATGACGCTCATGGCCCCCAACAGTTGTCAGTGCACTTCAATATCATTATAAAGCAGTAGTGTAGATCCTGCCCAGATCTGCCCTTTTGTTGCCTGCAGACACACAGACCTCTGCCTTAGCACATTCCATAGCTGGCGGTTGGTGGTGGGAGGGAGGTGAAGCTAAGCCCTGATTCCCAAATGGCTGTCTCCTTCCAGAAGAGTCTATCCATTGAGAGACATCTCCTTAACAATAGAGGGGTACTTGACCACTCTGCCACAGTTATCAAGATAATCTCTAGCAGTCCTGCTGGTTCCATTGACCAAAACCACAAGTCACCCATAATGTCCCTTCCTCCTGTGAGTCTACATTCTCACCACCATTTTCACCAGCTCCTATTGCTGCTACTCCTCCTCCTTGCTTGACTAGGCTGACCATATGAAAAGGAGGACAGGGCTCCTGTAACTTTAACAGTTGTAGAGAAAAGGGAATTTCAGCCGGTGTCATTTGTATGCAATTAGTTCCTGGTGAAATTCCCTCTTCATCACCACAGTTAAAGTTGCAGGGGTCCTGCCTTCTTTTGTATATGGTCAATCTAGTATAGTGCCTGCAACTTTAACTGTGGTGATGAAGAGGGAATTTCACTAGGAACTAATTGCATACAAATGGCACCGGCTGAAATTCCCTTTTCTCTACAACTGTTAAAGTTACAGGAGCCCTGTCCTCCTTTTCATATGGTCAGCCTATGCTTGACAGACCAAGAGCTAGTGAGCAAGTAGGCAGTGGCATCTACGGCTCTTCCTTCTCACCACCACCATTACCTAGGCTAGAGTGGAAGGAAGATAAACAAGCAGGTTGCAGGAGTGAAACAGATGAGCAACTCCATGGCCCCTTTGTCAGTGAGCCTGGCCTAGGCTGTGGATCCTCAGCAAGTGCCCAGTTATGCCTACTCTTGACACCGGCCCTGGCCTGCAAAGAGCTAAAGTCAGCTATCTTAGGGCATATATTGTAATACACAGATAGGGTGAACAGATAAAATCCAGGTCAGGGCTCATGTAACTTTAACAGTTGTAGAGAAAAGGGAATTTCAGCCAGTGTCATTTGTATGTAATTAGTTCCTGGTGAAATTCCATCTTCATCACAACAGTTAAAGTTGCAGGCACTATACTAGAGTGACCATATACAAAAGAAGGCAGGGGCCCTGCAACTTTAACTGTTGTGATGAAGAGGGAATATCACCAGGAACTAATTACATACAAATGACACTGGCTGAAATTCCCTTTTCTCTACAACTGTTAAAGTTACATGAGCCCTGATCTGGATTTTATCTGGTCAGCCTATACACAGAGAACCACAAGAGGGTAGAAAAATAAGTAAATCACACTTTATTTGCAAGGAACATAGGCCTTTCTTAATAGGCTTCACCGAATGGAATATGCACATAGCTCCAAGAGACAACCACCTCTTAGGGTATCATTGTTCCTCTTATAGGAGCTACAAAGCAGATATGTAGCTAAGCACTGTGGGGCACACTTTTAGATTGCATACCACTAGTGCTCTCAATATTCCTACCCCAAGAAGCAGTTTTGAGCTGCTTGTGAAATCAGACTGGCCCTGCTTCTCTGTGCGAGATCTATGTGGTCCTCCTTGTTGTAAATAAACATGGGAACTAGTGAGGCTGTCAACTGGGAGGAAGGCTTGCAGGAACCCAGCTACTGGCATATAAATAATAATCCAATAGATGCTGAGACAGGGACATTGTTTAACCTGTCACTGGAGTTTTAAGACTTGACTTTGGGTGTGACCGGGAACCACCAAACACTCCCCAAACAGCACGAACCCTATGCCAAAATGGTGAAGACATCGTAAAAAGAACAAATATCCTTGACTGCACACATACACACAAAGTTATGCAAGCTGGGAACTACAGTACGCTATAGAAACAATGATGTCAATTGTATTGACTGAGCTTAGCAATGGCCTGAGGTGCAGGAAAAAATCATTCACTTGATGCTTTGAAAATATTGCAGATGCACTGAGAAATACAGCAGGTGGAGTGTAAGAACCTTAGAGATGGAGAGACAGGAAGAGATCTGCCCCTGAGAATTCTACCATAGTTAGAGGGTGGAGAAGTCTTCTTTTTCTTTCCTTTCTTTCCTTAAATTAAAAATAGTTTGAATTTAACTTGCCAGTAATTTTGCATTTCACAGCAGCAAATCAGAATTTTTCCCACAGTTTTTTAACTCAAAATATCCCAAGTTAAAAAACATTCCAGGGTAGGGTGTCCAGATCACCCGGGGTTTCCTGGTCCTAACCGGGAAACCTAGGCCGATCCGGGCGAACCGGGGGGCAGGGGGGGGGAAACCGGGGTGGCAGGGGGTCACGCGGCGGTGGCAGCGAGCGGCGACGAGTGGTGGTAGACCCAGCGGCGGTGGCGGCGGAGGAGCCCAGGAAGCAGCCACCCCAGCAGGTAAGTGCCCCCCCTCGCGCCTCGCACTCCTTACCTGCAGGGGCGTCCGCTTCCCTCCGGAGTGCAAAAGAGACGGGAGAGGGCCGGATCCGGAAGTGATGTAATCGGCCCTCCTCCGAATCTTCCGCGCGGCCTCTGGCCTTACGAGCCTGGCAGCGGCGGCGAAGGACCTGACGGTGGTGGAGGAAGACCTGACGGCGACGGGGGACCTGGGGGCGGTGGCTGACCCGACGGGGGCGGCAGCAGAGGACCCAGCGCGGGCGGCGGAGGAAGAGAACCCGGTAGGTCCAGGTTGGTGTTTTGGGGGGGGGGGTGGCTTGGTGGGGAGGTTGTTTTGGGTGGCGGGGGGTGGCGGGGGGGGACCGGGATTTTGGTTTCCAAAATCTGGTCACCTTATTCCAGGGTGTCTTGGAGCATCCCCCCCTTCCCCCCACACCTCTCCTAAGCACACCGTTGGGTTGAATCCAAATGACTGCGAAGCATGATCACATGTAGCCTGAAACTCAGGGGCGGAGGCAAAGCCAGATGAAAACTGTGATCCTGTTCAGACAACACAGTATTTTGAGCTAAACATGATGGCTTAGCATGTCGTGTGAACCATGACTTAGTGTGTCATGTGAGCCATTCCTAACCATGGTGGCTACATAACCACAGTTTAAACACACCCACTAACCATTTGTTGGAAGAGGGTTAGTGGCCTAACTAACCATGGCTTAGTGTGTTGTCTGAACAGGCAAGTTAGAAGAAAACAGCAGACTTAATGGACATTTAACCACACCACCAGGCTAGGCTTCCAGGCAATCACCCCACTCCCATCTTAGAATTCTACAGGGTGTCCAGTCATCATAATCTTCTACTGGTCACCTTCCCATGTTTTCCCACCACTTCTTCCATCTTCCTTCTTTCCATTAAGGACAGAAAGAAAGAATAGATACATCATGTCTTTGGATTGGTAGGACTAGCCTAGGAGCTCTGCAGGTGGAAGCGGCCTGCAATCCTAAACACACTTATTAAGCTCCTGACTGATCTTAGGATCAGGGTCATACAACCATGTGTACATGTTTTCAAATAGGATTAAAATATTGGGATATATATGGCCACTCCAGGCTGTCGGAATACCCTACTAAGTGCATGCACCTGAATGAATTTATTGTGCATAAGTGGAGTGTATTTTACAGCTCTCTGAGTTCACATGCATTTCCTACCAAAGGAATTTTGGATGATTCATTTTAACTTAATGGGACCACATGCCGGAGTAACTGTGCACCTGTCAAGACACCCAGGCACTTTTCAGAATATTTGTTGATAGCCAGTTTAATAACTTGCCACTCAAAGAAGTGACAAGTTAGAAGAAAACAGCAGACTTAATGGGCATTTAACCACACCACCAGACTACCCAAGAATTTATGATACATACCTAATTAAGCAGCATGGAAAGTTAGTTCTTCGCCATGCCTTGTGAGTTATGCAATCTTCTATTCACTTGGGACCCATTTGTGAAACAAAGTTCCCTGCTGAATTAACAGAGGCAGGATTGAGCCCTTGCTCCTTTCAGACTGTCAAGGGGCAATTTGGATCTGTTGCTTGCTCTCAGTAGAGGCTGGTGGCTCCAGTGTCAGTGGCGTGGTGCAGCCACTCCAGGTTTTAGTCAGAACCAGCCAGCTAAACACCTTGGATAGCTCCTTTAGAGTTCTGACTGGTTCTGACTGAAACGCGGAGCGGATTCACTGCCACACTGACGTTGGAGCCACCAGGCCTACCCTATTTGCTCTGCTTACTAGAGCCAGTCAGACGTGCATGTTGTATTGATGACTGTATCAACATATTGGACAGCCAGAGTAATAATATCTCATAGTTCCTCTACTACTGAAGGAGCATTGTCTGGATGTGGGGCTCAAAGGCACTTTGATCTCAGAGGGGGAAAAGAAAGGGGACCTTCTTGATGAAGTTGGAAGGGGTGTATATACCAGGTAAAATTAAATACTGACTTCCTCTAGTGTAAATCCCCTCAGAGACAACCAGATCCATTTTTATTCTCATCAAAACTTGCCTTCATTGGCTGAACTGCTTCCTTGATTGGCTTGCAGCTAGCCCAAGGGGCATGGCCTAGATTTGAATGTCCACCCATTTCAGGAGAAAGATGCACAGAGAGCGGAAACATCAGCAGCAGAATATGTCAGGCCAAAAAAACAGCAGGGGTTGAGCTTGTTTCAATATTGAGCAAGCTGTCCACCTGGCCACAAGGGATGCCTTGACTGCAGAAGGCAGCATGGCAAAATATTTACTGAGTACTTTAATCTGGAACCATGATTGACACTAGAATAATTAGTACCTGGGAGTGAAGGGGGGAGATATTAGATGTTGGAGACTTTTGATGAAGCAAAGGCTTTTGTATTATATTTGATAGAATGGTATTATTTGCCTTCTATAATAACAATAACATCTATATCATGATTTCAAAGTGTTCAAAAAGCTTTACCTCCATTATCTCTGTAATCCTTGCAATTGCCCTGTGAGCAGTGGAGGCTGGTGGCTCCGATGTCAGTGGGGCGGTGATTCTGCTCCGAGTTTCAGTCAGAACCAGCCAGAACTCTAAAGGAGCTATCCAAGGGGCAGAGCTGTAGAGTTCTGACTGAAGCCACTCCCCATATTCAGTGGTCCTCTCCGGGCAAGACTGTGGGGTAGAAGTCTGGGGTCCCACTCAACAGAAGGAGAAGGAGGGCTCCCAAAGGCAGCAGACAACATCTTGAAGTAAGTGCAGTAAAATACATGAGCCAATACACTTACCCTTAGGACAATTAAGCCAGAGCCTCATGTTACCTAGATGCACCACTGCCCATATTAAAGATGTTAAAGCTGAGAGATAGTGGCTTGCTTAAGGCTACCTGGAAGCAAGATTTGAACTGGTGACTTTTACCAGTATCTAAATCACTGCACTGCAGAACTAAAGCTGTTGTGAGTATCAGCAAATCTGTCAGTACATCTCTTCATCAATGTTTAAATATGAATGTGGGGAGGGGGGTGAACTCCTATATTCTGATGCAGATCAACAAAGTCACTTAGAGTGTCTGCAATTTCCATACCCCAATGAGAAGCCTGAATAAGTGTATATTGTCTTTGAATAAACATGTAGAACTTAAGTTCCTTTTCACAATGCCACATCCAGTTGGAACAGGATGGCTCTTTTATAGAGGCCGGCTTTTTTATAGAGCATCATCACACTGGGGAAAATCGTGTTTGCTTACCGTCGCTTCTCTTCCCACGTGTTTGTCCCTCATTATTTCCTCTTTTGGAAAGAGGAAGTAAACAACTTGAACGTGGCCCATTCAGTGGGCCATTTTGATCATGCTGCTTGTCCTGCACACGAAACCCCGTGGTGGGTCCACAGATAAGAGTCTGGGCGTCTGTAACTGCTATGTGTGCAATATCTCAAAATGCTACATTCATGTAAGAACTCTCTTTACATATCGTATAAAAATTCTACATGCTAGAAGGATGTATATAGTTTCACAATGAATTTTATTAATTCCACCCTGGATACAAAGTATTCCTAATTCAACAATTTGTTGAATGCACTGAATAATGCAATCATTAATAGACATGAAACTAGTAGTGTTAATGACTGTTCAATACACAACACTTTCGTTATATCCACAAAAATGAGTATTCTAAAGAGTTGGACACATAGAGGAACTTGTTAAACAAATTATAATTAGCATGTCAAATACACAAAATAATGTGTCCACAATACAATACACATACACACAAATGATGATCAGCATGTGGAATGCACAAAGTGATGTGTCCACAATACAATACACATACACAAAGGGTAATACCGGTTTGTCCTAAACTGTTTCTGACTCCTTCCTCAGTGGCTGTGTATCTGATCTTTAATAACACTCAGGAAAAATAATTTAACAATGATGATTTAACAAAATAATAATAATAATAATAATAATAATAATAATAATAATAATAATAAATTTATTTATTACCCGCCTCTCCCTCCGGATCGAAGCGGGGAACAACATCATCATAAAACACACAAAACTGATTAAAAATACACAAAACCAATACATCATTAAAATACCAATAAAACACCAATAAAACATTTAAAATTCATTTGAGTAGGCCTGCCGGAAGAGCTCAGTCTTTATAGATCGTTTAAATTCCTGAAGACTGGTAAATTCACGGATCTCTCCTGGCAGGTCATTCCATAATCTGCGAGCGGCAGAAGAGAAGGTCCTCTGGGTAACAGTTGTCAGTCTAGTTTTTGTTGACTGTAATAAATTCTTCCCAGAGGACCTAAGCGTGCGGGGCGGATTGTATGGGAGAAGGCGATCCCGCAAGTAACCTGGACCCAAACCATGTAGGGCTTTAAAGGTAATGACCAACACTTTGTACTTCGCCTGGAAACTAACTGGCAGCCAGTGGAGAGATTTCAAAGCTGGTGTAATATGGTCACCCCTAGGTGTACCAGTGACCAACCTGGCTGCCATATTTTGAACTAGTTGAAGTTTCCGGACTAGGCACTAGAAAGAACTCGATGTCCAAATATTAGAATATAACATAACACTGTTGAATGTCCTTTAATCCACACTTCATTTGTAGTGACAATATTAGAATATAGAGTAACAGTGTTGAATATCCTTTAATCCACACTTACTGGGGTGTTTTTTTGTGGCGCGAAGAAGGCTAAAAGGGGTGGGAGGCATGCAGGAGGCAGACAACATCATGTGAGAAATCCGTGAAAATCCATGAGTGCCCAGTAATGAGTGTGCAATAAAACGCTCGTCTGATGGAGCTCATAATGTAAGTGTAGAGTTGCTAAGCAGGTGGACTTAGCTTCTAAATAATTTCCTGATTAGCTGGCTAGACCACTGACATCAGAAGTGGAGTCAATCTTCCCATTGGTCAAAATAACAATCTATCTCCACCAAGGGGACAGCTTTCACTGGACTCAGATGCCCATAAAAATGTGAGACTTTGCCCTCAGTCTATTTTCTCAGCAACATATAATCAGGAGGTCAAAGATGCTTGCTCTTGCTCTCTCTCTCTCTCTCTGATCTTCCTCTGCAAGGAATTCTATATATGCTCTGGAAAACCCAAGATAGGAAACATGTAACCTGCTAAATTAGATTGATTTTATTGATTGTGTATGTATGTGTGTGTGTGATTGTTGCCTTCCCTTGTTCTTTCCCACCCTCTTTCCCCCAAATAAACTTCCTTTTTATGTCTAGACATTTGGCTGTGTTGTTTTAAAAAGGAATTTATCATCAAACGTTTCCCCATATACAAGAGGATGATCAGGGGTCTCGAAACAAAGCACTGTGAGGAGAGACTGAAAGGACTGGGGACTAAGGGGAGACATGATAGCACTCTTCAAATACTTGAGGTTGTCACACAGAGGAGGGTTAGGATTTCTTCTCAATCATCCCAAAGTGCAGGACGCGGAATAATGGGCTCAAGTTACAGGAAGCCAGATTCTGGCTGGACATCAGGAAAATCTTCCTGACTATTGGAGACCGTTAGAGCAGTACAACAATGGAACCAATTACCTAGGGAGGTTGTGGGCTCTCCCACACTAGAGGCATTAAAGAAGCAGCTGGACAGCCATCTGTCAGGTATGCTTTAAGGTGGATTCCTGCATTGAACAGGGGGCTGGACTCAATGGCCTTATAGGCACCTTCCAACTCTACTATTCTATTATTCTATTATAAGACTGCATGGTTGCTAAGCTACTCCATGTGTTCATAGGGTTTTGTTAAATTCTTTGTCTTAAGCTGTGCTGGATCAGACCGAAAATCTATTTTGTCCAGCATTCTGTGTATATAATGTTGGCCTGGGAGTTGGGAGATCTGGATTCTAGTCCCCACTCAGCCATGGAAGCTCAATGGGTGACTTTGGGCCACACAGACTCTCAGCCCAACCTACCTCACAGGGTTGTTGCTATGAGGATAAAATTGAGATGAGGAGGAGGAGGATTATGTATGCCATCTTGGGTTCCTTGGAGGAAAGAAGGTGGGATATAAATGTAATAAATAAATAATAGTGGCCAACCAGATGCCTGTGGGAAACCCACAAGCAGGACTTAAGAGCAATAGCCTTCTTCAAGGGTTGTTCCTCTGTGGCAATTAGCACCTTCCCATTCATGTTCCCCATCAGTTGGTATTCAAAGACACACTGCCCCTGAAACTGGAGTTAAAATATAGCCATGAGGACTAGTAGCCATTGAGAGCCTTCTCTTCCATGAATTTGTCCAATCCCCTTTTAAAGCAGCACAAGTTGGTGGACATCACTATGTCTTCTGTTAACAAATTCCATAGTTTCATTTAGGGATGTGCAGCGGATCGGGTCTGATCCATGATCCGGACCTGATCCGGGTGAAATCGGATGAAATTATCAGATTCCAATTATCTGGACTGTCCAATCTGATCCGATCTGATCCGAAAGATCAGATTGGAAAAAATCAGAGGATCGGACCTCCTCCCCCTCCCCCCACTCGTGCTCCTTACCTGCTGCCTCCTTGCTGCCGTCTGCTGTCGCCCACTGCTTCCGTACTACTTTGAAACAGGCCTTGCGTCCTGTTTCACAATAGAGTGACGGCGCACCGGGTAACATCATCACTCGGCGCGCCCTCACCCTACTGTGGAACAGGCCGCAAGGCCTGTTTCTCAGTAGTACTGAAGCAGCGGGCAGCAGTGGACGGCAGCAAGGAGGCAACAGGTAAGGAGTGTGAGTGGAGGGAAGGGAAGGGGGAGGGAAGTGGAGGTCCCCTGTTACCTGCCGGTGTCCCACACTGCCGTCCGCTGCTTCCATACTACTGATAAACAGGCTGCAAGGCCTGCTTATCAGTAGTACGGAAGCAGCGGACGGCAGCGTGGGACTCCAGCAGGTAAAGAGTGTGAGTGGGAGGAAGAGGGAGGTCCCAACTTACCTGCCGGGGCTGTCTACTTCTGCCCACTTCCGCCCGCTGGTCCTTCTACTGAGAAATAGGCTTCGCGGCCTGCCTCTCAGTAGACCGCCGGGTGACATCACCCGGCGCTCTACTGAGAGGCAGGCTGCGAAGCCTGTTTCTCAGTAGAAGGAACCTGTGGGTAGCAGCGGACGGAAGCGGAGAGCCCAGGCAGTTAAGGGACGCGAGTGGGGGGGAGGGACAGGGAGGGGAGGAATTAGGTCCCCACTCACCTGCTCCCATGTTTTCCTCAGAGGCTTGCATTGGGAAAGCTTTCTTTCCCTCAATGCAAGCCTATGGCAAAAACACCTAAAATGACGTCCGATCCAAAAAATCGGACGTCCGATTTTCAGATCAGAATCGGATCCGATCCGATCCGGAAAGCCTCCGATCCGATCCGAAGCATCAATTCCAATTCTGATTCCAATCCGATTTTTTTTACTGTGCACATTCCTAGTTTCATTATGCATGGTGTGAAGAAGTAATTCCTTTTATCTCCCACGATCCATCTTCATTCAATGAATCCAGGTACTAGTAGCATGAGAGAAGGAGATATTCTCCATATATCTGGACATTTTTAAGCATATAGTTTTATGCACCATAGTTTTTGTTTTTTGTTTTAATCTTTTCTGTCCCCCATCCCCTGCCCTTCGTAGCACCAAGACAAAGAAAGAGACTGATGAAGAATTCTGGAGAACACAAAAGTTTGCACACTCCTGTGTGGTATTTTGATTGGTCCTAATAAAGGTATCACCCAACTGTACTCGTATCCCTGTTTCTCTGGGGTAAGCCTAGCAAAACCTGATGAATCACCCAAAAAATGATCACAGACAGCCGGTGACAAATCAGGAAACAAACAAGAAAGTCAGTAAATGCAAGCTACAAGCTTAAAAACACTGAGACATTTTTCTTTGCCTTTGATCTTACAAAGAGGAAAAAAGCCTCAGGGCTGCAAACCCCTTGGGGATAGATGCTGCTTGTCATTCTGAAATAATGTTGGCACTTTTAAGCAACACAGAGACAGCACATTCTATGACAAGGAGGGATAATCAGACACACACACCCCAACTCCTCCAAAAAGGCATGTGAGACTCCATGATGGTACAGACAGAGCACGCAGGAGGATTGGAAGGAGGGCAAATGGCCAGATAGAAATATGCTCTCTGCCAACTTTCCCTGACTTGATGCCATCCAGATGTGTTGGACAGCAACCCTTGGCCATGCTGGCTGGGAATGATGGGAGTTGCATTCCAACATATCTGGAGAGTGCTGGGCTGGAGTAAACCATTCTATGCAATGTGAACTGAAACCACACAAGACAGACAGAAATTAAAGTAAGCTGCAGCAGTAGACATGGCTTGAGTTGAACTTGTGATGCCTCATTATAGAGAGAAGTTCAAGATTACCCTCAAAGGGTTTCAACAAGGGATAGATTGTTTATTCTTAGTTGCATCCCTAGGTTGAGCATCTTGCTGGATAACATAAAGAATTCTTCGACTTTTCTCCAAATAATTGGGCATTATCAGTATCCTGGGCTGGGGTAGAAGAACTGAGAATTTCTCCATTGATGAGAACAGGATGAACTTTGTGTTGCAAACAGAAAAGCAACAGGCAGAGACAATTGCGAGTGCCCTTAAGGTAGGTTATTTGGCAACTGCTGAAGAGAAGAGATCAAATGGATGCCGCTCCGTGGTGTCATAGCCAAGAGATGCAGAATAGGACAAAAATGATTAAAGGATATGAAATAACCAGGCCGACAGCTTTTAGAGGAACACCCTTTCTTTTTCCATCTCTTTCTCCTGCCTTATCTTATCATCCATTGGGTGCTGCAATCTCATTTCTCATCTTCCTACTGTTTTCAGTAGTGTTTCTCAGCATGGAGTCTGACAAGGCCATTCCTGATCAAAGGTAAAAGGCAGCAAATGAGCGAATGTAAGCAGTAGAAGTGAGGGAATAGTCCCAAAACTTGATAGATAGAAAAGTCCCTGAGGAACCTTCTGCCCATTAACTCACTTTGAGATGATTGCTGGACTTCTAAAAGTAATACTAATTGCATTTGACTGTATCTTTAAAGGCCGCTAAAGAAAGTCCAGAGCTAATTAGGGCAGGGGAACCCTTAGAATTTTACCCAGATACGGTAGCTCAAAAATTGCCTTTTTGAGTGAAAGAATTGGCGTTCAGTGGGAAATCAGTCACAGAAAAGTCATCTGATAACAAAGTAGTCCACAAAACTTCATGCCGCAATTAATCTATCAGTCTTTAAAGTGTTACACGATGCTTTGTGGTTTTGATAGTAACTTTATGTTGCATTAAATGCATTGCTTATAGTGATGTCTGGGCTTTTTAAAATACATACCAAACAAGCCATTTCCCCTGCCTGCCCCCCCCCCCCAGGTTTTATCAGAACTGCAGCATGCAGGGAGGTAAAGTTCAAGCCTTCCTTCCCCCAGCATCATCCCAACAAAAAATGCCCCCCAGCCCTGGAAATCGCTTTTTGCAGCATGGTGGGGAAGGGGATGGCCTTTTGTCAGAAACGCAGCAGGGAGGGGATGCTTAAACTTCCCCTTCCTCCATCCTCCAGTCTCCAATAAAAGCACTCCCCGCCCCTCACTTAGTATTAGTTTTCTTTAAAACAGCAACATGATATTTTTGCAAGTTATGAATTTAACAAAACATGTGTTAGGAAGGAAGGCTAGAACAAATGAAGTGGAGCATCACTTAGCTGCTAACATGGGTTGAATCAACAGGGGGCTGTCTATATGCCTTCTAAGCCCGTGGTGGCTGTGCAGTGGGGCTGCGTTGGTTATACAATGCAGTAGCTGACTCACAGCCACCACGGAACTTTTTCCCAAAGCTGTGCTTTAAAAAAGCCAGGGACTTACCTGACTTTTTTCTTCAAAGCGAGGTCACCACAGTTCTTGTGCCGTGTGACTTCGCTCTGGTGTCAAGTCGGGGTGTTCTGGGGTGGATGGCGACCCCTGATTGGTCTCCAGAAGCTGGGCGGAGGGCAGGGGATGGCCGCAGAGAGCTGAATGGCCACTGGAGCCTGCGCTGCCTCCTGCCATCAGGTTAACCGCCGCCACCCCACAGCAGCGAAACTGTGGAGTTCAGCAGCAAAGCGGCAGCAACACATCACCGTGAAGGCAGGGCCCAGATTAATAAAACTCTCTTATGTCCTGGGTGTGTATTAATCGTGATTTCTGTTGAAGTTGATACATTATTTCAAATTGTTGTATGTTTAAAATGAAGATTTAATAAAAATATTTTTCTTAAATCAGCTGGGGGAGCTGAGTGGAATAGTTTATGTATTTATCTTCCTATTTTTACCCCGCCTGTTGATCCAAAATGGGTCTCCAGTGCTGCTTACAATCTTTAAAAACATCACAATAAAACCCAAAGACAGTAAACAATAAAGAGGAATGGGGAGCCAAAGCTCAAGCCAATTAAAATTAAACTCCCATAAGGATGCAAAGTATTCACATCAAATCGAAGGCCTGATAAAATATAAACATTTCTTGAATGCACTGAAAGGCCATCAAGGGAGGGAGCTGATTTGGTTTCCTGGGCTAGAAAGCACCACAGTCTGAGCACATGGTGAGCAAAGGCCCTGTTCTGTGTCCCAGCCAAATGACCCTCTGATAGTAACAGGATGGAACTGGAAACATATCGGCAGCCAGTACAGACTGAACAATGTTCTGAAAAACTAAGAGGAACAACAACAAAAAGGCAGCTGCACAAGTAGACAGGACTCCCAATGAGTTTTGAGGAAACTATCATAAAAACGCTTAGTACTCAAAATATCATATTCTTATGGGAATCAGTAACAAGTGGAAATCACAGAACCCCCCTCCCCTCCCCCCCATTTTGGCCTTGTAGCCGTGTGTTTGTGTGTGCGTGTGTGTGTCTAAAATATACGATGACCATATGAAAAGGAGGACAGGGCTCCTGTATCTTTAACAGCTGCGTAGACATTTTTATTTTTAAATAAAAAAGTTTAAACAACAGTTGCATAGAAAAGGGAATTTCAGCAGGTGTCATTTGTATGCAAGCAACACCTGGTGAAATTCCCTCTTCATCACAACAGTTAGAGCTGCAGGAGCCCTGCCCTCTATTGTATCTGCTCGCTCTAGGTAGGGCTCCTGTAGCTCTAACTGCTGTGATGAAGAGGGAATTTCACCAGGTGCTGCATGCATGTAAATGATACCTGCTGAAATCCCCTTTTCAATAAAATTGTTGAAGATACAGGAGCCCTGTCCTCCTTTTCATATGGTCACCCTAACACTCAAAAACTTAATGCTTCTTGGGAAAAACTGCTTGGGGCAAGTTCTCTGCTGCAGGTCATATAAGTTTTTTATGATTAATATCTGTGAATGTAGTTCATTGTAGCGGACGGCATACATTGTTTAAATATCAAGTGTTTAAATCTGCTGTCTATGTAGTGCACTTCTCTTGGCACCCACCAAGCCTTCTGCCCTTCATGATATTTATTTTATTAGATTTTTTAAAATTGAAAAATTGATGTTGGAGCAGAAAAGTGGGTTCAAAAGAGTGGATTTGTGATTTTGAAGCTCAGCTCCCCTTCCCCTTTGCTTTCCATGTAGATTCTTGGACAAATTACTTCTTTTTCAGTCTTACCAGTTTCCCTTCTGGGAAATTTGTATTTTGTGACTGCCCATGACAACCGTGGCAGCCATTTTGGTAATGCATAAGCCCCCCATGGCAGCCATGAGACACTCTCTCAAAATTTCAAATGTGCCCACCAATCCAAAAGGGTTGGAGACCTCTTGTTTAAGCTGATGGGGAACGTGTGGCCTTCCAGTTGTTGTTAGACTCCCATCAGCCTGATGGGAAAGGGACGACAGAATTCCCCATACCTGCTGTACTCACTAGTGACATCCAATATCATATGAGCAGACCATCTAGTTTACCCACCCCCTTCCTTCATGGGATATCAAATGAACAGGAAACAATTTAGAACATGGCAACAGTAATGAGGAAAGGACTTGGGGCTTTCTCTCTCTTGCTATTTTTCCAGTCCCAATCGCCATCTCCCAAAGCATCTTTCATGTTTAACATGGGTCAGTGATATCGCAGACCCAGGGTTCACAGGGATGCAGTGCCTGCACTTTTTTATTAGCAAAGATGCTGATGTCATTTGCCACCCCTAACCCCCCTCAGAATTCCATGTTTCCTCTGAGCTTCGCTGCAATCCTCACAGGTTCAAATTGCCAGTCAGCAATGTAGCTCACCAGGTGACCTTGGTCCAGTCACCATCTCCCAGCCAAACTGACCTCACAGCAGGGGAGACAGCCCGATAAAATCGGGAAGACAGTTTTGTATGAGGCTGTCTTGACGGAGCCGAGTTGGCACTGCTCTGCCACCAAACCCAGCAGTATTGCTGGTGCTGGGTGATGGCAAGTTATTTACAAAGAGGGAGGCAGCATGGGCTTTCTGGTGGCTGTTAGGTTCGCAGGCCTGCTCTCTCCTCCTCCCGCAGCTTCCAGCGACCAATGAGAGGTCGCCTTCCAGCTGGGAACACCCCCTGGTGCAGTGCCCAAGCGAGGACAGATGGGGAAGAGCCATGCTGACCTCGCTTGGGCAGGAAAAGTTGGGGTGAGTCCCTGACTTTTCTGCTGTGGGTTTACAGCTCTTTGCCCTAGGGTGGCTCCGAATCGGCAGCTGCATCATATAACCAACACAGCATGGATTTGGAGCCATCCCGGGGCTTCCAGAGCATATAGATAGCCCTTATGTCACCTTGGGAGGAAAAGTGGATTGTAAATGTAATAAATAAAATGACCTGCTGTAGCTTCTTTGCTTTATAAGGGATGGCCATAGGAGGAAGCCTAAATAAACATCCATAACCAGGGGTGAAGTGGAACCAGGGTTCAAAGGACACTATGCTGGCATTTTTAATTAGCAGGGGATGCTTATGAAATCTGCCTCAGAATTATCCTCACAGTAGCTTGGGGGAAATGATTTTCCCCAGCAACAATATATTATTCCTTGTTGTAATGCAAAGCATTTTGGGGTGACTTTGGCTTGAATAGACAGTTAAGACCTAATAGCTTTAAACTTAAAAAAAGACTTGCTCCAGGTGGGGGTGAAAACTTTTAGAACAGGTTTGTTGATATGGATCAATGCAGCTGCCTGCAATTTTGGACTCTCATTGGGGGCATGGCTATGTCAAAATTTACCCTACACACGCTGTAATGGTTGTTGGGATACCATTACAGCCACTGCATGTAAAATGTACTTTGGCCATCAGCCATTAGTAGCAGGGCCATTTTTAGTGCCAATTTGGAGTTGCTCAGCCTGAATGGGGCTTAATATAGGCTGACCAGATAAAATCCAGGTCAGGGCTCATGTAACTTTAACAGTTGTAGAGAAAAGGGAATTTCAGCCAATGTCATTTGTATGCATTTAGTTCCTGGTGATATTCCCTCTTCATCACAACAGTTAAAGGTGCATGCACTATACTAGAGTGACCAGATACAAAAGAAGGCAGGGCCCCTGCAACTTTAACTGTTGTGATGAAGAGGGAATTTCACCAGGAACTAATTGCATACAAATGACACTGGCTGAAATTCCCTTTTCTCTACAACTGTTAAAGTTACATGAGCCCTGACCTGGATTTTATCTGGTCACCCTAAGGCTTAATAATTGTTGAGGTACAAGGCTACTAGTTCCATTGAGACTTACAATGCAACATGCCAGGGGTTCTTGTGAATTACCATGAGAGTAAATAAAATCATACATTGCAATAAGGGCTTCTCCAAGAAGCTTTTGAAATCCCAAATACTGAAATAAACATATTTCATATCCTATCCCCATGAATGCAATGCTTATGGCCAGGTCTTACATTCCCTGAGCTATAGGCTTTCTGCATCCAACATGGTTGTGGATGACACAAGTCTGATCATGACTGAAATCTGGAAACCACATGTCAGGTTATTGGCTTCTGCATCAGCACCATTGTTCACACCCAGTTGATATCTTACTGTAATAACATGGGGACCTCTCAAACACTTTTATAAGATAAGGGGGAAAACTATAACGTGCTGGTTTTGTAATGCTTATATCAATTTTTTTTTACTATTTTTAATTCTTATTTATTGCTTTTCTTTATAATTTTGTAATCTTCCATGGAGCTCAAATTTATTTACTCAACTGGAATATAAAATCACATGCAATTAGTTAAGAGAATACTACTTCGGTATAAAAATGCAAAATATAGTATAAACTAAGCCATTTGCACATATTCTCTTCAAGTATCTCCAACAGGTTTCGTATCGTCAGGTTTAACGATGGTGTTCCGCGAGATAGTAGTGTTCTGTAACTTTGGGTCACTGGGAGCAGACATGAGGCCATGGCCAGTAGTTCTCCTTTTACAAGTTGTGGACTGTAGTTGCATTGTTGGGTCAGTGTTTTGAACTGGATCAGACCGTGCCTTTGTAATGAGAAACGTAAACTGAAGGCAATCCCTTAACCTAAAAAAGAAGTATCACTTTTACCTTTGTGGCAGCGACATGTATCACATTTCACAGAACATTGTGAACTATGCTGTACTTAGTATTAAGAACATAAGAAGCACCATGCTGGATCAGACCAAGTGTCTATCTTGTCCAGCACTCTGTTCTAGGGTGACAATGTTTGGGAAACCAAAAAGGAGGACACCCAGTGTGGGGGGTGGGAATGTGGCTTTCCGGGGGCCTCCAGAAAGCACGTCATTCTCCTTGCCACCTTAAAGGCCCCAATTGGAGGGGAAAGCATGTCATTCCTGCTACCCCTACCCTTCTAATCAGGGCCTTTTCTATAATGTCCGGAAATGTCACACTTTCCCCTTTAAGGTCCCGATTGGAGCAGTGGGGGGAATGATGCATCTCCAGAAAGTGCGTCATTCCCGCCCCCCGCCCAGTCATGTTAATGGAGGCCTTAAAGGGGAAAGCAGGTCATTCCCGGACATTATAGAAAATTACAGAAAATCCCCTGACACCCAGGATAGAACAAAAACCAGGACAAATTCGGGAAAATCCTGGCAGTGGGTCACCCTACTCTGTTCACACAGTGGCCAACCAGCTATTGGCCAGGAACCTGTAAGCAGGACACCAATGCAACAGCACTCTTATCACCCATGTTCTCCAGCAACTGGTGTATATAGGCTTACTCCCTCAGATAGTGCATAGCCATCAGGACTAGTAGCCATCGATCCCCTTCTCCTCCAGGAATTTATCCAACCCATTTTAAAGCTATCCAAATTGGGGGCCACCACCACATCTTGTTTTTTTAAAAAATTTTATTTAATTTTTCAACATATAACAACATAAAATAAACATAATACATAAACAAAACCTCAACATCCCCCCTGTGCTCCCCTACCCCTGAGACCTTCAATGCTCTAATATATTATACATTTTTCCAAAATTGCAACGATTCTTTTGAAGGTGTACAACCTCTCCCCTTTACTAAAACATATTCTATAAATGATCCCCAAATACTTTCAAAATCATTCTTTTTGGATAATCCCATCCTAACTTTAATTTTACATGTTAATCTATCGTTAATTGCAATATCCCACACTCCTTTATACCATTCTTCTATACTGTAATTCCTTTGTATTTTCCAATTCTTAGCTATCATTAATCTAGCTGGTGTCAGGAGGTTGTTAATCAATTATCTTGTATTTTTATTCCCATATTCTTTATCAAACATCGAGAATAAAGCTAAATTTGCTTCCACTTTCTTACCCAGTATTTCACTTATTTCTTTAAAAACTCTTTTCCAAAATTTTTGTACATACTCACATGTCCACCACATATGGAAATATGTCCCCACTTCCTGACAACCCCTCCAACATAGCATTGACATTTTCTTATCTATCTGATGTAATCTTACAGGAGTGAGATACCATCTCCAAATTATTTTGTAATGATTTTCTTTTATCCTTATTGATAACAACTTTAAAGTTCTTAGTTCCCATATCTTCCCCCAGTTATCCTCAGTAATTTGTTTTTTAAAATCTTCTTCCCAGAATGTTTTCAAAATTTCTTGTTGCTCTCCCTCCTCTAACAATATGTTGTATATTTCACTTATTATACCTTTTTTACTTTTATTTTCCCCCTCCTTCTCTCTTGACTCAATTAACTTTTCAAATCTTGTTTCCTTTCTACAGTCCTTATTTTTCTTTTTCCATTTCTGTGTCCATTGTCCCTCTTAAAACTTCTTCTATTTGCTTTTTGTTAACCAATCTCTTCAGCCAATCTTTCACTTTAATTATTTTTCCCCCCTCAATAGCCCTTCCAATTCTCTTCTCAAATTACCTGGGAAGTTCTCCAATAGAACAACTGGGCTTAGAGGAGAAATTCCTGGTAATAATTTATTTTTATACTTTCCCCAAATTTCTATGATATTTCTTAGGATGGGATTTTCCATATCCTTCAGTTGATTCTTTTGTATTTTACTAAAAAATATATTTTGTAACTCTAACTCTGTTTCTCCTGTCTGCGTCTCTAACCATTCTAAATCCTCTTTTCCTACTATACTATTTATAACATATCTTAATCGATTAGCTATATAATACATCTTTATATTCGGGACTCCCAACCCTGCTTTCCTTTGAGTCTTATACCATTTTGTTTTATTGATTCTTGCTTTTCTATCTCCATTACAATAATTGTTTATCATACTTTGCCAACTTATTTCTACTTCTGTTATTTTAATTGGTAACATTCTAAACAAAAAATTAATCTTTGGTAATATTTTCATTTTAATAACAGCTATTCTACCAAACCATGAATGCTTTAATTTCCTATAAGCCTCTAACTTCTTCATTATCTGTTTTTTTAAACTATTAAAATTTATTTCCTCTAACTTTTCTAAATCTTTCGTAATATAAACTCCTAAATAGCACACTATATTTTTAATCTTAAGATCAAGTTTTGAGCTACACTCCTCCCTTTCTTCTTTGTCATAATTAAATAACATCATTTCTGATTTTCCCCAATTTACCTGTAGTCCTGTATTTTCTCCAAATTCTCTCAAATGTTGTTTTATTTCTTCTATGCTTTCCCTCGGATTTTCTAATGTCAATAAAGTATCATCCGCAAACATATTAATTTTTATTTTATCTTCCTCTCCTATCCCTTTCAACCTCTCGTCCTCCCTAATAACATTTGCCAATATTTCTATAACAATTGCAAATAATATTGGGGAGAGAGGACACCCTTGTCTTGTTCCTCGGGCTAAGGTAATGTTGTGTTAAACTGTCATTTACCATTACCTCCGCCTTATTGTTTGCATAAAGCTGATTAATCACTCCCATGAACCTTTCTCCAAAACCAAATATCTTTATAATAGTTTTTAGCATCGGCCATTCCACGCAATCAAAGGCTTTAAAAATATCTAAAGCTAGCAACCCTGCTTTTAAATTCCTTCTTTTAATAACATTTATTATATTCAATACTCTCCCTATTAAATTAGGCATTTGCCTCTCTGGAATAAATCCACATTGATCCTTTTTTATATACTTGTTTATAAAGGTATTCAGTCTTGTTGCCATGATTGCTGTAAATATTTTAGAATCTTGATTAATTAAAGAAATAGGTCTATATGATGCTGGGTCCGTTAAATCCTTATCTGGTTTCGGCATTAGTATTATCAATGAATGTTCCCACAATGGCGGGATCTTCTCTCCCTTTATTATATTATTATACATTTTTTCATTTTTGGTACTAAAAGCTCTTTAAATATCTTATAATATTCCGGCCCCAGCCCATCTACTCCTGGAGATTTTCCTCCTTTCAATTTATCAATAATTCCCTCTATTTCTTTTTCAGTCACTAATGCTTCCATATAATCCCTATCCTTGCCTTGTAATCTTATCTTCCAATTCTTCTCTATATATTCCTGTATTCTTGTCTGTGGGCCCACTTCTGATGTATACAGTTTCTGATAAAAATCTTCAAAAAATTTTAATTTTTCTTTCATTAAATTACAGCTTTTCCCTGTTTATCTTTAATTGTCCCTATTATATTTTTTCCTTCTTTGACTGCGTGGACCTTGCCAGCATTTTAGAATTTTTATTGCTATATTTAAAGAAATTTCTTTTCAAATATATTAATTCTTTTTGGACTCTCTCTATATCCTTTTCCTCGTTCTTTCTCTTTTGCTTGGAGTTGAGCATATATGTGCTTATCCTTATTTGTTCTAAATTGTTCCTCTAATTCCTTAATCTCCTCTTCAGTCTTTTTACTATGTGCTTCTTGTTGTCTTTTTAATTTACACGATTCTCTAATACATATCCCTCTTACTACTGCTTTCATCATGTCCCAAACTATCCCCTGCGAATTTACCCCTGTTTCATTTATTTCCCATATAGTCTGTATTTCCTTTTTCATTTTTTCCACAATGTTTTTATAACTTAGAATTTTAGTATCCAATCTCCACCTTTTTGCTTCCCTGTAATCTTTATTTTAATATCCATTCTCATTAATACGTGGTCTGAGACCTTAATTACTCCTATTTCACAGTCCATAATCTTAGAAAGCATATTCTTTGAGACAAATATATAGTAAATCCTGGAAAAACTCTTATGTTTTGATGAATAAAAGGTATATTTCTTTTCTTCCCCTTTTACTATTCTCCATACATCCTTCAATTCTCTTTGTTCCATTACTTTGGCTAAACCCGTTTTCCCAATAACTTTTATAGTATCTTTATCTTTCATTTTGTCCATCACCATATTAAAGTCTCCGACCATTACAATATTTGCTTTCTCTACATTTCCCATATTTCTAAGCACTTTATCATAAAATTCTATTTGCTTTTCATTTGGAGCATATACATTAATCAATACATATTTTTCATCCCCCATGAAACACTGTAAAATAATAAATCTTCCCAAAACGTCCTTTACCACTTTAACCACATTTAGTGCACATTTTTTAGAAATTATTATCGCAACTCCTCTTGCTTTAGAAGTCCCATATGCTTTCTCATATACACCCAAATTCCTCATTTTAAGTTCATTTTTGCCATCTTCTTTTTGATGTGTTTCTTGTAAAAATATTATATCAGCTTTCCTTTTATTCAACAACCCTTCAATCCTCTTTCTTTTAACAACACTACCCAGCCCATTAACATTTAAAATTATCAATCTTACTTTATTTTCCATATCTCCATTCTTAATTTTCTTTGTAGGTCTCCTAATGTGACACAATTACCCCCTCCTTCCCTCCCCCCTCCCCCCACATATAACCCCCATTTTCCCCCCTTCAACCCCAGGTTTCCCCAGGTGGTAGTTCCTATCCTCCTCTTCTTAGGACCCTTTGGGGGGGGGCAAACATCCCGCATGGAACCAAAGCAGAATTCCCCCTCCCTTTAATCTTCTTACTATCCCTCTTTGATCTATATCTCAGTCACAAACTGCTTCCTCCTGCTGCCCCTTCTTCTTCTCTTTCTTGTTCCTGCCTCCCATTGGTGTCTTTCTCCATCAGGCCCAGGCTCCACAGAAAATCCATTCCTTGCTCACATGATGTTATTCTGTGTTGTTTCCCCTGGTACATAAATCTCAGGAATACTGGGTATCCCCAGCTATAAACAATAGAATTCTTCTGCAGGGTAGTTGTACAGAGCTTTACACTTTTCCTCCATTGAATTGTTTGAATACATAGATCATTGTAGACCTGTATCTGTGAAGACTGGAACATCAGTTGCCCAGCACGTCTGATGGCTTGCATCAATTTTTCTTTTTTGTAGAAACTGGCAAATCTTAATATTATGTCCCTTGGGACCATTCCACCCCTTTTAGGTCCAACTCGGTGGATCCTTTCAATATTTGCATCATCCCATGTCATTTGAGGCTCCATCTCCTTAATCCATTCCATTAGCTTGTCTTTCAAAATCTTTGAGTTTTCCCCCTGCTGTTCATGGAAGGATCTGATGTGAATATTCATTCTTCTGTCTCTGTCTTCCATAGAAATTAGGCATAAGTCCATTTCTTGTAGAATTATTTCTTGCTTTTTTATCTTATCTTTGTTCTGATCTGTTTGCTGCTCCAAAGATACAAGTTTATCTTTAATCATTTGAAGACCGTTTTGTAACTCCGATTGAGATTTCTGGATCTTTTTAACCTCCTGCATGAGCTCATTCTTCTGCTTATCCAGCATGCCTTGAATGCCAGCCAGTAAATCTTCAGAAGACATTTGCTCGGCTTGTGGTTTCATTGTTTTGGGTACTGCTCCTGGCTTAGCTCCATTTTTATGATTCCCACTTCCGGTTTGCGGCGGGCCTGCTTTCCCATTCGTCATGACTGCCTCTAAATTTTCTGAATTCTTCCTAGTCAGACGGGACCAGCTCTTATCGGATGGGTGAGTTTTGGATCTAGTCCACCTCGGTAGCGAAATTCTCCTGCTTCTACCCCTTTCTCTGCTCATCTGACATCCAGCCAATGGTTACGAAGCACGATCTTTCTACCATCTCTTGCTTAGATCCTTGCTAATTAGTTAATAATGTCCAGTATTCTCAGTAAATATCCAATTATTCTTTGCTTTAGTTTAAAGTTGTATCAACAAAGATAAGTACACTTTTGCCATTTCAATTCCCAGCCTTGGCAACTCTCCCAGGCTCATTAAGCATTTTATAGCACTGCCGATTTATTTAAAGCTCTGCAGTTTCCTTTCCCTTACTCTGTAGAGATTCCCATAACAAGCACAGCTTTCCACTTACAGTTTTGAGTTCTTATAGATGGGATATTATTCTTTTTAGTTTTTCTCATGCAGGAGGAGAGACGATCCCGATCTGTTTACTCCATACCAGATATCCCGCCCCTCACTACATCTTGTGTTAAGGAATAGCATTTGATCTGTTTCATGTGTATCTATGGAAGTGCACAAGCAGGACCTTCCTTCAGTGCAAGAGGAAGGGAGGGCTTCCGAACCAGAAGTGGAGCTGAAACACTTGTTTCTGGAACAAAGCAGGTCAGTGGAGATCATAGGAGAGAGCTTCGCTGACCTGTCCCATTCTGAAAATGACCTACAACTCCCATCATCCTCAGCCAGCATTCCCATTGGCTGTATTGACTAGGGATGGTAGAAGTTGGGAGGGCACATGGTTGGAAAAGGCTGGTTGAGACAGTACCAGTTCTGAGTGGGGCCTGAGCAAAAGATGCAGCCAAAAATACATGTATAATCATACAGATTGCTCTCAACTTATCAAGTAATTGGCTAAAGCACTGTTAATCAGTCAATAGTCTTGGGGCATGTCTTGATGCGGGGTTTGCTGTCTGTCGCCTTGTTCCACTGTTACAGTGGAGGTGTAGCCCGGCCAATAGCAAACACTGATTGGTTGCAGTCAGCAGGAATGGGGGAGGGGGCAGTCCAGCAAACACAGCTATTAAATAAAAAGTAAAAACAAATTTTAAAAACATTAAAACAAAAGAAAAAAAAAACCAAGCGAGGAGCCGACTTTTCTTTTCAACTGCTGGGAGGAGGGTGGGGGAAACAAAGGGAGGATGGAAGAATGGGGGCTGGCATGCCAGGACAGGGGGGAGGCAGCAGCCCAGCAAGCCGAATAATTGCAGGGCCACCTCTGCTCATTAAAACAAAATGGTAAAAGCAAACAAACAAACAAAAGCCCGGAGGAGCTGATTTCCCCCTCCAGGACTCCTTTCTTTTTGGCTGCAGGGAGGAAGAGGAGGAGGAGGAAGAGGAGGAGGAGGAGGAGGTGGAAAACAACAGGGGTGGAGGAACAGTGTGCTAGGGGTGGTGGCAGCCCGGTGAGCTTTAAAACCCCGCATTTGTGCTCCTTTCTATGGGTACTACCCTGGAGGAGCACAATTGCAGGATGTTGGATAACGAGGTGCTAAAGCGACCTCGTATACAGCCTTGCAAGAGAATCATAATTTGTGTGTAAAGTCTTATTTATGTATTTTACCATCAAGAATAGGAATCAATGGCCCTGTTCAGACAACATGCTAAACCGTGATGGTTAAGTGTTTTGAGCTAAACATTATGGCTTAGCGTGTTGTGTGAACCATTCCTAATCATGGCGGCTACATAACCACAGTTTAAACACGCTCACTAATAGGGTTAGCAGCCTAATCATGGCTTAATGTGTCATCTGAACAGGCCCAATAGAGCTCAATGCTCCTGACTCTACTGCTGCACAAGATCCATTCATTTGAATGGAATGGATAGATCCCACTTAATCCTCACTGAAATGAAGTTTGCATGAAACTCACAATCCATTTTGTCTGTTGGAAGCTGTGTCTGAAAGATGCTGTGCAGTGTCCAACATCATTCCAGGGGGGCTGTGAATCCTTTCTGGGTTTTAGGCAGAACCAGCCAAAACTCTAAAAGTGCTATCTATGGTGCTTAATCCTGTTCCCAAACAGGTTTGGGAATAGGACTGAAACCCAGAAAGGATTCACAGCCCCCCCTGGAATCAGAGCCACCAGCCTCCACTGCTCAGATGTCTTCAAGTTGCCAAACCACAAAATATCAGGTCCCAACTGCAATCGGTACAGCATTTTACCTAGCCAAGGACTCCCATTACCTAGCACAGCAATTAGCCAAGCCCACAAGTATTACCCAGGAAATTTTAAACATTCTCTGGTCTTTTGAACGTGGGTGTTGTCGTCCTCCCAACCCCAAATATATTTCTCCCCCACATTTCTTGTTGAGTGACAGCGCTTATGGAAGATGAGTATAGAGAAGGATTGTGGATGCAGAAGGCTACATTCATTTCCCCCTTTGATCACTCTCTGGCTGGAAAAATTCAGCTTCCCAGGCTAGAACAACCCTCACAGGCTAGCCAAAGTGTGGTATTTCTGACAGCTAAACAAGCAACATCTTGTATGTCTTCCTGGCTAGAGGGTGAAGGGCGAAGAAAAAGCCAAGTCTGTGTTAATGAGAAGGGAAATGGGGATTATAAAATGAAGGTTTTGTTTTTCAAAGTGAATCACTTGGATTTAATTAAACTGCAGATATTACTACATCTAAAAGCTGCAGTGCATTCATTCCTGAAATTCCCCCCCATGCGGAGAAAACGATTTAGCCTAAGTGGAGAAACACAATTTGCTAACCATTTTGCAAGTATTAATTTGATTGACCAACCTCTGATATGTAAAACTGAAAACCAAGGCTTTGAAAATTCTATCAAGTGCCTCCTTTGATTTCTGCTGTGAATCTCCCTGCAGCATTTCCAAGACTAAGGGCCAAACTACATGACTCATCATGGCGTTATTCACACTTGAAAAACAAAACAAAGAATGCTTCAGCTGGCTAGTTTTATTTTGAAGAAAAAGAAGCCATGGGGTCCCTATCCAGGAAGTGCTCCGGATCTGGATGAGGCCATGCACCAGTTTCTTGCACAGACAAGATGCTGCTTGGAGTAATAGCATCTCCAGGAATATATAGCAGCTGGGGAAATGGGAATTATGGTAAGACAACAGGCCTGCTCACAGTAGCTTATTTCACCCACTGTGCATGCCATGGCAGGGTTTTTTGCATAATTACCCTTACTGTATCGTACAAACCCGGCGAGGGTGGCTTGATGCGATGGTTAACAAACCACCCCAGGACCCTTGCCGGGTTCACATGACACAGCAAGCCACACCAGTGAGGGTATTTATGCAAATCCCCACAGCATGTGAGCAGGATGTGCGGTGGGGGAAATAAGCCACAGTGGCTTATTTTCTCCTCCGTGTTCATGCAAATCTGGTCACTGTCACAGGCTTCCAAGGTGGCTACTTATGCAGCATCACCCAAAAAGAAGACAAAAGGTGACATGAATTTGCAAAACATTTGCTTGTACTAATTTATATGTATAGATGCACATTAGAAATCATTACTATAATTTAAATAGAAATACAGTACACTTCATCCTAGAGGAAGCAATTGTGACCAGGTGACCTGTGTGCCTGCTCAACTTCTTATCCTGGTTTTTAGCTGTGTTAGAGCAGCTTTAAGGTGGCCAGCTCAATGTAACTTGTAGTTTGCCCCTGAGGCACAGCCTTGGATGTTGCATTAAGGATAACACTTTATATACAGAAGGTCCCCCGTCCACTCCCTGTCATCTCCAGGTAGGCCATGCTGGCTGGGAATGATGGGAGTTGCAGTTCAACACATCTGGAGGGAACCAATTGGGAGAGGCTGCTATAGAGAGTGCTGCCAGTCAATGTAAATACATAGACCAATGCTTTGACGCAATATAAAGCAGCCTCCTATGTTCCCCGTGTGCTATGATGTGAAAATGCTGAATTCCCACTACCCATTGTGCCTAATTTCCTTTTCTAAGTATTTAAGGAAATCTCCCCACATAGTATATACCAGAGTATATAACAATCATGTGCAAGTCAGAGAATTCAGAATTAGGATGTCCTATCCTCATAAACCACAGTCTCAATGTCTTTCTTTGTAAACTTTGCTATTCAGTTCAGGCTGCCCATGTGTTTTCCTCTGGCGCAACTCTATTGCACAATCCAGCAAGAGCGATTTGTGCAGTGTGCATAGATGCAGGCTTCTGTTTTAATGCACATCTGGATATGCTTCTCCGGTTTAAAACTGTTATAAACCTTTTTAAAGCAGTAGTGTAGATAGGCTCACTGCAATAGTCATCTGAGCCTCATTGAACAGGCTGGATGCATGCATCTGAAAATTGAGGCCCACCAGTTCTTATGGGCAACTAGTGGCCTGTGACTAGAGCTAGATCAGGACTTGTGCCTTTAACAGCTGCACAACAGACAAACATTTCATACCTAAAGTCTTCCCTGGCATGGAGACAAAACTCTAGGGAGAGCTTGCCCTGTCAACCTGACATGCCAGTTTTAAATGCACAGATTCCCCATTGGGGATGGCGGAGAAGGTGAGATTTATTTTATTTATAATGATCAGTGAATGATCTATCATTTACAATGCCATCACATCTGGCATTAGTGTTTTGCAATCTCTTTTTGTCTTCAGAAGTGGGAGGTGGGAGTTGACCAGAGCCATCCAAGAGTCACAAACTGTCCAGTTTCCAGCAAGATAGAAATTGAGGGAAATTCAATAACGAATTGATAAGAGTTGGAGGATGGGGGGTTAACAAGAACAAGCATCCACAGCAATAGATCATGGATCAATATTGCATGAGGAATGTGAAAAGGCCATAGTATGGAAGCACCCGAATGTTGCATTCTTATGCACACTTACTCGGGATTAAACCCCATTGAACTCCGTGGAGATGATTTCCAAGTAAAGATGCTTAGGATCATGCTGTAAGGCATGATTTCCATAATTTATGCACTGTAGCATATTGACAACCATGCAACTAACGCAACTATTTTATTCCTTCGTTTAGAGGAACAAACAGCTGCTATGAGCACATACATAACACGTGGCATGTGGAGTGGGCATTTAATGATAGGCAAAGACAAATGACAGCAGGAAAATGGGAGAGTGCAGCCCCTCCCACTGCCCTGCCAAAGCATCTAAACTAGGTACTGCTTTGGATTTACTGCCTAGACCAGTGGCAGGAACTCAGTGATGCTTCTGCCATCATTTGTACTCCTGGAGGTTTGCATTCTCCATTTGAGAAAAATGTCATCTTTTTTCCCCGTGTTGGCAAGAGGAGGAAGTGTAGTGTCTTAGGATCATGCTATAAGGAGGATCATGCTGCCCAATACCCAAAGTTCTCTGAGCAGATCACAAAACAAAACTTAAAAGCCATAAAATACAGGTGCATAATAAAGCATAACATAAAAACCTAAAACACTGAAAATGACAATAAAACCAAAGTAAAAGCCAGCAGCAGTGCAAAAATCTAAAAAAATGTACTAACCCAGCTTTCTAAACGGAAGGACTAACTAGCCTGGGACCGAAAAGACCACAATGTCAGGGCCAAGTGAACCTCTCCATGCCACAATATGGATTCCACCACTGATGAGACCCTCTCTTTAGTAGCTACGTGCCTCACCTCACTAGGAACAAAGGAATATAGGAAGCTACCTCTTACTGAATCAGACCATTGGTCTATCTAGCTCAATATTACTGACACAGCTCTAGGGTTTCAGGCAGGACTCCTTCCTAGCCCTACCTGGTAGGCTGACCAGATAAAATCCAGGTCAGGGCTCATGTAACTTTAACAGTTGTAGAGAAAAGGGAATTTCAGCCAGTGTCATTTGTATGCAATTAGTTCCTGGTGAAATTCCCTCTTCATCACAACAGTTAAAGGTACAGGCACTATACTAGAGTGACCATATACAAAAGAAGGCAGGGCCCCTGCAACTTTAATTGTTGTGATGAGGAGGGAATTTCACCAGGAACTAATTGCATACAAATGACACTGGCTGAAATTCCCTTTTCTCTACAACTGTTGAAGTTACATGAGCCCTGACCTGGATTTTATCTGGGGCCTAACTACACGTCGTTGTGGATGCGCGTTCTCTCGAATTCCCCCCCCCGCGCAATATTACGTCACGCGCCACACTGTTGTTTCCCGTCCGTTTCTTCTAAGTGTTTTGTGCGGTACTTTGCGTATCAGTGATGCATACGTGATGCATACCAAACGTCGGAGGCTCTTCTCGCGCCCTCGCCGCAGCCGCAGCCCTTTAATCCTGGCCGGTCCCAGGGGGAGGGGGAGGGGGGGAGAGCTGTAAACAAAACTCAGCGATTGGGAAATCCCTCTCCAGATTGCTGGCTTTTGTTTATACCCCTCCCTCCTCCCTCCCCAGGACCGGCCGGGATTAAAGGGCTGCGGCTGCAGCGAGGGTGCAAGCAGAGCTTGGTCCATACTGAGCGGGGAGCAGAGCTCGCAAGGTGGCTCGGGAAGCAAGGAGAGGGTTGCTCTGCGCACCTAAAATGAACTTTCAAAATGATTGGCTAAGAGGGAAAAGAAGGGAGACCAGAAACGGAAGTTATCACAAAGAAGGGAAGAAGGAATAGCAGGAAATAACGCTAGAACGAGGCACACTAAGACATTCAGAGTGATTTAAAACGGATTAAAGGATTCTTTTGGGAGAAAAAAAAGGAGCCAATAAAATGCACAACATAACGCTTTAACACAAACGTCATGTGAATCGACAGGGTTCAGAATGCACATCCAGCGAAATGAGGCGATATCACAACAACGTGTAGATCCTGCCCTGGTCACCCTACTATAGGCTGACCATCTGAAAAGGAGGACAGGGTTCATGTAACTTTAACAGTTGTAGAGAAAAGGGAATTTCAGCCAGTGTCATTTGTATGCAATTAGTTCCTGATGAAATTCCCTCTTCATCACAACAGTTAAAGTTGCAGGGGCCCTGCCTTCTTTTGTATATGGTCACTCTAGTATAGTGCCTGCAACTTTAACTGGTGTGATGAAGAGGGAATATCACCAGGAACTAATTGCATACAAATGACACTGGCTGAAATTCCCTTTTCTCTACAACTCTTAAAGTTACATGCGCCCTGTCTTCCTTTTCAGATGGTCAGCCTACCCTACTACCTGGAGATGCTGGGATTGAACCTTGGACCTTCTACATGCAAAGCAGGTGGTCTACTACTGTGCTCTGACCCCTCTCCAGTACTCAGAGAAGAGCCTCTAATGAGTATCTCAGGGGCCAGGCAAATCTACATTAAATCTTCCCTCTCTGTAGCTCAGATTAAAACCAGTTGCCCAATGAATCAGATACCAATGAAAGGCCAATATATAGCAAAACTTCCAGGACTTTTGTTTTGTTTTGTTTTTGTCATTATGGTTGCTTGGTTCTTTAAATACAAACTAAACATGATGACATCTATTATACCAGCCATCCCCAATCTAGGGTGCTCCAAAAATGTCAGAAGTCAACTTCTATCTATTGCCCATGCTGGCTGGGAGTGATGGGAGTTGTAGTCCAACACATCTGGAGATCACCAAGTTGGGAAGGCTGCATTATACTAATGTAGGAAGGCCATGAAAAAACCTGCTATGTGACCAGCCCGTGTGAAGCAGGCCAATCAACAGGAAGTAGAGCACACCCATTCCCATGATAATCAGCTTTCAAGACGAGAAGAGTTTTTGGAGGCCTCTAACAGTCGCTGGGAAATATGAGTAGGTGGGTGCTATGCTCTCATGTTTTCATTGTGGGTTTTCCTTCCATAGGCACCTGGTTGGTCACCATAGGAAACAGAATACTGAATTAGATAGGCCTTTGATCTGATCCACCAGGGCTCTTGTTATGTTCGTATGTTCTTAAAAACATCAAAGGTTTCCAAAGGCCATTCTAGAAAATGGAACAACCAAATATTTAAGAGCCATCTTAGGAAGAATGTATCTTCTTAGCTCACTCCATTACAAGATAATCAAGGGCTCTGAGATAAGTGAGAATGTTATATGTTGCCAACGTTGACAGTAATTAGGGTGGCCACCAAAAAAAAAAAAGGACAAAAGAATGCCTATGTGCATCAAATTTGCATATGATGCAAATTTACAAATTATTATTCCTTAAATAGAAATACAGTGTATCTCACCATAGGGTGGAAGACTATGACCAGGTGACCTGCCTGGTGTCCAGGTGATGTTGATGAGCAACTTGAAGGCCCGGCTCTTCCTTCTGATGGGTCTTTATCTTTATCCTGGAGTTGAACCTTCAAGTAGAGGACACTTTCAAACTAGAAGACACTCCCTCTGGCAGCCTTTCAAAGAGAGGACTGTCATCTCCAAAGGAGTATCCATGGCTATCCTATATGGCCGTATTTATTATCTATGCTCATTTCCAATCCTGAACCCCCATTTAATTTTCTAACCCTAACGCTGAGCTTTTGGATTCAGTGACACCTTAATAGCAGTGAAAAGACCCTTGAAGTGCTTCGGTCCATATACCCTTGGAAAAAGAAACTCTAGCTGTCCATAGCAATTTGCTTGCCACAGCTCAAGACATATAATGCGTCTTATTTCAAGTAGAATTAAACCTAATTGGTAATGGCAGGTCTGGGAGGTAAGCGGGGGGAGATCGGTGGCACCCAAGGGGATCGGGTCAGACAAAACAGATTTGTTCTGAGGTGGCTTCTCTTTAGCAGGCTAAGAGGGTAGCGAACGAAATGGTACCCTGTGGCATCAGGTAGGGCCAGGAGGGGTCACACTGAGCTTTAATGCATGTCAACAGTGAGCAAGATGAAAAAGAGCCCTCATTGTCTCACATTCCCGCTGTGCTAAGATTTTATTCGTAGGAGCATTTACATTTGGAGCTGCATTTGAGCCAAGCTCTCAGCCTATTCATTGCATTTTTATTCTGGGAATCAAAACATTAAAATGGAGTCCAAGGTGTCTGCAATGTGTTCTGGAGTCACGGTGACTGCCCAAGGATACTGGGAGGGAGGGAGGGAGAGAGGCACAATATTTATTTATTATTTCTTTTTTAAAAAGCAAGTAATTTTATCCTGCTGTTCATCTCCCCCCAAAAAGGCTCCCAGAGCAGCTTGCAATCAATCAGTGAGCAAGACAGTCTCTGCCAGCAGGCTTACAATCTAAAAAAGGCACACACCACAAGGAAAAATGGGTGGGGAGGGAGGAGGAGAAAATTAAGTATACTTTCAGCAAGGATGGTGGAATGGTTCTTTTTGCCCCCTTATCCAACAGTCCAACTGAAGCAGACCCTGATGTTCCCTATGCCTGCTCCTGTCTCATAGGAACGTAGGAAGTTGCCTTATTCTAAGTCACATGTTAGTCCATCTAGCCCCATATTGTCAACACTGACTGGTAGCAATGGGTTTCAGCATGATACTTTTCCAGTCCTTGGGCTTCTATAAATGCTCATGGAAGTTCCAGGTGGATTACATGATGCTGTAAACAAATACGATGTCTCCCATGGTTTCCCCCTTATTCTGTTTTTTTTTAAAAGAAAAAAAAATCAGAGATAAGATGGAATAACCCCCTAATGGCATGCAATCGGCAGTGTATAAAGCTGACATTGTGTTATAAACTTGCTGAAGAAGGACTTTCCCTGCTATCAGAGGGTCAAATGCCTCCCTGCAACAAAAGGAGGCAGATCCGGCTTACTCTCAAGTAAGGGAGGCCTTTCATTATGCCAGATTAGAGTTGGGCCCCATTTTATTTTTTTCTGGCCTAGAATTCTGAGCAGCACTACACGGCACAGCTTACCCAATCTTGTACTTTCCCACAATGCCTGGAACTGAATGTTGCTCTGGCTCCAGGACAAGTCAAAGGGGAAACTAAATCCTGCCACCCATTGATGCTCAGAGCGCTGCCATTGCAGCCAGGTATGTCTGCCACGGCCCACTGACAAATGAGGCCCCTCCCAGCACCTCCCAAACTTAGATCTGGCCTAAGTCTCATCTTGGGGGCAGGGAGCACATGCTACTCGGCAGAGACTTTTTTTAAAATTAAAAGGATCTCCGGATAGCATAGCTGGTTCCCTTTCTCTCTCTCCTGCACCTGGTTCAGACAATTGCTGGGTCGTTAATAAGCCACAGTGGTTTATTAATCATCCTGAGCATTCTGGTTGCATGCCACCTAATTTACATAACTGCAATTGCCAGGTGTGGCTTGTCATGATGTCAACCTGGCAAGGGTGGGCGGTTGTCATGAACATCCGAACCCAGCAAGGGTGTGTGGTTAACAAACCACCCAGTTTCCTAAAACAGGCCATGGATTCTGGGGGTGTTAACCACACCAACTGCCCACCCTCACCGGATTCGGAAGTCACAACAAACGTTGCCTGCTGGAAGTAATTGTGCTAATTAGGCAGTTTGCAACCAGCACGCGAGGGGAGGAATATAAGCCACCCTGGTCTCGGGGTCTCTCTCACACACACACACACACACATACTCCCATTATCCTCACAACAACCATGATAAATGAAGCTGTTGTGAGCTCTACGGCTGGGTGGGAGTTTGAAGCTTGGTCCTGGACCAACCACTACAACATACTGGCAGTGACACCCCAGTAGGGTGACCATATGAAAAGGAGGACAGGGCTCTCGTATCTTTAACAGTTGTATAGAAAAGGGAATTTCAGCAGGTGTCATTTGTATACAAGAGAGCTTCGGCTATGGGGCAGTATATAAGTGTAATAAATAAATAAATAAATAATAATAATAATACAGCACCTGATGAAATTCCCTCTTCATAATGGCAGAGCTCCTGCAGCTTTAACTGTTGAGATAAGGAAGGAAATTCACTAGGTGCTGCATGCATACAAATGACACCTGCTGAAATTTTATTTCCTATGCAACTGTTAAAGATACAGGAGCCCTGTCCTCATTTTCATATGGTCACCCTACATCCCAGGACATTCTGCTACCTCAAGCTGAGCTCAGTAGGTCCAGCCCTTCAAAAAATCTTGCTACGCCATTCAGACACCAATTCCTCCTTCATCCAGCACACGCATACACATAGTGCTGCCTGAAGCAAACTGCTTGACCCTGCCTCATGGCAGCATCAGCCTCACAAAGCTCAGTTAGGTAATTTTAGACTCTGGACTTAATGGTCTTAACGGGAATGGGGTTGCAGCGGGGCGGGTGGGGGGAAGCTCTTTAGATAGTAATCTTCATTCTGCTGAGTGGGGTCCTGGACACCTGCCCCAGAGTTTTGCTCTAATGGCACCACTGCTTTGGCTGTCTCAGATGATTTTCTCCTGGCACTGTAGCAGTTCTCTAATGGCACGAAGTCGGAGGAATGCCTGCTACTGCAGCACAGAGCAGTGAAAAGAGAGTGTGTGTGCAGTAAGTTCCTGCAGACACGGATTCAGCTCATGAAAGGCTGTCTCTTCAGTTTGGAGTAGCGGATGAAGGCTCTTTTCCTGCCCTCCTTTATTTCCTCGAGATATCAAACCAATTCCTCCCTTGTCCTCAGATTAGTACAATGCTTTAATCCATTTCATTACCATGATGAGTTACACAGCTGCGTTGATCTCCTTGTTCTTGCTTGCCCCGAGTACTAATGGGATGTTAATTTTGCCTTCTGAAAGTACAAAGTCTGGTGTGGATTTTCTATTTACGTATGTAAATGACTAGTCAAAAGGAATCCAGGACTGGCAGTACATGACTAATTGGCTAGTTTGTTTCACTGCCCTCCTTGCTGTTGCTGATCATATATATTTTTTCCCCTGGCAGAATGCAAATCAAATCCACTATCAGCAGAAAAAGGGCCTGTGCTATTTTTAAAAAAAAAAATGGAAGGGGGAGCAAGGTTACTAAAGGAGCAGGAAAGCTGCCTGTTCTTGTCAGGTAAGCAGTTTGGTCACTTAGAAGCTGGAGTTGTGATGGGGGCGTGATGAGCAGCTTTGAGCTGGAAAGAACAGGAGAGTCTAAAATGGGGCAGGGGCAGGGAAAGGATTTAATGAACTGTGTGAGCAGCCAAAGAATTACAGTGTAATTAACTCCCTGCAGATCTTATTGATGCTTCAGCAGTGAACCTGCAAGCAGGAGATGCCTCCATCTCCATCTGAATTAAAGTTTAATTTGGTGTCAAAGAGCAATGGAAAGCCCTGAATTCTAAAGTAAAGAAATCAATGAACTGTGTGAGGGAAAGGGTCACACCCACAACCCGCCTCCCCACCCTTGTCCCTTTAGCAGAGGTTGCCGAAGGGCAGTTTGGAGACAGAACTGTCCTTTTGTGTTCGCGCTTCCAGGCCTTTTGACAGAAAGGTGGGGTTCTTTCTACACACAACTCCACTTTTGAGGCCCCTAACCCACAATTAGGGGGTAGCTGCTCCCCCCCACACACACAATCCTCATCTGTGTTACCTTATACACACACACATACCCCACTCATTCAGACTCATGGTCGCTATAGAGAGCTTCAGCTATTGGGTGGTATATAAATGTAATAAATAAATACAGCCAAGGCCTCTCCCACCATCCTAGGCTAGAGGTTTTGTGGATAGCTCTTTTCAAGTTCTGACTGAAACCCGGAGCAGATTCACTGCCCCACTGATATCGGAGCCACCAACCTCCACTGCTTCCAGCAAGTATACAACTGACAACTTAATTGTTGTGTAAATGGAATAAAAGCAAAGTGCACTCAGAAGGGGTTTGGACTCTATGGCCTTATAGGCCCATTCCAACTCTACTAGTCTATGATTCTATGCAAGACCACAAGGGTGCAGGGTATGCTTTAAGGCAAGGTGAGCCTGTGAAGGCTTGGGGTCCCTCGGGGGTGGGGGAAAGTATAGGAGAGAGAAATCCCCTCGTTATCTCCAATTTGTGTTTGCAGATAACACTGCATGCTGCTCCCCCTCCCAATGGGAAATCTCCATCAAGTACAGAGAGAACGCCATGACTGCAGCTTTTGTAATTGCAAAGGCAACCCAAAGGCACACACTGGAAGGAGGCTGGGAAATGCTATGTGTACTGACAACTCTGCAGTACCCAGATGTCCTGCCCATAGATGGAAATAAGTGTCTTAACAACAGGTGGGCAAAAGAGAGATCAGGATCTATTGGTAGATCTCTGGCTGACTTGCAATAAATCGGCATGGGTTTCTGACTCTCAATTGTCATACAACAGCAACAGCTAAAAGTGTTTCTCCCTGTTGAAACAAAGAAATATTTGTGGAGTGTGAGGGGGAGAGATCTAGAAGTGGACTTTTGTCTGAAGAGGCTGAGCGCACAGCTCTGGGGGTTCTCTAAGTGCACGGAAAACCCTGGGGTGGATGCATAGTGGTGCTGCATCGATTATATGGTGTAGCAGCCACTGCACACCCACTCCAGGGCTTTTCGACGCAGCTGCAAAGGAAGTCGGGGATTTACCCCGACTTTTTTCTCCAGAGCAAGGTGAGTACGGCGCATCTGCCTATCCTCACTCTGGAGTTGCAGCAGAGGTCCCCTCTACAAGGATTCGCTTTTGCGCCCGGTTAGGCGATTATGCGCATCATCGCAGAAGCGCATTTACACCTAATCCCTCTGCACGAGAGGCGGCGAGAGGCGGTGAAGCGTATTAACGGATGACCAAAATGCGCTTTACAAGTAGTTAATGCGCATAAGCGCTTGTTCACATAGTCAAAATGCGCTTTAATGGCCGGAGCAAAATAAAACTCGCTCTTTAACGCGCATTCGATAATGCGCATAATCGGAGAGATAACGCGCCTCTACGCCTGATTTGCGCTCCATTCTTGTAGAGGTAAATTTTTTAAAGCGCCTTGAAAGAGCTTTAAACCTCTCTTGTAGAGGCAGCCAGAGGCATGGCCGGGCGGATAGTGACCCCTGATTGGTCGCTGTCCACTCAGGCAGAGGGCAGGGGGCAGGCCCGGCAAGCCTAATGGCCGCCAGGAAACCTGCACTGCCTCCTTTCATGAAGATTACTTACTGCCACCCGGCACCAGTGATACTGCAGGGTTTGGTGGCAAAGCGGCACCAATTGGCACCTTGAAGACAGTCTCCTGGTAATGATGGGGAAGCTCCTGGCCTCAGAGATGACCTATACCCTTTGTTAATTTTCAGAGGGTGCTCCACTGTGCCATGATGCAAACATTTGGCTCCAGTTGTTGGATCTAATAATAAAAAAGTAGATCCCACAAGCTTGAAGTCTGTCCACTACTGATCTAGAACCCTTGGAAGGCAAAGTCCATCAATCTTCCTCAACCTGCAAACTAACAGGACCTGGATATTGGGGTAGAGTGGGGGTTTCATAATGTAGAAGTGGGGTCTTTCCCAATGTACTTTGACAGAAGAACAAAGGCTGCTGCTTTCAAGATGGCTGATTTATATTTGTCCCTGGACTGTTCCTCCTGAAGGACAAGAGCTCAGAAGAAACTGCTGTCTGGCTTAAATCCAGGTTAAGTAACAGGCAGATGAAATTAGAAGTGTGTGCAGACTAATGATCCCATTCATCCAACATACACTTCATCACCCCACATTTGATCTACTTTACAGTACTGTGGTGCTATCAATGTAGTATCAGTAATTTTCACAGTGCCTAATTGCTATGCAAATTGGGAAGTCACTCATTCTTCAGTTGTAACCACCCACAAACACACATATGGGTAGAACAGGGATAGGCCCATGTTGTTGGACTCCAGTTCCCATCAGCCCCAGCCATCATGGCCAATGGTTAGGGATAGTGATGTGCAATCCTACGCTCAAGAGAATTTGTTATTTGTTCAGAAAGCAACGAAGTCACCCATGTGAGTTTGGACAAAAGTTATCCTTTAAAACGAAATCTAATTCCATGTACATGAGTTTTTGCACATGTGCAATATCAAGGTGCATCTTGGGGGCTATAGTTTGGAATCCTGTAGTGTGGCATGTCATGCATCACCATGTTATGTGGCCCCTTTCTAATTGGTTGTTTTCATGTAGCTTGCATCCATGATGATGTCATCTGATGTTTACTTGACCTCAGTGTTCGGTGGTAGGAAGATGGACCCAAAAGTCCTCCTCCTACTTAGAGCAGAGCTGCGTTGGTGGTGGCAGCGGTGACAAAGGGAAGCACCTAATGAGACTGCTTCAGGTATGTTTTTGGGAGATCAATACGGTTAGGCTGACCATATGAAAAGGAGGACAGGGCTCATATACCTTTAACAGTTTTAGAGAAAAGGGAATTTCAGCCAGGGTCATTTGTATGCAATTAGTTCCTGGTGAAATTCCCTCTTCATCACAACAGTTAAGGTTGCAGGCACTATACTAGAGTGACCAGATACAAAAGAAGGCAGGGCCCCTGCAACTTTAACTGCTGTGATGAAGAGGGAATTTCATCAGGAACTATTGCATACAAATGACACTGGCTGAAATTCCCTTTTCTCTACAACTGTTAAAGTTACATGAGCCCTGACCAACTTTTCATATGGTCAGCCTAAATATGGTAGGACTGAACATTTAGTGGGGTGGGGAGAGTCGGTGAGCTACTTTACTGTACATGCACCAAAGCTCAAAATCAGTTCCACACCTCATAGTGAATTTGTAATACATTGATCCAGGCTCACTAAAAGGTGAGCATTATGAATAGAAGAGAGTCAACTGAGCCGACAAATTACAAAATTTGGAAGCATCTAGGGTGACCAGCTGTCAGGATTTCCCTGGATTTGTCCTGGTTTTTGTTCTATCCTGGGTGCCAGGGAGGATTTCTGTAATTTCCTATAATATCCTGGAATGACATGCTTTCCCCTTTAAGGCCACCATTAGCGTGGTGGTGGGGAATGATGTGCTTTATGGAGGTGCATCTTTCCCCCTACTGCTCCAATCAGGGCCTTAAAGGGGAAAGTGTGTCATTCCCCCGAACATTATAGAAAAGGCCCTGATTGGAGCATTGGGGGGGGGGGGGACAGGAATGACATGCTTTCTGGAGACCCCAGAAAGCCGCTTTCCTGTCCCCACCACTGGGTGTCCTCTTTTTTGGTTTCCCAACTATTAGGCTGCAGGGGCCCTGCCTTCTTTTGTATATGGTCACTCTAGTATAGTGCCTGCAACTTTAACTGTTGTGATGAAGAGGGAATTTCACCAGGAACTAATTGCATACAAATGACACTGGCTGAAATTCCCTTTTCTCTACAACTGTTAAAGTTACAGGAGCCCTGTCCTCCTTTTCAGATGGTCAGCCTACCAACTATGGTCACCCTACTAGCCATGGATGATAGAAGTTATAACCCAACAACTTCTGGAGGGCCACAGGTTCCCCACCCTAGAAGTAAAAGCTGGCTGACTATACGATTCATGGATAAGAGGTAGTTACAGAGAGACAAGAGGGAAATGTTTACTTTACTGCTCCCAAGCATGTAATTCAGACCTTCTTGGCACGGCTACACAGGACTTTCTTCAACGATCTGATCTTTCAGGGCCATCTAATCCCCATAGTCCAAGTGCTCAGGCATTTGCTTCCTATGCCAGTTGCCTACTTAAGCAAATGAGGAACTGCCTTAGAAGGGGTCAGACTGTGTGTAGCCCAGTATTGTCTACTTTGCCTTAACAGAATCAGAACGTCAGGCCTACAGGCCAAGTCCAGCCTGTTTAAGGTCCCCATCCAGCTCTCCACAGTTCCCACTTTTCCCCCTCGATTGCCAGTTGTTTGGTGGTGCCTGGTGTTTATGTGTGTGCTTTTCCCCATTCTGCCTATGACTCCAGGTGCTATCCTGAACCGCTTGGAAGAGGAACAGGATATGAAATGAAATGAAAAGAAAAGAAAAGAAAACGAGCAAACCTGGGCATGTCTATTCAGAAGTAAGCCCAATTGAGTTCTATGGGGCTTACTCCCAGGTAGGTGTGTATATTTATTAAAGGGGCACAGGAAAACCTCTTTAGTAAAGATGAGTCACACACACAAAAATTCCTGCCATTATTAGCATCAAAAGTCTACTGCTTATAAAAATGACATTTATAGAGCTAGCCTGGGTTTCTCCTCTTCTATTGAATCCAGAACCATATTCACAGCAACTCAGCTCAAGCCATACTAGGGTGACCATATGGAAAGGAGGACAGGGCTCCTGTATCTTTAACAGTTTTATTGAAAAGGGAATTTCAACAGGTGTCATTTATATGCATGCAGCACCTGGTAAAATTCCCTCCACATCACAACAGTTAAACTTGCAGGAGCTATACTACAGTGACCAGATACAAAAGAAGGAAGGGCTCCTGCAGCTTTAAGAAAATAAAAAAGAGCATAGACAGATCAAACTCTTACAATGGGCCTGTTCAGACAACATACTAAGCCATGTTTAGGCTGCTCACCCTTTCACAGCAAATGGTTAGTGAGTGTGTTTAAACCATAGTTGTAGCCCTGTCTAGTGTGACCAGATACAAAAGAGGGCAGAGCTCCTGCAGCTTTAACTGTTGTGATGAAGAGAGATTTCACCAGGTGCTGCATGCATACAAATGACACCTGCTGAAATTCCCTTTTCTATAAACTGTTAAAGATACAGGAGCCCTGGCCCCCTTTCCATATGGTCACCCTAGCCATACCTTAAAGAGCTCCATGTGGGAAGAAGCAATTCCATTTTGTTTTAAGGGATGATCACCTAATTCGTTCAGAGATTAAGCTTTTCCTGGGCATGGATATGTGACAGTGAGAGACACCTTCACACCAATTGAATTTCTCAACCTCGGTGTCATTTGTAATATGCATCAAATTAAAGTTAATGACTGGGTTTGCATGTAGCAAGAAGCCACTATGAGGAAATTTCCCCACAGGGCTTCTTGTTGCTCTGCTGGCCTCCATTTTGAATATTCAAGTCACAGCAGGGCATGCCATAGCTTGTCATTACATGTGAACTCAATGAGGGTGAGTAGTTGGGCTGCTTGACAAGCTACCCAGAATCTATGGGTGGCTTCTCGTTACATGCAAACTCTCCCAGTATATACAACTACATCGTTCCTTCTGGACAATGTAGCAAGCATTCTTCTACTTCAGAACACATGAAAACTCAGCAGGATGAATTTCATCAAGGCAGCTTTCCCCCAACCTGGAGTCCTCCTAATGTTCTGAATACAGCCCCCAGCATTTCTGGCCATTGGCCATGCTGGTTGGGGCTGATGGGAGTTGAAGTCCAAAACAGCTGGAGGGGCACAGGTTGGGGGAGGCTGCACTAAGGAGTAAGCATCTAGAAGTCCTACTGATTTAGCAGATTCCAGTAGCCAAGGACTCATGTTTGAGAAAAGACACAGAAGACCAGGATGCAGTGTGGTACGATGAGCATAATGACACCCCAATGGCCCTTAACCACAAATGTCATATATAAAGGAAAGTTTCAAAATGACATTTTCTCCACTTGCAAAATTGTAAGCACAGCAGTAAAAGTCTATTCACAGTCATCGACCGATCCTCATTGATTTTGCATGGAAGAATTCTCTTTCAGCTAGCTAATACAATACAGCTTGATCCACTGACAATGTTCAATACAGGGCCAACTCCAGAAGTTGTCAAGGCTGGACATTTATCAGGGCACTGAGACCAGCAGAGGGCTCACAGTCCTCAACAGTGAGTGGGTTCCCCCGATCATGAAGGGAAGATAAGTCACAGTGAGTTTCATTCCCTGTGTGTGGCGATCACAAGCTGCCCAATTAACATAATTACCATCGCCAGGCACTGTGTTCACATGTCGTGACATGTGAACACAGTGAGGGTGGCTGGCTGTGGTGGTTTACACACCACTCTAAAAACCATGGTTTGTTCTAGACAGGATCTACACTACTGCTTTATAGCTATATTGAAGGGTACTGACAACTGTTGGGGCCCATGACACATTCCATATGCCATTACCAAAGCACTTTCAAAGTATTATATCCCGCTTGGCGTAGATCTGGGCCCCCGTTACCATTTCCATTTTGCATAGAATAGCTGAAAGGACCAGATGCAACCTCAGAGAATTCTCAGTTTGCATTTTCTACATGTTCAGGTTAAGGGCCCCCACTGAGGATGCTATGCCTGAGGACCCACTGAAATCCTGCAGCCGCCACTGGTTCAAAATTACATAGAAGAAATTGCCAAAAAGTTAAGGTATACAAATTATTTTTAAATATATATTTTATACAAATATGTCCATAAAAGGTTAGAGCAATTGCTATATACATTTAATTCTCTCTACAATGTTGTTAAAGCAAATTGCTCAACTAATTAATACAGGAAATAGGACAAACGCGTTTCGACGTAACGTGTCTTCCTCAGTGGCCTGTAGTATCCGGCACAAGCTGGTGCAGTGATTCAGTTGTTTAAAGATGTAAAAATCACGGAACTGACTTTGAAAAACGGAGGTTAGGACTACTTTTCAAGCACTCGCTGTTGGCTTTGCTGGTCTGGGGGAGTGATGAAACTCGTATTGTTTTCATAATATTGTCAGGCAGCCCCCTCGGTCAGATTTTTACATCTTTAAACAACTGAATCACTGCACCAGTTTGTGCCGGATACTACAGGCCACTGAGAAAGACACGTTACGTCGAAACGCGTTTGGCCTATTTCCTGTATTAATTAGTTGAGCAATTTGCTTTAACAACATTGTAGAGAGAATTGAACGTACATAGCAATTGCTCTAATCTTTTATGGACATACTTGTATAAAATATATTTTTAAAAATAATTTGTATACCTTAACTTTTTGGCAATTTCTTGTTTGTGGTTTTTGGTTAAGGATAGCACTTCGTTTTGTCTTTCAAAATTACATAGAACAAGGATATAGAACCAATTCTTGAACTTCTTTCATTGAATCAGCTGTGCAAGATATGTCAATGGTGTCTGAGAGTTAAATCTCTCAGTCTGTTTTTTCATTCCGCTAGATTCGATTCTGTGAAAGAGGAGATGACATGTGCGAATTGCCCTGACGGGAGTATTTCAACTTTCATTTCATCAAAGAGTGTCTGCAATCATATGCACATAGGCTGGCCATGTGTCCTACTTTGCAGAGGACAGTCCTCTATTTGAAGGTGTCTTCTGCCTGAAGGGCTGCCCAATCCAAAGCTTGTTTAAAGCTAAAGAACCAGAAAAAGGGAGGTAGTGCTGGGGCCTTGAAGTTGGCTGTCAAGGGTACCTGGGGAACAGCTGCCAGAAGGAGTGTCCTCTACTTGAAGGTCCAACTCTGGTATAAAGATAAGGACTAGGGATGTGCACTGGATCGGACCCGATCCACGATCCGAGTCCGGTCCAGTGGGAAATCGGATAAATTATCCGATTTCCGATCCCGCAGCTGGATCGGCCGATCCAATCCGAACCGGTCCGAAAAAGCTCCGAACCGGTTCGGCGGATCGGCGGATCGGCGGGCGCCCACTGGCGCCCACCGCCGCTTCCATTGGCGGGCGCCAGCGGGCGCCCGCCGATGAAAGTGGACAGCGGGGGGGGGAGGAGGGGGGCACTTACCTTCTCGGCCCGGTGGCTCCCGTCCGGCGCCGGCGCCTACTACTACTAGCAGGCTCCGCGGCCTGCTCTAGGGTGGCGCGCCGGGTGATGTCATCACCCGGCGCGCTACTCTAGAGCAGGCCGCGGAGCCTGCTGGTAGTAGTAGGCGCCGGCGCCGGACGGGAGCCACCGGGGCGGGAAGGTAAGGAGGGGGTGCGTGGAGGGGAGGAGGGGGCGGGGGGAGGGGGGAGGGGGGCCCTTACCTTTCCGGCCCAGCGGCTCCCGTCCGGCGCCGGCGCCTACTACTCCCAGCAGGCTCCGCGGCCTGCTCTAGGATGGCGCGCCGGGTGATGTCATCACCCGGCGCGCTACTCTAGAGCAGGCCGCGGAGCCTGCTGGAAGTAGTAGGCGCCGGCGCCGGACGGGAGCCGCCGGGCCGGAAAGGTAAGGAGGGGGTGCGTGGAGGGGAGGAGGGGGAGGGGGGAGGGGGGAGGGGGGCCCTTACCTTTCCGGCCCGGCGGCTCCCGTCCGGCGCCGGCGCCTACTACTCCCAGCAGGCTCCGCGGCCTGCTCTAGGATGGCGCGCCGGGTGATGTCATCACCCGGCGCGCTACTCTAGAGCAGGCCGCGGAGCCTGCTGGAAGTAGTAGGCGCCGGCGCCGGACGGGAGCCGCCGGGCCGGAAAGGTAAGGAGGGGGTGCGTGGAGGGGAGGAGGGGGAGGGGGGAGGGGGGCCCTTACCTTTCCGGCCCGGCGGCTCCCGTCCGGCGCCGGCGCCTACTACTCCCAGCAGGCTCCGCGGCCTGCTCTAGGATGGCGCGCCGGGTGATGTCATCACCCGGCGCGCTACTCGAGAGTAGGCCGCGGAGCCCGCTGGTAGTAGCCGCCGGCGCCAGATGGGCCGAGAAGGTAAGCAGTGGCGGGGAAGGGGGCTTACCCCCCCCCCGGAGCCGTCCGCTTCTATCCGCTGGCGCCCGCGGGCGCCAGCGGATGGAAGCGGGCGGCCCCAGGGGGGGTAGGGAGCGCGGGGGAGGGGGTTTACCTGCCGGGGCCGTCCACAGCGGACGGCCCCGGGGGGGGGAGGGAGTTAGGCCCCCCCTTACCCACCCGCCGCCATTTTTTCCTCATAGACTTGCATTGCAATGCAAGTCTATGGGGAAAAAAATGGCGGCCGATCCAAAAATGTATGATTTTTGGGTCGGGATCGGACTCGATCCGGTCCGGGGGGCCTCCGATTTTGTCCGAACCGGTCCGGGACAAAATTGGAGGTCCCGATCCGGGTCCCGATCCGATCCGGGGGGTCCGTGCACACCCCTAATAAGGACCCATCAGAAGGCAGAGCCAGGCCTTCAAGTTGCCCATCAACAGCGCCTGGACGACAGACTGAGCAAGGCACACTGGTCACCTGGTCACAAGTTTCACTATGGTGAGATGTATTGTATTTCTATTTAAATTACAGTAATTATTTCTAAATGTGCATCTATACATATACATTACTATATGCAAATGTTATGCAAATCTGTGCCCTCTTTTTTGGGTGATGCAAGTCTACTTTTTGGGTGTTGCCTAAGTGGCCACCCTGTATGCGTACTTATCTAAGAGTGAGCCCCATTGGACATAGTCTGAGTAAACATGCATAGGGCTGCACTGTAAGTCTCTAGAGCTAAACCTTTTACTTATGATGATATATTGAAAAACATACAGCCCCACTTGGCCAGCCATAAACCTGCTCCAAATTGGTGGTCACTCAGCAACTTAAAAAGAAAGACAAGTGCCCTTTATTTTGTTATAATTATTCAATATTTGTGAACACAGTAGACTGCTTGTATTTAGGGTTTTGGTATTTTGCACTGATATAGAACACCTCCGGGGATACCCTTCAGGCACTTCATCACAAACCTTTTGCCAATGCCAGGCCCAGGTGCATTGCCTGTACAGAGCCCTCCGGGGGTCCCAATTCAGCCTTCTGGGGTTATCCAGAAGGCTGCAGCCACTTCCCTTGGCCCACTCCCTTTCTCCCAACAACCAATTGTTTCTCCCAATCCCAACAAGGTCAAGATGCCTTTTCTAAGGCTCAGTTACTGGCAGTAAGAGCTTGAAGCTACAATATCCTGGGGTGGGTGGGTTATATTATTATTGGGTAGGGGGGTATTTTTGGCCCTACCCCTTTACCTTTGGTCCTGTCCATAACTGGAATGTGAGCCCTAAGAACTTCTCTGAACCTGAATTTGGCCCTCGGATCAAAAGAAGCTCCCTACCTATTGTCCATTCCCCTTAATGTCAGCATTGCCCTTGGAATTACATCTGAGAGCTTCTCCAGATGAGCGTTGTATGGCAGGCTCGTGACTGGTACTCACAGTTCTTCATGGGGCATTTTGATGACGCAGCGATCCTCCCACATGTCTCCCGCTCCTTCTGCTCTTTTTTTCCCCCGTCACAAAATAAACCCACAGAAAATCTGGGGGGGGGGGTCGCTATAATGAAACTTGCCGCCATTTCCTGCTGTGTGCAGGAGAAGCTGCATGATAAAACAGCCCACTGAATAGGCGACATGGTCATTGCTTGCTTCCCTGTGTGAAGAAAGAGGAAGCTGCTCATCCCTATTGTGGAACAGCAGCAGGAGGCAAAGCAACAGTAGGGAAACACAATCTTCCCGCCCCCGTCTGATGGTCCTCTGGATCATTTTGGTTGCAAGGCCTTTATTTACAAAGACCTCCTTCAGTCATGACAGTTTTGCTAGCAAAGCCTCATATATACACACACAAAACTCAACAGCACCAGGGGAATTGTACAACAGTGGGAAGGGGTTTTTGAGAAGGGGATTACATAAATATTATGATTATAGTTATTTCTGTTGGCATTCTATCAGGATAATTAATTCTTATTCAGTCACAGGACACAGGGAAGGCAAAGAACCTCAATCACAGGTATGTGTACATATCCTGTGTTAACCCCATTCTGCCTAGCTCTGTTCTCTAGAATTCAGTCCTGAAAATACAGTCCTTCCTGCAAACAAGAGAACAACTTCAGGCTTTGCTGTGTGAACTTTTTTGAGAATGGAAGACAACTGAAAGGGAGCAATTTTCGATTTCAGAAGTGATTTTAGAAACTGCTAGTGAGCATAAATTATAGTCCTCTTCAATGAACAGCTATTAGAGAAACATTCAGTTTCCAGTTCAGTTGGTGAAATGTGCCAATGGGTCTGTATAAGATCAGGGAGGAAATTAATGTGAACACGCACAGAATTCAGCCAGCAGCAAGAAGATGCATTGCTTCACTTCCAAAGCATTTATTTTAAGCAATTAAGCAGATTTGAAGTTTTTTTTTCCATTTGACAGGTCTTTTTAATTGCTCTTTTACTGGATGTGTCCAAGTAGGGTGAACAACGGCTACAAAGCATTATTCAGAAACATTTGCTAAATCATTTTTGTAACCAACTGCAAACTCGGATCTCATAGTAACAAAATAGGCACAAAGCCTTTCACGTTAGTCACTCACAAATTTGTTTTGGAAATGTTTCATCCATCTTGGAATGCTTAGAAGTGAAAACTGTGTCGTGGGAGAGGAATAGCATGTGTCATAATGAAATGCTAATGAGTATTGTGGCACCATAAAGATGAATACATTTATTCTGGCATAAGCTTCCATGGACACTGCCCATCAGATGCAGGTGGACAGTGTTTACGAAAGCTTATGCCCCAATAAAATAGTTCATCTTTAAGGTGCCATAAGATTCTAGATTTTGCTGCAACAGACTAATAGGGCTTCCCCTCTGGAAATAGGAAACATTGGCATTTCCATGTACTCACATTGCCATTAGCATTACCAAACTAGTTGGGTCATCAATGCATGGGAGTTACCATGTAAAAGCAAATTATCATTTTGACCATTTCTGGGCAAACAGTTGTACAGTTTCAGGAAATCACATGTCACTTTCCTCAGATGTCAAATGGAGAGCCACTAGATCAGGGGTAGTAGGCATGTGGCCTTTCAGACAGTGACGCCTGATGGCTCCAATGTCAGTGCAGCAGTGAATCCGCTCCAGGGCTAGCTCTACACTACTGTTTTATAGTGATATTGAAGTGCACTGATAACTGTTGAGGCAGATTACACATTCCATATACCACTTTCATAGTGTTCTTTCCTGCTTTTTATTCCACATTATACAAAATACTGCAACAAATGTCAGTGTGTGTCCTACCAGGTATAAATGTGGAAGAGGGATATTGTATTACCGTGATGGGATTGTAATGATTTGACACATTGTAGATCTGGCCCAAGTTTCAGTTAGAACTTGCGGAAGCACCTTGGATAGCTTCTTGAGAGTTCTGACTGGTTCTGATTGAAACCCAAAATGGAGTCACTGCACCACTGATATCGGAGCCACCAGCTTCCACTGTTTCCAGATGCTGTTGGACTGAAACTCCCATCATCCCTCACCATTGCCTGAGGGGAATTGCAGTCAAACAACATCTGGAGAACCACAAGTTGCCTGCCCCTGTACTAGATGGAGAAATGCTAAAACCCAAATTCTGCAGTTACTCAGTGCTCCTTTTGCAAACCAGCAAGAAAATTATGGGGTCCATCACACCTTTTTTTTTCCCGGTTTGCGTCCGCAGTTCTCCCTCCATTTCCTTAGTGAGTCAAGCGCTGGGCACTTTCACATCTGTGCATTGTTGCACTCATGTATCTTTTCACTTGTATTACTGCTATGCCGGCAAAATCTCCTGCCCCGTCCCCTGTGTTCTCCTTCCCCCTGCAGTTAATTTTTTAATATTTTTATATGTATTTTTCTGTGCAAATACCATAATTGCACAGCCTGAAACTGTGCAATTATGGTAACACAACACACTGTGCTTTCCCTTAAGATCATATTAAACATGATAAGTGAAGAGAAAGTAATACAATTAGTTTTTGGAGAAGTTTGTAGTCAATGTTGGCATGGCAAGGGGAAGCTGACATTGTTCTGGTCAGGAAACCTAGACATGCCTATTCAGGAGTAAGAACCATAGAGTTGAATGCTACCAAGTCCTGGGCATGGGCGGCAGCGGCCTCACTCATCTTCTCCGTGGGGCGGTGGGTTTTTTTTTTTCCAAAAAAATTAAATTGATTTTCATGTAATGAACATAAAGAAAAAAACATAAACACATCACTTTTTTTTTTAGTATAATTTTTATTCATTTTTCAACAAAACAAACAAACATACACATAATACATAAACAAACTAACTCCCTCGACTACCCCCGTGCACCCCGCCCCCCAAGACCTACTCCCATTCATTCATCTTCCTTCCAGAATTTTAATGACTCTTTTGAAGGCGACTGTCCCTTTCCCGATCTTAAAACATATTCCAAAAAGGGATTCCATATATCTCCAAAATCACTCTTACTGGACATTCCCCTCATTATTTTCATTTTACATGTCAACATATCATTCAATGCTATATCCCAAATTTCTTTATACCAATCTTCTATTTTATAACTTCGTTGCCCTTTCCAATTTTTAGCAATCATTATTCTAACGGGTGCCAGGAGGTTGTTTACCAATTCTCTATTAATTATATGCTTATTCCTGCTATCCCATATTGCTAGTAGAGCTAGCTTCGGGTTTAATTCCAATTTACTTCCAATTATATCACTTATTTCTTTAAAAACCTTTTCCCAGAATTTTTGTATTTGTTCACAGCTCCACCACATGTGAAAATAGGTCCCAACCTCCTGACATCCCCTCCAACAATTCTTAGACACTTTTTTATCAATCTGGTGAAATCTTACAGGTGTTAGATATCATCTCCAAACTATCTTGTAATAGTTCTCCTTAATTCTAATCGACAATAATTTCAACATTCTTACATTCCACATCCTTCCCCAATTTTCTTCATTAATTTTTTCCCTAATATCTTCTTCCCATACCTCTTTTATAATCTTAAGTGAGTCCTGACATTCCCCCTCTATTAAAATTTTATATATCTCGCTAGTGAGTCCTTTTTTAGCTCTGGCTTCCTCTTTTTTTTCTATTTGTTCAATTAAATCTTCAAATCTGGTATTATTTCTACATTTATTATTTTTTTTTCCTCCATTCCTCTGTCCATTTCACCAGTTGCAGAGACTTAAACCACGCTATCTTCTGTCCTTTAAACAAATCTTTAATATGCTCACTATCTTTCATCTTTCCCATCCAATTCCTTAGCTTAAGAATATCTTGTTCTTTCAGTCTCACTTCCATCTCTGATTTTAATGCTCTTGGGAAGTTTCCCACTACTACAACTGGGGCTAGCGGAGAATCTCCTGGTATCAACTAGGGGTGTGCACGGACCCCCCGGATCGGATCGGGACCCGGATCGGGACCTCCAATTTTGTCCCGGACCGGTTCGGACAAAATCGGAGGCCCCCCGGACCGGATCGAGTCCGATCCCGACCCAAAAATCGTACATTTTTGGATCGGCCACCATTTTTTTCCCCATAGACTTGCATTGCAATGCAAGTCTATGAGGAAAAAATGGCGGCGGGTGGGTAAGGGGGGTTCTAACTCCCTCCCCCCCCCGGGGCCGTCCGCTGTGGACGGCCCCGGCAGGTAAACCCCCTCCCCCGCGCTCCCTACCCCCCCTGGGGCCGCCTGCTTCCATCCGCTGGCGCCCGCGGGCGCCAGCGGATAGAAGCGGACGGCTCCGGGGGGGGGTAAGCCCCCTTCCCCGCCACTTACCTTCTCGGCACGTCCGGCGCCGGCGGCTACTACCAGCGGGCTCCGCGGCCTACTCTCGAGTAGCGCGCCGGGTGATGACATCACCCGGCGCGCCACCCTGGAGCAGGCCGCGGAGCCTGCTGGTAGTAGTAGGCGCCGGCGCCGGACGGGAGCCGCCGGGCCGGGCAGGTAAGGGCCCCCCTCCCCCCTCCCCCCTCCGCGCGCCCCCTCCTCCCCTCCACGCACCCCCTCCTTACCTTTCCGGCCCGGCGGCTCCCGTCCGGCGCCGGCGCCTACTACTTCCAGCAGGCTCCGCGGCCTGCTCTAGAGTAGCGCGCCGGGTGATGACATCACCCGGCGCGCCATCCTAGAGCAGGCCGCGGAGCCTGCTGGGAGTAGTAGGCGCCGGCGCCGGACGGGAGCCGCCGGGCCGGAAAGGTAAGGGCCCCCCTCCCCCCTCCGCGCGCCCCCTCCTCCCCTCCACGCACCCCCTCCTTACCTTTCCGGCCCGGCGGCTCCCGTCCGGCGCCGGCGCCTACTACTTCCAGCAGGCTCCGCGGCCTGCTCTAGAGTAGCGCGCCGGGTGATGACATCACCCGGCGCGCCATCCTAGAGCAGGCCGCGGAGCCTGCTGGGAATAGTAGGCGCCGGCGCCGGACGGGAGCCGCCGGGCCGGAAAGGTAAGGGCCCCCCTCCCCCCTCCGCGCGCCCCCTCCTCCCCTCCACGCACCCCCTCCTTACCTTCCCGGCCCGGTGGCTCCCGTCCGGCGCCGGCGCCTACTACTACCAGCAGGCTCCGCGGCCTGCTCTAGAGTAGCGCGCCGGGTGATGACATCACCCGGCGCGCCACCCTAGAGCAGGCCGCGGAGCCTGCTAGTTGTAGTAGGCGCCGGCGCCGGACGGGAGCCACCGGGCCGAGAAGGTAAGTGCCCCCCTCCTCCCCCCCCCGCTGTCCACTTTCATCGGCGGGCGCCCGCTGGCGCCCGCCAATGGAAGCGGCGGTGGGCGCCAGTGGGCGCCCGCCGATCCGCCGATCCGCCGAACCGGTTCGGAGCTTTTTCGGACCGGTTCGGATTGGATCGGCCGATCCAGCTGCGGGATCGGAAATCGGATAATTTATCCGATTTCCCACTGGACCGGACTCGGATCGTGGATCGGGTCCGATCCAGTGCACATCCCTAGTATCAACTTCCCCCTATACTTCTCCCATATCGACATTATATTTTCCAATAATGGGTTGTCCAGTACCTTCCATTCTTTCTTCTGCATTTTGGTAAAAAATATATTTCGCAGTTTACATTCTATCTCTACTGTTTGCGATTCCAGCCATTCCAAATCTTGCTCCCCTAAAATAGCATGAATAACATATCTTAACTATAAACACATCACTTATAAATCATATGACTAACATTATTACTCTAACATAATTCACCTAACTAGTGCACCCCACCTCCCTGGGACCAGCTACTACATTTTTATGTAACATTTTTTTTAAAAAAACATTCTTCCAAAATTGCATAGATTCATGTGACAGTATACACCCCTTCCTTTTTTTAAATACATAATCCACAAATAATCCCCATATATTTCCAAATTCATTTTTCCTTAATATTCCTCTTTTAACTTTAATATTGCTTGTTAACTTATCGTTTATAGCAACATCCCACACCAATCTTATACCAGATTTTATACCAATCTTCTATTTGGTAGTTGCCTTGCATTTTCCATTGTCTAGATATTATTAACCTTGCTACTGTCATTAAGTTTGTAATTAAATCTTTAACATTTTGCTCTCCTTTGTCATAACTTTATAGTAAAACTATCCTAAGACATATCTCAAACTTTAAATCTGTTATCCTTTTTACTTCTTCAAATACTTTTAACCAAAATATTTGTACATGTTTACAAGTCCACCACATATGGAAATACGTTCCTATATCTTGACAACCTCTCCAACATAGCTTCGAATGTTTCCTATCAATTTGATTTAATTTTACCGGTGTTAAATACCACCTCCATGCTATTATATAATAGTTTTCTTTTATTCTTACTGACATAGTGTTCAAAATATGCAAATTCCATATTTTTCCACAATTTTGATCCTTTATTTGTTCTTTTAAATCTTCGTCCCATAATTCTTTCAAATAATTTTGTTTCTCTTCTCTCTTCAGCATCCTCTCTCGTTCCCCTTCACAGCTGAGCAGCTGAGCAGAGAACCACCCCGGCCTCCTCTTTCATCAGCGAGACCACCCTTCGACACACATGCCCCCAACAAAAAATGGAATGGTCTGATATCGCACAAAGACAGCAATACATGGGAGGGAGGAGTGGCTTTATTGTGCACGGAGGGGGGAAACGGACTTTCCCAGTTCCAAAATAAGATGGAATATGGAGGGGAAGAGGCGAGATGAGCACAGGACAGGGACGACGTCGTGTGAGTACTATGCTGCAAAAACATACCAGGCATGGCGAGAGTGTGTTAAATTGCTGGTGTGATGGAGCTCTATAGCCCGGTCCTCCCCAGATTTATTCAGAAGAAACTCCCATTGATTTCAGTGAGATTTCATCCCCAGTAAATATTTTTAGAGTTAAAGCCTTAACTAACTAACCAACCAACCAGCTGACCAAACACCCACTACCCCTGGAGAGCCAGTTTCTCATATCGCTTCCAGTAACACAGAAAGGGCAGTCATGACAAAGTTGGTCTGCCTGCCAGGTTTCCTTTTTCTATTCGAAATAATATACAGGGACATCATTTCCCCTCCCCCCCCAGACAGTAAGTATTGTGACAACCCTATTCAGGATATTCCCAAGGCAATATACACCAGCTGAACTGTGATGGGGGACTGACAGCAATTTAAAGCTACCCTCTGGCAGGCCTCCCACACATAATTGTAATGCAGAGACCATTTGCCTTCCCTGAGGGCATGAGTTGCCACAGAGTGCTGTTCTTTCCACTGGCACCGAGGGGTACAATTTGCACTGCAGCTGCACCACTCCAAGCAAATTAATTCCATTATCCCCTTACAGACCTGGAAAGTGAGACATGACAATGAAGGGGGAGGGAGGGACTTGGCATCTAACTGGGTTTGGGGCCAGGGATTGTCCACGATTTAGACTTCGGGGGGGGGGGGTTTAGGAGCCAAAAACCAGGTGGTTTTGTGCATCACAAAAGAGCACACTGAATGGCTGATCGTGCACATCCTAAATGGTGAGGGACTTAACCAGGAACTGACGCAATGTGGAAACGCAGCAAAGAAACCACAGAGATAGTCAGACTGTTCTCCCAATGTATTCATTATGGTTGCCAACTCATTTTTCTGGCAGGGCTCCCTGCTTTGGCACAATCTCATAACTAGATTACACAACCTGGTGTGGTAATTCATCATCCTGGTGCCCAACCCCATTAGGACTAGGAGCCTGGCTAAACCAAAGGAGAAAGGGGATACTCACTAGCACATACCCAGTTAGCCACCCACTACCCCCATCTTCTGCAAAGTAAACAGGTGTGGAGGAAAGACTTGCAGAGACACATGGGCCTCCAGAATACAATTGAGCACTGGATCCACCCATGAAATTTAATCCAGCATTCTTGCTACTCTACATAGCTGCTAAGAACATAAGAAGAGCCCTGCTGGATCAGACTAAAGTCCCATGTTGTCCAGCATTCGGTTGAAAGAGTGGCCTCCCTCTCTCATAATGCTAGAACCTGGGGTCATCCCATGAAGCTGATTGGTGGGACAGATTCTAGACAGATAAAAGGAAGTATTTCTTCACACAGCGCATAGTTAAACTACGGAAAGCGCTACCACAAGATGTAGTGATGGCCACCAATTTGGATGGCTCTAAAAGAGGGTTAAATAAATTCCTGGAAGAGAAGGCAGGGAGGGGGGGACATGGATGGGAGAGTGCTGTTGCACTCATGTCCTGCTTGTGGGTTTCCCATTGACAACTGGTTGGCCATTGTGTGAACAGAATGCTGAACTAGATGGACCTTTGGTGTGATCCAGCATGGCTCTTTTTATGTTCTTATGTTCTAACCTTTAGGAAGCCCACATGCAGGACATGAATGCTACCCCTCCCATGCCCAGTCATGTTCCCCGGCAACTAGTATTAAGCAACTTACTGCCTCCAATACTGGATATAATGTATAGCTATCATGACTGGTAGCCACTGATAGCTTTATCTTCCATGAGTTTGTTTGATCCCTTTTTAAAGCCATCCAGGTTGGTGGCTATCATTACATCTTGTAGCAAACTCTGCCGTTTAACTATGTGCTCCATAGGGAAGTTTATCTTCTCTGAATCTCCTGCTTGCTCCTGATGGGCAGGGACAGCTGATGTCATTTCATTTTTCATTTACTACATTTCTATGTCACTCAATAGTCAAAGCTCTCTGGGTGGATTACAGAGATTAAATACCTTAAAAATACAATATTATACATAATATAAAAACAGTTTACATACAAACATATAAAAAGACAGCATGCACACACATGCATACATACACACACACACACACACACACACACAATTTTAACAATTAACAATAATGTCTTATAAGAACATCAGAAGAGCCAAGGGTCCATCTAGTTCAGCATTTTAGAAGCAATATGATATTTCTTCATATCAGATGCTAGGGCCAAACTAAAGGGAAGTTCAAAGAGGCATCTTTCTGGCCCAGATCTCTCTCTCTCTCTCTCTTTCTCTCTCTCTCTCTCTCTCTCACACACACACACACACACACACAATTTTAACAATCAACAATAATGTCTTATAAGAACATCAGAAGAGCCAAACTGAATCAGACCAAGGGTCCATCTAGTTCAGCGTTTTAGAAGCAATATGATATTTCTTCATATCAGATGCTAGGGCCAAACTAAAGGGAAGTTCAAAGAGGCATCTTTCTGGCCCAGATCTCTCTCTCTCTCTCTCTCTCTCTCTCTCTCTCTCTCTCTCTCTCTCACACACACACACACACACACACACACACTCACATACACACACACCTATTTTTCCCTCCCTAAAATTAATTCCTCCCAATCTCCATAAAAAACCATTTCCATGGATACCCCATTCATTGCCCCCCCCATCCCACTTCCCTGCCAAAGAAAGGGGAGGGGGGAATCCTCACTTTTCTCATTCAGAACCATCTCTGTTAGAAGTGTTGGGGCAGGAGGGGGAAATTAAGGGGGCAGGGCAGGCATAAACAGTGGGTCCTGCCAGGGCGTTGAGGTTCTGACAGCTGCCCAAGCATGCCAGGTTGTGTGTGGCATTAGCCATGCCCTGAGGCTCCTCCATCGTGCCGCAGCAGTGCAGGCACCCATGTGGCGATCTATGTGAGTGCATAAGAGCACACAAGGCATCATCCCGTGAGCCCTATTTGTGCTCCTCTCTGCTTTCGTAACAGTGCATTCACGGTGTTATTTGTTTATTTATAAGACATGTTTCTTTTCAACAATATTTTAAAATGATAATTGTAACACACAAAAAGTTTAGGCAAAGGGAACTGAGTGCCGGGGGGGGGGGGAGGAAAGGGGCTTCTAAATTACAGGGAGGACAAAGAATATTCACTTCACAAAGTGAATAATCCAGAGCCACAGTATGGGTCAACTGGCTGTGGTAGAACAGGTCATGTGCACCCAATTCGACCTGCTTAAAAATCAAACCTCTAAACAGGTCGAAATCCCAAGATGTCCACATTTCCTTGCCATTTTTCTCAGCTAAAAAGCCCCAAATGTTGTAACTTCTCCTCACAGAGGTGATGCTTTGGTCCATCAATCATTGAGGCTGCCTTTTTCTACACATATCGTCATTAGAGAGAGAGAGAGAGAGAGAGAGAGAGAGTGTATATATATATATATATATATATATATATATATATATATATATAGTATAGAGGAGTGCAGCCTGCACTCCTCTATACTAAAAGTTCTCCCTTGACCAGCCTTTCAGTCTCCTGCTTGTTCTTGTACTAATATCTGGCTGGTTCTGCCTGCAGTCCTTTCAAGAGCTACCCTGGCTTCTATTTCCCCATCCTTTTGACATATCCCTTGGACTTGGCTTCAGGCATCTCTGAGTCATGGGATCTTTCCTGTCCTGACCCTATTCTTTCAGCTCTAGCTTTGGGCACTTGCAACACCTCAGGGCCTCCATTCAGGTTCTGCCTTTGGGTATGAAAGGCATTTCATCATGCCTAGTCAAATCCTGAGGCTCAGGAATGTGTCGCCCTAATCCTCCCCCTCTGCCTTGCATGGCCTACTTTTCTTCTTTCCAGCTCAGGCAAGTCAATGAGATGTTCCACCTGGGTTCATGATGTTCCACATTTGTTAATGAATGATGTTCCACATGTACTTCTCTGTGGATTAATCTGTCTGTTCAGCTTCATCTCTCTAGGAAGAACAGATATTTTGGGAAAGTTGAGTGGGAAAGGAAAGGCACTACTAGGCTGTCTTTTTGGGGATGCTGCAATCTTTCACCTGGGAGAAAACCATGCAAATACCACTCTCTGCTAGATATAATGAGAAAAACCACAACAAGGCTGGTTGAATATGGAGATTTGAATGTCCGTGTAACATAAGTGGCAGGCAAGAGCCCTGTTTGGTCATTCACTAACTCACATGATTGGATGGAGAGAGTGACACCGCCCCTTCTGTCATTTCCCTATTGCTCAGTTCTACCACCATCCATACATTTAAAGGGAATGTCTGAACCGGGAACCCTGTTTTGCATGGGTACGCTGCCCATATGATTTAGAACCTGTGGCCTAGACCACAGTTGGAGAGTTTCTTTTGACCTAAGGGCCAAACTAAGTTTCAGAGAAGTTTCTGTGGCCACACAATGTTCTCAGTTAGCTTTCCCCAGCTTGAATCCCTCCAGATGTATGGAACTACAACTCCCAGAATCCCCCAGCCAAATTCTGGGAGTTGTAGCCCAGTACATCTATAGAGCACCTGGTTGGAGAAGTCTGTTCTAAACAGCAGTGTTGTGATAAATTTTGAAGTGGGCATTCATCCTGACTGTCCTCATAGCCACGCCCTGACGGACTGTCCAAAATTGCAGTTCTAGGAGTTTTCAAGTGCTGAGAGCAGGTCTTTTGTAAAGCCACTAGGCCTTAATTAGAGGTGGGCGTACTCATCTGCACTTACCTCAGCAGGCGCTCGTCCCGCTGCCACTCATCCCTGCTCGCCAGGCTGCGCGAGCCTCTTTTGAGGCTCGACCTGGCCCAGCAAGCACACGCGCATGCCAAAATCACGCACTTCCCCTTCCTGTGTCAATGGAAGTTGCCATTGACGCAACAGGGGGAACTGTGCAATTTTGAGAGCCTCCATTAATTGCTGACTTCCCACCCCCCATACCAATGGCAGCCTTAAAGGCCCTATTGACACAAGGGTAAAGGCATGTGCACTTGGGCAGGGGTCTACGCTCATGTTGGGAATGCCCAACTGGGTCCAGGTGGCCAGGCATGAAGGGGGGGTCCTCTGGATTCCGAGGCCCAGGTGGGTGCCTATTCAAGACCAAACTACCTTACAATAAATTGTTGCTGGGAAAATTCATCCCCCCACCCCACCCCCAGCTATTGTAAACATTGCAGCTAAGGTCAAAGAGAACAGGAAATTCTGAGGGACAGCATTTAACATCAATGTCTCTGCTGATATAAAAAGTGCCAGGACTGCATCCCTGCGAATCCTGGCTCCACTACACCACTAAATCATGCAGGGAGCTTTAAGGATTGAACATGTGAGGGATTGAACATCTGGATAGGGTGCCCACCTGTGAATCGCTAAAAAAGAGGACGTGCATCACCAAAACAAAATGACACCAATTTGCATCAAATTTGCATGTGGTAAATTCTATTTATAGATGCAAATTTAGAAATAACAATTATTCTTCTTTAAATAGAAATACTGTGCATCTCACCATAGCATGGAAGACTGTGACCAGGTGTGAGCAGAAATCCACTGTTGGAGGGGAAAGGGGACAAGGTCTTGTGGGAATGGGACAAATAAGGCAATAGGTAGAGGCAAGGGGAAGGTTGAGGCAAGAGAAGGAGAGAGGGAGGAAACAGGAAGGTAGGCAAAGTTTGTTGGGGATAGAGAAAGGAAGTGGGAGCTGGCATGTACCTACCTACTGCCAGCTCCAAGTTTTGAGGGGGCTGTGAATCTACCTTCTCAACACCATGGCCACCAGCTGCTGTTGTTCCACCTCCTCCTTCTCATCATTGCTACCATTTGCCTTCATGACGGGCAGGGAGCCAGTGTGTGAGTAGGCTGTGACACTTGCTGTTTCTCCATCTCACCACCACTGTTTTCTCATCCAGAGAGAGAGGCAGGTGGCCAAGAAGGTTGCAATGGGGAAGAGGAGGAGCGAGTCCAAGAGGCTCTTGTCAGTGGGCCGCTGCTGGGATGTGGGCCCTCAGCAGGTGCCCGACCATCCCTGTCATTGACGCTGGCCCTGTACTCAGTCATAGCCACATCTCTCTGTCCACATTGTCATACACGTTCCCACCATTTGATAAGCTTCTCACTGGCAGCAAATAAAATTACTGGGTGGGGGCGGGGAAGGATTCTTTGTACGGCCCACAGTTCTATCCCCGAGAAAGTTAACAAACTCCAAAGCTTTTCACGGTATGTCTGTCAAGATATTGAAAAACAGCCAAAAGTGGCAAGCCAAAAAACCCCTCCCAGATGGCTTTAGTTAGAAACAATTAACATCTCAAGTTTATCTTCTCTTTCAGAAAGCAAGTAAAAAGGCATTCAAAACCCACAATGCTGGCATTCATCAACAAAGAGCTCATCTGGGCTCATCTGGAGCCTTTGCCAGTACATGTTCATTCTTCCCTTCGCTTGATACCAAGCAACAGTGGCGGAGCACCTAGTTCTGTGATGAGAAAACATCCAGCAGTTATTACCTAAAAGAGTCAGCTGAAGGACATTGTCATTGCAAAGAGAAAAGAAATGAAACTGGCTCCAGCCATATTTGTGCAAAGTCTACTGTTCTGCAGGCCAGCGCCACCTAAGAGAGATGATGTTTCTTCAGAAATGTGATTATGGCAAAGATGATCATCCCTTCACTTATATTTGGAACAACTGCAAGAGAAGTGGGAGGGAAAATTAAGGTTGCCTGGATGCATCCTGGATCACACACAAATTCTCCTGGCTTGACACGTCTTTGACAGTGGTGCCATGGTACATTTTGAAGGGTTCCCCATGACAGTCCTCATAGCCATGCCCCCAATGAAAGTCCTAAAATCCAGGTAGCTCAGTCAATCCGTATCAACAAACTAATTCTAACAATTTTCAACTCCAGCAGAAGGTCTTATGTAACGCTAATAGATCTTAATTGCCCGATCAAAACCAAGCCACTCCAAAATATGCTGCATTACAACAGGGAAAAATACATTGTTGCTGCAAAATTCATTTTGCCCAGCAACTGTGGATTGCAGCTAAGCTCATGGAATTCAAGAGGGTGGGTGGGTGAAGGGGATTATCATCTGCTGCTAAGTGCCTGGGAAAAGAGAAAAGGCTTGACCTGGCGCTGAACAGATAGCAATGTTGGCGCCAGGCAAGCCTCGTTGAGGAAATCACTCCATAATTGGGGGACCTCTCCCTTGTTGATGTTTTCCAAGCCTACCTTGGAGTAGGCACCTGTTGGAGGACCTTAGATGTTGAGTGTAGTATACAGGTAGGTTCATGTCGGGAGAGGTGCCCCTTCAGGTATTGTAGTCCCAAGCCATGTCAGGCTTTATAGGATAAAACTAGCACCTTGAATCGGGCTCTGAAACATACAGGCAGCCAATACAAGTGGGCCAGAGTCAGTCTTATATGTTCAAACCTTCTGGTCCCTGTTATCAGTCTGGGTGCCACATTTTGCACAAGCTGCAGCTTCTGAGCCGGCTTCAAAGGCAGTCCCATATAGAGCGCATAGCAATAATCTAACTTGGGGGTTACCAGAGCATAGACAACTGAAGCCAGGTTGTCCCTATCCAGATAGGGGCACAGCTGGGCCACCAACCGAAGTTGGTAGAAGGCATTCCATGCCATTAAAGCCACCTGAGCCTCAAATGGCAGAGATGGTTCTAGGAGAACCCCCAAGCTACGAACCTGATATTTTTATTCTCATTCTAAGCCCCTAGATATTGATCATGCACATTAAAAACAAAGCAGATTGTATCACATTCTGCCAACAGTAGAAGTTGCCAGATACCTTGGATGAGCCCTCCACCTCTATCTGCCTCCTCCAATTCTGACAATTCACTAATGCAAAATACAGTCTCGCTTCTATTTGTGTCTACTTTGGTGTAAATCAAAAGTAACTTCCTGGAGGGTACTGCCCTGTGAGACTTTCTTGTACATATTAAGTTATTCATGGGCTGAACAGCCACAAAGCTGAGAATTCCTTAAGCCCTTCATCTTAGTGTGAAGACCACTATGTCAACCACTGCTGGTAGAGTAGTATCAGATTCCCACTAAATCAAATGGTTACCAGTAATTAATTAGATTTGTGTTACAATATATTCCTTAGAACACAAATATGTCGATGTTTCAGACTATGACTGTTTCAAAGAGGCATTGATTGACAGATAAAGAATTAATCAAATTCACCCTAGATCGTAAGATATCTGCTGTCATATGATTTATTATATTTTATACAATTAGTATCCATGTTGTATTCTGAAGAGGTAGATTCAGGTGTCTCCAGAAGGACCACAGAGTGAGAAACGTAAGGACTGCTTCCAGTGCAATGCTGGCTATTCCAGAAAAGGCCTTTTGAAATGACCCTAGGGGGAACATATTCATGGAGATGTCACATTAGAATTGGTTCTCTATCTGTTTTCTTCCTCTGGGATGTTTCCATGGAAGCATTAGAGATTCTTGATGAGTCCTGTAATAGAAAGTGATGCAGCCTGAGGTTCACTTCAGAAAGACATCACAAGAGCAACATCGGCAAAAGCAGCACATTTCATTAGGGTGCGCACCCAGAGAATATTTTTAAGGTGAACATTTATTGAATACTGAGAGCCTATCTACACTACTGCTTTCAAATGGTTTATAACTGTTTTAAAGCGGTTAATAACAGTTATCAACCGGTTTAAAATTGTTATAAACCGTTTTAAAGCAGTAGTGTAGATAGGCTTTCAGTCATCAAGGACATTACTTTTATTCATTTATTTTTTAAACACTGTAGACACTGATGCCCTACTCCACATTCGGCTTGCCTAACCATGGAAAGGCCATTGCAGGTGATGGGGGGGATTGAGGAAACACTGGCCAGAGGAGGGTTTTATGAGGCAATAATAGCCTTTAGGTGCCTTCCTCCTGGCCTCTTTGAAGCACGGCTCCCAGCAGAGTGGTTTCTTTTTGCTCCAGCTGCCGGGAGCAATGGCGCACTGTTGGGGGGGGCAGCATTGCAGCCAGAGGGCCTTTCCTGCCGTGTGGGTGACATGTTGGCGTGGCATACAGCTGGTATCGTTTATACATGCCTCTGTTGGCGTGAGATTGGTTAGCACAGCCGCTCCAGCAGAGGTCTAATGGCCAAGGGGGCGTGGCTCCTGGCAGAGGCTCCCTTCCCACACTTTAGGGGAAATTTTTCTTTTAAAGCTTATCATGGAATTCCTCACTGAAGCAGCTTGAAACACCATTTGTTCACTATTATGAACTCTCCCCTACAATGCACAGCTGCAAGGCCACACAGCACACATCCCAATTAGCTAATGCCCCATGTGAATCAACAGAGCTCCCTGAAATTCCCTCCTCCAAGAATCCTCTCAAGTACATAAAGATTTTGTAGCAGACCTGGAGGTTGCTCAGGAGAAAAATCAGTGCTCAGTGTTCCTTAGCCCAGCAATACATGATATGTTCTTTATAGGGCCAATTTGACCAATTAGTTGTTTAAGTGCTATAACATTTAAAATGCAAGATACTGGGGCTGTTCACTCAACACATTAATCCATGTTCAGTGGTTAATGCGGGATTTTTGAACCATGGGTTATTTGTTGAACCATGGGTTGTTGTGTTGTCTGGATGCAGGCTGGGTGGCTTGTTAACCATGTGATGTAGCTTATTTTTTCAAACAAGCCACCTTGAGAACATGTGGTTAGTTGTTGAGTTGTTCAATGTGCTTAACAAGCCACCCTGGCTGCATTCAGACAACACAATGGCTGAATTTGGACAACGCATTAGTTAATGGTGGGTTGACTAGCCAACTCACAGTTGGTTATTTTGTGGGTACTCCCCACACAACATGTTCCTACACAACTGTGGGAGGTTGGGGCTGGCGTTGAGTGGACTAATAGTCAACCCAGCATTTGACTGACACAGCCCCCGCCCCTCTCCCCACCCTCCCTACTCCCTCCCAGTTCTATCCCAGCAGCCTCTGCAAGTTGCACTAGTTGTAGCGGAGTGGCAGCTGCCACTTTGGTCTCTCTTGCCGCCTGCCTCTATGGCCTTGTGTTTTAACCCACTCACCACATGCCATTAACTCACCCCTCCACACAACACTTTAAACAACTAGCTTTGAGCTAATCAACTTGCAAGCCAGTTGTTTCTCTCAGTTGCTTATTTGGGCAGAATAGCATACCATCAGTAGTTTGTGAGCGGCGTGTTACCCTCCACATAACACAATAAGCAACACAACTGACGATTGTTTCCACTAGGGCTGTGCACAGACCCCCCGGATCAGATCGGGACCCGGATTGGGACCTCCATGATTGTCCTGGATCGTTCAGGACAAAATCGGAGGTCCCTCGGATCAGATCGGACCCAATCCCGATCCAAAAATCAGACATTCGATTTTTGGATCGGACGCCATTTTTGTTTTCCCCATAGACTTGCATTGGAGGAAAGAAAGCTTTCCCCCAATGCAAGTCTATGGGGAAAAAATGGCAGTGGATGGGTGAGGGGGGGCCTAACTCCCTCTTCCCCCCTCGTGGTTCTTACCTCCCGGGGCCGTCCGCTGTGGATGGCCCCTGCAGGTAAGCCCCCTCCCCCACGCTCCTTACCACCATCTCCCCCTGCTTACCTGCCAGGGCTGTCTGCTCCCCTCCGCCGCTGGCCACTACTGCGAGCAGGCTTTGTGGCCTGCCCCTAGGTAGTGCGCCAGATGATGTCATCACCTGGCGCGCTACTCAGGAGCAGGCCATGAAGCCTGCTCACAGTAGCGGCCAGCGGCAGAGGGGAGCAGACAGCCCCAGCAGGTAAGCGGGCCATGGGCCCCCTCCCCCCTGCTTACCTTCCGGGGATGTCCGCTCCCCTCCGCCGCTGGCCGCTATTGCGAGCAGGCTTCGCAGCCTGCTCCTGAGTAGTATGCCAGGTGATTACATCACCTGGCACGCTACCTAGGGGCAGGCTCCGAAGCCTGCTCGCAGTAGCGGCCAGCAGCGGAGGGGAGCGGACATCCCCGGAAGGTAAGTGGGGCCCCCTCCCTCCCTCCTCCCCCCGCGATCCTCACCTGGCTGGGCTGTCTGCTTCCATCAGCGGCCGCCCACTGGAGCCCGCCAATGGATTTGGACAGCCCCGCCAGGGAAGGCCCCCCCCCCGCTGTCCGCTTCCATCGGCGGGCGCCCGCTGGTGCCTGTCAATCGAAGTGGCGGTGGGCGCCAGCAGGCGCCCGCCAATCCTCCGATCCATTCCGATCTGGATCGGGTCCTTTCCGGATCAGATCGGATTGGATCAAATGATCCAGCGGGGTGATTGGAAATCGGATAATTGTATCCGATTTCCCCTGGATCGGATCCAGATCGTGGATCGGACCCGATCCAGTGCACACCCCTAGTTTCCACCTCCCCCCCAGTTGCTTAATGTGTTGTCCGAATGCAACCATTAACTCACCCTGTGGAAAATATGCTACATTCAGACAACATACTAACTCATGGCTCAACAAATAACCCACAATTCAAAACAATCCACACTCAAACACTGAGTGTAGTTTAGCATGTTTTTGTGAACAGCCCCATTTTAATTCAAAGGAAATGTGAAATACGCGTTGGCACGTGACCAAGCTGATGTCTGCTTCAAGAGGGAAGTTTCCTAGTCCCTTACCCCAATGATAGACAGCCCCTACTGACAGCCATCAGAAGGGTAAGGTTCTAGGAAACTTCACTCTTGAATAGTGTTTCTATGGATGGAACCACAGGGTTACACACAACATGAGGCTGCTGTTGAAAATGGTATCCTTGTGTAGACTTCTCCTCTTCTCCCCTGTAACATCTTGGATTGTTTACTCATCTGATGATATCTTCATATTATGCATTTCCCCACCCCTGCCAACTGCAGGCAATGATGTGGAACAACAGGGAGAAATGTTCAATGTGGGGACATCACATGTCTGGAATAGCAGGAAGAACTCCACACAAAGAAAATGTGTTTGCCAACAGCTGCATGTTGCATGCCACATCACTCTCTCCTATATAGCTTGTGAATTCATTAACAATTTAAGGAGAAATACTTGTTAGCAAAAACAAAAAATGTAGATGAAGGTGATCAGACTTTGAGTCTATCTACACTACTGCTTTAAAATGGTTTAAAACAGTTTAAAACGGTTTATAACAGTTTTGAGAACTGTTGGAGCCCAGGGCACACTCCATATACAGTTTTCAAAACGTTTTCAAAGTGTTTGATCCTGCGTGAGTAGATAGGCTCTTTGCTTCATGAAGAAAAAGGGAAAGGTAGATGTTGCAACAGTCCTAGAAGTGCTCAATAGGCATAGAAGAGAGCAAAGGCATAACAAACAACTTATTTGCAATCCATTTTATTTGTTGTTTTATTTGTCTATTTATTTAGGGGTTTTGTCTATTTATTTATTTATTTATTTATTTAGATTTAGATTCTACTCTACCTCCAAGGCCTGTACAACACCCAAACAAAATAAAACCAACCCTAGCCCTTCATTCATTGCCATCACAAAACCCTTGACCCAAAAATGGTCCTTGCTTACAAAAAATACCCAACTTAGGGTTTTGTAAATCCCTAGAGTTACAGAATTCCAAAGCTGGGCAGCCTCCAGACATGTCATTGCTCTTCAAATTCCTGAACAGAAAACCATGAGTCTGTCTGTAGAGCTCTTAATGGGAACTAAGGAACAACAGCAGTGTTTTAGAAATGTAGGGTGGAGGGATTTAGGGATTTAGGGGAATCCACACAATCGTTTGTTACGTTTCGAAATCTAGATTATAATGATGCAAATTGCTACATTTTAAAATGTAACGTGCCACATTTAGTTGTCCTTACCGTTTTAGACTATCCTTTCTCCTGTTTTCTGTTCATTTAGTAAGGGCACACTTACTCTTTTCTTCGTGTCTTCCTGTAACCTTACTTCATCCTCCCATTCTTGACACGCCCACCTTCTGCCCCCTTCCTTTCAATTCCTTTCACTTTTGATTTTACTATTGAAGCATTTGGGAGCCGGAACAAAAAGCCACGCCCCCCACGACTGCGATTGGATACTGGAGGTTTGATTTTAGAAACTATGAAATGGCAAGTAAAGACACATTACTCTTTATAGAACAATTTATTTAATGGGAAAAACGTAATAAAACAAATGAAACCGGTGCAAAAAATAGCTGCTATAAAACGTAACAGGACTAGCGTCATGTGCCCCAATGCGTCTTCGAAACCAAACCTAAACGTAACAAAGCTTCAGTGTAGATTCCCCCTTAGTGGCACCCAGAATGTCACACAAGAAGTAAGCTGGAGTGGAATATCCTTCCAGCAAGTCCAAGAAAGGGATGATTGAAGATCTTTAATTGCTCTAGTAGAGAAGCATTGTCCACGACACCCTTGTGGATTGTGGCTCAGAATTCGAGCGACATCACACAAAAGGTTCTGGAGTGCAGTCTCAATATGTGCAAGGAGCTAGTCCACTGGAAGCTACATGAGAGCCTTGATTTTCATGCTGTGCCAAACATTGTTGGTGTCTCTTGTCTTATCCCATCCCAAATAGTTTCTTAGAGCTCCATCACACCAGTGGTTTAATGCACTCTCGCCATGCCTGGTATCTGGTTTTGCAATGCGGGACTCCCATGACGTCGTCCCTGTCCTGCACCCATTTCACCTCTTTTCCTCTGTTTTGCATAGTATTTTGACGTGGGAAAAGTCTGGATTATTTTCCCAAAACAACTTCAGTGCACCCTTAAGACCTCCATCACACCTAATCCCACCCCCCTGGTTTGCCTCCACGTTTTATTTTTTTTACCTCTAAGGCAAAAGCACATCAAGCCTATGATCCCTTTCACCTGAACAGCTGCTCTTTCATTCCTTTGCTCATAAGCTCTTCGGCTCCCCTCTGCCCTGCCCCTTCTCTTTCTCACTGCAGTCAGGTCCTGGCAGATGAGTACTTCAACCAGACTGCCTTTCTCCTGGGCTGTACAGTCTCCTTTCTCGAGGGAGTACAATCATGTCTCTGCAGAGATTCACAACACAAAGGAGAGAAGGGCCCTCACTGAGTGAACAAAAGCAAAGCAAAAGTAGATCCAACAAGTAGGAACAAGCCTGTAAAAACTGATACAGTGTACCTATGTGCTGTAAATACCATTTTAACCAACAGTCTGCGGGATCACATATGTGCTGTAAGAAAAATATAGCACATCTATAAGACAATAAGACAGTAATATTCAAAGTCTTGAACCCCAAAGTTGTACATGCATACATACACTGAAAACCGTTACACAGAGTGAAAGATATACACATAAATGTTTGGAATACACACAAGTACAAAGCATTTGTATGAAAAATGTTGGCAACAATATATTGTAAGGAAAACATCTAAAACATTATACTAAACGGTAATTCCAGATTGTAAACACCATTTCGATCTTCATCAGTGTTTGAACGTTTTCAGATTTCCTGAGAAATAGAATTACTTAACAATATAAACAGACTTGACTTAAGAAATTATGGACTCTGACCCCTGTGGTTGATTGGCCACCGGAATAAATCTTCCTGAATCATAGTTGATGAAACATATTTCAAAAGTATAATCCAATATAATTCCAGCCTGTTCCTGGTATCCACTGAAAGTAGTAAAATCTAACCCAATGTGCTTAGGGAAAATAATTCAGACTTTTAGCGTTCTAAGAAAAGCTGGGGAAGAGGCGGGGTGTCAGCAGGACAGGCACGACATCATGTGAGTACCGTGCTGCAAATCCACACACCAGGCATGGTGAGAGTGCACTAAATCGCTGATGTGATGGAACTCTATTTGCCTATCTACACTACTGCTTTAAAATGGTTTAAAGCAGTAGTGTAGATAGGCTTTGTGTCTGCCTGTAGAGTTGAGCTGGTCTTGGAGCAGGAATCTTAAAAAGGAGAAGAGGGCAGGAAAAATGGCTTTGTACCTATTAGTCTTCTTGGTGGATGTTAAGAGTAAACCTAACAAGGCCACATTAAAGTCCTCTAAGCTAGTTGAGATAAACGGCAGAAATGAATGAGATATCTCTACAACAGAATTGTGGAACTGAATCCAACCCACTTTGGTTCCCAAGGCCATGCCCCTTTCCCTGGCCCCAACCCAGTTTCCCAAACCACAGAGTGTTAGGTAGTTTCCTAATTTTTGTGCAGTTTTTTCCCCATTCTAAAAGGTTGAAATGACTCTCCAAAGGCTAAGTTACTGCCAATAAGAACTTCAAGCTAAAATATGCTACTGCCATTTTGGACTCACCAACTACTGGAATATGGTACCTGAGAGTTTCGCCAAAGTAGATTTCATCCCTCCAGTTGAAAGAGGTTCTTCACCCCACTCTAACACTGGCCTGGTTCAGACAACATGATAATCAACCATGGAGGGTGGGGGGTGGAATCAACCATCCATGGTGTTGATTATTGTGTTGTGTGTGTGTATGGGGGTACACAACTCACAGTACATTATTTTGCCAATTTAAACAACGGGGGAAAACAATGGGCTGCTTCGTTGCTTATCCAGAGACCTGATGATTAAGATGTCATGTAGAGGGTTCCGTTGTGTAATCTCCCCCGTTGAGTGCACTATTCCGGCAGGTCATAGAGTTCTCCAGCAGAACTTCCAATGCATGATGGGATAGGACTGGGAGGACTGAGGGAGGAGGGAAGGAGGAGCACCAGCAGCCTAGAAAGCCGCCAAGACTTTCAGCCGCACAACAGGAAGAAGGGCAACATGTCATGTGGGGAACACCGGGAAAATAACAGTCAGTTGCCTCTTCCCCCCTCCATTGCCTAATATGTCCGAACACGGCCACTGAGGAGCCATGGATGACACAGACCCGTTGAAGTTATGAAGCACTCTGGCTGATTTCAGCATGAGATTTCAGTTGTTGACATGGAGGAGTCAGAATGAATAGACTTCTCTGGGAATGAATCTAAATCAGGAATGTATGGAAAATATGTTACCTCTTTTGTCTCAAGGAAACATGCAAACTCACCACACCAAGAGACATCTGCCAACCTCCTGAGGGAAAAGAATCATTAGCATATAAACAGGCCTGTCTAAGGAGGACGTCTCCTGAGAGGTATTACATAAAGCAGGAAGTTTGTTGGAAGCCTATCACACACACACACACACACACACACACACCTATCTGCATTCAAGAGGAATCTTTTGAAGTTTTGCATATTAATTGAAAGGAAATTGAAACACTTCCATCAAGGGTTACTGCAATTCATTATGTAGAAATAGGAACGGAAAGCTTATTCAAAGGTATGATTGTTATTTAATTTCATGGTAATTAACAGTAGGCCCAGAGTTTAGTGGTACAGTTTTGGCAAAAGGTCCCAGGTTCAATCCCTGCTAAATTCATTTAAAAGGATCTCAGGTTGCAAAGGATGGGGGAAGAGCTGCTGTCAGTCAAAATACACTATCATAGGCTAAGGGTGCAAATCCTTTGCATATTTAGATGGGGCACGTAGGGGGATGTCCAACTTCTCCCTGCACTCCCCCGCTAGTCATGCATTTTCTGTATAAACATGCGTAGGATCGCAACCTAAATCAAGGATCTTAATATAGGGTTTCCTGAAGGACTCACAGCAAACGCATTTATACAAAGGCAAATAACTTCTATCAGAACCTTACTTAATAAAATGTTTACCAAAAAGCCCTACAACTCCCAGCATTCCTTGGCCAGCCATGCTCCATGCTGACTGGGGAATGCTGGGAGTCATAAGACTTTTTTCCTGTCTAGACGTACATAGAATCATAGAATCATAGAATCATAGAATCATAGAATAGTAGAGTTGGAACGGGCCTTTAAGGCCATCGAGTCCAACCCCCTGCTCAATGTAGGAATCCACCTTAAAGCACACCTGACAGCTGCCTCTTGAATGCCTCTAGTGTGGGAGAGCCTACGACCTCCCTAGGCAATTGGTTCCATTGTCGTACTGCTCTAATGGCAGGAAGTTTTTCCTGATGTCCAGCCGGAATCTGGCTTCCTGTAACTCAAGCCCATTATTCCGTGTCCTGCACTCTGGGTTGATCAAGAAGAGATCCTGGCCCTCCTCTGTGTGACAACCTTTCAAGTATTTGAAGAGTGCTATCATGTCTCCCTTCAGTCTTCTCTTCTCCGGGCTAAACATGTCTAAATGAGCCAGTGGTTTGACTCAGCATCAGGCAGATTCATATCAGGTACCTTTAGGGTGCAGGTAAGCAGTTCCAAATCTGAGAAGGAACTAGTTTGGTTTAAGCCAGTATGTTAATTCGGAACGCCACTGATTACAATGCAGTTAAGCAAAGCCTTCTCCAACCTGGTGTCCCACTCCAGCAGGCATGGCCAATGCTCAGGAATGCTGGGAGTTGTCATCCAAAACATCTGGGAGGCAGGTTGGAGAAAGCTGAGTGAGACTGAGCCAAAAATGTGCATGAATGACATCATGGAAAATCCAGCTGTTTGTAAGATTCTTTGAACTGATCAGGCACGTCTGGCTTAAGGCACCTTGCTTCTTGGGGATAATTACAGTGAGGATAATGTACAATACTGATGCATGGAGGATAGTGCTTATGGCAGGCTTCCCCCAACCTGGTACCCTCCAGATGTATAGCAGATCAGAAGGCCTGATTAGTTGCAGACAGATCCATGCAGGGAAAATGTAAAGCAATTCTAAATGAAAAACTAGAGGGCAAGAAGGCAAATAGCAAAATGCCCAGTTAGGGCAGAATAGGACTGTTTCTTTATGATATTGTCTAATACAGTGGTCTTCAACTGGTGGGTCATGACCCAAAAATGGGTGTCAGGATCAGTCCAGATGGGTCGTGGCAAAGCTGTTGCTTCCATGTCAGGCAATTGTGAAATTTTGAAAGTGGGTCCCATGTTGCAGTTTGGGAGTGTGAGATGGGTCTCAGGTCTAGACCAGTTGAAGACCACTGGTCTAATACATACATACTGCTGGGGGGGGGGGGTTGAGAACGACAAGGCCCCAAACATATTCCAAAATGTGTATCTGTATTTATTTACCTCAATGATGTTGATAGCATATGGTAATTTCCCAGAAAGGAAAACGTGCAGACTGTTGCATAGTGTTTCAGTGACTGGCGTCAGTTTGGGGTTGTTATTGTTATTTTTATTATACAGTTATGCTGAGCAAGTTCTCACCCTCCACCCAACCTGCCGCCACCACTGCCCAAACACACACAACTGGCGAATGCACCGCTAGAAGGCAAAAGGGAAAGAACTGATTGTATCATTTTTTTTAAGCAAACCCAGAAGACAAGAATAGTCATGTAACTCCAAAATTGCTGTTTACTGAGGAATAGCAAGCACAACAATGCAAGGAATGTTGAAAGCATATAAACACGAATGTCCTCATCCATTTCTCACAGCCTGAGCAAGAGATTCTGGCTTTGTCAGTACCTGAATTTTCTCCAAACAAGGAATGGAATCTAGGTACACTGAGCCTTCATAGGCCTCATATACAGGAATTGTAATAATGGTGGAGTCCTACTAGGGTTGCCCACATATGAATTGCTAAGAAAGAGGAAATGCATCCCAGAAAAGAGGACAGAAGAACTAATGTATGTGTATAGATGTACGTTCAGAGAGAATTAATATAATTAAAATAGAAATATGGAATATTTCACCATAGTGCAGAAGTCCTGTGTAGGTGACCTGCATGCCTGCCTGTTCAGTCTGCTGCCCAGGAGTTCACTGTTGATGGGCAACAGTTCTTATGGTTCTTTTATTTAAACTGGAATTGGACAGCACTGCTTTTCAAACAGAGGACACCTTCAAATCGAAGACAGTCCTCTGGCAAGCCTTCAAACAGAGGACTGTCCTCTCTAAAAGAGGAAACATAGCCACTCTTTTATTTTTTGATTTTTTTTATTTATTACATTTCTACACTGCCCAATAGCCAAAGCTCTCTGGGTGGTTGCATGCTCCTTCAAATAGAGGATGGCCCTTTATTTTATTTTATTTTTCCAGTGGAGGATGGTCTTATATTTTTGAAGGTGAAGGATACTTTCAAATAGAGGATGGTCCTCTGGCAGTCCTTCAAACAGAGGACTGTGGTCTGTAAAACAGAACACACAGCCATGCTATTGTACTTTTGGTGCGTGCGCCTGGATTCAGAAAACGAAGACTGCTAGGAGGCGAGCACAGCCATATACATTTTATTCCCAAGACCAAGGCACACTAGCGAGATGGGTGTAGTGCTCCCATGAGACTGCCCTCTCTGGAAAATTCTTGAAGACTTTTATTCCTGTAGCAATAGTACCATTTATTGCAAGCACTCATTCAAACAATGCCATTTTATGAACCATTTTATTGTGTAATAAAATATCTCCGGGGGGGGGGGGGAATTACAAATGTGAGTGCACCCTAAATGTTTGCAGAGAGCATCCATGGTTACAACTTGCTAGCAAGCCCAGAGGGCAGATGTTGTAAAGTATTTGTGTAAATATATGTTCCTGTAATCAGTCTGTAATTGTAAAATTCTGGGAAACGTTACAATATTGAGCTTAAATATTAAGACATTGAACAAACTGGAAGGAGGCGGTTTACTGTTTAAATATAAGTGTACTGTTTTAAGACAGGTTGTTTGCCCATTTGGACTATCCAGCACAATCTCTATTGTGTTCGTTTCTTTTTGCACATTAAAAAAAAACTCCAAAAGGAAAGAGGCTTGTTCAGCTAATCAGTACCTAATGAATTGTCTGGAATATACTCCTCCAAGCGTGCATTTAGAAGCCCTGGAAGGGGAGCTTTGGGGTGGCAATTTGAAGTGAAGGGACAGCAAATGGGGGGAAAGGTTAAGCACACCTGGCACATCTCTTCCAATCGCCTCTTCGCCAACCAGTAAAAATAAAATAAAAAAGGGGCCAATTGTGTATAACATGCAGCTTGGCCCTCAACAGAGCCAGTCCTAACATTAGGCAGACTGAGGCAGTTGACTCAGATGGCAGATACTGGGAAGTAGAAACAAGATGTTGGAGGAAAGAGCTACGGGCCTGAACCCCCTAAGCTAGATGCTTTCCTGTTGCCACCATTGAAGAAAGTTTCAATTGCCAGTCCAGGCAGCTTTTGTCCATTTAGTGGAGGTGCCATCTTGTCCTTTGAGTCAGGTAGCACAATGTCTTGGGACAGCCCTGGCCCTTTCTGATGAAGGAATCTGTTTGAGACACATGATTACAAACATGTTTATTGCAAATGTGCATTATACATTTAGGCAAACACTTATGAAACAGCTAAGTGTACCCTTAAAACAAATGTAAAGTGTGAAGCTCCTCTAAATTACACCTCACATTCATGGCCTAAGATGGTATCTAAAATTTACCACCTCCCTGCCTTATAATCAGGAAGGGTGGCCATGTGTCCAACTTCCATGCCTTTATTTGAAGGGCTGTCCAGTCCAATTCCACTTTAAAGAAAGAGAACCATAGGATGGGAGAGCAACAGGGGTCTTGAAGGTGCCCATCCACAGTTAGCACCTATACAGGAGGCTGCCTTGATGGCACCGGTTTGCCCCCGCTCTCTAAAAACATACACTTACTGCTGCGGGGTGGCGTCAGGTAATCCTGATGCAGGAGACAGCACAGTCTTTTCAGTGGCCATTTGGATTACCAGGCCCGCCCCCTCCTCCTCGCCTGGCTTCCGGTGACCAATGGGAGGTCACCTTCCACCTGGCACTGGAACAAGGACACATGGCAGAAGAGCCGTACTCTTCTACTGCACAGTTTCCCAGGAAAGCCCCGCAGTGGATGCAAGGTGAGCTGCGCCGTATAAATGGCGCCATGCCACTGTGCAGCCACTGCAGGGCTTTTAAGTTGTATAGACAGCCCCCGGGTCACTGAGCAGACATACAAGTCACCTGGTCATGGTATTCCCCAATATTGTGAGATGAAATATATTGTATTTCTATTTAAATTATAGCAATTATTTCTAAATTTGCATCTAGATCTATAAATTAGCATTTGCATGTTTTATGCAAATTTGTGTCCTCTTTGGGGGTGATGCATTTCCTCTGTTTTGATTATGCTTATGTGGTCACCCTACTGTCAAGGCCAGTTTTAGCATATCCTGTCTCAGCTGGGAGTGGGGTGAGGGTATGGATAAAGGTTCCATTCTGAACAGACAGATGGCTGACAGGGATAGAATTCAACCTCCCCTTCTGCTCACTTTTCCATGCAAGTTTCAACTCTCCTGAAGTTGTTTTTTCAGGTGTGTGTGTAGAGGGGCATAATTATTGTGAGGGAGGAACTCAGAACTACAGGTAACATATAAGTGCCCCTGAATGTACGTGACTGTGCAGAAGCCAGGGTGTATCAGCTACAAACATGTTTTCCCTTCCTTTTGAAGGCACAGTTGCTGATTGCAACATTTCAAGCATTTCTTCAGGGCTTTCTGAAATAGCCGGAATTTTTCAAAAGCCTCCTCAGGTCCTCTTTTTCCTACTGTCTGCCCACATAGCTGGTTGTTATGGCATTTATTTTACTGCCAGCAAGCAATTCCCAGGCAATTGCATGGGGAGGAAGCATTCTTCAAGAGGCAATTATAAGTTTTCACAGCTTTGCAAATTCCACCCAGCCAACCAACAAAGGACCAAAGGAATGACTGTCGTCCTAATTCCAGAATGCTAGGCCATGTAAGAGGTAATCCCTGCACTTTTCAAAAGAGAAAAAATGCCCTTTGCGAAAAGGAGTGTAGGTCAGTCATAGATCAGAGGGGACATAATGCAGTGATAGAGCACATCCTTTGCATGCAGAAGGTCCCAGGTTCAATCCCTGACTTCTCCAGGTAGGACCAGGAAGGAATCTTGCCCAAAACCATGGGAAGCTGCTGCCAGTCCGTGTTGACAGTACTGGGCTAGATGGCCTAATGGTCTGACTTCATATGAGGCAGTTTCCTATGTTCCTATGAGCATGCAAAGCGCCCGACCCCAATCCTGGGCATCTCCACATAGACAAGGCAATACTCCTACCTGAAACTCTGAGAGCCACTGCCAGTCAGTGTCAACAACATTGGCCTAAGTGTCCGTGTAAAACATATTTCTGTCTTCCTAGATACAATCAGCAGGGAAATGTGAAACACTCATGATATTTTAAAATAATAATGCTAATCAATTGCCAATCAATATGCTTCTCCTAAGCACATGCCTTATTTCAGTAACCCTTACAACTCTGTGATTTTGACCAATATTAGCATCCATACAAACTGGCCTTGCATATCATTAGGAGCACACGAACACACACACATACACAGAAGGTTCTCTAAGTGAACACACATAGGTCAAGAGTAGAGATTGATGTGCTATGCACCCCTTCCCTTTGCATGTTGATCTTACCCTAAATGGATGTCTGAAAAAGGGCTGCAGAAACCACTATGATCTCTTCTCAATCAGCTTTCTATGTTCTCTAAATCAAGGATTTTAATACAGAGTTTCTTGAGTTACTCACAGCAAAGGTATTTATGCAAAGGCAAAAAAATCCAAAAAAACTTCTGCCTGTCTCTCACATAATAAAATGTTTCATTTGTGTGTGTGTGTGTGTGTGTGTGTGTGTTCTTTAGTACCATCACATATACTACTTGATTGTCACTTTCACACATAAATGAAAGTTTCAAGCCCTTTATAACAAAAAGGATAGAAAGAAAAGAAATAAAGAGCATAGCCAGATCAAACACTCACAATGGCCTGTTCAGGCAACACACTAAGCCATGGTTAGGCCACAAACTCTTTTGCAGCAAATCATTAGTAAGCATGTTTATACGGTAGTTGCGTAGACACCATGGTTAGGGATGGTTCACACGACATGCTAAGACATGGTTCAGATGACATGCTAAGTCATAATGTTTAGCTCAAAATGCTTAACCACCATGGTTTAGCGTATTGTCTGAACAGAGTCTATATTTCAAATCTTCAGCACATTGACTCTCAGTGTTGAGAACGGTCCAATTACCAACTTGATCCCAGTGGTTCAGGACCTTACAGAAAGGAATTCACAAGGCCCATCTTCTCCTTTAGCCATCAATTCCTAACTGCACAGAGGATAGAGTGTACTTTCCTTTTTACTTTTTTCATTCTCTGCCTATAATGCTGGGTAGAGAACACTTCAGTTCTCTACTGAGCAGATGTGCAGGTATGTCCTTAATTCTTAAAGAAACACACTGCTACAGAAGGATATACCAGTGAAGGTATCACTGTGTTCCACTCTCCTAACCTGCAGGAAGAAATGTACAGTCCATTTACCTAAGATGATGTTGCAAGGAAAACAAACAAGCATCTCTCTCCAGTTTTCTTGTGTGTACCATTTTTGGGGTCATGTTTTTGGTATTGGGTGTTGAAGGTGTTATTTTACTTTACCCCGCCACCCACTGGGTTGTTTTATTATTGATTGCTAGCTGCTTCCAGCATTGGAGATGCTGCTGCTCACTAATTAAATAATTACATTATATTATTAAAACATCCACATGTTAGCAATGCAGAATGGAAACCAGTCACAGGTCACACATAGGGGGAAGCACAGTTTATACACTCCAACAGACAGACAGATCCACTATCCCACATCAGATAGGGTGGCCATATGGAAAGGAGGACAGGGCTCCTGTGTCTTTAACAATTACACAGAAAAGGGAATTTCAGCAGGTTCCTTTGTATGCATGAAATCCCCTCCTTGTCACAACAGTGAAAGCTGCACGAGCCCTTCCCTCTTTGTAGGGAAGAATGGGGAATTACACCAGGTGCTGCATGCAAATTCCCCTTTGTGCAACCCCCTCCCCCAGTCTTAAAGACTGAAATATCTCTCCAAAGGCTTAGTTTCTGACAGTAAGAGCTAAGCTAAACCAGGCTGGTATATTTTTTTGTATTTTGACCCCACCCCCTTTTCCTCAAGCCCCACCCACCACTAGAGGGCAGTCCCTGAGAGCGTCTCCAAAATGGAATTTGGCCTTCCATCCCAAAGAGGTTCAACACCCTTGGGCTACAACTTCCATCAGTGGCCATGCTGTCTGGGGATGGTCAGAGTTGTAGTCCAATACATGCAGAGAACACTGGCTTACAGACCCGAAATGCATTTCCCTCTGTCTCTTCTGCTCCATTCACAGCTGGCTTGCTTCCTCCCTGGCTTGAGGAAGGAATAAGGATGATCTATCTTCTCTGCCCCTCTCCTAGCTTCTTGTGCCAGGTATTGTCTCAGCATGGTTCTCAATACCAGCAGCTGGAGAACAATCCTGGGAAAGGGCTGTTGCTTTTGTGTCCTGCTTGTGAGCTTCCAATAAGCATAAGAGCATAAGAAGAGCCATGCTGCATCAGACCACAGTCCATCTAGTCCAGCATTCTGTTCACACAGTGGCCAACCAGCTGCCCACTGGAAACCCACAAGAAGGACAAGATTGCAACAGAACCTTCCTGTCCATGTTCCCCAGCAACTGGTGTACTTAGGCATACTACCTCTGATACTGGAGGTAGCATACCTTACCCTCCATGAATCTATCCAATCTCCTTTTAAAACCACCCACATTGGTATGCAATTTGCTTCACAAATCCCAGCTGTTTGATAGGCTGCATTTCTTCACTTGTTACATCAGGACGTTTTCCCCCACTGGAAGGGTTTAACTAAACATTAGCAAGCAAAATACAACAACAGATACTGCAAGATACTCACGCATTGCCAGACCCACTCCGCAAATCCAAATTACAGCTGAAATCTCCCAATGTGGAATTGTTATCACACACAATGTATTCCTTGGCCTAGCTGGCAGAGTTGGATGGAGTTGGAGCCCTATGCCAACAAAAACATAGAAAAACAAGAAAATCCTAAAGCTACACATAGTGGCAAAAGAATACTGGAAATCATACTAAGCCTTCGCATTAGCTAAGAACTGCAGCTATCTGTGACTGAACTTTTTTGGCTTGTCGGCTTGCTTAATACAGTTACGTTAAATGCCATCTGAAAAGGAATCCAGAGAGCTAATGTGGCATAATAATTAGAGTGCTGGGCTAGGGCAAACTTTGCACTACTGCTTTATAACGGTTTATAACAGTATTGAAAGCTGTTTGGGCCCATGACACATTCCATATACCATTTTCAAACTGCTTTCAAAGTGTTATATCCTGCTTGGTGTAGATCTGGCCCAGGACTGGAGAGACCCAGGTTCAAATTGCCAGCCAGCAATGTAGCTAACTAAGAGCCTATCCACATTGCCCTTAAAACAACTTATATTTTGTTTTTAAAACATGGTTTTTAAGTTGTTTCTTTACGTGGTAGGACACACTGAGCAGTACTTATGATTCATAGCGACTGCTTCCTCCATCCTCAAAGCATTCAATGCTGTCACACAGGGTTAATTCTTTGTCTCTTCTTTCATTTTTGTTTTGCAGGCTGCTTGAGTTAGGAAGACAGAAGTGGGCGGGTCAAGCAGCCTCCAAACAAAAACAAAGAAGAAGAGACAAAGAATTAACTCTGTGTGACACCAGTGAACACTTTGACGACAGAGGATGTAGTCACTATGAAACTTAAGTACTGCTCAGTGTGTCCTACCACGTAATGAAACGACTTAAAAAAACCACGTTTTTAAACAAAATATAAGTCGTTTTAAGTAGGCTGACCATATGAAAAGGAGGACAGGGCTCCTGTAACTTTAACAGTTGTAGAGCAAAGGGAATTTCAGCCAGTATCATTTGTATGCAATTAGTTCCTGGTGAAATTCCCTCTTCATCACAACAGTTAAAGTTGCAGGGGCCCTGCCTTCTTTTGTATATGTTACTCTAGTATAGTGCCTGCACCTTTAACTGTTGCGATGAAGAGCGAATTTCACCAGGAACTAATTGCGTACAAATGACACTGGCTGAAATTCCCTTTGCTCTACAACTGTTAAAGTTACAGGAGCCCTGTCCTCCTTTTCATATGGTCAGCCTATTTTAAGGGCAATGTGGATAGGCTGTATGTGACCATGCTCCAGTCACCAACCCCCAGCCTAATCTACCTCACAGGATTGTTGTGAGGATAAAATGGGGAGATAGCCCTGTTAGGGATGTCTGTCATGGGGACAACTTTTGGGGTGTCACAAGATTTCCCTGGGGTCTCAAGGCTCAGCTAGTATTTGAGAGCCGAGACGCAGGCTTTTTCCTGAAATCTGGGAACTTTTCCTGTAGGTTCCCACCCACCTTAAAGAGCAATTTGTGCTCATCATAGGCACATGCAGGCACAAATTATGTAAATTATGGCCCAAATTTGTGCAAATTTTGGCCCAAATTTGTGCAAATTATGCATATTGTACCTGCAAATTTCTATTTTGGGAGGGTATGGAAAATCCATGAGCTGGCTTGACTCGATGTGATAAAGAGCCTATCTACACACGCAGGATAAAACACTTTGAAAACTTTAGAAAACTGTATATGGAGTGTGTCCTGGGCCCCAACATTTCTCAAAACTGTCAGCTTATCTACACTACTGCTTTAAAACTGTTTAAAATGGTCACCTTTAGCTCCTGGGTGGAAAGACAGGATATACATGTAATAAATAATGAGGTGCAAACATTAAAAGCAGCCTGTTGCATCTTCTTCCCTTTGGAAGGGACGGGCATAAGAGAAAGCCTAAATAAATGTCCATATCCAGGGGTGTAGTGGTCCAAGGCTCAGAGGGATGCAGTGCTGACACTTTTTGATTAGCAGGGATGCTAAGGTCATCTGCACACACCCCTACCCCTGTTCCCTCTTTGGCCCCCTCCACAAGAATGCGCCTTTGCGCCTGGTTCCGCGATTATGCGCATTATCGCGGAGGCGCATTTACTCACAATCCCTCTGCACGGGAGGCGGCGGGAAGCGGCGAAGCGCATTAAAAGATGCCCAAAAAGCGCTTTCCAGGTAGTTAATGCGCATAATCGCTTGTTCACACAGCGAAAATGCGCTTTAACGGCCGGAGCAAAATAAAAGTCGCTATTTAACGCGCGTTCGAAAATGCGCATTATCGGGGAGATAACGCGCCTGTACGCCCGTTTTGCGCTCCGCTCGTGTGTAGGTAAAATTTATAATGAGCCTTCAAGGCTCATTAAACGCCCCGTGTGGAGGAGGCCTTAGTTTAGCTGCATTCCTCAGAGTAGCCTGGGGGGAATTATTTTCCCCCAGCAACAATATATTTTGTTCCCAGTTGTAATGCAAAATATTTGGGGTGGGGTTTGGTCTTGAATGGGCAATTAAGTCCCATCAGCTTTATAAAATACCTGCTTCTAACAGATGAAAACTTCTAAAAGGGATTTGTTGATATGGATCAACACAGCATCTGTAAGTTTGGACTCTCCTTGGGGGCATAGCTATGTCAGGATGAGTGCCTGCACCTCAAAATTATCACTACACCACTGCACAAAACCCCAATCATAGCCCAACCGATACAAAGTGACCCCTTATTTTGCACTTTATTTGAAAGTTTATTATAGTACTAAACAAACTGCAATCCTCAATTACACAACTGAGTAATTGTGAATAAGTAGAGGATAGAGAAAGATTCACCTATCCTGATTAGACTATTTCCATTATGCTCAACTCTAACAGAAGTTTAGTACAAATTAGAATACTGAGGCTAAGACCTCTGCACAGATAAATAAGATCTTTAACATGGAAACTTCTAGATTCTGAAAATGCCAAGCAATTGGTGCAGATTTTTAACACATACAGCTTTTCTTACATTCAAGCATCAACATGACACACGATGTAATCAGTTTTCAAATAACTGGAAAAAGGTTAACATTTGATTTGTGAACTGCAGCTTTGAATTATCTTGGGGATATTTTCAAAGGGCAACTAAATGATTAATGCAATATCTTCTGTCTGCTGCAAAAATTATATTAGGTTTCCTCTGGACACCTATTTCTTCAATGCCAACAACCAAGGGATGGTTAATTAAGGTTCTGCATATTGCAGAAATAGATAAACTGGCAGATAGAATATGGTGAAGGAATGGTTTGGTAGTTTCTGATGTGCTTGGCAAAAAACTCATTCCCTTTATTTTGGCCCAGAACATTTGCTGTAATGATATAAGGCTGGAAAGATGGTGTCTGGTCAAAATAGGAACCATAGTTTCATCTTAAAGACAAACTTACAAAAACATTACTAACTCTGTTACAGCCTTCCCCAACCTAAGGCCCTGCAGATGTTTTGTGCTACAACTCCCAACATTCCTGACCATTTGTCATGCTGGCTGGAGCTGATGGGAGTTGAAGTCCAAAATATCTGGAGGGCACCAGGATGGAGAAGGCATATATATATATATATATATATATATATATATATATCCTAAATAACATGTCGACATTGAGATGAAAAAGTGTCCCAGCCTAACACAATATTTTTTGAATTTTGTAGAAGTGCAGCCGTTTAATAAAAAATGTGCTGATTATATAACAGCAGCCTGAGAATAAGACCAATATTTAATTCAGGGAAAATAGTGGCAGAGGAATTGCTTGGAGATTTGCCAGAAGGTCTTTAACAGCTGGAAGTTGAAAAGTGATTAAAGCTGACAGCAATAAATGCTTCATGTTCATAAGTAATTAGGTTTAAATTTCTGTACGAATTAACATTTTATTTTCCAAACCAGAATACTTTGATGCAAACCTTTACTTTCTGATTCACCCCACCCACCCACCTACCCAGTTTTTCTAGAACACTCGGTGTTGTTTTCAGTCTAGAATGTAATGGGAAGGTCCTTGGATGAAAATTCAAAATAATGCATATAATGAAATTAAAAGACTGTGTGGTGAGAATAGCAGAACACCTTGAGACACTCCTGCATAAACCAGGAACACTTTACTGAGTTACACAAACTCTTTGGAAGGATCATTTATTAGCTGCCTGACTCAAACATGCTCTTAGGCCTATCTTAGGCTCCAACAAAGAGTTAATTTATGCCTGAAAAACAGCATATGCAGAGAGAGAGAGAGAGAGAGAGAGAGAGAGAGAGAGAGATTCCAAGTTTTGCAAATGAGACTGTGGATGACCACAGAGAAGATAACCAGTTGCTGGCCAGGAGCCAGGGTTGCTCTGTGTCTTATTTACAGAAGACTGTCCTTTAATTCAAGTCCCAAGTCCAAAGCCTTTGCTCTCCGTTTTTTAAGTCATCCATCAATAGTCAGCAGCAGGACAGCCAACTGAGCAGGCACACAAGTTATCTGCTCACTGTCTTCTCCAGTAAGGTGAAATGTATTATATTTCTTTTTCAATTATAGTAAGTATTTTTAAAAATTTGCATCTATCCATAGAAATTAGCACATGCACATTTTATGGAAATGTTCGTCTCTTGTTGTTTTCTTTTTTGATCATGCATTTCATCTTTTTGGTCAATGTGTGCCACCTTATCAGGAGCTCAGGTGGACAGTGGTGATGGCAGAACCCCAAGATCCGGAAGAGAAGCCCTTCTCATTTGCCCACCCGGGAGAGCAATTAGGTGGGTGTCCACACGGGAGCCTTCTTTGCGGTGGCCCCAAACTTCTGGCCCCAAACTTCCATCAGAGGTCCGCCATGCACCATCCATACAGGCTTTCAAGAAGGCCTTAAAAGCATTTTACTTTACCATGGCCTTCCCATGAGGTATACTGTTATTGCTGATATTGTTGTTCCTGCTGGTTTTATTGTTGCATTTGCTATTTTATCGTGAACATGTTTTTATTGCTTTTAATAGTTTGTGTATTTTATTGTTGTAAGCCACCTTGTGAGGGCCTCTGCCCTGAAAGGCAGCCAAGAATTGTTTTAAATAAATAAATAAATAAATAAAATAAAGGGAAGAGGTTGGGAACGTACAGATTTTGTTAAATCCGTTGCGTCTGTGTTTTGTGGATTTCATTCTGTCATCCACTCATTAACAGAATAGGATTTAATTTTAGGGATGTACAAAATTGCATTCCTCTTTGTGCATTTGTGCTAATGCACACACTTGTGTGAATCCCCAAAAAGTTTTATTTTAAAAAAACAAAAAACAGTGCACAAGTCCACAGAATCTATATGACTTTAAAAAAAAAAAAAAAGCCAATTCGCTGCAGAATCCACAGGTCAGAAACATAGAAATCTGAGCTCATCGGAATCCATTGTGTATTTCCCCAACATCCCTAGGGGTGGGATAAACAACCTTTGAGAAACTGCTGTAAGGACCACCAAAAATGGCAGCCATGGGAGGCATGGCAAAAGGCATGTAATCCGTCCCAAAGACTAAGCATAAAAGACTGAGGTGGGGGCTGAGCCACAACATACTAAACAACCCCTTTGAATCCACAGTTTTCAGGATCAATCCCAGCTGCCAGTAAGATAATATATTATTCTGTTTTTAAAGTGAGAGAGCTAGAGCACCTTGGCCAGCACCAAGAAAGGTGTCCAGGGGTGTATTGATGCCACATTGCCTACCCCTGCCCAAGGATTATGTCATCTAAGGGTTGACTGGAGCCATGAGAATGGTGAGGGAGCTTGTTGGGCCCAGAACAGCATGCTCACCAAAGGGAAAATGGAGGAGTACAAGATAGGCGAAGGAGCCTATGACACCTTCCAGGCTATTAGTGACATGGCCTAGCACTGACAGAGATGGAAGCCTTCAGTGGCGGTGAATCTGGGGAGGCGTCAGAGCCAGTTCCTAGTCCTTCTGAAGTGGGGCCTGCTGCCTCAGATCCCATGTCTTGTCCACACAACCCCCAGGAGGCACCACTACCCTCTGAGTCATCTTTGGACTGCTCTGGTGAACAGGGAGACCCCAGGGAGCTGTATCCAACTGGCTCCCCTCTCCCTCTCCAACCTTCATTCCCACCAAGGAAACGGCTGCTGGCCCTTTAACAGCCAGATGCAGCACCAGAAAGAGTGGAGTAGTTTCCAGAGAGACTCTCCTAGCTTGACTATAAAAGCCTGCCAGTTGCTCTCAGATTCTGCTGATATAACCTGTTAGTTAGTTCTCTAGCTCCAGAATTGCTGCCCTAGGTCCAGAAACCTATCCTTAGTTCCAGATATGACCTAGTCATCTTGACCACACTGAGCCTCCTTGCCTGAGTACAGATGATGGATTTCCTGATGGAGCATGGCCCTTTCTACACAATGGGGGGGGGGGGGCGATCCTGGAAGTACCTGATACACACCATTGGAGCACAGGAACCAGCCGGGGCCATCCCAGGCAAAAAGCCTGGTTTAGAAACTGCCCATAATAACAAGAAAGAAGTGTGAGGCAGGGAAAGTGGGAGATAGCTAGATAGAAAAGAAGGATGAGGCACGGCCACAGTAGGAGGATAAATTGGAGAAGGACAGAATTGGCCCTTAACTGAGAGTGTAGACTTCCTGGAAGAGGAGTGCAGAGGTTGCCAGCAGTCAAGACCCAACCAGAAGTCAGACAGAGGTGCTATCCCAAGTGGGAAAGGGCTTGGAGAAGAAAGTGGGCACTCTCTGTGGAGCACTGCTATGTGGAGCCATGAGTAGGAAAGAAAGAAAGACAGACAGGGTTATGGACCTGAAATTGCAACCTAGAACAACAAAGCATACAATGTGTTGCAACATACACTGCATAGGATGTATGTTCAAAATCCTCATATACTCAGAAATAAATCCAACTGAGTCCCCAGCAAATGTGTGTAGGATTGCAGCCTGCCACTATGTGGCTTTCCGCCTTCCCCTTGAAGAGGTGGTGAGCTGGTTCTTAAAGCAGCAACCAGCTTGAAGAACAAGATCGAGGAGGGAGGAATGATGAGCATGGTAGTTCCCTTACCCACAGACCACAAGGGTAGGCATGTGTCAGTTTGGAAGAAATTTATTAAAGTAGTGTTCTTGCCTAGGATATAACAAACCTGGTTTGGCCAGGCCTATAAATGACCACTCTCCCTCCAATGTTCATGCAGTTCCATAAATCAATGGTCTCTACTAAGTCATTGGCTCAATTCAGATGACATATTAGGCAACGGAGGGATAAATAGTGTACTGACCGTGCATTAGGCTGGCGGAGCTCCACACACTGGCTGCAAATAATGTATGCGGCCGTGATGGACAGCACGCCTGCCATTTTGCCCACCCACCAACCACCGCGAGTCCTCCCAGAGGTATCCCAGCACACACTGCGGTCCAAAATCAATGGGTGCCACCACTGAAGCTGCAGGAGAACACGCCTCTCAAACCCCATTGGACGTGCACAGACAATGGGCAGGACACACTAGCCCCGGCTGGAGAAGCAGCCAGGAGCAGACACCAACACAGCGCCCGCCCCCCGCCCCCACCGCAGCGCCCCAACTGTTCGCCAGGCAGCCCATCCCAGGGAGGGCGCCACACCCACCCTACATGGGAGGCGCAACAGCCGCGAGGGCAACCCACGTCCCCGAGCCCCCATCCAAAACAACACCCCTCCTGCGGGCAACCACCCGCACACACAGAAATGAAGGCAAGAGAGGGAGAAAGTGAAAAAACTTTATTCAACGGGGAGTATAAAACTGGTTACATGGGCACAAGGCCACTACGAAGCAAGGGCAGAGTCAACGGAAAGGCCAGGCACCCCTGGGATGAGAGAAGGCGACCGGGAAGGCACAGCGGCGAGGGCACAGCAGAGCGGGCACCTCCAAGCAGCAAGCACCAGAAAGGGACGAAGGGAAGGCGGAAAGGGGCGCCACGCCAGGAAGCGACAGTAGTCCACAGAACAGGACCCACAGCCCCAGGTCACCCGGGGTGGGGGTAGTGCTGCCAGATCCAGTCACCGATGCTCTCGCACACCCGGGATGCCTCCAAACGGAAGCGCCGCTCCCCAACAGGATTCATGGGCCCGAGCAACGGTGCAACGTCAGGCCCGCTCACAGTGATGGCATCCGCATTGTCGCCCGGCCGGGGCAGGTCAGGGTACTCTGCCAGTAACACGTCCCCACGGGACTCGCAGGTGTTGTGCAGGATGCAGCAGCTCACCATGACGTCGGGGATGATGTCGGCCTGCAAGTCCAGCAAGCTAAACAGGGAGCGCCAATGCTCCTTCAGATGCCCAAAGGCACTCTCCATGGGCAGGCGGGCACGGCAGTGGTAGTAGTTGTACTGACGCTGCACGGCGGTGCAGGGGTAGCGATACGGGGCCATCAGCCATGGCTGCAGGGCGAAGGCCTAGTCGGCCAGGAGCAACGAACCCACTGGGAAGCGGCCCGACGACAGCTTGGAAGCCAGGAGGGAGTTCCAGAAGACGGCCGTGTCATGGCTCCAGCCGGACATGCCCACATACACATCCAGGAACTGACCCTTGGCATCTACCACCACCTGGAAAACCATGCTGTAGAATTGCTTCCGGTTGTAGTACTCCTCGCCACGGGAGGGGGGCAGGATGTGCACGTGGGTCAAGGCCAGTGCACCCACCGCCCTCGTGAAGCCCAGGGCACGGAAGCCACGCATGTTCTCCTTCTCGTCCCCCACCCGGATGACGTCAGCCAGGTACAGCTCGTTCAGCACACTCACCGTCTCCCGGAAGATCTCGCAGGAGGTGGACATGCCCACCCTGAAGATAGTCGACAGCGGCAGGTACCCCACGTTGAATGCCAGTTTGTACAGCGTCAGGCCCAGACGGCGAGAGACAAGAATGCATGGGCGCAGGACAGGGGTCACCTCGGCCACCAGCAACTTGAACGCCGCGCGGGACATGCGGAAGCTCCCACGGAAACGCTCATCGACCCTGGCCTCCAAGTTCTGCATCTCCTGACATACGGCATCTGTCCGGGGGAGCACCTAGCGGCGGACTGCCTTGAGCTCATCGGCCGACATCACCAGGGGGGGTCCGAGGTGCAGGGTTTCCTCGGCCGTGCCGCTGGCCAACACCCCCGTGCTCACCGTGCCCGCAACACAGCGGCGAAGCAGCGGCAGAATGGCAGCCCGCAAACAGGGCAAGGCCTCTGCAGTGCCGAGAGGCCAGCGACCGTCATCCATCCCGAACACCGGCTCTGCAGGCAAGGCACCACCCAGGTGGTGCAGCCGGGCACGTAGCACGACCTCCTTGTCACCGTCGCCGGGGTTCAGCGAGGCTGCCTGGATCACCGCCTGCAAGCAGGCCGTAGCGAGCTCCTTCTGGGACACAGTCACCAGTGCTGGAGTGACCAGAGGGGAGGCAGGCATGACAGGAGGGCCAGTAGGTGTGACGGAGCGGCAGGGAGAGGGAGGGGCAGCTACACGCTCAGCATGGGACTGCCCACTACGGGAGTGTGGGAATGGGAGGCTAGGTGGCATTTGTTATGGCTGAAGTGCACCTGCAAGTGAGGGGAGTGAAAAGAAGTGGCCGCAGGGGGGAGAGCGATGGGGCTTCACCACTGCAGGACGAGGTGAGGGCACTACAGAGGGGGGAAGGGTGAAGACCTCTCATGCCAGCGAAAGGGGCTATGGCTGGACGTTGTTCAGATGGCAGCAACGGCGGACACGCCGCTCCAGATGTCGAATGCAATGCAGGACGTCTCCCAGGTCCAACTCCAAATGGCACGGCGGAGGGTGTGCAGCCTCCCAGGGGGGACACAAGAGGAGAGGAGGGTGGGAGGACAGCCATCAGTGACATGGAGGCCAGAGCCGTTCCCTGGCACCCAACCCATATGACCCGTTAACCAACCTCCACAGCGCAGGGCCCTGCGGTGTCAGGTGGTGCTGCTCACGCGGAGCCCCACGGACCTGTAGGGTGCTGCCATCTTGACAGGAGCGGGCTGCAATGAAGGGAACTGGGGCCGGGACAGAATAGCATCCAGGGTTTGCAACAATGTAACAGGGGGACACTGCATCTACATGGCCTTGAGCGGGCAACACGGGCCGAGGGAGGCAGTTGCCAGAGTGACGGGAGGCGAGAGAGGTCTTATCGCGCCATGGGGTGGGGGTGACACGTCTACTGTCTATTGCCAGGGGCCCTTGGCAGATGGGCCAAGGGGCCCGTTGCATGCCCGGGACTCAGTACATGTTGTGGTGAGATGAACCCTCCGCCCCCTCCTCCTCCTTCTCCGCCTCCACCCTCTCCTCCTCTCCCTCCTCATCGGATTCTGGTGGGAAGTCCCGGGCCCGCTTCGCCCGGCTGCCTAAGCTTCGCCGCTCCTGCCCTCTGGCCTCCCCCACTGCCATCCCTGAGGCACCTGCTGCTGCCGACGTTGCTTATGGGGCCCGGTATACTGTGGCGGCATGTATCCATACGGCAGCATGTAGGGGGCGGGCTGTGGGGGGCCATGGCACACTCCCCGGAATGACTGGGTGAGCTCCCTGAGTACCTCGGTTTGACGGTCAACGGCTGCTGTGCACTCGCGCATGCCTCAGTCGATGATGGTGTCGGTGGCCGCCATGGCCTCGGTCATCCCGTTGACATGATCCACCAGACCTTCGCGCACATCATGCCCCGCCCCCCATATGGCTTGGGCGCAATCTTCCACAGCTTGGGTGGCCATGCGCATGGCCCAGAAGGTGAGGACGCGCTCCTTGGTGCACCTGGCCTCCTCCTCACCTGCCATGTGTGTGAATAGCTCGTGGATGCGTCCCCCTGTCGCCTCCGTGGCCGTGACCAGGTTCCTCGCCACCTGCACCGGTCTGCCTTGTGCCTGTTGCGCATACGGGCACACCTCTGTGCGTTGGTCAGGGGACGGGCTTGTGCGGCCAGGGCCGCTACGTCCTCACCAGTGGGCGGGGGCAGCGGCTCCTCCTCTAGGGGGGCTGCGCCCACCATCTCTGCGACCTCCGCCTGCAGGGGGCCCTCGATCTCCTCCTCAAGCACGGCCTCCCCGACCAGGAGCTCAGCTTCCAAAGGCGGATCCTCTTCCATCACCTCTAGTTCCACGAAGGTGTCATCGGTAGCCTGCGTATTGATGTCCAGCAGCTCATCCTGGGATGGTGACAGTTCTGACTCCAGAACATCGCCCACCTGTAGCTCTACGAGCTGCTCCATTTCTCCCTGCACCTCCTGTGACACCGGCCCAGTCTCCGTCAATGCGTCCATGATGTTGCAGGCGAACCCCTCCACCATGGTGCTGTGCCTCGCTGACCCCGGCCGCTTATGTGGTGCTGCCTGTGCCCGCCCTGCTCCCCTTGTGGCACTGGCCGGACGTGCATTCGAGGCCGGCGCCCTTGAGCGCGACGGCCCTTGTCCAATGTCCTCCTGCTGCATCTCTGGCACTAGCAGAACGGGTGTGGGGTCCTCTACCTGCAACTCCACACAGATCAGCCATAGGAAGGCCATGGGGCTGTTGGTGCTGGAGGAGGTTGTTGTGGGGGAGGCGCTCCTTGAGGAGCAGGCTGTCCTGGGTGGCACAGATGCCGGTCGCAGCAGTAGTGATGGGCTATGGGATCCCGCGGGCCCAGTCCTCGGCTTCGCCATGCCCGGCCATGGTTCCGGTTCTGCCCTCACTGCCTGCATGCCGGTGGGTGGCAGTTGTGGGGCGTCCCTCCGTGGCTGCGGCATTGGTTCCCGGGTAGCGGTGTCCTCCTCGCGGCAGAGCCCTTGCACCTGCCGGGCTCATTGTCGCGTGAGCGGCAGCTCGATGGTGGCGACCCCGCTGCCTGCCGTGTGGCCTGACACTATGTCGTGGCGCTCCTCCAGCAGGTGTGCCAGTTTGTCGTAAAAGTGTATGGTGCGTGGCTGGACGCCAGTTCTGTTATTGTGTGTGATGGTCTCCTTGAACATCCTCTTGAGTCCGTGCAGCTTGTCCTTGCATTGCTTGGTGCTGCGGTTGTGTCCCCGTTCCCCCATCTGCCTGGCGAGCCATGGGTAGAGCTGGTCATGCCTGGCTGTGACCATGATCCTCCTGGCTTCCGGGCTGCCCCACAGTTCGATGAAGTCCCCAATCTCTGCCTCGGACCAGTGCTGCACTCTGCATCTTCCCGGAGGGGTCCTGACTGCTTCCCTCCCCTGGGGTTTGGGAGCCAGTGTCCTCGGGCTTGCAGCCCCAGCTCTCCTCTCCATCTGGGTCCATGGTGCCTGTGGTGCTGCATTACGGTGGTGCCGGGTGTCCCTGCTCTGGCCTGGTGTTCCCCGTCCCGTGTGCTTGTTGGATGGTGGGTGCTGGTGGGACGATGTGCTTGCTGGGAATGTGCCCTGTGAGGAGGCGTTGTTGTTGTTGCTGGCTGGGGGTGCTTCGTGTCCTTGGGATTGTTGCACATACCTTCGGCTGTTTCCCACAACATCCGCAGGTGGCCGATCAGCGACCGGGGGCACCCTTTGCCTTGGCGTTGTGCGCATCTTGGGGATGTGCATGGCCGATGCTTGTTGTTGGGCTGTGTTGGGTGGATGGGGGGGGGACTCAGTGATCGAGGCTTCCCCGGCCCTCCTGCTTCCAGGTGAGGCGAGGGGTGAGATGGCTGGGCCGTGGGAGTGGGGGTCGCCTGGGTTGCTGTGCTCCCTGGTGGGTGGGGGGGTGCCCCTTGCTCCTGGGCACCTGGGGGCACCTGGGGGTGTTGCGTGTCCCATTGCCTCCCCCATCCTTTGCCCTGGTTCCCTTCTGGTGTCATCCCTTTCCCATTTGGTTTGCTGACAGAACGCACGGGGCACGTGCTTGCAGGAGCTGCTCCCTCATTGGCTCCATGCCGGCTGCCTGGTGGGGGTGGCAAGCGTTGTTGGTTGCTATGGCAGCATGGCCGGCGAGCTGTTGGGGGTGTGGCTGAGCAGCCGCCCGCATTCTGCCGCTCTTGCCACTTGCCTCTCTGGTCTGTTGTGCTAACGTACTCGACGCAGGAGATTAATGCACGCACCCTCCAAACGACATTTTAGTCAATTGAGTTTGCTCTAAACAACGTGCAAGCACGTTGTTTCCCTCCGTTGTATAATTCTCCCGATTAGAGTACTGTGGGTTGTGTGTGCATTGTGTGTTACTCCCCAGACAACACGATAAGCAACGCAACTGACGGTTGTTTCCCTAACCCTCCGTTACTTAATGTGTCATCCGAATTCAGCCACTCAGTATAATAACATGATCATATCCACTGAAGCAAGCACCTAGGTTTTGTAGAAGCCAGTAGCACTTATGTACTAGGTTGGATTCCTGAATAACAAAAAGAAAGGTGGAGATAAATTACTGTTGAGGTGCTAGTTAGATTTTTACCTTTTGTGTCTGACTTTAGCAGTGGGATTAGTTTTGAATTCCAGAGTAAGCAGTCAATTGCTTGGCAAACGTGTGCTGCATTTTCTATTCGCTGCATTACTATATACATAAAACCAACAAAGTCAGCAAAGATAACATTTACATTTCAATAGGAAATTCAAAATCTGATCCAGGAGCAAGTTGCAGCTTGCAAATACTCAAGAACAGAATGCTAAATGAAGATGCCTGGGGATATTACCGAAGGCATCCGAAAATTCTCTGGGACACCAGATCATTGAATACAATTGCTATGCACATACCAACCTTTTTAGAGACACAAATAAATGAGTCAGGAATCAGCATCATTGGGCATCTGCCAAGGCCCACACCCCCACAGTGGGTCAACCTCCTGAGCCTGCTACTGCTCCTCCTTGCTGTAGCTGCCTGTTCCTAAGAACATAAGAAGAGCCATGCTGGATGAGACCAAGAATCCATCTAATCCAGCATTCTGTTCACACAGCGGCCAACCAGTTGCCCGTGGGAAACCCACAAGCAGGACACGAGTGCAAGAGCACCCTCCCACCCATGTTCCCCAGCAACTGGTGTGAATAGGCATACTGCCTCTGATACTGGAGGTAGCATAGAGCCATCAGGACTACTAGCCATTGAAGCCAGCATGAATTTGTCCAGCAGCCTTTTAAAGCCATCCACACGGCTAGCCATCTTGTCAAAGTCATAGCTTAACTAGAGCTGGGTGAAGAAGTTTTTTATTTGTCTTGAATCTCCCACCAATCAGCTTCATGGGATGACCCAATTTCATTTTCCAGTAGTATGAGAGAGGGTGAACAAGATTTCCCTATCCATTTCCTCCACAGCATGCATGTATACCTCTATTATGCCTCCTTTAACTTACCTTTTCTCCAAGCTAAACAATCCCCACTGTTGTAACGTGCTTTCTCCAAATGAGCAAGCAGTAACAGGAAGCCGAAGAGGCTTCCACTCTAGAATGACCATATGGAAAGGATGACATGGCTCCTGTTGTATAAAAAAGGGAATTTCAGCAGGTGTCATTTGTAGGGATGTGCACTGGATCGGACCCGATCCACGATCCGAGTCCGGTCCAGTGGGAAATCGGATAAATTATCCGATTTCCGATCCCGCAGCTGGATCGGCCGATCCAATCCGAACCGGTCCGAAAAGGCTCCGAACCGGTTCGGAGGATCGGCGGATCGGCGGGCGCCCACTGGCGCCCACCGCCGCTTCCATTGGCGGGCGCCAGCGGGCGCCTGCCGATGAAAGTGGACAGCGGGGGGGAGGGAGGAGGGGGGCGCTTACCTTCTCGGCCCGTCCGCTCCCGTCCGGCACTAGCAGCTACTCCCAGCGGGCTCCGCGGCCTGCTCTAGGGTGGCGCGCCGGGTGATGTCATCACCCGGCGCGCTACTCTAGAGCAGGCCGCGGAGCCTGCTGGTGGTAGCCGCCGGCCCCGGACGGGAGCGGACGGGCCGAGAAGGTAAGGAGGGGGTGCGTGGAGGGGAGGAGGGGGCGCGCGGAGGGGGGAGGGGGGCCCTTACCTTCCCGGCCCGGCGGCTCCCGTCCGGCGCCGGCGCCTACTACTCCCAGCAGGCTCCGCGGCCTGCTCTAGGGTGGCGCGCCGGGTGATGTCATCACCCGGCGCGCTACTCTAGAGCAGGCCGCGGAGCCTGCTGGAAGTAGTAGGCGCCGGCGCCGGACGGGAGCCGCCGGGCCGGGAAGGTAAGGAGGGGGTGCGTGGAGGGGAGGAGGGGGCGCACGGAGGGGGGAGGGGGGCCCTTACCTTCCCGGCCCGGCGGCTCCCGTCCGGCGCCGGCGCCTACTACTACCAGCAGGCTCCGCGGCCTGCTCTAGGGTGGCGCGCCGGGTGATGTCATCACCCGGTGCGCTACTCGAGAGTAGGCCACGGAGCCCGCTGGTAGTAGCCGCCGGCGCCGGACGGGAGCGGACGGGCCGAGAAGGTAAGCAGTGGCGGGGAAGGGGGCTTACCCCCCCCCGGAGCCGTCCGCTTCTATCCGCTGGCGCCCGCGGGCGCCTGCGGATGGAAGCGGGCGGCCCCAGGGGGGGTAGGGAGCGCGGGGGAGGGGGCTTACCTGCCGGGGCCGTCCACAGCGGACGGCCCCGGGGGGGGAGGGAGTTAGGCCCCCCCTCACCCACCCGCCGCCATTTTTTTCTCATAGACTTGCAATGCAAGTCTATGGGGAAAAAAATGGCGGCCGATCCAAAAATTAACGATTTTTGGGTCGGGATCGGACTCGATCCGGTCCGGGGGGCCTCCGATTTTGTCCGAACCGGTCCGGGACAAAATTGGAGGTCCCGATCCGGGTCCCGATCCGATCCGGGGGGTCCGTGCACACCCCTAGTCATTTGTATGCATACAGCACCTGGTGAAACCCCCTCTTCATCATAAAGCTGTAGGAGCCCTGCACTCTTTTGTATCTGGATGTCACAAAAGGGCAGCTAATTCATAGCAATTTCACCTTTTTTATTAGTAATAGTTGTAGTACTGCCAGGGATGGGGAGAAATCCTTGTGGGGTTTTCTGCCTCTTGTGCCAAAATAACTTGATTGAGTACTGTGTACTTTAACTTGTGCCTTTGGCTGCTACACCTCAGGCAGGACCTGGGCCAGCCCTGCTCAGAAATATAACCACAAAGAAGGCGGCTAGTAAATTAGGTTGGTGTTGAGTCATTTGTTTCTTAGTCTCATTTATTTATCTTGCTGGAAGGCAACAAAAGTGAGCTAAGATCTGGGAAAGTTTTTAAAGTCTAAACCTACCATGCACATGTTGAAAGGATCCACGTATGTTGTCTTTATATTTCAGTACTAATAACATAGAGCCAGAAAGCCCCATATGCTGTTAAATCTTTCATTAGAAACAGAGAAGCCAGATTGTGATCTTGCTTCCTGAAGACCACACTGTAGGGCACAATAAAAATGAAAATCAAACATGATGAATAATGCATATAATCAAATAGGTGGATTAAGGAATGCAGTAATCGCTGCACATGCAGGACCCCTGGCGATGCGAGGCAGAAGAAAAGCAACATGGCAAAGCGGATCGTTCTGTTCTGTATGATGAGGCCGTGCCTTTTGCACCTGGATCTTGATAATAAAATGGAGGGGGAATATAATTATCATCACCTATAAACAGCCTGATTATGTCTGGCGGCTTGGGAGTTCTTCGGACCAGGGAGGCTGCTGCACTGTGCATGAGACGAGACCACCATGAAGCATGATCCTTAGAGGGCCTGAAATACCCTGGGCTGTTTGTGCCAAACCTTCTGCTAAGAGGAGTGCCCAGTTAGCTCCTAACCAAGAGCTGTTGGTTTTAGCAAATACCAAAGAATGTGGCAGAACATTGAGGATGAGAGCAAGGCCGTTTCTAAATCAGGCTTTTTGCTTGGAATCTCCCCCGGCTGGTCCCTGTGCATTCACATGATGCACATGGACTTCCGGGGGCGGGGAGGACAAGCACGGGATTTCCTAGGGATAAGGGATCCCTGGGAAATCCCTATTCTTCCATGGGGGGAGGGTGAGTAGGGTGACTATATGAAAAGGCGGACAGGGCTTCTGCATCTTTAACAGTTGTGTAGAAAAGGGAATTTCAGCAGGTGTCATTTGTATGCATGCAGCACCTGGTGAAATTCCCTCCATCACAACAGTTAAAGCTGCAGGAGCTATACTAGAGTGACTAGATACAAAAGAAGGCAGGGCTCCTTAACTGTTGTGATGAAGAGGGAATTTCACCAGGTGTTGTATGCATACAAATGACACCTGATGAATGATACCCTGTTAAAGATACAGAAGCCCTGTCCTCCTTTTCGTATGATCACCCTGAGGGTGGGGCCCTAGATTTCAGGCGGTTTTAAAAAAATAAACCTACCCATTTCCGATGGAGCACAAGTGCACTCTCCAGATCCCTTCCAGAAAACAAAATGGTGGGTGCAATGTCCCTCCTTCCTCCTGGGACGTTGCGCTGCCATGTGGCTTAGAGCGACAATCCCAGAAGCAGCTACTTCCAGGATCGCCACCCCTCCCTCCCTCCCTCTACACCCATTTGGTGTAGAAAGGACCCAAGTTGCATCATGTTGCATGTTATGGGTTCAATTGTTGTGAACCACCCAGACAGTGGTGGCTGGTTCCAGCTAGGATCTGGGGCAATGTGCCACTCCTGACCGCAGACCTAAAGAGACCTACTTGTCATTTATTATGATATCTTTTCAGCACCAGGTAAAGATACTTTTGTTCATCCAAAGTATTTTAAATATTTTTAAACTTCTGTTACATTTTGTAAAAGTTCAACTACATTTTTAAAAGTTTGATATTAATAGAACTTTAGTCTAATTTGACAGTGTTTGTTTATTTTATTTTATTTTAACCCATGGGGTAGTTGTAGCTCTCCATATGTGTTTTATGTTCTGTGCTGGTGTTGTATTATTTTATGGTATTTTATATTGTTTGTATTATGTCTTTGTTTGTATGTTTGTATTATGTCACCTAGAGAATGATAGGGGATTAATAAATATAGCAAATAAATAATAAATCATGGAAGAGCCTCCTCTGCCAAAGATCTTGAGGAGAGAATTGCCTGTCCAGACAATCATATTTCATCTTACTAAGCTGAGATATATACACCTTTGCCTGAGTATGCAGCCCCTTCTCATGGGCCATCATTAAACCAGATGCCTATAATTTATTATAGTTTTCAGTTTGTCCAAACAGGAAAACTATGGTTATCAGTTTCAAAATAAGCTAGGATATTAAACCGATTTCAACCCATGATTTAATATCCTGGCTTATTCCAAAACTAGTAACCATACTTTTCCAATTTGGATGAAATGAGAAACAAAACTTACTTTGAGATTTCTTGGTTTCACCGCTGCTCACCATGAAGGAAGGAGCCAAGGAGCCGCATGTGCAGGCAGAAGGTTTGTTCCTATCTTGGCTTAAGGTCATTTGAACGTGGCCGCTTCTTGTCAGGCAATACTAGACTAGATGGACAAATAGCCTGACCTGGTTTAGAGGAGCTTCTAAATTCCTATGTAAAGCAATGAAGAGGCAAAATAAATCATTGGTGGCAAAAGGCTGTTGCACCCTGCTGTTCTTACTGTCGCTTTTCTATAACCCCTATTGGGGACATAGACCTGAAGTTTGGCCTCAGGAGCTCTTAGCCCATTGATTTGAAATGACGCCTGGAGAGCTGGGACAATTGATTATGCAATGCTGCCCACTTTGATCAAACAGCCCTCACTCATCACTTGTTTGCCAGTCCAGCTTAATAAAACCACAGACTCTTTAACTCATCATTAGCTGTTTGGCCTTCTTTCCCCCTGCCTATGGAAAAATATTTACAGGAAGGAGGAACGAAGATGTGAACATCACCAGAGGGGTGAGCGAGATACCCATCCATCCAGAAGCGTCCACCCTCTATTCCACTTCTGAGCGTTACTCCTGCAGTGGGATTAACTAGGCCCTGTGTTTGTCCCTAAGAAGTGTCAAATTCACTGAGCCCCTTCCTAGTCAACTTGTTCCTAATACAAAGGGACTGCGGCTGCACTGCGAAGCAGCGTGACAGCTATTGCTTCTGTCATTTCCATTCATCCATAGGTTCCGCTGCTTTTGCTTATTATATGTGCGCCTGTAAATTCAGCTCAAACGGCGCTGAAGCACTGTGAATGTTTTGTCTCAAAACGAAAAGACAAGGAACCTCAGGAAGGTGATATGAAAGAACTGTAGAATGGAATTAAATGTCCTTGCTGTTTAATGGCATGACACCTGCCTCCTGTGCTGTGCAAATGACACCAGGTCCAAAATAGCTCCACACAATTGTACATACAGCAGCGCAGGATTGTGTTTCTCTATGTGCAGCCTGAGTCTATTCATTACAAGATATGAAATCCATTCAAGGCCTTCATCATTTCCCCATTGTTAAAACCTCCTCCTCCTCCTTATTTAGCCTCCTTCATCACATGAGACAACGAAGGCACCGAATTTATTCGTAGTCAATTTGAATAACATTGATTAAAGAAATTATTTCCTGTTCATGGTAGCCTGGCTGGAAATGCATTCCACACAAGCAGACTCGCACCTAGTTTCTTTTTCTCTTGGAAGAAAATTGAAGACACCCAACAGAAAATTGCTTTTGAATGGCAAACCTCCAGGACTGTGAATAGAAGGAGAAAGAAGTCCAGTTCTGTTTCTCACCAGTATCATATCAGGGTTTAGAATCATTAACGCTTGTGATCCTGGATGGTCAACAAAATGCTTTTCTGTACAGCTGGGTGAAAAATGCAGCTGCACATTTCATTTCTTCCAGAGGAGGAAACCACACAAACGTGTAATACGGTCCCTGCAGCCGCCCACCACTGCCAGTAGTCCAAATGAATTGCTCATGGAGGGTTTGAGCCTGTTCTTTTCACTCTCCCTCATCCTCTTTAAGGCACAGTGAAGCCTTTGTGAATTCAAAGCAGTGTGTGAGTGTAATCTTGGGAAGGAGGCCAGTTACTGAGCCAGTCCTTTATGAATAATAGATCGAGGAGGAGGAGGAGGAGGAGGAGGAGGAGGAGGAGGAGGAGGAGGAGGAGAAAGCATCAAGCTGCATACAATATTTTTTTTTGGGGGGGGGTGGATTGATATGCCTTGCTTTGTGTGCTGGCTCTTATTTCCAGCTCCATGGCACTCTTTCAGAATGAGTGTCCATGAGTTCAACTCCCCACTTCTGTTTCAGCCCCCCGAAAAACTGAGAATGGGGGGAAACCCTGGAACAGAGTGGGATATGGCCCAGGGGCGTCAGCTGGAGGTGGGATGGGCAGAAATCAGGGGAGGGGGTGGCGGAACCTTTATTATTTATTTATTTAAAAGCTTTACACTCCGCCTTCTGGTAATATACTCTTAGAGTATATTTAACGATTTGTTAAAACAAGAGAATGACGTGTCGCAAATAATAGAACCGCCAGCCACAGAGTCAATAAAAAACACGGGAATGCTTTTAGATCACTGCGCTTTTATGGCTGCTGGTTTTACTTTGGTTTTATGTGCTGTTGGGGTGTTTTTATTCTTTGCTGCTGGTTTTATCTTGGTTTTATTATGTGCTGTTTTTTGTCCATTGTTCTATTGTTCTATTGTTTGTTTAATGTCCTGTACACCAACCAGAGAACTTGGATTATTGGTAGGCTGACCAGATCAAATCCAGGTCAGGGCTCATGTAACTTTAACAGTTGTAGAGAAAAGGGAATTTCAGCCAGTGTCATTTGTATGCAATTAGTTCCTGGTGAAATTCCCTCTTCATCACAACTGTTAAAGTTGCATGCACTATACTAGAGTGACCATATACTAAAGAAGGCAGGACCCCTGCAACTTTAACTGTTGTGATGAAGAGGGGATTTCACCAGGAACTAATTGCATACAAATGACTCTGGCTAAAATTCCCTTTTCTCTACAACTGTTAAAGTTACATGAGCCCTGACCTGGATTTGATCTGGTCACCCTAATTATTGGGCAGTGTAGAGGTATAATGAACAAACGAACAAACAAAATGAGAGTATCACACCGCAAATATATGAACACCATATATTTAGATAGCATATAAAAAAAGTCTTTGCCTGATGCCTTTGTGGTTTTAATTTTTGTGAACTGCCCAAAGAACTTTGGCTGTTGGGCAGTATAGAAATGTTATAAATAAAATAAAATAATGCCCCAGTGAGTGCTAGTCAAGGCTCCCTGAGGTGAGCATTCCAAAGATGAAGCAACACAGCCAAGAAAGTCACCCTCTGGCCACACCTGCCTAACTTCAGAAGGCAGGGGGCACCTAGTGAATGGCTCAGCACATGGGCAGGTTAGTTTAGGAGAAGGCAGGCCTTTAGCTAGCCAGGACTCAAGTCCTAAAGGTAGTGCTTTAAAGGTAAGCACTAGCACTTTGAATTGGGCTCAGAAATGGAGAATTAGCCAGTGAAGCTGATTCAAAACTTATACAATGGCTCAATTCAGACGACACAATAAACAACTGGTGTGGGGGAAACAATCATCAGTAGTTTTGACTATTGTGTCATCCGAATGCTGTCATAGTCAACTCAGCGCTGATCCTCATCCACACCACAGTTGATTATTTATTACCATGTTGTGTGGGGAGTACCCACCATTGACTATCGTGTCATCCGAATTGAGCCAATGTGTTCTCTTGGGCTTGTCCCATTTAGCAGCTTAACAGCTGTATTCTGGACTAAATGGACTTCTGCTCCCACTTAAGGGAGCTGCTGGATCCTAACCATTACCTCCCTCACTTGTTACAACTTGTAGGGTGACCATATGGAAAGGAGGACAGGGCTTCTGTATCTTTCACAGTTGTATAGAAAAAGGAATTTCAGCAGGTGTCATTTATATGCATGCAACACCTGGTGAAATTCCCTCTTCATCACAACAATTAAAGCTGCAGGAGCCCTGCCCTCTTTTGTATCTGGTCAAGAGGAGCATGATGGAATGGATGAAAGAGTGAGTATGGTCAGTAATAAACTGTTCTGTGTCAAGATAGCTCTGAAGCTTATTAGATTTTCAAAACTTGATGTTAGGACTTGCCAGAATGTGGTTTTACTGGTTGGACCAGTGAGATAGCCAGTTGGTAACCCTAACAATTGCTCAAGTATTAAGCAAGAAATCACTAAACCTAAACACTGTTATGTTCCTCAATTAGAAATTCCTCAGTACGTACCTGTATTATCATTGAACCTTTCAAATTGCATCCTATACTGCTGGGTTTTGTAGAAATATGTTTTGTCCTAAGTTAAAAGGGATTTTTAATATATCACAATAGGCTGCTTTCCCCTTTAAGCTTCTATATTATATTTATGCTATATCTCATGGTTTTAATTTTTGTGAAGCGCCCAGAGAGCTTTGGCTGTTGGGCACTATAGAAATTAAATGAAATGAATAAATATGTAACATGGTGGGAAATTTTAGCATTGGACATCTTTAGCTTTTTCTTCTTCTTAGTATCTCTTCTTAAATATGGAGCAAGTAGTATTCATTATCTATTTGTGGAATGGTTTGTCATCCTACAGGAAAGAAAGCCATTAAATTCAAATAGTCTATCAACATACCATTCACTTTTATTAATGTGTCAATATTAACAAAATCTAATTCAATCTTTAAAAATGAATCAAGTGACTGAAAACATGAGGATGGAACTGGATTTCAAGGTTGTCCGCAGCTGTGGACTTTCCTACCCTCTCCTTCCCACGGCAGCCCCTCCAGCATCCTGAAAATGCTTTTCAGAGTATCAGGAGGCCCTGTTGAATGGGGTGAGTTGTGGGGGGGGGAGGAATCCCCAACATTCAGATAGAGCAGAACCCTTCTTCTCATGGGAAGTCCCTTCCTCTCATTTAAGGCAGATCCTAGATCCAACCCATTGTCTTTAACTGGATAAACATGTGGATGCAAGTATGTAGTCTTTCAAGCTTCACCCCATTGACTGACACCGGGCTTCTCTGCACATGAGCATTTCTTGTGTGTTCTCCTTTCTACATATGTGGTATTCTGCATGTACAGCCAAACCAACTGTTTCATGAACCATTATCAGTTTCAACTCTCATGGTGAATCACCACAAGCTGTATCTCTGCTACTGTGTTTCTTTCTGCTCCACTTCCCTGGAATCTTCTTATCCCCTAGTTTGCTTCTGAGTTTTGGCTTTGATCCAATCTCTCCATTTGTTGCTGGTCAAAATGGCCCAGAAGATATTACATGAAGATTAGAAGGGAATTATTCTCCACCTTTGGTCTTATTGATGCAGTACAGTGGCCACATTTCCTCTAGATGGTGATATGTGCAGTCTAGAAGAAACGTCTGGGACTGCAATGCCAAAGGTAGCCAGGTCCTGTCCCTAGCAGCCCCTGGATTTGCTCCTTTTCTTCACCATTGCAACCTGCTTATTCACCTGCCTCTCACTCTGGTCCAGACGATGGTGGTGGTGAGAAGGAGAGCTATAGATGCCACGGCCTAATTGCTCATGGGATCTTTGCATGTCAAGCAAGCAAGTAGTAACAATGATAACACAGAGGATGAGGAGAAATTACAATGAGTAATGAGGTTGACTGACTGAGGAGGGGGACATTATGGGTGTCTTGCCAAGGGCCTTCAGAAACTGGGTACGTCTATTGATTTCATCAATGTTGGACTGTATCATTTTATTGTGATTTTATCATATTATTATTATCTCTCTTTTCTCACTCATGGCGGTTTTTCTAGACAGACATAACAGGCTTTGCCTATTATTATTATTTGAACAGGACTATACCTAGAGCAATCTATGTTTTATGAGCCATTTAACAAACATAATAAATAAATGCATAAATAAATGTTGGTAAACATGATGAAGGCTGATGAACTGACAGCACAGTGAGAGAAATGTCGAACAGTCAGGTCCCTTTAAGGAACAGGAAACCTCTGATCGAGCCCACTGGAAATTAGGAAGCTGTAATATCTTCTTGCTTTAAAAGAACCTATCTCAAATGAAACAGAAGGCATTTTACTGACATTCCCCAGCTCTCAGATAATGCCTATCTGTTGTTCCTTAGACAGTGCGGTCTTTAAATGCTTTCTTTTTAAATTCCTACAGGACCTAGGACTCTATTCACGTATAGAAATGTCAACTACTCTTGCAACTATTCATTTTAATGGTTGGTATTAGAAAGAGAGAGGAGCTTTCATCGGCTATTTCTATAATTCATTTGGGTGTTTATTTTTCAATCAAAAAACTCATTAAGCCTGTGGGTGAGCTGTGCTTAGGAAAAGTAATCAGAAGATAATCAGACTGGATTTGAATAATTTTGTCACAGCCGATCTCCGATGTGCTTTTTTCACGATCTAAGGGATGAGATTAGATTCTCATTATGAACTCCTTATAACAATAATTCAGATGGATGGGAAAGTAATTTGGAGAATTTGGAGCCTGGTAATGAGTTCTCTTTGAAGTTTGGGAGCTCTGTGTGTGTGTGTGTGTGTGTGTGAGAGAGAGAGAGAGAGAGCGCGTGTGCGTGTGACAGATTGGTAAATAATTACAGCTTTCTGCACGAAGTCAGACAGCTGAAGGACTTTCAGATTGTTATTAATTAAAGATTGGCTGTCTCCACCTCATAAAGATGAAGGGAGGAAAATTACCATATAAACCCTCCCTCTCAAATTAAAAGGAGGCATTTTACACATGCCTCCCACCCCCACCCTGACAAATGGTTGAACCAGTCTAAATCCAGTTTAAAGATAAAGAACCAGAAGAAGGAGAGCAGGCAGACCTTCAAATAGAGGACTGTCCTAAGAACATAAGAAAAGCCATGCTGGATCAGACCAAGGGTCCATCTAGTCCAGCACTCTGTTCACACAATGGCCAACCAGCTGTCAACCAGGGACCCACAAGCAGGACACAGTGCCACAGCACCTTCCCACCCATGTTCCCCAGCAACTGGTGTATATAGGCTTACTGCCTCTCATACTGGAGGTGGCACTTCTGTAAAGTAGAATATTTGTTCATCCTCAGGGACATACTTTTTTATTATGTTGTGTTTTGGGGTTGTAGTTTTTGTGAATTGCCTAGAGCTCTTTGCCTATTGGTAGGAAATGATGGGACATCATTTCCTAAAGTAATTTACACCTGCCAGGGTTGATCTACTCTGCTGTGTTGGGTTTTTGTTTTTTAAGACAGTTTTTCTGAGGTCTCAAAAGAGATGGAAACACATGGAGAATATAAAGACAATCCTTCTTTTAACCAAGCTGGAAAACCACCAATACATAAAATATATTCTGAGGGAATTACATGAGCACCCAGCAGCCTTCCAGGCACAATTCAAGGTACTGCTCTCTTAACATTTAAATTCTAACTGGCTTGGTCCAACATGAGAAGAAATTTTCTTCCTCATATCAGCCTTCAGGCCTACTCAGTACATCAGTGGAGGCCCTGCACTGAGGGCAAACTTACACCCAACAAACGTATATTAGATAGAGAGCTTTTACTGAAGCAGCTCTGTTTTCCTAGATTCTCTCCCCAGAGAAGCCTGCTAATGCTTGTTCATCCTTACTTTTATAAAGGACACAAAAACATTTATATTCAAGCAAGTTTTAATGTCCCTTAGAATTGGTGCTTAAGTTGTCTTTGTCTACTGTAATTGTGATGTTGTTTTATTAGCTTTATTGCTTTGTTGTTTTAGTTCATGGGGGTGTTGGTTTTATATAAATTGTTTCCATATGCTGAGCACCTTACCCAATGCTTCAAAAGAACAAGATGTCAATGTTGTAGATAAAGAAATTAAAAGTGCAGTCCTATGTGTGTTTAGATAGGAAAAAAAGTCCTACAACTGCTAGGATTTCCCAGCCAGCCATACTAGGCGGGGAATGCTGGGAAATGTAGGACTTTTTTCTATCTAAAGATGCATAGCATTGCACCTTATGTCTTCAGAATAGATTACAGATGTTGGAAAAATCTGTTATGGAGATAGAATTTGGATTTTCCTAGGTTTGTCATCCCCCCACCAACCCAAGACTTTGTTCTGGTTCCAGCTACAGCACCCAACTTGGTCTGCAGCAAGTTGGGCCCCTTCACAGATTTTCCAAGCATTTTGCAGATTTTCCCCTGCAGGTTCTGCAATTTGCGCAAATTGCTCAGAAATTTGCGCAAATTGCAGGACCTGCAAAAAAGAAGAAGAAGAAGAAGCAGCAGCAGCAGCAGCAGCAAAAAAAAACAAGTTCCCAGAGTCTGGGGAAAAGCCCACCTTGCATATGCAAATCAAGCTGGACATGCCGTAGAACTCCGTCAAGGCAAAAATGAGCCAGATTTCCCAGGATGGACAAAATTGCTAAAATTGGCCTGCTTCCCTAGCCATATGGCAGATCCCTAGCCATATGGCAGATACATTGAAGTCTTATGAGTCCACATGTGCAGCTTCTGGATGTCATTTGGATGGTATATTAAGAAAATATGTGCTCCCGCCTTTTCTTGGGAAGCTTCTTGCGTGCAGAATTAAAAGCACAGTAATCTCTCATGAACATACCCCAACACCTCATCCCATGAGGAAACACTGGGATGTCATGAAATCTCTGTTGGAGCTGGATGTGGTTCAGTTCAAGATGAAAGGGAACAGTGACTTTACCCTGTGGATTTGTACACCATGTATACCTTGCATATATCTATAATGTTACCCTGTGAAATGCAGAACAAATGCTGTACATCTTTATTTCAGCCATGAAGGTCACATGGACACAAAGTAGAGATTCACAATTGAACCTGCATTCCCACTGTTTGTGTACACACTGTGCAAGTGATTTTTAGAAGATGTGTATTCACCCTTACACATTACAGAGCACAACATGAGCATACACCAAGTCCATTCCAATTCTGTGGGAGGTCAAACATTATCTTGTCTTGTTCTCATGGCTCATTTGGTGGTCATTTCTGCAGAGGAATCCTTGCCAACACCGTTGCTGTTTTACTGCAGGTTAGTTTTAATGCACATCTGTGAGTTGACTTGTTTTGACTGCGCTGGAAATATGTGTGGGAGTGCTTGATTTGTGGAAAGTGGTTCTATGACTCAAATGTCCCTAGAAGTCTTGTCTCCATCTGTGAGGACTGGTTGGAGTTACGTAATGGTGAGGGGAAAGGGGAAAGAAGTCTAGAAATGTTCAGACACTATATTGTTGTTTGACCTATTCCAAATCTATGTTGTGGGGTGGAAAATGGGGTTCTGGGGCAAAACCCTAGTAACTATGATTAAAATTGTATAATTGTTACCTTCTTAGGGACAAAGTCCTTTTGCTTATGTTACTCTGTACAGTGTACTAGTAGCACTATCAATTCATAATAACAATTCTGCAATTATTACTACTACTAATAATAATTTTTAACAAATGCAAATTTCTCTATTGTAAACGTAGTTCCTATTTCTGGACCCTTACATTAATATGTTCTTAGCATCAAGTCATCACAAGATTAATCATGAGATTGAAAACTGAACCATTATCTCCAATAAATGGGCAGTAAAATTGGAATATTATGGCATGATTCAACATGTTGCTACAAGATAAGATGACATATGAAATCAGCTTAGGAGTAAGATCGACTGACAGTATAGTCAAATACTATATCAGAATATTCCCTCTACTGCCTGCATATTCTTAGCATTTAATATTTAGATTTGTGCAACTGAAAAATAGTGTTGTTCACAGCTAACAAATGCATCACTTTTATTAGTGGAATCACTCTACTTACAGTTAATAATGTGCTAAATAAAATAAAAAAGACTATACATTACCTGGGAGTAAACCCTACTGAACTCAATATAACTTACTTCTGAGTAGGGAGCAAGGCAGGTGCGCATCCAAGACGAACACAAAAAGAGACTATAGTCTCAGGATGCTGTAAACGAATTTATTGGAGAAAAGCTGTTACTTCTGAGTAAACCTCCATAGGTTTGCATTGCCAGTTATTTATTCTTTTACATATAAGCATGATGATATTAAATGGCAAAAAATCAAGAGCTGTCATGCTTGTGATTTGATTGCTTTGGAGGAAATGTATATCTGAAAGTAAGATCTGTCCAGAGTGATCAAGTTATTCTTTCTTTAAAGGCAGAACAGATGTATAGGCAGAAGTGATGGTGTCACTGGGAATCAGTTACATATCCTACGGGGAAAAACTTCATTTATTGGATGAGGACAATATGCTATGCTTCACATATATACACACATTTATTCCATTCTTCCTGTACCAGAAGCATATGCGACAGCTGTTTTTAGTTTACAAATAAAGTGGCATGTTGTGTCTAAAATGGTAATCTGGGTGTTTTCCCTCTGGTAACTGGTACAAACTGACAGAATTTTAAGTCAGAATAAAAGAATAGGTTCAGAGCATACAAACTGAAATGAAATCTCCTCTGGAATATACAATTCTCAGCTTTCAAGAGGCTTTGCTCATTCCTACCCCAATAAGGACTCATTACATCTCAGTATTGTTTTTTCTGTTACATACGGCAAACTACAACACCCCTCCTCTCCCAGAAACAAGGAAGATCAGAAATATCATAAATCTGTTTACTCTATTAATCCAGTCATACATTCAGTTCATTCCAATTTCAGGGGGGAATCCAAAGAAAGGAGGTAAAACTGATTTGGATCGGGGCTATATACACACATGTGTGTATGAACTACCCTCGAAGCGGGTTTCCCAGAATCAGTTCCCCATAAACTAGTAAAAATATTGACCTAGTCTAATGGCATTGAACCTTTTTCAGCCTGAGGGATGAATTAAATTACAGAGCAGCTCGCAGGGCCATATTCTAGTGGTGGGTAGAGCTGAAGGTGGGGCCAAAAGCAAAGGGGGCAGGGAAAAGCCAGGAAACCACAAAAGCCAGGAAATGATTGTCGGTGATTGTCGGTGAAGGAATGGGGTATGGGTATCTGGAGAATTCCAAGGGGCTGGATTGGACCCCTGGAAGGCTGGATTTGGCCCACAGGGCTGAGTTCAGCACCCCTGACCTAGTCACAGGCCCCAAGTTTGAAGCAGCAGCAAACACATCAGGTTCACTGCCTACATTAGATTTCCCTATGGGCCTGTTCAGATGATCTGCTAAGCCATGGTTAGCAGGAGTGTGTGTGTGTGTGTGTGTGTGTGTGTGTGTGGTGAAATCTTCCCAATAAGGAATATGGGGTGCTGAGGTGAGGTAGTTTAACTGATATTGACATCTGTGGCTAACCAATAAGGAATTGCCACAGCGCTGTCCATGACCATGTTCTGTTCTCACAGATGTTGATTTCTCGTGGTCATTGCTGTTCTCGGACTTGCAACGTTCCTTTCGGTCAGAGAGAGAGAGAGATTCTTTTATCATTGCACACACAGTGCAAAGTGAGGTAGGGGGCATTTGTTTGCAAAGTGAGATTTAGAGAAAGAGGGAGGGAGGGAGGGAGGGAGGGAGGGAGGGAGGGAGAGAGAGAGAGAGAGAGAGAGAGAGAGCGAAAGAAAGAAAGAAAGAAAGAAAGAAAGAAAGAAAGAAAGCGCGAGAGATCCATGAGATCTTGAGATGACTTTGTTTCTTTGCAGAGAGAGAAGGTGGGGGCGGGGCTGTTTTCATTTGGCTGTCTTTATATGCTTTGTTTGTTTCACCTTTTCCATCCCTAGTATACGCGTATGTGCCTGCCTGTTCTGTTAAAGCTTTTTCCTCCAATGTGCCTGCCCGTCCTGCCTTACAGGGCTGGGTTGCGTTGTGAGGAGGAGGAGGAGGAGGAGGAGGAGGAGGAGGAGGAGGTCAAACCATTCCCCTTAATGGTTTGACATGCTGTAGCTCTCCTTCCTCAAAGCTGAGCCTTCCCAGCAGCACTTGGCTTCAAAGTTACAAGTGTCTTCTTGTATTTGTATATTTGTGTGTTTTAGGGTTGTGCAGTGCATACAAGCAGTACACATTTAATAAAGCACACTTTGATAACATTCCATCATGAGGCATGGGAAATACTGACTGCTGGTGGTGGTTCTGGCTGTGGGGGGAGAGGAAGGCTGAGTAAGCTTCTACACCTGAGTAAGGCAGGCTGTTTTATTTCTCAGTTAAACTATTATTCTTATTGGCTGGCTAGCCTCCTATGGGGAAGCTGTTGCTTTTGCTGTTGCCTTGCCTCAACTCATTCCAATGTGCCCGACTGATAGTGGGGGAGGGGTGCCTCCTCCTAATCATCTTGCAAGCCTAGACGCTTGCAGGGATCTGCTCCAAAAGCCCTCTTTAAAATCTGTCATGGTGCCAATTTTGATGTTTATCGTTAAAACTGAGTGAGCTGTGAGCATTTCTGCTAATTCCCATTGATGAGAATGTAGCGGTTACCCGAAAACGGCACGGTTCTCCAATGGGTACACTGACGGTGCAGGGAGACAGACCACCCCCGAAAATCGGAGAGGAGAATCGCCTCATCGGAGCTGCACCCTGAATTTAGGGGCGGAGAAGGCCCCCTCTGCACATCCCTAATGGTTAGGCTGTTAACCCTTTGCAAAAAAATAGTTAGTGAGTGTTGTCAAGGATAAAAATCCACTTTGGTTGTAAGGCAACTCTATTTTATTGAGTGTAATACAGTTGTATGGAGAGAGTCCTACAGACAAAGAACTTCTCAACTGGCAATGTGAAAAGCAGGTATATTTATACATAGCAGCATCTTAACATACTAAAGCAAAACAAAGGCCCCCTCTACAAGATTTCACTTTGACGCCCGGTTCCCCGATTATGCGCATGTTTTGTTTTGTTTTGTTTTAGCTTTTTGAAGTGTTGTAGTTGTTTTAAATGTACAGATTGTGTGTATGTTGTATGTTTTTGCTGTTTTAATTTTTATATATTGTTTTTAATTGTTTTTAATCCTATGTAAACCGCCCAGAGAGCTTCGGCTATGGGGTGGTATACAAATGTAATAAATAAATAAATCTCCGACAATCGCTTTTACGCCTAATACCTATATACGAGAGGCGTTGAAATGCATCACTGGCTGTATGAAACTCACTTTAAAGTTGTTGACATGCATGCAAATGTTGCTGAAAGTAATGTGCTTTGTTCTGGGAAACTGCCCAAACAGGTTTTGCACCCTTTATTCTCCCCGCCTACCAGAATCTCCCGCCTTTGGTTACCTAGGTTACCTGCCAGGAATGATGTGGTTAACCTGTTTGGCTAACGACCCCCTTTGCCCGATTGCCATTTGAACTGAACTGCTCAGGAGTAAATGGGAATATGCCTTGCACGCACACATGCCAAAACAGATAGGGAGATGCTGCTTTGTTCCTTCCCCCTCCTCTTCCCAACGAGCACACACACACACATACACAGCTCATGTCAGGAACCCAGCAAGAAGCGAGGGGATGATATGTCTTCTCGTGAAACCATCTCCATCTGGCCCTGTGTCTCCATGAACGAAATATTTCATCAGGGGAGTTAAAATAAACTTTATTTTCAGTTCACATTGGGTCTCGTCTTCCTGGAGCTTCCATCCAGAGAGACGGAGAACAAGGAGGAAGTTGCCAGGAGGAGACAGGAAATAAAACTAAACGAAAAAGTGGGAGGTTTCCCAGCGAAGGGGCAGTTCTATGCATGACATCAAGACCATCTGATCATTAATGCACCTCCTCACAAAATTGTTTACACGGACATAAGGCGCTCTTACTCCCACTGTAAATTAAAAGTCGCTGTTTAACGCGCATTCGAAAATGTGAATAATCGGAGATAAAATGCACCTGGACCCCTGATTTGCGCTCCGCTCTTGTAGAGGTAAATTTGGTAATGCACCTTGAAAGAGCTTGAAATCACTCTTGTAGAGGCACCCAAAGATTGATCAAAGAAAACTTCTTCATTATACCGTATCAACAGGTGGCCCATAACTCTTCTAGCAATGTCAGATTGACCAGGATGGTCAGTCTTTCTTATCAAGCAAGATTATTTGTCTCATACTATATAAAAAAGCATTTTCTTCCAGTTAAGCAGTTTCAGCATTACAGCACATTCAGGCAAATACATCATTCCAATCCCATAATGCAGTTCACTTGCAAGAACCAACTACATACAGAAGCCTACATACAGAGCAGGTATATCAAGGCTTGTGGCCTTCCTTTCTCAGTGTGTTTAAACCATGGTTATGCAGCCACTACGGTTAGGAATGGTTCACAAGACACACTAAGCCATGGTTTACACAACACGCTAAGCCATAATGTTTAGTTCAAAATGCTTAACCACAGTGGCTTGGTGTTACAGGGAGCACACAACTCCCTTGTTACAACAGCTCCACTGGCTTCTGGTCTGTTTCCAGGCACAATTCAAAGTGCTGGTTATGACCTATAAAGCCCTTTACGGCTTGGGTCCAGGTTATCTGAAAGACCGTATTCTCCCATATGAGCCTGCCTGTGCTCTGAGATCTTCTGGGGAGGCCTTTCTCGCAGTCCCAACAACATCCCAGGCACGTCTGATGGGCACACGGGAGAGGGCCTTCTCGGTGGCTGCGCCAAGGCTCTGGAACTCCCTTCCTAGGGAGGCCAGGCTGGCTCCCTCTGTGCTACTCTTTTGGAGGTAGGCAAAAACTTTTTTATTCTGGTAGGCTTTTGGAACTACTCTGGACCTGTGTTAATGTATTGTGTGTGTGTTTTAAAACTTGTTACTGTTTTTGTAAAATTCAGATGTGTATAAGACAGGTGAACTTTGGAGAAAGTTTGAGCTGCTCTGCAAGGCATAAGTCTCAAACATTGTAGCAGAATTTCCACTTCATTTAACATGTTCTACCATCCAGAGAGTGGACGTGATGTCATATTCTTGAGACAAGGGATTTTGATGTGAAAATCAATGGTTCTGACTTAGAATCAGTGGTGCCTGAACTTCATAAGCAATTTTTGTGACTGAAACCAAACAAACGATGATGCCATCGACCAGGTGAAATCAAAACAACGTCTAACCTTCAAATATGAAGTGTTGTTTTTCACCTTCAAAATCAATAGAATAGATTCAAGCCAAGATGGTCCAGCAGAGTGTTATACTTGGACATTGACAGAACAGGTTCAAATCTCAGCTCAACTCATTTGCTTTCCTACATCAACATCCTTAAAATGGCAATAAAAGGGGATGAACTTCTAGAAGGCTGTTGTGATGAATAAGACTATGAAGTACGTTTCTCATCCCAAAGCTGCAATCCCAAAAATCTAAATGTCCATGTGCAGGAGAATCACATGCCCAACTGTCTTTCAAGTTTCCATCATAGCCACAGCAAGTCAACGCACCTTAATGGGCAAGGTGATTATCAATTTTAATGCTGCATATTCAGTTCTTCCCAGTGCCCACACATGCTTTGTAGATCTACAGCAACCTTCACTACCCTGGTGTTGGGGATGAGGGGGAAATTAATCGATTTGCATTTTAATGCAAATTACCAAATTTTGCAGTTTCAGACTAAGAAGTGTTCTCCTTCGTGATATGGCTGCAAAAAATGCTATTTTGGGCTGCATTAATAGAAGTATAGCTTCTAAATCTTGCGAGGTACTGGTTCCCCTCTATTCGGCACTGGTTAGGCCTCATCTTGAGTATTGCGTCCAGTTCTGGGCATCACACTTCAAGAAGGATGTAGACAAGCTGGAGCGAGTTCAGAGGAGGGCAATGTCGATGATCAGGGTTCATCCTATGAGGAGAGACTGAAAGGACTGTGCATGTTTAGCCGTGAGAAGAAAAGACTGAGGGGAGATATGATAGCACTCTTCAAGTACTTGAAAGGTTGTCACACAGAGGAGAGCCAGGATCTCTTCTCGATCATCCCAGAAAGCAGGACATGGAATAATGGGCTCAAGATACAGGAAGCCAGATTCTGACTGGACTTCAGGAAAAACTTCCTGACTGTTAGAGCAGTACGACAATAGAACCAATTACCTAGGGAGGTCATGGGCTCTACCACTTCAAGAGGCAGCTGCCAGGTATTCTTTAAGGTGGATTCTTACATTGAGCAGGGGGTTGGACTCAGTGACCTTATAGGCCCCTTCCAACTCTACTATTCTATGATTCTATGTTTAATTCTATTGCCAGAGGCTTAAATCAGGATAAAGGAGTTTTATCATGCTGTCTGTATTAATTGACTTACCTTGGACCAAGAAATTGGTGTTATCAGCAGCAACTGCACTGTGAATTACCATGGTTAATAATGTAATTGGGTAGGTTCAGAAAACACACTAAGCACTGGTTAGGCCCATTATTGCTTTTGAAGCAAGTGATTAGTGTGTATGATTAAACTGTGGTTGTGTAGCTGCCATAGTTAGGAAAAACACTGTTCACACAACATGGTTAGCTCAAAACTCTTAACCATCATGGCTTAGTGTATTGTCTGAACAGGCCATTGTCACTTTCAGTACATTTTGCATTTATTTTCCTTCTGACCTCATCATTTAGAATTCTCCCTGATACACACTGAATATAAATCTGAAACTCTCCATAATGCTCCATAAATCTGATGAAGTGGGATATAGTATATGAAAGCTTCTCCCAGAATAAATTTGCTAATCTTTAAGGGACTACAAGACCCTTGGTTGTTTATGGAGAGTCGGTACCTTTGGCTTTTGGCTGCAAAAGTAAAACATCCATACTGATACAAGGTGGTAAGAGCATGCCATCTTACTACATTATTTAGAAACATTGTTGTCTACTGGGATTCCATTTCCCAAGCATTAGGAGCAGGAACATTTCCTTTTTGGCCGGTTCTCTAGACCGGAGGTGTGAGCCAGATGTCATGCAGGTGCAGCTTACCTGCCGTTTGCTAATCAACATATATAACACTTTTTTAAAAAAAGAAAAGAAAGAAGAACAAAGGGAGCACAATTCATTTTCCTATGTAAGCCAAAATACAAAGCATCCATTTTCCGCTTATGCCAGAGAGAAAGTGTATAAGGATGTTGATTCATGGTTTATGCATCCTTATAACTAGCCAATCTTTCCATAATTAAATAAATGTTCTTGGCTTGCATGACATATTCTTTTGCATCAGACATAACAAAACAAGGGTTTATTATAAGGATAAGAAAGGGAGTATATAAAGAAAGAACTAGAGGAAAACAACATTTATCACTCCTTAGCCATCTTGTTAGCATTGGATCATATTACAACATCAAGACTAATAGCCAGCAGTTTCAGTCCTGGATGATCAAAGGCAGTTTTAGCAATGTATCTACAGCTGGTATACACATGGAGGCTCAGCATCAGTTTCTGGCACCCTCAGCCAGGTGCCAAGGCCTCTTTTATAAAGGACAGTCCTCTTATTTGAAAGGCTGACAGAGGATCACCCGACATGACAAGGAAGCCATATCTGATCTGTTCCCCTGCAGTCAGTGTTCTACAGACTTGTTCAAGTTGTCCCAGCTTGTCCCAGCAGTGTCTGAATACCCTTCATACAGGGAAATAGGATTTCTCCATATTTAGCAAAAATCCTGCAGCCTTACCGGGGCTTTGTCTTCCAGAGTCTTTGCTGGTTTAACAATTGGCCCAATACACACGTTCCCGCCTTGTTTTTGCGAGTTCTCTCCCATATGTTTCAGTGATACCACCAGCAGTTGCTGCTGTTTCATTGCGTAATTTCGACTCATTACAGCATTTTCAGGGTTTTAAAAAATGACGGATTTCTGCTTGGAAACAGTAGGAGAGGCATTGGAGGTTGAAGAAGTCATGAAAAGGACCTGCAAATGTCCATGAGTGACCAATCATGAGTGTGCAATAAATCACTTGTGTGGAAAAGTTCATAATTCCAATTCAGAAAACTGGAGGCCTTTTGGCTAAGCTGTCTGTTAATGTCATCATGGGGAAGGGGTTTGAAAGAAATGAATCAAGGGCAGTGCCATCCTACTCACATATATTCAGAACTAAGCTCCGTGGAGTTCAATGGGACTTACACCCAGGTAAGTAAGTATAGGATTATAGCCTTACGGATTCTCAGCTCCTCTGTTACACACATTTATTTATTTATTTATTTATTTTATTCCATTTATATACCGCCCCATAGCCGAAGCTCTCTGGGTGGTTTACAAAAATTGAAAACATTGAACATTAAAAACACGATATACAAAATTTTAAACCATAAAGCATAAAAACAAGTTATAATTACAATATCCTTTAAAACAACAATTCTGGGTCAAAGCACAACAACAACACAAAACCCTAATCATACGCTGTTAAATGCCTGGGAGAAGAGGAAATCTTTACCTGGTGCCGAAAAGATAACAATGTTGGCGCCAGGCGAGCCTCATCGGGGAGATCATTCCATAATTGGGGGGCCACCACTGAAAAGGCCCTCTCCCTTGTTGCCACCCTCCGTGCTTCCCTCGGAGTAGGCAACCAGAAGAGGACCTTAGATGTAGATCGTAGTGTACGGGTAAGTTCGTGTCAGGAGAGGCATTCCATCAGGTATTGTGGTCCCAAGCCGTGTAAGGCTTTATAGGTTAGAACCAGCACCATGAATCGGGCTCGGAAACGTATAGGCAGCCAATGCAAGCAGGCCAGAGTAGGTCATATATGCTTGATGCTTGAACCTTCTGGTTCCTGTTATCAATCAATGACATCAAATTTTGTCATTCTTATTCCTCCCTTTGTAGTAAGCCTGGTGTTTTTTGTTTGTTTGTTTGTTTGTTTTTACAGAATATCCCCATTATAAAACCCCTCGGAACAGAGGATTAGATTTGAGTATGTAAATGTCTGCCCATGAGTTGAGGAGCAGAGAGTATACCTTCCAAGGAAGTAAATAAATATGCTCTGGGAATGAAAAAGAAACCCAAAATAAGGCTTTAAAAATCTGCTTCAATTTCAGTCTATCACTTATATCTCCATAGAGCCAGCCTGGTTTCCCCACCACCACCACCACCACCTCAATAATGACCCAACTGTCCTTGTTTTATGAGAAACTATCTGTTGCAGAGGCTTTGAATTCACCCATTCTGCAAATCCAGGCATGCACATCCAGCAGCGGAAGTCAGCCTCCAACAGCTCCAGCCCTAGAAGTAGTCCCCAATGAATTCAATGGACCACGGAGTGAACATGGATAGGATTGCACTGTAAGTAAGCAAGTGTACAGGGGTGAGGGGTGTATTTATTTCTTTATTTCTTTATTTATTTTATTGCATTTGTATACCGCCCCATAGCCGAAGCTCTCTGGGCGGTTCACATAAGATTAAAACAATTAAAAACAATATACAAAAATTTAAACAGCAAAAACATACAATATACACACATATTTAAAACCACTGTAATAACTTTAAAAAGCTATAAGCCTAAAAACAAAACAAACCCAGGCTTATCAGATATTGCTCAATGCCTGAGAGAAGAGGACAGTCTTGACCTGGCTACTATTTCCCCATCACGCTATATACTGCGAAATAGAGCCACACATGCTCTTGGCCCTGGTTCATAACAGTGGCAGGAATTGATGGCATCTTCCTTTAGTACTTGTTCTTTCAACAATCTTCCAAGAAATCATTAAGATACACCAACAATCTTCTTGGTCTTGGTGAAATGCCATGCACACACTGGGATGACATTTGCGACTCAAATTCTTGGTACTCAGCTGCTACCACATCACACTCAAATTAAATGCAGTGATCCCACAAATGAATGGAAGGCAGCAGTGGAGGATGGGGGCTCCGATGTCAGTGAGGCAGTGAATCCACTCCAGGTTTCAGTCAGAACTCTAAAAGAACTATGCAAGGTGCAACTTGCATAGCCCTTTAGAGTTCTAACTGAAACCCGGAGCGGATTCACAACCTCACTACATCAGAGCCCAAAGCCTCCCTGAAGTTGGCAGCCTTAGTGTGGGCCATTATTCTGAACTTGGGAATGCAACTTATGTTCATCTTACTCTTTATCTTCTTCCTTGTGTTTGTGCTAGTGTTCACCTCATTGTGCAGTTGCACACTCATTGCCTTTCAATTGCTATGGACCTTTCAGAGACATATACCTTTAACCCTGTTGCACTTTATATTTCTCAGAACAATGTAGACCCCCTGCTGCTCAAAAGGGGGTTGGCTTGGATGCTGCTACTATATGATGCATGCCTTGGAATAGGCTGCCATCTGGCGTGTTTAGGCTCGTGCCCTGGAGATGACGTGGACATAAACCAATTTATATTAAGGTTCAGACTCTAGCCATACAGTCTAAGTTTCGCCATACAGCTGACCTCTGGCCTTATTAGCAGGGAAGCTGTGGATTATTTTAGACCACACCATATTGTGGCCTCTTCATATTCCACAGAGAGAGAGAGAGGAGGGGGCATGGCTGCACCTCCAGCTAAAATCAAGGGAGCTTTGCTGATTTACTCTAGAGGAGGATCAAAGTTGGCTTCCTGAGAATCAATTCTCTTCACAGCTGTTCAAACTATTCCGGCATCAGTCAGTATCCCTCAGAGATAAAGAGAATTAAATTAATATGCACAAGACTGAAACTTGGCATTTTGAGGACCAGCTATAAGACCACAATAAGCTTTAAAATGGTGGCCTGTTTCCCACACATACAGCCCAGTTCACACAAACTAGGCGGACCATATGAAAAGGAGGACAGGGCTCATGTAACTTTAACAGTTGTGGAGAAAAGGGAATTTCAGCCAGTGTCATTTGTATGCAATTAGTTCCTGGTGAAATTCCCTCTTCATCATAACTGTTAAAGGTGTAGGCACTATACTAGAGTGACCATATACAAAAGAAGGCAGGGCCCCTGCAACTTTAACAGTTGTGATGAAGAGGGAATTTCACCAGGAACTATTGCATACAAATGGCACTGGCTGAAATTCCCTTTTCTCTACAACTGTTAAAGTTACAGGAGCCCTGTCCTCCTTTTCAGATGGTCAGCTTAGTGACACTAACCTTTCTTCACACATGTGTGTACCCACATACAATACACACTGGTCTTTTAGAGAGTGTTTGTTTCATTTCACAATATTTACACTTGTAGTTTTAAGCCTTTCCATACGTCTTTTAAGATTTTTTCTTTGCTTCAATGCAAAGTATTAACTCTGCTGCTTAGCAACTGGCTAAGTAACAGACAACCTGAAGAGATTAATTCATGATCATTAATCTAATGGTTCAAGGTGTTTGCTGTGCAGAAAACCAATAACTGTAAACATCACCTTATTAAACTGGGCTAAGCCAACACATTTCTATTGCATTGATTTCGTCTCATTTGCACCATTTCTTCTTGCAGAGAAATGCGAACCTGCTTTGTACTATATCTATATTTTAAATTGCAATATCTGATCTTTCTCTGCTGCATGGTGGAAAAACATATTTCCTTTCCACCCAAGCAGCGTGCCTGTCCTGCGTCCAAAGGCACTGAAAGGCCACACATTGGTGTACCATTTGATAGGATGTACATGCATAAAATCAAATAATGTGTACACTCAGATCACGTGGTCGATTTCTGGGTTTTATGTGGAATGTAGATCATGCTGTTCAAGATGATGTGCAATGGATTTTATACGCATATGCCATATTCAGATGTTATGCCCCCGTATAAATGTCTAGCAGAAGAGGTGTGACTGGCAGATGGCATGGGAAAGGGCAGTTTTGCATGTGACTTCCTGCATCACATGCAGGGGAAAGATCGGGGAGAGTATCATTTGGGGAACTGAACAACAGGGGGCCTTGATGGCGGCCCATTGGCCTCACAAGTCCTGAAACCCCAGCATTTGCACTCCTTTGCGTTGACCCCACGTGAATGAGCCAATGCGGGGTATGTAGGGGAGGAGAACTGGTTGCTCATTTTTTGAGAACATTAATCTTGAACTGCAAAGTGTAGGAGGTAAAGGGAGCCACAGACACAGGCCGCCACCGCCTCCCATCCTCTACACACCCGGGCTGCTCTTGGAGGGGAGGAGGAGGAGCTTGCTCATATATACATATATATATATATATATATATATATATATATATATATACCTAATCTTTAACAGACAGACCACCACCTCCCCACTGACCTGCAACCAATTTTTATTTTTATTTTTGTATTATTTATTATTTCTTTATGGGAAGCTTCCCAAGATCCATGGAGGCACGGAGGCAGTCCAGTGGACGGCTCCACAATGGCTGCTGCATCATATAAATGACCTGCCACCATTGTGGATCCACCCCGGGGCTTTCCTCTCATCAAGATGTACCCCAAGATGGTTCAAAATGCTAAAAAGAACCTAGAAATGGACATTTGTAATAGGATTCAAAAGAACAGACCTTGTAATTTCCCCATTCTGAGCTAATTAATTTTAAATTGCAATAAAATATATACAGCAGTAGCCAAAGGAGCCAGTGCTCTTAAATAATTAATTTAGTGCTTACGCAAAACACAACACGCAACTCTAACACAACTTTAATTGAGTTGGAAGCTGGCACGATGGGATTTTCTTCTGAGTAAACATGCTTGGAACCAAATTACCACTCACTTAGCCTGCAATGCTATGCGCACTTACTCGGAAGTAAAGCTTTTTGCGCTCAGTGGGACTTGCATCAGCGTAGATATGCATCGATTGTGCCGTTAAGCTTTCTGTGGAAGAAAACAGGAGCTCTTTTTCCTTTTACCTCATTGAAGCCATTTCTGTTAGGCTCATCCCACTGGTGGCACCTTACTAGATTGATCATCTCCAGAAGGTGTAAGGGGCTCCCTTACCAGCGTGGGAGCAGATTCACAGCTTTCTGTTGCGTAATCGAAATTGCCGCTGTGTCTGTCTTAACAGACAATGCTTGACAAATGGCAGTGCTATCCAGCTTTTCTCCCACACTCTCCTATTGGACGATCCTTAATTGGTGGCGCCTGTCTTCCAAGATTTCCACGGCGAACCTCTGCAAGGGAATATGGCACGTTTTACACATACTGTACACTTAAGCAGATAAACAGTGCTAGGCCATATTTTATTTTATTTTTAAAACCAACTGTGCTGATTAATGAGCAATCCAGCTGTTGCTAAACCTTCCTGGTAGAGCTTTCCAATAGGTAACGGAAAGAAAAGCAGGCCTTTCTGTCATTCAGAGAGCATTAGCAGTCTTTTGAAAACACGGGTAAATGCTTTTACGTGATGGATGTCAGAAACAACAATGTGCTGAGATGCAGAGCAAAGGCTCATCTTCCGGGGCCAGGACAGCTTCATTTATTTGCATGGAAGGGGCTGTTATTCCATCCTTTGTCATTAAAGTATGACCTCATTCGCTTATTTTGAGTGAGGAGCATAGACAAAGTATAAAATAGCCACAGCAGTAAAACAAATGTAGGATATCAATATTTATGGCTGTTTTATTACTCCAAATGATGGTGTCTTACAAATCAATGGTGTAGTACTTAAGCTCCAGTGATGCAGGTCAGGGAGCATCACAAGTGCTGGGAGTCCAGGAGGCATTAACTGGTGCAGCTGGTAGGCAAATATTAGCTCAGGGTTCTCCCTCTAACTGCCTCTGGGTCACCCGCAGGAGGCATCATGCAAGCAGTAATTAAGGGGAGTTGTTTTGTTGTTGTTGATTATTTTATTTAGTTGCTCTTGCACAGAGTCTGCCCATCATGAGGCTGTTCCCCATCACTACCACTACCAGGTGAAGTTTGGGAATAGAAATGGCAAGAGATTTGTAGAGTGCTGGCAGGGGGTGAGTACTGTCTGAATTCAAATTGCCTACTTTGGTCATGCACACCTGTGACAAATCCAACCTCCCCCCCCTCCTTTCAAGAAATCTCCCTGAATAAAGGACATGGCCAGGCAGCTATTAGCCAAAATCTGCATTTCTACACATTCCAGGCTGACCCTTCATGTCCGTCCATGACTTCACTCAGCCTTATGTTCACTAGGAACTTGCAAAAATCATCTAACGGATACATGAACAGTGCCTACAAGGTCATTTGAACTTCAATCTTTGGGGGTTGCTTGACCCCCAAAGAAATACCTTTGGTTTTGAAATCTTTTCTTTGACACTGTTTGGACACATTGGCCGGTGGCCATTTTGAATATTCAATACATGGTTTGCCACATTGTCTAAACCCAGAGACCATGGGTTATGTGTGGGTTAAACAACCCTCACAAAACCCAACAACAGATCATGGGTTATGTGAGGATTGTTTAACCCTCACAGAACCCATGGTCCCTGGGTTCAGATGACATAACAAGCCACAACTGTGGCTTGAATATCCAAAAACTACCCAGCATACACTTGGGCCCACCATGATTTAAACAAGACACAGTGAGCAGCAGTGATCATGCAATCAGGGCCATTGTCTATGACTGGCTGGCTAAGAGGCAAAACCGGACTAAGCCACGTTATGAATCCTCATTTGCCCATCACCACAAACAGAGTTACTCTTAGGCTCTTGATAAGTATGTTTTAGTAAGATAGTTTCATCTTATTTTAAAAGGAACCGATCATTTCTTAACTTCTCTTTGCTTGGTTCTTATTTACTCAACTGGACAATGGGAGTTGATGGCGTTCTTTGCCTAGTATGAAAGCTGGCCTTACCCAGCATGCCTAGACCACTTGATATGCATGCTAACCTGGCTTTTGAGGGGTTTAAAAGAAGCTGTGGAAGTGGAGGGTGATGATTCCAATGTCAGTGGGGCAGTGAATCTGCTTTTAGCTTTCAGTCAGAACCAGTCAGAACTCTTAAGAAGCTATCCAAGGAGCAGAATAGCCACCACTGAGTGCATCTTTGTTCATAAGTGAAGATTCTCATGTATTAAGGACATAAGAGTGAGTGGTAGTAGAGGCAAAAGATTTGGAATGCTTAGGTACTGGGAATGATATCTGCTAATTGTGGCAGTCCAATGCTGCAGGAAGATGCCAAGTTGGGCAAAGCTGCCTTAATCATCCACACAATGAATAGATGTACTGTCCTCTGGAAACAAAACATTTTAACCTTTCTAAGAAAAACAACAACCATGGTTGGTAAACCTGTATTTAAAAAGTAATAACTGGATCAGATGCCCTGCAAAGTGGATTATCCGAGCATGCAACGGATCTTGACATATGGTTGCTACAGAATTTCATACATGAGCCAGATCAGCCGCTGCCTGTGCTGCATTGAAGCTCAAGTCTAATATAACTGTCATGAACCCCCAGCTGTGGAATAAAGGCACTTTATCTGGGCAAACATTTCATGGCCAAGAGTTAGCAGAGGCTCTGTTCAATGGCATGCTTTACTTTCTAATATAGTTGATCATCGTCGTATTTTTAATCTGGTTTTTAAATAATGTTTCCTGTGTAAATAAAAAATAAAACAACTAGCCAAGGTTGCTTTTGTGCCTTTAACAATAGCACAGTTTGTAGAAATTATCCAAGGACATTTTATCATCTGCAGATCCAGATGCTGTTACAGGCAAAGCTACAGAGGCCGGTTGAAAAATGGCATCCCCAGTTCAGAATCTTTGCACCAGTCTTCTCCAACCTGGGACTCTACAGCTATTTTGGACTATAACTCTAAGGATTTCTGACCTTGCCTATGCTGGCTGGGACTGGTGGGAATTGAAATCTAAAACATCTAGAAGGCATCAGGTTGAAACAGGCTGCTTTGGATACTGGGCTAATCAACTGCCTAAATAAAACCTGTGCAACCTTACCTAGTATATTTTTCCATGGAATGCTTTGAAAGCTGAGAAATATCTAAGGTGTGCTTCATTGTCCTATCATGTCTGAAAGCTGGATAGTCATTTACTTGTCTACTGTTGAAGAGACCACACAGTCAAAGATGTGCACACACAGGGAGGGGAGAAAACACAGACAGCTGGAACATTGCTTGCCTTAAGGTTTAAAGAAAGATCCAAAGTTTTAAAGAAACAAATACCCTGATGAGTATTTCCTAATATTAAATATTGGCAATTCTCACAGAGAACCTTTGGAAACAAAACAAGCTATTTGATGGCTATAAACTGAATAAATGGGAGCTAAGTATGTCAAAATACCATTGGCTTTTCACTGAGGCAATCTTCATAGCACTGTGTTCCTCTAACAGAGATAATCCAACATTGAAATCTCTCCTTTTTGTATACATGCAACTGAGAAGTGTACATGTTAATTCTGTGAAATTAATATAATTCCAGTTATTTTTGGCCACACATCCTTATGATCCTAAAAGCTTTCAAATAAGGACCTTTCTCTCATTACTTGAGTTACGATTCAGCTCTGCTTGCCTTTTTATCTGAGGTCGTAAGACACTCCACTTTAGCAGCAGCCTGCACATGAAATTGCTGCCACAGTAAACATCCTTTTTCTCTGGAGTTTTAACTTAGGGTAATAAAATGAAAATGCTGATGTAACATTAAAAAATGAGGGGGGAAATCAGGGCACAGATGGCAGAAGGAAATAGAACTGTCAGAAAATATGAACACTCATATATAGCACAGGACATGATCTCTGGTTGCATAGGATTTTCCCTCACGTTTTAGCAATATGATGAGAATAGGAACTATTGGCCTTCCAAATGAAATAGCATATCAGCCTCACAAATGTGAAGGGGATTTGGAAGCATCAGAGGAAATTGTAAAAAAATCTATTTATGACCCAAGATAAGGCTTGATGGGTTTATAAAAATTGCCTTCTGCAATCAGTGGTGCCTTTATCTGCTTACAGCAAGAAACAACTTCTGGACTATTAAATTCATGCAACCCCATTAACTTCATTGGCAATTCAGGGTTTTGCCTGTGTGGGATTGAGCTGTAACTTCTTAGTCCAACAAACATCAACACCGTTTTTCACTAGCACAGAAGAAATCAGGAATGCTTCTGCCTGCAGATTAGGAGTCCCAAATTTGACATATAAAAGAGCATCCTAGCATTGCATTTCTGTATTCACACCTTAAAAATGAAATTTCCTTGACAGGGCCAGATGCTTGTATTTGACGGTTCCAAGCCAGTGAAAATATAGGTCTTCCATCTGTTTTTACTCAAAACGTAACATCAAAACAGTTCAATTCCTGGGATCAGACATCCATCTAGCCCAGAGAGGGTTCTCCCAAGTTCTTTACAGATCTCCTATCCTTGATATTAGTGCATGAACCTGTAACTTCAAGTATTCTCCCTCTGGATTGAGGCGGGGAACAACATCAAATATAAAAAACATAAAACTGATTAAAAGCACATAAAACTAATACATTAAAAATGGAAGCCAAAAGCTTCCAAACTCCTCCTCACAGCCACATGGAAAAAGGAAGGGATAGGGTGGCCAGTTATGAGTTGCCCAGAAACAGGACATGCACCATCAAAAGAGATGACAAAAGAGACAGCTATTTGCATTGAATTTGTATCTGATAATTTATATGTATAGATGCAAATTTAGAAATTGTTTTTGTTGTTCTTAAAATAGAAATACAGTGCATCTCACCATAGTGTATTGAGCTGTAGCTTGTATGCTTGAAGAGAAAATGTCCAAACCAGTATGAATTAGATCTGGCCCCACTCATTTTGCTTTGATTCTATGTACTCTGTCCTTGACTCTGCCTCCTGTGACCTTAGCCATACCTACTGCTAGAACGAATACCCTAAGATTTTGTCTACAGAGCTACACTATATGCTGTGCCCGAAGCCCAAACTCTTCCTAAGGTAAATAGAAATAGAGAGGTCCAGCTCACTGTACAATCCTCCAAATTGAGTGTCTGCGTGGATACAGTAGTACAGAGTAAGTAATATTTCACCACCACCACCCCACTAGACAATCATGTGACAACTGTTTCCTGGTGGCAATGCGCAAGAACAGGGCAAGTAAAAAAAGATGCCCCCTTTGTGCTCCAATGTATCCATGTTGGGTCAAATGTTGCTTCCTCTACACTTACACAACTAGAAGAAGGCAACAGTTGACAAAATCAAACAGATATAATGCACAAGGCACACAGCAGCATATAATGAAACACTTCAAAACTGGGGTAAGCGAATACTTTTTATCAACTATATCAATTCATATATAGTATATATACAGTATCATCACGAACACAAGAAATAACATTGATTGTGCACTGGTGGAATGTATACAGGCTTTTGGATATAATCGCCTTTTCTGAAGAAGCTTATTGTGAATCAGGTTGAAAATATCCAGAAGCCTGTTTACGTTCCACTAGCGCACAGTCAATGTTATTTCTTGTCTTAGTGACGACAGAGAGATATATCTATAGATAGATAGATAGATAGATAGATAGATAGATAGATAGATAGATAGAGATATAAATTGATATAGTTAATAAAAAGCATTCGCTTACCCCAGTTTTGAAGTTTGTCATTATATGCAGTTGTGCTTCCCCTACACTGCCATGTTATTAGCAATACTTATTGTTGAGTTATGTTAGGTCTGAGCCAAGAGGGGGTGCTTTTCGTGAAAGTTTTTGACAGCAGTGAGAAGCACACATGCACATATTTTTTATTATTTTTCTAGGGGGTGCTGCAAATGGGCTGAAAATATTTGTCCTTTCAGAATGAGGGCAATGTGGGCCCAGCAAGCATTGCCCTCACTCCCATTGCCCTCACTCACAGTTGGTTTCATATCATCATGTAGCCAAATCTGATTGGCCATATACCATTACGACATCATCCTACTTACTACATGATTGGGTGGAATTAAAGTTCCAAGGGAGAAAATTACCTAGTTTTTAACCAGCAACTAATCAGGAAATGAAAAGCAATGACCAAAGAGTTGGGGGACATTTTGTCCCCCTCAAAAGTTGCTATATTTGTTGTTAAAATTGAAATGGGCAAATATTTGTCACAACCCTTGATTTCACAGTGTCTGAACCAAGCCATAGACAAATGTAGCAAATACTAGACCACGTCCATGGCCCAGCTAGGTCAGGAAACACAGTGTCGTTTTTGTATTCACCTAAGATTATTTTTACCCTGAGTCAAAGACATTGTCCTTCCCGAAAACAAACTGTACCAGCTGTTGCACAACCAGTGATCTTAGCATTACACTGAGAAGAAACAATGCTAAAAATTAAGGAACATGTTTACTGCAAGCACTTAGTCACAGGAGGGTGTTATCAATCTAGTCCAAGTGACCTACCCAGCATACTTCATTTCACCCCATCATTTTATTTGCTGGGCTCCAAACTAGTAAACACGGACAAACCCTGACTTAGCGGCTCCTGATTCAGACCTCTTCCCATTTGACTCTGTTTTGGAACACGTCACAGCAAACTATGCACCTGTTTTAATTACACTAAAAGGAACATGACGGCTTTTGATTGTGTAAGTGTCAGAACAAGAAGGCAAAATGGCAGAAGGGATCTGTCAACAAAATGGAACATTTCAACATCCAAATAAAGTCTGTCCGGAAAAAAAAAGCATTTCTTGCGTCAGAGTGTTTATCAGATGCCAAAAACAATCTGCCTCTTGTTCCAGGTGTGATTTTTTTCTACTGCAAGCACTTAAAACAAAAAAAAAAACCTTTGTACACGTAGTTATTTTTCTGGCTGGCACAATGTATATGCATATGGAACTGAGCAAAAGGTGGGATTTATAAAATTAACACCCATAATATGGAACACACCAATAAGCATGGGAAATGAACTTTTGAGACAGATATGGGGTAGGGGTACCATAGAGTCTAAGCCAAGTGTTTCCCAGAGCCAGGGTCAAGTGTAGGCATGGTTGGGCCCCCTGCCAATGGCCCACACACCAGAAGCGGCCCATTGACAAGAACTCCCAGGAGTTGCTCCTCCTTTTCGCCATTACAAGCTGCTTGTTTTCCTTCCTCTTGCTTTGGCCCAGATCATGGAAGTGGTGAGGAAGGAGGAGCAGTAGATGCCGCTGCCTACATGCTCACTGGCTCTCTGCCTGTCAAGTAAGCAAGCGGTAGCGATGATGTGAAAGCGGGTGAGAAGCATGAGCAGTTGGTGACAATAGTGGTGAGAAGGTAGACTCACGGAGGGAGGGAGCCATGGAGGGTGTCTTGGCCAAACGCCCTACTAAACCTGGAATTCTTAACCCGTGTTCCTGAGGAGCCCGTAGAAAGTTCACAGTGAACTGCTTTGATTATGATTTGAGGTACCTCCCGACAGCTCAACTTGGACCCTTAGAATGAATTTCACCCTTCCCAAGTAGTTTGCGCCAAACAAAAGCTTTGCCATTTTTTTACCACCACAAAAGTCCCTGAACCAGAGACCACATCAGCCAAGCCTACATTGTCACTAGGGATGTTGGAGAAATCAGCAACGGATTCAAATGAGCTCATATTTCTATGAATCCAACCTGTGGATTCCGCAGGGGATTGTCTTTTTTTTTTTAATCATGCAGATTCTGCAGACTTGTAGATTGCTGGGTGTTTTTTTGAACTGGGGGGAGGGGACGTTGTGCAAATGTGCATTTGCGCATTTGCAAACAGGAACAAAATTCTTGTGGATCCCTAAAGAAAAATCCAGTTCCATCAGTGAGCAGACGATGAAATGAAATATGCCTGACAATCTGTGAAACACAGACGGTATGAATTTAGGAAAATCTGTATATTCCTAATCATCACCTTTTAATGCACTTGCAGCCAGTGTTGCCTGCATAATGAAGAGGTGAGCGTAGAGACATAGTCACTGAACCATTAAATCTACAGCCAACATCATGTTTCCATTGGATAGTAAACAGTGTGTGTTAATTCTTACGGTAGAGGCTATGGCTATTAGTGGCTACTATCAATGTTTCAACTACCATGTTTATCAGGCGTGTGAGATGCCAAATGTGGGCTTGCATCTTCTCTCTATTTTTCTTTCTTTGTTCTTCCAGAGACAAAAGATAAAGGAGTAGTTACTTCCCATCTGAAAGCTCCATCACACCTACTTTTTTCCCCCCGGTTTGCTTCGGCGGGTTCCCCCTCCATTTCCTATGTGAATGTAGCGTTTTGAATTACACGTGTTCGGTATTGCTGTGATACCCCAGCTTGGCCTGTTTCTATTTGTGTTTCCGGACTTTGCCCGTTCAGGGATAAATTGAAAGAGAAACAAGAAACGGAACGCTCAGGGTGAGAGGACAGCACAATGCGGATGACGTCATGTGAGTCCAGCACTGAAAAAGTGGATCACAGTCACAGCAGGCGGGCATCAAACCATGCGAGTGATGAACACCTGAGTTTAAGCTGCCCCTCATTTGTTTAATAGGTTTTTAATCATGCTGTTTAAGGACACAAAACAGGACAACTCTAGGGTAATTCTTTTGTAATATATAAAGAATCCAGGATAGTGAGAGATCAGCAACTCTGAATTTCGCAGAGGAGGAACTCCTCTTACACAAGTTCTGTTGTTATGGAAACTATATGGGATCATCCTGTACCTGTTCTTGTGCAAGAGGTGCTTCTTTCAAAAGCCTGCACTTATGACCCTGCAAAGAGAGATCTGTTCCAATGAAATCAAGCCACGGATTGCTAGGAGTCTGAACTTCGCCGACTGCATTTGTTTCATTTATTTTTAAGACAAGAGCAAAACCATTTCCAGAGAAAGAAGGAGGTTTGAATCCAAAGAAGGATGAGCAGAGTTCTGCTCACACAACTGGGCTTTCCCATCTCCTCTTTCCTGCTGCTGCCCTTTTACCCCTAAAAAGTTGCCCCTGGAGTTCAGGGGAGACCGTCCAGAACTCTGTGGGATGTGGCATGGGGGTTGCAGGTTGAGAAGGCAGAAACCTGCTTTTGCATGAGTGAAACAGCCGTCCACTCATGCAAGGGTCTTTCTGGCGCATAGCTAGAGTGTGGCTGGGTTTGTTTGTAATATGCCGCTTGATATAATAACATCTCTAAGAAATGGGGAGTGTTTTGTTTTGTTTGTTTGTTTCTTTGCTTGCTTGCTTGCTTTTTTGTATTTTGAAAACCAAGAACATTTTGTATTCTTGAAATAAAATAAAAATAAAAATGTTAAAATAGCAACAAAGCTAAAATAAAAAAGAAACAGTAAAAATGGAGCAGCATCACAATGACCCCTTTTCAGACAATTCGCTTCCTTTGCTGCTAGAATTAGCTTGTGCTGTTTCCACTGTATTGCCTGTTTGTTCCAGTTCATCCCCATTTTCTGGGTTGTTTCGCAACCTGCAGTGGCTCTTTAAACAGGTATCTTACCAGCTGCAAACTCCACTGAGTTATCAATCACCATGATTGAGGAATGGTGTCTTCTTTGTTAGTCCACTTCATCTTCCCCGCCCCTCTCCACTTTCCTACCCTTCCATGTTACCTTGGGCCCTTTAATCTCCATATTTCTTAGGTCAGCATTTCAGTAGAAATGCTGGTGTGTGCATGTGTGTGTTTCCCAAAATCCCCCCTCCTGCTCTCTTTTTAAAAAAAACTTGGGGTGTTTTGTGGAAGAACGGCCAAGTACCATAACTCCCCAATGGACAACTTGATGGGAATCTGCCAAGATGCAACATTTCATCTGACTGCTTTCGTACAATGATGCCTTTATACAAACATAAGAAGAATTATGCAGACTTGTAGACTGTTGGGTTTTCTTTAACTTGGAGAGGATTTGTGCAAATGTGCATTTGCACACTTGCAAACAGGAACAAAATTCTCACGCATCCCAATCCAATTCCAAGAAAAATCCAATTCCATCAGTGAGACGACGATGAAATGAAATATGCCTGACAATCCATTTAAATTATGTTTAAAATACAGGATGTGGAGTACCTTGCAGTGGTGTGACCAGAGCCCATCTAGACATTATCCTTGTCATGAAGATGGCTGTCTTTGTGTTGAGCCATCTTATTTTTCATAACACAAGAACATTAGAAGAGCCATGCTGGATCAGACCAAGCCTCCATCTAGTCCAGCATTACGCCAACCAGCTGCCCAGGGTAAACCACAAGCAGGACATGAGTGCAGCATCACCCTCCCACCCATGTTCCTCAGCAATTGGTGTACATAGGCATACTGCCTCTTGATACTGGAGGCAACACATACCCATCAGGACTAGTGGCCATTGATAGCTCTCCAACAGGGCAATCAGGTTGTAAGTATCCCTGCCTGTGCGATGTATGCCAATGTCATTGTCTGGTGGGATGAAGGCATAAAATCCACAGTGTAACAGTCATAGCTGGACCAATATATTTTTCAGTCTGAGGTGAAGCAGCAAATAGTTCCCCTACCTTTCCTCCCAGGTGCATAGTAGCCGAGGCCAACCAAATTATTTTAGCACCTGAGGCCAAAAATCCCACAAACACTTCTCCTTGCCCCAGCAGTAAAAAATATGCTCTAAGTATTACTAAGTCTGAATTCAGCCCAATAATAATAACCCAATAACTGGCCACTTGCTGCCTTTCCATGACATCAACAATCTGCTGCCCAAGGTATCCACCTCACTCTGCCTAATGATAGGGCCAGCCCTAGTAATGGCTCCAACTCATGTAGTAAGCTGTTGTTATGGCTGAATGACAAGAAACTCACAAGGGGGGATTGCCATGGTGAATAATATGTAAATTGGCTCAGAGATCACCCAGGCATCTTTCTGAGTGCCTTAAAAGAACCAGTTTGTTACAATCCATGGGGTAATCCAGGCTTACACTGGATCAACTATCCTGGAACAAGTGGATTTACCTGTCCTATCTTTTCCACAGCAGCCCCTCTGTCCCCCAAAAATAATACACAGAGAGTAAGTAGGGACTGCTGAATGGAGTGAGCTCTGGTGTGGAGAAAAAGCGGATATCCCCCAAAATTGGATGGTGAGACTTCCATGAGCAGAACCACTCTCATGGAAGATCCTCTCATGGAAGACATATTCTGGATCCAGCCCCATATTTGTAGGATCCATAAATTAGTGTGAAGTCAAAACAACTGTTTATTGTCATCCTGAATTAAGAAAAGTCAGTAGTAGCAGGTAGAGACATAAAAATGGAGCAGTAGGATGGACAAAATGCAGGAGAACCTAAAATAGATGGCGTGAACACAGCAGCTGGGTGATTATTTCTGTTGATTTCCTCAAAATACAGTAAACAAGTTGCCTGGAGAAGTTGTGGACTATCCTTCATTCAAGGACAAAAACAGACAAACATATATGTTGGCTATTCTGCAACCTGCCTCAGAAGTTGGCACGGATGGCCCACTAATTCCTCACCCACTCAGTGCCAAACCTGTTACATTCTTTCTCTTCAGCTGCATTATTAAGCACATTTATTGGGAAGTAAACTGTGCTGAAATTCATGGCACTTACTGTCAAGCCAACCCATTTTGGACCAGGGTGTTCGTTCCAGAGGCACCTATCCCGCCTTCATAGTTGCAGTCCTGGCGAAACTCACTGCCCTTACAGAAAGTCTGACACGGATCAGGAAGGAGGCAGAGAGATTAGGGTGCTCTCTTTTCTCATTTCTCCCACACGAGCTCAGCAATCACCACCTAATTAATCCTGAGTTAAGGAGGAAAGCGTTCGTCTTGATATTCTAATGCATTGATTCGTACTCAACATTAGATTTGCACAGCGGCGGGCTTGCCAGAATCACTTTGCTCCTTGCTCCATACTGCATTTGTTAATTACACAGGGTGAACTACCGCTGTGATCTGTTTTGCAAAGCAAGACTTTCTTGTGGGCTACATCAGCATTGCAACACCAGCCCTCCAGGAAATGCCCAGGGGGTGATTGACAAACTGCAATCAAGCCCCTCCTGGGCACGAGACTAATTACTTGGTGCCAGTACTCCTGGCCTGTTTGATTTCCTTAAATGAGATGCAGCTGAAAACACAGCTGGAGCATAAAACAGGTTGAGGTATGACAAGCTCTTTCATTACACAACGTTTCACCTTAGCATGAGTAATGATCTTGCAAATACCAGACAGAAGAAGCCTAGCTTGGTGGCAGAGCTGGTATTTTGTCCAAATTAAAGATGTTATAATAAAGATAGCATTTGTTTACTTATTTATTTAGTACACTTATAATCTGCCCAATAACCAATGTTCTCTGGGTGATTACAACCCGTTATAAAACTAAACCACCATTATAAAACAGTTTAAAATGTAAAATACAAAATAAATATTTAAATGCTAAACAATAAACAGCACAGAATTGATAACATGGCCATAATAACCTCTAAAATAGGTTAAAATGGGTTTCTCCTAGGTCTCTAAAATACCTGGGAGAAAAGAAAGCTCTTCATCTGGCACCAAAAAGTTAACAACGTAGGTACCAGGTGAACTTCTTTGGGGAGTTTATTCCATAAGTAGGATGCCATCACTAAGAAGACCCTCTATCTTATATCTACTGGCTTCTCTCTTGTAGCCACAATGGCATAACCATTGTTTGGCAAGGGTCTTGTAGTTGACCTGCAGGGAACACATTTGCCAGCAGCATTTTCAGGCTTTTTTGCGTGGGGCAGCTGGAGCCAACAAGGCCTGGGCAGCTAAATTTACGCCTCATTCCAGGACGACGAACTTTGCTGGAACCAGCAGAGGTTGGTTGTTCCAATGTCAGCGGGGTAGTGAATCCACTCTGGGTTTCAGTCAGAACTCTAAAGGAGCTGTCCAAGGTGTGAAGGCAATCTACTCCTGGCCCACAGGGTATTTCTAGATGAGGCTTTTCTTCTGCAATGACACTGCCTTATTCACAACAATTTACAGGGGGTCTAGTCATTGCCATCTTTAATTTGTGAGGGGGGCTGTGTTTTATCTCCACTTCTTCCATCTTTTTTTTCTTGCCCCCCCCCAAAAAAACCAATGCTAAGGAAGAAAAGACAGGATCGCTACACAATGCCTTTTGATAGTTAGCAATAGGGGCCTTCCATCTAGAAGCACCCTCTCATGTACGTTGTTTGTTTGAAACTTCTTTCTTTCTTTCTTTCTTTCTTTCACAAAATGTGACTCGCAGAAGCTGCAGTCTAAAACAGAAGATCACTGGAGGCAGCCTTATCGCATTTGTCCACTAATGTTACCCCACTAAGCTGTGTTTTGCCCCATAGGAAAAAAGGTACTGACACACATATATTTTTTTCCCATATCTATTCCACTTCAGGATAAAAAGTAGCAGGGGAGGATAACTTGTAGCTCACAAACAACAAGAAAAGGTTTAGAACACGAACACACACACACACACACACACACTATGCCAACGTACCAATTTTCATTACAGCCTCTGCAGAGGCATTTTATTCAACAAACAAAAAAACAGGAACACACTTTATATGAACTGAGATGTGTCACTTGAAACTCTTCACACATTGAAAGAATGCTGAGCAGAAAACTCAGGCCCCCAATGCCAACATGTTCCAGGCTTGCCTTCCACACTACCACCATGGAGAGGGCTTTAGCTCAGTGGTAGAGACCTCTGTTTTGCATGCAGAAGGTCCCAGGTTTGATCCTTGGCATCTCCAGGTAGGGCAGGAAAAACGCCTACCTCAAACCCTGGAGACAATACTGGGCAAGATGGACCAATGGCCTGATTTGGTGTAAGGCAGCTTTCTATGTTCCGTTACCACAGTAGACATGTGAAGAGGCCCTATGTGTGTACTGATGTAAAACTTCTCCATGTCAGAGGTATCCTGGGCCAACCAGGATCTTCATTCATGAGGAGAAACTCTACAGCTGTATGTGTGTACAGCCCTTCACAAGGGTGTTGAAAGTGCAGCTGGAGGGATGTCGCAGCATATGCTTAGCCAACAGTGGAAGCAGAGCTATGCAGAATGACCCTGTGACGCCCCTTGGGCAATCTTTCAGCCATCTTATGTGAAGTTTGGCCTCCAAACAGGAGTAAAATGCAGCATATACAGTAGGGCTATGTGCAGCCCCCCACTTACTGATTTGCCTCAGAGGCCAATTCAGAACTTCCAAATCGGCCTCAATTCAGCTTGGGGCACCTCATTACTGCCTAGGCCCATTTCGGGTCAGTTGAAACCTCTCAGGTGCCTGCAGGTGCCAGGGAAAGCTGGGTGCAAGGCTGACTGGGAGTCCATAGGACTCCACTCCCCCCATCACAGTTTGCAACAGTATAGCTACAGCAGGCCAGAGTGGCTCTTCTAGAGCATGGGTGGCTCACCGGCATGATCAGATGGATCAGGTAAGTCCCGCGGATGGGAGGGGGCAGCGGCTCACTATCAGGCCAAAGCAGCCCAAAGCACTTCATCCGCTTCAGGCTGAGGCGACCCAGTCTGGTCCCAACTCGGATGCAGGGTTCAGGATTGAGGCAGTGCACACCCCTAATATACAAAAACATTAGGTTTGAACAAAAGAAAATGCTCACAGGAATCCTAGTCCTCATGCACTGAGGACATGACAGCACAAAGAGTGGAGGGAGACAGATGTACAACTCAAGCAGTGGCCCCAAATGAAGATCACTCTGTTCTTTGTACTTTGCTAAAAGTCCATAAAGGTCAAACCGCAGAGCTATGTCTGTTGGGGCCACTGCCAGAACCTTGTGAACTGTGAGCAGCTCTTTAATTGAGAAAAAGGGTTATTTCAATTACTCATTTTCACTCCAGAACTCCAGGGCAACTTCATGAAAAGGAGAGCCTCCTGCTCTTATCCATGGGCCCCCTCTACATTTCTAGAATGGAGCTATAGATGTAATAGTATGCCAGTAGAGCTACAATAGCATCCAGGGTGAATTTGCCTGTTATGCCCTTGTGCTCTGGAACCCTCTGAAACAACAGATCCAAAGGATTGAGATTTTTAAAGCCTTTTCCAATCTGGTGCCCTCAAAAAGTTTTGGACTACAATAACCATCATCCCCTACCAGGGAATGCTGGACTAGAAAGTTTTAGTACTTTTGATTCTGCCGCTTCCCAGATTGTGGGAATGACCTGCCGGGAGAGATTCGTCAACTTACTAGTCTTCAGGAATTTAAAAGATCTATAAAGACTGATCTCTTCCGGCAAGCCTACTTAGATGAATTTTAAAGTGTTTTATTGGTGTTTTATTGGTATTTTAATGATGTACTGGTTTTATCTGCTTTTAATCAGTTTTTGTATTTTGTGTTTGGTGTTGTTCCCCGCCTCGATCCGTTGGGAGAGGCGGGTGATAAATAAATATATTATTATTAATTATTATTATTGTTATTATTATTATTATTATTATTATTATTATTATTATTATTATTACATGTGCACATGCAATCCCTAGTTCTTCCTCCAAGGCTGCCTTTTGCCCTATTGGTCAAGTATAAGAATTAGAATAGAATAGCCTGCAATTAATGAGGCATCTTATCTTCTGGAATGCTGATTAGGAATATCTCTATCATAAATACTACTCTGCCTGGTTCTGCTGCTGGTTCAAGCGAAGCTATTATAAAATCACCAAGCATCTAAGTCGGCATCAGTGTAACCTTCATAAAATGGTGGCACATAGATGAATCATCCACATTCGTGCCCATCTCTCCAATGTTCATGCCCCCACATACCATTTCTACATCACATAAAAGCTTTCTATGCCTGCAGTTGCTGTTGGTGCATCTGCGCAAACGCTACTGTGCCATTGCAATATCTTCCATCGGCTCATTTGTATCACGGGTGAGCTGCACATTTTATTCTGAATATGGCTTTGCCACGTTCTCAGGCCATTCATTTATCTCGACATTCTCCAGTAAAAATAGATCATGATAGATACCTTCTCAGCATGTATCCAAAGCTTTATCTCTCTTTTTTTTTTAATTGCCCAGATTTTGAGACTATATTTGTGGCTAGAAAGATATATCAATGAATTTTTCCAGCTGTCAGTGGAATAGTCAGCTTAGGTTTCGTATCCCACAGCCTTTTGGAACATGCGTTGTCCTTGTGTTCAATTCTGTAGCTTGGAAATCAAATTAAATTAATGTAAAGAGGTAATTCAAGAAACAAATGGACTATGAAAGCCTCCAAGAGAAATCACATATGCCTGAGTTGCGTCAACATCACCTACGGGATCTCATATGTTCTCGAATTCTTTTGTTGTACAGACATGAACCGTTGTCTCAGGATGCTTTTTTGGTCACTACTAATCGAACAGATGATATTTGAAAGTGTCAGGATACCTGCATCATTCTCCTTTCGTCAACTGAAATGTGCTATAACTGGGCATCACTCTTTAGTGCAACTCCCAGCTATAGACACTTTTAAAAGATACCATGGAGTCCATTTGAATGCAACTCACTCCTCAAAAATGCTTGAGAATATAATCCTAAAGAAGACAGAACTAAATACCTGTTGTGTGAGTGTTAGCCTTGGATCAAAACCTCTGTCTCTAAACACCAGCATGAGGAAGACTGGAGCCAAAGTAAATGTTACAAACGGAGAGAAATTTCTATTAATCATTGTTTACATTTCATTAACATTTAAGATAATATCGCTAAAGGCAGGCGTGGAGGGGCTGGCTGTGTCCAAGATAATAAAGTTTTCAATGCAATGATTTTTAAAGGATTCAGGAGAAATCCATCAAGCCATTTAGGAGTTCCATTATACTCAAGCATAAGAACATTACTAAAAAAAAAAGAAGAATGTTATGCTCTTGACATTTATCAGTTTATACAATACCACATTATACATTATCACAGTTCTGCACTGTTCCTTATGTTAGAAATGTTGATTCTGCTATCCTAGATGAAGCTGTTTGGATTCGTTCCACCTCAGAGAATTAACAACATTTTTGTACTGTTAATGCCCCATAGTACAACTCTCACAATTGGCCTGCATAGTACTAAACCCTGAGGCTTTAACAAAAGTTTGTACATTGGCCAAAGCTCTTAGCTTTCAGGCAAAGACCTCACATTTCTAGCTATTTTGAATACAAATGGTTCAGCTCAGAAACAACATGAAATGCATGGCTGGATTCATTTCTGGTACTGTAACAAGTTGCAGGACAAGGCATTAGATTATAAACACTCATTCTATATCTGAAGAAAGTGATATGCTAGTGTCAAGCAGCTGTTTCATGTGACAATTCAAATTAGATTTAATACATGGAACTGTTCATATTTCAGTCATTAAAAAAAGCAATTTGGAAACAATATACTATGATAACAGAATGCCAGATGGGCATGATCAGTAATACGGCTAATGTAATTAAACAACTATCACACCCCCTCACCCACCATATAGTTAGATCTTTATATGGTCATAAACCAATAGATAGGAAGTCATATGTTCTTAATCCTGCAGAATTCAAAGAACAAGAAATATAAAACTTCATTCAGTAATTTGTTTATCCAAATTTCTAGCCAAACGATTTGTATAGGTCGAGGTGGATTACAATGTTTCCATCTATTTCCCATGCTAGGATAGATGCTGCTAACTCCATTTTATTCATATAGGTCAGGGTGGGCCTCCTGCCCCCTCTGGTCCATGTTACTGCCCCCCACAGCCCCCCACCAATGCACTGTCAAAATTTGCAATGGCAAAAATATAAATGATTTGCTGCCTTTTTTTGTGTCAAACTACTACGGAGTGCTACAAGGGCCAAATTTAGCTTGAAAACAAGCTAAAGTTGGCCCATGTAGCATTCTGTAGTGCTTTGCCACTGAAAATTGGAAGCAAATCAGCATTTTTTTTGCTGCTGCAAAATTCCACAGGGCCAGCAGCAGGAGTGTGGCCTCAGGGAAGCAAAAATGACCCCCAGAACTCCTGATGTTGCCCATCTGATATAGGTAAATAAACACAGTGGCCCTGTTAAAACATAACTCGGAGAAGGGTAGTTAGGTTAACCATAGTGCATAGTTAGCACTTACCATGCCGAGTGCTCCCACCAAACATGCACTAACCACCCTGCTTAACCACCCTCTACCCTAAACACCCTTCTTGAGTGTGTATAGCTTCTCCTTACACTGCTGTAGGGTGCAAGAGTAGCTGCTCTTCTGTAACTGCTTAAAGACCCATGTAAAGAGGTTTTCGTGCCTCTTGGTCATCAGATGGGCAGGCGAGGAAGCTTTCACTTTATGCGGTGGCCACAGAGTCTAGAGGGCCGGAGGGGTGGAGAACCCGGAAGTAGGATCGTCATGATCAATACACATCACCAGCGTGATGACCAGGGATGTTCCTGGGCTGTCGCGCCATCGCGCCCACCATTTTGTTTTGTTTTTTTAACAGAGAAGTGCGCAGTTGCGCTCAAGTGGCAAGGTAAGTTGGGGGGGGAAACATGCACAAAATCAGGGGGCCCTCCCCTCTGCCATCCTGGGGATGGCAGGCATCCTTTCCCCCCTCCCCTGCTGGGCACGGAGCCGCATGGTGTGGCACTGGGCCCATTTTGCTGTTGCGCTTACTTGCACGTAAGTGCAGCAGCACCCGGGACAAGCAGCCACATATTCTGTGGTCCTGGGAACTTCCCGGGACAGCGGAAGATTCAGGATTTTTCTGGTTTCTGTAAACACAGAAAAATCCCATCCCCGCCCCCACCCCCGGTACTCCCTGTGTGTCATTTGGACTCACAGGGATCAGCCGGGGGCCAACCCAGTCAAAAAGCCTGGTGTGGAAAGGGCCAAGGTTTCTGCACTGATAACAACAGCGTGGGACCAAAAACTTCTTTGTTCCCCGCTAGGGATGTCGCGGGTGTCCAACATCCTCCCTCCTCGCTCAGCCTGCCAGACTGGGGTCTGCAAACCCTTGCTGCCATGTGAGCCATTGGACATCTCAGGGAGCACCCAGGGAGCGCACACAGCTGCCCATCCCCTTAGTGAGGCCGCCATTATGCACAAAAATGGTGGCTCATTATTCTGCATGAAAGATCTTTTAAGTATAGCTGCCTCTTATGCAAGATTATTCATGCCTCTAATGGCAGCTCTATGGCAGTGCTCTGTTAATGATGGGGTTAACCATGGGGTCCTGGTTAATCAAGGTGCTGGTTTTAACCTATAAAGCCTTACACGACTTGAGACCACAATACCTGATGGAACGCCTCTCCCAAAATGAACCTACCCGTACACTACGATCAACATCTAAGGTGCTCCTCCGGGTGCCTACTCCGAGGGAAGCTCAGAGGATGGCAACAAGGGAGAGGGCCTTTTCAGTGGTGGCCCCCCAACTGTGGAATGATCTCCCTGATGAGGCTCACCTGGCACCAACACTGTCATCTTTTCGGCTCCAGGTGAAGTCTTTTCTCTTCTCCCAGGCATTAACAGCATATGTTGAGCTTTTTAACTGACCCCTGGACAGTTTTAAATGATATGTAGTTTGTTTTTAGGCTTTTATGGTTTAAATGTTTGTATATTGGTTTTTAAATGTTCAATGTTTTTAATTTTTGTAAACTGCCCAGAGAGCTATGGCTATGGGGCAGTATATAAATGTAATAAATAAATAAACACACTAAGCCATGGTTAGGGACTCTAACCCTTTTGCAGTGCATGGTTAGTGAGGGTGGTTAAACTGTGGCTATGTAGCCACCATGGTTAGGGGAAATATCCTACATATGGCACGCTAAGCCATTGTGGTTAGCTCAAAACACTTAACCATCATGATTTTGTGTGTTGTCTGAACAGGCCCACTTGAACTTGAAGGCATGCAGTGGGATCACTATGTAACCATTGTGTAATATTTGAGTCTCACATAACTTAGTTAAACAACACTGGTATACTTGAATACCACCAATGTTATTTGATTGTATATTCACCAAGATTGTATTTATTATCTTGGAATACTGCTGGCAATATATATGCCAAAATGAAAGTAGTTAACTATACCAATAGCAGATGTGAAAATGATATGACGATATGCTTATATTAGGTATAGCTTATATATATATTGCATTAGCTGGCTGTGTTTGAACACCACAATAAGCCAGAATCATCAACTAGGATTTGTTCTTGACTTATGACTCTGGCTTGTTCACAGAGCAACAATCCAGAGTTTGTGGGTCAGACATCACATTAATTCAGATACTTTGGCCTACAACTCCCATCATCCCTCGCCATACTGACTGGGGCTGAGGGAGTTATAGAGCAAAATATCTGGAGAGCCACAAGTTGCCCACTCCTGCACTAGACAAACCACAGACAGAGAGTCCCTGGCTTGCCTTGCCACTCCCTCTGATTTGAGCAGCCAAGCATGAGCAATTGAGCAGTCTGCATGAGCAGGCTTCCTCGGTCACAACAAGTTGGAATTCTAAAGAATTCATGCTTATCATGGTGTCCAAATGCAGCCAATGTGTGTAGGCCATATTTAGCCTACTTACATTCAGCAGCTAAACCCAGACACTTAGTCTGAATTACAGATTCAACGCACTTAATATCCATTGAATAATTTATCTTTGATCAAATTGTCCCATCCCGTCTGACAACTATGCAAATATATTCTGGAGACCCAATCAGATTTTCTTTCTCTTCTTGCATCATCTGCACAAGCTAAGCCTCCAAAATGAAAATTCAATTAGTTCTAAATCACTGCTTCATCTTGGATGGCAGAATCAACATTTCAAATATGGGACACTGCAAAACTGTGATAATGTATAATGTGATAGCATAGAAACATATAAAGTAAAAGGTATCATGTTTGTTTCATTTTTAGTATTGTTTTTAGTATAATAAATAGCTTGAGGGTTTGGCTGAAACATAAAAAAAATGTGTTATAAACCATATTTTCCTGGGTATTATAAAATGATATTTTGATTGTGTTATCCTACATGTTAATTAAATGTTTGTAACAATTAATAGAAATGTCTCTCCATTTTGTAATATTTATGTTGGCTCCAGTCTTCCTCAAAGTTAATCTTTAGAAACAGATATTTTGTTTATTATTCTCTAAAACTAAAGTATTTTCATGAGAATGCATTTTGAATGACTAAGCTTGCACAATTAATGACACGGCTTGCATATGGGAAAAAGCAAGTGTTCTGATTCTTGCCTGGTCATTCACTTCCAGTGTGCTAAACAACCCAGGGATGCCCCATCTCTGGATTGTTGTACATGACATGCAAACTTGGAACTCTGGGTTGTTGAGGGAGAAACAGCCACTAATTAGAACCCATGATTTGTTCTTCAGATATAACTCTGGGTTGTTTCTCCCAGGGTTCACACACCACAAAGAATAATCCAAAAGTGTTTAGCACTGGAAGCAAGCGAGTGGGCAGGAACCAGCACACTTGCTTTCTCCCATGTGCTCCCAACAACCCATGGTTACCAAAAACCCATGGTGTTTAATCGTGCGAATCGAGCCAATGGCTCAATTTGGACGACATGTTAAGCAACGGTTGTTAAATTAAACAACCGTCAGTTGGTTAGCTCAACATGTCATCTGAATTCAGCCACACAATGGATAAACAACCCACAGTTGGTTAAGTTGTTTTAAACAACGGAGTTAAACAACTCACTTGCGAGTTGTTTAAAAGTTAGTCAATTGACTAACGTGTTGTCCGAATTCAGCCAATGTGTTGCTTAGGGAAATCCTTGCATAAATATATGTAATTGCATCTTTCATAAGCATGGCAAAGGTGTTGACACTAGTGGCTTATACATATCCAATATAGGAGACAGTGGGAAGTTAAGGCTGAAATCTTTTAACCACACTTGGGAATATGCCCTACTGAATCAAATGGGTCTTACTTCTGAATAGACATTCATTCAAGTATCCAGGGCCAAATCTACACCTTGTGTCCAACCATTACGAATGTGCAATAAAAAGCAGGAAATAACACTATGAAAGCAGTATATGGAATGTGGATTGTGCCCCAACAGTTATCAGTACACTTCAACACTGCTATAAAGCATTAGTGTAGATCTAGCCAGGGCTCCAAGAAAACGTAAGGTTTTTAAAGGTAAACACTAGTGCCCATAGGCACACTAAGCTTATTGTCCTGTAGAAAGTTTTAACGTGAGCCTTCATGGCTCCAATCTTCCTCCTAAAAGGGAATATACTACTAGCGCTGTACACAAATGGCCTCTCAAAATTCTCCACTCTATTCGTGAGCAGGGAAATTGTGTGTGGGGAGGACAATTTCACCAAATTTCTCTAGAGGGAAGAAATATTCTCAATAGTTTCTCACAAGTAGGGTTCACGATGGGCAGGAATTGTAGCACACCTTCTTACTTTTTCCTTAATGGTGGTGTGTGTGTGTGTGTGTGTGTGTGTGTGTTGTGCTGCTGCTGCTGCACAATTAGCACCTGGACAGTAGATTGAGCAGGCATTCTGGCTACTGGTCTAAGTCTTTCCCACTATGGTGAGATGTAGCTTAACTTTGCCTTTACCTAATTTAAGTTGATACATCATTATTTCTGCCATGGTTATTTGCCACAGATCCATGTAACAAGTCTTCAAGTCTTTTTCACCTGAATAGGTTCTCTGTGGTAAAAAAAAGAAAAAAAAGAAAAGAAAGAAAGAAAGAAAACAGATAGAAGAAGCCATGAGAGAACACGGGAGGATTATGAATGGAAGATGTCATTGTCTGGACCCCATGTAAAATTCTGTGAATGAGGCAGGACAATGGCCAACCTGAAAATAAGCTATGCAGTATGGATTATTTGTGGAACAACCCACAGTGCACCTGATAGATGATTGGTCTCAGCATGGCTGATTCTCCCCTACTTCCCCCTTGGTACTCCAGATAGTATCATAGTATTCTTCATGGCTGAACCCATCTTGTGTCTTCCTCCCTACTCTGATCACTATCCCTTTTCATTCATAGCTTTTTTTAAAAAAAAAAAATCAAAGTCATACTAGTGGGTCAATGTCCCCAAATTGTTGGAGAGTATGTGATGAAATTGGCACATACTTTCATATGTGGTGGCTTTGTTCCTCAGTAAACCAGTTTTGGAGAAATGTCTTCAAAGAGGCTGAAAAGATTACTCAACAAAAAATTGACTTCTCCCCCCCCCCCAACTAGCTTTATTAGCCATTTTTGAAGGAAAAAATAAAAACCTGGCACATAAAGAGCTCCTCACTTTCATGTGTGTTGCTGCCAGAATGATAATAGCATCTTCATGGAAAAAAGAACAATCAGCATTCCTTACTATATGGAGAAATAAACTCTGGTCTCTGGCATTGATGGAAAAGCTAATAAAACGGGTTAAGCAGTATAGATCTGAGACATATATTGATAATTTCTATGGAATCTGGGAGCTAATAGCAATAAGGACATTACTGTACGTCCTTCAACACATGGAGCATGCTGGAAAGATCTACTAGGATAAGAGTTTGGGGGAAAAGTTGTTTTGATATATTTTCTTCTAGCTTTGAATATATAGTTACAATCAGTCCATTGTGTCACCTGATTAACTTAGTTCGAAGCTGATCGTGTGTATCAAGGATATCTCATATATGATTATTTTGTTATGTTTTATGTGTTTGGATATTACTTTTGTTTGTTATTAATGTAAAATTCAATTAAAAATATTTTTTAAAAGCACAATTTGAAGGCCTATATGCCACCCTTTCAAATATTGAAAGCATTGTACGCTCCTCAGTCCATTGCATTATAGGAGGTGAGTGTTTATCCTTCCACTGGTGGAATATTAGTCTTTTAGCTGTCAAAACGGTGCAGAGAATCCATTTACACTGACCATTTGTTAATTTCCATGAAGCAGGTAAATAATTTAAGAGAGTGTATACATCAGTGACTATTAAAGGCTCTTCCGGTGCAATTTTTTTCTACGTGATAACCTCCTTGCAAATAGAAGGAACTACTGGACATTGTCAAAATTTATGCTTCAAAGAAGAATTAGCTGCATTGCACTGCCGGCAATTAGCCAAATTACACAATCCAGTATTAAAGATATGTTGCAGTATCAAATAGCCATGAAACAAACGTTTTTGATGAATAATACGCAGCCTACGATCCATAGATGTGAATAGGTAGATGTCAAAGCAGAGATCCGCTGATTAGGCATTTTGTGGTGGTGCCCACAGCAATACCTCAAATTCCCAAATGTGCAAAAAGGTTGGGGACCCCTGATCTAGGCAGTCTTAGGGACATGACTTTCAACACAAAAATACTGTCTGGCCTTTGTTCCTCTGTGGCACTTCATGCTCATGTAGAAACAAATGTAACTATAGGTAGCTGCTGCAAGCACAGTTTCAGCTGACTTAGAGCATCATCAGACAAGCATTTTATACATGCTTATTACAGACCACTTACAGATGTTTGTGGGTCCTTTTGACAACAATGTCCGCCTCCTGTGCATCTCCCGCTCCTTCCGCTCTATTTTCCGTGACAAAATAAGACCTGGAAAATCCTATTTTTTTGATGGAAGTGAAACTTGCCGCCATTTCCTGCTGTGTGCAGGAAAAACAGCATGATAATCACCCACTGAATGGGCCACGTGGTTGTTGCTGCTTCCCTTTTGTTCCCTGTGTGAAAAAAGAGGAAGCTGCTTGTCCCTATTGTGGGACAGAATAGCAACGGTAAGGAAACATAATTTCCCTCGTCTGATGCTACTCTATAGATGCTTCTAGCCCGACCATTCCCTAGTGCTTATCAGCCAAAAGACCTTATGCAACTATTCTGTCTTTCCCTCCTTAACAGGTTTGTGTGTGTGTGTGTGTGTGTGTGTGTGGTAAGAAATAAGATGGAAGAAGCAGTTGGAAATCATGGTAGGGTTACAAATGGAACACAACATCATCTCTTCCCCCCATATAATTCCATCTTTGAGTCAGGTCAAATAGCACAATAAAAGCCTTGTCTAGAAGCATCCTTAGTCTGGCATTAAATATTTTTGAACCTTAATTGCCGTTCTAGCAACAATTTCCTTTTCTCTCTTTTTTTCTTTAAGTGAGGAAATGAAATCATTCTCACACACATACACACATCTTTCATTTAAGGTTTTTTTTCCTCCTTAGAGAAAATAAATCATTCTTCTTTTTTTAATCTTAAAAAAAGTCCTTCAAATACAAAGGATTTTTTTACTATGCTATTTCTTGAACCAGTCACCATAAGCAAGCACCAAATCATCATCAGCACTGATCAATTCTGCATAGAATTAGGGTAATTAAGTCTGCCTGTGATTTACATATGGCTAGTTTCATACACAAACTTTCATGTGCACAGACAAAAAACGCCCAATCCTTTTCCACAGAAGCCCGTACACTTTTCTCATGGCCAAAGCCATGTGACTTGCATTTTTGGCAGCTCCCACCTACAGACAGCCTGACCCTTCGCTTCTTGAGTCTGATCTCTTCACAGGCGGTGGAAACATGCCAACCCCAAGGGTTCCCTTGGTGCCAGACTCCATCAGCCAGAGAGCTTGTTTGCACATACTGAGTGTCTTTCTCGGCTGGAAGAAACTGCAGTGATAAAATAACAGATTTTGGCAACAATTCTCAAAACTCCCCCCTCCACTTACTCTGGAGAAGTGCCATTCAACTCAGACTATTCTGGAGTAAATAAGCTCAGATGCAGTGGTGGTGGGAACCAGAATTGTCTGGATTTCTGTCCCGAACCATGCAAATTTCATGTTTGTGCGCTTGTGCCTAGCCACCAACACTGCTATATCAAAACTCTGTTTTCAACCTTGCCCAGTGGTCAGTAGTAGGATAGCCAAATGGTTATTGAGCCTTTTGATACTGTAAAGCTGGGTTATAGAACCTCAGGGCCAAGCAAGAAGGATCTTGGAATTGTTGTAGATTACAAGCTGAATATGAGCTGCGATGTGGCTGCAAAAAAAAAGCAAATGCTATTTTGGGCTGCATTAATAGAAGTATAGCTTCGAAATCATGTGAAGTACTTGGTCCCCTCTATTCAGCACTGGTTAGGCCTCACCTTGAGTGCCTCCAGAAAGTATGTCATTCCTGCCCCACCCCCAATGCTCCAATTGGGGCCTTTTCTATAATGTTCGGGAATCACACACTTTCCCCTTTAAGGCCCTGATTAGAGCTGTGGGGGGAATGAGGCACCTCCATGAAGCACATCATTCCCCACCACCACGCTAATGGTGGCCTTAAAGGGGAAAGCATGTCATTCCGGGATATTATAGAAAATTACAGAAAATCCTCCCTGACACCCAGGATAGAACAAAAAACAGGACAAATCCAGGGAAATCCTGCTAGTTGGTCACCCTGGGGACCACAGTTCAAGACAGATGTAGACAAGCTGGAGGGGGGGTGGTCAGAGGAGGGCAATGTGGATGATCAGGGGTCTGGAAACAAAGCCCTATGAGGAGAGACTGAAAGAACTGGGCATGTTTAACCTTCAGAAGAGAAGTCTGAGGGGAGACATGATAACACCACTGTTCAAATACTTGAAAGGTTGTCACCCAGAGGAGGGTCAGGATCTCTTCTCGATCATCCCAGAATGCAGGACACTAAATAATGGGCTCAAGTTACAGGAAGCCAAATTCCAGCTGAACATCAGAAAACACTTCCTGACTGTTAGAGTGGTACGACAATGGAACCAATGACCTAGAGAGGTTGTGGGCTTTCCCACAGTAGAGGCATTCAAGAGGCAGCTGAACTGCCATCTCAGGTATGATTTAAGGTGGATTCCTGCATTGAGCAGAGGATTGAACTCGATGGCCTCATAAGCCTCTTCCAGCTCTACTATTCTATGACCAAATCTGGCCTGTCCCAATGTGGCCCTCCAGTGTTCTTCTAGTCTCCATGTTTCTTCCCCTAACCCAACCCCCTTTCCTCCAGCCACCAATCATTTGGCAGTTTCCCAGGTTTGTGCAGCTTTTTCCCCATTCTAAAAAGTTGAAATGCCTCCCCTAAAGCTTAGTTACTGCCAATAAGAGCTTTAAGCTAAAACAGGCTTTGATTGTTGATATCTTCACCCTGAAACTTTTTTCTTTGGCCTTGCCAGTTTGCATTCAGTCCTGCCGACAACCAGAATGCGGCCCCCAAGAGTTTGTCCGAGATGGAATTTGGCTGTCTGGTTGAAAGTGGTTCAACACCCCTGCTGTAAAGGGACTGCAACAAGTAAACATATATGGTAGGCTGACCATCTGAAAAGGAGGACAGGGCTCATATAACTTTAACAGTTGTAGAGGAAAGGGAATTTCAGCCAGTGTCGTTTGTATGCAATTAGTTCCTGGTGAAATTCCCTCTTCATCACAACTGTTAAAGGTGCAGGCACTATTAGGCTGACCATCTGAAAAGGAGGACAGGGCTCCTGTAACTTTAACAGTTGTAGAGAAAAGGGAATTTCAGCCAGTGCCATTTGTATGCAATTAGTTCCTGGTGAAATTCCCTCTTCATCAGAACAGTTAAAGTTGCAGAGCCCTGCCTTCTTTTGTATATGGTCACTCTAGTATAGTGCCTAGGCTGACCATATGAAAAGGAAGTCAGGGCTCCTGTAACTTTAAGTGTTGTAGAGAAAAGGGAATTTCAGCCAGTGTCGTTTGTATGCAATTAGTTCCTGGTGATATTCCCTCTTCATCACAACAGTTAAAGTTGCAGGGGCCCTGCCTTCTTTTGTATATGGTGACTCTAGTATAGTGCTTGCAACTTTAACTGTTCTGATGAAGAGGGAATTTCACCAGGAACTAATTGCATACAAATGGCACTGGCTGAAATTCCCTTTTCTCTACAACTGTTAAAATTACAGGAGCCCTGTCCTCCTTTTCAGATGGTCAGCCTAATAGTGTCTGCACCTTTAACAGTTGTGATGAAGAGGGAATTTCACCAGCAACTAATTGCATACAAATGACACTGGCTGAAATTCCCTTTCCTCGACAACAGTTAAAGTTACAGGAGCCCTGACTTCCTTTTCATATGGTCACCCTAGGCACTATACTAGAGTGACCATATACAAAAGAAGGCAGGGCTCTGCAACTTTAACTGTTGTGATGAAGAGGGAATATCACCAGGAACTAATTGCATACAAATGACACTGGTTGAAATTCCCTTTTCTCTACAACTGTTAAAGTTATATAAGCCCTGTCCTCCTTTTCAGATGGTCAGCCTAATATATGGGGGAAATGAATCCATACTCTGTGATTGGACATAGTATGTAGTCTTTATAAGTATAGGGTTCCCAATTGACTACAAAAAAATTCACAATGGTATGGGGTTTGCTTTGGGGGCCACTGCCAGAAAAGCAAAGGGCAAAGTCATTTTTTTCCAACTTGGGTTAATAGATTGTTTTTGTTCTGGCGTCCATCCTCAGGAGCTCCCAAAACCAATAAGCTCTGTCCATGGACTAACCAAAATACTGCTGGGTTCCATGTCCATACCTTCCAAAAAACACAATACTGCCTTCTATCCCCTGCCTCCCTCCACTGACTCAGAGGCCATCCCTTCAACTCCTGGCCCAGGTACCAGAATTTTTTAAACTGGCAAGCCTAGTTTAGTAAACAACACAGCAAGATTAAGGCATAACAAAGAGGCACAGTTTGCTTAGCAGAACTCCCATGTCAACATATCAAATAAGAAGTGAGAAAGGGCCATGTGGATGAACAGCAAGCCTTAGGTGACGGTATACTATGGAAACAAAAAACAGAGGGTGTTCCAAGAGACCATCCAGTACTCCTACTCGATGAAAGGGGCCAGAATTGCCAGGATTTGACCAGCCAAAGGTGAGTAAGGGGAGAGGTCTACAAAATTATGCTCGTGTGGAGAAGGTGGATCGGGATTTATTTATCTCCATCTGTCATATTACTGGAACCCAGGGTCATCCCATGAAGCTGGTTGGTGAAAGATTCAGGACATATAAAAGGAAGTACTTCTTCACACAACACATAGTTAAAATATGGAATTCACTACCTAAAGATGTTGTGATGGCCACCAATTTGGATGGCTTTAAATTCCTGGAGAAGGCTATCAATGGCTACTAGCCCTGATGGCTATGTTCTACCTCCAGAATCAGAGGCAGTAAGCCTATATACACCAGTTGCTAGGGAACATGAGAGGGAGGGTGCTATTGCACCCATATCCTGTTTGTTGGTTCCTAGTCGACAGCGGGTAGGACTCTGCATGAGCAGAGTGCTGGACTAGATGGACCCTTGGTCTGATCCAGCATGGCTCTTCCTATGTTCTTATGTCCTAATGTCACCTTTCAATGAATAATGTTGGAGTTCACCACTTCCATTACTACAACTCAGTTTAATATGATTCTTTGTATGTGTTAATGCAATCATGTTCATGTTTTATTTGCTTGGAAGGTAGGTTTTATTTATTTGAGACAAAGTATTGGTTTGCTTTGACAGATTTAAAAGCTTATAATGCTACTGATTAGAAGAAGTTTCTTACCCCATTACTCAAGATAATTAAATCCATCTCCACAAGGCACATTCTGTGTTAAACTTGTCATATTGCTATTGGCTAAATCCTTCAAAGATTTGAAGTTTGCATATTAAGTACCTAAGAAAAAGTGTTTCCTGGAATGATTAATCTTAGCCTGAGAGAAGGGAGAATACTGTATCATTTAACCAAATTAGATTCATTTTGTTTCTTGTTCTCTCTCTCTCGTCTAATAAAAATATTACACACCCGAGGATATGCAGGATTTCCACCAAAAATAAACAACAATTTATGCCAAGAGCTATGTGATAAATATTGTAACAAAATGAATCCTAGGTGATAATGAATACCTTAAGGACACTATTAAAATGTATTAAACCAAATAATCCTTGATGTAATACAATGGAATTCCATACAAATTAAACCAGGGATGAACCTGCACTGGTGTATTAAAGTAAGTTTATTATTGCACTAAGTCCTTACATCCTGCTGAGCTTTTCTAATTTCATCAATGCCCATTAGTGTCTTAGGCTTGTCAAAAGACTGGGGGTGGTGAAGAGACAGGATCTGGTTATCATGAAAACAAAGAAAATCTTGCATAAAAGCTTCTGGTCAAAAGCAAGCATGGAGTTCTTCCTAGTTTTCAATGGATTCAATTGTAGTCATGGATGACTAGATTTAGCATTCCCATATTTGGTTGATAAAATCCTGGCTTAAGAAACCAGGATATGCATGAGCTTTGTACAACAGTTCACTTTGATCCCAGTTTGCTTCACCCTTTGTGCAAGAGAGAAAACAAGTTAGGAAGCTGCAATTAATCACAGCTTCTTTCTGTTAAATCCAAACTGGGAACCAAGGGTAACAGCTTCCAAACAAGACATGATTTGGAAACCAACTTCAAATTGTGGCTTCATATTATGGCTTCTTTAAAAGCCATTACCATAGTTTCCCGGTTCGGTCATAACAAAAAGTTATGGTTAACTGCGATTTTGGAGCTAGTTTCCCCCACTTGTGCAAAGGGAGGAGTGAAGCAGGAGCAAAGGAAATAAATGTGGGTACATGAAACTCATGCGTATTCTGGCTTGTTAAGCCAGGACATGATTCTCAGAACATGGCTTGAAATGCTCCAAGGAAGGCCTTGTTTGTTAAAACTAGAAAAATGCTCTGCTTAGAATTCAATGGTGGGTTGCCTTTTGTCTGCCTGATGCCAAAGAACATTGGCATTGGAGATGCCCTGATTGCCCATTTTCTATCAGGAGCTCTTTGGTGATCAGGGAGGATTCCCAGGCTTCAACACTCATGGGCTGCATTCAGACAACACGATAGTCAATGGTGGGGTAATAATCAACTTTACAGTTGTTCATCTAGGGGGTACTCCCCACACAACATGGTAATAAATAATCAATCGTGGTGTGGTTTAGGATCAACGCTGAGTTGACTATGGCAGCATTCGGAAGACATGATAGTCAATACAACTGATGATTGTTCCCCCTCCCCCAGTTGATTATTGTGTTGTCTGAATGCAGCCATATTTCCAGTACTGCGCATTTCACCCCTGAGAGGGGTAGGGGAAAAAATTCAATGCATTGAGCAGGGGGGTGGACTTGATGGCCTTATAGGCCCCTTCCAACTCTACTACTCAATGATTCTATGGGGGGAGGGGGGAAATTGGCAGTGGTAGCTTGATCCAAACCTGGCTGACACTTCCCATAATGATACATATGCTACATATGCCTTTTGTATTGGGATATGCATATAAATAGTGGAGTGGGAATCAGCCTTCGCGCCAAGTAACTGTGGAATAAAACACAAATATTTGATTGCTTAGCAGGAATGGACCTCTTGATGGATGGCTACCCACAGCTACATAAAACTCAGGCAGGAAAAAGCATGTTCTTAATTAGGCAATGTTGCTGCCCGGTTAATTGCACCAGTGTTATTGTTGTTGTTAAATCACTGCTTTAATACTGTGTCAGCATTAAAATGCCTGCTTGTGATATTCTCCTTTTATATGTACAGTATTATTTTTTCTGTTTTCTTGTACCTGCTTTTTGTAGTTTTATTGGTTTGTATTAAACTGATTGTTTTAATCTTTTATTTGTTAGCCACCTTTTAAATGTTTTAAGAACAAAGGTGAGATATACTATTTTTTAAAAAATACAATGTATCTGAACAACATAAAGTTTAAAGAATAATGGCTATGAGCTTTCCTTCACGGCGCTGCTTTGCTGCCGCTTTGCCGCTAAACCCTGCAGTTTCACTGCTGTTAGGTGGGTAATCCCCAGTGCGGGAGGGAGTGTGGGGTTTTCCGGTGGCCATCTGGGTACTTGAGCCTGCCCCCTGCCCTTTGCACAGCTTCCAGTGAACAATCAGAAGTCGCCATCTACTCCGGAACACCCCGGCTCGACGCTGAAGTGAAATCACACGGTAGAAGGGTATGGTGACATCACTTCAAAGGAAAAAGTTGGGGTAAGTCCCCAACATTTTTAAGGCATAGCTTTGGGGAAAAGCTCTGTGGTGGCTGTGAGCCAGTGGCTGTGTCGTATAACCAACACAGCAGCACCACGCAGCCACCGTAGGGCAAAGAAACCTAAAGGCAGCCCCTAGTTCAAAGGCTCCTGTGTGAAACCAATGGGGGAAAAGTCCCACATGGTGACAGCCATAAAGTTTGTCATAATTTGTCATGGGTTCTTCCAGGTATGGCTTTTATTGTGCAGTCACCCTGTATCAAATACAGCATTTTATGGGGAGTCCAGACAATGATGGCTTCCATTTGCAACCCTCCTGTTTTTCCCACAGCTTCTTCTGTTTGTTTCTTTACACATAAAATCCATCCAGAAGGGAAAGGCAGAATAGCTGCACGGTGCATTTTTTGATTGGTAGTGTTAGGAGCTGTCCTGTAGTTGGGGCTCAACATCCAGAGCATCATATGAAACAGCATACTGTAGAGTTGAGGACCAGCACCTTTGCAGAGGCAACTTCGAACAGAAATAGGTGATTCGGAGTCCAAGTGAGAGAAGGAGGAGGGGTTGCTGAGGTGCCAAGATTGCAGGAGACTGGCAGTCCCAGGGTGGAGGTTGTCCACGTGCAAGCGAATTAGTTGGAAAGTAGCCAGCCAAGGCCCTCTTCATCCATGGGAATGCCAGAAGAGCAGATGCGGAAGGAGCTGTTAAAAATACGAGATCCCAGGATGATATGTCGGGCTAAGCAGGAGGACCAATTTCAACTGGTAAGGTGTTCCAAAAGGCTGGCTGCACAAGGAAGGTCTCTCTGGAAAGTCCCACCCTAAGGGAGGGGCTTAACCAACCACTCAAGTTTTTAAAGAGACAGCTGGCACCAGTTTTCGTTGCAGCTATCTAACATAAAGCATTAATGAAAAAGAGTGGCTTGTAGCCTAAGTAGTCATGTATTATGCAAAGCTGCCTAGAGACTAGGTACTTTGGGGCTGTTCATGGATTCTGATTGTAAGCTGAGGCACTGCTGATCTAACTGTAGTTTGCATAATAAAAGCAATGGTTTTACACTTGAACTTCTCTGATCGATCACAAAAGAGACTCGAGGGTGACACATACTGAGCTATCTGGAAGGAACATGACATCACTCAGTGGAGTACATGTTTTGCGTGCAAAAGGTCCCAAATTCAATCCCTGGCATCTCTAGCTAACAAGGATCACTTAGCACAGGGAAGAGTAACCTCCGGCCCATAGGCCTAATCTAGCCTGCAGAGCCTTCTTGGATTCCTCCAGGGGTCAGGTCTTGGCCAGCAACTGTAGGAGCACTCCTCCAGCTGCCAACTCAGCTGCAGCCGTTTTGCCTGCCCTCCATCTTTATCCGTAGACCCCGGAAAGCTGCTACCAGTCAAAGTAGGTCATACTAGGTTAAACAGTCAAATAGTATGACCTGGCTTGAGGCAATTGAGAATCCACCAGAAACGCAGAACCCTAACATGGAGCGATTTCATCTTATCCACCTGAATCAGATGGGAAGATGTTATAAACGTTATGTTATAGCTTCTCCACCACCACATGGAAGCCTTTTTATGGCTCTTGTGTGGGGTCCTTTGTGTTTAAACCAGCACATCTTATTTACATATCCTGTTTCTCTACACTGGATGGTCAGAACACCTTCCAGACTAGAAAGCATTGATTGTGAAGACTGCTCACGCAAGACAGAAAGTGGAAGGGTTTTCCTTTTAAATCAAATGTTCATCCTGGGCCATCCAGAAGGCAATTCACATGATGCACGAGGAAGAAGCAGACTCATGGAGCTCCACTCCCTCCCATGCATGCAATGTGACATTGATATCTGCATGGGTATCTGTTTAAACCTAAGCCCCAGTCCCACAGATCTTTCACTTAAAAGGAGTATGTGGGAACATTTCAGGAATCTGGGGCATCACACGACTTAGTGTACACACATGGTTGCATGCATCACACATCAGCATCATATGCACTTTCAGCATTGGCCAAATTCAAATGTATGAAATGGCCCATTTTTCCCCATTCAAATCAAAGATGTAGGAAATACCATAAAATGAATAAAATTAACAATGCTAAGCATTAGCATGTTGTTCCTAGCCCTAATCCTAGTTCTTTTCATCTTGCCCTACTTCCCTCCGGTTTCATGCCAACTCTGGTCCTTCTCCTGTCTGCCTTCCACCCTGGCTCAGCCTGGACTTCTGACCTCAGTTTTGCCTAATCTCCTTGGATTCTCACATCTATTCCTATTCTCCTGGCTCTTGACCTGGCCTGGCTCCTCAGCATTGACTATGATCTCTCTCACGATTCCTGACCTTTTGGTTTCTGACCTGGCTTGACCCTGATTAAAAACCCTGACCTGGGCTTCTGGCAGTCATGCCACAGGTCAGTAGCTGAGCAGGCAAGAGAGACCAGGCCTCTTCAGGCTCAAGTCAATGCCCTTCTACATTTACACTAAACCTGCCTGGCCTCTGCATGAGTCTAGCCTTTCCTCCAATGCATTAATGAAGCTACACCACCCAACTGCAGTACAAGACATTTTCATCCAAGCTCCGTAACACCCCAAACAGTAATATGGTACAATTAAAACCTCCCAGCAGGTGAAAATATACTACTTGCTTCATCCTTAGGTTATCAAGCATTGGATATAATTTGATTACAATCTTTTTCATCGACTCACAATGCCAACCCAATACTACCCATAGGTCCCTGCCATCACTAGGCTTTCCAACTCCTGGATTCTGAGTTCGGAGAACTAGGCAGGGACCTCTGTGTAGAGCCCAACAGAGTCATGGGGTAGAGGACCACTGTACCAAGGCACAGGTCCGTATCTGGAGATGGAGCCCATAGGGAATGTTCTGTTCAACTAAGGTGTACACATGTTCCCTGTATTTACAAGTCCCCTGCTACCATGTAGAACATTCAGTGGAGACTGGTGGCTCTGATGTCAGTGGAGCGGTGAATTCGCTCCAAGTGTCAGTCAGAACTCTAAAGGAACTACCCAAGGTTCTGACTGAAACCCAGAGCAGATTCACTGCCCCACTGACATCGGAGCCACCAGCCTCTACTGAGTACATTTACATGATAAGAGAGCAACACAAATCATACTGACACAATCCAAACTCAAACTGTCATAAGCACAAAGCAAGAACTAAAAGGCCTTGAGTGGCTACACATTGTCACATGTATGGCATGTTAAATTAAGCATTTAGAAGATATCCATTTTACAGGTGGCAATCATTGAGGGTGAATCTAGTCTGAATCTATCTAGTCTGAAAGGCATCCACAACACAGAATCCATGCAAAGCAGATAAATCAAGGGTGTGAATCTAATCAACCAAAGAAGTGAACTCAGTTTCAGATCAAGTAAACCCATGGAGAAAACCTCTGTGCAAAGGAGAAACATTTTTGAAACAGAGTTGGAGAATATGTTGGCTGCGCTTAAGAATGCCCCTGAAGAAGGATCCACATTCAAAACACCTTTGGCTCCATACACAATTTCTATTCTCCTGGTGTCATGGGCTGCCTCCTCACGAGAGGTTTAACACTCTTTCAAATGTCATTAAAATTTTTACCTCTACATGAGCAGAGCGCAAATCGGGAGTTGAGGCGCATTATCTATTCGATTATGCACATTATTGAATGAGCAAGTTTTATTTTGCTGCGGACCGTTAAGGCGCATTTTGACTAAGTAAACAAGCGATTCTCCACGTTAACTACTTCTAAAGCGCATTTCAAACAACCGGTAAGGCCACCAGTTGTGCGCTCAATTACCTCCAACGTACAGTCATTTACCATAAAGCACTTCCGAGAAGATGCGCATAATCGGAGAACCAGGCGTCAAACCGAATTCTTGTAGAGGGGGTCATGAACCCTCATCCTTCAAGGATCCTGACCCCTGATCCACAGAAGAAGAGCTCATGGAATTAATGGTTCAGGGAGAGGAAGATTACAGAAAAGCATCAAGAAGTTTTTATTTCCCTGTGCTCCAGTTCTCCAAGAGGACCCCAGGGACCCTCCATCCAAAGAAGGTCACATTGCTGACCTTGAATTCTGAGGACTCCAGCCATGAGGAGTCTAGCAGGCTACAGACACCCCTGCATCATCACAGGCTGAGGTTGCTAAAACACATTAAGCCCCTTTAAGACATAAAGCTTCCTTCAGTATGGAGACATGGCCATGCAGTCTAAAGGAAGCTAACTCTCTACTTAAGGTTCGGTCTCAATCTGCTCCTTGTTGGAGCAACATACAGAGAAGCTTGTCTGGCTTCCAGTGCAAGCACACCCAGAGCTATCCAAAGTGCTGTCTTGTTCCCATACTCCCTCTCTGAAAAAAATCTGCCTTGCTCAAAACACTAATAAACACCCAACTCACAGTGGAATCCTGTAACACAAACCTCACCAGCACCCAGCACTTTGATTCACGTGAAGCCTTTATCATGACAGAGGCCAAACAGAACACCTAGAAATTTCCTCCCTTCTTTTTCTAGTCAGTTGGCAACCACCACCACATTTCTGACAACCTGCCTGGAATAGGTCCTAAGTTCTGCAACATCTCCAAGTTTTAGTTTAGGCTAAGCTAAAGTCATAGCAAATACCTTTCTTCATTTTCTTAAACATCCTTGAACAGTATCCCATTTTAAAATGCAATCCCCATGCACGCACACACATACACACATCCCTGCTACATTTTCTCACACAATTTCCACTGCTTAAAAGAGGAACAGGATCCAACCCAGTAAGTTCATTAACCCAATGGAAACAGATCTAATGAATACGCAACTCCCGAAATACACAGGACAATCGTTTCTGTTTGAACACACGCAAATGCTCCTAACACCAGCTGCCTCTTGGCAGACGAATCCTGTCACTCATGCCTTTGTGGCTTTCCTCTCATTCTTGAAGGCCCCTTTTCTTTTACCTACTCCTTATTTTGTTCTTATGGGCCAGTCTTTAAGACCAGTGGTGAGGGGGGAAAGGAGTCTTCAACTAGGGACAAAAGAACACTGAGCTTCTGCCGGCAGGAGGTTCGCTCACAAATGGCAATTTCTGCCTGTATGGCCTGAATACAATCACTTTAGGCAGTGTCATGACCTATGTCAGCTCGCTGCATTGCCTAGCCTCTCAACAATAGGCCTGGATGGCTGCATTCAGAGAACAAAACCTCCCCTAAAGGAATAATTTCACAAAGTGTAAGGCATAATGGGTGAGTAGTCCTTGCTGTGAAACAAAGCACATCTCAAGCAACTGAGACTGACTGGTTTACAATCTAAAATGGCTGAGGATTGTTGCTGTGTTGGGGGGGAAATGATCAAATGTGTCCTCATGCTACTGTTAGGCTACTACCACAATATGTGATGTCATTTAACATTAGAGCTCTAGGATGTTAAAACACAGAGGCATACACATTCAGGGTTCAATAGAATCCCATAATGTCTTTCTTCTGTACATTTCAGTTGAGATGGGTCAGAGCTGCCAAGTTTAAGATTTGGTGCTTCAACACCTATTTATAGATGTACATCTTTTAAATATGCTGTAATCAGTAATTAGGCGGTTGTTTTGAGTGATGTTTTGTCTGCTTGGCATATATATATATCCTATTGTTGCGCTGTATTTTGTTATGTTTTATTGTATTTGTGTTATTACTGTAAGCCACCTTAGGTACCGTTTGGTGGAAAGGTGGGATATAAATTTAACAAATGAAACAAGGCACCCACAGAACTTGCTTTTCCAAGCATGGCCAAACTGATCAAGGACCAGAAGCCAAGTCAACCCAGAGTCAGATATTTTTCAACATGCCTGTTGCAGGCTGAATGGAAAGAACAGTAAGATGACATTTCTGCAATGAAGAGTTTTAGAAGACTGGAAAAAGATCTCTCTGCAAAACAAGGGGATTCATTCATCCCAAAGCCCAATAAACTGCCTAATTAATTCCCCTGGATACTTCAACATAGGTATTTCTGCATTCACCTGACCAAGGACCAGTATTGGCTAGTTAGTGTTCCCTCCAAAGAGATGGGTGAAACCCAACACACAAAAGGCCTAGAGCCAATTTACAGATAACCTGTGAGGATTTACTCATGCTGTGTCTTCTTTAGTGCCTGGACAATAGAATGGCTTCTGTGAAGTTTAGAAGCTTTATCTTAGTTAGCGTTATACTTCTCTACTCATTTACTATCTGATTGATTTGATTTATATCCCATACCCACCTTTTCCAAGGCAGGCTACAAATTTAATTAAATAATCAGTCAATTAAAAATAATAAAAGCTGCCTTGGGCCTGATTCATGGAAAGGCAGGATAATACACACAAACACACTTTTCACACTGTTCCAAAAGCCTTTTGAGGGGGAAAGGTCTTCACATTCAGTGAGGCAGGGTCTTCACATTCAGTGAGACAGGCCACTCAAAGTGAGGGGTAGTTCCACACCCTAGGTGCCACCACAGAGAAGGCCCTATCCACATGTCCATTAATCTAACCTTCAAAAGAGGTTGCATTCTCAGCAAGGACTCCCAAAATAATTTAAAGGCATGAGGAACTTCATCCATCCATCATCTCATCCAAGGTCAGCCTTGCCAATAAGTGACTGCTACGGCTGCCTGTGGCTACAGGGCTTCCCATTCACATGTGCCTGAATGCACATGCTTTACCTGCTCGGAAACAGCAGGAATATAGCAAAAGCAGAATACAGTCATGCTATAAGGATATGAGATACACAGCCAAGCAACACAAATGGCTCTTTGCACACAGCACTGATATGGGAATGAGTATCCAGGAATCTAAACAGGAGAGAGCGCAAACTAGAAACCCCAGTAGGAGCAACTGCCACTTCCATCTGCAGCAATGCTGTCCAAAATTTTCAAGCTTTAAGGAACCATTTCCACATGGACATCTGCTGTGAAGCTCCTGTTCAACATAAACGTCTCTGGGCTATGTTCTTAGGATGCACAGTCAGTTCACATTAGGGAGGGACCATAACCCACGTAGAACTCATGCTTTGCATGCAGAAGGTTCCCGACATTTCCATCTCAAAGGATCAGGTTGAAGGTGAGGGAGATGTCCGCCTAAGACTTGAGACAGCCTCCCCACCCCACCCTATTAGAATAGACAGTACTCGGTTTGAAGGACAAATAGTCCGGCCTGGTAGAAAATAGCTTCCTATGTCCCACAAAGAGCACAGGCTAAGCCTATGGGATGTTCTCGTGAATTAAGAGTGCACACTAGAACAACATACAACATTCTCCTGCCGCTGCACAATACAGGAGAAGATTAGGAGTGTATTCAAGCTTTCTTGTAGGATGGCCAGGTGTCTTCTTTTTTCAGAGGACAGTCCTCTATTTGAAAGCATCATCTATTTGAAGGTGTCCTCTGTTTGAAGGGCTGTCCTGTCCAATTCCAGTTCAAAGATAATGAACCATAAGGACGAGTGCCCATCAAAAGTTAGCACCTGGACAGCAGGCTAAACAGGCAGGCTCACAGGTCACCTGGTCACAGATTCTGCCTTCTTTAGAGTTGCCAAACATAACAAAGTCATTCTTTCCTCTCATTGCTTCAGATTTCAAGGTCAAGCAGTAAGAGCCAAAACAGATATGCTGCAGGAAATCTGTGACTGGATTTCCTGATGTATTGTTTACACTTAAAAGCAGCCGGGAGGGGGAGGAGGCGGGGGCGGTAATCCAATTTTAAATGGTGCAGTAGTGCTCCAGAAAGGAGGAGGTGTTTGTTTTTTAATTCAAAATTGTTCATATTTTGAAAAATTAAATATCTGACAATGAAGACAAAAGGAAATGCATCAAAAAGGCCAAAATACAAGTATAGATTTAGGAATACAGAGAGAGAGAGAGAGAGAGAGAGAGAGAGAGAGAGAGATTTACGTACAATATTTATTTATATACCGCTCCATATCCGAACATTTTGGAGCAGTGAACAAATAGAATAAAACAATAATAAAAACATCATTAAAATTACATTTTTTAAAAAAAAGGTACAGATTGAACCATGGCTGGTCATTCTGGGAAAGTTTCTTGGAACAATGTTTTCAGGAGGTGCCAAAAACAATACAATGTTGGTGCCTGCCTGACCTCCAAAGGCAGAGAGTTCCATAGGAAGGGGACTACCACACTGACGGCTCTTCTCCTGGTGGACTCCAGTCAGACCATAGGTCCTTGTGGAACCACCAGGAACATGCCCTTAGATATCCTCAATGGCCGAGCAAGTTGATGAGGAAGAAGGCGCTCCCTCAGATATCCTGGTAGGGCTTTGTACACTACTACTAGAACCTTAAACCTGGCCTGGTTGTGAATGGGCAGCCAGTGCAGTTCCCTCAGCAAAGGAGGTCCATGCTGAAAAGGGGCAGCTCCCGACAACAGCCGAGCTGCTGTATTCTGCACTAGCTCCAGCTTACGGAGCAGCTTTAAGGACAGCACCACATAGAGCACATTGCAGTAATCCAGACCTGAGGTTACTAATGCCTGTACCACCATGGCCAAGCTATCCCTGTCCAGAGAGGATGTAGCTGGTGAACCAGATGAAGCTGGTAAAAGGCACTCCAAGCCACCATGGCCACTTGGGCCTTCATTACACCATTCCTAGAATTGCATTCTCTTTGCACATCATCCCTGAACCTTATTCCAATATATTATGAAAAGGGACAATTTTTCAACAGAATGGTTTTCAGATTGTCTTCCCTCTCTGCCTCTAATAATATCAGTCAGTTTGACAATGTAAACTACATCCCAAATTCTTAACAGTCATTTAGTTTCCACTTATTTGTTTCCAATTATGAGGGTCCATCCCTTTCTTTCCATTTATGATATATAGCTTGTCTAGATGCTGTCAGGACATATATAATCATTTCCACATTCTTTGGCAAGTCTCTTGACTTCAAATATAGTACTACCAAAGGATCCAATAAGGAAGCCATAATCTCTCATAATCAAGAGACACATACACAGAGAGAGAGAGAGCTTTTGAGTTTTTAAAAAAAGTCAAGCGACCTGATCATAGATCTCTTCTCATGTCTATTTTGGCCCTAAGTCACAAAATAGATACAAAGGCACCACATGTCTATTCATGGTGGAAGGAGACAATAATTAGCATGTGACCCGCTATTCCAACCAACATCGGAGTCATGGGGTGCCACTGTACCTCCATTAGTTCTGAGGCATCAGTGGGAGCCACCACTAGCAAAGTGGGAACTAAAGCAACCCTGGAAATGAATGGAAATGCCAATTTCTGGAACAGGACAGGTCAAGGCTGCATTAATAGAAGTATAGCTTCCAAATCGCGCGAGGTACTGGTTCCCCTCTATTCGGCACTGGCTAGGCCCCATCTTGAGTATTGCGTCCAGTTCTGGGCACCACACTTCAAGAAGGATGTAGACAATCTGGAGCATGTTCAGAGGAGGGAAAAGAGGATGGTTAGGGGTCTGGAAACAGAGCCCTATGAGAAGAGATTTTAAGAACTAGGCATGTTTAGCCTGGAGAAGAGGAGATTGAGGGGAGACATGATAGCGCTCTTCAAATACTTTAAAGGTTGTCACACAGAGGATGGCCAGGATCTCTTCTCGATCAACCCAGAATGCAGGACACGGAATAATGAGCTCAAGTTACAGGGAGCCAGATTCTGGCTGGACATCAGGAAAAACTTCCTGACTGTTAGAACAGTACGACAATGGAACCAATTACCTAGGGAGGTGGTGGGCTCTCCCACATTAGCGGCATTCAAGAGGCAGCTGGACAACCATCTGTAAGGGATGCTTTAAGGTAGATTCCTGCATTGAGCAGGGGGTTGGACTCGATGGCCTTATAGGCCCCTTCCAACTCTACTAGTCTATGATTCTATGAGAAGGGAGCTCCCTACTGAGAGCTCTGCTAAGCTGCCTCATTCCAGAAACAAGCTTTTCTGCTCATTTCCAGTTGTTTCAGGAACTTCTGGCTTCCCTCTGCACTACTTTCAATAGTGTGCAGGCAGCATAGGAGGCTGCCCATAAGTATGTCTAGCAGTTAGCCCTTGGATGTGGGACCTTTATCAAGGACTACCCATTTTTTTCTTCCTTTCCTTCTGGTCTGTCTTTCAAAACAGTACCCTAATTATTTGAGCGCTCATAAAGGCCTTGTTAAACTGATTCAGGGTATCTTTATTTGTTCCTCAGTTAACTGACCACTAACCTGGACCTACATATCCCAGTTCCTTATCATGCTGCAGTGCCCCCTCTTGGATAGGAGGATTATTTATCCTAAGGGCACCATTACATCAAAACATTTAGTAACATGTGTGCCACAGAGGGACTTGGAGCTCATTATTTGCTAACTACCCTGGGATTAAACCAGATCTGCACAACTGATGATCTGCCAAGCCAAATGCAACCATCAGCCATATTTAGTAGCCCACCAGGGGCATGATAAACCACTGCCTTTTGCTGTGTGCCTGGAACTGAGGAAACCAAAACAAAACACGGGGGTTGTTAACCACTTAGCAGGCCATAATGAAAGGGTAGCAAGCTGCATCCAGCTTGAGAAACACCAACAATCTGACATGTAACAAGTTCAACTACGATATGCCAAAATGTTTGCACCCCCCATGGGGAGCTGCTGCACCGCATGCTTGGCCAATTTCTTGCTGACTGGATTGTTGTCAGGAGCAAACTTCAGTTTCAAAAGGCTTTTCCTTGTTAATGCTTATTTTTGTGATTGTTTCTTTGATCCTTTTAATGCCCGTGAAACCACATTTGTAATGAAAGCCTATAGCTCCCAAGTGTGTCCTCAAGGGAGTCAATCTCATTTGCCTTTCATATAAAACGCCTATTACCTAAAATGCAGAGTAGCCATTCTGTGAATTCTCCAAAGTATTCCCATCTCACGGGGGTAAATCCATCCCTGATGAAACTTCATTGACCTCTAGGGAAGGATTAACTCCCACTAAGGTTAATGGGGGTTGCATGCTTTCCTGCATACATCTTAAAGGAGGAAATTACCCATAAATTATCCAGTGATACTCCAATTACCCCAATAGTGCAGCAAGGTGAAAATAAGCAGGAATCATTTCCCTGCTAATGTCCCTATAAATCTCAGGCTTTTCGTTAAAAACAGACTTCTAAAGATTTCCATGACTGGACCCTTCAACAGAAATAGCAAGGCAACTATCTCCCAGAAAGAAACAAGCACGTCATTTATAAACGTGTTTGCTGTAAAAGCCCTCAAAGAACAAAGTAGATTTTCTTTTAATGGAGTTCCCCACCCCCACCCCAAGGGAAAACACAAAGGATAATTTCTGGTAAATTGTTTCCTGCCAGAAATCTTTTGGACTATTGCTAATTTCAAAAGCTTTCTCATCTTTTCCAAGAAAGGCTTCTTCTGTTCCCCCACTCCTTATATATTAGTTACTGTAAATAAACAGTACTTTAAAAAATTATAGGCAGAAGGAAGTATTTTTAAACACTGTTCTGGTTTCATGGCAGAAGCGTGGATATTCCAAAACTGCAGTTGATCCTCTGTCCTTAACTACCTGCACGCTCACCAGTGAGTTATTCTGGAGGTCATCCTGGCTTTTGTCAGTTTATGTCAAAACATTGCATTAGCTAAACATGGTCCTTCTTTCTTGCACTAGAAATGGCCATGCAGCAAGTAGAGGATTTTGCAGTGGTCACTTCAAAGGGTAAATAAATCAAAGCGGCAAAATGCAGAGGGGAATTTAAGGCAGTTTTCATTCATTCATTACATTTCTATACTGCCCAATGGGCGAAGCAATCTGGGCAGTTTACAAAAATTAAAAACCATGTAAAATGTATTATACAAAGTGTAAAACCATTTACAGACAACATATAAACAGACAGCACACACACAAGCAACATATAACTAAACAATTTCAAATTCAAACAATCAACAATAAGACAAATCCAGGAACAGATTAACCTTACCATATGCTGCCAAATGCCTGAGAGAACAGAAACATTTAACCTGGCACCAAAAATATGTTGGCGCCAGGTAGGCCTCATCGGGGAGATCATTCCACAATTAGGGGGCCACCACTGAGAAGGCCCTATCCCTTGTTGCCATCCTCCATTTCCCTTGGAGGAGGCACCTGGAGGAGGGCCTTAGATGCTAGAATACATGTTAATTTAGAGACCAATCCCAAAATTTGCATAGATATAGACATAGAATCATAGTGAAAGGAACCTCACATGGTTACCTACTCTGACCCCCTGCCAGTGTAGGAAATCCACTGTTACAGCATCCCTGACAGGTAACCATCCAGCTTCCATTTAAACTCCTTTAATAAAGGACACTCCACCACCTTCCAACGAAGTCTGTTCCACAGTCAAACAGCGCCTACCACCAGCATGTTCTTCCTAATGTTAAGTCAAAATCCTTTTTCTTGTCATTTGAGCCTGCTGGTTCAAGTATTACCTTCTAGAGAAAGAGAACAAATTTGCTTTCCCATCTACATGTGCCATCATTCAGGGAACAGATGGGGGGAAAGTCCTACAATTCCCAGCATTCCCCAGCCAGACATATTTTTTGCACATCTTCATGTACCAAGAGCCAAACTAAACATTCATCTAATCATGTATAGTAGAGCTATGCATGATTTACCTTTGTGTAAGCATACATGGTCCTGTGGTGCTCCAGGAGGTAGGTTAAATCTTCTCCCCCACCCTGCTGGTTTGGAGTCCATGGACACCTTTTCCCCTTTTTTTAACCCTCTATGGGGCAGGGGGGATTTCAGGAGAGGATTGAAACCTCCTTCCCAGAGCGCCGTGGTCCCAACCAGAATCAGGGACATGAGTGCTTACACAAAAGTAAAGAAAACCAACACATATACCTCCTGTGAAATTTTAATAAATCTTAGCAATTATTTTTAAATTTGCATATATAGATATAAAATAGCATACACATTTTTTAAATGCCGATTGGCGTCCTAAGAGCCTGGACTTCTAGCAATGACCCTGCTTACATCTACTGAAAGCAGTGATACTGGGCAGAGCAATCCTAGTCAGTGATCCGGCTAGGGGCCAAACTTCCAGGGCCCCACAGCCCAGCCCCCACCCCAAATGACCAACCAGAGAGAGGTAGGTGATGAGGGCAGCAGAGACAAACTCCTTTTTATTCCTGTAATAATAATAATAATAATAATAATAATAATAATAATAACAACAATTTATTTCTTACCCGCCTCTCCGTCTGGATCAAGGCAGGGAACAACAACATGATAAAATACATAAAACTGATTAAAACATGACACATATTATTAAAACTGCATAAAAATCCTAAAACATCCTTAAAACATTCTAAAATTCCACTGGATATGCCTGCCAGAAGAGAACAGTCTTTATGGCTTTCTTAAATTCTAAAAGACTGTTAAGTTGACGAGTCTCCTCCGGCAGGTCATTCCACAGTCTGGGAGCGGCAGAAGAGAAGGTCCTCTGGGTAATGGTTGTCAGCGTAGTCTTGGCCGACTGCAGTAAGTTCTTCCCAGAGGACCTGAGCGTGCAGGGCGGATTGTATGGGAGAAGGCGATCCCGCAGGTAACCTGGACCCAAACCATGTAGGGCTTTAAAGGTAATAACCAACACTTTATACTTCGCCCAGAAACTAATTGGCAGCCAGTGGAGCGATTTTAAAGCTGGCGTAATATGGTCACCCCTAGATGTACCGGTGACCAACCTGGCTGTCATATTTTGAACTAGTTGAAGTTTCCGGACTAGGCATAGAGGTAGCCCTATGTACAGCGCATTGCAGAAGTCGAGCTTCGAAGTTACCAGCGCGTGCACCACCATCTTTAGGTCTTCCAACTCTAGGAAGGGGCGCAGCTGGTGTATCAGCCGAAGCTGATAGTAGGCACTCCTGGCCATCGCATCTATCTGGGCTGTCATTTGGAGTGATGGATCCAGGAGCACCCCCAAGCTGCGAACACAGTCTTTCAGGGGGAGTGTAACCCCATCCAGAATCGGTTGACACACCTCCAAACCCAGGTTGCGGCCTTTGACAGCAAGCACCTCCATCTTGTCTGGATTCAGCTTCAGTTTGTTTTTCCTCATCCAGCCCATTACCGCCTCCAAGCATTCATTCAGAGGAGACACACTATCCTTATCTGGCGCTGTTATCGAAGGCATAGAGAAATATATTTGGGTGTCATCAGCATACTGATAGCACCCCGCCCCATGCCTCCGGATGATCTCTCCCAACGTTTTCATATAAATGTTAAACAGCATTGGGGAAAGGATGGCACCTTGCAGTACGCCACACAGCAGCTCCTTCTTTGCAGAACAGCTATCCCCAAGCATCACCATCTGGAACCTGCCCAAGAGGTAGGACCGGAACCACTGAAGCATAGTGCCCCCGATTCTCAATCCCCTCAGGCGTTCCAGAAGGATACCATGGTCGATGGTATCGAAAGCCGCTGAGAGGTCCAGAAATACCAACAGGGACACACTCCCCCTGTCAATACTAAGGCGTAGATCATCCACTAAGGCGACCATAGCAGTCTCAACTCCGTATCCCGCCCTGAAGCCAGTTTGAAATGGGTCTAGAAAATCAGTGTCATCCAAGACTACTTGGAGTTGAAAGGCAACCGCCCTCTCGATCACCTTGCCCAAGAATGCAAGGTTTGATACCGGTCTGTAGTTATTAAAGTCCAGGGGATCCAGGGAGGGCTTCTTTAGATAGTGCTTCATGATAGTGCTCTGACTGAAGTGGATTCAAAATACAAAACTGCGCCTGCTCAGGGTATTTCTTTTGTCAGGTTGGCAAACAGTTTTGCTGTTGGTTTTGTTCTAGTATATAGGGAAGATAGAAGTAGTTGTAAAGTAAAGATTAGGTGGGAATAGAGATGTTGGAGAATTTTGCAACTGTATCAATTGAGTTTGGCTTTCTATGAACTGAAGACGGCAGGTTTTTCTGGAGTTGCATGATATGGGGGGGGGTGGAGGTGTTGTTTTTGTTTTTACTTTCTGGAATTTTACACAAATTTGGTCATAGGAAAAAATGTAAAATAAAAGAACAGCAGTCAAAAATGCACATTTCCCAAGTAGGCTAAAGCATGAAAATGAGAATTCGTAGGAGATTTGAGTATTATGGGGAGGACTTACACATTTGGGGGAGATTTGTGCATTCCCACAAGTGCAAATTTGCGCAAATTCAGAAAATTGTGGTGAGGAACTGACTCTGTCAAGGATCAGACGATGGAACAAAAGGCAACTGACAATCCACAAACCGCAGGTGGAATAGATTTTACAAAATCCGTACATCCTTGCAGGGGGAAGGATGCCAGTTGTCTGCTTCAGTACTACACATGCAACATCCCAAAGAGGTCCCTATGAAACCATTGGGTCCAGGGACTATGATCACCAACTTGCACCACTGATCCTAGTGGGGTGCATGCAAGTGATGTGGAGAATCATCTGCAACTTCCAAAGCCCTGCAAGGTCATGCTAGCCTGGGCAGGAGATGGGGATGGCTTTACTGGGCTTTTTAGACCAGTGGCGCTTTGCTTTTTGGAATTTGTCCCCCTACATTGAAATTAATGGGGGGTATACCCAATTCAGGGGTCTCTTGGAGAGCCAAAGATCCAAAACTGCCCTGCTCTGCCCCATCTCTGGAATAACCTGGTCTTGGGTTTAATATCAGTGGGAGCACTGCCAGCAGTCGATCTACATCAGCCTTCCTCAACCTGGTGCCCTCCAGATGTGTTGAACTGCAACTCTCATCGTTGCCAGTGTGCTGGCGACCCTCCTCTACACTGGTGGAGGGCTTTCTTTGTCCCATCCTGACCCCCTCCACCCAGCAGATCTGGGTGTTAGGAGTGCACTGTGAAAGTTAGTCCTAAGTAACAGATGCCAAAAATAACTCAAAACTTTCAGTATCCATGACAAACTTTATAAAGCCAGTATGGTGTAGTGGTTAGAGTGTTGGACCGAGACTCGGGAGATCTGGGTTCTAGTCCCTGCTTGGCCATGAAACTCACAGAGCGACTTTGGGCCAGTCACTGACGCTTAACCTAACCTACATCACAGGGTTGTTGTGAGGATAAAATGGAGACCAGGGGGATCATGTAAGCCACCTTGGGTTCTGTGCAAGAGGAAAACAGGCAGGATATAAATGTAATAAATAAACAGAGCTTGGTTTTGCCTGTTTTAATCAATAGATCAAAGCTGGTATTATTATTTTTGTTGTTGTAGTATCCACCCTTATGGTACTGTAAACCATGGCCCCGTTCAGGAGACACCTTAAACTACGACGGTTAACCCAGAAAGCTGTGTCGTGTTCAGAAGATACCTTAAACCATGGCTTTAACCTTGGTGAAAGCCTTAATCACCGTGGTTAAAGCCGTGGTTTAAGGTGTCTTCTGAACGGGGCCCATGTGATCTTGTAATTTATAAAATAATTTTAAAGAGGAGGAATGTTGCTTTCATAGATAAAACCTAGGAGTATTTCACATCCAGTTCTGTGTACTGGATTATTTATAACATGATGATAGAAAAAGGGTGCAGTAAATCAACAACAACAATATTTGGTATAACTACTAACTAACTTTTAATTGCTTTTAAACAGTCAGACAAATAAAGAGGTTCCATGTGGCCTTTCTAAAATAACTGGTGACTCTAAGTAAATGGCATCAGCTAAGTTTGAGCCGCCCCCTGAAAAATCCTCTGATGGACTTGCTGAAACAGCAATCGGCCTGCCTATGGAAGGGCAAAATGAATGGGCTTGCTCTGAAACCATTCGATCATTTGAGAAGTGTTTTTCCCCCTTTGTCAGCCTGCCTTTTGTAATGCTCACACTCCTACACACTACTTTGTGCCAAAGTATTAGCCATTCTTTGGAGAGAGGCCTGAGAGCAGTTTCCTATATCAGATAGAATTTACCTTCATGTAATGATTTGTTCTGGAAGCTCTTTGATCTTTACTTCCCTTGCAAACGGCATGGTAGTCACACTTTGAACTACAAACAGAGTACCAATTTAAAGGGCCTTGCTGCAAACACCATAATGCTTAATCCTAACAATAAGGTGTTAATTGGTCCTTTGGCTATTCAAGCTACAGTCCCAAAAGGCTTTTGTATTTGTTTACAGCCTCTGGATTTCCTCCTGACCACATTAAGGAGAGTGTTAGAGCCAACAGTTCTTTTATGACACCTTAATTCCCTCCACCTCTCACCCCTGATTATGTTAGAATGTAGAATATAGATACAAAGATCTAACTCAACAGTTGTTCACATATGAAAATGAAAAAACAAAAACCCAGACTTGAGCATTTGAAGCTCTGCACACAGGAAGGGAAGGTGAATTAACACGCAATCCTTTACATGTCGACTCAGAAATCAGTTCCGTTAAGTTCAATGGGGCTCACTCCCAGGTAAGTGTACATAGGATTACAGCCTAATTAATATATATCAAAGAAATGTTCAATAGCATGTTGTTGTTGTTGTTGTTATTATTATTATTATTATTATTATTAACATTTCTATACCATCCCATAGCTGAAGCTCTCTGGGTGGTTTACATAAAATTAAAACAATTAAAAATAATTTACAAAATTTAAAACCACAAAAACATGCAACGTACACAAAAACATACATCTAAAAACAACTATAAACAACTTTAAGCTATGAACCTAAAAACGGATCCAGGATTGGTGAAGCTCATCACATATTGCTAAATGCCTGGGAGAAAAGAAAAGTCTTGAACTGGTGCCGAAAAGATGGCAGTGTTGGCGCCCGGCGGGCCTCATCAGGGAGATCATTCCATAATTCTATACAGTACTAAGTCACTTTAAATGCTTGTCTCAAAGACCTGGAAAGGCCTGTCTGCCTACCAATCAATCAATGGCCATTTTTTTACTGGAATTTCATAGAAATTACTGTTGAAGTGGGGGGAGTTTGTAGTGGTGGTGGTGTTCTACAATATTGGTGGGATACATCCTCTTTTTTGGTGATGCATGCCCTTTTTTTCTCATGTGGCCAACCTAACCTTGCTTTTGAGAGTAGATGCAGTTTTGTCCTTCTAAAAAAATTATCTCATGACATTTCATGTGCAATCAATCAATGGATTTAAGAACATAAGAAGAGTCATGCTGGATAAGAGCAAGGGTCCATCTAGTCCAACATTCTGTTCACACAGTGGTCAACCAGCTGTTGACCAAGAACCCACAAACGGGACAGAAATGCAAAAGCACACTCTCACCCATGTTCTCCAGCAACTTCCTCTGATCCTGGAGGTAGCACATAGCCATCAAGACTAGTACCCATTTATAACCTTCTCCTCTAGGAATTTATCCAGCCCCCTTTTAAAGCCATCCAAATTAGTGGTCACCACTCCATTGTGTAGTGGCAAATTCCACAGTTTAACTACGCGCTGTGTGAAGAAGTACTTTTATCTGTCCTAAATCTCCCACCAATCAGCATCATTTAATAATTATTAATTATTAATTATTTAATAAAGATGTGTATTTATACCATCTTTAAAGTACCACATCCATGACCTGTGCATCAGGTTATCGCTCATTTCAAGAATAGCTTCAGTCTGAAAAGCAATGCCTGTGAAAACTCTGGATCTCCAAGTACTCAGTTTACTCATAGAGCTCTTCCAAGTTGATTGAGTTGACCTTGGGTGCTTGCCTAGAAAGATTATCTGTTAAGCTTACCAAGTACCTTAGAGTTTACCAAGTACTTTAGAGTTTGCATCTAGTCAAGTCTGTAACAAGCAGCACAGGCAAGTATGCAAACCATAGAAGAATGGGTAGGTATTCTGATTGTTTTTCCCACTGCTTACAGAATTACAGGCAAACTCTGGACTAATACTGTCAGATAATTTAACATTTGATGGTGCTAGCATGTCCTCCAGGAAGCTTGGCTCCAGGAAGATATGCTATTCATGAAGAATGAATGCTTGATTCTTGCAAGGCAGGATATGGGATATACGAGATGCATTCTTGGCTTTGGTTAGACTGATAGACAAACCGAAAATCATTCTTTTCAAATAAATTGCAGTCTGTCCTGTATGTGATATGCAGAGAGAGGGAAATATTTGGAGTTCTTTAAATGTAAGAATTATAAGCAGCTCTTACGGCCTTGTTGCTGTTTTAATGAAGAAATTTAAAATTTAAGGAGAAAGTATGTTTCAAAGTGGCAGGATTGCATTTAAAGAATCATACAGACTCTACTTTCTATACAAATTTCTAAATTTAATTATCAAAAGCTTTTTCTACAGAGCGCTGCCAGGCTGTAGCCTCTCTCTCCTCAGGCCAGAAGTAGCGGGCGTTGCCCTTAACTAACGGCTTGTCCGGGGGTGGGAGGGGGCAATTGCAGGTGGCGGAGAAGACGACACGTGGAGGCCTGCCATTGGCAGCCTCCGTATGGTGCCACTGGTTGGGGGAGGAGCTGTGGGCCTATTTATAGGGCTGCTGCGGCTCCTTCCCCCACCTTCTTTCTTTGCAGCTCCCTCCCTGTAGACAGTGTGGGCTTGCCGGCTGCCTTTTTGGGGACCAAGTAGGAATTTTTTACCTTCAAACTTGATTTGGGTTTTTTTCCCCCCTACTTCACACTGTAAGACAATGGGGGAGAGCTAAATAGGCTAATCAGTTGAATTTGGTCATATTTAATTGAGGGCAGGTGTGCAGGCATCAGGAGCAAGTACAGGTTTTGGTGAGCATTCTTAGGCACTGTTGTGGTGATTGGTGACACTTGAGGCCCTCACCTGGGAGTCCTGAGGCACCAGGTGTGGGGATAAGGGTTACCTCTGAGGCCAACCTTATTCACCCACTCTGAGTTTTGCAACCTGTTGGGAGGTGACATAGGAAGGCCTACCTACCCCAAATGGGGAATCCTGGGAGGTGTCGACACACCAGCGGCACCTAGCAGGATATGAATGGCTCGCCCGATCCCAATTATGGCCAAGACGTTGGCCAAAGACAGGATGCCTGCTTAGGCCTCCATCTACCTTGATATGTTAATAAATGTGGCCCCGTTTAAATCCAATTTATCGTGTCGTCTCTTTATTCTCGCCGTCCATTCCTGCAATTGCCTGGCTCTTACCAAGATGCACAACCCATTCAAACTGAATCTAATAGTTCTTCCATGTTGTAACAAGGTAAATGCTAGTTTACATATTACACTTTAAATCAGGGGCCAGGGGACAAATCCATCCCCTCCAGAAAATTCCCTAGAAGCCTAAGCCCCCCTTACCTGGACCAACGCTCTTTTCCCCTGTCAGCCCATCATTTGTGGTTTCCTGGCTTTTGTGTAGTTTTTCCCTATTCTAAAATGTTGAGATCCATCTCCTTAGTTACTGGCAGTAAGAGGCTTGAGCTAAAATATGCTGGTATTTATTTATTTGGTTTTTTTGGGCCTGTCCATTTTGACTTCTGCCTTGCCCAACACTGGAATATGTTCCCCAAGAACTTTTCCAAAATGAATTTCATCCCTTGGGCTGAATAACATTGTGCATCCTTGTTACAAATAATTCCACATGAGGCTTGATTATCATGTCGTAAGCCATTGGCATGCTGCTGTTTACAGCTTCTCCTTTGGCTTTTGCACTCCTGGAGGCCCACACCTTCCAAAGCCCTGCTTTAAACCAAATATACTGTAACACCTAGGGCTCTTGTCTGATTCAAATTTATTTGACTAAGATTTTTTAAATCAATTTGGTTAGTTAATTAATCAGTAAAATCCACTTTAGATTATACATGTATATGTCACTGCAGGTGCCATAGCAGAAGAGGCACTCCCAGCTATGTTATAATAATAATAATAATAATAATAATAATAATAATAATAATAACGATTTATTTCTTACCCGCCTCTCCATCTAGATCGAGGCGGGGAACAACAGCATGATAAAATACATAAAACTAATTAAAACATGACAAATATTATTAAAACTGCATTAAAACATCCTAAAACATCATTAAAACATCCTAAAACATCCTAAAAACATTCTAAAAATTACACTGGATATGCCTGCCGGAAGAGAACAGTCTTTATAGCTTTCTTAAATTCTAAAAGACTGTTAAGTTGACGAGTCTCCTCCGGCAGGTCATTCCACAGTCTGGGAGCGGCAGAAGAGAAGGTCCTCTGGGTAACAGTTGTCAGCCTAGTTAGTCTGAAGGGGAGGAATGGATCATTTAAGATGGCGCCTGGAATCTTGTGGTTTTTACAAGCACTTAAACAATTTTACTTTTTTAAAAAAAGTGGGGAAAGAAGTGTGCTGTTTGGTTTATTTGTTTATTTATTTATTACTGTAGTTATATAGCCATCTCATGACAAAAATACTTTGGACAGCTCACAATCAAATGGGCCGTTGTTATTATTGCTGTTATTCATCTAAAGATGGGGATGCCTTTTTATCCAATTAACAGTTTTTTATTTATTAATGCTGCAATCCTATACATACTTACCAGGGAGTAAGTCCTATTGAATGCAATGAAACTAACTTCTGAGTAGACATGTACAGGATTACACAGTAATCTAACCAAATAACTGATTAAAGGTGGCAGCCGTAATAAACTTAGTCTTTCAGATGCTAAAAAGAAGACTTTGTGTTTTTGCTTCAAAACAAAATATGAAGGTTACACTTCTGGGAGCTCTAACGATAGCAGCCCTTGTAGTTCCCAGTGAACATTCAAGAAAATGGGCAGTTCTGACCTATTTTGTATTTTCTGAGATAAACATCCAATTTTGAAAGATAAATGATATGTAGCTTCATTTAATTACAACAGCTGTTGGTCATGAGGTGATGGAGTGAAAGGCTAAGGTTTTTCCCACGTGTTGATAAGGTTTACGGTTCATGCAGTTCTCATGAGGAGAAGCTAAAAGTCATAACAAATGCTGTTGGTTCTCACAGACTTCCTTTGAATTGGTGCCTCCTCTTCTGGCTCTGATTTCTTCACTTTTGATCTTTTGCCAACAGATAAGTAAACAGTAGGATAGATAAAGGGTGGTTTCTTTTAAGCATTTTTGCTGTTCTCTCTGACACCAGAAAGTTGTCAGGGAAATTTTGGTAAATTAATATTGTAATCCCTCTCCTCATTATGTGCAGCCAACTGCTTTTTGCCCAAACAATAGGTTTTTATAACAGTAATCAGATACCACTAATACAATGACATTCTATATAATGTCTGCATTCTTAGCAAAACTGTTACAAAAAGAAATTAAAATATATGGCATGAGCAATGATGTCATAATCTGTGCTTTAATTGATCTCTTATTACTGACTTCACTTTCATTCCTCTGTCTATATCTGGCAAATATTTTCAAATAATCAATGCTTTGTTTCAAAGCTTTTTGGAGGGTTCCTCTACACCACTATTATCTTGCAACTTACATTTAAAGAAGGTAGGTTTGTTTTTCCAGATCTTGCTTTATATCATCAGGTTTATTTGTTGACTTGCACTAAATTCTGGTGTTTTTCATTTAGATCAGATTTTCCATCTTGGTCAATTTTGGAATCTTCTTGTCTGGACCCTCTCTCTAAATAGATGGCATTAGGTTCTAGGTGTATTCGAACGGATAGGGTTCCTCCTACAGTTACAGTTGTTAGAGATGTGTGGCACATAATGTCATATCAGTTATACTTTGATCCATGTTCTCATGCTAAATCAATGCTATCAGGAAATCTAGATTTAAAAATTGGTAAGAAACTGGTTTTAAGCATATGTTTTGACGATGTCCAGTAGTCACCCCTTTTTGGGAGGTGGTCATTATATGGATAAATGTTGTATTGGAACACTCAATATTTGCTAATGTACATGCTCTTTTAAATTATCTACCTCCTTCCTGGAAGTTAATGCATTATCAGCACAAATGGAGTGTAGATCCTGCCTTTGATGAAGACCTTACAATACTTCCAATGTTTGAAAAGGTGGTGTACAGATGCCACCTGCAAATGTATACCTCTTAGTGTGTGTGTATGTGCATATACACACACACACACACACACACTTCATAAGAATGCATTGAAATAGATATATTCACATCTATGTAACCACATTTTTCTTTATTTTTATTTTTTTACTTTTGTTTTTGTCAAAAGTTTATAATAAAAACTAAGTTTAAAAATTACAGACTTCACTTTTTGCCCCAGATTATGCTGTGCACCTAAAACGCACTGGCTATTTCTGTACCTTTCCCTAGTTGAGCCATGCACCCCAGCATCGAAGAATTCCTAATATCCACTGTGTACAGCCCTTTCCCATATCTGTGTGGGAATATCTAAGGCCAGAAAATGCGAATTGGAGAATGCTTGTATCTTGTGTCTACATTGCTCCTTTGCTCCCAGGATTTAAGTGTGGTCTACTTGTGCAGCAGCATGAAGTAGGAATTCACTGGTAAGAGTTTTAATGCACTAGAATGAACCGTGCCACTTCAGATCACAGGTAGAAGGTCCCGTTTGGAATTGGTGTTCCACATTAAAAACAAAAAAACACTGTGCAGGTAGAAAACCAGGGCAGTAAAGAGCAGGCTAAACTACAACTTTCTTCCTGATTAACTACTTGTTTACATACATGAGGGATTTTTTTTACATGATGAATATTCAAAAATAGCATCTCTCAGTCTATGCCTAAGTATGGACAGGGGGAATGTGTCCCTGCTGGTACTTCTGGATCTCTCAGCGGCTTTCGATACCATCGACCACGGTATCCTTCTGGAACGTCCAAGGGGATTGGGAATTGGGGGCACTGTGCTTCAGTGGTTCCGATCCTATCTCTCAGGCAGGTTCCAGATGGTGATGCTTGGGGATAGCTGCTCTTCAAAAAAGGAGTTGCTATGTGGTGTACCACAAGATGCCATCCTTTCCCCAATGCTGTTTAACATTTACATGAAACCGCTGAGAGAGATCATCTGGAGGCATGGGGCGGGGTGCTATCAATACGCTGATGACACCCAAATATATTTTTCTATGCCTTCGACAACATCTTCAGCTAAGGATAGTATGTCTCCTCTGAATGAATGCTTGGAGGTGGTAATGGGCTGGATGAGGAAAAGCAAACTGAAGCTGAATCCAGACAAGACGGAGGTGCTTACTGTCAAAGGCCTTAACCTTTTCTCTACAACTGTTAAAGTTACATGAGCCCTGTACTCCTTTTCATATGGTCAGCCTATCTAGGCCACTCAGTTGCATTCCAAGGCAACCTACCCCAGTAGCTTACATGCAGACTTGGTTGCACTTTTTCAATGTTCAAAACCTAATTAATTAAACAAATAAAGAAAGGTTGTGCATGAAGTTAGGGCAGGGACTCCAGTCTTTGATGCTGTTTTTTCCCAACTTCTCAGCAGCACCAGGGATACACTGCAATTTTAAAATTTATTTTTTGGCAGGACCTGGCTTGCTGTTTCCTGCTACTGTTATTGAAGCAAAGCAAAGCACAGCATGCATGCTCATTCCTATGGGGGTTGTGTAATATTTTATTTTATTGACTATACAACTACTATATATATATATACTAACCACCTGCTAGGTAGACATCCTAATCTAGAGAAAGTTTAGTCGGTTGCATTGAAATAAATTGGACATGGTGCAATTTTCACTGACTTCAATGGGAAGTACATGTTTATGTGGTGTTTGTTGTTTTTACTGAAAACTGCCCAGAGAACACTTGTTTACTATTGGGTAAACAATACTGTAAACAAACAGTAAATAAACAGCCCCTAAATTAGGATCAATATCTATCAAGCTTTCCCCTATTGTGACTGAGTTATGTCCACTCTATCTTTTCCTACATAAATATTTGCTAGAAACAATTCAAGGATGTCTTTTAACTCTGCCAAGTCATTGATGCTTCTCTCTAAGTGGCCCTCAGTGACCAGGGATAAAATAGCACTGGCCTCCTCCACACGAGACGTTTAATGAGCCTTGAAGGCTCATTATAAATTTTACCTACACACGAGCGGAGCGCAAAACGGGCGTACAGGCGCGTTATCTCCCCGATAATGCGCATTTTCGAACGCGCGTTAAATAGCGACTTTTATTTTGCTCCGGCTGTTAAAGCGCATTTTCGCTGTGTGAACAAGCGATTATGCGCATTAACTACCTGTAGAGTGCTTTTTGGGCATCTTTTAATGCGCTTCGCCGCTTCTCGCCGCCTCCCGTGCAGAGGGATTAGGCGTAAATGCGCCTCCGCGAAAATGCGCATAATCCCCGAACCGGGCGCAAAAGCGCATCCTTGTGGAGGGGGCCACTGTTAAAGTAGCACAGAACAGAAGTTCATGATTCTAAATGAGTTGTATGTTTTTCACTCAGCTCCCTGGGAGCCTTCTATCTTTTAGCAAGAGGAAGAATACATTTTTCATTATACTAATAAAGTATAATTCCTTCATTAACCAGGCCTTTTAAATGTACCATCTGGATAATCAGAAAATAACTCATGTACCTGTGAGAAGTTATGACATGCCAAAATACAACTGTTTTTTAAAAGAAATTACCCAGCATTACTGATTTTAGCAACAACAACACGCCAAAAAAAAAAAAAGTCTGGAAGCAGAAGGGCTCATGCCTGAATCATTTCCTTTAAAATTTCTTTTTAAATTAACTGATTATCTCAACTGTAGCTTGTAAATGCAGCAGGAATAGCCCTGGGCATTCTGCTCTGCTTAAGCATTTCCCTTCTCTCATTGAGGGCTTGCCCAATTCAACTAAATTGGTTTAACCCTCCCTTTTAACACAGTAATTAAATGGGTTTTAAATGCTAGGGCAGTATCAATGCAAACCAGTCCTTAGCATTTCCTGTAGCTGTCAGAAATTGAATCTTTTGACTCGTCCAAGGCATTGATACTTTTCTCCAAAAGTCCTTCTCTGACAAAGGATAAAATAGCACTGGAGCATGAGAACTGGCCATAATGGGGGGGGGGGGGGGGGTAATTAAAACATACAGAATGAGAGTGTGGTATCACAAGTAATTACAAAGCCAGAACCTATACACTTGCGTTGGCAACCTGCAGCCCTCCGCCTGACTGCAAAAGCCCTCAGTTCAGACATTTGGCAAGACAGAGCAATTTGTGCCTCTCATGGCAGCCTGTGGGGCTGGGAGCATGAAAGAAGGGGGAGTGTCCGACAGAAGAAAGGCAGAAAGAGATAGAAATAATCTTAGCATACTTTGTGGCTCTGCCTCCTACCCACTGCTGGCTTAGGAGGCAGAGGAGATGTGTTTGCTTCAGATAGATGCAGAAAAACACAGATCAAAGAAGACAATGGCTCAATTCGGACGACACATTAAGCAACGGAAGGGTAGGGAAACAACCGTCAGTAGAGTTGCTTATTGTGTTGTGTGTAGGGTAATACGCCGCTCACAAACTACTGACAGTATGCTATTCCACCCAAATAAGCAACTGAGAGAAATAACAGGCTTGCTAGTTGTTTAGCTCAAAGCCAGTTGTTTAAAGTGTTGTGTGGAGGGGTGAGTGTGTTAATGGCGTGTGGTGAGTGGATTAAAACACAAGCCCATAGAGGCAGGCGGCAAGAGCGACCAAAGCGGCGACTGCCACACTGCTACAACTGGTGCAACTTGCAGAGGCTGCTGGGATAGAACTGGGAGGACTGAGGGAGGGAGGAGGGTGGGGAAAGGGGCGGGGGCTGTGTCAGTCAAATGCTGGGTTGACTATTAGTCCACTCAATGGCTCAATTCGGACGACACAATAAACAACTGGTTTATTGTGTCGTCCGAATTGACGACACAATAAACATAGACACACTCTATCTTCATAAACAACTTTTTATGAAGATAGAGTAGATGGTAGTGTGTGAGTGTGTGTGTATGTATGAATTTTAAAATAGTGTAAGCCATTCTAACTGTATGGAATAGAAAACATATTTTAAAATAGTTTAAAATAGAACCATTGTAACATACTTTGTTTGTACAGCTAGAGTGTAGGATAGTTTAACAGTCAAAGGAATAAAGATAGGATTAAAACAATCCAATTGTATAGTGTTGTACTTTTAATATTGCTTTATACCAGGGGTAGGCAATCTGGAACCCTCCAAACGTTTGGGACTATAAGTCCCATAATCCTTTACCATTAGTCATGCTGGTTGAGGCTGATGGGAATTGTAGTTCAAAAATTTGAAGGACATGAGATTGCCTACCTTTTTGGTATGAGTTTAATTACCATTTGCAATTATCTTTCAGAGCTTTTCCCCAAAAGATGACATATATACATACTGTAAATAAACAAAGGGGTGCAGATTTTTAGTCTTCCTATGTGCCACAAAACTAAATGTGACTACTTTTAAAAGTACATGAAACTGCATATTTATTTTCTATTTGAGTTACAAGAATAATGAGCCACTTAGGTTTGTGACTTCCTGCAACACTGCGGAGTTGTTTCCATAGTAACAGAGGTTTGACCACTGGAGGGTTTTTTAAAAAAAGAATATTATCTATGCTGGAGACAGTCTCTCTCAGAAATAATGTCATTAAAGGTGAGGCAAAGAATGGAATTTCAAGGATGCAGCTTAAAAATAGTGACTGGTGTTCACCACACCAACCTTCCAGATGAAAGATTTGTTCTTTTAATCACATTTCATGGATGTTGAGTGACAATCTTGAAAGCGTGTGAATCTTCCCAGGGAAGCAAGCAGCAGGTGGGCAAATCAAGTGCTGTCCAAATGATCTCACACAATGGACCATCCTACAAATGAGGTAACAACACTTAGGAAGGATCAAAGGAAAGGAGAACATGGAAGTTTTCAGTTACAAGCCCTCTCAAAATAAAGGGGAGTCTGCAGAAAGCCCATGATGATAATAAATAAATAGTGAACTGAAAATAACAAGAGGATGGAGAAACAGCCAAGATAGATAAAAGGAAACAGATGGGCAGGGCTGTCCCAAGACAGTTTGCTTCCTGGGGCAAAGGGCAAGATGGCGTGTTCCACCCATTCCACCTTCAGAAGCTGACCAGATTGGCAATTGAATCCTATTTCAACACTGGCAATGAGAGTTTTCTCCAGTGCACCCGAAGATCAGTTTAGGTGACACAAGGTAGGCCATGTGGCACACATAGCTCTGCCCGTCCCCTGCCCCTGAGCATTTGCCCCCTGAGGTAGCTGCCTCACTCCGCCTAATGGTAGGGTCAGTTCTGCAGATGGGTGTCTGTTAGATTGTTTTAAATACACGGCTATCTGAAAAGGCCAGAATCACCACATGACCTTTTATAAGTGGAAATATAGATGAAAGAATTTTGACGACAACAATGAGCATCCTCCCGACTTCCCAAAATCAAGAAGTAAAATAAGTCCCCAAAGAAAGCAAAATGGGGTGTGGGGTGCATAGGGGAAGAGTCATTAGCCTGCTGGCATGAAGTCCCTACCCTAACTGTTCAGGGTTCCACATTCATCTTAGCCTGATTCACACCACATAGTCACCTCATTCGATTTGTCTTCACCACTTGATGACTGGCGGCTGAACATGTGGACTGACTCCATTGAAAAGCGCTGCATTTGACCTGATGTTGGGAGATACATGTTTAATACCACAGTCTGAACTTTTGTAATGGCTCATTCACACATGCAAGTCAGCACTTGAGGTTTTAGTCATCTAGTGACAGACCTGGATGTGTGAACCAGCCCATGGATACACATTATCAAATGCTCCCACACCCCAGTCCAGTTATGTAGATTCAGAAATAGCAGTAGCTTGATATAAGTACATAAACTGGGCCTTCGCTGGAGAAATGGGTCAGAGGAAAGCACAGCTGTAAGGCTTAGGATACCAGCTCATTAATTGCATTTATTTATTGCTTAGATTCAATAATCTAAACAATAAAATCAGGGGATCTGGGCAGTTACATGAGAAGCAGAAAACCCATCAATAAATACCTCATATAAGCATGACTCAAATCACATGTACTTCACCCACACATGTAAAATAAGGCAGCACAGTTTCACCAAAAGCAAAGCAAGAAGCATACAGAAAGACTAACCCTTTCTGTCCCATTTGTTTGCCATTACAGTCTGAATGCTTCTTATTTAAACTTTGAGTCCAAAGGTTAACCTGAAAAACGTCCATGGAACTTGTTTCATTTTAAAACATATACTTAAAAGTCTTGGGATGATTGATATGGTTATGTTGCTAGGGGAAGTCATATTACAAGTTAAAGCAGAACAGATTTTGCTCACTACAAGTCAATGGAAAACTGAAATCAAATACAGTAGCAAAGCAATATGTCAAAGAAAATGTGTATCGTTCAGTAGCAGGACCCATTTTAAAAATCATTATTCACCTGAGTGTGAAATAAATGACGTTCTTGGTTTTTTTTCATTCCTTGTGTCATAGGGATATGGGATCCAGTGTGTAAAATCTAACATAATAAATCAGAAAAAGTTATTGAGTAAGTGACAAGACCTGTACAGACAGAGAAACAACGCTTTCTGTCTCTGAAGGCTCGACTAAAATCAGTGGTCCCAACTGAGCTGTAGACATGATTAACTAGTCTTGCATGTTGACTCCAGATGGAGAGACGTATTTCTATCCACATAAAAAGAGGCTCCAATCAATTTGAGGGATCCAGATGGACATTGTTCCATTTATATTCCATTTTGGGAGACGTGCCTCTGCATCAGCTTCATGTGTGGAAACCTATTCCGTATGGTATTCTGGATCTGGGAGGGGAGATGAGTTTCCCTATTTCTTTACAAGGGTTCCTCCAAAAAAATTACTGATAGGTTATCTAGGATGAACCTCCTGACACATCCTAGCCAGTCCTGCTGGAGATTTCTAAATCCTTCTGCCAAGGATCCCTCCCTTCAGCCAAGCTCTGGGGTGGGGTGGGGTGGATAAAACAAAGAATTCTTTGGATTTTCTTGCAGATTTATGTATTCATTGCATTTCTATACCGCCCAATAGCCAAAACTCTCTGTGCAGTTCACAAAAAAGAAACAGAACTAAACAAAACCTCACAAAAAAAAATCCCAAAATATGTGGTAATTTTGCAATTCTTCACATGGGGAAAGTGTTTTAGTGAGAAATAACCTTTTAAAACACAGCCAAATGTCCAAATATAAAACAGGAGTTTAGTTGTGGGGTGGAGGGAGAAGAGGGAGGAACAAAGAAAGCCAACAAACATACACAGAGAATTCAAAATAAAATCTGAAAACTCAATCTAATGTAGCTAGTTATATGTTATCTGCTTGAGTAGAGTTTGGGGTTTCTGAGTATATGCAGGGTTCATTGCAGGAAGGATGGTATGAGAGACTTTGATCTTTGATTAGATGTTAACAAGAAAGCATTGCAGAATGAGCAAACTCACTTTTATGGGAATTTGAGTTCAATCAACAGTTAAACATTTCAGCCAGTGTCATTTGTATGCAATTAGTTCCTGGTGATATTCCCTCTTCACCACAACAGTTAAAGGTGCAAGCACTATACTAGAGTGACCAGATACAAAAGAAGGCAGGGCCCCTGCAACTTTAACTGTTGTGATGAAGAAGGAATTTCACCAGGAACTAATTGCATACAAATGACACTGGCTGAAATTCCCATTTCTCTACAACTGTTAAAGTTACATGAGCCCTGACCTGGATTTTATCTGGTCACCCTACCACAGGCACTCTGGGCTATCAATGCTGAAGATACCTAATCCATAGAAAACAATTCAAGGCCTATGAAAAGTAAAATATCTTCCATGGCAGATTTATTTTTTAATGATTCACAGATCAAACAGACAATTCAGGTTTCAAGAAACTATAGGTGAAATAAACTAAGTCCATGTGAGAAGCGTTTCTCACAGCTCAGATGGATGGGAGTCTCAAACATGAAGGGTTACAGGCAGGTTAGGATGGACTATAAAAGATGGACATTAAAGATGATGTTCCCAGCATTATATTCCATGGCAGGCTCTTAACAATACGAAGTTCAAAGAGACAAGGGTCCAAATTGGATGAAGAGTCCATGTGACGAGGGCTTTGAGTGGCTCAGATGGGCAGTAAAGATGAGAGTGTTCCTAGCAAAGGCTTCTAGCCTGAGCATCTGCTTGAAAGTGAAGGTATGGCTGGGATAGCCCTCCTCCTGAACAACAAGCTGATAAGGAATTGTAGCCCATCAACAAGCCCTTGACTCAAACAGGGCATCTCTGTTCTGCCCTCTTGAGTAGATGTTTCAACCTGTGTGACACCTCTGCCAACCCCCCTCACTTCTGCTGGTTTCTCAGGGAGAGGCTGCTAGTTTTCTTCACTGTCAAGGTCAAAACTGGCAGCGATACAGGAGCAACTTAACTCCTGCCTGCCTTCCTCTGAGAAAAACAGACAGAGATAAGCTCACACTGATTATGACAGTCCACAGGCTGATAAGGCCCAAACCAAGCCCCTCCCCTTTCTTCTTGCCATTCCGTGAGTATCTAGGCATAGACAAACTCTGGGTTCCAAACCTTTCAGACCGCTTCTGATCTCAGATTCTGACTATAAATATAGGGCCCACTGCAGTGCTGGGGCCCCAGTCAGTCCCAGTTAGCAGTCTAGCCACCCTGACTGAAGGTTCCAGACCATTTTCAAAGTCAGCCTACATATAACATGTTGCAATAATCCAAATGGAAGGTTAGTGAAGCATGAAGAACTGTCACAAGGCTATCTCTGTCCAGGTAGGGCTGTAGTTGATATACCAGCCTAAGCTGATAAAAAGCACACTGAACCACTGAGGCCACTTGTCCCTCTGAGAGCCCCCCACTCTCAAACTACAAACCTGCTCCTTTAGGAGGAGTGTAAACCTCTTCAGAACAGGTTGAATGCCACTTAACTGGACAGATGAATCACCCACAAAAAAGAAATCTCATCTTGTCCAGATTGAATTTCAGTTTACTGGCCATCATCCAGCCCATTACCCTGTCCAAGCACTGGTTCAAAACAGCAATTGAATGATACCTGCAGCATCCCCATGATACTGACTTGCCACACCCCATTACCTGTTCTTCCCAGTACCTTCCCAAGGGCTGGATGCAACCCACAGACTATTGACCTATTCACATTTGGGGGGGGGGGGAATTAAGAATAGTAATGGCCATTGTGCAGGAATTAAGAAAAGGGGAGGGTTCCTCTATTTTTTCATTCATTCTTCCAGCTCACTTAATTCATCTGTGTGGGTGTGGGTGTGGGGGGGGGGGGTGTGGGTGTTTTAGTCAAATCTTGAGTTTAAAAGAAACAATGGAATCACAAGAAGGAGAGTTTCTGTCATTTTTCTGAACGTTTTAGATTTATCTTCTCCACTTAATATTTATTACCTTTTGTGTAATCAAAGATTTTATAATAAGTAAAAGTTCCATCTGAGAATTACAAATCATTAACCAGATGCAAACGCTTTTTAAAAATGCGGCTTTAAAGCTATCCAGTGTTTAAAGACATATTGATCTAGTCACATTGCTGCTCTTCATCAGTAACTCATCACTTTTCTATTTCACACTTAAAGCAACTCAAAATACAGAGTAGCAGGTGAACAAAACTGGTGCCAACTCAGAATGGCAAAATAGGAATGAAAGCCAGAGGTGCTCTGTGTTGCTTTAACTTACCCTTTGCCTAAATTGTACAATCTTTATGGTGTAATTTTACATTTAACCAAGCTTGTGTTGTGTGTGCAGACACTTTATGCCACCTTCTCATTAATAAATCCTCCACAGCAGCATAATTAGTACTTCTTGGGAAGCCATGCCATTGGTCCATCTAGCTCAGGAGCAGGGAAACTTCAGCCCACAAGCTTAATTGGGCCTGCAGAGGTTCCCAATATGACATGCAAAGTGGGGTACCCTCTGCAACCCCCTCTCCAAGCATCACCCCTGGCCTGGAGGCTACTGAGGGCTTTGGGAGGACATGAGGAAAATAATTCCTTTGTTATTTGCTATCTGTAATTGGAGATAATTGGGGTGGGAGTGGGAGTGGGTTGGGAGTGGGAGGCACTGCATTGCAGTGGTTCCGCTCCTACTTGACAGGTCGGCTCCAGAAGGTGGTGCTGGGGAGACATTGCTCGGCCCCGTGGATTCTCCAGTATGGGGTTCTGCAGGGGTCAGTTTTGTCCCCCATGCTGTTCAACATCTACATGAAACCGTTGGGTGCGGTCATCCGGAGTTTGGGAGTGTGTTGTCATCAGTACGCTGATGACATGCAACTCTACTTCTCCTTTTCATCTTCATCAGGTGAGGCTGTGGATGTGTTGAACCAGTGCTTGGCTGCGACAATGGACTGGATGAGAGCTAATAAACTGAAACTTAATCCAGACAAGACTGAGATGCTGTTAGTGGGGTATTCCTCTGACCGGATGGAGGGTGTTCAATCTGTTCTGGATGGAGTTGCACTCCCCCTGAAGGAGCAGGTTCGTAGCTTGGGGGTTCTCCTAGAACCATCTCTGTCACTTGAGGCTCAGGTGGCCTCAGTGGCACGGAGTGCCTTCTACCAACATCGGTTGGTGGCCCAGCTACGCCCCTATTTGGACAGGGATAACCTAGCTTCAGTTGTCTATGCTCTGGTAACCTCCAAGTTAGATTACTGCAATGTACTCTACATGGGGCTGCCTTTGAAGACGGTTCAGAAGCTGCAGCTTGTGCAGAATGCAGAGGCCAGATTGGTAACAGGGACCAGAAGGTTTGAACATATAAGACCTGCTCTGGCCCACTTGCATTGGTTGCCTGTATGTTTCCAAGCCCGATTCAAGGTGTTGGTTTTAACCTATAAAGCCTTACACAGTTTGGGACCACAATACCTGATGGAACGTCTTTCCCGACATGAACCTACCTGTACACTACACTCAACATCAAAGGTCCTCTTCTGGGTGCCTACTCCGAGGGAAGCTCGGAGGATGGTAACAAGGGAGACGGCCTTCTCTGTGGTGGCCCCTCAATTATGGAATGATCTCCTCGATGAGGCCCACCTGGCGCCAACACTGTTATCTTTTCGGTGCCAGGTCAAAACTTTTCTTTTCTCCCAGGCATTTTAACAGCTCAAGTTGAGGTTTTGATTGACATTGTGGCCAGGCTTAACAGGTAAAATGTTTTAAAGTGTTTTAATGACAGCTGTTTTATGTTTATGATTTTAAATTTTGTATATTGTCTTTTTAATGCTCAATCTTTTTAATTTTTGTAAACCGCCCAGTGAGCTTTGGCTGTGGGGCGGTATATAAGTGTAAATAATAATAATAATAATAATAACAACAACAACAAGGGGATTCCCCTCCCATCAAGAAATCGAGCACCATGGAGGGGAATCCCTTTATTATCTCCAATCACAGATAAGAAGGGGGGATTCCCTTAGGGGAGGACCTCCTGTAAGTGCCAACCAAGTGTGTTTCATTTCTGCTTCTCTTTCCCTGTGCAGGAAAAGAGAAGCAGGAGTCAAGTCAGCAAAGGGCACCCCCAACTCAGCAGGTGCTTGCAGGACCTGGGTTTTGCCAGCACCTGCTGGATCCTTTTGTCCATGCATTGAGAGTCATGGAGCTCTGTGCCTCTCTCTGCAAACAGAAAGGAAAAATGGGAGGGGTGGGGGAAGATGACATCATGGGAGGGGGCTTTAGAGCAGGGCCCCACCCCCTTGACATCATCTAGGCTGCCAGCTTGGCCTGGGAAGATAATATAGCCCCTCAACCAAAGAGATTCCCTGCTATTGATCTAACTCAATGCCTGAAATAGGTGTGAGCCTTCCAATTCCAGAAGATAGTATTGGTCGAGATATTCCTTTGTTATCACTTTCCTCGCCCTTGCTATGATGCTTTTCTCCTCAGCCATTTTATTTCTCGTCGCTCTCATTCCCTTCCCATTGCCCAGGAGGAAGCTGTTTTTACAATCACCTTGTGTAGGACATTCCTTCAGGACTGCAGACACAGTGTGTAGATTCCTTTGCTGCTCTTCTAAACAGAATTCATCCTTTAAGACATTTGGGCGGGGCGAGGGGGGAATGATTTGAGCAGGGCTTTTGTTCCAAATAACAGTGTTTTCTCTCATGTAAGCTTAGGACCAAAGTACCCATAACTCTGGGAGATCCATGATTCATCTCCCAAGGCTTTTCCGAAAAAGAACAAACACACACACTTATATATGCTATATAACGTATATTATCATTCTTTCTTTATAAAGTAAGCCTTTCATCTCATATTTTAAAAAAGTGGGTATTTGGGGGATGATGGCTGTACTTGCTGGAAATAAAAGCCTTACCGGTTCCTTCTTACTATCGCTATTCTTTTAACAAAAGATGACCGACTGTCTTAATGACATATATCAAGGCTGGAGTTCAACAACAGGAACACATTGTATGTACTGCTCCTGACACACATCTAGGAGCTCTGAAGATTATCCTGAGGAAAAGGTGTTGAAATCCTTCCGGTATACTTGTCAATTGTAGGAACCACACTGGTGATCTGAACAGGGTTTGGGTCACAGTTGTAGATTTGTATACACAAGTGGCTGCGGATATAAATTTCCCACCCTTTGTAAAAAAAAGAACCAAGCTAGTGCACTGATGCTTTGTTCTTTGATCTTGATATGCTTTCCATGGACTTTCCATCTGGTCATTTCATGAAACCATATACCCAAGTATTTGTATGAGTCTACTTGGTCAATTCTGTTCCCTGCTAATGTCCAGCTGAATCTTACTTACTTACTTACTTTCTTGAGAAGACCATCACTTTGGTTTTAGTGTAGTTAATTGTTAAGGAATTTGTTTTACAATACTCGGCAAAGCTATTTAGAAGTCTTTTGAGACCCAGCCATGTCTGGGATATCAGAACAGCGTCGTCTGCATAAAGCAGAATGAAAGTTTTCGTTTGGCCTAACTTTGGTAGATGAGATGGTATAGGCACCAACAGAGGAGGAAGATCTGCCAGGTATAGATTTAATATGGTGGGAGCAAGAACATACCCTTGTCTGATGCCTCTGGTGTTGGGAATCTCCATGGTTACATGGCCCTGTTTGCTAATTCATTCATGTTTTGCTTTTGGGGAATGCAATTTAGGAAGTCTATTAGAAAATGAATTGCTTGATCTAGTTTTAGCTGATTGCTCTTAACCCCATTGCTGTGCTTTTCAACCACCTTTGCTGGAGCTAGGGATGAAGACATCTGGCTTGTTGGCTGCGTCTCAAAATGGAGTCAGTACTGTTCACTCAAAAGAGAACTATTTCATAACAAATGGCCATGAAAATTCATATGCAATTTTGTGCCCATTTCTCCTAATACATGCCTAATATACACATTACCCCAACATTAAAATCACTCCACTGGCTGCCAATTGGTTTCTGGGCAAAGTACAAAGTGTTGGTCATTACCTTTAAAGCGCTACATGGTTTGGGTCCAGTTTGCCTTCTCCTGTACACTCAGGTCCTCTGGGGAGAACTTATTTCAGTCAATGCTAGGCTGACAACTGTTACCCAGAGGACCTTTTCTTCTGTTGCCCCTAGACTGTGGAATGGCCTACCAGAGGAGATTTATCAACTTAACTCTCCGAGTTTAAGACAGCTATAAAGACTAGCCTCTTCCGGCTAGAATTTTAAGATGTCTTGATTGTTATTTTGATATTGTATTGGTTTTATACGGTCTTTTAATTAATTTTATGTATTTGATTTATATTGTATCATTGTATTAATGTTGCTCCCCACCTCGATACAAAGGGAGAGGCAGGTAATAAATAAATAATTAAATAAATTATCAGTATTAATATTTCTTGCAACCAATTATTCTAAAATAATACATTTGAAACATTCATTTTACATATAATAATAATAATAATATATTTATTTATCACTCGCCTCTCCCAACGGATCGAGGTGGGGAACAACACCAAACACAAAATACAAAAACTGATTAAAAGCAGATAAAACCAGTACATCATTAAAACACCAATAAAACACCAATAAAACACTTTAAAATTCATCTGGGTAGGCCTGCCAGAAGAGATAAGTCTTTATAGATCTTTATATATGTTTCCCTAATATATTTTATTGGAGGATTCCCATCGCAAAATTCAGAGAAATACAAAGTTTGAAGGATAACTTAGTTTCAGTTCGTGTATTTGTTCAAAAGTGCAAAATTAGGTAAGTTCAAATAAAAATGTGAACAAATTTCTCCACCACCCTATTTCAAACAACAACTTACCAAAAATGGTGCGGTGTGTTTCAACAAGCATCTGAAGCAATTAATGGAATGTAGATGAACAAGGAAGATGAGTTATGTGAGTCTGTCATAAACAGTGTCCCAAAATATGTCTACAAAGCAACAGCACAACCATAATCCAAATTACAAAGCTATGAACGCAGCTCCTGGGAGATGCATTGCGCCCTCTCGGGTACAAAATACAGCACTCTCTGGACAAAATTAATTCAGACTATAAATGGGAAACAAGTGCAGATGGACTGTTAAAAGGAAATGATTGTGTGAAAAGGCGCCTATGGTCATGTTGACTGAAATAAATACCTATCCCTGTAAACAATTAGCAGATGCCTATTGCTCCTAAAGAAAAACACCCATGCTTTCCCCCAAACAGCTGTTGTCTGACTGCCAAGTGGAAAATAAAAAAACACTCCTCTCCTGACATATTAAGAATTTCAGCAACCTGCTGACTTACAAGGGGCCCTATTTTCCTACTCCATAATATAAGTAACGGGAGTTCACTTCAGCAGGAGCTGTTTTAGATAATGTGGTTAGATGAAACTGTTTGACAAATGGACCATGGTGTGTGTTTTTAATTCCCTTTGATACATCTCTGACTACATGCATGAAAGCAAGAGTGAGAGGGGAGGGGGGAAAGGCTTCTTCCTATGGGCTGACTCAGTCCCAAATTAGATGTTACACCAGGAGCAACATGAGTGATTATACCTCCCTCCAAAAAAAACCACCTTTTTTGTATTAAATGCAACTGATGGAGATGCAAATTTGATCATGGAAATGTGAGGGGAGGCTGGGCATCTTTTTTGCAGGGGGGAAATACAGCTGGGTAGTTTCTGCCCCATGGGAAAAAACAGTCAGGAAAATGACTGAGGGGAGGATTAAGTGTCCCCATCTTATGCTACTTCCCCAGTTGAATGAGCACCCTCCTCGGAGCAAGTGGAGTAAGGAAACCATGGAGCAGAAAACTGGGGTTGCAATCAACCACTCCACAGCATTTCCCTGATCAAATTTGCACACACACCCTCCAGCTGCATTTAGTAATAATCTAGCTCCCATCTTCTCAAGCACTATGTGCATACAAGTAAATAAGTGTAAACTCTGTCATAATAATAATAATAATAATAATAATAATAATAATAATAATAATAATTTATTACCTGCCTCTCCCTCCGGATCGAGGCAGGGAACAACATCATATAGACAATATAAAAGAGATAAAACTGATTAAAAGGATGTAAAATTAATACAGCATTAATCAACCAAGTCTTAAAATTCGGCTAGGTAGGCCTGCCAGAATAGATTAGGCTGACCAGATAAAATCCAGGTCAGGGCTCATGTAACTTTAACTGTTGTAGAGAAAAGGGAATTTCAGCCAGCGTCATTTGTATGCAATTAGTTCCTGGTGAAATTCCCTCTTCATCACAACAGTTAAAGTTGCAGGCACTATACTAGAGTGACCATATACAAAAGAAGGCAGGGCCCCTGCAACTTCAACTGTTGTGATGAAGAGGGAATTTCACCAGAACTAACTGCATCCAAATGACACTGGCTGAAATTCCCTTTTCTCTACAACTGTTAAAGTTACATGAGCCCTGACCTGGATTTTATCTGGTCACCCTAGAATAGATCAGTCTTCATAACTCTCTGAAATGCTAGAAGACTGGTAGGTTGGCGGATCTCTCCTGGCAAGTCGTTCCACAGTCCACAATCCCTAGCCCTTCATTTTTGCAGGGAACAGGCCAACATAGAGGGTTCATGTGTATTTGAGTGCATATATGTAGCCCTTGTACATACAAGAGGGTGGTGCATGGAGACATGGCCAGCGAGTGCCACCTCTTTCTTCCCTCCACAGGTTTGGTTATATTCACAACTGTACATCCACCCAGGACTTCACGTGGAGACCAGTCTCTGGAAATTAAAGCAAATAAGACCACTGGCGTCTCTTAGCTTATTGGAGAGAGATGCTGATTGTCAGTTCTTTGGTTGTTTTGTGTCAATGTAAGCGCTAACTGCATGGATGCCCCCAAAAGTTTCCCCTCTCACACATGACTGAAAGTTGTTGTTGCAATATCAGTGACCTGAATATATGAGAGCAAATCTCTCAGGGACAATTAGATTCAAAGAGGCCTGAAGCTTCCCAAGAAACTGAAAGAAATGGCATTTGGGTCTTCATGGCCGACTAGAGCCAGTTAAAAGGTCAGAACGAAAAAGGTTATTGACCTGTATATTTTCCAGAGACTAGGAAGGCACCACGGCCTTGGTCCCAGTGTTCTCCTCACAACACAGGGATCATCCAGGAGTTTGCAGGTCAGTGACCCCAAAGCATTCGAAAACAGGATGTACTCTGCATTTTTATGTGATTTTCATTTAAAAATGAATTTACTTGGTGATGGCACTTGACCTGCAGGGAACTAGTAAATAGCCTCCAGTTGGGTTGCGTTATGAATCAGGCTCTTGGGGAAAAACATCATTTTCTCCAATAAAGAAGTGAAGTAGAACAAGTGAGGTCAAGCAACCATTCATACTAAAATGTGGTATAATAGTAAATACACACAAAACGAATATTGTGTTGCTAAGACAGATTCATATCAGAATTCCATTTCTTTCAATGGGACTTACTCACATATCAATATACAATATACAATATATAGGGTGACCATATGGAAAGGAGGACAGGGCTCCTGTATCTTAGGCCATTTCTACTAGGGGTGTGCACGGACCCCCCGGATCGGATCGGGACCCGGATCGGGACCTCCAATTTTGTCAAGGATCAGATCGGACAAAATCAGAGCCCCCCCCGGACCGGATCGAGTCTGATCCCGATCCAAAACCCAGAAATTTTTGGATCGGCCGCCATTTTTTTCCCCATAGACTTGCATTGCGGCGGGTGGGTGAGGGGGGCCTAACTCCCTCCCCCCCGGGCCGTCTGCTGTGGATGGCCCCGGCAGGTAAGCCCCCTCCCCTGCGCTCCCTACCCCCCCCAGGGCCGTCCGCGGATGGAAGCAGACGGCCCCGGGGGAGTAAGCCCCCTCCCCCTGCCACTACTTACCTTACAGGGACGTCCGCTCCCGTCCGGCGCTGGCTGCTACTGCGAGCGGGCTTCGCGGCCTGCTCCAGGGTGGCGCGCCGGGTGATGACATCACCTGGCGCGCCACCCTGGAGCAGGCCGCGAAGCCCGCTCGCAGTAGCAGCCGGCGCCGGACAGGAGCAGACGTCCCTGTAAGGTAAGCGCGCTGCGGACAGCCCTGCTAGGGAAGCCCCCCCCCGCTGTCCACTTCCATCAGCAGGCGGCCGCTGGCGCCCGCCAATGGAAGTGGCAGTGGGCGCCAGCGGGCGCCCGCCGATCCGCCAATCCATCCAAACCGGATCGGAACCTTTTCGGATCGGTTCGGATTGGATGGGCCAATCCAGCGGTGAGATCAGAAATCGGATAATTTATCCGATTTCCCCCTGGATCGGATTCGGATCGTGGATCGGATCCGATCCAGTGCACATCCCTAATTTCTACACCAGGCTGTTTGCCTGGGATGGCCCCCGGTTGGTCCCTGTGCGCCGATGGCGTGTATTAGGTACTTCTAGGATCGCCCTCCCTCCCTCTACACCCCTATGGTGTAGAAAGGGCCTAGTTGTATAGAAAAGGGAATTTCAACAGGTGTAATTTGTATGCATGCAGCACCTGGTGAAATTCCCTCATCATCACAACAGTTGAAACTGCAGGAGCCCAGCCCTCTTTTGCATCTGGTCACTCTAGTATAGCTCCCGGAGCTTTAACTTTTCATATGGTCACTCTACATTTGAAGCCTGTGTTTACAACTGAGGCCTATTCATTTAAGATTTCTCATACTCTTGCATTAAGGTTAGACAGCCAAACTTCTGGGGTGGGTCTTCCTACGGAATCGTCAGCAGTTGTCGAGGGAGAGACTGGGTCTGTTTTTGTTTTTCTTGCCAACATGTCCTTTCTCATAGGTGTATCTTGATTCACTGAGCCAAAACTTAGGATGGTGCTGTGTCCTACTTCATAGAGGATAGTCCTCTATTTGAAGGCTGGGTCATTCGTTTGTTTTTAATATAATGTATCACCTGCTTTTCATTATAAAATAATCTCAAAGAGGGGTACGAAACCAATAAAAAAAAACAATAAAATCATACAACATCAACCGATAAAACAAGTAAAACAAGGGAAACAGAAATACTGGTAAGTTTACAAGTTGCAGCAACACAGATTCAGTCAAAAGCCTGGGTGAACAACATCCTCCATTTGACGGGTGGTCAGGTCCAAGGTGTAAAGATAAAGAACCCTAAGAAGGGAGAGCCCAGAGGCCTTGGAGTTGCCCATCCACAGTAAGAACCTGGACAGCAGGCCAGGTCACCTGGCTACAGTTTCCTCCACTGTGTTGAGTATTTGTATTTAAACTATAGTCATTAATTCTATACAAAGAAAGAGAGAGATCATATTCAAACTTTACACAAAGCAGTCTCCTCTTTCATCCTCTTTTTGGTGATGTTTTTTCCTCTCCCTTCCCAGCCTCCAAAGCTGTACTCCCCACATGTTGATCCTGAGGGCCAAACCATATTTGACATGGGTGATCCAAGATTGAATGCCGCAAGGGTGTTTATTGCTTTGAAACAATGCAATGGAGGGAAGAATGATGACATATTTTACTGGAGCAGCAATGCTGGAGGAAGTGGTATGTAAATCCTTCACCAGCAACAACACCAACAACATTATGCTGTTTCCCTGATCTAAATCTCTCCTCTCCCCCATGATGCTACTATTAGCCATTCAGGAGGGAAATATGGATTTACAACACAATCCTATACATGTCTACTCACAAATAAGTCCCATTAAGTTCAATGAGGTAAGTTGTGGCAAGGGACAACTTCCACAGGTCAGAGGGTCAATTTTCCTATCCGCCCTGGAACCCAGCTAGGAACACATCATCCACGTCTGCGAAATGGGCCGCCGAATTTTGGTGGTATAGAAAAGACACAATTTTGCTGTTAAACAAGGGCTTTTCTACAAGACACTGTTAATCTGCCATCATTACATCTTGTGGTAATGAATTCCATAGTTGACTATGCACTGTGTGAAGAACTCCTGGAACTCCCACCAATCATTTCGTGGGATGGCTGCAGGTTCCAGTATTATTACAGGGGGAGAAAATGTCTCCCTATCCATTTTTTCCACACCATGAATAATTTTGTACACCTTTATCATGACCATTTCTACACCCGGCTGTTTGCCTGGGATTGCCCTCCCTCCCTCCCTGTGCGACAATGGTGTGTATTAGATACTTCCGGGATCACCTTCCCTCCCTCTATACCCCTATGGTGTAGAATGGGCTCATGTCTCCCCTTAGCCCCCTTTTTTCCAAGCTAAACAATCCCCAGTGTTCTAACCTTCCCTCATAGGGGTGTTGCTCCATCCCCTTGATCATTTTAGTTGCCCTATTCTGTACTCTTGCAATCTCCATCAGGGGTGGTGAGAGGCACACAAAGAAAGACTCAGAGGCTGCATTTGGACAACACATTAAGTAACTGAGGAGGGGAACAATCGTCAGTTTTGTTGCTTATTGTGTTGTGTGGAGGGTAACACGCCGCTCACAAACTACTGACCGTATGCTATTCTGCCCAAATAAGCAACTGAGAGAAACAACTGGCTTGCAAGTTGTTTAGCTCGAAGCCAGTTGTTTAAAGTGTTGTGTGGAGGGGTGAGTGTGTTAATGGCGTGTGGTGAATGGGTTAAAACACAAGCCCATAGAGGCAGGCAGCAAGAGCGACCAAAGAGGCAGCTGCCACTCTGCTACAACTGGTGCAACTTGCAGAGGCTGCTGGGATAGAACTGGGAGGACTGAGGGAGGAGGAAGGATGGGGAGAGGGGCGGGGGCTGTGTCAGTCAAATGCTGGGTTGACGATTAGTCCACTCAACACCAGCCCCAACCACTCACAGTTGTGTAAGAATATGTTGTGCGGGGAGTACCCACAAAATAACCAACTGTGAGTTGGCTACTCAACCCACCATTGACTAATGTGTTGTCCGAATGCAGCCAGACAGTACTGGGAAGAGTTGCTGCTGTTCTGAGGGCCAGCTGAGTCCACCACCACTTGCATCCCCACTGTTATCTCTGATCTGAGATCACAGATAACAGTAGGGATTCCCCCAGGGGAAATTTCTCTAGAGGGGTGAGGCTTGGAGGCCAAGTCCTACCCCCAGGAGAAAACCAAGGAGGATCTGTGGACCAAATAGGTGGCACCTGGGATTAAGCCCACAGGATGTGGGTTTTGCATCCCTGATCTATGCCAGACATGTCCTTAATTGAGATGTGCTTGTTCTTCCAATGATTTGCAATACAGAAGAGAACTATTGCCAGCTATCAGTATAGCAGTACTGATAGCTGGCAGGCCCCCTGTATGATATTGGCATGGAATTCTCCTGAGCCATATTGTATTTACTTAGGAAAAAGCTCCTTGAAACGTCTAATTTGGCTGTGAATCAAGATCAGGAAATTTTCCCAGCCTAAGTCAAAGGCAGAGCCTGTCTAAGACATTTTGCTGCCTGAGGCGCAGGACAATCCACGTACATCAGCCAACTGGACTGGTAGTTGAAACATACTTCATGATACTCAAGAGACAATGCACCAGATGGCAGCAGGATCATTTCAGGGGCACAGAGCAGGCTGCATGGCACATGCAACTCTGTCCACAGCTCACCACTCACCTGCCTCCAGTGCCCAAGACAGCCACCACTCTGCCTGGTAAAAGGGCTGCAATCTTCAGGCTGCCTTAGACACATGCCATGAGTTGTACACAAGCAGTGCAGCTTTTGATTTTTTTTCTCTTGGAATAGCAGAAAATGACGCAACCTCACAATCAGCTTTTTTTAAAAAAATAATTTTACATACATACAAATGGTAAAATACAACTTAACTAATAAGTGCACCCCCCCAATGGGTCCATCCAATACTTAATTATACGTCCTTCCAAAACTGTAATGAATCCTGTAAATGTGTACACTCTTTCCCTTTTTTTAACACAAAATCTACAAATATTCCCAAACATCTTCAAAATCACTTCTTTTCAATAAACCCCTTTTAACCTTAATACTACTAGTTAACTTATCATTAATCACGATATCCCATACTTCTTTATACCATTCTGACATTTGATAATTACCTTGTATTTTCCATTACCTAGCTATCATTAATCTAGCTGCTGTCATTAAATTTGTCACTAAATCTTTAACATTTTGCATCCTCTGACCTTTATTATAAATTGATAATAATGCTACTCTGGGTCATACCTCTAGATTTAAACCAGTTATTTTATTTATCTCCTTAAATATACTTTGCCAGAATTTTTGTACATATTCACAAGTCCACCACATATGAATATAGGTGCCAGTTTCCTGGCAACCTCTCTAACATAACTTGAAATATTTTTTATCAATCTGATTTTAATTTTACTGGTGTTAAGTACCACCTCCAAACTAACTGATAATAATTCTCCTTTATCCTTACTGACATAGTTTTCAATATACGCAGGTCCCATATCTTCTCCCAGCTTTGATCACTTATTTGTTTGGTTATATCATAATCCCATATTGTTTTAAGATGATCTTGTTGTTCTTCACCTTCTATCAACATTTTATAAATTTCACTTGTCATATCTTTTATTATTTTATTTTCCCCCTCTTCTTCTCTCCTTACAATCATCTTTTCAAATCTTGTAAAATCTCTACATTCTTTATTTTTCTTTAACCAATTCTGCATCCATTGCTCTAATTATCTTTCTCCCTTTCAACAGTTCTTCTATTTGTTCCTTACTCGTCATCTTTTCCAACCAATTTTTTTTATTTTTATAACCTTCTGTTCTCTTCATACCGATTCTATTTCTTTTTTTTAAAAGTCATTGGAAAGTTCTCCAACAACACCACTAGAGTCAACGGGGAGATATCTGGTAATAATTTCTTTTTGTATTTTACCCATATCTTTAAAATATTCTTTAAGAACGGATTTTCTATTCTTTCTAACAATTTCCTAGTTGGTTTAATAAAGAAAATATTTCCTAATCCCAAATCCATCTCTAATGTATCTAACTCTAACCAAGTTACTTCATTTACTCTTGCCATACTATCTATTATATATCTTAATTGGTTAGCTATATAATATAACTTTACGTTAAGAAGACCCAAAACTCCCAGTTTCTGAGATTTATACCATTTCGCCTTGTTTATCCTTACTTTCTTGTCCCCATTACAAAAATTATTTATCATAACTTGCCAACTCTTCAGTTCTATTTCCAACACTTTAATTGGTAGCATTCTAAATAAAAAAATTAACTTAGGCAAAATCTTCATTTTAATAATCACTATTCTTCCAAACCATGAAAGTTTGATTTTTCTGTACTCCTCTAATTTTTTCTTAATCTCCATCTTTAATTTCTTAAAATTTTCCTTTTCTAATTTTTTTAAATTTCTTGTGTAATATTTATTCCTAAATATTTAATTAAACTCTTTACCTTAATATTCTTCTTCTTATTGATCAAACCTTGCTCTTCCTCTTTTTTATAATTAAATAACATCATCTCGGATTTATCCCAATTTACTTGCAACCCTGTCATTTCCTCCATTTTTTCTATTGGGTTCTCAATAGTTAATAGGGTATCATCTGCAAACAAATTTATTTTAATCTTTTCCTTATTCCCTATTCCTATAATACTTTCATCTTCTCTAATTACATTAGCTAACATTTCAATAACTATAACAAACAAAACCGGGGAATGAGCCACGTTCATTCAGAGCTGTCAAAAGTTGCACAATCTTTCAAAACTTCATATAAAATACAGGGGTGGAGGGATTGTTCTGAAATTTAACACACATGACTAGCCAGATTCCATAAGCACTGTGGGCCAGTTTCAAGTCTCAAACTTATAAAATACAAAAGTTATTAAACAAAAAGTTATAGACACCATAGTGTCAAAGACTTGAAGAACTTAATAAATGGGTGTAACTTTTTTATTTTAAAAGTTAGAGACATGAAACTTTTTGGACTTTGCAGGTGGAATATTGCTAGTCCTAGCTCCCCAAGTTCCATGTCTCTAACTTTTAAAATAAAAAAGTAATGGGGGCCCCCAAAAGCCCCAACCCCCACTGTAACAGTGTTATTTTAAAAGTTTGAAACTTGAAATTCGGTCACAGTGCAGACTGGTTGTTGGTAGTCATGTGTGCAAAATATCAGAACAATCCCTCCACTCCTGTATTTTATATGATTTTTAAAAAGATTGTCGTAATTCTGGCTGCTTTGACAGGTCTTTGACACTGACAGCTGTCAAACTAGAACCACGATCTTTCAAATATTCATATAAAATACAGGGGTGGAGGGATTGTTCTGAAATTTAACACACATGCCTAACATCCTTTCAACTCCACTGTCAGTGATTTTTCAAGTGTCTTCTTTTACTCGCAAGTAAATTTGGGAAATGTTATACCAACTTAATAGTCTTTTAGAATTTAAGAAAGCTATAAAGACTGTTCTCTTCTGGCAGGCATATCCAGTGGAATTTTAGCATGTTTTTAGGATGTTTTAATGCAGTTTTAATAATGTGTATCATGTTTTAATCAGTTTTATGTATTTTATCATATTTTATATTTACTGTTGTTCCCTGCCTCGATCCAAATGGAGAGGTGGGTAAGAAATAAATTATTATTATTATTATTATTATTATTGTTATTATTGTTATTATTATGCCAAGTTTGCAGTATACAATTTAAAGGCTGCATTCCTAGACACACTTACCTGGAAGTGCCATTGAACTCAGTGGCACTTACATATAAGTAGACGTGCACTGGAATGCACTGTTAATTACTAAAATCTACATTTTAGAATCTTACATAATACAAATGCTGAATTTCCTGCTTGACATTTTTAGGGAAAAGCATGTTTTAGGGTCATTATAACAACCAGAAAGATCAAAATAGTGGTAATTCCAAGACATTTGCTTAAAGAAATTAGACGGGAAGCACAGGGAATTTACATGACAATCCCATGTTTAGTCAATCCTTTCCTATTTTAACTAACTTCCATTGTTTAGTTCTTAAACAATAGAAAGATTTGAAAGTGAATCTCCCATCAATTCCAGCAAAGCCAAAGTTTCAGCTCAGATTGGTTGCTCATGTAAATAAAGAGACTTCACAGCACCTTTCTACTTTTAATTAAGGCCCAATTTAAAGAGAGTATTTAACTAGCATTCACCATCAAACTTAAATCTGATTCCAGTAATTAAAAGGATTTTCTCAATCTAGTTCTCAGTGTTAGGAGCCTCATTTCATTTAGTTAATTAAAGACTGTTTCTTAAGCCTTTCAGTCAAAGAAAAACAAAGCGAAAGAGATTAAAAAGTGTCACGGAAAAATGTAATGCATAAACATGGCTAAAATTATTGGTTGGCCCTTTAATTAAAAGTAACGGGCCTTATTTATTACAAATGGCATACACATCCATGTTTTAAAATGCTTTTATACCGCTTTGGTATGCTTAAGAAAGAAACTTTATACTCCCCAGCTGTTGCACAGATCTAACATTTGTATAAATGAACTAGATGTCATAACTTGAAAGGGTTCAAAGCTGGCACTTGTGTTCATGTGTTTTGATGTGGTTGCATTGGGTATGTGCATTAGATGTTGTAGAAATTAGTGTTCTTTCCTCCTAAAATGATTACAGAGTCTCTGATTTAGAACATTTTGAATTAATGCCTACTCTCTAGACAGCTGTGTAGATCCCTGGGCAGGATCTACACTGCTGCTTTAAAGCACTTTAAAGCGCTTTATAACAGTAGTGACAACTATTTTGGAGTGTGTCCTGGGCCCCAACAATTGCCAGTACTGTTATAAAGCACTTTAAAGTTGGGGCCCAGGACACACTCCAAAACAACTGTTGTCACTACTGTTATAAAGTGCTTTAAAGCGCTTTAAAACAGCAGTGTAGATCCTGCCCAGGACAAACTCCTTCCATCAACAGTCTTTGCTTGTGATGGTGGTGTTGCCAGCATCATAACTGACAGGGAACTAGGATAAGACATAGGCGAGTCTCCCCCAATGATGGGAGTTGTAGTCCAACATATCTAGAAGGTGCCACATGGGGAAGGTTAGCATAGGCAATTGCTTCTGTCATCTTCCAGTACCGTATTAGTTTTCTGGTGCCACTACCTGAGAAGAAAGAAGATAGGGGAAATCCCTTTTCATCCAGTTGTAGCAGCAGTATTACATCTGAGAAAGACCCTGCAGAAGAGAGTTAAAGTAACATTTCCTTCCTATTCAGGACAGATAAAAAGGGAGTACTTCTTCACACAGCACATAGTTAAACTATGGAATTTGCTACCACAAGATAGTGTTGGCCACCAATTTAGATGGCTTTAAAAGGAGGTTGGATGAATTCCTGAAGGCTATCAATGGCTACTAGTCTTGATGACTCTATGCTACCTCCAGTATCAGAGGCAGTATGCCTATGTGCACCAGTTGCTAGGGAATATGGATGGGAGGGTGCTCTTGCACTCATGTCCTGGAGGGTTTCCCATGGGCCACTGGGTGAACAGAATTCTGGACTGGATGGATCCTTGGTCATATCCAGCATGGCTCCTGTTATATTCTTGTTCTGCTCAATTGCTGCCCACTTTCCTTCTGCACATCCGCATAAGTTTGTGCCTAGTTGGGTTGAAGAAAGGAACATAGGAATTTGCTTTATGCAGCTCATTGGGCCATCTAACTCAGTATTTTCTACACAGGGGTAGGCAACTTGTGGTCCTCAGATGTTGTTGAACTCCAAGTCCCATCAACCCTTACCATTGGCTGTTGCAGTCCAACAACAAGTTGCCCATCTCTGGTTGACACTGACTAGGGTGGCCATTTAAGCAGGCCCCCAAAAATTCATCACTCCTGCCTGAAAAAAGGGCACAGATTTGCCTAAGATTTTGTGACCCACTGAGAGTTTTTACTATATTCAGAGGTATACAAATGGTATAAATAATAAATAAATTATAAAAATACATACACTAATTGTTATGTATGATGCAAAGTTGGAAATAATTACTATGATTTAAGTAGAAATACAATACATCTCCCTATAGAGAGGAAGACTTTGATAAGTATGCTTGCCCAGCCTGCTGTCCAGTGGCCAGAACCAGCCCTACTATTAGACAGAATGAGGCAGCTGCCTCAGGTAGCATATACTGGTACATGGCAACAAGGGGTTGGAGCCCCTAAGCCTTAGGGTGACCAGATGAAATCCAGGTCAGGGCTCATGTAACTTTAACAGTTGTAGAGAAAAGGGAATTTCAGCCAGGGTCATTTGTATGCAATTAGTTCCTGGTGAAATTCCCTCTTCATCACAACTGTTAAAGTTGCAGGGGCCCTGCCTTCTTTTGTATATGGTCACTCTAGTATAGTGCCTGCAACTTTAACTGTTGTGATGAAGAGGGAATATCACCAGGAACTAATTGTATACAAATGACAATGGCTGAAATTCCCTTTTCTCTACAACTGTTAAAGTTACATGAGCCCTGTCCTCCTTCCCCATTGTAGGCTTAAAATATAACCCAGCTCTTAATCTTGTGGGGGAACTGCATTGCTGCATGTGTGTATCTCTTTGGACACTGATGTCCTTTTAAGGAGACAATACTGTGATTTCTGTCTCAGAATAAGTACTGTACAGTGGGCACAACTAAAACTGCCCCACTGGTTTAAAATAATTCACTTTTGTTGAATCAGGTCGAATTGTTCCCCTGTTTTCAGAACAATGCTGCATCCTGGCTTCCTCTAAAATGGTATCAGCAGCACAGGCCAAACAGAAGCATTACATCATCAGAATGATCTCTCATTGGATGGTCAATGATGCAGCAACTTCTGTTACCTAGCAACTTCCTAGGGTGGTTAACTCCTTTTGCAGGTATTCCACTCAGCACTGTAAATCATTTTGCAAGAATCTTTTTCAAAACCTTTAGCCCTCTGAAATTCCTACAGCAAGTGGCCCAGGCCTTCAGAACTAAAGGTCTAGGCACTGTCCCATATTCCACATATTTGTGGGGCAGATGCCATAACTCAGTGGTAGGGCACATGCATTGCACGCAGAAGGCCAAAGGCACCCATCCCTTCAGTTACAAGGGCCATGTAGCAGGTGATGAGAAAGACTTTTGTCTGGGAAACCTGGAGAACCACTGCCAGTAAGAGGAAACTATACTGGGATAGATGGGGAAGTTCTCTGACCTTGCATAAGACAGCTTCCTACTTTCCCAGTTATGTTGCTTGTTATATTTGCACATCCTTATCCACTACCATATTCTTGAGCAGGGGTAGGTCACTTGGTGCCCCAGATGTTTTGGGCTAAAACTCCCATAATCTCTGGGCATACTGGCTGAGGCTTATGGGAGTTGTAGTCCAAGAAATCTGATGGGCACCAGATAGCCTAACACCTGGTCTTGGGAGTAGAGGGTTGTTGGCTGTGCGCAACCAATACTTAAGGCAAAATCTGTAGGAATGACAACCCGGAATATTGTTCCCATCTAATGTTGTTGGTAGTTATGATCAGGTTTGCTTTAGGTTTCCTAGGTATCTTCCTAGTGGTAGCACTTTGAAGGGAGAAATGAGGAAGAAATCCATTTGGGGGATGGAGTTTCAACAAGTTTTCCTAGGTTCAGCCCCCCAGACTTAGTTCCAGTCCCGCTACAGTGCCTGACTCAGCATGCAGCGAGTCAAACTAGTTAATGGATTTTCTTGGCATTTTGTGCATTTTCCTGACAGATTCTGCAATTTGCACATTTTGCTGAGCAATTTGCACAAATTAGGGCCAAATTTCTGCAAATTTGGCCATAATTTGCGCAAATTGCTTGAGAAATTTGCACAAATTGCTGAGCCTGAAAAAATGTACAAAAATGTTCCCAGAGTTCAGGGGAAAGTCCACAGTTCAGGTCGCAAGTGCAAATCAAATCATACATGCCACAAGGTGCATGCTCCTTAGACTTTTTACTGCACCACAGCAGCAAATTCAGAGTCAACAGTGGAGTGATGGTGGGTGCCAAATAGGCCAGGGGGGTATGCAGGCCACACATTGCCCACTCTTTCTATAGGTATTAGTAAATCCAATCCTCGCCCCAAATGGCCAACTACGTTAGAGAGGTGAAAGCAGAGCTACCATGCTTGATGAGATTTCTGATTCTGACATCTGTGTGCCATCACATCAGTGTGCTTCACTTCATGGTTCTCAGTTCCAATGTAGTTAATTGTTTACCATAATTTCCAATCTTGCACCAGTCTGCCACCCAGTCTACTTCACTGGGGACATAAGAATACCCATCTATCTTCCTGGAGAGAGACAGTCATTGGGCATTTGAATGATCTGGCCTGACCAGTGAAAATAAGTTTTCCTTAGCTTCCACAGTTTGCAGTTAGCAAATACTGGAAATTTTACCTTGCCATTTCTTACCCCCACCCTTTATTTTCTCAAGCAATCTTCCCTGTTTTTAAGTGTTGATTCTTTTTCCAAACATAAAAAACAGGGGGGGATGGACTTCCGGGGCTGACGGGTGAGCGGCGATTTCTTGAGCTCCGGTCATAAATAAAATGTAAAGCTAATAGTCTCATCAAATGTGAGTAGAAAGGAAAAAATATTGTGTGGGAGAGATAAGAGAGGTTAAAAGGCTTTGAAAGAACTATTTTTGAAAACTGTTGTTTTCGCTTTTAACCTCTACAGCGTCTGGGCTGGATCAGATCCAATGTCAAAGAAAGACTTGGATCTCAGCCAAATTCCACTTTGGCTGAGAAATAAGTCTATTGGGAGACCACCGGATAATACAGCGGCCAGATTGGCTAGAGTGAAATCTCAGATGCCGACTTCAAGTGGCAAAAATAACAATAATAATAACAAAGACTCCCAGAAAACCGGAAGGGAGAAGGAAGGGATGGAGGGAGGAGTTGACCCGAAGACAGCTGCAGCTAGATCTAAAACAACAGACACTACAAAGCAGCAGACAGAGCTGGTTGAGAGCATTAAAGACATGATGCAGCAGATGATGACACATAATAATGAAAAGATGCTAAAAATGATGGAAAAAAGCAATGAATCCCTGAAAAAAGAGGTGTTGATGGGAGTTACGGTTCAAATAGATAGAAGTATTTCAGAAATGGAAAGGCAAATGAAGGAGGCCAATTCGAGGATTGAAAAAGTGGAGAGAAAAGCTACGGCAAATGAAATAGCCATACAGAACCAGATGGAACAATTTGATTCAATGCAACTGAAAATGATTGATTTGGAGGATCGGGCAAGACGCTCTAACCTTCATCTCAGATTCTTTCCAAAATCATCAGGTGAAAACCCCAGAATTTTGAGAGATCGAGTTATGGGGTGGATTAAGGATATAACTCCAGATATTGCATGGGAAGAATGGGACATGGAAAGAATACATAGAATTGGAGGCAGAAGAAGCAGTGTAATGCCTAGAGATATCATCATAAAGTTTGTGAATTATTATAAAAAAGAGGAATTTATGAAAATTGCCAGACAAGCCCCAGAGGGAATGAAGTATCAATCAACTCCAGTACAAGTATATCAAGATTTATGTTCAGAGACAATCAATTGGAGAAAAACTGTGAAAGTTTGTACAGCAGTCTTGATGAAGAAGAATGTGAGATACATGTGGGGCTATCCAGTGTTTTTGAAGTTTCAGTGGAAGGATCAAAAGTACAGGATTACATCATCGAAACAAGGCATACAATTACTACAAGAGTTGGGAATAATGGATCCGGACGAAGGAGCAGCTGGAAGCAAGCCAGAGGAAGGAGCAGTTGGAAGCAGAAAATAGAAGAAAGTTTTTCTTATAAAGACAGAGAATTAAATATAAGCTAGCGGATGACGAGAGAGAGATAAACTGACCGGGGAGTGAGGGTGGCTGTCGCTGGGAATCCTGGAAGAGCGTCTCCCTCCCCCCTGGATTGATCTTAGGTCTTTGGATGAGGTTAACTCCTCGGGCATGAGGGGGGATGAATAATTGGGGGAGGGGAAGGGAGGGGGGAGGGAGGGAGGGAGGGGAATGGGGGTGGGGGGGAGGAAGTGGGGTGGGAAGAGGGTGGGGAGAAGGTAGAGCACTAATAAGGACCAATAGAAAAGACAATTTGCTATGTAAAAAATATCATGGGTAATAAATTGAAAGTAACATCATTAAATGTTAAAGGGCTGGGAACGATGATAAAACGAAAGAGAATAGAAAATTTATTGAATAGGGATAAAGCTGATATTGTATTCTTGCAGGAAACACATCAAGTTAAAGAAGGGGCTAATGAAATTAAATTAAGATGGGCGAACATCTACGAGAAAGCATATGGAACAGCTAAAGCTAGAGAGGTAGCAATTATAATTTCAAAGAAATGTGGTTTTACTGATATGAAAGGAATAAAAGATGAACAGGGGAGGTATATAATTATTCAGGGGAAGATAGCTAATGAAGATTATACATTGGTGAATATATATGCCCCGAATGAAAAGCAAGAACATTTTTATAATAAAGTGTTCAAGGAAATGCAAGGAATTCAAAAAGGCCATATTATAATGGAAGGAGATTTTAATATGGTAATGGATAAAAATAAAGATAAATCTAATCCCAATATGAATGATAGGCGGCAAAATGTAACAAGTTTAAATGTATTAATGAAAGCAAAGGAGATGTTCGACGTTTGGAGGTTAAACAAAGGGGAAGAAAAGAAATATACTTTCTATTCAGCAGTACATAAGAGCTATACTAGAATAGATTACCTTTTTATTTCTAAGAGTTTATTAACAAAAGTATTAGAAGTAGGAATAGGGTTTATTAAAGTTTCAGATCATGCATTAATAAATATGGAGGTGAAGATTTGGAAAGATTATAAGGAAGCTAAAAGATGGAGAGTGGACACAAGAATATTTAAACATAAACAAATGATAGAAAATATTCAGAAAGAAATGGAGGATATATGACAAATAAATAATAATGGGGAATCCACTCAGGCTATAATTTGGGATACAATGAAGGCTGTGATGAGAGGAATATGCATTAGGGAATTGTCTAAATTAAAGAGACAACAAGGAGAGGAGAGGGTAAGATTGGAAAAGAATATTAGAGAACTGGAGGATGAATATATAAAGAATAAAGATAAAATTATTGGGGCCCAATTACAAGCAAAAAAGAAGGAATTAGAGGGTATAGAAATTGGGAAAATACAGAGAAACGTGATATACTTAAAAAGAGAATATTTTGAGTATAGCAATAGGAATTCTAAAATGTTGGCCAGATCCACAGAGTCAAGGAAAATGGGAAATCCAATTGGGGCTATAAAAGATAAATTAGGTAAGATTAATAATTTAATGAAGGATAAATTACAAGTTTTTTAAGAATTCTATCAAGAGTTATATACATCAAATAACAAGTCATTGGGAAAGATTAGGGAATATATTGAGAAATACTGGAAAATAAAAATACAAGAACTGGATAGGGAAGTGATGGAACAACCGGTAACAGAGGAAGAAATTGGAGGAGTAATAGATGGATTAAAAGTGGGGAAATCCCCGGGAATGGATGGATTGGGTCCGGAATATTACAAATATTTTAAGAATATGTTGGTGCCTAAATTACAAATATTATATAATCAAATAATAAATGGGGAGAAGGCCCCACCATCGTGGAAGCAGTCTTTAATTGTCTTAATCCCAAAACCGGATAAAGAACTAACAGATCTGGGATCTTATAGACCTATATCATTGCTAAATCAGGATGCTAAGATATTGACAACGATAATGGCAAAAAGATTGAATAAATTTATGCATAAATATATTAATAAGGATCAATGTAGATTTGTAGCAGGTAGACAGATGTCAAGTTTAATAAGTAGGGTACTGAATATTATAAATATTATAAGGAATGATAAATTACAAGTGGGTATAATAGCCCTAGACATCTTTAAGACCTTTGACTGTGTGGAGTGGCCAACATTAAAAATATTAAAAGACACTATGGGAATTGGAGGAAAATTTAAGGGATTAATAGATCAGTTATATTCGGAAAATGTAGTGGAGGTAATGGTCAATGATGGTATTACAGAACAATTGTTGCTAGCCCGAGGAACTAGGCAAGGTTGTCCCCTTTCCCCAATTTTATTTGCAATGGTTATAGAGCTTTTGGCGAATGCAATTAGAGAAGATATGACTATAAAGGGGATAGGGAAAAAAGAAAAAATTAAAATAAGTTTATTTGCAGACGATACATTACTTTCAATTCAAGAACCAATTGAGAAGATGGGGAGACTACGGCATTATCTGGAGGAGTTTGGAGAAATGACGGGATTACAAATAAACTGGCCCAAATCAGAGATTATGATGTTTAATTACAAAGAAGAAGGGAAGCAAGAACTAGTTAAAAGGGAAATAAATATTAAATTAAAAGGAAAAATAAAATATTTAGGAATATATATAACAGAGAATTTGGATAAATTGGAAGAGGAAAACTATAATAGATTAAGGCAGGAGGTTAAAAAGAAATTGGAGGAATACCAGAAGATAAAACTTTCATGGTTTGGTAGAATAGCACTATTAAAAATGAAGATATTACCTAAAATTAATTTCTTATTTAGGATGTTGCCAATTAAAATATCAGAAATAGAGTTGAAGAAATGGCAAACAATGTTTAACAATTTCAGTAATGGAGATAAGAAAGCTAGAATAAATAAGAAAATGTGGTATAAACAACAGGGAATAGGAGGGCTAGGCCTTCCTAATTTGAAGGGATATTATTTGGCTAACCAATTAAGATATGTAGTGGAAGGAATTCTAGGTTTGGGAGAAAAGTGTTGGTTAGAATTGGAATCCAAAGAAGTAGAAATGGAAATGGAAAATATATACGTTAATAAAATTAATAAGAAATTTTTACAAAGAGTTAGGAATCCAATATTGAAGAATATTTTGGAGATTTGGGCTAAGAATAAGATTAAATTAATACCCGCCGTCTCCCCATTAACTCCAGTAGAGATGATGGAGAGTTTCCCAGAAAATCTAAAAGAAGTAATGGGGAAAATATTAAGAAAACAAAACATAAATAGATTAGAAGGAGTGATAAAAATGGACAATTTAAATCAAATAAAAGAAACATTAAGGGAAGAGAAAGTTACATGGATTAATTGTATGCAGTTGGAACAGTGGATAAAGAAGTGGGTAAAAGAAAATAAAAAATGTAGAGAATATACGATATTTGAAAAAATGATAACACAAAGATGAGAGAAGGAACAAAATATGGTATTAAAAGGTATAACAAGTGAAATTTATAAAATATTGATGGTAAAAGAAGAACAAGGGGATGGTTGCAAACTGGTGTGGGAAAATGACATGAAAAATTTAATAAGTAATCAGAATTGGGTGAAGTTATGGGGAACAAGGAATTTGAAAACTTTATCAGTAAGGATAAAAGAAAATTATTATAAATTAATATGGCGATGGTATTTAACACCAATTAGATTGAATCAAATAGATAAAATATTCGGTATTATGTTGGAGAGGATGTCAACAAACTGGCACGTATGTTCATATGTGGTAGTTATGTAAATATGTACAAAAGTTTTGGCAAATGGTATATAAAGAGATAAAAGAGATAACGGGAATTGATTTGGAGTCATCCCCAAAGATTGCATTATTATCAATATATGAGGGGATGAAATGTAATCAGAATATCAAGGATTTAATTACTATGTTACTAACTGCAGCAAGATTAATAATAGCAAGGAAATGGAAGATGAAGGATAACTATCAAATGGTTGAGTGGTATAAAGAGGTATGGGATATTGCTATTAATGACAAACTAACATGTAATATTAAAGTAGAAAAGGGAATATGTAATAGAAATGAATTTGAAAATATATGGAAATTATTTTTAGAGCATGTATTGTTGAGAGGGAAAGGACACAAACCTGTGCAAGAAGTATCACAATTTTGGAAAATGTAATGAAGAAGAATTGGTCCTGGTGAAAGGTGCACTTGGTGTATAAAGAATGGAAAAGAATGGTATAATTGTAGTTAAGAGCTGAAATAAAATTAAATAATAATAATAATAAAAAAAAACCATAAAAACATTTAACACATACACAATACACAATACATACACCCACAAAACAACAAAAACTTCACACTAAAAGAGGTGTTCAATCAAGTTACAGCACATTCTGATCTTCTCCACAGCAAAGGCTTACTAATCTAATTTTTCCTCTCTCCCTTTATTCATTAACCCTTTCTTACTGGTTGAATCCACAGATAAATAAGTCATTTTTCTCTTGCTCCATCACATAATCTATAAGAGGTTTCCATTCAGCTCTAAATCTAACTGTTGACTTATCTCTAGTTATTGATGTGAGTTTCGCCATCTCCGTCATCTCCAATAATTTCAAAATCCAATCGTTCATTGTAGGTAATACTGTATTTTTTATTATATTATTATTATTATATTTATTTATATCTCACCTTTTTCCCAGTAATGGGACTCAAGGCGGCTTACAATTAAAACATGTACAGTTAAAACAAACAATGATATACAAAAATTAAAAATATAATTAAATGTAGTACAATTTTAAAATATTTAAAACATTTTAAAACATTTTAAATACACATAATTAAAAAATCCAAATTATAAGCATATATTTTTCCAGTTCTGTGCATATAACAGCCTCGCTGCCGTTATCATATAAAAAACTAAAGTTCCATATTTACTTTTCGTCTCCTCGTCCAATAGTCCAAGAGAAAGTATTCCGGTTTCAGTCGTATATTAATCCTTAGTATCTTCTGCATCAGAGAATGAATTTGTATCCAGAAAGATTTTGCTTTTTTACAAGTCCACCATACATGATAAAAAGTTCCTTCTTGCTCTTCACATTTCCATTTTCTCAAGCAATTTTGATTAAATTGGTTCCTTTTCTTCATATGTCCACTACATGTTCTTGAAGTTTCACAAATACAATGAACGGAATTCAGACTAGCACTACAGTTCTAGATATCCTCCAAGTTCATCTTCTGTCAACAACATTTATGGGTGTTGGTTGTGGTTAGTTGATATCACAATTTTTACTTATAAAGACAAATGACCAGCCTAAAATGGGCTCATGTTTCTGAAAAGTGGTTATTACTTGCATATCATCTTTGAGTAGACTGACCATATAAAAAGGAGGACAGGGCTCCTGCATCTTTAACAGTTGCAGTGAAAAGGGAATTTCAGCAGGCGTCATTTGTATGCAATTTGTACCTAGTGAAATCCTCTCTTCATCACAACAGTTAAAGTTGCAGGCACTATACTAGAGTGACCAGATACACAAGAGGGCAGGGCCCCTGCAGCTTTAACTGTTGTAATGAAGAGGGAATTTCACCAGGTAAGAATTGCATACAAATGATGCCAGCTGAAATTCCCTTTTCTCTACAACTGTTAAAGTTACATGAGCCCTGTCCTCCTTTTCATCTGGTCAGCCTATCTTTGAGTATTAGGCCTCATCTACAAGAATTCGCCTTTACGCCTAATACCTCTGTACGAGAGGCGGCAAAGCGCATTACTGGACAACCGACATGCAATTTAAACTGATGACATGCAGAGAATCGCTTGTTCACATAGTCAAAATGCGCTTTAACGGCCGGAGCAAAATAAAACTCGCTATTTAATGCACATTCGATAATGCGCATAATCGGAGAGAAAACGCGCCTCTATGCCCGATTTGTGCTCCGTTCTTGTAGAGGTAAATTTTTAATGCTCCTTGAAAGAGCTTTAAATGCCTCTTGTAAAGGCAGCCTTAGCTGCCTGGGCATGACCACCTGCAAAGCAGTTCCTGGACCATTTCTTCAAGCACCTGCATTTTAGCTTGCCTGCTTTCAAAGTTAAAGAGCTGTTCTAACTCCCACATTTATATCCTAAAAAAGTAAATAAAACTCTAACAAGAGATTTTAAGAGTACACTCCTGCTTGTCTCGATTATTAACAGAAAAGGGGTTAAAAGCATACTTCTCTGTAATCACCAGCATTCCACTGGAATAGGAATATAACATCACAATACTATCAAATACTTCCTACTTCCCTGAGTAGTAAGAAGTCCAGGAGTAGCACCTCATGGTTTAGTTTCTTTTGCATGAGAATGATAGAGACTTTTAAACATCTGCTTATTTACAGTTGAGCATATTGGAAGCAAATGAACTTATAAAGCAGGTAGCATGAGATACTTAAAGAGCAACTGATCCGTAGGGAGGCCTCAGTATTAGAATAGTCCAACTAAACATTCCCAGCTCTCCATCTGTTTCTCTGTCCAAACTGCAAATATTTTCTGTCCCTCTTCTAAACTCTGGTGACAGTCATATTCCAAAGGCTGGAGGAAGATTCTAGGCTATTAAAGACTATCCAGCTCCTATTAAGCAAAACCATAGTCAATGATAGGCCCATTCACTACAATTGAGACAGCCAAATTCATCCCTAAACATTAATATAAGAACATAAGAAGAGCCATGCTGGATTCCACCCCACTGCCCATGTTCTCCAGCAACTGGTATATATGGCATATGAGCATCAAGGTAGGGTGACCAGATAAAATCCAGGTCAGGGCTCATGTAACTTTAACAGATGTAGAGAAAAGGGAATTTCAGCCAGTGTCATTTGTATGCAATTAGTTCCTGGTGAAATTCCCTCTTCATCACAACTGTTAAAGTTGCAGGGGCCCTGCCTACTTTTGTATATGGTCACTCTAGTATAGTGCCTACATCTTTAACTGTTGTGGTGAAGAGGGAATTTCACCAAGAACTAATTGCATACAAATGACACTGGCTGAAATTCCCTTTTCTCTACAACTGTTAAAGTTACACAAACCCTGTCCTCCTTTTCATATGGTCAGCCTAGCCTACATCAAGGTCTAGCAAGCAGTTTCCAAAAGCCACCTGTATAATCAGTATCAAATGCCTGTGTAAAATCAACAACTAGCATTGGAAATGTGTTGTTCTTTGCATTGTTGTTGAATCTAATTTACCTCCCAAAACAAGGTGCTTGTGTTCCCATACTCAACCCCCCCACGTCCTCTAAACTCTTTTAGGGAAGCCTGTAGGCACATGGCTGTGAAGTGCAGAACTTCCTTGTTGATGGTTGCTATCTGTGGAATACCTGAATTCCTCAAGAATACTTTTCTTTAGCCAACCTTTTGTGCTGGCAGATGTATATTGACTGGCAGATGGTTATTCTCTTCCATACTGGAATGGTAAGAACATAAGAAGAGCTCTGCTGAATCTGCCGAGACACCTGTCTAGTCCACATCCACCTACAAGATGCCTCTGAGAAGCCTACAAGCAGGATATGTAGGTAACAGCCCTCTCCCATCATAGCTCTACAGCAACTGGTATTTAGTGGCATATTGCCTCTGAATGTGGAGGTCTCAGCCATCATGACTAATAGCCATTGATAGACTTAGTATTTCATTCTGCTTTACTGTAATTTAATAGGCTGAGAGATGGTGACTGGTCCAAGATCAGTCAGTAAGTTTCATAGCTGAGTGGGCACTTGAAAATGGGTCCCCTTCATCCTAGTCTAACACTCTAACTCAGCCTTCCCCAACCTGATGTTTTGGACTACAACTCCCAGGATTCCTAGAGCTGATGTCCAAAACATCTGCATGGCACCAGGTTGGAGGAGGACACTCTATCCACTACACTACATTGTTTTTCACATTATGAATGCTTTTAACAAGTTGTGACCTGCCGTGAGATTATGCTTACAATCTTGGCTGGTGGTGATATTGTTCTTTTTGAAAGATAAACAAATAATACAATCTCTGAACTGCTTCTGCCTTTCCTAAAACCACATTGGTTCAAAATCTCTCAGCCAACATATGTCAGAAAGCAATGGTGCTTCAACTGTGGCATGATCCATTCCATCTGTAGTGAATAAGGAAATGTCTCTGTGGTTATTATTGCAGATGAAGCCATTTCCTTCCTTTTTTAGGCTGCCAAACAATAGAAGCAACTTTATGCTCTTCAGGTATCTCTTTTCTTGATGCTACATTATTTTGGAGGGGGAGACGATCAGCAAGATGTGAAGCAAGATATTTGTGAATTGTTTGATCAATTTCAGGCAGCGTGCCATCAGTACCAGCTGCCTTTCCATTAGATAATGACTTAATGGCCTCTGTGGTTTAAGCCACAGAAGATTCCTGGGCCAGAAGTTGATTGTATCATGCTGAGGTAATTCCTGTATGGCTTTCTTTTCTCTCTCTCTCTCTCTCTCTCTCTCTCTCTCTCTCTCTTTTTTTTTTTTACTGATAAGTGAGTCATTATTCAGTATGTTTTTCAAAGCTTCTGCCCACCTCTCAAGCATCTGATTCTTATCAGTCAAAAGAGCACTACCATCTGGGTTCCTAAAAAGAGTTGAACGAGCCTCGGCAGACCCTGGGCAGTCTTTTTGTGCATGTTAAGTCTTTATTGGGTTATCAATAAAACAGCTAACCTCAAAGTGTGCATCAACATTCTTCCATCAGTGCTGAACAGAATATATTATACTAACAATCTGCAAAGTTATGGCCGAAACATGACTTTACTGCCATTATACGGCTGCTGCCAAAAGTAGCAGCCCAGCATCTCATCCTTCTTTCTTCTGTGACAATGTTTGGTAATGCAAAAGAGAGTTCTGTTCGGTCAGCAATAACCCACGAGGTAAGGGAGCAAGGGCAGGCTAGGCATTTGGGCAGCTGCCGAGGGTCCACGCCCTAGCAAGGGCCCACTGATAAGAGCCCCCAGAATTGTCCCTCTTCACCATTGCAACCTGTATCATCACCTGCTCCTCACTCTAGTCCCAAAAATGGAAAATGAGGAGGAGTAGATGGCACTGCCTATTTGCTCACTGGCTCTGTGCCTGTCAAGCAAAATAGAGCACTGATTAGTCAAAGCTATTCCCCAATTGAATCTTTTGCTGTTTTGGAGCAGAACCAATGCACCAACATTCAAGCCACAAAACCTGAATCAATTATGCAATATGATTAATTGGTGTAACTTTGCAGCCATACAAATTATTAGGGTGACCAGATAAAATCCAGGTCAGGGCTCACGTAACGTTAACAGTTGTAGAGAAAAGGGTATTTCAGCCAGTGTAATTTGTATGCAATTAGTTCCTGGCGAAATTCCCTCTTCATAACAACAGTTAAAGGTGCAGGCACTATACTAGAATGACCATATACAAAAGAAGGTAGGGCCCCTGCACCTTTAACTGTGGTGATGAAGAAGGAATTTCACCCGGAACTAATTGCATACAAATGACACTGGCTGAAATTCCCTTTTCTCTACAACTGTTAAAGTTACATGAGCCCTGACCTGGATATTATCTGGTCACCCTAAGCAAGTCCCTAAAGGAACATCCAATTTGAGTGTGACTCTAGTTTTCTGTAAACCATTTTCTTGCCTAGTAAACACCAATAGCAGTTTTAATCCCAGCAATAGAAGGTGGGGGAGATTTTTGGGCAGACTGGGGAAACTTAAATCACCTCTCCATGCACCATTATCTCAATCTTAACAGGGGCCCTATGGCTACTCTAAATCCCAGACTCATTAACACAATTGTGCATTTAAAGTGTTGTGTAGTTCATCAGCTGCTTGAGACAACTACTCATGAACTGATGGTGTATATTGGTACTTCCATGCTACTAGTCCCCATTGCATAGCAGTGTCATGTGTAAGTATTCAATCAAGGCTGGAGGCCTTGATTGAATGTAAGTTGATTCACTAGAAATAGTCTCTGCAAGCTTATCTCTGTCAGAGGTTTTCACAGGAGTAACTCTCTCACTCCCTTTCATGGCCTTGCAACTGTAGCAGGTTTCCCTGAGAACCTGATTTGGTATAATGGAGGGGGCAACTCTTGGAGGCTGTCACTCGGATTGTAGCATAGGCTGACCAGATAAAATCCAGGTCAGGGCTCATGTAACTTTAACAGTTGTAGAGAAAAGGGAATTTCAGCCGGTGTCATTTGTATGCAATTAGTCCCTGGTGAAATTCCCTCTTCATCACAGCAGTTAAAGTTGCAGGCACTATACCAGAGTGACCATGTACAAAAGAAGGCAAAGCCCCTGCAACTTTAACAGTTGTGGTGAAGAGAGAATTTCACCAGGAACTAATTGATACAAATGACACTGGCTGAAATTCCTTTTTCTCTACAACTAAAGTTACATGAGCCCTGACCTGGATTTTATCTGGTCACCCTATTGTAGCATCATCGTAGTGGGTGGAACAATCCCGCCCTGTTGGTACACTGGCATGGTTTACTGGTCAGAGGACCTGTCTGTCAAGTGGCTTTGAATAGACCAGGCCTCCAGTCTATAAGAGGGGGGGAGCAAGGCTGAAGAAGTTTTGCTAGAGATCATCTTTCCACGCAAGGCCTGAAACCCCTCTTGTTGGATTCTACCTGTTTTGGGATTTTGGGAAGCACTCTGCATGTGCTCTCTCACTTGTTATTTGGACTCTGGATTTCTAAGAATTTGTGCCATGGAAAGTACTGTGAGGCTTTTCATAGACTTGAACTTGTGTTTGCTGTGGATTGTGTGTTTGATAGGCCTGAGGTTTTACCTTTCCTGTGATCAAACGTATTGTTTCAGCTCAGCATTCGGCAGGCTGTGTTTGATGGGGTGTGATCTTTCGTCTCTGCCCGGCTCTGGTGGCTCAGAGCAAAAGTGTTTCCCTCCCTGGGATTTTGTTTAGGCTATTGGCCATGTCCCTTGAGGTGCCAGCGTATGCAGCGTTTGGAGACGCTCAGATTGGATGGTGGCAAACCCTTAACACACACACACACACACACCACACACACACACACACACACACACACACGAGTGCTTGCCTGAAGGATCGTATCAAGAAAAGAACCTAAAGCTTTCTATCATTTTCACCTTTCTATCATCTTCAGGTGTTGTTTGGAAAATGTAACCGTTATGCTTTTGACTGTGTGATTTCCTCAATAAAAAGAAGTCTCACCGACGTGAGTGTCTTGTGTCAGTTTGCCAGCACATGTGAATGTCAGAGGGAATGGGAATGCTCACTACAAGCAGTTAGAGAGTAGCCTGAGACATAAATGCTCTCACTTAACTTGCAGTTTTGGCATGAAAGCTTCTGCCATCTCCTTTTCCTTGAAACATCAATGCAGTTGGGAAAATCTGCTTCAGTGCGATTAGATTTCTTGGTAACACAAAGCAAGACGGTATTACAAAGAATAGGGATCCCACTTTTTTTCCTTTCCAGATTTTAAATGCATTATTTACTTCCAGATAAGTAATGGTAAATTGCATTTATTTCAGTGCTGTTTACTCTCAATTAGTGTTTACTCTCAATCCAGTGCAGTCTTCCCCAATCGTGGTCTCCAGATGTCTTTGATGTCAAGTACCATCTTTCCCAGCCAACTGGTGATCCCGATGCAATAGCAGTCAAAAATATTTCTCACTACCAGAACAAACCTGAATGTTCAGCCTGATAAACACTGCAAAATCATCTGCCACATTTCAGATGCCTTACCTGTGCCTTCCTTATTGTGTAAGGGAAGGGGGGTTGCATTCCCCAACCCATTCCAACCTGTCACCTTTTGCTGGCAGCAGCATGGAGGGGAATCTTTCTTTCAAAAGTAGAAAAATCAGCTGGCGAATTTGGGCAGCCGCTCCAGACCAGACAGATGGTCGAAGGCAAGCGGCACTTCTCCTTGGTACCTGCTGGGAATTCCAATCTTCCTGTGTGTTCTGATAAAACTGAAAGGAAGTCTGGGGACCACCTGCAGCCTTGGCAGAAGACCGCCAAAAGCCCTTGCAAAACCGCCCCAATAGAAGTGGCGAGGCCTGCTGGATTCTAATCCCTTCTCTAACAAGGCTTTCATTCAGGCCTTCCCCCAGATTAGAAGGTCTGGTTTCTCAGAAACCTTTTCGAGTGAAAACAAGGCACTCCTGCTTTCAGAGGTCAGGATCCGATTACAATGCTAGAGAATTTATAGGTGGCTGCAGAGCCTGACTCAAGACCTGCGCTCCACTTTAGATAACTACAAATAAGGTTGCTAATCAGATGGAGAGGGCTTTCTTTCTTTCTTTCTCTCCCCACCCCATCCTGCCGTCACTCCTTTCGCAGAGCTTCAGCCTGCTTTCAGTGAGACTTTGGTACCTTCTATTGTTTTTCTCCAGGCTTCAAGAAATGGGAGTGGGGAAAACAGTCTTCATATTCAATTGCAAAAGATTATGCTCCCACAGACACACAAGCCAATCTTAGTTTAATTTATAGTATTTTGAATAACTCCACTAGATTATGGAATAATCACATGCCCATATGAACAAACAACAGGGGAACAGATTGGAAACTTGGGGCATTTCTGCTTGTGTCTCCCACTACAATGCAAACAGGAACACGGCCAAGATGGAGAGGAGGTGCTTAGCCAAATATCCATACATATAGCCCTTGAAAAAGAAAAAGAAAGTGCACAGTTACCTCTCCCTGCCAGTAATGTCCCAAGATATCAGGATGTTTTATTTCTTTTCCTTTAGAAGTTCCTTGTAGGCATTAAATTGACTGGACCAGAAACGGTTTCCCATCCAGTTTAGACAATTTATTGTGCTTCCAGCAGTGAAGCCTCTGGCATTCATTGGTTGAGCTGGTGGGAAGGCATGGAATGTTCGTGAACATTCTGCTTAGGCTGACTGGGGCATGCTGGGAGTTGTAGACCTTTTTTCTGTCTAAACATACATAGAATTATGCCCCTATAGGGGCTCGCTTTCAGAGAGCCATGTGTATCACTTCAGCTGTGAAGCACACAACTAACATTTCACTTATCCCCTACCATTGCCATTCAGTGCTTTATAACTGCTTCTACAATCCTGATACGTAGAAGAGAAAGAGAAAAATACTATTTGCCAACCCTGCTAAAGAAAGAAAGAAAGAAAGAAAGAAAGAAAGAAAGAAAGAAAAGATTCTGAGCATGTAGGCTTTAAAACATAGCACTTCAGGAATAACCAGGCTGTCCAGATGCTTAACACATTGACTTGGAAATAACCACTTTTTTGTTGTAGAAAAGGATATATTTTAAAAGTAAAAATCATAAAAATGAGCATCTGTAACCATGTACATGCCTGGTCAGGTGCCCCAAAAATAAAAATGTTCTTTAAAAAAAGCAAGCAAGTAAACAAGAATGCTGTGGCAAGCAGTATCAGCCCAAGTGAGCCCCAGGATACCTACATCAGCCCAGGTGCTGACTCCAGGCCTGTTTGCTGCTGCCATCACCTGCCAATCTCTGGATGGCCATATGCACCCCCCCAAGCTGCAGGGCCCTGGCTTTTGGCCCCACGGTCCAGCCTGAGCTGGACCACTGGCCATGTCTGCTCCCACTAAGTCAGCAGAAGTTGCTAAAGAAAAGTTCTGATGCTTTTGCTAGGTTGCGCTTGCAACAATAAGGGAGCACAAAGTGCATCAATTTCATGGAATTGTACCTAGCATAATCCAAAGGGATTACATGTAAGTGTTTGACATATGCACTGGAGGAAGAATATTTGAAGGAATTTAAAGTTAAATTTACACCACCCTTGGACAGCTGTTTGCTTGGCTCTTGTTCTTTATTTAAAATGAGGGAGGGAGTAAATTAATACAGAAGGACTGCTTTAGAATGAAAAGACAGAATTATTTTCCATTGCTTAGCAACCAGTCCTTACAAAGTCCTAAATCTTTTATTACCTGCAGGCACCATATCGTGCTGGGTAATGTTGCAAACTCGCAGTAGCAGAGCTATCAGTAGGCTCCTATCTCACTCTCTCTCTCTCTTATCAACTGTCTTGAGATAACTACAGAATAGCCATCGTTCAGTGTGGGAGGTTTCCTTCCTTGAGCCAAATATGAAAGAAGTAAGCTGGACTATTTATCTGGCTGCAGTGCTCTGTCCTATAAGTGTTCTGACAACTTATGCCAATAAATTCACATAGAAAAGACAGAACTCTTACTAGGGGTTGTGGGCCAGGGAGGAATTTTTGCATAATAGTATTTTTAAAAGAGCATTGTATCACCAAACTGGAAACTACTGAGGTTTGTGTAATCTCCTCCCCCACCCCCATGGGATATCCTTTGATCTAGTAACTATCTCTGTGCTTAATCCACCTCACTATCCTAAGCACACAGCTCAAGCAAGGGAACTCAGTGAAAACCATTAACCCAATAGAAGTCTACAGAAAGACAGAGGGCTTATATACTGCCTGTCCCTGGTTCACCAGTCACAACTGAGTCTGCTTCTTCAGTGGCTTCAGCTGGAACTTCCTCCTCCCAAGTAGCTCTTTGCGTTCTGAGTAGACCCTTTCTCCTGAATAAACCCTGGGCCTCAGGTGTGGAACCTCAGGCTCAGAGGCTAAATCCAGCTGGTTTGAGATCACACACACTTTCCCCAACCACTGATCCAGTAGGTTGTGCAGTCTTGGTTACTGGCAGTAAGAGCTTTAATCTAAAATATGCTGATATTTTTAGAATTTTTGGCCTCACTGCTTTGCCTTTGGGCCCACCTTCCACTGGAATGTGGCCCCCAAAATGGATTTGGGGCCTTGGGCTGAAAGACGTTCTGACAGAGGTTCTCCTGGGTCTTCTCTCAGCCGGGTGGGCAGCATTACAACGATGACTCAGAGTATCCCATCTGCTCCCTGACTGCCCATACTCTGGTGAGCCGTGTGATGATTGGAGGGTGTCAGGAATCCCAAAAGGGCTCAATATGGGGTTGAAGGGGCTCCTTGACATCTGAGGTGAGACATCCCTTCAATTGAACTGCTCAGGTTGTCCCATGTCTTCTGTGGGAGTGGGGTTGGCTATCAAATCCCAATCCTCCTCCTTCAAAGAGTCCTCCTTTGAGGTTGGGTCAGCCAGGAGCGTCAGACTCACAGGGTTATTGTGAGGATAAGAACAGGTTAACCCATGTGACACTATCCAAACTTCCTTCCCCCTTCTAGAACAAGGCTCTAAACAAAGGACATACCAAGGCATGCCTGACATCTGTAGGTATCAAATTTTGTATGACTACATATCTGAAGTTTGACCCTTCTCTTCATCCCACTGCCCTGGCTGAGTCATATGTTAGGCTGACCAAATAAAATCCAGGTCAGGGCTCATGTAACTTTAACAGTTGTAGAGAAAAGGGAATTTCAACCAGTGTCATTTGTATGCAATTAGTTCCTGGTGAAATCACCTCTTCATCAAAGCAATTAAAGTTGCATGCACTATACTAGAGTGACCATATACAAAAGAAGGCAGGGCCCCTGCAACTTTAACAGTTGTGATGAAGAGGGAATTTCACCAGGAATAAATTGCATACAAATGACACAGGCTGAAATTCCCTTTTCTGTACAACTGTTAAAGTTACATGAGCCCTGACCTGGATTTTATCTGGTCACCCTATCATATGTTAACTAAGGTATGTTTTAATTTTTGTGAACCACCCAGAGAGCTTCAGCTATTGGATGGTATAGAAATGTAATAAATAAATTTGTGCAGGAATAACTGCCTAATAAGGTCACTTCCACCTATCAATTGGTCAGTTTGGATTTCCAAGCCCTCTCTGCGGTTCCAACTTCCGGTTTTTGAGGGTACCTGAGTAAGACACCCTCAATGGGCCCCACCCTCAGTGAGTCTACTTTCTCACCACTATTATTTTTATTTAATTTTATTTATACATTTATATCCTGACTTTTTTCCTCAAAGGAATCCAAGGCAGCGTACATAATCTCCCTCCTTTCAATTTTATCCTCACAACAACCCTGTGAGGTAAGTTGGGCTGAGAGTCTGTGACTGGCCCAAAGTCACCCAGTAAGCTTCCATGGCCGAGTGGGGACTAGAACCCAGATCTTCTGACTCCCAGTCCAACTCTCTAAAAACTACACCACACTGGCTCTTATCAACAGGTGCTGTTGCTCCTCCTTCTCTTTCTTATCATTGCTGCCCCTTGCTTGTGTGACAGTCAGAAAGCCAGTGAGCAAGTAGGATTCCATGCGTCTATGTGCTGCTCCTCCTTCTCACCACCACCATTGTCTGGGCCAGATCAAGAGGCAAGTGAACAAGCAGTTTGCAATGATGAAGAAGGGGAGCAACTCCAGGGGGGCTCTTGTCAATGGGTCCCTACTGGGGTGTGGCCCCTTGGCAGGAGCCCAACCATGCCTACCCTTGATGCCGCCCCTGCCTCTGGGAATTGATCACACACATACGCCCATAGCTAGGGTAACCAGATAAAATCCAGGTCAGGGCTCATGTAACTTTAACAGTTGTAGAGAAAAGGGAATTTCAACCAGTGTCATTTGTATGCAATTAGTTCCTGGTGATATTCCCTCTTCATCACAACAGTTAAAGTTGCAGGGGCCCTGCCTTCTTTTGTATATGGTCACTCTAGTATAGTGCCTGCACCTTTAACTGTTGTGATGAAGAGGGAATATTACCAGGAACTAATTGCATACAAATGGCACTGGCTGAAATTCCCTTTTCTCTACAACTGTTAAAGTTACATGAGCCCTGACCTGGATTTTACCTGGTCAGCCTACCCATAGCAAGATCTGTGATTGTGAAATTTCTGTCTTTCATGGTACTGGCTAAGAGTCAAAACTGGACCCTTCGTCACCACAGACTCCTAGCTGGCCCTCTTCCCTTCCCCACCTGCAAGCAGCTTTGGTCAGTTGTTCGTAGGATTTAGGTTCTTGGTAAGTAACCTGTAGTTAGCTAATTCTATGTTTCATTTTATTTTTAAAAGCAAATGATCATTTCTGAAACTCCTTGGTTCTTGAATAAATATACTCAATTGAAAACTGTAGTTGATTCAGCTCTTTTGCCTGAGGTTGGTGTTACACATGTGCTAAACCAGGGGTGGGACAAATGTAAATTAGGGATGTGCATGGCCAGAAATTTCAGAATCGGAATCGGATCGGAATTTCCAATATTAAAAATATCGGATCCGATCATATCAGGGGTTACCCAGATTTGATTGGATTCAATATCTGATAAATATTGGAAGTTCTGATCCGATTACAGACCACCATTTCAGGTGTATTCCCCATAGGCTTGCATTGGGGAAAAGAAAGCTTTCCCCCAATGCAAGTCTATGGGGAAAAACACTGGGTCGGCACTCCCTCCCTCCCCCACGCTCGCCCTCCCTCCCCCCATTCGCACTCCTTACCTGCCGCCACTGCCACCGCCAGTCCATAGCACTGCGAAACCGTCTTTCTAGCCTATTCCTCAGTACAGAGACGAGCGCGTCTGTACTGAGAAACAGGCCGGAAAGCCTGTTTCGCAGTACTACGGACCGGCAGCGGCGGTGGCAGGTAAGGAGTGTAAGTGGGGGAAGGAAGTGCGAGTGGGGGAAGGAAGGGAGTGCCGGCCTAGTGTTTTTCCCATAGCCTTGCTTTGGGGCAAAGCTTTCTTTCCCCCAATGCAAGCCTATGGGGAAAACACCTGAAATGGAGGTCCAAAAATCCGCTATGTACGATAGTTATTGGACATATGGATATCAGATCCAATCAGATAGGGCCTCCTTAGGGAATAATCGTTATCGGTCATCAGATGTCCGATAACATCCTTATCAGTTTGTTATCGGATGTTGGACCCGATACGGTACACATCCCTAAAGTAGATGTCTCCAGATGCTTGGGACTTCAATTCCCAGAAACCCCTGCCAGGATGACCAATGGTCAGACATGCTGGGAGTTAAAGTCCAAAACATCTGGAGATCCACTTTCTGCCCATCCCTGTGCTAACCCACTCGGTGCATCCCAACCTAATTCCAGGTGCTTCTAGATAGAGGGCTCCTAGTGCTACCAGTCAGAAGACATTGTGCAGCTGTTCTGTCGTTTCTTCCTTAACAGATTTTCCATGGTAAGAAAAAAGACAGAAGAAGCAGTTGGAAAACACAGGAGGGTTACAAGTAGGGATTTTGTACAGATTTTGTAAAATACTTTTCCATCTGAGTTTCGCAAATTGCCAGGTGCTTTTTATTCTGGCATCTGCTCATGGATGGAATTTGGGTTTTTTCCAGTTTTCCAAATTTGCAAATTTACACTTGCAAAACTGCTCAAATCCCCTCCAAAATGTTTTTTTCTTCATGTTTTGGCTGATGAGAGAAATACATATTTTCAGCCATTGTGTTTTATTTTATGTATTTTTCTATGACTAAACTTGCATAAAAGTCCAAAAAGTGTTGGGGGATTTTTTTAAACAGCCTGCAAGTCCGTCGAATCCATGCAACTCAGGAAAAGCTGCAAAATCCATAGGTCGGATTCATAAAAATCTGAACTCATTTCATTCCATTGCAGGTTCCTCTGGCACCCCTAGTTACAATTGGATGATGTTATCATCTGGATCACACACACATGCACGAAATGGTAATAGCACATTAAAAACTTTGTCTGGGAGTACCCGTCATGGCTATCCTTCTCTATAAATACAAGCCATAAACTGAGATTACCCACCAGTTCAGGCTAATCATGTGAGGTAGTGGCAGCTCTACCTCCAAAACATTCATTTATTTATTGGTTTGGGGGAGAAAAATGAGCTTCCCTTAAGGGTGTCTTGCATCCTGTCCTACCTCACAGGGTTGGAAGTGCAGGTTCCTGTTTGTCACAAATCCCCATATATGTCCTTGTGAGTTCCCCAAATAATGGCAAGAGACAAGAGATATACAAAGAGGTTGGGAATCCCTGGCCCGTGAGCCAGATGCAGCTTGTGCCTCCTTCGGATTTGGCCCATGGCCTCCCTTCTTCACCCCAACTGCTGTACACAGCAATAAAGCTAAGAAAGAGGGTCCTGTTCAGACAACCTTGATTTCCTAAATCTAATTACCATGTGAGGAGAGTGGTATCTGGGAAAGGAAGGGTTAACTCTCCCCAACCCAAATACTGAGACCCTACCCACCCCTAAATCTTCTCCCCTGTGTGGCAATTAGTCAGATGGATGGATGGGTGGATGGATGGATGGATGGATGAGAGGGAGAGGAACAGAGAGAACTGTTCTGTATGTATAGTTTTGTGTGGGATACAAGAAATAACTTTTTCTCTGACAGCGGACTTTCTACATCTCCTAGGTCATTCAGCAATCTGGAAACAATCTGCTTTAGCTGTTGTAGATGTAAATCAGTCTTCCCTAAGCTACTGCTCTCCAGCAGTTTGGACTACCACTCTCAAGGCCAACATATCTGGAGGGCACCAGGTTGGCTTTGAGAGGCCAATGACAGTATGCTACTTGTATAATTTCTATTATTCTTAGTCCAGGGTCCAATCCTAGTGCCAGGAACCTTGCTGGGTCCAGCTGGCTTAGCTTATTAGACTCTCCAAATGTCCATCCATCTGTGGTCCTGCCTGACCTTGCTGGGCATTGGTACTGACCATCCCAGCCATACAGAGGCTAAAACAGATTCTTGACAAATACTTCCAGCTGTATGGAAAGGAGGAGATCCAACAGCTGTGTTAGCCATGATTATACTGCTGGAGGTATAATTCTACTGAAATGTCTCATTTTAGGAGCTCCAACTTGAAGCCTGCCATGAGATTTTCTGGGAAATTAAAAACATCACAAAAGGAAGTATAGAAGCTGTGCAGCATTGGCACAATATCAGAGGGCATCTCCCAAGTACCACCTAATAGGCAAGGGTAAAATAACAGCAGCTAAAATCTGAAGACATCATCAGAGAAGGATTAGCAAGTGCCTTTCCTGAGATTCCTCCTACTTTCCTTCCTTCAGGGCTCCCCACCTCTTCAGAAATAAAGATAATGGTTGCTAAGGTAACTGAGCAAAGTAACATAGTGGAGAAAATTTTGCCTAGCTTCGTTTCCTGGGATTCTCAAAGTACTATTAGTCCAAAAGCCTAGCCTAAATCTGATTATAACGGATCCGTATTTTGCTTAACCAAACATATTAGAATGCCTAGTCATGCCTTATGCGAATTTCTGCTCCTGAGATGGATTCACACGCTTAACTGTATGGTCTCCAACAAATGCTTAACATTTGTGAACCGTTATGAAAGTCACATACGAGACAGATGGTCTTGTTGTCAATATGCACATTAAGGCACTGCAGTGAATGGCATCTTATGCACTTAAACAAAGGGAGCATGGTTCACTCGCTTTGCTCAGGGCATGCTTTGCATGTAGAAGATCCTGGTTAAAAGATGCCAGCTAGGGTGGCCAGATGTCCTACTTTTCACAGGAGAGTCCTTTATTTGAAGGGCTGCCTGGGCCAAATCTGGTTTAAAGATAACCATATGAACCTTTCACGAGCACCTTCTCCCATATCAACCTGCCCGTTCACTGAGATGCACAGATCAGGCTTCCCTGGTTATATCATCACCTGCACAGGTACATCTGATAGCAACTAGGGGAAGGGCCTTTTCCGTTGTGGCACCCCACCTTTGGAATTCTCTCCCCGCTATGGTCCTACAAGCGCCAACCTTGATAATGTTTAGGCATCTGTTGAAAACGTATCTGTACATCGAGGCATTTGCTGTTTTTAATGCCTAGCTTGGTAGGGTTTGTTGTTGTTGTTTTTACCTTTGCATTTTATTTTCAATTGTATTTCAATTTAAATTGCATTCGTTGTTCTACTTTTACATCTGTATATATACACATTACCCTATATGGGTGTTGTCTATGAGTGCGTGTAGCACTCAACTGAAGGCACTCAGAGGCTCCCCAGTTTTACACATTGAAGCCTAGTTCCAGTGTTCAGTGATTTTGAGGGGCCTTGGGCAAGACACCCTCAATGGTAGACACTCCCCAGTGAGTCTACTTTCCCACCATCTTGGTCAATTGCTCTCCATCAGTGCTGGCTCCAGGCTTTTGAGGCCCCTTGGGGAAGACACCCTCAATAGGCCCCCTTCCTCACTGAGTCTGTCTCCTCACTGCCATTGTCACCAGCTGCTATTGCCCCTTGTCCTCTTTCTCATCATTGCTATCATTTGCTTGCTTAAGAGGCAGAGAGCCAATGAGCAGGAAGGCTGTGGCATCTGCTGTTCCTCCGTCTCACCACCATCACCTTTATCTGGACCAGAGTGAGAGGCAGAGCTGAAGTCAATGTGATATAGCAGCTCGAATGTCAGAATCAGACAGAGGCGATCTGTAGTGGCAGCTGGTGACTCCAATATCAGTGGGATGGTGAATCTGCTCCGGGTTTCCATCAGCAATAAAGGAGCTATCCAAGGTGCACCTGAGAGGGCTCCTTTAGAGTTCTGACTGGTTCTGATGGAAACCTGGAGCGGATTCACCGCCCCACTGACATCGGAGCCACCAGCTTCCACTGGGGATCTGAAGTCAAATCCCTATGCTGCCATGATGCATCCTGGATAACTGGGCTAATCACCATCTCTCAGTCTATTATACTGAAGGAAGAATACCCCCGAGTATAAGGGTAGTTCGAAGAAACTTGTACACTAACCTGAGCTCCTTGGAGGGAGGGTAGGTAAAGTAAACATGCAGTAGACCCTCGGATCATGCAGGCCTTATACATCTTTTATCAGTCACTTCACCTTTAGGGAGATCCTTGTGTCCCATCCTCTTTGCCTCTTCTGGGGATGGGTGGAAGAGATATTTTGTTTTTATTAAGTAACACTTTTAAAACCAAAGCAGAAAAACTCTACATTTTCACCTAGCGTAGGAGTCAAGAGTAGTGAGGCTAGAAAATCACCCTCATCCAATCTACTCGCTCCAATTCTTCACAAATCTCACTCACTTCTTAGCCCTGTTCAGGCATTTGCCTGCACACATGAAGTGAATACAAGGACAGGGCCATGCATGTTGGCCTTGCCCACCCCCAGATAATCTCTGGGTGTGCTGGCCCCACTGCCAGTTCAGAATGTCCCATGTTGAACAAAGGGGCTGTCAAAATGCATGTAAAGCCCTGAGGTGGGTGTGCTGTGGCGCTGCGTCGATTATACAATGCAGCAGCCGCCATGCACCCACTTTCTGGCAAAGCTGCAGGGTAAAAATGTCAGGGACTTCCCATGACATTTTTTTTTTTTGGAGAAATGCTAGTACAGCGTATCCTCCATCTATCCACACTCTAGAGTCACAGCAGAGATGTGGCTGAGCGAATACAACCCTATGATTGGTTGTGGTCCATGTGGGCAGAGGGCAGAGGGTAGTGGGCGAGCCCAGCAATCCTAATGGCCATCAGAAAGTCTGTGTTGCCCCCCTGCATCAAGACTACTCACTGCCACCTCACACCAGTGATACTGTGGGGTTTGCCGTTGTGGAGCAGTGCCAACCCAGCGCCATGAAGACAGCCCCCAGCAAGGCCTGAAAGGGAGCTTTGTGGACCCTCACTTATCAGCATTCCTGGTGAAACGACTTCTGTCAGTGGAATATATTCCCCCTTCCCCCTGAAGACCACTGAACCCCTACCCAAAATCTGCCCTGGAGATTCTGGAGGGCCACAGAGGGCTACAGGGGAGAAGGAAAGCCAGGAAAGGTCCATTGCATTCACTCATGCTGTGTTGGGTTTAATACATAAAGTGCCCCAATGGCAGGGGAGCCCGAGGAGCAAACTCAATTTCAGAAAAATTGGGAGCTGCATTCTAGTGGTAGGTGGGGCTGGAAGCAAAAGGGGTGTGGCCAGAATACCCCCCCAAAAAATGCCACCATATTACAGCTCTTGCTGCCTGGCTTCAGAGGGGCATTTCAACCTTTTAAACTGGAGGACATAAAAGCTGGGAAACCACCCAACAATCAGTGGTTGGGGTAAAGGAGCTAGTGCTGGGGAAAGGGATGTATAGATTGGGACCCCAGACAAGTTGCATTGGGACCCTGGGTTCAACATTTCTGATCTGTAGAGGAAGTAGATCCAATTGTACATTTACCCAGTGAATGGTGTTGGCTTATTCGAAGAAGAAATTGCCTTTGTTGTGTCCATAAGACCTGAGCTGAAGTACAAAAGATCTTGGGGGAGTTGGGAATACTAGAGCAGCAATGTGCTACACTTTGGACTGTGCAGGTTCATAAAATATTTTATTGAGTGTTCTAAACAGTATTATAAAGATAACACGACTTCCAAATTATTCATGAACTGTAATAATCCAGTAAGATTATACATCTATAAAACAGATAAACATATTGGGTGAGGAGTGAAGTTACTAAAACTTAGTAAAATATAAAAAGTATAAAAACAAGATGTTATACCTGTTTTATAGATTTATGATTGTCTAGCATTTTTACACTTTATGAATAATGTTAAATGCATGTTTTGTGTGGTATCTTTATAATATTGTTGTTTTAGATGACTACATATTTAAATACTTTGGCTGTTCTTGACTTAATCTTAGCTGTTCTTGACATAGCTTTAATTGCTTTAGTTTTATACAATCTTTTTTCCTCTTTTACATCCATGTACATTTCCCCCTGATGTAGAGGTGCTGCCTAAAAACACTTTGGGAGTTTGGAGCTTTGGGAATAAAGAATGGAATCAGATATATCTATTATGGAGTTTTCTTGAGTACATTGGAATTTCATCTTGGGCTTTGCAGGTTTTTTTCTTGCACATTCAAACAAAAAGGCATAGGTATTGCCCAAAATATAGTTTGCAATGTAGTCTTACTATTCATTCAACGCCCTGAGTCTCTGCAAGCCTTTCCGCAGTTGCAGGGGACCATGAGATAAGGGTGAGACAATCTACATGGAGAAAGGTTTTCACATACTGGCAAGCCAACACATGCACCGCATTGTACCTCTTCAGGGTTGTTTTCTACACTTCCAGTTTAGCGCTAATACCAAACTGGACACATATAGAGATGTCGTGCAGATGCCATTAGAAGAGACACATATTCTGCCTTCTGCCATCAGCCAGAGGACTTAAGGCCACTGCGAGGTTGCGGGGGGGGGGGGGGGGGAGCCGGTACAAATTACCGGGGCCCAGCGGTCCAGAAGGGGGCCTGGGGCCTGACTGTGTTGCATATGTTTTTTGTCTTTCTCAGTAGTGTCATTATTTGTCTATTGTTTTTGACATCCATTGTAAAATCTGTTAATTTCAATGAAAATAATAATGATATACAAAATTCTGTCAGTTATCGGCCAATATAGATTTTAATCAACCAAAGAACTACTAATTACATAATAAGAACAGAAGATAATTATATTTTAATGCAATTCTTAACAAAATATATATTTCATGTTCAATGAACGCACAATTCTTAATAATGGCTAGTGAACTTGTGCCGTGAACATTTCCGAGTATATATAAATCAAATTTGCAAGAAAATTTTCTTTTGCCAATAAACCTTTTAAATAAACTAAGGTCCTTTCTACACCTAAGGGTATAGAGGGGGGGCCTGGGGGTGATCCCGGACTGACTTGCTTCCTGGATCGTCACCCACTTTCTACACAGGAGAGCAAACAGGACATTGCACTTGTCGCAGCCACCATTTTTTTATTTATTTTTTTAGACGATGGAGCCGGGAGCACACTTGCACTCCATCAGAAAACTAAGTACAAAAAAAAAATCCCCCCACGGCCTTTACCTCCCCCCCAGCCATCTCATGGATGGCAAAAATGCACCCCCCCTCCCCTGATGGGCACGGAGCCATGCCACATGGCTCCAAGCCTGTTTCTGGTACCACACTTACTTGCAAGTAAGCGGGCACCAGGCCGGATGGGCGCCCACACTTCCTGTGGTCTTGGGACAGTCCCGGGACTGCTGGAAGATTTGGGTTTTCCTAGGGTTTCTTTATCGCTGGGAAAACCCATGCCCATCCCCCCTGCCCCCAGGAGTCCCTGTGCATCATCCAGACGCAGAGGGAGCACCCAGAGACAACCCCAGGGGAAAAGGCCGTTGTAGAAATGATCAAAGACAATTAAAACTTTGAATTCTTTTTCCAAAAGTAGTCGTTGCCTTAAGGCTATTCTGCACCATACCAATAACAGTGGCTCAAGAAGAACACTCTTTCAGTTGTCTTTCTAGAATAAAAGACATGTTAAGGTCTACAATGGCACAAAACCGAGTGGCAGATTTAGGTTTACTATCAGTTGAGGCTGAATTAGCGAGAAAATGTGATTTTTCTGAAGTTATTGATTTATTTGCAAATTGCAAAGCTCATAAAGCTCCACTGATATAAATATGATATGCAAATTTCGCAAAATGCAACTTTCCTGTATCAATTGTATTAAAAATGTAGCTTTTCATGAATAAAGTTGCAATTTGGGGGTTTGGGGTAAAATTTTATTTTATTGTGATAAAGTATATATTTACATTTTTTAAGTTATTCTTTAATTACAAAAGGTTAAATGGCCTACATGCTTTTTTGTATCAAAACAAAAGGCTCTTTTGCAGCGGGCGCATGCAGGATTGCTTGCCATTGCAAAGAGTAGTTCGATTGAAACGATCCGCACGGAAGGCCATAGAAACTGCTAGGGGGACAACTGAGTGGGAAGGCGCTATTTCGTTTCAGTCTAACAGATCCCCACGCGCATCCTTCCCACCCGCCCACATTGTGTTCCCCAAAAACACTGGAACGGGCATCAAAACCTTAGGACCTCTCCAAGAGAACATGCTCTCTCTCCTCCTGCTGCCTTTCTCGATTCTTTCCGAGACTCTTCCTATTTGCGTTGATTGTTTATTGATCTTATACCATTACATGGATCATCCTTGCTGGGGTGGGGGTCAACAAAAAATTTTCACCAGGGCCCAAACCCGCTCTCGGCAGCCCTGCCCAGAATTACATCAAACCAAGAGAGAGCCCAACCAGGCCCATCCAGAGAATGAGCAGGAGCAGGGAACTCAACTCCAAGCAACAGTTGCCCTGGAACTGCAGAAGCAAGGAGAACGAACATTCTGGCCTCATCCATCAGCCAAAGGAACAAGAGCCACCAGTTGCTATTCAACAAGACCAACTAGCAGTGGAAGATCAGTATGGTCCAGAGTACTTATAGCTTGTTCCAGCCATGAAAAACTGATCTCCTTCCTCTTCCTCTTCCCTCCGCTCCCCTTCTCTTGTATATCATGTTATTTTAGGCCGCCTCTACAAGAGGCATTTAAAGCTCTTTCAAGGTGCATTAAAAAAAATACCTCTACAAGAACAGAGCGCAAATCGGGCGTAGAGGCGCGTTATCTCCCCGATTATGCGCATTATCGAATGCGCGTTAAATCGCGAGTTTTATTTTGCTCCGGCCGTTAAAGCGCATTTTGACTGTGTGAATAAGCGCTTATGCGCATTAACTACTTGTAAAGCGCATTTTGGACATCTGTTAATGCGCTTTGCCGCCTCTCGCCGCCTCTCGTGCAGAGGGATTAGGCGTAAATGCGCTTCTGCGATTATGTACATAATCGCCTAACCAGGCGCAAAAGCGAATCCCTCTTTTTGCATTGATGACAGGCACTTTGAGAGAGTTGTCTAAAAAGTGGGATTAAACGTCATTAATAAATTAATTTGGCCCCAAGGTGCTTTGATGTAAAAGCAGGAGAAGAAATCTGCCCCAAAGGCTGGAGACTTTTACAATCATTTAACAGATTGTGTGATCGATAGTGAGTCTGTTGACATCACAGATGGAGGAACTGGGACCTGCACTCTGCAGCCCCTCCTGGGTTGCTTCCCTAGGTTATTTTCTCTTTTGTGTTCTTCCACCTATTTCATCGATTGAATGCCACTTTATAACCCTCTAGGAATCCTTCTGGTTGTTCTGTTTAGTAGCTGACGATGAAGTTGTGCTGCTCACTCCTAAAATTAAATTGGACCAACAGCAGGTAAGCATATTTCTGTGCAAGGTTTAGCCCATTTAATTTCTTAAAAATGATCGTGCCTACGTGATCCCTGCTGATCCCTTGATAACAGTGGATGTGCAATACAATTGGCATGGTTTCCTTTGCGCAAACTCCCCTCCTGCACTACTGATGTAGTGCCAACAAAAATATACTAGTTTACCGCCATCGTTTCAACCTGCAACATTTGTAAGTAGCATTAATACTGTTCACTCTGTCAGAATGTTCAGATTGTAAATATCAATCTATGAGTACAAAGACAAATCAATCTTTTAATACATAGAATCATGCAAAAGAAAAGTGGCAACTCAGAAATGTCAAGATATAGAATTCCGAATTATTAGGATACCCTGTATTTTTGTTTTTAAAGCTGCACATTTTCATTTGATCACGTCTTGTGAATCTTGAGAATAGGAGCAGCAGCATCTGAGCTGACCCTACCATAAGGTAGAGTAAGGTGGCCACCTAAGGCAGCAGCAGATTTTGGGTGTCATGGAACGGCAGCAAATTGTTATTTATTATATTTTTATTGCCAGGGAGGGGGAAATGTGCTTGTGGGATTTTCTACCTGATGTGAAAAAATAACTTGGCCAACCTTGGGTACTAGGCAGCTTGACTTGGCTTGGGAATCTTTGCTGCTCCACCCCAGCAAAATGTATTGAGCCAGTCCCGATCATCTTCACCATTACTATTTGGCGGCGACCGTGTTTTACAAAGGAATGTCCCTTGAGAGTTTATTCTCTTGCTTTAATAATAAAAAAGTTCTAGGAATCTCCCTAAATTGAAACCTAACATCTCATTCTTCATATACAGGAAAAGGTAACAATGACTTTCAGTGTTACAACGAAATTGAGGTCTACCCAACTTGGGGTGAAACTCAATCTTTACTAGAGGGAATGGCAAAACCTTTAATGGAATTGTAATTTTACCTTAGGATCATGACATGTTCTGATTTCATTGAGACTGGAAATGGAGAACCAAAATTAAGCAATTTTAGGTTCCATTTGTCTCAGTGGAGAGGGGCCTAATGAGCATTCTGTCTCTCACCAAAATCATTGGAACTTAAAACATGCTTATATTTAGTTGGATCTCAAGCATTTGTAAACTGCATTCAAGACTAGGAACACTACCCATATAGATTTCTCCCTGGATTTTAGGGTTTGGAATTATATGGCCTCTTGTTTCTGCAGTGGAACCAATGCGTTATAAATTCACCATTGTTCAGTTTTTTTTATTTCCAAATGTTATAGAATGCTGTGCAGTTTGCCACAATATTCTGTTCCTTCACATCTTAAACCCCTCCCCCACCTTACCAAATCATATGTGTGCACTTGGAAAAACCACACCATTAAAAAACACGAGCTTGATGCTTGTCTATATGATTGCATTTTCTTTTTGTAGTGTCTTACAATATATCAACTATGTTATGTTATATTTGTGTAACAATGTACAGGAGGGCATGGGCACATCAATAAATTGCTTTTTTTCAAATGTTTTATTCATGAGCATGTATGCATTAGTAACATGGAAGGTGCAGGTGCAAATAGGCAAGATCCTAGTTAAAGTAGCATTCAGGATTATTTGAAACATACAGGGCACAGTGAACCAAAGGAAAATTCCTCAATGAAATGGGGAGATCTGGTCTTTGCTAACTGGAACTATATGTGTGCTACGTTATAAGGGAAACTATGGATTGGATCCAGACTTAGTCATGCTTAGAGTAAACCCCCTGAAGCCAATGGGACCTCAGTTAGTCATGACTAACTTAAGACCTATTTAGTTTAATTGTCTACTTTAAGAATGACTAAGGCAAGGTCTACACTACAACTTTAAAACAGTTTATAACAGTAGTGACAACTGTTGGAGCCCAGGACATACTCCATATACAGTTTTCAAAACATTTTCAAAGGGTCATATCCTGCTTGGTGTGTAGAGCTGGCCTAAGTCTGGATCTAAACCAGTATTATTTATGACACATTAATAACTAAAAGGCATACATTTTATAAAAAATCCACTCATCCTCCCCTTCCAACCCTTAGGAATATTTCTGCAGGATTTGACTTGTATAATTTCCTTCTGAAGTAATATCAGTCACTAAGCCATGCTTCAAGAGGTGGAGAAGAGGGGGATTTACAAACTCTTGCATTTCCTGTCCACAGAGCCATCTTAAAGCTCCTGTCATTTTAGCTGTTGAACTTTCAGAGCTAGTTCATAGTAAGAGTGACAGGACAGAACAAAGGAGAACATTCCAAGTGTAACTGAAGCAGACATTTAAAACAAATCAGTGAAGTCCTTGTGTGAGATGGCCTTTTTATTAAGACACAAGTAATAAATGGATCCAAACATTTTTGCAACGAAAGGAAAGACTCAGCCCTTGTTCATTAAAGAGAAAATCTCTAATAATTTATTGACCTTCAGTTTCACATTGTGAAAAAAAATGCAGTTTTACAAAACCTCAAAATGTAGTGATAAACAAAGAGACACAACATAGACATTTACTTCTTCACTTATACGGTTTTCCTTTTTCTTTTTGTACGTGAACCGCATTTTCAATTGTCAGGCAAGAGAGACTATTCAGCTCTAATCACTCTTATTCAGACAGGTGTCAGGCCTAGAGAAAGGGGGCTACACAATTATACCAGAAGTGGTAGGCTGTCCTTTGTTGCCAGTTTCCAGAGCAACCAGCCTACAAAATACGAAGAACTTTCTTGTCTTATGCCAAGGATTTTGTGTGCACTCTAGTGTGAATTGTATTTGTCTCAGAAGTGTGGGCTGTTTTTCGGACTGGAATCACCAAGTGGTAAGTCGGGATTCCCACGTCAATTGAAAGAGAGCGGGAGTCCAAAATATCCGCCTGCAGGGCTAAAGGCCCACCCTGATTTTCAGTTTCCTTCAACCTATACCCAAGAATTAAATCCAAGGACTTGAAAGCAAACCACTGCTTTGAAATACAACTACAGAAACTTCAGATGGTTTAGGAAATTGGATGGTATTACAAAACAGATTTGTGTCATAAGCTAAACAGCTATATAGAGAGCCACGGCAGACAAAATTCTGTCACTTCTCTTAACAAAGAAAACAGAGGATTTTTTGACCCTTTACTCAAAACACCTTGACTCATTAATGCCTGTGCTAAGTGAACACAAGAACACTCTTGCAGTTCAGCAGTGCTTTACAGTTACTTTGTTTGCATGTAAACTTTTTTAAAAGGCCAAAGAGACCTCCAATCCTAATGCAACGGAGGAACAACTGTTGTGCAAAAGATTTGTGATGGTCAACTTTATTAAAACCAGTTAATTTGGGATTATTTCTGGTAAAAACTAATGTTCTAAAGTTTCCCAGCTTTTAAATTATCAACAATGTATTATTTGGAAGAGGATTATTTTACATTATTAATTTAACAAATCTTGCTATTGCCATTTCATGCTGTTGTTTAGAGTCAGTTTCAGGAGTGATTCTCAAACTTTGCCCTGCAAAACCAACTAACAGTCAATGCCAATGGCCTTTTCCAGAGCAAAAAGTGACCAACAGGACATTGCATCTCTACTCCTTCTGCAATTCGGTGCAGCTGTTCTGAGTGCACTGGTCCTGAATAGCAAAGTCTTGACTAATATCTCCGTGTCATGAACATGCACAAACCTAGCAATGCCTAGCAACACTTCACCCCAGGCACTCAGTACAACTGAATCAAAGCTCAGAAGGAGTTTTATCCTGGAATCCTCTCATGCAGCCTACCTTGTTATAGATGTAATGTAAGAAATGTGAGTGCTTGTCAAAAACATACTAATCAAAACAGCGGTTTGCAATACAAAGTTGATGATTTGTGTAGTTCAGAGTTTCTGAAAAACCTTTCTGCTAACCATGCTGAGAACAATTCACTATTTGTGAAATTGCACACACACACACACACACACACACACACACTTCTTTAAAAATGCATATATTGAGTCAGGAAAATTAGCCTATGGCAGCATGAGAAAATTCTTAAAAGACTGAGGCCACAATCCTAAATATAATTCACCCTTCCCCAGCTTGATGACTTCCAGATGTGTTGAACTACAACTCCTATCATCTCCAGCCAGCACAATCATGTGTAGTCACATCTGATGACACCAAATTGAGAAAGGCAGTGCTATGGAGTAAACCCCACTGAACATACTTCTGAGTTAACACATATAGGATTGCGCTGTGAACTCCATTAAAACGTTGTTCCATATAATATAAGCTGTCAAGAGTTGAGCTGCTACATCATCATCATCATCATCATGTAGGCAGGCATTATCATTATAACTCCTTTTAGGCATGCATGCATGCATTTCAAAGTAATTTTGTTTATACAACATTAAGACAAGATAACCAACCACAATGGAGGACTGGCAGCTTTATTTTGTCTGGGCTGTATCAATTCATGAAAATCCTAAGTAGAAGTCTGCCAAAGAAACCATGTATAAAAAACAAGAAAAGAATTGTCAGGTTTGAAAGTAAGAGTAAACTAAGAAAATAATTTGGAGGGGGGAGGTATTTCAAAATCCTTTATTTGATCAGGATTCTATGTGACAATTCAAGCTACTACGCATTTGAAAGTGTAACTTGCTAACTGAGGCAAAAGATACAAATGTCTGAGGACTTAGTAACATTTTTCCTTCGTCATCCTAAAAATTATGCCAAACCGTTTGAGAAACTAATGGAGGTAGAGCAGGGGGAAAGTATGTGTTTTTACTACTTCAATCCAAAAGGATTTGTGATAATTTTAAAAAGAAATAAAAAATTTCTCCCCACTCATCCACCACCCTAATTTATCATGTTTCAGATCTGTGGATCAGAAAATCTTACCCTGGTCAGATAAATGGGTCAATGGTGAACATCCCATCAGCTAAAAATAAATAAATAAATAAACAAAACAAATGTGGGGTAATGCCATGAACAGGGCTCTGTGTAAAGAAATTCTGCAAGGCATTCCCCCCCCCCCCCGTTCCTTTGTAGGCTGCACAAAAAGAAAGCTGTTGAGCGACTGTGGCTGTTTCCAAATGAGTTCGTTCAAGAAGGCATGACTAGGCAAATAAAGTGTAATGTGGATACGATCAGCAAGCCACACCACATGGAACCTAGGGAGTCAGTGGCCGAAGAAAGTGACCTCCATGGCTTCTTCCTTCAATACATATGTAACTTAAGACGCTACCTTGTAATCCTTCCATTTCTGACCCCTACCTCATTCTCCTCTCCTCAAATATTACTCAGCCTTTTTCTTGTGCAGCAGAGCAAGTCAGAGATCACAGAAATGTGCAAAACATACGATTCACATCAGCCCTTATAACTTGGAGACGACTCTAGGCATTGTTTCAGCATGCAAGCACTGAACAATAAATAACTATATCTACAACAAGTAAACATTTAGGAGTAGGAGAGTAATTAATAAATACAAGAAGAAATCAAATGCACGGGGGGGGGGGGAGAGAATCATTTCCCTTCACCCACAAATGCTGCAAAAAAAGTGTTTCTTTTTTAAAGTTTTAAAGATGAGCTGATGTTCTTTAGCAAGTAAAAGGTCCCTCGCCACAGCAACATCAATGCAGCTCGGTAATTTGAACGGATGCTCCAGGCACTGCCTAGGAGAACAAGTTCACCCCTGTAGCCGGGGATACAGCTGCATCTTCATTCACAAAGACACACATCTCGTTGCTTCAGACCTGGCCCGCTTCCTCTGCAGCTGCTGCTGACACATCAAACGGTCACAAAGAGAGGTGACAACCATTTCAAATCTTGCACACAAACAGCAAAGTCCATGAAAATCGAGGGTTGTGCTGGGTTGTGGAGTTCTCAAAACTTCAGCTTCCCCCACCCACTCCTCCCCCACCCACCCCGCTTTGAAGAGCTGATTAAACTTGACATTAATCTACAATTACTAACACAGGGACCAGATCATATGTTCATTCTCGCATAGTTAAACTGTGTGCTGATACTGAAGACAATATTCCCCTCCCATTCCTTCATTTCCATCTTTGAGAATTTAGAAGGTGCACAAGATTTTCTTCAAAGTCAAAAATGCACACACACAAAAGAACAGTTTTTCTTCATTAATAACCGCTTCTCCACAGTTGCTTCCAACATTTCTTCACCAAATAATGGAATAAACTAATAAAAGAAAGGAAAAGGTTTTAGAAGATTTTGGTGAAACAACATGCTATATATGTTTTTGTCAAATTTCAGAGAGATATTAAAAGTCAGGTCTAGCGCATAGAATTCTGGTGCTTACCTGCTGATAGCTCGTTGACAACAAAAAAAAATCTTAAAATCCAGAATCTGCAACTCCAATTAATCACTCTTTGTTCTGATAGTACTCATAGCAATGTTTTTGCTTAATATAAATAACTGGGGAGGGGGGGGGAGAGAGAGAGCAGTTCTTGAATATAATAGGTAGATTCAGTATCAAACTTTCTCATGAACTATACAAGCAGATAACATGACAGAGATAGAGTAAAAAATAATTCATCTAATGTAACCTTTCTCAAACAAACCAAAAAGAAGAAGTTGCCTGGCAGAAGTAACAGGATACCACTTTGGCCATGGGCCAAATCAAGCTAGCGAAGGAAGGAGAGGAAAACCAGCCCGCAGGAGAGGAGAATCACTAACCAATGCCCTATTAACCATGGAGAATCCTGAATAAAATTGATTCAGAATATGAATGGCAGACATATTAATCCCCTTATTTAAAACGTTTCTGCTATTCATTATGTCAGGGGTTTGTTTCACTGGGCTTTGTCATGTGACAATGCAGTATGCTTCAATGCCTCCCTATTGATGCCTTTTCTGTACGTTGATTGTCCAGTACAAAATATTGGCTTTGGATGCCACGGTTTGGCGTCCATACTCCGCCTTCTCACTCCATTATGCTCAGAGCTAGTTTTCAAACCAGGCACCATGCTGGTTTTTAAAGTAGAAATTAATAGCTCTGCCAGAACGTATGAAGCAAAGTTTGATGGGATTTCCGCTGGTGTAATGGCAAAACGGCTCCAGTTAACTTGGTGCGACTGATTTGAAGTTGCATGCGTGCTACTTGAAAGCTGAATTCAGCCTCAGACCAAAAGCACTGTGGAGAAACTCCATACAGAAGGGTGCATTCAAAATAATGCTACGGCCTTAGCTTGCCATCTCTCTCATATTAAACAGAAAGCCCCTTTGTTGTTTTTAAAACATGTCCTGTTAATGAGTCTTCCACACATTCCTGTGAACGAGGTGCCACTTATTCCCCCCTGCCTCAACCACCGAAGCCAATAGAATGACTCCAGTCATAACGTATAGATTATATATGGATCCCCACCCCCATTATAAGGGTGGGAAACTCTTCTCAAGAGAGCCTGCAAGCCGTAGGGAAGAGACAAAGCAGACTTAAGATTTTTCTAACTGCTGTCAGGCTGGGGCCACACAGCACCAGGAAAACAGAGCCCAATCAGAAGTAATTTCCTTTCTGTCCCTCCCTCCCACTGACAGAGCAGCAGGAGCTGCTAAAAATCTCCTCACTGGATGTGTACACAGCCCCAGAGACGGCAGTCTACAGCTACATCCATTCAGTTATCTCAACGCATTACGGAAGCTAAAGCATGGCTTTATTGGGGGGGGGGGGAGAAAACAGCAGGGCAAGCAAATGTGCTCTGTGCCCTTATTAACTCGAAAGGGCAGCCACATAAGACACATTCATGGGGCTGTGGGGAGGAAATTAAAGAACAATTTGGAGAAATGTTGAAAGAACGTGCCAGTGTTTCTCTTGGCACATTTCTGAGTCTAAGAATTTGTCACTACTAAGTTGGTCATATCAATGAGCATTTAAATCACTTCAAATAGCGTGATTTGAAGAGATGTGGCCAGCTTTCTCACTGTTGAGCTCTAAGATGCTTACTTTCTTATTTACTTAATTTTTGAGTTATGGGAAATTTGCAATTAGCCTTAGGTATGCAAGATATACTCAAATTCAAGTTTTTGCTATTATTGGATGGAAACCAGCACTTTTCTTTAATAAGAAAGAAGATGTATTTTTAAAGTCTCAGCCCGCCTGCCCTCCCCAGTGCTATCTGCAATATGGAAATAACAATACTGATATACCTTACAAGGTTGTTGTAAGAATTTCTGTGAAAACATGTATGAAATACTTTAAAATGCAATAAAAGAGGGAGAAGATCAAGCAAGGGAGAAAATAAGGATGGAGGAGTTACAAGTGGTTAGTTGTTAAACATGAGAGGAAAACTGATATTACAGACATAATGCTGAGAAGCCAGTGTGGAAGTCTGAGAATCAGTGTGGTGTAGTGGTTTGAGTGTTGGACTAGGACTCTGGAGATTCAGATTCTTGTCCCCACTCAGCCATGATGCTAACTGGGTACCTTGGGCCAGTCACTGACTCTCAACTTAATCTACCTCACACAGTTGTGAAGATAAAATGGAAAAGAGGAGAGCCATGTAAGTCACCTTGGGTTCCTTACAAGAGAGAAAAGAGCAGGCTATAAATGTAATGAATAAATAAAAATACACAAGTGAATTCCTAATGAAGTTCAGCTCACAACTTCTACAATACAGAAACCTAACTCATAGGCAGTAAAGCTTCAGCTGGAATCAACAAAAGATCACTGTGATATCAGTGAATGGTCTGGGAGTATCTACTTCTGTAGCCCCGAGAAAGCCAAGGAAACGTTAAACCTGAGCAGTGTGACACAGCTGGGAGCATCTTGTCAACAAACCACATGTGCGCCACCATGAGTGGTCTGGAAGTAAGGTTGCAATCCTGCAACCACTCTGCTGAATGGGCTTTTGCACTGTGGTGGGCCAATCTGCAATCATTTTTATAGCTATCTCTAAATGCTTCTCCTTATTTGTTATTTATTTCTCTTACAAGGACCACATGTTGCCCTACTATTATTGCACAAGCCACTTAGCCATTTTCTTTTAATCTTGCCACCAATGTCACAAAAAGATAATAAGGGCAGATTTGTTGGTTTTATAGGTCCACGATGCAGCTTCCAAGTGCCAGCAGAAATTACAGGCTTGTGTCTACTTGGGCATCTTGACCTGCAATCCCTGAATGATTTATACTGGAGAAACCTCACTGTTAATTAATAAGTAGGTTGAAGCTTTAAGATTATTATTTTTAAAGTAGAAGTCAGTTGTTCACAAGATTCTTAGAAACTCAACAAAATTGCACCCCAAGCCCAAGCATTTCATTTCAAGCGTATGACCCACTAGGTTCAATGGCTCTACCTTCCTGTATTTTGAATTGCAAATTAAGGATTAAATCCAAGGTTGTGCTAGCATATGTCCACGAGCACAACAGGATTTCTCCCTCTCTCCTCCCCACTGCAACCCTCCATGACACTCTAAGATCTATGCCAGAGAGTTCAGAGCAGATTTTGAGAGCACACTTGGGTGAGGAAAGGGGAATCAGCCCTCTCCTAGTTTTCTTGGTGGAACCGCTTCTGTCAGCAGAATAACAGTGTTGAATTCAACCCTCAGTTTAAAACAAATCTTGCAATTTTGGAAGAGTGAGAAAGGGATGGAGGAGCAGGTTTAAATTAAAGCAATAGCTGGCCAATTCTTAAGAAAATGATATATTGCAAGGGAGGTTTTATTGGCATTTCAAAGTGGGGGGAAAAGATCAGAAGGCAAAAAAAATTTTTTACACCAACAGCAAGAAAACTGTACAAGCACCTGCATGAGCTACCTCAAATTCAGAGTTGCTTGTAAGCAGATGCCATTCCACTGAAGTCACCAACTTTGCACCTGCCCACATCATCAGGTGCAAACTTGGGCCACTGAGCTAAACTATAAAGTAGAATTTATGAGCTTTGGAACGCTCCATGTTGCAGACCAAATTATTACTTGAGTCAAATGGCATGTCATCTTATAAACATAAGCATGATTCACCATCAGACACAGGAACTAAACCCTTTTTCCCCTCAGAAGCAGATGCTTTTTGCTTACATGTTATAAATAGTCCTGTTTTCACTAAGTTAAGCTACATAAACCCACAGCATTTTCATTTGATGATATACTGCAACAGTCTTTTCAAAAGATAGCCTATGCAAGCAGATGATGGTCGCTCATTTATAAATTAAAGTGAACAACTATCCTGCTTGCTCCACTATCATAAATATATTTATTTGCAATCAGTCCTACTGATTTCAATTTAATTTGTTTTCAAGTTAAGTGTCCTTAAGAAAACAGTATATTAGTTTGAACTTAAATTAAATCAATTATACCATTTCCCTCCAGATGTAATTGAATCAAGATATTTTGCAATTACATATGGACCAATTCACACAATACATTTTTCTCTATATGTAAGCCCCACCCACCCTCAAGCAAATGCTTGCCTAACCGTATGAACCAGGCAATCATGGATTCATCCAAAAACAATTCCTGTGCCATGGACACAAACATTACGAATGGCTACATCTGAGCAACTGTGCAGTTCATACACTAGATCATTCACACAAATATTTAACAGAGACAATTGGGATGGCTCACAGTATTGAGCTGAACAGTTTGTGCGATCTGCTCTTATATCTTATATTGCATGCCAATGAGGTTTAATTCAGAAAGTGGGGCAATATTCCTGATTTTGTCAACATGATATGGCTCTAGCTGAACCATGATTAGAAGAATGTAAGAACAGACATGCTGAATCAGACCAAATGACTATCTAGTCCAGCATTCTGTTCACACAGTGGCCAACCCTAGGAGGACATGAGTGGACTAGCACCCACCTGCTCCTGTGTTTCCCAGCAACAAGATACAGAGGCATACTACTTCTGATACTGGAGGTAATACATAGCCCTCATTACTAATAGCCTTATTCACCATGAATTTGTCGAATCCCCCTTTAAAGCCATTGAAGTTGCCACTTTTTAAAGCCATCCAAGTTACCACCATGCCATCTTTTCTGTTTCCTGTTCCCCTCAGAAAAATTACTACAGTTGACATTCATACCTATATAAATTTAAAACAGCCTATAATAAATTTAAAATTTCTATTTGCAGATGTGGTTTCTCACCTGTATGGGCACACATTCAGTTAAGAAGGGAGATGCTTCCATGTGCTCACAAACGCAGTGGGAATTAGTGAGTAGGGCACTGTGGTTATGCTGTTCCACACATCTAACGTGGGGTCATAGCAATCTAGCGTTTTGCATCTCTGGATGCCAAAATATCCCCCAACAACGTACAACTTGTTTCCAGATGCTACTGCATGGCAGCTCATTCTCTTCGCTGTCACATCTCCCACTTTAGTCCACTGGTAAGTTTCACTGTTGAATTTATATGCTGAGCATGCAGAGAATTCAGTATCTCCGCCCATAATAAAAATCTGGTTGCCCAGAACAGCTGCAGCTGTGTATCGCCATGGCTGCGGGCAGGTAGCTGGTACTGTCCATCTATTTTCACACAGGTCGTAACATTGAACTTTGGGTAGCTTATCATGGCTGACACTGGTACCGCCAAAAGCAAATAGCTTCAACTTTGCACTGACTACAGCTGCATTGCTTACTCCTTCTCGAAGTGGGGCAACCATTGTCCATTTGTTGGTCACAGGGTTATACTGTTCTACTTGCTTTAAGGACACTGAAGGAGAAGCTGGAAGACAACCTGTGGCTGCTGTGTGCCCTCCTACAACATAAAGACAATGTTTGAGTTCAGCAGAACCATGACCAAATCGAGCAACTAGCATGGGAGCAGCTTTAGACCACTCTTCATGAAGTGTATCATACACCCAAACATCTTTAGAGACTCCATTTTCAGATCCCCGGCCACCAGTAATATAGACTTTACAGCCAATAGCACAAGCACTGAACTCTTTCCTTGGGCTTGGAATATCAGCTTTTGGAATAATCTCCTTTGCTTTTTGGTCAACCAGGTACAACTTGTCACACATAAAAGTTTGTCCTCCCAAAAGAAAGAGGGCATGGCCTGTTTTTCGAGGCCTTGCACACAAACTGGTGACTACACCATCGTTCTGCAAAATCTTCAATTTGCACCTTATTGCTTCTTCTACAATCTCCTTGCTCTTCCTCTGCTTGGTGATAAGCTCCTCAGTTGCTACATTTTCCATTAGATAGATGGCTGGCAGAAGAGCGAGTCTCACAGTCTGCAACAATTCCGGCAGGTAACAGTGGCGTTTATTCAGATCATAGTTAATCCAGTTCATGGCAGACTCATACACCAACCGCTCATCTTCAGTCTCTAATTCTTCACTAGACAGGAGCTGTACAACCATGTCTTTGGGGAGCTGAAGAAAATCTTCACTTTTGCTGATGGTCTGGAAGTTGCTAAGGCACATCCTCCAAGAGAGCTCATACAGTTTGGTACATTGATGAGCATCCGATAGAAGCAGCATGCCAAGGCAGTTAGTGGGATGAAGGTTCTTCTGTAAGAATTCTGCACATGCATCTCTGATGTCTTGGAACTCCAACATATCACCTGCCTCCAGAAGAGACTCAGCATTTTCTTCATTGATGATGACCCTTGAAGAGTAAGCATAGTCCAAGAGAAGTTCCAGGACCTCCGGATGGATGGAGTTATGAAAGTTGACTTCACTGGCTTGGCTCTCTTTGAGTCCTCCACTGAACATGGCTTCGAAATAGCGACTGCAAGCTGCTAGGACAGCTCTATGGCAAGGGAATGATTTGTTCCCAGCATGGAGAAGCACATCGGTAAAAAGACGTTGCTGTCGCAGGAGGTTAAGATGAGTGAGGACACTATCAGCATATGAAGATTTGTGGAATAAATATATGTTTATGGAGCCAGTGCTGGCTCTAGACTTGCGATTTTCATGCATGCTGACTGACATTTTCTTCCACACCTAAACATAAAAAATAAATAAGTCTTAGGAGAACAGTGTAAAATACTTAAAAGAAAGAGAGAGAGCAATTAAACAGCACAATCCAATACATTATTTTTTGTGAATCACCCAGAGAGTTTTGGATATAGGGCAGTTTAGAAATGTAATAAATAGAATAAAATAATTTGATATTATTATTATTATTATTATTATTATTATTATTTTATTCCCAGATAAATATATAGGCTCTCACTTTTCTTTTTTTTCCAAGGTTGCAAAGCATAACACTATTCTTTTATTTATTTTATTTTATTCTGAGCAATGTTAAGCAGCAGCTGAGGTCAAAGGACTCCACGCTTATTTATATTTTTCTAATACATATGTCTTAAGTGGCATATATAAACATTGGCATATATAAACATTATTGCTCAAGACAGCAGGTTTACCTTGGCAAACCAGATCTCCCACTTCCATGACAATATAAGGTGGCAGTATACGTCAGAATGGGGGTGGGAGGGAAAGACAGCCCTGTTTTATTTCACACCTCCCTAGTGTAGAGCAGCTGATTCATTAAATATGCACAGATACGCATACTTAAAACATTATTCTGCTTTGAATCATAGCAGGAAAAACAACAGGGCACAGTACAGTCAGGAAATGTAAAAATACTAAAAGGAATACAAACATCCACAAATTAACCTCATTAAGATGCTATCCTGATAAGACGTTTCCACCCACACCAAGAAGGTATGTAAAAGGTAAGGCAGAGATAAGTCACCCATAGCATATTTTTACTTTAACTGCCCTAATGCAGTCTTGCCCAACCTGATGCCCTCCACATCGTTGGATTACAACCTCCATCATTCCCAACCAGCATGACCAATGGCAATCTGGGGGCACCAAGCTGGGGATGGATGGCATGCTATGGGTAGACTCTGCTTGAGATCTATATCCCCCATCTCTCCTCCAATAGAAGATACTCTAAACTGCAAGCACTGGGCTTTGGTTCGTTGCCAGAACAAAGTACAGCCCCAATTCTGGAGTCTCCTCCCATTTTTAGGGGGAGGGGAGAATTAACTACTAATCTCAGAAGGGGACTGCTTACAGAAAGCATACAGGTTCGTATTCTTCCCATATGATATATCCTTGGGATTAACTCACTGGAACACAGGATTTAGATTCTGCTGAAAGCCTATTGGTTGGATTCAGCCTTTATTCCATCAATAGGATCAGCCCCTGAGCACAGCTCCAGTCAGAATGCGATCTTTGCTGATTTCCCCTTCCCTCTGCAGTGCTCCCACCCTCATTCTTCCAGAGGGTCCACCATACTCCAGAGCAGATTATCAGGGGGTCTAGAGCACTGCTGGGGAGTGGGGAATCAACAACAGATCACCTTCCCCCCACTCCCACCAGCAAATTCCCCTCCCAGATATGCCAGCTGCACCCCTTCCTAGAGTTGGAAGACCTAAAGAAGGTAGTGCACACGCTGGTAACTTCAAGGCTCAACTTCTGCAATGTGCTGTACATAGGGCTACCTCCGTGCCCAGTCTGGAAACTTCAACTAGTTCAAAATATGGCAGCCAGGTTGGTCACCGGTACACCTAGGGGTGACAACATTACAACAGCTTTAAAATCACTCCACTGGCTGCCAATTACTTTCCGGGCGAAGTACAAAGTGTTGGTCATTACCTTTAAAGCGCTACATGGTTTGGGTCCAGGTTACCTGCAGGATCGCCTTCTCCCATACAATCCGCCCAGCACACTTCGGTCCTCTGAGAAGAATTCACTACAGTCAGCCAAAACCAGGCTGACAACTGGTACCCAGAGGACCTTCTCTTCTGCCGCTCCCAGACTGTGGAATGGCCTGCTGGGAGAGATTCGCCAACTGAACAGTCTTCCAGAATTTAAGAAAGCTATAAAGACTGATCTCTTCTGGCAGGCCTACCCAGTTGAATTTTAAGAGTTTTATTGGTATTTTAACAATGTATTAATTTTTATATGTTTTTAATCAGTTTTATGTATTTTATATCATTTGTTTTTAATGTTGTTCCCCACCTCGATCCAGAGGGAGAGGCGGGTAAGAAATAAATGTGTTGTTGTTGTTATTATTATTATTATTATTATTAAATAGCTCTTCTGTTTATGGCAGGCTTACGCTACATCCAACCTAGTAAGTTTTGGTGATGATAGGGATACAAGCTGCAGCGACATGAATGTATAGCCCAGAACCCTAACAAGACTTTATTATCGTTTTTAAGTTGAAGCTGCACCATTTTGTCCTATTTAGGAAGGCACAAGAGATGGATGGGTTTGGGTGGCCAGAAGAACACCTTTATTAGGTAGGATGGGAAGCACCTGAGTGGAAGGCATACCACAGTTGACCGCAACGGACAGCTCTCTCGCTCATAACTGAGTTTAAAAGTCCAGTGGGGTTGGGTCTGCCTGCTGCACAAGTCCAACCAGCTTTGATTCAGGTTTCATAGAAACCACCACAGCCCACAGAAAAGAGCCGATGTCTCCACAGCCTAGGCCAAAGATAGGAGTGAAGGAAGTTTAAACGACAGAAAGATATAATTTGCCATGACCTTCATGAAACTTTCCCACAAGACTAATCCTGTCACCCAACCAGAAAAAGTCAACACAACCTGGAAAAAGAGAAGCTGAACTATTCATTAATCTGCTACCGGATGATGAGTCAGATGTGACACTGAGAGGACTTGGCCAGGCCCTAGAAATACAGAAGTGGAGCTCAAGGCTCCACTTCTATATTCTGAGCTCAAGGCTTCAGAATATGAAATGTCCACAGTGCTCATTTAAAAACACAGTGCTCCAGTTCCTTTGGAGAAAAGGTGAGGGACCACTACAGGTGAGGAAAGAGTCCTGTTCCCCAACATCTCCTTTGATACCCAAAAAGCCTCCTGTTTGGTTTCAACTCATGGAGGGAATGTTGGCTCTTACTCTAGCTCAGAGGTGGACAATGTGTGGCTCTCCAGATATTTTGGCCTACAGCTTCCATCATTTCACACCATGTCCTATGGTGGCTAGGGCTGATGGGGGTTGTAGGACAAAATATCCAGAGGGTAAATTTCCCACCCCTGTTCTAACTCTTACAGCTTGTCTTGATTTGTAAATGCTGCTGCCTATTAAGCACATGTGGAAAGTGATATGAATCAGAAGATTTTCAAGCATTACAGTCCAATCCTAATCATATATATTTGAAACTAAGTATTATAGATTAGGAAAGTATAGTCTCAACTTGAAAAGAAATGTTTAAATTGGTAGCAATAACATACAATTTTAGAAGCACATCTCAGTCAGCACTAGAGTATAATATGCCCTGATGGTCAAACATGTAGAATTTTTTTATTATCTAGATTTTTAGTTCCTTAGTGACAATTATGCTTCTGACTTACATTTTGCAAAGCAGTCGTATATTATTTATTTTATTTACTTTTTTAAAAGCTTTCTATAATTTGCTTTTTGGATATAATGTTTCACATCTCTGCACTAACTAAAATTGGTTTAAAATGAGTTATCAAGAATGATATTATATAATATTAACTCAAGTTGTAATCCTAAAACTACATATTATGGAGTAAGCCCTACTGGTTTTACATGGAATTTACTTCAGAGTAAACATGTTTAAGACTGTATCATAGATATCAGAGATCTGTATCATAGATATCAGAGATACAGATATCTGTATCATAGATATCAGATTAGAAACAATTATTAATTATTATTATCATCTGTTACAGCTAATAACATTATCTGACAATCAAACATTATATGGGCATTCAACAGTCCCAGGAGCTAATCCTGGATTAACACATACCTTGCTGCCTCTAGGAGTCCCCTGCTATACCTCCCAGAAAGCTAGATTACATTATCACACATGATTTGAGAGTCATCAGGTAAAATCTTGCAGCACTGTGAAATGACTTTAGTACAAAACATTGTCTATATTTTTCCTGATTCGTTTAATTCATATTAGAATTTCATATTGCCAGATGGATAGATGCCCCCTAAGTCTGCCAAGCCCAGCCACTGAAATCATACATCTAGAAGGAACATATTACTCATTTCACCCTACTGAAGAAAGTCAACACCATCTGAAGCTATAGTTATGTCACAAGTAGAAAGCAGGAACAAAGGAAGCCTAGCATGTCCAAAATACCTGCAAGCAAGGGGTACTTTAAATATAGTGATCTGCAAAATTAAGTAAGTTAAGTAAGAAGCTTCTGAGAACTGGACCTATAACTAGTTTTGCCTTGAGCTCTACAGAGATAGGATGCTTCATGCATGTGAAATAACCTCTAGGCAGACATAGAAGTCTGCTCACGTGAAAATTTATGACAGGATAAACCCTTCCTAGAAGTAGACCTTGGCAGGAAGAGGAAAGTATGTGGCCTAATACACACAAATAACATACATTTATTAAAATGTACAAGAAGCAAATAAAATGCACCTGCAGCGAGATGAATTCCATGTATCACTTGTAAATCAAGATCCCGAAGGCCATACATAGCAGCACAGAGGAAATAGTTCTTTAAATGCAAATTAAAAGCCTAATGCTAAATAAGAGAATGCCCCAACTGGTAGTCTAAGATCATTTGCAGAAATGGAATGAAAGTAGAGGAATTTCACTGATGCAGACTGCTGAAGATTACCCAGTGATGCTGATCTCAATTTTTAAAAGTGGTAACAATCCGTATAAAACCAGATCTATGAAGTCTCTTTTCTGCACATGAAACCATCTTCTAGGTAAACTCTTTCCGCAAACTATGCAGTTGCAAGGGATCTTATGCCAAGTGAATCCTAACCTAAGCATTCCCTCTTTCATAAAACTGCAATTTTGGAGTAATTTGGCAGCTCAAGTAAAACCTAGATTAAAAGGCACACAATTGCCTTATTTTTATCCCTTTCACAGTTCCAAGAACAACCAGTAGAATAAACTGATACAAGAGTATCTGGGACAAATGAGACATTACTTTAAATCCATATCCAGCAGCTGTCTCCCCCCCCCCCATTTTTACTCTAAACTAGGTGCAGGGCCCCCAATCTGGACCTTAAAACCCCATACTCCCCACACAGGGACCCTGCACCTACACTAGAGTAAAAATGAAAGGCATAGTTGCTAGATACGGATTTAAAATAATGTTTGTTTTGGCCCTCATTACTGTTCTTTATGAAGTAAAAATTTAATAAATATATTGGACTTTTGATATGTTTTAATATCAATATGTCTCAGATGGTTTGAAAAATACAGCAGAACCCATTATCAAAATTTCAGCTATATGACTGACTGGAGGCCTCCCATATAGCTCTAGCTCAACACACCCATTTATATGACTATTTGGACATTTTGGGCATCCCACAAACCAGCTATATAAGTAAGGTTGTACTGCATTCCAAGCTGTCACTTGAAACATTTTGCTCCTTCACTTGTTGCTGCAAATTATGCAATCCACAAATATTTTAGCAAAGGTAATTTCAACAGACAGTGAAAAAGGGGGGGGGAGGCAACTCCCTTCAGGTAATTTCCCCCATACAATTAACATGTAATCTGCACATTAAGAATACAGCTTAAACCAACAGTGTAATCCTATGCATGTATGTCTATGCAGCCATAAGACCCTGTAAGATTAATGGGACCTATTCCCAGGTAAATATGGATAGGATTGTAGACTAAAACATGGGCATTATTAGAGATTCAGTAGGAAATACATCAAAGCAACTGCACAACTGATGATTCCTGCTCCTTGTTTTATGCTGTTTTCAGGCATTAGAGAGTATAAGAAATGCCTTGCTTTAGCAGACTAATTTTATCCACCACTCTGTTTCCAACGTCAGCCTACTATTGCAAGCTCATGAGCAGAGTGCTAGCCCCTGTTGTTTGTCCCCTGACATCTTGCATGCCAAGGTACACTGCGTCTGAACTTAGAGGCTCCACTTAGTCTCCAAAGCAAACTCTGATAACTGAGTCTTGATCAAATCAATGAGTAAATGACCAAAGCACTGATTATGAGTAAACATTTCTTAGCAAGAGAGAGACAAAACAAACATGTTCTTGGAATGTTATCATGCAGATGACTACTCAGCAATTCAGCTGATGGTTCTAAAAGTAAATAAAGTATGCACACAGAGAGAAAGACTCACACTTGTGAGCTTCAGAGCTCAAGTCAAAATTTGCATACATTTTATTTTAAGCCAGCCTTCCCCCAATCTGATGTCCTTGGATGTTTTGGACTACAACTCCTATCATTGCCAGCCTGAATGGCCATTGATTACGGAAGCTGTAGTCTAATACATCTGGAGGGCACCAGGTTGGGGAAGGCTGTTTTATGCAGTTGTTCCAATAAAAGATATATACTTACTAACTTTCTGCTTTTCATTTGCAGTAATAACACTCTACCAAATTATAAAGAAAACATCCTATGGCAAAAATGCTCTTTTCCTGTCCTCTCAGACTTCAAAGGGCTGCATAAAGAGTGGACTCAGTTACTAAGCAAATATTGACACAGTTCATCATTCTTTATCACATGAAATCATATATGGCTAGGAAGATTCTGTTCTATTTACCAGAAACAGATGCTGTTATTAACTGTTTAACATATCTGTCAGTGTTGTATTTTCTTATCAGTTTCGAAATAGACACAGTAATGCAAAAAGATCCCTCTTGTTTTCTTGAACTTGCATAGTAAGTTATTGTTCAGATAATCTTTTGCACTGGATTTTAAATATTTAGATGAGGTATCAGTAAATAACACAAGACTAGAAGAAGGCAAGTTCATGGTGACCACTGACAATTGAAAAAGTGCCATCTTGGGGTAAAATCCATTGTAAATCCTACATAGAGTAGACCCACTGAAATGCAAGGGGCTTCAGTTATATTACCTTAAAGCCCATTCATTTTAATGGGTCTACTCTAAGTAGGCTTTAGGGTGGATTTTACTCTAGGATTGCCTATTATTTTGAAGTTCCTTTATTCCAAGCATCACATCACACATAATTAAAACCCTAGTTTCATAAAATGATATAGAAATTAATATGCAATCTTCTCTCTCTCTTTTTAATTTTTTGTCTTAAAAGACACATCAATTTTTCCAGGGATTTAGGGGAGTTGTGTGTGAGAGAGAGAGCAATCTTATTCCATATTTCAGTTGATCGTTCTTATTTTGCGGTCCCGCCGATCCAAATACTACTTGCACTAAAACGTCTAACATTTTTAAACATGTACAGCCCGGTTCCTTTTTCCCACTTCCGCCGCTGCCTGGAAGGCCAGCGAGCGAGCCATGTGCGCCACCACAAAACACAAAAGCTGTGTCAACGGCTGCCGCACACTTCTTTTTGCTCTGAAGTGAGGAAGAAGAAGGGGAGATCTGAGCTATCCCTGGGAAGAGAGAGAGGAAGGAAGCAGCCAACACAACCTCTGACCCTCCCCCTTCCTGTGGGACGGCAAAGGAAGAAAGCGCAGTAACGCAGTTCTTCCAAGACTGTACACAGTCGCCCAGCGGACGAAACCCAGGAGCACCGCCTTCCACCTTTTCATTTCCAAACGAAACGTGCGGGAGATCAAGCCGGCTTAGGAGTTCCACCTTGTGGCACTTCGACTCAGCGGTGCCCTCTGCACACGCTCAGAAGCATACCCGCGCCGGCACTGAAAGCAAAAGCGCTTTCGGGAGCTATTACTGCAACCCTCCGCAGGAGAACAGCGAGGCTTACTTCTGAGTAAGCCACCCGCACAGGCTCGGGCGGGCAGCATGTCACGGCTCACCAAGTCAAGCCCGGCCAAAGGATGCAACGTTAACCCAGCCCTCCTCCTGGACCTCACGGCCACCCTCCCCTTCTCCCGCTGATCCGGCTTACAGCCATCCGGCTCAGCCAGCCCTTGATCCAGGCAATGCACGCCGCTGCAACAGGTCGGAAGAAAAGAGGCTTAATAAACTTACAGCCGGCGCTTCCTCAGGGGCGCTCGCGTTCTGCCTCCTGCGACCGGGGCAGATCACGGCATGGGAGCGCGGGAGGAGAGGGCGCCGGAGCCGCTCCTTCCCCGCGCCAGGTTCAGCGGGCGCCTCGCTCTCCAGGTTCTGCCGAGCCGCGGCTGGCGGGCGGACTGCCGGGCTGCCTTCCGTCTTGCAGGCAAGAGCAGCCGCGCCGACCTGCCTGGCGACTGACTGACGGCCTCAGCGTGCCTGTATGAAATAGGGGGCGGTGTTGGTGCTGCCTGCTGCAGTAGGTAGGCGGGCGGGCAAAAGGGGGCGGAGCTATACTACGCGCTCGCTGCCGTTCCTCCTCTGGCCTCGACCGACGCGAGGGAGAAGGTATATGGGGGCTGCGGGCGGGGAGGGAGCGTCCCGTATGCAAAGAGTGAGGGGCGGGGGGAGGAAGCGAAGCTGATTGGGGAGGGGGCGGGGAGGCAGAGACGCCGAGAAGCTCCCGGCGACGTAGCCTGGACGACGCAGGAGGAGGAGAAGCGGGGGAGAGGAAAGAGGTTCAGGCTGGAGCTAATGAGAGGCGCCTCCCTGGCACAAGCGCGCAGGGAAGCCTGCAGAAGAGCGGCCAGCTTCCAGCGGTTTCATGCTAGCCTCGTGGTCGTTGCGGCTGCTCGGTTTAAAGGCACATCTCAAGGGTTTCCCTGTGCGTGGAGCTGCCCTCCTGGGAGCACCTTTCTCGTCATAATGAGTGCGGGGAAACAGAGACGCCCGTTTTAATATCAAGGACCCGGGGGAATTTATAGGGTGACAGTGAGAGGAAGCCACATGCTGGGAGGGACACTTCCCATGAGCCATGTGGCAGGGCAATTTGCCCCGCCATAACAGTTTTGAGATGTTAACTTCAAACTTTTCCCAGTTTTCCCCAGCACAGTATCATAAACCTACACAATTAGGTTGCCATACATCGTGGGGGGGAGTGGATGCTTGAATATTGTACATTTCAAAAGTCAGTACCTAACTAGCCAAAAATGCGAGATTTTCTCAGTATCACTGTTATTGTAAATTGTTAAATCAACTATCGCATGAATGAATTCCATCAATAATAATCCATTACAACTAAAATCAACAATATCTTCCATAAAAACAATAAAACCGAAGGGGCAAGAAAGCTACAGCACTATAAAGCGGAGCATAAAGCCAAGTTAAAATCAAAACCAGGCAAATCAAAATGTGTTGACTTGGCACCAAAAAGATTGTGTTGTCTGCACCAATCGAATTTCCTTGGGGAGGGTATTCCAAACGTGGGATAGCACCACAGAAAATGCCCTTTCCAGCTACCAGAAATATATGTAATAGTCAAAGTGTACCTGTATGTTGCTTGTTTTTTGCAATTGTACTCGTACAGCACAGCAGATTCCTATAGCCTATATAAAGAGTGGGCTTCAACCAATCCTGTTCCCCTCTCCATTCACACGGCTGATGGGACAGTTGCAGGCCTTCTGGCTGTTTGTGCAATTTGCAGGATGCTACCCACTTTTATGACAGGAGATTGCTGATCTTCTCCAGAGTCTTTTAGTACTACAGCACTAAATAGAAAGCACAGACCAATGCTATGGAGATGTAAACCTCTTGATATAAATTCATTGCTCAGCAATGACTTGAACGCAGGACAAGTTCTTTAGCTTTGTTCCTCAACATGTTGACGGGAAGCCATATCAGGCCTGCAGCATCTCTTCAACCCCTCCACAAGATTTCTTCTTCACAATTGTACCTCTCCCTTTCCATAGCCATTGTGCAGCAATGCTTTTCTCTCCTGCCCTTGAAAGTACCTGTCCTCCTGCTAAGGCCAGGTCAAAACCAAGTCCTAGGACAGAGGGTGGGGCAACTGTGATAAGAGAACTACGTGCACTGTGCAGAACTAAGCTTTACATCATATAGCATGACAGTCTCCCCTGTCACAAAGAAGCAAAGGAAAAGTTAGGGTTACTCTGGATAAAAAATAGAAGATTCCAACCTATTCAATGTGTTTGTTTTGCATCATCGTTTACAGTTTGAAAAAGAACAAAGCAGCTGATGGTGACCAAAGCATCTGATTATGATTTCTCTATTTGCAACTTGCTGTCATCCTGCTGGTGTTGATATAAAGAGATCCTCTTTTTCAGAAAACAATTAATCCTGCAACTACATGGCCACCACACACTTCCTCCCAAATTCTGCTTTCACTCAGTTGGTTTTGCTGCAGCCAAAGCATTTTCTCCAGAGAGATTCTCAGCCAATAGCTGGCTTTGCTTGAATCAAGACAAATGGCTCTCGTATGTTACATGCCAGATGGACTATACTGCATAGATAAATATGTTCCTCTTTGAAAGCCCTTTCTTTCCTTTTGAGTCTTAACGTTTGTTAGGGTAATGCATAGGCTATAATATGCAGTCTTAATGCATGGACTCCTCAGTTAGCTAAGAGGATAGAAACATGATATCAAGACCAAACTTTGACAGCAGGATTATTCAGTAATATTTTACTACCAGTGGCTAGGGTGACCATATGAAGAAGAGGACAGGGCTCTTGTATCTTTAACAATTGAATAGAAAAGGGAATTTCAGCAGGTGTCATTTGTATGTATGCAACACCTGGTGAAATTCCCTCTTCATCACACCAGTTAAAGCTGCAGGAGCCCTGACCTCCTTTTCATATGGTCACCCTACCAGTGGCTGTTGAACTCACAGAAAAGAATAAATAAGATGGGGGAAGGCAGTATACAATCCGCCCTGCACGCTCAGGTCCTCTGGGAAGAACCTACTACAGTTGGCCAAGACTAGGCTGACAGCTGTTACCCAGAGGACCTTCTCTTCTGCCGCTCCCAGACTATGGAATGACCTGCCGGGAGAGATCCGCCAACTTACCAGTCTTCTAGAATTCAAGAGAGCTATAAAGACTGATCTCTTCCGGCAGGCCTACCCAGTCGAATTTTAAGACTTGGTTGATTTTAATAATGTATTAATTTTATATGTTTTTAATCAGTTTTATGTATTTTATATTGTTTGTATTCATGTTGTTCCCCGCCTCGATCCGGAGGGAGAGGCGGGTAAGAATTATTATTATTATTATTATTATTATTATTATTATACAGGGCCGGCGTCAAGGATAAGCATGGTTGGGCACCTGCCGAGCACCCATGCCCTAGCAGCAGCCCACTAACAAGAGTCCCCTGGAGTTGCTCCTTCTTTTCATCATTGCATTGTACTTGTTCACCTGCCTCTCACTCTGGCCCAGACAGTGGTGTTGGAGAAAAGGAGGATCAGTAGATGCCACAGCCTACTTGCTCACCGGCTCTCTGCCTGTCAAGCAAGCAAGTGGTAGCAATGATGAAGGGGTGTGGGGGGAAAGGAGCAATAGCAACTGGTGACAACAGAAGTGAGAAGGTAGACTGGGGGGGGGGGGGGCATTGAGAGTCCTTATCCAAGGACCCTCAAAAACCTGGAGCTGGCACTCAATATATATGCATGTGTCTATTTTGCAATGCACATGCCACAGGAAACTTCTCTATAAAGGAGACAATTGTAATCGATCAAACCATTTTTGTTTTAGACACATGACCTGGAGTTTTGCTCCAAGCAGCAAAATGCTTTTTGCATCATAAATGATCTAAACATGTGGCTGAATGAAATCTCTCCCCAACCTCTACTGCCGCTCTTGCTGCTATTTCCCTGCCCTCTTATTGGATATACACATGGGAGCACATCCCTGAAGCCAAGACTCTCCTACAGCATCCTTGAAGCTTTTGCAGAAAAAAGTTGCAATGACCCTTCAGTCCCCACGGAAGAAGATCTGGATAATAGCTCACTTAGTTGAGACTCATCCATCCACATGCTAAATAATTTTCAGGAAGGTTGATGATCGGCTAATGCTGCTAAAATACTTAACGGTTAAATAGCTTGTGTGCTGATGCTTTTCTGCCTCCCTTAAGTCAGAGTTTTAATTTCCAAGCCGGGTGTAGGAGTTTGAGGCCAGCTGAGAGGTGGCAAATCACCCCAGAGTTTAAAAATAGCCCTATAGGAAGGAAAACAAAACCAGTTAAACAGTTAGAATTTCACTTGGCGATTTGGCAAATTCATTCTTTCCTCACAAAGAAAAGGAAAAGATGTTGGATCGTAGAAAAAAAATAGGGAAAATCAAGGGAATGCCATTTGAAGACTGCCCTTTTTAAAAAGCTGCAATCCACTTACCTGGAAGTAAGCCCCATTAAACTGAATTTGATTTACTTTTGAGAAGAACTGTATAGAATTGCACTGTAAATTACATTTATGAATATAAGAACATAAGAACCATGCTAGATTAGACCAATATCAAGACTGTAAGACTGCTCAGATATTATAAAAAACACCTCCTCCTTTTTTTGCACACTTTCCTGTATTTTTTATTTACAACAACGACAACAACATAGCTAGAGTGACCAGGGCTCCTGCAGCTTTAATTATTGTGACGAAGAGAGAATTTCACCAGGTGCTGCATGCATACAAATGACACATGCTGAAATTCCCTTTGCTATACAACTATTAAACATACAGAAACCCTGTCCTTCTTTCCATATAGTAATTGAAATACCATAGTGTCTTAGCATAATAACTGTACAATACATAGGGTGAGCATATGAAAAGGAGAACATGGCTCCTGTATCTTTAACAGTTGCAAAGGACAGGGAATTTCAGCAGGTGTCGTTTGTATAGATACAGAACCTGGTGAAATTTCCTCTTCATCACAACAGTTAAAGCGGCAGGAGCCTTGTCCTCTTGACCATGTACAAAAGAGGGCAGGGCTTCTGCAGCTTTAACTTTGTAATGATGAAGTAATTTCACCAGGTTCTGCATATATACAAATAACACCTGCTGAAATTCCCTTTTCTATGAAACTGTTAAAGATACAGGAGCCCTGTCCTCCTTTTCATATGGTCAGCCTAACATTACACCTTGTCAACATAGTTTCACAGCCATTATATTCAAATTTATTCCAACAGCTCACATAGAAATAAATTAGCTCAGATCCAACCGCAATTGTGGATCTGGCTGCTATGCACATTGTAACACTAGGAACCAGACCATCCTTAAAGATTTCTGGAGCCTTCTCTATGCTAAATCTTTTAAACCAGATTTGAAGTGGGAAAGTGCCATTGTGGTTTCGCTGATCAAAGTGATGAAAACTTTAAAAACAATAAACACTAGTTTTGATAGTCAGTGTGCTTGGCCTAAACATTTTGGCGTGTTTTAAGCTTACCACCATAAATATTCTCATTGTTTTCATAGGGTGGCTATGTGTCCTACTTTACAGAGGGCAGTACTCTATTGAAAGACCTGTTAGATGAGAGGCCATTATTTGAAGGCATCCTTCATGTCAAGGATGTCCATGTCTGGGTTTAAAGATAAAGAACCATAAGAAGGAAACAGGGGCCTTGAAGTTGTCCATCTGTAATTCACAATGCCTGGATAGTAGACAGAGCTGGCACACAAGTCACCTGCTCACAGATGTATTTTATTTCTATTTAAATTCAACCATACTAATTCCATTAAGCCATTTTTAAAATAGGTGACATAGGCCTTGTTTTCAATGCCGTTTAGTGGATACATCCTGAGCTTTTACCTTGTTCAATCATTTTAACAACATTATTTTATTAACCTGCTAAACAGAGAACATGGGGTTAAATGTATTAGGAGCCTTCAAACATAATTTAGCTTCATGCCTTCCTAAGTAATTCACACTTTGAATTAATTAGAATTATCTAATTAATGCTAGACAACAGCCCTAATAGTGTCAGAAGCATCCCACGGGAATATAACTCCACAATGACCAACATCTGCCTTTCGTATCAATTTATTTTGATCGGTTTCTTTAGGTTGCTTCCATCCCGTAGTTGTAATTGAATGTACTTTTATTTGATACAATGCTTTCTTGCTTCAGATGATTGAATGTTCAGACATCCTTAATGGTGATCTTGCCTGTTGCTTGTGTCTCTTTTGACATCTTCGCATATTACATCCTTTGGTGAACTGTTTGCCTAAATATGTAATGTATTCAATCGAGTGTACATTCCCTGAGTTTGAAACAACCCTTTTTACATTCCTCCCAAAATAGATGTTTGTCCATTATAAGTAAGCATAAAGAAGTGTATTTACTAAGGTCTTCTAGGGCCTGTACAGACACGCACGGAGGGTGCGTGGGTAGGGGAACCACATGAAGGGATAATGGAACCAAGACAAGCAGCCCCGCCACATGAAAAGGAACCATAGTGCTCCCCATGGTTCTGCCAGCCACCTCACCTCCGTGGTTAGATCACTTTCCTCCACACAGTTTAACTGCGCATCCCATCATCCTCCGTGCACCAGACAGGCAGCTGGCAACTGCTCAGTTTGGAAAACATGACTGCAAACCATAGAAAATATCTGTGGTGGCAAGAGAGTCACTGGAAGTGGCTGTTGCTCTTGCCAGTGGCTTCTAGGATCTGTTAGAGCCACAATTTTTTCTTGTTTTTCGCTGAAGCGATGAGATAAATCCACGGGATTCCCATCACATGACATAGGGACCACCATGGAGACCTGCAAACCATCTTGCAGAAGATGGTTAGCAGGTGTGGGTCATCGACTCACCACGGGGAGGGAATTCTCTCCCCACAAGACACACTAACCCACCATGGATCAAGTTTTTGAGTGATCCATAGTGGGTTAGCATGTCATCTGAACAGTCCCCGAGACAATTAAAATTTCCATCAACTGCCCATGCTTTATATCATTGAAAGCAGTGGTGTAGTGAGCCAGGGCTCACAGAGTCACAGCAATGACACTTTTTAATTAGCAGGGATGCTGATGTCATCTGCCACCCCCCTCAGAACTCTCTGTTTCCTCAGAGCTTAGCAGCAATTCTCACATTAGCTGTGGGGAAATTGATTTTTCATGCAACAATATAATTGTTTCCTGTTATAATGCAAAGTATTTGGGGTTTTGGTTCAAAACAGCCGCCTGAATGTTTGGATCCTCCTTGGAGGTTTGGCTGTGGAGACTATCATGATTAGTGTCTGCCCAACAAGGTTGCAACTTTGGCCCTTGTGAGAGGAAGCCGTGTGCAGTGTGGTAAAACTTACTTTGGAGTTTAAAGCATGGAATCTGAAAGCAATTCTATTGCTTTCACAATGAGTGCTGCCTTCTTTAAACAGGAGCCAATCAGAAGCAGTGTTAGAGCAGAACAAGCAACATTCTGAAGAGTGTGTTGCTGGCCCCAGCCCTTCTTTAGGATAGAGAAAGCGTGCTTGTGCACTAGGGCTTGTTGTCTGAGAAGCAGAGAGAGAGGGAGATACTTCCTGTATCAGAGACAGTATGCCTATGTACACCAGTTGCTGAGAAACATGGGCGGGAGGGTGCTGTTGTACGTATGGCCTGCTTGTGGGTTTCCTGTGAGAGCTGGTTGGCCACTGTGTTAACAGAATGCTGGACTAGACGGATGCTTGTGGTCCAACACTGCTCTTATGTTCTTATGAGATGTGCTTCTCTTGGGGACATGCTCTCTCAAGAACTAGTAGTCCCAGAGTTTCTTGTGCATTGCCAAGAAGAAAAGATAGCTGTTAGGAGGGACAAACACTATAATAATTAGGGACATTGATCCCATGACAGTGGAAGCCACTGCCCAAAGTTTATGTAAGTGAATACCTAGTTTGCACACTCATTTTCCGTGAAGTGTGCCTAGACCTACAGATTTTTTCACACTGGTAGTGACTGCCAGAAGCTGAAAGAAGTCTCAGCAAGCTAGCAGTCATCAAGAACTGCAAACTTTCTACAATGGGGCAAGAACAGTTAAGCCACCTGGCTATTTTATCTATTGGGTGTGAAGCTGGAAGAAAAACTGATTGGGGGTGCAGGGAGAGATAATGAATTGCAATGAAAAAGGCCATAAAAATAAATATTTGGAGTTAATTGGTCCACTTATAAAATATTTACAGTCATGTTGATCCATAAGATTTTGTTTTTTTAAAAAAATCAAAACTTCGACAACTGGATATTGCCTTTATTAGTATTAACTTTATCTGCGTAGGAGAGGGGGCATGTTACAAGTTTGTACTAAGCATCCCAGAATGATTGAGTCCTGTATATATTACTGTCAGTGAGGGCAAAAGAAGCCCTTCCATTGCCCTCACTCTGAAGAGAACAGAGAATACGTTCCCATCAATGAAGGCTGGTGGCTCCAATGTCAGTGGGGCAGTGAATCCGCTCCAGGCTTCAGTCACAACCAGTCAGCACTCTAAAGGAGCTATCCAAGGTGCAAAGCTGTCTGGTTCAGACTGAAATCTGGAGCGGATTCACCACCCTGCTAATATCGGAGCCACCCGATCCACAGAATTTACTGTTGCCCATGTCCCTGTCCTGCTGTCCTGTGTTGGTGCTTTTTCTGTAAACAAAGCCTATCATGCCCATGCACTTGTGGGAGTGACAGCTCCTGCAGTGGGGCTTACATGCTTCTAAAAATATCCCAAAACAAGCAGAAATGCTTGTTTCTGAAATGGGGCAGGTCAGCAGAGCTCGGAGAAGGGAGTTCTGCTGATCTGTCTCAATCCAGAAACTAGTGTTTATGCTCATTTCCAGGGTTATTTTTAGAAGCACGAAAGTCCCATTGTGCAAGTGGTTGCTCCCGCAAGTGCAATGGAACCAGTGGAAGTGGAGCCCTGTATTTTTATTGAGAAGGAAATCATTTTCACCCAGTTTTTAAAAGAAAAAAGTACATTATACACAAGGATATAGCAGCTGAAATGTAGTAGGAAAGCTGCAGGCACTTTCATTGCCCTCTAGCATTGCATAGAAAGGCTTTTGGCCCCGTCCAGCTTTAGTTGCATGAGTTACATAAGAGTAGTTGGAGCAGCGATTTCCAACTGGACGACAGTGATGATCATTATCCTGCTTGCCTTGGGAAAGAGGACACATTCCCTCTTCCTCCTGATGCACACAACCTGGCAAATTGTTTCACACAGGGGTACATAAGTTGCTGAAAGCCCAATATGAGCTATTCCACTCATTCTTGGGCTTTGCTGTAATGAAAGACTGATGCAGTTTACAAGCAGGGCTACAGCCACATTTCGCATTTCCCATTTTAATGGGTAGGATTGTTTGTTTGTTAAATTTTTGATCCTTGTAAACCGCCCAGAGAGCTTCAGCTATGGGGCAGCATAGAAATGTAATAAATAAATAAATACATATTTATATCCTCCAGTTGTGCCAGGCTGTTGCGGTGACTTGTGGCCCTCCAGATGTTGTTGGCCTGCAACTCCCATCAGAATAGCCAGTAGTGAGGAACAGTAGGATTTGCAGTCCAATAATGAGTTTTTCTAACTGAAGCATCCTTCCTCTTCCTGCTGTAGCAATTTGGACCCCAAAATATGCCCCACAACAGGCAGTGAAGGGATGGACAAGAGGGTGGGGGAAGGAACACACAGAAGTAGCTGCATCTGCTGCATCTTCTGTTTAAGTGGTAGTTCTGAAGCTACAGCCCGAAACTCCAGTGGCAACCTGGCCACCCTGCCTTCCTCCAGTGGAGTTCACAGGGCTCCCTTGACGGTGCCGGGTTGCTGCTCCTTCTTCCAAGCCCCTGCACTTTTGCTTCCTTGGGTGGGCGGCAGCTAATTCCCATGCCAAAGCCAGAATTCCAGTGAACATCGGGCTCACCATCCCGCCCCCTGCCTTCTGCCCAGGCAGACAGCAATCAATCAGGGATCGCCTTCCGCCTGGAAACCCTTCCACCTGAAGGATGGAGCAAGGTTACATGGTGGAAGGGCTGTGTGTTCACTTTGCTCCATCCTGAAAATTCAGGATAAGTCACCAACTTTTAAAATGCGGATCTTCTCTAGAAATCCCCACGGTGGCTTCGAGGAGATGGTTGCATTGTATAATTGATGCAGTGCCACCACAGAGCCACCTTGGGGCTTCCAGAATGTATCGACAGCCCCACAGTAGTGTTAAGCTAAAAGATGGGGACCACGACCCCACAAGACAAAATGCTAGCCATTGTACCCTCCCTGCCTACTTTTGATCACACAGTAACAACTGTGTCAATGATGCAACAGTAGCCTTTAGTTCTGGAATGATGGATTCCAGAGCTATAGGCAATCTTTGCTTGGGAAAACACCCTAAGTACAAAAACTTCAATAGCCTCTTTATAGTGTTACTATAAATGCTGCTCTGATCTCTCTATTTATAACTAAGCTGTCTTAATGAAGAATAACATTACACACAAAGAAGTTTAGGCATTGCTGTAAATTAAAGTGGTCTCAATTAATATTGGCATATTTTATTTTCCACATTACTACCACCCCTGGAATAAGATGTAAAGTCAGCCGGCAGCTTACATACCCATTGCCAACACTGCGTTTTCATGCATTAGTAACAATTGTGAAAACCACTGACTTGTAAGAAGATCCATTAGTGGTCGCAGGACTAAATGGTTTCAGGATTGTGGCCATCATATTTGTGTTCTCAATATTGATTAGATGTAGCAAGCCTTTACTTCTAACTGCTTCACACATTTAGCTGGCAGGGCTCTTTTGAAGGCTTTGTAACATGATCAATAAAATGAATCTGTACTGCCTATTGATTTGAATCCATAAAACAGCATGTGACCTTCATAGACTTGAATTTTTGTTTAGTTCTGAAAAACCGGATGATTGACTTTTAATTAAATTACACATCTGAGTGTTGCTAAAACCAGTAAAGTGTTGATATTTAAAGTTTGTATACTGCTTGGCAATATACAGACCTTCAGAGCATGTCCAGGCATGTCGACACCTGAAAGAAAAGATCTGTAGGGAGCAAAATGTATGTGTATGTATTGGTCTAATTAAAGGGCTCAATGCAAAGCTGTTTGGGAAATGAAAACAGTACAGCCTGCTCTTTATAATGAGGCAGGTATTTGATCATTGAAGAGGTGATACTTAAATACAGAGATAAAGCAATGGTTACATAAGACCGTGTGAAAATCTGTGTTTAGATAGCAGGCCTATTATTGCCTGCCGTCATATAAAATGATAGGTTTTGCTGTCTGGAGTTGGTCATAAGCTATGTATTGATGCTTAGGATTTGCATGTGTGCAAATCCCATTGCCAGACTTTTTCCTTAAGGGCCATACTAGAGATTACATGCAGATGTGTGCAACATTCACTCAGCAGACTGGATTTTTTTTCCCCAATGAAAATTAACCTGGGGAGGTGTGCCAAGGAATGGCTGGTGAGGAAGGGTTACTTAATCCTTTTTCTGCTGGCTGTTTTTCTTATGTTCCTAATTAAGGTGCCAATCTCCTCTTTCCTTTATGGGGCAAAAGATAGCGGGATCCATATCTTTTCCCCTGTGAGGGAAAAAATGGATGTAGAGGACCATTTTTGAATTAGGAAATGGGTACTAAGGAACAGGGTTAAGCCCCATGTGTTCTTCTGTTCACAACTTCAGCCTCTCAATGATATTTATTTATTTATTTATTTATTTATTTATTTATTTATTTATTTAAAAAGGCATCTAGTGGACATTCCATACCTCTGCATGTAGCATCTAATTTGCCCTAAGAGCCTACAAATCTTTTTGGGCAAAGATACTCAGGACTGGTTTCTGTTTTACTTTGATACAACAGCACTTGGCTGTCCATCATTCCTTGGGAACGGAATATAGACAGCTGTCTTATACCAGGTCAGACTACATGACCATCTGACCCAGTATTATCTTCTCTGGGGCCTGCGTACCTCCAGTCCACAAGCCTAATTCAACCCAGAGAAGTTCCCCTTCTGTCCTCCCCCTGAGGTCATTTGGCCAGTGAAGGAACATCTACTCATCCATATTTAGTTTCCCACCCCTGGTCTACTCTGACTGGCAGCAGCTGTTGGAGGTCACAGGCAGAGGTCTATCCAATGACTTCCTACATGAACCTTCTGGTCCCCTCCTCCTATTACCTGTGTAGTGTGATAGCAAGCACACAGGAGAAGGTGCAATTCAAAACAGATCCCCTGTACCAGGGCCAGGCAACCATGCCCTCCAGATATTTCGGATGATAACTCCCATAATCTCTGATCAGTGACCATGCTGATGGGCGTAAATAGCTGGAGGGCACTGGGTTGCCTTCCCCTGCAGCACTATATCACACTTTTTTTTCAACATTGAGTGCTTTAAATTTATCTATACATGTTTTATGGTTTTTAATTGTGTACTGCCCAGACAGCTTTAGCTGATGGACAGTATAAAAATGTAATAAATAAATAAATAAATAAATTCATACAATGGATAGCCTCAGAGACCAACAACTTCTCCCATCTCCTGTCCTGGGCCTGGCATGTTGGAGTAGGAACTGAGCTAGCCCTTCAGGCAATCACAGCACCACATTCAGGCCTAGTGAATATAGGTTCAAATCCTTGCATAGCTTACTGGATAGTCTTAAGGATTCAGGAGAGTATTTCAGTCGCAAACCACTACAGGTAAAATGGGGTTATTAATGGCCTATACTTCGGATTGTTGAGAGGTTGAAACAGTTGCTTTGGGGTAAAAGTTGTGCATAATAAAAGCACAACAGAGGTGATTCATAACAGTTCTGTATGGGAAAGTTAGCTTGACTACTATTCATACATGCATTTGCAATAATACTGTGGCCAAGTCACTCTTTGCTCTATTACAGTATACTTTTGCTCTAATGTTGCTTCTGGTAAAGGGAACAAGATTTAATCTGAGTCATGGGCCCAGGCTTGGAATTTATTGCCGAATGCTAGGTCTAAGCTGTCTCCCGTATCTCTGGGGTTCAGTTATAACGCTTCCAGTTCGAAGCCAATTTCCATTTCTAGACCAACTTGTGCCTTGACATTTCTCTTTGGCGATTACTCTGCACATAACAAACAGAAATAATAATTAGTTCATTTAGGGTGCAATCCTATGTATGTTTAGACAGAAAAAAGTCCTACAACTCCCAACATGCCCCAGCCATGCTGGGAGTTGTAGGACTTTTTTCTGTCTAAACGTGTAGGATTGCACTTTTAATTTCTAATGTTGAAACAAGATATATTATTAAATGCAAATAAATACCACCACCACCCCAAATATCTAAGTATGAAGCAAAATCAAAGACAGCTTTTTTTCCTGGCACTTCAGCTGGTTTCAAAACCCAGAACAGAATGAACACTGCAGATGGAAAATAAAACAGTTCTAAATAATTTCCAAAGAATGTACTGATTTAGCGTATTACTTCAATGTATGTTCTCTTTTATATGTCTCTTTTAATTGTGAAAAGTACCTAGTTGAAACAGGCAGAGAACAGGGTGTCCGTATTTCTCCTTCTTACAGCAATGTTACTGTAAATTGTAGCAGGCGACTTTAGGGCTTTGGATGAAACAAGAGTGCCCCCTATTGTTTCCAAGATGTAGTTAAGATGAACACAAGGGAAAGAAAAACTCCGATTAACAATGAAGACAACATAGAACTTTCCTTGTCCTGAGTTGAACTGTTTAACACTACAGGGTACATCACACCTACTTTTTTTTCCGGTTTGCATCCCCGGTTTTCCCCTCCGTTTCCTTAGTGAGTCGAGCATTAGGCACTTTCACATCTGTGCATTGTTGCACTCATGTATCTTTTCACCTGTATCGCTACTAGGCTGGCAAAATCTCCCGCCCCACCCCCTACATCCTCCTTCCCCCTGCAGATTAGATAGATAGATAGATAGATAGATAGATAGATAGATAGATAGATAGATAGATGATAGATAGATAGATAGATAGATAGATAGATAGATAGATAGATAGATAGATAGATAGATAGATATAATTTCTGCACAAATACAATAGTACAGCAACCTGAAACTGCACAATTATGGTAAAACAATACACTATGCTTTCTCCATAGATCATATTAAACAAACTCCGGGAAGAGAAGGGAGGGAGGCCATTTGTAGGAAGCAAACGAGACTGTTTGCTGCCACTTGGCTTGGGAAAGGTTTACAGGGGAGGAGGAGCGAACGTGCACTGCAGCTCGGGTACTGACGTGCCGGTGCCTCGCTCCATTTTTTAAAAAGCAAGTCTTTAACTGCAAAGCTATGTAGTTCTAGGGAGACGTGGGGGTGAACTGCAATTCCCCCTGTCCCGGTGCGCCTGCACTTAGCTGGAGTTTCTTTTGAGGTTTTTTCACCATTTCTTTTAAGGCAAAATGTACCCCTGGTCAGGAAACCTAGACATGCCTACTCAGGAGTAAGAACATAGAGTTGAAGGGCACCCTCGGGCACCCTCGGGCACCCTCTCTCCCTCCCCCTTCACGGTTGAGCAGTTGAGTGGAGAACTGCCCTGCCCACCTCTTTTATCAGCGAGACCGCCCTTCGACACACACACACACACACACACACACACACACACACAAATGAGATGGTCCGATAGAGCGCAAGGACAGCAATACACGGGAGGGAGGAGAGGCTTTATTGCACATGGAGGGGGGGGGAAACAAGCTATCCCCGCTCCAAAATAAAATGAAAAATGGAGGGGAAGAGGCAAAATGAGTGCAGGACAGAGACGACATCATGTGAGTACCATGCTGCATGACCACATACCAGGCATGGCGAGTGTGCGATAAATCGCTGGTGTGATGGAGCTCTAAATCAAAGATCCAAAAGGTAATACTGTGAAGAAAGGGTGCAAAGTGCCCTGCAATGCCATGTAATAATCCACAGATAAGATGAGGTTCCATATCATATCATCATTTGCACTAATACTGCTAATCTTTCAGTGTGCCTGTTTGACTTCTGAGCACTGAAAGCAACTCCTGCCTCACCGGGGCTGAGCTTGCCAAATTTTGACCCAGCCCTTATTGCTGTCCCTTTCACAGCACAATAATAATAATAATAATAATAATAATAATAATAATAATAATAATATTTATAACCCGCCTCTCCCTTCGGATCGAGGCGGGGAACACAATGTAAAATACAAAAATCACAAACAGTTAAAATGCATCATTAAAACATCTTAAAATTCATCCGGATAGGCCTGCCGGAAGAGAGCAGTCTTCATGACTCTCTTAAATTCATGAAAACTGCTAATTTGTCTAATCCCCTCCGGCAGACCATTCCATAGTCTGGGAGCGATGGAAGAGAAGGTGCAGTTTTGATTGGTGGCAGTTAGTAGATGATCATGTTTACCTATGCCATTAAATGCTTCAACTGCTGATTTCTGCATATCAAGCCTCTTGTGTAAAGACCATAAGAAGATGCCTTATACTGAGTCAGACCATGGTCCATGTAGCCCAGTATTGTCAACACTGAAAGGTAGCTGCTGTCCAGGGTTTCAGGCAGGAATTATCCCTGCCCTACCTGGAGATACCATGGATTGAACCTGGGACTTCTGGCATACAAAACAAGTGTCCTCCCACTAAGCTATATCCTTTCCCTAAGAGAGCAACCCATTTCACTGTATCTAACTGTAGGCCAGCCACATCTTCACATGCCACAAATCTAAATGGCTCATAAGAGGCCCACCTTGATCTCTCTTATTTTTTAACCTTTGTCATTCTTCTGCATCATCTCTCTATGGGGTGCAAAGTCGTCTGATATCAGAAGAAACTCCGCTGTTCAAATCAGACCATTGCTCCATCTAGCTTTTCCTTTCTAGCCTTTGATTGTCCTCCAACTGGCAACAGCTCTCCGGGGTCCCACACAAAGAGGAGCCTTTCCCGCCTACATGGAGATGCTGTGGTTGAATCTGGGAGCCTCTGCATGCAAAGCAAGTGCTCTGCCACTGAGCTATGGCCTCCCTTAGGGTGACCATGTGTCCTCTTTTATAGATGACAGTCCTCTATTTGAAGGGTTGCTAAAAGACCCACAAAGAGAATTCATAGTTTGTTGTTGAGTTATGAACTCTGGGCTGTTCATGGTTAACAAACCATAGTTTGTTAACCATAGTTTGTTAGCATGGCTGGGTTCACACAACAACAACCCATGAGGAGGAGCCTTCATGGCCATGGTCTTTCAGCAGGGCATACGTGATCCTCCTCCTGTTCATTTTATCTTCACAACAACCTGGTGATGTAGTTTAGGCTGAGAGTCAAAGACTGGCCCATAGTCATCCAGTGAGCTTCTTGCCTGAGTGGGGACTTGAATCTGGGTCTCTCCACTCCCAGTTCAACACTCTAACCATTACACCACACTGGCTCCCAGTAGTATAGTACAGCTTGCTATGCTTAAACATCAGTATAGTAGCAGCAACCACCAAGTAAACATACCAAGACCAGCAGGTCCAATTAGCATATATAGGCAAATAAGGCAATAATAGATATTTGGTGGACTGCTCAGCTTCATGATCCTAGTAGTATGGTCTGAAAGAAAGGACAGGTTGCTTACCTGTAACTGTGGTTCTTCGAGTGGTCATCTGTGCATTCACACATATGGGTTTCACGCCTGCGTGGAGCCCCGCTCAGAACTTCTATAGCTAAAATAAACTGAAAATAGGCAGGAACCCCTCCCCCCGTCCGATTAGCATATCTATATGACGTTCCTGCCTATTTCCCTCAGTTCCATGAGACCGCCATTGTAGTGCGATCTGGGACCAAAAGGACATAGAACTTTGGTATTATCCAAAAGACCTATAACAATGAAGCGGGGACGGTGGGTGGGTTGTGTGAATGCACAGATGACCACTCGAAGAACCACAGTTACAGGTAAGCAACCTGTCCTTCTTCGTGGTGTCTGTGCATCACACATATGGGCGAGTAACAAGCTCACTTACCGGAGGAGGGTTGGTGTTTATTGTAGAATGGAGGATAATACTGCCCTGCCGAAGGTGCAGTCTTTCCTTGCCCTGACATCAAGCTTGTAATGCTTGATAAACGTCGATGGCTGGGACAATGTTGCTCCCTTGTATAAGTCCTCCAGCGGGACACCCCTGTCAAATGCCACTGATGCTGCCGTGCCTCTGACAGAATGAGCATGTATTGGCCCTGAGGGTTGTAAACCTGCGAGTTCATATGCCAGGAGTATCGTTTGGACAATCCACTTTGCAAAACGCTGCAGAGAAATTGAGTGCCCTTTTTTCTGTCCATCATAACAAATGAACAGCTTCTGTGACTGTCTGAACGAAGCCGTTCTCGAATGGTAAAATGCCAAAGCTCTTCGCACATCTAGTGAGTGTAATGTTCTTTCAAGATGGGAAGAAGGAGATGGGAAGAAGGTTGGTAGTACGATTTCTTGGTTTATGTGAAATGGAGAGACTACTTTTGGAAGGAAAGTGATGTCTGGTCTTAATACTACCTTATCCTTGTGAAAAACAGTATAAGGCACATCTGACCTTAGGGCACGTAGTTCACTGGATCTTCTAGCAGAAGTCACAGCTAGTAAGAAAGCTACTTTCCAGGAGAGAAGGCGTAGATCAATAGATGCCAGTGGTTCAAATGGCTTTGATGTGAGTGCATTGAGGACCACAGAAAGACTCCAACTTGGTATTGGGGACCTTATCAGGGGAGCTAAATTTTTAATTCCTTTAAGAAATTGGCGAAGAACTGGATGTGAAAAAACTGTAAACCCCTCAAACTTAGATGCTTGTCAGAAATTGCCGACAGGTAGACTTTTAACGATGAGTGATTCAAACCTTTATCAAACAAATAACATAAAAACTTCAGAACTAACAATATTGAGCAAGTAGATGGGTTTTCCCCTTCTAACATGGCAAAATCAGAGAATTTTGACCATTTGTATTTGTACAATTTCTGAGTTGCTGGTTTCTTTGCTGCCTGCAAAACAGACAATATATTGGGAGAGAGATTTTCCATTATACGTTCGGATGTATTCTCCAAGCCATGAGGTGTAAAGTGAGCAGGTCTGGGTGCCGAATTCGACTGTGGTTCTGCATGAGAAGATCTGGCTGACTGTTGAGTTTGATATATTTCCCCTGCACCAAACAAAGTAGTGGGGCAAACCATGGCTGTCTTGGCCACCACGGCGTGACTATTATGCAGTTGGTATCATCTGACATTATCTTTGCTATGACTTTGTTGAGTAGAGGGAATGGTGGGAAAAGGTAATAGAGTCTTCTTATCCAGCATCTGGCAAACGCATCTCCCAGTGACCTCCGACCTAGTCCGCTTTGGCTGCAGAAATGGAAACACACAGTGTTTTCCTGCATAGCAAAGAGGTCTATTTGTGGAGTCCTCCACAGAACGAAAAGATTATTCAGAACAATGGAGTTGCCACTCGTGGCTGATCGATCCAGCACGACTTAGTTTGTCCGCTAAAACGTTCTCTGTGCCAGCAATGTGAGTGACAATAAGTCTGATGTTTCGTGGGATATACCAATCGTAAATCTCTACTGTCAAGCGATTCAAGGAACGGGATCACGTCCCTCCTTGCTTGTTCAGGTAAGCCATGACCGTGGTGTTGTCTGTGAGGACATGCACTATCTGATGATGTAGCATGTTCTTGAATGCCCTTAGGGCTTTTTGAACTGCGAGCATCTCTAACATGTTGATATTATGCGCTTTTTCTTTCTGCGACCAAGTGCCTTGGATTCGAAGGGTGTCCAAGTGGGCTCCTCAGCCCTGAAGAGAAGCATCCGTTGTTAATGTTATGGATGGATCTGTGGGGCAAAATGGTTTGCTTTTTGAGAGGTTTGATGGCAGTGTCCACCAATGTAGCGATTGTAGAACATTCTGTGGAATGTCGAGGCAGGGTCGAAATTGGCGAGGAACCACAACTGTAGTGTCCTCATTCGAAGTCGAGTCCACTCTACAACTGCAATTGAAACTGTCATTAGACCTAATAGCCGCTAAATGCAGAAGGCAGTCACCTGAGATTTTTGATGAATGTGCTTTGCTAAGTTGACTAGTGTGTGCAAGCGATCTATCGGGAGGTAAGCCCTGGCTTCTCTGGAATTTAGCACCGCTCCGATGAATTTGATACTCTGAGATGGTACAGTTTGAGATTTCTCTGCATTGACATAAAGACCAGTATGTCCAGAAGTTGAAGCGTGATGCGAACATTGTTGACAAGCTCGATTCTTGATGGGGCTATCAATAGCCAATCATCTAGGTACAGAAATATTTGCATACCTTGGAGGCAAGGGTGGCCAGAGATTACTGCCATGCACTTGGTGAATACTCGAGGTGCTCTCTCTATAGCACCCTTTCACAGCAGTAACGCAGTTTCCATCTGTATTACTTCTGACAGATTGGTATACTTTATTCCTGAAAAAGATGGTAGGGCATCGAATTCTATCCTGTACCCCTGTTCTATAATTGACAGCACCCATTTGTCCAATGTGATGGTCTTCCAATTGGGGTAAAAGGGTAGGAGACAATGCCCAAAGAGAGGCGTTTTGGCAACTATAGTAGGGGTTTGGGGGAGTCAAAGACACCATTTATTCATTGAGTCCTTGTAACCCCTCTATGGATGAAATCTAAAACTGGAAAACTGCTTCTTCTGTCCTGGTACAGTCTGTTGAGGTTTTAGATTCTGATCTCCTGAAGGTCTATATGATAGTAGGATTGTTGAGAGCATCTCCTTTGTCTGTACCATGGGAAAGGACGTTGCTGTTGTTGTTGCTGTTGTTGTTGTTGTCCTATTCCCATTTTCTGGGCAATTAATTTTGCTTTTTGAACTGTTTCCATTGCATCGTCAGTAGTAGCATTAAATAGACCTATGCCATCAAAAGGTAGGTTTTCTATTCTAGATTTTGCCTCCTGTGAAAGTACGGAGGATCTCAACCATGCATGCCATCTGAGTGACACTGCAGCTATCAGAGATTTTGCATTGCAGCCTGTCTGGTGACGGGACGTATTTATTTGCTGGTGAGAAAGCGTCATTGCTTCTGATTGGAAAACTCTCACCAACTCCTTCTGATCATCAGGCAGGTATTTACAAAAAGACTTCATCTTTTCCCACAAGAAAAGTTGGTATCTGGCCATTGCTGCCTGATAGTTGGATACCTTCATTCCTAGGGTGGAGGATGAATAGAGACGCCTGCCTATTAAGTCCAATCTTTTACCCTCTTTATCTATTGGAGATGAATTAGGTTTCTGATATTTTACTTGCATTGATTCCACAAAGACAGAATTAGGGACCGGGTGAGTGAAGAGAAATTGAACACCCTCTTCCTGTACTCTATACATGCCTTCCAGCCGCTTTGATGGAGGAGTTAGAGCAGCAGGCATTTTCCACATCTGCTGCACAGTGTCAAGCAGTGTAGGGAAGAACGGAATCGAGACAGGCATTGTGGATTCAGTGATCAATGCATCAAATACTGGGTCCTTAACTTTTTGTGTTGGGCGCTGGGTTTCCAGACCAAGGGACTGAGCCAATCTACCAATTTGCTCTGAAAAGTGGCCAAGATCTTCCACAGGTGAAACAGTGTCCGTATTAGCAACTGCTGTCTCTGGGAAAGAAAGGGATGGAGCCCCTGATGACACAGAGGCAGAGTCAATCTGACCGTCCTCCTTATCTCCCTGCTGAGATAATTGATCTTGAAGAGTCAGGTTGCTCTGCTCATGCATGGGCTGCTGTAACTCCTCCCCTACAAGCTGCAATGGAATAAACTGTTGAGCTGGAGGGAGGCTTAAAGATCCCATTGGTCCTCTGGGAGGTCCAGGGGTTGGGGAAGGTTGGACAGGAATCAGCTGCTGATTCTGACTCGCTCCGTGCCTGTCAAATCCCCTATCCAAACAATAACATCTACCCCTGTCTGGGTGTGACCTATATTCATCATAATAACGACATCTCGGGGTCGAGTGCTCTGATCTCCTGTCCCAGTCTGAGTTAAATGACCTAGAGCACTCCCTGCATTCCGAGGATCGTTGGTACCGATCCCTCGAGCATGATCTGTAAGAAGAACAGCAACTCGATGTTGGGGAATGCTCTCGGTATTGAGGTGCCTGCCTAGGCAGTGGCTGAGCAAATAAAACAGTTTGTGCCAGCAGTATAGTTGGAGAGGGGTCCCTAATTTCGCCCTCCGAGATCGAGGGAAGCGAAAGTGGAACGGCAGGGACTGGTTCCCTCCTAGGAGTTACAGGTCTGTCCAGCATGGGCGTCGGTACAGGAGCTGGCGTTTGAAGAAGAGCTGTCTCCGCTTGAGGCGGGGCTTTCTTCTTTTTCTTTTGATTCTCTGGCAGGGCTTTTTGTGCTTTAGGCAATTTAGGCTGTTTCTTCACCATTAGTATTTTTAAGAACCTATGCATTTCCTGGTCCTCCGCGAGCCCTGCCGGGCTGGAATGTTCATTTAACTCCGCCTGAGGCAGTTGGGGCAACAAATTACCCTCCTGCTGCTGTAATTGTTGTAATTGTTGCTGTGCCATACTGACAGGCTTATCTGTAGAGCTCCGCCCGAAGGCGGTCTGCTCTGTGTTGCCTTGCCTGTTTGGTGAATTTGAGGCAAAAGGGGCAAGATTTCACCTGATGCTGTTCCACAAGGCAAAAAAGGCACAGAGAGTGTCCGTCTGTGTGTGGAAGCTTCGCACCACAGCTGACACAGTTTTTAAACGGACCTGAAGAGGCCATACACGACCTCCGAGGACACGCCTAAGGTGATAACAACAACAGAGAAGTAAAGAAAATATAACTGAAAGACTGAAGTATGATAAATGAGAAGAGAAAAGGTAGAAATTAAAACGTATTTGAATAACGTCTTAGTAAGCTAGTTAGTAATAGCAAGACTCGCACCATGGCGGTCGAAGAAGAACTGAGGGAAATAGGTGGGAACATCATATAGATATGCTAATCGGACGGTGGGGGTAGGGGTTCCCGCCTATTTTCAGTTTACTTTAGCTATAGAAGTTCCAAGCGAGGCTCCACGCAGGCGTGAAGCCCATATGTGTGATGCACAGAGACCACGAAGAAGAACCTGCCTTACACCAGATCTAGCTCAGCATTGTCTACACTGGCTAGCAGCAGGGTTTCAGTCTTTCCCATCACTTGGTATTTGTGATCCTTTAAGGTGCTGTTTTTGACCTATAAAGCCTTACACCTGACAGAGTGCCTTTTCCAATATGAAACTATTCTTATACTATGACCATAATTTGAGTTCTTTCTCCGAGTGCCTCCTCCAAGGGAGGTTCAGAGGATGAAAACAAGGGAGAGGGCCTTCTCAGTGGTGGAGAATTCCCCAATGGTGGAATTCCCTCCCTGTGAGGTCCACCTGGCACTAACCCTGTCATTTTTTTGGTGCCAGGCATTTCCTTTAGTCTCACGCATTTGACAGCATATGATAAGATTTTCAACAGGCCCTAGGATTTTTATTGATGGTGTTTAATATTTTTTTATACTTTTATGTGTAAATGATTTGACATTATGTTATTATATTGTACTTTGGAAGTCTGAAACTTTGTAAACTGTCCAGAGTGCTTTGGCTGTTGGGCAGTATATAAATATTATAAATAAAATGAATCAGGAGATGCTAGGGTAGCCTTCCCCAACCTTGGCCCCTCAACATGTTTTTGACTAGGGATGTCAGAGAAATCCACAATGGAATCAAATGAGTTTGGATTTCTATTATTCTGACAGTTCACTGGCTTTTCCCAAGTTGCATGGATTCCGCAGACTTCTGGATCATTTTTCCCCTTTCCAGAATGTTATGCAAATGTAGTCATAGAAAAATACGTAAAATTAAAAAACACTGTCCAAAAATGTGAATTTCTTCCGTATGCTAAAGAATGAAAATGCACATTTCAGGAGGATCTGCACATTTTTGGAAGGATTTATGCAATTTGGGAGGAAATTGGCACATTTTTGCAGGTGTGAATTTGTGCAAATGCAAATTTGTGCAAATTCTGGAAATTGGGGGGAAAATCTGATTCTGTCATCGAGCAGACGATGGAATGAAAGGCACCTGACAATCCATGAAACGCAGATGAAATGGATTTTACAAAATCTGTACATCCCTATTTTTGACTACAACTCCCATCTTCCTCAGCCAGGAAGTTGTAGTCCAATGCATCTGGAGAGTCCAAAGTTGGGGAAGCCTGTGCAAGGGCTTTAAACCTGAAACGTTCTGCATGCAAAGCAAATGCTCTAGCACTAAGGTACGATCCCTCCCCATGCCCGTTTCTATGTGTTCTGTGCTGACTGTGGTTCAGAGCAGCCCCAGCCATAGCACTACATCTGGGAGTCCCCTGTGATTGGCATAACACAGCAGAACTCTAGACAAATAAGGAAATAAGTCAATAGCAAGACCTACCTTCCTATTGGCTTTTAAAATGAGCTTGAAAAACAGCAATCAAAAGCTTAAGGTGGGTTGAGTGAATTTAGAGCAGCTCTTTACAATCCATTTGTTAAATTTGCCCTGCAGAAACCCCCATGGCAGCCTTTCTAGGGTGTCCAGATCGCCCGTGGTTTCCCGGTCCTAACCGGGAAATCTAGGCTGATCTGGGCCAACTGGGGGGCGGCAGGGGAAAACCAGGGTGGTGGGGGGTCACGCGGCAGTGGCAGCAAGCGGCGACGAGTGGCGGTAGATCCGGCAGCGGTGGCGGCGGAGGAGCCCGGGAAGCGGTCGCCTCAGCAGGTAACTGCCGCCCCTCGCGCCTCGCGCTCCTTACCTGCAGGGGCGTCCGCTTCCCTCCGGAGCGCGAGGCACGAGGGGGGGCACTTACCTGCTGGGGTGGCCGCTTCCCGGGCTCCGCCACTGCCGCCAGGTCCGCCACCACCGGGTCCTCCACCACCGCCAGGTCCTTGGCCGCCGCTGCCGCTGCCGGGCTCGTGAGGCCAGAGGCCGCGCGGAAGAGGCAGGAGAGGGCCGATTACATCACTTCCGGATCCAGCCCTCTCCCGTCTCTTCTGCGCAGCCTCTGGCCTCCTTGGGGCTCGTTGCGATGGCTCCCCCGCCTCTTCCGTGCGGGCGTCCGGGCTCCTCGGGGCTTGTCGCCATTGCGACGAGCCCCAAGGGGGCCAGAGGCCACGCGGAAGAGGCGGGAGAGGGCCGATTACATCACTTCCGGATCCGGCCCTCTCCCGTCTCTTCCGCACGGCCTCTGGCCTCCTTGGGGCTCCTCTCCCGCCTCTTCCGCGTGGCCTCTGGCCTTACAAGCCCGGCAGCGGCGGCGAAGGACCTGGCGGTGGTGGAGGAAGACCCGGCGGGGGACCTGGGGGCGGCGGCTGACCCGGCGGGGGCAGCGGAAGAGAACCCGGTAGGTCCAGGCTGGTGTTTTTGGGGGGGTGGCTTGGTGGGGGGGTTGTTTTGGGGGGGGACCAGGATTTTGGTTTCCAAAATCTGGTCACCCTAAGCCTTTCCAAACAGAGGATTTGCAGGTGGCTTTTGTGCAAAGTTATTATCTTAATGAGAAAATGGGAAAGGCTGAAGAATAAACATAAAGAAGTAATTATTTCATAGGGTCGTAAATGTAACAGAATGCAGGCCTACGGAGAACATAAACAACTGTAAGATCAAAACGGCCTATGGATCACCTGCATTGGAGCAGTCTGTGGAAATTTATAAGCTGCGTTCTCCTGACTCTGCCAGCTCACCATAAGTGTACAGTTAAACATCCATTCAAATTATAGCTATTGTTTCCCAGCAGATACACTCACTTTTCAAAGATTTATGTGTGACGTATTGACAGCCCCTAATCGCTGTGATACAATTCCCATTGTGAGTTATTAAACTATACCTTACATTTTAAATGCAATAAAAGGTACGAGTGAACATGCCTCTTTTCTTCAGAACACATAAATACCACATCTGGTCCATAAAAATGTGCATTATAGAGAGTTTGTATGGATGCCAGATACTCCTAACATAGTGCTGTTTTCTCCATTTGGCCTAAATTTCCAGATGTTTTATTACTTGTAGACACAAACGTTGTTGAGCAGTTGATTGAAGTCCATTTATTTGAAGAAGCGAGGGATAAGGTTAAGCTACAGGAAACAGTTAACTGTTGTCTGATGGGGAGCCTCGTTTAATTCACTCATAATTTTATTACATAAAAAGTTGCTTTTAGCCCAGTCTGGGGTACAATTCCCAGACTACTTTTCAAATAAAATGTATATCTTAAATGTAGGCAGTGGCATATTTTTCACCAAAATCATCATTGTATTGATATGATGTTATATAAGATCATATACTGTAGTATAGCATATGGTACACCATACCATACCACAACTCTTGTCAATACCATTTTAATCACTGATATTTAAATATAGCAAGTCTTAGAGTTTTTCTACATGAGGCTGTTAATTGCTATATCTACTTTTGTTTTGTCGCAGAATTGAGATCAGAGCTCTATACAAAGAGCTTTTCCATTCCTGTTTTTCCACTATATAACCTATAGGTGGAGCTGTGCTATAGTGGGATCACACAAATACACCAGTAGTTCTTTCACTTTCACAAATAATACCCCTTTTTCCCAGATCTCAAAAAACCAGGGGAAGTGTGCTCTTTAAAAAAAAACAGAAGCAAAACTGGAGGATCACAATATTGTCTAAAGTGCCCACAAACAACTGTGATTAAGGAGTCACAAGCGCACAATAAATGCCTCATGTAGAAGAGCATTTAGAATCAGAGCATAAATATAAACATTAAAGGAAAAGATTAAGTAGTAAGTGTCACTGAATTTTGGCAATCCTTTTGATATTCAGTGCACAGCAAAGCAAATACAACATGTATTTCTATGGTCCATACCAGCCTTCCCCGACCTGGTGACATCCAAACGTGTTGGATTGCAATTCCCAGCATTCCCAAACCAGCATGCCCCAGTTTGGTGAAGGGTAGCCCATGCTATCTGGAGGTGAGTCGAACCAAACTACATAAATATGATCAAGTGTGTATGCATGCAAAACTGCAGAATGTTTTATATAGGGTTAGATCTGGATTTAAGCTGGATCAACTGTGTTGGTGGAAATGGACTTCCCTGACTCCTACTTAGACATAAGAACATAAGAAGTGACATGTTGGATCAGACCGAAAGTCCATCTAGTCCAGCACTCTGTTCACACAGTGGCCAAGCTGTCAGCCAGGGACCAACAAAGCAGGACATGGTGCAACAGCACCCTCCCATCTATGTTCCCCAGCAACTGATGCACGTAGGCTTACTGCCTCTGATACTGGATACTTCCCCATGCCAGTCCTGCCAGCCCACTGAAAATGCCACACAGAGAGTCAGGAGACCCTGCTGAATGGAATGAGCTGGGGGGCGGGGGAGAGGGGGAGAGGAGAAGATCCCCCCAATCAAACAGACCCACAACCCACCGTCTATGCTAACAATGGTGGGGTAATAATCAACTTTACAGTTGTTCATCTAGGGGGTACTCCCCACACAACATGGTAATAAATAATCAACCGTGGTGTGGATTAGGATCAGCACTGAATTGACTATGGCAGCATTCGGACAACACGATAGTCAATACAACTGACAATTGTTCCCCCCCACCCCAGTTGCTTATTGTGTCGTCCGAATTCAGCCATACAGTCACAACTTCAAGCAAACATAAGGCACAAACTCAAACAAAGGCCTACAACTCCCAGCATGCCCCAGCCAGCGTGGCTGGCTGGGGCATATTGGGAATTGTAAGCCTTCTTTTTCTGTCTAAATGTGCATAAGATTGTGCCCTTAAGTGGTTGTCTGCTGGCTTGGGAAGTGAGTGAAGATAGTACTACAGGCTTCAAATAGTTTAAATTAACTGAAATTAATTAATGCATTTTTAAAAAGCAAAATAAGCTTGAGGTACACAACCCTTGGTTCCCTTTAGTATGCATGGCATGCTTCAGGTGTGTTGGGTTCACAGTCTTGGCGCTGTGGCACTGACAGACTCTTTAATCAGGCTGACCATATGAAAAGGAGGACAGGGCTCATAACAATTAGCGTATGTATTTTTATAATTTATTTATTATTTATACCATTTGTATACCTCTGAATATAGTAAAAATAGGCTGACCATATGAAAAGGAGGACAGGGCTCCTGTAACTTTAACAGTTGTAGAGAAAAGGGAATTTAAGTCAGTGTCATTTGTATGCAATTAGTTCCTGGTGAAATTCCCTCTTCATCACAACACTTAAAGTTGCAGGGGCCCTGCCTTCTTTTGTATCTGGTCACTCTAGTATAGTGCCTGCAACTTTAACTGTTGTGATGAAGAGGGAATATCACCAGGAACTAATTGCATACAAATGACACTGGCTGAAATTCCTTTTTCTCTACAACTGTTAAAGTTACATGAGCCCTGTCCTCCTTTTCATATGGTCAGCCTACTTTAATATTATTGTAGAGCAGAACGTATTTGTTTATCCTGCCCCTCCTCCAAGGAGCTCAGGGTAACATAATGGATCTCCTCCCTCCCTTCACTTCATTCTCACAACCACCCTGTCAGGTGGACTAGACTGAAAACTAGCGGCTGGTCCAAGGTCAACTGCAAACTTCATATCTTGAGTGGGGATTTGGACCTAGGTCCACCTGGTTTTAGCTTGGAACTTTGACCACTGCACCACACTGGCTGTGATTTTAGCAGGAGTCTCAGGGGTTCAACACAATCCTCTTTCCCTTCCTCTGCCCCAATAAAACACTGCTGCAAAGAGGGTTACTCACTGAATGCCTTTTCGTTATTCCTCTTCCTTTCCTATACATCAGGGTGGGAAACCCCATGCCACCCCCTGCAGATATTGTGGGCCAGGGATGATTTAGTGTAACAGCATCTGAAGGATGACAGGTCTCCACTCTTGAGGGAGACTGGGGCAATTCACATGACATGGCAGCCTACCATGGGTTAATTTACCAGTGAGGGACTGCAGCGTATGCCATCTGACATTTTGAATATGCAGCCCCCAGCTACGGCTTGTCGTCTTGTCCAAACCTAAAACCCCTGGTCCCTTGCCACCTGGGTTCAGATGACACAACAAGTTATGGCAACCCCAGGTGGGTGTTACACATTCCCAACGTTGAACAGCATGAGTGGCAGCCCAACGTGGCTTAAACAACCCATGTTGGGCTGTTTTGATTGTGCGAACAGGGTCACTGACTTGCCTTAAGGCTACCTAGTGTATTGGCAGTGATACCCTATGAGTTTTTAAGAGGGCTAATCTCTCTGCATATTTGCTTGATGGCTTCCTGGCTTATCTCTAAACTGCCAGTCCTGACATGGATGTCAAAGCATTTAATCTGAACTCTGGATTCCACTGTTCAGTCCTCTTAACATCACTTAGGTCCCCTAACACTGTCTGTCTGTCTGTCTGTAAGCGTTGGATAGCCAGTGATGGAATGTGCTCACATTTGTTGCTGGTAAAGCAGTTTTCTCATATCCAATCCATAGTTTCATTTATTTATTAAAACATTTGTATCCCAACCTATATCATTGGGATATCAGAGCGGCATACAGATGAAATCAAACAGTATAGAACAATAAATAATGTACACAGCTAAAAACGTATTAAACCATTAACAAGTTAAAACCAGTAGAAAATTTAAAAGCAATAAAAACAAAAGTATGTGCAGCTTAAAGGCTTTGATAAAAAGCCATGTTTCAACTCGGCACTGAAACGAGCTCAGTGTCTGCACCAGTTGTGCATTCCACAAGCAGGGTGCCAAAGCAGAGAAAGCCCTCTCCCACGTCCCACCATAATGTATGTCTTGCATTGGTGTGACGCAGAGGACGGCTCCTCCAACAAATCTCAAATCTCAGGCAGGCATATATAGGGAGAGGCGCTCCTTCAAGCATCGAGTAGCTCAAGAAACCCAACAGTTCATCAGAATAAGTGCCAGCTCCAGGTTTTTGAGAGCCCTTGGGCAAGACATCCTTAATGAGACCTCTCTTTCACTGAGTCTATCTTCTCACCACCATTTTCAATAACTGCTGCTACCACTCCTCCTCTTCCTCATCTACTACCACTTGTTTGCTTGCCAGAGAGTAAATAGGCAGCAGAATCCGGTGCTCCTCTTTCCTACCACCTTCGTTGACCGGGCCAGAGTGAGAGGTGGGTGAACAAGTGATGAAAAGCAGGAGCAAGTCCAGGGTGCGCTTGTCAGTGGGCGCCGCTGCTGGGGTGTGGGCCCTCAACAGGTGCCCAATGATGCCTACCCTTGATGCCGGCCCTGATCAGAACTAACCCAAAACTTATAAGCAAAGCCCATTTTTATTTCTGCTGTAAAATTGATGCTTACCTCACTTGTCATCCACCCTAGAGGATTGAAAAGATCACTGGCATAGGGGAGGAAATCCTTCATAAGAACGTAAAAAGAGGCCTGCTGGATCATATCGAAGGCCCATCAACTCCAATATCCTGTTTCCCACAGTATTCAAACAGATGTCTCTGGAAAGTCCAAAAGCAGGACATGATGGCCTTTGCCTTATTATGTAGACGTCTCTTCATTAGAAATTTTGCATTGAGTTTTTAAAAATCCACAGAGAACTATTTGTTATTGTTTTTCCATAGATTTGAGCGATGGGGGTTCCCCGAGCACTCAGACTTCCCAAATGATGTTGTCAGAATTTTAAAAATGTCTCCAGACCACCTTTTCCCAGCCTGGTGCCCTCCACATGTTTTGTATTTCAACTCCCATGAGCCCCAGTCAGCATAGTCAATGGTCAAGAATGCTGGGGCTTATAGCCTAAAACATCTAGACGGCACCGGACTGACGAAAGCAACTCCAGACTGTGCAGGAGAATGGGTGGGTTTTCCTTCCAGATCAGTGGAGGCAACCTGTCATGATTTTTAACTCTTCTCAGATATTGTACAGATTCCACCATATACACTAGGGCTACTTTGTCATGTTCTCAGAATTTGAAGCAGATGTAAACCTGTCTCAACTGTTTTACATTACCACACAGCATGGCAAAGCAGATGGCTGGCCGTGAGTATTGTCTGTTCTCACAGAGCTTGTGCTTTACGTTGCACCAGGAGGGCTCTCTGCATATGGCAGCAAGAAGGCTCTTTCCTTGGAAAGGGAAGAAGTTACTTGATACATTGTTCTTTTCTTTGTGCACCCACTAAGTTTGCCACCTGTTCCTTATTTCAAGGAATGGTTCCTTATTTACGAACCTTATTTGTTTGTGGATGCATCTTAATTGAAAAGCAACTTTAATTAAATACATCAGAAGAACAGCATATTTTAATAAAGTGCTGCTAATGCTGACTCACACACAGAAAATCATTATATAATGAGATTGTTCACACAACATGACAGCCCAGCGTATGGGTTGAGTATGGGTTGTCATTGAATGATGGGTTGTGTCGTATTTACTACGGTTGATCTAGGAAGCCTGCCAACTCCCTTATCCAAGAATGTCTGGGAAAAATGCCAGGCCTTAATTGTTTGAAGGGTTTTATTTGCAGTTCGAAAATCCAATTACCAATCACCAGGGTCACGCCAGTAGTTCCGTCCAGTTGTCGAAGCCAAAGGTCAAACCAGGTTTCCAGAGTCCAGGGTCCAGAGCAAACAGTCAGCCGGGTGTTCTGATCCGAGATCACGTAGGATGTCAAGAGCCGAATACGTCGGTTGTTCTCAACGAATCTTAGCTTCTGCCTCCTCCCCTTATATACTTTGTTTGAGCCTTGTTCACAGCTGCGTGCAATTTCTTCATTATCTTACTTAAGGCTTGTGTCAGCTGTGCTCTGTTTTCTCAGTCTCATGCTTCGCCTTGTGGGCTTAGCTTTCTCCGCCCGTTTGAGCTGCCGCCTTTGCTGGGGAGTTACTGGACAAACCCCTTCAGGCCCCGAGTCTTCCTCATTAGAAACAGGGGGTGGGAGAGGGTGGCTTTCCTGGGGCTCTTCTGAGGAACCTCCCTGCTGTTCCTCCTCCTCCGGTAAGTCCTGGGGAATGGGTAAAGCTGCAGTTTCTGCCCCTTCTTCCTCCTCAGAGGAAGATTCTTCAGACTGCCTCATGACATTATTCCCCTCCCCAGGTGCCCCTCTTGAGGGACCGCCGGGCTTCGGCTTTCCGGGAAACTGCCGATGGAAGCGGCGAACCAAAACTGGAGCATGGACATGAGAGGCATCTTCCCAGCCCCGCTCCTCAGGCCCGTAACCCAGCCAGTCCACCAAATACTGCAGGCGTCCTCGATGAACCCGGGAATCTAGAATATCTGCCACCTCATACTCCTCTTCCTCGTTCACTAACACTGGAGGTGGAGGGGGTGAAACCTTGGGACGGAAAGGATGTGTCGGCTGCACCGGAGCTAAAAGTGAGCGGTGAAACACGGGGTGGATACGCCATGACTGAGGGAGCTGTAAGCGAAAAGCCACTGGATTGATCTGCGCTGTGATACGGAAAGGTCCTACAAAGCGGGCAGCCAATTTCCAGCAGGGTTGCGACGCTGGTAGATGTCTGGTTGACAGCCACACTTGATCTCCAACATTCAACCCGGGGCCTGGCTGTCGTTTGATGTCCGCATCCGATTTGTAAGCTTGTTTAGCCAGGTCTAACTGCTCCTGGAGAATGGAGTGTATGGCCTGAAGTTCCTGAGTCAAGTGATCTGCGGCAGGGATAGGAGAGAAGATCGTTGGAGCTGGAAAAAATTGAGGGTGGTAACCATAATTGGCAAAGAAGGGTGTCTGTTGCGTGGAAGAATGAACAGAGTTATTATAAGCAAACTCAGCCTGAGCCAACAAGTCCCCCCAGTTATCCTGTTGAAAATTCACATAACAGCGGAGGTATTGCTCCAACGTCGCATTTGTTCGCTCCGTCTGGCCATCGGACTGAGGGTGGTATGCTGTAGAGAGATGGAGTTTGACTTCCAAAAGCCGGAACAGATTTTGCCAAAGCCGTGAAGTAAACTGAGATCCATGGTCCGAGACTATACCCTCAGGCAGCCCATGCAACCTGAAGATATGCTGAAGGAAAAGATGAGCAGTCTCCTTCGCTGAGGGGGTCCCCACGCATGGTATGAAATGGCTCATTTTGGAAAACAAATCCACCACGACAAGTATGGAAGTGCATCCCCTTGAAGGAGGGAGGTCTGTGATAAAGTCCATCGAGATGACTTTCCAGGGACCAGAAGGTGTGGGCAAAGGATGCAAGAGCCCTGCGGGCTTCCCTGCAGAGTGTTTCGCCCTGCGGCAAGTTGTACACGACCTGACATAATGTTCTACATCCGCATGAACCCTGGGCCACCAGAACTCACGAGTCACCAGATGCAATGTCTTGTACAGCCCAAAATGTCCCGCTGGCCGGCTATCATGGCATTGTTGGAGTATCTCCATGCGCACAGACCCTGGGGGCACATAAAGACGGTTATGGTGGTAGAGGACACCATCCTCCACGGAAAAAGGAGAAGACCCGGTTCCCCCAGACTCTGCAAGCTCCTGTAGCCAAGCCCGTGCAAACAAATCTTGGCCCTGTTGCTGTCGCAGCTGGGCCCACTGGTTGGGTACCGTCCGCGCTGCTGCAAAATTCTCAGGGCGTAGAACCGTCGAGCTGGACTCCTCCACCTGAGGAGAAGCATATTCCGGCTTTCGAGAGAGTGCATCTGCCTGCCGGTTCTGGGAATGAGGAATATACGTCACAATAAAATGGAAGCAAGAGAAAAACAAGGCCCACCGGATTTGTCGCTGATTGAGCTTCCAAGCGGTCTGTAGGAATTCCAGATTTCGATGGTCGGTGCGAACCACTATGGGATGACGGGCCCCTTCCAACAGATGTCGCCAAGTCTCAAAAGCTGCTTTGATCGCCAGTAGCTCTTTCTCCCAAATAGTGTAGCTACGTTCAGCGGAGTTGAGCTTGCGGGAGTAAAAGGCACAGGGTAACAAGAATCCCCCGTCAGCAATGGGCTGAAGCAACACCGCCCCAATGGCCACATCTGAGGTATCGGTCTCGACCACAAAAGGAGTCTGTGGATCAGGATGTTGCAGAATGGGTTCCGATATGAACTGTTCTTTCAATTTTTGAAAGGCATGCTGAGCCGCAGAACCCCACTGAAATGTTTTGCATGAACGTAATAAGTCAGTCAGGGGTGCAGTTATCTGAGCGAAGTTCGGGATGAAGCGGCGATAGTAGTTGGCGAAGCCCAAAAACCGTTGCACCTCTTTCATGGTCCTTGGCGCCTGCCATGAGACCACTGCTGCTACTTTTGCCGAATCCATGCTCACGCCTTTGGGGGATATCCAATGTCCCAGGAATTCCACGGTCTCCAGGTCGAAAGCGCACTTCTCTAGTTTGGCGTACAGATGATGTTCCCGTAGCCGATGCAGTACTGCTCGCACATGAGATTCATGCGCCTGTCGTGTGGAGGAGTAAATCAGAATGTCATCCAGGTAAATGATGACAAAGTGATCTAGATAGTCTCTAAAAATGTCGTTCATGAAGTGCTGGAACACAGCGGAAGCGTTTGAAAGCCCGAAAGGCATTACCATGTATTCAAAATGGCCGTATCGAGTCCGGAATGCCGTCTTCCACTCATCCCCAGCCTTGATGCGCACCAAATTATAAGCTCCTCGCAGATCTAGCTTGGTGTATATGACCGCACTTCTGAGGCGCTCCAGTAGTTCTGGGATGAGAGGTAAGGGGTAGCGGCTGCGACGGGTGACTTGGTTCAGGGCCTGGTAATCGTTACACAGACGCAATTCCCCACATTTCTTTTTTACAAAAAGCACTGGCACTGCAGCAGGTGATGTGGAGGGCTGAATGAATCCCCGTTTTAAAAAAAATTCTAAGAAGTCCCGCAAGGCTGCCAGCTCAGGTTCGGACAATGTATAAATGCGCCCTACCGGGACCCTTGACCCTGGAAGCAGGTCGATGGCACAATCATATGGCCTGTGGGGTGGCAACTGATCTGCCTCTCCCTTATCGAAGACATTTTGAAATTCGTGATACTTGGCAGGGAGTGAGACTGGACTGGAGTCTTGGAGATGCGGTACGGCGGCATTTACTCTTTCAGGCCAACAATGTGATCGACAATACTCTGAGGAAAAAACCACTTCCCCCCGAGGCCATGTGATGCGGGGGTCATGGAGACTCAGCCAGGTCATCCCCAGTACACTGGGGAAGTGAGGAACGGCCACCTGCAGAAATTGGAGGGATTCCATGTGACCCTGGATTTCTACAGTCACGGGCTCAGTCTCATGTGTCACCAGTCCTGAGACCAAAGGCCTCCCATCGATCGTTTCAATGGCCAGGGGAGGAGCCAAAGGATTTGATCGTACCCCATATTTCCTAGCGAAGGTCAAGTCCATAAAGGTACTAGAAGCTCCTGAGTCAATCATGGCGGTAGTTTGGATGGGGTTACACCCTGCCCATTGCAACGTCACTGTCACGGTTAGGGGATGGCAAGCAACTCTGGTGGGAGTCTTGGGTATAACACAGGATTCCCCTCCCAGTCCTACGACTCCATTTATGACTGGGGCTGTCCATTTCCCGACACCGCAGGGCGAGGTCGTTTGGCAGGGCAGGTGGCGGCAAAATGCCCTGCCTTCCCACAATACAGGCACAATCCCCCTTGCCGTCTACGGTCTTTTTCCTGTGCTGTCAAGCGAGGTCTAACCCCGCCCAACTGCATTGGCTCTTCCCCCGTAGGCATGGAACTCTCCTGGGGCCTCCCACCCTGAAAACCTAGAGTAGATTGGCCAAAAGTAGCGGTTATGCCCACCCTGGCAGGGCCTGCGTGTCGTGCCGACCCGCGATTCTCTAATCTTCCATCGATCCGCAGGCAGAGCTGGATCAAATCCTTCAGGGATTTTGGCTGTTCCACTCTCGCCAGCTCATCCAAAATCTCATCTGCCAATCCTTCCTGGAACTGGTCCATCTGCGCCGCCTCATTTCATTTCAGGTCTTGAGCCAGCAACCGGAAAGAGCTGGCATAAACGGACACAGGGTCTTTTCCTTGCCGAAGGCGCCGTATTTTCCTGTTGGCAGTAGCAGCCTTTTGAGGATCCTCATATGCAGCCCGGAACTCAGCCACGAAATTGGCATAGTTGAGCAGAAGCGGGCTGCGGTCCAGTAGATAAGGCGTTGCCCATTTTGCAGCAGATCCAGCGAGCAAACTTATCAAAAATCCCACCTGCATCTGCTCAGTGGGGAAATCCTCAGAACGCAGCTGCATATACAACTCACATTGAGCCAGAAACGTTGCAAACTTATCTGGGGAGCCATCAAATTTCTCCGGAGCTGCTACAGGGCACTTCCGTTTCTGTGGCATGAGAGGCAGGGAACGTTGTTGTGGCTGGCCAGTGAGCTGATTTAATTGAGTCTGAAATGCTTTCATGGCCTCAGTCAGCTGGGCCACCTGCTCCCTGAGCGCCTGATTTTCCTGGGCTAATGCCTGTTCCATCCTGATTGAGGAAAAAAAATGTTTTTCCTTTTAAGGTTGAGAACAAATTGTCGTATTTACTACGCTTGATCTAGGAAGCCTGCCAACTCCCTTATCCGAGAATGTCTAGGAAAAATGCCAGGCCTTAATTGTTTGAAGGGTTTTATTTGCAGTTCGAAAATCCAATTACCAATCGCCAGGGTCACGCCAGTAGTTCTGTCAGTCCAGTTGTCGAAGCCGAAGGTCAAACCAGGTTTCCAGAGTCCCGAGCAAACAGTCAGCCGGGTGTTCAGTCCACAGGTTCTGATCCGAGATCACGTAGGATGTCAAAAGCTGAATACGTTGGTTGTTCTCAACGAATCTTAGCTTCTGCCTCCTCCCCTTATATACTTTGTTTGAGCCTTGTTCACAGATGCGTGCAATTTCTTCGTTATCTTACTTAAGGCTTGCGTCAGCTGTGCTCTGTTTTCTCAGTCTCATGCTTCGCCTTGTGGGCTTAGCTTTCTCCACCTGTTTGAGCTGCCGCCTTTGCTGGGGAGTTACTGGACAAACCCCTTCAGGCCCCGAGTCTTCCTCATTAGAAACAGGGGGTGGGAGAGGGTGGCTTTCCTGGGGCTCTTCTGAGGAACCTCCCTGCTGTTCCTCCTCCTCCGGTAAGTCCTGGGGAATGGGTAAAGCTGCAGTTTCTGCCCCTTCTTCCTCCTCAGAGGAAGATTCTTCAGACTGCCTCATGACAGGTTGTTGTGTTGTGTGTGAACCCAGCCATGCTAACAAACCATGGTTTGTTAACCACAAACAACACATAAAGAGAATCCCGGATTTGTTGTTGGGTTGCGAACTCTGGGTTGTACATGGTTAACAAACACTGGTTTGTTAGCATGGCTGGGTTCACATAACAATAAGCCATGATTCAACAACAACCTATGATTCAGTGACAACCCACACTCAACCATGCTGTGTTGTGTGAACCAAGTCAATGTGTAATCTAAGAGCTCTTCAGGTGGCACCCATAGAATCTACCTACAGATGATGAGAGGAGGAGAAGGAAGTGTTATGTATGATATCTAGAGCCAGAAGAGATTAGAGAAATACACAACGACTGTAGAGAAATAAAAACACAGTCTCTAGTTTGTTATTCAGATTTCTAATTTGAAACTTTATTTTTACCAGCATATCAATATGTGCTTATCCTCCTGGGGACCCTCTTTCACAGATCTTGGTGAAGAATCATAGAATCATAGAATTGTGGAGGTGGAAGTGGAAGTGACCACAAGGATCATTTAGTCCAACTCTCAGCAATGTGCAGAAAAACCAATTAAACCAACCATGAGAGATGGAGAACTCACAACTTCCATAGGTAGATTGTTCCACTGTTGTACAGATCCATCAGGAAGTTTTTCTTATATTTAATCGAAAGCTAGGTAGCTGAAACTTATACCCATTATTGCGGGTCCTAATTTCTGTGGCAATGGAAAATCGTTCTTGACCACCCTCCCTGTGGCACCCTTTATCATCCTTTTAAGATGCGAGAACTCCTGTCAGTCATGGCTGGGACCCACAGCGACTCTGCATATTTGTATGAACCACAGACAGAAATAGAAAGGGAAGCTGCCTTACATTGACTCAGACTATGGGTCCATCTAGCTCAGTACTGACTACATTGACTGGCAGCAGTTCTCCAGGTTTTCAGACAAGAGCCGTTCCCAGCCCTACCTGGGGAATGAACCTGGGACCTTCTGCATGCAAAGTGTGTATTTGACCATTGAGCAATAGCCCATCCCTTGGTCTGAGAATCTACCGAATAATAATTTGATAAGGGAAAGGAAGCCAGGAACCATTTGAAAAATGAATCCACTGTGCATCTATGGCATCCTATGAATAAAGTGTTGAAAAGCATCTACAATCCCAGACTTTCAACCCAGGGCTAATCTACACCTGCAGCCCTTTTGCTACGGAAGAGAGATGCTTCCAAATGTTCCCTACTGATACCCATCCAAAACATGTGGTGAAAATGGCGGACAGGTCCACTCCTGCATACCTCCGATACCCATGTACACGCCCCTCACAGCTGATTGGCTGTTTGCTGAGCCCAGAACTTGCAGCGAACAGCAATGACCTTGCAAAGGAGGAGCACACCGCAAACGTTCTTGTGAATGGAAGCAAGTGAGCCAGAAAATCCGCAACAAAAGCAGTCAGAGATATTCCAGTAAAACTGAGAGGTGGAGCCAAGATCACCGCGGGGGCAGGTGAACGTCATGTGCCCTGTTAGTAATGACTGTGATACAATCCTGCAAAAAATGGCTGGTGTAGACTCCCCACCCCACTCCAGAGAGGGAGTCATCCTACCATGTCTACACAGGATTAATTTCTCTGAACACCTTCCAATCAGTTTCTACTGGAAACGTCTCTATACTGGATGTGACTAGACTGTTCAATCTCTCATGCTGCGAGATTACGAGCTCTCAGAAGAGACATCCCAGAACAGGGACTCAGGAAAATGGAGCTTTGGACTCCTTTAAGTGTATGTACTTTTCTTACTCATATATATTATTAAAGAAGCCCTTTAGGGTGCTTTAAATTTAAATGCAGTACAATTGTGCTTTCACAATCAGACATCTGGGACACACTTAAATGCCATTATGCATCTCACCTACTTCTTGACACCTGAGACAACAAATGCAAAGAGATTACTAGGCCATCATGCCCCTGGCTCTTTCAGTTGTGCTGTTTCTCAATGAGGTGTGTAATAGTTTCATGTCATTATGCACCACCTCCGCTGGAAATGAAACATCATAATAATGGTGTTCATGAATTTGGATGCCTTGGATCAGGTCTGTCATAAAGGCTTTGCTTGACAAACTTGATGGGTGAGCAGGGAAAACCTGTACCCAAAAAGGACAACAAATCTGGAAGCCACCTGGTTGGGGAACTCTGACTAATATATTTACAAGACTGGAAGAGAGATTCCATTAAATTCAGTGGGACTTCCTTCTGAGCAGAAGACATGCATATGATTGCACTATAAAGGACTAACCAAGGATCCTTAAAGCAGAGTGTAGAACTTCAGGTCAATGGGCCAAATCCAGCCCTCCTGGGGTCTCAATCTGGCCTTTCCCATGGCCTTACCCCCCCCCCCCATTTTCCCTGACCACTGATCATTTGATGGTTTCCCAGGTTTTGTGCATTTTCTCCTCATTCAAAAAGGTTAAAATGTTCTCCTAAGGCTTCGTAACTTAGGGTGACCATATGAAAAGGAGAAGCAAAAGAAAGAGGCAACAGCTGTAAACCAGAAACGAGAACAACAATGCCTTTGGGCACACAGCTGTAGAAATATCATGTAGCAAGTAAATGTTGAACAGTAATTATAATATCAAAAAACAAACCTCACAGTCAAATTCAGTTTATATAATTCAAGGTAGGAGAACATGTGTGCAATTTAAACATCATTGTTCATGTAGATGTACCAGTTATACAAATTAATAATGTTCTACATGATAGATACACAAAACTTTCCATAGCTTATGGTAGAGAAACAAAAATATCCAGAGCTTTAACAAGGTTCTAGATAAAATTCCTGTTTCACGTGACGTTTCTTCAAAAAGCCTTGTGGATACACCAGTATTTTTCAGGATAATTCTTCCCAAGTGTTTACAATGTTTGGCTGCTACAATTCTGTCATTGAAAATCTTGCCTCGGTACGTAATTTCAAAACGTTTTTCTTTTTGAAAAACAGGCTCTATGGTTGCTTTGGACTGCCAATTGATATGGCCGCTACGGCTGCCTTTTCATGTTTTGCATTAGTTTTAGTTTTTGGGGGGCAATTTTTGCTCTTCTTAACAGAGTGTGCTTACAGTAGAGCTTTCTAAATCCTCGCTTGCAATTTCCCCATACGAAGCATCCATTTCTCCTACCTCATTGAAGTGCCATTACACCCCTCAGGTTCTGATTACTGTGGTGGCGCTGGCTGATGATGCAGCTAGTGCGGCTGTCTTGGAAGACTTCCGCCTCCCCTGTGATAACTGCAGATATATAGCAGGCATGGCGATGCAGAAAGCAAAGGAACCGCCCAGTAAACAGGGCGATGCATGTATGTAATTGTTGATTTCATTGGTGCCTGCACTAAAATGATGGCCGTAACTGCCAGGGCTCCTGGCAGTAGGGCTGCTGGGATATGGGGTGGATCACTTGGAGGAATCAGGTGCTCCACTAACCACTTTGTGGTTAGTTTGTGGTTAAGGAAAACTTAACCACAAAAGGGTTAACAGTGTCATCTGCTAGCGTTCAGCATGTGGTTAGCATTACCCACAGCTGAACATGGTTAAGCTAACCACACAGCCTTAAGTGTCGTCTGAATGAGGCCACTATCAACACAGGCTTCAGGAAAAAATGCTCCTGGTGTATAAATGCAGATGACCACTAATGCAAGATTCCAAGGACATCCTGCAAAATAATCTACAGACAGAGGAGGGGAGAATGAGAAGCAACTGAAGGCAGGTGGACAAATTTTGCTCACTTAGGGCACAATCCTATGCTGGCTGGGGTATGCTGGGAGTTGTAGGACTTTTGTCCTACAACTCCCAGCATAACCCAGCCAGCATAGTCGTATGCCCAAAGTGAGCAAAATGTGTTACAGGAGCACTGCCCTCCTTTTCATATGGTCATCCTATGTCTACAGATGCAGAGGATTGCATTCTTAACTAAACTCATAATTAAAACACCACTCTTGGTTACTGGAACTAGTGCTATGCTGAAAATTTGTTCCACATTTTTTTTTACCATTCTCATTCAATTTCATATAAAAGAATTTGCCTTTGAAAAGAAATTCAAAGGAGAAGACAATTTCAGCAAAAGTATTGTGGGTTGGGGTTGGGTTTCTTGTGCTTATCTTACTTAGGAGGTGGTTATGAAGTGTGCCTAAGGGTGTAGAGGGAGGGAGGGAGGGAGGGGGGAGGATTGTGGACTTACCTGCTTCCATGATCTTCCCCCAGGGTCTAGATTAGGGTGACCAGATAAAATCCAGGTCAGGATTCATGTAACTTTAACAGTTGTAGAGAAAAGGGAATTTCAGCCAGTGTCATTTGTATGCAATTAGTTCCTGGTGAAATTCCCTCTTCATCACAACAGTTAAAAGTGCCTGCACTATACTAGAGTCACCATATACAAAATAAAGCAGGGCCCCTGCAACTTTAACTGTTGTGATGAAGAGGGAATTTCACCAGGAACTAATTGCATACAAATGACACTAGCTGAAATTCCCTTTTCTCTACAACTGTTAAAGTTACATGAGTCCTGACCTGGATTTTATCTGGTCACCCTAGTCTAGATGGCAGTGCAATGTCCCGGAAGGGAAGAGAGATGTTGCAGCAGCCGGGTTTTTTTGGGGGGGGGGGTTACAGAAGAGGAGCCGCAAGGCCCCAATCCACCAACAAAAGGTTAAAAAAAAATGCCCCAACCCTCCTCCTGCCATCCTGGGGATGATGACATTGCTATCCCACTCCCACCCCCATGAGCAAGGAGCCACCCTGCATGGCTCCATGCCCATTTCGGGCCCCGGGAGCACACAGCTCACCTCCCGCGGTCCTCGGGATGGTCCCGGGACCACGGGGAAAACTGGGATAACTGGGAAACCAGTTATCTCGGTACAATGGAGGGGTCGTCCCTGCCTGCCCACAGGATCCCCTGTGCGTCATTTGGACGCACAGTGACGACCCCAGGGAAAAAGACAGGTGTAGACATGGCCATCATGAGGGGACTCCTTCCAGAGGACTTTTTCAGATCCAGAAGCACAGGTAACCAGGAAAGCTGCAGAGCAATTGTGAGATGTGTATTAGAATTATTATTATTTTTTAAAAAAACAGCTACCATCCAGTGAATATGTTAAGTTCAGAAACATCACCAAAAGAAATGATAGAACACCCTGGGAACAAGGCAGAAAACAACTGAAGTCTCTTTCATGAGGGAAGAAAACTTTCAGGAAATTGGAGGGCAGATTTTGGCACAATGCTAGCTCCATCTGTTCCCTGGAGCTAGATACAACATTGCCCCCCTCACACCTGAATTATGGTGGATGCAAAATAGGGACAGCTGGCCAACACAGTTGATGCTGTTGTTATTTGCCGGGCACAGCTCTAGCTGGAACTGAAGAAAACACGCAGCATCTAGTGCCACCAGAATGGCCAATACTGGTAGCGGGAGAAGCCCTGTTCTCATCTGAAATCTTCAAAATAATTCACAGAAGTTCCTCATGGGTGTAGTATGACCTTCAAACAAGCTTCCATGTTTGCCAAACCTCACATGCATCATTTATAATCAAAGGGCAGAGCACTAGTGATGAAAATATTAATAAGGATTTTTCTCAAAGTGATTTCGCTTGAGTCACTTTGCAGTTCAAGTAATAACTCCATTATTAGGGTTGACACCTTTGCATCGGGCATTATTTAGTAGTATATGACAGGTGCAGTTTCCCTCTAACATGGACAGAGTTGTTGAAGGCACAGAAGGGTGGATCAGATTATTCATCTCCCTGACCTGGGCCAATGTGTAGAGAGTAATAATGAGAGCGCTGAGTGTCCATCCGGCACTCAATCTCTGCTGTCCCCACCTGTACAGCTAAACACATGTAGGCGAAAATTGTATTTGGTAAAGCAGTAATTTCTACTTCCACGTGTGAAATGGGGACTGGAGGAGTTGCCCTAGAACTTGAGGGCAGAAGGGAAGCACACTCTACCTTTTGCCATCACCCAGGGCGTAGGGCCACTGAAAGGCTGCACACTGTACTTCCCAGGAACAACATCAAGCCAAGGGAGAGACCAACCTGGGCCATCCATTGGCCAGAGGAGTTGCAGGGAGCTCACTTCCCCTTCCCTGCCAGAAAAACTCCAAATGACAGCTGGGTAGAGCAGATGGATAGATCAATTGGGTAGACCGGTGGAGGCCAGGTCTACCCACCCGGTTCTATCAGGTGACTTTTCCCCTGCAGAGGTGGGAGGGGGGGGAGAATGCTCTGGCCCCATCCATTGGCCAAAGGAACAAGGAACATCTTGGATGCTCACCCGCCTTGCACCCAAAGGAACAAGAACCATCGATTGCTATTCAAGCAAGAACATCAGCAAGGGAAGACCAGCCTGACTTGAAGTGCATTTAAACACCCACTTATAGCTCACCAACTTGTTCTGGAGGAAATCCCCTCCTCTTCCTTTTCCCTCCCCTCCCACATCATGTCATTGTAGTTTGTAAGCCTGATGGACACATGCTTCACCTGGTCTTCTCAACTGGACAGGAGGATGGTGATCTGAAAGTGGGGGATATTGCCTTTTTCAGATGTTCTAAAAGTGCATGGAATCTGTATGTGGAAGGAGGTTCGGGACTGCATCCTTTGACCCCACATCTAGCCTCCACATGTTGATCATACTTTTATGTGTGGTGCGATCTCCCACCAATCATCTCCCACCAATCAGCTTCATCTACTTTCTCCACACCATGCACAATTTTGTAGACCTCAACATGTCTCCCCTCACTTACCTTTGTTATATACCAAATATTGTTATATGTGCATCATATAATATAGTGCTTGGTTTGGTAATACAAAATGCTATATAAAAGACAAGAGTTGTTGCACTAAGCTTAACATATGAAGAATAAGAAATATTTAGAAAGACAATGTCCAGGAAATTCATTTAAGAATATAAGAAAATTTAAGAAAGAGAGGTTGCACCATAAAACCGACCACTGAGTGGGTCATGGTTGTTGCCTGCTTCCTCATTCTTCCCCATGTGAAGAAAGAGAAAGCTGCTCATCCCTATTGTGGGACAGAAGCAGGAGGCAAAGCAACAATAGGGAAATGCGATGTCCAATTATCCTCTCAGTTACATGCTCTGTGAAGAAATGCTTCTATTTATCTGCTTGAATCTCGTACCATTCAGCTTCATCGGGTAACAACAGGCTTCTAGTATAATGCAAGAGAATGAGATTTGGGCACTTATCACATTGTGATTTCTGTTTGGGTGATATCAAAACCTGTAATGATGGCAAGCCCTAGTCAATTATTTACTTTATATTATGCTATAATAACTTCAGAAGAGCCATGCTGGATCAGACCAAGGGTCCATCTAATCCAGCACTCTGTTCACACAGTGGCCAGCCAGCTGTCCACCAGGGACCCACAAGCAGGACACAGTGCCACAGCACCCTCCCATCCATGTTCCCCAGCAACTAGTATATACAGGCCTACTGCCTCTGATTCTGGAGGTAGCACATAGCCATCAGGACTAGTAGCTATTGATAGCCTTCTCTGCCTATTATATATTATATCATATATTATTATAAAGATTTGTATTGCCTTTCAGACCAGAATGCCTCCCCTTGCCTCCTTCCACCGCCACAGGCCAAGTAATAATCAGAGATTGGCCCGACAAGGCCAAACAAAGGCCAACGGGTGCTGAGCGAGCATTGTTTTGTCACGGCTTTTCTCGAGAGCCCCGGCCTGTGCTAGTCCGCGAGGCTTGCCCAGGCAGAAAGACCTCTCCGGGGAGCCACTCTCGGCGTCTGCCGTGACCGAGCACCTTTCCTGCCTGGGCGCACGCGCGGTGTGTGTGTTTCTCTGGCGAAGGCACTCGCGGACAAGGGGCCGACGGCTTCTGTCCTCAGGGCGGGCAAGATGAGGAAGGAGGCGGTGCTGGGTGGCGCGGCTAGGGATAGGCGCCCTCCCGTTCGTCAATTGGCGGCAGTGGCGGCTTGGCTTTCGCCCTGGGTTGCTGCTTAAGGCAAGCTGGAGCCATGGAGCTGCTCGGGAAGCTGCTGCTGCTGTGGGTATCCACGGCGCTGGCTGCCTCGTCCTTGCACCAACCGCACGCGGCGCCCCAAGCTCAGGAGCAGCTCTTCTTGAAACAGGAGACGCCACTGGGCGCGTCGCCCTCCGGCTCCCTGTGGCCCCTGCCCGCCTCCCTCCGCATCTCACCAGCCCAGCTGCAGTTGGCGCCCAAGCGCTTCCAGATCGTCCACGGTCCGGGGTCGTCGGCGGGGCCGTGTTGCTCGCTGTTGCAGGATGCCTTCCGCAGGTGAATTTCTCTTTCCTCTTTTCAGGGAAGCGCCTTGGATTTGACGGGCAGCGGAGAGCTCTTCCCTCAGCCCAATTCCCCTCTATGAACGGGTGTGAGCAGAATTGGCTCGGGCAGACTTCCCCAACCCGGTGCCCGTCAGATGTTTTGGACTACAACTCGCAGAATTCCTGACCATTGCTTGCTGGGGCCAAAGGGTATTGAATTTCGAAATATCTGGAGGACGCCAGAGAGGGAGCAGACCTGTGTTCTGTGGCTCCGGAGGGTAGGACTATAGGCGCGGGAGGTTTAATGCGCATCTGCCGCGACTTTGATCCACTATTTCAGCGCTGGACTGGCATGACGTCGTCCCGGTCACGCTGTTCTCTCGCCCTGAGCGAGTCCAACCCTGAAAACGTGGATCAAAGTCACGGTAAATGTGCATTAAACCTCCCCGTGTAATGACGCTCTAGTAGAACTGATGGATGGAAATGGCTACAGCAGATTTCACCTCCACAATGAGAGCCCTCTTGCCAGTGGAGGCTGGTGGCTTCCATTTCAGTGGGGCTATCAATCCATTCAGAGTTTTAGTCAGAACCAGCAAGGACTCTAAAAGAGCTATCCAAAGCACTGAAAACTATCCAGAAAATAGGTTCAGCCACCGTAGATAGCTGCTTTAGAGTTCTGGCTGAAACCTAGAATGCACAGCCCGACCAAAATCAGAGCCACCAGCCTCCACTGGCTCTTGTACAAGTAAACTTTGGAGATGATGGGCTGCCCTTCACTTGGAGGCAATTAAGCAGAGGCTGAATAGCCACCTGTCAAGGTTGCTGTAGCTCAGGTGTACGCAACATCAGGTATGTGTCCCCCCCAATTTTTGCACTACATCTCCCACAATTCCTTGGCTGGGGGCTGATGGGAATTGGAGTCCAAAACATCTGGAGAGCTCCAGGTTGCCTACCCCTGCTGTAGCTGCAATTTGCATTGTAGATCCTGCATTGAGCAAGAAGTTGGAGTACATCACTTCTAAGGCCCCTTCAAACTCTGTAGTGAACATAAGAAGAGCCATGCTGGATCAGACCAACGGTCCATCTAGTCCAGCATTCTGTTCATGCAGTGGCCAATCAGCTGCCCACAGGAAACCCACATGCAAGACAAAAGTGAAACAGCACCCTCCCACCCATGTTCCCCAGAAAATGGTGTACATAGGCATGCAGCCTCTGATGCTGGAGGTAACATATAGCTATCAGGACTAGTAGCCACTGATAACCTTCTCCTCCATGAATGTGTCTAATCCCCTTTTAAGCCATTCCAATTAGTGGCCATCACTACATCTTGTGGAAGTAAATTCCATAGTGTGTGCACTATGTGTTGTGGTTCTACTACAGGAGAGCTCCTTTCTATGAGATGCCACCCAGGTTGTCAGTTGTTTTCTCTTCCCCCACTCCCACCTCCAAAGGACTCTCAGCAAAACAGCATGGAAAATCTGATTGGTGAAGTATTTTCCAACTTGGAGATAAAAGTTACAGAGTCACAGTAGGGATTGCAGTGCTAGATCAGACCAAGGTCCACCTCTATTTCTAACTAGATGCCTGTGAGCACTCACACGCAGAGCATAAAAAAGGTAGCCTAAGATTTAGTATTTATTTAATTATTTGTTTTATTGTATTTTAAAGGTGCAAAATTCTTGTCTGCCTTCCATCTGCCCATTCAACATACTACACCTAATATGCATATTGATAGTTGGAGGATCTATTCTCAATGGAAAAGTGCTTTCAATGTTAATTTCTAGCACCAATGTATTAAATAGTCTCATAAAGAAATTTTAAACTTTGATATTGAAGGTTTCCAACATTTTTCAAGGGACCACCAACTACCAGGAAGTCTATCGTTAATGCTACTTGGGGTGCAACTCTATGCATGTTTAGACAGAAAAGAGCCCTGCAACTCCCAGCATTCTCCAGCCAGCTAGCTGGAGGATGCTGGGAGTTGCAGGCCTTTTTTCTGTATAAAAATGCATAGGATAGTGCACTAAGTCTCTTCCCCATTAAGTTGGGAAATTGCACCATATTTTTCCTGGAGTCGTGGTCTGAAGTGATATGAAAGTCAATATCCTTTGGCATTTTCTGTTCTTTTTATTTCAGAAGATTTCTATAGCACTCTTTTTTTAAAAAAAAAAGTGGTCACAAGATAAAATCATGACAAAATACCATAAAACCAGCCAATAAACCAGTAATAAAACAATAAAATAACCAGGAGTAGCTAGAACAGTCAGGTAAACATCCAGGCAAACAAATGTGTCTTGAGTTATCAGTGAAACACTTCACTCTAGGAGCCCACCTGATCTCAGTGGGGAGATAATTCCACATGGTGGGTGTCATGATGGAGAAGGCATTCATCCGACCAATGGCCAAACAAACATCACTAGGCAACGTTTCCCCCACAGAATGTAGGGTTTGGTGCACTCTGTGTAGGAAGGTGGTCTTCTAATGGCATGAGCCATTGGCCATGCTGGCTAAGGATGATGGGAGTTGTAGTCTAACATACCTGGAGGGCTCCAGTTTAAGGGAGGATGATATAAACAATAATGAAGTTGTCTGGTTACTGAAGTTCAGCGTTCCAGTGTTCTCTAGTCTGTGGAGTTTGGTGGTCACAATCTAGTCTGGTACATTTAGACCCATTAATTAAGCATGCCTAACTCTGTGTTGGATTGTGGCCAGTGTGAATGAAGATCTAATAAAAAGGATGTAAGCAGACGCATCCTCAAAACTCCTGTTTGTACAAACAAGGAATTTATCATGTGAAGATTACAATCATGAAATGATAACCTTTATGTGTTGATGACTAAAGGACTGAGTTTCAAACTTTTTAAAACATATTTTATTGATTTTCAACACATATTTTGAACTAAACTATCACAAACAAAAAGCGGAACACACCCTCATAATACAATAAATATAGCTACAAACATAAAGGGGTGGGAAAAACAAAAATGTAGGTTACATTTTAGCAAAAAAGTTTAAAAACTACAGCCATTCTACTTCTGCTTTCTACAACAGTGAGTGACAAAGCATTCCTGTAAATAAATGATGAAAACTCATTCTCTACTTGATAATCTAGTTGGATTGGAACACGTATAGACTTACCCTGTGGAGCTGGTTATCCATTCCAGGAGAACCTCCCTTATTTCTTATAGTATTGCTTCTAATGTTAGCCAAACTTAGAGTATACCCATTGAAATGAATGGGACTTAAATAAGACTAATGTTGAATGGAACCTAAAGGATCATAGAGTTGTCCAACCCCCTGTTGGTGCAAGAAATCCATTACTACAGCATCACTGATAGGTGTCCATCTAGCCTTTGTTTAAACTCCTCTAATGAAGAAGAGACTACCACCATCAAAGCCATCTCTTCTTTTGTCAGGAATCTCTTCTTAACATTTAGTAAAATAAAATATATATATTGTAAGCAGAACCTATGGATTTGGGTACTTATGTGATTCTGGTAGAAAGCAATGTTTGAATAATGTCTTCTGTACCTTCGGATCCACTTCCAGATATTATGAATACCTGTTTGGATATTCCAAATGGCAGAATCATGACGAAGAACATCTTTCGGAAACGGAGCTATCCTCACTTCAGGTCATTATCACTTCAGAGGACTCTGAATGTGATAAATACCCTGGCATTACATCAGATGAAGCTTGTGAGTATCTGATGCTGTAGATATGTGTAACCTAGTAGAACTTTCCTACTTCCCAACTACGTTAATTGTTTCCTGAATCTTCTTGGGACTTCAACTCCCATCAGCCCTAGCCACTATGGCCAATGATTAGGAATTTTGGGAGTTGAAGTCCAAAACATAGAGGTCGTCAGGTTGTGGAAATCTCCATTATAGCCTTCTGTAGAATGCCTCTTTTCTTATACTTGCTTGTGTTTATTATTTGGCACTTTTTCTAGCATATATAATAGTCACTTATCTAACAGTTTATTAAGTGAATAATTGAAGAAAATAGCTTGGGTCAGCTCAGACTCACTGAGATTAATGGCTGTTTTAAAATCTCTGTTGAATTTTTATCTAGCAAACAAGGTGGGTTGGAATGTTAAAATGGATTATTACTTTTTATAAATCAAAATTCTATACCGCCCAGTAGCTGAAGCTCTCTGGACAGTTCACAACTACAACCATAAAATACAAGATGATAAAACACAATATAAAGTGTAAAAGTTTAAAATGGTATATAAAAAATAAAAATAATAACCAAACAGATGCTATCAGTAGTGCAAGGATTTAAAATACAGTACTAGATTTAATACTGAAAAGCTGAAACTTACGTTCTTAATCATCAGTATGAATTGTGTAATGCTTGTCAATGCTTCGTGCCATAATCTTATGTGCCAGGCAGATAATTGATTTTGCAAGTTACATGGACACCTGGGTAATTAGAAGTGTAGATGAGAACAAATAGGGCTTACAACAAAATGTTGCAGCCAGGAGTGCACTTGTTCAGTGTTCCTCAAGGATATGCCATTCCATTTCCCTTCCCACCTAGTTTTCCACTTTCCTCAACAATCAGCATTCTGTCACTTCTGAATACACTCAGTCTGCATTGGACTGGTTTTGGAATTTCCCCCACCCCCTTAAGGATTGTTTTCCTAAAGATTTTCTTACTGCTGCAAAACCTTCTGATACTTCCCTCATATGTGTATTGGATGGTGCCATTTTGTTTCTGAACTTCAGAAAGAGAAGAGATGCAGCTTGAGTATGGTTCTCTGAATTACAGCAGATTTACTACTGGATTTAACCATGTAGGCCTGTGTGGGCTGATGGCCTTGAATGTTAAGCGCCTTCTAAGATTGGAAGCAGTATAAGGTTTCATTTCCTATTCAGATCACTGTGTTTGCATAAATTTGCTTTATGTTAGTTGATAACCTTGCATAAGTGCAATGATGCAAGAGAGTCTCTGGAAAAAGAGAGAATTGTTAGCTAAGCTAACAGCACACTTCTACTTACATTTTTGTTAGGAAGACTTGATAATTTTAAGAAGCTGTTCAGAGCAGGCCTACACAACTTGCAGCCCTATATGGCAGCCGTATCAGGGAAGCTTCTGGCTTTTGCACCTAGCAGTGCAAAAACAGAAACTATTAAGCAGCTGGCAAGTGGCCACAATACGTGGCTTGAAGAGTTGTGGGGTGGGGGTTACAAATCGTGCATTCTGACTTGGGGAAGAGTCTGTTCATAGCAGGAGTCAGGGCCAGCCCTACCATTTCCCAGAGCAAAGCGGATGCTGGGAAGCAGCAACAGAGTGTTGGAAAAAAGACCTGTGTGCCATGCAACGTGCTGTGTGCATCCAAAGTTTTCTGTGCATGCCTCCAGAAGTGACGGATGCCGTCCCATCACCAGTGTTAATGGCTTTTGTACATGGAATGGAAGGGGATGCCATCTTGTGCTTTGCCTCAGGCAAGCAGCATGTCTTGAGCTACCCTTGACAGGAATGGGCATCCCATGGGCTACATGCAAGGCTCAGCCGCTTTTTCTGTGGCCCCTTGAGCCTTCAGTAAGCTCTGCCCAAGCATTCCCTGCCAGGGCCGCTCCTCACCCAAGTAGGAAGAGAAGAGCACTTGGAAAACATAGATTCATCTGAATTCACATATTTGAAAGCCTCTCCTGCTCTGCTCAGCTTATTGCCAGGGCTCAAAGTAGCAGCAGGGCAACAAGGTCTGGGCTGCAGATAAAAATTTACTGTGATCAGCAGTACAGCCCATCGGTGAACCAGAATTAACCTTTTATTTTTCCTTAATTGCAGAAGGTCATTATTGCATTTTTTAAAAAAAATAGAACGTACAGTAATTAGTTTATTACCCTGACTGCAATCTGGCACAACAGTTCACATGATCACCACAGCCCACTGTGGCTCCATGTTGGTGATCCAGGCCCCAACCACCTCAGCTTCTGCTTACTTGCAAACCCAATAAGGGTGGGTCGTTTGGGTGGTTGACAAGCCACCCAGAACCCGTGGCCTGTTTTAGGGTTGTGGGTGGCTTGTCATCTACCCCAACAACACTCCCTTCACTGGGTTCATATGTAACAAGTGTAAAGGAGACCAGATAGACTGTGCTGGACTGAGGAGAGAGAGTCGGGGGGGGGGGGGGAATAGCTAGGTAGCAAGCATGAACTTAGTAGAGGGGATTCTTAATTAGCAGTAGAGAAGTTAGCAAGACAAAAGGCCCTGGCTTTGCCACCTGGGGGGAGATAAGGACTTCAAGGCCTTCGGAGCAGGAAAGCCAGGACATATCTCAAGCTGTAAAACTCAAGGCTGGCGGAGGTGTGAAGAGGAGAAGAGCTCTGGCGCCGAGACGGGAGGGGGAACATTCCAGAGGGAGAGATATAACCCAGCGTGAGAAAGCCCCGGGGTTCTTGGTTTTGGGGGGAAAAGCCAAGGAGTTAGCCCGAGCTGGAGGAACTGGCTATTGATCTCTATATGGCATAATTGGGGCCTTGCTGTAGATGAAATGAATTTAGACTGCTTGACCTGCTCTTAATCTAATAAAGACGTTTTCTCAAGTAAGTGAGTCTTGGTTTGTTTCTCTGAGTCCTGCACACTCCTGGTAGGAGATTGCCTTAGGGCGATTCTTCCTTTACATGGTGGCTTAGCGGTGGGATGTTGTGCAGAAGCGGAGAGAACAAACAGTAATAGCAGGGTGAGAAGCGGTGACAGCAAGGCCCGGGAAAGAAAGGAGTAAGATGCAAAATATAGAGACGGTGGAGCAGTTGCTACCAGTGGTCGGGGGGGATGGAGGGGCCGTGGGGCCCAGTCAGACGACCATTGAATGGGTGGTAGGCGACGTTTCAGGAGGGGTGACTGAGCTGAAGAAAAAAGCAGCGAGTAAACAGGCCCCAGCGGTGGTGTTGGCCGGGGAGAATCGGAGAGGGACACGACCCAAGGTGCCGCTGTCCCAAAATGTGGACAGCGGGGAGGCGGGAAGGCGTCTCGCGAGTGAGGAGATGGATCAGCAGGAAAAACGGATCCGGCAAATGTATGCTGATTATCTGGAGCTGGCGACACAACAGATGCGGTGGGCTAAGATGAAGGAGGAAAGAGAGGAAGCCTTACAACAGTCAATGGCTGCCCCAGCCGCGCCGCCAACACCGCGCCTGGATAGACGAATGTTTCCGGCATACAAGGAAGGGGACGATGTCGTGTCGTTCTTCACGGTGTTTGAAGTGGCGTGCGAGGAAGTGGGAGTGATCGGGAACCAGAGGATGGCTCTTCTCCGGACCCAAGTGTCGGGCGCTGCTGGATTTGATGGCGACGCTGCCACGGGAATCGCGGTCGGACTATGATTATTTTAAGAAGTTAGTGAGAACACAATACGCGCTCTCGGCAGAACATTGCAGGAAGAAATTTCAACAACTAACTATGAGACCGAAGGAGACCTATACCGCTTTCGCGGCTCGGTTGAAGGCGGTTTTCGATGCCTGGGCAGAAGCGGCGGGGGCGGACAGCAAAGAAAAGCTGCGAGAGATGATAGTCAAAGAACAGCTCTCCAGACAATTCCCAGAGCGATTCGATGCCTGGATGGGAGAAAAGAACCCCGACACGGCGGCGGAAGCGGCGCAGATGGCCGATCGACTGAGCGCTTTCGGTAAGAGAGAGCAAGAGGGAAGCCGAAGCGGGGGGAGAGAAAGAGAGAGTCGACGCCCCGGAGAGGTGACCCCGGGGAAGAAGGCAGCGTGGCCGGCCGGGGAGTGCGTAGAGCGAGAGCATCAACGCCCAGGAGTCAAATCGCAGGCGGAGGGGTGTTTTTATTGCAAAGAAAAGGGGCACCTTAAACGGGACTGCCCGAAGCTGGCCGCGAGATACCCGGCGGGAGCAGAAAAGACGACACCGGCGAGAGCTTTGGTGCGAGCTGCGGCGGCAACGGCGCCGCCATCTCCGTCATCTAATTGGGGTGACGACAGTGAAGGAGAGGTGCGAGAGGCGGAGTGGGAGTATGCCGAAGGGGAAACCGGAGAGCGGAGTCGCGCCGAAGACGCCAGCGAGTCACCGGTTGGGGTGGCGCAACAAGCCACCCAAGACCTCTCGATGAGATTGGTCTCGCCGGCGCAGCTGCAATGGAGCCGGCGGCAGTTCTGTGAGTTGATACGAGTGAATGGCCGGTTGACGAGAGCGCAGCGGGACACCGGGGCCGATGTTTCATCGGTCCACCGTAGCCTGTTGAAGGAGGGGCAAAAACTTAAACATCAGACCTTAAAGGTCACTCCGTATGGGGCAGCGCCCTTTGAAGCCCCGCTGGCGTGCATAGAAGTGGAGTTTGGAGAGTGGCGAGGGGAGCTGACAGTTTTAGTGCATAAGACAGGCCCTTTATTCTTGTTGGGCAATGATATATGTTTTAAAACGTCAGTATTACAAGTGACGACGCGCGGCCAGCGGGTGAAGGGGGTGGCCGAGATCGGCGAAGAACAGGCTCCTGAGAACGGCCCCGCAGTAGAGAAGGCTAGCGAAGAAATTACTTTGGGAGAAATGGAGGACCCGGGGTTTCGTCAGGGCCAGCAGAGAGATCCCTCCTTGCAGCCGTGTAGAGACCGAGCGGCGGGAAAGGAGATGGAAGGAGGAGGGAGACGATGGGCGGGATTTAAATGGGAAAAGGGATTGTTGTACCGTATATTCCGCCCGAAGAAGGGAGGGGGGATAGAAAAGAGTCAACTGGTGGTGCCCCGAGAATTTAGGCCCCGGGTGATGGAAGCGGCGCATGAGACTTTGTGGGGTGGGCACTTGGGGATTCGACGCACGCTGGCAAGGGTGAGCAGAGGGTTTTATTGACCCTCAGTGGCGGCGGACATTCGTGAGTTCTGTAATTCCTGCGAGCCATGCCAGCGGGTGGGGTTTCCACAAGACCACCCTCGAGCGCCTTTGTGCCCGTCACCTATCTCTGAAGTTCCTTTTGAGAAGGTGGGGGTAGATACCTTGGGCCCTTTTACCCCGGCCACTAGGGCAGGGAAGAAGTATATTCTCACCCTAGTGGACTATGCTACCAGGTATGCAGAGGCTGTGCCGTTAACCACCATTACAGCTGAGCAGATTGCTAAGGCACTGATGTCTGTGTTTACTCGCCTAGGAATGCCGAAAATGTTGGTGCACGATTTGGGAGGCGGCTTCATGTCACAACTGTTGAAAGAACTGTGGAAGCTGGCGGGCGTTCAGCAGTGCACCTCGGCCGCGTATCACCATGAAGGGAATGGTCTAGTAGAAAGATTTAATCAGACCTTGGGAAAAATGTTAAAAGCTTATGCGGTGTCGCACCAAAAGGATTGGGATGTGGCGCTGCCTTATTTGATGTTTGCATATCGAGATGCCCCACAGGACAGTCTGGGATTTTCACCAAATGAACTGTTGTTTGGGAGGGAGTTGCGGGAACCATTGGTATTGTTGAAAGAAAGGTGGGAGGGAGAAGAGGCGCCCAGGCCCGCCTCTGTGGTGAGTTACATGCAACAATTGCAGAACGTTCTCCGAGAAGTGGGAGAGGCCGCACAGACACATTTGGCTCAGGCACAACAGGGGCAGAAAAGATGGTATGACCGTAAAGCCAGACAGCGGATGTTTCAAGAGGGCGAGAAGGTGTTGGTTTTAAAACCTGTGAAACCGGAAAAGTTAGCTGTGCGTTGGGAGGGGCCTTTGATCGTAGAAAAATACCTGAATGATGTGAATTATTTGCTGCAACCGCTCCAGGGCAGGGGCCGATCCAAAGTGTACCATGTAAATATGATGAAGCCGTTTAGAGAGCGAGAGGTGGGGGTACAGAGAGTGGACATTGAGACGCCTGGGGCGGAATTGTTAAGGGAATATCGACATAAGGGAAACTTAGAGCAAGCAACGTTTTCGGAGGCCTTGACTGCCCTCCAGCGGTCACAGCTGGAACAACAACTCCGGGAATTTAAAGAGCTATTTTCTGGGTTGCCCGGGAGGACGAACTTAGTAACTCATGCCATACATACAGGGGATCACCCTCCCATTCGCGCCCCAAATTATAGGATCACAGGGAAGCATGCTGAGATAATTCAAAGGGAGGTCGAAGAGATGCTGGCTCTGGGAGTGATACAGGAAAGCCATAGCCCATGGTCCTCTCCGATTGTACTAGTGGCTAAAAGGGATGGGAAAATCCGTATTTGCCTTGACTTCCGCCGCCTCAATTCCATCTCTAGGGGCGATTCCTACCCCATGCCCCGGACTGAGGAATGTATTGAAACGTTGGGGCGTGCTAAGTATATTTCGATGCTAGATTTGACCAAGGGTTATTGGCAAGTGCCCTTAGATGAAGAGGCCGCCCTGAAGACTGCTTTTGCCACCCCCAAAGGATTGTATCAATTCAAAATGATGCCATTCGGGCTAAATTCGGCTCCGAATACCTTCCAGAGGTTAATGGACAGAGTTTTGAGGGGTCTGGGGGCCTTTTCATGCGTTTATCTAGATGACATTGCAGTCTACAGTCAGACGTGGGAGCAGCACTTAAAACATTTGGCCCAAGTGCTGGGACGCCTGAAACAAGCAGGGTTGACTGTGAACGCGACAAAATGTCAATTTGGGTTGGGAGAGGTGACCTATCTAGGACATCAGGTGGGGGGGGAGCGTGAAACCACTGGAGGCTAAGGTAGAGGCCATTCAAAACTGGCCGATTCCACAGACCAAAAAGCAAGTGCAGTCCTTCTTGGGGCTGGCGGGTTACTATCGACGCTTTGTACCAGAGTTTAGTGCCCTGGTGGCTCCCCTTACGGACCTATGTCAAAAGCGACAGCCCATTAGAGTGCAGTGGACGATTCAGTGCCAACAGGCGTTTGAAGGCCTTAAGCGATGCCTGCGGCGACGACCGGTATTACAAGCACCAGATTTCGATAAGCCCTTTACACTGCAGACAGATGCATCTGAGAAAGGTCTGGGGGCGGTGCTGCTGCAAGAAGATATCAAGGGGCAGCTGCACCCCATTGCATTTGTTAGTAAGAAATTGCTTCCTAGGGAGAAAGCCCTGGCTACTATCGAAAAGGAGTGCCTGGCCATTGTGTGGGCCATTAAGAAATTGCGGCCCTATTTGTGGGGGCGCCCCTTCCTTTTGCAGACCGATCACTCCCCGCTGTGCTGGTTAGCTAGAGTAAAGAACACCAATCAGAAGTTGCTACGGTGGAGTCTGGCCCTACAGGACTATGATTTCACAGTCCGGCACATTAAGGGGAGGGAGAACGTAGTGGCAGATGGATTGTCTCGCCGGTATCCCGAGGAACGAGCAGGAGAGTGTGGCCAGAAGAAGGACAAGGAAGAAAGTAGAGAGGGAGGCCCCGAGGGGTCGGGGCGAAGAGATGGAACTGAGGAAAGTAGCAAGAAGAAGAAAGTAAGAGAGAGAGTGAGAGGGGTGGACAGGAAGAGAAGAGAGAAAGCCCCTCAGTTCCATCTTAAGGGGGGAGGTGTAAAGGAGACCAGATAGACTGTGCTGGACTGAGGAGAGAGAGTCTGGGGGGGGGGGGGGAATAGCTAGGTAGCAAGCATGAACTTAGTAGAGGGGATTCTTAATTAGCAGTAGAGAAGTTAGCAAGACAAAAGGCCCTGGCTTTGCCACCTGGGGGGAGATAAGGACTTCAAGGCCTTCGGAGCAGGAAAGCCGGGACATATCTCAAGCTGTAAAACTCAAGGCTGGCGTAGGAGGTGTGAAGAGGAGAAGAGCTCTGGCGCCGAGACGGGAGGGGGAACATTCCAGAGGGAGAGATATAACCCAGCGTGAGAAAGCCCCAGGGTTCTTGGTTTTGGGGGGAAAAGCCAAGGAGTTAGCCCGAGCTGGAGGAACTGGCTATTGATCTCTATATGGCATAATTGGGGCCTTGCTGTAGATGAAATGAATTTAGACTGCTTGACCTGCTCTTAATCTAATAAAGACGTTTTCTCAAGTAAGTGAGTCTTGGTTTGTTTCTCTGAGTCCTGCACACTCCTGGTAGGAGATTGCCTTAGGGCGATTCTTCCTTTACAACAAGAAGCTACAGCACGCTCCTGCCGTGCCCTGAATAGTCAAAATAGCAACAGTTTCCATAACAGCAAACCCCACAGGGAAATTCACCTACGGTAGCTTCTTGTTACATGCAAACTGGGCCACTGACTTCAATTAGATATAAGCAAGCCACCTGCTGGTTTGCCAACCAAATTTTTAGAATTGCTGTTCTTTAAACAAAGTAATTGATCATTTCATAATCTTTATTACTGAAAGACATCTCAGGATTAATTGTCACTTTCCATTAAAGATCACCTCCAAGTATCAGAACCTACAGCCGTGCTGAAGTCAAGCAAAGTTTGGGGAGCTTTAAGAGGTAAGTCCTAAGATAAGAACAGCCCTGCTGATGAAGACCAAGGAGCTTTTCCACAGTGGCCAGCCAGATGCTCCAAGGAAGCCCACAACAGAGCATGAAGGCAACAGCTTCCATACCCCCACCACACCCCACTCTACCCTGTTTGTCCCCTAACAGTTGGTATTTGGAGGAATACTGTCTCTGTACACAGAGATGTCACTGAGTCACTGTGGCCAGCTAGTAGCTATTGATATCCTTAGCCCCCAGGAATCTGCAATATAGTTTCATGTTTTAATACTGTATCTAGGGTATCTCCACACCATAATTTTTAAACCTGTATTGCAGCCTTCACAATCCAGTGCCCTCCATATGTATTGCACTATAACTCCCATCATCCCCAGCCAGCATAGACCTCACTGGAAATAATAAGGGTTGTAGTCTAACACAACTCCCATCACCAGGGACAACTCCCATCACCACCAGGACACCTGGTGTGGGGAGGCTGCTCTGTTGTGTCAACTTTTCCCCCTAAACAAAATGTTTTCACATGTGTTTAATGTGTGGTGAAGTGAGCTGATTATTTCAACATGAACCATGTGGGCACACCAGCAACTTACATTCATAGCTGAGGACAGAGTGACATGTGATAGAGCGTGTTTAATCTGAAAACATGCCAAAGCTATCTAGATAAAAAAATCTCCAGATTTCATGGTGTGAATCAGCCCTACATATTTGTGAAATATGTAGACAATGGGAGACCAGTGCATATATGACAGATTTTTTTAAGCCTCTCTAGACGTTCAAAGCAGTGAAAGAGAGGATTGCTCCCAAGGGACATAATTGTCAAATTTGCTAATTACTACAAAAAAGAAAAACTTATGCAAGCAATTAGAAGACAAGGTCAACCAAAGATTCAAGCAACAGCAGTTGAAATTTATCAGGATTTATCGCCGCATACAGTGCAGTGGAGGAAGAGTGTCAAAATTTGTACAGCAGCACTGAGGAAGAAATCGATAACTTACAGCTGGGGATATCCAGTATTTTTGCGATTTATGTGGCAAGGCAAGCAAGAAAGAATAACATCCTGTGAGCAGGGAATGGAGCTGTTGGAGAAGCTGGGCATAATCGATGCCAACGATGGGGGAGAAATAGAGCAAGAAGAAGGCGCGGTCGGAGGATCCAGTCAAGGATAAGGGATTAGAAGGGAAAAATTAAAAAGGAGGGGAGGATTGGACTTCGCTATGAGGGTTGGGCCGGGTTCCCCCCCCTAAAGAGTTCTAAAATAATTGGGACCAGTGCCCAGATGTCTGGTGAGGAGGGGGGTAAAATTGGGGGTTTATGTGGGGGGAGGGCAGGGAGGGGGGGTTGTGTTACACTGACCGAGATCAACTTAAAGATATGGGTGAAAGAAAGAAATGGAAAACAAATTGAGATTGGCAACTCTAAATGTTAAGGGGCTAGGAACAATTATAAAAAGACGAAGAATTGAAACATTGTTGAAAAGAAATAAAATAGATATAATTTTTTTGCAGGAAACTCATCAGATAAAGGAGGGGGCTAATGAGTTACGAATGAGAGAAATAGGAGTGTATGAAAAGTCATTTGGTACTTCTAAAGCGAGAGGTGTGGCAATAATAATATCAAAGAAATGTGGTATCAATATTCAAAGTATAAAGAAAGATAAGAATGGAAGGATCCTTATAATTTACTGTACGATGGAAGAGGAGGAATTTGTGTTGATTAATGTCTATGCTCCAAATGGGAAACAAATGGAATTCTTTAAAGAAGTATTTGATATGGTGGGAGATGTAGGGAAAAAGAATGTTGTGATGGCAGGAGATTTTAATATGGTACTTGATAAAGGGAAAGATAGGGATAACATTATAAGAGATGCTAGAGGAGAGGGGAAGACGGAGCTAGCTAAACTAATGGAGAGGAAAGAATTAGTGGGTGTATGGAGAGTTTTAAAAGGGGAAGAAAGAAAATATACTTTCTATTCACCTAGATTTAAGAGTTATTCAAGGATTGATTATTTTTTTATATCAAAGAACATAGTACCAAAATTAATAGATTGTGATATTGGAGTAATTAAGATCACTGACCATGCATTAATGTTGATGGATATCAAAAGGAAGAAGGATTATAAACAAGCAAAGAGATGGAGAATGGACGGAAGAATTTTTAATAATAAAAATATAGTAGATAAATTTAAAAAGGAAGTGCAGGAAATATGGAAGATAAATGAAAAAGGAGTTAAATCGCAAGGATTATTATGGGATACGATGAAAGCAGTAATAAGAGGGATCTGTATTAGGGAAATGGCCACACTTAAAAAGCAACAGGAAGTATTCAATAAAAATGCTGAAGAAGAGATAAGGAGACTAGAGGAGAGATTAAGAGAGACAAAAGATAAGCAGGTATATGCCCTAATACAAGCAAAAAAAAGGAATTGGAGAAAGAAGAAATGGAACAGGTTCAAAAGAACTTGTTGTACTTAAAGAGAGATTTTTTTGAATATAATAATAGAAATTCCAAGATGCTGGCTAGATCCACACAGTCAGAGAAGGCTAAGAATATGATAGGGACAATAAGAGATAAATTAGGGAATAGATGTAATTTAATGAAAGATAAATTAACCATTTTTCAGGAATTTTATAAAGATTTATATTCATCTGATGCGGTTTCACAAGATAAGATTCAGGAATATGTAGATAGGAATTGGAAAATAAGACTGGATGATCAAGACAGGGAGTGTATGGAAGCCCTGGTTACTGAGGAAGAAATAGAGGGAATTATTGGGAAACTAAAAGGAGGTAAGTCTCCGGGGATTGATGGTTTGGGGCCGGAATTTTATAAAATATTTAAGGATATTTTAATACCAAGATTAAAAAAATTATATAACAATATAATAGAGGGAGGAATGACTCCGCCATCGTGGGACCAGTCCTTGGTTATTTTAATACAGAAGCCAGGTAAGGACTTGACGGATCCAGCATCATATAGACCAATATCTTTAATAAATCAGGATGCAAAAATATTTTCAGCAATAATGGCTAAAAGAATGGGTACATTTATTTTCAAATATATTAAAAAAGATCAATGTGGATTTATTTTAGGTAGGAAAATGCCGAATTTAATTGGGAGAGTTATGAATTTAATAAATATTATAAAAAAAAAAGAATTTAAAAGCAGGATTATTAGCATTGGATATTTTCAAAGCCTTTGATTGTGTGGAATGGCCAGCGTTAAAAATTATATTAAAAACATTTGGGTTTGGACATAAATTTATGGGAGTGATTAATCAGTTGTACAAAAATAATAAAGCGGAAATAATGGTTAATGATGGGTTAACGCAACAAATTACACTAGCTCGAGGAACTAGGCAAGGTTGTCCACTTTCACCGATTTTATTTGCAATAGTAATAGAAATTTTAGCAAACGTAATTAGGGAAGATGAAAGCTTAAAGGGGATAGGAAGAAATCATAAGATTAAAGTGAATATGTTTGCGGATGACACGTTATTGACATTAGAAGATCCCCTAGAAAGCGGGGAGATGATTCAGAAGCATTTGAGAGAATTTGGGGAAATTACAGGATTACAAGTTAATTGGGGGAAGTCAGAAATGATGTTGTATAATTATAATAAGGAAGAGATGGAGAAATGTAAAGCTAATTTAGGATTAAGGTATAAAAATATAATACGATATTTTGGAGTTAATATAGATAAAGAATTAGAAAGAATAGAGGAACTTAATTTTGTAAGGTTAAGAAAAGAGGTAGGGGAGAAACTACAGATATATAGAAAATTAAAACATTCTTGGTTTGGTAGAATAGCGGTTATTAAAATGAAGATTATACCTAAGGTAAATTTTTTGTTTAGAATGTTACCGATTAGAATTTCAGTAGCTGAGATTAAAAGTTGGCAAAATATGATTAATGCTTATTGTAATGGGGATAAAAGAGCTAGGATAAATAAAGGGTTATGGTATAAGGCTCAAAAGAAAGGAGGTTTAGGGCTTCCGAATATTAAGAATTATTATATTGCTAATCAGTTAAGATATGTTATTAATGGCATTTTAGGGGAGGAAGATTTGGAATGGTTGGAACCGCAAACAGTAGACATAGAATGTAAATTGCGAAACATATTTTTTACTAAAATGCAAAAGAAAGAATTGAAGGTACTGGACAACCCATTGTTGGAAAAATTATTAATGATATGGGAGAAGTATAGAGGGAAGTTGATACCAGGGGATTCTCCGCTCGCCCAAGTTGTTGTAGTGGGAAACTTCCCAAAAGTATTAAAACCAGAGATAGAAGCGAGACTGAAAGAACAAGATATAATGAAGCTAAGGAATTGGATGGAAAAGATGAAGGATAGTGAGCATATTAAAGATTTGTTTAAAGGTCAAAAGATAGTTTGGTTTAAGTGTTTGCAATTGATAAAATGGACACAGGAATGGAGGATGAAAAATAAGAAATGTAGAATTAACACTAGATTTGAAGATTTAATTGAATTAATAGGGAAAAAAGAAGAAGAAGGAGCTAAGAAAGGATTGACTAGTGAGATATATAAAATATTAATAGAGGAGGAATTTCAGGACTCACTTAAGGTTATAAAAGAGGTATGGGAAGAAGATGTAAGGGAAAAAATCAACGAGGATAATTGGGGGAGGATATGGAACGTAAGAATGTTAAAGTTATTGTTGATTAGAATTAAGGAGAATTACTATAAGACAGTTTGGAGATGGTATCTAACACCTGTAAGATTTCACCAGATCGATAAAAAAGTGTCTAAGAATTGTTGGAGGGGTTGTCAGGAGGTTGGGACCTATTTTCATATGTGGTGGAGCTGTGAACAAGTACAAAAATTTTGGGAAAGGGTTTTTAAAGAAATAAGTGATATAATTGGAAGTAAATTGGAATTAAACCCAAAGTTAGCTCTACTAGCAATATGGGATAGTAGGAATAAGCATATAATTAATAGAGAATTGGTAAACAACCTTCTGGCACCCGTTAGAATAATGATTGCTAAAAACTGGAAAGGGCAACGAAGTTATATAATAGAAGATTGGTATAAAGAAATTTGGGATTTAGCATTGAATGATATGATGACATGTAAAATGAAAATAAAGAGGGGAATGTCCAGTAAGAGTGACTTTGGAGAAATATGGACTCCCTTTTTGGAATATGTTTTAAGATCGGGAAAGGGACAAATGCCGGCGGAAGAATCGTTAAAATTTTGGAAAGAAGAAGAATGATTATGAGAAGGTCTCGGGGGGGGGTGCACGGGGGAGTCGAGGGAGGAAGTTTGTTATATTGTGTATTATGTGTATGTTTGTTTTGTGAAAATTAATAAAAACTATATAAAAAAAAAAAGCAGTGAAAGAGGAAGCGTGAGTGGCTTCTTTCTCATCCCCATGCTTCAAGGTCTCATTCAAAACCAAGAGAAATCCACGTTCCTTTTGAGGAGACTATCATTCTTTTCCAGCACAAAGAGAACAATAATCTACCACGTGGGATATGTGCTTCTCCCCTTCATCCATCCTCTTTGGAGGAAGTTCAGAAGTTTTGGAAGAGAAGCACAAGTTACTTCCTTGGAAGGTCCATGGCATCTGTGTTATTTTTGCCGATTATGGATGACAATTCAGTCTTTTTGACTTCCAGGTTTGGAAACATTCAGCCAGCTAGTAACTGAACATGAGTATGGAAGTGTAAGTATTTTTGGACTTTTCTTGGGGTTTGGATGGAGCAGCTGTTATGAATAACTTCAGGTTTGACTTCTACAGCCTTCTCCAACCAGGAGTCCTCCAGATGCATGGCTAACAGCTTGGAATTATGGGAGTTGCAGTCCAACACATCTGGAAGACACCAGTTTGGGGAAGGCTGAGCTACTCTGTGCTTCAGAGGTTGCTTCAGAAAGAGACTGTTTGGAAGCTCCAATGTAACCAAGGGTGGGCTAACAGAAACAGAGCAAAGCAGTACTCCAGACCCTGCATTGGCTACTTGTAGCCTTCCCAATACAACCCTAGTTGCCTTTTTAACCAAAACCAGATCATCTTGGAAGTCTATGTAAATATTTTGAGTTGAGTTTCACCTGGCCTTGGTTTACATGTGGATACACCATATGCATTTGCTTTTTTTTCTTTCTTGTGCATGCTACAGTATCTTACCCCAAAGTTAAATTTTGACCACCTCTTAAGCCTTTTCTTCCTCTTTTTTGTTTGAATAGTTCTTTATCAATGAATCTGACATCACCGATTCCCCAAGGTTTGCTTATCGAGGAATCTTGATTGATACTTCAAGGCATTTCTTGCCTTTGAAATCTCTCCTAACCAATTTGGTAAGTTGGCAGATTTGGTAAGTTGGTACCTGTTGACCAGATACAAAAGAGGGCAGGGCTCCTGCAGTTTTAACAGTTATGATGAAGAGGGAATTTCACCAGGTGCTGCATGCATACAAATGATACCTGCTGAAATTCCCTTTTCTATACAATTGTTAAAGATACAGGAGCCCTGTCCTCCTTTCCATATGGTCACCCTAGAAATCACCAAATGATCAGTAGTTGGGAGAAAGGGGTTGGGGCCAAGGGAAAGGGGTGGGGCCATCTGAGAAACCCAGAGGGTTCCCCACCCCTGACCTACAATGTGCAAGAGTGTTTGTCATCCAGAGCATGATGCATCTGCAGCTCTCACTTCGTCCTACAGTGGAAGTGCTAGTTGGCCAGACCTCTTGTGTGCTTAGTTAATGGTGGGCACTGCCTGTTAGATAAATCACCACCTCTAGAAAAGACCACTAATCCTTGCTCTGGCAAGTATATTGCTAACAAGTTTTTACCACCAGGTTCACTGGCTGCTTATACAAATGGAACCATGGATGATATGAGGGATAAGGGCATCTTGAAAGCGCTTACCCTAAAAGTAAATTTCATGGAAATGTATTTAGGATTGGGTGTAAAGGCTTTGTTTCAAAAAGGTCTATCAGGGTCAGTAACATTGTAGGGGTTGGGGAAGCAGTGATGAGGTCACTTTGCTTTGTGACTCAAGGTGGGTGCTGCAGAACATGCCTGCTAAAATCAGACTTTAAATCCCAATTTAAAACCGTACTTAGGACTGTAGGGTGCCTAACTGAAATACGATCTTGCCTCCTGTGTCATAGGACGCCATGGCTTTTAACAAATTCAATGTCCTGCATTGGCACATTGTAGATGACTCTTCCTTTCCTTATCAGAGTGTTACTTTTCCGGAACTGTCTGCCGAGGTAAGTACACGTCACACGGAGCCCTGCCTTAAAATAAAATAATTAGAAAACAAGCAAACAACCTTTTGGAAAACATGAACTCGAAAAAGGGTATGTTGCATAAATTGTTATTTCAAAGGCATTAATGAGCCAAAGTTTTCAATTTGTACTGGTCATTCCGTGCTCCCCATCTCTCTAAGAATAGCATTGTTGCAACTTTCAGAGGAGGAGCCATATTCGTTTGTTGCAGCAAAAACAACAAAGACTCCGTGATCTGTTGCAGGGATGGATGGAGCACTGGGGACAGTCAAAGTGCTTCCCCCTGCTTATAGATCAGCAGCAAGTGCCAGCCCCAAGTTTGGAGGACCCTTGGGCAAAGCACCCTCCATGGATGCCCTCCCTCAGTGAGTCTGCTCTCTCACCACCATTACCATGCACTGCTCTTGCTGCTACTCCTCTTTCGCCTCATTGCTGTCTCTTTTGGCTTCCTGGAAAAACCTTCAGATTATAGGCATTTTGGATTGTTCAGATGCCTTGATGTTTTCCCTGTTACCTGCAACCCCTTTTTAAAGTTAAGAACTTAAGAGGAGCTCTCCTGGATCAAACTAAAAGTATCCCTAATCCAGCATCTTGCTTGTCACTTTGGTCAATAGTAGGGTTTTACGAGTTCGGGCAGTGTCTGCCCCGTGAGCACTCGCGCAGTCTGCCCGAACGAACCAGACTGCGTGAGTCTCTGCCGAGCGCCCGCAAGCCCTCAGCAACCACCCGCCCTTTTCCCCCCTCCGCACTAATGGCAGGGAAAATGCGCAATTTCCGGGCCCTTTAAGGCCCCTGTTGGCTCAGGGTGGGGGGACCCGCCTTTTCCAGAGGCTCCAAAAAGCAAGCTTACCCATGGCAGAACCGTACCCAAGTGCTTGTGGGTGCTCACGAGTGATCGGGTGTGGGTCCACCCTCATGCTGGGCACATCATGTTGGATCCATGAGGGCCAGATGTCGGAGGGAGGTCTGCTGCCCTCGCAGACCAAACCAGATGCTCGCGGCATCCCTAGTCAATAGTTCAGTTTAAATAAAGCAATCAGTGATTTGTTTTCAATTTTAACTTGATTTTTCTGAATCAACTTTATATAGTAGACCGGGGTGGGTAACATATGGGTTTCCAGATGCCTTGGCCTACAACTCCCATCAGCCCTAGCCAGCATATGGCTGATGATGGGAGTTGTAGGCCAAAACATATTGAGGGCCACAAGTTTCCCACCCCTGTGATAGACTGATGCGGGCTTTAATTTTGGACTAATTATAGTTCAGGCCTTTGCATAGTATCATTCTTTTCTTCTGGCCTTCAAATGATAGTACATGAGCTATATCAGTTGCAACTTTTATTTCAAACGGTGAAACTGCAGGCTTATCCCTACTAAAGGAATACTTCAGTCCTGTACAATTTGTCACCCGTGAAACCAATTGACCACCATCAGCCCAAAAGAGTAATGAGCAGGGCTGCCTTCCCCAACATGGTGCCCCTCTGGATGTTTTGGACTACAACTCCTGTCAGCTCCACTCAGCATGGGTAATAGTATGGGATGATGGGAGTTATAGTCCAAAATATCTAAAGGATGCCAGTTTGGGGAAGACTGGAATAGGGTGTTGGAGTTAGCTTCTGCTGAAGATTTAAATATCCTGGGAGACATGACTTTCAGCCAAGGTTACTTCATAATACAGATGTGATGGCCAACAACATTCCCAAAGAGTTTTGTGCATTGAAATTGTTCAAGAAATAATTAATACCTGCACTATTTGCTAGGTGCCAACTGCGACTGTTTTAGGCACCTGTTAAACATCTGTCTTCATCCATGCTTTCCCCAATTGATCTAGTTCACCTGTAACAACCAATGATAAGTTAATTAATCCATTAATTAATTTACCCTGGGTTTAAATCATTTAATTAACCTATGGTTGGTTGGAGCCATGAGTGAGTGAACCTGCTGCTTCCTAGCTGCTCACTGCTTCTGTTTTGCATCCAGTTTAGCAAACAAACCTGGGCTGTTTGCTGCTATGCCTGAACCTGGCACTCTGGGTTGTTATAAGGGAGAAACAACCCAGGCTGCATTTGGACAACACATTAGTCAATGGTAGGTTGAGTAGCCAACTCACAGTTGGTTATTTTGTGGGTACTCCCCACACAACATATTCCTACACAACTGTGGGTGGTTGGGGCTGGCATTGAGTGGACTAATAGTCAACCCAGCATTTGACTGACACAGCCCCCGCCCCTCTCCCCACCCTCCCTCAGTCCTCCCAGTTCTATCCCAGCAGCCTCTGCAAGTTGCACCAGCTGTAGCAGAGTGGCAGCCGTTGCTTTGGTCACTCTTGCCGTCTGCCTCTATGGGCTTGTGTTTTAACCCATTCACCACACGCCATTAACACACTTACCCCTCCACACAACACTTTAAACAACTGGCTTTGAGCTAAACAACTTGCAAGCCAGTTGTTTCTCTCAGTTGCTTGTTTGGGCGGAATAGCATACCGTCAGTAGTTTGTGAGCGGCATGTTACTCTCCACACAACACAGTAAGCAACACAACTGACGATTCTTCCCCCCCCCCCCCCGTTGCTTAATGTGTTGTCCGAATGCAGCCCCAATGTTTTAACCCATGATTTGTTGTTGGGTTAAAACTCTGGCTGGTTTCGGATGACACATTAAGCAACAGAGGCAGGGGAAATAATCGTCAGATGTGTTGCTTATTGTGTTGTGTGGAGGGTTACACACCACACACACACAACTGATAGTGCCCTATTCCGCCCAATTAAGCAACGGAGAGAAACAACGGGCTTGCACGTTGTGTAGCCCGAAGCCCCGTTGTTTAAAGTGTTGTCCAAAACCAACCTCCCCTTCTCTCCATGGACTATTCCGTTTGGGAATAGAGTTTTGCCGGCCGGCGCAGCCAAAAACCCCCGGTGCTCTATACAGCCAGCAGAACTCGCGGTGCATGCTGGTATACGGCTGAGGGACTGAGGGAGGGGGAGGGAGCAGATGTAGCAACCAAGATGGCTGCCGGAACTTTCAGCTGCACAAGGACCAGAGTTGCAGCATGTCATGTGTGGAGCATCACCTACCTAACGCACTGTCGGTATGCAAATTCCCCCTCCGTTGTCGTCCAAAACCAGCCACTGTGTTGTTTCTCCGTCAACAATCCAAAGTCCTGGGTTCACACATCATTCCAAACAACCCTGAATTGCTTGTCAAACCAGATGCAAAACGAAAGCAGCAAACAGGGAGGAGGCACAGGGGTTGTATGTGCACACCAAAAACAACCCATGAGTTGTCATATTGTGTGAACCAGCCCATTGCACTGCCCAATTTGTCTATTATTGTCTTCTGTGTGTTTCTGGTTTAAAATATTTTAACTGAAAAGGATTTGTATGTATTATTATGATGTTTTGTATTTTAATGTCTGTTTTGGTTTTTTGTATTGGAAACTGTTTCAAGATATTTTTTTCAAGTATGATAAATAATATCACAGAGGCTGTAACATGCCTCTGCAGTCAAGTTTAATCTACTGTTCAAAATTACTGACATTTTTGTGACATATTATGAACGAACTTGTAATGTGGACATTTTCACAGGGGGCCTATTCATACAATCATGTTTACACCCCCACTGATGTCAATCTCGTGTTAGAATATGCTCGAACACGAGGAATTAGAGTAATCCCAGAGTTTGATACACCAGGACATACGGAGTCTTGGGGGAAAGGTAAGATGTGCATTATTCTGAAAGGTGATTGATACTGAAACTAACCTTTATGGAAAATATATATATTAGTAATTGAGTGCATTATGAAAGAGAATTTAAGTCCAAAGCAGTTTGCAGTATTCACCACATATAACTAGGGTGACCAGATAAAATCCAGGTCAGGGCTCATGCAACTTTAACAGTTGTAGAGAAAAGGGAATTTCAGCCAGAGTCATTTGTATGCAATTAGTTCCTGGTGAAATTCCCTCTTCATCACAACAGTTAAAGGTGCAGGCACTATACTAGAGTGACCATATACAAAAGAAGGAAGAGCCCCTGCAACTTTAACTGTTGTGACGAAGAGGGGATTTCACCAGGAACTAATTGCATACAAATGACACTGTCTGAAATTCCCTTTTCTCTACAACTGTTAAAGTTACATGAGCCCTGACCTGGATTTTATCTGGTCACCCTACATATAACTTACCTCAGCCTTCCCCAATCTGGTACCTTCCAGATGTGTTGGACTACCACCATCCCCAGCCAGCATGGCCATTTGCTGTCCTGCCTGGGGATGATAAGAGGTAGCTCAGCACTTCTGGAGGGCACCAGATTGGGAAAGGCTGTGTTAACAGAAGTGGTTTGTTTTGGCCTTTAAATATCTCCTGTTGAAGAGCTGGAGGTGGCCTTGAAATGGCTTGAGCTTCTTAAGATCATTGTTGCAATAAATCTGCCTTTATCACGGATTACTTCTTTGTCTTTCTCCTTCTTGCTTCATTCTGATTATAAACTCAGTTGACTAGTAAGGGCTCAATCCTATGCATGCTTAGACAGGAAAAAGTCCTGCAACTCCCAGCATTCCCCGTCTGCCTGTAGCACTTCTTTCTGTCTCACATGCATAGGATTCCACCCTAAAACAGCACAGATGCTTTCCTGTATGACACTTGGCAAGCTGCTGCTGGGTCAGTGTAGACAATACTGAGCTAGATGGACCAGTATCATGACTTGGTATAAGGCAGCCTCCTCTGTTTCTAGAAGAGGCAGCATTTCTCCTACTCAGTGATTATGCCAGGTGATAATCATGCCAGTGATTATAGTTTTAGAGGCTCCAGGAAATGGAAACAAGTCTTCAGTAGCCTTGAATGCAGAACCTAAAATTCTGATTCCTGGAACACAATGACTAATAGCAGCAATTTTCCAGCTCTGGTATTCCGTAGTAATTGTATTCCCCCTGAAAAATGGAACTTTAAAAGAGCTTGAAAAACATCGTTTTGTGTTCTTGAGCTTATTTTTAAAAAGGTACTCAAGTTCTTGGAATTGTTTTTAAAGGAAATGCTCTTGATATGGCATAATACCAAATGGAACTTCATATGGCATGAAACAACACACATTTTGTTTGTGTGTTTTATTTAAGGGCAAAAAGACATCCTCACACCATGCTACCGTGGAGAACATCCAAGTGGTGCTTACGGACCTGTAAACCCCATTTTGAATACAACTTATGATTTCATGGCTAAATTATTCCAAGAAATTAGTTCAGTATTTCCTGATGACTACATCCACTTGGGAGGAGATGAGGTGGACTTCACTTGTTGGTACAGTGTGACATTAAAAGCCAATTGCTCATATGTCTGAGATCTATCCAGTTGGGAAATGTGGCAAAAATTCTAATTATATTGGCCAGGATCCACATGTACCCTGGCTTTTCTTCTTCCAGACCGTAGCCCCTTGTATTATGTCAGAGGCCAAGTTCTCCTGAGTTTGTGGCTGTGGTTTGTTAAACTAGGCTGACCATATGAAAAGGAGGACAGGGCTCATGTAACTTTAACAGTTGTAGAGAAAAGGCAGTTTCAGCCAGTGTCATTTGTATGCAATTAGTTCCTGGTGAAATTCACAACAGTTAAAGTTGCAGGGGTCCTGCCTTCTTTTGTATATGGTCACTCCAATATAGTGCCTGCAACTTTAGCTGTTGTGATGAAGAGGGAATTTCACCAGGAACTAATTGCATACAAATGACACTGGCTGAAATGCCCTTTTCTCTACAACTGTTAAAGTTACAAGAGCCCTGTCCTCCTTTTCATATGGTCAGCCTAGTTAAACAAAGTGGGAGGTTGCTTTCAGAAAGGGGAGGGGGCTCAGAAGCTCTGCTTGCATGCAGGACTGAGCAAGGTGCTTTGCATCCTTGCTTTTGCTCTGATTTTACCTAGTTTGGGACTGAGGTCTCTTGGAAGAACCTGTGGATAACATAACAGCACAAGATATATCTTGTCAGTCCCGACTCCCTCACAGCATCAGCAACCAGACACATGTTAAAGAAACAATGAACTCCTTTATTACAGCAGGACACAAATACAGGCACCTCAACAGAGTTGATGGATCAGAGTCCTTCATGAGCCCAAGTTCAAATAAACTCAATTAATCCAATCAGGAGCCAGAAACAGGGACTTAAAAGTCCAGCATGTTTAATCCAAGACATGGTCCCAAGGCACAGGATTCAAGGCATGCAATAGTTCAGAGTTCAAGAGTAGTAAATCCAAAAACAGTGTCCTGGATCAGCAACATTACACCTACAAACCTCTTTTGCCTGTGTGCCAGCTTTTTACCCAGGGGCAGGGAAACTAGAGTTTCTCATTTGTCAATCCAGCCCTATGGGGAAATTTAGCCTGAAGTCAAAAACTCTAACTAATTGGTTGATTTTCCTCTCGCTTTTTTGGTGGCCAGTTTTGCCTGGGAGATGATCTTGGCCATGGCACTTCCTTAGCTTAGTCTGCCTCCTGGCCTCTTATTGAATGATGTTCCTTAGGCTGGGCTAACTCAGTCCCAAGCAAGTTCTGACTGTAGGGGAGAAGCCCCCCCCCCCGACCTGCTGGCAGAGGCAAACTCCCAGCACACTCCATACTGTGACTACGCCCTAAATCAGAGTCTTCTAGCTTTGAATCGATTTTTCCTTTAGGGCACAAAATTCTATAAATGTTTAGAAAGAGAAAAACCCTACAACTTTGAGTATTCCCCAACCATCCATGCTGGCTGTGGAATGCTGGGAATTGTAGGATTTTTTTTCTGCCTGTAAAGAATGAAGTAAATCAAGAGATACTTGGAAATGCTTCACTTTTGCTGAATTGTGACCTGAATATGCATAGGATATGGGAAAAAGAGCAAGAGACTTAGCATAAGTCAGTACTGTATAGCTTAGAATCCCTACTCATGTGTAATTGTTGAAAACTTTTAAAGCATGTCATTTTGAGCAAATGCATATTGGAGGATTCTGGGGTCTGGTGGTTATATAGTCTTTTCTAGTGCACTGATCTCAATACATCCCATTAGTTTTTCTCCAGCATGACATTGCAAGAAACATACTTGTGTTTCTCTTTTCCTTTGCAGGAAGTCCAACCCTAATGTGACAGAGTTCATGAAGCAGCAAGGCATTTGGTTTACCTATTCCAAACTGGAATCCTTCTATGTTGAGAAGTGAGTGCTTTTCTCTTTCAAGTAAATCCACTTACTGACTCGTTTCGCACAACACAATATCCAAACCCAATGTGTTTTCCGCAGGGTGGCTTGTTTTTCATGAACAAGCCTTCCTGAGAACCCTTGGTTTGTTTTTGAGTTATTCAGGGTGGCTTGTTGTGATGTCCGAACCAGACAGAATGGATTCTGTGTGGCTTGTTTGAAAGGACTGCAGAGGTACTCGGCAAGAGCAACAGAAATCCTGACTGGTCTCGCAGTGCCTTCTGCACCTCCAACTCTGCACTTCATTTGACAGCAACCAGCTTTATCCCCTTATGAGCCAAGAAGGATATGCAGGAAGGGGGAATTGACTGTAGGCTGTGAGGAGGGGCAATTTTCTCAGAAGCTTTATTTTCATTCAGCTCTCCATTGGTAATATGGAGATAATAGCGCCCTGTGTGATGAACTCGCACTGGATTTATTCGAATCCCACCGTACTGCCACCACATGTGATGCCATCCTCTCTGGTCCTCCTTTGTTCCTTCCTATAAATCAAGTGATCCCAGTAATGGTACGGAGATCAGAATGCTACTTACTGGCTGAATTCGGACGACACATTAAGCAACTGAGGAGTAGGGAAACAACCGTCAGTAAAGTTGCTTATCGTGTCATCCGAATTCAGCCTCAGTTACTTATTTGGGTGGAATAGCATACCGTCAGTAGTTTGGGAGCAGCGTGTTACCCTCCACACAACACAATAAGCAACACAACTGACGATTGTTTCCCCTCCCCCTCAGTTGCTTAATGTGTTGTCCGAATTCAGCCACTGTCTCTGTGACTCGCCACCCTTGTCTGGACTCACAGCAGCCCAGCCCAGCACTCTGTACTCGCACCTTCCTTTCCACTACCACCATTGAATCCTCTACACTACCTCAGGTACCTCACAAAATGCGCCAGTGTGAAACAGAATGTTTATTAACAAGTAAGGTTATGCAGTTAAAGAGCGTAATGGTTTCATCAGGTTCAAGCTTATTTATTTCAGTACAGTTCCATATACAACCCTGCCTACTCTACCCTATAGACTGCACTATCTCTCCTCCCTTCACTCTGGTCCCCAAAATAACAAAACACGTCGTTCCTACACTAAATCTAGACCCTCTCTCTGACCCCAAACCCTTGTCTCTCTCTCTTCACACACTTCTAACTAAACTGCTTCTCTGCTAACTCCTCCCACTCCCTGCTAACTACCAATCCTAACCTTTGAACCACCAGCCAATCAGCATTCACTCTCACATCCCGGTCACTCACTCCCCCTCCCACTAGAATTACTACTTACCAATCTTGTTCCAGCCGTACAAACAGCAAATACATCTTTAAACCGCAGACATTATTAAAACAGTACAAATACTTACATCACAAAACAGGCATTAAACAGCAAAACATCACACCCTGCTTTTCCAGACTACTGTGCAAATGCATCGTATTTTGACTATTTAGGAAATGCTTTGAGTATTTAGGAAAAAGCACTTTAGAGAGATGACATATTGCAATTGCTCAAGTCTTGAGTTTGGATGCAGGTAACGTAAGAAGTTCTATACTGGATCAGGCCAAAGGCATATCTAGTCCAGCATTCTGTTCCTATAGTCACCAATCAGCTGCCCCAGTGGGAATCTCACAAGCAGGATATAAACATTACAGCATCCTCCCACTCATGCCCCCCAACAGCTAATATTGAGAGGCCTACTCTCTGTGGTACTGGAGGGAACCTACAGCCATCTTGACTAGTAGCTATGCCATTGATTGTGGATTTGCATCTTAAGCATCAACCAGCCCCTGATCCATCTGCAGCCCCTTCAGCACACTTGTAAGAACATAAGAAGGCTCCATCAAGTCCAGCATTCTGTTCGCATGGTGGCCAACCAACTGTCAACCAGGAACCCACAATAAGGACACAAGTGCAACAGCACTCCATCCGCAGGGAAGAGGGCGGAGAATATGATCACTGCCAGGAACTGGTAAAGACAGCCATACACCCATCCATGTATCTCCTAATATATATTTTATTGTTTAATTATAGAAAGTTTTAATTATAGAAATCAACTTTGGGGAGACGATCTTGGCTGAAATGCGTGTTATTATGTAATAAACGAAAAGTATAACACATTTTTCAAATCCATTTGTTCCAGAATATTGGACATGGTGTCTTCTCTCAACAAGAAATCCATAGTTTGGCAAGAAGTATTTGATGTAGGAGTGAAGGTAAGATCTGAGAGATGATCGGTTCTGTTCTGTGTGAACTTTGAGTGTAATCTTCATTGGCAACAATAGTCCAGAACACCTGTAGAGCTATCTGCATGATAGACCACACACTTTTGGAAAGGCTTAATCTAGGGATAGCTTTTATCAAGACAGCATAAGAAGCAATTATACTTCTTCCACAGAATCTGACTTGTAATGTAACTGTTATGTGTATTTCAAAAGAACATTGTATGTTATGGGAAAGGAATAAACATTCCCTCTACAGAAGTAATCTGGACACGAACATACATGCTCTCTCTTTTTAGATTCTTCTAATTTACTTATTTCTGAAACAACATTGGATAAGTGTTGTTAATCTAACAGGGCATTCTTTTCCTGATCTCTGAGAGCTCCAAGATATCAAACACCATGCTAGGATCATGCCAGCAGGGTGGAAGTGAGGGAGGTGCAGTGTTTTTACTGTTTTACATTCTTCTTGGCTGGTGTTTTGCCCTCCTTTTATGTTTCCTCCTATTGAAACCAAAGAAAATGAATTAATCTATGCCAGCACAAGGGCTGGCATAGATTTCCATCTGGTTTGTGGGCATTTCAAGATGCCAGGAGAACTGTGCAATGTGTTATCCATGTGGCTGCCTTTGAAAACAGTCTGAAAACTTCAGCTGGTCCAAAATAGGGCAGGAAGACTGTTAACAGGGACTGGTCACCATGATCATATTATGCCAGTACGTTTCTCTCTAAACTGGCTTCCAGTTTATTTCTGGGCCCAGTTCAGAGTGTTGGTATTAACTTTTTAAAGTCCTATAAGGCTTGGAGCCATGTTACTTGAAGGATTGTCTCCTCCTATACATACCTGGCTGGACTCTAAGATCATCTTCAGAGGCCCTCCTCCAGATGCCGACACCAAATGAGGTGAAGTGGGTTCAGTGGTAGAATGCCCTCCCTAAATACTTCTCCTAGGATGGATTGTCTGTATACTCTCTAAAATCCATGTGTTTTCATGTTTTCAGCTACGGCCAGACACAATAGTTGAAGTGTGGAAGAGGAACATGTGTAAAGAAGAATTAAGAAAAATAACAAAAGGAGGGCACCATGCAATCCTTGCGGCACCTTGGTACCTAGACCACATTAGTTATGGCCAGGACTGGAAGAAATACTACACTGTCGAACCACTAGACTTCCTCGGTTTGTTGAATGCTTCTAGTTGTCTTTTTCTACATGCTTGAGCCAATCAAAATTAGGCATATTTAAGTCCCATTGATTTCAATGAGTGAGCTGTATGAATTGATTCATGTTCATTCATCCAGGGTCTCTTTTCACCCAAATTGCTGCTTCAATTTGTCGGTGGAGATGGCATGCTAGTCTGTCTGAATTAGTTGAGATCAGCTTAATTTCTCTTCTTGTAGGAAGGGTATTAATTTTGTCATTCTGAGAGAACTAAGATACTGAGCTATGATATGAAAGCACTGCACTGACCCTGTTTGGTCATCTGGTGTTTTGGTTTGAGTTTTATGCTCTGCAGTTTAAGTACAGAAGTGATTACAGATGAATTTTAGGATATTTTTAATGTTGTGTTGTTCTCTTGTTTTTAAAATTTTTAACTGTTGTGAATTTTTGTGTTTATATTGTTGTTGTTCCCCGCCTCGATCCGGAGGGAGAGGCGGGTTACAAATAAATATTATTATTATTATTATTATTATTATTATTATTATTATTACACTGCATCTCAGACAAGCTGTGTGTGTGTGGGGGGGGGGGTTCAATAGTCATAACATTAAGGTTGGATATTTGCCTATCATAATGGGTATTCCCACAATCCTGAGAACTTTTTGTATCTGAAGCAGAATACTTGTATTTGTATCAGACTGAGCCTATATTTAGGCATGAAATGAGCAAATGTTTTTTCTTTTTCTTAAAACACAGGAAGCGAATTACAGAAAGAGCTGGTGCTTGGTGGAGAAGCTTGCCTCTGGGCAGAATATGTGGATGCAACTAATCTCACTCCAAGACTCTGGTATAATTCAACGCTTACCTGATCTTTTTTCATGACAAATGTGCATGGTCCTGATAAAACCTTATTAATGTTGATGTCTGGCCTTGATACACACAAAAAACTCAATGGCTTTATAGGCCCCTTCCAACTCTACTATTCTATGATTCACCAGGATTATAAAACTTAACTTTCTACAGGATTCTTCTCCTCCTTATTTATCCTGTCTGAAAGCCCTGAAAGGAGCTTTCCTTGACTGGCATAGTCTTAATGGAGACTGCATAACACTCAGATATTAGAGATCAAGTGATGTACTCAAGATCTTATCATCCATGTGACTACTCCTACCCTACAGTCTAAGCCTCACAATTCAAACCAGTGTAAGCTGTTATCAAGTGTAGTGTGGTACTTACACCAAGCTACCTGTAGAGAAAGGAGCACTAATGAGCTTAAAGTTAAGAGGATTTAGGGGTGAAAGGAACAAAACCGGTGCCACATCTAACTGGCCTTAGGCCTCCAGTATTGAGATGGTCCTGTACAAGGAGTCCCCCAGACATTATTATTGCTTTGCCATATGGGATAGGTAGTATTCTCACATCATAAATGTGCTACTACACAGAAAAACTGTGGCCATGTACCTTTTGTGCTACAGAATTTAAGGGAGCAATTGTAATATCTAGAATTTCTACTCATGCATCAATACTACACATCACTTTTTGAAGACTAATGGTTTACAACTTTCCAGAAAACAAGGGTCAGTGCTGACTAGGAAGAACAGTGTTTCTTTATCACATGGAAAATAAATGTATATGGTGGTTGGTTGGAAGTTCGAATATTTATTATTAGAATAATAATGAATACAATGTATAACCTAGGGTGTCATTTTTATAACACCGTTTGAAGTCTGGTTGTTGTTTTTGTACTTCATAAGAAAGCAAGTTGTAACTCAATATGTCTAATCTAAAGTGTTTATAGTGCAGATACTGTAAACTAAATTACTTTGAAGGGGCAGAAACACATTGGTTTTTTAAGAAAAAAATCTAATATAAAATGTGTTTTATTCATCCTGCTGTAACTCCAGGCCTCGGGCAAGTGCTGTTGGAGAGAGACTCTGGAGCAATAAAAATGTAACTGATATTGCAGACGCTTATCACAGGCTTGCTGAACATCGTTGTCGCATGCTCAGGTAGGTTACAATCCTATACGAACGTACCTGGGAGTACGTACCTCATTGAACTCCCATGTTTAAATCCCATGTATAGGATTGCGCTAAGTACTTCGTAATATAGTAGTATATTTCATCAAAATTCCCTGTAAATTTCTTGTACCAGAACTCAGGAATTCAGATCCTAAACAGACTTGCTCTGAAGTAGTGCCTTCTGTATTGGGCCTTGTGATTATTATTTTTAAAAACTTCACCGTATTTCCTCGATTCTAGGACGCACTTTTTTCCCCATATTTACGTCTGTAAAAATGAAGTGCGCCTTAGAATCTATGGCATCTAAGAATTGAGAGATTTCTCCAGCGCTGGTATGGGGTTGAAGTTCCCCACCCACCCACAGCGCCTTCACTAAGGGGCTCTGTATGCCCCCCCCAAGAGACTCGGCCTTCCCCACTCGCCTCTATCACCGCCACTCCGCGCCATTGGCACCAACCTCCTTGGCCTCCAGCACCACTCCGGTCCAGCACTGCTTGCAGCGGCCTCCCCAGCCTGGAAACGCAGCTTTACTACAAAGTAGGGGCAGGTAGTCCTCGACGCGCCCTCCCTGCGCCACAAGCCACTTTGGAGTGCTGCACCCCGCCCAGTGTGGATCAAGCCTTGGAGGCTCCGCTCCCGCCCTTGCCGCCGCCCTTTCATCCCGGCCAGTCCCGGGGAGGGAGGGTTGTAAACAAAAGCTAGTAATTGGGAAAGCTGCGTTTCCAGGGCAGTGATGGTGGTGAGTGGGGAAGGCTGTTCCTCGCTGGTAGTGGGCTCCCCAGCCTGGAAACGCAGAGTTACTTCAAAGTAAGCCACGATCCCGCGAGATCTGTCACGGGATTGTGGCCTACTTTGTAGTAACGCTGCGTTTCCAGGCCAGGGAGGCCGCTGCCAGCAGCGCAGACCAGGGCGGTGCTGGCGGTGAGTGGGGAAGGGAGGAGGGGGACTCAGGCCCAGCCCGGCAGGTCCCTGGGAGGCAGATCGAGTGGGGGCATGCACAGCCCTACCATATTTCTTCGATTCTAAGATGCACTTATCCCCAATATTACATGTCTGAAAAAGGAGTGCGTCTTAGAATCGACGTAACGCTTTTTTCCTGACGGTGGCCCTAAAATTAAGGTGCGTCTTAGAATCGATGGAGTCTTAGATTTGGTGAAATACGGTATATTGGTGATCAGGTGTAGGAAAATTATTTTCAGCTTACTTGATTTTAACATGTACTTGCCTCCACCCAATAAGTGGTGGGCAATCAAATGGGAGACAGCCTTTTCAGTGGTGGTACCTTGGTTGGGGAATACCTACCCACCCCAAAGAGGCTCACCTGGTGCCTCAACTGTAGTCCTTTCATCACCAGCTGAAGACCTTTTTATTCTTCTGGGCTTTATAGTGCTGTAAGCTCTTTGCATTACTGTTATTTTCTAGCGCTGTTTTACTCTCATGGTGTTTTAAAGTTTATGAAAGTTCTGTTTTTGTACTTCATAGTTTTAACTTTTATTTGTGAACCACCCAAAGAGCTTTGTTGATGGGCTGTATAGAAAAGTTGTAAATAAGGAACTATTGTTCCTGCCCTCCTGCAAAAAAATTTAAACCAATGAAAATTTGGACAGAGTTGGCATAAAACAGAGATTAGCCAATTGAAGAAACAGACTTTATTTAGACTTAGCCGCTAAATAACGCTACAACACACAGCTTGCCTGGCCCTTTTCCCTGTTATCTCAGAACCGGAGATCCAGCAGCAAAGCTGTTCAGTAAGCCTAGTTACCACTGGTTCATAGGATACTAGTTATTTCAAATGGTAAAATCACACTCTTCTCTCCCCCATAGGCGTGGAATAGCAGCACAGCCTTTATTTGTTGGATACTGCCGCTATGATGCAAGAGACCCATAACAGTTCTACAATAGGATATTACCATAGCGCCTTTTTGGAAAGGAAACTTGCACATTCCTGGATGAATATTTGCACTGGAGCACTCTATTTTAATTTCAAAATGCTGGAATTCTATATTTAGGGAAAAGTCTTTTCTTTTTGGGTTTCAAAATAATTGCTATTCAATTTTCTTTTCTTTTTTTTTGAGCGAGAGAGAAATTAAAATCTATAGTGACTGAAATTTATGTGTAATCATGCTGCAAGATCATACATTCTTTCACTACTGACTGAAATAGAAAATACTGCACCACAGTTGCCAGCACCATGAGACTTAACTTTCAGTAGAAATAGCATTTATTTTGTGGTTCAAATAGGACATGTTACAAACAGCTCAACGCCTTCTTGATTTGGCCAGTAAGACTCTAATATAGAGGTAGGCAACCTCCAGATGGTTTGGATTACAGTTTCTGTAATCCCAGAGCCAATTGTCAGGGATTCTGGGAGATGTAGTCCAAAATATATGGAGGGAACTAGGTTGCCTTCCCCTGCTCTAACCTAACCTATGTGCAGCGTGGAAGAAAGTAGAAGAGAAGAAATGAGGGACCATACAGAGGAGAACCATGAACATTGTGAGTAAAAAAGATGTATGCGTATTTCAGGTTGAAGGGTGGACGTGCATAAGCAAAGACGGGGGGGGGGGGGGATGAAAGAATGATGTTTCAGTAGTCTGTGGGTAAGGGTTAAATTTGGTGCAGAATTAATGGCAAGGTCCAAGGTTACAACTAATATTATGAGGGATTCTCCTGACAGCAGATATGCCTTCCTTTAGTCAGGGAGAAGTTTTCCTTTAGATATTTTAAGGAAAGTATGTAACATCTCATTGGGAAGTATATGCAAAATGCTAGAATGTCTGTTCAAAGCCTTCTACATGTTCACTGTAAGTAGAAAACTACTATTGCATGTTCTTATTTTCAGGTGCCTGCTGTTTGCAACAGAATATATTAGCCCAGAGCAGGCGGTTAGTTATGTTTCCAGTTTTACTCCTTCAGCAGAATAATCTGTTCCAATCACAAAACAAATCTAGAACTGACAAGTGTTTTTTTTTTTACAAGATAGATAGTTATTCATATGATAGTAGGCAGTTATAGCCACAACCCTGTCTGCGGCAAATCAGCATATATGAACAGCTTTTAGTCCCACAGAGGAAGCAAGTCCAAATTGTTCATCCCAGGATGATGTTATGCCAAACCACTCCTCTTATTAAGCAGAACCGTTTGCTCATGAATGCTCATTGCTTGGTAGTTTGCTAATTCCAACGTAAAGGTGGCAGTGCCAGATGTCAAAGTGCGTAGAACTGTTGAATAGCCCTACAACAAACCCAAAATATATGGTTAGTAATACAGCACAGATAAGTTGTATCAACTTACACAAGTTTTAACTTTCTTTTTTTTATTATTATAATATTTTTATTTCAACTTAAACAACATAATACAACATATAACAACTTAAATTACAATACATAACCTACATACCCCCCCGTGCTCCCCACCCCCCAGGAGACCTACATTTATTCAATTATTCATCCTTCCAAAATTGTAAACAATCTTTTGAAGGTATTTGTCCCTTCCCCGATCTTAATACATATTCCAAAAATGGACTCCATATATTTTCAAAATCATTCTTCCTGGACATTCCCCTCTTTATTTTCATTTTACATGTTAGCTTATCATTAAGTGCCATATCCCATATTTCTTTATACCATTTTTCTATTGTATAGATCCCTTGTCCTTTCCAATTTTTAGCTATCATTATTCTGATGGGAGCCAGGAGGTTGTTTATCAATTCTCTCTTACTTATATTCTCATTTCCTTTATCCCATATTGCAAGTAGAGCTAACTTTGGACTTAATTCCAATTTACTTCCCGTTATTTCACTTATTTCTTTAAACACCTTTTCTCAAAATTTTTGTACATGTTCACAGCTCCACCACATATGGAAATAAGTTCCAACCTCCTGACACCCCCTCCAACAATTCTTGGACACTTTTTTATCTATCTGATAAAATCTTACCGGCGTTAAATACCATCTCCATACTATCTTATAATAATTCTCCTTAATTCTAATCGACAAAAGCTTTAACATTCTTGCATCCCATATCCTCCCCCAGTCATATTCGTTAATTTGTTCCTTTAAATCATCTTCCCAAATCATTTTAAGAGAGTCTTGATACTCATCATCCTCTATCAGAATTCTATATATTTCACTAGTCAATCCTTTTCTAATTTTAATTACTTCCTTCTTTCCTCTTGATTCAATTAAATCTTCAAATCTTGTATTATTTCTACATTTCTTATTTTTCTTTTTCCATTCCTGTGTCCATTTTTCCAATTGTAAACATTTGAACCAAGCTATCTTTTGTCCTTTCAATAACTCTCTAATTTGCTCCTTATCTATCATTCTTTCCATCCAATTCCTTAACTTAATAATTTCCTGATCCTTCAGACTCCCTTCCAACTCTACTTTTAAATTCCTTGGGAAGTTTCCCACTGCTACCACTGGGGTGAGTGAAGATTCTCCTGGTATTAACTTTCCTTTAACTTTCTCCCAGATCTCTAAAATATTTTTCAGCAACGGGTTGTCAGTCTCCTCAAATCCTTCTTTTGCATTTTAATAAGAAAAATATTTTGCAATTTAAAATCTAGTTCCCCTGTTTGCGTTTCTAACCATTCTAAATCTTCCTCCCCTATTATACTATTTATGACATATCTTAACTGATTAGCAATATAATAATTCTTTATATTTGGAAGTCCCAAGCCTCCTTTCTTTTGTGTCTTATACCATAACACTTTATTAATCCTAGCTCTCTTATCTCCATTGCAATAAGCATTAATCATATTTTGCCAACTCTTTAACTCTGCTTCCGATATTTTAATCGGCAGCATTCTAAACAAAATATTTATCTTAGGTAATATCTTCATTTTAATAACCGCTATTCTACCAAACCAAGAATGTTTTAATTTTCTATATACCTCTAACTTTTCCCCTATCTGTTTTTTCAAACTCGCAAAATTAATTTCCTCTAACCTATCTAAATCTTTTGCAATATTAACTCCTAAATAACGTACTATATTTTTAAGCCTAAGACCTAACTTAACTTTACACTCCTCCAACTCCTCCTTGTTATAATTAAATATCATTTCTGACTTCCCCCAATTAACTTGTAAGCCAGTAATCTCCCCAAATTCTCTCAAATGCTTCTTAACCAGCTCCCCACTCTCCAGGGGATCTTCTAATGTCAGTAATGTATCATCCGCAAACATATTCATTTTAATCTTCTCTTCCCTCCTATCTCCTTCAATCTTACATCCTCCCTTATAACATTAGCCAAAATTTCTATCACTATCGCAAATAAGATCGGTGAAAGTGGACATCCTTGTCTAGTTCCCCGAGCTAGTGTAATCCGTTGAGTTAACCCATCATTGACCGTTATTTCAGCTTTATTCTTTTTATACAACTGATCAATCACTCCCATAAATTTGTCTCCAAACCCAAATGTTTTTAAAATTATTTTAAGAGCTGGCCATTCCACGCAATCAAAGGCTTTGAATATATCCAATGCTAACAAACCTGCTTTTAAATTCTTTCTTTAATAGTATTAATTATATTTAAAACTCTTCCAATTAAATTAGGCATTTGCCTTCCTGAAATAAATCCACATTGATCTTTTCTAATATATTTATATATAAACGTACCCATTCTTTTTGCCATTATTGCCGTGAAAATTTTTGAATCTTGATTTATTAAAGATATTGGTCTATAAGATGCTGGATCCGTCAAATATTTTCTTGGTTTTGGGATTAATATAATCAAAGAATGATCCCACGATGGCGGGGTCATTCCTCCTTCTATTATACTATTAAATAACTTTTTCAATCTTGGTATTAAAATTCCTCTAAAAGTCTTATAATATTCCGGCCCCAAACCATCAATCCCCGGAGATTTCCCTCCTTTTAAATTATCTATAATTCCTTCTATTTCTTTCTCAGTAAGTAATCCTTCCATATAATCCCTATCTTGCCTCTGTAATCTTATTTTCCAATTCCTCTCAACATATTCCAATACCTTAACCTGTGGACCCGTATTTGATGCATATAATTCTCTATAAAATTCCTGAAATTTATTTAATTTATCCTTCATTAAATTACTACTTTTCCCTCTCTTATCTTTAATTGTCCCTATCATATTCTTAGCCTTTTTTGACTGAGTGGACCTAGCCAGCATCTTCAAGTTCTTATTACTATATTCAAAAAAATCCGTCCTTAAATATAGCAAATCCCTTTGGACCTGTTCTAACTCTTCTTTCTCTAATTCCTTTTTCTTAGCTTGAATTTGGGCAAATAGGCGTTTATCCTTTGTCTCTCTTAGTTTCTCCTCTAAATACCTAACCTTTTCAATCTTTTTATTTTGTGCTTCCTGTTGTTTTCTTAGGTACACATTTCCCTTATACAAATCCCTCTTACCACTGCCTTCATTGTGTCCCATATTAATCCTTGCGAGCTTGACTCCATTTCATTAATTTCCCATATTATCTGCATTTCTTTTTTAATTTTTTCCACTGTATTTTTATTATTTAATAACCTTGTATCCATTCTCCATCTCTTAGCTTCTCTATAATCCTTCTTCATTTTAATGTCCGTCGTCATTAATGCATGATCGGTGACTTTAATTACCCCAAAAGCACAATCCATAAGTTTAGATACCATATTCCTTAACACAAAAATAAAATCTATCCTAGAATAACTCTTAAACCTTGGTGAATAGAAGGTATATTTCCTTTCTTCCCCTTTTAATACTCTCCAAACATCCATTAATTCTTTTTCATCCATTAATTTGCTTAACCCCGTCTTCCCACCACTCTTAAGATCTCTTAATATATTATCCCTATCTTTCCCTTTATCCAATACCATATTAAAATCACCTGCCATAACAATATTCTTTTTCCCCACTTCTCCCATTACACTAAAAACTTCGTCGAAGAATTCCATTTGTTTCCCATTTGGAGCATATACATTGATCAATATATATTCCTCCTCCCCTACCATGCAGAAAATTATCAGAAATCTAGCCGCTTCATCCTTCTTCACCCTTTGTATAGTAATACCACATTTTTTTGATATTATTATTGCTACACCCCTCGCTTTAGAGGTACCAAAAGACTTTTCATAAACGCCCACATCCCTCATCTGAAGCTCATTTACACCCTCCTTTATTTGATGAGTTTCCTGCAAAAAAATTACATCTGCTTTTTCTTTTTTTAATAACACTTCTATTCTCTTCCTTTTTATAACTGTTCCTAGCCCTTTAACATTTAAAGTTGCAACCCTTAATTTATTTTCCATCTTTCCCCACAGAAATCTCTATGTTAGTCTCCCCCTGTGACACACATACCCCCCCTGCCTTACCCTCCCCCCACACTTACCCCCCATCTTCACCCCCCTCCTCACCAGACCTTCCTGGGCAATGGCCCCAAATATTTTTAGAACTCTTCGGGGGGGGGGGGGGAGAGAAGCAACCCAACAACCCCGGAGCAAAATCTGACCCTCCCCTCCCTTATAATCTCTTCTTATCCCTATTACAATCCTATTTATTTATTGACTTCTTCCTCCTACAGCGCCTTCATCCTGCTTTGTTTCTCCATCCTCTGTGGCATCGAGTAAACCCAACTTCTCCAGAAGCTCCATCCCTTGCTCACATGATGTTATTCTATGTTGTTTCCCTTTCCACATAAATCTCAAAAAGACTGGATACCCCCAACTATATGTTAACGACTTCTTCCGCAAAGCAACTGTACACAATCTGACGCTCTTCCGCCACTGCACGGTTTGAGGACACAAGTCATTGTAAATCTCAAGTGGTGTTGCTTGTAACATGGGTTGGCCCAGACGCCTAATTGCTTGCATTAACTTTTCTTTCTTGTAATAATTTGCAAACTTGACAATTATATCCCTTGGGAGCATCCCCTTCTTCTTATAGCCCACACTGTGGATCCTCTCGATGTCAGCCATCTCCCAATTTTCCTGGGGGTCCAATTCCCTAATCCATGCCAAAATTAAATCTCTCAAAATCTTTGAATTCTCCCCCTCTTGCTCTTTAAAGGATCTAATCCGAATGTTCACTCTCCTATCTCTATCTTCCAGGGCAATTAAACGCAAGTCCATCTCCTGCACATACTCCCCCTGCTGCTTGCTATCTTCCTTCAGCTTTTCAGTCTCCTTCTCCAAATTCTCCATCTTATCCACCACCATTTGAAGGCCTGTCATTATTTCAATCTGTGAGTCCAGAATTCTTTGATTTATACTTTCCTCCTGCTTCTTCAAGGCCACCTCTAACACCTTCTGAAAATTGTCCATTAAATCTCCTGCTGGCCATGATTGACTCTCTTTGGTCGCTTTAGGAACTGCACCTGGCTTGCTTCCAGACTTAGAACTCCCACTTCCGGAATGAAGTGGAGATACTTTTCTGGCTTTGTCTGAAGGCTGCGTTTTATCCGCCATTACTCTACTGAGCCGATGCCAATTCTTATCTGATGGATGCTCTTTCTGCGGCCTGCACCAGGTGGGGGCACTGGATTTATCACCTTTTTGCTTTCTTTTCATAAAGCTAAACTTATAAATCCGCACCCTTCACCTAGATCTTAGCCGCCCCACTCAGATATCCTTTCCGTTGTTATCAAACCGTTACGTTTCGGCTTCTAACACATTCAGCTGGGGGTTTTAAATCTCTTTTCACACAGCTGCAAATATTCATTTCAGTCTCTCCCCCCAGCCTTATCAGCCAGCCTTTACTCCTTCAATTTAAAATCCATTAATTACCGTCTCTGGTCGCATGCCAAGCTTCCTGGTCTGTTTTAGTTTCTCTTTCTCTCTGCTAATACAGCAGCATATACAGCAGCTCCTTCTTCCACAGATACACCAATGCTTCCGAACCCCGTATCAAGCCTTTAATTAACAATCCGTCCACTCCAAAATAGGGAATTTATAATTATTTCATCGCTTCCTTGAGAGAGCGAGAGAAGTTCCGACTCTACTCCATGCCCTTTAGGCCACTCCCCACAAGTTTTAACTTTCATATAAGGGCAACTACTCTAATTCAAAAGCAGGAAAAATGTGTCCTACAAGAGCCGTAAGTGTTTTTTTTAAGTAACTAAGGAGCCCGGCACAGTGGTAGAATGCATGCTTTGCATGCAGTCAGTTGAAAATGAGGTTTTGAATTTGCCTCAGTGGGTGAGAGAGTATAACCACAGCTGACCCAAGGCTACTAAAAAGGTCAATATACTTGGGGATTTTATTTTTTTTAAAAAAAAACTTAACCAGGTAAACTGTGAATGCCTTCTAACTTTTAATACAAATGAAGACATGCCCCACAGGAAGTTTTAAGATATAAATGGTTTAGAGAGAAAAGTAAATGCAAAATAACATTTGTACATAAACCACACAGCCCTGTGACTGTTACACGCAAAGATTACACCGTGCAACGTAAACTACAGGGCAGTATCCAGCTGTCATTCCGCACACTCAAATAGCGCTAGTGGAGCTCTGCAGAATCTTTCCGTTGCACAAGCGACTGCCCGTTATGCTTGCACAACCAGTGGGAGGTGAAACAGGTTGCACAAGAGTTATGTGCAAGTACTTGTCCAATGGGTTGCACAACCATAATGCACAACTGCCTACGCAAGTGTAACTTTAGCTGGATTCTTTGCCTGCACATAGTTTAGAACCTAGTTTCCTCTAGTGCAATGTCATTTGCACTAACAGAACGACATAGTTGAATACTGCTAAGGCCTATCAGAAAAACTACATTAGAGCATTAAATGAAATAACTACAGCATACAAAAGTTATGGTAGACCAAACCAGCAGTAGTTTGAACTCTAATTTAGCTCCAGCTAAATTTAGGGAAAAGGGGAAGGGGGAATGAAATCAAAAATTATAGTTATCTATGCTAAGCAGAGATCTAAGAAACAGGATCTTGTGGACCCAGGGGAAGGCTGGAGAAGATCTCATCCAGGTTCCAAGGTGTAGGACTTAAGTGAGTCCAAATGGGAAAATTAATCTAGGTGAGAAATAAAGAAAATGACTTAAAATGAAAAAGATGGTGAAGCTCCTCAAAAGCTAGTTTAGAAGAGATGGCCAGCAGCATTCTCAAAAACTAAAAGAGGGACATAAAGTAAGATTTCTTTCTTCTTCACCTTTTTTTTAACAAGAAGGCAAACATACAAACTATATCTTAAAAGGCCCCCAAATAAGCAAAAACTGGAGCTATGCAAAAATTCAACAAAAGAGTGAACTATGTTACTTTCTTAAGATTTACAGCCTACTGATTAGCCTTTTTCCTTCTTCCCAGTTGTTAACTAGAAATTTGGTTCTGGATTGATGAAAGACATAGTGGGCAGGCACAAACCTGCAAGAACAGTCTCTTATTAAACTTTTAGGCAGCTTATGTCACCCGAGGCTTTATCAGGATACACAGGAACGCTTTGGATTCATGGAGCTACTAGCTACAACACTGTAACTTCTTTTTCATACTGGTTCGTTGTTCTACAACTTGACCACAGCTTTGGCAGCATGATTATTTGCATCTTAGGCAGCAAAATCTTTTTGCTTTCAAAGAAAGGCATTTTACTCTCATTTCATGGCTCCCTTATGAACCCTGTGCCCCTAACACCTGAACCCTCCCCCCCCTCAAAAGAGACCTGAGTATCATCAGTTTCCAATTAACGGCTCTCTGGCTGTAAGGCTGACGAAAGACTACCTCTTAAAAGTGCTGCCATTAAACTGCTTCATGATCCTACTGTGCTACAAATGTAACGTACTTTAACTGTTACGTTTCCCTGGTTTCCTTTCACTCTTGCTACTGTCAATGCAGTACAGTAGAGAAAAGTGCTGGCTGAACCAGGCGACAGTGCCGTACAGGAGATTAGCTAGACAACATGCTGCTTTGCCCCTTTTCTGCAGGCTCAGCTAGAGTTTTGGTTTCTGAGCTGTTCCAGAAGGATGTTTGATACAGATTGATCCTCTCCCGTCTATTGCAAGTGGTCAGGCTCCTTCCATAAAGGGGCCCAATCATACTCTGCCTCTTTGCTCATGTAGCAGAGTCGAGCTGGGACAGCCCAAAAATGCGCAACTGCTGTGCTCTGATGAAAATTCAATGTAAACGGAGTCTCGGTTTCTACGATGGGGGTAGGGATCTCTACTCCCTAATAATAAAACACCCTCAAAAATTATAGTTCATTAGGGAATCGTAATACCCACATTTCACTAGGGAAAGTTCACATTCGTAGCATAAGCATGCCTTGTTTTGTTCAGATAGGTTGCAAAATACGCCACAGCACACAAGTTAAAAATGCATCTTCAGTTTCCAGCAGCTTAAGCACATACCATCATTTCTGCTAGTGGAACAGATGCAATCACCACTTTGTTATCGTGGCGACTCTGAATTTCCTGAATGCCGCCTCTTCTCTGTGCAAGGTCAGCAAGTACTATGCCAAGGTGATCTTCACCCACGGTTATTTCCAGGTTCATGAGAGGCTCCAGAACTTTTTTATCAGCTTTCTTCAAAGCCTATCAAACAAAATCACAATATTTTGAAGCAAATGTTGTTTGTTGTAAACAACAATATGTTTCACAGAAATATATATATTACAGGGTCAATCTATACATTTGTGCACAAATAGACAGAAAATCTTATTTCACAGTAAACATATCAAAAGCTACAATAGCAACAGGACTAAATAGAATAGGAAACAATAATATTGAATATACGTTTAGAACAGGCCCCCCCGATACCACTACCCCAGATGCCGTGGCACCCGCAGGTGCCTCCAATGCACCCATGAAGAGATCCCCAAAGTGGTGTCCACAAGCACACTCATTTTTAAAATATTTTTTAAAACTCTGCTTTTTCAATATACGTAAATGAATTTGTATGGAACACATACAATTTTACAGCAATTATACATAGGCGTCAACAAAAGCAGACCAAATTTCTAAAAAAAAGTATCCATTTGAAGGTGGCATCTAATTGCCACCCATTCAAATACTGAAAGGCCCTCAAACCATTGCATTATTTCAGATGAGTGTATATCCTTACAGTGTTGTAATATCAGTCTTTTCCCTGTCAAAATGATGCAGAGAATCCATTTACCTCTTGACAATTTATATGAAGCAGGTAAATAATTTAAAAGTGCATACATCGTAGAATATTAAAGACTATTCCAGTACAAAATGTATCTTGCGTAATAACCTCCGCACAACAGAAGCAACTTCTGCACATTGCGAAAGTATGTTTAAAAGAAGAATTAGCTGTATTGCGCCACTAGCAAGTAGCTGAATTAATTAGACAATCCATTAAAGAGGCATTGTGCTGTCCAACAGACACAAACATTTTTGCTGAGTAAGTTGCAGCCTAAAATCCATAACCGTGAAAGGAAGATGCCAAAGCAGTGATCCACTGATTAGGCATTTTGTGGTGGTGCTCACAGGTCCAAAAAGGTTGGGGACTCCTGACCTAGAAGATCCCAAACAATGCCACCAAAATTGCAGAAGACAGCTTCCAAAAGGAACAGAACTACAAAGGGACGTACAAACATATGGATACAAAAGACTTGGACAAGCTATTTGACTCCTTATACCTTTTGCATGCATCGAGAAATGCAAGCAGAAATTATTGTTGGAGATGTATCGGAGTTTGCAGCCACTGCATGCACCATCACTACTACATCTTGAACTGGAAACCCCAGAAGTGGTCCTACAATATGAAAATAAACAACATATTAGCATTTTAACACTGAACTAACGTTTTTGATGAAGGCATGAAGTTGACATTTCTTTACTTCTGCCTGAGTGTTCAAGTGCCATTGACAATAGCTATTCTGGGGACATTCGATGTAGATGCCTCAAACCCAGCTAATCTTCCTGTTGTTGACCATGTACAGTTGGTGTTACTAAGGCAAAATTCCCTAGCTGGGAATTCTGCCATTTGGAAGATAATAGGGTACATGACTGGCAAAGAGCACCCGCCCTAGCAGAAGTGCTTTGTTCTTCTACTTCTTTTAAGATTATATTGTGGAATTAGGAAAAGCTCTCAAGCGTAATATTCAAATTATTTGGGAACATTCAAAAACTCTATATAAATTTGGGAATGGGAGAAATGTGGCATGGTCTCCCCGACCACATGCAGTTCTATTACGACAATGTGAAAATACTGAAGTGCATTTTCAAGAGCTGCACTGCAATGGAAAAACTGGCATTTGTGACACATCTTGGGAGGTCGGTAGGAATGGAAACATCCTTCATAATCTATCATTACAATACTGCTTACTTTTTAATCTAATGTACCTCACTGGGCCTTGACTTGAAAATGTAACCACTAAGAGATGGAGTCCTTTAGGATACACCTCCTATATTAAAAAACTGCTGTGTAAAGGACAGAGGAAGAAAACAAAATAAGGAAATGCAGGAGTATGGATCTGGATTTATATCTCTTTGCCATGTAGTCACTTTATATTCAAGTGTGATCCCTTCTGAGTGCTCAAGCCTGACTAGAAGCCAGAAATCTCTAGCCATGTTTGCTGAACATTCCACAGGGCAGTGGAATTTTCTGCCAAACAAACAGAAGTCTATTGTTTCTATCACACAAGCAACATTTTACTATCTGTCACAGAGAGATTATCCTAGTTTTTTAAATTGCTACTGAAATTTTTTTTAACTTTGAAAAGACATGAAATGGCACAACTTATATGCATCTTTTCTGGTGAGTATTTAAAGAAATGTCCATGGTGTTGACTATCTAAGCCAAATTAAATCACAGTTCCACATTTTCTATTATCCCAGGGTGAGGGAAAATAAAGAGTACATAGACAATTCAGTAATTAGGCAGATAGAGCTAACTCACTGCATCACCTGGAATCTATCAAATCTTTCCAGAAACCAGACATCATGATTCATCCCTCAACTGACCTTAATTGCTTCTTTATATACATTTCCTTAGTTATGTCAATAAACCAAATGCTTCTTTTATTCATAGAATGACTTCTTTTTTTTTATTATTTTTTTTATTATATAATTTTTATTGATTTTTCAACAAACCAAACAACATACACATAATACATAAACAAACTAACTCCCTCGACTTCCCCCGTGCACCCCGCCCCCCCGAGACCTACTCACATTCATCCATCATCCTTCCAAAATTTTAATGATTCTTTTGAAGGCGATTGTCCCTTTCCCGATCTTAAAACATATTCCAAAAAGGGATTCCATACATAGAATGACTTCTGAACATTTTTTCTTCTTTACAAACTACTAAACGTTGCAGCCTTCCGGTTCTGGGAAACACTCCATATGCATGTAAATATTTGGTTTTAAACTGTTTATTTGTAAGAATTCTTAGCAAATAGTAGCACATTACATTTTTCAACAAAAAATTCAAATAAATTCAAAATAAGTTTTAAGTGGCCCTTTTACCTTGAAGGCATGAGGAATAAATTCCATTTTCTATAGCTTCACGAAGATCTGGCTGAAGTGAGTCATAGGTATTTTCAGCATACTCAATGGCTGGTGCTACTACTGACATTTCTTCCACACATGGTCTCACACCCAGTTCTACAGTCACCTGGTGTCGTTTTTCTCCTATGGTTCTGTCCAGTGTATCTGAGGTAAAATAAAGCAAAACGCCACGCTTTAAGAAAGCTACCTTGTAACACGTAAAATAATCATTAGTTTTTAAATCATTCAGTTGGAGGTCCATGATAGTTGCCTTACCCGTAGCTTGAACTGAATTTTCAATCGTTTCTCGGTAAGCTATCTGAAGAGGTCCAAGATAAGTCTCAAGTCTATATTCACGTTTGATTCGGTCATGAATGATCTCAATGTGAAGCTCTCCCATGCCACAAAGGATAGTCTGGCAAAGGTTTGAAAATATCTTTTAAGAGTTACATCAAATGCACAGGATATACGGTTAAAAAATTTCCATCTGCATCATGCTGGTTTTTTTCCAAAGAGGACAGCAATGGTTGGGGATAGATTTGTGTCAAGGAAAACTGCAACAGAGTAGGCAGAACACACTACGTTGTGTCAGTATTGCCCATTTACTCAACTGAGAATATGGGGAGGAATTCACAATACATATCAGCTTAAACTATGTTATTGCTGCAGTTCTCAAAAGGAAACTAAGAACGTGACAAATCAAATCAAAGCATTTATGTATGCAGGCCGGAAATGAGGTATGCAATGGACCTGGAGAGTAAGAGGCATGACCATACACCAGAAAATGTAATTTAACATAAAGGGAATATTTTTTAAAAAAATTTCTGGATTTCAAATGAGATAAATAATATTTTCATAATCCACTAAGTTAATATTAAAACAACCAGTTTAATTAAGAAATATTCAGGGTACTTATATCATAAGCAAGGCAACAAAATCTCTGAATATTCCTCTTTAGCCAGGTAGCTAAACATAGAAATGTTTTATTGATTTGATTTGTATTCCACTTTTTTATCAAGAAAAATGCCACTCAAGGTGGCTAAATGACATAAATATTGTCATACATTCATATCTAGGGCCTCTTAAACTCTCAAAACCACTTCCTAAAGGGAAAATGGTGACCATTCAAGTCAAGCATGGTTCACAGATGAAATATTTGTAATACCAATATTTGCCATGTCAATTTCCTACAAAACATCATAGAAGCTCGTTTTAAATTCAACATCTCTCAGTGTTGTTTTACCACAGTAACAATGTTTCCAAGGTCATATTTACAAATAAGAACTGATTTTAGTTTAACCAGCATGGCTTTACCAACAGAACCATGGGATTGTAGTTTTATGTCAATGCTAAAAAATGCTGTTTATAGATCTTTTGTCCCATCAGAAAACTAAAATTCTCATGGATTCTTCAGGCATAGCCATGGCAGTTAGGCCAATTCAAGTATGCAATGTGAAATGATATACCCTGTGAGTGCATAACAGCTGTTGCAAACATTGCCATTAAAAACACAGTCAATGAAGGACAGATATTAAAATACTGAGCGACGTTTAGTAACAGTTGGACACTGTAGACTTACTTGCCCAGTGTCAGCATCCGTCTTGACTTTCAGACTTGGATCCTCACGTTGCAGACAAGCCAAGGCATTATCCAGATCTAGAGTTAAAGCATTGACTCTTTTAGGTATAAAAGAGCACATTTGGCTTTAATGTAGACTCAACTGTAGATACATGTATCTGGGAGATTAAAGACAGGAGGCGGCAATAAATTATTCCTGTTTCCCCACCACCACCCATCAAAGAAAGGTTAAAGTAGTAATATATTGAAACGGTTCTACTAGCAAACCCTTGCAACTAAAGCTCAACTGGCTTTGCAGAATCCACCTGCTAGTATTTCTGTACTGCTACATTAAAAGGTTCTGGCTTCAACCAAAAATATAAACCAAAAGTTCACTATTCAAGGGAAGGCAAAACAGAGGGGAGAAAAAAGTCAGATCAGAAACCAAAAAACTAGTTCAGGCTTATGCTCCTCCAATGAGTCTGTCTTCTTTCCCTCCCTCCCTCCCTCCCCCTTTGGGGGCCACAGCGTATTACAAGTTGTTTCTGAAACGCCCCCAAGCCAATTTCAATTTTGTACAGGGTGACTGCTGATCATGTCCATTCTTGGGTGTTCGGAGCTAGTTCAGTGGATTTTTAGACCCTAGCCTTAGAATCTGAATGAGGCATTTCACCCAATAGTTTAAAAGCTACTTAAAAGTTTTAAATAGTTTAGGGTGCAATCTTATGCATGTTTAGACAGTAAAAAAAAGTCCTACAACTTCCAGCGTTCCCCAGCCCACCATGCTGGGAGTTGTAGGACTTTTCTGTAAGCACACATAGGACTTCACACTTAGATGCTTTTATAAACTAGCAAAGTATACTCATCCCCACTGCCAACCCCACAACTGATGTCAGGTTCTAAACGAGAAAGTCTTCATAACGACAGGTGGGTTTCCTGTTGAACGTTCACCGCTTCTTTTGGACTATATATGGATTGAGAGTACAATATCAGCTGTTTCGGGAGTTGAATTGCACCTGGTTGCCTGGCCATGGAAGGCGGCTCTATTGTACAGAAGAAGACGGGTTCTGGAATCTCAATGCCGGCCAAGAGAAGATTCTCTACTTCACTGGTTCGGCCGTGCTTTGACCCCACACTTCTTCCAGCTTGTTGAGCCGCAGCCACCGCAGAAGCCTTTGATGAAACAATGGTGTCGCCAGTGGCACTCTAGTGCATGCCAAACAACAAATGACATATTGCATTGTCAACATATAATTGGTTTTCATCATTAAAAAGCACTGAAAATTAACCAATTAGTTAATGTTGTCTTTTCCCAGTGAAAAGGCAAGCCAATTTGGGATGGTAGCAATTAAAGCAACTTCTTTGTTTTGTATCAAACCAAGTTCTCTCATCGTTTTTCCTTTACCGGTATAAAGAACTATATTTAATAAATGAAAAGTGAAACAAAACCCCTTTGAGAATGTTCCATCTATTATCTCTTACTACAAAACTAGGGCTGCAATCCTATACCCGCTTACCTGGGGGTATGCCCCACTGAACTCAGTGCAACTTACTTTTGAGTAGATATATCTAATATTGCACTGTAAGTCTTGTATGCTATGCTCCTCTTATAGCTACAGCATAATTTGCTAACAAAGCCCTATGAGGAGAGACTGAAAGAACTAGGCATGTTTAGCCTGAAGAAGAGAGGATTGAGGGGAGATATGATAGCACCCTTCAAATACCTGAAAGGCTGTCACACAGAGGAGGGCCAGGATCTCTTCTCAATCATCCTAAAGTGCAGAACATAGAATAATGGCTTCAAGTTACAGGAAGCCAGATTCCGGCTGGACATCAAGAAAAACTTCCGGACTGTTAGAGCAGTACAACAATGGAACCAATTACCTAGGGAGGTCATGGGCTCTCCCACACTAGAGGCCTTCAAGAGGCAGCTGGACAGCCATCTTTCAGGTATGCTTTAAGATGGATTCCTGCACTGAGCAGGGGGTTGGACTCGATGGCCTTATATGCCCCTTCCAACTCAACTATTCTATGATTCTATGATCTAATGAAAAACATATGCCAGCAAACCAATTTACCACTTAGGAAAACCAGTGAATTAGCAAAATGGTTAAATTCTCCATATTCAATGCAATTTTACAAAAACAAACTTTAGGATTCCCACTTTTTCTTCACCTGTTTGAATCCAACGGCCAGGGCAATGTTGCCAGCTGTTAGCGAAGCGATTTCTATTTGCTGATCAGCAAAAGGCAGAAGCAGGCGACTCATTCTTTCTCTGCAATGGATGACTCGAGTTAAGACATTATTCTATGGAGCATCCATAGAGTTAAGCTCATATACCTTTCCTCTCCCTTTTTACTCACGTGCAGTTTTTGTTAATGTTATATACAGCTGACTGAGGCTTCATTTTGCCAGAGTAGATACGTAAAAAAATCAATGGCCCACGCTGTTTGTCATGGAGAACTTTAAACACCAAAGCGCACAAGTCATCTTTATACCACTGCCTAAAAAACAAAACCCTGAGTTACTGTACATTAGCTGCATGCCTACTAAAACAGGAAACATTTACTCAAAATTTGAATGTTAAAATAAATGAAGTGTTTTTACTGGATATTTGAACAGGTATTATTGACACTAATCTATTTAGGCTAGGGTTATTGGACATATCTGTGGGGGGAGGGGGTGTTTATCAGCTCAGCACCCCAGACTTTGGCTCACTTTCCTGCAAGCAGGTCCAACTCAATCTGCAATATGCTGCAATTTGCACAAATTGCTTTTTGCACAAATAATTTTTAAAAACTGAAAAAAGTTTCTGGATTTCAGGAAGAAACTCCCAGCTTGACTTGCAAACGCAAGCTGAGTTGGGGGTGCCACAGAAATCTGTTGAGCCCAGAAAAAGGCCAGATTTTCTTGCAACAGACAGACATCCCTAATTTAGGCTGAAACAACAACAAAAACCTTGCTTACCAGGAAGAACTAGAGGCATGATCCAGCAACAGGAATTCACAAAAGGCCCATTGGAGTCCTTCACCATGCATGCTCACTGCAGCATGCCAGCTACTTGGAATGTGTGGTCTGTATCTCCATATTTAGGGCTTGTTCAGACCACATGCTAAGCCATAGTTAGGCTACTAACCCTTTTGCAGGGTTAATAAGCATATTTGAACTGTGGTCATGTAGCCACCATGGTTAGGAATGATTCACACAACACACCAAGTCATGGTTCACACAACACACTAAGCTATAATGTTTATCTCAAAATGCTTAACCATCATGGTTTAGCGTGTAGTCTGAACAGGGCCATATTTATTTCCTGGTGTCACTGTAATCCTCAGGATCCTACTTGTTGCTCCCCCTATATGTTAATAAATCATTTCCATTTCATAGCTTTTCTAACTTATGCTTAAACAAGTGAAGTCACATTATCTTGTCTTACTTACAGGAAGTCATAGCTGCATTCATCTGGTGCAGGCAAATACATAGTGACTGCATCCAATAACGGCTGAACACCTTTATTTTTCAGCGCACTTCCACAGAACACAGGTACTGCTTTCCGAGCGAGGGTTACCCTTCGTATGGCTGAATGCAACTGCACCAAGAAGAGTCACGGTGTTAATGGAAATCTACTTCAGATTCAGTTTAACATGTAAACCAAGAGGTTTGCTGTAAGGACATATGTAGCTCAAACATTAACTCTGAATTGCATCTTTAGATGGCATTCCGTTCTAATGGGTCATAAATTTGCCCGGAATCCCAGCTACCATAAACAAAGCAACTGATGAGTTCTTTGGGACAGGCTTGGGCACATTCGTCAGTAGTCACCCTGCAGGCATTCAGAAAGCCGTCTTGAATATGCTTTTATCTTATACGCTTGTCCTCACGGTTGCGCTATTGCTGCTCATGGGTTGCAGTTCCATAACGCCTTCTGTCCCTTCTATTGGTTTGCAGCTTCCATGTGACATTGTTAATTTGGTTTTATGAAGAGGGTCTATGTTTTTAGTTTTGACATTACATATTGCCAGCATCTTTGTACTGAATGGTCCTTTCACACCATGGTTTAGACCTCTGTGCACCAGCTGAAACGAAGCTGAGCCCACAACCACCCATCAACTCTCAAACTGCTTATGAAACTCTTCATGTTCCAAATGTTATGGGGTTGTTTGAGACATGTAAATTCAAAGCTCCCTTAGACACATGGAACTATCTTTGTGACTCTGCATCTTGGCTTGTGTTAGGACTGTATCTGGGCTGAAATACAGACATCACAACAAAAGATGCCCACAATTTGGAAGGGAGGGCAACTATTACATGTTTGTTAACAATTTCCAAATACTGACAATATATCATGCACCTGCTGATTTACAACTTTACAACCATCTTCTCTCCCTGCCTGCCACCATCTCAGCTTTCCCTTGACTGAAACACATTCTGCAATCCAATTTGGTATAATATCTTATTATTCCCTTCTAACTATTGAGAATATATTTGGTTGCATCACTCCTGAGCTATACATGCAGGAGAAATATAGGCAAACTCAAACATTTTGACTGGGTTCGGATGACACTATAAGCTATGGTGGATTAAATAAGCAATGGTGGGTTGCTGTGTCGTCTGTCAGGAGTTTTTTCACACCACGGTTGGTTATTTGGCCAAAATACCCAACGCAAATACCCAACACTGTGAAGAGTTGACTATTTGAACAACTGTTGGTTATCGTGTTGTGTGGCAGGCACCGTTGACTATTTCACTGCACACCATTGGGTTTTTTTTGGCGACTACAGAGTACCCTGGCAAGAGTTGCCAAAGTGGCAGTTGCATCTCTAGTCCAGCCAGCAGGAGTTTTTCAGCAGTAATGGCTGATGGGATACTGGCAGGAGGACTGAGGGGAGAGAGCGAGCGGGGGATATGTCAATCAAACACACTGTTGACTAACAGTCAACTCGACGCTGGCCTTAATCCACAGCACAGCTAATTATAATCATGTTGTGTGGAGAGCACCCCTTAGATCAATCAACCATGGAGTTTACTGTTAACCCACCACTGACTATTGTATTGTCTGAATGCACCCTGTATAACATCCAGTTCATACAATGAACTCTCCAAGCTGCATACCTCATCTGCTGGTACTGAATCAAAACTCTCACTGAACTCCCCAAGGACCAATTCAGCAAATTCATCATCCAAATCTGCAAGCTTAGAGAGAAAATATATTCTTAAATTACTGTCAGGACATACTATTCAGGTTAGTGTCTTTCCCACCAATGTCTAGAACTATCCTCAAGTTAAAGAGAATTTTATAAATTTCCAATTTTAAGTGATTAATTTGCAATTTAGAATTTTAAGTGATCAGTAAAATTAAAATATGAATGCTCATAACTGCTAAAAGCAACTTCATTTTTAGCTTATGCAACTATGCCCATCTTAGACTGAAGTGAATCAGAAATAATTAGAGTTAAGAAGAAAACTTCACACATGCAGCTTAAGCATTCCTCAGAGAATGAAAAGCTATAGATAGGCCATTCAACTGCTGCTGCAAATACCACCACCAATTTAACTGTCTTTCAGTGCATCTAAAAGTGAAATCTGCCAATGAATGGATTCACACAACATTACAAACCATCATGGGCAGCCAGCCATAGTTGACTGTCGTGTCATCTGAATCCAGAGCACTTTTCATGGAGTGGCTTAGTTTTTGAGATCAAGCCATGCCAAGAATCCATGGCTTGGTGTTGGGTTATTCTCGTCTGAGCCTGGAAGAATGATTTTATTGGGGGTTGCAGTGATCAGCTACAAAGTCACTCAGCAAGAGCAGTAAAAAGCCTATCTTGCTCACTTTTTGCCCTCTCGCCAATGATTGTCCTTCCAAAGTGCCGAAACAACACTTTGGAAATACCATCACTTGTTCTTGGCATTTTAAAATTAAAATCTCACAAGGCCTTGAACTCTGAGCTGACACAAGGATGGCAGTACAATCCCGTCACCTCATCACTGCCACAGACTTTGCATAATCCTGTCTGAAGAATTATTTTGGAGAGCTCATAATGTACAGATTGTGTGTATGTTGTATGTTTTTGCTGTTTTAATTTTTGTATATTGTTTTTAATTGTTTTTAATCCTATGTAAACCGCCCAGAGAGCTTCAGCTATGGGGCGGTATACAAATGAAATAAATAAATAAATAAATAAAATAATAATAAAATTGAAAGCCCTGAAGCCTTTAAAGTTGTGTAGTTTTGTTATTTGCATTACACAAGTATTGTTCAGCTAAGGACGAAGGTCTTGGAACCTTTACATCAGTGTCAACTTGGGTTTGATTTCACAGCAGCATCCTAATTTTTCACTATTTATTATAAAGAGCTGTATTGTCTTTGAAGCTGAAAGGTGTATATCAAAATAGACTGGCTTGGATCCCACTCCCTCTTCCTGCCAGAAGCCCCCTGAAAAACCTCTTCAGAGGATCCACAGATGCCCCAGAATAAGATGGGCTGTGGTGCCCCCACTCACAAAAGTTGCCGCTGCCCAACTTCTCAGCAGAATCTCCCTTCCCCTCAGCCCACCAGGAGAGTCTCCTGACCCTTGTGAGTGACCCCCCAAGAGAAGGTGCCTTGTTCTTCTGCTTCTCTGGATCCAAGCCAGTCTTATTAAATTAAGGTTTCAAGTGTTTATATATTTACTTTAGAACTTTACTTGTTCTATCAAGGCATTTCTTGCATCAGTGGCATCCTGCAACAAGTCAGGATCATCAGTTTCTTTCAAGGACTTCCGCTCAAAAGTCTTTCCGTCATCCAGTCCAGTTGCAGCTTTCCAAACAAGTTGGTCCTTGGTCACCACGTCAATGATTCCCCGAAAGGTCTTTGACTCTCCAACTGGCAACTATATACAATATATAAAAGGACCCAATAATATTAAGGTAACCATAATACCACACTTACATATATTCAAACTGTAAATCAAGAGTGTTATTTTAACAGTGGTAGTTTCTTAAATTACCTGTAAAAGCAAAGGCTTAGCCTTCAACTTCTGCTTGATACTCTCAACTGCAAGGCTGAAACTAAAGACAAATCATTACCCTTTTAGTGTGAAAAAAATGCTTGCTTGTATTTATCGAATATAGCCCTTCCCCTCCAAAGAACCCAGAGTCATAAACAGACAGGGAACTAAAAACAAGAAACAGCACCTGAGCCAGAAAACCAACACCAGAGCAAAGTTCCAAATACTGAGCTCTCCAATACAACACTACCCATTCTCTGAACTCTGTGGTTTTTCAGCTACACACAAATTAACCTTTAAATGGCTCTTTAATGAAGCATTTTAAAACAGCCTTGCAAATATCCACAAACCCACAACATTCTTTACAAGACTGTCCATGCATATCCCCCATCTTAGTCGTTTGTGGCATCAAAGAATGAGTCAAGCAATTTTTATGAAGTTACTCTGCCTGGTCACAAGGAAGTAATTCTTGTTCCAAGCAACCAGGCAAGAGGCTACTTACAAGCTTCATTTAAATGGAAGCATCTTTAAAGGAAGTTCATCAGTCATTAAATTAAAAAACTCTTTGGTAATTAGAAATCATCCTTATGGCCTACAATATAACCATTTTCCTTATTTCACTGGCCCTGAAAGAGAATAGTTATCTTAGTACCTTGCTCCATTTTTGTCCATCTTGTTTAAAAAGCAAATTCGTGGTATGTGGTGTTTGTCTGCTTGCCTCCAGACCGTCAGAGACTGTGCCTAAGCAAAGACATCCATCAATTATGCTCACCAACTGTCTGCTGTCTTCTACAACTACGTAAACACTTATTTACCAATTATGTACACAGCACAGAAATGGACATGGGTCTTAACGTTATATCCAATGCTAGTCTAACTTACGTTCCATTAATTTCAATAAGGTCTACTCTAAATAGGAGTAACAATGGATACAATCCTTAATCAGAAAGTTTGCAACAAGGCAAATGAGACAGGATGCGAGGTGATGGACACGAGGTGATGGACAAATGAGATGGATAATGATTAGAGAGAGTCAGACGGTAGCTGACAAGCAGATTTAAAGGACTGGAACACAACCAAGGAGTTGGAGCACCTTTCTTTTGAGAAAAGGGTAAAACGTTTGAGAATTTTTAGGTCAGAAAAAAGCCAAGAGGCAGATACAGTAGAGGTCCAAATTAGGAATGGGATGGAGAAAAATAAAATTTCCCATCATAATATTAGAGCTCAGGGTAAGCCAATGAAGATGTTTTGCAGTATGATTGTAACAAATTATCCTTAATATGATTGTAACAAATTATCCTTAATAGCGATAGCCCTATTTTTCTAACCCCTTTAAAAAACTAATCATGGTCTATGCGTGCTATCTGTCACTGAAGCCACTCAGTGAAGCCTCCACGTATTTCTGACATTGGTGGACAAACAGCAGGAGAGACATGGTGTGCTTGAAAACGTCAAGAGGCATCTCACTGACTGCAAGTAAAGAGAGAATGTTGAACTTGATGGGCTGCAGTTCAAGCCAGGAAGGCATAACTTATGCTATGATGCCAATGATGCAATACTGGATCTCAGTGTAAACATTCCCTCTTGTGGGGCTTGTAGCACAGCATAATGCAGAAATGGAAGCTGCTTTGACATACGGGCTATGCATCACTGAACAGTTCCAAAAGGCTCATGTCCTGTTTCTTCCCCCTCCCTCTGATTATGACATATAGCTACATGAGATCCAAGACATGCACACTACTCAAGATGTGATGCAGGAGAGTGAGCAGGAGAGTGATCACTTCCATGCCCTAAGTTCTTATCAATTAAAATCATGATTACATAATCAGGACTAACACGAAACACAGGCATTGCACATTGCAGGGCCATTTTTACCTCCACACCAGCTGAGGCATCAAATACTGCCACTGCTCCATCCAGTACTCTTAGAGAACGTTCCACCTCCACTGTGAAGTCCACATGACCTAAAGTCCAGTTTTCACAGGGAAGAAACAACAGGCATATGCTTTATAATATTTTAATGTTAGATAGGCAATATTTGTTTAATAATATTTTACTGGTTTGTCATTAATAGGTAAGGAAATAGCCTAAAGCCACAACAAATATATCAAATATCTAGTCCAAGCAATGGCCTCTGGTGAATTTAAAGTCTGAACGTTAGATAGTTACATTATGAAAAACAGGATATTGGTTTTTAAAAATTATGGAGGGTTTACATTGGATATATGAATTTTTATTTTTTTTTGCTAATGGGCAAAATCCAGCAGAAATTTCTTCTGCACAAGGAATATTTGCTTCCTTGTGGAGCTCCTACTCATTTTAATGGAGATTATACAGGTGAAGATGCCAAGGAAATTATTCCCGCCAAGTAAAAAAGAATAATTCAGAAGAGTAAGTTTCCAAGACTTCATCAAAATATTTAAAGCCATATATACATTTTCAGTACCAGCTGAACTTACTTTGTCACAATTTCCTTTAGAATAAAAAAGCACTCAAAATAATGTACCTGGTGTATCTATCAGGTTGATCCTATGGCCATTCCAATCAAAGGTTACAGCAGCAGATTGAATGGTAATGCCACGTTCTCGCTCCTGTGCCATGAAATCTGTTACAGTGTCCCCATCATCAACATCTGTTTAAAAACGTATACTTTTTCAGTGTGGTCAAATAACTCAAGGTCTTGATTAATTTTAACTGAATAAAATACAACATATAATGGTAAAAAATGCTATAAGAAATGCTTGAGAACTCTGTCCTAATTAATATCAAAGACTGGGCAAACTGGGTAGGAAGCCAATTACATGGCTATGAACTGTATACAGGTACCATTCCCCCTTGCACAAATGTAACCAGACATCCCATCACTTGGACTGCTGCAAGGAACTTAGGCTGACCAGGTGCACAAGTAGAAATGAATGGTGCAAGGTGATGTACAAATGCCAAGAGGGCAGAGGTGAGGTATATTGTTAGAAAGTCAAAGCAGAAGCAATGCTAGTCGGTATCTTATGATGCTAAAATACTTTATTTCAAAGCTTTGAAATAAAGTACTTTAGCATCCCGAGAACCTGCTTCTCCCCCTTTTTTTGTCCTGATTTGAATGCTCTCCTCCTTTTGGTTTTTAGTCAGTATCTTAACCTTGAGGCCATGACCAAAACATCTACACTTTAAAAACATAAGGATCACAACCTAAGAGATACAACACTAAAGGAAACAAGATTAGGAGGGAGGAGGAAGACACTAGTTCTTAGTTACAAGATGACACTAGCATCCGCAGAGTAGATAGACACAGTGCCGCAGGCCGCTCACAGTTCAAAACAGGCCACATAGCACGTCTTTAAAAACAGCCCTACATTCCAACCTTCTCTTCATCACAGTATCATTTGTTGCCCTCTTTAAGGAGGAGAAGGGCCTCAGCCCAGCTGGTGAAAGCAGTAGTGAGTCAAAGGCAGCCCACAAAGATGGTGCGAACAACCAACTAACCTGAGGCATAGGTTTAAGCTGCAACATACTAAGCACATTTTCTATAGACTAAGATGATAAAGCAGATTATAAACCTTCCCAAATCTTGTGAATTATTGCAGTAAAAATTCTTTCTCATGCACACACCACTAACCTCCAAGCGTTCTTGTGTACCCAGAATAATACAGCATTCTCTCTGTGGTAGTTGTTTTTCCTGCATCTATGTGGGCCATAATACCAATGTTGCGGATTCTGTAAAAGAAAAGAAAGGCCTTTTAATTTAGCTTCTATGCTGCTGCTGCTGCTGCTGATGATGATGATGATGATTTAAATTTATGTGTCACTTCCCATGACAAAAAGCAGTCTCAAATCATCCTACAGACACAATACAGATATCCATTATCAATATAAAATGAAGAAAAAACCCTAAAGCTATATAAAATATAATCAGCACAACAATTCAAATTAAAATACCACAAATACAATATAAAAAATGCTCATCCATAAATACACAAAATCTCCTCCCCACCACCAGCCACAACTAAGGCTCACAGCCTAGAATGAACGCCACAAAAGCAGCCCACAACAATTGGGGCATAGCTAATGTCCAACTGCCTGGGAAAATGAGTATGTCTTTGTCTCGTTCCAAGAAGGTAACAGTATTGGCACCAGACGAGCTTCATTGAGGAGTTTCCATAAACACAGAGCTATCACAGAAAAGTCCTTTCCCGAACTGACATCCCCTGAGCTTCTCTTGAGGGGGCACACAGAGTAGGTCGATATGGGGAGAGGCAGTCCTTGAGGTACTGTTCTTAAGTCATGTAGGGCCTTATAGCTTAAAACCAACACTTTAAATATAGCCAGGAAACAAATTGGCAAGCCAGGAGTGGGCTTATTTTTAATATGATTATTATACATTTACAAATTACATACAGAAAAAGCAACTCTGTTCATCCCTGCACAAAGTGAATGTTCAAAACCCTGACCAATCTTTAAAAATTATCTCACAATTATCACAGGAAAATCTAAGAACAAATCAAAGAAATTTCAGTTTCAGCTAAGGTCACACCACAGTGGTCACAATAAATTTCTGATGTTATTGAGTCACACACTGTTAACAAGACCATGATTTTCTAATGTAGTCCTTTCAATGATGCTGAACAGTGGAACTCATTTGTAGTACATGAGATGGCTGTGTCTAAATAATTCTTTCCTGCTTCTTCCAAATTTCAAACAACTTATTTGCTTGCACAGAGAAATGATAATGGTCAGTTTGCAAGACTTTGTTCTCGATAAAAAGCTTACATTAAAATATTAAGGAAGCACAACATGAAATGTCTACCTCATCAACAGCTACTCCTTCCAAAGTTGAGCTAAAGCTACTACAAATGGCCAGAATTTTCAGTAACTCACTCTACTCTTTGTTCTCTCACCAATTCTTTGCATAAAAAGCAAAGATAGCCATGCTGGGCCACAAGAAAGAAAAAAAAACCAAATCCAGATTTGGGCAATACCTTTATTAGGACCAGAAAAGGAAAAGAGTGTGCAAGCTTTTGTCTGTAAAACTCTTCATCAAGCTAGGTGGTACAAAAAGCAGAGGATGGGAGAAGAAAGAGAGAAGTCCAAAAATCTAGCCAGGTGTTGTGGCCATGAGGTCTGTTATTGAGAGACTGAATGAATTAATCCTGGTACAGCTGCAGGCATCCAATTACACCTACCATTCTGAGACAATGATCAGTCATTGCTTCTTTGTCTTGGTAATTACTGGGCAATTTCTTCCACCACCACCACCTGATTTTTCTATAATTTTTTTGCAGTATCACTATAATTCCCATATTTTAGGCTAAGGTTGTCTGAGCCATTATACTGATTTGGGAGTTGAACCAGGTCTCCAAAATCCAACACAAAAAAATCCAGACCACACTGACTCTAGCAATATCAACAAATTAAAATACTTTGAATGCCTACCAGGTTGAAGAGTAAATGCTTCTTTAAAAAAAATCACATTAAAAATTTACTCATGCTGTGTCTTCTTCCTGGTAAACAACAAGATCTGAGTTCCATAAAAAGAAATATATTAAAGCCTACACTTATAATCTCAACCTGAAACAATAACCCTTTCAGACAAAAATTAAAGCTTTCTTTTTATGTAAACTAGCAAGCCAATGGAGAAGTATATACTTTTTGAGGTGGCTCATTTTGAACCTGGATAATGGCAAATCATCGTAAGTGCTATAATCATCCACTGATGGCCATTTGTGTGGTCTTGTGTTTGTCTGATAGTCTGTAACTAGTTCTTCAACTTGTTCATTCACATGTTCTGCATGTTTATGATTCTACTAAATGAAGAGGAATATTTATTTTAGATCTTCAGGAGAAAAAATGTTCTTCCCATTAACTACTAGCTTTTTCTGCAAAGTTCTAGGCATTTTATTCCTCAATGCACCACAGCATTTTCCCAGGGATTTCACCTACCAAAGCAGGGATATATTAGGTAACTGTCAGAGGGAAACACAGCTTTTAATTATATCACATTGAAACAAAACAAAACAAAATCAAATTCATAAACCAAATCTATGTCCAACATTAACAGTTTCCTCATTACTTATATTTCTCTATATAACTGGACACATAAAGGTTGTTGCCACAAACGTTTGCCATGCTTATAATGAATTGGCTTTTACTATATTCTACATAGAGACAGCAGACATTACTTACTTAGACACAGGTGGAGAGATAATCGAGCGCAAAGATTTTACTTCACCTGTTGAAAAGGAAAATGTCCAGAACTTACATTTACAAATTATTTCAATGAGTATAAATGATCATGTTTCACAACACATATAAGTCCCAACTCTTGCATTGGAACTTATTGTTGAATACAAGGCTTTCCCCCTACCCCTTTTTTTTTAAAAAAAATATTATTACATTTATATCCCTCCTTTTTTCCCTCTTGCAAAGAACCCAAGATAGCTTACATGGTCATTCTCCTCTCCATTTTATATTCACAACAACCCTGTGGGTAGGTTAGGATGAGTCAGTGGCTGGTTTCGCATTACATATTAAACAATGGAGGAGGAAATAGTGTACTGACCGTGCATTAGGTAGACGGTGCTCCCCACACTACATGTTGCTACCCCATCCGTTGAGCAGCAGAAAGTTCCGGCGTCCATCTTGGTTGCAGAGGCTCCTCCCTCCCCCCTCCTTCAGTCCTCCAGCCATATCCCAGCATGCACCGCAAGTTCTGCTGGCTGTATCAGAGCAGCCGGGGTTTTCGGCTACTCCAGCCAGCAGAACTCTATGCCCAAATGGAATAGTCCACGGAGAGAGGGGAGTTGGTTTCGGACAACACTTTAAACAACGGGCTTCGAGCTAAACAACTTATAAGTCTGTTGTTTCTCACCGTTGCTTAATTGGGCAGAATAGCATACCGTCAGTTGTGTGTGCGTGGTGTGTAACCCTCCACACGACACAATAAGCAACACAACTGACGGTTGCTTTCCCCCACCTCCGTTGCCTAATGTGTCATGCTAAACCAGCCAGTGACTGGCCCAAAATCGCCCAGCAAACTTCATGGCCAAGCAGGGAGTAGACTAGGATCTTCCAAGTCCCAGTCCAACATTCTAACCACTACACCACACTGGCTGTCTCTGGCTGAACAGTTTATCAACACGTTTCCATAAACATCACCTTTTGTTATCCCCAGTTACAAAATAATTCCACACTCGCCTGTCAGCCATATGTGACATACAATAACATGTAAAAACAATACACCGAAGTATTGTACCTCTAGAGTAGCGTAGTAAGGCCTGTATGGCAATGCAAATTTAGAATTTTTTAAAAATGTTTTAAATTACCTCCTGGATAACTGTAATTTCTTTGAAGATTCAAACAGTCTTTTAAATATTTTAAAGGTAAAGCTCTTGCTTTTCTGCAATACATACACTTTGAAGAGAAAAAGCACCATTAGAGAAATCAAAAACCCTGATTACATAGCAGCATTTTTACAAGTTTAGTAGTGCATTACATGATGCTGTCAGATACGAGAATGATTTTTCTGGAGTGCAGTATACTGGCTGATTTTAGCTATTCTACACATACGCCACAGCCTAGATTAAAATATTGGGGAAAGTCAGTAATATCTACTAAAACAATTCATAATGATAAAATCAACCTGTTTTCATCTACACAAATAATTGCTAAATTCCTTTCTAAATTAAAAATCTCTTGATAAATTCACTTCATTATGTAAACATACCATTTTGAGAGGGTTCAGTATCAATTTCCTTGTATCTCGCAGCATGTTTACCCAGGATCCTGGCAACATAAGCAACTGCTACAGAAAGGGGTGTATAGATAACTCAAGTACTTCAGATATAGTATTTGAAATCGATGGTAAGCCTCTCATTAGCACAGGTACCGAATGAAACCGTAGTTTATGAGAAAAAAGAATCATTTAAATGCCATTCAATAACCAAACCATAACCCCCGTCAGGTCGTCAGTGTAAAAAATCATATTTGACCATCATTCGTTGTTATCTGAGAGTAAGCAAAAAAGACGAAAGAGACCAGAAAGGGCAAAGCGAGGGAGCTTGCGTATGTCTACCAACTTCCGGTTCCCCGCATGGAACACACGCTACTTCCGCCGGGGAGTCACCATTATTGTTTTCCCATCCTACTAATTAGTTCCGGAAGGCGTCATGTACACTTCATTTTTTTAAAAAACCAACCAATATTTTTCATAGTAGTTTTACCTTTGCTCTTTCTCCCAGACTCCAAATTGACCGGAGCAGCAAATGGAAGCCCGTTTGTGTGTGTCGGACTCGAGGAACGCCGAACAACTGGGCTGTTCACGCGGATGCGGAACGATAGAAAACGGAACCAATTGTGACTCGGAGCCGCTTCACGGTAGGACCCGCCTTTTCCTTTCGAGCCCGGTGGACGGGACGGAGAGACGCCGAGGCCCAAGCGCCAGTCTGCTCGGTTCCAAGGCGCAGAGCCGTCATGGTGAGAGGCTGGAGATGTCAGGGTGAAGGAGGGTTGGCGGTTTCGGCTCTAAGTAGAGTCGTTTGCTGGCGATAAGCTTCTTCAAGAGAGGAGGGCAGCAGTTCAGGGGGGCCCTGCGACGCCTCATGATGTGGCTGTTCGTTTTTTTTATTATATAACTGGCAGTATAAAATTCCTCAGCCTAATAACATACATAACTGAAGTTAGAATCCTATACCCACTGACCTCCGAGTAAACCCTGTTGAAATAAGCGGGGTTTGCTTCCGAGTAGTCATGTATAGGATTGTATTAACTCAGATACCGTATCAATGGGCAAACCAAGGACAGGCAACGTTTAGGACGCAATTGAATGCAAATTTAGACGGGGGGGGAGGGGGAAAGCCCTACAATTCCCAGCATTCCCCAGCCAGCCATGTTGGGAGTTGTAGGAATGTTTGTTGATTAAAGCTGCATAGGATTATGTCATTAAAATACAAAAGGTTTATTATCTTTATCTAATTCAACAGTGGAAAGGTTCTGAAGATAATCTTTCTCTCAGTCCCTCATACATTTTCAAAAGGATGGTGGTGTTCGTCTCTGGCAGCAAAAACAACAGAGTCTTATGGTACCTTAGAGGTTAATACATTTATTATGGTATAAGCTCTTGGAGGACTAGAATCCACTTCATCAGATGCATGAAGGACTGTTCTAAATTGGATTGATATATATGCATGGAGATAGCTAGTAGTGAGGTTAGAGGGAAATGAAATGTAAAAAGTACAATCTATGATAATTATATAAATGCATATAGAATTGTTTGTGACCGTTCACTTGGCATTGGTATGCTAGTTAACACTTCTAGCGGGATGCAATTATTTTGATTCAGGCCAGCGGTTCATAGAATTGAACTTTTTGATAAGTTGTAGTTAGGTAGTTGATCTTTCTTTTTTTCTGAAAAAAAGCTAGATTATAAATATTGGAGATAAAATGGACATGAGGCAATGGCTTTCTGTGTGTTCTTGTGATGGTGTCTCTTGAAAGAAAATGTCTTGATTTAAACCAGCTATCCATGGGCAATCCAGTGTATTCTTTCATGAGTCTTAGTTTACTAGGTTTGGGCAATTATTGAGCCTTGAACTCTGCCTAATTGGCATCAGTATCTGAAACAATTGTGGCAATACCACAAACAAGGTCCCCTCTACAAGGATTTGCTTTTGCGCCTGGTTAAGCGATTATGCGCATAATCGCTGAAGCACATTTACGCCTAATACCTCTGCACGAGAGGCGGTGAAGCGCATTAACGGATGACCAAAATGTGCTTTACAAGTAGTTAATGCGCATAATCGCTTGTTCACATAGTCAAAATGCGCTTTAACGGCCAGAGCAAAATAAAACTCGCTGTTTAACGCGCATTCGATAATGCGCATAATCGGAGGGATAGCGCGCCTCTACGCCCGATTTGCACTCCGCTCTTGTAGAGGTAAATTTTTTAATGCGTCTTGAAAGAGCTTTAAATGCCTCTTGTAGAGGCAGCCCAAGTCTCTGTAATCATAATCAGCCAAAATAATTGCTTGTGTAGTAGGGGTAGTATTGCATGAATTCACTTCCCTGTTATCCTTTTCTTTAAAAATGTGTTCTTATTGAGAATATTTAAGGTGTTAGAACTTATTTAGGCAAGTAAGGACACAATCCTATGCATATTTACATAGAAAAAAGTGCTACATGGCTGGTTGGGGAATCCTGGGACTTTTTCTGTCTAAAATGTTTAGGATTGTACTTTAAAGGGTTTTTCTTAAACTTTTTATGAAGTGAAAATTACTTTAATAACATGGATATTAATTTAAGTATAGGACATCAAGAAGTCAAATCTGATTTACAACTTTCACAAAATTGAAATACCTATTTCTTAGATGGGCTGATAGGCTTGTTTTGTTATGTGTTGAAAAGAAAGCTCTGCATTTATTGTTGGTATTCAATTCTTTTTTTAAAAAAACAAACCTCTAAACATTTATTTTCCTTGCATGTTTCAGCCACAAAACGAGTATATAGAGTTACACCGGAAGCGACATGGTTATCGCTTGGATTACCATGAGAAGAAGAGAAAGAAAGAGGGCCGTGAGGCTCATGAGCGCTCAAAGAAAGCCAAGAAAATGATTGGGTTGAAAGCCAAACTTTATCATAAACAGCGCCATGCAGAGAAGGTACAGATGAAAAAGACGTAAGTGGAGGCTCTTTGTGCAACTAGTCTATTTTGGTGTAATCGTGAATTATTGATATAGTTCACACCTGACCCCATTGGAGTATAAAGTATTGACTATTATTTGAAACATACATTTGTCCATGTCCAGTCCCTCATACACTATGCCAAGTTGAATACACTTTTCTTTGGCTCTGTGTAACTATCTCAGGGGAAAATGCCTTGGTAGTCTACAGTGGGCATTAATTTTGCATAGTTTGCTCAGTTAGGATGATTCAGTCACTTCCCCCTCTTGAAAAAACATTGTGATCAATGTAAGATGTGGTTTTGCTACAGCTATTTTCAGTGGGTTTTCATTCCAAACTTCTAGTGCTTATCAGGTTTTTGAAAATAATCTATGTACAATATATTCTTCTAGTATTAAAATGCATGAAAAAAGAAATACCAAGCAGAAGAATGATGACAAGACCCCAGAAGGAGCTGTGCCAGCATACCTGCTGGACAGAGAGGGCCAGTCCCGAGCCAAGGTTCTCTCCAACATGATCAAACAGAAGCGGAAAGAGAAAGCGGTAAGTAATAGAGGTGCTGATGGAAGCAATGCATGTTTTCTGCCTGTTGTAAAGCTCAGCATGATACAATGCACTTGCCTTTGTCCCACAAGTCTTCTGGCATGCATAGAGGAGTTAAGGGGACGCTAAGGGTTGATGGTAAGAACAAATGACAACTAGCTACTAAACCAAGCCAGAACAGGCAGACCCCTGCACAACCATAGTAATACGTTTTTACTGAATAAATGGCAGCAAATTCCCATTTTTAAAAACAGCTAATCTAGTCAAACAACATTTTTTTTAATTGGTTAATATTGTGCTTATCCCATTCGTCCTTTGCTTTTTGCCTTCCTTACAATACTCACTGTTTCTTTCTAGGGGAAATGGGAGGTTCCTATACCCAAAGTCCGTGCCCAGGGAGAGACAGAAGTACTCAAGGTGATCCGTACAGGAAAGAGAAAAAAGAAGGCGTGGAAGAGAATGGTTACTAAAGTGTGTTTTGTTGGGGATGGCTTTACCCGAAAACCTCCTAAATACGAAAGATTCATTCGACCAATGGTAAATGCTTTCAGAGCTTGATTAATCAATATGTAATTATTGATTGTTCCATGATTATTGTCTTACAGTAAAGAACAAAATGGTAGTGCTTTCAACACTAGTATAAAAGAAAACGTTTTTCTTTGAACTGATATGAATTGTTGACACTTAAGAGGTAGAGCTGTAAAGTGCTTTGTTAACTAGCTAGCATTAATTAGTAAAAAGCTAGCATATAATATATGCCTAATAGATAACTATTTCTAATTTTGTGTAGTGTTAAAACTTAACCTGATTAGACATGCTTGGAATTCAAAGGAGGATAGGAATAGCTACCTTATCTTGTTTGTATGACGATGAAGAATGTAATATTTTTACTAATCTTATTACATTTACAGGGTTTACGTTTTAAGAAAGCCCACGTAACACATCCTGAACTTAAAGCCACTTTTTGTCTACCTATTCTTGGTGTAAAAAAGAACCCCTCATCTCCTCTATATACAACTTTGGGAGTAATTACAAAAGGTACAGTCATCGAGGTGAACGTGAGTGAACTTGGTCTCGTAACACAAGGGGGCAAAGTCGTCTGGGGTGAGTATCCAACTACCTATTACAAACTGCAAGTAATGGGCACAAAGCATGCCTAAGGGCTAAACTAGACATTCCACTAATAGTATCTCTTGCCTTTTAATATACAGGTTTTAATTAATAGTGCTAATTGGGAATTTTCTCCCAAGGCAGATGGGGTTAAATTCCTTTACACCTGCTGTGACGTTAATAGCCTAGCCTTGCCCAGCAAGAGCCTAGGATATTCTATGCAGAGAACAAGGGATGGCCCCCTATGTCTGATACACATGTATCCCCTCATACCATTTGTTTGTTTTATTATAGCTCGTTAGATCATATCCAAAACCAGTCTATATTTAACACACCTTGTGGTGTGTTATCCTTCTGGGATATCAAGATTTTACTTCTGATCTTTCAAATAGACAAGAGAAATTAAATGGACCCAAGATATAGCTTAATGCTATCTTGCTGTGGTCGGAGGAAGTTGTTCAATTTATTCTCAAACTACATTGTTCAAGTTTATTGCAATGAAGAATGTTTCTATTGCAGTGATGACTATTTCAGTCATGTTAAAATGTTTTAACTCTGCTTTGTCCAAAGGTAATCATACAAGCCCCACTCACATCAAGAACTGTCTAAATTGGCTCTTTGTTAAGTGAAGCTTTGTTAACAGTGCATAGATCAACAATGGAATTTGCTACCACAAGATGTAACAATGGCTGCAAGTTTGGATAGCTTCAAAAGGGGGTTAGACAAATTTGTGGAGGATACAGCTATCTATGGCTACACTTGCCTATGTGCTACCTCCAGTATCAGAGACACTGTGGGCTCATCTACACCAAGCAGGATTGCACTATGAAAGCGGTATATAAAAGGCAGGAGCCACACTACTGCTTTATAGTGGAATTGAAGTACACTGACAACTGCTGGGGACCATTGACACATACTATTTACCGCTTTCATACTGCTATATCCTGCTTGGTGTAAATAATGCCTATGTCTCTGTATACTAGTTGCTGGGAACAGAAGGGGGAGGGTGCTATCGCACTCATGTTCTGTTTGTGGGTTGGCTACTGTGAACAGAATGCTGGACTAGAGGGACCTTTGGTCTGATCCTTCATGGCTCTTACGTTTTTAGATGGATATGCATGCTGGATCAGAGTAAAAAAATATCAAACTAGATTAATTGTACTGTAGAAGAAAAACTGCAGGTTTGGATTCAGAATGAACAGCATCCTGAGAACCTACTGTCAAAGATATAGTAGGTTAGATACGGAGTTCTTGCCCTGCCTCTCTCGGGAGTCTAAATTGAGTCCCCTGCCTCTGTAGCATGACGCTCACCACAGCTAAAGTCCTAGCAAATCTAAGAAACAAAAGTATGGATTCCCCATGCATTTTGTTCCCCAATTGAATTGCTGGAAATGCAGCTATGCAGTCATGTCTAGTAGTGGTAATGGGCAGGGGGAAGGATGTGGCCCCTGGAGGGTTTGGGGGGGCAATTCAGACCGCCAAAGTTGCCCTCCCCCCTCTTTAGATCTCAATTTACAACTGCCTTCCCCACCCTGGGGCCCTCCAGATGTTGTTGGCTGCAACTCCCACCAGCCCCAGCCAGCTCAGCCAATGGTTGGGGTGATGAGAGTTGTAGTCCAAAATATCTAGAGGGCACCAGGTTTGGGGAAAGCAGGTCTATAAAATCCCCTTGCCTGCCCACTGACTCAAAGAGTAGCTTCTACCTTTAGGTTCCCTGATAAGATTTCTTCCTCTCTCTTTTCCCATCCTATTTTCAACTCTGCCTCTTCCCTTTAGGTGGTGTTATACTTATCAGATGTAAAAGTCATTTATCACAGATATGTACATCTAGCATGCATCAGCCTCAACTGCCTTCTGAGACTTGGCTCCTTAACTAGTCATGATTTTGTGGAAAGATGAACCACTAACCTTTCCCTCCAAATTGCTTCCCTCTTAATATGCATCATATCTCAGTTGAAGCACATTTCACTGGTGGAGGAAGAGGACAAGCTCTTCACTACCATTCTAACTAGGTTTCTTTTTCCACTGTGGCTCCAGGACCAAGGCTGACTCATCACTACTCTACTGTACTAGAGTAGTGATGTGTGTAATAAACTCATGAGCCAGCGCTATTATGAACTTACTCCAGTTAAGTCTCCTTGTATTAAATGTTCTTATACAATGTCTGCTTCCTTTTTCAGGAAAATATGCACAAGTAACCAACAATCCAGAAAACGATGGGTGCATTAATGCAGTTCTGCTTGTATAAGTGGCATAATAGCTTTTCCAAACAGATATATTTGCAGATCAAGAACATGCATCTTCAGCCAGAGGACTGAAAGTCTGAGAACTGTTTTTCTTTGAACATTGCTACTAATAAAGGAAACCAACTTGTACCAAAGCTTACTGAATCCTAATAATTGCAAGGATTTCTAACTTGTTAGTAGTTTATTAAATCTGCTACAACTTCTAGAAATTTAAGAGGAAATTCAAGGCAGCTACCTTTGCCAGAAGTATGAGCTGTAGTTAGAAAGGAACGCAAATGGGAGGAATGCTGCTTATCAAATTGTTCTTGGAGAGCAGCGCACAAGACAAATGAACTTTATATGTCTGAGGCATAATGGTGGGGGAGTTTGTACAGTCTTCATACATTCATGAATGCATGAGAGCAGGATTGTGCCCATCAGCCATGCCAACATGTGCACTGCCACACTGCTGGTCCTGCATTTCGAACTGTATGCATGCACAGCTCTTCCATGGAAGAAGGAACCCTGATTGTCTCAGGATTCCCCCTTTAATAGAGGATCCCTATACAGTGTTCAAGGGGTGTGATACCACTCCCCCCACATGCATTCATGAACATGTGAAGATACCCACATTGTTGGTCTGCTAGTATGGCACATAAATAGGTGTACACTACACACATGGTAGTAATGTGGAATATAGCTGCTAGCAAATGCACTAACAGTAGCCTATGTGATGTGTGTATTTTAGATTCAACATCCACTGCGTTGCAAGCTATACATAAGGGGTGGACAAGTTGTAAGCCAAAACATCTGGAGGGCTACAACTCCCATCAGCCGTAGCCAGAATAGCAAGGGATGATGGGAGTTGTTGCCCTCCAAATGTTTTGGCCTACAAGATGCCTACTCCTGCTGTATGAGATAGCAAGACTAAAAGTTTAGAGAGATTATTATTATTCCTCTGCAGTCCCCAGAAGAAAATGTTTGGAAGAGAACCACTGAAACCAGTGAGAAAATTACGAAGTAACTTTTAATTACTGTTGAAACACATTAGAAACAATACACATTAAAAAGGGACAAACTGAAAGACACTAAACAAAACACTAGTGTAGGACAGCATATTAAGAGGCTTATCAACAGTACAAGTCTACAGAACATCTGGTACCATGTTTGTGATAATTCTAAGACTGAATCCTGCAATGATATTGAAAAATAGAGCATGAAGCGGAAACCTGAAACATATTGCTTATGTTTATGCAACAAGATAAGACAAGGGTTCTGGGACCTCTTCAGTGGTGGATATAAAAAAAGGACTACAAAAGTTTCTGTTGAGCTAACAGGTAAAACATTTTATTAAACACAAGGTGAGGTCCTACATATTTCATGCAATAGATTCGGTAACAGTTGTGCATGAAATCAGACCCTTTGAAAATGGTAAAGCAAGCATGGGGTGTAAAGGAGAAGTAAGATCCAAGAGAACTACTGAGCTAAAAGCAAACTTGAGGACAACTAAAAACAGGTCAATGATAATACTGCTTTTTAATTGTATGCAATTATCCTACATCAGCCTTGCAGATATTTTGGATGACAAGTCCCATCTATACCAGCCACCATGGCCAATGCTCAGGCATGATGGAATTTGAGTCCACAACATCTGTAACATACTAGGTTGAGAAAGGCTGCACTATAGCATGTTTTAATCACAGCTACTATGAATCCTACTCAAAAATTGATCTATTTTTTCTTTCCAGCATGATAGACCTTTTAAGCTGTCTTTTAATACATCAATGCTAAACACCAAAATAACCCCTTCAAGAATTTGTTCCCTTGAAAAGTTGCACAGCTTTTCAATCATATTTTCATTCAGTTTTACAAACCTGTTCTTAAATTATCTTTCAACATAGTTCTAGTAATTTGATGCTTCTAGCTCAGTAACACACAGTAGTAACAGCTGCATTTTTAAAAAAAAAATCATGAGCTAATGGATAGGAATGAAAATATAATTAGGAATGAGGTCATCCAGACCTGGCTGCAATCAGGACAGGAATTATAATTGCAAGCTACATATTACCCATGTCTGCGTATTCAAATGTAGATCAGTCTTCCCTAAACTAGTGTCCTCCAAATAATTTGGATTTCATCTCCAATCAGCCCCAGCCAGTGTGACCACTGGTTACGAGTGCTGGGAGTTGTAGTTTGCAACATCTAGGGGGGACATGAGGTTGGTGAAGGCTAATTTAGATCTATGTAAATTCAACTTTTCTAGGCTTTGTTATGAGCCTATTAAAATGTTACATTTTGTAGACAAAGTATGATTTTGATACATATTCTGTTCTTTATTAAATGCATGTAATCAGGGGGAGGCTTTCCCATGTTTGCATACAAAAGAATATTTTGTTCCAGTTTACACACAAAGCTACTATAAACCCATTTAAGTTACTGAATGAAAACAAAAATGGATTCCACTAACAAAGTTCTGCAGCCTTAAATGCAGCAAGACAAATGTTATGATTTGGGAAACACATTGAAAACATATACTCAATATAGAATCACCATCAATCCAAAAGCCATCGTAGAAATACAGACTTGAGTCACCTCACAAAAATGTAGTTTTGATTTACAGAGCAAGAATTGTAAAGACCCATGAAATGTTTACTTTATTAAAGCTTAGCCCAATACACCTAACATTCATATCCTATATTTGATTAAAAAAGACTGTACACCAAGTCTTTGTAATCCAACCCCCATCACCCTCAAAAATTCCAATCCTAATGAGATAGCAAAAACAGCAGATAAACTATTTTAAATCATCAGTCCTATTTTACAAAAAGAAAATCTCAGAGCTACAAGACACAAGCCATAACTGGTTTTTATGTGCTTCATAGAAAGTATTTAATCAATGTTAGAAATGCTGAAGGTTCACATGTATTATCTTATGAACAACTAAAATTCTGCACATACACACCTAATCCACAATATACAAAATGTACATTGGTAGAAAAAAGCGCAACATCCTGAAAATCCAGGTTTAACTCAGCAATTCTATACACTTCAAATCCAAAACTTTTCATGACATGCATTTAAAAAAAACAGCATTTTTTCTAAAACAAAAGTTTTTTGAAAAGCAATCAACAGAACTATTAGAAAATACCCAGAAAGTTTGTACAACCAGAAAGCCAAAATAGACCAATTCTTAGCAGATTAAAATCAAACTTTTCAAAGCTATTCAAGTGAACCTTTTTTATTATTAATACTAAAAGAGATATTGCCTCAAATTGCTTATGATCCTTGCCAATTGCTGCTACTTATAAAAACAGTGTAACCATAAAAATCTGAGGTTTTTATTTGTGTCTGCACTATCATTAATCTTATGTTCAGTTTTCTACTCATCATATTATGGGTTTCATTTGTGAAAGGAGACAAATTCACCAGATTTGAAATAACCAGAAGGCTCTAATATAAACCAAGAACACATGCTTAGCTGCTCCATATTTGGGAGTATAGAACACTTGACTTAATGAGCATGGATATAGTATCCATGAAGATGGAATGGGGAAAGATGTTCAGATCTGAACACAAGTAATATCAGATGTGTTTCATTTCTGTTATTACAAAAGATGACAAAGGGTTTGAAAAATAACTATAGTTCTAACATCTGATCCTGATAAAATTCTGAAGTTACCACCACGCACCAAGATGAGCAATTAAATCCTTCCCAGCACATAGAGCAGACTAAGGGCACGTTCTCTCAAGGTTACTATTCTGGGAAACAGAGAAGTACCTGACACACAAAGTATGTATTGCACAATAGATGACACTTCTATTGTGAGCAGTTCATCCACTTCTAGGGGAACAGTTATTGTACGTAACAGCTTGCAAATGAAGAACCACATCAGATAGCATAATTGTGATACAAAATTTGCTTGTCATTTCAACATCTCTAATGGCTAATGTAAAGTTATTATGCCTAAACATACTATGCTAAAATAGGTTCTTCTGTGGGTTTTTCCTTTTTTTTTTTTTTTAAAGCAAGACTGGTAATTTACCTCCGTACCCAATTTGTGTCTCCTCATATAGTGGTTAAGCATACAAAATGAATACCCAAATAAGAAAAAAATAGTGCGTGGGGAGGGGGGGGGGAATCCATTTGTCCTGGTGTTCCATGTAGTTTAATAGCTTGTTCTTTTAAAAATAAAAATAAAGCAGCAATTGTTCCAACTGGGCGATAACAGCTCTCTTTTCAAATAAGCTTTCCCTTTTTCTTGGGGGGTCCTTTGTATCCTTTAGCCTTTCTTCGCAAGGTCCGCCTATCTACTACAGGCACCTCAATTTCCACTTCCTCTGAACTGCTATCTACAGCTCTCTCAGATGCCGGCTCAGCCGACTCTTCAGACTGTTCATCCAGCTGGTTCTTTTGCCCTTCTGTGTGCTGCTGGTATGAGATATCCTCCAGTTCAACCATCACTAAAGCACCCTGACCCAGAGCAACCGGAGCCTCTGGTGAATCGGAGCCTCCCTCCTCACTTTGCTCTTCCAAGGAGGAAGTTGTGTTGGGAGATACATTCTCAGAAGTAGTATCTTCTGGCCCCTCAGCCGCTACAGAGTTTGAAAGGCCATTATTGGGACGGCCTTCCTTTTCTGCTGCCACAACAGGATCTGCATTTGGAACAAGTGCTGTTTTCCTTTGCGCCACTGGATGTTCCTCTTCCGGTGAGACTTCCACATCAGCCATGTTCTCAACCTGAGGGTGGATGGAGACTGACTATTGTTAGTCATGTTATAAGCTTTTTAATTGGAAGAGTATGTCTCTGTTCTGTTCATCATCACAATGACCCTACAACATGGGTCAATACAAAGAAACCAAAGGTTAAGAAGATGGAAGCCCAATGCTGGAGAGGCCTAAGTTTAAAGGAATTAAAGACCATTTAAAAGTGAGCCTGGGGTAAAAACAGGTAGCCAATGGGGATGATTAAACAGATGAAGTAATGTTCCCAGGACAACCTCCCCATATCCCAGGAAGCCTCCAAAAGACTCCATATAAGAATTAGGGATTGTGGGGAGAAGAGACGGGGAAGGATGGCAGTGGTAGTTTTCAAATTATGTCATAAAATTCTGTGGAAACCAAAACAGATTGGGGTTTAATGGTTATATGTACCAAGACTTAGATACTGCATGGGCTTAAATACTGCATGATAAATACTGTGTATATTGATCTCTGCATTTTGTTCAGGGCTGTCTAAATGACTCCGCTTTGTCTCCTGATTCCCATAAAACCCTGCAGCATTGCTGCTGCAAAGCAGAACTGAAAGAGTTACATGGTAGGAGTGAGTGCAGGCTATCCTGCCTAGGGAAAATCACAGCACCGTTGTCAGATGGTGGGAATAGGGAGCAAATAATGAGGGTCCCAGGGCAAGTGCAAAAAACTTTTTTTAATGGCAACTCTGGGCAACATGTTGTTAGAGTTCTTATATATCACAATTGCCCCTTACTTTTGTTCCCCAACTTTTACATCACCATGGTGGCCATTATGAGGCTTGTTGAGCCTGCCTCCTGCCCTGCACTCCCACGCTTACTCTGCACCAAGTTCCGGCCCTGGTACACCCACTTTCTAAACCTGAACTGACAGACTTGGAAACAACTGTGGTGACATTGGAGCAATGGAAAACGTTGCAGTAAATCGATACTTCGGGGAAAAACACAGTCTTGCAGGGAAAAGACTGATGGGGCTGCACGCTGGCAGCTGCATCATACAAATGACGGGGCGCAACTGCACAGTCACAATGGGGTATTTAGAGCATATTGACAAGCCCCAGCACTCCTTAGAATAAAATTCTAATACCTCGTATTTATATTGCAATAATGATTCATATATATTCTGCATGTGTGTTTCTTGTAACATTGCCACATTTGCTTTTCCTCTGTATAATTTCTTGAACGTTTTCTTCTTTTAATTGGATAGTGTAAACCGGGGTTGGCAGAATCAAAACTGGACACGTGGCTGCTTTCCCAGTGATTCTGAAACGTTGCTGTCCACGTGCCTCGTTTCCCAGTAGAAACACGTGGAATCCGGAAGCACAGCAATAGTGAGCCACACTCTGGAGACAAGGGACCCAGGTGGCCTGCAAAACGCCCCCTGGCTGCAGTACCCCTGATTTAAACCTTTGCCATGGATAGAAACTAATTTAATTCCCTTATACTATTCTTACTTAGTAATTCACTCAACTTCCCTGTGGTGGATTTTCCCTTCCTTCTGATACAGAATTGTCATGTCATTTGTTGCAACCTGAGATTCTGTTCCCTGATCACTCGTTCTGACTTGATTTATTTCTTGCTCATTTGTTCTCCAGCCACCTTAATTTTTTTTAATTCTCAAACAAAATGGCAATGATAGGATGATGATATATTTTTTCTTCCTTAGGTAGTTTTAAAATCTTAAAAACTAATAAAATGTTTAAACGAGAAAGGCCATTTTAAACAGGGTGTTTTTTTTTTGCACAACCCTCACCTTATCTGAAACATTGTCATCACTGTCTTCAGTAGATTTAACTGAAGAATCAAGGATCAATGGGACAAGTAAAGTTAAAGTTGCTTCCTCTGAACTTTCTGACTGCAGCTTTGACTCTCCATCCATAATTTCACTTGCTGTTTGCCCTTCAGACACAATTGACACCTTGATAGCATCTTCCATGAGTTCACCATTGAGTGGCTCTACATCCATTTCCTAAAATGACAGGCACACATCAAAATGAGGCACTGCCACTGCATAGCATCAAACAGAATTTCATTCAGCAGTGACAAGAGCCTCAAAGTGTAACAGCACAGAGACAAATATCAACGAAAATACTACTTTTTCCTAATTAGATATACATGGAAATAGAGAAAATCAAACAACCCTTTCCCAACCCAATATAGTAGCGGTGCAAAAAAAAAAAAAAACCCTCAGGCACACCCTCTAGGTTTTAAAGTAATATGTGAATTGGCCATACATATCCCATTTTCCTAAATCCCTTGTTCCAATCCATACTTTGCTTTTTATCCAAGCAGAGGAGGCTTCCACCAACAGCTAGGGGACCTGGGGCCACTGGGAGGCTGCACCTTGTATTTCCCAGGAAAAACATCAAGCCAAGCTTCTTTTTAAAAATCTGCTTAATGTGCTTTTGTTCTGTTTTTATTTTATCTTGTACACCGCTCCGAAATTTTGAATGGGGAGCGGTATATAAATACTGTAAATAAAATAATAAATAAGGGGGAGACCAACCTGGCCCATCCATTGGCCAGAGAAGGAACAGCTGCAAGGAGCTTGCTTTCCCCCTTCCCTGCCCAAAAGAAAACTCAGCTCCTCCAGCTGCCTGTTGCTCTGGGACTCTGGCCTCATCCCTCAGCCAAAGGAACAGGAGTCAATGCAAGAACAGCAGCAAGGAAAGATCAGCCTGGCCCAAACTGAATACACATGCCTGTTGTTCTGGCCTTGAAGAACTCTCCCTCATCTATCTTTTCCCTCCACTCCATTTCCCTTGTGTGTCTTGTCTTTTTCACTTGAAGGCTGGGCCTATTATTATTATTATTATTATTATTATTATTATTATTATTGATGGGAGCCATTTTTGGAAACAATAATTGGCTGAAAAGCAGGATAAAAATACAGTTCATCCTCCTCCTCTAGTGGTCTTTAATATAACCAAACATACCTCTTTATCATCTTGCTTCTCAGGTAAGGGACAGAGCTGTGGTGTTCCTTGGACTAGTTGTTTTTGATTTTCAACTAACACCTCCTGCTCACTTTCAACCACATTTTCTTCCACCTCATCTATCAACTCTTCTGAACTTTCAGATACACGTGCAATTAGTTCCAGCCTGTGCAGCAACAACAAAACATGGAAGCAAAATATTTAACAAGAATTATGTAATATTAAAATGCACACTATTGGTGTAACAGAAGGTAAATCTTGAATCTATTGGTAGATCGGCAAGGATTCCTGATGCCCAAATATTTAACATTAGCAGCAAGAAGAAAATGGCTTGGGAGTAACCAAGAGTGGAGTTTGTGTAGTTCTGATAAAATAAATTCCTGGGCTCAGAATTCTTTAACTCTTAAGTCGTATGTCTTTTGCACCAGCCTCTGGTTGATGGATCTCAGGCATTCTATTAAAAAAATAGATTCTACAAGCCTAAAATCTGCCCACCCATGGTGTAACATGTGAATATAATTAGATGGAAACAAGAATAATCAACTAATGTAATGTACAAACTCAGGCTGTCCTTTCTATGCACCAGACATCATGAAAGCCTTCCACCTTTTTGCTTTGTTTTTGTATTTAACCATAACCCAATGTAGTTCTCATCCTACTGAAGCCTACCACAGAATTTAAACATCAAATCTCAATCATTTTTTCTAATTTTCTAAGTATCTGACTACACATACATATAGTATTATGCCCCACTGAATGAGACTTACTTTTAAGTATATATGTATACAATTGCATTGTCAGAATCCCAGGGGCTGTCTTCATGGCACCAGGTTGGTGCTACTCCACCACAACCCGTGTGCTCTCACTGGTGCACAGCGGCAGCAACTTCTAACTAAGGGAGGCAGTGTGGGCTTTCTGGCGGCTATTAGACCCGCCAGGCCTGGCCCCCTTGCCGCAGCTTCTAGCAACCAATAGGAGGTCACCTTCCACCTACGAACACCCCTGGAGTTGCTCTGAGCAAGGATAGACTGGCAGAAGAGCCAGGCTGACCTTGCTCTTGCTGGAAAAGTCAGGGGAAGTCCCTGACTTTTCAGCCATGCTTCTTTGCCCCAAAGTGGCTTCAAATCTGCAGCTGCATCATCTAACTAATGCAGTACGGATTCAGAGCCACCCCGGTGCAAAGACAATGACAAGACAGCCGCCTAGGTAAGTGAGCAATCAGAACTGCAAGCTTTAATCTGTATGTGGAATCTATTTTCTTCCTAGTATGTTAATGAACAGGAAAATACACACACACACACACACTTTCCTTCCAACATGGAGTGGTAGTTTGTTTATTAAATGGGAAGTTCTTATGCATATTTAATTTTGGCAATATTTAATTTAATAGCAATCTGACTTTTACAAGAAATTTTATTTGATTCAACTATTTGGTTAACAGACTTAAGTAGAAGTTCACCAAGAGGTCAACTAGCTTAGACAGAAAACCAAAGTTATAAGTTTCATGGCATCCCATTATTATTTTTACTGAATCTCGTTGCTGTTTAAAAGTAATCAAGATTTATTTGGTACATGTAATCTGCAAATATGCAAGTTCACATGCTATTCTTTTGTATAAATCAGGACCTCTTTAGTGAATCTACTGAAACATACAGTGTACCTGTTTTCTGATGTTTGAGAAATGTTTCCTTCTTCATCTTCAGGAATTTCAGATTCTTGGGTCCTTTTTCCCAACTTTGGACGTTTCAGATAATTGCTTCGTGATCGACTAGAAAGTGGTATAGCATTAAGTTCTGAGGAAGGGAAAAAATACAAGCTTAGCTCTACATACAAATAATGCCACAAAACTTGAAAAATCATAGGCATTTGATTGCTCTAAAACTGTGCTAAAAGATGCCTAGAAATATTTACAGCTTTATGTAGGACCTAAAAATTTGTTGCTGACTCCTAGGAATTTGAAGTATATCTTCAGCTGAAGTTATTATTATTATTTTTAGTAGTAGTAGTATTTATTATATTTTTACTCCACCCAATCAACTTTCTCTGCGTGAATCACAACAATTAAAGACTAAAATTCAAGCAGCTAAAAACATAAAATACAACACCAAACAGGCAGCACAGGAATAGATAAAACAGCCATTAAAAACTAAAACTAGGTCTCTAAAAAGCCTGGGAGAAAAGAAAGGTCTTCGGTGATGAAAATATAACAATGTAGGTGCCAGGCAGATGCCTTTGTGGAGGGCATTCTATAAACAGGGTGCCAAAATTGAGAAAGCCCTCTCTCTTGTAGCCAACCACCTAGCTTCGTTCAGTAGGGGCACCTGGAGGACCTCCAAAGATGACCTACAGGTCCAAGCAGGTACATGCTTAATACACTTCTTTATGCTATTTTGGTTTGCAGCTCCCATCATTGTCAGATAGAGTTAGGTTGGAGAAGGCTGGTATAGATCGCGGCTCCTTTTTCAGTTACATCAACAGAAACAGATTTCATACATGCCTTTTTATGTTTAGTGGAGACCGCCACAAAGAATTGTGAACTCCAGTAGGTTAACTGCATGTATGAAGCTGTCTTTATTATCTTAAAAAAAGCAAGAACAAGAGTATTCTGAGTTCCTTAAAACAAGGAATGCCTTTTGACCGTATCAGGTTATTTGGGGGGTTAGGGTATAAGATGGAACCCTAGTCTCTGACTAAAAACACAGACTGTTATGTACTCTTTTGATAATAGCAAGAGTTGAAGTTACAAGCAAGTGGAAACACAGACATAAAGTAGAGAACTGGTTAGAATGTATTTGGTACACTGTTTACATGGTTAAAATAGGCATTACTTTAAGAATGCAATCCTATGTATGGTTAGAAAGAAAGAAATCCTACAGCTCCCAGCATGCCCCAGGTAGCCATGCTGGCTGAGGAATGCTGGGAGTTGAAGCTCTTTTTTCTGTCTAAACATCCACAGGTTTGGCCCTAAATCTGTGTGTAGTAGCAGCTTCATTTTTACTCTAGAGTAGGCATACGGGGTAATTCGGATCAGGACCATAGCATGGGGGTAGAGATGCTTTTGAGATCTGCACGGGGGACCTTGCACCTATTTTAAAGTAAAAATGAACAAAAGGCATAGCTACTAGAAAAAGATATAAAGTCATATCTGTTTTGGCTCTTAGTGAGGGTCAGAGGAGGTCAGACTGGGAAACTACAAAAATTGCATTATAATTGGAATAGTTCTATAACAACTTTCTAGAACTTGCAGAACAATCAAAACATACAGAGAAATTATATATTAATCTTTTGGAATTAGCTAAGAAAAGATTATTATTTTATGGATAATACACTATTCTGCTCTTCATTTCCTGTTGTGTAAATGAATTATGTAATCTGAATCTTGATTCATAGACTGAATTGAATTCTTTTCATTTATATTTTGTAATGAAACTTTCTATACCAGAGTGCACTCATCACACACACGATTTCTGTCTGCTGTAAAAATCTAAATTTGGTATTGCATCATCATGTTAGCAGGGACAGGCTATATAAAATGAAGAAAATGGACTGTAAGATTTGGATGTGGAATAGTATATAAATATTCTGAATAAATAAATAAAATTGAACAGAAAAGATGCACACTGTTGTTGTTTTACCTTCAGAAGTGCCTTCACAAACATCTAAACCATCTTTATTTTTATGAGCATCAACCTAGAAGAAAGGAACATTAAAAGTTTAACACACACATACACACACATCCTTGATATTCTATAACTGCTGATACATTTCTCTCATTCGAATTGTTTTTAATTATAGAAGAGGAGGCAGAATCTCTTCCAGGCTGTGGGCAAATACTGCTATATTTTAGCTTAAAAGGTCTTTCTGCCAGTAACTAAGCCTTAGGAGAGGCATTCCAATATCTTAGGCCAGATCTACACCAAGCAGGATATAGCACTATGAAAGTGGTTTGAAAACAGTATATGGAATGTGTCATGGGCCCCAACAGTTGTCAGTGCTCTTCAATACCATTATAAAGCAGTAGGGTAGATCCTGCCTTAGAATGGGTGAAAAAAACTGTACAAATGCCAGGAAACTAGCAAACGATCAGGGATTTGGGAAAAGAGGAGGGGGCGAGGGGAAGGGGGCATGGCCTTCTGGGGAAGGCCAGATTTGGCTTGAGGTTCTGTTCCCGTTATAGAAGAATATCACCAAAGGACATTGGAGCAAGACGGAGAAGAGAAACTGAAACAAAACGGCTTTTTTAAGACAATGTCCTCAATTTTTCCGTTTCAGAAAAAAAGATTCAGATTTTTGTTGTTGTTGTTCATTTAAACCAGAGCATGCAATGTTTTTAAAAAGTACACACAAAAAGTGCTGAACCCGCCATTTTGGACCCATGGGCACATATGGGAACCCTATCTTTAGATGGCAATCACATAATGGATGCTGGGGGGGGTCTGGCTAGTCAAAAGAGGGGGACAGAATGCGGGGAGAGAAATAGCAAGTCTAGAGGGCTAGGAGTGGCAAAAAACAGCAAAACAGAGGGGTGAGTAGGAGAGAAAGAGTAAGGCTAAGGACTAGGAAAGGAAAGGAAAGGAGGCAGCTAGGGATGGGGAAGGGAGAGGAATAGCAAGGAAAGGATTTGGAGGGAGAAAAATAGCAAGGCTAGAGGCAGGGAGTGGAGAGAATGAGCAAAGGGGAAAGCTCTACGTGGACAAAAGGAGATTGGGTGAGGCCACAAAGCAACTCTTTCCTTCTCTCCCTCCCCGCTGAACAGCTGATCAGCAGATCGGCAGGAGATTCAGGAACAGGAAGGAGAACCTGGTGCCCTAGAGCATTCCAAGTTTTTACATTAAAAATAAAAGTTCTGAAGTTTGGGCAAGGAGTGGAACGCTTCACGGCTGCCACTGGAGGGCCATGTAGGCCCCACGGGCGCCACATTGGGGACACCTGTGCTAAATGATGCAAAGGAAACGGTATGTGTACCTACACTTAGCCGTGTTTCACTGGGCTCAGTAGCCTGTTCATTCGCTGGTCTGTGGTCCACGACAGTCTGCAGAAAGCTATCCTCACTCTGGGAAGTGTTTCTTTCGTTTTGTGAGCCTCCTGATCACAGGGGGGAAAAGAGAGAGAGAGAGAGAGAGAGAAAGAAAATACTTCTTTAGAATGTCCTCGCTAAGGTACATGAGCAACAATGTATTTTTCAGTACCAGTACCACCCCATCAGGGGTGGGCAGACTGTAGGTCTGTGGAATCTTACTTTGTTTTTTACTAGAACCCCCAATGTCCACCAACCGGAGCCGAGTGTAAAACAGTGGCTCAGAAAGGCAGACACAGAATTTGCAGAACAAGAGGGCCTCTGAGCACATGTTCAGCCCAGGAATTAGTTTTGAGTACCAGAGCTGGGGCATACACACAAATCTACTCCTGTTTCCCAAAGCTTTCTTCAGAAGCCTTTTTGTCATTATTCCTATTCTTAAACCATGAAGGGCACAATCCTATGCATATTTAGACAGAAATAAATGCTGGCTGGGGAATGCTGGGAGTTATAGGACTTTTTTCAGTATAAATACACATAAGGATTGCGCCCTAAGTGTTAGAAACCCTTGCTGATCTACTTGCAAATTACTTGGAGATCTACCAAGAGATCTTGATCCACCTTTGGCCCATGCCTGCCCTTCAGCATACCCCACAGCCATCATACCTTTGCATTTTAAACTTTCTCTCTGCAATATACTAGCTACAGGTGTTCGCTGGTGCAAATGACCAATTCCTTCAACTTCCCACAGAAGGTCATGATCCCCTGGGTACCTTTCAAAGTACTTCTGGCAAGCTGGAGAAAAACATATAAAACAGAACAGGTACAACAGAATTCTGGCAAACATATTTTCCCCACCTACGCCTTATATTAAAAGTTGCCTTTGAGAGTGTGTGGCCCAAGAGATGAATACATCTTGTTTTCTTCCCTAAAGGTAGAACCCTACGCATGTTGAGACAGAAAAATGGCCTACAACTCCCACCACTCCCCAGCCAGCATGGCTGGTTGGGGAATGCTGGGAGTTGTAGGAGTTTTTTTTGTCTAAACTTGCATAGGATTGTGCCCTAATATATTCTTGCCTTTTCCCTAATATTACATTATCTAGATTTAGAGAGAGTCTAGAAAAATAGAAGGTCAAATTTAATTATTTAATTCATTACATCTGTATCCTGCCTTTTTACCCTTTTGCAAAAAAATCAGGGTGGCTTACATGGTCCTCCTCCCCTCCATTTTTTATCCTCACAACAACCTTGTGAGGAAGATTGGGCTGAGTGGCCCAAAGTCACCCAGTGAACTTCATGGCACAGGGGGAACTAGAATCCCCAAAGTCCTAGTCCAATACTCTAACCACTACACCTTGAAATTTAAATTCTTTGAAATTTCAAAGAAAGCTGCACAGCTGCTTACTGTCACAGATAGTGTACTTTCGTGTGTGTGCGCGCACGCACGCATGTGTATACATTACACACATGTGTGTGCATGCATGCACATACATATGCACCCTTCTTTTATGGGTCACCGCTAAAAGAAATGAAGCGAAGTTGCAAAATATAAAGGTAAGTTGCACTTATGTTTGAAGGACTTACCAGCATGCATAAAAGAGGTGAGTGGGAACCGCAGCCCAAGGGTGTCTTCCATGAAAGAATCCACAAAATCTTCCAGCATCAGTAGCCCCACGTCTTTTCCCCGGTGTTTCTTCCTCACAAACATTGTGTCCAGGACTGGAAGCTGGTAGCTCTGGGTAAGGAAGGCACTAGAGATGCTTCCTGCAATCATAACAGCAGCTCAGAGTAGCGCTTGTTTCCTAAAAGAAGCTAGGCCAAGCTCTTTACATTTTTCAGCAACATTCTATAGCTCTAAATTAAAGGCAGGGGCTGTAGCTCAGTGTTAGAACATGTGCTTTGCATGCAGAAGGTCCCGGGTTCAATCCCCAGCATCTCCAGGTAAGGCAGGAAAAAAACCTGCCTGAATCCCCGGAGAGCTGCTGCCAGCCAGTGTAGACAATACTGGGCTAGATGGATCAATGGTCTGGCTCAGTATAAGGCAGCTTCCTATGTTCCTGTCATCTGAATGACTCAACATGAATCGGCAACTTATATTTTTGGTTACGCATACCAAAAATGTTCAACATTCTTCGGACCTTCACTGTTGCCCAGGTTTTGATTCTCATTGCTTTCCTTTGCCCTCCGGCTTCAAGTTGTATCTAAATTATTGCTCTTTTAGTCTGGTCTTCACACTGCCAAGAGCCAACATTTTCCCTTTCCCACTAATATTCTGGTATGGGCAATGCCAGCCTGACAGCATCATCTCAGATGGCAAGCCTGGATGCAATAAACGATGGTGAAATGGTATCCAAAATTACCTACTGTGCAGCCTTAACCTCAACCACTTCCATGATTACAAGAAGATGGACTTTGGGTTGTTAGATTACTTGGGCTAGTTTTATAAGAATCATGTCTCTGCCAAAGTAGGAGCACAATTTAAAAACATAGCCAGCTAAAAATCTCTGAAACCAGCCAGAAAGCCTGCATACGCTTTTGAAATTTGTCTCCATTGACAAAGGCCGGAATATCAAAAAGGGCCACAAACAAAGAAAACAGACCTGCCATCTGCTTGTTGCCTTCTCCCAAGATTTGGCAAGCCAGAGCAGACTGGAGGCCCATCTGGCCAAATATCAAGTTTCTAACGGTCGTCAAGGCCATATAATTCGTTGCACTTGGCAACCAATTTCCTGAGAAATTAATCCATTGAGAATATAAAGAGAGCCACTATGGTGATTGTGGCTTTGCACAAATCCATTATATGTTTATTTGTGTTCAAGAAACACTTGCTTTTTAAACTGAACAACGGGGGGGGGGGGGGGGGTTGCTCTCTGTTTACAACATAAAACAGAAAGGAATGAGTAGGTCTGCACCAAGCCCCTTGGATATAATTAATTTTGTTTCTATTTGTTCTTTTGCCGTACATGTGAGTAGCACCACACAGGATCAACTGCAATGGCAAACAGTCACATCTACCAACCTGTCACTTCAACGAACGGGTTGAAAGCAATATGCCTGACTGTGAAAGCAATATGCCTAACTGAGTAGCCATGCTGGATCAGACCAAATGCCTATTTAGTCCAGCATTCTGTTCCCACAACAGCCAGTCAGATGGCCCAACGGGAAGCCCACAAGCATCTCTACCCCTGCTCATGTTCCCAGTAACGGGAAGGGCTGTAGCTCAATGCGATAGAGCTCATGCATCTCATGCAGAAGGTCCCAGGTTCAATCCCTGGTATCTCCTGGTAGGGCTGGAAAAAATCCTGCTTGAAATTCTGGACAGCCGCACCCATTCACTGGCTAAACGGGCCAGTGGTCTGACTCCATATAAGGCAGACTCCTATGATACTGACAGGCATACTGCATCTGATACTGGAGACAATATACAGCAAACGTAACTAGTAGTCACTGATAGCCTTACCCTCTACAAATTTGTCCCATCTCCTTTTAAAACTGTCTAAGTTGGTGGCTGTTCCTACATCTTGTAGCAGCAAATTCCATAAATCAACTAACTATACACAATAAAGAAATACATCATTTTATCTGCTTTGAATCTCCCACCACTAGCCTCATTAAATAACCCCAGGTTCTTGCATTATAAGAGGAGAAAATCTTCTCCCTATCCACTTTCTCCACACCACGCACAATTTCATACATAAAGAGTGATATTACTATCCCTTTCATGAAGTAAGTAACTCTTTAATAAAAAATGGACTTGCCTGAAAATGGGACTCTTAGTTGAGTACACCATCAATAAGCTAAAGATTGAAACAGATGTTCCCAGTATGTCCCCAAACATATTAGGGAATAAACTCATGCAAAAGAACCATGAATAAGTTGTGCCTCTTTCTCTCTGCATAGCCTGAAAGGGTAGGCGGAACCATGGTGAAAAGCTAATGAAGGACAAATGAAAAGATGGGAGCCATAAGAAGAGGCATAGGTCAGTGGTAGATCAAATGCTCTGCATGCAAAAGTCTAAGATTCAATCCCTAGGATCTCTCCCTTCAGATGTATCTCAAACTCCTCTACAACAAAACCTGGGTGAATGAATTGGGTGGGATCCATCTCTCTCAGCTATGTCTACCTGGATGTTCAATTCAGCATCAGCACAGGTTTGACGGCTAAGGAGGTAGTGTTGGTGTGATCTAGAAGCATTCCATTCCCCTTTCCAGCCTTCTTGTCTGATTGGGTTCCAGTTTCAAGTGTTTGTATTCTGTGTTAGGCAATTGGGACTGATTAGTATTTTGCTGGTGTACCACCCATTGTGATATCCCTGCCTGAACTAATAGTGCCAAGCTCCACCTCCTGAAGGAACCCAAGGAGCCCCGTAGGTTGAATGTGGAAATTCAGCCGGCCAAAACAGGCCCACAGGTTAAAGGTTCCTAGCATAGGCAATACGGTTCTGGATGGACCAGTGTTATCCTGATTCAGTATAAGGCAGCTTCCTACATTTCTATGACTGTGCAACCTAGATGAAAGTGAGTGTGTATATGTGTGTGTGTGTGTGTGTGTGTGTGTGTGTGTGTGTGTATATATATATCCCTTCATACTGTACAACCTTCAACAAGTTTAATGATAACAATTAGTTACATACAGCTGTTTCACAATTATGAAATGAAAAATTCATTGTGACATTTTTATGCAGAAGCGCAGCCATAGCTTTTGTCACAAAAAAGGTAGACTTTCTTTCTCTGTGCCTCACATTAAATGACTTTTTGGTTTCAGAGGACTGTCTTACCTGGAAGCTTAACAGAATAAAAACCAACTGCTTCGCCTTTCTTCCACAGAATCTTCGCATAATCATCGCTACCATGACACAGGAATGGAAACTCATTTTTCTCAATATCTTGCTTGCGATGAATTATCCTATTTAGCACATAAAGAACTACTCTCTCCCCAATGGACTTCACCTATGGAAGACACACAGGAGAATATGACCAATGCTGCTTTGAAAGAAAAAAAGAAAGAAAGCATTTTGTTTCAAAATGGCCACGTATTTATAGAGGGTGCTAAAACAGAAGCAGAAAGAGGAAGATTGAAAGTCCCTTCTAGAAATTATTCTTGTTTCATCACTTGTGGTTTATGTTAGTTTGCAAGCCAGCTTGAACAGTTTTGGAGAAGCAAGACATAAAACTTTTATTGAATCAAATAAAAACAGCATACATACACTATAAAAGAACAGGCATTGGATAAAAACCTAATAGGGCATACTCATACTATGAACTGGATTCAAAGTGGTTCCATATAATTTTTTGCAAGGACTTATAAGAGCTGTTGATTTGGAAGGGGACTGTTAGTTCAACAAGAGACCCCTCCACACACAAACCTACAGCTCCCAGGGTTCTCTAGATCAACTGGTGGGTCACAACTCAAAAGTAGGTCACTAGTTCAATCCAGATGGGTAGTGGCAAAGCTGTTGCCACCATGCTGGGCAACTGTGAAAGCGGGTCCCATGTTGCAGGTTGGCAGTCCCAGGTGGGTCTCGGGTCTGGACCAGTTGAAGACAACTGCTCTAGATGAACTCATCTTATATTTGTAGTATGTACATGCTTATAATGGAGTCATTCCAAGTAAATCTGTATTTACATGCTTATAATGGAGTATTCCAAGTAAATCTGAAATTTCCAGTGAGAATACACTATAAATTTTCTCTCTGATTTAGATGACCTATAGAGTCAGAGTACAGCTACCAAACATATATTTAAGTGGAGCAACAACATTACTTACCTGCAGAAGTCCTTCTCTAGAAGGCGCAGATGTTCTCACAATATCATCAATCATCCACCATTGATCAGCAAGGAACAGGGCAACAGCTTGAAAGAGAGAAGAGGAATATGAAGTTATGACATATTCCATTTGTTAATCTTAACGTCTTGTAAATGTACTTGTTGCATAGATGTACACTTTTTTCTAACTGCTATAGCCCTATTTGGGCATTCAAAAATATCTTACCTTAACAAATGAATGGGGTCATGAAGCATAGCCCTGCTCCCGATGTTACGTGCATGGTATTGCCCCCTAGGCATTTGTGCACATAGCGCAAACATTTGCCAGGGAGGGGGGCCTTCTGGATCACTGTACACATGTACAGAGATCCAGAATCTGGAAGCATTCATGAGGCCATGCTGCAAGGCTGGTCCAAAACATTGTGCTGCCTGAGGCAGGCAGCAAATGCCACCACCACCTGCAACCACCAGGTCCTCGAGCATAGTACCCAAAGCCAGCCAAATTATTTCAGTACATGAGGCAGAAAATCCCATAAGCACTTCTCCTCATCCCTGACAATAAAAATACAGTAACAGCAAAGTAATTAACAATTTGCTGCTCTTTCATGACACCCAACACCTATTGCCTGAGGCGACTGCCTCACTCTGCGTCATGGTAGGGCTTGCCCTGCTATACTGAAAGTACAGATGCCTGGGCAAGGGGCTACATAATGTGTGCGACATCAGAGGTGGGTCTATGTGGTCTAGCCCCACTCCCTGCTTGTGTGTTAAAGTATAACACGTGTCACTTATATTCAGGATTAAATTACTGAATATTCATTCACCAACAAAATTTTCATCCTTTATAAGCAGTGGATCAGTCACTGTTCCATGAGCAGTCACCCCTGCAGCTGAAATTGCTACACTATTTTCATTTCTTTATTTATTTCTTTATTTATTACAGTTCTACAATGCCCAATAGTTGAAGCTCTCTTGGCGGTTCACAAAAGCTAAAACCATGAAAATACAACAATATGATAAAACATTATATAAAGTTTAAAACTACAGCATAAATCCAAAGTAAAAAACAGCAGCAGCATAAAGATCTAAAAATACAACAACAGATTTTAAAAAAATAAAAACTGAAGGAATAAAATGCCTCGGAGAATAAAGAGGTCTTCACCTGGTGATTAAAAGATGGCAACATAGGAACAAGATGAGCGTCTTCCAAAAAGGCAGTCTACAATCACTGAATATTTCTTCACCAACAAACATTTCATCCTTATAAGCAGTGGATTAGTCACTGTTCCATGAGCAGTCACCACTTCTTAATAAGCTCAAATCTGGGTTGTCCCCTGCAGCTGAAAAGGCCCTCTCCTTATAGTAACCACCCACCTCACTTCATTTGGCAGGGGCACCCAGAGGGCCTCTGAAGATGATTGTAGGATTTGGATAGGTATATATGGGCAAGAATCCTTTTTGGAAGACTTCATGGGCTCTGCATGCAAGAGGCATTCTCTGAACAGAATGAGAGCCAGAAACAGAATGGTTTCTTCCTCAGCCTATAAATAAGCAGACCTCAAGTAAAACTAAGGCTATTTACTCTCAAACCAAGCTCCCAAATCAAGGGAAGCTCCCAACATTTATCAATCAATGACCAAAAGGACTCAACAGGAGGGGCAGTGTGAGGAGAGTGGAGTCTGTCTGTCTGTCACAGCACCATTGATAAATGTCCTGTTTCAGATGCAATGAGCCATAGTCTGTTTTTATGAATACGAGTCAGAACAAGTCTCAACTTCACACACCATCCCTTTTGCTTTGCATGTGAAGGGAAGAGATTTAAAGCTTCTATTCCTGGTTTGTTATAAACTGCAGTTTCCCATATTGTCTGAACCTGGAGAACTCGGGTTTGTGCAAAATGGAACCCTGTGGTTCAGGTTAACCAAGAACAGAACAGGAAAAGAAACATGTAATCCAGGGTAGGCCAAGAGATTTTGCTGCCCGAGGCAGAGGACAAAATGTCCCAAATTCCACATACAGAAGCTGACCAGACTGACAGTTGAATCTAACTTCAACACTTGTGACAAGACAGCATCCTCCGCTGCATCTGAGGGCAACAAGCTAGTTTAAGTGGCACAGTGCAGGCTGTGTGGCCCACACAGGTCTGGCCTTCAACACTTTGCCATCAATCGGCACCCCCATGCATCTGCTGCCTGAAGCAGCTGCCTCACTCTACCTTATGACAGGCCAGCCCTGAATGAGCATAAAACTCATGCTTGTAATAACCAACCATGGTTCGATGTTCCATCTAAACCAAGCCACTGTTTCTTTGCTCCTGTTCAGTAGTGGCAGACTGCTCCTTTTCTCAGAAGGGCATGGGAGCACATTTCCTGCAGCCAGCAGAGATGTCCTCTGAGACAATCACATTAGGATGGAAATGAGGTAATTTATAGCAGCTCACAAAGCCAGCCATGTGACACTGATAGATGAGCCTGTAGGCCTTGCCTCCTGGACCAAATATGACAATTTAGGAAGGGAGAAGGCAACTATTCTCCCTAACAACTGCTTGTGGTGCCCTAGCTTCAGTTGCATCTTCAGCAATCATGACTCTCAAAGCACAATTACATTAGATCTTCAGGGGGGAAACGAAAAACAACATACACATGGTAAAAGAATGACTTAGAACAGAACACTGCAAGACTGAGATTAAAATTTAAGTTAAACCTGTGAGTGAATCTTCTGGCGCAAACAAAGCAAGGACTTTGTGTCTTTCCTCTCCGCCATAAAGGGGAATGAAGCCAACCGTTGATAAACAAATTGGAATCTGAGAGGGGGAAAAAGTTTGCCATCTGTTAGTGTTGTTGTTTTTCTCTGTAAATTGATAGCACGCTAACACATTACAATATGCTATAGAAGAGACAATGGGCTCATTTGCACAACCGCAGCATTCCAAGGTAAACACGCTCATGAACACAAACACAGGGCCTCCCTTTGTTTTGCTGTGTATCAGTTTACCAAGGACTCAAGGCTGAAATCTAGAAAGGAAGGTTAGCTTTTAAAACGTGGTATTAGAAAGAGAGAGTCAAACAAAATTGGGAATTGTGAGTGATCGGGGGGGGGGGGGGTAATTGTTCTGTACAGTGGGGGGTGGGTTCTAGGAAATGACATCTTAACCTTCAGTGTCTTCCAGATCATGGTACCTATGACACAGGCCAGGAGTCCCCAATGTCTTTGGGCTGGTGGGCACATTTTGAATTTTAAGAAATGTTTGTGGGCGTTCTCACAAAATGGCTGCCATGGGGACTTGCCCATTCACAAAATGGCTGCAGTGATGGGCATGGCCAGTCACAAAACATCCATTTCCCAGAAGGCAAAATGGTGAGCCTAAAAGAAAAGTAATTTGCCCAAAACCCCAAATACAAGGCAGGGGAGGCTGGGCTGCAAAACACAAAAACGCTCTTTTGAACGCAAAGTTTTTTGCTCCAACAACTATCTTATAGAATTGATGAAGCTCAAAGACAAGTGATGGTCAGGAAACTGAGTACAAGGCAGTGACAGGGTCTGAGACCCACATGCCAGATCACACATTTGCCCACACACAAGTATAACAAAATATCCATTTCACAGAAAGCAAACTGTTGATGCTCAGAGAAACACACAGAGACACAGATAAAATAGCAAGACACCAGGTAATTTCTCAATTCTTACTTTGACATTATTGACAAGAGACAGGAACTCTGGATTTCCTGGATCCCCACATCTAAGATCAGAGAGATAATCTTCTCCAGAACTCTCCAGGTCTTCATGACTATAGTTATCCAACAAGTCCACAGGGAAAGCCATCCCCTTGAAATAGATCACACACAGGGTTACTGCTGTAGGTACACTAAATCATCAGAGTACAACATTTATTCTAAAACAACTTTTATTATTTTATTACTGTAAGCCATCTTGGAAGGTCTTCTGCCTTGAAAGGTGACCAAGGAATATTTTAAATAAATGAATGAAGTAAAAAGCCCACATACTTCAGGGTATCAAGTTTAAGTGAGTACTGTGAACAGGTCCTAATCTACTCCTTCCCCATGTCCTGCAAACACAAGCACGCCTGCACACATATGCGCCCAGCCACTCTAGGCAGGGCTCTGCTACCAAGGAGTTCTTTGCATGTTAAAAGGTATTCTGCAATAAAGCTGCAGAACAGCAGGTATAAAATAGAAAGGATTCTAGTGAAAGTAACAGCAAAGAAAAGTTCCAAAAGTGCAGTGGCACCAGTTACCAGGTGAAAGGAACAGGTAGAGGGATGAAGCCTGTTTGTTTGCTCAGTCACAGCATACTTCTCCAGACCTTCCTGATGAAATGGAGGAATAGTCAGTTAACATGCCACAAATCCTCTCAAAGAAAGAAAGAAAGGGAAAGGTGGAGGGGAGATAAGCAAGTGACTCTAACTATCCATAAATGACATCATCTGGATGATCCTTAAAAGTGAGTGAACAAAAAATGGCAATTCCATCCCCATCGGGTCTGGTTAAACCAGTACTGCAGGTTTTGTAGCACAACTCCTAGCAACTCCCAGCATCCAGGGACAGCTCCCTATGCTGAACCAGGGCTGGTTCCACAACAGCATCAATAAAACATCACTCCCATCTGCTGGCAAAAGGAAAAGTGAATAAGGCTTCCCAGAGACTAGAGGTGTGAATGCCTGGAGAAAAATGGAAAAAAAAATTGGGGGGGGGGGGGAATGCATGGTGTGAAGAATGTGGACAGGGAGAGAATTTTCTCCCTCTCTCATATCACTAGCACCTGGGTTCATCCAATGAAGCTGGTTGGTGGGAGATTCAGGACAGATAAAACAAAGCACTTCTTCACACAGTGCATAGTTAAACTATGGAATTCACTACTACAAGATGTAGTGATGGCCACCAATAATGGATGGCTTTAAAAGGAGGCTGGACAAATATCTTAAACAGATTTCAACTGTTAAGAGGTCCTGTGTATGAACCATTACTTTGTAAATTTAGCACACATATAACTAGGCCAAAAGGATTCTGGCAGTGAGCGGGTGGTGGAAATGTAGCTCATGCAAGGCTATACTCAACCAGGTTCTGTTCGAGATAAAATCTTCTAGCCAGTCACTTGCCCAGAGCAATTTCTTGCAATGAAATAGCTTGCCAGGACAATTCTATGTCATTTCTCAATTTGGCTAGTGCTGGATTTGTGTAGCTTCCCAAAATGTAAACAGGGAGGGAGGAACCTCTACGAAGTCTGTGAATGAGATGCAACAGCCAACAGTTGTGATACCTGAAGCCAGCCTATTGCTACACGCGGGAAACCAAAGTAGGGAAGTTTGTTCTTTCAATTGACAGTTGTTGTTATGGTTTAACTTCCTGTGTATACAACCTTCCTTATGTTATCAGAGTACAGATTACACAGTTCAAATCAGCACTGCCTCACCTCAACAGGCAGCATCAGTATATTCTTTACTGAACATCAGCAATTGACACAGAAAGATGCACTTGAAACTTTGAAGCACGCAGCTACTTTTTTCCAGCTCAAATTGGAGGCAGAAAATGTGATAAAATGGCACTAATTAAAGTGACAAATGAAATTGCCAAGGATGATTCAGACCCTATGCAGCCCTATTTCCATAAAGACAATTAAGGAAGGATTAAGGAAGGAATTGTTTGTATTACACAGCACTAGGAACTAGTGATTGGATGAAGCTCCTGAAGCAAATTAGCAGCTTTATGCTTTTTATTTATCACACTTATACTCTACTCTTCTTTCAAAGAGCTTAGAGCAGCTAAGGTATGGTTCCCAAATAGGCTTGCAGCCAGGCAGCTTGCCGTGCTGCCAGGCCAGAAGATCATGTAGATCATAAGATCACTCAAGGCTGAAGTCCACTAAAACAATATTACAGTTGAGAAAAAGGAAGGAAATGCAGGTTCAGTTTATACAAACCAAGCAATTAAGGGCGCAATCCTATGGCGCTCCCATAAGCCTCCAAACTCGGAAGCTTACGGGCATCCATCTAGCTGGGGCACATTGGAGCAGGAGAGAAGAAGGATGAGGAGGCCTTCCCCAGTCTCCAAACTCAGATCCAGGAATCTAAATTATCCTATGCCCCACCAGACTCTGTCTAGGGGCCATAGGATTGCTCTCTAAAACACATACAGAAATATAATCAAATATTTTACATGGGGTGGGGGTGGGGGTGGGGGTTTGAAAACACTTAAGAGTGGAAGTTCCCAACATGCTTATACAACGAGATATGCAAACCACCTGCCACAACAAAAAACCTCTAGGTCTTCATTCCTGGCATTTTTAGAATAGAGTAGAATCGAAGCAGAAAATATGCAGCAACAACTGCTTAACTGCAGTCTGGCTTCATTTCCAATTACTAAAGCATTCAAGAAGAAGAAGAAGAAGAAAACAGTGTTGAAAGCACACACACCCTTCATTTGTGTGTACATAATGAACCAGAAGTAAACTATTTGCATTTCAGGAACCCAACCAAAAGTTCTTCCTCAGATGCCGTTTCTTTCAAGGAACCAGAAAATTGTAAAATGCTGTGGGCTTCAGAAAGCAGATCAGGATCAAAAGCCATATTAGTAAGAATTGACCTGGGCAGTTCTAAACAGGCGTGGGTTTGTCATCACTCAGCTTTCTCATGAAACAACGCCAGCGCTGGCTCCAGGTTTTTGTGGGGCCTTGGGCAAGGCACCCTCCATGGGAGCCCTCCCTCAGGGAGCGTGTTTTCTCGTTGCCACTGACCCCTGCTGCTATTTACCTCTTATCCTTTTCCTTATCGTTGCTCCCACTTGCTTGCTTGACTGGCAGAGAGCCAGGGAGCAAGCAGGCAGAGGCATCCACTGCTCCTCCTTCTCAATGCCACCATTGTCTGGGCCAGAGTGAGCAAGCCGGCTGCAATGGTGAAGAGGAGGCTCTTGTCAATGGGCCCCAGCTGAGGTGTGGTCCCTCGGCAGTTGCTCAACCATGCCAGCCCATGACAACTTTAAATTATTAAGCCTTTAAAACTGGAATATATTTTTAAAAAGTAGCTTATATGCAGTTGAGCAAGACAGAAGCAGCTGTTTATGCTGGCAAGCACCTTGCCTATTCTGCGGTGATGTTTGGGGCTCTGGGGTTGGAGTCCAGCAGCACAGCTTCCTCTTACGAAGCCCAGGAGTAGGCTTTCTCCTTCCTCTCACTTTAAGCCTCAGCACATTGCATGACAGTAAAGCTGACAGGTCAAATCCTTGTCATGCACTCCAGATTGTGCTCTGTTCATGAGATAACCACCCAATTGGCCAGTGAATATTCCAGCTGACTGAACAAATGCGATGTAGCCTTAAGCAACCCAAGTCGTCAGCGCCCTTCATGCAAAACGGAAATTAAAAAGGGAAAGGGAAGGGGGTGGAAGAGAGAGGATTTTTTTCAAAAATAAAATCATTTAATTAGGAGCACTACACTTGTCACTGAAGCAATTGTACTGTCTTCATTTTATCAAAAAAAAGACACCACAAAATACATGCTTACATAATGGCATTAAAAGATTCTTTTGTGCTAAGACCCAGGAGTTGTGCCTGCTTTCCTTCCTCTATAATAGCTGCAGACTTCCCACCCTCTCAGTGACCATGCAAAGCAACTATGCTACAAACAGCACGTCCATTAGCAAGAGAATGTTCCACTGTTGTGCCCTTTTATATTGAAGTCAAACAGCACAACATAAAAAAAAATACAGGTTTCCTGAATCACTTCCAACTTTTTTGATGTCAATATGGTTGATGGTAGAATTATACCGTATTTATAAAAATGATGAGCTAAAGAGATTTAGGGTGCAATCCTATGCTTGTTTATGCGGAAGTAAGTCCCAGCATTCCCCAGCAAGGCTGGTTGAGGAATGCTGGGAGTTGTAGGACTTATTTCTGCCTAAACATACTTAGGATTGCGCCCTCACCTGGTTGGGAAGTGCTGGGAGTTGTAGGACTTATTTCTGCCTAAACACAGAGCTCCATCACACCAGCATTTTATCACACTTTCATCCTGCCTTGTTTACTGTTTTGCCCCATGACCCTCACACACCGTCGTCCCCGCCCTGCAGTCATCTTGCCTCTTCGCCTCCATTTTCCATGTTTTTCTAGGGCAAGGAAAGTGTGGCATTTTTTTCTCCTTGCGGGATCAAACCGCCCTTCCATTCCTGTGTATTGCCATCCTCATGCTATGTCAGAATGGCTCACTTTTGTGGAGAAGTGTTCTGTTGAAGGGCAGTCTTGCTGACAAAAGAGGAGGGTGGGGTGGTTCTCCTCCAGCACGCCCTTTGAATTCCTTCTTTCATTCTGCTTGGGGATGTGCTGAGTTGGTCGAATGAAGGTGCTCTACCAGCTGAGCTACACACCAGCCTTCTCTTGGTATTTCAGTACTGTACTGAAAAAGGAATGATAGAGGAGTTTCCTTCCTCCCATTTTCAATATATTTTTCCTCACCACAATGAGCAGGTCTAAACATCCTAAGGGACATACTTGCATAAGAAAACATAATGTATGAATTAGGCAAATATGGACAGAAGTAATTCATACAATAATGTTTTTGAATAGTGCTTCTCCCAGCGACACCTGTGTGTACAAGCTTTACACAGGTGCCACCAAATTACCACTTTGGTGAAAACTAGGACTTCCATTCACCTATTGGCCACCAAAGGCAAACTAAGTGCGTGCCCTTGGGCAGACTTTAGTGTTCTATAAAAGGTAAAAGGTGCTGCAAGCCTGAGGTCTTTCAACCAAAGCCAGTTGCAAGACACTAGCTTGGGAGGGTGCAGCCATATGTAGAATGGTGGCTCAGGAGCTGAACTAATTACCTACTGCACCTGATGAGCCATGCACTGGACTAAGTTAATCAGAAACAGAAAGTTTCCGTCTCTTGTTGCTCCCAACCAAAACAAGATTCATAGTCCAAGAACAAACCCTGGTTTTGCTTATAAGGGGCACAAGAAGCCAAGAAGACCAGTTTGAACAACATGCTAAGCTTTGTTTCTGGTTACTTTAGCCTCTCCAACTGGTGGAAGGAGCGCAGCAGAATCAAATGGGTTGCATGAACTAGCACTCTTGCTCGTTCACAGTGTGCTAGGATACTTCAAAACTCTGGCTTACCATTGTATGAAATGCGGCCAAAGTGCTCTCTGAAAGTAGGAGGTTTGAAAGTCACTGGCCCTAGAGAAAAGGAAGTTTAAAGTCAAGGGAGATTCAACACTTTCAAGTATTTCAAGGGTAAATGCCAGATTCTTATCTTCTATACAGAGAGAGCAGGAGAGCAAGGCCTTTATCACACATACCATTTTCCCCCCGGATTGGTTTTGTGGGTTCCCCCTCCATTTCCTATGCGAATCTAGCATTTTGAATCACACGTGGTTGGTTTTGCTTCAATACCTCAGCTCAGCCTGTTGGGCCATTATCATACGCGCGGTTTTAAGTCCCCCTCGCACTGTTCTCGCACCCTGAGTGCCCCATTTTTAGTTTCTGTTTCGATTTAACCCTGAACAGGCAAAGTCCATTTCAGGCAAGTTTAGGCAAGTTTAACAGGCTGAGCTGAGGTATCGGAGCAAAACTGACCACGTGTGATTCAAAACGCTAGATTCACAAAGGAAACGGAGGGGGAACCGCAGAAGTAATGGGGGGGGGGGGGGGGGAATGGTACGTGTGATAAAGGCCTCTAACTTGCCTGAACTTGCCTGAAACGGACTTTGCCCATTGAGGCATAAATCAAAACAGAAACTAAAACCGGCGACCTCAGGGCAAGAGAGCAGCAGGAGGGAAACAACGGCATGCGAACCCGGAGCTGAAGAAGTGGAGCAAAGCTGAGGTGGGTGTGTTTAAAACCACCCGTGTGATAACGACCCAAGAGATTGCTGACTTGGGCTTCCTCACCCCTGCTCTAAGCAATCACACAATGCTGAAACGCAAGCAACCTCCAACAACACGTTAGCCACACACACATTCAAGTCTCACCCTTTATTATTATTATTATTATTAATAATAATAATAATAATGTAAAAATGGTAATGGGTACTCACTCCCACGGTAACAGAACCAAATCAATATTATATAAAAAGAATGGTGTGTGAAAAGCCATCAGCAAAGGTTACGCTACTAAGATGTTCACATTCTTCCTGTAATGAAGACTGAAGTGGATAATTACAGTTCTGACCTCGTAATAAAATTATTTAGCATTTGAGGGGGAGATTCCTAGAAGTGATAGAAAAGACAGACTGACCAGGATCTTGAGAAATTTCCCAAAGCAATTCAGGACACTTAACAGGAACAAATAAGCACATGGAACAGGGGAGACAGAGACTTGGTCTGTACAATTACCACAGCCCACTGTGGCTTATTTAAGCCCACCTGGCCAGGTAGCCAATTCAAATCCCAGCCTCAGCTTTATATGCTATCTGAGCACAGAAAGTGGGTCTGTTAGGGTGGTTACCCCACAACCGGCCATGGGTTCTAAGTAGTTTGTTAACCACCCGAAGAAACCATCCTCGCCAGTTCAGACATCACAACAACCCACGCTCAGCAAGGGTAATCTGGGACATGAGCCAGCATGCATGGGGGTGGTTAACCAACCACTGTGGCTCAGTAATCACCCCGTGTCATGAGAACTGGACCACTGAAACAGGCCTTTGTTGCCTAGGCAAAGGAATCCACACAAGGAACAGAACAGACTACAAGACTCCTCCAAATGGAGTTGTTGCCTTTCTTAAAAATGGAAGCTTTCAGAAGACGTGCTGTAGTTGCACCTTGCATTGCAGAGCCTGGACCGAGCAGGGGGTTGGACTAGATGGTCCCTTCCAACTCTATGATTCTATAGCACATTGGTCAAATCTTTAAAATCCTGACAAATATATTAGATTGTATTCAATGGATTGCCTCCAATGTTAGTCTAACTTAATTCCCATTCATTTCAATGGGTCTAGTCTAAGTAGACTGGATACAACCCATCATATTCATTACACATGTTCCTTTGGAAGACATGCAATCCCATCCAGGACAGACATACCCACCCTTCCCAAGTCACTACCAATAGCATTTCCACCATGTCTTTAGGTAGTCTTTCAAGGACAAACACCTATTCACCTGACTCAGGTGGAAAGAGAGGAACAGAGGTAGGCTATCAGTACACTAGTCATTACCTGACTCCAAATCCTTAAACAAACTTTCCCAGCAGTTTCTTGTAGACATTGAAAAGTATGGGAATAAAATAAGATCCTTCTTAGATCTTAATACAGACAGCCAAGGACTACAATGAGACTAAAGTCTCATCTGTCTGATTTAAAAATAGGTTGTCAACATCCACCAGGCAACCCAGATTAATGCACCCACCGTATTATTTGTAATCACTCTGAGGAGCTTATGCTGCTCTGGATTAGCAAGAGACACAAATCGAAGCTTTCAATCTGAATACAAAGTGAAATTACCAAAGAGCCATTGCTCCTCCTCTTTGTCATCATATTCACAATTGTGCCAAGGCACTACTTCTTCAAAGCACAGTAGCTATTTCCTGAGAAATAGCAGAGTCCTGACATGCTCATAGCACTCATAAAGGTTTTATGCTGATAGCCTAGAAAATGATTTTTGTTTTTAGCATTCATTTGAAAAATAGATAGACATCTCTTGACCTGTAACCCTACAAGGAGAAACCACGTTGCATTACGAAAGGAAAACTAGTAATACAAGGGTCAGTTATTTCTTCAGCTCCAAGCACCAAGCGGAAACAGACCATGAACCAGCTAAACAGCATGTTTCAGGGGCAAACCAGATTAAGCAGAAGGAGATCAAACCTCCCACACTTTTTAAAGAAGTTAAAAGCAACCATGGGGCGGGGGGGGGGGGGGACTGAATCAGGACTGTGACACTGGAGGAAAGAGGCTTACCCTTCCTCTTCGCACCTAGATTCCCACTCCCCTTCCGAATTCAAGCCAGCTGATTCTAAAACATCTTCAATGGCAGCCCTATATAAAGTACATTGCAGTTGTTGAGAGATTATCAAAAACATTGCTGTGGGTTTTCTCCCACAGATCCAATGGCTTGGAGGGCAGAGTTTTATATTGAGAAAAATTGTGAATGGGAAGGTGGGGGGGGCTATAATCCCCCCAAAAAATTGGGTGCGTTTTTAATGGGAGTAAAACTTTCCCTAGATTGTGTCCCATTCTAGACAAAGGGTTCATGTGTTATACAAAAATCATGCGGTAACCATCCTTAATGTTCTAATCAATGCACAAGGCTCTTTAGTTTTTCAGAATAGTTAAAATGCTTTGAATACCATGAAAACAGGTGGTACCAGGAATAGGGCCAGAAATGGATATGAGGTAGAGGCAGAACAGTGGGACCCTTCTAGGGTGAGGACCTCTACATGAATGTCTCCTTAAAAACTACACAAATTTAGTGGACCCCACAAATGATATGAGACCTTAGATACACATCTACCATAATCAACTATTGTAATATGCCAAAAGCACGAAACAAGAACTAGAAATATGCACAAACCCAGTTACTCAAATATATAATCTCATTCACAGACTAATAATCTCATTCACAGACTACACATCAGTCACAAAATATAAAAAGCATGTATGTATGCATTATATATACACACACACCACACCTACTATCAAGGAAATAAACATTTGTAAATTGGGTACATTTTTTTAAACTTTTACAAAACAAGTTAGAAAAATGTATGCCTTTTATAGAATACACTTGTGAAATGTAACTTTCTAAACATTTCTACCGTTTTCTGTTAATCTAACACAAACAAGAAATTAAAGTCTGATCCAGTTCTCACAATGCAATGACCGGACCTACTAGGGCAAGTAAAGCAATATGTGCAACACCTCCCATGTACTCATTGTCTCTACTTTCATTTAACAACCTGGAAACACTCTGTGACATGCAAACTAAGAAACTCTGCATTGTGTATGGGTTAAACAACCCAGAGTTAATCCAACAATTGCCCATGGTTTGTTGTTGAGTTACTCTGAGTTGTTTTATTCATGAACAACCCAGTTTCTGTGTTCACACATCACGAAACAACCCAGGAACAAGGAGTTCCTAAATTGTTAATTAAAGGTAGAAGAAGCAAGCACACGGGAGGCAGTACACTCATCACTTCATTCACCCCCAGCAATTCCTGGGTTAAACCAGGTCACTGACATCCCAAGGTAATAACTAGTATGCTGCACCCACCCACCCCTGAATTTAACTCCTGTTGTTTAGAATGGTACACATTCCAGGCAGGCCACTCATAGATAATGCAACTACTTACACATGCCTTTGCAATGCTAAGATCTTTTAAAGGCTTGGGAAAGAAACCCTGCAGGTGACACTAAAAGCACATTAGTCTAGAAAACAGCTGCAAACTGTCCATCCGAATACCTAATAATCTCAAAAATAGAACTGATGCCCAGTTTGTATCTTGAAGTGAGTTTAACACCACCCAGAGAGCTTCTGCTATGGGGCGGTATATAAATGTAAATAATAATAATAATAAACAACATAATAATAATAATAACAACAACACTGTGAAACTTTTTAGATCTTTTAGTGCTTGCTACCCATTATATTTTCATCTCTGCTGGTTTTAACAATATTTTTCGTGCTGCTTTTGATATTGATTTCATGTAGGTGATTTTTTAAATGGAATTTCCATTTGTATTTCATCTGTATTTATGTCAGTCACCCTGAGAACAATTTGTTATAGAGTGACTAATAATCTGAATAAGAAAATAAAATAATAAATTTGTGGGGATAACAGCAGCCACCACTATTCAACCACTGGAGAACAAGAGTGCCCAGAAAAAAACTTAGCTACTACAGCTCAAATACAGTTCAAATGTATTGCTGGTTGCAGCCACCAAAAAAACAAATACTGCCCTCATTGCCAGCCCAACATATCTCCAAATTGGGTCCTTCCCATCTTACACATCATCAGCAATTAAAATTTAGCAGAGAGCAGCCCCCTCCTATTCCATCCCCCAACACTCTAAGAAAGCTCGGTGATTGTTTCCCCCCAATGAATCCACACATGTGTGAGTGGCTGGTTTTTGTCAAACGCTTTTAATGAGGACCAAAAACAAAGAGGAGAGAGAATATAAAGAGAGCTCACAGCACATTCCTCAACCACAGGGTGAGCCTGGCTTCCTCCCAAGTTCACAGTCTGATTGACAGACAGACATACCAGCAAACCAAATGTTGGTGCAGCTGCGACTCTTGTCCCTCTTTTTCTATGCTTTAGGCGGCAGCCCAACGGATCTTCTCATTCATTTTTCAGTGCCACATGCATCTTTATCTTTATTATAAAAACTGTAGCTCAGATCCTAAGGCAGGTTAACTTCAGCAAGTTCACAGAAGGAAAGTCTACTGTCCTCTCTCCTAGTTGTTAGAATGCACAAAGATACTAAATAAACAAACAGTTTGCAAAATGCTTGCTATTCTGGCAGCCATGTAGGGCAGGCTTGGGGGTACCTCTGTTATGCAACATTTTAAAGCCATTTTGCCCCCACACAATGGAAGCTGGACAAAGGGAGATTAGAGAAAATAAGAGAATACTCACTTCGACAAATACATTCCATGCTTGAGGATTAAATGTGATCAGACGGCTTATGCTAGAGAAGTTTTCTAAAGAGTAATAATTAGGATCTAGAGTTGACATTTATTGAGGTTAACTCTAAATCATGAATCAAGAATCACAAATTATAAGACCCTTGTCAACATAATTCTGCCAGACCTATAAAGCAGGGGTACAGAACTGTTTTGAGGTGAAGGGCTGGATATGAGATCGGAGATACCAGAGGCGATCAGGGACATTGGGATTTGCACAGGGAGATCAGCGATAACAGTAAGGGGATGCTCTCCAGGGGTTCTCCTCTAGGGGGCAGGGCTTGGAGCCTAAACCCCATCCCATGGAGGAACCACAAAAGGCTGTGCAGACTGGATTGGGGTGGTTCTGCAAACTGCTATAAAGGCAAATAAATTCACACTTCCTAATTATCAGCTTGCTTTTCTAGCTCAATCAATTACAGAGTGCTGCAAAACTCCAGAGTTCCATAGTAGATCAGGAGGGACTCCACCACAAAAAGATTGGTGGCCAGCTTGTTTACCTATACTGATCTTCCTTGCAACGGGAGGCCAGAAGGTGTGTAGGAGTCACTGTTCTTCAACTGATGCGTCTTGACTGACCTGAAGTGAGTGGCTACAGCAGCAGTACTACCATACCAATATATGATCAAAATATTAAAAGGGTCATGCAAAGAATGTTTGGGCTAAAATTGGATCCCAGGTTTGAAAAAGTTGAGAATTACTGTGCTGGGTCAGTGCCAGCTCCATTTTTTTTAGGGCCCTTTGGCAAGGCACCCTCACTGACAGATTCAAATGGGGCAGCCGTGTTAGTCTGTAGTCTGAAAACAAAAAGAGAGCCGATCTACACTACTGCTTTATAACAGTTTATAACCGTTTTAAACCATTATAAACCATTATAAACCGGTTTAAAACTGTTATAAACCATTATAAAGCAGTAGTGTAGATCGGCTCAGAGTCTGTGGAACTTTAAAGACTAACTATGTTTTATTATTAAGGCATGAGCTTTCATGGACTAAACCGGCTTCATCAGATGCAGGAATGGATAGAAACAAGATGGAAAAATCAGTTTCAGGCAGATGGAAAGCAAACATTGCATTTCAATTTAAAGAGACATCTACAATATTAAAGAAAGTAAACTACAAGATGGGACTTGGACTCCACAGACCATCACGACTAAGCCATTCAGACGATAGGTTCAAGCCAAATTCCAAGTGTTAAACTTAACAATGAATGTCAGCTCTCAGGTCTCATGCTGAATTCTGTCTCTAAAGTTTCTCTATTGGAAGACAGCCACGTTGAGGTCAGTTACCAAATGACCTGGAAGGTTGAAATGCTCCCCCACAGATCTGTCAATATTACCTTTCTTAATATCAAATTTCTGCCCATTTATTCTCCTGCATAAGGATTGTCCAGTTTGGCATATGTGCATGGCAGAAGGGCATTTCTGACACATGATAGTATATACCATATTTGAGAATGTGCAGTTGTTTGATCCTCTGATGGTGTGTCTGCAACCATTGGGGCCAGTGATAATGTCGTCTGGGTAGATGTGGGGGCAGATCTGGTAGTGGTGTTTGTTGCAAGGCCAGGTTCCAGTATTGTTGTCTATTTGGGGTGGTCCATTGATGTATGTGGGTAGCTATTTGAGACTGGCAGGTTGTCTGTTTGCAAGTAAAGGCTTCCCACCTACTGCCTGTGCCAGGTGAGGATCATTTTCCAAAATTGGTGGTAAGTCCCTGATAATGCATTGTAGTGGTTTCAGCTGGAACTTCCCTCAGTCAGTATATTTTCCTCACTGCTATTGTTGCTACATGCTATTGCTCATCATCATCATCACTCCTACATGCTTGCTTGACAGGCCGAGAGCCGGTGAGCAAGTAGGCAATGGCATCTACTGCTCCTCCTTCTCACCAACACCAGTGTCTGGGCCAGAGCAAGAGCCAAGTGAACAAGCAGGCTGCAATGGTGAAGAAGAGGAGCAACTCCAGGGGACTCTTGTCAATGGGTCCCTACTGGGGTGTGGCCCCTTGGCTCCATGTCTACCTTTGACGTCAGCCTTGTTCTGGGTACACCCCCAGTCAATACTACTCGGCAATACTCAGCAGATTTCCAGAAATATTGAAATACGGGGATTTTTTTTTCTCTGGTTCTTGTTATTTTTTTTAGGGGAAAACACAGACATTTTGGTTAAATTTGAAATATATGCAATATCAACTTCTTTATTTTACTACTTTAACATAAAATGCATCCATTATAATTTAGTTACCATATAATATCCTACTATTCTGTGTTTCTATGACTATTTCTAGTCATATGGATTGTGGATACCACTCTAGTATCCATAAGGATGAAGAGAGGTTTATACATCCTTTTAATACATAAATTAAATAATAATTATTTGGAAAATTATGAAATTTACAGAGCCACCCTATGCATATTTACTTAGAAAAAAAGGAAGCCCTTTGCTAGTTGGAGCTTAAAGAGAATAATTTTGCTTTTTGTACAAGCAAAACTGCAAATATACTAATAGCAGAAAGAATTGCAAAACGCTTCAGGGTATCTGTGTCAGTCTTTGGAGGGGGAAGGTGAAAAGGTCAACCACAAGGAAGGGGGCAGTTCAAAAGAAGAGCAGATGCAGAGTCTTCTAGCAAATATCCCCAGACTAAATCAATGGTCATCAGAAGAAGGCAAAGAGCAATTTACACACAACAAAGGCCCTATATGCTCATTCTACCCTCCAGGTGCAGAAATGCATCTTGGATTTGAGTGTTGTAGATATCTACAGTAGACATAAGAATTATCATTCTCTATTTCTGTAGATCTGTATGTAAGACAATCTTCATACCGTACATTTGGAGGAAATAAAAGTTTGTCTTAAGAAACATTTTGCTCACTCCAAAATGGAAATATTTCACAGAAGATTTTTAGTGTTCCCCATGTTGCTATTGGAAAAATGGGGTTGGGGAAGGGAATGTCCTCAGAAGAACATTTTCCCCCTGATTCTGGGGTGGGGGTGGGTTAAGGCTTTCACATTTCTAGGTCTAATAGGTCACTCTGGCATGCCCACTCTTCATATCCAAGACTATAAACATAATTTTGAATGAAGAGGTTTGTGTTCTTCAGAAATGAAAGAAAGTGTCCAAAAACACTACTTCAGACACAATTAGCATGGATTCCAAAATTAGCAGAAAGGATATGGGGATGAGAGATTAAAAGAACTCATTGATATCTCTTTAAAAATATTTATTCCTCTTTAAAAAGATTTATTCAAGGACTGGGTCGCCATTCAAGAGTTAGGTGAAAATTCTGTATGTTAGTCAGTGGCTCTGCATATTCTGTAATGTACATTCCGGTATTTTAGATATAAAAGTAGAGCAGACCATGAGTAGAACATAGGAAGCTGCCTTATACTGACTCAGAGAGTCAGACCATTAGTCCATCTAGCCCAGGGTTGTCAGCAATGACTGGCAGTCACTCTGCAGGGCTTCAGGCAGGATTTTTTCCTAGCCCTACCTGGAGATGCTGGGGATTGAACCCAGGACCATCTTTCTGCATGCAAAGCATATGCTCTTTCCAATGAGCTATGGCCATGACTTTTGCATACAAACATGGCTTTCCTCTCTTTATGACAGCTGGAGATACTCAGTGGGAGAAAGAAAGAGTTCCCCCTTGGAGCTTCCGTTTTAAGGAGAGATCTATGAAAAAATTGTTTCAGTTCATTTTTTTATCAAGATGTACCCACCTTCTGGATCAAACATGGACTTGGACACAATCTGTGGTCAAAGTCCATACCTTTCAGAGCTTACAGCATGATTTGCAGACCAAAAGCAATGCACTGGACAACATGTGTACATTTGAAAAATGCTCATGAAACAATACTTTTGAAACATGCATACAAATGCCCTTTAATCAAAGGGGAAAGAATAAGCACATTTCAAAGATGCACACAACTGATGCATACATTTGGGAAAAGAGACACAAAAATACACATGGATTTTCATGCGAATAGAAAAAACAAAGCTCGCCATCTGAATCAGACTCCAGTCGGAATGAGTTTCAAGACGGAATTCAAAGAATCTCAGAGAACTCACAGAGAACTCAAGTGTCGCTGATTCACACATCCTTAGTTTTAATGAGATATTACTTATTTAAGCCCTTACTCTTAATACCACTCGTATGTTTTAAAACTTGTTAAAAGTTGGTGCCATATGATCAGCACCACGTTCAATGTGCAGGGTGCTAAAGTACAGGAGGAAAGGCCTCCATTCCATTGCAATGATTCACAATGTTGCAGTTTAAAACAGCCAAGGCCCCTGTGTTAAGTCAATCTGCATGCACAAAGGTCCTACCAAAGTCCAGAGGGGATAGATTCATGTAAACATGTTTAGAACTACATTCCCGATTGTTGCAGATTTTTCTTTTTAATTCTAAAAGTGTTGCAGAAGTTGTTCAATGTGGTCCAAAAGATGATTCCTAAGGCAAAACAAAACTTTGAGACTCCCCAAGTTTGACACAAAATGCAAAGCAATGGTTTTGTCAGGAACAATTTGTTTAAGAAGGAGGGTGGGTGTCAAAGACATGTGAGCCAAGGCATGCTTTAAAAAATCCTTTTGGAAGAGATTTTATATGAAATTTTTAAAACCTGGAAAAAAACTATCATTTGTTCCCCCCCCCCCCCCCTTGACATCAACCCAAGTAATGGAAGCACAAATCTCCTGGTATTCAAGATAATGTTAGAACACCAATTAGAAGAGCTCAGGGAAGGCAGCTTTGGACACATTCTTAATTGATGAAGTCCCTGCATGGTGATCTCCATCACACCGAGATGCATAAATACAAACAGAGGTAGAGACACCAGCAAACCGGTTTTTAGTTACACACCAGTTACATACCAGCAAAGGGCAACATAGCATGCAAAAGTATGTTACTAAATTAAAAGTTATGAGATCCCTTAATTATGGCAGAGTGTTAGCACAGCAAAACAAAATAACATTACAAATGCACATGCAAGGCTCAAGACCCTAGACCTCCTTAGAAAGCCTCCACCTCACACTCTGAGAACAACAACAATCATCATCATCTATATACTGCCTTATCTGCTAAAAAGTCATCATGGCTTGCATCACAAGAACATTTACAAAAGTAAAATACAAAAGTATTATAAACTACCGTACACACTTTAAAAGGCCAGGCTGAAAAGATGCATCTTTACACCCTTTCAAAAGGACAAGAAAGTGGGAGGCCGATCATAGTTCTTGAGAAAGTGCATTCCATAAATTGGGGGCAACATAGGAGAAAGCCCTTTCACATATGCCCAACAAACAAGCCTCAGTGAGTACTGATGTCCACAAAAGATCCTCTCCTGCAGATCAAAATACCCAGGCAGGTTCATAAGGCCAGAGGCAGTTCCTTAGAGAGCCAGGCCCTAAGAAGTCCCACAAGGGACATTTCCTTCACTCCAGATAATAATTTGCCTAAATTTAGACTGCAATTCTACACACACCTGTCTGGGAATTGGAATGCGTGGTGAGAGACCTCCCAGTTTCAAAGCTAACTTGTTAAGGGTGCAATCCTATGCATGTTTAGACAGGGCAAAAATCCTACAACTCCCAGCATTACCCAGTATGCTCCATGGCTGGCTCGGGCATGCTGGGAGTTGTAGGACTTTTTCTAAACATGCACAGGATTGCCTCCTAAGAGACCCTACCTAAAACCTTCAAGTGAACAATTCACCAAGAAAAAGCAAACCACACAATCCTCCAACGTCGATATTTAAGAATACTATACACCCTGCACGGAGTTTTTAGTTTTTAAAATGAGTCCATCACTCCACCACATGCTTAAAGGGAATTCTATGAAATGAACAGGCATCACCATAAATACTGGCCTACACAACATCGCAATGCTAACAGACAAGGAGAGGCGGGATTGTGCAAAACCTCTAGACCAGAAAAGCGAACCTGGGCGAGTTCAGAGTTTCGCGGGGTCACACAGGCATTCAGTCCCCCCCACGGCTCCCTCATTACCTTTCCTTTGATTAAAACGGCGCCGCCCTCGGGACGTACAGTAGGTGGTCCGCCCGGGGAGAGCGGATTTAATTCATTCGCCCCAGCTGAGGCCGGCATGAACAGGCTCCGCGCGTCCGCTGCGTTCTGACGCCGCCAGGAGAAATCGCTCAATGGAGAGGTGGGCGTGCAAGGAAAATCTCTCGAAGGCGGGGAGGGAGGCATGGGTATGAAGCAAAGACGCGCAGGGATCGTTTGGAGAGGAGGGTCGGAAACCCAGGGCGCTCCGCCCAGATGAATCCCTGGGGCGCCCCCCAACCCTCGAATGAGCATCTGTGCATATGCATATACCCACAGCTACCTGACAGACGCAGAAAGGCCTAGAGAACATGGAAAAGGTGGGCGTGCGTGTGTGCGCACGTAAAAAATAAAAGGCACATGCAAGCGGCCGGCGCCCCCCCCCCCCTCGACCCATACACCCATTCACCTGGTTTGCACGTCGAGAAAAATGCAGCGGTGAAAGCAGATCAGAACGCCATCGTACTTCTCACATACCGGAATTCCTATCAACGGCTATGAATTCAGCCTCCCTTTGCCTGGGAGATCTGATGCTCGCCAGCCTCTGAGGCAGGCCTGGATTACCAGGGGGGAGGAGACTGGCAATCATCGGCAGCCTCACCAGCAGGTTGTCACCAGCCCGAAGCTACCCCATCTCTTCCAGTGCCCCGACGTCATTCATTCACTCACCTTGGCCAAATCTGTCTCCTCTGGAGCTGCAAGGGAAGGTGCAGCAAAATAGGCGGCGGGTGGTGGTCGTGGCTGGAGAGGGGCCGCGCTGGTTAGGAGTCCACCTAAGCTCACCTTCTGCTCCTCTCGATGATGATGATGATGATGATGATGCCGCCGCCGGGCGCCTGATCTCATCATCGCCGTCCCTCCCCTTCTGTTCTCCCCTCTCCTCTCTCTGTTTCTGACGCACTCATTCTGCAACGCCTGGAGCCTTCAGCTGCACCCACTCCAGGCTCTCTTGCTGCTCTCCCTCCTCAGTGTATCTCCCAGCCGGCAAGGCGCTGCTGCAACAAAAGAAGACTGGAAAGAAACCAGAATGCCCCCGAATCAATCCAAGCCCTTCTTTTGTAGTGCTCCAAAGAGAACCCAGCTGGGCGAATGGTTTATGAATGCAAAAGGAAGGGAAATGATGGCCCAACACGACCAGTGGTGTCAAAAAGTGGGGAGGATTTTCTAAATAAAATAAATTCCGGATGCGTTGCTGCACTGTTCTTCAGCAATGGCTGCAAATAGTCGAAGAGAACAATGTGATTGATTGGTGCCAGTGATGTGGACGAGAGAGCAGCATTGCATCCTCCGTTTTGTTTACAGTAGAGCGAACCCCCTAATATTAATGACAGAGCCTGGCCTTTGTATTTTAACGGGTAAAAGAAAATGCATCGACATTGACAGGAGGGAGGATGAAACATTTGTCAATAAAGGAGGGTTGGCTCTTGAGGATATTCTTTCCCTCAGCCACGTAAAAACAAAAAACATAGTGCTGTGGTATTTGAAAAGATGGGTGTATTATCGCATTGACAAAAATAAAGGGCAAGTGCTAGTGTTAATGGTTGTTATTCATTCCTTTGTATTCTAATGATCCATATCACTGGTATCGATAGGGTTACTCAGAGGAAAAAGAAGTATTGTTTTTTAATATGAAAGAATCTAGGCTCCTGGAACGGAGGAATTATATATTCCAGTAAAGATGTATGGAGCTGATTACTGTTACACGTTGTTTAGCAGCTCAATCCTAACATGTTTGCACAGAAGTAAGTACAACTCAAATCAATGGGGCTGACTCCCACTACTATAATCTATATGCTGGCTATATTCTACGGAACCAGGAGGATTTACAGGCTGATCTTCCACATGTTTACTCTCAAGTAAGGTAAATCCCAAAGCATTCAATGGGGCTACTCCCTAGTGAGCATTCATAGGATTTCAGCCTCAGTTACAAGCAATACAGCTGTTTACATTGTATGTCATTTCATTGATTTTTTAAAAATAGGATCAAGGACTATATTATTTCCTGTGGGTCCCTTGCAAGTTTAAAAGCATCCTATGATGCTCCTTGTAAAGAGTGAGGTGCAGAAAATTGAAGCTAAAGCAACTCCCCTAATAGGATGACCATATGAAAAGGAGGACAGGGCTCCTGTAACTTCAACAACTTTATAGAAAAGGGAATTTCAGCAGGTGTCATTTGTATACATGCAACAACTGGTGAAATTCCCTCATCACAACAGTTAAAGCTGCCCTCTTGACCAGACACAAATGACAAGGGATACCTCTTCACGGCTTATTTGGGTCGCCTTTACTTCGTTCTGATGGCATTTTGTACACACGAGCAGGGCGCAGATCAGATGTGTATGTGACTTATAGCCTCCATTAATGCATGCTTCCAAGGTGTCGATTAAATGCGACTTTTAATATTTCTCCGATGTTCGATCGCGTGTTAGTCGTGTAACTTTCACTGCCCTTTCGGATTAATGCTAATTGTGGGTGTAGTTTGGTGGGCAAGGCTTGTGATGTAATGAGTGAATGTCTACCCCTTCTCTGGCTACCACTCCCAGTTGTGGACAAGGTGGGAGGAGATTGACCCAATGCTTGCCTTGTCATTTCTGTCTCCTCCCTCCTACTTCCTTCTTCTTCCCTTGACTGGACTGTTCAGTAATGGCTGACCTTAAGTTACCGGTACTTAATAATAATAATAATAATAATTTATTTCTTACTCGCCTCTCTGTTTGGATCGAGGCGAGGAACAACAGTAAATATAAAATATGATAAAATACATAAAACTGATTAAAACATGGTGCATATTATTAAAACTGCATTAAAGCATCATTTAAAAAATCCTAAAAACATTCTAAAATTCCACTGGATATGCCTGCCGGAAGAGAACAGTCTTTATAGCTTTCTTAAATTCTAAAAGACTGTTAAGTTGACGAGTCTCCTCCAGCAGGTCATTCCATAGCCTGGGAGCAGCAGAAGAAAAGGTCCTCTGGGTAACAGTTATCAGCCGCTTACTTAAAGTAAAGTTTCTTTTTAATCCCCTCTGGAATCTTTCTTTCATCAAGACGCATGGCTACTCACATGGAGCTGGTTCTACAGGAAGCAAGGGGGTTGGAATAAGGATGTGCGTTGTTCATTTTGAGTATAATGTGAGGTCCGCTAAGGCTTCCCTCCCCCCACCCCCGCTCCCTTGCTGGGATCCTGGCTGGAAAATGGCAGGGAAACTTGTCTCCGTGCAGTGAAAGTGAGTTCCTGCCATTGAGCTGTTGTGGTGTGTGCTGTGACTCAGGAGAAAGTGCATTGAGCAGGTGGGGGGGGGGACTAGCTCCACGGGAAGCGTGGCACAGGATCGGGTATCGTGCTTCGTATCTACTCCTGTTATCTCCCTCCCTCCCTTTTGTCATTGCTTTATCAGGAAGGTGTGTGTGTGTGTGTGTGTATCGCACCAAAATAACCATTTAGTACTGAGAAACCACTGCAATATCTTTATTCTAGAAATGGTTACATGTGGGAACAAACCCATTGCAAAGCGTGGATGGAGTAATCTGAAAGGCACGCCGCAGGGGTAGCAAGACAGGGGCTTAAAGACAAACGGCAACAGTCGCATGGGAAGGAATGTCGGTCCACAGATGCCACGTCACAGCCGCTGCTCACACGTTGAGGGGGTTCCCTGCCTGGTCATTCTAATGTCATTGCTGGTTGGCACACCAGACTGTACACTCGAGTCTCCTCATTCGACGCTGACGGAACGCACTGAGCACACCGTACCGCGGAAGCACAGCTGCAACCAATCACTCTGTCTCTTGAGTACAGCTAGGCGGAATAACAACAGCCGCACTGTGTGTGGAAGAGGGGACAAAGAGACATCAGTGCCAGCCAGGTGTTTTGGGGGGGCAGTACCCAGCCCTCCCACGCTCCCGCCTACCCAGTAATCCACCTCTGCGACGCAGAGACCTGCTGGGATGGCGTGGTTGCCCTGTAGCCCGCTCAGCAATGGGCATCCCAGAACCATTGCTAGCCGGCATCTCGGGGTCCGGAGACAGGCAGAATAATAGGAAGTTTGTATGGAACTGGGACATCAGTGTGAAATGCAACATTGTAACGGAAAGGCAACACAAAAATTTGCCCTTGAAGCAGCACATTTCCAAGATGGTTGCTAGGGCATAGGAGATAAGGGGCAGCTTCCGCAAGCATGGTGAGGTGGGAGTGCACAGCGGCAGATTCTTGGCGGGAGGAATAGGGGGGCAGACGCTCTGCAGGCAGGTTCTCGCCAGGGCCGTCCAGTCAGTACCTTGAAAAATGATGCTTTTATGGTTTTACAATAAGTCCCAAAGCCAATGCTGCCCTGCTAAAAACACAAATTTTAGGCAATGTTTAGCAATCGTACCTACATGCGAAGTCACACGCGATCATGATTGGACAGGCAACGGTGAGAAAGTCAGGTGGGTGGAGTTAACAAATGGTGGGAAAGTCCAGGGGAAGTACCATCAGGAGACAGGGTGGTGCTTTCATCAATTTTTCCACGTTCAGCTATACGCCCCTGAACCGACTCTGCAGCGAAACTCCACATATAAACAATTGTAAAGTGCATTTTATGATGCTTGTAATTCGCCTTAATGGCTCTCCTATACCTCTATTAGATGTAACTACGAATATAGGAAAAAGCGCATACTGTCAGAAACAGGCGCCAAAGAGACGTCGTGTAGAACCCCCCCCCCCCCGGAAACATGACAGAGGTGTATAAAATTATGCATGGTGTGGAGTAAGTGGATAGGGAGAGTTCCCCGCCCCTGTCTCTTATAGTACTAGAACTGGAGTCATCCAATGAGCCAATTGGTGGGAGATTCAAGACAGATAAAAGGAAGTACTTCTTCATACCACACATAGCAAAACTATGAAATTCACTACTGCAACTTGTAGTGATGGCCACCAACTTGGATGGATTTAAATGGGGTTTAGACAAGCTCACAGAGGGAAAGGCCATAAATAGCTACTCGTTCTGATGGCTATATATTACCTCCAGTATCAGTGGCCATACTGTGCCTTTGTAAACCAGTTGCTGGGAAACAAAAATAGGAGAACTCATTGTATGAATAGAATGCTGGACAAAATAGGTCTGATCTAGCATGGTGGTTCTTACGTTCTTAGTTGGCATATTTGTTTTAAGATATGCTTCTTTCTATCTCTTTGTTTCACTTCCTTGAAAATATGGAATAGAATCAGAAAATAAAACATGGAAGAACTTTCAAATTGACCAAGCTTGAGAAGGGGAAGGGGAGGGACTGTGAATTAATACTAATATTTTTTTTTCTGTTTTTTTTTCTCTTTGTCTTTGGCTCCTTCTTTTTTGTATTTTTTTGAAAATTCAATAAAAACTCAAAGGGAAATAAATAAAATACGGAATATATTATAATTATAGAGAAAAAAATCTAGTAATCTTGCTATTTCACTAAATAGAGATATAACAATAGGATGCTGCTATAGAGCAGAGGGCAGGTCCTTTCCAATGTTATACCTCTATCTTTCGCTGTGTATTTAATGAAAATGCACTAAAGTACTACCTGTCCTCTTTTGATCCTAGAGGTAAATGTCTCTAAATGATGCTTACAGAAAAGCCCTCCATTCCATGTACTATACGTGTGTAACGTACTTTCAGATTTTCATGTTTCTGTATTAGCATTTTTTCACTTCAGAAATAAAGATTTGTTACTTTATAAACTGATTAGGAAGGATTAATTGATCTCAATAATAATCAATGTTTTCTTTAATGATATTAGCATTAATACAACAGATTTCAAAGTGGGGTTTGCTATCAAATCAAATGTATGATTTTCTAATTTCCATATGCAGTTTTAAACAACAGATTCTCACATCTGATTATTCATGATGACATTGCTCTGAATGAAATACAAGTACTTCCAGAGTTAATTTTCTATGAAGTGTGTATGTAAAGAAAGCAGCTGTTTGAAGGATATATGTTGTATATGTGAAGGATGTGAATTAATAAGTTATTTATTTATTTATTATATTTCTATACCACAAGTTAACCAAAGCTCTCTGGGCTGTTTACAAGACAAAGGTTAAAACCATAAAATACAAAAACATAATATAAAAACATAAATTTAAAACATAAAGCCAAAGTAGTGGCCAAGGTAAAAGCCAGCAGCAGTTCAAAGATGTAAAAATAACTGATAAAGGGTTCTGGGAAATTCAAAAACTTGCACAATTTTATGGAATTTTGGTCAATTCTAATAAAGTTTTTGCCCAACAGTGGATTTTGAAATTTTTACTTTAAAATTAGTAGGCTACTAAAATTGTCCAAATAGACCCCTTCCAAAAAAAGAGGGATTTTATTTAATTATTGATTGATTGATTGATTACATTTCTATACACAATAGCCAAAGCTCTCTGGGCGGTTACAGAAATTAAGACCACAAAATACAGCATAAAATACAATATAAAATATAATCACTTAAAACTACAGTATAAAGGTGCAACCAGAATAAAACCAAGCAGCAGTGCAGAGATCTAAAATGCAACAGCAAATTTAAAGCAGCAGAGCTACAAACTGGAACGCTAAAATGCTTTCCTGGCTCTGGAAAAAGTAGAACATAGGTGGCAGGAGGTAAACCTCTGTAGGAAGCTCAGTCATTCCAGAAGTGGGATGCCACAACAGAAAAGGCCCTTCTCCTGGTAGCCATCTGCCTTATTTTTGTTCTCTGGGGTGGTCATGTTATTTTTTTTATTACTTTCCTACAGATATGCTAGGCCCTCACACACACCTCATCCCATTCACAATCCAAGCTGACTGGGGAGGGATGAAAAAAACAAACCAGCCAGTCAAGGACGATTCATAGACCCAAAGTCAGGCCTGAGTATGCCTGCAACAAATTCAATACATATTAAAGCCTGAGGGCAGGGGATCTTGTTTTCATTGATCTCTATACACCCTGCCTTTTCTGACTGAAGAGCATGGTTTTAAATGCTCCAAATAAATAAAGATAGCTACATAATAAAACAGTAGTCCGATTGCTCCATCTCATAGCCATTTCAATTTCCAATGTTAGAAATAAAATATAAATCAATCAATCAGATAAACAGAAAATATTTCAAAGTTCATTGCATGCTTAAAACCATTCTGGCCACAAGAAGGAGCTATCTGATCACCATTTCTGCACAGCCAGTAATAATATACATTGAATACTCTGCACACCAGGGCAGGGTCATGCAGAGGGGGGGCCAGTGGGGCCAGTTGGCCCGGGGCCCATGATTCTGAGGGGGCACTCCGATGAGGAGGTCCCCCCCAGCTTACGCTACTGCTTCCGTAATGTAAGTGGCCCATCGAGAAGCGAGGAGCCCGCCTTGCGGAAACAGCGCAGAAGCCGTCCGTCGTGAAATTCTAAATGTGAAGAAGTGATGTCTTACACCTTGAATAAAAATGCTTCCCATTACCTTTTTTATAAATCGTTCTAGTTCATATATGTATTTAACACTGAATCAGTGCTACTGGTTAAAATATACTTAATGAGCAGTTTGAAATGCCGGGGGGGGGGGGCACACACTTCCCATCTGGCCTGGGCATATTACCAGCTCTGCACGGCCCTGCACTAGGGATGGTTTTGATTGATTTGAATTGCTTCTAAGCCTGAGTGAATGCGCACACTTCCCAGGACTCTTTGAAAGCCTATCCAATGGCTGATCCATAAGATACCATCACTGTGGTGTGGCTGCAGCTTCTACATAGTGGGGTGCCATGCTATGCTGGTATGATCTGTATACAGTTTTGTTGTGATGCAAACTTTGTGGACTAGAGCCCGCTTTATCAGTTGCACGAGATTAGCCTCTGTTGGCAGATATTGGAGGACAGAGGGTAGTGTGACCATGTGAAAAGGAAGACAGGGCTTCTGTATCTTTAACAGTTGTATAGAAAAGGGAATTTCAGCAGGTGTCATTTGTATGCATGCAGCACCTGGTGAAATTCCCTCTTCATCACAACGGTGAAAGCTGTAAGAGCCTTACCCTCTTTTGTATCTGGTCACTCTACAAAAGAGGGCAGGGCTCCTGCAGCTTTAACTGTTGTGATGAAGAGGGAATTTCACCAGGTGCTAACCATACAAACGACACCCACTGAAATTCCCTTTCCTATGTAACTGTTAAAGATACAGGAGCCCTGTCCTCCTTTCCATATGGTCACCCTAATTAATAGGTGTTAATATTAGTTGGATCTGGAAATTTTAGTAGATGTTAATGCAGGGGGTCAAACTTCTTTTAGGATTGAATTCAATTTCAGAGAAGCTCTTTCAGAGAGTGTTTCAGTGGTAGGCAGAGCTAAAGGCAAAACGAATGTGGCCAAAATACCAAAAATGCCAGGATATTTTAGCTTCAAGCTCTTACTACCAGTAATAAAGCCTAAGGGGAAAAAACACCCACAAAAGCAAGGAAACTACAAACAATTGGCAGTTAATGAAGGGGGAGTGGCTATATTGGGAACCCTAGAAGGCTGGATTGGCTCACTGGTCTGAGGTTGGACACCCTTGAGTTACAGGCACAGAAGCAGGCGAGTTTGGAGTTCGCCCAGTTTGTTGCAACTCTACTTTTCATCCTGCTTATTTATATCCCGCCTTTTGCTCAAGAAGCTTAAGGCAACACATGATTTTAGGCTAGGTTGACCATCTGAAAAGGAGGACAGGGCTCATGTAACTTTAACAGTTGTAGAGAAAAGGGAATTTCAGCCAGTGTCGTTTGTATGCAATTAGTTCCTGGTGAAATTCCCTCGTCATCACAACAGTTAAAGTTGCAGGCACTATACTAGAGTGATCATATACGAAAGAAAGCAGGGCCCTGCAACTTTAACTGTTGTGATGAAGAGGGAATTTCACCAGGAACTAATTGCATACAAATGACACTAGCTGAAATTCCCTTTTCTCTACAACTGTTAAAGTTACAGGAGCCCTGTCCTCCTTTTCATATGGTCAGCCTATTTTAGGCTCACTGCAGTTTTTAAAATTAGAGCTTAAAACAGAGTTTGAAGAGGACACCTAGGTAGCTGTTCTAAGTCAGAAGCTTCCAGTAAACTGCCAGAATTTAACTACACAATATAGACCAGGTATGGGGAACATGTTATCCTGCTGATGCTGTTAGACTGCAATTCCCATTATCCCTCATTATTGGCTAGGCTGGCTAGAGCTGATGGGAATTGCAACCCAGCAACATCTGGATGCTCCCCATCCGTTATCTAGAAAATCATACTATGCAATATAATCTCAGAATTTAAAAACTAAATTATTATTCTTTACTTAACAAAAGCAAATTGTTGACTCATAAGCAACATAAGGAATGGGTTGTGTCTCATTCTATGCAGATTTAGAATTCCATTTTTGTGAATTACTTGCAGTGATTGAGTTGGTCTGCAGGTGGTGCACCTGATCCCTTTTCTATGATCCCAGTTAAAGGACCGTACTTTCCATCCCTGACCACAAAAAAAAAACATTAACAAAACTCTTTTTACTTTGAGTGTTTACAGATGAGGCTAATGAGCTCCATCAGACAAGCGTTTTATTGCACGCTCGTTACTGGGCACTCAGGACAACGTCTGCCTCCCGAGCATCTCCTGCCCCTTCTAGCCTTCTTTGTGCCACAAAAAAAACACCCTAGTAAGTCCAACTTATTTTTAAAGACAGAAGTTGCCACTATCTCCTGCTGTGTGCATGAGAAGCAGCGCGATCAAAACAGCCCACTGAATGGGCCACAAGCAGGTTGTTTACTTCCTGTTTCAAAACAGGAAGTAATGAGGGACAAATGCACAGGCAGCGAAGCAATGGTAAGCAAACACGATTTTCCCCCATGTGATGACGGTCTCTATGGTGCAATCACACTGCTTCATGCATGGAATTTTATGGAGGGTGTATATGTCCAAATGTCTTCAATTTATAGCTCTTCCATATTTTCCCACCACTTCTTCCATCTTTTTTCTTGCCAGAAAAAAGTGTTAAGGAAGAAAACATGGAACAGCTGGACAGTACCTTTTGACTGTTTGTGATCGTGTAGAAGCACATTTAGGCATTTCCACACAATCAATGTTTTCCCACAATAAATGCACATTTGTTGCACACAACCCATAACTCTTCCCTCCGTGTCCTGTGATTCTGTAATTCTCCTGTTCAAAACATAAGAACAATAACAAATGGGGACCTATGCAAGAATATCATAGTTGAATGGATAGTAGGAATTGTTCTTAGGAGAAGTGTGTCCTCTGTAGGAAAACTCCTCACCCTCCAGTGATCCTTTAAACTTTGAGGAGGAATTTATTTCTATGATTTAGTACTCACCCTGTAGCTAAGAGCTCTCAGGGCAGCATAAAATAAGCATACATAAAATCCAAATTAAAACACACAATAAATCAGATTAAAGGATCATATCAGGGTGTGTGTGTGAGAGAGAGAGAGGAAAGTGGCCTCAGTGACAATTTCCCTAAGACCAATTGCCCTTCCTTTTCAACTATGACACTTTTCCCACAGGAAATATATATTTAAAGTTATATTTAATTAGTTTTATATACAATCCTATGCATGTTTAGACAGAAAAGAGTTCTACAAATCCCAGCATGGCTGGCTGGGGCATGCTGGGAGTTGTGGGCCTTTTTTATTGCATCCCTTAACATAAAACAATTTCAGAAACTGTTTAATTAACCAAAAGGGCCAGAAAATGACAGAACACTACTGTGAGGCATTTGCGTTGCTACCGTTTGCAACTGGTTTCTCTAAAGCCGACTACACCCCACCCCACCCCACTGTGCTTTCAACTGTGAGGAAGATTTGTCCTCATATTTTAAAGGATGGGGGTGGGAGGGAATTGGGCAGAAGGAACACATGCTGAGACAGTTGCCATTTATCCTCCTAGTTCTTTAAACTGAGGGTCAATATTCATAGCCAATCCATCCTCCCCACTGAGGGTCAATATTCAAGGCCAATCCATCCTCCCCACTTTGGCAAAAGGGTTGGCCACAATATGTTACCCTCAAGGAAAGCGTTATTCTGTATGTTACCTAGCTATTCATTTTGGAAGACGTCATATGGATAGAAGATGGAAGAATACAGAGAGCAAACTATGAAAAGGAGAGGAATACCTTCATTGGGGCCAACTAAAATGTTACTAAGTGGGGAACAATCTTCTCCAGAGTGGGTGAAGAAGTGGGGAAAGCCAGAGGAAATGTTCTGGAGAGTTTGAAAGTTTTGTGATATTTAGTTGGTTCTAATAAACAGGATTTAGATTCCCCCCCCCCCCTATAAAATGGACTAACGTAGGTACCTACAATTTTTGTGTACCTTCGAAGTACAGAAACTCTTCAGAGCAGTGTGAAAGCAGAAAAATGTGTATAGGGGTCAGTGGGGGAAGACTGACATTATTTCCTAACCCCCTTTCTACCAGTGTGGCCTGAAGTTTAGAAATTTGGAATCCAAGGCTGCCTCTACAAGAGAGGTTTAAAGCTCTTTCAAGTTGCTTTACAAAATTTACCTCTACAAGAATGGAGCGCAAATCGGGCGTAGAGGCGCGTTATCTCTCCGATTATGCGCATTATCGAATGCGCGTTAAACAGCGAGTTTTATTTTGCTCTGTCCGTTAAAGCGCATTTTGACTATGTGAATAAGCGCTTATGTGCATTAACGACTTGTAAAGCGCATTTTGGTCATCCCTTAATGCGCTTCGCCACCTCTCACCGCCTCTCGTTCAGAGGTATTAGGCGTAAATGCGCTTTAGCGATTATGCGCATAATCGCCTAACCAGGCGCAAAAGCGAATCCTTGTAGAGGGGACCTAAATCACCCAGCCATTCCCACCCCAATTCACAGCCTTCTGAACTGTACTATTAACTTCAGTAAATCTGAAGAATTTCCAGCCTTCTTTTTGAAGCAACATCACAAAATATGCTGAAAAGCAACGGGACAGTAAATGCCAATTAATTCAGTTTCTCTGTGAATTAATTCCGCGTCGCTCCAGCACAATTTAATACTTCGCACAAAGTGCACAGTGGTAGCATGCAACAGCTCCAGTTTAGCTAAGAAAACACACACAAACTATTTGTATGTTATATACATTGTTGGTAAAGTAAGGCCTTCCATAAAATTAATTACATTGTCGTGACGATTAGGATCCAAGAAACCACAATGGCCCTGACTAAAAAGAAGTAATCATTTTAATCTCTTGCTCTGCTCCCATTCCGATAGTTGTCCCTTGCAGGTCCTCTTGTGGAGATTTGCTTAATCTACAAATTAGCATGTGCTTACTACTTACCCACTTACTGCTTACTCAACAGTAGACTGTATCCAAGAGTAGAAGATTACATATGTACTTATACCTAAGGTTGCATAATGGTACTATACAGTGGCATGAGCTAAGAAAGCTTGCTCTCAGAGGAAGTGATGTAATGGCAGGATGTCTGAGTCAGAGGCCCCCTCCACAAGGATTCGCTTTTGCGCCTGGTTAAGTGATTATGCGCTTCATTGCTGAAGCACATTTATGCCTAATACCTCTGCACGAGAGGCAGGCAGGGAGAGGGGAGGGGGGAGGTAGGGCGGGTGCGCGGGTGCCTGTCTCTTTAAGGCAGGTCCCTGCGAGTTGTTATGCTGGAGAGCGAAGGAACTGACGATTGAATGAAACGGAGCAAGGGGGGGGGGGAACAGGGCAAGAAAAAGGGAAAAGGGAGCTGGAAGACGGAGCCCGGTAGGAGCGGAGCCAGGAGCCGAGCGGGGGAGCCAGCAGCAGCACTACTTGGGAGGCAGGGCACACGGGGGGGGGGGGGGAACAGGGCAAGAAAAAGGGAAAAGGGAGCTGGAAGACGGAGCGAGAGGTCAGCGGGAGCCCGGTAAGAGCGGAGCCAGGAGCCGAGCGGGGAGCCAGCAGCAGCAGCAGCACTACTCGGGAGGCACGGCGCTGGCTTCACATCCCGCCGCAAAATAAAACTCGCTATTTAACGCGCATTCGATAATGCGCACAATCGGAGGGATAGCGCGCCTCTACGCCCGATTTGCGCTCCCTCCTTGTAGAGGTAAAAAATTTTAAGCGCCTTGAAAGAGCTTTAAACCTCTCTTGTAGAGGCAGCCAGAGAGAAACAGGCTCTGAAATGCATAAACAATTCAATGCACACAAGCTGTCCATATTTCAGACTATCAATAGCAAGCACATACATTTGTTTGAAGTGTTGAACAAACCTGAACAGGGGCCTTAATAATAATATGTTTGCTTATTTATTTATTTATTTATTTGATCATTTATACTTTTATATAGAACACTTAAGGAATTTAAGACAAACAAACAAACGAAACTTGTGGCACCTTAAAGACCAACACAGTTATTATGGCATAAGCTTTTGTGGACAGTGGTTTACTTCATCAGATGTGTGAAGTGTTGAGCTTCTTTACATGAGCAATTAATTGCATGCTTGGCCACTCACAGAATTTTGCAGTTCATTTACATGATGCTGTCAACCTCCAGGACGTCTGTCGCCCCTTCTCCCAGAAATCGTGCTGCACAAAAAAACAGAGATAATCACAGAATTTATTCTGCCACTAGATGGTGCTTTGTCATTGAGTTTTATAAAACAATCAGCCAGGAGGGAAGGTGTCAATTACAAATCAAGTGGTCGCATCTGAAGGAGCCATATTGAATATGGAAAAGCCTGAGAAAAGAAAATCATGGTAAGGTAGTGGAGTTTTTCCTAAATGTAGAGACATGCATTATGCTGAGTTACAATTATGGGCTTTTCTACATGAGGCTGTTAATCTGTTACATGTACTTTCAGTTTCCATTCCTGCTTTTCTGTTACATAACCACTATGTGGCACTGAAATATAGAGGAATAGCACAAAGAAATCACGTTTTCTTTGCCGTCAGAAATGAGATCAGATTAGTCTGACAGGATTTGTTCTTGACAAATCCATGCTGGCTTCTAGTAATCACTGCATTGTTTTCAAGGTGCTTACAGACTGCCTTCTTTGTAATCTGCTCCAAAATTTTCCTAGATATTTTTTTTTCTCAGATAGAATCTTTTATCTGAGGTCACCTAGATGCAGATTGGTACTTGCAGCAGGTCATGCAGGTCATCCAGTATATGACTCATGGGATACTTTAGCACTGTCTCTGCCACACCCTGGACTACTACAGTCTTCATCATCTCCATCTAGCATGGCTGTTGGCCATGTTGGTTGGGGATTGTGGGAGTTGTAGTCCAGCACTTCTGGGGAATATCCAGTTGGGGAAGGATAGGTAATGGGCTTCGTCCCTGAATCAGTAGATCTCACCAGCTTCCTATGGCCCCTCAGACATCATATAGGGGTCATAGGATTGCACTCTTACGGCACAATCCTATGCATGTTTAGATAGGAAAAAGTCCAAACCACAGCATTCCCCAGCCATCATGGACTGTCTAAACAAGTATAGGACTGCACACTTAATGTATTGTGCAATTTAACCTTATCTGTTGCCTTTGGCCTGAAAGGAAAACACCTGCCTTGTCATTTACAAGTTTCTGTGAACAGAGTCAGCTTGTCTTTTTATCCATGTAGCCTGACAAGGTCAGAGGAATGCCTTTTCCAGTTCAGAAGTGATAATCCTTCTAAACTGAAGGTGCCCTGAAAATGCCTCTGGCAACATTTTGATAACATTTGCCAGATTTAAATGCACATTAAAAGCAGAAGCTTAAGAAATGTACCTATGCCTCCTCAGTTCAACTTCTCAAACCCATGAAGCACTTTTTCTTCAATGGGCCACTAGCATCATAGACATTCTGAGGGCCTAACTATATATTATGGGGAACATTTGGCTGTTCCCAACCCATGTCTCCTCATAATCTCCTTAGACATGTCCAGGAAAAGAAACAGGTGACGCCATGTCATCATGTCCAAAATTTCCTTATATCTATTCAATTGATTAGCTGCTGCTACTGTGACCTATGCGGGTCCTATGGGGTTTAATTGGAATAAACATGAAAGGATTTGAATTAAACAAACTTTCTTTAGTTAGAACCAGGTGGTACATAAAACAATTCAGGAATTGGACACAAGGAACTAAATATATAAATAGTCTGTTAACACATGAACATTAGAAATCACAGTCCCATTTAGTTCAAAACAGAAATATGTATGTCCTGCTTGAAAAAATGTTGTAGTTAGCCACTCCAATGTTCTCTTGGTTCACCAAGGTGCTGGGCTCTTCAGAGCGTCATAACACAGGAGGTTTAATGCACATCTGCGGCGACTTTGATCCACTTTTTCAGCGCTGGACTGGCATGACGTCGTCCCCGTCGTGCTGTTCTCTCACCCTGAGCGAGTCCAGCCCTGAAAAAGTGGATCAAAGTCATGGCAAATGGGCATTAAACCTCCCGTGTGATGACTCCGTCAGTTACTCCTCAGTAGATAGCTTTAATCCAAAAGCAACAGCACAATGGCAAATGGTGCAATTATAAATTGAAGCATGGAGTCCATAAGGCCTGCAACAACGATGCAAATATAACAAATACCAGATACAAAAATGTATTTCCCATCCCCTTGCACATTAGCCATACACATATATCAGTTCAATTTACCTTGTACAAAAGCCCATAATTATTATTCAGCTTGCTTGCACAACAAGCTGACTACTTCTTCTTTCCTGAATTATGACTCAGCACCCACTGGGTTAAACTAAGCACTTCATGGGAGTTGCAGTTGCACTGAATGTGATTTTCAGGGAGATTTGTGAGGAGACATGATGTACTGGTCACACACACATACATATAGTTTGAGCTTCCCAAACCTGAAGCCCTCCAAATGTGTTAGACTGCCATCGGCCATGTTGGGTGTGGGTGATGGAAGTTGTATTCCAACACACCTAGAAAGCATTGTGGCGTACCTGCCTATTCTCATTGAGAACACCTCTTCAATAAGGCCTTTCCCACAGCAAGCAATACTTTCCCATTATTATTATTATATTATTATTAGGCTGACCATATGAAAAGGAGGACAGGGCTCATGTAACTTGAACACTTGTAGAGAACAGGGAATTTCAGCCAGTGTTGTTTGTATGCTGTATTAGTATGCTGTATTGTATGCTGTATTAGTTTGTATTAGTTCCTGGTGAAATTCCCTCTTCATCACAACAGTTAAAATTGCAGGGGCCCTGCCTTCTTTTGTATCTGGTCACTAGTGTCTGCAACTTTAACTGTTGTGATGAAGAGGGAATTTCACCAGGGACTAATTGCATACAAATGACACTGGCTGAAATTCCCTGTTCTCTACAACTGTTAAAGTTACAGCCTAATTATTATATTTATTTATAACCCATTTTTCCCCAATACTGGGCCTCAAGGAAGCTACACACAGTAATGGGCTTTTAGGCTCAGGTCCAACCTTTACTCTGTTCTCCAGCTATCAACCTTTACTCTGTTCTCCAGCTATGAGAACACACTGATTTTCTTCTATAACCTGTATTATTTCCTTTATGATTTTAGCCCGTACGTAACCAAGAGCAGAAGATGTAGGATTTTATATAGGGTGACCAGATAAAATCCAGGTCAGGGCTCATGTAACTAACAGTTGTAGAGAAAAGGGAATTTCAGCCAGTGTCATTTGTATGCAATTAGTTCCTGGTGAAATTCCCTCTTCATCACAACTGTTAAAGTTGTAGGGGCCCTGCCTTTTTTTGTATATGGTCACTCTAGTATAGTGTCTGCAACTTTAACTGTTTGATGAAGAGGGAATATCACCAGGAACTAATTGCATACAAATGACACTGGCTGAAATTCCCTTTTCTCTACAACTGTTAAAGTTACATGAGCCCTGACCTAGATTTTATCTGGTCAGCCTAATTTCATAAAACAAATAAATCTTTATTAATTATAGCATTAAGATGTTCAACAGTAAGGCGGTAACTTTTAAAGCTTTTATCTATGTATATCTCCTCATACACTTAAATCGTAGTCACTCTTTCTCTATCTCTCCAGACTCTCTTCCATTTAACTCTTCACATAACCAACACAAACCCCATCTCTCACAAACCCCTCTCTGTATGATCTACACTCTATCAACCCCTGTCTCTGTTCTGAACCCTATCTGCCTCTTGCAAGCACAGCTCCCAGCTTATATATGACACACACTTCACCCGCCTTCACTCATTCAACCAATCATGCCACATTTGCAAATAGACCCTGTTCAGATGATATGCTAAGCCCCGGTGGTTAAGCACTGTGAGCTAAACATTACGACTTAGCGTGTCGTGTGAACCATGACTTAGTGTGTTGTGTAAACAATTCCTAGCCATGGTTGCTACATAACAACGGTCTAAACATGCTCATTAATCATTTGCTGCAAAAGGGTTAGCAACCGAACCATGACTAAGCATGTCATCTGAACAGGCCCATAGATTTAAAACATGAATAGACTTCTATACCTACAATTCATAATATATGTACATGTAACGTCACAGGGATCATGTTGAGGAAGACTGATTTAGGCCCTAACAGTGGATTGAAATCTCACTTTCCGTGTTGTTTTCATAATAGCACAGTTCAGTTAACATTTCTGATGGAATGCAAGATGAAAAATAAGTCTTGAAACTTTTGATAAAATTCTAACCAAGCACAGTTGCCTATATTTTTTCTAATTAATACAAGCATACACACAAAATGACATACACTCACATATAGTCCTTTTATATATTGTATAATTTGTATTTTTACTGTCAATTAAGTATTGAGCTCCTACTTAGGCTGTTTTACTGTAGATGTTCCATTAAGCATATCAATTATTGACTAAGATTTATAATTACTGGATTCCTTTGTTTCTTTAGTGATTTTGATTTATTATTAAGTACATTCTTTCTGTTGCTTTTATTTTGTTAACTCAGCAATTACCTGCAGTGACTCCCACATAATCTCAAAATACGTCATTACTGCTATCCTTATTGCTATTATGTGGGAGTCGCTGCAGGTAATTGCTGAGTCACAGCAAAAAAAGGGGGGAAAGGGGGTGGGAAATGAAGGAAAGAAAAAAATGAATTGGAATATAAGGAGGGCCTTGGAATGATTATTTTTCCCAATCACGAGTAATTATTGTAAGAGACTATCATCTTGTTAGGAGTATTTTTGCAAACATCTCTTATCAAGTAAGAATCTGTATATTGTACTTTTGTTAAAAATGTTTTTATATGATTTATACAAGTTTTAATGTGTACTGTAGACAGGCCCCAGAGTCTTCATATTGTAATAATATATTTTTTTTAAAAAAACCTTACATATGGGTATAGGCCTTTGTGACAATGTGTCTAACTAACCTCTAAATATATATATTAATTTATCTATGTGTTATCCCTGCAAACATAATTTAATGTATTTTTAATATTGCAGCCAACTGAAGGCCTTAAAAAACAACACAGGCCGAAATGTGTTGGGCTTTGAAATAAAGTATTTTAATAGGCTGACCATATGAAAAGGAGGACAGGGCTCATGTAACTTTAACAGTAGCAGAGAAAAGGGAATTTCAGCAGGCGTCATTTGTATGCAGTTAGTACCTGGAGAAATCCCCTTTTCATCACAACAGTTAAAGTTGCAGGCACTATACTAGAGTGACCAGATACAAAAGAGGGCAGGGCCCCTGCAACTTTAAGTGTTGTAATGAAGAGGGAATTTCACCAGGTACGAATTGCATACAAATGATGCCAGCTGAAATTGGCTTTTCTCTACAACTGTTAAAGTTACATGAGCCCTGTCCTCCTTTTCATATGGTCAGCCTAATTTTAGCATCCTGAGAACCTGCTTCTCCCCCTTTATTTTGTCCTGATTTGGATGCTCTCCTCCTTTTGGTTTCTCCTTTCCATATGGTCACCCTAAAAACAGATGTTTGCCTGGACAACTTCATCTTTGTGAAATACAGCTCAATGGATCCAGAATTAGTCATGCATAGAGTAGATCCATTGAAGTCAATGGGACTAAGATTAGTCATGACTAACTTAAGTCCCATTAATATCAATGGGTCTGCTCTAGGCAACCAAATATCTTTATCCTCTAGCGCTGCTGGAGCAATATCTAAGATAAAACAAAAAAGATGTGCATGGTTATATACGAATGTGTCAGTGTTAAGTCAGGACAGAAAACCTCGCAGCACAGCCCTTAACAAAAGGGGAAACAATACACCCATTAGGCATTGTCAAGTCCAGCGCTGGATGAATAGCATCTCTTTGTGTGTGTTTGTAACAAGAAGGAAATATGGGAGGGATGTTGTTATTTTTTAAAAAAAGCAGAGGAAGTGCCTCATAGCAACTTTTCACAGGCTGATGCAGAAGCCTGACTTTTCAAGGCTGATGTCCAAAGGGTGATTCATTTCCATAAATGACTGAAGCAAAACAAACTTGTTGATGTCTGAAATAGCTATCCCATTCGTTGCTGTTCGTTTATTTACCCTGCATGTGGTGTTTGAGGATAAGGGGTGCTGCAAGGAATGAATCAAATGTTTATTCATTGACAGCTATATATCTTGCAGGAAAGACAGGGACACGACATACGCAAACATCGGAGTTGCAGATATATCTTTATTTGTTTTTGGATAGCTCTCACAGTGGCAGCAACAAAATTCTTTTCTCTGCTTCACTTTCACACTCTCTCTCTCTCACACACAAACAAACACACACTGCTAAAGCTTGGTGATTCATTGCTGAATGCTTGAACTGTCTCTATTTAAAAACATGGGTGTGAGGATTATTCATAGAAACAATTTTCAGATTTCTTGTAGGATGGATCAGAGCACCAGTGGACACTCACAGTACTAAGGTGACAATATGGAAAGGAGGACAGGGCTCCTGTACCTTTCACAGTTGTATAGAAAAGGGAATTTTCACAAGAGGAATGACCAACACAATCTGTGTTAACCTAAAAGAAAATTATTATAAACTAGTTTACTGCTGGTATCTAATACCTCATAGATTAAATAAAATATATAGAAAAGGTAATTGTGTATTTTTGGAAATGCAGGATATCCTCAGCAGATTATAAGTGTCCAAAAGTCCAAGATTTTTGGAAACAAGTTAAGAGGGAAGTTCTTAAAATATCAGGATATAATTTATCTCTGAACTCTAAAACAATGTTGTTAAGATTTTTTTCAATCTGAGGTCCCAAAAATTCATTAGCTGATGATATTAAATTTGTTAACAGCAGCACAGACCATAATAGCCAAGAATTGGAAAAACAGAAAACTAATTGTATCTAAAGGATGGTTTATTAAAGTTTGGCAAATTGCACAATTATTGAAAATCAGTGAAATAGTCAGATTGAGAGATGGCAGACAACAGATCCCCAAATTTACGGAGGAATGGAAACCTTTTATTGAATACTGGAAAAATAATCATGATAGAGAAATTAACATATATTCTTGTTTTGCTATTTAATAAATCATTGGCTTTGGAAGATATGTGAATCTTGATCTATTTAGTTTAGTTTATACTTCTCATTCTTGGATGTTTTCATGTGGTGTTATGAGAATTCAATCTATTTGATACTAAATTTATTTAACTCAATCTTGGATGTTTATATGGGTGTTATGCTGGGTACTTTTGTTGAGTAGCTAGAATAATTGATTGTGTATAATGATTGTGTTGTAGATTTTGTTGTATACAATATGTTGTATATATTTTTTAAAAAGATTGCAACCTGTGCTGGTGCTGGTTGTTTTTAAGAGATGCTTGGGGCACAATCCTATGCATGTTTAGACAGAAAAAAGCATGCTGACTGAGGAATGCTGGGAGTTGTGGGACTTTTTTCTGTCTAAACATGCATAGGATTATGCTCTCACAAGAGCTTTAGAAAAGTAGTGGCACCCACAGATATTCACACTAGCTAAGGGAAAGGAGGCAGATGTGTATGATAAGCAGCAGCTTACTATTTGGAGGAGAGAGAGAACTGTGATAGAACCTGGTATATCTGCTGCCTTGTAAGAGTGCCTCCACTTATGCTCTTCTTGTAGATTTGTAGGTAAGCGTTACAAAGACGTTGAAAGTCTCCTTTGCTCCCTCCGAGTATACCCAGATAGTCTACCTCCTGGAATCCTCAGCATTTAGGGAAGTGGGGAGTGTGCAATAAATATTGTTATTAATAATAATAATTAGGAATGGAGAAGTTATGAAGATTCAGTAGTTGATAGGAGGAGGCATCATATATGTGACTTTTCCACACACTTTCTTCACTTTGTGGCTAGTCAGTTTCGTACCCAGAACATAAGAACATAAGAGCCATGCTGGATCACACCAAGGGTCCATCTAGTCCAGCACTCTGTTCACACAGTGGCCAACCAGGTTCAACAGCACCCTACCACCCATGTTCCCCAGCAACTGATGTATATAGGCTTACTGCCTCAGATACTGGAGATAGCACATAACCATCAGGACTGGTATCCATTGATAGCCTTCTCTTCCAGGAATTTATCCACCACCACCCTTTAAAGCCATCCAAATTGGTAGCCATCACTGCATCTTGTGGTAGTGAATTCTATAGTTTAGCTATAAGCTGTGTGAAGAAGTTCTTCCTTTTACCTGTCCTGAATCTCCCACCAATCAGCTTCATGGGGTTACCCCAGGTTCTAGTATTATGGGAGAGGTAGAAAAATGTCTCCCTGTCTATATTCTCTACACCATCCATATTTTTGTACACCTCTATCATGTCTCTTCTTACTCATCCTTTTCCCCAAGCGAAACAATCCCAGCTGTTTTAACCTTCGCTCATAGGGGAGTTGGAAAAGACTAAATTTTCCTGCCTCCAGCTAAGGCACTACTAAATGTTTTATTATTTCCATTGTTTATTTTCAGTGATTGGGCCACTGAAGAAGACACTGTTGTCGAAACGCGTTTGGCCAGAATCATAAGAGTTTTGTTTTTACTTTGGTATTATACATATATATGCTGAATAGTGTTTTTCTGTGATGTATATATTTTATTAGTATTAAAAGTCATTATATATTTTCTCCTTAACATAATCAGAATTACATATTTATAGACTTTCTTATTGATATTGATGTGTAAGAGCATCACTTTGGCTGGGTTCTGCCTTCAACAACCAGCTAAAAGAGGATAATACAGCCATGTAGAAAAAGCAGTTGAAGCAGATGCTATTTTATCACTTCTCCAAGACATGCTTTATCTGTCCCAATTTCTTGTTCTGTTATCTATTAAAGCTGGGTGGTTGAAACTTTTTCAGTCCGAGGGCCAAATTTCATTTCAGAGGAACTCTTGTGGGGCACATTCCTGTGGTGGGCAGAACTGAAGGCGAATGGGATGGGGCAAAGGGGCACCTTGGATAGCTCCTTTAGAGTTCTAACTGGTTCTGACTGAAACCTGGAGCTGAATCAAAGCCCCAGTAACGTCAAAGGCCCCCTCCACAAGGATGCACTTTTGCGCCCGGTTCGGGGATTATGCGCATTATCTCGGAGGCGCATTTACGCCTAATCCCTCTGCACGGGAGGCGGCGAGAGGCGGCGAAGCGCATTAATTGATGTCCAAAAAGCGCTTTAGAAGACGTTAATGCGCATAATCGCTTGTTCACACGGCGAAAATGCGCTTTAACGGCCGGAGAAAAATAAAAGTCGCTATTTAACGCGCATTCGAAAATGCGCATTATCGGGGAGATAACGCGCCTGTACGCCCGTTTTGCGCTCCGCTGGTGTGGAGGTAAAATTTATAATGAGCCTTCAAGGCTCATTAAACGTCTCGTGTGGAGGAGGCCAAAGCCACCAGCCTCCACTCTCTCCTGCTGGCACGCATTGGCGGGAGAATATTCGCTCTTATCTCCAACTTCAGGAGGTATCAAGAGGGATGCCCTCTGAGGGGGTTTCCTCCCAGGGCTGGGCTTAAAGCCTAAGCCCCACCCTCTTGGAAGAACCCCAAGAGGCAGCATGGGCAAGTTTGGTGTGCCCTGCAAGCCAAAGTTTCTGCACCCCAACATAAAGCAATAATTAAACAAAAGAAGCTTCAAAACTCAGGTAAATGGAGGTGGGGTGGAATTTCTCTTTCAAAACTGTTGACTAATTTCTCTTTCAAAGTGAATAACTTGCGTTTGTGGCTGTCTTCAGTTTTTAATTGCATTTAACTGGATTTGTTTTATTTTGTATTTATGTACATTGCCTTGAGAGCTTCAGCTATAGGGTAACTCACAAGCTGAATGGATGAAGAATAAAAGCTAAACAATTTCTCCCACATAGAGCAATCTCTGTCCTCTGCTGCTCTACACACTGCATTACTTCACAGCATTGGGGCTGCTTGAAAGAGGAAGGGTATGGGGTGAATAGGCTGCCGTTGGGTTCAGTGCAGGAGGAAAAAACATTTGCTTTGGAACTTCTGCTGAGTTTCCCAATAAATGAGCAGGATTTTAGATGGGCTTTAGCACGCACAAAAACTGAAAAGTCATTACACATACACACCATATTCATAGCCACATGCTGTGGTATGAACTCTGTTATGCTTTTGGATTATGCCTTTGGATTCCATTGCATAAGGCGCAATCTATACATCTTCAGACAGAAAAAGTCCTACAACTCCCACCATTCCCCAGTTAACCATGCTCAACATGCATAGGATTGCATACCTTTAAAATGGTATGTGTTTTGGTACTACCTGTGGGGCAACTGCTGTTAACTGACCCCTGATTCTGTTTGATAGTACCGGTACCAATCCAAAGGCATTGTGCAGCTCTTCTGACTTTTTCTTCTTAACAAATTTGCTGTGGCAAGAAAAAGGACAGAGGAAGCAATGGGAAAATATGGTAGGGCTATGAATAGTAGACGTTGTCATCTGTCTCCACCCTTGTGAAATTCCGTGAAGGAGGCAGGGCGATGGTGCAATAAAAGCATTGTCTGGAAGCACCCGCAGAATAAAGGCATGTGGCTATTTATTCAGCTTTCAGGGTGACAGAAGAGATACGTGTTTTATCATCGAACAATTAATTTTATTTCCACCCACTCCTCTAAGATGAGCATAGTCAATAAGGGGTTTGTAATTCCAGGACTTACAAATATTTTTAGATGTACAAAAAAGTAAAATTATATTTTTTAAAAAATTAACAGAGCAATCCTATACTCACATTATGCCTGTACCAGAGATATGCTGCTGTGCCACTTCGAACAATCTCCATATTCAACATGCACTCACCTTAGGAGAAGAGAGAAAGGGGGTATTTGATTGTCCCATTCCCTCCACACTGACTGGATTACTTTGAGTTATACTTAGGGCTTCTCCACATTCAGCAAAAATCCTGCAGCCTTACTGGGGCTTTGGGTGCCTCTACAAGAGAGGTTTAATGTGCTTTGAAGGTTCATTAAAAATTTTACCTCAACAAGAACGGAGCGCAAATCGGGCGTAGAGGCGCGTTATCTCTCCGATAATGCGCATTTTCGAATGTGCGTTAAATCGCGACTTTTATTTTGCTCCGGCCGTTAAAGCGCATTTTCCCCGTGTGAACAAGCGCTTATGCGCATTAACTTCTTGTAAAGGGCTTTTTGGACATCTATTAATGCATTTCGCCGCCTCTCGCCGCCTCCTGTGCAGAGGGATTAGGAGTAAATGCGCGTCTGCGATAATGCGCATAATCGCCGAACCGGGCGCAAAAACGAATCCTTGTAGAGGGAGCCTTTGCCTTCTGGCATCTTTGCAGTTTTAACAATTGGCAAAATACACATGTTCCCCCCCCCCCCCGTTTTTGACAGTTCCTTCCTATATGTCTCAATTTTACCGCCAGCAGATGGCACTTTTGTAGCATGTTTTCCATTTATTACAGCATTTTCAGAGTTCTATAAAATAATAGATTTCTTCTTGGAAACAGCGCAAGAAGCATCAGAGGTTGACGACATCATGAAAAGGACCCACAAACTTCTATGAATGACTAATCACAAGTGTGCAATAAATTGCTTGTGTGGAGAAGCTCTTAGTGACAAAGGAGGTGCTCAGAACAGGAGGGCAAGACTGGCTAGAGGCTGCTGGGCAGTGACTGAGTTTAGCAGTCTGTCTCTGAGGATCCCACCAGCCCCCCAGTGTGATGCTTGCTGAACAAGAAAAGGAAGAGTTGACAGTAGCCAAAGAACCACGCTTGGTATGTTACTCAGGGTCTTACCTTCAAGAGCTGGTGTTATGCTACTCACCATCATGTGGGGGGATTCTTGACAGCACACAACCAAAAAATAGGAAATGGTGGGAAAACTGCACACGTGCCCCCATATCATGAGAAATGTAAGATGTATGATTGTTATTTATGATTTAAATGTTATTGTTTGCAATCCTGTGAGGTGCTTTTATGTTCATAGACAGAAAAATTAGGTAACAATAATGCAACCTTATCAACAGTGTAATATATTCTTGTAAGCCTGGGGAAACTTCTCACTGCTCAGAGAATTGAGGTATTTGTAATGGTTTTATCATTAATGGGTTGGATTCTAACAACTGTGAGCAGAGTTCCTCACACAGAGCCAGTCTTTCCACCCCTCCTTCCCACTGAACCTCTGCAGACCCAAAAAGTCTTCCTGAAGGTTGGGGGACCCTCAGGAAGGACATGGGATGTAGCATGGCAGGTTGCCACTGCAAGGGAGTGCCAGTTTGAACCTACTCTGGTCCCTTTGGATTGAACCCAGTCTTTGCAAGTTTGAGCTAATTCTACAGATGTCAACATGATTCAGTCCCAAAGCTTCACATGACAGCATCCAAATGTGAAAGTTAGTATGATTTAACTGCTCCATGAAAACATAGTTTTATATGTCTGCCTTCCTCCATTTTATCATATAAAATGGTAAAGAAACATTGCCCTGAAACTGCAGTATATAACTTGCATTTTCCTAAAGTAATCAACAGCAGTATGCAGTTGAAGATCAAGAGGGGTATTGGTTATTAGGGGTGTGCATCGGATCGGATCCGATCCACGATCCGAATCCGATCCGACCCAAAATCGGGAAAATCCGATCCGATCCGATCCGGACAACCTCCGATCCGATCCGATCCGATGAGGTCCGATCCGGATCGGACGCCATTTTGAATGCTTTTTCCCATAGCCAAGTATTGTTTTACAAAAACGCCTATAACTTTTTCATTTTTAAAGATAGAAGGATGAAACTTGGGCACATTGTAGACTGGTTAGGGGTAGTTATCTGTGAGAAATTTCAGAAAGATTGGTGCATGCATTTTGTGGCAATTAATTTTTTAATAAATACCCAGGAATGCCTATAACTTTGTCATTTTTAAAGTTACACACATGAAACTTTGCCACATTGTAGGGGGTACCTTGGGACCTATGTGTGTGAAATTTCAGAAACGTAGGTGCTTGTCTTGTGTGGCAATTAATTTTTAGAAAAATGGGTAGTAGTGGGGTAAATACAGTTACGCCTCCCATTTTTTAATTTTTGAAGATACAAACAGGAAACCTGGGCACATTACAGGTACCACTTGCCTTGATATGTGTGTGAAATTTCAGAAACATTGGAGCTTTCCTTGTGTGGCAATTAATTTTTGAAACAATGAGGAAAGAAACACCTATAACTTTGTCATTTTTAAAGTTACACACATGAAACTTTGCCACAATGTAGGTGGTACCTTGGGACCCATGTGTGTGAAATTTCGGAAACGTAGGTGCTTGCCTTGTGTGGCAATTAATTTTTTAATAAATACCCAGGAATGCCTATAACTTTGTCATTTTTAAAGTTACACACATGAAACTTTGCCACATTGTAGGCGGTACCTTGGGACCTATGTGTGTGAAATTTCGGAAACGTAGGTGCTTGCCTTGTGTGGCAATTAATTTTAGAAAAATGGGTAGTGGTGGGGTAAATACAGTTACGCCTCCCACTTTTTTATTTTTGAAGATACAAACAGGAAACATGGGCACATTACAGGTACCACTTGGCTTGATATGTGTGTAAAATTTCAGACAGCTGGGTCCAGGCATGTGGTGGCAAGGTATTTTTGAAACAATGAGGAAAGAAACGCCTATAACTTTTTTATTTTAAAAGTTAGAAGTCTGAACATTGCTGACTTTGTAGATGGGTTAGGGGTAGATATGTGTCAGAAATTTCAGAATTATAGGTCCAGGCATTTGATGGCTATGGAATTTTTAAATTACATGTTTCAAAAAAATTTCTACAGAGGCCAGGTCTTCCCCTCCCGCTTCCCGCGAAGAAAAGGAAACACTCTCTCGTCTCGATCCCTTTGATCCTTGCTAGTAGTATCCATTACAGGGCTCGTGTTTCCTTTCCTACTTTCACTTTTCAAGCAGAACGGCTGAGCCTAGCTGAGTTTTGCAGCCATGCGTGCAAGGAAGGATCACTCTGGTCTCGATCCCTTTGATCCTTGGTAGTATCCATTACAGGGCTCGTGTCTGCTTTCACTTTGTACTCAAGCAGACACGAGCCCTGTAATGGATACTACCAAGGATCAAAGGGATCGAGACCAGAGTGATCCTTCCTTGCACGCATGGCTGCAAAACTCAGCTAGGCTCAGCCGTTCTGCTTGAAAAGTGAAAGTAGGAAAGGAAACACGAGCCCTGTAATGGATACTACTAGCAAGGATCAAAGGGATCGAGACGAGAGAGTGTTTCCTTTTCTTCGCGGGAAGCGGGAGGGGAAGACCTGGCCTCTGTAGAAATTTTTTTGAAACATGTAATTTAAAAATTCCATAGCCATCAAATGCCTGGACCTATAATTCTGAAATTTCTGACACATATCTACCCCTAACCCATCTACAAAGTCAGCAATGTTCAGACTTCTAACTTTTAAAATAAAAAAGTTATAGGCGTTTCTTTCCTCATTGTTTCAAAAATACCTTGCCACCACATGCCTGGACCCAGCTGTCTGAAATTTTACACACATATCAAGCCAAGTGGTACCTGTAATGTGCCCATGTTTCCTGTTTGTATCTTCAAAAATAAAAAAGTGGGAGGCGTAACTGTATTTACCCCACCACTACCCATTTTTCTAAAATTAATTGCCACACAAGGCAAGCACCTACGTTTCCGAAATTTCACACACATAGGTCCCAAGGTACCGCCTACAATGTGGCAAAGTTTCATGTGTGTAACTTTAAAAATGACAAAGTTATAGGCATTCCTGGGTATTTATTAAAAAATTAATTGCCACACAAGGCAAGCACCTACGTTTCCGAAATTTCACACACATGGGTCCCAAGGTACCACCTACATTGTGGCAAAGTTTCATGTGTGTAACTTTAAAAATGACAAAGTTATAGGTGTTTCTTTCCTCATTGTTTCAAAAATTAATTGCCACACAAGGAAAGCTCCAATGTTTCTGAAATTTCACACACATATCAAGGCAAGTGGTACCTGTAATGTGCCCAGGTTTCCTGTTTGTATCTTCAAAAATTAAAAAATGGGAGGCGTAACTGTATTTACCCCACTACTACCCATTTTTCTAAAAATTAATTGCCACACAAGACAAGCACCTACGTTTCTGAAATTTCACACACATAGGTCCCAAGGTACCCCCTACAATGTGGCAAAGTTTCATGTGTGTAACTTTAAAAATGACAAAGTTATAGGCATTCCTGGGTATTTATTAAAAAATTAATTGCCACAAAATGCATGCACCAATCTTTCTGAAATTTCTCACAGATAACTACCCCTAACCAGTCTACAATGTGCCCAAGTTTCATCCTTCTATCTTTAAAAATGAAAAAGTTATAGGCGTTTTTGTAAAACAATACTTGGCTATGGGAAAAAGCATTCAAAATGGCGTCCGATCCGGATCGGACATCTGGTCCGATCCGATCCGACCAGCCTCCGATCCGATCCGATCCGATCCGACCCCCCAGGTCCGATTCCGATCCGCTATCCGATCCGATCCGAGGGGTCAGTGCACATCCCTATTGGTTATCAAGAGGGGTATTGGTTTAGTAGAATCTCAATCTGAGACTAAGGAAAATGCTAGGAGGTTAGGAAACGACATGCATGTGGAAAAATGAACAAGGACTAAATAGAGGACCTCAAACAATAAATATTCTGCTCTTCCTAAGGCTTCAAGCAGCTACTGTGTGTGTATTTTGAAGGGTCCCCCTTTTTTTCCCAGTCCTGAAAAAATAAATTAAGCAAAGAGAAAAAATGTTGATGCTCAGGTTTGCTGTACTGAAGATATGAATTTCATTTATGCAGAAGTCATTACCTTCTAGAGCTCTTATAGGCATGCCAAAAAGACACAACAAACCCCACTATGGGAGTTAAAAGCATGGGACTGCTGATGCACAATAATGTACTACGTATGCTACCTTTCATCTCATCAAACCTACTTTCCCTGGCTGTACTCTGTTTCAAGAAATATACTTTAATGCTGCAGTCTTTATAGATTTTTCTCTAACGAAAAGGGGGAATACTATTACATTTCAGTACTAATTACCTTCCATTTAACCATTCTTTTATTCCAACATCAAAGAAAATATCAGCACAGAGAGGTATACACTCTTTTCTTCTCCCTCACCATATTAGGCATATTTTATTCTTACTGTAAGCCAGAATTGTAATATAAGCACCATGTTGTGGGTGTGCTCATATCTTGTCTTAACAGTAATTTTGTTAACAAAAGCTTCTGAGGCTTAATTTCACATTCTTGGAATACACTTATTTAATTCATTTAGACCAAAGCTTTTAAGGACTAAATGTTAAGGTCTGGTGGCTTTAATGAAAATTTCCCATTAACCTCAGTGACACTCAGTTTGGGTGGTGGCATCAGACATTATGGTCAGTGGGGTAAAGAAAATGGAGTGACATCTCCTTTTCATGGCTCTTTTTTTCATCTCCAAAGATACCTTTCAAATTACCTAAATGTTGACAGTGGTGGCCACTGTTAAATCCTGGTATGAATGGCAGGCTTTGCAGAGGGAATGGCCAACAACATGGCTGCCAGCCAGCTCAAACCACAAATTTCCCTGACTGGATACACTAATGCTGGTTGCTGGATACCACCGTGAGTGGCTTCCATGGATGCATCTCTCAGAGACACCAAACAGAGAAATGCAAAGGGAGAAACTAGGGTGACCAGATAAAATCCAGGTCAGGGCTCATGTAACTTTAACAGTTGTAGAGAAAAGGGAATTTCAGCCAGTGTCATTTGTATGCAATTAGTTCCTGGTGAAATTCCCTCTTCATCACAACAGTTAAAGGTGCAGGCACTATACTAGAGTGACCATATGCAAAAGAAGGCAGGGCCCCTGCAACTTTGGCTGCCTCTACACGAGAGGTTTAAAGCTCTTTCAAGTCTCATTAAAAATTTTACCTCTACATGAGCAGGGCGCAAATCGGGAGTTGAGGCGCGTTATCTATTCGATTATGCGCATTATCGAATGCGCTTTAAACCACGAGTTTTAATTTGCGGCGGCAGTTAATGCGCCTTACCGCCGTGTAAACATGCGATTCTCCACGTCAACAAGTTTAAAGTGCATTTCGGTCGACCCGTAATGCGCTTTGCCGCCTCTTGTACAGAGGTATTAGGAGTAAATGCGCTTCCGCGAATATGCGCATAATCGGGCAGCCAGGCACCAAAGTGAATCCTTCTAGAGATTCACAGTGAATCCTTCTAGAGATAACACAGAACTAGCTGTGTTATTTTCAAAGCTCGGAGGTCGGCAACAAGAGAGAGGGCCTTCTCTGTGGTGGCTCCCCAATTGTGGAACGATCTCCCTGTCGAGGCCCGCCTGGCGCCAACATTGTTATCTTTTCGGCGCCAGGTCAAGACTTTCCTCTTCTCTCAGGCATTTGGCAATATCTGAGGAGCCTGGGTCTGTTTTGTTTTGTTTTTGTAGGTTTTTTTTTTGGTTTTTTTTGTTTTTTTTTTGTTTTTGTTTTTTTGAAGTGTTGAAGTGGTTTTTAAATGTACAGATTGTGTGTATGTTGTATGTTTTTGCTGTTTTAATTTTTGTATATTGTTTTTAATTGTTTTTAATCCTATGTAAACCGCCCAGAGAGCTTCGGCTATGGGGCGGTATACAAATGTAATAAATAAATAAATAAATAATATTTGTCATCATTTGGGTAGAATAGCCCTGATCCCATCAAGTCCACAAGGAACAGCTTTCACCATCTCCTGAGCAGCTCAATTCAGTTAAGGTAAAATTTGTATTATGAGTCTAATCTGTGTATTTGTTGCACTGGATTCTTCTACAGGATCCTAGCAACAAAATGCAGGGTCTTCCAGCATAGAAGACAGATTCTGAAATTATTTTGGTAGGTTAAGCTAGGTTGCTTTAGCACAATGGTTCTTCAACAGGTACAACTTACCTCTTTCACTGAATGGATCAGAAATCAGATGTAGCCCTTTTGCTTCAATGTGTACAAACTAAAAACACAGATGAGTGTTTTATCGCACATTTGTTACTCTCCACTTACCGAAGTTCGCGGGTCCTTTTGGCAACATTGTCCACCTCCCATGCATCTCCGGCTCCTTCTTGCCTTCTGTCACAAAATTTATATTGTTGTTCGTATGGTTTTTAACTGTGCACTGCCCAGAGAGCCTCGGCTGATGGGCAGTATAAAGATGTAATAAATAAATAAAAAATAAAATAAAATAGACCCTGGTAAATCCTATGGGTTTTTTTAAATGAAATGTGCCGTCATTTCCTGCTGTGTTCAGGAAAAGCAGCATGATAAAAATGGCCACTGAATGGGTTATTGTTTACTTCTTCTTTCTTCCCGTGTAAAGAGGAAGTATCGTGGGGCAGAAGCAGGGGGAAAGCAATGGTAAGGAAATGTGATTCCCCCCCCTCATCTGATGACGCTCCAGGACGCTCTGTTCCCACTTTTTGTGCTGATTATCAACTCTGGTATTCCATGAGGGGCACAGAAAATAGAAGAAATTATTTAATGAGATCAATCATTTGTTTTAAGAACATAAGAGCCATGCTGGATCAGACTAAGGGTCCATCTACTCCAGCATTCTCTTCATACATTGGCCAACCAGCTGTCAACCAGGAACCCACAAGCAGGACACGGTGCAAAACTTGTTTTAATTGACTGATCCAACAGAGATGGAATTTTACCTATTCTATAAGACCAAAATAGCTATAAACTGACCTTCCCCAACCTGGAGCCTTCCATATGATTTGGACTATAATTCCCAGGATTCCTGACCATCGGCTATGCCTGATGGGGGTTGAAGTCTAAAACATTGAAGGGCACCCATTGTGGAAGCCTGCTATAAACCCATACGGCATCTTTCTCCATTTTCTTTTTATGTATTTGTACGAGGGCTAGGCAGGCACTATCTGTCTGATGTATTACTTGGAGGTAGGCTACCAACATCTTTAACAGCAGTTCAAAATGTATCCAGTGAAATATTTTCTCATCCCTGAATCTGCATGGTAAAAAAAATCTTCGCCCAATGAAGCTTGGAAGACTGTTTCAAAAGTACAGGAGCCCTACCAGGAAAAAAGTTGGCAAACTTAAGTTCTTATTTAGATGCGCTAGGAAAGATTTTCTTGTATGTAGAATACTTATTAAGATGATGTTTGAGAAGCTGTGCTTTAGGAATTTGTAATATAAGTGCAAGACTGCAGCAGAAAATCATTCACAATTTGTATAATATCTTTGTTTCTTATTGTAAGTATTCAGTTAAAAGCAACTAATTTGGGAACAGTCCCAGAGGAGACAAGATATGACACCAAAATGTAAACAACCTATAATTTCACATTTTGGCATAAAAGTGGATATGTGACAAAATACTGAGATGTGAGTGAAGAATGATCACCTTCAAGTAATCACACTGCATATCAGAGGCAGGAAGCCTCATTTGACATGAGACACAAATAATAACCCCAGGGCTGCTGGTAATTTGAATTTATCTATTTGGGAATTAACATGTTGGGAACTGTGGCATGTTTCCTCTCACAAATATATTCTTCCAACCAGTTGGGAGAGTAAAATAAGTTTATAAAGTGAATGCAATATATACATTAACTAAAATGATCCTTCATTCATTGTACAACTTAATTTATTTTATTTATAATTTCAATTCTGCCCTTCAATTCTGCCCTTCAATGTAAAATTACCAGCACAATTTACACACACACAAATCCCCATACACAATTATGAAAATGAGAAACAATTCTAAAACCAACAGAGTAAAAGCAACAATAAAAATTATTAAATGATAATGCTTCTCAAAAGGGAAAGGTTTGGGAAAATAAAAAGGCATTTGCCTGGCACTGAAAAGACCTTTAAAGTAGATGAGGCTTTTCCATAAATTGAGCACTTCTACCTAGTTGTCACCTGCTTCACTTCACAAAGTGATGGGATCTAAGCAAAGGCCTTCATACGTATAGGTAGATTCAGGTTTATTTTGGGAGTAGGTGTTCCTTCTGGTACCCAGATTCCAAGCCATGCAGGACAGGGGTAGCCCTCCAGATGTTGCTGGACTATAAAAACCCCATCATCCCTCATCACAAGGCCTAGAGCTGTTAGGAGTTGGAGTCCAACAATATCTGGAGGGCCACAGGTTCCCCACCCACGGTTTTGGGCTTTAAAGGTAAATACCAGCACTTTGACTTGGGCCAGAAACAAGACTGTAAGCCAGCAGAGCAGAAGCTGCTCCATATGGTGAGATGATTGTGCCAAGGCAAACCATTCAAATCAGCTGTTGGCATGCATTTCTCCAGCCAACTCAGTAGTCCTATGAAGCATATCTAAGTAGCAGAAACAGCTCCTGTAATGTATGCCCCTTAAGTCACACAATAAATACATATAGTTGCATGAGACTGCAAGAGCCCATGGAATGCAATGATTCATCTAGTCCAGCATCCTGTTTCACCACAATGGCCAACAAGATGCATCTGAGGAGCTAACAAGCAGGCAATAGACCTCTCCTGTTGTCGCTCTCAGAGGCTGGCATTCAATGGCATATAGCCTCTGAACCAGGAGGTTGCATATCCTCATAATGACTCTGCTGTCAATAGATTTATACTCCATTAATTTACCTAATCCCTTTTTAAAGCAATCTAAACTACTGGCCATTACTACCACTTCCTGCAGCAGCAAATCCCACAAATTAATTGCATTCTGTGGGCTGGATCCAGATTTAAGCTGGATCAACTGTGCCAGCAGAAGTGAACTTCCCAGCCACCTTCCTTCCGCTGGTGGCCTCTCCGGCCCTCTGAAAATGTTACACAAGGGCTGCATTCAGACAACACGAAAGTCAATGGTGGGGTAATAATCAACTTTACAGTTGTTCATCTAGGGGGTACTCCCCACACAACATGGTAATATATAATCAACCGTGGTATGGATTAGGATCAGCGCTGAGTTGACTATGGCAGCATTTGGATGACATGATAGTCAATACAACTGACGATTGTTCCCCCCCCACCCCAGTTGATTATTGTGTTGTCTGAATGCAGCCAAAGAGTCAAGAAATCCAGCAAAACGGGGAAAACTGTGGAGTGTGTGTGTAGGGGGTAATCTCCAAACATCGGAAGGGGGAGCCTTCAATGAGCATAGCCCTTAGTCATACCTTGCTCGTGTGGATCTTTCTCTTATGGGTCCAGCCCCGTATGAAGGCATACTTCCTTTTGTTTATCCTGAATCTCCTGCCAATCAGTTTCATTGGGGTCTAGTCCTGATATTATATGAGAGGGAGAAAAACGTTTATCCAATTTCTCCATGCTACCCTTTTATAAATCTCTACCCTATTGGCCCATATTCCCCTTTTTTCTAATTTAGATATTGTAGCCTTTCCATATAGGGAAGATGATCCCATCCCTGATCATTTTGATTCCCAGATCTTCCAGTGTTTAGGGACACTTCTGTCTGTAATAATAACAGCTCTGGATGTGTCTCAATTTTCAGTAGCACAATATTACACATGGTTCAACATCCATATTTGTCTTGGAGGGAAGGTGGGGAGAAGAGATGACAGAATGATCCATCACTCATTAAAAAAAATTCTACACAAAACTATTACCCAAATAGGACAGACAAGATAGACCACACTATCATTGTGGAATATAGTCCATTTTGTCTTTCCTTATAACAGAGGTGCAGAACCTCTTTCAGCCTGATGGCTAAATTCCATTTCAGGGAAGCTGTTGGGGGCCACTGCATTCCAGTGGTGGGTGAAGCCAAAAGCAAAGGGGTGGGACCAAAAGCCAAATACCAGCATGTTATCTTAAAGCTCATACTGCCAGTAACTAAGCCTTCAGATTATCAACTACTTAGAAGGGGGGGGATGCACAAAACCTGTGAAACCTCTAAACGAGTGGTGGTTGGGGAAAGGGAGTGGGACTAGGGGAAGGGATTGTGGTCTTCTGGAGGCCCATGGAGGCCTACGGAGGCCTGGATTTGGCTGCTGGGCCTGAGGTTCTGCACCCCTACCTTATATAGGCTGACCATATGAAAAGGAGGACAGGGCTCATGTAACTAACAATTGTAGAGAAAAGGCAATTTCAGCCAGTGTCATTTGTATGCAATTAGTTCCTGGTGAACTCCCCTCTTCATCACAACAGTTAAAGTTGCAGGCACTATACTAGAGTGACCATATACAAAAGAAGGCAGGGTCCCTGCAACTTTAATTGTTGTGATGAAGAGGGAATTTCACCAGGAACTAATTGCATACAAATGACACTGGCTGAAATTCCCTTTTCTCTACAACTGTTAAAGTTACATGAGCCCTCCTTTTCATATGGTCAGTCTACTTTATAACATTTAAGCATTTTTACATTATACATTTTTGTTTATATGGTTCCAGTTGGACAATTAAAATTCCCATATTCCATTGATTGCAAGGAAAAGGCACCTAACATTAGACCCAGCTGTTCAATACATGGCTAAATAGAACCTGTAAATCAAACATTAGACATGCCATTTGTATTCAACAACTACGAGTCAACCTTGTACAAGACAAACATTCCGTATGAGATGGGAAACCAACTCTAGTTTTTGAAAACTGGTTTCTAGCAACAAATTGCAAACTTGTCTACTAACAGTTGAATGCTGATGCTATGGCATCAGCTCCTTGTTAACCAGGGAAAGCCATGAATATTTATTCTTTGTCATACTTTAAACTAATCTTGGTTTTATACAAAAAGCTGAGGTAGCAAATCAAGGTCTAACCCATATTATGAAAAACGTGTACTGATTGCGATTTCAAAACCTAATGGAAAATCATCCTGAGAAAAAATATTGTGAGAAAAAGGCCCAAAGATGCTTTACTTTAAAGAGCAAAGACCAATTTCAACTAGGGGTATAATATAGATTTCATTGTGCTTCCTTTTAATACATTTTTGTTAGTATACTTTAAAAAAAAAATCTTGAGGGAACATTGATTGTACACATTTTTCTTAGCAAGTACAGGTCATTGGAATTCTTAATTTCTGTGCTCCCCCTCCCAAAAAAGAGATTTGTAAATCAGATACGTATATATACACACATATACACACACACACACACACACACTGGAATTACTTTAGCCATAAGCCTAAGCTCCTTCTAGACCTGATCCTTTGCTTGTATTATAAGGATCATACAAACATGTGGGAAGGGGTAGCTTTGCTGGAGGAAGGATATTTTTTAAAGAAGAAATGCAAATTGGTGAGGGAAAATGGAGAGGGGAGTTCATATCCTTCAAAGGAAAAAGAATGTGGAGAAGGAAACCACCTTAAATGCAGGATCTCAATAGCAAGGACAGAGAATTGGATTTAACTGGCAAAGCCAAATTGCAGCTTGAGGGCTGGATTCCCTGCAAAGGTGACACAACTTGAAGGGAAGATATCTGTATCCCCCATAAATGAGCAGTTACAAGTACAGAATCATTTATAAAAAAAATTAAAAATGTCATAGAATCATAGAAAGATGGAGCTAGAAGGCGCCTATAAGGCCAACAAGCCATCAGTGATGCTAATTATTGCACAGAAAAGATGTACACTGAGTTATATATACATGTTGGTTCAAAGAGCTGTACACCATAGGAATTGCACTGGTGAGACTACAATTCCAAAATTTACTATAATTTATCCTACGGTGTACAATTTTTTGAACCATCCTGTGGATCAGCATGGGTAACAGAATGAACATAAGCACCAGAAAACTCCATTCCAAAGCTACTCAGCCACCTTGGAAGGATAGAATAACATACACAATAGAGTAAGCTGTCAAAGCCATGACATATAACTCATTGCCCCCACATGCATTCAACTAACAATGTGGGGATGAGGGGGTCTGTTAATACTAAAAACTCACTTTGCATAGGAATCATCAGTGACTATATAAAATTCAATATAACGGAGGCTCAAGTCCTGTAGTAATATAGGCTAAGCATAATCTTACAGACAATATTTTCATGGGCTAAGCCAGCGGTTCCAACTATGGGTGGGGTGGGATGATGCTCCAAAGAAGGATAGGGTTTTGTGCAGGTGGAGCCATCTTCTCCCCACCAGCCAAGGCTTGGGTGGGTTGAAAACAATCTACCGAGAGAGAAGTGGCCGAAATCCAATTTGTGGACATGATTGTTCTGTGCTACCACTTCATCCTAACCTGATATGGGAAGAATGTCTACCTTGTTCTAATAATGTTTCCTGGTACATGGTTTTAAGGGGAAGGGGGGTAGAACATTCTTGCTCTTTCTTCTTCATCATTTTCTTATGCTAGTTTTGGATTAGTGCCCCAGTCCATAGATCCTTGCATGCACATGTCAACATGCAAGAATTATCTGTGCTGGTCAAGGGTTTGGGGATGCTAGTGAGAGAAGGTAGAGTATGTTTAGTAGGGATACAAAGTTCAAAAGATTGGGAACCACTGGGTTAAGCCAACATAAACATGCCCCTCCTCTTTGGTCTTTCATTGATGGAGGGTGCCTCTCACTTCCCATGCTCCTGCTCCAAGGCTCCTAAGCAAGGATAGCTGCTCCGTGCGAACCTAGTACATTCTGAATCGAAGTTCACCAAGATAGATCAGGAAGTTGCATGTACGATAAGAGATATGGCTCAGCAATCCCTCACTTTAAAAAAAATCACAAAGTCCAGTCAATGGGAAAACTATATGGTTATGAGACATCTGTAAATGTTCTGTGTATAAAATGCTTTTCAGAAGACAAAGTGACCCATTCCTTCTGTTGTTCTGCAAGCTTTTCTGCCAAACATTTTATTAAAACAGGGTCCACTTTTGAATCAAATTTATTGGCAAACCAATGCCCGTAGTTGATAAGCCATCGTAGTTCTGCAGCTCCATAGATGCACACACTGCGAAGATGGGTACCAGTACAGGGAGGATAAAGATGTTCTTCAAGATAGTTCCATTTTACTAAACGAGTTTTGCTCTGAAGATCTGTGATATCTTGAGCTTCCCTTGAAATCTGCCCAGGGGTTCCAGGCACACGAACAAGAGTTGCCCAGAAATGTTCATCAGGTGAGTAAGTGTCCTTTGACCATTCAAAAAAATCCAAAGCAAGGGAGCTTTCAAGAACATACTGTACAAAAGCACGGCATAAAACAAAATATGCACTGCCTACAAAAACTTCAATATTATGGGGTGGTGGGTCCTTAGAGATATTTGTTTTCACAGGCATCTTCATATATAAAGAAGGCATTTCCTGAAGTTTGTAGTGATAGATAAACCGTTCTTTTTTACTGCTGCTTGGTTTGACAGTCTCCAACATGTTTCCTCCATTTAATTTCTTAAGTTCAGATACCAGCTCAAAGTTTGACTTCAGAGGAAAGTCTTGGCCACACAAATTGATTACATACTTCCATGGAATGGAAGACTTAAGCAAATCAGACAAACAATTCAAATCTGCCTGAAGCCTCGAAATAGAGGCATACTGCACCACTTCCAATTTGGATGCAATGAAAATATTGGGGAAACATTTCGCTAGATTCTCCAGTGCATGCTTGAAAGTGCTAGATGACTTTTGGTCATAATGGATACAGTAAACATTTTGACTGTTGTATATTGTATGAATGAGCCTCTCAACCATTATGGCATCTTTGTGAACAACCAGAGAGTAAGCTAATGGGAATTTTTCCTCTTCCAGGGAAATGGGCTTTAGATGATATCCTCTAATTGTATGGTATATCTGACAGTTACTAGACATTGCCACAACATCTTCATCATCTAAATCAATGATCTCTTTTCTCTTTATCTCTAAAGATTTTCCAATCTCCACAGGCTCCTGATCATATATGGAGGAACAATTAATTTCACACTGGGCATCTTTTTTGAAATGGGTGTACTTGTTTTTCACAAATGACGAGGTGCTTAAAAAGGGCTCTACAAAGTAGATGTCTTTGTGAAGGAATAACAGTCGTTCAAGTTTGAGTAGTTTCAGCAGCAAGAACAGCCACACTGTTAAAAACAAGATCAAGAGACTCCGTCCTGTTGGATAATTGTAGGAGAACTGGTATCTCATCATTCTGTGAAAAGAAAGGGATAGTCAGGGCAATATATAAAGCAATATCATGGTAATTTTATACTTTTCACAAGACTGCAACTTCAGTGATAGCAGAAAAATTGGGTGCTTCTATATTTCCTTACATTTTTCCTAGCAGCCACGAACAAAATATGCTGCATTAACTTTATGCAAAGTTTTGTTTTCTTGATTCAAAGTCAGACCACTTCCTTCTTTAGCCTGAAGAAAATGGGACAAAGTGTCATTGTCATCTTTACTCATAATGACTAGTGAGGTGTCCAGGCTGAATCAGAAACCAGGCTCTCCAGGGGGCTGTCTATATGTTCTGGAAGCCCTGAGGTGGCTCCATGGTGGCACTGCATCAATTATATGATGCAGCAGCCACTTCAAAGCCATCGCAGGGCTTTGCAGAGAAGCCCCGCTTTTTTAAAGTTGGGGACTTACCCCAATTTTTCAGGATGAAGCATGGTGAACACAGACCTTCGACTGACTAACCACACTGCATCCTTGATGCAGAGGCGTGGCTGGGCAGATGGTGATGCCTGACTGGACTGCAGCGTCAAGATTAGCCGCCGCTACCCCGACGCAGCAAAAACATGCAGTTTATCTTATCGCAACAGCAACCGACCACCATATAGGCAGCCCCCAGGATGTTTGTGTGGGGGGAGGCATCCTCTGCCCCAGTGTTGTTTCTCAGTCTGCTCCGTTCCTCTCAATGGTGACAAGAGCAGTGTTGCAGCTGACAGGAAATCTCCTGATACCCTGACCCCCTCTAGATGGATTCTGTTTGATGCCTGGTTAGCCGATTATGCGCATAATCGCTGAAGCGCTTTACCATAAATGCTTGTAGCAAGAGGTAATTGAGCGCACAACTGGTGGCCTTACCGGTTGTTTGAAATGCGCTTTACAAGTAGTTAATGCAGAGAATCGCTTGTTCACATAGGCAAAATGCACTTTAACGGCCAGAGGAAAATAAACTCGCTATTTAACGCACATTCAATAATGCACATAATCGGAGAGATAAAGCGCCTCTACTCCCAATTTACGCTCAGCTCTTGTAGAGGTAAAAAATTTAATGAGACTTCAAAGAGCTTTAAACGTCTTGTGTAGAGGCAGCCCCTGTCAATAGTGACACTGATGCTACTGCAGGAGAAACAAGAAAGAAAGCAAGATTGTGAATGATGTCCAGTGACAGAATGTCACAGTTAGGATTTTATCAGTTTGTGTGTACATCTATATAGCTAGTGTGTAGGATTTTGCTGATTCATTGAATTCTATGTATAAAAACTTCAATAGAAATAGGTAAAATAGCCAGTTCCTCATCAAGGAAAATTACTTTTTTCTTACTATAGCCTCTGTAGGAGGATACATAGGATACATGAGGACATATGTTATTTGTTGTGTGTTTTTAGTACAATTTAGGACTACTTTTCTTCATATTAAAATGAAACAGGGAGATATTTTATCTAAGGAGTTGTTGAAGGATATCACAGCATGCTGTTTTGTAGGAACAGGGAAGTGGGAGGACAGGTAAATATGAACAAACACAGCATTAAACGTTTTTAGTTTGGGACAAGTGATATTCTTAAAACCCACATCTGTGTATTAGTTTTGTTATTCTAAAGAAAGAAAGATACAACAATCCTGTCCCAAATAAACTGCTTTTAGCAACAACTTTGTAATAAAACATAGGTTACTGGATGAAACTGCACCTATGCCTTGGTGCAGTTTCCCTCTGCCTTCAAATGGCAGAGGGAAATGTTTGTATAGCTCAGGAGACCCCCAACGTTTTGGGCTGGTGAAATTTTGGAATTTCAAGAGACTGTTATGGGAACTCACAAAATGGCTACCATGGGGAGGGGATTGGCCATGGTGGCCCATTTCCTAGAAGTCAGACTGGTAAAGCTAAAAGAAAAGTAACTTACCAAAGAACAAAACAATTTTTTCAAACCCAGTTTTCTGCACGAACTGATGAGGCTCAGAGACAAGTAACTTGGACAAGAATGCCACATAGTGCCCATAAGCATTCTGGGAAATAAAAAGAGTGCTGGAAGCCAGTGCCTCGCTGTACAGAGAGTTGTTCACAGGCACAGTGGTGCCCATGGGCTCCATGTTGGAGACTCCAGCTTTATTTATTTATTTCATTTGTATACTGCCCCATAGCCGTAGCTCTTTGGGCGGTTTACATAAGAGTAAAACATTTAAAAACAATATACAAAAATTAAAACTGCAAAACATACAATATACAAATACATTTAAAACCATTATGATAACTTAAAAAGCTATAAGCCTTAAAAAAAAAAAAAAAAAAAGCAGACCCAGGCTCATCAGATATTGCTAAATGCCCGAGAGAAGTGGAAAGTCCTGACCTGGCATTGAAAAGATAACAATGTTGGCGCCAGGCGGGCCTCGTCGGGGAGATCGTTCCACAATTTGGGGACCACCACAGAGAAGGCCCTCTCCTGTGTTGCCTACCTCCGAGCTTCCCTCGGAGCAGGCACTCGGAGGAGGACCTTAGATGTTGAACGTAGTGTCATGTACTGGTACGTTCGTGTCAGGAGAGGCGTTCCATCAGGTATTGTGGTCCCAAGCCGTGTAAGGCTTTATAGGTTAAAATCAGCACCTTGAATCGGGTTTGGAAACATATAGGCAGCCAATGCAGGCAGGCCAGAGCAGGTCTTATATGTTCGAACCTTCTGGTCCCTGTTATCAATCTGGCCGCTGCATTTTGCGCAAGCTGCAGCTTCCAAACCGTCTTCAAAGGCAGCCCCACGTAGCGTGCATTGCAGTAATCTAATTTGGAGGTTACCAGAGCATAGACAACTGAAGCCAGGTTGTCCCTGTACAGATAGGGGCATAGCTGGGCCACCAAACGAAATTGGTAGAAGGCACTCCGTGCCACTGAGGCCACCTGAGCCTCAAGTGACAGAGATGGTTCTAGGAGAACCCCCAAGCTATGAATCTGCTCCTTCAGGGGGAGTGCAACCCCATCCAGAACAGGTTGAAGACCCTCCATCTGGTCAGCAGAACCACCCACTAATAGCATCTCAGTCTTGTCTGGATTGAGTTTCAGTTTATTAGCCCTCATCCAGTCCATTGTCACAGCCAGGCACTGGTTCAGCACATCCACAGCCTCACCTGGTGAAGATGAAAAGGAGAAATAGAGCTGGGTGTCATCAGCATATTGATGACAATGCACTCTAAAACTCCGGATGACCACACTCAACGGTTTCATGTAGATGTTGAACAACATTGCTGAACAACATGGGGGACAAGACTGACCCCTGCGGAACCCCATACTGGAGAATCCATGGTATTCCCCAAGCACCACCTTCTGGAGCCAACCCGCCAAGTAGAAGCGGAACCACTGCAATGCAGTGCCTCCCACTCCCAACTTAGCCAGTCGTCCCAGAAGGATACCATGGTTGATGGTATCGAAAGCTGCTGAGAGATCAAGGAGAATCAACAGAGCCACACTCTCCCTGTCTTTCTCCTGACATAGGTCATCATACAGGGCGACCAAGGCTGTTTCCGTACCAAAGCCAGGCCTGAAACCCATCTTAAATGGATCCAGATAATCGGTCTCATCCAACAGTGCCTGGACCTGGCTCACAACCACCCACTCAAGGATCTTGCCCAGGAATGGAACATTTGCTACTGGCCTGTAGTTATTAAGATTTTCAGGATCCAGGGAAGATTTCTTCAGGAGTGGTCTCACTACCGCCTCTTTCAGGTGGCCTAGGACCACTCCCTTTTGCAAAGAGGCATTAATCACTTCCCTGGACCAGCCAATTGTTCCATCCCTGCTAGCTTTTATTAGCCAAGAGGGGCAAGGATCCATTATGGAGGTGGTTGCACGAACCTATCCAAGCACCTTGTCAATGTCCTCGAGTTGTACCAACTGAAACTCATCCAAGAAAACAGGACAAGCCTGTGCTCAGGAGACCTCACTTGATTCACCTGCTATAATGCTGGAGACTAAGTCCTGGTGGATGTCAAAAATTTTATTCTGGAAGTGCCTAGAAAATATAGTGGGCCTCAGATGGTTTTGCCATGTCCTGAAAAGCTCCACTCGGTAGCAGGTTGATGATTTAATTGTGGCAGCAAAGTATTGTTTTTTTGCGGCCCTCAATGCCCCTGAATACAGCTTACCATAGGCACTTACTAGTGTTTTATTGCATCCATCAGGAGTTCGTCTCCATCTGCACTCAAGCCATCTCCTGTCTTGATTCATCACTCTCAGCTCTGGGGTACACCATGGAGCCATACAAGCTCTACACAGGAGAGGGCGCTCAGGAGCAATCATGTCAACCACCCGGGTCATTTCTGCATTCCACAGATCAACCAGGGTTTCGACAGGAGAGCCAGCCCTATCAATCGGAAAACTCCCCAGAGCCCTTTGGAAACCATCTGGATCCATTAGCCTCTGGGGGCGGATCATCTTAATGGGTCCCCTACCCTTGCAGAGGGGAAAAGCTGCTGTAAACCCCAGCAGGTGGTGATCTGACAATTACAACGGGACTTATGTTGAGTCCCCCACTTTCAGTTCACCATCTCCCATATCCAGTTGAAAAAACCAGGTCTAGAGTATGCCCTGCTACATGGGTTGGGCTGATGGCATGTTGGGACAGTCCCATGGTTGTCATGGAGACCATGAAATCATGAGCTGCCCCAGATAAAGTGCCCTTGGCATGAATGTTGACATCCCCCAGAACCAAGAGTTTGGGGGATCTCAACAGTACCCCCAAGACCACCTCTGTCAGCTCAGCTAGGGAGTCTGTTGAGCAGTGGGGTGGGTGGTACACCAACAGAATTCATAATCTGTCCCATTGGCCCAATACAAGGTGCAAACACTCTAGACCAGTAGTCACTTGGACAGGGAGCCTGCAGGGAGTAATGGAATTCTTATAGACCAAGCAACTCTCACTCCCCGGCCCTCAAGTCTACCCTGATGCTGAACCAAGTACCCCGGTGGACACAGCTGGGAGAGACTGACTCCTTCCTGCACACCCACCCAGGTCTCAGTTATACATGCCAGGTCAGCTGCCTCATCCACAATTAAATTATGCACTGATCTGGCATTTGAAAGCAGCACCCCGGAGGCCTGAGGGCTGGCTAATAGGGCAACCAGAAAGCCTGTCGGTGTGGGACCACAACAAGGTACAGCCATTAACTGTCTGGGCAGCATTCCCCTTACCTGGCAAGTCCTCCTCACAACGCCATATCTCCCTCTACCGTCACTACACTAATGGGGAACCCCTCAGATCCCCCCTCTTGCTACTGTATCCTACAACCCAGGCACATATCTCAAGCCTGGGAAAAACAAACAGGCAGCAGTAGCTGACACCAGCATCAACTTCCTACCTGCAGGTCTCCCTCTCCTGCAGGTGATGGCTTTCCCAGGCCTCCTCAGCCAGCCAACTTAAATATCCCTCCCAGGAAGGGAGGGGGACAGATGGAGTTGTCCACAGCAGCTGGCTTAGTACCTGGGGGCCTGGTCCTGCAGGGAATGGCAGTCTGTTAGGCAGCAGTCCACAGGGGAAAGCAGCTGTGGTAGTGGTGGTGGTGGTGGTAGTGGTGGCGGCGGTAGCAGACTGGCAGTAAGGCAGCACTTCCTCCTCCCTGGGTAGCAGGCTTCCCTCTCCTGCAAATGATAGCCCATAAGGCATCACTTGAGCTACTGGGACTTAGCATTTTGGACAGGAAGTGGAAACGCTCATTTCCAGAATGGGACAGGTCAACAGAGCTCACATAATGGAAGCATTACAACTTGTTTCAGGGCCTGCTTTATGAAGCACTAAGGGCCAATGCAGATTTTTGTTTCGTTTTGTTTTTTTAAACACCCCCTCAATTTTGGGAAAGGGAAAAGCTTAAATCCCTCCCTCCCAAATTGCCATCTAATTCAAACTGTGGCCATGCATGCTGATTAGAAGAATGTTTAGTTTGGGGTTGGGCAAGTGGTGGGTCTTGTTTGTGCAAAGGAATCAGCAGGAGCACAACAGCAGCCCCACTGGATGCTACCCAAAGTCTCGTAAAGCTCGTCCTCTCCAAAAGAGGACTCCTCTCAAATCAAGTGCCTGGGGGGCATACAGTCAGTAGCAAGGGGAATAGCTGGGCTTTAGCTCCTCATAGATTTGTTGAAAGAGATAGTTCAGAAACACACTGTCAGCAGAGGATACACATACATGAAAACTGGCAGCACGACGCCTTGTTCAGCAAATACTGTACAAAGGAAGCATTGCACAGTCTCTATTATGCAAAACCTACTACAAGTTGAGAGTTTTGACCTCAAACAGACTGAGGAATACATACACAGTGAAACAAGGTGATTTCTGAATAGCTCTGGAATAAGTGTTGGATACAGCCATATATTTGTGCCTGTAGCTAAATCATGCAGAAAAAGTTACCCTAGCAAGCCACTGCAATCCTCTGTAGACTTCAGAAGGCTGGATTTAACTACAAGGCAGAATATTCTAAACCCAGAACCATCTTAAGACATGCAAAGCCATTGTGATATGGCTTCAAGGTCTCTAAAATGGCATCAGGGTTTTCTGTGATACATGGGGCATCTCCAAGTGCACAATCTCAAATCTGCAACCCACAGAATGTGGCCTGAACTGTTCTCCATCATATGGCTATTTAATACTTGGATTAGTACAACCATAGCCCCCTCCCCAACTGCCCCCATACTCTAGAATATGATTTTGTTTTCAAGGAAGATTCTTGACAGTAAAAATAGACAGATACTCAGGATACCAGCTTTAGCTAGATGTCTCGCCAATTAAATATTACAGGAATAGAATTGTCACTTCAACTTCTGTATTCCCTTATCTGTAGGCACAATAATCTGTTCAGAAGTTGATATAAATTTTCTGTCAGGTAAATTGTTTGAAAGCTATTTTTGCACCCTAAAATACAAAGACAGCAATCTAGAAGCAACACAGTTAAACGCCACATGCTCTTTAGCCTATTTTCATGCTGACGCATCATAGGTGGCCAAACCATGAAATGTGCATACTCTGAAATTGCTGTACTATGACTCACATTTTGGGTGCCTATTTATGCATTCCTGAGTGCCAGAATGCAGACAGAAATTGGCTGGGAGGAGACTCAAGACTAAGCTGCCTTAGATGAAGCCTTCCCTCTGAAAATAATAACAAAAAATAAATTGGAAAAAAGATGAAGTCTTCCCCAGAAGCCCAAATAGGGTTTTAAAAAGTTTCAAAAGCCATTTTGAGCGCAGTCCGACAGGATTTATGTTTGATAAATTATTGTAAGAGGAGCCACCGTGGAGCTTTCCACAGCAGCTGGGAGGAGTGACTGGGGAAATCCAAGCAGGGAACCCCCTCCCCCAGGTCTCTGTCTATGCCCCAGGGGGCCAGGCAATCTGCTATATCCTATGGCTCTCCAGATGCCAACATGAGAGCAAAAGAATCACTCTCTTTAAAACTAATTTTAAAACATCATCACCAGCAGAATTAAGAGGGAGATATTTTAAACAGGGCAGCCAGATTGTTAACGGGGACTGGCCAACGAGACCATATTACGCCAGTCCTTTTCCAACTTCACTGGCTGCCGATCCAGGTCCGGGCCCAATTCAAAGTGTTGGTACTAACATTTAAAGCCCTAAACGGCTTGGGGCCAGGTTATCTAAAGGAACACCTCCTCCCATATGTACCTGCCCGGACCCTAAGATCATCTACAGGGGTCCTTCTCCGTGAGCCCCTGCCAAAGGAAGTAAGGCAGATGGCCACTAGGAGGAGGGCTTTCTCCGCTGTGGCACCCTGGCTGTGGAATGAGCTCCTCAGAGAGGTTCGCCTGGCGCCTACTTTGTACTCTTTTCGTTGCCAGGTGAAGACCTTTTTATTCTCCTAGTATTTTAACAGTTAAATTAACTCAATTTTAATCCTTGCTGTTTAAAATTTGTATTTTAATCTGTATTAATTCCTGCTGCTTGGTTTTATTCTGGTTGTGTTTTTATATTGAATGTTATTCTGTGTTTTTAGATTGTGGCTTGTTTTATATATATTGTTTTAATTTTTGTGAACCGCCCAGAGAGCTTCAGCTATGGGGCGGTATAAAAATGCAATAAATAAATAAATAAATAAATAACAAAACAGAGTGTGGAACTAATACAGTTAAAATACTAACAATTCCCTACAAAGTAAAAAGGTTTTGACAGCCCACCTAAAACTGAACAAAGAATGGGCCAGCCTAACATCCATTGGAAGAGTTCCACAGACAGGGTGCTGTCAGAGAAGGCCTTATCCATTTCCCACCAACGTTTTGTCTCTTGGTAGTGGAACATGCGTAAGGGATTCCAAAGAAGATCATATGGGAGGAAAGAAGGTGGTCTTTCAGATATCCTGAGCCCAGGGCTGTTTAGGGCTTTATCTGTAAGCACCTTGCATCATGTCCAGAAATAGATTTGGCAGCCAGTGCAGTTGATACAAGACTGGTGAAATATGGCCAAACGAAGTGCATGTCAGAGAACAATTTTGTACTAGGTGCAGTTTTTGAACAGTCTTCATGGACAATCCCATGTAGAGTGCATTGCAATAGCATAAATGGAAGGTGATTAAGTCATACATCATTGTGGCCAAATCTGCCTGCTCCAGGAAGACGTACAATGTGCACACCAGTTGAAACTGGGCAAAAGTGCTCCTGATCACAACTGCTATTTGCTCCTCCAGAAGCAGTGCAGAGTCCAGAAGCACCTCCAAGCTCCAAACTTCAGATGGAGTATCACCCTATCCAGAAGAGGTTGTACTTCCAATCCTAGATTTCCTACTGACCAGCAGTACCTCTGTCTTGTCTGGATTGAGCCACAGCTTGTTAAATCACATCCAATCCATCACTATGTCTTTGCAATTGTTCAGTTCTTGACATCAGTTGACAAAGAGAGCTACAGCTGGGTATCATCAGCATAATGAAACCCAACCCCCAAATGCCGGATGACCTCTCCCAGTGGCTTCATGTAGATGTTGAACAGCATAGGGGAGAGAGAGAGAGAGAGAGAGAGAGATATGATTGATCTGCCTTCCATGAGAGAACGCCACTTGTAGAAGGTCACTCTGCCCAATTTTGGGAGATCCCACCCACATTACAGTTCACCCCATATATCAGGATCTCCTGACTCTCTGGCCTAATCTACACCAAGCAGGATATTGCACTATGAAAGTGGTATATAAAAGGCAGGAGCCACACCAAGCAGGATATAACGGTATGAAAGCAGTATATGGTACGTGTCAATGGGCCCCAACAGTTGTCAGTGCCTTCAAAATACCACTTTAAAGCAGTAGTGTGGCCCCTGCCTTTTATATACTGCTTTCATAGTGCAATATCCTGCTTGGTGTAGATGAGGCCTCTGTGTAGCATTTTCAGGGGCTACATGGAAAGAAGGGGCCAAGAAGACCACTTCCACCAGCACAGTTAAACTTAAATTGGGATAGATAGATAGATAGATAGATAGATAGATAGATAGATAGATAGATAGATAGATTTGCAAGTTAACCAGAGGTTAGAGCTAGAATCATGCATGTGTTACCGTTCAGCTCAATTCTATGGCAGCTGGCTTAGCAGCCCTGGGGTGAAACCAACATTTGTTCTCATTTGCACCAGACATTCTGTATTTAGCTGTAGCCTTCCTCTTTCATGTTACCCTCCTTTCCCCATGCATCACATTTTCCTTTTTTACTTCTTTATTGGTGGGTGTAGAGAAGGGACAGCTGTGAAGAGTTCCCCCCCCCTTTATTTCCCATTTTCCTCATCTTTTTTAAAAAGTTACTTAGGATGATTATAGTAACCAGTGAGTCATGCTGCCAACTGCTATCATGATGGCTGATATTAAATAAACATGAACACCTATTGCAAACTTGCCTTGCTGGGTCACTGCCTTTGCTATCAACTGATGGGATTTATTTGATATTGCTGCCTCCTGTTAAGAAGGCAGTTAGCAGAGAAAAACAAAAGGGCAAAGCAGAATGAGCATTTACAAGTCCCACATGCACTCAAAGCAGCTATCTTAATAAAGGAAACTACACATTTCTTTAGTGAAGAAAGAAAAACAGCTTTACTTACAAGTATTACTGCATATAAGATGCAGTTACAGAATAGGGTTTTAAAAAGGAGTTTGTTGAATCCTTTTCGTGTTCCTTCACCCAGGGAAGAGAAAGGGAGCAAGCCATGTACTTCCAACGATGGAGGAAGGGAGAAAGAGGGAGAAAGAAGGGGAGGAGCAGAAAGGAGGAACCACACTATAGAGTATAGAGATCCTAAGTCTAGTTATATCCATGCATTCAACAGCCTCAGTCTTCATTCACAATAAGGTCCACTTCATATATTTCAGATTTTCTGCATGGACATGACTTCTGTGTAGGAAATAATATGAAATCCATGTGATTATTGCATGCGATGCATATTCAATTGTAACATGTGTTCATCTACATATAGCTTTTTTGTAATGTTTGCAATTTCTTACACAGAAGTGCCTTGATGACTGAGTAAACTTGGGTAGCCATTCAGTGGTAAGTAAGTAAGCCAGCCAGATGAATCTTCAGAACACAACCTTAAGGGACATAATCACAGGGAAATGGAGCTTCTACATTTCCTAAGGGAAAAAAGAGTATGCTTGGGATTCCTATTCAGGTTATAGTCAATCATTTATTTAAATCAGCCTTCCCCAACCTGGTACCCTCCTGATAATTTGGACGACAACTCCCAGGATTCTGAACACTGGCCATGCTAGCTGGGGCTGATGGGAATTGAAGTCCAAAACATCTGGAGAACACCAGGTTTGAGAAACCTGATTTAAATGTTTAAAAAAACTTGGCTGTTTTAAATGCTTTTGTCCTCATAACAATAACCCTGGTTCAGGTGTTATGCTTCAGTAGAGAAATTGAACTTGTGGCCCCAACTTCCCTGCCCACTCCCCCTCCAACTTTCCCACATTGAGCAGGAAAGCCTGAAAGGGGCTTCTATGTAGGCTGACCATATGAAAAGGAGGACAGGGCTCCTGTAACTTTAACAGTTGTAGAGAAAAGGGAATTTCAGCTAGTGTCATTTGTATGCAATTAGTTCCTGGTGAAATTCCCTCTTCATCACAACAAAGTTGCAGGCACTATACTAGAATGACCATATACAAAAGAAGGCAGAGCCCCTGCAACTTTAACTGTTGTGATGAAGAGGGAATTTCATCAGGAACTAATTGCATACAAATGACACTGGCTGAAATTCCCTTTTCTCTACAACTGTTAAAGTTACAGGAGCCCTGTCCTCCTTTTCATATGGTCAGCCTACTTCTATGAATGTTTTTAAAAGCTTATCTACTTGACTACAGAGAGGCCTTTAGGTGAACATATAGAAGCCCTATTCAAACCTTACTGCTCAAAGCAGAAAAAGTCAGGAGCAGAGAGGGTGGAAACGGCAGATTGAGGAGGGGGACAGTGCATGTGGCCATGCAGCCCCTTCACAAGTTAAAATTCCTTGTTCAGGCATATCAAATGTAATGAGTGTCATCAGACAAGCGTTTAATAGCACGTTCATTACTGGGCACTCATGGATTTTCACGGGTCCTTTTCACAACACCGTCCGCCTTCCGCATGCCTCCCGCTGCTTCTGGTCATTTTCCTGTTTAAAAACAAAAACTGTGGGAAATCTGATTTTTTTTTCTCCTACAGCGGAATGTGCCACCATTTCCTGTTGTGTGCAGGGAAAGCAGCATGATAAAAATGCTCACTGAATGGGCCACATGGTCTTTGTTTACTTCCTCTTTCTTCAGCGTGTGAAGAAAGAGGAAGCTGCTCGTCCCTATTGTGGGACAGCAGCACAAGGTAGGGTGACCAGATAAAATCCAGGTCAGGGCTCATGTAACTTTAACAGTTGTAGAGAAAAGGAAATTTCAGCCAGTGTCATTTGTATGTAATTAGTCCCTGGTGAAATTCCCTCTTCATCACAACTGTTAAAGTTGTAGGGGCCCTGCCTTCTTTTGTATATGGTCACTCTAGTATAATGCCTGCAACTTTAACTGTTGTGATGAAGAGGGAACTTCACCAGGAACTAATTGCATACAAATGACACTGGCTGAAATTCCCTTTTCTCTACAACTGTTAAAGTTACATGAGCCCTTACCTGGATTTTATCTGGTCACCCTAGCACAAGGCAAAGCGACAGGAGGGAAACACGATTACCACCACCATCCCTGTCTGAAGAAGCTGCCTGAACAAGTCTAATGCTATTACATAAGTTATATTCTTAGTTTACATGGAGCTGAAAAGGGTTTAAAATCTGGTCTTCCCAATTCATATCCAAAACTGTCTTCCAGACTAACAGCACACAATCCTATTCATATTTACTCAGAAGTAAGTCCTACTGAGTTCAATAGAGCTTACTTTTAGGTAAATATATATAGGATTGCAGACTACAGTTGCAAACCTATGTTTACTTACTTGGGAGTTCAGCCCACTTGAACACAGTAGGAATAATTTCTGAGTAGACATGCACAGGATTGTGCTGTAAGATGTCTCTCATTCTTTGAATAATTCCATCTGCTTTTTTGTTTACTCATGTTAGTATGAAATGCATTGTATGATGTAAGCAGGCATTTACATCTTAATTTTTTCAGGACAAGAGGTGCTAAATGACATTAAAGTACTTTAATCACAGCATCACCTCAGCTGAGTCACAAGTAAGTCTTTAAATATCCCATTTGGTACCAGGCAAATTCTTAATTCCCTCCCCACCCCAAAGTTTGGAAACATTTTGTATAAATATACATGTCTCTCTCATGAGGCCATATGCATCCCTTATTTATATAAATGAACAAGAATGAGTTTGTATTTTTTCAGGATGATGGGTGCATCAAGTAACCACACTTGATAAATGCAAAATTCATATAGCCTGTGGCCACAGCAATCATATGGATTTCCTGCATGCCACCACAAATGTTTCCTCTATCTTTTCTATGCTACTTTTAAAATGCCTTTCCTAACTGAAGCTTAAGAGAAGGTCTAAATGATTTTCAAAATGATATTTTTTGTCTTGTTAATTAAGGTCTAAGGCAGAAGTGAGCAAAACGCATTCACCTGGCCCTTTTTGTGGCTACCACAGCCCTCCATCACCACTGACAAATTAGTCATGGCAGAAAAAAAGCAGAAAGCCCAGTGGTGGCCGTTAAATGATGCAGGTGCAGCTTCACAGCCACTGTGGGGGCTTTCCTGCAATGCTGCGGTTTGAAAAATTGAAGATTTACCCCAACTTTTTCAACCGGAGTGACATCAATATTGCACTTCCACTGTCTGACATCACTCCAGGGCCAATCCAGGGCCAATTGGAGGGCAGTGCCTGGTAGAAAGTGACAAGCGATTGGTCACCTTCCATTAGGAAGAGGGTGGGGGGTGGCTCCTTTACCCAGATAGCTGCCCAGAAACCCTGCACTCCCTCTTCAGTATTGGGATTACCCTGACACTGCCCTGGGAGAGAGTAAATGCGGGGTTTGAGGGGAGACAGCGCCAACCCGGCACTATGAAGAGAGCTCCCAGGTCTAAGGGGTGACCTAATCTAGGCCTACTAACTGGAGATATTTCTGAAGACACGTGAACATCAAGGATTTGTTACAAGTTAGGACTGATGCATCTCATGAAGCAATGTTCAGTTGCCTATGAATCACTTTTTGCCCTTTTAGCATCTAAAAACACGGATACTTAGGGTTGACTGCACTAACAGGAATATCCAGTAGCTCTGAATATAAACATGTCATGTGCAAATTTCATTATAACCAATACATATTTTTTTCTACCTTGGTTTCTTCTTTTTACCCATTCTAGGTTCATTACTAATATGCCTGTGTTATAATCATGCTGCTCTTAGGCAGCAGGTCTGCAATGGATCAAGGACAGCCATTTGGTTTTTTTTACTACACTCCTTCCCATGATATGTTCTGTATAAATTTAGGGAATCGATTCATAAACCTTTTCCTTCTTGCATCTATTGGTGGTAGAAGCATTCTAGAGTCTCAAACAACACTGGAACTAGGGAAATGTGATGAAAGGGTAACTATACACTGTAATAGTTAGACTGATTTAAAATTCTGCCATATATACACCCAACTCTCAGTTAATAAAAAGCCAGAACTATGTAGCTACTTTCTGCTCCTAAATGGTATTTCCTCACACAGGAATGACAATATGTATACAAGATGTATATCAATATGTATACAATATGTCAACCCCAAATGTGTTTGTTCCTGTTGGAATGAGTTTGGACACACTACTGTCATCTCCAGATTACGCAGGGGCAACAATAAGATAGACCAAGTAGCAAGATATGCCCCAGCATTCCTTCCCCATTACTTAAGAGACGTACTGATGTCTTCGTCAGCCTCTCACAAAGATACCTCCTGATAACTCTCATTCAAAAGCTCCCAAGGCAAATTCCCTTAGGCAATCTCTCTTCATGGACCGGACGCCTCTCAAAAGCTCCTTACATTTGGTTCAGTTAGAACCCTCCCTAGCCAATCAGCTTTGGTTGGCAAACATTCTGTCCCCTACCTCTTATTTGAATAGGATAGTTTACAATAGATGTAACTGGAGGTCACTGATTCATAGGGCCACCATTAAGTCAAAGTCAACTTGAAGGCACATAACTAACTAATTAACTAACCTACCTCTGTTCAAACTTAGGACCAATGGGCATCTTTAGAATGTTCACTTATTCTCCAATCAGATGGTACCAATTTCTATCTTACCTTCTCATATATAAAGACAGAAACATGGCCTCATTTCCCTCTCACAGTAACACCCACACCATGAACCCACCATTTTTACAATGTATGTCTCCTCAGGCTCAAGCTTTGGGTAAAAAGTTTTCATTTTTCTCCTGTATTATTAAACCTTTTCACTCTTATCATTGAAACAAAACATATCAGTTAAAATGTTACATCAGTTTCTTCACAATCCATAACTACACACCAATTCCAGCAGTTTTCATTGCTACCAGGATCAAGTTTTTTATAAAGCTTCTGGGCCTGTTTGCACAATCACAGAGGGGAAAATAAGGCATGGTAGCTTATTTGCCCTGCCACACATGCCCGTGAGATTTACATAATTGCCCTTGACAATGCAGCTTCATATGTCATATGAACCTGGCAAAGGTGCCTTGTTGCCATGCTTAACAAACCCATGGGCAACAGGCAACCCTCACATGAAATGGCAAGCTCTGCCAGTGAGTGGCTAACTATGCAAATCCTCCCAGAATGTGACCATGGCTTATTTCCCCCTCTGTGATCATGCAAGCCTGATCATTGCATTTTAACTGCCCAATTCAAGACCATGCCATCACAAAATATTTATTTATTTATTTATTATTTTACTTTGTATTCCAACAGGGAACAATATATTGCTTCTGGGGAAATTCATTTCTCTCCCCCCCACCCCCACAAGCTATGGGACTGCAGCAAAGTTCAGAGAGAACAGGGAATTCTGAGGGGGGAGGTAGATGACCTAAATGTCCCTGCTAATCAAAAAGTGCTGACACTACGATCCCCTGGCTCCATTACACCACTGCTTACCCTTTACGTTTAGGGTATTCTAATAATTATCAGGAAGGGCTACTACTTACAGTCCTTTGCTATGTTAATTGATATGATGGCCTTCAACAGAGAGGCTGAGTTCGGACAACACTTTAGGCAATGGAGGGGGAAATAGCATACTGACCGTGCATTAGTTTGGCGCCGGTGCAGCAGCACCCACCACACGACATGTTACCCCTCCCCCCCCGTTGCGTGGCTAAAAGTCCCGGTATCCTTCTGAGATGCTGCGTCTCCTCCCTCCCACCTTCCTCAGTCCTCCGTCCGTATCCCAGCATGCACTACAAGTTCTGCCGGCCGGCGAACTCTATGACCAAACGTAATAGTACCTGGAGCTAGGGTTGTTCCCTCCACACGACACTTTAAACAACGGAATTTGGGATAAACAACGTGCAAGCCCGTTATTTTTCTCTGTTGTTTAAGTGTCCCAAATAGCATTGTTGTGTGTGCGTTGTGTGTTGCCTTCCACATGACACAGTAAGAAACACAACAGACAATTGTTTTCCCCCCTCCATTGATTATCATGTCGTCCAAACCAGGCGAGAGAGTATGAGCCTATCTACACACGCAGGATAAAACACTTTGAAAACGTTTTGAAAACTGTATATGGAGTGTGTCCTGGGCCCCAACAGTTCTCAAAACTGTTTTAAACCGTTTTAAAGCAGTAGTGTAGATAGGCTGACAGTTCTGAGAACTGTTGGGGCCCAGGACACACTCCATATACAGTTTCCAGACCCCTAATCATAGGGTGACCAGATAAAATCCAGGGCTCATGTAACTTTAATAGTTGTAGAGAAAAGGGAATTTCAGCCAGTGTCATTTGTATGCAATTAGTTCCTGGTGAAAGTCCCTCTTCATCACAACAGTTAAAGTTGCAGGGGCCCTGCCTTCTTTTGTATATGGTCACTCTAGTACAGTGCCTGCAACTTTAACTGTTGTGATGAAGAGGGAATATCACCAGGAATTAATTGCATACAAATAACCCTGGCTGAAATTCCCTTTTCTCTACATCTGTTAAAGTTACATGAGTCCTGACCTGGATTTTATCTGGTCAGCCTACTAATCATCCTTGTTGCCCTCCTCTGAACACACTACAGATTGTCTGCATCCTACTTGAAGTGTCGTGCCCAGAACTGGACACGATACTCAAGATGGGGCCTAACCTGTGCCAAATAGAGGGGGAAAAGTACCTCACGCGATTTGGAAGTTATACTTCTATTAATGCAGCCCAAAATAACATTTGCTTTTTTTTGCAGCCACATCACACTGTTGGTTCATATTCAGCTTGTGATCTACAACAATTCCAAGATCCTTCTCGCTTGTCATATTGATTAGCCAAGTATCCTCCATCTTGTAACTGTGCATTTGGGATTTTTTTCCTAGGTGTAGAACTTGGCATTTATTCCTAATAAATTTCCTTCTGTTGTTTTCAGCCCCAGCGCTCCAGTCTATCAAGACCACTTGTTTCTGTCTTCCAGGGTATTATCTAGGCTGACCATCTGAAAAGGAGGACAGGGCTCCTGTAACTTTAACTGTTGTAGAGAAAAGGGAATTTCAGCCAGTGTCATTTGTAGGCAATTAGTTCCCTCTTCATCACAACTGTTAAAGTTGCAGGGGCCCTGCCTTCTTTTGTATCTGGTCACTCTAGTATAGTGCCTGCAACCTTAACTGTTGTGATGAAGAGGGAATTTCACCAGGAACTAATTGCATACAAATGACACTGGCTGAAATTCCCTTTTCTCTACAGCTGTTAAAGTTACATGAGCCCTGTCCTCCTTTTCAGATGGTCAGCCTATATTATCTATCCCACCAAATTTTGTATCATCTGCAAATTTGATAAGCATTCCCTGCACTGCCTCATCCAAATCATTAATAAAAATGTTGAAGAGCACTGGGCCCAGGACTGAGCCCTGCGGTACCCAGCTTGTTACCTCCCCCCAGTGTGAAAAGGCACCATTGATAAGCACTCTTTGGCTCAATTCGGACAACACAATAAACAATTGGTGTGGGGGAAACAATCGTCAGTTGTTTTGACTATTGTGTCATCCGAATGCTGCCATAGTCTACTCAGCGCTGATCCTAATCCACACCACAGTTGATTATTTATTACCATGTTGTATGGGGAGTACCCCCTAGTTGAACAACTGTAAAGTTGATTATTACCCCACCATTGACTATCGTGTCGTCCGAATTGAGCCTTTGAGTCCGATTCTGTCACCAACTGTGGATCCACCTAATAGTTGTTCCATCAAGGCCACTTTTCACTAGTTTGTTAATCAGAATGTCATGGGGCACTTTGTCAAAAGCTTTGCTGAAGTCAAGATATACTATATCCACAGCATTCCCACAGTCCACATGGGAGGTTACCCGATCAAAACATGAGATCAGATTAGTCTGACAGGATTTGTTCTTGACAAATCCATGCTGGTTTCTAGTAATCACTGCATTGTTTTCAAGGTGTTTACAGATTGACTTCTTTATAATCTGTTCCAAAAATTTCCCAGGGACGGATGTCAGACTGACTGGTCTGTAGTTCCCAGGTTCCCAGGAATTGACTATTCAAGTTCTCTTGCATCAACTCCTAATTTCCTTTTTGACATATTTTAAGTAAAAAGCTCTGTTCATACCTGGTTGCTTCATTAAACTACTGATAAAAGTGTATTATATACTTTATATTGGCAGATTGGGAAGCGGTGGGAGTCAGTAAACATGGCACAGATATCTGATCCAGTAGACCTGGTGCAATGACTAGTCTCATCATCTTTAGTTTAATAGCAGGTTTACAGGTGGGGACCATGGCAATAATGCAATAAGTGGAAAGAACTGTTCAAAGGAATTCCACTTTTATTACAGACATCTACAAGAAAGTAAAGTATCTCTGTTTCCCTTGGATACGGCATGTTATTTACATGCATAGCATTTCCAGTTTTAAAAGATACAGGTAGTAGAGGTTCAAGAGATCTCTTCCTGAAACATTTGAGTGCTCTTGAGTCATGATTGACAACCACTGATCTGTCTTGGCAAAATGCAGCTCCTATGTTCTGTGACTTCTACTTATGTAGCAAGTGTACTTATCCTATGAATCATCCTATGGAGAAGTTTTGAAGATTCAGTAGTTGATGGAAGGAAGAATCATATATTTTTCTTTTTCAAACACTTCCTTCCCCTTGTGGCTAGTCAGTTTCATACCCAGAACATACAAAGAGCCATGCTGCATCAGACCAAGGGTTCATCTTGTCCAGAATTCTGTTCATACAGTAACCAACATGCTGCCAATGGGAAAGCCACAAGCAGAACATGAGTGCAACAATACCCTCCCATCCGTGTTCTTCAGCAACTAATGTACATAAGCATACTGCCTCAGATACTGGAGGAAGTATGTAGCCATCAGGATTAGTAGCCATTGGTAGCTTGATCATCCATGAATTTGTCTAATTCTCTTTTAGAGCCATCCAAATTGGTGGCCGTCACTACATCTTGTGGAAATGAATTCCATAGTTTACAGGGGAGAAGCTCCAGCCTCTTCATTTTTGTTGCCCTTTTCTGCACTTTTTAAGTGTGGTGACTAGAACTGTATACAGTATTTCAAGTGTGGTTACACCATAGATTTGTATAAGGGGAGTATGATCTCAGGAGTTTTATTTTCACTTCCTTTCCTGATTATGCCTAATATGGAATTTCTCCAAGTTTGGAAAAATCCTTTTGGAGCTCTTCACAATCCCTTTTTTTATTAACCAACCTAAGTAATTTGGCGTCATTAGCAAACATGACCACCTAACTGCTCACTCCTAATTCCAGATTATGAATTCCAGTTTATGAACAATTTGAAAGCATTGATCCAAATACAGATTTCTGTAGGACCCGCCATTTGCATCCCTCCATTCCAGCTCCACCCCTCTCCTTTACTGCATCCATTGCTCTCTTCTGGTGGAATGTGACGGTCTGAAGAAAAGAGCATTATGTATTTATGGAGGCTCTCCACTTCAGACAGTTGCCCTCCACAGGTTGAGAGTGACAAGCATAAGGAGAGGGGATTTCTGGGATATTATTACTGGTGGCCTAATTAATTAGCAGTGACCACCATAATTCCCCTTCCCTTAGGCTGACCAGATAAAACCCAGGTCAGGGCTCATGTAACTTTAACAGTTGTAGAGAAAGGGAATTTCAGCCGGTGCCATTTGTATGCAATTAGTTCCTGGTGATATTACCTCTTCATCACAACAGTTCAAGTTGCAGGGGCCCTGCCTTCTTTTGTATATGGTCACTCTAGTATAGTGCCTGCAACTTTAACTGTTGTGATGAAGAGGGAATTTCACCAGGAACTAATTGCATACAGATGACACTGGCTGAAATTCCCTTTTCTCTACAACTGTTAAAGTTACATGAGCCCTGACCTGGGTTTTATCTGGTCAGCCTACCTTCCCTATCTCCATCTCCCAAATGTGCTGGGCTTGTTTTGTTTTCCCCCCTGGAAGGAATTATGTCTCTCACTCCTTTTTCTATTGATGTTTGAGTATCTCAATTGTAATATGCAAGTTGTGAAATACAAAGCAGATTTTAGCAACTTTTTGACCCATTTTAGACCTACCTTTTGGGCTTCTCTTTATCTTCTTTCTCATATAATGGATTGTAGGTTACTTCACAGTCACCATGTTAACTGACTGGTTACACTTGAATAGTTCTTTTCCTCCATCTTTCTGATATTTGTGTCTGCACTGCTCTATTCCCACACATCTCTGGTTATGTATGTTTCAATCAAGTATGCAGTCATCTCTATACAAGGATGAAGAAAATGCATTTCTTTCTGCAAAAATCAAACAAAAAGGAGGAGGTTAAGATGTCCTTAAAATACCTAAATAGTTATAACTATCTGATTTTTTATTTATCCTCTGAACTCTGCTTTAGTAAACAAAATGTCTTTAAATTTCGAATATATGTATCATATGGGACATGGCTCAGGCCTACATTTTAGTGTTATCTTGTATAGTGCAACAAAGAATGACTCTAGTATTACATGAAGTAGCACACTCATTGCATGTGACAAAACGAAAGAATAAGGATTTTTAAGGCAGCTGCTGAAGTAAATGGGACTTTAAAAAATACACACCTGTTACTTTGAAAGCTACGGAGAATGATTCTTGCATTTGAACTCTCTTGAACCTATTCATTATGTCAGTCCTCATGATATAAAACCTTCTTCCATATAGGCTGCCGAAGTCTTCACATTCCAGGAGGAGTCCATACCTAGGCTGACCAGATAAAATCCAGGTCAGGGCTCATGTAACTTTAATAGTTGTAGAGAAAAGGGAATTTCAGCCAGTGTCATTTGTATGCAATTAGTTCCTGGTGAAAGTCCCTCTTCATCACAACTGTTAAAGTTGCAGGGGCCCTGCCTTCTTTTGTATATGGTCACTAGGCTGACCATATGAAAAGGAGGACAGGGTTCATGTAACTTTAACAGTTGCAGAGAAAAGGTAATTTCAGCCAGCATCATTTGTATGCAATTAGTACTTGGTGAAATCCCATCTTCATCACAGCAATTAAAGTTGCAGGCACTATACTAGAGTGACCAGATACACAAGAGGGCAGGGCCCCTGCAGCTTTAACTGTTGTAATGAAGAGGGAATTTCACCAGGTATGAATTGCATACAAATGATGCCAGCTGAAATTCCCTTTTCTCTATAACTGTTAAAGTTACATGAGCCCTGTCCTCCTTTTCATTTGGTCACCCTAATGGTCACTCTAGTATAGTGCCTGCAACTTTTAACTGTGTGATGAAGAGGGAAGTTCACCAGGAACTAGTTGCATACAAATGACACTGGCTGAAATTCCCTTTTCTCTACAACTGTTAAAGTTACATGAGCCCTGTCCTCCCTTACATATGGTCAGCCTATCCATACCACAACCTACTGATGTCTGTTTGGCCATGGTGTGGAGGATGGCCTTCTTGATTGTGGTGCCCACCATGAGGAATCATCTCCTCACTAGATCAGGTGGACTTCTACAGTGGAATATTTTGTTTGGTAATTGAGGACATACTTGTTTTCTGAGACATTTTCCTGAGTGTTGGCATTGCCAGCTACCTCTGCTGATTCTACTGAAATATTTTATGATTTTATCATTGCTTTAATATTTTATTGATTGGGATTATTGTATGTTGTTTATGTTATTTTTGTGAACCACTTTGGAATACATTTTTGATGAAAAGTGGTAATTTTTTCTTAATAACAATAATAATAATAATGAGTGAATAATATATAACCTATAACAACTAGAATAAGGAACAACATTCTACCCTACAGAACATTCCCCTAACATAACAATAAACAAATCCTGCTGAACTACTGAATCTTTGATTTACATGATTAGAAATGAACCTATATTAATTTCAAGGAAGCCATGATGATCAGAAAATGCAATTAATAGTTGAGTGAAAAGCTCCTAACCCATTTATTTATTTATTTATTACATTTCTATACGATCCAAAAGCTGAAGCTCTCTGAGTAAGTCACAGAAATTAAAACTACAAATACTGCATAAAATAATATAAAATATAAAAGTTTAAAATTACAATACAGAGTTTCTGATGGACACACACTGATATATGCAAAAAAGTTCTTGGAATGAAAAAATGATTACATACCCAGTATTACCATATGACAATGTTTTGCTACATTTCCCAGTCTTATTTACCAGTCTGAATACGCTTAGCCTGGAATAAAGCAGGGTTTCAGCCATGCTATATGCATCTATTCGTTTAAACTGCATTTCTCTATACCCTTAACTGGGAATTTCCCATTTAATTCAATAGGCCTTATTTCTGAGTAAACATGTGTAGGATCACACTGTTTCTTGTAGAATTTAGTCATTATTTTACCTTTGAATCATTCAGTTTATGTTAAAACAACAAAGGGACTATTTGTGTGTAGCGGCGGCATTTGGCAGCAAATCATAGGTTAAGCCCACAATTTGCAGGGATGCATGTTGCATGCAAACCACTTCCAGTTTGCAGCAACAACCTACAAAGGACCCATTTATAGGTTGTTAGCATGATGTTCGGATCTGTACACTTTGGGTTGCTCGTGGATTAAGCAACCCAAAGTTAACCTAAAAAGAAACTATTTGGGTTATTTTATTTACAAATAATAACCCAAAATGTCCAGGTTTGGACATCATGCTAACAACCTATGAATGAGGTGTTCATAGGTTGTTGCTGCAAACTGGAAGTGACTTGTGTGTTTCCTACAAGTTGCTATCAAATGCCACCATTACGTGCAATCCAGGTGAAAGAGTCTTGTGTAGGGTGACCATATGAAAAGGAGGACAGGGCTCCTGTATCTTTAACAGTTGTATAGAAAAGGGAATTTCAGCAGGTGTCATTTGTATGCATGTAGGACATAGTGAAATTCCCTCTTCATTCCAACAGTTAAAACTGCAGTAGCCCTGCCCTCTTGACCAGATATAAAAGAGGGCAAGGCTCCTGCAGCTTTAACTGTTGGGATGAAGAGGGAATTTCACCAGTTGCTGCATGCTGAAATTCCCTTTTCTGCATAACTGTTAAAGATACAGGAGCCCTGTCGTCTTTTTCATATGGTCACCCTAGTCTTGTGGCACTTTAAAAACTAACAAATTTATCATAGCTTAAGCTTTCATGGACACTGTCCATTGCATCAGAAGCATTACCCTCTAGTTAGTAAATTTATATACACATGCTTAGGGTGGAGTGGGATGAATTGTAAACAGTGAGGTCTATGTTGTTTATGCTTATGTTGGCTTTCCTAATATTTCTCCCTTAATGAGCCCCAAAGCTCATACAATGACCCTTCACATATGCCTTGAATGTTTCCCAATCAAATCTACTTTCTGTGTAACATTTGTAATGAATAAAAATCAGTTTCTTGTTTAAACTTTTCACTCAATCTCTGTTTTTGTGGCAAGGGCAGGGAATATTAAGTCTCCAGCTACCAGCTTTCTTTCCATTACCATATCAGCATCAAAGGCACATGGACCACAGAGATCTCTGGTCCACTTTATATATCTATTATGTTGCTCACTATTTAAGCATGTAAAAATGTAATCGGTTCTTGAATAGGCCTTCCTATCAAACAAAGAGGGTACAATCCAAATCTCACTTGGGACTATGGCCCTTTCTACACCACAGGGCTGTAGAGGGCCCAGCGCGAGCGAACCCAGAAGTAGACACTTCCAGGTTCGACGCACTCAAACTGCATGACAAATGCGATGGCCCAGGCTTCTCCAGGGCTGTCGCAAGTTGCAGCGGCCATTTTTTAGATGATCCACAGAGAGCGCATGAGCACTCCTCCGCAAATGTAAGTTTTTTTTAAAAAAACACATGCCCCCTCCCCCCCGCCATCCTGGGGATGGAAATTTTGGTTTCCCCCACAATCTTGATGGCCTCAGAGACGCGCAGTGTGGCTCCATGGTCATTGGTGCAGCCGTGCTTACTCACGAGTAAGCACGGCTGCACTGGGCCGGCCAGCCACATTCTTCCGCGGTCCCAGGAACTTCCCGGGACCACAGAAGAATCAAGGTTTTTTTGGTTCCTGAGAAACAGGAAAAATCCTGTGCTGCCCCACCCCCGCTACTCCCTGTGCGTCATGCGGACTCACAGGGAACAGCCAGGGCCCATCCCAGGCATTTTGCCTGGTGTGGAAAGGGCCTATGTCTCATTGAGCTCAGTGAGATTTCTTCTGAGTAAATATATTGATGGTCATGCTGTAAATAACCAGGTTTGTGGCGTTTTAGTATTCTGTGCTTTTATTCTCTTTGTATAACAATACATAACACCCTGCTGAAGTTTCCAGCAATTATAAATTCTCCTACTATCCAGTTTTCTACTTTTTGAAATAGGTTTCTAAAAAATGCTGCTTGCCCGTTATTTGGTCTGTAACATATAATTTTTTATGCCTTTTAAAAACAAATATCTACCTTTTGGATCTTTCAACGCTTGTGTGACTTTTACTGAAATCTCAGCCTGGCAGCCTATCATTACTCCCTTTGTTTTGGTATTTCAAGGAGAACGATGAATTACACTACTCAAGGAAGCTTTTTAGAAATTTTTCTCCTCTCTGCCCAGATAAAAATTATATCCAGCTTGACTGGGGCAAAAGTTTTCTTCTGTCACCATCACTTGCACAGATTGTTTTGCTGCTACATTTAAACTTACAGTTCAAATTTAACATTGCAGAATTTAAAAATAAGTCTGCTATTTAAATGTAGTGCCTAAACATATAAAAAGAAAGAAAAAGAAAAGAGGCTATTTAAAAAAGAAAAATCCTTGCAACTGTCCTGGTGCTTGAAACATTGTACTTAAACAATTATTATCCGAGTCCCTTCTCCAGTGCCCCTGCAATGGGGCTTCATCTTCATGAGCACATTGTTGTTATTCTCTGCAGTATGCTGAAATCAGCTCCGCTCCATCATTATTACACAGCGGAACCGATGCCCTAAACCCCACCTTTTCAGTGTTGGAAAAGAAATGTTTCTAGATGGGGGCAGCGGCAGGGGGAGTAGAACAAACATCATTTGGAAAGAGGCTTATTATTCACCCCTCTCCAGGGGGGCCTCTACAAGGATTCGCTTTTGCGGCTGGTTAGGCGATTATGCGCATAATCGCAGAAGCGCATTTACGCCTAATCCCTCTGCACAAGAGGCGGCGAAGCGCATTAAAGGATGTCCAAAATGCACTTTACAAATAGTTAATGCGCATAAGCGCATATTCACACAGTCAAAATGCACTTTAACGGACGGAGCAAAATAAAACTCGCGATTTAACACGCATTCGATAATGCGCATAATTGGAGAGATAACGCACCACTACGCCCCATTTGCGCTCCGCTGGTGTGGAGGTAAATTTTTTAATGAGACTTCAAAGAGCATTAAACCTCTCTTGTAGAGGCAGCCCAGGTTCCCCCTGCCACTACTAACTCACAATACTGGCTCTCCATGAGAGCACCTCACTAGCACAAATAAACCCCACTCCAAAAAGTATTGCACCAGTCCCACACTACATCAGAGGACCCAATTAGAGCAGCTCCCTACTCTAGAGTTGCACAGCTCCGGAGCTAACACCACATCACAGAAGCGAATTAACACAGTCCCTTTGTAATTCTGGAGCTGCACAGCTCCGGAATTAAAACCACATCACAGATGCGAATTAACAGAGTTCCAGAGTTAATTAATGCAGGAAGCGCATGGACATCTATTAATGGGAATGCCAAAGGAGTGAATGGGGGAAAGGCCAGCCCACGTCACAGCCAGGTCATAGGCAAGCCCAGGATATAATGTGGAGATCAATTGCCTGGGAGCTGCTTTAACTAAAAAGAACAGAGTAAAATGACTCTCCAATACTGTGACTTTTCCAGGCAGAAGCGGCTGGTTGGGAGCACGTTGGCCAGGATGTCATATGCTGCAAAGGACCTCACAATGCAGCCAAGCTGCAGGAAAACCCCTGTGAAGACAGCCCCCGGGTCTTTTCAGTGGTGGTGCCCCATTTGTGGAACACTCTCCCCAGAAAGCTCACCTGGTGCCTACTTATACTCTCTCCTGCACCAACTGAAGACCTTTTTAATCTCCCAGGCATTTTAGTGTTTTTATTCTGCTGCTGGTTTAAATTTGCCTTTATATGGTGGTTTTATACTTTGCTGCTGGTTTTATCTTGATTGTATTCTGTTTTTTAAAAATTGTTTTCACATTTGTATTTTGTTTTAACGTATTGTACGAACTTCTGTTGTTGGGTGGTTTAAAAGTACAGTAAATAAATACATTTTAATCAATTTCTGCTCCTTACTTTGCATGATTACTTTCTGTATTTCCTATAAAGTAGGAAATATCACTTCCATCATTGTATTTATGTTTTCTTCTTTGTCTAGTATTCATCTTCCTTAAGGCAAAATATGAGACAAAGCTCTCATTTCCACCACTCAAATCTAATTAAACCTTCATGATCATAAATCAATTTGCAATATTCAATTAACTATAGAAAATTATGAATCAGTTAGTTCCATGATTAGTCTTTTAATTTCCATTAATGATTAAATTATCCCTTAATTCCTTCCAGGCACATATCCATAATGGGACCAGGTTCTAGCCTAGACTTCTCTGGAGCCATCACCTACTCATCATCAATTCATGAGGAGGCAAGTTGTTGTTTCTCTCTCTCGCTAAGCTGCACAGCCACTCCGAATCCTCCACTTGACCTTAGTGCTGGGCAGTGGTGCAAAGGCTAGCCCTGGATCTCCAACTGCGGGCTCCATCACACCTACTTTTTTTTTCCTGGTTTGCCTCTGCGATTTCCACCTCTGTTTCATTAGCAAGTCAAGCTAATGGTCCCTTTCACATGGGTTTGTGGATCGCCACTGTACTGGTGAAGCCTCCCTTCTCTTGTTCACTCTCCCACTGCACCCTGCCCCACCCTGCTCCTTCTCCTTCCCCCTCCAGTTCATTGGTTGTGACATTGTGATGGACGTGGGCACCTTCCCCCCTTGCTCTGGCTTTGCTGTCTAGTGTTTTACCGATTTAACGTTTCATCGGCTGGGTGCCGTTTCTGTGGGAAATGAGAGTGGAGTTGGAGCAGCAAAAGTCCGTTCAACCAACCCAGCACAAGTCTGTTCATTTAACACGGTGTGCTGGAGGAGAACCGCCCCACCCTCCTCTTTTGTCAGCAAGACCTCCCTTTAAAGCACACAGCCCCAACAAAGGGCATAGCGTGAGGAGGGCAATACATGGGAACAGAAGGGCAGGTTAATCCTGCATGGAGGAAATAAATTGGACTTTCCTCACTCTAGGAAAACATGGAGGGGAAGAGGCGGGGTGACTACAGGACAGACACGTTATCATGTGAGTACCGTGCTGCAAAATGGCAAACCAGGAACGACAAGAATGTGATAAAACATTGGTGTGATAGAGCCCTGCATTGTCCCAGTCATCCTAGTCTCTTTTCTGAGGCTTTTAATTTCTGAGTCCCATGTTCCCGCCTGCAGCTCCTGCAGAATCCTCTCTGAAGGGGATGGTGTGGGATGGTGCACAGGGGACTGCTGGAGAAAATGCCCCAAATCAGGCTGAGACATCTTGCATGAGCTCTTGAATAAGGTGCTTGTGCCTGGGTTTGTTTTTTTTATCAATTTGCCCCACATCCCATCCCACACTTCAGGATGGCAGAGGAGACAAGAAAGTCATGTTTCATGAGCTTCTTTCCATGCATGGGCCTCAGGATCCAAACTATTATTTTTATTACATAGTAAATTGTTTTGTGCACCACCTTTACACTCATTGTAGAATGGGATATATAAACACTTGTAATAAATAAATCTGATTTGTCTATTTCAATTAACAGGGGTACAGTTTTAACCATTTAAAAGTTAATTATAAGAACACCACCAAATTCATATGCAGTAAGTATAATAAACTTTATCACTTTCAAAATCAATCACCATGAATTGATACTTTTTGTGAAATATTCACAGGCAAATAATTTCCTTAATCAATTTTGCAACTGAATGAATTTTCCATTCAATGCATGAGAAGTCGATCAGCTTCAGACTTGTTGTTAAGATCCAGATGAATTATTCAAAAGGCATAAATAAAAACAGCTTCAAATTAGATCAAGAATAAGATTTTCACACCCAAATTATGGATTCTTAGCCCCATGAGTTTTCAATGGACTTTCCTATAGGTAATAGTTGGATAGCTATGTATACAGGAAAAACACCAGGGCCATGTCTACATGATGTCGCTTTGTGTCCTGATTACTCCAAAACCCCGCAGCATCACTGCTGCAAAGCTGCGTCGATGTGTTTAAATGGCAGGACTAAGCATGAACTATCCAGAGAGCAAAAATCGCAGTTCCATAGTTAGACAGTGGGAATGGGAAGCAAACCAAAAAGAGTAAAAACCTTTTTGTTTTGTTTTGTTTTCTGGGAACTCTGCGCAACTGCACTGCTACAGTTCATTGAACTGATGTGTTAGACATCACAACTGCCCTTACTTTTGTTCCCCATACTGCAATACAGCCATGATGGCCATTACTCAGCTTGTCCAGTCCATCCCCAGCACTAGGAACTGTCCCACGTTTCTAATTCAAAGTGAAGTCACCAGTGACAGACAGAAGAATTTTAAAGTGTTTTATTGGTATTTTAATGATGTATTAATTTTAATCAGTTTTGTATTTTATGTTTGATGCTGTTCCCTGCCTCGATCCGTATTATTATTATTATTAAGTGGTGACATCAGGGCAATTGAAAAAGTCACGGTAAAACAGCATTCCGAAACGCATATTTTGGGGAAAAAGCCAACCCGCAGATGTGCTAGGATTGGGGAGACATCTGATGATCTTAAAATGAGAAAGAATTGGTTTTCTTTTTAAATCTCTGTTGACATTCAGGTCCTCTTGTTCTGAATGATTACAGGGCTGATGTGGGGAATGCTGTTCTCCCAGACTGATGACATCTCTATTTCACCCCTTCACAGTGCTCAATATTTATAAGCATACACTGCACCTTGCTTCATAGTCCATATAGTACTACAAAAACAACACACCATTTGTATTTAAGTTAGACGTAACTAGCTCTACACACATCCACCACCAGCAGCCAAGTTTACTTCTAGTTTTGGAGCCCAGCTGAGGTATAAGAGATTTTAAAAACTGCTTGGCAATAACTGCAATGGACAAACAGCAGATGGGAAAGGGAACAATTAAACATCCATCTCTTACCTGCCCACATGTGGAGCCCTGTATTTTCCTTGCAATGTGTAGTTCCACCCTTATTCTCAAAAGGGAAAGCTCTTCTGTTCAAAGATAGGCATAGTGCTTTGTTACACCCCCCTCACACACACACACACACACACACACACACACACACTCCTATTATAACCTATTGTTACGCCCCCTCACACGCACACCTATTGTAGAAAAATCTTCTGGTGTTTAAAAACAATAAACACATTAATCACATACATTGATGGCGCCATCCTATACATGATTACTTAAAAGTCTTATTGAGTTAAATAGGACTTACTTCCAGGAAAGTGTGTTCTAGGTCGCCAAACAACGTAACAATGCAAACAAAGTCACAAGTGACAAAAATATACTTCTCTGCAAATTTAGGTTTGTCGATGACAAATTCTTTGTGTAATTTTATTCAATACAGTTCTTACTTTAAATAAAAGCTGAGATGCTACAGGTCAGGACAGAGGAATATTGGTAGACAACAGAGGAAAAAATGTGATTAACACCTGCTTACAGACTGTAAAACCAGTTCTTCATTTTTTATGAGGCTTATAGCAATTAATATTAATTTAAAGTTCCAATTCTTCCATGATCCTGGAAGAAATCTCCAGTTGTACCTTTTTACTTACATAAATGGAACCCACCTTGAAATGAAATCCCTTTCAATTTTCATTCGAAACTAGGTTTGCCAACTGAAGAGAAGAACAAAAACAACCTGGCCCGCTCCTGTGTTTTGATGTGCAGAAATCAGCAAGTGAAGCTTTTAACAACATGGAAAAACTTTATCACTTGCTAATATGTGCACATCACGCTGTTCTTAAAAGAACAGCTACAGGGGCAACAAGATGCATGCCAGAGCTGAGTGGTATGACACATGCTTTGAATGCGTAAAGTTCCACATTAAACCCCTGGCAACTCCTGCAATGGACAAACAGCAGATGGGAAAGGGAACAATTAAACATCCATCTCTTACCTGCCCACATGTGGAGCCCTGTATTTTCCTTGCAACCCAAGACCATTGGGTTGATAAGACACCTCTGCTCAAGACCTTGGGGATTCAATTAGAATTGATAGTACTGGATAGGTGGACCAATAAAGCAGCTTCATATGACCATACAAACCATTTGAAAGGGGAAAACAGGGAAATCAAATGTTATTTAATTCACTCTGTTGGGAGTGAGATATCACTAATTTACCACTGATAAAAGTAAAATTCTGGTTTCTTACTGTATGTAGCTTAAACTGTCTAATACTGGATTCAATTCATCACTAGAACAGCATAGGCTGAGATACAAAAAATCTTCATACATGCACAGAACAAAACATAAGAAAATATCCTAATAAAGGTTTCATGCATCCTTTCCAAGTGACAAGTTACAATTAAATGTTGCAGCTTTAAAAGCCAAGGAGTGATTAATGGAATTAATTATGATTAATGGTAGCAATTAATAAGACCTAAGTAAAAGCGTTGGGTGTTCAGCACATAGCACTTTAAAAAAAAACTTGTATCCTCTTATTATAGATACCATTTATTAAAAAATGTAACCTTGAAATTCCATGTTGGAAAAATATTTTAATGGAAAATCATTTATATTTTATTTCTGATATCCAAAGCACATTTTCAAATGGCAGCTTACCTAACCTCACAACTCTGAAAAGCAAATAACATTCCCATATTATAGGTGGGAAACTGAAGCTGAACTAGGCAAAGGCCACCTACAGAGAGTCCAGGGTTTCCTAATCCAAAATTCAATGCATTTAACTACACCCCAGTAATAATTATAACTTGGCTCATAACTTGTAAGCATTGGAAAAGAGCACAATCCAATTTCATTTTACAAGAAAAACCAAAGGGGTGGGCGGGTCCTCAGGTTTTTTCCCCCCTGCAGCTTGGGTGCATTGTAAGGTAGGGTAACCAGATAAAATCCAGGTCAGGGCTCATGTATCTTTAACAGTTGTAGAGAAAAGGGAATTTCAGCCAGTGTCATTTGTATGCAATTAGTTCCTGGTGAAATTCCCTCTTCATCACAACTGTTAAAGTTGCAGGCACTATACTAGAGTGACCATATACAAAAGAAGGCAGGGCCCCTGCAACTTTAACTGTTGTGATGAAGAGGGAATTTCACCAGGAACTAATTGCATACAAATGACATTGGCTGAAATTCCCTTTTCTCTACAACTGTTAAAGTTACATGAGCCCTGACCTGGATTTTATCTGGTCAGCCTATTGTAAGGCCCTTTGTGGCACATGCATTACGACTGGCACACACCCAACCAGCCGCTTCTGCCTCAAAAAGTTGCAGTATTACAGTCATTTTATTGCATTCTTTTTAATTAAAGCAGCTCCCGCGTGCTCACTCTGCAATGTGCCCCCATTCATCTGCAATAAAACCTGGGCATACCTGTGACCTGACTGTGACGTGGTCAAGGGGTGCAGCTGCACCTTTCCCCCCTCCCCCCTCCTTTTCATAGTTAGCTGTATTACTCGTTTCTCTGACATTATGTAATTTAGCTTCTCTGATGCTGCATTAGCTTGCTTCTCTGATGGTGTGTTCTTTAGCTTCTCTGATGTTTGGAGTAAATACAGGTAGGAAGCTAAAACTCAGTGACAATTTGCTGGAATGGGGAGAAATTGGGGTGGTGGAGTGCTCTCAAGGGAGCCTTCAGACTCTGTACAGGATCATTGGGGATTTTTGCTTCCTCAAGTAAAATTAAGTTGTTTTCCCCCCATCACCCCATTTCCACCTATTCAGCCATTGCCTCTGTTCCAATCCATTTCCCCCCTTTGGAACATCTCCACATATTCAAAACTGCACATTTCCCCCCTTTGGAACAGCTCCACATATTCAAAACTGCACATTTCTGGAGTTGCGAACAGGGAGCTTTTATTCTTTCCTTTGCTGTTACACAGCTGCACATCTCCAGTTTATCAAAATATCTGCCGCATTAGTTCCTTACCATCCATGCAACCAGTAGCAGAAGGAGCCTGGAAGGGGGCAGGTAACAAGTCTCTCTCATTGATGAGAGAGACTTGTTACTCCACACACACACACACACACACACACACACACCTGAAAGTATGCTTTTCCCGGAACTGAAAAGCCGGATTTTAGTGACGGCTGGCTCTGCTGCATAAAATTGACAGAGCAGAGCCAATTTCATCATACTGCAGAGAATAAGAGCAATGCCCTTTCCACCCATGCTCATCAAGATGGGGGCCAAGTGATTAACACTCCTAGTGCTGAATTTCTGTCAGTGTTTAAGCAAAGATGTGATTGCTCATGATGATAAGCCAGAACTAATGACATCCCAAAGAGCAGCATGCTGATGTACCAAGTTCATTCATATCCATTTTGCTACTCACTTCACATGATGTTTGAACCTGGAGTCCTGGTTTGTTGCTGCCCCAAACACCAGGATTGTAAGCAGGAATAAACCAGGGTTTGTTGCTGGCTTATGAAACTTTGTGTTCATTTGGAATCAACAAACTAGGGGCCCAGGTTCTGACATCTCATGGAAATTTACATTTTGGTTTATTTTACCTGCTTGCATGATGGGAGGACTGAAGTGGGAACACACTGCTCATTTACAGTAAACCAGGATAAGCCAGCAAGTTTGGCTTATGGTTATATGTGAACACATGTAACCTTACTGCAATACCATGTAATACCCTCTCTGAGACATCTCTTTTGGTATGCCCCATGGGTTTGAGAATCACAGAACCTCAAAATCAGAGGGACCTTTAGCAGCTCGCCCATGCATATATTCTTCATTGAGGCATAATTTTACTTTTTTAACCACATCTTCCAAATATTTAACCATGTCTTCCAAATACCTCCTTTAAACTCCAATAAGGCAATTCCACAATTTATCTAGATAGTTTATCTAAAAGTTCTCACAATTAGAAAATCACCAATCTAAATGTGCTTTCTTGACATTCAAGTCCACCTTGTCACTTTGTATCTCTCACAACAAGCATTTCATCACCACTCTTTCAGAGAAAGCCATTAAAAAGAGTGCTGTGAGGCCCACCACACACACAACAGCTGTCTTTTCTCAATGCTCAATCCCATACCTTGCTACCCTCTTCTGAATTGCTTCAAAATGGATTATGAAGAACACTACTTACTCACAGTGTGCCACACAGAATGTCGAATCAGGAATGGAGCTCAACATTTTTGATTCAGCAGTTTTCTGTGCCTGCTATTTCATCAAAAAAGTCACACTTTTGTTTACCTTATTGAATAGGAACTTTGGCAGGCTTGCCTAGTCCTCAGTACTGATGAACCCCTACATTACTGAAAGAACTACTGCTACTGGACAGATAGCTATTGTTTGGAGCAAGAAGATAAAACTCCTTTTTTATTAATAAAAAGTGCACCTTTTAATTATTTTTTAAAAATTAGAAAAAAAAATGCACCCTGATCCTATGCATGTTTACTTAGAAGTCTCACTGAGTTAAATGGATCTTTCTTTGTAGTAAGTATGCATATGATTATAGGATAATAGGATTAAAGCCTTAAACACAATAGTCCTTTTCATATGTAATAGATGGAAATATGTGTGGGGGAGGGAGGTAGAATTGCAGCAGCAGGCTCCACCCCCACCTAATTTACAGATTTTCATTTCATTCCTGAACAGGGCCCTCATTCATAAAGCTATACCTGTGGAAGCCCCATTTACGCATTCAATTAACATGTGTAAATAAGAGGCATTGCCTGTCCATATACACACATTCATTGAACACGTGTATCAATGAATTCATACATGTGTAAAAAAAATGACTATTGTCTTCTATAAAACTGATTTCAAAATCCTGACCATATATTTTTAGGGCTGCAACATTGAACTGAAGAATCAGTTAGATTAATCTACTAAAAACTTTTAACCAAAGATGAGGGCCAATAAACTAGGGCTCAATTCAGTCAAGGCTGTTAGCGGGTGGTTTGTCTGTTCTGCTAAGTAATGTTGAACCAGTTCTGGAGGGGTTTGCACTGTATCTAAAAGATCAGGTTCATAGTTTGGGGATGCTCTTGGATCAAGCATTATTTCTAGAGGCATAGCTGGACTCGGTGGCACACAGCACCGTTTATCAGCTTAGGCTAATATACCAACTACATCCGTATCTGGACAGAGATAGTCTAGCTATAGTTATCCATGCTCTGATAACCTCTTGTCTGGATTACTGCAATGTGTTATACGTGGGGCTGCTTTTAAAAATGTTTCGGAAACATCAGCTGGTTCAAAATAAGAGCAGCAAGATTGTTAATGGGGACTGGCCAATGTGACCATATTATGGCAGTACTTTTCCATCTGCACTGTCTCTTTTCGGTGCCAGGTAAAACCCTTTTTAGTTTCCCAGGCATTTCAGTTTTCCAGTTTCTATTTTAAATCTGGTATTATATTTTAAATCTTTGCACTGCAGCTAAATTGTATTTGGTTATTATTTTTACACTTTAAAATTGTACATTGTATTTTATCATGTTGTCTTTTATGATTTCAATTGCTGTGAATCGCCCAGAGAGCTTTGGCTATTTGGTGGCATAAAATAAATAACATATAAAGGGTGATCCTAAATTAATCAGGCTGCAACTTAATATATATTAAAATTGCAGATGGAAAGTACCATCTAAGCAGTATTTCCCTTCTCTCTCATGCAGGAGGAATTCCTCTTCTAAGGTTATAGCTCCCACGTATGTATCATCCAAAACCAAAGTGTGCATCTCGTTTCAGAATTATCTGTTTTATCCATATGTAATGTATGCAAATTTCAATACAGTTAATCAACTACTGGCTGCAGTTCTAGGCACACTTACTAAAAAGTAAGCTTAATTGCACACAGTGAGGCTTACTTCTGAGGAGACATGCAAAAAATTATGCAATTGGTTTAATTTGGTGACCACTGAACTTATTGCATTTTTAATAATAGCAATGAGACTGGGAATTTAGTACAGCCTTTCCCAACCTGGTACCCTCCAGTTGTGTTGGACTACAACTCCAATCATCCCTAGTCAAAATGGCTAGTGGGGATGTCCAATAGCTAAGGTAGCTGGAGATTATGAGGACTATAGTCCGACAAATCTGGAGAACACCGGCTTGAGAAAGGCTGATTTAAAAAGTTCAAAGTGCTTCACATACATTTTCTCAGTACAACAACCCTGCAATGTAGGTCACCATATTTTGCAGATAGGGTGCTTAGGCTGAGAAACAATGCATTACCTAAAAGCTACCTATTGATTTCAAGACTGAGATTAAGGGCTCCATCACACCTACTTTTTTTCCTAGTATGCACCTGCAATTTTGACCTCTGTTTCATTAGTGTGGCATACGTTGGTACCTTTCACGATTTCCGCTGTTGTTTGCTCTCTTGCTATTGCACCCAACCCACCCTGCCCCTTCTCTTTCCCCCTCCAGTTCATTGGTTCTTGTTGGGTGATGGACATGGGTGCCTTTCACCCCCTTGCTCTGGTTTTACCGATTCAGCATTTAATCAGCTGGGTGCTGTTTCTGGGGGCAATGAGGGTGGGATTGGAGCAGCAAAAGACCATTCAACTGGCTCTGCACAAATCTGTTCATTCCACGGACAGACTCAGCAAGCTGGAGAACTGCCCTGCCCTCCTCTTTCGTCAGCAGGACCGCCCCCAACAAAAGCGACATAGCGCTAGGTCGGCAATACAAGGGATGGAAGGGCACTTTTATTTTGCATGGAGAAAATAAATTGCACTTCTCTGCCCTAGAAAAAGACAGAAAACAGAGGGGAAGAAGCAAGGTGACTGCACGACAGGCACAACGTCATCTGAGTATCACATTTCAAAATGGCAAACGAGGCAGATCGAGAGTGCAATGAAACGCTAATGTAATGGAGCCCATAGTTTTAACCAGGGAATTCCTGATTCACATTTCTTGCCCACTTGTGCTACACTATGTCTTAATTTGTCTCTTAATGTGTGGTTAACTTTTCCATCAAGAAAACTGCTCATGGTTTCCAAACACACATATCTAAACGCAAAATCCGATGTATGTTAAGCCAAAAAAAAAAGGAAGAAGTCGTACAACTCTTATGGCTGGCTGGGGAATGCTGGGAGTTGTAGAACTTTTTCTGCCTAAACATGCATAGGATTACACCCTAACAATACTTTAGTAGCAACTGGGAGTTTTGTGATTAAACCCCATTCTGTAGGCTTCCCCTGTGTTGAATTTTCTATTGTAAACTCTGCATGGCGGGGAACTATCCTTTCGTACTCTGTAAAGCACCATGTACATTGATGGTACATGGTCCAAAATTTGTCCACACATTCTCTCACTTCTTATGCAGAAAAAGTCCCATATGCACCTGAATATGCTCTTAAAATTTAAGGTTGTCACCTTCTATAGGATAGAGACTTTGTGCCACAAAATCAACAAATTACATTTTCCTCTGGGCATGGAGATGCAGTGGTAGACTATGCCTGTCATAGTCTACCACATTTGGAGGGCACCAGGTCAGGGAAAGTTACAGTAGAAGTATGTGAACAACATCTGCTGATTTCCTGCCCATTGCTAAGTTGATGAAAAGACAGAGCCTCGATTGACAGAAAGGCAGCGAGCTTTCTTCCAGTCTACAAGGAACTTCTCCAAGTAACCTCTTATGTCTGGCCCTCCCCCTCCCCGCCAAAAGCTGAGGTAAGCTGAACGCCTTGCATCCTGAAATCAAAGTTTGCAGCAGCTTCTGGAGTGAGATGTTGGAACAGAAAGGAAACAGTATACTGTGCAATCACAGGAAGTGCTCAAGAGCTGCCTGACAACCTGCAAAACTGGGCGTGGAGGAGCAAGGAATGACAGACATCACATGCAAAACTGGGGTGTGGTGGGGGAGGGCGGAAGGTATGTGAGTAACATCCCCCAGCGGGCTACTTCAAGCAAACTCTCTGGGCTGGCCAGCCCTTGAGTTTCTAATGTAAAAGGTGCCGGAGATCAGCCTCAAGGAGGTGTGGTGGTAATGGGAGCCATCATGTCTATATACACAGAAGCGAAGGGCAGTCACTCTGTAAAAACTGAATGATACTCTAGATACCTGCATCCCCGACCTGGTGCCTTCGAGGCGTGCTGGACGACAATTCCTGTGGCCAGCATGGGTGCTCTATAGAATTACTCGAAAGTTGCCCTTCTCCTCCACTTGTTTACTTGTCCTGCTGAAAAAGCCATTTGGAAAGGTGCGGTGTTCCTAACCGCAGTTCAGTCTCGGACTGTAGAGGTTGCAGCCGCCGCGCTAAATTCTTGCACAGAAATGAACGAGGTTGAGGGGCTGCGCCTTGCGCGCAACCGAAGTCAACAGACAGGAAGCCCTGGCGCGCTTTCTCGCCACCTCCTTTTCCAGCCTATCCCTACTCCAACCGGCCGGCTTCCTCTCTCACGCGCCGTTGTCGCTGCCTCGAGCGGGCAAGGCTAGCAGACAGGCGCGCGCGCGCACACAAAAGTTTATTTCCCTTTGGAAAAACAAACGCCACTTACGAGAGCGCCACCGAGCGAAGGGATTCGCCCCGTGCCTGCCCCGGCGCTGTCACCGGCTGCTGTGATCTGGAAGGGCAGATGTTTGCAGCTGGCCTGGTCACGCGCTCGCTCACTCACTCACTCACTCACTCGCGGCTAGTTCCTCGGCGGCGGCGGCGGCGCGTTCCTTCTCCTTCCCCCTCACCCGCGCATTCGTGTCTGTGGGCAAAGGAACAGTTGCTTCTGCGAGGGAGAGGACCCCATGACGTGGTCGAAGAAGGAGGGGCGGCCGCTACCTCCTCCACCCTGAAGGAGAAGGAAAAAGGGCACGGCTCCTGCTGCCGCCCAGAAGCAGGAACCGAAACAGCCTCAACGTGACATGCCTCAGTCGCGAGTGAAGAGGCACCCCGCCAGGGACACTCAAAAAGGTCCCCATCCCGCAATTCCCACACTGGGGGGGGGGGGGCGAGGGGGGGAAACCAGGGAATAGGGGTCCCTTACCCGGAGGAAAAGGAGAAGCCGTGTTGGATTCGTCCCACGAGCACTCAGGCGCGTTCGAGAACTTTGTCCTCAACCTGCCACTCTTTTTTTTCCTTTCAGTTTCTCTAATGGGAAAAGGGGCGGGAGGAAAGCAGCGATGAACTCTCTCCACCGACGCCGTTCTGGCCAAGCTAGCCCAGCTTGCTTCTGAGGAAGAAAATGCGATGCTGAATGAACTTTTGCCTTCTTCTGCCAAAGCGAGTCCCCTTCCCGCCACCCCCACTCTGCAGCCGGAACACTAATCCTGGCGCTGTGTTGTGCCAAGCACCTCCAGTAATGTTCCTCTATTGCTGTCTAGGTGACCTAAATATGCAAATATGAGGTTTGGAAATATGAGGTTCGTTATAGAAAGCCCTTTGCCAGCCCCACCTTCTCCGTCACGCCTTTTCTTTATTCGTGTATTTATTTAAAAAGAAAAAGAAACACCTTTACAATTTTGTAAAATGTTCGGCTTGTTGGCATTTTAGCATCTGTCCTGCATTGGTGCTAAGTCAGCCTTCCCAACCTGGTGTCCTCCACCTGTGTTGATTTCCAAGTCCCATCGTCCCCAGCACATTGGCCTACAGTTCCCATCACCCCCAGCCTGTATGGTGGTCATACTTCCAGAGGGCTCTGGTTAGGGAAAAGCTGCAGAGACAGCATAAAAGCTGGGATGGAACAGAACGGCCCTGGATAGCCCCCTTATTTAAAAAAAACAAATGGCAAAATCAATGGCATGTATTAGAGATACTTGAGAACACTATTTTAGGACTGAAATCCTTACAATACTACTACTAATAATAATAATACCCCAAACCCATTCAGAACATAATGGAATGGCCTGGAACACCAACTTCTAAGTGAGCCAAGCCAACCAAATTCACCAGCAGGGTGCAAGAACAGCAGGACGGGGACGATGTCATGCGAGTCCAGCACTGAAAAAGTGGATCAAAGTCGCAACAGGTGTGCATCAAACCCCACGTGTAATGACGCCCTTAGATAGATGCAATGTAATAAAACATAAACGTTCCACAGAAACCATGTTCCAGTACCTGTTTCGGACAATATATATTCCGGAAAATGGCCCAGAACAGCAACTTCTGAGTGAGTCAAATCAACGAAATTCACTATCCACACATGAGTAGATGGGAGTGATGCAATAAGCCATAAGCGATGCTAGCACTCATTGGCAGGATCTATACTACTGCTTTATAATGGTATTGAAGTGCACTGATATCTGTTGGGCCCTGTGACACATTCCATATAGCGTTTTCAGAAGAGTTTCAAAGCGTTGTATCCTGCTTGGTGTAGATCTGGCCATAGTTAGAATGAAAAGCCATCTTTAATGTTTATTACAATAATACAACAATCAAAACTGTTAAAGAAATTACAAAAGTGTGCAGTTAACTCTTAGCCCTACCAAGTAACACTTGTATCAGTATCAGAGGCAGTAAGCCCATATACACCAGTTGCTGGGGAACATGGGCAGGAGAGTGCTCTTGCACCCATTCCTTGCTTGTGGGTTCCTGGTCAACAGCTGGTTGGCCACTGTGTGAACAGAGTGCTGGACTAGATGGACGGTCTGATCCAGCACAGCTCTTCTTATGTGATATCATATTAAAGTTTCAGCTGTTAAATCAACTGAAATTATATTCAGTGATCAAAACCCGTGTTGGTTTAAGACCAGCATACAGCTATCTTATGTTGGCTCAAGCTCACAAAGCTAGGAAATCGGAAACTAAGGCTGATACCTACCAATGTGCCCTGTGATCAGTGATGATGTTGTGCAATACCCACATTGTGCTTACTTACAACTTACTTTCAGTGCACCCAGACTTTTCCTTGGTCTTTCAGACCATAAGCCAGATGGGGAGGATTGAGTAATGCAGGTTGCCTACCTGTAACTGTAGTTCTTCGAGTGGTCATCTGTGCAGTCACACATATGGGTTCGCGCCGGCGCCGAGCCCCATTTCGGGAAACTTCTATAGCTAGCCTAGCGTTTTTGGCGGGAACCCCTCCCCCCACCATCTCACCGCGCATGCTCCGGGTTCCCGCCTACCTCAGTTCCTTGAGACCGCATTGGCCTCGCAACCAAGGTAGTATAAATAAAAACTGGAGCATACCGGTAAAGAGAACCCTCTGCATACAACAGCGTTGCAGAGAGGGGACGGTGGGTGGGTTGTGTGACTGCACAGATGACCACTCGAAGAACTACAGTTACAGGTAGGCAACCTGCATTTCTTCTTCGTGGTCTCTGTGCATCACACATATGGGCGATTAATCAGCAGTACTTACCGGAGGAGGGTCTGCACGCTGGAGTTCAATGGCAGATGGATGAAAGGACAGCTCTCCCGAAGGATGCATCCTTGACTGCTATGGTGTCCAGTCTGTAGTGCTTCACGAACGTGGAGGCATTTGACCACGTCGCGGCTCTACAGATATCCGGAATTGACGACCCGTGAGACAGGGCGGCAGACGCTGCTTGCCCCCTTGTGGAATGCGCGGAGAATTCGGCTGGCGGAATTTTCCGTAGCACCTGGTAGGCTAGGACGATAGTGTCCACGATCCAATGGGAGAGGCGTTGCGGGGAAACCGCTAGGCCTTTTGTCCTGCCTCCATAACAAACAAATAATTTATCCGACTTACGGAACGAAAGTGATCTGTCCTTGTAGAAGGCTAACGGCCTTCTCACATCAAGGGTATGCAACTTGGAACAGAGAGAATCCTTAGGCTCCTTAAAAAAAGTAGGCAGAACAATATCTTGGTTAACATGAAACGGGGAAGAAACCTTAGGAACGAACGAGGGTCCCGGTCGTAAAACCACCTTATCTGGGAAAAATTGTGTGTAGGGCGGGTGGAGCATTAGCGCCGCCAATTCCGAAGCGCGCCTTGCTGATGTAATGGCAACGAGGAACACTGTTTTAAGAGTCAGTAAACGTAGGTTAATAGTGGCCAAGGGCTCAAAGGGTTTTCCCGTGAGGGCGGTGAGAACCAATGATAAGCTCCATTGGGGAGTAATGGATCGTAGTTGTGGAAACAAATTCTTAAGTCCTTTTAGGAAAGTTCTAGTGATGGGGTGCGTAAAAACGGAGAAACCATCAACCTTAACATGGTGCCTGGAAATAGCCGCCAAATACACTCTGAGAGACGTTGACTTTAGTCCCGTGGAGTGTAGGGAATATAGAAAGTCAATGACTCCGGAAATGGGGCCCTTGTCAGGGCTAAAACCGTTATGATTTGCGAATTCCTGGAAACGTTTCCATTTTCTAGCATACGACGCTCTGGTGGAGGGTTTTATGGAGGCCTCAAAGATTGTCTTTAATGCAGGTGGTAACTGGAGCGATTGCCAGTTGGTTGGATCCTCCATGCTGTGAGTTTCAGGGATTGCAAGTTGGGGTGCAGGATCATGCCGTTGTTCTTTGACAGTAGGTTCTGACGCTGCGGTAGATGCCAAAACTGGTTCCGCGCTAGGCGGTACAGAGGGGTAAACCACGGTTGTCTGGGCCACCAGGGAGTTACTAATATGGCGTTTGCGAGGGACCGGCTGGCTTTTGCTATTGTCCGCGCTATCAGTGGGAATGGCGGAAACATATATAGGAAGTCTTTGGACCAATCCCACTGGAATGCATCTCCTAGAGATGCAGGTCCAATCCCCGCCCGAGAACAGTAATTTTGACAGGCTGCATTTGCAGAAGTCGCAAACAAGTCCACGGAGGGGAGATCCCACCTTTTGAACAGCAAGCTGAGAACGTCTCTGGCTAACTCCCACTCATGGGTGCTGGCGAACTCCCGACTGAGAGTATCCGCCAACCCATTGTCTGCGCCGGCGATGTGTAGTGCGGAGAGACAAATGTGGTTGCGTAACGCCCAGTGAAAGATGTCGAGTGTGAGGTTGAGGAGACGGGAAGAGCGAGTCCCTCCTTCCTTGTTGATATACCAAACCACGGTGGTATTGTCGGATAGTACTCGCACGTGGTGCCCCTTCAACAAGGGCAGAAAGGCTTGAAGGGCTCGTTTTACGGCCAGCAGCTCGAGGACATTGATGTGTATGGATCTCTGGGATTGCGACCACTTCCCCTGTATTTTCAGGTCGTCTACATGAGCTCCCCATCCCTCTAGGGAGGCGTCCGTCGTCAGAACCCGAGTGGGTTCGTGCTGATGGAAAGGGAGGCCTTGCGAAAGATGCGCCATGACTGCCCACCATTCGAGAGACGGAACGACGGAGAATGGCAGGGTAAGTACTGTTTTGCGCGGGTTTTGCTCCGGGCAGTAGTGCTTTAAAAGTACCTGTTGAAGGGGGCGCATGTGTAATCTGGCCCACCGAACCACGAATACTGACGAGGCTATTAACCCCAACAACCTTAGCACCGCAAACGCTGTTGTTCTGCGATTGTAGCGGAGGCGGGTGGCGAGGGCCTGGATCCTGTGTCTGCGTTCCACAGGGAGAAATGCGCGACCCAGAACAGAGTCGATGGACACTCCGATGAATTGAATTCGACGTGTTGGTAGTAAAACTGACTTTTCTACATTTATCTGCAGCCCGAGCCCGGCGAGGCAGGAAGTAACCATGCGAGCGTCTTTTAGAGCCTGACGACGAGACGTGGAGACGATTAGCCAATCGTCCAGGTACGGGTATATCTCGATATTTTTTGACCTGAGATGGGCGCATACAGCCGCCATACACTTTGTGAAAACACGCGGCGCAGTTCGAAGGCCGAATGGCAGAACCGCGAACTGATAGGCTCGACTCCCAACAATGAAGCGCAGGAACTTGCGATGCGAGCGATGAATTGGTATGTGGAAGTAAGCATCTTTGAGGTCCACGGATGTGAACCACCTGTTTCGCTTTAGCAATGGTAGTATTTGCGCCAATGTAATCATGCGAAACTTTTTCGGTTGAATAAACTTGTTGAGATGTCTGAGGTCCATAATTGGACGGAGGCCTCCGTCTTTCTTTGGAACCGTGAAATAGCGCGAGTAAAAACCCGCTTTTGTTAGTCTTTGAGGAACAACCGTGATCGCCCTCTTTTCCAAGAGCGTGGTGATTTCTTGGATGAGTACTGCAGATGGTTGAGTGTGTCGCACCATGCCAAGGGGAGGAAGAGCTACAAACTCGATGCGATATCCCTCGGCTATGGTGGACAGTATCCACCGATCCGTAGTAATAGCTTCCCATGCAGGCAGGAAGGGTAGTAGTCTGTTGCAGGGATCGTTGACGCTGTGAATCGGTACAGCCGAGTCAAAGGCGCCGTTTTGCGCCATAGTCTTGCTTGCGAGACTTTCCGAACCTGGAGGAAGGCTTACGTGATTGGTAAGATGCCTGAGCCTGTTGAGGTTGGTAGCGCTGGGAGCGGTCCTGCTGCTGGCGCGGCTGGTAAGGAAGAGGCCGATACCAGCGACGTTGTCGGGGAGGTTGTTGGTGGTGCTGCTGCTGCGATGGCACGCTCATCTTTTTTGCCGTCATTTTTGCTTTATGGATGACATCCATAGTATCGTCCGTGGTGGCATGGAAGAGACCCTCCCCGTCAAAGGGAAGATCCTCGATCCGGGCCTTAGTTTCAGTAGGTAAGTTTGACGACCGGAGCCAGGCATGGCGACGTAAGGCCACCCCCGCCATGAGAGCTTTTGCCGTACAGTCCGTTTGATGGTTGGCAGTGGCCAGCTGCTGTCGTGACAACCTCGCTGCCTCTGTCTGGAAGACTCTGGCCAACTCGCGCTGGTCGTCCGGCAGATAATCAGTGAGGGTGGAGATCTTCTCCCATAAGAATAGCTGATACCGGGCCATAGTGGCCTGGTAATTCGCTACCTTGAAACCTAGTGCCGCTGAGGAATAAACTTTCCGGCCCACTGCGTCTAGCTTCCTTCCCTCCTTGTCAGTCGGAGCGGCGTGGGACCGTCCCGTCCTACCGACCGATGACTCCACCACAATTGAATTAGGCTTTGGGTGAGTGAATAGGAACGGGGCGTCCGCCTCTTGGATCTTGTACAATGCGTCCAGCCTCTTTGTTGTAGGGCCCGCTGTAGCTGGATTTGGCCATGCCTCTTGCAATGTTTGCAGGAGAGTAGGCACTACTGGCAGTGTAGGTTGTGGTGTAGGATTCATGTACATTACGTCATAAATTTTGTCCTTCAAAGGTTGCTTAGGCTGCTGCAGATCTAGACCCAGAGATTGAGCCATACGCTGCATTTGGTCAGAGAATGCCCCGAGCTCTAATGAAGGGGACACTCTGTCTGATGCCACCACGCCGTCGGTGGGAGAAGGCGCCGATGGTGGGGGGGAATGGATTGACGAAGTATCTGAGGCATAGTCCTCCCTGGACGATAGAGAAGGCTCCCGCGTCGGCACCGGTAGCTGCAAGGAATGCGAGGGTGCTTGAGACTTCGCGGCGGTATGGGCAAGTCGCTTTCCCGTATATGGGTCAAATCTATATCGTTTTTGCGGCCGGTGTCCAGAGGCACTGCGAGCGTGATCAGAATATGTATCCCAATCGTGGGACCGGGATCGCGAAGGTGACTGTGACCGCTCCATGACCCCTGACGTACGGGACCGGGGTGAAGGTGGCAGGTCTTGGTCCGGATCGGAGTCCAACGAAATCGGCTGACCGGTACCGAGGGGGTCGGTACCGAGGCCGGGTTGACCCTCGGAGTCGAGTTGATCGACAGTAATGATCTCTGAAATATCGATCTCGGAGGAGAAGTCGATAGGAGATCGAAGCGACCGAGGCGGCAGTGAAGAGGCTCTGTCCCTCGGAGTAGACGCCCGCCGTGCATCCCTCGGTACCGATGCCGGCGGTGCCGACGTCGACGTCGTGCGAGTGGTCCTCGGCGTCGAGGGTTGTAATGTCGCCGGCGTAGCAGACGGTCGAGAGGGGGAGACATCGCAGACATCGAGGTAGTCGTCGACGCTGTCGGCGTCGAATGTTTCTTCTTCTTCGTCTTCGACGTCGACAGAGGCTCCGGCGCCGCTCTCTTCGACGCCGAGGACGCCGATGCCGACGGCCTCGGTACCGAAGACTTGGAATTGGCCGACTTATCTCGGTGTTTTTTTGGCTTTTGCAGATGGGTCTTCGCACCTTTCTGGGTCACCACCAATGGATCCAAAACTCCATGCCCTTCAGCAATCACAGTGCCGGGCGATGCTGGGTTTGAGCGACTTACCGGCGGCCGCCAGCGCTCCCCAGAAGCCGAGTAGGCTCTGTCGGATGAATCGTCTCGAGGAGAGCGAGGCAACTCTCTTTGCCTGTCCACTGCTGATAGTGCGTTGCTCCAGAGTAGACTGCGCAGTCTATCTGCTCTATTTCTCCGAGTTTGCTGGGAAAAAGACATGCAGTGGGAGCAGGTCTCCACAACGTGGCCCTCTCCTAGGCATAGTAGGCAGAGGGAATGCCCATCGGTAAGGGTGAGCTTTGCCTTACATTTGAGGCAATGTTTGAAGAGGGCGGCCTGCGCCATTGCAGGGGCAGGCGAGCTCAGCACGAGCTAAGAACTACGCCCTAAAACACTACTTTAACTACTAATATTATTAAATCTTTTTTTTTTTTTTTCAAACAACAACACAACAATACTAACGCTAAGCTAACTAATCTATGTTAATCTATTTTTAACAGATATACGAACGACGAAAGTCGGAAGAAGTCTCCCGCAAGGCTAATTCACCAGCGGTCGAAGAAGAACTGAGGTAGGCGGGAACCCGGAGCATGCGCGGTGAGATGGTGGGGGGAGGGGTTCCCGCCAAAAACGCTAGGCTAGCTATAGAAGTTTCCCGAAATGGGGCTCGGCGCCGGCGCGAGCCCATATGTGTGATGCACAGAGACCACGAAGAAGAACTTAAGACCAGCCAAGATCCTGCATTGCATTATGAAGCATCTGAGCCAGAGGAATCTTGTGAGTTGACCCATGCCAGTTTGCTGCTTATATTAGTAGCTGGCAGGATGGGTTAACCAGTGAGAGGGATACTTCTAGCAGTATGGCTTGATGCTTCTTAAGGCAACACAGGAGGAGGAATACATGGGGACTTTTTGCTGACCAAGGAAAAGTTTTGTCTAATTTACCACTGAAAACAATTGCAGCATGTAGCCCTAATCTTTCCCTGTGTATGTAAGTGGGATAGTGGTAATTTTAATTGTTCAGGAGGCTTTAAACTTGAGCATTTCAGGCTGTTTGTTCCTGTTTTGACTCAATATAGCATGTCAGTATCCTTGACAAGAATGCATAGGAAACAGGCATTCTGAACTCCTTAACTGCCTATTGCCCAAAATAACTTTATTTAGAATCACAGATAATAGTCCAGTTTATGAATTCGTTTGGTTTCACCATCTGGGAAATTGACATTCCGAGCCATTTCCTCAAAGCACAGTTTATTGCCCAGAACAGATACCAGAATGTGGTTTCTGTAGATCTTTCCCATCTAGTCATATGAGCCTGGTGAATTTGGTTGGTTTGACTCAAGAGTTGGTATTCCAGACTATTTTCCCTGAATGCTATTTATTGCCTGGAACTGGTACAAGAACGTAGTTTTGGTGGAAGTTTGATTGCATCCCTCCCATAGTCATATGTGCCTGGTGAATTTGGTTGGCTTAGCTTGTTTGGACGTTGGTGTTCTGAGCCATTCCATTCTGTCGCGGATAGGTTCTGAGCATTATGGAGTTAATGCCAATATATTGCAAGGGTTTCGGTCCAAAATACTGTTCTCAAATATCTCTAATATATGCCATAAAATAGCTTTAACTTTTTTTTAAAGTGGAAGCTTGTTCTGATCCAGCTTTTACAGCAGCTCAAAGCTATGCTACGTTATCAGCCCTTTTCTGGGCTCAGAAAGTTGTCAGTCATCTGCGCAGAGGCTGCAATCTTATATCTGCTAATTTGGGAGTAAGTCCCATTGAACTCAGTGGGACTTTCTTCTGAGTAGACACCTATAGGATTGTGCTGGAAGAAACGGGATGGGAGGAAAAGTTGGGCTTTTAAAGTGTTGATTCAGCAACTTTTAAAGCACCGAAAAGGGTTTGGTGGCTGTGAATGAAAAAGCAAAATTCAGGCATGGGAACTCTTGTGGCTTAGTTGAGTTACAGCCTGTTAATTCCTTTCTGTTCTGACCAACTTTTGCTTGTTGGGGGGGGGGGGGTGGAGCAGTTATTTGAATGTTTAATCAGTTTGCTTGTTTCCAATTCCATTAGTTGCAAATTTGGAAAGTTTCCAGCATTCTGTTGAGTCCTTTTGCAAAGTTGGAGTTTGAGTTGATCTCTTTTGCTTAGATGACATTTCAGAAGCAAATACCACAAGGCTTAAGAGCTGGAATGTAGGATCTATCCATACATCTATAACAATGGGAACAATCGGTGTTATCACTCCCTCTTTCCTGAGAGAGAGACCTTCATCCCTGAGCTGGTACTTTGTAAGGATTCTGTACCAAGTAACATGTTTTTATTTCAAAAAGTGTATCACTGCAGCCAGTTTCAATCATGTATATTGTCTAGACTGGCTGCTACTGATGTTTTATTGCTTGATTAAACTTGTACAGAGGTTTTTAGTCATTGAATTGGTGTGTTAGAATATCTACTGTTTCTGATGTGCCACCATCTCTCTTGAGTATTTAGGAGTGTGACATGCCCACTGTCGAGAACTACCAGTCTCAGGTTTCCTTGTGCATAGATAAGAGGGAGGGACAGTTGGGGGAAAAACAAAGCACCACAATAATCAGACACATCGATCCTAGGTACAATGGGAACCAGTGCTGCTGATAGGATTTATAGATCCAAAACAAGTATATTCTAGTGTGTGTGCTCTATTCCTCTCTCTTACACACACACACAGTGTTAACTTGCAAGATAAATTTACTTTGGGGAACTAACAGATTATTTTGCAAAGAAAACTGCCAGAAAATAAAGCTTTAAAGTGAATTGGTCTTTTTATTAAATGTTTGCAGCTGTGTTAGTTCATAAGAAATAAAAAAAATTGGCGAGCTAGAAACCACAAAAGTTACAAACTATTCAGCAAACTTTGTAGGACTCTTCAAGCTAGATATTATGCTCAACAAAGATAACAAAAAAACTGGGTTGGAGAATGGTAAGAAAGTCCTTCGTGTGGGTTCTTGTGTAATTTCAGAAATGTAGAAAATGTAATTTCAGAATTAAAATTGAAACTTTTTTTCATGATTCATAATATCATATATATGGGATTGGATCATGGTGTATGTGTGGGAGCGGGACCATTTTACACATTTGTACTGCCTCCCTGCCCGCCCCCCCCCCCCCCCCCCAAATGATGCTTGGGCCTTGAATGGATGTCAGCTTCTTTTTCTGAGAAGCATCATGTCAAAGAAAAAAAAAACAGTCTCTAGCCTTTCCTACAAGGGAGCTAAGGTTGGGCTGGGAAAGGCCTCCTACCTGAGATCATATTGTCAGGTAGGCAAATACAAGACTAGAGAGACCAGCCTTCCTACAGATGCTGGCTGGGGGATGCTGGGAGTTGTAATTCAACATGTCTGGAGAACACCAAGTGGGGAAGGCTGAGAAAGACCAAGGATCTGACTCTATAAAGGCAGTTCCATATATTTGGTTATGAGTAGGGTTCTAACAGCCAAATAGTGCAATAGAATAGTGTTTCTTTAAAAATGGTAGCAGATATTTTGGTTTTAATAAAGCATACTGGCCTAGTTTTCTTTGCTTCCAAGATATCAGTTACAGGTAATAGATTACTGGATGGGAAATATAAAGCATTGTGTTGTGAATGACCTGTGAGAATAAGCTGATAAGAAAACAGAGACACTTTAATACCCCCCCCCCCCCCGTGATGAAGACTGAGGATTTTATTTCTGAAGGTCGGAGACAACTAAATGAAAGCAGTACATTCAAACTCTTTGATTATATCACAGCTGGCCTAAATTTTAAAAAAGGCAATATAATCCATAAATTTCTGCATGAAAACTTACTGAACAGAGAAATTGCTAATCTTTTAATTAGCCCCACCCGTACTACAGGAAGATTTTATGTGCTACATCAGCCTAGGACAACCTATTGTTTCATGCAACAATGTCACTGAAAAAATCTCACTATATATTGACTCCATAATTCAACCACTAATCCATAAACATCTTTCATATATTAAGGATCCTACAGATTTCCTTATAAAGATTGAAACACTAAATCAGGAATGTCAATTTAACAATGATACCATAATTGCAACCTTTGATGTTACTTCTTTATATACCAGGTGAAATGAAGGGAGAAGCCATTCTCAGGATGCAGACTTTTTTATTATTTTTAAAGTTGAAGAGCCTGATGCGTTTCGGCCTGTATCTTTTCAAGGCCTTCTTCAGGGGGCTGTAAACATTTAAAATACATATTGCAAAAACATGGTTGGGACAACATGTACTAAAATATATTCTCATTATAAAATCAAGTTGACATATTGCCACAAGGGCCTATGTACATATGTAAACTGTTTAAAACATTTTTTAATTTTTTTTATACATGAGGATAAATTGCTTTATATACTAGTATTTCATTACATACATGCAAAACATTTCTGATCAGATTCTGATCATTTCTGTATCTAGTCAAGAGGGCAGGGCTCCTGCAGCTTTAATTGTTGTGATGAAGATGGAATTTCACCAGGTGCTGCATGCATACAAATGACACCAGCTGAAATTCCCTTTTCTATACAACCCACAGGGAGGAGATTGGAAGCATCCACCTCCACTTTGAACTAACTGTAGTTTGTTGTTATGTCCGAACTAGGAACTGCTGCAAGTTTTAATTATGGTTTATCTGAACAAGCAAGAATCGTAAACCATGGTTTGAAGCTTGTTCAGGCACAGATGTGGAAGGAAAGGCACCGTAGACAAATGATGAAGGAGGAGGCAAACTCCCGTGTTCAAAGATAACAAGAAAATTTATGTTGCTCTACATGTTTCAGAGAAGATGTCTCCTTCTGGAGCTATAAAACAAACAATTACCATAAGAGTAGTATTGTATAGACAACACCCTCATTCTTTTAAACAAAGTTTTAGGGGCTTTCCTACACAAGAATTCAACATTTTCATAAAAACTTTAAAAGTAAATTCCCACTTCTAATATGACATACAATTGACCCCATGTTTTTACACCTAGCTAGTTTTAAACAGTGGTGAAAACAATATGTTTTTATATTTACATACCACTTTCAACAAATACACTCCTTACATAAAACATTATTTTTTTATGTTGATGTTTGTGGGAATTGGGAGGATAATGTTTTATGTAAGGGTCAGCAGTTTCCAATCCATGTTCTAAAGTAAACTTGAATCTCTTCTATCACAATACTATGGTTTCCTTTCTTGGACGAAAGAAATGCAAAATCATTTTATCAGAGGACATTATGGACTTGATGAAAGTTTCATTATTTCTAGAGAAGGCATTTTGAAACAGTAACAATCATTCATAACCCTAAACATGCCGAAGTGATATAATTTTTTATAACACTGTGCTGCATGCAACTTGCAATAAGTACATATCCTCCAATGCATGTATTCAATGGTGAACAAGTCTTAAGATTGGGCTAAAAGTCAATATAAAGTTAACAAGGAGCAGAAACTAAAACAAGAATCTACAACCTTGGTGTCCATTGTCTTCTAACTACTGTCTGGCTGTTTTCACAAAAAAAATACTGAAATTGGACCTTTTTTGGCCCCAGTGTCCATAAAGCCAATAAAAAAGCTACATAGCTAGAATATATGGTTTAAAAATGGCCCTTATTCATTTTAAATTCTTCTGCTTTCTACAGTCCATTAACATTTATATGCAACATGTTCCAGATCAAATTAGCAGCACTTCTGAAAATACCCTTTGTATTTGTAAAGTATGCATCCAAACTACTGATACATTTTTATTAAGCCTCAGAGAGTGCTATAGGAATGTATTCAATGGCAATGACCCCTAAGGGCCACAATACTGTTTCACGACAGCCGCATGTAATGTCAACCTGACATCTGATTCTTCCATGGAAATGTGAGTACTCAACCCTTCCCCTACCAGGTGCTTCTGCCTTAAAACTCATGCTTTCCCTCAACCCTCCCCTCCTCTGTATAGATGTTTATCCCAATATAAGGCTTCCTCTAGACAATTGATTTACGTCTCTTTTATGGAGCATTACCGGTTTTACCTCTTTACGAACGAAGCTTAAATCAAGTGTGCAGGCATTTTTTATCCTTGTTAATGCGCATTTTCAATTTCGCATTAAATAGCAACTTTTAATTTCCTTCGAAGTTACTGTGCCTTATCTTAGTGTAAACAACTTCTGAGCATTCGCATTAACGGTGATAGTGGGCATACTTTGGTGGTGATGTCATGCATTAATAACTGCCCCATCGCTGGGAACACCTCCCAGTTGTTCTGTCCCCTCCCTCCCACTTCCTTCTTCTTCGTCCCTCAGGTTGGAATCTCCTGACTTAACTTGTATTGAAAATAAAGTTTCTTTTAAATCCCCTACCAGACTATTTCTTTCATTGAGACGCGGGGCCAGATGAAGGTGGTTTCACAGGAAGCAAGGGGGTTGGAGTAAGGATGTGTGCATGATTAGCAATCCGCTAAGACAAATCATTCTCTCTTTTGCTGGGTTCCTGACATTGAGCTGTGCGTGTGTGTGCGTGTATGTTGTAGATCACCAAAAAGACAAGTTATTACTGAGATACGACTGGAATATCTTTATTCTACATATGCTGTTTAAAGGAGGGCAGAAGCCGATTGCAAAGCAAGGCGTGGCCAGAGGAATCAGAAAGGGGTGGGCAAGACATCCCGTAAGAGCCTGTCCGAAGCCATAAGCTTGCATTTCCATTTACTCCTGAGCAGTTTGGGGGGGGGGGGGGGGACTACTACAAATGGCGATCGGGCACAAAGGAAGAGGTAAACCAGGTGACCAACAGCAGGTAACACAGGTAACCAAAGGCGGGAGATTCAGGTGGGCAGGGTTAACAAACGGCAGGAAACTGAGGGAGCAGTTCCACCAGGAAACAGGGCGGTGCTTTCGTCAACATTTCCTTGTTCGAGCCTTGATCTATGCTTCATTTATAATGCGATGCTACGCATATAAATGACTTTAAAGCGCATTGCATAGAGCCCATCATTCGCTTTCACATCTCTCATCTACAGGTATTAGGCATAAACTTGACTATATGCTATTGCGCATATTCGGAGAATCAGGCATAAAAGTGACCTCTTCTAGAGGGGACCCAGGTCTCACTTATTATTTCCAGGTTAAGTGTACATAGGCAGAGTATAAGGAAACATTTAGACTGCTTAAAGACATCCCTGAGTAACAAAAGCTCAGCTTCTTTTTAAAGTTCTATTTGGTAGTTTGGGGGTGCTCTTGGACCAAGAACTGTCACTTGAGGCACAGGTGGACTCAATGGCATGGAGCACCTTTTATCAGCTTAGGCTGATATACCAACAATGCCCTTATTTGGACAGAGATAGCTTAGTTATAGTTTTCGACATTCTGATAACCTATCTGGATTACTGCAATGTGTTATATGTGGGGCTGCCTTTGAAAATGGTCCAGAAACTTCAGCTAGTCCAAAACAGGGCAGCAAAGTTGTTAACGGGACGAGGCCAATGAGTCCGCAATATGCCAGTCCTTTTCCAGCAATACCGGCTGCCAGACCATGCCCAAGCCCGATTCAAAGTGGTGGTATTAACATTCAAAACCCTCAACAGCTTGAGGCCAAGTTATCTGAAGGATTGCCTCCTCCCATGGGTCCTTCTCTGTGAGTCCCTGCCAGAGCAAAGTGGGCGGCGATTACAAGAGCCTTTTCTACTATGGCACCCCAGCTGAGGAATGAGCTCCCTAGAGAGGATCGACTGGCACCTACGTTGTATTTCTGCCCACGTCAGGTGAAGACCTTTTTTATTTTCCCAGTATTTTAGCATTTTACCAGCCTAGTCTTTTACCTTTGCTGTTTTAAAACTCTGCATTGCTGCTCAGTGTTATTATACTTTAATATTGTAGTTTTAAAGCTGCAATATTTTATATTTTACACTGTACCTTATGGTTTTGATTTTTGTGAAATGCCCATAGAGCTTTGACTATTGGGCAGTATAGAAATAAATAAATAAATAAACAAACAAATAAATAACTAATTGGGCAATCATTTTCTTTAGGTGGGTGAAACACACGCGCGCGCACACATACACACACATGCAGAGAGAGAGAGAGAGAGAGAGAGAGAGAAATGGGTGAAATGTTTTCTTCACAAAGATTTTCTTCATTGGGATGTTAAAATATTTCATTCTACAGTAAATGTTCCACCTACTCCTCAATCCACTACTAAGTAGTAAGTCCCATTCATACAAACACAAATTTAAGTAATGTGCTGCTGACCAGGGTGTATCACTGCAAAGAAGACCATTATCCTTCATTGTAACATAACTGTAAAAAGACCCATCCATTAGTGCTCCAATCCTATACTCACTTACCTGGGAGTAAACCCCACTGAAATTCAATGGGACATACCTCAGCACAGACACACATAGGATTACACTGTAAATCTGCAAAAAGAAATCCATACGTACCTGAGAGAAAACCTGTTCAACTCAATGGAACTGAGTTTTGACTAAACATGAATAAATCGCGTTGCACACCATTAACAAACTGATGGCACAAATTCATTTGGCAGAAACCTTCTGCTGTGTTCATTCATTTTTCAATTTGGGGGATTATCCCTCAAATTGCAATTATAACAGAAAATTCATTTCACTAATATTTTCTCCTTCCAAGGCCTCAGGGCTGTTTGATGTCTCAGCTGTTGGGGAAATCTGCAATATAGCTAAAGTGAATTTGGCCTTCACTGCTTGTTTTTCCACTCCTAAATCCAGTGCCCATTCTCTAACTTCTGTTTATGCTTTAATATCTATGCCCTTCATTTTTCACTATACTTATTATTAAAAAATCAATAGACCATAGTCCAAGAGATATACATATACAATATTATCAGTTCGTAAACAGTACAGATCGTACACGTCAAATACCCACCAATTGAGCTCTATAACAAATGGTAAGATGTAAGAACTTTGCAACTTGAGTTGTAACTATTTTATCTTTGGCCTGTAAAAGTATGATAGTCAGAAACTCTTTAGAACGGCCAGGGAAACCTTGGAGAATTGGTCGCAACAAGTCATCTCTGATACCTTTGTAGAAATCACAACAAAGAAGCACGTGTGTAACTGTTTCTACCTTGGAATTGTTGCAAGGGCAGCATCTATTCTCCACTGGTACTTTTTTATATCTACCTTCCAGCAATTTGGAAGGGAGGGCGTTAAATCTACCCAGGGTAAAGGCCTTTCTACATTTTGGAACGAATAGCCATTCTAGGTACGCAATTTCCCCTTTTCCAGCATGATCTGTCAAGCCCAGTGCAGCAGGGGAACAAGAGCCCACTGCTGCACTCCGCATCTCCTGGAGATCGATATCCATGAGTCTCCGTTTGATGCTTAGTTTTGCTTGACCTGGTTCAGACAGAAACAGGAGTGGGAGATTTAGCCCTAGAGTGGTGACCCTCCGTATTATTGCTTTGGGGAGACTCATAGGAATCTAGCAGGACCTGAGTTACCAGGGAATTATATGTCATAGCATGGTATTGACGCAACCAGAACTGCAGGGTTAAATTCCAAGCCACACTATTCAGGGATCTCAGGCCAACCTCCAAACTGAGCACTGGACCAGACACACATCTTGGAGCTCCCAAAATTAGCCTCAAAAAAGTGGACTGTTTGGTTTCCACTTCTTGAAAGTGGAAACCAAACTGGGGCCCCAAACAAAGCCTGGGGCATTTCACTATACTTTATTATACATTAAAATTCCTGTTGTTTTAGAAGATCAGTATGCTTTCATTTTGTCTTTGTATTGTCCTTTATAGAGTTATAGTAAAATCTGAATTTTGCATACCAAGAAACAGCTACGTTACCTGACCTCTACCCTTGAATTTCAACCCCACCAGAGTAGCAATCATGAAGAATCTTGTACAGATCTACTAAATTTCACACAAAGTTATAGTTTTGTTCTTTGCTTCCAAAGAGAAAGGGAAGATAATAAAACTAGATTTTATACTTTGGTAAATCAATCTCAGAAGAAACAATATTTTACATGTTGTCTCTTTCTTTTCCAGTACCTAGAAGCCAGTTAATAACCTTTTTTTACTTCCTACTTATCACTCGAAATCTTGATTTTATGTTCTCCTGGAAGAACAAAGCTAATCCAAAATGTTACTACACGGCCTTGTAGGTGACATGTGACTAATTTATTAAGTGTCTTACATCAAATGAAACAACATAAACAACCAATTGAGTGAACAGTGAAATAAATCTAATGGTCAAATAAATCCTTTCTACATTTCAAGGGCAGTACAGGTAAACATGAATACGAACTACTGTTGCCTTGCAAAAAGTCTTTCCATTTGTTATAACAGAAAAGGAAAAGTGTAATTAAAAAGAGCCTGAAAGGACAAATAAGAGTAAAGGAAATAAGCCTGTTTATTTAAGTACCATATTTACCAAAAACTAATTTAGCATTTTAATTTCATAACAACGTTGACATTTGAAATTTCATAAGGTCTTCCTCAAGGTGTTGACACTAAGCATAAGAACTGTCCTTACTACAAACTTCCCTCTCACAGCTGTGATGATTTCTGATATTATCCTTTTGCCTAAGCCAATCATCAACCACTTCAGCACCATCACCTTACACTCCAATCAGATAACCAGTAGGGAGATTGCTATGAATCAGGCTGTCAGCAATTCCGCATCCTGCTTCACAAACTGGAGTTAACAAGGAGTACCACTTAACATCTTTAAAATTGTATTTAATGCAAGGAGTGAAAGAATCCAAAAATGCTTTCTGTGCTGGATGATAGCAGGCATATCTACCATAGATATGCTAGCAAAGAAGCAGGAAATATTTCAATTGTATGACAAATACAATCCCTCCAGGGGCTAGAGCACAGCATGAAGTAGCTCCTGGATTTAAAAGCTCAAGATTATTGTACCAGAAAAAAAATAGCCGTATTTTTCCACTCTAATATTTATAGGTATTTCAAAACATGACACTGATAATTAAGCGGTCACCTTTTTGGACTTCAAAATAATGGGTTAGAAAACACAATTTACTAAATATGTTTTACATTGTAATGGGCCGGTACAAAGATGCTCATCATTTTACTATGACTATGGTACTGGGAAGAGTTGAGTGGTTCACATTTTCCCTCCCCACAAGCCTTTCCCTTCTGACATACAAATTCTACTGGCTTCAATCATGACAGTGTTAAACAAATAACTGACACAGAATTTCATAACCAGTGTAATATTGGCATCAGCTCAATGGGGAAGGAAAGCAAAGGAATTACTTCAAAAATCGGCATTGTCAGCTTTAGAAAAAAAAATACTTCATGAATCTTTATGGTACCATATCTTCAGGCAGATGGGATTCAAGGAGAGGTGCAAAAAAGGTTATCGCTGGTGTCTTTGCCGATAGTTACGGAGCTCTATTCTAAGGCAAATGCTACATAAGCCACTTAAGATTTCCCCCCTTATGCAAGAGCTAAGTATGGTAAACATACATACATATATTCATTCTCATATCAAACAGCAAATTGATACACAGCTTCACCCTGCTATAAATGAAAGTCCAAGGTAAACTGAGATTGCAGGCGGAATTACACAACTACTTTCACTAATAAAGAACCCAGCTAACCATTAGCCACATAAGTAATTAAACTTAATTTCCTGTTACTGGCTGGTTGTGTGTGTGTACACAGAAGAACATGTGTCATGTTCAGTTCAATATCAGAAGGGCTGCTGTTTTTAATAATATGTATCTCTGAGACTGAAAGAGTCCTACTGATTAAAAAAAGCACTCCTTCCTTGCTTGGATATAATCCTTTGTTCTGTTTCCTTTAAGTAGGATTGCCACATAAAAATTGGCAGAAACTGAAACTTTGATTCAGTGGTCTGTTAACCATTACTACAGATAAGCATGCTAAACTTTTCTTGTGATCTAGATGCTGGAGTATAAGCAAAAAACAACTCAACACCTGAGTGACCTGAAAGACGTAAATCTATGCTTCAATAAAAGGCACCATTCTGACTATGTTTGCCTTTAAGAAACACTGTTCCAGCCAGTCTACATCATGATAACTAGCCAATGTAGGTGTGCATACAGAGAAGAATGCAAATGAGCACCATATTGGTCCAATATCGGAAGGCTGTAGGCCAGAAGGCTATATTATGGATAAATCCCACAGCGACTCTAGTCACATGGCAGGGTTTATACCAGCCTTCCTCAACCTGCCACCCTCCAGATGTGTTGGATTGCAATTCCCATAATTCCCAGCTAGTCAGTCTCTATGGTGGTTGGGAATTATGGGAGTTGTAGTCCAACACATCGGGAGGGTGTCAAGTTAAGAATGCTTGGTTATACACTACACCCAGTGCCGTCTTTCTCACCTAGCCCCCTACTATAAACTCTTAAACTGTTTACATGTTTTGGGACATAACTCTCTACAAGGCCCCTTTTGTGTCTTAAAAGTGATACTAACAAAAATCTGGTTCAAGAAAAAAACTCAAAAACAAAACAACTCCTTCCCCAAACCCAAATTAAAACTTGCTTTTTACACACACACACACACAAAATATTTATCTTTCAGGAAGTTGTTTAAAATCCAAAATTTTCACAATGGACATAGAAGTTCCAGTACTGCTCCATTATATGGCATGGCAGAAATTCTTCATCCTTTATTAACACTATTCTGTTGAACTGTAGAAAACTCCTGGGTGTTTTTGAGGAATTTGTTTGGTAGGAAGAATCTGTGAGAAATATGAAACACAGTAAATTAAAATATCACCCATTAAGGCGACGGAATGGTGAGAAATTTGAGGCAACTTTACGCAGTCAGTTCCAAAAAATTTCCTCAGAAGTCCTCGTCAGACTAGGCCCCCACACCTGACAAATCATTGTGACATCCTAAGTTCCAGACACAGGTAGTTTTGGACAAAGCTTTTCTTGTTGCAGTTTAACTGTCCATTAATCACTTTCAAGTGTCCCCATTAGCGAGCAAGACCCATGCTCAAGAAAGAAGAAAATGCATTAATAGCATTCCTATTCATATTTAGTAATTTTGTTGAAATATATACAGAATGTTAATGCACACCATTTAAGGCTGCCTCTACAAGAGGCATTTAAAGCTCTTTCAAGGCGCATTAAAAAATTTACCTCTACAAGAACGGAGCGCAAATCAAGCATAGAGGCGCGTTTTCTCTCCGATTATGCGCATTATCGAATGCGCATTGAATAGTGAGTTTTATTTTGCTCCTGCCGTTAAAGCACATTTTGACTATGTGAACAAGCGATTCTCCGCATTAACTACTTGTAAAGCGCATTTGAAACAACCGGTAAGGTCACCTGTTGAGTGCTCAATTACCTCCTGCATACAAGCATTTACGATAAAGCGCTTCCGAGAAGATGCGCATAATCGGAGGAACAGGCGTCAAACGGAATCCATCTAGAGGGGGTCCAAGTCAGTAGGAAAAAACACTGAATGGTTCTGAAAAGTAGGTTAGCCTGAGATATCGTGATCGGCTTAAAGCTACCCAGCAAACAGGAATACAAACCTACATCCAAGTCCCAGTGTGCTCATAGTGATATTATAACACCATTTTAGAATATGTGTTAAGAACGTTTCATTGATATTTCTCTTTTAAATAGATATTAGGGCACCATCATAAATAGAATCACTGCACTTTTTTAAAAGACAGGTATACAACTTCTTTCTAAGCAAAAAACAAAACAAAAAACCAAAGAAGAAAAAAGGATTATCTGAATCGCTTCCCGAATTCTTCATAAAAAGCATCTTCTTTGGAAAACTGTTATGTACAGTTACACCTCTCACATTATGTTTGCACGTATGAGTGTTAACACTCATGAACGGTAACAGAAATGAGAGTTAATACTTTTGACTACAATAAGCAAAACTGGGAAGCTGCTTTTAAGAGGTTGGAAAACTCTGCTCAAACAGATGTCATATTTTAAAATAATGTTCCAAAGAAGATTCCTAGTGAAAACAGATTTTGTTTGTGTGTCACTAGCCAGATGCTCTCTCCATTTTAAGATCTAAATCCTGATTAATTCTTTCAGTATCAAAACCATTTAACACTACATCAACCAATGTACTCCCCTAGTTTTTGTTATTTAAAGAGCAATAAGCTTTATTTTGAAAGATTCATTGCAGAGGTAGAGTAGATGTTCTCTAAGAAGATGCAGTTTGCAACCACATGTTCAGATAGTTAAATGTTCTATTTTGACTTTGGCTTTCATACCTGATTACGTGGATGTGCATATTCAAAATATATGGCTCACAGACTTTCTTATATAATATAGCAAATCAGATGAATGCAAAATATAGAGCTTTATAAAATCTGTTAACCATTTGGAATAGGCTGACTTACGAAAGTCAGTAGAACATTTAAAGGGAAAGATAGAATAGTTGCACAATGTCTTTTGATTGGTAGCACTAAAAGCCATCCATCTGGATGCGCCCTTTTTTCCCTTTATTGTGACTATCAAAAAAATTGAACAATAAAAAACAAATGTGAAAAAAAGAGGGAGAAAAACACATTACATATACAGCGATGACATCATTTTTTCATCATTTTTTTTACAAAGGAGAGAATTATGCATAAATTTCAAAAAAATCAGACCATATAGCCATATATTTATCCATCCGCAAGTTTCGCCTGTATATCACCCGTTCAAATGTCGATAAGGTTATTAAGTCCTCAATCCATTGCATTATGGGAGGTAAGCATTTATCCTTCCAATATGATAGTATAAATCTTTTAGCTGTCATAAGGGCTCTGAAAATCCATTTGCGTTGACCCTGTGTTAGTTTCCAAGAGACCGGCAGGTAGTTTAGAAGGACATGCACGTCCTTCCATATTAAAGATTGATTCAGAACAAGATTTATCCTTATTATAACCTCCCCCAAAAGGAGGAGACTACTGAGCATTGCCAAAACATATGAATTAAACAAGCATTAGGTGTGTCACATCAACAATTATGTAAGTTAGATAGCCCTTGCTGAAAAGGCGTTGTGGGGTCCAGTAGACCCGGAACAGGATTTTTTGCTGAATAAGACATTGCCTAAAATCCATAGAAACTTCAGATACAGTCTCTAAAGCAACATTCCATTGATTGGGTAAAATAGGACACTCCAATTCTCGATTCCAATCCTGTCTTAAACTATGAGTATCGTATTTATTTACTACTACTAAATATTTATATATATATGGGTTGTGGGTTGACGTGTCTGCTATAAGCTGCTATAAGTGCTATAAGCTGCTATAAGTCTGAGGGTGCCTCTACAAGAGCGATTTAACGCTCTTTCAAGGCACATTAAAAATTTGACCTCTACAAGAGCGGATCGCAAATCGGGGGTCGAGGCGCTTTTTCTATGCGATTATGTGCATTATTGAATGCGCGTTAAATAGCGAGTTTTAATTTACTGCGGCCATTAAAGCGTCTTATGACCATGTAAACAAGCGATTCTCCGCATTAAACACTTCTAAAGCACGTTTCATACAACCGGTAAGGCAACCTGTTATGCCCTTAACCGCTTCCCGCGTATAGTGATTTGCTATAAAAGCGATTGCGAGAAGATGTGCATAATCAGACAACCAGGCATCAAACCAAATTCTTGTAGAGGGGACCATAAAAGCAGCTGGCCCAAACCTAGATTTCAGCAAGTGTTGCAATTGTAAGTATTGCCATTCAGCCATAGCAGGTAAATTATATTTAACACGCAAATCAGAAAATGGCAAAAACTCATAATCTAAACCTATTAATTGATCCAAAGTAAAAATTGCCTTATCCGTCCATATCCTCCACAAAAACATTTTTTCCAATTTTTAAATCCGAATTTCCCAATAAAGTCAATTTTGCGTGAGAAAATGGGTAAAACTGCGCCCTTGAATATAATACAAGTTGCATTAAGGGTCTCTTGATCATTTCCGATGGATGTAACCAGAGAAACATAGGCTGCTACCCTATACCCATTTCCATGAGAGTTAAGTCCCACTGTTTTCTGTTTTCCATTTTCCCATTAAAAACAATGGGGCTTAAGTCTTAGTAGATAGCATTGCACTGTTAAGCACATTTAAATCCCACTGAAACCACCAAAATCATAACAGTCACCGAGATGGGACATGCTTGCTCTTCAAGAGATAACATTTAATTAAAAAAACCACCAAAACTTACTTCCAGTGCTGACTACTGAGGGTGTTTCTTCAGTTTCTACTTCAGGAGATACGTATATTTCCATTTCCTCTTGAGAAAAAGGTGCAACCTTTTGCTGTATTTTGTCTACTTCTTGACAGAAAGTGGTCTTATGACTAAAGCAATCATACTCAGAGCCTTGGCTGTGATCCCAATCTGTAGTGTTTCTCTCTGGTTATAAAGGAGGTCAAAATACTTTTGTTTAAGGCACCAGGGGAAGTCTTGATCCAAAACCTCAAACACTTTGCCTCTTGAGTCTGATTCCTCAGTCAGTGGGAAATCAGGCTATGTGAATAAAGGATGCCCTCTAGGCTACAGTACTGGCCTGGAGAGCTATCAGCTGACCCTGAAGCTGGTCAACTTACCTTAAAAGCCAATGGAAATACACCAGGCCCCATAAAAACCTTTTATTCCAAGTTGCCTCTTCATTTTAAGCATCTTATTGTTCTGAATCACAGATGCCCTTGCCTCCCTTACTTGATCCAGTATCTAAACCAGTCTTTCTATGTGCACATGTCCCTGCCTCTGACCCTTGGTTCCTTTTTGTTTGAATTGGTATCAGACCTCTAGCCTGTCTGTGACCACATCTTCTGTCTCTGGTCCAGCACCTACCTGTTTGTGTCAGACCCAAACTCCGCTTCAAGCAGTTGTAAAGCTAAGCCCAGGCCTGAAAGCTTATTCCTAATGGATGGATAAAACAAGGGATGGCTTTGTCCCTGTATGAAGGGAATCACAAGCCAAGACAAAGAACTATATTAGGAAGGGAGACAGAGAATTTCCTCAGGTTAGGAACACAGGAGAGGAATGGGTGCAAACATTGATGTCCAAAATAATATGTGCTTATGGAGTATTATGGATTCTGAATAGAATACTGAAGGGTCAAAACAGAATCATGTTGACCCTTCAGTGGAAGGAAGGGGTTACAAACAGGGTTGGAAAGAAAATACAACATTGGCTGAGGAAAATCAATTTAAGAATTTTCATTTGGTTTTAATGGCTGGGCAGAGACAGAGAGATGGTTTTATTTATTATTTATTTATTTATTGCATTTTTATACCGCCCTATAGCCAAAGCTCTCTGGGCGGTATACTTTATAGTAATAAATAAAAGACAATATACAATATACAAATAAAAGACAATATACAAATGTTTCATTTTATACTGAGATTGCTATACATTTTTATTTTCTATTCCAAAGTTAATGCCTGAAAAGTGGGAAAACAGAAACTATAAGAATTTGAGGTTGCAATTCTAGGCATCCTTACCTAGCAGTAAGCCCTACTGAACTCAATGGGACTTACATATGAGTAGACATACATAGGATTGCAATGTGAATTAAACCTGGTATCTCAATACTGGGCCCATCACAGGCCAGGAGCCAGGGGTTGGCACTGTCAGGTCGCTGCTAGCGGCCTGAGCCCTCTGGCCAGTCCACAACCTCCATCGTTATTGCAGCTGCCATAGCCTCCCATCCTGTGGCTAGCTTGCTTTGCCAGAAGCAACAGTGACAGCCTTTGTGCAGCTGTAGCCAACCTCCTCTTCTGGGCAGGTAGGTTGTTGCGGTGGCATAAACACCTAGAAGAAGTGAGCCAAGCACTCATTTATTCCTCACAATGCAATGCCCAGCACTGGGTACTGCATTGCGGGCATGAAAAAGTGGGAAATGGGGAAAAGGTCAGAGTGATGAGTCCTCCACACCAAGCCCAACTGACATGCCTCTGTTAATTAATTTAGCAACGGTGGAAATTCTAACCCAGATAGGAATGGTGGGGAACCCGTGGCCCTCCAGAAGTTGTTGGACTACAACTCTCATCATCTTTGACCATTGGCCATCCCGAGACCAAAAGTTCTGCTGCCATAACATTCCCAAAGTAAGAAACCTGTCTTGTGAGCAGGTTTGAGGCACTATGGCTGCCTCTACAAGAGGCATTTAAAGCTCTTTCAAGGTGCATTAAAAAATTTACCTCCACAAGAACGGAGCGCAAATCGGGCGTAGAGGCGCGTTTTCTCTCTGATTATGCGCATAATCGGCTAACCAGGCGTCAAACGGAATCCATCTAGAGGGGGTCTATATCTAAGCACCCAAAGCCACATGCTGAGCTCTAATAAAGAATGCTTTTAATGTGCACAATTTGTGATTAAAGACAATAAATGTGCCAAGTATAAGTTCCAGACACTCCCCCCACCTCCATTTTTTTAAACCCTCTTTTGGCATTTTCATCAAAGTGGAAATCACACTTCAGTCAGCACATACCAAACAGCTTTTTGTGTTGCAACAGTGATTCTGGATTATCTGGAACATGTACTTCAGCAATAATTTTTGATAACAGAGTTCCACAATATTTGATCTGTATACAAACAAACATATATTAATCACTGAAGATGTTATTTACTTCACTTTTTAGGACAAATCAAGAAACACAGGTTCTCTGTCAAAGTTACAGATCTGCTTTGCACATTTCCTGAGTACAGAGTATAAGAAAATAAAAAGCCAAAGGCCAATGCAAATAACTACACACTACAAATAAGCTCTGCAGTATGTGTGTGTGTGTGTGTGTGTGTGTGTGTGTATATATATATATTATATATATATATATAATATTTGCTCGCTTAAGAACCTTTCAAAAAGAGAAAGGTTTTTCTAAACACATCCCAGTAGCTCTTGGCCCATCTGTTTTGCTTTCCACTCCTCCTCCTCCTGCATAGTCTTCTTCTTCCCTTCCTCCTCCTCCCTCCTTCCCACCAATCCCTTGTCTTTTATATCTGGCCCCATTTGTTCCTCCCTTCCCCTACAACCTGCTTTCCAGTCAACCCTTCCATATGGCTGCTATTCTACCTTTTGCCTCCTGTTGCCCTTAGGCCCTGCTGGCTCCTCTGCATAGACTACCAGGTTGCCTCTTAGGCAGCCCTTAAAAGCCTCCATCCTCCTCATTCCCAAGTTGGCTCCTGCAGGTGTCATTCACTGTGGTCCACACCCACCTAATGAGAAAGGTTGGTGATGGCCCTGCTCTGCAGCCTCTAGGCCAGCCTTCCCCAACCTGGGTCTCTTCAGATGTTTTGGACTAAAATTCCCTTCCGTGTCAATTAGCATGGGCAATGGCGAGGTGATGGGTATTGTAGGGCATGTGGAGGGCTCTAGGCTTGGGGAGGCTGCTCTGGGCTAAAGAGATCAGATGAAGTTTAGTGTGTAGGTTTTATGTAGGTTTACATACATTCCACACTGCCAAAGAAGTGTTGGGCAAGTGCAGAATTTGAAAGTAGGTGAACATTATTTTTAAGCAAAACTAGTAGCCCTTATGGCTGCAAAGCCAGGCTTAAAATTGTATTGGTAGGGCCTGGTAAAATCGTAGAAGCCAAGGTCCTAATCTGATGTTGTAAGAATATGAAAGAACGGATGCATTCAGCCTGAATGGGTTGAGCTTCTTGGGAGGAGGCCGGAAGTAGTTATGGGCAACACCCACTGCTTCTGGCTTGAGGAGAGAGTGGCCACAGCCCAAGAGAGATTTGTATAGGAGTATTTGTTTAAATAAAGCCTGTATGTTTGTTTGGAAACATAGTTTGTTTGAATCTGTGGGGTGCAGTCCACCCACTTTGAAACAGATGTTACATGGGAGATCCTCGATTGGATCTCTTAATGAAATTTATTTCTTCTAAAAGCAACCACAGTGGGAGGGGGGTAATTTAAATCAAGGCATGGGGATGTCTTAAGTCTTACCCTTTCTATCCCTCATTACAGGCCCCCAATCTAAATCATACACCCTGGACTTGTTATTAGCGGGGGGGAAATACATTCCCATGTGTATCGGAGTTAGTTTTGGAAGAATGGCGAGGAAGGTGTGAATTTGCACACAGTCATACACAGTGTTTAGTGACGTATGTATACTACTTTGTTAGAGCAGTTGGCAATTTTTATGAAGTTGGAGTTGGTTTTCATGGCTGTACAGTGAAGGCCAAACTTTTTGCTACTAACAATGTTAAACAATGCACAGTAGTCACTCTTCACAGTGCGTGTCATCTAGCTTTTAAGGATGTTTTTTCCTATGCTGTGAAAATGGTCCTCAATGGACAGGAATTGGTAGATCCTTCCCTCAGAGAGCTATAGGGGTGCACCATAACAGGAGCTGTGCCTGGGGGTGCCAGTGGCCATGGCTTCACTCATAAAGGGTAGGCAGAATGTGTCCAGCTCTAACATCTGGGTAACCTTGCTTGAAAGCTTTGCTGTAATAAACTAGAAGCTAGTTCAATCCCTCTGAAACCAGGTACATTTGCTAGTTAAGAATAACAGTGAGCCCACCTTATTGCATACATATTTCCAGCTTACAGTAATGTCGTTTCCTAATAGTGCTTTAATCCACTGAGCTGGATTCTGGTAAACTGTGTTGTTTCCAGTTCTGATTTTGCCATTTCCCAAAAGGCTGGCTTTGTGTTTGGAATCCTAAATTTTAAAGAAGAAACAAACAGAAAAACATTCAGAATTATAATCCCCCAAATTTGAGAAAAAGTATGCAAATATTTCAGGGATATCTATAGGACAAAGACTGTTTTTTAAATAGGAAGTTAGCAGATTCATCAATAGCAAATGAAAATAATCTTATGGCACTTGAAATATTAAACACAAGTCCCAAAAGCTCTCACACAACTTCACAACTTTGGCAAACTTAACAACTTTGTAAGCAAAATAGACTGGAATTCTACTTGAGCCCATTTGCATCCCTTATACTCCTAGGGACTGAAATATGGGGACTGTGAGAAAAACAACACAGACTCTGCTATATGGATGGTAGGCTATATGGTGGTAGGCTACATGGATCCTGTGAACCATGGTGTGCGCTCCAGGAAGGAAGGAAGGTGGCTTGAGCGAAAGGGCCTTCTTTGTGGAACATAGGAAGCTGCCTTATATGGAATTAGACTATCGGTCCATCTAGCCCAGTATTGCTGACACTGACTGGCAGCAGCACTCCAGGGTTTTAGGCAGGTATTTTTCCACCCCTGCCTGGAGATGTTGGGGACTGAACCTGCAGACATTTGCATTCAAAGTAATGCTCTACTACTGAGTTGCAGCAGCAGAACGCTCTCCCCCAGAAAGGCTCACCTGGTGCCTATTTTGTGCCTACTTTTCCTAGCACATTTGAGCTAAATTCTCTCCAGTCATTAGAATTCCAGAATGGTTTATTGTTTGAACACACAGTACTCTGCAGACGTGTCCCAAGCAAGTGTGGTAACTTTTTAACCCACAAGATTATAAACATTCTAATCCACTTTGCCAGTAGCAGAGGGCTGCTAATTTGGAATTTGGCCCTCACCTACTTACTACAATAAGTAGAAATTGTCCCCAGGTAAACAACTGACTAGGAAGCTGTAAGTGCTGTACATCTGCTGCCACTATAGTGGTGCAGTATTTTCCCCTGCCTGCAAAGGGAGGGCCAGAAGAAAGAAAGAGAGCTGTAGTTACCACAGCGCTGTATTATTATTATTATTTTTCACAAGCAATGAATGTTGTGCTATTGTTGCATCTGTGTATTGCCTCACACTTTTTCTGACATTGAGCCACCACAACAAACATAATTTTTTGCTGTTAGCAATGCCAACTAATTTTAACAAAAACAAAACTTGATAGCAGCTAACAAAACTTAATATATAAAGAATTGTATGTTTAATTGTTGTGGCAGGATGTAAACTGTATGTTACAATGCTTTACACTAAAATTCTTGCCCAACCAATGGTTTAAGTTGACCATCGCATATTAAGAGCCAGTTAAGAATATAGTAAATTAAGGTTTTGGGAGGTCGGTCTCCTCCTGCCCAGCATGTTGGTTATCAATACCACCATATTTCTTCCCCTCTATTTACTTTCTGCCTCTAAGCATAAACATTTAATACCAGCACTTAAACTGATATTGTACGGATAAAATTTAGTCTTGTTGCCTCCTTACTCATCTCTGGAAACTGATTGGTTTTATAGCAGTTACATTATTTTATTTTAAATTGAGTCTGCAAAAATGAAAATCTGGAATTATTTTACCCTCACTAATTTCTTGTCTTCATTTCCACTATTTTAAGAACAAATTGCATCTTCAGCAGTAAATTGAGCAAGTGTTAATTAAATTAGGCCAAGTGTAAGAAAGTATGCTGGCTCCTAAGCAACAGGTATTTTATATATTATTTAGCAAAATAAGCCTATGGCAAACAATCCAGACCTTGATTAAAAACTCTGCCTGACAGGTTACCATCATATCCATATAAACAGCACAGCATTGTTGCTTGCTTCATTTATGCCAAAGAATCACATTCAAATGGGTAGGAAGGACAAAGCTACACATTCCCTAGGGCCAGAACCATGTTTTCAATTAAAATTGCCAATTCCGCTTGAATTCATCATGAAAATATAAATTGTCTCAATTAGGCACTAATGTTGGGAAAATTAGACACGGTTCCTGCAGTTTTCCAAATCATATATTCCTAGATCTTTATAGTATCAGTATAATGGCAGAATGATATACATACATATATACTACTTTGCTGTAGCAATGCAGCCACGAGTGAGTAATCTCTTTAGGGCGCAACCTATCCAGATAGTCGGCAGCTTCTGAACTCGGAGGCTGTCAAGTATCCAATGCAGAGCAAGAAGAGAGCAGAGCTCCTTGCACCAGCCGCCCTGCATTTCTGCTGGACAGGTGATTTTGCCCATTTAGCAATGTACCTTGGTGGGGGAAGGAAGGAGACTGGGGTGGCCATAGAAAACAGCGTAAGGCAGCCGACCCGGACTCCTCCCCACTTTATCCCCAGGAACACCCCCTTTTCCCCATTTCCATGCTCCATTTTGAGAGTGCAGAGAGGTAGCTGTTGTGATTCTCTCTGTACTGGCTATGAGGGGGATGAGGAAGGGGCGGGGAGCGCAGTCTCCTGTCTCTGAGCTTGGAGCCAAGAAATCGAACTATCCTAATCTTCCCTCAGATGCTGCCTGGTGGGCACAGGATTCCAAGCACTGAAGATGATTGTATCAATTGTAGTGAGGGTGCCATAGACAATACTGGGGGCCAACCTGTATAAAGGCCTTGTATTTGACATCCCAGTCCAAGAGTTGAGAGCCAGACAAAAAAGGCAGGCACCATTCATGTATGTTGACAGCATTATGTTTACAGAAAATGGCAGAGGGTAGATTCACATGGCAAAGTTCACTCAGTGCAGAGAACTCATCCTTAATGAAAGAAACAAGCTCAAAGGGTGCACAGGATACATTCAGTGGAATGATGTCTGATGGCTCCAATCAAACACTTGACAATACTGCAAATGGGGACCATTTCAAAGGAAATGTATATTTAATCTGTAGTTTACAATTTTTCTCTAACAACCAAGTCAGTTTTGTGTAGAATGCAATATTGAGTATTAATAGTTTTCCATTTTGCATTAATATATACATTACTTTGCAAGTGGAAGATTTACCTGCAGTGTGAATTCTAGGACATCATCTCCTGGCTTAATTTTTCCTTGTTCAAGAAGATCTAGTAGCTGGGTTTTTTTCCTTCTGTTTGCTTTGAAGCTTAATTGGTTTTTAGAATCCTGATTGTTGGAACACTGAGAATTTTGGCTGATCCTGCTTTGAGATAGTGTATGAAAAAATCTCCCTGTAGGCTCTAAATTAGTAATTAGTGAGATTCTATTATTTGGAATGATGTTATTCTGATGAATAGCAAGATAACTGGGTGTGGATTCTAATTGTATCACTGATTGCATGTGAAAAGCCTCATTTATAGTTGAACGTTGCTGCAAAGACCCATTAGTGCAAACATGTTGAGTTTTAGTGGTTAGCTGATTGATATTATTGACACCTCTACCTCCAGCTGCTGAACTATCTAGTGTACACGTTCTTGGTGTAGCATTTGGAAGTTTGTTTCCTTGTGATGTCACTGGTATACAATCTATTTCTATACAATCTATTTTGTCTAGGTGTGACTGTTGATTAAGGCAAATAACTGGTTCTGAAGGCAATGTTGCCTGGTCTATAGCATCAGAGAATTTTGAATTTACTTCCTCCTCATATTCCCCGAGGTTGTTTTCAAACACGAAATTTTGTGGATGGACCTCTTCACTGATTGTTTCGGGATTTCCTCCAGATATATTTAGAGACCTGTTTGGATGCAGGTTGGGGTCTTGTTCTAAAGAGTCACTTTCCGTGACCCAGCTGGTTTCAAGACCCATAACTACATCAGGGCATGGTACTGTTTTACTGGAAATATCATCTTTTGTGCTGCTGCTTTCACAAGCACCAAGTGTACTTGGGACTAGTTTTGTTGAACTAGAAGACTTTTTTTTGGCATTCTTAAAATTCTGTATTTTCTGCCCTAGTTCTTTCTGGTTTTGAGCCATAACCAAAAGGCTCTTTTGTCTGGATACAAGCTTTACTAGCTGTTTCCTCAAGGCGCCCTGTTTAAAAGATTCCACAGAAGCTCTGAAATCAAAATTTAAAATATGTAGTTAACTGAGAACACAAGATACACTTCCATTATAAATATGTACTATAGACATAAGCAGTATTTAAAAGGAGCCATTCCAGTATATGGCTTGGCTCTATGTATAATAAGTAGCAAAACCTCTTCGCCAATAGAGAGGAAGTAAAAAAAAATTAAAAGCAGGATGCTTTTCTGAAATTTTCTATTCAAATTGTTTTTGTTTTAAAATTATGAATGAAGTAAGAATACAATTATCACAACAGATAAAATCCTGGTATCCAGATGCCTCTGCAGCAGCAGATCTTGCTACCTTTTCTAGCATCAGGACTGATTAATGTAGGGAAGGAGAACCTATTTTGCTTCACGGGCCACACTGGAGCCCAGAAATACGTTGGGGGCCACAGCCAGCAGTAGGAAGGCCCCTTCCCCTCCCTCCCCCTCTCTCTTTCACACCCCCACCCACCTACACCCCCTCATGCACATTTACCATTCATACACTGAATTCACTCACACATGCGTCTCTGTGCATGGAGAAAGGAGCAGCTCCTCCCACTATACACAGAGAAGTATGCAAGTAATCTGATCTTGGAAGAAGGATTACAGGATTGATTAAGTATTAAAGACTTATAATTGATTAAGTTATTTCGGATTTTGGTTACATGCTACAATTTTCTTGTTTTCAGCATTCTGTTGTGTGTGTGTGTGGGGGGGGGGGGAATTAACCACACCATAAACACAATTTTTCTTCTGCTTACCTATATTTCTTAGCAAGTTCATCCCTTTCTGATTTCTGTTTAGCAAGGACAGCATTCAAAATGTTCTGTATCTGAGATAGATCTTGGATATATTCATCTGTTCAATATTGACATAGTTTTAAGGTTATTACTCTAAACTGTCATTTCCCATTGTCATTTGCAGCAAATGCAATAGAAACACTGCACTATTAAAATAATGCGGCAGGGAAAACAGCTAATGTTGTACACGCTAAGCTTTTTGTAGCAAATTTCACGCTACAAATTGATTTACAACTTTCATACAAATACTGTTTGTAGACAATTTTGTATACAACATACAGGAAAAAACATGGCAATACTTCAATATCAGTTATTTACACAGATTAATTACACATTTTCATTTTCTTAGAGCAGCTGTTCCAAAAGAAATTAACTTAGCAATCCTATGCATGTTTATTCAACTTACTCCCAGGTAAGTGGGCATATGTGTGCAGCTTTTAGCTGTTTCAAAATATATTCCTTAAAAGATTTATTAGGGCTAAGCATTATAAAAGTAAAGCAAGCATCTACATGTAGAAAACATGATGATATCCTGTGCATATCAAAGTATGTCCCAATTCTATGAACTGCTGTGCTGAAACATCAGTTGGTAAGGCCAGGTGAATGGATCATACTAACAGAATAATGAACAACTAAATCTCACCTCTGGAACCTAAATATAGCCTCCTCTATAGCAGCTATAATCATCATATCACTGTGAAAGGTACAATAACACTATGCAAAAGGCTTATGCAGGTCTGCCAGAGAGGTGAAAGGATCAGTGGCCTGCAAGTAATATCCTATGGTCCTTTCAATCGTGCAGAATTCAAGACTGTAAAAACTAGCTGGTTATTCACATGACGAAGCAGTACTACCTATGCAGATATTCCATTTCTGCACCATGCCTTGCTTTTTTCAGCCCAAAACATTTAAGGTTTTATCTGATTGGTCTGGACAGAAGACTAGCATTGTCCCTTCTTCCTAACCCCTCTCATTATTGGAGACTTTTTCTTCTTCTTTTAAGTAATGTTTTTTCATGGTGATTTTTTTTTGCCTTTGGACCAATATGCACATTCATATGGACACCTTGTTAATTTTGTCTACTAATTTCTTTTAGCAGAAATTAAGCTTAGCCTGACCTTGCTGACTGTTAGTGCCTATCGTGTCTGTAGAGAGTCAAGACTTGGAAGGAAGACAGGTTTGGGAAGCTATCTGTCGATGTTGACTGTAGATACCTTGTTTTGCCCTGGTGTTATTTCTCTACAAATCAAGCCTAGGCCTTCAAAGAACAAGTGCCAGGGGTTTGCATGTGCTAAAAAATTAGCACATGCAAAGGGCAGATCAAAATGATACATCTGGACAGTTGCCTTGCACTTATAGTATATGATGGGATACTTGAATTGTAGCCGCGTTCCATACGAGACAGAAGTATCCCTGCCACCTCAGTTTCAGAACTTTGTTGCTGTTCCAACCAATTTTACACCAGGGTTTTTTCAGCATGCATGAGCATGAATCTGAGGATCAGCCCAATATATTTTGCTTCCAGAGGCAAACGACAAAGTAGTGCCCCCACTCCCTTGAAACCAACTGCACTGGTAGATGAACCTAACTTCTGCTCTGCCAATGGGACAGCATCCTCTACTGCACCTGAAGGCATTGTCTTCCAGAACTTTGCAATTGTTCTCCACCCTCTAGCACTCATAGCTTGAAGTCACTTCCTCACTCTGTCTAATGGTAGGGCTGTCCTTGGTGGGTTTAATAGAACCTTAGATTTGCCAAAATGTAGCTGCTCTACCATATCAATGGATCACATATGTGGCAAATCATCAATGGGTTAACTATGGGTGCCTCTACAAGAGTGATTTAAAGCTCTTTCAAGGCGTATTACAGATTTTACCTCTACAAGAGCGGAGCGCAAATCGGGGGTTGAGGCGCTTTTTACCTCCGATTATTCACATTATCGAATGTGCGTTAAATAGCGACTTAAAATTTACTGCGGGAGTTAAAGCGCCTTATGGCCATGTAAACATGCGATTCTCCGCATGTAAACAACTTTAAAGCACGTTTCATACAGCCCGTAATGCGCTTCACCACCTCTCGTGAATAGGTATTAGGAGTAAATGCGCTGATCCGTATATGCGCATAATCGGGCAACCGGGCGTCACAGCGAAATCTTGTAGAGGGGACCCCTGATTCAGTCCTACCTGCATCTTTTTGGCTTCTTAATTCAAAAAGCAAAAGTCTCCCCTGCTTTTCTTCTATATCCTGCAATACTTTACTGATGGACTTGTGCTGTCAAATACAAATACTTGTTAACTTTATGAAAGGCAGTCAGTCTAGAACTGAACTAAAACCTAAGAATCCATCTGATATTTTACCTGAACCAGAACTGAACATGTATTTCTGTAGAATCTATACAGAGACACACAGAGGAATATATATATATATATATATATATATATATAGGAAATTACAGTTATGATGGTTCACAGTGCTACTCTCCATAATTAGTTCATACAAGCACAACTAGAAGAGCAGCTTTGGATTTAGTTTCACTGTTTTATGCAATGCTCTAGCACAAGGCACAATTGCCTCTGAAGTAGTGAAGGATAACTTCTGCATATAGAAGGGCATTTCCTACTTGCTTTACACATACACACACCTACCCATTCCACCCGGAAGCCTTATAAGGGGGTGCTTCCTGGGAAGTACTGATACAGTGGAGAGTCTTGTATCTGGAATCAGCAGGGGCAAGCCTTTCCTCCCACTCCCCCCAACTCTCCTGCCTGGGAACCTTATAAAGAGCTGCTACCTTGATGTGGCTCCCCTTGGGTAGCAACTTTAGGGACAGCAAACCTCTAGGGTATTTACCCCTGCTCTCTTTTAGCATTTTGGGGGTGGGGAACTGTTTTTTGCTTTAAGGCAGGGGTAGGATGTGTTCAGGTTGTAGATTTTTGTTTTAAAGATGTTATTGAGATATTGCTGTTTAAAATATTGCAAGTTGTATTTTATCATATTATTTGCATTTCTGTTAACCTTTGTGAGTTACCTTTGGGGTCTTTTGGGCTAAAAGGCAGCAAAGAAATATAACATAACACAACTTTTGGGGCTAATGCACGTTTCACTAGCATCATCCAGGCAACATATGACACTCATGCTCTGTAAACAAAACTGTTCAACTATCTATACTTACTGTGCCACACTTTTGCCTTGCTGAATTGAGTGGTGAAAGCAGGTTATCCTTTTCATGGCAATCATAACAACTACGGATTTTCCTAGACCTAGGAGTGCGTAACTCTATTTCTCCTAAATCAAGAAATCATAATTATAATGCCAAAATATGTAATTATATATATATATATATATATATATATATATGTGTGTGTGTGTGTGTGTGTGTGTGTGTGTGTGTGTTTGTGTGTGTAAAATCAACATATTAGCTTATGTATACAGATGTTACAAGTTTCAACAACAGACCATAATAATAAACAAATATGTATTCAAATCAGACTGAACTGCGAAGTCTCTCCCAGTATGAACCTACCCATATGTTATGAACAACATCTGAGGTCCCTGAATAAAGAAAATATATTCATTTGGATTTTTAACTGCCAGATTCTTGCCAACTTACAAGATTCTAAAATAATTAAGTCAATCATATTTAAGTTCAATTAATTTCAATCGGATATTTAAGCCTGCAAGTAACTCTTCCCATTGAAATCAATGGAATGTAAAAGCGGTTGTCTTAGGTATACAATTATTTTAAAAGAAATTAAGACATACATATACTTTTTATGCTCATTGCTGGACATAATAAGGTTGCCTGAATAAAATGGCTTTATAATAAAATGGCTTAAAGAAGATACTCAGACTGGATCTTTGAAGAAAGAGAGGTTTAAAGCTGGAGAGTGGCCACTAAGAAAAGCATGTCAAAATACACACACTATTTGAGCTTGTTGCAAAGACAGGAGCCCATGATTGCGTTAGCTATTCTTCCTGGCAATGTTCCCTTTTCAGAAGGTACACCAATGTGGGGTGTGGAGGTGCGCGCTCATATGTGTGTGTCTATTTGCCAGTTAGCCTTGTGAAAGGGATTCAAAGTGTGGCTTATTGTAACAGGCCTGGGATCCTGAAAAACAAACAAGTTACGACAACTAACAACACGATTGCATTTTTGTTAAACTAATATAGGAAGTTGCAGCTAACATGAAGGGAACAACATACGAAAAACATTACGCATGCCAGGAGTCTCTTTGGTTTCGGTTGCACCATAGGACTTTAGAAGCTCTTTCATTTTGCTACAGGTGGCTTCATCCAGAGCATTTTTCCCACAGTCGTCTGACTCATTCGGGTTTGCACCATGGAGCAGCAGAAACTGTACTGCCTGCAACACATTTCTTAGTTATTACTTCTATAATCTAGTTCTCTGTAAAATTGCTTAAGTAAAACATTACCCGACTATTTTTTCATGCTATTATGCAGATAAAAACTTCCAGACACACAGCAGATGTTAAGATCAGAAATTCACATCTGACTTATTTCTGCATAAACGTTGTGAACTGAAAAATGCTTATAGTTAAACTAGTAGAATTTCTATGAAAATTGTGCAGGAACTGGGAGAAAAGGAAAGGATGCATGCTAGCAGATAAATCAGAATCAAAGGAGCATCCCCAGGAGCTGCCAGGCAAGCAAGGGAATCCAGAAGCAAAAATGAAGCTGGACCCTGCCTCCGTAACAGAGGTCGTTATCACATGGACGGTTTTAAGCACACCCACCTCGGCTTTGCTCCACTTCTTCAGCGCTGGGTTCGCATGACGTCATCCCCCTCCTGCTGCTCTCTCGCCCTGAGGTCGCAGGTTTTAGTTTCTGTTTTGATTTATCCCTCAACAGGCAAAGTCCGAAACAGGCAAAGTTCAATAGGCCAAGCTGAGGTATCGCAGCTATACCGACCACATGTGATTCAAAATGCTAGACTCGAATACAAAATGGAGGGGGAAGCCGCAGAAACAACCCAGGAGGGAAATAGTAGGTGTGATAAAGCCCTGCGTAACAATAAGGTTTAAACAGAAATAATCTGTCCTAGGCCTTAGATATCGAGCTTATCAAGACAGATGCAGTCTAGGTTGTGTACGAAGAGCACGTAATTTCTGTTACATTAAAAAAAATCCTTTCCAATACCTTCTTTAATTCAAATAGGTTCTTTTTTAAAAACAGAATTGGAAACCAGGGTTTGAAGCTGGTATGCAAATCCTGGATAAGAAGGGCCCTGGCAAGCACTAGATTACCTCAAAATGGTTGCCTGAAACAGCATCATGAATTGGCAAAACACCATCCAGGCTTTTACTATTTACATCAGCACCAGCTTTTAGTAGCTCTACAATAATCTCAGTAAATCCCCTGTTGGAAGCTTCATGGATTGCTGTCCAGCCTGACAAAAACAAAAAAATAAGATATGAGCCACCTGATATCATGCATGAGCCTTTACCTCACACATACATGTAAATGTGTACATATATTTTTAAAACCTATAATACACTAGCCTGTATCCAAAGAACCACACAACTTGTTCCAAGTTCCCAAGTCGACGGCACATGAAAAAAATACCTCCTTTCAAGCTGAGGGGAATTTTGAAAGCAGCTTGTGGTTTGTTATTCATAGGAAGAAAGAAAAAAGTCCCACTCAGTGTGTCTGAGCTCCTTTGCACTCTTCAAGTGGCTCTTTGGATCCTGATCAATTCTGCATATATGAATATCAGCTACTATACATATTTGTCCACATAGTTTGATCATATACATATACCCACAGAACATATCATCAATCCTTATTCTGGATATTGTTTGAACTAGGTGGCAGTGAAAAGAGAAAAAGTTAAAAGAAAAAAAAAGTTGGGTCATTTCTGGATCACAGCATAGCAGAAAACCTTTAAACTGCAAGTTAAGGATACCATACCTGCATTATCTTTTTGATTTACACATGCTCCAGATGCTATTAAATACTTCATGAGAGACAAATCTCCCTTTTTAGCAGCCAAATGCAAACGGGTTTCTCCTTTAGTATTTCTTTTGTTTATTCTGGCTGTGGTACTACACAGGAGCTGACTGGAAGAAGCTGTTCCCTCCACTTCGCTAGAATGTGAACAGTCTAAAAACATATTATGCACTCATTAACAACTTCAGAAAGTATTTTGATAGATGCACTCTGCCAAACTCTAGATTCCACACTCACACCTTGTCTTTCCTTTCTTTTTTGTTTTTGAAAAACTGCTTGCCAAAGTGTGCATTCAGCTATGCTGGTGTAAAATATTCGTGTATTCATGTCACCATTAATCAGCTTTTGGACTTTAGTTGTATAAAACTGGTCTCTGGAAACAATTTCGTCTTCTGAAGTTAACATAACGCAACAGCATATTTACACATGGAATGTATAAGCACCCAGGAGTTAGCATATCTTATTTACGTGCTGTCCCATACATAAGATCAGTAAGCTGAACAAAAAGAAGATAGCAAAAACTTAAAATAATTACATCTAAGCAAGGCACAGATGTCAATACTTTCTGTCACACATTTAGAGACATAACTTTGGAAGATTTTGCCTACTCTCTTACCTGAGAGTAAACCCATTGAACATAATGGGACTTACTTCTGAGTAGACATGTACAGGATTGCACTGTTAGTTCTGTTGCAGAGAGATCACTTTTAGCCAACTACAGCTAACATTACTGGGAAATTTTAAGATAAAACGAAAAAAGCATCAGGAAGACTTTTACGAAACACGTGTGTTTATACATGAAAACACAAGGTCAAGGAGGATCCACATTCAAATTATACATTGGGTATCCAGATGACTCATAGCTTTCTTATAGTGGTGAAGGGAGGAGCGCCTCAGCTTGAAGCAGATTACCACTTCCTTGTCCTCCAAGATTATAACATGCCCTTAATATAATCCTGCAGGATAACAAAGAATATCTGAGGAGCCCAAAATGACAGGGCAAATCTGTCTGAGATCAACCACAGCTCTCATTTTTTGCATATTTGCTTTTAAATAATCATTAACTACTTACTAAGGCCCCCTCCACAAGGATGCGCTTTTGCGCCCGGTTCGGGGATTATGCGCATTTTCGCGGAGGCGCATTTACGCCTAATCCCTCTGCACGGGAGGCGGCGAGAAGCGGCGAAGCGCATTAAAAGATGCCCAAAAAGCACTTTACAGGTAGTTAATGCGCATAATCGCTTGTTCACACAGCGAAAATGCGCTTTAACGGCCGGAGCAAAATAAAAGTCGCTATTTAACGCGCGTTCGAAAATGCGCATTATCGGGGAGATAACGCGCCTGTACGCCCGTTTTGCGCTCCGCTCGTGTGTAGGTAAAATTTATAATGAGCCTTCAAGGCTCATTAAACGTCTCGTGTGGAGGAGGCCTAAGTAAATCTAGTATTTGCTGTTCTTCAGTTTCATTGAACTGTGAATGATTTGAAGAAACATTCTTTGCACTACTGCTAAAATGCAAATGTACATTTTGGCAATTCTCATAAAAACTGGTGTGCGTGCTTTTACTTCGGAGAGTTTCTAATACACTTAATTGTAAAAGTACATCTAGCGTATTATTTGTATTCTTCTCCATTTGCCTCACTGTCACATCTTCCAGAGATCTTAGCTTCAGGTGCTTGTTGAATAATTAAGGATAAATTCCATACTACTATCTCCACAATTTCCAGAAGCAATTAATTATTACTAAATGATGAGGATGAAAATATTATATAGTATATTGGTGTAGACATAATTAGTATTATGTGCCTGATGCTCTTGAAATATTCCCTAAATCTTTTAAGACTGCACAAATCATTATTTTAAAAGCATGCTTCTATGAAAATCAGCAAACATTTCTACGGCTTTCTCTGAAAGGAAAGATGGTGACAAGGTTTCAGTGTGTTTTAGATGTCTTAATTTTGATTACAATAGGTAGAACTGTACTGTAGTTAAAACAAAGTTTTGGACAAACTGTAGTCACATGCAGTAGTAAGACTAATGTAGAGTGGGTTACTGACTTAATTGCAAGAAGAAGAAGAAGAAGAAGAAGAAGAAGAAGAGGAGGAGGAGGAGGAGGAGGAGGAGGAGGAGGAGGAGGAGGAGGAAGAAGAAGAAGAAGAAGAAGAAGAAGAAGAAGAAGAAGAAGAAGAAGAAGAAGAAGAAGAAGAAAGTAAAATGGAAAACCTTCGATCTTTGGACTGGGCCTGACTTGTATCTTGCCTCACCCTTGCCTGGATATCGTGCTCAGAACTTTGCCTTGTGTGACTTTTGGACTCTCTTCATGGACAACTCCTTATCAGCTGGCTGTGAGTAGAAGCAGCCTTGAAGAGGCCATTTATCAATCATTACTACTTCTGCTGGCAAGGCTCTCAGCCTAATCAAGTGGACTGTGTTTGGAAAGGTTTGCTGAGAAAGGACACAGACCAAGGTTCTACAAATGTTAATAGCAGCCTTGACACCAGTTGTTTCAGGACAACAGGCTCCAGCCCCTTACCATCACAAGTATGTCCTCCCATAGCAACTTCTTCCTCCTGCTCATGGTCATTTTCAGCAGCATGCTTGGATGCCCGCAAATGACGTACAATGCCACCATCCATAGCCATTTGACCCACCACGTCAGTCTGTGGCCCCTGCTGTATGCTTCCCAGAGCCTTGTTGGGAATGCAGCACTAGTGCTGCCAGAATATTGCAATGAGCCAACAAGCAAGCCAAGGTGTACAGCAGCCCCTCATTTGGATGGAAGAAATCCCAGAAGGCAGCAGATGGCTCCAGGTAATCCCCTTCCCCACCCTTGTAATGACAGACCAAAATTTAACTTTTCTTCCTTTGTAATGCTTTCTTTGCCCCTGCCTTCCTACGTAGCAACACAAAAGTGCAGAAAGTTGAGTGAAAGAATCTGGTGAAGTCTCAAGATCACTTCTAACCAGCAGTATGCAACAAAGTACCATACAGCCCAACTAGTAGCTGGATGCTGAGGAAGAACTAGTAACGGATGCTATCATCGTGTGTTGCATTCTTCACAACATCTGTTAAACAACATCTGTGATGTGCTCCTGGAGAAACCCCACCTTCCTGGACCCGGAGCTCAGAACAATGCCATCCCCATTGATCCCCAGCACCAGCCCTTTGAATCCAGCTCAAAAACATTGTTGTGCTGTGAGCAATAGAAGCAGCTGTTATTTGAGGCCTTGCCCCATTCAGAGGGAGCTTTAGCCTCCAACATCAATTCTGATTGCATTCAGACAACATGATAGTCAAGGGTGTGATAATAATCAACTTGACATTGTTTATCTGGGGGGGGGGTACTCCTCACACAGCATAATAATCAACCGTAGTGTGGATTACGATCAGCTTTGAGTTGACTATTAGACCACACTGAGTTACTCATTCATCCCCATCCTCTCTCCCCCCCCCAGTCCTCCCGCGAGTATCCCATCAGCCATTGCTACCGAAAATCTATCTCGCCAGCTGGACTAGAGCAGCAGCCACTGCTTTGACCACTCTTGCCTTGCGACTCTGTGGCTGATGAAATAATCAACGGTGCCCTCCACATAACACAATAACCGGTGGTGGCTCAAATAGCCAACTCTGCACAGCATTGGTTATTTACATTGGTTATTTTGGCCAAATAACCAACCGTTGGTTAAAAAACTCCCTCCACACAACACAATAACCCATGGTGGGTTAAATTACCAACTGTCAACTATTTAAATCACCATAGGCTATCATGTTGTCTGAACCAAATCACCGAGTCAGAAGCAGATGCTGCAGGATCAGGCCCAGCCATGGGAAGCCAGGACCTTGAGAACTGAGTTCTACTGCACCTCCCACTGGCTTCCAGCTGGGGGAGTAGGAGAGACACAATGTGCTCACACAGCCTATCTATTTACACAGACAGGAGACTTGACAGAGGCCCCTGCCTCTTGACCAGGGAGCCATCCATGGGAACAGGGCTGCTGGAGGAGGTGTCTGCAGGAGAGGATGTTTCAGTGGTGTTTCTTTTACTGTGTCATCAATTCAAGAGGGCGAAGCAGAGGTATCTTGTAAGACACAGTGATTGCCTAAGAGGCAGGGTTTCCTGACAGGATCAAATGTCCGATACTGATCTTTAGTGGCCATTCCCTTGTATTTAAGCCACAGCCTTTAGCAGTAGACTTTGCTAGAAAAAACTTTCTAGAGTCCCTTTCTCTTGGACTCTATAAGCTTATTGGGTTTTATTCTGCCAGCTTGATTATTGGAGTTTTGTTCTCAGCAACTGAACCTGGTCTAAGTCTTATGTTGTGAACTGTTAGCTGTGGATCTTTACTGGGGTTGTAGAGGCATAAACCTATTTACTAGAATTGCTGCAATAAAAGGTTTTACTGTGAATTAGGCCTCATCTCTGGGACGTTATGTCTGGACATATTGCTGATTTCATTTGGGCAGTTATCCACACAATCTCTGAGGTTAATTACTGTGTGGTACTGTGCATAACCATTAGGTGCTTCCCCCCTGCAAACAAATGACGCACTTACCTACCTCCACCTGTGCAAACTTTTAGTAAACTGTTGCTGTGTTGTTTTGTCTAACATAAATCTAGTGAGCAGAGTTTGGAGTGGCGGCTATTCCAGTGCCAGCTGAAGGGCGTCAGAAAACATTGCCGCTTGAATGCCTACCAGTAACCCCCTCTTCACCACTCTCAGGGCGAGGAAGTTGGAAGACTGGGGGCTGTTTTCATGGTCCCAACTTAGTGCCACCCTGCCATCAAACCCTGCGGTATTGCTGTGGGGTAGCAGCAAGTTATTTACATGAAGGGAGGCAGTACAGGCTTTCCAACAGCCATTAGGTTTGCTGAGCCCACCCCTCCCCCTCCCTTGGGTTCCAGCGATCAATGAGAGTTCGCCTTCTGCCTGGGAACACCCCTCCCAGAGCAGTGTCCAAGCAAAGACAGATAGGGAACAGCTGTGCTGACCTTGCTCTGCTCTGGGTCTTCAGCTCTTTGCTCTGGGGTGGCTCCAAATCAGTGGCTGTGTCATATAACCGATGCAGTGCAGATTTGGGGGCACTCTGGGGAAATGTTAAGACAGCCCGTGGGAAGTAATGGAGTGGTGGACACTTTGACATGTCAGAGGGGTGTGGATGGAAAAGTGGAGGAGGGTGTGCAGATGGACAAAAGACCAGCATGCCAGGAAGGCAGTGCAGAGGGATGGAAAAGGGAAAGAGGAGGAGGGGTGGAGGGTAACATTGTAGCAGGAGGAGGGTGTGCAGGTGAACAAAAGACCAGTACTGCTGATTTTCCAGGCCTTCCTGCTGAGCAGTAAGAGCAGTCAGAGACTGGACTTGCAATCCACACTCTTTTATTGAGCTAACAGCGGCTTTTCAAAACCATCAGTCAGAAAAAGCTAGAGGCTGCCCTCAGGGTCTGTAAGACTAAGATGAATCCTCTGATTAAGGCACTTCAGAAGGGAAGAGAGTTGCCACTCAGCTAGCTACTACACAGTGCCCAAATGGCTTTCTGAGCCCCTCCTTCAGGGTGGATCTTCACTCCTTTGTCTCTGGTGGATGGTCAGCCTGGCACAGCACCTTCCTCCTCTCATAAGGTCCTTCCTCACTCTCTGAAAGAAGCGGATTTCCCACAGGGGGAGAGGAAGGCACTATCTGCAACTGACCCTCCTGATTGATATGCCCTTGGGGAGGTTCATCACTGACACCTGGAGAGTCTTGGGGAATTTCATTCCCTGCCCTCTGTCCCAGCTGTTCTTTTCCTAGCCTTGGTCCCCTCTACAAGAATTCGGTTTGATGCCCGGTTGTCCGATTATGCGCATCTTCTCGCAATCGCTTCTATACCTAATCCCTATACACGGGAGGCGGTGAAGCTCATTACCAGTTGCATGAAATGCACTTTAAAGTGTTTAAACGTGGAGAATCGCTTGTTTACATGGTCATAAGGCGCTTCAACTCCCACAGTAAATTAAAACTCGCTATTTAACGCGCATTCGATAATGCACATAATCGGACAAAAAAAAGTGCCTCGACCCCCGATTTGCACTCCGCTCTTGTAGAGGTAAAATTTTTAATGCGCCTTGAAAGAGCTTTAAATCACTCTTGTAGAGGCACCCCTTGACTTTGAGCCTGAGCCCAATCCTGACAGGTGTGCCACTGCTAGCAGGAAGGCAGAGTAGAAGACAGGAAACGAGGAGGAGGAGGAGGAAGAAGAAGAAGAGGAGGAGGAACAGTAGCATCACAGTAGGGGAATGGCACAGCTATCAAGTCCCGTGGCTCCTTCCAGTATCAACCAAGGGCAGCAAGGATGTTTTACTGCTCACACAAAGCTCCAATGGGAAGTTGGCATCCCAAGGGTTGGGGAATGTTGTTCTGCTAAAACAAGGTTTTAAGAGAAGGGTTCATCCAGACAAGTACAAGTATTCCCAAGAGCAGTTGAAGTTTAACAGATGCCCAGGCATGAGCGGACTAATGGTGAAGAGGCTGCTGATGTACTGAAGCCTTGCCAGCAGTTGCCCAACCATCCATGCTGCAAAAGCTCCAGGGATACATGCTAGGAGTGGGTGAGGAAGGTGGAGAATTAACAACCCACGACCTGCAAAAACAAGCCATGCTGCACTCAATCAACTGGCAGCAGTACCATGGTTTAACTCTGGATAAAAGCAACTTACCATGGCTTAGACAATGGGCTGTCATGTAGTGCGAACTGGCCCATTGTCTCTCTCAGTGAATGTCAAGATGGATTACCTTGAAATGCTTCATTGTCCATCATCTGCGGAATCACAAATGTGTTAGTCTCCATCCTACTGCTGTTTTCATCAAGGCAACACGATCTCACATTTCCTTCTGTTCTTTGTCCCATCGTTATACCTTCGTGCACAGTAGGAGTGAAAATTCTTAGCTGACTGGAGCTAGAAGTGTCAGGTCTTTCAGAGACACCAATTCTATTAATACCCTGATAAAATGCACAAGTCGAGGATATTTCCATGCTAACTTGAACTGTTTGTTCATTACAAATTCCAACAGTTTTAGTGGTATTTTTATCTGGGTTTTGGTCTATATTTAAATTATATTGCTCAGAAAGAACTGTACAATCTGAATCACTAAGATGTTCAGTTCCTTGCACCAAAAGAGTGGTTGTGTTTTTTGAGTCTAACAGATTTTCTTCTAAATAAATAGGTTCCTCAGTCATTGATAAAGTATCTTTCAGATTCAGTTCATGCACCAACATTTTGCTTCTGTGGCAATCTAGGTTGATTTTATCCATAGGGTTTTCGGAATGCATGTATTGCTCCGGTGATCTATTTTCCTCATGAACAGGATTACTGTCTTCTTCTCTAACTTGTAAGCTGTCCCCTAAAGTACCAACTTTAAGACAAGGGGACCCATTACCAGGCTTCATAGCACCCTGTACTTCCTCTTGCAGGGACAAACTGATGTCTTTGCACAAGAGGTGTGTAGAGTTCAAATCAGATTCATTTACTACAACAGTTACAGAAGGTAAAGCAGATTCTTCTTGAGAAACATACAGTGATGTGAAAGTACAGGAATTAGTTACTTGACCTCTTGTTGCTTCTGCCAGTTCAGTGCTTTGATGGACTTCTCTTTCTGGTAAGCAGTCACTACTGTAGCAGGAGTCACTCTCTTGCTGTATTTCTGACCCTATGTTCATGCTGGACTCTTCTGCACCTTCACAAATCCTTTCTAAATTATACTGATGATACACTGAGGATCCAACTATTCTTTTTGTAAAGGAAAGACTAGCTGTATGATCAGAGTCATACTGTGTCTTTCTTTGGTCATTTATTCTTGTTTCCTCACCTGATGTTCCCAAAGAAGATGATGGTCTTCCTCTGACTGACTGCTTTGCCTTCGAAACCAAACATGCACCTTTTGATGTCGTTGCATTCAATATTCTACAACTGCTTTGTGTTTTGGAGGCAGAATTACTTTGTGGATTCCTTTTTCTCTTATTTTTTTCTAGTTTCACACTGTCTTGTTTTAGTACCTTAGTATTACCAAAAGATGAATGCTGAACTCTTTTACTTGAGTTTGTTTTTAACTGGAAAGCAAAACAATGCGGTTAATGGAACAGAAACCAAACCAACTGCCAGGGTATATTTGCTAGCCCCTTACCAAATACTTCTTCTCAGAATGGATTTGGGTGATTGCATAGAAGCAATAAGCTTTTGCATTACGACAGGACAATTTAAAAAATCCACTTTGTGCTAAATGAATTTGATATTACTAGTTAGAAACTAAGTATTATGGTTTGGGCTCTTAAAAAGTACTTCAGAAATTCTCTGCTTTTTCACTTTGCATTAAAATAGTTTAATCTATACCAAGAAATCTTTATTAGTTTTACCTTAGGCTGGCTCTGACTTTTGTTGACTTTGTTTTGGTCACTACCTGGTTCTTCTATAAGCCTTTCAACTGAAAATAAATGTGAAGGAAGACATTTGGACTGGGTTGTTTTTTGAAAATCTGATCTTTAATTTAATTCACTAAACTTCCTAAACTTCACCATATTTGTAGGTTTTGAAGGGACAGGACTTAGGCAGCACACACAGAGCAGTGCGACTTGGCTTCAACACACCCTCTGCTAAAAGGAAGCGGAGCAGCAGCAGGAAAGGATGAGGAGGTGTAATAGGAAGAGGCCCAGCAAATGACAAAAAAACCTGACTGAAAAAGAGAGCTGTACCCAAATGCAATTGTCCTAGCCTGGCTGGAGTCTTCCAGTATGGCCATTCAGCTTTCCATCCATGGTTTTGTTAATTGCTGGCTGGCCAACTGACACTGCTACTGTTGCACAATAACCTTCATCATGCAAGAGGACTCCTGCAGCTATGACCTTGCTGACTGCTAGTGCCTGACATATTTGTGGAAGTGCTGAAGAATCAGAAGGGGAGACATTTTGAGATCTACTTATTGAATATGAATGCTATGTTTTGCCTGGGTGTTATTTTTCTACAAACCAATTCTGAGCTTTCCAAAGGATTTAAGAATCAAACATGGTAGACCTCATCACATGCTGCAAAAGTGCACAGTTCAAAATGATATATATGACAATTATTTCCCACTTATATGGTGGAATATCTGAATTTCAGCACCTTCAATACAAGACAGAAACATCCTTATTCCAATTTCTGAACTTAGTTGCTCTTCAACATTTGTCCTCCAATTTTACATCAAGGGGGTTCAGACTCCACAAATATGAGTCTGAGATAGGATTTACCAAAAACTGGAAGTATAGTCCACTGAAATCTGGAGATATTGTTAACAAAAATATGCATATAGCTTGAAACATGTTTGCTACACCTTAGGGGGGAATTCAAAGAGAACATTACTAGAATTTAAACCCTCCAATGCTTAGAAAACCTTTTATTTTCAATTGCAGCTTGCAAGAATGTATGAGTTATATATTAAACTGCCCAGAGAGCTTTAGCTATGAAGCAGTATAGAAATAACAACAACAACAACAACACACATTTCAATGTGTCACATGACAGCCAATTTCTGGTTTATCCAAACACACCCACACCCACATATATGCATACAAATGCAAAATGGCAGCATAAATAGGCTGACCATATGAAAGGAGGACAGGGCTCCTGTATCTTTACGCTCCTCCTGAGAAGCCCAGGCTGAACAGAGGCTGGAGTGACAACAGCAGAGTGGAGAGGAAAAGAAAGAGGCAAGCAGGACATCATAGCCTTCCCCTCCCCCACCCTCTTCCTGAGAAGCCCAGGCTGAACAGAGGCTGGAGTGACAACACCAGAGTGGAGGAAAGGAAGAGGCAAGCAGGACATCATAGCCTTCCTCTCCCCCACGCTCCTCCTGAGTAACCCAGGCTGAACAGAGGCTGGAGTGACAACAGCAGAGTGGAGAGGAAAAGAAAGAGGCAAACAAGACATTGTAGCCTTCCCCTCCCTCACCCTGCTTCTGAGAAGCCCAGGCTGAACAGAAGCTGGAGTGACAACATTGGAGCCAGCTGAACAGCAGTTAGAATGTGTCAGGGAGTGGCAATTTGTGTTGTGCAGGACAAAAGGAGATATAGCGATAGCAGGGTGAAATGCCGTTACAGGGGAAGGAGAGATAGATATCTAACACCTATCTTACCTTCCAGTCGCCCTGCTGCCCCGGGGATCTTGGAGAAAGAACCAGGCCACCCACAGAACCTCTCTTTGCTCCTATGTAATGCCAGGTCGGTTAAAAATAAAACAAACATCATCCATGATCTTCTTTAGATGAGAAGGCCGACCTGGCATGTTTCACAGAGACCTGGCTGGGAGATGACAGTGGCCCGACATGGGTCCAGGCCCTCCCAGCTGGGTACTGTGTCAGTGAGCAGGTGAGGGAAAGTGGGCAGGGGGGCGGAGTAGCTGTGGTCTACAAGGATAATCTTAACCTGACCAGACTTCCTGTCCGTGAATTGAATCACATCGATTGTGTGTACCTGAGTCTGAAGACCAGAGATAGACTAGGGATTCTGTTAGTGTACCGGCCACCCCGCTGCCTATCAGACTCCCTGGCCAAGCTCACGGAACTGATCTCGGAGCTGGTGTTGGATTCGCCCAGGCTTTTGGTCCTGGGCGACTTCAACATCCCATTCGGGACCAGTTTGTCAGGTGCAGCTCGGGAGTTCATGGCATCCATGACAAACATGGGCCTTTCCCAATTGGTCTCTGGACCTACACATTCAGCAGGTCACACTCTCGATGCTGTTTTCAGTTCCGAACAGACAGATCTGTGGGCGGAGGTGCTAAATACCTCCGTGTTGTCATGGACAGACCATTTTCTGGTCAGGGTTAGAATCACGGCTACCACCCGCCCCTGCAGGGGTGGCGGACCGATTAAGATGGTCCGCCCTCGAAGGCTGATGGATCCCCTTGGATTCCAGAAAGCCTTAGAGGGTTCTATGGCTGGTATCATCGACGATACTGTAGAAGCCCTGGTTAACAGTTGGAATCAAGATCTAACTAGGGCTATCGACACGATCGCCCCCAAACATCCTCTCCGACCCGCTCCTAATCGGGCACCTTGGTATACTGAAGATCTCAGGGAGTTGAAGCAGGAAGGACGATGACTGGAGCGATGATGGCGGAAAACTCAACTTGTATCCGACAAGACACGACATAGACAACATCTTCGTTCCTATTGAGTGGCAATACATGCAGAGAAGAAAGCTTTCTTCTCTGCACGCATTGCGTCTGCGAATTCGCGTCCAGCAGAACTGTTCAGGGTGGTGAGGGGTCTAACTCGGGCACCTTCCCCCCTGAACCTGATTTTACAGCCTTTGGCAGTTCGCTGTGATGCCTTTAATGACCATTTCACAGATAAAATCTCTCGGATAAGAGCCGACTTAGACGCCATCATTATAGCAGAAGCTGACAATGGAGTGCCCAGTAACTCCGCGAGTGGAATTACACTGGATCAGTTTCAGTTGGTGAGTGCTGAGGACGTGGACAAGCTGCTTGGACAAGTGAGGACAACGACTTGCCCTCTTGATCCCTGTCCTTCTTGGCTTGTCGTCCAGGGAGGAGATGCAGTTAGATCACATCTACAATGTATTATTAATGCATCTCTCAGGGAGGGGAGTTTTCCAACATGTTTAAAAGAGGCGGTAGTACGGCCGCTTCTAAAAAAGCCCTCCCTGGACCCTCTGGACCTTAATAACTACATGCCAGTATCAAATCTTCCGTTTTTGGGCAAGGTGATCGAGAGGGCAGTTGCCTCCCAACTCCAAGCAGTTTTAGATGATACAGATTTTCTAGACCCATTTCAAACCGGCTTCAGGGCAGGATACGGAGTTGAGACTGCTATGGTCGCCTTAGTGGATGATCTACGCCTGAGTATTGACAGGGGGAGTGTGTCCCTGTTGGTACTCCTGGACCATGGTATTCTTCTGGAACGCCTGAGGGGATTGGGAATCAGGGGCATTGTGCTTCAGTGGTTCCGGTCCTATCTCTCGGGCAGGTTCCAGATGGTAATGCTTGGGGATAGCTGCTCTTCAAAGAAGGAGCTGCTATGTGGTGTACCACAAGGTGCCATCCTATCCCCAATGCTGTTTAACATTTATATGAAACCGCTGGGAGAGATCATCTGGAGGCATGGGGCGGGGTGCTATCAGTACGCTGATGACACCCAAATATATTTCTCTGTGCCTTCGACAACATCGTCAGCTAAGGATAGTGTGTCTCCTCTGAATGAATGTTTGGAGGCGGTAATGGGCTGGATGAGGAAAAACAAACTGAAGCTGAATCCAGACAAGACGGAGGTGCTTGCTGTCAAAGGCCACAACCTGGGTTTGGAGGTGTGTCACCAGTTCTGGATGGGGTTACACCCCCCCTGAAAGACTGTGTTCGCAGCTTGGGGGTACTCCTGGATCCGTTGCTCCAAATGACAGCCCAGATAGATGCGACGGCCAGGAGTGCCTACTATCAGCTACGGCTGATACGCCAGAGGCGCCCCTTCCTAGAGTTGGAAGACCTAAAGATGGTAGTGCACTCACTGGTAACTTCGACGCTCAACTTCTGCAATGCGCTGTACACAGGGCTACCTTTGTGCCTAGTCCGGAAACTTTAATTAGTTCAAAATATGGTAGCCAGGTTGGTCACCAGTACACCTAGGGGTGACCACATAACACCAATCTTAAAATCACTCCACTGGCTGCCCATTAGTTTCCGGGTGATGTATAAAGTGTTAGTTATTACCTTTAAAGCCCTACATGGTTTGGGTCCAGGTTACCTGCGGGATCGCCTTCTCCCGTATAATCCACCCCGCACACTCAGGTCTTCTGGGAAGAATTTACTCCAGTCAGCCAGAACTAGGCTGACGAGTGTTACCCAGAGGACCGTCTCTTCTGCCGCTCCCAGGCTGTGGAATGGCCTGCCGGAGGACATTCAACAAATTAGCAGTCTTCTGGAATTTAAGAAAGCCATGAAGACTGCTCTCTTCCAGCATGCCTACCCAGTTTAATTTTAAGATGTTTTTAATAATGTATTTGTTTTTATCTGTTTTAATGGTTTATCTGTTCTATTGTTTTTATATTTATATTTATTGTTATTCCCCGCCTCGATCTGGATGGAGAGGCGGTTTAGAAATGAAATAAATAAATAAATATGCCACTTTGAAAACTGAGAACTGATCAATGAGAACATAACAGAACATAGCCCAGACTGATTTTAAAAAGTCTCTTTTTTTTTTAAGTCTTTCGTTAATGAATGTTAAATGTTATAGCACTTTCCTACCTGATGCTGACTTTCTACTAGATTTAGCTATATAACTTTCAAGTAGTTTCCTGGTATGCTTGTCAGTAGCTTCTTCTAAGGCACTCTTCCCTCTCTCATTCTTGAACAATGGATCAGCTCCGTACCAAAGTAGTAACTCTGCCACCTAGAGGAAAAAATGAGTCTGAAATTTTGTTCCAAACTCTTTCACTTTTCCGTTTCTCCCGCATCATAGAGAGCAGTCACTCTGTGAATCCCACATTAAAACCTGTGATAGCAAATAAAAGCCAAACCGTCTCTTGTGCATTGCAATTTCCTAATTACAAATATAGTATAAACAAGTATGTCACTGTAACAAAATGATGCAGTGCATTCCCAGCCTCTAAGAGTAGTGTTTCTGTTCCGCATTCTAGCCAGCCTGGAAAAAGAGTGCTGGTTGCTTTTCGGAGCTGAAGGCAGGAGAGGGAGAGAAAAGTTTCAGGAAGAGAAAAGGGATGGGTGTGTGTGTTTCTTCCTTCCTGTCTTCTTGAAACCTTTCCCCACTGCTCTATATCAGGGATGGACCAACATCAAGCCTAGGAGATCTACTTTGGGGGTTTTTCCTAGAGAACCCCAAAATCCACTAACTGGACCCATGAATAAATAGTGGCTGAGAAAGAGTGGTGGGCACACACTTAGAACTGAGGAACAAGGCACCTCTGAGTGAATTCTCATTCCAGGAATTTATTTTCAATACTAGAACTGAGCTCACATTCCTTTAACACAAAAATCAGTTCCTGGTTTTCCCACAATGTTTTTATCATTTCAACAGCCTAATTTGGGCAAGAGCGATTTGTTTGCTATCCTTAAATAACTTGGAGCTAGAAATCCTTGATGATCTACCTCAAACCACCCTCAAGTCTACTGGCACATCTTTGTAGTGCTAATTCTACATTATATAGTGCTAAAGGACCTGGGTTTGGGGCTGGCTGCCCGCCTTGGTCTTGTGCACATTAATTGAAGTATGGGGTGGGGAAGGTCTCTGGAGACTGACACCCTCAACAATCCATGGCTCTGGAGACCACTGCACTGGGTATGTACCGGATTCTACCTTCTTAGCTTTCTAAAATCAAATTTAACCATTACTATTCTGTGACATATGCCATTGTCTGCAAAAAAGGGTGTTTCTTTTTTAAACAAAAATCATCATAAAATAAACCCCTATGTACTATAGATAAAACCTGTATTTGTAAATTAGATAAACTTGTGACTGGAGCCAGATCTACACCTTATGTCAAATCATTACGATCCCATCATGGTAATGCTATATCCCTCTTGAGCATTTATACCTCGTAGTACACACAATAACATTTGTTGTGGTATTTTGGATAACGTGGAATAAAAAGCAGGAAATAACATTCTGAAAGTAGTATACGGAACGTGTAATGTGCCCAACAGTTATCAGTACACCTCAATACCGCTATGAAGCAGTAGTGTAGATCTAACCTGGGACTTCCCTCCCTGGAATAAAGTTCATTCATAATCCAGCATTTAAATTTGGATCTAAATTTATATTCCAATGTGCACACAGAATTCATGCACATAGCTTCCCATTCAGTTCAACGTTGGTGACAGCTCCACATACTCAGCTTCAGTGGTAAAGGATTGAATTACGGTAACTATACATCCCTTTCTAGACTTAGAATAAAAGGCAAAGTGCCTGCATAGGGAAAACACTGAATAATATTCGAAATAGAAAACATCACCAGTTAAAGAAATCTGTGGGTGAAAAAGTCTGCAAGCTTAACATGCTAAATTAGTATATCTTATTTGTGTTATATCTATAGCTCTATGATTTGGAAGAAGCTCAATATGGCAACTCTGCACTGTCATCACACTCAGGAACTCTTCTGTCCCCAATGAAAACTAAAGTGCTGTGCAGTCCAATGGGATTTACTCCTAGGAAACTGTGTATAGGATTGCAGCCTAAACTATACCCTCTCTCTAATGGACACGTTAAGTGAAAAAAGAGAAGTCTTCTCCAAAAAAGGATAAATAACTACTACCTTTTGACTGTATTAGAAGGTTCTAGCAGGATATCACTGATATTACGTATAAGAAATATAACATGAATATGCAGAGACCAATCGGGAAGGGGTGTTAGGAATAATGAATTGTTTTAGACATCTACAAATCTGGTGATCAATGGAAAAGGTAAGCTCTATTCAACAGAATCAATTTAGTTCATTTCTACATTCTATAAAAGTCTAAACACATGTCTAAAATAAATTAATCCCCTGGTCTCCATAGTAAAAGTAATTGTGACTACATTAATAGCAAAATGCATGCAAAGATGTTGGAGGAAGAATACTCATTGCAACGAGAAAAGAAATGGCATTTGCTAAATATGTGGAAACAGAGACTCCCAGAATTCAGGAACAGCTTTTGAAATGTTAGCACTCCCCCTAGATGAACAGACCTTCTGAGACAGGAATGTAACCACTGGAAGTGACTTGCAGTAGTTGTATTGCACAGGAGAATGTAGGCCTCCTGAACCACAGGAGGTATCAGGTTTATGAGTTCTTCCGTTTTCCACTAGATGGTGAAAGTCAGGAGCTCACAAGATGAGATAATAAAGCTCCTTTGTCAGGCAACTCCTATGTCTGCCTGGCAAAAGTTGTGAAATAGCAGAAAGCCTACAGTATGCTCTTTTCTTCAAGCAGGATACCATCATACACAGCAGGTGATACAAATCCATCACAGTGGCTGGCCAGTCCAGAACACAGCCTCTCTTGTTTGACAGCATAACCTGGCAAAATGACACCATGTCATCACCCTACATAACATGCTTACAAATCATAAACCAACAGCTACAGAGATACTACAGAGGCCTCTCTAGCACTCCAAGTGTTGTATCTACCCCACTTAGGTATAGAAAGCAAGAGTTCAGCAACTTATACTCCCCAAGGCTCCCTACAGACTGGAAATTGAGTTCTCCGGTAGCACAAACACAGGTTGTGAGCTATCACCCATTTCCTAGGCAAACAGAAAGGACTACACAGGGTAGGAAGTAGGGGTGTGCATCGGATCGGATCCGATCCACGATCCGAGTCCGATCCGACCCAAAATCGGGAAAATCCGATCCGATCCGACCAACCTCCGATCCGATCCGATCCGACGAGGTCCGATCCGGATCGGACGCCATTTTGAATGCTTTTTCCCATAGCCAAGTATTGTTTTACAAAAACGCCTATAACTTTTTCATTTTTAAAGATAAAAGGATGAAACTTGGGCACATTGTAGAATGGTTAGGGATAGTTATCTGTGAGAAATTTCAGAAAGATTGGTGCATGCGTTTTGTGGCAATTAATTTTTTAATAAATACCCAGGAATGCTTATAACTTTGTCATTTTTAAAGTTACAAACATGAAACTTTGCCACATTGTAGGAGGTACCTTGGGACCTACGTGTGTGAAATTTCAGAAACATAGGTGCTTGCCTTGTGTGGCAATTAATTTTAGAAAAATGGGTAGTAGTGGGGTAAATACAGTTACGCCTCCCATTTTTTTATTTTTAAAGATACAAACAGGAAACCTGGGCACATTACAGGTACCACTTGCCTTGATATGTGAGTGAAATTTCAGAAACATTGGAGCTTGCCTTGTGTGGCAATTAAGTTTTGAAACAATGAGGAAAGAAACACCTATAACTTTGTCATTTTTAAAGTTACACACATGAAACTTTGCCACATTGTAGGTGGTACCTTGGGACCTATGTGTGTGAAATTTCAGAAACATAGGTGCTTGCCTTGTGTGGCAATTAATTTTAGAAAAATGGGTAGTAGTGGGGTAAATACAGTTACGCCTCCCATTTTTTTAGTTTTGAAGATACAAACAGGAAACTTGGGCACATTACAGGGAACACTTCACTTGATATGTGTGTAAAATTTCAGAAACATTGGTGCTTGCCTGGTGTGGCAATTAATTTTTGAAACAATGAGGGATTCATTGGACAGCACTTGCCCATAGGGATTCATTGGAGAGTACTTGTCCATAGGGAATCATTGGAAAGCACTTTCCCATAGGGAATCATTGCATTGCACTTTCCCACTGAGAAATGCAGTTATGCCTCCCACATTTTTATTTTTGAAGATACAAACAGGAAACTTGGGCACATTGTAGACTGGTTAGGGATAGTTATCTGTGAGAAATTTCAGAAAGATTGGTGCATGCGTTTTGTGGCAATTAATTTTTTAATAAATACCCAGGAATGCTTATAACTTTGTCATTTTTAAAGTTACACACATGAAACTTTGCCACATTGTAGGTGGTACCTTGGGACCTATGTGTGTGAAATTTCAAAAACGTAGGTGCTTGCCTTGTATGGCAATTAATTTTAGAAAAATGGGTAGTAGTGGGGTAAATACAGTTACGCCTCCCATTTTTTTATTTTTTAAGATACAAACAGGAAACATGGGCACATTGCAGGGAACACTTCACTTGATATGTGTGTAAAATTTCAGAAACATTGGAGCTTGCCTTGTGTGGCAATTAATTTTTGAAACAATGAGGAAAGAAACGCCTATAACCTTTTTATTTTAAAAGTTAGAAGTCTGAACATTGCTCACTTTGTAGATGGGTTAGGGGTAGATATGTGTCAGAAATTTCAGAATGATAGGTCCAGGCATTTGATGGCAATGGAATTTTTAGATAAAATGTTTCACAAAAATTTCCACAGAGGCCCGGTCTTCCCCTCTTCCCCCTCCCGCTTCCCGCGAAGAGAAGGAAACACTCTCTCGTCTCGATCCCTTTGATCCTGTTGCTAGTATCCATTACAGGGCTCGTGTCTGCTTTCACTTTTTACTCAAGCAGAACGGCTGAGCCTAGCTGAGTTTTGCAGCCATGCGTGCAAGGAAGGATCTCTCTCATCTCGATCCCTTTGATCCTGTTGCTAGTATCCATTACAGGGCTCGTGTCTGCTTTCACTTTTTACTCAAGCAGAACGGCTGAACCTAGCTCAGTTTTGCAGCCATGCGTGCAAGGAAGGATCACTCTCTCTCGATCTCTTTGATCCTTTGTTCCTCCCCTTCTCCTCCCCCTCGCCGGCGTTGTGTGTGCGCCCCGCCGGTGCCCTCGCGTGCGGGCCGGTTCCTGGGCAGCAGAGGCTCTGCCTGGCTGCTGTGAGGCTCCTGAAGGGCTTGCCTAATGCGGGCTGTTGTGCTCCGCTGGGCCGCGGGGGTAGGTTGATGATGAAGAGGATGATGGGGAGGGCGTTCAATGGCCCCTCCGCTCACCAACTGACAGCGCGTGCTCCGCTCCAGACACCCGGCCTCGGCAGCCAGGAGGATACGCTGCCAAGCCCGCCGCCGCCGCCCGCGCGCGCACACACACCACCCGTCCATTATCATTTGGGCAGCCCTAATTAAGGAGCGCTCAAAAAATGGCAAAACCCCCTCTCCTTTTTTCTTAATTCCTTGCAGCTCCCACGATTTAACCCTTTCCTATCAGCTACAATTAATTAATAGTAGGATGACCAGTACCAGGAGACTGGTGTGTACAAATGTTTTTTTTTTTAGGCTTGAGATCATAAAGAGGCAAATATTCTACCTACCGTATTGGAAGCAGTATGTATTATTACTTTTTTTAAAAATGTAATTAGTAGGATGACCATATGAAAAGGAATACAGGGCTTCAACAGTGAATAGAAAAGGGAATTTCAGCAGGTGTCATTTGTATCCATGCGGCACCTGGTGAAATTCCCTCTTCATCACAAAAGTTAAAATTGCAGGAGCTCTGCTCTCTTTTGTATCTGGTCACTCTAGTATAGCTCCTGCAGCTTTAACTGTCATATGGTCACCCTTGTTTCCCAACATACTGCTTCCAATACGGAAGGTAGAATATTTGCCTCTTTATGATCTCAAGCCTAAAAAAAAAAAACATTTGTACACACCAGTCTCCTGGTACTGGTCATCCTACTATTAATTAATTGTAGCTGATAGGAAAGGGTTAAATCGTGGGAGCTGCAAGGAATTAAGAAAAAAGGAGAGGGGGTTTTGCCATTTTTTGAGCGCTCCTTAATTAGGGCTGCCCAAATGATAATGGACGGGTGGTGTGTGTGCGCACGCGGGCGGCGGCGGCGGGCTTGGCAGCGTATCCTCCTGGCTGCCGAGGCCGGGTGTCTGGAGCAGAGCACGCGCTGTCAGTTGGTGAGCGGAGGGGCCATTGAACGCCCTCCCCATCATCCTCTTCATCATCAACCTACCCCCGCGGCCCAGCGGAGCACAACAGCCCGCATTAGGCAAGCCCTTCAGGAGCCTCACAGCAGCCAGGCAGAGCCTCTGCTGCCCAGGAACCGGCCCGCACGCGAGGGCACCGGCGGGGCGCACACACAACGCCGGCGAGGGGGAGGAGAAGGGGAGGAACAAAGGATCAAAGAGATCGAGAGAGAGTGATCCTTCCTTGCACGCATGGCTGCAAAACTGAGCTAGGTTCAGCCGTTCTGCTTGAGTAAAAAGTGAAAGCAGACACGAGCCCTGTAATGGATACTAGCAACAGGATCAAAGAGATCGAGAGAGAGAGATCCTTCCTTGCACGCATGGCTGCAAAACTGAGCTAGGTTCAGCCGTTCTGCTTGAGTAAAAAGTGAAAGCAGACACGAGCCCTGTAATGGATACTAGCAACAGGATCAAAGGGATCGAGACGAGAGAGTGTTTCCTTCTCTTCGCGGGAAGCGGGAGGGGGAAGAGGGGAAGACCGGGCCTCTGTGGAAATTTTTGTGAAACATTTTATCTAAAAATTCCATAGCCATCAAATGCCTGGACCTATCATTCTGAAATTTCTGACACATATCTACCCCTAACCCATCTACAAAGTGAGCAATGTTCAGACTTCTAACTTTTAAAATAAAAAGGTTATAGACGTTTCTTTCCTCATTGTTTCAAAAATTAATTGCCACACAAGGCAAGCTCCAATGTTTCTGAAATTTTACACACATATCAAGTGAAGTGTTCCCTGTAATGTGCCCATGTTTCCTGTTTGTATCTTAAAAAATAAAAAAATGGGAGGCGTAACTGTATTTACCCCACTACTACCCATTTTTCTAAAATTAATTGCCATACAAGGCAAGCACCTACGTTTTTGAAATTTCACACACATAGGTCCCAAGGTACCACCTACAATGTGGCAAAGTTTCATGTGTGTAACTTTAAAAATGACAAAGTTATAGGCATTCCTGCGTATTTATTAAAAAATTAATTGCCACAAAATGCATGCACCAATCTTTCTGAAATTTCTCACAGATAACTATCCCTAACCAGTCTACAATGTGCCCAAGTTTCCTGTTTGTATCTTCAAAACTAAAATGTGGGAGGCATAACTGCATTTCTCAGTGGGAAAGTGCAATGCAATGATTCCCTATGGGAAAGTGCTTTCCAATGATTCCCTATGGACAAGTACTCTCCAATGAATCCCTATGGGCAAGTGCTGTCCAATGAATCCCTCATTGTTTCAAAAATTAATTGCCACACCAGGCAAGCACCAATGTTTCTGAAATTTTACACACATATCAAGTGAAGTGTTCCCTGTAATGTGCCCAAGTTTCCTGTTTGTATCTTCAAAACTAAAAAAATGGGAGGCGTAACTGTATTTACCCCACTACTACCCATTTTTCTAAAATTAATTGCCACACAAGGCAAGCACCTATGTTTCTGAAATTTCACACACATAGGTCCCAAGGTACCACCTACAATGTGGCAAAGTTTCATGTGTGTAACTTTAAAAATGACAAAGTTATAGGTGTTTCTTTCCTCATTGTTTCAAAACTTAATTGCCACACAAGGCAAGCTCCAATGTTTCTGAAATTTCACTCACATATCAAGGCAAGTGGTACCTGTAATGTGCCCAGGTTTCCTGTTTGTATCTTTAAAAATAAAAAAATGGGAGGCGTAACTGTATTTACCCCACTACTACCCATTTTTCTAAAATTAATTGCCACACAAGGCAAGCACCTATGTTTCTGAAATTTCACACACGTAGGTCCCAAGGTACCTCCTACAATGTGGCAAAGTTTCATGTTTGTAACTTTAAAAATGACAAAGTTATAAGCATTCCTGGGTATTTATTAAAAAATTAATTGCCACAAAACGCATGCACCAATCTTTCTGAAATTTCTCACAGATAACTATCCCTAACCAGTCTACAATGTGCCCAAGTTTCATCCTTCTATCTTTAAAAATGAAAAAGTTATAGGCGTTTTTGTAAAACAATACTTGGCTATGAGAAAAAGCATTCAAAATGGCGTCCGATCCGGATCGGACATCTGGTCCGATCCGATCCGACCAGCCTCCGATCCGATCCGATCCGACCCCCCAGGTCCGATTCCGATCCGCTATCCGATCCGATCCGGGGGGTCAGTGCACATCCCTAGTAGGAAGGACTGACATCCTTCTCACAACACCAGCTTCATAGCTCAGTCAGGAGGCAGGGGTGCAGAACCTCAGACGAGGGATCCAAATCCAACCCATGTGGGCTCCCAATCTGGCCTTCCAGGATTCCCCATATGGCCACATACATTTACCCTGGCCCACCCCCTTTCCCCTCGACCATCAATCTTTTGCTGGTTTCATTGGGGTTTTTTGCAGTTTTTCCCCATTCTGAAAGATTGAAACACATCTCCTAAGGCTTAGTCACTGGCAGTAAGAGCTTTAAGATAAAATATGCTGGTATTTTTGGCCCCACCCCCTTTACCTTTGGACCTGCCCACCACTGGAATTCAGCCATTGGGCTAAAGGAGGTTCAACACCCCTGGTGTACACATCTATCCCAGTACTGCCTACTCTGACAGGCAGTGACTCTCCAGGGTCACAGGCAGAGGCGTTTCGCTTCATTTGCCTACCTGATCTTTTTAGCTAGAAATACCAGGGATTGAACCTGGATCTTTTTACATGAGAACATAAGAACCTAAGAAGTGCCGTGCTGGATCATACCAAGGGTCCATCTAGTTCAGCACTCTGTTCACACAGTAGCCAATCAGCTGTCAACCAGGAACGTGCAAGCAGGACACAGGTGCAACAGCACCCTTCCATCCATGTTTCCCAGCAAATGGGGTATATAGGCTTTCTGCATGTGCTCTTATCAGTGAGCTATGGACCCTCTTGCCCCAGAACCATATCCCTAGACTGAGGCATAAGGAGTATGGAGACCCCCATGGCTCCCCTGGAGATGTGTTCAGGTCCCATAGAGTGGGCTGGGTAGGGAACAATGCTGCCACACAACTGCATTAATGTGTCTGTGAGGGGCAAATGCTTTTGTCAAAAGAGAGGGTAGATACACATGGAAGACTGGGAAGCATAACAGGCAATCTAATAGGAACCTGCTTAGAAGCTCATCAGAAAAAATAGCTCTGAAATGAGCAATGGGGGCGGGGGCATGTCTGGAGCCTTGCCATGGGAAACATTGCACTCAGCCCCAAAAGGCAAAAAACATATTTTTACTGAGCAAGCCAATCATTTGAGATGCAAAGAAATGGGGGAAGCAGTAGTAGAATTCATGTCTCCTAGTCCACAGAGCAACTCCCCAACCATCTAGCCATGAGAAAGACATATGATCTCCCAGGGACCCAGACTGCTGATCTAGCCATACTGACCAGTGCTGAGGGGATTGCAGAGTCATAGCTTAGTAGACCAATATAGGTTTAGCATGCATGTTTGACCCCTCAGTTCAGACTAGTGGGAAAACACCCTCCAGTAGATATATTGAGAAAATGCATTGTCTTAGCCAGCCAGAAGGGAGACACATGGACCAATAACAGTATTTAACTAATTTCCAGGAACTTACATGTCTCAGGATCCCTGTCATTTTGACTAGCCTACAACCCCCCTAGACACACCTTCCCTGGGGGCATTTAGCTGCCTGCTGGTTATTACTCCAACAGACCCAGAGCGTCATCAGATGGGGGGATCACAGTTCCCTACCATCGCTTCTCCACCCCCACTCCTGCCCCACATTACTTCCTCTTCCCGCAGAAGAAAGAGGAAGTAAACAAAGTGGCCCATTCAGGGGCCAGTTTTATCACACCGCTTTTCTTGCACACAGCAGAAAATGGCAGCACATTCCACATTAGAGGCATTCAAGACGCAGCTGGACAACCATCTGTCAGGTATGCTTTAAGGTATGGCCTTATAGGCCCCTTCCAATTCTACTATTCTATGATTTCCCCCCCCCCAAAAAAAAGTCAGATTAAAAGGGGCCCATTTTGTGATGGAAAAAGGGCAAGAAGGAGCAGGAGGGGCATGGCGTCGTTGTCTAACGGACACGTTAAAAACCATGAGTGGGCAGTAGCGAGCGTGGATAAAACACTCGTCTGAAGAATCCCCTTGATATCCATCTTCCCAGTCTCCACTTCGTACAGCCCAACTACAAGATTTCTCACACAAGCAGCACCCAGTAGGACTGTGAGCTGTTAGGAGCCTGTTCCCTTCCCCTTGCTATTACTGACGTGGCCAGAGAAAAGATTCAGACCTTGCTGAGCCCTGTTATGGTGTAGTAATGGAGTGCCTTCCAGGCCTCACAATCTGAAGCCAGCCAAAGTAAGTAAAAAGGCTAATTACGGAGACATTCCCTTTCTTGAGAGATAAAGTTGTCGAACAGACCTCACAGTTAGAGTATACTGTCTCAGCCATAAACCCTTTAACAGTTGCTACTAAAATACACCTTCTATGTCTTGTGGAAAGTCAGTAGCTTAATTCCTAAGGCACAGGCATGGGATTGACACCTCTACTAGAGAGAAGCTTATATGATGAACAAAATTAAGAGGTTTTTTAAGGGAATTATTTATATAAGTGTTCAAAGGGTCCAAATGGTAACTAGAAAGTCCATAAAGAACACACATGATGGAGCACTATATAAAATGTTTTTGTAGAATAAAAACTACTATGCACTTTCAAATACAGTAGTTTTAAAGATACCTTGTAGTGACCTTCTTTAACTGCATCTTGCAGTGGTGTTACTTTTTCACTTCCTTTACAGTTAACATCAGCTCCTGCTTTTAAAAGTTCGTTTGTTGTCTCAAAACAACCAGCTACACTGGTTTCATGTAGTGGCGTCCAACCTATAGCATAGAAAAAAATACTTTAAAGTGCTCCTTTGCTAGAGTTCATGCCAGGAGCAGGCAACCTGTGATCCTCCAGATGCTACTGGACTACAGCTCCCATGATCCCTGACCACTGGTCATGCTGGTTTGGACTGATAGGCATTGAAGCCAGCAATATCTGGAGAGCCACAGTTTCCTAGTTTATGGTATAAATTTTATAGGATTATTTGTTCTGACTTCCAGGTCCCATTAACATAATGTTCCTATGTTTCCATCAGTTTCAAAAAATGGTAGCACATTATTATTATTATTATTATTATTATTATTATTATTACATTTCTTTCCTAACTTTTCTCCCTCTTGCACGGAATCCAAGGTGGCTTACATGGTCCTATTCTTCTCCACTTTATCCTCACAACAACCCTGTGAGGTAGGTTCGACTGAGTCGGTGCCTGGCCCAAAGACACCCAGCAGGTTTCATGGCCGAGTGGGGACTGGAATCCAAATCTTTCAAGTCCCAGTCCAATACTCTAACCACTACACCACACTGGCTCTCATCACATTAGGAACTCATTTAAGAACTGCTATGAAAACAAATTCCCATTAAGCTACTAGACAGACCAGTGAACCAATCTACAGCCAACTATTCTAGTGCCAAGCCAAGCCTGCTGCTGTGAACGTCTTCCTGCCAAGATCTTCTGAACCTATTCTACCCAGGAAGCTATGTAGGTGCTGTGTTGTCTGGGCTCTCCTTCCTTCCTCTTGAAAGCTGTACTCCAAACAAGTGCTTATGAGCAGATAAAGGGATTCAAACCCCTTCCTTAGGATTTCCAGTATTGTGGCAGTATTTTGTGGGTTGTGTGAACTGTCTTTATCATTATGAATTACTGTGTGTAGTTGGCATGTGGGCTTCGCTGCCGGTACAGTTCCTGATTGGTAAGACTCGGCAGTATTTCCAGTGATGCTGAGGATGTGTCTGCTGTTTTTACAGAGAGCTTCAGCTAGTGGGTGGTATAGAAATGTAATAAATAAATAAATGAATATATTTACACCATTTTCTGATTTTGTCTGTAGTGTGTGTCTCCACCTGAGCTGAGCAAGTATAGAATACGCTGGCCGTACCTTATGTCAATATAAACCATAACTTCATGGTCTTATTCCCAGCTTAAACAACCATAGTAAGTGTGCTTAGCTTGCTACAGCTGCTTGCCCGGAAGCAAGCCCGACTGAACTCAACGGGATTTACTTTTGAGTAAACACACGTATTCAGCAGTATGCTGTTAGAACACTAACTCATCATTGAACAAAATGGGATTTACTGCCAAGTAACATATTTAGAATTGAGCTATACAATTGTTTCAATTTAGTAACACACATGATTTCCCCATCATTTTTAGAGCAAATTCATATTGAAGACTATGCTTACCTGCATAGTCCTGAGCATTAACATTTGCACCAACATTTATCATCGCACATACACTGTCTAGGTCATCTTCAATCGCTGCTCTATGCAATAATGTTTGACCAAAAATGTTTCTTCTGTTGATTCTTGACAGTGAAATGTAATTACATGAAGTATCACTGGAACAATTCTTAAAAGTGTTTTGCTTTCCTGAGAAATATACACAAACGAAAAGGATTCAGTAAGCAAATTTCAAAACAGTTGCCAAATTTAACCCTATGTTTGTTTATTATTTAAACTTACCAAAAAAATTCTCTTGTTGCTGTGACTCATGACATAATGCATTATTTATTTGTTTCATAAATTTATCTGAACATGTAACAGGACTGAAACTCTTGTCTCTAATGACCAAGAGTTTTTCTACATGAGGCTGTTAAACCACTGTCGTTTTAGTCACAAAATTGAGATCTGAGCTCTATACAAAGAGCTTTTCCTTTCCTGCTTTTCAGTTACATAATCTCTAGGTGGCGTGGTGCTGTAGCAGAATAGCACAATTACACAAGTAGGAAAATACCTTTTCTTTCACCTTCAGAAATAATACTCTATTTTCCCCACTCTAGTAAAACCTGGGAAAGTGCTCTTAAAAAACATAAGTGAAACTGGAGAAACGGGGGGGATGGACGTCCGGGGTTAACAGGTGAGCGGTAAACTCTCAAGCTCCGGTCGTAAATAAAATGTAAAGTTAATAGTCTCGTTAAAAGAGCTTCAATTGTGAGTACAAAGAAAAAGTATTGTGTGGGAAAGATAAGAGAGGCTAAACGTTTTGAAAGAACTATCTTTGATAATTGGTGTAGCTGCAGCAGGCTACTTTCGCTTTTAGCCTTTCCAGCATCTGGGTTGGAGCAGATCCAATGTCAAAGAAAGACTCCAAAAACCAACAGAAAATTCTGCTTTGGCTGAGAAATAAGTCTATTGGGAGACCATTGGATAATACAGCAGCCAGATTGGCTAGAGTAGAATCTCAGATGCTGACCTCAAGTGGCAAAAATAATAATAACAATAACAAAAACTCCCAGAAAACCGGAAGGGAGAAGGAAGGGAAGGAGGGAGGAGTTGACCCGAAGGCAGCTGCAGCTAGATCTAAAACATCAGATGCTGCAATGCAGCATTCAGAGCTGGTTGAGAACATTAAAGATATGATGCAGCAGATGATGACACATAATAATGGGAAGATGCAAAAAATGATGGAAGAAAGCAATGAAACTCTGAAAAAAGAGGTGTTGATGGGAGTTACAGCTCAAATAGATAAAAGTATTTCAGAAATGAAAAAGGAAATGAAGGGGGTCAATTCGAAGATTGAAAAGGTGGAGAAAAAAGTTTTGGCAAATGAAATAGCCATACAGAACCAGATGGAACAATTTGACTTAATGCAGCTGAAAATAATTGATTTGGAGGATCGGGCAAGACGCTCTAACCTTCGTCTCAGATTCTTTCCAGAATCATCGGGTGAAAACCCCAGAATTTTGAGAGATCGAGTTATGGGGTGGATTAAGGATATAACTCCAGACATTGCATGGGAAGAATGGGACATGGAAAGAATACATAGAATTGGAGGCAGAAGAAGCGGAGTAGTGCCTAGAAATGTCATCATAAAGTTTGCGAGTTATTATAAAAAAGAGCAATTTCTGAAAGCAGCAAGACAAGCCCCAGAACGAATGAAGTATCAATCAACCCCAGTGCAAGGATATAATGATTTATGCTCGGAGACAATCAATTGGAGGAAAACTGTGAAAGTATGTACAGCAGTGCTGATGAAGAAGAATGTGAGATACACGTGGGGCTATCCAGTGTTTTTGAAGTTTCAGTGGAAGGATCGACAGTACAGGATTACATCATTGGAACAAGGCATACAACTACTACAAGAGCTGGGAATAATGGAGCCGGAGGAAGGAGTAGCTGGAAGCAATAAATAGAATAAAGTTTTTTTTAAGACAGAGAATTAAATATAAGTCAGTGGACAACGAGAGAAATATAAACTGACCAAGGAGTGAGGGTGGCTGCTGCTGGGGATCCTGGAAGAGCATCTCTCCCCCCCCCCCCCCCGATTGATCTTGGGTCTTTGGATGAAGTTAACTCCTTGGGCACGAGGGGGGATGAATAATTGGGGGAGGGGAAGGGAATTGGGGGGGGGAGGGGAAGGGAATTGGGGGTGGGGGGGAGGAAGTAGGGTGGGAAGAGGGTGGGGAAAAGGTAGAGCACTAATAAGGACCAATAGAAAAGACAATTTGCTATGTAAAAAATATCATGGGTAGTAAATTGAAAATAACATCATTAGATGTTAAAGGGCTGGGGACGATAATAAAACGAAAGAGAATAGAAAATTTATTGAATAGGGATAAAACTGACATTGTATTTTTACAGAAAACACATCAAGTTAAAGAAGGGGCTAATTAAATTAAATTAAGATGGGCGAACATCTATGAGAAAGCATATGGAACATCCAAAGCTAGAGGGGTAGCAATTATAATTTCAAAGAAATGTGATTTTACTGATATGAAAGAAAAAAAAGATGAACAGGGGAGATATATAATTATACAGGGGAAGATAGCTAATGAAGATTACACATTGGTGAATATTTATGCCCAGAATGAAAAGCAAGAAAACTTTTATAATAAAGTGTTCAAGGAAATGCAAGGAATTCAAAAAGGCCACATTATAATGGGAGGAGATTTTAATATGGTAATGGATAAAAATAAAGATAAATCTAATCCCAATATAAATGATAGGCGGCAAAATGTAACAAGTTTTTCCACCTTTGGAAAGGCTCGGAACATCAGCTGGGAGGAGGAGGTGTGCGTAAGAGCTTGCTCGCTCGCTGCGCCTCCCTACAGCCCAGCCCAGCCCATCTTTGGAAAGGCTCCTGAACACTGGCCCAGGCCACCCCTCTGAAACGCTTGAGGTGGCCGGGAGTGCAGCTGAGCTGTAATGTGCCTGGGAGCGGCAATATCTGTTGTGCAGGGAAAAGGGAGATATGGCGATAGCAGAGCGAAGTGCCATTACAGGGGAAGGAGAGATAGATATTTAACACCCATCTTGTCTTCTGGTCGCCCTGCTACCCCGGGGAACTTGGAGAATGAACCAGGCCACCCACAGAACTTCACCTTGTTCCTATGCAATGCCAGGTCGGTTAAAAACAAAACAAATATCATCTATGACCTCCTTATAGATGAGGAGGCCGACCTGGCATGTTTCACTGAAACCTGGCTGGGAGATGACAGTGGGCCGACATGGGCCCAGTCTCTTCCAGCTGGGTACTGTGTTAGTGAGCAGGTGAGGGAAATTGGGCGGGGGGGTGGAGTAGCTGTGGTCTACAAGGACAATCTTAACCTGACCAGACTTCCTGTCCGTGAATTGAATCACATCGAGTGTGTGTACCTGAGTCTGAAGGCCAGGGATAGACTAGGGATTCTGTTAGTGTACCGGCCACCCCGCTGCCTATCAGACTCCCTTACCGAGCTCACGGAACTGGTCTCGGAGCTGGTGTTGGATTCACCCATGCTTTTGGTCCTGGGCGACTTCAACATCCCATTCGAGGCAGGTTTGTCAGGTGCAGCTCGGGAGTTCATGGCATCCATGACAACCATGGGCCTATCCCAATTGGCCTCTGGACCTACACATTCAGCAGGTCACACCCTAGATGCTGTTTTCAGTTCCGAACAGACAAATCTGTGGGCAGAGGTAACAAATACCTCTGCATTGTCATGGACAGACCACTTTCTGGTCAGTGTTAGTATCACAGCTACCACCCACCCCTGCAGGGGTGGCGGACCTATTAAGATGGTCCGCCCTCGAAGGCTGATGGATCCTTCTGGATTCCAGAAGGCCTTGAAGGGTTCTATGGCTGGTATCATCGACGATCCTGTAGAAGCCCTGGTCATTAGACCTAACTAGGGCTATCAACACGATCGCCCCCAAACGTCCTCTCCGACCCGCTTCTAATCGGGCGCCCTGGTATACAGAAGATCTCCGGGAGTTGAAGCGGAAAGGACGATGACTGGAACGATGATGGCGGAAAACTCGACTTGTATCCGACAAGACACAACATAGAGAACATCTTCGTTCCTATGGAGTGGCAATACGTGCAGCGAAGAAAGCTTTCTTCTCTGCACGCATTGTGTCTGCGAATTTGTGTCCAGCAGAACTGTTCAGGGTGGTGAGGGGTCTAACCCGGGCACCTTCCCCCCTGAACCCGATTTTAGAGCCTTCAGTAGTTCGCTGTGATGCTTTTAACAACCATTTCACAGATAAAATCTCTCGGATAAGAGCCGACTTAGATGCCGTCGTTGTAGCACACGCTGACAATGGAGTGTCCAGCAACTCCGCAAGTAGAATTACACTGGATCAATTTCAGTTAGTGAGTACCGAGGACGTGGACAAGCTGCTTGGACGAGTGAGGACAACTTGCCCTCTCGATCCCTGCCCTTCTTGGCCGGTCGCCCAGGGAGGAGATGTAATTAGATTACAATTACAACATATTATTAATACATCTCTCAGGGAGGGGAGTTTTCCATCTTGTTTAAAAGAAGCGGTAGTACGGCCACTTCTAAAAAAGCCCTCCCTGGATCCCCTGGACCTTAATAATTACAGGCCAGTATCGAACCTTCCGTTTCTGGGCAAGGTGATCGAGAGGGCAGTTGCCTTCCAACTCCAAGCAGTTTTGGATGATACAGATTTTCTAGACCCATTTCAAACCGGCTTCAGGGCAGGATATGGAGTTGAGACTGCTATGGTCGCCTTAGAGGATGATCTACGTTTGAGTATTGACAGGGGGAGTGTGTCCCTGTTGGTACTCTTGGACTTCTCAGCAGCTTTCGATATCATCGACCATGGTATTCTTCTGGAACGCCTGAGGGGATTGGGAATCGGGGGCACTGTGCTTCAGTGGTTCCGGTGCTATCTCTCGGGCAGGTTCCAGATGGTAATGCTTGGGGATAGTTGCTCCTCAAAGAAGGAGCTGCTATGTGGTGTACCACAAGGCGCCATCCTATCCCCAATGCTGTTTAACATCTACATGAAACCGCAGGGAGAGATCATCCGGAGGCATGGAGCGGGGTGCTATCAGTACGCTGATGACACCCAAATATATTTCTCTATGCCTCTGACAACAGCATCAGCTAAGGATAGTGTGTCTCCTCTGAATGAATGCTTGGAGACGGTTATGGGTTGGATGAGGAAAAACAAACTGAAGCTGAATCCAGACAAGATGGAGGTGCTTACTGTCAAGGGCCACAACCTGGGGTTGGAGGTGTGTCAACCAGTTCTGGATGGGGTTACACTCCCCCTGAAAGACTGTGTTCGCAGCTTGGGGGTGCTCCTGGATCCGTCGCTCCAAATGACAGCCCAGATAGATGCGACGGCCAGGAGTGCCTACTGTCAGCTTCGGCTGATACGCCAGCTGCGCCCCTTCCTAGAGTTGGAAGACCTGAAGACGGTAGTGCACGCGCTGGTAACTTCGATACTCGACTTCTGCAATGCGCTGTACATAGGGCTACCTCTGTGCCTATTCCGGATACTTCAACTAGTTCAAAATATGGCAGCCAGGTTGGTCACTGGTACACCTAGGGGTGACCATATCACACCAGCTTTGAAATCTCTCCACTGACTGCCAGTTAGTTTCCGGGCGAAGTACAAAGTGTTGGTCATTACCTTTAAAGCCCTACATGGTTTGGGTCCAGGTTACCTGCGGGATCGCCTTCTCCCATACAATCCGCCCCGCACGCTTAAGTCCTCTGGGAAGAATTTATTACAGTCAACAAAAACTAGACTGACAACTGTTACCCAGAGGACCTTCTCTTCTGCTGCTCCCAGATTATGGAATGACCTGCTGGGAGAGATCCGTGAACTTACCAGTCTTCAGGAATTTAAAGGATCTATAAAGACTGAGCTCTTCCGGCAGGCCTACTCAGATGAATTTTAAGTGTTTTATTGGTGTTTTATTGGTATTTTTAATGATATACTGGTTTTATGTATTTTTAATCAGTTTTGTGTGTTTTATGATGATGTTGTTCCCGCCTCGATCCGGAAGGAGAGGCGGGTAATAAATAAATATATTATTATTATTATTATTATTATTATTGAAAGCAAAGGAGATGTTTGACGTTTGGAGGTTAAACAAAGGGGAGGAAAGGAAATATACCTTCTATTCAGCAGTACATAAGAGTTATACTAGAATAGATTACTTTTTTATTTCTAAGAGTTTATTAACAAAAGTAATAGAAGTAAGAATAGGGCTTATTAAAGTTTCAGATCATGCATTAATAAATATGGAGATGAAGGTTCGGAAAGATTATAAGGAAGCTAAAAGATGGAGAGTGGACACAAGAATATTTAAGCATAAACAAACGATAGAAAAGATTCAAAAAGAAATGGAGGATACATGGCAAATAAATAATAATGGGGAGTCCACCCAGGCTATAATTTGGGATACAATGAAGGCTGTGATGAGAGGAATATGCATTAAGGAATCATGTAAATTAAAGAGACAACAAGGAGAGAAGAGGGTAAGATTGGAAAAGAATATTAGGAAACTGGAGGATGAATATATAAAGAATAAAGATAAAATTATTGGGGCCCAATTACAGGCAAAAAAGAAGGAATTAGAGGGTATAGAAATTGGGAAAATACAGAGAAACTTGATATACTTAAAAAGAGAATATTTTGAGTATAGCAACAGGAACTCTAAAATGTTGGCCAGATCCACAGAGTCAAGGAAAATGGGAAAGCCAATTGGGGCTATAAAAGATAAATTAGGTAAGATTAATAATTTAATGAAGGATAAATTACAAGTTTTTCAAGAATTCTATCAAGAGTTATATACATCAAATAACAAGTCATTGGGAAAGATTAGGGAATATATTGAGAAATACTGGAAAATAAAAATACAAGAACTGGATAGGGAAGCGATGGAACAAACGGTAACAGAGGAAGAAATTGGAGAAGCAATAGACGAATTAAAAGTGGGGAATTCCCCGGGAATGGATGGGTTGGGTCCGGAATATTACAAAAGTTTTAAGAATATGTTGGTGCCTAAATTAAAAATATGACATAATCAAATAATAAATGGGGAGAAGGCCCCACCATCGTGGAAGCAGTCTTTAATTGTCTTAATCCCAAAAATGGATAAAGAACTAACAGACCTGGGATCTTATAGACCTATATCATTGCTAAATCAGGATGCTAAGATATTGACAGCGATAATGGCAAAAAGATTTGAATAAATTTATGCATAAATATATTAATAAGGATCAATGTGGATTTGTAGCAGGTAGACAGATGTCAAGTTTAATAAGTAGGGTATTGAATATGATAAATATTATAAAGAATGATAAATTACAAGCGGGTATAATAGCCCTAGATATTTTTAAGGCCTTTTACTGTGTGGAGTGGCCAACATTAAAAATATTAATAGGTATTATGGGATTTGGAGGAAAATTTAAGGGATTAATAGATCAGTTATATTTGGAAAATGTAGCGGAGGTAATGGTCAACGATGGTATTACAGAACAATTGTCTCTAGCCCGAGGAACTAGGCAAGGTTGTCCCTTTTTCCCAATTTTATTTGCAATAGTTATAGAGCTTTTGGCGAATGCAATTAGAGAAGATATGACTATAAAGGGGATAGGGAAAAAAGAAGAAATTAAAATAAGTTTATTTGCAGATGATACATTACTTTCAATTCAAGAACCGATTGAGAAGATGGGGAAACTACGGCATTATCTGGAGGAGTTTGTAGAGATGACAGGATTACAAATAAACTGACCCAAGTCAGAGATTATGATGTTTAATTATAAAGAAGAAGGGAAGCAAGAACTAGCCAAAAGGGAAATGAATATTAAATTAAAAGGAAAAATAAAATATTTAGGAATATATATAACAGAGAATTTGGATAAATTGGAAGAGGAAAATTATAATAGATTAAGGCAGGAAGTTAAAAAGAAATTGGAGGAATATCAGAAGATAAAACTTTCATGGTTTGTTAGAATAGCTCTATTAAAAATGAAGATATTACCTAAAATTAATTTTTCATTCAGGATGTTGCCAATTAAAATATCAGAAATAGAGTTGAAGAAATGGCAAACAATGTTTAACAATTTCAGTAATGGAGATAAGAAAGCAAGAATAAATAAGAAGAATAAATAAGGGAACAGGAGGGTTAGGCCTTCCTAATTTGAAGGGATATTATTTGGCTAACCAATTAAGATATGTAGTGGAAGGTATTCTAGGTTTGGGAGAAAAGTGTTGGTTAGAATTGGAATCCAAAGAAGTGGAAATGTAATTGGAAAATATATACTTTAATAAAATTAATAAGAAACTTTTACAAAGAATTAGAAATTCATTATTGAAGAATATTTTGGAGATTTGGGCTAAGAATAAGATTAAATTAATACCCACCGTCTCTCCATTAACTCTGGTAGAAATGATGGAGAATTTCCCAGAAAATCTAAAAGAAGTAATGGGGAAAATATTAAGAAAACAAAACATAAATAGATTAGAAAGAGTGATAAAGATAGATAATTTAAATCAAATAAAAGAAACACTCAGGGAAGAGAAAGTTTCATGGATTAATTGTATGCAGTTGGAACAGTGGATAAAGAAGTGGGTAAAAGAAAATAAAAAATGTAGAGAATATACGATATTTGAAAAAATGATAACACAAAGATGACAGAAGGAACAAAATATGGTATTAAAAGGTTTAACAAGTGAAATTTATAAAATATTGATGGTAAAAGAGGAACAAGGGGATGGTTGCAAACTGGTGTGGGAAAATGTTATGAAAATCTTAATAAGTAATCAGAATTGGGTGAAGTTATGGGGAGCAAGGAATTTGAAAACTTTATCAGTAAGGATAAAAGAAAATTATTATAAATTAATATGGCGATGGTATTTAACACCAGTTAGATTGAATCAAATAGATAAACAATATTCGGTATTATGTTGGAGAGGATGTCAACAAACTTGCACGTATGTTCATATGTGGTGGTCATGTAAATATGTACAAAAGTTTTGGCAAATGGTATATAAAGAGATAAAAGAGATAACGGGAATTGATTTGGAGTCATCCCCAAAGATTGTGTTATTATCAATATATGAGGGGATGAAATGTAATCAGAATATCAAGGATTTAATTACTATGTTACTAACTGCAGCAAGATTAATAATAGCAAAGAAATGGAAGATGCAGGATAATTATCAAATGGATGAGTGGTATAAAGAGGTATGGGATATTGCTATTAATGATAAATTAACATGTAATATTAAAGTAGAAAAGGGAATATGTAATAGAAATGAATTTGAAAATATATGGAAATTATTTTTAGAGCATGTATTGTTAAGAGGGAAAGGACACAAACCTGTGCAAGAAGTATCACAATTTTGGAAAATGTAATGAAGAGGAATTGGTCCTGGTGAGGGGCGCACTTGGTGTATAAAGAATGGAAAAGAATGGTATAATTGTAGTTAAGAGTTGAAATAAAATTATTTTTTTAAAAAAGAAAGAAACTGGAGAAACAAGTTGCCATCTAACGAACCCATACACAACCATGAGAAAGGAATCATGAGTACACAATAAATGCCTCGTGTAGAAAAGGTCATATACAAAATATGTAAAGAGGATACATCATGAACACATTGGCATAATCTACACCTGCCATTTATCCCAGGGTCAGCTCAAGGTCATCCCTGTGCATCCAAATGATGCAAAGGGGACCCCGGAGTCAACCTTTCAGGGATCCTGGATAACCGGGACTGTGGTTTTCCCTATTTTTGCCCCAGTCCTGGGACAACCCCGAGGGCCGCGGGCAGTGTGGCACTCACTCCTGGATCCTCCCTGCGAGTAGCAGGGCTCTTCAAATGGGCACGGAGCTGTGCGGGGGGACTCCATGCCCATCGGGGGTGAGGGGTGCAGCATTTTCGCCATCTCTGGGATGGCACTGAATTTGAAGTTTAAAAGAAGGGAGAGGTTTGCACAGTTAACCACTGTAACGTGCAAGAGTCAGTGCTTAGATTGGAAACATAGGCTCTCCTGTGTTCTAGTGAAACTCCACTTTGAGCTGGGATCATGACAGTGCAAGACAGATCATTGTGAGGGACAGTCAGGTTATTGTAAACCGCCCAGAGAGCTTCTGCTATGGGGCGATACAGAAATGTAATACATATTAATAAATAATAATAGATGCAAAACTTTCAGTTAAGAGGCTGTAACTCAGGGATCCCCAACATGGCGCCCGCAGGCAACCAACAATAATGCCCACACAGCTCTCCACACACTGCCCCATTCAAAGAAAATTGAAATAAAAAATCTAAAAACTTTAGGGCACCAGGTTCACCTTCCTGTTCTTGAACCTGCCGCTGATCAACTGTTTAGCGAACAGGAATAGAAAGCAAGGCAAGGGGTAGCAGGGAGAGAAAGAGTGAGTCTAAAGGCTAGGAGAGGGGAGAAATAGCAAGGTAAAGAGGTGGGGACAGAGAAATAGTGAGGTTAGAGGCTAGGAGTGGAGAGAAATAGCAAGATAAAGGGGTGAGTGAGAGAGAAAAAGAAAGGCTAGGGGTTAGGAAGGGAGGGAAAGAAGAAGGCTAAGGGTGCCTCTACAAGAGCGATTTAAAGGTCTTTCAAAGTGCATTACCAATTTTACCTCCACATGAACGGAGCACAAATCAGGGGTTGAGGCGCTTTTTCTGTCCGATTATGCGCATTATCGAATGCCCATTAAATAGCGAGTTTTAATTTACAGCAGGAGTTAAAGCGCCTTATGACCATGTAAACAAACGATGCAGTGCATGAAACAACTGTAACGCACATTTCATACAACCGGTAATGCGCTTCACAGCCTCCCATGTATAGGGATTAGGCGTAAAAACGATTGGGAGAAGATGCGCATAATCGGCCAACCAGGCGTCAAACAGAAATCTTGTAGAGGGGACCTAAGAATGGGGAAGAGAGAGAAATGGCAAGGAAAGGGATTGGGGGAGAGAAAGAGATTGGCCGAAGGCTGGGAGTGGAGAGACAGATAGATAGACAGACAGACAGACAGACAGAGCAAAGGGGAAAGATCTGTGTGGATGGCAGAAGATTGGGTGGAACAGGAAACAACTCTTTTCATTTCTCCCTCCCTCCCATCCTCTAACCTCCCTATTTCTCTCCTCGCTCCAGTTCTTGACTAGCCAGGTTCCCACCGCAACCATTTTATGGTGGTTCCCACATCAGTTTCTCAAAATTCCCATAGACCCAAAAAGGTTGGGGACCCCTGTTATAACTGGTAATATGAACTCATGACTTTGTCACAGTGACACATAAAGAAAAAAAGTGTATTGCCTTCTAGCTATAAACACAATTATCAAAAGCACTACTTACTACTTTTCCTGGAAATCCTCTGGCTTTTCCTCACCTGCTCAACTTTGGTATTCACATCCAAAGAAGAGTGGTGGCGGAAGTTGATTCCCAGCTGTGAACAATCACCTTCTTTGTCTCCAATGTTAGATCTACAGACAAATAAAGATTTTTTAAATTATCAGATGCCTTTTTCGAGGCAATGTAAGGTGGTGTTCATCCATATACATTTTAAAAAGCAATTTCTTTCAAATTGTAAAGGATAAGGGAAACAGTGTATTTCATTTCATCTAAACTATAAATGCGAATTCAGTACTTTTTCAAATATCCCCAAATATTATAATACATAAAAACATCTCTTTTATATAGAGAATGTTACATGACATCATACTCAGAATCTTTTGCTGACGGTCTTGTTTGAGTTTCATAATCGTGTATCTGTGTATGCATCCCTTCTAGCAATAGTTGACAACTGGAACTAGAATCTACATAATTTTCAGTAATGTCCTTTCTTTTTCGGGATGACTTCCTTAATGTACATGAAGTTACTTGGGCAGTTTCTCCACATGAACTGGTGTCCTTTAAAATGGAATTTCCTTTTTCAGCTGGTTGGTCGTGAGAGACGATATTCTGATTATCTGAATGGACTACATTGTGCACATACTGATCACAATTAATCTGTGAAAAATCAATTATGAAAGCATTAAAAATATCAGTACAGAGCTCTACACATAATTTAAGTACTATTTTAAAAACAAACAAACCATAAATCACTGAATCTCTATGTCAAATTTAGGGGACTTTTAGGACAAGATACATAGGTTTACCAAACTATAATAGGATGAATCCCTACCATAAAATCATAAATTCTTCTCAATCATAATTTAGATGTTAGATTCTTCATTGAAAAAGAGATAATAGAACCATACTTACTCTCTCCCCCCCTATATATATATATAATATATATATAATATATATATGGAGAGAGAGAGAGAGAGAGAGAGAGAGGTTGTCTCTTCTTCTCCTTACCCAATCCTGAATGTGGCCATGTGGGGAATCCCGGAAGGCTAGATTGGGAGCCCAGATGGGCCAGATTTGGCTCCTTTGTCTGAGATTCTGTACCCCTGCTCTACATGAGGTCCCCTCTACAAGGATTCGCTTTTGCGCCTGGTTAGGCGATTATGCGCATAATCGCTGAAGCGCATTTACGCCTAATACCTCTGCACGAGAGGCGGCGAGAGGCAGCGAAGTGCATTAAGGGATGACCAAAATGCACTTTACAAGTAGTTAATGTGCATAAGCGCTTGTTCACATAGGCAAAATGCGCTTTAACGGCCGGCAAAATAAAACTCGCTGTTTAAAACGCATTCGATAATGCGCATAATCGGAGAGATAACGCGCCTCTACGCCCGATTTGCGCTCCGTTCTTGTAGAGGTAAATTTTTTAAAGCGCCTTGAAAGAGCATTAAACCTCTCTTGTAGAGGCAGCCTAAGCTATGGAGCTGGTGTTGTGATAAAGATGTCAGTCCTTCCTAGCCTGTGTAGTCCTCTCTGTTTGCCTAGGAAATGGGTGATAGTTCACAACCTGGTGGTGGTGGTGGTTGCAGGGGCTGCCAAAAAGGCCAAGGTGGTCTTGTGCAGTCCACTCCTGATCTAGTCAACATTTAATCAGTTTGCCAAGCAAAATAGCTCCAATGAAATAAGCCTAGAAATTCCCACTATCTTAAAGCTCAGTTGCTGTTTGTCAAGATTCATGATTGGTAGGTATCACTAACAGGAAATACTGCTCAATGTTACTTCATCCCAATCTGTGTTGCTAATAACACAACTGACTTAATGACATATCATTTTCTTTGCAGAGCACTATAATCAACTAGTTAAGCCAGTTTTAAAAAACAATTTTGCAGAACAAAATTTTGCAAAGAAATTAGCACACAACCAGTTATCCGACTTCACATTTGTAAATTATGTCAGTTCCATCAATCAGGGAGGGACCAGAAAGGCGTTCAACACCCAAGGGCCGAGGCTACATTCTAGTGGTGGGTAGAGGCAAAGACTGATCTCTTCCGGCAGGCCTACCCAGATGAATTTTAAAGTGTTTTATTGGTGTTTTATTGGTATTTTAATGATGTATTGGTTTTATGTGCTTTTAATCAGTTTTGTATTTTATGTTTAATGCTGTTCCCTGCCTCGATCCGTTGGGAGAGGCGGGTAATAAATAAATATATTATTATTATTATTATTATTATTATTATTAAGGCAAAGGGGGCGGAGCCAAAGGTAAAGTACCAAAAATACAAGCAGACTTTAGCTTAAAGTTCTTATTGCTGGTATTATGCCTTTGGAGAGGCATTTTAACCTTTTAAAAAAGGAAGGAAACGGGCAAAATCTGAAAACCACTAAGCGATCAACAGTTGGGAGAAGGGACATGGCTGTCTGAGGAACCCTGGAGGAATGGATTGGGACCCAGATGAGCTAGATTTGGTCCACTGGCCCAAGTTTCAGCACCCATGAATAAGGGGGTTCAGTTTCAAGTTGTTTACCTTAGTGAAACAAAACTTATGTTAACACTAACATTTGATACCGTCCATTATAAACCAACCAAACTGCCTTAGGAGAAAATGTTTCCTGGCTCATAAGATGATTCCAAACAGACGTGACTGTGACAATAAATTTGAAAATTATCGTTTTAATTTAAAGCATACATACCAGTTCCTCTGAAAGGCATGGCAACTTCTCCATCGTTAAAATTTTTGTTTCTTCAACGTGTTGCAAATGACACTGAGATTTTAAATGTGTATCTGTTATTTGTGTGCAATCATCATCTGCTTGGTCTGGTATCAGTTGATTCTCTGCCATGCTCTGCCCACTTCCATTTCTTACTTGCTGACAGACAGAAGATGCTGCTACAGATTCTGACAAGGAGTTCAGAGTGTTGAGAAGCTCAGCTGGCAAAGCATCGCTCTTCTTATCTACAGATGTATCCACAGAGACAGCATCATCCTGATATCCCAAAATGTCAAGCATTTGGAGGTTCTCAGAATCACCAAGTGATTCCATCAAATCTTTAACTTCATTTTTTTCAGCCATTATTCTATTTGCAGTTATGCCAGATGCCATTCTTTCAAGAGGTGGCTCATTTTCTGTCATATCTTTCTTATTACTGGTCATCCCAACACTGTGAAAAGCCTCTGACACCTCCGTATATTTTGGTACTGAATCTTTTGATGATGCCTCTATTGTATTCATATCTAAAAGAAGGCTTATATCTTGAAAGTCTTCTTCATCACTCAATATCTGCAGAAGCTAAATGATAAGCACACATGATAATTTACACTAAAAAGCCTCAATTTGTTAAGCATTTTTATAAAAATGATGCCCCTTCCCCCTCATACACTTGCTTGTTTGGGCACTTTCCCCAGCTTTTATTATACCTCTTTTTTAAATGGAGACAATCAAAATAGTACGTATATTGTTTTCTAAAGCATAAGTTTAAGCAATGGTTTTTAGGATAGCTTTTTAAAAAAAAACAAAAGTTTTCACACTATCACAACACACTAAGCTAAAAATGTTAATGGTTTCTCATCTATAGTGCCTAGATCTCTTTCCTGGAAGATTACAGCCAAAACTAAGACCCCAGCAGCCTTATACATTTATATATCCATGGATATATGAAAAATAAGTACATTGTCAGTATATATAACTTATTGTAGTATAATTCTTATGGTATTACGACACATGATGCAGTGCTACAACTCAAAGTGGGTCAAGCCTTATAATCAGCCTGGAATCCATCCAGAATATATATATATATATATATGCCATTAGAAAGACGAAGCTACACATCACATTATCAGATTACACAATACCATAATTATGGCTGCAGCTGAGGATTGACAAATCTGTCAATTTTGCTTTCTCCTGCATCTACATTTTTTAAATTTTAATTGCTTTCTATTCCATATGTGAAGGAATTTGCAAATTCAGATCAAACCTGAACTAAAACTAAATTCTCACCCATCTGCACTAGCTAAGTTTGTGCCTGTAAGTTAGACTAAACGTTGTACCTATCTGCTATATAGCTATTAAAGATGAGGGATCTGTCAGAAAAAAAGAAGAGGCATGCCTAATTCAACACTACGAACATGTTGAATACACAGGCTCTCAAATGCAAGTACTTGAAGCCCTGAGCATGGATAGTCAAATCTTTTCGTTTCAGATTCTCCCACATTCAAACCTCTATTATCTCAAGTTTTTCCCCATCCCATTCTGGTAAATACATATTTTTTAAAAATGGACTGAGCAAAGTTCTCACCTATTCCTAGCGGCAGCGGACCTACATCTCCTTTCCTGTCTCCTCATTTAGTTACAAATTATGCAGGACGTAATATCATATGCAGCATTTCTCTATCCCCAAACCACACAATCAAGAAATGGGAAACATGGGAGCCCCCTCCACAAGAATGCGCCTTTGCGCCTGGTTCCGCGATTATGCGCATTATCGCGGAGGCGCTTTTGCTCCTAATCCCTCTGCACGGGAGGCGGCGGGAAGCGGCGAAGCGCATTAAAAGATGCCCAAAAAGCGCTTTCCAGGTAGTTAATGCGCATAATCGCTTGTTCACACAGCGAAAATGCGCTTTAACTGCCGGAGCAAAATAAAAGTCGCTATTTAACGCGCGTTCGAAAATGCGCATTATCGGGGAGATAACGCGCCTGTACGCCCGTTTTGCGCTCCGCTCGTGTGTAGGTAAAATTTATAATGAGCCTTCAAGGCTCATTAAACGCCCCGTGTGGAGGAGGCCTGACATGTCACTCATTTTAACATGTCCTTGGAAACACAGAAACAGAGTAACACCCATGTATTATGGAAACATGCTGTTTGGATAATTTTCTCAAAGGAATATCATAGTATTGGTTTGATAAATAAATAAATCCACATTCCAACCTTCCTGATTTTGAAATGACTGTTGGGTGTGTGTTTTTAGGATGGGGAATAAAGGAGTAAGATGAAATTTCTACCCATCATTTTTTTTTTTTTGCAGATAAATGTGTTTCTTTTAAGATTTTGACCTGCATATGGGAATGCAATGCAAAAACAACCAATAAAAGGATATAAAAAATAATTCATTGATCAATAAACAAAACCCATCACATTTCAAGCCTCAATTTGCTTTTGTGTACATTTACAAAAAAATACTTGTACACATTTTTCAAGTAAATAGCAGCCATGAGGAAGTAGCCATGGAAGATAGGGAAGAGATATTTAACTTTTACTCTCCCTGTCATAGTCTCAACAAAAATGACTTCCCTGAAGCTATTTGCTTTACAAGAAAGGGGGCAGTAGCACCAACGGAAGGTTCCCTTGAAAGGCAATGAACTATTTCAGATAGGAGATTTTCTTTGGGATTATGACAGGGACAGAAAGAATTAAATTTCCCCACCCCCCCAGTCATGAGAATTCTCAGGCTTCCTTGCAACTGCTATTTACATAACAAAAACTGTGCATGTTAATTGTATATAAACAATTAATGTCATGCCTTCTCTGATGCTCAGTATAGCAGGATCACTGGAGCTGCTACAGCAAATAAAATAAGTCCATTTTCAATGGTAATATGGACAACTTGGCAAATTGATCTGTTACAAATGATTGCACCAAGCAAGTGGGCTTGAAAAACCGCTGCCCTATTAGGTGTTGTATCATTATATAACTCCTATGGATGCGCTAGCTGATTTGCATAAACACAATAAGATGAATCTTCAATAAAGGTTTGTAATGCCATCTTTGTTTAAAAAACTAAATAGCTGAGATCTGAACAATGTTTTTAAAATATGAGGAAAATATGTTCTTACCTTTTCAATGAAAACATGTTCCATAACTATAAATTAACTGAAACAAGTTGACCATATACATACAAAAAACATTAACAGACCTACATTTCTATCTGATGTCTCCAGAGTTCTAGCCATTTCAGAATCTAAACCTAGAATAATAGTAAATAAGATTTACAACTTAATTTTTTTACTGCATATTACGTTACACAACCTTTAAATTTTAAAGAATTACCCAAGATGCTCCAAGGTCCATTCTAGGTTTTAAAGACATAGGCAATACCAAATTTGATATTTTACCATGAAGCAGAAGAACTTGAGCATCCCATGTAGTGTAGTGGGTAGAATATTGGACTGGGACCCGGGAGATCTAGATTTTAGTCCCCAGTTGGCTATGAAGCTCACTAGGTGAGTTTGGGCCAGTCACTGACTTTCAGCCTGACCAACCTCACAGGACTGTTGTGAGGATAAAATGGAGGAGGATCATATACGCTGCCTTTGATTCCTTACAAGAGGAATAAAAGGCAGAATATAAATGTAATAAATAAAAATAGGGAAAGCATGCCTTCCACTAGGTAAGTCTACCCAATTAATCTTTAATGAGTTTATACCTAGTGCACCACAGAAAGTTAATATCTAGTTCTGCTAATTTAAGGGGTAGGGCTGGTCTCCAGTAGCTTCAATAGCATGGCAGCAAGTGCAAAGCCCTGGCTGTCACCAACCTTCAAAACCAAAAGCAATCTGGGAATGACAATATCCAATGGTAATATCCTAGCCTCATTCTCAAAAGTGCTGCTGGGAAAAAAAAGAGTGGGAGTGGCCCAAACTCTGCATCTGCCGCTGCACTGGCACATTTGGGAGCTTTTAAATGGTAAAGAAAGATATCTCCTTCCACCATCATAGTAAGTTACTCCTTTTCCCTGTGCAGCGGTTTTGGAGTTGAATCCAGTAATCAGATCAGCATTCCATAACTCACCATGGACAAATGAGGGTGGGTGTGAACTGGGAGCAGCCATTTTTTCCATGTTTTTCTGTACTTCAACGCTTTATCATACAAGGATTAATTAATTATATATACAGATCTGAGTAAAGGTCAAAGTAGACATTATTGGGAATTCTGTAATTAGAAGTTTCCATGATTTATTTATTTATTAGCACCCATAATTTGTGTGTTGGGGTGGGTGGGTGGGGGGGCAGTAGATATAGCCATTAAGAGTTATACCTAGGGCAAAACTAGATGAGATATAATTACCATGAATGCTTTGTGTTATATATAAAAAGTAGCAACATGGAAAAATTATGCTTTCTCTCTTTGCCACAGTCCTAACAAAAATTGCCTCTCCGAAACTGCTATTTGTATGTTAAGTAGGCTGACCATATGAAAAGGAGGACAGGGCTCCTGTAACTTTAACAGTTGTAAAGAAAAGGGAATTTCAGCCAGTGTCATTTGTATGCAATTAGTTCCTGATGAAATTCCCTCTTCATCACAACTGTTAAAGTTGCAGGGGCCCTGCCTTCTTTTGTATATGGTCACTCTAGTATAGTGCCTGTACCTTTAACTGTTGTGATGAAGAGGGAATTTCACCAGGGACTAATTGCATACAAATGACACTGGCTGAAATTCCCTTTTCTCTACAACTGTTAAAGTTACAGGAGCCCTGTCCTCCTTTTCAGATGGTCAGCCTATGTTAAGGGAAGCTGCCACTTATGCCACATAGCTCCTTATTGTCTTGTATATAGATCCATGGAAATACCAATTCCCCAGTTATATTTCTGCAAAAGGTATATCAACTGTACTTAAACAAGTAACTCTTTTATTATATATACATACAAATACAATGCATGTATTCTCCATGTACAGTAGCAGCTTGTGGACAATCAGGCTGGCAAGTATCTTTAGCAATGACTGGATAGTTTATCCCAGTTCTAGAGAAAAAACAAACATATTAAAGCACTTTATGTCTTTGGATGATTTGGGCCAGATTTTAATCGGTGTACCTTCATACTCATTTACTCACAACAGTGGGAACAACTTTAATGCATGCAATTATGAAAAGGGACTAACAATTCCTAAAATAACATTTACAATATGAAAAGTGGACATGCCAAAATGTCTGCTTCCTATCAGTGGGGAAGTCCACCTTTTGGGACCAGCAACAGCCAGGTGAGGATTAGGGGATGAGGAATCACACTGACGGGCTGAAGGGGGTTATGTCACAGCCAGGTGCTTCGTCACAGCCTTTTCTTCCACTCAACCTTCCCCAGAGCTGCCATGATAATTGCAGCACCGCAGCAGCAGGGCACCATTGACCTCAGGCCCCACAGGGGACAACCTATCTCATCCACAGCATCCTCGCTTCACTCCAAAGCCCTCCTCCAGGAGGGGCACCAGGGCAGGACAGAGGCTGCCAAGAGGAAGAGTTGCTGCCAGATATGTAGCTGGCTGAGGAACACAGCCAGAAGCAGGAGGGAGTCAACACCCCACCTCCCATACCCCACCAGCGACAATAGCAGCAGGAGGGCAGTGGATAACATGAGTGTGCCGGTATGATGCTGGGCCCACACTTCTGGAAGGCGTGGGAGTTGCAAGCCACACAGTTATCTTTTTCTTTCCTATAACAGAAGGTAGGATATCTCCCTATCTAGACTCTTTAATTTTAGGCTGTTCAGTGATAGGTACAGCGAGTTTTCTGAGATGGGATGAGTTGCACCATTTTCATCTCTTAGCATCCAATTACAGGCAGTGTGGAAGAGGCAGTAAGTGAGGAGTTAGGGGAGAACAAAAACACCTCAGTACCTGAGACTAAAGCAATGCCACCTCCTCCTGTATGAAGCAGCTGGCTGTGGGGCACTTTTCTGCCAACAGGAGTCAGCAGCAAGTGTGGGAGAACATCATACACCAGCATATATATTTTTATATGCTGCGGACACCTGTATATATGTTTTAGTTGTTTCATTTTATTAATATGGTTTTGTTATATATTTTAGTGTTTTATGATAGAAAAAAAATCTGTCCGCTGATAGCTGCCCTGTATTGGATGACAGCTGGTATAGAAATGTTTTTTTTAAATCAATCAATGCTCACATCACTGTGAAAGCACTTTGAACTCTTTTTACATTTCACAAAGTAGCTAATTTTGTGACTGCAACCTCCTAGCACTCAGTACAGGTGGAAATTTAATCTTTGAAAAGTCACTTATATTTATCAGGGTTATGTTATGCTTACTGGAACAGAGATTGGGATTCTTCCTCTTCATGTGTTTCTTGATATAGCTGGAAGAAAACATGCTTATTATCACCTCAAAAAAACTCCACAAAATACTAAGGCTGCAATCCCATATACACTTACATGTACTCATTGAACTCAATGTGGCTTACTTCTAAATCAATATGTATAGGATTGCACTGTCAATTGTCTGGATTTTCTGCATAAATGCAGGTTGCTTACCTGTAACCATAGTTCTTCGAGTGGTCATCTGTGCATTCACACATATGGGCTCTGCGCCTGCGTGGAGCCTGTTTCGGAAACTTCTATAGCTAAGGCAAACGTTTTTGGCGGGAACCCCTCCCCCACTGTCTACTGACTCCATGTTCCCGCCTTTCTCCTCAGTTCAAAGAGACCGACTTGCTGGCCCCATAACCAGGAGAGAAACCGCTCTGTATCGACAGTACATTTACATCGACACCAAAGCGGGGACGGTGGGTGGGTTGTGTGAATGCACAGATGACCACTCGAAGAACTATGGTTACAGGTAAGCAACCTGCATTTCTTCTTCGTGGTCTCTGTGCATCACACATATGGGCGATTAACAAGCTAAATTCCTGGTGGAGGGTAGGTGTAGATCAATGTTCCCTCACAAGACAAAGAAATTGCTTGCCCCAAATTCCAGTTTGTCCTGGTACAAACAATCAAGTGGTAGCATGTAATGAAGTTAAAGGACTTATACCAAATAGCTGACTTACATATTTATTTATTTCATTTCTAACCCGCCTCTCCATCTAGATCGAGGCGGGGAACAACACCAAATATAAATATATTAGCAGGGGATCGACAATCCCCTGCTAAAGATACGGACTTCGATGCACTGCACATCGTCTTAGCTGTTACTGGACCAACAAGCTGCAAGCCCTTCAACTTGTAGGGCAGTTTAATAGCATGTACAATCCACTCCACGAGTCATTGCTACTCTTGCGTCTTATGGAATTTGTCAGTTCTAGCCCTGTGTGGAAGCCCAGGTAGGGTGCATCAATACTGAGGCAGCTAATTCACTCGATCTGCGTAGTGTTGATATAGCCATCAGAAAACAACTTTCTAAGAAAAATAATGTGATATCTGAAGGTACCATTGGTTTAACTGGTTTCAATGTCAGAGATTGTGGCATGACAGAGAAACTCCATGCTAGAATGAAACTCCTAATTAGAGGAGACAGATTTGTAATGCCCAGAGGAACCCCCTAACAATGGGGTTGGTGCAAAAACACGTAAAGCAGTAAAATACCTGCATATCAACAACTATTTTAGCCCTATAGTGTATAGGGGGTAAGTGTAAGGACATCGTTAAGGAGGCTGAATGGGGCTTGAGGCCCTGAAGATCCATGTATTTAGAAAAGAATCCCATTGTGCAGTATATGACTTCATTGCAGGCTGCATGAAAAAATGGAATCGACCTCATGTCGAAAGTAGTTACGGTATTGGGATACCCCATGCCATGGGTCTGAGCATAGGCAGGGGCATAAACTATGGGGGGAGGGGGGTAGCGGGGGGGGCAATGTCCCCACTGGGATTTCCCAAAGGGGGCAATGCCCAACTAAGTAACATCAGTAAGCTCACAGCCTGACTGACAGATTCCTCAGTCAGTCTCCAGTTGTCTGTATTCTTATGTGTTTGGACGCAGTCTAAATTACATCCAAGCACATCCTGCTTCCTCATCAGCTGCCCAGCAGATCTCCTTGCAAGACAAAAGCCACTCTCCTGTTGTGTCAGGGTCAGGCTCCCCCAGATTTATTTTCTTCTACCCACTCAGGCGCTGTAAGACAAAAGATTGCCCATTTAGGAATTACAGTCTGGGTACATCTTGACGAGAGTTTTGCCTCCGGTCGGGGTGTATCCGGAGTGGCAGCAGGTCATCTATATGATGCAGCTGGCATCCCGAAGCCATCCAGGAGCAAATCCCTGAAGCTCCGGTTTTAAAAGTCGGGTACTTACCACGACTTTTTTATCTTCGGAGCTGCAGCGGAGCTGATGGTAACCCAATTGGTCGCCATTGGCTGATATCTTCAGAAGTAGAGTGAGCCACACCTGTCTCGGCCACCAAGGGGTGACTATGATGGAGACTGTGTGGACTACACAATATTAATATTATCATACCACAGTACTCATGGAATGAGAAGAAAAATGAGGGCTGCAAAGACATTCCCAGTTGAACAGGAAAGTGTTTGTATGAGGACTTGAGATGGGGGAGGAAGTGGGAAAGCGCATGCCCCGTAGCAAATAGTCTGTGCAAGTACACCAATGTAGGGTTGTTAGATCCAGGGGAGTCTGGATTCTGTGTTCACTATGAGGCCCAAAGAGCTCAATAAATTGAGTCGTCACCTTGCCTTCAATAGCATTTCCTTTTAGGAAGCCACCAGAAGCCAGTTGTCTAAATATGGGTAGATTTCTACCCCTTGAAGGCAAATGAATGGAAGGAGCAGTGCCATACATTTTGTAAATATTCTGGGGCAGGGCTTTATGTGTCATCAGAAATTTGTGATTCTGATGTACATATGGAGCCATCTCAAATCCAGAACAGGTTGAAGAGATCTGTAGAGGAGTGGGCCAAATATTAAATCAGAGAGTGATATAGGTCTTCCAAAGGAGGCTCCACTCTGTACAGCTACCCCATCAACAGGCGATGCAGAAGAGAACAATGTTGAGTCCAACTGAGAGCTCTCTAAGGATTGAGGGGAATCAGGTTTAGTTCTATGATTAAACCCATCTTCTCCAAGCTGAACTTTTTGACACCCCACAGAGTGGGTCTGGAAAGGAGAAGAGCTAGGTGGACGTACTGACGCATTCACGACGGTATCATGAGGCAATGGTTGAGCCCTGTGGACAGGTCACAATGACAGTGATCTTGGTAGAGCTAGAGGGAGTTGCAAGAAAACTTCCTCCAGTGGCAATCACGATACCGATGGAGCTGCTCAGTATCGAGAAAGGCGTATGTACCAATATAGGAGTTGGTATCGATGCCTGGTACGGGAGTTACGGACCCATTGCAAGAGGTGTCCCTCTTATAATTGATGCCAATCTCTGTACTGGTATGGCATTCTCGGGGGAGGCAACCCAGTTGAAGTTCTGTCCCTCTTTTTTTTTTTTTTTTTTTTACAGGGACCCGAGAATGATGCCCCTAGACATTACAGGCATAAAAAACTCTCTCTGTTGAAATCATAGCACTCCAATTGTAGCAGCTCTAGGGAGCAGCCCTGTAATTGGCAGCTAGCCTGTAATGGCTGTGCTAATTAACTTGGTGGGGAGATGTCTACTTCAAGCTGCATGTTAAACGTCTCTTCTTGGTACCAAGAGATTGGTACCAAAAGAGGCAGTTGAGTCTCACCCTTTGATGTCGATTCTGCCTGCTAGACATCTCATCTGGACGTCAAAGCTGCATGTTAGACATCTCATTTTGGTACCAAGAGCTCTGCACCGAGGAGCTTGGTACCATGGCGCTCGGTACCATGGCGCTCGGTACCAAGGAGCTCGACACCAAGGAGCTCGGTACCATGGAGCTCGGTACCAAGGAGTTCGATACCAAGGAGCTCGGCACCATGGAGCTCGGCACCATGGAGCTCGGCACCATGGAGCTCGGCACCAAGGAGCTCGATACGAAGGAGATCGGCACCAAGGAGCTCGGCACCAAAGACGTCGGTACCAAGGAAGTCGGCACCAAGGAGCTTGGTACCAAGGAGCCTGGCACCAAGGAGCTCGGTACCATGGAGCTCGGTACCAAGGAGCTCAGTACCAAGGAGCTCGGCACCAAGGAGCTCGGTACCAAGGAGCTCGGCACCAAGGAGCTCGGTACCATGGCGCTCGGCACCAAGGAGATCGGCACCAAGGAGATCGGTACCATGGAGCTCGGTACCAAGGAAGTCGGCACCAAGGAGCTCGGTACCAAGGAGCTCGGTACCATGGTGCTCGGTACCGAAGGAGGCAGTTGAGTCTCAGCCTGTGATGTCGATTCTGCCTGCTAGACGTCTCATCTTGACATCGAAGATGCATGTTAGAAGCTCCAGTATCGAGAGCTTAGACCTCGGTACCCAAGGAGCCAGTTAAGTCATCGCCGCCAAAGGGGCCACCCTCAGTATCGGGGGGGGGGGCTAACAGCTGCAGAGGAGTTGGAACCTGGTCTCTCTCTAGCTGTAGAAACACAGGTAGAGAGTATCCAGATGTTGGAAGATCGGAACGACCTATGGTTAGGGTGGGGGTCCGAAGACACTGAGGGGCTCTCATCCATAGAATCGCTCCAAGCGATCAGTCCCCAGAAGTCCTATGTAACCTGGCCTTCTTAGATATCCCTTTCACTGTAGAGACAGCTAGGGAGCGTCCAAACATTGGACGATCGGAATGACCCATGGTCAGAGTCAGGGTCCGAGGACGCAGAGGGGCTCTCCTCCGTAGAATCTCTCCATGCGATCAGCCCCAGAAGGCTCCTGCCTTCTTAGATATCCCTCTTGCTGTAGATACAGCCTGGGGAGCGTCCAAATGTTGGAAGATCGGAATGACCCTTAGTCAGAGTCAGGGTCCGAGGACGCAGAGGGGCTCTCCTCCGTAGAATCGCTCCATGCGATCAGCCCCAGAAGGCTCCTGCCTTCTTAGATATCCCTCTTGCTGTAGATACAGCCTGGGGAGCGTCCAAATGTTGGAAGATCGGAATGACCCTTGGTCAGAGTCAGGGTCCGAGGACGCAGAGGGGCTCTCCTCCGTAGAATCGCTCCATGCGATCAGCCCCAGAAGGCTCCTGCCTTCTTAGATATCCCTCTTGCTGTAGATACAGCCTGGGGAGCGTCCAAATGTTGGAAGATCGGAATGACCCTTGGTCAGAGTCAGGGTCTGAGGACGCAGAGGGGCTCTCCTCCGTAGAATCGCTCCATACGAATAGCCCCAGAAGGCTCCAGCCTTCTTAGATATCTCTCTTGCTGTAGATACAGCTAGGGAGCTTCCAAATGTTGGAAGATCGGATGAGGCATGAAGCGGCCATGTCTCCAGTAGATCGAGGAGCCTGTGCCATAAGTGTAACAATTGTCTGGAAGAAACCATGGCTTCTAGAGCTTTTATCCATAGACCTGGCGCCAACACAGTTATCTTTTCAGCGCCAGGTCAAAACTTTTCTCCCAGGCATTTCAACAGCTTAAGTTGAGGTTTTAACTGACTTTGTAGCCAGGCTTAACAGTTTAAAATGTTTTAAATGTCAGCTGTCTTATGTTTATGGTTCTAAATTTTGTAAACCACCCAGAGAGCTTCGGCTATGGGATGGTATATAAATGTGTAAATAATAATAATAATAATAATAATAATAATAATAATAATAATGTAGCGACAGGTTTTGATGACCTGAGCCTCTCCCAAAACAAATTAAACAGAGAAAAGTCTGTCTGCTGGGGAAGCTTGCTGACGCACTTAACACATTTTGAAAAGGGGCCTTAATGGCTGTGCGATCCCCCTCAAAGCGATCCAAGATCTCTGGAAAATAAAATATCTAAGAATATAATAACAATAAATTATATTGTTTTAAATGTACGTGTGTACGTTGTATGTTTTTGCTGCTTTAATTTTTGTATATTGTTTTTAATTGTTTTAATCGCACGTAAACCACCTAGAGAGCTTCGGCTATGGGGCGGTATACTAATGTAATAAATAAATTAATTAATTAAGACTAAAAATGAACTAAAACAAAGTAAAATAACTAAAAACCTTAGCACTCTAAAGCTTTCTCCTCAGGAGAAAGACAGAAGTTCCCAACAAGACATCCTTTCAGCAAGGCGGTCGAAAAAGAACTGAGGAGAAAGGCGGGAACATGGAGTCAGTAGACAGTGGGGGAGGGGTTCCCGCCAAAAACGTTTGCCTTAGCTATAGAAGTTTCCGAAACAGGCTCCACGCAGGCGCAGAGCCCATATGTGTGATGCACAGAGACCACGAAGAAGAACTGCATGCCAAAAGTGTTGTTCTGTTACCAACTGCTACAATGGTACACTACAATGCCTGAACAAGGCCAGATAGAGATCATCATATATAAAATCTTCATGGAAAGCACACAATAATTTGAAAATCCAATGCATGTCTATTCAGAAATAAGTCCCACTGTTTTGAATGGCCGTTCCCTATTGTGTGTTTCAGATTGCAGCCTAAGCCACACTAATAAATAGAATAGATATAAAAATACCTTATTATACAGTATTCACACATGCAAATTGGTTGTTTGCTTTATATCTTACAAGTCTACATTCAGTGCTCCTATATTTCAGTTCAAGAGAGTGAGAATCCTTCACTCCATGTGACTGTTTTTCCACACACCAAATGTGTACTTGGTAGACATTTATTGAACAGGATCCTGATAATCCGCCCTCAATGTAGCATGTCTGTTGTTGGGTTTTCACATTTCTTGCATGTCTTGAGATGTTTTATTACTGGAAATCTAAATGTTTACCTGTTAAAAATTACTGATAGTCTGTGCACTTTTCCTTTCTGCCTGAAGGGTGTAGGAATGGTCACTGGCAGTAATTGTTAGAGGAAAAAGTGCTGAAGCTGAATTAGACTAGAACTTCAAACTAGAAGGAAAACCACAGACATTTATTAACAATATAATAAGGAAGGAGCAATAACTCAAAGTGGGCAGTTGACACAATTCAATGGGTTTCAATGACAAAAGTGGCTGTGGGTAGCTTTGTTGCAATACAGGGATTGAGTAGCTGCTCTGTGAAGAAATTGCCAGAGAGAGAAATCCTATGACCCCCTAGACAGCACCAGGGGGCCATCAGATCGTTCGGATGCCTGGATCCGAGGCCAGAGACAGCACGCTAATCTTGGATCCAGCAGTCCGAGTTCCTCCCCCCCTTCCTCCTCCCCCTTGCAGATGGTGCAAAGAGAATCATGCTAGCTGCCTCTCAGAGCTTGCAAAAGCGATCTCGGAGAGGAGGGAAAGGGGGTGTTTCGGTTGGTGGAGAGGGGACTGGGGAAGCAGGGATACAAGCTATTCCTAGCCCTCTCCAGCCTCCTTCCCCTCTGCAGAGTCCTAGCTAGACTGGTAAAAACACCATCTAGCAAAAATGCAGAACAGCAGGAGCACGGATTCGAAGATCACCTCCGCACTCCTCTCGCTCTGCATAGGATGCCCATCAGCCTCCGAGTTCAGAGTTTTACGGGCATCTGGAAAGGACCGCACCCTTATCCGGTCTTCTCCAATTTGGTGAACTCCAGATAGGTTGGACTACAACTCCCATCTTCCCCATCCAAAATGGCCTAGCATTTTTTCTTTAAAGAAAAAAGATGCATGTGCACTCGAACATTGGAAAGGAATAAGTAGCCTATTTAAAAAAAGAGGGGAAACAGCTTACCTAAAAAGGCTAGCCAAATGTCTTGACAATGTTGAAGGGAAGGGGATAGCCTCTCTGAGTATCAAGTTATAGTTTTGATTTGGGGGGGGGGCGTTAAGTATAATTTAAAAAGACTAAAAGATGTCTTTTGCTGGGTTGGCATAATATAGAGAGCATTCAATCTCAAGTACACAAAAAATGAAAGAAAACTTTTTAAAAGATTGTTAAATTGATCAGATTCATCTTTAAATGGATCAGGCAGTGGGAGCAAGTGTATACTTGTCAGCCATGATGCCACAGGCACTAACTAAAATATGCTTATGTCATTTGAGAAGGAAAGAAAGCCTCCAAGGCGCACTGAGAATGATTTACTGGCACAATGTATCTCAAGTCAAGCAACTCCTAGAAAGAACAGCTTCACACTTTACACTGGTATTTCTGCAGCAAATCTTTAAAACGGACAACATACATACCTGTACCCACATCTGGAACCCATTGTCTCTACGTACATGTAAACTGGTGTTTAAGCTGTTTGTACTTTGTACGCACTTTCACATTTGCTGTAGGAAACACTGGAATGCATTCAGCAAACACATTTGCTATGTAAAGTGTAGAGATGACTTTGGTGCACTCAATCTTTAATTTTTTTTCTGACTTTTTTTTCCATTTGAGCATCTTCCACTGTACCATGTAGCAGGAATGCTCACCGTTAACTTTTTTTCATCAATGGAGAAACCAGCAAAGTTGACACACCTCCCCTACAGATTTGCCCCATCCTTCTCCAAGACATTTTAGAGGAGAGTCCATTTAGTTTTAATCTGTACACTCCTTTCACTTTTAAGAAGTTACAAAAGGGGAGAGAAAGCCTAGAAAGCTTGGGAATAATTCCCCTGCCACCCCTTCAGCAAGGCTACCATTTTCATCCCAACAGTGGAGGGGAGATATTATTCTAGAAGCCTTGGTCAAGCTACTGCATCTTTGCCACTATATTTAGCAAAAAATATTTTCTAGGATTCTGTTATTTGGAATGGATCCTATACTGCAGCAACACTGTACCAAGGAGTGTTTGCTGTTCCTTACATGATGGTGAATAATCAGTTGTTTTTAATCTCAAACTTTCCAAATATTGTCTATACTTAAAACAGAGTTACAACAGTGTGCCTGAACATGTACCTACCATATTAATCAGCTCTGTTTGCCTTAGGATTTGTAGGTTAATGCTGTGTTGATGAATAAATTGAATCTCTGGAGATAGCTTTTCTACAATCACAGATAAAGCTAATTAATACAAATGACTCCACTCAGTTCCATTGGCATTTTCACATAAACAAACGTATTATGGAAAATTCCAGCTGTCTGAAAAAAGTTTCATATCAAATATCCCAACGATAAAGCAGAGGCAAGAAAATAACAGATGAAGCTGCTTTAATTCTTCTGCATATCTTTACAGAACACTGCTGTCAATAGCAGTACAACCCAGATAGGACTCTAGCAGATGATTTTATTGGACATATAGATCAGCCCTTTAAAGGTTCCTACTATAGCACAGTTCTATACATGTCTGCTTAGACATTAATCCCATGTTCACTGGAACTTATTCCCAGTGTGTATGGGACTGCAGCCCTAGAGATCCTTGAGATACAAGTGCAACAGCACCCTCCCACCCGTGTTACCCAGGAACTGGTGTATATAGGCTTACTGCCTCTGATACTGGAGGTAGCCCATAGCCTTCTCATCCAGGAATTTATCTAACTCTAGGTAATAACTAGGGATTAAAAACAGTGGAATAAATAAAGTCTAGGTTCACACCAATCAATCGTTAGCTCTAGTCATCAACATGCAAAGCAACCCAGGATGTGTCATTTACAATTTAGAAAGCCTTCAAGTGTTAATTAATAGAAGATAATCCAGAATAACACATAAAACAGGGGTTATGTTGGTGTACAGACAAAGACATAAAAAGATTTCATGGTGCATTACTCAGCTACACAACTGAAATGACTGCATGCCAGCAAAATGAACACTGGGTCAGAAATCTCCCTGAAAAGTCTCTCTGCATTTTTAAATATTTCTTTAAATACCCCATGTGGTTTCCCATTACTTCATTACCTTATTAACTAAGTGCAAAACTCCTCAAGAGTGGGACTCTTGGTAACTAAGAATAAGGTGATCAGCAATATGCATTGCCAGCTACAGATTCAAACTTGTATAACCCCTTTTTCTCTCTCAGAGCTCAACTCTGGAGAGGAAAGGTATATCTGGAGCACCCTTGCTGCTCTAAAAATGTTACATGTTTCTTGCTTCTTGCAGCTGGATTTAAATGGATTGGGAACTGAATACTGACACTATATCATACATTGATTTTGATAAACTATCTTAAACCATTAAGCCATTAAACGATCTTAAACTGGTTTAAGCCCAAGTACTGTAGATTTAAATGCAAGACCATTGGTTGTGGAATGCTGTCTCTTCCAAGGTCTGGTTAGCTCCTACATTATATACCATTTGATGCCAACTGAATTCTTTTCTTTTTCTACATGCCCTTATGTAATGGTTTTTTAGAGCAATAACAGTATGCGATGTTCTTTTGTATTGAGATTGTTCTTAATAATTTGTTTATTGATAGTTAAAGAGATTGCCCTTTAAGTGTGACTGCTGTTGAGAAAGCCCGTCCTAGACCCAATGGTTTGTGACAGCTACCAGCTGGTCACAAATACTCCATTTTTAGGGAAGATACTCCCTAGAACAGCAGTCATTCTTTGATGATACTGATTATCTAGCTCCATTCTAGCATAGGTTCAGACCTGGTCTGAGGACCAAATTGGCCTTGACCGCTTTGATCTTTATCAAGAGAGAGATAAAGGCAGTGTGACCTTAGTTACTTTGCTTAATCTCTCCACATCTTTTACACTACTGACTACAGTAGCAGGGGCATTGTATTTAGTGCTTTTGTTCCTACCTGCAAGGCCAGTTTCAGAAAGTACCATTGACAGAGTGCTGTGGGGGCCCTGTGCTATGGGGTATTTAATTGTCCCTGACGCTGTTTAACATTTATACAAAGTAGTTGGGAGCAGTCATTAGGAGATTTAAGAGCAAAGTGACATCAATATGCTGATGACACCAAACTCAAACAGGTATGGCCATGCAGGCTCTGGACCAGTATAATGATGGTGGTGGGCTGGATGAGAGCCAATAAACTGAGCTTGAATCCTGACAAAATGGAGGCACTGTGAGTGAGCAGTTCTTAGGTCTGAAATATAGGTTAGTTGCCTATTCTGGACTTGACTGCAGTCCCTCTGAAGGAGCAGGTGGATAGTCTGGGGGTCCTCTTGACCCTTCTTTGTCACTGGAGGTCCAAGTGGTCTCGATGGTTAGGAGCACCTTTTACCAGCTTCAGCTGGTATGACAACTACAGCTGTACCCAGACTGGGATAGTTTGATTCCAGTTGCTCAGGCATTGGTAACTTCAAGACTGAATTATTGCAGTGCACTTCTTGTATGGCTTCCTTTAGGGTTGGTCCAGAAGCTTCAGCTTGTGTAGAATGCAGCTGCTAGGCTACTGAATGGAGCACATTTTCAACACCATGTAGCACCTTTGCTGAAAGAACTGCACTGGCTGTCAGGGTGCTACCGAGCCAATTTTAAACTTTTGTTATTAGTGTATTAGCCCTAAACAATTTGAGATCAGGTTATCTCAAAGATCATCTGGCTCCATGTACACTTACCTAATCACTATTGTTCTCAAGACAAGCATCCCTACTAGTTCTGCATGGTCCAGTGGTCTGTCTTATAGCTATTAAGAATAGAGCTTTTAATGTTGCAACTCTGACTCCATGAAATCCCGCCCCCCGTTATTATCAGGAAGGTGCTGACAATTTTTAGGTGCCTGCTCAAGATATAGGCTGAATTCGGATGACATATTAGGCAACGGAGGGGGAAATAGCATACTGACGGTGCGTTAGGCAGGCAGTGCTCCCCAAACGACACACTGCAGCCGGCGCTGCTCAGCACTGGCAAACGCACCGGTTGCTAAGAACGGACGGCGGCCATTTTGGTTGCAGCATCTCCTCCCTCCCCCAGTCCCCCAGCCGTATCCCAGCATGCACCGTGAGTTCTGCCGGCTGTATAGAGCGGCCGGGGGTTTTCGGCTGCTCTGGCCGGCAGAACTCTATCCCCAAACGGAATAGTCCACGGGGGGGGAGGGGCCTCAACTCGGATGACACTTTAAACAACGAGGCTTGGGGCTAAACAACGTGCAAGCCCATTGTTTCCCTCCATTGTTTAAATTGCCTGATTAGCGTACTGTCAGTTGTGTGCAAGGTGTGTTACTCCCCACATGACACAATAAGCAACACAACTGACGATTGTTCCCTCCCTCCTCCGTTGCCTAATATGTCGTCCGAATTCAGCCATATTTTTTTTACTCAGGCTTTCCCTGAGGTGTGATCCAGGTACATATACTGGTTTTATTGATTACAATTGCTTTCATTATTTTATTATTGTGTATTTTATATTGTGACTTCTGTGTTATATTTTTTAATGTTCAGAAGTATATAAATTTATTAATATAAATAAATTAAAATAAATAAGTATTATAAGATGTAATTCTCCCTGTGTTCAATTGGTGCATTCTGTTTGTAATTAGCAGGAGTAGCCCATAGGCATGTTTTGGAAAGGCGGGGGAGGGGAGCGATGACCATTTCCATCTTCTTTCATTTTTTTATTTGTGCTTTCCTGCATTAGAAAGAGATGATTTTAAAAACACACACAAAAACATATTTTCTCTGTTGGAGAGCTCTCACTGAAAGATACAAGAAGAGACATTGGAGAGCAGCACTACAAACAGAAACAGTAGGGCATCACTAACCAAGTCATCAATAGATCACTCCTCCTACCACATGCCTCAATTACACTTTTGCTTGTTCAGAATCTTGTTCCTGTTCCATTCCTTACAACAACAAAAGTTGGATTTTCTGCAGTCTCAAAAGAGATGGAAGGAACATGGGGAAAACACAGTAGAACCGCAATCGAATTTGTGTGTCATGTAGATGCCCAGTAAAATGTAAGTAAACAAACTGTGGCTATTCTGAAGTAAATTCTTTATCTAAAAGTACCCAGAAACTCAGGGTCAAACTACACTATGACCAAGTTTGGATGATACGCTGTGGCTTGTTGAGGGTTTGGACAATATACCACAGGTGCCAGAATGAACATGTAATCCCTGGTTTGGGGTTGCTGTGTCATGTGAACCCAGTGAGCATGGGTTATGTGAGGATTCTTTAACCCTTGCTGGGTTTGCATGACACGGCAACTCCTGAGCAAAGGGCAGCTGCACACCCCACACATGTGCCACAGCCTCACTGTGAGTTAAAATAACCCACAGTGAGCTGTTGTGTCATGTGAAGAACATTATGTTAATTACATAGCATGTAACTGACCCCTCTCTTGTTTCTTACATGACATTAAGTTCATGCAGCTCAGATTCGGAATGGGACCACATGTACTAGGAGGGGGAGATTAAACTTTCCCCCAGTCGTTTGCTTTGCAATATGCCCCACCCCATCCCTGTACGCAGAGATTAAAAAAGGAAGAAGCAAATGGGAGACTGCTCAGAAAAGTAGCAGAGGAATACATTTTAAACATCTCATGGATAAAATGGAGAGGAGGATTATGTACGCTGCCTTGGGTTCCTTGCAGGAAAAAAGACGGGATATAAATGCAATAATAAATAATAACAAATAAATTACATGGAGTAGCAAAATACATTATTTACAAAGGAGCTGAAAAATTGCTTTTATCAGTTGCCCAAGGAATATTCTAGGAACTGAGAATCAAACTTTAATTTTAAAATGCAGAACTAGTATTAAATAGAGTATTATGGAACCAAGGTATAAGTAAAAGTAAAAGATGGCATCTCATGAAGGGGGGACTCTCTTACCTCCATTTAAGTTCCTTATTCCTGCAGCAATGTTATTTTCTGTTGTCAGTGTCATATCCTTACCAATGAAAGATAAGCTAAAAATATAAACCACATCGAAGTCTTGATATCCATCAACTGAGAGGACCGTTACTAACTACGCCTTATATCCAAAGAGTTCCTAACACAATTAGAAGGCATCCCCACCCACAAAGAGGGATCTCCAACTTATGCCAATTTTTGCTCAGGTGCAGCCCTCCACCCCAATTACATGCTATTCCAGAGGGTCCCGTGACCTTTGACGCAGCTGTTCTGTAGGTCCAAGAGGCTGCCACTGCAGCAGACAAAAGGAAAGCTGTGTTGCCCAAGTGGAACTCTGCTTACCATTCTTTGGATACAAGCCTAAATGAACTGCAAATCAGTTCAATAGGCATGCACATCCTATTGAACTACTAGTACTACTACAACAATAAATAACATTTCTGTTCTTAGAAAGATAATTCAAAAGTATAAATACATACTAAGGCTGCCTCTACAAGAGGCATTTAAAGCTCTTTCAAGGCGCATAAAAAATTTACCTCTACAAGAACGGAGCGCAAATCGGGCGTAGAGGCGCGTTTTCTCTCTGATTATGCGCATTATCGAAAGCGCGTTAAATAGCGAGTTTTATTTTGCTCTGGCCGTTAAAGTGCATTTGACTATGTGAACAAGCGATTCTCCGCATTAACTACTTGTAAAGCACATTTGAAACAACCGGTAAGGTCACCTGTTGAGCGCTCAATTACCTCCTGCATACAAGCATTTACGATAATGCGCTTCCGAGAAGATGCGCATAATCGGAGGAACAGGCGTCAAACGGAATCCTAAGTTATAATGTAGCAATGCACAGAAGGCTAATATAAATATACATTGAGAATTAATTCCATTGTTACAGGAAGCCACCCATCAAGGGAAGCCTTTCCCAAGCTGGTGCTCAACCCAAAATGTGTTGGAGTACAACTCCCATCATCCCCCAGTCAGTTCCAGCTTTATTTCCAAGAATGCCTCTAGGTCCACATGGGCCCCAAGTACATTCTTAGAAAATAAAATGATGGGTGGGTACAGCCCAGTACTTTGTTTTGAAGCATGCCCAGCCACCCAGAAAAAAGGGCAACTGGGGGTGGTATGGAGGATCCTGGGTGGCTAGAGGGGCAATGAGGGGGGTTGTTTTGCCTGTGCTGAGTGTGTGTTTTGCCTGTTTTGGAGTGTGTGACACCTGTTTTGCCTGGGTCTTGTGTGATGGTAGATGTATTTTGTTTGGAGGGGGTGGGGGTCGGGCGACATGGGCATTTGCCTTTCTGGGAAATGGATGTTTTGTGACTGGCCATACTTACCATGGAAGTAACAATGTGCATTTCTTTGATAACTCCCCAATTGCTTAGGAAGTTCCACAGAGCACTTATTTAGCTTCATTTAATGGCATTAGTTACCTCTCAATACACAACACCCACTGATTAAGTCACTTCTTTTTCTGTTTTTTTAGACTCTGTATATTGGTAGATTGTAATAGTACTATTGTTTGTTGAATATCATATAGTGGTAGCTATGCCAGATTAATTCATCCAGATGACCTTTGCCAGAGAGAGTAACCAGAGGGAATTGTGGGGGTTGAACTTAGTTGGTCTCTAAGGGCTGGGGAGAACACTTAACATAAATATACAGTGAATATTATATTACTCACCCAGAGGACATGTATATTGAAAGATGTTGGGATGTGTTAAGCAACTAACTGAGTACTATAATTAAAATGTATGGTTAAAATGCATAAGGCAATTAATCAGCTTTAAAGAAAGAAACGGGGTACTCCACACAAGTAAAAATAGATGAAGCGTCTGTTTGTACAAAAAGATATATTTCATGTATGTATGCTTTGTAAAACAAGTGGATCATCACGCTAGTGCCTGCTATTAATTCTGGTACTGCATCCATGTGTCTCCTTTCATAAAATGGCTTACAGAAGCTTTTTTTGAAAACTTCAAAGACTGCAGAGGATGTGCTGATTAATGGGCATAAGAAAGAGGTTTCTTATGTAAAAACGGAGTTATGACTCGATTTAAAAGTGGTATAGATCTGCTATTTGAATCCTGAGCTATATTTAGTTCATTAGCAAGAAAGCTTGATACAGAGTTGGTGTCAGTCTTCAGGCTCCTTCCCCAGAATCTCTATAAGATAAAATTTCCAAATGGGGTATTTGATGTATCTTGTCTCTACAGAACATGCACATAAATGAGTGCACACAGTAATGCAATGCACAGATGAGCATTTTACAAGTTAGGGAGGCTTATTATTATTATTATTATTATTATTACATTTATATACCGCCCCATAGCCGAAGCTCTCAGGGTGGCTTACAAAAATTAAAAGATTGAACACTAAAAAGACAATATACAAAATTTAAAACCATAAACATAAAACAGCTGACATTTAAAACATTTTAAACTGTTAAGCCTGGCCACAAAGTCAGTTAAAACCTCAACTTAAGCTGTTAAAATGCCTGGGAGAAAAGTTTTGACCTGGCGCGTGTTGGCGCCAGGCAGGCCTCATCGGGGAGATCATTCCATAATTGGGGGGCCACCACAGAGAAAGCCCTTTCCCTTGTTGCTGTCCTCCGAGCTTCCCTCAGAGTAGGCACCCGGAGGAGGACCTTTTGTAAGGCAATTATGCTTTTCTAGTATAGAATTATTTACTTTAGTATATTTATATTTTGTCTTTCTTCTAGGAACTATTCTCCCCTTTTTTTACCCTCACAACAATCCTGTGAGGTAGGTTAGGCTGAGGAGGAGCAACTAGCCCAGATTATCCAGTGAGAAATAGGAGGTATTTGCTGGTTCTCCTCAGTCAACAAAATGTCCCAGACCAGCACATGCTGTCTATGTATGTATCCTGTTTGGCTGTTGTGTCTGAATGAAACAGTGTATGCCTCTTTCTTGAGTGTGTGTGTGTGTATAAGAGAGATTCAAGTGTGTTTCTGTGTGCTATGTGCTATAAAAGGGGAAGCTTGTGTTTGCATTTGAGCTATCTACTGTGATATCAGTAACTTGCTTCCAGGAAAACATGGATGATTTACACTAAAATATGTAGTGAAAAATATTTTTACATTATTATTGTATATTGCTGACTGTGTCTATTTTTATGCGCACATGGCTGTGTGTGAGTTCAGTACTGGGGGCAGAGTAGGAGATTCACTACAGTCAGCTAGCCCCAGAGCCAATGATGGCCTTGATCCAACCCCGCTTCTATATACATTTATCTGGGAGTAAAACCCAGTGAACTCACTAGAGCTTACCTCTGAGTAAACATGTACAAGATTGCACTATTAGGAATTAAAAACACCTGCAATCGCCCCCACAGTGTAATGGAGGAAGGCTTTGTGAAGCATTTGCACAAGTAGTTATAAAGTAGCACGGTGTGCGCGTGTGCAAGCGCTTGTGTATTTGTCACCTTTTCCCGTAAAGCTCCTCTTCTCCCAGGTCGCTCTCAACCAAGGACCCCTCAACTATCGTCTCATCACTGTCGGCATCAGAAATCTCGCCTCCTTCCGCCATGGCTACAGCTGTCACCCCCCTCACTCCTGCCTCTGAGGGTTTTCGCTTCGCTTTTAAGGAGCGCGTTCTCCCTCCCTCGAGACTCCAGGCAAAGCTCCGTCCCTCAGACAACGCTTCCCGCCCTCGAGATGCCGCTGAATCCCTTGAGGAAGGGTGGCGCGATGCATTTTGGGGGTCGTAGTCCTGCATGCAACCAGGGCCAAGGCAAGAAATGTGTATCCTTTCGGTTTGAGTTATCTCAAATCAAAGGGCGTGGGGGGGGGGGGCAATAAAAAAACGACATGGCAGGAGGGACAGAAGATAAAGAGACTTTTAAGTGCTTCCAATTAGCTGGGCAGAAGAAGATGATACTAGTCGAGAATAAGAGAGACAATTGCTCATTTAAGAGCACTGAATCAAGGCAAGTTGTACTACCTGGGCTGCTGTCATGCCACCTACCTGCAACTAAATGCCATTAAGATTAACAGGTGGGGCGGGCAGCCCGGTCCTATACATGTTTATAACGTCCTAGTGAGTTTAGGGGCATGGCACTGATTCCCAAGTAAAGGTATGTAGGATAGTATTGTAGTGTTGTACTTTTTTTCTCATTTCAAAGGATAAGTTCACATTTGGTTAGTTTTTGTTATCTTTTCTGATCAACAGCTGTTTTGTTTCCTGCACATATGGTGTTGCAAAAAAAAAAATTAATAGCAGGGCTCCTATTGCTTTAACATTGCCTGTATGATATTCACTGAACAGATAAACTAAGACTTCTCCATTAAGTAAATAGTAGGGTCCCAAAAGGATTTGTATTGGGACCAATTCTTTTCAACTTGTTCATCAATGATCTGGAATTAGGAGTGAGCAGTGAAGTGGCCAAGTTTGCCAATGACACTGGAAGTGTTATTTTTAAAAAGCAGTGTGATTCTGGTTAAGAATATTCTTCGTCTTTCTTTGATATAACTATTATCCTGGCCTTTTAACAACTTTTAGGAAAAGTGTTATCTTTCATAATTTCATTTAATGTATTTAATAAAGGTGTTGCTAAGGAATAAAAATGTTTTGGAATATTCTCCCGTGAACCCATCTGGACAAGGGGCTTATTTGTTTTTTTAAAAAAAACCTTCACTATATAGGAATATTCTTTGATAGTAACTGATTGCATCAGTTTTTCTACATCATCCATAGTCAACTTAGGTACATTAATTGGCTGTATTTTTAATTCTAAGGCTAGGTTTGCATGCATACATAGTGGGTTATTAACCATCCCCATGTGTGCTGCCCAATTTCCTGAATAACCCTCGCCAGGTATAGCTTGTCCTTACGTTCAAACCCAGTGAGAGTGGGTGGCTGGGGTGGGTAACAACCCATCCAGAACTGATGCTCTATTGTAGGGCTGCTGGGTAATAAACCAACGTGGCTTATTAACAACCCTCATGTTGGGCGAACCGGGTCACTAATGGGGGCAGAACTTGAGGATGCCTTGCCCAAGGGCCCTCCAAAACATTGTTCTCCTGAGCTTTTTGTGCTAGGTGCTCCTTCTTTTGCCAATTTCCCTTTCACCAAAGCTCCCACTTATGTGCCTTGTTCTCTTAACATGGGAACAGAGTGATTTATTGCCATCTCATGCGAATGAAGTGCTGATATATGAGGGGTGTGTTCCCTAAATGGCACTTATATATTCCACTGGTGACATACCTTGACTAGCTGCAATTAGTCAATTCCTGTCATCAATTGTAGCTGTGGGGGTGGAAAGGGAGGAGGTGACCAGTCATATTGGGTTCTCCTGCAACTTCAGTGGGAGTATATTATAATTTATACTTATGCTGACAGGAGAAATGAGTTAAGATAGGATCTAGAGAAGGAATGGCCAGGTTTGCATGATCAGAGGGGAAACACCACAGTATGGCTTGTTTCGCCAAGCCCGTGCATGTGCTGTTTGTGCGACCGCATGGTAGGGGACTTGTTGTAGGACTACACAGCAACCTGCAATGCAGCATGGGTAATTAGGTAAATGCCGATCACACAAGTGGCACATGCACGGCCGATGGAAATTACCCATACTGTTGTTTCCCGCTACTAACGTGCGTATCTGGCCAGTGACTCTACCTTCTCACCACCATTGTCATCAGCTGCTCTTGCTTCATATCCTCTTTCTCCTTATTGCTACCACTTATTTGCTTCACAAGCAGAGGCTGAAATGAGCAAGTAGGCAGTGACATCTACTGATCTTGGGTTTCACCACCTCCATTGTCTAGGCCAGACCGAGAGACAGGTAAACAATAAGATTGCAGTGGCAAAAAGGAAGAGCAATTCCAGGGGATTCTTCTCAGAGGGCCTCTGCTGAGGTGTGTGCCCTTGACAGGTGCCCAACCATGCCTATCTTTGTTCCTGCCCCTTCAGGAAAACAATAAGCATAGGAAGACAAAGAATAGTTGTAAGGGTTCTGAGAAGACATTGCCTCAGGACACTTTATTTACTTAAATTCCAGGAGCCTTAAATGTTCTCCTTCACCTGGGATTTCAGTGACACAAATAGACGGGGGGAGGTCCTCTGTGACTCTTCCAGTTTAATTTCCACCCTCAAAAAAAAGGTGTGGGGAGCACACAAACACCTCAAACGACACAGTGTTTTCCATTCCACAACCCTACATGCAGTTGGCAGAAGTTGTACCGACTCAATTATCCTCCTTTCCTCAATAGCATTGTCTCCCACACAGGGTACGTATGTGGAGATTATAGGCTAGATAGCTTAACATCTGTTCTGGATCAATTGGTTAAAAACATTATAAAAGATAAAAGTAGTAAGCATATAGAAGGACAAGCCCTACTTTGGGGGCAGAATCAACACTTGTATTCTGCAAAGGTAAGTTACGTTTCACTAACCTTTTAGAGTTCTTTGAAAGTATCAATAAACATATGGAAGTGTAATACGGTAGACATTGTTTACTTAGACTTCCAAAAAGCTTTTGACAAAATCCTTTACCAAGTACTCCTGAGCAAACTTAGCACTCATGGAATAAGAGAGGTCCTCTTATGGATCTGTAAATTCTCCCAATGGAGAGATATAAACTTCGGGGACACACAAGGATCTGTATTGGGACCAATGCTTTTCAGTTTATTCATAAATGATCTGGAATTAGGAGTGAGCAGTGAAGTGGTCAGGTTTGCAGACAACACCAAATTATTTAGGTGGTTAAAACAAAATGGCATTGTGAGGAGCTCTCCAAACTTGGAGAATAGGTATCAAAATGGTAAATGTGGCTCAATGTAAGCAAATGTAAAGTGAAGCAGATTGGGACAACAACAACAAAAAAACCAACTTCAAGTATAAGCTGATGGGATTTGAGCTAGTGGTCACTGACCAAGAAGGAGATCTTGGGGTTGTGGTGAAAAGTTTGATGAAACTATTAACCCAGTGTGCGGCAGCTGTAAAAAAGGCAAATTGCATGTTAGAAAAGGAATTGAGAATAAAACTGTCAAGATGATACTCCCTTATACAAATCTATGGTGCAACCACACATAGAATACAGTGTACAACTTTGGTCACCGCACCTAAAAAAAGGACATTGTAGAATTTCAAAAAGTACAGAAAAGAGCAACTAAAATTATCAAGGGGCTGGAGCCCTGATGAGGAAAGGTGGGATTGTGTATCTTAGATCAAGCTCCATCAACAACACCTTCCTCTGCAGCAAGGGCCCCCAAAAATTGCCTTGGGGGATGAGGAGGCAGTGAAGGCAAGCACTTCTAGTCCCTGGCAGAATATCAAAAACCAGAATCCCTTGGCAAGAAACTCAAGCTCTGCACATCATTTCCATCAGGGACTGCCTGTCTTCGCTTCATCTCCTTGTCTCAAGGCCCTTGGGACTAGGGGAGGTAGCAGAAGAGACAGCAGTGGACACTACAGGATCTTTATTGAGAATACTCCCATGGCCCGTAAGCTGGAGATTTCCCCATCCCTGCAAACCTTTACAGAATAGGGCAGACAAACCACTTACTAAGGTCCTACTTGAACCTATCTATACCAAGCAGGATACAACACTTTGAAAACATTTTGAAAACTGTATATGGAGTGTGTCCTGGGCCCCAACAGTTGTCACTACTATTATAAACAATTTTAAACCATTTTAAAGCAGTAGTGTAGATCCTGCCTGAGCTTCAGTTTTTGGCCCTCATTGTCCTGCCTTGGCTGTAGCAAGCTGTAAATGTAGTGAGGTCAGCAAACCATCAAGCCTACAAGTAGTTAGCTGATGGAGTTCAGATTGCAACAAGGGTAGCTGCAATCCAGGTGGAAGTCAGAACACAAGCAGACAACAGGAACAGGCTGCAGCAGGACTGGTCAGGATAATAAGCCTAATGTACCTGACTGGTAAATCAGTCAGGTACATTACACAGTCCAGAAGCAGACTCAGATTGTTATCACACGCACTGTTTTAAACACACCCACCTCGACTTTGCTCCACTTCTTCAGCGCTGGACTCACATGATGTGATCCTGAGGGCACCGTTTTTAGTTTCTGTTTCAATTTATCCCTGAACAGGCAAAGTCTGAAACAGGCAAAGTTCAACAGGCCAAACTGAGGTATCGCAGCAATACCGACCACATGTGATTCAAAACGCTAGACTAGCATAGGAAATGGAGGGTGAACTGGGGGTTGGGGGGAATAGTGGGTGTGATAAAGGCTTCATTAGGCAGTCCAAAGAGTCAGGGCATCAATCATGGGTTAAGGCAGTTATCACAAGCGCGGTTTTAAGCACGCTCACCACGACTTTGATCTGCTTCTTCAGTGCGGGACTCGCATGACGTTGTCCCCCTCGCACTGTTCTTGCGCCAAGTGCTCCGTTTTTAGTTTCTGTTTCGATTTAACCCTGAATAGGCAAAGTTCGTTTCAGGCAAGTTCAACAGGCTGAGCTGATGGAAGCGGACAGCCCCGCTAGGGAAGCCCCCCCCCCCCCCGCTGTCCGCTTCCATCGGCGGGTGCCCGCTGGCGCCCGCCAATGGAAGCGGCAGCGGGCGCCAGCAGGCGCCCGCCAATCCATCCAAACCAGTTCGGAACCTTTCCGGATCAGATCGGATCGGCTGATCCAGCGGTAAGATCGGAAATCGGATAATTTATCCGATTTCCCCCTGGACCAGATTCGGATCGTGGATCGGATCCGATCCAGTGCACATCCCTAGTTTCTATGCCAAAACCAGGCCTGAGCCCAAATTGAAAAGGATACAGAAAAATCAGTTAGAGTTATTACAGCTGTCGTTTTTCTTTGGCTGAAGGAATGAGACACTTTACTCTAGGATAGTAAAATTGGCTTACAGTTCCCATTAAGTTGGAACTAAACTCTGAAGATCTATGTTATGATTGATCATCTGTTTCCCAAATGAATTTAGCTTTGTCATTTAAGCTTGGATTGTCAATCAACACATTTAGCATAGAACGCTATAGCCCCTGAATAGGGAAACGCATGAGGACAAGGAGTGCTCCAGCCCTGCCCTCTTCTCCTTCCCATTTGTTGCCCTCTTCTTGTGGTAGACAATAGTATAAATAAGAGAGTCTCCTGCATCCGTAGAGGCTATACCCGCGAACCAGGAGGCTGATTTTCCAGTGTTCTAGCTTGAATGCAGAGTCTCCATGAATGGAAGAGGCTCTTCTCTTCAGATAGTCACCCTCCTCAAGTAGAGGGTGACAAATACGATGAAGGAGAAGGGTGGTGCTCTCCTTCTTCTTACACATTTGTCCTATCCAGGTTCAGAACACTAGGGCTAATGTGTAAAGTTTGAAGCCTCTGTGACTATTGACAGCATTTGGTCCCTGTCCTCCCACTCTCCCTTCCCCCTTTCTGTTTTCTTTTTTCATTCTTTCCCATTTCCTTACTCTTCTTCCTTTCTCCCCTTCTTTCTCCCATTTAACCTGCTTTCCTACTAAAAAGTGAAGTCCCATGTACAGCCCCTCCCACTTTTTTTCTCTCCCTTCTAAACAGCAGGTTCTTCCCAGAACCATGACAATATTATAAAGTCGTAGGAACTTTATACCTACCTCATGCCCATTGTTAACTATATTCCTTTTTATAGTCAAACATGAACTGACCTAGAACTACTCACGTTAGGAAGTACTCCTATATGTTTATTTGGCTGGTTAAATTCTGCCCAGTAGTTTTGTTGTTGGTAGTGATTTAAGAATCAATTTGAATGTATTAGTCAATTAACCATAATACATACCAAGAAGTGTGTACCTGTGTGTGCATATATGTATACGTATATGTGTGAGTAATATAATATCAGGAACACTTCTAATTGTCAAGTATTAAAGGTCTAATATTTGTAATAATTTTAAGAATTGTTACCTTGGCGCTATGTAATATTTACAGCCCTAATGGTGACTCATCTCCTCTGTTCCACATTGTGGAATTCAATGAGTTGGACTAACAGAGCAATCCTATACTCACATTATTCTGGGACAGGAGATATGACACTGCTAAACCAGCAGAAGACTGACATATGCAATGTATGTAGGGTTGCCAACTGGTCACCCTGGCACGGCTTCTGTTCCTTGGACAGTGACTCAACAGACAGCAAAGTAGCAAGTGTAGTGTCCCTCATGGCAGGGATAGGCAGAAAGTAGATCTCCTGATGTTTGGAACTTCAACTCCCAGCATTCCTCACCATGGGCCATGCTGGCAGTCCCGAACTGCTAGAGATCTACTTGAGCACCACATCAAATAAATAAATAAATAAATAAATAAATAAATAAATAAATAAATAAAATGTCTACCCACCCCTTCCTTTTGACACTATCGCAATGCTGTTACATAACTAACTCTCATGGAGCATAGATTAATAACCTCCTGGAGGAATAGCTGGGACCATCCTAGCTGCTGGTCATGAGGTGGGCCTCCCTCACAGTTACCACAGAATGGAGCGTGGGATGAATCTTGTATCTGTGGGCAAACAACCTATGGAAAACAAGGGGAGACACACAATAGTCTTCAGCAGGAACACATATTCCTTGAACCAGGATGCACATTCGGTGTCTGTGAGGAGGTGAAAAAGAGACGAGTGAGTGATGCCACCTGCATGCTCAGCCAGCACTCATATCTCAGCCTCTCCGCCCTATGGGATGGGAGGAAAAGACTACAATGAGTCTGTGAGTTTACTTCTCCCTTTGGCATTGTAGTCAAACAATGTGTTCTGTTCCATGTGCCCAGGCTGTGAAGCTGAAAGGCAGAAGTGCTTATGAATGATTGGGCAACCATGGCAATGGCAGGAGTTAGAGTGCCAGACTAGAGGGATTACCTGCATCTGGGGATGAGTGAATTAAAATAAATTAATTCAAAATTACAGCCCAACGTGATTAACTTGACTGGCACAGAGTTTATAAACTTCTTGGAAGGTGTCATGCTGCCTCCTCTCTCAAAACCCAAATGGATTTTTCACAACCCATGCAATCAGAATATACACAATAATTAAAGATGGATCCAGGCATAAATCACTGGGCTCCAACGCATTTTCAGTAGAATGGGATAAACAGTACTCAGATTCTAACATGTAGACTATGGGAGATATGTCAGGGTACTGTGCCAATATATCTGTATTTCATAAACCTAATAAAGATCCCTATAGCACCAGCTATAAATACGGTATCATTCAATTAAGATCAGTCTTGGCAAAGAGACTGAAGAGGGTAATTTCCATTCCAATCTCCCCATACCACATGAAATGTATCAATAAGTGACAAGGGGCAACATCGTTATTGATTGATCTCATATCTCTGACACAAGACAGGACTTCCCAACTAGATTACAGCAACATTTTCTATATGGGGCTGCCTTTGAAGAGTGTTCAGAAAAATGCAGCTGGTGTAAGACATGGCAACCAGATTGTTTTCCAATGTGTGTTCTTCAGACCAAATTACACCGATCTTATATCAATTACACTGGCTTCTGAGTCAAAATTAACACAATCAAAATGAATGTGATTCCATATCTAATTTATATTCTGCAAGGCTTACCAATATATATAGTAGGTTCCTATTTTGCATGCATCAATAAGCATTTTAGAGCCTTCATATAGATGCAGAACACCCTCAGTTCTCTATACATCAACTACTCCTGATCCAAGGAAGGGGATTTAACTTTTCAGATTGTTTATCGTATCGTAGAGTATTTCTGTTCTCAAGAGTACATAAATGGTAGTCAATGTTCTCATATCAAATTACAGCCTGGGCAATACTAGAATTCATGTGCATTCTCCATTGATGGCCAGCCCTTGATTCCAATATTGTGCACAATTTTGTTAACATGCTTCCCACTATTTCTGCTCTACAAGTTATACAGAATATTTTGGGCCATCAACACAGTTTTGATCCTATACCCCAAATAATAATAATAATAATAATAATAATAATAATAATAATTTGGCATAAGACTCAGTAATGCGCTGGATTGAGCCAATAAACTGAAGCTGAATCCTAGCAAGACAGAATCCTGTGGGTGAGTGGTTCCCAGGTCCGGGAGATAGGCTCATTTTGGATGGGGTTGCACTCTCGTTGAAAAATCAGGATTGTGGTTTGGGGGTACTCTAAGATCCATCACTGTCACTGTGCCTTTTACGAGCTTTGGCTGGTTTGCCAGCTACGGCCCTTCCTGGACAGGGATAGCTTGGCCACAATGGTACAGGCGCTAGTAACCTCAAGACTGGATGACCGCAATGTGCTCCATGTGGCGCTGCCCATTAGGATGCTCTGAAAGCTGGAGCTAGTGCAGAACACAACAGCTTAGCTATTGTCAGGAGCTGCCTCTTTTCAGCATGCAACTCCTTTGCTGAGGGAACTACACTGTCTGCCTATTCACTACCAGATCAGCTTTAAGGTTTTGATACTAGTGTACAAAGCCCTAAACAACTTGGGAGCAGAATACCTGAGAGAGCGCCTTCTTCCTTACCAATATGCCCAGTCATTGAGGTCATCAAAAGGCATGCTCTTGGTGGTTCCACCTGGACCTATATCACAACTGGAGTCCACCTGGAGAACAGCCTTCGGTGGCTCCCTTCCTGTGGAATTCCCTGCCTTTCAGCACCTCCTGAAAACACTGTTATTTCAAGAAGCCTTCCTTGAGTGACCAGCAACAGTTTTGCCAGAATTCAGTCTTATCAGAACTTTGTTTCTTTTAGAAATAGTAATTTTTAAACATTTTATCCTTTTATCCTATTTGCTGTTCACCACTCCGAAGTCTTTTGGATAAGGAGCAGTATACAAATATTGTAAATAAATAAAAATAATCCAGAACTCAAAATCGCTGGTCAACATTTTTGATTTGGACCTCATGACACAATCAAGGAACAGGGTATTCCTGGGTTTTAATTGAAAGTGGACATGGTTGGGAACTCAAATTTGCTGGTCTAATGGTTTGTTTGAGTGTTCAAACCAGTCAGATTATCCTTGGCGGTTGAAGTGTTCTCCCACTGGTTTTTTAATATTGCCATTTCTGATTTCAGGTTTCTGTCCATTTATTCTTTTACATAGCAACTGGCCTGTTTTCCCTATGTGGAATGCAGAGGGGCATTGCTGACATTGGCATTTATTTATTTAAAAGATTTTTAACCCACCTTTCAGGGCACATCGAGCCTCCCCAAGCATTACGATCAACTTCAGAGACTCTACCCTTTGGCCCATCAGCAAGAGTCATTAGGCTAGCAGGTACTGGGACACACCTTTCTCAGTGGTGACCCCACATGTTTGTAACTCCCTCCCCAAGGAGAAACGCATGGCCTTATCCCTGCTGGCATTTAAAAAACAACTGAAGACACATATATTCCTTTCTGCATTTGAGGCATTAAACATCATTGGCTGCTGTGTGTTGTGTGTGTTTAATTGTAATTGTATGTTTATGTTTTTATAATGTTGCAAGCTGCCCTGAGAGGACAATGAAGCCTGAGAAGCAGGTTAAGACCCTTTAAAATAAATATTTTTATTGGGAGACGAAAAACAATGATAGCCGCACTGGTCCATGATATTCTGGGTGATATTATTAGGTCCAGCAGTAGTGTTGCCAAGCTAGATATGGAGACAGAATTGGCATCTGAGTGTGTTGCAGAATCCGGACCATATGTTTGTATCCTTGTTATGTGGCCTGTTGTTGCTAGTGAGCAGCTGCTTTGTAAGCAAGTGTAGGTCTGTCTATAAGCAAAAACAGGTCTATTTCCCAAGGAACACCTTGATATGAGATGTGTGTTCCTTGGCTGCAGCTTTTATCCTGCTCTGTAGCATGATTAGTTGCAGAGTCATTAACTAATCCTCTGTTGCAGCAGTGGGGACAGAGAAGAAGTAAGTGGGGACAGTCATCTGGTGCTCTGCATTCACTTCAAGAGTAATTTTAAAACTTATATTACCTCTTTTGCTGCCTTATGTAAGTATTGGAGATAGGACCTACTTCTGAGAAAACATAAGATTTAAATTAAGTTCCACTTCTCCCCTAATACATACCCATATTTGCTTCAGTGGTGTCCCATCAGAATTGTGGTTACATTGGTACAACAGTTTTGCTACTCCAGTGTATACCCACCATTCTAGCATATTTTTGCGTTTCATCAGTACAAGGGGTTTTAGTAGTGATCTTATCTTTGTCCACCAGGAAAACCTAAAGGATACGATTGCATGGTGAGTCTGTCACTCAGTAGCTTTCCAGAGAAAAATAGTTGTATTAACCTCGGGGTTGGGGTTGGGGTGGAAACTCTTGAGAACATGTACAAATGCACTTCTAATTATTATTATTATTATTATTATTATTATTATTAATTATTTATAACCCGCCTCTCCCTCCGGATCGAGGTGGGGAACAACAACAAATACAACAAATATAAAACACAAGAATCACAAAATAGCTGAAATATTTAAAACAAATAAAAACCAATACATCGTTAAAAACATCTTAAAATTCATCTGGATAGGCCTATCTCCTTTCCTTGTGCTTAAGGGCATTACGTTCTTGTTTTGGCATTAAGATGACCTTTGTATCTTGCTAAATGACGATACCTATGCCTTAGCTAATACAACAATTGAGCTTGAGTTTGGCCCTGGAATTATATATACAGGCCCTGGCATTTATCATAAGCAAATTTCAGCTTGGAATTCCAAACAGTCTCAAAACTATATTAATAAACAAATGCAACTTGTGTAGATACAAACACTTTCTGTACTGTCCAGTCAACATAAGCACTGGAAAGCCAGTTTGTCTCTAACTAGTACCAACACTTTATTATTTATTTATCTATTCAGCACCATCCATGTGAATGGGTGCGTCACAGAATACAATAGGACCAGTGTAGGCTGGTGGCTCTGATTTCAGTGAGGATGTGAATCCACTCTAGGGTCCAGTCAGAACTCTAAAGAAGCTATCCAAGGTGCTGAACCTATTTTGGGGGACTGTTTCAATGCTTTGGACAGCTCCTTTAGAGTACAGGTCGGTTTAATTGAAACCCAGAATGGATTCACAGCTCCACCAAAAGCAGAGCCACCAGCTTTCACTGAATAGGCTAGATCCCTGCCCCAAGGAGCTTAGCATTTAAATTTTGACTGAGGGAAAAGTCACACAAATGGCAGGGAAGTGGAGGTAGGGTAAACAGGGAAGCAATAAGCTTTTGTTTCAGTTTCACATGCTTAACCTTAGTTACAGGCTGAATTGCAGTAGGGTAAGGAAACTACCGGCTTCAAGGAAACAGTAGATTCTGTGGAAATAAGAAAGTGTTCTGGGAAGCAGCTCCAAGCATATCAGGAGAAGGTCCTCAGCAAGGGAGAAATGGTAGGTTGGAGTCTTTTGAGCAGGAAACCTTTGGTCAGTGGAGGTGCTGGCATGGTGAAGATTACAGGCTGGAATGTGTTGGGACATAAGAGCAGAGAGATAAGAGGGGCAAAGCTATGTAGGCAAAGTCAAGGCATTTATGCTAGACCCAAGAGTGGAGAGAAAGCCAATACACGGATTTCAGGAGGGGAGCCATTGTAGGGGTTGTACCTCAGTGGTAGAGCACATACTTTGCATGCAGAAGGTCCCAGGTTCAATCCCTGACTTCTCCAGGTAGAGCTAGAAAAGAAACCTGCCTGAAACCTTGGAGAGCCACTGCCAGTCAGGTCGCTATCACACCAGAGGTTTTAAGCTCACCTGCCGCGACTTTGCTCCACTTCTTCAGTGCTGGACTCGCATGACTTCATCCCCCTCCTGCTGCTCTCTCGCCCTGAGGTTGCAGTTTTTAGTTTCTGTTTCAATTTATCCCTGAACAGGCAAAGTCTGAAACAGGCAAAGTTCAACAGGCCAAGCTGACGTATGGCAGCAATACTGACCACGTGTGATTCAAAATGCTAGACTCCAACAGGAAACGGAGGAGGAACCTGCAGAAGCAAACCACGAGAAAAATAGTACGTGTGATAAAGGCGCAAGTGTCAACAATAGTATAAGGCCATTCTCACATGCATGGTTTTAAGCACACTCACCACGACTTTGATCAACTACTTCAGCGCAGGACTCGCATGATGTTGTCCCCCTCTCGCTGTTCTCATGCCCTGAGTGTTCCGTTTTTAGTTTCTGTTTCGATTCAACCCTGAACTAGCAAAGTACATTTCAGGCAAGTTCAACAGGCTGAGCTGAGGTATGGGAGCAAAACCGACCACATGTGATTCAAAACGCTTGATTCACATAGGAAACGGAGGGGGAACCCGCAGAAGCAATTGGGGGGGGGGATGATACGTGTGATAAAGGCGTAAGGCAGCTTCCTATGTTCCTAGACAGAATGAGAGGTGAATGATTTTGACAGCAGACTTCTGGATAGCCATGAGGGGACCAGTTGAGACAACAGAAGACAAGATGGGAGAAGTTCACAGTAGCCTAGGTAAAACATGTCATGAACCAGAGATTTTGCTGAGGGGACAGAGAGAGAAAAGCCATATGTATATACATATTTGCAATGGTGGGAAGGAAGAAGTGACATAACCTGGCACTGCCAAGCAGGCAAAGAACAATGAAAACAACAATGTGCTAGTCTAGCTGGTCCAGATGGGTGTGTTGATTATATATGGTTGCTACCTTTAAAGTAGCAGCAGGATTCCTCTGCCTTTAATTTTTGCCAGGCAGGAAGAAATTCAACAGTTCTGGTCACCACACCTAAAAAACAAAAACAAAATTTGTACAGCTGGAAAAAGGCAACTAAAATGATCAAGTATCTTCCCTATGAGGGAAGGTTACAACAGAGGGGATTGCTTAGCTTGGAAAAAAGGAGGGTATGGTGAGACATGAGAGAGGTGTACAGAATAATGCATGGTGTGGAGAATGTGGACAGGGAGATATTTTTCCCCTCTCCCATAATACTAGAACCCAGGATCATCCCATGAAGCTGATTGGTGGGAGATTCAGGACAGATAAAAGGAAGTACTCCTTTACACAGCACATAGTTAAACTAAGGAATTTGCTACCACAAGATGTGGCGGGGGGCACCAATTTGGATGTCTTTAAAAGGGGGTTGGATAAATTCCTGGAGAAGGCTATCAATGGTTACTAGTCCTGATGGCTAAGTGCAACCTCCAGTATCAGAGGCAGTAAGACGGTATACAATAGTTGTTGGGGAATATGGGTGGGAGGGTGCTGTTTGCACTCCCTCTTGCTTGGGGGTTCCTGGTTAACAGCTGGTTGACCAATGTGTGAACAGAATGCTGGACTAGATGGACCCTTGGCCCGATCCAGCATTGCTCTTTTCATGTTCTTAACAGGTTTGTCAGAATTTCTGTCTGTCAAGATTCTCTTATAAGTACAGACAAATTAAAAACATTTTAAAGCTTTGTTTCTCCTCCTGCTAGAGGAAAAAGTGGTAACCACAATCAATCGGATAAGTGCTCTGAGCTGTATCGCAGACTCTCCTTTACAAATGGAAACATAGCGTCCTCCGAGCTTTCTTCTCTCCCGCTGACAAGCGCAAAGGCAATTGGCCTGCTGAAACCTAAATGTAAATAAGCCAGTAGTCCATGGACCACTGAGGAGGCGCGGGGAGATTTGCGCGGCGATTCATTGGCCGGTGTTCCCGTGGCGAGATGGCGCGTGGCCCCCTTCTGATCTGTCGGGCGCTGCACAGCTTCCTTCGCCGGTTGCCAAGGTGACGGGGAGGATGACGTATAAACTGGTTGGGCGTGCCGGACGTTCGCCATTGGCTGCGCGATCGGCCGATGGCAGCGGCCATGGTGTTGTGAGCCGGGTGTCCTTGTGCAGCGGGGAGGGCGGTCGCTTCAGTCTGCGGTAAGGAGGAGAGAGGGAGAGGAGGCAGCTACTGACTTGCCAGCTCCAGCACGATCCCGGCCGTTGACTAACCGAGGTATAGACCGCTCCGCGAGCTCAACAGCATCTCGTTCAGCCTGGCTCCGTTGTGCTGCGGTGGGAAACGGGCGCGGTCGCCATCGTTTTCTGACGGGGTCGGGGACTTGGTTCAGGCGCGCTTCGGGCAGCTCCCTTTGGGGCTGAAGGGGGCCTTCTTGGCGGGACCGTGTGGGATCCGTCAAGGAGCGACTCACTACTTTCCTGAGGAGACGTTGGGAGGCTGAGTCCGGCTAGGGCGTCCGTCTCCTTTCAGTCCAAGGGTCTAGCGGGAGCGTCGCTCGGTGCTGACCCCGGTCCCGTGGAATGGGGAGTCAGGTATGTGGAGGGCGCCGCTGTCCGCCCATCCTCCGTGGTGTGTCCCCCAGCACGGCAGGCCGTCGCCTGCTGCCCGAGAGAGAATATCCCCACGTCAGCCTGACCGAAGCCGCGGCCATTGGCGGTGGCTTTTAAACGGATCCGTGGGCGGCGGCGGCGGCGGAGATCCGAACGACAGGAGAGTCCGGTCGGAAATGCTGCAGCGCGCGGTCCCCACCACGCCTTGGGTTGCTTCGTTACAGGTGCTTCGCCGGTGTCTCCACCGGACCTCCCTGTCGTGTCCGTTGCTTCCGCGCCGCCCGCTTTTGGCATCTTATGGCCCAAGGAGTCCGAAGGGCGTGGGCTTGGTCCTTGAGCATCATGGAGCGGCCTCCGGTTTGGCGCTGTGCATTGGACCACTGAGAAGAAAATAGGTTGCCAAGTCAAGACCCTGGTGTTATTATACAGCTTGCATTGTACGGTTCTCTCTAGCTTATCTGTTTCATTTTTGGGGGGGGGGATGTTTTTATTTGTATATCGCCCCGAACGCTCACTGAGCAGAGGGGCAATCTAGAAAATAAATAAATGAAATCCCAAAAGATAAAAGAGCGGTCTGAAAATCTGGCCATGTTAAAAAAAAAAAAGGGAGCTCTTAATAATTCTGTTAAAGGAGCTGCTGAATGTTTCCTTCCCCCGCCCTGCCATTTATATTGATTCTTGACCCAGTATTGCCTGTGTATAGGAAGGACGCTTTGTGGGTGTGGCTGATAAGGTGATATTTGCAAAGCAGTGGTACTTAAATGGATTGCAATCTCACTTTTTTTTCCTATTAGTGCTGCTTTTTCTCTAATCCTTTTTAAAAACTCATTTAAAATCTACCTGTTTTGGTTGCTAAGTACTGTGTCACGTTTACTAAGTACTGTGTCACGTTTAATGTAATTTTACCTGTATGCTTATTTATGTCACTTCCAGGTCAATAATGGGTGCATTTTGAAGTACTTTAACGTGGGACTAGGTGGTGACAAGTCTGATATAGTCCTGATAGGTCACCTCTTTTGTATCCATGTTTGCCCTGGAATTTCCTTTCCATTTCTCTATAAGTGCAGTGGGAAAATATTTCATAAGTCCTAGGAAAGTATGATGCAGAAGTGACAAGAGGGAAATACAAACAGTTAAGGTACCCATAAATTTCTGCCCTAGTTATTCAGTCAGAATAAATTGCTGGAAGTGACTTGCTGCTGGCATGCTCTTCACTCGCTGAAAAGTAGGGGTAGTGCAAGGTACCCAAACTATCTGGGGCACAGGCCCATAAGACATAAATTTGCACATGCTAACTTACATATGCAGTTATGTGTGCATAATTAGAAATAATTATTATAATTTAGGTTTTATAGAAGGCAAGCAAATTAATCTCTTGTTTGCTTTCAGGAGAGAATTGTGCAATGTCACAAATTTTGCTTGCTTACAATTTGCCCTAAAATGTACCCTCACATTTCCTTGGTCTTTCAGGCCCAAATCCAGATTGGTAGAATGGAATGCCTGGGACCAGCTTACTGTATGGCAACATAAACATTTATAGATAAATTGCAAAGTGAACATAATAGGACTGAAAGGAGGAGGTGCTGGAACATACCTCCTCAGACATACATTTTTAATGATGCGGCATCTCCCCTTTTTCAAAGAGGGGTGATAAAATCCCTATTTTTCTAAGTATAGAGGCTTACCAGTAAATGTGTAAGACGTACCTTCCAATCAAATCTGCCTCTAGGAAGAAAAAGTCTGTATCCTGTTCTCCACACTGTGAGTTCTCCAAGTGTCTCTGATTAGGACAACCTTCCCCCCACCCGCCCCGCCGAGTTGTATGCCACCTTAAACATTTATCAATTAATTACAAAATGAAGATGATGTACTGCAAGGGAGACTGTTGGAATGTATTTTAGACCAGGCAAGGAGGCAAAGAGAGCTGCTGCCAGTGGTCCCGCCTCATTTTATTTCAATTTTAGTTATTGGGATTCTAGAACACATTTTTTTCCAGTGTTTTGGTTCTAACTTCTTGCAATCCTAAAATTCACTCCAAATGTTGCAATATTAAGTTTCTAGTAATCTCATCAGCATAGGATTCTGAATATACATTGTTGGGTAGTTTTATTAGGCCCCAAGACATTTTGACAGTCAAGGTGCATAGTAGTACCCAAAGCCAGTGAACTTGTTCTGGCTACTGAGGCAGAAAATCATACAAGTACCTCTCACATTCTCTGGCAGTGAAAATACAATACTAATAAATGAAATAATGAGTAATTTGTTGCTCATCAGCTCTCTGAGGGAATTGCCTCAGGCTCTGAAGTGTGTGTGTGTGTGTGTGTCTTTAAAGGCTCCTGAGAGCATCCCTATTTATAAAAAGGGCTGTATGGACAGGGGGACACTTGATTTCAGGGGGTGGAACCCTCAGCCAGAAAGACTCAAGGGAGGCAGCAGCACATATGGGCAGAAGATTCAAGGAAAGCAGCAGAAGTTTCAAGGAAGGCAGCAGAAGGCAACAGCACATGTGAGCAAAAAGCAAGCTAGTCCAAGGGGGATCATATCCAGCAGAGATCATCAGGGCTCCTGTACTTTTATTTCAGCAAGTGCCATTTTTTCCTCCATTTTCATGAAAAGCGTTATCTTTCAAAAGAGCTTTCTGCAGAGTGGACTTCAGTCCATGAAAACGTATTAGGCCACAGCAAATTTGTGAGTCTTTAAGACGCCACAAGGCATTTTGGCTTTTGAACATAAAAGAGCAAGAAGCCCCTATCTTCCTTGCATACATATATAGTGGGAAAGCAGGGAGAAAGAAAATAATGAGTAGACTGGGAGGAAAGGTAGCAGTCTCCCCTCTAGTTTAAAAGGCCTGTGCTTTCATGCTATACTTCCGATTAGTCTGCTAACAGAATGAAGCTATAAGGTCTCCTAGTAACTGCAGGGCTACTGAGCTTAGGTGGAAGAAGCAGGCTTGTATTAAGGTAGATGATGATAATTGGGCAGCTCTAAAGATCCAAGGCACAACTTGGAAGATCCAAGGCCTCATAACTAGGTGGGCCCCTATTTTAACACTGTGAATGCTGAAAAGTAATAGTGCTCAAGGAATGGCATCCTCAAGGATTATTTTGTAAAACTGTAGTATGTATATGCATGCAGGTTTATAAAATTGGAGTCTAAATTAGTTTGGATTTCATATTTGAGAAAGTTGCCAAGAATCTATCCCTGTTATGTGTTGGTTATTGTGTGACCTAACATAAACTAGCCCTATTCCCCATACAACAGATGTCTTCATTTGCTTGTAGGCATTTGTATAACAATTCCTGTTGACTAAGTCAGAACCTCTCTTAAGAAAGGTAAGGTGACTGTTCAAGTGAGATGAAGAGCCTGTCTGTCTGACATAGGTGTTGTATGGCAATGAAAGGATCTTTCTGGACCTACAAGAGATCCTGATTTCAAAAACTACTACAGACTAATCTGATCCGACTGTTTGACTAGCCATACCTATTACTTTGCATTCAGAACCAGCCTTATTTCACAGAATGTCATTGGCAACTGTAATGAGAATGCATTGAGTTACAACCCTTCCTGAAAAATTAATGTAGTTGCTTCTGATGCTGCTGTATGATTTGTGAACAGTATTGATAAAAACATCTAGTAGTCAGCCTAGCTGGTTGAAAATTAATTATTGTGCTATTAAAAGAAAACAGAATTGCTACTTTCTCTTGAGGAAATGTTTTGAACTGAACTGATGTGGGCTAAAGCACTTACATGTGTTAAGACTTCCACATGTGTCTCACCATATATCAATGCACTTGATGTATGCACAAACTCATTTGCCTTTGGCAGCACATCTGCAGTGAGTCCACCTGGGTTGCTTATCTCTGGCATGCTACATGTGAAAACAACCTCTTGTGGTGATTTAAACGTGACAGAGTGCATATAGAATACTTACCCAGGTAAGCGCTTTACCTGTAGGCCATGCAATATCTTTTGGCCCTAAGTGTTGACAGAAGTTAGTATTTTTTAAATGAGGAAAATGTACAATAATATTTAAGACATATTTGAGGGGCTTAGCTTTTGTAGGCAAAATTAAAACATATTTGAAATATCCAGCAAGAATACCCTAGTTTTGAAATTGCTAAGCTATATATTTTATGAAAATATAGCTTTTTAGCCCTGCAAAACTTGAAAAATCAGCATACTAATTCAGGCTTGTAAATATACCTACCAAATGTATTAGCCCACAGTTTTATTGAGCCATTTACCCACACATCCCATTGCCCAGAGATTTTTCGCCAAAAGAAAAAGAACCAACTTTATGTAAACCTTCCATACCCCTGGTCACCTAAAGGCAATTTCCTCCTGTCGTAGGCAGCAGTTGTTTTCAAACTTATACCAATTAACATTTAGTGTTGGAGAGGCAGATTATCTGGTTGGAATGTGTGTGTGTATATATATATATATATATATATGAAAAATATTTCTCATTCACCTGCTTAAATATCTCTCAGGCATTTTAGCATAAGAAAAAAGAAGCCAACTTTTTTTTCTTTTTTTAAAGATTCCCTGCTACAAAAATTGCTTGTAGGCCATTTACTACAGGGAAGTGGCTATTATAGTCATGGTTGTCGTGTGAGTGTGAGAGAGCAAGAACAAGTTTATTTGTGAATGTCTGGAAGATAGAATACAATCTTTCAACAGACTTGTTCCAACTCATATATTTTTTTTATCATCTTGTGAAGCTAAGCTAAGGATGCCCGTCAATTGACTAGTTGGATGTTGTTAGTTGGCTGCTTATTTATTGACTGTGATCCATATGTCATGTAGTCAATTAGCACCCTTTTTGTAAGCAGCAGCTTACTTTTTGTATTGAATCATATTATCATCTAATGTCAGTCAGGGGTGAAGGCCCTGGCACCCCAAACCTGCAGTAGCCAGGATATGCACATCACCCTCCTTTAAAAGTAGGCACTGCCTCTCCTCTTTCCAGGTAGGGCAAGGAAAGAATCCTGCCTGAAACTCTTGAGAGCCACTGCCATTCAGTGTTGACAATACTGGGCTGGATGGACCAATAAGGCAGCTTCCTATGTTTCTCCAAATGCCTCCAGAGAATGTTGTCCTTTTCCGTCCATAATTAAGCCATATTAAGCTACTGGGTGGCTGGTGGCTGTTGAGTCCCATAAAGCTCAATTGTGTTTGCTGTGTGGAGGAGGAAGAGGGACCTCCATGTGACCTAGCAGGATACTGTCTAAAACACCTGGGAGGAAATGGGCTCTGAAGTTTCTTAGAAGGTGGAAGCTTGTTTCTTTTTCATGAATTAATGCTTTAAATATTTCAACATTGACAAACCTGCATGGAATTTCATAAATTTCAACTTTTACCCATACATGGAATGTATTACACAAACAAGTATTTTGTTTGTATTTAGTCCTAGATCTGGGGAAACGGTTTTGAAAATGCTGTCTGGACTCTTTCGAATGCATGGCCTTTTTGTGGCCTCCCACCCATGGGAGGTCATTGTGGGAACTGTAACTCTGACCATCTGTATGATGTCCATGAAGATGTTCACTGGTAATGACAAGATATGTGGCTGGAATTATGAATGCCCCAAATTTGAAGAAGTAAGATGTTACATTTGTTCTTTTAAATATTACTGGGCAATGTAATCATGCTATTTGAAACTAATCTGCTAGGTTGAGCTAAGATAGCTTCATCAAAGCAATGTTTAATGTTAGCTGCTGGCTACATTACTTTGAGTGAATGTGATCTTAATTTAAGTTTTGTATATGTGCACCTTTGAATAGATAAATTGCAGTTTTAGTAACTTCTCATTTGTAAGGATTAATGAATTGCAGATACTTCAGTAATAATGTTTCAGAAAAATTAAACACCTTAAAGTACAGTTTGGCTTTTATTGAACTGCTTCAGAAATTTAATGTTCTTACTTTTTAATGTTAAAAATAAACTTAAATGATGTTTTCTCTGTTGCAGGATGTTTTGAGCAGTGATATCATAATACTGACAATCACACGCTGTATAGCAATCCTTTATATATACTTCCAGTTTCAGAATCTGAGGCAGCTTGGATCAAAATATATTTTAGGTAAGACATACTGATTTGTATCACGGTTCTTACTTTGTCAGTACAAAACAAGTGAATGAAATATAATAATTAATTTCCGTACATGTGCAGTGATCCATGCATCAAACAGATATGTGTCTTTGTATCACCCAAATTGAGTCCAGCACATGCAAAAGGTTGCTGTATTGTGACTGGGACAAACTGCAAAAGAAATTGTTTATATTCCCAGCATTTACAGCACTTCTCGGCTTTTTTTGGACTGAGACAGGTTTGCTTGGAAATAGGTAAAATATGTTGAAATTACTGAGGCGAGTTTGAGCACTTTCCCTCTGAAGATTCTAGGTCCTACCAAGTGGGAGAAGTAGTGCATGTGTAGTTTTGGTATGTAGATTATCCATCTGAGTCATCTCCATGGCTCAAGACTGCAGAGGTTGCAGGTAATAGCTCTGGGGATTATGGCTGTCCATTTCAGAGTTGTGCTGATCTAATCCAAGGGACAGGTTTGCTACCCACTATTTATGGTGGCTAAGAGAATACTAGGAACAAATGGCAGAGGCTCAGCATCATTGCTTTGAGTTCTAGATGAAAAAAGAAGAGTGCATCTTATCCTCTCAGTGTTTGGTCAGGAGGATGCTATCATTGCAGGGATTGTCTTTTGTTCTCAGTAAGCTGGAGCTCAGTCCTGCAGTTGAAGGAGCCTAGCCTGAATTTCTAACTGAGGGCAGTGCATCTGGGCAATTGCTTCTTGACACACAGAAATTTAAGTGGTACAGCTTGCTGCCAACTCTTTCATGGGCTAGATGAGTTGTTCCAAAATCTAGATTGTCTTTTTATTTAAAATTAAAGAAAAACAAATGAAGAATGGTAAAGTAGTCTGTACACTAAATTCTTCCTTAGAAAATATTAGTAAAGGTCAGAATGATAGAACCACATTAACAACTAGATAGAACTATCTCAATTGACCATGTCCATCCCTATGTAACTGAAGCAAAATGATGTAGCGTTTACATGGTAGGTTCTGACATGCATATGTTTGCTGCAGATGGAAGGAATCGGCTTAGTAAACATTTATAAAATGCTGCTTTGCAAGGAAACACGTGTGTGTGTGTGTGTGTGTTTGGTTTTAATGCCTTGTTACATAGACTTTTGTGTTTTGTAGGTATTGCTGGACTCTTCACAATCTTCTCAAGTTTTGTCTTCAGTACGGTGGTGATTCATTTCCTGGATAAGGAATTAACAGGCTTGAAGTATGTATAATTCATTGTTGTGTGTATGAAAATATGCCCTCATCTTCACAGGAGCAGATGTTGTTGTGAAGCTCAAAATGGGTGGGATGGGGCAAAGTGGGAGCACACGCCAGAAGCCTCCAGGGCAGACTTGAGGCCTCTGGAATGTGCTTTCACTTCATGTGCCTCATTCTTTGCAAATTTCCAGTGGTAGGCCCACAAAATCCCATTGGTAGCCCTGCACAGAAGTTTCCTGTGTTTCCATTTCAATGTTTTGGTGGTATACTGGCACTGAAAGAGTAGTCCTTCAATCCCTTCCTTCCTCCTTCCCTCCAGAAGGGTGGGGTTCTTTGTCCCACACTATATTGCATGTCATCACTGCTGTTTACTCTACTTATTCTGTCTCCATTCCCAATGCCCTCAGGTAGGCTAAAGGCATGTAGAAGGTTAGATATGTTGAATGAATGTATCCTGTAAAAGACATTTTAACGCATGTTTGAAGTTTAAAATTTAAAATGTGGCTCATTTTGGTAGAAATTATTTGGGCTTACGTAATTAGGGTAGTTTTTGAGGAGTGTGTGTGCTCTTTTGCATGTTGATAACTATATTTTAAATGCACAACATTATTTTGCATCTTTTCAGTGAAGCCCTGCCATTCTTCCTGCTTCTGATTGACCTCTCCAGAGCCAGCGCATTAGCAAAATTTGCACTCAGCTCCAATTCACAGGTCAGCCAAAGTCTCTATTTTAGTAGAAAGAAAGCACATTTTATAGCACAACTCAGGGCTTACATTCCTTTAAAAATTAATTTACAAAGAAGAAATAAAAAATAAGATTTTTTAGAATACTTAAAGTTTTATTAAAGCTACTGTAATAGTAGCTCATATGAAATATATACTACACCGCTATTTGGAAAAGATACAAAGACTAAGAGTGCAATACTATGCATGTTTAGACAGAAAAAAGTTTACATCTCCCAGCATTCAACAGCAAGACTTTTTTCTGTCTGAATATGCATAAGGTTGCATCCTAAAACTGTAATCTGATACCAGTTTACCTAAGGATAAGCCCATTGAACTTAATGGGACTTAATTTAAATGATTTCAGAACAAAGCCTTAGGGATAATTACAAAATAAATGTTCATGTCTATACTGACCATGGACTTGTTTTAAAAGTTTATATAAGGTGTTTATGCCTTATGTAATATTTAATCATCTTCAATTGATTATCACATTATATTATTCCAGCAACTGTCTGAAAAGAAGGTATGCGTTTGCCCTCAGGTCCCCCTTTTCTGGTTATTTAAAGGGATTTAGGTCGGATACAAAACAATTGTACCTATTTGGCCTGCTTTTTAGTTGTTTATTCTCCCATCAGTATAGTTAATGAACAACATTCTTTCTGATTCATATGTTAAGTGACTTAAATATTTGTGGTTTTTTTGTATAGGATGAAGTAAGAGAGAATATTTCACGTGGCATGGCAATCCTGGGCCCTACATTTACACTTGATGCCCTTGTTGAGTGTCTTGTCATTGGTGTTGGTACAATGTCTGGTAAGCTAGGGAATTTTAAGACTACAGCACGAATTTAAAAATTACGTTTCGGGATCTTGACACAGCATATCACGGGCAATTGTGTGTCTTTACTTATTGTAGTCATTGACCAGGTTTGCACGATATGTGTGGGATAAACAAGCCACAGTGGCTTGTTTAAGTTTTGGTGTGTGCTGGGTTCCATTTGCCAAATCTCCCACCTGGGCACAGCTTTATCGTGTTGGCCAGAGGGGGAAACAACCCTCAAGTAACCCAACAACAGTCCATTGGAAAAATACTGTGATTCTAATTGCTTGGCGTTTGCTTCTTTAACAGGAGTGAGACAGCTCGAAATCATGTGTTGTTTTGGCTGCATGTCTGTCCTTGCCAACTACTTTGTCTTCATGACCTTCTTTCCTGCATGTGTGTCCCTAGTATTAGAGGTAAGAGCACATCAATATAAACACTGGTATAATAATAACCATTATTTTATTTAAGTTCTATAAATTACTATTGTTCAGGACCAGAACAAGGGAAAGATGTTACTACAAAATGGGCTCAAAATATAGGAGAAAATATGCCTGTGGATATCTGGAAGAGACAATGGAATAAAAATCATACATTTAAATATAACAGTAAAAGGAAACTGTTACAGAGTTACGACAATATGATCTCGGTTCTAGTAAATAAGATAAAGAGAAATAACTCTTGTATTTTTGTTAGACATGCCAGAAAAAGAAAGTGGATTTCCATTGCATATAGGGGAAATTTTCCTTGGCAAAATAATTTGGGTGGGGGGAATACTTCACTAGAAAAGATTCCGTTAGATCCACTATTCTTTCTTTTGAATCATGCAAAGACACTAATTTACCAGAACCATAGGGAAGTATAATCCTCCATGGTCACTGCTGCCAGAACTCTTTATGCAAAGGATTGGAGATCACCTTAAGAGAATGAGTAGATAAAGTTTGGGTCTTTGCATTCAAGGTCAAATTAACTACACTGTATAAATATAAAAGAAGGAAGATGGAACAAATTCACTGTAAAATGATCTAAATTTATTTATATTTTGCAAAAAATAATTCTTTATATCCAAATATGCAAACTACGGTGCTTTAATTATAGAAAGATAAGATTTATAACAAAATGTACAGTATACCATAATTTATTAAAGTATATTATACATGCAGTGAATCAGTAAGTATGTGAGTGCACAACTATGTAATTTAATTGCCTTGTAAGAATGATCCTAATGATTTGTTAATTTAATATTGTTGTGGCTTTAGTGTAAGGCACATTGGTGAGATTTGTATTATGAAGAGCAGCATGTAAATAATTAAATTTATGTATGTAGTTAACATGAAGCATTGTATTCTTTTGGTGAGATTATTTTTATTAAGATTATTTTGGAAATGGTTTTGTTCTAAGGTTTAAAAACAAAACAAGGAAAAACATTGGTATATGTGCAATCTGTTGGAAGATTTTTCTTGAGCAATTGAATGAGTGTTAGCTACACACATTCTCATGTGAAATTCCTAATAATTTCAGTGAGGCAGGAGAACTTCAGATTGAGATGTTAGGTAATTCAAATACTGTATTTTTTAGTATTGTATGAGCTACAAAGAGTAAGGTAACAGCATTGGCTTTCATAAACTGCTAGTTTTGCTATGATTCATCTATCTAAAATTATTTCTAGGCCGCTTTTAAGGGTGGAATCCTCTCAAGGTGACATGCAAGATAAACACATGCACGCACACAAAGTGGTACAATTTTTAAAAAAATGCATAGAAATATGTTTCAATAAAATCCATAAAACTGATATCACCACTTAAAATCAGGAAAAACAAAACTTTCCAGTACAATCCAATGACCCAGACGTAAGGGAAGGTAATTGAAAACAGGTGGGTCTTCAGAGCTTTCCTGAAGACCTGCAAATAAAGAGTCTGATGAACCCCTGATGGAAGTTTATTCAAGAGGTGTGGGGCCACCACTGAAAAGGCCCCCTCCCGTGTACCCTCCAGCCTAACCATCCTTGGTGGTGGGCAGGTGAGAAGGACCTTTGTTTCAGGGTTCAGGCAGGATACTACGGGAGAAAACGACCCTTCAAGTAGCTTGGGCCAAAGCTTTAAAGCTTAGAACCAACACTTTAAATTGGATTCAAAAATGCACTGGCAACCACTGCAGCTGGCTCAGTATTGGTGTCACATCAGTCGACTGCCTGGCCCCCACCAATATCTGAGCAGCCATTTTCTTCTTTTTTTTTTTTTTTTTTTGTAAATAATTTTATTATTTTCAACATAATAATAACATAAAATACATACATAACCCTCGACAGTCCCCCCCCGTGCACCCCCCCTCCATGAGACCTTCTCTTAATCTTTTATTCTATCCAGAAGTTTATCGACTCTTTTGAAGGTGTTTGTCCCTTCCCCGATCTTAATACATATTCCAAAAGGGGTCTCCATATTTCCCCAAAATCATTTTTACCGGACATTCCCCTTTTCAATTTCATTTTACAAGTTAGCATATCATTCAAAGCCATATCCCATATTTCTTTATACCATTCTTCTATTGTATAGCTTCCTTGTCCTTTCCAATTTTTTGCAATCATTAGTCTAACAGGAGTCAGGAGGTTGTTTATCAATTCCCTCTTGTTTTTGTCCTCTTCCCCTCTATCCCATATTGCTAGTAGAGCGAGCTTCGGGTCTAATTCCACTTTACTTCCAATTATTTCACTTATTTCTTTAAATACCCTTTTCCAAAATTTTTGTACATATTCACAGCTCCACCACATATGGTAATAAGTTCCAACCTCCTGGCATCCTCTCCAACACTTTTTAGATATTTTTTTATCAATCTGGTGAAATCTAACCGGTGTTAGATACCATCTCCACAATACCTTATAAAAATTCTCCTTAATTCTGATCGATAACAATTTTAACATTCTTGCGTTCCACAACCTCTCCCAGTTATATTCCTTAATTTCTCCATTTACGTCCTCTTCCCAAGCCTTTTTTATTACTTTAAGTGAATTTTGAAATTCTTCCTCTATCAATAATTTATATATCTCACTAGTCAACCCTTTCTTAATTTCCTTTCCTTCTTTCCTGCCTTTTGACTCTACTAATTCTTCAAATCTTGTATTGTTTCTACACTTTTTATTTTTCAATTTCCATTCCTGAGTCCATTTCCCTAATTGTATACATTTAAACCATGCAAATTTATGACCTATCAATAGCTCTTTAATTTGTTCATTATCCTTCATATTTTCCATCCACTTCCTTAACTTAATTATTTCCTTAGCTTTCAATCTCGCTTCAATCTCCACTTTTAACACTCTTGGGAAATTCTCCACTACTACCACTGGGGCAAGTGGTGAATCTCCTGGTATCAACTTCCCCCTAAATTTCTCCCAGATCTCCACTATATTTACCAACAAAGGGTTGTCCAGTCCCTTTAATTCTTTCTTTTGAATTTTTTTAAAGAAAATATTTTTCAATTTATAATCTATTTCCCCAGTTTGCGTCTCCAACCACTCCAGATCTTCCTCCCCTAGAATACAGCTTATAACATATCTTAACTGATTAGCTATATAATAGTACTTAATATTTGGAAGTCCTAAACCTCCCTTCTTTTGAGCCTTATACCATAACCCTTTATTAATCCTAGCTTTCTTATCCCCATTACAATATGCATTGATTATATTTTGCCAACTTTTCAACTCTACATCTGATATTTTAATTGGTAACATTCTAAACAAAAAATTAATCTTAGGTAAAATCTTCATTTTAATAATTGCTATTCTACCAAACCAAGAATGTTTTAATTTCTTATATACTTCTAATTTCTCCCCTACTTGTTTTTTTAAAGCTACCAAATTAAGTTCCTCAAGCCTATCTAAATCTCTATCAATGTTAATACCTAAATAACGTACTATGTTTTTAAGTCTAAGACCCAACTTATCCTTACCTTCTTCCAACTCTTCCTTATTATAATTAAATAACATCATTTCTGACTTCCCCCAATTTACTTTTAATCCCGTAATTTCTCCAAATTCTCTTAAATGTTTCTTAATCACCTCAGCATTCCCTAGGGGATCTTCTACCGTCAATAAAGTATCGTCCGCAAACATATTCATTTTAATCTTCTCCTTTCTTCCTATCCCCTTCACTCTTTCATCTTCCCTTATTACATTTGCCAAAATTTCTATTACTATTGCAAATAAGATCGGTGAAAGAGGACATCCCTGTCTAGTTCCTCGGGCTAGTGTAATCTGTTGTGTTAACCCATCATTAACCAATATTTCCGCTTTATTATTTTTATACAACTTATCCATCACTCCCATAAAACAATCTCCAAACCCAAATGTTTTTAATATTGTTTTGAGTGCTGGCCATTCCACACAATCAAAGGCTTTGAATATATCCAATGCTAGCAGACCTGCTTTTAAATTCCTTTTTTTTATAATACTAATTATATTTAATACTCTTCCCATTAAATTAGACATTTGCCTACCCGGAATAAATCCACACTGATCTTTTTTAATATATTTACTAATAAATGTGGCCATTCTTTTTGCCAATATTGCTGTAAAAATCTTTGAATCTTGATTTATTAAGGAAATTGGTCTATATGATGCGGGATCCGTTAAATCCTTACCTGGTTTCGGAATTAATATAATCAGGGAATGATCCCATGATGGCGGAGTCTTCCCCCCTTCTATTATAGTGTTAAATAATTTCTTTAATCTTGGTACTAAAATTCCTTTAAAAAGCTTATAATACTCCGACCCCAAACCATCCAACCCCGGTGATTTTCCTCCTTTTAGTTTATCAATAACTCCCTCTATCTCTTTTTCCGTAACTAAACCTTCCATATAATCCCTGTCCTGTTTCTGCAATTTTATTTTCCAATTCCTCTCTACATATTCCAATATCTTATCTTGCGGTCCCGATCCTGATGTATATAATTCACTATAAAAGTCCTTAAATATACTTAATTTATCTTTCATTAAATTACAACTATTCCCTGCCTTATCCTTTATTGTCCCTATCATATTCTTAGCCTTTTCCAACTGTGTGGATCTAGCCAGCATCTTTGAGTTCCTATTACTATATTCAAAAAAGTCTCTTTTTAAATACAACAAATTCTTTTGAACTTGTTCTAATTCTTCTTTCTCTAGTTCCTTTTTCTTAGCTTGAATTTGGGCTGTTAGGCGTTTATCTTTTGTCTCCTTTAACTTTTCTTCCAAACTTCTTATCTCCTCTTCAATCTTTTTATTTTGAGCTTCCTGTTGTTTTTTTAATGTCCATCTTTCCCTAATACAAATCCCTCTTACTACAGCTTTCATTGTGTCCCATAATATGTCCTGCCGATTATTCTCTTTTTCATTAATCTCCCAAATTTCCTGCATTTCTTTCTTTATTTTCTCCATTATATCCTTTTTATTCAACAACCTTACATCCAGTCTCCATCTCTTCGCTTGTCTATAGTCTTTCTTGGTTTCCATGTCCATTGTCATTAACGCGTGGTCAGTGACCTTGATAACTCCAATATCACAATCTATAATTTTGGGTAACATATTTTTTGATACAAAAATGTGGTCTATCCTTGAATAACTCTTAAATCTCTGTGAATAAAAAGTATATTTCCTTTCTTCCCCTCTTAAAGCTCTCCACACATCCATTAATTCTTTCCCTTCCATTAATTTGCTTAACTCTGTCTTCCCCACCCTCTTAGTATCTTTTAGTATGTTATCCCGGTCTTTCCCTATATCTAGTACCATATTAAAGTCACCAGCCATCACAATGTGCTTTTTACCCACTTCTCCCAACCCGTTAAATACTTCATCGATAAAATCCATTTGTTTCCCATTTGGAGCATATACATTCACTAATACATATTCCTCTTCTCCCAACTTGCAGAACATAATAAGAAACCTTCCATTGCTATCTCTCTTTACACTTTGAATAGTTATACCACATGTCTTTGAAATTATTATTGCCACTCCTCTCGATTTCGAAGTTCCATATGCCTTCTCATAAACGCCCACCTCCCTCATTCGAAGCTCATTAACTCCATCTTTGGCCTGATGAGTTTCCTGCAAAAAAATTACATCTATTTTTTTTTTCTTTAATAACATTTCAATCCTCTTTCTTTTAATTACCGTTCCTAGCCCTTTAACATTCAATGTTGCCAATCTAAGTTTATTTTCCATCTCTCTCTTTCACACAAGTCTTTAAATCGGTCTCCCTGTGTGTAACACATACCCCCTCCCCCCTAACCCTCCCCCCCACATTCACCCCCAATTCACCCCCCTCCTCACCAGCTTGCTGGGCTTTGGTCCCAATCTACTTAGAACTCTTAGGGGGGGGGGGGAACTCGGCCCAACATTCCGGAATGACGTCTACCCTCCCCTCCAAGTCTCCTCTTCTCCCTATCTCTCTTACAATATATTAAAGTCTATTCATTGCTCCCTCCTGCCGCGCCTTCGTCTTGCTTCTCCTCTCCAACCGATGTGGCATCCATTATGCCCAGCTCCTCCAACAACTCGATTCCTTGCTCACAAGATGTTATTCTTTGCTGCTTCCCGTTCCACTTGAACCTCAAGAAAACTGGGTATCCCCAATTATAGGAGATCGATTTCATCTTCAATGCCCCTGTGCATATTCTAACGCTCTTCCTCCACTGGATGGTCTGAGGGCATAAATCCTGGAAAACCTCAATTGGTGTTGCTTGAAGCATCGGTTGACCTTGACTTCTAATTGCTTGCATTAATTTTTCTTTTTTATAGTAGTTAGCAAATTTCACAATAATATCTCTTGGGAGCTCTCTTGACTTTCCAAATCCAACCCTATGGGCCCGCTCAATATCTTCCATTCTCCAATCTTCCTGTGGCATCAACTGTTTGGCCCATGCCAAAATTAATTCTCTTATACTGTTAGGGGTCTCCGCTTGCCTCTCCCCAAAAGATCTTATGCGTAGATTTGCTCTCCTGTCCCGGTCTTCCATCGCTATAAGCCGTAAATCCTGTTGCGTTAGCTGTTCCTGTTGCTTCTTGTATAAAACCTTTAGTTCTCCAGTTTCTTCCTGCAAAGCTCCAACCTCTTTCTCCACCTTTTGGAGTCCTGCTAAAAGCTGCTGCTGTGAATCAGCAATCCTCTTTGCCAATCGATCTTCTTGTTTGAGTAAAGCCTGCTCAATATTTCCATCTTGCTTTAATATTGCCAGATCCAACATTTTTTGAAAATTCTGAAGCAATTCATCTGTTGGGTCAGCTTGCCTCCCTGTGGTTATTTTAGGGATTGCTCCTGGCTTAGTTCCAGTCTTAGAACTAGCATTTCCGGCATGACTCAGGGATTGCTTTTTTGGCTTTTCAGAATCCTTATCCGCCATTTTACGGACAAGCCTAAAACTTCTATCGGACGGCTTATCTCCCTTAATTCGGCTCCAAGAAGTTATTTTCTTCTTGCTCATCCACCTTTCAAGCCTATCCGATAAGCACAAGCACAAGCACAAGCCACTTCTAGCCAGTAATCAAAGTCTCTTTCTCTCCCTCCGGCTTTTTTTTTTTTTTTTTTTTTTAGTTTCGTTTCTCCTCGGGCTTCTCAGCCAGGCTGTTATACAGCTAGCAATCTTTCAGAGCCTAAAGCTTAAAAGTCTTAAAAGTCTCTTTTCTGAATGCTAGCAATCGTTCTGTTCTCTACAGCCTTCAGCCCGCAACCATAAATACGTCTTTTAATTACCTTCGCAGCGCTGCTACAAAGCTGTCGGTCGGTCTCCTCCCTTCTGCCGAGCCGGTTATAAAGCCATAAATCTCATTCCAGCTGCAATCTCTTTGGCAAGCTTCCCCCTCTCCATAGCAGACTTAAATGCAACAGAGGACGCTTTTAAGATAGGGAATTTACAATTAATTCATTGCTTCTTTCGGAGGATGAAGGATTTGCGACTCACTCCATGATCTGCTTGGCCACGCCCCCCCAGCAGCCATTTTCTGAACCAGCTGATGTTTCTGAACCCTCTTCAAAGGCAGCCCCACACAGCTCATCATAGTATGCCAGCCTAGATGTCACCAGAACAAGAATAACTGAGGCAAGATCCTTCCTTTCCAGATAGGGTTGCAACTGGCATACCAGTCTAAACTGGTAAAAATAATCCTTGCTGCTGTTGTCACCTGAGCTTCCCCAATTAATGCCCAGTCCAGGAGCACACCCAAAACACTTGGTCCTTCACAGAGTGCATCCAGGAACAGATGTTACTTTCTGTCCAGGTTAGTTGGTTTCCCTACCCACAGTATATCCCTTTTCCTTGATTCAGTCTAAGCTTGTTTGCCGTCATCCATCGCCAAACTGCCACCAGACACCAGTGAGTCATACTGCAGTCATTACACTTACTGTATGTTTGTAGCATAGTTGCAGTGACAGAATATTCCAGTTGCTCTCATTCTGATACAGATTGAAGCGTATATTTTTTGAGAACTTGTAGTGGTTCTGTTTCGTTTTACTAGTCAAATATTTTAAAATTAGGTTATGTTAAAATATTTTCTATTCAAATGTGCATATTTTATGGACGTGAATAGAGGATAAACTCTTCTGCCGTCATTGTAATATTTAGGAGAGGTAATAATTATATACTAATCGTTAGCATAGTTTCCATTCTGAAATATTAATTTGACATTCTTTTTAATGTGGCTTTTCAATGTGACAACAGATGATCCTGTGCAGTAGAGTGAATGTGTGTGCTGAATAAACACATTTTATTTTCCCTGCAGCTTTCACGGGAAAGTCGTGAAGGCCGTCCTATATGGCAGCTTAGCCACTTTGCTCGGGTTCTGGAAGAAGAAGAAAACAAACCTAATCCTGTAACACAGAGGGTCAAAATGATTATGGTAGGTCATTGTTTATGTTAAACTTTTTCACTGTGAGCACCATCATTACTCAAGAAAACGAAAGCCTGAGTTTCCCCAAATGTAAGAAATTAAAATGCCAGAGAACTTGGGTGTTAGTGTTCTCTCTTGGTCAGAGTATGGCATGCAGATAAAAGAAAAGGTAGCCTGGAATGAGGACACGCTCTAGTGATTCCACCCCCACCCCCCCACAAAGTCTCGGCATGTACAGCCAGGATTCAGTGTTTTATATACACTTCGTTAAGAGAGTGGTTGTATAGTTCACACTCTTCCTTCATAATGGTAGTGCAAGCTTCTTTTTCAAACTTTATTTTAGTCAAAACAACATTTTTTGTCTTAAAAAAGCTTTAACTTGACAAAAACAGAAAAGAAAAAAAAGTGGGGTGGGTGGGAACCGCACATTGAAATTTACTATTATGACTTCCATCTCACTTCAGCTTTGTGTTTTAATGTCATCTTTGACATGTGCAGTATATTGATGCATACTTCTGGGTGAGCTGAGTAGCTAACAGTTTACTTCTTAAATTTAAAGTCTCTAGGTTTGGTTCTTGTTCACGCACACAGTCGCTGGATAGCAGAACCATCTGCTCAGAACAGCACAACAGAAATTTCTATGGGACTGGATGAAAATGCACCAAAGAGAATTGAGCCTAATGTTTCTCTGTGGCAATTCTATCTTTCCAGGTGTGTTTAAACATAATGTTGCTAATTAATATTTGATTGCATCTGTCATTAATTTTAGACGATTACTGATTATTGAAATTCTTTGCAAGTGACCACAGACCAATATATCTTAATGAATTGAATGATGGAATTCCTTTTTCTCCTTCAGATTGAATTTCCATGCAGATTATTTTTGGGTCTCGTTAGATTCATCATATGACATGCACAGAAATGCTTAACAGTAGTTCATGAGTTTTTTCTTTGTGTACTGCTTCAGGGTCTTTTTTTAACCAAGGGTTGTTCCATGTTTATCAAGGTTAACAGTAGTATCTGCTTCATTATAGTTAAAGCTTGCAGTGGAAGGAGGAATTTGCTCTGAGGGAGGGAGTGTGACTCTGTGGCCTACTGCCAATATCATAAATATGGTTACGTCTGTCCTGGCTCAGTGAGAATATCCATAGTTGTGATCATCCAAATGATTTATATGCTGGGTAGGCTATTCAAATAAGTTAAATTCTTTACTTCCAGCTCATTCGTACATTACTATAGTAACGGGACAGCTGTTTGAGTGCCAGTATTCTACACTGGCAGTAACTATTCAGGAATAACACAAGTTAAGATAGTTACATCACAGGCCAGTACTGCTGGCCAGAAGGGGAGGATGGACAATGACCATGTTGTATTCCCATCCCATCTGTGTCCCCTGTAGCAATGGTCTTGCGTGGAAAACACACCCCAGCCTTTTTGGTTGGCTCCCCAGTACCCTTTTGCACCACTGAATTTTGGTGACGCGGCAACATGAAAACAAGCCGTCCTTTAAAATTTAAAAGCTACAGCTTGCTGCCAAACATTAGCAGTGACAAACATTTTAAAGCAAAATGGCCCCTTTTTCCAGGTGCTGCCACATCAAATATGGCTTTCTGCTTTTAAAAGGAGTGTTTTTTTCTGTTGCAGTGCTGAATATAGTCAATAGAATCAGCAGGGGTGCAGCCACCTCATCTCTGGAAATTGCTGCCCTGCTCTATAAAGTAGAACCTGACAATGCAGGAGTGGCCACAGCGGTAATATAAATAATCCCTTTAGCGGTAGTGAGATATATCCTATAGTTTAGGTATTGGCTGACCTGTTGGTCTTGCATGAACTCTTCCTTTTTTTTCATGATCCACTTGTGTGCTCAGTTCACAAAGCAAGAGTGCATACTTGAAATCTCTTAACAGTTAAGGCATGACTAATCCATGTTAAATGGTCTTGAGCGTGAACTGTTACATAAGAGAAGAAAGAAGTACTTTGCTGGAGAAGGAGCATTAATTTACACAGTACAACCTGGGTACATGGTGCTTTACAAAGAACAGGTGGCAGGGGTGAACAGTTGAGGAATGTTCAAATGTTTCACGTGTAGTTTGACTTAGGACCAGGGGGTGGTTCCCAAAGATGCACAAGAAAAGAGAGTTTTGTAGTTCCAGGTGTAAAGGGAAGATAGGAATTGAATCAAGTTCAGCCTAGTTCAGCAGACTTTGCAAGAATCCCAATAACCAGCCAGTGATAGGAAGTATTTGTAGTGAATGAAAGGAGAAAGCAGACATGCAGAAGTTCAAAAACTTGGGTTGGCTAAATTCTTTGGCTTAAAATACTGTAATGAAGGCTTTCATTACAGCAATGTACTGTACTATATTATTGACTTCCTTCTTTAATCCTTTCTAGAATGGCCAGTATGGACATTGAGCAAGTAATTACACTTGGTTTAGCTCTTCTCCTTGCCGTCAAATACATCTTCTTTGAACAGACAGAGATGGAATCCACACTGTCATTGAAAAATCCTATAACATCCCCATTAGTGATCCAGAAAAAGAATCCTGAAAACTGCTGCAGAAATCAATCTATACCATTAAAAAATAATCCCAACTCCAGAAAAGTAGATGTCCTTCTTGCCAAAGATGGAAAAGGTAAGCTTCTTTGTGACATATTTGCTTTTAAAAAAAGGTTAATACTGAATCTTGCAACACTCCACCTTCTGTGTTTTCCTCACATTTCATAGTTGATTTTAATGCAGGTGAAACTATAAAGCCTATGCTTCCAGAATCACCAGCAAAGGCCATATTTGTGGTTGGTAGCTCTGCTCCTGAAGAAACATCCTCCATCAGCAATAGAAAAGAAACTGGAATTGAGTTGCCGAAAGAGCCACGCTCTGTCGAAGAATGTCTCAGCATATTTCAGAATGGCAAGGTAAGCAAAGAGAACTATGAAGCCATTTATTGCTTTAAATTGCTTAGGATCTTCATGCAAAAGCTTTGTTTTCCATAATCTTTGAGTATGGAGTTTTTGCTGGAACATTTTTTAGTGGACTGCAATGTATCTGTAATATGACTTTCACAAGAGTTTTGGAAACTGCCTGTTTTTTTTTACTTGCGTTGCTTTATAATAACTGAAATTCTCAAAGTGGATAGAGTGTTTATTTTGGAAAGCCTCTACTGACAGATAAAATTACAGGTACTGGTAATGTAGCAGATTTCAGTGAATCTATCTTTTATCTTGGATGTTACTTGATTTTTAACTATTTCTTTGCTTAATTATAATGTTGGTTTAATGTTGTGTGTTGTCTTCTGCAAAGTGGTGACCTGAAAATAATAAGTACCTATGTTTTCCTTTTCCTAGATGGGTGTAAAATTTCTTACTGATGCTGAGGTCATTTGTTTAGTTAATGCAAAGCATATTCCTGCTTACAAGCTAGAAACTTTGATGGAAACCAAGGAACGTGGCGTGTCTATTCGTAGACAAATATTATCACAGAAGCTTCCTGAACCTTCTTCCATACAGTATCTGCCTTATGAGAACTACGATTATTCTATGGTGAGTTGAAGTGGGGACTAACAACAGTGTGCAGACTTTTAGCTGAGGAATCCAGTGTTCTGTCATTCTTGATTTGGAGTTGAATTAACTGAGTTTGGTCATCTATAGCAGATACAAATTTGCAGCTTGAGAGAAATGTCAAGGGAGATAATCAGATATAGTTTAGTGTTGTAGTCGGCAGAGATAAGAACATAAGAAGAGCTATGTTAGGTCTGAGTAAGGGTATCTAGTCCAGCATTCTGTTCACAAAGTGGTGTCTCCTTGGGTTTTCTGTTTGTAATTTTAACAAACTTGGATATGTTTCTCTTTCTAACATTTTCTTTCCAGCATGCGGAATGACTGTATTTCAAGATTATACAAGCTTCACCTCCTTGTTCATGCCAAGCATTTGCTCATGTAAATGTATAAACAAGTCATGTTTTGCGGTTTTAGCAAACTTGACTAGAGGCATTATCATTAGGAAAAATTTGTTTAACTGTGCCATACATCTTAATATCAAGATAGTTATATAATGCCTGTGCATTTCTTGACATATAAAAACAGCCTAAGAACGCTTACTTTTGACACAAAGTTTGGCAGTTGCATAAATTGACAGGAGAAGTAGAAGAAAAATATTTACTGTTTATATCAAGTTACTGTAAACTGCAAACTCCTGCTTGGTTAATATTTTTTGTGATTTTTTAGTAAATCAAAGTAAAGTTGCTGTAGTAGATTTTTTAAAAATGCTGCATTTAAACATTATTCATAAAATATCTCTTAGCATATAATAGCAATGACAATATAATATCATTTTTTTAAAAAAATCTTAATATTTTTGTTAAGGTATTGGGTTCCTGCTGTGAAAATGTGATTGGATACATGCCAATCCCTGTGGGAGTGGCTGGCCCCCTTCTTCTGGACATGAAAGAGTTTCAAGTTCCAATGGCAACGACAGAAGGTTGTCTAGTTGCAAGCACAAATAGAGGGTGCAGAGCAATATGTGTAAGTATTGATCACACAAGCAAGGTTGGTGGGGCTCTGTTTTAAGCAGCTGATACGGGTTGTATTGTGCCCACTTGTGTCTGTTCGCCAGCAGAATGGACACTGCTGACAGAATGGTTTCCCCTTCCCTGTGCAGATCCCAGTTAGGGACCCTCTAGAGTAGATTGCAGGGACAGGGTGTGCAGTGGGGAAGAGGAAGGAGATTGTCCATTGTGTGAGCAGAAGTTAGGATGTCGCCCTATGTAACCCTAAAGTTACTTTTGCTGTTGTTGAACCTGCACATTTACTAGTCATTAATCCTACTTTGTATTTTTATCTCAGCTTGGTGGAGGTGCCAGTAGCCGTATTCTGGCAGATGGAATGACGCGAGGACCTGTGGTAAGGCTTCCCACTGCCTGCCAATCTGCAGAAGTGAAGGCTTGGCTTGAAACACCAGAAGGGTTTAAGATTGTCAAAGATGCATTTGATAGCACAAGCAGGTTAGCATTTTGTATAGGGATTATATAAAGTGGGGTGGGTGTAGATGTATAATCTAGCATTATTTTGCTGAAAAGCAGTCCAAAGCAAAGTACACAAATATAATCTAATTAAATATTTCCTTTATAGATTTGCTCGTCTACAAAGACTTCATATCTGTTTGGCTGGCCGTAACCTTTATATTCGCTTCCAATCTAAAACTGGTGATGCAATGGGAATGAATATGATTTCAAAAGTAAGCTCCAGAATTTGTTCTGCTTGCTTATGGAGATGCTGATTTGAAAATACAGTAACTAATTCAAGCCCTTTTCTAACAAGATATCCTGAGAAGGGAGAAAAGATAAGATCTAGGATTTTCTTCTATATGCATCTACTTGTACGTAAAAGAACTATATTTAAGCTGAACCACAAAACCATTTTCTTGTTTATCAAACCAATTGGGGATTCTAGTACAAACTGCTTTATGTTCTGCTCAGTTCTTAGTTGATAAAATGGGGACAGCTTTGACAGGTTTCTCTTGGAAGGCAAGTGAAATGTGTTCTCTTTATATTCTTAAATTTTCCATATACACTTAAATTTTCCAAATGATTTACATTAAAACATTTTCAGTGCTCACATTCCGTGTCCTGAGCACAGTGGTATGTCCTGGCTGCAGTTAATATAGAACCATATTACGTTTGATTTTTTTCTTTGCACTATCAAATACAATGTGTTGGATCTGGATTTCACCTTCTGCAAAAGAGGATTTTGATCCAGCAGAGGGATCCCACCAGCAAAAAGTTGGGGAGAGGCAACTTTTGCCAATTTCTTTCCTCCCACTGCAGCTCCAAGCACCACTTCCCACATTGTACTTGGTGGTTCCTGTTCTCCAGAGCAGATTTTCAGAGGGCACAAGGAGTTGCAGCAAAACGGGAGAATTGGCGAAACTCACACACCTCAGCAAAAGCATGTGTGTGTGGAACTTTGCTGAAGGGATGCTCTGGGTTGTAAGAGCTTAGTCTGGGTCCAACACAATTGTCTTAAGCACAGCATACCATCCACAATTGTCTTAAAGAGCAACTATTGGCATGAGTGAAGTTATTGATTAATTTTAGTTGTGAAAGTTACCATTGAGTTAATTTTTTTATTATGTGTTTTGCACATTGCCTCTGAAGTTCAATAGTAATGCTACTTCAAATATTAAAACTTATTTATTTTAAAATGCTGCTTTGGCTTTATCTCTGTTTCCCACTCTGCATTGCATCAATTCCCTTGAGGCAGAAATCGTTCAATACTGCAAGGCGCCATAGCTGGTTCTCAGTATACTTTTTCTTCTTACTCCCGCTCCCATCCCCTTCTCTAAACAGGGTACAGAGAAGGCACTTGCAAGGCTTCAAGAAGAGTTTCCTGATCTCCACATATTAGCAGTTAGTGGTAACTACTGTACAGATAAAAAACCAGCTGCTATAAACTGGATAGAGGGGAGAGGGAAGTCAGTGGTCTGTGAAGCAGTCATTCCGGCAAAGATTGTTAAAGAAGTGAGTACTTGTTTTATGAACCAACACCTTTTAATGCAACGTGTTTATTAAGTGGCTGTGCTGAATTCATTTTCAAATCACCGCAATCTTTTATTTGCACTTCTTTGTCCAGAGAAGCTTGCCTGGCAGCTTACAAAGCTACACCTGCTTAATTTCAGCTGTAGTACTGTGTCTATGACTTCAGGTCATGCAGAATCTGTTTTAGTAGGGACATAAAAATTCCCTTCAAAGTATTACTTGTCCAGGTACAAATGATTTAGTATAGCAGAGTTTCCAGCGGAATTCCAGCCTCCTGCTCTGTCCTGAGCTCTTATGAAAGAATCACTCATACACGTTGAGTTTCTCCAAAAGATTTTTACTGAATAACACTCTCCAACAGCCATCAACTACCAACCACCATTTCATATCTTTGACCTTCTCTTCCTCTTTATCATTGGTAACACCTGCAAGGCTCTTCTGTAGATTAACCATTTTTAGTCCTGATACCCCTTCAAAAATTTAATCAACAGAAGGAAAGAAAAAGGAAAATATTATACAACACTGTAAAATACATTTATGTATTTACACAAACTTTAATCCTAGTTTCTCAGTTAACTCTAAGTGTTGTAGTATGCCCAGAGGTTTTGTGAACAAATCTTCTACATTCTTATTTGATTCACAATATTCCAATTTTATGATACCCCTACTAACAGGTTCCTTCACATTACAATATTTAATTGCAACATGTTTGGTCTTCGCTTTCAACATATCTTAATGCCCTTTTCACACCTTGCCAAGCAGCAACTGTTGGTTCTTCTTCGTGGTCTCTGTGCATCACACATATGGGCTCGCGCCGGCGCCGAGCTCGCTTCGGGAAACTTCTAACTAGCTAGGATTTTAGGCGGGAACCCCTCCCCCCACCGTCCTACCGCGCATGCTCAGGGTCCCGCCTACCTCAGTTCTTCTTCGACCGCTTAGCTGAACGCCTCGCGGGAGACTTCTTCCTCTGTCGGAGACCTGTAAGAAGACGAAAAAAACCTTAAAATTTACCTTCTTGTTAGTTAGTTAGCTAGGTTTAGTTTAATTAGTTAATATAAAAAAAAAAACAGTTTGAATTAGGTAGTTTTTGTTAGATAGTTTCTCTGCGGCCTATGGCGCAGACTGCACTCTTCAAGCGCTGCTCTGGCTGCCGCGCCAAACTAGCCCTTACAGATGGGCATTCGCTCTGCCTGGGCTGTTTGGGGGAAGGCCATATCACCGAATCCTGCTCCCACTGCATGAAATTTTCAAGGCAAACCAGGAGAAACAGAGCCGACCGGCTGCGAAGCCTGCTCTGGAGTAAGGCCCTCTCCGCCATTGACCGCCCAACTACTGGCCGCATGGAACCGGGGCCATCATCCTCTGGGGAGCGCGGGCAACCGCCCACCGTACGCTCACGCCCAGCAACTCCTGACTTGTCCTCCTTTCGGACCACAGTTCAGGCATCGTTGCCGCCATCTTCCCCTCCTCCTAAGCATAAGAAGGGAAAAACGGCAAAGAAATCGAAGCATTCATCGGCTTCGACGAAAACAACGAAAACGGGACCATCGATGTCGACGAGGCCATCGACATCGAAGCCTTCGGTACCGAAGAAACACTCTTCGGCATCTCTAAGGCCGATGAGCACCGCGCTACCGAAACAGCCTTCATCGGTACCGGCCTCGTTATCGAAAAAATCCTCATCGGTACCGGCCTCGTTACCGTCGGCGTCCATGGAATCCAAGCCACGTAAGCGTCCCTCTTCGCTACCGATGGACCACCCTTCCGAGTCAAAGCGTCGCTCCCCAGCGCACACGCAATCCCTGCCGGGCCATTCGACGCCGATCGCGTCACCAACCCGACCACCCTCGCTGCCGTCGCCGGTACCGACAGAACCGCCGTCGCTGGACATCCTTCCCTTCGCCTCCGACGTCATCGTCGTCGACGAGGAATACTCCGACCCCATCAGTACCGAGGCTTCGGTACCGATACGCCATCGGCGATCGCGCTCCGCCTCCCAGGACTGGGACCGCGGCTCGGATCTCTCCCACGGCATGCCTCCTCCAGTACCACCTCGCCGCACGGCATCACTACTCCCAACACCGGCGCGTCGACACAATCAATCGCAAGTCTCCTCGGTACCGGAGCAATCCCTCGTCTCTCGGTACCGACACTAGCTACCATCGCCATCTATAGAAGACTATGAGTCTGACCCGTCCTCAATCTTGTCACCTGCACCATCAATGCCGTCTCCAACTGAAGAAGTCGCTACTGAGGAGGGAGCATCTCCTACAATGGAATTAGGAGGCTTCAATGAACAGATGCTACGGCTCGCTCAATCATTGGGGATTGACGTCCAACAGCCCGAGGAAGAGGAGGGGGATATTTACGACGTCATGAGGACGGATCCAACCCCTCAATTGACGCTTCCATTGGTCCCCACGTTGCTCAAGACGGCCAAACAATCTTGGTCTAATCCAGCGACACTGCCTCCCACTTCGAAGCGGCTCGACGCCCTTTACAAGGTAAAGGAAACGGAAGCACCGTTCCTGGCTACCCACCCAAAGCCAAACTCCATTGTGGTAGAGGCTTCCCAAGGAAAGTCTGGCCGATCTCACGCAGCCCCTGTTGACAAAGAGGGCCGCAAACTCGACTCGTTCGGGAGAAGGATATACTCTTCGGCGGCTCTGGTGATGAAAACATCTAACTACCAGGCCATGATGGCTAGGTATCAGTTGTTTCTCTGGCAGAAAATTTCCAACCTAACTGATTACCTGCCAGACGATCAGCGAGATCTGGCACGTGTTTTTCAGGCGGAGGCCATTCGCCTATCGAAACAGCAGATGACCACTGCCAGACATCAAGTGGATTCAGGCTCGAAGGCCATGATCGGAGCGGTTGCCCTCAGGCGTCATGCGTGGCTGCGCTCGTCTAATCTCCCCATCGAGACTAAGAACCGCATCGAAGATTTGCCTTTTGACGGGGAAGGTCTGTTCAATACGCAAACCGACTCTACCATGGATACTATCCACAAGGCAAAGATGACCGCTAAAAAGATGGGGTTCAGCCAACCCCCTGCGCAGACCTTCCGGGCCCGTAAGTGGTACCGGCCCCTACCCTATCAGCCCAGACAAGGCCAGGACCGTGGTCAATGCTACCAGCAACCGAGCACGTCGACCTCTTACCAGCAACACAAGCCCGCTCCCCGCTACTCTCAGGCTCGTTCAAAACAACCTCAACAAAAACGTCGCCTTTGACTTACCTCTACGGGACTCCTTTCTGTCACGAAACAGGCTCCAGCCCTTTTTCCATACTTGGGCATCCATCACCACCGACCAGTGGGTCCTCCAAGTAGTTCAACGGGGCTACGCAATAGACTTCGAAGTCCTTCCTCCGCTAGGCACTGTAAAGATCACGCCTCCATCAGAAACCCTGCGCCAGGAAACAAAGGCTCTGTTGGAGAAGGGCGCAATCATACCTGTTCCAGCGCATCAGTCAAACAACGGGTTCTACTCCTGCTATTTTACAGTGCACAAGAAGGACGGGGGACTTCGTCCTATTATGGATCTCCGAAGTCTGAACAAATTCATCAGGCCCCGGAAGTTTCGAATGATCACTCTTTCTACCATCCTGCCACTCCTCAGACGAGGCAGCTGGTTCACGCTGATCGACCTCAAGGATGCATACTTCCACATAGCCATCCTCGAAGAACACCAAAAATACCTCCGTTTCGCCATCGGGCCCCAACTCTACCAATTCGTGGTCCTGCCATTCGGATTAAAGACAGCTCCAAGAGTCTTTACCAAGTGTATGGCAGTGGTTTGTCCACACCTTCGGTCCATCGACATCGAGGTCTATCCTTACCTAGACGACTGGCTAGTCGTCTCTCCAACTCGTCACCAAGCCATCGCAGACGTCGACACGGTGGAGTCCATCCTCTCCTCCTTAGGTCTGCAAATAAATTACAAAAATTCAATCTTTCAACCTACCACAGCACTTCAATTCATAGGTGTTCGTCTCGACTCCACTACCGCAAGAGCCTTCCTTCCCCGAGACAGATTGGCGACCCTACAGGGCCTAGCTGGCAGACTGCGTACCCGCACGCGGGCAACAGCCCTCACTATATTACGGCTACTAGGCCTTATGGCTGCAGCTATCTTCGTAGTCAGATGGGCACGTCTAAGGATGCATCCCCTCCAGCAACTCCTATTGAGTCGCTATACACCACTCCAGGATCCACGAAAGTTAGTACTTACCATTCCGCATCATGTAAAACCCTCGCTCCTTTGGTGGTCAAATCCAAGCAATCTCTCACAGGGCCTGCCTTTCGTCGATCCCGGTCCCTCCAGGGTTGTCACGACCGACGCATCGCTCCAAGGCTGGGGGGCACACCTGGAGGACCTGTTCATACAAGGAAGATGGTCACCTTTAGAGAGTTCCCTACATATAAACAAACTAGAACTCCTCGCGGTACAGAAAGCCCTGAAAGCATTCCTCCCCCAACTCAGGGGGCACCACGTGCGGGTTCTCTCAGACAACACGTCCGTAGTGTGGTATATCAACAAGGAAGGCGGCACCCGCTCCCCGCGCCTCCTCCACCTTACCATGGACATCTTACACTGGGCAATCACAAGAGACATTCAGCTCTCGGCTCTGCACATAGCAGGGACATCCAACGTCAAAGCGGACGAATTAAGTCGATCTTTCAAAGACACTCACGAATGGGAACTAGCCCCTCGTATTCTACATCGCATCTTCGCCCGTTGGGGCACCCCAGAGATCGACCTCTTTGCAACCCCAGACAACCGTGTCTGTCGGGCGTATTGCTCAAGAGCAGGTTTAGGTCGCGACTCCCTAGGAGACGCCTTCCTATGGGACTGGTCACAGGGTCTTCTTTACATGTTCCCTCCGATTCCCCTGATAACAAAAACGGTCACGCGGCTACGACGCCATCAGGCCAACGCTATCCTGATTGCACCATGGTGGCCACGGCAAGCGTGGTTCACGCCTCTACGCAGACTAGCTGCCCATCGAGTGTGGCGTCTTCCAGTCGCTCCGGATCTTCTGTCCAGGGACAGCGGCAGGATATTACACCCGGACATACAAACCCTACGTCTCACAGCGTGGAGACTCCTGCCCTCTGGCGGGGAATAGCTGTACCTCAAGACATACTGACTATTCTGGACGCATCACGAAAGCCTTCGACTGGATCATCCTACTTGGCAAAATGGAGACGTTTTCAAGTTTTTGCAGCAAACAAGGGTTTCGATAGTGGTTCGGCTACTATTACCGACGTCATCGCCTTCCTTCACTCTTTGCATACTGCAGGCTTACGGCTCTCCTCTATCAGGGTCTATCTAGCGGCCATTGCAGTCCACCATCCCCTCATCGACGGGGTCTTGGCATTCACGCACCCTCTTGCCAAGGCTTTCCTTAAGGGTCTGCACAATCTTTTTCCACCCGCTCGCCCATTGCTCCCGCAGTGGAGTCTATCGCTCGTGTTGGCTGCATTGTCCACTAAGCCTTTTGAGCCGTTAGCTACAACCAATATTCGTCTATTGACACTGAAGACGGTTTTTCTTGTTGCCATCACGTCCGCAAGACGTGCGTCAGAACTTGCAGCATTGCTTGTCGACCCTCCATACACGCAGTTTTTTCGCGACAAGGTCGTCCTTCGTCCTCCCCCATCCTTTGTCCCCAAGGTTGCCTCCGATTTTCATATAAATCAGGACATTGTGCTACCTACTTTCTTCAAGGCATCTTCTGATCCGCTGTGCTCCACACTGCACGCTCTAGACGTTAGAAGGGCTCTAGCCTTCTACAAATCTCGTTCAGAGGAGTTCCGCAAATCACGCCAACTGTTCGTTTGTTTTGGAGGAAAAAATAAGGGCTTATCTGTATCCTCGCAATGTCTCTCCAAATGGATTGTAGACGTTATCGCACTATCGTATCAACTCCTGGGCAAGGAAATACCCACGGGGCTAATTGCCCACTCCACCAGGGGACAGGCGGCCTCAACGGCACTCCTTCATGGCGCAACGATCCCAGACCTGTGTAAGGCGGCCACGTGGGCGAATGCCTCTACCTTTGTGAAGCACTACCGCTTGGACGTTAGAGCGCGCCAGGACTCCTCCTTTGGCAGAGCGGTCCTATCTTCAATATGCCAATGACCATGCAGCGTGCCTCTCCCACCTCCGGTAAGTTGGCTTATTACTCGCCCATATGTGTGATGCACAGAGACCACAAAGAAGAAATGCAGGTTGCTTACCTGTAACTGTAGTTCTTCGAGTGGTCATCTGTGCAGTCAACACAACCCACCCGCCGTCCCCTCTTGGCATCGCTGCTCCGATTGTCAAGCTGACTCCGCCATGCTCGACTAGTTTAACTGTTAACATAAACTGCATTGCCTTAGTCGCGAGGCCTAGCGGTCTCAGGGAACTGAGGTAGGCGGGACCCTGAGCATGCGCGGTAGGACGGTGGGGGGAGGGGTTCCCGCCTAAAATCCTAGCTAGTTAGAAGTTTCCCGAAGCGAGCTCGGCGCCGGCGCGAGCCCATATGTGTGACTGCACAGATGACCACTCGAAGAACTACAGTTACAGGTAAGCAACCTGCATCTTTGAGACATACCGGCTGAAAATACCCACCGCATAAGCTATATCAGGCCTTGACCACTGACCCAAATATAATAAACTTCCAATTGCAGATTGGTGCAGCTCAGGGTCTTTGAAATCCTCACTTTCAACAGTTTGACGAAAATCTGTTGTCATAGGACTTTGCACTCCTTTACAGTCTTGCATTCCATAAGCCTCAAGAAGATTAACAATTTTGTTCTGTTGACTTAACAAATAACTTCCATCAGTTGTTTTGTTTATATCTACTCCCAAGTAATGCTTTATTTCTCCTAGAGATTTCAGCTTATAATGACTTTCCAATTGGTTAGTGAAATTTTGAATGTGGCTTGTGGAACTTCCTGCCACAAGTAAATCATCAACAAAAACTAACACAATCATGTAATCACTGCCTTTGCCCTTTGTATACATACATGGATCTGCAGTGCTCCGTTTGAAACCCATTTCATTCTCCAATGTGGAATTTAGACAGTCGTTCCAGCACCTTGCACTTTGCTTGAGACCATATACAGCCTTTTTCAGTAGCCAAACCTTATCTGGCTGCTTTTCAAAACCATTTGGCTGTTTCATGTATAGTTTCCTCAAGCTCTGCATTTAAATATGCAGTGTCAAAATCAAAATGATGAACATACATCTGATTTTTTGCAGCAAAGTGAGGGACAGTTTGCAAGAGAGCCCCCACCTTTCTTAAACAACTCTTTCGTTCTCACAGAACTCAAGGCTTCGGTCGACAGTAAGAGATAAGCAGAGAACAGAGACAGTTTCTTCTCAAAACAAATTGCCAAATCTTCAGCTCACAATTCACTGGGCCAGCCCAGTGAATTGTTTATGAAGCACCTGACACCCGACATGCTGTTTGAGCAGCAGGACGCAGTAAACTCACAACATTCCAGCATCCGTCTCTCCTTAGGGACATTTCCACCTTAAATGACCACGTAAGGTAGTTCCTTTCGTTCAGTCTCTCTACTGGGACACCGCTTCCCAAACTCATCTGTGCCATTTTCCTGGCTGAAAATGAAACCACAGACCTCGGTTGATAGGAACTTGAAGCAGCCTCTGAATCTTCTGAAGCAACACCAGTTTCGGATTCCTCCTGTTTTCAGTTCACCTCCTGAGTTCTCAGACAAAAACAAAGCAAGCAAGCTGCTACTGGATTTCGTCAATCTCTGGGCCCATAACCTGTCCAGGTACAAATGATTTAGTATAGCAGATGTTGTGTCTAATTCCTCTCCCCTTGCTCAGGGCAAAAGAATGTTAGACGTTAATTCAGAATCAGATTCTGAACTCGAACAGACATTCCAGTCCATACCAGAAGGGGAAGATATCGTTCCCATAGCTTCACCTTTACTGGGTGTTTCTCCTGATGTAAATAACCCTCCAGCTGATAAGCAGCCTTCGACTTCAGAGGGCGAGGGGGAGAGTGAGCTTAAAAATCCCATTTTCCGTAGGAGAGAAAAACAAGCACAGATCAAAGAGGTCAGGAGGTGGCACTCGGAAAGATTACTGGCTCAGAAAAAGCTTGAGGTGGATTTTTCTCAGAAGTGACTCTCGCTTTCTTTTGAATGGATCAACTGTCTTGTTTGCTTAGCTAAATTACGCCTTGGGGCAAAACGCTTTCTAAGTTTTAACTCTTTTCGACTGGAAGGAAGGGGTCATTTGCTAAATAAAAGATTGATTGCTTTCCTAAGAGGCCTCCTTATTGACTTCAATAAATACAAAGAGTTAGAGAGTCACGACAGCAGAGTTTCCAGTGGAATTCCAGCCTCCAGCCTCCTGCTCTGTCCTGAGAGCTCTTATGAAAGAATCACTCACACACATTGAGTTTCTCCAAAGGATTTTTACTGAATAACAACACTTTCCCAACAGCCGTCAACTACCAACCACCATCTCATACAAATGTACAAATATATACAGTTTACATACAGTATTGCACTGACATTGCATCAGCCAGGCAATAATTCAATCAATTAAAGGACCGTGAGATCGTCTTCATTCCCTTATCTTTGACCTTCTCCTCCTCTTTATCATTGGTAACACCTGCAAGGCTCTTCTATAGATTAACCATTTTTAGTCCTGAAATTATTTGCATGTAGTAAATCTGGTGATATTTCAGGGGTGTATGTATTCCTTTCTAGTTGACTATTTTACTTTCCACAACAATTAGTAGTATAGATTTACTGCTTCATCTAATTTTTTCATGGCCTTGTTCTAGGTGCTGAAGACCACCACGGAGGCCATGATTGAAGTCAATATAAACAAGAATTTGGTTGGCTCTGCAATGGCTGGCAGCATAGGTGGCTACAATGCTCATGCAGCAAACATTGTTACTGCCATGTATATTGCATGTGGGCAGGTATGTTGTTAATTTACTTAACTGTGTCTGTGTGTGAGAGAGATCATATATTTGAGATGCTAAAATGTCTACTAAATGTATCCACTGACTGCAGGATGCAGCCCAAAATATCAGCAGCTCAAACTGCATCACACTGATGGAATCAGCTGGTCCTACCAATGAAGATCTGTACATCAGTTGCACAATGCCCTCCATAGAAATTGGGACTGTGGGTGGAGGAACCAACCTGTTACCACAGCAGGCTTGTTTACAGGTATGAAGCATCAAAGGAAACAAATGTGCTAAATTAAATCCTACCCAGTTCTGTATCGTAATGTGAATCTAAAGCCTTCGTTGCATGTTTCTGGTTCATGTTGTTTTGCAATTTTGAATCCCTGGACTCTGCCAGCAAACTCCCACATTTAAGAGCCTTATTTTTAACAACAATACATGGATAGGATGAATGTCTCAACTTTACGATTAGGAAATGGTTGCATGTCACTTGCATACCTGCATTTAAAATAACACAGGCATCTGCCATTGTGAGAAGAGTGTTTGTAATTTCAGAACAGTGACCCCCTGGGAGTATTGGGATATTGCCCTGGCTTTGTGAACCATAACATGTAGAGCATATACTCATTTTCCTAAAATTGATTTGGACTCTCTAGTTCAGACCATTACTATCTTATACTGGAGATGGGGGAACCTTTTCGACCTGGGGACTGCATTGCCTCCATAGAAATCTGTCAGGGGCTGCATGCCAGTGGTGAGTGATGCCAAAGCTGATGGAGCTAGTTTTTCACTTTAGACTTCTCCTACACAGTGTATGTGCATGTGTAGCGCACACACGCACACACACTATCTTCCACTTTGCCCTGGCGCTTTTGGAGGAAAAAAGGGGTGAGGGGAACCAGAAGCAGAGACCAGGAGTGGAGTAGCACAGCTGAGTCATTGTCTGCACTGAATGTGGGGCAGTGGGATTGGGGAAAGGGCATGGCTAAGGTGGGGGGCGGGGGCAGCATGGTTCGGGGAGTGTCATGGGCTGGGTTCTGAGATTTGGTGGTCCACATTATGCCAATTGGCCAGAGGTTCCCCATCCCTGTCCTACTATGACTGGCAGTGGCTCTCCAAGGTCTTATGCAGAAATGTTTCCCAATTGTGCTCCAGGAGACCCTTTACCTAAAGATGCCAGGGATCGAATGTGGGACTGGTTGAATGTAAAGCTTGTGCTCTACCACTGAGCTTTGGAGTCTACTTAATTTTTTCATGTTTCTAAAGAACTTATAGATAGTTCCTTGTAAGAATCAGAGCATTTTTTAATAGAATGTATTCCTGTCTTCTTCTAAAGCATATTGTTATCTCTTCCTGATTACAGATGTTGGGGGTGCAGGGAGCAAGTACCGACAACCCTGGAGAAAATGCCCGTCAGCTTGCCAAAATTGTGTGTGCTACAGTAATGGCAGGAGAGCTCTCCCTAATGGCTGCATTAGCTGCTGGACATTTGGTCAGAAGCCACATGATCCACAATAGGTAAGGAGGAAACGGACATATTGTCTTTCAACATCTTATACCTATCCTGTACCCCAACAGCCAAGAGGACCTTCTCTTCTGCCGCTCCCAGACTGTGGAATGGCCTGCCGGAGGAGATTCGACAAATTAGCAGTCTTCATGAATTTAAGAGAGCTGTGAAGACTGATCTCTTCTGGCAGGCCTACCCAATTGAATTTTAAGATGTTTTTAATGATGTATTAATATTTTATTTGTTTTAATATTTTAATATATTATATTAAATATATTTTATATAATATATTAAATATTATATTTAATATATTATTTGTTTAATATTAAACACAATATTTAATATTGTGTTTATGTTTATTGTTATTCCCCTCCTCGATCCGGAGGGAGAGGCGAGCTATAAATAAATAAATAAATTTATTATTATTATTATTATTATTATTAAACATCTAACAAATTTGAATGTATGCATCTTGTTTTTGATAGATCAAAAATAAATCTACAAGATCTTCAAAGAACATGCACCAAGAAAGCTGTTTGAATATTGACAGAACTTGAAACGCAAAGCATTGCAATGGCAAATCAACAAGTGAAAAGAAATGGCACATGATCTGTGAATTTTAGAAGGAAGATAATATTCAATGCAGTGAATTGTTGGAAAGACTTGAGAGGATCAGTGGACATGTAGTCCACACAGGGCTTGCTGCATCCTTTTCCTCCTTTGTTTGCCATAAAGGGATGCTTCTCTGTAGGAAATATGTCAGAAGGTTTTACTTTGTATGGGATTCTAGCTTGTCCGGATTTAAAACGTTTTATAGTATGGGGTTTCAGGTAGTTTATCCAACCTATCCAAAAAGATCAGCCTTTTTTGAGTTAAAATATTCTGGGTGGAATACTACTGAGAAGAAATACAAGTTCTGTAATTTATTGTTTTTGTTTGTTTTCAAATCCAATCTACTCAATTAGTTGTTTTGCAATGTGATCACTGTTTTCAGGCTAACCTGGTATGTTTTGCATATAAATCTGCAGCAGCCACAAACCTGGAACATGTTACCATTCCTTTGGGTCAAGGAAAATAGCCAGGTCACAGCTCTACCAAATCCATCTCATGTAGGCAGGGTGGGATGTGGGTGGGGTGTTAGAATGGCTTTCTGTTTTTTTTGGCAGAGGGTTGTTTTCAAATTAGTTATAATTGTCTTCAAGTCTGATCTAATTGCTTCTTACAAATTTTTAAAGCCTAGCATATAGACATTGGGATAATTAAATTGAGTCACAATAGTATTATAAGCCTCTTTTGGAGAGCTTCACTTTCTGTTGTGCTGTATATACAGTTTTTAATGGTAGTTCTCTGACCTTTAAAGAATATCAATTTCTACAGATGAAGTTGGTAGGGACTATATTTCAAGGTATAAAACCACTGAGTTAAAATTCTCAGGTGTTTTGTCCAGTTACTTTGTTTATCTTGCACAAGGGTGAAAAACTTAGAGGGAAGTTCTCCTGGTCAAACCCTATAAAACTAGCTAGCAGCTGCTCAAAAGCACTGTATTAATTTCAGTGGTGCTTTTCCCAGGTGAACTTCACAGTGGACTGCATTCTTTGTAAAGTTTAAATGTTAAGAGTTGTTTAATGGGAATTAAAGCACGTCAAAAACATGTTTACACTATTTCTCAATCATCACTTTAAAGTATGGTGTGAATTTCTTTTGCAGAAACAAGTGTGTCTTTGGAGAAGAGCCGTTAAATTCATGCTTCTTTATTACTGACATTTTATTTCTTTCCCTGAAGAAATTGTAATTTATTTTGGGGCAAATTCCAAGTTGCTTAATATTTTTTAAGAAGTACTAACTACAGGATTTGTTGAAATGATGGCAGAAGTGAATGCAGTCAAGTTAGCTGCATTTTAGTGAAGCACACCATAGTGCTACATGGGAGAATCAAGCTAAAGAAGGGGAGCAGGAGTACAGATGCACGTCTCAGCTGTTGGAAGCAATGATGACTCACTGTTCCAAGGTGGTTTGAAGACTGGGGTCCTTGAGACTTCCCATTGGAATCCATTGCAAGAGTCCCCTTTTGTGCAAATTCAGTAGAAATGGTGGTACTCCTTAATTGTTAATACAAGTCTCTAATTTGTATGTATTCGTTTCATAAAGCTAAAGCAAGTCAACACCTACTACTTGCTAGGTATGTGCTGTGGCTACTTGTAAATAGCATCATGAATGTCAATCTTCAGTATTGTCCAAACAGTTACTTCTTTCTTATTTATGCAGAGTTTGAACTTACTGATTTTATTATTTAATGCAACACTGAGCTAGCAATAAATGGTTTGTTCAGTGTCCATTTTGGTGAATGTAACTGACATTCTTTAAAAAACAACCCCATTTTGTATTCCAAAATTGTGTACATTTTGGTACAGATACTTTTTTCAGTTTCAGTAAAACAGTGCAAAAGCAACATTGGTGAAGTTGTGTTACTTTAAGTATAAATATCATCATGGTCCTGTTCATACTGATCTCCAGTAAGTTTTGCACTAGGAAGTTGTTGGAGGATCTAGTTCTGAGAGGGTGGGGTGTCTTAAGAATCTGTTGCTGTACACTAGTATAATGGACTCCACCTTTTGGTAGCACAGAAGCAATCTTAGAATAGGAGCATATGTCAAGATGCAGAACCAGTTTCTGCTTGAATGAGTTTGGACAAGGTTTTTGGTCATATGGGAAAGCTGGACAACTGTTCTGCAGGATGGCTGAAATGCTCCTCACCTTCCCCCAGTTAATCCAGAACAGGAAAATGCTAGCAAATCCAGTGATGCAGAGGCTTGAGCAGCCATTTCCAAGGACCTTGACCTGCCTGACAAGCCCACCATAGGATCCAAGGAATGTGAATACATATTAGCCTAGCGTGAGCCCCATTTCCCCAGACCTAGCTGGCCAATATGTTAAGCCTAAGTTTCTGAGGAGGCTGCAGTTTCTCTGTTGCAGGAGAGCTAACACAATGGAAAGCCATTGTAAGACGAGAGACAGCTTCATATTACCTGCCCAGACATAGGGCTCCATCACACATATTCCCCCCCCCCCCCGGTTTGCCTCCTTGTTTTTTACCTCCATTTCAGAAGCACTGCAAGCGCTCCTCCCTTTCACTATCGTAGCTATACGGGTGAACTCTCTTTCTGCTCTTCCACTGCTATTGCGTCTGCCTCTTCTTCCTCCTTCAGTTCATTGGTTCTTGTCATTGAAGGACATTGTGATGGATGTGGCAGCTTTCCCCCCTTGCTCATTGGAGGTCCTATTAAAATTTACAAAAATGTTTATGTCTGCGTAATTTTTAAAGATAAAGAGATGAAATGTAGCACGGTGATATGTCTTAAGGAGACTTTAGCCCTGCCAAGTTTGAATCATCGGTTCATCCCTTGATTATTTAGGCTTTTTTTAAAAAAAATCCCCTTAAAGTATTTCCCTGAAAGTCCACCAGTGCAATAGTCCACCTGTTTGTATTTGTGTATTTAAGGGATTACGGGATATGGGAAAGTCATCCCCTTGCATATGGGTTCCTTACTGCCCTAATTCATATTTCCCATTTTTAAAATTATTTCTGTGCAAATGCAATGGAATGCAATTCTGGCAGGCTGAAATAGTGTAATGATGCAATGGTGTAATTAAGGGATTAAAGAAAGTCAACCTATCCTTTCAACGAAGTATTGTTGCACTGTAAACCACCCCCACCCCTGTCCCCGGTGTATTTTCCACATTTCTTTTAAAGTGAAAATGTACCCCTGGTCATGCCTACTCAGAAGTAAGACCATAGAGTTAAATGGGACCTCCCTCCCCCTTCACAGTTGAGCAGAGAACCGCCCACCCTCTTTTGTCAGAGAGACTGAGTCTACCCTTAGACACCCCCACCCCCACAAGGAATGGGATGGCCTGATAAGAGTGCAAGGTCAGCAATACATGGGAGGGAGGAGCGCATTTGTTTCGCATAGAAGGGAAAATGAAAAGGGAAGAAGAGAAATGAGTGCAGGACAGAGACAACATGCGAGTACTGTGCTGCAAAATCGCATACCAGGCATAGCGAGTGTGCGATAAATTGCTATAGTGTGATAGAGCTCCTAGAAGCCCTTTGGAGTTGCTCATATTGCATATTCAGTAGAGATCGCACTCCCCTATGTTCTGTAGATACAATGACATTCCTACTTTTGCCAAGTTTTTTGAAAACAGTAGACCACAGTCATCATCCCAAAATATCAATATTGTATATCCATTCAAGGCACAGCGGTGTGAAGATGTTTGGAAGGTTCCTTCATCACTTCAGAGAAGGCGAATTATCAGAGGAGGAAGCTACACACAATCTTCATTTGAGAGTGTTATATTCTGTACTTTCCCGTAAGCCACTAGCCAAATCCATCTGTCCTTTCCGATCACTGGAGGTGCAAAAAGTTGGGTTCTGGGCAGAGACATAACCCAGCTTTTCATAAAATTCATTTTTAAGAACAACATTGGTAGCTGTTCTATGTAAAGAAGAATTCTGAACAAGTTTTAGTATTCTTCATTATAGCACATTTAAACTCACCGTTTCTAAATGGACTCCAGTTATCCTCATGCTAGTGAGCTTTGTATGTATATGATAGAGGTTTCTAACATGCACAATGTGAATAAAGTGAATATACATTTCCCTTTGAGCAGCAGTCATCTGCATGAGTTATGCACCACCCCCAGGGCAAGGTAAGAATCACATGACCAGGCTTTTGCCCATAATGTGCAAATGCACAGATGACCACTCGAAGAACTACAGTTACAGGTAAGCAACTTGCATATATTTCTTACCATTCCCACGATGGTGTGGGAGACATTCCAGCTTAAAGAGGAGCACACTGCCTCAGGATCCTCCACATATTGCTGTAAAGACAGATGCCAGGCTGAAGGGACAGGGTGCCTATTGTCAGTCCCAGGCTTCTCAGGACAATGGCCACAGTAGAAATTGGCTAGAGCTGAGAGCAAAACATCTGCCGATAAAGCATTTTGCTCCCCTACTAGTGTCCATTCACATACTGGTGAGGACAGACAGCACTACAGGCAAGATTCTCTTCAACCAACAGTGGGGAACTGAATTCCTTTCATTGGGATGCTGCATTGCTGCAGCACTGGGCACAGAAACACCTCCTTTCCATTGTAATGCCACACATTCAGGGGTCACTGAACATCCAAGCAGACTTCTTCAGTTGGACAAGGACTGACCCAAGGGAGTGGAGCCTGGGAGGTCTTCCTGTTACTACAACAACACATGGGCCCCATGCAGGTGGACTTGTTTGCCTCATGCCACAATCACAAGCTTCCCTGGTACTATATCAGCTTCCTGACTCTGGAGGTAGAGGCTCAGCACACTCTAACCTCTCTCTGGCCAAAGGGAAATCTGTATATCTTTTCCTCCTCTACTAGGCAGAGTCCTAAAGAGAGGCAGCCAAGTACTGGCCAAAATCGTACTAGTGGTATCCTACTGGCCTCACTGTCCATGGTTTGGTGATTCTACAACTGGTGTACACTGACCCATAGCTTCTTCCAATCTTTCCACATATCCTACACCAGAGACCAGTTCTGCAACCAGATCCAGCATGGCTGCACCTAGCCACACCTAGCGGCTGAGAAGCAGACATACTCTAACCCAGGCTACTCAACAGAGGTTATTAACACTGCTTTCTTCTAGGTAAGCTTTATAAAACAACATGGAGAGCCTTCTTACAGTGGTGAAGAGAGAAAGGGGGTGAGCTACAAGAAAGCAGGACTTCAGGACCACCTTCATTTCCTGCAAGCAGGTTTGTACCTTGGGCTCAAAGGTAACACTCTGCATCAGCAGGTATCAGCCCTAAGCTCTGTACTTTTCCACTTCCCTTCCTGGAGTCCAGCACAGGTTAGATGGTGCCAGTAGTGCCTGGTGGCCTATCTGAGTGGTGGGGCGGAAAAGAGGTCACCAGAGGCAGAGCCAAGGGGGGCACCAGAGGAGGAACAGACTTTGAATCGCCAATAGCTAGCAAATCTTACACAGAAAGGAAGAACTGAGGCATATGAACTTTAGGATTATATGAGCAAATGAGGAGTGAGTAAATCACACAATCACACAAAAGCAATCCACATTTGGACTCACATTTTCTTATTCCAGCAACAACTCCCATTCCACAGAGAATCAGATGAGTTTAAGTTCATGAGCACACAGGGCTGTGAGGAGGAAAACACACAACTGCACAAAATCATGATGCTGCCACTAAGAATGATGATATCCTCAGAGCCATACAACCAGGGCCGCGTTAAGGTCATGATGGGGCCCAGGGCTAGCCATCTGACCCCAATACTGAACTCGCACACAACATTTGTGCATACACACACCAGGGTCAATGAAAAATAAAGTTATCTATGGCTATTAGTTTAAGATGGCTTTATGGAACCTCCACCTTCAAATACATAGGGTGAACAATATGTAATGGGCTACATATCTATTATTGGGACTGTGGAGAAATGTTAATATTTTATATTTTGTTTGCAAAGTTATAGAGAATCTTCAAGAGAAGGAACACAATGGTTTTGCTGATTCGATATTGCTTTCGTATAAATTTGGCCATTGGTAAGTGTGTTGCCCAGCCAAACTACTATTGTAAACCCTGAAGGAGTAGGCTAGAACATTGGTTAACCATTTTCTGCTCCATGTTGTACAAAATTTTGAAGTAATTCTCCTTTGTGGTCTCTGTGTATCACACATGGGCTCTGCGCCTGCGTGGAGCACCATTGGGAAACTTCTTTAGCTAAGGTGTTTTGGTCGGGAACCCCTCCCCCACGATGCAGTGCGCATGCTCAGCAGCGTTTTCTGCCCATTCTCGCCAGTTCTCTTTCAACCATCATCGTGGCAGCACCTTTCTGAGGACTTCTCTTCAAAACTCTTTGGCTTTCTTCATTCTATTAAAATTTTGTTAAAGTAGTTCAATTAGTTGATACAGTCCAGTTACAGCTGTTGTTATATATTTGGACCGCGCTGCTGCCCGAATGACTTACGGAGGGGCCATATGGCCTTGAGGGCTCCTTTTCGTAAGTGCTTTGCATGTGGGAGCAAACTCCCACCGTCCGACTGACATTCCCTCTGTCTCTTGTGTCTTGGTGAGGGACACATCATTGAAAAGTGCCATTTTTGTCAAGCTTTTTCAAAACAAACTTGCCAGCATCTGTCGGATAGACTTAAAGCCATTATGTGGACCAAAACTCTCCAAGCGGTCGATACTGCGACTGAGCAACCAGCGGGTAGTGCCTTGCCCATTTCCTCGCCTTCACAAGAACCCGGGACCTAGTGGCTCGATGGCTTCTCCAACTCGGTCTCTGACCTTAAATATAACAAAGAAGCTATCGATGAAGGCAAAGTCCACTAAGGTTACCTCTAAGACCTTGAATGGTCAGAGGAAGACGAAAAAGCCCAAAAAGGTTGCCAAGACCCCATTGTACAATATAGCACCTTTGGTATTGCCTTTGTGTCCTGGGCTCTCTGATGGGGCTGACGCCGAAAATCTGAGTCCTCCGCATAGTAGGGCTATGTCGATAGTCAATACCGATGAACCGATACCAACTGACTCTCCTTCACCTGCTGGATCCAGCCCACGCCGATCACCGGAACCTATGACCTCGATATCAGTTTGATATCAATCTCCTGATTTTCCTCCTCCTCGGCGAATACCTTCTCCATCACCCTTGCTTAATTTGCCTATTCCATCAGTGCAGATTATAGTCGTACCAGACATACACCCACTTATATCTATGTCAGAAGAGTAGATTAGAGAACATTCTCCACATCCTTCTTGATCTTCTTCCCAACAATGGGATCCTCCGGGAGCATACCGACATCGGCACTCTCCTGATCCAAGGGCTCAACAGCACTGTAACTCTCCAGACTTGTTTTCAGCCTCTAGCAGAGAGGATTACCCTCGTCGGGGTCGTGATCATTCCAGATCTCCTTAACATTTGGACAGGCGTTCTGGTTACGATCAGTCTTCATGGCATTCTTCTTATTATGAGCCAGAGAGCTACTATGATAGGCATCACTATGACTATTATGAGTCTCACCGTTATGCTGATTGTTGCTCCTGGCATCAACGCTCCGTAACCCCAAGACAACAACCAAAGGTCAGCACCGTTCCTCGACTTACGGATCCACCTCGGCAGAGTTTGCCACCGCACAAATCTCAACAGGACCAGCAGCCCCATCCTACCGACCAGCTTCCCCAAGTTCAACTGCCTACTACGGAATTCTTAGTGTTGCAACCTACCAGAGGAATCTGGTTTGGGAGTTGTTGCTCGGCGTGTTTTCACCAGCTCAGTCCCCCAAATGCCAGATTGTAGATCCCTGAGCTTGCCCTACTCAATGAGTGCTGAGTCTGGCAATTTCACGTTTTCCCACTTTTTCTCAAGCCACCATTTTGCACAAAATCATGGCTAAACTATTTATAGAAATAGCAATTTTGCATAAAATGGTGGCTGTAAATTGCATGATTTGCGCAAAATTGCAGGTGTAAGTGGTCCATTTATGCCTGTAATTATGTGTAAATTGTGCTGTTTTTGACTACCATTTTACTCAAAATCGCAATTTCTATAAATAGCTTACCCATAATTTTATGCAAAATGGCTGCTCGTGAAAAGGCAAGAAACTGCAAACTCTCACCAGGTACCCGTGGTGGGTTACCCCACATGCCCACCAGGGTCAGGAAAGCAGCAGGAGTCCAGTGATCAGTGTGCAATAGGGCGTGGAGGAGTTCACCCATCCCTACTCCTGAACTTGTGCTAGAACCTTAGTGAAAGTCTTCAAACCCCACTCCTCCCCATTCCAACTCAAGCTTAACATGCAAACACTATGATTTCAATAAGATTATCATACTGGTTTGCCAGTTTGTGTTTGCAGCAGAACTTTAAGGTGTTGTTTTGGCTTTTAAGAGGCCCTGTGTCTGGGTTGCCTCAGGGACCATCTGCTCCAAATTAAAAGCGTTTGCTTTGGTCCACAAAAGGTTAAATAGTGGAGAAAATAATTGAAAATAAAATTGCCAGTATCATACTGCTTTTATACAAATCTATGGTGTGACCACTGGAATATTGTGTGCAGTTCTGGTCATTGCACCTCCAAAAGGAGTTGGAAAAGGTACAGAAAACAGCAACAAAGGGGCTGGAGAAATTCATCTCTGAGGAAAGTGTATAACATCTGGAACTGTTTACGTCATAAAAAAAAAAGATAAGGAGCACAAAATTATGCATGGTGTGACCAAAGAAATCTTGAGTCAGCTTAACAGAGTGTGTGACAGAATAGATGTTAAATGAGTGAAAAGTTAAGAATGTGTGAAAGCAATGTTGCAGTGAATAAAGGAGAACCAAAGCGAACAGTTTTTATAGTGTTTCACTCAAAGAAATTCCCCAATTACACAGCACTGATAGATACATTTGGAGAAAGATCTGCTCATTTTTTCTAAGAGATGAAAGGAGGGTGGGCGATGAAGACCTACATATATGTAAAACAATAACTTCCTGCAATTTTTTTTTTAAAATAGACTAAATGCAAAAGAAACCAGCTATTCAACATTATATGAACAAGACTGGTAGCTTTTCCAGCACCCCCCCCCCACCTCCAGTTCCCTCAACAACACTGCCCTGTATCTTATTGTAGAGTGACTGAGGAGCGTTTCATATCAAGCCACTCCTGGCAGTAACCATGGAATAGTCACCCCAGAGCTGGGAGAGCCAATCAGCTTCCTTTTCATCACATCACACCAGCTCAGGCACAAACTCCTCAACTTCATTTTATTTTTCTTGGTACTCAGTCAGGATACTAATCGCTAGTGCTGCTAGTGCTCCCCTGCGTCAGGCAATGAGTATATGAAAAAAGGTGGAATTCGAGGAGATCCACAATGAAGAGACATCAAATCCTTACCTGGCTCTAGGAAGAAAGTGGAAAAGCATCTTAGGCCACAATCCAATGCATGTTTAGACAAAGAAGTCCTATCACTCCCAGCTTGGCTGGCTGGGAAATGTTGGGAGTTGTAGGAGGTTTTTTTTCTGTCTAGGTATATATAGGATTGCAACTTTAGGCTATTTTAACAATTCATACAAATTGTGCAACCCGTTTCTCTGAGCTTAAAAGCCCCAAATGTTGTAACCTTCTTTCCTTAGGAGAGTTACTCCAGACCCTTGATCATTTGGGTGCTCTTTTCGGCACCCCATACCTAAGACATATGTGGGCTTTCAGTTGGAGTTTCTCAAAGGGAATTCCAATTTTTAACTTGACTGACAACACAATTCTAAGCATGTTTACTCAAGGTGTGTTCAGTGGGGCTTACTTACCAGACTGGATAGGATTGATATAAGTCACAAAACACCCACCGAAACCACAATTCATAATTCATGGCATCAGTTCTATCTAGCAAAATGACTGTTGTGTTATTTGATTAGCTTCACTCACTCAGATATTGCCATGCTGATCTATTTCCATACAAGGTTTGTGGCTCATTGTGCTCCCTTGGATGTTGGCGTTCCAGGGTGTTTTGTGGAATATATAGCCTGACACATCTATGCTCTTGTGTTCTGTGTTCCCTACTTGTACAGCTGCATCCAATAAACTGGAAGTACTGGAAGTGCAGAGGCTGGAACTTCTATGCCTTACCTAAAGGAAGTTTCATCTGATGAGGAAGAAGAGGGGAAGAGCCAGCACGGCGAGTCCCATCTGGAACCAGGTAAGAGAGCTGGAGGCTTTGGCTGATAGCACTCCCCTGGAACCATTGGAAGAGCAGTCTGGCACCTTCAGTGCCATTCCTGGACTCCCCCAAATGCAGGAGGCCGAGCCGGAGATAATTCATCCCTCCAAATGATGTAGGTTCAAATGTGAGCAGCATAGAAGAGGACACAGCATGTGGCCTCCCTTAAAAACAATACACTTACCTAATTAGTCAGTTGCGCTAACAGCCAGCTATAAATCAGTTCAGCCAGAGCTGACTCTCTGCTGCAGACAATGGATATTCAACCTAAGAATTTTGCCTTGCTTCCCTGGACCATCTAGATTCCTGGACCCTCGATGATCCACCTGGCCCACTCTCTTGGACACCTGTGACTGGCTTTGACACTTGACATAGCTGACATCTGTGGATTGAACTCTGGACTGCTCCCACCTTCTCCTACTAACACTACTCAGAATCTTGTGTATGACCTTGGACTGGACTGGCTTCTCTCTTCGTTTACACCTGGGACTGAGTTTTGACCAGGGCGCTTGTCAGCCTCAAAACAGGACAGCAATTACCCGAGAAAGGGCCATGAAGCAGCTAGGTTGGAAGGTTTAGTTTTGCTTAAAAAGAAATGAACAGAAAAAAAAAATCGGGTGCCACAATGTCATGGTACAAATTCCACCCATATATATGCTGTATTTCTCCCAAGCTGCCTGACTTAGCTTGCTTCTCTTCAATAAATAATGCTATCATTTCTCCCATCACACACACACATACACACACACGTGTGTATGTGTGTGATGGGAGAAGTGATATCAGTATTTATTGAAGAGAAGCAAGCTAAGTCAGGCAGCTTGGGAGAAATACAGCATGAGAAAAAATGCACAAATGCTTATATTTATTTATATGAAGGTTGCATGAAATAACTCAAAAGCAGAGCACTAATCAGCAACAAAGAGCCGGCAGGTTATAAGATGCAAAAGATTATGCTTCTTTAACAATGCAGATAGCATCAAGACTTTTTTTTTGCACCAGCCTGACTATAACTTTAGAAGTCACAATGGTAGACCATTGCTTGTTATGAGATTTCAGTCTTTAGTCTGAGAAGCCCACAGGCATGCTGCCAGAGTAGACAATACTGGGTGTGTTTCATGCACTGTCATTTTTAAATTATTGTTTTAAGTTTTCAGCAGTTGCTCTGGGATTGAGAGGAATGAACCATCCCAACATAGAATATATTTAAATAAGAATACATGGAGAGGATCAAATACAGACAACTTCAGAGACATAAAGCACAAGGAGTGAATGCAACTTCGATATGAAATCAACCCAGTGAAAATATTATTCGAGCATTTCCCAAGTAGTTGCACAACCCAGCTAAATCCTCAATTCTCAAAAGGTTAACACAGTATAAGGGTCATCCATGTCAATGCATTGGCTGTCAATGAATCCATAAATCAGGGAATTAGTTGGAGTTGCTGCATCTGAACTGTTGCAAGTTTGCCTCAGGTAGAAAGGTGTAATGAGCTTGGAAAGATGTGCAATTCAGTAATAAGGGGATTTGTATTTCCAAGTAATGGCATTCTTTACTTTATCTTCTGAAATGAAGTCCTCTGAATAAAGGTCACACATTTTTATGTGGGCCATCTCGGGCAGTATCCAATGCGACATGAGTACTAAGGACAGATTGCTTACCTGTAACTGTAGTTCTTCGAGTGGTCATCTGTGCATTCACACATATGGGCTCTGCGCCTGCGCTGGCCCTCAATCGGAATTTTTTTTTCTATAGCTGAGGCGTTTGGGTGGGAACCCCTCCCCCACACCGCACTGGGCATGCTCCGGGAGTTCCCGCCCAGCCCTCAGTTCCTTGAGGCCGATATTGTGGCTCAGAAACCGAAGGTAGGAATTAAGTAGCATCACCGCAATCAGCCCGATAACAAATTAATTGCTCTTTTTTTTTTTTTTAGGTAACAGGGAGCATGATTGCACAATCAAGGTCTGCAGAAGAGACGATGTAATAAAACAATAAAACCGTACTTATTTTGACCATTTAACTTATTGTAGACTGAGTCATTTACGAGAAGAAAATATACCACCCTGAACTCCAAAGTGGGGTTGGTGGGTGGGTTGTGTGAATGCACAGATGACCACTCGAAGAACTACAGTTACAGGTAAGCAACCTGTCCTTCTTCTTCGTGGTCTCTGTGCATCGCACATATGGGCGATTAGCAAGCTGACTTACCGGAGGTGGGTATGGAGTCTCAGGCAAGTAGGGAAGATAGCACCACCCGTCCAAAATTGGCATCTGCTCTGGACCTGACGTCGAGTCGGTAATGCCGAACGAACGTAGATGGTGTAGACCAGGTAGCTGCTCTACAGAGATCTGGGATGGAAATTCCTTGTGCGAAGGCCATTGACATGGCTACCGCCCATGTCGAATGAGCTCTGAGAGGTCCTAATAAAGGGAGTCCATTGAGCTCATAAGCGAGAGTGATCGCTCTGGTCACCCATTTTGACAAGCGCTGGGTAGAGACCGGGTCGCCCCTTTTCGGGCCCGCGTAACAGACTAATAGTCTTTGAGAATGGCGGAGTAGGCGGGTTCTGTCCAAGTAGAAGGCCAGAGCCCTTCTGACATCCAAGGTATGAAGGGTGCAGTCCAGATCCGTTGTAGGGGAAGGGAAAAAAGTAGGAAGGACAATATCCTGGCCAAGGTGAAATGTAGACACGACCTTTGGAAGGAAGTTAACATCAGGGCGAAGTACAACCTTATCCCTATGGAAAGTCAGGTAGGGTGGATCTACGCGGAGGGCAGCCATCTCACTAACATGGCGAGCTGAAGTGATAGCGAGTAAGAATGCCACTTTTACAGAGAGCAAGCTGAGGTCAATTTTTGCTAGAGGTTCAAAGGGTTTAAAACAGAGAGCATTCAAGACCACTGAGAGACTCCAAGCTGGTGTCTGGGGTGCTCTAGGAGGAGTCAAATTGGTAATGCCTTTCAAATACCTCTTAGTAAGGGGGTATGAAAACAAGGTAGACCCATCAATAATGGGGTGAAACGCCGAGATTGCTGACAAGTAAACTCGTAACAAAGATAATTTAAGTCCCTTTTCAAAGAGGGAGTGCAAAAACAACAGAATTTGGGGAATAGTTGCTGCCTCAGGGAGAAACCCGTTAAGAAGGGCGAATTGGCAGAAGGATGTCCATTTAAGGTGATAAGAACGGCGTTTGACCAGTTTCCTAGACTCAAGCAGTACCTTTTGTAAACAAGTAGGGAGATCTGTCTCTAGAAAATGTTGATGGCCCAAGCTGTGAGCAGTAGGGTCTTCAAATCTGGGTGCTGCACCTGGCCGTGACACTGTGTCAGGAGATCTGGCACTAAGGGTAGACAGAACCAGTGGTGGTGTGACAGGCGAAGTAAGGTGGCAAACCAAGCCTGGCGGGGCCACCACGGGGCTATGAGAATGCAGCTGGTGTTGTCGCACGCCACCTTCGCGAGTACTCTGGGCAGGAGGGGAAACGGAGGAAAGAGGTAGAAAAAATGTCCTGTCCAGGCGATCATGAAAGCATCGCCCTGGGAACTCCTCCCGAGACCTGCTCTGCTGAAGTAGATCGAGGTGACAGCATTGAGTTGAGTGGCAAATAGGTCTACTGTAGGGGTTCCCCAGCGGCAATACAGGGACTTGAGTATCTCCTTGTGCAACTCCCACTTGTGACACATCTGCATCGTCCTGCTGAGGGAGTCTGCCAGGGTGTTGTCGAGCCCCGCGAGATGAATTGCTGAGATATGAACATTGTGGTTGCAGCACCACTCCATGATTTGGAGTGTAATCTGTAGGAGTGGGCGAGAACAGGTGCCTCCTTGCTTGTTGAGGTAAGTGTTGTCGGATGTGACCCGAATCGAGCGATTGAGCAGCCGAGTCTCGAAGGCAAGAAGCGCTTTCTGAACCGCTCAAAGTTCTAGGACATTGATATGGTCCTTCGCCTCTGAAGCGGACCAGAGCCCCTGGACTTTGAGGCCAGGGCAGTGGGCACCCCATCCGAGAAGTGAGGCATCCGTTGTTACCACCAGAGACGGCCTGGGGAGTTGGAATTGGACTCCGGAGGTGAGGCTGGGGAGGGAAATCCACCAGCAAAGCGAATTCCGTATTTCTGTTGGAACATGCAGGAGGGTTCGCCTCGCATCGCTTTGAAGGTCGAATGTTCGTAGAAACCACTGTTGGAGAGGTCTCATACGGAACCGAGCATACCGTATGACGGCCGTGGTCGATGCCATGAGTCCAAACAGGCGGATGATGCTGAACACCGCAGTTGAGTGACAGTGGATGACTGTTGTGGCCAGGGACCGGAGTGTGTTGCAACGCTGTAGAGGTAGGAATGCTCATGCCTTGGTGGAGTCGATGCGAGCCCCGATGAATTGAATTGAGGTGGTGGGTAGAAGGACTGATTTTTCTAAATTTACATGGAGACCTAGGTGACGGAGGAGATGCAGAGTCGTGGAGACGGAACGAGACAGTTCTTCTCTTGTTAGAGCAACAAGAAGCCAATCATCCAGGTAAGGAAAAATCTCGATGCCGAGAAGTCGAAGATGAGCACATACGACTGCCATGCATTTGGAGAAAACCCTCGGTGCCGTGGCCAAACCGAAGGGAAGGACTCGATACTGGTAAATCACGTTGGCTATAATGAACTGTATTTCTTGTGCTTTGTGGCAATGGTGACATGGAAATAAGCATCCTTGAGGTCGATGGATACAAACTAATCTCCCTTTCTGAGTGGGAGAATGGATGCAATTGAGGTCATACGGAACTTTCTCGGTGTAAGGTAGGTGTTTAAGATTCTTAAGTCCAAAATCGGTCGGACTCCTCCGTCCGTCTTCGGAACCGTGAAGTATCTGGAGTAAAATCCCCGGTGGAGGTGCTGAAGCAGAACTCGCTCTATGGCTTCCTTGGACAAGAGGGTGTTGACTTCTTGTTGTAGGGGAGGAGAGGAAGGAGGTTCCGAGTGGAGGGAGGGAGTCGAACTCGATGAAGTAGCCGTTCCTTATGATGCCGAGGACCCATGTGTCGGTGGTTATGTGAGTCCAGTTGTCATAAACGGTCGGTTGGGGAAGTCCGAAAAATGGATGAAGAAGGAGAGGAGCAGTGTTGGAGTCAAAGGTGCCGCTTGCCCTGCCCGTCAGCTCTGCAAAAGGTAGGTCAGGATCGAGAGGGTGGGTACTGTCTCCTTTGGAAAGTCTGGCGTGGCTGTGCTACTGTTGCTTGTTGTTGATGGGATTGATGTCTCGGCTGGTTAGAAGGTGGGAGGGTCTGCTGGTATCTGGTCCATCTACGATATTGAGGTTGCATAGGTTGAGTGAAACCCATCTTCCTCGCAGTTGTACGAGCCTTGTAGATGGCATCGAGGGAGTCGTCGGTATTGGAGTTGAAAAGTCCAAGGCCGTCGAATGGTTGATTTTCAATCCGGTCCTTCGCCTCTTGCGTAATCCCTGCCGATCTAAGCCACACATGATGATGGAGAGCGACTGCTCCGATCATGGATTTAGAGCCACAGTCGACCAGGTGACGGGAGGTATGGATTTGCTGCCTCGATAATTTTAAGGCCTCTTGCTGGAAAAGAGAGGCTAGTTTCTTTTTGTGTTCAGGTAAGTGATCAAACAGACGTCCGACCTTGTCCCAAAGAAGTAGTTGATAGCCTGACATTGCTGCTAAATAGTTAGAAACCTTGATGGCTAAGGCTGAGGAAGAGTAGATGCACCTTCCAAACAAATCTAGGCGCCTGCCCTCTTTATCTACAGGAGCGTTGTGGTGGCGGTGCGATTTGCCTTGGACAGCCTCAACAAAGTCGGTGGTGGATGTTGAAAAAGAAACCCAAGATCTTGCCGCTGAACCTTATATAAGCCTTCTAGCCTTTTTGAGGTAGGAGGCATGGAAGCCGGGGTGGCCCAGGACTGTTTTAGAGTCTCCAACAAAGCAGGCAAGAGTGGAATAGCCAAGGGATGGAAGGATTTGGTAGTCACTGCGTCACAGACTGGGTCTTGAGTGGTCGGAGCATCCTGTTCTACCGTAAGTCCTAGAGCCTGTGCCATCCGGCGGATTTGGTCTGAGAATTGCCCCAGATCTTCAGATGGTGATATTCTGCCCTGAGTGGCAAGGTCCGGGTCAGGGGACTGAGCAGATGGGCGTACAGAAGAGGCAGTAGAAGAGTCCGATTGATAATCACCCTCCTCATCAGTGACCCTCGGGATAAGCGCCAGAGCATCCTGACGATGGGGAAAGTCCTCGGCGGCGATGGAAGGATGTTGGTCAGTCGATGCCCATCGCAGGGCCAAGAACAGTGACCGGCAAGGGTTGACTTTTCCGAGTTGATCGAGATGTTGGCAAAGTAGTAGACGGTGTAATAGGAGTAATATTTTGAGAAGCGGATGCATGCAGTTGACTTATAGAAACATTGCGCCGGTATTCTGTAACTCCGGAGGAACGTGAATAGGGACTTCCATGCCAGTGGTAATAGCGGCAACAGGGCTGCTCCCTGTCCCAGTCTCTGGGGGTACGCGAACCACGGTACCGACGTGGAGAGTATGAATGATAATGAGAAGAATCTCGAGGTGGTGAACAAGATTGATGTCGAGAGGATGTTCGATGTCGAGAAGAATATGGACTTGGTGAACGGGATTGATGTCGAGAGGACGCTCTATGTCGAGAGGAGTCCTGACTCGGTGAACGGGATAGATGTCAAGACGAATACTGACTTGGTAACCGAGATCTGTGTCGAGAGGTTGGTCTATGCCGAGGCGAATACGAATGGTCAGGACAGTCCCTCGGAGTGATCTCTTGAGGTGAGGTGGGCGTTGTCGGTGGCCAAAACCCTCATGAGGGAGTGGACTCACGAATCTCACCTTCAGAAATGGACATAGGTAGACCCTCAACGCGGTGCAAGATAGACGGGATAGGTGACCGAAGCAGAGGAGGCAATGGAGGGAATCTAGCAGCAGTAGCCGGAGAGATAGATCAGTCTAGAGGCTGCCATAGAGAACTGCTCTCCCCCGAGACCCTTTGAGGAGGAGGAGTTAGAGACTGGTCCTCCGTGTCCAACAGAACGGTCTCGACAGTCCGTACAGGGACCGGAGATCTAGATGGTCTAGGCGATACCGACGCCCGGGGTTCTATTGGAGGCGCCATACTGGGTGCCATTACCGATTTACCCAATTTCTTCTTTTTAGCCGGTAGAGCCGTAGGCTGTAGGGGACGTTTCTTAAGGATTTTCTTTGTCGACTGGAGCGTCGATCGAGAAGTAGAAGGCTGAGGCAACTTCGACGATTCAGCCGGAGCTGACATGGGCGAATCCACGGACTGTAGAGCCTTACTCCAGAGGATGGCTTTTAGTCTATCCGCCCTGTGTCTATGGGTTTGCTTGGAAAAACCTTGACAATGTGGGCAAGAATTCACAAAATGGCCTTCTCCGAGACAGAAGGTGGAAGCTTACTCCCACAAGTTGTGCACTTTCGAAACGGAGCCTTCAAGGCCATCCGTTCCACTAAAGAAATAACTAAATAAAGAAAACAAATAAATAATATAGAAAAAAGTTGAGAAAATGCCTCAGAAAATAAAGTTCTCTTCAGAACTAATCCGACAAGGTGCTGCCACAATGGCAGACGAAAGAGAACTGAGGGCTGGGCGGGAACTCCTGGAGCATGCCCAGTGCGGTGTGGGGGAGGGGTTCCCGCCCAAACGCCTCAGCTATAGAAAAAAAAATTCCGATTGAGGGCCAGAGCAGGCGCAGAGCCCATATGTGTGATGCACAGAGACCACGAAGAAGAACGTAAATTACGTTGCACTAGCAAAAGAGATCTCTAGTGCATCGTAGCATTCTCAGAAAACCCATCATCTCAGCTAATGCTACTGCCATTGCACTAGAAGCCCTTCATGCTAGCGTAACGTAGTTTACATTAGAGCTCATGTCGCATTGGACACTGTCACGAGGTCTATTTATTTAAACTATTTCTAGTCTGCCTTAGGTAACTTACTTAATAAAATCCCATACAGTAATTAAAAAAACAATGAGATCAATAAATACCAACAATAGTAACAAACATCCAGCACAAACAGCATTAAGATCTAATATCCAATTGCAGCTAAAACCAAGAACAGCTCAAGAAAACACGATCAAGAAAAGGCTGAAGAAAAGAGATGGGTCTTCAGAGCTTTCTTAAAAGCCTGTAATAACAGAACCTGATGGGTCCCAAATAGTAATGCATTCCAAAGGTGTGCAATGATGCCTGACTTTATACTTATTTGTGACTTTGCTGTTTAAAGCTAAAGCATTTCCCATCACCTGCTCCCCATCCCTGGCACCTTCTGCACGTGCTCTACCATCAAGCGATAGCCACTCCCCATCAGGTTGTAAAAACCAACAGCTACCAGCAGCCAGTCATCAACAGCAGGTAGGAAATATGTCCCTACGGTAGTAGAAAAGACTGGTGGCTGTACCATCCAATTTACACGGAGGATCTGCAGTGCCATGTTGAACAGGGAAGTGAAAATAAAGTGTGTAATCTGTCTCAAAGTCAATAGTACCCATATAAGTGGACATGAAATAATTATCTTTAGCCTTACCTTCACAACATCTCAGAGCAAGCTATTATTCATTTCAATGTGCACAGTCTCTCTATATTCTGGGGTGCAGGATAGCGCTTTAGGTTAGCTCTCACACATGCCCCTTTCCATCATGTATAGGAAGACTTGACTTTGTGACTCTTGCACATGTGCACACACGACCTTACTTTTTTCTGTGGTGGTTGGATTACAAATATAAATTGACTACTCAAACCAATATGCAGTGGCAAAATGTCAACTGAGCTCTACAGAAGTTACTCGCTCTATTTTTTAACAATCTCTAAACCGCCTTGTCAGTATAGACAGACAATAGTTACTAACAGTATCCTTTTACTACCAAACAATAGTACTTTTTGTGTAGTACTATTGTGTAGCAGTAAAAGGATACTATTAGTATCTAGTACAATTGTGTAGTACTAGCAAGCAAATTTAACTTCATGTTGAGTATTAAAAATAACTACAAAGAAATTTGTTTGTAATATCTTTTAATACTTTTTCACTTTTAAATACTGGTTTTTAAATTTGTGATTGTAACATGGAAGAGCCAACTCCATTTAGTTGTTTGTTTTTAAAGTTAACAGGATCATAAAGCTATCATAGAACAGTCACACTCTACACACTCAAGATACCCTAAAAAATTATTCATGTTTTGAGTATGTAGATGAACAGTGGCAACTCAAATACAGCTTCATCTATACAACAGTTGACAAAAAGATCAGTGAAAATTTGACTTGATTTTGATTAAGGAGAACCAGTACAAGTTCTTATGAACCAGTGCAACCCAATAAGGTAAGAGTAACTTCTTTCAAAGTGAAATAGCATCCCCCCCCTGCCCCCAAGTCCGCAAAAAATAAAGAAAATGGATTTTAAAATTAAGTCGAAATTAACAGCCCTTTTTCCTGATCTTCTCTTCCCCATAACTAAACAAAAAGGAGTGAATTTGACTTTTTTTTTTTTGTGGTGGCAGATTCAGGCTTTGAGGCAACAACAGATGCTGAGGAGATAAAACAACCTTTGGAGATAGCGCTGCATCCTATAGTTTAGTTCATACAACTATAGTTTAGTTCATACAAAAGTAAATAAAAGGAACTGGAGTGTCTGCTCATCAGTTACCAAAGGCAAAGGAGGGCACTGATTGGAGGAATGAGTATCAGACAAATGAAATGACTAATTTAAAGGAGCCAACCAAAAGGTGGGGGAAGAAAAAGTTATGTTCCAAAAGGGCGCAACAGCTACTTGACATGTACTGACTAAGCTTTTTAGCTTCTTGGGAAACACTTCTTTGCCACTTTTAGCTCTTGCCATAAACTCCAAGAAGTTTCTGATGATCAATTGGGCAGGACTAACTCTGATGAAGTGACACCACTTGTCTAAAGGTAGAATGTATTCTTTACAAATAGTATCTTTAGTGTAATTTTTATTTACAGAATTGCAAAATACATCACATTTAGTGCAAATGCAACTAATGATACTAAGATTTATATACTGCTATGTAAACTTTCCATCTCTTTGTAAAATAAAGCTATCCAATCAAATTAAAGTAACTTGCATGTGTTCCATGATCGTTACCAGAAATGGCAAAGTGTTAAATTTGTGTACAGGGTCTAAGCATTGTTTTGACGTGGAAGTTCCCATCAGTGGCTATGGTGAACGAACATTTTTCCAGTTGATTGTAAAAAGATTAAACACATCTGAGGTATAAGAAACTGTATATAAAATGCTTACTGGTGATATAGTAAACAGATCTAATTTCCCATCTTATTTGCCTTACTAGCATTACCCCATAGGCACTTTTCTACATTTTCAAATCATGATCAGAGTTATTCTGTAATAAGGCATATTCCATGCACATTATTTAGAGAAAGGCAAATAAAGGAGACTAAAAAGCATGAAATCTGCGTGCATGTGCATAAATCAACCTTAGTGTGTCTACTGTAGCATACCGAAGACACACCAGCCATACCTGAAAGAATTTGCTTCCAACCTCAAAAGATTTTCATCAGCTGTATCTTCATTAACAAGTACTGTCTTTGTTTTCAGGCACCACCTACTCTATACGAAATAAGACTTTCTGCGTTCTTTTCAAAAATATATCCAAATCTTGTCTTTTTCGCTATATACACAAGCTGATCTAACAGCTAAAAAAAAGTCGTCTGAATAATCTCCATTTAAAAGCACAACCACCAAGTGAGGAATTCCCTCAAAAGGACCGTTAGTCTCTTCTCACAGTTCACCCTTCATGTTATTTCTTAGTATTCAAGACAGGTAGATCTTTGAAAGTTAAGTTCTCACAGCAACTAAGGGGAACTTTGCATTTTATGTGTTATGATTTTTACATTTTACAGTGCAGGTTCAGGGGGGTGGGCAGGGAAGGTTGTATGTGTGAAAGGTTTTCTATATGAACTTTATAGCACAGCTTTATTCAACAGAAAACAAACAAACATGCAGAACCAGAAAACAGCATATTTGCTCTTTCTTCAAGACTGGGAATGTTATTTTCTGTAGTCCAATTTGCTTCAATAAATATAAGTTCTTGTAGCTTCAGGAAATCTGATGGCAAGAAAACAGCCCATAACACACAACCTGGTCAAGACACTGCTGTACCTTCCTTTTCTTGGCAGTCCTGCCCTCTGGTTCAGTATCTATTACGAAATTTCTGGATCGTGTTCAAGAACCAATTTTCTGTAGCACATAATACATAACTAAAAAATACAATAGAAATATAAAGATATCTGGAAAAAATAAAATAAAGCTTTTCACACCTACTCCATCAGAACCCAAAAGGTCTTCATAGGAGCAAGACCATAGAAAAGGCAAAGTCATAAGGATCTTGACAGCCCTTACGTACTAAGAGACGTTTTACATAAGATGATTTATCATAGACACCAGCAGCAATGAACTATGATTATACAAAGCAAATGCAAATCCACTCTGGAAAGACACCCAGAGTTTACTGAAAACCTGAAGAAAAAAGTTATAACACAGTTTTTTGTGTATATAAAGCACATACATTATGCTATATGTGCATTTGTCCTTTGTGCTTTTTAGACATACACAAAAGCGGGAGCTGTAAGCGTGTCTTATGAAGTTCCACAGTAAATGAAAGCTTTTCAAATTATTCAAAAGTTAAAGCAATAAACCAAGTTGGTGACCCAAAGTTGTATTTTTCTCCTCTAAAGCAAGCAAATAAAGTAGAGCCATATACATGTATCAACACATGTATTTTTATAATTACACAACAATTCAGCAAAGTGAGCTAGCAGAAGACAGTGAAAGTTCAGCTTCATGGCATTGTAGTATTTCTTCAGTTGAGTGCAGAATCCAGGACTTGGTCCATAAGACTGTAGATCCTACGTTCCAGCTTGGAGCATTCATTTTGGTTCATTTCTCCAACGTGGAATGTTCACACAGCCTTGTTCCAATCACTAGGGGGGAAACGGATGAAAGTTTCAATTCTGACCACCAGGACCGAAAGCTGGGATAGTGCTAGGAAACATGAAAGCTATGAAATGTGACAATATGGAAACATTACATTAGCTTATATTTCCCATTCAAGGTTTCATAAGACAGTTCAAAATTCAGGTATTTCTTACTTAAAGCAATTAAAAGAGGCTTTGAATGTATATTAGAAAAAGTGACACCCACAAATAGGGACCAAAAAGAGAAATGATTTTATAGCACAATACTGAAAGCGCATCCTGGGTTCTCACACAAACGACAAGGAAGTTTGTTTACAAACTGTTAATCCACCACCGAAAAGATTTCCAGTAACATGCCTTCTATGACATCACCTATGTAACTTCATACCATTTCCTATTTGCATGATTCTCTATCGTTCTCGAGGGCTATAGCAAGCCACTGTAGTGCCTAATAAAGAGTAAAATTACTATTTACACCCAACAAACTTTTATACTAAGATCTAGGAATCAAACTGTCTGAAATACCAGACATGCTTCAAGGCAGCTACCCCATCAGCAAATTCATAATTTTCAAGTGACAAGAACATCACTCCAAAACTATAATGCTGATTCCTAAACTCTACTCCACCCCCGATTCAAAATCTTTCTTGCCTTCCATCACAGGAAGATCTTAAACAACCTACTGCATTTTGTTCTAAATAACATTTTGTTTCAAGGATCTCAGTATACCTTAACTACACAATGGCTGCCTCTAACACCAATAAGAAATGATAAATGTTAGAGAGGGTTTTATGCAAGTATTACATACCTGTTAATACTAGAACAAAATAGGCTTTCCTGCTGTTTTCTCTTGCACATATGATGTGAACCGCTTCAAGAATTTGGGGTACTCTCGTTTTGCAACTGCCCGTAATACAGAAGCTGGTGCCCAACCCCCAGGATTCACTACAAATGAAGATGAGAGTTATTTGTTACTCTAAAAGAAAAAAGTGACATTGCATATGTAAAAACACAAATAGAAAAGGGCTTTTTAAAAATGTAAAATGAACAACTCTGTTAAGAAGTTGTTCATGGCATACAGGAAGTCATTCATTAATTTACCTCTAGGCCATGTCAGACAATTTACATTTAAATACAATATTTAAACAAAGGAACTGAGAGCAGCAGTATAAAATAAAGGTAATCTTAATCCCAAATATTTTAAATATGATTTTGAGCATAGGTCTGTTTTGGCAGGCACTTCAGATAGTTTAGCCAATTTGTTAGGAATAAGAATCCTTGTATTATAGTAAAATTCTACATCTCTTTAAATATGCATGCAAGCGGTTCACTAGAAAATGTTGTTAAATAATGCAAGACATTGTCTTTAAAGATTAAATCTATATCTATCACTGACTTGATATTACCACCATTAATACCCCCCAAATAAATGTGCACACTCCTTGGTCATGTGTGCAAATTGATATTGTATGGGACATAAGTTTATGTTACATAAATATGATCACATTCATGTACCATTTTAAGCTTCATCTGACAACCTAACTATTTGTTCTGTTTATGGCATAAGTTCTCTCTGTGATCTGTATAGTGTCACTTCTGAAAATAGTTTCTTCACAGTGGCAAACAGCAGTGCAGGTAAGGATAGTACTGTAGCACTTGCATAGGACTCTGCATGCCTTTTTCAGTTATGAAGACCTGGTTTGCACGTGGGTTAATTAACGCACAATTTGCCCTGCCCAACATGGAGGGAGTGCTTCCTCCTACATGCTCCTCACACGTGCTTTTAATCAAGAACCTACAATCATCTGGATTGTAGGTTATTGAGCATGATGTGTGAATCTGGAATGCAAACTATGGGTTAACCACTGGGTTGTTAAGCCTCTAAACAACTCAGTGTTTCGGGTTCGCAAATCAGTCTCAACCGATGACTTGCAATTCCCAACCAACACAAGTTTCTTCACAAAGCAATATCAATTAATAAGGTACTAACTGTGAAACAGTTTTTATTGCTTTACAGTGACACAGTTTGGTCAAAAGTGTTACTGCTTTCTAGCAATTAATAAGTTACTGCTCTTTTTTATGCTATCCTTCAATTTGCTCTTACTATAAACTTACTATAAATCTTAATATAAACCATTCTTACAAGATTCCACATTAATAAACAGAATTTCCTAACCTACAAAATGCAAACTTTGGACTATTTTATGAATAAACTAGTGCCTCTTGAGTACTTTAAAAATTTACAACAGAAGTTTAATGTTATTCACTTTTAAATAATAATCTGTAAATTTGTGATTGTAACTTGGACATGTTTAGCTTTTCTAAAGCGTTAATTACTGAACCTTTACAAAACAGATGTATTCATATTCAAATTGTTTTATTCTAAGAAACAAGTCATTTACAAAAACAGGTGTCTTTCAAATTGTTGTATACAACTGTACACTATAAACTAATTTCAATAGTTTATTGTAGGGGCAATAAACATTTTTGCTATTAAGGGCTGTTGGCCCACCGGTTAAATCAACCGGGGGCTATAACCAAAGGTGGCAGAGTTTACATCACAGTACAGCTCTCGCTGTACCACCCCACCATCTCTGCCACTCCACCTGACATGAAATCAGGGTGAGAGTCACAATTTTCCGCCCCAGCTTCATCGAGTTAAACTGGCAAGAAAAGTTTAAGCAAAGTTGTCTGGTCCTGTACACATTGCTAACATTGCAGTACTGATATAGTCATAAGAGCTGTATAGGAAATGTAGAAGTCTTTCACGGTATACATCTTGTGCAGACACTGAAATGCATAATTTGTTAACATCATTCCAAAGTTTATGGTTGGGATCCAGAGACTCGCTTGCATGATCAGAAGTCACTTCTGATGACTGCAACCCTAGTTTCTGCTGATTCTCCCTTCCTGCTACAGCCCACCACACGAGATCCCATATCATTCTGGAGGATCCTGACAGTAATAAGTGGTTTTCTCAAAGGGAGGCACAAGGAGTTGCAGTAGGAGGGTGGGGACAAGAGAGTCCCTTTACATGAGTGGAGCGCCACTCACATTTCTCTGGATCTGTTTATGAAACACAGAATCATAATGAAAACTTTTGAGCTTCCTGCATGTCCTAAAAATGTGCTCGGTGGTTGGGTGACCACCCAAAACAAATTTTGGGAGGCCATTTTTGGGAGAAAGTCTCACCACATGAGCAGAAATCCAGTCAAGTGATGTTGGATACTGCCTCAGTCTATAAATCTAAGGGCCACGTCTCATAGTGCCCAAAAGAAGTTATTTATTTGAAGTATTTCTATGCTGCTCTGCAGCTGAAAAGGCTCTCAGTGTGCTTATTTATAATCAATTAAACAAGACAGTCCCTGCCTTTGGATTTGCAGTTGAAAAAGGCACCACACACAAGGAAAAAAGAACAATGAGGGAAGAGGAGGGAAATTAATTTTTTTAGCAGGCCTCATGGAATGGCCCTGCTCTCCCTCTCATCTCCCTCTCATTTTAAGTGAACACCTAAAAATGTGAAGTGTGAAAGCACCAACATCTCAGGGGCATGTTTGACAGTGGCTTTTCTGTTCAATGTACATACTGCAGCAAATCTAGACTTGCTGACGGATGGGAAATGGCTGTAATTGTACATTCTGAAACAATAAACTATGCCCAACCTGCCTTCCTCATCTCAAAAGATGAAGAAGGTTGCTCAAAGTTTCAAGGGCATTCAGACTTCATTTGATGTTCAGCCATGATTGTACCAGTTCTTTTCTAAACAGGATTAGAAATTGAAATCTCTCTAGAAAATGTGATATTACAGATTTTGATCAGATACACGCACACGCGCACACACACACACACATCTCTATATATAGATAGATATAGACATATTATAGATAGATAGAGATAGACATAGACATATAAATGAAAAGGCGTTGCTACATTTTCATTTATATAACATTTATCATAGCGAGAGAGCCTATAACTACATGTTTTGTTAGGAAAAGGAGACTGAGAGATGGGAATCTTTTTCCCCAGACTGAATCTGTGGCATATGTGAATGTGAAATTGTAAAAAGTAGTTATGCCTTACCATTTGCTACATATGTAATCTTGCATAGGATGTTGTCTCTGCTTATTTTCTTGTTTCCTTCTGGTGGGCTTACCAACGTCTGACATATCATAGCAATATTTATTTTGGCACGAACACATCGATTGTTCAACTGTCAAGAATTACAAGCATTTAGGTTTTTATGTTGGTTGCATATGGATTATGAAGGCATAATACAGCATAGATTGACCCTCCATTTTCATGCTAATGAAAGAAACTCATTCAACAATGTATCCCAAACCTTTTCTGCTGTTTATTACGATATTTTCCCCTGCAGTGGTGTACATAGCAAATGAGAACTCTATTCTGGCAGTTGGGAGAGCTGTTTGGTTACATTGTCTAAACAGAAAACACCCTCAGAGAACAGGAAGGTTCACTTACAGGTGCACTATCATGTTCCACAGAGAAGTTGCAGACAATCCATGTTTCAGTGTCATTTTCATTGAAAGTGGGTATTTTTCTAATAGCAGACAAATACAGCACATCACGTTGAGAAGCAGGCCATACTCTCTACAGAGAAAGATAACAGAAGCATGAATTTTTATAATACTTTAGAATGTTCAAAGAACTTCACCCATATTTTATTGCGATCCTTACAACAACCCTGTATGGTAGATCAGTATTATCTCACATATTGGCTTTAATATTGCATATTAAAGCCAACACGACAAAAGGGATTCGAACTGAGGACGTCCCGATTTGTAGCTTGGTCTAGCCACTAAGCCAGCCATCAAAGAAATATGGTAGCCATTAGGGCAGAGGTGGGCAACATGCAGCCCCCCCCCCCCCAATCTCCCAAAATGAAAATGTTAAAACAAAATAGCGCTCTGAAACCCATGATGTTCAGGAGGCCCACCATGACCCTTCAGAGAGATTTTTCAGGGACACAAGTGTGGGAAAGTGTGGCTCCGTGATCTTACTTCCATTCCTGCAACAATTAGATACAACCCTATATAATCAAAGCTTAATGTCAAGAAATAGCATTACAAAATCTATTTTCCTATGCCTATCAACAAGCATTATTTATAGTTTCTTATTAATCATTGGGTGATGAGATAGTTGCAGTTACCTTATCACACAGTTTTGAGCTTTTGTACACTATTCTTGTTGTGATTTCTCTCAAACAGATTTAGCCTGTTCAGATATTGACCAGATTCAGATGACACACTGTGGCTCTTTATGGGATATTTAATCCACATTGAGCCGCGGTACCTCCAGGTGCCACCCTCACTTGGAGATGCTGTGTTGTGTGAACCCAGTGAGTGTGGGTTATGCCCCTAAAACAGATCATGGGTTATGTCACAGGTTTGCAAGACATGAGAAATGGTGGCCCCTGTTTTGAAGACTACCCTCCAGAACTGACTAACCATTGGACAGATCAGGTAAGTCCCTTTCTCCCCACAACTCCTCCAATATATTTGCTCAGTGGAGTCAGAAATATAACTTAACTTGTGGGGAGGGGATCAAGTACCATCAGTGTATTAGCTTAAAGCTAATTTCCCTTGTTTTACCTGAAACTGACTTTAAAGGTACAGTATTCCATATTGCGTTCTAGTTTATTTGTTTGATCTTAATCCTTAGATCCTTTTTCTATATGTCCTTCAGGGAGTTCGCCATCCCTTATTTTTCCTTTATCAGTATCTGATAAATCATTGATGCCAATCCTTTTGTATAATTATTACTCCAAATAATGTTGTTCTTGAAGTCTCTCCAGGGATGTACTCTTTGTGTTTTGATCACGGGTTGGAAATAAAGTACAAGACCTGGTGGCTCTGTAACTAATTAAATCCCATCCCCTGGAGCTTAGTCCTCAGCTGCAGCCCTGTTAAATGTCTCAAACCTGAGCAGAGATCCAATAGTGGACATAGCCTTATTTCCTCCCACCTTTGGAAAGGTTTATATTTGTCTGTGTCATAGTTCCATTTCTTCCATTCTCTTTCTTTGCTATGTTAAATAATTTACTAATAGTCCCTGAATAAAATGATCTGGTTTTATTTTATTTGCTAAGGGTTCAACAGCCAAAGCAAATAACAGGTGGCATCAATGCTAGGTTCCTCTCTGTATTGGGAAAGGTCTAGAATCATTGGTTCTAATTATTGCTTCATTGGAATGGTACAGTCATAAACGTATGTCCCAGCTCTATTGTTTCTCCTAATTTTAGGATGAAAGGCCATTCTGACTTATCAAATGCCTTGGTGGCATTGAGGAAGACAATGGAGCATGGTTTGTTTTTATCTTATGAACAGCGGTATACTATGTTTAGAAGTTTTCAAATTGGGTTCACCATCTGCCTCTCTTTAACAGATCCATACTGATCGAATTTACGAAGCAGTTTATTCTTTTTTTAAAAAAAGTTTAAAAGTTGTACCCCTTCTTGATTTCAGAGTGAATAAAAACAGTTAATATTGTATGTTTTCCAGGTATAGCTAGCTAGCAATTTATTACCAAACTCATAAAATTTTTGATTTGTATAATTTCAGTGTGATATTGTGAGTATCTAGAGATTGGAGTCTGTAATTTTTTTAAATCTTTAGCTGTTTAGAATGTGTGGTTGTTGTTGGTCTAGTAAGTTTTCCAATCTGTATATATCCTTCGAAAATCCTTCTCTTAGTCTTTCTGTCATTTTTTAAAATATAGATAATTTCCTGAATACAATATCCCTGTCACACTGCTTTCATGGAGTCCCAGGAAACACGGGAAGGCATTTCCAGAGTTATAGTTCCCTTAAAAAAATTTAATGTGTTGCTGTAATGTATGTCTTGTCTGATTATTAAAAGTGGATTTAATTTCCAACTCTGAGTTTTGCTGTTCATTTCATCAGTTAATGATGTTATAGATATAAATGCATGGTCAAAAATCATTATGGATTCCATATTGGCTTCTTTGATCTTCCCATTCCATTCATTGAATATTAACAGATTGTCCTGGAAATCAACCAGGAGCTGTAAAGTTTCCATTAGACATTTTATCTTATTCGTATTGGGACTATAAATACAGCCAATTGCGATTTTACTGGATCTCAATGTGCCTTTCAGAAAAACGTGTCTGCCTAGTTGTTACTGAGGTTCAGCCAAAGCAAGAAGCCAACTTGTTCTGGCTGAGTAGCTTGCAGCTTCATAGATTTAGCGCATTGCCTTTTTCTTCCTTTGTGTTTTGCTGTATTCCGTCTGTTCTTCTCCTTGGGGATCTCCAGCCACTGTTGCTTCTTCCCAAGGTTGTTTTGTCCTTCTCCCCCGGATTTAGGTTGAGCAATTTCTCGAATCCTCTCGCTTCCTCTCATGTAGTGACAGTGCAGGCTTTCCCCACACATTTCCAAAATTAGTTTAACTGGGTGTTTCCAGTGGTAAGTTATTTTAGCTTTCTTTAACTGTTCCATAAAGAATTTAGGCACCTTACTTTTTATCAGGGTTTCTGGACATAAGTCCTGATAAAGCTGCACTGGACGGTCCATAAGATGAAGTAGCCCCTTTCCTTACGCAGCTGCCACTGCAATGGAGTCCGTCAGGACTTAATTTGCAAATCTTGCAATAATGTCCCATGGCCTAGTGCCATCGAGGGGTCGTGCACAGAGTGCTCTATGAGTGTGTATAATGTCAGCACGGGACAGCTTAATGTCAGGGAAGCATACTGGCAGGCATTCAAGTAAAAACCAATTTGCCTTTGCCCAATTCTTGCATTCTTCTGAATCAAAGCATACCCCATAGTCTTCGTTTTTTTAATGCTTCATTTGATTTAAATAGTTTTTGGATTATTTTTTGTTGGTGTACTCCTAAAGTCATTGCTTCACTGGCCATTTCGGAGATATCATTGTGTCATCACCACCCCTTCCATTTATTGTTTAATTGGGTTTATCACTTGAGACCAATCATTCCTAAATTGTCTAATCTGCTCTGCCATCTCTGCCATAGAATTCATGTTGACTTTACTCATTTTGGAAGGCCTTTTCATTAAGAACATAAGAACATAAGAAGTGCCATGCTGGACCAGACCAAGGGTTCATCTAGTCCAGCACTCTGTTCTCACCGTGGCCAACCAGCTGTCGGCCAGGGACCAACAAAGCAGGACATGGTGTAACAGCACCCTCCCACCCATGTTCCCCAACAACTGGTGCACACAGGCTTACTGCCTCGAATACTGGAGATAGCACACAACCATCAGGGCTAGTAGCCATTGATAGCCTTCACCTCCAGGAATTTATTCAACCCCCTTTTAAAGCCATCCAAATTGGTGGTCATCACTACATCTTGTGGTAGTGAGTTCCATAATTTAACTATGTGCTGTGTGAAGAAGTGCTTCCTTTTATTTGTCCTGAATCTCCCACCAATCAGCTTCATGGGATGACCCCGGGTTCTAGTATTTTGAGAGAGGGAGAAAAATGTTTCCCTATCCACATTCTCCATACTATGCATAATTTTGTACACCTCTATCATGTCTCCCCTTAGCCTCCTTTTTTCCAAGCTAAACAATCCTCACCCTCTTCTAGTGCCTGTTTTGTTGGTCCAGCTTTCGGTTCAAAATATGTCTCCAATTGCCTGTCATGAGATCTAGGGACCTGGGACATACCCTTTCTAGACCTGCCTTTTGTGTGCATGTATTGGCTGTTTATGTCATTATTTGGTTTTAATTATTGTGCTGGTTTGGAGGAGCTCCAGTTTAAATTGCCATCTTGGGTGATGACATCACCTGCTCCCACTATTATCTCCATTCTGATATCAGAAATAACAGTGGGGATTCCCCTGGGCACTGTTTCCCCTTCCAACTCAGTCCCCCACCACAAACTAGTTCTGCAAGCCTGGCATACATGGTTCTTTGCAGTCTTATAAGAAGGTATTAAATAAAAATGTCAAGTGTTACCTTATGTGTCTGGTGGATTATGATTGCATTATCAGCTAATGTTTCTACGACATGGAAATTTTCAATGGTTGCTAAAATGAAAAAAAGGGATAATCATCAAAACAAAATAATTAAATAGGTAATGTTTCCATACATATCTAGGGCAAAAAGCTGGGTTACTTACTTTCCCAGTCATTACGAACATCAACATTCCAGAAGTAGTTGCAGACCTCATGTCCTGTAACACCTTTGACAGAATGTGTGGCTTTCAAAGGATCTAGAACAATGCCATTTTCTTCTACCTCTCTCCTATATACCTTTGAGCAAACATAAAATGTTCGAGAAAATTTGTTTAACTTCATCCAAAATACATCTAATCCTTAGAATCCATTTAAAATGGGAGTTAAATAATTCTATGTAAGTATATTTAAAGTAGGATTTTTAACTTAAATGTAAGAGAAAACAATGCAATGCTACCTCTAAATCAGGTCAACTTTGAGGGAGTGGGGCAATCCAGGCACCACTTTTTACTCCCTGGACCCTCTTGTGGGCCATCCTCCTGCGCTGTGCCACCAAATTCTGTGGTGGCAAACCACTACAGAGCAGCAAAGTAGTCAAATTTAGTTTGAGAACAAACCAAAGCTGACTTCTGTAGAGTTTGCCACTGAAATGTGGTGGCAAACCACTGGGGTTTGTTTACCGCCGCCACCACATATTCTGTTGTTGTGGCAGCAGGGTTGCCCACCCATGCTCTAAATATTAAAATCAAAGAGTAACCTGAAGCAGAAAAACATAAGAGTATCTGGATCACTTAACAGAATATGTGGGTCAGCTGAGTTCAAATCCCAACCCTGCTATAGAACAGGAGTTAGCCTAAGGCAAATTAGCAATACTTGGTCTCTGTTCAAGCTACTTGTGGGTTATCATCAGAAAAGCAGTAATAAATACACTGGATCATATACATGGTATTCAGCATCACTTGTGATATTCAGTTGTGCATAAGGGAATAAGTCCTTCTGGTAAAGGACTTTAAAGAAATGGTGGTAAGTAAACAGAATTCCTCAAAAAGGAATGGAACTTGATGTAAGTTTCTGTTACTTGGGGTAGTATCCAATTCAAATCCAATTTGCTTACAAGTTCAAATGCCTTTAAGAAACTATACATTTTAACCATCTCTTTACAGGTATTTCAGGTCTTTACAGTATTTCAGGGTGCAATCCTATGCATGTTTAGACAGAAAGAAGTCTTAAAAATTCCAGCACTCCCCAGCCAGCGATGCTGCGAGTTTTAGGACTGTTTTCTGTCTAAACATGCATAGGTTTGCCCCCTTAATTTACTAGAATTTTTTCTATACTTGCCTTCAGTTTAAAATTTTAGTTTACATTTCCAAAATACGAAGTGACTTACCTTCATTTCACCTTCTTCAACCACCAGCTGCCAATTAGCATCACCCCCCACATCCTGTAATGAATACGTCATGTGGTTCTTCACCATCTCTTCCACCTTCAAAACAAAAGGGAGGGGCAGGGGAAAAAACCATATTCATAAAAGTATTTCTACCGTTTCCTCTGTACACAGAAGTCAGTCACTATATGAACTTTTGAGGACACAAATATTGGTAACAAAACATCTGAAAAAATGGATTTAGACAAAGGAACCCCTGCAAGCCAGCAAGCATGCACAAACTACAAAGAACACAAAAAGTTGGTTCTTTTACCAATCACAGAATATTAAGATTCTCTCAGTTCCTTGAGACCACCAATTACAGCCTCAGAACCAAAGAGAACCTTGGTATCAACATCTGTATCAACACTGAAGTGGGGACAGTGGGTGGGTTATGTGAAGTACTACAGTTCCAGGTAAGCAGCCTGTCTTCTTTATGTTCTCTGTACATCACATATATGGGTGAGTAGCAAGCTGACGTACTGGAGGTTGGGTCAGTGTCTTACTGCAAAACAGTGAAAAGAACAGCACATGTAAATGAGCAAACAGCTCTGGCTCGGATGTCAAGCCTGTAAAGCCTAATGAATGTAGAGGGTTGGGACCAGGTAGCTGCCATACACATTCCAGAAGGGGTGCCCCCTTCCCAAACGCCACTAATGTACCCATAACTCAGGTAGAATGAGCTTGAAACGGACCCAAGAGTGTAAGACCAGCCAGTTTGTAGGATAGTTTAGATGATATGGACCATCCATGAAGACAGTCACTACGTGGACACTGACAGTCCCTGCTGGTTGCCTCCAGAGCATAAGAACAAATGAGGTGATTGACAAAAGGACTCAATCCTTGGCTTGTAAAAAGCCATCGCATGCTGAATGTCCAAAGTGTGAATGGTGGCCTTCAGCAAAGAAGAATGGAGATACGGTACAGCTTTGTCATGTCATGTAAGGCAGAACTCCTAGCCCAGGTAATTGCTATCAGGAATGCTATCTTTTATGAGAGCAGGTGTAATTCCACTATTGCAAATGGTTCAATTAGCATGGCAGTCAAGCCCTGAAGAACAACAAACAGAATCCAACTAAGGATCACAGGACAGACTGGTGGAGTGAGATTATGCACCCTGCAGGAAAATTCTTTGGTCACTGGGTGTGAAAATACCGAGAAGCCTTCCATTGGTAGGAGAGAATCTGAAACAGCCACCACATACACCCTCAGGGACAACAGTTTCAATCCCTTGTCATGAAAGGACAAAAGAAACGGCAGAACTTCATGCAATGGTACCTAACTATATCAAAATCAGTAAGAACAAAAAGAAGTCCACTTACAGGCATATGAAACCCTTATAGCCAGTTTCTTAGCGGCATCAAGGACACGCTGCATCGCCTCAGTACTCAAAGTCAGTGTGATGGTCAATGGATTCTCCAAGCTGCCATGGGTGTTGGGTCCTGCTTTGATGGAAAACAAAGCAAGTCCCCATGGGTGACGTGAAGAAGAGAGGTAAACCAGGGCTGCCTCAGCAACCACAGTGTGATGACAATGCAGTTTCTCCTTTTCGCCTGCACACTGGTGATGAGCGGGAAGCATGAAAACTGATAGAAGAGTGTACCCATCCAGGTGAAGAGAAAAGCTTCCCCTAATGAACTTGCATCTATCCCCACTCTGCTGCAGAAACTTAGGTAAATAATGTTCTCTGCCCAGGTAATAGATCCACCTCTGGAGTGCCACAATGAAGGAAAAGATCAGACAGCACTGTCCACTCTAGCACCCAATTGGGAAATGCCGAATAAGTCTGAATGAGGGTGTCAGCAATGCAGTTGTTGAGCCCAGCAACAGTACCTCAAAAGAGTCCAATCTGATGGGGGCTGCACCAGGAGACGGTGTGGAGGGTTAGTTCAGAGAAAATAACTTTATATCCCCTAACTTGTTCAGGTAGAAGAATGAAATGTTATTGTCCACGGCTTACTGAACAAAGCACTCTCTGAGCTCTGTACATTCTCAACAGCCAAAAGCTCCAAAAAGTTGCTATGAAATGCAGCTTCTGACCATATCTTTTGAATTGTGAGAGTCTCACAATGAGCACCCCATCCTTGTAAGGAAACGGTGTAATCATCTGGGATGGAGGAGAGAGAGAGAAAGAAAGAAACATTCTCCTGAGATTGGAAACATCCATTCACCAACTAGACTTTTGGTCAGATATCTGGAGAGGAGGAAGTGCATCTGACAAGCATCCCATAATGGGTTGAAGGAATGAATAAACCAATTTTGAAGTCATCTCATCTCTGGTCATGTCCACGATACCAGAGCTGTAGTGGCCACCATCAATCCTAATAGCCTTTGAATCCATGCCACAGTAACAACAATCTGAGTGATCTTATCTCCTGCATGGCACATCAATACCAATGCCTGGTCTTGAGGCAGAAATACTCAGCCCACAGTGGAATCCAATGAACAGGATGTGTTGCATTGGTGACAAATGGGATTTCTCCATGTTGATGTAGAGACCAAGATCCTGCAAGGGGTCGCGAGATAGCCCAGAGGATCCCCATTTTTGTAGGTGCTACTACCCTTGTTAAAGCAGGAGGAGGACTGACGCAAGAATGACCTTCAGGAATTGATTGGGGTTGTATGAATTTACCTCTCTGAAATCCAGGATTGGTCAAAAATCTCTTTCCTTCTTTGGAACGGTGAAGTCACAGAAGTAGAACCCATCCTGTATCTGATCTACAGCGATTCACTATATGGCTCCCTACACCAAAAGATTGTCTACTTCCTGTAGAAGTACCTCGATGAAGCTGATAGGAAGGAGATCATTCAAATTGATCCTATAACCTCTCTGGATGATGGAAAGGGCCTAAGAGTCCAATGTTATGCTCTTCCATTCCCAAACACAAGATGGCAGGTGAGTTCCAAAGGTGGGTTGACAGACAGAAGGATGAAAATCAGATGAGGGGAAATCAAAGGCAACATTTAGCATTGCTGTCATGTTTCCAGCAGGTTTTCCAAAACTTGCTGGACCGGTACAGACATTTCAGAACTGAGCTGACAGTTCATGGAAAGGTTGTCTGGCTGGTGAAAGGGACTGTTTGTAGGACAGTTGTCAGAAGCACTGGTGTTGATGGTAAGTGGTAGATTCTTGGCCCAAACCAATGTGATGGATGGTGTTCCTGGCCTTCTGAACTGAATCCATCACCTCATCCTTCACATTAAGCAGACCATCAAAAGGAAGGTCTTCCAAGCAGTATGTATACCTGTATGTTAAGTCCCATCAGGATGGCAAGGGCCTATTCTACTCTGAAAATGGGGGATGCGAGCAAAAGTAACCTCAGTCCTGCCAATCCGACCCATGATCCCTGTGATTCAAGGAAAAATATCTGGAAAACACTGAATCTGGAGAACCTTATTGAGATGAGGAATATCTTAAGCAATGCAATGGTGATTTGCTTCTCCGCCTATGTGGAGGCTATAGCCTATGTGGAGGCCTAAAGCCAGAGACTCATCTCAAATTTCTCCCTCCAAAGTCAAGGCCAGTACTAGAGGATTGTCTGCGAGTACAACTGTCAGCGTTGTTTCTGATGCTGGAAGTAACTACCTTGGAATTGGGGAATCAAGTGGCGGGGGAAGTGCTGGCAGGTTCAGAAGCAGAGCTGATCTTGACACAGGCAAACCTGGTTTTGGGGCCATATATGGACTATACACTGAAGACTTCTTCTTTGGTTCTGAAGATCTTATAAATTTTTTAATTACCAAAAGCTTCAACGACCTGCCAGGTGTTGGTGGTTTGGTATGGCCAGTCTCCGAGACTGTTGGCAATGGAGACTTAGATCCCTGATTCTACACAGGCTCTCTCGGCAACAGTGCAAGGGTCTTCAATGCCCCAAAGAAGGGTGGGTGGATTCTTTGACACCTCTGACATCTTAGGCTCTATTGCTTCTAGAGAACTCTCTGAAAGAACAGCTTGGAATTTCACTGTTTGATTACACCTTGCCTACTTGAAAAAATGAGCAGGACTCTATTTTATGCCATTTTTCCAGACAAAGAAGGCACAGGGAGTGTCGTTCTGTTGGAGGGAGTTTGCTGCCACAGTGGGCCCATTTCTGAAAAGGAGCTGAAGGGCCATATGCCATTAAGCAATTGCAGAGATTACAATGAACAAAATACAAATAAAAGAAGAAACACGACAGAAGAGAAATCAGTGGATAGCAAGAGAAAGAGAAAAAATGAAAGTTTGCTTGCTTCAGCATGTCCTAATGTCCTCAGGAAGAAGTAAATGAACAGGGAAATTTCCCTATAAGGCTGCCACCATGGCCGTCAAAAAAGAACTGAGAAAACAGGTGGGAACCACTAGGGACATACGCACTGGGACAATGGGGGAGGGTTCCAACCAAAAATTACTCAGCAATAGAAGGATCTCAATCCAGGGTCTGCACAGGCACATAACTCATATGTGTGATGCACAGAGACCACAAAGAAGAACCAAAGCAATATTAATAAAATAAGCTGTGTGTGTTTGTCTATCCATGCCATAACGCAATGTTCATGAAATATAGACACCTGAAACTTGGTTACATATTAAGGGGACCCTACGGTTGTGCACCTCAGGCTTATTTGGTTTTAAACACATAACATTCAATTTATTTAAATGAATATGGTTCTGCATGCTTTATTTGAAGCATGCAGAACCATATTCAGTCATAGCTGGAAGACTTCCCATCAAATAAAACTAACCAAGGAACGGACCATTCACCATCTTCAAGGCTATAACACAATGCCAAAAATATTTAGTAGGCCACTCTGACTTTTCTTTATGCCCAACCTTTACAATGACAGCTATATTTAGGAAGATCATATTTGAAGCCTTTTCAGCCTTAGGAAGAAAAAACAATCATTGCACCCTGTAGCACACTGCTCAGTTACCCAGACTTACTGCAAGTTACAATCATGAGTTTAGCCTGATTTGAGGAAGATGAAGCTGTTGCAAATATGATCCTAACCTCAACACCATGCCCTCTCTCAGGAGCAAGGTACTCCACCACTGGAAGTCATTCACACAGTCATTCTTAGGTTTCTATCTTAATACAAGAGAACAGATTGTGCCAAGCTAAGTGACAACCAGACATCCATGCTAATGTTTTGAGAACATCAAGCTAGTCCTGAAAGAAAAGATAATAGTCCATTTCTAAACTTTATCTTTTGATCCCTGATTAAGCCAAGTATGTCAGGAAAAATCCTAGACACAAGAAAGAACCAAAGAAAGGAGCTCTGAATCTAAAACAGCTCTTGTTCCAAGGATTTTACCATTATGTGCACCAGATTATGTGGCACAACTCTTCCTTCACTTTGCACACTTTATGGATCCCTTCCTAACTAGCGTATGCCAGTGATTAAATATTGCGACCATCCCACTGTGTCAAAAAGGTAAATCTTCAGTGACTACAGCATCATACAAACGTAGACTGACCAACACCTGAAACTGCAAAATAACCACTGAAAAAAGCAAGATATAGGAGATTTTTCTCTAGAAGGCAAGTGCACATAAAAATTTTGATCTTTCATTTGTAAACACAGACAGGGGCTGTTTGCATGACATGACACTCACTGTGAGTTATTTAACCCTTGGTGGGGTTGTGGCATGTGTGGGATGCATGTGGCTGCCATTTTTAATAAGCAACTGATCTCGGAGGTTGTCATGTCATGTGAACCTGGTGAGTATGGACTATACAAGTGTTAGCCTATGGTATACCACATATGGTATGTTTTAGGTTGTGGGAGGGTGGTTTAACCTTTGCATAACCCACACTCACTGGGTTCATACAACACAACAACCCCCAAGCGGGCGTTGCATATTCAATGATATATACAATCCATGGCCAGCTGCAGCGTGTCTTCTGAACCTGTTCTTGGTTTACATAGCCACACTACCACAAAATATTTTTCACAGGATACCTTAGTATGAGGAAGAACACAATAGACAATTATCACAGGTTTTGCTTTTCCTAGTCCAAAAAAAGTACTGCACAATTTTCACTTGGAGCTCCAGTAACTACAGAACTCCCAGTGGGAACAGCAGAGAGCTAGATATAAGAACAGCAATAACTGAAGATCTTGAGATCGGGCACTCTTCTTAGAATGGGATTTGCAATTTCTTTTAAAAGCTTTATTCCTTGTTCCTGGTTTCATAGCCTTATGTGGAATTTCTTTGAAATGCTTTTTGGAGGTGTTCTCTCAGAAGCATGTAGAATTCAGAACTCAGGACTCTCAAAACCAGATTCAGAACTCAGAAGTTCTGCTGTCTATGGGCTTTCTATTTTAGGGTGGTTTTATTTCCTCTTTTTGCAGTTGAACACAGGTTTTGCAAATTCTCTGCTGCAGTTATTTCAAAGATCGATTGGTGGGAGAAGTATTTTTCAATTTGGAGCACCTCATGAAAATCCATCTGCAAGAGCATGCATGGCAAAACTAGACAAAGTAGAGGGAATCACCAGTGTATTTCAGCTTCCTACAAATACAGCTTGTTGATATCCTGTTTTAAAGTCAACTCATTACTCATACAGTAGATTTCCAACTTAAGGTAGACTGATACTAGATACATCAGAATCCCGAATATTCTCAAACAACAAGATACTATATTTGGAGCTTTCAAAGCAATCTGGAGCTTTCAAACTAAACTTTGCCAAGATACATGTAGCCTAGATTTAAATTTAAGAATTAGGAAATCCAAATACAACAATTTGAAAACTTTGAAGAAGTATAAGTTGCACTGCTTAATTCAGATATATTGATTTGTTACCGAAATTAAATTCGGTTTGGAACATCTTGAATTTATATACAACAGGTTATTTTGAAATCATATTTGTCTTTGTCCTACACAGACCAGGTGTCTTTCTGCTTTTATGATAAATTGTTCATACCCAGAATATTGGATATTAGAAAAAGTTTTAAAAACCACTTTATTACATAAAGTAGTACTGCCTTTTCCCCACCAGAACCAGACCTTGGTATGGAGTGGTAGATGTACAAACAACGAAATAATAATTTGTAGTACTGGAGTACACAATTCCTCCATATGGTATCATTTGTACTCTGGTTAAAACAAGCACAAATGGTTAACAAGACGAACAGAGGTATTAAATAAGATGAAATAAAGCACAAAGAAATGCTAAAGCCAGTCTGTGTAGTCATACGGTACCTGGGAGCTGAATCTGTGAACATCATCAGAGGCACTGACTAGATCAATGGAAGACATGGAGGAAGAGCGACTATAGGGCTAACAGAGACAGACAAAGAAAAAACCAAGTAATCAGAACAAAGGCACAACAGAGCATTCAGTACCAACTTCCAAGCACAAGATAATGAAGAAAAGGAAAAACAAAGGCACCATAAGCAGCAAGTACAGCAGCAAATGCTGACTTCATGCACCTATTATGTATTATGCTCTCAAAATTGTCCTGTAAAGAATTCACTCCCAGTAATGCTAAATGTTGCTGGCTAGGCTTGATATACAAGACATATTCAACAGTACCAAGTACAGAATCCGTAACAGGGTGCAAAGACTTGTAGAAATCTGGAAAATAAAGCTTTTGCTCAAGCTGTGATTTTTGGGGGCCCTTAATTTCCAAGTACAAATGCTTAACGGCAGAAGTGTTTCAAGGCCAAAAAAGAAAAGCAGCTTCCTGCCCGCAAAGTAAAAAAGCAAGTTGAATGACTTCATTCACACATACTAGGAATCTCCATAGATTGCATCAGAGCAGATCAGTTAAGTTAGTCAGACTACCAAAAAAAAAAAAGATTCTGCTTCAAGAGCAGCCTAGGAAGCATCTTACCTTTTGAACAAATCTATGTGTCCCCACACCAGCAAATGCATCACCAGGTGACAAGGATGATGGCCAGTGTAATCTGACCTTTTCACTCTGGGACTGAAAGAACAAAGGTACGTTTATTAGTCTGCAATTTTGGATGTAGCATAAATACATCACCACAGAAATGCTAAAAATAATTCTCTATGGCAGGCACAACATGGCACTCCAGCCTGTAAGTTAAGAATTCAAAGCCTTAAACATAATGGCTGCATTGCACACAGAGAGCAATTGTCTCCTGTTTTAATATGAGGTTTTTGGGGGGTGGAGGTGGGGAATTAACAAAGCAGAAAAACTACAATGCAGGGAACTTGCCAAACTGATCTAAGTTCATAGTGGTCATAAAACCATCATGATTCTAGAATGTACACACTTACAGGGTTCTGCAGAACACTACTATAAATATTTGCTGTGGAAATATTTTACATAGAGAAGTGGGATATAAATATAACATAAATGGACATTTATTGATTGTTTTAACCAATGGATAAGTGTACACTTTGGACAGTGCCTTACTATGTGTTCTTAAAGGGGCCTTAACACAACTCCACTATGACATACAGATTCTGCACTAAATTACGTACACAAACATGAATTACCTGTTCTTCTATTTTATCTTGCCTATCAAGAGCAGCTTCAACAGCATCAAAGAATTCTTCTTCATTAATCAGACTGTTAGGACCTTCCTATAGCAAAGATCAGTCAAAGATAGGTCAATAATATACACAAAATTGACTTCCCAGTTCTTTATCATAAGGAAAATGTTTGCCTTTTATCCTTATATTTATAGTAAGGTGGCAAGAACATGGGACTCTACCGCTTTGTTCTAATATTAATGTAATTGTTCAAGACGTTTGAACCAACTTTACATAGTTAAGCAGGGGCATTGCCAAAGTGAGAAACAAAACTAGATCCATGTGGTCATCAGCAATTAAAAAAAGGCAAGCTCTACATGTAGAAAATAAAGCAGAGGAAACTATACATTTACAAATGCACTGGAAGAGAAAACAAACATGTAACTAAGCAAGAAATTTTACATGCAAACAGTGTTGGGTGGTAGTATTTTAGAAATTTGGGCACAGTACTTCTGATTATCAGTAAGCATTCTTTGATCTAACTTTATATTATGTATTTTGTATTGACAAGCAGACTAGAAAGTAGTCTTAAAAATAAATACTAACACAGAGGGTATGGTCCAGCCAAAGTTAAAATAAGATCCATCAATTCCAATAGAATTTTAAGCATATGATTAAATTTCCCCCACTGAAATCAATGAGAGTTAAAAGTGCTCAACCTTGATTGGACTCTGTCATCTATTTCTGAACGTGGTGAACTTGTACTCTCATGAGGAATTGGAGCAGGGTTAGGCAACTTGGCCCTTTCCAGATGGTTTAAATTATAACTCTTCTAATTCCTGACCACTGAACACACTGGCTGGGGCTGATAAAAGTTGTAATCCAAAAATCTCAAAACACATAAGCACTCCAAACTAGGGTTATCAAAATATCAAAATGACCCTGTTCAGATGACGCACTAAGCCATGGTGGTTAAGCATTCTGAGCTAAACATTATGGCTTAACATGCCGTGTGAATCATTCCTAACCATGGTGACTACCAAACCATGGTTTAAACATGCCCACTAACCATTTGCTACTAAAGGGTTAGTGGCCTAACCATGGCTTAAAGTGTTGACCAAACAGGTCAATTGTGTAACCCTGGTTTGGGGTGTCTATGTGTGCGGCAATCCATGCCACTACCCTTGCCTGTATAACTGCTGGGGAACAAAGATCAAAAGCAGGCTAGTTTCCTATCCCTTTCTTCTCAAATATCTTACATAAAGTGTCATATCTAATGCACAATAGTTATCACACAGTAGTTCAGTGCTTTTCCTTGTATTTCTTTAATCCTTTGGGTTTGGAATAATCTGCATAACCACATGTAAACTTAAACAAAAATGGGCTTTGCAATTAAGCATTACCTAATCACGGACAAAGCACAACTTCTGTCTAGGGAGAACAGTACTGTTATCCAAGATGCTCAAAACTATTCTCTGACCAAAATTTCACTGTCTAAGTCTTAGAAACCAATGTATCTACACACACCTTAAACGCAAGTGTCTCCAAAAAATGCAGTTCAACTTTTACCTGCACTCTGGAGTTTGACAAACACACACCCACACCCCCCCCTTCTGATACAGTATGAGAAGCTGCAGCAGCAACAGAACTTTATAGGTAATTTAAGCACGGGCTCTTTGGATATCATTTATTTTTTCCTGAATACATACTCTAGATAAATAGGACAAACCCCAGATATAGGATAGACATAATTTTAAGTTGTTCTTATTCCACAAGGGTTTACATTTGAGATCATAGTTGCGAAATCTTCAGTCCAAGCTAACCAATGTCACATATAATGCTATGGAAGAGAATACAGATTTGAGGCATGTTATCATGCCAAGAAACTGTGATCTTATCTTTATTAATGTGTGAGAAAAGGTTAAATTTGTTCCTTATTTGTTCATTTAAGGACTTCACACCTTTAGCTGCTGCACAAAGATTTACACAGCATATTTTTTGAGCCATAGACATGTACATATTCTACTTTAAAAACACATGAAAGCAATATTGTAAACCGCCCAGAGAGCTTCGGCTATGGGGTGGTATATAAGTGTAAATAATAATAATAATAATAATAATAATAATAATAATAATTTACCACCACATCACTGTGACATAAATGTTTCATCTGCATAGTACATAAACAATTATGTTTCCAACAGTATCTGTTTCCTTTCAAAATGTGTTTTCAGTTCATAGTTTATAGTAATGTCCTCTTTGTAAAAACTATATGCTTTAGACTATTCCAGCTGATTGTAAGGTCCACTGAAGTGGAAAGGTAGCATATTTTGCCTTCCTCAGAGGTCTTACAAACTGGGACCATAATCTAGAACAACTATGCATCCTTCAGTGCTGTTAAAAGTAATGAGACAATGGCTGAATTCGGACAACACAATAAGCAACTGGGTGCGGGGAAACAATCGTCAGTTGTATTGACCATCGTGTCTTCCGAATGCTGCCATAGTCAACTCAGCTCTGATCCTAATCCACACCACAGTTGATTATTTATTACCATGTTGTGTGGGGAGTACTCCCTAGATGGACAACTGTAAAGTTTATTATTACCCCACCATTGACTATCGTGTTGTCCGAATTCAGCCAATATGCGAAAAAGAATAATGCATTACACTGGAATACTCCCTTTTTATTATTTACCAATTAAAAATTAAGTGAAGGGTTATAGCAGTAATTGTATTTAAGCTAGTGTGCTTGAAAGGTATTATGCCATAACCTTTTCTTGATTGTTAAAAACCCTGCAATAAAAACTTGCTTCCAGGTATTCGTAATTCAGGGTAAATGTTGAATAGATAAATATTTAAAATATAAACTGCATTGCCTGATTTCTTGATACTTTCTTTGAGGCTGCTTCATTGAAAGGTACACCATCCATGCTTAGTTTAACAGGGTTATTGCATATCAATTCATACCTCATAGTCTGGCCCTCCAAAATGGGACTTTTTTTTAAGCTCTGTCATAGCATTCTTGTATGCTTCTTCTATTCTCCTCCTTTTTTCAACTTCCTGTACGAATATACACAAGAACATAAGATTACACCTAAGAAAACAAACATTGAACACTATCCGATAGCACCTTCATAAATTACTATCACATTATAAGATGCAGAGGTACAGTGGACTCTTGAGTTATTGTAAATGGTAAGAGGAAGTAAATCTGCAAGAAATATACAGTTGTCAGGATGAACGTTATCGGAACCATTGGGTTTTAGCTTTTATAGCAATTAAAAACAAAAACAGAGCAACTAAGTAATGCAATACAGTTATACCCAACAGGATAGATAAGGCCACCAGTTGTTGTAAGGATAAACAAACATAATAGCAAATGAAACAGGTGGTTATAACCATTTGCAGCAAGAGGTCATGAATGGAATGGCAACTACTGCAACTGCCTTCCTAAGAAGCTGTTTTTGCTTATATTTGGCTCTCTTAAATTAATAAAACAATCATCACTTTAAAAAGTACCAAGAGTACGATTGTCTAGAACAAGGAAAATAAGTTATTTCTTGTGACAGTACTTTTTGGGTACTATTACAACTTCAGGAAAACACATTAGAAAGGATTATGGTAGCAAAATATACTATACTGCTACATAAGAAAAGCCATGCTGGATAAGACCATGGGTCCATCTAGTGCAGCATTCTGTTTACACAGTGGACAATCAGCCAGCTGCCCATGGGGAACCCACAAGCAGGACATGAGTGAAACAGCACCCTTCTGCCCATGTTCACAGCAACTGGTGTATAGAGGCAGACTACCTCTGATACTGTAGGTAACATATAGCCATCAGTACAAGTAGCCATCGATAGTCTGATTCTCCATGAATGTGCCGTATTCCTTTTTAAAGCCATACAAATTGGTGGCCATCACTACCTCTGCAGAATTGAATTCCATAGTTTAACTATGCATGGTATGAAGTAGCACTTCCTTTTATATGTTCTGATTCTTCCACCAATCAGATTCATGGGATAACCCTGGGTTCTAGTATAGAGAAGGGGGAAATGTCTCCTTATCCACTTTCTCCACACCATGCATAACTATGTACACATCTATCATGTCCCCCCTTACTCATCTTTTTTCTAAGCAAAAAAATCCCAGCTGCTGTAACCTTTCCACATAGGGGAGATGCTCCAGCCCCTTGATCATTTTAGTTGCTCTCCACTGCATGTTTTCTAACTTTACAATATCTTTTTTTAGGTGCGGTATCCAGAACTGTACACAGTATTTTAAGTGTGGTCACACCATCGATTTGTATAAGACATATAATGCCACAATCAGTAATTTCATATTTGAGTTGTTTTAAAACTATAGGATGGATACCATCTGGACTTAGTGATTTATGAACTTTCAATTGGTCAATAAGCTTGAAAACTTCATCTTTTGTCACCACTATTTGCCTCAGTTCCTCAGACTCCCTTCCTGAAAACATCCATTCATCCATAGCTTCCAGTAAGAGGGAATGTAGGTCAATTGAGCCCCCTGAGAGTGGATATCTTCTATTGGAGGAGATGACAATAGTCAATGGATTGTTGGAAGGACAACAGACAAACAGAAGGTATGCAATCCAGGCTCCCCGGGGGGTGCAAGGCTGACATTGGACATCTGATTTAAGAATGGGTCTGTTCAGACAACATGCTAAATCATGGATAGGCGCTAACCCTTTTGCAGCTAATGGTTAGTGAGCATGTTTAAGCCGTGGTTATGTAGCCATCATGGTTAGGAATGGTTCACATGACATGCTAAGTCATGGTTCATATGACACGCTAAGTCATATTGTTTAGCTCAAAATGCTTAACCACCATGGCTTAGCATGTCATCTGAACAGTGTCAAAGTATTATATTATACAGGTATTATAATTTAGTATCCAAGGGTCCCCGTAACATTTGGAAAGAGAGGTTTCAATAAATGGAAATGGTAATTATACAGAATTACATAGGTGAATTCAAATGAGGAGTTTGAATATAAGTTTTAGTCTATTCTCAATCAATGAAAATCAGGTTCTCAAACTTTCTGCTGACTGTTTCTCTAAAAGTGTGTGTGCATGAGTGTATGTATGTACACATGCACTCAAAGGTAAATATTGAAAGTCTGTTACACTATTTATATAAAGGCGTATTAATGGACATTTACAGGTCAATTGTTCAAAGTCCTCCAGCACATACTAGTTATTTATTCATATATTTAATACATTTGTCAAGAACAGTTGCTCTATTCCCTAATATTTGCTGCCTAAAAGCACAGGAAAAAAGTGAAATGGGTGTGTGTGTGTGTGTGTGTGTGTGAGAGAGAGAGAGAGAGAATAAGTGGAGCTGAAGAGCCCACCTCGCACAAACAAGCTCCTTGCACATGACAACTTTGGATCCAACCCGCAGTTAATAGCCAAATAGTCACTGTTACACAATGTGATAAATGCACTTCACTACTACATAGCAGTAGTCCCAAATAAAGCACTCAGCATCTACATTTGAGTATGAACACTATGCCTAGCAGATCAGGAGGGTTTCCCTTGGTTTCCCATAAAATTACTGAAGCTTGTCTTTTAATCCTGTTTCAAGCTAATTAAAAACTAATTTGTAACACACATACCTCAAACACCCAATAGCAACAAGCAACAAATTTGCAGAAAATCTGTGGATGAGTGAGGGCTGGAGGACCAAAACCCACTATACCACAGGTGAAGGACTGACAGTATTCTAAATATACATATTTGTGTGTAAACACAAAAATTACCATCCTCAATATACTTGATGTTAAGCAAACACCATTTAATTCTTGCAGAAGCTAGGAAACCTTACCTTATCCAATCTTTTCTGCCAGTTCTCCTCACGTTTTACCATTAGCTCAATACAATGGGAAAGCGTAGCAAGGATTCCAGCTGTTGTTGCCTTGAAAGTTATAGCTTCTCCTTTAAAGTCTATACCATTTATTCCTTTGGGCGTTACATGTGGAAACACTAGAACAAACAGATTAGAGATTTATCAGTACAAATTTCAGTTACTCAAATAAGTGTTACCTCAAAAAGCATTTAATGTAATACATGGGTTACGTGGAGTTAAAAGCAGCGTCCGTGAGAGTTCTCCTATTTGCAGAACATAGGGAAAGCTCAACAGGAGAAATGTCCTTCTTCAACTATATCTTTAGTATATTATCTCAGTTCTTCTATGCTGTATAACTGAATTGAAAAAAAATCATGTGGGTGGCAGGAGTGGTAATACTCTTGTAACAATAGCACTTTGACAGCTTGAAGTGGGACTTAATTAAAACAGAACCACCTTAAAGCTTAGCAGATGCAGTATTTCAAAACCAATAATTAACATGCACTTGAATCTAATTATGAACTGTTAAAAAGTGGCCTAAAGAAAGCGATCAGGTTTGTAATGATGTCCAGTGAAGTGGAAGAGCATTATCTGAATATACCTAAACAGATGAATTTTCCTTAGCTACAGTGGTTTCAAATAACTCATACTGCACCAGCCATCTGTTGCTAAGCATGTTTAAATAAAAGTGATCTATTTAAAAGTATAGGAGACAGAATGTTATAAAAATACATCAACATATATTAAGGGTGGTAAAACATATTATTAAAATCATGTCAGGTGTTGACATACTAAGATTGGGGTTGTTATCATAGCTCAGTATATGGCGCGTTCCAAGCATCTACCAATCCAAAATATATGTGATTTAAAATTGTATATCTATAACAACACAACAAGCCAAAGCAGGGGGTTGAAGATGCAAATCCTGCCCGGCATGCACCACAGCCCACCATGGCTAGTAAGCCACACTGGGCTATTTTTATCATGTGAACGGGGTCTCTCCTGGGATTAATGTAACAACCCAGATGTGTGCTTAATTGAGAATGAGAAGTGATAGCTTTGGTAAGTTCTGTTCAAGCAATTTAATTCAAGAAATGTACATTAGCCAAAACATCCATTATCCTCCTGCTGGTTTTGAAATTCTTCTAATTGAATTGCCTACAATTTTCAAGATTAACTATTTGTTTTAAAAGGTAAACAGCAATACAGAAAGCAGCATCTTTTGGAAGACATTGCTTTAAGTCCTCTCATAACTTCTATTTTCAAACACAACGTTCTACTTAAAGTTTTTGCTCTGTGTGACAGATCGTCTTAAACCAATACTAATGATCAAAAAGGTATCATACTGGATAAATTGCAGAAAGCAACACATGGGCACAAACAAGTTTGTACACAGAATAGTCATGAATTTCTAGTTTCTCCAGCTTTTGGAGCCAGAGTGAATGCCGACAATTCAGAAATCTCCCTTTTTCTACACACCCCAATCCAGGCAAATTCCTACAGCATTAGATCTAAAAAAAAAGGAAGATCAAGAGAGATCAAGACAGAGCTATTACTCTGTTTTCATTGATCTTGTTACGAATTTTCTGCATGGAAGTTATTTTAGAAGATTGATATGGCTAGTAGATTGATAAGAAGCTCCCTTTGCACACAAGGGTTTCCACATAAAGAAGAGATGCCCTACTCTTCAGAACACCAGGGACAGCTATGTGTGCACATATACACTGTACATGTTAAGCTGGTCCTGAAAAAACACTGAATAGCAAAGTCACTTCTCACTAGGAGCTCCATAAATATACTGCACTTCTGGTGGAGTTCTGAGGCAAAGGACCAAATTAGATAGGAGATTTATCACGTAGTTTGCCATTGTGTAGCTGGTTTTTTAAAGGTGTACATGTGTGGGGGGGCAGCTAACATGGGACAATAGTATGGGATTTAGAAGGAGGCTTTAACTTTTTACCCTCACTCTAGTCTCGATGCAATTAGCAGGCATAGAACAGTTCCAAATGAGTTTTCCTCTCTTTGTGTATAACTGGCATTGGGAGGGGCATGGCAAATTTTGATCTGGTCCATAGCAGGGGCAAATTGTTAAAGCCATGGACCTGATATAGCTGAGGCTACTTCCCATTGGCAATTTCTTTTTTAAAATCAGCTATACAAGGCTGAACTAAGTGACAAACATATAGTTTGCCCCAAATTCTTCATATGCAGATACAAGGTTTGGCTAACAGAGACATATTTGACCCCTGATTCCCAATCGGAAAACCTATTTCAAACTGCCTCTGGAAAAGAAGAGATCTGTTTCCGGCATAAGATGCTATGTTAGTCTCTGAATGCATATCAAAGGCTTCAGCACTTTGGACAGAAGTGCTTGTGAAGCTACAACATAGGAAATCACAAAATTTGGCTAGTCTCTGCAGCCAGCCACTATTTGTGGTGGCCATGGACCCTTTCCAATTGAGGGAAAATGCCTGTCAGTCTCGCTGTGTCGGACCTCGAAGACACTGAGAAGCATCAAAGACTTGCTGCTTCTAAGGGTTCCAGAACCCAGTGTGAAGTAACACTGACCTCTCTCATAAGTTCTCTGCATGTGCTAGAGAACTCAAGAGAACATGAAGTCTGTCACTCCCACCCAACAGGGAGAGTCACCCTCTTCATGAAAGATCTTCCAGGTGTTGCCAGGAAGTTACTGCCAGAGTTGGCCACCTGGCAATCACATTTGCAGACACTTAGTACAATCTGAAACAAAGCAGTAGAGCAAACTATATCAACACAAACTAAGGTGAACAGATGTCCCCTGACATACTACAAAGCATGGGGGTAGGAAATGTGCCCTCAAACACCTTACTTAGAATCCACCAAAGTGTCCTACTCCTCCTATTTTTCTCCTTTTAAACAAAATTAACAGATTTTCCTACTGACAGCTGGAATTGCTTCAAGGCTGAGGACGTCCAGCCACTGCCATCTACATTTCACATAAACGCCTCTGGGTTGCAGACAGAGCTCAGAGATATTTTTAAGAAATAAAGATGATGGGTGGCTGCAAACTGATGCTTTACTCTGCAGCACACCCAACCAAGAAAAAAGAAAAGAAAAGGGGATCCCTGTTGTTGCAATCTAGTAAGCATGGGCTGGGGGGCAGGAAGGTCAGGACGGCCAACAGGAAGGCAGTGGAAAGGAGTTTAGGGAGAGCAGGTGATGCCAGTGGGCTGCTAGTAGAGCCTGCTGGGAGGAACCTGGAAGGTAGGGGAGAGTTGTCTGCTTGTATGTCTGAATGAATGAGTGCTACATGTCTGTGTGAAAGGAAGGTGATCCAGAGTGGGGGGATTTTGGAGGGATCCTTAGAGTGAATGGTTTCCTTGTGTGAAAAGAAGGGAGGTGTGTGTATGTTTTTAATAATGCATTTGTTTTTATTTATTTTTATTTGTTTTAATGTTTTATCTATTTTATGATTCATGTATTTATATTTATTGTTGTTCCTCGCCTCGATCTGGATGGAGAGGTGGGTTAGAAATAAATAATTAATAATAAAATAATAAAATAAATGTGTGACAGAGAGAGAGAGAGAGAGAGAGAGAGAGAGAGAGAACATGTGTGTGATGGCAGAGTGAGTGAGTTAGTATGGGTAACGATATGGAGTTTGCAAGAATAAGAGATAGAGGATAATGGGTTGGCTGTTGGAGCTGGGGATGTGGGAGGGAAGAAAAATGGGTTTCTATTGATGCAGAAAACTATTGTTTCTAAATTGAGTAGTTTTGTTTTTGGGGGCTCAGATGGCATCTCTGTTTTGTACTCAGTGTTTTTGGCAGGTTGCTGGTCCTTTGTGACTACCCCACCTTCTACAGCAGCCCAGTACAGTTTCTCAAATGCCCAAGAATGCTCATGGGCCCATAAAGGTTGGAGCAAACAAAAATCAGAGGGGAAGCCACAAAACTGAACAGAACATGAAAACAGAAGTTATTCTCAAAGGCCCCAGTGAAAAGCTTTTGATTGATCCTAAAAGGTTTTAGAACCAAGTGTTCCTTCATCAGGGGAAACGTGTGGAGAACAACACTTTAAAATGGACTAAGTGAATAAAAAGCTGTATAAGGAGGTTTAAATGAATAAAACACTGAATCTATAAAACCTTAAAGGATAAAACTATAATTTTAACTACTTGTAAAAATACAAAAGGTGGTACAAAAAGAAGGGACATTGCAGAGAATTCAGGAGACCTTCCATTTCCTGGCTGAGAAGAGGAGAGTCACAGGTTAAAATGGTAGGCTGAATGGTGTATTATATTATTATTATATTATTATTATTATTATTATTATTATTATTATTATTATATGTACATATGTATACCGCCCCATAGCTGAAGCTCTCTGGGCAGTTTACATAGATTAAAACATTTAAAAACAATATACAAAAATGAAAACTGCAAAAACATACAATATGCACATACATTTAAAATGTAGGGGACAATACCTGATTAATTAGGTATGGGCTGTGCTGTGGAAACTTTCATCTCTGGGCTTGTCGCTTCCCCACCTACTAACTTTGGATCCAGGCAATGCTAAACAGACAATCAGGCAAAGACTATTGGACATGGAGATACAAAATCTACGTGGGAGTGCCTTGGGCCCCTGCTGTCCTCTTTCTTTGGGTCTTTCAGATGCCATACCTAGTGGGAAAATGGCCTATTTAGAGTGGCTCGATATCCCCAAATATAGACAAGCTTTCTCTTTGGCCTGTTTTAATGTTCTTCCTTCTAAGTTGTTGGAAGGAAGATACAATAAAATCCCTGTTGAGAGCAGGCTTTGCCCATGCAACAACTCTGAGGTAGAGAGTCCTTAGAACATGTGTTGTTTGACTGCTGCTTTTATCAAAATGCTAGGATTGCCCTGCTGTATCCTCTCATATGGCTTCAGGTGGGACGCCCCAGGGAGTCATTAGTTGAGTTGCTTTTGAAGGGGGTAGATAAGTGTATTACTGTGCAAGTTGCAAAATTCCTATCCTCTGCGATTCAAAGCAGAGCCCTAATTTTAATGTCCTGATGTAAATAATTTTGTATGTGTTGCATATAGTGTATTACTTTGCTGGTCTGTTTGACTGTAAATAAAGTTCTTCTTCTTTTAAATTGAGCCTCATTTTAACCTACTCAACAAATTGATTGTTACAGCTCCAAGAAGTACATTAATGAGATTTGCCAAAGTAGAGACAGCATTATTTACGCACAATTTGAAACTACCAGTTATTCCCCTCATCACAATGGCAATGTTACACTATTATTAAGAATGATTTTGCCTTGAGAAGAGGTGCCCAAGGCAGCTAACATACTAAAAAACCATAATCACAAAGTATATTCAAATCAAATTTAGTACCACTAAAGGGAAACTACTCAGCAAATCAGCATAAACAAAACTTTAAAAACCCACTGCAATATCAATATACAATCATCATTCCCCTTTCACCCTCAAAAGTTCTCTAAAACAGGATTTTAACCTGTTTCTTAAAGGACAACGGGTGCTAAACAAAACCTCTTTGGGAGGGGAGTTCAAATGTCTATCAAGACTGAAAAGGCCTCACTCTTGGTAGCTATGAAGCTGGCTACTAATGGGGGGGAGGGAGAACACAAAACGGGCTACATACAGATCATGAATTAAATAAGCAAGCAAGCTCATATGGGAAAACAGTTGGTCCTTTAAGTTCCCTTTAAGGGTCAAAACTAGCACTTTGAATTGCACTTTGAAACCAATTTGGACCCAGTTAAATTGCTTAAAGAGACATGTTATACCAGTCTTCCCCAACCTGATGTTCACCAGATGTTTTGGACCAACTCCCATCAGCCCCAGACAGCATGGCCAATGGTCAGGGAGTTGTCATCCAAAACTATCTAGAGAGCACCAGGTTGAGCAAGGCTGTGTTTTATGCTTAATAAAAAAAGTACCAGCCAACTGTCCTGTTTCCAAAAACCTCCCACCCTATTGGAAGAAAATAAAGAGGTCTGCAACGTAATCCACAAAGCTTCATTCAGACAATAAACATCTCTTCACACCTGAAGAGAAGCCTAAACTCTAGGAACTATCTTCTAGGCAAAACTATGTGAACTAAGCATGACAATTGTCCTTTCAAGAAAAAGGGAAAGCCTTTTCCCAGAACGCTTTAACTTCAAGGAAGTTGGTTTTGAAGAAGCCTTTAGCGAGAAGCTAGCCGGGCCAATCTTCTCTTGCCTTCGTTTAGCTCCGCCCGTTTGAGTCTGTGGCAAACTCTAGGATCAGTTAACCTTGAAGTGCCCTTCCCTTCTGAAGAAGAATTATTTCCCATAGACTGTATGTTGTTAACATTTTCAGTGATAAGGTCTAGTGAAGGTTCATCCCCAGTTGGTGAAGAGCCTGTGAGAACCGCCTGCTCCAATTCGCTTGTAGGCCAATACGTGTCCTTTTCCCAGCCTAAGGGGAACAGGCCTAGTCACGACACCAACAACCTCACAGATTCATTCTGGATTCTGTAGTTTCCAGACAGTTGTCAATGGAAGGCACATATGAAGTAACCTTGGCATGTGTGACAGTAGCCAGATCAGTATATCCCAAGAGCAGGAATAACAAGAGTGGTCTAAGCTGATAAAACACTGCTTCTGGACATGAATGCAGTCTCTGCACAGCCAGGGAGGCTCTCAAACTACAGACATGGGTAAATACAACCAAACTAGAACCGAATAAATAACCCAGCACTATCAAGACCTTCATCTTATCCATTTATTTGGTCTTATCCAGGCCATAACTGCCTGCAGGCATCCATTTAGAATCTCAGCAGCAACACCTGGTACAAAAGGAAGGGAGATGCAGAGCTGGCTGTCATCTACATACCGATGGCACTCATCCCACATCCCCAAACAACTTCTCCCGATGGTTTCATGAAGCTATTAAAGAGCTTTAAATAAGAATCTATTCAAAGTGATGACAAAATAAGATAAAGAGGAATTATTCTTCTTATCCCTTATACATGTCAGGAAAAGAAAGTAAATCCGTATTGCATATGGGGGAAATTTTAAGATCTCCAGCTTGCACATTTTTGTGACCTTTTGATTGGCATAATAAAGGTACTATAGTAATATGGGTCTTGGAATTTTTCTTATTGCCAACACAGCTAGTTTTGTTTTTTTTCATCACAGCAAGAAGCCAGCAAAGTCCTTTTCAGTGAGAGAAGACACATATGAATGATCATGTCAACCTTCAAATAATTTCCGTATTCTAGACATTTACAATGGCTTTGAAAGGATCGCCAGATAAGCAACCAGAAAACTAGGTGTCAGTACTTGCCTGCTGAGTATTGGTTGTTTTGTTTACAGGTTATGTTTTGTCTGTAGTCTCAGCTTTTGTATTTAATGTATCATTATTGTATTTTATGATATTGCAATTAAAAGTTTTGATGTAAGTAACTCTAAGTAGTGTACAGGCACTAAAAGGGCGAGGTAAAAATGTATAAATAAATAAGTGAAGGGAGCAATTTAAGGCCCCTAGTCAGAGTCTGGAGGGTCATAGGATACTTCAGATTCCTGGATTCAAGGCTCCTTTATCATGCCTCCTGCTCTGCATTGGATACTTGTAAGCCTTCAGGTTCAGAGGCTTATGAGCACTGAGGTAACTTAACTTGAAAACAGACCAGACTATTACCTAAAATCATGAAGGAAGTTATCACCAAGAAAGCCAGCAAAATAAAACATTAAATATTGTTAAAGTTTTGGACACTAAAATAAAACAGAATCATGACATTTAAGAGTGGCAAGTGTCATTATTTTAAAATGTTAGTTGAGAGCAGAAACAATCAGAAAACTTTACATTATATTATACATGGTTTCTTTCAGGATAAGTACTTAAACTGTTCCTATACCTTCAGAACATTTTGATCATCATGCATTTAAAAGTACTCACATTTGTCTTTACTACCGTTACTATTAGGCAAAAAATCCCCATCAGAGCGTGTTGTAGGAAAATCATCTTCATCGTCCTCTACAACTATAACAAAGAAACAGACCATTACTGAGTCTAGCAGAGAATCCCATGAGCAACAGATTAAACATTCTTTATCGGAATAGTAATAACTGTAGGATCAGCCAGACCTTCTATGCTAATAAACCTTGTGAGGATTTTTCAGAAGTTCATTTCCTATATGTAGGTAATTTCTGTGTAGAAAAACCTATGTACATTACTATGCACAATTATGGTCATAATTGCATACTTTTCTCTTTAACACTATGTGTACATGTGGCAGAAAATTAAAACTGGTAGAAATCCAAATCCTGGAGGTGATGGTGATGGCTCACTCATGAGACACCGGTTCAGCAAAGCACTTAAGGTGATCTTTAATCATGTGCTCTAGTGCTATGCTGGTTTCACTGCATGTTTTACTCCATGACTTTGGATTCTCTATGAAAAAAGAGAAACTTGGCTGACCTCACTGCTACATTTTTAGAAGCTTTACTGTAAAATATCAAGATTCTGTATTGAGAACAGTCGGCCAGTTACAGTAAATTTATTGTCAAAGCAAACAGTGAAAATTCTTGCCAACTTAGCACTACTTCTACTGAGGCTACACTTACTTGGGAGCAAGGTCCACTGACATGGGGTCTGAATTCAGAGTAATAGTGCATAGTATCAGCATTTGAAAATATCTTACTATGACAGCTAAAAATGTCCCAATTTGTGGTTGAAGTCATTTACCACGTAGACCCTAGAATAGAATATGATGCATTTTGTTTAAAATAATTGACTTTAGGTGAATACCTTTATCTCTCTGAAGTTCATCCTTGGAGACAGCATCAGCACAAGCATCAAAGTATTTCTGTAATGTATCGACCTGTCTACACAATATATCTCTGAAGGTTTCCATTTCAGCAAGCTTCTCACGCAAGCTGTGACCCTTCTGAAAAATTAAGATTTAAATATCATTCACCTACCCCAACGTTAGGTTCATATTTTAACAGACACACATATAATATGCAGGGTATGGTATTTATGTAAGGAAATGTGGAGGAGGTAACATTTACTGGCTATTTCATTACACCATTAGATTTGGTTGCCATGCCTAATACAGTTTAAGGGTATCTGATAAATGATTAGGCTGAGTTTAAGCAATCTTGATAAGAGTTTGACTAATAAGACTAAGGCTGCTTAAATACAGGATGTAAATGGCTTTTGAATTTCAATCAAATTATTAGATGTAACTAGACAGTATAACTAGCATATATATTTCATTAAAAAGTACAAAGTAGCAAAAATTCTGATTTCATTGTCCCACCTGGTTTGTTTATTAAAGTTGTCATTTCAGACAATTATTGCAAACATTTCCTATATGCCTTTTACATGTTTTATTCATCTGTTCTATCTCCAGTTGACCACTTGAATTGTCCATATTACTTATTTCCCATTCATTAAGCTCTATTTATTCTATAGACAAGTCTGCATAGGGACATGGATGGACAGGCTTGACTACTTATGAACAGCACAAACACACCATATATCTTTAGTGCTGCTCTAAAGTAATTCCACAGTAGCTCAGAGAGTTACTAGACCACAAGGTTCAGTGGTCTTATGGAGGTCTTTCATGTTTTCCTGCAAAAGAGAAAGATAAAACAAACAACCATTAGTAGCGCAGCCAGTTTATAATTTTTTTTAAAAAAGTTTTACAATTTATAACATTTATAAACTGGATGTGCTACTAGTGGTAATTTGTTTTGATTTTGGAGCGCTGTATCATGTGCATCACCTGCATATCAGTACAGAAAGAGATAGGCCATTTCTGCCCACAACAGTCAAAGAGACAAAAGACCCATGCGCCTTCAGGAGAAACTACAGCAGCAGAAATTTCAAAGAGTGCTATTCATACAAATGAGCTCTAAGCCCATACATTCTTTGCTCTCATGAGAAATTACAACATAACCCATCAGTGAAGCCTGAATTTATGCTACATATTCTTCATAACAGTATCATCAAAGTATCTTCAGTAATTTCCTTTTTATTTCTAAAACATAATCAAATGGTTTTCCCAGTGTCTCTGCACTGTTCATCACTAACCTTGAATGACGAGGTCGATGTTGCAGAGTACCCACTTGCTCCAGACACAAGGGATACCATAGAGCCATGGCGTCGTAAGCTTGACTCAGATCCGTAGCCAGATTCAGTCTGAAGAAAACAAACATACATTAATTATGAAATAGTAGGAAGCAATTCCCTATTGTAGAGATTTCTCAAAATGAATATTCCCAGAATAGTGGCTTACAGAATGGTCTCCAAACAAATGTATGAACTTAAACGAATCAAGGATTCAATATCAGAAAGGGTATCTTGTTGTAGGAAGGAAGAAAAACAATTCTTACGAACTGCAAGATGTAATAATCCAAATTTGTTTTCATATTTTACCCAATGAAAAGGTAGAAAACAACGGATTGCTTATATAATGTACATCTCCAAAGTTAACTAAACAGCTAGGAGGAGGGAACACCCCCCTTCCATCTTCCCTTCATCCCCAGCTTTGGCCTCTGCTTTTCTCCTACACAGCAGAGGTTGACTAAAGAGCTTGGAGGTATCTTTTGCCCCAATTCCCAGCTCTCAATCAGCATCTTGGTCTACTGGAATTTCAGCCAGACAAATGGTGGCAGCAGATACAACAGATAACCAGAGGTTCTCCACAGGAAGTGGTGCATCACTAAAACTCATTTACGTTGAAGTTAAGCATGGTTAAAAATGTAGAAGGCCACAATACATGTTATGTGATGCAAGACATTTGACATAATAGTTAAAATCAATAATTTTGAATACATTTATCAGATGAAATGCTCCACAACTAAATACTATATCTGTAATTTTATGCAACTACCATAATTTTTGTACTGTTTTGACTTTGCTGTTTTGATAATCAGCTCTTTTACCTGAAGGAATTATAGGCAAAAAGTTTATATCTTGGTGTTGGAAAGCTTGTTTATGAAGCAATTTTCTTCTTTGCCATACTGGCATACTCAGCTATGAACTTCTGTTAAACCTCTCAAACTTAAAATATTCAAAGAAATTGAGCCTCTATAAAACTTTACAGGAATCGTATTTTAGAGAATTGTACTATGAGAGCATAATCTCAAAACAGCAAGAAGAGTATAGCCACTTAACGTTAATGTCTGCTCTGAAAAGGGCTAAGGAGAAAGTAGGTTAAGGGCTAACATATAATTTATTTGTTACACCTAGCAAGAATACAGAAATCAGATTTTGGGAAGGATTCAAGAAGGGATGTTAGTTCAAAGACTGCTGTACAGTCAAAATGGCTTCATGTTTAAAAATTGATGAAACCTTGATACAGTGAAAAATGGAGAGCCAGGAAAAGGATCCAAATGGAATAATGACCTGGATAGATGAATGGATAAGTGTGATTCTAAAGGAAAACTTCTTGGTTGATCAAAATATAGGAATCACCCAGCAATATCAAAGTGGAAGCTGGTGCAGTGCATGGGTATGAATCAATATATTGTATATGACAGAACTGCATGTGAATATTTAGCATATTCCATTAGAATAGCCTACCAATAACATTTCGTTCTCTATCTGCATCCTCTGGTTACCCCAAATTTTAACTAGTCACCATGATCGGAGTTTACAGAAAGTCAGATCTCCCCTCCCCAAAAATGCACAAGCAGAAATCTGGAGAATCTTGCCTACTTTTAAAAAGCCAGGCCAGACATCACTGCCTCTGTGCTATAGTAAGGATAGATCAATAAAGAAAGCAGTATGTCAGAACCATCCAAACACAAAACACAACTTGTTAGAATTTAACAGCTAAATGAGAATGTGCCTGAGTTTTACGTGCTTGAGTTTTTATCTAATCTGACTTAAAAACGAAGCCAGTTTGCTTGACAAAGGATATAACAGAGTAGACATGAGTATCTTATGTTTTTGCCTTTCCTTCATCATTCTGCCAGAAATACCACTGACGCATACACAATTCAGTACAGTTCAATTCAATTCGCTGAATGCAGTCCCAAACAACACAGATACACATTTATATCATTACATTCAATTCACAGTATTTTCCACGTCTATTGGATAGCACCCTTAAGTATATTTTCAGGCTTTGGTATACTAGGAAACTATTTAATTTTACTGAAGAGTTTCATCTGCTACAGCACAGTTTCATCTGCTACAACACAGGAGAGTAACCTTATGCAGTGGCAGTGTTCGCATACTGTTACAAAGAAAGAATTATGTTTTATTTACTACTGTAGAAAACAGCTAAATCCAGGGTCTGGCAGTTTAGCTTCAAAAAGAAGAAAAGCAAGGAATTAATAGTGCATAGAGATATGTATAGGAGGTAGTGTTAACTTGCAACCCCCCCCCCCCAAAAGCAGCATGCAGAGCGAAAACAATTAATGCGAGCATCATGCAAAGCCCCACCATTCTATTACTGCAACATCTAAGCCAGAGCAGATCAATGCCACACTTTTTATGTCTTGTAAAGCAGATCATTAGCAATTCGTTGCAGAAATAACTCCGTTATAATCGAGATGAAAAATGATGATGATGATGATGATACAAAGTCTTCTACCCCAAGTATGAATATGTCAGGGCTGCTAAAAGGCACAGAGGCAGCCAAAGTCTACTCAACAGAAAAAAAGACAGTCACCACCTTGAAATGAAAGGAGTTGCTCGCTGTTGTTTTAGCAATCAATACATAACATTAAGCACGAATGCCAGTTACCATGATGAACATCCAGAAGCCATTTCACCAGATATCCATGTATGGGGTGTAGCCTCAAAGCTACATTTGAAACTGACAATGTAAGCACACTGCAACATCTTCACTAGCCTTTTGCATCTGTGAACAGCCTCCATTATTCTTTTCAGAAAGCTCTTTCATAGGTTGACAGTAGAGAGGAGAATGTCACATGACCCTAAGCTCTGAGTAATATTTTGTTGGTGGAAGCGATCGTGTCTGTCAGCAACAAGAGAATCAGCATTCAGCAACACAATAGCTAAGTGTACTCACATCTGACTCAGTCTTCTGACCGGGATTTCCTTAAGTGGCCCAGCAATGCTTCAGAGAAAAAGCTCAGGCTCATGGGATACATCACTTGATCTGGTGCCTTGGGTTTCCCATCTTTAGATACATTAACCCCTCATGAAACTCAAACTGTCACACACTGAAACAGACATGTTTCGATATGCTGCGTAATAGCTATAAGCAAATAGTTACTCTTTTCTGATTATAAAGCCACACCTAGGAATGCAGAAACAAGCAGGATAAACACACTACAGATACTATTCACCAATTTTATACAAAGTGATTAAATGAGAAATCCTTTTCTTGACCCGTACTTCACTAATACTTCATTAATATCGAGTATAAAAGGAGATTAAAAGAAAGCTAAACAGCATTAAGTTGTGAGAACATCCTGGAGTAGGTAAGGGGAAGATACTGTAAAAAGACTAACAAAAAAGCATAGGAAAGCAGAAGTGAGAAAATCTACAATGCAACAAATATTATCACAGAAAAGATGGATTAAAACTCTGCACATGCATTACTAGAGACATACTTCTTATGATTTAAAGATGGGTGGGGGGAGGTTGTGGCTCAAACAATTTAATAAAAATAAGGATTCATACATCTTGGGTCAGATGAATGGCAACTAGAATTTCCAAAGACACCAGGAAGAAGGGGAGCAGCCATGGCATAGTCTTAATTTATGACTCTTAAGAGGATGAAAATTTAATAATCAGACCAAAACAACATTGAGAGATAGAGGATAGTGGTGTCAGAGGAGTTGTTTACTAAAATCAAATGCAGCACTGGGCCAGGAGGCAAATACTCCAACACAATCCAACACACAGGGACAAAGACATAAGGGATAATCAAAGGGAACGATTTGTTTGGATGGGACTTTCAATCTATCTATTTTGCAATGAAGTGGTCCTACATTAATTTTTTGGAATCGTAGGTAAACAGACTGAGAAAGGCAGATGCAGCTACTTTATGCCAAGCTAGCTCAGTATTAACTATACCAGCCTCTCCCAACTTGAGTACCTCAAAAGGTTTTGGCCTACAATTTCCATCATCCCTGACTATAGGTCCTATTGTCTAGAGCTAATGGGTGTTGTAGAGCAAAACCTCTGGAGGGACACAGGTTGGGGAACACTGGTCTATACTGGCTAGCATTGGCTCTCCAACGCTTCCGACAGCAGTCTTTCACTGGCCTTGCCTGGAGATTCCAGGGATTGAACCTGAGACCTTTTGCATGCAAAGCATTTGCTCTGCCATTGATCTATGGCTCTTTCCACCCGCCTGAGATTCTGGAAACACTCTATTTGATGGGCATGGGCCACTGATGTGACTATAAAACAACTCCCTATCTTACATAATTTTGGTTTGCAAAATAAGCTGGCTCTGACTATATTGTAGTGGGAGGACAGAGCTTTAATGGAACATGTTTTTGACTTGGAGGCATAAGTCTTATGTGCCAGAACCTTAAAGTGGCTATCCTTCCTCCACAGGCAGATATAAGTCCAATATAGAATACATGTGAGAATATGGAAAGTAAGTAGGCTTTGTTTAGGAAGCCTGCAGTTGAGTACCATATTTCAGAATATTCTATTTTGATGTATGGCTGCTAATGAGGAAATAGATTCTAGCTGCTAAATTAATAATTGGTAAATTGTTTCAGACATTTTCTGAGATCACTGCTGTTTTAGTAGTCATCAGGAAAATACATAGTACAGAAATTAGATTTGATTATCAAATGCTGGTAGGGAGGTTCAGGTTGGAGGAACTTCAAGGCTGCCTTCCAATTGCTTTAGCTAAACAGTATAAAGTGTCCACTAGGTGGCATCTATTCTTTACATGTGTCACATATGAAAGATTACATTTTTCAAAGAACATTCTCTAAGAAATAAAGAAGAAAACAGCTGCCTGATAGAACTTTATAATAGTTGAGCCAAGCAGTATATTCATTCCATTTCCAAATAAGTTATTCTAAAGCATTAGTTCCAATATTATACCGAGGAAAAATAAACAGCAGTAGTACTAATTACACAGAAGTAGTGTACATGGCAACTTAAAGAATTTCATAGGCAAAAATAGACAGGTCCCTTTCTCCAAGAAGCTGACAATCTAAAACACACAAAAGGAAAACCAGCAGAATGCAGGAAAAGATAAATGTGAGTAAATGCAGCCTTTATATGTATTTAAAACTTGGTTATAACTAGAACTGAGGATTAAGGGGATAAGCCAAAGCCCTCATGTAAAAAGTGGGTTTTGAGGTAGAAACTAAAGGAAGAGATGCGCAAGTTCTGAGAGGTAGTTGAATGCATAGGCTGCAGCAAAGGAGAATGGGCAGAGTTGTGATAAAGAGCAAGAGACCTTGAGACAGGGCTATCAGATTTAATATATATTTAACTGGAAAATTGCCCAGGAAGTCCAACACAGTCACATTTGACTTTAAAAAAAAGTCTCTAAAATGAGGGAACTAGTGAAAAGGAAGTTGCAAGGGAGAGTCAAGAGGGTTACAACCCTTCAAAATGCTTGGAGGTTACTCAAAACCACAATGGACCTGTTTAGATGACACTTCAGGCTCTGTGGTTAGCAAAACTGTGGTTCCCTGGGGTTAGCACTAACCACAAGCCATGCTGTCACACACAACACTTTAAGCCAGGATTAGAGCTGCTTACCATACTGCAGATGGTCCGACTGTGCTTAGTCAGTGAGCAGGGTTTAGCAAAACGCATCACACAAGACACCTTAAACACTGCTGCTTAACCAAAAGCCTTAACTAGCAGGGTTTGTGTTTTCTGAACAGGGCTAATAACAGAAACTCAGCTAAAATGGTTAGGAAAGGTAGCAAGAAGTCCAAGAAGTCACCATGGTTAACGAGCAGTGTCACGGAAGCTATTAAAGGGCCTGTTCAGACAACACACTAAGCCATGGTTAGGCCACTAACCCTTTTGCAGCAAATGGTTAGTAAGCATATTTAAACCATAGTTATGCGCCCACCATGGTTAGAAATGGTTCACGTGATGTGCTAAGTTATGGTTCACATGACACACTAAGCAATAATGTTTAGCTCAAATGCTTAACCACCATGGCTTAGTGTGCCATCTGAACAGGGTCATAGAAAAGAGGGCTTCTTTCAGAAAATAAGAGTCTTTCCCAAGTGAGGAAAATAAAAGGGAGCAGAAGCTTGCACAAAGGCGATGCAAGCAAACAAGAAGAGATGCAAAAAAGCATTCTGAAGAGCATATCGCTAACAATACCAAGTCAACAATAAAACTTTAAAATCACTTCACTGGCTGCCAATTAGGCAGTACTCCGGGCGAAGTATGAAGTGTTGGTTATTACCTTTAAAGCCCTACATGGTTTGAGTCCAGGTTACCTGCGGGATTGCCTTCTCCTGTACAATCCGCCTGCACACTCAGGCACTCTGGGGAGAACTTACTTCAGTCAGCCAAAACTAGGCTGACAACTGTTACCCAGAGGACCTTTTCTTCTGCTGCCCCCAGACTCTGGAATGGCCTGCTGGAGGAGATTCATCAATTTAACACTCTCTCTGAGTTTAAGGCAGCTATAAAAACTAGCCTCTTCCGGCAGGCCTACCCAGATGAACTTTAAATCAAGAATTTTAAAATGCATTGTTTTATATGCTCTTTTAATTAATTTATGTATTTGATCTATATTGTTATTGTACAAGCGTTGTTCCCTGCCTCAATCCAAAGGGAGAGGCAGGCAAGAAATAAAAGTATTATTATTATTATTATTATTATTATTATAGAATTCCTTAAATATACCAGAAGCAGAAAAACAGATAGGGAGGCAGTTGGACCGTTGGATGACAATGGAGTTAAATGAATACTGAAGGAGGACAAAGAGACTGCAGAGAAGCTGAATGAATTCTTCTCATTGGTCTTCACTGCAGAAGATATACCTGTGCTTGAACTGATGTTTTCAGGAAGGGTCTGAGGTACTGAGGCAAATAGTGGTGACAAAACATGTTCTCAACTTTATTGGCAAATTGAATGCAAATAAATCTCTGGGCACAGATGGTATCCATCCTCAAGCCCTTAAATAACTCAAATATGAAATAGCTGATCTTCTAAGCAAAATATGCAACATATCCCCCTAAGATCAGCCTCTGTACAGGGGGGATCCGGGAAATTACAGGCCAGTTAATTTAATGTTGAAATTGGTTGAAAATATAATTAAAGATAAAATGAGTAGGTATAGGACAAGCCCTGATGAAAAACAATCACAGGGTTTGCAAAAAGGTAAGTCATGTGTCACTAACCTTTTAGAATTTTTTGGGAGTGTCAATAAACATGTAGACAGGAATGATCCAGTAGACAATGTTTACCTGGACTTCCAAAATGCTTCTGACTAAGTTCTTCACTAAAGGTTCATGAGCAAACCTAGAAGTCATGGAATATGAGGAAAGTTCCTCTTATGGATCAGTAACTGGTTAAAGAACAGAAAGCAGAGAGTAGGAATAAATGGTAAATTCTCACAATGGAGGGAAGAAAATAGTTGAGTCCCACAGGGATTTGTATTGGGACCAATTTTTTAAACTTGTTAATAAATGATCTGGAATTAGCTGCGAGCAGTGAAATGGACAAGTTTGCAATTACACCAAATTATTTAAGGTGGTTAAAAAGGGATTGCGAGGAACCCCAAAAGGATCTCTCCAAACTGGGAGAATGGGCATCCAAATAGCAAATGCGGTCTGATGTAATCAAATGTAAAGTTATGCATGTTGGGGCAAAAAATCCCAACTTCAAGTATAACCTTATGGGATCTGATCTAGCGGTGCCGACCACCAAAGAGAACTTTGAGTTGTGGTGAAGAGCGTGATGAAAATGCCAACCCAGTGTGCTGCTGCTGCAAGAAGGGCAAACTCCATGTTAGGTGTAAATTAGAAAAGGAACTGAGAATAAAACTATCAATAAATAATTGAGAAGAAAACTGTCAATAAAACAGAGAGCCAATGTGGTGTAGTGATTAGAGTGCTGGACTTGGAGTCCAGAGATTTGGGTTCTAGCCTCCATTTGGCCATGGAAGCTCACTGAATGACTGGGCCAGTCACAGACTTTCAGCCCAACCTACCTCACCAAGTGGTTTTTGTGAGGATAAAATAGAGAGGACGACGATTATGTACGTCATCTTGCATTCCTTAAGGAGGGAAAAGGCGGGATATAAATGTAATTAATAAATAAACAAATAAAATATCATTCTGCCGTTATACAAATCTGTGGTGCAACCACACTTAGAATACCGTGTATATTTCTGTTCAACATACTAGTTGCACTCAGGTCCTGCTTGTGAGTTCTTGGTTGACAACTAGTTGGCCATTGTGTGAACAGAATGCTGGACTAGATGGACTCTTTGTCTGATCCATCATGGCTCTCATGTTCTTATGACAGCTCAGGGTGGTCAAGCTGAAGTTGCAGGTCACAGGCAAAGAGGGGGATCTGAGGTGGAGAAATACAGCTAGGTGTTACCATATCAATGGTTCTGAAGTGAAGTTTTTCAAGATTGTGCAGAGTGGAGAGAGTGTGGAGGAGAACAGACAGAACTGAAAGTGGAGAAGCAATCTGCCAGGGGAAAATAGAGTTGTGGAATCCAGAAAGAAATGATGGTCGTCAACTGGTGTCAAAAGCAGATGTAATCAAGGATTGTAGAGCAGAGTAGAAACCTCTGATCTTACTGACAGTAGTGTTTTAGTGGAGTGCAAAGGATGGAAGACAGATTGTAGGGTTGGGGTTTGGAAATAAGAATGGCTCTAATCTGCTTTGCATCTCGATGTTGCTTTTCTATATTACCCTCCTGGCTCACTTTCAGCTTTAATCTCAGACTTTTGACTCTTGGTTAGCCTTCTGCCTTTCCAGTAATGCCTCACTTTGTGCACTGGGGATTTCAATGTTCATGTTGATAATCGCTCTGATCCAGCTTTCTTTTTGTATTATCTTGCTTTACCTTTGGACTAACACTCCCACATGTCTGATCTCTTTGGTGTGGAATTCCCTCAGTCTGGTTATAAGAATATAAGAAGAGCCCTACTGAATCAAACCAAAGGCTTATTTATTTCAGCATTCTGTTCACACAGTAGCCAGTCAGCTGCTTGTGGGAAGCCCTGAAATAGGACATGTGTACAACAGCCCCTCCTGCTCATGTTTCCCAGTGCCTGGAGGTCATATAAAGCCACATTAAATCTGATTTTAAATTGATCTAATGCCCTTTTTCACTGCCCATAGAGCTTGAGTTATTGGGCAGTTTAAGGGTGGAGCCATAAAAGGCCAATTTCTGAAATATTAGAGGTGTGTCGAAGCCTGCTACACCTCTAACATTGCAGAAATTGCCCTTTTATCTATCTTGAATCTCCCACTATTCAGTTTCATGGGATGATCCTAGGAGAACAGTCAATAAAAATAATAAAAGAAAAAAGAAAGAAAAGGAATTGAAAATAAAATCACAAATATCACACTGCCTTTACACAAATATATGGCGCAACCACACTTGGAATACTGTGTACGGCCTCATCTACAAGAATTCGCCTTTACGCCTGGTTAGGTGATTATGCGCATATTCGCAGAAGTGCATTTACGCCTAATACCTCTGTACGAGAGGCGGCGAAGCGCATTACTGGACGACCGAAACGCGATTTAAACTGTTGACATGCAGAGAATCGCTTGTTCACATAGTCAAAATGCGCTTTAACGGCCGGAGCAAAATAAAACTCGCTATTTAACGCGCATTCGATAATGCGCATAATCGGATGTTTAAAGCGCCTCTACGCCCGATTTGCGCTCCGTTCTTGTAGAGGTAAATTTTTTACTGCGCCTTGAAAGAGCTTTAAATGCCTCTTGTAGAGGCAGCCTCAATCACCTCATGGCACTACTCAAAGAGGATATTGTAGATTTGGAAAAGGATCAGAAAAGGGACACTAAAAGCTTAAAGAGGCCGGAGAAACTCCTCTATGAGGAAAAGTTACAATGTCTGGTATGTAACACAATATGTAGTGATGGCCACCAATTTGGATGTCTTTAAAAGGGGTTAAACAAATTCCTGGAGGAGAAGGCTATCAATGGCTACTAGTCCTGATAGCTATGCTACTTCCAGTATCAGAGACAGCATGTTTATGTACACCAGTCGCTGGGGAACATACATGGGATGGTGCTGTTGCACTCATGTCCTGCTTGTGGGTTTCTCGTCGACAGCTGGTTGGCCATTGAGTGAACAGAATGCTGGACTAGATGGACCCTTGGTCTGACCCAGCATGGCTCTTACGTTCCTATGTTCTTAAGTAAGGGAGCCATACTAGAAGTATACAAAATTATACATTGTATGGAGAAAGTGAATAGGCCAGCTCTTTCATAATACTAGAACCCAGAATCATCCAATGAAATTGAATGATGGGAGATGAAGGACAGATAAAAGGAACTTCTTCACACAGTGCATAGGTAAACTATGGAATTCGCTACTAAAAGGATAGCCACAAACCTGGACAGCTTTAAAAGGGGATTAGACAAATTCACGGAGGATAAGGCTATCAATGGCTACTATGCATGATGGCTATATATTGCCTGCAGTATCAGAGGCAGTGTGCCTCTTTCAGTTGTGGGGAATTTGAGCAGAAGGGAGCTTTTGCACGATTGTCCTGCTTATGAGTTTCCCTTAGGCATCTGGATGGCCACTGTCAAACAGAATGCTGGACTAGATAGGCCTTTGGTCTGATCCAGCATGGCTCTTCTTATATTCTTATGTTACCCTATGGGAACACTGCAGAGGAAGGCATCTGGCCAGTTGCTCTGGGGAGTGAAGGCAGTCTTTCCCCTACTGTGATATTTGCTGCAGCAGAACAGCAGACAATGTGGCTCTCTGCAGCACCCCAATGCTTCACTCTAAGAGATCCATCTTCAGAGCAAGGCATTGTGCCTAGCTGACAACTATGGGAAGGCCTTGCAGTGGTGGGAGTGTACATGTAATTTACAGCTTGGGACAGGGTCTCACTCTGCCTCATGAGAGGGACGGCTCTGCTTCTGTCTGCTTTGTAGACTGCAGTTACAACCTTCAACATCCTTAGCATCAACTCTTAATATGCTTGCCCTGCTTCCTAAAGTTCTTGGCCTTCTAGCCTTCTCTCTCTTTCTCTCCTGTCCCTGAATGACCTCAAATATCCCATGGCTTTCAGTACCATCTGCATGCAAATGACACCCAGCTTTACCTCTGGGTCCTGAATGGCATAGGGTGGAGAACATTCCATGGAAATTTTTCCAGTACTTTATTTTTTCTTAAATTTCATATGTTCATTAAAAAATGGAATACATGCCAATTGCAAATACAATATTTGGCACAGGTTCTAAGTTGTAATTAATGTTTTTCAGGTGATTATACCTAACAAGTAAGTGAAAGAATACATATACACAAATATGTGTCAAAGTGAAATGGAACTAGTATTGACAACAAAGCTGATTGCACCCAACAACCCTTAGGGTGCAATTCTATGCACGTTCAGATAGCAAAATGTCCTACAAGTCAGATCGTTCCCTAGCCAGTCTTGCTGGTTGGAGAATACTGGGAGTTGTAGGACTTTTTTGCTGTCTAACCATGCATAGGATTGCGCCCTTATTGAAAGACAGTTAAATGTTGAAATAGATGTGTGGTTGTCAGCATATCATGCATAGTCTTTGGGTTGCTAAAATTAATTACTGTGTCAACAGTTTTCAGTATCTTTTCTTAAATTTAGAGATTGCTAGGGAAGTATATGCTATTATCTTTAATTTTTTTACAAGTATTCCAATAAAAAATTCTACATACTATAATATTTAAATCACATTAAGTGTTCTTTATTCCCCCCCCTCCTCAAATATTTCAGGTTTAAATATTTGTGATACTCATTTTACATTTATTGTTTACTAAATACAAGCAAAATAAACATGCTAAATTAGACCTTTCTAGGGCAGGGGTGGGCACATACACTTACAAATACTAACTGTTCATTTTCCATGTGTGAGCATGCATACACACACTTTACTGTAGAAACACATGAATCCGCCCTCAGATGCCAAAAATGATACCTATCGTTGTAGATGACATGATTAGACACTAAATTACAGAGCTAGAAATATTGGGAAGAAAAAATAAGAATTACATCTAAGAAATAATAATAGCCACTAGATGGCAGCAATAAGAAGACTATGAAGACACTGCTTGAGGTTACTATTGGTCAAAGTCCAACAGTAACCTTTATCCTGCTTCCATTATATACCAGTTATCCTGCTTTTAAAATGCTTTCAAGGCAGACTAATTTTAAACGACTAGAGATTCAAAAATGTCTGGCTTTAGCTGCAAATCTTGTACTGTTTCAGGTTTCTTAAACTAAAACCTTGAGAATCATAACACAGTCAAGGTAAGATTGTATCTTTATAGACTTTTGGGCCTAGCCATTTCAGAGCAAAACTTACATACAAGATGGACTTGAGGGTTCAGGACCTATTATAACTGCTAACAGTTAATTTTTTCCTTAGGAGGCCAACGATACTGCCCTTAAACAATGGCTAATTCATTTCTTGTGTGGTTAGAGAAGGGGATGAGAAGGAGAGAGGGACAGTGCAATATAGTGGCTTAAATGCTGCAAAAGAGCTGGGGAGATCCAGGATCAAAAACCCACTGAGCTGTGAAGCTCACTGGGTGACCTTGGGCCAATCACTCTCTTTCAATCTAATCTACCTCATACCATATAATGGGGGTAGAGATGAATCATGAATGCTGCCTTGAGCTCCTTGGAGGAAGGGCAGGATATGTAATAAATTTAATATAGTCAATAGCTTGTGATTCTGCAACTACACCATGCTGGTATTAAACAGGCAGAGAATCCTACATCCTGAGAATCTCCGCTTTCTTTATATTAAACAAAAGTTTTCCCCAAAAAATTAAGCTTTGGATATGCTCAACAGCTGTGCTGCCTGGCAAAATTGCAGATGCTAGAGTTTTCTATGGGTTTCTATGCCCTCCCTCTATGCTCTTTGTCCTATCTATGGTAAGAAAACAGAAATAGCCATAGCAAATGTTTTTATTGATTTATAGTTTTATTTAATCTATCATGTGTTTGTGTTGTATACTGCTTTGGGAACATTTAACAGAAAAGCAACCAATAAAATGAAATAAAATAAAATGCTTAATTTCCATAGTCATGCTGGCTACAGGGCTTCGTTTTTCTAAGACCAGCTTTTGGATGTCAACATGGAATTTAAAAAGAAAACAGCAGATGGTTTTAATATACAGCCCTGAATACAATATTTCTGGAAAGCTACCTGCCTCATCCCATGGGGCACTCTACTTGCAGCACACCTGCCACTTCAGCTTTTACTCATCAGTCCATGAGCAGCTCTGTTGGAGGCTGCTGAGCATGTTGTCTGAACCCAGACCACTGGGTTGTTTAGGGGATAAACAATCCAGCAGTTTACCTAACAACAAACCAATGCTTAAGTGGTGGGTTGTTTAGCTCCTCAACAACCCTGCAATCTGGTTTTGGATGAAATGCTCATTTCAGCTGCCGTCTACAGCAGCCTTCCCCAACCTGGAGCCCTCCAGATGTGTTGGATTGCAACTTCTATTATTTTGACTCAGCAGTATCATAGTACAATATCACATATATGGATGGATGGATGGGACATTTTGCACTTTGCAGGAAACCTTTCAATTGCAGTGTCAAGAGCTGTGGCACAACCCCATCCCTATAGTAGTAATATTCCGTTAAAACGTTTCCCATCAAGAGGCCAGTCTATTGATCTCTAAACTGATTCTATTTCTAGCCCATTCTGGGCAGATTATGTGATATATAAAAGAACGGTACAGAATTACTAAAAAATAAGCAGCTCAGGAATATAAGGATGAGTATATAAATGCAGCCTTTCTTGCACTTTATAGGCAAATTTAAACTATAAAGTGTAGAATTTAAAATGCCTCGGAGAAAAGGAATGTCTTCATCTGAAGCTGAAAAGCTAACAGTGTGAGCACCAGACAGGCTTCCTTGGGGAGGTCATTCAGTAAACAGGGCACGACGATTGAGAAGGGTGTCTCTCTTGTAGCCATCTGCCTAACTTCCTTTGGTGGGAGCACCCGGAGGAGGGCCTCTGAAGATGACTTAAGGGTCCTGGCAGATACCCATTGGAGGAGACATTCCTTTAGGTACTCTGACTTTGAACCATTTAGGGCTTTAGAGATCAACACCGACACTTTGAATTGGGCTGGAAATGGACTACAAGCCAGTGCAGAACTGACATTACATGATTGCACTGACCACTCCCAGTTAGTAGCATAGCAGCTCTATTTTGGACTAACTGAAGTTTCAGAATAATTTTCAAAGGTAGTCCACATACAATGCAGCGCTGTAATCTAACCAGGAGCTTGCCAGAGCTAGCTTTGTCCAGTTAGTTTTGCAGCTGGTATATCAGCCTAAGCTAATAAAAGATGCTCCTAGCCACTGAGGCCAGCTGTGCCTCGAGTGACAGTGATGGATCTAAGAATGTCCCCAAATTGTGCACTTGCTTCTCTAGAGGAAGTGCAACCTTGCCTGCCTCTACAAGAGAGGTTTAAAGCTCTTTCAAGGCTGACTAAAAATTTTACCTCTACAAGAGAGGAGCGCAAATTGGGGGCTGAGGCGCTTTAAACCTCCGATTATGCGCATTATTGAATGTGCGTTAAACCGTGAGTTTTAATTTGCGGCGGCAGTTAAAGTGCCTTACCGCCGTGTGAACATGCGATTCTCCGCATGTCAGCAAGTTTAAAGCGCGTTTCGGTCGTCCTATAATGCGCTTCGCTGCCTCTCGTACAGAGGTATTAGGAGTAAATGCGCTTCTGCGAATATCTGCATAATAGGGCAGCCAGGCGCCAAAGCGAATCCTTCTAGAGGGGGTCCTTGTCTCAAACAGGGTGAATATCATTCAACTGGACACACACATTATTCACTAACAGTACCTCTGACTTTTCTGAATTGAGCTTCACTTTATTGGTCTTCATTCAGTCCAGTACCCTGCTCAGGCACTGATTCAGGACATCCACTTCTGCATCATATTAGATGAAAAGGATAGGTAAAGTGAGGTGTAATCTGTGTACTGATAACACCTCATCTTACATTCCTGGATAACCTCCGTCAGAGACTCCATGTAGATATTAAACAGCATGAGCGACAGAATTACAGAACCCTCTGGTGTAATTGCAATGGAACAGAGCAGTAATTCCCCCAGTGCTACCTTCTGGAAATGGCCATCTAAGTAAGAATGGAACGGCTGTCAAACAATGCCCCCAAATTCCAACTCTAATGGCTGAACCAGAAGGATACCATAGTTGATAGTATCGAAAGCCGCTGCTGTGAGGTCCAAGAAAAACAACAGAGTTGCATTCACCCTGTTTCTCAGCAAAGATTATCCCCCAGGGATAGCAAGACGATTTCTGTCCCAAAATTGAAATGGGTCTAGAAACTCAATTTCATCCAAGTGTGTCTGGAGTTGATCAGGAACTACTCACTCAGTCCCTTCTCCAACAAGGGGATATTAGCAACTGATTATAGTCTTCCACCAGTGGATCCAGGGAAGGTTTCTTCAGGAGCAACCTAATTTCTGCCTCTTTCAGAGAGGCTGGTAATGCTCCCTCTCTTAAGGAGCAATTTATAACCACTCGGACCCAACTGGCAATCACTTCCTATTAGATGAAATAAGCCAAAACTGACAAGGATTGAGCATGCTGGTTGAACTCATCCAAGGACATTGTCTGCATCCTTGGGCCTCAGCAACTGTCATTCAATACAACTGGACCAGACAGTACTCTAGATAATGCAATTATGGGAACTACATTGACCATAGAGTCCAAAATGTGCCAGATGCAGGCAATTTTACCTTTGAAGTATTTACTAATTTGTAGCAGCAAGCCATTGAAGAAACAACCAATAGACCTTTCACCATCCAGAACAGCTCTGCTGGACAACACTATGAAGATGCACTTCATAGTGAACACAACTGTCCACACAATCTAGTGTCTTGCAAATGATGCAACTCCCAAGATTGGCTGTTGACTCATGAAAGCGCTTCAAGTGACCCTTGCAGACTGTATTTTATACTTCAACATCCAGCTAGGGCAGCACTGGATGACACTTGCTCATGATGTCATTTAAAAAGGCGGTTTTAACATTGCTTATTATTCATGCAACACTGACATTTATTACATTTATTACCACCTGGGTAGGGTGGGTGCCGGGCAGTCAAAACATGTGACACTGATAATGTGTGAATTATATTGGTTGCCATTGCAATTTAGTGACTTTTAAAGCCCTGAACAGTTTGGGATTGTGATCTCTGAAGGACCACCTTGATCCATATCAGCCTGCCCACATGCTGAGTTTGCTTCTGAGCCCAAGTGTGTGTAACCTCCTGGTGAAAGCAATCAGGCCTGTGGGAAGAAAGGAGAGGGCTTTTTTCATAGTGGCCCCACTTTGTGGAACTCTATTCTAATTGGTATTCAACAGACTCCATTAATACAGGCCTTTAAGAGAATTGATTGATCAATTCTTGCCAGGGTGAGGCTCTATCCAAAGGAGGTTTGTAGTATGTTGTTGTCCCCAAACCCTGTTTTCCTGCCAATTTTTAGGTGGCAGCCATAGCACTTTTTACAATGAACCAAGTACATCACTTTATTGGATCAAAATCTGGCTCTGGTCAAGCTTTAGTAAACTCTCTTTAGGCTAATGCAATGCCCTTTTCAGAAGGGCAGCAAACTCCCACTTTTTACGAGCAGACAGCCTAACACCACAATCTTGGTTTGCCAACATGGAACGCCTGTTTACTTTCAGGCACAATTCAAAGTGCTTGTTTTGTCTTCGAAAGCCCTAAATGGTCTGGGACCCGCATGCCTAAGGGAGAGACTACTCCCATATGTTTCTCTCCATTCTCTGAGATCAGCTTTTGAGGCCTTGTTCTGTGTTCATTTTACACAGGTGCAATTTTCAAGGAGAAACAGAGAAAGAAGGCATTGCATGGCGCATAAACACAAAGGAGAAATAAGTTATCAGAATATGTCAAATGTCATAAGAAGCTCATGTGTTTCCTTCTTCCGGGACAATCTGAATACAAAAACCTATTTATTCAGATTGCCACTGAAGGAGAGAAGTAATATTTCAAAATGCATTGGGCTCCAATCAAATTAGACATCTTTTGAGAGTGTATACAAGGGTTACAAGAGTGTATACAAGAGTGTATACAAGACAGAACAAGGGTTTTGTCAGTAGCACCCACTTTGTAGAATGCTCTCCCACACGAGATTTATCTGGTATGTTCTTTATCATCCTTTTGACAGATGATGGAAACGTGAAGATGTTTAATGGAAAATTAGTTCCTTTTGTAACTTCATAATAGCATTTGTAAAATGTACTGCTGGTCTTTTACGGTATCACACCAGGATCAGATGAGTCCAGATCCAAATCAGAAGCTTAAGTGTTAGAATAACGTGCCTTTAAGCTTTATAAATCTTTTCTTTACCTTAATTACCACAAAAGAGGAAAAGCAAGTAAAACAAATATCCTCGATAATGATTATTTAAGAGCATAATCCTATGGCAATGCCAGTAAGCTCCTTCTCAGGGCTCCTCCTGCTCTGCCTTTTGGCTAGACAGGCTTTTTTGCCCATCTAGCTGGGGCGTGTCGGAATGGGAGGGGAAGAGATGGGAGGGAAAGAGATGGGAGGCCTCCGGATACATTATATCCTGGCTTCTGCACCCTACCCCACCAATACTCCCCCCCCTTTACCCCCTTTCCGAGGTCGCCTTTGCAATTTTACAGAGGCAGCCAGCAGGGTTGAGGGAGCACGGATTCCATGGATCTGCGGTTGGAGCAGTGTTTCCAACCTCGGATCCAGGAATCCAAACTTTTCTATGGCCTCCAGACACTATCTAGGGACCATAGGATTGCTTCCTTAGTTTAAGAAAACCTTTGACATGAAATCTAGCCATTATCTCAAGACGAACCTTTTAGAATAGACTAGTATTAATCACCACTGCAAGACCGCTTTATCCTAGTGCCACCTACTGTAATAATAGATGTTTTAGTTTTACTATCAGCATTAGATACTTTATTCAAGTTGGTTTAAGCTCTACATGTTGGAGACAATGTCTGTGGCTTATTTTCTGCATTGCCATACATTGACTCCATACATCCCCAATCTCTCATGAATGCTTAACATTTCTACAGCAATTGCCAAGTGCAATGTCTTACACATCTTTATTTCATTCACTCGTATTACCTATTCCTATTTCACAGGTTATAATATAATGCAATTTCTAGTGCTTGAGCACACCAGCATCTGCTTTCAGCCATCGATATCTCACTGAAGTTGTTAAGCAATCCCTGGAGACCTATCCAAAACTATACACCATTATTAATTGCTAAGGAACAGAGCCATACCTTGTGCTGTTCAATTGCATCTATCCATTGTTGTCTGTGATCTGGATCCTGAGCTCGTAGATACCAAACGCTATCATTTACGCTAATATCAAATCTGCACTCATCAAAATCATGGGGCTGTGGAAGAAAAAAAGAAGATAATTAGGACAATTTAAACATGAAGGAGATGAATGATAACAAATTACAAGGTAGTCAATTCAAGTTTTTAAAACAAAACAAAAAACATTACTGATATCCAAACCAATAAAAGTAACAGAAGCTAACAGAACACAAGTTTTTCTATATAATCCCCCTGGCCCTCACTCTAAAATCACACCTCTCGATTACTATGAGATAAGATGGATTTAATTATAAAACTGTCCTAAACCATGTAGCAAATAGGCTCCTACCACTCCTCCAGCCTTATACCTTGAACTGTCTGTCCTCAGGCTGACATGGGAAGGAAAGTGTAAAAGCAGAAGTTTAAGTAATCCCCTGATAGCTCTCCAAAAGTAGGGTGAGAGCAAGCATATGCAGCAGGTACAATAAAAACTATGCACAATATAATATTTATACCCACAGTAGCAAGCTATCAAAAATATTTCCCTAAACATAAAAAATACATTTTTAAATAAGAGCAATAATATTTTAAAAATATTTTAAAAATTCACATAATAAATCATTCACTAACTAATCCAATTCACCAGGACAGCAGTAGCAAAAATACATAACAAAATGTTACAATTAAAAGGTTAAATCTCTCAGTTCAGCAACATCAAAATAAACACAGCAGAAACAGAGATGTATTAATCTCAATTAATGTAAGAGCAGCAGAAAACAATAATAATATTTTCAGTCCTCTCAACAACCCACAAAGTGCACCTATCTCACAGGATTGTTATTGTGAAGATAAAATGGATAAATGAGGATTATGTACACCACCTTGGGTTCCTTAAGGAGGAAAAATGGTGGGATATAAATGTAATAAATAAATAAACTCCCTAGGCCAGGGGTAGGCACACTTCAGGATTGGTGGATCTATTTTGCTTTTCACTAGAATGTTGCATTGGATATAACATGGTGGTTCAGGATATGGAGTCAATTATTCACTACAGGCTATGAACCACATACCGGCATATATACAAAATATCTATGTGTGAGTTTGTTGAGATAAACTAACACAACAATCTGAACCTGAGCTGAACCAAGACCTAGTCAAAAGCAACAAACTAGTACTCTTATTTTACAGATGAGAAACATCAAGGATGAGAGCTAAGTGATTAGCACAAGGTCAGCCATGCCATGTCAGATTCCCCCCCCCCTTTTCTTGCAATTTCATTACTAACTTGAATTCTATTGATTTCAATTAACTTACTCTACGTATGTCTTGGCCTGGATCCCACCCAATATATTTGGTAGAGGCATTGATGCAGTTTAGAGATTTATAGGGTAATATGCTTATATTCAGACTTGATGGGTTGTATCAAATTAGCCCCTCCCACTGACAGAACTTCTGCTGTCAGCAGAACAGGAATGGGGTGTTTTCCCTTCCCACTTGCAGCTCTCTACACACCCTTAATATCCACTCCAGGGGGTTGAGGAATTCTACACAGGAGATTTTGGGAAATAGGGAGGGGAAAGTCCCATTGCATAGACCACTTACACAATGTTGGATGTCGCTCAATATTCAATTATACTTTAAGAGAAAGCTAGCATTCACAACTAAAAATAAACATCCAATTTATTTTATTTTAAATCCAACTTACATCTTTTAAAGCCTCATTTTGATCTAGCCTATTGCACCCTAGTTCTCATCTAGGGCATCCTCTTACATGGGTTCCTCCTCACATCAGGAAGCCCAAACACACCCACCCCATAATTCTCCCCATAATTTGTTAAACGTCTCTGGATGTTTATTGGATGTATTTCATCCCATCTTTCAATCAGTTTCCCATCAAGAGCCCAGCCTATTTTTATACCACCTTTCAATCAACTGCTACTGAATAATTATTTTTATTTATTTATTACATTTTATACTGCTCATTAGCCGAAGCTCTCTGAGCAGTGCACAATTAAAACCATAAAACAACAAATATCAAATAAATTTAAAATGTTAAAAGTTAAAGAAGCAATATAAAACCAGATAAGTTAAAATCCAGGGAAAGCCTATGTGACAAGGTATGTTTTCAGGAGGCGTTTAAAGGATGTTACACTTTCTGCCTCCCGAACCATGTGAGGGAGGGCTTTCCAGAGGGTGGGTGCCACAAGGAGAATACAGTTTGACTACCTGAATAAGACAATAGTCTTATAGCTCAATCTGTTCACTGTTTGCCAGTGTTTGAGTCAAGTTTACCAGCTGAAGGCTCAGTGTCCTTATCCTACCCAAGGTATACATAATTGCACTGCATTTTTGCCTAGCTGTCCTGACACTTCCGATACTGTATTCTTTGGAAGTTGTTAGTTTAGTATGGTAGCTTACCCAATACTATGGGGAAAGAATTCTGCCAGAGATTAATCACGAATTTCCTGTTGAGTCAGCAATAAAAACAGTAGGCATACTGTCAGAGTTTTACTTTATATTCAAATGTAATAACCACTGTTTTCCAGAGGGCATGATTGTTTAATTTTACGATTCTGCCTGCAAGGTTGTTCCCAAAGAATTTTTTTTTAAAAAAACCATGCTGAAACATATTAGAGACTAGAAAGATTACTCAAAAAGGCTTATAAAATTCTTGTCAACACATTAATTAGCAAAACTGGAGGGTACAAGTTTAGTCAAGACTAGGAGAGTAAAAGATTAAGCTAAAATAGGATTTTATGACTGGATTGTACAATGTATTGTTCATATTATAGATTTAAAGGTGGGGAGAGAAGCCCTAGGGCTGAAGCACTTTCTTTTGGTTCTGAATCCATTCATATGACCCTTCCAAGCCAATTACTAAAATCCTTCCCATATGTTATATTTTGGGCTTAATCAGCTAAGAATTTTAGCTGGTGGGGCTCACCCTCTCCTCAAATAATGGGTTGGATTTGGCAAAGCCTCTCATGGATAGAATGATTCCTTCCGTCAGCAGGACGCTTTTGATCCAGCAGAGCTTTTCCGTTGGCTGAATGGGGAAGGGGATGTTTGCCTATGTCCCCTGAAAATCTACTCCTTCAGAATTGTGAGGGAGGTGGCACTGGGAGCTACAGAAGGATGGGGAATCAGATCAGCTCCTCCACTTTCTCCCAGTGGGAGCATTCTGAGTGGGATGGTCACACCAATAGAACAAAACTCTGGATCTAGCCCAGTGATTTTATGTACAGTAGGAAATGTGGATCCTTGTTTGGTTGGCAGAGAAGTACAATAGATTCCCGTCACCCCCGTGCAAGTGAAACAGCAAGCTGCAACACACATCTTAGATCTCTCAGGGGAAGAGACGGGAAATCCTAATATAGAAAGGGAAAACAGTCAACCCATATAAACACAATACAAAACTCAATCACCACTACCCATCTACAATGAGTAAAGGACAGCTACTCAAAACCTACACTCACACATTCATCAAGCCATAAGTTAGATGTAGAGCTGAAAGGATGGACAAAAAGTTCAATACTTCCTCAGCATTTTGAAGTTTAGTATTCCTGTAGTCAGACTTCAGAAAACCCAGCGAGTTGAAAAGTTAATTATAAATTTGAAGACGAATTAGTAACATTAACAACAAAAAGTACCTTAAACCAAACCAAGAGAGACATAGCTCTTTTCAACCTTGTAAAGCCAAAAAAAATGTATACAATAGTATTCATTCCTCCTTGGGCTGAGTTCCAATATGGCTCCAATACACTTGTGTGAACTTAGAAAGACACTGCTAGTCTTGGCTTGAAATCGAAGTGTTAGTTTTGTGCCCTGGATTTCCACACCCAGAACTATTTTGGCTGGTAATACAGCCTGGAATTTTATATATTTTATAGTCTACCCACAGATGTGTTAACACTGCAATTCTCATCATTCTATGTTATTATGGCTGTTTTATCAATTCCAGTGCTGGTTGTTGTTGTTTTTTGCATTATGTATTTTGTTCTTTTAAATTTTTATATTGTATTTTATATTTTAACTGTTCTATGGCATTTTAGTTTTAACAGTTTGTAGTCCACCCAGAGAATATTATTAGTAGAAACATAATAAAATAAAAAATAATTCCTGTGATAACTGATGGGAAATGCAGTCCAACATATCTGGAGGGCATCAGATTGAGAAAGGCTAGACTAGTCTTTTAGTCATTAATAGAGATTTAGGGTGATTTTCCAGATCAATTCTTTTGTACTACAGTTAAAACTTACAAATATAACTAATGCATAAATATCCCACCTTTAGAATTGGCCCAAAACCAATTGCCAAATTCTATAAACTGCACCTAGTTTCTTTAGTCTTTCTTCTTTGAATTAAAACACACACATGATCTAGAATCTTCATTTTGGCTAATATTCTTCTTAGCTCCATTGTTTCAAAACACACCACAGAAACAAAGGGTTAAATCAAATGTTGCATGAGTGGACTTCCACTCACACAATGGGAGTTTCTCTTGCCCCCCTTGCCCCCTCTTGCCACCCACATGCCCCCAAAATTTGCTTCAGAAGATCCTTAGGGGGCACTCAGGAGGGAGGAAAAACTCGCTCAGACATTATTTGATACAAATTAATCCAAAGATAAAATAAATTATTGATTAGACCAAATCTTCCCCCTCAAAACTTCTTTTCACAGAACATATATTTAGCTCATTGGAAAAAAGTTCCATAGCCATTAATTTCAGTTTATTACAATTGGTTGCTTTGTGTCATTTAAATGTTTATTTGCTATATTTATATCCTGCTTTTCTTCAATTGTTAGGAAGGTGAGCATATATTGAGGCTCCCAGGAGGTGTCCCATCCAAGAACTGATGAAACAAAACCCTGCTTATTACAAGTAGAGCATAATCCTTGCTCTTTTATAGCCACATAGTTGCATGTAAAACAAAGATCAGAAAAAGGAGTTGCATTCCTCACTATATTTGCATATTAGATATCTTTCTATTCTTGATGATCTTCATACTTCTGCAGTAAAGTCCAAAAGTCACCTCTTTTGCAATATGGGAGATATTGTAGAGTTGTTGTAAATTCTTACAACTAAACAGTGTGTGTAAGGCATTTTGAACACTTGAAAATGCCATGCAAATATTAGGTATTGTTATAGTTCTTATGTCTTCCCCTCTCTATTCCAATACATTTTAGATACTTTCCCCTTCATCTTACCTTTCTCAATTTCATCTCCTGGTGTGCAGTCCCATTGAAACTAAGATACACGTACTGTAAAAGCTACACTTTGATTTTTCTATTCTAATGGCACCAAATGACTTTTCCACTCCCCAAAAATCCCCCCTATTTTAACACAGAGTAACAAAAATTTGATAAGGAAACATTCAGCAGACACAGAATTATGTTTGAATGCTTTCTAGTAAGATGTTATTAAATTGTCAAAACAATCCACTGGAGGAAACCATTTTGGCTGAATTACAGTGGCAAGCATGCAGCTGATACTTCTTTACTTGTAATACTTTAGTTTTTACACGACATCCAGCCCCCATCCCAAAAAATCACTGAACTCAAAATGTTGAAGAATGTTTTTACATTTCATTTACAAGACCAAGTGAAGTCTTAAAAGCTGTATTTAAAACAGGGATGTCAAATTCAGTATTCCACAATCTTGCTCACCATGCTTGAGCTTTCTTCTCAGCCCAGAAGGGTAGGTGGTAGAGGGGAGACATCCTGCTGCAGCGATCCCTGCCCTCTCTCCAGCTCTATGATTGGGAGGAAGGCTGGGAGTGGTTTGAATGCCTTAGTCATGAAGGGTCAAACCAGTAAGCAGCGGGGACTTCCTTGGCTGGAGTGCTTTGCTGAAGCGAAATCCATATGTGAATCCAATGTGAGGAAAAGGTAGGCAGGGGGTCCATGGCTGCCATTTGACTAAGGAGCCCAGAACACACACCAACCAGTTGGACAACATCTGCATTTCCCATTCCCAAAGGAAACAAGGAAGACTGCAGGGGAGGGAAGGGAAGAGTCTTGTGCCCAGCCAAGGCATCCAAGCTGGCTAGGATAAGGGGAGCTGACCACAGATTCTGGCCTGGTGGCCTAGGACAATTTTTAAAAAGTCAGGACTCCTGATCAAACTGAAATGGCTTGGAAATCCCCCATGCAACATGGGTCTCACTCAGTATTTTATCTGAGTAAAAGTTTTAACGAAAGAGGGCAATGTTCCATTTTAAAGATGTCTCTCACCCTTCAATCACAATATTATACATATTGTAGGGTTGCTAACGGAAGGCAGGATTCTTTTTTTCTATTTTAGGTTGGTTTTTGTTGTTGTTTTTGGTTGTTGCTGTTTCAAGCTTTTTTCCTTTTGTTTTTTATTATAATTCGTGAGAGACAAATATTACTGTGGAATCTTTTGATTTTCGCAGACCAATATGTATTGTATTAAGGTTCAATGTGATTTGTGATTCAAGTGTAAGAAATATTTGTAATATTGGTATGATTTGTTTATGTGGAGGGGTAAATGATATGCTTTTCTCTGTCCAATGTTTAATATGACTTCAAGCAATGTCAAGCAGTTCTGAAATACTAACAAGCAGATAAGTGTGCTTTCTAAGCTAAAAAGAGCTTAATGTCAGTGTGGCATTTTTACAAGAAACCCACCTGACTGTTAAAGACGCCCAAGTGTTAAACAAGGACTGGGTTGGTGAGGTTCATGTAACAGATACTTCAACATGTTTCAAAGGGGTGGCAATTTTAATTCATAAACAACTCCCTTTCTCTACAACAGGCGATTAATGAACCGGATGGTCACTTTTTAATTTTGGTTGGGAAATACATGGATAAAATAATTGCTATGATAAATGTATAAAGGCTAAATATGGACTCTCCTGCTATGTTTCACAAATGTTTCAGTAAACTGGTTGATGTGAGCTACAATTACTAGCTTGTTGGTGGGGATTTTAATGAGATCTTAGATCCTTCAATGGATAGAAATACACCCATTCCTAAGACCCAAACAGAGGTGAGACATATGCTTCAGGCCTATATGGTTGATCTTGGTTTGATTGATGTTTGGAGAATATTGGACCCTGATCAAGAGTACACCTTTATTTCACCAGTACATCAGAACTGTGATTAGATTATTTCTTGGTTTCTACTTCTTTATTGCAGCTATTAAAGGATTGCAGGATTGATACACTGGTAATTTCAGACCACACCCCAGTATGCTTGGAGTTACAGTTCTCAGACTTGACAAGGCCTTCAGGTCTATGGTGTTTTAATGTTTCTCTTTTAAATGCTGAGATGTTTAAATCTCAGATCTCTGCTGAATTGTCTGAATATTTCAATATCAATGAGGGTACTATGAGTTCCTGTGCCATGGAATGGGAGGCTGAATCACTGCCTATGCTTCACATCAGAAAAAAAATAGAACAGCGCAACAGGTGCTTTTAAATAAGATGAAATCTCTTATAACCCAGTTTGCCAGTTCTCCATCAGCACTACTGTATCAAGTGTTGCAAAAAGTTAAATACGAGCTAAACATATTATTTCTCAGGAAGCAGAATTTGCTCTAACTTGCTTGCGACAGGTATACTGGGAAAATGGGGAACGTCCCGGTAAAATTTTAGCACACTGTCTTAAAACACCAAGAACATCAAATTATCATTTCCACCATAAAAGATGACAATAATATGATACATCCTTCTCCTAGGGATATAAATTTACAATTTAAAAATTTTATACGGAGTTGTATAGTAAGGGTAGAGAGATATCGGAGAAGGATATGCATACTTTCTTTGCTCAGATTAAGCTCCCATGTTTAGATTCCTTGCAAAGGCAACATCTTATGGTTCCTAAAAGACTTGAAGAGATTACAAAAGCAATTATGAGTATGAACAATGGGAAATCCCCAGGTCCAGATGGGTTCCCAATTGAGTGATATAAAACCTTTTCTACTTTTCTAGCTCTAAAACTTTATCAACTTTACAAACATATATTTGAAGCAGGTTCACTTTCTTCATCATTAAATGATGCTTATATTACAGTCGTCCATAAACCTGGCAAGGACCATACTAACTGTGCTAATTACTGACCGATCTTGCTAATAAACATTAATATTAAAATATTAACAGCAGTTTTAGTCGATAGACTGCAACAAGTTATTACAACATTGGTCAGACCAGAGTAACTGGGATTTATTAAAAACAGGCAGAGGGGCGATAATTTGAGATTAGTTGTGGATTTGATAGTTTCAATAGAGAAAGGTGGCCATTGTCTCTTTGGATGCTGAGAAGGCCTTCCACAAAACTCATTGGAAGTTTATGCTTGCTACATTGAGTAATTTTGGTTTTCCAATAGAATTTTGGAGTGGGTTAGAATTTTATATTCAACCCCAAGAGCAAGAGGTATGACCAGTGGTTGGTTGTTGGCTTTTTTCGTGCTTGGGCAAGATACTAGGCAAGGATGTCCACTATCCCCATTGATATTTTATCTATGTTTGGAACCCCTGGCTTGCGCAATTAGACAGAATAGTAGTAGTTACGGGTTTGTGCATGCTGAGTTAGAATTTTAAATTATTCTTTACGCTGATGATCTTTTATTGTTTATTTCTAAACTCCAGGCATCTATTCCTGTTTTGATGAAATTGATTAATACTTTCGGTGATCTGTCAGGTTATTCAATTAATTGGTCAAAGTTTGAATTGATGTCGATTGGAGACAGCATATTTCCTAGTGTGTTGGCTAGTGGTCAGTTTCAATGGTGCCCTGATTTTATTACCTATCTGGGAATACTTATTCCCAGAGATATCTCAATTGATTAAAATAAATTTGAATAAGCTGATTAGTGAGATTGCATGAGATATAGAGGGGCACTGTTAAAATTGAGCTTGTGGGGTAAAGTCAATACACTTAAGATGAATATTATACCTCGAGTTGTCTATGTGATGCATGGGACTCCTTTACTTATACCTGGCAAATATTTTCAACAACTTAATGCTTTGTTTCGTAAATTCTTCTGGGGTTCTTCCCCACCTCGAATATATTTGAAACGGATACAGCTTCCAATTAAAGATGATGGGTTTGGTTTTCCAGACCTTGCTTTGTACTATTGGGCCTATCTTTTGCCTTATACTAAGTTTTGGTCTTTTCCAGTTTGCTCAGATTTGCTACCCTGGTCAGTTCTGTAATCATTATGGTTAGAAGCTCTTCCCAAATGGATGGCACTCAGTTCCTGACATTTTAGAATAAGTAACCCCTCTCTTACAAGCTTGGCTGCTAGAGGGGTGTGGCATACAGTATCACATCAATTACAGTTCGATCCATTCTGTCATGCAAAATTGACTTTATGGGGAAATCCAGATTTAAGAATTGGAAAGAAAGTGTTCTTGTGGAGGACATGGACTGATAAAATGATTTTTACTTTGGATCAATTAATACGCCCAGATGACGAGTTTTTGTCCTTTTCTGATTTGTGTATTAAATATAATTTACCTACTATGGCTGAATGGCAATACTTACAATGGAACACCTGCTGGAATCTAGGTTTGGTCTGTCCGCTTTTACAGCTTCAGAGCCTCCAGTATTGTTAGAAACACGTATAGCAGCTGAACAGACACATCGATCCACAAGCCATATATATAAACATTTAGTACTAATAAATAAATATAAGTCCCATAGTTTAAGACAAGCTTGGAATAGAGAATTGGAGTGTCCTATTTTGCCTAATTAATGGATTGTTGCCTTCGAGTCTGTATCTGAAGCTTCTATGAAACTTAGGCTACATCTTATTCAGCAAAAAATCTTGTTTCGGATTTACTGGACTCCGCAACGCCTTTTCAATAAGGGTTTTTGTCTAACTTGCACAATTGTTGGAGATGTAATGCACCTAATGCTTCTTGAATTCATATGCTTTGGCAATGCCCAGTAGTCACCTCCTTTTGGGAGAAGGTTATAATAAGGATAAACTTTGTACTGAAACAATCTTGAATATGGAACAATGTGCATGTCCTCCTAAACCTACCAGCTTCTTGGAACTTAACACATGGTCAGTGCAAATGGATTTTCAGAGCCCTTATGACAACTAAAAGACTTATACTATCACATTGGAAGGATAAATGCTCACCTCCCATAATGTAGTGGACTAAGGACTTAACAATGCTATCAACATTTGAACGGGTGTTATATAGGCGCGACTTGCAAGTGGATAAATACATGGGTATTTGGTCTGCTTTTCTTGAAATCTATGTATAACTCTTTCCTTTTTAAAAAAACAAACAAGATATTTGAGAGGGGGAAACAGTGCTATTCCTATATATGTAATGTTTTTTGTTTTTCTTTTTCATTATTTTTTTTGTTGATATTCACAATAAAAAATTGAAAAAATACACATTGTAGGGGCCAGGATCACTGCACAACTCCACATATTGCATACCCAAATTCCTTTTCTTGAATCAGTACTGTCTCAAATGTTAGCTCCTTGGGTCTAAGCATCCGCCTCTTGCTCACAACTCCAACATCTAACCTGTCACTGCTTTATATTCAAAATCTTCTCACATTCAAATTAGCTGCTAGCCCTGCCCTCCAGACTAATCATTGCTGTCATCCAAATCTTTTTTTCCACTGCCCAAATGCCACCAACATTCATTCCACACCTATTCCCCTTGGGAGCAAATGCAGACAACCTGCATATTCCACATTCCATATCTGTGCCGCTTATTGAAGTGGAATGGGGAAAGGGTGATATTGAGATATGCAATAGCAGCCAGTGCTTTTGCCCTACTAAGGGCAAGGCTTCCTAGCCCTTAAGTCGTGTGTTAGGCCAAATTTGGGCTCCCAAAAAGCTTGCTCATGCTTCCAAGACTCAACCAGCAGCTCTAACTTCTAAAACAAAGTATGTTCAGGCCCAGGCCAGACCTATACTGCAATGCTAACATCTCCAATGCGGTGCCCACAGACACCTGTCTTGGTGTCCCCCCTGCCCCCCCTGATTTATTTTATTTTATTTTTTAAAACTGGGAGTCTGGCATGATGCAAAGTTAAGTGCTGTCATCCAGAGTCATATTTATTTGGGATCAAAAGAGTATCTTTGTTTTGGAGCTCTGACTGCACCTCTGTAACATCTTGGACAAGTTACTATTTATTTATTTATTTATAACATTCCTTGGCTGCCTTTCAGGGCAGAAGCCCTCACAAGGCAGCTTACAACAATAATATACATAAAGAAGTTACAATATTAAAAGCAATAAAAACATAACCACAATAAAATAGCAATTAAAAACAAAAGTCAACAATAAAACCAGCAAGAACAACAATGGCAATAGCAGCAGCAACAGTACTCATATCATGAGAAGGCCACGGTAAAATAAAATGTTTTCAAAGCCTTCTTGAAAGCCTGCAAGGATGGTGTATGGTGGACCTCCACTGGGAGTTTGTTCCAAAGATGTGAGACAGCTATGCAGAGAAGGACCTCACTCCCCCTTCCATTCCCACCATACGTTCGAATGCCCCCATCCATATTCCCTCCCCACCCTCTCTCTCCTTCAATTCTAAGAATGTCACCGAGCCCCAACGTGTAGCCCAGAGCTTTTAATTTGAAATGAAGATGGCAGCTACTGGGAGCTTTCACTTTGCTTTAAAGCAAGCCCAGCTGTTGCTTAGAAAATTAGTTAATTTTTTTGAAAAAAAAAATTAGGGATAGGGCACTTTGGCAGGCACCAATAAAGGTGTCTGGGGGTGTATTGGTGTATTAGTGAGTTTAGAATTACTAAAACCTCAGGCTATACTTTTGTTCAAAGCAATTGTTTCACAGATAAAATACATTGAATGGGAAAATTCTATATAGGAAGCAAGTCTGTGTCTTTGCTGTAAAGAGATGTGCAATACAACATGTAATGTGTTTATACAGAGGTTTGACTGCTTCCCCCTACATTTCCTCTCAGCTTTTGCCATGACTCCCAAACAGTAGTTGCAAGACTTCTCTAAATAATCTAAAATAAATAAATCAGGTCATGGAAAGGAGATCAGAAACCCTCATTTATTCACAAGTAAGTATTTATAATTTCTCAAAAGAAGTGCTAGTTTACAAAATTCCATCAGTAAAATAATTTCACATTTGCTTTATAAGATGTTTCCAAGTTATAGGAATGGCTGTGTATTTACATATTAGCCTAAAAACATGCAGTGTAGGATCTCCATTTAAAAAAAATGCAGCACAGCCTGAATCCAACAGAGAGCTAGACATGCTTAAGCCAATTGAAACCAATAGGTTTAAAGCATGCCTCTCTCTTTGCGTTGGATTTAGTCTTCAGTACTTAACAAAGCCACTTCAACAGTAAAAACAAACACTATTATTTCATTGCGTCACTATGTTACAATACAACGTAACAATATTTGGCTATCTACAAATACAGAGGTGCGGTCCAGAAGAATTGTGAACTGTAGATTAAAATCCATAAAAGGCTGCTTTTCAAGCTAACAAACCATGAGTTGTTTCATCATGCGAACTGGGTCACTATCAGAAAAAGGGATAGCCTGGCTTATCAATCTGGGGTCTTTGAAAATTAATTTTATCCTAAAAGACCATTAATGCTACATTTCCTTCATATCTGTACAAATTATTTATGACAATATGTTTCCTTTATTTCTAGACCCTGTGTTATAACACCTTTGTCAATCAACATCCTAAATGATGAGCCTGATCAGTATAAATTGATATCATATACAGTTTTTATGGCAGTGGTGGAAGAACTGAAGCTCATTATTAACTGGCAGTAAAGAGAAGTGCTTTCAAAGAAGTAAAAACTAGAGGGACAAAGCATAATAACATGCAATAGTTGGGGCAAAGTGGCACCAAATTAGAACATATGATTTAGCACACAGGCATAAGACTGTTTAATAGTCTCCCTTTCCAAAAACATTTTATTCCAAAAATTCAAAGATTTTGATGGAAGGCATGAATGAAACCTATTTAGAAGTAGAGATAAAATGTTCAGATTGATCAATTTAAAAGGTAACATCAATAAAGGCAGCAGACATTTAGAATTTATAAATCCCTGAAGGGCAGGCATCCTTATATAAAAAATATTTAGTTACAGGATTTAGATTCTGCCTTTCTGTTCTGAGTTCTCAAAGTAGCATAATAACACAATACAACTAAAATAATAATTTAAGCTAAACCATGGCACAGCAAAAATAACAATTTAGCCAAATGCTTGCTTAAACAGAAAGTTCCAACTTGGCAGATAAATCCAATCATATGGGGAATGGAGTTCCACAATCTGAGCGGTGCTACTGAGAAAAGCCTTTTCCTTGCTCCTACCATCATACCTCAGTTGGCAGTGGAATAGGAAGGGCTTCTCTAGCTGATAACAGGGAACAGTCCGTAATGTTTTTTGGCCCTAAACCATTTAGGGCTTTAAAAGAACTTAAACAACACCTTAAATTACACACAGAAACAAACTGGCAGGCAGTGGAGATAGCACTAAAATAGAGTAATGCTGTGTAAAACTGGTTCTGGTTAGCAGCCTTGCAGAAGTACATGCCAACTGAACTTTCTCAAAATTCTTTAAGGGCAGTCCCACTTACAGCACATAACGATATCCAGCCTTGATGTACATAAGGTATGTATAACCATCATCAGAACAGAAACAGCTGATGCATCAATTCAAGCTAGGCAAAAGAACGTCTGGCTACCACTACCACCTGAGAATCTGATAGCAATGCCAGATACAAAAGCACCTCAAGACTGTGATCCTGATTTTTCAAGGGGAATTACAACCCTGTCCAAAGCAGGTCAATTCCCTATTCCTGGGTCAGTCAAGTTAGTGGCCAGGTTCGGATTATCAGTGGAAGTGGGGGAATGGAGCGTCAGTCCCCCCCTACCCCCGAGCTGCTGGTTGTGCAACTGGGATTACCCTAATTACCCACACTGCATTGTGGTTTGCTGTATTGTCACTATGCGCATGTCCGGTTTGGACTTTTCACCCACCCTACAAACCCTACGCCAAGCCATGGGTTGTAGGGTGGATAGTTACTACACCCATTCCGCGCACCACGTTTGGACAATGGGGGAATAGCCTCTCAAAGAAGTGATCTCCCACAACATAATAGAGTAATCTTCTCTGTTCTTTATTTAAGTTTCAGATTTACCATTTCACAATGTGAAATGTTTGTGAAGCTATTGCTGGGCATCATATTTATTTATTTATTTATTTATTACATTTGTATACCGCCCCATAGCCGAAGCTCTCTGGGCGGTTTACATAGGATTAAAAACAATTAAAAACAATATACAAAAATTAAAACAGCAAAAACATACAACATACACACAATCTGTACATTTAAAAACCACTTCAACACTTCAAAAAAAAAACAAAAAAAAAAAAACAAAAAAAAAAAAAAACAAAAAAAACCTACAAAAACAAAACAAAACAGACCCAGGCTCCTCAGATATTGCCAAATGCCTGAGAGAAGAGGAAAGTCTTGACCTGGCGCCGAAAAGATAACAATGTTGGCGCCAGGCGGGCCTCGACAGGGAGATCGTTCCACAATTGGGGAGCCACCACAGAGAAGGCCCTCTCTCTTGTTGCCGACCTCCGAGCTTCCCTCGGAGGAGGCACTCGGAGGAGGGCCTTAGATGTTGAACGTAGTGTTCGGGTAGGTTCATGTCGGGAAAGGCGTTCCATCAGGTATTGTGGTCCCAAGCCGTGTAAGGCTTTATAGGTTAAAACCAGCACCTTGAACCGGGCTCAGAAACATACAGGCAGCCAATGCAAGCGGGCCAGAGTAGGTCTTATATGTTCGAACCTACTGGTTCCAGTTATCAATCTGGCCGCTGCATTTTGCACAAGCTGCAGCTTCCGAACCACCTTCAAAGGCAGCCCCACGTAGAGTGCATTGCAGTAATCTAACTTGGAGGTTACCAGAGCATGGACAACTGAAGCCAGGTTATCCCTGTCCAGATAGGGACGTAGCTGGGCCACCAACCGAAGTTGGTAGAAGGCACTCCGTGCCACTGAGGCCACCTGCGCCTCAAGTGACAGAGATGGTTCTAGGAGAACCCCCAAGCTACGAACCCGCTCCTTCAAGGGGAGTGCAACCCCATCCAGAACAGGTTGAACACCCTCCATCCGGTCAGCGGAACCACCCACCAACAGCGTCTCAGTCTTGTCTGGATTGAGTTTCAGTTTATTAGCCCTCATCCAGTCCATTGTCGCAGCCAGGCACTGGTTCAGCACATCCACAGCCTCGCCTGATGAAGATGAAAAGGAGAAATAGAGCTGCGTGTCATCAGCATACTGATGACAACGCACTCCAAAACTCCGGATGACTGCACTCAACGGTTTCATGTAGATATTGAACAGCATGGGGGACAAAACTGACCCCTGCGGAACCCCATACTGGAGAATCCACGGGGCCGAGCAATGTTCCCCAAGCACCACCTTCTGGAGCCGACCCACCAAGTAGGAGCGGAACCACTGCAATGCAGTGCCTCCCACTCCCAACTCAGCCAGTCGTGCCAGAAGGATACCATGGTCGATGGTATCGAAAGCCGCTGAGAGATCAAGGAGAATCAACAGAGTCACACTCCCCCTGTCTTTCTCCCGACATAGGTCATCATACAGGGCGACCAAGGCTGTTTCCGTACCAAAACCAGGCCTGAAACCCGACTGAAATGGATCCAGATAATCAGTCTCATCCAAGAGTGCCTGGAGCTGGCTCCATGTTATCTGACTAAAGTGGCTATTTTCAAAATGGCTTAGAAATAACAGAAATAACACTACTATCTAATATTCATATTGCATGAAAGTGCATCAAGCATCAAGGGCAGTTACAAATGGCCTGTCAAGATTCTCAGATCTTCTTTCTCCCTTCATAGCAATAGGAGTCAATCATATTAAATATACCCTTGGAAACACAGCTGTTATTCTTTACAACACTTTTTCTGAGTAGCATCTTGTCTTTCCATTCTGATTCAACTGAAATTATATGGGAGGTGTGTAGAGAGATTGAGCATGACTACATTATGGTCTATTCTTTCATTACCAGGAGAGGAAGGAGCCAGCGTTGCATAGTTGTTCCTGTGATGTTCTGGCAACAGTTCAAGGAAGCAATCATGGAGGCACAGATAGAAACATGGTTACTTTCTATGCCAGTATTTTTAGATCCCGGAGCAAAGTGACACTGGCACGTGAAGTAACCACATGAGCAGTATAAACACATGATTGCTTCCTGATACATCAGCAGATCTGCATGGGAGCACCAGCACTCCCAATATTTGTCTCATGCTGCTGTTGGTAATGTATGATCAGGCCTCAGATGTCTTTACCAAATGTTTTTTTAATAGCCTTGACCAGGCCAGGCTCATATGCATGTGAGAACCACAAGTACAGGTAGTGTTTGGAGTTTTGCAGTATTCCTGCTGCCAGGGAGAAAAGCCACTTTTTAAAGAGCAGTCAGTTTCTTCCAATTGTGGGAACTGCTCCACCAAATAAACCAAAAGTCTGTCTACAAGCATGGTTCTCCCTCATGTGAAAGTATTATGCTTTTGACTTGGCCATATTTTTGATAATTATTGTGAAATTGCTATCTTATAAGAATCTTATACTATTCAACAATTTGCAAGGAAGATCTATCTTGGTCTGGCTAATTAAAAATATTCACAAGTTCTTACACAATGCTTTCCCAGCCACACTGTTAGAGGCAAGCTTATATCAAAGATTATTCTGCTTTGACCATATTAGTGTCTGGAAATATATCTAAAGCAATGGTGTAACAGGATAAAGAAACTTTAAGGCAGCACTTACTGTAATAACAGCCTTACTCAGACAGATTGATCCCCTGCAGCCATATTCTGTTTCATCTTCAGACTTGTAGTAACTTAGAGTGTTGTTCTTCAAGACCACCCACCGGTCCTGCCACCCATGGATGTAGTTGGTCCACTAGAGAATACAAATGCATATATTTTATTAAAACATGCTCCAAAATAATTATCACATTCTTCGATGGTACCATATTTGCATAATAAGGTTGGTGTATAATTTTCTTAGTTTGTTCCATGTCTTGTTAATCATTTTTCATAAAATCAGTTCACAAACCAGTTTATTTTAAGAGAAGTAACTGACAATATTTAGTATTTCTAATCAAAAAAAGTTCCAACTTATAAAGTTTAAATATTGATGTAGACAACTTAGAGGGATTGTAAAATATTCAGAAAGCTTTGGAGAAAGTCAATCATTTAATGACAACACTGAATATGAAATGCTAATTCCCAAAGGAGAAATAGATAATAACTCAAAATAATCAGGTCTACTGGTAAGGATCACAACCATATAAATCAGAGCGAGGAGATCTGCTGCAATTGACAATGAATTATGCCACTTAATACATCATCAAGTAGAAACACTGGACTCTGACACACAAATTGTCTTTCTGTCTATCTCAACCACAGTTTTAAAACCAGCAAAACTATAGCCCTTATCATGAAGAAACTGATAGCTCACAAGCAATATATATATATTGATGGATCAGAAGAAAAAGGACTTTAAACAAACATAAACAGTATCATTCCACAGAAACACTATCCCCTAATCCTTTACTCCTTGCTCTTCCATCTCATATTCTTTTCAAAATATTCACCACTGTGAAACCACAGTTTCACAATAAAAACTGTACATGTAACTGAAGTTTATTCCGAGTACACATCGTGTTTCACCTGGACACAGAGTGCAATTAGTCCAGGCTAAATTATGTGATCTCCTTCAGAGCAATGTTTTATATGTAGAGTGCTCTGCAACCTAGTAAAAAAACCCAATTGTATATACATTTGAATATACATTTCTCTCAATATTTGGTACTAAAATTATTTCACAGTTGTGCTTTTAATCTCGGGTTTTTAATAGCAATATTGCTGGAAATATTTTCATACTATCATAATTTGTACAAAGTAACTTACTAGCTCCATCAGACTAGTTTCACAAACACTTGCCGGGTCGCCAATTGGATCAGTAGATTTTGGCAACCACTTTTCTGCAGTGAAATGACAGAATCACTTCTGCCCTCGGTACCATCCATCACCACCACCCTTGACAGACAGAAAGGATGGATGACTGTGTTACAGTGGCTGGTTTTTGCTTACGTGGCTACAATGCACATGGGCAGAGCCCAATGGGTCGATCTTATCTGTAGCTCCTCGGAGTCGGATAGAAAGCATTTGAGTGCCTGAGGCCACTACTGTTTCTAGCATTCCACTAATACTTGCTCTTGTGCCTATAACAGCCCTGTATCAACTGAGGCATACTGAATTAGAAGGGAGAACTCAACATTACCAGGATGAAGCCAAACATGTGGCTGATGAAGAATGAGGGCAGCATTCAGAAAAATAACTCTGGATGGTTCATTTTGTGAACTGCCTGGACAGCTTTGGCTATGGGGCAGTAAAGGCATATAATAAATGAAATGGAATGAAAGAAAAGGTTATACAGTCATGGAAGAGGGTAGCCAGTGGTAACCAAAAGTAATGGTTGGCAATCAAATACAAGCAAAACCTGTGAATTTCTGAACAGTGCACAATCCATCAAACTTTCACTGTTACAACTTTGCACAAGAAGGTGGCAAGTGATGCCAAATCTGCTTAGCTATATCACACCTGGGGTCAGCTAAACTAGCTAAAGGCAATGTCATTCTTAATGAAAAAAGTCTACATATGATGAGGAGCAATAATTTGAATTGTGGTAGATGATTGAGATTCTAACTAAATTGAGGTCATACCTGTTAGATTTTTGAATTTTATGTTTAATTATGGGAAACCTCACTGAGCAGTGCAAAGTGTGGGATGTTATTTTAACATAATCAGGATCGATAAAACTATTGAGACAAATGATGCAACCACCTAGGGTGAGAAAATGTTAAGGGTGCCAGCCTCAGCTATGTAAATACCTTGGAAACAGTGCCATTGTCTTAAGGAAGCTTAGCAGCTTTCTAGATGGCTGATGCCCTCTGAATTCTAGGGACCCAGGACAGCCTTCTAATTTCCATTACTGCCCAGGGGAAAGAAATGTAACGTACATTAAAAAAGAAGAAATAGTATCATGATCAACTCTTGCAAACTTACACTGCAATCCTATTAAGCACCACTGAGGTCAATGGAGTTTATTCCCAAGAAACTAGGTCTAGGATTGCAGCCTTTATGAGATGTGAGATAAGACAAGGACTTTGTAGGGAGGGCAATGGCAACATTTTAATTCGTGTAGGACAGAAAAAAAAACCTCTTGGTCAGGTCTTATGTAGTATGCCATAATATGCACTGAAAAGTACTATAGAAATAATGCTAGCATAACTCATGCTTAACATAAGCAAGTGGCTTCATAAAAATATCCCCTTTAATAAGTTACTCAGATAATTGAGTGCTGATCAACTTGGAAATGAAACAGGGCCACCATTCAATCAGGCGGCAACAAATGAAGAGATGAGAAAGCAGGGCCACCCCACTTGACTCTGGGGGACAGCTGTTTTTGACTCTTCCTCTTCCTGAACTGTTTGCATCTGAGCTGGTCACTATGAGAACTCTAAAGAGTCTCGTAGCACCTTAAAGACTAACATGTATATTTTGATATAAACTTTTGTGAACTACAGTCCATTTCATCAGATGCATGGAGTGTTATGGTGAGTTTCAGGTTTTTATGGTGGGTGTGTGGAGGAAAAGAATTGTAAACAGTGAGGTCAGAAGGAAATTAAATGTAGGAAGTACTCACAGTTACAAATCACAGCGTAGTTGCTGTTGATCAAACAAACACCCTGGCAGTAGATAAGCCAATTCACACGTAGTATGATAAAAATCCTACGACGTATCAATGATCTACAGCCCATCCTAAACAAAGACACTTTCTTCTCATAGGCCTTGGGTGGAAGGCCTGTGCTTGTTTACAAACAGCCCCAAAACCTAAAACAGCTGCCTACAAGCATTAACAGGGCACATACTAAGGATATAAACACAGGAGCTAGACTTAACAAACCCATATGCCCGTTACGTCTTGATATCGCCTCTGAAACACTATATTACAGGACCTAATAATGTCATCCACAACATTAGGGTTTCATTCACTTGCTCAACTTCCAGTGTGACACATATACATACACACACAGCTTGTTCTATCAGCAATGCCTTCTGCATGAATGGACATAAATCTGACATCAGAAATGGGAATATTCAAAATCTAAGTACAGAACACTTCAACTTCCCAGATGTAGAGATGTTAGATTTCCAGAAATTTTGAGGCCATGGAACGCACACACACGGAAATATTGGAAATTGTAGGGGAAATTGAAAAATAAGCAATACTTATTTTTTTAGCACTCTTTACAGATCTGAAGTCACTTTGTTGCTTTAAGATAGCCTTTCCCAACCTGGGGAATTGACAGGAATACCGAGCATGGTAGTCAAAAATATCCGGAGGGCACCAGGTTGGTGAGGGCTGCTTTAGGCTTTCTGTTCCTAAAGTTGTTTTATGTATAACTTAGTTTTCTCATAAAATTATCTTTATATTTTAAAACTTATAAAAGTAAACTCAGTTAGTAAACTTGTAATTATTGTTTGCATAGATTAGAACTACAGTAATCTCTTCCGGCAGGCATATCCAGTGGAACTTTAGGATGTTTTTAGGATGTTTTATTGCTAATTTAATAATGTGTGCCATGTTTTTAATCAGTTGTATGTATTTTATCGTGTTTTATATTTACTACTTTCCCCGCCTCGATCCAAACGGAGAAGCGAGTAAGAAATAAATTTATTATTATTATTACAGCATCAAAAACACAGGACTCTGTAGAACAAACCCCAAACTGTAAGGAATGAACATTTACTGTCAAGAAAGCACAATGCTGACTCTACTCACATGTTGGGAAACTGAGCATAAATATCAGTAAAATATACTTTAGATCAATATTTTTTATAAGGAATAAAAGAACTATCTCTGCTGGGAATCTTACAGAGAGGATTAAAAAAAATCCTTTTTTTTTAATCCATTGTCATGAAATGCAAGGATTAAACAACCCTCCTGTAACCCTAAAACAGACCATGGGTTATGAGAGGGTTGTTTGACCTCACATAACCCATTCTTGCCACGTATGCATATTCAAAATTACAGATGCACATGCCCTTCATGTGCCACAGCCTCACCACGGGTTGAATAACTCATAGTGAGCTGTTGTGTTGTGTGAACAGCCCCTACATTTGTCAATTGGCATACTTAATGCCATAATATTTGTGTTATTCAATCACTGTGAATAATGTGATTGTAACTGTCAGTACTTTTGGCATTTAATTCCCTTCTGAGTTCACTGTGTCCCTCCCCACAACACCATAGGTGTTGTACATAAACCTCAAACCCTTCTGCTTCTGATGAAGTGTGCAATAATCTACAAAATCTTACGTTAGTATAGATTTGTTAAGGTGCCACAATACTCTTTGTTTTTTGCTGCAATAGACTAACATGGCTACCCTCAGGAAATTATAACATCTCAGGAACATTTAAAAACTGTCACCTTGAGTTTGCTTTTTTGTCTTCCTTCCCTATTCTATTTGTGCTGTATCTTTTAGATGGTAATCCTGAGGGCAATGTTGTTGTTTTGATCTGTAAGCAACTCTGGGAGCCTTTTCAGCTGAAGAACAAGGTAAAAATGCTTCCAAAATAAATAAATAAACAAACAAACAAACAAACAAACAAAGGTAGTAGTTTCTTACTTGGGGAGAGGGTTCTCTAAGTATGCAGAAATATATTCATTTGTACACTAAAAATAAAAAACACCCCAAACAGTCTGACAGGCACCTATTAGCTTTCAGATCGAAAGCTGAAGTGTCAGTTGAGAAAGAAAAAGACACTGGAAAAGGTGGTGGGGACAAAGGAGAGAGAATTAGTGTTCCAAATGCCTAATACCGTATTTCATCGAATCTAAGACGCCATCGAATCTAAGGCGCACCTTAATTTCAGGGCTACCAATAGGTAAAAAGCTTTGCGTCGATTCTAAGACGCACCTTGTTTTCAGACATGTTTATATTTTTAAAAAGTGCATCTTAGAATCGAAGAAATATGGTAGGTGGTAGCAGGGCCCAGGCGAGGGAGGAGTGGCAGCGGCAGCAGTGAGGAGAAAGAAGCGGGAAGGGGAGAGAAGGGAAGGGCGCAAAAAGCCAGGCGGAGGCAGCGGTCGTGGCAGTGAGGACCCGCATTCGTCCCCCCAGCGACTCGGCCTCCCCACTCACCTCCATTGCTACCCTGGTCCTCGCTGCCAGCGCCACTCGCAGGAGCCTCCCAGGGGCAGGTAGTCCTCGACGCAGTGTTTATCAAGCCTCGGAGGCTCTGCTTGTGCCTTCACTGCAGCCGCCACCCTTTCATCTCTGCCGGTCCCAGGGAGGGAGGAGGGAGGGCTGTAAAAAGCTAGTGATTGGGAAATCCTTCTCCCAATCGCTGGAGAAATCCGGCAAATCTAAGACCCCATCGATTCTAAGAAGCACTCCATTTTTACAGAGGTAAATATGGGGAAAAAAGTGCGTCTTAGAATCGAGGAAATATGGTAGTTTATGGCCCGGTTCAGACAACACTCAGGGCTTCATGGTTAGCTTAACCATATTCAGCTGTGGTTAACGCTAACCACATGTGGAATGCTAGCAGATGACAATGTTAACCCTTTTGTGGCTCCAAAAAACTAATGCAAAAACATGAAATGACAGCCACAGCGAGCGTATCAATTGGCAGTCCAAAGCAGCTATAGAGCCTGCTGGCTAGAGCGGCCCTGCCTAGTTAGGCTGCTCTGTACTGGAAGCTCTATACCTTAATCCCTTAACCACAGATACGGGTCAAACGATACTTTTAGCCATGGTTGGTGCTACTTACCATGCTGCACAACATGGTTAGTGAGCCTAACCGCAATGTGGTTAACGGGGCAGATGGTTAGGGAAAACAGGTGTTCAGAAGACACCATTAACCATGCTGCCCTAACCACACTAACTACAAAAGGGTTAACGGCATGGCTAATGGTATTGTCTGAAGGGGGCCAGAAAAAAGTCTCCTGAAGGTGTTGGGGGATGAGTGCTGAGGTTTTAAAATAAAAGCTATTTCCCGCACTATTCTAGGGTGTTTCAAGAGGAATGAAATTAAGACAGACATCTTTTCCATTTACTACTCTCCAGATTCTCAACACAATATAAAATGTTCATGTTTGGGGCTGGTAACTCCATACTAGAGTAATCAGGAACACAGGAATTTGCTTTCTGCTAGATTAGACTATTTGCTTATCTAGCCCAATATTGTCTACTCTGACTTACAGAGGCTCTCCAGGATCTTAGATAGATGTACTTTTCCAGCACCTGATCTTATCCAATCATGGAAAAGCCATATTTTACATCTACTACTAAAAATTACAATTGTATGATAAGTATTAGATGTTTCAAGAAAACAAAAGTTCAAAAGGATTGAAGCAAACAGCTTTCCAAAATTGCTTTCTCCCATTATGGATTTTTACTCACAGAAGTGCTATCACCACTAGGAGTGCTAGTTATTGTGCGTTCATGGGACCATCACCATCAATGAAAATTGTAACGTAAAAGCACCCCGTGTGTCTACAACTGTATTGTAGAAGCACCCCTGTGTTTTGAGTTATTGAGAGCTCAAAATTAGTAACTGCAAAATATTTAATCACTAGAAATAATCACTGCTAAGTTTTACATACACACAGTCGATTCTGAGTTTAACATTACAATACAGAAAATGCACTGGGATTTATTTCTAATAATGCAATAATCAGTTCTGCACATTTCACTACTCAAAAGGCAAACATAACTATTCATAACAGAATGGAAAGCAACATGAATAGGCAAAGACATAGTGCAGTTCTTCGAATATAGAGTGCAATTCTTGTCATCCATTCTTACAATATAGTCAGTCTAAAGCAGATGTGAAGAGAACAACAAAGGCATATTTAACAGAAATCCATATCAAGACAGGAGAGTAATATATTTATTAGGACCATCTAAAATGTCACAAACTAGTTGGAAAGCTTTGGAGTTCTCACTAATTTGCGGCTTTTTTGCTAGACCTAATAAAAGCATTACATTGCTATGGTGTTTTGGGGTGTGTGTTTTTAGTGTACCAACCCAGTTACATATATTTTAAAGAAATATATGTAACTACCATAGTTTTCACCTTGAAGGAAATTCATATGATGGACATATCCAAGACCATAAATCTGCATGGAGAAAGACAAAGTAACTCACTCTTTCTCACATAAAAGAACTTCTTCCCAACCAAAATAAGCAGTCTTGAAATAAGGATGGAAGCAACCTATACTTTAGTGAATTGATCAGTGATTTTTAAAAATGCTAATAATGTTTACTACTAGTTGATTTTATAGAAATGCTTGCATATTAATAATGTGGTGAAGGCATTTGTTTCATAAGTTTTATTTGAAACATCATTAATGGATATAATATAATACCAACACACGGAATTTCAAATTGCAACTTAAAAAAAAAAAAATCCTTAGGACGTATATACATTAAGGTTAAGCTTACAATGCAATATCTAAAGATACCAAATAAGACCTAACTGATCTAGGCTTGATAGTTTTCTGACTTTCCCAGAAAACCCACGTCACTGTTCCTGAGTTAATTCATCACAATGTAAAGATGATTTCCATAGATATTCACTTTCAAATAATTTTTACCTTGTTTACTTCAAGAAGTCCCTAATTCTTTAATAGGAATCATCTTGCCACCACTGAGAACCAGGATAGCAGACAAGATCAATGATTGATTGATCATCCCCCAATGGATCATCTACAATGTAGTTTTTAATCAATTCTGAAAAGTATTTAACCGAGAGGTTTCTGCTTCCAATGGTACTTATATTTCAATAATCTATGGAATGAACCTGATTGCGGATCAGGAATGCTATATTGCTTAAATGTTATATAGCTATATAATTAAGAAAAAGACTTTAAAAATATACTTGTATAAGAAAAAAAATACCAAAAGGTGGAAGCAAGCTAGAAAATTGACAACTCAGAGAGTTCCCCTCTGCATAAAAATCCATAGTGATAATACATGTGCATATATAATACAATCTGAAGGTTGCAGGTTGCACACTACTGCTAAATAAGCAAATTTTGTTCATGTACATATTATATTTAGTTTTTGTTATTTAAAAAAAATCCTTCTGCAGTGTTCCTAGCAATGTTCTGGTAGTGTTCCTAGCAACTGCACTGCAGGTAATAAAATGTGCCTTTGTTTTAAAATCTGATAGTTTAATTTTGGGGTAGGAATAGTTTTTAAATACTCTTCTGCACATTTAATGTTTTTTATTCTAACAAACCATCAATAAATTCAACTAAATGTGACTTTCATTAAGAAACTTCTAAACGCTATTCAACAATGAATTTCACCACATTTTTAGGCAACAGGCTTCATCACATTTTTGCTATTGGATTTCCTTCAATTTGTTCTTGCATGGATGAGAACAGGAAATACGTCCTGTGTCAGACTGGCTCAAACAGTGGAAAAGAAAACATAAAAAAAACCCCACATACATCACATTTTATAATGAACTACAGGCATTTCATACACATCTTGAGATGTAATGTTCGGTAGTAACATAGTGACAAGATGCTGAAACAATGGTATAAAATGTGTATTGACTAATAATAAAAGCTACAGTATGCTGCAAACAAAAGATGTATTGCTTTAAATACATATATTTATAGTTCCTAAGAAAAGAAAGTTGCCAAAGATGCTGTGCAATCGCTACATTACATACAAACCACATGCACCGTCTTCTATGCCTGCCCCTGACAACAGTCAACATCCCACACTGGTTACCAGCACTATAGTTCTGTCCAAAGATCAGTGCAGATTGGCACCCTGTGCTTGAACTTTAGAACAGAAATCAGGCATGTGGTTAAAAGCAGTGGGAATAACCAGGATGGATGCAAGCTCGCACTCGCCTTCAGCCCTACCACCAAACCCAATTTGTATTGAATTGTGGCAGTGTGCTATAGTAATGATTCTTAAATTCCTTATAACATAACATTAATCTGAAAAGTCATACTGAACCCATGGGCTCATGGGCTTTCTCTGTTGTTTGGACTGGAAGACATGTGTAATATTCTCATTATCTGATCCAAATTTTCAGTACTTTATCTACCTTCTAATAGAAAATAAATGACTGGGAAATTACAGACTGCAATCAGTTTCCCCAGGAAACTGTCAAAACTAAATGGGTTGCTCTGCCAGTATGTTTTCTGATTTGAGCATCTTATTACTTCAGTACACAAAAGTATCAAATCCAGTGTGAAATTGCTTTGAAAAGCCACAATTCTCACTATTCTGGAGGATTTCTGCATTTTGTTGAAGCTTGATCCATTCCTTTTAAAACTTTCCTAACTAGCTAACACGACTTTTTACAAGTTTTTAATAGCAAGACTGGCAAGGTTTCAACCTGAAAATTAGGAAGCATACAGAGGCCTTCAGTAACATATATAGCTTGTTTCTTACAGTACCACGTTTGCTCACCTCTATACCATCCTTCAACCAATCTATTTTATTGTACTGTTTTTATATTTAGTGCAAAAGTCACACCACCCCTCTGTGATGCTACAATTGTGTGTTACACTTCCACACACGTTATATGATTTCTTTTCCTCTATTCAAAAAAGTAAAGAAAATCACACACACAACCTTGAAAGCTTTTGCCTTCACAGGCCCAAGATGAAGTTAGCTTTAGCGTTACTCAGCCAAGCTTATACCTACAAGTGAAGGCTGGGATTGGATTATCAGGCTCTTGAGAAGAACCTGATGAATGGATTGATCTTTTCCTTCTCTGCATCAGGCACGCACCAAAGAGAGGGAGAGAAAAGGAATCCCATCCAATGAGCACAAATATTTGATAAGTCAACCTCCCTCAAACCTAAAATCATACTCGATCGTCAAAAATAAAGGTGGGTGGGCTCCAGGGAATTACAAAAAGTGACATTCAGAAAAAGGTCTGGACACCTTCCGCTTAGAGAGAGAGAGAGGGAAGGCTAATGTTCCGTTTTGAAGCTTAGGCAATTCCTACCAGGATCAAAGGATTCCCAGCGCCCACCCAGACTGCGGTGGTAATGGATTATTGTAGGGCGCTGTTTATTATTTTCCCCAAAATCCTGATCGCTGAGTAGGTGGAGAGATATGCGGGGGATCTCCCACTCCCTGGGAAGGCGGTCAGGATCGTAGGCCGCCGACGCCAGCCGGGCGGTGGGCAGAATGAGTGACTCAACGTCAGGCTCCCACCATGGCTTGCCCAGCGCCTCTTTTGCAGAGGATAGCGCATGACTGCGCCTCCCCCCGCCACCCCCGCCAAGTACCCCAGCAACGGTGAGGAAGGAGGGGGGTGGGAGCTGCCCACCTCCTCAGTAGCTCAGGTAAGGCAGATGGATACCCCCATCTCTTTCCCCCTTCAGCTAGACAAACTATGAGGTAGAAGGGAAGAACGAAGGGGCTTCTTACCTTGCTGAGGACTCCGCAGAGCTCAACAGGCGGCCCGGACTCGGTCTCGGGATCCTCTTCGGAGCCCGAGGAATTCCAGCTTTGGTTGTCCGACATGGAGACGCGTCCCTCAGCCCCTCGCCACCGAGCCGCCAAACGCTGAGACCGCAGCGGCTCGCTCTACCTGACTGACACCTCTCTTTTCCTCGGGGCTCCGTCGCCACCGCTGCTGCTGCTGCTGCTGCTGCTACCGCCGCCCCAGCTTGAGCCACCTTCTCAGCTTTCCTGTCTGTCCCCTTCTGGCCACCGCCGGCACCACAGCTCCCGAAATTCCCTCCACCCCTCAGCTCACGCTTGCAGCCCCGACCATCTGAAGCAGCCACACCGCGGGGCGAGCGCTCGTCTCCCTTTCCTTTTCCTCCCCCTCCTCTCAAAGCAGCGCTATTGCTCCTACCGCCATCTTACTCCAGGAGTTCGCCCTCGGCCACTATTTGCCAAGCTCTTGTCACACTCCCCTCCCAAATTGTGTAGACTAGTGCGGTATGCTGGGAAGTGTAGTCCTCTAGGACGGAGTGTCTCGCGGCGCGATGCCTTCTGGGAAATGGAGCGGGGCTGGGTGGAGCGAAGGAAGAGAATTGTTCGGCGTCCGTTTACGTTCGTTGGGCTCCTTGGGTGTTGTAGTTTTAGTGTGCTTCGTAAATCCCGGCGTCATTTCTCCTTTCAAAACTCGGTTGGTCGCCATCTTGGCGCTTCTTAATTATTGCGGAAACTGGGGCTGGTGAAGCAGCTGAGATTGAGGTGTGTCTGTTGGTGGGGAGCTTGTGGCTGCTCTGTCGCTTGTTAGGAAGGAGCTGGGTTTGTGTCCGGCTTGTACTTCTTTTTCTCATCTTTTTAGGCTCTTTTCCTGAAGGAAATCCTCTCCCCCCCCCCCCATTTGAATATAAATAGAGGGATTCCCCACCACACACACAAAACGGCGAAGGGAAGGGAAAGTCGCTGTCTTCACAAATGAAGCAGCTACCTGTTTAGTCACGTATGGGTGGGGAGGGTGTCCGGCAACGTGTATAGGGGAGGAAGCGACGGCAATTGCCTCCTCGGGGAAACGAAGACTGCAATTTCGTGAACTTGAGAGAATGCCTCATGGATCTCTGGGACTTACTTGCGAGTAAACATGGATGGCAGTGCTCTGTAAAAGGCTAGCACTGATGTCGCTGTTGCTATGGTTCGGTCTACGTGACAGAAGCTAACTTGAGATGCTGATAGTTGTGGGGGGTGAGAAACGTAGTGACTTTGGCCTGCAGCAACCATGATCAACTTCTGGTGAAGGCGGAGAGACATCATTCAGGGTAAGGACCCGAAATGCACAAGCCGACTCTTCACAAGTTAGCGATCAGTTAGGAACAGTGCATGTGCCTGGCTATGATCAGAGCACTGCATCCAAACCTACAGGAAAGTGATAGTATCATCTCTAGCGATGTTTGAAAACTATTTACTTACGAATAAAGCTGAGTAAACCTTGTGCAATGCCTTGTAGCCCAATGGGGGCAAATAAAATTTATCAGGGATTGCATGTGGTCTGTGACTCCTAGTTTCCAGACGTTATCTGGAACACAGATTCTCAAATTTATTTTCATCTATGGGCACACTGCAAACCAACCAGTGGCTCTAGGAAACAGGCTGTAGCCATTACATAATCTGGCTGGCCACAGTTGAAGGGTTACATGTCACTTTTGATTTCACCTAGCAAAGCAATTCTTGTATTCCTTATATTTCTTTATGTGAAACAATTCCAAATATCTCATTGTTTGGAAAAAGGAGTGTCTGCAAATATTGAATCCAATGAATGTGTGATAAACACATACTCTGAAAATGTGATGATCAAATTATATTTTTGCTCCCTCTGCCGTTGCTTCTGTCCCCTTGCAGCATCCCACTACTTTCAGGAAGTTGGCAGGGGATGTGGGGGAGACCTGCTCTGCATCCCACCTACGCAAGACATACATTATGATGGGACATGGGAGAGGGCTTTCTCTGTTGTGGCACCCTGGTTGTGGAATACCCTTCCCTTGGAGGCCCGACTGATGCCGACGCTGGCTTCATTTCGACGCCAAGTTAAAACATGGCTCTTTATCAAAGACTTTGAGGGCTAAATTCTCCATGGTCACACATAGTTTTAATTGTTTTTATTGCTTAAAAAAATCTACTGGTTTTAGTTTGTTAACGTTTAATACTTTTTTAGCTGTGTATATTCATGTTTACATTGTTCTGATTTTATCTGTATGCCGCCCTGAGATCCCAGGGATAGAGGGCAGGATACAAATGTTTAAAAAAATATATTAAAAAATAATTGTATGGGTTGGATTAGAAATGTTAAGAGCAAGTGGTGTTTCTCTCACAGGAACAGAGGAAGCTGCCTTATACCGAGTCAGACCATTGGTCCATATAGCCCAGTACTGACTGACAGCAGCTCTCCAGGTTTTCAAGCAGAGCGTTTCCTGCCCTACCAGGAGATGTCAGAGATTGAACCTGGGACCTTATGCATACAAAGCATGTGGTCTATGACTGACCTATGGCCCCTCTTTTCTCCTCCAACCTCCATCATGGAACAGCACTGGGCATGAAGGGAAAATATTTGCAAAAAGCAACAATTACATTTATATTAGTGATGTAGGGTCAACAGCACAGGATCTAGTTACCATGCATGTAAGATACAGGATGAAGTCTTCATTATTTGCAGATTTATGTTTCCATAATATTTGGAGTTGTGTTCTCTGTTCAAACTAGCTGCAAATAAACATAGTTGCTGCTGCTGATAACATTAATCCTGTGAGAGAGCAATCATATGGCCACTAGACTGCGCCTGCGGGGTGGGTGGGGGTGGCATAGGATAGTTCAGATTCCTGGATCCGAGGTCAGAGACAGTGCTCCAATCTCGGACCCAGGAGTCGTGGAGGGACCTGTGCCAGCTACCTCTTTGAGGTTGCAAAATTGACTTCAAAGAGGAGGAAAAGGGGGAAGTTCTGTGGGAGGGGACTGGGGAAGTGGGGATGTGAGCTGTCCCCAGCCTCCTTGCCTCCCCCTCCACAGAGCCCTAGCTTAGATGGGCAAAAATGCCCATCTAGTAAAAATACAGATCAGGAGCAATCTTCCTGCTCTTTTATAGGATGCCCATCAATCTCCAAGTTGGGAAGCTGATGGGTATCCAGATTAGAATTGCACCCTAAATAGCTTTTTTTTAATGGACAAGGTGGAAGATTAGAATGATAATATGTCTTAATTTTCTAACTATCTTTCTGACAAAGTAGGAAGAAAAAACTTTGCATGGTTATATTTGTACACTACAGCTTGTAGTGGGAAAATGCTTGCACTCCAGAATATTCTTTTTTAAGTAAGGGAGGGGAATATTGTTCTTTAAAAGTTTTTTTTAAATTTAAATTTACATTTATTGTACAACCTTGTATGTCTACTCAGAAGTAGGTCCCATTGAGTTTAATGGGACTTATTTCCAGGAAGCGTGGTTTCTGAATTTTGAGTCAGAGTCCTGCTTACGACCTCGGATTTCAGAAACCGAAAAATCCTATTTCTCCCAGACGCTGTCTGGAGGACATAGGATTACACTCTTAGTTAATTTCCCAGTGAGTCTAAAAACTGTGTGTGTGTGCATCCCTCCGTGAATGTGTGTGATTATTTTAATTGTTTGTTAGAACATTTTGTTGGGGGTATTTCCAGTATCACTGGATATGGATTTGAAAAAAAAAATTGTATCTCAAAATTGGAGTATTTTTCTTTTCAATCTCAAACATTAACACAAGTTTTTCTAGAAGAGGGAAGCAATATTATTCATATAAACAGGAAAGCAGAAGAGTATACATGATACTATGGCATGGATCCAATTGAATGGTGGGTGAAAACTAGAGGAAGGCAAACCAAATGATCTATTTTTAAATGACAGTAAACAGACTTAGTAAACTGGCAGTTTCATTTATTTATTTAGACATAAAACATGGGTTTATGTTACAGTAACAGAAACATAGGTAGTGACAGTTTGATCACATCTTTTCTGGAATTATTGTGTTGGTTGCCACACCTAAGGAGGATGCAGACAAACTGGCGACAGTTCAGAGGAGAGCAACAACATTAGATTAGAATATTAGAAATTCATTATTTATTTATTTTTTAATTTAAATCTATTTATCACCTGCCTCTCCCAACGGATCGAGGCGGGGAACAACACCAAACACAAAATACAAAAACTGATTAAAAGCAGATAAAACCAGTACATCATTAAAACACCAATAAAACACTTTAAAATTCATCTGGGTAGGCCTGCCGGAAGAGATAAGTCTTTATAGATCTTTTAAATTCCGGAAGACTAGTGAGTTGGCGAATCTCTCCCGGCAGGTCATTCCATAATCTGGGAGCGGCAGAAGAGAAGGTCCTCTGGGTAACAGTTGTCAGTCTAGTTCTTGTTGACTGTAATAAATTCTTCCCAGAGGACCTGAGCGTGCGGGGCGGATTGTGTGGGAGAAGGCGATCCCGTAGGTAACCTGGACCCAAACCATGTAGGGCTTTAAAGGTAATAACCAACACTTTGTACTTCGCCCGGAAACTGATTGGCAGCCAGTGAAGAGATTTTAAAACTGGTGTAATGTGGTCACCCCTAGATGTACCAGTGACCAAATGTGGATAAGGGATTTTATTAAAGGTTGCCACAAAGAAGTGAACAACAATTCCCCCTTTTGTTGTCCTTTAGCTTCTGAATCCAGGGAGACTTAACAATATATTTTTTTTAAAAAAATGGGAATGGTATACGTTGCCTGGTAATGTTGCTAAATTTCTACTTGCAGATTTTTGAAAAGCATCCTTCAGGGATAGATTCAGCATTGTGCTTCCTGTTGGAGTATTTAAAGTGACACTTGAATTTCCCCTTTTGTTTGTTTGTAATTTAGGGCGCAATCCAATGAAGATAGTCGGCAGCTTCTGAACCCGGAGGCTGCCAGGTATCCAATGCATGGCAGCTAGAGTGTGGAGGCAATCTTCTCCTGCGCTATCCAGCTGTCCTGCATTTCTGATAGATGGGCAAAAGCGCTTTGGAGGAAGAGGGAAGCTGGGCAGCCATAGGAAACGTAGTATGGCTACCACCCCAATCTCCTCCCCGCCCCCAGGAATGCCCCCTTTTCGTGTCTCTGCACCCTAAGTGTGAAGATGCAGCCAGAACTGCAGTGGCCATGAGGGGAAGCGGGTGCGAAGCCTCAGAGTCCAGAAACCGAACAATCGTATGTCCCCCCCCCCCCCCCGATACTGTCTTGAGGGGACATGGGATTTCTTCCTAAGGTTTGGATCAAAATTTCCATGACTGTATACAGATGCAAAACAATGAGGACAAATTACTGTTGCATGTTTGAATCCAATATTTGTAGCTTGGTAATGGAGGATGAGTAGGCGCCTTGTGGTTGGGAGAAGTAGGAGGAATAGCTGTTAACTTCATTGCAGCAGCTTTCCAGTGTAGGTCATAGAGTTGTCTAGACCTCATACCAGCCAATTTCTGGTCTGGTCAATTTTATTCCTAAATTAATATTTTTAAAAAGAAAATATTAGTGACTGGCAGAACATTTCTGAGAGGGAAAAGTAGCCTTGCCCTTATTGATTGGGCCAAATTTCCTAGGCATGTATATATAGGTGTTTACCTGCAAATATACCGTATTTTCCGGCGTATAAGATGACTGGGCGTATAAGACGACCCCCAACTTTTCCAGTTAAAATATAGCGTTTGGGATATACTCGCCATATAAGACTACCCCTCTTCCAACCCTGGAGCAGGCCGCGAAGCCTTCAACTGTATCATGCATGCTTATGCTATAAGGAGAGATCTACAACATCCGAAACTTGGGTTGCTGCCTATTTTAGGGGCCTGCTCCTATGCCTTTAACAGCAACGCAACACACGCATATGTAACAGTAAAGCCTTTTCTGGCTTGAAGAGAAGTGTTGTACATCATCACCCACTGAATTTCTGTGTCAGAGGCACAGGACTAGTGTCTATATTAAATAGGCAACCCCAACAAAGAATTGTTGGCATCAAAGAATTCATACTCAAGCTTACTTAACACCAGCAACCTGTTTTACTCAATACCAATTTAAATGTGACACTAGGCAGCCAAGACAAACTTAGCTCTGAAGATTTGCACAACCCTGCTGTTTCCTTTAAAACAGGCTTCCAGTCCCTACAGCTACACTACACACTTTGGAGAAAATACATCCTACTGAACGACATCAGACTCTTGAGTAAGCACTGAGCATTGGACTGAACATGTATAGTGTCAGCATGCCAACGCAGCACCTGCTGCGCTACCAGTTCCTGGTGTGCTTAGAGTACACATGCAGGTGATGACCTGGTTTAAATGAGGCACCAGTGCAAAGCCCTGTGGGTAAGCTCATCTTCTCTGCCTGGTGTCACATTTAAATGGGGCCTCACAAGCTCACATCACAGGAGTTCGAGGGAGAAGTTTCCCATTTCTTACAGTGCATGCAAATGCATGAAGTGGGGTTCTAACATCTGTCAGTTATTGGGAGTACATTATTTTTGGATAGTAAAATATTCTGAATTAATGTACACAGAGACTTGTGCGTTTGCGGATAACATAGTGTCATACGTGGACCTCAATCCCTGTGAGAAGAGAGCACAATCCAGAAACAATCTTCCCCAGCCATATATAAACGACCCCCGCCCCGTCAACTAAAACACCCCCTACTACAGGAGGGTGGAGTATAAAGGAAGAGCTGGAAATACAGCAAGGGGGGCGGCGGTGGTGATGGTTGCTCCCACTTCCGACCCATCATTAAGGGTTATTAAGGGCCATGTCCTGCTTCCAAATAGGTCAGGGGTCGCATGGAGGCAGGCAGCGCACCTGAAGGAACCAGGGCTGCCTTACGGTCCCCTCACCGCCAGGCAGCTCCTTCCCCACACCCCACACGGCAAGGGGGCGCCCTGGCTCTCAACGGACCCTGTCCGAAGCCGCCAACGTCCCCTTTCTCAGGCCTCACCAATGCCACAGGCCGCAGCCTGGGCAGTGACTGCAGCAGCAGCCTCCGAAGCCGCCCCCTCCCGGCCCGACCCTGGCAGGAGAGAGGAGAGAGAGAGAAGAAGGCTCCGGCCCGGCGCCTGAGTGTCAGGCAGGAGCGAGGGCCGGCAGGCAGCTGGTCCGTGCGGCGACACCCCTCCCGCCGCCCCCCAAAGAGGCACCCGCACCCCCTTCCCTTCCTCAGCCGGCGGCTCCGAGCCAGCGACTTACTCGAATCTGTCCCCCTGGGCTGGGCTCCTCTGCGCGGGGCGAGAGCGACGACCAGAGCAGCAGCAGCCCCAGGAAGGAGCCGAGCAGCAGCATGGTGCGCAAGAGGAAGCCCAGCTTCAGCCGCATCCTCAGCACCCGGCCCGACCAGTTCCCCTCAGCCCCCCGCCACCGCCGCTAGGCTCCCGCTTCTGTCCCACTCCCGGCGACTGCTGCTGTGGCAGCTCCTCACTCGCGCCGAGCCGAGCTCGGCGCGGTTCCCCCTTCTTCTCCTCCTCCTCCTCCTCCTCCTCCTCCTCCTCCTCCTCCTCCTCCTTCTTTTGCTGCCGCTGCCTGTCCTTCCCCCACCCCTTTCTCTCTCCCTCAAGCAGGCGCCCAGAAAGGTAAGGGCCCCCCTCCTCCCCTCCGCGCACCCCCCCTCCCCTCGGCACGCCCCCTCCTTACCTTTCCGGGACGCCCGCTCCCGTCCGGCGCCAGCGGCTACTGCAGCCCCCCTCCGTCCGTCCTATACCCGGCGTATAAGACGACCCCCGACTTTAGAGACGATTTTCCAGGGTTAAAAAGTCATCTTATACGCCGGAAAATACGGTAGATACATATATGAGTTCCATACTTGACACATTTGGTAGAGAAAACAAACTGGTGTTTCTTATAACAATGACAACATACAGTACTGCCCTAGGTTAGAGGGTAATTACAAATTTGTTTTACAGTTGCACCTCTGATGATTACTGAGCAAATTATATAATTGTTAGTCTTGCAGATGTGCACTTAGGGATATGTCTCCTCCATGGTTTTTTAATGTGTATATTATATGATACTGAAATATCTGTAATTTTGACATTCAGGAGGGTCAGGTATATTACAGGGGCTGCTGGAGAAGAGATATAAAGCATCTCCTTCATTCTCTGTCATCACCCAGTGCTCTGAGGTTCTGCGTTTCTCATAAGAATGAATAGTTGCCATTCAATTAACTGGGATAAAATAAACTGCTCCATTTACTTCTATGGCAGAAAACTACTTGCAGGATTGGAGTAGCTCAGTAGTACTTCCATATCAATGGCTGGATAGATTCAAACCATTCAAGTCTACAGGTCATGGCTATTGTGGATGCCACTATCGATTAGAAAACAAATGAAGAGGCTATATTAAAATTGGATGCATTGAGTTCAATCCAGAGAAATGCCTGATGAAGATTACTTTCCTGCCGCCGCCCCCCAGAAACCCCTCAAAAAAGGGCAAGGGGACTCTCTTGAATGGAAATGGGTGTGACATGTGGGTGGGTGGGAAGGGATGAATTGCTTTAAATTGGGCAAATGCATTATTCATATGTGGAAGGCCCATGCCACAGCTCATTTGATTCAGCAGGTTTTCCCAACCCTAGAGAGAAACTTTTTGGTGGGGCTGCCCAGTTGGTGAGAAGGGGGCAGGAAAATCATTTTCTGCCCACCCACTTCCTTATGCATTTCTCTGGATAAAATCCTTTGTTTTTCTTTTACTTATTAGCCTCATAAATTCCAGTTGCCTATTTATGGATGCTTTCATATAATCTTATTCCTAAAGCATCTTAAGTCTGATTTCCCACTATAACTGCAAACTAAGAATTTTTCCACATTTTTGTATGCCGTACAATATTTTAACTTGTTTTCTATGAGCCTAAAGAAGTTATATTCAAACTGTTGTCAGTTGTGATGCAACCAAAATCATCTGTTGTGACTGAAAAAAATCCTAGCCTAGGTTAATGTTATCGAGTGATCATTCTGATCCACAGCCTATCAAAGTTAAGAGTTTTGACTATTTGAGGAAAATTGTAGCTAGCATTTCATGTTAACTAGGTCATAGATATGATTAAAAATATTCAGTATTGCACTATAATGGTAAGATATTTGCATTTGCTGTCATTGCTAGTCCTGTAAAACAAGGGCTATAACAATGCTGTGATCTTAGCTATTCATCTGAAAAAGCCTATGGCAAACCAAGCCTCATAAGCCCCTGAACACATGCAAGATAATCACACCATTCTCCTTGTCAGTATTACTTTTCTTGCAAACCAGCAGGAGATTGAAACTGACAAGAATCCACTAGTTCTCTTCTAAATTGCAAAGCTCCAGTGACTGGAAAGAATGCTCCTGATCATTACAGAAGGATTATATGCCTTGCCAGCAGATACATGCCTTTTTTCAATACTTCCAATCTTTAGGAGCACAAATTAAGGGAATGGGGAGGTGAAGGAAAATCTGATGCTTCATTTGGTGACCATCTTTTGCTGATATTAGTGAATCAAATATTTTGTTAAAATCCATTGTTATCAATATTAAGGATGCCTGTTTAGAAAAGGAACATTAGATACACAGAATATTATATTCCATATTAAGAATAAATTAAATAATTTGAATTCAGAAGAATAAATAATTGATTGAATAATCTCAGCCAGCACAAAAGCTCTTAATAAATAATGTAATGAGTATTGAGTTTTCTCAACTTTGTTAACATGGCAAATATGGCTTTGTTCTGTTGCTGCTGCTATGGAAATTTAGCAAATCAGCCCACTTATTTGTTTGTTTTATTTAAAGTATTTTTAGCCCACTCCTTAGCCAAAAAGGCTTCTGGAGCAGCTTAGATACAGTCAATAAGAAAAGACAATCCCTGTCCTTAGGCTCACAATCTTAATTACATGACACACAAGGAAAAAGGAATGGGGAGGGAAGAGGAAAACATTTAGGGTGCTGGCATATTCACGTTTAGACAGAAAAAAGTTCTAGAACTCCCAACATGCCCTGGCTAGCATGGCAGGCTCAGGGCATGCTGGGAGTTGTAGGATTTATTTCTGTCTAGACATGCATAGGATTGCGCCCTAAGTAGTCTTTCAGCAGAACTGGTAGAATGACTCTGCGTCATCTCTCATATTCTGTACAGCCTGCTGGAATGGCTGCTGGAGATGACAATTGAGAAAGGAGGAGCCTTCAGGTAGGTGGCCTTTCAGCCAGGATGGGGTAATGGCCCTGCTTCTACACCCATCTCCCTCTGTTACAGCCTGCTGGAATGGTTTAGCCTTCCTAGTTTGGTTTATTTGTCAGATTCAGTTAATTATGCCACTATAGGCTATGGTTTAGCAGTGGTGCTAAAAGTGAAAGATGTATTCAAAAAATAAAGGAAAACTATTGTTTTATTAGTGTAAAATCCATGTCACCATGGGCGCTAGTATTCTGAGAGTGAAGCAAACTGCAAATTGCAATTCTGGGTAGTGCTGGGCAATAAGAAAATCCCACTGGTTGGGAAGCCTGAGAGGAGTTCAACTTTTTAAGTCGCTGTACCAGCAGATGATGCAGGTGATATGCTTCCAACTCCGTGGAAGAAGAAGCGGCTTTGCTTAGCCTGGCCTGTTCTGTGTCCGTGCCATGCACCTTCTGAGTCTAAGCTGGAGCAGAGCCAGGAAGAGGTGGTGCTTTCACACAGGCTTTTTGCTTCCCATCCTGTGCACTTGTCTTGAGCAAGTTGTTATTGTATTATATTATTATTATTATTATTATTATTATTATTATACGTTCTTTTAGGGTGACTGGAAAGAAAGCACCATTGCAAATAGAGACACTTGGGGAAGGGAACTGGGGAAGCAGAGTTGGGAATTGATGGGGGACCAAAGATCCCAACCCTAAATGGAAAAGCACTTTTCTTTGGGAGGGAGGAGCAGAAAAAGATGGTTGGATGTGAGTGCCAGGGTGCCCTCTGAGAGATGGAGAGGAAAAGAGGAGTCCCCTTCTTGAGGAGGGGTCATTTAAAGATAGGAGGATGGGTCGCTCAGCGGCATGGGGGAAGCTTGAGCTTGCTATATTTTCCAATGGGTATTATTATCATTTTTCCTGAGGTGAGGGAGGTGGGTTGATGGTGTTATATTCATCAATGAAGCATATTCCCCCTCCCCTCATATTCACTTTGGGAGTGATTGGGGAGGGGAGGGGGACAGAGGAGGGCTTGGAGGGTTCTCACCTCAGGGAAGCCACATTTGCCCTTAAACACATAAGGCAATGTGATTCCCATGTATTTCCCCGACATTCTCTTGCCTCCACCTCCTCCTCCTTGTTCTTCCCCATTTTATTTATTTTTATATCAATAACATTTTTCCTCATAAACTTCAGGTCAAGGGAAACCATTTCTGCTCATATGCAGCATCTAGAGTGCTTTAGGGGAGGATGGATAAATGTGGCTGCAGGCGCTATCTTTGTCTCTGGCAGAGAGGCTGTTCTTTTCTAAGGGGTGATGGCAGGTTGCACCAACTTTGCTTCTGGCAGGGATGGGCTTTTCATTTTTAATGGTGTCAGGGGTGGGAGAGAGAAACTGACCAGCGGGAGCCACCATCTTTGTTACCAGCACAGCGGATTCACTTGTTACTGCAGCAACAGCAAAAAAAACAAACATACTTTTTTTGCTTCGGCAGAGAGGCTATTCTTGTTAACATAGTGTTTTGCTATTAAACTTCAAGCTTAAAACTTTTTCTGAACTTTCAAAATTTTCTGCACATCTACACTACAGTTTAAAACAAAAATGAACAAAATCGGTCCAGTAAATCTCGAGTAATAAGCTTTACACTACCAAATGCTCATATAAGATATCATCTGGGCTGGATAATTTATTAACTTTCCATTTGTCAATAAGGTTGAGAGCTTCATCTTTTGTCACCATTGTTTGCCTCAATTCATAGAATCTTAGAATAGTAGAGTTGGAAGGGGCCTATAAGGCCGTCGAGTCCAATCCCCTGCTCAATGCAGGAATCCACATTAAAGCATACCTGACAGATGGCTGTCCAGCTGCCTCTTGGAATGCCCCTAGTGTGGGAGAGCCCACAACCTCCCTAGGTAATTGATTCTGTTGTTGTACTGCTCTAACAGGAAGTTTTTCCTGATGTCCAGCCAGAATCTGGCTTCCTATAGCTTGAGCCCATTATTCCGTATCCTGCAATCTGGGATGATTGAGAAGAGTTCCTGGTCCTCCTCAGTGTGACAACCTTTCAAGTACTTGAAGAGTGCTATCATGTCTCTCCTCAGTCTTCTCAAAGTTAAACATGCCCTGTTCTTTCAGGCTCTCCTCATAGGGCTTTAAACTGAAACCTACGGGGGAGGGAAACATAAACTTGGAGGCAACAATGGATGAAGGCTTATGCACCATAACAGAGAGAACAGCTCTATTTGCCCCCAATAATAGTCTTCACAATAATGCAGGAAGGAAGCCAGACTATAAAGCACATGGTATTTGATGTCTATATACAAATGCCCAGAGTATTGGAAACAAGCAGAACAGACCTGAACTCTTAATGCATGAAAGCAAATACGACTTGATAGGTATACGTGACTGGAATACAGCAATTTAACAGTATAAATTCAAAAAGAACAGAAGAAATAGAGGGAGGTGGAGTCACACTATATGTTAAAAATACTAATCCCTGCACAGAAATACAGGAGGATGAGCCTGGTAGCCCATCAAGAGCATCCGGATTAAAATAAATGGGGCAAGGAATAAAAGGAACATGGTAGTCGGAGTCTACTACCGACCGACCAATCGGGGAGAAGACAAGGATGAAACTTTTGAAAAGCAAATTGCCAATGTTTCAAGAAGGTACAATGTAGTAGTAATGGGGGGCTTCAATTACCCCAATATGGAAGACAAATTCTGCCAAACATGACCCCGCCAATAAATTCCTGACATGTATTGCTGTTAACTTTCTCCTACAGAAAGTGGAGGAAGGAACTAGAGGATTGGCTATCCTTGACTTGATTCAGACCAATAGAGAGATGACTTAGTGGATGAAGTGGCAGTTATGGGAACTCAGACTCCCTTCCTGAAAACATCAGTTCAGGCACTGATATCTGTCCTATGTTTTTTGCAATGAAGAGAGATGAAAACAATTTGTTCAGCTTCTCCACAATCTCCTTATCCTTCTTTAGTACTCCTTTAACTCCATTGTCATCCAGCAATCGACCTGCCTCCCTAGCTGGTTCCAGATTCTGATATGTTCAGTGAATGCTTTATTGTTGGCCTTGATGTTATTAGTGATATGCTCCTCAAAAAGGTTTGTTGCATCTCCTTTGTGCAAGTTTCTCTTGTCTTTTGTTCTCATTTGGGCATGACTTCCATTTTCTAAAGTAAGCCTTCTTTTCTCTAATTGCTTTTTGACACTGCTCGTTAATAATGCTGGTGACCTCTCAGACTTGGTGCTACCCTTCCTAATCTGTAGTATAAGCTTTCATGAACTCTGTCCACTTCATCAGATTCATGAAGCATTAATCTTAAATTGGCAGTTTTATATACACATGCTGGTGGACAGGGTGATGTAAACTGTCTTGTCAGAGAGATTCATAATACAAAAAGTGCAGACACTCATGATTACCTTAATGGTTGCCATTTTCAAAACATTGCGTGATAATACAAACATTGCAGTGCTGAGCCAAGTAACATATATAGTGTGATAAGAATCTCTTGATGAATTGTACTAAAGCAATTTATCTGTCTTTGAAATTCCCAGATTTTTGGACATTGCCATTATGTCTATTCTTTTTCCTAGTGACTGGCCCTGTAGAATGCAGTAAGGCATTGCTGGCAAATGAGGACATATTTCACATCAAAACATGAGCAGTTATATGAACCCCTGATGTTCATATGGCATTATTAGCTCCTGTAATAGTGTTGCCATTATTTTCACTTTTTGGGGTGAGTATTGTAGCCTGAGAAATGCCTCATTTTGATTCTTAAACTATGAGTCTCTGTCTGATGCTTCTGAGCAGATGCACCTGTATCGAATGCCTTGGCTGTGGAGAATGGATTTTGTGATGTGTTCTGGGTGGAAGCTGGAAGCATTACTATAGTAACTGTTACTATACTGTTACCCATAGTAACAGTCTGTAGTTTTCCAACATAGGGTGGTGTTTATATGACCATTATGGAGTTGAACTGTCATATCTACAAAGTGAACTTGTTGCATGGACTGTTTTAGGCTCTGGTGAGGTGGAAGTTATTGAAGCCCTGGTGGAACTTCATCAAGGCTGCTTGTCTATGAGTCTGGATAATACAGATGTTAAGAGTGAATCTCAGGTAGAGAATAAGTTTTTGTTTCAAGTTAGCCACGAAGATGTTGGCATGCTCTGGAGCCATGCAAGTATGCCATTGAACTGAAGATACATGTTCTTTTGAAAGTGCATCCTTAACTTTGGTGGTACCCCATTCATTACTGTTTTTATAAGGCTACAGTGGGAGCATGGTACCAGTGGGTGTTGTTTGTGAGTTTCATTAAGAACCAGACTTCCCCATAATTTGACCACTGTAGAACTTTTGCACTGAGTGAAATCCAATGGTTTAGTACTTTTTATAAAATAATTTTGCGTCTACTGCTTTAAAATACTTCATTGAATCCAATGGTGTCCATTTGCTGAAAGAAAGGGTGTTTTATACCTTGTACTAGTGCAGTGTGTAAGAAAACTGAAACTAAGGGTGCTTCCTGATGGAGGGCTCCTAACATTAGCAACCAGAAGGCATTGTGTAGCTGTTCCATTTTTCCCCCTTAACAGATTTTCTGTATTAAGGAAAAAGTCAAAAGAAGCAGTAAGAAAACTTGGGAATGTCACAAGTGTAAAATCTGTGAATGAGGCAGAGTGATGGTGTCATGAAAGCCTCATCTGGAAGTACCATTTATCCAAAAATGTTCTTGTAAAAAGGCTTGTGCAACCTCTTGCACAAGTAGAAGCATGCTCTAAAGCCTATCTATTATAGCACTGCACAAACTTAAGCATTCACAGAACAGTGGTAGTGACAATTTTGTTTATGCCTGCAGTTCTTTAGAACCAGCCCCCTGTCCCAGATGTTAATATGACCTCAGATTCTCATTCAGGTTTGGCTGAACATGTTGGAATTGAGTTTTATTCAGAGAAAAAAATGAGTTTGATGTTGGTCTGCTTAATTGATAATAATTCTGTAGCATTATGATGTAATAGCATTAGCAGTACACTTTTCAAAACTATGCAGTTTGTCTTTTTCAGGGCAAGAACTGAGAAACTGTTCACTTGGTTGTGCAATGGAAAATGAGAATAAAGGTAATGTCTCTTCCAGAGAGGGGCTTCTGCTTAGAATGGGCCTCAATGATAACAAAGCTGGAATGCAAGGGCTGGATAAAGAGAAGATCAACAAAATCATAATGGAATCCTCCAAGGTTTGTTTGTGTAAGCTTTCACAAATGTTTTGGGAATTCATAGGTATTGATCGCACTCAATAAAGGGTGCAGGGTTTTTACCAGTATGACTTCATTGTTCAATGTAGAAGGCAAGGTATGCTAGTCATCATCATGATCCAGCTCCAATTGGATTCAGTTGGACACTTCACATTTTTTAAATTCTTAGAATTGCAGCCTTCTGTGCAAATCTTAATTACTGGTGCATATCTGCTCGTAATGTTGCAGTATCTATCTATTGTTGTTTGCTAATGTTGCACTAGTTTAGTACTTTAATTAATTGTTGGTAGCATTTTACCCTTCCTTTCTCACAGTGGCATGAAATGGCTTACCAAAACATATTTCATCTTCAAGCAAATAAACATTTTTTTTGTGAAATAGTTAATATTCTGACACTGCCTTCTGCTAATGTTTGATGTGTCTTCATGTGATTCTAGTTTAAGTGACTGCGCTTCCACCTTCATTTTCTGCTGTTTAAAGGCACAATCCTATGCACATTTAGACAGAAATAAGTCCTACAGCTCCTAGCATTCCCTAGGCATCATGGCTTGCAGGGGGATGCTGAGAGTTGTAGGATGTATTTCTATCTAAATATGCGTAGGATTGTACCTTAATGTATGCCACTCTTAGGAGCTGGTCTGATAACACTTGGGGTTTAATTCCATTTCTCCCCTTGTTTATGCTTTTCGAATGCTCTTTATAATTTAAAAATAATTAAATCAATCTGTACTGTGCTAAATAAGGCTAAGAACCAATGCTAATTTCTTTGGCAGGGTTCTAAATTTTATGAAAATGAACTTAAGAAAGATCAACAAGTTAACAGACGAATTGAAAAAATGCTGAAACTAAAAAATAAAATCACAGAGCAACAAATCATGAAAGCACAATTACAGGTAATATCCAACTTGTCCTGGGAAGGCTAGGGCACATAGAAAAAAGGGGTAGAAAGATTCTTCCCGTGTAGACCACCTCAGTTATATATATATTTTATTCATTTGGTTTGTTTTTTAAAACATCTGTATAGGTCAGGCCTTAGTGCATGAGCACAGTATTCTTCAGACAACTCATGATACTCTCATGTGTAAACATGCTGTTAAGATAACTTTTGACAAAGTGTTTGCCATTTAAGTAAAGAAACGTCAGTTTGCTTCATGCCTTACTCAATCTTATCAATCTGTTGCATAAACTCCAGGAGCATACCTTCTGGAGTGCCTCAACTGGTTTTTCTAGATCTTCTGACCTTCAGCTTTAACATCCCCAGAAGCTATTTTGTTATTGAATTTCTTCTTGTTATGGGAGTGGGAATGGATATCCATGCATACCTTCCCCAATAAACCTGATTGCCTAAACTGAATAAAATCTTGTAACTGGGAACAGAAACTACAGAGTAAAGTTTTTGTTCTCTAATATTTATTGTATAGTGCTTTCTTTTGAGAGCGCTTTAAAATATAATTAAGACAACAATTTGTCACCTGAGCAATGAAAACAGAGTAGAGAAAGTGTGGGAGAAAACTTAGAATGTCTGTTTTTGTTCTTTTTACTTCAAATGCTATTACGTTTCTGTGACTATATTTAAGGTCTTATACCCATATACACACTGTTGGTTTTAAAATATATGTTCTTTATTGTCAACAAGTGAATTTGTGTAGGCCAATTTACAACATTGATTTATAAAGTCCAAATACCTCGCCTTCTTGTAGCCAGTGCACAGAGAACTGCTGTGGTTGCTAGTACGAGTGTCGCAAATGTGAACCAGGGGTGGGGGGAGGAAAGGGGGCGTGCTGGTGGGCAAGTAGGGGAGGAGACTGGGGAGGCTGCCTTGCAGCATATCCAGAGGCCACCCCAGCTTCCTTCTCTCCCCTGCCCCAATGCCTCAGCTAGATGGGCAAAACTTCTCATCTAGCTAAAATGCAGAGCAGGGCGGAGGATCCCAGAGACGAAGGTCGCTTTTGTGCTGCTCCTGCTCTGAGTAGGATTCTCCCCAGCCTCAAGTTCAGAGGCTGACAGGAATCACAATAGAATTGCATCCTAAGTTAATCATACCACAATCCCTAAACGTATATATGTACCACTTTCTCATGTCACAATGAACAAACATTACTACAAAAACCATTTGTGATGAAATTCACTTGATAAATTTCATGTAACGCTTCTTGTAACAAACCTCGGTGACTCATGTAGTAGGGCCCAATCTCCCTTTACACTATTCATTTTTTGTGTTAAACGCTCTTAAGATAGCTTCTAAAGTGCTATCGCTATTTGTATAGACATAGGTAAATTTTTGGTAAGGTTCACAGTATACCAAGAAAAACTGCTCTGTCTTTATCCAATTTTGTACATTTATTTCTGCACAGATGGATAAGCTTGCCATGGAATTGGATCAGAGCCGTAATCTTAGCTGTACTATTGTACATATTGATATGGATGCCTTTTATGCTGCCGTAGAAATGAGAGACAAACCTGAATTGAAGGAGAAGCCCATAGCAGTGGGATCATTGAGTATGTTGGTAAGGTGGAAAATAACATTTGCTACAAAAACAAAAAACACCAGATACATAAGTAACCATGATTTCTTCTTCGTGGTCTCTGTGCATCACACATATGGGCTCTGCGCCTGCGTGGAGCCTGTTTCGGAAACTTCTATAGCTAAGGCAAACGTTTTTGGCGGGAACCCCTCCCCCACTGTCTACTGACTCCATGTTCCCGCCTTTCTCCTCAGTTCTTTTTCGACCGCCTTGCTGAAAGGATGTCTTGTTGGGAACTTCTGTCTTTCTCCTGAGGAGAAAGCTTTAGAGTGCTAAGGTTTTTAGTTATTTTACTTTGTTTTAGTTCATTTTTAGTCTTAATTAATTAATTAATTTATTACATTAGTATACCGCCCCATAGCCGAAGCTCTCTAGGCGGTTTACGTGCGATTAAAACAATTAAAAACAATATACAAAAATTAAAGCAGCAAAAACATACAACGTACACACGTACATTTAAAACAATATAATTTATTGTTATTATATTCTTAGATATTTTATTCTCCAGAGATCTTGGATCGCTTTGAGGGGGATCGCACAGCCATTAAGGCCCCTTTTCAAAATGTGTTAAGTGCGTTAGCAAGCTTCCCCAGCAGACAGACTTTTCTCTGTTTAATTTGTTTTGGGAGAGGCTCAGGTCATCAAAACCTGTCGCTACATTATTATTATTATTATTATTATTATTATTATTATTTACACATTTATATACCATCCCATAGCCGAAGCTCTCTGGGTGGTTTACAAAATTTAGAACCATAAACATAAGACAGCTGACATTTAAAACATTTTAAACTGTTAAGCCTGGCTACAAAGTCAGTTAAAACCTCAACTTAAGCTGTTGAAATGCCTGGGAGAAAAGTTTTGACCTGGCGCTGAAAAGATAACCGTGTTGGCGCCAGGTCTATGGATAAAAGCTCTAGAAGCCATGGTTTCTTCCAGACAATTGTTACACTTATGGCACAGGCTCCTCGATCTACTGGAGACATGGCCGCTTCGTGCCTCATCCGATCTTCCAACATTTGGAAGCTCCCTAGCTGTATCTACAGCAAGAGAGATATCTAAGAAGGCTGGAGCCTTCTGGGGCTATTCGCATGGAGCGATTCTATGGAGGAGAGCCCCTCTGCGTCCTCAGACCCTGACTCTGACCAAGGGTCATTCCGATCTTCCAACATTTGGACGCTCCCCAGGCTGTATCTACAGCAAGAGGGATATCTAAGAAGGCAGGAGCCTTCTGGGGCTGATCGCATGGAGCGATTCTACGGAGGAGAGCCCCTCTGCGTCCTCGGACCCTGACTCTGACCAAGGGTCATTCCGATCTTCCAACATTTGGACGCTCCCCAGGCTGTATCTACAGCAAGAGGGATATCTAAGAAGGCAGGAGCCTTCTGGGGCTGATCGCATGGAGCGATTCTACGGAGGAGAGCCCCTCTGCGTCCTCGGACCCTGACTCTGACCAAGGGTCATTCCGATCTTCCAACATTTGGACGCTCCCCAGGCTGTATCTACAGCAAGAGGGATATCTAAGAAGGCAGGAGCCTTCTGGGGCTGATCGCATGGAGCGATTCTACGGAGGAGAGCCCCTCTGCGTCCTCGGACCCTGACTCTGACCAAGGGTCATTCCGATCTTCCAACATTTGGACGCTCCCCAGGCTGTATCTACAGCAAGAGGGATATCTAAGAAGGCAGGAGCCTTCTGGGGCTGATCGCATGGAGAAATTCTACGGAGGAGAGCCCCTCTGCGTCCTCGGACCCTGACTCTGACCATGGGTCATTCCGATCGTCCAATGTTTGGACGCTCCCTAGCTGTCTCTACAGTGAAAGGGATATCTAAGAAGGCCAGGTTATATAGGACTTCTGGGGACTGATCGCTTGGAGCGATTCTATGGATGAGAGCCCCTCAGTGTCTTCGGACCCCCACCCTAACCATAGGTCGTTCCGATCTTCCAACATCTGGATACTCTCTACCTGTGTTTCTAGAGCTAGAGAGAGACCAGGTTCCAACTCCTCTGCAGCTGTTAGCCCCCCCCCCCCGATACTGAGGGTGGCCCCTTTGGCGGCGATGACTTAACTGGCTCCTTGGGTACCGAGGTCTAAGCTCTCGATACTGGAGCTTCTAACATGCATCTTCGATGTCAAGATGAGATGTCTAGCAGGCAGAATCGACATCACAGGCTGAGACTCAACTGCCTCCTTCGGTACCGAGCACCATGGTACCGAGCTCCTTGGTACCGAGCTCCTTGGTGCCGACTTCCTTGGTACCGAGCTCCATGGTACCGAGCTCCATGGTACCGAGCTCCTTGGTGCCGAGCTCCTTGGTGCCGAGCTCCTTGGTACCGAGCTCCTTGGTACCGAGCTCCATGGTACCGAGCTCCTTGGTGCCAGGCTCCTTGGTACCAAGCTCCTTGGTGCCGACTTCCTTGGTACCGACGTCTTTGGTGCCGAGCTCCTTGGTGCCGAGCTCCTTGGTGCCGAGCTTCTTGGTGCCGAGCTCCATGGTACCGAGCTCCTTGGTGTCGAGCTCCTTGGTACCGAGCGCCATGGTACCGAGCTCCATGGTACCGAGCTCCTTGGTGCCGAGCTCCTTGGTACCGAGCTCCTTGGTGCCGAGCTTCTTGGTGCCGAGCTCCATGGTACCGAGCTCCTTGGTGTCGAGCTCCTTGGTACCGAGCGCCATGGTACCGAGCGCCATGGTACCAAGCTCCTCGGTGCAGAGCTCTTGGTACCAAAATGAGATGTCTAACGTGCAGCTTTGACGCCCAGATGAGATGTCTAGCAGGCAGAATCGACATCAAAGGGTGAGACTCAACTGCCTCTTTTGGTACCAATCTCTTGGTACCAAGAAGAGACGTCTAACATGCAGCTTGAAGTAGACATCTCCCCACCAAGTTAATTAGCACAGCCATTACAGGCTAGCTGCCAATTACAGGGCTGCTCCCTAGAGCTGCTACAATTGGAGTGCTATGATTTCAACAGAGAGAGTTTTTTATGCCTGTAATGTCTAGGGGCATCATTCTCGGGTCCCTGTAAAAAAAATAAAAAAAAAAATAAAAAAAAGAGGGACAGAACTTCAACTGGGTTGCCTCCCCCGAGAATGCCATACCAGTACAGAGATTGGCATCAATTATAAGAGGGACACCTCTAGCAATGGGTCCGTAACTCCCGTACCAGGCATCGATACCAACCCCTATATTGGTACATACGCCTTTCTCGATACTGAGCAGCTCCATCGGTATCGTGATTGCCACTGGAGGAAGTTTTCTTGCAACTCCCTCTAGCTCTACCAAGATCACTGTCATTGTGACCTGTCCACAGGGCTCAACCATTGCCTCATGATACCGTCGTGAATGCGTCAGTACGTCCACCTAGCTCTTCTCCTTTCCAGACCCACTCTGTGGGGTGTCAAAAAGTTCAGCTTGGAGAAGATGGGTTTAATCATAGAACTAAACCTGATTCCCCTCAATCCTTAGAGAGCTCTCAGTTGGACTCAACATTGTTCTCTTCTGCATCGCCTGTTGATGGGGTAGCTGTACAGAGTGGAGCCTCCTTTGGAAGACCTATATCACTCTCTGATTTAATATTTGGCCCACTCCTCTACAGATCTCTTCAACCTGTTCTGGATTTGAGATGGCTCCATACGTACATCAGAATCACAAATTTCTGATGACACATAAAGCCCTGCCCCAGAATATTTACAAAATGTATGGCACTGCTCCTTCCATTCATTTGCCTTCAAGGGGTAGAAATCTACCCATATTTAGACAACTGGCTTCTGGTGGCTTCCTAAAAGGAAATGCTATTGAAGGCAAGGTGACGACTCAATTTATTGAGCTCTTTGGGCCTCATAGTGAACACAGAATCCAGACTCCCCTGGATCTAACAACCCTACATTGGTGTACTTGCACAGACTATTTGCTACGGGGCATGCGCTTTCCCACTTCCTCCCCCATCTCAAGTCCTCATACAAACACTTTCCTGTTCAACTGTGAATGTCTTTGCAGCCCTCATTTTTCTTCTCATTCCATGAGTACTGTGGTATGATAATATTAATATTGTGTCGTCCACACAGTCTCCATCATAGTCACCCCTTGGTGGCCGAGACAGGTGTGGCTCACTCTACTTCTGAAGATATCAGCCAATGGCGACCAATTGGGTTACCATCAGCTCCGCTGCAGCTCAAAAGATTAAAAAAAAAAAAAAAAAAGTCGTGGTAAGTACCCGACTTTTAAAACCGGAGCTTCAGGGATTTGCTCCTGGATGGCTTCGGGATGCCAGCTGCATCATATAGATGACCTGCTGCCACTCCGGATACACCCCGACCGGAGGCAAAACTCTCGTCAAGATGTACCCAGACTGTAATTCCTAAACGGGCAATCTTTTGTCTTACAGCGCCTGAGTGGGTAGAAGAAAATAAATCTGGGGAAGCCTGACCCTGACACAACAGGAGAGTGGCTTTTGTCTTGCAAGGAGATCTGCTGGGCAGCTGATGAGGAAGCAGGATGTGCTTGGATGTAATTTAGACTGCGTCCAAACACATAAGAATACAGACAACTGGAGACTGACTGAGGAATCTGTCAGTCAGGCTGTGAGCTTACTGATGTTACTTAGTTGGGCATTGCCCCCTTTGGGAAATCCCAGTGGGGACATTGCCCCCCTCGCTACCCCCCTCCCCCCATAGTTTATGCCCCTGCCTATGCTCAGACCCATGGCATGGGGTATCCCAATACCGTAACTACTTTTGACATGAGGTCGATTCCATTTTTTCATGCAGCCTGCAATGAAGTCATATACTGCACAATGGGATTCTTTTCTAAATACATGGATCTTCAGGGCCTCAAGCCCCATTCAGCCTCCTTAACGATGTCCTTACACTTACCCCCTATACACTATAGGGCTAAAATAGTTGTCGATATGCAGGTATTTGACTGCTTTACGTGTTTTTGCACCAACCCCATTGTTAGGGGGTTCCTCTGGGCATTACAAATCTGTCTCCTCTAATTAGGAGTTTCATTCTGGCATGGAGTTTCTCTGTCATGCCACAATCTCTGACATTGAAACCAGTTAAACCAATGGTACCTTCAGATATCACATTATTTTTCTTAGAAAGTTGTTTTCTGATGGCTATATCAACACTACGCAGATCGAGTGAATTAGCTGCCTCAGTATTGATGCACCCTACCTGGGCTTCCACACAGGGCTAGAACTGACAAATTCCATAAGACGCAAGAATAGCAATGACTCGTGGAGTGGATTGTACATGCTATTAAACTGCCCTACAAGTTGAAGGGCTTGCAGCTTGTTGGTCCAGTAATAGCTAAGTCGATGTGCAGTGCATCGAAGTCCGTATCTTTAGCAGGGGATTGTCGATCCCCTGCTAATATATTTATATTTGGTGTTGTTCCCCGCCTCGATCTAGATGGAGAGGCGGGTTAGAAATGAAATAAATAAATATGTAAGGCAGCTATTTGGTATAAGTCCTTTAATTCCATTACATGCTACCACTTGATTGTTTGTACCAGGACAAACTGGAATTTGGGGCAAGCAATTTCTTTGTCTTGTGAGGGAACATTGATCTACACCTACCCTCCACCAGGAATTTAGCTTGTTAATCGCCCATATGTGTGATGCACAGAGACCACGAAGAAGAAATGCAGGTTGCTTACCTGTAACCATAGTTCTTCGAGTGGTCATCTGTGCATTCACACAACCCACCCACCGTCCCCGCTTTGGTGTCGATGTAAATGTACTGTCGATACAGAGCGGTTTCTCTCCTAGTTATGGGGCCAGCAACTCGGTCTCTTTGAACTGAGGAGAAAGGCGGGAACATGGAGTCAGTAGACAGTGGGGGAGGGGTTCCCGCCAAAAACGTTTGCCTTAGCTATAGAAGTTTCCGAAACAGGCTCCACGCAGGCGCAGAGCCCATATGTGTGAATGCACAGATGACCACTCGAAGAACTATGGTTACAGGTAAGCAACCTGCATATTTAATTTAGAAGAATATCTGTCATTTTTCTAGAAGCTTCTAGGTACCTTATTTTTAATCTAACAGTTAATTCAGAGTTGGCAATTATATTTATTTTTATTACATTTATATCCTGCCTTGCCTTCAGTGAACTCAAAGCAGCATATGAAGTTCTGGTTCTCTTCCCCACCTCCCACCCCAATTTATTCTCACAACAGCAGTGGGGGTAAAGGTAGACTGAAAGATATACTTCTGTAATATTCCATAAGAAAATAATGACTGACAATTTCCATTTATGAATCTTGACAATACTTGCATACAACTCTTGGTTTGCATTCCCATCCATGATCTATTACTGTTTCATGATAGCCCTTTTCAGCAGATAGTCCTTGATTCCCCAGAGCCAAGGACAAGAAGAAAGTTAGTAGTGCTAGCTGCAGAGTAACATTGAACTAAAACTGACCCAGGCTGGAAAAAACACATAGCTTTAAGAAGTACATAATTTATTTACAAGAAGAAAAAGGGGGATTGGAAGTCACAAAACCAAATTGGTATAAGACTGGAAGTTTCAAAGCAAAATTGGTACAGAACAGAATAATACAAGTACAAACAGTTGGAAATTCAAACACAGACTAAAACAATAAAGGACTACTATGGACCTGCTTAGGCATACCTTCGCATGGGCCTTTTTCATAATGCTGCGACAAACTTGACATCTTCTGAAGCAAGATGAGAATCAAAGGCAAATGGCATGGCAGCCCTCCCCAACTATATCCTCTAACTAAGCTAGTCTCTAGTGCTCCCCACTCCCTTCCAGAATGTAAGGTCGAAGGGAGAGGTGACACTTTTCACGCTGCTCCAGCTGAAAGCACTCTACTCCCTCGCACAGACCTAGGCATTTTATGACCTTGAAGTTGAGACAACCAGAGCCATTTCTTCGAGAAAAGCCAGATCCATCCTCCTTTAAGGTATTCAAAACTGTCTACATGCTAGCCAGCAATCCCCTCTGGGCCTCTCACAAGGCTAATCAACTCCAAGATGCTGCTAAAAAACAAAATGGAACCTAATAAAGAACATAGAGTTGCTTTGGTTCTTTACACTGTCTGTCACCATCCAAAACGTACCTCATTTCATATGTTGTATTGCTTCAGCTAGGGTTGTATAACATTCATTATTGACTCCATCACATTGATGTGAAAGAGGTATTTGCCTATATATAGTGCTGCAAAACTGTAGCCATGTCAAAATTATCTGTCATAGGAATTAGGCCATCAAACTTGTTTGGATTACTTAAAACAATATCAACAACAATGTGGAAGAAACACTAATCACAGAAGAAGGGGAGTGGAGACTGTTTGAGCTGCCATAAATAACGAGGAAGTTATGCATAACAATATAAACTATAGCTAGTTATGTGACAGTGTGATAAATATATGGTAGGAATCCAACTTGCACTACTGGTACATTGGCATGTCCAACATCCTGCCCTGGAGGGTACAAGAATGTCGTAATCTTCCGAGTTGAAGCTCATCTTGACTAAACTCAGCACAAATGGTATCATTCTTTGCCTTCATTGCATGTTTGAGACAAAGTATGTTATCATCTGCCTTGAACTTTGGTGTTAAATTGTCATGCTATAGGCATGAGAAATGGTCTGATCCATTGGCATGATCATTCCAATACCAACTTACAGGGCCTGCTTTGAACAGGGCACAGTACAGGTAGATACATTTAGATGGTTAGATCTTAGAAAACAAAAAGTAGTATTTATTCATTATTTATTTATTTTAAATTAATTTTTAGCCACCTGTAAGGATAAACCCTCTCAAGGCAGCATATCTGTCACTTAATTTCATATCTGATAAGAACATAAGAAGAGCCATGCTGGATCAGACCAAGTGTTCATCTAGTCCAGCACTCTGTTCACACAGTGGCCAACCAGTTGTCCACAGGAAACCCACAAGCAGGACACAAGTGCAACAGCACCCTCTTTCCCATGTTTCCCAGCAACTGGTGTATATACTGATACTGGAGGTTGCACATAGCCATCTGGACACATAGCCATTGATAGCCTTCTCCAGGAATTTATCCAACTCCTTTTTAAAGCCATCCAAATTGGTGGTGATTAGTACATCTCGTGGTAGTGAATTCTATAGTGTTTTAGGAGTACATACTTGTCATTTCATATAGTGTGCTGCAAAACTAACAATAACTTGTGAAGATGCTAGGGAATCAGACAAAAAAACTCTTTTATTTCACATTTATTTTGATATCTTAATGAGTAAGCATATAGAAGTACAAGTCCTTCTGAAATAGAATCAACATAGCTTTCACACAGGTAAATCTTGCCTCACTAATTTTTTAGAGTTCTTTGAGAATGTCAATAGACATTTAGACAGGGGAGATGTGGTGGACATTGTTTACTTGGACTTCCAAAAGGTTTTTGATAAAGTCCCTCACCAAAGAGATCTGAGCAGATTTAGCAGACATGGAATAAGGGGAAAGGTCCTCTCATGGATCAGCAAACTGGTTAAAGAACAGAGAGTAGGAATAAATGCAAAATTCTCCCATTGGAGGGAAGTAAATGGGTCCCATAGGGATCTGTATTGGGACCAATTATTTTCAACTTGTTCGTTGATCTGGAATTTGGAGTGAGCAGTGAAGTGGCCAAGTTTGCCAATGACACCAAATTATTTAAGGTGGTTAAAACAAAAAGGTATTGTGAGGAGTTCCAAAAGGATCTCTCCAAGCTGGGAGAGTGGACATCCAAATGGCAGATGTGGTTCAATGTAAGCAAGTGTAAAGTGATGCATGTTGGGACAAAAAAACCAACCAAGTATAATCGGATAGGATCTGAGCTGGTGTTGACCAACCAAGAAAGAGATCTTGGGGTTGTGGTGGACAGCTTGATTAAAACGTCAACCCAGTGTGTGGCTGCTGTCAAGAAGACAAACTCCATGTTAGACATTATTAGAAAAGGAATTGAGAATAAAATTATCAGTATCATTCAGCCTTTATACAAACCTATGGTGCAACCGCACTTAGAATATTATGTACAGTTTGGGTCACCAACCGAAAAAAAAAGATACTGCAGAGCTGGAAAAAGTGCAGAAAAAGGCAACTAAAATTATTAAGGGGCTGGATGTCGTGACGCTAAGCCCACCCCAGGCTTCTGCTCACGAACTTTAGGCAAACTGACACACTCCAAAAACGGTGAGACTTCTTTTATTGTAAAATCACACGGAATTCAAGCATAACGGTTTCATTTCTGCATACACACACTTGAAGCTGAAGACGGACTAGATAGCTTTCAGGTACAACGGCTTAATGCAAACAGCAAATCACTCAGGGGGAGACATTTAGAGTTAGCCCCTGTCCCATGAGGTCAGGAGTGGTCACACACACTGACTCATCAGGAACATAAACAAAACTCAAAGGAGAAACCCCAGCACAGAAGTGCATGAAGTCTGACAGTAGACAAGATCATCTTGCACCAAACCAAACTCAGCCTGCCAGGAACACTAAGATGTCAGGGGACAAACCTCTTCGACCTAGGAAACCTTCCCTGCTCATAGCTTTGGCTCTGAGGAAGGCTCTCTCACAGGTCACACACACAATTCCAGAACAGCAACGATCAGCTTCAGAGTTACCCTGTGCCCGTACTTTGGCTCCATGCGGGGAAAACAGGCTATAGAACACGAATCCAGAACAGTAATCAGCAAGTCCAAATCTATGAAAAGCCACAGAGCACTTTTCATGGCATAGTTCTTAGAAATTCCAAGTCCAAATAGCAACAGAACATGTACAGAGTGCATCCAACATCTCCAAACCAGATAGAATCCCAAACACGAGGAGTTTCATGGCAAGCGTAGAACAGATGAACAGACAAACAGATGATTCCTAGCAAAGGGCCTCACCTTTGCTCGTAGCTATATAGGATGGAGGCTGGCTAATTCCAGGCCACTTTGACAGACAGGACTTCAGGCCTGTAACCCAAACTCATGTGCCAACAGGGCGGCACGGTTCAACCTCCTCTTGATGACGACACTTGCAAGATCACCCCCACCTTTTGTAAACATACATTTGTTCTCAAGGAAACTCAAGGCCTCGGCTAGCAGCCACAGATAAGCACAGAACAGAGACAGACTTTCTCGCAACAATTGCCAAGCTTTCAACTCACAATTCACTAGGCCAGTGAATTGTCCATGAAGCACCTGACATCTGACACTGGAGCATCTCCCCTATGAGGGAAGGTGACAACATTGTTTAGCTTGGAAAAAAGGAGGCTAAGGGGAGACATGACAGAGTTGAACAAAATTATGCATGGTGTGGAATATGGATAGGGATATATTTTTCTCCCTCTCCCATAATACTAGAACCCGGGGTCATCCCATGAAGCTGATTGGTGGGAGATTCAGGACAGATAAAGGGATGTACTTCTTCACACAGCACATAGTTAAACTCTGGAATTCACTAACACAAGATGTGGTGATGGCCACTAATTTGGATGGTTTTTAAAAGGGGGTTGGATAAATTCCTGGAGGAGAAGGTCATCAGTGACTACTAGTCCTGATGGCTAAGTGCTACCTCCAATATCAGACGCAGTAAACCTGTATACACTAGTTGTTGGGGAACATGGGTGGGAGGCTGTTGTTGCATGATGTCCTCCTTGTGATTCCCAGGTCGACAGCTGGTTGGCCAATGTTCACTGTGAACAGAGTGCTGAACTAGATGGAACCTTGGTCTGATCCAGCATGGCTTTTCTTATGTAGACTCATCCCAAGATACTTGATTAGAGATTTCATAATTAAATCTTTATGACAGCAAAAGTAGCCATTGGCTGCGTTCGGACAACATGATAGTCAACAGTGGGGTAATAATCAACTCAACAGTTGTTTAGGGGTACTCCCCACACAACATGATAATAATCAAACGTGTGGATTAGGATCAACATTGAGTTGATTATTAGTCCTCGCTGAATTTACTCACTTATCTCCCGCCCTCTGTTCCCCACTCAGTCCTCCCACTAGTATCCCATCAGCCATTGCTGCCAGCTGTACTAGAATGGCAGCCGCCACTTTGACCGCTCTTGCTTTGCGACTCTGTGACTGATGAAATAACCAACAGTGGGCGAGGAAATAAGCAATGATGACCTCCACACTACATGATAACCAATGGTGGTTCAAATAACGAACTCTGCACAGCATTGGTTATTTGTATTCATTATTTCAGCCTTGATTAAAAAACTCCCTCCACACAACACAATAACTCACACTGGGTTCAATAACCAACAGTTGACTATTTAAACCACTATCGGTTATCGTGTTGCCTGAATCCAGTAAATTTCTTCCTGCTTTTGCCAGATTTTTAGTGATTCTGCGTGAGAATCTGTGTTGTGTGAGAAGATATGGAATTGGCTTATAACATTTATTATAAGAAAGGATGTAATTGCTATACTTAACTGATACTTGAAGTCTTCTACATATTAATGAAACTTAAGCATACCTAACTGGGTATTGTATTTTAGCCATAATATATAATCCATTCAAAATCGCTTTGTTGTATGACTTTAAATCATGTCTTTGTCTCTTTAAGTCTACTTCAAATTATCTTGCTAGAAGATTTGGGGTACGTGCAGCCATGCCCGGGTTTATTGCTAAGAAACTCTGCCCAAATCTTACTATAGTGCCATTAAACTTTAAGAAATATGAAGAAGTAAGTAAAGAGGTATGTAATTTCATTCCATAATTGAATGTACGTTGATTATGTTAATTTGTCACATGTGTTCTTTGAAATGACTATTGCTAAGCTTCATAATTTTGTTAACTTGCTTGGGTTCTGAATAAAATAGTATGTTAAAGCTGTTATCACATATTTCTTCTTCGTGGTCTCTGTGCATCACACACTATGGGCTCGTGCCGGCGCCGAGCCTCCTCGGAAAAAACTTCTCTAGCCTAGAGCCGCGAATCACGGCGGACCGGGCAACCCCGTCCCAGGAGCCTAGGGCTAAGAAGCCAAAGATATCGGCTCGAGGAACTAAAGAGCACAGTAAGAAGTCCGGGGCTAAGGAGGCCACGAAGCCCAAGAAGACTTCGAAATCGTCGAAGCTGCCAAAGTCCGGCCCGTCGGTACCGCTTCCTTCGGTGCCTTCAGGGCCTGCCTCGGTACCGACGCGCTCTCCGGTACCGATGGCACGTCCTGCGCCGTCACCGTTGGCCTCCATTTCGCTGCCAATCGCTGATGCTGAGTTAGCGGCACCCTGTTCGGCACCTAGATTTTCCAAGGAGCCACGCCGGGGGAAAGACCCAAGTTACCGGGAGGCCTCCCCGGCTCCGAGATTGCCAACGCCGACATCTCCTGAGTCTTGCCGGCCCTCGGTACCGACGCGGCCGCCTCACGCCCGATGCCGGTCCCACTCACCGACACCGATGATGCTGTCGGTACCGATGCCGTCGCCTCGCGACCGGTCCCGATCCCGCTCTCCGATGCCGATGAGGCCCTCGGTATCGCCACCTCGCCACCATTGATGAAGCTCACGGTCGCCAACACCGTTGGGGACCTCGGTACCGCCACTGCCACCGCAGCGCCGATCTTGCTCCCCAACGCCGATGGGGACCTGGGAGACCCGGCCTCCGGTGCCGTCGCCTAGCCGCCGTCACCGCTCACCGACGCCGGTGGGGGACTGGGATGCGTGTTCTGACCGCTCCGGCCAGTCCTGGGCTTCAAGATCGGATAGGGGCAGGCGTACTGATGATCGGCACCACCGCTACCTCTTCGATCCTTACACAGGACGACGCCTACATGATCAAGGCAGATTTGTTCCACCTTTGCCTCCGAGAGCACCACTGTCGGCAACGATTTCGGTTCCGCCACTGGATCCGTCGGTACCGGTGCCCTCGGTACCGAATGTGTCGAGACCTGCCAGGCCCATCCGGCTGGATGAGGTGCCAACGCCTGCCTCACCACAGTCAGCTGAGGACTACGAGTCTGACTCATCCTCCATCGTCTCTGCTCCACAGTCGGAGCAGTCTCCTGTGGCGGATGTCGGAACAAAGAAGCGGGCATCTCCTTTAGTAGAGACGGGCAGCTTTACTGAACAGATGTTGAGGATGGCACAGTCCCTAGGAGTCGATCTCCAACAGCCCCCGGAGCAGTGCATAGACTCCATCTTCGATGTTATGTATGTGGATGCTAACGCTTCCCTGGCCATTCCCTTGATTCCTACACTGCTACAAACCATTAAGGAGTCCTGGAGGAGCCCCTCGACAATGGGTGCTGTCTCGAAGCGCTTAGACGCCCTCTACAAACTTCAAGAAAAGGATATCGGTTTTCTCTTCTCCCACCCTGCACCGAATTCAAGGTCGGTCATCACAGACCCATTCAACACCGTCCGACAAGGAGGGTAGAAAATTGGATTCTATTGGCAGACGCAGTTATTCTTCCACTGCGCTCTCAATGAAGATCACCAACTATCAGGCCATGATGGCCCGTTATCAGGTTTTTCTTTGGGAGAAGATGGCTTTGCTCATCACTTACCTACCAGAGGACAAGAAAGAGCTGGCTCAAATGTTCCAGACAGAGGCCACACGTCTTGCTAAGCAGGAGCTCACCGCGTCCAGGCATCAAATGGACTGCCTTTCCAAGGCTATGATTGGCACGATCTCCCTGTGGAGGCATGCCTGGTTGAGGTCATCTAACCTCCCTCCTGAATCCAAAAGCCGTATTGAAGACCTCCCCTTTGATGGGGAAGGCCTCTTCAACGCTACAACGGATACGGCGATGGACACAATTCAGAAGGCCAAGACAACGGCCAAAAAGATGGGGTTCTACCATCCTTCCAGCTCCCAGTCATTCCGTTCTCGCCGATGGACCCGTCTACAGCAGTTCCAACCACGACAACCATCTAACAGGATGCAACGATACCAGCAACAAAGATCCCAACCACCCATCTCTCAGAAAAGACCCTACCAACAAACCCGATATCGCCAGCAACGTAGCAGGCAGGACCAAAACCAGAAGCAGCGCCTTTGACTGCCTCCTCGACCCCTTTCCCAGGGCTCCTCCATTTGGCACCCGCCTATCACGCTTCTACAGCGCCTGGGAAAGTATAACAACGGACAAATGGGTGTTAAACATAATAAGAAACGGATACCGTCTCGAATTTTTCTCCCAGCCGCTCCCTGGCCGCCCACAAGTAACCCCACCGTCCGACCCGTTACTGCAAGAAGTCACCAAACTGCTTCAAAAGGGCGCCATTATTCCGGTTCCAAAATCAGGTCAACCTATGGGGTTTTACTCTCGCTATTTTACTGTCCCAAAGTGAGATGGTGGCCTATGCCCCATAATGGATCTCAGAGGCCTCAATCAGTTCATTGTCACCAAAAAATTCCGGATGATTTTGTTAGCGACAGTACTCCCTCTACTGCACAAGAACCGATGGTTCACTTTGCTGGACCTCAAGGACGCGTACTTCCACATCAGCATTTGCCATCAGCACCAAAGATTTCTCAGGTTTTCAATTGGTCGCAACACATACCAATTCGTTGTCTTACCATTCGGCCTGAAGACAGCACCATGGGTGTTCACCAAATGTATGAGTGCGGTCTGCGCATCCTTGAGGACGTCGGGCATAGAAATTTATCCGTACTTGGACGATTGGCTACTCGTCTCCCCCTCCAGGGCCAAAGCACAGAGGGACAACGAGACAGCGAGGCGTTTGCTCAACTGTCTGGGCTTACTAATAAACGTCGAGAAATCCGTATTCATCCCGACACAGACCATCCAATTCATTGGGGTCTTCCTCGACTCCCCCAAGGGGAGGGCGTTTCTGCCCCTGGAGCGTGCCCTGGCAATACAAGCCCTTGCCTCCAAGGTCATCCACTCCAACCGTCTAACAGCGCCGACTCTCCTAAAATTACTCGGCTTAATGGCCTCGTCAGTCTATGTGGTCCGTTGGGCGCGAATGCGCATGAGAACTCTGCAGCAATTCTTGCTCGCGCATTACACACCCCAAGACAATCCTCGCCTCATCAGGCTGTCGCTCCCCGACACGCTTCGCCGAGACATAGAATGGTGGACAGACTTGCGCAACCTCAGGGAGGGCTTGCCCTTTATGGACCGCGGGCCCTCACGCATTCTAACGTCGGATGCCTCTCTCCTAGGCTGGGGGGCCCATTGCGGGCAGTTTACTATCCAGGGCACTTGGTCCGCCAGGGACAAGACTTGCCACATCAACATGCTGGATTTGCTAGCAGTACAGAAAGCACTGTATGCATTTCAGAAGCATCTCAAGGGCCATCATGTGCGGATCGTGTCCGACAATACCACCGTCGTATGGTACATAAACAAAGAAGGGGGCACGCGATCCCCAGCCCTTCTCAAGTTAACACTAGAGATACTGCACTGGGCAGTCCAGCAGGGCATTCGCCTCTCCGCCGTTCACATTGCTGGAACACACAATGTTCAGGCGGACTCTCTCAGCAGGCAATTCCAGAATGCTCACGAGTGGGAGATGTCCGCCGAGATTCTCCACCTCTTATTTTGTCGCTGGGAGACCCCCCTCGTGGACTTGTTTGCGACCCAGAGCAATGCTGTCTGTGACGCCTTTTGCTCCAGAGCGGGTGTGGGCAGCTCCTCTCTGGGAGATGCATTCAATACACCTTGGCCGAAAGGGCTCCTTTATGCATTCCCCCCATTTCTGCTAGTGTCCAGAGTATTAACGAGACTGTTTTGCTATCGCTCCAATGCCATCCTCATAGCCCCATGGTGGCCGCGACAGGCCTGGTTCACCCCATTGATGACAATGGCCAACAGCGAGTACTGGCCTCTACCGTCGCTACCGGACCTCCTCTCCAGGAATCAGGGCCGGGTACTACATCCGGACCTACACCAGCTCCAACTAACCGCGTGGCACATACATCAAGATGGCAGGACCTAGACCTGCCCGCCCCAATACTGGATGTCCTACGGGAGGCTCAGCACCCCACGACAAGAGCTTCTTATGGACATAAGTGGCGTAGATTTTCCGCTTTTGCTATTGCAAAGGGAGGTGACCCGAAATCTTGCTCCATTGAGGATGTTCTCCTTTTTTTGCATTCTCTCCACGAATCTGGCCTTAAAACCTCCTCGATTAGAGTTTACCTCGCTGCCATCTCACATAACCATGATCTCATTGACCAATGCTCCATTTTTTCTCATCCATTGATGAAGCGCTTTCTCAAGGGCCTGTGCAACCTCCATCCACCGTCCCGGACACTGGTCCCACAGTGGAGCCTTTCTGTGGTCCTCGCCGCGTTGAGCGCAAAGCCCTTTGAGCCTCTTGCCACAATTGATGTGCGTCTTCTGACTTTTAAAGTGGCGTTTCTGGTAGCCATCACCTCAGCGAGGCGAAGTTCCGAACTCTGTTCTCTCCTGGTGGACCCGCCACATACTCAATTCTTCAAGGACAGAGTCGTCCTAAGACCTGACCCATCCTTCCTTCCGAAGGTGGCGTCTCCATTCCATCTGAATCAGGACATTGTACTGCCGACGTTCTTTGATTTCCCTGAGGATCCTCTTAGTTCAAAGTTACACTCACTGGACGTGCGACGAGCCCTCGCCTTCTATAAGTCGAGGTCTGCGGATTTCTGAAAGTCAAACAAACTCTTCGTCTGCTATGGTGGCAAACAGAAAGGACAGCCTGTGTCTACGCAAAGATTTGCGCGATGGATCACCAAGACTATCACGTTGTCCTACCAGCTAGCTGGCAAGGAGGCCCCGGAGGCATTAAAGACTCATTCCACAAGGGCGCTCTCCACGTCTACTGCTGTGAGCCGTGGTGTCTCCGTTCCAGAAGTGTGCAGGGCAGCGACATGGTCAACTGCCTCCACATTTGTGACACATTACAGATTGGACGTTAGAGCTAGAAAGGACTCCTCCTTTGGACGGGCAGTCCTCTCTGCAATCCTCCAGTAATGGACAGCGGGCCAGCCCACCTCCGGTAAGTGCTTGCTAGTTAATCACCCATAGTGTGTGATGCACACAGACCACGAAGAAGAAATGCAGGTTGCTTACCTGTAACTGTAGTTCTTCGAGTGGTCATCTGTGCATTCACACAACCCTCCCACCGTCCCCTCATGGCCTCGCTGTTTTGCCTGGTCATAGGGAGCACTATTGTGCATGAATGTTCACGTGTTATATTTCTATGTTTTTGTATTTACCTATTTATCTCGTTTGCGAGGCAATAACGGTCTCATAGAACTGAGGTAAGCGGGAACCCGAGCATGCGCGATAGGGCGGTGGGGGGAGGGGTTCCCGCCAAAAGAGTCTAGGCTAGAGAAGTTTTTTCCGAGGAGGCTCGGCGCTGGCGCGAGCCCATACTGTGTGAATGCACAGATGACCACTCGAAGAACTACAGTTACAGGTAAGCAACCTGCATTTGTTGTGTAATGAGGGGGAGAGAAAAGTAGAGTTAATACTTGTGATTTTGGATTAGTTCCTTCCAATAAAACTACCCTTAAGATAAGACAGTTTGTCTTCTCCACTAGCACCTATTATTATCAATTGTATTGGAGATATGGGCTTAGTTCGGACAACACTTTAGGCAATGGAGGGGGAAATAGTTTACTGACCGTGCGTTATTTTGGTGGCGCCGCAGCAGCACCCACCACACGACATGTTGCCCCTCCCCCTGTCATGCAGCGGAAAGTCCTGGCATCCTTCTGGGTTGCTGTGTCTCCTCCCTCCCCCCCTCAGTCCTCCAGCCGTATCCCATCATTCACCGCAAGTTCTGCCGGCTGTATCGGAGCAGCCGGGTTTTTCCTGCTGTTCTGGCCTGCAAACTCTATGACCAAGTGGAATAATACACGGAGAGAGGGGGGTTCCCTCCACATGACACTTTAAACGATGGATTTTGGGATGCACAACGTGCAAGCCTGTTGTTTTTCTCCATTGTTTATTGCTCAAAATAGCATACCGTCAGTTGTGTGTGCATTGTGTGTTGCCCTCCACATGACACAATAAGCAACACAACTGACGGTTGCCTCTTCCCCCCTCCGTTGAATATCGTGTCGTCCAAACTAAGCTATGGTTGTCTATTTAACCTGCCTACATTTCCTCTTAAATTCAAGCGAAGCAAGCAATTTACTTTGTTTTAAAGAATATGTGTTTGTGTTTTTTAAGGCATCATGTATCTGTTTCCATGTCTGTTTCTTAAAAGCCAGCGTATTCCATATCTTCAAATTATTTCTATACATGTTCTTTTATATGGCCATAAGGCCATTTTAATTTCACCTAGCTGATCTTACCCAGACAACTGACGATCTCTGCAACAGCTGTTTCTCAAATAGTTTTTATCCTTTCTATGAAAATACATTTCTCAAATAGGTTTTATCCTGTCTATGAAAATACCTTAGTAATAGAAGAAAGGTAATTGTTCCCTAACAAAAGTTATGAAATTCAGTTTAAGTGTTGCAAAAAAAAAAAAAAAAGTATATTCAAGATCTCAACTTACTTAGTAACATGAAATTCAATAGAATGAACCCAATATAATATAAATTAGGGGTGTGCATCGGATCGGATCCGATCCACGATCCGAATCCGATCCGACCCAAAATCGGGAAAATCCGATCCGATCCGATCCGGACAACCTCCGATCCGATCCGATCCGATCCGATGAGGTCCGATCCGGATCGGACGCCATTTTGAATGCTTTTTCCCATAGCCAAGTATTGTTTTACAAAAACGCCTATAACTTTTTCATTTTTAAAGATAGAAGGATGAAACTTGGGCACATTGTAGACTGGTTAGGGGTAGTTATCTGTGAGAAATTTCAGAAAGATTGGTGCATGCATTTTGTGGCAATTAATTTTTTAATAAATACCCAGGAATGCCTATAACTTTGTCATTTTTAAAGTTACACACATGAAACTTTGCCACATTGTAGGGGGTACCTTGGGACCTATGTGTGTGAAATTTCAGAAACGTAGGTGCTTGTCTTGTGTGGCAATTAATTTTTAGAAAAATGGGTAGTAGTGGGGTAAATACAGTTACGCCTCCCATTTTTTTATTTTTGAAGATACAAACAGGAAACTTGGGCACATTACAGGTACCACTTGCCTTGATATGTGTGTGAAATTTCAGAAACATTGGAGCTTTCCTTGTGTGGCAATTAATTTTTGAAACAATGAGGAAAGAAACACCTATAACTTTGTCATTTTTAAAGTTACACACATGAAACTTTGCCACATTGTAGGTGGTACCTTGGGACCCATGTGTGTGAAATTTCGGAAACGTAGGTGCTTGCCTTGTGTGGCAATTAATTTTTTAATAAATACCCAGGAATGCCTATAACTTTGTCATTTTTAAAGTTACACACATGAAACTTTGCCACATTGTAGGCGGTACCTTGGGACCTATGTGTGTGAAATTTCGGAAACGTAGGTGCTTGCCTTGTGTGGCAATTAATTTTAGAAAAATGGGTAGTGGTGGGGTAAATACAGTTACGCCTCCCACTTTTTTATTTTTGAAGATACAAACAGGAAACATGGGCACATTACAGGTACCACTTGGCTTGATATGTGTGTAAAATTTCAGACAGCTGGGTCCAGGCATGTGGTGGCAAGGTATTTTTGAAACAATGAGGAAAGAAACGCCTATAACTTTTTTATTTTAAAAGTTAGAAGTCTGAACATTGCTCACTTTGTAGATGGGTTAGGGGTAGATATGTGTCAGAAATTTCAGAATGATAGGTCCAGGCATTTGATGGCTATGGAATTTTTAAATTACATGTTTCAAAAAAATTTCTACAGAGGCCAGGTCTTCCCCTCCCGCTTCCCGCGAAGAAAAGGAAACACTCTCTCGTCTCGATCCCTTTGAAGTTGCTAGTAGTATCCATTACAGGGCTCGTGTTTCCTTTCCTCCTTTCACTTTTCAAGCAGAACGGCTGAGCCTAGCTGAGTTTTGCAGCCATGCGTGCAAGGAAGGATCACTCTGGTCTCGATCCCTTTGATCCTTGGTAGTATCCATTACAGGGCTCGTGTCTGCTTTCACTTTGTACTCAAGCAGACACGAGCCCTGTAATGGATACTACCAAGGATCAAAGGGATCGAGACGAGAGAGTGTTTCCTTTTCTTCGCGGGAAGCGGGAGGGGAAGACCTGGCCTCTGTAGAAATTTTTTTGAAACATGTAATTTAAAAATTCCATAGCCATCAAATGCCTGGACCTATCATTCTGAAATTTCTGACACATATCTACCCCTAACCCATCTACAAAGTGAGCAATGTTCAGACTTCTAACTTTTAAAATAAAAAAGTTATAGGCGTTTCTTTCCTCATTGTTTCAAAAATACCTTGCCACCACATGCCTGGACCCAGCTGTCTGAAATTTTACACACATATCAAGCCAAGTGGTACCTGTAATGTGCCCATGTTTCCTGTTTGTATCTTCAAAAATAAAAAAGTGGGAGGCGTAACTGTATTTACCCCACCACTACCCATTTTTCTAAAATTAATTGCCACACAAGGCAAGCACCTACGTTTCCGAAATTTCACACACATAGGTCCCAAGGTACCGCCTACAATGTGGCAAAGTTTCATGTGTGTAACTTTAAAAATGACAAAGTTATAGGCATTCCTGGGTATTTATTAAAAAATTAATTGCCACACAAGGCAAGCACCTACGTTTCCGAAATTTCACACACATGGGTCCCAAGGTACCACCTACAATGTGGCAAAGTTTCATGTGTGTAACTTTAAAAATGACAAAGTTATAGGTGTTTCTTTCCTCATTGTTTCAAAAATTAATTGCCACACAAGGAAAGCTCCAATGTTTCTGAAATTTCACACACATATCAAGGCAAGTGGTACCTGTAATGTGCCCAAGTTTCCTGTTTGTATCTTCAAAAATAAAAAAATGGGAGGCGTAACTGTATTTACCCCACTACTACCCATTTTTCTAAAAATTAATTGCCACACAAGACAAGCACCTACGTTTCTGAAATTTCACACACATAGGTCCCAAGGTACCCCCTACAATGTGGCAAAGTTTCATGTGTGTAACTTTAAAAATGACAAAGTTATAGGCATTCCTGGGTATTTATTAAAAAATTAATTGCCACAAAATGCATGCACCAATCTTTCTGAAATTTCTCACAGACAACTACCCCTAACCAGTCTACAATGTGCCCAAGTTTCATCCTTCTATCTTTAAAAATGAAAAAGTTATAGGCGTTTTTGTAAAACAATACTTGGCTATGGGAAAAAGCATTCAAAATGGCGTCCGATCCGGATCGGACATCTGGTCCGATCCGATCCGACCAGCCTCTGATCCGATCCGATCCGATCCGACCCCCCAGGTCCGATTCCGATCCGCTATCCGATCCGATCCGGGGGGTCAGTGCACATCCCTAATATAAATGGTACAAAGTTTCTGTGCATGCAATACATTAATATAAATTGTTTGTCTATACTTACATTTTCATGAAGACACTTTGTATTTTAATTTCATATGGAAGTATGGCAGAATTTCAATTTTATTGAAATTTAGAATTTAGTAAAAAATGTACTATGATTTCATTTATTTTGCCAAGGTATATTTAGTATCCTGATACAAAATATAAAAACAGATCTTGTGCGCATGTGTAGACATTGATGAAGACTAGAGATGTTTCTTTTCTGGCAATAATTTCTGCAGCAAATATTTGTTTACATTTTTTGTCCGTGCTATGATATCATTAGGTAACACGTAACATGAATATTGTAGGGATTTTTTTAGACATGCCATGAAAGGTAACACTGAAGCTATTTATCTGTGTGTGTGTGTATGTGTGTGTGTGATTTCTATCTCACAGTATTTCAGCTAGAACAAAGTTTTATTAGAAGGCTGAATTTTACTACATATAAATATAGTTATTATCCAGTGTTTTCTCCATCAGCTGGAGCATTCCCTTTGTAGAGTTCTACTCAGGATACTCCAGCCGGTGTGAAGAGGGAGGGGAGGCAATATTCACTAATTCCTCCTCTTTTTGAAGCCCCCAGCATGACTTTCCATGCTAAATGGTGCGCAATAACAACCAATAGGTTTAAAAATCAGTTGGTTGTCAGCAACCCACGATTGGCTCAGCAATCGATGAGTGGCTCCCGCTGAGCATTACGTCCAAACCCAGATTGCTGAGTTGTTTAGGCTCAGCAGGAAAATATGCATGTTATGTCAAAGGGTTGTTTTTTTTTTGCAACAGTAACGAAGCCTTGTACTTTATATTTCTATTTATCAAGGTTAGGGATATACTAGCTGAATATGATCCTCACTATATGCCCATGGGTCTTGATGAAGCCTATTTGAACATAACAGAGTACTTAGAAGAAAGAAAGAACTGGGATGAAGGCAAAAGAAGGTATTTCATCAAAACATCCAGCTCTGCTCTAACTGGTAAGCAATTATCTGGAACTTCCATCTCAAAAGAACACTTTACTTTGTTTTCATTTTGACTTGCAAAGCCAGGAAATTATGTAGCAGAGGAATATTTTAAAATATTGCTCTTAATTAGTAGCTGCTTGCATGTAAAGTTTATTTCAGAGTAGTTTAGTTAGAACACTTTTGGAAATCACCAGCACAGTTTCCTTTTTAATATTTCATCTCCAATTAAACCTAGTAGAATTAATTTGTTTCCAGGGGGTAAAGTTGCAGCCATCTTTGAAAGAATCACTTGCTAATAAGTCTCATACTGGTTAATTTCATACTGGTTAACTTTTTAAAATTAGTGTTTGTACTCAACTTAACACTGTATAATAAAGAACTCCACTTTGAGCAACAGTCTGGGCTTCAAATCAGATAAGGAGGGGCTTGCCAGATTCATAAGATCAGTGGCACCAGAGGTAAAGGTGCTGGAAGCTGGTCTAGGCCCTAGCATCAAGAGTACATCTTATCCAGAGCTTGAGCCTATCGGATTGTGGGCCCTTGAGCCATGGGCCACTGAATCTGGACTTCTGGAGTCTTGTACCCTCAAGGTTTGCACTGAGGAATTATCCCTCTCCACACCAGGGACAAACAAAACCCCATGTTGGCCTGTCAGTGCAGGCAATTACCCACAAGGGAACTGCTGGAGAAGATAAGGTGTGCTAGGCTATCTCCTTAAGGCCTATCTCTTTAAGGCCTTCCAGTCCTCAAGGAAGGGTGGAGCCTGGAAGGGGTGATTTAGCCCTGGAGGAATAAAAGGCATCAGTCTTTTTTTCTTTTTTTTTGGAGCAAATTGCTCACTTGAACCTGCAATGCTTAACTCCATTGTGGCTTGTGGGCTTCTTGACAAGGTCAGGACAGAACACTAGTCAAGTAGCTATTGATAAAATCAACAGACCGATGCCACAGTCTAGAATTCATGTGTACTCTTACCTGTGAGGGTCTGCATTCATTTTAGGAGGGAGTTCCTGTGCCTGTTCTGCTTACCTGGACAAATTAGTTCCATCAGGATAAGTGAATGCTGGTCTGAATTGTGACCTTAATTGCAGCTCTGTCTTACTATATGCAAGCAGAAAATGCTATAACTTTTTAAATCTCATTCATTTATTTACTACATTTCTAGGCTGCTCAATAACAGAAAGTTCTCTGGGCAGCTTGTATTTAAAAAATCTAAAGAAATATTATCTGTATTAATGTACACCCTTTCACTCAGTGCTGATTTTTGTTGTTGTAAATGTGCAACACATAATAATAATAATAATAATAATAATAATAATAATATAATTAATTTCTTACCCGCCTCTCCATTTGGATCGAGGCGGGGAACAACAGTAAATATAAAATATGATAAAATACATAAAACTGATTAAAACATGGCACACATATTAAAACATCATAAAAAAATCCTAAAAACATTCTATGCATTCGAAACCTCCTTTGCTGTGGCACTGCAGACCTTACAGCTTTCCCTGCCTTGGGCAAGCAGGCTCAGCAGCAATGACAATGAGAAAGAATCCTTAGTGCGATTTTTTTTTAAAAAAAAAATGCAAATACTTGGCAAATACAGTGAGTTGACAAGCTGAACCTACTTATGTTGCTAACTATGTAAGGATCATTTGGTTAACATAATACTGAAAGTTTCTTTCCCTTTTTTATAATGAGACAAGCAAACTATAATTGCATGCAACGAATCAAAGTTGAATGAAGATGTGCATTCCTGTTCACCAGTCTTATTTGACGATGATACTCTGATAAATAAACAGTCTGTGGACTCTTCTCTGCTGCACTTCGAAGAACAGAAACATCAACAATCCGTACCTCAAATAAAATCAGTTGTCTTTGGAATATCAGCTGAGGAAGTTGTGGAGGAAATTCGCTTTAGGATTGAACAAAAAACAAGGCTGACTGCCAGTGCAGGTAAACACGTTTATATTAGTAGTAATATAATTTATAATTCCAAAATGTACATCCCCTGTACGTCTCAGAGTTTACTAGTAGAGTCGCAATATTCCAGTCATGTGAAAAACTACAAAGGTTCTGCTTTTAGAAAAATTAACTGACAGTGACTTGCTAAAAACACTGTCTAAGAATCATGTACTTTAACCATGAGAAATACCATTCCTGAAATCCTCAGGCTTTAATCAACATTATAGAAGGCTTTTAATTAGGCTAGATCTAATCTGTAATGGCATAGATTCTTCAACAATTGATAAACAGAGATGTGAATTAAGTTAACCATATGCCTAACCTTTGCCTTGATAAAGTTGGGTCTAATTTCCACTCTCAAGTATTTAATATTCATAAGTTACAAAGAATAAACAGAATTGTTTGCGTGACTTAAGTGTTCATTTTCCAGTAAAGCTGCCGGGGATTTGCTGGTTTATACTTAATACAAGGCTTTCAAATCTTACAAATGTTAGGGAATTAAGATTATGCCTCCCTGCTCATCTTTGGAGCATAGGTACATAGAATCCCATTTTTGGCCATATCTATACAATCAGTACACCTGAGTGTTGTGGTGTACAGGTCATCTGGATATGTGCATTGTATTTAAGATCTGTATGAAAAATGAACCCCAACAAATGAACATTGACAATGAGGGAAATGGCACCAGTATGATCTCAGTCCCTAGAAGATGACATAGAAGTTGAACATCTGCATAAACAGGGCTTGCAGAGGGGTGGGGCAATTGGCCTGGGGCTCGAGGGCACTCCGACGAGGAAGTCCCCCCCCCCAGCTTATGCTACTGCTTCCATAGTGTAAGCGGCCCATCGAGAAGCGAGGAGCCTGCTTTGCAGAAACAGCGCAGAAGCCGTCCGTCGTGAAATTCTGAATGTGAAGAAGTGATGTCTTACATCTTAAATAAAAGTGCTTCCCGTTACCTTTTTTATAAATTGTCTAGTTCATATATGTATTTAGCACTGAATCAGTGCCACTGATTAAAAAAGACTTAATGAGCAGTTTGAAATGGGGGGTGGGCACACACTTCCCATCTGGGCCGGGCATATTACCAGCTCTGCACTGCCCTGTGCATAAAGCCACTGCAGTTGCCTTGAGACATAGTTGTTTTTATCCAGTTCCTTTTACATTTTTTTCAGGGGGAGGGGAAGGGTGGCTTTAGGCCAGAAACAACAGAAAACATCACATTTATGTACTGCTCAAATGTTGCTCTCGTTTGGCACTACTGAAGAACATTGCAGAACAAAGGAGTTCAGACTTAAACTATTAGAAGCTAGATCTTCTCTTTTCAGTGACAAAAGAAACTATATCCATTGTTTTCATTTCTATCTGAAGATTTTGTGCAGTTGTAGTTGGGGTTGTGGGAGCTTGCCAAGGATATAGTCTGAACAATTACAGAAAGCTAATATGAAGTCTCCTTGGTCAAAGGGCGGGAACATATTATTTATAACCAATAATCAGGGAGGTTAGGGGAAAGTAAGTTGTTATAGATCCAATTTGTGTTGCTTTATGGCATCAGCAAAATGTGGAACCAACCATGATGTGATGGCCAAATGGCTGTTTTCTTTTTTAAACAAATATCATTTCCTAAATGTAGCATAAACTTTTTAGAACAGAAGGCAGATGAATAACAAAAATGAAGATTAGTTACTGTGTGGTTGCTTATTGGATATACTAGCAAGTAATGATCCTGTGAAGCAGGATGATAGGACAAATAGCTGCTACTGTTCTACTGCAGGTAGAGATGTTTAGAACCTAGCATAAGGAAAGGTAATAGTATCTTGATAGGAGATAAATAATAACACGAGCATTAGTGCCTTTTTAACGGCTTGTTATTCTTGGTTAAACTATGAGCATATCAGCATCGCTCAGTCTCGACTGAAATTAAATTTAATGTAATGTACTTAAAAATAAGTGATGGATCTGATCCAAGCCCAGCTCAGAAGATGAGCCTGAAATGTTTGCCTCAATACAAAGCAAGTGCTACAGCCTTGTCTCCAGCTTTCCATCCCATCCACCCACCAATCTCCTCCAACCCCCCTCCCATCCCTCTTACATTTTTTGCTATTCTGGATTCAGAGGAAGGGCAGAGAGGATTCCCCCACCCCCACCCATGCCTGGCATGCTGCTATGGCTGTGGGCCAGATGTAGTTTTCACAATACTACTGACTTGTGTAAATAGTATGTTTGGGACTTTTCAGGTTAGAAAAAGGCAAACAAGGAGAGACATGATAGAGATGTATAAATTATGCAGGGTGTGGAGAAAGTGGATAGAAGGAAGTTTTTCTCTCTCACAATACTAGGTCTAGTGAAGCTAAGTGGTGTGAGTTTCAGGACAGATACAAGGAAATAGTTCTTCACACGGTGCATAGTTAAACTCTGGAATTTTGCTACCTTAAGATGTGATGTTGGATGACTTTAAAATGGGATTAGACAAATTCATGGAGAATGAGGCTATCAGTGGCTACTAGGCATGATGACGATATACTACCTCCAATATCTGAGGCAGTATGTCTCTCAGTACCAGTTGCTGGATAAAGCTGGATCTGTGAGCATTTCCAGACTATGAATTTTCTTTCGGGGGAGTGCAGTTCCATCCAGAACGTTTAAATACCACTTCTCTGAACAAACATATCATCTACCAACAATGCCTCCATCTTATTAGAATTCAGTTTATTTGCCTTCATCCATTCCAGTACTGATCCCAAGCTTTTCCACTGCCTCTCCTGACTCAGATGTAAAAGAGAAATAATGTACTCATGACACCTCACTCCAAATTCCTAGGTTATCATATTTAGACATTTCATGAAAATGTTAGAACTGTACTTCTAAAACAGATTATTCATTTAAACATAACTTTCCCACAAATGCTGCTTTTCATTGTTCCTCTGTCTTAGTGGTATAAAGTTGCTTTCATAACTGAAATTGCAGGAAATCTTGTGTTTGAAATGTGTGTAGTAGTAATTTTCACATTCAACTATCTGCACATTTCACAAAGGATTCGAAGTGATCATTCTTCTACTATTTCATTACTACCTTATGAATGAATGGTTGAACTTTATAACACCTGTTGTTGTCAAGATTTTTAGGATCTATTTCTATATTTTAAAATAAATTCAACTAAAATTAAAATTATTTTTGTTTACTACATATGCAGCACCAAACTGTTATCTCTGCAATCATGGAGAATTGAAGATAGAAGGTATTTTGTTTTTGTTTTGTTTGATGCTTGTTTCTTTTTGCTTAGGCATTGCTCCAAATATGATGTTGGCAAAAATGTGCAGTGATCAAAATAAACCTAATGGTCAATACAGAATCCTCCCGGAAAGAGAAACTGTGATGAACTTCATCAAAGATTTAGCCATTAGAAAGGTGAGAAGTGCTGATTCATTTATTACTCGGAGTTGCTTCCCTTATTTTTGTTGGTGTCTGCATAAGTAGACTATTTGCTGCCTTCTAACCTCTTTCTAAGTCTTCATTCTTATTCTATACCTACATGAAGTATGGACTTCCTAATAACATTCTATTACATTTCTGGAATATTTGCTTGCTACCTGCAAAAAAAGAAAAACCCTTGGATACACCAAAAATGCACTGGTAAATTCCATTTCTATTCATAATTACACTTAGCTTCCCTTTTGTGCCCTTTTCCATTTGTTGTATCAGTTTTGAGAAAGGGAAAGTTTATGCCAAAGCTGCAGCAGACATGAAATACTTCTTAGTTACTGAGGTAAACACATGCTATCCATGGCTTCTTAATTAGGTCCTTTTTGGACAGGGGCTTTCCACACCAACATTATATTGTAATTACACAGCAACTGTGCATTTGCTGCTGGAAAAATGTGATCTCTCCCTCACAGATTTTCTGTTAATACTTGTCATGCATTCTGAAATGTGTTCGCATGAGTGTCTTGAGCAATTTGGTGCCCATAACAGCACTGGCGACTAGCAACATACATCTTCTTTAGTATGCCATTTTTTTTAAAAGCATCTGGACGCTAAAAATCCTAAACTGTAACATCAAAGTGTGGGTAGTTTTGGACAGTTATGGTCATCACACTTAAAAACTGATATTGTAGAGCTAGAAAAAAGTGCAGTTAAGGGCAACTAAAATGACCAAGGGGGTGGGAGCAGCTCCCCTATGAAGGAAGAGCACACCAACTGGGATTGTTTGCTTAGAAAAAAGGAGGCTAAGGGGAGGCATGATAGAGGTGTATAAAATTATGCATGGCATAGCAAACGTGGATAGGGAGACATTTCCCCCCTCTTTCAAAATGCTAAAACCTGGGTTCATCCCATGAAGTTGATTGGTGGGAGATTCAGGACAGATAAAAGGAAGTACTTCTTCACACAGCACTTAGTTAAACTATGGAATTCACTATCACAGGATGTAATGATGGCCACCAATTTGGATGGCTCTAAAAGGGGTTTAGATACATTCCTGGAGGAGAAGGCTATCAATGGCTGATAGTTATGTGTTACCTACAGTTTCAGAGGCAGTCAGCCTATGGACATCAGTTGCTGGGAAACGTGTGGGAGGGTGTTTGTTGTACTCGTTGTTGGTTCCTGGTCAACGGCTGGTTGGCCACTGTGTGAACAGAATGCTGGACTAGATGGACCCTTGATCTGATCTAGCATTGCTCTTACGTTCTAGTTCTCATATGACCTCTGAACATTTGAATACTAGTAAGATCACCCCTCTTCTGCTGCAACAGTGTCCTATGGTCTTCAGAGCCCTTTTCTTTCCTTATTTAATAATTTTATCTGTAGGTTATATATCCCAGAGCTTGAACCAGGCAATCTGTGAAGTTGTTAATATTTTCAATTCTTGTTACCCTGTGATATTTTATATGGTTTATTTTATTATTGTATGACCTTAGACTGTTCAAAAACAGCTTAAGAGAGTTTTGCTGGGAGGTCCTATAAAAATCTGAAAAATAAGATAAACATTGGGGGTAACTGTGTTGGATCATTAGAAAAAAATAAATCCTAAAGTATCAGTAGTTTAATACATTTAAAAGAACCAATTAAAAGTTTACAAAGTGAGCAAACAATGGTGGAACCTTGCCTATGGGAGAAATATGTCCTCCACGAGGTAACACTATTCAAAACTACCTAGTTTGGCTTCTGTTCTGTTAGTTCACTACCTAAGGAAATTTCCTTCTTTGGTAATACAAGGATTACCACATCATTTATTTGCTTTTGCTCTCTGCATAACAAAGGATCTTTGTGTTCAGATGTGTACTAGGATAATTGCTGGAGTTTATATTTTCAAAGGAAGAGCTGCTATTGTGTCTTTGTCTCAGTAGCTTTTGATGTAACTTAAGATGCTTTTTTGCATCTAGTACATAATGTTGCAACTGTCCCTATTTACCAGACACAGTCTCTATTTTCTTGTTTCTGTGCCTGGTAAATCACTGTCCCTATTTTTAGCTTTGGGGATGCTTTGTTAAAATGTTAGTTTGAGTTGCTGTTGTTCTTATTTTTCAGGGTTCAGCTTCCTCCTTGGAGACTCTAAAACCGGGGTGGGCAATATGCCACTTCTGTAGCCCCCCAGTGCAACCCCCACTCAAAACTTTTGGGGGGACATCCCAATTTTTAAAAAAAAAACACTCCCCCCCAAACAAAATGGCATCTGGAGCTGCTACAGAGTGTCAAAAGTGTCAAATTAGCTTGTTTGCAAGCTAGTTTTGATCCTTTGGGGTTTTGGTAGCTGCTACAGAGTACCCAAAGAGTTAAAATTGGGCTGTTTGCAAACTCTGGATGTCCCTTTTTGTTTTTTTAATTCCCCCTTTGTTTTTTGGTAACTGTGGGGGGGGGTGCACTTGCAGGAGGTATGGGGGGCAAAAATGGCTCCCAAAGTTTCCCACCCCTGTTCTAAATGTTAAATCTCACAATGGGCAATGGAAACACCTTGCCTTAAGTGCACATGGAACTAAGTGCATACACATATCGGTAAGCCTCCATGTAGTATACAGCCTGCTGTTGCACACACTGCTGCTTTTTTGGTATGTTTTGAAGTGTTGGTAATGTATTACGTTTTCCCAGTACAACTGTAGCCAAAATAACAATCATCTTCCTGACTTTAAATCAACAGAGGATAAGGTTCTGCAGATTAAATAAACTCAGCAGGCAGTTAAGAACCTTCAACAATATATTCATATTAGAGGAGGTGGGGCTTGCAAAGTGATCTTTGGTAGTAGAAATGCCCTGCCCCTATTTTCATCTAAAATTTTGATGGGTATGCTAGCATGATTTAAACTAATTAATTCTGCACAGCAGCTCTGCTCCATCTTAACATTACTAAAAACTGCAGATTGCAGTATTTTTATCATGCCTAACAACATCTTTTCTCCTCTGCCCCCAGTTTGTTTGTGGCTTAATAAAGAGATTGAGGGCTTCTGTAGAGTATACAGCTTCTAGGAAAGCTGGAGCCCTAGCACTTTCCTTTTTTAATTTGTTTAAGTTTAAGCACTGATGTTGTTCAACAAAGTGGATATATCTGCTGCTGCAATTCTACTGGCATTGGAACAAAGTAAAATGTAGTAATTTTATACTGGACAAACTATCTTAGATTTCAATGCACCTGTTTTACAGCACAGTAATGCAGAAGAATGTAATAGGTTCACCAGCCATGGCAGGCACTCTACAAGGGCATGTAACTCTTTGTGTTTTTTTAAAGAAATAGCATTTCCAAGACAATAGTTAATAAATTACTGTATGTTAACTTTCTCTAATTTACATAGTGCTTTGTACCTTAGAATCTTGTTTATGGTTAATCATTGGGAGCAAATAGGACTGATAAATATTCTCACTTCCAGAGGAAATGTTGGAAGTATGCTTTCATTGTTTTACTGGAAGTTTCCGTTTCATTGGTGCATTATAATTCTCTTTCAGGTGCCTGGCATAGGAAAAGTAACAGAGAAAATGCTCAAAGCTTTGGGAATTGTGACTTGCACAGAACTTTACCAACAGAGGGCACTGATTTCTCTCCTCTTCTCTGAAACATCTTGCCGTAACTTCTTGGAAATCTCTCTTGGTTTGGGTTCAACACATTTGGAGAGGTAGTTTGTGTGCAAGTAGTTATGTTCATTTTAGATATTTTCTGAATATTTTATTAGCACATTGCATGTTCTATGTCTTATTTTACTGATTCTTTGTAAGCCGCTCTCAGAGCCTTTTTTGGGCAGAGGAGCGGCATGAAAATACTTTAAATAAATAAGTACATACATATACATAAAAGAAACAACTGAAACTGCCCTCTACCAAGTCAAGGATATATTTCTATCAATCTTGTATTTATTTTGCATTGTATCCAATGCTGACCATCAACGAGTGGAACATTCCAGAGCAGATTTAGAAGATGGACAGGTTGCTACAGATCAGAAGAGAGCAAAGAGAAGTCCTGTCATGTAAGTGGAAGCCCACTTATGCAGCATTGGATTTAAGTCTCTGACTGCCATCAGGATTCCAGAGTTCCAGGCAAAGGTTTTTCCCAACTCTGCTGCAAAATATACAATGTATTTTTTAAAAAAATGCTGTCTTTCAGTGACCAAATTTGGTTGATTAGTCTATATATGTTTTCAGTTTCAATGTGCTCTTAAAGGGAAGTCTTCTCTTTTATGAATACAATGAAACTAAAAAATATATGTAAACCAGTGAAACTTGAATTTATCTATTTATTTGATTTATACTCCACCTTTCTACCAAAAAAATGGCACTCAAGGCAGTTTACAAAACCATTTAAAATAGATTAAAACAATAAAAACATTTAAATACAACAAAACATAACAATTGCAGAATAAAAACAGCATCTAACCATAGATCCGCTTACAAGCCAATGGCCTTCTTGAATAATATGAACTTTGCCTGCTGTCAGAAGGATAGCAGAGAGGAAGCAAATCTAGGCTCCTTTTGGAAGGAGTTCCACAGCCTGGGAGCAGCCACTGAAAAGGTCCTCTCTCGTGCCACCACCAAACATGCCTCTGGTAGTGGCCATCTTGAAAGAAGGACCTCTCCAGAAGATCTTAAGGAATGGGCAAGCTTATATGGGGGAAGGTATTCTTTCAGGTAGCTTAGTCCCAAGCCATATAGGTCATAACCAGCACACTGAATTCTGCCCCAAAAGCTGCTGTAACAAGGGAGTCACATGTTCCCTGCAACTGGCCCCTGTCAGTAGTATGGCCATAGCATTCTAGACCAGCTGAAGCTTCTGAACAGTTTTTAAAGGCAGACCCATGCAGAGTGTATTTCAGTAGTCCAATTGGGATGTAACTAAAGCATGTGTGACTATAGCCAGATCAGACATCTCTCGGAATGGGTGCAGCTGGTGCACTAGCCTCAGCTGTGGTAACAGGTTGAATCCATCTTCCCTGATCTGCCTTTTCACTGACCAGGAGTACCTCCATCTTGTTTGGATTAAACTTCAATTTGTTTGTCATCAAGTCCATTACCAACATCAGGCATCAATTTAGAACCAGAACAGCTTCCTTGGATGTAGATGGAAAGGAGAGATAAGAGTTGCAAGTCATCAGCATACTGGTGGCATTGTACCCCAAAATTCCAGACAATCTCTTCCAGCAGTTTTATGTATATGTTAAATAGCATGGGGATAACATATAATCCAGAGGGACACCGCAGGCCAATGGCATTGAACAGCAATCCCCCAGCACCACCTTCTGAGATTGTCCCTCAAATGAGGATTTGAGCCACCGTATAATAGAGCTTCCCAATCCACCTCAGACAGGTGCCCCAGAAGGATAAATTGGGTCAATGGTATTGAAAGATGCTGAAAGTTCCTGCAGAACTAAGAAGGGCACATTCCCCCTGTCCAGTTTCCGGCACAGATCCTCTACCAAGGTGGTCAAATAGTCTCTATCCTATAATCAGGCCTGAAGTCAGATTGAAATGGACCTACAAATCCCTGGAGCTAAGAAGCCACCACACACTTCAGCACCTTGTCCAAGAATGGAATATTGGAGACCGGTTGGAAATCATCCAACACAGATAGGTTCAGGGAGGATTTTCTTTTTTCTTTTAACAAAGGTCTTACCACCTTCTCCTTTAGGGAAGATGAAGTCACACTTTGCAGTAAAGAGGCATTCATCACTGTCCTTACCCACGCAGGACCACCCCCACCCCTGGTCTGCTTTTATAAGCCAGGCAGGGCAAGGGTTCAGCACAGAAGTGGTAGGCCTCACTTCTCCAAGGAACCTGTCCACATCCTCAGGCTGTACAATTTGAAAAAAGTATTCACTGTAATTGGACAAGCAGGAGCCAAAATTACGTCCACTGAACCTGTATCAACTTTGTTATGCAACTTGGCATCGAAGTGATCGCTTGTCTTTTATATCATACTTAGTTACAGTAATTACAATTTCCATTGCTTTGTTTCTTGCTCGGTTTATGTGTTTGAAATGCTCATAAACCTTGAGGTTTTGTTCCTTGGGTCCACACTGTGATTGTGGTATTTTTAAATTTAACACTTGTCTGGACATTCATATTTTTATTTCTTTTTAAAGGGATGGGGAAAGAAAAAGTATGAGTACTGAAAGGTATGTATATCCATGTATATACCACACCACTTGAATTTGCTTAAGTAAAAGTACTATAAAGTTTTTCCTAGTGCTGGAAACACCACTTTTTTATATAGATGAGCCAAACACAAGTGTGGAGGTGCTTGTACTATAGTGAGTTTCTAGCTTGACTTGCTATTTCTTGTGTCCAGTGGACATCTTTCCTCATCAAGGGAACAGACAGTTGTCTATCGCTAGCTTTATAAGGACAATACGTCTAGTACAACAATTATTTCTATAAAAACATTCCTTTATAATTGCTTTAACAGCTTAAGGAGAAATAGATTTTGGTTCTTTGGAGATAGAAATTATGTGATTCTAGCATATTTGAGCCTTTCTCAATTGGAGATCTAGGCATTCTACTAGAAGGCCTAAATTAGTAGCACTTAGGTCCCATTGAAATCAATGTAAGAAATTAATCATGACTAACTTGCTCCAATTTATTTCATTGGGAACTAAGTGAGAGTAACTTAGTCTTATCCGATGCTGTGCAGCTCAAGCATAACTTCCTTTACTGATATTATATAACAGTGTGCACAGGAAACTATATTATGGCTGTTTCCTTGAGTTTAGTTGATAACCATTCTCTGTTAAATTATGAGATACTTGTTTTTTTAAATGCCAGAGTAAAATAGCCTCTTTTTTTGGTTGTTCAGTAGTTTTTGCAAATCTCTCTTGCTTAGCTTAGGGTCAATAGAAAAGTGATAAATTCCCCTGTGATATTTGAGGACAACATTGTTAGTCGTTGCTGAGATTATTCTTGATTTTCCCCCCCTTTTGGCATATAGGACATTTAATGAAATAAGTGCAGCAGAACAATATAGGTTGTGTCAAGACCTTTGCAATGATCTTGCTCAGGATTTGAAAAAGGAAGAACTTAAAGTAGGTAACTTCATGATAAAACATAAATTTCCTCATACTTATTAGTAGTCAGGCCTTTGGCATCCCTTGGCATAGGATTTCTGTGGGAAGTATTTTTGTTTTGTTTGTTTTCCTGTAACAGGAATAATTTAGGCAAGAATTTATTTAGCCTAAAGTTATATTGTGTCTCACAAAATCAATTCACCAAGTAATTTTGCATAGAGTAGATGTTGTAGTAAAAGCCTGTTAATTAGCAAAAGAAGGAACAGTACTGGATTGCCATCGGTATTACTCTGGCCAAGCGTATAATGATCAAACATTTAAATGATGTACCATTATTTCTTCTCATCTGATTCATAATAGATGCAGCCCAAGGCAGACACTGTAACTTATAGAGTATGGTATACCATATGTACTGACAGCTACACTGTCTATTCTTGACATTGATGGCACCAGAAAGAGAAACGCTCAAGGACATCTTGAGGAATTCTAACTACTACTTATTTATTCGGAATTTCTAGGCTGGATAACAACAACAAAAGCCAAAGTAGAACATAACCAAAACACTAAGCATAAAGACAATAATAGTGTTTTCTGAACAGTTTTCAAGGTCAGCCCTTTGCCCTAAGGTTTTATAGACAGGAATCTTAGTTGCTAGGCTTAAATCTCAACGAAAGTGTCTTGGCCTTTCCACTTTTGAGTTAAGTACTGCTAGCCTATGGCTCCTTTCACGGAGGAAAGTTTTTTAAAATTGTTATGAATTTGAAAAGAACTGTGTTTTAACTGTCTTGCATATGTACAGATAGCATAAATATTGGATACTGCTCTGTGAGCCTGTTTGGTTTCCTCTAAGTCTCCAGCTTCCTGGCTCCCTATATTACTTACCCCTTTAACAATATCCAGCTGTTGGTTCATTTAAAGAGATACTAGCAGAGGCATAATTAATTCGGTTACTACTTTTGTTCTAAATTACACTCAATATAAGTTCAATGAAGTGGTTTTTTAAAATCAGCCTCAGATCTAGACCTAAATTAGGTAGTATCACAACCCAATCAATCTCTTATAAAATCATTGATATAAAATGTCCTATTTTATATTCCCCTGTGAAAAGGCCTCAAGTGTTGATGACATAGTTGTAAAGTGAACACTGTACATACACTTATTGGTGAATACAATATATCTTTGGGTATATTAATGCAAAAATGTTCCCACTAATATTCTTTGTGTTTGTTTTTCTGAAATATGACAACCACAGAGATGCTGTTATTTTTCATTGACTAGCAAAATCAATTATGATGGACAGAAAGAATGGAGAGAGGGCCTATACACTGTCAGAAATGCAAAAATATGTGTCGTGATTCATTTCTGTGTGTTCTGTTTGGAGACTGGGCACCAAATTCCATATCCAGCCCTGCTCAGGGTTTGCTCTGTTGTGTGAACCCAGCGAGCTTGGTTTATGTGAGGTTTAAACAACTCGCACATAACCCTAAAACAAATGATGGTTTAATCCTCGCTTAACCCACACTCACCAGGTTCACACAGCATAACAATCCTTGAGTTGGGGGGGTGCATATTCAAAATGGGGGCTGCACTTTTCACACACTGCAGTCTCACTGTGGATTAAAGGTACTCTGTTGTGTTGTGTGAACATCCTCAGTGTGTTCAGCCCCTCAGTGAAAGCTGGGTCACCCAGTACCAGGCTTCCCAACACCACCACTGCAATATCTATAATGGCTACACTATATTTTTTCCTCCCCTAGGGAAAAATGATATCCAGTCCTGTTTCTTCATTCCAATTTTCATCATGTTTATTTTGACTCATAAAACTTTACTAGAACCATTAAAAATTGAACCTGCTCCTGTTTGTATAGCCTTTCCCTGGCTTTCATTAGTATATGACAGCCTAAGGAATGCAGATAAATCTTTTCATCAGTTCAATTGGACAAAAGCAAAACAATTGAATGGTCAGTTGCTTGACAGCCCTATCTATAAGGACATAATAGAAAAACAATGTCAGTGAGTACTGACATCTGTGAAAAGTTCACCTAAAGGGGTTTGTATCTTATTATAAAGCTGTATCTTATATCTCCGCATAGTGCAGCATGAGAAAAGGTTCTAAATCTTCTGTTTGAGAAGGCTTGTTATTTTTAATAGGCGAGAACTGTAACTTTAAAGTTGAAGAATGTAAACTTTGAAGTGAAGACAAGAGCTTCTACAGTACTGTCTGCAGTTTCTACTGAAGAAGAAATATTTGCTGTTGCTAAAGAGTTGCTTAGATCAGAAATGGAGGGTGTTAGCCCACAACCTTTACGCCTAAGACTGATGGGTAAATATCACTTTAGCAATTGCATTGTTGGCTTGTTATAACTAATTTATATTGGCTATATTTTCTGAAAATTAAACACTTGTTTAAAAAAAGGAATCGTGCACATAGTAGTGCTGGATGTTTCAAAGAAAAGACCGTCATGATAACCATGTGCCATTGTTGCACCTTTTTTCTTAAAATATAAGAACCCTTACCTCTTCAAACGACAATTGCATGTTATTTGCAATTATTTGGCTTTATGTTGCTGAGAGGTTTGGTCCCTCTTTAGGTATGAACAGGTTGTCACCCCCAATGGGTTGGATCCAGTTTTAGGCACATGCAGCAAAGCTGGTGGAAACAGACTTCTTTGACTTCCTCCCCATGGGATCTCTGCCCTTCCACCCTGAAAATGCTACGCGGAGGGTTGGGGGACCATGCTGTATGGGATGGGTTGGAGTGCAGAGGAAGAGACCTCCCTGAAAATCAGGTGAAGACACCTTCTATGAGCACCCCAGTGTACCTCATTCAGCAGTGTTCCCTGATGAACTGTAGAATTTTCAGGGGACTGAAGGGACTGGCATGGGAAGGAGAGGGCAGGGAAATCATTTCCCACACACTCTGTTATATGCACCTAAGTCTGGATCCAGTCCAATGTCTGCAAGGGAATTCCATGCAGAATTCGATTTCTCAGAATATCAGTTTTAACTTAAATGAAAAGAAAGCAGACCCTCATGCTTGTGGCGATGCAGCTGAAACTCTCCAGGCGGTGTCAGCAAAAAGCTTCATTTAAGTGATAGTGATGTTATCACTGCATGTCCATGGTTTTCAGTCACAATATTTTCCTGTTTCCCTTTAACCATGTAACTCTTGTCCTGCTATTCAGTCATTACTTGCCAAAAATCCTAATACCACAAAAATGTAAATGCTATATTTAACATAAAATATGCTAACTTAGCAAATTCTATTAATCTTTGCTACATAAAGCTTTCCTTGGCAGGAGCAGGAACACTGCATTTTGAGTTCTAAGCTTTCTTTTATAAATGTTTTTAAGATTTAAAAAGCAGCTGTCCTGTGACATCATGTACAAAGAATAAGTATTTTATAAGATATACAAAATGGTATGGAATTAGTGGCATCACATATGTTGAAGTGCAAAAATGTTTTATATGCTCCAGAATTCATAATGGAGTGCATTTAGGTCCTTGAAATCAGCCTGCAAAGTTACTCCTAACTTAAGTCCCATTGATTTCAATGGGAACTAAGTGAAACTATCTTAAGGTGCAATCCTCTCTTTATGTCAGAGCGCTCTAATACTTCCAAAGTCCTGTTGGGCAGGATGATGTTTGCTAATTTTCCACTTTTTAAAACCATTTCTCTCATTTCAAGTGCTCCAGGGCTGGTCTAAAATGTTGCTCCCTGTTGTGGGGAAACTAGATCTCCCCCTACTCTGCCCATACTGTGATTCTCCTTTTCCTCCTCTCCTATGTTGAAGGGAAGATCTTTTCACAGCTCAGATCTTTCCACAGAGCAGGGAGGAAGAATCTGAGAGTGGATCTCCTGCTCCATGATTGAAGCTCTGTCTCTGACCTCAGAGGGGGATTTCCAATCTATGCTTTGGCCCCTGGGATGCTATCCCAGGGACCAGAGACTAGCCCTGCTAGTTTGTTAGAATGGCATGCAGGTGTCATGATTCCATAGTGAGGGTTATCAAAATGTTCTATCTACAAAAAAATCTGATTTATTTATTTATTTCATTTCATTTCTATCCTGCCCAATAGCCGAAGCTTTCTGGGTGGTTCACAAAAATTAAAACCATAAGTACAGCATAAAATATAAGATGAAATCTTAAAACCACAATACAAAAGCACAACCAGAATAAATCAGAGCAGCAATGCAGAGATTTAAAATACAGATTTAAAATAGCAGAGTTAAAAGACTAGGATAAAATATTGGGAAATTAAAAAGGTCTTCACCTGGCACTGGAAACAGTACAATGTAGGTGCCAGTTGAACCTCTTTAGGGAGAGCTCATTCATATAGGGTATTATATTGCAGTTCTGCTCCAAATTGTATTTACCTAATAATTGTTGATTTCAATGAGATTTTTTTAAAAATTCTGTTGCCATTCAACTTTATGTGGCTTGTTTGTCATATTTAGGAATACGAGTATCAGGTTTTCTAAATGAAGAAGAAAAGAAATATCAACAGAAGAGCATTGTTAATTTCTTAGAACCAGGAAAACAAGTCAGTGCTTCTAGTCTCTTTTCTAGGAAATCTGTTGAGGAAAATTTTCCAAAAGGACCTGAGAGAGAAAGTTTTTTCAATAAAAAACGAGCTACAAGAAAGCAAGCCAATCAAGGAACTTCTTTAAGTGAGTCTTCAAACAAGCAGAACCTACAAGAAATGACACCAGTTGAACAAGAAAAGGATAATGAACACCAGATCTTCATTTGTCCTATTTGTTTTGAAAAGCATCAAGACAACACTTTAGAGGAATTTAATAGGCATATTGACAAGTGCCTTAGTGGAACAGTTGAAAAAGATAACGCAGAAATTACAAATAGAAGTAAATCATGGGAGAACACAACTAATCTGTCTTTAGACAGGGAAAAGAAAGAACATCACAAAAATAAAACAAGTAAGCAATGGGTTGAAGTACAATCAACAGATGTAGTTGCTTGTGCTACCAGTAGTAACACAGACATTTTTCCTAATCCTCAAGATAATGAAAACAGCACTGAGAGTGGAAATAGCCTTTCTAGTGACTTTGTATTTGGTATACATGCAAAACAGGACTTTTCTTCTAATGTCTTATCAGCAAAAAAAGAAGAATATTTTGAACAGCCCAGTTGTTCAGAAATCAATTTGCCAATTTTTTCTGATGCTACTGAAAACAAAATTTTAGTTTGTCCAGTCTGCAACTTAGAACAAAATACAAAGGATCTTACATTGTTTAATAGTCATGTGGATGTTTGTTTAAACAAAGGCATTATCAAGCAGTTAACAGAAAATTCAAAAAGCGTGGGTGAGTATTTAGTTTACCTGTCATTCTTTTAAAGAATTTTAAAGACATATGTTGAACAAATTAGGGCCTTGAATATGGTGCAGCAAGTGAATGTACCGGTTAAAATTAAATTTATATGAGATCTCAGTTTTTTATGTGTTTTTTTAAAAAAGAAATTGGCTTATTTTTTTCTTCAGAAAAAATAAAAGCTAGTTCATTATCTCTGAGGAACTAGGATATAAATATAGGAAATAAGATAGGTGCCTATCCTTGGTTTATACAGATTATGTGGAAGTTACGGGATGAATTATTCCTACCTTCGTTTTATCTAGTGTATGTCCCATTTTTGTTCCCTATTAGTAAACCAAATACTAGTGGCTTTTCTCAAAGAGTGCCACCTTACTGGTGGTACCTACATGTTTTGAATAACTTTGAGTTAATTTTGTCATCAGTTTTATAAGCTATCAATATTTCTGTTAAGACTGGCATAGAAAATAGAAGAGCATGTATTTAACAGTATAAAGATTACTTCACACATTTGTTAGTGGTGGTAGCAATATGTTTCTAAATCATGGAAATAGATATGTAGTAGTGAAAGAAATACACCTTTAAATGTAGCTTCCTTGAAAAAAACTTCACAAAACTTTGTAAATGTTACATATCAATTGGAAGCAATGTAACGTTGAGGTATTTTTGATGTCTACAGAAAAATTCATAACAATTGCTGAAGAACTTGTTCAGAGTAACACTTTATTGAATAACAATAATCAAAAGGAATTATTGTTAAGGCTGCAATCATATGTCTATTTACCTGGGAGTAAGGCCCATTAAACATGGAGGGCTTTACGGCTGAGTAAACGTGTCATGTTTTATAATTGTGATTTCATTATTTTGAAAATACTTGGCTAATATATATATTCCATCCTTTGGTAAAGAGTTACTGTTAGTGATCTCTCATCATCATATATATGGGTTCTGCGCCCACGCAGAGCCTTGTTCAGAAAACTTCTATAGCTGAGGAAGTTTTGGCAGGAACCCTCCCCCACCGTGACAGTGCCCACTTCCCTAACAGGTTCCAACCTGTTCCCTCGCTCAGTTCTCTTTCGACCACCATTGTGGTAGTATTGTAAGGAACTTCTCCTGTTGTTCAGCAAGACTATTTTCAACTACTCAAGTTTTAATTTGTTCTTCTATTATTGTTATCTCAAACTTTCTGGTTTTGTTTTAATTTACTACTTTTTTAGAACATTTATATATTGTTCCACATCTAAACAAATTCCAGTGTGGTTAACAATAAAATAATAAAACACCATACTGAAAGTTTTTATAAACAGAAAACCAACCCCCCCCCCTCCCCACAAAAACATATGGCTGTTCAGTCAAGGAAGGCTTCTTGAAATAAGAATGTCTCCAGCAGGTGCCAAAAACACACACAATATTGGTCCATGTCTGACCTCTAAAAGCTGGAGTTTCACAGAAAAGCAACTACCACACTGAAGGCTGTACTCTGGGTGGACTCCAGTTGGACTGTAGTTCCATGTGGAACTACCAGGAGCATCCCATCTGATGATCTCACTGACCGCATTGAAATAATCCAGTCTTGAGATTTACATGTGCCTGCATTTTACAGAGTAACCAGAAGTAGTTTATTTTGTTTATTTAAGAGAGGCTTCAACTGTCAGTTAAAGTATAGTTAATAAATGTCCCATACTTTGAACCTTGTCCTAAATAATTCTAAGGCCTGAAAGTCCTGAATTATATATGCATTTGTAGAGATGTGACGGCCTGGGAAAAAAACAGAAAAATTTGGGGGGGGGGAATGGTCCCATCCCCCCGTTTTTTCCTGAAAAAATGAAAATATTGAAGAAAAATTTGATTATGGAATTTTTTATTTTAGCATGATAAATAAAATGTTTAAGACAAGGTGCTCATATAGTTACTTGTCCAAATGATTTCTAAAAACTATGTACAGTATCAGATTATTACAATTTCTGTGCACCGAGGACAAGCAAGTCCTAGGTTGCAAACTGAGACTACAACTCTCAAATGCAAGAGCAAGATGCATTTCTGCCTCTAGGGGGCACTGCCATTAAAGCAGAGACTGAAACTGATAGTGAACAGTATAGCTCAGAAAATGAGTCTGATTAAATTTCATGCATATTCATTGAAACTTGGTCCCCTTTTTCTCAGTTGTTGTTGTTTTTTAATTGTTTTTTTGCCTGCTCCTCATAAACTTGCAAAACCAAAGAGGTTCCTTACCACTCATGTGTTCCTTACAGTTCAGGAGCTTGTGGCTCTTTGTTACAAAAAAAGTAAAAATTTAAAAAATAACATTCAATTTGTAATAATTGCTTGAATACACTGTACTTTTAATATACCAAATGTGATAATTTTATGTGAAAGCAACTTGTACATAATTACATTTTATGTTCCTAAAGTAACAAATTGACTTTCAATGTGTACAAAGTGCTAATAATGCATTTTTTTTTCAATTTTTCTGAAAATTGCCAGTTTTTTTCCAAGGGAAAAAATGGGAAAAAACACATTTTTTTCTATGGCTTCAACATTTCCAGAAATTTTACATTTCTATACTTGTCACCTAAGTCATCTGCATGCAGATGTGAAAGTAGGAGATCAGGCAGAGTAAGAGATCCCCTATTTTGGGGGAAAATATATTAGGGAAATTCAAAATGAGCCAGCCCTCTGCCCACCAGAGCAAGAAGATCTGCTGTTACCTCCACTCAACCTAACACAAGCTCTCTGTTGTTTGTTTGGGAGTCTCAGCAGACTGAACATAGTTAGCTAACCATACTCTGCCAGCATTATTCTTTGAAGAAGTAATCTGTAGTTTGCTTAGGTCTCAGAAGTGCCTCCTGCCACATACTTCCTCTAAATCTATTCTCCCACCCCTACCCATCCCACCTTTGTCCCTGCACTGACTCAATTGCCTTGGTCTCGTTGAAATTGGGCTCTCCCACTAAGACTTGGCCTCAGCCAGGGGGCAGGGAGAGTTCTAAAGTGGATCGAAATACGTTGTTGCCCCAAATCTGCTGTAGGGATTATTGTTTTACTTCCTCCTTTGCCTCTTCTGAATGGAAGAAGGAATAACAGAGTTAGTGGAGGTAAAGGTAATGTAGTCAAATTCTCCTCTTCAGTTTTTGTGGCGTTCCATTTGTTTTATAGGATTCTCAGGGAATGCATCTAATTTTTAATCAAAATACTGTGGATGTTCCATATTTTTCTTCAGGAATCTTGGATAAAGGCCAACGTGGTACAAACTCCACAATAGGAACAAAACGGTAAGCTCTGTGTTTGCTAAGTAAACTTTTATTTGAATATTTAGAATGTAACACTATCAACCATTCTGTTACTACAGTTATTTAATTTAATTAGTGATATTTTTGTGCGTGTTTAATTTCAGGTCTGGAACAATGGCTCCACAGTCAACATCCAAAAAAGCCAAGTCAAACAATTCTAAGTGCACTATAGAAGCATTTTTCAAATGAATACAGTATATTTTAAGAAGGACTTTTTGATCATTATTATGGCACAATAGTTTGGATGTAAAATATGTTGCTCAGGCTTTCTCCATTGTGTAGACATTTTATAGATGATTTTGCACTATCCAAAGTAACATTTTACTCTAAAATAGTTGCCCTTACAATAACTTTTCATATTTTGAAGAATGAAAATGTACTGAATGTTGACATTGTTTAGGCTGGTGAACAAGATGTCCTTTCTTTAGGAGTACTAAGCCTTTCTTTAAAAGTCAGCAATTCACAATATATCTTGATACTGATGGCTGTCATTTTCATAACTCTTGGATATGGAAGAAAAGTGAAAGGATACTTTCAGTTGGTAATTAACAGATCTACTTCATAAATTATGTTATTAAATTTGAACTTTTGATAATTGGGAAGAAAGGCCAAGATTTAAGATTTAGTTCACCTTTTACTGTACTGTACAAATATATGTTATGGCACTTTACGCAATCATAATATATTTAGAACCACACACACATGCACACTCAAATGAAATCCTAGCTGCCTTGATTTAAATCAATCCACTCTGTTGTACTGTCAGTACAATTTCTGTTCTGTGGTTTCATAGAAATCTATTTTCAGTGCAGTTGTCCAAAGCATGCCCTTCCTTTCCAAAACAATTGACTTCACTTTAAGGGGGCAATTCACTTATTGAATTAGATCAGTTGTTATCACCAAGACTATGGCAGTGTAATAGATTCAGTGTAGGTAAAATAGGGTAGGAAGTTGTATCATGAAGTAAATTCTACTTTTCTGCCTATTTTAAAAATAATTCATCTCATAATGGTATAATGGACACTTAACTCTTAAGTGAAGGGATTTTATCAACCATATTAAGCAATATGAAGAAAGCGGTGCTGTATGTAGTTTTGTATTTATATTAATTATGTATGGTATGTGTTCATGGATTTACAGTATAATATATTTTGTAATATATTTACAATTAATATATTTTCCAAAATATTTTAATTGATATAGAATGTTTTCCCAAACAATCTTATGATATTCCATTTCTTGAATTGTGAACCTCTCTGTAATGTAAAATAAACAGAACAACCACTAATAAAACTGTACTTTATTTTTTCTGCTTTAGCAGTAAAAAGACTATTTCAGCTTTCCCAGTTCTACATGGCCAGTCCTATGAAACAGTTTTAGTTGTTGAAGTGAAAATTGCTGTGAAATCATCATCCATAGTTTTACAGTTGGGCAAAAATAGCATCTCTGCCTTCCATTCTCCATTGAATCCCCACATTTCAAAAAATAAGGGAATTTACTCTATTGTTGTACATTCTCAGGCCTGCCAAACAGCCTAAAAAAATTACTTGGCATGTTATAGCTACATTACAGCCTATTATTTAAGCACATCCTTCAAAACCTGGACATCAAGGAATTGCACGCAGGTGAGGGAATGGCCTGGCAGAGAAGGGATGGAGGGCTCCATTCCTCTTCTGTGCCTACCATATTTATTTATTGGGTTTCTATTCCACCCCATAACCGAGACTTTCTGGGTGGATTACAAAGATTAAAACCATAGAAACCAAGCAGTTTATCAGAGGAGGAGAGTACCCTACTCTGTGCTCTGCATAGAAATGCAATGGAAACTGAAGAAGGACCAGGGCTCCCTATCTCACCTTGGCCATTTCCCAGGCTAGTAAAAACATTGCACTCATTTTATTGGGTTATTTACAAGGCTGCTATACACACAACATCTTGGGATCGGAACAAGACCAAGAGTGCCAACAGTTAGGTTGTCAGGTCCCACCACTTGGCAAGAGGTGAAAACTTGCACTGTCTTGGAACCAACATACCTAATCCTATGAGCCATTCTCTTAGCACAAAAGATTAATGGATTGGTTTTTAAGGTAAGGTTTCATATCTCCCAGATGGTACGGGAGGTCCAAGATTATGGATTCCCCCCTCATGGGTTCAAAGCAGAGTAAAGGTACTGTGCTGGCTAGCCCACGCCATGGTCATCATCCATATGTTTAGTGAGCATGAAATCCACCCTCACGTGGAGGCATTCAATTTAAATACACTGGTGCACATGTAGGGACATTTCTCACCAAAATGTTCATCAGCAGGTGTCACCACAGGAAACGGTGGAGGACAAGGTTGATGGATGTGATCCTGCTCCTTGCTCAACACCTTAGAGGTGTCCTGGTGCGGCTAAGGCACACAAATTTTCTACACTCTGTGGTACAAATATAAAACTCTTGGTCATAGGCAAGACATGCTCTCTCAACTGCAGTCTCTGTCTGTATGTAAACTTTGGATTATAGTAATAAACTCACAATGATATATGAATATGCAAAAAGGACTACAAAATATATTTCACATTGAAAGTGATGATAGAAAATTAATTAGATTCATGTATAATGTACCAGTTTACACTAGCTGATTGGAAGCAACTATCCAATGCAAAAAATAAGACTCAAGACTACATGTTAAGAGAGTGGAGGGGGGAGAGATTGCTTTTTTTTCCAGGTGGACCCTTTATTTACAAGGTTTTCCCAGAAAAAGAATTACTGGATAGGCTACCACCCTCCTGACACACCATAGTCTGTTCAGCTAGGATGCTTCTGAGCCCTATTGCCAAGCGCACCTCCCTTAAATCCAGCCTACGAAAAAATAAAAAGGTGCTTTAGATTTTCTTTCCCCCAAAAAAGAAAAAGAAAATTTAACAAAACATTGTAAAAATGTTGAGAACCTAAGTGGTAACTTTGTAACCTTGTTACATGGAGAAGTTTGGTGAGAATTCCCCCTTTGAAACAACACAGCCAAATATAAAAAGGTTTTGAAGGGGAAAAGGAAAAAAACAAGGGGAAATTATAAATAAAATCAATAAAGTCAGTCTAATTGAACTAGTTACATGTTACCTACTTGAGTAAAATCTTGGTTTCTAGAATATACACATAGTTCACTGATGGTCAGAGAGAACATCTTGGCCTCCAGTTGGCATATAGAACATTTTAGAAGGGCAAGAGACCTCTTTTTATGAGGATCTGATTGTTCTCTCCATTTACAATGTCAGTGGTTTAGCCAGCAAATCAGAAAACTACTTAGTGGGTGGCCCCACCTTCCAAATTATTATATTCTTACATCTCAATATCCCAAACTGGTTTGAGCCAATCAGTCCATTATAAAAAAGAGCTTAAAATGCAGGATGCAGATGGAAAGTCATGAAGGTTTTAGGTCTATAGAGGCAGAGTATTGAGGTCAGGCCTTAGAGGCCTGGATTTTTTTGTTGGGAGGAGGTATCCATGAGAGAAGTAGCTTTGTTTCTCCAGTTAAGGTTCATTCCATGGATAAGTTTAATTTTTCCAGTTAAGGTTCATTTCCTCAAAGTGGGAACTTTAATTCCTGTTTTGGGGGAAGAGGGTATACAAGAATGGGAGAGCCAGCCAGGGAAAAGACCAGAGTCAGAAAAAAGACCAGCTTATGGAAGGAACAGAAAGAAGCAACTTAGGGGAAAAGAACTTTGATCTTTGCAGCTCATTTTCTTTTAATGCCTTTGTATCACTCAGCTCTATTGACTAAATCCCTTTAGTTGTCATTTGTTTGTTTTGCTTTACTAGTGAACTGTTGTGTTAAGCCACAAGTGTTTGGAGTGTTACTCACCCCACGTCTACAGTCTAAATCCCACATTACTGGGAAGGGGAAGCTAAAAATAAGGAATGTGGGACTCTTAAGGAGGTGTAGATCAGGGAGTCCAGGTCGTAAAAGGAACCCTGACAAAGGCAACAAATGGAAATGAACCTTTTCAGACACTGTAGCAGAGTACCATCTTACCAGATGCTCTAGGGGATGTTGCTGTACTATATCAGAAGTAAGGATTTGTGACATATCTCTCATGTTCAAGCTTAGGCAGAGTATGTTCTACAGGGCAGCTGGTCAAAACTGGATGAGACAGGTTCATACACACATAATGCTTGTAAAGATACAGCATGTAAAATGGCTACAGTAATCAATACAGTACCAGAATACATCAGACAGAGAAAAGCTTTGTGCTTAAATTAAACATGCAGTCATATATTTACATTTGGGAAATGGGAATCCCAATTCCATAAAAGTCACATAATACAGACCAAAACAAGTACAGCATATAAAGGACACTAACTATAGCAAGCCTTTCAAGGCAGAGTTATTTTCTTCATTGCTGTGGCAGAAGCAGGCTTCAAGTGAGTTACGTTTGCTTGTTCCATCTGGCCTCTGGGAATGTAAATTGCAATGGCTGATGAAAACAGAAGAGGCTGTGAACCAATTAGTGGGCTGGCTGCAACCAGTAATTTCAAGGAACAGCACAGAACTAGAAACATGGATCCCAATGTAGAAAAGGTCCATGCAAGCAGGATACTAGTCTGGCTTTGGATGGCAGCTTTGTGGTGGAGCTTTGTGGTGAAGCCTACCCACCAATGAAAACTGGCAAAAAGCAGATTGAGGAGTAACTACCCCTGATTAATTTCTCAAGCCCTGAACATTATTGTATACTTTAGCATCTCTCTGGAACTAGGTTCCAGAGCAGACTATAGTGCTGTGGGATTTTTTAACTTTGAATTTCTCATGGAAATTCAATGTTAACAAATCCTACAGCATTATATTCTCCTTTAGGGTTCAAGAAAGGCCTCTCAGTTCATTTGACCCAGGTTCAAATTAGTACACAATCAAGAAGTTCACTGATTGTCCTTGGACTAATTACTATGTCATCCTAACCCACCTCACAAGTTCGTTTTGAGGATAAAATGAGAAATGCGCTATGTACTGCCCTGAAGGAGATTTGGTCCACTTAAAAATGTGGCATTACAGATCTCAAATATTTATTTATATATTTATTGATAGCATTTATATCCTGGTCCTTCAGTAAAGAAAAAAACCCTTAAGGGTGACTAATATTAAAACTTAACAATAATATATATTGATATAACATATATAAATGCAGAGAAGGAAGGTGGAGCATATTTACTTTACTAGAACAGAGGAAATTATTTTGTATCTTGAGCAAGGAAGTTAAATATTTAATGTTTTCTGCTTCTCAGCATTCCCTCCTTGGTATTCTAAAACAAACCACAGCCTGGGTCCCATCCTTTGATTAACATGATCCTAAATCTGTGATAGAGTGGTTGTTTTTTTAAACTATTTTTGAAGAACAAGGAGTAGGAAGTGAAATATTGAGCAGGAAAGGGAGAAGGAGGCTGCTCAACTCTTTCCCCTAGGGCTGCTTTTCCATTGAAAATATTTTCCTTCCTGGAGATTGGTTTTAAGCCGAAACATTGTAAAGGTAAAACATTGGACATATCCTAATCAGCCCATCTTCCTTCTGCTTCTGTTTGCAACCATCCTCTGCTTTTTTTGTGATAGATTTTTTTAAAAAATGGAAGAAAGCAACATGCAACTGTGTGTAATGTGGTTGTTTTGTCCTAAAGCATCTTGCAAAGGTAACTCTCCCCTGGAGCAACTTATTAATATGAATATCCAGAACTATTAAGAACTTACTGACAGCATTCAGATGACACTTTAGACAACGGAGGGGGGAAGAGGCAACTGTCAATTGTGTTGCTTATTGTGTCGTGCGACACACAACACACACACACACACACACACACACACACCTGATGGTACGTTATTAAACAACAGGGAAAAACAACGGGCTGCTCCATTGTCAGAGTCCTGTTGCTTATTATGAGGCTGAGACTTTCAGCCGCACAATGGGGGAGGGGGCAACATTGCCTCTTCCCCCCTCCATTGCCTAAAATGTCATCCAAATGCTGCCACTGTAAAATTGCATTCTGTATAAATCTTAGATATTTTACCTTTGGATTTTAGTGTCATATATGTTACACATTCTTATCTGTATTTACTTTCACACTGAGTCATTTATTTTCAGTGTTTATTTAGAGGGTGTAAAATTAGCACTTGGTGCTACTGTAAACAATCTTAGATCTTAGTTTTCATTAATTAAGTCCTCCATTCTTGTGTTTGTACTAAATGAACCCCATGGCCAGATGATGATGATGATGATGATGATGAGCAGCAGCAGCAGCAGCAGCGTTTTAACCCCCCCCCCCCTTCAGCCCATTAAGGCTTCCAAGAGCAATTTACAAAGATCAGCAATAAACAGTCCCTACCCTCAGGTTTAAAATCTAAGAGACTGTACAAAGAGAAAAAGGGATTGGGAGGGGGGGAAACAAGCTTCCTCGGAGAAAATAGAGGCCAGGATAGAGTGAGAATGGATGGCAATCCATTTCATAGGTATGGGTGCATTGTATTATATCGGGTCCACAGCTTTCAGTAGAGGGCAGCATGCAAATGTCCAACAGATCGTCGATGCTGTAAACTTTGAACAGACCCAGTGACCATTTGGGACCGGAAAAGGTTTACACCTCAGCGAAGTTTGACGTCCTTCCAATTTAAGAGGCCTTCTCACAGCGCCCACTCACTAGTATTTCGGTACTGTGCACATTTCTCACAATCTAAAGTTTGGCACTGCCTTGAATGCCCGATGCAGAACAAGTAGAGCGAAGAACATATGCCACATTTTTGAGTGAACGATTTACTATCCCAGCTCGCTTTACTGACTCAATGAGACTCCCACCCCCCCCATGTAAAATGAACTGATCACTAGTTACATTACAGCATTCTTTCTATTTTACGTCTTGAACTGTTTCCCACTTTTCAGAGTCCCTCCATAAGGATGCGCTTTTGCGCCCGGTTCGGGGATTATGCGCATTATCGCGGAGGCGCATTTACTCCTAATCCCTCTGCACGGGAGGCGGCGAGAGGCGGCGAAGCGCATTAATTGATGTCCAAAAAGCGCTTTACATGTAGTTAATGCGCATAATTGCTTGTTCACACGGGGAAAATGCGCTTTAACGGCCGGAGCAAAATAAAACTCGCTATTTAACACGCATTCGATAATGCGCATAATCCGGGAGATAACGCGCCTCTACGCCCGATTTGCGCTCCGCTGGTGTGGAGGTAAAATTTATAATGAGCCTTCAAAGAGCATTAAACCTCTCTTGTGGAGGTAGCCCTAATTTATCAGGGGCTTAGTATCGGCCACTTCCGCCTTGCATTTGGCTCCTTTCAATTCAATTCCATGAATACCACGACTGGCGGATGGTATTCTGGTGTAGAGAATGCCAGTCAAACATTACAGACTCCTTCCCGGGTCCTTCTTTTTTCCTAGCTAGCTTCTGTCACTCTCTTCTGTGCCCATGCCGGTAATACATATCCTTATCTATGTGACGGAGAAACTTAAACACACACACTCCCTTAAGCGTTTATAGACAGGGAGTTGTCCTTACAAAGCGCCACCCTCCCCAGCCACCCTTTGTTCCAGGTGGCCGCTTTGCAGGCTGCGCAATGGAAGAAACCTGGAGCCGCGCGGTAAAGGGTCTGACGGATTTGATGGGCTTCCTGAGCCCCAAAGAGGACGGCAGCCCGCAGGCAGCGGCAGCGGTAGAAGCGGCCAATGCGGAGACATGTAAGTGTTTGCGTGAGGGGGAATTCCTGAGGGGACCCGACGCGCAACGGACGGTGGGCGCAGCCAAGCCTCTTTATTACTGGCGCCCCAGTGGCCGACGTCGCGAATGTCGCGGCTCCGTTCCACCGCACCTGCGTCAGAAGAGGCGCTTCCCCGCAGAAGGCGGGAAAGAGCTGCGCTTGAGCAGGCAGGGCGCAGGCGGATCGTTTCCTGCCCTCCCCTGCTGAAAACATCCTCAGTTTTGACAGGTGCTTACTTGGGAGTTTAAGGCTGCAATCCTATACCCATTAACCTGGAAGTAAACCCCATTGGACTCAGAGGTATTTTCTTCTGAGTAGACATGTATAGGATTGCGTGGTAAAAGGCGGTGATTGTTAGTACTGTTATTATTGATGTTATTATTGTTAAATCTTCATTAGCACTAAGGTTCCAGTTTCTGTGTGTGTATGCGAGTGAGAGGGAGCAAGCTCCTGTACCTCTAAAAACACAAGTGTTTTAGAATGTATCTCCAACCCTGGCATTTATTTATGTCAGGATCAGGGAAAGCAACTATTCCTGGCTGTCATAAGCAATTTAGGCGTAAATCCTATGCATGTTTAGACAGAAAAAAAGCCCTACAATTCCCAGCATGCCCCATGTCTAAACAGGGTTGGGGATGCAAGGGGGAGAGATATGAAACAAAGATAATCCATTACTCCCTTTTCAGAAGAAGGCCCTGCAGCTCCCAGCATTCCCCAGCCAGCATGATGAGAGTTGCAAGGCCTAAACATGGGTAGGATTGCCCCCTAAGTACCTGTTGTATCTACATACTATGATGTCCTCTCAGCCACACTCTCTCTGCCCTAACCTACCTCAGGATTGTTTGGAGTGAAATGGGAGTCATAACTATGCACACCACTCTGAGCTCCTTGGAGACAAGTTGGGATAAAAATGTAATAAATAAAGCTTTTTCTTGCCATTTCATCATTATCACAAAAAGCCATGCTTTTTCTTTGCAGTGCTACCAGATGAGAAAGAATTTCAGCATGCCGCTAAAACTAACAATCTGGACACTATGGAAAGACTATTTAGGAAAAATGTTAATATCAATGCTGTAAATATTGTAAGTATAAAACACTTTCGATAGAGAATTCCTGAAACAAGAAAATCTTGTTTGTTCAATCCTGTTTCGTTGAATTTAGCAAGAGTAGTGTTGCTCTGCAAGTTTTGGAAGCTGTTGTTGTCCAGCAATAGTCAATAGGCAGAACAGGAAGCCATGAATGGGGTAGTTCACATCATCACCAGTGGCCACCATGGCTTAAATAAGCCATGGTGGGTTGCAGTGCATGCTAGCTGCCATTCTGAATATTTAAGTTGTGGTGGGTGGTTGCAGCAGGTTAACATGACATGTGAGTCTGGGAAGGGTGACTTTTTGCCATGGTTAACAATCCACACCCAAACCCTACTGCATACTATGAGTTCTGGGTGGCTTGTTTCCCACAACAACAAGCCACCTTACCTGGTTCCCATGTTACGAAAGGCCTCAACGACTGGCCGCCATGGTTTGAATATTCACAATGGTGGCCGGCATATACCACAACCCACCGTGGATTATTTAAGCCATAGTGGGCACCACTATTCCTGTGAACTGTCCAGAAAACTTCGGCTATTGGGAGGTATAGAAATGAAATAAATAAAAAAATGAATCAGAACAAAATCTTAGGCTGGAGACAGCCAATACTCTTAAAGACTAAAATGCTTTGATTAAGCCATTAGCGTAGGCAGTGTAGTACCCATTTATTTTGACCCATTGTCATCTTTGATCGAACATACCATACCATACAATCCAATACCATATCACATGATGACCCATATCATCAGGGGCTCACTTAATCCACTCCTCTAATATACATGCCATCACTTGCTAACAATGCCTTTTTACTTTCTATGGGACAAACGGGTAGGGAACCTTTCTCAGTTCAAGGGCCGAATTCCAATCTGGGAAGGTCTAGGCAGCTGCATTGCATTTGTGGGTGTTGTCAAAAGTAGAATCACAGTGATATTCTTACAAACTTTAAGCTTACCAAGAAGTAAGCAGGATAAGAGATTTTTCCTGCTGAGCTCTGAGAAAAAAAGCCTTTTTCAGTGCTCAGCAGGGAAAATCTCTTCTCTCAACTGCTGATCAGAGGGAAAAAGCTTTTCCCTGAGAAGAAGAGGGAGCACAGCTGAGGGAAGAAGCTGGTAGGCTGACTGGGGAAACCCCATCCCTAACCCATAGGCATAAGGCTCCCCATGTCTGTTCCATGCAACAGAACAATAAAATGACACAAACCTGACATAAAAATGTCAACATTCAGAAAGTACCGGGAGAACATTTTCAGTCTCTCAGGACACGCTGCTGATCTGAAAATCACCATTCAACAACCAAACAGCAGCTTCAGCAGAGATTCCAGTATGGAATTGCTGAACTAGAATTCATCAGCAAGTTTGGTTCTCCTATTGCAAATATGAAAATAAAATAGCAAATCTAGAAAGAGTCTGTTATCACCAATTATTACTGTTGTGAAAGGTCACAAAACTTACATTGTAACCTTCCTATGTTTTCCCACCACTTCCATCTTTTTTTCTTACCAGAAAAAGATACTTTAATGAGAGAAAGGGTGTCTCTACATTAAGGAAAAAACCCTGCACCTTTACCAGGGTTTCTTCTTTTGGAGTATTTCCACTCCTTTAGACGGTGACTACACTACTATGAGCTCCTTTAGTCAGCGACCACATGATTTTGAATTGAAAACTTTCCCTCTTGGCAATGCTATTAAGTTCAGTGAAACAGTGCCATCTAAGAACAAAATTATAGTGCTATGTTAGTGTTACATACTGGGAACATCCAGTGATTATTTTAAATACCGCATTATCTTTATTTTGCAAAAAAGTGAGATAACCGTGGAACAGCATGGGAGATGTCTTGGAGTTTGTTGGTGTCGTGTAAAGGACCCACAAACTTCTGTGAGTGCAATAAATCACTCATGCAGAGACGTTAAAGATGAAATAACTGCATAATGCCTTTTGATTGGTTGTGCAAAGAATTCTCTATCTAGAAGTACCCTAAGTTTAAAGGAGGAAAAATGTAGTCTTGTCTAATTCACATGACAATTTGTGAAGCAGAGATCTAGATCAACAATTTAGACTGAAACATCCATGAGAATTCTTCTTAGCAGTGACATGCTTGTGTTAAAAGTGGACCCTAAACTTTGAGATCTTGACTGCCCTCAGTCTTACAAAATCCTTAAGGCTGCAATCCTAAACGCACTTAGTAGGGGGTAAATCCACTATTATTTTATTTATGCAATACAGTTCATACATAATGTATGTTGTATCCAGTGGTTTCCTTCCTCCAGAGCAGCAGTGGGCAATTTGTGGGCTTCCAGATGTTTTGCCCTAAAAGTCCCATCTACCCTAGTCAGCATAGTCAATGGTGAGGGATAATAATAATAATATTTCTTACCTGCCTCTCCCTTTAGATCGAGGCGGGGAACAACATTAATACAATAACAATATAGATCAAATATATAAATTAATTAAAAGAGCATGTAAAACAATCAACACATTTTAAAATTCTTGGTTTAAAGTTCATCTGGGTAGGCCTGCCGGAAGAGGCTAGTTTTTATAGCTGCCTTAAACTCAGAGAGTGTTAAATTGACGAATCTCCAGCAGGCCATTGCAGAGTCTTGGGGCAATTATGGAAATCGTGGGCCAAGATATCTGGAGTGCCATATGTTGCCCATTTCTGCTCTAGTTGAATTCAACCATATATATATATATATATATATATATATATATATATGTGTATATATAACATTACTAATTCAGTGGAATTGAATGATACCCCCATACACCAGTAAGTAGAGGATTTCTAACTTTTACACAATAGCTATAGACACTTATCTACAAATATTTACCTACTTGACTGGAACTTCTCGTATCCCTCAGCTTGCACTGGAACTTCTTGTATCCCACCGCTATAGCTAACACCTGTGATGCCTTGCCTGCACCCGTGACACTCACCGGGCTACACAACAGGGCTGTCCATGCCACTCGCATTCAGGGCTTACTTCAAACCCCCCCCCCACCCCCGTGCTTATGACGTGTTTGAGGGTTTAGGCTTACTGCTGCTGCTCCTGTCCCGCCTTTACTCTTTTAGGCCATACAGCTCCACAGCCCAGCACTCTAGCCCTCAAATCCCCCTTCGTTCTATCTGCTGCCACCAGTACTTCTTCAAGTACACTTCTAATGACCACACCAGTTGTATTTAACAGAATTTATTAACAGAAGTATATGTATGTCAATAAGCGTGATGGTTTCCTCAGTTCAACAGCGTATTGGTTACAGGCACAATGCTTAATGGTTTCAGTACTTTCTGTTCATAACATTTCAAATAGAAACTCTCACGTTCTATGTTTCTCTTGCTTACTTTACCCACTCTAAGCTACACTACGCTCTTTCCCACAATCTAGTTCCACCAAAATAATAAAACACGTTGGCCCTTCCTAGCCTCTAATCCAATCAACAATAATTCCCTCTCTCACCCTCATATTCTCCGCTTCCTGTCAGCTAAAAACATATATATATATATATAGAGAGAGAGAGAGAGAGAGAGAGAGAGAGAGACACTATTCTCTAACTCCTCCCACTCTCACACAGCCAGCCAATCCAGCACTCCCCCACCCCCATCCAGTCAGCACTCACACATGAACTCCCCCCTTGTACTTATCCGGTTACAACATAACTGTGAGTCTATTTAACTTCCTTCATGGAACTTTTGGCATTTTATAAACAACTACTTACAATCTTTTATGTACAAGGATCTCAACAGCAGCTGAACATCACAGGTAATACCTTACTTAAGAATAGGGGTACCAACATACTGTTTCTATCTGTCTACTGTTTCTGGCAGTAGAGTTTAAGATACATGAAAACAAGTTTATTTGTATGTATGTGTTAGCCTCCTTATGAACAAATATTATACTTCTACACAATAGTTATAGACACTTATCTACAAATATTTACCTACTTCACTAAGTCCGTTGAGTTTATTATACTTATTTATATAGATAATGGCTCAGTTCAGACAACACGTTTCTCAACGGTGTTTTTAGAACTCCATGGTGGAGTTTTTGCACCACCGTTGAGAAATGTATTGTCTGGTGGGAAAACTCCATGCAATGGTGGAGGTATTTTTTGGAAAACACTCCACTCAGAATATCCACGATGTGCAAAGGAGAGTTCCTGCACTGTTGTGTGGCGGGCTCCATGGAGTTTTCCATTGCATTGAGTTGGCTTTTCCCACTGGCTACAGAGTTCTCTGGCAAGAATGGCGAAAGGAGGGAGTGCTGCTCTAGGAGAGCTGGCAGGATTGGTTTTTTGCAGCAGTGGCTGATGGAATACCATTGGGAGGACTGGGGGAGGAGAGAGGGTGGAGGAACTGTCAATCAAACACTGCAGTGAGTTTTACTCAACTCCATGGGAAACCACATTCACACAACGGTGGAGTTAGAACATGTTGTGTGGGGAGTTCCTCCTAAAAACTCAACTGTTGAGTGGAGTTTTCACACTGTATTGACTAATGTGTTGTTTGAACTGAGACAATGCCATTTACTTGTATCTGTGAGAATACGATCTTAATTTTTTCACAACAGTCCAGATCCAATGGTTGTTGGCCAGTACTAACAGGGGGAACTGTAATTTGAGGATATACAGATGCCAAAAATAGCTATTTTTCTTTTTTGGTACTGTCCAGAAGATTTAAAACTCCATAGTAATATTATGTGCTTATCCTTTTATTGTGTTTCCCCCCCTAATTTTAGCTGAGGCGCACAGCGCTCCATTTTGCTGTCGCAGGAAATCATATATCTGCTGTGGATTTTCTTCTTCATCACAAAGCTAGAGTTGACGTTGCAGATAAGGTACTAAAAATGGTTCTTTAATATTAGTTTAAACTTCCTGATACTACATAGAGGAATATTTTATGGAAACACTGGCATTTAGTAGGCAGCCCACCTCGCCCACACCATTTTAAACATCTGAAGTGTCTTGATTGGCAACAATTGAGGGTTCCCCCCTCTTTTTAGCCCCTGCATGTCCTCCCCTCCCACAAATTGAATGGGGAAGGGGCTGGTGGGAAGATTTAAACCTCAGGGCCCTGCACACTTACTTGAAGGTAAAAAATAAAGGATTATCTGCACTCCACTTACTTAACGTAGTGTTTAGTTTAGCTCTTACTATGCTCTATAGCTCCAGTGGTTGGGAGAACAATCTATCTTGTCCAGACATCTTGTCCTGCCTTTTACTAATAGCTGTAAGGATTTGTTGTAGAATTACAATACAAGATGCAAGGAAAGCTGAGCTATTGCATTTGGTTCCCATTTTCTCGTTATATAACTTTTCTGATACCATATTTTTCCGTTGATTGGTGTGTTACGAAAGCTATTTTAGCATATATTACTTTGAATCTAGTGAAGGATCCCAAAGAGAGGTAATTGGATACGTAGGGAAACTATCACACTGCTCCAAATGTGCTTTTTTATTATTTTTGTAGTTCAGAAGTTTGCTATTATAGCAGATTAAATTGCATTTTGTTTATTAGAATATGATTTGTACTGACAGACTGATGCATTCACTTGGATATCTAACGTTTTAGGCTACATTCCTACCAACTAAAAAGCTGATATTCAGTTCACAGGGTCCAAGACTACTTCCAGATGATACCTTCATTGTGCAATCATCCTGCTTCACTCACAGAATTTTACAAGGGAGTCCAGACAATGTCATCTTCAATTGTAGCCCTCCTATGTTTTCCCAGCCCATTCTTCTGTCTTTCTTCTCACCAGAAAAAAATCCACTAACATAGAGAGCGTCATCACAAGAGGAAAAATTGCATTTGCTTACCATTGCTTCTCTACCCACGCATTTTTCCCTCATCACTTCCTCTTTTGAAAGAGGAAGTAAACAACTTGCACGTGGTCTATTCAGTGGGCCATTTTGATCACGCTGCTTCTCCTGCACACAGAAGGAGATAGCGGCAACTTCCATCTTTAAAAATAAGTTGGACTTACTGGGGTGGGTTTTTTGTTGCACGAAGAAGGCTAGAAGGGGCGGGACGCAGACAACATGAGAGGATCCCATGAAAATCCATGAGCACCCAGTAACAAGCGTGCGCTGAAATGCTCATCTGATGGAGCTCATAGACATCAAAGCTGCACAATTACTTTTTGTTGGTGGCACCAGGAGCCGTCTATCTGGAAGCACCCTAAGGCATTCTTATTACTTGGCTGAAAATGGGACATGGACTTGATACAAAATTCCATGAGCAGATTTCCTCTCATGGAATAGAGTGGCTCTCTTACAAATTAGGGCACTACCAGGTGTTGGTTCACCCTGCAGCCCCATCTCTCTCTCTCTCTCTCTCTCTCTCTCTCTCTCTCTCTCTCTCTCTGCTCTGGAGGATTGGGTGATGCTCAGAGTAGTGTGGGAGGGTGGCAGGGGGAAGATGGAATCGGTGAAAATTTCCCCCCTCTTCCACTTTTATTCATGGAATGCAAACTAGATTTCCTAGCATTTTAATGCATCTATTTATTTTATTTTATATTAGATATTTTATTTTAATATTAGATATTAGTATAGTTGCTTGAAAAAACTATGAAAATAGCAGGGTTTATGCATTCAAATGTAATAATTTGCAAATACATTCTAGACTCATGGGCGTCTGGCATTAGGTAGTAAAGAGAAGAATGAAATGACAGTTTAATGTACTGTACTGTTGTGTTTTAATCCAGTATAGCGTCTCAGCACAGGAGAAACTACCTAATCTTAGTTGGGGTAAGGTCCATAAATCAGGGAAAAAAGTAAAAGTTTTTCAAGATCCCAGATTCAATTATTGGCATGTCCGGTTAAGTAGCAACTTAAGCAAAGCTTCGTCCTCAGAATGGCTCACTGTTTAAAGCAAGTTTACTTCAACTAGTTTTGAAAATATATATATAACATTCCTCTAATGTGAATCCCAGTTCATCAGAACCCATTGAATATTTTATCACTTAATTCTATTATAACAGCATTTGAATTCATCTCTTGACCATCTAAGGGCATGGTTGCACCCAAGCCTTGAGAAAAAGAAGTAATGCTTACATTTGTAATTTGAAAATTGCATTGCTCTATTGATATGCATGGGGATTTTATCATTGTGTCAGATAAAATGGGAGTTAGGGTCTTAGATACACAGCTTAAATATATATGCATTTAAATTCTACAAAATGGACTGCTCTTCTTACCCTTTAACAAATAATGTCTTTAGAAGTAGCTATTTTAAAATATTAGGATCAGGGGAATTAGAAGAAATGCACTTATTGTTACATCATTGCTATTAGATACTTTTCTGTGGTTTAACTAAGAAGACTACTTTTTGGTTCAGTGAATGCTCTTTAAGCGTAGCTCTACTACATAATATATGCATTTAAAAAGAGCTTGTGTGATAACTACAAACTGTGAAGTCTGAATAAAATGTCACCTCAAATATGGACTCACTGTCACTAATTCAATATGGTGCTAACCTATTCACCTACTGTGCAGCTTTGATAAAATAATTTATGAAATAATGTGAAGCACCATGAATGCTGAAAAACAGCTACATACATGTAGTCAAAATATCCACACATCTGGATTTTACCATTTCCAGCCACACAGATTTAAATGGATGTCTCAAATCCATTTTTTGGAATGGCCTACCACAGTTTTATTGGTATGACTTGATTTTAGATATTTTTATTCTGTTTCTCTCTCTCAGTCTTTTTACTGTTCACCACGTGGGAATCTTTTTTAGAAATAGAACTCTCTATACATTTTGTAAATAAATAGCAATAAATCCTGAACAATTTAATGGGCTAATTTCCATTAATTTTGTTTGTTAATTATATAATTCCATGCAGTAAAAAGGAAAAGAACAGTTTGGAATTTCACTGTGACTTCTTGAAATTCCTTGTGACTTCTTATAATTTTTGTTTTTAAATTTGTAGCATGGACTTACTGCGATTCATCTTGCCGCATGGTCTGGAAATTTGGATATAATGCTGATGTTAATTAAAGCAGGTGCTGATCAAAAAGCAAAGAACCAGGTTTGTTACTTATAAATGTAAACTAATGTTAAGTACTTACACAATAGAAGAAACTCTAATTCTATTTTACAGAATTGTTTTGTCTTTTCCTTAGGAAGGATTGAATGTCCTGCATTTCGCAGCTCAGAACAATAATGTTAGAATAGTAGATTATTTCATCCAAGACCTACACCTGAAGGACCTGAATAAACCTGATAAGGTAGTGTGTCCATATAAGATACTGTAGGTTATCTACCAATGGATATAAGTAATATTTTCTGAATACTTTTCTTTATAAACACCCAAAATAATTACAAATAGAATTGTAGTTAATTTTTTCTCACATTCTTTTGGAATATTGTGGGAATTGACTTTTGCTCCAATTACCTCTTTCTAATTCCTCTTGGCTAGCAAAGTGATGTAGTTTTATTACATTGAACAGAAACATTTGCCAAACAGGATTTGATCCTACATGCATTTGTTCTTGTACTTTCCACAGGGGATCAGAGCAAACATCAGCTTTTGTAAAACAATAAATTCAAGACAATTTAAAAGGTTATGTCCGTAAATCACATAAACATACAGCACTAAAATAAGCTTTTTAAAATTTGCAGCTACTTGATGTGAGAAACTGAAGTCCAGTGGTAAGGCATATGCGTTGCATGTAGAAAGCTTCAGGTTGTTCAGTCCCCCACACTGCCACTCAAAAAGAATCTCAGGTAATAGGGCTAGAAGGACCATTGTCTGAATTCTGCTGCCAGGCCAGCTTGGGTAGATAATAGTGGGCAAGATGTATTGTCTGTATGAGGCAGATTCTTATGATGCTTGTCCAAATAAAAAAAGTCTTGCATCACTTCCAGAAGATGCTCAGGCTCCATTTGATTTCAGGGAACCAGACAAAAAACTCTAATAACGTATCACCTTACTCATTAAGTGCCACTACATGAAATCAGCAAAGCTTACTTCCAGTATAATATGTTCAGGATTGCAGCCTGCTTGTGCAATTTGATATCTTTTACTGAACCAACATTTGACAGTGAAAAGACTGTGTTTTTGTAAATTGTTGGTCTCTTGCAAACTTGCACTGATGTACGACAATGGAACCAATTACCTAGGGAGATGCTGGGCTCTCCCACATTAGAGACGTTCAAGAGGCAGCTGGACAACCATCTGTCAGGGATGCTTTAAGGTAGATTCCTGCATTGAGCAGGGGGTTGGACTCGATGGCCTTATAGGCCCCTTCCAACTCTACTATTCTATGATTCTATGATACACTGTCTAGAATAGGGATACACCAATGTAAGCCATTATCAAATTGCCTTCCCCCCTTTTAATCTGCATGGTTTCAAATATTTTTTTTTCTACAGGAGGATTAACCAACCTGTCACTTGTAGTTTAAGCATTGCAGGCTAAACACATCTGTAAAAGTTGTATTTTTCTCCTGTCTTTATGATGATGTTGCCCCTTTCCTTAAGTCTTTATACAGGCACCCTATCACGTTCTACATCAATTTGGAGCTTCTGGTCCTCATATCTAAAATTCTCTTCTGCTTTGCTTATGGCTACAAATCTTCCCTCATTTAGTCCCTTCTTGCTTCCTACTGTTAGTCCTTTCCACTTTCTAATTCCACTTCGATCTGTGTGCCCTCTACCATGTTTTCGACATGCCACACAATCTGCTGTATAACGTCGCTCCGTTGCCAACCCAGGGTTGGAGCCTGGTCAAAGGTGACCAGCACTTGGTTGCCTTCCACCAGGAAGAAGGCAGGGGCAGTTCTGGGACCCAGATGGCTGCCCAGAAACCCTGCCCTCCTTCCTTGGTGTCAGGATTACCTGATGTCGCCCTTGGAGAGGGAAAGCATGGGATTGAGGAGGGAGGCAGCACCAGCCCAACGCTTGAAGGCAGCCCCTCAGATTCAACGATGGGGAACCTCAGAGGTGGGGGAACCTCAAGCTTGTGGACAAAGTCTGGCCCACCTGGAGTCCCAGTCCAGCCCTCTGAGGGTTTCCAGTTGGCCATGAGTTGTGCAGTTTTTCCCATTCTAAAAGCTTGAGCACTTTAGACTTTTTTTTAAAAAAAAGCTGAGTGACCACACTATTAAAAGTCAGTTCTATTCGTGTTTACTCAGAAGTAAGTCTCTCTTTGTTCAATGGGGTTCACTCATTGGATTTTAGTATGACTTGGATGTAAATGCAGTTGAAATCAATGGGATTTACTCTGGAGTAAGGGAATCAGCAGATTTCTATTTTATGAACTGGAGATACACAGCTTCGCATGATCAAAGTAAAAGAAAAAACGTCCTTCACAAATGCAAACAGGTGGAAACTCGCACTGGTGAACTATCAGGAAAAGGGTTTAAAGGGGGGGAATTAAAAAATTCCTTTAAAAATCAAGGGATGAACCAATCTTATTCAAATGTGGCATACCGAAAGCTTTCCTGAAGACCTATCACCATGCCAAGTTTCATCTCTTTATCTATAAAAATTATGCAGATGTAAGCATTTTGGTTAATTTGCATTTAAAAAATCATAAAAATCAAGGCATGAACCTATCTGATTCAAACTTGGCACGCCTAAAGCTCTACTTAAGTGCTCACAAGATTCCTTCATCTCTTTATCTTTAAAAAATATGTAGATGTAAGCATTTTTGTAAATTCTAATAGGAGCTCCAATGAGCAAGGGGGGAAGGCTGCCATGTCCATCACAATGTCCATCAACGACAAGAACCAATGAACTGGAGGGGGAAGGAGAAGGGGCGGGGTGAGGCAGGCGCAATATCAGCAGGAGAGCAAAAACAGAGTTCACCGGTATAGCTACGATAGTGAAAGGGAGGAGTGCTTGCTGCGCTTCTGAAATGGAGGTAAAAAACGCAGAGGCAAACCAGGGGAAAAAAATAGGTGTGATGGAGCCCTAGATAAGGCTGGGGAAGAAGCGGGGTGTCAGCAGGACAGGCATGGCATCATGTGAGTACCATGCTACAATCCGCACACCAGGCATGGCGAAAGTGCACTCAATCACTGGTGTGATGGAGCTCTGAGTTTCCTGCCATGTGCAGGAAAGTTGCACTATAAAATGCCCACTAGACAGTGTTGTTCCCATTTATCTGTATGGGCCACGTGGTCTCTGCTCTCTTTCCCCATGTAATTTCAACTCGTTCCCATTGCGGAAGAAAGCAGGAAGCAAGAGCGGCAGTATGCAATGGTAAGGAAATGCAATCCACCCCCCCCCCCCATCTGAAGATGCTCAAATAGTTAGCAAAAGTTCTACGAGAGTTTTTTTCCCCATACTGACATATTTTTCTTTTACTGTCTCCTAGAAAGGCAAAAAGCCATTCCTTCTGGCAGCTGAAATGGGACAAGTAGAAATGATAAATGAGTTGATTTCCCTTAACTTATTCACCACAGAAAAGGACAATGTAAGTTTATTACTAGGATTCTAAGAAAAACATATTACACATTACATAGTTAAACTTTGGAATTCGCTACCACAAGACGTAGTGATAATCACCACTTTGGATGGCTTTAAAAGGGGGTTAGAGAAATTCCTGGAGGAGAAGGCTATCAGTAGCTGCTAATCCTGATGACTATATGCTACCTCCAGTAACGGGGGCAATATGCCTATGTACACCATTGTTTTCCAGGTATGGTAGCGCATTTGACTAATCTCTATCTCCACTCCATTGGAGTGGAGTGACACAGGAGCAGATGAAGAAAAGGTGGGAAGAATGAGACCAAAGGCTTATAGCCATGGAGAGGGAAGTGCACATCGAAGAGATTAGACTGTCCATGCATTACCAAACCTTTAAGTTCTCCTACAAATTCCTGGAGGAGAAGGCTATCTATGGCTACTAGTCATGATGGCTGTATGCTGCCTCCAGTATCAGAGGCAGTAGGTCTATGTACACCAGTTGCTGGAGAACATAGGCAGCAGGGTGGTGTTGCACTCATGTCCCATCTGTGGGCAGATGGTTGGCTACTGTGTCAAAAGAGTGCTGGATTAGATGAACCCTTAGTATCATCTGGCATGGCTCTTCATATGTTCTTTCTCTGCAACCCTGGAGATTAGAAATAATGTTTTTTTAAAGATAAACAGAAGCTGCTGGTATAATTATTGTTATGAACAATAATCTATTTAAACCTATTTTGCTCAGCGACACATAAGTATGAAAGAAAAACACACCATATAATCCATAAATCAACAAAAGAAAATGTTCTTAAAATTAGCCATGTTAAAAAATTGAATAGCACTAATCAGATTTTGATGATTACCAAACTCAGTATGAACTGTATCAAGTCCATTAAAATCTTTTTAAAAGGCTGCTCATAGGCTTATTCACTAGAAATGTCATGTGCCAGAGTGCAGATTCCATATGAAACTTGAGAATGCATAGTGTATCTTGAATTGCTATTTGCTCCAGGAACGTGAACATTCATTATATGTGTATTTTGCAGGAAGGAAACAGTGCATTGCATCTGGCTGCTAAAAATGGCCACAGTGAGGTGGTAGAAGTTCTTCTGGATCATTGGGAAGAAATAAATGAGATCAATCAGGTAAAAATATAAAAAATGAAAGAAATATGCTAAATGAATGAAAGTTTTAAATGCAGATAAAGATGTCTCCACAATCGACAAATGGCTTTCAAACTGTCAAACTGGTTGCATGTTTTTTTAAAATTAGTGCAACACTTTAATTTAATGTATCTATTGAGTATTAAGGATATTTAATCCTATATACTTTTACCTGGCCATAAATCTCTGAACTCTGAATAGTGTAAAAATGAATGCATCTAGTACTTAATTATTCTCCCTATAGGAGAATATCATGTAACTAGCATGAACAACATGGTCTTTGGGAAATTTGGAGTTGCCCTGGCAAGTAGAGCCTGTGGGCATGAGGAAGAGAGAGGAGGATTCTGTGGATAAATCAGGCAGTAGATGGAGATATCTGTATTGTCACTTCCCTCTCTTGTAGTAGGCCAGGAAAAGAGAAGACGTTTGCATCAGAAATGAACTGTTGCAGATTTCAGCTGTCACTGTAAAAACTCCCCTCACGTGCTGGACACAGTGATTTGCCCCAAGCATTGCGTTAGACTGGCTGTACCATCATGGATCAAAACAACGGGTCAATTTGGATGTTACCTTTTTCTAGGTTTAGGTTAGATTAGGTTAACATATTAGAGTCACTGGCATATCTGTACATCCAGGATGAAATTGATGTGCAAACAGATAACACAAAGATGCCAGATCTGTGTCCTCTGATATGCATTTTAGCATACAGATCTGATGGTTAAAATCTGTTTCACATTTATTTATTTATTACATTTATACACATATGGAACTCAAGGTGTGATGTACGTGAGGTTCTCAGGAGGTCTCCCATGCAGGTACTGACCAGATCCAGACCTGTTTAGCATCGAAGAGGTGGTTGCACATGTGCTCTCAGACCATGCCCTTATGTTATGTAATATATTTTTCTTGCCCCACCTAAGCAGTGGCATGTTGATTCATAGGAACATAGGAAGGTGCCTTATACTGAGCCAGACCCTTGGTCCATCGAGTCAAGTTTTGTCGACAGTGACTGGAGGCAATTCTCCAAGGGGCTATCTTCATGGTGCCATGTTGGTGCCACGTTCCCTCAAAACCCCGCACTGCAGGGTTGCTCCAGATAATCCCCATGCCAAGGAATAACCGCAGGGTTTACAGTGGTTGTCCGCCCCTCCCTGAGCAATGTAGAAGGAGGAGGCAGCCCAGGGGAAGAATTTCCAAGGCCAGATCTACACCAAGCAGTATATAACACTTTGAAAACAGTTTGAAAACTGTATATTGAATGTGTCCCGGGTCCCAACGCTTGTCAAAACTGTTATAAACTGCTTTAAAGCAGTAGTGTAGATCCCGCCCAGGTCTTAGTAACACATTAGTGTTTAAAACCAGTCTTACAATTTGGCAGCCAAGGAGTAGATGGCACAGAGCTGAAAAAAGGATGAGAAACAGATAAACGACACACTGGATGATTGCAATGGAAAAAAATATATTTTGAGCAAGGCAGCGCGGGGCATTCTGGTGACCATTCAGCTTGCCGACCGGCCCCCTGCCCTGGTGGAGGGCAACCAGTCAGGGTTCACCACCAGGAACGCCCCTGGAGTGGCTCCTGAGTGAGGAGACACTGGCGGAAGAGCCGTTCTGCCCTCGCATCTTCAGCTCTTGGTCCCGGAGTGGCTTTAAATCTGCAGCTGTGTCATCTAACCGACACTGCACAGATTTGGATCCACCCTGGGGCAAAGAAGATGTCAAGACAGCCCCAGCATTTTAGGCAGGATTCTTTCTTCACCCTACCTGGAGATACTGGGGATTGAATCTGGAACTTTCTGTATACAAGGCAAGTACTCTACCTTTGAACTACAGCTGCTTCACTTCTGTGTACTACCAAAACAAAAACAAAAAAAACCACCTGACATCCAAATTAGCCTGAGTGTGTTTCCTTGGTATAAATCCACATTTTTATTCTGACAGGGCTCCTGAACCGTTAACAGAGAAATTCAACAGTGCAGCTTTCCTTATTACTGTACCTCAATGCTGGGAATAGCTTTTCTTGTTAAATTTTTGCCTGTTAACCAATTGTAAAACAAAAGAGAGCCTTGCCAGAAATTAAAAGGTGGAAACCAGCCTTGCAAATAAGGTTATGTGAACTAAGTCCATCAAAATATAAGCCTGCAAATTTTACTATTACATTGCAGGCGCACAATACCTCTGTAAGTGAACAGCCTGACAGGAATAAAATGCTGATTCTTCCTATATATCTATATCTATATATCCCAGCCTGCTTATCTGAGCAAATTCTTCTTTGCCACAGGCAAGTATTAGAGTAGCTATCTACAAGCCTGGTGCCAACCTTATTTGAAAGTCAATTTTCTTTGTACCTTGTTTGATTTTAGAATGGCGAAACACCATTTTATCTGGCTGTTGAAGGAGGCCATGAAAAATGTGCAGATCTCTTAGTGGAATCAGGAAGTGATATCAATATTTCAAACAAAGTATGTTGATACTCTTGGTGTTCTTCTTAGTCATTTTATTGAAAGAATATTTTTGAACCGTTTCGGATTAATTAACATATAATGTGCCCAACCGTGGGGATTATAACAATTTTGTTTAGTTGCTCAGCATGTAGAGTCAGTGCAGTGTAGTGATCAGAGTGTTAGACTAGGACTTGGGAGACCTGAGTTCAAATACCTGCTCAGAGATTAAGCTCGTTGTGTGTCACCTTGGGTCAGTCACTATCTCTCAGCATCACTTGTTGTGAGGATAAAAATTGGCTGGGGACCAACATACATTGTCTTGAGTTCCTTGGAAGAAAGGTGGATATAAATATAATAAACACAAATAAAAGGTGGGCATTGCTACTAATACATGTACGATTGTTATGGTATATTTTTAATATTTTAGTTTGTAATTTGAAAGACAGGATATAAGTGTTGTAATAAATGATAAATCAAATTTTGTAGACAACTTTGTAGCAGAGAATGTGGGTTCTCTATTATCACAACAATATAATCTATTTGCATAATATTTTATAGTCTTTGAAGACAAAAAAACTTTATGATCAAAAATGCTACATCCAAACCCAGGTGCTTCAGGATATTGCTAGCAATAGTCATGGGACATTCCATTGCTCACTCTCCATTTTCACCCTCTTGCGCATCGACTAATAATTTAAAGGATGATCTTGGAAGAAAAGGTAGTTGGCCTTTTGCAGAAAATGCCCTAGAGAACAATGCTAACCCCCAGATCCACTAGCTGGAGGAAGTTAGGATGGGGGTTAAAAAAGGAATAGACACTATTGAACATCACTCCTTCAGGTAGCCAAATGTGCCAAAGATAAACAAAATAATTGGCTATATAAAACCACATATTTTGTTTATATTAAATGCATGACGAATTGTCACTAGGGCATTTTTACTTCAAGCACTATGCAGAAAGGCAAACTTCTTCCTTCTACTTTTCCCTCCCTTTTTTGCCCTGGTCATATTCTCGTTTCTATTATTTCTTTTTATAACTAAAGAAGAATCCTGATCCTTTGTCTCTTGTCATGTGGAATCTCAAGAAAAATTCATGACTGATTTCCTTTTAGCAAAAGCAGAAAGGATTCTCTCCCCCACCCCAAATAACTTCATACAATGGAGTTCATTCCCTGGTAAGAGAACATAAGATTGCAGCAATAGAGTGCTTCTAGAGAAGAGCGCACCTAACACTACTACTCTTTCTAATTACTTTGATTTATTAACATTCGTAAAAATATTTCCCCCTCTCTCCATTGTCTCTTTTTCAGCACAATATCAATGCATTGCAAATTGCGACCCAGAACGGACATACACCTTTGGTCAGATTTCTTATCACTAAAAATATAGATCTGGGTGCTCAGTCTCAGGTGAGGTTTTTTTATTCCAGATGTTATGCCCTTCATTTTTTTCCATGCATCTCTGATATTTCTTGACAAGATTCTCTGAAAGTGGTGGTGGCTAGAGCCATGCATAATTCAGGACACAAAATGAGGAAAAATACAGTTTGTATTAACAATGAGAATAATAGACCAATTAAAGTCAAGCATTTTAAGGTGATTCTTTCATCAAAATCTATGAAAGTCAAAAGCTCTTAACTCTGGTGGGATTGTGCTTAACAGTTTTCAAGAAGGAGAACCTATGCAGGTCAATCCTATGTATGCGTAATTAGAAGTAAGTCCCACTGAGTTTAATGGGGCTTTACTCTTAGGTAATTAGGTATAGCAGGCTTGCAGAACCTCTTTGATCCCAAGTGCTGAATTTGTTTCCAGAGAAGCCCCTGGGGCCGCAGACTAGTGATGGGTGGACCGAAGGTAAAAGGGGTGCAGTTAAAATGCCAGCATATTTTAGCTTCAAGCTCTTACTGCCAGTAACGAAGCCTTAGGAGGCACATTTCAACCTTTTCAAATGGGTGACAAAATGTGCAAAAAACAGAAAACCACCCAACAACCAGTGGTTGGTAGAAAGGGGGTGGGGCCAAGGGGAAAGGGGGTGGCCTGGGGAATGTCGGTGGGCCAGATTGGGCTCCAGGCCTGAGGTTCTGCACCCCTGGTTTATAGGATTGCAGCCCCCATTTACAAATCCAAAACCCTCAATAATATATGATCCACTGGAATGAAGGTTTCTGCAGCAAGGTGATAACACTTATTACCAAAAGGGCTGTATGTCCCGGTATTGTCATTACAGTTAATTGCTTATGTAAAATTAACACATTTACTATTAATGAGAGAGAAATATTTTAATATTCTAGCACATTGTTGCTGAGACTATATAAAAAGTAATCTGTTTTGGATGTAGCTCCTAAAACTAAACACTTATTCCTCATGGGTATCATCCGAGTAACATATTTTTTTTGCTATTAAAAGGATTTTCATTGCATTTCAAAATCTCGGCCAACCCTGATGTACAACGTTGTTTACTTAGTTTTCCACCAGCTGTTAATTGGTAGATAAAGTTCATCCAGGTTTCATTTCCAGGGGCAATATTTAAGACTGCTTCTGATATTGACATACCATGTATCTCATTGACATGAACACATTTTTTATTCATTTGATGAAGAGCTCCAAGGTAAAAAAAATTGGAAATATTTAGTGAAAAGGTGGAAGCTGAGAAGATAGGTAAAATATTAAGCAAGTGTATAAACTAACCTATCCCCCCCCAAAAAAAAAGTTTTAGGTTTTATCAAAATGTACAAATTGTCTATATTCTCTGATAGGTTATTGTTTATCACATTTGCATCTTGCTCTTCCTGTAAGGAGCTCAGAGGGGTGTTTATTCCATTTTATTGTTACAAAACCATGTGATGTTGTTTAGGCTGAGACTTGCCCAAGTATTATTGCTTTATGTATTTTTGCTGTGTGGTGATTTGCCACAGCTAAGGCTGACATTCTATCCATAACACCACAACCCATAAGTTCCTATATTAGAAGGATGTGATTTGGGAAAATGCACGTCTGGTATGCAGGTGTGACTCTAAAGGTTTCATTTGGCTGACACTTAGTTGTAGGCCTGAGGCTCAAAATTGTCAAATAGGTTATCGAGTGGAAAGTATTTATTCAGATTTAATCATTTATGGGTAATTTGAATCTAGCAGAACTGCCTGGATAGCATATTCCATGGTGACTAGAAAAACTTGTTTTACCATCAAATACAGGGCTGATTTATTCATTGCAGTTCTCTCTCTCTCCTCTAAAAGGAACTTTTTCATAATAAGATAGAATTAGAGAGTAGTCCTAACCCTCAGATCTGCTACCTGGGGAGAGCTAGGATGGGGTGGAGGTATCTCTCTGCCAACAGAGAGGAGTTCCACTGGCAGGGGGACCCATAGGAGGGGTCATAGCTCAGTGGTAGAACACATGCTTTAGATGTAGAAGGTCACAGGTTCAGTCCTCAGCACTGCTAGTCAGTGTTGAAAACACTGGGCTAGATGGACCAATGGCCTGACTCAGTATAAGGCAGGTTCCTATGTTCCACTGTAGTGTTCCCAGTTACCCCTACAAAAATGCTGAAGGCATACACCTGTCATTTACAGTGTTTCCACCTGTCGTAGGCCCTGAAACAGGATATTCTGGGGATCCCAGATCTCTGGCCTTGAGTTGGAGGTGGTCTTGAATTCACTGGATCTAAAGCCTCTTTGTTCCTTTGAGAGACCCCAGGATTGGTTCCTTCAATTATGCCATTTTCATGCTGGTGTAGTTAATTCATCTCACTGAAACCAATGGGGGATGAGAATTTTAAAAAATGAAGAACGGCCAGAATGAAAAAAACAAAAAACACCTGTACCATATTTCCTGCCTTGGCCAGAACAAGTGGTAAATCATCTGCCACTTCCACCTGTTAGGATTGCTCTGCCCTATATACTGAAGAGTTCTATTTTGACTTAGGCTTTCCTTTTGACATTGATGATGGTTATCATCTTGTTACAATTCACTGCCCTAGCATGCATCTAACGCTAACCCATGATGAATTCTGGATTGGCGTGATGTGCAAATGTAGTTGTGCGAACAAATTATGGTGTGTTAACCAGGAACAATCCAGGAAACTCTGGGTTTATGAACTCTGGGTTCTTTAACCCATGGGTTGTTGCTATGTGTGAACTCAAAACCATGGGTTGTTCACGGGTTATTTCACCATGCTACAGAGGTGGCAGGCAAGAGTGGTAAAAAAAAAACAGTCGCTCTACCTGCCAGTAATATGGTGTTGTAAAGACATTTGGGATACAGAGAGGGAGCAGGCGAAGAAAGAGGGAAACAAACTACCCAGGGATTGAGAAAACATGACATAATTTGTTTGATGGCCTGCCGACAAATCCTGGTAAGGCAACAAGCCATGGGTTAAGTAAACCATTGTTTAGCATTATGTGTAAACCAGGCCACCGTGTATAATGGTTTGCCACCGTTTGATTGCTGGTATGCTTGGCAAATACAGTTCCCTTGGCAGAAATAAGTTGGCTTTCTTCTGCCCTTAGGAAAATAGACTTTCCTTCTGAGCTGAAGAAGTGTGGTCAAGCAAGTTCTCTTGTGAACAAATAATACTTGTGGTGATGGTTTTTATCACACTATCATTTCCTCTGTCAACAGCAAAAGAATTCTCCTCTCCATTTGGCCATCATAAAAAGCAACCTACCCGTGGTTAGTAGTTTAATAGATGCTAACCATGACCTAAACTCCCTCAATCAGGTGAGAAATTGTTCTTTAGAATCATTTAATTTTAAGATGGAAAATTGAGTACTTTTATCTCTGTTGGTGTGCATGCTATCTCTTTATAAGAATAAAGTACAAAGCAAGGTGGGAAAATGATCAATTGGTTCACATACGTCAAGCTAGGCTTCTCAGTAGAGATACTCCCTTTGTCTGTGATGATGTCAAAGGAAGCTTTGGGACACTTTAGACCAGGTCTGTCTAAATTTATGGCAAAAAGGATAAAAAGAACCTTATGAACTCTGTAGTAGTACAGGTCTTTTAAATACATATTTAGATGCAATATGTATGCAAGTCTCTCACCTTTTTATAGAAATCCCTCCACAGGTTGGCACTCAGTACTGAGGGTTTCCCCTAGTCGTGGAAGGGTTGGGTGTACTTAGCTATTGAACCCTTCTGCAGCATCTATAGCTCTTGCCTATTCGCATTATTACTAGAAAGGTGGCAGGATTGGTTACCTTGGGTTTCCACTGTACAGATGCACCATCTTCTCTTTGTGCATAAATTTAGTAGGGTTACGTTTACAAAGGAAAAGCTAAAATTTGTTCTGATGCATTACTGTTTCCGACTCCTCCTGTTTTCTGTTGAATCTTCATACCTACAAGTAGGGCACAATTTGTATATTTTTTAAATCAACCTTATTTATTCATCTAAATTATTATCTATCCCAGGCCTATTCCTAAAAGTGAATGTGTATCAAAATGGCCACTGGATCATAGTCAAGTGTGGGGAGATGATCGTGCAAAAATCCAAACAGCTTGTCCTTGCACCTTTGTCATGAACACCATTCCACTTGTCCTGTCTTGTGAGGTGGACCAGGCTGGAGCGCACTTCCATGTTTTACTCAACAGTAGCTTCCACCACTGTTGGGGTGTTTACTGTTATAGGGTTGGACTGTTATAGGGTTGTGGGTGGCTTGTCAACCACCCCAACAACTCACCCTTCCTAGGTTCGCACGTAATGACAAGCTACAGCGTGCCCGTATCGTGGCTGAAATATTCAAAATGGCAGCAGCCACCACAAAAAGAAAGCCTACAGGGAAATTCACCTGCGGTGGCTTCTTGTTATGTTTTGTAATATTTATTATTGATAACATGCTTTAAAATCTGTTCTGGGTATATTTTAAGCAGAGATTTAATATTTTGACTTCAATGGAAAATACTTTATTTTTTTATTTATTGCATTTATATTTCACCATTTTTCCTTCAAGGAACCCAAACGGGTATGCATAATTCTCCTCCTCTCCATTTTTATCCTCACAACAACACTGTAGGTTGGGCTGAGAGTCTGTGACTGGCCCAAAGTCACCCAGAGTGCTTCCATGGTCGAGTGGGGACCAGAAGCAGGATCTCCCAACTCCCAGTTTAACACTACACCACACTTCTCCTAAATGATAAATGTTCAATTGTTAAACAATAATTTGGATCTAGATTTAGTTATACTTTGTCTAGATCCACTGAAATCAATGGGACAAGTTAGCTGTGACTGATTTAAGTCCCATTGATTTTAATGGGTCTCCTCTAAATATAATTCAATCTGGATCCATCCTGATAATTATCTACATTCTGTTATCTATGCAATTTGAATATTTACTTTTTTGTTCATGTTTTTAGTAATGGAGAACATCCCTTTATAATAGTTTTCTTCTACTTTGCTTTACTTCTACAAGAGACATCAAACGCCCCTACACCTGGCAGCAGACCTTGGCAATGTAGAAGTAATGGAAATGCTGCTAAAGGCAGGCTGTGACCTCAACATTGCAGATAAGGTACTTTCAATTATTCATATTTCTGTGAAGGTGCAATTACTCTATGTGTCTTGGCATTTAGAACAGACTACTCTTTTAAAATATTGACAATTAAGCAATATAGAAGGCAGCAGTTGAAATTTCCAAAATAGAATAATACTAACCAGCACACAATGCTAGAATATTAATAAAGATCAAAAGAACTGGGGTAAACCAACAGTTTGTTAACATTAACAGTGCCATATCATGTATCAAACATGAGAATACAATAATAGTATACAGAGACTGAACAGATTCAAAAAGACTTATTGTCAAGGTTTCACTGTTCTTGAAGATTTGCGTTTTCTGGCTGGGGATTTAAGTCAATCCTTTTTTGGAGGACAAATAAGTCTTTTTGAATCTGAGGAACAAACTCAACAAATCCTCTTCTTTTCCCACTCATAAGCATTGTGATGTTGTTGTGATATTCTGATTCTGATGAAGCATTCGCGAAACAGGTGAAAGAAGCCGGAGGCTTGTAATTGCTTAGTTATTGCAAACTATTTTTGCTCATTGCTCAGTTATCGCAAACCATTTTGTCATCATTCAATCTCTATAATTGTCCAGTTAGTGTAAACTATTATTGCTCATTGCTCAGTTATTGTAAACTATTGTAAACTATTTATGTATGGTTATTATAAACAACTTGTTCAGTTTCTGTATACTATTATTGTATTCTCACATTTGATACATGATATGGCACTATTAATATGTTAACATAAACTGTTGGTTTACCCCAGTTCTTTTGACATTTATTAATATTCTAGCGGTTGTGTGCTGGTTAACATTATTCTTTTAAAATATTCTTCATTTAAAATATAACTCTTGATTTAGCCTATCCTTCCCCAATCTGGTGCCCACCAGAAGTGTTGGACTACTGGATGGTGGGAGTTGTAGTCCAACACATGGTGGACACCAGGTTAGGGTAGATTAATTTTGTCTCTTTCTTAAAACCTGCAACAGTTTGGTATTACCTTAGTGAAAAGGTATTTGTACTTGTTCTTTCTATTTGTAAGGCCAAATATAATATAAAATAGTCATTGTTCTCTGAAAAAGCCTTTCTCGTTCTAATTCATTTGGTGACTCCCAGCAGCCATTTTGAAGCTCTCATCCAAGCCGTGTTTGTTGATGCACTCCAATTTCTCCTTTCTGTTGGGAAATGTGTTCCCAGAATAGAAGAAATTGTAGCAATTAATGTCACAGTGACTTGCCTGGATTACTGATAGAGACTGAACCTCTTCAATGGCAGCCATGGCCCAAGATATCAGGGTTATTTTTTAGAAGTTGAACATCACAGCTGATGTAAAAGGCAAATCCAGTGGGAATATTTGATGGTAGGTATGGAGTGTCCCGGAAGCATCTGAGAAGAGCAGGTTTTTGAATTTACCGTCCAAAGCCTTAAATCAAATTCTGGACTTTCCTGGGGCTTAGCAAGCACTGTTTTGCTCCTTTGCCTGTACTCTTACACATCACACTCTTTTTGTATGTCTAACATGCTTCTTGCAAGTTATGCATTGCGTAGGTCCCAATGGAATAGTCTTCGGAAATAAGGGAATGTAATAATCTAATGCAGGGCTGTTGAACCTCTTTAAGCCCAAGAGTCTAATTCAGTTTTAGAGAAGCGCTTGGGGACCAGTAGTAGACAGGGCTGAAGGCAAAAGGGGGTGGGCCCAAAATACAAAAAAAATGAGCATATTTAAGTTAAAGCTCTTACTGCTAGTAGCTAAGCTTTAGAAGCATTTCAACATTTTAGAATGGGAGGGGAACCACACAAAAGCTGGGAAACCATGAAATAATCAGCAGTTGAAAGAAAGGATGAGCCCAGAGGAAGTGGGGGAGGGGAACTGGGAAACCCCAGAAGGTCAGATTGGGACCCTTAGTGGGCTGGATTTGACTTGACAGCCTGAAGTTAGACATCCCTGATCTAATGTCAAGGAACCAATTCCAAATGTATATAAATGAGATCCTAGTATCTAAATATTGAAGTGAAATGTTATTGAGGCACTTACAAGGGACTAAGCTTCAATGAACAGTTGGGACTTATTTCTGAGTAAACATGCATAGGCCTGTGTCATTAATTAAGCACACTCCTTTTGTAGGGGGGAAGGTTCGTGTTGCATTACTTGTGATATTTCCTCATCTCTGTCCCTATGTGTACTGCAGCACTGGGATTATAAATACCTCTTGTGTTTCCCAAATCACTATGTGGCAGAAAGTCATTTTCACTGTAGCATAATGAGATAGGATACTCTGGAAGATTTGAGTCCCCTGAGAAAAAACTGTATGCAGAGTCTGCTTTTCCAGGTATGTCCAAGCATTGGTCAGTACCACTGACAGGATTCTCTGGCAAAAACCTGCCTGTATGGCCACTGGCTCAAAGAGTTCAGGCACTGCAATGCTGGGTTCCATCTTGGTAACAGTGGGAGAGACTGAATTTCTTCTCTCTCACTGCTTAAGCTTTTCAACACATGGAAACTCTGGAAGAATTATGTTGTGGGCAGCTGTTCAGTGTAAATCCACTGACATAAAAGGATTACAGAGATCTCAATAGTCACAGAAATGTGTGTGGCCTTGAACTGTCAATAGCAGGAATGTACTTGGATTACAGAATGGTCAGTGGCTAGCAAAGCAATTTAATTGGAATGTAGCACTATTTAAGCAGCAACAGTTAGCATAGACATTCACTTTACTTACTTTTCAGATAAAAGTTTGTTATCAGAGGTCTTAAGGACAACTATGGGCAAAATAATTGTAATCATTTATTATAGAAGAGCAGAATATTAGTTGAAACTAAGCCAAGGGTAACAATGCAAGTATTATTGTAATAAAAGGGCAGGTGTGGTAAGTAGTAGGCAAATTGAGTTAGATCTTGATTCATGACATAGCAATGGACAGGAGAGTATGCTTTGTTGCAAAACATGTTTGCTACCTCTAAGGGTTAGCCAGGTGTAATCTTAAAATAAACTCTTTTTCTATTAATTAAACAATATTTCTGAACTTTATACTGTATCTTTCCTACTTGCTTTGTCTTTGCTGTTATACTGGGTCACTTCCTGGTTGGTGCTCCTTAATTGGTGTCTTCCCACTGTGTGTCACAGAGTTATTTCCTTCCGTCTGCTCTCTCTATTCAGGCATTCTGCTGGGACAGGAGAATGAGGATGAGCATGCTAGCTCTGCTATCATTGTCATTCTCCATGTGTGGAGGGCAAACATTTGCAGCAGGTAGTCTTTTATATCCCTGCATTATTTAGAATCCTGGAAAATTGTAGCCATGTGGTAACCATGTATGCAACCAGATGACAAAAAGTGCTGCAGCAATTTTAGAGACCAGCTAGATTATTCTAGTTTTGTAAACAACCTCCTAATTAATAGGAGCCAGTGTAGCATAGCAGATAGTCTGACATTGATTTGGGATGCTTGAATTGAAAATGTTGGTCAGCCACGAATAACTGGTTGGCCTTTGTCAGACCAACTTACTTTGCAGGGCTGTTATGAGGATAAACTCAAGTCTCTCCTTGAAAGAAGAGCAAAATAAGGGCACAATCCTATACATGTTTAGACAGAAAAAAGTCCTATAACTCCCAGCATGGCTGTACCATGCACGCACCTGTAGTTTGCATAATTATCTGCTCTGTAGCATTGGTTGGCATGTCATCTGAACTTGGTACATGGCATAGCGGGGGTAGTTTCGCACCCACCTTATTGCAAGTTGTGAGTTGTAGTGTGGGTAATTATGTAAACAATGGACTTGAGAACAGGATGCATGGGGGCCAGGGGGAGAAGCCATGATGACTTTTTTGTATCCTCCGTGATCATCTGAAACCGGACTCTGTCTAAACATGCATAGGATTCCACCTTAAATGAACTAATTAATGAACAAAGTCAGTATGTGCATATTCAGTCTAGATCTGCGCAACAAAGGTTTAACTAAATTGTACTTAAAATGGATCTAGTTTCGATTGAAGTTCCCTTAGTCCTTAAAAAAACAAGCTGTTCACAATTCCATAAGATTTGAAAGACCTGCCCAGCTGAAGGTGTTCATGCTTTTTCATGGGATGGGGAAATATAGGGAAATGGCTTGAGTTATCAGAGTCTAATAGGAGGTATCCTCTATGATCAGTGCTGAAGGAGTTGTAAGAAGCCCCATCCTACTGCAGTCCAGGAAACTATAAATTTTCAACACATGTTGCTATGCTCCCTACTGCTCGGGAGAACTACCTCCTTTTTAATTTTCAGGAATCCAAAATACCTATTATTTTGTGCATTCCTCCGCAAGTCAGTTCTGCACTTCGTGCACTGGGATAGTAGATGAACAGATAATGATAAAACCTACTAACCTATTTCTGCTTCTCATCTGTGGCGTTAGTTTTCTTGTCTAATTTTGGTAATTCACTGTTTGCAATTTCAGCAAGGAAAAACCGCACTAGCTGTAGCTTCCAGGAGCAATCATGCCTTGATTGTAGATATGATTATAAAAGCAGAGAAGTATTACATCTGGAAACAGGTAAGAAGCATCTCTAATTCATTACCTCTTTTTCACAGACAGACTTCTCCAGTATATTAAACCTTTTGCAAAATATGGTTCTTCTTGGTGGTCTCTGCGCATCACACATGTGGTCTTTGCGCCCGCGTGGAGCTCGTTTCGGAAACTTCTATAGCTGATGCAAACATTTTTGGCAGGAACCCCTTGCCACCATCCACTGACTCTGGGTTCCCACCCTTTTCCTTAGTTCTCTTTCGACTGCCTTGCTGAAAGGATGTCTCTTTGGGAACTTCTGTCTTTTTCATGAGGAGGAAGTTTTAAGAGTGCTGAGGTTTTTAGTTGTTTTTAGTTTGTTTTTATTCTTGATTGTTATTATTTTTGGCTATTTTACCCTCCAGCAATCTCGAATTGGGGGTGGGGCACGGCCATTAAGGTCCCTTTCTGAAAATGTGTTGAGTGCGCAGCAAACTTCCCCAACAGACAGACATTTCTCTCTGATTTGTTTGGGAAAGGCTCACATCAACGAGACCTGTCGCCACTGTATGAGATTCACGAAACGGACTAAAAGAATAGAGCTGATTGCTACATCCCCTCAGTGTCCTTGGACCCTGACTCTAACCATGGGTCGTTCTGATCTTCCAACATCTGGACGCTCTCTAGCTATCTAAGAAGGCCAGGTCACTTAAGCCTTCTGGGGCTGATTGCCTAGGGGCGATTCTGCAGAGAAAAGATCTAGAAGCCATGGATCCTTTGAAGCAATGGATGCAGCTACTCATGGCGGAGGCCGCTCAACCTATGTCCCCTCAGCATCCTCAGACCCCGACTCTAATCATAGATTATTTCAATCTTCCAACATCTGGATGCTCTCTAGCAGTTTTTCTATAGCAAAAGAGATATTTAAGAAAGCCAAGTCACTTAAGCCTTCTGGGGACACCCATAAAAAGGAAAAAATAGATAAACCATCAAAAAGTCTTGTACCTAGGCTACTGTGTCAAAGGGGGTTCCAACCCCTCCACTGCTGTTAAGATTCCCGATACCACAGGTGGCCACCTTGGCAGTGATAACATAACCGGCTCCTTTGGTACCGAGGTCAGAGCTCTCGATACCGAGACCAGACGTCTCGCATGCAGCTTCAATGTCAGAGGGTGAGATTCGAGAACTCTCCCCTCCAAGGCCCATAGACATCTCTCCACCACATTAATTAGCACAGCCATTGCAGGCTAGCTGCCAATTTCAGGGCTTCTCTCCAGAGCCTCTACACTCGGAGTACTATAATTTTCAATGGAGGGAGTTTTATGACCATGATGTCTGGGGACATTGTTCTCGGTCCACCCCTAAGAGAATGGGACAGAATTTCAAATGGGTCGCTTCCCCCGTGATTGCCATACCAGTACGGAGATTGGCACCAATATTATGATGGGGACACCTGTTATAACAGACCCGTTTCTTCGATACTGGGCCTCGATACCAACTGCCTTTCTCGACACTGTGCACCTCCACCCACATTGAGACTGCCACTAGAGGAAGTTTCTTGCAACTCCCTCCAGTTCCACTGAGATTGCTGCCATGTGACCTGTGCAGAGGGCTCAGCTGTTGCCTCATGATACTGTTGCGGATGCATCAGTATGATCACCTAGCTCTTGCCCCACTCCATGGGGCATCAGAAGATCAGCTTGGGGAAGATGAGTTGGAGCATAAGAATGGATCTGACTCCCCTCAATCCTTAGAGGTATCAGTTGGACTCAACATTGCCCTCTTTTGCATCACCTAATGATGTAGTGGCTTCACAGGATGGAGCCTCCTTTGGAAGACTTATACCATTTTTCCGATCAAAGTTTGAGGATGGCCCAGGCTCGGTGTATTGAGACCCTACAACCCTGTGAAAAGATACAGGGTCCCATATCTGATGCTGTATATACTGAGACCTCGACTCCAGTGTTGATGCTTTTCTTTCCAACACTGCTTCAGATAGTTAAAAATTCCTGGAAGGCCTATTCTTCAATGGCTCCGACATCAAAAAGGTTAGAATCTTTATATAAGGTCCAGGAAAAGGATGCAAGGTTTTTCTTTATGCACCCATGTCCCCATTCTATAGTAGTCGAGTTTTTTCCAAGGGAAGTTTCAGAAGGAGTATGCCTCTCCAGCAGACAAGGAGGATCACCACTTGGACCTGCTGGGTTGCCGAATATATTCATCTGCTGCTTTGGGCCCCAGAGTCGTAGACTATCTTATTATTATTATTATTATTATTATTATTATTATTATTATTATTATTATTATCCTGCCTTTTTCCAATACTGGGACTCAAGGCAGTTTACAAATGAAAACATGTACAGTTAAAACAAACAGATATACAAAATTTTAAAATATAATTAAACATAGTACAATTTAAAAATATTTAAAACATTTTAAAACATTTTAAGTACAAATAATTTTTAAAAAAGATCCAAAGGTCCAGATAACAGCTTTTCCTTTGGAAAAAAAGACTCCCTATGCAATCACCTTCCAGAGGAACAGAGAGAGTTTGCTAGAGTTTTTCAATCAGAGGCAATATGCCTCTCTCATCAGCAGCTTAACATGATCCGTCACCTCACCAACTGCAAGTCGAAAGCAATGGTGGGTGCCATGGCAGGTCTCACCCTGGAAGCTAGGTCGAGGATTGAGGACCTGCCATTTGATAGCAAAGTGTTGTTCAATGCAGAAACAGATGAGGTGATAGATGCAATCCAGAAGGCAAAAACAACGGCTATATCATCACAATTCCATCCGCCATTGTACAGAGATGTTGGTTCCGTCAACAGCCATATTACCATTTGAAGAAATATTCTGATTGCTCATCTCGTTTCCCGCAACAGAGACAATAACAACAACAATACACATGCTTCAAGCAGTCTCGTCAAAAATTGGACCAGGGATCGAAGTAGAGACTTTGACTTAGTCAGTCATTCTCTTCTGCAGTTTACTTAGCCTCCTATATATGGCCCGCTCCTCTCTAGATTTCTTCAACCTATTCTGGATTTGTGACGGCTCAATACTTACATCAGAACCAGGAAACTCCAGATGACCACACTGTCCTCGATAATGCTGCTCCTTCGGAAGGGAGTATGGTTTGCCTCCATAGACTTAAAGGATGCATACGTCCATATAGCCATCCGGAACACTCACCAGAGGTAGCTTAGGTCTATCACAGTTACCGACATGTTCCAATTTGGGTGCTTCCATTTGGCCTAAGCACAGCTTCCAGAATATTTACAAAATGTATGGCAGTGGTCTGTGAGTTCATTCACATACAAGAAATCTACCTGTATTTAAACGACTGGTTTACAGTGGCATCTTTGAAGGGGATGCTATCGAAGGCAGTAAGACTAGTCCTCAATTTATTAAGCTCTCTGGGCCTCATAGTGAACACAGAGAAATCCAGACTCTCCCCCGCTCAAAAAATTTCATTATTGCAGCCTACGTTCCTCGGAACAGAGCTACTGCCCCCTCTACTCTCTCAGGCAGGTGTACGACCACTGGCAATACTACTGCGTTCCATGTACAGAGACTTCTGGGACTAATGATGTCCACGGTTACTGTTGTTTGGTGGGTGAGGCTTCGAATGCAGGATTTACAAAGATGGTTCCTGACAGTTTTTGGGAACAATGCCAATGCTTGAAAGTTCGAAGGATCAATACCGAACAAGGTGCAACAGACATCGAGACCATTTGAACCAATGGCAACCTTGGACATCACGTTTATTTCTTGGAAGGTTGCTTTTTTGATGGCTATAACAAGAGTATGCAGATCGGGTGAGTTAGCTGCCCTCAGTATTGATGCACCCTACCTGGGTTTGCGCAAATAAAAAATTGCGCTTAAACCGGATGACCCGTTGAACTAAGGTAGTGTTGGACTTTTATATCAATCAAGAGGGAGACTTACCAGCTTTCTACCTCCCCATTCTCTTCTACTCCAGTGGAAGTAGCATTACACTCACTTGATGTGTCCTGAGCCTCATTGTGTGATGTGGATGATGTCTCGCTGCCTCCATGGAGCCAGGAGGCCCCAATCTATGTAATCTGCAGCAAGCTCAGAAGTCCTGCAGGAAGAACCACATGGCTCTTGGAAAGTTCAGCTGCCATGAGGCCACATGATCTTGGATGCTCTGTGCATGCAGATTATTTGTGTGGAGGCTATGGAACAGTGGTTGGAAGTACAACGAGTGGGAAAATATTAAGCAACGTTCCAACCTGGATACTTCCAAATCCTAAGAAATCAGGACGCTGTTTTTTGGCTTAAATAACATACAATTTGTCTGCTATTTTTTATAGAGAACTAGTGTGGTGCAATGACTAGCGTGCTGAATGGGGATGTTGGAAACCCATTCAGCCATGTAATTCATTGGATAGCCTTGGGTAAGCCACTGTCTCTCAGAGTAGCCTACCTCATCATAGGGTCATTGAGAGGATAAAACATAGGTAAACTGAGCTTTGTGAAGGAAGGACAGGATACCTAATAACATAATAAAATAATAATAATAATAATAATAATAAATACAAATAAGTAATATATATAGCTTTAAGCAAGAGAGTGGTTTTCAAAACCCATTTTTGCTTCAGAGACAAAAAGCTTTCTATTCTGGAGATGGAACACCTGGAGCTCTTCTGGCTTCTTATTTCACTGAATAAAACAGGATGGAAGAAAGAGCTGGAAAAGAACACGAAGTACAAATTCATCTTAGTTTGGAGTTATCTGGTTTTCATAATGTCATGTCACAATGTTAACTATATCCATAGTTAAGTGTATGACTTCACAGTCTACCATATGGGGAAATGAGGTTCAGACATAAGAACGAGGAGTCTGTGTTCTGTACCAGAGAGAATGGAATGGCTGCTTTGGAGCCTGGATATTGTCATCTCAATATATTTATCTGCAGATGTTTATAATAGAAATGGGCAAAGGAGGGCAGTGAACTGCTGCTGAGCAAAGGAAGTGGAGCACTGTCTTAAGTTTCTGAGTAAATCCATAATGGAAACTGGTGTGAAATCCTGGTATCATGGGCAATATGGAACTGTGTTTTCTTCATCCTAGCCAAGTGAGCAGAGTTCCCCCATCTCCCCAGGATTCTCTGTTACACTAAAATTCCATTCTTTATTGATGCAAAGGAGGTATGAGATAACCTTGTGTACATAAGCGTGCGTTAAATGAAATATAGTGTACACGTTAGAAAAAAATCATATCCAAAGTTTTATTCAGTCATATACCACAGATATAGGAAGACTTTATGCTTGTCGAGTGTACTTTATTTTTATTTTTTACTAGAAACAAGTTCTACTAATAAGAGCTAGGTGAAATAGTCATTCATAATTAAAGAATAATTTAATTCTTCTTTAATTAAAGAGAGCCGGTGTGGTGTAATGGTTAAGAGTGTTGGACTTTGAAGACCTGAGTTCAAATCTCCACCCGGCCATGAAGCTCAGTGGGTGAATTTTGGCCGGTCACTGATTCTCAGCTTAACCTATCTCACAGGGTTATTGGGAGGATAAAACTGAGAGGAGGATCATGTATGCCACCTTGGGCCCCTTGGAGGCAAGGTAGAACATAAGTGTAACAAGTAATAAAAAAAATAAAGAACACAATGCAGAAGTAACAGAGATGAATGATAGAACGGGGTGCTTCTGAGCCTAGGAATTTGTTTTCTATACCAGAACTGAACTGAGCTCACAATCCATTCTTGGTTATCCCAAGCTCTCTTTAGGCGGGGAAAAAGTCATTCTGGTGTTGTTAAACAGTTGGGAGTCAGATGTACTGCAAATTACCAAGATCTCTGCTTCCCCTGTATTCAAGCTTCCGCCTTCAAACGGAATGCAGTTGCCTCTTGCTTTCTGCTTTGGGCTATGAGTTTTTAAAAACACCTTGAATATTATTTCACGAAGAGTTCAGTGTTTTAAAATAAAGTTTTAACCTTTTTTTGACAGGGTTTTGTTGCTCTTAAATAAGGTCTTAAAAGGGTGGTGTGCTGTAAGCTGCTAATTTGTAAACTGTTGCTTTTTCAGTATTACAAGTCAGAACATTTGTAACTGTAGATCTGAGATATATAATGAATGTATCAGGAAATCAGTTTGCAGGATTGAGTGCAAGGACTGCTGTGTAAACACAATATCATTACAATTTTGTGATAATGAACCAGAAATATTGGCTTGGATCCTAAAATAAGCTAACTCAAGGAAGTTCACAGAAGGGAAGTTTCCAATTCCCTCCTCCACCATGAAGACACTCCCAAAAAGCCTCTCTGGAGGGCAAGCGGAAGGACTTCTTGAACAATGGGATGTGGGGGGAGGGGGGCGGTGCTGGAGAGGGATGAGAATGGAAAAGTTTCTTTCTGTAAACTTCCTTAAGTTAATGTATCTCAGGATCCAAGCATGATTTGGGAAAATTTCCCCCTCCATTAGCAACTACCTGAGCTCCATCCTACATCGTTCAAGAGGGCCTCAGGAGGGAACTTTTTATCAACTGGAAAAACCTATAATTTGAAGAATGACAGTTAAATCTCTGCAGATTACTTAGTGATTCTTTACTTTCAAGGAGCATTGCCGAAATAGTGGTGATCTTCCAAGTGATGTCCTATCTTTTAAACAAGATCACAGTGTGCAGACCAAACAGATCCGGTCCTCTCTTTGGAATCTGGCTTATAATCAGTTAAAAATGGGAGAGTGGACAAAACTGGCACAATTCTGGAATTTTACAACTGAACAAATCAAAGCTATTGAAGAACAATGGACAGGTAAATATACTGGATTTAATAAATGGCAGTATTCTTATACCAGACATCCAAAAGCTAGTTTTTTTAAATTATAAAGAAATTAACCTTTTTGTTGTCCTACACCAGGGATGTGGCACATGTGACCCTACAGATGTTGTTGGACTGCAATTCCTATTAGCCCTAGACAGCATAGCCAATAATGAGGGATGTTGGGAATTGCAATCCAGCAACATCTGGAGGGCTACAAGTTTGCCATTGTATGCATGCTTTTAAAAGAAGAAACCATAAGTTGAAATAATTACTTCATGTCTTGCCAACTTTGAATAATTGTTCCTAAGCTAGCATAGAAAATTTAAGTTTACATTTTATTATGTATAGCACAAAGTGTACTTTTTCATTGTTACATTTATGATCAGTATGTTTTCTTGGCAGATATTAGGTCTTAAAATGCAATCAATAAATACCCCCTCCTTCCAGTTTTAATATGATGAGCCTACAGCCTCTACAGTTGTAAAGTTTGCTTGAAATAGAGCACTCCATCTCAGACAATTAATTAGAGGTGCTTATTGTCTCACAGGCCAATATATACACCCTCATATCTGTTAACATTTGAGGGGGGGGGGAAATAAATTTTGGGCTCACCTCCTGACTGCCCATCATAATCCCATGCACAGTCACCAGTACATCAGATATATATATATTACTGGATTGAGCTGTTTTCATATTTTGTATCTGATCAGCCTAGCATGCTCAAGGTCAACTAATACAGTTTATCTACTTTTTAATACCCTTTTATCACCCCATTGTATTAGCATTCTATGGAAATACTTGAGCAAATGCTGAAAGGAGAAAGGGTTAAGCAGCACTCCCTTCACCATTCCTCCCATGACAGCCTCCTACCATGTTTTCCATTAAAAAATACAGAGCCAGGGTTCTCGCTGCATCTCCCATGTAATATCTCCCTTGGTCTTTCTAACCAGTAGTTACTTTGAAGGTGCTGCTGATTGGGCATAGTATATGTTCACTGCATACCTTCACATCTGTGTTAAGAATTTGGAGTTTGCAATGGGATAATGGCCCCGTTCTCTCCCCTCACCCTACACATGCTCCACACCCCAACAGAGCCTCTTCTACTTTTCACTCTTGAGCTGAGGGGCTTGGAGCAGGAACATGCTTCAGGAAAACACTCCTGATCCAGACTACTTTACAGCCATACTAACTGTCAGCTTTATGGGAAAACCAGTTATGCAAAAGCATTTTTCTTCCTAAACGGGATGCTAATATTTCATATGTTTTGACTAGGGAAAAAGAGTTACAAGGAACATGGACACAGAATGCTTCTTATCTGGTTACATGGTGTCCTAATGGCCGGCCAGAATCCAATTAAACATTTATATGAAGATCTAGTGAAAGTGGGTTTCCAACACCCAGCTGGTGAGCAAGTATTATAAGCATCACAATTAGAATATACTGATGTGGTTAAAGGGGTGAGACTCTAGACTTCAAAGAGTGCAAGGGCCTTCCCCCATGTTTAAAGGACCAGATTTTATTTCTAGCAACTTGCTCAGGATATCTCCAATCCAGCAGCTTAGTGAAATACTATTTCCTAGGGTTTTTGTAGATGGGGTATTTATTGTGCACTTGTCATTCCCTACTCATGGTTGTTTATGGGTTCTTTCGATGACATCATGACCCACCAGTTCCACTTTTGTGTCTAAAGAGCACTTTCGGTGAGGATTTTGTTTTTTAAAAAGGGAAATTCTAGTATTTAAGTGTAAAAGTGAAAGAAAGCATGTTTTTACTTGTATTTGTGCTGTTCTGCTATACCAGTGTCACCTGGAGGTTATCTAGTGGAAAAGCAGGATCCATGTAGTGCTTGAATATTAATTCTGCAATTAAACCAAAAGTAGATACATCAGATTGACAGCCAGTTAACAAACTCATGTAGAAAAGCTCCTCACATCATGGATAATATGTTGCTTCCTGTTGGGCAAAGGGAGTAAGCTGTACTGAATTTGCTACTTGAAAAAAATTAAAACCTGTGTGATCTATTGCTGGTAAGGAGGAGGAAAAGCATGAAATGGCAGGATACTGCAGCCTGGACCAACAGAAAATTGGGCAAAGTCCTATGTAACACCAGTTTCTATAGAAGAGAATAAAAATTCATGTGTGACTCACAGTAGGCATATACATGTCTTCTCAGAAGTAAGCGCCATTGAATTAAATGGGACTTACTCCCATTTAAGCACCAAGCTGCAGCCTAAGTGTATCTGCAGCACATGCAAGACCAATAGAGGAAACAAAGTGGCAGCAAAGCCCGTGATCAAATAATATTGATATCACCCAGATTCTTAGTAAAAACAAGCCAACTTTGGTTTGAGAGGGGTCTATTTTAATTTTAAGCATTCTGTAATTGCCTCTGGCTTCACTTTAACCAACTGCATATGTTTTTTGTGGTATGTCTCAGCAGTTGTTTGGGGTGGCTACTGAAAGCTGTGTGTCAGTTATGCACAAACCTACATGAATCATTCACATCTGATACAGATTATAGGCATGTGATGTTTGCTGAACTCTAACAACAGTATTTCCTCTTACAGAAAAGATCAGAGCAGAGAATGCTGGCACAGAATCCAAGAAGTGTTCAATTTCATGAATTCATCCACCAAGGAGTGCTTGAAATACCATTCTAGAATAATTTACAAATACTAAAGTTTTATTTACAAAAGGATGCTCCTTCAAAATTGCTTGCTCCTTACACAATTGTCCCAATGTACTACAACCTTTTTATATATAAAAATATTTGTGATGGGGAAATTATTATTATTTTTCTCCCAGGGCCCAGCAAATTTTTTTTCCTATGACAACTCATTCCGTATTGGATATGTGAATTAAACAACTATATGTTCTAGATATAGAACAAGGATTTTGAAGCTGAATTTAACCTAAACTTTATGGATAAAATAATTAGCACTTCCTCATTAATTAGTTTCTAATGTTAGGTTAAGTTTTTATCCAATATTTCATGCCACAGTATACAACTGATGTTCCTTCTGTAAAATTATTTGCAGAAGCAAAGATTTTCCTCACACACAAATAAGGTAAAAACAATGTGAATCCCCAATTAAAGTTCCTTCTTATTTCTGCAAGTGGACACCTGAAAACTATTGCCATTTTAAATAAAATACTTCTCCAGAATGGTGGGGTGGATACAATACTGTAAAGGTTGCACAGTTCATTATTTCAGGAACTAAACAGAAGAACCAGGAAATGGGGTTGCACTTACCCAGATTTTTCCAAGCATCATCATCGCACTGTAGGCACCATGGCCCTTCAAAAAGCTGTTCCTGAAGATCTGGGGACTCTTCAAAACTGGTAGTCAATGCAACGTGATTTGAAGGGGAAACTGGCAAGCCCTTTGCATGTACATGGCAGTGCCTCAAAGGTACAGAACAGCCTCTTTGGATTGCAGCCAATAACTAGGAGATATTTAAACTGCAATCCTAAACAGTTTAAGCACCAAGCAGTGGAACTTATTAGGGACAAACTGGGTATATGAAAAACCTTTACTTTTTGAAACACTGTACTGAAGTGACTATTTACTTTGTTGTTAACAACCTAATCTTTAGTGTACTTTGGCAACCACAGTGACCTCCCACTCCAAGATATGGTTAAATATGTAGTGTTCTATCATAAGGCTGTAAATTTGAGTCCACATATGCGGAAGAATGCAATATTAAATTTAGAGGTATTTAATTGCTGGCAACAATTAAGGATCAGAATATGAATTATAACTGGACTAGTAATTCAGTTCTAGAATCCTTCACAGATTTAACAAGTGCCATATTTGCAACAAAAGTGCTTCAAAGTAAGTGTGTTTTGAGCTGATATATATACATCCATGTATGCCACTTAATGTCTCACCATTCCTAACACTGTATATTAAATTGTCTCAAATGAAAAGCATTATGTTTCTGCGCCAGTTTCACACATCCAACCCATCACTTCATTTTACAGTCAGTCATTTAGCAGTGAGTTTAAAGTGATTCACACTTAGAGGCCCTGTTCCAAGTTACTTCAGTGGCATGGCGTTGTTGCAATCCCAACTGCTACTGTAACAAGGTCAAAATCATGTGGGAAATGCTGGTGAAACATCTACTTCCTATGGCAGCATTGCCCCTCCAGGGAGCTGGTGTATCTCTGGCATAGCTGGTGTATCACTGGCACTCCCATTGGACTACACAGATGAAATGCATGAGAAGGAGACATACAAGGACCTTTTCTACTGGGACAGCTAATGTTAGAAGGGGTCCTAATACAGCAGCACTAATGCACTAAAGGAGCCATTGCTTCTCTCCTTGCTGCCTTTTTTCCTTCCTAGCACCAACAGCCCTCCTAATCCTTCATGCTTTAGTGTCCATTGAGGTCCCACCACAGGAGCAGGTAAGACTCACATTCATAATCTATGAAAAAAATAGATTATGAGCTAAACGAAGCCTAAAACAATCTGGTATGACACGTGACCTGAAGCTCCCACAGCAAATTGCAATGGAGAGACACAGAAAAGCTGTTGCTACCATGGAAGATTTGGGACATTATTGTGTATTATTACTTCATACAATTAAGCAGATATTCATTTATTCATCCATAGCGAATAAATAGATGAGTTAATACGTGCAACAGCAAACATATTTCATATTTTATGTGGCCCAATTTCTAATTTAAGAATAGTTGACAGATTATGAGGAAGGCAAAATTACTTCTGAGTTTCAAGTCTGATTGCTAGCTCAACAATCAACAGTTTAAGTCTCATTTCAGGATAAGGTCAAGTTACACACAAGCCACTCTCAACATTTATGCAGGAGAAATACTTATGCTGCTTAAAATAGACAATAAGTTCAGTTCATCCTTTTTATTAAAAACTTTAAATAAATCATATTTAATAAAATAGGTTAAGAAAATAATTTCAAGTATACCTTATTTGTAGTTGCACAGAACTACATTGTACCAACTCAGGTAGCTTACTTTTAATATCCACAATATTACTGAAAGGAGAAACATGATGCATCCTTGGGTTATTGCTATATTAGGATTTTAAACCAGGAAAATTCTCTCCACATGCTTAAGGTAAAATATAAGCATTTTAACCTGTAAACCTAGTCAACAACCTTTATTGACTGGATGTTGCTGTGGGTCTGGGTATGACTTTTTCCACTGTGTCCTGGAGGAGGTCTCACACTGATAGCATTAGAAAACTGGTGCAAAGTTCGAGGATATTTCGCAGCAGTAGCTTGAGATATAGTTTGCTGAAACATACAAGCAAGAAGTTTTTTTTAAAAAAAATAATTCTGCTTATCCCACAGGCAAGTTCATAATATTAAATAGGTAAACACAATAGACAAAAAATATCAGGAGCTTCCTGGAAAACACTTCCATTAAACTTGTGGCATACAGATAAGAACATACGAAGAACCATGCTAGATCAGACCAAGGGTCCATCTAGTCCTGCACTCTGTTCACACAGTGGCCAACCAGCTGTCAACCAGGAATCCACAAGCAGGACACGGGTGCAACTACACCCTCCCACCCATGTTCCCCAGCAACTGGTGCATATAGGATTACTTCTTCTATATCTTACTGCCCCTAAGATCAATAACAACAAAAGTGCAAAGGAACTGCTCAACCAGTAACTTAAGAATTTACTGCAACATCTCCTGTTTAAGCCTTTTTAACAAACAGTTTAATATATATACGCTGTGTGACTGGTCTAGTTCAGCCACTACAATGTAAGAGTGTGGACTGCAGCCTGGATGGAAGAATACCTGAGAGCCCATATAAGCTTTTCTCAGGTTTTCAAGACAGCAGAAGATTTCATCAAGCTTCCTCTGTAAGAATGTTAAAGGAACCTTCAAAGTAAAATAGTTCTCTCTAGTCCCATTCTGTGTGGATTCATATGTGCAATATAGTGGCTGCAACCATGTGGAGAAGCAATCATCTCAAGCATTTGGTTACATAGATAAGCAAACAATATGATGCCTGTCTAATCTATAACGCCATTTGGATATGGAACACTAATGCCTTACTGCACGGACAGATGCCTCAGGTGACCAACTTCTCCACATAGTTTCAGCTGCACTGCGGGGATTCTATGATTGAGCACAGAATGATCAGTCTCGTATGCACACTCATCTCCTTTTACCAGTAAAATGTCTTGTTGGACCTAACAGCCACTTGTATAGCACTTTCACATGCCCTGGGACTACAGAACAGAAAGGAGACATACTCTGGCCTCTGCCATCAGTCAGGGGCCCAAGGGCCATTAGGAAATTACATTCCTGCCTCCCAGGAAGAACATTATGGCCAGCCCTATGCATCGGTCAGAAAAAAAGCAGCTGCAGGAGTTTGCTTCCCCCTGCCAGAAAAACACCGCTCCAGCAGCCAGTTACCTTGAGACTACAAAAGTCAGAGAGGAAGCACAGTCTGGCTTCTGCCTCCAGCCAAAGGAATGAGGATTGCTGGGTCAATTGCACCATCACCAGCAAGGGTAGATCAACCCAGCCCCAAATGGGTATAAATGCCTGTTTACAATTCACTCAGTTCTAGCACTGCCAAATTGATCTCCTTCCTTTACCTTCTCCCTTCATTCCCCTTTCTTTGTGCATCTTGTCTTTTCTTTTAGTTTGGAGACAATGGTAATGTTCGCACAACATGACAATCCATGGTGGGTTGTTTAACCCATGGTGAGGTTGCAGTGCATTTTAAATATGCAACCTCTGTTGGGGGGGGGTGTTGTGCGAATCTGGCAAACGTGGATTATGCAAGGGTTAAACAATACTTACATAACCCATGGCCTGTTTTAGGGTTATGTGAGCATTGTTTAACCCTCACAAAACCTATACTTGCTGCATTTGCATAACACAAGACAATCCCCAAGTGGGAGTTTCATATGCAACCTGGAGCCCACAGGCACTGTGGCTCATTGTGGGTTAAATAACTCACAATGAGCTGTGGCGTGTTGTCTAAACCAGTCATTAGATATATTTTTTTCAAAAATATATAGCTTTAATTCTTAGATCAACCCTTTATTATTATCCCCATGTTATTCCCAACCCAGTATTAATATCCCCATATTGAATATTAGGGGGACTGAAGAGAGTATGGCATCTAGGAAGTTCATGGCAGAGGAGAGATGTGATGGGAGCCAGGAACTTCCTAATTTGTATCTCAGTCTTGGCCACTCCCTAGCTAGAGAGCTGGTGTCACAAACTAGTATAACCAGCTGACTATCAAAAAGAATTAGAGCTTTTCAATTCTTGCTCTACAGGTCAAACATTCCTACACACATGCATTAGGGAGGCTGGGTTTCCTATGTCAATAGGCTAGACGTGCTCTTCTTTTATAGTCAACATGCACTAAGAATGTTTCAAGAAAAGTTAAGATTTTGGCAGAAAAGGAGCATTCTCATCTGCTGTGTTATCAGCCAAGCAGGATGACTGACAGCTTGTCATTTAGAAAGTAGCACGATAGTACTGTTCTTGTTGCCTTTGATCTTGCCTATATGTGTCCACTTAAACTCAAAAATGTACACAGTGAATGACAAGAAACATTGCTTTTTGAAACGCTTTGAATGACCTTTGTTATAGCTGCAGTTAAAGGAAAATGACAGAAGAAACATGAACTGCAGTGGCATCTAGACGTATCAGTATACTGAAAGGTAAGGAGTAGGGTAAAAAGGAGATGACAACCTCAAAACTCCTGAAGGGATTAAGAACTTCTGATCACCGTGTGAGTAATTCAAACAATCAGTTAATGCAGCAAAGACATTCAGCATCTCAAGATTTCCAAAGGTCAAGCTTCTCTAGGATTACAAGGCCTCACATTGACTTTCTCTAAGCCTTAGAGTATAAGGTAAAAGCTGTCACCCAAAGGAGTTTTCATTTTGACTCTTTCCCCCTCCTTTTCTCTTCATTTATATAAAGATTTTTACTCCATCCTTTTAATGTATATGCATTATTCAGGGTGGCTGAACAGCAATTAAAAGCAATATCAAAATAAAACAATAAAAACAGAATAGTGAAGGCAGACATAGCAGATCAGAAGCATCTGGTTACTGTCAGCCACCCAGAAAACGTTGCTATTGTGTGGCATATAAATACTATTAACGAATTAATAAATAAAAACTAAGCACAATTTCCCATTATATTGGAACTCAGAATGGTTAGTTTGGCATGAGTGAGCCCATCTGACCTATGAGCCAGATGCAGCCTGACAGCTCTTCTGACCTGGCAGCCACCCCACACTCTTCTTGGTCGCACCCCCTACGTAGCCCCCTTTCGCTGGCTTCTCTGCTTTTTCCCCACAGGTCACCTGAATAGCACCCATCAGAGGGAATCATGGGCAGGGGAGGTCCTCCTCCAGGCACTGCTCAGGTGATACTCAGGAAACAGCTCAGAAGGAAGAAACACAGGATTGCATGAACTGGTGATGTAGGAAGAGAGATCACTCTCCTCCTGCATTGCTTGCCTGATGCGTTCCTGTGCACTGTGGGGGAGAAAGGGGCTTCCCTTTCTCCGTAAACAGCCAGAAAGTCAGGTGAGCTGGTGATGCAGGAAGAGAGAGCAAACTTTTCCTACATTGCAGGCTCACCCCATCCCCTCCACAGCTTCAAAAAAGGGGAGGGGGTATGAGAGACACCAGGAAGAAAAGAGAATGCAGCTCTGGTCAAGTCCACTTGTGGCTAGCTTTTAGCAGATATGGAAAATCATTACTTAAGATTACCACTAATAAACAAGGTTCTCAAGACCAGCATGAGAAAAGGGGAATTAATGTATAGTACAGATTAGACTGGTCATGCCACTCCATCATGGCACAAGGGCTATAATAAAATTGTCCTGAGGTAAGAAATACTATCCACTGAAGAGCAAGTGAAAATGGAGGTGTGTTGCTACTTTGGAAATACTTGCAACAATCTACATGTTGACCACTCTGTAGGAAGTCATACTATTCGTCCAACTAGCTCAATGCTGCCTACACTGACTGGCAACATTTCAGACAGGAATCTTTCCCAGCCTTACCTGGAAAAATTGGAAATGGGACCATCTACATGCTAGCTTCTAGTCAAGCTATGCCTTCCACTGGGATACTACAGAACTCTAGCAAATTAATTCACTCATCCCACTCCAATTTTATTTTCCATCTGATATTCAAAACTCCATAGCTCCTAGAGACAACTAAGTATGCCAAGTCCTCATTGGCCTGTTTGCCCCTTCCTCCACTTTTACATTTTCATTTAATTTACAAAATTCATACTTCTGATTATGTAGAAACTACATTCTTATTTGTTGATGGCCCTATTTGCTTGCAAACTTATAAAGATTTCTGGTGGTTGAGTGCACATTATTAGACAGGATACTATGTCTCCCAAGCAAAACTGATCCAGTAAACATTTTGTATATGAACTTTCAAAATGTTTTTGACAAATACGCTAAATAAAACTTAATTACAGAAACAGGGATACATTATTCAAACAGTACATGACTTACTTGAGTGACTGGATGATGTTTTTCCACTACAACAGAATTCATAGGAGGAGAAACTCCCAACACATCTAGGTTACTATAAATCCGATTCCTGGGTGCAAAATCAGATCGGCCAGTGATTCGAGCAGTAATTGTCTTTCCAGCCTTCTGCTGTGCTGATGTCACAACCCTAGCCATTGACTATGATATGCAAAATACAAATCCCAATTACACAAGGAATGCATGGTATTTAAAAAAACTTAGCTGGAAGTTTACTAGCTATGTGAATTCAAATTCTATTACTCCCTAGCTTTACCCCAAGAACATCTGAAAACAGAAGCTTCATTTCCTGTATACGAAGTTTAAAAGGCATTGTAACTGAGCTTATCCAAGGCAGAAGGCTTGCATATAAGGTTTTGCTTACATGTAACAGTAGCGTCGATAGCATAAGACAGCAGAGAGAGGTATACTACCGTATTTCTTCGATTCTAAGACACCAATGATTGTAAGATGCACCTTAATTTCAGTACCACCAACAGAAAAAAAGCTTTGATTCTAAGTGTGGGAAAATCACCATCCATTCTAAGACGCACCCTGTTTTTAGAGATGTTTATATGGGGGAAAAAGTGTGTCTTAGAATAGAAGAAATAGGGTAGTAACAAAGAGTCAGCAGTGACATTAGTAAATGGGAGGCACTTAGAGCAAGGGGCTTAGAATGAGCTAGGCCACCTTATAATAATCCATCAGCAAACTCATAACACAATAGTTACCAAGTATAGAAATTGGCATAGTACCAGGGTCTAAAACAGACCCTCACCACAGATACCATGTTCTGCCATCATTCAAGATTTCTAGGGTCTTTGAAGTAAGACAGATCCTTCATCAGTGAGTATAGTAAGCTAATTCTATTCTCTTTCTGTTTCTGTATTATGTATGAAAGGTGTGTGTGCATGTTACTTTTTTCTAATAAAAACATTCTATTGTATTTTAAATTGTCTGTGTGTGTCAGTGCATTCTCAGCATCAAAACAAAAAAAATCTCTCTCTGAACCCATAAATAGACAGGAAATAAGAGCCTGTCACAAGTAAACAGGGTTGTGTGCACACGTAATTAAACTCATTATCTTTAAATTTTAATTCCTATACCTGGATCACTGAAGATCCCCCTAATCCTGCTAAGATGTGGATTTGACACAGACCTGGCATTTCTTCCATCTTCTCTCTGCAACTATAGTGGCTAGAAATAAAATTCCCTTATGGTACAGACATATAAAAATGTCTTCAAAATAGTGACCTAGAATGGTCTCTTGTAGCCCGTAGATTCTGTTCCAATGTGGGGTCTTCTGCATAACTGCTAAAGTTGTACCAACATTTTGCTCTTAAAATTTTTTGAAACAGAAGAGGGGGCATGAAAGCCTCTTCCAGTCCTCCTCACAGAACATTCCCCCTTCCTCTCCTAGCACTGCATTTGCAGCAATTCACAGCTCATTTCCATCTCTGCTGTGGCATTTTTGGGGACCACCCTTGTGTCTTCTCTAGTTTTCCCAACAAATCAGATATCATGGCATTTATCACACAGCTAATCAGAATTGATGCAAATACTTTTCCTTCTGTTTAAATTGGTGTGGGGAAGGGAATTGTTACCAAGGCAGTCACACTGCCTCAATAACAGGGACATTCACTGTCTTGCTGTGTGGCAGTTTCTACATGGAAGTAAAGAGTGTTAGTCTGATAGCCCTGGGAACAGGGTCAGACTCTCCCCATCAGTCAGGATTTCCACTCCTGAGCCTCCCCACAAAATGGTTGAAAAGTGGAGAACAAAAGTGGACATAATATATATTTATTCTAGTGTAAGAACATGGATATATTCTGAAAAGTTCCTGTTTATTTCCAAGTGGTTTCCACAGGAAAAGTTCCCAGTTGTCTGTATTCCTGGACTTGACTAGAACAAATAATGACTAGAATAAATAATTTGGGTTGTTACCAATTTTGGAATGGACACAGTGCCTGATCCTGTTGCGGCACCAGAGGCTATTAATGCAGCAGCCGAGTCTAATCTGGTCTGAGAGGTAACTGCATGGCCCAGGTGAGAAGAAAACTGCAAAGCAATGGAAAAACATTACAATATTCAGATTCAAATAATAGTAATACATACACAGATCACCCATTTTTGCAATATGTGAACCCAGCCACGCCAAAATCCATGATTTGTTAACCACAAACAAGCCAGAAAGAAAACTCATGGGGTGGTTTTGGACAACACATTAAGCAACGGAGGGCGGGGGGGAACAATCGTCAGTTGTGTTGCTTATTGTGTTGTGTAGGTTACACACATGCACACACAACTGACAGTACACTATTTCACCCAATTAAGCAACAGAGAGAAACAACGGGCTTGCATGTTGTTTAGCTCGAAGCCCCGTTGTTTAAACCAACCCGCCCTCTCTCCGTGGACTATTCCGTTTGAGAATAGAGTTCTGCTGGCCGGAGCAGCCGAAACCCTCCGGCTGCTCTATATAGCCAGCAGAACTCACGGTGCATGCCGGGATACGGCTGGAGGACTGAGGGAGGTGGAGGGAGCAGACGTAGCAACCAAGATGACCGCCGGAATTTTCAGCTGCACAAGCACCGGAGTTGCAGCATGTTGTGTGTGGAGCACCGCCTACCTAATGCATGGTCAGTACACTATTTCCCCCTCCGTTGCCTAATGTGTCATCCGAAACCAGCCATGGTTGTGAACTCTTGGTTGTTTAATGCATAGGTTGTCAATGGCCGGGTTCTGATGATCACTAGGGAAAAGAAACCATGGTGTCTTCTTTTCCCACCTAGCATATGCTGCTTGTGCATCTGCTGTTTCCCTAATGACTCTTATCATGGCAAGAGTTGCTATGTTGTCCAAAACTGACAAGGTGCACAGTGGGGGGTGGCTTCCAAACCATCCCTCAAACTATGGCTTGTGGTAGGGGTTACTGGGTGGTTTGGAAACCACCCCTGCTGCGCAGCTCACCAGGTTCAGACAGCACAACAACCTGTAACACAGCAAGGGTAATTAGGGAAATGGCAGGCACATGAGTGACGGGCGCAGGGCAAGGAAAAGAAACCATAGTGGCTTCTTTTCCTCTGCTGATCATCCGAACCCAGTCACTATGTCAACCCAGAACTGTGAGTTGTTCATGGGATGTTTCACCAGGCTATAGAGGCAGCAGACAAGAATGGTAAAAAAAAACCACCCAGCAACTCTATGGCTCAATTCAGACGACACAATAAACAACTGGTGTGGGGGAAACAATCGTCAGTTGTTTTGACTATTGTGTCATCCGAATGCTGCCATAGTCAACTCAGCGCTGATCCTAATCCACACCACAGTTGATTATTTATTAACATGTTGTGTGGGGAGTACCCCCTAGTTGAACAACTGTAAAGTTGATTATTACCCCACCATTGACTATCGTGTCGTCCGAATTGAGCCTATGGCTCAATTCAGACGACACGATAGTCAATGGTGGGTTGACTAACCCTAACCCTAACCCTAGGGGGCACTCCCCACACAACATGGTAATAAATAATCAACTGTGGTGTGCATGAGGATCAGCGCTGAGTTGACTATGGCAGCATTCAGATGACACAATAGTCAAAACAACTGACGAATGTTTCCCCCACACCAGCTGTTTATTGTGTCGTCCGAATTGAGCCTATATGTCAGTATTATAGCACTGCAAAGGCATTTGGTATATAGGAAGTAGGCAAAGGAGAAGGGAAACAAACAACTCAGGGGTTGAGAAATCAAAGTCTGGTTTGTTTGATTGCCTACCAGACAAACCCTGGGTAGGGCAACAAGCCATGGGTTGGGCAACAAACCATGGGTTAAATATGCCATCGTTTAGGATTATGTGCTAACTAGGTCATTATTTTGCTTTGCAGGAGTGATATCCCTGCAATGCTGGCATAAAATGGTTCAATAGGCCATTCTAACTCTTTAAATTGGTATAGCAAATACCATTAAGACTACTCTGGTATTCTATACTTTTAGAAGTTTGATCCTCCAATCTGCTAAATTTTATATAGATCTAGGATTGCTAAAACTGAGAATTTCCTCATGATCAACGTTATTTTCAGTGTTCCCTTACTTACCAGATCTTCTATGGGAGCAGAGCCAGGAGTCACTGTTGGATGTGGTGGTGGAGGCAGTGAGGAGGAGGTTGGTCGTAAAGGCCGATCAAATTGAGATGGAGGGAGTTTTGGTGTAGGACCACTACTGCCAGCACCAGGTTCTGCTCTTTTATCTGATTGATCAACTACTATAAATACATTAAGAAACATTCATAACTCTACTGGATAACAGCAAGGACAGAAAATGGTTAAATCACTTTCAAATCATACATCCCTTGCATTTTGTGCTTAATTAAAAAGAAGCCATATTGCTCTATGAAGATTTAAACAAAAACACTGCCTAGTTTGTACATCTCAGTTTATAGGCTTAGCAAAAGTATCAGCTACAGTTAGTTATCTCCATTCCAATTTAGCACCACTCTGGCAACAACACTGTATGATGAAGGATATGTTAAGTTGATTGTTTTAACATCATCTACATAAATAATGGAACTTTTCTGAATAGAAACCAAAAACCCACACAGGTCTTTGCCCAGAGATACTTACAATCAAAATTTCACTGAGAAGGACAAAGATAAGGCTATAATATTGTGATGTTTTGATATGAATTTTGTATTTTTATAATTATATCTTTTATATTTTATTGTTTGAAGGATTGCACGCTGCCTTGGGGGCTGATTTGGCCAAAAGATACCTGATAAGTTCGAGAAGTCCTTTCTATTAACAATATTGTTTAAAGGCTAACTTATATCAGAACCAGGCAAGATCAAAAGACCATCAACAGTTGCCAACGGTGTCCTAAATCACTGGAAACAGAGATAGTAGGAAAGATAAAACACATATACTCTTAAGGTGCGAGTCAGCTATTCTTCCTGAGAAATATTTTCTCAAAATGCTGCACCTCATCCCACATGGTGTCCCAGATTAAGGGCTTCGCTTCCAATTTACACCCAGAAAAATCTGCACTTCAGAAGTGTGGAGTTAACTTCTCCACAAATGTTCTTTGTGATACCTGGACAACATGAGAACCTTCTCTTCAAGCTTCACCTTCAAAATATCAAGCTCCTTCAAAATGTCAAGCTCAAACCCACAAGTAGGTATGAACTGTTGTGTTTATTTCTTGGTGTTCTATTGTTGCTCTTGGCACGTATATAGAGTAACCTGCAAAGTTGCTATGGGGCTGTCATAATATATGAAGCAGTTCTGACATACACTTAGAAAGCACACAAACATGCCTAAATTTCCAGTTACTCCTGAAGCTCTTGCCATGGAGCTTTCTATAGGACTAGAGTGCCACCTTGTGGTAAATTAGTTAACTCAGATTTTAAAATAATAATTCTTCTATTTAACCATGCTATTCTGATGGCTATCCTTAAAAAGAAAAAAAATCCTACAGCTTTTCTGTGTAAGAAAATTTAGCAGCAGGAAGTAGCAGAGCAAAGAATATAAAAGCCACCTCATGACACAGGAACTGATGAGCCTCATCTATTTTATGACATTGCAGTCATGTATACTCTGCGCTAAACCGAATAGTGTGAAAAAGAAAAGTTTAATCTCTCATATTTTAAGAATAGGGTTGGCATGAATCCCACCCACCCCATTCACACACACACACACCATCCAGTTTGCTTCTTCATCTGGATAAACCAGATTACAAAATAAGCATCTGGACCAGGCTTCCCCAATCTGGTGCCCTCCAGATGCTTTAGACTACAATTCTCAGCATCCTCAGCCAGGTTGGGGAAGGCTGCTCTAGGCTCTTCAATGCACCCATTCATTGGCCATTTTAAAGGACTTAAAAGTTTCCCTGCAACCTTCAAGGTGTGACTCACTAACAACAACCCTGTTCCTGTTATTTAAGATGTTTGAGTGTGGCAGCAGAATTGGAGAGGTCCTGATTCAAGCTGGGAGAACTATAGGGTTCTAGAAGGCCAGAGACACTCTTAGGCCTCAAAAGCAGGACATTTCTAGATCCATACTAACTAAGATACCTATTTAGCTACATAGCCTGTAGCATTGCTAACACTATTGCAAAATTTGTTGTCCTAAAACAGGACTGAGAAACCTCTTTCAGCCTAAGGGCCAAATTCAACTTTGGAGAAGCTCTCAGCGGGCACATTCCTGTGGTAAGCAGGGCTGGAGGAAAAGAGGGTGGGCCAAAATACAAAACCCCCCAGCATATTTTATCTTAAAGCTCTTACTGCCAGCAATTAAGCCTGAGGAGAGGCATCTCAGCCATTTAGAATGGGGAAAACCAGCACAAAATCTGAGAAATATATTTAAGCCCCAATCCAGTGCACACATGGAATTCTTGCATGAACAGACTTCCCTTTTCACTCAATTGCCTTCCTGTAGCAAATCACTTGGACTGAACTTTGGCAGTGCTACATTTTTGTTTTAATTACCTGAAATCTTTTTTTGGATTCTCATTCAGAATTTTTTTTGGAAAATTGTATTTGAAAGAAGTGCATTGACTATCCGTTGACACGATGCTGGCTACTGCTAATGACCTTTTGCTTTCTTCATAATACTAACCATGGTCAAATTTGAACTCTTTGCCCTGAAAGATGGTCATTGCTTCCATATTCAGTGCACAGACACCCCGCATGAAAGCTTTCTTCATGGCATCTTCATAATCATGTCTTTTGTTCTGCATTTCTAAGATCTCTGCTCTAGCCGCCTCCAGTGAAGCTTTTGCCTAACAAGGAAATAAAATAACAAATCACTTAGCATTCTTGTATTGCTTTTGAAAGTTTTAGAAAACACTGAGAGAAAATGAATTCTTCAGATTACTTACTAGCCCCTTTAAGGCAAAAACAAAACAAAACATAGAGCTACAATAACATGGAGCTTGGAACTGCAGTTAGGGGAGGGGGAGAATTTCACATTGGCAGGCTCGGCTTTAAACATAGCTGGAAGAGGCACTCTGGATAGTGCAGAAGTGGCAAGGAGCCAGGGGCAGGTGGGTGGGATGAGTTTAGGGGAGTAGCACAAGTGCAAGTAAGCACATCTGAAATGCTGGTGTTAAAAGGTGTGACATTGTCTGGAGCAACAAAGAACACTTCAGCATTACAAAATGTGTTCTTTATTTTGAGCATTTCTTATACTGTGATTTTTTTGCCTGACCAAGAATGTCATATAAGACAAACATTTGCATGCCACATTCACCAGATGTTATTTATTTATTTATTGCATTTTTATCCAGCCCCTCAGCCAAAAAAGGCTCCCGGAGCAGCTTACATTCAATCAGTAAAGAAGACAGTCCCTGCCCTCAGACTTACATTCTAAAAAAAAAATACATGATACACAAGGAAATTGGGATTGGGAGGGAAGAGGGGAAAAAGAAAAAGAAATTAAGGAGACTGTTAAGCAGGGCTGGTGGGAAGGCCCTGTTCCCCCCCTCTCTTCTCCCAATGGAGGGGCAGACCAACAGCTCCTTCTTCTTCCCCACAGAGTCATGATGACAGTAAGCCCTGCTTGGGGGGGGACAACTGGAGCAGGCCCTCATGGTCTTTCTGCCTGCTCCAGCCTCCCTTGTTTCTTCTTCCTCACAGGGTCAATATGACTGTTAGCCCTGTTGGGGGGTTTCAACTGGAGCAGGCATGATCCAACATGACACTTTGTATCTCATATGTCATGGGACCAGAGAAACAACTGTCTATACTAAGAACTATTTTCAGAGGCTGACATCAGACAGTACTCCTGATCTTGATCCTGTGTGTACGAAGGGCTGAGACCATACTTTCCCATTTGACCTGGTTTGCATGACACGGCATGGCTCATCATATGTTATATAATCCACAACAAGCCTTAGCGCCTGCAGGCACTACTTTGCATATCCAACCCCCATTCAGAGGTTGTCATGTCATGCAAACCTGGCAAACATGGGTTATGCAAGGGTTAAACACTCTTTGTATAAACCATAGTCTGTTCTAGGGTTATATGAGGGTTGTTTAACCCTCACATAACCTACACTCACGTGGGCTCACATGACACAACAACCCTTGAGCAGGGGTTGGATATGCAAAATGGTGGCTGCAACCCAACCCCCATGCACTACAGCCTCACCGTGGGTTAAATAAACCCACGGTGCTATTGTGTCATGCAAACCAACCCACTGTCTTTCCGCTTCCACCTTCAGACATCCACACATGGGCACAACATTTAAACAGAGTGTACACACACACATTAAACCCACATAGGCCCAAAGGACACTATGAATAAGATTGCAAGTGGGATACTGTAATAACAGTTCAGGCCTACAAATGCTAGCTTTAAAACATTATTCCCATGTGTTGGATGTTCCATGGTCTCCGAGATGGAACAAGTATACCTGGAGGATGGAGTGGGAAAGTGCCCCATATTACATGCAAGGACACAAGATTAGAATCATATAGTATGGACCAATCAATGCCTTTATGCCACATTGAAGATTTAATTCTCATTTCCCCTCTACACTGGACAATGATCCAACTTTTGTTTTGTATTTTCCTTTTTAATAAACTGATACGTAGGCAATGCAATGTGCATGAAACAGCACTCCAAAAACAAAAAATTCCACCAAACAACTATAGCACATCTAGTTCACACATGTACACATTTTAAAAAGTTATAAACAGATGTTAAAAATGTAAAATGTTTCAGGATAAAATGCCAGCCTCAGTTACAAGTAAGAGCATGCTACAATACCACTTCTCCTTTTAAACTATGTACTTTCTTGCTGTTCCCCTTAACATTTTCTGGTAAGAACCATTTTTACCAGATGAAGTAGTCTATACTTTTCCTACATGCTTTATGAATATTTGCCAAGTCCCTTTTACATTCCTTAGAGTATCTGCTTTTTATGATTCCTCAATCCTTTCCTTCATTACTTTTTAAAATAAATTTAATAAACCCAACTCACTTGATAACAGAATTCCTTAGTTTCACTAAATGTACTTTTGAAAAATCAAGCACTTTAGTTTACATTATGGTCTCAGCAGCCCTAATGAAATTCAAGTCTCTTGGCCAATTATTATTTGATTCTACATTAGCTACTATGCCACTTACTAGAAGAAAATCTATACAAATAGTAATTGCTCAAAGTTATCTTTCATTGTATGGGACAGGCACTGCTGCCTTTTTGGAATGTTCATCAGGAAAGGTTCATTAAGATATCGTACCTCTTGAAGTTTAGTTTCATAGTCATTGGATAGCTCAACACGCACAGATTCAGCACTTGACTGAAAATCCCTTTCCATAGTTTCTTTCCATTTTGTATGGATACGAGAGCGCCAAGTTGCCCATGCTTTCTTCAACAAACCCATTTCATACAGGCGATCAGCCATTCTCTTCGTATACACCTGGAATAAATTATCATTAGTCAGGTATGAGTTTCCTACACACTTAAGTTAATAGGTTTTCAACTCCAAAAGCAGGGCCCCAGCTATGTTATAGGTATAGCTTGCTAGTATTCTTCCAATACTGTAGAAGCAGGACAAAAGGGTTATGTGGTATATATTGCCATCTCTCTAAAATGCAGGGTTGTATTAAAAGGTATAACAAGTGAAATTTATAAAATATTGATGGTAAAAGAAGAACAAGGGGATGGTTGCAAACTGGTGTGGGAAAATGATATGAAAATTTCAATAAGTAATCAGAATTGGGCGAAATTATGGGGAGCAAGGAATTTGAAAACTTTATCAGTAAGGATAAAAGAAAATTATTATAAATTAATATGGCGATGGTATTTAACACCAATTAGATTGAATCAAACAGATAAAAAATATTCGGTATTATGTTGGAGAGGATGTCAACAAACTGGCACGTATGTTCATATGTGGTGGTCATGTAAATATGTACAAAAGTTTTGGCAAATGGTATATAAAGAGATAAAAGAGATAACGGGAATTGATTTGGAGTCATCCCCAAAGATTGCATTATTATCAATATATGAGGGGATGAAATGTAATCAGAATACTAAGGATTTAATTACTATGTTACTAACTGCAGCAAGATTAATAATAGCAAGGAAATGGAAGATGAAGGATAACTATCAAATGGTTGAGTGGTATAAAGAGGTATGGGATATTGCTATTAATGACAAACTAACATGTAATATTAAAGTAGAAAAGGGAATATGTAATAGAAATGAATTTGAAAATATATGTAAATTATTTTTAGAGCATGTATTGTTGAGAGGGAAATGCAAGTTGCCTACCTGTAACTGTAGTTCTTCGAGTGGTCATCTGTGCAGTCACACACTATGGGCTCGTGCCGATGCCGAGCCTCACTTCGGAACTTCTAAAGCTTAGAAACTATTGGCGGGAACCCCTCCCCCCACCGCCTTATCGCGCATGCCTGGGTTCCCGCCTACCTCAGTTCCATGAGACCGCCTAAACAGTCCCACGCCAAGGTAGTCCGCAGAATATCTAGTTACAAAGAATAAAACAGTGGCATGCCGATGTCACTCATAGACCCCTAACAGCGAGGTCTAGAGGGGACGGTGGGAGGGTTGTGTGACTGCACAGATGACCACTCGAAGAACTACAGTTACAGGTAGGCAACTTGCATTTCTTCTTCGTGGTCTCTGTGCATCACACACTATGGGCGAGTAACCAGCAACACTTACCGGAGGAGGGTAGACTCGCTGATTGGATATCATTGCAAAATCGAGGATAACACCGCTCGTCCAAAGCCAGCGTCCCTCTGTGCGCGAACATCCAACTTGTAATGCGTCACGAACGTGGAGGCAGAAGACCACGTGGCAGCCTTACATAGGTCTGGAATGGAAACTCCCCTATCGAGCGCTGTAGACGTCGCCATCGCTCGTGTGGAGTGCGATCTCAGTCCTGTTGGAATCTCCCTCTTAGCCAGTTCATAGCTGAGAGAGATGGCATGTACAACCCATTTGGCAAAGCGTTGGGTCGACACCGCCTGGCCCTTAGACTTTCCGCCATAGCAAACAAACAAACGCTGGGATTTCCGAAAATCCCGAGTCCTGTCTTTGTAGAAGGCCAGTGCCCTCCGAACATCGAGAGAGTGCAACTTTGAGCCGATGACGTCCGTGGCGCTCTGGAAAAAGGTAGGGAGAATGATGTCCTGGCTTATGTGAAATTGGGACAGTACTTTGGGCCTGAATCCCGGCCCCGGTCTGAGGACGACTTTGTCCTTGAAGAACTGTGTATATGGAGGGTCCACCATTAACGCGCAGAGCTCTGATGCCCTCCTCGCGGAGGTGATAGCGACTAAGAACGCCACCTTAAGCGTCAATAGCCGCAGCCCCACCGTGGCCATAGGCTCGAATGGTCTGTCCGACAGTGCTGCCAGCACAACTGACAAACTCCACTGCGGTACCAACGATCGCACCGGTGGGCGGAGATTCTGTAAGCCTTTTAGAAACCATTTGGAGACCGGGTGAGAAAAAACAGAGTGGCCCTGTATAAGGTCATGTTCAGATGAAATAGCTGCCATGTAGACTTTTACAGTCGACTGTTGCAACCCCGCCTCGTGGAGGGTCACCAGGAACGACAGGATCAGCCCAATGTCACAAGAAAAGGGGGATGCGTTGTGCCCCTCGACAAAGGTTAGAAATTTTTTCCATTTCCTTGCATACGACTTCCGAGTGGACGGTCTCGTGGCTTCCGTGAGGATGGTGCGTACGGAGTTTGGTAAGTCTAGGTGTTGCCACCGCACCGGATGCGCCACGCCGTCAGTTTCAGTTTTCCTATACTCGGGTGCCGTGTCTGCCCTTTGTCCGTTGTCAACAGGTCCCTTGTCCTTGGCAAGTGCATATATTCCCCTGCCGCTAGGCGAAGGAGCGGGGCGAACCACGCTTGTCTCGGCCACCACGGGGTAACCAGTATGGCGTCCGTCTCCCTGAGCTGCAGTCTCGATACCACCCTGGAGAGTAGAGGGAAGGGTGGGAAGGCATAAACAAGACCCGGGCCCCACGACGTGTTTAGCGCATCTCCGAGGGAGCCTTCTCCTGCTCCTGCCCTGGAGTAAAAACTCTTGCACACAGCATTGTCCGCAGATGCGAACACATCCACTCCCGGGGTTCCCCACCTGCTGAATAGAAGTGAGACGGCATGTGGAGAGAGAGCCCACTCGTGAGAACTTGAGAAATTCCGACTGAGCTCGTCTGCGCGTATGTTGTCCGCGCCTGCTATATGGATCGCAGATAGTCTGATCCCGTGACAGATCGCCCAATCGAAAATGAGTAGCGTGAGGTCGAGTAGTCTTCTGGATCTCGTTCCTCCTTGCTTGTTTATGTACCAGACCACCGAGGTGTTGTCCGACACAATCCTGACGTGGTGGTCTGATACGTGCGCCTTGAAGGCTAACAAAGCTTTCCGGACTGCCAGCAGCTCTAAGAAGTTTATGTGGTGTTTCTTGTCTTTGGTAGACCACTCCTCTTGCGCAGAGAGATGATCGCAGTGTGCCCCCCACCCCAGGAGCGATGCATCCGAGGTTATTGTTCGGGAAGGGGGCGCGTCTTGAAAAGGAAGTCCCATTTTCAAGTTTTCCTGGATAGTCCACCAACGAATTGACTGGCGCAGGCGACCTGGTATAACTACCCTCATAGTGTTCTTGTGACACAAAGGGTCGAACACGGATAGTAGGAATGTTTGTAGAGGCCTCATTCTTAGACGGGCCCACCGCACCACATAAACCGTGGAAGCCATGAGACCCAGTAGCTTCTGTAAGGTCAAGACCCTGTGGGACCGTGAGTCTAGGACCTTTTGGGCCAACTGGTGAAGTCGTCCGCATCTCTCCTTCGGAAGAAATGCCCTTCCACCTCTCGAATCGAGGCGTGCGCCTACGAACTGTATAGTCTGTGTTGGTTGAAGAACAGATTTTTCCATATTTACAATGAGACCCAACGAACTCAGCAGGGTTGTAACTGCCACAACGTCCGCGTTCGCCTGCGACTTGGACGGGGAGACGATCAGCCAATCGTCCAAGTAAGGGTAAAGCTCCACTCCCAGGGAACGGAGATAAGCGCATACTGCTGCCATGCATTTCGTGAACACCCTGGGAGCAGTCTTCAACCCGAATGGGAGGACGTTGAACTGAAATATGTCTGTGCCTATGATGAAACGTAGGAAGCGTTGGTGCGGTTGGTAGATAGGAATATGGAAATAGGCGTCCTTTAGGTCTACAAGAGTAAACCACACATAGATAGATAGAATATGAAGAAGAATAAGTTTAACCAGAAATTATAGTTTTAATTTTAATTTTAATTTTTTTTTTTTTTTTTTTTTTAGAAACGATAGAGAAGAACGACAGAAGAAGAAATCGGAGAAAAAGAAGAAGATGAAGAAGAAGAAGAAGAAAGTTGGAAAAATATACAGAAATCTAAGCCAACGAACGGTCAGAGAAGTCCTTAGTGAGGCAACCAGCAAGGCGGTCGAAGAAGAACTGAGGTAGGCGGGAACCCAGGCATGCGCGATAAGGCGGTGGGGGGAGGGGTTCCCGCCAATAGTTTCTAAGCTTTAGAAGTTCCGAAGTGAGGCTCGGCATCGGCACGAGCCCATAGTGTGTGATGCACAGAGACCACGAAGAAGAAAGGACACAAACCTGTGCAAGAAGTATCACAATTTTGGAAAATGTAATGAAGAAGAATTGGTCCTGGTGAGGGGTGCACTTGGTGCATAAAGAATGGAAAAGAATGGTATAATTGTAGTTAAGAGTTGAAATAATTTTTTTTAAAAAAATAATAAAAATAAAATAAAATGCAGAGTTGTGTAGCATCTATAACACAGTGATAGGCTGGTGTATGCAGCTACCATTAAACCAATCCAAAGATCTGAACGCATGCAGGTCATGTTCAAATTTGGACCATCATGCTTGGTTGCTATTGCAAACCAAAAGTATACTGGTGTCAATGGACAAGGGAATACATTTTTAACATTTCCACTATGATCTCATGTGATGTTGCCGAAACATAATCCTGCAAGTGCAAAATATTATCTTTAGATCGGCCCCATATATGGCTTGCTCAGTTAGCTGCTTCATGGGAAAAGACGCAGGTTTCCAAATTTATGTATTTATTTGTTACATATTGGCCTGGTTCACGCATGACAACATAGGATTATTTAAAACCATAGGTTGTCGCGAACAAGCCAGTGTGTCAGCTCATGCTGCATGTTTGCTCCTGATTGGCTCCTCCTGCCAGGAAGAGCGGCAAAACAAGCCAGAGACTGAATGGCAGCAGGAACTATCGAGCAACATGAACTAGTATGCTAGCTTGTTCATGACAATCCAGCATCCAAAACACCCTGGGTTGTTATTATGTATGAACTAGGCCGTTGAAATTGCTGCCTGGGACAGTTTTAATTTTTATCTTGTTTTAAATCAGGTTTTTTTTTAAAAAAAAGACTCTTGATTGACAAACTCCATAGTAACCCTCTGGAATTCAACTTAACATAGCCATATGTACCTCCTGTCTGGCCTCTTGTCTGCCCACAAAATGCTGAAGACGCCACTTTGTGAATTTCTTCATTAACTCTATTCTGTCCTTTTGTTTCTCAATTGCATGTGTCAAATTGGCAATTACCTAAAGAAAACAAAAGCATGCACAGAGAACCACAGTTAGAAAGTAATTTAGTTGAACTAAAATTGAACACATAGACTAGGGCTGGGAAACACGTGGCCCTCCAGAAATTGGGACTACAATTCCCAACATCCCTGATCTTTGACTATGCTGACTGGGACTGATGGGAGTTCGTGTCCATGAACACCTGGAGGGCCACAAGTTCCCCAACCCTGACACAGCCAATGCTACTATGGTATGTCACGCCCAATTTCAGCAAGCTTCATGCCCATTTCAGCTTCAAGCCCCATTTATGAGGAGGAATACAATGATGGCGGCATATGCATGTGGTGGGGAAATGGATGGCAATTTCTAGGCTGCACTGACTCCCAATTTTCAATCACAGAAATGAGTTCTTCTTTGTATTTACCAAGACTGTAATTATTTGTTGCTGACTGTTCCTAATACCAAAGAGGAAGTCTCAGCATGTGGTCTGAGGACACATAATGCAGCCAACTTGTTGACGCTAACTAGGTCTGAGTCCAGTCAGTGCCTGGCTGGGAGACCATCTTGGAACTTCCTTGAGTTTCATGATGGAACAGAGGTAGGATAGTAAAAATAAACAAAAAACTTGACTTGTAGGAATTACTACAACAGAGTAGCAGAACGCATTACCTCATCCTTTCTCCCGATTGAAATCTCGTACGTATGTAGCAACTCCTTCAGGTTCTCCATCTGATTAGTCAATTGCCTCACATGTGCCGCATGCTTTTCTCTTTCTTGTCTCATTTCTAGTGTGTGATGTTCAATAAAGTGAAGTTTCCATTTCCTCAGTTCAGTCAGAACATTGGTCTGAAAAATTAAAGGAGTAGGTTTAGTAAAGAAACAAGGATCAATCCATGCCTTTAATTGCCAAGAACATAACTAGCTCACTGACACAATGAAGCTTAAGCACAAAACTGAAATTTCTAAAGGAAGGTCCACATTCTGTGACAAAGATGTTTATTGATTATTAATGCTGCTTTAAAAAATGCAAGTATGAGATGAAACGGGACAGCACAAAATGTCTCCCTTTCAACTTTTTTTTGTTGGGCAAGCATTCGTTGCAGCAGGAACATGAATCAGCACATTTTCAGGACCCAACACATGGTGCTCTCTGATGCATGACATTTAGCTGACAGCACTTTGGAGAGTGAGCTCTTTGCATCTTCAATTTATTGCTGCTTTGTATGGGGGAAAATGCCCTTCAAAATCTAGTTGGCTACATTATGACAATCTCTTTCTTTCTAGAAAGAAGAAAAAGGGCTAGTTTTGAACAAAACAACAGTGCCAAAGCTTTAGCCAATCAGTCCTCTGAACAGTAGTGCACTATGGCAAAAAAGGTATGCTTTAGGGGGCCTTTCAGGAAAATTTGGGGATACATTTTCATGCAATAAAGTGTCCATTCCCAAATATTCAGCTCAGATCAATTAAAATGGCCAACAATATTGCCATTAAAGAAAAAAATATATTGACTAAGTTACATTCTACATGGTGTCACAAGCCTCTGGTACTTGAAAATATAATCTCCATAAGATAATAAGGCCAGATATTTATTATGTTTTTATTTAAAAAAATATTGTCACTTTTTCAATCATTTGAGACTTCTAATATCTGTAAAGTGAGAGCTATTAATCCCCTAGAATAACAAGAAAACAAATGCCAAATGCCTTCCTAAGTTAATCTTTTTCAGCTGCTGTTCTGAAAGAATATAAAGGGCTAACCCAAATTTCTATTAGGAGGAAGTTCCTTTAAGTGCAAAGAACCCACTCTGAAAACTCTTCCTTTTTGAATTCATGAACACACAGAACCTGTGTAGAACTTCTTAGAAGTTAAATCAAAAGTGTTGGCCCACATGGGCCCCATATCCAAGAAATCAAGGTAAAAGCGTTATATTTATTTATTCTTCTTCTAAGGGAAAGCCAAGTGTAAATACTTCAAATACCAAACTTTTTACTAAACTTCACCCAGGGAATCCAATCTTGAGAAAGCAGGAGCCTCTAGTTATTTGACAGTAGTTAATCAAAGTTCAAAGTGTGGGGGGTTCAGTTTACAGAAAGGAAATCAGAATACCAGGGCTGACTTTACCACTAGGCAGAGTGAGACAGCCACCTCAGGCAACAGATGCTGAGGGATAGCAAGATATTGGAGGGCAGTGCTGTATATACACCATGCAGCCTGTCCCACACCACCTAAGTTAGCTTGTTGCCCTTAGGTGTGTTGGTGGATACTGTCCCATCTTGTTTAACTTGTTTTTATGCTTTATGCTTTTAAATTTTGTATATCGATGTTTTAATTGTTCAATGTTTTTAATTTTTGTAAACCGCCCAGAGAGCTTTGGCTATGGGGCGGTATATAAATGGAATAAAATAAATAAATAAATCTCCAGTGTTGAAGATTTAACTGCCTCTCTGGTCAGCTTCTGTACAAAGAATACGGAGAGGTACCACTTTGGGCGGTCCCTGCAGAATACAATTCTCTGCTTTTGTATTATGCAGCACGATCCGTAGTATATTTATTCATTAAACAAAAAACCTACGGTTTACAAAAACAATGTTAAGGCTCTACAGATTCCAACCAAGCACCAAAAAGCAGGAAAATTGGGAGTTCAGGCTCACAAGCCTTAACGCCACATCCTCCCTGAGGAGGCAGAAAGTGCAAGTGAAATTCTCATTCTCCCAAAGCAGATAAACCATGAGGACAGGGTGGAGAATATGCTATGCAGAGGTGACTGTGGGGTTGTGGAAAACTGATCACGAACAACTTAGGGCCACCTACGTCTCTTTTTTTGTTTAGAGCAGCCCTTCCCCAACCTGGTGCCCTCCAAAGGTGTTGGACTACAACTCCCATCATTGCAAGTCAGTATGTCCCATGGTCAGGAATGCTGGGACTTGTCATCTCAAAAATCTAGATATGCAATTTGATCTGCAGAGGTGACTGTGGGGTTGTGGGAAATGATGATGAACAACTTAGAACCAGCTACTTCTCATTTGTTAGAGCATCTCCTTATATTGAGAGTTGCAACCCAACACATCTGACAGGCACCAGGTTGGGGAATGTTGTTCAAGAACAAGGGAAGGCAGAAAGTAGATCTCCAGATGTTTTGGAATTCAACTTGTAAAAGCCCCTATCAGCATGGGCAGTTATCAGGAATGCCGCGAGTTGATGTCCAAATCATCAGGATAGATCTATTTTCTGCCCACATCTGTACTAAAGTATGATGTTTTCCAGCATTAAGATATGTGATCAATCAAGGAACTACAAAAGAGCTGCATCACTTTAAATAAACTGTCAAAACCAAATGAAACATCAATGAATGAATCTTGAATACCTAATCCAGATAGCCCTTCAGACATCAACATTAGTTTTCAACACATGGCATAGGATGTCTGTTTCTTGAATATCAGATAAAGGATTTATCTTACTTGTTCAGCAGTGTGAGATCAAAGACAGAGCTACCACCTAATACTTTCATGCTTAAGTATTATTTTAAAATTAAGTATGAATTGATTTTTGTCTTCCCCATAACACATAACATGGGAGTTACAGTGCAACACATCTGGAGACCACCAGGCTGGAGAAGGTTGACTCCTATACATGTCTTCTCAGAAGCCAGTGCCACTGAATTCACTAGAGCTTTCTCCCAAGAGGTATATAGGATTGCAAACTAATCTCATCTGAAAGGTGTTCAAGACAGCCAAACTAAACCTCTTCTGCTCCACTGTTGCTTTGATGAGATGATGTATTGTGCAGGGATTGTGGGGAGTGAAAAGTATATTTTTTATAAATACATTTAAAGAAAAAAAAACATGTATTTATAAATACATTTAAAGAAAAAAAAGGCAGGATATTGACCAAAAGTTGGAAGTGCCTGGCACATGCTCTGGTTCTAGATTTGTAATGAATAGTGCCCATTTTGTTATCAACAGTGCTGCTATATGCGAGATGTGTGTGAGAGAAAAGTATTGGGCAGACCCTGTATTTGGTAAGGGTATGGAACAGCATTCCCCATCCTGCTGCCCTCCAGGTGTTTGAGATGACAAGTCCCAGCATTCCTGACCATGGGACATACTGACTTGCAATGATGGGAGTTGTAGTCCAACATCTTTGGAGGGCACCAGGTTGGGGAAGGGCTGCTCTAAACAAAAAAAGAGAAGTAGGTGGCCCTAAGTTTTCCACAACCCCACAGTCACCTCTGCATATCATATTCTCCACCCTGTCCTCATGGTTTATCTGCTTTGGGAGAATGAGAATTTCACTTGCACTTTCTGCCTCCTTAGGGAGGATGTGGCGTTAAGGCTTGTGAGCCTTAACTCCCAATTTCCCTGCTTTTTGGTGCTTGGTTGGAATCTGTAGAGCCTTAACATTGTTTTTGTAAACCGTAGGTTTTCTGTTTAATGAATTTCATGGCTTTGTGTAACAGATGATTGGATATTATACAGTTGACAACCAAGCCGGCATCAGCCAGAATGTTATACCATCTTGACATCCAATATAAAACCAAAGCTAGTGTTATGTGTTGAACATTAATAAATCAACCAAAATGCTTGCATCTCCCTCATTTTTAAAGATAAAGAGATGAAACCTGGCATCATGGTAGCTCTTAAGTAGGGATATAGCTATGCCAAGTATGAAGCAGATCCGTTCATGCCTTGATTTTTAGGAATTTTTTAAAGTTCAAACAGAAATCTCTTTGGGGTCCAGGACCTTGAGCAGTACAAGTTTAAAAATGAAATTAAAGATAAAGAGATGAAACTTGGCACCATGGTAGCTCTTAAGTAGGGATATAGCTATGCCAAGTATGAAGCAGATCCGTTCATGCCTTGATTTTTAGGAATTTTTTAAAGTTCAAACAGAAATCTCTTTGGGGTCCAGGACCTTGAGCAGTACAAGTTTAAAAATGAAAGTAAAGATGAAGAGATGAAACTTGGCACCATGGTACCTCTTAAGTAAGGCTTTACCCATGCCAAGTTGAAAGCAGATTGGTTCATGCCTTGAATTTTAGAAAAAAAATTGAAGTCAAACTTTTAAAAAAAATATCCTAAAAATCAAGGCACGAACCGATCTGCTTCCAACTTGGCATGGCTCAATTCTAGGGTGACCACTAGGGTGTGGCCTAGTGGCTAAAGTGTTGGACTGGGAGCTGGGAGATCTGGGTTCTACTCCCCACTTAGCCATGGAAACCCATTGGGTGACTTTGGGCCAATTGCAGACTCTCAGCCCAACCCATCTCACAGGGTTGCTATTGTGAGGATAAAATGGAGAGGAGGAGGATTATGTATGCCGCCTTGGGTTTCTTGGCGGAAAAAAGGTGGGATATAAATGCAATAATAAATAATAAAAAACGGTCAGGATTTCCCCAGATTTCTCCTGGTTTTTGTTCTATCCTCAGTGTCAGGGGGGATTTTATGCAATAATCTATAATGACCTGGAATTACACACTTTCCCTTTTAAGGCCACCATTAGCGTGGCAGGGGGGAATGACATGCTTTCTGGAGGTGTGTCATTCTCTCCCACTGCTCCAATCAAGGCCTTAAAAGGGAAAAACGTGTCATTCCCAAGCAGTATAGAAAAGGGCCTGATTGGAGCGGTGGGGTGAGAATGACATGCTTTCCCCTCCTCCGCTCCAATTGGGGACTTTAAGGTGGCCCCAGAAAGCCATTTTCCTGCCCCCCCCCCCCCCCAACTAGGTGTCCTCTTTTTTGGTTTCCCAAATATGGTCACCCTACTCAGTTCTTGCACAGGTTGCATATCCATCCCTAGATATTTACTCAAAAGTAAGACCCATTGAATTTCCTTGGTTCTTGAAAAGCAACACACTTGCTTTTAGATTTGCCAGTCTCAGCATTCTATGTGTGCTGTGAATGCCTGCTCTTTCTGTCCCTATAGTTTCCTGCAAGATCCAGCCAGGGGAAGCCAGTAAATTAAACCCAGGGGTGGAGGGTGGGATTCCCTCAGGTTCAACTGACAGCAGGTGCTATAGAACATGGACCTTCCAGGAGTGTTGAGGCTGGATTTCTGGCAGACCCAGCCAGGCAACTTTATGGCCTGTTAGTCCCTCCATTTGGTAGCCCGCAGAGCACCTGCCTCATAAGGCAAATGGCCACATGAGAACTGTTATTATGGCCTGCTACTTTGTTTGTCTTTAGTAGTCTGTGGTCCAGATCTCTTCAGAAGGGGGAATAGTGTTTTGTGGTTGGGGTCAGTCTAAATTATCTCCAGGGGTCCCTTACTCAGTGCCTCTGATAGCAAAGAGATTGAGGATTTTCCCCAACCCTGTTACTCTTGAAGTTACTAGGCCTGTTGAAAATAGATTTTGTAACATAAGCATGAAAACCATGAATACTCCTTTTAACTTGTTAAACCAATGAAAACATGCCACACAAGAAGTCTTAAGATATGAATGGTTTATAAAGAAAAGTAAATGCAAAAGAACAGCAGATGCAGAAGTGAAATCTGAAACATTACTATTAGTAGTAGTAGTAGTAGTAGTAGTATCCTGCCTTTTGCCCAGTGTTGGGCCTCAGGGCAGCCTTACAAAACTAAAACATATACAGCTAAAACCTATAAATAGGAATATACTAGGCTGACCATATGAAAAGGAGGACAGGGCTCATGTAACTTTAACAGTTGTAGAGAAAAGGAGATTTCAGCCAGTGTCATTTGTATGCAATTAGTTCCTGGTGAAATTCCCTCTTCATCACACCAGTTAAAGTTGCAGGGGCCCTGCCTTCTTTTGTATATGGTCACTCTAGTATAGTGCCTGCAACTTTAACTGTTGTGATGAAGAGGGAATTTCACCAGGGACTAATTGCATACAAATGACACTTGCTGAAATTCCCTTTTCTCTACAACTGTTAAAGTTACATGAGCCCTGTCCTCCTTTTCATATGGTCAGCCTAAATATACAAAAGTTAAAATATAATTAAATACTTTTCAATATTAAAGCATTTAAAACATTTTAAATACATAACAATTTAAAAGTCAAAGGTATAGACAGAGGTCCAGATTATTTGCCAAAGGCCTGCTGGAACAAAAAAGGGTTTGTCTGCATCTAAAAACACATCAAGGAGGGAGCCAGTGTAGACTGCAAGGATTAGAAAGAAAATCCATGTGTGTACACTATGCAAAATAAACGACAGCTCAACTGTTTCTAAACCTTATTAGAAAAACAGGGTGACTAGGCCGAATCCAGCGTTGTAGGCCCAGAAGCACTCTGAAAGGTTTCAACGTTGTACTTAAAACTTAACACCGGCCCAAACTAATTAAATGAAGTGTTTGAAGCTTTCAACTTATAGCAGTATGGACCAAACTCTTAGAAAAGAGGGAAGGAGCACTGTGTGTGAGTGGGGTGGGGGAAATTAAAAGAAAGGTATAGCTACCTATTCCAAGGAGAGATCTGAAGATCAAGTTACCATGGATCCAGAGGAACCACACCCTGCTTCACCAGGGAGCAAAAGAGCAAACTGGCCTTATGAAGATAGCCCAAAATACTCTCAGAGCCAAAGGAATGCATGTTCCAGAAGAGAAAAGAAAAACTCTTCTTCTTCACTCAAAAGGTCTGTGCTAGAGGCAGCGGCCATTTCACTCACCCACCCCACATTCTAAGGCAGGAGGGAGGGGGGAGAGTGTGTCGCATTATGAGGGAAGATGGCCGCCTCATTGACTTGAATGAGAGGTTAAAATAGTCCTTAAAAGTCAACCAAAGGGAATTTTTAAAAAATGAAAAGCTTTCCATCAACTACAGTCAAGGAGGAAGAAGACCCCACCACTGGATTACTTAATAAGGCTCTAGAAATTATGCAAATTGTGAGCACAAAAAGTAGCAATCCGGAAGTAAATTTTACAAAAGCAGGGAGACAGGTTTGTATTCCTTTTCTAACTTAAACTGCTCTCCTTCCCTCAATCTTTCACCAATCTTCTTGAAATTTTCAGGTAATGTAAAACAAACATTTCTTTCTGGCACCTGTAAATTTCAGAAAGGTTGATGAAACATTTTCGATTTTATGGCTGTTAGAATGACCCCCCCCCCAATTATCACTTTAACATGGCGGAATGTGTTTTTTACTGACGGCCCTTAACAATGGAGGCATGGCTGTGCCTCCATTAATTATGTGTTAAGTGGGACTTATGCATCGAGTATCAATACTTAAGATTCTTTTTAAAGGCAGCAAAGCAATTTCAGAAGCAGGAAAAGTTAGAACAGGAAATGATCAAGGGCTCTCCCACCATCCTGCATTTGAAGCCCCACAGAGGAACAGCTCGGACCTGGTAATTAAGAACACAGAAGCAGTGGGTGGGAAAAGGATAAGTCTGTCCTTCCTTCCTCCCTCCCGCTCTTATACTCGCCTCTTCTGAAGCTGTTTTCCCATTAAAAGAATCTGTCATATTTATAAATAGACACTCAGCTTCTTTATGAGTTGAAATTTAGATGTGAATATACTATCTTTGATATCAAAAGGTCTTTTTTGGAGGCGGTAATGGGCTGGATGAGGAAAAACAAACTGAAGCTGAATCCAGACAAGACGGAGGTGCTTACTGTCAAGGGCCACAACCTGTGGCTGGAGGTGTGTCAACCAGTTTTGGATGAGGTTACACTCCCCCTGAAAGACTGTGTTCACAGCTTGGGGGTGCTCCTGGATCTGTCGCTCCAAATGACAGCCCAGATAGATGCAACGGCCAGGAGTGCCTACTATCAGCTTCGGCTGATACGCCAGCTGAGCCCCTTCCTAGAGTTGGAAGACCTAAAGACGGTAGTGCACGCGCTGGTAACTTCGAGACTCGACTTCTGCAATGCGCTGTACATAGGGCTACCTCTGTGCCTAGTCCGGAAACTTCAACTAGTTCAAAATATGGCAGCCAGGTTGGTCACTGGTACACCTAGGGGTGACCATATTACACCAGCTTTGAAATCTCTCCACTGGCTGCCAGTTAGTTTCCGGGCGAAGTACAAAGTGTTGGTCATTACCTTTAAAGCCCTACATGGTTTGGGTCCAGGTTACCTGCGGGATCGCCTTCTCTCATACAATCCACCCCACACGCTTAGGTCCTCTGGGAAGAATTTATTACAGTCAACAAAAACTAGACTGACAACTGTTACCCAGAGGACCTTCTCTTCTGCCGCTCCCAGATTATGGAATGACCTGCCAGGAGAGATCCGTGAATTTACCAGTCTTCAGGAATTTAAACGATCTATAAAGACTGAGCTCTTCCGGCAGCCCTACTCAGATGAATTTTAAGTGTTTTATTGGTGTTTTATTGGTATTTTAATATATATATATTGGTTTTATGTATTTTTAATCAGTTTTGTGTGTTTTATGATGGTGTTGTTCCCCGCCTCGATCCGGAGGGAGAGGCGGGTAATAAATAAATATATTATTATTATTATTATTTTGACATACACACACAGGAGGTGTCACTCAATACAGGATGTTCTTTGATACCAGGATGCCAAATAGAAACTCTAAGAGAAGCAAGCATGAGATTAAATAAGTTTTTTTAAAAAACGAAGTAGTTTCTTTCTCCACAACAGTACAGGATTGTATCTCAAAGCCTTTTTTTTACTTTACCTTTCTTTGTAAAAGCATTCAGTGTGAATTTCCACACACATTTTGCCACCAAATCTTCAAAAGTGTTACAATGCACAAAGCTATCTGCAAAAGAATTTTGTAAAAATACCTTAAGACTTCCACTCCAGAGATCAAGTATGCTCTCTATTTGGGTCACTCTTTCATCTGAAAGGCTTAAATCAGTCACATTCGACTCTTGAAGATCTCTTTGACTAGATGAAGATTCTTGTGAAGAACTTTCTTCTGAACGAACTGGGCAAAGTCCCTCCATGTCCGTATGAGCTGGTTCCTTCACTGAGGTTGAAACTGAAAAAATAAAAAGCTAATTGGCCCTCACATACCATATTACTGAAATATGCTGAACTTCCTGGGTGGGTGCAAATCACAAACTAAGCGTTTCAAAAGTCAATGTTGCCTTTTTTATAACACAACAGGTAAAACTTGTAGCACCTTAAAGGCTATAACACATTTATTATAATAGATGTTTTTGTGGATCAGAGTGCATCTAGTGCATATGATGAGGTGGGCTCTGGTCCATAAAAACTTGTCATGCCAGAATAAATTTATTAGTCATTAAGGTGCTGCAAGACTTTGTTGTTTTAGTTGCAACACACTAAGATGGCTTCTGCTTTGGAAGTTTTTTTCCTAAATGTTAGAGCAGGCAAAATATTTCACCTTCAAAAATGGATATTTCCAACACCTAGAAGCTGCTGAAGGAAGAGAAGGATACTTTCAATGAGAAAAGTCTCTGTTTCTCCAAATGCAGGACGTTTTGTACCACGTTACAGAAGTTTGTGTATTTGATAACGAAATACAGTAAAGGGGTAATTTATTATCGGGTTGGGAGAAGAGGTGAAATTTCACTTCACGTAAGGCTTATCCTTCATGCATTTCTAGCAGAGAGCCATTGTACAAATACATACATCCTGCAGATCATATGCTGGACATCTGAACTAATTGGAAGCAGTGTATTAGGAGAGTGAGCGAGAAGAGAGACAATGTCATTTCAAACCCCCATATGCCCATGAAGGTCACCGAATGACCTCGAGCCAGACATTATACCTCAGCCTAACCATAATTTTATTTGGTAAAAGCCTGAATAATCCCTGTTATAAACTGAACCTAACATAAGCTTTTAAGCAGTAAATTTATGAATTAATGTTCTCGTCCTCTTCCTAGTAGTTATACCCTCTATCCTTGTTGTCCGAGTAGACGTTGCAAAATCAGGAGTTCTTCCATGTTTCCTCCGAATTATTCCTGCAGTTTCGTGTCTGCGTTCACCCATTACTGGACTTTTTCCTGCTTCAAATACAAGGAATGATTAGGTTTAGGCAACTTGATAAAAGACCTTCAGAGTTTTGCATTTATCATGACATTGATTAAAACTATCGCTTCTCGGCCTTTTGGCTAAGATCAAGTGTAGTGTGTAGTATTGATTAAAACTCTTATATTGGAGCTAAAACCTGGTAATCCACCTGCCTAAACTAAGTCTGTTTGCAGTGGCTGCATGAAATAGGATGAAGGAAAGCAAGGAAGGAAGGAAGAGGATCATGTCTCCCAGGAAATGGCTTGATGTAGTCTCTTACTAGCTTTTGTAGGGTGGGAGGTGGCTTATTGGCGGTAGCAGTAAGCAGCAAACTGCAGCACACTTACATGGAGTTGTTTCACCAAAATAAATGAAGCTGGACAAAGGCTTTGAGTTGGGCTACAGAACAATCTGCACACTCTTGAAGGCATCCTAAAGTAATGTTAAATAAATTTAAATAATTTCCCCCATGATTGTCTGTGTTCCCAAATCTGTTATTTACTGTAGAATAGAAAAATTTCACTGAGAATAGGATTTGGTGGGAGAAAAATAATAAATGCCATTCTTTAGAATATGCACACAGTCCTGCTGACATTACAACAGAAAGTTTGTCAATGTACTTCAGAGACAAGAGATACAAGTCTGTGTTAAGACAGATTTATTCTAGTATAGCAGTTCACTACTGGAAGGCCAGCATCTTAGCAAGAAGCAACACAACTGGCTGGAGATGAGTCACTGCTGCTTAGTACTTTATTGCATCAGTCTTACAAGTTTCCAGATTTAATTAACTAAGCTGATAATGCAGAACAGGAAATTAAATTTTAGTGTTAAGGATATTGTAATTTTAACTTGTTTTTATGCTTTATGCTTTTAAATTTTGTATATTGGTGTTTTAATTGTTCAATGTTTTTAAGTTTTGTAAACTGCCCAGAGAGCTTCGGCTATGGGGCGGTATATAAATGGAATAAAATAAATAAATAAATAAATAAATGCATTCAAATGCTAGATTTAACAGTACATCGTATTTTATTCTGAAATTTCTTCCTATAATGCTGGAAACTTCTTTTGAAGATAATTCTTATCGCTAGATCTATTATTTCAAAGGAAGACTTGTTATTAGTAACTGGAGGTCTCCTACCAAAGTGTATTAGATCTAATCCACAAAACACGTTTTGCAGTTCAAAACTTTTGCAAAACCATCAAGTCTCCTGGATGCACACACTACCAACAACACTTCAATTTATGAGACAATAGCAATCCCAAATACAGAGTTCAAATTCTAATGAAAAGCTGGAGAGGATCAGGCAGATAAAAACTAATTTAACTAAACATAATAGAGTGAGGATTTCCCACACCATTTTTACCTAATAGATGCTTTGGATTCTCAGGCTTCATAAAGTTGAAAATATGCCCTCTACCTACATAGTCAAGATTCTTCAAAAACTGTTGGTTTCTCTTTTATTTTTCACACAATATGTCTGCAACCATAGCTCTCCACACATGCAGCTTTTCATGTTCTTCCTCCCTGTATGGACTAGTGTGGGTGTACATATAGCACTCTACCCTTGAAATCCTGTGATAAGGGAAGACAACCATCCTTCGCCAGCCAGACTTTATGCTAGTCAATGACTGATATCCATGACTCCACGAACCAACTCTCAAACACAAAGGACTTCAAATGGAAGATAGCTGTGGGAACATTAATAGACTATACCACTTGACATGAGGACGACATCACTTTTGTCATACATATTTTAAAAGAATATGTTTTGCACCCACAGTAAAACATGTACTTCAACATAACAAAAAGTTGTGAGCTGCACAAATATGATATATGGTCGCTAAGTGTGAATATTGTCACTTCCCTTTTCAAAAGGCACAATCCATTGCAAAGGACAGCTACTTGACAACTACCTTGCAGCCTTCCATCCATCAAGATATTTTACCTACTGCATATCCACTGGCCGGAGAAGACTGAGCTGGGCTCAGAGAGGCTGCTAATTAGACTCCAATGTCAGCGCAGTAGTAGGAAAGCTACTGTGATCAACTGTACTTAACAGTTCTGTAGCTGAATCTCCAAAGGACTGCAGAGATGAGGTAAAGGAGAAATTCCTAAGAGTATTTTGCGATATGGGTTGGAATTTTTAACACTGCAAAATACCTTTAATAGTATTTTGTCATATGGTTGGTACTTCTAACATGCAGCTAGTCAGAGCTTACCTTGCAAAATAGTTCTGTCTCCATTTAGGATACAAGTATTGAGTAGCTGACCATCTTGTAACTGTTCTTAGAATGGTTTAGAATTCTAGAGTCTTGCAATTATTTGAATCCTAGCAGTTCTGTCACTGTACATAATTTGCTGTTGAAAAAGTATGTTTGAAAAAGGTATGCTTTTTCGGTGACAACAGGAACAATTTACCCCCAAGTGCTTGTCTCTCATTCAGCAAGCAAGATACATAAAAGTTGTTTGTATGTGCAGATGTGCAGTAACAACTGAACAATGCGGCATCATTATTTGAATATTTTATTTACTATTATCTGAAGAAATCAAATATGCAGGTTGCTTACCTGTAACTGTAATTCTTCGAGTGGTCATCTGTGCAGTCACACATATGGGCTTGCGCCGGCGCCGAGCTCGCTTCGGGAAACTTCTATCTAGCTAGGATTTTTGGCGGGAACCCCTCCCCCCACCGTCCTACCGCGCATGCTCAGGGTTCCCGCCTACCTCAGTTCCCTGAGACCGCTAGGCCTCGCGACTAAGGCTATGCGATTTTGTATTAATAGTTAAGCTATTCGAGCATGCCGGAGTCAGCTTGACAATCAGAACAGCGATGCCAAGAGGGGACGGTGGGTGGGTTGTGTGACTGCACAGATGACCACTCGAAGAACTACAGTTACAGGTAAGCAACCTGCATTTCTTCTTCGTGGTCTCTGTGCATCACACATATGGGCGAGTAATAAGCCAACTTACCGGAGGTGGGGAGGCACGCTGTGTGGTTATTGACATATTGATGACAGGACTGCTCTACCGAACGAAGCGTCCTGACGTGCTCTAACGTCCAAGCGGTAGTGTTTTACAAAAGTGGAGGCGTTCGCCCAGGTGGCCGCCTTGCACAAATCTGGGATAGTTGCACCATGGAGGAGTGCTGTTGAGGTGGCCTGTCCCCTTGTGGAATGTGCCTTTAATGCAGGGAGTACTTCCTTGTGAAGGAGCTGGTACGACAGGGCAATCGTGCTGACAATCCATTGGGAAAGGCGTTGCGAGGACACCGGTAGGCCTTTCTTCTTTCCACCAAAACAAATGAAGAGTTGGCGAGATTTGCGAAACTCTTCCGAATGAGACTTATAGAAGGCTAACGCCCTTCTCACATCTAAGGCATGTAACGTGGAGCACACAGGATCGGACGGTGCTTTGAAAAAGGTAGGTAGCACAATGTCCTGGTTTATATGAAAAGTAGAAGCAACTTTGGGGAGAAAGGAAGGAGGAAGCCGCAGGACGACCTTGTCACGGAAAAACTGCGTGTATGGCGGGTCGACAATTAATGCAGCGAGTTCTGACGCTCTTCTAGCAGACGTAATGGCAACAAGGAAAACAGTCTTGAGCGTCAGCAAACGAATGGAAGTTGTAGCCAGGGGTTCAAACGGCTTCGTGGACAATGCACTCAACACCAACGAGAGACTCCACTGTGGGATCAGTGGGCGAACAGGCGGGAAGAGGTTGTGTAGGCCCCTAAGAAAGGCCTTGGCAAGAGGGTGAGTGAATGCCGAGAACCCATCGATTGGAGGGTGGTGTACTGCAATAGCCGCTAGGTAAACATGGATAGAGGTTAACTTTAGACCCGCAGTGTGTAGAGAATGCAGAAAAGCAATAACATTAGTAATAGTGGCCGAAGAGCCGTCAAATTTGTTGGCTAAGGCAAAGAGCTGGAAACGCTTCCATTTGGCCAAGTAGGAAGTCCTGGTAGACGGTTTTCTAGACGCGTCCAAAATAGTCCTTACGCCCTGAGGTAGGGCTAGTCCTTGCCATAGGGCAGGAGTCTCCAAGCCGTGAGGCGTAGGGTGCGCAGATCCGGGTGTAAAACCCTGCCTTTGTCCCTGGACAGGAGGTCCGGGACGGCTGGGAGACGCCACACTCGATGGGCAGCTAGTCTGCGTAGAGGCGTGAACCACGCTTGTCGTGGCCACCATGGTGCGATCAGAATGGCGTCGGTCTGATAGCGGCGAACTCGTATGATCGTCTTTGCTAATAAGGGGATCGGAGGAAACATGTACAGGAGGCCCTGTGACCAATCCAATAGGAAGGCATCCCCGAGGGACCCTTGCCCTATCCCCGCTCTGGAGCAGTAGTGTTGGCAAACTCTGTTTGCTGGAGTTGCAAACAGATCGATCTGAGGCGTGCCCCAGCGGGCGAAGAGGCGATCCAGCACACGGGGGGGCTAGTTCCCACTCGTGGGTTTCTCTGAAAGAACGGCTGAGTTCGTCCGCTTTGACGTTGGCGGTACCTGCTATGTGCAGAGCTGACAATCGTATGTTCTCTGTGATTGCCCAGAGTAGGATGTCCGTGGTAAGGTGGAGCAGACGCGGGGATCGGGTGCCCCCTTCTTTGTTGATGTACCACACTATTGATGTGTTGTCCGAGAGCACCCTGACATGATGTCCCCTTAGTTGAGGGAGGAAAGCCTTGAGGGCTTTCTTGACTGCGAGAAGCTCCAGCTTGTTTATGTGTAGAGCACTCTCTGAAGGTGACCATCTTCCTTGTATGAACAGGTCGTTTAAGTGTGCCCCCCATCCTTGCAGCGACGCGTCGGTCGTGACGACTCTGGAAGGACCGGAATCGACAAAGGGCATTCCTTGGGACAGATTCGATGGGTTTGACCACCACAGGAGCGAGCGTTGTACATGGTGTGGTATGGTGAGTACCAGCCTGCGTGGGTCCTTCAGTGGCGTATAGCGACTTAATAGGAGTTGTTGGAGGGGACGCATTCTTAATCGCGCCCATCTGACCACGAAAACCGCCGCCGCCATTAGTCCTAGAAGGCGCAAGATGACGAGAGCTGTTGCTCGTGTGCGGACGCTTAGCCTGGTTGCCAAGTGTCGTAAGACGTCCAACCTGTCTCGGGGGAGAAAGGCTCTTGCGGCAGAAGAGTCCAGATGAACTCCAATAAACTGAAGCGTTGTGGATGGTTGAAAAACTGATTTGTCGTAATTTATTTGCAGGCCTAGAGACTCCACTGTGCGGACGTCGGTGGATGCTTGGTGACGAGAGGGAGAAACGACTAGCCAGTCGTCCAGGTAAGGGTAGACTTCAATGTTGATAGACCGGAGATGGGCGCAAACCACTGCCATACATTTGGTGAAAACTCTCGGGGCTGTCTTTAAGCCGAATGGGAGCACTGCAAATTGGTAGATTTGAGATCCTATGGCAAAACGGAGGTATTTTTGGTGCTCGGCTAGGATGGCTACGTGAAAATAAGCATCCTTGAGGTCGATCAGTGTAAACCAACTGTCTCGTCTCAGAAGTGGCAGGATCGTAGAAAGTGTGATCATGCGAAACTTCTGGGGCTTGACAAATTTGTTCAGCTCCCGGAGATCCATAATAGGACGAAGTCCTCCGTCCTTTTTGTGCACTGTAAAATAACGGGAGTAGAACCCGCTGTCTGCCTGAGATGTTGGGATGGCGACGATCGCTCCCTTGCTTAACAGGGCCTGTGTTTCCTGAAGGAGAGTTGCCGATGGAGGCGTGATTTTTACAGTGCCCAAAGGAGGAAGGGCTTCGAATTCTATTGCGTAGCCGCGTTGAATAATTTGAAGAACCCACCGGTCGGTGGTGATGGATGCCCAGGTGTGATAAAAGGGCTGAAGTCTGTTGGACGGGTGGGCGGGGCTTCGTGGGAAAAAGTCAAAGACATCGCTTCTGCGCCTGGGGTTGTTTCGAACCAGATTGCGCATAGCGCGGAGCGGACTTACGCTGTTGGTAAGAGGACATGGCAGCTGGTTGTTGATAGCGTTTGCCACGATCCTGGCCTTGCCTCGGCTGGTAGGGGAGAGACCTGTACCACTTGCGGGGTCGGAAGGTCTGCGTTGGGAGCTGGCTAAACCCCATCTTTTTGGCCGTCATGCTGGCTTTATGGATCGTGTCCATTGTGGTATCCGTTTGGACGTTGAACAAACCCTCCCCGTCAAAGGGCAAGTCCTCTATCTTATTTTTTGTCTCGATAGGGAGAGTTGCCGAGCGTAGCCACGCATGTCGGCGGAGGGCGACAGCTCCGATCATTGCCTTAGACCCTGAGTCTGTCTGGTGCCTGGCTGTGGTCATTTGTTGTTTTGAGAGCCGGATCGCTTCCGCCTGGAAGACTCGCGCAAGATCGCGTTGGTCGTCCGGCAGGTAGTCAGTGAGATTTGAGATTTTTTGCCATAAAAAGAGTTGGTACCTGGCCATCATGGCCTGGTAATTCGAGGTCTTCATGACCAAGGCCGCTGAGGAATAGATACGTCTCCCAAACGAATCTAGTTTGCGACCTTCCTTGTCGACCGGGGCGGCATGGGAGAGTCCAGACTTCCCATGGGCAGCCTCCACAATGATGGAGTTCGGCTTCGGGTGCGTAGCCAGAAACTTTGCTTCTGCTTCCTTTACCTTATAAAGGGCGTCTAGCCGTTTTGACGTGGGGCCCAGGGTAGCAGTGTTAGACCAAGATTGTTTGGCAGTCTTCAGTAAGGTTGGGACCAGCGGAAGTGTCAACTGTGGGGTCGGCTCCGTTCGCATGACATCATAGATGTCACCTTCTTCCTCCTCTGGTTGTTGCACGTCTATGCCCAGGGATTGGGCCAGACGCAGCATTTGCTCGTTGAACCCGCCCAACTCCATGGTTGGGGAGGCTCCCTCCTCGGTACCGATCTCCTCTATCGGAGACGGCATCGATGGAGGCACCGATGGGGCCGACGAGGTGTCAGAGGCATAGTCGTCTATGGAGGTAGACTGTGCCGATAGTCGGTAACGCGCCGTGACGGATCGCTCCGGTACCGAGTGGGTTCGGGGATGGTGCTTTTGGCGAGCCGACGCTGGGAGGAGCGAAGTGGAGCGGCGAGGTGGTACAGGTGGGGGCACCCTGGGTGAGGTCGTCAGATGTTGAGCCGCGGAGACGTGGTAGGACCGATCCGACGCGCGGTCCCAATCGTGAGAGGCAGAACGCGATCCGGACCTTGATCGGTGATGTTGGCGCATCGGTATCGAGGCCTCGATACCGATGGGGTCCGAGTATTCTTCATCTATAACGAGGACGTCGGAGTCAAGAGGAAGAGCTGGCAGTTCATCCCCCGAAGGTATGTCCGTCGGTACCGGGGACGGTAGCGATGGTAAGTGGACCGGTGACTCCAGCGACGGCGTTGGTGGGAGCTGCAAGAAACTTGGCTGAGCTTGCGTCGCCGATGGAGAGCGTCTCTTCGATCCCGAAGACTGGTCTCTCGGTAACGAGGATGGTCGTTTTGCCGGCTTGGGTGGTTTCGGGGCCGACGGTATCGAGGACGGTGCCGACGATGATTTCTTTGGAGTGCCCGTTGGTCTCTTCGGTACCGAGGAGGATTTCTTCGATACCGAGGATCTCGGTGGCGATGGCGTGGCCTTCGGGATCGTTGTCAAAGTCGACGGTTTCCTCGACTTTTTTGTCGCTTTAGTCTTCTGCCTCTTTGGAGGAGGAGGAGACGGCGACAACGATGCCTGAGTTGTAGCCCTAAATGAGGGCAAATCAGGAGTTGCTGGGCGTGAGCGATGCTTGGGCGACAGCCCCCGCTCCCCAGAAAAAGAAGGCCCCGGCTCCATACGGCCCGTAGTGGGACGGTCCACTGCCGAGAGAGCCCTGCTCCAAAGTAGACTGCGCAAGCGGTCGGCCCTGTTTCTTCGAGTCTGGCGCGAAAAGCTCATACAATGATGGCAGGAATCGGTGATGTGCTCTTCTCCCAAACAGCCCAGGCACAAAGAGTGTCCGTCGGTGAGGGCTAGTTTGGCGCGGCAACGAGAGCAGTGCTTAAATAGCGCTGTCTGCGCCATAGGCCGCAGAGGAAAAAACCCTCTCTAACTAACTAACTATATAAAGAATTTTTTTTTTTTAACTATAATAACTATAACAACTAGAACCTAGCTAACTACAAACTAATTAAACGGATTTTGTCGTTCTTACAGGTTTCCGACGACGGAGGAAGTCTCCCGCGAGGCGTTCAGCGAAGCGGTCGAAGAAGAACTGAGGTAGGCGGGAACCCTGAGCATGCGCGGTAGGACGGTGGGGGGAGGGGTTCCCGCCAAAAATCCTAGCTAGATAGAAGTTTCCCGAAGCGAGCTCGGCGCCGGCGCGAGCCCATATGTGTGATGCACAGAGACCACGAAGAAGAACCCAGAGTTCTTTTCAAATAAATGCAGGATCTCTCTATTTTACTCATAATATTATTTAAAGAGCTTAATATGTGCTAGATGCTATACAGAAATAAGTACTGAAAACACAAAATCTGAAAGAGAGAGCAATTTGTATACCGCCCAGAGAGCTTCGGCTATGGGGCAGTATACAAATGTAATAAATAAATAAATAAAATAAATAAACTGGAGAAACATTACTCTGGTAGAGAGTAAAAACAAATGCTGGGAGCTACTGTGATGTAGTGGTTAGATTAGGAAGAGACAGGTTACAATCCCCACTAGTCATGAGAAGTCACTGGGTCACCTTGGGCGAGTCACTATCTCTCAGTCTAAGTTACCTCACAAGGGCTGTTGTGCAGTTAAAATGAGGGGAAGGAACCATGCATGTCACCCTGAGCTCCTTGGAGGAAAGGTGAGATATAAATAAGAGGAAAGGGTTAAAGAATACAATGATCAACACAGGAATAGAAAAGAAACAGTAGGATACACAAGTTTTGGCTGGGTGTCCCTTCAACACAACCATATGCATATTTATTTGGAAACGAATTCCATTTGAAACTCACTTGCACTAAGGGTGTATAAGATTGAAGCCTTTGTACCAAATTTCATACTGCACCTTTGCAGTAGGTATGAGACAGTTCCCAGCTCCAAATTGAAGGAAAGGTGGAAGTGGCTAATTTGGGTGGTGGACAGCTCAGGTGTTTCGAGTGTTGTGGTTGCCCACCATCAAAATGGCTAGCTCCAACCTTCCCCTCTTGAAAAGGACTTGTTCTGTCTGGACTTCCGGTGAAGGCATGGCAGGTCGGAGCCGCGAGCTTTAAGCTCTGCGGAACTGGAAGGCTTGGCTGCCGTCTGGGGGCTCCCAGACGAAGTTAATTTCCCCAGATAAAAGGGGAATACAAAGAGCATGCCATTAAGTATCTCGTAAACCCTTTGATGAGGTAACGAAGTCGAAATGGAAATTTCGTCGGAAGGACAGCATGAGAGGGAGGAGGTGATGGCGTCCATCGCTCAAGAGTCGTTCCAGACCCGATAAGGCATAAGGCTGGCCAGCCTTCATTCCCCCAAAATGCTTAACATCTAGAGGGAAAGGGGTACATCTGCTGCAGCAAAATCAATTAGAATAACAATTGTCTTGCAAGGAAAAAGAAAATGATCTCTTGCGGTATCCTGTGGTTGAGTCATCTTAAAGACTTTTTTAAAAAGAAAAGAAAGCTTTGAAATTACGAAGGGGATCACAGTTGTGTAATTTACATATGAACTTAGAAGAAAAAGGGAGAAGGAAAGCAATAAGAAAGAAAGAAAGAAAGAAAGAAAGAAAGAGAGGTTGGGAAATATAACTAATTGCCTCTTCCCTTTGAGAGGAATTCCAGTGAAAGCAGGAAACAGTGCAAGGTTTTTATAATGGGAAACATTAAAAGAAAATCGAAGGAGTGCGTGAAAGTATTCCAGGAATTACAATTATGTATGCAAAACTGTTTCCAAAGACTATGTGACAATATGGATGACATCGCAGAAAAATGGGAGTGTAAACTACGAGGGATAAAGATGGCGGAAGGACGAGAGAAGGTGCAAGAAAAGGAAAACTTAGATTTTACCACGAAACAAAGATCTAATGAGGTTAAAGGTGTTTTGGATAACAGAGGAAAAGGATTTCCAAGGGTGATATTGAAGGAACTCAGCAACGGATTAAGGCATGAAAAAGTTGTACCAGCGATCAACAGAGAACAAAGGAAGTCTATTTTTAGACGGAAAGCTTTGAATGCAAAGTTAAAGCAGAGGGCAATCTCTCCGACAGTCAAAGGATGGCAGAAAGAACTAAAATAGATTTTCCTTTTGAAATGGGTTGAAAAGTACTTTGAAGTCAGCTGGGAAAAAAAGGCATCTGACCTGGACTTGGTGGTGAACTGAGAATGAAGCTGGGTTTTTTTAATTCTTTCTTTGGAGGGGGGGGGGTCATTCTTTTTCTTTTTAAGTGGGTTAAAATTGTGGAAACTTTAATATGCACTTATAATAAGAATAAGCTTAAAGTTGTTGTGAGAAAAAAGAAAAAAAAGAGTGGAAGATAAAAAAGTAAAGTAAAAAGTAAAAAGTTTGTTTAGAAAAGAGACAGGTTTGGTTTTTCTAAGTGGAATAAGAATGTATAAGAATAATGTTTGACGTTGTCGTAAAAAAAAGAGAAAATAAAAAAGGTGGATATGGGAAGAGGAGTTGTGAAGGTACGGAATTAGGTATGCTAAATAATGAAATAAATGTAATTTGCATTTGTAATTTTTTTATAAAAGGAGTGGAACAACTGGGGATTCAAGTAAAAAAATTGTTTAAAAGAAAGAAGAAAGGAAAAAAGCATAAAAGGAAAACAGAGTAAAGAAAATTATTTTATTTTGTGCAAGAGTGGGGGGGAAGTTTCCTTTTTCTTTTTTTGTGAATGAAAATTTCTGCAAGAGAAAATATGGCATTTCTATAACTGCTGTGGGGAAGGTAGGGGGTCCATTTTAAATGTTATTTGTCTTTGTAAGTTTTATCTTTGTTTGAAAATAATAAAAATTTGAATTGAAAAAGAAAAGGACTTGTTCTGGCAATGGATGGATGCAATCCACGACTCAGGAATTGGACCTTGTTTTGGTAGTGGGTGGCCACGGCACTCAGCCAGACAATGCCAAAAGAGACAGCTTCAACTTTCCTCTCCAGCTTAAAGATGGAGAGGGGAGAGAGTATCTTTCAGGCACTGTGTGGAGCCCTCCAAAGCTCAGCGTAACTGTGGGGCAATCCCTTCCCCAGCTCCAAGCTAGAGAGGAAGGTGAAGCTCCTCACATGACCCTTGCCAGAGAGTGATTAAACACGCACTCAAGCCCAAAAAGTATATCAAGAGGAAAATTCAAGAAAGAGACGGGACAAGTTTGTAATCATTTATTAAAGATAGAGTTTCTACACATAATGGGTTACAAAGAAGAAAGCAAGACTACAGGAAGGCCAAACTCTTAATGTGGTAAGAAGATTGAAGGATGATACTGTCAACTGCAAGAGAAAGATAAGCAAAAGTAAAGGTTTAGGGAATATTAAGTTTGAGATAACTAGCCTTCTACCCAGTGCGAAAGAGGGGCAAGGACCACGTGGGCCTGGAACCCTTTCCTGTTGCCACCCAAGCAGAATACCAATGGCAATACACCAGGGAGGTTCAACCTCTTTCAATGAGAATGCCAAATTCCATTTAGGAGAAACTCTCCGATGTTGCATTTTAGCTTAAAGCTCTTACTGCCAGTAACAAAATCTTAGGAGAGGAATTTCAACCTTTTAGAATTGGGGGGGGGGGACTCCACAAAAGAAAGGGAACCACCACACAACCTGTGGTAAGGGAAAAGTGGGAATGAGCTCCTACACACCTGCAATACACAGTATGACTTTATTGTTATACACAATCCAAAAAACCCCACCTCCTAGGCATCTAAACATTAACCAACATAGTAAAGCTCCATTATCCACATATTTCCCCATTTCTGGGCTTGCTTTGCTTTCCTGGACAAAAATAATCAGTATTTTATTTTATGTAAACCTGGCTACATTGAAAATATGCACCAGAAGCAGAAGCCGGAGACAGGGCACAAGACTGCCATTGTGCTGCAGTGCTAAGCTGACATAAAGCAAAACCGGGTCCATGTGGATAAGCCACAGTGTACTGCAATCATTAAAACTACTGTACATACATATAAGCAAAACCTAGTCCTAGTAAGAACTACTGCATCTTAGATTTCATGCAAATCCTTCCACTTACAACTGTCCTAGTTTTGTTTTGTTTTTGCTAAGTTAATAAACCATCTTTGTAATTTTGGACAAAAAAAAGTGCCTGTAAAAATTTTAACTATAAGAATTCACATTTTCTGAATGCCTTGAAAGATTAAAGGCTTTAAGATGAATTAAAACTGTTTCACATTTTCAAACAACTAGGTATTCATGAAAGTCTTATTTTTAGAAATGCCTCAGGAAAGAAACTGTTAGCTAAAAACAGTGACTGAAACAAATTATTAAATATCAATTGTGCTGATTTTCAAATAAGTGAAATACCTCAAAGTACCAGCTGGGAACATAATGAGCAGATATGAAGAATTGTATGTCAAGTTTGGCCAGAATTAGTCTACTTTGCTTAAGGACGTGTAAACATCCAGCATATATGCAAGATAACAAACTAATATGTGATGTGAAATCTCCTTAAAATAAATCTTATTATAAATTAAGATGACATCTTGAATTATATATCATGGCAATGGAAATTTACAAATTGTTACAAATAGTTGTGGCCAAAATCAGACGAACACTGAGTATATTTTAACTGACACAACACAAAGCAATCTTCATCTGAGCTATGGGGAATGGCTATTGCTCTGTGATAGAGCACATGCTTTGCATGAAGATTTCAGGCTTAATTCCAGGTATCTCCAGGTAGGATGGCGAAAGATTCTTCTCTCAAATCCTGGAGCTGCTGCCAGTTAATGTCAAGGCTGGCCCAATATACTTTTCTGCCTTAGGCAAACGACAAGATGGTGCCCCCTACCAATTCCATGTACAGAAGCTCACTGGCAGCTGAATACTTCAACACTGGCAATGGGGTAGCATCTTCCATCTACACCTAAGGCAACAGGCTAGTTTAGGGGGACCAGGGCAAGCTGTGTGGCATACACAATGCTTTCCTCAAGCAAAGAGGGAATAGTCAGCAGGAACAGTGTGGTGGTGGGGGAGCTGCCGCCCTCCAGCATTTGCTACCTGAGGCAGTTGCTTCATTCTACCTAATGGTAGGGCCGGCCCTGGTCAGTATAATAGACAACACTGAACTAGATGGACTAATGGTCTCACTTGGTATAAAACAGCTTTGTATATTCATATTTACTTCATTAGGCAAATTGCTTCTTCCATTGTGCAATAGTTAATTATAGGACCATACAGATAAATCACAGGTCATTGCCACCACACACCGCAACATGTTCGCTCATATAAAAGACTGTTCAGGGTAACCCATTTCCAAAACTAAGAACATGGGAGGACATTCATTCATCCTATCCAGTAGGGGAACCCATTCCTACATTGCCTTCTCTCCACCCTCAAAGCCATAATATCCAATTCTTATCACAAGTTACCTGCAGACTTCTGACGAATCTCTATGTGATCTGACTGCCGTAATGCACTTGGCTCATACTTTGGGGTAATTACAGCATAACGAAGCAGTTCTTCATATTCATCCTATCATAAAAAGATCACAAAGAAATATAAAAATTGGTTGCCAAGTCAAAGTACAAAATGAAAGAAATATAAGTTTGTATCTCTTTAAATAGCATTAAATTGAATTCATAACTCTTTACTACCAAGCTAAGAGAGCACTTGCAATCTAACCTGCAGTTTCCATTTCAGAAATATTTTTGGCAAATTGCATCATAATGGAGCTCACAGTATTCACCAGAGCAGACAGAAAAAAGACTGTAGTCAGCAAGTCCACAAGCCATTTGCAGTAGGCGGTAGATGGTTGTGTTGCTCCTCTCCCAGCAAAGTAGGTAGCACTCATACATCATGTCATTTTATTGGTCAGCAATGGCCTGAGATTGAGGGGAACAGAATGAGCAGCTAAGGCATGAATCTGGAAGTGGGTGGAGTTGGTGCTTTGATCTCCCCACCCCTTCCCCACTGAGTTCTGCATGCAGAACTGGAGCCTTTAAGATGGACAATGGCGGCCACTGAGCTGCTACATCAAACTGGTGGTACAGCAAAACTTTGAGGAGGTTCAGGAGGCACAGTGAAAGGAGACTGCAGCTCACCATGAAGAAATCATGCCATAAGCCATCAAGTACCTCCAGAGGCACTGGCTTCTGATCACAACATTTTCCTGCTTGCTAAACCTCTTTAATTTGTCATGTCCCTCATTTCAACTTCTGGGGATCTGCCACTACCGTATTTCATTGATTCTAAGACGCACTTTTTCTCCCATGTTTACATCTGTAAAAATGGGGTGCGTCTTAGAATCGATGGCGCCTTGCAATCGCGGGATTTCTCCCGTGTTTTGCAGAAGGCACTAGGGCTCTGCATGCCCCCCCCGTGACTCACCCTAGCAGGTCCCAAGGGACCCCACAAGGCCGGTCAGAAGTCCCCCTTCCCCACTTACCTTGATCGTTGCTGCCTCGGCCTGGGAAGGCTTCAGTACTGGGAAAGAGTTCGAGATCTTGCGAGATTTCCTGAGATCGCGGCCTCTTTCCCAGTACTGAAGCCTTCCCAGGCCGAGGCAGCAGCGATCAAGGTAAGTGGGGAGGGGGGGACTTACGAGGGAGGAGGGGGACTTGCGAGGGGGGAGGGGGGACTTGCAGGGCCCTAACCCTCCCCCTTCCCTCCATCGCCCATCCTTGCTGCCGCTGCTCCGCACCGCTGGCAGCGCTTGCCTCGTTACTGGGAACAATGCCTTGCCAGGCTGAGGCGAGTGCTGGCGGCAGTGCGGAGCAGCGGCAAGGACAGGCGACAGCGATGGAGGTGAGTGGGGAGAGGGGAAGGGCTGCTGAAATTAAGGTGCATCTTAGAATCGACGCAAAGCTTTTTTCCTGTTGGTGGCCCTGAAATTTAGGTGCGTCTTACAATCGATGGCATCTTACATTCGGAGAAATATGGTATTTAACCACACTTTGTAGCTTCACCCTCTCCCCCGTTGAGATGCCTTTGAAATTTTGTTGTTTAATTTAAGCTATACTGATGTAAGTGATGTCAATATCAATTTTGTTTATATGCTGTCTTTTCATATATTATGCCCAAGGAGGTTTGTCTCAAAGCTGACAGACAAAATACAAGCCAATAAAAGCAATCCACAACATACAGTACAATGTAACAATTCAAATTTAGGCAGTACATTAATACATTTTACATTAACAGTCCATTAAACAATTTATCAAAATATAACTAAGGAAAAATAAATAAAACCAATCTCATAACAAATCAGTTCATAATAGCAGTCATAACAATATTCAAAATTAAGAACTGTGTTCTCAACTCATAATGCCCCTCCACCCCACCATACAAAAATATCAAATTAAGACCAATTCCGAAACACACAGTGGAACTTACTTCCCAGTACACATACAGATGATTATGCTGTAAAAGCAAATTTTTAAAAGGCAGAATATAGTTGCCAATAAATTCGTAACCCCTAGGATTTCAACCAAAGAAGTGCTCACTGCACTCAAGGGGCCAGTATCTCACACCCAATAGCCTACAGATTGTCCGTCCCATCAGTTACCTCAAACAACTTAAGTCTTTTCTTGGACATCCCTTAAAGGAGGAGTGGGGAATCTCTCTCAGCCGGCAGGCCCCATTCTCTTGTGGCTAACCTGCTTGCCAGTGGTAGGCATGGCCTAAGCAAAAAGTAGGTGGGGCTACGCACACTCTCATCCATACCCACAGCCATTCATACACATCGACACATAATTCATTCACTCATGCACACACAAGCTCTTACTTTCACCCCACTGCACAGCAATTAGGCTTTAAAAAAAGCCTTCCACTGAAGCCAATAGGAAGCTTTTTCCAAGCCTAATTGTTGCATGGGAAGCTTTCATGGCAGAGGTTGCCCTACTTGAGCAGGGAAGAGCTAATCCTTCCCTCCTTACTTTTGACATCACCCCCTCCCCATATTCAGGTGGACCTCATGCAGAAATTAGGCTTTTTAAAAGCATCCTGTTGGCTCCAATGGAGGCATTTTTAAGAAAAGCATAATTGCTGTGGAGAAAGGAAGAGTGAGGAGGGGAGACCATGGGCCACATAGGAAGGCCCTGTGGATTGGAGGTTTCCCACTCTTGCCTAAAAGGTATACACAGTATACAATCTCCTGGGTATATGACTATGAAGATCCGTGTATAGACCTTCAACATCATTCAACCATCAGGGGTAGGGACACCACAGTCAAAAGTAGCCTTAGGGGAAACGTCCAACTCCATGGAAGTCACTGCTGGGTTCCCACACAACAGTGTAGAAGCTTCTTAAGGGCTGGACATACACACTTCTGTCTCCTTGGTAGTGGCAACTGGGAGAATGATAGTAAGTTTTCACCAATACTACAACTGCTACTACTGCTCAGCTTAGTATTTGATGGCAATGCTACTGAGGAGCAACTCTATTGACTATTTACATCATAACTTTTAAACAGTTTAAAAAGCATGATGATTTTTGTTTGCCTCAGAAACCACTTTAACTATCATCCATAAAAAGTCAACCCTTTCATTGGTATGACTTCAAGACCCACTAGCTACATATCATACAATTTAAATTAACGATTTTGTAGTCTAGTCTTTTGGCATACATATAGGCTAATATTCCCCTGGGTGACTAAACCAAAAATATTCTTTAAATTAAAACGTACAGTTTCTGATTAGGATAGGGAGGAAGCAGATCTGGATGTTAGTTTCTTTAGTGGATAGGTGACCTCTAAACTATACTGTATGATTTGTGAAAAAAATAGGACGAAACATGAAAGAGTGGACACAGCACTAAAGAACTCTGAACAATAGTGCTATTCACTCTGCATGATTTCCTACACAGCAGGAGAAACAGTTCTCTCAAAAATAATAATTCCTGCCTAGAATTCAAACAAAAAACAGAGGCAACAGCTGAATTTTAGAAAGGAAATCAATCAGTATGACACCATATTCTTCATACACAGTTTTAAGCAACCACTGAACTAAAAGGAAATGGTCAAATAGTTTGCTGCATTACAACCATAAGACTGCAGTTGTTAACTGTTCTTCTACTGTAAGCCTCATTCACTTCAAGGAGGCAATTTAGATTATAAGGTAGTTTGAGGTTTTGCTCATCAGTCTCAGAATGACAAAATAACATTTGTAATGCCAGACCTACTTTTCCTTTTTTGCTCTTCCATTACATGGGAAAGTGTGAGTAAATAAATTGTCTTATAACTTTAATCACTTATGTTCTTCCTGATGTAATTTTGTTATAGAGATTGGGAAAAAAATACTTCTAAACTACTACAGATTTCCTTGTGTTATCCCTTAACTTTAATTAAGACAGAATGAATGTCAGAATTACAACCCATGCTTACTCTGAACGGAATAATGATTTCATTGGCACTTACTCCCAGCTTACATCTTCCCATTTTCAAATAAAACTGTATTAACAAAACAATGCAATTTAGTTACTGAACCAAATTACTATTTTATATAGATTAAAAATACGATTATGTTAAAAAAAATCCTGGAAAAAACCCAGTTTTTGTTTATGTTTCAGCAGAAGGTAGCAGTTTGCCCTCAAATTCTTAGGGAATGTAAAAATCTGATAAAAAATGTCTAAAACAATAACAACAACAAATCAGTTGGCAAAAAAAGTTCTCATTGTGAAGAAAGCAACATTTTAAAGAAACCTGGATTCATAGAGCATGGTTGATTTTTGGTTCTCTGTATATCCATGGTGCCTTTGTTCCTTAACGGAAGCTGATTCATTCAGGCTTTTGGAGAGAGGAAAAGTCCATGGCAGTCTTATCCAATGGAACACAAGCTCTGTTTAGAATGATTTTTTCACACATGCACCCAAATGGCAGGGAATTATATCTTTACCAAGCTTTACTTCAAGAAGGTACTGGAGCATAAAACTACTACTTCCAAGTGAATTCACAATCTGTATGAGCATAGGTCAGCTACTGTAGATTCCTCCACTCTTCCTTTATTTCTAAAAGTTATAAATGGAAACCAGATTTCAATGAACTGGTTATATTTCACAATCTGTGATGAGTTAATCTTTCTTATAATGTTTTATATTTTGGTGAATCAACCCTGTATCGAACATTCAGAATTTGCTTTCCAGTGCTGTGCAACTTCCAAATGTACAGCATTAACAAAAACATAATTATCCCACCATGCAGTAAATTGCTCTGTACATGATCTGCCATGGATAGGAGTGTTAGGAGGGGATCAGGGACAATAATACAAGCTACTACAGAGGCCCCCAACATTTTTGGTCCCAAGGGCACATTTAGGAATTTGAGAAATTGCTGTGGGCACCTTCACAAAATGGCTCACAGTGGATGTAGCTTCCTTGAGGGCCTGACAAGTCAAAAATAAGCTAACAAGATAGTGGAAGGAGAGAATAGTGAGACAAGAGGCTGGGACAGAGGGGGAAATAGAAAGGCAAAAGGGGTCGTTGGGAGAGAGAGAGAGAAAGCAAGGCTAGAAGCTAGAAAGGGAGAGAAAGAAGATTATCCTAACATTTTCCAAAGATTTCTTAAAACATTTTTTTAAGGGGGCAGGGAAAGGAGAACTTCGTGGGCACCACTGGAGGTCTCTGTGGGTACCATGGCACCTGTATGCACCACGTTGGGGACCCCGTGCTACTATATCCGCTATAATTCAAAAACCTGCAGGCCAGAAGGTTTATTTATTTATTCACAATATTTATATACCACTCAATTATCTAACACAGATTCCGGAGCAGCAAACATAGGTATAAACAGTAAAAGAAAGATTAAAAAAGCAAATTAAAATTGTTCAATTTAAAAACAAAGGAATCAGGAAAACTGTGGCTAGTCAGCTAAGGAAGGGTTCTTGAAACAGAGTTGTTTTCAGGAGGCGCCGGAAGCAGCCTAGTGTTGGCGCCCGCCTGACCTCCAGGGGCAGGGAGTTTCACAGGGAAGGGGCCACTACATTAAAGGCTCTTCTCCTGGTGGATTCCAATCAGGCCATAGGTCCATGTGGAACCACCAGAAGCATGCCCTCCAATTACCTCAGTGATCGGGCAGGTTGGTAAGGGAGAAGGTTTGAACTTGGGGGTAATCCCACAACATATGGAACAGTGTTCCTTTATTTCCATAACTTCTCTAGCATTTCAGGGATAGGGAAGCGTCAGTACGGTGCAGCTTGACTAGAGTATAATACCATCTATATACCATTTGATTGCTTCTTAGTTTGGCCGAGATAGTGCTGACCACATTCTATTCTAACTGCTTTCGGCAATTTGGCATTTCAGGTCACCTTCACAGGTCACTTTGAGCACTTGAATGTCCCTAGTGGATTCATCTAAAAGTATGTTATAAATGCTGGACAAGGTCCCTTTTAGGTTCTCTGGTGACTATGGGCATAGGGATTCAAATCCTGTTAAAAACTGAGACACGTGTTTGGCCCTGACCAGTCTGCAGGCAAATAGCCTGATTTGAAGACTTTGCAGTTTGCACCCATCCTACACGTCGGCCAGCTAATAAGTCAGTCATTCTTGCCTCTGAGATTAATTGACCTTTGTTTATTAGGTCTTGTAATTCAGTCCTCTGGCTTTTCACTCCTCATATTGTTTATATTTGTCTTTCTGACAAAAGTGGGGATGATTCAAAAATGGGAGGGAGATGGTGCTAGTCGTTTTGCCCATTGTTTCCAAATGTGAAAAGTGGTTATAGTAAAGGGGTTATCTGTAGCTGCTAAACTGGATCTCTTGAAAGGAAGGAATGCCAAGCTTCTCATCAAGGGAAATGCCCGAGCATTTTCCATTTGCACCCATAGAGCAAATTTCAGTTGATGAGATTCAGCAACTGAGAGATCTGTGCAGCATGATTATAAAGTTTCAAATTAGAGAATCCCAAGCCCCCCCATTTTTGCATTTCTATACTGGGCCATTTTGCTAATTCCTGTCCTTTCCCCCCATTATGTGCAAAAGCTTCAATCAGTTTTTGCCACTTTTAAGGGAACATTCCAGAATATAAACTCATAATGCCTGGAAGAGGAACAAGAAGTTGGGCACGATTATCATCTTCAGTGCAGCTATTCTGCCCAACCAAGACAAAATTAATACGTGCTATGTTTTAAGATTTTGCCTCATTTCCCTTATCAGAGAAACATAATTTTCTTTTAGTTGATTCAGGTCCTTTGGGATTATAACTCCCAAGTACCAAAAACAACTTAGTTGAAATTGCCGCCCCAATAGTTTTTGCAACTGCACTTGCTCCTCTAGAAAGATATTGAAGCAAATAAATTCTGATGTAAAATAGTTGATATCTAGTCCTGCTGTATGGTAGAAATACTAGGGCTTTTAATAATTCTGGGATGGCTTCCTTTGGGTTGTTAAGGGATAGCAGGATGTCATCCATAAACATATTAATCAAATGGGATGTTCCCCATATAGTAATGATTTCCAATTTGTGGTTTAACCTCAGGTCATTTGCCAGTGTTTCAAAGACTAAGTTGAATAGTATGGGGGAGAGAGGACAACCTCGCCTTCTGCCTCCAGCTAATGAAAATGCTCTGGAGTCAAATCTATTCACTCTGACAACTGCACTTGATGCAGAGTATAGGTTTGCTATAAGATGCAGGAATCTGTCTTGCCATTCTGGCTAGGACCTCTTTTAGAAAAGGCCATTCCATGCTGTCAAATGCTTTGGAACTATCTAGGGAGAGTATGTCTGTTAGGGTTCTATGTTTATTACAATAGTGGGTTATGTTTACTGCACTTCACCTCTGCAATGTTCCTGAACATTGGAATACTTACAGTTTACTGTCTTTGTACTGGAGATCATGAATATCGCTGAGCACTTGGAATATTCTCTCTTTCTGGCATTATCTCTCAGATCGTATAATAATGTCTCTTGGATGTCTGCCCAATGTTGGTCTCTGCCTGAACACTCTATGCGTGTCATCCATTTTGACTGTGAATTCAAAGTTCAAGCTTGCCAGCCATTGGATAATAAAGGCCCCCATATTCCCCTCCTCTTCATATCCTGGCAGATTCATGCACTCTGATTTTGTAATGTTGGTGTCTGACCTCCTGCTTCTCCAGGCGCAGCTGCAGTTCCCTGGTCAATTTAGTCAGTGTCTGTATTTCTGAGCTGTGTTCCAGACTTAGGTTCATAGCTTCATTTGGTGTGGTTGAAATCTCTGTAATTTGTGTAGAAACTGCACTTGGTTTTGCTTCTAACGGGGAGAGCTCTTTCTTCAGAGCAAGAGCCTAGTCCTCTGCCAAATCTGCTCTGAGTTGCTGGCTTAGCGATAAAATGTCCATGTCCTTTGACTGAGCACTTGTCAGTTTCCTGCTTTCTGTTGTCTTTGTACCGCCCTTCACCATGGCAGTTCTTTCCTCTTCACTCGGGTATTCTGAACTGTCAGATTTAACAGCTATAGAAGCAGTGAACTGCCAATTCATCCTTTGTGGATGCAATATTCAGAAGGCAAGGAATTTGAAATTACCATTCTGATAAAAGGAGCCTGAGGGTTAAGGAGTTAATGAGTTATGCCTCCACTTTGCCTATTGGCAAACCACGTCTGAAGCATCTCATTAAGTTTGACAATTATAAAAGGACAGCACACTGCGTTTCCAGAGACATACTTTTTTATGTTCTCTGCTTACATTTTGCACTCCATTTCTATTATCCTGCTCGATTCACAAGTTAATAGGATTTAAAAGGTACGAACAACCACTTTCCTAAAATATTCCACAAGATTACTTTTTTTAAAGACCTACCTGAAGATCTGAAGAGACAGAACTGCCATGATCAGAGTCTTTCGGCAAAACAGGACTTGTGCTTTTCTCTTCAGATGATGAAGACATCCTGCATTAAGGCACTCCTATATTTAAAAAAAAACAGAAAGTAAAATTTAAAATCAAAGCCTATTTCTTGCTGCTGGTCAAAAATGTCTCAATTGCTATGAACCACTAAATAACGAGTAGACTCCAAATTAGAGACAGGTATTCTGAAGGAGTCAAAAAGTTTTCCCTGACCAGTTTTGTGCTTTTATCGACAGAGTTCGGAAGCAGAGTATTGCCCTGCTCTCTACTCTCTTCCAAACAAGTGCAATCAAGGCTGCTCTCTGGGAAAGATATGTGCCCTCACATTTGTATTAGAAGACTGTTGGGGAAAAATCAAAAGGGACATCAACTTTCACAGACTTTTTTTATTCTCCTATGCCCGTAACTGAAGGACCTTTAATAAGTCCTTAGGCTATATACATCTTCAAATCACAAATCTCATATTCTTATTTTTATAGCGAAGAAAAAAAACACCCCACCCTCCAGGATTTATGGAATCTCATGGTGATTAAGCACACAATTGACTGGTCTATGATAGTCAGTTCTCATTGAGAGACCAAAGTTTATTAAGCATAGGATTTATAAACATATATCAATGACTATGGAACTCCCTCTCAAAGGCAATCAGGTTGGTTCCATCTCTAAAGTGCTTGAGATGGCCAGTAAAAGATGTACTGTTTTGCCTGGTTTTGATGGATTTTAATACTATTATGACTTGTTTAAAGTTGTTTGTTTCTACTTTTGTTCTATTGTGAGTTTATTGAATTGTTGTTTAAAATTATTCATCACATTGAGGCCCCTGGCGAAAAAATAAGCTATTTCTAAATACATTTACTAAGTGACATAAATATTCCACCTTGAGTTGTGTTGCAATACAATGTAAGGCAGCTCACATCGAAGAGTTAGGATACAGAAAACCATAGAAAATACAGTGGAAAAAATGGATACTCAAATTCTTAAAATCTTGCTGAAAGAAAAATATTTTGAAGATGTATCCAAAAAAGCTGGAGGTTTAAGTCATCACCAACTTCCACAGATTCATACAAGGTCTGCTTCAAACGTATGTAAAGAAATGAAGAGACTCCCATGGATTCAAACTGTAAAGACCCAGTTTTTCATTTTGAAGTTGTGCTTAGTTGCTCTTGAAATTTTTTATTCTGCTGCTGGTGGTGTATGTGTGCTTATTGCTGCTGTTATTATTGATACTTATTTGACGTTTTATTTTGTTTTGATATTGTTTTTAATTATTTGCCTGTCAGATATTTTGAGTTTTGTTCAAAAGAAAAGTAGGATTTTTCAATTAATAAATAACTTGAAATCAGCTAGAAATCAAAAGAACAAAAATATCAATAGAACATGGAGGCAAATGAAGAGAACATCTAAATAAAACAACCTCAACAGAAATGGCTTGAAAGCTTGTCTCTGTACCATTCTCATTTGCAATACAATGTACAAGTTACACTTTCACAAAACATCTAACAGTTAATTAGAAATGAGTTAGCATGCACTGCAGAATATTCTCACTGGATCCTTATGGGTCACTTTCTTTGTACAAGTATAGCTGCAAGTTTCCACCCTCCACGTTATCAAGCCTGCAAGCTGAGAACCTATATTGTATCACTACAGAGAGAGTCTTCTAAGTTCATAGAAGCAGACTCTGTAGACATTTATTAAAACTAATGGAGCAACTCACTGCTCTTGGAGAAGACTTATTCAAATGCAGATATTAGCAGCCTACATAAACAACAATTACCCACTTCTCTCTAGATCAAGGTTTTACCTTAATCAGCTATAAGATGTTGCTTAAGGCTAATGTACAACAGATGGAAACACAGACAAAACACAGATGTTTTGCCATAATTCATCCAACCATCTGAAAAATGTGCAAAGCAGGCAATTTATAGGGCACAATCCTATACATGTTTGGGTAGAAAATGATTTTCTGTCCAAACATGCATAGGATTGCTCCCTGAGAGTGTTCAAAACACATCACATACATTAAGGAAGCTCAGTATAGTCATCTCCATATTTCAGATGAGCAGTTAAGGCAGAGAGATAATACCTTGCCTAAAGCCACCAAGTAAAGTATTTTCCTATGTGATTTTTTGATGGCTTAAGTTTTATTATTGTTTTATCTGATTTGTACATTGCCTCAAGCACCTATTAGGCAGAGCTGTCATTCATAAATGTATTAAATAATTAAATAAATCAGCATATATAGCTCGGGTAAGGTTGGAACCAGAGACTTCCCAATTTACAAGCTAAGCCATTACACTAAATCAAGCTGCTTAATCCCCCTCTCTAGTTGTGAAAGACAAAAAAAATGTAGTAGTCATGAGGGAAAAGTAAGTAGCTTAGGCCCCCTCCACAAGGATGCGCTTTTGCGCCCGGTTCGGGGATTATGCGCATTTTCGCGGAGGCGCATTTACGCCTAATCCCTCTGCACGGGAGGCGGCGAGAAGCGGCGAAGCGCATTAAAAGATGCCCAAAAAGCACTTTACAGGTAGTTAATGCGCATAATCGCTTGTTCACACAGCGAAAATGCGCTTTAACGGCCGGAGCAAAATAAAAGTCGCTATTTAACGCGCGTTCGAAAATGCGCATTATCGGGGAGATAACGCGCCTGTACGCCCGTTTTGCGCTCCGCTCGTGTGTAGGTAAAATTTATAATGAGCCTTCAAGGCTCATTAAACGTCTCGTGTGGAGGAGGCCTTAGGCAACTGAGTCAACAGACTAAAACATTTACCTTCAGGCATAGGTTTACTCAGGCTCACTGGATGTAAATTAATGTGCTCTAAAACAACATATTTTATGTGTATTAACAATGACAATGGTAGCGTAAGAGGCCCATTAGTGAGGATTTCGGATTCAAGCAGTAAGATTACAGGACTGGCAATCACAGCATGCGTGTGACAGATTTGTGCATATATTATGCTTGCTTGGAAGGCTTTTGCTGCTGCTTTTGCCTTCAGTCAGTTGCAGTATTTTATCAAAGTTAAGCTACAGTCCCAAGTCCCACTATCTCCTACTTACCTCTAAATCAGCCTTCACCAACCTGGCACCCTCCAAATGTGTTGGACTATTACTCCCAGCACCACCACCCCAGCCAGGCTAGGATGATGCTGGGATTCCTAGTCCATTACATCTGGAGGGCGCCAGGTTGGGGAAAGCTGGTCGAAATCATTCCTCAGAGATAAGCTCCGGCTATACGGCGATAAAAGCAGCACTAACCTCTTGCTACAGTATAACTCAGCAGGACATAACAGGGGCTCCATGAGGGAACACTGCACCAGCAAGGAGGGTGCAATTAGGAGGAAGCTCAAGTGAGAAGCCTGGATTGTGGAGAGGTAAAATGGGAGAGAGGGTAAAAAGGGAAGAAAACATCCGCTGGAGTCAACTGGCAGCTGCAGATTTTAGGACAGCTTTCCCCAACTGGGTGCCCCCCCCCCCGAGGTGTTGGACTACAAGTCCCAGTAGCCTCCAGACAGAACGGAGCTGTAGTCCAGCACTCTGGAGGGCACTAAGTTGGTTAAGGAAAACGCCCCCTTGCGCCCGAAGGAAACTCCGTGATTAGCCCTCACAGCTGCACCTCAGCTTCTCCCTCCCCAAAACGCCATGCACAGAGACCACTTCGGACCCAACCACCCCTCACCTGAGCAGCCGCCACACCTTCACTTCCCCTGCAAAAGAAAGCCTGACAGTTTCAAACTGCCAGTCTTGAAAGAGAGGGCTCCTGTGATTGGTCCCGATCCTTTTGTTAAAGGCCAGCTGACAGGGCAAAGCTTCCCAGCTGCTTAACCACCAATCAGCACGTCGGCCATGAACTCAGAGGCGGGGCTCCGCGGCTACCGGCGCCCAATTAAAACCCACCGGACACTCGGCGAATCTTAAACTAGAGCTGTTTAAGGTCTCCGTGGTCGGGATTCTGAGGGAAGAAGAATGGGCTCTCTCTCGTGTGTTGATTGGTCCATTGATCGGAGCCCGGGCCGAGAGGCGGGTAGAAAGGGGGCAGTTAGTCTAAGGCCACGTGATGAGGGCGGGAGAAGGCAGGGTTTGGAGAGTGCCTCAGAAAAAAGAGGATGTAGCTGGAGTGTTTGGGCATTTACTCAACATAAGCCCCTTTAAATTCATTGGGGAGTACACCCAAGTAGGAGCGAATAGAATTGCAGCCTAAATTATAATAAAAGCTGGGAAAGGCAATTTTGCTGAGAACACGACTAGACCTGCATGATCAGATCAAACGTCCACCTCGTCCTGTTTCCCATGAAAGCCTGCCAAGTACTTCAGAAAAACAGCAGCATTCCGTCACTGTTGCCCCTAAGCATTCTGGTAGTCAGCCATTGAACGTGGAGGTTCTATTCAGGGCGCAGCCCTATGCTGGTTTAGACAGAAATAAGTCCTGCAAGACTCCTAGTATTACCAGCTATGGGAATGCTGGGAGTTGGACTTATTTCTGTCTAAATATGCAAGGGATTGCACCCTTAGCCATTGGTATTTTATTTAGTTATAGCCCATCTTTTTGCCAAATAATAGTATTCAAGGTGGCTAGCAACATACAGTTTAAAAATTAATTAATTAAAAACAATAGTAAATTACGAACACAATAATAAAAGAAACAGCACCCAGCTTAATAGAGCCCATTTCAGCAACAGACCATCTTAGTGCCATTTGCCTGCTGGTAGAAGGAAAGTAGAGAGAGGGGGTCCACCCTAGCCTCCCTTGGCTAATTGTTCTAGAGCTTGGGAGCGACCACAGAGAAGACCTGCCCAGGAATTCATCTAATCACCTTTTAAAGCTATCTAAGCCAATAGCCAACATGTGGCAGTAAATTCTATAAATTAGCTATATATGAAGAAGCTTGGGTACCCAGATTTCATGGGGTGACCCAAGTTTTAGTATTATTTACGAATGGTGGGAAAAAGTTCTCTATTCACTTAGTTTTATCTACATAGAAATTTCTATCCTGGCCTTCAAATGCCTATGATCACAAATACATTTAAAAAAAATACCAAAAAAACCCACCCCACAACCCACCAGAGGCAACAAATAAAACATAACCTTTACACAAAATAGCAGATACATAGCAGACAAAAACCTGCTAGGATAAAAGTATTCCCAACTGACAAAAATCAGCCAGATGGGGCCAACTGCTCTTCATGGAGCAAGGTGTTCCACAATATACATAATTTTATAAGCCTTTATCAACACTACTTTGTTCACAACAACCCATTTTTTAAATTGTGGATTGTTGTGAACAAAACAGTGACAATACAGACTGAACCGTCCAAATTGGCCCAACGTGCTAACTTGAGTATGTATGTGCTGCTCCATTTCAGAAGAGCAGTGCTGGCCTCTTCAAAACGTTAGCATTGGCAGCACTTGAAGTGTCATCAACCTTGCAATACTTGCTACTATCAAAGCCTCTTCATTGCTGCAATCATAAATTAAAGAGTTTGTTTTTTTCAAATATAAGCCTTTCTTATTCATGCGTGAACAGAAAAGCTTGAAAATATTACCTTTCTCCCCGAAAGATGAACAATTCAAATAAAATGAAGTCTCAATTTATTTTTATGTTACATTACATTGTAAATTCTAAATCCAATATTAATGCATTGGTTGCATAGTGCTGAGACAATTCTGTAAATCTGATGGTGATTACATATAGCAGCATTTTGTCTTTGACTGGAGAAAGGAATGTTTGAAACTTATGATGGGTTTGTAAAGGGACATAAAAACTGTGCAAAGGTCAACCATGGTGTTGCAAGCAGATAAAAAAAGGCAAATAGATCAAATGATAGTAAAGCTGCAGATTATACATATTTACCTGGAAGTAAGTACCTCTAAAGTCAACAGGACTTACTTCTGAAGACCTTCATAGGATTGCACTGCACACTGGAAATTAGTATGAAAAGATACTTTTCAGATGGCTACAGATCAAAGGCATTGTGCAGCTATTCCCTCTTTTACTACCTTAACAAATTTCTTCTATGTAAGAAAAAATACAGAAGTAGTAGGAAATCATGGTATAATTGTACACTGAAGATGATGATGGTGACTGGACACTAACATTATGTGAATGTGGGAGGGCGATTACATGATAAAAGCCACATCTGGTATTATTTGTATGAATGACTTGCCAGGGCTATAGTCTCAAAAGTTAAATTGTGCAGACGGCTTTTACTTCTGGTCTCAACTGATATAAAATTGAAAATCATCATTCAATGCTCAACCTGTTGCCAGTGACCACTTATGAATCAACAACAACAACAACAACAACAACAAAACAAAATTCATTGCCAAAAAAGAAGACAGTGATTTGTGTAACATTTGCATATGCTAATTTGTATGTATAGATGCAAATTTAGAAATTGTTGTTATAATTTAAATAAAATACAGTATATCTCACCATGCTATGGAAAACTGTGACCAGGTGATCTGTGTGCCTGTCTATTCAACCCATGGGTAACAGTTCTTATGGTTTATTATCTTTAAACTGGAATTGGACAGGACAGTCCTTCAAATAGAGGGCTGGTCTTTGTAAAAAAAAAATAAAAAAGACACATCGCCACCCTAATTGTCAGGGTTTCAAGCACTTCCCACTATTAGTCAATTGTATAAGCCACTGTGAACACTTTAAACTGAGAATAATTGAAAGCCGCTAAAATTGATTTAAATGGAGCTATTAGAATTTATGATAACTTAGATAATATCAGCATAAATACTAATTTACAAAGGCCAATTCAGTTTGAACTTCAATTTCTGAATTAGCACAGAAACAAGAATGAAGTGTATACTAATGTTTACGCCCAAAGGGATTTAAAAAAAAGATTTATAAGGAATATCCTATTTAATAATAGCAAAGTCATTCTCCGAGTGTGGACACTTATGGAGCCAAAATGGCATCATCCTATCACAGGAGAGAAGCATTTTGTATTTAATTGATGAATGAATGAACTTGCTTTGAGTAGCATACAAATATTGTAAATAAATAAGCAAGCATCAGGCTAGGGGAAACCCCAATTGTTTGCATCAGTTCAAAAATATTTTTAAGGAGGAAAAAAATCTAAGGCTGGAGGACACCAAAATAGGCCAATGAGAACTGAGCATGCTCAGTAGGTATGGAATGCTTGCTGATAGCGTGGGGGAAAGTGAAAAACTGGGGTTGGAGGAGAAATGGGTATTCTGAAAGAAGACATACCTGGCTAGAACAGGGAACAGGACCACTCAACTCAGCAACATTTTGTTGCAGATGCTATTTCATTATTTGTTTGTTTTATTTTATAAACATATATCCAAAGGAATTCAAGGCAACAACAAAGCAAAACACAGACACAACATTTAAAAACAATATCTTAGGAAACAACCCATATTCATAAACTAACAAACAATTTCTGGGAACAGCAGTCAGCATGGGAACAGCACTAAAAGTAAAACAGAAGAAAAAAGCCAAAAGCCTTTTTTAAAAGCTACATTTTTTACCAGCCATGTAAAGTAGTAGATCTTAGCTGGCAAGGCATTCCATGGATAGGTGCCACCACAGAGAAAGCCCCACACCAGCTATCTGCCATGTCATGGGGTAGGGGATTTGGTGAAGTGCCTCATTTGACAACTGGAGCATGCAGGGAAGAACATATGAATGAACGTGATTCTTAAGGTACCCAGGTCCCAAAGCGTTTAGGGCATTAAGGATTAAAATTCCATTCTTTTCTGTTAAGCATCTTACTTTAATATCAAAATATCATTATAGAAAATTTTGTTCAGTGAACAAGTGAATACTTCTGTAGTAAAGTTACTATCAAAGTGGCAGAGATCGGGGGGTCAGTGAAATCACTTCTGATATGAGCTCAAAAGATCAGCATCCTTAGAGAACTCTTAATGGCACTGTGTACGAAGAACATATTTGTGATGACATATTTTGCCTCAAGTGTTGCAGATTTTCATTACAACCACAGAGTGCACATTACCAACGTCTCGGACAAGAACTGAGGTTTCTACTGACATCTATTATTCAAAATTATTTGCGAGGAATGAAGTCTACTTTTATTTTGCTATTCTTGCTTGCAGCAGTGTATGTACCATTTTAAAGATAGGCTCCAGACAATTCTACCACATGGCTTATGTTCTAATGGTCTGTTGACTGCAAATAAAGATTTGACACATGGCTTATTACAAAACTGCTACAAAGATTATCCTTATACAGAACTACTGGGCAGATAGAACTGAGCAAAGCCTCCATTAGAAAATGTACTTGATGTTTTCAGTGTGGTGAATAAGAAGCAGGGCCGGCCCTCCTATTAGGCAGAGAGAAGCAGTGTCCTCAGGCAGCAGATGCTGGGTGGGAGAAAGAGAGGAAGCAATGGTAGTCCCCCTGGCAGTTCCTCTCTATTGCAGGCTACATGCCCTGCACTAGCCTGTGGCCCTCAGGTGAGGAGAAGGATGCTGTCCCATCACCAGTGTTGAAGTCAGATTCAGTTGCAGTCCATTCAGCTTCTCAGGTGGAATGGGGGGACAAGACTATTTGTCCTCTGTCTCAGGTAGCAAAACAACTTGCTCCGGCCCTGATAAGAAGAGGAAAACTGTAAAGATTGCACTTCAAAGTAAGTCTCTGAATCTAACTCCACTCTTAGAAAAAGACTGAAATAGGTCTGGCTTCTAGTTTGGGGCTCCCTGGCAAAGTGCCCTCCGGTAGACCTCCTCCTAGGTCACTGTGCCCCTTTGGATGAGAGAAATGACATGCTGTGTATTTCTAAGACCTGGGTAAGGGAACTGGGACGGGTCATTCTTTCCAGCTGTGCTCTCCTGGGTACTCAGTGCAGCACCAACATTGGGTCAAGGAGTGGGGGGAGGGAGATTTGCTATGGTCTACAGGAATTCTCTCTCTCTCTCTCTCTCTCTCTCTCTCTCTCTCTCTGGACATCCTGTCCACTTGAGTGCAAATCTTGAGTGTTTGTACCTTGTGTTCGGTACTCAGAACAGATTAGGGATTCTGCTGATGTATTGCTCACTCCACTACCCCTCAATCTCCCTGCCTGAGTTGACAGAGGTGGTTTTGCATTTGATGTTAAAGACCTCCTAGAAAGATGGTTCTAGGGGATCTCAACTTTGCTTTGTTCTCTTCGTCTTATGACTCCAGCATTCAGGCTTTTAGCCTTTACTTCTGCCCCAGCTCTTCCACCTCCCTGAGTTCTTAAGCCGTTTGAAGAGCCCTTGTCCCAATTCCCTTTTGTTCTGCTCAACTACTTTTCGCTGTTGCAGGCTCTTGTCACTGGGTAACCAGGGAAACCCAGGGACCTGTACGGTGACCCCTAACTACTTCTCACACACCCAGAAGATGAAATAGGCAGTTAATGATCCATCAAGGCAAATATGTTTATGTTCATAATTGACATGCCAATCATACAGTACACGCAAATTCATATAACTTTAAAATCATACACTCAAGAATATATCTTATCAATCTTCAACATTAAATTATTATTATTGGCAATAGACATTTTTCAGCCAGTGGCATATGATGCCAGCAAGATTACATACCATTAAAACCAAACAAAACTTCAAGCCCCTTTTGTAGAGAACCTTTTGGCCAGATTGGCACATTTTTCTATCTGTGGTACAGATAATAAAACACTGGGGAGAATCTTTAATGCCATGTCAATCCGGTCTCATGCTTCCAGGTTGCAGCCCACAGAGGCAGTGGGGGCAAATAGATTCTTCTGGCCCATTCCTCCATCAAACATTGCTACTAAATAGCAATTAGCCTATTTAATTTAGAAACACGTGGATGTAGCTGAAGTTGCTAAGTACGGACTACACAAACTAACCTACTTTTTTATTGTCACCTTGAGTGCTATATGGCAGTATCCACTTTTCCCCAGTCAGTCATTCTACTTATATATAATACAATAGTACAAATTGAAGAAAATCCCTTCCCCTATAAATATGATTTTAGCCACTGTACGAGTCAGCTATTGAATGAGCCAGACAACATACACAGCTGTAGTAGTTGTCTTTCTCTGCCAAAATTTTCATCACTTCTACAGCAGGTGGCAATACATCATTCTGTTCAGGCACCACTGAATTGACAGATGATCCCTTGCAGTGAGTGGAGAAGTGACTGAAATACATAAGGAATTGTGAGGAGAAACAGCTACAAACTAGGTTTTACTAGAGCAGAGGGGATAAAGATTTCTTACTACTGTCAAACAGGCTTTGTTTCTATAATGGATGTGAATAAGTATTAAGATCCAGAACGTTGTGAAAAGGTGTGTGTGGGGGGAAGGTGTTAAATGGATGGCAATAAACCTTCTTAAGCATTGGTATATAACACCAGCAAGATTACACACCATTTAATAATGGTGTTTGGAAGCTAGTGACCAAACAAGCATATTCTCATATCTGTACTACGGCTCATGAAACACTGAGAAGATTCTGAACTTCAGGGCTAGGGCTCAGGATTCCAGGCTGCAAGGAGAAAGACAGGGAGAGAAAATGCAGCCATGGAGTCTTCTGCTCTATTTCTCCATTGATTCCTTCACCAGAATTACTGTCCCATCTGCTTCAGCAAACAGGATTCCTATTCTGCCCCATAGCAGCTGGGGCGAGGAGAGAAGGTTGCTCAAAGGAATCAGTGGAGGAGTGGGGCAAAAGAAGGCATGGTTGCATTGTCGTGCACAGCCTTAAAACGTTTAAAGAGAAACATAACATTTCCAGATTGCAACTTGACAATCCTAGCAAAGTTCCAGACTAATATTTAAGAATATCGATCCAAGAGAGCCAGTAAATCTCTATGAAGTAATTATATTTGATTTAATGTCAGCTACTAAGTTGTCCATAGTTTATCTTGTCAATGGGAATCCTCTCCCCCATCCTCGCCCCATCGCCATAGCATATTACAACCAATGGCAATGGTAATTATTCAAAACAAGTACACTAACAGCACAATTCAATGCATATTTACTTAGAAGTAAGCCCCACTCTTTTCACTAGGTCTATGTGGGTCTGGGTAAATATGAATATAGTTGCGGTCCAAATCCAAGAAGCCAGGGGACAATGTAGAGAACCATAATTTTGCATAGTGCCCATTTCTTTCTTCTGTGGAAAATTAAACCCTAGCTGCAGTACTTAAAGCACTAAAACAATTCCTCCTTAATCCAGAATCTTTATCTAAAATATGGTGTAATTTTTGTTTTTGATGGACAGGAGGTTCAGGATTGACAATACCATGAGTGAGGAATCACAAGTGCACAATACATGTTTAAAAACGGCTCAATATCTAGTTCCCATAGAATGGTAAATCATTCTTCTGTGTCTGCTCAGGGAACTTTACTTGCCTACAACTTTCTCTGGCACAATCTACATGGGTGATTCAATGCAGATCGAGAGCATATCAGGGTTGTTCGTGACACATATTGTCACCACTCCGCAGCAACTGTGCAACTTTCCTTTCAAAAAGGTGCATTTTCGCAAAGTTCTTTTAGTGTGTTTTCCCCCTTAAAAGCAGCTCCTGAGCAGTTCTGCTGCAGTGCACCCTGTTCCCCCAAATTTAATCCTGCACACTGGGTGTATGTAGGAATGTGCCTGTAACCTGGCTGTGACCTGGCTAAGTGGTGGGGCCATCCCCTTTTTTATCCCATTCCTCCCCCAACCCCATTGGAAGTAGTCACTTTGGACACAGGCTTCTTTTCCCACTTAGCATTACTATGCAGTAGGGCTATTTCACTGCTCGCCTTGCCTGTTTATTTTTTTACTTTGTGCTATTTCTCAGTTGCGCTGTTTCATTTCTGTGTAGAAAGGAGGCTTCATTATTGTACCTCACATTCCTGTAATCATACAATTGTGCAATGTCGCATTGGCAAGATAGTCATAATTGCATTGTACTGGGGTAGTAATTCAGGCGGGGAGAAGGACTTCAATATTGCTGATTGACAGCCCTGTAATCACACAATTGTGCAATGTTGTATTAGTGCGATAGTCATAGTTGTTGTATTGAGGTTGTAACTCATTCTTCACCTTTACAATGATCAGGAGTCTGGGGAGCAGGGCTTCAGGATTACTAATTAACAGTCCTGGGGAATGCGAGGGGAAAGGTGGGAGGTAAACTATGGGATGTAATTCATCTCTTCCATTAAACTTCCCTGGGCAGGCAAGCACTTAAAGGGGCGGGGAGAAAGCCTCTCTCATTCGCTGAGCAGCACCTACATGGTTGATGATATTCAGTTCCCCTCACTGGATTCTGCCTACCCAGTCCCAACGCATGGCAGTTTCAAGTGCTGTTTGACCCGTGAAAGCGGGCTTCACTTCCTTGCTTCATATGCTACTGCTGGACCAAATTTATTTAATTTTTAAAAAAACATTTCTGGCTGCCTTTCAGGGCAGAAGCCCTCCCAAGGCAGTTTAAAGCAATAAAATACATAATGCAGTTAAAATGTTTAAAGCAATAAAAACGTAAATGCAATAAAATAGTAATAAAAACTATAAAAGTGAACAATAAAACCAGCAACAGCCAGTAATGACAATAGCAGCAACAGCAGTAGTCATATCACGAGAACATAAAATAGGGTGACCAAATGGAAATGAGGACAGTGGTCCTGGAATGACAATATGACAACCAAATGGATTCGAAATGGCAAGGAAGAAAGTATGATTTATTATTTATAAAGGAGCCCAAAGTGGTTCACATGAACCCCTTCCTCTCCATTTTATCCTCACAACAACCCTGTGAAGTAAGTTAGGCTGAGTGTCAGTAGTCCAAAGACAAGTAGTGAACATGACCATATGAAAAGGAGGGCTCCTGTACCTCTAACATTTGCATAGAAAAGGGAATTTCAGCAGGTATCATTTGTATGCATGCAGCACCTGGTGAAATTCCCTCTTTTCACAACAGTTAAAGCTGCAGGAACCCTGTCCTCTTGACCAGATACAAAAGAGGGTAGGGCTCCTGCAGCTTTAACTGTTGTGATGAAGATGGAATTTCACCAGGTTCTGCATGCATACAAATGACACATGCTGAAACTCCCTTTTCTATACAACTGTTAAAGATACAGGAGCCCTGTCCTCCTTTCCATATGGTCACCCTACATAAAATAATATGTTTTCAAAGGCTTCTTAAAAGCCTGTAATGATGGAGCATGGAGGACCTCTGATGGCAGCTTGTTCCAAAGATGTGGGGCCACTAACTGCTCTCATGAGTGGGAAAATGAGAAGGGCCTCTCTTTGAGCAGATCTACACTGTAGCTTGGAATGGTTTAAATAGTATTTTAAAACGTTGTAAATAGGCGTGTTTGTCTTAGGCCACATTACTGAGTACTCACGTTACAGGATAAATTTTCTACAGTCTTCAAAGTGGTGTGTGCAGTCCCACAGTCTTCTGTCCATCTCTTTCTGTTTCGTTTTTTCAATGAGTTTAGGGCTAAGCATTGTGGGTGCTGTAGTTCACTCACCCACTTCCTCCTTAGCCCCTCTTTCTTCCCCATCAATCAACGGCTAAACATTTGGGTGCCGAAAAACGAAGCACCACCCCCACGAATCACAAATAGTAAGGACGGACATATTATTTTACTTAAAATGATTTATTAAAAGTAAAAACTGTTATATATAGCTGAAGTGAGTTTTTAAAAAAACATGGTTATATATCGTTAAAGGGAGTATGTCATGTGTCCCAAAGAGTTTTTGTAACCCTTATGAAACATTACAAAGCTAGAGTGTAGATCGGCTCTTTCTGATCTTAAAGTGCGGGCAGGCTGATGTGGGTGAAGGTGGTCCTTCAAGTTAAGGCTTTAAAGGTCAAAACCATCATCTCAAAACCAGCACTTTGAATTGGGCTTGAAACACACTGGATATAACTAGAAAATGCTTCTGAAACTGTAAAGAGATCCTTCCTACCACTGCAGTTTTTGCTGCTCCAGGAAGTGGGGAGGACATGTCTGTGCATACCATTTTTAAAAGGAAAATATCTGTCTCCTTAATTAGAATTTTGTCGGTTGCAGAAATTTCACAGCTTTCCCTATAAGAGTTCTTATTGCTCCTGAAAACCACAGCTTCAGTGTATTAGAATTAGTCCCATAACCCAGGCTTCCCCAACCTGGTGCCCTCCAGTTGTGTTGGACTGCAACTCCCATAATTCCCAGACAACCAGTTGCCATGCAGGCTGGGAATTATGGGAGTTATGATCCAACATATCTGAAGGGGTCAAGTTGGGGAAGGCCCCCATGACCAACACATTTTTATCCCCAAATCTGGCAATATTGCCTCATGCTGTTGCAGTTTAATCTATCTTCATTCAGGGCTCTTTCCCCTCCGAAAAAATATTAGAAGAAGCAGCTTTTTAATTCTATATTTTGCAGAATATCAAGGTTCCATCTCTTACAGCAATTCAGTAACTCTTCCAGAGGTGGTGCCTCCCCATGCTAACATTTTGAGAAAGATAAGTAGCTAATGTTCCTCGCAGAGAAACTAATTGATATTAAAAGTTCCGATCGGTGAACTGATTATTTTACTTAATGTCATTGTAAAGCACTTTGAGATTGTGTCGGCAGGAGATCTAAGAAAACAGTCACAGAGTTCTGCTGTGATATTAGAAGGAACCTAGGAAGCTGCCTATCTAGCTCTTGTTATCTTCACTGACTGGCAGCAGCTCTCCAGGGTTTCCCATCTCCACTGGAGATGCCTGGGACCTTCTGCATGCAAAGCATGTGTTCTGTTAATGACCGAAAAGGATTGTTTTAGAGTTAAGAATCGCCCTTAACCAGGATTGGCACCAACGATAGGCTTGGTGGGTACTTGCCAAGGGCCCACACCCCAGCAGGGGCCTAGTGACAAGAGCCCTCTAGAGTTGCTCCTCCTTGTCACCATTACAGCCTGCTTCTTCACCTGCTTCTTGCCCTGGTCCAAACAGTAGTGGAGTTGAAAAGGAGGAGCAGTAGGTGACACTGCCTACCTGCTCCCTCGCTCACTGCCTGCCAAGCCAGCAAGCGATAGCAATCATAGAAAGAGGATGAGTAGTAATAACAGCTAAGCACATAAGAAGAGCCATGCTGGATCAGACCAAGGGTCCATCTAGTCCAGCATTCTGTTCACACAGTGGCCAACCGGCTGTTGGCCACTGTGTGAATCCAGGACCAAAGTGCAACAGTACCCTCCTGGGGGGGTGTCTTCATGGTGCTGGATTGACTCTGCCTCCCTCTCAAACCCTGCGCTTTCCCTTCCCCGCTGTGGTATCAGGTAATCCTGATGCCAAGGAGGGAGCATGGGGCTTCTAGGTGGCTATCTGGGGCCTGGAGCTTCCCCCATCCTCTTCCTGGTGGAAGGATACCAATCGCAGGTCTCTTTCCACCAGGCACTGTGTGGCCATGCCTCTGCTGAAACTCCAGAGCGAGGCAAGGGGCTGTTATGAAGCTGTCTTGCATGTCCTTGTCTCGCTCCGGAGAAATAGTCAGAGTAAGTCCCTGACTTTTTTCCTCTGCAGCTTCTGTGGAAAGCCCCTGGCTGCGTGATTGATTGCAGTGATGTCACTCTGGAGCTTTCTGAGCATTTAGACAGCCTCCAGGTGTACATAGGCTTACTGCCTCTGATACTGGAGGTAGAACATAGCCATAGCTAGTGATAATTACAGTGAGAAGGTAGACTCTCAAGGCAGAGGGCCTATTAAGGGTGCCTTACCCAAGGGCCCTCAGAAACCTAGAACCAGCACAGAGCCCTTAAATGTTGTTTTAAGGCCAAAATACAGTAGAATTTCACTTACACACACCTAGGCTGACCATATGAAAAGGAGGACAGGGCTCATGTAACTTTAACAGTTGTAGAGAAAAGGGGATTTCAGCCAGTGTCATTTGTATGCAATTAGTTCCTGGTGAAATTCCCTCTTCATCACAACAGTTAAAGTTGCAGGCACTATACTAGAGTGACCATATACAAAAGAAGGCAGGGCCCCTGCACCTTTAACTGTTGTGATGAAGAGGGAATATCACCAGGAACTAATTGCATACAAATGACACTGGCTGAAATTCCCTTTTCTCTACAACTGTTAAAGTTACATGAGCCCTGTCCTCCTTTTCATATGGTCAGCCTACACACACCTATCTTCACCACTCTAGGAATCTACAGCAATTCACTGGCCATGGATGTAGGGCAAGGTGCTAGTTGAAAAGTGAACCTCTATTTCTCAATACTTCCACAGTCACTGGAGGTCTTGGTGGGAATGGTTTCTATAAAGTTGGAGCAGAATTTGCTTTCCAGACTAAGGTTCTACTCTGGTCATGTTGTTGCATGGGAAATGTAGAGGAGGAATGGGAAACAGGCTCTGATTTTAATTGGTAATGCAAATGCATCAGGTTTCATTCACCAAAGGCCTCCTTCCCCCACCCAATTTTTCTTCTAATAGGCAGCAATCCCCACTGCCCAGATGCTTTAGTATTCTTTTGAATTTAATTGGAATTTTAGAAGAGCTGTGTTTATCCATACAATCCATTTATGGTTTCATATATTAAGAACGGGGCAAAAGTGAAGAGAGAAAGTTTCTGCTGAAGCACAATAATGTTTAGCAGTGTGGTAATTTAAATAAGACATGTCTCTGTTTAAAGTAAATTAGAAATCAGAAGCTGGAGCAATGGGGGAGGTTGGATGGAGAAGTTTTTATGAAAGTTACAACTGCATGCCTCATACTGGGCTGTGACACATATGGTGGCCATTTTGCATATTTAAGCCACAACTGTGGCTTGCGATGTCATCCGAACCCAATAGCGGCAGCTCGTGCAATGGTTAAAAACCCTTGCAGAACCCATGGCCTGTTTTAACATTATGTAAAGACTGTTTAATGCTCACACAATCCAACTCCATCAGGTTCAGATGACACAATGTGGTTGTGGCTTGAATTTTCAGGATGGTGCCTGTGTCTGCTAGAGCTCATCATGGCTTAAATAATGAGCAATGGACGAGCTTTGGCAAATGTACAAACCCAGTGAATATCTAAGATAAAATTGTGTGTTTGAAATTTTAATCATGCAAATATTTCAACTAAACATGCAAAGGCCATCTGCCCCCCTGAGAAGCTAGAAAGCACTATTATTTATTATTATTATTTAATAATAAAGCTCTCAAGCTAGAGCAAAACTATATTTCATCTGGGAAGCAAACAAATAGTGAAATGGAGAAAATGAAATTACCTCATTTAACAAAATAAAGTGCAGAAAGAAGCGGAACCTGAACGTCACATCTAGTGTTTACCAGCTTCCATTAAGCCTGGCCAAAACTAGTGGAAGGAATGACTGAAGAGCTTAAAATCCTATTAATGGGATGAGACTGTTCTAGAGGAAGGGAAATGGATACAAACAATGTGCTTACTTTCTGTGGTGTAAATGCACTGATGTGCAAGTATTGTTGGCCATGTTACCCTTCTTTAATAATTTGTACAGATTTATGTGTTTTCCCTGTCAGGATGTCCTCCTACAACGGATCTTGAGCTGCTGGTGACTTGAGAAATATCAGGCAGAGATTCTGTCTCTGCACTACAACTCATATTTGGCCAAGGGAGGGAACTGTAAGGAATGGCATACCATCCAACTAAGGCTCCCTGCACCAATCAGTCAGAACAGATATTCCCATAGACATGTCAGAAGACGTTCCTAATAAAAGCTTCTGAATCAGACTTGCTTGACTTGCTGGTCTGAATAACTAAGGGACATGCTCTTGTTGATTACACATTACTTTCTGGGACTAAAATACTGGGGTTAGTGTGGCTTTGTGACAGCATCCTTAAAATACCAAAGAATGGACTGTAGAACTACATTTATTTTCTGTTGATTAGGGCAAGTAGTAGCAAAAATCTCTTCGTCCTCCTCTCTCGACTTTCCCCTGCTCATCCACAGTCTGTGCCTAAAAAGGTTGTCCAAAGAACTTGATTTCATTGATATCACTTACTCTTTGGTTTCAAACAATAATGCAGAAAATGTTGTAATCACAGATTATCACTGATGTAGGGCTTGCTGTTGTTAATCAGCAGCTTTTATTTTTTTTCCAGGGCATGACCATGGGTGTATACATATAAATTCTATTACAGACGCACAAAGAACAGTACAATTGGCGGCCGAGTAATGATGATTAGGCAGTGCAGTATTCTGACTCTGAATTGTAGACCGTCATCCATTGTTTGTGAGACTGCAGTTCTCTTTCTCCGGTCTGATTCATTCTGAGTCATACCGAACATATCCTTGTCAAAATGGGGCATGCAGCAGAGAGGGCTGTCGTGCTTGTTCTGCACCATTAGGTAATTGTATGAGCCTTTCTACGAGAAATGTCTGTTAGGCTGGCAGAGTACAAAAAAAAAAAAAACCCTAAAGGAGTGTAGGCGTTGGTGAGAGGGCATGCAGACTAAAATGGAAAGAAAAATACACCTGGTCCCATTGTAATAGAAAAAAAAATGGTAACGTGACCCTGAATAAGACAAATTCAACATCCTTTGGGTTGTCACGTTTTTTCACAAACGAAGGTTTAAAAAACTACAGCTGGTATTTGCAGAGCTTCATCTTGTGCCACATCACAAAATGAAAGCCTTGTGCTAAATTTTCATAATAGTAAACTTGAATTCTCCAAATGTTGATCTTTATATAGCCAAAACAACACCATTCTGTATTGTTGTACCTGGGTTTTTACGCAGTATCATGAACAAGAGACTGGTCCCTGCCGTGTAGAGCTTACAATCTAAACTTAGATGGTACCGTATGAGGGGAAGAAGACAATAGAGAGAAAGGGGGTGGAAACAGAGATGTGAAAACAAGGGGAATGGGCACAAATGCAGTTACAAGTACATTGGCTTTGCTTCGGTTGGAGATGCAGAATAAAGGGCCAATGGTTTACAGTGTAATCCTATCTATCTGTGACTATTCAGAAATAGACTTCATGGAGTTCAGTGAGGATGACTCCCAAGTAAGTTTGTAACCTTTTGTTTTATGTGGATATCAATGTAGTTTGCCTCTGTCAACCATGGTGTAACTCAGAGGTAGGCAACCATTTTGAGCATGTGGGCACATTTGGCAATTTGAGAAATTGACTTGGGCACTACCACAAAATGGGTCCATTGCAGATGAAATAATCAGCCTGCAGCCACCTGCCATCTTCATTTCCTAAGAATGTCGCTGAGCCCCATGTTCATCCCCAGGCCTTCACGGGGAAAGAAGAAGGAATCAGCTAGAATCTTCACTTTGCTTTGAAGCAATCCCAGATGCCACTAAGAATTTTTGTTGTTTGAAAAAAAGTAATATTAAAAGTAGGAGGGATGGAGCACCTTGGCGGGTGCCAAGAAAAATGACCAAGAGCACATTGGTGGCTGCAGGCACCATGTTACCTACCGCTGGCAGAACTATTTCTTATATACAAAGTAGTACAAATTGACACCTGGTTCCTAGTAATTATCTTGAATCTGATGGGTTAAACTCATCAAACCATTCATGAATTGTCACAGAGCGCCAGCCACAGAACCATTTGCCACAAACAGCTTTTTTTGGTTTGGATACGATATCCTTGCAGAGACACTGTGGCATGCTCTCTACTGGGAGACATCAACTCGCTGAGCAGCCTGCTTCTGCACAGAGTTGTTAATTAATTCGTTTATAGTAATTGACTGAAACACAGATGGCTATCCAGGAAATAGTAAAATACCATAGTTTTCTATTTTTGGTAGGATGAAAACCCATTCTAGCAACAATAACATCACAATGAAAAAAACCTAGGGATGAGATATGTAGGAGGGATACTTGCTCGATACAATGGCATGAAATATTTTCTGTTTCCTGCCTGTTCTCCCACAGCTGATCAAGAAGGAACAATAGGCACAGTCCGTCAGGGAGGTCTCCTGTGTAAACCCCACTGAAACAAATAGTAGGGCTCTTGGTAGCACTCGTGTGCAGTGTATTTGTTTATTTGTTAGATTTATTGATATCCCAGCTGTCCAATTCAAATAGAACCACTCACCTCAAGGCGGATGAAGTGGCCTCACTTCAAGGTATCTTATGTAGGGGTACATCTAAGTGTTGTTAATATGTTTATGTGAGCACTCATAAGAATATCAGTGTAGCCCTGCTAGATCAAACAAAGGTCTATTCAGTCCAACACCTTATTTTGGGATGCTCACAAGGAAGACACAAAGGCAACAATGCAATCATGCTTTTTTTCCATCCTCCTCTGCTGATTAGAGAAGAGCAAAATGTCTGAACATTTGATTTGGAGTGAAGCAGGTAACAACCAGCTGGAATTCCAACACAAATTAAACCTCTTCTTTAAAACATTGGCCAAGGCACAATTGATTTTGCCTCATTATCAAACAGAAACTGTGCTTTGTAGAGGAAGGAAGGGAAGCAACTTCAGTGAAAAACATGAAATGAAATTAGCATCAGATAACCCAAATGTAACAGTATTAACATTAACCAAAATAAGAACTTAACTGGATTCCTTACATGGGAAGAAGATAATAAATCAAGAAGAGGAAAAACATATGCTTGTGTTTTTTTCTAGATAGCACTGCTCTTACTTTAAACTGAAACCACATTGCATTTTTAAAAAAACTTTGGGCTCTCTTACAGAGAGATAAATTATAAGAACATTTTTTTAAACCATGTAGCTTGCAGTAAAATCTATTATCACTCCTTTGTTTGAATTCAGTTCACATCCTCTTCTTGTGGGCTATAAAGAGGTTCACTCTGTTCCAGAACAGTAATCGCAGTCCATTAAATTCTGTTCCCTGTAGTCTTTGTTCCCAGTTACATTTGATATTGTAGGAGTGTGTGTGTGTGTGTGTGTGTGTGTGTGCATAAGAGAGAGACAGACAGAGAATGTAGTATCTCAAAGGTACATTTAAGGAGCTTCATAGAATTATCATGGGTTTTTACTATCGAATGCATTTAGGTCTATTTGCTTAGTTCTAATAATGGGGCAGTATCCAAGCAAGCCACTCTGCAAGTGGAACGCACCACTGATTTTGTTCCACAAACGGGGCCCACTGCCAATTATGTTCCACAAGTGGCACCCCCACTTGTGCAATGGGGATTTAGCGCTTCCTTGAGGAAATCCTGAAATAAGCAGAAATGCTCATTTCTGGATTGGGACAGGTCAGTGAGCCTCCTTCATGTGAGCTTTGCCAACCGGTTCAGTTCTAGAAACGAGTGTTTACACCCATTTCCCGGTCCTAGAGGAAGTGCTAAATCCTTGTTGCACAAGAACAAAATCACAGTGGGCTCCAGTTAATCAATGCTCTGCTTGGATTCTGCCCATGGTATTTATAACAGGTAAAACTGAAAAGGTTTGACTTGCCCACTAAGCAAAGTCAAGCAGAGAAATATAAATGTTATTCTGTAATAAGGATAATTCCTCAAGGTCCTACAAATTTCTCCTAATGTCAAGGAAATGGCATGGCTGACACAGACCCTTGTAGAAAGCTTTACCATCTTAGAATTTTAGTCATAGTAGTGGTTTCTAAGAATCCTCCTGTGATGGAAAATTATCATGTGAGGAACAAGCATGAGATAATCCTAGAATTAACCATCTAACTTTTGACTGCAACTGTCTTTGATGCTTCAGTGAAATCAGAATAGGAAAGGGGAAGTCTTCACATCACAGACACCATCTCTCAAATCTGCCCAAACCCAATTTTATATCCGCTGGATTGTTTACTAGCTGTCAGTTCCGGTGTCTTCTTTAAATTCCACACCAAAATATGTCTTGAGTTGTTTTCTCAGTAATGGCACCCACTCTCTTGAATGGGCCCTTGACTGGTTTGAGAGGCAGAAACAGTGGCAAGCTTTAAATGCGTCTTGAAAACATATTTGTTTATATTAAGTTATCCCTGATCTGCAATGGACTACGACACTGCTCTTATTGTTGTTTTTCCTGAAATTATTTCTTATTTTATATTTTTTGTATATTGTATTATATATGCATTAGTATGAACCACTTAAATGTGTATTATATTTAGTAGTATAGAAGTATTATAAATAAATAAGTAAATACATAAATACATTTTCTAGCCAAAATATCATAAAAACATAAGAACATAAGAAGTGCCGTGCTGGATCAGAACAAGGCTCCATCTAGTTGTCGTAATTCACCAGACTCCTGTCTGGGAAACCAGCCAATCCAAACCCTTATCACGGAATGTCCGGGAAACACGCCAGCAAACTTATCTGTCTAATTTTTTTATTTAGTCCTAAGAGATTAACCCCAAGCCTGCAAGGAGTGCCGAACTTACAGGGCAAGGCAGTAGTGTCCCAGATACCCAGTTCAGGGTCCAAGATAGTCAGGGGCTAGGCAGGTAAATCACAAGTCCAGGTCCAGAATCCAAAGTCAAACCAGAAAGTCCACAAAGTCCAGTTGCCAAAGCCAAGGGTCACGCCAGAGATTCAAGTAGTCCAATTGTCGAAGCCAAGGGTCAAACCAGGTGTTAGGGAAGTCCAGGGTCCAGAATCCAAAGTCAAGCCGGGTGTTCAATCCTCAGTCTATGAGCCGGAAACAGGAGGGGGTGCTAGGAGCCGATTACGTCGGTTGTTCCCAACAACCCCTGCTTCCCCATTCATGTCTTTTATGTCTTGCCTGAGCTTGTCCTCGCCCCTTCCCCAGCTGTTTCATATTCCTTTGCAATCTTATTTAAGGCTTGCGTCTGCTGTGCTATATTTTTGCAATCTCATACTGCGTCTTGTTGGACGAACTTGCTCCGCACGCTTCAGACGCCGCCTCTGCTGGGGAGTTAAAGGACAAACCTCTTCAGGCCCAGAATCTTCCTCGTTGGAGACAGGGGGTGGAAGAGGGTGGCTTTCCTGGGGCTTTTCTAAGGAACCTCCCTGCCCTTCCTCCTCCTCTGGTAAGTCCTGGGGAATGGGTGAAGCTGTAGTCTCTGAAACTTCTTCCTCCTCAGAGGAAGATTCTTCAGACGGAGCAATGACACTAGTCTACACTCAGTTTACACAGTGGCCAACTAGCTGTTGACCAGGGACCCACAAAGCAGGACACGGTGCAACAGTACCTCCCATCCATGTTCCCCAATGACTGGTGTATACAGACTTAGTGCCTCTGGAAGTCGCATGTAGCTATCAGAACTAGTAGCCACTGATAGCCTTCTCCTCCAGGAATTTATCCAACCCCAAGCCATCCAAATTGGTGGCCATCACTACATCTTGTGGTAGTGAATTCCATAGTTTAACTGTGCACTGTGTGAAGAAGTACTTCTTTTTATTTGTTCTGAATCTCCCACCAATCAGCTCCATGGGATTACCCCACATTCTAGTATTATGGGAGAGGGAGAAAAATGTCTCCCTGTCCACATTATCCACATCATGCATACTTTTGTTCACCTCTATCATGTCTCCCTTTAGCCTCCTTTTTTCCAAGGTAAACAATCCGAGCTGTTGTATCCTTCCCTCATAGGGGAGATGCTCCAGCCCCTTGGTCATTTTGGTTGCCCTTTACTGCACTTTCTCTGGCTCTCTAATATCTTTTTTTATCTGTGCAGGTCAGGTGAGGATTGTCCCAAGCTTCTACCATCCCTTAGCAACAGGGATCTCCAAACTGAGTAAAGTTTGAACTTTAACTAGCCTAAAGGGGAATGTTCTGATCTCAAAATGGGAGTGTGTGTTCCTTAGATACGATGGGTGTGCTGCTATTCCTCAACCACTGAGTTCAGATAGGCTGAATTCGGATGACATATTAGGCAATGGAGGGGTAAATAGCATACTGACCATGCGTTAGGCAGGTGGACCTCCACACATGGCATGCTGCAGCCGGCGCTGCTCGGCACTGGCAAACGCCCCGGTTGCGAAGAACTAATGGCGGCCATTTTGGTTGCAGCGTCTGCTCCCTCCTCCTCCCTCAGTCCCCCAGCCGTATCCCAGCATGCACCGTGAGTTCTGCTGGCTGTATAAAGCGGCCGGGGTTTTTTGGCTGCTCTGGCCGGCAGAACTCTATTCCCAAATGGAATAGTCCATGGAGACGGGGGGGCTCAATTTGGATGACACGTTAAACAACGGGGCTTCGGGCTAAACAACGTGCAAGCCCGTTGTTTCCCCCCGTTGTTTAATTCTCCTGCTTAGCGTACTGTCAGTTCTGTGTGCGTTGTGTGTTACCCTCCACACGACACAATAAGCAACACAACTGACGATTTAGCAGACAGGAAACTTTAGTGGTAAACTTGACTGCTGAAAGGTGCAAACCAATAAAGCTGTCCCCAAATAAGGTAATTAATAAATAGAAATAAGGGTCGCTAAAATCTGAGTAAGGGGATATGTAAACAAGGGTGGGGATTTTAGTAGTTTAATTAGGTGCTCGGGATAGGCTGTAAACCCTGGACCACCCCGCCCTGGGGAAACAGGGGAGGGATCCTCACCGGCTGTGGTAGGGAATAAACATGTGTGATTTTTATGTTCGTTGTGCCTGCTTCTATAGCTCAGCACCCAATCTTGCAAGATTGTATTTCAATAAAGAAATTTACTTTCACCGTCCAGATTGTTTTGTACTTTTGCAGACTGAAAAGTAATTGCTAACAATGGGACATGTTATATAGATACATCAGTTATCATTGTTTTATTATTTGGGCAGGGCTGGCTGAGGGCCTTCCCACTTGTATGTCCTTTTGGCATTGCAGCAGCCCACCCACCTTGCCACTGCAGCAGCCAGCCAGTCAGCTGGCTCTCCCTCCTTTTTTTGTACCCGATGATGGCAGTGGCACAACCTTCTCTGCCGAGCCTGGCTGGCCCTGCTGGCAAAAGGAAGTGCTGGGGCAACCAGCCAGATGAACCTGCAAGGCCTGCGCACACAATTTTAAAACAGAACTTTATATCCTTAGGTTTTGTGTAGCAGCGATCTGAGCCAAACTGAAATGGCCTTTGGGGGGGAATGGCCAATGAGGGCACAGGAGAGGCAAAGGGGTGGACTTTTTCATATTCCTTTCAATCTAAGGTTCTGTTTTCAAACGGCGTTGCTCTGTGATTGTAGGCTCAACCAGATGGCTGCTCCCTGCAATATTTTCTTTTGCCACTGGGGGCAGCTGGGCAAAGGGATGTAAACAGCAGGAGTTGCCGCAGTTACCACAATATTAGTAGTGATAGTAGTCCAGGCCCGGAGGCAGCTGTGGCAGGGAGAAGGCTAGGGCTGGGCCCTTTTGAGTTGCTGGGCCCTTGGTAACTGCCCACAGTGCCGATCCCTGATGCTCGGTCTGTACTTTGGTATTAAGAACTAGTGCAGCTAGTTCAAGCACATATTGAAACAGGGCAGAAAACATAGAATAGGGGGAGCAGCTTATTCTTACTGCCTCGCATATATAAGACCTATGGCTCAAGCATAGGCTGACCATATGAAAAGGAGGACAGGGCTCATGTAACTTTAACAGTTGTAGAGAAAAGGGAATTTCAGACAGTGTCATTTGTATGCAATTAGTTCCTGGTGAAATTCCCTCTTCATCACAACAGTTAAAGTTGCAGGGGCCCTGCCTTCTTTTGTATATGGTCACTCTAGTATAGTGCCTGCACCTTTAACTGTTGTGATAAGAGGGAATTTCACCAGGAACTAATTGCATACAAATGACACTGGCTGAAATTCCCTTTTCTCTACAACAGTTAAAGTTACATGAGCCCTGTCCTCCTTTTCATATGGTCAGCCTACTCAAGCATGCAAAATACAAAGTGTTCTACTTCTAATTGCACATTCACTCTTATGATAGTTTCATTTTTGTTATGAGGTGCCCTCTGAAACCAGAGTGTCTAAGGGCACAATCTTTTATGCATGTTCAGACAGAAAAAAGTTCTACAGCTCCTGGAGTTGCCCAGCCAGCATGCTAGGAGCTGTTGGTCTTTCCCCCCTGTCTAAACATGCATAGGATTGCACCCTAAATCTCTAAGGGCCCACCAGGACACAATCCCCCCATCTATATCAATGCTCATAGAGTGCTTTATCTTTGTGCTTTAAATTAATTGCATTCTTAAGATCTTTGCAAGACTGGAACTAGGGGATTTAAAGGGAAACTTAACTTTTAAATTATACTGTTTATAGTTACCTCCTCCTATTGTCACAGTATTAATATACTGAAAGGGACTGGAGTTTCACATATTATATGTTTGACCTACACCAGTCACTGATAGTTACTGTAATATGAAGAAAATACATCGTTCTTTCATCTTGACATGCACTCAGCACATGTTCTGTAACAGCATATAATAATTCACCTATTATGCAAACGTGTGATTTGCATGATGTGCAATGGTTCTATGCTACTTCCAGTATCAGAGGCAGTATACCTATGTACACTAATTGCTAGGGAACATGGGTAGGAGTGTGCTGCTGCAATCATGTCCTGCTTCTGGATTTCCTGTGGCAGCTGGGTGGCCACTATGTGAGCAGAATGTTGGAGTCTTGGTCTGATTCAGTATGGCTCTTGTTATGTTCAAACATCTACAGTCCAACACATCAAGGGGGAACTAGGCTAGGGAAGGCTGGTATGAGGCAGGAATATCTTTTAAAATAAACAACCCTCATTCTTGCTAATTTAACTACTTCACAAATGCTTTATGTGAGGCCACATAAATAAATCCTCCAAGGGAAATGTCAGTGGTAACATGGTTCCAAAAGTCCTTATACAACTAGAGTATTGCCATAATAATAAAAGGATCTGAACAATAGTTCGGGAAGCCAAGAACTGTTTATATGGAGTTTTGAAATAAAAATGTTTATTCAGAATGGACCTCAAAATGGAAGAAAAAGCTTTGCCATGGCTTTTCATGGTGTCTTTTACCTCTTATTATGAGGACAAGTAATCAGACTCCATGGCTATTTATCATAATGCTCACTGTAGTGCATTATGACCGAGTGCATGTATTTCATCACCAACAAGCAATCTCACAATAGAAACTAGTATTTAGGTAGAAAGATATAAATGTATTATAATATAATAAATTGATTTCAGTTTCTGACTTTAGTTGGCCAATTCTGGAGAAAGTAAAATAAATATTTTTCAAATCATATTTTGACTGCTGAAAGCTTCGACTGCAAGGCTTTACATTTGAGACTCTATCTTACTGTGAACCTGAAGAAATGCTTTTACAGTCTTGGTTTTTGTTTTCTCATTTTACTGCATTGAAACTATTCCACTTTGAGGTTGGTAATGACTCACATACACACACACACACAAACACACACACACACAAAGCCCAACAACAACAACAACACCTTTCACTAGGCCATTGCTGTAGCAACTCTTTCTGGGGCTTGGAACTTTGCCTGGTCTGAGACATATACTATATCAACTGAAGAAAAGAAACGGTGAGCTAAATTTAGTTCAGTGCTCAGTGCCCACAAGCATATTGGGAGAAGAGCTTCACTACATTTGAATAGGTGAGTTCCCCATCTTACTGAGCCCATAGTTTACTGAAAGAATGGAGGATCTGAGGAATCCAGAAACTGAAGGAAAGGAAGGGCACTTTTGGGATGGAGTTTTGCCAAAGTGGGATCGATACAAGTTGGAGCATGAGTCTTCAAGATCCAGTGTGGCAGTGAGAAAATATCTCAATATTTTGCTTATAATGCCCAAATGCTTCAGGCTGGCATTCACTGATTGCAGCTCAGTGTTTTGCTATGGTTTGAGCCTGTCAAGCCCAATGGCGTAGTGGAGCAAGGGCTCGCAGGGATGTAGCGCTAGTACTTTTTGATTACTGGTCCCTCTGAGTTTAGCTGCAATCCTTACAGTAGCAGAGTGGAGCAGCTGCACATCAAAATGTACTATTGGTCAAGCCATCATTTATTTGTCCTGACTATGAACCACCATTATAGTTAAATGTCAAAGAATAAAGAATGACCATGTGTAAATATAAAACAAAACATTGGAAATCTAGTTGTCTCAAATACATTTGGTCCACTCTTGACTCAGATGAGAATGCTAAATACTTTCCCCCCTCACAGCTGTAATTGTGTGTGTGTGTGTGTGTGTGTGTGTGATGAATGCTGGCGCTGATTGGAACAGCATGAGACAGCTTGAAGGAACAAAAGGTATCTTCCCACTCGCTGTCAATTGCTGTTCCTGTTATTAATTTCACACACATGGCTGCACATTCATACACATATATGTAGATAATCTTTAATCCACCTCTTTTTTTTTAGTATAGCATGCAGTAGAGATATGCTTATCTCTAAACTAGACCCACAGCTGTAATAAGGAATAATCTTTGCATAATGTTCTTTCTTTATTAGGGCATTCTAATCTTGTTTATGACATGCTACATATACACAGTAGATCCTCATAAGTTCATAACTATCTGAAAGATTTGGGGGCACATCCACATGGAAACAATCTCTTGGTACTGTGGCATGCTTTAACACCCAACAAGAAGCATTACGTGGTTTATCTGTTAATAGCAACCCATTGGTTTAAAGTGATTTGATCTTGTGAGAGACAGGCAAGCTCTCCCAATCGCCCCACAACCGCTTCTTCCAGCAGCATGGTTCTCTGTGTGATGAGGCAAACGGGGGGGGGGGGGGCTGTTCTAGAGAGTCCTGCCAGCCACTCTTTCACTGCAGCAAATGCCATGACAGGACAGTGGCAGGGCAGCAGTGGTGGCAGCAGTGGTGGCTCCTCCTTGGAGTGGCAGGGGGAGGGGGGCAATTTGCCACTCCTTCCACTCTGCTGTCTGATATGCCTCACCCAGCTTCATCGGAGGGCAGACCCTGCACTGGATTGTTTAGGGGCTTATCAGCCTAGCAGTAACCCAACAACAAACCGTAGCTTAACTGGTAGGTGTCTGGATTCACACGTCACGTTGCACAATCTACGAAGGATTGTCGGTTGTGGGGTAAAAGCAGAAGAGGTGGGCATGCTGCAGGATTAAAAACTGATGGGTTGTCATTATGTCCCAGACTTCTCCGCTGCACATCATTGTCTCTCTTTGCCCCACGTTAGCAGTGAATTGGTGGCTGCATCATATAACTGACACAGCACCGATTCAGAGCCCCTGCAGGGCAAAGATGATGTTTAGACAGCCCCATTGTCTCTGCATCCTCTGCCTTTGTCTGAAGTTTATATCAGAAATGGGTGCTGAGCTCCTCTCTCATCAGTGGAGACTGTCTTTATGTAAGTTTTATCAAACTAAGAATTGTAACAGAATGATCCTTAGCTAGAAAAAACCTGCTTTAGTTTCTTTGATGTAACTGCTCTTTCTTGCTTGCTTTATTTTAAAGTTCTTTGGAATTTTAAGTGGTTTGCAAACTCAGGATCTGTCTCACGTACTCACCTTATCACTATGCTGTGTCCCAAGATGTTAAGGAGAAGAAAAAGTAACCTTCTAACAGGTTTGCCTCCTTATCCATAAGTAAACATGGATTCCATGTGTCCGTATTTAGGAAAGTTAACATGGTGGTGGCAGAGACAGATTTAAGAAAGAGATGTCTCTCAACCTGTTTTACCACAAAAGAATGGCATGAACATGTGTTCCATTACAGCATGTGTGCACAAAACCCAAAGAGTGTAAAAAGAGAGACAAACAGAATGATAGTATATCAACAGCTGAAGAGGAGTAAAGTGAAAGAAGAAGAGGAAACAGATAGTGTGATTCAACAACTAAGGAATCATAAAAATGTGGAAAAGACTAAATTAAGTATAAAACTTAGAAGGGACAATAGGGTGACAATAAGGAATACAAGATCAGTGTTCTGGGAAAGCTTATTGGAGCAAGTAAGTTTCCAGTTAGTGTGGGAAACCCAGAAGGGTTAGTGCCTATCTAATTTGTATGGGGAGGGAATTCCAAAGAGTGGATGCTGTGAAATAAAAGGTGCTATTCAGAGCCATCTTGGACTGGACCTCTGATATCTGAGACACCATCAGGAGGGCAATTCCTGAATTAGCAGAAAGAACACTGAGATCCTAAGAACAGGGCATTAAAGAAGTACCTAAGAGGAAGTATGCTTGCAGTCCAATCCGAAGTTTGTTCAATTTGATTTATGCCTTAGTAAGTGTGCTTAGGATTCCAATCTTAGGCAGGATCTACACTACTGCTTTAAAATGGTTAAATGACCGTAGTGAAAACTCTTGGGGCCCAGGACACACGCCATATGTAGTTTTCAAAACATTTTCAAAGTGTTATATCCCGCTTGGTGTAGATCTGGCCTTAGAATCACATCCTGCAATCCTATACCTGCTTAGCTGGAGTAAGTCAATGGGACTTACTTCTGAACAAACATGTACCACAGTCAATACCATTGAATTAAATGTAACTTATTTCTGAGAAACAATGTATTGGACTGCTGTGTAAGTAAAAACCAACAACACACAAATATTCAAGGAGATAAACCTAAACATTAAAATCATCAGGAAGGGCATCGCTTTTTATAAACTTGCCTCAAGAGCATTATCATCGATATAAATCCCTGTCGTTTTCCTCATCTTCATTCAGGCATATGAAATTTATTTATTAACTCCCTGATCTGTGATAGCTGGCATTTCTGGCATTTCTTGATGGAAAGCCTCTTTTTTCTGTTGTCGGCAAAAGAAATGTACTAGTGGTGGTGGTGCGCCGAGAGAAAAGGTAAGGAGGAAAAAGCATGAAGAACTCAGCAAGAATAAAAGCAGAAACTGTTATCTGTTGCAGTTATAATATTCAAAGTGCTAACACCTTTAGTTCCTTAGAGGATATTATATGAAATTGAGCTCATAATCTGATTTATGTGTATAGCATTAACATTTTTTAAAAAAACCATATTCTCCCCCTCAGAATGGCTGTGAATGACCGCATGTAAGCTAAGGCAAGCCCTAGTGTCCACACTGGGGCAACAAAAACCTTCAGAGTAAAACTGGCTACGCATTAATATGTGTCTGATTCTGCAGATGTGTCATCTGTTTCTCAACGAAATCTCCCCCGACAGCCCTGGGCACTCCTGCAGTTAGCAGAAAGACTTGAAAGCACTGGCAAAGAATGGTCAGAATTTTTCCACACTTGACCCTGAAAAAATGTATTTAATATGTGATGGTCACATGTTTCCAACTGACCACAAACTCTAAAGTATTCCAAAAGTGGCAGCTCATTGATCAGTAGCAAAGGAGGAGATGAGGCTACTGATGGCAACCCACATTACAACATTATAACTGTGGAAACGTCTCTGAGACGTTAGGGCTGCAATCCTATATCCATTTACTTTTGAAATTCTGCATTGAAGGGGTGCAGTCCTATAGATAAGATATATCTATAGGACAGCAGCTTTAGGATATGACAGAACAATATGCCGAACCTTGAGCATATGATATATTGGTCACCCCATCGGCTTGTATTTCCTCAGTATTCTTCATTAATAACATTAATAAAACATTTCCTCCTGTTTCCCCAGAATCCTGCAACATCGCCTTGAGTGACCAGATACAAAAGAGGGCAGGGCTCCTGCAGCTTTTAACTGTTGTGATGAAGAGGGAATTTCACCAGGTGCTGCATGCATACAAATGACACCTGCTGAAATTCCCTTTTCTATACAACTGTTACATAGGCTGACCATATGAAAAGGAGGACAGGGCTCATGTAACTTTAACTGTTGTAGAGAAAAGGGAATTTCAGCCAGTGTCATTTGTATGCAATTAGGAACAACCAGTACAGCTGTCTCTCTTGCTTCTTTTTGTTTCCTGCTTTTCAACTGTTTTTCTGATCCCTATTGCTATTGTTAAATCTAGGAGCACCCCCAAACTACGTACCTGCTCTTTCTGAGGGAGTGCAAGGGAGCACTCATTTGCCCACATGACGCTGTTACTGTAACAATAAATATCAGTGTTTCAGTATATCGATGTAGCTGTGTATGTTACATTATTTTCTTACTAAACATCGTTTTAAGTTGAGTAATGAAATAAACAATCCAGGGCTTTGACAAGATTCTAGATACAATTCTTGTTTCACATTTGGTTTCTTCAAGAAAGCCTTGTAGATACAACAAGTTTTGTCTGGAAAAGTCTTTCCAAATATTGAATTATTTTCTTACTATCTGGCTGCTATATCCTGTTTATTGGGAAATCTTGCTTTAGTATGTAAGAAATGAATAGTTTTGGCAAGTCTGGATTGTTTATTTCATTATATAATACACCATTAACTGGACTTAGAAGAATTTCAGTTGATTTATCATGTATTACATCAACTTGTGTGTATAATAGGAATTATATGTACATATTGGACAGTTTCTATATATATGATTCATATAAACTTTATTTTGTTGTTAACTATCTTCGATTGTTCAAGTTGTAATTACTTAACATTACCCACAGCTGTGTGCTCAAGGGCATTCTTGTTTTCTTACTGTTATTACAGCTGTTGCCTTTTGTTTGTGTACCTGTTCAGAAGACACCTTAAACCACAGCTTTAACCACGGTGAATAAGGCAAATAAGGTGAATAAGGCATTCCCTGTGGTTAAAGCTGTGGTTTAAGGTGTCTTCTGAATAGGGCCAACATGTTCTTGATGTGACATATTCCCTGGCAAAAAAAGAAAAGAAAAAAAGAATTCCTGTCCAGGTAATTGAGGTTCATTATCAGACATTCACACATATGGTATGCCCTTGAAAAGATAAATGACCAGAGAATGCTCACACGTACCATATTTATTTATTTAAATTTTAAAAAATATTTTGATTTTGTAGGGTAGTTATTTGAGATACTATTATTTTTGCTAAGATTAAAAGTGGCCTTTGTCAAAGAGGTCCACACCCACGTTTCTAACATAGGGGAGGGCAACTTGTGACCATCCAGATGTTTTTGCCTATTACTCCTTTCAGCTATCACCATTGGGTAAGCTGATGGGAGCTATAGGCCAAAATGTCTGGAGTACCATAAGTTGCCCAACTGAACTCTCACCTGCGATTGTGTATCTACTTGGGCTAAATTACCCTATTGTTTAGGCTTGTATTGGGAAGTTTATTTACCATTAGATCAACATGCAGATGTTCTTGGTGGGATAATGAGAGTGGAATTCATGGCTTTAGTCCTGTGGGGATACCATAGCCCACCCACATCACCCCAATTACTGGCCTCATGAAATTGCTTGGCCATTTCAGGGCAAAATGTAAAGTCTTGCCACCAGACTGTTAGGAGCCCCAGTGATGAAGCATGTCAGCCCCTGTGGCCCAGTAATGAAGCATCAAGGTAAAAATACTTTTTTGAAAAGCACACAAGCAAGTTAAGCACCCATGTAGGGAGTCTGAGGAATTGAGATGAATAGTAGTGACAAAAGATGAATTTCCTGTCCTTATTGACAAATTGAAACTAATAAATCACCAGGTCCATCCTAGAGTACGTCAAGAATTCAAATATGAAATTGCTGATCTAGCAGGCATAGCCTCACTATGCATAATTAGCTGACTGTTTAGTTTGGCGCTTAGCAATAGTGTGCAGGGATCTGAAGACAATATTTATTCCAGATTCACTAATATGCAGCTCAATAATATGACCAATTACTGAAAAATTAAATTAAGAAAATAGTTCCTTGCTCACTCTTGCTCACCTAGTGCCTAACGAATGCTTCTGTTATGTTGCTCAGCAAATGATAAAGCTCAAGGGAGGAGCAGAAATGTTAATTTACCTAGCACAGGTCCTCAACCCAGCCCTGTCTCTAAACACTGGCTTCATGGTCTTTTTGAATTTTGTTTGTGGGGGACTGAAGATGTCTTTACCTCCTCAGCAGGGTTCTGTACAGTCTGTTACTGCTCTATTCTTTCTCTTGTTCCTGGCCTGGAAATGTTTTAGTGTTAGAGCTCACATTATCAATGAGAACTGATGTACTGTTTCACTTTATATATCCAAATCCAAACCATAGACAGAAAGCTGGGTGGGGGACGAACCAAAACAAGGAAGCATGTTCTGGGAAGTGTGTTTCTTCTCGCTACAGTACGATGGGTAATCATTAATAAGAAATAAGAAAAAGCTCTCTGTAGCAGCTGCTATTGATGCACATCACTAACTTGCACATAATGAGGAGAAAATGCTTTCTCTGTAATTGAAAATCTGCAGCAACCTTTAAAAAGAAAAGATCAGCACAGAGTGAACAAAAGGCTCATTCAGTGTGGTATCTGCTCTCTCTGAGCTAAGGGAGTTTAGGAAATGTTTACCCTTCTTCAGCTATTTCATTGTTTGAGTGGCCCACTTGTCCATTTTTCACTTGGACAGTATGAGAATTTAAGGTCTATGCCAGGTATTCAGAGTTGCTTCTGATCCAGGCATTTAAGATCCACAAATTTGTGGGGAATTCGTTAGGGCAATATTTTCTCCCCTAATTGAATATGATGTGAGCACTCACCAAGAGGGGACAGTACAAAATTTGGTTTTTGTGTCACAAAACAGTACAAAATTAGCACAGCACTTTGGCATGGGTTTTGAGAAGATTTGGTGATTTGGGTTTTGGGGTGTTCAGAAATTGGGTATATCAATTTCACACTTGTGAGTGGCACCACAAACATCAAAGTTAGTTAGGGTGACCATGTGGAAAGGAGGGCTCTTGTATCTTTAGCAGTTGTATAGAAAAGGGAATTTCAGCAGGTGTTATTTGTCTGCATGCAGCACCTGATGAAATTCCCTCTTCATCACAACAGCTAAAGCTGCAGGAGCCTTGCCCTCTTGACTAGATACAAAAGGCTGGAGGGTCTTTAGGATTCAAATGAGGTAATAAATACACCAGGTTGGTTCTTTTCCCAGATTTCATTTAGATGGAGAGGCAAGATATTAACAGAAGAAGAAAGGACCGAAAAGGCAGGTACAGTAAACTTACATCCCTTCAGTTACTGGGAACCCCATTTCAATAACAGATATATTCCAGAGTCAGCCAGCCATAGCATGATCCTGGGAGGTTCTTTGTTATGAAGTTCCCTTGGGCTTTTTATACTCTGTTTCTATCAGATTCTTTCCAACTCATGCGCTCATCACTAATTAGGTCACAAAGGCGAGAATTATGTTCTTGGGATGCAAAATAATTTATTCACAAGAAGCTCAGCGCGTTTCAGCCTGTTTTGTATTCTGAGGCCTTCTTCAGGGGATAGAAAGAAATGTCGGTAGGGGTTCTTCCAGCAAAAAGATTGCCCCCTGTATGCATCTACTGGTGACTGGGCCTACAGAGACAATCTTTTCGCTGGAAGAACAAAAACAGAGAAAACCTCGCTGGCTACTCCTCCACACTCAGAACATGGAGTGCAGACATGGGGAAAAAGGGGTGTTTCCAGGGGCAGGGAGAGGAGGAAACCAGGGTGGCAAATCCTATGGCCTCTCCAGCCTTCTTCCCTCCCCCTCCCTGAAGCCTCTGCTAAATGGGTAAAAATGCCCATCTAGTTGAAATGCAAAGTGGAAGGTGCAATGCGCCATGCCTTCCACTCTGCATAGTTCGGAGGCTTATGAGTACCAAGAGCAGATCTAATAGGATTCTACCCTAAAGCTATTACTGCTAGTAGCTAAGCTTTAGGAGAGGCATGTCAACCTTTTAGAATGGGGGAAATGACCTGCTCAAAAGCTGGGAAACCAACAAACAAGTTGGTGATTAGGGCAAAGGGACTGGGTCAAGGGAAGGGGGCATAGCCACCTGAGAAAGTCCCAGCAGACTGGATTGGGACCATAGGAGGGTCAAATTTGGTCCCCGGGCCTAAGGTTCCCTACCCCTGCATTAGTGCACAGTACAAGGGACTTTCAGACATTGCACCAACCACATGAGGTGGTGACACAAGCGCTTTTCAGAAGCCTACCAGTGGAAAGCTATATCCTTTAAATAAGGAATAATTATGTTAATTCAGGCTGATAGGAGTTGCAATCCAAGAACATCTGGAGCACAATACACCTGCTTTAAATAGTCCTTAAGATTACCAATGGATGAGCATTTAATCAAGTATGTCAGCCAAAGATGAGATATTTGTTCAAGGCCATCTAAATATATGTAGGTCTCAGTGCAATTTTCATCATGAAACCAACCATTAATAAATGCTGACATTGGCCCTGCCATATATGTTGGGAATGGGACTACAATAAGTTGATGTTAAACAACACTGGGTTCCAGATTGGAACATTAGCACTTCACTCAGGCAGGATCTACACTACTGCTTTAAAACTGTTTATAACAGTAGTGACAACTGTTGGGGCTCAAGACACACTCCGTATTCAGTTTTCAAAGCGTTTTCAAAGTGTTATATCATGCTTGGTGTAGATCTGGACCCGGAGTTTTGAGAATGCTCCTAACCTATTTTCCTAGTAAAAGCTATGCTTGAGACATTGGCCCAGCATAATTACATAGAAAGTGAAAACGTATTATTGATAGTGGCTATTTTCTTCAGAGCTTTCGTCCACCGTTCATGCTTTTGTCTGGGACACCCTAGCATTTTATGCTTACTATAGTATTTAAGTATAGGATATAATTGATCTTTTGCCTGTAGGAGGCACACAGAGTAGGAACGTTATAATTCTGAGTGCCATAGTGACAGACTGTCATTTTCTCTTCTTTTTGAGACATTATGAATAGACAATTCACGTAGGCTGGTGGATACAGTTGCTTAGAAACCAGCCTTTAAAACTTTCTTAAATGCAATTGCTTTTTTGCCAGAAAAGCATCGATCAGTTGAATTTCCTTTAATGTTAAGGCAACAAATTTGCACTTAACTTTTCTGAGCGTCTCAGTAAATCAAATTGAGAATGTCTTGTTCGAAATTATTTAATTTTCAGAGCATTTTCAGCTAGCCCACCTAATAGGCAGTGGTGTTGAAAGCATGTGGGATGCTATTATCCTCAGCCTTTGGGGAGAAAAGTCAGTAGAACCTTTTCTAAGAGATAATTATATTCGGTACAACTTAGCTTTACAAAATAAAGGAGTAATTTTGGATCCTTCACAGTATACAATAAAATCTGCTGTACTTATGTCTGAAATTTTCTCTTATCCTGTTGTTTGGCAATGGTAGTTGGGGAGAATCTGTAAAAATATGTCACGTGGGGTGTAAATTTGCATAACCCATCCAATTTGATAAATTTTGCAGTGCTGAATCCAAATTTTGATGTTAATTGGCCATCTGAACCTTCTTTTTGTTAGAAATAACCTGTGTTGTCATATTTGCGGAGAGAAAAACATGCCTATGATTCATCTGTGTTGTACACATGTATAAGCCACTTACTTTGTAGATTTTCGAGTGCTGAATTGGAATGCAACATTAATTGCCCATCCAACTAATGCCATTTCGAACCCAATTGGTTGTCATATTGTCATTCCACCCATGAGGTTTAGAGGGATCAACAGTAATTTCTGCTGTTGTAAAAGGTGCCAAATCTTATACACAGTTGGTAGTAGCATACTAAACAAATTAATTGTTCCTGCTCACTAGTAAACTTTGCTCAAAAATGTTTCTTTGGGCTGCACCAGTTCTTGCATTTCTCCAAACTGTGTCCTAGAACTTAGAGCTCCATCAGACAACCGTTTTATTGCACGCTCGTTACTGGGCACTCACAGATTTTTGTGGGTCCCTCTCATGGCATTGTCTGCCTCCTGTCTGCCTCCCGCCCCTTCCAGCTATATTTGCATGACAAAAAAAGCACCCTAGTAAATCTGACTTACTTTTTGAGACAGAAGTTGCCGCTTTCCCATGCTGTGTGGAGGAGAAGCAGTGCGATCAAAATGGCCCACTGAGTGGGCTATGAGCACGTTATTTACTTCCTCTTTCGAAAGAGGAAGTAATAAGGGACAAACACATGGGTGGAGAAGTGACTGTAAGGAACCGTGATTTCCCCCTGTGTGATGATGCTCCCAATAAAAACATGTTTCATTTTTCAAGATGACCATATAATGATTTTTAAAAATCAAATTAAAATAAATTAAACCAAATATGCAGGGCAATCCTATGTATGTTTTTTCAGAGGTTAGTCCCATTGTATTCTATGGGGTTTACTTTTTAATAAGGATGTTTAGGATTACAAACATCCCCCTCCTTTAAACAAACAATAAAAACAGGCATGCTGTCTTAGTTCATCTGATAGAGCTATAGAGATTGATTAATACATTTTCTAGTTTTTCCAGTTCCATTGTCCAGGATGAACATTTGGTTGATATCAGGAAAATCTACTAATAAAGAAAGATAACATCAATATCACCAGGGTCTCAAGACAGTATTACTGTGGTATCCGTCTATCACAATGCGGCCAAAGCATGCAAAAAATCTTTCTTAATGGCGTGAAATTGGTGATGTGTAAAGGTGGCACTGCACTGTGAACTTGCTGAGGAAGGACTTACCCTGCTATTGGAGGGAGAAGAGGGTAAAATACTTCCCTGCAACAAAGGGATACAGATCTGGTCCCCCACCCCACCAAGAGTACCCCACCAAGTTTAATGGGCCTTGTTCCCAAATAAGTGTGCCACAGGGAAATCGAGGGTACTATAAGACTACTAGAACAAGGCTCTTCATTATGCTAGGTTATAGTTGTGCTAGGTTTAAAACCAATATGATTCTTTTTAGTTATTTTTCTTTCTTTTGGTTTGTGCTAGTAGTAGCAGTAAGTCCCATTATGTTCTTTGGAGCTTACTCCCAAGTAAGTATGCCAAGGGTTGCAGATGAAAACAAGACTCGTTTGCACACATGCCAGGGAGGGATGGAGGCATTTCTTTAATTCAAATGTGTCTGCCATTTAAAGGAGCCCTGGGAAACAGCAGGATGTACCGCCTTGTCGCACCTCTCCTCCTGTTTAATGCAGCCCATATCAATCGTGCCAAAAAACCCGGAAGCACAACAGCCCCAGGTAAACAACGTGATTTCCCTTAATGTAGAGACACCCTCAGTAATTGTCAGTGTCCTTTGAAAAATATTGTTCCCTTCTTTGCAGAAAAGGGAAAGCCCCCTTGGCGCACATTGGAAACAATTCATTTTTCTTCTTCCCTATCAGTTACCTACCTCATCCCTGTTTCAAGCAAAACCAATAACCTTCTTTGAGAAGGGGCAGCGGAAATGACAGTGCTTTTCAGATACAGGAGAGATTTTTTAGTCTGTCCTTAACTCAGCCTTTCCCAAGCTGGTGCTCTCCAGATCAATTGGGATACAACTCCCATCATACATGACCAGCCAGCAGTACTGTCTAGGGATGATGGGGGTTGTAATTTTCTCTGCCTCCAGAATTGAAATGTGCACATCAATGCAAATTAAATGAATAAATATGTTCCTGTGAAATATTAATGTACACATAACTACATTACATAGGTAAGTTATAATCTTGGGCATCCTGAGGTCATATTCTTCTTTCTACAAATATGGCAACACTAGCTATTGATGGTAAAAACCAGTATTGGATGGCCCATTCACACTGACATTCAGATTTGGGCCCCCAAGATATATCAAGGAAGATGGATTCTTTTTATTTCTTTGATTACATTTATTTTTGTTTTGTTTTTTAGGCTTACAGCTTTATAAATTATTATAGTGGTTTTAAATGTATGTGTATATTGTATGTTTTTGCAGTTTTAATTTTTGTGTATTGTTTTTAAGTGTTTTAATCTTATGTAAACCACCCAGAGAGCTTCGGCTATGGGGCAGTATACAAATAATAATAATAATAATAATAATAATAATAATAATAATAATAATATATTGGGTACCTCTCTGGGCAGTTTATAAAAGTTACCTGATCATGCCCAAGGTGGCTTTAGTTCAGGTTTCACCTGTCCTATTGTAAGAAATGAGAAAATGTTACTTTTTCAGTTCTAATCATAAAAAGAATTAATTCGTATACTCATAATGAAATAAATTAGGCTGCTTGTGGCTGTGCTTGTAATGAAATATACATGTAATAGGAACATCACTAGTAAGAAGAAAACAAGAAAGTGTAGGTGGGTTTGCGGTTATCGTTATGCTTGTAATAGAATAGACTATGCTCTGATAAGTTCCGTTTGACATATGTAACCAGTAGTATATAGCAGATTATATCTTTTGCGGAAAAGCTTCAAAAGGCAAAACTTGACATACATGCAGAAATGACCTTTTAAAAGAGAACTGGAAACTTTTGGTGATTAGGCTTCGTCGAAGTTGCTTGCTTGCAGAAGCGGAGGAAACACTATATTAAGCGATAGATGTAAACAGGGGCGGGGATCTTAGTAGTTAAATTAGGCGGTCGTGATAGGCTGTAAACCTTGGATCTCCTGACCAATAAGAGACAGGGGAGGGATCCTCACCGGCCGTGGCAGGGAATAAATATGTGCGATTTTTGATACTCAGTGTGCCTGCTTCTGTAGCTCAGCACCCAATCTTGCAAGATTGTATTTCAATAAAGAAAATTTACTTTCACCTTCCAGATTGTTTTGTACTTTTGCAGACTGACTGAATGGTCAATCTGAATGGTCATTTCTAACACTATGATCTGTGAAGGCTACACAATCCTTAAATATTTTGGGGACCTAATGTTGTCCATCTCTGAAGTCAGATATGGAACTCCCTGGCTCTGGAGATCAGGCAGGGAGTTGTTTTCAATGCCTCCTGAAAATGTCTTTGTTTAAGAACATAAGAGCCATGCTGGATCAGACCAAAGGTCCATCTAGTCCTGCACTCTGTTCACACAGGGGCCAACCAGCTGTCGACCAGAGTCCCACAAGCAGGGCATGAGTGCAATAGCATCTTCTCATTCATGTTCCCTAGTAACCGGTGTATATAAGCTTACTCCCTCTGATACTGGAGGTAGCACCTAGCTGTCAGCACTAGTAGCCATTGATAGCCTTCTCCTCCAGGAAGCCTTCCTTTACTGACCAGCCATGGTTTTTACTGGTATTCTGTTGTTGTTTTTAAATAGCAAGTGTTTAATATGGTGTTTTGTTTTATTTTTAATCGTTATATCTTTTATTGTTCATTGCTATGGAATCTGTTTAGATGTGGGGTGCTATATAAACGTTTTAAATAAAATCAATCAATCAATCAATCAACCAATCCACTAGATGAGATCTAGGGGAGGAGTTGTGCCTTAATTTGTTGAGCTCAATGTAGGGAGAGCCAGTTTCAAATTTCCACATAACTTTTATACTCACTGAGTTATGTTGGGCAGTCATTCTCTCTTAGTCTATCTTATTCATTACCTAACATTTAAGCCAGACTTCATTATTTTTGTCCTGGGTGGTTCTGAATCCATGCAGCATCAGTTATATGACGCAATCACCAATTCGGAGCCACCCCAGGGCAAAGAGCTGAAGATCTCAGCTGAAAAGTGGAGACTTATCTGACTTTCCCTGACCGAGCAAGGCCAGCCTGGCTCTTCCGCAATCTGACCTTGTCCTGTGGCTTATCTGTGTGTGTGTGTGTGTGTGTTCTGGCAGATGGCGACCCTGGTAATTGGTTGCTGGAAGCCAGAAAGAGGGCGGGGAGCAGCTCCAGCACCTGAATGACTACTGGAAACTCAACACTCCCTCCTTAGCATGGGGATTAGCAAGTGCAACCCCGCAAAAGGGAAACTGCAGGATTTAGGGGGAGCGTGGTGCCAGTGCGGTACCATCAAGGCACCTCCCTGGTGTCCTCTGGGGTGTTGGGCCAGATGTCCCATCATTGGCTGTGCTATCTAGGAATGGTGGGAGTTGCAATCCAATTCATTTGGTAGGGTACTAGGTTGGGGAAAACTTATTAAAGCATAGGCTGTGAAGTGTGGGGGGTTTCTCACTACTGAATCCTATGAACCTGTTAAGTTATACATACTGTTGTGGACATGCATATGAATTAACCTGAGCTATATTCAGCACTGGTTTACTGCCTTCCAGGGCTAAATAAACACAATGGTATTTTATAGTTTTCTGCTTGATAGCTCAGGACAAAGCTTTTGTGCCACCGGCTTATTCCTGATAAAACTGAAAGTATGATGAATGGTTTCTCTTTATTGCTCATATTTTTAGTTTTCACTGTTTAATTTTGGGAGGGGGTGTTAGTGTAAACCAATCTTTTTAAAATTAACAGTGCAATCATATACATGCCTGCTCAGAGGTAAGCCTCACTGACTTCAATGGGACTTACTCCCAGGTAAATCTGCATCAGATTACAGCCTTTAGATTTAGATTAGCATGGTGTTATATCACATTCTAGATGCTATGAATTAAACTGTTCTTAAATGAGATTTCATCATCACTCAGTGGATATTATCTGAATATCACAGGTGCTCAGAATCTTCCCTGAACTGTTTTATTTCCCCTCTACTTTCTTGTTAATACAGAAAGTAAGATTTGGCATTGTGTCATTGTTTTTTTCTATGCAATTATGGAAAATGTGAACGATTATTGCAAGACAGATGTGTGAGTTTTATAATCAATTAGTTGCAGAGATTTTAAGAACACAACAATGGATGAGGCATAATTTCTGCTCATCCCACTAAGGGAGAAGGTTAACCTAGACTTCTTCCCTCGGACTGGTTCTGTTGCTACTTAAAGTTGGATTTTTGCTGCGAGGAATGTTCAGATTTGTGGAATGTAGGAAGCTGCCTTATACCAAGTCAGACAGTTAATTGGACCATCTAATTTGGTCTCTTCTCTACACATTGGAGGCTGGTGGTTCTGATTTCACTGGGGCTGTGAATCCATTCCAGATTTCAGTCAGAACAAGCTAGAACTCTAAAGGAGCTATCCAAGGTGCTGAGCCATATCCCCAAATTAGATTCAGGACCTTTAGAGTTCTGCCTGAAACCTGGAATGGATTCACAGCTCCACCGAAATTGGAGCCAGCAGCCTCCACTGTCTCTACACTGACTGGTAGAAGCTCTTAAGGGTTTCAGATCGGGGTCTTTCCCAGCTGGTGATGCTGGGACTGAACCTGGGACCTTTTGCTCTTCTACTGAACTACAGTCCCTTCCCCACATCTGCAGTCTGAAGTAGTGCAACCTACATGATTGCTCTGCATATGTACACTGGTTGTAATTCTCATATTGGGTCTAGAAATTATTAGTAGGCAATGCTTGGAGAAGCTTTGGCATATGTCATAAAATTGGCTTAGCATGAAGAAGGATTTTTTTAAAAGCTTATTGTAAAGACTTACTTTTGAAACAATAAATTTTTCCTTCTTGAAACATGGTTCAAAAGACCTACCCCCACCCCCCATTCCAGATACAAGCAATCACATGAACTGGTATCATGGTAATATGCACTGATATGTTCTGATTCAACATGAACTATAGAACACTCAAAGATAATCAAACAAACAGCCCTTATTAGCCTCTGATAACATGTTCCTGCTTAATCAGATATGGGTCATTTAGTTCTTGAGCAGTATCCAGTTGTCTTCAGCACTAGTGCTAATGGCTTGGTTGGTGCTGGTGTAAACCAACACTTGCACAACATAACTAGTGCTTGCTAGGTCAATGGGAAAAGCATCAACTGGATGCCAAAATTCAACAGCCAATTGTCACTTTTTGCCATTGGCCTAACAAACGCTAGTTATGTTGCTCAAGTGTTGGTTTACACCAGCGCCAAACAACTCATTGGCTGAATTCGGACAACACGATAGTCAATGGTGGGGTAATAAACAACTTTACAGTTGTTCATCTGGGGGTACTCCCCACACAACATGGTAATAAATAATCAACTGTGGTGTGGATTAGAATCAGCGCTGAGTTGACTATGCCAGCATTCAGATGACATGGTAGTCAATACAACAGATGATTGTTTCCCCCACCCCGGTTGCTTAATGTGTCGTCTGAATTCAGCCACTAGCACTAATGCTGACTGGGATGCATTTGGATACTAGTCCTTGAGAGAAACTTTCAGCCCTACTTATTTATTCAGTTTATGAGTCAACCTTTAGCTGAAACTCTAAGGGTGGCATGCAAAATAAAAAGAAATACAATAAAACTAATAATAAAGCACACAAAATAATTTAAAGGCAGTGATGACAAAAATTTAAAATAATTTTAGTTTAAAGCCCTAGGGATGTCAATGGTCTCTGCCACCATTTCTTCATGTAAATGTCCTCTGAAAACTTGGCAGATGTTCTGTCAATGGTTCAGCTGTTGGCTCCTGCCAGTACATTTAAAACAGACCAAGAAGGAGAGACTTTGCTGTATCCCAGAATCTTTCTTTCCACCCACAGTGTGCTTTCAGATGGGGGGGGGGGGCTTCTAGTGCTATCAATCAAAAGGCATTGTGTAGATATTCTGTCTTTCCCTCCTTCATGGATTTTTTTCCTGATTATTTAAAAAAAGATGGAAGAAGTGGTGGAAAAGTGCAGGAGAGTTACAAATGGAAGATGTTGGAGTCAGATAAAATCCTGTGTTTGAAATAGAGTGACGGCATGCTAAAAGGCTTGGGTTTGTTCCAGGATCTGCCTTCTGGAAGGTTCTGCTCACGGGAGGTTCCTCTTTCTGATTTTTGGGGATCCTCCACTGTCCCATGTAGCACAGCTCATCCCACTCATCAGGGTCTTCTGACTCTCTGTAGCATTTTAAGGGGGTTGGAGGAGATACCATGGTAAGGAGGGGTAGTACGCCTCCACCAGTGCAGTTGATCCAGCTTAAATCTGGATCCAACCCTTAGTCTGAAGCACCTTGTATTTGCAGTTGCTACATGGACAGCTTGATGAAAATGTCAACCCAATGTGTGCTGCTATAAAGAAGGCAAACTTCATGTTAGGCATTATAAGAAAAGGAATTGAGAATAAAATTGCCAGTATCATACTGCCTTTATACAAATCTATGGTGTGACCACATTTAGAATACTGTGTTCAGTTCTGGTCACCACACCTAAAAAAAAAAAAGAGCTGGAAAAAGTGCAGAAAAGGGCAACTAAAATGATTAAGGGGCTGGAGCATCTCCCCTATGAGGGAAGGTTACAACAGCTGGGATTGTGTAGCTTGGAAAAAAGGAGGCTAAGGGGAGACATGATAGAGATGTACACAATTATGCATGGCATAGAGAATGTGAATAGGGAGACATTTTTCTCCCTCTTTTAATACAATAGAACATGGGGTCATCCCATGAAGCTGATTGGTGGGAGATTCAGAACAGATAAAAGGAAGTACTTCTTCACACAGCATATAGTTAAATTATGGAATTCACTACCACAAGTTGTAGTGATGGCAACAAATTTGGATGGCTTTAAAAGGGGGTGGAATAAATTCCTGGAAGAGAAGGCTATCAATGGCTACTAGCCCTGATGGTTATGTGCTACCTCCAGTATCTGAGGCAGTAAGCCTGTGTGCAACAGTTGCTGGGGGACATGGGTGGGAGGGTGCTGTTGCACTGTGTTCTGCATGTGGGTCCCTGGTCCACAGCTGGTTGACCACTGTGTGAACAGAGTGGTGGACTAGATGGACCTACTGTCTGTTCCAGCATGGTACTTCTTATGCTCTTATGTTCTTATCTTTTTTATAGTTTCTATCTGCAGTACATATAGAAAAGAACCTACACATAATGTACAACACATATTCATACTGCTCCTGTGCTTCATTTGCAGTGATCAGGTGCTTGGTGATGCAGTCTACTGGGGACATTTTTCTGAGCTTTCCATTCTCCACAAAATTCTTTTTAGAGCTGCCAACTTTCATCTGGAAAGTGATGCAAAGATTCTGCAGAAGGTGGGTGGATTCCACCCCCCAGAAACAAACCCCAGTTGGAAATTGATTGCATTTGTGATAACAGCACAAAAAGATCCTCCCTAGAGGTCTTTTGTGGGTGGAATTAGAAACCATTAAACAGAGTTTAATTATATGTACTGCTATTCGGCTCTGTGTACTCCTGACAGATACTGCAGCATAGCATGAAAGCTTCTCTTCTGTTATTCAAAAGTTTGGTCTCTTAGCAGAAAGGCGACCAAGCAGCAATGATAAAATGGGGGAGGGGTTTTTATTCAGCATTCCCCTTTGTTTTTAATATGGGTCTCATGTTTGCGTATCAGAGTTTTTTTAAAAACAGCCTTCTTAAGAATGTTTGTTAGGGAAATTTCACGCACAGGCTATACATGAGAGTTAACTTCAGGTTCATACAACCTCCCTAACCATGGGTAGAACTTCCATAAGATGCTGTAAGAAGCAAGTCTCACTGAGTTCAATAGCAATGCTGAAATAAATCTCATTGAGTTATAAATGGGAATGCTGAAGTCAACCTCATTGAGTTCAGTGGGAACACTGTAGTCAGTCTCATTTAATTCAGTGGGGCTTGGTCCCTACATCTACTGTCAGGAATCTACTTGAGTGAATTAGGGCCTATACTCATAAATGTCTCCATCAGGGAAGGGGCTAGCCCAGAATATTATGTCACGGTGGCACCAGCACCATGGCCCCACTCTTGCTTCAACGCATGAGTTCTCTATATGTGAGTACCATATGAATAGAGCTTGTTAAAAGATTCTACAAATGGTTCATCCTACATGCCATGGCTCAGAAGCCTATAAACTAGGGCTGTGCACCACCTCGGGCCAAATCCCCCAAACCGAGGTGAGGCAGGCTAATTTGGCCCGAGGTGCCCCGAAGCAGAAGCAGATCAATACCGAAGCTTTGGGGCACTTCAGCCACTTTGGAGTAGCATTGGGCCCTCCCCCCAGTCATCCCAGGAAAGCTGGTGCAAGGCCGGCTTTGAGACCATTGGACTCTCCTCCTTCTCCCTGCTCTCCCTGCTCACCTGCTGCCACCGCCACATTGCCACCACTGCCCTCTTTTGTATCTGGTCAAGAGGACAGGGCTCTTGCAACTTTAACTGTTGTGATGAAGAGGGAATTTCACTAGGTGCTGCATGCATACAAATGACACCTGCTGAAATTCTGTTTTCTATACAACTGTTAAAGATGCAGGAGCCCTGTCCTCCTTTCCATATGGTCACCCTATTAATAGTTCATAAATGAAAAGGGAAAACCTGTCTGAGAAAAGAGGGTGGGGTAATCTGGAGTACTCATTGCTACAAGGAGCCAAAATATTTAACCACTTGGTAATTCCCTGTTCCTGTCAGTGTTGTTTGCACATTATTTTCAGTGCCTGTTTGCGTGCATGTCCTCTAAGCTTTTACTCTTAGCTCCTGCAGTGGTAATATGTTGACACTGCTGACACTGTTTCACAGAAGGCTGTGGTATAAATATTATTAGGCATTATGAAAACTACTTATAACTGCATTGCCTTAAAGTGCTTAAATGGTTTTATTCAGAGAGGGTGGAACTGCTTGGTCCCTGTTGTTTCGTGTTTCTGTTTTCAGGACTCCCTCTTTTTTAAATGCAATGTTACTGCTATGGTACATTTTCAATTGGAAGACTGGTACTGGGGGAGAGGAGCTTCTTGTACTGAATATTTTTTTTTCCTACTGAAAATTATCCCCAACCCAACCCCAACGCAGCAGCTTTTTCCCCCGTAAGAAGGGACCTATGCATGTAGGGTCACATGGCAAAATATAATCTGTGTAAAACAACTGTAATAATAATAGTTTGGAACCAGACAATATTAATTGAGCTTATGTCCCATTGAAAATGAGAAGTTAATTAAGACTTGAGTTCCATCGAGTTCAATGGGAATTAAGTTCAGTTAACTCTACAACCCAATATAATTGGAATTGTTTACTCAAAGTCCCTGCAGTCTCCCCTCTACTTGGGAGAGGGGAGGGGGAGGCTGAGGCATGAGCTGTGGGCTCAGGTGGCAGGCATGCAAAAGGGCTATTTCCCCCTTCCCCCTGGTCGGTCTCAAACGCCCACCTCCTGCTTCCCAACCCTGTGCCCTATCAAGTGAGCCACTGGAGGCTGCTCCTTTTAGGGAGGTCTGTGGATCCCCTTGTTGCTTATCTTGGCTCCTCCCTTTGGATGACATTTAGCAAAAGAGGCCTCTCCTCCCAGGGTGGGCCCTGATCCCTCATCCCAGGGCATCTGTGTGTAGTCTTCAGGCATCCTGCCCAGGGAGCAATGTGGTTCCAAGCTGTGTGGGCTCTCCTTCCTTCCTTCCTTCCTTCCTTCCTTCCTTCCTTCCTTCCTTCTTTCCTTCTGTTTGTGTGTTGTGCTCCAAAATGATGCTTGTGAACAACCTATGGGGATCTGAACCTCTGTTGTAGGAATGCCTGGGGACTAGCAGTAGCTGGGTTGTTGCTGGCTGTGTCACTGAGGCTAATGAAGTGCTGGCGCTGTGGAATCATTTTTTGTGTTGCATGTTTTGTGATGCAGGGAGGTCTGCTGGAGGCATATGCCCATTGGCGTGAGTTCAGTGGCTTCCTTGCATGTGTAGGTGGAATTGTCACAAATTGTTATTGTTATTAGAGAAGTTTTTGGAGGGGGAGTTCAACGAGTTTTCCTAGGCTCGGTCCCTGAACTTCATTTCAGTTCCAGCTGTAGCGCCCTGACTTGATCAGCAGTGAGTTGGGCCAGTTCACATTTTCTTTGCAATTTATTTAAGGTTCTGCAAATTGCAAACATTTCTTAGCACTTTTCACAAGTTCGCCGAATTTGTGCAAATTCGACTGTCATGTATGCAAATTGCTCAGACATTCACACAAATTCATACAATTGTTGAGTTGTTAGAGACTGCAAGAATCATCTAGTCCAATCCTCTGCAATGTGCAGGAAAACTAATAAAACCATCCATGAGAGGCAGCTGACCAGTCTCTTCCTAAAAACCACCAGAGGTGGAGAACCCACAACTTCCGTAGGTAGACTGTTCCACTGTTGTGCAAATCTTATCATCAGGACGTTTTTCCTTCTATTTAATCAGAATATAGGTAGCTATAACTTATACCCATTATTTCGGGTCTAAATTTCTGTGGCCATGGAAAATAGTTCTTGCCCATCTTGCTGTGGCATCTTTTTATGTACCTTTTATTGCTCAGACATTTGCAGAAAATACAGAACCTCCCTCCCCCCCCCATGAGTTCTCCCAAAAAATAAGCAACAAAATGTTCTGGAGAGTTCGGCTCACAGGCCCAATGAGTTCTACATGACACAGTACTCCTTTGAGCCAAGAAAGAAATGGATTTCCCAGTGACAAACACCTCTAATTGTGTGTATATATATATATATATATATACTTACAATAGCTAAGGATCTCTAAGTAGCCTACTTTATCTGATTGGTGGTATTTGGTGGTGTTTTTATGGACGTTGGTGCGTATTTGTCCTTTCCCCACCGTTTGGGGACTTTCTGAGCTGTGCTTTTGGCCTTCCCCTCTCAGGCTGGCTGAGTCTAGAATATGGCAGCTGTTCCATCACCACAGTGGCAACGTATCTCACCTCTTTGTGCACTTGGCTCTACAGGTTTTCTCTATAAGAGAACTACTTTATTTTCGTGAAGCTAACTCACACTACTTAACAATTACGTTTAACTAATATTATGGTCAATTATTACTAACACAAGTATATTAACTTTATACCATGTTGTGTTAGCGAAGCATCAATGCATTATTTGTTATTATGAGAATTAAAGTAATCATGCGCAGCTTGATCTCAATGGCATAAAAGCAATTGTGGTGCAATCAAACAAAATAACTGTGCGGGCAACCGCCACTTATCATTTCCTAAATTACCACTTTCCCAAAAGTCAAGCATTTATTAATGGTGCCATAAAGCCAATCAAATACTACACATTCATTATGTCCCTTAGTGAATTTGAAAGATGTGTTTTAAAATGGGGAACTTTATGATAACTACAGAATTTGTTCTCTTTGGTAATTTTATATAGCCGAATTATCATGAGAATACAAGGCTTAATTTCTCAAATCCTAATTAACATGGTCTTTGTCTTGGTTAATCTCATTTTAGATTTATTAATCTTCCACAATCCTTTCATCTGAAATGCAAGATAAAATTATGTCTTATTAAAAATTAAACCTATTGTAGTTTTACGTGAAGCTTAAAAAATGGGCAAACATTTATAAAGCACAGACCATGACATACTTCTTCTGTATAACCTCAGCTTCTTTCAGTGCCTTAGTAAAGAGACCTGGGGATTTAGTGGCACTTGCGGAGCCCATCTCCCCACTGAATAGATAATCTGTTGAACGGGGAATGGAGAAGGGATGCCTGAAACTAGTCCAACCTCAAACAGGGGGTAGAGTCTTCGAGAATGATGCCTGCTACTATCTTCACAGATTTCTGAATCATATCCCTAAATCACAGCTCAGCAATTTTTTTTTTTTAAAAAACTACAGCCTAGCAAGGTCCGTTCTTGTATAACAATAGTGGGGAACCTCTGATCTGTGGACCTAATCCTGCTTGCAGAAATTCCCCAACTAGCTACTGGAGGCTTGGGGTTCACACAGAGAATAAGAAGCAGGAGCAAAGTCTGCTATGCACTCAGCCGGAATTTGTAGGAGCTCCTGCAAGCGCTGGCTGAGTCCTTTTTTATCGTGTACCACTCACCATCCCAATCAAGAAGGCAAGTGAAATGCAAAGGAGGTGCCAACTGGCTTGTCTTCACCTTCCCCATGTCCTCACCCAAGAACTAGACCTGTGTCAAATGTTTATATGCAAACAGTTTTACAGAAAAAGTGGTCCATACAGGATCTTTCCAGAGTACCCCTTAGTATTCACCAGTTTTACCCTTGTTCGTGGGCTGTTTTATCATCATGAAGCCAGTTCAGAGTGAGGGCAATGCTTCATTCCCTCTTGCTGAATGGGCAAGAACAAATGCCCACTTTCATTAATAATATTTGGCTATGTGTATAAAGTCAATTCAGAGTACTGATGGTGCTGAAGTTTGGAATGGGTGGGGGGCTGGAAATAATCTCCTCCTGTTTGAAAATGCTAAGCCATTGACCTGGCTCACATGATCACCACAGCTCACTGTAGTTTATTATCCACATTGGGTTGAGGCTCCCATGGGCACCAGGTTGCCAATTCAAGCCCCCCTTCAATGGCTTCTCGTGTCATCCGAAATTGACAACAGTGTTTTTTGGAGTGGTTAACACTTCCCCTCCACCTTACAAGAGTCCATGGATTATGGGTGGTTGTTAATCATCTGGACTAGCCACCCTCACCGGGTTCAGACAACACAAAAAGCTGCATGCAGCGAGGGTACTTATGCAAATCAGTTGGCATGTGACTGGCATGTGCAGACTGGTTAACAAGCCATGGTGGCTTGTTAACCCCCTGTGACTGTGTGAACTGCGGTGCACATATGAGCAAAGCCCAACGTCTCTCCAAAATGCAGGCCTGGCTTGTCATGGCTCCCTCAGTAACAACCCTTCCCATTGCTGGTTTCCCCCCCCCCTTACCAAAACCTAACCTATGTTAGATGGCCAGCAGGAGAAGAGGTTGCACCCCATCTCCCAACATCTGACAGGAGATGAGCAGACAAATACTGTATTGGTTGAAACTTCTGGAAGATGATTTCTCCTTCAAGCCTAATGCAGAATACATTGCAGTAGTTGATCTTAGAAGTTACAAAAACATGAAGTTCTTCAAAGATGCTTGCATCTTACAGAATAGATATTGATAAAAAAGAATGTTTAGCTTCTGCCATCACCTGCATATCGAAAAGCAGGATGAGGCCCAAGAAATACGCCATCTGATGAGCTGAATCACAATCATCATTATGTACAGGACTACAACCTTCTTGAGGTAACTAAATGGAAGTATAAGTACGAAGGTCCATGAGGGGAATGGCAATCATTACTCTCTGAAATAGCCCTTTTCATTCTTCTTGTCGTGATGAAGATCTGTCATTGTGGCAAGCCTTGAAAAATAAAAGAACGGAGCAAAATGGAACATAAATACAAGGAAAATGAAGACCTTTGTGCAATGCTGTGATGGTCGTACAAATCTTTACAATTATCAATATTTATCTTCTCTCACATATACCTAATCTGACCCATGGAGGCTCCATAGAGCCTCCTTGGGTTCCTCTAGGGGGCAAGGCTTGCTCTCCAAGCCCCACCTAATGGATACACCTCCCCCAGGAGGAATCCCCTCGTGTTATCTCTGATATGAGGATGTGGGTGGCAGGAAACTCACTTTTCCTAGGTCTGCCCAAGTGGCTTTGCATCGTGTACTCTGTGTGAAGCCAGGGACAAGGCCAATGCTCTTCCTAGTCCTGGCCAAGAGGCATTGTGTAGTCTGCAGTGCCCCCATGGGGATGACGTGCACCGCACAAAGCCAGGACTGGGAGGAGCCTATTTCAGCAAGGGGAAAGGCAAAACGGGTGAGGAATGGGGCGATGACATCAATGGTTATGGCCATGCCCACTGACATTATCTGGTCCATGGAGGACTTGGTGTGTGTTTGGGGGGGGCAGAATTCAACCCCCCATTCCATTCTGTTTCTGCACCCCTATCTTAACTGAAAGCCTAAGTATACAATGGTACAAAAGAGAACCCTTGGGAACATGAAAGAGGTATAAATAAATTTGTTTCTAAAACTGTGCACAGGTTGAAATATAAATATGCTAGACTCATCTGGTTTTTTGACTCATCCAGCATTCAGAAAACGCAAATTTCTTATAGCCCATGTTTTAGTCTTGCATACATGAGTACTGGGTGAGTGTGATGCTCAAAAAGGGAATGGTTCTGATTTAGCTAAAATCAGTCCCACTGAAAGCTATGGGACTTAATTTAAGGCTTCTCTAAATGAGCTATTTATAGCATGCTTGTGACTGGCCACTCACGGAAGTTTCCATGTGGATTACATGACACTGTAAACAAACAGGACATCTCCCTTGGTTTACCCCATTCCATTTTTTTTTAAAAATCGGAGATACGCAGTGTGTAGAGCTGACATTGTGCTATAAACTTGCCAAAGAAGGACTTTCCCAGCTATCAGAGGGAGAAGAGGGTAAAATGCCTCCTTGCAACAAAGGGAGGTAGATCTGGCTTACTCCCAAGTAAGGAAGATCTTCATTATCCTAGATTAGTGTTGTTCTTGTGAATCTTTTTAAGTTTTTTCTTCTGTTAGTTTGGCCTACTAGTTCCTCATGTGTCTACTCAGAAGTAAGTCCCATTATGTTCAATGGGGCTTATTCCTGAGTAAGGGTGTCGAGAGTTGCAGACCTACAGCAAACAACTCACCCCCAGTCCTTTGCACACATGCCAGGGAGGGAGGGAGGCGCTCCCTCGAAACATGTCTGCTGTTTAAAGGAGCCCCGGGAAACAGCAGGATTTTTCGCCTTGTCACCCCTCTCCTCCCATGTAATGCAGCCCATATAAATTTCACCAAAGAACCAGGAAGCACAACAGCCCCAGGTAAGCAATGTGATTTCCTTTAATGTAGAGACACTTTTAATCATGGTGACTTCCTTGTTGAACTAGTTTTACAGTTGGGCCAAGTCTTCTTCACAACAGTTAAAGTTGCAGGCACTATACTAGAGTGACCATATATAGGCTGACCATATGAAAAGGAGGACATGGCTCATGTAACTTTAACAATTGTAGAGAAAAGGGAATTTCAGCCAGTGTCATTTGTATGCAATTAGTTCCTGGTGAAATTCCTTCTTCATCACAACAGTTAAAGTTGCAGGCACTATACTAGAGTGACCATATACAAAAGAAGGCAGGGCCCCTGCAACTTTAACAGTTGTGATGAAGAAGGAATTTCACCAGGAACTAATTGCATACAAATGACACTGGCTGAAATACCCTTTGCTCTACAACTGTTAAAGTTACAGGAGCCCTGTCCTCCTTTTCATATGGTCAGCCTAACCATATACAAAAGAAGGCAGGGCCCCTGCAACTTTAACTGTTGGGATGAAGAGGGAATATCACCAGGAACTAATTGCATACAAATGACAATGGCTGAAATTCCCTTTTCTCTACAACTGTTAAAGTTACATGAGCCCTGTCCTCCTTTTCATATGGTCAGCCTAGCCAACAAATTCTTCACAAACCAGAGAGCCAGAGGCAATGCATAGACTTTTGAAAGAGTGACGTGAAACAGAATAGAAATCTTGTGAGGCAAGATACTGAATAACTTAAATGACTTATTTATTAGGGGTGTGCACGGACCCCCCGGATCGGATCGGGACCTGGATCGGGACCTGGATCGGGACCTCCAATTTTGTCATGGATCGGTTCGGACAAAATCGGAGGCCCCCCAGACCGGATCGAGTACGATCCCGATCCAAAAATCGTAAATTTTTGGATTGGCCGCCACTTTTTTCCCCATAGACTTGCATTGCAATGCAAGTCTATGAGGAAAAAATGGCGGCGGGTGGGTGAGGGGGGGCCTAACTCCCTCCCCCCTGGGGCCATCCGCTGTGGACGGCCCTGGCAGGTAAGCCCCCTCCCCCGCACTCCCTACCCCCCCTGGGGCCGTCCGCTTCCATCCGCTGGCGCCCGCGGGCGCCAGTGGATAGAAGCGGACGGCTCCGGGGGGGGTAAGCCCCCTTCCCCGCCACTGCTTACCTTTTAGGGCCGTTTGCTCCCATCCGGCGCCGACGGCTACTGCCAGCCAGCTTTGCGGCTTGCTCTCGAGTAGCGCGCCGGGTGATCACCCGGCGCGCCACCCTGGAGCAGGCCGCGGAGCCCACTGGTAGTAGCCGCCGGCGCGGGATGGGAGCGGACGGGCCGGAAAGGTAAGGGCCCCCCTCCCCCCCTCCGCGCGCCCCCTCCTCCCCTCCACGCACCCCCTGCTTACCTTCCCGGCCCGTCCGCTCCCGTCCGGCGCCGGCGGCTACTACCAGCGGGCTCCGCGGCCTGCTCTCGAGTAGCGCGCCGGGTGATGACATCACCCGGCGCGCCACCCTGGAGCAGGCCGCGGAGCCCGCTGGTAGTAGCCGCCGGCGCCGGACGGGAGCGGACGGGCCGGGAAGGTAAGGGCCCCCCTCCCCCCCCCCCCGCTGTCCACTTTCATTGGCGGGCGCCCACTGGCGCCCGCCAATGGAAGTGGCGGTGGGCGCCAGTGGGCGCCCGCCGATCCACCAATCCGCCGAACCGGTTCGGAGCCTTTTCGGATCGGTTCGGACTGGATCGGCGGATCCAGCTGTTGGATCGGAAATCGGATAATTTATCCGATTTCCCACTGGACCGGACTCGGATCGTGGATCAGGTCCGATCCAGTGCACATCCCTATTATTTATTGCATGTTAATTCCATCCTTGCTCTGTGTTATTTAGGGCAAGGCAAATTATGTGTCATCATGCCGCCCTATCCTTACAACAACCTTGAAGGTAGGTTAGGCTGGGAAATAGTGGCTGGCCCAACGTCACCCAGTGAACTTCATGGCAGAGCAGGCATTTGAATTCAGGCCTCCCAAGTCCTACTTTGACATTCTAGCCACAGGATGGCGTTCTTAGGTGAAATAGGTGTGTCAGTCAGTCAGTCAGATGCAGGAGTTATAAGGGAGGTCCATATATTCTACAATACTATTGCCATTAAAACAATATCTCAGAATAACTGAATTGGGGCATATTGAAACCTACATCTGGGCACATGGTAGAGTCTTTGCAAGGCTGTATCTCTTCAGATATTCATGCATGGCATTGTGTGTTCCAGTGCCTCCCAATATAAATATTTCCTTGCATGCTGCAAAACTGGTGCATCAGACACAAGGCAGGCACAAAACTTTTTCCATTATGTGCTTGCTGCCTTTACTCACAGAAGGAAATTGGTTGCACTCACAGCAACTTTTGTTCTCTGGAGATATTGCAGAGCAGCCAAGAAACAAGTTCTGCCCTTAAGCAAGGGTGGGATATAAATGTAATCAACATCGATTCCACTTGCTTATAACATACACATAATGGCTAAATTGGATGTCCAGCTTTGAAATTATAAACATTCGTATAAACTAACACTTGCAAACCATATATTTATTATATTGTATCTGTGGATTCTAAAGCATCCGAAGCCCTAAATTCTGTGGATTTAAGGTACGCAAAGAATGGATATGTTCAGGTCAACTTTCAGCTGCCTGGGGTGGGGTGGGGTGTTGTCTCCTAACAGTGCCCTTTTGTTATAGTGGGCAATTCCATATTGTGTATAGTAAGTGAAAAATATTTCCCATTATGTTGGTTCGTTATTCACAAACTCTCTTGTGACACTATTGATGGGGTGCTATTATTACTAGTATTATTATTAGTATTATAGTTGACTATAACTTGCCAGAGTACAATGTTGTAATTTACTCACTATAATTTTGTTGAGAGAAATTGCAAATGTCATTTATGGATACCAAAACAAGGATGTACATTCTTTTGTGACTGGACTAATTTCTAAACTGGTTGATTATCATTGTGCCATCTTTGCATGAGGTCTGGATTTGCACTGATATTCAATACAGTTTTTTCCTGTCATCTCATGCCTTGACACCTACTCAGGCTGAGGTATAATTAATAATTCAATAGAAAATAAGTGTGGCTAAGCCTAATCCTTTCTGTTCTTCTGAAAGGTATGAGGAAGAGAGGAAGTTGACCTCAATTTGCTTCTGTGGTTTCCATTGACCCAACATAATGGACTTATAAACTCTGCTGTATTCCCAACTCCATATCAATACAAATGCACAGAAGAGGTGATCTGTTATACAGGATTTTGGGGTGCAAGTAACTCTCAAATGAAACTAACCTGGCAGCATTACCATTTCAAAATTATTTAATATGTATTAATTATTTAATATGTATTTTAAATGTGGAAATGTTTTAATATTGAAACCTATTTAATTATATTTTTAACTTAAGTATATTTTTAGTTATAGCTTTTGGCTGTATATGTTTTAATTTTGTAAAGCAGCCTTGAGGCCCAGCATTGGGCAAAAGACGGGATACAAAAAATTATAATAATAATGATGATGATGATGATGATGATGATGATAATAATAATAATAATAATAATAATATAATGGGATATATTGAAAAAGGGACTTCTTCATGTAATGAATGCAAGATGTTTCCTTGAATTTTGTTGAATTAATTGCTGGCAGGGGGTGATGGGAATTGTAGTCTAATACATCTGAAGGACACCAGGTTGGGAAAGGCTGTATTAATGTATGTAAAGCACCTTTACCACTCTAAAGGACAATTTAAAAATTAAGTAGTGCTATAAGATTGGAGAGGGGAGTTGACTAAACAACCTCCTGTGGCCCCTTCCAACCTCCTGGACCAGTTTGCACGATTGCTGTCCAGGGCTTACTTAAGCTATGGGTTGCAGGGGGTGCCTGTGGCCATTTTTAGTATTCAAGCTGCAGCTTGTAATCACTGTGGCTTCTCATGTCATTTGAACCCAGCGAAGGTTGGTTGTTGGTGTGGTTAACAAACCATCCACAACCATCCACAACCCTTGGCTGTTTTAGGATTGTGGGTGTTTTTTTAACCACACCAACAACAACCCATGGTAAGCCATGGTGAACGCCTGCCATAGCTTGAATAATAAAAATGGCTGTGGGCACGTACCACAATCCACCATAGCTTATAGAAGCCACAGTGGGCTGCAGCAATTGTGCAAACTGGCCCACTGATTCTTAATTTTAAGGGACCGGGTAAATGGAAATAGGAAGTAAACAATGACCATGTGGCCCATTCAGTGGGCATTTATATCATGCTGCTTTTCCTGCACACTACAGGAAATGGCAGCATGTTTCGCTTTCAAAATAAAAATCGGATTTCCCTGGTTTTTATTCAGTGCGGAAAGATGACCAGAAGGAGCAGGAGACACATGGGAAGTTGACGGCGTCATCAAAAAGACCTGCAAAAACAACCTCCTGGCTCCCATCAGAATAATGATTGCTAAAAACTGGAAAGGGCAAGGGATATATACTATAGAAGAATGGTATAAAGAAATATGGGATATGGCACTTAATGATAAGCTAACGTGTAAAATGAAAATAAAGAGGGGAATGTCCAGTAAGAATGATTTTGGAGATATATGGAGCCCATTTTTGGAATATGTATTAAGAACGGGGAAGGGGCAAATACCTTCAAAAGAGTCTTTACAATTTTGGAAAGAAGAATAATATATAATTGAAGGTCTCCTGGGGGGAGGGTATTATGTTGAAAAATAAAATAATTTTTTAAAAAAGAAAAAAGAATAACAACACCATCAGATTGGGGTGGGGGGGGTAAATCACATTTCCTTACCATCGCTTCCCCCACCCCTTCTGTCCCATGATACTTTCTCTTTCTTCTTTTTTGACTGAGTGGACCTAGACAGCATCTTCGAGTTTTTATTACTATATTCAAAAAAATCCCTCCTTAAATATAACAAATCTCTTTGGACTTGTTCTAACTCTTCTCTCTCTAATTCCTTTTTCTTAGCTTGGATTTGGGCAAATAGGCATTTATCTTTTGTCTCTCTTAGCTTCTCCTCTAAGTCCCTTACCTCCTTTTCAATCTTTTTATTTTGTGCTTCTTGTTGTTTTCTTAGGGTACACATTTCCCTAATACAAATCCCTCTTACCACAGCCTTCATAGTGTCCCATATTAACCCCTGCGAGTTTGAGTCCTTTTAATTAATTTCCCATATTTCCTGCATTTCTTTTTTTATTTTCCCCACTATATTTTTATTATTTAATAGCCTTGTATCCATTCTCCATCTCTTAGCTTGTTTATAATCCTTCTTCATTTTAATATCCATCATCAATAATGTGTGGTCGGTGACTTTAATTACCCCAATAGCACAATCTATAAGTTTAGACATCATATTCTTTGACACAAAAATATAATCAATTCTGGAATAACTCTTAAACCTTGGTGAGTAGAAAGTATATTTCCTTTCTTCCCCTTTTAATACCCTCCAAACATCCATTAGTTCTTTTCTCTCCATTAATTTGCTTAACCCCGCCCTCCCACCGCTCTTAAGAACTCTTAATATATTATCCCTGTCTTTCCCTTTGTCTAATACCATATTAAAGTCACCTGCTATCACAATGTTCTTTTTACCCACTTCTCCCACCGCATTAAAAACTTCATTGAAAAATTCCATTTGTTTCCCATTTGGAGCATATACATTGATCAATATATATTCCTCTTCCCCTACCATGCAAGAAATTATCAGAAATCTTCCCGCTTCATCCTTCTTCACTCTTTGTATAGTAATACCACATTTTTTTGAAATTATTATCACTACACCTCTCGCTTTAGAAGTGCCAAAAGACTTTTCATCAACGCCCACTTCCCTCATCTGAAGCTCATTTACGCCCTCCTTTGTTTGATGAGTTTCCTGCAAAAAAATTACATCTGCTTTCTCTTTTTTTTAATAACATTTCTATTCTCTTCCTTTTTATAACAGTTCCTAGCCCTTTAACATTTAAAGTTGCAACCCTTAATTTATTTTCCATCTCTCTCTTTCACACACATCTCTATATTGGTCTCCCTCTGTGACACACATACCCCCCTCCCTCCCCCCCCACATTTACCCCCCATCTTCACCCCCCTCCTCACCAGACCTTTCTGGGCAATGGCCCCAATTATTCGTAGAACTCTTCGGGGGGGGGGGGGGAGAAGCAACCCAACATTCCCGGAGCAGAAATCCGACCCTCCTCTCCCTTATAATCTTTTCTTATCCCTTTTACAATAATATTTCTTCATTGACTGCTTCCTCCTACAGCACCTTCATCCTGCTTTGTTTCTCCAACATCTGTAGGATCAACTAAGCCCAGCTTCTCCAAAAGATCCATCCCTTGCTCACTTGATGTTATTCTATGTTGTTTCCCTTTCCACATAAATCTCAGAAAGACTGGTTACCCCCAACTATATGTTATCAATCTTTTGCGCAAAGCCACTGTACACAGTCTAACACTCTTCCGCCACTGCACTGTTTGAGGGTATAGATCCTGATAAACCTTGATTGGTGTTGCTTGTAGCATCAGCTGGGCTTGATGTCTAATTGCTTGCATCAACTTTTCTTTCTTGTAATAGTTGGCAAATTTAACAATTATATCCCTTGGGAGCATCCCCTTCTTCTTATAACCCACTCTATGGATCCTCTCGATATCCGCCATCTCCCAAGTTTCCTGAGGTTCGACTTCCTTAATCCATGCCAAAATTGTATCTCTTAAATCCTTAGGGTTCTCTCCCTCTCTCTCTCCAAAAGATCTAATTCAAATGTTGACTCTCCTGTCACGATCTTCCAAGGCAATTAAGCGCAAGTCCATCTCCTTCAAATGCTCCCCCTGTTTCATACTGTCTTCCTGCAGCTTCCCAGACTCCTTCTCCAATCTCTCCACATTCTCCACCACAGTTTGAAGGTCCAACATAAGTTCAAGCTGTGAGTCCTTAATTCTTTGCATTAATCTTTCCTCCTGCTTCAGCAAAGCCACCTCCAACACATTCTGAAATTTGACCATTAAATCATCTGAGGTCTTTGCTTGACTCTCTTTGGCCAGTTTTGGAACTGCACCTGCTACTTTAGGAGCTGTGCCAGATTTAGTGCTTCCGGAGTGACTTGGAGATGATTTCCCAGTCTTCTCAGACTGCTGCGTCTTGTCCGGCATTTTGTCTGGCAAAATTCCAGAAACTCTCGTGAGCCAATGCCAGTTCCTATCAGAAGGGTGATCTTTCGATAGCCTGCTCCAGGCGGGGGCACTGGATTTTTCACCTTTTTGCTTTCTTTTCATAAAGCTAAACTCATAAATCCACACCCCTCACCTAAATCATCGCTATCCGCCTCAGATATCCTCTCGGCTCATATGAACAGTTACGTTTCGGCTTCTAACTCTTTCGGCTGGATGTTAAAAGTCTCTTTTCCCACTTAAAATCACTTCAGCCTCTCCCTCCAGTCTTATTTTAGCCTTACTGCTTCAAATTAAAGTCCATTAATTACCGTCACTGGTCGCCTGCCAAAGTTCCCGTCCACATCAAAGGTAGTTTCGCTTTTCCCTCTGCTGATACAGTAGCTATCCAGCTGCTTCCTTCACCACAGATACAGCAAAGCTTCTGGACCTGAAATCAAATCTTTAATCAACAATCCATCGTCTCCAAAGTAGGGATTTTGTAATTATTTCATCGCTTCTTGACGAGAGCGAGAGAGTTCTGACTCTACTCCATGTCCGTTAGGCCACTCCCCCCCGGTGTTGTTATTCTTGAGATCAACAAAAGGAACATTTTGTTATTGTTCTGGAGCACCAAATGGAGCTACAATCTTCCACATAATATCCATTGATCCATTAAATGGAACAATCTAAAGGTCAAACAGTATATGCTACCTGTTATTTTGAGAGACCTTCCTCAACCTTGTTGTGTATTTTTTTCACCTTTTGGGGCTCGAGATGTTTCTTTGATGAATAACAACGCTTCTACATTGTTTCCATCTGTTCTCTCATCCTGCCCTGTCACCCATTGTCTTGCTCCTCTTAATTCTTTTTATGACTTGTTCCTCGTTTCCAATTCTTTTTGTTCTGTTTTGAAATAATTGAATTTTATCTATTTTAAAAATCTTTTGCAGATTTTTAAAAATAGATGAGAAATTAGAGAAATGAGAGTCAGACGTTTGCAAAAATCCAGGCCTGTGTGGAGCAGTTATAAGGTCACGAGTAACCCTGATTTGATTCCAGTGTCCCTGTCTGTTATGCTATGATTGGGGAAAAAATTGATATTGGATTTTTCTAACAACTAAGGTCAATCTTCTTTACATAGAGAGAATAGCATCTGCTCCCATTAATTTTGGACCCTCTAATTATAGTAAGACAGGGCCTATGATACAGCTCCCCATATTCTGTGGATTATTGAGATATTTCAATACTTTCCTGGAATAACGCAGGGTGGCAACTCCAGAGCATTGTTTGTGAATTCTCTGACATACTGTTGCAATATGTCATTTGATGTTTACAAGAAACAGATTATAGCATCAAAAATTGCTACTCAAAAATTCTACTCAAAGTCTTCAGGGTATGGGTGCTTTTTGCTATTTAGGAAAATGGCAGACCAGCTGGTGGGGTGGCTATTCTCATTAACCTAAAATTGACAATCAAACATGAACAGAGGAGACTTGAAAATAATTCATTTTTGGCACTTAGGGTTCATGTGGGAAACTATTGTTTTTTTAATTTTTTTGCAGATAGTAGGTAATGATTACGTGCCACTTAAAAGTTCTGAGCGGTCTTATGCCGAGCCTGTCTGGCAGGATGTCCTCTTAGCTGGTGAACTATTGGAGCTCAGTTACTCACACTTAATTATAGTGCTGGCTTGGGACTTTAATGCCTTTATAGGTAACAATGAGGAGGAAGTAATCCAACCTTCCTCAACCTGGTCCTCTCTGGATGTGTTGGGCTACAACTCCCAGCACCCCTCTGCCAGCTAGTTGGGGATGCTGGGAGTTGTAGTACAACACATCAGGAGGGCACCAGGTTGAGGAAGGCTGATGTAATCTCTATCCAGGTTTAGAGTCAAACAATGTTTTGTGGGTATTTTTGCATCAACTATTAATTTTAGGATTCCAAGATTATGCATGATGGTATCCAGGTATAAACTGTGTTGTTTTTAAATATCTTGAATTGCATTTTATTCGATATATTGTATAGAAAGGTATTTTTTCTTGAAGGGTAGGATAAAACCATTAATCCTGAAACTTCCAATGCTGAAAGCAGGTTTAAAATCTCACTATTTCTCTACAGACCATTGCTTTGTGTTACCTCACAATTCTGGAAAGCACTTAGCGCTGGCTGAAGGCAATTTATTTATACACAGCCTTTCTTCCATGCAGGGCTGGCCCTACCACTAGGCAGAGTGAGGCAGCAGCCTTGGGTATCAAATGCTGCAGGGTGTGGGGTGGAAGGTGGCAGCAAGGTTTTGGAGGACACCGCTTTGTTTGCTCTGGAGCCTACTCTCTGCCCCCTAAGTTAGCCTTCTGCTCTTAGATGCAGTTAAGGATGCTGTTCCATTCCTGTGTTGAAGGAAGATTCAACTGCCAGTTCAACTTTCTTTGTCCCCTCCTCCCCATGGCAGCTCCCACCAATCCTGCTGAAAATGTTCATAGAGGATTGGCTCCCCTGCCGAGTGGGGTGAGCTGTGGCATAGGGGGGATCTCCCAAAATTAGGCAGTCGCAGCTTCAGTGAATCGACCTTTCTGTCCACTGAAGGCACATCTGGATCCAATCCAACATTTTTTAAATGTTCTGTTGTTGATTTCTATTATTTTATTATTTGATACACTGGCATGAGTGCCATTTAGGCAGAGAATGTAGTATAGAAATATTAAAGGAAAGAAATAAGGTGTCTCAAAGTAGTTCCAAGCAAGGCCAGTTAACTGCCTTGCAATGCCAACAACCCCAATCATCACCATCACCATTATTAATTTTGTTCTGGCACACTAGTGATGAGATCCTATCCTAATGGCTAATAGTCCTGATGGCTATATGCTACCTCCAGTATCAGAGGCAGTATGCCTATGTACACCAGTTGCTGGGGAACATGAGCTGTTGTGCACATGTTCTGCACTCATGTTTCTCATGGGCAGCTGTTGGCCACTGTGTGAACAGAATGTTGGACAAGATGGACTCTTGGTTGATCCAGCATGGCTCTTCTTATGTTCTCTTAAGCATTGATGCAGCAGGTTTGAAAATCCACTAATCAGTGAAGTCATTATTTCAACTAAACATTGCAGTTATCACACAATACAGGTGTTATGTTGCAGCTATTTCATGAAAGCAACTCACAAATGGGCCTTACATTGCTGGAGAGAAGCAGACCAACTGCATCAAAAAACTGCATATATGGAAAAATAGAAGAAAATGTGTAGCCACTACATAGAACGTACAGGGAGGAACGGGAGAGAATTTTGTTTACCATCCCTTGTATTTTTTAATGCATAGCATAGGATGCACCTGACTAAGTTAGTTGCATTTAGGTCCCATTGAAATCAATTGGAATTAAATCATGACTATCTTCAACTAATTTAATCTGGACCAAACCATAAGCACCAATCTTAAGTTAGACAGCTAAAGTCAGTCATGGTTAAGTTTGGTTGAAATCAAAGGAACCGGTTAGTTGAAAATGACCTATGTCCTATTGCATTCATTGGAACTTTATAATGACTAATTTTAGCTGTATCAGATCCTATATAGTTTGCTAGTGCATATTTAAAATACTTTCTCAAACAACAATGATTTGTAGATACTCGGGAGATGTGTGTGTCTGTCACTAACTCTGTCTATTTATGGTTGTATTCCACTGATGGAATGAACACTACTAGTGGATCAAGTTACTTTCCCCACTCTTGCAACCTTCTACAGGCCCTCAAAATCTGCTCTGGGGGACTACAGCTGAACAGCTTTAACAGGTTAAGTTGAAGTTTTAACAGCTGTTTTATGTTTTTATGGTTTTTAATTTTGTATATTGACTTTTTAATGTTCAATCTTTTAATTTTTGTAAACTGCCCAGACAGCTTCAGCTATGGGGCGGTATATAAATGTAATTTATTATTATTATTATTATTATTATTATTATTAATAATAATAATAATACAGGGAAGAGAAGGTGAAGGAAAACTACCCTGGCATCAGTGGAGGTCCACTTGTGTAACACACACAAACACACACACACACACACACACACACACATATAGACAAGAAAAGTTCAGACTAAAACAGAGAAAAAGATCTGGAATTTCATTATAGAAAACAGGAGCAAAATATTTTAAAATAGATACTTCCTTCCCCATTTCCCTATAACTACTGGCAGTTCACCAACAACAGTACAAAACTTTTTTGCTGGGCTCCATTCTGATTAAGGCTCCACATTGTAGTTCTGTGTATAATGAATCACTTAACAGTGACCATTAATCAGTTTCCTTTTTACCCATCACCCACTGACAATCTCCATCTTTTCTTAACCTGCCCACTAGAAAAGTTTGATGAAATCTTATCAGAACTATAAAGAGTGAGGAAACTCCAATTTCGGATGATAGGTGTACACTATTTGACATGTCATTATACTTAACTGGCAGAAATGAATGAATGTGCATGTAATCTCTATATCTGGCTAATTGCAGGAGTGGAGCATGGGTGCTGATTTTTAAAAAGTATTTGTGGGTGTAGATGAAAAGCAAAAATGCATGGCTATAATATTTGAGTGATTTTTAAACTGTAGAGTGAATAACAGGTTAGTGGGTGATTTAGAGTTTCTCTACATTTTTGTTTTGGGATTGCAATTGGCTCAATTAGATGGGCAGCCATGTGGTTTGGGTTGAATACATCCTTTCTCTGCATCCTCAATTCAACTCAATAAAACAGCACCTCCTAGAGGTGGAATTATAGGGCAACACCACCTTTACACCAGGCAGATTTTGTGGATTTTTTAAATAAAAAAAATCTCCTTATTTCTGTGTTTTTTGACAGCGGGATAAGTGGGGGATAGTGCAAGAGATGTCCTGGCTGTTGATGTCATGTAATTGACCCGCAAGCTTCTGTGAGTGGCCAATCATGAGCATGCAATAAATCGCTCATGTAGAGAAGGTATAAGATGCCTGGGTGTTTTCATAAGCACATGAGGAAGAGCCCTAATGGATAAGACCAAGGGTAGTATCCAATGTTAGTCCTACATAGAGTAGATCCATTGAAATCAGTGAGACAACTAACGTAAGTCCCATTTATTCTATTTAGGACTAACATTGGATACAACCCAAAATGTCTGTCTAGTCCAGCATTCGGTGGACTAGATGCCAGTGGGGAGCCTACAGCAGAATTTGAATACAATAGCACACTTCTGTCATGTTGCAGTGGTATAAAGAAGCATACAGCCTCTGAGACTGGAGGTAATATACAGCTATCATGGCTAGTAGCCATTGGTCACCTTATCTTCCATGAATGTATCCAATCCCCTTTTAAAGCTCTTTTAAGTTTGTAGCCATCACTACATGGGAGATGACAGTGGCCTGACATAGGCTCAGGCTCTCCCAGCTGGGTACTGTGTTAGTGAGCAGGTGAGGGAAAGTGGGCCGGGGGGGTGGGTGGAGTAGCTGTGGTCTACAAAAACAATCTTAACCTGACCAGACATCCTGTCTGGGAATTGAATCATATCAAATGTGTGTACCTGAGTCTGAAGGTCAGGGATAGACTAGGGATTCTGTTAGTGTACCGGCCACCCCGCTGCCTATCAGACTCCCTGGCCGAGCTCACGGAACTGGTCTCGGAGCTGGTGTTGGATTCGCCCAGGCTTTTGGTCCTGGGTGACTTCAACATCCCATTCAAAACTGGTTTGTCAGGTGGAGCTTGGGAGTTCATGGCATCCATGACAAACATGGGCCTATCCCAATTGGTCTCTGGACCCACACATTCAGCAGGTCACACCCTCGATGCTGTTTTCAATTCCGAACAGACAGATCTGTGGGCGGAGGTATTGAATACCTCCGAATTGTCATGGACAGACCATTTTCTGGTCAGGGTTAGTATTTCGGCTACCACCCGCCCCTGCAGGGGTGGCGGACCTATTAAGATGGTCCACCCTCGAAGGCTGATGGATCCTTCTGGATTCCAGAAAGCCTTGGAGGGTTTTATGGCTGGTATCGTTGACGATCCTGTAGAAGCCCTGGTCAATAGATGGAATCAAGACCTAACTAGGGCTATCGACACGATCGCCTCCAAACGTCCTCTCCGACCCGCTTCTAATAGGGCGCCCTGGTATACAGAAGACCTCAGGGAGTTGAAGTGGAAAGGACGATGACTGGAGCGCCGATGGCGGAAAACTTGACTTATATCCGACAAGACACGACATAGAGAACATCTTCGTTCCTATGGGGTGGCAATACGTGCAGCGAAGAAAGCTTTCTTCTCTGCACGCATTGCGTCTGCGAATTCATGTCCAGCGGAACTGTTCAGGGTGGTGAGGGATCTAACCCAGGCACCTTCTCCCCTGAACCCAATTTTAGAGCCTTCGGTAGTTTGCTGTGATACCTTTAACGATCATTTCACAGATAAAATCTCTCGGATAAGAGCTGACTTAGATGCCATTGTTATAGCAGAGGCTGACAGTGGAGTGTCCAGCGACTCCACGAGTAGGATTACACTTGATCAGTTTCAGTTTGTGAGTACCGAGGACGTGGACAAGGTACTTGGATGTGTGAGGAGGACGACTTGCCCTCTCGATCCCTGTCCTTCTTGGCTGGTCGTCCAGGGAGGAGATGCAGTTAGATCACATCTACAACATATCATTAATGCATCTCTCGGGGAGGGGAGTTTTCCATCATGTTTAAAAGAGGCGGTGGTAAGGCCGCTTCTAAAAAAGCCCTCCCTGGATCCCCTGGACCTTAATAACTACAGGCCAGTATCAAACCTTCCATTTTTGGGCAAGGTGATGGAGAGCGCGGTTGCCTTCCAACTCCAGGCAGTCTTGGATGACACTGATTTTCTAGACCCATTTCAAACCGACTTCAGGGCAGAATACGGAGTTGAGACCGCTTTGGTTGCCTTAGTGGATGATCTACACCTCAGTATTGACAGGGGGAGTGTGTCCCTGCTGGTACTCCTGGACCTCTCAGCGGCTTTCGATACCATCGACCATGGTATCCTTCTGGAGTGCCTAGGGGAATTGTCATGACTCAAGATCACCCCAAGCTTCGGCTCACGAACTTTAGGCAAACTGCTGACACACTCCAACAACGGTGAGACTTCTTTTATTGTAAATCACACGGAATTCAAAGCATAACGGTTTCATTTCTGCAAACACACACTTGAAGCTGAAGACGGACCAGACAGCTTTCAGGTACAATGGCTTAATGCGAACAGCACTCACTTGGGGGAGACATTTAGGGTTAGCCCCAGTCCCTTGAGGTCAGGAGTGGCCACACACACTGGAATCCTCAGGAACATGAGCAAAGACTCAAAGGAGAAAACCTCTTGACAGTGGATAAGATCATCTTGAACTAAATCAGACACAGCCTGTCAGGGAACACTGAACTGATCACGGAAACAAGATGTCAGAGAATGAACCTCTTCGACCCAGGGAGCCTTCCCAATTCTCATAGCTTTGGCTCTGAGGAAGGTCCTCTCACAGGTCCCACACACACACAATTGTAGAACAGCAACGATCAGCCTCAGTTTCCCCGTGCCCGTATTTTGGCTCCATGCAGGGAAAAAGCAGGCTATAGAACACAAATCCAAGACCAAAATCTATGAAAAGCCACAGCGCACTTTTCATGGCATAGTTCTTAGAAGTTCCAAGTCCAAATAGCAACAGAACATGTACAGAGTGCATCTAACATTTCCAAATCAGATAGAATCCCAAACACAGGTTTCTTGGCAAGCATCGAACCAGATGAAGAGGCAAAGAGTCGAGCAGCAAACAGAACAGCAGATTAGCAGGAGCAAGAGCAGCAGACGAGATAATTCCTAGCAAAGCAGTCCTTCTTCGCACGTAGCTAATATAGGATGGAGGCTGGCTAATTCTAAGCTACTTTGACAGACAGGGCTTCAAGCCTGTAATCTAAACTCCTGTGCCAACAGGGCGACACAGTTCAACCTCCTCTTGATGACGACACTATGTGAGAGACGTCTTGCAAGACAGCCCCCACCTTTTCTAAACAAGCCTTCGTTCCCATGAACATTCAAAGCTTCAGCCCACAGTTACAGATAAGCACAGAACAGAGACAGTTGCTTCTCATAACAATTGTCAAGCCTTCAAGTCACAATTCACTAGGCCAGCCTAGTGAATTGTTCATGAAGCACCTGGCATCCGACAGGAATTGGGAATCGGGGGCACTGTGCTTCAGTGGTTCCGATCCTATCTCTCGAGCAGGTTCCAGATGGTGATGCTTGGGGATAGCTGCTCTTCAAAAAAGGAGTTGCTATGTGGTGTACCACAAGGTGCCATCCTTTCCCCAATGCTGTTTAACATTTACATGAAACCACTGGGAGAGATCATCCGGAGGAATGGGGTGGAGTGCTATCAATATGCTGATGACACCCAAATATATTTCTCTATGCCTTCGACAACATCGTCAGCTAAGAATAGTGTGTCTCCTCTGAATGAATGCTTGGAGGCAGTAATGGGCTGGATGAGGAAAAACAAACTGAAGCTGAATCCAGACAAGACAGAGGTGCTCGCTGTCAAAGGCCCCAACCTGGGTTTGGAGGTGTGTCAACCAATTCTGGATGGGGCTACACCCCCCCTGAAAGGCTGTGTTTGCAGCTTGGGGGTACTCCTGGATCCGTTGCTGCAACTGACATCTCAGATGCAACGGCCAGGAGTGCCTACTATCAGCTTTGGCTGATATGCCAGCTGCGCCCGTTCCTAGAGTTGGAAGACCTAAAGACGGTAGTGCACACACTGGTAACTTCAAGGCTTGACTTCTGCAATGCGCTGTACATAGGGCTACCTTTGTGCCTAGTCCGGAAACTTCAACTTGTTCAAAATATGGCAGCCAGGTTGGTCACCGGTACATCTAGGGGTGACCACATTACACCAGTTTTAAAATCGCTTCATTGGCTGCCAATCAGTTTCCGGGCGAAGTATAAAGTGTTGGTTATTACCTTTAAAGCCCTACATGGTTTGGGTCCAGGGTACCTGCAGGATCGCCTTCTCCCGTACAATCCGCCCCGCACACTTAGGTCCTCTGGGAAGAACTTACTCAAATCAGCCAGAACTAGGCTGACGAGTGTTACCCAGAGGAGCTTCTCTTCCATCGTTCCCAGACTGTGGAATGGTCTGCCGGAGGAGATTAGACAAATTAGCAGTCTTCATGAATTTAAGAGAGTCATGAAGACTGCTCTCTTCCGGCAGGCCTATCCAGATGAATTTTAAGATGTTTTTAATGATATATTTTTTCTTGTTTTTTAAATTTTAACTGTTTTGTGATTCTTGTGTTTTATATTGTTGTTGTTCCCCGCCTCGATCCGGAGGGAGAGGCGGGTTATCAATAATAATACTAATACTTATTATTATTATTATTATTATTATTACATCCCCCGTGTAAACATTCATTTTGGAGAAGCAAACCATTTATTATTAGCCAATGATGAAATTCCTCAAAATTCAGGTGGATTCTGTAGATTTCACGCAGGTCCTTGAGAATATCATCAGCCACAGGGACAATGCAATAATTTTACTGCTTGAATCAACAGAACAACCAAAAAAAATTGGATTCCTTTATTTTTGCCTTTTTGTAGGATGCTTCTGTTAGCTTTCTCCAGAATATAATGCACCCCTGGCATGTTTCATTATGCATTGGGGCTGGTTTTAATTTATATGGGGTTTAGCATACACACACACACACACACACACACACACTGCAAATAGAGAAACCTAGAGAAACGTGTAAAAATCCTTTTAAAATGTACCTTGAACTTTCTGCAGATGTTACACTTGAGCAGAAACCTATAAACTTGCTTCAGATGTAATTTGATGCTAACTCTCTATCTCAGACAGCAATACTGTGATAACATGGTAATTCATTACCAGCTAGAGTGTCTTTTTCTTTGTGTCATGGGAATTTCAAAGGCCTGTGCCTGGTTTGACTTTATTAATGATTCTTGTGAGTTTTCTGCTGAACCAATGATTTCACTAATTAGTTCTATGATGTAGATAGATTCTCACTGACTGCAACATGAGCTTCATGAACATGATTAAATATATTTTAGACAAGACATTTTAGATTAACCCATTAGTCAGGTCATTGTTCAGTGATCACTTGGTTTTCCATTTTAGAATAAAAAGAGAAGCAGAGGAAGGTCATTGAGGTGACGTCTTCTATCAGTAGCAGGTTGGGGCAGTTAAAAAAACCATGGAAAACCTCTATTGGAGTCTCTACCATGCATGCATTTGTGTGTGTATGTGTGTGAAATAGCAGAAGAAACAGGTGTGTGTAGGGAGGAGAGTTTTACACCTACCCACAGAGCATTGTGGTCCCAATCAGAACTGGGGCCATGCACAGTTACACAAAAGAGTAAGGAAAATAATCATGCCATGCTACACTGTTCATGATTAGCAGAATGTTTAGTTTGGCCTGTACATACTTTGTAGAGAATGTGCTCCAAACCCCAACCATTTTGGTTCCCTTTTTGTGACTGGCTAATCAGAACTGTACATAGTTTTCCAAATGTGTTTGTATAAGAACATTAAAATACTGGATTTTTTAAAAAAACCCTTAATCCAATAATCCCTAATATGGAATTTTCTTTTTTCTCAGCTGCTGCACACTGAATTTCATTGTGCTATCCATCATGACCCAAGATCTTTTTCTTCATAAGTCACTGCCAGTTCAGAGACCATCTGTGTCTATCTCATTAGGATTTTTTGCCTTAATATGCATCATTTTTTGCTTACTTACATTAAACATCATTTGCCATTTTGTTGCCCATTCCGTCTCCATTTGAAGTTCTTTGCCACAGTATTGAGCTGAATGGACCAGTGGCCAGTCACAATATAAAGTGGCTTATAATATTTATAGTTGACAAATGCAGATAAATAATTGGTTCCATTTATATATGTTTAGCTTTTTTTTTTAACCAAGTTGAGGACCTGAGAATTTAAATCCACAAGACAGTAGAGAGGTTCAAACAAACTCTCCACATGTTCAAAGAGTGTATGAGTGTAGCCACGGTGCCACACAAACAAGCCTTCCTCCCCGATACCATTGTGCTCAGTAGCCATACTTCCCTCCTGTCCACACACTCCATGAGCAATAAGAAGCACATGGACTTCTTCTACACTGTGATGGTCTACGTCAGACATCACAAAAATACAACACATTTTACTCAGTTTATTGTTATGCATAAATCAATTTAAAAACCCACAAGAAAAGAAGTACCAAAACTTTGTGACACAATAATCAAAGGAAGTATTTCTTATGAGTAAGAAGAAGATATAAATGGTGGCTCTCACAGAGGATAGCCACCAGGTGCAGATGGGTCAGGTAAGTCAAGATCGCTGGTTTCCTGACAAAATGTGGCAGCAAACTACTCCTTAGCGCTACAGACTGCTACAATATTTAAATTTAGCTTGCTTGCAGTTTTAGCCTTTTGGTGTTCTGTAGCAGCTACAGAATACCCAAAGGGCCAAATTTGGATTGCAAGCAAGCTAAATTTGGCATTTCGGCACTTCATAGCCCTTATGAATGCCATTTTTTTTCTTGGAAAAAATATTAAATGGGGGGGGGGCAGGATATGTGGCAAAGGTCTCAATGGGGAGTGGAGTGGGGCAGGAGCTGCATGCAGCTTATGGGCTGTGTGATGCCCGTCTTGATGCAGAGCCTCTTCCAATGCATGTTTTTGAATGTGTGAGAGCACCATCACCCCTATAATGTAGACGGTTCATAAGAAATATGCCAGTGATTACTAAACTAGCTTTTTAAAGGTCAACAAAACTGAACACTTCATGAGATTTATCCACTCCAAGGGAAAAGCAGAGTCTTGGTGCAGCAATGTACTGTACTGAGTAGCTGTTTGCTATAGCTATGTATCTGTTGTACTGATCTGGATTTTGGTCGTTATCACATGGGCGGTTTTAAGCACACTCACCTTGGCTTTGCTCCACTTCTTCAGCACTGGGTCCGCATGACTTTGTTCCCCTCCTGCTGCTGTCCCATCCTGAGTGCTCTGTTTTTAGTTTCTGTTTCGATTTAACCCTGAATGGACAAAGTCCGTTTCAGGCAAGTTCAGGCAAGTTCAACAGGCTTAGCTGAGGTATCAGAGCAAAACAGACCACGTGTGATTCAAAATGCTAGATTTGCATAGGAAACGGAGGGGGGACCCAGAGAAGCAATCCGGGGGGAAAATGGTATGTATGATAAAGGCCTTGGATCCAAATTTAAACTCCTTTTTCTCACGTCTGCCCCTCCAGCTCTCTGAAAATGCCACACAGAGGCTCAATTTGGACAACACGATAGTCAATGGTGGGTTGACTAACCCCAACCCTCATGCTAACCCTAGGGGGCACTCCCCACACAACATGGTAATAAATAATCAATTGTGGTGTGGATGAGGATCAGCGCTGAGTTGACTATGGCAGCATTTGGATGTCACAATAGTCAAAACAACTGACGATTGTTTCCCCTACACCAGTTGTTTATTGTGTCATCCGAATTGAGCCAGAGAGTCAGGAGACTCTGCTGAATGGGGTGAGGTGTTGTGTGTGTAGGGAGGGGGGATCCTGAAAAATTGGGCAGAAGGAAGTTCCACAAGTGAGCCGTTTTTCTTGCAGAAGATCTCTTCCTCTCACTGGTTTCATTACATGGCACTATAAAGGTATGTAAATCTTTAGGACAGCCCCCTGAATATCTTCATAATCTCTCAGTCCTTATGTGTATTGGTGCTTGCTTGTACTTCATCCAATGAAAATGAAAGTGTTGCTCCAGGTCTAAAATTTGTTTACACACTGCCAATATAGCACCATTAACTGTTATTAAAGCTTATCTCTGATCTTTTTGAAAGTGGGATAAAAGGGGGGAGCTGGGAGACGTTCTGGAGGTTGACAATGTCATGTAAAGGACCCACAAACTTCCATGAGTGAGTGACTAATCATGAGAGTGCAATAAATTGCTCCTGTAGAGATGCTCTCAGAAGGAGTCATCAGCTCCCACAGACCTGTCCAGAATCCTGAAGGATCTGCATCTGATCACAATTGATTATGGACTATATTCCTGCCTTCCTGCCTCAAGGCATGCTATACCTTTTCTTCAATTGTGCCCTGGGAAGTGGATGACAGATTGCCCTCTGCCAGGGTCTGCTCAGCTCAGCACCTGAGGAGTGCTGATTGTATCATCTGCCTTCCATGGGCTTTGGTTCCTATGGAGATGCCAGTGCAGAGGCTTCCATGCAGCCAAGAGCCCCGTGTGATGGGGGATGCTGATTGCTCAGGCGCTTAAGCACCCAGGCTTCCCTCTTGCAGACATTGCACTCAGTGAACAAATGCCCAGGGGGAGGGGCCAGGTGGATGCATGATGCTGGGTTGGGGCCAGACGCCCTATCCCACTGCTCACTTTTCCACATGCAGAAGGTACATGTGGAGAATGTCTGAAAAGACTTAGTGTTAATGCAAAGCTCTTGACAACTTGGGACCTGGAAATTTATGAGGGATATGCAAATCAGCAAAGCTCAAACTTGTGAAGGGGTCTCTGAATTACACCTCAGAGCTTGTTCTGACTTGTGTTCATATAAGATTGTGAGCACTGTTTTCTTTTCTTTTCACATAAAAGTGATAGAGCCAGTGAGGTAGGTTGGGCTGACAGTCACTCAGTGAATTTCCATGGCCAAGTGGGGACTAGGACTTAGATATCCTGACTCCTAGTCCAACACTCTAAAAACTACACCACGCTGCTGTCTTCTTCTTTTCTTTTTTTTTTACCAATAGTGTGCTGGGTGCTGAACAAAATTCAAAAGAGGAAGGATTTTTGTGTATGATGCAGTGCCTGGTTACATATGTGTCACGTCCAAATGAAGTATAGATATTTCAATGTGTAACTGCTGTCAGGATCAAAGCTTGGCTTTGTAGAATAATATAAGAAGTTTCAGTATGAAATTCCTTTCCATCTGATGCTTTGAGCATCATAAACTCTAGGAAATAACCTTTAGCTAGATCTACTCTTCATGAATCATTTTTGGCAACAACTATGTCAAATGAAATGATCTGGAGTTCAGCTCTGTTGAAATGAGAAATGAATGGAAAGCCCCCAAAGGTATTTCAGTTTTGCAAAACATACAGTACTATCTCTCCCCATCCAAGAAATGCAGAAGTGATTAATCATTGGACTCCTGGAGTGTTTCCACAAAAAGATTGCATTCTACTATCACACTTAAAAAGGAAGTGAATTGGTGCCATGGTCCTAAAGATGTTTTCTCAGAAGCGAGTTATGCATTTTTCAATGGAAATGGCTTCTAAGTAGAAGCCTGATCCTAATCACATGCCCTTCAAAGTCAGTTCCATTGATTTTAGTAGAATTTACCTACAGCTAAGGCTGTCAGGCTAAGCATAAGTAATAGGAAGTAAGTTCTACTTAAGGTTTGCTCATGAGTAAACCAATTTGGGACTAAACTCCATGCATGCTCTGCACCACACTGCCTAATAGTGTGGTCCTATGCAAATTTACTTTTTGTATGACTTTCTACCAGGATAGAATTGCAACCTTAATGATTATGAAAACGTCCAGTAGGATTTGCATAGCAGGTATTGCTAAATGATGCTAAGCATTTTAGACACCTTTTTCTACAACGCAGGCTACATGCTGTCTATTCAGTTATTTTAACCTTGCAACTGAAGCTACCATAAAGAGAATCTTTAGAAGACTGGAAGCAAAGACCGGTATGCATTATTTATTACAATTTTATACTGCCCAATAACCGAGGCTCTCTGGGCAGTGCTATATATATATATATATATATATATATATGTGTGTGTGTGTGTGTGTGTGTGTGTGTGTTTCAGGCATAGCATCAGCTCATGGAATCCTTGGGTAGTTGCTGAGACCCCAACAAGGCCCACTCCTTGCACTACTGTGGTCCTTCTTCTGCCGGCACTTCCATGAGCACTGGATAGCAGGTTCTGGAAGCTTCCCACAGTACACCTGATGTAGCATTATTTTCAGGCATTGAAATGTGTGTGTGGGGTGTGTGTGTGTGTGTCTGGAAACTGCCATTGCATTTTCCCACAATGTCTCTAATGTAGTGTCACTCCAGGTCCACTGATATGGGAAGAAGCTCCCCAGAGGGATCATCTGGGTAGATTCCAACAGAAGTCCTACTTAGAGTAGATCCACTGAAATGAATGGGACTTAATGTAATCATGACTAATTTAAATCCTATTCATTTCAAGTCTGTCTCCAAATGTGCCTGTCTATATGCATAAGTTCTTCAACAGAAGCTCTTCTTTGGGTGATCCTGCCATCAAAGGTTTGTAAAAGGACCTTCTTGGGTTGTGATACTTTGATTATGGGATCCTCTTTTCAAGGAAGCTTGCCTTGCACTTGTTCAGTGCCAGTAATTACCTGTTTTACTTTCCCATGAACAGTGCAATCCTATGCATGATTATTCAGAAGTGAGCCCTGCTGAGTTTAATGGGATTTGCTCCCACATAAGTGTGTATAGGATTGCAACCTAAGTGGTTTAATTTAAGCTTTTTAATCCCTGATTGTAGTTTTATGCTGTTCTTTTAGAGTTTTGCTGCAATGTTCTGTTTTCAGAGTGTTTTTATTTATTTATTTTGCAACCTGCCCTGGGAACATACTTAACAAACAATAAACAATGAACAAACAACCCTTTCCCCAATAGTGTTTTCCCAATTAAAAGAGGTTTTCCCCCGAAGCTGTGATTTGTCCTGTAAGTCAAAATATACAGATGCCCTATGTTTTTTCTCATGTTGTGAATAGCAGCTTCAGGAAGGGTGATTTTAACTGGAGACAATGGTTCAAGGGAAAGCATGACTCACACCCTGCCCCACATGGCTGTTTTACACACACACACAATTTAAGATGGGAGACAATGGCTCAATTCGGACAACATGTTAAGCAACGGTTGTTAAGTTAAACAACCGTCAGTTGGTTAGCTCAACGTGTCGTCCGAATTCAGGCACACAACGGATAAACAACCCACGGTTGGTTAAGTTGGAGTTTTAAACAACTGAGTTAAACAACTCGCTTGTGAGTTGTTTAAAAGTTAGTCAATTGACTAATGTGTTGTCCGAATTCAGCCGCTTGAGGTGCGTGGGTTAAACAACTGAGGTGAGTACGTTAACACAAAAGACCATAGAGGAGAGCGGCAAGAGCGGCAGAAAGCGGGCGGCCACTCAGGCACGCTCGCAACAGACCGCTGGTATTGCTGCCATAGCAACCAGGATGCCCGCCTCCCCCACCAGGCAGCCGGCACGGAGCTCAACAAGGGGCCGGCTCCTGCACGAACACACGCAGGGTGCCCAGTCAGCTACCCAAATGGAAAGGGAAGCGCACCAGAAGGACAGTACGGCAAAGGGGGGAGGGGGAGACGGAATAACCAAAACCCCCAGGTGCCCTGGAGCAAGACGCACCCCCCCCACACCAACTGGGGGAACTGCACTCCACCCGAAGCAGACTCCCACCGCACCTCCACCTCCACCCTCGCTTCACCCAGAAGGACAAGGGCAGGGGAAACGGCGACCAGAGAGCCCCCCCTCATCCGCCCAACACAGCCGGACAGCGAGCCTTTGCCGGGCCCCAAGAACCCCGTTGGGGAGCGTCGCGCCTGTGCGGAGGCGTCCTGGGTGCATGAATGCCTCAGTGCCTGGATCTGGCTGCGCTACCCCCACCCCCTTGTGAGCGTTGGCTGTGGAGTTCCATCTGTGGACTGGCATCTCTCCCTGGCATGCCGCCCCTCTCCACCACATCCCCTTTGCTCGTTCTGTGCTTGGCTCCCTGGGGGTGTGGCCTTGGCCATCCCCTCTTCACCGCTGTGCCTTCCAGCCACCTCCTCCCTTCCTGGGGGTGACTGTCCTTTCCGTAGGTTCTGCCCTGGCATAGTGGTGCCCATGTGCCTTATTGCCCATGTCTGAGCTCCCTGCTGAATAAAGTGTTCTACGCCATCCCACTCTTGCCTTCTTTCCTGTGTGTGCGAAAGATGCTCTAGGAGGGAAGTGGGGGGGTTGGGGGCTGGGACGTGGGTGCCAACATTGGAATTGCAGTGCTGGGCATGGAGTGCGAATGTTGTATTGGTGCTGCCGTTTCTCCTAGCTACCTCTTTGCCCGAGGCTGCTGAGTTCCTCCCACTGACTGAGGCAGCCAATGGGGTTTGGGAGGCGTGTCCTGCATCGGCTGCAATGGCGGCGCCCATGGTTTTTAGCCGCAGTGTGTGCTGGGATACCTGCTGGAGGGCTGACGGAGTTCGGTAAGTGGGGAAAATGGCGGCCGGGCTGTCAGTCAGAACCGAGTATGTTATTAACCACCAGGGTGGTTAAAAATTCTTTGCACCGCCTGCTGCAGCGTGTCATCTGAATTGAGCCCACCTTTTTAACACACTGTCAGTGGGTTAATTCCCTTCAGTTGATTAACGTGTTGTCCGAATTGAGCCAATGTTTATGGCTCTCATTCCTCTCATCTAGTTTGGCTCTAAGAAACTACAGAAAGCCTAAACACCTGGGATTAGGAGGAAAGGAGTTCCAGATTAGAGAATGGCCTTCCTGGAAAGAAATGCTCCAGCATCTTTTTTTTCAAGAAATTAGTAGGGTGACCACATGAAAAGGAGGACAGGGCTCCTGTATCTTTAACAGTTGTATTGAAAAGGGAATTTCAGCAGGTGTCATTTGTATACATGCAGCACCTGGTGAAATTCCCTCTTCATCACAACAGTTAAAGCTGCAGGAGCCCTGCCCCCTTTTGTAGAGTGACCAGATACAATGGCCCAATGAAGGTACTGAACAAACACAAGGATTGAAATGGCAAGAACAGTGTTTGTCAGGATGAAACAATTGCTATGTAATTGGAACCTTAATCTTGCACTAAAACATTGTTTTATGGAGTGGAGGTTTGGACACTTAAGAGGAACAAATTGGGGAAAACCGAATCTTTAGAAATGTGGCTATACAGACACATGTTGAAGATATCGTGGACTGACTGAGTAACAAATGAAGAAATACTACATAGGGTAAGCAAGCAAATGGAGTTAATAAATACCATCAAAAGAAGACAGTACAATATCTTGGTCATATTATCCAAAGGGAAAAGTACACTGAACTCCAACTTATTATAAAAGGGAAAAAAGAAAAAAGAAAAATGGGAAGATGAACATCATGGTTAAAGAACTTGAGGGAATGGTATGGCTGTACTTCTATACAATTATTTAATGCAGCAGCATCAAAAACAAAAATAGCTGTAATGATAGCAAATCTTCAATGGGAGAAGGCACTTTAAGTAGAAGAAGGTCTTGAACGGGCAATTAAAACCCATTCACTTAACAAAAAGACATGCTCTTAGCAAATGAAAACTCCTAGAACTGGTTTGTCGATATGGATCAGCACAGGTGCCTGCAGTTTTGGATTCCCCTTGGGGTCTTGGCCGTGGAATTGTCAGTTTCAGCACCTGCATTTCTCTCTGCATCATTGTCCACTTACAATGTCAATGTGCCAGCTTGAAGTCCAAAGGAATAACTTCTTAACTTCCGCTGGACCTTGTGATGGATTCCATTGCTTTGTGGTGTCCAAAGTAGCAAAATGGTAACAAGAAGTGGCAAGTTCATCCTTTCAATTAACATGATAGGGCAAGTAATAAATCATTCTGCTGTAGCGAAGGATGCCACTCTTTCCGAAGTGTAGATCTGTATTCTTACACAAATGCTGTGTCTGGGCTACATGTTTGTAATCTTCTTATTACAAAAGTACTTATTGTGTAGTAAAGATTCATTTTAGTACTGAAACCTGACCCTTAACTGGGATTTTATAAAAGACGGATAAGGTTTTCTTTACACTACATTAAAAGAAGATGCAGTCATTCCAGAATACAAATGCAAGAGGTTACTAAAATAATGCAGGTTGCTTACCTGTAACTGTAGTTCTTCGAGTGGTCATCTGTGCATTCACACATATGGGCTCTGCACCGGCGCCGAGCCCCAATCGGGAAACTTCACTAGCTAGCTTAGTGCTTTTTGGCGGGAACCCCTCCCCCACCATCCATTGCGCATGCTCCGGGTCCCGCCTTACCTCAGTTCCCTGAGACCGCGTTACGGCCTCGCACTAGGTAAACAAATTGGAGGCATATGCGCTCTAAACCTCCTGCATACACCATAGCGTTGCAACGAGGGGATGGTGGGCGGGTTGTGTGAATGCACAGATGACCACTCGAAGAACTACAGTTACAGGTAAGCAACCTGCATTTCTTCTTCGTGGTCTCTGTGCATCACACATATGGGCGATTAATCAGCCAAACTTACCGGAGGAGGGGATGCACGCTGGTGGGTCACTGACAGATGGAAGACAGGACCGCTCGGCCGAACGAAGCGTCTCTTGCCGCTCTAACGTCCAGCCTGTAGTGCTTCACAAAGGTTGATGCACTCGACCATGTCGCTGCCCTGCAAATGTCCGGAACTGATGAACCATGGATCAGGGCCGACGATGTCGCTTGTCCCCTTGTTGAGTGTGCTGTGAACGAGGTTGGGGGCTGTTTGCCAAGAACCTGATAGGCCAGGACAATAGTGTCCACAATCCAATGGGCCAGACGTTGGGAGGAAACCGCCAATCCCTTAGTCTTCCCACCGTAACAAATAAACAGCTTATCCGATTTACGGATAGGTTCTGTTCTCTTTATATAGAAAGCCAACGTACGCCGGACATCCAGCGCGTGCAAAGCTGTCGAAAGGGGATCTGTAGACGCCTTGAAAAAAGTTGGAAGAACTATATCTTGGTTAATGTGGAACATGGAAGAAACCTTAGGAACAAACGAGGGGCCAGGACGTAACACAACCTTGTCCTGAAAAAACTGAGTATAAGGAGGCCCCACCATCAGCGCCGCTAGTTCTGAGGCGCGTCTAGCGGATGTTATAGCTACCAGGAATATGGCCTTAAATGTTAGCAATCGGAGATCTATCGTAGCTAACGGTTCAAACGGCTTTGTCGTCAACGCCGTTAAAACTACAGATAAGCTCCATTGAGGGACGAGCTGTCGAACTGGCGGAAACATGTGGCGTAATCCCTTCATAAAAGTTTTAACCACCGGGTGTGTAAAAACCGTATAGCCATCCATCTTAGCGTGTTGTCCTGAAATGGCCGCTAAGTAGACTTTGATAGAGGAGGGCTTCAATCCTCCTGCATGAAGGGAGTACAAAAAATCGATGATACCCGACACGGGGCCATCTTGCGCTGGAAACCCGTTATCGTTTGCAAACTTCAAAAAGCGGTTCCATTTCCTAGTGTACGACGCTCTCGTAGATGATTTAATAGAGGCTTCGAATATGGAACGTAGAGCTGGTGGCATATCTAGTGACTGCCATTTTGTTGTATCCGCCACGCTGTGAGGTGCAGCGACTGGAGGTCCGGGTGCAGGATCGCTCCTGCGTTCTTGGACAGCAGGTGCGGTATGTTGGGTAGACGCCACCATAGCTGCTGCGACAGACGATAGAGGGTGGTGAACCAGTGTTGTCTCAGCCACCAAGGGGTCACCAGGATCGCGTTCAAAGAGCATCTGCTGGCCTTGGCCACCGTTTTTGCAATCAGAGGAAAAGGGGGGAACATATATAGGAAGCCGTTGGACCAGTCCCACTGGAATGCATCTCCGAGAGATGCATGTCCAATCCCTGCCCGAGAACAATAGTCCTGGCAGACGGCATTTGCAGAAGTCGCAAACATGTCTATCGATGGCGTGCCCCACTTTGTAAACAGGCACTTCAGTACCTCTTGGGATAACTCCCACTCGTGGGTGTTGGTGAATTCCCGACTGAGTGAGTCTGCCCACGCATTGTCTGCTCCCGCAATGTGAAGCGCGGATAGACAGATGTCCCTGCGAAGAGCCCAATGCAGAATGTCCAGTGTCAAACGGAGAATGCGACGAGATCTTGTCCCGCCTTCTTTGTTGATGTACCACACCACAGTGGTGTTGTCGGACAGGATGCGAACATGATGTCCCTGAAGGTGTGGTAAGAAGGCGTGCAGTGCTCGCTTGACGGCGAGGAATTCCAGGAGATTGATATGGAGTCTGGACTCTGACCTTGACCATCTTCCTTGAATCTGCAGATCGCTGTAGTGCGCTCCCCACCCTTCCAAGGAAGCATCTGTAGTGACTGTCCGAGTTGGACCCTCGTGGTGAAACGGCATGCCGTGAGTCAGATGAGTTGCGGACGACCACCAACGGAGAGAAGGGAGGACAGACGACGGAATGGTAAGTATGATTTTTCTCGGGTTTTGATGAGGACGGTAACGTTGGAGAAGCACCTGCTGTAGCGGGCGCATGTAGAGACGGGCCCAGCGGACAACGAATACCGCAGAGGCCATGAAGCCTAGCATGCGAAGCACAGTGAACGCTGTCGTGCGTGAGCTTTGTTGAAGACGCGAAGCGAGAGACACTATGGTTCGAGTGCGCTCGACTGGTAGATACGCTCGTCCCACCGTGGAGTCTAAAAGCACCCCTATAAAGTGAATCGTTTGAGTGGGATGAAAAATGGACTTTTCTTTGTTTATTTCTAGGCCCAAGCTGGCGAGACAAGAAGTGACAAGCCCGACGTCGGAGAGTGCTTGCGACCGGGTTGGAGAAACGATCAACCAATCGTCGAGGTAGGGATAGATCTCGACATTCTGTGATCTGAGATGGGCACACACCACGGCCATACACTTGGTAAAAACCCGTGGTGCAGTCCGGAGGCCAAAGGGAAGGACTGCAAACTGATATACCCTTTCCCCTATCATGAATCTCAGATATTTGCGATGAGTTGGGTGTATTGGAATATGAAAATAGGCGTCTTTGAGATCCACCAAAGTGAACCATCGGTGTAGCTTGAGTAGTGGCAAGATCTGGGCTAACGTAATCATGCGGAATTTCTTTGGCCTTATAAACTTGTTTAAGTGTCTGAGGTCCATTATAGGACGAAGGCCGCCGTCTTTCTTTGGGACCGTGAAATAGCGCGAGTAAAAACCCGCTTTTAATAGTCGCGATGGAACGCGAGCGATTGCCTTCTTCTGTAACAGGGTTGTTGTTTCCTGCAACAGTGTGGGAGACGGTGTAGTGGTCCTTACAGTGCCTAAAGATGGGTAAGTTTGAAACTCTATGAGGTAGCCCTCGGCAATTGTTGAGAGCACCCACTTGTCTGTTGTTATGGATTGCCAGCGGTGCAGGAAGGGTTGGAGCCTGGTTGTGCGATGTTGTGGCAAAGTTATCGGAATGGAGTCAAAGACGCCGTTTTGACGGCTGATCCTGGCGACGTGCCTTGGTGTATCTGTTGCCAGGCTTTCGGGCTTGAAAAGAAGACTGCGGTTGCTGTGCTTGGAAGCGCTGTGTGCGCTCCTGTTGCCTTCGAGGTTGGTACTGGAAAGATCGGTACCACCGGCGTGAGCGAGACTGTTGTTGCACCTGTTGTGCGGGTGCACTCATCTTACGCGCTGTCATTTTTGACTTATGGATGACATCCATAGTATTATCGGTCGACGAATGAAACAGACCCTCACCGTCGAACGGGAGATCCTCGATCCGAGCCTTTGTTTCAGCTGGTAGTGTGGAGGATCGCAACCATGCATGCCGCCGTAGCGCAATTGATCCTGCAAGGGCTTTTGCCGCGCAATCCGTCTGGTGGTTCGCCGTGGTTAGCTGTTGCCTAGATAGTCTTGTGGCCTCCGCCTGGAAAACCCTGGCCAGCTCGCGTTGGTCATCTGGGAGATAATCTGTTAGTGTGGAAATCTTCTCCCAGAGAAAGAGCTGGTACCTTGCCATGGTAGCCTGATAATTTGCTATTTTAAAACCCAACGTTGCTGAAGCATACACACGGCGACCAAACGTATCCAACTTCCTACCCTCTTTATCCACAGGAGTAGAATGGCTTTTTGTGGAGCGTCCCTGTGATGATTCCACTACAATGGAGTTCGGCCTAGGATGGCTACACAAGAACGGAGCCTCGACGTCCTTGACTTTATATAACGTTTCCAAACGTTTTGAAGTAGCCCCCACTGTTGCCGGATTCTCCCACGCATTCTTAAACATTTTTAGGAGCGTCGGTACCAATGGCAGGGTGAGTTGAGGTGCAGGCTCTGCGTACATCACGTCATAAATTTTATCGTTGAGGTCCTCCTGTGGCTGGTTGATGTCTAGACCAAGAGATTGTGCCATCCTTTGCATTTGGTCTGAAAAAGAACCTAATTCTAACGATGGCGATGGTCTGTCACTAGAGCTAACCCCCTCAGGAGGAGAAGGGACTGACGGGGCCCGGGACCGTATAGACGACGCGTCGGACGGGTAGTCATCACCCGAGGTAGGAGAGATTGGTCTTGGCACAAGGGCCGTCGAAGTGTGGGCCGGTGTCGATGAAGGCTGTTGTCGTACCGTTGTGCCTTGCTGATGCCCTCGCTGCGAGGACGATCGGCCGATTCTCTTCCCCGTGTAGGGATCGAACAGGTAGCGCGGAGCTCTGCGGTGACGGGACCTGCTCCTAGATCTATCAGAGGCCGATTCCCAATGTCGGGATCGAGAGCGGGACTGGGATCTAGTCCGAGATCGAGACCGATATGTTGTTCTCGAAGCTCTCGAAATCGGGGATGCAACGACCCCAAGCGGTGAATGTTGCTGCACATCCTCCTCACTAGGCCCCACATCGACATCGCGATCTACAGAGATGTCCGACGGGAGAACCTCTACAAGCTCCACATCCGAGGAGCACACTTCCACATCCAAAGTTTGAAAAACTGGGCGTGGAGGCAACGATGAAGCACGCTGCGTAAGGGAAGCAGATTTCTGAGATAGGATTGGTGAGGATGCTGGACGGGCAGGTGTCGACGTCGAGTATTTCCTGTTCGACGCCGAGGGCTTGCTCGTCGGTATCGACGGCTCAGGACGACGTGGAGTCGACGCCGTCGATCTTCTACTCGACACCGATGCCGGCTTTCGTGGCTGGCTTCTCGAAATCGACGGTTGTCCCGACGTCGATGGTGCTGCCGATGTCGACGATCGCTTCGGTGCCGAAGACTCTGCTGCCGATGCCGAAGGTCGCTTTGGTGTCGACGCCGCCGTCGCTGCCGATGTCGAAGGGCGCCTTGCTGCCGAAGACGATGCTGCCGCTGCCGAAGATAGTTTCGGTGCCGATGTCGACGATCGCTTTGGTGCCGAAGAAGATTCCAACCCTGATGTCGACGGGCGCTTGAGAGCTGAAGAATGGTCTTCTCTCGTCTTAGGCTGCTTTGACGCCGAAGAGGGCTTCGGTACCGACGACAAATACTTTGATTTCTTATTTTTGCCAGACTTTTTGGCTGCCAAGGTAGACTTTTTGGGCGGCTTAGTTGGAAGTCGTGGCAAGGGTGCCTCTGCCGCGTCCCCACGCGGGGGAGAGCAGGGAGATGCCGGTTGAGAGCGACTTACAGGCGTCCGCCTACGCTCACCGGAAGGAGACCTGTCTGCCTCCGAGTCCACAGGCTGTGGAGAACGAGACTGATGGCGAGGCTGGTCTACCGCAGACAAGGCCTTGCTCCATAGCAGGCTACGTAGCCTGTCCGCCCGAATCCGCCTGGTTTGGCGGGAAAAAGCCATGCAATGGGGGCAAGAGTCTACAACATGCCCTTCCCCCAAGCACACGAGGCACAAAGAGTGTCCATCCGTTAAGGTTAATTTTGCCCTACAACGGGAGCAATGTTTGAAAAGCGCCGCCTGCGCCATTAGTCCAACTATATCTATAACTGTATAAACTATTAACTGTCTTTTTTTTTTTTATATATATCTAACAACAACTAACACTAACACTAAGCTAAATAGAGTAAACAAAAATTTTTCTTTCCTCAGAATGCTACGACGATAACGTCCGGAGAAGTCTCCCGCGAGGCGATCAGCTACGCGGTCGAAGAAGAACTGAGGTAAGGCGGGACCCGGAGCATGCGCAATGGATGGTGGGGGAGGGGTTCCCGCCAAAAAGCACTAAGCTAGCTAGTGAAGTTTCCCGATTGGGGCTCGGCGCCGGCGCAGAGCCCATATGTGTGATGCACAGAGACCACGAAGAAGAACATATCGATTTCAAAGAAAGAATGGTATTGATTTCTGGAAAGCTTTGAAGTTCAGAACTATAGTCTTTTTCAGTATGTTTGACTAAATTTTCCAAATGTGTGTGTTCATTCACAACAGCATTTTTAAGCCCTGGGTGGTTTTTGTTATTTTGGATTGCAGTTAAAGTTTTGTTCTGGGTTATTGTGCAAATTGATTTTGCATGAATTCATAGCTCATTGAAACCTGAGCTCTTCACATTACTTTGATGAGAAGTTATGAAATATGAAGAATGCTTTTTCCAAACATGGATGTTTATTTCCATTTGCTTTCTGAATCTTTCTGATGTGAGAAGAGTGGGTGTTCAGTTTCAATCAGGGAAGAGAAACCTATGGCCTTCAGATGTTTTTGGACTTCATTGTTCACCAAGTTACAAAACCAGATAATTAAACTCTTGCGCTCCTGTTAAATTTTGGTGCTGAACAAAAAGAGATTTTACACAAGGATCTTATAATTTTCCCTCTGATTACTGCATGGATGGAAATTTCACAGCATTGGAAAATGATGGCACCAAGTTCACTTATTAAGGGAGGCACGGTAGTGCCTCCCTTGTTAAGGGCGGTCAGTAAAAAACACGTTCCACCATGTTAAAGTGATAATTGGGGAGGGGTCATTCTAACAGCCGTAAAATCGAAAATGTTTCACCAATCTCTCTGAAATTTACAGGTGCCAGAAAGAAATGTTTGTTTTACATTACCTGAAAATTTCAAGAAGATTGGTGAAAGACTGAGGGAAGGAGAGCAGTTAAAGTAAAAAGATTAAAGAATCCCCTGAATCTGAAACTGAAAATTGAACTCAGGGCTTGCGACCATTTTTGCGCAGCTGTCCTTACCTTCAGGGAGCCTTTTTCATTAATCCAATGGCACGGTCTACTTCCTCCCATCCTAGTGTAGGTGGAACTGCTGTTCTTTTTTAAAAATTTGCTTAAGTGGATTTTATTAAATTAAAGCTGTGCCTCTTTAAGAAATCCAGCGGCCATTTTGATTATGGTACATGCTCAGTAGAGTCTCCCCCCTCCCTCCTGCGTCAGCTACAATGGCTGCTTCCTCTAGCAAAGACAGTGCTGTAGTCTCTTCTCAGAAGTAAGTTCCATTGACTGAATGCAATGGTCTTACTCCCAGGTAAGTGTGCAGAAGATTGTAGCCTTTATTTTAAAAAAACAGTCTGGACCTTAGAAGGCGGAGAGGGAGAGATGTGAATGAGAATTCCCTCTCCTTTACGGCACTATAACTCTACAATTAACAACTTGCTTGCATGCTTTGCATGTGTGTATGTTCATTTGATTATGGCTGCTGATAATTAATTTTCATATCAATTCAATCCAAGGCATGTCTACTCAGAAGTTAGTTCCACTGAGTGCAATGAGTCTCATTCCCATTCCACTAGCTTGAAGGGGTGTGTGGATTTGGCTGTACTTCTCTTTGAGAGCTCTGTGTATTTAGGGACCAAGGCTTTTTGTAAGAGAAGAGGTTAAGGTCCCCCCTCTTTTTCTTTCTTTTTTTAAATTCCATGTATTTGATTTTTAAAGAATTTTTATTCATTCATTGTTATTATAATTAATAATAATAATAATTAGTAGAAGTAGTAATACGTTTATTAATGTTACATTTATATCCTGCCTTTTTTTCCTCTTGCAAGGAACCTAGGTGGCTTACATAATCCTCCTCCATTTTATCAGCACAACAACCCTGTAGGGTAGAAGAGTCAGTGACATTCTGAATTCTCTTAGCTTTTCTAATATTTTTTGATCAGGTTGAACAAAACTATTGTGTATTGTTATCTCCAGTACCAACGTCTTTGACAGGCTTAATATAGGATTAATTGACCACAGGCTATTTTTAGAGCAAAAAAATAAAAATAAAAATCCAAACTTGGATAGATTAAAATTAAATTGAGCAATATTTCCAAACACCCACATGGCTATTCTTGGTACTGGGTCAGATGTAGTGATATAAGAGGATGTTCAGACTCCATTTAGTTGATCAGTTGCAAAGAAGCTTCTCTAGTAAGGAGGAAGGGGAAAGCCCTAGACTGATCATTCTTTCAAGTGCCATATCTCCCCCCACAAAAACCCATGAGGTAGGTTAGGCTAAGAGTCTATGACTGGCTCAAAACCATCTAGTGAGTTTCTTCTGCTGCTCACTTTCACAGAAATGTAAAACAAATGTTTGGTAATGTTTGGGTGTATGGCATGTGCTACTTTTACCCTCACAACAACTCTGTAAGGCTGGAAATTTAGGCCTGGCCCACTATCTATGTCTGTGTGCCTGCCTCTTTCATATATACACACAGAAAGGCATCCTTAGGTTTGTTCTTTACTTACTACATACCATAAACTATGTATGAATAGAGCTGTCACAAATGATGCAATATACTCACTTTTTGCACTTCCTAATACATTTGTTTTCCAACAAACTTACTGCTAATACAGTCATGAATCTAAAACTAAAATATATTATTTTTACTATAGTAAGATTAAAGAATCCACATACATCAAGTGCAAATCAGAGAACCTACTATTTTTCATATTAGTCTTCAAGAATTAGTCTTCTTTTCCTAATTACGCCTTACACGGAAGTTACCTTTTTCACAGCGGCCGGATCAACATTTTCATCAAGCTGTCCACCTCCCCTGCTCCAAACTCTTTCTTGGTCAGTCACCGCTAATTAGCTCAGATCCTGTTAGTGTATATGTGAAATTGTGATTCCCCCAATGTGCATCACTTTACACTTACAATGAACAGCATTTGCCCTTTTTATGGCCATTCTCTCAGTATGCAGAGATCTTTATGGAGCTCCTCACAATCCTCCATTGTTTTAGCAAGACTAAATAATTTGGTATCATCACCAAACGTGGCTATGTCACTGCTCACTTCCACCCTCATTCTAATATTATGAGAAAGGGAGAAACTGCCTCCCTATCCACTTTCTTCACAACATGCAAATAGGAGTGAGCAGTGAGATGGCCAAATTTGCTGCTGACCTCAAAATATTTAGGGTTTTTAAAATGAAGTGAGATTACCAAGAGCTCCAAAAGAATCTCTCCATAGTGTGAAAATGGGCATCAAAATGGCAACAACAGTTCTACGTAAGCATTTGTAAAGTGATGCACACTGGAGCAAAGCATCCCAACATCACATATCTGATCTGAGCCTGCAGTGACTAAACAAGAAAAAAAAACTTGGGAATGTGGTTGACAGCTCAGTGAAAACGTCAACCCAGTGTGTGGCAGCTGTAAAGACAGCAAACTCCATGTTAGGCATTATAAGAAAAGTAATTGAGAATAAAACTGCCAGTCTCATACTGCCTTTATACAAATCTATGGTGTGACCACACTTAGAATACTGTGTACAGTTCTGGTTAACTATTGAATTTAGTATCACAAGATGTTGTGCTGGCCACCATTTTGGATGGCTTGTCCTCCTTTCCATGTGGTCACCCTATAACATGACACTATTCCCCCTTCTGAAGAGGTCTGGACCTCAGACTACTAAAGACAAAGTGGCAGACCATAATAATTGTGTTCATATGCCCATTGCTTTATGAGGCTTCTGCAGGCTACCGAACAGAGAACTATCAGGCCATAAAGTTGCTTAAATGGGTCTGCCAGAAACCTGACCTCACCATTCCTGTTAGGTCCATGTCCTACAGGAAATGCTCTCAGCTGAACTTGATGGAATCCCATCCTTCATCCCTTGGTTTAATTTACTGACCTCCCCTGGCTGGGCCTTGCAGGGAACAATAGGGTAGACAGATCAGGCATACATAGCACGCGCAGAGTGCTGAGAGTGGCAAATCTAAAAGCAAATACGTTGCTTTTAAAGAACCAAGGAAATTCAATGGGTCTTTTAAGTAAATATCTATGGATGGAAATGCAGCCCATGCAGGCTTGAAACTTGACCACAAACATGATCACAATCTGCTACTTTAAGATGCAAACAGGAAGAAAAAGCATGTAGCATAAAATGAGCTAAAATAATTAATATAGTAAACTGTAACTTATTCTAATTTAGGATATTTTCCTGTATCATCTTGTGTGCTTCCAGAATAAATTGGGGAGTTTTTAGTCCAGTAGAATTTTTTTTCAGGTTCTCTCCAAATACAGACACAAAACATGAAATGCTTCTTTTCATGAGTCAGTCATAGAAAGCTTTTATTTCTGGACATTGGCTATTGAAAAATTCAAATGAGACCCCTCAGATTTCAAGTGAGAGAGCATAACTTCTGGGGTTCATTTATTATTTTGAAAAGTGGGTGCAACACATATCATTAGCTTTGATTTTATATTGGATGTCAAAATGGTGTAACATCCTAGCTGATGCTGGCTGCTTGTCAACTGTATAATATCCAGTCATCCGTTACACAACGCCATGAAATTCATTAAACAAAAAACCTACGGTTTGCAAAAACAATGTTAAGGCTCCACAGTTTCCAACCAAGCACCAAAAAGCAGGGAAATTGGGAGTTAAGGCTCCCAAGCCTTAACGCCACATCCTCCTTAAGGAGGCAGAAAGTGCAAGTGAAATTCTCATTCTCCCAAAGCAGGTAAACCATGAGGACAGGATGGAGAATATGATATGCAGAGGTGACTGTGGGGTTGTGGAAAACATTTTAAATCTTATGTAAACTGTGACCAGATTTTCCTAATCTGCTTCTATCTCATCAGTCAATCATTTTAGAAAGACACTCCTGTTTAATGGCTTTGTTTTGAGCTTATGATTTATTACTTTGCTCCTCCCTTTTAATCTTCCCCCTTTGTAAACCTTCTCTTTTCAACTGGTTATAGTATCTCTGGTTTTCAATTGTCCATTTGATTTTTGCATTATGTTTGAAAAACTTTAATAAAAATAAATAGTATAGAAATAAAATACTTCATTTTATTCCACTCATTCTCCAGAAATTTTAAATTCCATGTTTATTTTTTGTTTCTCCTTCATTCTGGCCAATATATTCTTTCTTTATCTAGGAACAGGAAAGAAAATAATTTTACTCAGCCTGAAGCATCCGTGGAATTTTGTTTATGCCACCGCCATTATCCAAAACATGCGGAATGAATATTAAATCACAAATGTCAAAAATTATTTCCTTTTCTTGCTGGCTTTAGGCAATATTGCATGTTTCTCAACTGTTCTGCAGTTGTTACCTCTTTTTCTTCCCCATATGTTAATTTATCCTTTGAGATAATTGACTATAAATGAGACTCCTTGATGGAACAAAATTTCGGTCTAATCACAAAATGGTCACAAAACGACATGTTAATGGAAATATCAACATTCCATGAAAATATGCAAAAACATAATGACAAGCTTTCACCACCCCATCCATATTGTGATAATTTGTCAATACACGTGGTGCTTACCCAAACTGTCTTTTCTTCATAACTGGACCAACAATGAAGCCTTTCAAAGTATCTGAAGTATACATTGTGGCAATACTACAGTGCTACAAACACTGGCATTTATGGGAATAGAAACCAACAGTCAAAGAATCAAGCTTATTGCACCACAGATATGGAAACATTTCCCTGATACCAGCATGATGTGAAATGGCCATGGCCCATGACTTCACTGTAGATGAAGCAAGATTTGGTTGGTGTTCATGGTTTAATGAACATATGCCTTAACCAAGTTAGACTATTTGACCAGTCCAACCTAGCTCAATACTCGCTAATCCAGAGGGGCAGAACATCAGGCCTGCTGTCCCAATCTGGCCCTCTGGGGTTCCCCATATGGCCACACTCCTTCCCTTACCTCCACCCCTTTCGCCAACCACCACTAGTAGTAAGCTTTAGGCTAAAATATGCTGGCACTTTGGTATTTTAGCCCCACCTCCTTTGCCTTTGCCCCTGCCCACCACTGGACTGCAGCCCCTAAGAGCTTCTCTGAAATGGGAACCAGCCATTTCAGAAAGGGATTCAATACCCCTGGTTTACTCTGACCAGCACGTTGTTCGCCAGGCTCTTAGGCAAAGGTTTTTCTCAGCTCTGCTGAGACCCTTTAACAGGAGAGGAGAGGGTGGATACTGAATGTGGGACCTTCTGTATACAAGGCATACCCTCTGCCACCAAGTTGTGAACCATTTCTGGTCAAACCATTTGTGCTCCCCAAGGCCTAAACAGCATGTGCCTATCAGTTGGAGGAGGCAAAGACAGCAGTGAGGTCCCATAATAACCAGCAGGCTCCAGCTGAGAGTGGGGAAGAGATTTGCGGAAGGTAATGGCCATCAGCTTTCCTACAGATGGCCAGAAAAACTTGGTGGTTCTGGCTACAGGCAGCACTGTAATTATGTATGCATTTATTTATTACATTTATATCCCACCTTTTTTCCTCCAAGGAACTCAAGGTGGCGTACATTATCCTTCTCCTCTCCATTTTATCCTCACAACTACAACACTGGGAGGTAGGTTAGGCTGAGAGTCTGTGACTGGCCCAATGTCACTCAGTGAGCTTCCATTTCATAGTGGGGACTACTCTAACCACTACACCATGCTGACTGGAGCATGCTGGGAGTTGTAGGAACTATTCCTGTCTAAACATGCATAGGATTATGCCCTAAACCAGCAAGTGAAGTCGGGGAGCTGCAATTGTGCACAGGAGATAGGATAGGGTGATGGTTCCCTTTGATCTAATGTCAAGCAGATGAAAATCAAGCAGTTTCTGCGACCAGTGCGGTAATATCTCTTGGCCACCTTCTATACCATTGGGATCTTGGGCACCCTTGCTTTGTATCAGTAATGCCATTTACATTCAGGATAAGTACCCTTTTACCCAGTAAACTTCAGTATAGAAACTGCTATTTATTTATTTTATGTTATTTTCTTAATTTATATCCCACTTTTCTTTATCGAGAATAAATCCAAAGCACCACACAAGGTAATGTTAACAAAGCATACTATAAATGCAAAATACAAAAGTACTAAGCACCTAAAAGAGTACAGCACTGGGGCCTGTTAGACTTCTTTGGGGAGGGAATTCCAAAACATTAGTGTCACTGCTGAAAAGGCTCCTACCCTACACACCATAGAGGTTTACAAAATTATGCAGGGTATGGAGAAAGTGGATAAGAAAGTGAACTAGACAGGCCTTTGGTCTGACCCAGAAGGGCTCTTCTTGTGTTTTAGTGGATGTTTGCTGAACCTCCTTTGAAAACTGCACCTGAAACAAAGCCTCAGATATTCAATGGAGCAGGCACGGTAACACATACAGAAGATGGTGTTCCTTATCCAAGTCACTTAGGGCGCAATCCTAAGTGTGTATAGACAGAAAAAAGTCCAACCACTCCCAACATTCCCAAGGCAACATGGCTGGTTGAGGAATGCTGGAAGCTGTAGGACTTTAAAGTAAGGATGTGTATCGTATTGTATCGGATCCGATAGCGAATCAATAAGGACGTTATCAGACATCCTATGAACGATAACAATAATTCCCTAAGGAGGCCCTATCTGATCGGATCCGATATCCATATGTCCGATAACTATCAGACATCTCGGGTTTTCGGACCGCCATTTCAGGTGTTTTCCCCATAGGCTTGCATTGGGGGAAAGAAAGCTTTTCCCCAATGCAAGTCTATGGGGAAAAACACTGGGCCGGCACTCCCTCCCTCCCTCCCTCCCTCCCTCCCTCCACTCGTGCTCCTTACTTGCTGCCGCCGCTGGTCCATAGTACTGCGAAACAAGCTTTCCAGCCTGTTCCTCAGTACAGAGACGCGCTGAGTGATGACGTCATCACTCGGCGTGTCTCTGTACTGAGGAACAGGCCGGAAAGCCTGTTTCACAGTACTACAGACTGACGACGGCAGCAGTGGCAGCAGGTAAGGAGCATGAGTGGGGGAAGGGAGCGCGAGTGGGGGGAGGGAGGGAGTGCCGGCCCAGTGTTTTTCCCCATAGACTTGCATTGGGGGAAAGCATTCTTTCCCCTAATGCAAGCCTATGGGGAAAACACCTGAAATGGTGGTCCGTAATTGCATCGGAACTTCCAATATTTATCAGATATCAGATCTGATCATACCTGGGTACCCCCGATATGATATTTTTAATATTGGAAATTCCGATCCAATTCCGAAATTTCTGGCTGTGCACATCCCTACTTTAAAGTAGTGTGGCAGGTCCCCCGTGCCCTTTATTACCTGATGCAAAATGTTCCGAACCAAACTGTCAGCCAGTTAAGTTCACTCCCTACTCCTCCCTGCCTCCATTCCATATTTTAAAAAGGTATATACTGCTATTCATACAAATGAAGCAGTGTATAGATAAAACTAAAACCTTAATATTAGAATATAATAAAATAATCAACCAAGCATTAAAAAGTGAACAATGGAACTCAGAATTTTGTGAGTTTTTTTAAAAACTATCTTCAATAAAGCAATAATGAAAGTTCTCTCCAAGCTTTTCCCAGAAGAGAATTGCAGCTGTATTTCTGCCAGCTCCCTTTTTGGCAAGGATACCAAGCCATCATCAGGCAAAGTTGTACCACCTCCTGACTTCAACTGAAGGTTTCTGAAGTTTGTGGATGCTGTTAGCCCAACTCTCTGCTCCACCGTGGTCTTCCTAGGTTTCTTCATTCTGCCATAGCCCAACTCTCTGCTCCACCGTGGTCTTCCTAGGTTTCTTCATTCTGCCATAGCATTTTGGCAGGACCTCTTATCTCCACTGCAAAGCATTTCAAGATAATGGGTGTGAGGAAAGAAGAAGAAGCATGCTGTTATTTAAGCCCAGCTTCTGTAAATACTAGAGTGGCCACTCATGAACCACCAAAGAAAAGGACAAAAGAGCATACCAATTTGCATAAAATTTGCATATGCTAATTTATATATATAGCTGCAAATTTAGAAAGTATTATTATAATTTAAATAGTAATACAGTACATCTCATCAGAGTGTGGAAGGCTGTGACTAGGTGACCTGTGTGTGTTGCTCAGCCTGGTGTCCAGGTGCTGTTGATGGGCAACTTCAAAGCTTGGCTCTTCCTTCTGATGGTTATCTTTAAACTGGACTTGGACTGGGCAGCCCTTCAAATAGAGGATTGTCCTCTGTAAAAGAGGACACATGGCCTCCTTTCAGTGAATACTATCAGTCCAGATTGAGGCTTTCATCTATCACTGGTGAACAACAGCTAGAAAACTGAGAGACTAGGGTTGGCTCCAAGTTTGAGGTACTCTGGTGGGTACCCTCCTATGTCAGTGAGCCCTTGGTGGGCCTACCTGGTAGCAACAGCACCCTGAACAGCCCCATTTTTAATTTCCCACAAAGCTCCTGTTATAGCATTGCTCCAGGGCATTGTGTGGGCTGCCATTTTAATTTGTTACAATCCCTTGGAGCAATGCATTATGGAAAATTTCAGTCATGGTTCACCACCCAGAACTGGTCAACTATCCCTGGGTAGGCTTCAGTGATGGGCTCTACTGTGGCACCAAGGCTCTGACAGCTGGCCAGGCATGCTACATGTTGACGCCAGGGCTGTGGAAGATATATAGGAGCTCTGACTTATTCCATATCATCTGTGACAGCTCTGTGACATGTTTGAATGAATTCTTATTCATCAACAGCTTGTATGAGATCACCGTATGCATTTTACATGGAGTCTCACTCTGATTGACCTGAAGAGCATAATCCATGTACTACTAAGCCTCTGAAATGACATACAGTTCTAATGAGTTGCTGAGCTCCTTTACCCCCTTCCTGTGTTTGCAATACTATAGGGCTAACTCGCCAAAACATTTTCCTTTAGGAAAGATGTGACCCTGTTTGCATTCCACTGAACTCTGCTGCAGAAGACTGGACTTATGTTGCTAAGGATACAAAGAGTGGAACATTCAGTCACTGCTCTGCTAGGATGATTACCTTCATGATTATACAAGGAAAACAAGAATAATCTATTTTGTTGCACAGTTTCAAAAGACTAGCTGTCAAATTGTTCACTGCAGAGGAAGACAAAAGATTGATATTTCCACACTGCATATTCTATAGATTACATAAAACTGATGTACGGAACTAAACTAGAAGGGTGCAGAAACACATTTTCATAACTTTTAAGTCAATTGAATTGAATAGTACAGTAATTGTTTCTGATGCTCACAAAGCAGTCATTGTTAACTCTCACAGATCCAATGAATTAGACTGTATTTGTGGGAAGGAGATTAATCAAGCTAGACATACTGCTGACCTTGTGTAATAATTATTAGTATGCATGCCAAATTTCTGTGGATTTTTTTTTACCAAATAGTCAAAGTCAAAACTTGTTCTCAGTTATTCTCCTGTCCTAACATCAACAAGCATGACTAAAATATTACAGGAAAATATTTTAAATGTTTTGGGTCAAATAACATGAGGCCTACTGCCTCAGTCACCATATCCTATCCATATGACCCCCAGAAGGTGGGATGCTGCCTGACTCTGAGTGGACTAGTAATCAAGGAGACCCTGAGGAATAATCCCCAACCAGCTACTCCAACCTTCAGTCCTCAGAAGAAGCTACTACCTGCAGGAAAAGGCTGCTGGCCACTTTAACAGCCAAATACAGCACCTAAGGGGGTGAAGCATCAGAAAAGATACTCCAGGCCTAACAATAAATGCCTGTCAATTGCTCTCAGTCAGTGCTGGGGTGATTTGTCAGTTTTATAGCTCCTGGGTTGCTGTCCAAGGTCTTGAAACTAACTCGGGTCCTAGATGTGAACAAACCATCTCTCCCTTGTCATGCCTCCTCACCTGAACCATCCCCCAGAACAGATGATGGATTCCCTGATGGAGCATAATAGTAGCAACTTCTTGCACATGTTACCCAATCTAGCAAGGGAATTTGTATGTGGACACCTGCTTCCAATGCATGCACCATCCTTGCTGGAACGAGGTATTGATTAAAAAAAAAATCAGTTGGATCAATTGAGCTTTCTCTTTGGCGGGAGTGTGGAAGATTATAGAGCACAGAAACTTAACAAAGTCCCTTATCAGGTAAAATATTAGGCAACACAACTGATAGATGGCACCATAAGATATGCAGGTCATTAGTTTTATTCAGCATCATGAGCTGTTTTATGAAGGCAGATTTCTTTGCTGGAATGGTTCCAATATGACTGGAGAAACTGCATTGCTATTTATTCCATTATTCTGAGCAAAGAAGTATTTAGCAGTCAACTCTAAAGTCTTCTTTTAAATAAATCTTAGAGCTTTCACATCTCATTATTGTCTCCCAGGAAGCCTGCCAGGGCTGAGTGTTAAAAGCTTCCATTAGTAGCTAATGCTGTCACTGAGAAACGTTTTTAACCCTTTAATGGATAAAAGAAAAACAGTTCTGGAGTATGAAGTAAAAAATGAAACAATTTTAGAACAATCAATCTTAAAAGGAGAAACTGAGCCATGTTCAAGTATTAATTTCTCACTGCTGTTTGCTTTTGGAAAGTTAACGAGTAACTAGTAGAAACATTAATTTGTTTTAAAGGTTAAACTGTAATACGGTGATTCAAACAGAAGGCTGTGAAAGTACTGATCTTTTTGGTAATTATGGACTGTCTCAAACAACAATATCATTTTCAGTAGGAATCATTATATAGTGACTTCTAGCATTCTGTGACAATTAATTCAACTGCGTACTATTTTTCTTTTGTTCCAGGTTACACTGGGAATCAATTTTAAGATCTAGATAATACCTCAAATTCATCATTATCTTCTCCCATGGTAGATGTTGAACATAAGCAATAGCTCTTTTTGCTTATTAGGCATGTGTCTGTTCATCTTATTAATAAACGTAATTTCCCCCCTCCATTTTTGTCCTACAGCATCTCCTTTTACAAAAAAGGTCATTTTTGTTGCTGCAGCATTTAAAATTGTGATTTTGTGTTCAAAATGTATGCCCTATTAGACTAATGGCTTTCAGTCTTCCTATCTTGAGGGAATCCTTTCCACATTGACATATCTTCTGAAGAACTCCTATATGTCTTTCAGGGCATTTTTGTGGAACTGCAGAGGATTTTGGGAATATATTGTTGAATACCCACTGTGTTCCATGGCATGCATTGAGAGGAGTATGGTGGTGGTGGAAAAGCTGCCTACCATTACTGATTTTCTCACTAAGGAACTTAAGAGTCTTAAAGTAATGTTAGCCATAATCACTGAGATTGGCCAATAGCAGGTTTCACTGTTTGCACAAATTATTATTCTCAAGGGTGTATTAGAAACTTTAAAATTAAGAAAGGTTGTTGTCCATAACTAGCATGCACAAAAATTTGATCGCTCTGTTCTATTTCTAGCCCGCCTTTCTTCATACAATGGACCCAAAGTCAGTTAATACTTCACATTAAAAATCCAAGTATAAAACAAGTCTATCAAATGTTAACAAAAAACATAAAATACACACCCTTAAAATAGAAAACACATAAATAGCACTGAATAGAAAGTGCCTTAGTGAAGGAAGCATATATTCTGTGCCCAGAATAAGTTGTTTAAATCATGTAAATGTGCATGCATATATATATATTTTGGTTTCTAGTATTCTGAATGCATGACTTGTGGTGCTTGCAGAATATGGAATTTTCTGGAAACAACTGAGATGGAAGGAAGGATTTACAAATGGGGATACAGAAATAAGAATGGTAGCACTGTTAATGGGAGCATTTGGCAAAATATGTGCAGTGCACCTAATCTAAAACTGTCACTTAGATCTTGGGGTGGGGAAGGGGTTATAAACCACAGATAAGAGACTAAGGCAGGATCTACACTACTGCTTTAAAATGGTTTGTAACAGTTTTGACAACTGTTTGGACCCATGACACACTCCATATACAGTTTTCAAAACATTTTCAAAGTGTTTTATCCTGCTTGGTGTAGATCTGGCCTAAATGTAATGTGTATTATGAAGAACCATATAGAAAAATTCCAAGCAGCCAATGGGTTCCACCCATATTTTTGTCTATAAAATTAAAGGGCGGATGTGTAATACCCTCTGTCAATAATGAAATGTAAATGTGAGGTATTTTACTTCATTTGTTTGTCTTTTTATTTAGAAATTTAAGTAATTAAAACACATTATATTATATTATATTATTTCTTTCTTTACCACCCAATAGCTGAAGCTCTGGGCAGTTCACAACAATTCACAAGATAAAATATAGCATAAAAATTTAAATTTAAGAATTAAAAAGAATTTAACCAGTTGACAGTTTCAATTCAATACTAGACCTGTTCAGACAGTTGGCATAAATGCCCCATCATATGCCATTAAATCCAATAAATGCCTGGGAGTAGAAGACAGTCTTAACTTTGTGCCAGAAAGATGATAGTGTTGGCAACAGGCGGGCCTCAGGTGGGAGATTGTTCCATAATCGGGATGACCACTGAAAAGGCCCTCTCTCTTGTTTCCAACTTTCAAGCCTTCCTTGGAGGTGGCACTCTACATAAGCACCCTTCCAATAGTCTATAATGTGAAGTGATTAAAAATGGGTAGTGGAACTTAGCAATCTTCAATGGCAGCTCCAATAGCAGTATGATTTCTTGAGAAGCACTACAGCAGCAGGTCAGAGGACTTAAAGAAGATCACAAAAGCCTAGTATTTAGAATATCAGTCATACATTGCCCTCAAAGCTTACAAAATACAGTATAGGAATTGTAATGTATTTTTAATGTGCCTTTATTTATTTATTTATTTATTTTCTTGCTCATTCTCTGGGACAAAAAAACAACAATATACTGAATAGACTAGAGTTTTGTCTGGGTTGAGACTGTGTGTGTGCATCTTTTGAAAATCAAATGCACCCTCATCACTCTTTCTTTCAAAAGAAAAGGTTTTTGCTTTGTTCCAGTTCTGTGGATATTGGTTTGTTGAACCGTTACTGTTTCCCAGTGGGATATTGCCCTTGTCTGTGAATTACACCCCACAACCAGTAATCAGTTCCTTGTACCAATATGCTTTGCAATACTAATCCTGCCTCTTTAGTATGAAGTCAGCCATGCTAACTTAATCAGCACACAATGAAACCTTCTCTGCCTAATGCATACAAGCATATCTATCCTTGGCTGGTAGCCAAGGCCTGATGGTTGATTTGTGCTTCAGCCATTTTCCAATGAGAATTTCTATTAGGTAAAATATTTCATTCTTACAGGAAGACAGTATTACATCTTTAGAAAACAAATCAACTCTGCCCCTTACTTTGACACTATAAAAACGTATTCCTTATTTTCTATAACAAAGTGAGCTTACCCAATGATAAGACTGCCATGCTGGGCTTGCAATGGGTCTTGAACTGGTAGGGATGTGGGAGAAATCTGCAATGAAATAAAATGAATTTGGATTTCTATGAATCTGCCCCTTGGATCTGCAGCAGACCAGCTTTTCCCGAGTTGCATGGATTCCATGGACTTGCAGACTTTTTTTAAAAAAAACTTTCTGGAATTTTACACAAATTTAGTCATAGAAAAAATACATACAACAAACAAAAACATCAGCTGAAAATGGCCATATCCCTCATAGGCTAAAGCATGAAAATGCATATTTTGGGGGGAGGGGATTTGCACATTTGGGGAGATTACAATGCTGTTTGTTTTATATTTTAATGGTTTTCATGGTATTATTTTTTGTAAATCACCCAGAGAGCTTCAGCTATTGGGCAGTATAGAAATGCAATGAATAAATAAATAAAATTTGCACATTGGGGGGATTTCTTACAAGTGTGAATTTGTGCAAATCCACATTGTGCAAATTTAGGAAATTGAAAAAAAATCCAGTTCTGCAATGAGCAGATGGAACAAATCACAGATGGAACAGATTTTACAAAATCTGTACATCCCTTTGAATTGGCAACCTTGGAGATGCCAGGTGGGACCCAGCTGGCACACCATCACCCAATGCAGTCCAAAGGCCGTCAGGCTGACCCAGACCTGAGCCAAGATGACTCATCTTCAGATGAAGACTGTAAAGACATCTGAAACACATATGGGGGGGGGGGGGGCTAGCTCCGGAGCTAGCCCAAGCATTCTTAGTATCTTTGAAGGGCTATACCAGTCCTTTGACAGCAGAGGACTTGGAGGGACATGCAGTTGGGGTCTCATCTCACTTGCAGCTCCTGCCTCACCTGCAGTCAGAAGGGGAGATTGAACTGCCTCCCAGTCCCAGGGGGCAGAGACATCAGAAGGTGCAGGCATAGGCAGCCACCCATTGACATAGCAAATCACTCAAAGCTTAGTAAAACCAGGCTCCTTGACATGAAAGGGTCTCCTCAGAAGAAAGGGGTTCCTCAGGAATAAAGTGTTCCTTAGAAGTAAGGAGCATTGGTGGTTAGCTAGCTGAGCCTGGGTTGGGTCTGGAAGACCGGCGATAGAAGCTCCCAGCTGAGGTCTTCCTGGCTTTGTGCAACCCACTGTCTTGTTCCTGCCTCCTACCGTGAGTGACCCCCCCCGTGCTAAAAGCCCCTGCCCCCTGCCCCTTGCTCCTCAAATCCCACCTATCCTTAGACTACTCCATTACCATGACTAGCCATGGCTAGTTTTTGGCTGCCTCATGGGTGCTTGACCTCAACTTTTCCTCAAGATGCTGTGTTTTTGGATTACCTGATATCCAGTCCAACTGCAGGGATATCAGAGAAATTCTGTAAATCCACCATGCAGCTTCCACATTGGACCAACATCCATGTGTCAGGCAGATTCCATGGATTTATGACTTAAACGTTTTTTCCTTCCCTATAAAGTTACAGGCACAGGCACTTTTTTTTAGGTCTAGCACCACACATGCACGGCACACGACCATCAATACTTTATATCATGGTTTTTACAACTCAACGATTCGCAAAGATCAGAAATTAGAAGATGAATAAAGTGGCAAAAATTCTCAGTCCCTGTCAGAGAAAATGCAACCTTGTTGTGCATGGTTTAACATACAAAGAAAAGTAGCATTCTGGCATCAAGAAAAAGTCACCAAATATTATGGAACTTCTGTAAGTTGACATTTAAATTGCATATTTCACAGCCAAAAACAAACAAACAATTATGCAATTTTCAGAAGTGTGTCTGTGCAATTCCGATTTCGTAAGTGAACAAACAACTGAATGGACAACCACATTCAACCCATGCAACTCACACAGAACAGATTCAACAAAATCTGGATGTCGCTGTCCGGCTGAGACTGTAGCTCACTCAAGCTAGGCCAGTCCCCGATGCTGTATCCAGTTTCTTTGTTGCTTTCTGGTCAGGAACCAAGCCAGGACCAGACCAAGGCAGGACACAGTAGGGAATTGCAGGAAAGGCAGCCATGCTAATCAAAAAAAGTCTTTATGTCATTATTGATATTGCCTGACTCTTATATAAAAGCATTCTTATAAGGTTTGCCTGCTGATCTGAGCAATTAGGAGATATGCCCTTGCTGTGTACAGTCTACCTTCACTTGCAGAGGATCTGTCTATCAGTATCTAAAATGTATGGAAGTAAGGCCCGAGGTACACTCACCATGCAATAAATCATACTGTAGTTCAACAGAGGTACTGAGCATTTGCTTCAGGTGAACTACTGTTTGAGCAGGTTATAATAGTGGAAAAGAAAACAACTGGAATTGGAGCATATGTTCTACTGGCTTTTGGAATGTCACTGAAAATGGCATCATGTTGGGTTCTCTGCCACCTCTACTATAATGTATGATGTGGCATTCTGTACATGGGGATGCTGCACGAAGACTCATGGACCCAGCTATGGCTCCATGGCTCAGTAGACTAGAGGCAAAACCACTCAAGGCAAAGGAAGTACCTATACAGAATGTACTATATAGTATATAACATAGCAGGTGGTATATAGAGAATACAAACAATGATCACTAGGATGAAATGCAATCTTGAGACTGTACCACTTCAGAATGCAGGTAGGTGATTACATGGTTAAATTCTCCCCAGGGGAAAATAACTAAATCCCATGGTACCTTCCTGATATACCATTTATAAATGAATGGTTTTGCATGACATGACATTTGGCCTTAATGAATAAAGTTACTGACTTATGTGGTGGAAGAAAATGAGAAACATTTGAAAGATCATGGATATTTTTAATATATGAACTGCTACTTTAATATGAATATATATGAAGTCTTTCTGCAGCTGACATAGCTGGTAGAAATGGTAAATAGAGCACAGGTAGATTATACCTGAGTTTAAATGGAACACTGTAAATTTGTAAAATAGTGTGTGGTGGTTGTAATATTTTATATATTTATAATAAAAGAGAAAAACCCATTAAATCCCTGCTTATAGAAAACATCAGATCGGAGAGAAGCTTAGGTTACAGCAGGGCTGGATTAAGGACATGATGAGGCCTTAAACCACATAAAGATTCAGAGGCCCCAGGAGTACATCCAAACTGGGACCCTGAGTCTTCATGGGGAGTGCTACCCTATCCAATAGAGGTTGAATCTCTGTTCCGTGAGCTGGCTTTCAACTAACCAGGATAACAGTAGATTCAGACAGAAAATAGGGGTGTGCTGTAATTTCAAGTTTACCTGAAGTGAAATTTTTGGGCAATTCTGTGTAAGCACCATGGAAATTAATTCCAGCTGTGAAAAGTACTACTAGCTCCTGCATACCTGTCATTCATTTCCATGGGTTCCCCCCCCCCCCCCCCAGAGAGCTGCACAGTGGATTGTGCCCTAGACAAATAATTGATGACTGACAGCACATTCTTTAGGCACTGGCTGATTTCAACAGAACAGATGGTTGATGATAGGCTTTCCTGGCTGGGAATTCTGCCATGACTCAACAGAGACTTGTGTTTCATAGCTGGAGTCTGTGGCTACTGGTGCTCATCGCAATATGTTTGGATGGCACTGTGCCCTCACGCCTGTCTACAACACAGGTATCAAGTGCCCATAGATTTAGAGTAAGCCAAGGCTGCATAATATGGGTTCTTTTGTGCAGTAAATCCCTTCTCCATGACTAACCTAAAGCATCTGCCAACATTTTTTTCCTGTCTGCAGAAACATAATATTGTTACATTTACATACCTAAGCCAAATTGTAGTTGTGTGCTTCTTGGTTGTTCTTTTCTCAGTTTATTGCCTTGGACATGCTTAGTACATTCATAGAGGAAGGTAGAGCCATCTTTGAAAATACAGTCATTGCTGAAGAATTCCTTAAATGTTTGCTGATGAATAAAACATAATGATTAGTCCATGGAACTGTTGCTTTGTTGTGCCCCTAAGATAAGTTACTAGAAAAACCACACTTGGGAGTATCAGCTGAACTGTGTCCCAAGGCCCCTTCCCCCTTGCAAAATCCCCTTGAGAAGGGATGGAAGAGAAGAGAAGTATATAATTCTTACTCTGACCATTATTTTCCCCAAGAAACTATCTCCCTATTTGCTTTTATCCCCACCAGATCTGTATTTACCTCATAAACATGGGTTTCAAAAGTCATGGTGGCAAAAGTTTCTAAAGATGAGAAATTTCAGGGGGAAATGACTGGCTGAGGAAGACTCAAGTACATCCCTCTCTCTTATCCCATCCCTTTTCTGAGGTAAATTGTCCTCTATTAAGGAGAAGAATTGTGTGTGTGTGTGTGTGTGTGGGGGTTCTATCTGTGATCCCAGTGTGTCCCTTGGTATGCAAGTCAAGGATTGGAAATCCTCAAAACAGTTGTCAAGTCACATATCTGATCTATTAAATCGAGTCCTCTCAGTTAACTTGTTTGTATGTCAGCATCCAACCCCCCCTCCTCAGGGGAAGAGGCCCTGATATAGATAATCTTTCAGACCAGGGACAGGATTGGGTGCAAGAAGACATTGCAAGGCTCCTACTGCCTCAGACCCCTCCTCCCAGAAACCCTAGCTCTGAAGCTCAACTACCACACTAAAGCTAGTGTTTAAGAGGGAAAGGTCTCATTCAGTGTGGGAACAGAGCTAACAACCTGCAGGAAACCAAAACTCTCCTTAAGACTCATTCATAGCTTGCTAGTTGTTGGAGCAACAAACAAGTTAAGATTATGTAGCTTCCAGCCCCCATGTGGTGCTATCCACTTAGTTTGTTCTGCCTATCCTGGAAATTCCCCTGTGGCAATCCTTTAGTGATTTCCCAATGTCCAGGATCCTGTGGAGAGTCTCCACAGATAGAGGAAGCTCTGCATTTTAGAACATCTCCCTCCACATGTAGAAGGCAACAGAAACACACAAGGGGGGCGGCTAATGTACTCCCCCTCCTTGCATGTTTCTCCTACACAGTTAAGGAATACCTGAATAGGACTTATCATGTTAATGTTTTTATAAATGGATATTGTTAGGCTGACCAGATAAAATCCAGGTCAGGGCTCATGTAACTTTAACAGTTGTAGGGAAAAGGGAATTTCAGCCAGTGTCATTGGTATGCAATTAGTCCCTGGTGATATTCCCTCTTCATCACAACAGTTAAAGGTGCAGGCACTATACTAGAGTGACCATATACAAAAGAAGCCAGGGCCCCTGCAACTTTAACTATTGTGATGAAGAGGGAATTTCACCAGGGACTAATTGCATACAAATGACGCCGGCTGAAATTCCTTTTTCTCTAAAACTGTTAAAGTTACATGAGCCCTGGATTTTATCTGGTCACCCTATGATTAGGCCTAGATATTGTATTTGTAATCTGTTTTTATGCTTTTTATGCTTTTTAAATTTTGTGTATTGGTTTTTAATGTTCAATGTTTTTAATCTTTGTAAACCGCCCAGAGAGCTTCTGCTATGGGGCAGTATATAAATGCAATAAATAAATAAATAAATAAAACATTATTGTAGGATACTTTGAACTACACTTTTTTTAGGGGGTAGGGGAGTAAAGGATAACTTTTTTAAAAAAAAATGTAAAATCTCCTTATCAGGGAGATGAAGATTTTGAAAGAAAGTTGTATGGCCATTTATTTATTTATTTAATTCTATTTATATACCGCCCTATGGCCGAAGCTGTCTGGCCGGTTTACAAAAATTAAAAACATTGAACATTAAAAACACCGATATACAAAATTTAAAACCATAAAGCATAAAAACAAGTTAAAATTACAATATCCTTCTGAGTCAAAGCACAACAACAACACAAAAACACACAACCCTCATTATATGCTGTCAAATGCCTGGGAAAAGAGGAAAGTCTTGACCTGGCGCCGAAAAGATAACAATATCTAAAGAAATAGTGTGAAAAGGGAGAGAAGGCATCTGACCAATTGGATGTTCATATTCTATAAATGCTGTACATACACCATAGGATTTGCCATCATCATTTGAATCCTGACAGTTTTGCTGGTTGAAGAATCCTTGATACTGAAGGGAGTTTCTCCAACAATGTCATAATGATCTGATCAAAGTTAAGCACTTTTTAACTTTCGTTTATTTCAGTAGAAAGTTAAGAACATCAAAGCAATGCCAATAAAAAAAGTATTTTTTAAGTGGTCTAATTTCTTCTGCTAAAAAGGACATTTTCTCTCTCTTATGGGACAGTCAGCCTAGATTAGCATATGCATCACATATAATTAAGACAAATCCATCCAGAATCTAAGCTCTCTGAAAATGTTTAGCTGATGCTGCTGAAAGGATTAATATATAATGTACTGAAACGTGCTACCAATTTTCAAAAGGGAAAGGGAATATCTTGTGCCCTATGTCACTTAATGAAAATGAAGTATGCGACATGATAAGGAAACCTATTCTAATTTCACAGAGTGAATTATTTTATAACATTGAGTTCCTAATTTCATGATTTCAGTATTCATAGCAAGAGATAACAAGAATATGCAGTGTATACACTGAAGTGTCAGGAGGGAGGAAATATGGAATTATATCTTTCTACGTTTTACCAAGCACTTGAGTAGTTTGTGAAATGGCTCTGAGAATATAATTTTCTTCTCCTGTAAGTGAACATGAACTATTTACATACATCATCCACCGTCTTTTTTCATTACCAAAGAGTTCTAAAAAGTAGCATCTAGAAGTGGTGTAATGGAATTAGGATTCAGTTGTGCTTTCTGTCTGTCTGTTCAGAAAAAACATGCTTGAAATTTCAATTAGGAGGCTGTCTAGTGGTGCTGCATTGGTTATACGATGTAGCAGTCACCTTGCAGCCACCACGGGGCTTTCCCGCAAAGCTGTGCGCTGGAAAAGTCGGGGACTTACTCCAGCTTTTTCTGACAGAGCGAGGTCACTATGGCTTTTCTGCCATCTGTCCTCACTCCGGCGTCATGCCAAGGGTGTTCTCAGCCAGAAGGCCACCTGTGATTGGTCACCAGAAGTCAGGCAAAGGGCAGGGGGAAGGCCTAGCAAGCTGAATAGCCACCAGAAAATCCATGCTGCTTTCTGCATTGGGATTACCCAACGCCACCCCACAGCAGCAAAACTGTGGGGTTTCCCCCCCCCCCCCTAAAAGCAGGGGCAACCTGGATTTCCCATTCCCCAAAGAAGCAGTTGTACAGTACTAGGACACAACATTCTGTTGTTTATTAGGGGTCTGTGGTTTAAAATGCTACATGGCCCAACTTTATCTCAAAGAACTGCAGATTTATGGATGGAACAGTTGTGATGCAGTGTAGCACATGGTAGGAAAAAATGGTTCTGGTGAACTCTGGGTACACAGCTGAGCACACACCCCTTGTGGACAACCACAGACAAGCGGCTTCCCAAACTCAGAGGATTGCAGAAATATCCTCCAAGAAGAAGAAGACAGGGAAAATATGGTCCGTACAGGCACAAATATACAAAGGCCACTTCATGTGCCCAGACTCAGATGCTCAGGAGTACCCCTTGCTGGGACAACAGCTCTTCCTTTGAGGAAACACTTAGTATCTCCTGCTGTAGCTTATGGGATTTTGACAGTTCCTTACCTTGCTGTGACCTGCTCTCTTCATCCTGACTGTTCTTTACTGCGTATGATCCTGATTACTGGTTGAGTAGGCTGACCATCTGAAAAGGAGGACAGGGCTCCTGTAACTTTAACAGTTGTAGAGAAATGGGAATTTCAGCCAGTATCATTTGTATGCAATTAGTTCCTGGTGATATTCCTTCTTCATCACAACAGTTAAAGTTGCAGGCACTATACTAGAGTGTCCATATACAAAAGAAGCCAGGGCCTCTGCAACTTTAACTGCTATGATGAAGAGGGAGTTTCACCAGGAACTAATTGCATACAAATGACACTGGCTGAAATTCCCTTTTCTCTACAACTGTTAAAGTTACAGGAGCCCTGTCCTCCTTTTCATATGGTCAGCCTATGGTTGAGACTCTGCTTTTCCGGACTTGACCCCACTGGATCATCCATGAGTGTATATGTTATAGGTTTCTTCCCTTGGGCATCAAGCCAAGTCAGCCTGTGGGTTGCAGTTTGTAGTCAAGTTAGGGTGACCAGACAAAATCCAGGTCAGGGCTCCTGTAACTTTAACAGTTGTAGAGCAAAGGGAATTTCAGCCAGTGTCATTTGTATGCAATTAGTTCCTGGTGAAATTCCCACTTCATCACAACTGTTAAAGTTGCAGTGGCCTTGCCTTCTTTTGTATATGGTCACTCTAGTATAGTGCCTGCACCTTTAACTGTTGTGATGAAGAGGGAATTTAACCAGGAGCTAATTGCATACAAATGACACTGGCTGAAATTCCCTTTGCTCTACAACTGTTAAAGTTACAGGAGCCCTGACCTGGATTTTATCTGGTCAGCCTAAGTCAAGTAGTTCATTGTATCACCTCAGTTATATACAGTGCCTTACGCTACAACAGCATATGTATAGTTTTTTGGAATTCAGTATAAATGTTTTGTGTTCCTCCACAAAAGATCTTAAAACCCAGAGAGGCTTGTATTGGAGAATGCAAATAAAACTTAACGATTTAAACAGCAGAAAATATATACAGCATACACTAAAACAATTCCATCAAATGGCTTTCAGTAGATTAAAACAATTTAGTACAGGAGCTTTAAAAACCCTCATGCCAAACGTTTTCCCAAAGAGGAAGGTTTTAATTACCTGATGGAATGCCATTAAACTGGAGGCAAACCCAGGCCTCCCTTGGGAGGGCGTTCCAGAGCCTGGATGCAGTATAAAGTCATTTCACTTGGACAAATAATCTTAAAAATAGTTTAAAAACTATTTATTCACCAACAATAATACTACATCCATATATGCACAAATCTTGACCACCAACATTATAGCCCAAACATTTTTTTATTTACTGTGGAATTTTATTTTGAAATAAACTTTAAATACAGCCAACACAAAGAAGGAATCACATAACAATACAAAAGCAATTGATGTGAATATCTTTAATGGAAGGCTTTGAATGCTTTCTGTTTTTCTGTGCTAGTATAAATGTGTAGCTCCATTAGAGGAAAAGTAATACAAATAAAGACAAACTTATCAATCTTTTCGAGTTAAATCCTGTATGCTCATATGCCATCTATCTTGAATATATATGGACACAAGCCAAGATGAAAATAAGCATTGATCGCAAGCGTTTGCCTTTTGGTTGATTTCATATGGCGAGAAATAAGACTACAAAAGACAATCTTACTGCCAAGCTGTTTGCTGGGAAGTAGCAAGAGAAAAATTGTGGGATGTAGTTAGTTGATTACATTACAAATGATGAAAACATGTTACATCTACTGGGCATTCTCTTGGTGATATGGAGCCAATCAGCAAGGGGTTCTGACATCCAATATTGTAATAACCAAAGTAAAATTGAAGTATTAAAAAATTAGTTGCTGTGGCTGGCCTTGTGCTAATCACTTATCTTTCAGACCCAGTAGTTCTCACTGTAAAATATATGAGTATGAATTGGTTGGCCAGGATTTTCTGCAGGTTGTTGAGTTGTGTTAGAATACCACATTTGTCGTAAGTTAGACGTAGATTTGTACTGACGCATGGAGAAGGTCATCCCAGTGTATGGCTCATCAAATGCAGTAGATAGTTGGCTCTGTTTTCTGAGCTACCATTTTATATCCGGCTCTTCCTAAACCACTGTTTGTTTGTTTGTTTTTACCTAACTCCAGTTGGCAGACCTTCGGTTTCAAGTAAAAAGAGAAAACAAAGTTCGTCTTGCAATTCTGTATCCTACCCACCCCTCCATAGAATGTCCCTTTTTGTGTTTTTTCAAGGATATTACACATACAAATAGAAAAATACTTTGGTTGTTCTCTGGTGTGTTTTTTAATTGAGCTAATGTTGTATCTAACAGTAGTGTCATTCCAAGTTTTACAGTGCCTTACTAATTAAGTTTAAAGGATAGCTTTCTCATTGTGATGGTGTATTGATTGTTTCTTCACTGCTCTATACTCCACTGCCAGCTGTTCCTTCATGCCTGAACTACACTAAGAACTCATATTTTCTCCAAATGTCAAGAAGTGTAATTAACCTTGGATTGCCCTTTGCTCTCTTTAAGTGTTCTGATGTCAGATTGCTCCCTCCTCTCTCCCTCCCTCTCTTTCTGTGTTATATACAGTACATACATGTGTATTTGTTTGTGCGTGTATATGATAGAGTAACTACAGAATAATTTCAAAATATATGTAGAGCTAAACGGTTCACCTTCCACCCTCATCAGTAGCTGTGATGTATGTATATTTGTGTGTGTGTGTGTGTGTGTGTGTGTGTGAAATTAATGTATCTGCTGTGATACATCAGTAAACAAATCTGTTAAAGGTAGGATCAGGCAGTACATTTGTGCTAAATTGTTAATATTTCATGTGCCTAATATATTGCAGACAAGGGGTAATATCCTATTCTGCTAATTTCACTCTGCCAGTAGGACCCATTGCTAATGCAATGGGGAGTTAGTGCTTCATAAAGGACCCTGGAAATGAGCAGAAATGCTCATTTCCAAATCAAGACAAATTGGCTGAGCTCCCATCTTTGAACTCCACTGAACTACCCTGTTCTGGAAATGATCTTTTCAGCTCATTCCCAGTTGCATTAAATACAATTAGTTCACCATTGCACTAGCATAGGATACTGCCCAAGTACTGTGATCTGTGGAGAACAGAACTATGGTCCATGCAGTTCCATTCAGATGGTCCATATAAAAGTTGTAGAATAGTTGAGCATATCTATACTTAGCCCTGCACTTGATTTTTTCTTTCTTTCTGATGACAGAAATTGAGCTCACTTTGATCAAGGTCGGATTATCAAAAAGGCTAACAAGGCTTTGGCCTAAGGCCTGTGATTTTCATCCTATGTTACTGGTACCATCTGCTAATTTTTCCTGAAATGTTTACAGGTTAAAGAGGCCTTTCTCAGATTGGCTGAGGCTCTGATTTTCATATTATGGTGCTGTTTTTGATGATGCTAGCAGTAAAGGAATTTTTAAAATTAAATATGAGTCAAGTGTGTGGTTTCATTTGTGGATAAAAAAGGTTAAATTGTCTGCAATTTTCAAATAGTCAATGGGGAAAAATGTTTGAGAACCATTTTAGATAATACAACCTAAACAAGAGATAGTAAATATAGGGTGACCAGATAAAATCCAGGTCAGGGCTCATGTAACTTTAACAGTTGTAGAGAAAAGGGAATTTCAGCCATTTTCATTTGTATGCAATTAGTTCCTGGTGAAATTCCCTCTTCATCACAACCGTTAAAGTTGCAGGGGCCCTGCCTTCTTTTGTATATGGTCACTCTAGTATAGTGCCTGCACCTTTAACTGTTGTGATGAAGAGGGAATTTCACCAGGAACTAATTGCATACAAATGACTCTGGCTGAAATTCCCTATTCTGTACAACTGTTAAAGTTACATGAGCCCTGACCTGGATTTTATCTGGTCAGCCTAGTAAATAGCTATTTCCAGAGAGTAGCCATGTTAGTCTATTGAGGGAAAAAACAACCAAGAGTCTTGTGGCAACTTACAGCCAGAATAAATTTGGCCATGAAACTATTGGTTGTTTTAGTAGATAGCTAGAAAGTGTGTGATTCTTATCTGTGTCCATTTGATTGTGTTACGCAGTCTGGAGTTTGTTGGATAGTCTGGTGTGACTTACAGTAGAGTTGCCTTATACAAAGAAAACATGGTAACCCATAATTTATTATTAGAGGGAATAAACTCAGGTTAGAGCCAGTCTAGGAGAAATTCAAATCAACGTACTATATTAGTGAGTTAGTGCAGAAAAGGAAACTCTCTTCGTGTAGTATGCAGATCTCAATTCTGTGATAAAATCAAAGGTAGATACATCAAATAAACAACTCTCTATCAGCTAGTCTCCTTTAACTATCTTGCTGCCCTATTATGGACCAACTGACATTTCTGGATTGTTTTCAGAGGCAGTCTCACATCTATTGCATTGCAGTAATCCAAATAAGAGGTCACCAAAATGTGAATAACTGTAGTTAGGCTACCTCTGTCCAGTTAGGGCTGCACTTGGTATATCTTCTTAAGCTGAAAAAAAGCACTCTACTCCACCAAGACCACCTGTGCTTCCAGTGGTAATTATTTTAATGGGACAGAAACCTGGCCAGAAAAAAAGTGGCAGCCTTGAGTTTAATGACTGAAAAATAAAACTCCACATCCCCCCCCCCCAAAAAAAAAGACTGAAAAAAGACAGAAGAACATGGGAGGGTTTCCCTATAAAATTCTGTGAATGATTCAAGGTGACTCATCTGGAAGCATGTGCTAAGATCATATTTATCTTGCATAAGGAAATGTGTGCGGTGTTGTTTTTAATGGTAAGAGTTTTGACAACAGCAAGAATATTGTGGGGTATTTGGGATGACTAAGAATAAATGTTGGAAGGAGCAATCCTATGGCCTCTGGACAGAGCTTGGGGGGTACAGGATACAGGCGTCCAAGCTTTCTGCTTCGCAGAGCCCAGCTAGACAGGTGAAAAGGCCCATCTAGCAAAAAGGCAGAGTGGGAGGAGCACAGAGGCAAAGATAGCTTCCTTACTCCTCCCAGTGTGCATAGGATGCCTGTCAGCCTCGGGGTTCAGAGGCTGACAGTCATCCCAAAAGGATTGCACCCTTAAGTAGTATGGTTCTTCTCTATCTGGGGCAATAGAAATGCCACTTCAGTTACTCTATGTGCCTTATATGCTTTGATTACAGTATAAGCACAGACAATTGAGAAGTCTAAACATGGAAAAATAGTTTAGATATGCATACAGAAAGCAAAAGTTAATCAAGATGTCTTAGCAATGAATTCCTAAAGGTTTATTATTATTGTTATTATTATTATTATTATTATTATTATTATTAATTTCTGGAGCCCTTCCTATATTAGGCTGTCTCTACAAGAGGCATTTAAAGCTCTTTCAAGGCGCATTAAAAAATTTACCTCTACAAGAACGGAGCGCAAATCAGGCGTAGCGGCGCGTTTTCTCTCCGATTATGCACATTATCGAATGCGCGTTAAATAGCGAGTTTTATTTTGCTCCGGCCGTTAAAGCGCATTTTGACTATGTGAACAAGCGATTCTCCGCATTAACTACTTGTAAAGCGCATTTGAAACAACCGGTAAGGTCACCTGTTGAGTGCTCAATTACCTCCTGCATACAAGCATTTGCGATAAAGCGCTTCCGAAAAGATGCGCATAATCGGAGGAACAGGCGTCAAACAGAATCCATCTAGAGGGGGTCTTAGTGAAACTTATTCATCTCAGAAAAACTGGCTAAGTCTGAGCATTAAGGAAGGGCAATTAAGGCTAGGAAATGCTAACGTCAATTCTATGGTGGTCTTAAAAGTACCATGCAGGAAGGGCCAGCCATAGCATTGGCAGAGTGAGGCGGGTGCCTCAGGCAACAGCTGCTGAGAGGTAGATATCAGCTGCAAGTTGTTAGAGGGCAGAACTCTGTGTGCCATGTCATCTGCTCTGTAACTCCCTAAGTTTCCTCACTGCCCACAGATGGTGTGGGAGATAGATCTACACCTTTTGTCAAATCATGCACATTTATACGACATAGGACACACACAATTGCCATGTCTATGCCAGGAATTTATACCAGGGTTGTCCCTAGATTGTCCCTGTGTGTCCACATGATGCACGGGATCTCGGGGGCAAGGGGGATGACCCCTCCATTTTCCTGGGATAACTGGTTCCCCAGTTATCCCAATTTTTCCCGTGGTCCTGGGACCATCCCAAGGATCACGGGCGGTGTGAGCGCCCATCCTGGCTTCTTCCCTCCTCCCCACAAGTAGCAGGAGTCAGCAAAGAGCAAAGGAGCTGGTCCAGGGAGAGTCCAGGGACATTGGGGGTGAGGGAAGTGGGGTCCGGGCTTTTTAAAATTTATTTACTTTTTCGGTGAAGTGCAATTGCGCTCCCGGCTCTTGTTTTTCTTTTTAATAAAATGGCGCCCACGACATCCGTTTGTTTCTGGGATGTTGCAGTGGCGTTTGTATGTTGGGGGATGATCCAGGAAGCAGGTAAGCCCGGGGTTATCCCCCCTTTCTTCCCTGAAGACCCTTAGGTGTAGAAAGGGCCAATGACATTTGTTGCAGTATTTTGTATAATGTAAAGAGCAGGATATAACACTATGAAAGCAGTATATGGAACGTGTAATGTGCCCCAACAGTTATCAGTGCATGTCAATACTGCTATAAAGCTGTAGTGCAGATCTAGCCACTGTTCCATTGCTACTGTTGAAATAATATTGCACTATCTGAACATGAAATAGTTGAGAGCAGTATTCATTCTTCATCTCAGAGAGCAAAATACCTTGGGCTGCTCCTGCATTCAGGATCAGCACTACCAATCTGCATTGCTCCACAATACTGTCTACTGTTGCATCTCCTTATTTTACTCCCTTTCCATTTTTTCTCATAGGAAAATTCCCTAAGGGCATCTTCATCCAAAATGTGCTCACATCTGTCTCTGACAGCATTTAAATTAACTTCCCGAACTATTAAAAAAATATTGACTGAAAATGTGCAGTTTAGGGGGAGTTAAACTACATTTTCATAATGAAAAATAAACAGTTTCAATTAAATCTGATACAGAGAATTACCAAAAAAAAAAAAAAAAGAAAAAGCTAATGAAATCAGCCATAGAGTTTCTTGCTGACTACATGATAGCTGATCTACATCAGCAGAGAATTTTCAATACATTTGATGTACCAAATATTTGAAGACTGCTGTGGTGCCTATAAATATAATTAATGGGTAAAAGTGTTATTTAAGACTTTTTTGTGGTTGAATTGTTTCGGGATGCTGTTCTCTAATTTCTATAGGGGTTTTAGCTTTTCCATCAGTATTGAGATTCCCTTTTATTTGTAGTGAATTGTCTGAAACTTTACAGTCATTTAGCCTTATTGTATTATAATAATTTCTAAGATGTATGTCATCCATCTGAGGGAATACAACATATTTTTATATTGAAAAGGTGATATCAGAAATGAATACTAATTGAAAGAAGTTGGCAGTAGAGAGAATTGCTCAAGACAAACACATTCCAAGGATATTTGACTGAACAAGAAAATAATTTGATATATTTTAATGTATTATGAAACCTCAGATCCTGCATTAAAATCAGTGACATGACAAATTATATTGGAAAAGGTCTACTGAGCATTTTAAAATATGATTTGCAAACATTATTGAGAAGAGACATTTCTAGATATATAAAATATAAAATGGCAGCAGCATAGAGCTTTAAAGCAAAACCAAAAGAGAAAGAGTAGATGGAAATCTTACAGATGCTCATTTTTTTAAAAAGGTTTAGACAATCCCACTCCCCCCCTCCCCCCGAAATTAATGGAGGAGAAATGTTTGATATATTGGAGTTTCACGATATGTCTGTCAAACACATGAATTCTGTGGTGCTGTGATTATACACATTTTTATACACAATCCTTACATACAAGAAAGAAAATGGCACCGGTCAATCTTCCATGTGCCTGAGATTATTGCTGTCCTTTTTCCACACATCAAAAGGGATATTTCAATAGTTTGGATTTATATGGATGACTCACTTGGAGTTTTCTTTGAACAAATGTCCTAATCACCTTACTGAGTATATTAAATGCCTTAGACAGCTAGAGTGTGCAATCTCTCCCTAGTCCCATGTATTTTTAAATTTTTAATAAGATTACCATATTTGTATATTGAACAGTCATTTGGGGCATAATTTATGCACAAGCATACTTATTTTTGGAAAGGGAACAGATATAGAATTTTAAGACTGTTGCATACAATTCCCAGGATTTAAAACTAATTGCCAAACTGGCTTGGCTGAAATCAACTCAATGTTTTACAATGTGTACATGATTAAATGCCACTGGTGGCATTTTCCCCTTCATCAGTTGTCTAAGGTGAAATCCTATGTATGTTTTAGACAGAAAAAAGGCCTACAGCACCCAGCATGCCAGCTAGCTGGGCCCTGCTGGCAGTTGTAGGCCTTTATTTCTGTCTAAGTGTGCACAGGATTGTGCCCTTAGTTTATTCCTTGAGAAGTATATAGAGCAGTTCTACCTAGCATTCATTTGTACCACCATTGGTATATCATCCACCAGTCGCAGTGGCTGTCTTTAAAGAAGACATATAAAAAATTAATTAAGGAGGAAAAGAACCAGGCACAGAGAGTGGGTTGGCAGAATTTAATTGCTGCTTCAAGGGCTTCAAGGGCTCATGAAGGCAGTTACCTTCTGGAGAATTGTCTCCAGTGGTTGGCAAAGTTAGGCTGACCATATGAAAAGGAGGACAGGGCTCCTGTAACTTTAACAGTTGTAGAGAAAAGGGAATTTCAGCCAGTGTCATTTGTATGCAATTAGTTCCTGGTGAAACTCCCTCTTCATCATAGCAGTTAAAGTTGCAGAGGCCCTGGCTTCTTTTGTATATGGTCACTCTAGTATAGTGCCTGCAACTTTAACTGTTGTGATGAAGAGGGAATATCACCAGGAACTAATTGCATACAAATTATACTGGCTGAAATTCCCTTTTCTCTACAACTGTTAAAGTTACAGGAGCCCTGTCCTCCTTTTCATATGGTCAGCCTAGGCAAAGTAAACAATGTAGAATGGACTTTCATATTCCTGTTAAGACCTGGAAATTATATTTTAGTGAGCTGTATGCAAAAAGACAAACTGGAACCCCATTATTACAAACTTAATTGACAAACGTCCCGGACTGGCCTCCTGTTTCCGCCTCTGAAATTAAGAGGCTTATTTCTAAGCTTAAGTCAGGCAAAGCACCCGGAAGTGATAATATGTTACCCGAGATGCTTAAGGCCAACATGGAGTGGTGGGCCCCGGTTCTAGCAGCTCTATTTACCTATATTGATCGGTCACCGTGTATACCAGAGGACTGGGGCCTCGCCATTATTGTCCCGATATATAAAAAGGAAAAAAGAGGGGACCCTGCTAATTACAGGCCATTTAGTCTATTGAGCATTGTGAACAAGCTGTATGCCAGTCACCTCCTCGAGAAACTATCAAGCTGGATGGAGGAGAAAAATTGTTTGGAAGATGAGCAGGCAGGCTTTAGACCTGGGCACTCCACAGCTGACCAAGGACTCGTATTACAATACCTAGCCAAAAGGTATTCTTCTATCTTCGGGGGGGGGGGCACTTTATACAGCCTTCATTGACTTTAAGTTTGCTTTTGATCTAATCCTGAGAGATAGGTTATGGCAAAAACTTGAGGACACTAACATTGATAGCCAACTGTTGACCCTTATTCGTAGCCTCTATAATAAAACCTGGGTGCAGGCAAGATGTAATTGTGCAGGCCATTTGTTGGATGTCAAGTGTTTCAGGGGCAATTCACAAGGCCGGTAGGCCTTGTGAATTGTACATTGAAAGATTGAGAATTGTTGTGAGAAAGTCTGTCTCTGTAAGCTTATCCGTTGCTGTTTCTCAAGGGAGGTTTGCCAGCCTAGGTCTTGAGCTGGTGAGTTTCTTTGAGGACAAAAGATTGTTTAGAAAAAGTGGGGGCAATCTTGCAAGCTGTCTCTCACATGGTATCGTCATCAAGGGGAGGTTGAACTGTGCCACCCTGTGGGCACATGAGTTTAGGTTACAGGCCTGTCAAGTAGCTTGGAATAGCCAGCCTCCAGGCTATAAGAAGAACGAGCAAAGGGGAGGACCTTTGCTAGAGATCATCAGTTCTACGCTTGCCATGAAACTTCTCGTGATTGAGATTCTATCTGTTTAGAGGCTTTTCATAGACTTGGACTTGCAGTTACTGTTCTGGATCGTGTTCTATAGCCTGAAAGAGAGCTTTCCCTGCATAGAGCCAAAGTACGGGCACAGGAGAAGTTTCCTAGGTCGACCGTTGCTGTTCTGGATTGTTGGCTCTGGTGGTCTTGTGACCGTAATAAATATTGACTATTATCCACCAGTTACATTTTTATCAACATTCCCTGACAGAGTGCTGGTTTGGTTTTTAGTATCTCCAGATAGAGCTGGGAAAGACTGCTGTTTGTATCCTTGGAGAGCCCACAAAAGCTTGCACTGGAGGAGTTCCCCTCCAGACACACTGCCAGTATTATAGTGTTAAAACAGGAAATATTTTGTAAGATAACACACTATTGCTATTACCGAGTCTATGTGTGCTCTATACAATGTGCATTCATAACGTTTCAACGTTGCTGGGTTTGTCAACATTTGGTCTGTATCCCACCCTTCCTCCAAGTGGGATGGATTGTCCCATTTTATCCTCATAGCAATCCTGTGATGTAGGTTATACTGAGAGATATATTCACAATTAATGTTCTTGATGAACAAATTAGAGGGCAATCCTATGCCCAGCAGACAGTGTTGGGGTGGGTGGAATAGGATAGTTTGGTTTTTGGCTCAGAGCCAGCAAACTGCACTCCTACCCCTACCCCTTGTAGCTAACCCAGAGAGAACCACAGTGGCTACCTCTCTGTACTTGGAAAACAGAGCACGGAGAGAGGAGAGAGGTGTTCCTTAAGGGGAAGAGACTGGGGTGGCTATGTTATGCCATTTCCTATGGCTGACCTAGCCACCTCCCCTTCCAATTTTGCCTGTCTAGCATAGGGTGACCAGTTCCACAAAAAGGACTGCTAGTCTAGTAGGTGTATGAACTAGGCCACATTAAGCAGGTGATGCAAAAGGAAGATGCTTCCTTCTTAACCCCAATTGCACCACTCAATACAAAGCAAAATTAAAGTGTCTTTTTTAGCACGTTGATGCCACACTATTCTTTTACTCAAGAGCACCAATCAAGTTGAATTGAAAGTAAATTCACTTGCGTTGATGATAGATGATAAATATCCCCATTTGGTTTAGCTTTTCGCAAACAGAATACTATGCATGAGGGAATACAATGGCATGAAACAAAAGGTGAAAGATGAGTTTGTGCTCATTGTGACTCTTTGACCTGGCTGTCAAGAAAGTGACAGGTATATCTTGTCACAATTTCGGTTTGGGCTGCAACATGTCATAGTCTCCAGGTATCATGTCACACAGCTGAAGAGACAGGTCTGTGAAGGGCTTGCACTGAGTGTTCTTAAAGGGAAGAATTTTTTTTAAAAAAAATTTGATAGAGGGGGAAAGATCTACTCGGCATTCAAATATCCTAGCTATATTATCTTTCTAACTGCCTTCTCAGGGCTAAAATGGATGTAGCATTAATGAAATGGCTGCTCCTTGTATGCTTGCTTTTTTCTTTACTAAATAACATCTGTGTGTGTAGGGGATAGGCTGACCATATGAAAAGGAGGACAGGGCTCCTGTAACTTTAACAGTTGTAGAGAAAAGGGAATTTCAGCCAGTATCATTTGTATGCAATTAGTTCCTGGTGATATTCCCTCTTCATCACAACAGTTAAAGTTGCAGGCACTATACTAGAGTGACCATATACAAAAGAAGCCAGGGCCTCTGCAACTTTAACTGCTATGATGAAGAGGGAATTTCACCAGGAACTAATTGCATACAGATGACACTGGCTGAAATTCCCTTTTCTCTACAACTGTTAAAGTTACAGGAGCCCTGTCCTCCTTTTCATATGGTCAGCCTAGTAGGGGAGGCTGATCCAGATTGAGACTCCAGCATAGGGGGAGTTTATCTGTTTGCCTCTGCCATTGTCCCAATTTGGCTCACCTCTCCTCATCCACCTCATGCCTCTCAAGAGGCAGGTACACCGTTTGGGGGTGCTCCTGGACTCAACAGTCTTGATTAGGCTGATCAGATAAAATCCAGGTCAGAGCTCATGTAACTTTAACAGTCGTAGAGAAAAGGGAATTTCAGCCACTGTCATTTGTATGCAATTAGTTCCTGGTGAAATTCCCTCTTCATCACAACAATTAAAGTTGCAGGGCCCTGCCTTCTTTTGTATATGGTCACTCTAGTATAGTGCCTGCAACTTTAACTGTTGTAGTAATGTCTGTGCATCTCATTAGCTTTATAATCCTTGGTGTGAAACAAAACACTTGGCTGAGTTTGTTGCTAGCTCAAGCCATTTGGATTCATTTTACTAAATTTGTCCTGTAGCTACCTGATGAATGATATTAATTTGTTCCTGCTCTAGGCAAATATGGGTTATCATGACACACAGATAAATCTCTAGGAGACTGAACTAGATGACATTTAGGATGTCATCCCATGCACACTTATTTGCAGGTTAGCTCAGCCAAACAAAGTAGGATTTACTTCAGCATAAAATTGCATCAGGCTGTTAGTTCCTTGTAGGACTTTGGTTTCATGAACTCCCCCTGCCATGTTGCCTTACAGCACCTTGCACAAATGTGCTATTTAAGCAAGGGAATACCTAAGCAACCTGAAACCTACTTTGTAACCTGATCCTATGTATATTTACTCAGAAATGCATTCATTTGGGATCGGGACTTGCAGGATCGCAGTCTTACAATTCATACAACCATGCCCAGGCTGCTTCCAGATAGCAATCAAAAGGCATTGTGCAGAAATTTGTCTTTACCTCCTTAACAGATATTTTGTGATGGAAGCAATGATGGGAAAACATGTGGGGGTTGCCAATGGAAGACGTCATCTAGACCCATTGTATAATTCTGTGGACAGGTGAATACATGTAAAAACCTAAATCTGGACACTCACTCAGTCATTGGCGGGCCACTTTTGTAGTGGGGGACATGATAGAGATGTATAAAATTATGCCTGGTGTAAAGGAAGGGGATAGGAAGAGGCTTTTCTGCCTCTCCCATAATATGAAAACCTGGGATCATGCCATGAAGCTGACTGGTGGTAGATTCAGGACAGATAAAAAGAAGGTACTTATTCACACAGCACATAGTTAAACTATGAAATTCACTTCCAAAAATATAGTAATGGCCACCAATTTGGATGGCTTTAAACAGAGGGTTAGACAAGTTTATGAAAGAAAAGGCTATCCATGGCTACTAGTCACGATGGCTGTGTATTACTGTGTAGTATCAGAGGCAATATGCCCATGTATATCAGTTGCTGAGGAACATGAAAGGGAAGGTGCTCTTGTACTCCTGTCCTACTTTTGGGTTTCCCACAGGCAGATGGTTACCCACTATGGGAACAGAATACTGGTTAGATCCAGCAGGGCTCTTCCAGGCCCAGCTTGAGCTCTCTTGCTGCCTGAAGCAGAACTCGTGCCACCACTGTTCAACCCTCCCTTACTCTTTCACTGCTGTTGCCACTGCCATGATATGTGCACCCCTCCCAAGGGGGTACAGTCCAGATCTTTCTACAACAACAAAACCCATTTGCAGGAAATAAGGCATAACTACCTGGGGCAACTACCCTGGAAATCCTGCATACCCTAGAAATCCTGCATACACCACACATACCTTGTATTGGTTCCCCTCTATTCAGCAGTGGTTAGGCCCCATCTTGAGTATTGCATCCAGTTCTGGGCACCACACTTCAAGAAGGATGCAGACAAGCTGGAGCATGTTCAGAGGAGGGCAATGAGGATAATCAGGCGTCTGGAAACAAAGCCCTATGAGAAGAGATTGAAAGAACTGGGCATGTTTAGCCTGGAGAAGATAGAGGGGAGACAGGATAGCACTCTTCAAATACTTGAAAGGTTGTCACACAGAGGAGGGCCAGGATCTCTTCTTGATCAACCCAGAATGCAGAACATGGAATAATGGGCTCAAGTTACAGGAAGCGAAATTCTGGCTGTACATCAGGAAAAACTTCCTGACCATTAGAGCAATACGACAATGGAACCAATTACCTAGGGAGGTGATGGGCTCTACCACATTAGAGGCATTCAAGAGGCAGCTGGACAACCATCTGTCAGGGATGCTTTAAGGTAGATTCCTGCATTGAGCAAGGGGGTGGACTCGATGGCCTTATAGGCCCCTTCCAACTCTACTGTTCTATGATTCTATGCTTCCTCCAGTGCTGTTGTCACCAGGAAGCAGTCAGGGCTGCATGCCTGAACTGGCATAAACATCATCACATTTATATCCTGCCATTTTCCTCTTGCAAGGAATCCAAGGTGGCATAGTTGGTCCCCCTCTTCTCCATTTCATCTTCACAATAACCCTGTGAGGTATCCAGCACTCTAACCACTACACCACACTGGCTCTCATAGCAGTGTGCTGGAGTTTGGTGGCCCCTTATGCGAGCTTGGTTTTGTCTGTGAAGCGCAACTTGCTGATGATTTCTACTGTAACTAACATGCTCTCCATCCATGTTTTCCCTGTGAGAAAAGAGAGGAAAATAAGAGGACTGAGAGATGCTTGTATTCTGGCCTGTTTCAAGAATGTCCTGCACATCTCATTAGACATCTGATCCTTGGTGTAAAACAGTACATTTGACTGAGTTTGTTGCTAGCTCTAGCCATTTGGATTCGTTTTACTAAACTTGTCGTGTAGCTACCTGATGAATGATATTAATTTGTTCCTGCTCTTGGCAAATATGGGTTATCATGACACGCAGATAAATCTCTAGGAGACTGAACTAGATGACATTTAGGATGCTGTCCAGCAGGGCTTTCAGGTCTGGTGTGAGGTCTCTTGCTGTCTGAAGCAGAACTTGTGTCACCGCTGTGCCTCCTTCCCTCCCTCCTTGATGTTGCAGCTGCCACATGTGTGCCTGTTTCTCCTTTACCTTTGCTGTTGTGTCAGGGCACATGGGCTCATGAATGTTGCAGGATACAGCCAAGACCGCACAATAAATCCCCCCCCCCACAACAACAGAAGGCCAGAGGCTGCTCTGAACAGCCTCACCAGCTGCTTTCTTGCTGCAGCAAATGTCATAGCAGGAAAGCAGCTGGCGAGGCTCTCTAGAGCACCCGTTGGAGGTGGCAGCAGGCTCTCTGGGCTGTGGGGGGCACAGCACAATTCGCCATTCTTCCAGCTCTGCTGCTTCATGTGGATGCCTTATTCTGCTACATTGCGGGCCAGCCCTGGGTTCTTCTTACGTTTTTAAATGGCCAACATGAGCCCATTGCTACTGTTGTATGTGTGCTTATGCAATGGCATTGTGAAGCTGGGGGCTGGGTATGATTAATCTGTGGACAATAAACTATGTTTCTGAGTGGGTGCTGTGCTGGGGCGTAGTAGAGGATATAAGAGCAAGATGAATCTGTGGGAGGAGGTTTAATTCAATGGTAAATAATATAGCTTTGCACATATAATGTGCCAGATTCCATCTTTGGCATCTCCAATTTAGTCCACCTCCTGCAGGTGTGAGCCAAGTATTCGTTTGGCTTCCAGCGTGGTGCTATATCATGGTGGTGGTTTGGCCAAATTGAAGCTCAGCTCAAACCTGCAGGAGAAAGACTGGAGAAGAAGCAAGGAGTGCTCAGATACCTTGTGGCTGCGATGGAAAAGCTCCTCTCTCTCTCTCTCTCTCTCTGTTGTCTGACAAAGGGTACCTCTAGATGGCTTATTTGCGCCTCCTTGACTTGGCTGTGATGGCATTTAGGACAGACGAGCGGGGCGCAAATCAGACGTCTATGCGATTTATAGCCTCCATTAATGTGCATTTCCAAGGTGTCGATTTACCATGACTTTTAATTTTTTCCGAAGTTCGAGAGCATTCGGATTCATGCTAATAGTGGGCGTAGTTTTGCGGTGATGTCATGACTGAATGACTGCCCCTTCTCTGGCTACCCCTCCCAGTTGTGGACAAGGTAGGAGGGGATTGACCCAATGCTTGCTTTGTCATTTCCTGTCTCCTCTCTCCTACTTCTTTCTTATTTTTCCCTTGACTCATGGACTGTTCAGTAATGGCTGACCTTAAGTTACAGGTACTTAAAGTAAAGTTTCTTTTAAATCCCCACTGGAATCTTTCTTTCGTCGAGACAGGTGGCTACTCACATGGAGCTGGTTCTACAGGAAGCAAGGGAGTTGGAATAAGGATGTGTGTTGTTCATTTTGAATATAATTTGAGGTCCGCTAAGGCTTCCCTTCCCCCCCCCTCCCTTGCTGGGATCCTGGCTGGAAAAATGAAGGGAAACTTCTCTCCGTGCATTGCAAGTGAGTTCCTGCCATTGAGCTGTCGTCTTGTGCACTGTTACTCGGGAGTAAGGCGCATTGAGCAGGTGAGGGGACTTGCTCCCCGGGAAGCGTGGCGCAGGATCGGGGATCGGGCTTCGTATCTACTCCTGTTACCTCCCCACCTCTCCCTTCTATCATTGCTTTACCGGGAAGTTGTGTGTGTGTGTGTGTGTATCACACCAAAATGACCATTTAGTACTGAGAAACCACTGCAATATATTTATTCTAGAAATGGTTACATGTGGGCACAAGCCCATTGCAAAGTGTGGTCAGAGTAATCTGAAAGGCATGCTGCAGGGGGGGCAAGACAGGGGCGACCAAAAGGCAAACGGCAACAGTGCATGGGAAGGAATGTCAGTCCACAGATGCCATGTCACAGCCGCTGCTCACATGTTGGGGGGCCCCCCTGCACGGTCATTCTAATGGCACTGCCAGTTGGCGGAGGGGTACCGGAGGGCGGGCATGCCAGACTATCCGCTCCAGTCTCCTCATGCGACACTGAAGGAAATGCAATGAGCGCACCATACCGCAGAGGCGCAGCTGCAAACGCCCCTTCTGCCTCTTGGGTAAAGCTAGGTGGAATAACATCACCCGCACTGTGTGGGGAAGAGAGGACAAAGAGACATCAGTGCCAGGCACATATAAACAATTGTAAAGCACATTGTATGGAGCCCGTAATTCGCCTTCACGGCTCGTCTACTGCTATTAGATGTGAAATCGAATATAGGAAAAAGCGCATATTTGGAGAAACAGGCACCAAAGCAACATCGTATAGAGGGACCCAAAGACAGCCTTGCTGCTGTCCCTAATTTAAATCTATGCAACTGTTGCCTGGCCAGCCCTGTGTGGGAGCCCCTCTTGATTACTCTGCTGAGCTGGAGTCCTGGACCTTTGCCCCTTGAAGTTGGCCGATGTTGGATTTAGGGGCAGATATATGCACATTGCTGACAATCCCATCTTAGAATAAACGCCAGCAACAACCCTGGTGCAATCCAGGCTACAACAAGTGCCTGGTTGTGTACAGTGTAGTGTGAATCTATCATTTCCCCTGGCTCCCCCCCCCCCCCGAGTTATTCTGTGCCTTTAGCAGTTACACGAAATTCAACAGGTGAATGAAGATTTCCTGATTTCTCTCCATCTTCATTCTAGGTGAAAATAAAGTGTCTTGCTGAACCGAAAAGATCTGTGAAAACTCTATTGCTGCATAGGCTTCGTTCCATTAGTCTTTTGCAGCATCAATTCTATGCATGTTTAGACAGAAAAAAGTCCTACAACTCCCAGCATTCCCCAGACAACTGTCCCTGTGAAAATGTTAGGTTACGCTTCACTTGTTGAATTCCTAGCTCTCACGACGCAACGGATCCCATATGAACAGCAGTGCGGCGGCGGAGGTCAACTTTCTCTGCCATCTCTCCGGGACAGTTTGCACTCGCACCACGAACAGGCGTTCTACACCCTACTCCTTCGGCATTAAAAAATGCTCAGACCTGTCCGTACATATAGCCCCGTTTCAAAGCGTTTGGCCAATTCCGAGGTATGTCACAACTACTGCTGGTCGGGAAGAATATGCGCTGCTTTTATTTGGACTACACGTTCCCCCTCCTCGGTCGTTTTCCGAGAAATTGATTTGCCTGCACACGCTCGCCTGGTTTCGCACGGCTTCCCGTCCTCCTCCTTCCCGCTGCTTTCTTCAGGCGGGGGAGAATGGGCTTGCCCGGCCGTCGCACCCTCCCACGCCTCCAATTCTTAATCTTGCGTTGCCCACTGCCTGCCTTCCGCCCGCCCTCGCGGTGACTCTCGCAAAGCGCTTCAGCACTGCAGCAGAGAGCGCGCGCGTTGCACCGGGCAGCCCACACGGCCACTTTTCCCGCCCCTGCTCGGGCTTCTGTCACGCCTCGCGGCTCCTCCTCAGGAAAGGACGCGAAGGGCGGGGGGAGAAGAGAGAGAAAGAGCCCAATCTGTCACCGCCTCCAGCAAACCGCAGCTCTACCACGCCGAGCTCCAGGGGGCTGGAAACCGTGAGCGGCGTGGTGAGGAGAGGGAGACGGCTGCAGGCTGGCTGCGCTTCCAGCGGGTAAGTACAGCTTCCCTTCGGGAACTGTTTGCCGGCTTGAGGAACTTTTAAATATACATACATACAAATTTCCCCCGCCCTGTCAGTTTGGTTTTTTGGACTGGAGCAGCCTTGGAAGGAGGCTTCGCTTGGAACTTTCCCCTCATACAGCGCGGCTGGTGGAGGGAGCAGTTGTGCTTGCACGGCGGCGGCGGCGGGAGAGGGTCGCAGCGAGCAGCAGGAAACCTATTGCAGCCCGCGCTGTCCTCTCAGGAAATACAACTTCAGTCGAGTTCAATGGGACGTTGCCTCAGGTAAGGAGGGGTGGGGTTTGCACAGCCGCGCTGCAGCCCGAGCCTAGGTGTGTTTACCCTCACCGCGTTCAGGGGAGGCTTACTCCCAAGAAAGCGCGCACAGAGATGACCCCCCCCCCCCGAAAAGTTCCGTTTAGGTACCTGGAAAGGGCGAACCCCAGCATTGCCATCATGCAGTAGTTATCCCTCCAAAGTCTCGGTAGCTAACCTCCTTGTTTTTGCTATTCTTTTCTCTCCCCACGCCCAACACACACACCCCACCGCCTAAAAGAACTTCATGGATAGGGTGCACATGAAATGGGAGACAGTGTGGTGGTGTTTCAAGGTGGCAGACGTGGAAAGCTGCAGGCGGTCGCAGCGGGGAAGCGTGGAAAGAGAAGATGCAAAAGGTGCAGGACAGCTACAAAAAATCGAGTCAGACCTTTGCAGTGTGGTGCGACGGGAAAAGCCGTCAGGCGTTTCAAAGTGCTTAAAACACACACACACCACCACCACGACCAGGCATCACGTCCTTCTTTTATAGGATGAATCTGCAAGATTTCCCCCCTCCTTCGGAAGCTTGCAAAGTTGTTGGTTTATAGTTGGATCAAGTCCAGAAAAGACCGGTTTGGGGTTATTGTTCTTTAAATCGCCGCATACTTTGGTTAAATCGATCACCAGCTACCTAGACATTTCGGGAATTCCCTGAACCTCTTTTCCTTCCTTTCCTCTTTCTCCCTCTAGGCTTGCTTAGCGTGCGGAGCTGCAACACGGGGGGGGGGGGGCAATAACCGGCACGGCTGCAGCGGGTGGGGGGCGGGGTCGCGCGCGGAGCTGACTCAGCACTGCTGGGGACTTCGCTGGGGACGGAGGCGCGTGGATTCTTACTCGGCGCGTGCGTCTCCCCGGAGTCACTACTGGGAATCCCTCTTCCCCCTCCCCTAGCTGGCGTGCGGCTGGGGAGCGCGCGAAACTAATCGCTGGATGCTGACGGTGGTGGGGGTTGTGGACGCACTCGGGATGCCACTTTGACGTGTGAGCAGAAACCGGGTGGCTCGGGAGCCGAGGGGTGGGGGAAGAGAAGGAGGAGAACCGGCATGCAAAATAAGGATTTCATCTCGCTTGTCTTGCTTCGTTGAGATAGTTTAGCCTTTGGTCATTGAATGGATCCAGTGTTCTTTTCCCCGCATAAGGTTATACGAGAATGCTGGATCAGAATGTTAGATACAAGAGACTCTCTGGAATTGCCTGTTCTATGGAGCTGTGGGGTATACGATCCCTTTTCCTTCTTGCCCACTCTTGCACAATAAGAAAATGAGTGACAATCCCAAAGGGGCAGAACGCAAAGAGGAAACTCCATCTAGCTTCTGGTGGTGCTCAGCCTTGCTTGGGCTGCATTGTACTGCAGTGCAGGGAGCTGACAATAAATATGTTCCTGTGGTCTTTTTGAGACAGGAAGGGTGGCACAGAGTTCTGATTCATTCATTTTGGATCTCTGGGATGGTTGTAGATGGAAAAGAACCAACATGGTGTGTGTGTGTGTGTGTGTGTGTGTGTTTTAAGGAGCTGGTGGAAACCCATACATAATTCAAGCACTATTTCCACCTCCGTCCTAGAATTGTTGCAAATGATTTGGAGTATTTGTTGGGATGCCCCATCTGTCTACAAAAAGCAGGTCATCATTTGTGTGTGTTTCATGAACAATAATGCTTCACTTTTATTTTAATGTGTTCTGCTTTGGCACAAGTGAATATCCTTGTTTGGGATGTACATATTGGTATTTAGTGGTAAATGAGGTTAATGATTGCTTCTTTAATAAAATACTCCAATTCCTCTATAGAAAATACAGAAAATAATAATAAAAATAATGCAATTGGAAATAAAACATAGAAAATAAAATTCATTAAATGTTCTATTATTTTGTTAAAAATCTCTCACCTCCCAGCTCATTTGTAACTGAATTCAGAGTGACTCTCCTCTGAATTCTGAAATATTATGAAGATTATTTTTTTTAAAGTTATGTATGCTTGTAAGAATGCCTGCTTTTGGTAATTAACTTTTCTGATAAATATCATGAGTACAGGCATATTTAAAATTACACTTGTGTGGACAAAGGAAGCAAAAAGGTTAAATGCTCTTACGTGTAATCTTTAATCTTTATTAATTTAGACTGTAATCCTAAACACATTTGCTAAGGAGTAAGCCCCATTATATTTAGTGGGACCTACTTCTGAGTAAACATGCATAGTTAATGAAGCTAATTTTGAGCATCAATGCGCATGTACAATGTATTGTCATTCCCTAGCACTGGTCTTATGTTAAAAGAAATACCTTGCAGAAAGAAAGAAATGTTGCAGTATATTAGGTCTGCACCAAATACTTCTTCTCTATATACTTGAAAAATGCTCATTAAAAAAATGATGCTGTAATTATATGGAATTTCCTCTCAATTTTGATAAAATACAGTTAGAAAAGAGAATGAGAGGACAAAAAGCTTTCATGAAGTCTTTAACTGCATTCTGAGGATATACATATTGCAGATGTAATAAATGGTGTGTGAGAAGAGTGATCAGAATGTCAATAAATGAATCATATTTCTCAGTCTTGTGAGCTATAACATGAGATTTCAAAATGAACTAAAAATCAGTATCATTCAGACATTGAAAGGGAAACTATTCAGGAATGGCCTAGTGCTCAGGAAAAATTGACAGTACCAGAAGCAGGATAAAAGGACATAATCTGAAGACATAATAACAAAATTGTACCACTTTAACATTAAGTGAAAATGAAAATTATGGAAAAAAATTGCTGCGTAACACCTCTGTCCCAGATAAATTTTAATTGGAAGAACTGGAAGAAAGCCCCACTGACTTAAGTAGAATTGACTTCCCAGTAAGTGGTGCAAGATCCTAACAGCGTTACAACATGACCAATCCTAGCCTTGTTGACTTTAACAGAAAGCCCCATTGAATATATATAAAATTGCTCCTTTAGTTAAGCAGCCAGATTACACTTATACGTATTTATCAAATCCTCAGTATTGGTGCTTGCTTAATCAAAACACATCATTTAGGTTAAATGAATTTGCAAACGTGAAAGGGAGCTTGCAGCTCCTACTCTAATGGTGTTATGTAGCACATAGTTTAACAGTACAGATATGGGGTTGGTTTTAAAATTTCATGGTAGTTGTGTTTGTAGCTTAATTTTATTGAGTGTGTGTATCTGCAAAGGGCTTTCTATGTAAAAATACGTTGTTATTGAAGTGCATCAGATATATTGACTTCATATGCTGGAGGGCACTAAGAACAATGGGAAAAATCATGTGCTACGTTTTTAATGTTTCCCTTTAAGATAAAAAACGTATTCCTCTAAATAGATGAAAAAATGTTTCTGCTTTAGGACTAAAGTTGAAAGATGGGGGCAGGCTTTCAAAACGTATTTAGTAAATTGTATGCTTACCAGGTAATTATTTTAAATTAAGTTTTAGGTATTGCTTTGTGTAACTTTAAATTTTGTGCATCAGGATTCAGCATTTACAAATTTCAAGCTAAAAATTTATAGACTCTTGTGAAAGCATACATTTAGACAAACTATTAGCAATTGATATAAAATCTGTTTCTTAAGAATACCATTCAGTTAAAAAAAATAAAGCATTACATTTTTTATTTACCATAATTGAAGTGTACTTTCTCTCTTCTAGTAACAACAGAAGAATAAAATTGTAGACATAACAAAGAATAGCTGCAAATGTGTAGGAGCATCTACAAATAAGAAAAAATGTGATTTGAAAGGTCAGGAAACAGTTACAGGTTTGACAGTATTTCTGCCCACCTACATTAATGATTTAATACATAACATAAGATGGAACACTCAGGCTGAAGAGGATACATTAAGACCATGTGTACTCTCTGTGCTAAATATTATCATTCTGAACTCAGCAAAACTGAACTCCTAATATGTATACATTAAGCAAATGCCCATATTTGGAGCAAGACGTTCGGTTTAATTGAAATCCCACTGAGCCTACCCAGCAGTTCTGAGATTGTACTGAGCACTGGTCATACCATTGCAGACTCATGTTTACATTTATAGGGATTAGAAACTTGTGGGGGTTTTAGTCTCAATTTTTTAAATATATATTTAAAGTAATTTATATATACTACTTGAATTAAATACCTTTTATGGTGCGGCAGCGGATTATCAAAGGAAAGCAAGGCCATATAGATCTGTGATGTTCTTTACAATTTCTGAAGTAGATGCCATAGATATTTTAAAAAATGAAAAAATATTGTGATTTTTAAAAAATGTTTAAAAATGGTTCAAACAAATGACATTAATTTGACTTGGCATCAAGGTAAAGTAGACACTTTATTCTCAAGGAGCAGATCCAAAGCATGGGTACTATCATTGAAAATGCCCTAACTCTTGTCTGTGGTCAACATTCACCTAATCTTGGAAGATGGGCCACCGGAACAAAGACTCTGATGATTATCTCAGCAAGTGGGCAGGTTCATGTGGGAGAAAGCAGTCCTTCAGATAAACATTTTATGTTTCTCTAGAGGAAAAACAAGCAATAGTAAAAATGTCAAAACAATCTGAATCTATTGTGTTTATTTTTAAGACCTGCTGTAAGAAAGGAAAGGAGTTGAATATTCAAGTCTAGAATTTGAGTTCTGAAAGGGAAGGAGGTCTGTTCCCTTTTACTATCAACAAAACTCTTACTAAGTCTTTCTCTGAGATGCATACAAAAACAGTAAGTATAGAGAAAGAGAATAAACAAAATAGCAGCATCTTGTGATTGTATAGTAACCAAAGAGAAAAACTTGCATCTATTGGTTTGATAGCACTTCCTGTAAACCATCTGAAGAATTTGAAATGCAAAATTTATTTATTTATTACATAAATATCCTGCCTTTATTACATTTTATTACATTTATATACCGTTGTAGTGATGTGCCTATCAGGTGCTGGCTATGGTAATTATTGCAGGAAGGAATATACTCAGAATACACTCAGAAAAAAAAGCCTGGAAATTGCTATTGATTAATCTAAATACACATGTGTTTAGTAATTTGAAATGCATCAACAGCGTAAAAAAGAAAAACAATTTGAGTGTCCTCTCTTCCAGTTTGAGGGGGGAAAAGCACCCCGGGTCACTTGGAGGAGATTCTTACTCTCCCCAGGTGACTAAGTCAGTGACTATGTGCAAGCTTGGTTTAAGTAGAGGATAGTGTTTTTATTTTCGCTTTGCAATTTGGACAATACCCTTCACCTTGAGGCTTCAGAGCATTCTAGAAAATATTTTTGAAAGTGGCACAAATTTGAAATTTAGTTTTGCCCCAAAGCTATTTTTAAATAACGATGTCTTGCACCTAATTTTGCATGAAGGTGTAATGGGACTGTGCCCCAGACTCATAGAAGTCTCTCTTATCTGTTTTGTTGAGCTTAATACAAAGTATAGAAAAGAAGGCAAATAAGGGGGTTCAGCAAAAATAACTGCTTCAGATACATCTGTATCAGATCATGGGGTTTCATCGTATTTATATAAAAACCCAATGCATCTTAATCACATCCATTGTGACCTGGATGCGTGGAGTTAGACAAATAGGGGAGTGGACAACCCAAAGTGCAGGAGTAATGGAAGCTTCCGTATCTCCAGCCCTGCCTCCACTCCTCGCCAGATCTATCCAGGATTTTCAATTGTTGAAGATAAGGGACTAGTCTGTCCAGAGCTCTGCCAAGAAAAGGATAGTACCGTCTTCCCTTGGTGAAACCTAGCCTATCCCTAATTTAGGGGACAAAGGCTTTCTTCTCCTCCCTCCACAGCTTAATCTCTCCTCTCTGCTTGGTTGCAGTAATTGCAAAGGAAGGAAGGGAAATATGCAACAAACTTTTACGTCTATTAGAATGAATGGATGCATTCATTCCTGTGGAAGAATATAAGAGCTGCCAACAAGGAAACTGTTTGTGTGGGGTCAGACATGCACACTAACGCGGCCTTCACATCAAGCTATTCTGTCTTTGCCCTCCTCTTGACAGCATCTGATTGGCTTCGCACCGGTGGTGGCAGGTGGCGCGATGTGCATTTGCGCTCCTTCCGCCCATCTTGCCGCAGCTGCTGCACCCACACCTTTTTGAAGGCAAAATGGGGGGAGGACTGCGGAGGCATGGAAGTTAATTTTTTAAAAATTTACTTTGTAAAATGGGGGGAGGACTGTGGAGGCATGGAAGTTAGTTTTTTAATTTTACTTTGTAAAATGGGGCAGGACTGTGGAGGCGCGGAGGTGGTGCAGCGAGCTTATGGCTCACTGTTCCAACCCCCTTCCCTGCTCAGCCCATGGCAGCCAATCAGTGGTCACCATAGACTGGGCACGCCTTGCAGAAACTCCGGAGCAACAGCGACAGACGGCAACCCCCCCCCCCCCGACTTTTTTAGTGCGGAGCTCTGGGACTTTGCCCCAGATGGCTTCGGAGTGACGGCAGCATTATGAATCCACCTGCTGCCGCTCCGAAGCCACCACAAGGGAAAGTGACCGTCTACTGGTACCCTTTTTCTCTTTGTCAGATTTTCTGCAGTAAGAAAAAAGATGGAAGAAGGAATGTTTGGTGGGGTCTTCTTAGTGGCTGCTCTCAGGCTCTGAAACTCTCTGCTGAGAGATGCTAGGTTGGGCTGTGTTGTCCTTTTTTCAATAGAGAAACACATTTTTATTCAGGCAATCCTGTTGCTGGTCTGTTGCCGAGGGCTTTTAATTGGTTGGGACTGGATCCAATGGGATGCTGCACCCCCACCAATTCCATTGCGTTCCTGCCAATTCTGTTCTGGAAGAGAGGCCCACTGCTTGTGCAACAGAGATTTAGTGCTTCGAGAAATGGCGAGAAGTGAGCAGAAACACTAGTTTCTGGAATGGACAGGTCAGTGGAGCTTGCATAAGGGAATTCCATCGATCTGTGCTGATCCAGAAATGAGAAGCTGCTTGTTTTGGGACTTATAGGAAGCATTAGATTTCCATTGCGCAAGAGGTGGGTCCCGCTTATGCAGTGGAATTGGTGGGAGGGGCCTCTCACGCAACAGAATTGGCAGGAGGTGACAGTTGTGCAATGGCACCACAAGATAGTGCCCTTAGTTTTCTTTATTTCTTTTATTGTTTTTAATAGTGGCTTCACAGCCACCACTACCCCCTAAGTGCCAAAAAATAAGCACTTTTTATGAAGGCAAAAATACTTGCAAAAAGCTCCCACCCACCCCCACCTGCAATGTTGGCTCAGCTCCGGATTTCATTTCTCTAATCCTAAATACGGATTCTTGAAATTGGACTTAATGGGAGAATGAGCATCTAAATGGCAAATGTGGTTCAATGTAAGCAAGTGTAAAGTGGTGCACATTGGGGCAAAAAATCCCAACTTCAAGTATAACCTGATGGGATTTGAACTAGTGGTGACCAACCAAGAAATAAATCTTGAGGTTGTGGTGGACAGCTCAATGAAATTGTCAACCCAGTGTGTTGCCGCTGTAAAGAAGGCAAATTCTATGTTAGGCATAAGTAGAAAAGAAATTGAGAATAAAACTGCCACTTTCATACTGCCTTTATACAAATATGTGGTGCGACCACACTTGGAAAACTGTGTACACTTCTGGTCACCATACTTTAAAAAAGAAACTGTAGAACTGGAAAAAGTGCAGAAAAGGGCAACTGAAATGATCAAGGGGCTGGAGCATCTCCCCTATGAGGAAAGGTTGCAACAGCTGGGATTGTTTAGCTTGGAAAAAAGGAGGCTAAGGGGAGACATGATAGAGGTGTACACAATTATGCATGATGTGGAGAATGTGGATAGGAAGACATGTTTTGCCCGCTCTAAAAATACTATAGACCGAGGTCATTCCATGAAGCTGTTTGGTGGGAGATTCAGGACAGATAAATGAAGCACTTGTTCACACAGTGCATAGCTAAACTGTGAAATTCGCTTCCACAAGAAGTAGTGATGGCCACCAATTTAGATGGCTTTAAAAGGGGGTTAGATAAATTCCTGGAGGAGGCGGCTATAAAAAATTACTAGTCCTTATGGTTATGTGCTACCTCCAGTAGCAGGGGCAGTAAGCCTATGTACACCAGTTGCTGGGGAACATGAGTGGGAGGGTGCTGTTGTACTTGTGTCCTGCTTGTTGGTTCCTGGTCAACAGCCGGTTGGCCACTGTGTGAACAGAATGCTGGACTAGATGGACACTTGGTCTGATCCTTCATGGCTCTTATGTTCTTACATTCTTACGTAGCAATAAAGTGTTAAAACATTGAAAAGTGTAGCGTGTGTTCTCCGCTAAAACAGTGTTCTTTCATCTGGGACCGAATGCAGTGCAATAGTAATAGTGTAACCTTCAAACAATACTATTAAGCCACTGGGAGATACAGGGCGAGTTAATAATAATAATATATTTATTTAATTATTTATTTCGTACCCGCGTCTCCCTCTGGATTGAGGCGGGGTACAACAACAAATACAAAACACCATAAAATACATATAACTAATTAAAAGGTGCTGGTTCTAACCTATAAAGCCTTACACGGCTTGGGACCACATTACCTAATGGAATGCCTCTCCCGATACAAACCTACCCGTACACTACGATGTACATCTAAGGTCCTCTTCTGGTTGGCTACTCCAAGGGAAGCACGGAGGGTGGCAATAAGGGAGAGGGCCTTTTCAGTGGTGGCCCCCCAATTATGGAATTATCTCCCTGATGAGGCTCGCCTGGCGCCAACATCGTTATCTTTTCGGCGCCAGGTCAAGACTTTCCTGTTCTCCCAGGCATTTAACAGTATATGATGAGGGTTTTGTGTTTTTGTGTTGTTGTTATGCTTTGACCCAGAAGGATATTGTAATTTTAACTTGTTTGTATGCTTTATGGTTTAAAATTTTGTATATCGGTGTTTTTAATGTTCAGTGGTTTTAATTTTTGTAAACCGCCCAGAGAGCTTCGGCTATGGGGTGGTATATAAATGGAATAAAATAAATAAATAAATAAATACATGTAAAACAAATACATTATTAAAAGGCATCTTAAAATTCAACTAGATAGGCCTGCCGGAAGAGATCAGTTGAATGATTGCAGCGAAGAAAGCAACCATTGTGTCTGCTCCCCCTGTGTGGGCTGTGTGCATGACCGCCATTTGCATTATTCCCCATGCTGCAGTGCGGATTGGTGTGCCATCCAAACCTGACATCTGGTGTGGCGGGGGGTGGGGTTAGTCGTACCCACCCTACAATCTCTACAGTCTCTCCTAGGTTTCAGGGTGGGTGTGACCTGCCCACCACCACACTACGTATCAGGTTCTGATGACACGCCAACCCATGCTGCAGGGCAGGGAATAATGCAAATGGTGGTTGCAAGTGCAGTGGCGGTGGGGAGAAGCCACAATTGTCGCTTCCATCTCCATGATCGTTTGAACCCAGTCACAGTGTTACCCAACCTTTTTTTTTGAAAGCTGTTTCTTTTTTTTAGTCAGCTTGGGACTTTTGGTCTGCTGCCACCAACTCTTTAAAGTGTTATCCAAGGCCAAGTAATGCATCTTTTCTAATGAATGGTTGAAAGAGCTGCTGCCATAATTACAAATTGGAAAACATATGCTATACTCAAAAATAAGTGGAATTTATTTCCAAGTCAGTATTTTTAGGATCAAAGTGTAAAATAAATAATTAATATATTCTTACATCATCAGGTTTCTGGGAATAAGGAAGGGCTCAATGTGTGAGCTCATTCCTAAGTTTTAAGCCAAATTCACATGAGCCCCAATTTAGGTATATAGAAAATTAATTATGTCTAGGGCTGAAAATCTATATACCAGCTACCAAACACGGCGGCTATGAGGGTCAGATTTAGTTAAACAAGCGTTATGTAATCCTTGTACCATTCTATAGCACCACAGAGCAGTTTGGAGCTGTATTTTTACGTTGTTTTTGGAAGGTGCCTGGTAGAGTGTGGCATGCCCTGCAGACTGTATAGCATCCTGCAGAATACAGCCCAGAGTGGAGAGGGGTCCTAGGGGTGAAAATGGCCCCTGGACCTCCACAGTTGCCAACCCCTGCTCATGAATAAGTCCCATTGAGCTGATTGATATTAATGTGTAGCACTTCCAAGTAATAATGGTTAAAATTACAGTTTGTCAAAATGATTAATGCTATTTTGTTTCACTATAATCAGTAAATTAAGTTTGTCCAGTCTGGTTAATATACCAGCTAATAAAATGAAACATGTATTCGTACAATCCATGATTAGACTGAAATGATGGTTTTCTCCTCCCCCGCCCCCCGCTTGAGATCAGTATTGCTGCAGGACTGTATACTCTATGTAAATATTACGAGTAATTAATACTTTAAAAATTGTGAAGAAATATCTTACTTCATGCTCAGGATTTAGTGACAACATTGAGAGCTTTGGCTATTGGGTGATATAGAAATGCAGTAAATAAATAAATAAATAAATAAATATTAATGTGTTGTGCCCTTTACTATCATCTGTTTTTAAGAAAAAAATAAAAGCCATATCATAACTTTTTAAAAGAACCTGTAAAATATTTTGCCTCACACAGCTTATATTTTGTTTTAAATGGAAACATGAGAAGTTCCCATTTAGCAGTCTTATTGCAACTGTTTATTTATCACAACCTTATTTAATTTTTAATTACAAAAACAGATTGATGCCTTTGATCTTTAAATTTACTTTTATGTAAGTCTTTATTTTAGGAAATACTTTCATTCCTAAAGGGAAATCTAATTGGATTCAAGGCAAAATAGAGATGCAATTCAAATGCAAATATTAATTTACAGTGGGCATGATAGTAAGTGCAGGCCTCTTAGAGGCAGGATTTCTTTAAAGTCTGGTTATTAAGCCAATATTTTTCCATGTAATTGATGGACATAGGATAAAAGTAAAACTGATATATGCAGAAGTTGGATTTAATAGCTAAGTGCACTCTGCAATATTTACTACTTTAGCTGTACAGCACATAGCTACTTCTTTAAAGGTAAGAATACTAGATTTTCCAATTTAAATTATTGTTCCTCATTCTTCTTCAGTGTTACATTCTGGAAGCCAGAAGGAGGGAACTCTTGGTTAGCTACACAGTGCAGCCCCCCCATAATATACAGCACCCCCCACCCTAACCCAGATCAGAGATCCTGCATCCTTTTGGGGACAATAAGAGCCAAGGGCCTCTAGCCAGCTGAGCCACGGGTGGAGATGGTGGCAAGTGGAAAAGGAAGAGATGTTTTGCTAGACAAAAAGCATGAAGGGGGGGAGTTCTGGGAGAAGGAGCTAATTGCATATATGCTAGCCGGAGAAACCTGAGTGGGAGGAACCGCCTCCCATTTATTTCACATTCTGTCGGGGTTCTGTATCTTAAAATAATTTACAAAAAGGAAGAAGGTTGGCCTGTATAATTGCGAAACCAGTGCTGTAACTAGGTTGTAACTGAAATAAACATCATCTGGTTAAAAGAGTTCTGGTACTCATGGATCAAGGTGGATTTGAGGTGCCCCTCCCTAACAACCTACTCACAGTCCTTTAGAAACACCCAAATGTTAAAATCTTAATTCTGTTTTTTACATGTTAACCTCTTTCTCAAATCCTTACTCGTGTTATGAGACTACGGGCTCATCTACACCTTTAGCCCTTTCGAGAGGGAGGAAGACGGTTGCTCACGGGGCACACGCAAGGGAATTTTCTGGCAAGTAAAGGAGAGCTGTTGTGGAAGACCATGTGCCCTGTGACGGCGGTTCTGATGTGTATCGGCAGAAGTGGGCAGGACTAGACAGATGGGTACGGGGCACGGATTTTTTTTAAAAAAAATAACTCCTCTGAGATGCACACAAGTGCAAACACACAGCAACACAGTGAGGGGGTATAGGTACTTGGTCAAAATTGTGCTATTGTTCATTGATATGTTTGTGGTGGGGTGGGTGGGTAGGAAGAGACAGTTGGCGATGAAACATGGCGATGCCCATGCACACTCCCCTGACAGTTGCCTGTTCATTGAGCCAGGAACTCGTGAACAGGGGGCACACTAGCCAGGGACTTTGGAATTGTAGTGAGAGATGGGGAAAAGCCACTATAAAACTAATCAGCGATATTCTGGAAAAACTTGGTGGTCTTCCTTAGATCACCACAGGAGTAGGTGAATGTCATGTGGCCTGGTAGGGATGACCTCAATATTATTCCAGAATAAACGGCAGGTGTAGATGTCCCCTAAAACTTATGAGTGAATAATATACCTTCTTGTAGAATGATCTGTCTCCAGATTTTGAATTTGATTTTGATCTTAATGTTTGAACATGCCTAGTTACATACAAGTCCAGCCTGTCACCTACTATGGAATTCAGCAGTTGTGAAATGACAGACAGAAAGTCTTCTTTCAAGCTACTCCTTCTGTTTGTCAGCAGGCCATGTCTGTGTAAAAGATAGCTGCTTTTCTTTGTAGCCTTGAAATTGAAATACAGCTTCCATGTGACTCATCCTCCAGTGCAATTGGTACCTGAAGTTTATCTGAAATAAGGATGCATAAAGGATTTTGGCAGTATTTCCATAGAACAGAAATTCATATTGATATTAATAGTTAATGTGGAATGTTGAACAAGGAAAAGAATAGGGTAGCAGCAACAATATATGATAAATTGTTTCAAGAGCTTAGTGAACGGTAGAAGCTTGTGTGTTTTGTGAGCTTGTATAATTAAGGTGTTGATAAGGGTACAATGTACCTTATCTGTGGCATACAGGAGACATTATTGACGAGGAAGTGCTTCTCTGATTTACAGATAATCATGATGTCTGCAGTTACACTCTCTCACACACAAAGCACCTTCTTTATGGTAAATGTGAATTATTACTGCATAACCTCTTCTTTTCCCCCCATTTTTCTTTTTTTGGCATCCAAGGAAGGAATTGCTTTGGAGCAGGCTTGATTTTATTCAAGGACAGTATCAGTGACTAATCATTGTGCATGCATCAAATTGTCAGAAGGGAGAAATGAAAACTCATAATCTAGGATAGAAGTTGCCAACTTTTCCAGCCTGAGGGGGGCATGCTCTTTTTAAAATCTGAATGATGTAATATTTGAAACTGGGGTCTTTAGAGTATGTAGTTACACTTGCATTTGTTTGTTTGTTTGTTTGTTTTGTTGAAACTTACAATAAAAAAATCATTAAAAAACTGGTCTGAAGATTGGAAGAGTGTTTTTCTGCACAAACTGATCACCTGTTAAAGTTACAACCATCCAGCAATAGATGCTTCACAATTATTAGCCATATGATCATGCACAGCATTATATGCAAATATGTACACGTGCATATAAAACCCAAAAGACAGATCTATAATTTTAAAATATGGAATATCTATATTTCATACAAATTTAAAACATTTTATTTTCCTTATGAGTGAAACTGGGCAAACTCTTACCATATTTTGATTAAAATTTGGTAGGGCTTTCAGGGGCCAGATAATATTGCTTTGGGAGCTATATTCTGCCCCTATATCAGTTGTCCCTGATATAGGGCAATGTTGTAGAGGGACTTTTAAAAAGAGGAACAGGTTCAAAGGAGGAACAGGTTCTCTGCAATCCTATGTATGTTAACTCAGAAGTAAGTCCCATTGTGTCCAGTGGGGCTTACCGTCTAGTGTGTTTAGGATGGCAGTCTTGGTTTCCTTGGCAATGACATGATAGCATACATTTGGTGTTAGTATGGTCTTTGGAGTGCTCCAAATGAAAATATATATGGTACAGAAATACAGACAGATTTGACTTTAGATCGCTCTGTGTACCACAACATTTCTTGTTTGTTTTGATATGCAGCATAGCATTCTATCCCATTCTGAGAGAAAGCTGAACATTCCATCAAATAAAATTAATGAAAGTAAGGCCAGTTATACACCAAGCAGGATATAACACTTTGAAAACGGTTTGAAAACAGTATATGGAATGAGCAGTTGTCAAAACCGTTATAAAGTGTTACAAAGCAGTAGTGTAGAACCTGCCTAAGAGTGTATGTTGCTAATATGTATTCATTGGTTTCGAATTAACCAATTAACAATTGGGTGGCATAGCAATGTAATAAATAAATAAAAAGTAGTTGCCCGGGATCTTTAAGACCTTTTGATGTGTTTCGGTCAGGCAAGTCATAAACTGCAATACACAAAGCAAAGAAACAAGAATTCTGAGAACAGAGTCACATTAAGCAATACAACCCTTCAGGGTTGAGCCTTGATAAATCCTAGTAATTACTCATACCTCTAGGTTACTGTCAAGGATGAATTGCCTAATTTAGACTTCTAACTTGAACTCCGACCATTCTATTGATGCAGCCCTTGGTATTTTTGCTCGCAGCACCCTAAATAACTGAATTTGGGATTCTCAGCTTGAAATGCAACTTGATTATTGACTCTGCCCGGTGCCTGCTAAATATTTTGGTCTGCAACTCCCAGCTTGAAACTCCCAGCTTGAAATACAACTTGATTATTGACTCAGTCTTCTCAGCTTGGTGCCCTCCAAATAGTTTGGTCTCCAGTTCCCATTGTCCCTGACCATTGATCATGTTATGGGAATTATAGTCCAAAACATCTGGAGGGTCCCAATTTGAGGAAGGCTGGTTATACTCTGAATTCTTGGAGGTCCATTCCTGCTGATACTACAAATCATGTTCATGAAAAGCTTGGGAGATGGATACTTCACACCTTCCATTGGTGCAATCTTGTGCACTAAAGAACAGAAAACTGACCACACGATTTAATAAGTGAGAGGTTAGGGAAAAAATGTGGGACTTGGCAAAAATAAATCATTTGGAAATTACCCGAAACAAATTCCTGAAACACTACTGGGTTTACCCTCATCTACTCCAGCAGATAGCACTAGGGCAGAGATGGGGACTATGCCAGTACAGTTTTATACTTTTGTAGCTTTGTTTATGTATTATTTAAAATGTCTTCATATGGATGATTCAAGGATACCTGAAATGGTTTTTTTGGAACAGCGGAAATCTTACAGACAGACTACTTAAATCAAAAGCAAATGTTAGCTTTTCATTTAATACCCTGGGTTCTCAAGAAATGGAACCCTAGATCAGATTCAGAGACATATAAAGAATAAAGTGGGTGGGTTCTATTTCCAAAAAGATCTAGCGATAATTCAGAAATCATAATTCCCCCCGCAGTTGCGTTTTCTAAAATTAACTTACAGATTTGAGAATTATTTACATGAGTTATCAGTTACTTCATCTAGAAAGGCATTTCTGGCATTGTGTTTTCAAACTATGCCTTCGCAGTATTTAGGGGGCTGCTATTTTAAAATACCGATTGAACAGAGGCTTTGTTTATGTGGTGCTCATGTACTAGAAGACCTCTATCATTACTTATTATATTGTTCTTGTATGCTGAACCTAGGACAAAGTTTATTTTGAATATGTTATGGGATATTTTGGAGGGAGATGATCAACTAAAGTTATATTTCTGTACTCTGATGTTGACTAATTTGTGAAAGATAGAGTGGTGAGATTTGCAGTGGCTGCCCAAAAGTTGAGAAAAAGGTCTGTGGATGTCAATATGGTAAATTGTGGTGGATTTTTGGGGTGGATCTTTGGGAGAATTGTGGTGGATCTTTGGGAGAAACCCACGGCTCCAGCGTGCCGAACCTGGAAGTGGCTACTTTCGGGTTTGCCCACTTCCCGCCCTCTCCATCCCTATGGTGCGGAAAGGGTCATAAAGTTTTATTAGCGACTTTTTATTACTGTTATTTTAATTTCTTTGTATTGTAGAGTTTGTGTTTGTATATTAGTGTTTATGTATTTCTGGTGTATGCATTTGTGGCAGACAAGACCATGTTGGTTGAAACACCAAATAAATTCACATTTAACCCTTTAAAAAAGTGAGAGATTAGTAAAAATGTGAATAGGAGCAGATTCCGTGGAATGGCAGGAACGGAAACTGAATTACAAAGAATTAGTTTTGGCCATGGTCACATATGCCGTAGTTACTTCCTATTTGGACTACTGTAATGCTCTCTATGTGAGGCTGCCTTTGAAAAGAGTTCGGAAACTTTTGTTAATTTGGAATGCTGTGGCCAGATTGTTGACTGGGACTGGTTATAGGGAGCACAATGATTTTGTTACAATAGCTTTGTTGGCTACTGTTCTGTTTCTAGAGCAATTCAAAGTAGTCACTGGATCTGTTCAGACAACACGCTAAGCCATGGTTAAGCTGCCAACCCCTTTGCAGCAAATGGTTAGTGAGCGTGTTTAAACCCGGCACTCAAGATTTTTCCAAGTGAAAGGTAAAAGAGAAATAGGACAGCAATTAGGTACGAGGTCAAGAGAAGGTATCTTCACACTGCAAGGAATAGTAGCAGGCTTATCGCAAATAGGGCAGATATTGACTTGGTTTTCATAATCACTGCTGCCCACTGGCTTATTTAAATTTCATGGCAAAGCAGTAAAGTGTAGGGGGAAATTACACAAATATCGTAGCAGCACACTTTCAAATGTATGTATTTGTGCAAGACCAATAAAAGACAGAAAAGGTTGAGAACATGTTCAGGACACTCTTTGGTGTCCTTTCTTCTTGATTTTTGGGGCACTGGTATGGGATGAGGGAGAATGGTGGCAAAACTAGCGAGTTCAGAATGAGTGGCAGGGATTTTTGCTGCTTTTGCCAGGCATCTCTTTAGCCATTCCCAACAACCCATGATGAAGTTTCCTTGCTGTGTTCGGAAGTCAAAACAAACCACCCTGAAAACAAGCCATACTAAACAACTCGAGAACAAGCCATGGGTTCTGAGGGTGGTGTGTTCATGAAAAGCAACCCACAAGGAAAAGGAATATTCTGGATTCAGACGTTACGACAAACTACCCTCAAACAACCCATGGTGACAACCCACTGTGGTTTATTATTTTTTATGACTCAGGTCTGTGTGTAGTGCAACTATGGCCCTTACATTGTGCCGCCTTTTGCAGGCCTTCAGTAATTAGACTATCAAGGTTTTCATGTTCCTACAGTTGAAAAAAACTGTCTATTCTAGGAGCTTAAATCCCAATATTTTCACTAGTGTATTACTCTTGTTCTGTTTTATTATCTCAATGCATTATTCAGTCTACAAAAGAATGTCTTGTGTAATGTAGTGAACCATGCATGGCTGTTTAAGCTGTTAAAATATTTAGTTTGTGGCTAATGGAAAATGTTCACTGTACAGCCACTTCAATTTATTGTTTAGCATATTTCACTTGGTGCCTGCCTGTACATTATTAACTGTTACAAAATAAAGCTGGGTCTACTATTGTAGTTTAGCTTAATCAATTACATAGATCTAATTATATATTTTCCAGGAATGTTAAGAGATTGTCTTAGTCAGATGGCTGTATTTATCAGGTTAGCATTTAAAAACCAAAAACATTTTTAGCATATACTAGAAAAATGAATGAAAGGATTCACATTTTGACTATGTGACTTGGTGCAGATTCCCCAGACGGTGTCGGGAGTGGCTATATGCCTGATTGGGAAAAGTAAATGTGCTCCAGATATTGCTTTTTCTGGAAAAGTGAGTGGCTGACAAAGTAAGAGGAGCATGCTGACTTGTCAGTTGCAGTCACATGGAAAATGGTGGGTCAGCTGCATGCCTCTGAAATGACACTCTAGTTATGTGCCTTAAAGTAGACTCCACACTCTACCAAGTAGCAGAGGGCTAGTGTTGCTGGGGCAAGCAAGGAATGCTGCAATAAAAAGAGGGATAGTTTGTCGCAGTGAGACAAGGGGCTCCGATAGAAGGGATGAAGATTCAGATTTATACAGGAGAGGGCCAAGGACAAAGGGTGTATATACATTAAAGAAAAAACCCGCATCCGCACCAGCCTTTTTTTTTTCTTGGGTCTTTTCACGTTCACTTTGGGCTTCTTTAGATGGCGACCAGTGACGGCCATGTGATTTGTAATTGAAAATGTCCCCTCTGGGCAATGTTCTATAAAGTTCAATGAAACTGCATAATCTAGTGGCTGTATTATAGTGCAATGTGACTTTACACACTGGGGGTATCCCACAATAATTTTAAATAGTGCATTATCTCTTATCTTTTTTAAAGCAAGATTACTGGGAGAAAGCACAGGAGACATCCTGGAGGTTGACGGTGTCATATAAAGAACCCATAAATGTCAGTGAGCAGCCAATCATGAATGTGCAATAAATCGCTCATGTAGCGAAGTTCAGTGTTTGTTCTTCTCCGTGTGTAGGACAGTGGCATCTGAAGGTGCTATAATCCCAGTGCCTTCATACTGCCCCCTCCCCAGTCTTTCTTTCTGAGGCTAGGAAAGCCATGTAAACAAGGTTTGAGCAGGTCAGTGATGCAATGTTGTTCACCCCTTCTATATTTCCAGCCTTCTACTGTGTCTGCTTGCTTTGGACTAGGGCAAAGGTTTGCAATCTTTTTTGGCCTATGGGCACATTTTGAGGAAGTATCAAGAACACCATCACAAAGTGGCTGCCAGGGCCAGGGCCAATCACAAAATGACTGCTGTGGGAAATGTGGGCATCACAAAATTTACTGATAGAACAAAACAATTCATATGCAGTAAACTGGTGAGTCTAAGTCCATTAATTTGCCTGGGAACCGAAATACAAGGTAGAAGTGGGAACTAAGCCCTGAAACACAAAACCACTCCTTTGAACCCACAGTTTTGTGCTCCAGCAGACGATAAATGTTCTAGAAGGCAAACTGGCAAAACTAAAAGACAAGTATCTTGTCCAAGAACCTAAGGACAAGGCAGAGTTTGGTTCTGAGCAGCCAAACCACTTTTTTGGAACCAGAATTTTCCACTCCAACAGAACACCCATTTCACAGAATGAAAGCCAGTTAATTTCCGCATATCACCTCTAAATAAATTCCTCTAAAATTAATTCTTTCCCCCCACTCCAAACCATCAGATAACAGGCTATAATAAAACCTGTCTTCCTGACGCACCAATTTTCTGTGTGCAAGGAATTGTAGATTTGGAGCAGTTTCCAACTGGACACTAGCCCTAACGTAAAATGCATTGCATTAACATAAGGTACCTCTAGTACAATGACAATAGCGCTAGCTGGCACGATGAGGTTCCCTGGAAAACCTGTCATACCAGCAAGAAGTCCTTTAGGCAAGATTAATGTAATTTATGTTAGTGCTAGTATTTGATTGGATACTGCCTTTCTTGTTTCGTTTTTAACATGGAGGAGCATTCAAACATTTATTTATTTATTTATTACATTTGTATACCGCCCCATAGCCGAAGCTCTATGGGCGGTTTACATAGGATTAAAACAATTAAAAACAATATACAAAAATTAAAACAGCAAAAACATACAACATACACACAATACACACATACATTTAAAACCGTTACAACAGCCCCAAAAAGCTACAAAAACAAAAACAAATCCAGGCTCCTCAGATATTGCCAAATGCCCGAGAGAAGAGGAAAGTCTTGACCTGGCGCCGGAAAGATAACAATGTTGGCGCCAGGCAGGCCTCGTCAGGGAGATTGTTCCACAATTGGGGGGACATCACAGAGAAGGCCCTCTCCCTTGTTGCCAACCTCTGAGCTTCCTTCGGAGTAGGCTCTCGGAGGAGGGCCTTAGATGTTGAACGTAGTGTTTGGGTAGGTTCATGTCGGGAAAGGCGTTCCGTCAGGTATTGTGGTCCCAAGCCATGTAAGGCTTTGTAGGTTAAAACCAGCACCTTGAATCGGGTTCGGAAACATACAGGCAGCCAATGCAAGTGGGCCAGAGCAGGTCTTATATGCTCGAACCTTCTGGTTCCAGTTATCAATCTGGCCGCTGCATTTTGCACAAGCTGCAGCTTCCGAACCACCTTCAAAGGCAGCCCCATGTAGAGTGCATTGCAGTAATCTAACTTGGAGGTTACCAGAGCATGGACAACTGAAGCCAGGTTATCCCTGTCCAGATAGGGATGTAGCTGGGCCACCAACCAAAGTTGGTAGAAGGAACTCCGTGCCACTGAGGCCACCTGAGCCTCAAGTGACAGAGATGGTTTTAGGAGAACCCCCAATCTACGAACCTCCTCCTTCAAGGGGAGCGCATCCTCATCCAGAACAGGTTGAAGACCCTCCATCCGGTCAGCAGAACCACCCACTAACAGCGTCTCAGTCTTGCTGGATTGAGTTTCAGTTTATTAGCCCTCATCCAGTCCATTGTCACAGCCAGGCACTGGTTCAGCACATCCACAGCCTCACCTGATGAAGATGAAAAGGAGAAATAGAGCTGCGTGTCATCAGCGTACTGATGACAACGCACTCCAAAACTCCAGATGACTGCACTTAATGGTTTCATGTAGATGTTGAACAGCATAGGGGACAAGACTGACCCCTGCGGAACCCCATACTGGAGAATCCACGGGGCCGAGCAATGTTCCCCAAGCACCACCTTCTGGAGCCGACTCCCCAAGTAGGAGCGGACCCACTGCAATGCAGTGCCTCCCACTCCCAACTCAGCCAGTCGTCCCACAAGGATACCATGGTCGATGGTATCGAAAGCCGCCGATTGATCAAGGAGAATCTACAGAGTCACACTCCCCCTGTCTCCCCCTGTCATTATACAGGGCGACCAAGGCTGTTTCCATACCAAAACCAGGCCTGGAACTCGACTGAAATGGATCTAGTTAATCGGTCTCATCCAAGAGTGCCTGGAGCTGGCTCGCAACCACCCACTCCAGGACCTTGCCCAGGAATGGAACATTTGCTACTGGCCTGTAATTATGGCCTGTAGCCATCCTGGGGGCTGCCTAGATGCTCTGAAAGCCCCGCGGTGGATGTGCCGTTGCAGTATGTCTTACACAACACAGCAGTCACCTTGCAGCCATCGTGGAGCTTTCCCATGAAGTTGCAAGTTAAAAAGTTGGGAATCTACCCCGATTTTTTTGATGGAGTCAGATGAATACAGCGCATCTGCCGTCTGATCTCGCTCTGGTGTCGCAGCGGAGGTGTTCCCAGCCGGATGGCGACCCCTGATTGGTTGCCATCTCCCCAGGCAGAGAGCGGGCCCAGCAGGCTGAATGGCCGCCAAACCCCCATGCTATCTCTGCGTTGGGATTAGCCGCTGCCACCCCACAGCAGAGAAAGCCCAGGGTTTCTTTAAACCTGGTGGCATCCCGGTGCTGTCTGGGTAAGCCCCCTGGGCTCTCTGTGGGGAAGGAATATAAACACAAATAATAACTTTCATTGGGGGAAAATGTTTTGAAAAGTGCCCTATAAATTTAAGTAATAAAATACAAATACATAAATAATTTTGCTTCTTGAGAGGGTAGATAAACTTACTTGACTCTAGAACTACTATTGATCACAACAAATGTTTGTTTTTGTTGTTCAGTGCAGTTTTTATCTATTGAGCTGGTGGTATAGAAGTCAGAGTGATCTTTTCCAGAGATATTTGGAGTTGGGATATAAGCCACTAAAGACATACTATGTTAAAATAACAGGGCAATCCTATGCATGTCTGCTCAGAAATAAGTCCCATTGAATTCAGTAGAAACATATAGGATTGCAGCTTAAATGTTATTAAAATCAGTGGTATTTTCTTCCACAAAATATGTTTTGAAATGAGAGTTGCAGAAATGAGAATATGGTTTTCAAACTCTTATATGAGTTGAACTGGGAAGTATGAGTATATAAATGGATTGTTTACTTATAGTTGATACAAATTTACACACACTGAATAATTTAGAAAGCAGTACTCCCTGAGCTTGGCAATTGAAACTAGCAGAAGAAAGCCAAGAAGATTAAGAAGCCAAATTAGTTTTCACAACAGAGAGAAGGCCATATTGTTTGTGCTTGTTATACAGATGTGAAGGAAAACATTATATGTGATTAAACACTAAAATAAAATGATCTCATTGGAGTATTTCCCCTTAACCCGTTGCACTTGCACCTGCCATTCAGCAAGGGAACAATCTCTCTGCTTTAATTCATAGTAGAGAATATGAAAAATGCATTCCAGCCGGCTTGAACATATTCAGTGTGGGCTATTAAAATATTAGCTAATGCAGAATTAATATTAAATAAAACCAATAAAAATACTCTTCCTCAGGCCAAATAATACAAACATAGAAAATGGCAAAGAACCTTCAATCCTAAGACATAAAACATGAAGAAAAAGGCCCAGAATAGTTGTGGCTGTTGTGCATTTCAGTTCTACAGAATTGTCAGACTCTGGGCCAGAGAAGATGAGGTGCCATTTGGCCAATTACCATTTGAACAACTGGCTTCTAACAAAGTAAATAGTGGGCACAGGCTGGGATCTTGGCATAGGGATATGTACTGGGACCCTAGCATGGGTAATAGAGGGGATTTAATTCTTTGTCCTTTTGTTGTGGTCTTGATCCAAGCCCCGCCCTCCACACTTGCTTTCTGCATTGGAAGAATAGCTCCTATTTGTACAGGTGCAAGGATTCCAATTTGATTGGGACCGCAGCAGGGGGCAAAATGTTGAAGTCCCCCGATCCTCCCGTGCCAGGATCAGCCCCTCCACTCCACCCATACACATAACTGCCATTTAAAAATGCCATTCGCACCGTTACTAATTGTGTGAATGGCATCTCATCTAGTTTGGCACTTTGTGTATAGTAGCTGGATTTGAAGGACGAAGTGTACTTCCACGGAAATTGTATTTTACTTTTAATAAAAAATAACTACTATATTTTCTTCCAGTAGACAGGAGGTGTTGCAGATCTGAACCACATCAGTCTCACTTCTGAATTGGGGGAGTTTCAATATCAGAGCTGAGCAAAAAGTTCTTTCCGAGCTGTATTTGTTACAGGTGTTTATGAGAGGAAGTAGTGAAGTGAACATTGGTAATTACTGCTAGGAGCAAAGCTGTCACTCTGTGAAGAAAGAGAAAAGATGGGTGATTGGAGGAAAAATAAAGATATAAGAAGTAAACTCCACCAATCTTTCTGATTCCACATGCAAGGTCGCACTTGTACTCTGCATTAATTAATCCATAGTAATTTAACACTCCTCCCTTGCTAGTCTGTATTTACAGTCACTAATGAAAAGTATAATCCCTATTTCATCATAAGCATCTTTTGATCATTATCATAAATGTGCTAAAAAAACCACCTCAAGAAATATAATGGGTTGGATCCAGATTTAGGCACATGCAAAGGGACTAGTGGAACCAGACTTCTGTGGCCCCTCCTCCTCTTCCAATCCCCCCTACTACACAGATGGCCAGGGGACTCTGCTGAATAGAGTAGGCTATGATGTGGGGGTTGAGGAAGAAACAAGGATCCCACAAAATTAGGCAGAAGTAATTTCTGTGAGCCCTTCATGCTGCACTAATCACTTCTTTATTCATGTGTGTATGTGTGTGTATGCGCGCGCGAGAAAACATTCAATTTGGTTTAAACATACCAGTTTATGCCTAGGTTTTCCACAGCATATTTTCTAGGAACTAGGCTAAATATTTCAAAGAGAGAATTTAAATATAAAATTTGCTACTATGTTACAAAGTATGATTGGTTGCTTATTTCTAATCTTAAATCAACCCTCTGTGCTATTATATATGGACATATTTGAGCTTTACCTTGTTGATGTTTGCAAATTTCCGCTGAGGAAGCCCATTATTTCGCTAAGGACTCAACTGGTGCCAACAAAATGATGCTCCTTATTACGTTTGTTGCTGTACTTTTGAAGATTTTGTAGCTGAAGACATTGTTCCAATGGACCCTTTGCTTCCTCCTCACTTTAGCACCCTACACCTTCCAAATGTTGTTCTTGAGGATCAGGCAACCCTCCAAAAAGGCACAGGAGCTGTAGCAGGAGGGGCAAATCAATACTTTTCTTGGATCCAAAGCTGCATAGGACAGCTTTGGATCCAAGTCTTTTTACATTACTTGGCTCACTTTCCCATTTCTAAGTATCCCCACTAGAAGGTTATTAGGGGGGTATTTTATTTATTTACTGTACTTTTAAACTGTCCAATATCTGAAGTTCTCAGGGTGGTACACAATACATTAAAAACAAGATACAAACATTAAAATAAGATAAAACAGTGCAGAATAATGTGCTGACACCATTAGCTGTACCTGTAAAGCTGGACCTATCTACTTGTTAGGAGTGTCAAAGGGGTCATCTTCATGGGAACAAATTGAGAATTGCTTTACTTTTTTCTCTGCTTTTTCTTGAAATTGAGTTTGGTCCGTCAGCCGCTCACCAAGCAGAAAGAAGTGGACTATACCCCTCCCAAACTATTGCTTTCACAGTTCACACTGCACTCTAATCTGCCTTACTTTGGGTAGGTTGGGCAGAGTCCCGCCAATCGAAATGAACATCATCAACCACGTATGAGTGGCTTGTTCTCTCTCTCTCTCCCTCTCTCTCCCCCCCTCGGTTTCCCCTACTCAGGGAAAGGAAATGTTTTGTAAGGGGTATCAGGCATCCAGAGAAAAGGAGCAGAGCCTTTTGTCTGGACGTTTCCCTACGTCCCACCAAATCTGCTACTGCCATTGAAAGTGGTTGCATGGAAGGGAAGGTAGGAGAAGTTCTTAGACCCTATAAGTAAAAGGCGCAAACAAAGACCAGAGAAGGGAGTTGCAGGGGAAAGCCCCAAGTGCCACTTTAGTACTGTAGCGATTTAGCTGTATGGTGACTTTAGAGCTATTGTGAATTAGCAATTTGGGGATTTTGAAGGTTTAGCAAATTAGAGACTTAAAGATTTAGCAATTTTAGAAAATTAGGCAGCTAAGCCCAGATTGTTTACTTTGGAGTGGTGGACAAGGAAAGGATAATATATTAGGGCTGTGCAAGCATTGAGCCTTGGATTCGAAGTGCGATTCATGGAGGCCATTTTCTTGCAGATCTGCCATTTTATGACAGATCATCATTTCCTCGCACAGCCCTAGGCCCAGGTACAGCCTACAAATCCCACCCTCCCCTTGAAATCACCGGTGTCCCCTCTGTACAGGGAACGGCGTCGATCAAGCCAGGAAGGAGGCAATCTAACTGGCAGTGGCCAATCATACCAGTAAGTGGCCAATGGCGGCACCGAGGACAGGTATGCCCTCTGTTCCTGGGCCCTGATATGTCCAGCCCTCACAGGCACTGCATGCTGGGAGTTGTAAGCTGTACTGGGGCCTAGGGCTGTGCAGGGAAATGGCGGATCTGTGAGAAAATGGCCTCTGTGATTCGCACTTCGAATCTGAGGCTCGAAGCTTGCACAGCCCTAGAATATATTACAGTGAGTAGCAAAGTACAGAAACCTGACCTGTATTTCTGCAGGCTACCATGAAATGGCAGAAGAGCACAACTCTTGACCAAGTTCACAGCCCTGTGAAAGATGCACCCCTGGGTATGTCCATCCATCCAGAGGAATAATATACACAGCAGCTGAACCACAGGGGAGCTGCGTTAGGGGAAAAAAAGGACTAAAAACACTCTGCAGAAATTTCCCTTTCCTGAGGGAATCTGAGGGGTTGCTGAAGATTGGCCACATCATCATGTATCGCAAATGACCCCAAACTGCTCCCCTTATGCATTAAATCAGCCATGTAGATTGGCCCAAGGAAGTCACATCAAAAAGAGTAAATTTGGCCAAGGCAGTTGTGTAGTGCTGTTTCCCCTCCCCCTCTCAGTGACCATGTATTAGGTAATAAATTTGATTACTGTCAGGGCCAAATGAGATGTTCTTCGAATCACGCATGGCAGAGCTATGCACGTTTACTTATTTACCTTAGTGTAAGCATGGGACCATGGTGCTGCAGGAGGGGGGATTTAAGCTTTGCCATCTACCATTTTTGTCCTGAAATTCCATCTCCAGTGTGTGGGGGGGGTGGGGAGGGGGTAATAAAAGAAAAAAAAATCTCGATTGCCCCTGAGACCTCGTGACAGCTCTCCCCATCTGGAGGGCTCTTTATTTTTTTTATCATTTGTAATATCATTTGTTGTGATGTTTTATTGTTAATTGCCCATGGCTGGTGAAAACGGAGAAAACCGAAAATAATAAGATACAATGAAATAGAAATCTTCTGTGGTTTAAATGGTTTTGCTGGAAATTTCAGCCTGTGTGTGTGTGTTTTTCTTCTTTTGTACTATATTCGAACATATTTCTAAACCATGTCTTAAGCTTACCTTAACATCTGTAGCTGACGCTACAGGATAAATATCTGTACATACAGAAAAGCTATCCTGAATGAGATACCATTTCAGTGAAATTGCAGATTTATATTAAATCTTACGTTGTCTCAACCTATAGAGAGTATTTTTCATGAGAAACAGCTCATTGTTTAGACATTTCTAATGTATACATTCAGAAAATATTGAAAATATTTTTTGCTATGTTTCTGATCTGTGCTGATATCAAGCTTTCATGAAATCTCTCTATCCTGCCACACTTTGCATGGGCGAGAATCTGCTGTTATCACCAATATTTTCTATTATCATATCATTTCTAATTAACTATGGATATGTGATTTAAAAGCTTTCAATCAAGTAGGTAACTTGTAATACGGATACTTCCATGGATAGGAAGTTATTGTCTCTGGCTCAATTTGGACGACACGCTGAGCCTCGGTTGTTGAATGAACGGTTGTTGAGAAGGGCAGTGATCTACAGACAACACGCTGCAGCAGGGGCTGCAAGGAATCAGCTACCACCCTGGCTGCAGATCGCCAACTTGGCTCTGACGGACAGCTCGGCCGCCATTTTCCCCGCTCACCGAACTCCCTTAGTCCTCCAGCAGGTATCCCAGAAGGCACTGCGGCCGAAAACCATGGGCGCCGCCATTGAAGCTGATGCAGGACACGCCTCCCAAACCCCATTGGCCGCCTCAGTCAGAGGGCGGAACTCAGCAGCCGCGGGCGAAGAGGCAGCCAGGAGAAACGGCATCACCAATACAACAGTCGCACCCAGCATTGCACCCCAAACGTTGGTACCTACGCCCCATGGAGCCACCCCCGCCCACCCTATACGGGAGACCTGGCACCTGCGAGGTTCACACACCTCCCCCAGGCCCCAGCCCCCCCTCCCTCCCAGAGCAGCCACCCGCACACACAGGAAAGAAGGCGAGAGTGGGGTGCTTTAGAAAACTTTATTCAGCAGGGAGAGCATACATGGGCAATAAGGCACATGGCCACCACTATGCCAGGGCTGAGCCCACGGAAAGGACAGTTGCCCCCAGGAAGGGAGGAGGCGGCTGGAAGGCACAGCGGTGAAGAGGGGACGGCCGAGGCCACGCCCCCAGGGAGCCAAGCACGGAATGTGCCAAGGGGAGGAGGTGGAGAGGGGCGGCATGCCAGGGAGAGATGCCAGTCCAGAGATGGAATTCCACAGCCGACGCTCACACGGGGTGGGGATAGCGCAGCCAGATCCAGGCACTGATGCTTTCACGCACCTGGGACGCCTCCGCACGGGCACAACACTCCCCAATGGGATTCTCGGGCCCCGGCAAAGGCTCGATGTCCCGCCTGTCCACAGGGATGGCGTCGGCGTCCTCGCCCGCCTGGGGGAGGTCGGGGTGCTCGGCGAGTAACACGTCTCCACGGGACTCACAGATGTTGTGCAGGATGCAGCAGCACACCATCATGTCCGGTATGATGTCAGCCTGCAAGTCCAACAAGCTGAACAGGGAGCGCCAGCGCTCCTTCAGACGCCCAAAGGCACGCTCCACGGGCAGGTGGGCACGGCACTGGTAGTAGTTGTATTTACGCTGCACGTTGGTGCGTGGGTAGCGGTATGGGGCCATCAGCCACGGCTGCAGGGCAAAAGCCTGGTCGGCCAGGAGGAGTGGACCCACCGCATGCCCGCACACGGAAGCAGGGCCAGACTTCAGGAAGCGCCCCGATGCCAGCTTGGCAGCCAGGGGGGAGTTCCAGAAGACAGCTGTGACGTGGCTCCGCCCAGATACGCCAGCATAGACGTCGAGGAAGCGGCCCTTGCATCTACCACCGCCTGCAGAACCATGCTGTAGAAATGCTTGCGGTTGTAGTACTCCTCGCCACGGGTGGGAGGGGCCAGGATGCGCACGTGGATAGAGTCCAGCGCCCCCACTGCCCGTGGGAAGCCCAGGGCATGGAAACCACGCATGTTCTCCTTCTCGTCCCCCACCCAGATGACGTCGGCCAGGTATAGCTCGTTCAGCACGCTCACCGTCTCACGGAAGATCTCGCACGCGGTAGACACGCCCACTCTGAAGATTGTTGACAGCGGCAAGTAGCTCACGTTGAACGCCAGCTTGTAGAGCGTCAGACCGAGCCAACGGGACACTGGAATACTTCTGCGCATATTTGTACACTCCCGCTGTAGGACAGGTGTCACCTCGGCCACCAACATCTCAAATGTCGCACGAGACATGCGGAAGCTCCCACGGAAGCGCTTGTTGTCCCAGTCCCCCAAGTCCTGCATCTCATTCCACATGGCATCCGTCCGGGGGAGCACCCAGCGACGGACGGTCTTGCGCTTGGGGAGAAGCTCGGCCGATGTCGAGAGGGGGGCAGTGCGATGAAGGGCTCCCTCAGCCGTGCCTTTGGCCAGCTTCTCCGCAATCATCGGGGCTGCCCCACGGGGACGAACCAGGAGCAGGATGGAGGCCTGGAGACAAGGCATGGCCTCCGTTGCCCCGAGGGGCCAGCGGAAGGACTCCGTCCCGAACACTGGCTTCGCGGGCATGGCCCCACTCATCTGCCTCAGCCGGGCACGGAACAGGTCCTCCTCGTCGGCGTCGGCGTGGTTCTGCGTGGCCGCCTGGATCGCTCCTTGCAAGCAGGCCATTGTGAGCTCCCTCTGGGACATAGTCGCCAATCCCGTATGGCTTGGGCACACTCCTCCACGGCTTGACTGGCTGTGCGTGTAGCCCACACAGTGGGGACGCGCTCCTTGGTGCGCCTGACCTCCTCCTCGGCCGCCATGCGTGTGAACAGGTCGTGGATGCGTTCTCCTGTTGTCTCCGTGACTGTGACCAACTCCCTCGCCACCTGCAGCCGGTCTGCCCTGTGCCTGTTACGCATTCAGAGACACCTCTGCGTGTTGGTCAGGGGACGGGCTTCTTCAGCTGCGGCTTCACCGTGCTCGGCTGCGGGCGGCGGCGGCTCCTCCTCTAGGGGGGCCGCTCCCTCCATCGGCTCGTCCTCCGGCTGTGGAGGCCCCTCGATCTGCTCCACCAGCATAGCCATCCCAGCCTCGAGCTCGCACTCCAACGGCGCCTCCTCCTCCATAGCCGCCATCTCCATGTAAGTTTCATCGGTGACCTGCGTATCGATGTCCAGCAGCTCTTCCTCGGACGGTGACAGCTCTGGCTCCAGCACGTCACCCACCTATTGTTCCACGAGCTGCTCCATTTCGACCTGGTCCTCCTGTGACACCGGCCCCGACTCCGTCACGGCATCCAAGATGCTGCTAGTGAAACCCTGCACTATAGCTGCATGTGTCAAGGATCCCAGCTGCGTACGGGGTGCCGGCACTGGCCGTGGCGCCCGACCTGCGCTGACTGCCACGGTCCCCTTCGCGGGTATTTTCCTCGGGCGCGACGGCCCTGGCGCATCCTCCTCCTGCTGGGTCTCTGGCACCAGGGGCTCGGGTGAGCGGTCCTTGACCTGCATGTCTGCACAGATGAGGCGTAGAAAGGCTGTGGGGCTGCTGCTGCTGGAAGAGGCCGGCGTTGGGGAGATGCTCCTTGAGGTGCTGGCTGTCCTGGACGGCACGGGTAGCATCATCGCCAGCAACGAAGGGGAGGGGGAGCTGCTGCCGGAGCCTTCTTGGGGGGTGTTGGGCGTGGGGCGTCCTTCCGTGGGGTTGGCTCCAGTGTCCGTGCGTCGGGGCCCGCCTCCTGTAGCGCCCCTATGTTCATCCGTGCTCGTTGTCGTGTGCGCAGCGGCTCGTTGGTGGCGACCCCGCTGCCTGCCGTGTCATGGCGCTCCAACAGCAGGCGTGACAGTTCGTCGTAGAAGGGCATGGTGCGTGGCTGGGCACCGGTCCTTTTATTGTGGACGATGGTCTCCTTAAACTTTCTCTTGAGTCCGTGCAGCTTGTCCTTTCATTGCTTGCCATTGCGGTCGTGTCCCCGTTCCCGCATCTGCTTGGCGAGCCATGGGTAGAGCTGATCGTGTCTGGAAGTGGCCATGATCCTCCTGGCTTCCGGGCTCCCCCAGAGCTGAATGAATTGGCCGGTCTCTGCGTGGGACCATTGCTTCGGTTTACATTTTTCCGTGGGATCTTGGCTGCCCGCCTCTCCAGGGGTTTGTGAGCCGGTTGCTTCGGCCATGTCGTCCCGTCCTTCTTCTCCTTCTGGCTCCATGTTGTGTGCGGATGTGTGTTTCGAAGGTGTCGGCGGTCTGTGCCCTGGGCTGCTTCCCCCTGTCCCGTGTGTTTGCATGATGGTGGGTGCTGGTAGGCTGTTGTGCTTCCTCTAGATGTGCCCCGTGTGTAGGCGTTGTTGTCGTTGCTGGCCGGGGCTGCTTCGTGTCCTTGGGATTGTTGTGCATACCTCTGCCTGTTTTCCAAATCATCTGCTGGTGGCTGGCTGGTGCCCACGGGCGCCCTTTGCCTTGCAGTTTCGTGCATCTTGGGGATGAACATGGTTGTTGGTCACTGTCCGATCATGTTGGGCGAAGGGGGGGGGGCTCCCTGGCCACTGCTTCCCCGTCCCTCGTGCTTCTGGGTGAAGTGAGGGTGGAGGTGGCGTTGCGGAGGGGGTCTACTTTGGGTGGGTTGTTGTTCTCCCTGTGGGGGGGGGCTGCCCCCTGTTCCTGGGTGCCCGGGGTTGTTGCTTCTTCCGTCTCCCCCTCCCCCCCTTGCCCATGGCTCCATTCTGGTGCGCTTCCCTGTCCGTTTGGGTGGATGACTGGGCACCCTGTGTGAGTGCTGGCAGGAGCAGGCCCCTTGTTGATCTCCGTGCCGGCTGCCTGGTGGGGGAGGCGGGCGTCCTGGTTGCTATGGCTATGAAGCCGGGGCTCTGTTGCGAGCTTGCTTGAGCGGCCGCCCGCTTTTTGCCTCTCTTGCCGCTCCGCTCTCTGGTTTTCCTTGCTCAACAACTCACGGTTGTTGCTTCAACAACACCCCAATTCGGACAACACGTTTGTCAGTTGTTAAATCCCTCAACAACTCGCAAATGAGTTGTTCATCTCAGTTGTTCTTCTAACAACTGTGGGTTGTTACTTCAACAACTGTGGGTTGTTAGGCTGAATTTGGACGACACGCTGAACAATGCAGTGGGTTGTTGAAGCAACAACCCACAGTTAATCAGCGTGTCGTCCGAATTCAGCCTCTGACACATAGTGAAGATGAAACTAAAGCAGTATAATCAGTACTAACCCAGCTTTTAATCTGACCTTGAGCTCCATCACACCAGCAATTTAGAGCACTCTCGCCATGTCTGGTGTGCGGATTTGCAGCATGGTACTCACATTACGCCGTGCCTGTCCTGCTGACACCCTGCCTCTTCCCCAGCCTTTCCTAGAATGCTAAAAGTCTGGATTATTTTCCCTAAGCACATTCAATGCGCCCTAAGTCTTGAATGGATTGCTTCAAGCCCTGCCAGGGAAAAGCAGTCTCTCCCAGCAGCTGGCTCCAAGCCTTAATATAAAACCCAAACTTTGCATCCTAGTCTTGAAAGCCTTTTTAAAAATCATACAATGCCTGAATCTCTGCAGAGACAGGATTGTACTCCTTCAATGCCCCCAAAGAGCCAGACTAAAGGGTCGTTCCATTTTTGCCTGGCAGAAAGGCGGTCTGGTTGAAGTACTCATCTGACAGGACCTGACTGGAGGGAGAAAGAGAAGGGGAAAGGTGGAGGGGAGGGAAGCGTAAGAGTGAAGGAACGAAAGAGCAGCTATTCAGGTGAAAGGGATCATAAGCTTGACACGCTTTTGCCTCAAATGCAGAGGCAAAGAGGGGGGGATTAGGTGTGATGGAGATCCTTGTGTAAGTCTCTTGATGCCCATCAGTAGTTGTCCTATTTCCATGGTGTTACATATCACAGCTTCATTATAGGATGTATGCCTACAGGAGAACCTATAGAACAGAGGTAGGAGACCTCATGCCGAGGGATCTAATCCGACCCTCCTAAGGTCCCAATCCATCCCCCTAGGGCTCCCCAGGTGACCATTCCTCCTTTTCCTGGCTCCACTTCTTCCCCCCACCTCTCCCTCCCCATTCTAAAAGGTTGAAATTCCTCTCCCAAGGCTTTATGACTGGCTTTAAGCTACAATATTCTGGAATGTTTTGTATTTGAGGCACCTCCCCTTTTGCATTTGGCCCTCCACACCACTGGAATGTGTCTCCCAAGAGTTTCTCTAAAAAAGAGTTTCTCTAGAAGCACAGGGCATCTGATACTGTATGAAGATCTCTTTCTCATATGGTGGAGGAGAAAGATACTTGCACCTGGCCTATAATGCAGCAGAATGTCATTATTTGGACTGTATCACTTCAGACACTGTAAAACCTTTTTCTTTTTTAAACAGTAGATTTGAAAGTCCTGACTAATAGCATTTCCACTTTGCTCCTGTTTACTTTTCAGGTATTTTAAAATAGCAATTATGATATGCCTCCATGGCTGAAATTGTGGAGGTTTTTTTAAAAAGAAGATGCATATTCTCTGTGTACTGCAGTTGAGAAGTGGCTGTAAGGAAACTCCTGTTGCAAGGAGAACAGAGGTAGAGTAATGGTATAAACGAGCTCTGTATCTAACAGCAACAGACATGGACATGATTCTTGCTATCTTGTGATTCATTGCTGCATAAAGCAGACTGGAATGGAGAGGCTATAGAAGATTGATCTTTAATTCCTAGTAGTCATAGCAAAACAGGAAATCTAATTTTAGCTATAACAGTATGGTCTGGATGTTGTGTAAGCAGACCATATTATTTTAGAAGTGATACAGACACCATATATACACCTCCAATTGAAAACATTTTAACTACAGAATTGTTCAGGAAAAATGCCAATAATCAAGTAGATATTTAATTTTGGTAAGATCGGGGAAGAAATTGCATTATATGCCCAGCCTGCAAAATGTTGAGCTTTGTAGCATTAGTTGTAGTTTTTTTAAGCTACTAAGTATTGACTATACATTTACCAGTTGTTACATAACTTATTTAGTGATGCTGTTCTTTCTTCCAAGAAAAAGGAGCCGTGTTGTCGTTTGTCTGTTTCAAAAGCAGCCTTTCTTTTGATGCACACTGATCCATTCTCTGATGTACTTTGCTCTATTTTCTTCCTAGTTCACCATCATTTGTTCCTTCCAGTGAGCATATTTGTTTGGCATTCAGTTCCTTTCCACCATTGAAACAGCCACTTACTGGAAAGACAGACATACAAATCGAAGACTGTAGTGACTAGATTCAAAAGAAGGGAGGGTTCCTGCAGCTTTAACTGTTGCGATGAAGAGGGAATTTCACCAGGGGCTGCATGCATACAAATGACACCTGCTGAAATTCCCTTTTCAATGCAACTGTGAAAAATGCAGGAGCCCTGTCCTCCTTTCCATATGCCATATGGTCACCCTCCATAGAGGATGCAGAAATGAGGGGCATTTCATCCAGTGCAGACACACTCATTGGCTGGGTTCACATAACACATTAACCCACACTCAGAAGTTGAGTGTGGGTTGTTGAACCATTGGTTAGTATGTTTTCCGAATCTAGGACATTTTCCATAACTATTCAGTGTGGCTTATTTTTGAGAACCCATGTATTGTTGTCCCTGTTCAGAAGACACCTTAAACCACAGCTTTAACCATGGTGAATAAGCCTTATTCATTGTGGTTAAAGCCGTGATTTAAGGTGTCTTCTGAACAGGACCGTTGAGTTGTTCAGGGTAAGTTAACAAACTACTCTGAATTGTTAAAAGCCACTCTGTGGAAAATGTCCTGGGTTCAGACAACAAGCTAACCCACAGTTCAACAACAACCCACACTCAACCCCTGAATGTGGGTTAGAGTGTTGTTTGAATACAGCCATTGGGAAGTGTAATGAACACAGTTCATTTGAGAAAACCTATCTGTACACCAGAGCTCTCCATGCCATGCTATGTCAATATCTAGGAAAGAGTAGATCTTGCCCAAAACATCTCCCTCCAGTCCTCAGAGGATGGCATCTCTCTCCCTACTTCCGTGGAGGGGAGGGGAAGGGAAAACCAAGAGGAGATGATTCCCAGCTACAAAACTCTGAGCCATTTGCGTTGGCTAAACTATGTGCTAAGCATTATAATGTGTATGTATGCGAAGAACTTCAAGTGTCCCAGGAGGATATAACTCTCCCTTGATTGGTTGTGAGATTCCCCAGTGATAAAAAGAGTATAAATGTTCCAACGTTCTTAGTCCCTTTCTAGGATTTGATTTGTACCCTGCCTTTCTACTAAGAAAATGGCACTCAGGACTGTTTGCAATCATAGATAAATAAAATGATTACAACAATAAAAAACAAATGCATTAAAACACAATTAAAAACACAACAATAACAGAATAAAAGGCACCCAAGCCAATGGACCTGCTTACATGCCAAAGGCCTGCTTGAATAAAAATGTATTTTCCTGCCATTGGAAGGACAGCAGAGAGGGAGTCATCTAGCCTTCCTTGGCAGGGAGTTCAAAGGATGCTTTCTATGAATATTTAGCATGTTATCTGAAGCTATTATGGAAGTTATTAAGCCTGACTTAGATATTGACCCTATTTAGACAACATGCTAAGCCATGGTGGTTAAACATTTTGAGCAAAACATGATGGCTTAGAATGTCACATGAACCATGCCTAACCATGGTGGATACATAACCATGGTTTAAATACACTTGCTAATCATTTGCTGCAAAAGAGTATATTCGAAGAACTAACTAACATTAACTACAAAGAAGAAGAAAAATAAGGATCTTAGCTGAATAAGCAAGTAGCTTTTCGATGTCCGTGAGGAACGAAGTCTCCGTGAGGCAAACAACACGGCGGTCGAAAAGGAACTGAGGAGGGCGGGAGCCCGACTTACGCATGGGTAAGGACGGTGGGGGAAGGGTTCCTGCCTAAAATCTTAGCTATCGAAGTTTCCTGAATGGGTCAGCACCGGTGTGAGCCCATATGTGTGATGTACAGAGACCACGAAGAAGAACCATGGCTTAGCATGTTGTCTAAACAGTCCCATACTATAGTTCAGTTAGTGAATGTAGCTTTATATTTCTTTCATTCCCTTATACTTATTTAACTAAATCTGCCCTTTTAATTAGCTCTCTGGAGCTTACTAAGTTCTTTGGCTACAGGAATTGATTTAACCCACTTTGCCTACCCATTCGGACACGTTCCAAAAATGAGAATAACAGGATTGTGTCTTGCAGGAACTTGAGAACCAGTATTTGCCAACTCATAAGAAGTACTATAGCTCTGAAGTGCCTCTGGGTTAGGGTTAAGAGGTGGGTACCAGCCAATGATCATAATGGGGTACATCTTTCTGCAGAGTGCTTCCCGACTTTTTTTTTTTACAGGATGTATTGCTGTGTCCTCACAAATTGCATTTGATGTTGTGAATATGCAAACTTGTAAAGCATATTTTTGCTTCATTGACCCTTAAAATAAATCATGAAATGTGGTGTTAAAAGTGGGAAAATTTGAAATGGGGGGAGAATATTTAGTAATATTACATAAATTTCAGAAATGCTTTTTGAAATGCTATATAGCAAAACATCTTAGGAGAAAAAAATCATGTCAGAAAGCATAGCAGAGATATGCAGAAAATAACACTGAAAGGCACAGTATGTTTGCAGAGTTCAAGCCGTCAAAATACAGAAGTTGACCCATAGCTTTTTGCTAGGCTCTCTTTGTTCTGTTTAGGAATCCTGCGTAGTTTCACTTTGATGTTGATAGCTAATGTTGACAACATACATGGGTTATAGATAAAATGATTTTTTTTAGGGAGAAACAGCATAGTGGATAGGGTATAGTTCTATTCCAGAGGGAAACATTGTTTATTTCCCTTTTACTCATAGCAACAGGAAAATAATTGGGCTGCAATTCTTAGTCAATTAATTTGTTAGATTAATTGAATTAAAAAGTGCCCCCAATTAATCAAGCAGCAGTTTTTAAAAAATTAGATTTAAATACAAATATTTACTTAAATTGCATGTGGTCACCATCTTAGAAGAGGCATACAGTGGAATAATTGAATGCCTCGTCTAAGTTTAGTGTCTGCTGCAAAACGTATATGTCTCATCTAAAAACTGAGAATTCTTTTTTCTTCAGAATGATTGATGTTTTATTCATATGCAGATATATGAAAACAATCAGTTACGACTCATATAATTAATCAACTTAATTGGGTGAAGAGCCTATTTTAGGTAATATACTAGTAGTAATTTAAAAGAGCAAGAGATCAGACTGTCAGGAAATGCATATTACAAACCTGGGTTTATTTACATAAATGGATTACTATAGTAAAATAATAATAAGCATAACATAAATCAAATTAGTTCAATCTTGTTGATGATTTTTTCCATAAAAGGCATATATGACTTGTTGCTCTGTCTTGTTTTTGCCAAATTGTCTGTCCTCCTCTGACACCATATTTGATGGATGGGCAAGGTTGAAATTCTAGTCTTTGTTAATTGGGACAAAAATGTCCTGTTAAAGAATCCAAGTCCTTTTAAGGACATCTCTACATTAAGGGGAAAGTCCTCACCTTTACCAGACTTTCTTTTCTCAGGTCTTTCTGCGTTCCCTTTGGGCAGCTTTAGATGGCAGCCAATGGTGACTATATGGTTTCGAACTGAAAACTTCCCCTTTGGGCAATGCTATTCTGTTAAATGAAACAGTGCCAGCTATTGGTGGAATTATAGCGTTATGCCGACTTTACACACCGGGGAAATCCCATGATAATTAAATACTGCATTTAAAAACTGTTTTTTTTAAAAAAAAGCAAGATTACTCAGGAAAAGCATGGGAGATGTCCTAGAGGTTGATGCCATCATGTAAAGGACCCGCAAATTTCCGTGAGTGGCCAATCATGAGTGTGCAATAAATCGTTCATGTAGAGAAGCTCTGAGGCTTTCTCTTGAGGGCATTCAGGATGGGTTGTTGTCATGGGGTGAGATTAAAGGATGTTTTTGGTCCTCCCAAAAGAACACCATTGAAGTTGGCACTGCAAGGTTAATGTCAGGAGCACTGCAGGATGTTTCAAATGTGATTAAGTTTAATTTAGTACAGAAGTCTAAGTTGTTCACATTAATTTCTTCCTTCAAGCATTTCATTTTCATTTCATTTCTATACTACCCAATAGTCAAAGTTCTCTGGGCAGTTACAAAAATTACAACCCAAAATGCAACATAATAAAAACATAATATGAAATCTTTAACATATGCACTTTAAAAGCAATATAAATCAGCTAGAAAACAATTACAATAAAATACCAGGATCCAATAAAATAACTGACATTAAAAGCCCCATTATGTACCATCAGTATTTTGTTGTACAAGTTAAGAATAATAGCACCAAGCGATGACCAATATACATGAATGAGCCATTATATGCTACTTACCATATAGAGAATCCTCATATTACCAGATATCAACTCAAATACTCTACTTTCAGTGGAGAAATTTCATGCATTTGGATGAGTCATCAGCACCAAAGTTTCAAGTGGGGTACATGGAAGTGAGACTAACCTGTAAATTTTATTTATTTATTTATTTATTACATTTATGTCCTGCCTTTTTCCTCCAAGGAACCCAAGGCGGCATATATACTCCTCCCCATTTTATCCTCACAAGAACAACCCTGTGAGGTAGGTTGGGCTGAGAGTCTGTTACTGGCCCAAAGTCACCCAAAGAGTTTTGATGGCTGAGTGGGAACTTGAACCCGGATCTCCCAACTCCCAGTTCAACACTTTAGCCACTACAACACACTGGTTCTCTAAGGCTGCCTCTACACGAGACGTTTAAAGCTCTTTGAAGTCTCATTAAAAAATTTACCTCTACAAGAGCGGAGCGTAAATCGGGAGTTGAGGCGCGTTATCTATTCGATTATGCGCATTATCGAATGCGCGTTAAATAACGAGTTTTATTTTCCTCCGGCCGTTAAAGCACATTTTGCCTATGTGAACAAGCGATTCTCCGTATTAACTACTTGTAAAGCATTTCAAACAACCGGTAAGGCTACCAGTTGTGCACTCAATTACAAGCATTTACGATAAAGTGCTTCTGTGATTATGCGCATAATCGGCTAACTAGGCGTCAAATGGAACCCATCTAGAGGGGGTATAAATGTCCTTCCCTAAGGACTGGAGAATGTTAGGCTCAAAGTTTATCTGTACTGCTTAAGGTTATAGATTTCTCTTAGTGGGCACAATTAAGCTTCTGGAGATGCAATTTCAGCATTTGTATGGGATATGCTATGATATGGTAACTATATCTATTCCTTACTTCCACATTGCTGCGATAGGATTTAAAGGATGGTATCACATAGATGGGTCCAGTCATATGGACCCACCCTTGATCTCTGTAGGTGATGATCGGGTGGGAAGGATCTAATTCACCTAGTACTCAACCTTTGAAGGTTATGGCAGCATGCTGAGATGATAAAGGGCACCTGAATGCTATGTTGAATTGTGGTAATATTAAGTAAATGAACTGCATTGTGAAAAGTGAGTGAAATGATCAGGTGAATCTTTTCCCTGAGAAAAGAATCATAGAATCATAGAATAGTAGAGTTGGAAGGGGCCTATAAGGCCATCGAGTCCAACCCCCTGCTCAATGCAGGAATCTACCTTAAAGCATCCCTGACAGATGGTTGTCCAGCTGCCTCTTGAATGCCTCTAATGTGGGAGAGCCCACCACCTCCCTAGGTAATTGGTTCCATTGTCGTATTGCTCTAACAGTCAGGAAGTTTTCCCTGATGTCCAGCCGGAATCTGGCTTCCTGTAACTTCAGCCCATTATTCCGTGTCCTGCATTCTGGGTTGATCGAGAAGAGGTCCTGGCCCTCCTCTGTGTGACAACCTTTCAAGTATTTGAAGAGTGCTATCATGTCTCCCTTCAATCTCTTTCTCCACGTTAAACATGCCTAGTTCTTTCAATCTCTCATAGGGCTTTGTTTCCAGAAACCTAATCATCCTCATTGCCCGCTCCAGATTGTCTGCATCCTTCTTGAAGTGTGGTGCCCAGAACTGGACGCAATACTCAAGATAGGGCCTAACCAGTGCTGAATAGAGGGGAACCAGTACCTTGCGCGATTTGGAAACTATACTTCTATTAATGAAGCCCAAAATAGCATTTGCCTTTTTTGTAGCCACATCACACTGTTGGCTCATATTCAGCTTGTGATCTACAACAATTCCAAGATCCTTCTCGTTTGTCATATTGATTAGCCAAGTATCCCCCATCTTGTAACTGTGCATTTGGTTTCTTTTTCCTAGGTGTAGAACTTGGCATTTATCCCTATTAAATTTCATTCTGTTGTTTTCAGCCCAGCGCTCCAGTCTATCAAGATCACTTTGGAGTTTGTTTCTGTCTTCTAGGGTATTAGCGATCCCACCCAATTTTGTGCCGTCTGCAAATTTGATAAGCATTCCCTACACCTCCTCGTCCAAATCATTAATAAAAATGTTGAAGAGCACTGGACCCAGGACTGAGCCCTGCGGTACCCCGCTCGTTACCTCTCCCCAGTGTGAAAAGGTACCATTGATAAGCATTCTTTGAGTCCAATTCTGTAGCCAACAGTGGATCCACCTAATAGTTGTTCCATCTAGCCCACTTTTCACAAGTTTGTGAATCAGAATGTCATGGGGCACTTTGTCAAAAGCTTTGCTGAAGTCTAGATATACTATATCCATAGCATTCCCACAGTCCACAAAGGAGGTTACCCGATCAAAACTTGAGATCGGATTAGTCTGACAGGATTTGTTCTTAACAAATCCATGCTGGCTTCTAGTAATCGCTGCATTGTTTTCAAGGTGTTTACCGATTGACTTCTTTATAATCTGTTCCAAAATTTTCCCAGGGTTGGATACTGACTGGTATGCAGTTCCAAGGTCCCTCCTTTTTGCCCTTTTTGAAGATAGGGACAACATTAGCCCTCTTCCAGTCGTCCGGCACTTCACCCATCTTCCATGATTTCGCAAGAATAATAGAGAGTGGTTCTGAGAGTTCTTCTGCCAGCTCCTTTATTACTCTAGGATGCAGTTTGTCAGGCCCTGGAGATTTGAACTCGTTCCAAGAAATTAGGTGTTCCTTGACCATTTGTTTATCAATCTCAAACTGTAATCCTGCCCCGACAGCTTGTACTTCACTTTTTCCAGGGGGGTCATAGACCTGCTTTTGAGAGAAGACTGATCCAAAGTAGGGATTGAGCGCTTCGGCTTTTTCTTTGTCATCTGTTACCAATTTGCCATCCTCGTGAAGCAGTTGAACCACCATTTCTTTCCTCTGTCTTTTACTATTCACGTATCTGAAGAAAGCTTTTTTATTGCTTTTAGCATCCCTTGCTAGCCTCAGCCCCTTCTCAGCTTTAGCCTTCCTGATACCATTCCGGCACTTCTGTGCTACTTGTAAATATGCAGAACCTGAATCTGCATAGTAAGTATTCTGCCAACAAAATACTAGAGACATTAAGAAATAATTTCAGGTTATAGTCATGGAACCTTTTCTGGCTCTGTATCTACATCCTTAATATATTCATCTTCACATTCAAAAATATATCTATCACAACACAGAAAAATTGTAGTTTCAGCAAGCACACATCAGTCACCAAATAATTGTCTACATAAGATGTTATACTTGAAAAGTTAAAGACATAGGAATAATGTTTAAGGGTTTGTATTTTGTCCTCAATTCAAGGAACATGCCTTATAGAAAACATAATAAATAACTCATATGCACGTTTTTACAACATGCACGGATTGGGGCTGGTTTGCAATCATTATAATAAAGCATATGCTTCCATCAACTGTTGAATAAATACCTAGTAGAAAAGGCAACTATGTACTTGCAATCATTATAATAAAGCATATGCTTCCATCAACTGTTGAATAAATACCTAGTAGAAAAGGCAACTATGTACTTGTCACTGGCACAGTTGGAGATGTGATGTCAACTCTAAGAAACATTTATATACACAGTTAGAACCAGTTGGCTTTCTTTTGCAATTTGTCCTGAACTTAGAAAGGTTCAGAATAAGGGGTTTGTTTCTGAGAGGTGATTATAACAGTGTGTACTGACTGAGGGCTTTTCTAGACAAGGGTTTTTAACCCACTACTTCTGCTTCTGGATTGTTTGTAGAGTTAAAATTGAATCCCTACATACAGATTTTCCCCCTTTTCTTTGGTTCATTCCATAAGCGCTGTAGTATAATGGAAAAAAGTGGAATGATGCAACTGCACTAGTGGAGAGTCAAATTTTATTGCATGAGCCCCAAAAGACCAAATTTTCCCTGCCCCCCCCCCACAGGAAAGTGATTGGAAAACACTGGAGAGAAACTGGAGGTTGACAACGAGCATCATCAGACAAGTGTTTATTGCACACTCGTTACTGGGTACTCACGGATTTTCGCGGGTCCTTTTCATGATGTCATTCACCTCCCATGCGTCTCCCACCCCTTCTAGCCTTCTAAGACTGAGAGAATGGTTTGCCAAAGGATGGAGGCTTGGAGGCTTTCACAAATCCAATGCCATGCCAGACAAATGGTGTATATAGGCATACCACCTCTGATACTGAAACACCAGGTAACCACTCCAACTCAAAATTTCCTTGGGCAAAGTGCCAATCTAGATTGGTAAATTCAATTTTAATCCTGATTATCAACATACAGATTACTTTTTAGGAACAATTCTGAGACCAAACTTTTTTCTTTTCTGACATTTTACTTATTTCAAGTAGATCTCTATTATAGAATAAAAACTAACTATGCAAGGTTGGTACATGCATAGATCAGAACATTATCAAATACATTTCTATGAATAGGGCTTATGAAAAGCAGAACATAATAGTAGTTAAGGATCTTGCCAGTTTTCCCAAATAAAGCAAATATAATTAGTTCCCTCAGGGGGAACTGAAATGTATGACCACTGGACTACATTTTATCCATGTTAATCATCTTTACACATCTCCTTACACACATTCACATTTTATGTTTCCTCTTAATACAACAGATATGTCAAACATTACCTAAATCTAAATCCATGTCTAGACAAGTCTGTGTCTCCTAGTCTTAAAACTGGATTTCAAGATGCAAAAACATATCTATGGAAACATCTGTGAACATCATAACATGAGATAGATATGTCAGTGACAAATGAATCAATTGTATCAAACTAATTTTATTTGTCTCTTAGCCTGGGAGGCCTAATGTTTCCCATTTCAGGCATCGGTTTCTGCCTGATAACATCCTTAGGTTATAGCAGCCATTGCTCATGACTTCATACCATTGTGACCCTCTTGATCTAAACTGCCCTGTTTTGACGCGGGAACCTCAATTGTCAGCTTTTTACCACTCTACATCCTGGCACAAATGTTTCTAGAATGTTTTTTAAATCATTTGTATTGTGAAATTTTTTTTATTGTATAATTTTTATTAGTTTTTCGACAAAACAAAACAAACATACACATAATAATATATAAACAAACTAACTCCCTCAACTACCCCCGTGCACCCCCCCCGAGACCTACTCACATTCATCCATCATCCTTCCAGAATTTTAATGATTCTTTTGAAGGCGACTGTCCCTTTCCCGATCTTAAAACATATTCCAAAAAGGGAGTCCATATATCTCCAAAATCACTCTTACTGGACATTCCCCTCATTATTTTCATTTTACATGTCAACATATCATTCAATGCTATATCCCAAATTTCTTTATACCAATCTTCTATTTTATAACTTCGTTGCCCTTTCCAATTTCTAGCAATCATTATTCTGACGGGTGCCAGGAGGTTGTTTACCAATTCTCTGTTAATTATATGCTTGTTCCCACTATCCCATATTGCTAGTAGAGCTAACTTCGGGTTTAATCCCAATTTACTTCCAATTATATCACTTATTTCTTTAAAAACCCTTTCCCAGAATTTTTGTACTTGTTCACAGCTCCACCACATATGAAAATAGGTCCCAACCTCCTGACATCCCCTCCAACAGTTCTTGGACACTTTTTTATCAATCTGGTGAAATCTTACAGGTGTTAGATACCATCTCCACACTATCTTATAATAGTTCTCCTTAATTCTAATCGACAATAATTTCAACATTCTTACATTCCATATCCTCCCCCAATTATCTTCATTGATTTTTTCCCTTAGATCTTCTTCCCATACCTCTTTTATAACCTTAAGTGAGTCCTGAGATTCCTCCTCTATTAAAATTTTATATATCTCGCTAGTGAGTCCTTTCTTAGCTCTGGCTCCATCTATTTTCCCTATTTGTTCAATTAAATCTTCAAATCTGGTATTGTTTCTACATTTCTTATTTTTCATCCTCCATTCCTCTGTCCATTTTACCAGTTGCAAACACTTGAACCACGCTATCTTTTGTCCTTTAAACAAATCTTTAATATGCTCACTATCCTTCATCTTTCCCATCCAATTCCTTAGCTTTAGAATATCTTGTTCTTTCAGTCTCACTTCTATCTCTGATTTTAATGCTCTTGGGAAGTTTCCCACTACTACCACTGGGGCAAGCGGAGAATCCCCTGGTATCAACTTCCCCCTATACTTCTCCCATATCGATAATATATTTTCTAATAATGGGTTGTCCAGTACCTTCCATTCTTTCTTCTGCATTTTATTAAAAAATATATTCCGCAATTTACATTCTATCTCTACTGTTTGCGATTCCAACCATTCCAAGTCTTGTTCCCCTAAAATAGCATAAATAGCATATCTTAACTGATTAGCAATATAATAATTCTTAATATTAGGAAGTCCTAAACCTCCTTTCTTTTGAGTCTTATACCATAACCCCTTGTTTATCCTAGCTCTTTTATCCCCATTACAATATGCATTAATCATATTTTGCCAATTTTTAATCTCATCTACTGAAATTCTAATAGGTAGCATTCTAAACAAAAAATTAACCTTAGGTAATATCTTCATTTTAATAACCGCTATTCTACCAAACCAAGAATGTTTTAATTTTCTATAAGTCTGTAATTTCTCCCCTACCTCTTTTCTTAAGCTTACAAAATTAAGTTCCTCTATTCTTTCTAATTCTTTATCTATATTAACTCCTAAATATCTTATTATATTTTTATGTCTTAATCCTAATTTAGCTTTACATTTCTCCATCTCTTCCTTATTATAGTTATACAACATCATTTCTGACTTCCCCCAGTTAACTTGTAATCCTGTAATTTCCCCAAATTCTCTCAAATGTTTCTGAATCATCTCCCCACTTTCTAGGGGATCTTCTATTGTCAATAACGTATCATCCGCAAACATATTTACTTTAATCTTATATTTTCTTCCTATCCCCTTTAATCTTTCATCTTCCCTTATTACATTTGCTAAAATTTCTATAACTATTGCAAATAAAATCGGTGAAAGTGGACATCCTTGCCTAGTTCCTCGAGCTAGTATTATTTGTTGCGTTAACCCATCATTAACCATTATTTCCGCTTTATTATTTTTATACATCTGATTAATCACTCCCATAAATTTATGTCCAAACCCAAATGTTTTTAATATTATTTTTAACGCTGGCCATTCCACGCAATCAAAGGCTTTGAAAATATCTAATGCTAATAATCCTGCTTTTAAGTTCCTTTTTTTTATAATATTTATTATATTTATAACTCTCCCAATTAAATTCGGCATTTTCCTACCTGAAATAAATCCGCATTGATCATTTTTAATATATTTAAATATAAATGTGCCCATTCTTTTAGCCATAATTGCTGAAAATATGTATTGTGATATTTCAACAAAATCAAAGAACATTTTTTTAAAATGTTAAATCAATTAAATACATATGAAATGTATAAATGTGAAAATACAACTTCATAGCAATTATACATAAGCTTCAACAAAAGCAAACCAGATATCCAAACAAGTATCCATTTAAAGGTCGTGTCTCTTTGTGACTGGAGGAAGACGCATAGAATAAAGACACAAGCCCCAGAGCTTGGGATAAATTAAAAATCTCTATTTAAACAATAAGGGAAAATTCATCCCTCCCTGGATCTGCATGTGAAAGTGCGGGAATCAAGTGTCCTTCCTAAGGCAACTTGCCTGGCGTTATGGGTGAGCCACTCTCCCAAGCCAGGTGTCAGGTAAACCCAGCCCCTTTCTTATATGACACTTCGTAAATGTGGGGAGACTGCCCGGCTTCACCCCTGCCAGGCGTCATAGAATGGTGAGTAGGTGAGGCAGGAGGGTCTCCAAAAGCAAACCATATCCTGACACAGCCCCCTAGGAGCAGGTCCTCCGAATATGCCAGTCGCTAAAAGGTGACAGATTGCTCACTGTCCCTATCTTAATATGGTAAATTCCTGCACATTCCTACAACAATTCTACCTATTTATCCACCCTCCTCTAAAAGAACATCCAGTATGGAGTAGGCAAAACCCTGTCCACATTTTGTGGGAGAAAAAAATCCTACTCCGCCCTCCCTCCAAAGGGAGCAACTGGCTAATCCCATAATGAAGGGAGGGAGGGTGGGAGCCAGAAATGAAAGAGTCCGAGTGCTTGCTGGGGCTGGCCTTTATAGGCTCTGCCACACCCATGCCTCACATGGTGAACGTGCCTGAGCACGCAAGGTGCTTTATTCCCCTTCTCTCCACTCACAATGACGGTCTTCCCACGCAAACTGTCCCGGCTGGGCTGGTACCAGGTATGCCACCTGGAGGTGAGTGTATACTCTTCCAATGATATAAATATCAGTCTTTTAGCTGTCAAGGGCTGTGGAAAAACCATTTATGCTGACCATTCTTTGCTTTTCAAGAATCAAGTAGATAATTTAAAAAAGCAATTACCTCAGTGACTATTAAAGATCATTCCAGTACAAAATTTATCTGTATAATAACCTTTTCCCAAAAAGAAGCAACATATGTTAAAAAGAAGCATTAGCTTCATTACACTGCCAGCAATTAGCCGAATCAGACAAACTCTTATTAAAGAGATGTTCCAATGTCCCATAAACATCAAAGAAAAGTTGTTGCTGAATAAGACACAGCCTAAGGCCCATAGACATGACAAGTATAGATGCCAAAGTGACGATCCATTGATTAGGCAAAATGGGACAATCCAGTTCCCTTTTCCGTTCCCACTTAGAACCCTGTATATGTATTTATTCTCCAATAGCAAGTATAGGCATAGACTGTGGGTTGCTTTGCCTGATGAGCTGCAGTAAATACTTCCAATAACGAAGAAGATCCCATTGATGTAAAAGTGGCAGAGCTAAACCTAGATACGAACAAATGCCATTCAACTATACTGGCAAATAGTATTTGGAATGCAGGAGAGAAAATGGCAAGAAGTCATCATCAGAACCCACCAGTTGATCCAAAGTAAAAATCACCTTATCCATCCATGTCCACCACAAAAACGTTTTTCTTATCAATTTTTAGAACTGGATTGCCCCATAAAGTCAATTTAACATGATGAAATGGATCAAAAGTGTAAACAAGATGGGGAAAATTGGCCTGTTTGAGCCCAAGCAGGTTAAAATATCCTGGAGGAGGGATTTAGGGTTGGTGAGGCATACGCCTTTGCAGGGTGAATCCCTTGAACCTAACTTCCAGGGTGCTATAAACTTTTTAAGGACTCTGACTACTTTGAAGTCGAGTGAGTGAGGAAGGGGGAAATGCTTCCTCTATTCCGAAGCTTTCTGGGCAGTTCAGCACGTGCTGAAATATTTCAGAGAGAGGAGAGGATGTTTTGAAGGGCAACAATGTGCTTACTGTGGTGGCAAGAAAGACAGCTTCATCTCCTTTCCCTCCTATTAAAAACAAACATCTGGATAGAGGCATAATGACGGGCATGCTTCACTTGGCGCCACTCCTGCTGCTGTCAATCCACCATGCTACCACCAGGTTTTAAAGATTTTGAAAAAAGGTGTGAGAGGAAGACAAAAAGCTGCCTCTGCTGCTGCCATAGAAAGCTTTATTCCAAAGCTGTTCCCCACCCCACCCCCATGTAATGTTTGGTCTCAAGCTTCTCTGAAATCACAGCCCCTGTTTTGAGAGCTGAAATACCCTTCTTCCTGAATTGGGGGAAACTGCAATTTTAGGGAGATTTGTTATAGCCATAGGGTAGGCATTTGACCACCAAAGTTTGCTATTAGAGGGAATGATGATACATTTATATACCGCTTTCAAACTACTTTCATAGTGTTATATCCTACTTGGTGTAGATCTGCCAAGAGAAACACAGCAACAAGCTACTGCTGAAGTCATTTTCATGAAACACTGAAGGATAATGACGCAGTGGGGAAAAAACTAATTTAGCCACAGTGAGGGAATGTGAGGCAAAATTAATAATCAATATAATAGATGTGTTTTGAAAGGAATCAAGTTCTCTTCTTCCCTCTCCAGCCTTCCACTGTTTTCTTATCACTCTAAGCTTTCAATTGTGAATTATATGAAATCATTATCGTTAGATGATATATTGTAGAATGTAACGCTGCTGGCTGAGGTCACCTTTTTACAGTGTCATTTTCATGAGATGTTTTCGAACAATGTCAGGCTGATTTTAAATCAAAGATGCCCCTCTCATGAACCATTCTTAGAACAGAATATGTTATCACTTAATCATTGGGAAATGTTACAATTCCACCCCTTTCCTATCTTAGCAGAATTGCTTAAATCATTTTGATAAGAGTGTTAGGGACTAAAATCACAATCCTTGGAGAGACGTTTGGCTTTCTGGCTAATTGGATTGCCTTCACTCTGTTGGCCTTCAAGTGTCATTAATCTGTTAAGATGAAATAGCTGAGCATGTATCATGCATTTAGAATAATGCAGGCTGGAATTCTCGTGTGGCCCAAAGACATTACAGTCCGGAAGTTAAGTCTACATTTGATTCAATTTCAAATGACTTTGCCATCTAATTTTAGGCTGATGAACCTAAGCCCTTTTCCTTCAACAATATTGAATTCATTGAACATATAAAACAGGGATGGTTAGGCTGATGAGTACAAGGAGAGGGGCTTTTCATGGTTAGGGTTTAGAATCAATTACCATCAGGGGTTCATTCTTTGCAAGTCTTCAGGAATATATAATAATAATAATAATAATAATAACGATTTATTTCTTACCCGCCTCTCCATCTAGATCGAGGCGGGGAACAACAGCATGATAAAATACATAAAACTAATTAAAACATGACAAATATTATTAAAACTGCATTAAAACATCCTAAAACATCATTAAAACATCCTAAAACATCCTAAAAACATTCTAAAAATTACACTGGATATGCCTGCCGGAAGAGAACAGTCTTTATAGCTTTCTTAAATTCTAAAAGACTGTTAAGTTGACGAGTCTCCTCCGGCAGGAATGCTCTGATGACCCACTGTTTTCGTTGACTTTCCAATAATCCATGGGCTATGGGTTTTATTGGTGTAATTTGTTTTTATAGTGGTTTATAGTATCTTATTGTATATGTATTGCCTATTTGTATATTTTAAATACATACGTACATAATTTTATTTCAAGCCCAATTGTGAGCTGCACCAGGCCCTATTGTGCCCTTTGTTGTCTTTTAGTACATGTCAGGGTTCAATTTCTCCGAGCAGTCACATCACTATCCATTCACCTGCTTACCTTCTTTGTTCTACTGCTCCAGTGGCAGGCTAGCAGGTTTGTTTCTCTGGAATCCTCCTCTGATGCCCTGCATTTTGCTATGGCTGTGAGCCAAGTTATCAGAAGTCCTGGGAAATAGCATTGGAAAAACTACATTTCCCAGTGCTCTTGGTGTTTGGCTTGAAGCCATAGAAACCTATTGGGTGCTGGAGGAAAAGAAAGATGCAGGAAGAAAGAGACCTCCTTCCTTTTCAGTGGGTGGGAAGGAGATTGGAATGAGGCAAGAAGGGGGAAGGAGAAAGGAATTGACTTCTCTAGCTTGAATTCAAATCCATTCCTGAGATGAAGTCTGGCTGTAATCCTTACCTTGTATTTTGAAGCAAACATTACCAGTTCCTGAGATTAGTTCTTCCTATCTAGGAATTACAAAGCTGATTATTATCATCATCATCATCATTGTTTATATCCTGCCTTTTGCCCAATGCAAAATATTGCCCAATTGTAATAAACATCAGCGCTAATATGGATGAAGAACAGCAAATGATATAGAATGAGCTACTGTTCTCATCTGGAAATGTTTTGGTGACATTTCATAATCCATGTATGGATATGTACTTAAGTTTAAGTGGCACACAAGCCTATGCCTCTCCGGAAGTTCTAAGCTGTATTTTGGAAATTGATTCTACTTCTAAACTGATCCTCATATTTTAGTATATAGAAGCCAGCAAAAATACCTTAAAAAAATAGTTTTCCTTTTTAGAGTGCTTCTTGGCTCCCTTGCCTGTGTCATCTGGAGATATTTACTCTGCAGGAGCCTTTCTGCGTGCACCAGTTATCTGCTTGTGGTGCACTCTGGTTAGAGTAGTGTGATTGATATGTGGCGAATTAGTGAGTAGATAGTCTTGTCTCTTGGGCAAAGGTGACTGTACATCAGTTCTATGATTCTATGTAGAATGAACAAACTTAAATATTTTCTTATATCTTTCTTCTAGATCTTGTTTTGAAATCGAATGTGTTTTGGAGTCTCCTGCTGCTGTTCTCTAGCACATAATAGTTCTTACACACAGAATCAGTTCAGTCACACATTGATTAATCAAGATGGATGGAGCTTACAAGGTGGAAGATGGGACTTCATTGATGAGAGGGGCTCAGGACATTGCTAAGGAAGTTAAGAAGCAGACAGTGAAGGTGAATAAAGCTGTAGACAAAGCTCAAGATGGGTATACGGAAAGATCTTACAACAGATTCCAACGTGAAGAAGCCGATGAGTATTATACACAAGGAGGAAATTACGATGGAGAAGCAAATGAAGATGAAGGATCAAGTGAAGCAACTGAAGGGCATGATGAAGATGATGAGATTTATGAGGGAGAATATCAGGGAATCCCAAATACAGCACAGAACAAAGTTGGGATGTCAGCCTTAGCGCAGCCCATACGAGATGACTGCAAAGATCGACTTAAACTAGAGACAGAGAGAAAAGCTGACGAAGAAGAACTTGCACAGCAGTATGAGCTAATCATTCAAGAATGTGGGCACGGGCGTTTTCAGTGGGCCCTCTTCTTTGTCCTTGGAATGGCACTTATGGCTGATGGGGTGGAAGTTTTTGTGGTTGGATTTGTATTGCCCAGTGCTGAGACAGACATGTGCATACCCAATTCTGGATCAGGATGGCTTGGTGAGTGTTACTTTGTCTTGGCTGAATCATAAATTAGGTAATTACCAGTGCTATGTCTTATTTAGATTTTTTTTCTCTGTCAGGTCTTCTTGTGAGGCTTACAAAATGTATTAAGATGCTGCTATGGTCGCTTTTTGTTTAGGTATATGTCTACAACAAATCATTGTGTATCTTTTCCTTTAATTTGTCATGATCAATAAAGTAGCTGAGCCTAACTGTCCCTTAGGTGAAAATAATAAACCAGGATTTAGAGATCCAGAATAAGTTTTAATAGTGAGCTACTTAGCATAGTGCTCAGAAAGTATGTCAGTGTAACCTAGAACTCAGAAAGTGCCTCATTACTAAGGGTGTTTGAAGACACTTTTGTTTCAATGGGACTTGTGTGGGAACACTTTAGTGACATACGTTGAAATTGCTTGAGCCTTTAAGATTACAGAACTGCTGTCCATAGGGAAATAAAGATTCACTAATGTTCAGACTTTTTGTTTCGTATATTTAATTTTAGTAGTACCCAGTCCTTTGAAATACATTTACTGATTTAAAGGTTTTTAAGATTTAAAAGCTGTTTACGAATGAATTTGGTGAATATTGATGAATGCTGATAATACCAGACAAATTTTATAAATGCCCCATCAGCATTCATTGATTTTTTTCTGAAAAATTGAGAAATCTATAGCTTTTTATTTTTGGAAAGTCACATAACGTATGCTCTGTTTATCAGCATTCACCCTTACTGGCTACTGTAGTGTTACTTCATTTTGTAAATGCAATCATGTGTATCCTGACATTATTCATATACAAAGGTTCATCATCTGAATTTACAGCTGACCGTCTATTAGAACGTTAACAAGCTATGTTCCTCTTCATTACAAGAAATAGTTACTGGTTCTTGGCATGGTTACAATGAGTATCTTTGAGCAAAATTATTCTTTAGGTTCAGTAATGTTTGCCTGACTTTCATCTACCATAGAATTAAGGGAGAAGGTGACTTCCTCAAATTGTGTTATCACTTAAAGGATGATTATTACCTTGCATCACATTTTCTGTAAAATTGGATGAAATGAAATAAGCCTGAAAAGGAACATACCAGCCTGGCTAAAGATGATATGTTAGCCCAAGTGGCTGCTGTTGTGCACACTGAATGATACACACCAAGTTCCTCTATAATATTACAAAGGGTGCTTTGGCACAACACAGTAATTTCCCAGATGGCTTGGTTACCACATGGAATGAGCCCCTAGATTGGAGTCCCCTTCTGTCTGTCTGAAATTCCAAGGGGAGTGGGGATTTCTTCCACCAGTATTCAGAAAAGCCAGTAAGTCAGGAGAGGCTTTGGGGCTGGTTTACTATTGGAAAGAAGGAAGCTATTCCACCTAAGATGCTGCTGTGAGCATCTTAAAGCAGCAGTTCTTTCTTTGCACCAACATCAGCCTCCTTTGCATACTCAGGGGAGATCTGCTGCTACTGTAGCAAAGAAATACTTGGTGCTTTAAGACAATAGATGCAGCTGCTTACTTCTGAGTAAACACATATAGAACTGACTTTTAATAGTGTGGTCACTCAGAAGCTTTTTTTAAAAGTCTAAAACAGCAAACTGGAAAGAAGTGCTCTGCAACCCTATGCTTACTTCTGAGGTCTTCTGTTTATTCAGAAGTAAGTTTCTCTCTGTTCAATGGGGTTCACTCAAAGGTAAGCATGCATCGGATTTTAGTATGACTTGGATGTAAATGCAGTTGAGATCAATGGGATTTACTCTTGAATAAGGGAATCAAGCCCTGGCAATAAACAAGCCCCATTGAACACACACACACACACTTCCGATTTTGCCTTAATATATTCCTGCGCAGAATCGGAGAGATGTGTGAGTGAGCGTTAATGGGAAGGAATGGTTTGAGGTGGGGGAAAATTAAAAATTCCTAAAAAATCAAGCGATGAACCAATCTGATTCAAACTTGGCATGCCAAAAGCTGTAAAGAGCTCTCGTCCCAAGTTTCATCTCTTTATTTTTAAAAATTATGCAGATATAAGTATTTTGGTTAATTCCCATAGGAGCTCCAATGAGGGAGGGGGGAAGGCTGCCACGTTGATCATAATGTCCATCAATGACAAGAATCAATGAACTGGAGTGGGCAGGATGGGGCAAGGTGGGGCGGGCACAATAGCAACAGGAGAGCAAACAAGTGAAAAGATAATTCACCGGTATAGCTACGATCGTGAAAGGGAGGAGCGCTTGCTGTGCTTATGAAATGAGGTAAAAATATGTGGAGGCAAACCAGGGGAAAATAAATAAGTGTGATGGAGCTCATTATCAGTACTGGGGAAAGGGAATGTGCCTTTGCTAGACCAAACTATAACTACTAAGGATGGGAAACAGTAGTGTTTGAGAAAAGGTTTGCTTCGCATAGTGTATAAACACACTGATGGGGCAAGACCCAACTTGTTGCCTTCCAAAAACAGAAGGCTTCCATTAGAAAAATGGGGAGAGGGCAATTTTAAGCAATTGCCTCTCTTCTATGACTCCCCGCCCACAGTCTACTCATCTGATGGAGCATGGAGGGGAATAGCTGGAAATTGTTCTCCCTCGTTCTGCTGATTCTTCCCCATGTTTTTTTCAGCCAGAAGAAAACCTGCGAAACCTATTTACCAGAGATGAAAGAGAAATGAATGTACACATCATGGGCAGCAGTCTCATGTTCAAAACTTTCTTTGCTTCTCTGAAGAAAATCTATAGACTCTTCCTTTTTCCAGTCTTTCATAATGCTTTTGTTGAATTCCCATACAGCTTTTTTTTAAAAGAATGTAATTCTTTCTTTTTGTCTAGTATTTGATGGTACTGATTTTATATTGCAGTTTTGTGATATTGGTATGCCTGTTGTGACCTGATTTTAGATTCCTCTTAGAAAGACAAGTGGATTATAAATGGATAAGTAAATACAAATCCATGCAGTACACTAAAAAATAACAACAACAAAAAAAGATCTGTAATCCATAAGGGGTGGGTGTTTGTTTTAGCCAGACCTCAGTTATATTGAACATGCTTAAAATAACATTTGCTTCTGTGCCAGCATCAAACTTTCATCCTCTAGTTCTACCTATTTAATTATAATTCCATTAACTAGTTGTCATGTTTCATAGAAATGCAAATGTGTTTAAAATATCTTCTGTAGAAAACGTCTGCCAGCCATGTTGATTTAGCACACGATTTGGCTGTTGTCTCCATTTTGTGTATTTGCCTCAGCAGTCTGGCTTTCTTTGGTTGCAGATACATCACAGTTTAAATCATTAGTTGTCACATCCACTTTTAAAACGAAGCTGAAGATCTTTAACGTGACACTGAAATCCCCACAGACTTCATGTTTAGTTAATCCTGTAAGAAAGATAAATCAAAGCTTACAGGACATCTTCGATCAAAATGTTGAATTTTTTTATTTGATCTTCTCAGCAACTGAGAGTTCAAAGTTTTGAGACTAAAAGCATAAATAAAATGTGCACCCCATTACAGAAAAATGTGTAGCAACTATAAAAGTATTTATTAATACTTTAAAAAGGAGCAAAAGGCTATTCTTCTTTGAGGTCTCTGTGTATCACACATGGGTGCGCCGCACCTGTGCAGGCCTCATTGTCAGGAACATAGCAAGCTGAGGCAGAGAAATTTCTTGGCGGCAACCCCTCCCCTCCACTTCACTGTATGTCCCTGACGGCTCCCATCTGCTCCTTCAGTTCTTCTTCAACCGCCACATGGTGGGCTTCATTGGGAACTCTGTCTCTACAGAGATAGTGTTTTTTGTAGGCCTTGCTGAGGTTTCTTTTATTCTATCTACTCTCCTTTCTATCGTTTTTTCTTCCTTTATGCATTATCACTTTTTATTTTTATAGTTTTATTTTGGATCTTCTCTACCTAGTGATCTTCTTCAACTCAGGGGATTGCCCCTTGGGGCGTATGCCCTCAAAGGCACTTTTTCACAAGTGCACTAAGTGTGGCAGCAAAATTCCCTTGACGGACGGGCATTCTCTCTGCCTCCATTGCTTTGGCAAAGGCCACGTTGTCAAAACCTGCCTTTTTTGCTAGTCTTTCTCCAAGCAAGCTCGCCATAACAGAGCAGACAGGCTAAGGGCAGAATTTTGGAAGCGTGTACTACAAGCAGTACCACCTTCCACGCCTATGGCTAAAATGCTGCCTCCTTTGTCTCAGGGTGCACCATTGAGTTCACCACAACCAGCAGCTGCAGATCCCCCTACTCTGGAGACCTCACTGGCTCGATCCTTGGCAAAGAAGCTCTCTAAGAAAGCTAGAGCCCCAAAGCCATTGGATCCTAAAAAAAACAAGAAAAAGAGTCGATGAATCCGACTCCAAAAGCAAAAGCATCATCTAATTTGACTCTACTGACTGCGGAGGTACCAGTTGTACTGAGCCCTCCACCTTTACTAGATCCTCCAATCTAGTGGTCATGATCGTGGTATGTGCGTACCTCAGGCTACAAGGGATCCAGATCTTCCATATCGGGATGACTGACTCCTGACTGTGCTTTCATGAGATACCATCCGAGAGAACATCGATTCCTCCACAAATTGGGACCATATATGAACTGGGAAATCTTACTCTGTCTCAAATAAAAAATACAATTTACAGGAGGTGTCCTGGACTCAACAGTTGCCAGAGCTTACTTACCTTGAACACGAGCAACCAAACTGAAACAATTAGCAAAAGAAGTGAGTTCCTCCCCAAGGGTTCAAGCCTTTCGAATCCAGAAACTTCTGGGATATATGGCCTTGAAAATCTCCGTAGTTCAGTGGGCCAGACTTCACATGTGACCACTGCAGCTATGGTTCCTGAAAGCATTCAACATGACAATGGATGCCCATTCGACTTACATGCGGGTCCCTCCATACATGATCATGTCTCTCCGATGGTGGAAGTTGGACAAGAAGCTGATGCAGGTAACGCCCTTCCAGCGGCCGGCCCCTCCAGCTGTTCGGACAACAGACGCGTCCCAGGAAGGATTGGTCGGCCACATATTTTCGGCTTGATGGAACCTGAAAGAGAAGGAAGTGCATATCAACTTCCTGGAACTCCTTGTGGTGCGGAAAGCCCTCTCTGCATTTGATAAACTCTTGCACAGAAGAGTTTGTCATACAAGTTGTGTCAGACAACATGACTGTGGTTGCATACCTCAACAAACAATGGGTACGCACTCTCACCGATTGAACGCCCTGACCCACGAAGTCTATGCCCACAGCAGCCGATGGAACATGGATATTGTTGCTATTCATGCTGCCGGAACTGACAATGTCATAGCGGACTTGCTCAGCAGATCCTTTCACCCAAATCATGGCAGCTCCATCCTGCAGTACTACAGAAGCTGTTCACCACATGGGGAAAAACAACTGTGGAGCTCTTCGCCACGCAAGCCAACAAGATGTATGTTCATTATTGCAGCAGAGCGGGTTGGGGTCAACACTCCATGGGAGATGCGTTCACGAGAGATTGGATAGGTCAGTACTTTTACCTGTTTCCCCCAACTCTGCTGTTGTCAAGGTCACTCACAAAAATAACTGCAGACGACACAGACTGCATCATTTTTACCCCCTGGTGGCCCCGACAGGCATGTTCCCCTCCTTCTTCGCAAAACGAAAGGGAAGTTTCTCCCTCTTTCACCGATCCCACACTTGTCTACCAGGAACAAGGTCGGATCCAACACCCGGACCTCGAGACACTACAACCAACAGCATGGCGATTCAGCCACAGTACTAACCCCCTCTTTCGCTCCTGAAATCAAGTTGATTCTGAATGCTGCAAAGAAACCATCAACCAGGCTTTCCTATGCCAGGAAATGGTCAATATTCTCATAATTCATTGGTGAGCATAATGATGACCCACTGTCTTGTGACCTTCCTCTTATTTTCAAGTTCCTTAGTTCCCTGTTTGATAAGGGTTTGAAATCAGCCTCTATTAAGGTTTACTTGGTGGTATTTCAAATAAACATATGCCAATACAGGGATTTTCAGTGTTCTTGCACCAACTGTCAAAACAATTCTTCAGAGGAATAAAAAACCTACTCCAACCTACACGCTCCCTGGTTCCACCTTAGAGCTTATCAGTGGTTTTTAAGGCTTTGATATTGAAGCCCTTCGAGCCCTTGGCCACTACAGACCTCCGACTGCTAACATGGAAAACAGCCTTTCTAATCGCAATAACCTCTGCACGTAGAGCCACTGAACTTACTGCCCTGAGAATTGACTCCCCATACACTGTTTTTCATAAGGACAAAGTGGTGTTAAGACCAGATGTTTCTTTCCTCCCTAAAGTTGTCTCTCCCTTCCATTTAAATCAAGATATAATTCACTAGCCTTTCCCCCTAATCCAACTACACAGTTAGAGTCCACTGTGCACGCGTTGGATGTCTGTAGAGCACTATCTTTTTATAGAGCCCAAACAGAAATTTTTCGTAAATCGCCCAGTCTGTTAATCTGTTATGGTGGCAAGAGAAAAGGACTGCCGGTATCATCTCAACAACTGGCACATTGGTTTACCTACAAGATAGCAGGAATACAACTCTCAGATCCCATCTCAGCACATTCCAGGGGTATACCAATACCAGAATTATGCAGAGCTGCTACATGGTCCCAGCCCTCTACATTTATTCATCAATATCGCCTCGATATTCATGCGAGAGCCGACTGCAGCTTTGGACGGGCTGTCCTCTCTTCAGTATTATGACAGGACACCAACCCGCCTTCCTTTAACTCCCATATGCTTACCTGTAACTGTGGTTCTTCAAGTGATCATCTGTGCATTCACACAACCCTCCATCCATCCCCTCTTTGGTCTTTTGCTGTTACTGATACTGAAAGTTCCTTTGGTTTCGAGGCTACTACACGAGTCTCAGAGAACTGAGGGAGCAGGCGGGAACCATCAGGGCTATGCACAGTGAGGCGGAGGGGAGGGGTTCCTGCCAAGAAATTTCTCTACCTCAGCTTGCTATGTTCCCAACAATGGGGCTTGTGCAGGCGCGGTGCTTCCATATGTGTGAATGCACAGATGACCACTCGAAGGACCACAGTTACAGGAAAGCAACCTGTTTAGTATGCTGCAAAATTAATTCATATGACTAAATTCCTAAAATGTTTAACCAGGAACAAGTGGTATTTGTGAATACATTTAAGGTGCAATCCTATGCATGTTTGGACAGAAAAACATCGTACAACTCTCAGCAATCCCCAGCCAGCCACTTTTTCTGTCAAAACATGTATAGGATTGTGCCCTTTGTGAATTTGAGGCCAAGATAACTTTTAAAATTGTGTTCAAAATTTCAAAAATTGTGTTCATTTTTAGAAAAAAATATAGTTATTGTGAGAGTCATCCTAACTTCTGGTTCTGCTAGCTGAAGGAAGTGTCTCTTTGCTTGCAGGGGAGGCACAACCTCTCGGACGGCTCCAGAAATACCCATGGGAAGCTCCATGGATGTAGTGATACTGCTGGCAGTGTTCCCACTGGTGGTAGGCCTTGAAATGATGGGGCTGGCCAGAGATGGCCTTGCATCTGCTGGATCTAAAGATCTCAGTTCCCCTGAGAGACCTCAGTATTAGGCCCATTAATTTTGTCCCCATTGAAATTAGGGTGGGTTAGGAAAAAAAAGAACGGCTGGAAAATTCTCTGGCTCACACAACCTCCTGCTCTGTCTTGTGCAAGTCAGCAGGGCTTTGGAAGTGGCGGATGAGCCATCACTTCACTTCACCCTCTTAGAATTGCTCTGTATAACTTTTATCCTTCTCTTATATGGGGCTCCTAGAGGTCTCTCATCCACTCCCACTTAACACCAGTTGCGATATGGATGGGTGGGGTGCTGTTGCACTCATGTCCTGCTTGTGGGTTTCTTATGGGCAGCTGGTTGGTCACTGTTTGAACAAAACACTGGACTAGAAGGACCCTTGCTCTGATCCATCATGGCAACCATTTGTGGTGTTGCGAAATATCACAAAATATGCTCTGAGGTTTTCCATGGTGAGTGGCCACGTATGAATAGCCTATTAGTCAGAAGCAGCCTCCACATGGCGGAATTGAAAACTGGCAATAATATGGTCATGAAGGGCTGGAGCACAAATTTGGATACTACCAAAAATGTCCTTCCCATAGTAAGTAATCACTTCTGCAATGCTCGACTTCTGCAATGCGCTGTACATAGGGCTACCTTTGTGCCTAGTCCGGAAACTTCAACTTGTTCAAAATATGGCAGCCAGGTTGGTCACCGGTACACCTAGGGGTGATCACATTACACCAGTTTTAAAATCGCTTCATTGGCTGCCAATTAGTTTCCGGGCGAAGTATAAAGTGTTGGTTATTACCTTTAAAGCCCTACATGGTTTGGGTCCAGGGTACCTGCGGGATCGCCTTCTCCCGTACAATCCGCCCCGCACACTTAGGTCCTCTGGGAAGAACTTACTCAAGCCAGCCAGAACTAGGCTGGCGAGTGTTACCCAGAGGACCTTTTCTTCCATCGCTCCCAGACTGTGGAATGGTCTGTCGGAGGAGGTTAGACAAATTGACAGTCTTCATGAATTTAAGAGAGTCATGAAGACTGTCCTCTTCCGACAGGCCTATCCAGATGAATTTTAGGATATTTTTAATGTTGTGTTGTTCTCTTATTTTTAAAATTTTTAACTGTTGTGAATTTTTGTGTTTATATTGTTGTTGTTCCCCGCCTCGATCCGGAGGGAGAGGCGGGTTACAAATAAATATTATTATTATTATTATTATTATTATTATTATTATTACCTATAATACTACTTAACCTTTAGAGATTGCTGCCATCATGTTACATGGTTTGCTAGGGAAAAAGTGTGCATGTGAGTATCATGGGCAGGGAAAAGAAGCCACTGTGGCTTTTTTTCCCCACTAATCATCCAAACTCAATCATTGTTAAGTGTGGAACAGGAGTGTAAAAAACAAAAGGTTCAACATAGTAGTGACCATCGGCATGGGATTTGCACAGAGATCATGTACCATGAGAAGGCTGGTTTCAAAAAATAAATTCATGACAAGTATTAACCTATATTTCAACTCTTTAGTCATATCAATTTATTCTTGAAGAACTGAAATTTTTGAGACCCCCACCCTTCTCTTGCACGAGGAACTGAAAGTATTGTTAAATACTGACTGCTATTCTTGCATGGGAGGATGCTGTATACCAACTAGGGGTGCCTCCACATGAGACGTTTAAAGCTCTTTGAAGGCTCATTAAAAATTTTACCTCCACACCAGCGGAGCGCAAAACGGGCGTACAGGCGCGTTATCTCCCCGATAATGCGCATTTTCGAATGCGCGTTAAATCGCGACTTTTATTTTGCTCCGGCCGTTAAAGCGCATTTTCGCAGTGTGAACAAGTGATTATGCGCATTAACTTCTTGTAAAGCGCTTTTTTGACATATATTAATGCGCTTCGCCGCCTCTCGCCGCCTCCCGTGCAGAGGGATTAGGAGTAAATGCGCGTCAGCGATAATGCGCATAATCGCCGAACCGGGCGCAAAAGCGCATCCTTGTGGAGGGGGCTGTTTGTCCATGTTTGTCCATCTAACCCAGTCTTGCCAACTCTGACTGGCAACATCCCTCCGAGCTCTCAGAAAGATGTCTTTCCCATCACCTGCAGCTGATCAGAAAATGGTCAGGAAATAAACCTGGGACATTCTCCATACCAAGCATGTGGTCTGCCACTGAGCTATGAATGTTGCATATTTTAATGCTCCACAATAAAGTCTTGTGGGTGCTTCCTGGTCTAGAAGGGCTATGCTCCTCTGCCTTTAATTGAAAGGATTTTTAAAACCCTTTAACTGAAAGGATGAGCTATTTCAAAAACGGAAGGGATGTTAGATTAGCCATTATGCTTAGACATGGTATCACCATATATACACATGTATACTAACAAACATACAGAACTTTGCCACTGATATGAAATGAACCTCAGTGTAGCTCTTTGCTAAGAGCAGGGGTAGGGGCTTGTGGGGATCTACTTACTTTTTACTGGAAGCCAGGATCCACCGACAAGAGCCTGATGCAACATAGAATTAAAGAACTTTGAACCAAGGAATTTGTTTTGAATAACTAAACAGATCTCAGTCCCTCCACACAAAATTCAACTCTTGGTCACCTACTTCATTTCAGCAGTATAATTTAATTTGTGTGTATGTAGGATGTCATATCGTTAAAATTTTGGAGTCGGAAATCCTTCCTAATCTACTGCAAACCATGCAAACATGTACAAGTAGACCCAGATCTATCTTTTGCCTAGCTCTGCTGTAGAGCAGTTTGAAGATAGCATTATGCTGCTTGTGTTAGTAAGGCCAAGGATTGTGAACTCTATCCCAGTGAATATTTTACTATTCCAAGATGAGCACATTTTGATAGCTAAGGAAGTCCCATGCCTGCTTGTGTTGGCAGATTGTCTCTTGGATGGAAATAAATGTAGTCAACAGTGTGACGCCCTGCCTGTACCTGTGCCACTCATCAGGCTACACAACAGGGCTGTCTACGCCACTCGCACTCAGGGCTTACTTTAACCCCCCCCCCCCCCCCGTGCTTATGACGTGTTTGAGAATTTAGGGCTACTGCTGCTGCTCCCGTCTTGCCTTTATTCTTCTAGGACCCACGGCTCCACAGCCCAGCATCCTAGCCCTCAAATCCCCCTTCTTATGTCCGCTGCCACCAGTACCTTACTCAGGTACAATTCCAATGATCACACCAGTTGTAAATAAACAAGATTTATTAACAGAAGTATATGCAAGTCAGTAAGCATGATGGTATAGACTTGTATTGGTTACAGGCACAACGCTTTATGGTTTCAGTACTTTCTTCTTATAACATTGACAATAGAAACTCTAACGTTCTAATTATCCTGGCTGCTCTACCCACTCTACACTACTCTTCACTCTCTCCCACAAACTAGTTCTCCCAAAATAACAAAACACATTGGTCCTTCCTATCTCTAATCTATTCTCCCTCACCCTCTCTTTCTCCTACTCACTGTCAGCTCTTGTCAGCTCCCTCAATATATACACAGACACTCTCACACAGCCAGCCAATCCAGGCACTCCCCCGCCACCATCCAATCAGCACTCACACATAAATTCTCCCCCTTATTCTTACCTAGTTACAACATAACTGTTCTCATATTTACCTTCCTTTATGGCCTTTTATATACAACTACTTACACTTGTTGATATAAACAGTTCTTTCAGCAGCTGAACATCACAAACAGCATCAGCTTTTACTAGACCAGTTGGCATAAGAAAATGCAAGTTTCCCCCTGCCCCCAATCAGGCAGCATTGTAGTTTATAGTTTATTGGCAACAGAGAGAGTGAAATTGGCTATCAGTGCAAAGATTTTAATACACTGTCTAGCATGGTGTTACAGACTTGGTTGAATATGTGTCATGGGGGATTTAAATCTCTTTTGGCTTTCAGTTAGGCTGGGTAGGTATTTCAACAAGAAAATAACACATCTTGAACATCACAGTTGTATGTCAGATTCTGTGTGTGCGTGATTTTTTTTTAGTGTGTGTGCCTGTTTACAGCCACATAGAAATAATTAAATAGTTAGTACAAGGGCCAGCTAAGTCATGCTTTTGATTTGGTATAGCCAGAGGGAGCATGTTGGCAATAATGATGTGCAACACTGATGTAAGGTGTTCCTGATTTTATTTCAGATCCCTGTTTCTGTTTTTAATCAGCAACCACGGGCACCCCCCTCCATCCCAGGATTAGGACCATGACACATAGGAGTTAACTACTACTTCCCTCCACCACAGTACCAACAAAAAACCCTTTCCAAATTGCTGTTTGCCCAGGCAAGAGGGTAGCAGGAGGGCAACTTTATCCTGGAGGAAAGAGAGCTTTGGGAGTGGGATTTTGTTGGAACTGTGGCTTGAGGGAAGGACTTAATCCCTCTTGTGTTAGTCCCGATCCTGATTCCTCTTGTCGCAGCTGCTATTTTTAAAAACTGTATACACATACGCAATCGTGTATTTTTTGTCACAGCTGTGCTGTAATGTGGGGCTCAGGAGAATTGTGTCTTGCTCCACCTGGGCTGCTGTCATCTACTCTGGGCGATAGGTCAGGTGAGGAGGCGCAACATGAGATAGGCTGCTGGATCACATCTGGGATTTTAGTTAATTTCAGGACCATGAACAACAGTCCTGGAGCTCTAGTACTGACCAGCACTGACAGGAGATCAACTAGTCAGGCCAGGAGAATCCTTCTGGAAGCTCCATCCCCTCAGGTGCTGTATTTGGCTGTTAAAGGGCCAGTGATCTTTTCTTCTAGGCATTGACTTCCCCTAGGGAGGGATGAGTAACCAGTTGGGGACTGCTCCTCAGGGTCTCTCTATTTACTAGAAGAGTCTTAAGATCGACTTCTCAGAATCAGGGGGCAGTAGCATCTCCTGGGGCTTTGTGTAGATAGGATATGAGATCCAAGGCAGTGAGTACCAGTTCAGAAGAATCAGGGATTGGTTCTGGCTCCTCCTCAGAGTCATTGACACTGGAGGCTTCAGTCTCCAAGGCCTCCTGGTCTTGGGTCATGACAAATGAAACCTTTTCACATGGAAGCTCATGCTCTTTGCATCTCCAGCTAAAATAGTCTTAAACTAGGATGACCAGATAAAATCCAGGTCAGGGCTCATGTAACTTTAACAGTTGTAGAGAAAAGGGAATTTCAGCCAGTGTCATTTGTATGCAATTAGTTCCCTCTTCATCACAACAGTTAAAGGTGCATGCACTATACTAGAGTGACCATATACAAAAGAAGGCAGGGCCCTTGCAACTTTAGCAGTTGTGATGAAGAGGGAATTTCACCAGGAACTAATTGCATACAAATGACACTGGCTGAAATTCCCTTTTCTCTATAACTGTTAAAGTTACATGAGCCCTGACCTGGATTTTATCTGGTCACCTATTTTAAACAAAGGGCTGGAGAACACCCCTGTGTGACCCATACGACCTCCCTATGACTGAGGAGCCTGTCCAATATTAATAAATAACTAATTATACCTCTGGTTTGCTCAGGTAGTGTCACTGCCAACACTCCCTGTTTGCTATATTTCACAGGTTGGCTGGAAGCGCTCCGATCTTAATAATTCTGAATACAGTAAGCACAGTTGAGGATAAGGTGTTGGGGAGGTCTGCAAGGAAGGAATCTCTAAATTTATGCCACAGGTTTCACTGAATACCCCAAATAGGGCATGTTTATTCATAGACAAAACAACAGGGTTTACAGATAGAAAACATGGATCAAAGTCCAGGGTAGTACAAGTAGATATGTGTACGGGAAAGACAAGCATTGATAGAAATGACCACCTTCTCTTTCCCAGGCTAACAGCCTATTTCCAACTGACAAGGTCCAACTGTCAGTAAGGCTGTGCTCTTTCCCCCTCTTCTCCCTGTTTCTAACATGGAGGTGGCATTTCTCTCTTGACAGCTTGTCAAGTCCAGCTGCCAAGCCTGCCAGATAACTTTGTTACATCCTGCCTGAGACTTTGGCAAAAGCAATTGTGACTTTGTAATGGGGCAGAGAAAGCAATTGTGCACATAATGTGCCAACATAGACACACTTCCTTTAAATTATTTATTTTTAAAAAAACATATGAAGAATAGATTGAAATTTTAAACTTATTCTTTTTAAAATAAAGATAATAATATTGTTTTCACTTTGCCAAATAGAGTGAACTTTGATATGATGTAGGACCATGACTGTAGAATGGCCAATTAATAGCTTTAGGACTTTTGTTTGTGAGACAGAATTAATCCCAGAATATTGTATGGGAAACACTTTGTGCTGTTCAATCACATGTACCATTCATAATCACTCTGAGTCTGGAGTATTGCCATAAAAGTGTATTTCAAATTGCAGAGTCACGCCAATTTGCTACCATGACAGGGTCAATTTAGAGCTATATGAATGCGGTTGCTGCATTTAGCATCAAAAGTCTAAGAAAAAAATATCAGAGGCACTTCAGTTGCAGAAAAAAGTGAAACCGAGGCATTACAGGTATTACAAAGACTTAACAAAACATGTTTTATCTCAGGCTTGTCGGTTAGGATTTTCTGTCTAATGTCAGAGAAGATATCTTCAAAATAATATGTTCAGCACGAGTACTAAAGAAATCCATCAGTGGCTTCAAATCATTACCTGAGATTAACTGAGTTTTTGATAACCCTGTTCTGTAGTTGGTGCATCGCAGTATTTCATCTTTACAAAAGTTGTGTGTGTGTGTATGTGTGTGTTTTACTCTCATGATAAAATGATTAGAGACAGAGATATTATTTTTGCAGTACTTTAGCTGTCTTCATTCTAAGACACACTTTGTGTATGTTCAATTAAATCCCTGATCTCTAATTGCCTATTAATTTGTACATTCAAGCAGTAGAACTATAGGACAGTAATGTAGCATGGTTTGTGTTTTAATCAATAAAGTGTAAAGTGTTTCTTCTGTTGCCTTGCTGAGAAGTGGTTCTATCCAACTCTGAGAGGGTTGAATAGTTCTCGTTCACTTCATTATTTTTTTTTAAAAAATTGGTATCTGTGCATTAAGTGTCCCTTTGGCATTGAACACAATATATAAAGTAGGGATGTACACGGATGGAAAAATTGGATCGGAATCTGATTATTATTTTTTTTAAAAAAAATTGGATCGGAAAAAATCAGAGGTCCGCTGTATTGGATCGGATCCAATTCTGATACGAAAATCGGATGTCCGATTTTGTATTGGATGCCATTTTGAATGCATTTGTCCGTAGCCTAGTATTGTGTTACAAAAATACCTATAACTTTTTCATTTTTAAAGATAGAAGGATGAAACTTGGGCACTTTCTAGATGGGTTTTTCCACAGAGGCTTGAGCTGTCAATTGCACCCCCTCCTCCGCCTCCCCGTCCCTCTTTTATCTGTCAAAACTCCATGTTGGTGTAACTTTTAATCTAAAAAAATCATAGCCACCAAATACCTAGACCTATCTTTCTGAAATTTCTCACAGATAACTACCCCTAACCCATCTACAAAGTGAGCAACTTTCAGACTTCTAATTTTTAAAATAAAAAAGTTATAGGTGTTTCTTTCCTCATTTTTCAAAAATACCTTGCCACTACACGCTTGAAGCTTTGCTTCTGAAATTTCTCCACATTAGACATACTACTATGGTTCACATGTGTGATAAATTTCAGTTGGGTTAGGGGTAGTTATCTGTGAGAAATTTCAGAAAGATAGGTCTAGGCATTTAGTGGCTATGATTTTTTTAGATTAAAAGTTACAACAACACAGAGTTTTGACAGATAAAAGAGGGAGGGGGAGGGGGGTTCAATTGACAGCTCAAGCCTCTGTGGGAAAACTTTTGTAACTTTTAATCTAAAAAATTCGTAGCCACCAAATGCCTGGACCTATCTTTCTGAAATTTCTCACAGATATCTACCCCTAACCCATCTACAAAGTGAACAACTTTCAGACTTATAACTTTTAAAATAAAGTTATAGGTGTTTCTTTCCTCATTGTTTCAAAAATACCTTGCCACTACATGCCTAGACCTATCTTTCTGAAATTTCTCACACATATCAACCGAAGTGGTACCTGTAATGTGCCCATGTTTCCTGTTTGTATCTTTAAAAATAAAAAAATTGAAGGCATAACTGTATTTACCCCACTGCTACCTATTTTTCTGAAATTAATTGCCACACAAGGCAAGCACCTATGTTTCTGAAATTTAAGACACATGGGTCCCAACATACCACCTGCAATGTGGCAAAGTTTCATGTGTGGAACTTTAAAAGTAAAACAGTTATAGGCATTTCTGGTTTGTTATTAAAAAAATTCATTGCCACAAAATGCCTGCACCAATTCTTCTGAAATTTTTCACAGATAACTACCCCTAACCCTTCTACAAAGTGCCCAAGTTTCATCCTTCAATCTTTAAAAATGAAAAAGTTATAGGCGTTTTTGTAACACAATACTAGGCTTTGGGGAAAAGCATTCAAAATGGCGTCTGACTTTCCGATTTTTTCCGATCCAGATCAGGTCCCATCAGATCGGATCAGATGGTTCATAGGATCAGAATTGGAATTGTTTCGTTTTATCTGATTTTGGCCGGATTGTGGATCGGATCCGATCCGCTGCACATCCCTAATATAAAGCAAATTAGTACAATACTCCAGCATTCTTTGGATTCTGAGTAAGCCAGAATTTGGATTCTGTGCAAGCCATAATTTCTAGCAAGACACAATTTCTCAAGATCAGGTGTTTGGGGGTGGGTGGATATAATCTCTTTTCCCAGCTACATGTCAACTTTACATAGAGAATACCCATAAAAGACCAATTTCAATAGCTCTTTTGTGAATATTTCTTTTGCAGAATGCACTTTGACATGTCCCCCCCCCCCCCCCCACACACAATTTCTTTAAAAATGTTTTATTAAGGTTTGCTATCACCATGAGCAGAGGGTAAATTGTCTGTTGGAAATTTTCTTTGAAGGCCATGTGCATTCTCATGGCATGTTCACCTAAAGGACTTATGGGCCAAGTCTGCCTCTCTCTTGCCTACATCTCATAAAATATAAAGCTTTTATAATCCCTTTTTATCAAAAGGGAGCAGAGACCTACTCCATTTCAGTGATAGATTGTCTTCAAGTTTTGTAATGCAGAGTTTGTGCACCTTCGTTCTCTGAATCCTTTCACCATTTCTTCTTTCTCCCAACTCACCATCCTATTTGGATGAAACTATGGCCTCTGCCACATTTACAGTTCTGAATGCTAAGCTGAAGAGGTACCTTTTAAACTTGCAGTATCTCAGCATTTTTACCTAGATCATACAGGCAAGGGCATCTTTTCCCCTGGCTGCAGCAGAGGAAGAGATGGGAAACAGGGACCACTTCAGCTGAGAGACCAATTGCATTTAGCTATTCCTCTCCCTGAGCTGTTTCATTCAAGCTGGTCATTATAAAAACTTTGTAAATGTTAGAACTGATACCACCTCCATCCCTTTTTCTCAAAGAGCAGGATAAAAAAATCTTTAAATAAATAAAAATGTTTTGAATAAATAAATAAGGACACGTCATTCTATCCCTTCAAAGTATTGCCCGCTGTGGTCCGCTGTCAGTATAAGAACTAGTATCCACAGGGAAAACACATTCACATCAATTTTTGAAGCATGATGCTGTGATTCTTTAGTAACACTACCACCTTCTGTGCCCAAGCCTTATGTCTCCACATGGAAAACATTCTCCATGTGGGAGTCATGGAGACAGTTGTGAGTATCTGCTCTATAATACTTCCTTGGCTATCCCTTCTCTGAAAGAGATGCCAGCCTCTCCTGATCTTCCATCAAGGGTTAAATAGTAGTCACTTCAGCATTCTACCTGCCAAGCAAAGGTGTCTACCTGTTTATGTACCCCATAAGTAAACACTGTCTTTGTGGGCTCCCTAATATGGACCCATACTCTCCTCCAGGAGTTCTGCAATAGAGCCTGCTTCTCTGCCTAGTTTCCTTGACGTGGAAATTGTTTGAACCACTGCAAACTTATCACTTCTATGGATTGTCCTACAAGGACGCTATTCTAGTGGCCCTCACGTTGGGCTGCTCTGCGAGAGACTGCAGCATTTCAGATGGACCCACCTGTTTTGTAGTTTTTCAAGGACAGATATGCCTTTCGTCTCAGTTCAAACCAAGATTATTTCTATTTTTTTTTTCATCAATCTGATTTTGCCAGGGTTTTGTCCATTCTCCAGCTCTGAATATGAATGAGGTTTGTATTCTTTGGATGTTAGGCATGTGCTAGCCTCCTATGGGGACAAAACTAAGCCATTTTGTAAGATTTAATTCCCTTTTCATAGCTTAGAAGGGCCTCACAAAGGGCACTCCTATTCACCAGCTAGTGAGAGCAATATCCCACTGCTACAACATGTAAAGAATTCCCTCCCCTAAACCAGTCTTCATATATTTCATACCTGTGGCCATCTCAAAGATCTTTGCCAGAGGATTTCACCTTGCTGACATTTGTACAACTGCTATCTGCTCAACTTCCTCAACCTACATTCAAGCACTGCACCCTTGAGTTCCAGCAAGACATGAAGGACGCTTTAGTAGAGGATCTATGTGCTCTATTTGACCGTCTCTTCCTCCTTCCACCAGTTGACATTCCCATATGTGGTACTGTGCAGAGCTCATTAAGCAGAAGAAAGAGCTGCTTACAATTGTTCTTGGGTTTCTGAGCACCCTACCCTCAAGATTGTCTGTTGGTATGCAGAAACTATTTGATTATGCTCTATTTGATTATGCTCTCTATGATGAGCACTGGACAGTGTGACAAACAGTATATTCTAAACAGAGCAACAGCTCCCTCTATATTGTCTGTGATTGGAACACTTGCCTGGAAATCCTGTCATTTGTTCCCAAAATACTTTTTGAGGTTATTCCTTCTTTTTGCACTGCTTCAGCTGGTGTTACCTGGTTGGTTCTTGTATAATGTAGTTTCAGATTTGTTAAAAAGGTGGGATTATTTATACCTCAAAATAATTTTCTGATTCGATCGCTAGACAACTTACGTCATTGCTTTGACCGTTGGACAAAACCATAGTTCATTTCCTAAAGGATCATGAACCGCTTCACTTCCTAATAATCTTTGTACATTTGTCTTTGCAAGGAATAGGTGGCATGAAAGGCACAGTATCCATCATGCATTGATTGCTCATTTCAGAGTCCTTTGACATTGGGCAAAGGTTAAAAAATGGTAAAGGAAGCAGATGTAGACCTTCTTCCTGAATCTACTTGGAGTACTATTTGGCTGTAGCTGTCTCTGGAACCGCTTTCAGTAAGGATATGAGAATCCTCACTTAAGGCGAGTCACAGATGGCACTATCCCAGTGATGGGCAACCTTTTGAGCTTGGTGTGTCAAACTTCGCCAAAAAACTGAGCATAACTCGGGTGGTGTGTCACTTTGAGGGAAAAAAATTATTTCGCGATATTTATAGTTTAAATAACATAAATGTATAATTGTTATTTAATTTGCGACTAGAGTCTTAGTCGTTAGACCCTAACTCCAAGATTCTAGTCGCAAATGTTTCATCCTCAGGAGCAGCAAATGTTTCATCCTCGGCTACTGCACTTGGCCGTGCAGGAGCCGAGGATGAAACATCCTTCTCTAGGGTGACCAGATTTTAAAAATAAAAATCCCGGTCCGCCCCCCCCCCACCAAGCCCCCCCCCCCAAAAAAAACCAGCCTGGACCTACCGCCGGGTTCTTCCTCCGTCGCCCGCGCGAGGTCCTCCGTCGCCTGCGCGGCTGCGCCAGCTCCTCCGTTGCCACCCGCGCGGAAGAGGCAGGGGAGGGCCGGATCCAATCGGCCCTCCCCTGCCTCTTCCGCGCGGCTGCTGGCCTTACGAGCCCAGCGGCACCGGTAGACCCGGCGGTGGTGGCAGCGAAGGAGCCCGGGAAGCGGCGGCCCCCCCCACCCACGCCGCCCGCCCCGCGGCGCGCTCCTTACCTGGGCGGCCGCTTCCCGGGCTCCTCCGCCGCCGCCGGGTTCGTAAGGCCAGCGGCCGCGCGGAAGAGGCAGGGGAGGGCCGGATCCAATCAGCCCTCCCCTGCCTTTTCCGCTCGGCCGCTGGCCTTACGAGCCCAGCGGCGCCGGTAGACCCGGCGGCAGTGGCGGTGAAGGAGCCTGGGAAGCGGCCGCCCCCCCCCCCTGCGCCGCCTGCCCCGCGGCGCGCTCCTTACCTGGGCGTCCGCTTCCCTCCGATGTTAGATTCTACTGAGAAACAGGCTGCGCGGCCTGTCTCTCAGTCTCAGTATTGTGCCGGGTGATGACGTCATCACCCGGCGCGATACTGAGACTGAGAGACAGACCGCACAACCTGTTTCTCAGTAGAATCTAGCACCGGAGGGAAGTGGACACCCAGGTAAGGAGCGCGGGGCGGGCGGCGCGGGGGGGGCGGCCGCTTCCCGGGCTCCGCCGCCGCCACTGCCGCCAGCCCGGGTCTACCAGCGCCGCTCCTAGCTTGCTGCCACCTGGGCCATCTGGTCACCCTATCATGCGGCCGCCTCAGCGGCCGCGTGTCATCAGAAATGGCTACGCGTGTCAGTGCTGACACGCGTGTCATAGGTTCGCCATCACTGCACTATCCCCTTGTAAAGCTTCATTATATTAATAATGCCCTGTCACCCTCATGTTGGAGAGGATGTCAGAAAAAAGTTCCCTCATCCACATGTGGTAGTCTTGCAAAGTGGTCAAAGAGTTTTGTGGTAAGATTATTTCATAGGTTGTAAAATAAACTGTTGAACCAAATGCATTGCTTGCTTTGTTCTCTATGTATTTGCAAACTAAAGTTCTTGCATGTTACAAGGAATTGATTACATTTTTATTAGCAGCAGAGCAGAAAGAAATAGCTAAAACTGGAAAATGGCTTCAGGGAATAATATAGACAATTGGATCCTGTGATTTCGACATCTGGCTCTAGCTGAAATACTGACATATAAAAGCAGACAGGCAAGAAGTACAACTCAGCAGGATTATTTTCTTGGAACTTGTTTTCCTTTTATATCACATGTCAACAAAGGGGCTTGCACTCTGCTCTCATCATGATCTAATTTATTTTTCTGGAAAAAATGTTTATTAGTAAATTAAAATTAAAATTCCACAGTTGGGCAATACCTTTATCAGGACCAACCAAATGCCACAAAACGGTGTGAACTTTGGAGTTCTCTAGAACACTTAATCAGGTTTGATGGTACAAAAAGCAAGGGGTAGGGGACAAAAGTACAAAGATTAAGCCAGATGTGGCCATGAACTCTGCAGCTTTCATAGTTCATTTAGTTTGTTATACAAGCACACCGGTGTAGAAATGTAATAAGGAAGGAAGATGGAACATGAAACATGAAGAGGGTAACATAGAACGACAATCCATAAACAGTTGAATTGCAGTGGTTTACTTGTTAAGTTTTTTGAAAGTGTTAAAACAACAAAACCAATTAAAAACATTGATAAAAAACAACAATAGTTCAAGGTTATGCTGGTTTCAGTGTAGGTAAAATGTACTAGCTGTTAGACTGACTTTATTTATTTTTATTTGGCATTCTGTGTGTGATTGTTGCTTTCCCCTTTTATTCTTTTACTCCTCTTTCCCAAATAAACTTTTGCTTGCATTGTCTCAAAAAAATCTCACTAAAATCTTCCCCATGTGTCAAGACTGCATGGTTAAGCTACCATGTTTCAAGGATAAGAACACAAATTTCTGTAAGATTTAGTGTTCTCTGGATTTTGGGAAAGAAAATAAAAGGCCCCTTACTTTAAAATAATAATAATAATCATAGACCTGGGGCCTGTCTCGATGATGGCGCATTGGCTCTGTGAACCCTGAAAACCTTGTGGTCTCGCTCCTGCAAGGTTGTGCCAGGTAATCCCCACTGTGGGACCAAGGAGCAAGCTACTCAGCACCACTGTAGAACCACCCCAGTTCTTTCCCCGCATATAGACAGCCCCACAGGCTGAACCATGACGACTTTGGTAATAGGGTTTAGAATTTCTCTGAGCAGCTGGATAACCTAGAGCGTTGAAGAAAGGATCAGCCTGTGGTGGCAGCCTTTCAGTAATTTAGGAGAGGCTTTACAAAAAGGCCATCCACCTGGAAGGGAAAGTCTTCCTCTCCCCTTGTCCCCCACCCATCCATCGTACCACCATTGAATAAGGCAATGCTGGCTTCACTCTTTAAACCTATGCAAGTAATGCTGCTGTTCATAGATGGAAGAGAGAAGACCAGTACTCCCAGTTTTCCAGAGCTGACTGGAAGGTCTCCTATGTGATGGGCTCAGGCTCATATATGGGAGTGCCAGGATTCTGTTTTCCTGAAATGAACAAATCAAGAAAACAATTTTATGCTGAATGTCTAGACCATGATCAAGCACATTTGCTTGGAAATAAAAGCCACTAAAATCAGTTAGACTTGCTTATACGTAGATGCATTAAGGGCACTCTCTTTTATCATTTTGGACTTTCTACACCTAGTTTTGAAAAAAAAATACTTTCCAGTGTTTTAGTTTATTCTAGAAAATGGAATGTAATTGAGGTAATTTCTAGGACTAGTTGAGGACTAGATATTAAGAGTATAAATCTGTTTTAAGCTTTTATTAATTTTCATCAGATCCAAACTAGTTGTTTCCAGTGATGTGTCAATGTCTTTATATACGTGTGTATGTGTGAGTACACACAGAGAGGCCAGTGTTTGTTTATTTGTTGTTTCAGCCGTCATGGTCATATCAACTTTACAAATGCATACACTGACAATACAGATAAGCATACAAAAACTCTGTAATACAAAGGATTAAAAATACAAAACGATACTAGCAAAGGTTTTATTAGAAGGTGCCCATAAATATGTAAAAGTTAGTTTTAATACAAAAGATTAAAATAATAGGAGACACTAAAAATAATTTACGTTAAAAACACACAGACAGTCACAGAGAGAGTTTGGTTACAGAATTGGGCTTGTAGAAACCCCTGTTTCAAACCATATTCTTTGGAATTATTACTGAAGCACAAGTGATAAACCTGCGAAGTTATAATTTTGGTATGTTCTGTAATATACACTGTTATCAGAGAAAACAGCTGTGAGCAAGCAAGATACCTCCCTAGAATACACTCTGTGTGTCAGTTTTGTGCAGTGACCAGATTTCCCAGCATGCAGAAAACTGATAATCTCTTGATCTGATTGTTCTATTTGTTCTCAAATAATTTTCATGTCTAGAACATTTTTGAAAGATCACATCCTAAAACTATACACATGATTTTTAAAATTATGAAAATAATCCTATTGATTAAGAAGTTTTTTATATCGGTATTTGAGCAACTTTCTTGTTCATGATATATGTATGGAATACCAGTCTCTCCAGTCAGATCGGTAGTTTGCACCTTAATACAGGTAAGAAGTGCATATCTGGTTACATGGCATAGTCTGGAGGCACATGATAGAGTGATCATGCAGAACCTGAGCAGGCCTGCGTATGGCCAGTGGCTGGATAAGAGACCACCTGGGTACTCTATATGTGCCTTGTTGGGTTTCATGAAACAAACCCTATAAATGTAACAAACGACAAACTGAATCTAAATGCAAATACACTTCTGTGACTGCATTAAAGTGCATTGTGTGGTACTAGCTGTGCCCATTGCCCTTTCTAATGCCCTTTTGATGAAGCCCAATATATTGCTATTTCCAGTTGTACTGGGACAACTATTTGAACACAGAATTCTCAGGTGAAGGGAACCACACAAATGTAAGCCTAACTCCATAAATGCTTGGAGGCATTCAGATAAAACACATCATCTGAAAACAGTCATCCCTTCAAACATTTGCCTAGTTTATGCTAGTAGAAGCAGTGATTAAACACCTGTATTGTAAAGCCATTTGTTTTGCTTCTTCAGTGGTGAAAGAGAGATGGGACATTTAATGACGAAACATTGCTAAGGACTGGTGCGTACATTTTGTTTGCATGATCAGAATTCCTAATATTTTATATATTTACAGAAGGCAGTTTTGGGGCACTGGGGACACTGTCATCATTATACAATCCTGATATTGTTTCCAGAAACTACTAGCAGCCTTGGAGAAGAAATGCAGCAGTTCCTAGTGCAGAATGCAGCAGTTCCTGAGCCATGTTCAGGGTTTTGTTGTTGACATACAAAATCCTAAATAACTTAGAACCAAGAAAGCTAGCTGGATACCACTTTCTCTATGTACACCCAGTTGACTGCTGAAATCTTCAGAGGATACTGTATTTGTCGTTCCACGACCAACAGAATGTTGCCAGATGATAGCACGCATGCAGGCCTTCTCTCCCACACGTGGTTCAAGAGGCAGAAACTGTGGCAAGCTTGAAATGCCTCTTGAAAACATATTTGTTTGCAAGGGTTTTCCCTGACCTCTCAGGAACTAGGACACTGCCTTATTTGTCTTTGTAGTAATGGTTTTAATTCTTTATTATTGTTTTATGTTGTATCTTATATGCATTTTAGTGTGAACCACTTCAAGATTTTATTATATTAAGCAGTATAGGAGTATTATCAATAAATATACTGCACATGAAAAAGGGATATCATAGAACTGGAAAATGTGCAGAGAGGGCAACTAAAATGATCAAGGGGCTGGAACACTCCCGTATGAGGGAACATTATAACAGCTGGGATTGTTAAGCTTGGAAAAAAGGCGAGTGAGGGGAGACATGATAGAGGTGTACAAAATTATGCATGGTATGGAGAATGTGGATGGGGATCTCTCTCTCTCTCTCTCTCTCAGTACTAGAACCCGGGATCATCCCATGAAGCTGATTGGTGGAAGATTCAGGACAGATAAAAGTATTCCTTCACACAGTGCATAGTTAAACTATGGAATTCACTACCACAAGATGTAGTGATAGCCACAAATTTGGATGGCTTTAAAAGGGGTGGTAGACAAATTCTTGAAGGAGAAGGCTGTCAATGGCTACTAGTCCTTACGGCTATATGCTACCTCCAATATCAGAGGCAGTAAGCCTATGTGCACCAGATGCTGGGGACCATGGGTGATAGGTGCTGATGCACTTGTGTCCTGCTTGTAGGTTCTCGGTCAATAGATAGTTGGCCACTGTGGACCCTTGGTTTGATCCAGCATGGCTCTTCTTATGTTCTTATGTAAATAAATACCTAGTCAGGCAGATACTCATGCTTCATAAGTCCTATTCACACATTCATCCACAAATAGGGCTAACATGTTGTGGGGAGCACCTTGCCTCCTTGCTTTGATGCCAGCTATCCCCCTCCCCGATATCCATGTGCTGAGCACAGATATCTGCCAAGGGATGCCTACATGTGGGCAGCTCAGGACCCTTTTGTGAATGGGGATCCTTATTACATGTAGCATCTATATGTAAACTCATAGATCTATGTGTAAACTCATACTCATGCTTAGGTTCCCCTGGCAGATAACTCATTCACTGCATGAGTGTTGGGGGGCGGGTATAGCATGTGATGTCTGGCTCTGTTGGACACACATTAGCAGATGCATGGAAAGATGTGTGAACAGAAATGCATGGAATAAAAAAAGTCCTTTGAAGGGACTTTACTCATTTCTTCTCAGTATTGTTTTTATTGTGAAATAGAGCTATTATTTAAAGGGGGGGAACAGAGGAAACTAGTACTTAGAGGGTTTCCCTCCCCTGGCACCAGGAATAGGAACTGACATAGGCCATTTCTACACTGGCCTTTTCCCCCGGGGTTGTCCCTGGATGCGCCCTGTGCATCCAAATGACACACAGGGACTCCTGGGGGCAGGGGGGGGGGACGGGCATGGGTTTTCCCAGGGATAAAGAAACCCTGGGAAAACTCGAATCTTCCAGTAGTCCTGGGATAATCCTGAGGACCACGGGTGGTGTGGGCGCCCATCCTGGCTTCTTTCCTCTTCGCAGTGAGTAGTGGGGGTCTGCAAGAGGGAACGAGCTGGGCCGGGGGAGTCTAGGGGCGTCGGATGTGGAGGGGAGTGGGGTTGGGGTTGTGTGTTTGTTTGTTTTTTTACTTACTTTTGCGTTGGAGCCCAAGCGCTCTCCCGACTCCGTGGTTAAAAAAAAATGGCGGGCGCGCCGTCCCTGATTGCTTCCAGGACGTCGTGCTTCCTGTGTAGAAACTGGGCAACGATCCCGGAAGCAAGGAAGTCCAGGATCACCCCCAGGCCCTCCCTCTACATCCTTAGGTATAAAAAGGGCCTTAGTAAAGAGATGTTTATCAGTAGTGCTGCAACTGTGCTAAACAGAAAGCCATTGGTGGCAGAAAACACAAAAAGGAACTTTCTGATTAAAGTTGCAGGGAACTTGCTGAACAGAATTCATGTCTAAGTAAACATAGAAGTAATATCAGGTAATACAGTGCTATATTAAATGCTACGTTTAATTCCTGTTATAGCATAGAATGAGATGCTAAAATGGTGCTTTGCATATACAAAAACTCCCAAATCAGCTTGTTCAAGGCCTTCTCCTAACCAGCAATAAATCTGCCAAAGGAAGAAATCCTACTTGATGATGGAGCAACAGTTATAAGACTTGTCTGAGGTGTGCTGCTGAGGCAGTTGCAAATAATTTCTTATACATATTTTTAAGAGAGATCAGTAATAACTGGAGAAAATGTTGTTCTCTTGCGACATATTTATACTCTTTGTAGTAGTCATGTGTTCAGTGTATTGCTGTAGGATGTCTTCTCAAGTCCATATTTCCTTGCCTTTTATTTTTCTTGAAGCTATATTCATCTAACTAACTAAACATTAAATATTCAGTAAGATAAACATGAAATATATATGTGTAAGGAGTGTTTTGTTTCCTCCATAAGTTTGTATTCAGATTATCCTCCTACAGTGTCTCCTATATATAGTTATTTTACAAGTAAATTATGCCATTTAGGAGTGGAGGAGGAACATTTCATTAGGATTTGATATTGAGACCTGTGCAGTCCTGCATTATGTAATGTATTCTTTTTTGTGTGTTGCAGGTAGCATAGTATACCTTGGGATGATGGTGGGGGCATTCTTCTGGGGAGGCTTGGCAGACAAGGTGGGAAGGAGACAATCTCTTCTGATATGTATGTCTGTCAATGGATTCTTTGCCTTCCTTTCATCATTTGTCCAGGGCTATGGCTTCTTTCTCTTCTGTCGATTGCTTTCTGGATTTGGGTAAGCTCTTTCTTGCTTTCTTTCATTTCTGATTTAACTTTATGTATATTTCCTTGTTTGTGGGGAAGCATGTTAATGCTTGTTCCTATCCCACCTTCAAGAGGCCAAATTTGATGATAGTGTGGTTGTGCTAAGAAGAGTTTCTCAGCCTAGTCTCTTCATTTCCCTATTGTGTATTGTTGGCCTGGCTGGTATAGTGATGGAATTTAACTAAGGAAGGGATGGTGGAAGAAAGGGAACACTCCTTTCTTTTGATCTGACCAGATACTTAAAAGGGACATGGCACACCTACATGTATGTTACTGTATCCTGGAAGGGAGGGGGAAACAATTGTAAGCTTTCTGTTTCAAAATCTACACATTATGGAGGGATATGTTTCCAGAGGTATGCTATTACATATGTGGCTTTCCTGCCTGGTGGTTATGGATTATTGGTGGAACACAATGTGTGTCCTTACTGGAAATAACAAATCAAACAAATTCCTGTCATGCATTGATTTGATTGTCAATATTTACTGTTAAGAACAGGTGTTTGTTATATAAGTACTTGATAAAATGTCTGCTAGCTGCCACTCATTTGGAAGTGGCTGCCCATTGGAAAATGGGAGAAAGCCCATTGGAGCAAAAGCTGATGGGTAGAATGTGGTCCATAGCGCTTTCAGAAGAACTAATGTAAAAAATGAGGGTACTGAAAGACAATGTTTATTACTGTGTGGTTTCCTTTTATTACCTGTCAACAAGCACATTGAAAGACCCCATTCCATGCAATCAAATGCATTTTGAACATCTGAAGAGACCATTATTTCGTTATCTATACATTTAATAGAAACTAATACATTAATCAATTTCTCTTAAGTTGTTCATCAGTCTTCCTCACGTAAGCTCTACTGTGTCTTCTTTTATTAAATGTCCTGTATGCTTTTTAAGGTGATTAGCCAATAATGATGCCATTTTTGTTATTAACTTTTATTGGAGAAATGGGCATTTAAAATCATATAGAGATTAAATCCATGTGTTGTTTTGGTATAACAATGATATTGGCTTCATTCCAAGTTGCTAGAATTTTATTTCCTACTAAAGTTTCATTATACACCTGTGTTAATATATCTGCCAAATTTCATTAAAATATTCTGATTATAACCAGATGAGTTATGGATATCCTCCTCTCCTGAAATATCCTAACTTGATCTTCCTCTGTCTCCTCCTGAAATTGCAAGACTGTTCAGAAGAGTAACAAATTATTCTATTTCAATTTAGTGTTGGAATGCTTTCTCCTCAATATCCCTCTTTATGTTCATCCTATCATCATTTTCAGGCTGCAATCCTATAGACATTTACCTGGGAGTAAATCCTGTCGAATTCAATGAGGCTTACTTCTAAGTAGAAATGCCTAGCATTGTACTGTCAGTATAATTGCCTAGAAAATGCCATATTTATTTCCATCAGTTCTAATTTCTCTCTACCAGTTCATAACTGATTTAAACTTAACTTCAAAGATCTTTAATAAAATTGTTCAAATTTTAACAATCTCCTCCAATGTTTCAGTGTTCTTTCTTTCCTTAGCTAACTAGCATAATTTATCATTTGATGTCTCATATATACTTTATGGTGCTTCTCATTTTGTAGTCCCTACAAAATGTTGTAGTCATGTTGTAGTCCCTACAACATGTCCCTAACCTCAGCCTCTGTAGCAGAGGACTGGAAGATGGACAATGTAACACCAATTTTAAAATAGGGATCCAAGGAGGATCCAGGAATTTACAGGCTGATTTGCTTGACATCCATTCCAGGTAAATTGGCTTGAAAGCATTATTAAAGACAAAATTAGCAAGCATATAGAGGGGCATGTCCTGAAGGCAATTCCTGTCTCACTAATATTCTAGAATTCTTTGAGAGTGTCAACAAACTGTAGACAGGGGTGATCCAGTGGTCATTGTTACTTGAACTTCCAAAAGGCTTTTGATAATGTCCCCCACCAAAGACTCCTGAAAAAACTTAGCAGTCATGTTATAAAAGGAGAGGTCTTCTTATGGATCAGTAACTGGTTAAAGAACAGAAAGCAGAGAGTAGGAATAAATGGTAAATTCTCCCGATGGAGGGAAGTAAATAGTGGGGTCCCACAGATATCGGTATTGGGACCAATTATTTTCAACTTGTTCCTAAATGTTCTTGAAGTAGGAGTGAGCAGTGAAGTGGCCAAGTTTGCTGATGACACCAAGTTATTTAAGGTTGTTAAGACACAAAGGGATTGTGAAGAGCTCCAAATGGATCTCTCCAAGCTAAAAGAGTGGACATCCAAATGGCAGATGTAGTTCAATGTAAGCAAGTGTAAGGTGATGCACGTTGAGGCAAATAAACCCAACTTCAAGTATAACCTGATGGGATCTGAGCTGGCAGTGACTGAACAAGAAAGAGATCTTGGGGTTATGGTGGACAGCTCAATGAAAATGTCAACCTAGTGTGCGTCAACTGTAAAGAAGGCAAACATTATAAGAAAAGGAACTGAGAATAAAACTGCCAGTATCATACTGCCTTTATATAAATCTATGGTGTGACCACACTTAGAATACTGTGTACAGTTCTGGTCACCACACTCAGTCAGTGTACTCAGTCAAATTTTATTGCTTTGGGCCAATGGCCTTTGCATAAAAAAACATACAAACATCAACAGAAAAAGAGAAAAACAAGAAATACAGAAGTTAAACATAATGCATATAACACACGATATACAAAATTTAAAAATATAAAAATAATATGTCATAAGTGATCCATAGGTGATGTGGTGTAAATCAAATGCAATCATCTCCTTTACAGTTGATGGCTATCTCTGCTATGTATTTCTTTCTAATCTTTTTGGCACCTGTGGCAAACAGAGCTACATGCAAAGTCACCACACCTAAAAAAGATATTAAAGAGCTGGGAAAAGTGCAGAAAAGAGCAACTAAAATGATAAAGGGGCTGGATCATCTCCCCTGTGAGGGAAGGTTACAACAGCCGGGATTGTTTAGCTTGGAAAAAGGAGGCTAAGGGGAGACCTGATGGAGGTGTACAAAATTATGCATGGTGTGGAGAATGTGGATAGGGAGACATTTTTCTCCCCCTCTCTAAATACTAGAACCCGGGTTCATCCCATGAAGCTGATTGGTGGGAAATTTAGGACATATAAAAGGACGTACTTCTTCACACAGCTTATAGAATTAAATTATAGAATTCACTACCATAAAAATTGTGATGGCCACCAATTTGGATGGCTTTAAAAGGGTGTTGGATGAATTCTTGGAGGAGAAGGCTATCAATGGCTATTAGCCCTGATGGTTATGTGCTCCCTCCAGTATCTGAGGCAGTAAGCCTGTGGGCACCAGTTGCTGGAGAACATAGGTGGGAGGGTGCTATTGCACCGTGTCCTGCTTTGTTGGTCTCTGTTCGGCAGCTGGTTGGCCACGGTGTGAACAGAATGCTGGACTAGATGGACCCTTGGTCTGATCCAGCATGGCACTTCTCATGTTCTAGTTAGCCAAGTTTCCCCATAGATACCTTGCACAAGAATATTCAAAGGTCTTTGAATTTCTGAAACAGAAATTGGCAGAGCAATCCTATGGTCCCAGGGAGACTGCCCCAGCATCATAGGATTTTCAGAGTCCCCCTCCCAAGGCCATGATATTGCTACACCCTTGTGAGGAGTGCTCTTATGTTTTGCTCTGTGTTTTTATTCTTCCCCATCACCACCTCACAGCCACTGCAGAAAGAACCGTTGTGACTGCTTTCCAAGGTTGCAAATGTGACTTCAGAGAGAGAAAAAAGGGGGCATTCTGGTGGGTAGGGAAGGGGAGGCCACGACCAACAAAGAAAGAAGAGGCCAGGATTAACAGAATCCTATGGCCTCTCCAGCCCTGCCTCCACTACCAGAAGTATCTCTAGATGGGCTCAAAGGCCATTCTAGATGATAAAATAAAAAAGGAGAGTGGAAAGGCAAAAATTGCTTCCATCACTCCTCTTTCCCTGTCAGCAGCAGCCTGGTAGAGCATAGAATTCTCGTAACCCTCCAAGATTGGAGTCTTCCTTCCTATGGATTGCCCTCCAAGAGCATGTCTATACCAGCCATTTATTCCAGGGTCGTCTCTAGGTTGTCCCTGTGCGTCCATATAATGCACAGGGGATCCCGGGATCAACTGGAACTGGTGATATCCTGGTTTTCCTGCGGTCCCTGGACCATACTGAGGATCATGGGTGGTGTGGCTGCTGCTCCCGGGTTGTCACTCCCCACAAGTAGCGGGGCTTTTAAAACGGACACACAACTGCGTGGGGCAGTCCGTTCCCATTGAGGGTGGGTGGGCGGGAACAGTTCAAAGGGTCGGGGTTTTGTTTTTGTTTTTTACTTACAGGCGCTAGAGCGCAATTGCGTGACTGGCTCCGTTCTTTGGGGGGGGGGGAAATGGCGCCCACGGCATCCCTCTTGCCTTCTGGAATGTCGCGTGGTTGTCTAGACGGTGGGGGAGGATTGCAGAAGCAGGTATGTCCACGATCCTCTCCCCTCCTTCCCTCTACACCGCTAGGTGTAGATGAGCCCTAAGTCTCTACTGTTTTCCTAGCTTTCTTTTTCCTAGCTTATGAACCTCTATAATACTGAGTAGCTGACTACACAAAGTTTCTCTAGGCATAAATTGTTTTTATTCATTCAAGAGGACATCTTGATTTGTTCAGCAGCTTGAAGATTTGCAGGAAAAGCTAATAGCATTATATCTGAAAATGTTATATCTGAAACTTTTATAATGCAGGAAATAAATTTCTCAAGGATGGTTACAGCAATTCAGACATAGGTGTTACATGAGTGTTACAACTTCAGCAGAGGCAGGAACTTGAGATGGGCAACTGTATATTTGTATATTAAAAGAGGCATACTACATTATAGTTTGCCTCTTTTAATATATAAATATAATAGGCAGCTGTACCTTGGAGCAGAATTTTGAGTTGGGTTGGGGGGAAATACTATTTATGTGAAGAAATACTCTAATATTCCAGGCTTACACTCATTATTTAGCAGATCAGAATCAGTCATAAGATGAAAAGGCACCTTTGATAAAGAAGTTGAAGGATCTCATTACGGTTATAGGAGATTCGTTTGTGTAAAATAAACAGAGTGACAAAGGCTGCCTCTACAACAGAGGTTTAAAGCTCTTTCAAGGCGCTTAAATTTTTTTACCTCTACAGGAACGGAGCGCAAATCGGGCGTAGAGGTGCGTTATCTCTCCAATTATGCGCATTATCGAATGCGCGTTAAATAGCGAGTTTTATTTTGCTCCGGCCATTAAAGCGCATTTTGACTATGTGAACAAGCACTTATGCGCATTAACTACTTGTAAAGCGTATTTTGGTCATCCGTTAATGCGCTTCGCCGCCTCTCGCCGCCTCTCGTGCAGAGGTATTAGGTGTAAATGCGCTTCAGTGATTATGCGCATAATCGCCTAACCGGGCGCAAAAACGAATCCTTGTAGAGGGGACCTGAGATATGAAAGAGTATAGGAGAGCTTAAATAAGAATTTTATCTATACCTACTGTTTTGTGTGCATATCAGTGCCCCCTGCCCTGTTGAAATTAGTAAGAGGATAGATGAACTATCTTTTCGGCGCCAGGTCAAAACTTTTCTTTTCTCCCAGGTATTTTAACAGCTCAAGTTGAGGTTTTGATTGACATTGTGGCTAGGCTTAACAGTTAAAATGTTTTAAAGTGTTTTAATGTCAGCTGTTTTATGTTTATGGTGTTAAATTTTGTATATTGACTTTTTAGTGTTAAATCTTTTAATTTTTGTAAACCGTCCAGAGAGCTGGACTGACTGGGCAAACTGGGCCAGGACAAAAGGGAACAGAAAAAGATAATTTTTCTACCACCTGATGAATCTGTCAAGTTTAGTTTCTCATTTCTGAGTGTGTTGATTTCCAGTCTTAAGTTCATCCTGTCTTTAAATCATTTTGCAATTTTAAAAAAGTTTGAACAACAATTCACATGCCTTTTATATGCACATTTCTTCTAATCTATAAATTGTTTTACACAATTTTGCCTAATATACATAGGTTTTGCAAGCAATTGTCCATTCAATAATGCAATTCTGGACTTTTTTAAAAAAACGAATAAATGCATTTTTGTGCCCGCTGTTCAATAATATACACAATTTTATGCATTTTTCATTAGATAATTGCATTGTAAAATTTGGAGACATGCAAGTGCTGAAGAATAACAGTGTGTTAGTTCATGTGTTTGGTAGCTCAGCATTGTGTGAATCCAAACAAATTTCTCTCCAATCAGTGGAGGGAATGCAGAGAAGTACTTTGGAAGCTGTAGGACTTCTCAAAATGTGTCTTTCAGTGTGTTTGCCAATCCCTGCTTTTATGCCCCACAAGAATTTTGGAATTCTAACAGGGATTGCCAAGCACATCGATGGCCACATATGTACGAGCAGTTATAAAGATGACAAGAGCCTTGTAGTCCAACATTCCATGGCTACAATGCCTCTGATAAGCTTACACGTAGGACATGGAGGCACTAATACTCCCTGTTTATTTGTTTTCAACATCTGGTAGTCAGACATATATATTGTCTCTGAAGATGAAGGTTCTGTGTAGTTAACATAGGTGATATAAGTTATATTAACCTCAACCCCTGAGAAGCAGTGGTGTTTGTTACAGTTTAAAGAAGAACTTATCCCTATTTCTGGTTGATAACTGTTCAGTCCTCTTCACAGAGCAGGCATTTTGAAATAAGTCCTCTTTTGTCAAGTGAAGTGACAAATTCCAGTCTATCGCTGCCCTTCCCTGGGATCCAATACTTTTCTGACCATTTTCTTTTCAGGAAATATTCTCTTGCTCTAAGGTAATTTTATAGGATTTGGAGAGATTGGTTGGTTTCTGATACTGAGGGATATGCATCATTTGAGTCCTTGCTCAAGCATAAAGGCCACAGAGTGACCTTTGTAATTTATGAAGTATATGTGTGTTTTATGCTCTTGATTAAAAGCAGCATTCAACGCAATGCATGCTACTCCAGGTAGGGTTGTACGAATTTTGTTAAATCCGTTCTGTCTGTGTGGATTTTCAGGCATCTTTTGTTCTGTCATCTGCTCATTGGTGGAACTGGATTTTTTTAAGGGATAAATGAACATTTCATCCCTGTTTGCAAGTATGTATTTTTGCTTATGTACACCTGTTTGCGCTAAATTTGCAGAAATGTGCATTTGCGCAAGTGCACATTTGTGAAAATTTCCACTCTCCCCCCAAGTAAACACCTGGTTCACAAGTCCGCAGAAAAAGCTGGTCCGCTACACATTCCACAGGTTGGATTCATGAAAATCTGAACTTATTTGAATCCCTTGTGGATTACTCCAACATTCCTAACTCCAAATGTATGTGTTAATTGTGAACAAAATTGTGCAGGGTGACTTCTCATGGGGTCTCAGTAACATTGCATGAAGACCTGTCCCTTTTGTATCAATACAGGAATGCAACATTAGTTCCAGTAGAAGAGATGTAAACTCTGATGTATTCAGAGGACCTGTACCATGTCCACTAAGGGTCATAGTAGCTGTAACATTAAACACATCATAATCTGCTTGTCCCTATCTTTTTCTTTTTAAACAACTGTGGAGTCACAGGGGAACGAGGATTAACCCTTTCTCCTGTGCCATTTTCCCATTGAACCATCCCCCTTGTTATTTCTTCCCAAAGGAGGCATTTGTTGCAAATAGCAGCTTCAGGTGGGATTTTCAGTGAAAAAAATTATGAGGAAACCCCACTCTTGCTTCTCAGAATCACTACAGTGACTCTTGAGTAATCATTTGACCAAGTGAATTGTGTATGAAAAATACTAAATATTAAAATATTATATAACAAAACTCCTCAGTTGCACTCAGATGTGTTCAAAATAGTTCCATAAAATAGTTCCATTCTTAATTCTCACATGTCTTTTAAAGAACTGTGGTCACTGCTAACATTAGAATTCAGAAGCTTATGGTAATAAACAGCTTAATTTTAGATGTGGTGAGCAGCTTATGTAGAATGGGAATTGCTTCTTAATTCTTGTCTGTTGATGACAAGAACTTCAGAAATGGCTAAGTTACATTAGTGAGTAAAAGTATCCAGTTGGCAAGTGTATTACATTTGTCCATTCAATAAAAATCTGAACAATCAGAAACTATGTGAGAAACAGTTAACATGTGAGTTAACTTTCAACGGGCTCCATCACATCTATTCCCCCCCATTTTGCCTCTGCATTTTTTACCTCCGTTTCATAAGCACGTCAGGCTGATGGTCCCTTTCACGTGGGTTTGTGGTAATGAGCTGCACTGTGAAACGTCCCTTTTGCTTGTTTGCTCTTCCACTCCACCCTGCCATTTCCCTCAAAGCACACACCCCCAACAAAGGAAAAAGCGAGAGGACAGCAATACACGAAGACTTAAGGGTGCATTAAATCTGTATGGGGAAAATAATCCAGACTTTCCCCACAAAACAGAGATAAAGAGGCGAGATGGGTGCAGGGCAGGGACGTCATGTGAGTCCTGCACTTCAAAGCCAGATACCAGATGTGGTGAGAGTGCATTAAAAGCTGGTGTGATGGAGCTCAACATTTCTACATGATATTAAGGGAAAATAAAATCCCAACTTTAATTATTGCATCCTGTATTTAAATTCAGTATACAAAGAGTAAGGAACAACTAAGATGTCAACACTGTTTTAAATGGAGAAGAATATGCATCAAATATCAAAGATAAAAGTCATGTTAAAAATATTGGAGGTCTACCTGCTTAAGATTGGTCTTTGGCTGCAAAGTAAGGCTGCCAGAGAGAGAGAGAGAGAGAGAGAGAGAGAGAGAGAGAGAGAGAGAGAGAGGAGTGTGAGAGAGAGAATTTGCATCTGTACATATAAAATAACATATGAAAATATTATGCAAATACGTGTCTTTTTGTCCTCTTTTGGTGGGGGTGATACACCTTAAGCATGAGCAAATCCTCACTTAACTCCCATTGGACTTAGATTTGAGCTTGGAAAAATAAACTATTATCCCTGAACTCTGTAAATAGCTTGGATGTTTTAAAAACAATTTTAGATCATGTCACAACCCCAATTACATCATCCCCCCATGAAACTGCAACTCCTCTCTCCTTTCCTGCCTGCCTGCCTGCCTGCCTCCCCTCCCCACTCATGCCTTTCTTGTTGCTCCAGTGGCCACAGGGGGGTAGAGGGACATCTTCCCCCCTCCTCTTTAACATCTGACATGCTGCTATGGCTCTGTGCCTGGTGCTGGGAGTGCTCCATGTCTGTAGCGCTGGGAAAATTGCAATTCTCAGCACTCCTTGCACCTGGCACGCAGCTAAGCATCATTAGGCATTGGTGGAAAAGAGAAACATTTCTCCATTTCCTTGCTATGTCAGAGCATTAAGAAATGAGGAATTCTTCTCCAGCTCAGATTAAAATATCATCCAGAGAAGTATTTTCAGAGGTCATAATGCTTGTCTGGTATTGAGAGAAGCACTATGTGCTAAGCTGTGCATGGATAATGTTCAGCAATATTACTAATTACAGTGTAGATGATTTCTTACACATTAGTCAAAGAGATGTCTTAAGTAATTTATGTGCCAACAACATAAGTCATAACTGTACCAAAGGATTCAATGTGGGGCTCCCACAAAAATTATTAGGTACATTAAAACACCTCAGGTTTGTTTAGGGCGCAGTCCTATGCAAATTTAGCGAGAAAGAAGTCCCACAACTCCCAGCATTTCCTAGCCAGCCATATTTTCTGTCTAAACCTGCATAGGATTGCACTCTTATTTGGAATGCTTTTGGGTAAAAGAACAATGAAGTTAAGAAATACAGAGCTTGTTCATACTTTCTGTTACCGTCTTCATTAATTTATACCCTGTCTTTGATTAGGATTGGAGGAGCAGTTCCGGTTGTATTCTCCTATTTTGCTGAAGTCCTTGCTCGAGAGAAACGTGGAGAACATTTAAGTTGGCTTTGCATGTTTTGGATGATTGGAGGCATCTATGCCTCTGCCATGGCCTGGGCGATCATTCCTCACTATGGTAAGAAGCATATCTCTGTTGCATTAAATTTCTGTACTGGTGGCCATAACACTAAACCATAATAAATTGCAAATATTATCCCAATTGCTCTTGAATTGCATGACATTTCAGTGACTGAATTTCAACTACAAAACTACTTCAGTCAACAAAATGTATGCATACACTCTTCAGCAGGTGGCACTGGTGTGATACTCCTCATTTATGTTTCTTATATTCCTGTAACTTCAGATTAACTGTCACACCTGTCAGAAAACTAGAAAACTAAAGCATCAGCACATGGGGGGGGGGGAATTGTGTTTCCTTCCGTCACTTCTTTGCTTCCGCTTTTGACCCTCAGTACTTCCTCTTTCTGCCCAGAGGGCAAGAGGAAGTAAACAAAGACCACGTGGCCCATTTTCATCTCGCCACTTTTCCTGCACACAGAGGAGATCGCAGCACATTCTTTTTTTTTTAAAAAAAAGATGGATTAAAAAGGGTCTATTTTGCGACAGAAAAATGAGTGGAAAACGTGGGAGGCACGTGGGAGGCAGATGATGACATATAAAGGACATCCACACATCCGTAAGTGAACAGTAGCGAGCATGTGATAAAATGCTTGTCTGATGAACCTCCTAGTGGCCAATCTTGCTGAACTGTAACTGAAATGCTTTATTTCTTTTTCTAAAAATACTGTTTGAAATATATGCCCCATACTTTTTCCATACTGTGCCTTTCTTGGCTTTTTCTAGATTTTACTTGCCTATCCATGCTTCCCAGTGCCAGACTCTGCTTCTCTTCTTTGCTAAGTGAATTCTGTTGGTAAATTTAGAACCCTGTGGGAAGGGCAGTTTTCAAGAAAAAAGCAGCATGAAGGTGAAGGAGTGCATAACCTTTTCCCATCTTTCTCCCATCCCTACCCCTTCTGCCTATGTTTTGTCACAAACATAGATCTGGAAAATAGATTGTGGAGAGTTTCAGAGGGAAAGTGGGGAAGGGTTCCCCTCCTGCTATCCACCACTTCTCCTATGCTGTTGGAAGTGTGGATGCAATTCAGCTAGCTTCAAAAGAAAAAGGAAAGGAAAGGGATAGTGTGTCTGCATGGGAAGTGAATAGAGAGAGAGAGGAACTCCAAGCTTCCTAGACTCTCCTCTGATCAATGCTGACCTTCTCTTTGATGCTAGACTGATATTCTTAGGGTTGCTTACTTCACTTCATCCTTCTTCATGCTCTTGCCTGTCAGAGAAGAGACAGCTTTTTGAGTCTCCCTCCATCTTGAGTCGGTGGCCCTCCTATGCAACAGATATTTCCTGCAATAAAATGCAAGCTTTATTATTCCTTTGACCCACAGACCTCCATCACACCTAATCCCACCCCGGTTTGCCTCTGCATTTTTTTACCTCTAACACAGAAGCGCATCAAGCTTATGATCCCTTTCACTTGAAGAGCTCCCCACTCCACTGCACTCCTCCCCTTCTCTTTCTCCCTCCAGTCAGGTCCTGTCAGATGAGTACTTCAACCAGACCGCCTTTCTGCCGGGCAAAAATGGAACAACCCTTTAGTCTGGCTCTTTGGGGGCATCGAGGGAGTACAATCCTGTCCCTGCAGAGATTCGGGTGTTGTATGATTTTTTAAAAAATGCTTTCGAGCCTGGGATGCAAGGTTTGGGTATTACGTTGAGGCTTGGAGACGGCTGTTGGGAGAGATTGCTTTTCCCTGCCAGGACCTGATGCAATCCATTCAAGCCCCCAATTCCTTTAAAACTACACAGAGGCTTAGGGCGCATTAAATGCACTTAGGGGAAAATAATCCAGACTTTTAGCATTCTAGGAAAATACAGAAAAGGCTGGGGAAGAGACGGGGTGTCAGCAGGACAGGCACGGCATCATGTGAATACCGTGCTGCAAATCCACACACCAGCATGGCGAGAGTGCACTAAATCGCTGGTGTGATGGAGCTCAGAGTCTCTACTATGATTTATCCAGGACAAAGCATACTCCTTCAACTAGGATTCCACACAGCTCAGTCCTTGTTAGGTTTTCACTGTTCTGCGAACACGTGCATCATTCCTCATTTTCTGCAGTTTGTTGCCACTTCATGGATAGTGTTCATGCCATGGCTTCATGTTGTATACTAGCCAGTTTGGTTCATGGGCAACATTTTAAGTCTATAGCATACGATGCACAGTAACTGCTTGCGTATTAGAGTTGGGGAATTTCTAATCATTCTTTGTATAGTAGAGATAATATTAGTCTGATTTACAGATTGTTGTTAATAATCTCAAATTATATACTGCCATATGATCACTTAGGGAAAACACTATATTTTTATTATTATTTTATTATAGTGAAACACATGTGGGAAGGGTGGTCTAATGAAGACATGGGGGAAGAGCAGTCTTGTGTTGTTTTGTACAGGAAGCTGATTACACAATGGCTCAATTCGGACGACACATTCGGCAACGGAGGGGGGGAACAATCGTCAGTTGTGTTGCTTATTGTGTCGTTTGGAGGGCAACACACAACGCACACACAACTGACAGTACGTTAATCAGGCACTTTAAACAACGGAGTGAAAAAACGGGCTTGCACGTTGTTTAGCCCAAAGCCCCGTTGTTTAAAGTGTCGTCCGAATTCAGCCCCCCCTCTCTCCGTGGACTATTCCTTTTCGGAATAGAGTTCTGCTGCCTAGAGCAGCCAAAAAACACCGGCCGCTCTATGCAGCCGGCAGAACTCACGATGCCTGCTGGCATACGGCTGGAGGACATAGGGAGGAGAGGCTGCAATCAAAATGACCGCCACAAGTTCGTAGCAGCCAGGGCGTTTTGCTGGTGCCGAGCAGTGCTGGCTGCAGCATGTCCTCCTGCCTAACGCACGGTCAGTACGTTATTTACCCCTCAGTTGCCTAATATATTGTCCGAATTGAGCCAGTGTCTTGAAGAGTCTTGGTTGTTCTTGTTTTACTCCTTAAATTTCTAGGCTGAAGGGGAATAGCACTTTGGTAATTTTTGCTCAGTTTAAAAGTGACAGGTTCCTGAAATATAACTGGTTACCATTTCCATCCCAGATTCCAAATGGTACTCTCTGGCCCAGGCAAGAGGAAAAGAAATATGTACTGAAGTGGAATCTTACCTAGTGAGGTTGGATATTCATGAATATAATTTAGTATAGGAAACCACTGGAAAGATTCAAAAATACCTAGTCTAAAAGCATTGTTTCATTGGGCATGTTACATGATGAAAATGAGTAGAATATGTTTTGTAAGCATCTAAGAGTTGGCTTTAGTTCAAGATATTTAAAGAAATAAATACACCATTGGAATAATTGGTACGTAGGTCATAAATGGAAGATTGTGTATTGCTTGTATCAGCACTAAAATAGGTCCACAAAAGTTATTTATCCACAAATATCTCTGTTAGTCATATAGAGTATATTTAAAAAGAAAAGGGATCCAGTTTTCTTTCAGTTTCTAAAAGTGGATATTTACAAATCTGCTCAGAAATATCATGGGAGCTAATGGGTAGTTTAATTTATAACAGGAACTTTTTAACAGTGCGTAATACTTTATAATTGTCACAGGAATAATCATGTGTCATGTTTTATATGCTGGTATGTCTCATGATTATAATAATATTTCTCTTTTGTAAAAATTAATATAAAAAGAAAATTGAAAACAAATTTTATATGACTGAACAGGCATAGATACTGGTTGACTTTTACAAATACCCATTTTTAAAACTTACCTTAAGGCAGGGCATTTGTGTTCATGATTATAATAAATTGCTTTCAAAGGTTACTTTGCTTTATGTAAATAGCTTAGTATCTTTACTGCAATGTTGTTTGTAACTTTTAAATGTCAATATAGCCATAACACTTGAAATATACTTATGTCAGTGCATTAAACTTTTTGTTTCTCAGTGGAAGAAATTTAGGAATATCAAACAGGGCTAAGTCAGGCCACCTTACTTTTCAGTGTTGATAATCAGTATCACATCTAGGAGCCAATTCATGCTTATTATGCAGTATTATTGCATCCAGTGGTGCTTTCTTACCATTATTTAATGTCTTATTTTTCTCTTGTGCATGTAAACAGTATAACAGGAGGTTCTTAGGTGTCACCTAGTGGTTGAAGGCAAAATCACTGCCCCAATTAAAGCTTTTAACTGTCCTTCCCGTCTTTGTAGCTCAGTTTTGCGATTTTGCCTCACTGAAGTGGTTGTGTATCTGACTCTCTGTGTTCTGACTCAGGCTTGTTTTTTCCCATTTTGTCCCTAACTTTTGCCCATTTGTGTATTATTGCCTTCCCTATATAGATCAAGCTTTGGTATGTCCCACCTGATGTACTGTTTATATGTGCAAGAGAAAAGATGGTTGGTCACTGACACGTAAAAGGGATTTCTTTATGCATGTAAAACAGTACATCAGGGCCATACCTTAGACTTAAATTCCTTTGAAGCTGCCTTATGGTAGTAGGGGTTAGTTTCCTAGTTTTGTCACACTTCGTTTCTTTCCAAGCCTTGTCTGCAGGGAATGCGAAGTGTCCTGTTTTTCTTGTTCGTGTCTTTGCGGTTCTTACTGATCCTAGTACTTCCTGAGTTTGTCATCAGAAACTGAGCTACAGAGGCGGAAAGGACAGATAAAATCTTTAATAAAAGCTTAGGCTATAGGGCAGTATAAAAATGCAATAAATAAATAAAATTAATTGGAGCAGTAATTTTGCCTTCGACCACTAGGTGGTGCCTAAGACCCACCTGACATACTGTTTTACATGCACAAAGAAATCCCCCTTTTTTTTTACACATAAGTGACCAATGGTATTATTTATATCCCAATTTTCCCAGTACAAATCATTCCAAGACAGCATACAAGTAACGTCAATAAAATAATAGTAAATGTTTTTTTTTAAAAAAATGATCATGGTCTTTCCCACTGGACAGATAGATGGCCCTATTGGCTATGACAGTCAGATGGAGTAGTCTCTGAGGTGGTATTCGCCTGTCTGCATCCCCCTCTCTTCAGGGATCCTTCCCACAGGGCATATGCTGGTACAAGGTCTTTTGGGGGAATGGGGCACTCTGGCTGGAGCAAGCTCTGAGGTGGTATTCGTGGTCTCCCTCCCTCTGTCTTCTGGAATCTTTTCCATCCATTGCAGTACTCATCCAGTGGAAGGGAAGCTGGGGTGCCCAAAGCTTGTTACTTGATAATGATCTCTTCCACTGATCTGATTATTATCCCTAACAGGAGATGTAACATGGGTATAAACTGTTGAGGAATGGGGTATGTCTCACATGTTTATCTGTTGGGTTAATGTTGCACACACACAAACATACACAAGTGCAGGAGGCAGGACATGATTGCTCAAGAACTTGTTTCACATTGCATTTATATTGGACTGTGTCATCTATGCTGACCCTCTGGCCCACTGCACAGCCTAGCAGGGATCAGCACTGGAAATCAGCACAGTCCCCTGGTGACTTGAAGGCATCAGGTGTGGAGAATCAGGTGTGGTGCTTGTCTCTTGAGCAGTGTTACATTTGGAAGTGCTCTTGGGTAAACTTGTTAAGGCCCTTCTTTTATTGTCAACATTCATCTGATCATGCACATTCTAAAGTGTTGGTTCTAGAAACAGCTATATTCCAATAAAAATGCATTGGATAATTACACAAATGTTTATCTTTTATATGCTTCAAATGTATATTGGGACAGGACTTATGCAAATTGGACTTTAAAATGTATTAATGCCAATGATAGCACTTCCAAGCACCGTTCATACAGTTTGCCTTGTCCCTTGAAAGGACGTATGACTGATCTGCATGTGCAGTACAAGTGTGTGGTATAGTAATCAGGGTGTACCACTTCATGAAGCAGTTTATATCACAAGACTGAATCCCTCCATATTTTTTTAAAAAGTATATTAGGGAGAAGTGTTCTAACTTGTTTCAAGGATCCAAAAACAGTTAGTTTCAGGGATCTATAACTTTGGCTGGCCGTTATTTGTGGCTGGGGTGGGACATCCTTGGAAGTGGTGAGAGAAATCCTTCCTACTTCTCAGTACCTTGCAACTCAGTGTGATGTGTCAGGTGATCCATACCTTCAAGGGAGTGACAGGGTCATTCACTTACCTGATGCCAGTCTAGGACACGCTCAGGGCCCAACTACACATAACATTATTCATGCATTTCCTCTCTTAGGAAATGCATGAATAATGTCATGTGTAGTTTGGCCCTGAGTGAAGCGATGCTCTTGTTTTTTTGTTTTTTTATATAAATAGCCAACATGGGGCCTCCAATCTGGAACATGTAGAGGCTAGGTGACTTTAACTCTTTATCCTCCAGGTGATCTGGATCAGGCCCCATATGTGCAATTTGCATTGCCCAAAAAAGGTCCCATTGACAACAAATGGGACCTTTCTTTGGTAACGTAAATTGCAGGTGCCAATCCATATCACCACAATCTGCACTTAAGAGCAGAACTACATGACTAATGTCCTGTGTGGTTGGGACCTTAGAAAGGGTGAGATTTTTTTTTTGTCACCGTATCATCGTGAGTGTCTCCCAGCTCAGTGCAAGCGGTTGTGTCTCTGAGGGGTGTAGAGACATAGCCTAAGATAGACACAGAGAATTGTGCGTATAAACAAAACAACTAAAATAAGCCCTTGATCAGCTGATTATGAAACCAGGCTATAGAACAACATTTGGCTCTGTACATTTGTCAGTCATGATTGGCAACGATTAAAAGCATTTCAAATTCTAAATCTGAATGAAAGTCTATAAATCATGACACAGGTTTACAAGGAAATGGTGTAGCAATTATTTCTCAGTTTGAACATGAACACACTTGACTAAACTACATGTTAGATATAATGCTGGCTTCGCTAGGTATGTTAGTGACACTATTTCCTGAGGAGTCCCAGCAGGGTATAACTGCATTATAAACCATGGATTCATTTTGGGGTTTCTTATTCATTTTTTCTTTTTCTATCCTTCTGCTGCAGTCCCTTGAGAGAGATTAGAATCTCTCTGATGTGGTGCTTCAAGCCAGCCATAGGTTAGGGATATGCTTACATGATCCATAATAAAATAAGTGATTTCATACTCTGCTGTTGCTACAGTGACTGTGCCAAAGTAATAGTAACAAAAGCCAAAAGCCACGTCACACCTTGGAAAAGTGTGCCAGAATGATTAACTGTAGTTGCTGCTATACCAACATTGGAAACTTTAAAATTTGAAGGATTGAAAGAAGTCATCTATGCTTTGGTTTATTTATATTTATATTTATTTATTTATTTATTTATTTATTTATTTATTGTTTTTATCTAGTACTGAGAAAAAATCTTTTCTGTGGCATTGGACATATGCTTAGCATGCTGAAATCAGCTGTCTTTCATAAGTATGGCTGTCTTAAACACATGTACAAGCACATATCCAATATAGATGGGATATTCTGTTCTGAAACACCCTTACAGATAATGTGCCTCATGGAATAATTCATAGTTAAAAAAAATTAAAGCACAGAAAAGTCACTACTGTCTGGAGTCATCTAGAGTTTTAGAGTGTGTTGCCATCAATATGCTGATGACACACAGCTTTGTTTCCCCTTTTTATCCTCATCAGGTAAGGCTGTGGATGTGCTAGATCGAGGCCTGGCTGTGATAATGGATTGGATGAGGGATAATAAAGTGAAATTCAATCCAGACAAGACTGGGATGCTGTCAGTGAGTGATTCTTCTCCTGACCGGATGAGGGTGTTCATCCTGTAATGGATGAGGTTGCATGTTTGTAGCTTGAGTGTTCTCCGGGAGTAATAATTGTCACTTGAGACTTAGGTAGCTCCAGTGGCACAGAGTGCTTTCTACCAGCTTCAGTTGGTGGCCCAGCTGTGCCCCCGTCTGGACAGGGATTAATCTATGCTCTGGTAACCTCCAAGTTAGATTACTGAAATGTGTTCTCTCTGGGACTGTCCTTGAAGATGGTTCAAAAGCTGTAGCTTGTGCAAAATGCAGAAGACAGATTGATAGCAGAGATCAGAAGATCTGAGCATATATCACCAATTCTGATCCAATTGCACTGACTATCTGTATGTTTCTAATCCCATTTCAAATTGCTGGTCTTGAACTGCAATACCTGATGGAGCTCCTCTCCTGGTATGAACCTACCTGTACACTATGATTAACATCTGTGGTCCTCCTTTGAGAGCCTCCACCAAGGAAAGTTCAGAGATGGCAATAAGGGAAAAGGCCTCCTCAGTGGTGGCCCCTTAATTATGGAATGTTCTCCTCAATGGAGTCAGTCTGCTGCCAACATTGTCATCTTTTTAGCACCAGGTTAAAACTTTACTCCCAGGCATCTGACAGCATATGATGGAGTGTTTTAGTTTTTTATCAGGACCTGGTAGTTTTATTGTCAATTGTTATTAGCTAGTTTTTAAACTGTTAAAAAATTTTGGAAGTTAAATATTTTATATTATGTTTAATCATGCTGTGAACTGCCCAGAAGGCCCCTTGGTGTTGGCGCACTCTGGTAGCTCGGCCTTGCTCTGGAAAGACTGGGTGAAGCAGAAGCATTGGGAGACACCACCTGAAGGACTCTGCCTGGAGCAAGTAGCTTAAAGTCCCCATGGCGGAATGCCTGGGAGCATCCTGGTCATGGCTGCTGGTCATGGGATAAGCCTCCCATAACAGGAGAGCAAAGGGAGGTACAGAGAGAGAGAAATGAGAGCCAGTAGTATAGTGGACTGGGATTTGGGAGATTTGGATTCTAATCTCCACTTGGCCATGTCACTGACCAGTCACTGACTTTCAGTTATGGTGTTATTGTGAGGCTAAAATGGAAAGGAGGAGGACTATGCAAGCTGCCTTAGGTTTCTTGCAATAGGAAAAAAATGGGATATAAATGTAATAATAAATAAATAAATAAATAAATAAATAACAGTCAGCAGCTGGAACACATAGTCCCTGAACCTAGATACACAATAGGTGTTCATTAGGAACTGGGAATGCAAAGTGAGGGCTCAGGCTCAGGCAGTGCTCATGCCTCCCCACAATCACCACCACTTTGGGGGTGAGGGTGAGACTGCAGTGACTGTAAGTCTATGCATACCCTTCTTTTTGGGGACTGCAGTGAAACTGTATATTAACAGCTTGTTCTATTATATACATTTGGGCTATGATCCCACAACCGCTCATAAGTGTTTGACCAATAGTTGCAATGGTTGGAGTAAGTGGAGGGCCTGGCCTTTGCCAACAGAGAGTTTGCCTGCATATGGGAATGAATGAGTGCCTCCCCTGTGTGTGGAGGACACACTTGCACACTGTTGGTGGAGAAGAGTGTTAGAGCAAATATAGTTCAGACAGGTGCTGCATTCAACATATGAAGAAGTGGGTGGGCGATCTCAACCAGTGGATCTTCAAGCTGTTTCTACACAAGACATTTATCGGGTGCTCATGATTGGTCACTCATGGAAGTTTGCGGGTCCTGTACATGACGTTGTCATCCTCCAGGGCATCTTCCTCTCTTGGCAAGCTTTATCATGCTGTTTTTCATCACCACAAAAGTCTGGTATTTTTCTTCCTCCTGCAGTATTTAACTTTATACACTTTAACTTTATAGTGTACTGACGTAAATGCAGATTTATGTACATAATACAACACCACCATCTAGTGGCTTTATAATGAAACATATAGACCTTGCCATGGAAAATAAGAAGGAAAAAAAACATGGGAAAGGACCTGACCTAATCCTTCAAGGAATCTGGAAGCAGAAGCCCCAGTAAAGTTGTGGAATTTTTGCCTGGTGTAGAAATGCTCACGGTATGGGATTTCTTTCGTAATGTGCCTTATTGAAAGCAACAAGGGTGGCATAGCCCAGCAGAATTTAGTTCAGATGCTTATGCAAATTCAGTGCCCCTCCCAGTCATTTAAATGTTCATCTTTGTTGTGGTTAGTTCTTGAAGTGGTATTTAGCACATCTGCTTAATGAATGCTGAAAACACTTCATTAGGGAGTCCAGTAATTACCATTTCCTGTGATTCAGTAAGTTGAATAGAAAAAAAGAGGGGAATTGTTTACCCATAAGTTGAAAGGAAGGGTGAAAACCTACCAAAGATAAAAGCCAAAGTATGTCTGGAAGTATCAGGGTCAATCTAAATAGGACAGTGGGAGATCCAATTACAGATCTCCCACTTTTTTAAAAAAGAAGACAGAAGTAACCAGTGGGGGCTGTGCAACTGGAGGAGAAGGTCAACTCTTCCTTTTATGCCATTTTCCTGATCTAAATCCTTTTCCTGAACACTGCTGCTTGCCCTTTGAAGAGGAGATATGAAAATGCCTCTATGGTCTTTAAATGTTTTTGCCTACAGGGCAAATAGGAGCTTTGGTGTGTGTGTGTGTGTAAAATGGTGCAAAGGGAAAGGGTTAACCACAGCCACCGCTCTGCCCTGATTCCTCCCTTCAACTCCAAGTTGCTTTTATGTTTTACTGGCCTATCTATCTATTATCTATCTATAGGGTGACCAGATAAAATCCAGGTCAGGGCTCATGTAACTTTAACAGTTGTAGAGAAAAGGGAATTTCAGCCAGTGTCATTTGTATGCAATTAGTTCCTGGTGAAATTCCCTCTTCATCACAACAGTTAAAGTTGCAGGCACTATACTAGAGTGACCATATACAAAAGAAGGCAAGGACCCTGCAACTTTAGCAGTTGTGATGAAGAGGGGATTTCACCAGGAACTAATTGCATACAAATGATACTGGCTGAAATTCCCTTTTCTCTACAAATGTTAAAGTTACATGAGACCTGACTTGGATTTTATCTGGTCTATCTATCATCTATCTGTCTATCTATCTATCAATCTATCAATCACTAATTATACTTTTAAACCACCCCAGTAATCCAAGTCCTTTGGGCAGTGTACAATACATTAAAAGCATAAAATACAGGCAATAAAACTAGGGTGACCATATGGAAAGGAGGACAGGGCTCCTGTAACTTTAACAGTTGCATAGAAAAGGAAATTTCAGCAGGTGTCATTTGTCTATATGAAGAACCTGGAGAAATTCCCTCTTCATCACAATAGTTAAAGCTGTAGGAACCCTGCCTCTTTTGTATCTGGTCAAGAGGGCAGCGCTTCAGCAGCTTTAACTGTTGTGATGAAGCGGGATTTTCGCCAGGTGCTGCATGCTTACAAATGATACCTGCTGAAATTCCCTTTTCTATGCAACCGTTAAAAATACAAGAGGCTTGTCCTCCTTTTCATATAGTCACCCTAATAAAACAGCACATACAGTTAGTCTTTGCACAGTATCTGATAGAGCTGGGGGCTGCCACCTCGCACCCATCCCAGGGCTTCCAGCGAAGCTGTGAAGAAAAAAAAAGTCAGGGACTTACCCCAACTTTTTTCTCTGGAGCAAGGTGAGTATGGCGCATTTGCTGTGTATCCTCGCTCTGGAATTGCAGCGGAGGCATGGCCAAGTGGATTGCAACCCCTGATTGGTCAGCATCCACCTGGGCAAGTTCTCTTTTTTAGAGATGTTTATTTATTTATTTATTTATTTGAAACATTTTTAAATAAATGTTACAGCAATAAAATACATAAAATAGTTAAAATATTAAAAGCAATAAAAACTCCATAAAACTCCATAAAAACAACAATAAAAGTCAACAGTAAAATCACAGCAACAACAGCAGTCATATCACAGGCCACAGTAAAATAATGTGTTTTCAAGCCCTTCTTAAAGGCCTGCAATGAGGGAGCATGGTGGACCTCCGATGGCAACTTTTGCCACAGTTCATACATTCAGTTGGGGGTACTGGTGAAATAGTGTGGAGGGTGAGTAGTACAAGCCCTCCAATCCACCATGTAGACATTCTTCGGGGTAAATTGGGCCCTCAGAGTGTTTGCCCCTTTATTGTCCATAGTGACTCTTTTCCCTTAATTTCAGGGGAGAATGGAATTGCCCAAACTATAGCTCGTACGATTGGGCGTTTACATGGAGAGCTCTTAAGATATAACACAAAATTCAGTTGCTCCATCGCAATTTATAGGTGGAAAGAAATGGAAATATGTGTCTACTACTATTAGAACTAGACATACAGAAACTGTGTAGCAAGCTTCAAATGCCACTTGTAAATATATTTGTTTAGACTGGCTTTTCCTGACCTGGAAAGGACTACAATTACCCTGTTTTACTGTTGTTTTGCTGTGATGTTTTTCATTATTTATTGTTTTATATTGTTTTTGTATTGTTTTATAAATGCATTTTATTGTGAGCCACTTAGCATGTTCATTATATTCATTGGTATAATATAATAATAATAATAATAATAATAATAATAATAATAATAATTTGTAGCCCGCCTCTCCCTTCGGATCGAGGCGGGGAACAGCAACAATATAAAACACAAAAATCACAACAGTTAAAATTTTAAAAGCAAGAGAAAAATACAACATTAGAAGTATTATGAATAAATAGAAGTATTATGAATAATACTTCTATTTATTATTTATTCATAATAATAGAATGAATAATACTTCTATTTATTATTAGTCATAATAACAGAAGTATTATGAATAAATAAATAACATGCAATTGTTTTCATCTTATGTAAACTGCCCAGAGAGCTTCGTCTATGGGGCAGTATAGAAATGTAATAAATAATAATAATAAAATGCAAGCAAAAATAATAATAATTAAACGCAAAACACTATTGTCCTAGGTGTCTGAAAATATGAATGCTTGCAGCCCTTGAAAATGGATTAGTTTCCTTTTATTACAGCTGAAACACTGTCCACACTACTTTGTTGTTAACTACATAAATCTTTTTTTTTTGAGCATATGAAATCAAGACAAAGTTGCTAAAGGAAAAATGATTGCATTTTAGATCAGAAGAATTGATGGAGTAATGATAATGACAATGATAACCATGTCATAAAGTAATGGTGCAGATTAGCAGACTGGAAAGGTATGTTTAATGAGAGCATATAAATAAAAATAAATACATTAACTAAAGCAAAACAATTCTAAAGAACAATTTATTTGGAAGTATAAAACAAACTTTTAAAAACAAAGGGTGTTTTTTCAATTGCAGTCAATGTTGTCTTGTTACAGATTATCCTTGGTTGTCTGCCATGTTATCAGAATTGCTTGCGTTTTGTGGTGGAGATAGCGTAGCGGGAGAAGGCTACTATTGCAGAGTCCTCTTGTTGGTTTGCTGCTGATTCATACATCTTTATTTTTATGCATTTTAAAGTGCGCTAACTGAAGAACAGCACTGAGCCAGACCCAATCAAGAACTGCAGATACGTTGTGGGTATATAAATCTCTGGGGCTGCTGACTCACTCAGCCGTACAGTCACCTCAATTACGTGGTGCAGTCCTTGTAATGAGATTTTCAATGGTATCAATTTAGCATTAACCCACGGTGGCCTGTTCAGCCTTTTGTTGTATAATTAGAGCATTACCTTTCCAAGCTCTTGTTGTCTCTGATCTGCCTTGAACTGTTTGTTATAGAAAGTTCAATGTAAACATTTAATAACTGGACTACAGGGTCCCCCCCCCCCCGAACTAGTCTGTGTGGTGCAGTGGATAGAGTGTTGTTGGGCACAACACTGTTGAATCACTGTGAGGCTCACTAAATTAACTCAAAGGGCTATAAAGTAACCCAAATTACATGTCATTAAAATAATGACATATCCTTCCCCATGCTTCCATTTCCTTCCTCTGTTGTTTCATCATGGTCTGTTTTTAGATTTTAACTCCCTTGGAATAGGGAACTGTCCCCTCATTCTTTGAAAAGCACAGGCTACATAGATGGCACTACATAAATAAATAATATTAATACCACTCAGATTTGGGGTGAAAAGGTGGGATACAGCAGTAACTGGAACGACTAAAATCCAAGTGGAGGAAAACTGGTCTCAAATACAATCGAACACAGTGATGGAGGTAAAGGAACAATTTTTCTCCTTCACCATTATGTTCTCTCGATATCATCCAGTGGAGCTTTTCCATGTGGTTTGGGGGCCTTTTGTGTTCTGGCCAGTGAGAGATCTGATAGGATCCTTGCAAGGACAAAATTACTTGTATCTGTCGCAATTTAGATACCACGTTCTGACAGTTCAATCTGTAGAGGTGTTCTGGGCACTGTCTGGTCAGATATTGTTGGATGACTTTCAGTTTTCAGAGGTCAAGAACGCAGATAAGTTGTTAGATAAGATGCACTTAAGTTACAAGAAGGCAGATTTCAGTTGAACATCAGGAAAATCTTCCTAACAGAGCAGTCAGACAATGGAACCAACTGCCTATTGCAGTGATGGGCTCTCCGTCACTGGAGGTATTCAAGCAAAGACTGGACAGCCACTTGTCAGGGATGCTTTAAACTGGATTCCTGCACTGAGCAGGGAGTTGGACTCGATGGCCTTCCAACTCTATGATTCTACAATCCACAAGCAGGAAAGCTCGGAGGTCGGCAACAAGGGAGAGGGCCTTCTCTGTGGTGCCCTCCCCCCCCCAATTGTGGAACGATCTCCCTGACGAGGCCCGCCTGGCGCCAACATTGTTATCTTTTTGGCGCCACGTCAAGACTTTCTTCTTCTCTCAGGCATTTGGCAATATCTGGGGAGCCTGGGTTTGTTTTTGTTTTTGTAGCTTTTTGGGTTGTTGTAGTGGTTTTAAATGTATGTGTGTATTGTGCGTATGTTGTATGTTTTTGCTGTTTTAATTTTTGTATATTGTTTTTAATTGTTTTAATTCTATGTAAACCGCCCAGAGAGCTTCGGCTATGGGGCAGTATACAAATGTAATAAATAAATAAATAAATAAATATCCTGTAGAATTGCACCCTCAGAGAATTAGAGAGCAAATAAGCAGGACCTATTAAAATGAACACATCAGTTAAGTTCATTTAATAGGAACATAATCAGTTAACAAAGGATGACTGACATGATGTGACTGAAGCCTGTGGAGTGGAATGGTCATATTGTTGGACTAATTCCAGGTTCGAATCCACATTCAAGCCATAAAGCTTACTATTTCAACTGCCTCTGAATCTCAGCCAGGGTTGTGAGGATGAAATGGGAAGAACCATGTATTTACATTTCCCTGAGCTCCTTGGAAGAAGGGTGGGATGAAAATATATTTAATAATACAGGCCAAGCACCTTGTATTCTTATGACAGGCACTTACATGCATGGAGTTGTAATGTGAATTGTCCCTAATTCTTCCATGGTAGTTTTTAGTAGCAACTCCTATTTCCTTTGTCTTTGAAAAGCGGTATATGCAAGAATTACTTTGGCAAAATACTTGCTGTAGAAGTAGAAAATTAGGGCAGACTCAGAGTTGTGTCTCAACTCCCCAGGCTTTTATCAGGAGTGTTAATTTCCTCTAGCTAGTAAGGAAAGTAAGACCTTGTGTTTTCTAGTCATTAATAGCCCCCTGATTAGCCAACCATTGCCACCTTTTACACCTGCCAAAGTAGGACAGATGGTAGCCTTGTTCTCTAGAGGATCTTGCAGTATACTCAGGTTTCTCCTACAAATTACCTTAGCTTATCTGTTCTAAATGGACATAATTGCACCAAACCCAACCCCATCACTGGAATTAGTAGGTTGTTTATTTGTTTGTAACCAAGAGAAACCTCTTGATGCTATTAAAACTCATCTTAAAGGACATTCGTGATACAGTATTGCTAGGCTGACCAGATAAAATCCAGGTCAGGGCTCATGTAACTTTAAGAGTTGTAGAGAAAAGGGAATTTCAGCCAGTGTCATTTGTATGCAATTCGTTCCTGGTGATATTCCCTCTTCATCACAACAGTTAAAGGTGCATGCACTATACTAGAGTGACCATATACAAAAGAAGGCAGGGCCCCTGCAACTTTAACATTTGTGTTGAAGAGGGCATTTCACCAGGAACTAATTGCATACAAATGACACTGGCTGAAATTCCTTTTTCTCTACAACTGTTAAAGTTACATGAGCCCTGACCTGGATTTTATCTGGTCACCCTAAGCATTGCTCTAGTTGAAGTTCTTTGTTTATTCAGTTGATATTTTTATATTAATTTGGTATTATTTGAGAAACTGAACAAAGCCTGTGATGCCAGAAATTGTGTCTCTCAGTTTCTGTCCACTCTAGAATATCCCATTCTCAACAAAAAGCGAGTAATTCAGTATATCATGTGGGTGAAGTTACTCAGGAGTAAACCTGTAGTTTGCCCTAATATAACGGAATAGTTAAAATCTACTGATAATTTACAGCTGAATGCTTTATGAGTGCCACCTAGTGGCTGTTCAATTGACTTCAGTGATTCAATGAAAAAAGTGCTCCTTTTGTAATCTTCTGTCCTTTTGTAATCTGTTGTCATGAGATTTAAAAGAAATTCTGGGTGATCAGAGAACAAAGGATTTAAAACCAGTTGATCTAAGCCAAGGCTAAGTATATAAAGGACCAATTAAAACAAGTAACTCTGTAAGATTGATTATTTTTAAATATCATTATCCCACCTGCCATTCCACTATGTCACACAGAGGAAGGCCAGATCTCGATCATCCCAGAGTGCAGGACTCAAGTTACAGGAAGCCAGATTCCGGCTGGACATCAGGAAAAACCTCCTGACTGTTAGAGCAGTACGGCAATGGAACCAATTACCTAGGGAGGTCGTGGGCTCTCCCACACTAGAGGCATTCAAGAGGCAGGTATGCTTTAAGGTGGATTCCTTCATTGAGGAGGGGGTTGGACTCGATGGCCTTACAGGCTCCTTCCAACTCTACTATTCTATGATTCTATATTAAATTCCAAGGTGGCTTACATACTCTTCTTAATGAATATTAAAGAATTTATAACAAACAAATTAACCAGTTGTATAAGCCTGGGCAACCAGGATGGATTTAGACTTACATCTAAATGGGGCTCCACAAAAAGCTTAAAGATGACATGAAAATAAAAAGGATGCATATAGGAAGTGGAAGGAAGCCCAGGCTATAAAAGAAGAGTACAAACGAGTAGCACAGAAGTGCCGGAATGGTATCAGGAAGGCTAAAGCTGAGAAGGAGGGAAGCTAAAAGCAATAAAAAGGCTTTCTTCAGATACGTGAATAGTAAAAGACAGAGGAAAGAAATGGTGGTTCAACTGCTTCATGAGGATGGCAAATTGGTAACAGATGACAAAGAAAAGGCCAAAGCGCTCAATTCCTACTTTGGCTCAGTCTTCTCTCAAAAGCGGGTCAATGACCCCCCTGGAAAAAGTGAAGTACAAGCTGTCGGGGCAGGATTGCAGTTTGAGATTGATAAACAAATGGTCAAGGAACACCTAATTTCTTTGAACGAGTTCAAATCTCCAGGGCCTGACAAACTGCATCCTAAAGTAATAAAGGAGCTGGCAGAAGAGCTCTCAGAACCATTCTCTATTATCCTTGCAAAATCATGGAAGACGGGTGAAGTGCTGGATGACTTGAGGAGGGCTAATGTTGTCCCTATCTTCAAAAAGGGCAAAAAGGAGGAACCTTGGAACTACAGACCAGTCAGTCTGACATCCATCCCTGGGAAAATCTTGGAACAGATTATAAAGAAATCAGTCGGTAAACACCGTGAAAACAATGCAGCGATTACTAGAAGCCAGCATGGATTTATCAAGAACAAATCCTGTCAGACTGATCTGATCTCATGTTTTGATCGGGTAACCTCCCTTGTGGAATGTGGGAATGCTGTGGATATAGTATATCTTGACTTTAGCAAAGCTTTTGACAAAGTGCCCCATGACATTCTGATTCACAAACTAGTGAAAAGTGGGCTAGATGGAACAACTATTAGGTGGATCCACAGTTGGCTACAGAATCGGACTCAAAGAGTGCTTATCAATGGTACCTTTTCACACTGGGGGGAGGTAATGAGCAGGGTACCGCAGGTCTTAGTCCTGGGCCCAGTGCTCTTCAACATTTTTATTAATGATTTGGACGAGAAGGTGTAGGGAATGCTTATCAAATTTGCAGATGACACAAAATTAGGTGGGATGGCTAATACCCTTGAAGACAGAAACAAACTTCAGAGTGATCTTGATAGACTGGAGCACTGGGCTGAAAACAACAGAATGAAATTTAATAGGGATAAATGCCAAGTTCTACACCTAGGAAAAAGAAACCAAATGCACAGTTACAAGATGGGGGATACTTGGCTAATCAATACAACAAGCAAGAAGGACCTTGGAATTGCTGTAGATCACAAGCTGAATATGAGCCAACAGTGTGATGTGGCTGCAAACAAATGCAAATGCTATTTTGGGCTGCATTAATAGAAGTATAGTTTCCAAATTGTGCAAGGTACTGGTTCCCCTCTATTCGGCACTGGTTAGGCCCCATCTTGAGTATTGCATCCAGTTCTGGGCACCACACTTCAAGAAGGATGCAGACAATCTGGAGCGTGTTCAGAGGAGGGCAACGAGGATGATTAGGGGTCTGGAAACAAAGCCCTATGAGGAGAGATTGAAAGAACAAGCCATGTGTAGCCTGGAGAAGAGAAGACTGAGGGGAGACATGATAGCACTCTTCAAATACTTGAAAGGTTGTCACACAGAGGAGGGCCAGGATCTCTTCTCGATCAACCCAGAATGCAGGACACTGAATAATGGGCTCAAGTTACAGGAAGCCAGATTCCATCTGGACATCAGGAAAAATTTCCTGACTGTTAAGCAATATGACAGTGGAACCAATTACCTAGGGAGGTGGTGGGCTCTCCCACATTAGACATCTGTCAGGCATGCTTTAAGGTGGATTTCTGTATTGAGCAGGGGTTTGGACTCAATGGCCTTATAGGCCCCTTTCCAACTCTACTATTCTATGATTCTATGATAAATGATAGTAATGCACTGTCTGTGAATTTAATACAAAAATAAATATCCAACTTGTTCCAAATTAAGATGTGCAGGTTTTTCCTGTTACGACCCAAATGTTCCTTTGCACCTGTTCCCACCCCCACCAAGTAAAGGGATAAGAAACAAGTCCTTTAGAATTTAAACTTAAGGGATCTGCAATGGCTAATAGCCTTAATATAAATAACTTCTTCCCTCCAGGGCAGGTACCCTATCAGCTTATGGTAAAGGAGCTAGTCTTACATCGACCCAAGGATGTTCACAACCCACACCCTAAAGTGTCAAAGGGGCTTGCTTGCTTCACCACCCCTGGGGCTTCATGACTTTGTGTAGTTGAATCACCCAAACTCCAAGTGAAGGACCTGTCCCCACCACCTGTAGCAGGGCTGGTGTGAAGGGTAGGCATGGTTGGGCACCTGCTGAGGGGCCACACTCCTGCTGGGGTCCCTCTGGAGTTACTCCTCTTCTTCACCATTGCAACTTACTTGTTCACACGCCTCTCACTCTGGCCCAGACTTGGTGGTGAGAAGGAGGAGCAGTGTTGCCGACTTGCTCCCTTACTCTGTGCCTGTCAAGCAACCAAGTGGTAGCAATGATGAAGAAGATGAGCAAGAGCAGCTGGTGACAATGGTGGTGAGAAGATTGGCTCACTGAGGGAAGGGGCCCATGCTGGGTGTCTTGCCCAAACCTGGAGCTGGTATTGCCCTTTAGTCTCTCTGTGAGAAAAGTCTCTCTTCATCTTAAAAGATTACTCAGGGTGTTCACTGAATGGCTAATTTTGCTTTCCTTCCTTTAAATCTGTACTGCACTTGCCAAAGGGGGGGGGCACTAGCCTCTGCTTAGTTCCCCTCACCCCAACAAGCAGCCAAACATGCTGAAAAAAAAGAACATTGTTGAAGGGGGAGGAAGCAGCTTGCACTGGCTACATCTTGATATTTAAATACATGGTTCTATATAAATTGGTTTTTTTGTATGTTTTGCCATTGATCTGTCCTACGCTAATACCATTCTGTAATCTGTCACTGCAGGTTGGATGATTCATTTAGCCATTTCTTGTAATCAGTAGAGTGAGAAGGTGATATTCAATGTGAAGCTGCTGCAGAGGCTGAAAAATGCGGTAACTGTAGGTTTTATTTTACACCACAGCCTGAGAAAACTGCTCCCAAGATGCACTTGGGCCTATTGTTTTAACAACCTGTCGCCCCTTGGAACTTGCTGCTGTTTTCAAGATTAATGACTTTGGAATTCAGCATTTGCAGAGAGCAAGGGTGAAGTTTAACTCTGCAGAGCTGCATTGCCATCTGAATGAATCAGACAAAGAACACATATATCTTCCTGTTGTGTCACAAAGAGGGGTTGGCAAATGCATATTGGTCAAAAGCCAAGAACATGCGTACATTTGGCACCAGAGTTTATCTTCAGATAAATCTGTTCTAACTTCATTTTAGAAACAGTTCTAAAATGACTGTATCTAGAGGGTGGCGTGTTAGTTTGTTGCGTCAAAAACAATTAATCTTTATGTAGCAACGTAAAAAACTAACATATGTATTATGGTATAATCTCAGTCACAAAGCTATAGAAATGTGTGTGTGCTTCTTCTATGCTTTACAAATAACCTAAAGACTGAGTGAAATACACACACACACACACACACATACACACATATATGTATATATACACATACCTACATACCTACATATATTGCCTTGCTAATCTATCATGATACAGAAATATGTACTGAAAAGACTTATCATGTTTGCATCAGGGCAGTGGCAAAATTTTATTCCATTTGTTTGTTTGTTTGTAATTATGCTATTGAAAATATGAGACTGTAAGTGAAGTAAAAGCTAAATTATTGTTGATAGAAAGAAAGATCTGACAACAGGGCCCTTTCGCTCAAGCCTTTGGGAATAATGGGTTCATTGGTCTGTAGGTGTGGAATAGTTGATCTTTACATAACTTGTTTTGAATTGTAGAGCCACACAGGAAAACAAAGGGTATGGTTTGCTTTCATCTCAGACATTTTTGTGTGTCTGTAGTACTTCACTGACCATGGAGAGGGTGGTTGTTACAGAGAAGGTGTGCGGTGCTGTGCTGCTGGCTGGGTCTAAGCCTGAAGAGTGTTTGTTTGTCTGCCCCGCCCATCTCCACAGGTATTTAAGCCTTCAGGCTGCTGGAGGCGCAAGCCTGTGGGTACAAGCATGAAGCCGTTGGAGAGAAGCTGCTGCCTTGGATGAAGAGCACAACAGAGGAGAGCCACCTCCACCCTGCCCTTCCAATTGACCACAATGTGTAGGGGAGTGGCAATATGTGTTGTGCAGGGCAAAGGGAGATATGGCATTTGCAGGGTGAAGTGCCATTACAGGGGGAAGGAGAGATAGATATATAACACCCATCTTACCTTCCGGTCGCTCTACCAACCTGGGGAATTTGGAGAATGAACCAGGCCACCCACAGAACCTCTCCTTGCTTCTATGTAATGCCAGTTCAGTTAAAAATAAAACAAATATCATCTATGACCTTCTTTCAGATGAGGAGGCTGACCTGGCATGCTTCACAGAGACCTGGCTGGGAGATGACAGTGGCCCGACATGGGTGCAGGACCTCCCAGCTGGGTACTGTGTTAGTGAACAGACGAGGAAAAGTGGGCGGAGTAGCTGTGATCTATAGGAATAATGTTAACCTGACCAGACTTCCTGTTCGTGAATTGAATCACATCGAGTGCGTGTACCTGAGTCTGAAGACCAGGGATAGACTAGGGATTCTCTTAGTGTACCGGCCACCCCGCTGCCTCTCAGACTCCCTGTCCGAGCTCACGGAACTGGTCTCGGAGCTGCTGTTGGAGTCGCCCAGGCTTTTGGTCCTGAGTGACTTCAACATCCCATCCGAGGCTGGTTTGTCAGGTGCAGCTCAAGAGTTCATGGCATCCATGACAAACATGGGCCTATCCTAATTGGTCTCTGGACCCACATATTCAGCAGGTCACACCTTCAATGGTGTTTTCAGTTCCGAACAGAAGGATCTGTGGGCGGAGGTAACAAATACCTCTGCATTGTCATGGACAGACCATTTTCTGGTGAGGGTTAGTATCACAGCTACCACCTGCCCCTGCAGGGGTGGAGAACCTATTAAGATGGTCTGCCCTTGAAGTCTGATGGATCCTTCTGGATTCCAGAAAACCTTAGAGGGTTCTATGGCTGGTATCATCAACAATCCTGTAGAAGCCCTGGTCAACTGATGGAATCAAGACCCAAGTGGGGCTATCGACGTAATTGCCCCCAAATGTCCTCTCAGACCCACTTCTAACCGGGCACCCTGGTATACAGAAGATCTCAGAGAGTTGAAGTGGGAAGGATGACAACTGGAGTGCCGATGGCAGAAAACTCGACTTAAATCCGACAAGACACGACATAGAGAAAATCTCCATTCCTATAGGGTGGCAATACGTGCAGCGAAGAAAGCTTTCTTTTCTGCACGCATTGCTTCTGCAAATTCACATTCAGCAGAACTGTTCAGAGTGGTGAGGGGTCTAACGCAGACACCTTCCCCCCTGAACCCGATCTTAGAGCCTTCGGTAGTTTGCTGTGATGCCTATAACGATCATTTCACAGATAAAATCTCTTGGATAAGAGCCGACTTAGACACACTCATTATAGCAGAGGCTGACAACGAAGTGTCCAGCAACTCCGTGAGCGGGATTACACTGGATCAGTTTCAGTTGGTAAGTACCAGGGACGTGGACAAGCTGCTTGGACGAGTGAGGACAATGACTTTCCCTCTCGATCCCTGTCCTTCTTGGCTGGTCGCCCAAGGAGGAGATGCAGTTAGATCACAATTACAATATATTATTAATGCATCTCTCAGGGAGGGCAGTTTTCCATCAAGTTTAAAAGAAGCGGTGGTACGGCCACGTCTAAAAAAGCCCTTCCTGGACTCCCCTGGACCTTAATAACTACAGACCAGTATCAAATCTTCCATTTTGGGGCAAGGTAATCGAAAGGGTGGTTACCTTCCAACTCCAAGCAGTTTTGAATGACACTGATTTTCTAGAACCATTTCAAATTGGCTTAAGAACGGGATACAGAGTTGAGATTGCTATGGTCGCCTTAGCAGATGATCTACGCCTGAGTATTGACAGGGGAGGTGTGTCCCTGTTGGTACTTCTGGACCTCTCAGCGGCTTTCGATACCATCGATCATGTTATCCCTCTGGAATGCCTCAGGGGATTGGGAATCGGGGGCACTGTGCTTCAGTGGTTCCGGTCCCACCTCTCGGGCAGGTTGCAGATGGTGATGCTTGGGGATAGCTGCTCCGCACAGAAGGAGCTGCTGTGTGGCGTACCACAAGGTGCCATCCTTTCCCCAATGCTGCTTAACATTTATATGAAACCGCTGGGAGAGATCATCCGGAGGTATGACACCCAAATATATTTCTCTATGCCTTCGATAACAGTGTCAGCTAAGGATAGCTCCTCTGAATGAATGCTTGGAGGCGGTAATGGGCTGGATGAGGAAAAACAAACTGAAGCTGAATGTAAACAAGATGGAGGTACTTGCTGTCAAAGGCTGCAACCTGGATTTGGAGGTGTGTTAACCAGTTCTGGATGGGGTTACACTCCCCCTGAAAGACTGTGTTCGCAGCTTGGGGATGCTCCTGGATCTGTCGCTCCAAATGACAGCCCTGATAGATGCAACAGCCAGGAGTGCGTACTATCAGTTTCACCTGATACGCCAGCTGCGTCCCTTCCTAGAGTTGGAAGACCTAAAAATGGTAGTGCACACGCTTGTAACTTCTGCAATGCGCTGTACATAGGGCTACCTCTGTGCCTAGTCTGGAAACTTCAACTAGTTCAAAATATGGCAGCCAGGTTGGTCACCGGTACTTCTTCTTCGTGGTCTCTGTGCAGCACACACTATGGGCTTGCGCCGGCGCCAAGCCTCGATTCGGAAACTTCTAAGCCTAGACTTTTGGCGGGAACCCCTCCCCCCACCATCCTATCGCGCATGCTCGGGGTTCCCGCTCACCTCAGTTCTTGTTTGACCACCGTGCTGCTTGCCTCGCAGATGTCTTCTCCTTAGAGTTTCTCCGAAAATCGTTCATATTCTATCCTCGTTAGCTTAGACTTTCCCTTTTTTCTCCTCTTCTAGTTCTTCCTTCCCTATATTAAATTTTTTTTTTTAAAAAAAAATCTTTTTCTATAGTAGTTAGTTTTTCCTGCGTGAAAGGTTTTTTCTGTCCCTTCTCGACGTTTTCGTCCCTCGGTGGGCAGCCATGGCGCAGAACGCTTTGTTTAAAACCTGCTCCTCCTGTAGCGCCAAACTTACTTTATCTTATGGCCACTCCCGCTGCCTGTTGTGCCTCGGAGAGGCTCATGTCGTGGATGCCTGTACCCATTGTAGGGGTTTCTCGAGGCAAACTAGAAAAAACAGGGCCAACAGGCTCCGTGCTCTTTTATGGAAAAAGGCTCTAGAGGCGGTGGATGCACCGGCACCGACTACGCAGGCCCCGGCTTTGGCAAAAGCCTCGTTGGAGCGCCTTGTAAAGCACCCCTCCGTCAATCCTCCCCCGACGATGGCGGGGGTAAAGGCAAAGAAGCCAAAAAAGGCTCACACTCAGAAGGAAGAGCCGAGGAAGCGGAGGAAAAAGACTAGGCATAAGAAAATGCCTAAGGAAAAGGCGGCGAAAAGGTCGGCCCCATCGGCCCCCCTCCGATCGGGATCGGCATCGGTACCGACGAGATCGCCGGTACCGATGGGCCAGACGTTACCGTCGCCTTCGGCGTCGGTCTCCATCCCGCCCACGAAGCCGGCGCATCCTGTGATACCTACCTTCTCGGTACCGACGCCTCACATACCCTCGTTAGAGGCAAGAGACTCGGTACCGCATCGTTACTCGCCTACGCCGCAACAAGTCTCCTCGGTACCGCATCGTAACTTCCCTACACCGCAATGGAAGGAATACCTTCCAGCCTCTCCCACTCGGTCCCAGGCGGACTCAAGGCATGCCTCGCCCCACTCTGCTCGCTCAGCCTACTCGGTGCCGCGAGACAATTCTACCGAGCACCGGTCCCGGTCCCGCTCCCCGACACCATCCCAGGATTGGGAATGTCTTTCTGTGCGCTCCGCGCGGTCATGAGCTTCTCGCTCAAGCCGAGGCAGAGTTGATCGTACCCAGCGATCCTACTTGTTTGACCCCTATACGGGCAAGAGACTTAAACAGGCTGGAGAATTTGTTCCACCTCTCCCACCGCGTGTGCCACTGTCGGCGACTATCTCTGCTCCGCCCATCGACATCTCGGTACCGGGACCAACTCTGCGCGACGTTCCTACCCCAGCGTCGCCACAATCAGTAGAGGACTATGCCTCTGATTCCTCTTCATCGGCGGACGCACCGCTGTTGTTACCGTCTCTGGAGGAGGCAGTCGGTACCGGGGCAAAAACCTCCCTGTCTACGGAAGTTGGAACTTTCACTGAGCAGATGATCCGAATGGCTGAATCGTTAGGAGTCGAACTTAAACAACCATCAGAGACATGCGTAGACACAATCTATGATGTAATGTATCCAGATGTCCAGGCTTCACCAGCTCTGCCTTTCATTCCTACGTTACTGCATACTGCCCAGGAGTCCTGGAAAAATCCAGCCACAATGGGTCCAGTTTCAAAAAGACTAGATTCTCTCTACAAAACCCAGTAGAAAGACGTCGGTTTCTTATTCCTACATCCTAAGCCTAACTCTGTCATCGTTGAGTCCGCCCAGGGCAGGACTTCAAAATCGCATTCTGCTCCAACAGATAGGAAGGGTCGAAAACTCGATTCTTTTGGCCGTAGGATATACTCCTCGTCTGCTTTGTCAATGAAAATTTCAAACTATCAGACCATGATGGCCAGATACCATTTATTCATATGGGATAAGATCGCGTCGCTCCACTCTCACCTCCCGGATGACATCAGACAGGCAGCTCAGATTTTTCAAAATGAGGCAGTGGCTTTGGCTAAGCAGGAGCTCACGACAGCCAGACATCAGATAGACTTTATTTCTAAATCAATGATCGGTGCCATAGCGCTTCGCCGCCACGCTTGGCTTCGATCCTCTAACCTGCCTCAAGAGTCAAAGGCCAGAATTGAGGATCTACCGTTCGATGGAGAGGGTTTATTTCATTCCTCAACCGATGCGACCATGGACACTATTCAAAAGGCGAAAACGACCGCCAAAAAGATGGGGTTTTACGCAACCACGGCACCCTACCCTTATAGGGCGAAGAGATGGGGCCGCCAGCAGTATTACCCACCTCGCCAGTCCATGGGCCGCCAACAACAACAACAACAACGCTATCAACCATCCTCACAGCCACCCTTTCCAACAAGGAAGGATACCAACCAGGCCGCTTCCGACAGAGCCACCCCAGACAGGAGGCGCCCCAAAAGCAGCGCCTTTGACTGCCTGACGCCAAATTTCAACCACCGTCTCCAAAGGTTTCTCAAAGCTTGGATCCAAATAAAATCAGACAGATGGGTCCTCAGCATCGTACGACACGGCTATTGGATGGAATTCGTCCATCTCCCCCCGACTGGCCATGTCAAAGTCACACAGCCTTCGAAAATACTGCACCAGGAAGTATCCACCCACCTCATGAGGGAGCTATTGTTCCTGTTCACTCCTCCACCCTACAGGACGGCTTCTACTCCCGATACTTCACAGTGCCGAAGCGAGACGGAGGCCTTCATCCCATCATGGACCTGAGGACCCTCAACAAATTCATCATCACCAAAAAGTTCCGCATGGTCACAGTGGCTCTCATTCTCCCTCTCCTCCGCCACCAGTGGTTCTCGCTCATAGACCTGAAGGATGCATACTTTCATATCTCCATCCACAGGGCGCACCAACACTTCCTCAGGTTTATGGTCGGAAAACAGGCATATCAGTTTACTGTCCTTCCCTTTGGCCTCAAAACTGCACCACGAGTATTCACAAAGTGCATGGCAGCCGTATGTGCTTTTCTCAGGACGTCTGGTAGAATTATACCCTTACCTGGATGACTGGCTGATAGTCTCACCATCACACAATCAGGCGATCCGCGATGTGGCCACCACGACGGATCTACTCCAGCGCCTGGGCCTAGTCGTCAATTACGAAAAATCTCTTCTTACACCAGCACAAACAATCCAATTTATTGGAGTTTGCCTTGATTCAACTCGAGAGAGAGAGCAACCCTCTCACACGACCGCACACAGGCGATATGTCACCTCTGGCGCGTACTCCACAAGTCCACGACCATTCCAGTACGCCTCATCCAGAGGCTGCTGGGCCTCATGGCTTCGTCTGTGTATGTTGTACGGTGGGCACGACTGCATATGAGACCCCTTCAACAATTCCTCCTCGCGAATTGCGACCCTTGCGAGACGTCAAGTTACAAGAGACTCCCCTTCCCTCACGCTCTGCGCTCAACTCTCAATTGGTGGATGGCATCCCACAACCTGAGCATGGGTCTTCCATTTGCGGAAACCGAACCAACCAGAACGCTCACGTCAGATGCTTCCTTGGAGGGATGGGGCGCCCACTGCGACCACCTGGCAATCCAAGGGAAGTGGTCTGTCAGTGAACAGAAGCTCCACATCAACGTCCTGGAACTATTAGCAGTTCGCAAAGCCCTCCATGTGTTCAGAATGCACCTCAATGGACATCACGTACAGGTTGTCTCCGACAACACGACGGTGGTCTGGTACCTAAACAAGGAGGGAGGCACCCGATCACCAGGCCTGCTGCAACTAACGCTAAAATTTTTCCACTGGGCGATCAAACACCAGATGCTCCTCTCCGCCATCCACATAGCGGGCACAGACAACGTTCAGGCGGACGCCCTCAGCCGTCAATTTCAAGACACTCACGAGTGCTCCCTATCGACCAGCACCCTGGACCGCCTATTCACCACGTGGGGAACACCAGCCATCGACTTGTTCGCCTCCACGGAAAATGCTGTTTGCTCCACTTTCTGCACGCGAGCGGGACTAGGCAAGCACTCCCTAGGAGACGCCTTCAATACGCCCTGGGGGACTAGACTAGTCTACGCTTTCCCCCCGTTCCCACTAGTGGCCAAGGTCGTTGCCAAACTCGTTTACGGCGCGATGAGCGCCATATTAATAACGCCGTGGTGGCCACGTCAAGCATGGTTCACCCCACTACTCCGTTTGTCCAAAGGGGAATTCCTCTGCCTTCCAGCGACCCCAGGCCTAATCTCCAGGGAACAGGGTCTAATCCTTCACCCGGACCTGCCTCAACTCAAGCTCACGGCCTGGCGAATCCGGCGCTCTGGCGAGACCTAGCGCTATCACCCTTGGTACAGACTGTCCTCCTGGAGGCCAAGAGGCCCTCTACAGGAGTATCCTATGACAGAAAATGGACAAAGTTTACTATGTTCATATCCAACAGAAAGCTGGACCCTACAATGTGTGGGATCGCGCACATCCTATCTTTTTTACACTCCCTTTACACAGCAGGCTTAAAACCTGCCTCAATAAAGGTATACCTGGCTGCAATCTCAACCCGGCATAACCTAGTACAAGGGGCCTCGGTTTTCACCCACCCCTTGTCAAAACAATTTCTCAAGGGTTTGAACAACTTACAACCTCCGATACGTTCAGTCATCCCTCAATGGAGTCTTTCGAGCCATTGGCTTCGATCTCTACCAGACTGCTAACCCTTAAGGTAGCCTTCCTGGTCGCGATAACCTCAGCAAGGAGGAGCTCAGAATTGTGCGCCTTAACGGCGGACCCTCCTTACACCCAGTTTTTCCGTGACAAGGTGATTCTCAGACCAGGTCCCTCGTTCCGACCTAAAGTCCTCTCAGACTTCCACATCAACCAGAGCATTGTGCTCTACCTTTTTTCAAGCACCATCGGACCCTTTGAGCTCTAAACTCCACTTGCTCGACGTCCGTCGGGCACTGGCTTTTTACAAGTCCAGAACTGCTAGTTATCGAAAATCAGATCGGTTATTTGTCTGCTATGGAGGCAAAACTAAAGGCCATCCGGTCTCCTCTCAAAGATTTGCCAAGTGGGTAGTCCAGACGATCACCCTTGCTTACCAATTAACGGGCAAAGAGCCCCCGGACGGCCTAAAAGCACATTCCTCAAGAGCACTCTCCACGTCCACAGCTCTAGACCATGGAATCGCGATCCATGATCTGTGTAGAGCAGCCACATGGTCAAATGCATCAACCTTTGTATCTCACTATAGACTGGATGTTCGTTCCAGAGCGGACTCTTCCTTCGGCCGGGCGGTCTTGTCCTCAGTCCTCCAATGAGCCATCTGCGAGTCTACCTTCCACCGGTAAGTGGTTTGCTGATCACTCGCCCATAGTGTGTGATGCACAGAGACCACGAAGAAGAAATGCAGGTTGCTTACCTGTAACTGTAGTTCTTCGAGTAGTCATCTGTGCAGTCACACAACCCTCCCACCGTCCCCGCTAGACCTCGCTGTGGGCCTGGTCCATGATGTTATCGCCATGCATGTATACTGGTCTACGTATATATATATATATATATATATATTCTAATTTCATACTTATCTCGTTCGCGAGGCAATTCGGTCTCATAGAACTGAGGTAAGTGGGAACCCCGAGCATGCGCGATAGGACGGTGGGGGGAGGGGTTCCCGCCAAAAGTCTAGACTTTAGAAGCTTCCGAATCGAGCTCGGCACCGGGGCGAGCCCATAGTGTGTGACTGCACAGATGACCACTCGAAGAACTACGGTTACAGGTAAGCAACCTGTTTTTCTAGGGGGTGACCATATTACACCAGCTTTAAAATCTCTCCACTGGCTGCCAATTAGTTTCTGGGCGAAGTACAAATGGTTTGGGTCCAGGTTACCTGCGGGATCACCTTCTTCCATACAGTCTGCCCCACACACTCAGGTTCTCTGGGAAGAATTCACTACAGTTGGCCAAGACTAGGCTGACAACCTTTACCCAGAGGACCTTCTCTTCTGCCGGTCCCAGACTGTGGAATGGCCTTCCAGAGGAGACTCGTCAATTTAACAGTCTTTTAGAATTTAAGAAAGCTATAAAGACTAATCTCTTCCGGCAGGCATATCCAGTGGAATTTTAGAATGTTTTAAGGATTTTTTTGGATGTTTTATTGCTATTTTAATAATGTGTACCATGCTTTTTATCAGTTTTATGTATTTTATCATATTTTATATTTACTGCGGTTCCCTGCCCCGATCCAAACGGAGAGGTGGTTAAGAAATAATAATAATAATAATAATAATAATAATAATAATAATAATAACAACTGTTCTTATAAGAGAATCAACTTATAGAGCAGAATTGCTTTCAGGAACCACATTTATCCAGGTTGCTGATACCTTCCTTCTAGTGATGGGTTACTTACCCTGAGTACATTTGTTGTGAACTCAGATTAGAGTTCTCCTTTAATATGAAATCTCGTTCCCTGTATATGAGCTTTTGTATACGCTCAGTATCAAGATGCAGCTTGGGAGCTGTAGTTTGGAATAGCGGCATGACATCATCCATCACCACTTTATGTACCCCCTTTCTTATTGGTTGTTTTCACGTCACCTGCCTGCGTGATGATGATATGTGATGTTAACTCACTATTGCCAATCACTGTTATGAAGATGGACCCTGTAGACTTCTCTTTCTCCTCCTCGTGGTTCCAGAGTGGTGGTGGCAGCAACAATGATTGAAGTAACTTTAAGGAGATTGCTTTAAGTAAGTTCTTTGAGCGGGTCTAGGTGGTAGGACAAATGAAAACTTGGGAGTGGGAGGAATCTGTATACTACTTTACTGCACATGTTCTGAAACTCGCAGACAATTCAGAACTTAATAGCTAATTCATCATACATAGATCCAGGCTCGCTACAAAGGTGAACATCACGAATTGATGAGTTTTGACCAATGAGACAACTAATTATGAAATTCGGCATCATTATTGGAGATTCACCATGCTCTACCAAGTAGATTGCACGCTTCCTCCCCTTTTCTCCCGCACCCTCCCCCCCACCGCCATGTATGTTTTCCAGACCATGCTACATTCTCCTATATTGTCAGGATGAGGTCCAATCTCCCTGGTGTGGATTCCAAATCGGACCTGGGGCCTGAAGAAGAAGACCAGCTGAGACAGGAAGCAGGGAAGGAAATTCTCCAAAACTCTCCAGGAGTCAAGGAGGAGTCTTCCCCGGAGCTTATCGAACAGGAGGCCCATGCTCAGAGATCATCCTCCCTCTCCTGGGAACTCACTCTTTGTCAGAGGGAGAGGGAGCATCGGAATTGACAGATCCCAGACACCACCACAGGGTTAAGCGGGTGGAGTTGAGAAGAGGTGGGAGGTGGTCTGCCATACTAGCCACATGGCAGATATTACAACTTGAAGATGATCTCTGAAGGAGGGGTCCTGTCAAAGCCTGTTGGACATAGCTGGAAACCTTCCATTTAGTTGATAGGCTACTGCTTTGCTTTGTTAGGTTAGTTAAGCTTAGAGTATAACTCCTAGCATTCACACTCTCTTCAGGTGTGAAGAGGTGTCTATTTACTGAATAAAGCTTTTGGGGATTGCACAACAGACCTCTTTATTTCTCACAGGAAATAACAGAACTCTTTATTTCTTGGCAGGAAGGCTTGGAATCTTGACATATATCATACTTCTTAATGGCACATCTTTCTGGAATAGCAAAGGAACAGGAAGAAGTGGATGTGTCTGGAAAATGTACAGCTGATTCATTTCTCTTTCCCTCCCTCTCCCTCTCTCATTCTGTGGGCCAGGGGGAATGTGGTGTGCCTTTTGTGATGATACTGAGAAATAATTGTGTTGGCTTTAGAAAGTACTACAATGTTAACATCAGGATGTATGAATAGCCATATTTGAACAGCAGAGGATGCTTTTCTGCACTCACTTGAGTGAACAGATGTTAGAGAGATGTTACTGATGTGTTTGTTCCCATGGTAAATTTCATTCTTCCTCCCATAATGTTTAGGTACAATTATCATGTAATATCGCTTCATGCCATTATGGGTTTCCTGGCTAATGGCAGCCAATGATGTGCAGGGGGAGCATAGAAAACCACAGTTTGCAAATGCTGCATTGCATGGTGGGGGCAAGAAAGCAAAACTTGCAACAGGGCTGACATTTTTAGCAGCAACCGTGACAGGTGTAATACCTCTTCCCACTTGTAAGAAGCAACTAAATATGAACAAGGATGACAAATAAGTATAAATGGAGGTGGGGATGGAAATTACTTAAATATAATCCTAACTTAGATACTTCGTTGCGACTAATTCCAGTGACAGTGCTATCTAATCCGTTAATTTGGGAAATCTGAACATTTGGAGCAAAAAATAGATATTTTATGCAGATCCTCCACTTTACTGCTATAGCTTCACTGTGTAATAGAGATAAAAGCTTTAAATGTGACTGTCACTCTTTTAGATTTTTTCATAGAAATGTGTCTGCAGGTAACATTGATCATACGCTATGAGAGCAAACAGACTTGATAGCTTGTGGAGTTTTACATATTAGATTTGTAATACAAATATACGAAAAACTTGAGCTGTGTGGCTCATTTTAGATCTTATTCTTAAATAATTTTAAGATTCCCAGAAAAGTAGTGCACAGGAAAGAGATATTGCAGATTCATATATGTGTTTGTCCTGTATGTGGATTTCTTTGAAAATTAAGTGCATCAATAATTAAACGGCCAATTATAATAGGTTGTATCCAGTTGTGAGCTTCTTCAGATGAGCATTTTATCGCCTGCTCGCAACTCATGGATTGACGTGGGTCATTTTGACGATGCAGTGATCCTCCTGCGCGTCTCCTGCTCTATTTCTCGGTTTTAGCGTTGTAAATTAATCCATAGAAAAGCCAATTTTTGGACATAAGACTGTATTTCCTGCCATGTGCAGGAAAGTTGCACTATAAAATGCACACTAGGGGGCACTGTCCCCATTGGTCTCTGCTTTCTTTCCCGGTGTAGTTTCAGCTGGTTCCCAATGCAGAAGAAAGCAGGAAGCAAGAGCGATGGTACACAACAGTAAGGAAACACGATCCCCCCCAAAGAGGTTCCCACCAACAGGAGGGAGTCACTGACAGAACAGGTTTCCCCTCTCTGCTGCAGCCCCTCACATACCCCCCAGACATGCTCTATAGGGTTGGGGGACCCAACTGAGCAGATTTAGGGTGTGGGGGAGGAGGAAGGGGGGAGAGGAGAAGATAGGGACGTCCTGTTGGGCAAGCAGAGCTCCTTGCATGAGAATTGGATTCAACCCCTTGTGATTAAACCATATTGTTTATGTTAATATGTTTAAGACTAGAATTATGATTTCATGATGTTTTAGTACACATCTGGTCAAGCAATTGATATATCAGTTAATTATTAGTTAAAGATAGCTTCTAGATAGGAGTTTTTGTGAGGATGTGTATATGACATATGCATAGAAAAATACATCATTATCTTTTCAAAGACAATAAAATAGTACATGTACATCAATGTAATCTGCAGCCTGTCAGATTTTGTCTTTTTAAAAGTATGATGGAAAAAGAATAGAACATATAGTGCTTTCAATCTCTATTTGCAGCAAATGATTTTTGAATAGACAAAAAAAATCAATCTTTTTTTAAGAAGACAAACCATATACAGTATGAAACATGCTGCTTTTAGTTAAGGGATGACAAATTTATGCCAAAAAAATAACAAAATGAAAGTGAAGCTAAGAAATGAGCTAAACAGAGTATATCCCACTATCTAATCTTGTAGAAGAATAGATGCCCCAGGAAAATGCTCTGAGGATGATGGCCCATGATACCATCACCTTGCTAAAGCTAAGTAGATTTTGGTCTGATCAGTGCCTGGATGGGAGACCACATGGGAATCCCATGTGAGTTCTACAAAGGATAAATGGTGGGGATATAAAGGTACTAAATAGATACATAAAAGAAAAATATGGCAGGCGAAGCAGTTTGACATAAGACCAGAAAAATATAATTAAATGGAAATTCTTTATTGGGAGATACGTGTACACAAAGTGAAGTACCTGTAATTGGTGTAAACAGGGATGATAAGTGTAATACCTTAAATAAGAACTATTGTTCCTGTGACTGTTTAAAATATAACAGTAAGTTGTTATAAGTACAATGAGAATAGCATGAACTCTGGCATTTATTGTGTGAACCTTAGCATTTGTGGATGCTAATTTGTAGGAGCATTGGATGATTTATAGGTCAGAATTGTGTAAACAAATATTATTTTCACTATATTTATAATAAGTATATTTAAAGGCCCACTAGTACAGCATTTGTGTTGTATTTGATTCTCTCTTTCAGTTATATGCACATGCCTCCACCATGCATGACTCCCAATTTTTCAATTTTCTAAATTAGTTCTTACATTACCTCCTTTTCTTCACACACTACTACTTAGGCCATGGCCAGACTCAGCTAATTGGGATGAGTGATTACAGCTGGGCCTGGTGGGAAAGTTCAACTCTCATAGTGGGGTGAGAAGAGTGGGCTCAGGCCTGGGATTGGTTGAGGAGAGTCTGCCAAAAGTTGCTATGGCCAGGAGATAAAAGGGGGGTATATGATGGTGTATTGGCTCCCTTCTGGCTTTCACAAAGGATGGTGAACTGGCATGGAGCCATGGCTGAGTTCCTGTCCTGGGAGACTCTTACTTCGGTAACGTATAGGACAGGCCAGTTTGTATTTTACTGTTTTATTTGGGGATATTGTATCAACGGTTCTTTGTATTGCCTTATGTAATTTGGCTATTTCCATTTCCTTATTCCTTTTCCCTATTTCCCTTACCCTAATGAATTGCTTACCTACCTCTAGGCTGGTGTGCCTCCTTCCGGGTAATTCTTGGTGCTAAGCCCAGTGCTTGCTGGCCAAAGGGGGTGGCTGGTTGGCCTATCAGGGAATTCAGGTTGCCCTTGCAGGGAAGGTGCAGTGCGCTGCATTCTTCCTTCACAACAACTATATATTTAGAGTGCAATCCTACAGATAGATGGAGGGCTCTGAATTCAGAGTCCTCCATCTATCCTAAGCCCTACCTACAAAAGCTGGGCAGGACAGGAGTAGTGACAGACACTTTTACAGCCTCTCTGTCCTCCATCATAATTTGAGCTAGATGGGCCTCTGACCCCATCTAGCCCACCTACCTGGCTGAGAGCAGGGATAGAGGCAGAGAGGCTGATGGATCTGGCAGACCATGACCTCTTCTCTTCCATCCCCACCTATCAGCATGACCCCTTTCCTTTGGGAAAATCCACAGTGTCCTATGTCTCCTCAGATGTTGTAATCTTGTTCTTTTGTTGTTTTCTAGCATTGATGCCCCATGTATTACTACTAAAGTTTCTGCCCTTAAGGATAGCCTATAAATAATTTTAGATAGATAGATAACTAGTATAAAAGCTAGAAGGAAATCCTTAGCATTTGATAGAACATTGTCATCTTATTTATCATTACCTGTTGCAAGGTTGCCAACTGTCTTTGAAGAACCATTGGTTTTTTCACAAACTTCTTATACAACGTTGGAGGAAAAGAATGGTAAAATCAACACAGCCCAAAAAGGGTCCACAGTATTCATAGAAATATAAACATAGTCTTTCATTCATATATATATATATATATATATCTATCTTTTGATCTACCTGTAGATAATATAACTACTGTTCATGCTGAACTTTCAGCTTGTGTGCTCAACTTTGTGAACTCTGTTCTTGTTGGCTTGGCTTACATGGCAGGGAAAGAGAGAAGCCAGCCAAGGGAGACATACATTGCTGCAGATTGCTACTCAATTGATTCCTCAAGGTCATTTACCAACTGCAAGCAATCAGCAAATTGCATATTGTATTAGTTTCGTGGTTGTTTGGTGCATATAAGTGAGCATTTAGTATTTTTGGATAGAAGACTGCCTCTACAAGAGAGGTTTAAAGCTCTTTCAAGGCGCTTAATTTTTTTTACCTCTACAAGAACGGAGCGCAAATCGGGCGTAGAGGCGTGTTATCTCTCCGATTATGCGCATTATCGAATGCACGTTAAATCGCGAGTTTTATTTTGCTCCAGCCGTTAAAGCGCATTTTGACTATGTGAACAAGCGCTTATGCGCATTAACTACTTGTAAAGCGCATTTTGGTCATCCGTTAATGCGCTTCGCCACCTCTCGCCGCCTCTCGTGCAGAGGTATTAGGTGTAAATGCGCTTCAGCGATTATGCGCATAATCGCCTAACCAGGCGCAAAAGTGAATCCTTGTAGAGGGGACCGAAGACTGTAATTTGTAATTTTCAGTTTTGTTTGATTTCTAGCTATAGTTTAGTGTTTGCAGCAAACAGTTTCCCAAATGTGGGCTCACAGGAATTACTGGAATAGGCAGATGCTCTCAAAAGTGACATCTTTTAGGCCAGGTCAGAATATCAATATATTTCCCAGTGTTCATAAGCAAGAAAGGCAACCTTACAAAAATATGCCATGCTTTAAAGCATTGTCTTTGTGTGTGTGTTTTTCTCCTTATTCAGGATGGAGTTTCAGCATGGGATCTGCCTATCAGTTTCACAGCTGGAGAGTGTTCGTTATTATGTGTGCTCTACCCTGTGTTTCTGCTGTGGTGGCACTCACTTTCATGCCAGAAAGCCCAAGGTTCTTACTTGAGGTAAAATGTCTATATCATTCAAGAAATTGAATCTATCTTGGCCCTAAGAGTAGTCTTGGGGTCTCTGCTCTCTGCCTGCCATTAGTATGGATTCTCAACAATCTGTTTCCCACAATATTTTGTTCCTCTATGTTTTTATGTAAATATATGCATGTATTTTACCAAACGTCTTCATGTCTGTAGGTTGGGAAACATGATGAAGCTTGGATGATTCTCAAACAAATTCATGACACAAATATGAGAGCTCGTGGCCAGCCTGAAAAAGTTTTCACTGTGAGTATTTTTTATATATATAACTATGCCTCATTACTACAACATCAGTCACAATTAGGATAGATAAAATTACTGGAAGTGTGGAAAGCATTTCTTTTTCTTGAGGAAAAAAGAACATTGAGAGGGCACAATAGCCACAATGGATCATGCCTTGGTATCCTCTCAATTGGATTACTGGAATACATTGAACTTCATCAGACTGCGGTGGGGAGGAATAGCGTTTCCCTACTGTCATTTTGGCCTGCTGCTACTATTCCACAATAGCGACGAGCAGCTTCCTCTTTCTTTATACAGGGAAGAAAGAGGAAGCAGCAACAACCACATGGCCCATTTAGTGAGCGTTTTTATCGCACTGCTTTTCCTGCACACAGCGGGAAATGGTAGCAAGTTTTGCTTAAAAAAAATCAGATTTACCAGGTCTTATTTTTTGATGAAAAAAAGACCAGAAGGAGTGGGAGATGCTAGGGAGGCGTACAGTGTCATCAAAAGGACTCACAAAAAAGCGTGAGTGGCCAGCAATAAGCGTGCGATAAAATGCTTATCTGATGACACACATTATGTGGGTCTGACCTATAAGATGTCTCGGAAGCTTCATCTAGCGCAGAACAGAGCGGACAGAGCTGCAACCAGTACTGGCAGATTCATATTACACCATTTCTGTACTGCCTGCCTATTGGCATCTGAGCCCAATTTAAGATACTGTTGCTTATCTTTAAAGTCCTAAATGTTGCTCACTTGCTTTAAACAATGAACTATTTTTCTTTCTTCAATGGGAAAAGAATATAAAAATACCATCTTGTGTTCTACATAGGTTAACAGGATCAAAACTCCCAAGCAGATAGATGAACTTATAGAAATTGAAAGTGATACAGGAACCTGGTACAGGAGATGTTATGTCAGAGTGCGTACAGAGCTTGAGGGTGTAAGTACCACCATTTTAATAATATTATTTATGCTGAGATGCAAAGCAGTACTAGAAAAGTGTAGGCATTTAAGATTGCCATCAAAATTTGAGAAATGCTTCAATTTTTAGAAAAGTAATGAACGAGTATTCTGGGTCCTTGTGTTATGTTTCCAGATTATAGCATCTTGTTTTATTTATTACATTGCTTTATCTTAAGCTTTCTACAAGAAGCTCCGTGTAATATACATGGCACTCTCCCATTTTTATAATTGCAGAAACCTTAAAAAGTAGATTAGGCTGGAAAAGAGAGTAGCTGGCCCCAAATTGCTCAGTGTTCATGGATAAGCGGTGATTTGAACCTGGGTATTCCCAATTTAAGTCAAGCACAAACAATAGCATATTAAGTCAAGCATGGGGAATGTTCCAGGAAAAGGCAGGTATCTTTTTTGCAAGACACTCCTACAGTGGTCATGTGCTATGCAACCTTTTCTAGTCCCTGTCTGCTAAATGAACACAGCCCAGTTTTTCTACATCCTGGTGTAGCTGATGATTGAGAATGGTTTCAAACAGTCCATCAGCTAAGCAGCGGTGCAGCTAGATAATGTGTGATCTTGGACTTAATGGTCTTACCAGGGGAGAGTGGGGATTGAAACCACTTTTTGTATTACTTCAGTTGTGCACCACACAACTAGCATTTCCCTTCTCTTCCCCAATCATCCACTGCCATCCCATGTTTTACAACTGCTTCTATATTCCTGATATGTTAGAACAAAAAAAGAAATAAGGAAAAAAACCCTGTTTATCAACCCTGATTAAAATAAAGAAGAAATACTCTGAATGTGTGAATTTTTGCATTTAAACATAACTATGGAAATAAAATAGAGTTTGCTTCTACTGCCCTGTTGCTAAACACATTTACTTGGGAATAAGTACCATTTTGCTGTAGGAAACAATGATATTTTAGAGTAAAATAATGAAATGAACATATGTAACCATGCACATGCTTAGCCAGACTCCTCTGTTTATAAAATGTTTTCATAGACAGAGGAGAAGAAAAAAAAGGATGGTGCAGTGAACAATATCATCTCCAGTGGGCCTGGCACTGTCATGCTGGCCTAGGGGCTGATATTTGCCATGGCTCCCATCACCTGACAATCTGTGGATGGTTATTTCAGGGTGCTGTGGGCTGAGCTGCAAGGGCCTGAGGCCCAGCCCTATCTGCACCATTGCAGCTAAGACAGAAAATGTTGCCTGAGCTGGTTATAATTTACTGCACATTGCGATGGGAGGAGGGGAGGCAAGGAAAAAACTTGCAAGCCTGAGACTTTTCCTCATCTCGCTGCACGTAGCACTGAAAGAGGGAGTAACACCATCAGGATTGTCCAAAAGTAGAATCGGGGTGGATTAGTACACATCATGTCAGGGATATGCAGAACCTTGATTTAGGGCCCCATATTTAATTACTGGTCATTTTCTTGAAAACCTTTCATCTGGGCCATAATGTGCTGCCATTGGGGGCTATCATCAGTCAGTGTTCTTCCAGTTAAAAGCCTATTTTTCTAGTTAGAAGCTATGTTCCAAGGCTGGGAGGAGGGATGTAGCCACTGGATTGCAGTTTCTGAAGTGCTTCTGAACTCTGCATTGATGAGAATTTGCCTAACAGTGGCCAGCCAGCAGCCATAACATTTGTGGAACTCAGGAAAGAACATATAGCTCCATGTCTGGCAGTGATAATACTTTGCATAAATGTTGTTAATCCTTACCAACATCTGGTGGTCTGAGGCACACTTCCTCAGCACATGGAGGTACATTATAGCTCCTTAGCTCCAAATTCAGCAGAGCCTTCAAATAATTTCTCCAAAATAAATACATAATTTTATGAACTGCCTTGCTTTCTCAGTTCTGTGTTTTTACTTGATTCCAGCAGCTGCTGCTGGAAGGACCATATTGATGAGCAGTTGGTGGGTCCCAGAAAAGTAAAAACTAAAAGTAGTCTATACGAGCCAGAAGTCTAACCTCCTCCTGGTGTAAGGGAGGCAATTGTGCTCTGACATTTCAGAGAACTAAGATCAATTCATAGCATTTCCCATGCAAGCCTGCCCAGGCTTCCAGACCTTTGGGGGAAGCCTTCCTTTTGGTCCCACCATCACTGGTGGCAGCCTTCTCATTGGGCACTCCCATGTTCAGGAGCTCCCTGAGTATGGGAGTGGCCAGATTGTCTTCCTCTTTGCTGTCCTTCCTCTGGCAGACAGACATTTTTATTCAATTGGTTTATTTAGCTGGTTCGTTCTGAAGGGGTTTTTAGCTGGTTGGGTGCTGTTTATTCATTTTATTGTTGTGTTGTGTGTTTTTAATTGATCTGTTTTTATATTATGCTTTTAATTAAGATTCTGTTTTAATCTGTTTTTATTATTGTTAGCTGCCTTGAGTGACATTTTTGGCAGAAAGGCGAGACGTAAACTTAATAAATAAGTTTGTCACAGGAAAAAAACATCCCTTGGTGTCTTTTGCCTACCATAAATGATTGTATAAACTCATAGTCTGTCAGAATTATCCACACCAATATGTAGTCCCAGCCTGAGAATTCTGAAGCCTTATATCTGACTTTTTTCTTCGTGGTCTCTGTGACTCACAGATATGGGTTGTGTGTCTACACAGAACAGGCATTAGGAACTTTCTAGAGCGAAATAGAGTTGTAGATGAGCGCACCCCCACCTCCTCAGTGCACACTCAAGGCAAGGCTCCTGCCTGCTTTTCACTTCCTTTTTGTCTGCCACAGTGACTAGCAGCAATTAGCAGCATTTGGAATGTTCTCTTGCCTCATGGCAAAATCCTTAAAACTTGCTGTCCCCTCCTGGAACTCTGAACAGAGTTCTCTTTCTATTTCCTTCTCTTCCTTTCCTATTTTCTCTAAGTTTTTCTAATTCTTTATTTCATTGCCCCCTTTGGGGCATATGCTTCCCAAAGCCTTCTTCAAAAATTGCTCCCGCTGTGGTGGGAAGATACTGTTAACCAACTGACACTCCAATTGCCTTCTCTGAAGAGGGACACACAGGGTAAACCCCTGCACCCACTGCCAGGCCTTTGCAAAGCAGGTCAGGAGAAACAATAGTACGCCTTTGGATCGTGTTGTCGATACAAGACCTCAAAGCAGCAGCCACAGCCACACTGAACCGGCCTATTCATGCTGCCTTGGGGTCCATTTGCAAGAAGTCAGCTCCAGCTTTTTCTCAGCTTCTTCCAGCATAAACTATGAAAAGTACTCCAGGGCAACCATCTTACGTACCGGGAGAACTTGTCCTTGCGATACCGACAGCTTCGGCCTTCCCCTTGGACTCACCTGAACCTGGCCCTTCAGAACTGACAATGAAGACTGAGCAGTTGAAACAGATCAAGTCCCATAGTAAATGTCCAGCTAACCCCTGGGCACTGGGACCAAAAAATAAGAAGGTGGCTCATAGGGCAGAGTCTGACATTGAAGCTGAACCTACGTTGGTTCCAAGCCAGCCACCATCAGTATAGATTATGCCTCGAACTCTCAGTGATTGTTGACACCGATCCTAGAGAAGCTACAACTCTCACAAGACTGTAATTCTCCAGCCAGTATCCAGTGCCTTAGAACCATAGAATAGTAGAGTTGGAAGGGGCCTGTAAGGCCATCGAGTCCAACCCCCTGCTAAATGCAGGAATCCATCTTAAAGCATGGCTTGGTATTGGAGGATGAATCCAGGGAACATTTCTAACCAGAACTGTGCTATCACCCCCTTCGAGATCATTCCCAAAGAAGGTATGAGTCCCCTCAGTATCGAACCTCACCAGCCTCCTTGGTCTCTTCTGGAGTTTTTCTCCATCATCGCTATGACATGCCATGGGAAAGCCATAGACTTCCCTGGTCTACACATCTCCTTCCTATTATTATGAAGACAGTTCACTGCCGATACACCACCATTATGAGTATAGGGATAGAGACTATCTGCAACACCATTCCCACCACCAATGTTCTTGTTTCCTTCACTTTCTAGAATGACCTAAGGCCCTCACACGGTCTCTAAACAGCATGACACTTGGAAACCAGAAGCTACAGCTGTACTGAACTTTGAATCTTGCTCTCCACCCTCTTCTTCCAGCCATCTTAGCCCTGCTGATTACTCTGCTGATGCTTCTAACATTACTGCATGTAAACAAACAATCCTGGGTGAAACCTTCTACTTTCTTGCCCATGTCTAGAAAAATAGAAAACTTATATAGGGTCCAGGAACAAGAGAGCTCTTTCAAACACCCCACACCAAACTCCATAATAGTTGAAGCATCCAAATCAAAGATGAGACAAAAGCCTCACTCTGCCCCTGTGGATTCATAGGAAAGGAAATTAGATTCAATGGGATGCAGGATTTATTCCATTGCAACCCTGACACTCCATGTGGCAAACTACAAGGCATGTATGGCAGCCTACCTACAGTTCTGACAGGAAGAAGCAGCAATCTGCTTGGACCACCTCCCGGAAGACATCAAAAACTTCACAATGGTTTTCCAACTGATGCCCACAGATGAGCAGGCCAACAAATCAATACAGCCTGCCACACGGCTGACTGTGGCTCCAAGGCTATGATGGCTGCTATGTCTTTGAGGCATCATGCCTGGCTTCGCAGTCATCCAGGAGGCCAGATCAAGAATGAAGACCTTTTTTGTGCATCTGCAGATTGCACCTTTGACCACATCTCCAAAATGAGGACAACTGCCCAGAAGATGGGAATGGGATCCTAATCTTCAGCGACCGACCACGCCTGTACTGTTAATGCCAATTGCCACCTTGGCACTAACCTGACTCATGCCCGAACCAAGCTACCAAACAAGGTTTGTACTTCTTTCACCCAAAAATACTATTTCAGAACACATGGTAAACACCTTGACCAGACCGAACGGCGTCTTTGACTCTTTCAGTGGAACCCAACCACCAGCTCCTTCCCACCAGAGCAGACTTGAATCTTTTCTCCATGCCAAAGGTTATCTTAAAATTCCAGTTAACTCGGGATATCGTACTACCAACTTTCCTTCCTTAACTACCTCCCCAATGAACGTTAAGCTAAGCTAAATTCTCTAGATGTCAGAAGGGCACTTCCATTCTATAACCATAGAACATCATCTTTAGGAAATCTACCCATTTTTTGTCTGTCACCTGGTGGCATCACAATGCCAAATGGGTTGTTTCAGCCATACTTCTTACCTATCAACTGGCACACTTACTGGCTCCCCTGCAAGTGTCACTTGACTAGAGCCATAGCATCCATTTCCACTTTCCTCAGAGGTATTTCGCTTCCACAACTATGTAGCACAGTGACCTAAGCTCAGCCCTCTAGCTTAATCAAACATTACTGCTTGGATATCAGCGCTCATGCCAAAGCAACTTTTGGCAGAAAGGTCCTTTCTTCAATTCTGGCATATCTCCCACCTCTGGTACGTCTCTTGCTTTTCTGTCACCCATATGTGTGAGTCACAGAGACCATGAAGAAGAAGGACATGATGCTTATTTGTAACTATAGTTCTTTGAGTGGTCATCTATGAACTCAAACAACCCACCTTTCTCCCCGCTTCAAAGCCTTCCCTTCTTACTTCCTCCACTGCAATGGACTCAGAACTGAGAAGTAGGCAGGAGTGTTACCCAGAGCATGGGCAGAGGAGGAGGGCGGGGCTCCCACCCAAACTTTGTCTCTGTGCAGGCGCATATCCCATATGTTCTGTGCAGGTGCATAACCCATATGTGTGAGTTCACAGATGACCACCCAAAGAACACCAGTACAGGTCCCTCTAGGCACTTTCTCTAAAGCCTATATTCTTTTTCATAGTGTTCTAAATCAAGTTTTAGGAATAAATGCTAATTTTCTTAATCTCTCACAGATTTGGTTAACGTTTATGAGGTGTTTCACCTATCCAGTAAAGGACAATACGACCAAACTTGCAGCAGTATGGTTTACTCTTTCTTTTGGGTAAGATTTACAAGATAGACATGAAGTTAATGTGGTTTGCATTAGACTTGTTGCATACTCATCTTACTCGTCGGTATGTGGTAAAGTGGGTTGGACATGCCTAGTTTTACCTGGTTAGGGAAATTCCAGACAGGATAAAATCTCAAGTTGCTATCTCTGGGTGAGCACAATACTTCTTTTACTCCCTGACTTAGGGTGCTTCCGTATTTGGAATTTACTGTGGAACACCCATGCATTCTTCACTCATTTTTCAGAGGGCATCTATATGACATCACCATCACATTTCTCCCATGGTTCTGCAGAAAATGTGACTTTTTTGCCTTGCATCTATACCTCGGCACACCTTCGTTATTACTTGTCCAGTCAGTGTCATTCATATTAGCCCAAAATAAAAGGAAGTAAGCACCCAAAACTGGTCAAAAGGAAGAGAAACAGGTTCTCAGAATGTAATGTATATATATTCTAACAACCCCCTGAGGAAGGACCAGAATAAAGGACAGGCCAAAACACATCGGGCTTTTAAAAAATAAATATTTTGCATCCTGAGAACCCGTTTCTCTTCTTTTTGACCAGTGCCATATTAGCTCCATAAACCTTTAAAAAATTGATATTTTATGTTGCGCTATTTTTTTGCCTTCTTTTATAAATAATAATTAAATATTCACACAACAGCACTTAAACGAGATGGCATTTTAGCACACATTTAAAAACTGATTAAAAATAAAAACACTCCCTTTCCAATTTTACCAGTCAGCACCATTTTATTAAGGATTTTGTTTTGTATTATTATTTTATTTTTATTTTCATCTACATTTGAAACAGCATTTTATTAATTGTGCAATGGTGCCTAAATAAAATCAGTACTTAGTTCAAATTTAACAGATAGTTTAAAAAATGATCAAAAACTATTTTTTGTAACATCACATGTTCAGGTGAACTCATGCCATGTTCACTAGTATGGACAAAATACAGTAGAATGTACACACACAAAACATGGTCGATGCTTCAGAGACCATTAGGAAAGGGACCAAAAATAAATATAATGCCCTTATACAAATCTATGAAGTGACCACACTTCGAATACTGATTGCTGCACCTCAAAAAGTCAATTGTAGAACTCGAAAAAGTGGGGAAAAAAATGCTAGCAAGATAATCAGAAGGTTAGAGCAGCTTCCCTTTAAGGAAAGGTTACAACATATGGGGCTAAAAGATAACTAAGAGGGAGACATGGTATACAAAATTATTCATGATGTGGATAAAATGGATAAAGAGGGGTCCCCCCTCCCCCCCCCCCCCCCACTGCATAGATGAACTATGGAATTTGCTTCCTCAAGATTTGGTGATGACACAAACTTGGCTTTAAAAGGGGATTAGACAAATTCACCGAGGATAAAGTTATCAACGGTTACTGGTTATGATGGCTACATTATACTTCCAGGATCAGAGGAAATACCAATTTTTTGGAAACAGCAATGGGAGAAGGGGTATTGCTCTCATGTCCTCTTTGCGGTCTTCTCAAAGTCAACTGTGGGAAACAAGATTCTGGGCTAGATGGACCTTTGGTTGATCCAGTCAGTTGCAAGTCTGCGGGTGAATTTAGACAACACTTTAGGCAACGGAGGGGAAAATAGCGTACTGACAGTGCGTTATTTTGGCGGTGGTGCGGCAGGACCCGCCACACAACATGTTGCCCCTCCCCCTGTCGCACTGCTAAAAGTCCTGGCGTCCTTCTGGGCTGCTGTGTCTCCTCCCTCCCACCTCCCTCAGTCCTCCAGCTGTATCCCAGCATGCACTGCAAGTTCTGCCTGCTGTATCGGAGCAGGCGGGGTTTTTTCAGCTGCTCCAGCCAGTGAACTCTATGACCACACAGAATAGTACACAGAGACAGGGGGGTTCCCTCCACACAACACTTTAAACAACGGAATTCGGGATAAACAACGTGCAAGCCCGTTTTACTCCGTTTAAGTGCCCCAAATAGCATACTGTTAGTTGTGTGTGCATTTTGTGTTGCCCTCCACACGACACAATAAGCAACACAACTGACTATTGTTTCCCCCCCCACCCCCCATTGATTATCGTGTTGTCTGAACCAGGCCTGCATGTAACTTATAGCTATAGGCTGACCATATGAAAAGGAGGAAAGGGCTCATGTAACTTTAACAGTTGTAGAGAAAAGGGAATTTCAGACAGTGTCATTTGTATGCAATTAGTTCCTGGTGAAATTCCCTCTTCATCACAGCAGTTAAAGTTGCAGGGGCCCTGCCTTCTTTTGTATATGGTCACTCTAGTATAGTGCCTGCACCTTTAACTGTTGTGATGAAGAGGGAATTTCACCAGGAACTAATTTCATACAAATGATACTGGCTGAAATTCCCTTCTTTTCTACAACTGTTAAAGTTACATGAGCCCTGACCTGGATTTTATCTGGTCAGCCTATTGTAGCAGAAAATAGGGTGACCATATGAAAAGGAGGACAGGGCTCCTTTATCTTTAACAGTTGCAAAGAACAGGGAATTTCAGCAGGTGTCGTTTGTATGCATACAGAACCTGGCGAAATTCCGTCTTCATCACAACAGTTAAAGCTGTAGGAGCCTTGTCCTCTTGACCATGTACAAAAGAGGGCAGGGCTTCTGCACCTTTAATTTTGTGATGATGAGGAAATTTCACCAGGTTCTGCATATATACAAATAACACCTGCTGAAATTCCATTTCTACTCATTAGGTTGTCTCTTGTGAGACAATGGAGTGTATAGTGTGCCTTAGAGCTTTTCCCAAGTGTATTTTTCCAGTTGATTATAGGTCATAGATCTAACTCCCATGAGCTAAACAGTTTAAATAAATGAGATTTTCCCCCTCCACCCTTTACTATAATACAGCTGTGGCTGGTAGCGGAAGCTAAAATAAAAGCACACAAGCTGTGTTTTTCTTTAAAATGAATTATATGAATTCATTCAATACCTCCTACGGAAACTACAAAATAACTAGCAAGAGATTTTTATTACCCAAGCTCATGAGCAATGAAAGAAAATAAATTGGATTAATAATCCTTTCCCAATTGGAGTATTGTACATAATATTCCCTAGGTTTTTCAAAGGGTAAGCACTGTTACATTTAGGATACTGTTTATTCTCTGTCTGTGCTTCTCTGGCTGACATGAGGTTATCTGAAACTAACTTGAAATTTAGTTATGTATAAACTAGCTCCAGAGCATAGATAGTGTACAAAAAAAATTACAATAAGGAATGTTCCTCCAATTTCAATCTATGGGATGAATATATTTTACCACCTAATGGGCTGATTTGGATGTCATGCTAACCCATGTTTAGCACCACAAGGACAAACTTAGCCTCTCCCTGGCTTGCATTTCCCATCCCCATTTGGTGTGTTGTTCAAAGGTGTTCACTTCCATTTTACAACATGATATGTTATCCAAACCCAGAAAACTGTAATTAATTTTAACTACAGTTAGTGGAAGTAAGCCAATTTCAATTTTTTTTGAAGCTGACTTGTTTTCACTAACTACAGTTAAGATTAACTACAATTTCGGATCTAGACAATTCACTAAACAGTAGTTAATCTAAAATGGAAGCACCATTTTCTGTTCTCACAGGAGCTAGACGAGAGCACCGAAGTCCCAGAGGAAGCTATAATAAACAATGGTTTATCATTACATCCAAATTTTAAAACATTCATTTTTATCAATGCATTTTCAGTACAACACTGGCTGCAACCCATAGTTATGTGGCATGGATTTCAGTTGAGTTTTAAGAAATAATTCTGACATATTCCTTTGAAACTAAATTTGTTGAAGTTATACCAATTGCTTTTCACAGCTACTATGGATTGTCAGTCTGGTTTCCAGATGTCATTAAGCATCTACAAGCAGATGAATATGCTTCTAGAAGGAAGACTTTTGAACATGAGAAGCTTATAGGCTTCGACTTCAACTTTACTTTGGAAAATCAGATCCACTTCAATGGGACATTCATCAATGACAGGTTGAGAGAAATAAATGATCAGTTTACTTTCTGAAATAAATCACTAGCAGTATACATTTTTATCTAGACCTCCACACTCCTTCCCACATCTTTATTCTTAATAGTTGTTAAGTTTGTTTTGGGGTGTTTATTCTTAATATCAGAAATCTTGATCATGCACAGAAATATTTCCTTGGCATTGCATTGAGACTGAGTGATAGATTTAGCTCTTTTGTGGGAATGAGTTCATGCAAATGAGTCAGGAATCTCAATTTGAGAGACAGTGTGACATGCCCATAGCTACCTCATTGCTGAGTTGGGACTTGAACATTGATCCAACATGAGTTGAACATGTTATCTATCCTTTGGACTACACTGCTATTCACTCCTATTGTTTAGATTTATTGCCCGTTGCCTAAGAAACCGAGGGAAACATTCACTGGTTTATCACATTTTATATGCTTAACAACCCTTTGAGATAGGTTGAGCTGATGAGTTACTTGCACTGTGGGTTGTATCATTGCCTCCTTTTTTATATTCTAGGATTGCCATTTTCCTTTAGAGGTCTCAAGGATATAAGTTCAATTCAGTTTTCATGTTCTGATTCTCCAAACTATGGTTTTGCACGATCAGGAAGCTGCCACAGGTTCACACCCTCTTTCTTCCCCCATTATCTGGTTTACAATAACCATAGGTTGCTCTGATTTCCAAATTGTGTGAACTTTGATTACTGCTAACCAGGAATTGCCTCCAAATCATGGTTTGGAGGCAATTCCTAGTTAATGCTGTGAAGAAAAAGGAAGGAGTAGAAGGGTTAAGAGGGGTTACCAAAACACCCAACTCCCCCTGCTCCGTGGACAGTGGGCAAACAAATTACCCGGTAGACTGCCATCAGCCCTTAACATCCAAACCCAGCCTGAGATAGACCTTTCAGGACATACTTGGGGCACAGAAATAAGGGTTCAATCTGAGATCCTCTATTTCACACCCCAAGCCCAGAATCTAAACAGTAGCAAGACCAAAGCAGAAGGCTCTGAATTTAGTACCAAGGCTTAAATGGATTAAGCACACACAAGCTTTGAAATAGATGTTAATAAATTTCACAATAAGGAAGGGGTTAAGAGTGAAAAAGGTGTTCCAATAATAAAAGAATCAAGAAACTGAAAACAGTCAACCTTTAAACAACAGAGAAACCTTTACCTATCCTATCCTATCCTATCCTTTACTGAAGTAAGGGTCTTCCTATAGGACAGGATCCAAAAGTTCTAAAGTCCAAAAGCCAGCTGATAGAAGAAGACTGAAGATCAAAATGAGACCAGATCAAAGACTAGATTTACAGATGAAGACCAATGTGAAGACTCGGGTAAAGACCAGGTGGCAATACTAGCCCCTCTAGCTTTATAACCCACCCACCCCGACCCTTGAGATGTGTGAGGTGAGCTTCCATAGCCAATCACTGATGGGCTGGATAACTACCTCAGCTTCCAGGAGGGGAGAGGCGTGAAAAGCTCTCACTACAACCCAGCTGAAATCAGTCTGTCTAATTTTGGCAGAAATTCAGCTCTCACCTTGAAGGCCTGGAAACTAGAAAACCTTATGATAATGCATGCAGGTGGTTTTAATGAGTGCATGCCAGCCCCTCCTCACAAAATGGAGCTTGTTCTCAGGAGCTCAACAAGAAACTGGATTTCTTCACAAATGCGAACCATAGTTTGGCAGATTCAGATGTCCTGGCAAACAATGGTTTTCCAAACCAGGAAAGAGAAGCGGGACTCTGCATGTTGAGAGGAAAATATGAAATGTGCAAGTCTGTGGCATATTTACAATTCCAAATCATTAGTTTAACAACAGTGACTTCGAAGATGTTACTATATGGTTTGAATGATTGGAATGTTATATTTGAATTGCATACTGTTGCAGCATCAATAAGGCTGCACAGTTAGGTCTCTTGTGATTCCTGATGCTTTAAGTTAACTATACAAATTATTTGTATCGCTCAGGTTTACAATGATGAAATTCAAATCGGTTACTTTTCAAGATTCCCTGTTTGAGAACTGTTATTTTGAAGATATTACCACACTAGATACATATTTTAGGAACTGTACGTTTCTGGGGACCACTTTCTTCAACACAGGTATGCTGGAAGGAAACTCACTGTTTTACTGTCTGATTTCATGGGGGGGGGGGGTGTCCCATTTTATCAAGCATTTCTTTCCAGGACTGCCATAGTTATAGATGGTTACAATGGAATCTAAAATGAGTTTAAAGAGAACACTTCCCCCACCCCCTCACAACTGCGAAAGGGTACTCTCAGCTTCTCAATAATTAAGTTATAATAATAAAACTATAAAAAGATTATAAAATGGCAAATGCATGCTGTAACCAAATGTGCTCCTTTTTTGTGCAGACACGTGTATCCCTTGTTCATCTTGTCATGGATACACATTTGTTAAACCCAATATCCAAAGGATATTGTAGAGGTAGAAAAGGTGCAGAAAAGGGCAACTAAAATTACCAGGGGACTTGAGCATCTCCCCTATGAGGGAAGGTTACAACAGCTGGGATGGTTCAGCTTGAAAAAGAGGACGCTAAGGTTAGACATGATAGAGAATAATGCATGGTGTGGAGAATGTGGATAGGGAGACATTTTTCTCCCTCTCCCATAATACTAGAAGCCAGGGTCATCCCATAAAGCTGATTGGTGGGAGATTCAGGACAGATAAAAGGAAGTTCTTCTTCACACAGCGCATAGTTAAACTAAGGAATTTGCTACCCCAAGATGTGATGGCCACCAATTTGGATGGCTTTAAAAGGGGGTTGGATAAACTCCTGGAGAAGGCTATCAATGGTTACTAGTCCTGATGGCTAAGTGCAGCCTCCAGTATCAGAGGCAATAAGCTAGTATACAGTAGTTTCTGGGGAATATGGATGGGAGGTTGCTGTTGCACTGTGTCCTGCTTGTGGGTCCCTGGTCAACAGTTGATTGGCCACTGTATGAACAGAGTGCTGGACTAGATGGACCCTTGGTCTGATCCAACATGGCTCTTCTTATGAACTTTTGACATTGGTCATAGAGCATCTATGGCTAAGAAGAGACCTCCCCAACCGGGGATCCACACACATCCACAAGATATCAGGGTAATGCCACTTGGCAGATGTGTTGATTACTGCCAAGAATTTAAAACCCACAAGTTGATTTTGGGGGAATTAACTTGGTCACTTTAAACACAAACATAAACATGAGAATGGTCCTGTAAGCCTTCCTTGAGAACGGTACTTTGCATGGGGAAACTAGTTATGTTCTTGACTTGGCTGATTCCTGAAACCCAAAATGAGGCTGTGGCATGTACAGTCTTTTCTGTAGAGGGATGGGTGGATCAGAATGATAAAACAAGGAGGAAGGGATTGGGTAATGCAGAGTCTCTAACACTCATGGGAGTAGGAAAACAAAGGGAATAGGAGGGTGGTGTAGGTGTCAGGAGTGAAGTATAGAGAATGGGTTAGAGGAAAACTAAGCCAGTATGGAAGGGCGTGTGTTCCAAATACACCCAGCATTCACTCACTGTAGTTTACAAGGCTACTGGTAGGGGATTTACCTGGAACTTGTACAACACTCCAGTTTAAAGCACATTGTTCATTTGCCTTTAGTTTATTTGAGCCCATCTTGTCATCAGGTTCCCTTAACTGTGGAACTTCATAGTCAATCACCACTTCTAGAAGAGATAGACAACTATAGGACCCTCAACTTTTCAAGGAAATTAAAAATGAAAACCACAAAAATGAGTCTCACCTGCAATCCTTTCCACCAGCAAATGCTGAGACTCCAGCCTATTCAGTTAAAGCCAAATTACTTATGAGGGCCAAATTACTTACGCGAACGCACCCACCTGCACACCTTTCTCAGAAAGCAGGGATAGAAGGGGTTGAAGGTTACATTTCCCTCGGTGGAATCCCTTTCCTGAAGACTGGGAAGCTGTGCCCCAAAAAGAGCCTTGTGTCCCCCAGTGGGAGATACAGATCTAAAGACAAGCGGCTGCTTGTATGGGAAAACCTAAGTTTAAGGAGAGGCAGAACCTCAGCATCTGAGGTCCCCTCTACAAGGATTCGCTTTTGCGCCCGGTTAGGCGATTATGCGCATAATCGCTGAAGCACATTTACACCTAATACCTCTGCACGAGAGGCGGCGAGAAGCGGCGAAGCGCATTAACGGATGACCAAAATGCGCTTTCCAAGTAGTTAATGCGCATAAGCGCTTATTCACATAGTCAAAATGCGCTTTAACGGCCAGAGCAAAATAAAACTCGTGATTTAACGCGCATTCGATAATGCGCATAATCGGAGAGATAACGTGCCTCTACGCCCGATTTGCGCTCTGTTCTTGTAGAGGTAAATTTTTTTAAGCGCTTTGAAAGAGCTTTAAACCTCTCTTGTAGAGGCAGCCTATGTGAGGATCAGCCTGGAGATTTGGGAATGGATCCACGAAGGGCCTGAGCACCCAAGCTTGCCTGTGGTGAGAGCAGGTGAAATTTGCCATGCTTAGCACCCATCAAAGCTAGTGCAGCTTGCTGATGATAAAACTTAACTTTTTATACTTTTCCCATGAAAGAATTGACATCTCACCTGGTAAGACAACCTAACTAAATACTTGCAAAATTTGTCTTAGTGTTGGGAATGGCGGTACTTGAACTCAGACAAAGAATTTGATCGTTCTTCCAATAAAAGCTTTTCCAGACACAAAAGAAATACTTGGAACATCTCTACATTAAGGGAAATCGCATTGTTTACCCACCCAGGACTTTTCTGCGTCCTGGTTCTTTGGCACAATTGTTATGGGCTGCATTACACTGGAGGAGAGAGTCAATTCCTCTCCGTCCAGTTCCATTGAGTTCTATTGAAACAGCGCCATCTAGTGGCGGATGATCCTGCTGATTTGCGTCTATTACCACTTCGAAAGTGGTTCTTTTTATCCTGGGATTTCTAGAGGATTCCGTGGGAGAAATTCTGATTGTTAATGATGTCATGAATTGACCCAAAAACTTCTGTAAATGGCCAATCGCTAGTGTGCAATAATAAATCGCTCATTTAGAGGAGCCTTTGATGCACATTGAGGAAAGGTATTCCCCCACCATGCGCTGCACATGTCCTAACAGGTTCCTGATATTGTACTAACTTAACTTTCTCTGTTTCCATAGATATTGAACCATCTAAATGCCCTGGCAGTACATTTCCAAACAGCTCATTCTTTCATAACAAGACAGGATGTCAGATTTCCTTTGATGATGATTACAGTGCCTATTGGATTTACTTTGTTAATTTCCTGGGGACTCTAGCAGTATTACCAGGGAATATCGTCTCAGCTCTTCTGATGGACAGAATTGGGCGTTTAACAATGTTAGGTATGAACTTTGCATTAAGATGGATTTTAAAAATACTTTAAGCAGTTTTATCCCCCCCTTTCTCTTTTAGGGTTTACAGTTGATAGTTGGGAGGGAAGATTTTTTTTTTAGCTTTCAAAAAACAATATGAACATAAGCTCTGCAGGTAAACAGACAGTTGAGCTAATTCTTTTCACAAGTTCATGGCCAACTTGGGTGTTACATATCACATGTGCGTAACAAGTTTCACAATGGCTTTACTTGATTGCTTTAATAGTAAGGTAGCTGAAAGAATCGTGAGCTTGAACAGGAGAAGAGTATAGACAGCACAGTCCCAGCCATGTCTACTCAGAGGTAAATCCCATTATATTCAATGGGCTTAGTGTCAGGTAAGTGGCACAGGATTGCAGCTTTAATCTCTCTTTTCCATCTGTTTCCTACTCTGGATCACCTCACTCTATCCCACTACAAAAATACCTGCTTTTCCACCCACAATTAAAAAGATGTGGATACATGTAACTTTTCATCCTGTGGATAGAAAAGCAGCTGGTGGGGTACGATGTAGAGATAGGAAATGGCCAGAGGAAAGGTTAAACAACCATGCTGTCATTCCTCTGATCAAACTCACAGGCTCCTGCTTTTCAGTTTAAAAATGTCAAGAAATTACTACAGGTGTCTGCTGCATAATATCTAGTTTGGCCATCTGTGTAAGAACTTGCACCGCTTTGTCACCTGGAATAATCCAAGACAGCTGTCTACAGAAGGGCTTGTAGGAAACACAGCCAGACAGAGCTAGTAACACTCCATAAGGAGGCAGGGGTTGCAGTCAATACTGCCAGATTAGAAACCATGGACTAAGGAAAAGAATAATCAGAGACAAACCAGTCAGCATTCTAGACAGATGTCACCTGGCAACTTGCTTCTCTAGGTCCCTAGGTCCAACTGAGCTCTCATAGCTTCCTTAACCCTTCTAAGGTGCCACCCCATTCCTAAATATCTGAAAGGGATAGTCCTCTGGTCTAGAGCCTAGTATTCTGTCACCTCTATGTAAGTTTCTTATAATTACTTTCACATACGGGCAAGAACCTGGTTTTTCAGGGGAATCCAGTTCAGGGAATGCTGTTTTTCTTGGTCTCTTGCTTGAGGGCCCTGTGCCTGTTCGGTTAAGGCTTCATGTCAAGACCCAGGTCTAATGTTTTTTGCAGTTTCTGCCTCTAGCTCTCGCAAATCACCTGGCCCCTTGGTGTTGGTGTACAGATCATTGCTTCACATTGGAGGGGATCATAATGACGATAGTATCGTGCTGCTTTGCAAAGTCCATGACAAAATCCATAGTAATTCTTATTGTTTGACTTACATACAGGAGGTTCTATGATTCTTTCTGGAATTAGCTGCTTTTTCCTGTGGTTTGGTACAAGTGAATCTATGATGATAGGCATGCTGTGTCTATACAATGGCCTCACCATCTCAGCATGGAACTCGCTTGACGTTATTACTGTGGAGCTGTATCCTACAGACAGGAGGTATATTTTATATTTTTGCTGTGCTTTAGCTCCTTTCCAACACGCAATTAAGACTATCTGGCAGTCATAGATTAAAAGGATAGATCCTTGTATTCATTGCTAAATGGTTTTGCGTGTGTGTTTGCTTACTTGCCTCCAGCATGTACTGGAGGAGGGTAAGCAAAAGGATCTCCAGTGATCAGTTTTAGGACTGGTGCTATTTAACTTAGTAAATATATCTGGATTGAGCAGAGGACAGTGAAGTATATTTCCTATGACTTTCATCTGACATTGGCCACTATCAGAGACAATGTACTAAGCCAGGCAGACAATTTGGATTAACCCCAATACAGTTACTGTTTCAGTCAGCAGCATAGCAAGCAACAAACGTTGACCTTTTGCTTTCAGATCAGCAGCGTCTTCTCTTCCTATAGTTATTTATAAATCCAAAGCACTTTGCTTTTATGGCTCTATGTTTTTATTATTATTCATTAAAGTGTCCTTCGGTAACAGTTATCCCACTAGCAAGCTTTAATGCATAATTAAAATAAGCTCTCTTTCAGAGCTTTTCTACACAAGGCTGTTAATCAGCTGTTAATCTCCTGTGTCTACTTCTGGTTTCATCACAGAATTGAGATCTGAGCACTACATGAACAGTGTTTCTTTTCCTGCTTTTCCACTACATAACCTCTAAGTGGCACTGTGATATAGCAGATTAGTTCAAATATACAAGTAGAAATAGGTGTTTTTTTTGGTTTTACAATTAAATACCACACTTCCCCTGCTCTAAAAAAAAAGCCATTGAAAGTGAAACTGGAGGGTCACAATGTTATCTAAAGAACCTGCAAAAAACATGAGCAGGGAATGGCAAGATCATGATACATGCCTCAAGTAGAAAATAACTTTTTTAAAAAGAATGTTATGAACATAATGTAAAACATAAAAACACAAAAACAGCTGTGCTTTATTCCTGGGGAAGGCCTGAAGCAACAGACAAAGCAACCAGGGCATTCTGCTGAGGAAGTGAGCTGTTCAGCACCCTGCTCTGCATTGTTGCCTGACAATCTAGTGCCGCTCTCATGCGGGATGCTGATATAGCTGGCAGGAGCTGAAAACCTCCCCCAGGTTTATTGACAACTTGAGCCAGCTGTGCTTTATTCCTGGGAAAGGCCTTTATCTACCAGGCGTGATGTGGGGCAGTGGATGCAAAGGCAAGAGTCACTCCCCTAAAATCTGGCTGATGGGTTTTGGGAGTCTTTGGATGGGGTCTGGTTTCCCTCTTAGGACCTGATCAGGTCCTTGAGGGAGTGGATATGAGGCCAAGGGGGAAAGGAGATCAGGTGGACAATTAGCGTGGTTACAAATAGGGGAAGATATGGCATTGGGAAGCGGGCAAGCCAAGTAAGGATAGCATGGCCCAGAGAGTTAACATGGCCCAGAGAGCTCTTCTCCCACCTGGAAATTGGGTGGTTGCCCTACCAGTTGCCCTTGAGTTTCTAGATAATGTTTCTCCAAGCCAGATTGGTTCATAATAAGATGGCCCTCATCCATGATAATAATGGACATTACAGCCAATCTGACATGAATACCTGAGATCTGGCTGGGTAAGCAAGGGAGAGTTAGTCTCTTCCAGTTGAACACAACAGGGTACTTAGTTCAACATCAGGTAGAATTGAGGACTGGGAAGGGAGTTGCTGTGCTCTATGAGAATTCCATCTCTCTCTCCAGGCTCCCTGTCTGGCTGACCACTAGTCTGGAATGTTGGCATCTTGTGTTGGACCAGAGGGATTCTGCTGGTGTTCTGCCCACCTCACTGCCCAGCAGTCTCCACCTGATGGAGGTGATCTTGGATATGCTGTTGAGGACCCCCAAATTGTTGGTTATGGGGGACATCAACATTCACTTTTTCTGAGTGGCCCAACACTTCGTGGCACCCATGACAATCATGAGACTGTCCCAATATGTGGAAGTCCCTACCGAGAGAGGCTAGGTTTGCTTCCTCTCTGCTGTCCTTCCACTGGCAGGCAAAGTCGTTTTTATTTAAGCAGGCCTTTGGCATGTAAGCAGATCTGTCAGGTTGGATGCGTTTTTTATTTATTTGTTGTGTTTTTAATTAATGCATTAATTTTATTATTGTTTTAGGGCGCAATCCTATGCATGTTGAGACAGAAAAACATTCTACAGTTTCCAGCATTCCCCAGCCAGCCATGATGACGGTAGTTGTAGGACTTTTTATGTTTAAACATGCACAGAATTGACCCCTTAATCAAGTTTTATTTATTATTGTAAGTTGCCTTAAGTGCCACTTTCTTTGTAGAAAGACAGGATACAAATAAAATGAATGAATAAGACAGTGGCCCAACACCTGTAGTAGGGCACACTCTAGACTTGTTTTTTCCCCCCTTTCAGCTGACAATGGGGAGAGTGATCTGAAGGTGGGGAGCTTAGAATCAATCTGTCTTGATTCTAAGCCCTCCTGCTGAGATGCGAGACAAAGGTCTGCTTTGTTATCTACAATGCTTTATTCAGGAAATAAGCATCTTTTCACACCAGAAGGGAGTGAGAATTCTAGGAGGTTTCCTCTAAGCTTAATTAGGCAAACTAAGCTTGGCAGTTACCCTTTCAACTAAAAGTGTGAGTTTCCTGTGCAGTCCATTAACTACTAGCTCAGGGAGGTATTTTTTGAGGGGGGGGACGGTGGAGAAATCTTTGCCGAATGTTCTTTTTTTCATTTTTGGGGGAGAAAACTTTGGCTAGCTTAGCAGACCACCTCTCACCTGCTATCAACTCCACCCACTTGAACCTGCACCAGACTCTGGGATCTATCAACTGGAGTCCCCTCCTCCTCCAATAGAGGCTGAGTTCCCAGGGACCAGGGGAAGAAGAGCTCTGAGTCGTTGTCATTCTTTCTGATAAGCTCCTGGGAAGATTCCTCCTTGACTCCTGAAAAGTCTTGAAGGCTCTCCTCCCCTGCTTCCTGTCTTAGCTGGTAAATTTCTAGTCCTCCTCCTCCTCCTCCTCCTCCTCCTTTGTCGTCGTCTTCTTCTTCTGATTCTGATTCTTCTTCTGATTCTTCTTCAGATTCTGAGTCTGATTGACCTCCTGAATCCCTTTCCTTCACACTAGGGAGAACAAGCCTGATCTTGACACAGCCCCTTTTTTCATGATAAGATCACCTCCTACTGAGGTTTAGATTCATGGCAGCTTTTCTCCTTTGCAAGGTAGTCCTGCCCCTGGAAGCTAATGATTTCGATGGTTTCCAGAGGGCTCTAGGGATTTTTTCCAGCTGTTATGGCTGGCTCTCCTGTCAAAGCCCTGGTCAATCTGTGGAATGCAGAAATGACCTGGGTGGTTGACACTATTGCTCATGAGTGCTTTCTCCAGATTTGCAGTGCTTATATAGCTCCATAAACTGAGAGCAATAAAACAGGCAGGGAGACGGTTTGAACATAGATGAAGGAAACTTCCTAGCATAGGGCAGAATGTGGTGGTCATTAGATGTTTTTCCTTTTTTAAAAAATCTTTTTTCCATTTTTTAAAAAAAACAACAACAGTTTCCTTCCCATTGGTTCCAACGGGAGGGAAATAATCTACACCAGCTTCAGGAAATCTAGGCACAGATCCCCACCCCCACCCTGTTCTGGAAGCATGTCAGAGGAACAGAGGGATTTCGGACGTTGTTGATCCACATCCTCTCCCTGCCCACCTCCTTTTTGCTGTCTTTGACATCTGAGCTATGACACCTGAGGAGCACTGGTTGTGGACCTTTCCGCAGACAGACCTGTGTTTCTGTTCTCAGAAAAATCCAAAAAATGCTATGGTCCCTGGGAGACCCTCCGAGGGGCCATAGGATGACAGCCTAAATAACGTTACATATGTTTTAGGATTAGTAATACGTTTTTGTATTTGGTACTGGGTTAGGATGCTCCACACATCGTACTCTTAGCCCCCCTCCCTTTTCTGTTTGACCACAACCTTTTAAAGAAAAACAAATCTACTCATTGCTGCGTCAGTCTTCCCTTAGTACCTGCTACTTAAGTTTCCTTCTCATGGGATCTCTCTACATGGCCATAAGTAATGTTTATGGGCCTTGTGTTTAAGTCTGTTAGAAAAGGAATGGTTTCATGTTATAATTTTGCAGTCATAGACACAGCGAGTTTCTACTGCCACCCTGTGGAAGGAATATAACACTATTTTCCAGTCATGGCATATATTTTAGTGGTGCAAAGGAACACCGGTATCTCCTCCGTTGTTTTCGTCAGCCACTTTTTTATTTTTATGGATCAGGCACTTTGAAATCCTGTTCCTCTGTGACATGAGCTCTAAGATGCATTCCAGAAGCTCTATTGGACTATAGTCTTCCATTGCATGCATATGAAACCTTGTCAGCATTGCTAGTTATCTGATTATATATATATATATATATATATATATATATATATATATAATGTCCATATCACCTCCATTTATTCCACATCTCACCTCCTGTTGCCTTGAAAGCCATACAGATTTTATAGGTTGGAGCTATGACAGATTTTCTTCTTTTCCTCATCTGTGGCTGCAGACCTGGTACTAAAGAATCTCATCACACATCACTGACACCTTTTGCTTTCCTTTTTTTTTTAATTATGTTCTCTTTCTGCCTAGGCAGGCAGAGTGTGGAATTTACCCTGCTTATCTAGCCCACTGCTCTCCCTAATCTTTTTGGCTGTCTTTATTTGTAGGCTACTGCAGTGTGTTTTGCTTAAGATATGACCTCAGGAAAGATTTATAATGTAATATAATCCTGATTATTTCAATCTGCTGCCTCAAACCTGCATTCTGCAGTACTTGATTTCGGATAAGCTCAGCAAGTACAGGGTTTGTGTTTTTTGGCTTTAAAATACAAGCAACATTAATTTTATTAATTTGTTCCATCCAGTCTTTTAATTGTGGAACCAGAACCCTCTCTCTGATGGACCATTTTCAGAGAAGCTATTCACAAAGATCCAATTTTTATAAAGTGTAACATAATTACAAAGCAGTTTGCCCCACTAAGTGCAGACTGCATGATGATAATCATGATAACTTTCAACTAGGAACAGATAAGTCTATTAATTTCAGTTTCTCTCAGTTTCTCATTGTTCTATTCTTAAATTCCACCAAATGTTGAGGTTTTGTTTTTGTTTTTTTAAAAAAAACCCTTTGCATGAAAATGTCTATACATTTCTCCTAACATGCATTTTTGTGCACCATGTTGCCCAATATGCACATTTTATGCAAGCAGTTTTCTTAATATAATGTTTTTAATGTTATTTCCCCTAATATATGAATTTTGCAAAATTCAGAGACGTGTAAATTTCAAAGGATAACTGAGTTTCAATTCGCATAGGGGTTTGAAAGTGTGAAATTAGTTAACTATACATTAAAATAAGAAGTAACCCAGTTTCTCCCCTGTTCCTACTTCAAACAGCATTTCATATCAAATAACTCAGCCAATCCCCAAAACATCAAGTGCTGCAGGTTATCATTTTTCTGATCTTTCATTCAGTTTTAGAAAAGTCCAAAACCTGTGCCTGAGATCCCAGCAACAACTGCCAGTCAGAGCAGACAATACTGGGTTGACATGACAAATAGTAGAAGGCAGCTTCCTATGTTCCTTAAATTGGTTTCTCTCTTTTTTTAATGGTCTGAAAACCTGTGCAGTTCTAAACAATATGTGTGTTTTGAAAGAGATTATTGCTTTTGGAAAAAGCAGCACCTGGGTATACAAGAGCATTCTCCGTAAGCAATTGTATACAGCTGCAAAATCATGTATAGCTTGTAACTCAAAGGCCATGTCTATACCATGCAGTTATCCCAGGGTCGTGTCTAGGTCATCCCTGTGCGTCCAAATGATGCATAGGGGATTCCAGTGACAACCAGAGACTTTCCTCGGAATAACTGAAACCGGGGATGTCCCAGTTTTTCCGCGGTCCTGGGACAACCCCAAGGACCGCAGCTGGTGTGTCGCAGGCTCCTGGGTCCTCAAACAGGCATGGAGCTGCGTGGGGTGGCTCCGTGCCCATGGGGGTGGGGGGCAGCAATTTTGCCATCCCTGGGATGGGGGGGGGGGGTGGGGTGTTGGATGCGGAGTTTGGCTTGGGGTTGTACTTACTTTTTTGCCACGCAACTGGCCCCTCTTTAAAAAGTAAAATAAAAACTGGCACCCTCGACATCCTTCTTCCCTTCCGGGACATCACATGGCCATACAGACGCTGGGGGAGGATCGCAGAAGCAGGTAGGTCCGCAATCCTCCCCCCTCCCTCCCGCTACACCTGTAGGTGTAGATGAGCCCGAAGTCTCCAGAGCAATGGATTCATAAAATTTGGGAGGCTATGAGTATGTTCAAACTTACTTAGCAATTGCAGCGAGCAAGAAATCCTAACTCAAAGAATGATATGTTGGCACCATGGTTTCCATCTATTTCCTATGTTGAAGCTCTTCAAACTTTTGCTAGAATTCTAACCAAGTACAGTTGCCTATATTTTTTCTGATTAATATGCACATATATACAAAATGACACCCACATGCTCCTCTTATATGTTGTATAACTTGTATTTGTAGTGTCATTAGGTATTGAGCGCTTACTTAAACCATTTTACTTTAGATGTTCCATAATCATAACACATTAGTGAATTCCTTTGTTTCTTTAGTGTTTTTCTTTTTGTTGCCTTTATTTTATTAAATTTATTTCAAAATAAAATAAAATTTCATGATAAGAACATTCTCCCCTGGGTTTAAAGCTGCTTTATATTCCCCTTTGTGAGGCTGATATCTGAGCTGTATAAACCCCGCAATGACATGGATCTGTGATATTATCTGAAAATGGATTAAAGCCACATCATTCCTGGCAGGAATCTTATTTGGGGAGATACATGTGTGCTACAATCTGAAATTTAGAATTTAGACTTGAGAGGTAATGTTTTTGTGGTTTCCCCACTACTCAGCATGAAAAAAAGTATTGTTCTACCCATCACCAGCACACGCCACCCAATCTGAAAGCCTTAAACACATTCTGAAATCTTCTACATCTCTAGGACATTTACCTGCTAAAGCAGATATGCAGTAGTCGCAGAAAAAACTAATGCTATCCTAAATGAAGAAAGAGATAGCAGTCAACTTAGGAGAGTGGATGTTGTTAACAGTCAGCTGACATGTTTTGCTATGTCAGAATTTCAGAGAATGCTATATGTCATGATACCCTGGTAGAGCATCATGACATACGTACAGCAGTTTGATACAGCCAACCAGTCCAGTATAAGCAAACCTTATTCATTGTGAAGGCCCTAGCATGCAGAAGCATGCACCAATCCACTTAGAAAATATTGAAGCACAGATGATGTTCATAACAATCATTTGAGATATTTTGCTGCACATGGACCAGAGAAGAATATCCTGAGTTGTAACTTCAGATAAGTTAACAGTCTGACAAGAGTCCAGCTTAGCATGCTGGCAGGGGTTCCATGGGAAACTCTGTTTCGCTCTACAGCAAATAAATGCAACTGCCTGCCTGGCACTAATGGCAAACTTGGGCCATGCAAGAATTGTTTCAATTAAGGAGACCCACCAGGTGCACTCTTGGGAGAACTGAATTTGGCCATGATCTGCAATAGCACTTGATTAGATAGCCGTAGGACCAAAATAGATGGGACTATGGAGATCCATTATTAGACGTCCTGTGTCCAATTAGCAATATTAGCTTTCGGGGACCTAATTAGGTCTCTGGAAAAGTGGGGCTTAGCCCTTTGTCCTGCATAATTTTTCCCAGTGACAATTGCCTTTTAAGCTGTTGCTGTTACAGAAAATGTACAGGCAAACTTGTAAGACAACAGCAGATTTTCCCTAATGGAGCATATCATAGCTTCTGGGCAGTTTTCATTGGGAAAATGACATGGGTGGGGAGAAAGGCTTTTTTTGCGGGGGGGGGGATCTCTTAGTGTTGTTGTCCCAATTCTCTCTCACACACATGGCTGATATTAAGACGATGGGTGTTACAATCGTGGCTCTCCAGTCTCTCATCTAGTTTTGCTCTCGGCCATGCCTAACTACTTCAGAAAAGCTAACAGGTACTAAATACTCAAGTATGTCGCCCATCTCTCACAGTCATTCCTGTACTACTGGAACAAGGTCATGGGAACATACGAATGTGCCTCATACTGAGACAGACCAGGTAGGCTGACCATATGAAAAGGAGGACAGGGCTCATGCAACTTTAACAGTTGTAGAGAAAAGGGAATTTCAGCCAGTGTCATTTGTATGAAATTAGTCCCTGGTGAAATTCCTTCTTCATCACAAGGCTCCTACAGCTTTAACTGTTGTGATGAAGAAGGAATTTCGCCAGGTTCTGTATGCATACAAACGACACCTGCTGAAATTCCCTGTTCTTTGCAACTGTTAAAGATAAAGGAGCCCTGTCCTCCTTTTCATATGGTCACCCTATTTTCTGCTACAATAGGCTGACCAGATAAAATCCAGGTCAGGGCTCATGTAACTTTAACAGTTGTAGAAAAGAAGGGAATTTCAGCCAGTGTCATTTGTATGAAATTAGTTCCTGGTGAAATTCCCTCTTCATCACAACAGTTAAAGGTGCAGGCACTATATTAGAGTGTCCATATACAAAAGAAGGCAGGGCCCCTGCAACTTTAACAGTTGTGATGAAGAGGGAATTTCACCAGGAACTAATTGCATACAAATGACACTGGTTGAAATTCCTTTTTCTCTACAACTGTTAAAGTTACATGAGCCCTGTCCTCCTTTTCATATGGTCAGCCTAACAGACCATTTATCCTTCTAGCTGAGTATTGTTGACACTGACCATAGGGCTGTATGTATGTCTTCTAAGCCCTGCAGTGGCTGCAAATCTGTGCTGCATCGGCTATGTGATGCAGCTGCAGATTCACAGCCACTGCTGGGCTTTTCCACGCTGCACAGTTCAACAGTCAGGGACTTAACCCGACTTTTTCATTGAGAGTGAGGTCACCCTGGTTTGTCTGCTGTCTGCCCTCGCTCCATGGTTGATCTGGGTGGCGGAAGCCAGGAAGTGGGCGGGTGGGGGGCAGTTCCAGTACCCAGATGACTGCTGGAAGCCCCACGCTCTCTCCTTGGCATGAGGATTGCCCAGCGCAACTCCGCAGAAGCGAAACCACAGGAAACACGGTGCCAATGTGACGCTGTCAAGGCAGCCCATAACAGTGGCTTTCCAGAGTTTCAGGCCAAATTCTTTCCTAGGCCTATCTGGAGATGCTGGGATTGAACTTAGAACCTTCTGAATGCAAAGTACATGGTCTACCACTGAACCATAGCCCCTCTCTTAAAATGGTTGGGAAGAAAGGTTTTCTTAAAAATCCCCCCCCCCCCCCGGCGTCATGGTCCCAATCCAGATCTCACTCACAGCTGCTATTAAAGAGAAAAACAGTGAGCCTGTTCAGATGACACACTAAGCCACAGTGGTTAAGCATTTTGAGCTTAGCATGTCATGTGAACCATTCCTAATCATAGTAGGTCCATAACCATGGTTTAAACATGCTCACTAACCATTTGCTGCAAAAGGGTTAGCGGCCTAAACATGGTTTAGTGTGTTGTCTGAACAGGCCTATTATGATTGTGGATCTCATCTAGTTTGGCCTTCAGTAATGCCTTCAGGTCTTCCCTTCTCTGCCAGGTCACTGTATTTGCTGATTTATTATTTTATTTATTTATTTTAATTTATTTCATTTCTAACCCGCCTCTCCATTTAGATCGAGGCGGGGAACAACACTAAATATAAATATAAAAACAATAAAATAGATAAACCATTAAAACAGATAAAAACAAATACATTATTAAAAACATCTTAAAATTAAACTGGATAGGCCTGCCGGAAGAGAGCAGTCTTCACTGCTTTCTTAAATTCCAGAAGACTGCTAATTTGTCGAATCTCCTCCAGCAGGCCATTCCACAGCCTGGGAGCGGCAGAAGAGAAGGTCCTCTGGGTAACACTCGACAGCCTAGTTCTGGCTGACTGGAGTAAATTCTTCCCAGAGGACCTGAGTTTGCGGGGCGGATTATACAGGAGAAGGCGATCCCGCAGGTAACCTGGACCCAAACCATGTAGGGCTTTAAAGGTAATAACCAACACTTTATACATCGCCCGGAAACTAATGGGCAGCCAGTGGAGTGATTTTAAGATTGGTGTTATGTGGTCACTCCTAGGTGTACCGGTGACCAACCTGGCTGCCATATTTTGAACTAATTGAAGTTTCCGGACTAGGCACAAAGGTCTTCCCTTCTCTGCCAGGTCACTGTATTTGCTGATAACAGGAAATAAGTGCATCTCCAACTGCCATTGGAAGCTTCCTTATACTGAGTCAGACCATTGATCAACACTGACTGGCAGTAGCTTTCCAGGTTTACAGGCAAGAGTTTTTCCTCCCTTACCTGGAGATGCCGGGGATTGAACCTGGGACCTTCTGCATACAAAGCATGTGCCCTAACACTAAGCTACGGGCCTCCCACCATCACCCTAGTCTGCTAAGCTACAGCATGTCCTACTGAATGGGCCAGTATTATTTACAACAGCATGTAATTACCAGGTCACTTCACAGAAAATGATGATGATGATTTACATTTATATATTGCCCCACAGCCGAAGCTCTCTGGGTGGTTTACAAAAATTAAAAGATTGAACATTAAAAGTCAATATACAAAACTTAAAAATATAAAACATAAAAACAGCTAACATTTAAAACATTGTAAACTTTAAGCCAGGCCAAAAATTCAGTTAAAAACCTCAACTTAGGCTGTTAAAAATGCCTGGGAGAAAATAAAAGTTTTGACCTGGTACCAAAAAGATAACAATGTTGGCGCCAGGAGGGCCTCGTCGGGGAGATCATTCCATAATTGGGGGGTCACCACAGAGAAAGCCCTCTCCCTTGTTGCCGTCCTCCGAGCTTTCCTTGGAGTAGGCACCCGGAGGAGGACCTTCATCAGGTATTGTGGTCCCAAGCCGTGTAAAGCTTTATAGGTTAAAACCAGCACCTTGAATCGGGCTCGGAAACGTACAGGCAGCCAATGCAAGCAGGCCAGGATTGGTCTTATATGTTAGAACCTTCTGGTTCTTGTTACCAATGTTAAGAATATATGACAAGCATCTTCTGCTCGTAAATAATCCATTCCCATTGGCTTTCTACAGCCTTTTTCACTGAAAATGCTCAGTAGAAAATGTCTAGTAAATTAATAGAAATAGAAAAGAAATTAAATCAACAAATGTGGAAACTAAATATTTCAGATGTTTTCCTCTACCACTTAAATTTGCAATAAGCTAGCAATCACAGCAAAGCAACAACATTTTCTTTAAATTGTGTGCTTGCTTGGGTACTGTCTATTTAAGCAGGGACAGGCTTTTTGCAAAGGTATGCAAACCATTCAAGCAACTGAGTTCTACTGAAGTGATTTTTCTGTTCTTATCAGTATATATTTATGGCTATAGGGCCAGTCTCGATCCCCCCCTTTCTTTAATGCTATTTTTCTAAGACTTCATGAATTTGGTTTCTTCTCCTTTTAACTTTACTAGGCCTTTTTAGTTCTGTAACCATCTGCTTAGCAGGTGAGCGCATGAAAGTCCCTTGCAGGTCTTTATAAAGCAATGCTGTTTAAAAAATACTTTTGCTGCCAAAAAGCATGAATTTGTTTCTGTTTCCCAAGCGTCTACTGGATACCCCCATTATCTCAGTACTGGTTTTTCAAGCCATTAATACAGATATATCTGAACTGATAGAGTGCTTGTCCTATCTGGGTGCAATCTTATTAACATTTTCACAAAGTAGCTCTTTTAATTAGGTAGATCACTTAAAAACACATAGATAGTTTCTGTTCCTCATAGGATTACTATCTCCTTGTTTTGTAAATACTATCTATGAAGAACGGAGATGGGCAACCTACAGCCCTAGGGCTGTATACAGCCCTCATCCAAGTTTCAAAGCCCATCTGCAAGCAAATAAATTCAGGCCTCTGGCAGAGTAATATATTCCTCTCCTGGCCATTTGCTGCGCAGGGATGGAGAGAAAGAGAGAGAAGGGAATGTCAGAAAGACAGAGTGGCCTGGTTCGGATGACACGATAATCAATGGGGGGTGCGGGAGAGTCAACCGTCTGTTGTATTGATTATTGTGTCGTGCGGAGGGACACACAAGGACACATAACCGACAGTATGTTATTTTGGCAATTTTAAACAATGGGGAAAAACAACAGGCTGCTCCATTGCTAATCTGGAGACCCTTTGATTAAAATATTGTGTGATGGGCCAGGTTGTTGAATCCCCCTCGTCGAATATACTATTCTGGCAAATCATAGAGTTCTCCGCTAGGAGCGGCTGAAAGCACCCCGGCCACTCCTATACAGCTGGTAGAATGCACAATGCATGATGGGATAGAGGAGGGAGGGAGGAGCACCAGCAGCCCAGAAGAATGTTGGGACTTTCAGATGCGTGACAGGGGGAGGGGCAACATGTTGTGTGGCGAGCACTGGGAAAATAACAAATAGTGAGTGTGCTATTCCCCCCTCCATTGCCTAAGATGTCGTCGGAATGCAGCCAGTGAGAAAGGCAGTGGGCGTGGCTGCATTCAGCCACACCCACTGCCAGCATGTGGCCTGTAACAGATTACCCCTGACATAATGTGACCCTCAACAGAAAAAAAGGTTCCCTACCCTGATCTAGGCTCTGATTTCGTCCAACTTATCAGAGGCTGCTTTTATTTTTCCCTCTCAGTACCAAAATTAGGTGGATGTAAAAGAAGTTGAGAGCACATGCTATTTTGAGACTTGTTTTTTTAATCCAGAATTTGAGGTATGTGAGGTGGAAATAAGGGAACAAAAAGTATTATGTCAAAATGCTAAGACATGCAATATTCCACAGTTGCAAATGTGCCTTAAATTTTCAATTGAACAGAGGATGGTGGGATGGTTGGGGCAGAGAGGAGAACATACTCAGGTGAGCCTTATCTTTCTGCCATGACATAGTAGTAATCCTTTAAATATATAATATGATCAATATATATTGGGTGATCATTATTGAACGTGAATTGTTGCTGTAATAGAATTAACTGAATATGCTATAAATCAGTGAAATAAAGGATAAGGGAGAAATAGATATTCTGAATGTTCAAAGACTTTCCTGTGTTACTATAGTGATGCCCTCTAATCTTCTATGCCTGAGTGCTGCTTCATACATTAGGCATTTTTGCATGGAAAATGCATGAAAGCTGCATATAGATTGTCATATGTGACAATTTCACAGGCACTTATACAGGCTATTGCTTTATGGCTCCTGTTATCTGTGGCTTCCTAGTGTATGTGCAGACTATGAGTATATCATAGGACAGCTTTCACGTGTTTTCCTCTATAGAAGTGCTTTCTGTGTCAGCTTTCTGTAGGTTAGAACTGAGAGTCTGTGACTGACCCAAAGTCACCCAGGGAGCTTCCATAGAAATGTAATAATAAATAAATAAATAAATTATTATAACCATCATCGTTATTAATTAATATTATTATTAGTCTTTTAACTTTGCTGTTTTAAATCTGTATTTTAAATCTGTATAGATCTCTGCATTGCTGCTTGATTTTACCCTGGTTATACTTTTATATTGTGTTTTTATACTGTTGTTTGTTTTATACTTTGATTTGTGTCTGATGGTTTTATTTTTTGTGAACCACCCAGAGAGCTTCGGCTATTGGGCGGTATAGAAACGCAATAAATAAATAAATAAATAAATAAATAATAAAATAATGTACACAGTGTCTTCCATTTCTGCAAGGAAGAACACAGAAACACTCCTGGTCTGATGTGCTATGTTCCTCTCATTGAATAGCCTCTCTCACATAATCTGCCTCAATGACTGAATCACCTTACTCCTGTTGTGATGAGTTTTCCACCCTAGGGACAAGCTTGCTAGTTCCATTTGGCTTAATTTGTGGACTACTTGTTTGGATGCCTAGGCAGAAGTGCTCCTGGTTAGCTGAAAGGCATATCAGGGAATAGGGAGTCAACCTGTGCTGGATGGGGTTATGCTCCCCCTGAAGACTCAGGCTCACAGTTTGGGTGTACTGGACACAACCCTGAACCTGGATATCCAAGAGTGTGTTAGGAACATAGGAAGCAGCGTTCTACTGCGTCAGACCATTGGTCCATCTAATCCAATATTGTCAACACTGGCCATATCTACACTGGCCTTTTTTCCCTGGGTCGTCCCTGTGCATCCAAATGATGCACAGGGGATCCTGGGAGCAGGCAGGAACGACCCCTCAGTTTTCGCGGGGTAACTGAGACCTCGTTTATCCTGATTTTACCTGTGGTTCCGGACAGTCCCAAGAACTGTGGGCGGTGTGGACGACCATTCCCAGTTTCTTCCCTTCTCCCCACGAGTAGCAGAGGGAAGGAGCCAGGCTCGGGGGGTGTGCAGGGGCATCGGAGGGGGGAGCGGGGTCAGGGCTTTTTTTTCTTTTTCTTTTTTTTTACTTAGTTTAAGGAGGAGCACAGTTGTGCTCCTGGCTCTTTAAAAAAAGTGGTGGGTGAGATGCCGCTCTTCCCTTCTGGGACATCACGCTTCCTATTTAGACCCTGGGGGAGGATCGCTGAAGCAGGTAAGTCCACGATCCTCCCTCCTCCTCCTTCTACACCCTTAGGTGTAGAAAGGGCCACTGAGTGGGAGCGGCTCATCAATGTTTCAGGCAGGATTTTTCCCAGCTCCCATACCTGGAGATGCCAGGGATTGAACCTGGGACCACCTGCATGCAAAGCATGTTCTCTGCCACTGAACTATGACCCCATTCTATTAAGCCACAGCCCTCCTCAGCTGTTGTCACAGCTGAGACTAGTGTGCCAATTCCTATAGAGGTCTGATCTGGCCATGATTATGTATACTTTATTTGCATTCTGTTTGGATTACTGTAAGTTTTGGATTACTGTTTGGGCTACTGTTTGGACTAATGGGCAGGTCAAAAAATATTTTTTTTGTGAACCTCCCAGAGAGCTTATTATAGAAATACAATAAATGAAACGAAAATAAAAATGTGCTCTATTGTCATAGACTAAGACCCTGGACCCTTGTTCTTAGAAGAACCTGACTCCTTGTCCTCAGAAGAAGAGGCTCCAGAGTTAGTGGTTCAGAGAGATGACTTGGCCAAGGAAAGTTGTTGCAAGGCTTTCACCTCCACAGACCCCAGTTCTCCAGAAAGATCCCAGGGGTTGGCTCCAGTGCAACCAGAGATGGTTGCCTTACCATCCTCTGACTCTGAGAACTTGGGCCAAGCCTAAGTCAGTATGCCAGAACAAAAGCAGCCAAACTCCTATTTAAGTCTGGCTTCCAGCCCCAGCATCACTCAGAGCTTTCTGTGATGCTAATCTCTTCCCATCTTGCTCACCTGAGAAATCTGATCTAACATGAATGCTGTTCAAAATTTGATTCATGACAAATCTCTGCAACCCTGGTTACAGTGGAGGCAGAATCCATGGCCTGAAATAGCATGTGAGGCTGGTTTTGAAATCTATGTGGAAACTTCAGCTGGCCCAGAATGCTGTGATCAGACTGTTGACAGAGCTGGTTTTCAGGGAGTATGTGATATCCGTGTTAACAACAGCTTTAGTTTGTTTTTGGTTTGTTTAGTTGATTGTCTCACTGCTGACACAGAGGCTGAATTCGGGCAACACGATAGTCAATGGTGGGGTAGTCAACTTTACAACTTTAATCAACTGTGGTGTGGATTAGGATCAGCGCTGAGTTGACTATAGCAGCATTCGGATGACATGATAGTCAATGCAACTGACGATTGTTCCCCCCAGTTGCTTATTGTGTCGTCTGAATTCAGCCAGAGTGTATTAGAGGGCCTGAGGGTGAGTGAACATGCCAGGGTCTTCCAATGTCCTGCATTGTCAGTGCATCATTCTGGAAGGTCATGGTGCCATATGGCCTCAGATCTGTAGACATTTGGTCATGCTCAATAATTCCCCAACTACTGCTGTATCTGCAGCCTACATTTTGAGAAAATTGCCTTCCTCCTTTGGGTAAAAAGCATTATTTTATAAAGCTCAAAGCAGATCTTCAAGACACACTAACATAACTTTACATTAAAAGATGCCCATAAATATATAAAACTTAACACTACTGATAAATTAAAACCTTCATGTTAAATTTCATCATTACAGTTCAACATATTGACCTCCACAAATCTTCTCAACTTTTGGGCAGCCCCTGCAAATCTCATAACTCTATCTGTCACAAATATGTAACTCTAACTTGATCATCATCGATAAATACAGTAACAGATTCAAAATAAACATTTTCCTAGGTTCAGAATACAAAGAACAATTTAATAAATAGTGGTAGAGATCCTCTACTTTTTGAGCACCACATATACAAAACTTCTCCTAATTTATTTATTTCCACTGGTTTAAACTTCTTTTCTCTCTCTTTCTCTCTCTTTCAGAGCAACTGGCTTTGGCTTTCTGAATGCACTATGTAAAGCAGCAGCCGTTCTTGGAAACTTAATATTTGGTTCCTTTGCTGTCCTTGCCAAATCCATCCCTATTCTCTTGGCGTCTACAGTTCTAGTATGTGGAGGTTTGGTAGGACTCCGACTCCCTGACACCAGAACCCAAGTGCTGATGTAATTTCGGAAGGATTGTGGATAAAAAGCCATTTTACTATTTGTTTTCGTCTCTTTCCAAGTGTCAGAACTCCTGGCTGGATGGGCAAAGGCTTCAGATTCTCAGTGCATGGAAGGTGACTGAATAGCAGAGGTCTTGCTCTCAAAATGAAATAGCTGCTATGGAAGACTAGAAAACAAATATAAGCCCTTTTCAAGTCCTATGCATTCATTGAACACACGGGAGGGGCCTGTTGGCCCCACCCCCCAGCACTGCATATACTATCAGCTCCAGCCCCTGATCTTCACACGTTCAATGAAAGTCTGAAGGGGAGAACCTCCAAATATACCCTCCTCAATGCAATTAGGACCTTGATAGGCTCCTAATTGCATGAAAGAGCCTGTGTGCGTATAACTGTGTTTAAGTAGGCTTCCACCTCAGATCTTCTCGAATGTGTGAAAGGTACACCAAGATCTACACCAAGCAGGATATAGTGGTATGAAAGTGGTATATAAAAAGCAGTAGCCACACTACTGCTTTATAGCGGTATTGAAGTGCACTGACAACTGACAACAGTGACACATACCATATACCGCTATATCCTGCTTGGTGTGGCTCTTGCCTTTTATATACCGCTTTCATACCGCTATATCCTGCTTGGTGTAGATCTGGCCATAGAGGGTTGGGAACCCAAGAGAATATGTTGACATTGGCGGTGGAGCAAGCAAACACAACCCTTCAATGAATCCATGCAGGCATTTCTGAAGAGGGCTATTGTTAAACCTCTATAAAACCATATATGCTGTTCCTCAACTGCTAAAAGGGCAATTGAGAGATAAATTCAATGGCCGTTGTCCCACTGACTTCACCTGCGTTATGCTAGGGTAGGAATTCTGTGAATTGCCCCCTTAAAGTGTTTCTTGTTTCCAACAGATTAAGAGAAAAGTTGGTTGTTGAAACAAAATAACTGCTGTTTCATGTATGATCATTTCCTTTCATGGAGATCATCTCTGTGTAGGAAAAAGTGTTTTCCAAGCATTTTGTAGATGGGGTTGTGAACTTTTTGTTTTATAATGAGTACAGGGCTGTATGGAAAATCTCACATCTAAAATAGCTTTTAGCCATGCATAAATTTAAATAAACTGCAGCTTGAAAACTATTCTACTAGTTTAATCCTGAAATGTTTTTCTGTACCTGGAACCCCCAGAAGTGAGTGTTAACTAAGCTGATAAAAGTAGCCTCACCAAGGCCTTTCTTATCTGCATGGCTGTACTTATATGTAGATTTTCTGCTTTCTTAGGGAAAAAAGGAGAATACAGTGGCATTGCCTCTTTCTTTCATCTATGCTGCAGATTGCCTGTTGCAGCTGAATCAGTATGCTTTACAATGAAATTAATCTTACACCATCACAGCCAAGCTTCTAATGGGAATATCGAAGTAAAAGCATGAAAAGGAATGTTTTCAAGGCATGCCATGCTTCCCAGAATATATTAGATTTTCTGTAAAATTAAAGTTCAGAAAAATAGTGGTCCTTTTTCCATTTTGGTAATAGAATAATATATTTTTTAGAAAGGACTCATGTATAAAACAAATAATTGCAGTATTTGGAATATAAATTGTGTGCCTTTTTCTTACAGACAGAAGGCTTTACAGTTTGCCTTAAAAAGGAAAAACCATCTATCTGAATTGTTCCATCAGGTCTTGCAATACATTTACTGCAGCAATGCTTCCACTGTGCTTCTACAATGAACTAGGCTTAAGCAGAAAAGAGTTATTAAAAACTCTAGGGACAGTCCACATGGACTGCCAGGTTGAGTAAGTCATCTTCATCAGCTGTCACACCCCCATCCTGATAAAGGAAAATACAGATTAAACTAGCAAAAAAGAGGCAAAGGTGAGCAGGTGTCCCATTTAAAAATCACTCTGCTTTCTTCTTTCACTGCAGAACACCCTTTGCCAATTACTCGCCCTCACATTTACCCAAAGAAATATAGAAGGCACAACCCAGAAAAAGGCAGGCATGGCTAACTTTCTCTGGTCTGGGCCCACAATGTTTGTGTTTCCAAGATATTTTTCAATGTAGATATTCATGTCCTAATATTAATTTAAGCTCAAAATTATTGTTTTAATTGTGTGATTATTGCCAAGTTGTCAAAGCTCTTAATGCCAGTTTAGTTTGTAAAAGTAACCTTTTGTAGTCAGTGCCACATTTAACATTTGGTCTTCTACAGCTGTCCTTTCATTTTGAGGGGAGGAACTTTTTAACCTGTTCTTAATCACATGGAACCCTTATTAATACTTCTAAGAACGAAATCTGAAGCCTCTGTACAGATTGGGAGTGGTGATCAGTCGCCAGCTGTAAACCATGCTTTTGACATGCAATGTCTATTTAGGTTAATGTGGTGTTTTGTCTGCTTCCTTTGTGAATGTAATCACTGACGAATCCAGAGCCATAACTGAGCTTCAGAAGGAAAAGCAAACACCAGCTCCAAGTAGGTCCACCAAGTAGGTCCACCACCACATCTCATTATTGTAATCACTGTGTTCCTTTCTCAGAATCTAAAGTATTGTGAATCCAGGCTACTGTCTTATTCAGGACGTTGCCTTGACAGAATGTAGGCAATAAGAGAAAATACAGTTTTAAGATACAAAGAGGGGAGTATAGAAAAATGACCAAAGACATGTGTATTTGTCTTGTCTAAAGTGTGTGATGCATGACACAGGCAGATCAGCTCTGTTGCTTGGGCCACATTTCCCCACTTCCGTACATGAATGGGGATTAGCAGTGTCTAAAGTATGAAAGAGAACACAGGCAAAGATGGAATGTGAGTTGGCAGAGGAAGGCTTGGAAAACCCAAGAGGAAAAGAGAATGTACCATTGCAACGGATTACATTTGAAACACGTGATCTAACCAGATGACAGCCTGTGGCTTAAATGCAGATGTTTGATTGCTAATATTAGTCCTTTAATGACCTAGATGCTATATGTGGCATAAGGCTAACTAAATTTGCTTCAGCTGTGCTGTCCACTTTCATGTAGTCCTTGTCCAACTTTCACATAAAAATTAAACAGTCGGAACTACTTATATCTCTGTTCCAGTTCATAACTCACATGTGATAGCCTTCCACTGGAGACACTCATCTTCTCATGAGTGCAAACATGTGCGGAGAGAGGATGGGCAAATGGCTGCTGCTTTCTGCCTTTCCTATATATAATATGCTAAGGGACAAAGAATCACAGATTTCCCCTGCAGAGAAAAGGATTAGTTCCAGAATATGTTGACCATGCATCCCAATGCAAAAGAGATGTGCAACTTGCTATTTTGCATGTTAAACAGGAAGTGAGGAGTTGCATATCAACAACGTTTCTTCTCCAGGGTGTTAGTAACATCAGAAACAATAATATATATTTGATTTCTGTGGGAGAAACATTGCTGTGTTTAATCCCTGGAAGAAATACCAGCAAGCTTAGCCTTTCACTTGATGCAGAGCTGCATAAGAACATAAAAAACAGTCTATTGGGCCCAACTAATAGCCTGTTCCGTGGTCTGGTATGAGATGACGTAGAGTAAATGTTACTGTAGTACAAAATAGTTACTTTGGCTGAAATTACATGTTCACTTCAATGTGCTTTAATTATCATTCAAAAATCTTCCCCCACTTAAGTTAATGCACATTTTCACTGTTCACAATTTAGCTTTTCCCATTGTGGCTCACCTCTCCAGCCAATGCAAGAGAAGACATTGACTCCATTTGTCTACTGGTCCATACTGCCCTATGACTGGACTAAAAATGCACTCCCACAAGAATCCTTCTAGTTCATTCTGCTAACTTTTCCTTCTCCAATGAAACTGATCCAGCTGGGGGAGGGGGCTCATCTGCCCATTTCTTGTTAGGTGTTTTTTGTTTTTTTAATATTCAAATAATATTGTGCATACTAGTCCAAGTGCACATATACTCCTCTTGAAAGAAAAATATTGATCAAATTGACATGACTTTCCCCAAATTTATTTCACTAGACAGCAGAGAAATAGGATAGTGAACTAAATCTGTATCAGTGAAACTGACACCTTTTCTCTTCAGAGTTTCATACAGGCAGGAGAATGTAAAATGTGAAAAAGTCCATTGCCAATTGTGCCCACCTCTAGGGGGAAATGATGGACGGACCACAAAAAATGCACTTCAGAGAGGAGGTGACATACAAAACACAGGAAGGTTGAGATGTGATTGTAAAGATATCTTTCTGAATGGACATGAATTGTTTAGAAAAACTAGTGGAAGTGAGTTCAAAACTTCATTTCTGTCCTTCACATTTGAATGCTAATAATAGGAGGCCCAAAGCACTTTAAATACCACATCTGAAATCTGTCAGACTCCCTTTAAGTCACATTTGGATAACCTAATGTTTCACTGATAAGAGTGCTTCCAATCCCCACTACTACCATCACCCTGAAATGCCTACTTAGACTATTCATAATGCAGTCTATACATGTCTACTCAGGGTACAATGAGGCTTACTCTCAGGTAAATGGGACTTTGGATTGAAGCCTAAATCATGGATAATTCTTGGTGGGTGGGTGGGTACGGGCGTGATTTGATTCTCTCCTCTACACAGACCCTGTTCAGATGACACACTAAGCCATGGTGGTTAAGCATTTTCAACTAAACATCATGGCTTAGCGTGTTGTGTGAGCCATGACTTAGCATGTTGCGTGAACCATTCCTAACCATGGTGGCTACATAGCCATGGTTGAACATACTCACTAACCATTTGTTGCAAAAGGGTTAGCGACCTAACCATGGCTTAGTGTGTTGTCTAAACAGGCCCACAAAGTCATTAGTCCATTCTGTTCTGATAACTCTGGCCCAAAGTTTAAGCTTCATGGCAGAGTGGGGACTAGATCTCCTGAGCTCCAGTCCAACACTATAATCACTATAGTCAACATCACACTGGCTTTCTCTTTTGCATCTTATGTTGAGTCAGTTATGTACGTTCCCCAGTAAAGGCATCCTTTTGTTGGTTTTCACCATGTTCCATCTTAATTTTATCATTTGTCCTTTGGGCAGTATCCAACGCTGCCCCTAAACCAAAGGGTGCAACAGAAAGCTAGCATTGGCTAGAGCAATAAGGAACTGGCTGAAACTGTCTTCTAGAATGGGATAAATTAGTGGAGCATTGTTCCCACTAATGCAACATGTTTTGTGCTGACAGATTGCCAGCATTGGATTAAAACAACAGCAGTACTCCCATTTGTCCTTCCAAAGAGTACCTCCATACTTAGGTTCTATTGACATTTCTTTATTATTTATTATTGCACTTATATCCTGCCTTTTTTCCTTTTGCAAGGAAGCCAAGGTGGCTTACATGGTCCTCTTCCTCCTCTCCATTTTATCCTCACAACAACCCTGTGAGGTAGGTTAGGCTGAGAGTCAGTGGCTCAGTTCAGACGACATATTAAGCAACGGAGGGGTAAATAAGATACTGACCGTGCGTTAGGCAGGAGGAGCTCCACAGACGACATGCTGCAGCCAGCGCTGCTCGGAACCGGCACGCGCCCCGGCTACAAGGAACTTGTGGCGGCCATTTTGGTTGCAGCCACTCCTCCGTGTGTCCCCCAGCCGTATCCCAGCATGCACTGTGAGTTCTGCAGGCTGCATTGAGCTGCTGGGTGTTTTTGGCTGCTCTAGGCAGCAGAATTCTATTCCGAAATGGAATAGTCCACGGAGGGGGGGGGGGGGGCAGAATTCGGACGACACTTTAAACAACGGGGCTTCGGGCTAAACAACGTGCAAGCCCGTTGTTTCGCTTCGTTGTTTAAAGTGCCTGATTAACGTACTGTCAGTTGTGTGTGCGTTGTGTGTTGCCCTACAGACGACACAATAAGCAACACAACTGACGATTAGTCTCCCCCTCCTCCGTTGCCTAATGTCTCGTCCGAACTGAGCCAGTGTCTGGCCCAAAGTTTGGCTTCATGGCTGAGTGGGGACTAGAACCCAGATCTCCTGAGTTCCAGTCCAACGCTATAATCACTATAGCCAACATCACACTGGCTTTCTCTTTTGCATCTTATGTTGAGTCAGCTATGTGCAAATAACCCCCATGCTATATCCAAACTTAGTGCATATCTAAAATGCTCATACATGCACAGACAATGTTTTTTATAAACTCTAAACATGAAAAAAGGCAGGCAGAGAAAGGACAAAGAAAGTTGATGTTCTACTTCTCAAGCTGCTGGGTGGGGGAAGTCAGCATTTTAACCCAAGAGCAAACAAGCTGCTCATATTCATTTTCCTCTGAATTTCCTGTCTTTCTGTTCACCAGTCCCACTATCGACACTCAGGGTCTTGCTTCATATTCATAACGTCTGTTCCTATCAGGCAGGAAACACAGCAGGAAACACTGCTATATATTTACTAGCAGTCCTTGAACTTTTCTCCCTGCCCTGTAAGTACTGTGTTCTTATCTACAGTTTATGAATACAAGAAAGGAGCTATGGACAACGCCATTACTGCATCTATTTGATCTTCCAGCGATTTGATCTTCCAGCGATAGGGGTTAGAAGGATATTATGGTGATAATCAGTCTATCCCTAGTCATTTGAAGGGCCACCCACATCTTTCAACACTGAGACTAGGTTGCATCATGACCTGTAGCCACAGATCTGTTCACTATGACAGATTTCTTCTCAATCTCATTTCAATTTTTCTTGAAAGTTTTTCACCACTTTTTTTGAAATATGAGTGACCAGAACTGCATGCCACAGTCTAATCATGGATGTTCCTTAGATGTATATTATCATGCTTACTATAATTCCTAACATGGCACTTGCTGTTTTTGCTGATTTGATGCTTTTAGTAATGCCTTGGTTGCCTAATTCATTCAAAAGCATTCCTCTGCTTTTTTAACCAGGGCTTTCAAAGTTCTGAAGCAGAACGAAACTTCTCCCAGTAGCCTCACCCCATCCCAACAGAATCCAGCACCAGGTTCCCCTGTGTGGGGAAAGTCCAGAGCATCTTGGTCTCTCTTCTGCCTGTTGTTTCTTCTGGGGAGGGTGATTTAGGAGGAAGAGCCCACCCTAAGCCCCCGGGGTTTGCAAAAACTGTCCTGTGACCTGGAGATTCCCTATCAGTGATATATACTTTCTGAGGTTCTCTACCCAGAGGAAAAATCCTTTAGCCTTAGCAGGACTTTCATCCTCACAGTATTCCCATGACCGTCACTCACTCCTTTACATGCAATTCAATTTTGAATTGAAAACCTCCCTTCTCGGAAATGCCTCATTGTGTTTAATGAGACAGCACCATCTAGTGGTAGAGAGATCCCGCAATATCCGACGATATGCCAGAAAACACCACATTATCTCTGTTTTTAAAAAAAGCAAGATTCCCCGGAAATATCACAGGAGACATCTTGGATGTTGTAATGGACCCGCAAACTTCCATGAGTGGACAATCATGAGAGTGCAATAAATTTCCTGTTTAGAGAAGCTCTCAGTTTGTACATTTGACATGCAAAAGAGTTTGATGAACTCATAAAACCTGGCTTGGAAACCTTTGAGGCTCTTACTTCTCAGGATATTAATAGAGGCAAAAAGGATGGATTGGGAAGTGTGTCATGGGCAGATTGGGGAAAGCTTTGCATCTAGACGATATGCCTCCAACGCCAGCCCTGGAGCAGGTGTACATAATTTCCTTCTCATTGGGAAGGGAGGGAATGCTGCTCTTCCCTCCCTGCCAGTGTGAGCTCAGCAGGGCTTTGGGTAAGGCAGTTCTTCTGCTTTCAGATTGATTTGCTGACTCTGGTAGCATTGCTCAGTAAAGTTATAATCCTCTACACACCAAGGAATGTGTCTCAATGGGTCTTACTTCTTAGTAAACAGACATAGTGTTGTGTTGCAAATCACTTCTGTTGAAATCAATGGGACATACAAATGCTTAACTTTCCCTGGGTTGTTCCCAGTATAGTTTGATCCATGTTATCATTTAATTTTTGCAGCTTTGGATCACTAATTTGCCCTTGCCATCAGAAAACTTTGTACTTAGTCACGTGTAAAATTCTGGTGGTGCAAAGACGTTGACAGCATTGTTGTCATTATGGTTTCATGTGTGAATAAGAGAAACTAATCGATGTGAAGTATGCTCGGAAATCATCACACTATTGTTTCATCTCCATACATTTTGGCAAATAATGAAGTGACAGGCAAGCTTCAGTTGTGTTCCAGGAAATATGGAAAGGTCTCTGGCTATAGAATGTTGTTCTTTTATTTCCTTATTTAATGCAATGCATGTTCTAATGAATGCTCTATGTAGTTCAAAAATAGCTTCTGTATAGTATATATCTGTCCTTTATGTCCTTTTATTTAGGTTTCTCTGTTGCTTCTGCCCAGGTGGCTGCCACTGTTGCAGTAGTCGTTCTTATAGCTATAAATTGCTTATTAGTGCTTGCTCTCCTCAGTGGTCTTTGACCAGACAAGATCAGAGCCATTGCCAAGCTGCCTTTCAATTAACTCTTAACTTTCACAACATCCAGTCCAGTAATTCAGTGCTGCATGTTGCCAATCGTACTGTTTCCTAGAAACACACGCAGACGGAACGGGTTAAAGAGAGTGTATTCCAAAACTCTACCATTCATTCCACATCTCCTCCTTATGCAAGTGACTTTCGCCTCTCTGTGTAACTAGGAGAGAGTGGGTGTGTTTAATTGCTGAACTAAGGAGTCAGCAAAACAAATTCCTCCCTCCCACATGAACAAACAAGGCCTGTGGACTAAAGGGCAGCTGAAGATTTTTAATTTTAGCATTATCCCTAGTAGTGAGGATTCAGATTCGTGGATAAAGGGAATTTCTTTGTTACCATATATAACATAAATAATAAAACATGGTTTGACAAGGCCTTTGAGATGGCTAGCTGCACTGCTAGGTTACATTAATTTGAAGAACTAGCAAACTCTAGAGTGACCATATGGAAAGGAAGACAGGGCTCCTGTAATTTTAACAGTTGTATAGAAAGGGGAATTTCAGTAGGTGTCATTTGTATGCATGTAGCACCTGCTGAATTTTTCACTTCATCGCAACAGTTAAAGCTTCAGGAGCCCTGTCCTCCTTTTCATATGGTCACCTTAGCAAACTCTGTCTAGTTGCATCTTGCTGTGTCCTAGACAACTGTAGGGCTAATGCCATAACATTTTTTAAAAAATCTAGTTCTTAATAAAATCATAAGATTTTTAAAGTGCACTTTTTTATTTCTAAGCTTTCCCATTCTGAGGCCTGGAAACACATGCTTTCTTTGACATATATTTTCTACAGTGGTGGCAGATAAAGCAGGGATTCCCTAATTATGGACTGGAACCTTTCTGCTTTTATCTCCAAGGGCCAATTTACGTGACTCTTGGTTTCTTGGCATTTGTGTTTTTGACTACACAGTCATAAGTAGAAACTGGAGTTCAGAGAGTGCTGCTGTTCAATCAGCTAGGGGTTGTATAACTTGGCTCAGACACAGAAAAATCACCTGTTACCAGGAAAGCTGTTATTTGGCACAATAAGTTTAGGGGAAGCTTGCTGACTCATTCATGGGGTGGGTAAATAATAAGTTTATCACTTGCCAGCAGGGTTCTTTCACATAAGAGGCAAATTTTACCATAGTACTGATCTATCACACCAAGTTCAAACCTCCACTTACTGTGCTATGGAAAGGTTTTTGTAATTTTTTCCCAAGTTTACAATGATTAACAACAATACATAAAACAACATAAGAAAACCAATTGGTAAAACTCAACAGAAGGTGGAATGCAGAACAGAGCCTCATCTACAGAGCCTAAAAACAGGCTGGTGGTGTGGGAGAGAAAACAGGGCCTCATCTACAGATGATAAGTTGCACTTGTAATGAACAGACATGTTAACTCCATCTCAGTAGACAGATTGCTCTAACTGCTTCAGGAAGCCAGGCTAAGAATTCTGGGAATCATGTTGAAGTTCTGTACTTCACCATTCTGGTGTCCTTCAGGCCTCTTGTCTAACCACATGAAAACTCGGGCAGTTTTCATGTGAGGTGTAAATTGGCTTTGTTTTAAACTGGATACTAATGCCAATGTAAAACATGCATTGTCTGGGATGTGTCATTTGATTTCCCCTGCCCCCATTTCCCCCCTGACATTAACACATTCATACATTTAAAAAAGCAACACTAGCTGGGAATGTCAAATGGGAAGTAGCTAGTGACACATACCGTGTCTCTTCTTTCTAAATGCTTCCCCTGGATTTGCAGAGATCTAGGTCACAAAGGGTTGGATCCCCACACTCTTAAGCCAATGAGCCAGTAACTGTTCATAGTGGAGCTCTAGGTTTGGCTTGATACTAGTGTGTGTCTGTGCTTGCATTGCTTCAGCATCAGGCTGAGAGCTTCAATTGAGCTGAGGGTTCTGTCTGGGCCAAGAGGTACTGTTATCCCATAGTGGAATAGGCTTCTGAATAATCCTGAAAGCTGAAGGACTGCAACGACTGGATCCGACTCTGTCAAGGCTTTCTCCATGGCCTTGAGTTCCAGAGCATATGTCACCACTTCCTACATGATTCATAAGCCTCAATGCTAGCCTTTTTAGTCCATGTTTTCATCACTTATTACCATGTCATAAGAAGTCGGTTTCTCTGTAGTGAACAAACATGCCTCTCATATGTGTATGTGTAATATACTGGCTCAATATATCTGACTGCCCGTTCCACCAGCTATTTTGACCAGCCTTTTTACCTGCTCCTTTTAAAACTCCTCTAACACACCGAACTGCCCTTTTTAACTCACACTCCCTGCCTGTCACTCACTCTGGCTCCAACCACCCGTCTGTGTCACTCTCCTGCTGTATTGCCTCCTTTGTCTTCTCTAACTCATTCTGTTATAGTCATGATAATATGTACATGATATATATAATTTACTAGCAGCTTACTGGCTACATCAGTAAAAAGGTTGAGGTGCAATGATTATTGAAGTAGGCCACCCTACACCATAATTTTAAGCCATTCCAGAGCCATGATTATCAACAAAACAGATCATGTCCATTTCACATCCTTTTGCAGAGGTAATTTCAAGTTTTCTTTTCCCTACTGATATCTCTAAATTGTGTACCAGGATGGATGGAGATTATGGATGAAGAGAGAAATCTTTGAATGTCAGAATGATCTGACACATGTAAGGAGCAAACCAGCTTGCAGGGGGCTGTCTATACACAGGGAAAGCCCCGTGATGGCTGCAGATCTGCGCCACGTCAGATGACAACAGGTGCAGCTTTGCAGCCACCACGGGGCTTTCCTGCAAAGCTGCGGATTGAGAAAGTCAAGGATTTACCCCGACTTTTTCAATCGGAGTAATGTCAGTACAGTTCTTCTGCCATCTGATGTCACCATTGGTTGCCTTCCACCAGGAAGAGGCCTGAACTCCCTCCTTGGTGTCGGGATTACCTAATGCCACCCTGGGAGAAGGAAACCATGGGGTTTCAGTCGAAGGCAGCTCTGACCTGACACCGTGAAGACAGCCCCCAGGACTCCACCAGTATGCATGATTTTTAGTGTTCTTCTTACATATGTCTAGATGAAAGCTGGAATAAGCAAGGTACTTTGCAATGAAAGCTTGGCAGTGGTTCTAGCCACCCTAGAATTTTACTGCTTTGCAAGATCATCCATCTATATATCTGGTTTTAGCACTCGTTATATATACCTGGTTTCCACACTCATTGTGTGCTTACATGTCTGTACATTAATGAATCCTCACTGTCAGATTTCAGGATTTTTCATTCCAAGTACAGCTGGTATACTTGTGAACTCAGCTTTCTGGTATGCTCCTCTGTGTCAGATTGCCAACTGCCGAAAATGTTAGGCCAAGTGTGTTTTTATAAAAACTCCTGGGGAAAACTGTTTATATACTTGGGAAAGGGCATGTTCTGTGTAGGATGATGATGTACAGTGTAAATCTATAAAATGTGGATGTGTGTATACATTTATTATCTGCCAGATATCTATTGATGTAATAAAAGCAAAGATATTTAATGCACATCAGACTGAAAAAGGAACTCCATTATATTAAATAAAGAGATGTCCTCGGCAATGAGGATGTACCAAGTGTATTGCTAAGTATTTTTTTCATTGTTGCAATCCCCCCACAAAAGATGAATGTATTTTTAATGCTTTAATTTTATTACTATAATTTATACATACCATGAAAGCAATACAGTACATACTATATTCATTAAACAAAAAACCTACGGTTTACAAAAACAATGTTAAGGCTCTACAGATTCCAACCAAGCACCAAAAAGCAGGAAAATTGGGAGTTCAGGCTCACAAGCCTTAACGCCACATCCTCCCTGAGGAGGCAGAAAGTGCGAGTGAAATTCTCATTCTCCCAAAGATAAACCATGAGGACAGGGTGGAGAATATGATATGCAGAGGTGACTGTGGGGTTGTGGAAAACTGATCACGAACAACTTAGGGCCACCTACTTCTCTTTTTTTTGTTTAGAGCAGCCCTTCCCCAACCTGGTGCCCTCCAAAGGTGTTGGACTACAACTCCCATCATTGCAAGTCAGTATGTCCCATGGTCAGGAATGCTGTGACTTGTCATCTCAAAAATCTAGATATGCAATTTGATCTGCAGAGGTGACTGTGGGGTTGTGGGAAATGATGATGAACAACTTAGGACCAGCTACTTCTCATTTCTTAGAGCATCTCCTTATGTTGAGAGTTGCAACCCAACACATCTGACAGGCACCAGGTTGGGGAATGTTGTTCAAGAACAAGGGAAGGCAGAATGTAGATCTCCAGATGTTTTGGAATTCAACTTGTAAAAGCCCCTATCAGCATGGGCAGTTATCAGGAATGCCGCGAGTTGATGTCCAAATCATCAGGATAGATCTATTTTCTGCCCACATCTGTACTAAAGTATGATGTTTTCCAGCATTAAGATATGTGATCAATCAAGGAACTACAAAAGAGCTGCATCACTTTAAATAAATCGTCAAAACCAAATGAAACAACAATGAATGAATCTTGAATACCTAATCCAGATAGCCCTTCAGACATCAACATTAGTTTTCAACATATGGCATAGGATGTCTGTTTCTTGAATATCAGATAAAGGATTTCTCTTACTTGTTCAGCAGTGTGAGATCAAAGGCAGAGCTACCACCTAATACTTTCATGCGTAAGTATTAGTTTAAAATTAAGTATGAATTGATTTTTGTCTTCCCCATAGCACATAACATGGGAGTTACAGTGTAATACATCTGGAGAGCACCAGGCTGGAGAAGGTTGACTCCTATACTTGTCTTCTGAGAAGCCAGTGCCACTGAATTCACTAGGGCTTTCTCCCAAGAGGTATAGGATTGCAAACTAATCTCATCTGAAAGGTGTTCAAGACAGCCAAACTAAACCTCTTCTGCTCCACTGCTGCTTTGATGAGATGATGTATTGTGCAGGGATTGTGGGGAGTGAACAGTATATTTTTTATAAATACATTTAAAGAAAAAAAACATTGGTTCTTTGAAAGGCAGGATATTGACCAAAAGTTGGAAGTGCCTGGCACATGCTCTGGTTCTAGATCTGTAATGAATAGTGCCCCTTTTGTTATCAAGAGTGCTGCTATATGCGAGATGTGTGTGAGAGAAAAGTATTGGGCAGACCCTGTATTTGGTAAGGGTATGGAACAGCATTCCCCATCCTGCTGCCCTTCAGGTGTTTGAGATGACAAGTCACAGCATTCCTGACCATGGGACATACTGACTTGCAATGATGGGAGTTGTAGTCCAACACCTTTGGAGGGCACCAGGTTGGGGAAGGGCTGCTCTAAACAAAAAAAAGAGAAGTAGGTGGCCCTAAGTTGTTTGTGATCAGTTTTCCACAACCCCACAGTCACCTCTGCATATCATATTCTCCACCCTGGCCTCATAGTTTATCTGCTTTGGGAGAATGAGAATTTCACTTGCACTTTCTGCCTCCTTAGGGAGGATGTGGCGTTAAGGCTTGTGAGCCTGAACTCCCAATTTCCCTGCTTTTTGGTGCTTGGTTGGAATCTGTAGAGCCTTAACATTGTTTTTGTAAACTGTAGGTTTTTTGTTTAATGAATTTCATGGCTTTGTGTAACGGATGACTGGATATTATACAGTTGACAACCAAGCCAGCGTCAGCCAGAATGTTATAGCATCTTGACATCCAATATAAAATCAAAGCTAGTGTTATGTGTTGAACTCACTTTTAACATTAATAAATCAACCAAAGTGCTTGCATCGCCCTCATTTTTAAAGATAAAGAGATGAAACCTGGCATCATGGTAGCGATGATATAGGGATATAGCTATGCCAAGTATGAAGCAGATCCGTTCATGCCTTGATTTTTAGGAATTTTTTAAAGTTCAAACAGAAATCTCTTTGGGGTCCAGGACCTTGAGCAGTACAAGTTTAAAAAATGAAATTAAAGATAAAGAGATGAAACTTGGCACCATGGTAGCTCTGAAGTAGGGATTTAGCCATGCCAAGTTGGAAGCAGATCCGTTCATCCCTTGATTTTTAGAAATGTTTAAAACTTCAATTTAATTTTTTTAATTAACTAAAATGCTTACAATTCCATCATTTTTAAAGATAAAGGGATGAAACCTGACAGCATGGTAGCTCTTAAGTAGGGATTGAGCCATGCCAAGTTGGAAGCAGATATGTTTATGCCTTGAGTTTTAGGAATTTTTAAAATTTCAAACCCAATTCTCCTCTTTGGGATCTAGGGCCTTGAGCAGTACATTAAAAAAAAGAAAGAAAGTAAAGATGAAGAGATGAAACTTGGCACCATGGTACCTCTTAAGTAAGGCTTTACCCATGCCAAGTTGAAAGCAGATTGGTTCATGCCTTGAATTTTAGGGAAAAAATTGAAGTCAAACTTTTTAAAAAAACTATCCTAAAAATCAAGGCACGAACCGATCTGCTTCCAACTTGGCATGGCTCAATTCTAGGGTGACCACTAGGGTGTGGCCTAGTGGCTAAAGTGTTGGACTGGGAGCTGGGAGATCTGGGTTCTACTCCCCACTTAGCCATGGAAACCCATTGGGTGACTTTGGGCCAATTGCAGACTCTCAGCCCAACCCATCTCACAGGGTTGCTGTTGTGATGATAAAATGGAGAGGAGGAGGATTATGTATGCCGCCTTGGGTTTCTTGGCGGAAAAAAAGGTGGGATATAAATGCAATAATAAATAATAATAAAAAACTGTCGGGGTTTCCCCAGATTTCTCCTGGTTTTTCTTCTATCCTCGGTGTCAGGGGGGATTTTATGCAATAGTCTATAATGACCTGGAATTACACACTTTCCCTTTTAAGGCCACCATTAGCGTGGCAGGGGGGAATTACATGCTTTCTGGAGGTGTGTCATTCTCTCCCACTGCTCCAATCAAGGCCTTAAAAGGGAAAAACGTGTCATTCCCAGGCATTATAGAAAAGGGCCTGATTGGAGCAGTGGGGTGGAGTGAGAATGACATGCTTTCCCCTCCTCTGCTCCAATTGGGGACTTTAAGGTGGCCCCAGAAAGCCATTTTCCTGCCCCCCCACTAGGTGTCCTCTTTTTTGGTTTCCCAACTATGGTCACCCTACTCAGTTCTTGCATAGGCTGCATTTCCATCCCTAGATATTTACTCAAAAGTAAGACCCATTGAATTTCCTTGGTTCTTGAAAAGCAACACACTTGCTTTTAGATTTGCCAGTCTCAGCATTCTATGTGTGCTATGAATGCCTGCTCTGTCTGTCCCTATAGTTTCCTGCAAGATCCAGCCAGGGGAAGCCAGTAAATTAAACCCAGGGGTGGAGAGTGGGATTTCCTCAAGTTCATCTGACAGCAGGTGCTATAGAACATGGACCTTCCAGGAGTGTTGAGGCTGGATTTCTGGCAGACCCAGCCAGGCAACTTTATGGCCTGTTAGTCCCTCCATCTGGTAGCCCGCAGAGCACCTGCCTCATAAGGCAAATGGCCACATGAGAACTGTTATTATGGCCTGCTACTTTGTTTGTCTTTAGTAGTCTGTGGTCCAGATCTCTTCAGAAGGGGGAATAGTGTTTTGTGGTTGGGGTCAGTCTAAATTATCTCCAGGGGTCCCTTACTCAGTGCCTCTGATAGCAAAGAGATTGAGGATTTTCCCCAACTCTGTTACTCTTGAAGTTACTAGGCCTGTTGAAAATAGATTTTATAACATAAGCACGAAAACAGTGAATACCCCTTTTAACTTGTTAAACCAATGAAAACATGCCACACAAGAAGTCTTAAGCTATGAATGGTTTATAAAGAAAAGTAAATGCAAAAGAACATCAGATGCAGAAGTGAAATCTGAAACAGTAGTAGTAGTAGTAGTAGTATCCTGCCTTTTGCCCAATGCTGGGCCTCAGGACAGCCTTACAAAACTAAAACATATACAGCTAAAACCTATAAATAGGAATATACTAGGCTGACTATATGAAAAGGAGGACAGGGCTCATGTAACTTTAACAGTTGTAGAGAAAAGGGGATTTCAGCCAGTGTCATTTGTATGCAATTACTTCCTGGTGAAATTCCCTCTTTATCACAACAGTTAAAGTCGCAGGGGTCCTGCCTTCTTTTGTATATGGTCACTCTAGTATAGTGCCTGCAACTTTAACTGTTGTGATGAAGAGGGAATTTCACCAGGGACTAATTGCATACAAATGACACTGGCTGAAATTCCCTTTTCTCTACAACTGTTAAAGTTACATGTGCCCTGTCCTCCTTTTCATATGGTCAGCCTAAATATACAAAAGTTAAAAATATAATTAAATACTTTTCAATATTAAAGCATTTTAAACATTTTAAATACATAACAATTTAAAAGTCAAAGGTATAGACAGAGGTCCAGATTATTTGCCAAAGGCCTGCTGGAACAAAAAAGGGTTTGTCTGCATCTAAAAACACATCAAGGAGGGAGCCAGTGTAGACTGCAAAGATTAGAAAGAAAATCCATGTGTGTACACTATGCAAAAGAAACGACAGCTCAACTGTTTCTAAACCTTATTAGAAAAACAGGGTGACTAGGCCGAAACCAGTGTTGTAGGCCCAGAAGCACTTTGAAAGGTTTCAACGTTGAACTTAAAACTTAACACCGTCCCAAACTAATTAAATGAAGTGTTTGAAGCTTTCAACTTATAGCAGTATGGACCAAACTCTTAGAAAAGAGGGAAGGAGCACTGTGTGTGGGGTGGGGGGTGGGGGATAGAAAGAAAGATATAGCCACCTATTCCCTGGAGAGATCTGAAGATCAGGTTACCATGGATCCAGAGGAACCACACCCTGCTTCACCAGGGAGCAAAAGAGCAAACTGGCCTTATGAAGATAGCCCAAAATACTCTCAGAGCCAAAGGAATGCATGTTCCAGAAGAGAAAAGAGAAACTCTTCTTCTTCTTCTTCTTCTTCTTCTTCTTCTTCTTCTTCTCTCAAAAGGTCTGTGCTAGAGGCAGCGGCCATTTCACTCACCCACCCCACATTCTAAGGCAGGAGGGAGGGGGGAGATTGACGCTACTGAGCGTGTGTATGAGGGAAGATGGCCACCTCATTGACTTGAATGAGAGGTTAAAATAGTCCTTAAAAGTCAACCGAAGGGAATTTTAAAAAAATGAAAAGCTTTCCACCAACTACAGTCAAGGAGGAAGAAGACCCCACCACTGGAGTAATTAATAAGGCTCTAGAAAGTATGCAAATTGTGAGCACAAAAGTCTCAACCCGGAAGTAAATTTTACAAAAGCAGGGAGACAGGTTTGTATTCCTTTTCTCCTTCCCTCAATCTTTCACCAACCTTCTTGAAATTTTCAGGTAATGTAAAACAAACATTTCTTTCTGGCACCTGTAAATTTCAGAAAGGTTGATAAAACATTTTCGATTTTATGGCTGTTAGAATGACCCCCCCCCCCCCAATTATCACTTTAACATGGCGGAATGTGTTTTTTACTGATGGCCCTTAACAATGGAGGCACGGCTGTGCCTCCATTAATAAACAATCAGTAAGAGAATACATACTACAATCAATAAGATATCACTTCTCTGGATTACTAAATTAAGGTATATACATTTCCACATTCATCTATTATACATTATATGTTTCGTGTGCAAAGTCCAAAAAAGGACAGCTGGGAACTGTCACTTACTAGGTTGTTACTAGAGTTTAACTGTAGGAATTCATTGTAATGAAATCAAGATCTTTACATCTTTATATTCCTTCTGATAGCAGATCTTTAAGTGAGAGTCCACAAAAGCCAGGATGAAGGTTGGTTATCAATAATAATAATAATAATAATAATAATAATAATATCTGGAATAGCGTTTAACATAAATAGATTTGGATAAGGTGATGCCAATCACAAAGGTTATAGAAAGTACATTGGAAAGCTTCCCCCTTCTCTCAGTCTATAATGGAGGAACCGTTATATCTATTAATGTCCAAATTATATCCATCTCATAAACAGTGAAAGAGTGCCAGGCATTGGAAAAACAAGCAGTTTCTTGACGTCACTTAAACAAACATATTTGGTTAGCTTGGTTATTCCTGCTACCTTCCAGACTTTGCAAAACCATTCTTTGGGGATAGCATTACTCCTCCAGTTTCTGGAAACCCAAAATACTGGCAGAAATCAATAGATTCTGAACCATCATTTTATATATGGGGTCTATCTGGCATGCAATTTTGTTTTAACAACTTCACAAATAGTACTTTCCAATTTAAATGTCTGATTGGGGACACAAAACCACATGCACCTTTAATGGGACTGTGATTGTTGTAAATATAACAAATCTCTACATAAATTATTGTATGTTGGAAATAGAATACAAATTGCATGTCAATCATCCCGTCTGACAGTTGCAGACATTTCTGCCACTTTTACTCAGCAGTTCCTTCGTAGATTGCTGAGTGTGATGTCCAAACCCAGACCACTGGGATATTTAGGCGCTAAATAACCCGGCAGTTAAGCCAACAACAAATCATGTGTTCTCTTCCTGGGTTCTGTTTAACAACCCGTAGTTAAACCTTAGCACAGGGTTTGCACATAATGTCAACCCATACTTTGGTTTATTGTTACGCATGAACCAGGCCTGTTGTGTCCACCACAATTTCTGTTTTCCATTGTGCAATGATTTCTGTTCAACAAAATTAGATGTGTTAATTTTTACTGATGAAGGTGGTTATGTTGCAGATAAAGTGACTGAATGGCATTTAAGAGAGTTATTCTTTTATTCGATTTTTCCGCCACTCTAAAATTCCTGAGTGAGAAGTGGTATATAGATATTGTAAATAAGTAAATAAATCCTCAGTCTCATTTCAGCTCTTTGACTTCTGTGTCCTCTACTTCTCCCCTGCAGCCCTGTGTATACCCTCCATCTGCAACAGAGGATTGGAGGCTCCTGGAAGGAGCTCTGGAGGATGTACAGGGGAGTGCAGGAGGGAGGAGAGGATGCAAGAAGTCCCATCCTGTAAGTGGTAGCCTTCCACATGTTTCCAGGTCCATTCCACTATTGTAAACTTACCCTAAGGCCCCCACACAACTTCTTAGATCAGTTGCACATACAAATTGTGTGACTTCACTCGTTCTCAGTGGGTTTGTTTCTGGGTTTTTGTTTTTGGCTTTTGCAGCATTTCATAGCAAGGTATGACATGTCTAACCAGAGGGAATTTCAGCAGGTAGTCCCTGAAACATATGAATCATCCTAGAAGCCAGAAGAAGAGGGTTTTATAACTACATTCATCGACTGCTATAGCATCTAACCAGAACAAGTCCAGGCACTCAGGATTCTTTAGTACAAAAACCCACTCTGTTAAGAATGCATGTTTCCTTCATATTTTATGATACGGTGTTGACTCTAGTCACACGTTTGGAAACTGAGCATGACTTGGAACATCCGTAAATGTCTATCTGTAGAAGATAGATTAGATCAATAATTTGTGTAAGGGATGGAAGAAATAACTATGCTGGATATCATAATTATAGAAGGAAATATTTTGTGATCCAAAATTGTTCAATTTGGGGAAGGGGGAAACCCACCCCGAAGAATGGAAAAAACTGTTTTCTCCCTAGTTTTTCTGTTTTATTTCCTGGACCCTTGCATCTAGACACATACCTCTTCAGGTGTCACTGTTTTACATATGTATTTATTTCGGAGCTCTATCACTTTCTCTAAAGTTTAGCATGTGAAACTCATCTTAGCAAATGTCTGCTTCTGACAGACACTTTTTTGTCTACAGAAGAATCCAAATAACAATCAAATGTTCAATTTAGTTAACTGTTGGCCTCACTGTGTATGCAAACAATTGTGCAAGAAGTTCTACTCTTGTGAAGTGTCTCTCACATGCACACACACCACAATCTATTAAGTAGGGTTGCATATCATTTTTTGTTTTCTTACCCTATTATATGCATGTTTATTCTCAAAAAACTATAAAGTGAATATAGTTTAAAACAATTCCTGTATATCATTTCAATCTACTGTAGGATTAAAAGGCCATTGAAATGTTAATTGTATTTTCCTGTCTACTTGAAGGTCCAGTTCAACCTATGTGAACAATGTGCAACTCCTGTACTTTCCAAGGACAGTCTGTTTTCCAGAAGCATTTTTTGCAACAGGAGCTGACACTGTTAGATTGTATAGTAATAAAACTAGATAGATACTTGAATCCTTCCAATGTAAAGGCACCCTATATATGAAAAAATAATGTATATATATTAAGTCATATGAGAGAGAGAGAGAGAGAGAGAGAGAGAAGTTTGGAATACAAGAAATAACTTTTTCTCTGGCTGGGGACTTTCTACATCTCTCCTAGGTCTTTCAGCAATCTGGAAACAATCTGCTTTAGCTGTTGTAGATGTAAATCAGTCTTCCCTAAGCTATTGCTCTCCAGATGTTTAGGCTACCACTCTCATCCCAACCTTGCATGGCCAACATATCTGTAGGGCACCAGGTTGGCTGATGCAGGTCATCCTTGGTGTATAACAGTAGTAACATCCAGCGGGTAGCTGTGTTAGTCATTCACAGCAAAATCAATACTACTAATAGTAGTCATCCCTCAACTTGTGTTTCCACTGATGGAATTTGAGAATATGGGGATGGGAAGGACATGAGCATGCTAAGTTACACTGGAGCTTTACATGCCATCGCATCAGGGAAGCCCTATCAGCCATTTCTGTAATAACTTCAATTTCTTTAATTCATGATTTGGAAGGGGAGAAAGCTGTTCAGGGGTGCAATCTGCAGTCTGATCACCAGGTGGAGCTGGAAAGAAGACATACCTGATTCTTTTGGAGAAAATTAATCGCTAACAACAGCAAAAGGAAGATAGTCAGTTAAAAATGGTAGGTCTGTGATCGCGATTGCCACATTGCCATGCAACACCTGACAGTCGTTGCATAAAAGCAGCATATCATGTGACATCAAAGTATTACTGCAGCAGTCAATTTTAGATATTTGAGCTTTGATGGCAACAGGAAATAATTTCTACATACTAAACCTTACCAACAAATCCTGGCCACGTGCAATTAAAATCACCTGCAATTAAGCACCAGAATACCTCATGGTTCTACGGTATAATAAATGATATAAGATTGATTTTCCTATGTGTAAAGGCACCTGTAGTAGAGGCTGAAAATGGGCAATAGTTTTTTAACAAAGCTGAACAGGTATGGTAAAGCCATTGATTCCCAGAATATCTGTTTTTCTGCTAGTTTTTATTTTTTTTTCTTGTCTTTCTCAGTGGACAAGATTCTCCTCCGATCCTCCTCCTGTATGATCCTCCTCTCCGTTTTATCCTCACAACAACCCTGTGAGGTTGGTTAGGCTGGCGGTCAGTGGCCCAAAATCACCCAGTGAATTTTATGGCTGAGTTGAGACTAGAACCTGGACCCCATAAGTCCCAGTCCCAGTACACCATACTACTGGCTCTTTCAACATATATTATCACCTGAAAAAATAAGTAAACAATTTACCACTCCCACCAACCCCATCAAGCAGGAAGATTTTACAACAATGTAAAAGTGCAGCTCATTGTTGGTTTTAGACTACATACAGCATGTATTGTTGTTTTGGATAACAGTGTTCTTGTATGTTATCAAGATTTGAATAACATTAAAAAAAAAAAACTGGAACAGTTTGACTAGCTGGCAGTGGAGCCTAAGAACATAAGAAGAGCCCTGCTGGATCAGACCAAATGTCCCATCTAGTCCAGCACACAGTGCCCGACTAGCTGTCAATCAGGGAACCACAAACAGAACACGGTGCATCAGCACCCTCCCACCCATGTTCCTCAGCAACTGGTGTATATAGGCTTACTGCCTGGGGGATCCAAAGTCTGCTGGGAGGTGTATCTGCTCCAGGTTTCAGCCAGAACCAGTCAGAACTCTAAAGGAGCTATCCAAAATGCAGAGCACCTTGGGATAGAATCTTTAGAGTTCTGACTGAAACCCGGAGCGGATTCACTCTCATCAGAGCTCTGTGCCTCCACTGCTTACTGGCCTTCCAACTTTGTCATTCAGCTGCTCCAAGTGGGAAATGGACCCAGCCCTTATTCAGCTCATGGCACTTAAGAATGGACTTGCCTTCCTTAATTTAACTCGTCTTTGGATCCAAGCTTATATCTTTATTTTTTCTTGAGCTCAGCTTTACTAACATGCGCAGGTTGCTAACATTCCATGGCAAATTCTCTGCTTGGCCCAGAGTTCAAGCATAACTTCATGAGGTTAAGAATAGATAGTTTAAAAACCATAAACGGAAAGCCTGTGTGGCTAGAGTGTCGGATTGGGACTTGGGAGATCTGGGTTCTAGGCCCCATTCTGCCATGGAGACCACTGGGCGATTTTAGGCCACTCACTGACTCTCAGCCTAAGCCTACCTTACAGGGTTCTTGTGAAAATAAAACGGAGAGGAAGAGGACCATGAAAACCACCTTGGGTTTCTTGTAAGAAGAAAAAGCCAGGATACAAATGTAATAATAAAATAAACTAGGGAATGCAGCATGGAGCAACTCCTGCCCTCAGTGGACAGCATGGTCACCTTATCTCTGCACTGTGCCATGAAATAGTAAAAGAAATGAGTCTCTATTGACAATGGTCCCCTCTACAAGGATTCGCTTTTGTGCCCGGTTAGGCGATTATGCGCATAATCGCTGAAGCGCATTTACACCTAATACCTCTGCACGAGAAGCGGCGAGAGGCAGCGAAGCGCATTAACGGATGACCAAAATGCACTTTACAAGTAGTTAATGCGCATAAGTGCTTGTTCACATAGTCAAAATGCGCTTTAATGGCCGGAGCAAAATAAAACTCACGATTTAACGCGCATTCGATAATGCTTATAATTGGAGAGATAATGCGCCTCTACACCCGATTTGCGCTCCATTCTTGTAGAGTTAAATTTTTTTAAGCGCCTTGAAAGAGCTTTAAACCTCTCTTGTAGAGGCAGCCAATCTCTCTTCTGCAACAGGAGTGATCTGGTGCTATCCCAACTATCAACCATTCCTACAAAGGATGGGGTGAATGTGGCTTTGTGCACTCCTTGCTTGCACCAGATGAATTGCCTTTTCCCATCATTTGATTTCTAGCCTCATCTACAAGAATTCCCCTTTACGCCTGGTTAGGCGATTATGCGCATATTCACAGAAGCGCATTTACGCCTAATACCTCTGTCGATAGGCGGTGGAGCGCATTACTGGACGACCGAAACGCAATTTAAACTGTTGACATGCAGAGAATCGCTTGTTCGCATAGTCAAAATGCGCTTTAATGGCTGGAGCAAAATAAAACTCGCTATTTAACGCGCATTCAATAATGCGCATAATCGGAGGGAAAATGCACCTCTACGCCTGATTTGCGCTCCGTTCTTCTAGAGGTAAATTTTTAAATGCGCCTTGAAAGAGCTTTAAATGCCTCTTGTAGAGGCAGCCCTACACTCATACCCCTGAGGCTTCTTGGAGAATAGCAGGTGGCTAATCAATAAGACCATTTTCTGCATAGGAACTTCCTCTGAGCCACCCCATAGCGCTTGTATGGACAGTAGCCTCAGGCACGTTATTGCATATGGATGCTTAAGAATGCACAAAGAATAGGCAAGTCAGCCAAACCCCTTGAATGAGTTTTGAACACACTTGAGCAGAAGTGGGCTAACTGGTTCTCACAGTTAATTTCCATCTGTTTACCACACATATAACTGCAAGGAGGTTGGAATACTTAGCCTTTATGCACTAATACTTACTTTATGCACTAATTTCTTAGTTAAAGAGCTCACTAAAGACTATTATTTAAATAACATTGAACCTGGTAGTTTGAGATTATGTGGGATTAAGGTGGAGTTTCAATAATCCAGGGTAAAAGGAATTTTCTTAAAGGGAAAAAGTAATTATTTAGGGGAAACAGACACATTGCTTATTAAAGGTATTAAAAAGTAGAATATTGCCAACACATTGTTCCCAGATAGCAAAAGTGCCTACAAATGACACTGGCTGAAATTCCCTTTTCTCTACAACTATTAAAGTTACAGGAGCCCTGTCCTCCTTTTCATATGGTCAGCCTAAATTAGTTCCTGGTGAAATTCCCTCTTCATCACAACAGTTAAAGTTGCAGGGGCCCTGCCCTCTTTTGTATCTGCTCACTTTAGTATAGTGCCTGCAACTTTAACTGTTGTGATGAAAAGGGAATTTCACCAGGAACTAATTGCATACAAATGACACTGGCTGAAATTCCCTTTTCTCTACAACTGTTAAAGATACAGGAGCCCTGTCCTCCTTTTCATATAGTCAGCCTACCTTTCCCCCAACTACAGATCATGTGATGGCTTTCTGGGGTTTGTGCAGTTTTTCAGCATTCTGAAAGGCTGAAATGCCTCTCCTAAGATTTAATTTCTGACAGTACGAGCATTAAGTTAAACTGTGCTGGTATTTCCAGCATTTTCTTTTTAAAATAGCCCTTGCATTTTGTTACACACCCCACTGGAATGTGCCCCTGAAAAGCTTCTTTTAAACTGAGGCCTTCAGGCTGAAAGAGGTTCTAGACCCTGTTATAAAGCAATACACAAGTTATTGAGAGAAAGGAGGAGATGAGCAAGTCCTGCAGTGCAATAATGGGTAATGTCCATTGGAAGAAGATTGGCTCTCTTTAAAATTCATTAACTCAGTGGTTCAAATTTACAAGCAGAGCAGATTTGAAGTTCTGACCATGCTTGAATAGTTTGCTGGTTTTATTTTTTGTTAAAGATGTACAAGACTGAACTCTACAACCTAAAGAAGTTCATTGTTAGAATTAAAGGTTTAGCATTTAAAAGCATATATTTTGTTAAAGATTGACCCACCATTGACCCCAGCTTCAGTATTGACCCCAAATGCAGAAGGAAAGAAAAGGAACTAAGGGTGCAATCCTATGCATGTTTAGATAGAAAAAAGACCTACAACTCCCAACATTCCCCGGACAGCATAGCTGGCCTAAAGCAACAAGGGGAAGTGGATGACAATGGAGTTAAAGGAGTACTGGAGGAACACAAGGAGATTGCAGAGAAGATGAATTAATTTTCTTGTCAGTCTTCACTGCAGAAGATATAGGACAGATACCTGTGCCTGGATGTTTTCAGGAAGGGAGTCTAAGGAACTGAGGCTAATAGCTGTGACAAAAGATGAAGTTCTCAACCTTATTAATGAATTGAAAGTGAATAAATAACCAGGCCTTGGATGATATCCATTCTAGAGTTCTGAAAGAACTCAAGTATGAAATTGCTGATCTTCTAACCAAAATATGCAACATGTTCCGAGGTCAGCCTCTGTACCAGAGGACTATAATAACAACTTTAAAAAAGTGATCCGGGGGGGGGGGATCTGGGAAATTACAGTATGGTTAGTTTAAAGTCTCTTCCAGGTAAATTGGTTGAAAGCATTATTTATTTATTTATTTATTTAATTTAATTTCTATTACACCCCATACCCAGAGTTCCCTGGGTGGTTTTCCACAATTCAATATTATTAACAATAAAATTAGTAAGCATATAGAAGGACAAGCCCTGCTGAAAAAGAATCAACATGGCTTCTGAAAAGATAAGTCCTATCTCACCAACCTTTTAGAGTTCTTTCAGAGTGTCAATAAACATGTAGACAGGGGTAATCTAGTAGATGTTGTTTACTTGGACCTCCAAAAGGCTTTTGACAAAGTCCCTCACCAAAGACTTCTGAGTAATCTTAGCAGTGATGGAATATTAGGAGAAATTCTCTTATGGATCAGTAACTGGTTAAAGAGCAGAGAGCAGAGAGCAGGAATAAATGGTAAATTTTCCCAAAGGAGGGAAGTAAATAGTGTGGTCCCACTGGGATCTGTATTGGAATTAGGAGTGAGCAGTGAAGTCACCAAGGTTGCCAATGACATCAAATTATTTATGGTGGTTAAAATAAAAAGGGATTGTGTGGGACTCCAAAAGGATCTCTTCAAACTAGAACAGGCATCCAAATGGCAAATGAAGCAATATAAACCAGTTATTTCAAGTATAACCTGATGGGATCTGAGCTAGCGGTGACCAATCAAGAAAGAGATCTTGGGGTTGTGGTGGACAGCTCGATGAAATGTCAACCCAGTGTGCGACTACTGTAAAAAAGGCAAATTCCATGCTAGAAAAGGAATTGTGAATAAATCTGCCAGTATCATACTACCTTTATGCAAATCTACGGTGTGGCCATACTTAGAATACTGTGTACAGTCCTGGTCACCCCACCTTAAAAAAAAATGCTGTAGAACTGGAACAATGCAGAAAAGGGCAACTAAAACGATCAAGGGTCTGGAGCAACTCCCCTATGAGGAAAGTTTACAACAGCTGGGATTGTTTAGCTTGGAAAAGGGAGGTTAAGGCAAGTCATGAATAATGATTGCTAAAAATTGGAAAGGGCAAGGGATATATACCATAGAAGAATGGTATAAAGAAATATGGGACATGGCACTTAATGATAAGCTAACGTGTAAAATGAAAATAAAGAGGGGAATGTCCAGTAAGAATGATTTTGGAGATATATGGAGTTTATTTTTGGAATATGTATTAAGAACGGGGAAGGGGCAAATGCCTTCAAAAGAGTCTTTACATTTTTGGAAAGAAGAATAATGTATAATTGAAGGTCTCCTGGGGGGAGGGGAGCACGGGGGTATGCGGTATGTATTGTATTTTATGTTGTTTAAGTTTATGTTGTATTATGTTATGTTGAAAAAAAAAAAAGTGTACAAAATTATGCATGATTTCTCCCTCTCTCAAAATACTAGAACCCAGGGTCATCCCATGAAGTTGATTGGTGGGAGATTCAGGACAGATACTTCAAACTATGGAATTCACTATCTCAAGATATAGTGATGGCCACCAATTTGGATGGCTTTAAAAAGGGAGCTAGATAAATTCCTAGAGAAGGCTATCAATGGCTGCTAGCCCTGATGGCTATGTGCTACCTCCAGTGTCAAAAGCAGTAAGCCTATGTACACCAGTTGCTGGGGAGGCCAGGAGGGTGCTTGTGGGTTCCTGGTTGACGGTTGGCCACTTTGTGAACAGAGTGCTGGACTAAATGGACCCTTGGTCTGATCCAGCATGGCTCTTTAGTTCTTACGTTCTAAGTGTCAGTGCGTGGAGACCAAGTTGCAAGCAAGCACAATATGTGAGACTGTAGAACATGGTTACTGAATACATGGCATAGATTTCCATGCTTTTTGATACTTGAGCGAGTTTGTAAGCATTTTAACTCTTCTATGAAACCAAGCTTTAGAAGCTGTTATAACTCAATTTTTAAAACAACAACAACAACAACAGATTTCTCTGAAATTTTGACCAGATTATTGTATTTTAAATATTGTTATGCTACCTCTTAGGGTCAAGCCCTTACAATGCAATTTGCAACACACTGTACATAATTAATCATTAGAAATACAAAATAAAAAACAACCCATAAGGACAGCAATAAAGTCTAACAGCAATGAAATAGTAAGTATAGTAGACTAGAGAATCTTGCCCAGCATATCAACATCAAAAATTAAGGAAAAGTGATTAGAACTATTACCACTTCAATTTCTACTTGAAGTCAGTTTTAAACCAGGAGCAGCCTGATATCTTTAATCAGAGAAAGTAATGAAGGGACCATACAACATTTCAAAGAAATGCTATTCCATAAAAGTTTAGTTAGTCTCTCTGTGCTAAATGTTGTACTGAGAGAAAGAAATATATCTTTATTTTATCATTATTTTATAATGAAAGGAATTTTTCAGACTGTATAATGGTATAATGTTGAAGAGCCAAACACTTAACTGAGATCAGACATGATCTCAAGTAAGGGAACAATCTTGTAGCCCCTTGACATTGTCTGAGGGGCCATAGGGTAGTGGGGATTCCCCCCTCTGGGGTTGGAGACATTGCTGCGACTTTGGGAGGGAGAGTCAAAGAATTGACACGCACACAGCCTCACTGCCGGCATAGAAAGAACCGCACCATCTGCCCTCCAAAGTTGAAGAGGGGAAAAAGCGAGTGGTCTGTGGGTGGGGAGGGCAGAAGACCAGAGAGGTCAGGATATGAGCTATCCCGAACCTCCTCCAGCCTCCCTCCTTTCTCCTCTGAAATGCCCTCTCTAGAACATGCAAAAAAGCCTACCCAGCAAAACATGCAACCATTGGAAGACAGGGGCAGGATCTACACTACTGCTTTATAATGGTATTGAAGTGCACAGACAACAACAACAACAACAACAACAACAGGCACAAAAAGTACTTCATGGGAAGCACTACAACATAATACAGGACCCACAAATAAACAAAGAACAATCGTACAAATGGCTCAGGAAGGGTCAGCTATTTCCAGAAACCGAAGGATTCCTAATAGCTATACAGGATCAAGTTATAGCAACCAAGAACTACCAAAAATACATCATAAAAGATAACAGTGTAACAACAGAACTATGCAGGAAATGCCATCAGTTCCAAGAAACAATAGACCATATAACAGGAGGATGTAAAATTCTGTCAGAAATGGATTATATGGACAGACACAATACAGCTGCAAAAATAATTCACCAACACTGGCCATCAAATTCAACCTTATCAAACAACCTACACCATACTATACATATTCACCCAAAACAATCCTGGAAAATGCAGTTCATAAAATATACTGGGACAGAACACTTCATAGGGACCGACCAGACATAACATTCATAGACAAAAAAGAAAAACATACATACCTCATCAACATAGCAATACCGAATGACAAAAAAATGTTGAAAAGGAAGAAGAAAAGAGAGACAAATATACACCACTGGCCATGGAAGTCAAAGAACTATGGCAAAAGGAAAAGGTCTCAATTATCCCATTAGTCACATCAGATACTGGCAAAACATCAAAAAAATATACAGAAAACCTCCAGAAACTGGGCCTACCAGAATACATCCACACCAACATCCAGAAAGCAGTCATAATTAAAACATGCTCAATTGTCAGGAAATTCCTGAATCTATAAAAGACAGCATGACTTGGCAAAGCCCATCATGTTCATCTAGAAAAACCACCACGAGTGAGAAAGAGAATAATAATAATAATAATAATAATAATAATAATGCATTTATTTCTTACCCAATTCTCCCTCTGGATCGAGGCGGGGAACAACATCAAATATAAAATACATAAAACTGATTAAAAACACATAAAATGAAACATTATTAAAATACCAATAAAACTCTTAAAATTCAACTGGGTGGGCCTGCCGGAAGAGTTCAGTCTTGATGACTTTCTCAAAGTGAAAGAGACTATTAAATTGACAAATCTCCTCTGGCAGGCCATTCCACAGTCTGGGAGCGGCAGAAGAGAAGGTTCTCTGGGTAACTGTTGGGGCCCATGACACATTCCACATACTGTTTTCAAACCACTTTCATAGTGTTATATCCTGCTTGGTGTAAATCCGGCCAACGAGATGAATAATATTTCTACCGCTCCTCCATTGCCCTGGATATACAGAAGCCTCAGAGTTCAGAGGCTTCTGTCTCACGAGGGAGAAACCCATAGGATTGTGCCCTAAATGTATATAGCAGCCTTCCCCAACCTAGTGTCCCCCAGATATTTTGGACTCCAACTCCCATCAGCCTTAGCTAGCATGACCAATGTTCAGGGATAATGAGAGTTACCAAGATGGCACCAAGATGGGGAAGCCTGGTTTATAGGATTGCAGCGTTAATGAATACGCTGATAGAAACAGAAAATGTAAGGAAAATATATTCATTTCTGGATTCAGAAAAGGTGGAACAGCTTAATCAAAGAGAAGTTGTACTAATGGATATTATTGACCAATGGGTGTAATGTAAACTGAGCAGGCATAAGGAAACCCACAGCTACATTTCTGCCATTTCAATCCAAATTGAGCAGATTTTTGCATCAGGTATCTAATACAATGTATCAAATGCAAGCAGATTAATCTATCTCTGTCGTAGCAACTTTGAACATTGTGAATTGCTTCTGAGTAAAATCTAAAATGTAAGATGAATCATAGGACAGAAATGTGTCACCTTTTAATGTTTGTGTCCATTTCATGTACTTTCAGCTTTTTCTTTTGAAGGTGCACAACTGTCAAAACCCCCATACCTTGATCTTCCCAATTCAAAGGAGAGGAAACTACTAAAACTAAATCAGTTATATTTCAGGTGGCTGTGATTTTAAATAAAGGTTTAGGCTCAATCTTGGGGGTTCATTTATTTCATGAATTAAAAGAAATTCCAGCAATATAGTAAAATCTCTTATAGCAACTAACTTTTATGGAGCCTCAGGCAGCAAAGATAAAAGAAAGAAAGAAAATAAAGGCAAAATCTGACTAAAATGGAATTTTGATAGGGAATTGGGATAGGGGCTGGAGCTCATGAGAGGCAAGCAGCAAAAATCATGATTCACACTTGGGCAATACCTTTATAAGGAATAACTAAAATGCCACAAAAGGTAGCATTTGAGCTTTCCAGAACTCCATCATGCTAGGTGGTAAAAAGTAAGGGATGGGGGAACAAGCAGAAACATCCCACCCACACTCCCCAAAATTGGCCAGTTGTGGCCATGAAGTCTGCAATTTAGACCTTACCTCAAAATGGTGATAGCAGACTAAAAGCCTGTCCTGTTCCATCTGTGGACCAGTGATGCAGGGCAATCTTCAACGATGCCTGCCTAATCATGTCAATGTGTGATATGATAACTGAATGCAATAACAATGATATGTGCATGTTCAACCATGTTATGTATAGTACATGATTTGCCAATAAAATAAATGTGTTTCAACAGCAAGATTGAAAGTAAAAGCATGCAGTCTGAACTTACGTATGTATACACAGTGGGACAGTATGTAGATAGTATGTGTGCATAGGATTGCCATCTTAAAAGGCTAATATTAGTCAAATACTAAATGATGATGAACACTTCTTATGACCGGATAGAAGGTGTTCAACCTGTTCTGGATGGGGTTGCACTCCCCCTGAAGAAGCAAGTTCGTAGCTTGGGGGTTCTAATAGAACCATCAATGTCACTTGAGGCTCAGGTGGCCTCGATAGCATGGAGTGCCTTCTATCAACTTCGGTTGGTGGTAGCTACAGCCCTATCTAGACAGGGATAACCTGGCTTCAGTTGTCTATGCTCTGGTAACCTCCAAGTTAGATTACTGAAATGTGCTCTACATGGGGCTGCCTTTGAAGATGGTTCGGAAGCTGCAGCTTGTGCAAAATGCAACGGCCAGATTGGTAACAGGGACCAGAAGGTTCGAACATGTAAGACTGATTCTGGCCTGCTTGCATTGACTGCCTGTATGTTTCCGAGCCTGAGTCAAGGTGCTGGTTTTAACCTATAAAGCCTTGCACGGTATGGAACCAAAATACCTGATGGAACGCCTTTCCCGACATGAACCTGCACGTAAACTACGCTCAACATCAAAGGTCCTCCTCCGGGTGCCTGCTCTGAGAGAAGCTCGGAGGACGGCAAAAAGGGAGAGGGCCTTCTCTGTGATGGCCCCCCAATTATGGAATGATCTCCCCGATGAGGCCCGCCTAGTGCCAACACTGTTATTTTTTCTGCGCCAGGTCAAAACAAAAAGCATTTTAACAGCTTAAGTTGAGGTTTTAACTGACTTTGTGGCCAGGCTTAAAAGTTTAAGATATTTTAAATATCAGCTGTTTTATGGTTTATGGTTTTAAATTTTGTATATTGACTTTTTAATGTTCAATCTTTTAATTTTTGTAAACTGCCTAGAGAGCTTTGGCTATGGGGCGGTATATAAATGTAAATAATAATAATAATAATAATAATAATACCTCACTAGGTAATTGGTTCCATTGTTGTACTGCTCTAACAGTCAGGAAGTTTTTCCTGATGTCCAACCAGAATTTGGCTTCCTGTAAGTTGAGCCCACGTCCTGCACTCTGAGATGATCAAGAAGAGATCCTGGCCCTCCTCTGTGTGACAACCTTTCAAATACTTGAAGAATGCTATCATGTGTCCCCTCAATCTTCTTTTCTCAAGGCTAAACATGCCTCTTCTCATAGGGCTTTGTTTCCAGAGCCACACCCAAGAAGCAGGCCATTTATTTTGCAAATAAATGGCCTTTCAGTTACAAATCACAGTTTTTGTTTCCTTCACCAAAGCAAAGCATTCCAATCTGTATCCATCTAAAGACAACGATTTCAAAAAGACAACTGGAATTTTCCTGTTCTTGGAACAAAATGCACCTAGCTGTAGCACATGATTTACCAATCAAATAAGTGTATTGTAACAGCAAGAATAACATTAATGGAGTTATTTCAACAACAAGCCTTTCTAATCAACTACATGCATTTGCGTCACTCTTGGTTAAGCTACTCAAGAATTCCAAACATCGGTAGCCTTCTACATGCAAAATCTCTAGTGTTGCAGAGAAGAAACATGAAATGGAGAAGAGCACTTGCATTTTAGAACTATGTCTAAATAATGTGATGTGGTTTTATGTTGTGTTGTTTTAAAATATATTTTCAGTTCCTCTTTCTGTGTTTCATAACGTTTCTGAAATGAGAGGAAGCACGATAATTCTAATTTTGAAATGTTCCTTCAGTTATAGCACTGAACAACATTCATAGGATTTTTCTTACAGGTGGGGAAAGGTCAGCCATTGCTTATATAATATACATACATTTAAATGAATTAAAATACGTTTATGTTGAGAGCCCCTTGTGCAACTCTGAGCTGCCTGCATATGTCCGTGGAAAGAAAACCTGCTGTACTCAAAACAATATAGAATATACTTGCTCTCTCTCTCTCTTTCATGCACACACACAAATTGTATTATCTCTCTGAATTAAACAAGTGTGTGTGTGTGTGTGTGTGTGTGTGTGTGAGAGAGAGAGAGAGAGAGAGATTATACCAAATATTCTATTTATATTTATGCTAATCAAACCAAATAGTCTGATCTAAACTTCCACACAAGGTATTTGTGAAAACTCAACCAATGGCAGCCATATTCTCCTATGATTTTTCTATGCTTTCACTGTGGCTGAGCTCATCATGTGAAAAGATACCAACATCAATTGCTCAGGTTATCATGGACTGTGATCACTTGTGACTGGGTTAATTTGTGGTGTCATCATGCCTGTAACTATGGCAGCACGGGTGAGAATACAAAATCTTGTCTGCCAAAGTCTTATGTGAATTTGCCTTATCAAAAATGTATGTCTGTCCTCTGACAGAAGCAGTTCCATCAATGGAACCTGGAGGGGGACAAATCTCTCTTCCTTGCACCACAAAATCTGCTCCAAAGAGCTAGAAAACCATCCAGAGCAGATCTTCAGTAAATGGGGAAGGCTGCCAGGCTGGGTGGGAAAGTCCTGTCATTCTAGCTAATGGCTGCTAGTGTGATGTTGGATCTAACCCTATGCTCTTTTGTAATGAAGAATCTAATTTGATTTGTTATTGAAATCTGTCACTTGTTGGGTGGCAAAAAATGTATAGCAGTATATTATCCCACAAATATGTATTTAATTCAAAGAAATTCATGTCTGTGGTGAAAGATTTAGGAAGGATATATTGAACATGGAGTGCTGACGGAAAAGGAGGGGCATCTTATCTGGAAAATGCACATTTTGCACTCTCTTTTCTCCTGACTTGTCTTGTTTTTCTTGTTTTCAAATGTCTTTTCACTGTCATTCTATTCTTGGATTGATGATTCAGCTGTACCCAACTGAGCTCTTCTTGAGTATTACTTTGCAGAAGTTACTCACTAAGGGAATGGCTCTTGTCAATAATTTATTGAAATTATGACAAAGTATTCCATGGCCCTGTTCAGAAGACACCTTAAACCACGGTGGTTAAGGCTTGAACCACCGTGGTTAAGGACAAAAAAGCCTTAGCCACCGTGGTTATTTTAGCCCATGTGTTATTTATTTTTTTTAGTTTTCTTCCACATTCCTCCAGTCCTGCCCAATCTAGCTTCTGAGTTTGACTAGGTTGCTTTGACATGTGTACAGGGCCAACTCAAAACATTTTGCTACCTGAGGCAAAGGCATCTCCCCATTCCACGTACAGAAGCCAAGTGGATGAGCAGTTGAATCTTCCTTCAACATTGGTGATGGGATAGTATCCTCCACCAGACCTGAAGCAGCAAGCTTGTTTAGAAGGCTCTGGACAGGCTTTGTGGCATAAACAGGTCTGTCCTCCAACAGAGAGGAATGACCTGATGAAAAAGTAAGGACAGGAAAGTAAATACTGGGTCTGCCGCAGTTGCTACAGTAATGGAAACCCACCAGGGCATGGTCTTTGCTTGTTCTGTTTAATTAGGCTGCAATTCACCAGTTGCTTAAGCTGTACTCTTCTGAAGTCTATAGTTGTTTTTTGTTTGTTTTTGTTTTAGCTTCTGACAGAAGGCAGCCTTTTATGGTTGTTTATGTACAAGGGCCAAAGCCTAGTAATCAATAATTTAGTCTTTATTTTCCATAATAGTTTTTAAACATTGAAGCAGTGAGTCATGGAGTCCAACTGCAAACAAGTTACAGATAATAGGGTCACTTTTGTATTCTTTATAGCTAGAGCTTGACCCTAGTGTCTAGGGTCGTATTCACAGATTATGCTGAAAAGTTGGGCCCATTAACATCTGTTCACATGTGAACATTTGAATTTATTTATTTATTTTCATCTCTATACTGCCCAATAGCTGAAGTTCTCTGGGCAGTTCACAAAAATTAAAACCATAGAGTATAGCTTGAAATATAAAATATGGAAACTAAAATCACAATATAAAATTACCATATAAAAGCACAATCAGAATAAAACCAGGCAGCAATGCAGAGATTTTACAGATTTAAAATACAGATTTAAACAGCAGACCTAAAAGTCTAGGATGATAAAATGTTAAAATACTGGGAAAATACAAAGGTCTTCACCTGGCACCAGAAAGAGTACAACGTAATTGTTGATCATACCATGCAACTAAAGTCAGTTATTTCCGATACAGTTATTTCCGATACAGATGCATTAATATCTTCTAAAATGTTGAATAAGGGCTTAATTCCTAAAAAGAAGTGAAGATGATTTGGAAACCACACATTCTGATTTCTGGCTGGGATTTTAACTCTGTGGTGGATTGTGGCCTTACTCTACTTAGAACATGTATGCTCTTAAGCCTCATTTCACTCTCAGGTAATGATTTGCAGTCACAGATCAACTCTGATGAGTGAGCATTTGATCATTAGTAAAGGAAAGGATCTCTGTTCCTCTATTGAGGAACACTTTAGCCCAGACTTCTCCAACCTGGTGCCTTCCAGCAGTGTTGGGACTACACCCCCTATCAACCCCAGCCAGCATGATAGGGGTTGTAGTCCAACAAAGCTGGAGGCAGCTAGGTTGGGGAAGGCTGTTTTATTATTATATTTATTTATATAATATTTATTATATTCGAGTCGAGCCCCTGACACCAGTATACCTCAGACTGTAACAGTGAAGCGTAAATCACATGACCAAGGTGCGCTTCTTGCAATGTTGGCAATAAGTTTTATTTCTGGAAGGAGGTGCTCATTGGCGGAGTGTCTTTGGAGGGAAAGAGGCTCTCAGCGTAACCGAGCAACTGCCTGGGACAGAAATAGGATCGTTCTTTTGTTTCCTTCCTTACGTGTGTGCTTTAAAAATAAAATAAAATTCCTGCACTGCAAACCTCACAAGCCACACACCGGGCTTGTGGCAAGGGGGTAAAAACAAAATTGCACCCCCCTGAGAGCCCCGAGGCTAGAAGCATCCCCCGAGGCCTCCTGCAGGAGTCATATATGCAGATTGCAAGCGGAGGAGGGGGCTCGGCCCACCCAGCTGCGTCGTCGCCCGTTGGTGCAGGCGACAGGGGTCGCTGTGGAGCAGGCAATGCCCCCCTCGCCCCCCCCCCCCGGAATAACGGGGCTGGGGAGAGAAAGAGGGGAAAGAAAGAGGAAGCGCGCTGGGGGTGGAGAAAAGAGTTCACTTTGGCGCCTTCCTTTAGGATAGAGCTGAGTGCGCGCAAGAACACGCCACTTTGCTTCCCTCTGATAGCAGTGCTGCCACAGCCGGCCGACCCGAGAGCGCCGCCGCGTGTAAGGCGGCCAGGTAAAAGAGACGGCTCTCGGTCTCGAAGGAGCGAATCAGAGAGGGGGAGGGAAAGGATAAGGCACGGAGAGGCGTCCTCCAGCCTGCCCTGAACTTCTTTTGCGCTCGTCAGCAGAGAGGCGCGCGCCTCAAGCTTGCTCCGCAGCGACTGCAGAAGAGTGTCTGCTACTACCGCCAGTGCCGAGACTGCCTTGGGCTTGTTGCGGAAGAGGCAGGGAGTGTGTGTGTGCAACAGTATCGGCAGCAGCAGCAGCAGCAGCCGACGACGACTCCCCCTCCTCCTCCTCTTGCGCGCGAGGCGGTGGGTGGGGGTGTGTGTGTGCGTCCGTGCATTTGGAACGGCGTCGGCGGCTACAGGACAGGAAAAGTTTCGCTGCACCCGGAACAGGGATTATACTGGCTGGCGGCTTCGCGAAGTTTGTTAGCGCCGAGGCGACACCCGGCTTCCCCGCCACCCCCAGGAGAATGAATTATGAGGAGCCCTCCTCGCCGGCCTTGCAGAGACCCCGCTATGGCTGTAAGTTGAATCCTGGCTTGGACTTATTGTCTCGGTTGCCGCCAACTCAAGAGCTTGGGCCAAAATGGTTCACCTGGTCTGGACGGTGGCATTTTATTTCCTCCCCGCCCTCCCCCCCCCCTGTTCTTTTCCTCGGTTTCTCGGGGTTTCGGGTTGGGGCTTCAGGAGGTTTTAGGCGAGAGAAACTGCGTGGAGCTGAGGCTGCTCTTGCCTCACGGAGGGACACGTGTACGAGCGGGAGCGGGAGGTGCCCTTGGGGCGCTGTTTGTGGTGGCGACGACGGGAAACACCTGTCGCTGGAGAAAAGCTGCTTGTTACCTGAGTGGCTTGGAGGATGGGCTTCTCTGCCCCCCGCTCTTCTTCCACAGCTACTGCAGGAAAGATTCCGCGGCTCCAGGTGCCACAAGAAAATTGCGCAGGTGTTCGTATAACTTCGGGAACCTCTAAACAAGCAAGCGGGTTTTCTTCCGGAAAGAGAACCTGTTTGCTTTTTGAGGAATCTCTTTGCTGACGGAGTCCTAAATCGGACACGGACACGGTTAAGACGCCTTAAACCGAGCTGTTGTGCGTGTTTGTTTCGTTTCGTGGCGTGTATTGCTGAGAGAAATGCCCCAGTTATAGAGTTTCTAGATATGCTGTGTTTTAAGGCAGGGTTTCCATCCACGGAGAGATCAATCCCATACATATTTACTCCGAAGGAAGCCCAATACGTGATCAATAAGCTGCCAAGGGCATTTACTTTGGAGTAAGTCCGAAGGGCGGCTTCACAGACTGGCAGTGCAATCTTATACATGTCTAACTCAAAAGTAAGCTCCATTGAGTTAAAGGGAACATACATCCAGATGAGTGTAGGATTGCAGTCCCAAACTGTCATTTTCCCCAAAGAGGTGCACAGTGCAAAAAAGACAAAGAAAAGTTATGCCCAGTTGTTGATTCTGTGCAATGGAATAAACACATCTGTATCTTTTTTTATTTAACGAAAGTTCTTCAATGTGTGTCTCAGTCCCCTAATTCCGTCTCATAGAGCGGGTTGGGAATGTGGGGCACTATAGATGGGAGTTGCAGCCCAACAACAACATCCCCCACTACTGGCTATGCTGGATAGAACTGATAGGAGTTGCAGTCCAAAAACATCTGGAGTTCCACACATTCCTCACCTCTGTTTTAGAGGTTCAGGTCAAAGTGAGGTGCTCCATTCATTTGACCTTTGAGAGGTTGGAAACATGCACCTTTCATCAAAGATATTTGCTATTCCATCTGATTAGGATTGCAATCTAAAACTACAGCTTGCCTGAGTGTTACGTTTTCTTCTAGAAGAGTTTCTGTGAATGTTAGTATTGGGTTTGTGCTGAGATTACTTTGTTAAAGTTTAATGACACTGCCTCACAGCTATAATTTCTAGGCAGGGAGGAGTCTTGACAGTTAACTGCTCTGACTCGTCAGTACGGGCATGCCCACTGGTGCAGCTGTTCACCACACCACACTTGCCTATGCTTCTGAACTTGTGAAAATGCAATAGGCAAGCACTGTGTACTCTGACCACTCCCATTCCTTGTACTGGCAGAGTTTGAAAGTTGCTCAAGAAGCCAGCATAAAATTCTAATTGCTGGCCTTGTGTACATCCTCAGTGTTAGCCTCAAATGGGGACCTGGATACTAAAGCATATAGTATGTTCATAGCTTTGCTTCCAGACCTCAGGAGTCCCACTACAAGGAAACCTCCAAGTGACTAGTTTTTATATCAGTACTGTACAGCATCATATCTGAACTGTATCATTTATATCAGAACTGTACAGAAATCTCGTTATTTCAAGTACCTTTCCTCACTAGCGTTCTCTCGATAATCCCGCAGTTCTGGAATGTCAACTTTCTTCAAAGTGTTTTGAACTGAGAAGCTACCCTGTGCTTCACAAAGTTTCTGTGACTTTACTGAGACTTGCCGCTAACTCCCTCAGATAACAAGAAAAGGAACATCAGAGACAGAGGGCCTGTTCAGACAACACTTCAGGCTCTGTGGTTAGCGAAACTGTGGTTCTCTGGGGTTAACACTAACCACAAACTGTGCTGTTGCACACAACACTTTCAGCCACAGTTAGAGCCACTAACCCTGCTGCAGACGGTCTGATTGCAGTTAGTGAGTGAGCAGGGTTTAGCAAAATGCATCACTCAAGATACCTTAAACCCTGCTGCTTAACCAAAAGCCTTAACCAGCAGGGTTTAAGGTGTCTTCTGCACAGGCCTAGTGTGATGACTCCACTTCCTCCTTCTGCCCCCTGTAAATCTGAATTATACCACCTTGTATTGCTGTTGATACCCCCAAGAAGCCTAGAATTTGGGCTGAAATGTGTCCTGTTTTTCTCTGGCAATAATTGCCTACAGAAAGTACACTACATGTCTCCACGGCAGAAGTTCAGAGTCCTCCTTTAGACCGAGCCAGGAAGTGGTTTGATAAAAAGATGTACCTTTCTGAGACTGATAGTAACATAAAGCTGAAAACAGAGGAAGCAGTTGTTCTTCTTTGGCAGAGGCAAGCTATGGGAGCAGTTTCAAGAGCAGATTTTAGTTGAGCCTCAGTTTCAGGTGTATTGAATACTATGCATAGTATTACTAATGGTAGTAAACTGGCATACAAAGACAGAAGCCAGCCACTAATGGAGTAACTAATAAGCAGCCTACAAAGTGGATACTGTTTAATATTACATGTGATCATGAAACCAAGCTCAAAGTACTGTCTTGTCCTTGCCAATCTTTCTGGATTTATTTATTTATTTATTTATTTATTGCATTTGTATGCCGCCCCATAGCCGAAGCTCTCTGGGCGGTTTACATAGGATTAAAACAATTAAAAACAGTATACAAAAGTTAAAACAGCAAAAGCATGCAATATACACATACATTTAAAACCACTATAATAACTTTAAAAAGCTGTAAGCCTAAAAACAAAAACAAACTCAAGCTCCTCAGATATTGCCAAATGCCTGAGAGAAGAGGAAAGTCTTGGCCTGGTGCCAAAAAGATAGCAATGTTGGTGCCGGGTGGGCCTCGTCAGGGAGATCATTCCACAGTTGGGGGGCCACCACAGAGAAGGCCCTCTCCCTTGTTGCCGACCTCCGAGCTTCCATCGGGGTAGGCACCCAGAGGAGGGCCTTAGATGTTGAATGTAGTGTTCGGGTAGATTCATGTCGGGAAAGGCGTTCCATCAGGTATTGTGGTCCCAAGCCGTGTAAGGCTTTATAGGTTAAAACCAGCACCTTGAATCGGGCTCGGAAACATACAGGCAGCCAATACAAGCGGGCCAGAGTAGGTCTTATATGTTCGAACCTTTTGGTCCCAGTTATCAATCTGGCCGCTGCATTTTGCACAAGCTGCAGCTTCCGAACCGCCTTCAAAGGCAGCCCCACGTAGAGTGCATTGCAGTAATCTAACTTGGAGGTTACTAGAGCGTGGACAACTGAAGCCAGGTTATCCCTGTCCAGATAGGGCTGTAGCTGTGCCACCAACCAAAGTTGGTAGAAGGCACTCCGTGCCACTGAGGCCACTTGAGCCTCAAGTGACAGAGATGGTTCTAGGAGAACCCCCAAGCTACGAACCCGCTCCTTCAAGGGGAGTGCAACCCCATCCAGAACAGGTTGAAGACCCTCTATCCGGTCAGCAGAACCACCCACTAACAGCGTCTCAGTCTTGTCTGGATTGAGTTTCAGTTTATTAGCCCTCATCCAGTCCATTGTTGCAGCCAGGCATTGGTTCAGCATATCCACAGACTTGCGCCTCATCTTCCTGTAACTTTATTTTCCCTGCTTTAATGTTGTGAGAAATATGTGCTGACATGCTAAGAGGAAATATACCAGCCTTACCATTTAAAATGACTGAGCATTGCCATACTGGGAAGTTTAAAAAACAAAAAGAAAAACTACTTCTAGGTATTTTCTTAATCATTCTGTAGTGTTTTGTGGGTGATAAGCCCACCCATCTCATGACAAAACATCAGACCAAATGTATCTTATATTGATCTAACCATCTGATGGATTTTGTGTTTGCAAGCAAGATGGGTGCACTTACAGTTAAATTGCAAGTCTTATAAAGTTGTCCTTGAGCTTTATGGATGCCGGCAATTTATTTACTTATTTACTTGTTACATTTTTATACTGCCTATTAGCTGAAGCTCTTTGGGCAGTGCACAATTAAAAACCATAAAATATGAGAAGTATCAATTTAAAACATTAAAAAGTTTAAAAATTAATATAAAATGAGCTACATTAAAAACCAGGGAAAGCCTGGGTAAAAAGGTTATCTTCAGGAGGCGTTTAAAAGATGTTATGTTTTCTGCCTACTGAACCACCCACGAGGGAGGGTTTTCCAGAGGGTGGGTCCCACTACAGAGAAGGTCTGCCGCCGAGGTTCTTCATGGCTGCATTCTGTTCATCTCAGAATGGCCAGTAGGGCCTCCTCTGCAGATCGTAATTGTCGTCCAGGTATATATAAGGGAAGGCAGTCTGCTAGGTATGCTGGTCCCAAATTGTTTAGGTCTTTATATCATAACAGCATAACCTTGTATGTGGCTCAGTAGCTAACAGACAGCCAATGCAGTTCTTTTTATACAGGTTTTATATGAGCAGAGCTAGGTGTCCCCGTGAGTACCCTAGCTGCTGCGTTCTGCACTTGCTGCAGCTTCTGAACCACACACATGGGTAACCCCACATAGAGCATGTTACAGTAGTCTAGTAATGCAAATATCGTCTACAAAAAGGTGATATTCCTCAAGCAGGGAATTGAGACAGAGGGCGACTCCTGGTGTTTATGTGGCAGCAAGCACATTGAGGAGCAAGGTTCAATCCAGACTCGCAAACACATCCATCTACCTGTATCGTACACCTTATTGTGTTGCATGCCCATTTGTTTATATGTACATGTTGAAAACATAATGCATAAAGGAGCCTTTAAAATCTCCAAAGTCATACACAGAATCAACAGATGATCTGCTTTAAGGTCAAGTCTCTTGAGTTTCTAAGTTTTAAATAACGTTATTTCTGACACTTAGTTTTGTTTGATGCATGCTTTACAATATTTGCTAACTAGAAGCTTTTGCTGCCAGATGTCCATCAGACTTGAGCTGGCCTAGCTAACTTCTTCTATGTTTGAAGGTTGTAGGACTGCTAGATTTTTTCAGTTGTCTGTACTGGTATTTAATTCAAATTAAGTATTATTTTTTAAAAATGGTTCTGTTGAGGCTAATCTGGAGGAATGACAATTCTGCCAGGATCAGTGCTTTGTAATTTACTATATTTTGAACTCTTCTCAATAAGAAGTTAATGAGGGTTTTAAAAATGCTGCAGCACCTGAGGCTGAACTATTGTGTGATCATTCATAAGAGCTTGCTTCATTACATGCATTTTACATTTGAAGTGGATTTTTCCTGTAACAGCTCATGCCTTAAATAAGTCTATTTTATTAAATGACTGTTTTTGTGTACTTGATTGCTTGTGACCAGTTGAGGGAATGACAATTGCAGACTAGAAGTTGAGCAGACTTCTTCTTGTATGATGGATTTTTCCCTTCCTCTTCTCCCTGCTGCATGCCCCCCAACACTGCCCCAGAAGTGCCACCAAGCATCCAGATCAGATTTGGAGCTAGTGAAGGGAAACGGGGTGGGTCAGTTAATCTGCTCAGCTGGAGGATGCCATAACCTCAGTGGATGGACACAATTGAGTTTCATCCAATGGAAGCAATTAATGATTCCTCGATGACTGGAAGATATTTTTTCAATGGTTTGTTGAGGCTTGTGGTTACTACCAGTTGGAATATGGGTGAGATGGAAATGTATGTGTTAGGGAGAACACAGTTGCACTGTAGCCAGCAACAGGTATCTGTTTTTGCAGCCAGATGGAAAAAGGAATTGTGGGAGGTGCCTATTAAATACTGCTTCTGCTTTGACAGGAACTGAGGTTGCTTTACAAACTAGTGTTGTTTAGGTGCTGTCTGCTTCTCTGTGCTTAATATATTTGCAAATTTGTTTGCTGTGGCAAGGGGTGAATGGTGAGTCTCAGGCTTCATCCTCACTTTGGAATGGAAGTGGGTGATCATCCCCACAGGTGTGCTGCACCTCCTAAGTAATTGGAGCACCTCTAAAGTGCCGTACAAGGTCAGGGATGCTTTCCCCTCTGTTTTCTTATTATTATGTAGCACTTCATAATTTTTTAATACACCCGAGGACAGGGGAGACTCATGTTCAAATCCACACTCAGCCATGAACCTCATGGCATGATTTTGGGATAGTCACCAATTCTCAGCTTAACCTACCTCACAAGGTTGTTGTGAGGATAAAATGTGAGGGAGGGAAATCCATGAACACTGGGCATTGCTATTTGAGGAAAGGTAGGCTATAAATGCAATTGATAAAATAGCTGATATGGGGGAGTATAGCATGGAGAGGAGAGCTTTCTCTCTCTCTAATGGCATGCATTTCTCCATTCTTATGTTTATTTCTAGGATGTCATATGTGGTGAAGGGCTCAAGCAGGTCAACTCCTCTTTACTCCTCGATTGTCTTTAGGTTTTTTTCCAGGTACCTTCAACAAACCATGACTCATCAGCTCTCAACCACAGAGTTTTCTAGATGTAACAATATACCCTACTTCAGGTTCCTTTAGTTCCACCGTTCCCCCTTTCCCCCTCTGTTAGGACCAAAGTGATAGCTTTCAATGGAAAGTTATGGTAAAATCCAGGATTTTAGCACCCTCATTAAACAAAAAATAGTAGCAAAAGTGGGAGATCCTGTCTTTGGCTTAGTATGAGTTTGAAAGTTCCAACTTTGGACAATGAGCTGAGTTACACTAGTATTTCCTTATCTCTCTGCTCTCTATTTCCCATAAGTCCTGCAAGTTTACAAGGACATTTTATTTTATGTTTAAAATACATCTAACAATTTACAAGCTTTTAAACTTATTTGTAGCTAAGAAGTCCTCATAGTATGTAGGAACTACAACCTTTGTTTAGGGTGGTTCTGTTTTGCTTCCAGGTTGACAGGGATATGACCACCCAAATTCAGTATTAGAGGAATGAAGTGAAGCAATAATAAATAAATATACAGCCAAGGTGACAAGATGTAATTTGGTAGGCCAGCATGACATAGATGAACTCTGAATCCACTCGTGAGCATGATGTTGAGGCGGGACATTGTCCCAGTGTTCATGCTGTGGTTTGGAGGGCTCTGAGTGGCTCTAGGCTATGATGTGTACCCTCCAACATACTTGGAGGATCAGTGAGGTCTTGATAGCTACAAAATTTGAGAAGACAAGCCAAAATTTGTGGATCCCAGTAAACAAAAATTCAAATCTCCATTCTTTTCCAAAGGGAAGTAAATACTATATTGTCGTGCCTGAATAGTCTCATCAGTTGAGGAAGTGGAGTCTAACACTGTGGCCTAATTCTCACTGAGGTGGAAAAGCTGTATCATTTCAGATGCATGTATGGGTTCAGATGACTGCTTCTTCGCACAAAATAGTTAATTTCACATAGAAAGCCAGCATTTGGGAGAGAAGGGATTGAGATCAGCATTCTCCACGACTTCATCGATTTTTTTTGGTATGGAGGACTATTATTCAGTCATGCCTTCAGTCCTTACCTGCATGTTGATATAATGCAGAAACAGGTTTACTGTATCAGTGAAAATAGGTCTAAGGGTGCCTCTAGATGGAGAGTATCCGTCGCGGTGGCTTCAGAATGGCAGCAGTTGTGTTACATGATGCAGCTGCCAATCCGAAGCCATCTAGGGGCAAAGCCCCAAAGCGCCGCATTAAAAAAGTTGGGCATTTAGTCCGACTTTTTTAGGATTGAGCGATGCGACCATGGCTTTTGCCATCTGTCGCTGTTGCTCCAGAGCTTCTCGGAGGCCTATCCAGTCTCTGGCGACCACTGATTAGTTGCCATGGGCTGGGCAGGGAATAGGATTGTCCAGCGAGCCATAAGCTCGCTGGACCACCTCCGCCCCTCCACAGACCTTCCTCCCTTCTCCCCATAAAATACATAAAAAATTAAACAAACCCTCTTCTCCCCTCTCATGTTTAAAGTAAAATAAATAAATAAACGTAAAAAAACCCCACTTCCTGCCACCGACCATCCGCCCTACTTCACCACCCCACATTTAAAGTAAAAAATTTAAAAAATGTAAAAAAAACCACCTTCCCACTGCCAACCACCCACCCTACTTCCCCACCCCAGAAAAAATGAAATAAACGTACCTTAAATGCTGCTTGGTGGGCACGGTGGCGGCGGCTGGAAAGCCCGCCGTTGCGCTCCTTGCATGTAGAGGGATGCAAGGAGCGCAATTTGGCATTGTGCCGCTGCGACGCTGAAGAGAAGCCATTTTTGCCATAGACTGCAAAGCTGGCTAGTGAGTGTAGGAATGTGGGTGAATGGGATGGGGCTTTTCAGTGCACTTTAAAATACTCTATTGTGCTTGTGGTAGGAAGCATGAGTAGGAAGGTAGCTCCCAGCTTGCCTCTTGCTGAGGGAGAAGACGTCAGCTTTTCTCCCTCTTTTCCTCTGTTTTTTCTGCCGTACACAAGGCTTGAACTTGTCACATTTTGTTTTTGTGCCCATTAATCCTACTTTTTGAATGGGTTTGGACAACACGTTAACCAACTCTGGTTTAAATAGTTGATGGCTGGTTATTTAACCCATCGTGGGTTACTGCATTGTGTGATGGGAGTTTTTTAACCAATGGTTGGTTATTTGGCCAAAATACCAATGCAATTAACCAGCACTGTGCAGAGTTGGCTGTTTGAACTACTGTTCGTTATTATATTGTGTGGAGGGCACCGTTGGTTATTTTGTCAGCCAGAGAATCGCAAGGCAAGATCGGTCAAAGTGGCAGCTGCCATTCTAGTCCAGCTGGCAGGATAGATTTTTGGCAGCAGTGGTTGATGGGATACCAGCGGGAGGACTGAGGGGGGAGAGAGGGCAGGAGATGAGTGAGTCAACTCACATGTTGTGTGGGGAGAACCCCATAGATAAACAGCTGTCTTGCTGATTATTACCCCACTGTTGGCTATCGTGTTGTCCGAATGCAGCCTTTGTCTCAACAGTCTTTTTTGCCTCTCATTCTCAATTTTCTGTTTTTATTTTTCACATTTATAGCTTGCCTTTCAACAAAGTATTCAAGGTGGGATATAAAATTTAAATAAATTAAACAAGTGTGTGAGCACATGTATATTTGCACATCATTAAGGCATGAGCCTAATAGGTAAAAATAAATTGCATTTACTTATATATGTAATTGACAAACAATTCTTTAGTAATAAATTTCAGAATGAGTTTGGCAAATTATCAATATCTTAGTGCATAATTTTACAGGATTTCAATAAAATACTGTGGTTTGTGCATCTATACTGTAATTAATATATGAGGGTGCTGCATATAGAGTCTAAAGAGAATTGCCTTGAATAATTATCACAATTTCAATAGCAATTTCAATAGCAATTCAGTTGTATAATCTGTGACCAGCTTTCAGTTTAAATATTACTGATGCTTGACTTCCTAGCGAGACCTGGATAAGTTGAACTTCTCAATTCACCATCGTGCTATAATTTGTAAAGGAAGTACTTTTAAAATTCAAAGGTTGCATGTAAACTTGAGTAAAGAGCAAAGGTGTGCCACATGCTAAAAGAGCTCCTGCCACTTTCCATTAACCTTTTTTCAAGCCAAGTAAAGTACTTTAAAGTCCTGCTGATTACAGTAGGATAATTTAAGCGCATGTTTAAGTCCCCTTGCTCTCAAAGGCAAGTTATGTCTTTAACTTGACCTTGATTGTTGCTGTTGCAATATATGGTTTCCACAGTGGATATCGTGACATTTATATAATTTATACTACATTTTCCAGCTGAGAATACCTGAATGAATACTTCCTCCTTAAAGGGAAAAAAGTCAGTTGTGTGTGTACTTTCTAGGTGTACCCTTGGCACTTGGCATTTATTGTGAGTTTCTGCAAATAGTTGTCTGCTAGGTGCAAGTATTGATTGCTGTAATTTTGGCAGCATCTTTATACATAGTTAATGAGTAACTGCTATACCAGGATGGCCGTATAATGCTGTCTGAACTTAACTGAAAGAAAATCACTTAAGTACCCTTTACTCACTATAAACTCATAAAAAGCAAAGAAAGTCATATAGGTTCATAATACAAATCCTAACATCCATGGTCAACCTATGTCTTTATTAGGACCAACTAGGATGTCACAAAATTGTAAGCAAACTTTTAAGGTCTAGAATTCTTCAGTGGGCTAGATTTTATGCTTGATGAAGAGTTCTGGAAAACTTGCTTATTCAGGATTGTGTGACTTTTTAGCTGGTTCACGGTTGCCTGACCAGGGATTTTGGATTTTTTCTTGGACCAACGCCACTTCCTTTGCTTTTTGTATGTCTTGAAGAATACCAAATTTAGCCATTCAATAGTGGGAATCTAAAATTGGAGGAGAAAGATTTTCTGCCATTTGATTTGGGCTTCTATTGTCTCTTTTTACCTAATGCACCATCTAAAACCAATCTCCAGCTTTTCCAATACAAAACCTGCCCTGTTTCTCTTTAATGCTATTCTGTATCTAACAAGGAACTTGTGTATTTAGCTGGTGATAGTTCATGAAAACTGCTGGATTTGATATTTTCAAGCCTTGTGTATTCCTCTGTCCCAGTAATCTTAGGTGCAGTCTGAAACTTGCATATCACCTGATAAAGCCTGATCCAAGGTTTTAATCCTATACCTATTTACCTGGAAGTAAGCCTCTTTCAAATCAATGGGACTGACTTCTGACTATATAGGCTTGCACTGTAAGTCTACTATCTCCTCCTACACTCAAGACTGACTAAATATCAACCCAGCTTCCCCTTGACTGTTATTGCTTCACATCCAGTTTAATTAAGAGTTTTGGAGAAGTTAAAAATTTGCTCATGATCTTGTGACATTTTGTTTGTCTTAATAAAAGTATTGTCTTACCATGGATTTTATAAACGAATAGGCAGTTTATTCTGCAATTAATTCTTTCCTTTAAAGCTTCCTTGTATGCAGAGATGCTTAAACCATTCAAGGGCATATTGTGGAAAACCTTGCCTTCAGGTGGGGGCCTTAGGAGACATAGAACCAATGGGCATCTTTAGAATGTTCATTTATTATCCAATCAGATGGTACCAATTTTAATCCTACCTCCCCATATATAAAGACAGAAACCTGGCTTCATTTTCACCTTTTAGTGGTAACGGTAACTGCAGTTTTTCCAGCACACTCTATTTGCAATGTAACTCTTGTCACGCACAAGCCTTGAGTAAAAAGCATACGTTAAACATTTTTCTTCTTGTTGACCCATTCAGACCCTCAGTTAGTGAAACAAAGCATAACTATTAAACTTTTACCTCCGTTTTACCTCAGTTCTTCAAACATCTTGTAAATATTATGAAATGTGATTAGAACTGAAAGTACTAATATACTATATATATATACCGTATTTTCCGGCGTATAAGACGACCGGGCGTATAAGACGACCCCCAACTTTTCCAGTTAAAATATAGAGTTTGGGATGAGTTTGGAGGAGCAGAACTGAGTGAAGCAAAACCACCCCTGGTTCCTCCAACCTCTCTTCATGTCAGTAGTCTAATTTAGGCTGTGCAGGTATAGGGGAGGAGGTGATTTTGTTGCTGTTATTAAACAATCGGCAGTCACGCCTTGATGAATAAAACAAACATCTGCTTGAGGCAGTACAAAGCCATGAGGTCTAGTAGTATTGATAACCTTCTCCTCCAGGAATTTAACTCACGCCCTTTTAGGGTCATCCAAAGCCTCCTCCCTTAAAGCGGCAACTATTGGGCACCCCCACCTCCTCTCCGCGCCCCCCCACCTCCCCTCCGTGCGCCCCCCCACCTCCCCTCCGTGCGCCCCTTCCTTACCTTTCCTGGACGCCTGCTCCCGTCCTGCGCCGGCGGCTACTGCCAGGGAGCTTTGCGGCCTGCTCTAAAGTAAGCGCGCCAGGTGATGCGATCACCCGGCGCTCTACTCTAGAGCAGGCCGCGAAGCCCCCTGGCAGTAGCCGGCGCCGGACGGGAGTGGGCATCCAGGAAAGGTAAGGGCCCCCCTCCTCCCCTCCGTACGCCCCCTCCTCCCCTCCTCCCCTCCGTGCGTCCCTTCCTTACCTTTCCTGGACGCCCGCTCCCGGCCGGCGCCGGCGGCTACTGCAGCCCCCCTCCGTCCATCCTATACCCGGCGTATAAGACGACCCCCGACTTTAGAGACGATTTTCCAGGGTTAAAAAGTCGTCTTATACGCCGGAAAATACGGTATATATATATATATATATATATATATATAGAGACGATTTTCCAGGGTTAAAAAGTCGTCTTATACGCCGGAAAATACGGTATATATATATATATATATATATATATATATATTGAAGTACAACAGTAGGTTCTAATTCAATTTAAAAACACATGTACAGTATTCACTTATTTTTGTGTCATGTAATAGACCTGAGCTGAAAACACTTGAAATGTACAACATGTGTGCAATATATGCATTTGTTCTGGTTCTGTAAGCTCAAGTTGGTTTATAAATTTATTATACTAGCAATTCTTATGTCTTTTTAGGAATGAAAGACAAGAGAATATTAAGTATTATAGCTCAAAAATCAATTTTGAAAGTGAAGTGTAGCGTGTGATGTAGATATTGCACTTCAGAGATACAGATTAAGTGTATTAATGCTCTTGTAAAACAAACAAGCAAATAAACCAAAACACTACATTTAGGGCTGTTCTTATTCATTAACTTTCCTTCATGCCAAAAAACTATGTTAGCAACTAGTTTAATAGGCCTCTTTAAGGAGGAAATGGAAGGTGACGGCTCCTCAAAGTGGACTTACATGTAATCTCTTGCCTCCAAGTTGGTGACTAGGGGCCTAGATCAAAACACTACGGAATCCAGATTTGATTCTGAGGTCCCCAGTTACTAATATCTATCTTCAGAGGATAGCGAGGTTGGTCTTTGCAGGTCTCCAGTTACTAATATCTATCTTCAGAGGATAGCCAGGTTGGTCTTTGCACCTAAAATAGTAACTTTATTCTGGCATAAGCTTCTGGAAACTAATACTCCATGCATCTGAAGAAGTGGAGTATAGTCCACAAAGGCTCATGAGAATAAATTTGTTAGTCTTTAAGGTGCCACAAGACTCTTTGTTCTTTTATCTCTTGTATGTGCTTATATGTAAACAAAACTGGCTGAGTTCCTTTGGAGTAGGGTGTGCCAGTCACAAACCCAAGTCAGAGTACTACTTGTCTGAGAGTTTAGTTCCCCCACCCAAGTTAGGGTCAGGCTCTACCTATTTACTTACAGCCCTATATTTGCTTTGAGTAGAACATCCTGTGAAGGGGATATTACTATTTCTTTCTGACATGAGCTTTGATTGCATCAGAGTGATTAGTGCTTGCACATGTGGGAACCTGAAGATAAGAGTGAAGAGAACTGATAATGCTACATAGTTCTGTTACTACTCTTTTAACACTTCAGTCCTATTGCTAGCCTTAAAACAAGGCTCTTACATTACTTTTTGTGTGATGTGTGTAATTTTGCAGGTCACAACTCATTTTCATGAGGTGAAATGCACTTGTGAAGAAGTCACCATAGGGTTGCTACCTTTGGGCCCTAGGTTTTCTTGAATATCAGGGCAAACATATGCACAATCAAAGATAGTTATCCCCTTTTTTCCGGAAGGGGTGGGGGCTAGCTGAGTGTTAACCAGGGAAGGAAATTACATGTCTGGCAAATACTTTTGTTTTTCAGCCTTCTCCCTCTGCCCACAGGTACTCCTTCATATTTTTTGACAGATGGCTATTGTGCCTTCCCTTCCACTTGGGGAGAGAAAACCTGAATCATGTATCCAATTTTTGATACCCACTCATTACTCCTGAATAAAAATAAATCAAATTGCACAATGGTATCACACTGTTTTATAAAATCCAGATTGAGTATTAATAACAACAGCAACAATAATAACAGATTACTTTTTTTTTAATGAAGCTGCCTTAAGTAACCCTAGTTTCTGGTTTACATAATCATGGAAATACAGTGAGAAATGTCAATATCTTAATTTGTGCTGATCTTCTGCCTTCCTACAGGGTTAAGCAACCCTTTTGGCTTTGAGGGGTTAGGTGGAGGAGTAGAGGCCATGCATGTATGGATGCATGATGTCTGTGCACATGTCAGCATCCACGTTGGGAGGGCTTAAGCTTCCCTTCCCTGCTTGCTGAGATCAGGGGATGAGATGAGGGAGGTTTTCATACTGCTGTTTACTTGCTGCTACTGGCAATCTGCAACAGGAATGCTGGGGGAGGAGGGCAAGGCTTTACCTGTCCCCCACCCAGTAATCCTGATACAGATCTCTGTTTTCCCACTGCTAACAGCAGTGAGGAAACAGCTATCTGTTTAGTGATCATTAGGGTGTGCAGAGACTTAACACCCCACCCCCACTCTCTCTTTACATACACCCACCAAGAATGCTGCCAGCAGCAGGGAAACTGCAATCTATTCCCCACCTGCAAGGTGATGGCTGATCAGTTGAGTGTCAGGAAAAGTGGCAAGGGCGTTCTGTGGCTCTGCAGGCTGCACAGAGAAGTGTTTTCCTACATCAACATGCGGACTAAGTTGTTTGTTCAGATGTTCTCCATTATGGGAAATCACTGCCTAGAGGAATCTGGTGCTGAAGAGCAAGGCTTCAGAAGTAGATTCTGAAGTAGAGGCATTATTAGTTCATATTAGCTGTGAGTGCTAGCACTCGTCCTTTGTGATAATGTTAGGACTAGAGGGGTTCAATGATGGCTTCTAGCCTAGGGATTTAAAAACCTAGCTTAGGCTACTTTAAAAAAGGATTAGACAAATTCATGGAGGTCTTGGTGGCCAAGTCCGGAGGCAGTTCTCCTCTGAATACCAGATGCTGGAGGCAATCAAGAAGGAAGAGCTGTTGTCTACTACTCCATTTGAAAGTTACTCAAAGGCCACTGCAGCAAACTGGACCTGATGGAACTAGTGACTTCTCTGTGGATACCTCCTTGGATTTCCACATTTTTGGGTAGGGGAAAAGTCTTTCACAGAAACATCTCAGATGAAAATGACAGCATAATGTCACTGCAAACTGAAAATTGGTTTTGAGAAATAATTAACATTGGTGTGATCTAAGCCAAAATCTCTTGTTTTTTTTTTTTTAATTTAGGCTTAAAATAAACATGGGATGTTCTAAGATGCCCCCTTCTCCCTCCCCCAGCACTTAAGGCAATATAAACAAGACAGCTATTCTTCGGCCTTCATTAAGCCTAAAAGCCCTACTAACAAGAATTTACTACTGCGAAGGAATTGTAACTTGCAAGTGATTCTATTTACTTATATAAGATATTTATTTGCCTCCCTACAACAAAACATTCTCAGGGTGGCTCAGACAATAAACAATTTAAAAACCACCACCACCACCACCACCACAAGTAGTACTAGTAATTCTAGTGACTTTATGATGCACTCACATTGGTAGGCTTTGTACAGGATTATATATATAATATTGCCCCAAGGAAGAGTAAACTGTTCCAAAAGACATGGGGACGTAATATATTGTTTCTACTATACCTTTTGAGGCTTCATTTCCCCTTGATTCTTGTGCTGTATGTTCCATTTCCTATTTATTTTATTTCTTATTTATTAATATTTCTATACCACCTTTCCATAAATGTCACCAAGATGGGTGTAAAATAATTTAAATGAAAACAATAATGCATAAAAACAACAAAGCCATAATAAAACAATATTACAACTACTACTCATAACTTAAAAAGCTAAATTAACTCCTTTCTGAAAATTCAAGTAAGTGGAGAACCAATCTTAGCTCTGAAGGGAGATCATTCCACAATTTGGGAGTGATGCAGCAGAAAGCCCTTTCATCCGTGCTTGAGAACAGGCCTATACAAGTGGAGGGTGTCCCTAAAAGGGCCTCTCCTTTGCAGGCAGAAAGATTCAAGAAAACAGCTCTAGTGAAGCGAGCAGCCAAGGGCCAAACTGAGCCAGTATGATGTAGTGGTTAGAGCATTGGACTCCCGACTAGGAAACCTGGTTATAATTAGGCCTATGCACAGCCCCCCCCCCCAACTCGCTTTGGAGGCTGTTTTGGAGCCTCTGAAATGGACCCAATTCATCTCAGGGTGCTTCGGGGTGCCTGCCTTGCCTTGGTGCCAAGGCAAGATTCCCCCTCCCCCGGTGACTTGGCCTTGCAGGTTCCTGGGTGCCTGCTGTGCAGCCAACCAGGAGTCTATGGGATTCCAGACTCCCCATTCCCCACTCGCAGCCCCCTCACCCCCCCCCCCCATTTGCAGCTCCCGTGTCCCCTTCTCCCCCAACCCAGAGGTGACACTGCTGGGACTTAGCTGTAAATTGCGTTGTCCTACCAGAGAGCTGAGCCACGTTTTATAGTTAAAATCATGGCGGCTCTCTGTTTTACTATATCTGTGGCTGCAAACTACAGCAGCCATAAAGGGCTCTTCATGGCTGCCATAGTTTGCGGCCATAGAGAAGAGGATGCGATTTACAGGTAAATCTCTGTGGCGGGAGGTGAGTGGGGATGGGGAGAGAGAGGGAGGTGAGTCCAATGGAGAACTGGTTGGCCTTTTGCCAGCTTTCCAAGGTGGGCAGGGAGGAGGGCCCAGCGCCACTCCAAATTGGCTCACGGTGCCCTAAGGCTTCCGTACAGATCAACTTTGGCCTTGGGGCTCCTCGGGCTGACCTGGCACTGACTCAGATCCAGGCCAAGGCAGGCTGAATCAGTCTGCCTTGACTTCAGGGATTCAGCTGGAGGTTGTGTACAGCCCTAGTTATAGTCCCCATGCTGCCATGAATCTCACTGGGTAGCTTTGGGCCAGTCACTGACTCAGCCTAACCTATCTTGCAGAATTGTTGTGAGGGTAAAATAGAGAGGAAGAAGAGGATTATATATGCCATCTTGGAGGAAATAATGGTTATAAATGTAACAAACACGAGTTAAATGTCGTTTAGCATTTAATCTGCAGGTAATTTTTAAAAATGAAAATAGCAGTAACCAGGTGGGGGCTGATAATTATTTGGATCATTGTAGCTATCGAAGGGGATTTCAACCTTTCCTCTTCTGCTATAGTCCTAAGTAAAAAATTTGCCCATTTGCATTGGTAGGAAATCCTCCATTGGCACTAAAAAATAACAGATTGTATGGTCTGTTGCTTGTCTTTAAAGAGGCAATCTGCCTCCAACTGATTTTTGCACGTGAGCTATGTATTCCATGACAAATCCTTTCTTTTTAGCAGTAGAACACCATCACTGTCTTCCATGAACAAGATTGCTTAGAGTGGCCACTTGCACATTGCTAAAAAGAGGGACTGTATCACCTCCAAAGAGGACAGTAGAGATTTGCATGACATTTGCATATGCTAATGTATATGCCTAGATACATGTTTAGAAAAAAAATACTATAATTTAAATAGAAATACAAAGGGTTGGTTCCAGGCACTAAGTCAGCAGTTTCACTGACTTGGCTGACAAGGACAGGTAGAGATGAGTGTCATTATCATCCCCCAGATGAATTCACCCATCAGCTTCATATAAATGTTAAAGAGCATGAGGACAAGATGGAACCCTGCAGGGACTCCATAGTACAAGTGTCAAGGTTGAGCAGCAGTCCCCTAATATTATCCAGAACGAACCCTGTAGGTTGGAACGTAATCACCTTATTGTGCATCCTACCCAAAACACAGAAGACTGTCCAGAATAATACCATGAATTGTGGCTGAGAAAAGAGGCAGGAATTCTTCTCCTGTCTTTCCTTTCACAGCCATAATGTGGGCAGCTGGTCCATGTGGTCAAACTAGGTGAGTGCCAAGTTAAGTGGGATTCAAATTTGACGGGGAAATACCAAAAATACCAAAAATTGCAATTAACATTTTAAAGTGTATTTCTTTGAAATCAGACTGAAATATCGTCTAGCTGACATGTACAAATCTATTTTGAAAATTTCGTGTCTCTGTTTTATCTGATCTCAAAAACATTGGTTGGACGGATGGAAAAACTGAATAAATACACCTCTGTTTAAATATGTTTAAAAAAGATTAAGTGGAAAATAGGGGCAAAATGTTTCCCAGTTTATCAAAAGCCTCAGTTTAGATCTGTCCTTGGGAATTGGGGTGGGGACACCAATTGCATAATTCACCTAGACCACCAGTTGCTGGCAGCTAGTCTGGGGACGGCCCTATACTTTCCTTTAAATTAGTAACATAGGTGTCTTGTCAGTATAGGGAATTGTAGTGTAGTGTATTGGAGCAGAGTGAATGTACAGTTTTTCTGTATTTTAGTCAAGGCAGAGGGGTATGGAATAGGTGCTAATGAGCTTTGGGGAGAGACTTGGATGATAGGGATAGACGGCAACGAAGTGTCCCCCCCCTTTAAATTGACAATTCCTTGGTGGAAAACTTGGTTGGTGGCTCCATGTCTGATGGGTGGGGAGTTTGCCACTCTCAGCCTGTCTTGGTTTTGATGCCCCGGTGTTGCCACACGTCATGGGTCTTCTGCTTGTCTTGCATGTGGGGGGGGGGGGGCGGGGAGTTACCAGTTATTAACTATTACAGAGTCTGAGAATCCAGATAAACAGAGCTGATTCATGTGTTATCATTCAGTATGGTTAGCTCTTCCATGTAGTCTCATCCCATGCCTTACAGAAAAGTTTGAAATGGAAAATTATATGTGACCGGCAAGTCTGGTGGAAAATTCCTATGCCCAGTGGAACCTAGTGAGTTAGGTGTCATTAGGGTGGTGAATCCGCTTCAGGTTTCAATCAGAAATCTAAAGGAGCTATCCAAGGTGCTTGGATAGCTCCTTTAGAGTTTTGACTGAAACCTGGATTCACCACCCCACTGACATCTAAGCCACCAGGCTCCACTGCTCCCTATGTCAGAACTGCTAGCCCCAAGTAGGTATGATACTAGTGTGGAGACTTCCCATGAGGAGTGACTGTTCTGCATAATTCCTCATTTCAAATGTTAATGGCGCAATGTGGCACAGAACCCTGTGGAAGTGTCAGCCACAGTGCTCTGGTAATGGCTAAATTGGTCCTCAGTCTTGCTTGTGTTAGATATCTCTATTTTACAATAAAGATACAAACTGTACATGTTCATTTGGGACCTTTAGAATCTGCAAATGATTAAGTTCCCTAATCTGACATTCCTGTTTGGGAAAAGGAGTTTACTTCAATGGCTTCTTCATTGTCCATTACTTGTTTGGATAGAAACTAAAATGCAATTTAAAGTGGTTTTAGTTTTAATATGAGCAGTTTAAATGCTCAGCTTTGTGAAGCTGAAGGTATCCATTCTAAACTTAAGATTAGATCAAATGTAATCAGTCAGAAATCTGTTATGAATTTATAAGGAAAATTAAATTGGAAAGACTAAAACCAATATTCTAGATGGGGCAGCAAATGACCCCTTGCGCTTTAAAAGGATTTGTTCCAGCTGTGTGAGTTGGGAAATTTAAAGCTTTCCCTCCAGTTGGCCTAACTCTAAAATTCAGCAATTTGAAATGCAGTCCCAGTCCATTTCAGGGCCCCTTTTAATGTGCTGGCATTAATATTTGAAGCTCTCAATGGACCTGGTTACATGACATGAGGGTGGTTAATAAGTTCCAGTGGTTTGTTAATCACCCTGCACATGTTAACCCAATTTACATAATTACCTTCACTGGCCACAGCTTGTTATGCCATCCGAACTCTGTGGGAGTGATTGGTTGAGGCGATTATCAAACCAGCAACTCTAGAACAAGGCCCAGTGAGAGTAATTATGTAAATTGGGCTGGCATGGGACTGGGACTCGTGGGGGTGGTTAACAAGCCACCATGGCTTATTAACGACCTTCTAGTTGTGCAAACCAGGACTGGGTTGGACGATCGCAGTGGAGGAAAAAGCCATTATGGCTTCTGCCCCCACACATGTGACCAACATTTGCATTATTTCCTGTGCTGAAGCACCGGTTGGTTTGTCGTCAAAAACTGGCATGTGGGGGCATTGTACCCACCCTACAACCCATGATGTGCAGTAGATGTTTTAGGGTTGGTGTGAAGCCCTCCATGCCATATGATGGGAATAATTTTATTTACTTATTGATTTATTTTTTCTCATCATTATTATTATTATTATTTCCATTTATATACCGCCCTATAGCTGAAGCTCTCTGGGCGGTTTACAAAAATTAAAATCATTGAAGATTAAAAACACCAATATACAAAATTTTAAACCATAAAAAGCATAAAAACAAGTTATAATTACAATGTCCTTTAAAAACAACAATTCTGGGTCAAAGCACAACAACAACAACAACAACAACACAAACCCCCTCATCATACGCTGTTAAATGCCTGGGAGAAGAGGAAAGTCTAGACATGGTGCCGAAAAGATAACAATGTTGGTGCCAGGTGAGCCTCGTCGGGGAGATAATTCCATAATTGGGGGGGGGGGAAGGCCCTCTCCTTTGTTGCCACCCTCCGTGCTTCCCTCTGAGTAGGCAACCAGAGGAGGACCTTAGATGTGGATCGTAGTGCACGGGTAGGTTCGTGTCAGACGAGGCGTTCCATCAGGTATTGTGGTCCCAAGTCGTATAAGGCTTTATAGGGTAGAACCAGCACCTTGAATTGGGCTCAGAAACGTATAGGCAGCCAATGCAAGCGGGCCAGAGAAGGTCTTATATGCTTGAACCTTCTGGTTCCTGTTATCAATCTGGCTGCTGCATTTTACACAAGCTGCAGCTTCCGAACCGTCTTCAAAGGCAGCCCCACGTAGAGTGCATTGCAGTAATCCAATTTAGAGATTACCAGAGCGTAGACAATTAAAGCCAGGTTATCCCTGTCCAGATATGGGTGTAGTTGGGCCACCAACTGAAGTTGGTAGAAGGCACTCCGTGCCACTTAGGCCACCTGAGCCTCAAGTGACAGAGATGGTTCTAGGAGAATCCTCAAACTACGAACCCGCTCCAGGGGGAGTGCAGCCCCATCCAGAACATGTTGAACACTCTCCATCCGGTCAGCAGAACCACCCACTAACAGCATCTCAGTCTTGTCTGGATTGAGTTTCAGTTTGTTAGCCGTCATCCAGTTCATTGTCGCAACCAGGCACTGGTTCAGCACATCGACAGTCTCACCTGCTGAAGATGAAAAGGAGAAATAGAGTTGTGTGTCATCAGCATACTGACTCCAAAACCCAACGGTTTCATGTAGATGTTGAACAGCATGGGGGACAAGACTGACCCCTGTGGGACCCCATACTGGAGAATCCATGGGGTCAAGCATTGTCCCCCAAGCACCACCTTCTGGAGCCGCCCCGCCAAGTAGGAGTGGAACCACTGCAATGCAGTGCCTCCCACTCCCAACTCAGCCAGTCGTCCCAGAAGGATACCATGGTCGATGGTATCGAAAGCCACTGAAAGATCAAGGAGAATCAACAGAGTCACACTCCCCCTGTCTTTCTCCTGACATAGGTCATCATACAGGGTGACCAAGGCTGTTACTGTGTCAAAGCCAGGCCTGAAGCTGGACTGAAATGGATCCAGATAATCAGTCTCATCCAAGAGTGTCTGTAGCTGGCTTGCAACCACCCACTCCAGGACCTTGCCCAGGAATGGAACATGTGCCACCGGTCTATAGTTATTGAGATTTTCGGGGTCTAGGGAAGATTTCTTCAGGAGTGGTCTCACTACCTCCTTCAAACGGCCTGGGACCACTCCCTCTCGTAGAGAGGCATTAATCACTTCCCTGGCCCAGCCGGCTGTTCCATCCCTGCTAGCTTTTATTAGCCAAGAGGGGCAAGGATCCAATACAGAGGCGGTCGCACGAACCTGTCCAAGCACCTTGTCAACATCCTCAAGCTGTATCAACTGAAACTCATCCAAGAAAACAAGACAAGCCTGTACTCTGGACATCTTGATAGATTCACCTGCTATATATATCACTTCCCATTGAAGAATTTTGGAGCAGTGGACAAATCGAATAAAAGAATAAAAACAGAATAAAGGTACAATTAAAATACATTTTTAAAAGAAACAAAAGTGCAATAAAATCACAGCTGGTCATTGAGGGAAGACTTACTGGAACAACAACATTTTCAAGAGGTGCTGGAAGGAATACAAAGTTGGCACCTACCTGATCTCCAGAGGCAGGGAATTCCATAGGGTGAGGGCCACCACACTGAAGGGAATAATGCAAATGGCGGTTGCATGTGCAGCACATTCAGGGGTGGGGTGGCGTGGGGGGAGAAGCCACGATGGCTTCTTCCCCCACTGTGATTGTCTAAATGCACCTCAGGCCAATGGCTTGGGACCAGCTTACTAAAAGTTCACCCCCCTCCATGTACCTACTCAAGATCCTTAAGATCCTCATCAGAGGATCTGCTCTGTGTGCCCTTGTCCAGTGAAGTCAGCAGATGATCACTAGGGAGATAGCTTTCTGTGGAATAGTTTCCCCAGAGAGGCTCAGTGATGTGTGTAATAAACCAGAATGCTGACTATGGGGAGTGGATCTTTCTGAACATATTTCAGAATATAGTTTTCAATAGGATAGTTCTGGTCTACAACATCTTCATGATTGCACAGAAATATAAGAACTGAATATTGTATTCTGTTAAAATGACATCAGTGCTGGGCAATGTCATAAAGCTTAAATTTTGGGAAATTGCTTTGTTATACAAATGTGAGTTAAACCTATTCTATTCCCAGTATCTTGGCTGATTTCTTAAATCTTGTTTCCTGGAATCCCTGTAGGAATATACAAAATTCTGTACATGAATAGTGGTGCTTTTGGCAATAATGAATAACAAAAGTTGCAGATTCTGTGTAGAGCCTTGTAATCTAAAAGACAGAATTGGGGAAGAGGATTTGTAAATAAAAGGAATAGAGAGAGAAATTGAGAAAATGTTCAGTAGGCAAATGCCGGAGAGAACCTATCTCAGTTGTAACAAATGCTTGTGTTTGCTTATCAAGAGGTAGAGCATTCCAGAAAAAGGGGCAGGCAATGGAAGAGATACAAACACAACAAATAAATGCATGCATTTTTCAGTGAATGAATGGATGACTGTAAAAGGGAATACCGTAAAAAGTGAAGTTGAGAATAGTGAAATAAGTAGTGAAGGTTAAAAAAAGGAGCTGGAAAAAAATGGTAGAATACAAGACTGAAAGTAGGCTAAGATGAGATTTTAGAAGACTAGGGTTGCAATTCTATACCTTCTTCCCTGGGTTCAACTCAGTGAAACTTTGTTTTGGGTAGACTTGTATAAAATTGTGCTGTGAAAAGTATAGAGTAGCAGAGATGATGAGACAAAAGAAGTTAATTGGAGTTTTCATAGGAGTGGAAGAAAAAAACTGACAAAGTTTAGAGGTGTTAAATTGTTAATGACACACACTATAAAGAAGAATAAACACCCAGGCTACCTAGGAGGGCAAACAGTAATGAAAGGAGAGGGGGTAGACTTTTTTTTTCTTAATGCTTTTCTCTGCACTGCACTGTAAACCATTTTTAAAACTCTTTGGAATTTCATAAGTGGGCTTGTCAAAATGTGAAGGGCTCTTAGATATTTCAGAAAGCCTTTATTGGTACAAGCTTGGATCTAGCTATGTAGCGTTCTTTAGCCTTGGAACCCTAATTTTGGCCACAATCATATGTCTTCCCTTACTGTTATCCTTCCAGCGATATCTTCCCGACTTTCTAGTATAAGGCTGAGCTGTGTCATTTGCTGTTTCCCTTCAACATTATAAGTAAGAAGATTTTATTCCTCTAACATGTGAATGAAAGGAAGTTTCATTCTGTGGCTATTCTAGTAGATGGTAAAAACAACATTCTTAAGGCACCTGAAAGACAAATTTATTCTGGCATGAGCATATTATGGAGAATTTCATGTGTTAGTATGTAGGGAGTGGGATTGTAAACAGAGAAAGAATGATAAATTATTCCTCCCCTACCACGATATTCCATGTATATAAACATGAAACTTTCCACGGATCTGATGAAGTGGGCTATAATCCATGAAGGTTTATGCCAGAATATATTTGCTAGTCTTTTAGGTGTCACAGCTACGCTCTAGTTAGTAGATGGTAACATTCACCCAAATTATGTAGTGGTCTCCAAATCATAGTCCCTTGGCATCTACGTTAAATAATGCAGATGACATGTGCATGAGTAGAAAACCTGTCACCATCCTGAGTAGATGTGGAGTTGCACATGCTATTAAGGAATTTAATCTTTCCATTTTGCATCACTGGAATTTCTAATTATTATGGCTTCTTCAAGTAACAGGATATTGTTCAAGCTTGGTGATTTGTCAGCATATTTACATTTGCATGAATAGACATGGTCTGATCCATCAATTTAAACTATTTAATCTGGGTCAATAGTTCTAGTTCTACAAAAGATATATAAAAATTGAAGGTTAGCAGCTTAACTGCCGTGGCACCATATCTGTGTTCCTTAGCTTGCATCCAGTCTCATGTGACTAGTAGATTCCCTGCTTATGACTCAAGAATTTTTTAATAGGCAAAGTATCTTTCTGAAAAATAGCGTTCTAACAATGTCATTCTGTTCTATATATCAGGTTTATTATTTTTCCCATGGTGCTTCTTGACTAGAAAATATTTCCCATGTCATTCCTAAGCTGGAAAGATTTGTAACATATCACCATAAAATTGAGATGCAATTTAACCTGTCTACTTAGCTGTGTTTCTGGACTTTTCATCATAAGCCAACTGTTTTGTAAAACTACTATTTGGTTTTTAATAGCTAGCTGGCCTCTGTCTAGTAGCAAATTACCTTGGAACTGCATAGGCTCTTAATTCATGTGGTCATGAGTTAAATACAAATTGTCTCAAGACAAGAGGTGAAAGTTCAATGGCATATTTTACCAGTAAAATATTAGTGTGTTTCCCCTAAACAAGGGAGAAAGCAGTGGGACAAGTCAAATGTGTTTCAGAATACATAGATATAATTTAGAACAGTAACAAATTAAAAAGAACATTTCTTGAGGGGCTTGATTTCTCCAAGACACATACATACTACCCACTCTGAAATCTGCTAAACAGTAGTGGAGTACTTGGACAGCTGGACAGATCCTTAACTTGCACAAAGTTCCCTTCTTTGCAAATTGCAAATGGAGTGGAGGGTTACACAGTGTGGCTTAGGACAGAAAAAATGCTGATAACCTAAAAATGTGATTTTAGGATTGTATTTGCAACTGTGCTTGGTTGCAGTGTGGATACATAACTGAGTGGTGAATCAGGTTAGTACCACAAGTTCAGCTGACCTGCTCAATAGAGCCTTGGCAGACATTAATTGAGTGCAATGCAAAGTTGAGGTTGTATGTTTACATTTATCTGGATCCAGATAGTTATGTATAGGTAGGATGCTTCTCTCCCACCCTGTTTCTCCCAAGAATCTGACTACAAATCTACATTCTTCAGTTGCTTGATCAGTCCCAATTAATTCATTAACACTTTCAGTCTTTGCTAATAATTTAGATGTGTTTGTAGCATAACTCAAATTTAGCAGAGTAAAATGTATCTCCTTCTTGGCAAGCTGTCTATTTTATAAAATTCTAACCTCTTTGCTTCCCTGCTATTATAGGCAGACTTTTGTTCTTCCCTTATCTCTCCCCCAACAAGATACTTAAATGTGGAGGGTAGGCAAATTATGGATTTTCCACATTACTGTTTTGAATATTTCATGAGGCATAGTTTTGTTTTGTTTTTAAAATCTTTGTTCAAAAAGCTCAATTTGATGTTCAGTCCATATGCCTACCATGCACTCTAGTTGCCATAGCAATGTTAGATAGTTCATGTTTCTGTGTTCTAGTTGTCTGTGTGATCTCCTTCTTCTTAGGAAGAGCTTTTCCTAAATTTTGAAGTAGTTTAAAAAATAGCTCTGATAAGAGTTGGCAAGGCAGTAATACAAAACATATTCCTGGTACAGTGAAAACATGCTGAAATGCTTCATTAGTTTTCAGGTGGGAGTGCGAGGGATCCTCAAATTGGTAGGAAACAGTTTTATCAGATAATTTATCATTTATATAGCAGTCTTCTTAATTGCTCCTAATGCTTCACATAAATTAATGGTTTTATAATGGCACTGAAAATGGAAATTTATCTAACAGTAAAGTAGATCATGATAATCTGGGCTAGTGTTTTAAAATATTTTCCACATGTAGAATGCTGTGTGCACTTCTGGTCACCCACCTTAAACAGGATTTTGAAGACCTGAAAAAAGGTGCAGAAAAGGTAAATCAAAATGAAAGGCTGTGACATTTGAGGCTCTATAGCTTAGAAAAACATTGAGTAAAGGGGGTGTGAGAATGATGTATAAAATTATACGTGGTATGGAGAAAGTGAATAGGGGGAAAACCTCGCCTGCTCTCTTAATGCTAGAATCCAGGGTCATCCCATGAAGCTCAGGAAAGACAACTGGAAGTACTTCACACAGCACATAGTGAAAGTATGGAATTTTCTACAAGAATATGTAGAGCTCCATCAGATGAAGGGAAATCACGCTTCCCTACTGTTGCTTCTCCACTCCCACTTTCGTTGCTGGTTACTTCCTGCCCATTCAGTTGGCAGTTCTGATCGCACTGCTTCCCCTGCACACAGCAGGAGACAACGGCAACTTTTGTCTTAATTTCGGACTTACTGGGGTGTTTTTTTGTGATGTGAAGAAGGCAATAATAATAATAATAATAATAATATAATAATAATAATTTATTTCTTACCCGCCTCTCCCTTCTGGATCAAGGCGGGGAACAACATCATACAGACAATATAAAATACATAAAACTGATTTAAAGCATATAAAAATTAATACATCATTAAAAGCAACCAAGTCTTAAAATTCAGCTGGGTAGGCCTGCCGGAAGAGATCAGTCTTTATAACTCTCTTAAATTCTAGAAGACTGGTAAGTTGGCGGATCTCTCCCGGCAGGTCGTTCCACAGTCTGGGAATGGCAGGTCCTCTGGGTAACGGTTGTCAACCTAATCTTGGCCAACTGTAGTAAATTCTTCCCAGAGGACCTGAGAGTGCGGGGCGGATTATATGGGAGAAGGTGATCCCACAAGTAACCTGGACCCAAACCATGTAGGGCTTTAAAGGTAATGACCAACACTTTGTACTTCGCCCGGAAACTAATTGGCAGCCAGTGAAGCGATTTTAAAGCTGGTGTAATATGGTCACCCCTAGATGTACCGGTGACCAACCTGGCTGCCATATTTTGAACTAGTTGAAGTTTCCGGACTAGGCACAAAGGTAGCCCTATGAACAGCGCTTTGCAGAAGTAGAGCCTCAAAGTTACCAGCGCGTGCACTACTGTCTTTAGGTCTTCCAACTCTAGGAAGCGGCACAGCTGGTGTATCAGCTGAAGCTGATAGTAGGCACTCCTGGCCGTCACATTTATCTGAGCTGTCATTTGGAGCAACGGATCCAGGAGCACCCCCAAGCTGCGGACACAGCCTTTCAGGGGGAGTGTAACCCCATCCAGAGCTGATTGACACACCTCCAAACCTAGATTGGGGCCTTTGACAGCAAGCACCTCCATCTTGTCTGGATTCAGCTTCAGTTTGTTTTTCCTCATCCAGCCCATTACCGCCTCCAAGCATTCATTCAGAGGAGACACACTATCCTTAGCTGACGCTGTTGTCAAAGGCATGGAGAAATATATTGGGGTGTCATCAGCATACTGATAGCACCCCGCCCCATGCCTCCAGATGATCTCTCCCAGCAGTTTCATGTAGATGTTAAACAGCATTGGGGGAAGGATGGCGCCTTGAGGTACGCCACACAACAGCTCCTTCTTTGAGGAGCAACTATCCCCAAGCATCACCATCTAGAACCTGCCCGAGAGGTAGGACCAGAGCCACTGAAGCACAATGCCCCCAATTCCCAATCCCCTCAGGCGTTCCAGAAAGATACCTTGGTCAACGGTATCGAAAGCCACTGAGAGGTCCAGAAGTACCAGCAGGGACACACTCCCCCTGTCAGTACTCAAGCGTAGATCATCTGCTAAGGCGACCATAGCAGTCTCAGCACCATATTCTGCCCTGAAGCCGGTTTGAAATGGGTCTAGAAAATCTGTATCATGCAAGATTGCTTGGAGTTGGAAGGCAGCTGCCCTCTCGATCACCTTGCTCAAAAACGGAAGATTTGATACGCGTCTATAGTTATTAAGATCCAGGGGGTCCAGGGAGGGCTTTTTTAGAAGTGGCTGTACAACCGCTTCTTTTAGACAGGATGGAAAACTCCTCTCCCTGAGAGATGTATTAATAATGTGTTGTAATTGGAGTCTAATTACATCTCCTCCCTGGGCGACCAGCCAAGAAGGACAGGGATCGAGAGGGCAAGTCGTCTTCCTCACTCGTCCAAGCAGCTTGTCCACATCCTCAGTACTCACCAACTGAAACTGATCCAGTCTAATTCTACTCACGGAGTTGCTGGACGCTCCATTGTCAGCCTCTGCTATAACGACGGCATCTAAGTCGCCTCTTATCCAAGAGATTTTATCTGTGAAATGGTCATTAAAGGCATCACAGCGAATTGCCGAAGGCTCTAAAATCGGGTTCAGGTGGGAAGGTGCCTAAGTTAGACCTCTCACCACCCTGAATAGTTCTGCTGGACGTGAATTCGCAGATGCAATGCATGCTGAGAAGAAAACTTACTTCGCTGCACATATTGCCACCCGATAAGAACGAAGGTGTTCTCTATGTACTCTATGTTGTGTCTTGTAAGATATAAATCGAGTTTTCCACCATTGGCGCTCCAGTCGTCCAGGGGTGGGAGGTGCTCAGGAGACTTACTGCTTCTGATATGGAGGTAGTATATAGCCATCAGGACTAGTAGCTGTTGATAGCCTTTCTCCTCCAGAAATTTATTCAACCCCCTTTTAAAGCCATCCAAATTGGTGGCAATCACCACGTCTCATGGTAGCAAATTCCATAGTTTGTGAAGTACTTCCTGGATCTCCCGCCAATCAGCTTCATGGGATCACCCCAGGTTCTAGTGTTGAGAGAGGGAGAAAAATATCTCCCTATCCACATTCTCCACACCAGGTATAATTTTGTACATCTCTATCATGTCTCCCCATAGCCTCCTTTTTTCCAAGCTAAACAATCCCAGCTGTTGTAACCTTGCCTCATAGGGGAGATGCTCCAGCCCCTTGATAATTTTAGTTGCCCTTTTCTGCACCTTTTCCAGCTCTACAAATTTTTTTTTTTAGGTGTGGTGTACAGTTCTGATCACAGTATTCTAAGTGTGGTCGCATCTGGTTGAACACTGTGGGAATAGAATGCTGGACTAGTTAAGTCTTTGAACTGATCTAGCATAAATCATCTTATATTCTTGAGCCTGTAGTGAGGGAAGTGGGAATAAAATATGCTGCCCTGAATCCATTAGAAGAAAAATGGGATGTTTATATCCTGCCTTTTCTCCAAGGAGGTCAAGGTGGCATAGAATGTCACTCACTCACCCCTTTATCCTTGCAACAGCCCTGTGGGGTAGGTTAGGTTGAGAGATAGTGACTGGGCCAAGGTCACCCAGTGAGCTTCATAGCTAAACAGGGATTTGAATCTTTGACCTAATCCACACCAAGCAGGATATTGCACTATGAAAGCAGTATGAAAGCGGTATATAAAAGGCAGGAGCCACACTACTGCTTTATAGCGGTATTGAAGTTCACTGAGAACTGTTGGGTTCCATTGGCACATACATATACCACTTTCATACCACTTCCATAGTGCTATATCCTGCTTGGTGTGGCTCCTGACTTTTATATACTGCTTTCATACTGCTTTCATAGTGCTATATCCGGCTTGATGTGGATTAGGCCTTTGTCTTCCTGGTCCCAAGTATACTACAACACTGGTTCTTAAATCACTGAAACTTTAGAAATGAGAATTTTTTATCTTCATGTTGTGGTTACTTAAGAAGAGCAGCTATGCAAGAAAAGGGCTGATGTAGCATTTTTCCACAATAATAATAGACGGGAGAACACATGAGGAAAATATTACAGCGTAATGAAAAATCCATGAGAATGTGGTTGGAAAACCATTGGGACTCTAATATTCTACTTGTAGCCCTTTTTTCCCAGTGACATAGTTATTATCCCCATTTTGATATGCTTGCTGCATATATGGGGAAAATTTCATTAGAATCAAATGCAAATAAACTGCAAATAAACAGGAAAGACATTTACCCTTTTTAGAAGACACACTATGCCATGATGGTTAATCACTTTGGGCAAAACGTTATGGCTTAATGTGTCGTGTGAACCATGATTTTGCGTGTCATGTGAGCCATTCCTAACTAGGGTGGCTACATAACCATGGTTTAAACACGCTCACTAACCATTTACTGCAAACTAAGCCTAACCATGGCTTAGTGTGTTGTCCGAACAGGCCCATTATCTGCAAATAAACAGGGAAGACGTTATCACAAGGGAGTTAATGATGAAGGAGTTAATGATATGGTATTATGATACAGTGTTACTAAAACACACCTTTGAGACTTTTCTTGCTATTTAGTAACACTAATACCTTCTTATCCTGATTTGAGTTTCCCTGTGCTCATGCAGTTATAACTGTGACAAATGTGTTGCCTGCACCTCCAACCCTGCAAGGTTGGACAGACTGCATGACCTGCTTTGTCTATATTTCTCAAACTTAGGCTGCCACCATTCTTGGTTTATAAGAATAACTCTTAGCCTGCACAGCTGAAGGCTTTTACACTTATAGAGAATTTCTTTTATTCTCCTTAAAACAGGAACGGGCATCACATGACCCATGGGACACATGCAGCCCCTGCCTTCCCCATCTGCTTCTGCAGTGCCCTAAATTAAAAACATACACTTTTTTTTAAACAAGCAAAATTGCTCTCTATAGTGGCTCCAGGGTTTGCAGAGATTTGGAAAATCTTAAGGATCACCCACCCCCCCACCCCCAGGAGAGCACAAAAATATCCCATTGAAAACAGATGGAGAGGGGGGGGGGAAAACCCTGACAATTGGGTGGGAGGGGGAATGGAATTAAATGGGGGAAGGAATTAAAATCAAGTGGGAGAGGAATAGAATGAAGTTCTTGGGCAAGAAGGACGGAAGGAAGAGACACACAGGGGAGAAAAGGGGGTTCACAGAATCATCTTATTGTCCGGATAGGTCTTTTCCTGGATCACACTGAGAAGTTCATCAGACGAGCATTTTATCACATGCTCGCTACTGCCCAATTACGGATGTGCATGCGTCCTTTAGACAATTAGGTCTGTCTCCTGCGTACCTCCCTCTCCATCTGCTCATTTTTCTGTCACAAAATAAACCCCTTTGAATCAGTTTTTTTTAAAAAAAGGAATGTGTTGCGATCTCCTGCTGTGTGCAGGAAAAGTTGCACAATCAAAACAGCCCCTGAATGGGCCACATCATCTTTGTTTACTTCCTCTTTCCCATCCGGACAAAAAGAGGAAGTAACGAGGGACAAAAGCTGGGGCAGAGGAGCAATGGTAAGGAAATGTGATTTCCCCCCATGTGATGATGCTCTGAGAAGCTATTTTAACAATTCAAAATTTTTATTCTGTTTTCACAAATACAAAAAACAATTAAAATGCGCACAATACATAAAATATCAGCACAACACACTAAAAGAGGATGATCAACAGATTTACAGTGGGTTCTGCTCTTCTCCTCAGCAAAGGCATATAATCAAATTTCTTATCGCTAAACTGTATAACTATGCTATACACATTCCACATTTTCCTCTCTCTCTATTTTTAACCCTTTCTTATTTGTTGAATCCACAGATGAACAAATCATTTTTCTCTTGCCCCTTCACATAATCTATAAAGGGTTTCCATTCAGTTCTAAATCTGGCTGTTGACTTTTCTCTAATTATTGACGTAAGTTTCGCCATCTCCGCCATCTCCAATAGTTTCAAAATCCATTCATCCATTGTAGGCATCGTTGTGTTTTTCCAGTTTTGTGCATATAACAGTTTCGCCACTGCCGTCATATATAAAGCTAAAGTTCCACAGTTGTTTCTCGTCTCATCATCCATTAAACCCAAAAGGAAGTATTCCGGTTTCAATTGTATATTAATCTTTAATATCTTCTGCATCAGGGAATGAATTTGTATCCAGAAAGCTTTTGCTCTTTTGCAAGTCCACCATACATGATAAAAGGTTCCTTCTTTCTCTTCGCATTTCCAACAAGTTCCAGAGGCCCCCTTATACATTTTAGCAAATTTCGAGGGAGAAATATACCATCTCTACATCATCTTGTAAAAATTCTCTTTAAGTCTAGTACTTCATGTGAATTTTAAATCTTTCAACCACATGTTTTCTCATTGATCCATTGTTATATTATACCCAGAATTTTATGCCCATTTTATCGTACAATCTTTCACCTGTTCATCTTCCGCCTCAAACTTCAACAACAACTTATATATTTTTGAAATAACATGTTCATCATTTGTACATAATGCCTTTTCAAATTCAGATTTTATTTGTTCAAATCCCCACATTTAAAAAAATCTATTTTAAACCTTTCCGCAATTTGCAAGAAGGGAAACAATTTATACGCATAATCTTCTTTTATTAACCCCTCTCTTGGTTTTAGTTTATATTCCCCTTGTACTGCTTCTGGTAAATATTTATGTGTTAACCACTTATGTAGACTTGACAGTTCTCTTCTATGATATGCTTCCTGAGCTGATATCCAAAGTGGGACCCTCTGACACAATCTAGGTTTATATTTGTTCCATGTTCTCAAAATTGCACGTTGGACATAATGATTGTTGACCTTAACTTTGTCGTACCACAGGTATCCATGCCACCCATATCTCAGTTCATGCCCTTCCAATTCTAATAGTATTGTTTTTCAACAACATCCACTCTTTCATCCATACCAAGCGACAGGCAGAAAAATACAACTTCAGGTTTGGAAGACCCAAACCTCCCCTTTCCTTTGCATCTTGTAATATTTTATATTTAACTCTTGGTTTTTTTGCTTGCCATATTAATCTAGCTATATCTCTCTGCCATTGTGAGAAGCTATTTTAAAATGGAATGGGGGTGGAAGTGAGAGCTGCTCATAGATATCAATGGAGAAATCAAAGATTTTAATGTAGCTGGGATTTAAAACAGGTATGCCCACCCTACCAGCCAGAAAAAAAACTAAATGGAAAGAAGAATTGGAGTGCCTGGAACCCCAAACAGAAGGATGTTACGCCGCAACATTTGTTCCAGGAGCCCACTTCTCTTTCATAATATGAAAAAGGGCATGGAGGATATAATAAGGCTTCAATTCTATACACACTCATCTGAGTGACAAATAGTGGTAACAAAAGATGTTCTCAACCTCATTGGCAAATTGAACTTAATAAATTACCTGGCCTAGAAGGTATATATCCTAGAGTTCTTAAAGAACTCAAATATGAAATTGATCTTCTAATAAAAATATGTAGCATGTCCCAAACGTCAGACTCTGTATGAGAGAACTGGAGAGTAGATAATGTAACACCAGTTTTTAAAAAGGGATCCAGGGTAGCTCTGGAAATTCCAGACTGGTTTGCTTAATGTCTGTTCCACCAGGTAAATTGGTGGAAAGCATGATCAAAGATAAAATTACTAAGCATATAGAAGGACAAGCACTGCTGAAACTTGTTAAAAAAAATAGAGCAGAAATAAATGGTAAATTCTCTCAATGGAGGAGTGTAAACAATGGGATCCCACAGGAATCTGTATTGGGACCAGTGCTTCTCAACATATTCATAATGATCTGGAATTGAGTAGTGAAGTGGTCAAGTTTGCTGACCACACCAAATTATTTAGGGCCGTTCAAACAAAATGGGAGTGCGAGAAGGCCCAAAAGAATCTCTCCAAACTGGGAGAAATGGGCATTGAAATGGCAAATGCGGTTCAGTGTAAGTAGGTGTAAAATGATACACATTGGGGCAAAAAATCCCAACTTCAAGTATAAACTGATAGGATCTGAGTTAGCAGCGATTGACCAAGAAAGAGATATTGGGGTTGTTATGGACAGCTTGAGGAAAATGTCAACCCACTGTGTGGTAGCTGTGAAATAGGCAAATTCCATATGGACATAATTAGGAAAAGAATTGAAAAAAAACCCTGCCAATAGCATAGAATAGTGGAGTTGGAAGGGGCCTATAAGGCCATTGAGTCCAACCCCCTGCTCAGTTCAGGAATCCACCTTAAAGCATACCTGACAGATGGCTGTCTAGCTGCCTCTTGAATTCCTCTAGTGTAGGAGAGCCCATATCTCCCTAGGTAATTGGTTCCATTGTTATACTGTTCTAACAGTCAGGATTTTTTACCTGATGTCCAGCCAGAATCTAGCTTGTTGTAACTTGAGCCCATTATTTTGTGCCCTGCAATCTGGGATGATTGAGAAGAGATCCTGGCCCTCCTTTGTGTGTGGCAACCTTTCAAGTATTTGAAGAATGCTATCATGTCTCCCCTCAGTCTTCTCTTCTCAAGGCTAAACATGCCCAGTTCTTTCAGTCTCTCCTCATAGAATTTTGTTTCCAGACCCCTGGTCATTCTTGTTGCCCTCCTCTGAACCCCCTCCAGCTTGTCTCCATCCTTCTTGAAGTGTGGTGCCCAGAACTGGACACAATATCATACTCCCCTTTTACAAATCTATGGTACAACCAGACTTAGAATACAGTGTACACAGTTTTGTAAAAAAGGATACTTCACAGCTGGAAAAAGTGCAGAAAAGGGCAACTAAAGTGATAAAAGGGGCTGGAGCAACTCCTTTATGTGGGAAGGTTACAGCATCTTAAAGTGAATTCATGGCTTTAATTTCTGTGAACCGTCCAGAGAGCTTCAGCTATAGCGTGGTATAAAAATGCAATAAATAAATAAATAAATAATAAATAAGCATCTGTGATAGTTTAGCTTAGAAAAATGGTGAGTAAGGGGAGACATAATAGAGATGTACAAAATTATGCATGGTGGGGTGAAAGTGGATAGGGAGACATTTTTCTCCCTCTCTCATAATGTTAGAACCCAGGGTCATCCTATGAAGCTGATTGGTGGGAGATTCAAGACAGATAAAAGAAGAACTTCTTCACACAGTCCATAGTTAAACTATAGAATTCACTTCCACGAGATGTAATGATGGTCACCAGTTTGGGTGGCTTTAAGAGAGAGGATTGGACAAATTCATGAAGGACAAAGCTATTGATGGTTACTAATCCTGATGGCTTTTTGCAACCTCCAGTATCAGAGACAGTATGCTTATGTACGTTAATTGCTGGGTAACTTGGGTGGGAGCATCCTATTGCACTCGTGTCCTGCTTGTGGATTTCCTGTGGGCAGCTGATTGACCCTGTGTGAACAGAATCCTGGATTAGATGGACTTTGGTCTAATCCAGCATGGCTCTTAAATTCCCCAACCTTCCTCTCTAAATGTGTTGGGCTGCAATTCCCATCATTCCCAGACAGCATGTTTGGATCCTGGCAGGAATTGTACTCTTCCGGCAAATTGCTTTGTGGATTGTCCTCACTCCTTTTACTTGTGACTTCCTAGAAGTAGAGTTCTTTGTCTAAACATCACGATGAAATGTATTATATGAGAGAACAATTCTCTCTAGTCTTGCTTATCTTATCTTGCCCAACAGCACTGTCTATTTCTTCTTTCTGTCATTCTTGACTTCTTATGTTGCATACAGCTTTTGCAATTATCTAATTAAAAGCCAGCTGAATTATCTAATCAAATTTACCGCTAGCACAGGGTCAGAATTTTCATATAAGATAACTTTTCAAATAGATTTGTTTGCACTATCTTGATTTACCAGTAAGGAGCAAAAGCAAGAAATAACATTGCCAAAATAAGGCCAGATGGCTCAAATAAGTGCCTAAGCAACTAATAATTTACCATGGAGGAATATAATCCCTTCTATTAACATGAACATTTCCTCCTTTACTTAAACAATACTTTGATTGTAGTCAAAGTGTCTTGCATTTTGCCAGAGGTTGTTAATCCTTATTTAAGGCTGTGATGTTCTGATGTTTGAAAATGTAAATATGTTGCAAAGTTTATTGTTAGGATATGCATTTGGTTATAGATCTTTAAAAGAAGTAAGGATTATAACAAGTAAAGTAAATAACTAGGCCAGAATGTACTTGTCAGCCTGTTTCGGACGACATGCTAATCAACGGGGGGGACGGGGGACGACAATCGTCAGTTGTGTTGATTATTGTGTCATCCGAATGCTGCCTCCGTTGCCTAAAATGTTGTCCGAATGCTTCCAATGAGCAACACAATGGACGATTGTCCTCTCCCCCCCCCCCCCCCCCGGTTGATTAGCGTGTCGTCCGAAACAGGCCACTGTTTGCAGTTATTGGTCTGGGTAAGTATAGAATGATTGTCTGACTGTGTGCCTGAATGGTAGGTGAGTGCTGATTGGCTAGTTGTTTAGAGTGCCTGGATTGGTGAGTTGTGTAAGAGTGGGAGGAGCTGGAGAGTGAGTAGAGTATATATGTGTCAGACAGAGAGAGGAGGGTTGTTTTAGAGAGTTGTTGAGAGGATGGATTGGGAGAGTTGAGAGAGAGAGAGAGAGAGAGAGAGAGAGGAAGAGGAAGAGGAAGAGGAAGAAAGAAAGAAAGAAAGGGTATTTGAGGAAATGTTAAGTGTTTGATTTAATATTGTGAGAAAGTAGTTTAGCTGTAAGAACAGTTAGTTACAGAAGTAACAGTTTGAAACATATAAGAACTTTTTGACAGAAACCATTAAGCTTTGTACTTGAAACCATTATGCAATTCTACTGAGGTAACCAATAAACCTGTTCATGCAATACACTTATGTTAATCTTGTTTTATTATACTAACTGGTGTGGTCTTTAAGGTGTACCTGAGGAAGGTACTGGTGGCAGCCAGAACAAAGTGGTTTGTCTGAGACCAGGTGGTTGGGCTGTAAAGCTGTGGGGCCTAATAGTAAAGGTGAGACAGGAGCAGCAGCAAGTGAGTCTAAGAGATAAGCGTCACAAAGGTATCACAAACAGAAAATCTAAATTCTGCAAGTGGAACTAATAATAATGGTTGAGCTCATTTGATTCCCTCTCCTTATGTGCAGTTTTTATTGTTTTGCATTATTTTATTTATCTTTTTGTTAACTGCCATGGGAACCAATTGGTTGAAGGGGCAGGATATAAATACATAAACTAAGTAAGAATATATCTAGCCCAGTATATCTGCACTTATTATCCCACAACAATTTTTGCATATTTCTACCTTCAATTTTTGCACACAAAAACAGCCTGGGTTTTTATTTGGTGTTCTTATATAGCTGGGTTTGTATCATTACACTTGTACACATGCCAACCAATGTGATGCAGTGTGAAGCAGGGGAAAGGAAAGGAAGACATTATGAGAAGTAGCCCAGTCATGGGATTATGAAGCAGCCAGGTTACCAGGAAGGAATGGAAGAAAAAGGTTTGATAAAGGAGGAGGGCCAGGGTGAAGGCCAGAAATGGGGATGAAGGTGAATAACACAAGTCTCCTGTTCCAAACTATCTTGGAAAGATTTGTACCTTTTCATCACAAGTGTTCTGTGAGAACTCTGAAGGTGTGCTAATCAGTGATGGCTAAGAAGACAAAACAGCCCAGATGGCACAACTATCTTAGGCAATCTTCTGTAGCAGTTTTTGTAAAACTGCTCATCTAAACACACCCTTACCTTCCACAGCACTTTCTAATGACTTATGATTACATCATTTAAATCTGCAATAACAATGATATTTAGCAAGAGGCTTTTCTTGAAGCTACCCACTGATCTTCATGACAGAACATGGATTTGGATTTGGGTCTTTCATGTCAAAAACAACATTGTTTTACATACATGTATGAATCTGGTTTCTATAAAAAGGCAGAATATAAATTATTGCAGCAACATGTCCCATTTTATCACCATTTATCCCATGGATATCCCACTTTATCCTGCAACAATAAGTTTGGGAGAGATTTGAATATTCCTAAGTGAGTCTCTGAGTTTCATGATGGATCAGGGGCCAGAAACTTTGGCTCACCAGTCCTACTAAAATGTTCTATACAGTACAATTGTATTTATTTATTGTGACACTTGTATATTGCTGTATACTACTGAATATAATAAAATCCCTCAGAGGTTTCACAATAAATATGCTTGCTCCCATATTGCTGTATCATGGTACAATGCATAGGTAGCATTTTCAAATAGGATTCTGGAAATGGAAATGGGCAAAGGTTGAGTGAGTTTATGCTGCATGTTATCCAGCTTGTATTACATTTTTGCAAGCTGAACTTTGCACTTAAGGGAGATTTAGAATTTTTCCATGTAATTGTCATGAACTATTTCCATGGCTTATACCTCCATGACACCTAATTTTCTCCCTGGTTTGCCTCTGCGTTTTTTTTTTTACCTCTGATGCAGAAGCGCATCAAGCTTATGATCCCTTTCACTTGAATAGCTGCTTGCTCATTTGCTCTTCCACTCCACTTTACCCCTGCCCTTCTCTTTCTCCCTCCAGTCAGGTCTTGTCAGATGAGTGCTTCAACCAGACCGCCTTTCAGCCGGGCAAAAATGGAACAACCCTTTAGTCTAGCTCTTTGGGGGCATCGAGGGAGTACAATCCTGTCCTTGCAGAGATTCTGGCATTGTATGATTTTTAAAAAGCTTTCAAGCTTGGGATGCAAGGTTTGGGCTTTATATTGAGGCTTGGAGCCAGCTGCTGATCACTTTTCCCTGCCAGGACCTGATGCAATCCATTCAAGCCCCCAGTTCCTTTAAAACTACACAGAGGCTTAGGGCACATTAAATGCACTTATGCTTTCATTTCAAAAGTATCCACCCTAAATATCTCTCAATCTGATGCACAGATCATTTTGAACATGCTCAACTGTGATTTTTACAGTTGAACATGTTCAAATGTTCTTTACAAAATTTCAAACAGGACGAGTATGATGATATATAAAAAAGACTATTTATTAGGTTGAATTGTTTTTAACAATTGTTTTTAAAAACTTCAGCAAAAATTTACAATTTACAAAATAAAAACTATGTTCTGTGAGAAGGGTTAAATAAATTTCATTGGATGTCCCTGTTTGAAATTTTGTAAAGAACATTTGAACATGTTCAACTGTAAAAATCACAGTTGAACATGTTCAAAATGATCTGTGCATCAGATCGAGAGATATTTAGGGTGGATACTTTTGAAATGAAATCCTTGTATGATAAACTGTAAAATCATACAATTCTGAGAAGGTGTACGTACAATGAGATATCACTCATAATTCCCTAAGCATTGGGGTAAACCTCATGTTGTTATACATTTTCTTAATCCCCATTAAAAATGCAACTTTTTTGTTCTTGGGTATTCTTTCGAAAGTCGTATAGTTTTTGAGTAAATCATGGTTAAACGTCATACATAACCAATGTGAACACTGATTTTATACGTTCAAATGAAATCATCTCAAAAACTAATGGAGTTAACAAACAATGTGTAATTACAAAAAGTATTTGTTATTAAATTTGAAATGTTTCAGAAAAAATTACTCTCTGTAGCATAAACAGGTGAGAAGTTATGCATATTTAAATGTGGCAACTACATAATACACCACCCACTGGAATTTTGTAAGACTCACTTTTCTGAGACACTTCTGTCATATATAACCAAAAAATATTCACAAAGCTTTTGCACTCGCTGGGGTAAATAAATCCTGCCTGGCTCTGGGGCTACTAGCATCAGCCCATTTTGATTGCTCCCTTTCAAGCTCTAAGCAGGTTTCTAGGAGGACTGAATACTCTTCTTTCAATCAGTCAAACACATTGGCTTGTTGCTTGATTGCAGACTGATTTATTAAAGCGGCTGGTTGTCTTTGACAATTCCTCATATCTTCTTTCTAAGGAAGTCCCTCTCCTTTACTTTTGAGAAAAAGAAGAGGACAACCAATGTCAGGGAAAGTTCACAAGAGACAGGCACCTTTACAACCTCTCCTTAATTGGAACTTATTTTATTTATTTATTTGATTACATTTTTATACTGCCCAATAGCCAAGACTCTCTAGGCACTTCACAATTAAAAACATAAAATACAGCATGACACGACACAATATAAAACTTTTAAAGTTTATAAGTATCATGTAAAACCAAAGTAATTCCCAGCAGCACTTATAGCCAAGGAAAGCCTGTTCCCAACCTTCTATCCCAGTCCGCTCAATATTCCATTCTCAATAGCTCCCACTAAGTGCAATGGAATAAAGAGAGGCCACAATTTCTGATGCCGCTGACAAGAGGAAAAGCTTCCTTCTCACTTTGGGATCACCAGTGCTAGAGTGCATGCCTCCACTTCTGTCCATAAGAATGCACACTTTTGGGAGAAATTAAAAGCCTGCAGTTGGGAGAAGGCTGAGGTGCTCCTGGCACTGGATGGTCTGGCTACTGTGGCTAGAGAATTAATGGATATGGAGGTCCACTCTAGGCATGGATGGGAGAATTCAGGACAGATAAAAGGAAGTACTTCTTCACATAGTCCATAGTTAAACTATGGAATACACTTCCACAAGAGGTAGTGATGGCCACCAATTTGGATGGCCTTAAAAGGGAATTGGACAAATCCATGGAGGATAAGGCAATCAATGGCTACTAGTCCTGATGACTGTATGCTATCTCCAGTATCAGAGGCCTTATGCCTATGTACACCAGTTGCTGGGGAACATGAGCAGGCGGGTGCTGTTGCACTCATGTCCTGTTTGTGGTTTTCCTGTGGGGAGCTGGTTGGCTACTGTGTCAACAGAATGCTGGACTAGATAGACCTTGTCTGATTTAGGATGGCTTTTCTTGTGTTCTTAATCCTTATGCTCTCCTCACCCCTGTAAATCAGGAATCAGCTTTAGGAAGAGGGATGGGGACAGTGCATAGTCTTTCCTTTTGCTCACCAAATAAAGCTTCAGGGATGTGCATGTGTTTGTATAGGGACAGTATTCTTTACTTGGATGCTGCAGTTTGGACAAGGATAGGTTTGGAAATGTTGCCTTGCCTGATCTTGATTAGAACAATTTGGAATTTGAGTGACGTTTTATTGTAATTCTAAACTTTTGATTGGGATTTCATTTTCATTTAATGTATTTCATTTCTTTTTAATATATTTCATATTTGTATTCTGATTTTCGCTCCCTGAAGCCAATCCAAAGCAGCTAACAACAAACACATATTTAATCCAGCAATTTCAAAATATCAATCCAAACAGTTTTAAACAGGCAACATGCCTGTGATATTTGCGACTGGAAACTGCAAACAGAGCCAATCTAGAGCAGGGGTGTGCAATTTGTGGGCCTTCAGATGTTTTGGCTTACAACTCTCATCAACCCAAGCCAGAATAGCCAATGGTAAGGGATGATGGAAGTTGTAGGCTAAAGTATCTGGGAGGGGGGGCACAATTTCATTCCTGACAGAGAGTGGGGGCTAGGCCTGTGCAATACACTGCCTACTTAGGAATTGGCTTCAGTAATGAATAGTGGGAAGGAGAAGGAGGAAAATGGAGTTGGTTGGGATTGAAACTCTGTCTTCCTCCATCCCTTTCCCCCTCCCTCTCCTGTCCATCAGTCTTAATGGACATTTTGTGTAAAAAAGGAAGGCTATTGTTTACACTCCTTCTCTAATTCAATCTAGCTATCATACAGAAACCATCCTATATTAGTATAAAAAGTGCATTTAAATTATAGAGGCAATGCTTATGAAGCCTCTATGTCTATGCATAATCTATAATCTGATAATTTGGAGTCACAAGGATGTTATTTTAGGTTAAGATGAATAGGTAACTGCTAAAAACATCCATATAGCTTCCTCTTCCCTGCAATCACAAATTTTAAAAGTTGTACCATTGTGGGTAGTTGTGAAAGTTTTAATTGACAATTCCCACAGAAGATAGTGCAGAAACTTACTCTCCAATTGTGGTATGAAAAGCAATTGGGCAAAAAAAAAAACCCCGTTTAAAATACTGTGAAACCAATAGTAGCTAGCCATGAAAATGTGAAAATCCATATTTAGAGGCTGTATTCCTTTGAGTACTGTGTTTTTTGAGTGGGGAAGGCTGTTGAAATCTTGCCTTGTGTTTGGACTTCCTAGAAGCATGTGGCTGGCCCGTATTAGAAAAAGGAAGTTGGCCTCTATTAGCCTTCCCCAACCTGGTGCCCTCCAAATGTTTTTGGACTACTACTCCCAGCATCCTCACCATTGGCCAAGTTGGCTGAAGTTGATTGGACCTGAAGTCCAAAACATCTGGAAGACATCAGATTGGGAAAGACTGCCCTATATGAACTCTTGATCAGATCTGACAGTCTCTGATGTTAGAGTGGGGAAATATCAGTGAATTTTAAAATCTTGTTCTATTCTGTTAACTTTTATTTCCCCATCTGAATCTTCATGGAGAAGTTGGCTATACAGCCAAATAATTCTTTATTTAAAGACTGCATTATTTCTGTGTCGGGATAGGCGCCTACCACCCAATCTATGCAAAGATGTTTAGAATTGTTATTCTCGTACATAGATATCATGAGTTTAGAAACACATCTCATGTATGTTTGATCATGATTTACAATTGTGCCTTTGGGAGCTAATTTTATTAGTAAAGCTTTTTTAATGTTTGGCCCTTTAGTTGTCTGTCTTATAGTTTGTCTGCTGTCTTGATACCAATTTCACTTAATTAGAGGAACTTGGTTAGATGTGTAAATTAGCTACTTTATATATTCCCTTTCACTCAAAGGTTCTTTCAAATGTAGCAGTGTGTTTGTCTGAAAGTGTTTCTTAGCCAATAGTACTATATTCCAGTGGTTTGCAAAGCATATACTGAACCTCCTTGGAGAAACAATTGCTAGGGGTTGTCCAGTCCCTCTGAGTACTCTTTTGGAAAGATGAACCCGATCTGGGCTTATAGCAATTGATATGAAGTGGCAGCTTTGGGCAGCATATATACAGCGGAAACATTTTCCTGCTTCCACGCTCAATTTGCTATTTTCAAAAAAGTTTTAGTCCGAAGTGGAGATCAGGGGTGTCATTTTGACTTTTGTTTGGCTAAGTCAAAAGAACACAGTGTCCTGCCACATAGAATTTTAGAACTGAAAGATATCTAGTCCAACTTCTTCTTGCATTGTCAGATAATTCCCATGGATCAATTCAGGTCACAGTGTTCCATGAGGAGCAAGTAAATTAATTGGTGATGCTCCCTTCTCCTCTTCTCATGCTGGCGCCCAGATCAGTACAAAATGCCCCAAAGCAATTCAGATCGATCCAATCCGCTTCAGAGCAGTTTGATCTGGACCTGCTTCAAATCTGTATTGATTCGGTCCAAATCAGCCCTCTTTGGCTCGGAATTTGGATCTGGATCCTAAGCAGTGTACAGCCCTACTATTTAATTTAACAGTGATAGATGTATATATGTGGTGTTATGCATGTCCTTTTGGTTGAGTAGCTAATATTTTTGGACGTGTATATTGATCGTGTTATATATAAAACGATGTTGTATATTGTTTTTATGTATTAATAAAAGTTATTTTAAAACAAATCTCTGAATGGAATGTTTGTTCTTAGAACGATGTAAGTATATATAAACAATCTATAGGATATTGACTTAGTACCTCTTGCAAGTTCATAAGCTGTGAAAATTTGTAAAAGGAAAGTACTGTTTACATTTTCAGTCATATCTCTTCATTCTGCTCATACTGTATTTCTTTCAAATAAAACATGTTAACGTATAGATTTGTTTAATGCATGGTAACTAAACATGTAGACATTAAGCAAATGTGTTCAGTTTGTAAGGTACAATTGTTCATCTGTAGCAGCTTCATTTTCTCCTTCACTAAAATAGATGTAATGAAGAATGGCCATTACATGCAATCTGACATGATTTTGTACTTACAGCTATTGTGGATGATGAACGGCTTTCAGCAGAGGAGATGGATGAACGGCGACGTCAGAATATTGCTTATGAGTATTTATGCCACCTAGAAGAAGCAAAAAGGTAATTGTTAAGAATCCTTTTATCTTAAAAGCAACCAATTGAGACTACCTCTAGCTTCAAAAATGTGCCACAATTGATGTTTGGTGCTGAGATGGACCTGTTATATCCTTGCGATTAACCCATCACGTCCTGCCAAGCTCATTCTAGAATTGAAAGAGACTGTAGCAACTTGGTACTACACACATATCCATCTTGCCTGCTGATATGTATGTTTTTTCTGTGAAATTTATTTCACGTCTAGCTAACTTTTGGAGGTCTTATTAAAGGTAGTTCTGATAAATTAATTGTCCAGATGTTGTTCAAATTATGTCCCCAACCTGTGACATACCTTCTTGCAAATTAAATCTTCAATCCAGACTTGTTCTTCTGTGGATGGAAGGGATCCTTCTGTTCATTGCAGGATCTTCCACTCCTGCTAGTGGGAAAAGGGGAAATTATTTCCACCAATTCCTGCTTTCCACTGCCATCCCCCACTCCACAACCAGTATTGATCTGGAGAAGTCCCTCAACTCTCTGGAGTAGTTTATTGGGGGCACATTTTTATGTAGTTTATGTAGGGAAGGGGTGGGCAACATTGGCCTACTTTCATGCAGCCCTAAGTCTAATATGAAATGTCCGCTACAGTCCAGACCTCTGGCAAGAATGATCTCTCCCTTCTCCGGCTGCCCAATGGGTGGAAAAGGGGGTGGAAAGAGATAGAGAGAGAGGTAGGTAGAAAGGGAAAAGGGGTGATCCACCCACTTTTGCCTCTTGCCGTGCCATTGACATTGGCCCTGCCCACTGCTGGCTTCAGCCCGACCTACCACTGATGTGAGGCTGCCGAACAAATTTCCTGCAAGGGAATGCAGCCTTCAGCAGTAAAAAGGTTGCCCACTTCTACTGTAGGGGGAAGTGGGAATTGGCAAAAACTGTCTCTCCCCCTTTCTCTATCAGATGTTGTTGAACTGTACCTCTCCTAGGTGGCACAGTCAGTGGTAAGGGATTCTGAGAATTAGATTCCATGGCGGGGCACACACTCCCCACTCTTGCACTAGCAAGAGTGTCTAGTGAGAAGAATTCTGATCATGAGATCTCTGTATTCAAGCCACTATCTCTGTCCTAGCTTCAGTACTGAACTGTTTTGGAATCCAGTGGTAAGAATTTTGTGATGTGTTGAAAAGTCAGTGCTAAGCTTCTCATGACACAGGTAAACTTATCCCATTACTATAAACCTCTTTAACATAAGAATAGTCTTGCTAAATGAGATCAAAGAACCTTCTAATCAAGCACTCTGTCTCTAGCAATGCCAGCCAGATGGTTTTGGAGAAATACAGCCGCAGAACTTTGAGGAGATAACAGTTTGTGTATGGCGAAGGCAATACTGTCTCTGAACGTGGTGATTCTATTTAATGCTCATGGCAAGTAGCCATTGAGAACTTTGTTCTCCATTTATTTGTCTAAAAGAGCATCAAGAGTCAGTGGCCATCAACGTAACTTGTAGAATTAGTTCAATAAGTTAATTATAAATTATATAAAGAAGCACTTTTCTATACCGAACCTTCTGGGTGACCAAAAGTTCTAGCATTTTAGGGAAATTATTTCTTTTCTTCCACAATCATATATTTTAGAAATCTGTATCATGTCCCTTATTGATCATGTTACCCCCTAAAATTAAAAGTCCTCATTTCATATACATAGGAATGATCTATTTTCCTGATATGGTTAGTTTCCCTACCTTCTCTGGCTCTACAACATTGAGATGACATAACCAGAACTGACTGCATTATTCTAAATATAGATGGGTCATAGATTTTAAATGGCATTATGATAACCTTGTCTTAGTTTCAGTCCCTTTTCTAATTTCTATATTTGAATTTGCTTTTTCATAGTAGCAGTATGATGAAACTGTGGCCCCAAAGTCTTTCTGGTGTCTTAATAAGCTTTTTAGAACCTATCAGTATATATGTAAAATTAGGATTGTTTTTGCCTCAGTGTGCATATTTTTCTACTTAAACAGAATCTTCTCTACCTTCCAATGTTTTGTCCAGTTGTGCAAGTTGAAGAGATCCAATTGGGTTTCTCTTCCTCTACACCGGGCTTGGGAACCTTTGACCTGCATGGATTCTCCCATCCACCCTTACAGCTTCCTCCCCAGGGCTTGTCCCTTTGCTGGCAGAGAAAAGCTCTTATTTCTGATCAGCTGCTTAGAAGGGACAGGGCTTGAGGAAGCTGGGGAGTGATTCAGTGCTACTTTCTTCTAAAGTTTGTCCTGCTGAGTAGACATGCAGAGACATATCCTGCTTAATCCTGAGTAGGCTTAACATAAGTAAGAATTATGGCCCTACCTACTTTGTTCTTTGCCTGTACCAGAGATGAAATGGGCTCCCCGAGATCTTTCCTAGGTGGGAATTTAGCCCTTGAACAGAAAAGTGTTCCCCATCCATCCCTACATACTTTAAAGTTATGAACTACTGTACTGTGACATTTCATGCAACATTGTTGTTGTACATACATTGACTGTGTGTGTTTGGTTTGGGGAAGCATACTCAGCTTTTTTTCCAGTGATCCCATATTGGTGTCATCAGTTGAATGTGTGGAAAGTATCTTTGTATATATTTGTGTAGTAACTTCCTCTAACCATTGGGATACTTCTATTTAACAGTTCTTCTAAATATGTACCTGAAATCTACTTAATAGCGTTGTTCAGGAAGCATTGCTTTCTAAAAGCTTCAACTTTGAGATGTTTCTGCTTCTGAAATATCATAGGCCATGGTTCACATGCTTGGAAATCTTTGAAAAGCAAGGCTGATGCTTGCTGTCAACAGTAAATATTCAACTGCTAATTACATTGTCTTAAGGACACTGTCATAAAGACTTGCATTGTATTTTAGATTTCTCTCATTTATTGTTCTGCTTCCGATTCCTAACACAGCCCCTATGAGAATATTTAAACTAATACCGCTGCACTACTAATGTCACTTGAGGATTGGGTGTAATTTTTCAGGAGTGAAGTCTAAATGTCCATCCCCCACTATGTCTGTAATTAAAGAAAATTGCAGGGTGCAGCTGCATGCTATACTTTGAATGTAATGTGTAGCTTGGCCATGTTACAATTCTTTGTACACTGACAACTAGTTTGTGATGGAATAGTTAGAATAATATTGTAGACTCTGTCCAGTAAATGCTCCTGAGACTCATGCAGCCATATTTGAAATTGCACTGGGCTGCAGAAAGATTTTTTCAGCATGAGTATTTCTGTCTTTCTATGAGATGGATAGTAGTATTACCCTGTTCACTTTCTTTAAACTGTATATTGCTTGAATGTGACTGATAACATTGGTACTGTCTTTCTCCTATGCTTTGTTCAGTAGTCAGATAGTAAATACTCTTACCATTGCATCATTTGAAGCTTTGTCCCTCAGACGATTTAGGCTGTGTGTTTTAGAAAGTCAGGTCAGCTTTCAAGAGAACACTGCAAATCCACAAACTATCCTATGACTAATGAAGCATGTGTCTTAAGATTTTGTTCTACTTCATAGTCTCTGTGACTCACACACATGAGTTATGCATTTGTGCAGATCAGCCATTTGGAACATTGTACAGCCAGTGCCACAGGTCTTCATGGCCATAGTAGCAGCACATCTATGACTACAAGGGATCATCGTCTTCCTGTACATAGACAGTTGGCTGTTCATTACCATCGGTTAATTGCCTCCAAGCCAATGCTGATATCTCTCTACATCTTCTTCAATCACTAAGCCTATAGGTCAATGAGGAGAAATCTTGTCTTATCCTTTCACAAATTTGACAATTCATAAGGGCACTTCTCAACTACACATGGGTCCGTGCCTACCTGCCCATGAACAGGGCAGATACTCTAAGACCCGTGGCACACTCTTGGAGTCTTGCCCTCGATCATGAATGGACGCTTTACAACACCTTTGGGCTTAATGGCTATCACGAGTAAAGACTGGTTCAGCAGTTTCAGTTCTTCGTAAGAACGCAGAGAAGAACACCAAGATTGTATTATCAACAAAAAAAGTTTACGTTCCTGTCACTGTTTTTTGTCTTCTATTATCAGCTCCTGAGGAAGGATTGCAAAATCCGAAACGTTGAGGTTTTTATTCAACAATAAAACAACAAAAATTTTTAACAACTTCATTAGCACCAGAGCTCGTCTCTTTTTCAATTCCGCTTCAGTGGTGCTTCTTTCTGTTTTTGTCAGTACAACCACAGTGGTAATGCCTCTAGCTTGCCTCCACATTAGGCTACTTCAATTCTGGTTCCTCTGGGTTTTCAATATGGAAAAGGATTCACCTGGATATTACTTGGGCCTACATCTTCAAACCCAATGGTCCCTGTATTTGTGGACTATCCAGTTGAACCTCTTAGCAGGACTCAGTTTCCAGCCAACCCATCCATCCATAAAGGCCACTAGAGAAGTCTCACTTTCAGGGGCCATGGCACCATCTGCTGCCATTCTCTGAGGTGTCCCACTTCCACAGCTATGTAATATGGCAACCTGGGTCCAGCCATTGATTGGTAGGTTTACTTATCAATCACCCATGTGTGTAAGTCACAGAGACATGAAGAAGGAGGGCAGGTTGCTTATCTGTAACTGAAGTTCTTCGAGTGGTCATCTGTGAACTCACACAACCCACCCTCCTCCCCGCTTACAGATGTGACACTCTTGATGGGTCCTTCCATTGTGGCAAAACGGGAACTGAGCAGGCAATGGAAGCCATGCCCAGAATGTGCACAGAGGAGTATGGGAAGGGCTCCTGCTCAAGAATGTTCAGAATGACTGTTTTGTGCAGTCATATAACCTATAGGGGTGTGTTCACAGTTGACCACTCGAAGAATAACAGCTACACGTAAGCAACCTGTCTTCCTTAATGGAGAAAATCATATTTAGAGGGAGTATTCAGTCTAAGTAAAACTTCAGAGACATCGACTGCAATGCAATGTCCTCTGCTGACTTAATATGCATAACAGTAAAAACAAAAATGTCTCTGTATAATATGTATTGCCTTAGCACAGCCTTCCTGGACCTTTTGTCCCCCAGGTGTTTTTGATGTCAAGTCATGATAGGATCCCCACCAGCAGTAGAGAGAGATCATAGTATATTTCATCCATAATTATTATTTGTTTGAATAAAGTAAATGGGCAAGTATTTAATCTCTAGGCAGCCCATCACGCCACCATTACGATACTTAACAGTGCAATCCTATGCTTGTCTATTCAAAAGTAAGCCTCACTGAAATTTCCGTGAAAGAGGATAATTTGCCCAAGGACAGCCAGTGATCTCCTCTGGTTGAGTTCATGCAAATACTCTCAATTATATCATACTGGCTTTGTTTTATTTACTATAGCAATATCTATTTGCTTACTAAAGTCATAAAGTCTTAATTAGCAGTGCATCTTTCCCTGACCTGTTGCTTTCCAGATACATTCCCAGCCAGCATGTCCATGAGTTTTGCTGGCTGGGGATGGTGGGAGTTCTACTCCCATGTCCAACCCTTTGTTCTAAGACAGGACATCCTACACCTAAACGATCCTTCAATAAATTCTTCTCCATTTTACTTCTTCAAGTAACAAGGAAGGATATTTCTCTAGATGCCAAGCTGCTCTTAAATCTGGAATATTTTTCCTTATTTCACCTTTCTGTGGCAGAATGTTTTACCATTCGTCTAAATCTCCTATTAATTCTTTCCAGTATGTGAAATCCACGTTGAATTGTAACATGCAAAACTGAATGCAGTGTTCAAGTTAACATCTTAGTAGAGAAGTACTGCCTCTGCGGATTGCCATTTTGTATTCAAAAAGGTTGACTAATGGCTGTATGTTTCAAAATGCCTCAGTTAATTAATAAGCTGAAGTGGGTGGGTGTTTGTACTTTCAGCTGCTTCATAAAATTACTGTTTGCGTACTTTCTGTATCACAGATTGAATGAGAGAAATTTTCTGAGCTAAACTTGAAAGAAGAATTGAGGTGCTAGTTATTGTGCTTCTATAAACAGTGCCTTCTGTAAAAGGTTACATTATTCATGAATAGGAAATTGCTCTTTAAATATAGCAAACTAATTGTCACTGGGTGAACAGGGTATCATATTTGATCTTAAAACACATTTATTCCATTTAATATTGGTTTGAATGAAACATCTGCTGACAGCATAATGTAAATCAGAAATGGCTCTGTCCGATACTGTTAATTTACTATCTGTAAGTCAGTTCTAGACAAGGTCATTTGATTAGTGTAACAAAACCTTTAAAATAATTGTTGGGAAGAAACAAATATTTCACGTTTTTATCAAGAGCTTTTAACTAGCACTAGTTTAACAAGCACTAATTTAACTCCGGCTTTCCTCTAACTCTTTAAGTATAAAAGTATGGAATAAAAAACATAGCTTTTGAGTTAGAGCATCCTTCCCCAACCTGCTGCTCTTTGGATGTTTCAGACTACAATTCACATCAAATCCATCTCCAAATCTGGAGAGCATCAGGTTGGCGGAAGGCTAAGTTAGAGGAAGTGTGGAAGTCCTTATTTTAAATGAACTCAAATAAGCAACCTGTAAGTATTATAAACAATATACACAGATTCCTGTCTTCCTCCTCAAAACTCTCTCCTCTCTTGCAATTTATTATGGATAGATGTTGCTTTACACCAGGCTTCCCCAATCTGGTGGCTCTTGTCATCTCCAGCCAGCATGGCAGATAACCATGCTGGTTGTGATTGATGTGAGTTGTAGTCCAACACATCTGGAGGGCTGGAAGATGGGGAAGTTTGCTTTATTGTGTTAAGTCACCAACCTGTTTCTCCCATATTAACTAGCCTGAGCTTTTAAATCGGCCTTGGAGACTGTACCTTCTTTGTCTTGGGTTAATTGGCAAGTGAGCATGAGATAGGGATTTTTGGTTATGGTGCTACTGAGGCTCTTGAATGCCCTTCCCATGGAGATTCCCCAGATTCCTTATTTGTTGTTGCTTAGACAAAAGCTAAAAATTATTTTATTCCAATAGGCTTTTAACCTTTTAGTTTGGAACGCTGGAGGAAAACCTGTCTCTGATCTGATTGATCATAGGCTTGTTCAGACGACACTTCAGGCTCTGTGGTTAGCAAAACTGTGGTTCTCTGTGGTTAGCACTAACCACAACCTGTGCTGTCGCACACAATACTTTAAAACACGGTTGGAGCCGCTACCCTGCTGCAGACAGTCTGACTGTGGTTGGTGAGTGAGCAGGATTTAGCAAAACACATTGCACCAGACACCTTCAATGTTGCTGCTTAACCTAGGGTGACCAGATAAAATCCAGGTCAGGGCTCCTGTAACTTTAACAGTTGTAGAGAAAAGGAAATTTCAGCCAGTGTCATTTGTATGCAATTAGTTCCTGGTGAAATTCCCTCTTCATCACAACAGTTAAAGGCGTAGGCACTATACTAGAGTGACCATATACAAAAGACGGTAGGGCCCCTACAACTTTAACAGTTGTGATGAAAAGGGAATTCCACCAGGAACTAATTGCATACAAATGACACTGGCTGAAATTCCCTTTACTCTACAACTGTCAAAGTTGCAGGAGCCCTGACCTGGATTTTATCTGGTCACCCTAGCTTAACCAAAAGCCTTAACCAGCAAGGTTTAAGGTGTCTTCTGAACAGGCCTCATGAGTAACAGTTAATTATCAAGCCTACTCTGTGGCGGGGATTAAGGCAAAGAACAGTTGTTCTTCTGCACCATTGTGGCTTCCATGTCATCCATCAGAGATTTTCTGAGTGGTTCAGGCCCTTTTGGGTTCTGGCCTGATGGGAGATCTGGTAGAACTGTCTGTAGCACCCTGTGCCATGTTTGCAAAGCATTTTGAAAACAAAATGACTCATGTCCATCATGACTTAAGACTGCACAGTTCTGACAGTTTGATATGTGAAGGTGTCCAGGACATTGTCTGGATGAATATTGTTGGATAACTTTTTAAGTTTTTAAAGTATGAGGATGTAAACAAGGTGTTTTGTAACCAACCAGCTATTGACAATATATTGCTGGTAAACTGCATTTAACTTGGAAGGGTCACATATTGTGCAGGCTTGCATAAAACATTGAAAGTTTATGTATGTCCAACATGCAAATGGAGCTTGGAAAATTCAAGTTATGCTAGTATTACAGCTTCCTGAAGTACATATGTGCATATGCTAATCCATATTACAAATTCACTTTTTTCATTGGAACTCATGGATGTGACTAGAGATAAACTAGACTATTGGGAGTGGCCAGTAGATTGTGCTAGTTTAGGTGAATTTAGCCCTGGGGTGGTGGTGATGGTTTAAACTAGAATTTTAAAAATTATGTGAAGTGCTGTATTTGAGAAATTACCTGGTTGAGTAGCTGGCTTGGACAGTGGACTAAGTGAACTGAAGCGGGTAAATATACAGAAATTTCAATGGCACAGTACATTAGATTAATTAGGTGAAGAAGTCAGTGCAGGAACCCTGTACCAGGTAAGACAAAAATAGTTAATCAGCTGCATATTGCATGTAAGTAGAAGCAGTATGCATATGGAATTTGAAAAATCACATGAGGGAGATTTTCTCACACAGCCTAGATGAAGCACGTTAGTCCCACTAAAGACAGTGGAATCTACTCAGAAATAAAATTGCATAGGATTATATCTTTATTGTAAAAGACACATCAAAAGCATTTTCCCAAAGGATCTCTGCTGTACATGCTAGATGGTTCCCTGATCCCATTGCTAAAGGGTCATTGTTTTCATGGATAGCATTGTGGGAATCCTCTTCAGGTGTAAGCACAACTTGTTGGCCAATTTTATGCTCACACAGACCTGAGATAAATGTAAAAAGTTATTCTTTCAGATATGTTCAGGCAAGGAAGAATGTTCAAAAAGTAGTTTCATTTGATTTTTGTTAGGAATTTTCTGTAGACTCACAGTTGCATGTCAAGCAGCCACCCATGTGATTGATTGGTCATGTGAATCTTTCCTAAAACAATGTTCTGGGTAAAACTAAGTATGGGATATGACATAGGACATATATTGAAACAACAACAAGTGAGCCAAATTAAGTTCGTTTAGGACTTGTAACATAAAATAACATGACTGTTTTAAAATACCATTTCTGATCATTACTGACAAATGGTGTTGTGTTCAGAGCATAAATAAAAATGTATGATTTCGTTTTTTCCTTTCCATAAATCTCTTCCTATAATCTTGTCACTCTACCAGGTTAAAACTTTTTAAAAATAGCACCCATACCTGGCTGCTTATTTCAAGATGAATGATGTAATAGTTAAAGACTTGGCACCATTTGATTTCCCTACTCCTCAGTCATTAAAACATGTGGAACATTCTTAAGTACTGTCTTATCAAGAATAAGAATTGACTTGTCGACTTAAAGCAAGTTGAAGTTAGGAATGCTGATAAAGTAATTGTAATGTGGCTGTGAAGTTCAACATTTCAAGTTTTACTGCAGACGTAGCATTACAAATGCAAACAACTAAGAACATAAGAGCAGCCCTGCTGAATTAGGTTGAAGGTCCACCTGATCTAGCATCCTGATTCCCATAGAGGCCAGCCATAGCCTTCCAGGAAGCCACAAGCAGGGCTTAACAGGTCTCTCTCTCTCTCTCTCTCTCTCTCCCTCTCTCCTACTATTGCTCCCCTGGAACTGGTATTCAGTTGCTTTTTGCTTCTGGTCATGGAGGTTCTAGAGAACCATCTTGAATGATAGTGACTTATTTTTTTTTCTTATTTGACAGTTTCTCTTTCCAGTTCCTGAAGAGGAAGAAGGGAATGCCAGCTACTGGCAGAATATGGTGCATTCACTTTAAGAAACTCAGCCTAGAATGGAGCAAGTCAAGGCTTGGAGACATTGCAGGACAATTTAGCAAGCGATCTTTCCATAATGGCAGCAACATTAAGTTACATACCCAGGTCCGGATTTTGCATCACCACTTATTCAAACAACACTAGCTTAAGTGCACCCATAATAGACCTGGCACAGCAATCTAAGGCTTAGATATGCTTACACCACAGGCATCACAACTTTGAGGCACAGCACTGTCCTGATTATATTTCGCTCATCTTGAGATAGCCATTTTTAAGACCCTTGATGGCTTTAGTAACAAGTCATCTCAATATTTTGTTTGGTTGTCTGAAACCAATATTGATTCTGTCTTCTTTTGTTCCGTTGTCTTCATTAGACCCAAAGCCTTTTGTCCCTGTGTAGCCTATTGTTTAAACCAGATAAAAAACTGGGGCTCAAACCCTCAGTGTTCCTGGTCATCCCAAAGCAAGGTACCACTCTGCTGTTGAAACTATTTTGGTTATGGGACAAACATAGCTAGTCCCAGCTATATCTGTTGGCTCTTCACTGAAATCGCTCTAAGCCCATAACCTGGGGTTTTGTCCAAGCCTCGTGAGATCCCCCTCTCCCAGAGCATCCTCTCTATTTGCCTAGGTCCCACTCTAGGCAAAGCAATGACCCGACTGCAGCCTTTCTCAAGGTTTCCCTTTGCTGAAATGTCAGGAGTTTCCCTCCATCCCAGTGTTTGAGTTAGTGTGTAGCAGGTGAGTTTAGTTTTAAAACATATTTTGGTCAGAAGTCCAACCGCTTTGGTGCAGTCTTGCCCTAGTTGTCCAGTGGAAAGGATCATGGTCAGATTTCCTTTTGGGATCATCTTCTTGTTTCTTGGAACCAATTACCTAGGGAAGCCATGGGCTCTCCCACATTAGAGGCATTCAAGAGGCAGCTGGACAACCATCTGTCAGGCATGCGTTAAGGTAGATTCCTGCGTTGAGCAGGGGGTTGGACTCAATGGCTTTATAGGCCCCTTCCAACTCTACTATTTTATGATTCTATGATTCTTCACTCCCATTGCAATCAAGCTAAATTCTCCAGTGAAGTTGGCATGATACTCAATTGGAGAGGAGGACAACTATGTAAGCTGCCTTGGGCTCCTTGCAAGAAGAAAAGAGGGGGGGGGGGTATAAAAGTAATAATAAATAAAATAAAAATGAATTTGTCCTGGAGCCCCCTTCTACACAAAAGCTTCTAAAGGAAGAAAAACTGTCCTATGCACAAGGTTCTGGATACTGGTATGTGTCTGAGTTTGTTGGATATAACTAACTGAAGTCATGCACCCTCCCCTTTTATCATGGGGTTGAAATGGTAACTGTGCAAGGACTAGCCCTGGCACACTGCCTGTTGCTAAAGGCAAGCCACTGTAATCTCTTTTCTTTTCTCTGTTCACCTCTAAACTTTCTCTTTCTTTCTCCCAGCAGTATCAGAACCCCCAATTTACTTAGTCCTGACCTCTGCAGCACCCTCAGAGCCATAGTCCAGCCCAGTTCAATGCAGACACTCCATGCATATCTGCAATCTAGTTTTCCATGCACCATGTTCCTCATCCTAGATGCCAAGTGAACTGATTTCCCCACCACTTGAACCTGTTGCATGACTGTCCTCATTCTTCATTTTGCTTTTTGCTACATTTGCTTAACTTGTCTAGGTTTATTTGTAATATATGCAGTGATTGAGAGCAATCTATGGTGGATATAGTGCCTGTTGCTAATTCCCAAGGAGTAATCACTGTGTATATTTTTGATTCTTGTGTGTTTAATCAAATATCCCTGTTTTCAAAGAAGCCCTGTGTGTGTGCATGATTGGGTCACTTCTGCCAAGATGCGTTATTACTAAAGTTCAAGGTCCCTTAGACAAGAACATCTCTAAATGTTTGTTCACTTGTATGTGCATTGGGAGAGAACACTTTTGCATGCAGAGAACACAGCAACAAACTGTTTAAAATGTGGCATGATGATTGCATATTTGAGGTAATGTTGGGGCAAACTACAGTTCTTTTTTTAAAGTGAAAAGCAGCCTGAGAAGGCTACAGTGCTGACTGGAAGGGAAAACAATGTGTGTGGGGGCGTGGTTGGGGAGAGAACAAGTGCTAAATTATTTCCCTATCAGTTGTTTGAGCAGGGTGGGGAAAAATCAGTTAATCCAAGCTGTCCCTCTTCCCCCAATAGAGTTCTGGATTTTTGTTTTCAAGGGAAATTGCATATCTGTAATCCTATAGGGGCAGGAATCAATTTAGTAGAAGTGATTTTGAGTTTTAAAAAACTTGCAGGAAAAATGTCAAGTTAGCCTTCTCTACCTGCCGCTCTTCTGCTTTTAAAAACTACTCTTTAATTTTTTAAGAACTTGTTCTTCAGTACATGCATTTGTAAGAAATGCATAGTTTGCCTTTTAGATTTTTGGGTAGCAAACATACATTCTGGTGAGACATATTTTGTAGCTGCCAATAATCTTTCTGTTGCCTTGTAGAACCTGAATTTCTTTTATAGGGACTAAGATGTGTTGTGCTCTCTGGTGGTTCTTAAGGTAATTCTTTGCTGTGATTATTGTAGAGCTTTGACTGTAGGAAGAAACATGAATCTGTACCATGCCTTCCCCCCTATTAATTATGTGGGAAATGTGGTATCTTGGTGCTGACTCTTCAATGGGCTATTTTTAGGTGTTGTGCTGTGGAAATATCCATTTTGTTTTACCTGTCTGGAAAGAGCTTTATTTGTGTAGAGCACCCTTTTTTCATTTCTTGCCACTTCTCCTCCTTTTCTCCCTGCCCCACCCCCCCCTGCCCAATTCTGCTTTGTATCATTAGGCAACAGACTTTGATCTGTTGCCGCTAAATAAATATGCGCCTGCATGTGATCTTTCAGTGACAGAGTCCTGATTTCAATATTTACTCCCAATTCCTCAAGGTCAAAGAGGCATCACATGATTTATTAGCTAGCAAAATAATTCAGTGGGTAAGAGTGGGGGGGAAGCATTGGCTATTGATACAAATCTATATCCTGTAATGCATTGTACTTGCCTTATTTAGAATGCAAATAAATAGATGGACTTGACTTCTTTTTTTTTTAACAAAGGCTTTCAGCATTGTATGTATGCCAACAATCTTGTCATGTGGCTTAATGATGGTTCATTGGTGGATTGGGGCCTTTATCACAAGGGCCGTTTTAAGCACACCCGCCTCGACTTTGATCCAGTTCTTCAGCGTGGGACTCGTATGACGTCGTCCCCCTCACACTGTTCTTGTGCCCCGAGTGCTCTGTTTTTAGTTTCTGTTTCGATTTAACCCTGAACAGGCAAAGTCCATTTCAGGCAAGTTGAACAGGCCAAGCTGAGGTATTGCAGCAATTCTGACCACGTGTGTTTCAAAATGCTAGATTTGCATAGGAAACAGAGGGGGAACCCACAGAAGCAATCCAGGGGGAAGATGGTACGTGTTATAAAGGCCTTGGATTCAAAGTGCAAATTGACTTATGGTGGTTGACAGGGCACAATTTCCTGATTTGCTCCTATCATCTTTCAATCCATTGTGTAGTTCACTTATGATCCTATATAAATACTTTAATCTCCTTGCAACCTATCCTGTCTTTTGTCTCCCAGAGTGCTTGACATGCTGTTGTGTGGTGAATCAATAATGCTTGCATTTTTAAAGACAGAATCCTGGGATTCTTCATTTGTTGAACTTCTTGCAGAATTTAATTTCTAAGATTCTGGAGGAGAAGATTCTGCTGCTGCAAATGTTAATTGCCATTGCCCAGTATTTACATTCAGGTAGAATTCTAGAACCATATAATTATAGAGGTTGGAGGTCATCTGGTCCTCCAAGGTACCTCTGCTAGTTGAAGGCTTTGCAGTGCAGGATGCAATTACAGCGTCCCCGACCATAAACATCCAGTTTCTACTTCTAGAATCTTAAACTAAGACAGTACGTTGGTTTCTGTTTGAAGTTTGTTCCTACTGTAGGGTCCATTTCTTCTGCCACAAAGGTATTTGTTCCCCCACCTACCCACCCAAGCACCTTCATTGCCTCTTTGCATCTTCACCACCACCTGTTCATGGAAAATATCCAGATATATATCCTAAACTGGCTTTTAAGAATTCTATGAATCCCAGTATTATTAACTTAGAAGTTGTAGAGCATTGAAGGAGCTGAAATTTTGGTGTCATCAATGCTAAAGGGCTATGGGAGGCTAAGGATGCTTCCAGATGAGACTTTTATTGTGCAATCACCCTGTGTGAAATGCAGAATTCTATGGGGGTGTCCAGTGGACAATATTTTCCACATTTCCCCACTGCTTTTTTCTGTCTTTTTTCTTACCACAAAAAAAATCTGTTAACGTCTTTGAGAGAAAGACCGAATAACTGAACAATGTCTTTTGATTGGTAGCACTAGAAGTCTTCTGTTTGGAAATACCTTAGTATAAAGGACCCAAAATACATTATTTTACACAGTTTTCTCCAAATCTACACAAGATTTATCAAGGGCTGATACAACGTTTTGTCTTGTTTTTCATCTGAGGTTAAAAATTTAAGAATAAGTATATTGTGAAGTAATTGCAACATGTCCACCAACTCAAGGCTGGCATCCACGGTGTTCTTGAAATGATATGCGAAGCCCGTTGATTTATGCAGTTTATAATTGTCCAAAGTATGTTAATTGGTGGTAGCTAAAATAGGCAAACTAGGTCATGAAATTACTAGTGTGGGCATCTCTACTTGCCAAGCCGCCTGCTCCTGCTCTGCCTTTTTCAGACCATGCCTGAAAATTAAACTCATTGTTAATGTAATAAAACTGACAATTTATTTTGACAAATTCTCTGTAAATTAGTCACTAGATGAATACTTTTGCTCACAGAAGCCAGGTATCTTTATTAAGGTCTCTTCTAAAAAAATAAATAAATCACAAAGTATTGATGATACAGAATAAACAAAGTTCTTAAGTGTATGCCTATACAGAAACAAAAAGTATTGTTGGAAGTGCTGTGACAATAGAAGAACTGGCAAACTTACTTCCCCTTGTTATCAACATCTATGATTCCCAAAGTTATCCAGTGATGGAAACCTATTCATTTTTTTATTCCAGCCCTTGATTTGAATGTACAGCGCTTCCTCATGTACTATACGGTCCCTTACATCTACCACTTGTAATCTGACAACCAGCCCAAAGCCTTCTCTTATTTCCTGGTTAGAAATCCCTATTATAGATTCTTCTAACATAAAAACCCATTCCTTAAATGTAAATCACTGGCATAGAGAAGCCTGAGCAGAGCAAACTTAGGAGTGGGGGATGCAAAATGTTAACAACTTCTCTACTTTACATGGTCCTTACAAAAAAAAACCCAGACCTTTGAGCATCTCATGAATTATAAATACCATTTCCTTATGAGTTTACCTTGAAGTGGAACTAGCAGCTTCAGAGAGCCAAAAAAATAAAAAAGGTTTTAGAATCAAAACTTTTGTAGAGAGAGTTTTAAATTTCTCTTCCACAGCACCATTGTCCTGAGACTACTCAGGCTTCCCTGAAGCTGTTTTTTGTTTACATAACAAAAACCCTGCATGTTAACTGCATTCATGCAATCAATGTCACATCCAGTTCAGCTATATATTGTATTGTGACAAACTCTTTGCTAAGATCTAGCTTCATAATACATCAGTGGTTCTGAGCTCCAGCGAATGTGGAACAAATACTCACAGATCTCATGCAGCAGAAATAGCACATGGCTTGAGCTTGTGCCTAGCTGTTATTTCTTCTATATTGTCATCGTCAAATGATCAAAGCGGCAGTACACCTGAAAGGAGTCTAGAGTCGTATCATATGTCAACATCGAGGCACTCAGTGCCTTTATACTTCAAGGGCCACTCCCTGTCGAGAGAATTGGTGTTGCTGAATTCCTTATCTGTGCAAGCAATAGTATTTAATTGCAGTAGTTCCTAGCTAATATCTTTACCCAACCAGATAAGACTAGCAAACTGAAATCACATCTGCAAAGTGTCTACTGATTTGAGCCGAGATCTAGCCAGAGGTGCAGCTAAGTGATTAGAGATGCTGGTCTTAATGGTCTTCGAGTGAGGGCTCCCTTATATAACTATTTACATGCCTGGCCAGCTGTCCCCTGACTATAAAATTTATTAAAAATAAGTTGAAAGTATTCTGTGGCAAGCAGTGTCAGCCCTGGTGCGCTCCAGCATGTCCATGCTAGCCCAGGTGCTTAGTCCCTGTCCCCATTACCTGCTGCTCTCTGGGGGAGCTATTTTGGTCCCCATGGGTTGCGGGGCTGCACCATGGGCCTAGTTCTCACTGATGTGGTAAACCTGTGCCTGGGCTGTACAAGCTGCTTGGGGCTGAGATGGGTGAACTCTCTGCCTTACCAAAAGCAACAACACAAAGGGCTTCTTTAGATTAAGGGGAAATCATGTTGCCTTACTGGGGCTTTGCTTCCTGCTTCTCTTGTGCAGTTGTAATGGGCTGAATTACGTGGGTGGAAAGGGGCGACTAAGTGGACTATAATTGAAAACTTCCCCTCTTCTCAATACTCATAACCTTGAGTGGGACAGCACCCTCTAGGGTTTGCTTTGTAGTGCAACTTTGGCTGCACACAGTAGGAAATCTGCAATATTTGAGAAGAATCAGGATATTATTATTATTATTATTATTATTATTATTATTTGTATTTATATACCGCCCCATAGCCGAAGCTCTCTGGACGGTTTACAAAAATTAAAAACATTGAGCGTTAAAAAACTATATAAAAAATTTAAAACCATAAAAAGCATACAAACATGTTATAAATACAATATCATTTAAAAACAACTATTCTGGGTCATCCAATTTTTTTGTTGTTTTTTTGAGAATGGAATAACTGGGGGAGCAGGAGACATGCAGGAGGTACACGTCATCGTCAAAAGGGCCTGCAAACTTCTGTGAGTGGCCAGTGATGAGTCTGCCTTATTTCGCCTGTGTGAAGCGCCCAGAAACCTTGTATAAAAGCATGTTAGTCAGAAAAGGTTTAGCGTTCTCTCTGACATGCTTATCTTCTGTATGAAAGAGGGATGGGGGGTTTTGTACAGAGGAGCAATTGACCCTGAGGCTTATCACCTCATTGAGAAATAGGCCCAACTGAAGCTTGATTAGTGTGATATTGGCTGAAATCCTACATTAACGTAAAGGATGAGCCGAAACAAGCCTTGATGTTTATTAATGTGGTTTGATTGGCTGTTGAATACAGGTGCTGATTGTTCATCTTTGTTTCTCCCACTGAGGTTCTGACTTAGATTATAAATAGTATTGTAGATACCCTGATTTGTGATTGAAACTGTTTTATGCCAAAACGTTTCACATTTTAAAATCTGTTTGTATATCTTTTTAAAAATCTATACATTTCTAAGCTAGATGTGCTTATTGTTGTTTGTTTTGTTATGGAGTGCTGTGTCATGTGCATCACATCGCCTACATACTGATTCTCTTACCTCATATTGATAATTGTAGAAATTTGAAGTATTTAATTTTCTTCTATATGTGATTTTCTATAATGACAGTGGCCTAGTATCTGGAGGCTAATGTAACTTGTATGCATATTAATGCCATGTTCTTGCATCGTCTTGATATTGGGCTAACAAGATTATTTACTTATTGACACAGCAAGGTAGACAAGTTGCTTGTAAAGCTAGTTAAGCTGTTTACTTGAAGTACAACTGCAACTGACCATGATGCAATACTGCTTAGTGTTTGTGAAGAAGAGCTTTGCATATTCATATGTTTCTGAAAAAGGCATGTTCCTTTAAGAACTTGGAAGGTATGCAGATTGGGCAGAGTTTAAAGAATATGGTTTACTGCAGCCTTCCCCAATCTAGTGCCCTCTATGTGTTTGGGAGTTTAACTCTCATCAGCCCCAATCAGTATGGCCAGTGGTCAGGTTGTAGTCGAACACATCTGGAAGGCACCAAGTTGGGGAAGGCTGGTTTACTCTGTCCTAAGCACTTTGATGTCCAGGTGCAGCTAGTCTCAGGATTGGATTGTAAAGGGATGCTGTATGTTTTGAAACTGGGAAGATAATCTGCAGTAGCGAACGCTTACCTTCTGCAACTACAGCCCATGTTATGTAAGATATTTTGCATGAAAATAATTACTCTACTGTGGTAGTTATTATTAGTGGATGTAGAGAAAATGGATGTCTATTTCAATAAGTTCAAGATATGTGTGTGCTGCTTAGAACTGGAATCAGCCTAGACTAACTTTTGGAGTCCGACCAGGTTAATGTAGAGGGCTATCACTGTAACGCAAAAGCTTTAAAGTTTGTCCTGTCAAAATTCCACATAAGTTTGTAAATACAAAGCTCTGGAGTCAAAGTATTATGTATATTTGTGGGCTTTTTGTAAAAACTTTAGTAGTGGAGTGAAAACACACCAGCACAAATGTAAAGAAAAGCTTGCAAATTGACATTAAAATATATTCTTCTCTGAGTGATATTAATATTTAACTTCTATCTTTTTGCTCTGCACTAATATTAAAAAGATACAGAGGTTTAACTTGAAATGGACCTTACTGAAGGTGGAGCGTGGATTAATACCCACTGATTAGCATGTATCTTTGCTTTGTACAAGTTACCGATGGCCCAAGGGAATGTTGAAGGTTTACAAGGGTGTTGCATAGCAGATGACTTTTGTAACTTGATCCCTATGCAACTGTTTAATAATTAATGGTTAGTAGGTGAACACTGTGGTGCCATTCATATATTTCAGATCAAGCAGCTACTGTGCTTAAATCCATTAATGTATTCTAGGTTTTCTTCTGAATGTGGACTCTACTTCAGTTAAAATGTATCCTATGAAAAACTAGAGAATATAAATTCCTGCTAAAACCCAACAATCAACATAATCCTGCTGGTATGATTGATTCTTTGAATGCCTCACACACCCCTTCAGAAAAATTGCATAGCAGTGAGAAGGATCCAGCCGTATTCTCTTTATGCAGGAAGTCCCCACACACAGAATACAAACCAGGGTTGTTCTGATTTAAGAGCTAACTCTACACTATTTACTATAACTTGATAGGCCTTGCAGTAGCAAGAACATCTGGCTGAGGGCCAAGCGTGTTCAGTGGCTGCAGAATGCAGAATGTCATGTGGTGATGGGAAGACCATACTGTGCCCTAATTCACATGAGATGACAGCCCATGGTTTAAACAACCCATGGGCTGTCAGGGATGAGTGGGAAAGAATGGGCATGCTGCCTCCTGCCTGCCTATCACTAACTACTTTAATCAGCAATCCACGTGCAGAACCTTCACAGGTTACTGAGCATGTCGTCTGAACCTGGACTGCTGGGTTGCTTAGTGGGTAAACAACCCAGCAGTTAACTCAACAACAACAACAACCCATAGTTAACTGTTGGGATGTTTAACCCCTAAACAATTTAGCAGTCTGGAGTTGCTCAGCAACCTATAAAGGAGTCGCTTGTGGGTTGCTGATTAAAAGCAGAAATGGCAGACCTATGGGAAGCACCGTGCCCTCAAACCATGTCATGTGAACCGGCCCTGAAAGAAAACATGGCTGGCTATAATCATGAAAAGAAGCATTCCACACCAGCAACATTTTGTAACTAACATAATGTTAAGGGTTTAACAAGCATTACTATTCCAGTGCACTTCGCTTAATCCCAGCCTAGTCTGTCATGGTGCTGTATTTCAATGTTCACATTGTTCTCAACATGGTAGAAAAAAGGGGGAGTGCAAATATTTTTAGTCATGTTTTTATTCATTTGTTGTATCCCACCTTTCTACCAAATGGTGTCCAAATGGTTTTGTCACCGTGTTTTTTTAAATGAGTGATTTGAAGAATTTATTTTGCAATAAAAGTGTGCACACATTTCATTTCCTGTTCCTATGCTTGTTGAAGATACCCAGAGTTAAACAGTTAAGGGTGCAATCCTATGCACGTTTAGACAGAAAAAAGTCCTATAACTCCCAACATGGCTGGCTGGGGAATGCTGGGAATTTTAGGATTTTTTCTGTCTAAATATGCATAGGACTGTGCCCTAAGCGGCATAAAGCAGTTGATACAGAGAAAGTGAGCGGCAGCCTCTAAGAGCAATTAGGGGAAAGGCCTTCTCAGTATGGCCTGCAGCTTGTAGAATTCTGTTCCATTTGACACCTGCCAGGCACCATCATTACAGGCCTTCAGGAAGGTCCGAAAGACTTACCTTCAACTTGGTTTATAATTGAGTTAGATTATTGGGTGTCATTATGTAGATGATGCCAGCTAGTTTTAACTGTTAAAAATGTGTTATTTTATAATTGATTTATCATTGTTTTATTGTGTTTAATAGTTTAATTTTGTTCATCACTTTGGGAGGGTTTCCCCTAATAGGTAGCCTGTACAACTTTTAAATAAATGCACGTACATAAGAACATAAGAAGAGTAATGCCTGGATCAGACTAAGGGTGCATCTAGTCCAGCACTCTGTTCACATAGTGGCCAACCAGCTATTGACCAGGAACCACAAGCAGGACATGGTGCAACAGCACCTGCCCACCCATGTTCCCCAACAACTAATGTATACAGGCTTACTGCCTCTGATACTGGAGGTTGCATTTAGCTATCAGGACTAGTAGCCATTGATAGCCTTCTCCTCCAGGAATTTATCCAACCCACTTTTAAAGACATCCAAATTGGTGGCCATCACCATGTAATAATTTGGTTTCCTCCCCCGCCCCTAAAGTAACTCTCTTATTTGCAATATTGATTGGCTTTTAGCTATTACTAATTTGTTATATTGTATAATTGTATTATTAGATACAATTTATCTAATTATTAGATACAATAATGCATATTATTAGATACAATGTAATGTATTTTGATGAGTTAATGTTTGTTATGAACTGTTTTGGACATTTGCCATAGAAAAGTGGCATATAAATCAAACTGAATTTGATTTGTCAAGAGAGATTTTGGGTTACTCAAAAATCTATAGGGGTTCTTCAGTGAACAGATCAGTAGCAGTGGATAAACTTTAATGGAAAAGCTGCTTCCAAAACTGATCTTCCATATCAAAGCCTGTCCATAGGGAAGTGTTAGGTATGTTCAGTCTTCTGGAGCATATTCTCATGTGAAGTCAACACACATAGGCCAGTTGCATATGTGAACAGTGTGTGCTTCCTAGAATCTTCTGCAGTCCACAGGGATTCCTGAAGGCAAGTTGCCTTGCTAAGATTCCCTTAGAAAAGACAGCTTCTGAAAAACTTGCATAGGCAGTAAATTTTATTTATTTATTTATTTGTTTATTTATTTATTTATTTGATTTCTCTGTGCTGGCCAATAGCTGAAGCTCTCTGGATAGTTCACAAAATAAATTAAAATGCAATTCTTAGGCAAAAAGTTACTTTGGAGTTGAGAAGACAAGGGTAAATGAAGTGCATGAGCTAGTTGAGGTATAAATTCTGACCAGTTTTAAGCCTGAATAATCTATCCATGGTATAGTTTTAGCTTCGTTAATATGTCCACAATACAATTTAGATTGATTTAAATGTTACTTTGGAAGTGTTGACTAGCACATCTGGAATCTGAATTCCTTGTATATCTTACATTCTTGTGATGGAGCTACCATTAGAAATTTGGTATCCACTCTGTCCCTCCCACCCCTGGCAGAATGCATTTCCAAGTTACAATGTTTATTTACCTTTAAAGACATACTGAAAGCTTGTCTAGCCTGACATTTTCTCTCCAGGGTCTAATTTGATCTGCGAAACACCCTATTACTCTTTTGAAATGATGAAAGACAAAACATCTATTTTGGCTCCCGGAACACAGATTGAATGCTTGCCTGGCAACTAGAATAAAAATATCTAATTATAAGCTTTGTACAATTAATGGGGGAATCAGGTGTGCAAATATAAGGTTTCAAATATGCTCTTTGCTTTAATTTCATAGTAAGACTGTACTTGCTACACTTGCTACTTGGCACTGTGGTTGAAGATTTTTTGTTCTAACACCTACTGATGTAAACATTCAGTTGTCTACAGTGCTCTTACGCTCAAAGAGGTAGAAATTGGAAGTTGTGAACAGAGATTTCATCAGTGGCTAGTACATAAACCTAATCAGAGGAGGGTTCAGAGAGTCAGTGCAGTGCACTCTACGTTGAATTGAATTAATAAGGTGGTGTAAAGGTTCAGTTAATTTGATTTAAGGAATAAGGGCAAACTCATATATACCATTATGAGTTCCTTGGAAGAAAAGGAGGGAAAGTATATGATGAAAATAAAAATATTATACCTGCATCTGGAAATTTTCCTCCCCCCAGTTTGTAAAAGTATTGCCTACTAGTATCCTGCTCAAGACTAGATCAGCCTTCCCCAACCTGGTGCTGTCCAGATGTGTTGGGCCTGTTTGCTGGGGATGACAGGAGTTGTAACCCAACACATCTGTAAGATACCAGTTTGGGGAAGGCTAGACTAAATATTAAGAGGGGGGAAATCCAAAATCGTATTTATTGTGGTATTTGGATCTGGCTTTTTTTCTAGCTGTTGAATACAGGTGTACAATACCAAAATCTAGATCATTATTTCATAAGATATTCTTATGTTTCAAATAACCTATGTAGAGAAAAGAAAGAAAAGGATCAGAGCTGAGTGTTTTAAGTGTATATCATATCATTTGGGAAACATCTTTGAAAAATAATGTTTAAAAATGAACAAGGAGCTTGAGAATTTCTGCTCCCTATGAAAAGCAACCGCCCAGAGAGCTTTAGCTACTGGGCGGTGTAGAAATGCATTAAATAAATAAATTAATAAATAAATATGAGTTGTATTCTTCTTTTCTTTTCTTTTTTGCCTCATTGTTTACACTTGAAACAACAATGGTAGGAAACCTGTGCTTCTGGATTTGTTACAAGGCATAGTACAGTGTGCCATGAGGCAGGCACAATATTTAGACGGCTACAATTGCTATTGTCAGTAAACATACATATTCACTATTTCTTTCATTTCCAGAAGCTTCCATTACAGTATCGTTGAAACATCATGCATCTCTGAGCATGGTGGACATTGTGCTTTGTGATTAATACTATTATCAGGATATAAATGACTTAAGTTATTTTGATCATTTCAGAATAGTGCTCTCATCTATTTTCCAATAGAAAAAAGAGAGTATTGATTAGTCCCCTTTTTAGGGGGAGGGTGCCTTAATCAGTAACTAAAATGATTCTACTTCTCCAATAGAAACTGAACAACTTGCAAAAGTTGTGAAATACTAGACTCCAATGTGGGCTTCTTGCTCAGTTATACTATGAGGCTCTACAGGTCAAGAAATAACAATAATAGTGTATGCCTGTGTTGATCCTAATAGTATCTATCAAACCTAGGTCTGATGGAATTCATCTGTGGATTCAATACTAACAGATTGGATCCATGTCTACACCAGCCTTTTTTCCCCCGTGGTTGTCTCAAGGTCATCCCTGTGTGTCTAAATGACGCACAGGGGATCCCGGGGGCAAGTAGGGACGACCCCTCCATTTTCCGGGGAAAACTGGGCCCTCAGTTATCCCTGTTTTCCTCACAGTCTCGGGACCATACCGAGGACATCTGGCAGTGTGGCTCCCGCTCCTGCCTCCTCCCTTCCTCCCCGCAAGTAGCAGGGGCTCTTAAAACAGGCACGGAGCTTCACAGGGGCAGTCCGTGCCCATTGGGATGGGTGGGGGGAACAGCTCAAAAGGTTGGTTTTTTGAAACTTACAGGTGCTGGAGCACAATTGTGCGACTGGCTCCGTTCTTCGGGGAGGGAAAATGGCACCCACAATGTCCCTCTTGCCTTCTGGGACGTCGAGCTTGTGTGTGTGTACACTGGGGACAATCCTGGAAGCAGGAAATCCCAAAATCCTCCCCCCTGTGTCCTGGAAGGCCCTGTGGTATAGACATGGCCTTGGACTTAATAGAAAGAAACTAGAACCATATAGATCATTGTAGAAAATAGTGCTATCACACTTGCTCAGTGTATGCATTGCTAATCACACCTAAAAGGTATTTTTCCATGCCCAGGCTCTCTAGGAACATGAATGCGTAGAGATAATTTTGCTCCAGTGCTAGGGCTATCTTTTTCTTCTGTGGCCTTGGCTCTGTTCTTCTTGAGGACAGGCAGCTGTCAGTCTGGTAGAGCTGGCCTACAAACGAGAACCCTAACCCATCCCTGTGGACCCTGCTGCTACTGCAAATACACTGTCAAAGTCACAGAATTCAAAAATCCATCTGATCAACAAAGATATTTCCTCAAACATTTTACCACCTGTAACAGCCCTTTTGTCATCAATGCCATCCAGTGCAAATACCCAAAGATCTATATAGACAAAACAATTAGAACTTTGAAAAAACGTATAGGAGAGCACCTTTAGTAGATCATATTTTAGCACAAAATCATTCTTTTGCAGATTTAAAGTTTTGGGCACTCGAAAAATTGGAAAAACAGAATAACAAATGGTTCTTACGAAAGGAAATAGAATGGCTCCTAACGTTACAAACTCTAAACCCCAGTGGCTTAAACTCTGATCTCGAATTTTTGCCTCTCCTGTGACTCAGTAATTACCAGCAGTGACTCCCACATAACAAGAATAACGATAGCAATAATGACGTATTGTGAGACCTTGTACTTATCATTTCTACATGGAAACCTGGAAAAGCAAAACAATGACAAAAAATGATGCAACAACGAGAAAAGATGATTTAGAATAATAAAAAGAGGGCCATGGAATGATTGCATTCCCTTAGTCGCCAATGAATGTCATAGGAGACTATCATCCTGCTAAGAGTTTTCTCATCTCTTACCAAGTAAGAACCAATATATTGAACTTTTGTTAAAAGTGTTTTTACATCATAAAATGTTTTTATATGATTTATAGAATTGTTAATGTATAATGTGGACAGGACCAAGAGCCTTCATATTGTATTAATTAAATCTTTTTTAAAAGAAACTTATATATGGGCACAGGCCTTTTGAGGCAATATGCCTAACTAACCCCCTAAATTGATATGTGTTATCCCCCTTAACATAATGTAATGTATTCTTGATGTTACAGCCCCTTGAAGAAGGCCTTAAAAAAAAACATAGACCGAAACGTGTTGGGCGTGAACAATAGAGTATCTTAGCATTCTGAGAACCTGCTTCTCTTCCTTTTTTTACCCTTAGTGGATGCTCTCCTCCTTTTGGTTTTTCGGATGTGAGGGTGCAAAAGCAGGCACCCAGACCAGAGCTTTCAGTAGAAAGTTGGGCAGAATAGCTGTCTGCTGGACCACTCTGCAAAAGTGTACAAAAGTTAAAAGGAGGAAATGCAGCAGATGTCTGGGCTAAAATCTACAGGCAGAGAAAGAGCTGTGGATACCAGTAGGGATTGTTCCAAATGAAGAAGAGCACTAAAGTTAGAGGTCCAAGAGCAAAGGATGATTTCCAGGTGTGTTTTCTTTCCCCTTGCTTCTGCAGTCCCAAGGCAACTATCACTTGGAATCAAGCAGGGGCGGCCCTAGACTAGCTGCCAACAACTGGCATGCTAGATGAACTGTGCAATTGGTGCCCCACCCCAAACCCCAAAGATACCTCTCCCCCACATCTTAGGAAGCATAATAACAATCACTTACAATAAAACATGTCTCAAATGTTGTTGTTTTTTAAACTAAGAACTGTATCAGCACAGAGGGTCTGATAAAAGCAACAAAGGCGACGAAGAGCACAGGAAGAAGGGTCCCGGTTGCATCCTCGGCGACATGACTAACAACCCATAAGCTCAGCCCTCTGAGAGCAAAGGAAGTGGCTGCTCTTTGGGGGGACTCTTACTCCTTGCCTCCAACTGGGAGCAGCAGTGGAGTAAGAGAACATCCTGTGTCGCCTGAGAGACAATTGGGTCCCAAAGGCGGGCAGGCGACCAGACCTAGCCCCACCATCCCCAGTTGGTACCTTACCTCCACAGCCTCAGTCATATTCCTTCTGTGTATGCACACAGGAATTGAAATAATGACACCTTCATTATTTTATTTGTATTTTTTTAATTTGCATTTTCCCCTTGAATTTGCACCCCATATAACTTGGTGCCTGAGGAGACTGCCCAATTCACCTGTATGGTTGGGCCGCCCCTGGAGCTGAGTATCCTTTCTGGTAAGAAGAGGGAAACGAGTTCCCTTCTTCTCCTCCTTTTCTGGATGGGCCAGTTTGGTCTCCTCCTTGGCTTGGTGTTATTCCTGGGAAGCAGTGGGTGCAGCCTCCCAGGGCAAAAGCAAGTGACTGGGTTCAGACAACATGATAACCAATGGTGGTTTAAATAGTCAAAGGGAGTTTTTAAACTAATGGTTGGTTATATGGCCAAAATAACCAATGCAAATAACAAACGCTGTGCAGAGTTGGCTATTTGAACCACCACTGGATATTGTGTGGTTTGGAGGGCTCCATTGGTTATTTCCTCAACCACAGAATTGCAAGGCAAAAGCTGTCAAAGTGGCAGCTGCTGCTCTAGTCCAGCTAGCAGGACAGATTTTCGGCAACAATGGCTGAAGTGACACTAGAGGGATGACTGAGGGGAGAGAGGGTGGGGGATAGGCAAAGGTATTTTCAGTGTAGACAAAGGTATTTTCCTGATCACACTAGGATGTGGGACACTTAGGTTTTGTGTGTTCAAGAGCTCCTTAATCCAAGGCACAGAGGACCACAATTCTCTCTTGTCCATATCAATAGATGATGTCTACTAATCTTATAAAAGCTCCCTGTCCTAGCTCTTGCCAGCTAGGTGGAGATGGTGAGACAAAATGGAAGAGTGAGGACAAGATGGAAGTGAGCTGGTGCTTTCTGGTAAAGATAGTTGTCTTGCTTTAGGTGTTTTTATACACCAGCCTTTCTCAGCCAGGTGCCCTCCAGATGTTTTGGGCTTCAATATGGCATTGGCAATTGGGAATTCTGCAACTTATGTTGAAGTGAGATGAAAAGTAGAATAATGCAGGGGATTGGACTGTGTAGGTGCAGGGGTTGACAGGCTGGGTAAGGATGGCAGTGCTGTGTTAAACCAGATCTGAATATGCTAGAGGGGTCATAGCTTAATGTGATAGAGTGCATGCTTGGTTCAATCTCCCGCTTCAGAAAGGTCAAGGAAAGAATCCTGCCTGAAACCCTGGAGTATGGCAACTTATGTAAAGAAGTGTCAGGGGTTTTCTTAAGACTGGGAGCATGATCAGACCTGGGGGTGGGGGGGGGGAATCACCTTTCCTTACCGTCGCTTTGCTCCCACTTCTGTCCCTTGATACTTCCTCTTTCTTCACACAAAGAGGAAGTAAACAATAATCACATGACCCATTCAGTGGCTGTTTTTATTGTGCCACTTTTCCTGCACAGCAGGAAATGGTGTCACATTTCGTTTTTAAAAACATCAGATTTACCGGGATCTAGAAGGAGTGGGACACACATGGGAGGCAGATGTCATCATTAAAATGACTTGCAAACATCCGTAAGTGGGCAGTAACAAGCGTGCGATAAAATGCTCATCTGATGACGCTCTGTGGGTGCTTCATGATGGACAGCTACTAGTGCTACCAGTCAAAAGGCATTGTGCTTTGTTCTGTCTTTCCCTCCTTAATAGATTTTTGTGGTAATAAAAAAGACAAAAGAAGCTGTGGGAAAACACGGGAGAGTTATAAATGGGAAGGCATCATAATTTAAAACACACACACACACACCTATAAATTTCTGCATTTGAGGCAGGGTGATTGCACATTAAATACCTTGTCTGGGAGGATTCAGAGTCTCTTACTCAATAGAAGCACTTGCTAGGAAAGCTGTGACTAATTCCTGACCACAATGATCCCTTACCAAATATCTCTCCATTGGTTCACATGTATATTTCGAGATTGTATATGATGAGTCCAGAATTTTTGCTAAGTTTGTTCCAATAGTGACATAAGAGAAGGTTTGCTTTCTTAGTCTTACAGCAGCCAGAAGTGAGACGTATGTTCAGCTTATAGATCTCTTGTCTTCTTGCTTGTCTGTTCCCTGGTAGTTAACATCCACCACTTAAATTCAACCATCAAATAATGTGTTGCATTGAAATAAGCGAACGAGAGTTAAAATTGTTTAACTGTTGATAATTCACTAAGATTTTCAGGGTGGGCTGTTAACTTTTTAACAGGCATTGAAATGACTGCAAACATTTCCTCCTTTTTTTTTTTTTTTTTTTTTTACAAAAGTATAGTTTGTTATGCTAGTAAGCAGAACTCCCTCCCCCACCCTGAAACTCTTGAGTCACCAAATCTTGCAGAATTAAATGGTTGCCATGGTACTGTGACAGCTACCTGGTATTACATTGCTAGTACAGTCAAATCAGAATGAGGTTGTTTAGCTCTGGAAATGAAGGGGATAATTTTGGCTTCTATACAGTTGTTGCTAATATTTTGCAGAGTATGTTGCTATGGCAGTGATTTCTCAAGCAAGAAAAATATTAAGGGCTACAGTGCCTATATTATATTAGTTATGAACAGTAGATAGTTTCTAAATGTGTACTAGTATATTGCACTTGAGTATATTAACCCTGCAAAATTGTGGTAGTAGTTGGGTTCTTGGTGGTTGTACTAACACAGCAATAGGTATGTTCTGTCATAATTTTTAATTTATTTCCTGCTGTTTACAATAGGGAGAGAGAGAGAGGGAGACAGAGAGAGAGAGAGAGAGAGAGAGAGAGAGAGAGAGAGTAATCCATACTAGCAGCTTCATTTCTTTGGTATCAAGTGAATATTATGGTGTTCTGCCATTTTAGTAGGCTACATGTCCTTGAAATTAGGACACAAAGCAAAATATTAAATTAGCACCTCCTGTTCTTTGAAGGTGTAACAGGCAGATGATGTTCCACAAATCTGTAGAACAGAGAGCACCTTATCTGGGCCTCTTGGGTAGGTTGGGACAGCAAGTCACTGACCCACTTTGGTTGGATCTTTAGGTACAGTAGAGTGTTCGGTTATTGGCTTTATGACTGCATACCTATGTCGCTTTACCACCACCTCTAACCAAGTACATGGGCATACAAGCTTCATTGTGGTGGTAGGCACCTGAAAGCCCCCATCAGAGCTCCTAGCAGAAAAGTCTGGCCTTTTTCCTAATATGCTATCCCAAAGAGCACTTACATCTTCTGGACTATGTGGAAGAGCTGACCCGAGATGGCCAAACCCTCTTCTGGAAATGGTCTGGAGATGTTTCTGCAGTAGGCATTCCTTCCACCTACCTCTTGTTCCACAAGAACCAAATTAAGGATACTGATCCCTGGTAGGGAATATTTTTTTCTGTAGTCTTTTTCCCAACAGTTAATGAAATATTTTAAGCAAATATACTCTTTTAGTACTTCAGCATTGAGCTGAACAATAATTACCTCATGAAACATGAATCTCTGGGAGTCAGACCTCTGATTACTCGAGAAATGAGCTTTAGGCATACTGCAAACAATGGTTATTTTAATACTCAGCTATCATTCTTATGTAGCAACTTGCTAGCACCAAAATGTGGGATGGACATTAATAACGAACAACATTTTCCAAGACTTGAAACAATGACGTCTTTTTTTATGCACAAATTTGGATGATGTTGCAATCGACTTGGAATTTCTGCTTTGCATTTGAAGCAAGCCCAGTGAGTAATAAGTCCAAATCTACTAAACTAAAATAAGAAGGGTATTTTGTATTAACATTTCAGATGTTTTTAAGTGCAACCTGACACCTTAAAATATTATTTCATTAGCATTAGTGTCAGTGTTTCCATAAACCAAGGTGCTATCATACTACTGGTGATAAAAGAATTGCATCCCTCCCTGTTCACATACTATTGGTGACAAGAAAATAGCACCATTGGCTTAATAGTATCTCCACTTTCAATGCCTATAAATAAGTATCCATGATTACTTTCTTTCTAGCAATTGTAATAAATGTCATTATTATAATTCCACCTCTGTGCAAACAATTGGTAACACACACACACAAAAGCCCCTTCTGTTGATTATGGCTTGAAAAAGCTCCCAAGTGCCTAAAAGTTATGATGAACTTTGAAGGCCAAAACAGGTGTTAATTTAAATCTGTATATGGCAGCTCCATATTCTCTCCCCCCCCCATTTGTACTCTAGGGTAGGTGCAGGGACCCTGATCCAGATTGGGACCCTAGCATGGGGGTGGGGGCGCTTTTTAAATCCTGATCAGGGCACTTGTGTCTGCTCTAGAGTAAAAAAAGAGCAAGAGATAGCTGCTAGACATGGATTGAAAGTAATGCCTGTTTTGGCCATTTATGGTTGGAATTTCAGATGTTAGAGCTTGGTTTCCACAGCTAGAATATCATGTGATTAAATGGGAGATGTACCAAATAGTAAATGTATGGGTTCTTGTGGTTGCCGCTGCCTTAACACTCTGAGAAACTGAAAGTTTGTCTTTATTCCTGTAACCAGCATTACAAAGCTCTTTTCGTTTTGCACAGGCTGTTGAACACTTCCCACAGGAAGCTTTTGCAAGGAGTAGAACAAATTATAGTTCGGTTTTGACGTGTGTATAAATTTAACAAGAATTTCTAACCTAATGTTTAATATTATCATTGCACTTAATAACCCTAAAATCACTTCTTTCCCCGCACTATCTCACTTCAAATAGATAACTATCTTGTAAATAGTAGCAGTGCGGATTGATACTGCTACAAAACTGAAGTAAACGTTGGAAGAACAGCTGGTGTTGGAACAGTAACCACTGGTAAACGCCTTCAGTGGAAGATGTGAAATGCTTTTGCAATGTGTTCGTGAGATTCATGTACAAACTCATAGGAGAAAAGTTCCCACTACTTGTACAAGGGTTTGAACTGCTTTCTATGCAAAAGCATTTTCCTTGTTCATGCCTCAGAATTTATTCAACATAAAACCCCACTGATAAGAGCCATCCCAAGAGAGAATCTAATTTTGTGGCTAATTATTGTCAGTATGCATTAACATATTAGTTGTAAACACTTGTCGGGTCCACAAGATGAGTATGCTTTCCTATTCTTATTGCTAGAATTCACATTCTGTATGGACCTATTGTGTTGCTGCTCATTAATATGCAGTGTGTTTGTGTGTCCTTATTGATGTGGGAGGTCTCTGGGATGTGTACCCTGTTGCAGGTTTTATTACAGTGGTAGATGCGTGGGGGCAAGGAGATAGACAGTGGTTAGAGCTCTTGTGTCCCCCTCCATTAATTTTGCTACTTTGAAGTTCTGTCTTATGGCTTTTAAAGCAAGCTTTGCTTCCATGTGGTTTCTTCGTATTTCTGGTCTCCAGAAACTGTCACCGGTTGTGCAACTTCCTCATAGGAGCTTAGAGCAGCCTCCCTGTGAAGTTGGTTACGTGGAAAGAAAGTGATTTGCTCAAGGCGATGGTTATTTTCATGGGATTTGACCCCAGGTCTTCTTGTTCAAGTCCAATAATCTGGCTGTTACATTACTTGATGAAGAAGCATGAATACTTTTAATTTATTATTTACTAAAACTATTCATAAATAGCCTTTGTACCTTACAGGGCCCTCAAAGTGATGTACAATTTAGAACACTAAGTACACTAAAATCACAATAAATACAAAAACAGGAACAAACAGGTCCTTAAAACAGGCCAAAACAATATTAAAATCCATTGAAGTCCTAGCGAAACAGTACAGGTTTTCCTGCTTGTTTAAAACTCTGAAGGGATGGAACCAACCTGACCTCCCTCAGTGTTTCAACAATGGTGGACTGTACCCCACAGATGCAAAGATACTCAGCCTTCCAAAGAAACCTGACTTTTATTTAAACAAAGCCTTTTCCACAGAGCTCTCTCAGGTTGTGGCCTCTCTGTCCTTGGGCTAGAAACAGTGGGTGTTGCCCTCAACTATTTCCTGGTTCCTTCCGAGAAGTGCAATCCACTCAGGCTGAATCCAGCTGTTCTTTTATATTGTTATACTCAGAAAGGAGTTCTACAATCAGGGTGCTGCTGCAGAAAAGTCTCTGTTTGATGTAGCCTCTCGGTGCTGGGACATAAATCATGGTCTCTGAAGATCACATATTATTGGCAGGCTCCTTTGGGAGGAGGAAGTGGTCTTTCATATATTTTGGTCCCAAGTTGTTTAGGCCTTTATGGGTCAAAGCCAGCATCTTGAATTGGTCTTGGAAACAAATTGAAAGCCAGTGTAGTTGGCAGACAGTTTTGCACTAGCTATAGTTTCCGAACCCTTTGTAAGGGCAACCCCACATAGAAACTGTACAAATTGCAGGTAGTAATCTATCCTTGACAATGGAGTTCCTTTATCCTCTCCCTTCCCACAGATCATCTTAATCTAACAGGGATAGAAGCAGGCAAAGAAGTCCCTCAGGGACTTCTCCAGCTGGACTTTCTCCTTCCCACCTCCACATAGCCATCTACCACCAGCTGCTCAGTGAGAAGTATTCCAGGAGAGAGGGAGGGAGATGATGTTAATATTAGGCATCTGGTCCTGTTCCAGCTGGACCCTCCTTGCCTCAGGTCCATCTTCCCCCAACTGCTCTCAGGAAAGAATCCTGATTTTATATATATATATATATATATATATATATATATATGTTAATATTGTTTGTTGCCATTTTATTACTTGTATGTTTCTTGTAAGCCACCTCGGTTGGATTTATATCTTGAAATATGGCATATAAATAATTGCAATAAATAAATAAATCCTAGTTAGTAAAAACCAGGTTGGGAAAGTGCCCAACCACATGTATAGGGCCAGATATCAATTGAGGCAGGCCGGTGTTTGTCATGAAAGCCATGAAAATCCCGAGCTGCTCCTAATAAGGGGCCTCACCATGAATGTTAATATCCTCCAACACAGAATGGCCTTGAGTGCCATTCAACTGGTGGAAATGTGGGGTATAAATTGAATGAATAAATAATCATTTGAGGGAAAATCAATACCACCGAAACTTCTGCTACCTGCTCAGGCAGGGAGACAGTTAAATTCCCTGCCCCCTCCTCCCTTTTCCTTGTCCTTGCAGTAATTTGGATTCAAAAATTGTAGATCACTTAATCGTCATTTACAAGACTCAGTTACTGAAATAATATAGTGAGAATAAACAGATTCTGTCATATGCAAGTTTTGGGGCTTTTGGGGGGGGCGGTTGTTTCATCTGCCATTTATGTTTTTCTGTATGACTAGCTGCAGTCAACAATGTTCATGCTTGTAGTTACACCATGAAGGTAGATTGTTCTTTAATTTTTATGCACATTCTGGTTGAAGAAGATGAGGTATTAAACAGCTTGAAGTGGGATTGTAACATTTTTAACAATTGTGCTTTGATAATGTCACCATAACATTCCTTTACCATTGCCATTTTATTTGGCTTGTGAAATTTATAATTAGAAAAGTCGAACTACGACAAAGTTTCTTGTTCTGAGACTTTTGGGGATTGTGATATACATGAGTAAATTTTTGTTTTAACTTGTTTTCTTGCTAGGATGCAGCCGTTGTTCTGCTTGCGCTAATCACAGGACAAATGTTAACTCTATTTCAGGCTAGGGAACAATCTGAAGACATGTGGTGCAGTTCTGTTTCTGAAGCTAAGCAGATCTGACCTTGTATACTTCCTTGATGGAATACCACCTGGGAACCATGTGGAAGTCACTGTGAGCTAGAGGAAGGAAGGGGTGTAAATAATAGGTTGTTAGTGTAAACCCAATATTCATGTGTCTCAGAGAAAAAGTTTGACCTCTTTCCTCAAGCTTAGTAGAACATCCCAAACCACATTTTTGATGTACAGTGTATTTTTACACTGGGTGAATTGGTGTGGAAATAGTTCTCTCTACCCTGAGAGATGCTCAGTCATAAGTAAAAGATTCTACAATGCTGTCTCTAGCAAAAGGTTGTCTGTTTCTGTCTTCTAGAAGGCAGAGTCCATAATCACATTGCTAGTATAACTTAATTCCCTTTCAAGAGAGATGCCATCAGTACAATGAATCTGGGCACATAATAATTTGCCTTCTTGCAAAATGCATTCTCGAGACCTCTACAGCAGGAACAGTGACTGTGATTCTTTCCCAGCAATGGTTAGCCCTGCAGATTGCAAGTGCCCTTCTGGCTGTTCTGAATTAAGTCTGAGGTAGACTGGACAGTTGTCAAGTTAGAAAAGAACTTTAAAGCCAGCTTTGTTCCTTTCCAGTCCCGCTTTCAGTGAAATTCAGTTGGGCTACGGAATCTGGCTCCTGCGTTTTAGGACAGATTAATTCTAACCTGATACCATGTGTGCTTGGGAGACTTTGTTTGGAAGAAGTCCAGATGCTGTATGGCAGGAGGCCAAAACACTTTAACATGCTGTGCTGTGTCCTGGATTTGAAAGGCTGGAGAGAAGCTTTTGTTTTGCTTCTACCCAAATGACAGAAATATATAGCTGCATGTAAGCATAGTAACACAGAAAATTATAGAAAATTCTAAATGTCCAGGTTCTCTTAAATGAGGTAGTTGTGTTTAGGACTTGATTTATTCATTATAAAATTGCCCAAGCGTAATTTTTAGTAACCACTCAGTAAATGAACAGGCAAGATTTCATGCAGACTGATTCTACTGTCTCAAGAACACACTGGGACACCATGTGGATTGGGGGAGGAAAATTTGCTCTCACTGGCTGGGGCATGGCTTCAGTGCAAAGCTGAGTAGTAGGTCAGTCTAGTACGAGGGGGGGGGCTATTCATCTCCAGACCCTGGGACTACAACTCCCATCGTCCCTGACCATTTGCTATGGTGACTGGGGCTGATGGGAGTTTGAGTCCGACTATATCTGAAGGGTCCATGTTTGCAGATCAGAAGCTGGCCCACAATAATTTTAACAAGAAATTGGCAGACCTCTCTCCCTTGCCTGCCTTCCCTTTTCAAAATATTTCTAAACTTATTTGCTTCTTTGTGAGCCACAGATCTTTTCTGGTAGAATGTGTGTGTGTGTGTGTGTGTGTGTTCATGTAAACCAATTTTATTAGTAGCAGCATGTGACCTTTTTCCTGCAGTGGGACTATTTTCCCATATGAAACCATACAAAGCTCTATTAATGCAAGCCTGTTACCTATTTGTGAGGCTTGCTGTTTTTCTACAGACTTTGCAGACATTTTAACTGACACTTCACCCACAGCAGTAGTAATGGAATTGCTAGAAATTGTAGCACAGGGTCTGACAATAATAATATCTCGTCCTGATAGTACCAAATGTTGAAATAAGATGGATTGGGAAATGCACGTTTTATGCAGCTTCACCCTCCCCAAGAAAATGTCTTTGGCTATTGGGCAGTATAGAAAGGTAATAAATAAAATGAATACATAAAAATGTCAAGTCTGGTACAAACTCCCTCCAGAGTTTGGGGTTGTTTCTGCATTGGTTTACTTTGTCCCCCTCTGCTGTGACCTTGGTTTTGCTCTCCTTTTGCTTTTTGCACCAGGGCTGGGAAACCTGTGGCCCTCCAGATGTTGTTGGAATACAACTCCTATCAAGCCCAGTCTAGCACAGCCAATAATTAGGAATGATGTGTGTTGTAGTTATGCTTTCCAGTTTTACATCCTTACTTGGTGGTAAAGATGGGTGCTATTGCACATGCTCACAGCAACATTTAGGTCTTATGGAGGCCTTGCCATATACTCTGACTTCTGCCTCCAAGTAAATTTAGGAAAGGGAAGCAGGTGTGAAGGAACAGGTGGGGTCTTGCAACTGGGGTTCAGGCTGGCAAGTACTCTAGGTCTCTCTGCTCCTGTTAACATCATCAGAGGTATGATGGTGCCTAGGTTGCAAAGGGCTCAAAGGTAAAACTTTAATTTCAAATGTCACTGCAACGCTGCCCAGAAAATCACTTTACCTGAGACCAATCTGAATTAGGCATGGGCATTGGGAAATATTTAGTGAAGGGCAATCTCAATAGGCAAAATTAGTTACTTTATTGGGTGGGTGGGAAGTCGAGCAATGGCTGGCTGAAACACAGACCTCCATCACACCTAATTCCTCCCTCTGTTTGCCTCTGTGTTTTTTTACCTTTGACGCAGAAGCACATCAAGCTTATGATCCCTTTCACCTGAATAGCTGCTTTTTTGCTCCTTTGCTCCTACGTACGTTAGCTCTTCCACTCCGTTCCACTTCACCCCTCCCATTCTCTTTCTCCCTCCAGTTAATTATTATTATTATTATTATTATTATTATTATTATTATTTTTAACCCGCCTCTCCCTCCGGATCGAGGCGGGGAACAACAACAATATAAAACACAAAAATCACAACAGTTAAAATTTAAAAAAAAACAAGAAAAAATACATCATTAAAAACATCTTAAAATTCATCTGGATAGGCCTGTCGGAAGAGAGCAGTCTTCATGACTCTCTTAAATTCATGAAGACTGCTAATTTGTCTAACCTCCTCCGGCAGACCATTCCATAGTCTGGGAGCGATGGAAGAGAAGGTCCTCTGGGTAACACTCGTCAGCCTAGTTCTGGCTGACTTGAGTAAGTTCTTCCCAGAGGACCTAAGTGTGCGGGGCGGATTGTACGGGAGAAGGTGATCCCGCAGGTAACCTGGACCCAAACCATGTAGGGCTTTAAAGGTAATAACCTACACTTTATACTTCGCCCAGAAACTGATTGGCAGCCAATGAAGCGATTTTAAAACTGGTGTGATGTGATCACCCCTAGGTGTACTGGTGACCAACCTGGCTGCCATATTTTGAACAAGTTGAAGTTTCTGGACTAGGCACAAAGGTAGCCCTATGTACAGCGCATTGCAGAAGTCGAGCCTCGAAGTTACCAGCGCGTGCACTACCGTCTTTAGGTCTTCCAACTCTAGGAAGGGGCGCAGCTGGCGTATCAGCCAAAGCTGATAGTAGGCACTCCTGGCCGTCGCATCAGTCTGAGCTGTCACTTGGAGCGACGGATCCAGGAGTACCCCCAAGCTGCGAACACAATCTTTCTGGGGGGTGTAACCCCATCCAGAACTGGTTGACACACTTCCAGACCCAGGTTGGGTCCTTTGACAGCAAGCACCTCTGTCTTGTCTGGATTCAGCTTCAGTTTGTTTTTCCTCATCCAGCCCATTACCTCCTCCAAGCATTCATTCAGAGGAGACACACTATCCTTAGCTGACGATGTTGTCGAAGGCATAGAGAAATATATTTGGATGTCATCAGCGTATTGATAGCAACCCGCCCCATGCCTCTGGATGATCTCTCCAAGCGGTTTCATGTAAATGTTAAACAGCATTGGGGAAAGGATGGCACCTTGTGGTACACCACATAGCAACTCCTTTTTTGAAGAGCAGCTATCCCCAAGCATCACCATCTGGAACCTGCCCGAGAGATAGGATCAGAACCACTGAAGCACAGTGCCCCCGATTCCTAATTCCCCCAGGCGCTCCAGAAGGATACCATGGTCAATGGTATCGAAAGCCTCTGAGAGGTCCAGAAGTACCAGCAGGGACACACTCCCCCTGTCAATACTAAGGCGTAGATCATCCACTAAGGCGACCAAAGCGGTCTCAACTCGGTATCCTGCCCTGAAGCCGGTTTGAAATGGGTCTAGAAAATTCATGTCATCCAAGACTGCCTGGAGTTGGAAGGCAACTGCCCTCTCGATCACCTTGCCCAAACATGGAAGATTTGATACTGGCCTGTAGTTATTAAAGTCCAGGGGATCCAGGGAGGGCTTTTTTAGAAGCGGCCTTACCACCGCCTCTTTTAAACATGATGGAAAACTCCCCTCCCTGAGAGATGCATTAATGATATGTTGTAAATATGATCTAACTGCATCTCCTCCCTGGACGACCAGCCAAGAAGGGCAGGGATCGAGAGGGCAAGTCGTCCTCCTCACACATTCAAGTACCTTGTCCACATCCTCCGTACGCACCAACTGAAACTGATCAAGTGTAATCCTACTCGTGGAGTTGCTGGACACTCCACTGTCAGCCTCTGCTATAACAATGGCATCTAAGTCGGCTCTTATCCGAGAGATTTTATCTGAGAAATGATCGTTAAAGGCATCACAGCGAACAACCGAAGGCTCTAAAATCGGATTCAGAGGAGAAGGTGCCTGGGTTAGACCCCTCACCACCCTGAACAGATCTGCTGGACGTGAATTCGCAGACGCAATGCGCGCAGAGAAGAAAGCTTTCTTCGCTGCACGTATTGCCACCCCATAGAAACGAAGATGTTCTCTATGTTGTGTCTTGTCGGATATAAGTCGAGTTTTCCGCAATCGGCGCTCCAGTCGTCCTTTCCGCTTCAACTCCCTGAGGTCTTCTGTATACCAGGGCGCCCTATTAGAAGCGGGCTGGAGAGGACGTTTGGGGGCGATCGTGTCGATAGCCCTAGTTAGATCTTGATTCCATCTATTGACCAGGGCTTCTACAGGATCGTCGACGATACCAGCCATAGAACCCTCCAAGGCTTTCTGGAATCCAGAAGGATCCATCAGCCTTTGAGGGCGGACCATCTTAATAGGTCCGCCACCCCTGCAGGGGCGGGTGGTAGCCGTGATACTAGTCCTGACCAGAAAATGGTCTGTCCATGACAATTCGGAGGTATTCAGTACCTCCACCCATAGATCCATCTGTTCGGAACTGAAAACAGCATCGAGGGTGTGACCTGCTGAATGTGTGAGTCCAGAGACCAATTGGGATAGGCCCGTGTTTGTCATGGATGCCATGAATTCCCGAGCTCCACCTGACAAACCGGCCTCGAATGGGATGTTGAAGTCACCCAGGACCAAAAGCCTGGGCGAATCCAACACCAGCTCCGAGACCAGTTCCGTGAGCTCGGCCAGGGAGTCTGATAGGCAGCGGGGTGGCCGGTACACTAACAGAATCCCTAGTCTATCCCTGGTCTTCAGACTCAGGTACACACACTCGATGTGATTCAGTTGCCGGACAGGATGTCTGGTCAGGTTAAGATGGTTTTTGTAGACCACAGCTACTCCGCTCCCCCGCCCACTTTCCCTCACCTGCTCACTAACACAGTACCCAGCTGGGAGAGCCTGAGCCCATGTCGGGCCACTGTCATCTCCCAGCCAGGTCTCCGTGAAGCATGCCAGGTCGGCCTCCTCTTCTGTGAGGAAGTAAAAGATTATGTTTGTTTTGTTTTTAACTGACCTGGCATTGCATAGGAGCAAGGAAAGGTTCTGTGGGTGGCCTGGATCGTTCCCCAAGATCCCCGGGGTAGCAGGGCGACCGGAAGGTAAGATGGGTATTAGATATCCATCTCTCCTTCCCCTGTAACGGCATTTCGCCCTGCTATCGCCATATCTGCCTCTGCCCCAGACACATTTCAATTGCCCTAAGTTGTCCCGTCGTCTCTCTGTCTCGCGTGCGAGAGAGAAAGAGGGGGTGGGGGAAGTGCAAAGATATCAGCTGCACTTTCTCCTTCTCCTTCTCCCCCACTCACGCCGTTCTGTTCTCCCGCTGCCAGTTAGGTCCTGTCAGATGAGTGCTTCAACCAGACCGCCTTTCTGCTGGGCAAAAATGGAACGACCCTTTAGTCTGGCTCTTTGGGGGCATCAAGGGAGGACAATCCTGTCTCTGCAGAGATTCAGGCATTGTATGATTTTAAAAAAGGCTTTCGAGCCTGGGATGCAAAGTTTGGGTTTTATGTTGAGGCTTGGATCTGGCTGCTTGGAGAGATTGCTTTTCCCTGCCAGGACCTGATGCAATCCATTCAAGCCCCCATTTACTTTAAAACTACATGGAGACTTAGGGCGCATTAAATAATCCAGACTTTAAGCATTCTAGGAAAGGCTGGGGAAGAGGCAGGGTGTCAGCAGGACAGTCATAGCATCATGTGTGTACCATGCTGCAAATCTTCACACCAGGCGTGGTGAGAGTGCACTGGTGTGATGGAGCTCATAGCCTGTGTGTGCATGTTTTTTCCTTGAGTATTATGCACATTCAGACTGTTAGCTTTCTATGGTCTGTCTGTGACTAAACCATCAGCATTTCAGTAACTTAGGCTAAAACGACTTAGGCTAAAATGACACATTTTCTGTTGGAACAATAGAAATCTTTGAAATGCACATTCTTCAGTGTAATTTTTTCCCTGGCTTTGGAAAATAGCTGTCATTGCTGGCTGCCCAGAAAACTATGTAACTTGTACCACTGCAATATTTTAAAAACCCTGTGTAAAATGGAGAATATTTATTTATTTATTTATTTATAATTTTCTTGTCTTTCAAGACATCTAAAGCAGGTAATTCAAGAAAAAAATTAGAACAATCATATGATATCCAGACAGTAAAACACAGCAAAACAACACCTAAAAAAAAAAAAGACAAGGGAATACACTTCACAGACCAAAGCCTTGCTATAATGTAAGGTGTTTGTTTGTTCTTTACACTTTGCATCTAAACACCCTTAAGGAGTTTAGTTGTGGAGCTCTCTCCCAGGGCAGAGAGCTCCACAACTTGGGCTCTATGACAGAAAAGGCCCTTTCTTGTGCTCCTGCTCATCATAGCTCTGTAGTGGTGGGACTCAAAGCCAGGCCTCTCTCCTAACAATCTGGGTACATAGGTGGATTTTTAATGGGAGGGGATTGGCCTGTAAGTAACCTAGTAGTCCCAAGCCATTTAGGGCTTTAAAGATAATAACCAGCACTTTGAGTTGGACCTGGAAATGAACCAATCAGTGATGCTGGTAAAACAGCGGAGTTGCATGCTCAAATAAAGCAACAGTTAAAGTTTGAGTTTTGCTCTAATTGAAGTATCCAGTCATGAGAACAAATAACAATTGGGACCAAGGCAAATTTGGGTTTAGACAGTTCGTCTGTTTTATGATCTGGTGCCTCTGCTTTCCCTGCCAGGTCTTGGATAGGGTGAGTGATTTCAGCTTCCTTCAAGGCTTCAAGATGGAATGCTAAATAGTGTACCTAATAATATTTTCTTTAGGAAATGTGGAGTACAGGTTTTGCTATGTGGTCACAAATGGAGATCCATAAATGTTGGCTGACTGTGGCATAGTTGCCATGCCCTTCCCCAAGAGGCAGGGCCTTGTTCCTGAAATTGCAATGCACCCCTGAAACAAATCCCTACTCCCATTCCCAGCATCAAGCTTGGAGAAGAAATGGAGAGAGAGGTTATTGTTGGATCTTTGTTCCAAGCATTTCTGATGATTCCCTTGCTTTCTCTCCAGCTCCAAGTTCCAAAGAGAATGGGAGCTGTGGGGTTGATATCCTGCCCTTTTCCAACTCTCCGGTCAGGAGGAAGGCTGTGACTCATTACGCTTTTCAGATGGGGATAGTACACTAGCTTGTGGAATGTGGGATCTCTAATCAGCAATCACTTAATATTTATGTTTTTGAGCAGTTTACCTTATTGTGTGACTTGGCTCACTAGTACGAGCAGTTTATTCTTTGGATATCTTTGCTGTGACACAGCTTGTGTTTATGTTATGCTGGGCCGGATTTATGTTGGTTATGCTGCAGACACTTAATATGTTGGAAGATCTTGCCATAAAGGAGTCATCCTTCCCAGTATACTTTCTCCGTTTCCCTCCCAGTTTTCTCTGAAGTGAAGCAAAAATTGACATCAGAATTGTTGAAAAGTAAACAGGTAAGTGAAAAAAAACCCTGTTATTCCAAAGGACATCTGTGTAGTCCCTGCTCACCCCTACTGTACACTTCCATCTGTGCGTAAGGTTATCATTTGCGCAGAGAGGATTTCTCTTGTGTTTGATAAGACTGCAAGAAATAGACTGAAGCTTCTTGTAGACACATGCAAAAAGAAAGAAAAGCTTAGCAGGCTGAAATTCCATTTAACTCTAACATCCATCTTGCTACAAATAGACAAGATCATGTATATCAAACTATGGCAAAAACATAGAAATGTGGATAAAAAAATAAAAACGTGTAACTATGAAATTGGAGACTCAAACACACATTGGATCACAAGGGAGCTCAAATGAAAACTGGCATAGACTATACCGTGGAAGTTTGGCTGGTTTTTCCCCAAGAAATAGCCATTAGAGAATAGGTGTGGCTTGCATTTGTTTCCTACAGCTGCATTAATTGTACCTTGGATAAATTGATATTCGCATTCCCTGTTAAACTTGGAGCAAAAATCGAGTTAATGTTAGGCTGAACTAATGGCTTTCCTATTAAGATACTAAAGGATTGGGAGCTTTATATAGTCGTAGTTTGGGCTCTCTTGATTACTGTGAATGGGTCCATCACTAGTTCTGCCTGAGGTGTTGCCTGATTGGGTTAGACAGTGTTGAGCTAGGTGGACCAATGATTCCAATTTCCAGTTTGGGCTTAGGAAAGCAGAAAGTGAAACGTTCTAGCTGGAGCAAGAGGCAACTTGGGGGCAGCTGCATCTGTGGCTATGGAAGAATTTGTTTCAGGATCAATGCCTGTGCTTCCGTAGAAGTGTTATCTTTGTTTCCAACAGACTATGCTTACATATTTCTAAATATTACGCAGTAGGGATGTGCACAGCCAAAATTATCGTATCATATCGTTATCGGAAATTCCAACATAATTTTTTTGGGGTCCAGTCATGGGTACCCGGATTTGATCGGATCCAAAAATCCGATAAATATCGGAAGTTCCGATACGATAACAGTGTTTTTCCCCATAGGTTTGCATTGGGGGAAAGAAAACTTTCCCCCAATGCAAGTCTATGGGGAAAAACACTGGGCCTGCACTCCCTCCCTTACCTGTCACCGCTGCTGCCCCCGCCCCGTAGTACTGCTAAACAGGCTTTCCGGCCTGTTCGTCAGTTCAGAGAAGCACCGAGTAATGTCGTCATCACTCGGCGCGGCTCTGTACTGACGAGCAGGCCGGAAAGCCTGTTTAGCAGTACTACAGGGGGCGGTGGCAGGGAAGGCCCAGGTAAGGAGCGCGAGGGGAGGAGGAGGGGTTCCCCTTACCTGGGCCTTCTCCACCACTGTCCGCTGCTAGGAACTACTGAGAACTAGGCTTTGCGGCCTAGTTCTCAGTAGTCCGGAGCAGTGGACAGCAGCGGACAAGGCCCAGGTAAGGAGCATGAGTGGGGGGGAGGGAGGGCCAGCCGGCTAACCGGCTTTAAACTGGCAGTCCGATAATCCGATATGTCCGGTAGTTATCGGACATGTGGATTTCGGATCTGATCAGATAGGGCCTCCAGGAATGTTTATCGTTAGCATTAATCGGATGTCCGATAATGACCTTATCGGATCGTTATCGGACATCGGAACGATGACGATACACATCCCTATTACGCAGTTGTCATACATTTTTGGTGTTATTGTCCAAAGGAGACTCAGTTCGATAGCACTACCCCTTGAACTTTTCACAGTCTGCCAAAATGAGGAACATGTATCAATATGCTTTTAAAAATAAATACTGCTTTGTATAAAGGGACATGTATTTGCACATAGTACTTTCACAACTAATTGGTATGTTAGAACACAGAGATTAAGAGACACTGAAATGCCATTATAGGTAGACAAGTATCCTACCTACTCATAAAATAAAAGGTCTACTCATAGAATAATGTAGGCTTCTCCAACCAGGCTCTCTCCACATGTATTGAACCATGATTCCATAATTCCTAGCCAGCATGGCCATTGGGTGGGAATTTTGGGAGTTGTGGTCCAACACATCTGGAGAGGTTTAAGTTGGCAAAGGCTGGAATAAGGGGTCATCAGAGGTCTGTCAGGTACGCCTTTACTTTTAAAGAAAAGTCTGCATTCCATAACGACCATTCTCTGCAGAATGTGTTTCACAACTTTACCACTTTTTTCTTTTAAAAATTCAACTTTTCAATTCCGTTCAATATTTATTTGTGACAGAAAAGGGGAAAAGAAATTGTAAAGCTGTATTTGAATGGCATCTGTAACCATCCACAGTGTGGGATATTATGTATTGTATGTGTGTGTGTATATATATATATATAATTTTGATACTGCTTTCCTGAAACTAAGGCAGTATACATGAAGTTCAGAGAATGCTTTCTGGAGGTTTTGGGTTTCAACTCTCATCAGCCCCAGCCTCCATGGCCAGTGGTCAGACATGATCTGAGGTGTAGTCCAAAACATCTGGATAGCACCAGGTTGGGGAAGGCTGCTGCAATATAATGAGAAATCTGTTGCATTTTTGGGATTGCTTTTGGCTTATACAAGAAGTTTTAAAATAAGAATGTTGTGGGCAGAGGACAACAACAATCCCAATTTGGGGTATTATAAGACAAAATAAAGGCCATTGTAACTGTAAACCAAGTACAATGATCTTTTATAGGCATACAGTAATTTTGCACTTGGGGATTGGTGTAAGAGCGCACAGATATAGTTTTCTTCATGGGTTTTTTTTTTTAGAATAATGGCAAAAAGGTATAGTTAACATTTGGAGCCACAGGTTATATTTCTTGTTTGCCTTACTACTTAATCTTGGTTTAGAGTAAATGTGAAATACTTGAGATTTTTGCATATAATCCAGGAATAAATTGCTCTGTATCGGTCAATAAGAGAACATAAGAAGTATGATCTAAACAGAGCTATTATAGAACAAGAAAACAACCGATTTTGATTGTCTGCTACATCCTGTCCACAAAGTTCTTTTTATACGAGATTGGTTGATTTGGCTGAAAGACAAAGAAGAAATAGACAATTATGTTGTTTCAAAAGTGTACAGTCATATTTTTGAAAAAAATCCTTTCAAAGTAAGGCAAATGTTTTAACAACTCAAGTAATTTGCTAAAAACCCAAAAGAAGAAGGAGGAGGAGGAGGAGGAGGAGGAGGAGGAGGAGGAGGAGGACAGCATCAAACATAAAATACAAAACTGATTTAAACATTTAAAACCAATACATCATTAAAATACCAATAAAACACCAATAAAACACTTTAAAATTCATCTGGGTAGGCCTGCTGGAAGAGATCAGTCTTTATAGATCTTTTAAATTCCTGAAGACTGGTGAGTTGGCGAATCTCTCCCGGCAGGTCATTCCACAATCTGGGAGCAGCAGAAGAGAAGGTCCTCTGGGTAATGGTTGTCAGTCTAGTTCTTGTTGACTGTAGTAAATTCTTCCCAGAGGACCTGAGTGTGCAAGGTCGATTGTATGGGAGAAGGCGATCCCATACCATGTAGGGCTTTAAAGGTAATAACCAACACTTTATACTTCGCCCGGAAACTGATTGGCAGCCATTGAAGAGATTTTAAAACTGGTGTAATGTGGTCACCTCTAGATGTACCGGTGACCAACCTGGCTGCCATATTTTGAACTAGTTGAAGTTTCCGGACTAGGCACAGAGGTAGCCCTATGTACAGCGCATTGCAGAAGTCGAGCCTCGAAGTTACCAGCACGTGCACTACTGATTTTAGGTCTTCCAACTCTAGGAAGGGGCGCAGCTGGCGGATCAGCCAAAGCTGATAGTAAGCACTCCTGGCAGTCACATCTATCTGAGCTGTCATTTGGAGCACCCCCAAGCTGCGAACACAGCCTTTCACATTTTGGCTTGAAATAAACTGTATTAATTTGTGGTATAAATGTGTATTTAAGAGGTAGAGGGGTTAAATATGCCACGTGGAAGAACACTTGACTACCGAAGGCTGGCAAATATCCAGTCAATACGGAAGATGGGATATGCAATGACTATCTGGTTATGTCTGTTCCACAGGCTACTTAAAACCAGATAATAAAGGTTAATTCATATGTGCTAAACAAGCATATGGCAGAGTGCTTCCCTTTAATGGATCGCTTTGGAGGACAGGTGGGGCATTAGTACCTGCATTTTTCTCTGTATTAAACTCCCTACATGTGAAAGGTTGACATCAGCTTTCTCCCTAGTGAGCTAACTTTTCACATGTAGGGAGCTATGTTAGGAAGGGAGCCCCAGTTGTCCACAGTTCACAACTTTCTTCCCAGGCTTGGAGCTGCAGAGGTGGGCAGGGACTGTCATAGCAATTGTACAGTGCTCCCATTCCCAAGCGGTCCAAAATCAGGAAGAAGGCTTGGAGTGATTCCTGCTGCATTTTCAGTGTGATCAAATATTATCATGAACACAATTAGTGGTATAAAAGTGTGTGCTTACTCAGGAAGCATTGCCCTCTCTTTGAATAAGCTTTGTTTGCTCTCAGTGATGGCAAAGCATAGCAAAACCAAACTAAGTAAACTTGCAATATCCAATTCAATATATATGATTGCTGGTTGGAAACCTTTTTGGCATTGTTCATAAAACATGCTAACCCACACTCAGAGGTTGCATGTGGGTTGTTTGTTGAACCATGGGTTAGCATATTTTCTGAAAACAACATGTTTTCTGCAGAGTGGGTTATAGCATTCTCTGAATGCAACCAAGGTGGTTTGGTAACCATACAGTGTGGCTTGTTAACCATCCTGAACACCTCAACAACAAACCATGGATTCTCAAGGTGGCTTGTTCAAGGAAATAAGCCACACTACATGGTTAACAAGCCACCCTGGCTACATTTAGACAACACACTAACCCACGGTTCAACAAAAACCCCACAGTTAAAACAACCCACTGAGTGTTGGTTAGCGTGTTGTGTGAGCAGCCCCTACGAAGGAGAAAAAGGCCTTAACAATAAGAATGGTACTGAAGACAGAAGAAATACAGACAGCAAACATCTTTTCAAAAAGGTGAACATTTGCATGCTTAAGGGGGTGGCATGGATATTTCCATACCTAGCAACTACTAGTTCCTAACAGAAAATTGAAATGGGCAAACATTCCCTAATTTTTATCTTATATATTTTTCTCCAGCCCACTCACTCCAGTAAATGAGGGAATAACTGATAGATTATATTGGAATTTATTGTAGACTGTAAGAGCTCTTGGGGATTTAATGTTAGCTTCCTAGTGCTGGAGCTCTGTCATTTACTTTGAGGCTTTAGACAGCTCCAGAGATAATTAGCTCATCTTGGATTCTCCTGTGGCTAGCTGCTAAAACTTCTTGCAAAACTAAAAAGTGACTTTTTGGTTTAGATAGATATCAGTGGTTCAGATTTCCTGCTGCCTCATAACTGAGTTTCCTTTTGACAGTATTGCTATCATAGATCCAAATCTAACATTTTTACTTTGCATATGTGTTGTCATTGGCAACGAAGAATAGGCCTGTGAATCTGGGGCTGGCATTTTTAATTGAGCTACTATTACTTTTCCTATAGGATCTGAGATATGTCAGATCCTCCACAAACAGGATCCCTTGACCCCCATCCTAGGATACTTCTGTGTAGCTTGAAAGCTTTAGTTAAACTCTTAAGCATCTTTGCTTTGCTTTTGAAATAAAAGTATGTTTAGTTTTTGTGGATGCAGAGCTTAGTTTGGGAAATAAAGCTACAAACAACCCAAGGGTGTGAAATAGGGTCATGCCTCTAATTTAATGATAATGATAGAAGTATTTATGTTCCACATGTGGAAAATAACTTTTAAAGAATATTGAAATTCAATGTCTCAGAATGCCAACAGCAATCAGCCAAGATGAAGGCTTGTGAGTTATCTACAGCCTTCTAGTTCCTTAGGTTTTAGTTTTGGTCTTCCACTTCTGAACCAGTTGCCCACCCTTGCTGTCTATAGCAAGCGTCTTTAGTTGTTGTTTACATAGATTTGTGTATATAAATAGACAGCAATTTTGCCTTCCTCCAGTAATATAACAGAGTGAGATTAGTATCTTTGGTTTCATGAATTGTTTCATGCAGTTTTGCAATTGAGTCCCCCAACATTTTGTCTGTGTTCATCTGCTTTTATATAGCATATGAATAACAATAAAATTATATACTGCCTTTCTGCCTAAACAGTCAAGGTAGTTGATAAGTTAAAACAATTGGCTACAATATAATAGACATGATAGAAAAAGGCGGGGGGGGGGGGGGAGAAGAAGGAAACTAAGAACATTCAGGTACCAGTTCTTTCATTCTGTTACATAATGGTCACACTGGGAAACAGTTTGGGGATGTAAAGTTTCTGGCCTGTTGTTTTTTTTTAAATACTAGTCTGCCCACATTCAACTTTGAAAGCAAAACAGTCAACTTAGAAACAAAAATGAAACAGCTCTCTTTCAGATTTTAAAATCTTTCCACTTTGGACAGGAGGAGATGTGCCTATTTACAACTCTGGTTTCATATGTCCTCTGCTTTAACTGAAATAAATGTGAAGTCCTTTAGGTCGCAAGGAAAACATTTTAGATGAAACAAGGACTCTGGTTTCACCTTAAATAAGCATTCATCGATGAGTGTCCACTTCTGATGTCTTGGATTTCTGTATCTTTCTTTGCCTGATGTTTTAGACAAGCTTTTGAGCCCAGTTCAACTTTCCAGTGCCAGTGTAGATTTTGCTGAATTATGGGACACGCATATCTGGAAGAATTGGGGGTGGGGAAAATGAAGTAATCAGCTTTATTAGTGGTTGCCAGTTGTCCTCTTGGGCGTGGGGGAATGGGAGCGAATCATTATGTGAATCCGCCTTTTGATTTCAAGTGATGTTCCATTTCTCTTGGACTCCTCTGCTGTCACTTTTATTCCCTGAACTTTATATTTGTCATTCATCTTTTCTTCCCACCAGTCTTTTAGCACTATAGCTGTGCCAGAACTTACTTGCTCCAAAGTAGAGCAAGGGCTAACTAAGGTATTTGTTCAATGTTCAGGCAAGTTCCTCTGGGCATCCCCAAATATGCAATCCATACAAATATCAGTATTGCCTAGCTGGATCAAACCACAGGTTCACCTAGTTCAAGCTAGCAGTGGTCAACCATAAGCTCACAAGTAGGTTATAGTGGAGAGAGCCATCTCTTGTTCACAAGTATCATCTGATGAGTGGAGAGGTGCTATCTCTGACTGTGAAAAAAATCATTTATATGTGTCATGACAACTAATCTTTGATCTGTAAATTATCAGCCTTCCCCAACCTGGTGTCCTCCAGATGTTTCAGACTACCACTCCCATCAGCCCAGGCCTGCATGGCCAATGATCGGGGATGACTGATATTGTAATTCAAAATATGGAGATCACCAGGTTAGGGAAGACTGGTAGATTCATGGAGGGTAGATCTACAAATGGCTATATATGCTTGTGTCTACAAAGACCATGTGCATGTTGGACAATTACAACAAGTGGCTGTCAGCAACCTTTATGACTTCTGAAGGCTGGAAAATGTCACTCATTTCCCCCCTCCTCATGGAAACTGCTGCCAAGCAATAACCATGGCTACCTTGCTCACACTTCACATTTATATGTACAGTGTGTATTGGTGTGACAAGATTGCTCCCATAGATGGTACTGAACTTAATATCTGAACTAGCCTCAATGTATAGCTTAATAGGAAGTGTATGCTTGTTGACTAAAATATGGTAAAAGGCTGCATATTTCAATAACATTTGTATTGCAGTAAGGACAGGTAACATGCAATTCATATTGAGCAGCAATCCAGAAAGAAAAAATGGTACACTTCAGCTAAAATGAGTTTTTTTCCCCAATGGAGCTTAGGAGCTACTACTCTTGCATTGTGCAGCTGTCTACAGTTGCTCTGTCCACAAGAGTGTCTTCTATCTGCAAGGACTAAGAGGATGGCCATGTGTGCAGTATGTCTGGATGCACTTTTTAGAGTGCAATAGGGATGTAGAGGCATTGATATTTGAGGTTACCCAAGATAGTTTTTTATTTTAAAAAACAAACACTTTAACACACACCAAAGACAGAAGACAAGGGGAACTAAAGAAACTGATAGTTTATCTTGGCTACAAACATAATGGCCTTTAATTTGCACAAGGACCAAAAATGTAAAAAGTGTACGTTTTCACTAGTTTGGTGATGTTGCCTAAAAATACTCACATTTTGAAGAGTGTTGAAACCAGTCTTTTGAAAACAAATTTAGAGAATTGGGGATAAATGTAAAATATTTATGTTAAACAGAGTGTGCAACTGTTGCTCAATAAACTTGTCTAGAAAGGCCCTTGGATTATATTCAATCACAAATTTATTCTCTCAAAATCCTAGGCAAATGTGCTCCAAGGCATAGTCATGTACAGACTTGAGGACATTAATTTTGCTGTAAGCCATAATGCATTTATAAATGACATAAATTTGAAAGCTTTTCCTAATACAAGGTGATAGCTAATGATACTGCACATGCTAAGAAATCATATTGTTAAGCTTTTAGTATTGCTGCAGCTTCAGTTCCTACAGATAGTAGCTGCTAGCTTACTGCCTGGACCTACTGAAGAGTATTGCTCACCAGTTCTTAAATAGCTGTAGTGGTTGCCAGTCTCAATTCAAAATGCTGGTCATTACCTATAAAGTCCTAAACAGCTTGGGGCCTGGTTACCTGAAGATTATCTTAAACCACAATAAACCTGCTTGAACCGTCAGAGGCTTTCTTCCTCAAAGTGGGGAATTACTAGAGAGAAGACCTTCTCAATCCTGGTGCCTCATGTGTGAAATTCCCTTTCCAGAGAAGGCTGCTTGGTCTCTGAAGTCTTTTGGGCAGCAGGTGAATACTTTATTTGCCCAGGCATTCCAGCAAGTTGACTAGCTGATTTTAATTGTTTGATGGTGTAACCTTAGCCTATGGTTTAGGCTTATTGATGTTGTTGTTTCTGTTTTGTTTTATTGTTTAATGTTGTTGTATTGTGGTGTGTTTAATTGTACACTGCCATGTGAAGTTATGCTTTAGGGTGACTCATACATCCGTTTTGTAAAACAAGTATAAGTGTCAATCTACAAAAATATTGCTGGAACAGTTCTTTGATTTCAAACAAAAACTAGGGCTCCCAGTTTCATCCAAACAAATTTATTTTTGTAATATATTTAAGGTATATTGGGGGTGTATAAGAAGATAAAGTTAGTTAGGAATTCCACGATTCAAATACAGATATATTGAGCAGCAGCCACTTGAAAGAGGTCATCTGAAGTACAGGAATACAACACTTGTCATTTGAACCTGCTTCTGTAAAAGGATTAGCTTCAATGCTGTTACAAGCAAATAGAGAAAATGGATCTGTTTAGGATTCTGCAGGCTGTGTGCATGCACATGTTACCTTAAAAGTTTAAAATGTTTTAAAGTGTTTTAATGACAGCTGTTTTATGTTTATGGTTTAAAATTTTGTATCTTGTCTTTTTAATGCTCAATCTTTTTAATTTTTGTAAACCGCCCAGAGAGCTTCGGCTATGGGGTGGTATATTAGTGTAAATAATAATAATAATAATAATAATAATAATAATAATAAAAAATGTATTGTAAAGAAGATTTAGTATTTTCACAGATATTGGCATTTGTGGCTTGATTTGGAATTAAAAGTGACGTATAGAAGTAGGCGTTTGGCAAGAATGTATTTTCATCACTTGATAATACATGTATGTTGCATTTATTTAAAGAAATGAGCCATACTGCCAGCTGAAATGTTTCTGAAAACACTGATACGTTAGAGCCCTCAATTTATCCATAAGAAGATGAGAGCTTTCAGAAGATGACTTCTTTGGTGTAAAGACTGCACTTAACTCTGGGCTCTTGAGAGCCAGTGTGCTATTGTGGCTAGGGTGTTAAACAGGGACTTGGGAGATCTGGGTTCTAGTCCCCACTCAGCCATGGAAACTCACTGGATGACTTTGGGACAGTCACAGACCCTCAGCGCAATCTACCTCACAGGGTGTGAGGATAAAATGGAAAGGAGGAGGATTATGTACACCACCTTGGGTTCCTTGGGGGGAAAAAGGTGGGATACAAATATAATAAGGTAATGCGCTTTCCAAACATTTTTAAAAAACTAGTGAAGAATTTTGTGCGTAAAGACATTGCAAACAAAGGGTTATCTATACGTCTTCTTTGCCCCGTGGTGGCTGCAAATCAGTGCTGCATCAGTTATATGACTCAACTGCCAATTCACAGCCACCATGGGGCTTTTCCCTGAAGCTGTGCATTAGAAAAGTCAGGGACTTACTCTGACTTTTCCCTTCGAAGTGAGGTCACCACTGCACTTCCAACTGTGTTTATATTGTGTTTGGATACTTGATCCACATTTTACTAATGTTTTCCAGTCCTTTCTTAATGTAATTATTTATCATTCCTTTTTACAGCTATCGGAGTGAAAGAGCTTGATGGCTAAGAGATTAGTGTTTTTAATATGGTGGCAGTGGTGATGGATAATAACTACTCTTATTAGATCTGAAAAAAATGATTCCCAGTTGTTCATGCTCATCTGTCCGTGTGCATGCTGATGTATGCACAGGTGTGCAATAATAAACTTCACCCAATCCTATTTGGATACATCCGTGTGTTGGGTTTCCCTCCAGATGTTTGGTACTAGAACTCCTATAATTCCTGACCATTAGCCATGCTGGCTGGGGCTGATGGGAGTTGAGGGCACAAGGTTGGGGAAAGCTGTCATAGGAGCAAGAAGCATTAAATAACTCATGAGCCATGCAGTATGCATGAACTGAACATATTGGTCCATTTTGTATTGCTTGCTTGTCCACATTTAAAAGTAGCACTGATGTTTCCAAGGCAACCATTTCCCTGAGAGAGAGATTCCCCTAACCTTATCCTGTCCCTTCTTAAATTTACATGTATGCATTGAGCCACTCAGACCTTTTCTAACATACCAGGTGGAGCTCTGGTTGCGGCAGAAGGTTACAAGTCAGTTAAGAGATTTAAATTGTTAGTGTAATTAAAAGATGCAGATTTTGAATGTTTATGGCAATGATGGTAGGCAGCCTCCATGATAAATTCTACCAAGTTATGGAAACAGCATAAATTAAGAGCTTTGTTGCTGGTATGTGTAGTATATTTAATTCCAAAAGCTGACTGCAGTCAGATTTGAATGGCTATTATCAAGTCTGAATTGCCTCAAAAGTCATCCTTCCATCTGCCTTTTATACAACTGTGTTTTAAAAAGTAAAATCGTTCCAGAGAAATCGTGTGAATTTTAAATGTGTCAAGACATATTTAATACCCGCTTGTTCATCTTCTGGTTATTTGGGGGAAGACAAACTGTCATATCGTCTGTGTATTTTTCCACGTTATTCAAACATTATGACTTATACACTCTGGAATATATTTCATTCGTTAGGTATAAACATAGTAGGCTGAATTGGCAAGAAGTAATTTTAGTGCAATAGCTTTTGCTAGCATAGCGGACTTTTATATTTGTAGGTGTTGATAAGTCCTAACGTCTTGTGTAGTGCAGCTTCTAGTGGAAATTGTCCACTATGAAGATTTATTGCTTTGTTGCTTTCTAAATAGCTTTCTGGATAATATGGGCCTTGGAGGAACAATTTTCATATGTCATGTAATGAATCCTGGAGTATCACTTACCTAATAAAATTTATTTCATGAGATACTGACATGATAAACATTGCTCTTCCTCCGGCAAGAAATTAACTATAGCTGAAGAAAGGTTAATAAATGATTTAAATAAAATGTCACCCCAAAGTAGCTAAACATTTGGTTTATGATACTTGTTGAGTAACCATTTTGTTAAAATTTTCTCAGTGCTTTTTGTTAACCCACCCTCTGCCTTTTCTGTCTGTGATTCACAGTGAGACATACTTCTCTTTGGCTCTGGGGGGTCAGACGCTATAGGAAGTGGCAGGTGTGTCAGAAATGCCCACATCAGATTGAGGATTGGGTGCATTAACTTTTGAAATGCCCCCTCTTTGGTGGCATTAGAGTTAAATTCATAGCATTAATCCTAGGATCTTATGAAATTGCTTCAGGTAGAAACAGTCTGATATCTGCTGTCAGACCTGGATGTAGCAACTGGCATATCCATGTTTGCACTATTAGCAAAGAAAACTAGATCAAACTACATTGGGATGTTGGAGGAAACTGGGTCCTAGGATCCACAGTGAACTTGTATATATCTTTTCCTCTTTATTTATTTATTTTCTTTCCCAATCATTTGTATTTTTTGATATGATATTACTTTTATCATGGTCTTTGGCTTGTACAATAAATGTGGTGATGGTGATTGATGATAATGATGAACTCCTTTCTTTACATCATCACTGGTCTCTTAGAACCTCTCCTTTCTCTTCCCCACAGCGTGCACCATTTTTTCTTTGTGTGCCTCCACAGATTTTTACTCCAACTACAATATCCCTCTTCTTACCCTTTCCAATTCTGCAGGAGTCTTTGCAGCCCCATTTCGCATCGCTCATTCCTCTTTGTAACCTTTGTATCAAAGACCTTGTGTTTGTGAGCCTAACTGTCAGTTGTATTTCCTGCATGTTCAACTGTTCTCCAGAAGTCTGCTGTGGTGCATAGTAAACAGATAACCTATGGTTTAAACAACCCACAGTTCCTAACTCAACAACAAACTATGGGTTCTCTTCATGGGTTGTTTGTGTTCAACAACCCATAGTTAACCAAATGGTTCTGAGTTTGCATGTAATGACAACCCACAATAAATTAAAGCATGGTTTAATATTTCATGAGAAACAGTTCACAGTGGCCTTTTTTTGCATATAATGCTAAACTATAGTTAGTGGTATGGGAATGAGTTTGTACTCTGCTCCTTCTCCATTCTTCCTCTGGTGCAGCCATGAGGAGGAGATTGAATGCATCCACTTTTGTGCTTAAATTGAATAGAGTTCTCCATTTGGTCCTACTTGAGAAAGCTCTAGTTAGTTTTAACAAACCAGAATAATAAACCTGGCTTATTTGATCCTGGCTAGTTTGAACAAACCAGAGTTTAAACCAACCAGAGTTCTTTAGTTCACATGTAATGTGAAATTCTGGTTAGCTTAAAAGAGAAGCAAAAACATCCAGTCTTCTTGTGGCCATGGCAGAAAAGAAGTGGGGGCGGGGGGGGGGGAGAGAGAGAGAAGCACTAAGCCATGGTTTAGCATTATGGACCAGTAAGTTGAGTTGTAAATTGAATATAAAGCTATTCTGGTTAAAGAGGACCATTTATATTATCTATTTGCAGGTGGATGGAGGTCTGTCTAGATGAAGAGTTACCACCTACTACTGAACTGGAAGAAGGATTAAGGAATGGTGTTTACCTTGCCAAGTTAGCAAAGTTTTTTGCACCGAAGTTGGTCTCTGATAAGAAGATCTATGATGTGGAACAGACACGCTATAAGGTAAAGTAGGTACTTAAGACTTGCTTACAACCAAGAGTAGTTCAGTAGTTGCTATGTCTGTAATTGGTGCTTCATAATTTTACAATAACCAGTATGATCAGGCTCAGCACCAAGTTTGAGGGTGTCATTGCCATGGCGCCCTTTGTTCCCCAGCACCACTCCAGTGGGTCTGTACATGTAAGGTTGTGAAGGAGCAGCAGACAGTAGCAGAGATGGGCAGGGGTGTTCAGCCTGGCATTGAGAAGAGAAGCAGCAAGGTGCAGTCGCTGCTTCACCTGCCTATTACTTCTCTTTAGCAACTCAGCGAGACCCTGCTGAAAGGTGATAAATTTTTGTTCCTCACATCTTGTTAGCATATTCATCCTCAGCAAAATCTGATGATTCGCAATAGATATTGAACTCTGTTCTCTGTGTATATGAGAACATTTTGCAGGTTCCCTTGCATTTTCTAGGGAAAGTTACCAGTCCTTAATTTTCTGAAAAAGAGGTGCTTAAGCTCAAGTTTTGTCTAGAAATAGCACACTCTGGTCTGGAAGCCTTGTGTGGGAGCATTGTGTGTGGGAGCCTTTTGTATTTATTCAGTGACAAGGGGTATACACTCTGTACCAATTTTGGGAATGTAGGATTGGGCTCTGGCATTGAAAGCAAATGTCAGGGCCTGAGTCTTGTTAAGTCTTGTTTCTCCAGCTGCTTTCCCCTTTAGAAATAGTAACTTATCTTACAACTCTGTATCCAGTCATGTGTCCAGTAGGGTTTGATCCTGCAGCAAAGAAGAGCATATATTGGATCAAGGACCATAGGAAAACTATGCTGCTTATCACCTCTTCTTTAGAAAGCCCTACACATGTTTCCTTGATGAAACACAACAAGTGAACTCTTTTGTTAAACCAGTGCTTTTTATGGTTAATGACTTATTTCATTTGCCAAAGATATAAAAGGTGCTGATTATGTATGTGGATGTCCACATTATGTCAGCTTGGGGAGAGTTATGTATATTGTCCTTGAATATGTGTAGCGGAGTGCAATTCTCCCCCTCAAATCTGTGTGTTGTTAAAGAAATCTCTCCTTGGAACATATGAAAGATAGATGGAAATATACTTCTGAAGTTAGACAAGAAGGAATGTCTACCTGAAGAACCTGTTCCACTTTCTGATAAAATAATAATTAAGCTGCAGATAAATTCCAGTGATTTCACTTGGGCATGTTCCATGGATTTTGGCAGCCTCATTTATTTATTTATTGCATTTCTATACCACCTAATAGCCAAAGCTCTCTGGGCAGTTCACAGTGATTAAATTTTGGACCTGGTACCTGAGGTAGTATGTCTTAGTATTTTATTCTGTATTTTTATTTGGTGGGGGTGGAGTACGCCTTACCTTTCCTTTTAATTGTTTGAGCTGGCAACTACTTGACTGCTTTGATGCTCCAAGAAATTTCAAAAAAATGAAAGATTATTTCTATAGTTTAATTATTTACCACACTTATTAGCAGTTCAGCCATGGCTTCCAGAGCGGTTTACAAAATGATAAAAATACAGTAAAACAAATACATCACATCACGCAATTAAAAATTCACCAGAACACTACATAAAAAGGGGAAACTGCCACCAAAAATAAAATTAGGATGGCACCAGATGGACCTTTCTGGGGAGGGGATTCCAAAGACAGGGGGGAGGGGCACAGCTAGAAAGGCCTCAGGTCACCACCCACCTTACTTCAAATAAAGTGATGGAAGTCTTATACTGCCAGTGTTTTGTCAAGACTGCTAAAATCATACAGAACATGAGCAGGCTACTGTACATTTCAGGTGGGTGCAATTGGTGCTTTTGGGTTAAGCTAATGTGAGCTGCTTCAAAGACTAGGCATTGGGAACTATATGAAAAGCCAATGTTTGTAAACAGGCAATTATTTTTGTAAATCGCCCAGAGAGCTTCGGCTATGGGGCGGTATATAAGTGTAATAAATAATAATAATAATTCATACTTTTACGGTATACATCTATAAAGAAAAAACTTAACCAGCATTTTTACAGGATTGCTAGAAGAAGCCTGAATTATGAAATCAAGATTAATTTATTACTTTTATAGATATAGGTCTAGATCACTAGATATTCTTGTATAGCATCATATGGTGATTCCTTAATAATGGTCTTCAGACTTGGATATGTTGAGGTGGTTAATCTGAGGTTAAAGCGAGTGAAAAGCAGGGAAAATAGTTTCTGGATTTATTTATTTACTACATTTCTATACCACCCAATAGCCTATGCTCTCCAGGCATTTCGTAACAAGTAGAGTTTAATGGTTGTATGCTTTCATTTTATGATTGATTTTTGGAAATAACATTTTGGATAGAGTTCATACTTTGTTAAAAGCAAGCAGCGACATGAGGCAGTAAATAAAGATGAATGTTTGGAATACCCTGGGATTCTCTGTTTGTATAAACAAGCATTTTTCATTCAAGATAACTCTAAATTAATAACGTCTGCCAGCTCCTTCCCTAATTCATATAGCAGCATCTCTTCTTTAAAATCAAAAGATCCAAGGTTTTGGACTGTTAGTCTCTGTGTAGAATATTTTAAGCTTGTATGCATACATTGATAATGGACAAGGAGCATACTAACCAGGAAAAGGCTCATAGAAAAGTCTTCCCTTTTTCATCTACATGACAATTCCAATAAATATAGGATTTTCTAATGAGGCTAAGGTTGTGACCCTCAAACCATTTTTTTAATTGTGGATTTGACTTTAATGGACCTCAGTAAAACAAAGCATACCTACTCTAGTAGAATAGGTAAATTGAATATTTATAATCCAGACTTTACTTGTTGAGAAATTAGCTGTCATGTAACAGCTTTAATTGTTCAGAGGTTGCCTTTTCGCTGATTTCAGATAATGAGTTTTTCTACACAAGGCATTGTATTGTGCACTCTCATTCCCTACTCACAATTACATATGGGTTCTTTAGACAGTGATGTGGCCATCCAGTTTTGCTTCTGTGTTTAGAGAGCACTTTTGGTGAGTTTTTGAAGAGCAGGGGAACTACAGTATAACTTTGTAAAAGTGCAAGAAACTGTTTTTGTACTTGTTTATTTGCGCTACTCTGCTATAACCTCTAGTTCCACCTAGAGGTTATGTAATGGAAAAGCAGGACAGGAAACACTTTTTGTGTAGTGGTCAGATCTCAATTCTGCAACGAAACTGAAAGTAGATACAGTGGATTCACTGCCTGGTGTAGTAAAGCTCAGAGTTCAAAACTCCCATTTACGTGGAAGATTGGGAATCCAGATGTCATTTTTGGACTCACTGAAATAACTGAGTAACCCCCCTTCTCTTCCTCCACTTTTCCCATTAGCGTTCAGGCCTTCATTTCCGACACACCGATAATACAGTACAGTGGTTACGAGCAATGGAGTCCATTGGCCTACCTAAAGTAAGTATTTGAACCTTGAATATCGATGCGCCCAAATTTAAGCGTTTGCTAAAATAAGATGTGTCTCAGAACAACTGACAGAAAACTGTCATGTCTTTATACAGAGTTAGGCCATTGGTCCACATAGTTCAGTATTGTCTACACTACATAACAGTGGCTCTTGAGGTTTTCAGACAGGAGTCATTCTCAGCCCTACATATGATTGAATTTGGGACTTTTTGCATGCAAAGCATGTGTAACCCCACAGTGACAGCCCCTTTCCAATATGGAGGGAACCTAAATCCTTCTCTACTTGAATTACTAATTCATAGGAAAACAAGGAAAACAACATTGAGTGAAAATGGAATTCCTGTACTGCCCATTTTGCCAAAGCAGCTGGTATCATGCAGAACACGAACAGGCGCCTGTACATTCCAGCTGGTTGCAATTGGTGCTATTGGGTCAAGCAGCTCACTTGTGCTTAGGAGACCTGGCATTGGGGCAGGGAACAGTAGGCAAAGCCAAAAATCTCTAAAGAGGGGATTATTTGGCATGGCCCAAGTGTAAGTTTATAAACACAAGCTTAACAAGCAAACTCGCATGGCAGGTGATAGAAACAGGAATTAGGAAATCACATCTACAGAGCTTGATTTTCCACTTCCTTTCATACTCACTCTTTGTTCTGTTCTGCCCCACCCCACCACCACCACCTCCACCTCCATTTTTGGACTCTGAAGTATGTGTCAAGTTCCTGTTAGGCAACTGGGTGTAATGTTCACATTATTGCTTTACCTTCCCACCCCACTCTCACCTTCTACCTTCAATTTCCACATACAGAAGCCAACCAGTCTGGCACTTGTATTTTTAATACTGCATCTAAGGGCAGCAGACTAGTTTAGAGGGTACAGGCGGGCCACGTGATCCACACAGATCTGTCCTTCAACACCTGTTTGCCACCCACTCAATCAAATGCCGTAATGTAGCAGCGGTGGTGGCAGCGTGCATCATGGGAGCAGCCCAACTCATGCACACATGCAATACTTGCTAGTGTGTGGCCTCAGCTAGTTGCCTCTCTTGATTACTTGGTCAGGGGCCTTCTTCAGTGGCTCTGTCTGTGATGCACTAAAGGTGAAGGAGCCAGCTAGCTCAGTCCCCCAACAAGCATCAGGAGGATGGGATATGGGCTTGGAGGCTAAAAGAACAACCAAAGCAACTGTTACCACTTCGCAGCATTCACTGGCTGAGGTGGCCACCTCACTTTGCCTAATGGTAGGGCTGATCCTGTCCAACTCCAATGATATCCTTGAGTTCATCTGTCTACTTCCTTCCATATAGAGAAGCTGCATTATAAGGATAATATTGGATCATTGAACCATTTTGTCATATTCTGCCCTACCTGAGAATTTTTAACTGGAATGCAACAGGCTTTATATGTACATGCAAAAACGTGTACAATCTCTGAGCTGTGGCCACTCAGAAAGATAGACGATTCCCATTACATCCCTGAGTGGCTGCTATTAATACCTACATGAAAAACAGCTCTCCTTAGAATCACTCTTGCTATGGGGGCAAAACCAGCCCCCTTCTCAAGCACTGGATGGTCCCACTGCCACTGATTGGTATGCAGCCTGGAGGTGTGCACAGGAAGCAGAACATGTTGGATGAGTGCTACATGTTGATCTCTCAGGTTTTTATATAGTTCAGATAGAAGCCTAGCATTTGAATTTTGCTAGTACATGTAGTTCTTCAAGGTAGCCTTAGGTGTTTTCATTCTGAAATGCTAAAATAGGGATCAGCAAATTGGTGTTCTCCAGATATTTTGGATTACATCACTCTTAATCAACTGTGCTGATAAGGGCTCATGGGAGTTGTAGTCCAAAATAGCTGGAAGGCACTAGGCAATCTAGTTAGGGTGGAGCTGAAATATTATGCTTCTGTCACAGCACAACTGTCAGTTTTTATATACTTAAAGGACTTTTTAAAATGCAGAAGTTTCATTAGGGGATGTTCTGGGGCATTTTTTTTCAAGTATCAGTGTATGTTGATCTGATTTGTTACGCTTTTCTTTAAAGAGCTGAAAGTGGCATTTTAGACCTTGTGAGAGAGCCACTCTTCCTGAGCCACCAACAGTGTTGATGGGTGGAAACAAATGCATTGTTTCATAACATTAAATAAAAAATAGATACAATGCCAGTCAAATAGGGCAGTTCCAAAGTTGTAATTAACTTTTTTTGTTCAAATGACTATCCACAGGATACACACAATCGTGATTATATACCTATATTTAATCATATAACAAATCACACTTACGTACTGATGCTATTGATTTGTGGACTGGGGAAAATTCAATAAGTTGCAATCCTATACATACACACACATCTGGGAGTTAGTGCTATTGAGTTCACTGAGACTTAATTTTGAGTAGACATGTATAGGATTGCACTATTAAGTATTGGAAAATACTAGATTCAAAACTTTCTGCTCAAGGGACCATTACATATGAGCAAGGATGTGAACCTGTTTCCCATGTGAAAGTAGAACACTCATCCAATGCACCAGCAACATTTTAATGGACTAAATTTGACTAATTTTATAATTGAAATAGCATTTGATGGTATGTCTTTGTATTTCTTTAGATCTTCTACCCAGAGACCACAGATGTCTATGATAGGAAGAACATACCTCGAATGATATATTGCATTCATGCACTAAGGTAAACTAGATTTATGCCGTTTGTCTACATTTTGCTTCCCCCCTTACTTTCTTTTAAAAAGTTGGGAGTGATTACAGTGATCAAAGTTTTACATGTTCTGAAGACAACTTAGGCATGAAAAGGTGATGGTACATACATGCGAAGTAAACTTTTAAGAACAAATGAAATGCATGTATACAGCTCTGTGAATATGCTTGTGTTGGGAAACCTTCCCAGTTGGCTAATATGTATTACTTCAGCTGTAAAGCACACAACTAAAATTTCTCATCTCCACCCACCAGCCACTTTCACATGCTTTACAATTGCTTCTATATTCCTGTTAGGTTAGAGCAATAACCCTGATTTGTGAGGGGGGAGGGAAATACCCTGAGGAGATGTAGTTTTGCATTTTAAATTCACTTAGGGTGAATTCGGATACTTACAGGCATCAAATGCAGAGCAGGAGGAGCAGTGGAGGCGATCTTCACCTCCACACTTCCTCCTCTCTGCATTTTAGTTAGACCAGCTAGCTGAGGTGTCAGGGAGCGGGAGAAAATGATGCTGGGGAAGTCTGGGGATAATTCATACTCCCACTTCCACAGTCCCCTCCTTTCCCTGCCCACAAGTATACCCTCTTTCCCTCCTCTCGAGGTCGCCTTTGCAACCTCAGAGAGGCAGCCAGCACGGTTTTCTCTGTGCCAGCTGTGTGTATGTGTGGGGGGAGGATTCAGGGAGCTAGGACTCCTGGGTCTGAGGTCACAAGTGGTGTCTCTGGCCTCAGATTCAGGAATCCAAAGTATCCTACGTCTCTCCCCTCCCCCGACTCTGTCTAGAGGCCATAAGATTGTTCTCTTAAATCATATCACCATCATGACTGCAGGAATAAGATGGAGTTTGCTTCTGCTTCCCTGATGCCTGAATCACCTGACATGTTGTCAGGTCATTGGGGGGAGAGGCAAAGTCCAGCCCTAATTGTGCTACTGGTTTTTATATATGTTAGGAGTAATTGTAATTATGTAGTTTTTCCTTATTAATGTCTGTTGTGCCCTTTCCCAAACAGTAAACATGGGAATGGCTCCAGATTAAGGTAGATATGCTTTAGTCTAGTTTAATCAATAGGACAAGTTAGTCTCTTGGTCTGGACCAAACCTTGATTTTTATGAGCTGGCCATATGCCTATTTTTCTTGAAAAATCCTAGAAATTCAATTTTGAAATTAAATTGTGATTAATACAATAAAGCAAAAATATTTAATTTTGTTTTTTGAAAGGATGGCCCTTTTTATAGTGCTGAAGAATTGTGGCATATAAAAACTGAAAAAGTAATTGTATTCTAAAACTATAGCGTTGGATTTTTGTTACTCTGTCTGAAGCTGCTTCTGACGTGGATACATGGGGCTCTTAATGTTAAGCAGCTTATTAAAAAAAAAGTGTACTAAATTCCATTCCAGTGATGTCACAATCTTTGTTCTGATGTTCTAGTGAATGTTGAGCAAAGAGAGGGTTTCAGATGTGTATATCTACTGGAAGAACTGAAGATGGCTTAATCGATTGTTTGACTGCTATAATAAACACAGGCATGGAGTCTATCACATGCAGCTGTGTATAACTGCAATGGCAGGTAGCACTTCCCCTTATATTTTTAACTCTTCTGTACAGTATTATTTCCTGTGGGGATTTAGCTTTCCAAAACTAGTTGGACCTTGTTTAGGTTATGGTCTCTAAGCCATCACGTGCAGGCAAAGATGTGGTTTAGCGTTATGCTGCTATCCTAAACACTTCTACTTGGAAGCAAAAACTTTTAATTTCAAAGGAACTTGGTCCCAGGTACATGTGCTTTGCATCACATTTATAATTATCTGTTTATTTTATGAACAGTTCATGTATATCTTTGATAATTAGTCGAATGTGTGAACTGCCTTCTTTGGAAGTTTATTGTACTTTGAGTTGATATAAAAAGTCTGCCTTTGAAAATGGTGGTGGCTTTGAGCACATGTGTGGAGTGCAATCCTAACCTCTGGAGCTAGCACACTGGAGGGGGGTTAGGATTGGGTGAAGATGCCCCTCTCGATCCACCCCAGTAGCCCTGTTCTGCCTGTTCAGTGGGAAGGAAACCAGAGATGCCAAGATGCAAACTATCCTGAGCCTTCTTTCCTCCCCCACTGAAGCACCATTGCTAGATGGGCAAAAAAGCCAGTTGAGCAAAAAAGGCAGGGGGAGAGGACAGGGAGGTTAAGATTGCCTCCATAATTCTCCCTGCCCTGCACTGAACCTCAGAATTCAGGTAGGCTCAGAGGGCCCTTAATCAATTTTCACTCCCTTGCTAAATTGCATAGTTCAGTCATCTGTGCTCTGGTATAATATTGTATACAGTACACTGAAAAATACTTTCAGTTGAAAACCAAGTGCTTCCTAATAAGTCGTTGTGCTATAATGTTGACTTGCAATTGGATTTAATGTGAATTCTTATTGCTAAGGCTTCACAGTTAATATCTGTTTTATAAGCAGTTTGATTTTACCCGAACCATGTGTGCTTGTGTTTAAATATCCAGCACCAGCTATGGATAGTTTTTAAGAAGGTTGTTAGTTTAAAGCTTAAAGAGCAGTCTGTATTCATAATTATTCATATTAAAATGGAAAAATAACATATTAAATACACTCTTTTCCAGGAGTGATACTCACTATACCTAAAATTCTATCTTAGTTGTATTAGTATTAAGATGAATGTCAAAAAACAAAAACAAAATTCCATTGCCCTCTAGTGGTAAACAATACTCTTATCAAAACTGCTGTTCTCTCTAGGCAAAGGAAACTACACTGCCCCATGGAAACTATATCATTGATTGCATCTTTGTCAAGGTATCAAAATGCAATGTATTAGCGACTACTACAGTCACAAGTTCATGTTGAAAATGATTCCTGGATTTCATCTTAATGATAGGAAGCAATAACAGAGTTGATCAACAATGTTGAACAGCTTCTAATAAAGGAAAATAGAATAACAGCTTCTAATAAAGGAAGAAGTCCCTAGGATGGGGATTGGTGACATCTGACAAATATAGGTATACTAACCTAAACCCCATCATCCTTTAGTTTTGAGGACCATTCTTCCTGGCCTCTCTTGGAACTTCCTCCTAGAAAAGCCTGTATAAGTAGAATGCTCATCTTTCCTTTCTTAAAAATTGCTTCTTTTGCAGCCTTTCTTCTAGCCTTTCTTTCTTTCTTTCTTTTTTTTATTTTATTTTTTTGCTTTCCTTTATTCCCTAAAACTCAGCAACTTGACCAAGTTCAGGATGTGGCTACATTTTCTCACACCCTTGGTCTATCTCTTTTAATTCTTGCCTCCATGCTGCATCATTCTAGTCCAACTTCTTAAGTGTTAGGCTCCTGCAGGTAAGAATCCCTTTTCCATTTAATTCTAAGAAGTGTCCTGGTCACCAATTAGGCTCCCTAAGTAGATCTGGGCTGTTTTGACTCTCTTCTAATAACAACTTTGATTAGTCCCTTGTGTAATCTTAATAAATTCCCCAAACTCTTAACAGTTGTTAATTTCACATGGCAGGAAGACATGAATAAAGATGTAATTTGTTCAGCTGTTGTCCAGATGGTTTCACTACACACATTTTCAAATGGTATTAATATAGTTTTTTTCAAGCAACCCTGAAATGAAAAGAGGGATTCTCAGAGTGTTCTCTGTACTTGCAAGTTTTATTTCAGATCCCCCCAAAGCATTTGAGTATTTGATGGTAAGTAAAATAATCTTGAAAGGCTAAAACACATGATCTCCATATTTTATATATAAAAACAACAACGTTATGTACGCTTATTTGGAGGAAAATGGAACCAGTCTTTACTAAAATAAGTTACTTTGATTATTGATGTGGTATTTTTATGTGGCATTTAATACTGACATGAAGACAGGACATCTTCAAATATGCAAGGTCTAATTGTTTTCAGAGGAAAATAGGTTGAAAATTATTTCAAGAGACTAGCTGTGTTTGCCTGTCTAACAAAAAATAACAAAGAGTTCTGTGGCACCTCAAAGACCAACACATGTATTGTAGAATAAGCTTTAATATACAACAACGTATTCCATTTGATACTTGTTTATCTAATGTATTGTTGTCTAATACACCATTTTCTGGTTTTCTTTGCAGTTTATATTTGTTTAAACTAGGAATAGCTCCACAGATCCAGGATTTGCTGGGGAAAGTAGATTTTACAGGTACTTTTAATCTTTATTTCCAAGTATTTCTTGTCTCAAGGGAGCCCTATATTATTGCAATTTCTAATGACACTATATTTATGTGACAATTTTTCACTACTCCCCCAGCATTCTCCATGTTTCTGTGCTGAAGTGGGTGTAGAATAGCTATGTAAAGAATGCACTCTACTTTATTAAAGATGCTAGATAACAATCTTGTAGTATTCTGGGTTACAATTTGTCTCAGACAAGAGGAAAAGACCAAGGAGAGTTGAAGGCATAATAATGTTAAGAGCCACAGGACGTCCCTTCCCCCACTTGTGTGTCTATGTTGTGCATGCTTTTCTTACGTAATAAATCCTTAAAAAAGGGGTTTTTTATGCAACTATTTCTCCTTCTTAAACCCCTTCCCCCACAATAATTAGAGGAAGAAATCAGTAACATGCGGAAGGAACTGGAGAAATATGGTATACAGATGCCATCATTTCATAAAATTGGAGGCATCCTGGCCAGTGAACTTTCAGTGGATGAAGCTGCATGTAAGTTTTCCTAATTAAAGTGTTAGAAATATTCTGACCTGTTTTCTAAAATATGGTAATAATGTGTCAAAGTTGCTTTAGTCGCATATATCTGTAAACTAATTTGATCAAGTAAAGCAATCTTTTCATTATGTGATCCAAAATATCTTAAAATATCATCCTCTGATTTAATTGTACAAAAATCTAGCTCTGTGTGTGTGTGTGTGTGCGCACTCACACCTCTTTCAATTTGAGGTTGTGCAGTTCAAAGCACCAGCTAAAGAAATTTCAGGAGAAATTCATATTTTTAAACTTGAGGCAATTGTGGAATTCTGTTATTTGCTTAATGTAAACTACAAGTCAGAGTTGGCTGTTGGCTTCCTGCAATGTGAACTAGCTTCAACTGGTCAATTTGGCTGATACATATTGACCCTATTTACATGGTTACAGGGATTAGGGGAGCTACACTGTGGGGAGCGGTAAGAATACCATGATATCCCCCCTATGATTGCTGAACTACACAGAGCAGTGTGGTTCCCTTACCCATCCCCACAGCGTGGTTCCCTCGTTATTCTCCCGCTGCTGTGGGAATTGGGTCATGCCAGCCACTCCAGCAGTCGCTAAGCGATGGTGACCATAGAGTTTGTACATTATTCTCAGAATTTTCAGATGCGCTAAGTGGCCATCTCATGGTTGCAGTTTTTTTTTTTTCAAAGGGACACTGGGATTTATCTGTGGAGTGCTCCACAGATCTTTGAGCTCTTTTCCAACCCATGGTGGGTTAAAAGCTTAGAGATATCTGAAAATAAAAAAGGACACATGAAGTAGAAGAAAGGCCAGGCTACAAAAGAATACAGACAAGTATCACAGAAGTGCAGGAATGACATCAGGAAGGCTAGCAAGGAATGCTAAAAAGCTTTCTTCAGGTACATGCATACTAAAAGACAGAGGAAAGAAATGGTGGTTCAACTACTCAATGCATACATCCAAATTGGGCTCTACCAGGTGATGTATGGTTTCAGGTTTCACCTAGAGCTGCCCCTAGGACCCTGGGAACATGGAACAATGATTGATCCCTATTTTTGGAAATATAAAATCCAGCTATTACTCAGAACTGTCTCTATTCTGGGCAAAGCACACAAGTTACTTGGGCAATGGAAAACGGACGTAGAGTGAAATTAGACAGTCAAAGCTAGCAATAATTTTAGATGGTATACTAGGTATGAAAAAAGGGAAGTCAAATTGGATACCTTTACCTAGTAGATGGAAAGGATAAACATTCAGAGAATTAAATCCCAGCTTAAGCTGGTATAAAATCTTCCTCCAGTGTAAGAATCCCACTATGCAAAACATCTAAATTCGTTATTCTCCAAGTTTGTGAATGTTATTGGTAGTTTTAACTATTCATTGATGATTAATTTTATTTGCTTAGGGAACAAAGATCCGGGGAAATTTATTCTAAATTAAAATTAATTCTAACAAGCATCTCCTATTTTTAAATACTAGATTCTTATTCTTTTCAGTGCATGCTGCAGTAATTGCAATTAATGAAGCTATTGAAAAGGGACTTGCAGATCAAACTATCAAAACGCTGAAAAATCCCAATGCCATGTTAGTCAATGTGGATACTGATCTTGCCCATGCATATCAGAAGGAACTTTCAGAAGCTAAAAAGAGAAAAGAAGAGAATGCAAGACTGAAGGTACACAAATGGATTATTCTTTGTAACTAACTATAGATATGAATTTGATTACAGATAACTTTTTTTACTCCTATTGACAAAGGTTCATATTTGTCTGAGCACCATTACTATACAGATGCAGCCAAACACACAAAACCAGCATGAGTTAGCACTGCTGGGTTCAGACAACACAATAATCCACATTTCAACAACAACCCATGGTTCAGCCACAAACCACACTTAATCCATACTCAACCCTTTGAGTGTGGTTATCATGTTGTCTGATCCCAGTCAATGGCAGATACCTTGAATTTATTGAAGGCCATCTAATGTAAGTTGCTATGTTTGTTCTCTGTTCATGACTGTCTTGGAAATGAATTATTATTTGTTTGTACACTCAACTATTAACAAACAAACAAACAAACAAAATCAATCCCTTCTGGTTCCAAAGCAAATGCATATATGTAGAATGCCAAATATTGAACATGAGCTACCACAGAATAATCAAAATGCTGCTTTGCATTTATATGACAGTGTTAAATCTCTAGGCTAGTAAAACTTTACAGTGCCAAAGTGATTGTTACTAGCAAAGCATTTGTTAATGAAAATCTCTTGAATTCATGCAAATAATTTAATTACAACAATCCTGTCAGCATTCCTCAATAAGCAAATGTTCAATAAACACTGTAAGAAGAGAAATTGTTGAACTTTTGAAGTCTTAGCCAGAGCATCAGCAGAGTTTAAATGCATACTAATTTGACATGGATAACTTTGGCAATTCCTGGTTCTGGCAAGGAGGTTGGAGCCTTCCCAGTTTACTTCCCCTGAGAAAGACACAATTGTGCCATTTCTAGGGTGGTGTATTATGCCCCCTCACCCATTGTTCACCCACATATAATTATTCCTCACCTATTTCTCTGAGAAGTTCTCTGGTACAACATACTGAGTGATTGCTACTATAAAAATATTACATGGTAGGCAGGCTTACCAAAACATGCAAATCTCTTCCTTTAAAAATATTTAAAAAATCTAGTTTGTGTTCTGTGAGTGATAGTGCTGTTTTAAACAGGGATTTTTAAAAAGTACAACAAATGGAATTAAACAGTTTTTTACCAGTTTAACTTTGGGGCTATTCACACTACGCATTAACCCACATTCAGTGGGTTGTTTTGAACCATAGGTTGTTTGTTGAACCGTGGGTTAGCGTGTTGTCTGAAAACTACATGCTTTCCACAGGGTAGGTTATCATGTTTTCTGGATGCAGCCAGGTGGCTTAACTACCCTGAACAACAATAATAAACCATGGGCTCTCAAGGTGGCCTATTTGAGAAAATAAACCACATTGCATGGTTAACAAGCTATGCTAGCTGTGTCCAGACAACATGCTAGTATCAAGAATGGGTCTTTCCCCCCTAACAACTTGTTTTCCTTATTGAAATTTCTGTTTGAGCATGTGTGCACACAAACATCACCCCACCTTGAAATCAGCCATGTGACCCTGGAAATAAACCATCTTTTGTTCAATGATAGTGTTGTTGTTTGCAGAATGGCTCAATTTTGGAGGAGGAAAGAGATGTGTATGAAGAGTTGCTGACCCAAGCTGAAATCCAGGGAAACCTCAATAAGGTCAACAGTGAGTAAACTTCAGTTCTTGTGAAGCCAAAGGTTCCTGAAACATGAGAGTTTTATATTCAGTATTTAGTATCATCAGTATATTCAGTTATACTTCCACGGTTCTCTAATTTTTAAAACAGGCATATTTTAATGCTTCAGCAGTTATCTGGAATTCTCTGGTAGATGTCTTGCTGCTGTATTTCTAAACTTGGGTGAGGATGTTCTTCTTAGGTGTTTGCATTCTTGATAACAGCAGACCCATTAATTGATTCAGATCTACTTTACCTGCTCTTTCCCCTCTTTTGCTGGCTGCAAAATACTGTAAATTTTGACCCCTCTTACATGTTGCATTTCAGCACCAGGCCTTTAGACTCAGTTCTGATGTGTCTTTGCATGCTTATCCAGAAGAACTTGGTGAACGTTTGCTTGAAAAATTGTGCGTGAAATGGACACAAGAAAAAGGTGCATTCGGGATATTTTGCTCTTTGTAAGCATTGTTTTCCTTTCAGTTCACATAGCTTTAGCCCAAGTGAACAAGGCTATTGACATGCCAGATGAAGTGGCACTGATGGCAGGCTTGAACAACCCTGCCCTGAGCCTGCTTGAAGTTCTGCCGCAAAATTCCTCATGGTACCTAGCACAGTTATTTGATTCTAAAGGGCAGAGAACGCAGGTAACTGAACATAACATGGTAGCGTGACACCTTAGTTTGCCTAATTCCTTTAATTTTAAGGTATGTTTTCAACATGATCTGTGCCCTGCACATGAATAGTGTAGAGAGGCTTGGAAATAGTTTTTATTTATTCTATGGCGGTGCACAATTTTAGACTGATTAACTGGTATACATCATATCAGTAATTGCTGAAACCATGTACAAGCAGAATAGAAAAAATATATTAAATCCTGGTCTGAAAAGTTATATCTTTGGAAACCCACAGAGCTGCCTCTCAAAATAACTGTGTTTACTTTTAAAAGTGCAAACACTTTTTAAAATATGAAATAGCACATTTTGTATGGTGACCTTGAAGCTGGTTTTCAGCCAGCAGTTCCAAGTGTGCCATAGTACAGATTACTCATTTGCCCCTTAATTAAATATGTAAATATAATGAAATGTCTCTTTTCCTAATCTGTTAGTTAGCAGGGTTTCCAATTTTGCTTGACAAAAGTGAGATACAGAATGAAGTTAGTATTGCCAATGAGGAAGCAGGCTCTCACAAATTTAGTGAGTAAATTGTTAATTTTCATATGTATCTTCACCACATGGTTAACTTTAAGGCTGAGCAGTTATAACCATTCCTAGAATCATGTTTTATTTTAAGTTACGTGCATGGTGCTTTATTTTGTCACTTTTGTTTTGGTGTCACTATTGCAAAGTCACTAACCAGTTCAGTGTTTCCTTTTTGTAAGATTGCATTCTTAGTCAGATTCAGTCAATGTGTTAAATACACTATATGGTCTTCAAAATGGAATTCGATAAAACCTGGCTAACTTATTTTGTATATATCAAACCCACTTTGCACACCAGTGAAGCAACAAATAGAATTTTGAAACGTCCTCTTAGTATGGTTAAAAGCATTATTAAACAGCTAATATGCACAATTTGTGTTTTAAGTTATTGTTTCAAACAAAAAGAGCTATATTAAGGGGGTTCTAAATTTGCAGCTGCATTTCTATCAGTTGCCTTTCTTTGATTCCTGAAATGCTAGTGCTTGTCTTCTGAAACGTTAAGCTTGAAACACACTTTCACTTCATGCTTTCTGTGGCTTGGGTTAATGGCAATTTATTCTCTGTATCATTTCATTTCAATTTTCCATTCTAACAGCTCTTTGTGTGCTATGTTTACCCAGAAAATACAGCATGGGGACAATGTATATTTTGATTATGTTGCGCGTCAACCCCTCTGTTTTCGGTTTTTTACAACTTAGCCAATTTTGAAAAGTATATTATTCACTATTTGAAATATCTTTGAAAGTATTGATATAAAGGAAGCCACTACATTAAGCATTGCTGTTGTTCAATCTAAACATATAGTATCAAAATCAAGTGGCCCTGATCCAGAGGGTCCTTGTGGAGCCTCAACACAAAGAAAGGGTTCCCGTTTATTTAAGTGCCTGGTACAGGTCCGTATATGCATTGGAACAGTTTTCTAATATCACTGACTTCCAGTCTGAGCGTTCTTTCTGGCACAGAATCATAAGAATCATTTTTTTCACTTGGGGAAGATAAGCAAAGCAAATTTTCCAGCCCTTACATTGAACGTGGCTTTGAAAACATGCAGAAACTCCAGCGTTCAAATGAAGGGATGTCCATGTCCTATTTCTCTGGTCTACCTACTCATGCATTCCTACAGCCCCTGAGAAGTTTTCTTTAACAATGGCCTCACTAGGGATATCGCAATGTAACAAGGACTTGTGATGTTTTCTCTCTTGCCCGTAGAACTTATTGCGGTTGACAATATCAATACTGCAATTCGTAACTGTGATCCGAATAAGACCATTGCTGCTCTAATGAAACCTGAGGCTCAGCTGCCTGCTGTTTACCCTTCTGCTGCTTCTGTCTATCAGACTGAACTCTTCAATCTTCAGCAACAGAATGCTGTGGTAAGATGGGAACCAGCTGAATGTTTACATAGCATAAGTAAGGAATTGCTATGTATTGCCATTGCCTCCCCATCATAGGGCTCAGAGGGCAACATTTATAAAAAGATAAAGGTGTCTAATATTTACAGTTAGTAATATTTTTTTGGATTTGTTATGTTTTTCTTTAGTTGTATGTAATCTTAGCTTCAGAGTTCTGGGGGGGGGGGTTGGGACAGGCTTTACATCATGATGTTTATCCTATTTTCATGGTCTGATATGGCTAACTTTACTAGTGGCTGCACTTTCATGGAAAAGAGGAGAGAGGGAGGGGAAATGGCCCTATCCACTCAGCAGAAAAAAGCTTCCTATACCACAGGTGGGCATGTAGCCCACAGGGATCCTCCCTGCAGCCTGCTGAGTACCTAGCTGCCCATGTTCCCACCTGCTGCCAAGTTTTGCTGCTATTTTTTACAAAAAAGGGAAAAACGTTCCTCCACCAATAGTAGTTTATCAGAGTGCCTGCTGCCATTTTTACGCCCCCCTCCAAACCCCACATCTTTCCCTGCCTGATAGCTTGTCAGTTTTGCTCCTGATTTTGTCACCAGGAAAAACACACACATTTCCCTGGCACTGATACCTTATCAGGGCTGCTGCTTTCATGTCTGATTCCCCCCCCCCTCTGAGTGTGGAAATGAGAGTGTCTCCTAACAGATGCTCTGGCAGCCTCACTCAGATGATTCTGTGGTCAGGTGTCTCAGTTGCTGCTGATACATGGAGCAGCTGGAAGAGAGCAGAGTATTTTCAAAGTGGTCCTCACTCCAAAGGACTACTCTCTAATCTACCTGACAAAATTAGGGGAGGGGGGAAGGGCAGAAACAAAGAGCAGAAACAAATAGGGCAATATGGCATTCCTTATTGAACTAAATAAATAATATGGAAGTGTATGAGATATCATGACAATGACCTGGTTTGCAAGTAAAGACAAACCATGGTTTAAATAACCATAGTTTCTTGAATTGTGGGTTGTTTCATTATGTGTGAACCATGCACTCTGGGTTAACTGAGATCCTATTCAGACAACATGCTAAGCCACAGTAGTTAAGCATTTTGAGCTAAACATTATGGCTTAACGTATCATGTGAACCATTCCTAACCATGGCGGCTACATAACCATGGTTTAATCACGCTCACTAACCATTTGCTGCAACAGGGTTAGCAGCCTAACCATGGCTCAGCATGTTTTCTGAACAGGCCCTATGGGTTGTTCATGGAATTCTGGGTTGTTAATGGTTTACAAGCCATAGATAAACTATAGTGCAGGGTTCACATGTAATGACAATCTATGATTCAATAACAACCCATACTTACCTCATACTCAGTCCATACTCTTGGTTGTTATTATGTGTGAACCAGGTCAACCTAAGTAGGGCAACAAAGCATAGTTTAAATAAACCATGGGTTAGTGTTGTTTCATGTGAACCAGGCCAATATGTGTAAGTTAATTATTCTTCCTTCATCAGCTACTTAATGGTTTTATCTCATGTTAGTCTAACTTAAGTCCCATTCATTTCTAGGTATGTATTCTGAGTAGGACTAACATCTGATATAATCCGATGAATTGACTTTTTTAACCTTTGGGAGACTTAATTTTTAAAGTTAATCTGCAGGTCTTTTTTTACATGTTGACTTAATTTCCGTGCTGATCAGAATATGATCAGGGAACAAGTGTAGCATACTGCTTAGAGATCCAGTTTCTAGTTCTAACTCGGCCATGAAGCTCATTGGGTAACTTTTGGCCAGTCACTGACTCTCAGCCTAACCTACCTCACAGTGTTGTTGTTAAAATGAAATGGAGGGAGGAAGACCGTGTAAGCTGCCTTGGGTTCCTTGCAAGAGGAAAAAAAAGGCAGGACACTACTACTACTTCTACTACTACTACTACTACTACTAATAATAATAATAACAACAACAATAATGACATATTCCCACAGAAATACTTGGCTCATGATGAACTGTCAATTGCTGTTGAAATGCTATCAGCAGTGGTGCTACTAAACCAGGCTTTGGAAAGCAAGAATATAGTGGCAACAAAGACTCATCTCAGCAACCCATCTATTGGCTTTAATAACCTGGAAGAAGAGAACTTGCAACGGTAACAGCTTCTGTTCTAGATGCATTTTTATGAAACAGAGAGGGTCACTTACATGTTACAGAATTCTTACTGTTTAGCAAATTACAGGAATTCTAGATGCATGAGAACTGCTGCTTGCACACATGGGGTATGCATGTTGTTTAAGTATTTTCACCTGTTTATATTGGGTGTGTCCAACCATGTATTAAGCTATGGCAGTCTCCTTTTAACAAATATATTCTGGGTCTGTAAGTGTTTGTGTAATGAATATAGTGATAGATTTATACTTATTTCCCTACAGTTATGCCGACACTCTGTTGTCTATTAAGTCAGAAGCTTCATCTCAAGGACAGGAATATTTAAGCTGGAATGATATCCAGAACTGTATTGATATGGTTAACACACAAATTCAAGAGGAAAATGATAGTAAGTATTCTGCTATTCTGTCTAGGGCTTGATTTGCAAACGCAGGGCACAATCCCATGCATGTTTAGACAGAAAATGCTGGCTGGGGAATGTTAGGAGTTATAAGACTTTTTTTCTGTCTAAACATGCATAGGGTTGTGCCAGTGCAGTGGAGTACTGATAAATATCTACTTGTTGAATTGCATTCATTTATTCATTTGTAATATTCCATTCATTAAAAAACATTCCAGGTGCTGCGATTACAAATTCAAAGCACAATTGATCAACGGTGAGGTGAATGATAAAGGTTTTATAGTGTAGTGGCTGCAGAGTAACATATGTTACCCACTGAAATGGGGAGGATCCATCTCTGCCCCCTCCCAACAGCCTGGAAAGAGCAGAGAGGTTTCATGGAATTAGAGAGAGTGCAGCATAGATTCCATATACAGTTGTCCAAAACAGAATTATTGGGGGACTTGGAGTTCTTCCAGTGGGTATCAGCAGGTCTTTCTCTGTTAATCAGCCACAGCCAGTCTAAACTGCATTTTTACAAAAGACTCGAACATCTGTGCTGACCAGTGACAGCATGAACTATGCTAGCACTAAAGACCTCTGTACAAGCTCAGCATGGCTCATCTGTTGCCAAGGCATTGCTAAAGAGCAAATTGCAAAACTCAGATGGATAACAGGATGTCCCGCAAATATCTGGTGATGCAATCCCAGAGCAGGGGGATCTAATTGGCATTTCTTCTATATATCTACCTGATAGTATTTGGGGATTACCAAATAACTGGCAGTTGCTTCTTTCAGCAGGTCATTCTGAAACACAAGGAGATTTTTATTTGATGGAAAATTCTATTTAATAATTAAAAGCCAGATGATAAGGCAGAACTTTTATTTAAACAGTAACCTTGTATATTGATGCATGACCTTAGTCAGGGCTGGCCCAATAGGTTTTGTGGGCTGAGGAGAAGGACAAAATGCCTCCCTCTCCAAGTATCATATACAAGAGCTGACCAGATTGGCAGTTCAAACTTACTTCAATGCTGGCTGCCTTCACTGTACTAGAAGGCAGCAGGCTAACTTAGGGGTGCAGGGCAGGCTGTGGAATGCACATACTGCTCTGTCCTCCAATACCTCTCCAGTTCGTGCTGCCTCAGGCAGCCCCCTCATTCTGCTTAATGGTAGGGGCAGCCCTGACCTTGGCAGCATCTACACTACTACTTTAAAACAGTTTGTAACACTATGACAACTGTTGGGGCCCAGGACACACCTCATATACAAACCATCATATCCTGCTTGGTGTAGATCTGGTGTTTAATTGCAAAATGTGCACACCTTGTGGCCCATTGACTAAGTACTTATTTCTTTCTTGCTTAGGGGTTGTAGCAATTGGTCATATTAATGAAGCCATTGATCAGGGAGATCCTACAAAAACAGTAGAAGCACTGTTACTCCCTACAGCGAAACTGCACGGTGTAAAGGAAGCAAACGCATGGCACTACCAAGAGGTTCTGAAGAATGCAAAAACACTCAAATGCCAGGTAGAGTTTTATCTAATACAATTTTTATGCTATGCAAAATCTTAAATGTCAAAGCTTCTTGTAACACCTGTCCTGTGTCTGTGCTATGGGTACATAGGAAGCTGCCTCGTACTAATCCATCTAGCCCAGTAATGTTGCCACTGACTGGCAGCAGTTCTCCAGGGGTTCAGACAGGATTCTTTCCTGGCCCTACCTGGAGAAGCTGGGGATTGAATGTGAGATCTTCATGCAAAGCAGGTGCTTTGCAACTGAACTACAGCCCCTTTCACTTACCATTACTAATATAGTTAATCTTATGAATGAAATAATTTTCCCATACTGGACATTGACTTTCTATGACCCTATTTATATGTAATGATGAACCACGGATTGTTTGTTGTTGGGTTAAAACTCTGGGCTATTTCTCCCTCTGCAACCCAGAGTGTCAGTTTTGGATGGCCAGGAACCGGGCATTTGTGAGTTACTTACCAAAGTAGAAACAATGTCAAAGCAACAAGCAGTCAGGTGACAACATGCACACTTGCAATCCTGACGGCCCATGAGTAATTGTTGTGTCCTCTTGGTTTTTTTCTGCCATAGATATTTCAAATATTCATTGTTATGTTAGTTTGTGGCTTGCCTCTTCTTTTTCTGGGACTGGGGAAGATAGGTTTTCCATACCTCAAACTATCAAATTGAAATATTGCACTTTTTCCCAGAAATGTCTAGGTGGACAACTTCCATAAATATTTTAAAGAGCAAGTAATTTATGCATATTGGATCAATCTTTCTTAGAAACCATGGATCTCCCCCACTTTCCCTCTATGAGTAAAAAAGATGAAATTTTCCTGTAGAGCTTTGCATAAGTTTCATCCTTTTTCCTACATGGAGTGTATGAAAAGCAGCACGTATGAATTGTACCTTCTGTAGACTTCTCCGATTATTAGGCTTGATGTCTTCAAAGCTTATTCTCTTGTTAACTATACTGTTCTCTGTTAACTATATTTTATTAAGTACAGTGCCTTTGAATATATACAAAGTCAGTCCTTCATTCTTTTTATATATTTAAAGCCACTGTACTTGATAAAGTACGCATTTATTATTTAGATGTATACCAAATCCTTGAAATACATTATCAGTGTGGTTTGCAATAAAATATTAAAAGCACCATAAAGTAACAAATACATTTAAAATGAGCTAAAAAAAAAGATCCAAATGAAATTTGACAATATATGTTAAAAAGCAAAAATGCCTGGGAAAATAAGGGTGCAATCCTATGCTGATTTAGAATGAAAAAAGTCATACAACTCCCAGCATATCCCAGCTAGCCATGCTGGGAGTTGTAGATTTTTTTTCTGTCTAAGCATACATATGTTTGTGCCCTAAAATGCTCTTCAACTGGTATTAGAAAGACATCTGAATAGGCATTGGGAGAGCATTCCAAAGCTGGGATGCCACCACTGAAAAGGCCCTCTCTCTGCTGCATCTCCAGTGATAGGGAGCCCAGAGATGTAATTCCAAGATTTTTTAAAAAAACAACAACCCTCAAATCTAAAACATTTATACATGACAACAAATAATATGGCAACCCTTTTGTTCCTACGTTGGAAAGTGGCTTCAGGACTTAAAATGTGTTTGTGTTGCTTGAATGGTATAATAACATTGTTCCCCACCCAACCTGCCAGGGATATTTGTCTAGGAATTTCAACTTTTGTCTACAGGACAACTTTTATGGATAGAACAAGCGACACTTTAGTTTAAAGCTCTAAACACTTAATAGTTTTGGAGACCAATCTACATGGTAAGGGGACAACCAAAAGCATCTGCAGTGGGTATGTAGGTCTGAGGGAGACACAGTTCTACACAATTCTGGAAGAAAGATGTTTGTGGTTATCCTCTACTGCAGTATTATGATGGAAGTGCAAAATCATGATGATTTTTATATCAATTATTGTTTTGGATTATTCTGAGTTGGCCATGTAACCCAGCAGTTACCATCCCAGGCAATACCTACAAAGGTACAAGTTCAGCAGTTCACAGGGTAGTAGGAATCACACTTGAAAGGTAATGTCTAAATGAGGACATGTTTTGAGATTAAAGAATATTGATGGGCAGTATCCCAACAAGGCCTTTCTGCCTCTGCTGGTTCCATGGCATTCACAGAACCCACTGCTTGGGCAATGGTGCTTTGGTGCTTCTAAAAACAACCTCAGTACTGTTCTGTTGCTAGCCTTTTTAATTTTAAAAAGAAACATGTCAGGATGGTCAATAAATTAAATAATTTTAGTTAATTAATCTGTCTGTGAACAGATTAAACATTAATTAGCTATATTTGAATAAACTTGCATAATACCAAAACCCCATATGTCTTTCTGAGATATTGAATGAACTATAAAATCGTTTACAATGTAAACTGTCATTCATTGCTAGAGGGAAAGCCCATATTTAATATTTTCTTTTTCATTCACTATTACGGTGATCAAGTAGAGCCAAAGTTGGCTAAAAAAAAATCCATTAATTAATCTTTGATCTCAGCAATATTAATTAAAGCTTTCAGCCTTAAAATACATAAGTACTTACATATTAGTTGAGTCTTGCCATTATAAGAATACAAAGCATAAATAGTGCATTTTATTAAGATTATGTACAACCATGTATATACAACTGTTGTCAAATACGACAAAAAAGAAGTGTGTCATTTTGTTCCTCCTGGGCTATTTTAACCGTGGTGAGATAAACACAGGTATTATCTTTGATTTGGACATCAGGAAGTAAAGGAATGGATCAAGACAACTGTTTAAACTACTTAGACATAAAGCAATGGGGTAAACAGTATATAGACTGTCTTTTGAATAATAGTAGGAATTCACATGATGAGCAATCAATATGACATTGCTGGGTGTATAACAAACAGCAAAAATGCTAAGAATAAGGAGACAGACTTTGATGTACCAGAGCCACTTCTGTTTGTAAGCTTTGAGTGTTCGAATAATTGAAACATAACAAAAAATAACTATACAAAGAGGAATCACAAATCCAAATACTGCCAGAGAGATGAAGTAATAGTGTTGGAAGGGTGACAGTGTTTCACAGCTATTATGTACATCGTGGCAGGTAGATATACCTAGTTGCTTTAGCTTGTAGCTTTGCTTCATTATGACCAGAGGCAACATGTATAAGAAGGCAATTGTCCATACTATCCCGCAGGCTAATGTTGCTAAGGGTCGCTTAGGCAGATTCCTGTAAGTAAATGGATGAACAATGGCTACATAACGGCTGATGCTGATGCAGGTGAGAAGTAGTGTGGAACAATACAGGTTGCCATAGAATATGGCAGTAGTGATGCGGCACATTGCTTCTCCAAATATCCAGTTGTTGCCATTGAGGTGGTATATAATTTTGAATAGCAGCATAAGACAGAAGAGAAAATCTGAGATGGCCAAGTTTGTGTAGAATATAGCAGTGCGGACTGATCTGATTCTGAAAAACAGCATCCATAGAATGATGGCATTTGATGGTACTCCTATTAAAACAACAGCAATGTATACAGCTGGTATCAGTTTCATACTCAGGGAACTGGTAAGGTACTCCCTTGTGGTGTTGTCGACTTGCAGTTCTGAGACACTGGATGTCTCTACAAAGCACTTATTTTCTTTGTTGCAATTGGTGTTTGACCTCCCTTCTATGGCAGAAGGAGGTATCTCCTCATACTTATCTTGTGGAGTGCCATGGAAAGTCTTAGGGTCCGTTATTAATTTATCATCTTGACAGGCTAGGCTGCTGTTGTCACATTTGCTGTCTAAAAGTTGAAAATAAAAAGAAATTTAGACTCAAAAACATAGATCAATAGTAATTTCCTGAATATGCTGTTTGAAATGGCAAGTCAGTTATTATAGAGATTACAGAAAACTGCCAAATTATTGCAAAAACTATTGTTTGTGTCCTCGAATCTTTAAAGACTTGATCTGTGGCAATTTTCCCAACTTTAAATACAAGTTGCAGTACAAGCCTATACAGCATTGATTGGCAAAACAATTCTGATGCACCTGATGGGAGGAGAGATCTGTGGGGCAGGTGGTGACATCACTGATGATGACCACCTTTCAACATTGGTTGTCCTGCATTGCATTGCTTTTCTCCATATTTTTAACTGCCCATTAATCTTTTCTTTTGTTTTTTTTAAAGCCAATCTCATTTCATTTTGCAAGTGCACTATGGACAATTTTTAAATAATAATAATAATAATAATAATAATAATAATAATAATAATGAATGAGCAAATGGTGGGATTGCTGTGATTGCAAAGAGAAAACTAGCTTGGCAAATGAATAATTAAAGGGCTCAGTAATGCCCTTACAGGGTCTGTTCTTCAGCAGACTATTAATACCTGCAGAGTGCGGGCTGATGGGCTTTGGGTCTAACAGGCTCATTATAAGAGTTAGTGCTACTGTTTGGAAAAAACAATGTTTGGAGAGAAATAGGTAATTGACAGAACAATCCTATACCTATCTACACAGAGTTAAGTCCTACTGAGTGAAATGGAGCTTACTGCCAGGGACATGGGGATAGGATTGCAGCCTAAAAGATGAAATTCAGTAATGCCAATGGCTAAGAGAAGCAGAAGCTGCTCTAAGTCATACTAAATGGAGAGATTTTTGCTAATTGTAGGCTGCAGTTCTAAAAACACTGTCTAGATTTGGAAATAATCTTGCTATCAATAACGTACTGCCCATATTTGCTTTTGCTATGGGAATAATCATTGAGAGATGGTTCGGCTATGGGGCGATATACAAATGTAATAAATAATAATAAAAATATAATATGGGAAATATAACACAACATTAAGTGTAACATGGAAACAGAGCTTTACTCAAACGCACTTATTTTTATTTATTTGTGGTATTTATATACTGCTAAATATAATAAAATCTCTCAGCAGTTCACATATAAACATTAAAATCACATTAAAAATACATTAAAAACAATTCCAATTATAATAAGATCAATACAAGGAAGTTGAAGCAGCATAATTAACTTAATTACAAGCTGGGGAAAGCTTGGGTGAACAAATGCGTTTTCAGGAGACGTTTGAAATATGCATATTTTCTGCCTCTCAAACAGCATGAAGGAGGGTTTTCCAAAGGGCAGGTGCCACTACCGAGAAGGTAGTGGCATTCTTCTGATTTTGGAATGTTGATCAAGGCCTCCTCTGACAATCTTAAAGGTCAGCTGGGTAGATATTAAGGGAAGTCAGTCTGCTAGCTATCCTTGTCCCAAGTTGTTTAAGGCTTTGTATGGCAATAACATAACCCTGAACATGGCACAGTAGCTAATAGGCAGCCAGACAGTTGTTTTAACAAAGATTTCATGTGAGCATAGCTGGCTGTCCCAGTAAGCAACCTAGCTGCTGCATTCTACCCTAGTTGCAGCTTCTGAACCATGCAAAAGGACAACCCCACGTAGAGCACACTACAGTAGTCTAACTGTGAGGTTACCAGTGCACGGATCACTGTGCCGAGGATATCCCTATTCAGGGACCACACCATCATGTATTGATGCATTCACCACTCCCCTGATACAACCAATCAATCTCTCATGGGCATCTTGAATAAGCCATGAAGGGCTGAGAGAGCATGTGGTGGGTCATACAGATGCAAGCCTCTTGTCCTCAAGCTCCCACAAAACAGGATAAGACAAAGCACTGGGCACCTCAACAGACACTGCATCAATAGTGGTGAGCATTGTAGAACTAAAGGGTGTTTGTGTAGAAAGGACTATATACAGGTGGAGAAAATTTCTGCCAAGAACAAGCCTTTCCCCTGTAAAATGTAGATAACTGTTTTTGTAGTCCTTAAAACAGAAATCAAAGTTCAATTTGCTCTCTAGAAACAATTAGGAGGAACAGGTACACTGCTATTTTATTATTCTCTCGGTATGTTTGAAATTTTTGAAATTTTCTGGAGTAAATTTGTTCTTATTTTGTCAGCAATTGTTAATAGCTCTTGCTATCTACAAACACTCACTTCAGTGCTGATTAGAGTACCAGACTAGGAGTGGGGAGACCCAGGTTCAAAGTCTCACTCAGCCATGAAGCTCACTGAGCGTCCTTGGGCTGGTCATTTATTTTCAGCCTAAAAGGAAGCTGTGAGGCTAAAATTTGGGAAAGAACTATGTATATCACATTGAACTACAGAGGAATATTAATTGAACTACTACTGATTAAGAAAGATCCTCGTCAACTTGTTCCTGATTTGATCAGAAAACCCCTACCTACCTAAAGAAAGTTGTGATGTGAACCACCTTGTGAAAGATGTGATATGGAGGTTCACAATTACTGGCGCTGTACTAGAAAAAAGAGAGTGAAATGTCGCTGTTCTCATATTAAATGCAACTCTAATTGTTTAAGATTGCAGTCCTAACCACATTTACTAGGGAGTAACTTAACTTAGCCCAGTGGTACTTACAGCTTACTCATTACACAGAGGTTAAAGTAGCAAGCACATACAGACCACAAAAAACAGTTTTGCAGGTGAAGTGCTTTTCCAATAAAAAATTATCACATGGCTGAAGGGAACTTGGCCTCCCCAGTTGGTTCTCTGGGTCTTCCCCCCCCCCCCTTTCTTTAAAAGAGCCAAGTTATTGTGTGTATTTAAATGTGTATTTAAGCAGAGCTGGATGCCATCTGACAGGGATGCTGTAGCTGTACCCTGCTTTGAGAAGGGAGTCGGACTAGATGACCTCGGAGGTCCCTTCAAACTCTGTGATTTTGAATGTACCAAATAAAGTAGTAATCAAGTATCTTGTTTGTCCTCCTCAATCTCCTATATTTTGACCTAAATTGTTTTTCATTGTCTAAACAGAGCTTCTGGATTGATTTGTATTAATACCCACACCACATTGGGAAGTAGATATATTGTGTTTATTGGCAACATGTTATAGGAATGTCAGATGAGTATGGAAGTTTTATGCAAAAAACAAAATACTGCTGGAAGACATTATACTTTCTAAATATCCAAAGTACTTATGACCAAAAGTTAAGTTTCTGTAACTATTTCAAATTCTTCCACTTGCAATAGTTAATAGTGCCAGCCAAGTGTCGCTAATGAAAGACATTACATACTTTATCTCCTTGAAGATACTATTGCTGAAAAGGAGATCTGCCTTATTTGTGATTTCGTTTAATATTCTGTGTTATATGACTTTGACTTGGCTAATCATTGTCAAAATAAAAGTAGAAAAGTACTGAGACACAACACGGATGTCTTACCTTTCTGGCATAAACAGAAGGACAGAAAGAACAGCCCACTTGTCAGTAAGAGCAGGGTTTTCATTGTGGCAATGATCAAATTTCAGTTCTTAAAAACATGCGTTTTTGCTTGCCAAATGCTGCTTAACCACGTTTTAGTGAAGAGGAGCTTGGAGCTTCAGATCTGCTTGCTGAACTCATTTGGTATGAACTAACTTGTGTGAGACAGCTATTTTGTTCTTTTTCTCTTCTGGAGAAGGGTGTGATGCATCAGAATGAATGCAGAAGTAGGCGTGACAGTTTAAGCTTCCAGCCAACACAGAGTAGCTTCCTTTTTACAAAAATAAATTAACTCCTGAACTACCATAAGTAGAGAGATGAAAGCTATGTTCAATCTCTAGGGAATTACTATTAATTAGTAATGTTTGTACCCTTAATGTTATGGCTGAAATTATACAAACTTGATTTAAGTATTGCTTAATTTAGGATAAAATCCATCTACATATATATTTAAAAAGAAATCTTCATATAATTTAGTAACATCAACGGTACAAACATTACAAAATGTTATAACTTTAGGGGGAGGAAGTACATAGGCACAAAAATGTTCTGTAACGCCTTTTGATAACTACAACATTGAAGGATGTTTTTAATGCATGAAACAAGGACTTATTCCATGATATACATCTGAACCTGGTTTCAAATAAGGTATTCCAGTTCTAATTCATGTTCTTTAAATTGTGAAGAGAAGCCATATTGTTTAAATAGTTACACAATACATTATTACAGTTTTGGAGTCAGTCCTACATTTTCTTCCATTGCAGTGTTTATGCATCTAATCTCATAGGCCAGCTTCTTCAAACTGGTGGCTTCCACATGTTTTGGACTTCAAATCTCATGAGTCCAAGCCACCATAATCAATGATCAGGCATGCTTGAATTTGTAGTCCAAAACATTTGGAGGTTACCAGGTTGGGGAAGGCTGTCCTAGGGGGAGTCTACACCAGCCATTTATTGCAGGATTGTATCGCAGTCATCACTAGTGGGGCACATGACATTCACCTGCTCCCACGGTGATCTCAGCTCCACCTCTCAGTTATACTGGAATATCCCTGACTGCTTTTGTCACGGTTTTTCCAGCTCTCCCGCTTCCATTCTGAAGGACATGTGCTGTGTGCCCCCCCCCCCCTTGCAAGGTTGTTGCTGTTCACAGCGAGTTCTGGGCAGGATCTACACTACTGCCTTAAAACGGTTCATAGCAGTAGTGACAACCTTTGGGCCTGAGGGTACATTCCATATACAGTTTTCAAAACATTTTCAAAGTGTATATCCTGCTTGGTGTAGATCTGCCCCTAGGCCCAGCGAACAGCCAGTCAGCTGTGAGGGGTGTGCCCTGGACATGTATGGAAGTGGACATGTCTGCCATTCCTGCCACATGTTTTGGATAGGTATCAGCATGTTTTACCACCAAGTGTCTCTGGTTTTTTTAAGTATAACCATAGCCCTGTACAGGAGCACATATTCAATGGAATTTCTACCCCCACACACACAATGTGTTGCTGCATGTCTATGCTTGTGCACATCCCTCACGAGTCATTTAAAAAAAAGCCTCTGCCCCATAGCCATCTGCCTAGCCCTGCCCACATCTACTGATACATATGCGAAGGTGCCATAATGGGGCACACATGTTTCTGCAACGGCACTCCTGTAATTGTGGTAAAGATGAGTCACGGGTGCCACCGTGAGTGGCAATCATGGAAGCGGGGAACATTCAGGGGAGCATCTCTCTTCCATAGCGAAAGGGCTGCAGGTGTAGATTAGCCCCTAGAAGTATACATATAGAAAACTTCTATCAATTGAAAATGTATAGGGAAAGATGTCATAGCAGCTTACTAGTTTACTAACAGCTCTAACTCAGATTTATTTTTCTTAAACAAAATCTCAATGCTCACTTTTTTCTTCATGTAATCTCCATTGTAAGCATTTGAAAATTCTGCTTCGTGGATGCCACTAAATCAGAAGAGGAAAGAAGATACACTTGTTTTTGGAATAACCTCTGAGAGGGCCTATACATGAGCAGGCATGGACCTCAGTATGGATCACTCTGGTTTCCATATTTTTGTACAAACTTGTCCAGTTTTGTTGGATGAGTTTCATTTGGTGCAGCTCAATGACATTGACATGGTGCTTGGACAGGATTGTTCAAGCACTCCTGTATTGAAACCTTAGCCCTCATGGCTTGTTAAAATTGGCTGGGAGGAAACCACTGCCAGGGAGGTGATTAATACCCCCTTGCCAAAGGGCGTGGTCCCATGCTGCCTGAAAAATAATTTCCTAGAGGAACACTCCCTAGTTTTAGAATATGTTAACAACTTTAGGCTGGTGACAAATGTTTCTTTACTAGGCAAGATCCTCGAGTGGGTGGTTGCCAATCAGTTCCAGATTGAAATTAATTACCTGGATCCATTTCATTTAGGGGGCAAGGCACTTTTTGGCATGGTCGCCCTGTATGATGTCAGGAGAGAGACAGGGGAAGTGCTACCTATCTCACTAACAGTGAGAGCTGTTCAGCAGGAAAACCTTGCCAGGGGAGGTGGTGGGTTCTCCTTCACTGGAGGTATTTAAGCAGAGGCTGGATGTTGTTGCTGTGCCCTGCTCTGCAGTGCCTGCATTGAGTAGGGGTTTGGACTAGATGATCCCAGAGGTTCCTTCCAACTCTTAGTTTCTATTCTTCTGTCTCTTGGTGTCTTTCAACACCGTTGACCATGGTATACTTCTGGGGGTGACTGTCTGAGCTGGAAGTTGGGCAGAGAGGGATACTGTATTGTGCTGGCTTCACTCCTGTTTGGATGGTTTGCTCCAGAAGGGGATATCCTTCATGGGGGATATTGCTTGGCCCTGTGGAATCTCCAGCATGGGGTTCCACAGAGGGTGGCATTGTCCTTCATGTTATTTAGTATCTATATGCAGCCACTGAATAGTTCATCCAGAGTTTTGGAGTACATTGTCATCAGTATGCTGATGAGATGTGGCTCTATTTCTCCTTTTCATTTCCATCAGGTGAGGCTATAGCTGTGCTAGTACACTAAAGTTAAATCCAGACAAGATCAAGATGCTATTAAGCACATGAGTCTTCTGTGACTGGATGGATATTTGCATGAAGTGCCTTCTGGTGGTGGCCCAGCTATGCCACTATCTGAACAGGGATAACCTGGTTTCAATAATCCATGCTCTAGTAACCTCCAGGTGGGATCACTGCTATGTGCTCTACATGGGGCTGCCTTTGAAGATATTTCAGAAATTGTAGCTTGTCAAAAATGGGGTGGTCAGATTGATAATGTGGAGCAGAAGATCTGGGCATATAACACAAATCCTGGCTCACTTACACTGGTTGCCTATACATTTCTGAGCCTAAATCAAGGGGCTTGTTTTAACCTATAAAGCCTTATATAGCTCAGAATGACAATACTTGATGGAATGCCTCTTCTGCTGTGAACCTACCTGTGCACTACAATCAACATAAAAGACCCTCCTCCTGCTTCTTCCAAGTGACGTTTGGAGGATGAGGGAGAGGGCCCTTTTGGTGGTAGCTCTCAATTATGGAATGCTCTCCCCAGTGAGGTCCACCTGGGGGCTGTCTATATGCACCGACAGCCCTGGGGTGACTGTGAGGTGGCACTGTGTTGATTATATGATGCAGCAGCCACTTCACATCAATCACGGGACTTTCTCACAATGCTGCGAAGCAAAAAAAGTCAGGACTTACGCTGACTTTTTTCTCCGGCGCAAAGCAAGTATGATGCATCTGCCATCTGTCCTAACTCTGGAGTCGCGGTGGATGTGTGGCTGGGTGGATGATGACTCCTGATTGGTTGCCATCCACCCAGGCAGCGGGTGGGCCCTGCTGCTGGAAACTCTGCACTTTTGCTGCTGTGTCGGGATTAGCCGCCGCCACCTTGCAGCAGCAAAAGCATGGGGTTTTGCGTATTGCGACTATAACCCATTGCCATATAGGCAGCCCCCTGGTGTCAGCATCATTTAAAAGGCAGGGTACAAATAAAATAAATAAACAAATAAATAAATAAAATACAAGCCCCCTTCAACTCTGTGCTATGCTGTAGCGGTGTAATCTTATGCCTGTCTTCTCATAAGTAAGTCTCATTGACTTCAGCTAAGTGTGCACAATATTGCAACCTTAATCTTTCAAAACACCCTGCTTTACATGAATTGGATTTTGCTGCCATCCCGTCTGGTCTTTCCTTGTCTTACAGACATTTAACTTAATCAAAATATATTGTGTTTGACATGGAAATTGATATTTTGACATGGAAATTGATATGCATTCTAATTGGAATGTATTATCAGTCATGATTTAGATGTTTACAACCCCTTCCTCACCCGATTCTTCTTTTCAGGCTCTAACTTTTGCAATTGAGTTGTACTGATATTTGCTTAGCTTAATGAATATCTTCTCAGGTTTGTAAAAACTGCAATTTTTGTTTGTTAATTGGCATGCCAAATTCTAATGAATGTTAGCTTTGTTTTATGTAAATGAAAAAATGCTATAGCTTTTAAAAGAACATATTACCTAATCTTCAAAATTCAATAGGAATCCAGCTCTATTTAAATGCTTAAATGGAAAAATTTTGTGTGTGTGTGCATTTGTGTGTGTGTGTATGTTAAAGTTCACAGTGTTCCTTTGGATGATGTGGCTTCTTGCACGTGCTTCCTTTTCACTGGATATATCTTGAAACAGGTTTCTTTCATGGTCACTGACTCATCTTCCTGTGCATGTTTTATCTAATACATTCAGTGTTTTTCTGTGGGAATAACTTCTAAACCCACATCTCTGCTGTTGGATAAAATTGTTAACATACCAACAATCTGGGGTTTGCGGTGGGTTCAGATACAGTGCGAAGAATAGACAAGTTGACGTTAACCTCCAGTTCCTTGCTTAACAATAAAGTACAAACCCTTCAGTAACTTCCACATAGTAACTGATGCTATCCTGACTAGTGCGCCACCCGTCAGCAGGGAGCACACATTGGTGTTTGCAGAGCAGGCAGTGCACTGTTACTCAGAATAGTTCAAAATAAGCTGAATTAAGAGTGTGTGTCCCATCCAGGCCCATAACTTTCAAAGTGCTTAACCCCATACGTAATCACAATCTTTTAGAATAGCTTGGTAACCATGGATGCTTTGAATTGACTGAATTAAGACTTGATAAAACTATTTTTAACTTTTAGTGCATAACTCTGTCTTCTCATCCAGGAATGTCATGATGATTCATCGCTCCTTTGGCTAGGTGAGATACAGAAAGGAATTGATGATGCTAACAGAAATTTGGAAGATGCATCAAAATGTAAGCACTCATCTGAATCCTTACATTGGACTGTTTATCTTTATTTTACAATCAATTAGAAGATTTACTCTTGATTTCAACAAGGTCATTGAAATTCAATTTCAACTGGCCATTCTTGTCTTGTGGAGACAAACATTCATGATAGCTTGATTGAGTGAAGTGGCTTTCAAGGACAAAGCTTTCTTAATAGCTGACAGCAGATGCAAGCATATCGAATTATTGCACAAGTTCTCTTCACATGAATTTGTCCTTAGTGACCCAAATATTTACTCATTTCCTACCCTAGTAATACAGAATTATGTGTGGATCTTCAGGCTAACAGCAGTTCCTACTGATGATTCAGCAGAAGGGACTAAAGAGAAGATAAGTGGTGCTTTAAGATCCAGAGAATATGACTGATCAATGGTGGACTGAACAAAAGCAAATGTTTTGGTGGATGTCAATTTATTTATATTTTTACTGCATTTTATCCTGCTTTAGGGGCAACGATTGTCTCCCAAAATGACTCGCATCAATTAAAAATTGACAAGACACACAAGGGTAGGGGAGTAGAGAGGAAGGAAATATGGTGGAGATCAGTTTCTCAAGGCCAGAACAAAAGGATGGGCAATAAGGAGGCATTTAAATGAATTTCAGGCAAGGGTGATCTTCCCTTTCTGACATTCCTGCTTGACTAGCAATTGGTGGTTCTTGTTCTTTTGGCCGATAGATGGGCCAGAGTGTTCTTTGCCCCCACCTCATCAGGGCAACTGTCAGTCGGAGCTGAGTGGTTTTTTTTCTGGCAGGGAGGGGGAAGCGAGCTCCCTACAGTTATTCCTTCTATGGCCGATGGATGTCCCAGATAGGTCTCCAACTTCTTAATGTTATTTCTGGGAAACAAGAGGTGCAGCCTCCTATACTCTAGGGCCTAATCTACACCAAGCAGGATATTGCACTATGAAAGCAGTATATAAAAGGCATGAGCCACACTGCTGTTTTATAGCGGAATTGAATTGCACTAACACCTGTTGGGGCCCATTGACCCATACCATATACAGCTTTCATAGTGCTATGTCCTGCTTGCCGTAGCTCCTGCCTTTTATATACCGCTTTCATACCACTTTCATAGTTCAATATCCTACTTGGTGTAGAGTAGGCCTAGGTCCCTTGGCAGAAGCCAGATTGTGCTTCCCTTCTGCTCTCCAATTCCAAAATAACTTAATTTTTAAAGAGATCTGGGAACTACTGGACCATATTAGTGAGGCTGACATGTGGAAGAATGTCACAGACACTGATTAAAGGCCAAATTGTTTGCTTATCTTAAAAATCTGTGCAGCATAGGACTACGCATTACATTCGGTGTTGATGTCATTGACTTCATTAGAACCACTCTTGAGTAAATTGCTGGAGGGTTGTACCTTTTATTTGTAAGTTGGGTTGTTTCGTTGTCTGAGGTCATACTGATAAAGATTTGATATGGCAGATTAAAGAGATTACACAGAGCATAAAAGACAGGCCTCTGCATGTAACATGTTCTGTGTTCCCTGTCTATAAAATTTACAGAGTAATGAGAGAAGCAGTCAAAGCGGAGACTAGCATCCCAATTTCTGTAATAAAACTAGATTATAATTCACTTGATTTAGACATTTTTCCCCAGTTTCAACAACTACTCTGAGGAGAAAAATAAGGGTGTGTCGATATTGCATATACAGCAAAGCTTTTTAACTATATGACTAACAGTTTTGAAATACCAAGTTTAACCAGGTTTTTTTGTCTGCAGGATTGCTAGTAAAGATTTATTAGTTGGGGTAATGAGCTATGTTTTTTCAGAACAAAATACTGCAAAATAGTATAAGTTTGTTAAATAAGTTGCAAGGGAACACTAAAGTAGATTTTTTTGTGTCAAACAGCATGTAGTGTTGGTGTTATTTTGGGACAGTCCTAAACTCTTACTCGGTTTGTACTGTAATGGCTTCTTAGCTGAAGCTTAAAATAGGAATATAGACATTGGGTGAATGTAGATGTTGGGTGACAGATCCATTTTGCTGTATCTGGATCTGCCATGATCAAGTAGATGTGGGAAAGATGGGGTCGACTTTAAGGACCCAACCAGGCGTACAAGTGAGAGGAGCTGAACCTCAGCTCCTTCCAGTTCACCTCCCCAAGTACTTTTCCTTCAGCTAGACTCACTTCAGTATCATATGCCAGGTGGGAGTGCTTCTAAAGAAGAAGATTCAGCTTCTCCCACTTACATGCTTCTTTTGTTAAATTGGATCTCAAAGTGACTGCCCTTTCTACATGGCAGTAGCAGATCTTGATTTGGCCATAGTTTGAGTCCTCAGCTTCTGTGCCAATGCTCTTTGAAGGCTCTTACCAAGCTTGGCTAGAAAATTTAGAGTTTGTGGTTTCCTCAAAAAATGATACCAGTTCAGAAAATGTTCCCATTCTTAAATTCAGCCCTGCCCCCCTCAATACATTCATACAACAGTACACAAAATGAAAAATTAATGGGCATATACTACTGAAGGTTATGGAGGGAATAGTGCTGCTTAATTTGTGATGGGTGTTTAATTTAGGCTCTACTTCCCAAACTGAAAACTCTGTTGATATGCATCTTTAATTTCTGGAAGTAAAATACCCAAAACACTTGTCGTACTCTAGTTCCTAGTGTTTAAACCCTGAGTGCTGAACCAGTTGATCCTTTGTCAAAGTTTGGCATGCCACCACATCCCTTTCTACTTTCTAAACAATATTCTGCTTCTATTGTCACTGAGGGATAATGAGTGATTTTTAAGCAAGTCCTAGGATAAAATGTAATTCAAAGGAAAAAATACAGTTGCTCTTCATGGGCAGGAATTCTTTCTACATTGTATATATATAGTCATGTACACACACATGTGCACTACCCTTGGGGAGGAGATTTCTTGATCGTGACTGCAGGCATTCAAAATAATAGTGACCCTGTTCAAACAACATGGTAAGCCTTGGTTAGGCTGCTAGCCCTTTTGCAGCAAATGGTTAGTGAGTGTGTTTAAACCGTGGAGATGTAGCCACCATGGTTAGGAATGGTTCACATGACATGCTAAGTCATGATTCACATGATACACTAAGCCATAATGGTTAGCTGAAAATGCTTAAACACCGTGGCTTAGCTTCTCATCTGAACAGGGTCAGTGAGTGCAATAAGCAAGGGTGTTTTCATCATTAGCACTACTTGATTTTCAGTTTTTGCATGGAAAAAGTTAATCTCTGGTAGTGATAAGGTGCAACCATTTTAATGCATTCTAATAAGGATATGCATGTAGAGATAATAAAGCTCATCTTTGGATTAATTTTGCTATATTGGTTCACTTTAAAAAACACTATTTAGCCTATATTCCCCTCCCTCATATGAAAATTATGATGGTATAGTGGATAAAGAGCTCGCCTTGGAACAGGGGAGTTTGGTGTTCATGCCCACCAGTTTTGCTACATAGAGGCCCTAAATTCCCCTAGTGTAAAATAGGAATAATATGGACCTGCCTCATACATTTGTTGTGAAGGTGAATGCAGTAAAAATTGCAATGTGCTTGTAGAGTTAAAAGCACCACTAGCACGCTTGAAAAATGGAGCCAAGCTATGTTGGTATGGAATTACCAGCTCAAATAAAACCATGATGCACAATGGAAGTTGTTAAAACATAGTACTCCTGTGTGTCAAACCTCTATGCCTTAAAGTCAAAAGACTGCAGCTTGACCTGCTGATCTCGTCCTGAAAGGACAGACATGAACTTTGAAACAAAGTACTTATTCCTGTTTGTGTGGAACTTTGCTCCCAACTGGAAGCTAAATACACACCTAGAAAGTCACATTCTGGAAGATGCCATCTATATTTACTTTAACTCTCAACTATTTTATATACTACCTTAAAAAAATGGCTTGTTCACCAATCATCCCAAAATAAGAGGACTTTGGGGGGTGGGGAGAGTTGCGTGGGTGCTGAATGTTGAACGTTGCTGTTTCTTTCATCAAGAGACAGAATGAACTTGAGCCAATGTCCTCCGATTTGAAAGCATGTGGTTTAGCCCTTCTAGTGACTGTGTTATTTCAGATGGAAGGTGGGGAATTTCATGTTTGTTCTCCAACTTAGAAAACAGTAGCGCTCACAGGGATGCAGCAAATCCACTTTTTCAGTTAGCAGAGATGCTAATCTTATCCCTCCACCCCACGCCCCCACCCCAGCAGCAATATTTTCTTTATTTCTATATTTTATTACATTTATATCCCACCTTTTTTCCTACAAGGAACCCAACATGGTATACATAATCTTCCTCCCTATCATTTTAGCCTCACAACAAGAACCCAGTGAGGTCGGTTGGGCTGAGAGTCTGATTGGCCCAAAGTCACCCAGTTTCCATGGCCGAGTGGGGATTAGAACCCGGATCTCCCAACTCCCCAGTCTAACACTCTAGCCACTGCACCACACTGGCTGTTGTAATGCAAAGTATTTTGGGGAGGCTTGGGGCTTGTCTTGATGAGGGGTTTGCCTCGGGGTGGATCCACAGTGGTAGCAGCTTGTTTATATGATGTAGCCGCTATCACAAAGCCATCCAGGGGCAAACCCTAGAAGCTCCGGGTTTAAAAAGTCGGGGACTTACGACTGTTTTTTCTCTTGGAGCGAGGGGTCGACAGCATCTGCCATCTGTCACCTTGCTTCAGAGCTGTGGCGGAGGTGTCTCCCAGCTGATAGCACCCCCTGATTGGGCACCATCCGCTGGGGAGTGGGTGGTCCAGTGAGCAGAATGGCCTCTGGACTGTCTCCATGCCTCCAGGGACTTTGGGGAGTTTCCCTTCAATCAATCAATCAATCAATCAATCACACAAAAAAATTAAATACAAATGGACCATGGGTTCACTGGGAAAGTGGGGAGGTGGTGGCTTGTCTTCGTGCCTCTCTAGAATCACGCAATTGCACAATTGCAAAATTAGAGGACTAAAAATAAAAACAAACAAACTCCGGGGGGGAGGGGAAATGGGCGAGGAGCTGACTTCCCCCTCCACGACTTGTTTGTTTTCAGATGCTGGGAGGAGGAGGAGGAGGGAAACAACAGGGTGTGTGCAGGAATGGGGGCACTAGGGGTGGCAGCAGCCCCATCAGCTTCCAAAACCCGCATTTGCGCTCCTTTCCGTGGTTATTACCCTGGAGGAGCACAATTGCGGGATTTCAGATAATGAGGCGCCGATGCAACCTCGTATTGATGTAGCCTTGGTCTTGCATAGGCAGTTGAAACCCATTAGCTTTACAAAAGACCTGCTCCTGGTGAAGATGAAAACTTCTAGATCAGGTTCACTGATATTAATTAACCCAGCTGCCTGAATTTTTGGATTGCCCTTGGGGGATGGCTATGAGGACAAACTATCATGATAAGTGCCTGTACTTCAAAATTTATTGCTACACTATTGTTAGAAAAACATTCCTTTACGTAGAAAGCTAGTACATCTGGGAGGAAGCTAGGCAAGGACAGAACTTCTTTCCTTAGCTAGTTAGCTTTTTATAAGAAGGGTTTTTTTCTGCCTTCAGAGTGGGGAGGAGCAATCATGCCATTTCCCATCTCCATTCTGAAATGAAATAGTCCAAAAGAAACTACATACCATGTGCTGCTGCTAAATGTGTAAGCAGAGCCTAAACTTACTATCATAGTTGCAGCTAAAAAGCATTGTGCCATGTATTTGGCTTATGTATCTTTCCAAAAGCCAAATACATTGTGCCATGTATTTGGCTTTTGGAAATTGTAATGCATTCCTGTTTTATTACAAACATTTCCTAATTATCCGAAATACCTTATATGAGAGAGTGGGTAGCAAAGATGTAGGACCTCACTACTGTGGCCAAACTAACATCATATATAAGAACCAAGGAAAATGGTCAAAAATTGGATAAGTTCATGGACTGTATGTCAGTGTCTATAAACTCAATTTATTAATGCCAAGCCCACACATATGCTTTAACATGAGTCAAGTTGAAATATTATTTAAGTAAAAAAAAATTAAATATTGGTAAGGTTTTGCATTGTTTTGCTTTTGTATACATCAGGTTTCTGTGACATCTACAATGCTAACACCTTCTGTTATATGAAGTTGTTGATGATTATACTACTACTACTACTAGTAGTAGTAGTAGTAATAATAATAATAATAATAATAATGAGGCTTGTGACATCTTAAAGACTAACAATTTTATCCTGGCATTTGTTTTTATGGAAGTTAACCTCTCTAGGGAGCTCATTCCCCAGCTGGGGTGGCGCAGCAGAGAAAGCCCTCCTCCTAGTAACCACCATATTTTGCCAGCATATTTTTAGCTTAAAGCTCTTACTGCCAGTAGCTAAGCTTTAGGAGAGATATTTCAGCCTTTTGGAGTAGTGGGAAAACTGGTTGGGTGAAAGGAGATGGAGCCAGGGAAAGGGGACATGGCCATTTGGGGAACCTTGGGGGAGGGTAGATTTGGCCCCCAAGCCTGAGGCTTTGCACCCCTGGTCTAAAGGAAAACTAGCAATGTGAATTGGCACAAGGGGGGGGTGAGAGGGAAGAAATATGTTTCACAGCCATATTAAGGTTTTTGCATGTATTGTAGTCCTTGCAACTACTTCCGGCTCTTGTGTAGGTCCTCTTCTGCTTCCCTGGAAAATACCATTGTTATATATGTAACATATTGCTGGAAATGCGTAGTTGCTAATGTTTAATTTGATTCTGCCCTTTTAGTGGCTATTGGGACAACAATGATAAACCAGTGTTTAGAAAATGGAGACTCTGCACAGATCATCACCATCTTACAGGCTCCTATCTTCAGTTTAAGAACTGCCCCAGAATGTGCTGAAAGCTACTACAATAGTCTATTGGAAGCCAAGAGTCTAAAAACCAAAGGTAATACCCTAATCTAGCTCAGTCTGCACAGCACATGATGTATTGAAATGTCTAGTTTGTAAATATTTTGGATATTGCACAAGCAACCTATCTATTCTGGTGTTACTTTGGCATATGCTATATGAGCATTTAAAGATAGGTAGTGTGTTTGCTGTTGTGTCTGATAACAACACTTGAAATAATTTTGAAAGGCCTCCCTGGATGCTTTGGTTTGGGAGAATGTCAATTTCTAATTAAACACAGGAAAAATGGAGCATGGAGCATTTGTTTATATTTTAGGGGTTCTAATTATACTTGCAAACTAGAGCAATCCTCCATATAAATTATTGTTCCTCAGGAGTTGCTGTCATTTTAAGTTTGTTTCTGAAAAGCTGCCTCAGGAGGAGGTTTGACATTCCCAGAATTCTTACATTCCAGAGTTGCACAACTGGATTTGTTCCTGCCCACATTCACTCCTATAGTACTGTCTTTGGGTGATGGTGGTGGTGGTGCATGTGTGTGTGTTTTATATGAGCGATAGAAGAACGTCATGATCACCATCACGAAGGAACCTTTTGTACGGTTCAAACATATGGGAAATATTATTGGGGCAAGCCAGTGATTCATCAAGTCGAGCATCCTGTTTCTCTCAGTGACTCGTTTGTTTCCTGTGAAGCATCTGGAGAAAGTGATGAGGAGGATTAGTGCAATGTCACATTGACATTCAGCACTTCTAAAGTGTGCTTGAGGCATGATTTCAATAGCGTGCAGACAGCAGCTATGAGGCATCAGCTTCATTTTGTTCCTGGTTTGCATAAGCAGAGTGTCTTTGTATGTCCCTATCTGTTCAGTTCCCATAGTATGGCAGCTCTGTGCCTACTGCCTTGTGGTATTTGATGTTGGAGGTGAATAGAAAAGTTTCCTACATATTACAATGTCATCACTTCACAAATGTGGTCCTACCTGATGCCTGGAACAAGAGTAAGTCAGACTCCCAGTTCTTCATTTTCTGTCAGCTACGTATGGAAAGGCTCACGTTCTGTGTTCAAACAAAGCTATGTCAAGAAACAGTTTCAGAACTCTTACTCTGTCAAAGAAAGCCTTTCTCACTTAAGAATGACACTCCCTAATTAAGGACCTAGTGAATGGTCTAACAACACCTGTTGCTGTAACACTGCTGATGCTGAGCAGGGATCGGCTTGATCAGTAATCTGGATGAGGAAACCACTGGGAATATATGTGAAAGCAGGATGTCTGTGCAATAAATAAACCCCATAAGTAACTTTGGAGTCTTCGACAAACCCACTACAATGTGGGTTTGTGGTAGCGTGTAGGCAGAAGGCTTTGCTACTTGGCATATCAATGCAGCTGAACAGCTGGAGTGTGGGGGCTGTGATGCATCAAATACCACAAGGGAGTAGACTTCATGTTATGGCTGTAGGCACTACCCCTAAGACTCTCTTGTAAAGTAAGCAGACCAAATGAAGAAGCAGGCAGTAGTAGTCTAGCAAATAATAACCTTACAAAAAGCCCATTCACCTGTGCTCTGAGCATTAACCATAGATATAAGAGAAAGGGCAGAAAGTCACCACAACTATATAAGTTGAGACAGGAGACAGAGTTTGGAATCCATCAAGATGTGCTAAGGAGAGGCAAGATAAGAAAGAGATTGCATCTTTCCTGGTGCTTTTCTGCGAAGGACTTGCTCGTATTCTGAGGATGGTCGCGCTGTCACAGCTTTCCTCAACCTGATGCCTTCTAGATGCCTTGGAATTCAACACCATCAGCCCCAGTCAGTGTGGCCAATCAAGATGATTAGAGTTGTAGTCCAACACATCTGGAGGGTACCAGGTTGGGGAAAGCTGCTCTAACAGAGTAACAGCTGGTGGCTGATGTCACCCCTCCAAGATAATAGTAGTAGTAGTAGTAGTAGTAATAATAATAATAATAATAATAATAATAAATTTATTTCTAACCCGCCTCTCCCTCTGGATCGAGGTGGGGAACAACAATAAATATAAATACAAAGACCATAAAATAGATAAAACATTAAAACAAATAAAACTAATACATTATTAAAAACATCTTAAAATTCAACTGGTTCAGTGCTCTAGTTCAGTTGGGCAATTGTGAAAGTGGGTCTCATGTTGCAGGTTGGGTGTCTGAGGTGGGTCTTGAGTCTGGACCAATTGAAGACCGCTGCTCTAGTTAATTCTTTGGATCTGCTGACTCTACTGGTTATCCTTAACAAATATTTACGTATCCCACTGAAGTTGTAGCATACTAAGTCCCAGAAAGTTGTGTGAAGGTTACCTGAAGCATGTATCTTCCACAGATTGTGCACTTCTGTCCTTGCTGCCTCAGACAGACAACTGTAATGATGTTAAATGTAATGATGTAATGTATTATATCTTTTACAGGTTGTTTTGAATGTTTTACTATGTTTTTATTTTATTATGATGTTCATGCTCTGAAATTGTTGTAAACCGCATTGGTTGGTTTCCTAAAGATGGTATAGAAATACAGTCAATCAATCAGTAATATCTGAAAAGTGTATAAAGGGAAAGATGGAAGCACATTTACGGTACTTGAGCTTTATGACAGCAATTAACAATACTGCCGTTAAACACATTTAGATCCGGATGAAGGCCCGTGGATCAAAATTTTAATGCAAGGCAGCTACAATTATTACTTTAATGTGGAAACTAGAGAGGATACTTGTGTCCCAACTGAAGGAATTGTACCAAAAACATCTTGGCTGACTGGCGAAGAGATTCAGGTAGAACGTTGATGAAATAATGGGATAGTTTTGCTGTTCTTAGTAAAATGATGCTAACATTAGTTATGATGCTAACATTAGAGTACTGTTAAGGATAACATTCTTTCTTAATTAAAAATATCTCAGTGCATAATTACTGTTGCTATTTCCATATGACTTGTATCACTCAGGGGGGCTCTGCTTCTGTATATTTAATCTTAATGATGCATGTTCAGATTTGCAAGTATTTATCAAAGTAGTAATGCCGTTTACATATTTAGCAGTGTACATTTAATTTTCTTAAATGCTTATTTAAAAAACTATTCCAGAGGGGGAACTCAGAAATGAACTATAAATTTTGTCATGGGTTCTAATCATAAAATTAACATTTAAAATCTGTTTGAGGTAGCAATAATTCCTCAGAGCTGAAAGATGAAGCAGCTGTTTCATATTATTTCTTTTTAATTGGGAACTAGCAACATGATCTAAGTTCTTAAATAAACATCCACAGGGAATTTAGAATGCAATCAAGCAAGCGCTACTAGTGAACATCCTCTGCTTATTTGAGTACTGATTGTATGAGGGGAGTCCTGCACAAACATCAATTATAATGAAAAATAAATTTGCAGCTGCTGCAAGGGTGTTGTGCTGGATTGTTATTGCTGTGTTGGAATGTTGGAATCAAATGAGTTCATATTTGAGTGGATCCAACCTGCAGGTTCTACAGTGGGTCATCTTCATCCAACTCATATGGATTCCATGAACTCGCAATCTGATTTTTCACTTTTGGGGAGGATTTCTGTTAATTAGCATTAGTGCTAAAGGGCACTTGTGCAAATGAGCTAATCTCCACTAATTAATGTGCATTAGAGCTAATTTGCATCAGCTAATGAGAATTAGCATATTTGTGGAAGTGCAGTTTAGCATTAATGCATATTAGCATTAATGTGAATTAGCGCAAGTAGAACAAAATTCTGATAAAATCTGATTCCATCAATGAGCGGGTGATAGAACAGAAGATGCCTGGCCATCCGCAAAACATGGGAAGAACAGATTTAATAAAATCCATATATCCTGTGTCAACAGAAGTTTCACACACCTCTGGCTCCAGCTCTGTTCTTTGGAGTCAACATCTTAATCTGAGCTTTAGCTTTTACATTTACAGGCTTGAGAATAGCTAGTTTCTCATGGCAAGTAAGAATTGCTTCCAGGAAGGATGGTCATGTTTATTGGAAAAAGCCTGGTACTTCTGGGTTGCTAAAGTTCTATAAATGACTGTCATAACTTTGCATGGGTAGGCAAAGAAGTGCCCTTATTTTGGGGGCTAATAACTTTATGGATATATTTGCAAAACATACATTATAGTATGTTTTCAATACACCCTGTAATGATTGGTGTCTTCCATAATAGCAAAAGATTGCTGCAAAAAGAATAGACCACAAGTCTGGCTTCTGCTAGACTTTTTATTTCTCAACTAGAAAAACATGAAAAGACATTTTACACACTGAAGAAGCATGGAATTGAAGGGTGTATTGCTAAATCATTTGGCAGCATCTTTAAAATAACCTCATAGTATAAACACCTTTGTTGGGTCCACATGATCAGTGCAGTTTTTATGGAATCGTTGTGCCAATCCATAGTGAGGCAACATGAATTTCAGAAGAAGTGAATTTCAGAAGAAGTGTTGGAAATAGCAATATGCTCTAAGTTCTTAACTAAACATCCACAGGGAATCTAGACCACAATCAAGCAGACAGGGGTGAGGAGATAAACAATGTTAGGATAGACTTTGGCTTGGCTGGAAGCTGGAGTGCAGTTAGGTGCTGAAATGGTTAGGCTTTTGCTTGTCTACTTGGGTTACGCCTGACCTGTTACATTATTCTTTTTTCCCCTCTTAGAATATTGTTGGCCAAATTACATCAGATTACAATCGAGAACAGCTGTGGTTTGCAAATGAGGACCTGATCATTCAGCTGCAAGCTAAAGCAAGAGGATACCTAGTCAGGAAAAAATATAAGGAAAGAAAAGCTTATCTCAACACCCAGGAGCCATCAGTCGTAAAAATACAGGTACTGTCATCCACTAAAGCCCCATTGCTGTTTATGGCTGCTAATGAACAACAACTGAATAATAGGATTAGACAAGTGTAGTGCATACATTAGAGCAAGCGTTGCCCCACTCATAAGGAGGAAAAAAGCCACTCCAATGGTCTCACATTTGTACAAACAAAACTGTCATCATTGTTTATTAAATTTGTGCATCATTTCCCACTGTGAAAAGCAGTCTTGAAGCAACAGACATTCAGAAATCCATAATTAATATAACCCCTCCTGTTACCCTGGCAGGCACTACAGTTGCTTTGGCCCAGATAGAACTCTATGTTGTACCTTACGTGCTAGCCTAAGATTCACGTTGACAGAGGTTTTTTTGTTAATGCCATTCAACTTTTGAAGGAACCACAAACCAGTAAAATCAAGCATAAGATAGCTTGCATAAACAAACCAGCTTTGTTTATTGGGAAAGGCGTTTCCTCCAGAATTTTAATAGAGGTCCATTGCTGCATCCCTTCTATGAGCTCCTTCCAAACCCTTGGGGTTATTCTGGAAAAGTTTCTACCTGTTCTGCATTTGATCATAAACAGTACAACAGAAAGCCTTGAATGAATGTCTGAGGTGTGTATTAGTGGGGAAAATGACTAGTCAGGCAGAGGTATTCACTAAGAATATCATTTATTAAATATTTTTATCTCACCTTTCTGTTAAAAATGCTCAAAGTGGCTTAAGAATTGATTTGAGAACTGGCCATTATCCTAATATTTTGTCTTTTTTAAAAACAAAACAACAGGCATCCTGGAAAGGATATAAACAAAGGAAAAGCTACTCTCAAAGACTTCAGATGTTGCAAAGAAATATTGCATCTATTGTCAAAGTAAGTACTTTTTATATACAGAAGCTCTATACAAGAAGTGTTGTGGGAGGGATATCTACAGCAAGAGATGCTTTCTGACCAAGTGATGGGATATGATGGTGATCAAAATGTAGAGTAAATGAAAGCATTATATGTCAGGATCCACACCAGTGGTAAAAACTAGCATGTTGTTAAACATAGCTGCATATCTGGGAATCCTAGTTTACTATTCAGTGTGTTATAGAGCCTGTGTGATGTAGTGGCTAGAGTGTTGGACTGGAACTCGGAAGATCCAGGTTCTAGTCCCCACTTGGCCATGGAAGCTGACTGAGTGACTCTCAGCCTGACCTACTTCATAGGGTTGTTGTTGAGAGGATAAAACAGAGAGGAGAAATATTATGCAGACCACCTTGGGTCCCTTGGAGGAAAAAAGGCAGGAAATAAATATAACAAATAAAATATAATAAAATAAAAAGCCTATCTTTTCTATAGACTTTGTGGATGCTCTTGCTCACATAATTCTTTAAGTGCTCACACTTTAAATTGACTTGCTCCTTGGCATGTTGTTGTTCAGTTCAGTAAGTTGATATGTATCAAGTAGTAATCTTAAAAAGAACCTCATATTTTATTTGCATCTGTAACTGTACTTGGATTTTTCTGGGCATACTGCACTCTCCCAAGGGAAGTTTGGTTATGGTTCCCAGTTATTAATTTTCTTTTTCTAATTCGGTGTTGGGGAACTTGTTTAAATGAGGCAAATTTTACTGAATGAGGAGAAGCTGTTTGTTTGTGATCTGTCCATATCTAATAGCTGATAGTGTAAATGTCAAATGCACAGAATTCCTGCAGTGTTTGTTTGGAAAATAACTAAAATGTTGAGTTAATGGGGCTCTGCATAATGAACTAGAAAGTTCCTGACAGCCTTCAGCAATCCGTTCTGTTTTACATGTCTCAGTTGAATCCCTGCTACCCTTCTGTGGTACTGCCTCTGGCTGGGTTCATACATCATGCTAACCCATGGTGGGTGGCAAGCTACCCTGAGTAGGTGGTTATGCAAACAACTTACTGTGCTCCTGTCAAATGATCAGACAAACAAGCTACACAGAGTAGTTTATTTCATACTCCCTCACCACTTCTCCCCATGTAATTCTCTTGCCAAGCCGGGCTGGTATCCCAGCTTACTTTGAGACAGAGCAGCGATAGCATTTTTGGCCACTCTTAGCAAGCAGCTCCATGGGCAATATCTGTAACCCATGCTGTGCGACAACATGATAACCCACCCTACAGAAAATGCATAGCTTTCAGACAACACATTAACCCACCCTGTGGAAAACAGACTGTCTTCAGACAACATGATAACCCATGGCAGGCCCGCACCACTCTCTTAGCTCCTTTTTATCCTCCTGTTGTAAATATGACAGCTGCTGTGCAGCTTGCAAATGTGAGTTGAGGTCACTGATGATGTGGCAAAGGTTGGGCAGAGCATGTTTTATTGCATCTGCAGGTCATATTTTTGAAAACTAGATAGTATCAGTCACCTGCTTGCTTCTCGTTGTGGAGATTATTTGGAATGTGCACAATTGTGCAAAGTATAGTCAAGAAGAACTCTGAGGATCTCGCTTGTGTGGTAATCACGTCTATCTGGGATTGTAGGCTAATGTGTTGAAACAGGAGAACGTGTCTCTCCTTAACATTCAAGAGGTTTCAGAGCAGCAATGTTATGTTTAGTTTAGTATTTAACTCAAGATGTGGCACTTGCATGTGTTACAGTATATGCAAATTGTACAAAATGACATGGCACTAGGTAGGCTGTGAACACATTTTAAACTAATAATTTGAAAAAACAGAGAGAGAGAGAAAACTTTAAAGTATTCATAGCTTTTAAAAATGCCTCTTTGTTCTTATTTTATTTTCAGATTCAGTCATGGGTCAAAATGTGGTTAGCAAAAAAAACATACAAGGAACGGATGCAATATTTCAAAGATCATGTAAGGTTCCCCCCCTCCACTTCTATTCCTTTATTAATTTATCCTGGATTAGGTATTTCCCCTTTACCATGGGGTAGGGTAGGGGAAAAGGGAAAAGATGAAAACCATGCTTGAGTTTGTGTTCTGTACAGGTAGATAAAACTATATCCAGACTGCTTCCTGTGCACTGATGTCTAAACATCTGGGTCTCTTTCAGGATAAAGAAATTGTGAAAATTCAAGCATTCCTTAAAGCGAACAAAGCTAGAGATGACTACAGAATATTGAGTAAGTGCTGAATCGTATTTTCTGAACATAAAGTAAGTGGGCAGATGGATGCCTTACAAATACTAGCACCTATGTTGTAACTGTTTTGAGGAATTTTGTTAATGAAATTCTGACGTCCTTGAGATTAATTTCTAATTTGTTTACTTGACTTATAGCTGGTTCGGAAAATCCTCCTTTGAACGTCCTACGCAAATTTGCTTACCTCATGGATCAGAGTGATCTAGACTTCCAAGAAGAGCTAGAAGTAGCAAGATTAAGGGAAGAGGTGGTCACAAATATCCGTTCTAGTCAACAACTAGAGAAAGATCTGAACCTGATGGATATCAAGATAGGATTGCTGGTTAAAAATCGAATAACTCTGCAGGTTCGTGAACTTCTGGTGACTTTGTAACTTTAAGAACTGGTGCCTGAGTTTGCTTCCCTACCATCACCTCTTCCTTCTGTCTTTTAGATTGTAGGCCTGCAAGCAAGGACTGCCTTGTTTCTTGTTGATTTCATGGCTTGGGAGCCTTTTTGTACTAAAGAGCAAAGTAAAAGTACTTTAAATATAGTTCAAGGCATGGAAGTTTGGTTAATATTTTCCTGGAAAGAGTGGCTGTGACTTCCTTGGGGTCTTCTGGAGAATCCTTACCTTAACTTGGCATGGTGTGTGTGTGTGTAATTTGGTAAATTGAATTAGAGGTATCAATTGGCACCCTAGAGTTCAATACAAAACTTGAATGATGATATCAGCCAGAACAGTCCCTTTATAGCAATATTGCCATTGCACTAGGATTTTGCTGGTTCAAAAACCTCTGGAAATGAGGGTCATCATTAGGACTGGCTGCTTCCAGCCTCCTGCACCATCAAGTGGAAGACTTGATCTTTGAGGAGGGTAAGGTAAGGGAGGGCCTGAAGAGTCTAGGAATGTAATGATGGGAACTTCAGGCATAATCAAGGTCCCCAGTAGGAGGATTCCTACAGGATCACTAGATTATGGAAGGATCACCCTTTCTATGTCACATCTGAGAACTTCTCACAGTGAGTTGAACTAAACTTCTAATTGTAATGTCTAAAGTGTGCATTTTACTCCTTGTTTGCATTTCATTACTGTCCTGCATATAATCATGAAGAGCATTGAACTTGTAGTCCACATAGCAGGATCTCTCAAATACTTAATAAAAAGTAAAGCAGATAACATTTCCAATATATATTAGCTAAAATCTCTGGGTTTTGCTAAATTAACAATTGCAGTTTCTCAGGAAGTTCATTTATATTTATGTTACATTGGACCAAAGTGGGAAGTAAATTTCTGAAACTATGATACCTGAGCATTATAATAATAATAATAATAATAATAATAATAATAATAATAATATATTTATTTATCACCCGCCTCTCCCAACGGATCGAGGCGGGGAACAACACCAAACACAAAATACAAAAACTGATTAAAAGCAGATAAAACCAGTACATCATTAAAACACCAATAAAACACCAATAAAACACCAATAAGATGTGACATTAAATATGTTATGCTCTGCATCCAGCTAGCCTCTGTTCTACTTTTAATGAATATTTCATATCAGTACCCTGAAGCCTGATACTGCTTCTTCCTCTTCCCCATTTCCAACCCCTAGTAAAACTGTCTCTCTTCTCTATTTGGAACTGATAAGCTGATGAATGTCTGTAGCTGCAGTCCCTAGCCAGACTCCATGCATTGACCCCTTGCCTATTTAGTGTTTTTTTTATCATTGTTGAGGCACTCAGAACCTTGTTGTGCTCTTTTCACATAATACTAAACTTAAACTGACAAAAAAAAGATGGCTAAATATTATCTGGATGTAATATAGAGCTACAATTGTCCAAAATATCCCATCAATAATGTTGGCATAGATTTAGGGTTCATGTGGAATTGCAGTTCTCAGTTTCCTTAACATTTGGGTTCCCCTTTTTCTTTGTAGGATGTTGTGTCACATAGCAAGAAGCTGAACAAAAAAAGCAAAAATCAGGTGGAAGAGATGGTTACCGGGGACAAGCAGGGCATCAAAGGTCTGAGCAAAGAAAGGAGAAAAAAGCTGGAGGCCTATCAACACTTGTTTTACCTTCTCCAGGTGAGTATTAGTGATAAAGGTTTCAGATTAAACAGTTTCAAAACTTGTCTCCCAGTTGGAAGATGCCAATTTCCCTTTTTTATCATGTGTGTGTGTGTGGGGGGGAAGTTTGCTACATTGCACTTTTTGACTCCAAATTCAAATTAAAGCAGTACCAACAAATGTCCTCTGTTCTTGTTCGCTTGTAGCAGAGATTGTTACAGTGCAAATGAAATGGAAGCTATCATTTATTGGTTCTGCATTAGAAAAACAAAGTAAGGCTGCAAAATAGATTCCTAAATGGATTGATTTTGTACATTTATATTGTTTTGCTTTAATAAAGCACTTGTTAGTGTTAGAACTTTGTGGTGGTCTACATTAACAATCATGCCTAGCTTTCTCCTGTCCTGAAGGCTGCTCACCCATGCACTTTTCAGACATAGTTCAAACCTTAATGAAACACATGCTCATCACGCTATCATTAAAAATGGCTTACGATCATAGAGAGCTGCAAGTGGAAAGAAGCACAGAGAAGGGGACTTTCCTACTCTCCTTCCCACAGCAGCCCCTGTGCTCCCTTAAATAGCTGGGGAATGGGAGGTATAGGGCACAGGTGCTGCTAGGAAGGAGGGAACTAGCTAAAACTAGATGGAAGCACCTTACCCCAGACAGTATCCCCACCTACAAGCAGCCAACCATGGCAGCCCACCCCATCCCTGACAGTCACCTGATCCTCAGTGCAGCTTTATGGAGAATAGGAGGGCACGTCCCCTTCCATTAGCTTCCTTGCACTCAAGGTTATTAGGATCTCATGCAAAGCAGGAGACCGTTTTAACATTCTGGGATGTGGCTTTCTTACCACATTCCATAGAAATTGTCATAGCATCAGTCTCTTTTTCCGCGATATTGTTTGAATTAAAAGTGTAGTTGTCCTGGAGTGTGGTAAATCTCTAGTTTGCCAGCATTTGCAATCAGTGCAAAGAAGACTTGGTTAACAGGGATGTTTAGTCTGGCAGGAGTGAAGAAGGCCACTGTTCTGGCATGTATGAGCATTTTGGAGCACAAGCAGTGATACGTGGGAAGGAGGCTTAAAAGGTGGAGCATTGAAAGCTGTAGGAGCATGTTTGGATCAGGCAGGGATAGGGTTGCCATATTCTGGATCCACAAAACCAGGACAATTTTGGGGGGGGAGGGGGGGGCTAGGATTTTTTAAAAACTGAGCAATATGTAAAGGTCGAGGGAAAGGAAGAAAGCTGTCTAAGCTTTAGTTATCTAACAGCGCAATCCTATGCGTGTCTACTCAGAAATAAATCCTATTGAGTTAAATAGGACTTATTCCCAGGTAAGTATGTATAGGATTGCAGCCTAAAATACTTAAGCACCTGCAAATAAATAATAGTCAAAGAACAATTTAAGCAATCAAACAGAAAAAAATGACACTAAATTACATTTCTCCACTAGTTCTCAAAAGCTAGAGGAGAATTCAATACGGAGACTTACCCCCATACCACTCAACCAAGTAGTTACCATAGGATATTAATATTAAAAGATATTGTTTAACCCCAAAGTAGCCATCTACTTTGTGTTCAAGTGGTGGCTCTAGCAGAATATGTACTGTTCGGTGCCACTAGATGAAGAGATCATAATGAATTGTAAATAATAGTAACAATAATAATGCTGATTTTCTTAGACATATTTAAAAGGTAACACCCCCTCCCCCCCACGGACCCCAAATTAAACTTAAGGCATGATCCAACCAAAATTAAGCACTTTTAAGGCTGCCTACCTGGGAGTAAGACTCATTGAAAACAGTGGGGCTTATGTTTGAGCAAACATGCATAGGGTTCTGCGATCTCATTGGTTTCAATGGAATAATGTTAAATGCCTGCTTTCCCCTGCACATTTACCTGGAAGCAAGCCCCACTGCAGACAATGGGACTTACTGTATGTCTACTCAGAAGTAAGTCCCAATGAGTTCTGTAGAAATTACTTCTAATTAAACATGCATAAGTTTAGGTAGCTAAAAGTGTTTAATAGTAGCTGGATTGTGCCATTATGCCTATGTTTTTTGTTTTTCTTTTTAAAATCCAGATGAAAATCTCCTTTACTGTATTTTATTCAGTTAAAATGAAAGTCTGCTTTTGTGCTTTGTTGCAAAGTAAAGTTTTTGCAACAACTGTAAATCCAGACATCTTAAATTGACTGCAGTTTACTTCCAAGTAACAGATTTGAGGCTTGCAACTCAAATCCAAGGAGGTCGGTTTTTGACCCTGATTTTTTTCCAGAGGAACTTTTCTTTCTCCCCTCCTTTCCTCTCCTTCCCTCCTTATCCCCCCACTCCCTCCCTTGCACACCCCACAAAACTATTTTCCTTCCCCCATAAACAGCCCAGGGTCTCTGCCCGGTGCTTACCCCAAAGCATTGGCTGCAACCAGCCAAGCTACCAAACTCCTTTGCAATACATGGGACTCTCATGCAGCCTGAGGAGGAGAGCAAGCATGCCTTTCCTTGCTGTTCTTCTACGCAGCCGCAGGCAGGATAAAGTGAGTCATGGTGAGTGACTCATCTGAGCCTGTGGAGCAGCAGCGGCGTTCTGGAAAAGGCGGCAGATGGATCCATCTTTTTCTCTGCTGCTGAAGCTCTGCTAAGCAGGCTCAAGGCACCATTTTGGGGGTCTGAATTACTCGGACTCTGAATCCGGGATTCCTTACCAACCGGCCGGGATATTTTGGAATTGATTGAAATCCAGGACAGTCCCGGTTTTCCGGGACGTATGGCAACCCTAGGCAGGGACAATGCTGGCAAAAGGATTTTGGCAGGCAAGGTGTGGAAAATGTTTAGAAGCCAACCATCAGCACTGTCCTTTTTCAAAACTGATGGGATGTTTCATGCAAAATTCAGGGTGTGGCCCCTGGATATCTGTTGGGTAGGAACTTGGAGGTTCTAAACCATTTGAGCTTGATGCCTTTGAAATAGACTGAGTTTGTTCATGTGAATTTTAGGGATTGCTAAACTGCCCAGAGATCTTCGGCTATGGGGCAGTATATAAATGCAATAAATAAATAAATATCACAGTAGATTTAGTTTCTGAAAGAAAAGCTTGATATCAATTAGAATAAATGACAATTGAGCTAATAAACATTATAACTATCATGTTGCCTACAAAGGGTTGTGCTGTTATAGATGCTATCTGGGAAGATAAACCAAAGGACTTTTGCATTAGCAGGGGCACAATATAAAATAACAACAATGTTGATATTAGGTACTTCTGGCATCCATTCTTTACTGTGCTGCTTACAGTCTCTACCGATAAAGCTGAAAGTATGTGTGTGGGATGTACGTCCAGAAATATTTACCTACTTCCAGATGAATTAGAAACTTCACATTTAGCACTGTGATAGGTCTGGCTGTACAATGTACCAGAAAAAAAATCTAAAACCACAAAATTTTGAGTTTAAAGTATTTTTAAAGAATTTAATAAAAAAACCTAGGCTTACGCCTACAACTCCTAGCATGCCTTGGGCAGAACTGGAGGATACCTTCGGTGGGAGGCCAGACTTACCACCTTTGGCAGCCATTGTGAGTGCTTGGGCAGGTGGCTGCTGAGTGCCTTCACAACCCAGACTCCTAAGGTCAGTGTTGTGTAGTCAACCCAATTCCACATAAAAGGAAACAACGCACATAAATGAGCTGCATCCATTTGTGGCGCCTCCTCCCATCCACTATGCATGGTTTTAAAATCATAACTTGATACAACAGTGTGGCTTTGAGAGGCCTAACTCTGAACATGCTCAAAGGCATGTTGCTGTGTTCTCAGAAACTGGGGGAAGAGCGCATGCAGACTTTGCCCTTAAGAGGGAGGGGAAGGCACTCTGCACATGCCCAGAAACAGGCCCGATGAAGGGTGGGAAGGGCCTGGGCCAGCCCTGGCCCTTCAGTACAGGCTGTGATGGAGCACTTGGTGGGTGAGAAGCATGAGCTGAGGCAGTCCCAGCAGGACTTGGCTGGAGCTGGGCACGTCCACTGACAGCTGCTTACCACCCCACCTTGGCAATGCTACTCCTCGATGCTCTGTCAAGGAGCAGCATAAGCAATGAGAGGAGGGACGTACCTCTCAGAGGATGTGGGCACTGGCGGGCCGCTAAAGGCATGCTGGGAGATGTGGTGTAGTACTGGCATGTAGAATGGCTGATTTTAAATGGATTAGCAAACCAGGTCACTATGTGCAAACAAGGTCACTACTCTCAATGCTAACTCAGCTCCCCCTTTCCTGACCTCTCACTAACTGTCTTTGTTCTCCTTCCACTTGACTTTCTCCAACTGCCACTAACATCACCCACGATTCCATTCTAGCCTCAGCTATCAGTCATTCTGCCATTCACTATTCTGTTTCAATGCTATAGTTAAGTTTTTAGATAAAAATCATAAACTTTATCCAGTAATTCTTGCATCTGTCTTGGAATGTTGTGGCTTAGTTATAACAGGGGGGGAAATGCAGCATAAAAAAATCTCATCAAATTAAAAGGCCTTGGAAAATAAAATAAAAAATCACTTGGCACTGGAAAGTCATTAATGCAATCACTAGGCAAGCTTGCCTGGAAAAAAGTAATCCACAAGCAGGTTGCTACAACTAAGATGGCCTGCTCTCCATTTGTCTCCCACCACACCTCAGATGGTGTTCAAAGACTAACATGTTATTCAGGGACCTAGGCTTATTTCTACAACTCCCAGCATGCCTTGTATAGGAGGAAAGACTTATTGGGCTTTGGCGGCCATCATCTGGAAGTGGCTTGCCATCCTGGGCCTGAAGGGAGAGTGCCTTGGCTGGCTGCCTCAGTCACTAGGCACTGTCGGGAGCGGGAGAGGAGGGCACAGCTCTGATGAGCCTGTCGCCAATGGCAATGACCAAGCTAACAGTCAGTCAGCCAGCCAGCCAACTCCCTCACAGCCTACCTATGGGCACCAATTGCACAGTGCAGTGTAGATTGGCTTGGCCAGACTTCACTTCCTGTGAGCCTCAGCAGTAAAACTCCCATTGGGCAAGTTAGGCACTGCAGTGAAAGGCATGCCGGGAGTTGTAGTTTTCATTTTCTGTGGGGACAAGGAAAATCATGGCGGCAGCTTCAAGATGGCCCTGGCCTTGTGTCATGGGTGAGAGAGAGAAAGAGCAAAAAAAGAAAAGAAATGAATTTAATTCGCCTAGCATCAGCCTACTATAAGATGATTACCTCACAGACATATCTTAAGGGGCCTGAGCAACGCCAGGTATATGAGCTAGTTTTCTATAAAGGCGCTTTTGATCATTAGCAAGCTTGAACTAGCACTGATATAAATTCAGGTGCATTAAAGGCATTTTAGGTTTCTCTCAGTGCTAATAAAGTAGGCAGTGGAAAACTTTGTCATTTTTATTAATGTGCCATTACAATCATTCCAATATTCTTTCCATAGACTAATCCAACTTACCTGGCAAAGCTGATCTTCCAGATGCCCCAGAATAAATCCACCAAGTTCATGGACACAGTTATCTTCACATTGTACAACTATGCTTCTAATCAGCGAGAAGAATACTTACTTCTGAAGCTATTTAAAACTGCTCTGGAAGAAGAAATAAAGTGTGTATATTAAGTGATCAAAGCCCCCATCTTTAACTCCACTTTTTATGAGATTTTCTCTATATCTTGTTTGCTCAGACAAAATTGTAAACTGTTAAATTTCCTTCTAGCTTCTCTTTTAGATACAGTGGATTGGCAGGCAGAGCTTGAATAGTGACTCCTGATTAACAAACTTAGCATGTTTGCATCATATTAACTAAAGCAGACTTACAGGATCAAGCTTTAAATCCTAACAGAAGTGGTTTGACCTTAAGCTGTATTTTGTAATTCTGCTTCAAAAACATTCCTTCATTTTAGTCAGCTGTGCTTTGAACAGAATACTGTTGTTGTAAAATGGTGCGTTGTTCTTTTAAAAACTAATAGGTCCTACTGAATGGACAAAATGCAACATTATGTTTGCTGTGTTCAAGTCACTCAAAAAGGGCAGTTATCCAATGGGCACTGTGTCCCCTGCCAATTCCACTGGGTCCCTACTGATTGTTTTCCATAGGTGAGACTCACCACGTGCGCAACGGAGATTTAATGCTTCCAGGAGCAACCAAAAACAAACGGAAATGTTCATTTCCTGAATGGGAAAGGTCAGCAGAGCTTGCATAAGGGAACTCTGCTGACGAGCCCTGATCCAGATACATTTTTCTGTGGCTTTCTATAGGAAGTGTTAAATTTCTGTTACACAAGAGGTATGTCCCACTTGCACAGTGGAATCAGTAGGAGGGCCCTCTTGCACAACAGCATTGTTTGATACTGTCCATAGGTTTGACATCTTCAATTAGAATGTAAGTGCTGATTATTATTATTATTTTGTACTGCAGTTCCAAAGTAGACCAGATTCAAGATATTGTTACGGGAAATCCTACTGTTATCAAGATGGTTGTTAGTTTTAATCGAGGTGCTCGGGGGCAAAATACTCTACGTCAGCTGTTGGCCCCAGTAGTGAAAGACATTATGGATGACAAATCCCTAGTCATCAGCACAAGTCCTGTGGAAGTATATAAAGCATGGGTAAACGTATTAGAAATGCAAACTGGAGAAGCCAGGTAAGTGTCCAATATAGATAGATATAACTGAATTTAATTTTTCAATTTCTTTAGGTTGCTAATGAGAGCAGGAGAGAATGGGTGGGACAAAAGGGGTGATTCAACACGCACACACACACACACACACACACGAACAAAAGAAGAGGCTTGCCTAAAACTGCTAGAAAGCAGTAAATTGTTATGAAGGATGCCCAACATTTTTATCCATAGTACTTTCTCAGGTACTAAAAGGATAGATAAATCATTAATATCAATAGATGTTAAAATTAATATGAAGTGTTACCATTTGTTTTTAAGTATGTGTTCTTCAGATGAAAGATATGTAAGTAATGTTGCACAAAGAACTCAAGGAATTTACTATAAAGTCATGAAACATATTCACAAGCATCGAAGGATGACCAATGTTATAGATCTATATTCCCTCAATTGTAGCTATGCAGGCCAGCCCTTCCATGAGGTGGGGTGAATCCCCACCTTAGGCAGCAGATCCCAAAAGGTAATGGATTTTGCCCCCCATCTGACACTGCAGAAAACCATGCTGTCCATTCCCCTGCCCAGCTCTCTGGAGAACCACTTGCCTGATGCTTCACTTTGAGGACTCCTCTGAGTGTAGCATCAGATGGGTAGAATCTCTGGGAAGGCCTGTCATATGTTCAGAAGAGAAGGCAGCTAGCATGCCTTTTCAGCATGGCCCAAATGCATTGCTATAAGGGCTCCTTCCTCAGAGCAAAGCATTGGCAGGGAGGTGACTGCTGCAGCACAAGTAGTCTCTAGGGTCACCTCACCACCAATGTCTTGCTCTAAGTAAGTACCCCTCATAGGCATTGAAGGAAGAGAGGGGCTACCACCACCACCATTGGAGGAGGAGGGGGAGGAGGGCAGCGACCTGGAAATGTAGGAGAATTGGAGGAGGGGAGGTGGCCCATCATAGCTGGTGGGGGAGAGAAGAGAGGGCAGTGGTGAGAGTGGGGAGGGAGTACTGCCTCCCCTGTATCATTAGTGTCATGGATGGGGAGAGCAAGTGACTGCAAGTGACCACCACTGTTGAGGCCAAGGGGGACAGAGAAGGTAGTAGCTGAGTGTGGAAGAGGGTGGGTGGTGGCCAATGCCATAATCATCATCGTGGGAGGGGGTATGTGCGGGAGAGAAGAGAGGGCAATGGCGAAGCCTCCTACTTTGGGTGGCAGGAGGTATTGTGCCAGCTCTGTAGCCATGTGAAGTACTTGCTATGCCTCCAAAAGTAATGGAATATAAAACTCTTAATATATTGTGACTAAATAAAAGTTAGTGTAACTAGCCTAAAACAAAGACAGTGGTGCAATTAGGTAATTTTAGACTCTGGCTTCATGGTATTGCTGTGGGGCACTTTAGATGGTCATATGTATTAATTCACTTACTTCAGAATGTGATGACCATTTGGGGATCTTCATGCTCATTCTTCTGACTGGGGCCCTGGACATCTGCCCCAATGTCCTACCCTGATGGCACCACTGTTCAAAAAAAGGTCTGAAAAAACCCAGACACCTTAAATTCGGATAAAAATATCTCGTGTGATATAAAATAATAAAAGTGCAGGGCATTCAATATGAAATCCCAATAAGTTCATGGAAACTCCTTTATGGCCCTTTTGAGTCTAGCAGGAAGACAAGGGAGAAACAGATTCTCCAAAGTCCCTGAGTTTATTAAAGACCAACATGTTTCAGAAATGTAACTTTTCCTTCTTCAGGGACAATTTTGAGAAAGTATCTGTTTTGGCTCTAGGTCATCTGAGTCACTGAGCAATACCAAACCTTTTTAATATAATGTACTATTAGAAAAGTGGTTCTTGTGTTTTGTATAGGTTACTTTATCTCCTTCTCTCTCTCTCTCTCTCTCTCTCTCTTTTTGTAGCAAATTACCTTATGATGTAACAACAGAACAAGCATTGACACATCCTGAAGTAGCGAATCGACTAGAGTCCTCAATACAAAGCCTCAGAGCAGTAACTGATAAAGTCCTTGCTTCCATATTCTCATCTCTGAACTTAATGCCGTAAGTGCAGGAACCTAGGAGAACCTTGGTGGGACACACATACACACTTTCTCACAATTGCAGTGTATCTGTGTATTCAAATGCTTGTACAGAGAAAGAAAGAGGGAATATATACAGAGAGGGGGGAGAGATAGATAGATGATAGATAGATAGATAGATAGATAGATAGATAGATAGATAGATAGATAGATGCAAGGTATTTTTAAACATTCTTGTATTTCTTAAACAACTAGCTTAAATATGGTTTGATTCATAATGACACTCCACCAGCAGAGGGGAGTATTCCCTCTGCATCACCAAACCCAGATACTTTATATTTAATAAGCACTCATATTGTAACTTTCTTTTGTGTGGTTTGTATTTTGTTTTGCTGCCATCTTGTTTTAGTTCTAAAGTTTCTAATGCAAAATTCAGTGTTTTGTTTTGGTTTTGGTTGACTTGAATTAGTTGTTTTTCATCCTAAGTCTCTCTCCATTATTTTTCTTTTGCATCTGTTTTTGCATGTAGTTATGGAATGAGGTATATAGCCAAAGTTCTGAAGAACTCGCTCCATGAAAAATTCCCAGATGCAACAGAAGATGAGCTATTAAAGGTAGATTTGTGAGGGTGATTTGTCAGCATCCTTGTTCTTTCTAATTTTGGTGAGAGGGAAATTGCTTTGCATTGGGGAACACAGCATATAACAGAGGGATAGAGAGAAGTTGCCTAAACAGAAGGATTGTCATCCATGCTGTTGGAAATGTGACAGCATATGTGGAATATTTTCTCAGAGAGGGTTCTATGCAAGCTGTCAAATTTCCAAGAAGTTTGAAAGTCTTTTTCTCTTTTAAATAAGTCCTAACTTTCTCCCTAACTTGTCACATCTCCACTTTTGAGTATCTATTTCCTTAAGTGCTTGGTGCTTAAAACAACATCCATGCCCTTTCCTTCTATATGCAGTTTGAAATGTGGTTGTGTTGTGGCCGGGGTAGGAAGTGGCATAGGATCACAATGGCTTTTCCTGTACGGATTATAGAATTAGGGAAGAGTTCCCGTGTTAGTGTGAGGGAAGCAACAACGCCCTTAGTCTAGCACACTGATGCTTAATTGTATAAGCTGCTGCTTGTAAATTTGTGCTGTTAAATTCAATAAGTATTTTGGTTTTAATTTGGTTTATTGAATAAAATACTTTAAAATGTATAACTCTAATAGCAACATTGGAACAAATACATAAACATGCTTTCATTTGATGTGTTTTCAAGATGCTTGGAAAAGTATGGGAATGTGACATTTTATCCAAGCAGAATATGCCTGGCGCACAGACTTGCTTCCATAACTGGTCATAACTTACAGTGCAGTCTCTAACATTGCATAATCAAAGGGTGCACTGCTTGACTTAACTCAAAATATTTAAATCAGGGTGAAACTGGTGCTGCCTGTATTGCTGCTGTTGTTATTTTAAATCCAGCTGAACAGAGATTTTACTTCCAAAATGCATTTTCTAAAACTTCGAAAGCAATAGTGACCCTTTCACAGTAAGGCCAGCCTTGCTGCACTGAACAAGTAGACAGCAGTATCAGCTCTGGTAGGGATTATAACTCCAGGTTGAGAGAGGGATGAAATAGGCAAGGGCACCTGAAGGCTGCCCACCTGTTTTAAATTATAGTTGGAAAAAACATTTGCCAGTTGTCATCATGGTATATCATGCTATTCTCATAATCACACTAATTAGACTTTGGCCATGTCTACACCATCCATTTATCCAAGGGTCAGCTCAAGGTCATCCCTGTGCGTCCAAATGATGCACAGGGGGATCCCAGGGTCAACTGGGGATGACCACTCACTTTCCCCGGGATGAAATGGACTACTTTTATCCCGGTTTTTCCCTGGGACAACCCCGAGGACCGTGGGTGGTGTGGCCAGTGCTCCCGGTTCCTCCCTCCTCCCCCATCCCTGAAGGCTCATAGACGTAGATGAGCCCTTTGTCTCCAGCAACAGCTCTTACTTGCGAGCTTGCACTGTCTCAGTCAACTGGAAATTCTGATATCAAATTGCCAAATTTTCCTGGAAGAACTCTTCATATAGATTTTGAAATAACCAAAAGAATGGATGCTGTTTTTCTGAAAGTTGTATATTTGTATTGGGGGAAAGTTCGATATTTGGATATTCTTCAAGTCTACAATTTTTATGTATTCTTACTGAGGAGTAAGTCCTATTGAATATGGTAGGACTAACTTCCAAATAACCATGCAAGCAGTCAGAATGCTAGAATATTGACAAACCTTTGAACTTGGGAGCCAACTGAGCAGTTCTTCAGTAAGCTTTTTCTTGTATTCAGTATTCTTTTACTTGCATTATTCAGTAAAGCTGAACTTTCTACTTGTTAGTACTAGCACTGAGTAACCAAACCATAACATTCTGGGGCTGAACTGAAACTGTAAATATATACTGTAATTAATAAGCCTTCACAGAGAGTATCCTTTTCCCTTAAAAGTATGTTAAGCATTTGCATGTTTCAAGGATGGAAAGGGACTTAAATTCCCTGAAAAAGGACACAAGGGCTTTTCTAGACAAGGCTTTTATTGTGTGCTCGGCATACCTCAGTTGTGGAAGTTTACGAGACCTTCAGACATCATCGTCACTCTCTTGTGTTTATCCCATAATTTCTAACTGCTTTCCTGGATTTTTTTCTGAACAGGGAAATTGTGCTATTTGGGGTGATCATGAAACCAAACTGATACCATTCACCGGGGGGGGGGGGGTGTCTTCATGGCACCGGGTTGGCGCTGCGTCCCTCGAAAACCCCACGCTTTCCCTCTCCCAGGGTGGTGTCGGATAATCCTTTTTTTTTTAAAATTTTTAAACTTTTTTATATTAAATTTAATTTTTTAAAATAATTTTTATTAATTTCAACACAATAAACATACACAATATAAAACATACACAGTATAAAACAAACTACAACCCTCAACAATCCCCCCGTGCACCCCCCCCCCCGAGACCTTCTCATGATCATTCTTCCTCCTTCCAAAATTTTAACGATTCTTTTGAAGGTGTTTGTCCCTTTCCCAATCTTAAAACATATTCCAAAAAGGGACTCCATATTTCTCCAAAATCACTCTTACTGGACATTCCCCTCTTTATTTTCATTTTACATGTCAACATATCATTCAAGGCCATATCCCAAATTTCTTTATACCAAACTTCTATTGTGTAGCTTCCTTGCCCTTTCCAATTTTTAGCAATGATTATTCTAACCGGTGCCAGGAGGTTGTTTACCAATTCTCTGTTAGTTATATACTCATTCTCACTATCCCATATTGCTAGTAGAGCTAACTTTGGGTTTAATTCCAATTTACTTCCAATTATATCACTTATTTCTTTAAAAACCCTTTCCCAAAATTTTTGTACATGTTCACAGCTCCACCACATATGAAAATAGTGTCGGATAATCCTGACACCAAGAAGGGAGCATGGGGTTTCTGGGTGGCTATCTGGGAACCAAAGCCACACCCACCCTCTTCCTGGTGGAAGGCAACCAATCACAGGTCACCTTCCATCAGGCACTGCCTGGCCACGCTTCCACTGTGACTCCAGAGCAAGGCTTTGGGGCTGTCTTGTGCATCCTCGCCTCGCTCTGAAGAAAAACATTTGTGACTTAACTGTTTTTAAAAGGAAATGGGGATGATATGCCAAATTTCCTGTTGTAAGAAGCTGTCTAATCTACGTCTTCCATTCCCAAAATCAGATAAAATGCAGAGCAGTAAATTTTTGTATGAATGAATGAATGAATGAATGAATGAAAATGAATTCATTCAGTAAATTTTTGTAAAACTGACATTATTCACAAGTTGGGGAAATGTGTGGGTTTTGAATTCAGACTGATTAGGAACTGAGCATTTGAAAAGTCCTTTAGAGCCTTCCTGAACCTGGTGCCTTCCACATGTTTTGGACTACAAGTCCCAGCATTCCTGGCTATTAACCATACTGGATGGGGGCTGATGAGAGCTGAACTCCAAAACATCTAGAGGGCTGCTGTAGAAGTACCATGAGTTCACTTTGCTTACTTCCTCTCTATGTAGTCAAATGTATTTATACTGCATTTCATTTAGGTATCCTCTATATCTATGAGGTTATTGCCAGCAGTGTAGAGAAAATTCCTGGGAATGATTGTTTTCTCTGTGGTGTGGGGGAAGGCTTTTCTTTGGTGTATTGTATACTCTTCTAAAGTATCCATACTGTTTTCAGTCACATTATGAAGCTAAATGACTCTTAAGTTTGACTCAATAAGGCTTTTGCTGTATAACTAGGCTCCCACACACACACTGCTTGTGTTATACAGCCAATAATGATTTTCTTTAAGGAGTGTTGCCAGTTGGGTAGGATCAAGTCTGAGAAATCACATACCAAGAAGACATGACTAAAAATGTTTTTCTCCCATAGATTGTGGGGAATCTCCTATACTATCGGTTTATGAATCCAGCGATTGTTGCCCCTGATGGTTTTGACATAATTGATATGACAGCTGGAGGCCAGATCCATTCTGATCAGAGGAGAAATTTAGGTTGTGTGGCTAAAGTCCTTCAACATGCTGCTTCAAATAACCTCTTTGAAGGAGAAAATGCACATCTCTCATCGATGAATAGTTACCTCTCTCAGACCTATGAGAAATTCAGGTCTGTACTGAAGCAAATAGGGATCTGTATAATAAACTGTGAGATGAACCTGTTCTACATAGGTAGTCCCATTGCTTTATGTATATTCACCTTTTCTGCTATTGATAACAGCATATGTTATCTTCCATGTATCCTGATAATTTCCTCATTATTCCAACCAGTCAAATGAATTCATTTGCACTTACTTTTTTAATGCAAACTTATGTCTCACCCCCAACGTGCACATCTTGGCAATTATCACATATTGCCCAGGTTATGCTCTCCTCAAGCATAATAACCACATAATGTTATATTAAGGGGAAGAGTGGTATATTTATTTCTGCTATTTCTTCAGACAATAGTAGGTAATGGTGCATGGATATCGTGCTGTAATGTTAGGGGGAAACTGTGCTCTTTCCTTCAAGTAACTCAAGTATCCTTGAGGTACAATAAACTATTATTTTAATAACAACTGTATGAAATACTTTTATTAAAACTGTATTTATATGGCTGTCCATTAGCTGGAATATTAGATCAGTTGGCAGCGACTCAGTTCCTTGTTTTATGTTAAAAGGGCCTCTTATTTCAGTACGTTTGATATTCTTGCTTATAACCTTAAGTAATGCAGGATTGTATTTAATTAAAAAATAAATATTTCTACCTTGGTCGGCAAAATAACTGTGGTTTACATAATATCTTACAGCTGCCAAATTTGCAAATATGATTGCCATTGTGTATATACCTTCTGAATGATTAACTTTAATAATTATCACATTGTAATACACTCAAGATACACTAGGTATTTTTCTCCCTAGTCATTTAGTAACAAGGGAAACTAATATCAGTTTCTGTAGAAATGACCTCTTTAGACTTCATGTGCATTGACAGCTTTATACTTGAATTTTAGTATGGATATCATAAGTTATGGAGCAAGTACAAATGTAGGCTGAGATTCAGATGCTAGCTCTAGGACAGGACTGTTTCCATCATTAGTGCAGTTCTGTTGTAATTTATGGATTTCAGCCATGCGCTCAGATCTAGAAAACAATGGGTGTAGCAAAAGGCTGTGTCAAGTTGAATGACCTTGTAAATGGGATTGAGATATGAAAATACCTATGAAGTAAGGTAAGAAATTATATGTGCAAAAACTGTGCTGCTGATTGATTGTTCTCTCCACCATAGTGTAGCTTATGGAAGCTGCATGCAGAAAACTGGGGAACAGGTTGTAAGTTTAATATTAAGCTTAGGTTTTGACTAAGACGTTGGTATTATTTAAATTTTGTCTTCTGAAATTACATTTTCCCCTCTTTAGGAATTTTTTTCAAGCAGCATGTGGTGTTCCTGAACCTGAAGAAAAATTCAATATTGATGAATACTCTGATATGGTGACTCTTAGCAAGCCAGTGATATATATTTCTATCGAAGAAATTATCAACACTCATTCAGTAAGTAGAACCAGAAAGCTTTGAAACAGTAACTACTAAATCTGAATTGTGGGGGATTTTTTTGAGTGGGAGAGTGGAAGTTGCAAAATTTAGCTAACATGTATAGGTTGACAAGCTCCATAATAATAAATGCATATAATTGGAAGCAAATCCCTATTGAAATGAATGGTTTTTAATAAATATGTGTTAACATTGGTGAGATAGGGTACCTCTTCATGGGCTCTTTGCCTCGCGGTGGCCTCTAAATGGCGACAGTTGGGTTACATGACGCTACCGCCAATTCAAAGCAATGTAGGGACAAAGGCTCTTTGTTCCGCACTAAAAACGTCGGGCATTTAGCCCGACTTTTTTCAGAGTGGAGTGGGCTGGGCAGGGAAGGGAGTGGAGTAGCGAGCCATAAGCTCGCTGCACCGCCTCCACTGTCCTCCCCCCGCCACATTTTTTTTTTTTAAAAAAAAACACTTACCTTAGAGTAGATGGGCCGCTGCTCCAGCCGCCCCTCCAGCTGACGCTGGACAGGCATGGCGGCAGCAGGAAAAGCCGCCATGGTGCTCCTGCCATGAACTGGCGGCAGGAGTGTCAATGCGTGGTGCGCCAAGTGCCACCGCTGCTGCGCGCTGGAAGAGCCGCTGTGAAGAGGTGGACATAATGTAATTTCTACTTGACCATATCAGTCTGGCAGTTTTTAAGAGTGTTTAATAGCCCAGTCAGTACATTACAGGAGAAATTGGATTGAGTTTTGCATTTCCATTTTTCTCACTTTCAGGGAGGTGCAATTTTTTAATATCAAAAACACAAGTGGTGTCAATCATCCTTAATTTTGGAAGAGGTTGCAGGAATATACTTCCTAACAAATCCTTGTGTGCTTTATTGTATAATGCTTCCCAGCAACATGATGTGAAAAGCAGTCTTTTCTTTGAAAAAAATGAAGTAACAAATCTCACAAATCCTACTGTGTTTTGAACTGCTATTACATCATGGAAACTGATGATTTAGGATAAAACTGGTGTCCTGTGAATTGTTTGCATTGGATAAGGAACAGATGAATTGCAGGAATAGCACTTTTTAAACATGACTCATAGCATCTTAATCTAGATCTTTACCATATGGTCCTTTCAAAGGAACTACTCATAGAATCAATTTCTCATAAAAGCAAAAACAAACTGTTGAGTACTTTCCATATCTTTGTTTTATTTAAGGGTACTGAATAATGTGCATATTTCCTTCATATATCATAAAGACTATCTTGCAAACAATACAGCTAAGCAGTGGATGTTCTGTTTTTCAATCTGTGTATACTGAGGCTGAGTAAGATATGCAAACTAAACTGCTACTTCAGCGGGAATGTATATGATTAAATGTTTATGTTGTCAAGTAAAACACTTCAAAAGTTAAACAACAGCTTCACTGCTGCTTTTTATTTCTCTCACTTTTGTGAATTTTTGTATAACCATGCATTTAATAATTATCTGTGCAGAACAGTTGCACAAGGGAAAAGTATCATTGCATAGCAGTAAAATCAACCGTTTTCTCAGTTTTGAAATTTCAAATTGCCTTCACAACATGAGGTGCAGTATATATGTTGAGAAACTGCTTTTAATAGAATGATGAGAATAATTGGATGCAGAAATAAGTTCCTTATTGATGTGTTTCCAAAGCAAAGAAACTTCTGCCTCCTAGTTTTCTATGAGCAACAAGATTTTTTTGTGTTTATAGCCCTGTTACTCTATAGTACCAAGAACAAGAGAAGTACTGGAGAACTTTAGACTGGGCACTGTAGTATAATAGATATTTATATGCTAATATGGCAAGATTCTTGCCATTCCTATTGATTGTCTTGTCCTGCAAGTACCTCTTCGTGAAGAAGAGGTCATCTATTGGAATGCTCGCCTGTTTTACCAACTCGTCGTTATTCTGCCCTAACTGTGAGGTATAATAGATGCTTCAACCATTTTTTCCTTTCCCCAAGGAATTCAAGCAACATTTGTTCTGAAAAAAGGGCAGGGATATCTAAGGATATAAAATGTGATAGAACAAACTAAATTAACAGGATTGTTTGGAAAAGATATATTTTAAATTGATACATTGGTTTTAGAAATCTGTAATGCTAGATATACCCAAAGGTAACAAGATGAGGTTTGGCAAGAATAGGAATACAAAGCATGCCATAATAGTTACTAGAACACTAATTCAATTTTTGTAAGACAACTAAATAGGAGATAATGAGCGTCAACAGACTAGATTTTATTGCCCACTGCCCACTCACAGTTTTTCACAGGTCTTTTTGACGACACTGTCCTCCTCCCGAACTGCTCCTTCTAGCCTTCTTTCCAGAACAAATAAGATCCTGGTAAATCCGGGGTTGTTGTTTTTTTGGAAGCGAAATGTGCTGCCATTTTCTGCTGTGTGCAGGAAAAGCAGCATAATAAAAACACCTAGTTAATGGGCCAAGTGGCCGTTGTTTACTTCCTCTTTGTTCCCTCGTGGGAAGAAAGAGGAAGTATCGAGGGACAAAAGCGGGAGGAAAGTGATGGTAAAGCAACGCGATCCCCCCACCTGATGATGCTCAATGACTACTGTAGTGATGATAAAACCATGAGAACCCTAACACACACACTCAATCAAAATAGCTCTATTGCAGTTTGCAATTTATCTCTTTTTTTAAAAATGGTTCTGCATAAATAGAAAGACCCTAGGATACCTGGAAGACTGGAAGGATTCCTGCATTGGCTTTTCTGCTCCCAGTTTTAACCTCTCTCCTGTGTCTTTGTCATATTTTGTGTAAAGATTGTGCTACTTTATCCTTGTAGACAGGTAGGCACCATAACCATGATGAAGAAAGCCTGTTAGGTTTTATTGCTTTAATATGGATGCATTCATAGTGTGGCTGCATGGAGAACAGCCAAATCTTGGGAACAACTGTAGTGGGTTTACTATTATCACAGTCTTCCACTTTTCTCACAAAACATATAAAATTGCTGGGAGTCTCAGGAATTGTATTTGTGTTTTGAGAAAAATAGAAGATACAAAAACAGGCAAGCTAAATCGCAGGCAATCCTTCGGTGGTTATATGTGAATCATCATATGTTTCAAGTATGATTTTTATGACCTTGTTAAAAAACAAACAAACCATTTCTTAGTTGAGGAAACACAGCTGCAGCACTAATTGTTATTTATAGAGTCTGATGTAGTTCCAGTGATGAGAATGCTAATAGTTGCTGACGTATGAAAAATATGAGTGAAAAATTAGCAGATAAACTTTTAATAAAAGCACTGGGTGGAGATGCTTGTTTTAGTCCTTTCATGAGTGGAAAGAATATTCAGATATAGTTGCTTGTCCAACATCTCTGAATATTTCTGAGTTTGGAAGGTTTATTTATTGGTATCCTGAATTCGATTGAATTGTTTCTGCCATTACTCATTTGGAACTTTGCAGAAACTAAAGAGTTTGACTTTTTGGGATAATCCTGTAGATTCTGTTATGAAAAGCACATGGTAGCCTGCCAAATAAAATAGTTAAAGACAAAATATAGAGGGTGTTATCTTGCTAGTGTCACTCTGCTGATAGAAGGCATCTATCAGAAGAACAGAGAGGGAGGCAATCTTTGGTGATTTCTCCATCTTTCTGTATGCGCGCTTGCACATAAATGCATTCACAGATACACACACTGCTCTCCAACTCTCCAGAACATATTTTAAAGGGTGGTAGTTGGATACTACCCAGAATCCACTCATGTTCTCCACAATGAAACAGGGCATATTGTAGCACTGGTAAACTTGCAGTGTTGAAAGATGGAAGATACTATCCTTTTTTCATGTATTCTGTAAAGCAAGGGTGAGCAGAAGATAGATTTCCAGATGTTTTGGATTTCAACTCTCAGAAGTCCCTGCCAGCATGGGTAATGGTCAGGAATGCTGGGAGTTGAAGTTCAAAACATCTGGAAATTTACTTTTTGCCCTCCCCTGCTGTGAAGCAAACACTTGATGGTAGGATGCTGTTGTTTTTAATCTACAACACTTCACATTATTTTTTTGCCAGAGGAGTGAATTTCCCAATCTGGGGTCCTCCAGCTATGTTACTACAACTCCTATCATCCCCGGCCAGCATGGCCAATGTTGTCATCCAGCACATTTGGAGGGGCATCAGGCTGGGGAAGACTGATATAGAGAATTGTCTGTATTCAGAAAGAACCTTTGACACAAAAATAATGAGAAGTAATAGGTTTTAACAAAAAACACAACACCCTACTAGCAAGTGTTTGTTTTGCAGCATACAGTAAAATGGATTACGTCTTAATACTCTACACTGCAAGTCTGCCATTTCTACAACATGCCTTGTATATTACATTACCTTACTTCTAAAACTGGATTATAGATGCTTTAATAAAATAACTTTTCTGAAATGCTCTCTGTTGGTGTTGAGTTTTTGTGTGGGGTATAAGCACACTGCTTTCACAGCAGCCAGAAGAGATGTTTTTAAGCAACAGTAACCCTGGTACAACATTACCTGTCCCTTACTTGCCTGTCCTTTATTGTAGGATTATACTTCCGCTCTCCTCTAGTGTGCACAAATTCTTCCCACCAGCCATTTTTAAATTTAAGTGTAAAATGTTGACTCTACCAAAGGATTGGACAAAAGATAAAGTTCACAATTACATGTCAGTGTGGCACAGGAAACTGCAATTTGATCTATATCTTGCTCATGTGAAATGGGGATAATTTTCTAATGCTACCATATTCGTGAATTTCCCCTTTCCCCAAAGCCATGATGTCTTCTGTAGTGCTTATTCGCATTTCCATCTTTCTTTTTTTGCAATTCTAATTCTGTCATGATGTATTGGTGTAAATGTTTGCATTGAAAACATGTCCAACTTTTTAAATCATTTCAACAAAGACCCTCTTCTTTGTAGCTTTTGCTAGAACATCAAGATGCCATTGCTCCTGACCAAAATGATGTCTTAAATGAACTCCTGCAAGGGCTGGGAGAAGTTCCTGATGTGGAGACCTTCCTTGGTAAGCTAACACAACACAAAAAAAACATAGTTGAAAGACTGGAACTAACCTATGCATGGGTGTAAAAGAAATATAAGTAGTAGAGGCAGCGGAATTATTCATGTGATCCCTTTTTTATTATCCTATGAAGTGATGCTGTGGCTTTCTGGAACTAATACAGTGTCATGACCTCAGTTCAGACTATTATCACTTCAACATAGCCTTCATGTTTTCATGATTTAGCTGATTTGTTGCATTTTTTAAAATTCTATAATAAGCTGCCTTGAGCTATTTTTTAGAAAGGTGTCTAAGAAATCCAAATAATGACAACAACAACAACAACAACAACCACAATGCATTTTCCCCATTTCATGAGTATTACATTTACTTATTCAGGTATAGATGGTCCAATCCAAGTTGCTCTGTGGCCAGGGAAAGAGGAGACTCTTCCTCCCTTGAAATCTGTGCATTAGCACGAATGGAAAAGGGACAGTGGTACACATCCTTGTTAAACTCTGTCCTGGCAGACTAGATAGCAACTTGGAAATTTCTTGTCCCATTTCTCTCTCTCCTCCCCACCTGTCTTCATAATCTCCTAGAACAGAAGGTGGCTGCAAGAAGCTCCACTAGCCTGTGATTGAGAACTCAGCTTACTTCTCCCCTTAATATCTAGCCCATCCATTCAGATTCTTTTTGGGAAGAGAAGATTTTGGGAAGAAGCCTTTGACCCTCTCTCAGGGTTGCAGTTCAAAGAAAATATGTTCCCTCCCCCTGGAACATAAATTACATTGTACATATTTCCGGAGTTCAATTAATAGAGCTACATTCAAGAATCAAACTTGTCCTCATTTCTATCAGGTTTTGGCTGAAGGCTCCAAGAATCCCCATGTTTGAATGTTAAAGCAGTCTTGATCCATTTGTTTCTAAACTGGAGCCATCTATTCCCATTTTTTCCTATTTGCAAGTGATGCTACACCACGCCACTTTGAACAGTCTCAATGCCGTAGCTCTTTAAAAACATGTGAGTGTGTATGTCTGAGTGTGAAAATCAAAATGTTTCCTGGAAATGGCTAATTTCAAGCAATAGCACAGGTGTGTTTATATCAGGCTATTGAATATCTCTGTGGGTAATTAGAATTGTGTATGTAAGGCTACATTCACCAACAAGATTTTTAAAAAACAGTTTCTAGTCCTTATCATCACAAAAATATCTTTGAAAGTGTAGGACCAATGCCTGGCAAAAAATATCAAAAGGCAAGAGGCATGCTGAAGACATCTTATAGTCAGGACAGGACTTCAATGCCCAATAGAGCCTTGCCCCTTCTCATCCTCATAACAAGTGCAAGCAGAATCAGTGGTGCAGATTATACAACTACAAGCAAATCTGCTTAATTTATATAGTATGTACATAAAGGTTTCTGGCTTTGTGTTGTTTTGGTGCAGATTCATTTTTTTAATGGACAAGAGGACATTTAGCCATGGCTGCCTGTGTCATCTCATTTTTTTCTTTTCTTTTTCTTTTTTCTTTTTCTTTTTGTTCCAATATAAATCTCTATGATCATAAGCATACATTTAAAAGCACTAACATTTTTTCTTCCCTCTGCAGGGGAAGGAGCTGTTGATCCCAGTGATCCTAATAAGGAAAGCACTATAAGTCAACTTGTTAAGACAGAGATTTCCCTTTCACTGACCAGGAAATATGATTTACGGGAAGGTGAAGAACAGGACATGAAAGGCATGATGATGAAGTATGTTTTTATAAAATGTAGTATTAGAAAGGCTTTTGTCAAAATTAAGTACTGTACTTTCTTATTAATTTAACAACTTCTTGTCCTGTGCTACAGAAAACTTTTTGTTCCATGTAAGCTTTAGAAAGATCAGTGGAGTTTGTAGCCAAAAATGGATACTTATAATACAGAAGATTTTAAACCCACACAATGAATTGTATGACACAGTATCAAGCTTTATGGTATGTCTTCCTTGGGGACAAACAGTTGGTTCAGTCCCTAGACATACAGTGGCACATATTCCATGAAAGTACGCCCAGCACAGTGGACAGCAAACACAAAATAAGCAAATTATTTAATAAAAGGGCAATAGCCTGTTATATGTTCTGAAACAATATCTGCACTTTTTATCAACAATAATTACAGTGCATGGTGATGACTCAAAATGAAACATTAGGTTTGTGATAATATTCAGATGCATCTTTATAGTCGGATGCTCTTGGAAAAACTATAGAAGGAACACACAGTAACTGTTCCCTGATAAGGCTTTATGAAAAAGAGTCTGAATAGCAGGATGTAGATTAGACTTTACAGGAAACCAAAGGAAACATCTGCCTTGGATTTTACACTATTAAAGAGTATTGTGGAAGTACTGTCTTTAAAAAGACACACACACACATCCATGTCCTGAGTAAATGTGGCCAAAATTAAGTTAGACTTTTATCCTCTGCTGTCATTTACTAGCCATGAGAACAAAGTTGTTTAGCTCCATCCCACGTAATTTTTACAAGTTCTAAAGTCCTACCGCACACATCATGCTTATTCATTTTCCTGTGATAAGGGAGAACTAGCCTTATCTGATAGCCTTATCTATTTAGCTCCTCACTCTTCTTCACCCCACCCACACTCCAAGTTCTATGCCTATGGCAATGGCTGCAAGGAGCAGTATTACGTTTTTCAAAAATTCTATCCCACCTTATAACTAAACAGTTTTCAACTTGGATTACATGAGTTCAGTTAAATGACGATAAACAGATGCCACTATTTACTTTTTTAAAAAAAATTTAACTGTACAGTTCAGAAAATAGCAGCAGGAGCAATAAAACAATAAAAATAACAATAAAACCTACGAACTGTAGTATCAAAACTACAGTTATTAGAGTCTGGGCACTTAGAAAGGTGCTAGCTTATCACCTGAACATATCATATGGGCAATACCAGGTAAGCAGAACTGAGGAGTATTCGTTATTTATTTATTCATGTATTTATAGCATTTTAGTGTCACTTCTACTGACACAGCAACATACAACGTAAAAACATTAAAATCAACCATAAATGTAGTGTTATGCTTTCCCACCCCCATTTCTCCAAGTGGTGACAAGTGCAAGGGCTCAAGCATTAACCCAGGGTTTTGCTTCCTTGGAATCAGGTTGCTAAAGGCGTTTTTATGATATGTGGTTTATTTACACATACTTACAGGTTGAACATAAGTCAAATCTCAGAGCATCAACACCCCAATAGACATTGCTCATCCATTAGGTTTCTATAAGGGCCCACTAGCACCAAGGGATTATTGCATGGAGCATTTCTGCCCTCTATGTGTCTCTTTCAGCCGCCCTCAAAAATGTGCAAGCTTAACCTTTTGTTTTCAGCTTACTCTCAGACCTGGTTCATTCCTTCCCCTTGTCTAGTGGGGGAAATCATAATGAGTGATCTCTGCCCATCAACAATATCAGCCTTCCCCAACCTGGTGTCCTCTGATATTGGGACTCCAACTGCCACCATCCCAAACTTGGGCTGTGCTTATAGGTCTGATGGGAGTTAGTTCAGCATTTGGAGGGCACCATATTGAAGAGAGCTAACCTATATCTTCTTTGGCTATCTTACCTCTCACTGAGAGCTTTTCTACAATAAGGAAAGATCTGCTGCCTTACCGGGGGCTTACTTCTTTTGCATTCTTTGTGGGATTGCGATCAGCTCCATTACATGGGCGGACACAGGCAACCACATGGTTTGAATTGAATTCCCTCCTGTTTTTCATTAGACCGCGCCATGTAGTGGCTGAAATATTGCACTACGCCAACATTATACACTACAATGTGTGCACATTTTATTTTAATATTTGATTATCTCCAGCATTTTTTGAAGCAGGATAAAACTGAAAGGCTGTGGGAGGGCCCCTGGATACTGATGACTTCATGTAATAGACCCACAAACTTCCATGAGTGGCAAATCACAATAAATTGCTGGTGAGGAGAAGCTTTGAGACACATCATTTGGATGTTACAGGCTATCAGCCACGCTTTGCCTCAGAGTAGCCCACACTGATAGCTCTGGCCCAAGAAGCATTCTGTTATACTTTAAAAGGGGGGTTGATCAATTCCTGAAGGAAAAGGCTATCAATGACTACTAGTCCTGAAGGCTATGTGCTACCTCCAGTATCAGAGGCAGTAAGACTATATGCATCAGTTGCTGGGGAACATGGGCAGGAGGGTGCTGTTGCAACCATGTCCTGCTTGTTGGTTCCTGGTCAACAGCTGGTTGGCCACTGTGTGAATAGAGTGCTGGACTACATGGACCGTCTGATCCAGCATGGCTTTTCTTATGTCCTTATGCTAAGGAGCTGCCTCATATTTTATATGAAAGAATTTTTAGATTCTCCTTCAGTAAAACATATTAAGACAGCATGCAATAAAAACAAGACAATAGTATCAAATCAGAATTAAACATGAAGAACAACAAATCAGCAACATAAATTTTGGGCTAAAAATTCAGCAGAGTAAATAAAACCATAATGAAGACAAATTCATACTAAATACTAGAATGCCTGAGCAAATAAAAATGTTTTTCTCTGGCACTTGGATAGGTTTATTATAGTTCTGACACTTCCATTCATAAAATAGATAGTTTTATATAGAGTGAACACAGCTAGCAAGAAGAACTTTTGGTTTTGCTTATATTTAAACCATTAAGACACTGAAGCTGCAATCCTATGCACACTGACTTAGAAATATAGCCACACTGAACACTGTGGGATTTTTCTCAATGATGAAATCAAAACTGTTTTAACTTTTCTATTAAGGACAAAAAGGCTTATTGTTGATGTGATACGAGCCCAGCCAGGAGAGTCACTTGCAAAAATCTTGGAAACGACAGCATCTGAACTTCAGGTAACTAACATCTTTTGTATGAATCTGAACACTTCATCCCAAGAGAGCATTGTGAAGAACAAGAGTATGATTAATTGGGAGCTAGCTATTTCCCTTCCAATGAATAAATGGAGCGGAATATTATTTACTCATTACATAATTATCCTGCCCTATCTCCAAAGGATTTGAGGTGGCACATGCGATTCTTCTCTTCCCCCACCCTCATGGACCCCAGTTTTATCCTTACAACAACCTTGTGAGGCTGAGAGAATGTAAGTGATCCAAGGCCACTCAGCAGACTTTATGGCTGAGTAGGAATTTGTACCTGGGTTTGTCAGAGTTGACACAGGGAATCTAGCCATTACACCACACTGGCTTTTGAGAAAGTTTAGATAACCTCTGTCTAAATAGATCAGCTTGCAAACATAACTATTGTAAATAGCGTTTTATGATCTCTGGATCTACAGTTTTCTTTCCATTGTAAAATGTCAGTTCTAGTATTTAGTGATTAATGTTGCGATTTCTCCAAAGGCACATGTTTTAAGATTTATTTATTTAGTACATTTCTAATCCACCTAATAACTAATGTTCTCTGCTTGGATTACAACCAGTTTAAAAAAATGCCATTTTAAAATGCAAGGAAAAATCTAAAATTATAAAACCAATAGGTGAAAAAAAACACCTGAGGGGTTCAGATCACACTTGTCTGCAGGTGTTTGCCACATATAACTTCAAAATGCTTGGCTTAACATGTGCAAAATTCCATGTTGATGTTTCACTGAGTGCTCCAAGATAATATTTTTATTGGCTTTGTCTATTAAATGAAACACTTTTAACTTGAGTTTACTTGGTTATGTAGCAAAAATAAATAACTGTCTGGGGAAATGTTGTGGGAAATATGTGGAAATGTTTGTGTTTATTTATTTTTTCACGTATTTCAGGATTGTCAGTCTTCAAAATCTTAAAGTATCAGTATAAGGAAGTAAACATATAATGAAGTGCTTGTGATGTGTTTTGGGAATGCTGTGCAAGCAGGAAAACATTTAGAGTGGGAGAGACATTTCTAGAAGACCTACAATTACAGGAAAGGCTGCTGGAAATTGGGAACCACTTCTGGCTGAAAAGCAGAATGAAATAGTTAAATAAACTGAGCACATTTAAACAAAACAAAAGAAAGCTAAGTTGGAAGATTTTCTGTCCTCCTCAAAATAGAATAAGAAACAATGGATTGGATCCAGACTCTGTTTCTGTCAGCTAGAGTACCTCGAGCAGAGTTTCACTCAGGATGTTTCTGCCAGCAGAAACAGGTTTGGTGCCCTTGCTAAAAGTTTGGCTTCCACTGGACCAGATGATGCTTTATATATCTTCCAGCTACTGGGTTTACATGCACGTTGGGCAGGAAAACTGCAAGCTCAGTCCCAAGCAGTGACCTGAACACAAAAGCTTTCTAATCCTTATAAGAAGGCTGTACCCCTGTGAGTCTGTGAACTATGCATAGTTAATGTGCTTCCTTGTTTGTATAAAGCTGTGAATTTCTCTTTCTCTTAGGAAGCTGAGCACTTAAAAGTAATAGAAAAACGTGCAATCTTGGATTCTAAAACTCCAGAGAAAATGAAGCACAGTCGATCTATTCTTGAAGAAGGGCAGCTACCATTAGAGCAAAAGAAAAGGAAAATTCAAAGGAACCTCCGGACACTGGAACAGGCAGGACTGGTTTCATCAGAAAACAAGTACCAAGAAATCATCAATGAAATAGCAAAGGTTGTTGGAATATTGTTACACTTCTCCAACTATTTCTGTCCTTTCTTACTGGTTATAAGTTCATGCTAAAGAGAAAATGCTGCCCCAAATTACTGCAATCTATATTCTAGGGGAAACTATATTCCAGCCTACATGAAGGTAGTCCAATAAATAAATGATAGCTATCGATGCATGGACAGAGTAGTATTTGTTGGTCAACTTTCAAATATATTAGACATTAATTATATTTCTACTATAGTTTGACCAACTTTGACTACAAGTTCTGTCTATGTACATATTGCAGTGGTGTCTTAATGACCTGAATGAAGAAGAATTGGTGAGAGAAGTAATCAGAGTGATGGCTAGCATGGTGTACCATTAGTATTTAATTTCTAGGGAAAGGCAAGTTGGACTTCAAGTCTGTTTAGAAGCAACACTCTGATTTGGAAAGCCCCTCTCCCCCACCCTTGATGTATGAGGATTCTTGCAGCTACTTAGTTGTAAGTTGAAATGCACTCTGCATCTGTACAATGTATGTTTGCTTCATATGTCCCAATATTGAGCCTTGATAGTTAAACATGGATGCTGGGTGAGCCCTGGAACAAATTAAATCCTGTGTAGCTTCAAAATAAAGAAATACCCAAGCACAGTATCTGAATAGGTAAGGTGAATTAATTTTAAGTGGCTGGCTACATCTGTATTAATTTAAGAAGCCTGGCTACAAGTCAAAATCAGTATTATTTATTTGTTCTGTAGATTAAGTTTTCAGTATTAAAGACATAAAACATTAATGAATTATTTTTTCCTCCCCCAAAAAATCTTTAGGATATCAGAAATCAAAGAAGATACAGACAACATCGAAAAGCAGAGTTGGTGAAACTCCAGCAGACATTGAATGCACTTAATTCCAAGAAAGCTTTTTACGAAGATCAAACAAATTTTTACAATACTTATATTAAAACATGTTTAGATAATTTGACAAGAAAGTGAGTGAAATGTTTAATTTTTTTTTAAAAAAATCAAAGCTTTACCATTAAATAAAACCCAAAATTGTACCATGCTAGTCAGAATATATGAGGTGGTCTGGACATCACATAATAGATTAATGAATGTTTGAATAATGCAACAAAAATCTTTTAAGACACAATCTTCTGCACATTTAGACAGAAAAAAGTCCTACAACTCCCAGCATTATCCAGCCTGCCAGTTTCCCCCATTTTCTGTCTAAACATGCATAGGATTGCATCCTTAGTGATAAGACTTGAGTATGATACTGTATATTTTTCAGATAAACAATTTCATTTGTGAAGCAGGTGATCTGTGTTATGCATATCTACTGGAACAGGTTACCAGAAATTTGTTTTTCTATCCATCCTACTACCCAAGCAAGAAATAAGAACTGATCCATGTCAGCCATCTGTGTTGTGGTGCAACCCTAGTTGGTGGAAAGCCTGGAATAAGAGTGGGGAAGCTGTGGCTGTTCAGAAGTTGGATTACAACTCTCATCCTCCCTAACCATTGGCCATGCTGGCTGGGACTGATGGGAGTTGAGAGTCCAACAAAAATCTTGATGGCTAAAGGCAACTTGTGACCGTCCTGATGTTGTGGAACTGCAGTTCCCATCATTCTTAGCATAAACAATTGTAAGAGATTGTGGGAGTTGCATTACAACATCTGGATGCCACATGTTCCTCACCACTGCCCTGAAGGGTAGGACATCTTGTCACCCAGGTGGCTGGACATCCTGCAACTCCTTGTTTTTTCAGGCAACAGTGATGACTAATGAAAATATGAGGGTGGGGTGATGATGATAATAATACTGCTTTTACTCATGAATACTATTTTCTTGGTGATGTTCGTAGTAAATCTTATGGGGACAAATTGTGACTGTCTTTGTTCTTAAAGATGGAATGTAGGAGAGAAATTGGTATGATGAATTGTTTAAATTTAAACCTAAGAACTTCAGCCTTTTCTAGATAGAAGGGAAAATATGCTGCCTGTGTGGGCTAACATCTGCTTATATCTTTTCCATTTTACAGAAATTCACGGAGATCGATCAAATTAAATGGTAAACAAGAGGAGAAAGTAAACAAGCTTAAGAATATTTCACTGAAGTACACAGCAGCAAGACTACATGAAAAAGGGGTTATACTAGGAATTGATGAACTTCAGCCTAACCAGTAGGTTTTGCACAGAGTCTGCTTAGAGTATTAACTCTGCTAGTTGCCTGTTAAATCGTTTGTATTAAATATTTAAGATTTTGCTTTAGTTTTTGGATTTTTGAATTGTTTGATTCATTTGTGTTTGTAGTTTTAAATCAATAACTTTTTAGCATAAAATATATTCACCCATGTAAATGATTTTTTTTTCCTTTGTAAAGGTTTAAGAATGTGATGTTCGAAATTACACCTGGTGAAGAGGTGGGTGACTTTGATATCAAAGCGAAATTCTTGGGTGTGGAGATGGAAAAGGTGCAGCTCCATTTTCAGGTAAATCTTTTTTTAATCATAAAATACCTTGTAAGACTGAATTTATTGTTTGCGGTGTGTGGGGGGAAGGATAACAGCTAGGGATCCAAAGGGCCATGCAACTTGTGTGCCTATGCAGCCCCATGCCATAGGGCAAGCCACTTTGAAATGAAGATGATTTTCCAAAGTAATTTGCTGTTTAACACAAAGGTCTCCTGTTTGAAAAATAAAAAAGGAAAAATCTCATTGGCCATGCACAAAGTAGTTCTTTGGAAATTTGCCATGGTTGTTGTTCATTTGTTATGAGACATCCAAATATCTTTCCTCCATCTAGACTAGAGCGTAATATTATAGTATACTGTATGGAAAGAAATTGTGATAGTGTCATGGGCACTGATTAGATAACTCCTGTGACATTGCTAGCAACAGTCTTTACTTCTCCCAGGGCTAATGCTGTTTTGTGAACTTCCAAAAACATTTGCACAATTTTGTTTTAGAGGCGGGCTGCTCTCCCCCTGTATCAATCAAGCACAGGAGTTTGTTCCCCTGTTAAAACAGTGGAAAATCATTAATACCTTATTGCTACCACTCTATTTTGGGAGCATTTGGTTTTGGGTTTCTTGTTCAGACAGTGCCCCACTCCTGTCCAATGCTGAAGCACATACCTTACCCAGATTAAAGAAAAAAGAGCAGGGAACACATATAACCCATTCGAGCGAAGGCTTAAGGGCCATTTCACCATCTTCTGAAATAAGGGCCAATGCATTCCAACTACAGGAAGAGATCAAGATTTTTAAATTGTCTTCATGTATTAGTGTAGAGTTACATAGGAAGTTCAATAGAAGGCAAATGTTATAAATAAAGCAATCTCTTACAGGTGCTTTAATCTTCGTATTATGCAGTACATATGGGGTGTTCAGAGCACCCACTTCACAAAAGCATATGTGTTACACTTTAAAGTGTCACAAGACTCTTAGTTGTTTTTACACAATAGTTAGTAATTTTTAAAGCGCAACCCAAGGAAGAAAGTTTAAGTCTGCATCTTTACTGGGTGAACTCTTCCACTGCATTAATGGAGAAAATAACCCTATCAAAAGTGAGGGTGTCTGGTCTTGTACAAACTTGTTCTTTGTGCTTCTTGATTGTGCCTGGTTTATTCTTGCCTCACGGTTTTGAGGCCTCATGGCTTTCAAATAAGTGTTGAATTTTGTCACATGCAGTGCTTGGGATGATGGGGACTTGGGGTTTTTGACTGTGCTTACGTTTTACTACTTTTCTATATGAGAATTATAGGTAAACTTATTTAGAAATTGTGCCAATATCTAGAATGCCAAAAAGATCCTTAAATAATTACCTTCATTATTGTAGGATTTGCTTCAAATGCAGTACGAAGGTGTCTCTGTAATGAAAATGTTTGATAAAGCTAAAGTGAATGTAAACCTCCTCATATTCCTGCTGAACAAGAAATTCTATGGAAAATGAAGACTGATGATATCGTGGACTCTCCTTCAAATCAAGTCCAAGTTCTGGGTCTTTGTGTTTTAATTATTTGAAGCTATTATACAGCAGACCTTTCTTCAAGGAAGTCCAGAAGAATGTACTTATGTGCCTTTTTCATCCTCTAATAATACAGTAGTAAAATAAGAAAATACAAATCAACTTAAACACTTCCAGATTTCTGTGGTATTGGTACTCAATTAAAAAAGATATAATTTAGTGGCATCCAAACATTGTGTGTCTGATCTTTTTAAATATGCAGGGCCTTTATTTGAACAGCGTATATAGGAAACTTTTCCCACTAAAAATGATATACCCCAGTTACCAAATATAGTTCTCCTTATATGATTATTCATAGGAAAATAACTCCTAATTTGTGTCTCTAAAGAATAGCTATAGCAAATATTACTTAAATGCTGTGGCTTTTTTCAGAGACCTGTCAATTGTAAAGTGAATTATTGTGCAATTCAAAGTTTTTATAGGTAATTATAAATCTAACATTTACTGTATAAAATATATATTTTACAATTCATTCCTACTAAAAATGCACTACTGCCTCATTGAAATCTTCTATAGACAGCCTTTTAATTTAAGTGTAAAGGGGCAATTTGAACAGTGATCAGTTTTTTGCAATGTACTTGAGGTATTTTAAATAAATAAATAAATTGTGCCTGTCTTTTTTTTTTGTAAGAAAAGAAAAAAAAATCCACAAATAAAATGCAATAAATCAGCATCTAGTTGTTTTTTTAAATGTTTAATTCTCAGTGTGTGTGAGTGTGATTGGTAATTTTGTGTAGTGCTACTGTGCCTGGTTCTGCAAGAATGGGAACCTCAAGAGTTGTCTGAAGAAAATTCCTATTCAATTTCCAGTGATAAGCTACATCCCCTAAATTCTGGGGATGCTTGGAAGGAGTGAGTAGCCAATGTAGCATCCTCTTCATCCTCTACCTTGATCTCACCATAGCAAGGATAGTATTTCCCACCATCACCAAATAACTGCATTACTTTTCTCACAGTGAACTACTTCCCCAGAATGGGAGAGTGTTAAAAGAAGTGAGTGTGTTGGTTTTGGTGCACCTGAGCGAATGGTTCAGTGGAGACTGGTGGCTCCGATTTCAATGGGGCTGTGAATCCACTCTGGGTTTCAGACATAACACTGAAGGAGCTGTCCAAAGTTTCTGAACCCAATCCCCAAAATAGGTTTACCACCTTTGGATACCTTTCTTAGAGTCCTGACTGAAAACAAGAGCAGATTCACAGCCCCACTGAAATAGGAACCACCAGCCTCCACTGGAATGGTTGCATCATGAAATGAAAGAAATTCAAAGGGCCTCTTCTCTCACAGAATATTGGAATATGAGGTAGAACCATTAAAATCTTGCAGTTGTTCAATAAGCCTCTTCAGACCTTGGCAAAAGAAACCTGTGAATGCCTAAACATGGTGGAACTACTAATGGGTACCAGATGCCTTTTGATGCTGAGGAGTGGCATTATCCTTCCAATTGTAGGAATAAGTAAGAGGCTTTAAGCTTTAAAACCCTGCATTAGTGAGTATTTTCTCTATAATGCACCTCCGCACCCCCCAAGTCCATTTGTCCCAAAAATGCAAGCATTAACAAGAGATTCATGCTGTTCAAGGCAATAAGCTTGATCGGTGGACATGTGGCTATCTTTTTCTGACTGGCAAGCAGCATTCTGATCACTAGCAAATTGGATGGAACAGATCTTCTCCAGGCATCCTACATTGCAAAGATGTGTTGACTTGGGAATCTGGAGGGGAGGGGGTGGGCTGTTGGAGGAGTTTTTTTCTGTTTATCTGCTGGAGGAGGTTTTTTGTTTATCAGGAGTGGCAGAATTCCCCTCCAGGGGTGCCTCTACAAGAGCGATTTAAAGCTCTTTCAAGGCGAATTACAGATTTTACCTCTACAAGAGTGGAGCACAAATTGGGGGTTGAGGTGCTTTTTCTCTCCGCTTATGCGCATTATTGAATGCGCATTCAATAACGACTTAAAATTTACCACGGGAGTTAAAGCGCCTTATGGGCATGTAAACATGCGATTCTCCACATGTAAACAACTTTAAAGCGTGTTTCATACAGCCTGTAATGCGCTTCACCGCCTCTCGTGATGCGCATAATCGGGCAACCAGGCGTCAAAGCAAAATCTTGTAGAGGGAACCCAAGAGAAGGTTTCAGGTCTTCCTTTTCTGCTACCCACAGTGTGTTTTGAGTAAGATAAGCTTTTGTAAACTTGACAAGAGTATGACGGAAATGGGAGAATGATATATAGATTAAGTCAACTGACGAAGCAAAAGGATGTCCTTGGTATGATGTCCGATGTTTCTAGAATTGCTAGCCCTCTAAACTTTCTGCTTAGCTAAAAAGTCCTACAGGCAAATAGTTCACCTACACTCTCATTCAGGTGAACCATTATGTTCATGTAGATGGCTTGAAAAAAAGGGGGTAGATAGATTAATAATAGAGGATAACTCTGTCAATGGCTGCTAGCCATGATGGCTATATTGAAACTCTTAAATTCAGAGGCAATATGCCACTGAATTCCCATTGCTTGGGAACAACAGTGGGAGAGGACTATTGCTTGCGGGCTTTCTGGAGGCATCTAGTGGACTGTGGGAAGAGGATGCTAGATTACATGTATTGATCCAACAAGGCGCTTATGTCTCAAGGACCCCTCTCTAATACTACAGGTATAATGCAACGCGATTTATGGATTATTTAAGGGATTGCTGTGTATGAAAAATTTTGTGCACTTTAATAGTAATATAGCACTTTCCCTGGTGTTACAGCAGGAGTAGGTTGGGAGGCTGTTAGAGTCGTCTGTGAAATTATGGTTAGCTGTTGGATCGTTACTAGAAGTTTAAAAAAAGCATGAGAGCTGATCGCTTTGCATCTTTATTTTGCAAACTTTCAAATAGATTTGGATGCATATACTCATGAGAACCATGCATAGACTGGTTGCTTTCTATTTCAACAATTGATATACTTGCAGCTCTATGCTTGAAAATGGATTCTAGTCTGTATTTGCAATTTATATATGAGAGGTGAATATATCAGGGTTATCCCATCTTATTGCTGAATGGGAGTACAAATGGTACAACGTGGTCTTGGATGGGCAACTAAAATGTAAGACAAGTTTTTGACCCTACTCAGCTCCAGCTAAGACTAGGGTACTTGGAGCACCACCTGTCTCCATGTGTCCCTACCTATCCGTACATTAAGAACTTCAATGGAGGAGCTACTGTGGGTGTCCGACCATCTGAGGTGAGAAGGGTGGCTACCAGAGAGTGCGATGTGGTGATGCCCCAGTTGTGGGACCCTCTCCCCGAAGAGGTTCGTGTACTGCCTCCTGTATTTTCCTTCAGCCCTTTTTTTTAAAAACAAACAAACACCTAGCCGGGCTGTTTAGATGCACATGTAATCCTACCCACTGTTTTATGTGGCTTCTATCATTTGTTGGCTTTTATTTTTATTTATCAATTACAGTTATATCCCACCTTTTCTCCTCTTCCAAGGAACTGAATTCTAACTGCTACAGATATTTGTAAGCGCAAAATACAAATACTGAACAAGACGCCATTCTCATCCTCGTGCAAACCGAGGGGGTGTGGGGTGGGGGTGCCTACGTTGAGAAGGCGATGGTGGGCGAACTATCGGCTAAAACAGAACGCGGGAGGCGGATTGTGTTCAGCCCCCGTCCTTCCCCTCCGGCTTTGGGGCGGTCGTTATCTCTGCGAGCCGCCTCCTTCGGTGGCGCGCTTCCTCGGTCTCCCTGTGGCGCTCGCGTTGCCCTGTTCCCGCACACACCGGCGCTCACAGACGACAACGACTCTTAAGACGGCTGGAGCTGGGTTCCTGGGGCCGCTCGCTCGGTCCTTACCGGATGAGGAGGCGGCCATGGGGCAGCCGCTCGTCGTCCTGCTGTTACTCCTGGGCTGCAGCGCGGTGTTCTCCCTCCCCTCGACGCCAAGTGGTAGGTATAAGGTGGGAGTTCTCGGTGGTCGCTGAGGAGGGAGAGAGAGGGGGGGCGGCAGTTCAGCCATCTTTCCGGGGCAAGATTCCAGTACTTCTGAGGGGGCGAGTCGGGGCCACGGCAGCCACCTCAGTGGGACTCCTCTGGATCCTGAAGTTCCCGTCGCTGCCGTTGGAGTGGCCAATAAACTCAAGCTGCGGCCCTGGGTGGGTATTTCCTCGAGAGTAAAATCCCATTGCTAGGAGGCGCGGCGCTGCCAAGAAAAGACGTGTTTCGGCGGGTTGGGATTCGGCCAAATTCGGAACCGGTCTTCTTCCTTCTCCCTGCCCGGTTTTCTAGTCTTTTTCCCAGTCCACAAAAGTCGGCGGCTTTCTCAACTCCCTGTGTGGCGAAAAGTGGCGCTGCTCACTGAGCGCCTGCGATATACAAAGGAAATAGTCTTGACAGAGCAAAGCTACAGTAACTACAGTGTTACTTGGGGATTGTGGGACGGGCAGACATTTTGTTGTTGTTGTTTGTGTTGAGGTTCTTTTAGAAGTGGGGATGTGACTTTTCCTGTCGCCTCTTCTTTCCCTCGCCTCCGCGCCATCTCTAGAATTATGACATTTGCGTCTAGACGCTCTCCAGCACTGGGGATGCTATTGCACTCATGCCCTGCTTTTGGGTTTCCCACAGGCTGCTGGATGGACAGTGTGGGAACAGAATGCTGGGCTAAATAAGCATTTGGTCTGATCCATCAAGGCTGCTCTTATGTTTTGGTTGTTAGGGAATAATTTCTAGAACTACATAAGTGCAAGGGAAGGTGGAAGTCCTACACAGTGTTTAGGCTTCTAAAATCTAATTAATGTCATTGGAGCTAAGCAGCCAAACTGCAGTGTTACTACAGCACTATCATGAAAAAATAGGATGCAGAAAATGAAAGCTACAGAACATGAGACTTGTAGTTTGACTTGCCACTTAATTTCTTTTTTAACTTCAGTAACTTTTATAACTTGTTTATTATGCTTTATTTTCTTCATCAGAATAAGTAATATTATTCAATTTAGGAAATATTTTCTAATTTTTATGTAAAAGTACTGTAATCATTCACTGTTAGTATAATAGATCCTATGCTGGTCATTTGTGTTGTCTTTTGAAGACTTGCAAAAGTTGCTGCAGATTCATCTATTGCACACTTGTGTTTAACAGTTTGCCTGGTAGCCATGGACATCCAAGAAATTCAAATGCAGGAAAGTTCTTCTATCACTTTACTCTCCTCCACCACCAACCCACTTCATTTCTGATCTAGCCTTAGAGAAAACAGCCTCAGAAATGCAGCAGGCAAACACAGGAGGAATGGATCATTCCGACATTCCCTCTACCATTCCCCTTGGTAGAAGGCAATATTTTTATTAGCCTGCTAAGAGGCCATAAGCCTGTGTTTCCATGCTGTTTGCTCTGCCATGACCAGAATGGCACCTAAAGCTACTAGCCTCTTAGCAGGCTATTTATTTATTTATTTATTTACTGTAACTTTTCTGGGCTTATTAACAAGACTGATCTATTATGGGTGATTTTTTTTTTCACTGCCTGAATTTATTGAACAGGAACTTTAATCCACTCTTGTCTTAGTTGATAGAAAATACAGAGATATAGGTAGAGGAGATATTGCTGCTTGCTTATCTTCCTTTATTGTTGCTGCGTTTCTGCACTGTTGACAAATAGACAAAATGTTGACTTTTTAAAAGCTGAGAGTTCTTTTTTGGTGGGTCACTTTATTACTAATGAACATTTCATTCCAGTAAAACAACTTGTGGGTCAAACTGAATTTTATCATCAACTTTTATTATGCACGTTCACTACAAGGTAATTCTTTTGTTAAACATATCAGAAGGAGGGACTTTTTCTTAAATTGGCCATTACTGGCTGTTCCTTAGAATACCAATTATGATTCATATATGGGCATGAAGAGAAATTTCACACTGGTCCTGTTCCCTACCACTGGTGGATTCTGACTGTGAATTCTTATGACAAAAAGGGTATGCTGTGCAAATAGTTTGAAACTTTTAACTGCCAATCTCTGTGACTCCTGTTACAGGACATTAGTGCATTGGGTGTATGTGCAAAAAGGACACAAAGTTTAAATGAACAGCAGAGACTGAGAGTTACATAGTTTGAAGAGGAATGTTGGTCCCGAGAGGAGATAATGTATACATTGATAATAAATGTAAGTTGGAGGTCACAAGAAGACCTATTAGCTGTATAGCAGAATGACATTTTACCAGTCTCCTTGAGACAATAATAGGAGGATAGTATCTAATAGTTAAACACTGGCCCTGTTCAAAAGACACCTTATATTTATTTATTTATTTATTTATTACATTTGTATACCGCCCCATAGCCGAAGCTCTCTGGGCGGTTTACATAGGATTAAAAACAATTAAAAACAATATACAAAAATTAAAACAGCAAAAACATACAACATACACACAATCTATACATTTAAAAACCACATCAACACTTCAAAAACTACAAAAACAAAGCAAAACAAAACAAACCCAGGCTCCTCAGATATTGCCAAATGCCTGAGAGAAGAGGAAAGTCTTGACCTGGCGCCAAAAAGATAACAATGTTGGCGCCAGGCGGGCCTCGTCGGGGAGATCGTTCCACAATTGGGGAGCCACCACAGAGAAGGCCCTCTCTCTTGTTGCTGACCTCCGAGCCTCCCTCGGAGGAGGCACTCGGAGGAGGGCCTTAGATGTTGAACGTAGTGTTTGGGTAGGTTCATGTCGGGAAAGGCGTTCCATCAGGTATTGTGGTCCCAAGCCGTGTAAGGCTTTATAGGTTAACCACAGTGGTTAAGGCTCTTTTGTTAACAAAAAACCTTAACTACCATGGTTTAGGGTGTCTCCTGAACAGGGCCACTGTCAGACATTTGGGGGCTAAAGATAATAGGACAAATTCTAGTAAAAAGCATTGTGGAGGGTGTCATTAGAGTATCAGATATCTAGTTTAAATATTAAGTAGTATGATGTTGACTTTGAGTAGTAGTCTAAGTGCCTGTGTGCTTGTGGGACCACCGCTTGTGCCACGGCTTTTAAAAATCAACTTAAATAAGAAGAAAAACTTGTTCCTGGAACAGGGCAGATTAGTGGAGCTCACAGAAGGGAGCTCCACTGACCTGTCCCAATCTGGAAATCTTTTCCGTAGTCTTCAGGTGCCTTGTTCCATATTGCATTGATATGGCATGGTTTGCTATCACAGGAACTCTTTTCACAGAGCCATTTTCCATTAGTCCTTGCAATTGAGGCTTGAACTAAATGTTTACTCCTACTCAAATTCAACAGCAAATTTAAAACCAGTACACAACAAAGAGGAAAAGTTACAGCTATGTGTTTGGAGCATGAACAGCTAGGCCAGCATTCCCCAGTCTGGTACTCACCAGATCAGCTGGAGTTGTTGGGAGTTGAAGTACAAAACATCTTAAGGGCACCAGTTTGGGACAGATTAAACTAGACTAATTGGGATAGGCACTTCATCATTACCAAGACTGTGTGTGTATGTATGTGTGAATGGGTGAAAATGAGTACCAAATCTGTGGGGTTGAAGTTGGCTCTCAGTGGCAGGATCTTTTTTGTGTAATAATCACAGAAGCTTTTTGCCTTAAGCTCCAGTGGTCTCCAACATGTGCAGACTGGCATTTTATGAATGATATTACAACAGCAAATGAAAGTCAATAACAGGTGTGGCCCTGGATCTGCCTTTTAATATCATCTGTATATTTTGTACAGGCACTGTCTACTCATTAGAATACTTTTTTTTAGTGTCCAATAGCACAATTCTATGCATATCTACTCAGAAATAAGTCACATTGTGTTCAGTGAGACTTACTCCCTGGTAAGTATGTATAGGATTGTAGCCCTAAGATATTTTTCTTTAAATGTCTGGGGGAGGGGGGGAGTTATTAAATGTCTTTTTCTTGAGAGTTGATTTACATCATATACGTCAGGAGAAAGTTCAATATCAGCAGTAATTAAAAACAAATATATCTTAAATGTAAACAATCTGGTTAGAAGAATGTGCAGAGTTCTAGTCATCATTTGGCTCAAAAAAGAACATGCTGTTGTCAGAGGCAATTGTTTTATGTCAAGCACAAATTAATTATTTTATTATTTTTCTTCTGGGTCATCTAATCTGTTCTGAAAACATGTGTTAATCTGGGCATCAAATGAAATGGTGTGTCAGCATATTTTAAAATTGAATTTACTAAGAAAGGGGTGTCAATGTTTAGATTTCAACTTCAGTAGAAACAAGTAATTATTTCGTAAGACGTAGATTGTATCAGGTCAGTATAACTTCTTGTTTTACCAATTCCACACAAACAATAGATATGTGTCACTCTGTATTACACAGCCTTGACCTAACCACACTTTTAAGTAAGACTTATAATTTCAGTGTGTGTTGGAGCACTTGGTACAAAACCAGTTTTGTATTCTAGATCTAGGATAAAAAGGCCTTAATCACTTCTATGGAAGTGGAATCCACTGAAATCATGTTCTACTTGTATGGTAATGCAATAATACTTTGAGGCTGTTGAGAAGTCATGTGATTTTTAATCTGCTTTTTTGTAGTATGAATGCCATTTTTATCAATGATCTGAGCTTCCCTTTCATGGCTGTTTAGTAGCTTGATGGACACTGGGATTGTAAGGCTAAACTGCAAATCCCTGTAGGGAAACAGACTTGTCAATAGTTACTTTTCATGTACTATGCACATTTCTAGGTTTTTCACAATAGATAAGCTTGTCTCCTAAAGAAGATACTTCTTTTGTGGAGCCATATGACTTAACATTTCCATCACTTTTTTTATTCTACCTGGGTTGTTGGGCCACATTATTTTCTTACTTTCCTATTATTCTTATACAAGAGAAGAGCAGATATAACTTTTTGCAGAGGACTGAAAATCAATTTGATGTCTAGAATACCTCTCTTTTTCTTCCAAGCAGCCTGTTTCTTACAAGAAGGAAAAGGGGAGACTTCCAGTACATTCAGGGACCCCTAACCTTTTTGAATTGGTCAACATATTTAAAATTTTGAGAGAGTAATGGGCACTCTTTGGGGCACCTTCCCTATTCATAAAATGGGTACAATGGTGGGTGTGGCCAGTAACAGAACACTCATTTCCCAGAGGCCAAACTGGTGAGACTGACTTGCCCAATAACTTCAATATAAAGCTGAGACTGGGGTCTGGCTGCAAAACACAAAACTACTGTTTTGAACCCAAATAAAGATTTCACTGGAGGGCAGCAATTTGCTTTGAAGCAATCCAAATAATAGTAAAACATTTTTAATTAAATACATCTTAAGAAATAAAATAAAAATCAGAAGGGGGAGGGAGCTGTCCATGGGTACCATGCTGTAAACCCCATCTCCAGCTTGATAAAAGTTCCTCATTGTCATCCATTGATAAGAGGTACATATACCATAGGTCTAGACTGGACAAAGGCAGCTCATTAGCATTCTCCCTCAGCTTCCATAAGGTTTTGTTTTGCTGGCTGAGCATTGCATACCTAACTTCCGGGCAGTGAGATATTGGAGTAGAGAAGTTAAAGAATTTATAGCCGAACATCCACATTGGTGATAGAAGGCCAGATTCCTAGAGGTCCTGCCTGGCACAAAGACTGTATTGACAAATGCTCTAGACTTCCTTGTGACCTCCAAAATCACTGATTTTGATGACTGGGCTGCATTACTCTCTCTCTCTCTCTCTCTCTCTCTCTCTCTCTCTTTGTGGAAGAGAGTATTTTTATGTACACCTTTTAGATTGCCCACTTATAGACTGCACTGTGTTTTTACAGAATAAAGTCCTAGTGTTATATGCTTATTTTGACCCCAATAAGAGAACCTGATTTGCTAATGGGAGTGATTTTCAGATTCCTAACAAACCTGCCAAACACCTGTCTAATTTCTCAAAACACCAGCAATAGGATGGTCTAGAAAAAAAAGTTGACAGAAAAAAATCAATTTTTTAAAATGCATTGCTTCATAATACTAGTAACACAATGATCTTGTTCACACAATGCTAGTGTTTGGTGACAAATCATGGACTATGTAACCCATGAGTTGTCAGAATGCATGCTGCACATGAGCTGCTTCCAGTTTCCAGCAAGAATTTACAAGTGTGGCATTTGTAAGTTATTACTGTGATGTCCAAAGCCAGCCACTTAGGTTGTTTGTGGGTTAAATAATCCAAAATTAGCCCAAGAACAAATCATGGGTTGACTTTGACTATTTAACCCAACATCAGCCCAAAATACCTGGGTTTGGATGTTATTGTAACAACTTACAAACATGGCATTTGTAGGTTCTTGCTGAAAACAGATGGTAGCACACACAGCATGCATTTCTGGAACCCATGGATTAATTAACTCAAGATTTGCCACTGAATGCCACCCTTATGTGTGAACAGTCCCAATGACTGGATAAAATACCAATCAAATTGGGCAGTTCCAAAGTTGCATGTCTTTTATGGAGTTTTCAATGCCAAATGAACAAGCATATAATGAGACCTAGAGTGCATTTATCTATCTTAAAGAGATCTGAAGCTCCAACAGCCATCTTTAGGTTACTGAAACTAGGAAAATTCCATGATTCTCTGCAAGTCCTTGTATAATAATCAGAAAAATATTTTTGGAATTCAAATAGTTGCACTGAAACATGCATTTAAATAGTCTGGAGAAGTATTTAATTAATATTTAGTGAACAATAGGATCTGTGTCAATGCTCTGTTAGAATTCCAACCTGGCGGATGGGAATTCCTACTTTTATGTCATAATGGCATCAAATAAATTGAACAAAGCATGATAATTATACAGGAAATCTGAAAAACAGGAAAACGTAATGTTACTGGTATTAAACCACACAATTATTATGCACAAAGTATTATGCTATTGTGGTATTTTCCTAATGTGTATATGTTAACTGAATGTTACATCCAATAATCATAACCTTAATTTCTTAGGATCTTTTCCCAAGAATGGCAGCATTATAAGATCCTTCTCCATTTCAAAAGCCAGAGATTTTGACCCAATTCCATTGGAAGACATTGATGCTGAAAATGATTTGGAACCTGGATCAGGATCTATCAATCAAAGTGGAAAACAAATACCATGGGTGTATAATATATCTAAAGATATCGAGCAACACCTGACCAGCAGATGGCTGACCCGTTTTGTTCCCTCAGTATACACTCTAGTTGTCATACTGAGTCTTCCTCTGAACATCATGGCAATTCTTGTGTTCTTGATAAAACTGAAGGTGAAGAAACCCGCTGTAGTCTACATGCTCAACCTGGCTTCCGCGGATGTACTCTTTGTGAGTGTGCTTCCTTTTAAGATTGTCTACCATTTTTCTGGAAACAACTGGGCCTTTGGACCTGAAATGTGTAGTTTTGTCACTGCTACCTTCTACTGCAATATGTATTGCTCCATACTGCTGATGATGGTGATAAGCATTGATCGCTTCCTGGCAGTGGTGTACCCGATGCAGTCTCTGTCGTGGCGTACTCTAAGGCGTGCCTCTGTGGTATGCGTTGCTGTCTGGCTTGTAGCCATAGCTGGGGTGATACCTCTGCTTACCAGTGACCTAATACGTGAAATACATCAGTTAAACATTATAACCTGTTATGATGCACTGGATGAAAAGTATCTTAAAGGATATTACCTTATTTTTTTCACTATTTTCTCTTCTATTTTCTTTTTTGTGCCATTAATTGTTTGTTCTGTTTGCTATGTGTGTATCATTTGGTGTCTTAGCTCTTCAGACATTGCTGCAAAGCAGAGTAAAAAGACACGGGCTTTACTCTTGTCTGTAGCTGTTTTCACTATTTTTATTATGTGTTTTGGCCCAACAAATGTTCTCTTGTTAGTCCATTACATCCATTTTACTTACAAAAACTATGTGGGAAATATCTATTTTGTCTATCTTCTCTCTGTCTGTATTAGTAGTATAAGTTGCTGCATTGATCCTTTGATCTATTATTATGCCTCTTCTGAATGTCAGCGACATCTTATGAATCTCTTGTGCTGCAAAGAGAGTTCTGAACCCTGCAGCAGTAGCACCAGCGACCAACTAATGACGAGGATCAGTCGAAGGGGAACTTGCACCAGTACACTTGGTAACAGTGTCTACAAGAAGTTGTTAACATGATCACTTATGGACAAAGGTTTATTTTGTGCACAAATGTTTTATAGAACTATTGTACTGAAAAGTATTAGCATGCCCAGATTTTTCACATGATTAGTATATGTTTCCTTCAGTAATGCCTGTCATTATGAGAGATGGAGTGAGTTAGGAAGAGAGAGTAAGAACCCTAAGAAGAGTGAGTACAGTGTGTGCACATAAAAGCACACACATCTGCATACACACTTTATAGCCAAATATGCATTGCATCTCTCTCTTTGTGGTATCTCTGTTGGAAAGACTGAGGCAACCACAGTGCTGTATGAAATATCCTGATCCTTGTGACCACAGTAACTTTGACAGAAACCTGTTACTACTTGCATAACTCTACCACCTCACTGGCCTAACACAGGTGTACATAAGCTTTTTAGCTCCTTTTGGCATGTCCACATGCACACACTCATGTATGTTCTCACATGCACAGACACACACATTTGGAATTGGAAGGGAAGGGTTTCTCTTGCTAACACTAATGCTAGCAAGGAACCCCCTTCCTTACCTTTGATCTCTTGGCAGATTGGAGTTAAGGATTCCCTTCCTACTGCTAGGAAGGGAAATCTGAAAGAGTGCTGCTACAATTTTTTCGATGGAGACAGATGTAGGAGGGAGGGGACTGGTAGGCTGCCAGAACAGCTAGGTGGTCCACGGACCACACTTTTTTGCATCCCTGGCTAATGCCATCCGTGATGGAATGCTGCGAACTGGCTTTGTGATGTAATGTTTCAAACAACAATGGATTTAATCCCATTGGAGTCATCTAAAAACTTAATAAGTTAGCTTAACTGAGTTGAAGTTTATGCTTTTACTGAGTACAAAAGGGGGCATAAAAGGAATGATAGCCATATATATTATTTTAAAATTGTTGTTTTAAATATGTATCTTCATTTTCATAAATACAGAATTCTAAATGTACATTTTGCTACTTTGTGTGAGTAATATAATAGGATGTATGCTTCACCAAATGAGAAATAATAACAGTGCAGTAAGTACTATTGGGTTCAATTGGGCTTATTTCAATTCAGCAGCTAGAAAGCCGAAAACAAGTCCCTGCTTCTAATGTAGGAGGTGCTCACAACATACTAACAATTTATCTGGGATGTATTGCATTACTATTTGGAGTGCATTGCTTTCCATTGGTTTACTATTAAAAGTCACAAAGTAGGTTTAGTTGGTTATGTTAAGGAAAGGGGAAAATGTTACAAGAGGAATATTAAATTGACTTCCATTTTCTTTCTGGGTGGGTGAACTATACATCGAAATATACTTTATCTAAAATAATGTAACTGTACTTTATGTAATACATATTTTCATTTCTATAGATGTACAAACATTAAACAACGTATGAATATCTTTCAGTCTTGTAAATATATTTCTGAATTAACCAAATAAATTACTCCGTAGTTTTGGTTTGTTAAACTATTATGCTGATGTTTTACATATTATTTTCTTATTTCTGAAAACTACATTAAATCCAGCTGTTAATATTTTTAACTGTATCTTGTTGTTTCATGTGTTAAAACGTAATGCAAGTTCGCCATATACATCTCCAATCTGTTCGCATAAAAAATACTGCTCTGAAACCAATACGACACAACATTTGAGTTATTATATGTGTGCTTTTTAAAATCACATTGCATTCATTGCATTATATTCACCTTTCATGTACTTACTTCTTTTGCCCTTATTTTGTTGTAGATCTTGTATCTGCATGAAGTAGGGCTACGTCAGGATTAGTGCTGTGCTGAAAATGTCTTCAACCATTCTCACTGAATTTAACAGAAATCATTTTTGAAAATAAATTAAAAAAGAGAATGAAATTTTGGTGAAATTCTCATGAATTGGGCTTGGAGATCTTACGCTTAATTTACTTATGAGGTGGCTGAATAGTGTGTGTAAAAGCCCTGCCTCTCACTGTCCAAACATCTCTCCAGCAGCCTGTAGCCTCTTCAGCTTCCTGCACTTCAATTAAAGCTCTGGGGAAGACATGCAACAATTTATCCCATTTGAGATCAGGAAGTACAGGCAGCCTGTGAGGCTGCTGAGTAACAGAGAGATGTGTAACATTGAGAAAAAAAAACCCCACACAGAAAACCCTCAACCATCTCACACACACACACAAAACTTCAAAAGCAATTCAAAGTAAATTATAAAATGAGAATGAGGCAGAAGTTAGAGGACAGATTTTGGCACAGCACTAGCTCTTCCTGCTCCCTGGAGCTGGGCACAACACTGCCCCCCTCATACCTGCTGCAGCGCTTTCAGGGAAGGAGTGGTATTCTAAGCACATGCATTAATGTTGGGAAGACCCTGGGAAAGGTGTTGAACCTGAAGAAAGACAACAAGAACTGAGCCAAAGTTTCACGGAAGACATTTTTCTCGGAAAAGTTCTGACATTTTTCTTTTCTTACTTCCCCATCCCCTAGAAATAAAAGGCCATTTGACACAATATTCTCCAAATTTTCTTCACTAGTTTTTGGGTTGGTGGTCACCTTTAGGTAGACCATATGAAAAGGAGGAGAGGGCTCCTGTATCTTTAACAGTTGTATAGAAAAGGAAATTTCAGTAGGTGTTATTTGTATGTATGCAGTGCCTGGTGAAATTCCCTCTTCATCACAGCAGTTAAAGCTGCAGGAGCCCTGCCTGAGTGACCAGATACAAAAGAGGGCAGGGCTCCTGCAGCTTTAACTGCTGTGATGAAGAGGGAATTTCACCTGGTGCTGCATGCATACAAATGACACCTGCTGAAATTCCCTTTTCAATACAACTGTTAAAGATACAGGAGCCCTGTCCTCCTTTTCATATGGTCACCCTAGTTACCTTACATTTTCTACACACCCACCCACACAATGCACCTGAACAAATAGGTATGGAGCACTGTGGAGGTTGTAAAATGGCAGCCAATACAGTCCCAGCAGTTGCTACTTGCAGTGGCAGCACAAAAAACACTTCAGAAAAGAGCTGTAATAGAACCCCTGCCAATGGTTAGCCTACTTGTGAGACTACTTCGGAATTTTTCCCCTTTCCTTGGAGAAATTCAGTGAAATTGTCCTCCCCCACCCACACACAATTTCTCTGCCCACAAAAAGGCCTTTTGTGCAAAGCTCTAGTTGGGATAATGAGTGGCCTTTGAATTGTGCGGCTATCAGTGTGAATATTACAGAATTATATTACTCTTCAATCGGACGTACTGTGCAAAAAATACTAAAATATATGCGAAACTAGCTTAGCGTACTTGTAAAAATATTACTATATTTTATACTCTTTTTTCTAGAACTGGAATATATTGTACACAACAAACCCTTTCTATAGTGTTAAGGATAAAAATCCACTTTGGTTGTAAGGTAACACTGTTTTACTGAGCGAAATACAGCTGTATGGAGAGAGTCTTACAGACAAAGAATTTCTCAACTGGCAGTGTGAAATGCAGGTATATTTGTACATAGTAGCATCTTAACTAATTAGCAGTTAGCAAAGTTCTAAAGCAAAACAAAGACAGATAAAAGAAAACTGCTTCATTATACCTTATCAACAGGTGGCCCATAACTCTTCTAGCAATGTCAGATTGAACTGGATGTTCAGTCCTCCTTATCAAGCTAACTTATTTGTCTCATATCAAAAAGGTCTTGACAGTTAGAAATGCCAATTAAGCATTTCCTTCCAGTTAAGCAGTTTCAGCATTACAGCACATTCAGGCACATACATTAGGGTGACCAGATAAAATCCAGGTCAGGGCTCATGTAACTTTAACAGTTGTAGAGAAAAGGGAATTTCAGCCAGTGTCATTTGTATGCAATTAGTTCCTGGTGAAATTCCCTCTTCATCACAACTGTTAAAGTTGCAGGGGCCCTGCCTTCTTTTGTATATGGTCACTCTAGTATAGTGCATGCACCTTTAACTGTTGTGATGAAGAGAGAATTTCACCAGGAACTAATTGCATACAAATGACACTGGCTGAAATTCCCTTTTTTCTACAACTGTTAAAGTTACATGAGCCCTGACCTGGATTTTATCTGGTCAGCCTAACATACATCATTCCAATCCCATCATGCAATCCACTTGCAAGAACCAAACTACATACAGAGGCCTACATACAGAGCAGGTATATCAAGGCTTGTGGCTTTGTTTTCTCAGTAGCAAACAGAAATAAACCAGCCTTAGTTCAGCAAGCCAAGACAGGAAAACTTTATTCACACTTCCTTATCATTGCAGGTTATGAATAAAAAGCACATGCTCATGCATGGTTCATGGGAAAATAGCTGCCTAGGTTTTCAGGTATAAAATCCAAGTTAAACAAGAGGACTTGATTTTTGTACAACTACATAGGATTCTTGCCCCAAACGGTATAGCAGCTAACACCAAACATCCCATTTCTTGTGCATGATGTCTGGTGCTGGCAGAGATCACCACTGCACATGTGTGTCTCTATGACCACACTTGCTGGAGGAGTATTATGCATGTTAGTGGGGGCCCACTGTAAACGTAGCTGGTGTTCAAAGTTGTAGGAATAACTCAAGTGCCTCAGACTCAACAGAAGGGACTCTCAGTTGCTTGCCCACATATGACCTTCACAAACACCAAATCTCTACTCATGAATGGTAAGGTGCTTATTAATCATCAGCATCCTAATCCTAAGAACCAGCCCTAGTGTAGTTCTATACAGTAAATGGAGGAATATATGGTAGAAGATGCAAATCTTCATGATGTTTTATTTACTTATTTAGATAATTCCTAAACCAGTCTTCATTCTCAGAGCAGTGAACAAAAAAACTTAATAAAATAGTTCCATCTATTCCCCTTGATATACTGGCATCTTATTTGCAGGAGCTAACAATTCCCAAGCACAGAAGAGCTTTTCCTAGAGTGCAATTAAATGTTCTACCTTCAGCATACTCAAGGGTCATTTCAAGAGAGCCCCATTATTTATGTGGTAAATAGAAAGACACAACAACAGCTAGGCCTGCAACCAAAGATTTATTGAAAATGAACGTAAAAGCCCCCTGGAGGCCGGGAGCAGTTCCCTTGTGAACAGTTTCCCCCAGGGAGTCTGTTCTTCTTCGTGGTCTCTGTGCATCACACATATGGGCTCTGCGCCTGCGTGGAGCCTGTCTCGGAAACTTCTATAGCTAAGGCAAACGTTTTTGGCGGGAACCCCTCCCCCACTATCTACTGACTCCGTGTTCCCGCCTTTCTCCTCAGTTCTTTTTCAACTGCCTTGCTGAAAGGATGTCTTGTTGGGAACTTCTGTCTTTCTCCTGAGGAGAAAGCTTTAGAGTGCTAAGGTTTTTAGTTATTTTACTTTGTTTTTAGTTCAATTTTAGTCTTAATTAATTAATTAATTAATTACATTAGTATACCGCCCCATAGCCAAAGCTCTCTGGGCGGTTTACATACGATTAAAACAATTAAAAACATACAACGTACACACGTACATTTAAAACAATATAATTTATTGTTATTATATTCTTAGATATTTTATTCTCCAGCAATCTTGGATCACATTGAGGGGGATCGCACAGAGGACTTCTGGGGACTGATCGCTTGGAGCGATTCTATGGATGAGAGCCCCTCAGTCGACATCACAGGGTGAGACTCAACTGCCTCCTTCGGTACCAAGCTCCATGGTACCGAGCGCCATGGTGCCGAGCTCCTTGGTACCGAGCGCCATGGTACCGAGCGCCATGGTACCGAGCTCCTTGGTACCGAGCGCCATGGTACTGAGCGCCATGGTACTGAGCGCCATGGTACCGAGCTCCTTGGTACCGAGCACCATTGTGCCGAACTCCTTGGTACCGAGCGCCATGGTACCGAGCGCCATGGTACCGAGCGCCATGGTACCGAGCTCCTTGGTACCGAGCACCATAGTACCGAGCTCCTTGGTACTGAGTGCCATGGTACCGAACTCCTTGGTACCGAGCGCCATGGTACCGAGCTCCTTGGTACCGAGCGCCATGGTACCGAGCGCCATGGTACCGAGCTCCATGGTACCGAGCTCCTTGGTACCGAGCTCCTTGGTACCGAGCACCATGGTACCGAGTGCCATGGTACCGAGCTCCTTGGTACCGAGCTCCATAGTACCGAGCTCCTTGGTGCAGAGCTCTTGGTACCAAAATGAGATGTCTAACATGCAGCTTTGATGTCAAGATGAGATGTCTAGCAGGCAGAATCGACATCAAAGGGTGAGATTCAACTGCCTCTTTTGGTACCAATCTCTTGGTACCAAGAAGAGACGTCTAACATGCAGCTTGAAGTAGATATCTCCCCACCAAGTTAATTAGCACAGCCATTACAGGCTAGCTGCCAATTACAGGGCTGCTCCCTAGAGCTGCTACAATTGGAGTGCTATGATTTCAACAGAGAGAGTTTTTATGCCTGTAATATCTAGGGGCATCATTCTCGGGTCCCTGGTTTTTTTTTTTTTAAAAAAGAGGGACAGAACTTCAACTGGGTTGCCTCCCCTGAGAATGCCATACCAGTACAGAGATTGGCATCAATTATGAGAGGGACACCTCTTGCAATGGACCCGTAACGCCCGTACCAGGCATCGATACCAACCCCTATATTGGTACATATGCCTTTCTCGATACTGAGCAGCTTCATCGGTATCGCGATTGCCACTGGAGGAAGTTTTCTCGCAACTCCCTCTAGCTCTACCGAGATCACTGTCATTGTGATCTGTCCACAGGGCTCAACCATTGCCTCATGATACCATCATGAATGCGTCAGTACGTCCACCTAGCTCTTTTCCTTTCCAGCCCCACTCTGTGGGGTGTCAAAACGTTCAGCTTGGAGAAGATGGGTTTAATCTTAGAACTAAACCTGATTCCCCTCAATCCTTAGAGAGCTCTCAGTTGGACTCAACATTACTCTCTTCTGCATCACCTGTGGATGGGGTAGCTGTACAGAGTGGAGCCTCCTTTGGAAGACCTATATCACTCTCTGATTTAATATTTGGTCCACTCCTCTACAGATCTCTTCAACCTGTTCTGGATTTGAGATGGCTCCATACGTACACCAGAACCACAAATTTCTGATGACACATAAAGCTCTGCCCCAGAATATTTACAAAATGTATGGCACTGGTCCTTCCATTCATTTGCCTTCAAGGGGTAGAAATCTACCCATATTTAGACAACTGGCTTCTGGTGGCATCCTAGAAGGAAATGCTATCGAAGGCAAGGTGACTACTCAATTTATTGAGCTCTTTGGGCCTCGTAGTGAACACAGAATCCAGTCTCACCCTGGATCTAACAACCCTACATCGGTGTACTTGCACAGACTATTTGCTATGGGGCATGTGCTTTCCCACTTCCTCCCCCATCTCAAGTCCTCATACAAACACTTTTCTGTTCAACTGGGAATGTCTTTGCAGCCCTCATTTTTCCTCTCATTCCATGAGTACTGTGGTATGACAATATTAATATTGTGTAGTCCACACAGTCTCCATCATATTCACCCCTTGGTGGCCGAGACAGGTGTGGCTCACTCTACTTCTGAAGATATCAGCCAATGGCGACCAATCGGGTTACCATCAGCTCCGCTGCAGCTCCGACGATAAAAAAGTCGTGGTAAGTACCTGACTTTTTAAAATCGGAGTTTCAGGGATTTGCTCCTGGATGGCTTCGGGATGCCAGCTGCATCATATAGATGACCTGCTGCCACTCCGGATGCACCCCGGCCTGGGGCAAAACTCTCGTCAAGATGTACCCAGACTGTAATTCCTAAATGGGCAATCTTTTGTCTTACAATGCCTGAGTGGGTAGAAGAAAATGAATCTGGGGAAGCCTGACCCTGACACAACAGGAGAGTGGCTTTTGTCTTGCAAGGAGATCTGCTGGGCAGCTGATGAGGAAGCAGGATGTGCTTGGATGTAATTTAGACTGCCTCTAAACACATAAGAATAGAGACAACTGGAGACTGACTGAGGAATCTGTCAGTCAGGCTGTGAGCTTACTGATGTTACTTGGTTGGGCATTGCCCCCTTTAGGAAATCCCGGTGGGGGCATTGCCCCCCTCCCCCCATAGTTTACACCCCTGCATATGCTCAGACCCATGGCATGGGGTATCCCAATACCATAACTACTTTCGACATGAGGTCGATTCCATTTTTTCATCCAGCCTGTAACCTGGCAACGAAGAAGTCATATACTGCACAATGGGATTCTTTTCTAAATACATGGATCTTTAGGGCCTCAAGCCCCATTCAGCCTCCTTAACGATGTCCTTACACTTACCCCCTATAGACTATAGGGCTAAAATAGTTGTCGATATGTGGGTATTTGACTGCTTTACCTGTTTTTGCACCAACCCCGTTGTTAGGGGGTTCCTCTGGGCATTATGAATCTGGCTCCTCTAATTAGGAGTTTCATTCTGGCATGGAGTTTCTCTGTCATGCCACAATCTCTAACATTGAAACCAGTTAAACCAATGGCACCTTCAGATATCACATTAATTTTCTTAGAAAGTTGTTTTCTGATGGCTATATCAACACTACGCAGATCGAGTTAATTATCTGCCTCAGTATTGATGCACCCTACCTGGGCTTCCACACAGGGCTAGAACTGACAGATTTTATAAGACGCAAGAGTCGCAATGACTTGCAGAGTGGATTGTACATGCTATTAAACTGCCCCACGAGTTGAAGGGCTTGCAACTCATTGGTCCAGTAACAGCTAAGTCGATGCGCAGTGCATCGAAGTCCGTATCTTTAGCAGGGGATTGTCGATCCTGGACTTATGTAAGGCAGCTATTTGGTATAAGTCCTTTAATTTCATTACATGCTACCACTTGATTGTTTGTACCAGGACAAACTGCAATTTGGGGCAAGCAATTTCTTTGTCTTGTGAGGGAACATTGATCTACACCTACCCTCCACCAGGAATTTAGCTTGTTAATCACCCATATGTGTGATGCACAGAGACCCACCATCCCCGCTTTGTAAATGTACTGTAAATGTACTGTCGATACCAAGTGGTTTCTCTCCTAGTTATGGGGCCATATTCTAGAGATCTGGGAGAAAGTTAAAGGAAAGTTAATACCAGGAGACTCTCCACTCACCCCAGTGGTAGTAGTGGGAAACTTCCCAAGGGATTTAAAAGTAGAGTTGGAAGGGAGTCTGAAGGATCAGGAAATTATTAAGTTAAGGAACTGGATGGAAAGAATGATAGATAAGGTGCAAATCAGAGAGTTATTAAAAGGACAAAAGATAGCTTGGTTCAAATGCTTACAATTGGAAAAATGGACACAGGAATGGAAAAAGATAAATAAGAAATGTAGAAATAATACAAGATTTGAAGATTTAATTGAATCAAGAGGAAAGAAGGAAGTAATTAAAACTAGAAAAGGTCTGACTAGCGAAATATATAGAATCCTGACAGAGGATGATGAATATCAAGACTCTCTTAAAATGATTTGGGAAGATGATTTAAAGGAACAAATTAATGAACATGACTGGGTTAATTCCTTGACTCTTATTTTTTAGTTTTTGTTTTGCAGGCTGCTTGAGATATGGAGACAGAAGTGGGTGGGTCAAGCACCCTGCAAAACAAAAATGAAACAAGAAGACTCAAGGAATTAACCCTGTAATACACCAGTGAACACTTTGAAGACGGAGAAAGCAGTCACTATGAAACGTAAGTACTGCTCAGTGTGTCCTACCACGTAATGAAACGACTTAAAAAACCACGTTTTAAAACAGAATATAAGTTGTTTTAAGGGCAATGTGGATAGGCTCCCAGAGTTCAGTGTGTTGGTGCAAGCAGAGGTGGCTGATGGTGGTCGTGGTTTTTAAAGTAAGAGTCACCAGACATGACCAAGCAATAAGCTGGCACCCTTCCCCCCAGCCACAGAGTACGAGTGTGCAGCCTGGCTGGACTGTTGGGAGACTTTGGAAGAGGGAAGGAGATTGATTGTTTGAGGCTGGAGGCTTTGGTTTTGCTGCAATGACTTAGAGAGTCAACAGAGGATGCATAGACAACCCAGACACACCTGTTGTAACTTATCCCCACAGTGCTGGCATGCAATACAGGGCATGAGAAAGAGGGTTTCGGAGTCATGTGTTTGTGCAGGAAGTAGACAAGAGTTCAAAGTCTAGATGTGAAAAGTGTTGGCAATGCACAAGTATTGAAAAGCTAATGTATGTAACTGAGAAGTGTGAATGGGCAAAGTAGTGTATGCCGCCCACAACACCCATCCTAATGTTAGAGTAGAGAAACTTGTGACAATCATACACAGGTTTTTTTAAAAAAAATATTTAACTTTAAAAATAAAAAAGCCAGCCAGCCGACAGCAAACCCTGTTAACAGCAGCTTGCAGCAGAGTGAGGATACAATCAGAAAAGATATTTGAGGGAAGGGGAGAATGTCACACAGAGTACAGTAACAAAGTACAGCAAAAGCTACAAAGGTAGGAGTGAGTGAAGTTAATTTTCATTTGCTATTTTAGTTGTTTTAACATTAAGATGTAGAACAGATTTGTCTTAATTGTGTGCTGTAAAATCAGACATGTTATACCCCCCCCCCCGAAAGACTGTGTTCGCAGCTTGGGGGTACTCCTGGATCCGTTGTTCCAAATGACAGCCCAGATAGATGCAACGGCCAGGAGTGCCTACTATCAGCTTCGGCTGATACGCCTTCCTAGAGTTGGAAGACCTAAAGACCATAGTGCACACGCTGGTAACTTTGAGGCTCGACTTCTGCAATGAACTGTACATAGGGTTACCTCTGTGCCTAGTCCGAAAACTTCAACTAGTTCAAAATATGGCAGCCAGGTTGGTCACCAGTACACCTAGGGGTGACCATATTACACCAGCTTTAAAATCACTCCACTGGCTGCCAATTAGTTCTTCTTCGTGGTCTCTGTGCATCACACACTATGGGCTCATGCCGGCGCCGAGCCTCCTCGGAAAAAACTTCTCTAGCCTAGGCTCTTTTGGCGGGAACCCCTCCCCCACCGCCCTATCGCGCATGTTTGGGTTCCCGCTTACCTCAGTTCTTTTTCGACCGCCGTGCAGCTTGCCTTGCGGGAGAGCTTCTCTGAAGAACTAGTTGTACTTATTTTTTCTTGTTCTGCTTAGACTCTTTTAGGTCCTTTCATCCCTTTTTCTCTTTTTCTCTCTGTTCTCTTCTACTAAAAAAAAATAAAAAAATTAATCTATCTCTCTGACTGTTTTCTCGTTTCACCACTTCGTTCAGGCTTAGGTTCAGTCTGGCTAAGATGGCGCAGTCTTCGCTTTTTAAAACCTGCTCATCTTGCCGGGCAAAGTTAACGTTGTCGGATGGCCACTCCCTGTGCTTGCTGTGCTTAGGGGAGGCACATATAGTGCAGACTTGTCCCCATTGCCAGGCATTTTCCCGTCCGACTCGGAAAAATCGAGCTGACAGGCTCCGCTCCTTACTTTGGAGCAAGGCCTTAGAGGCGGTGGACGCGCCACCCCAGGCAGCCTCAACCAGCATGGCGGCCGCAGCGTCTTCGGCAGAGAAGACCTCGGAGCCGCGAACCACGGCAGACCGGGCTACCCTGCTCCAGGAGCTGAGGGCTAAGAAGCCTAAGATATCAGCTCGAGGACCGAAAAAGCACAGTAAGAAGTCAGGGGTTAAGGAGGCCACGAAGCCTAAGAAGACGTCGAAATCGTCGAAGCCGCCAGAATCTAGCCTGTCGGTACCACGACCTTAATGGCCTCATCCGTCTACGTAGTCCGTTGGGCGCGAATGTGCATGAGAACTCTGCAGCAGTTCTTACTGGCGCATTACACACCTCAGGACAATCCTCACCTCATCAGGCTGTCACTCCCCGACACGCTTCGCAGGGACGTCGAGTGGTGGACCGACTTGCGCAACCTAAGGGAGGGATTGCCCTTCACGGACCAGGGGCCCTCATGCTTTCTAACGTTGGATGCCTCTCTCCTAGGCTGGGGGGCCCATTGCAGACAGCTTACGATCCAGGGCACTTGGTCCGCAAGGGACAAGACTTGCCACATCAACATGCTGGAATTACTAGTAGTACAGAAAGCACTGTATGCGCTTCAGAAACATCTCAAGGGCCATCATGTGCGGATCGTGTCCGACAATACCACCATCGTATGGTACATAAACAAAGAAGGGGGCACACGATCCCCAGCCCTCCTCACGTTAACACTAAAGATACTGCATTGGGCAGTCCAGCAGGGCATTCGCCTCTCCGCCATTCATATTGCCGGAACACACAATGTTCAGGCGGACTTACTCAGCAGGCAATTCCAAAATGCACATGAGTGGGAGATGTCCGCCAAGATTCTCCACCTCCTATTTCATCGATGGGGGACCCCCCTCGTGGACTTGTTTGCAACCCAGAGCAATGCTGTCTGCGACGCCTTTTGCTCCAGAGCGGGTGTGGGCAGCTCCTCTCTGGGAGATGCATTCAACACACCTTGGCCGAAAGGGCTCCTGTATGCATTTCCCCCGTTTCCGCTAGTATCCAGAGTTGTTGCGAGACTGTTTCGCTATCGCTCCGACGCCATCCTCATAGCCCCATGGTGGCCGTGACAGGCCTGGTTCACCCCATTGATGACAATGGCCAACAGCGAGTACTGGCCTCTACCGTCAATACCGGATCTCCTCTACAGGAATCAGGGCCGGGTACTGCATCCAGATCTACACCAGCTTCGACTAACCGCGTGGCATATATGTCAAGATGGCAGGACCTAGACCTGCCCGCCTCAATACTGGATGTCCTACGGGAGGCTCAGTGCCCTACCACAAGAGCGTCTTATGAATATAAGTGGCGTAGGTTTTCCACTTTTGCTATTGCAAAAGGAGGTGACCCAAAATCTTGCTCCATTGAGGATGTTCTCCTTTTTCTGCTTTCTCTTCACGAGTCCGGCCTTAAAACCTCTTCGATTAGAGTTTACCTCGCTTCCATTTCACATAACCATGATCTCATTGACCAATGCTCCATTTTTTCCCATCCATTGATGAAGCACTTTCTCAAAGGCCTGCACAACCTTCATCCACCTTCCCGGACACTGGTCCCGCAGTGGAGCCTTTCTGTGGTCCTCACCGCACTGAGCGCAAAGCCCTTTGAGCCTCTTGCCACAATTGATGTGCGTCTTCTGACTTTTAAAGTGGCATTTCTGGTAGCCATCACCTCGGCGAGGCGAAGTTCGGAACTCTGTGCTCTCCTGGTGGACCCGCCACATACTCAATTCTTCAAGGACAGAGTCGTCCTAAGACCTGACCCTTCCTTCCATCTGAACCAAGACATTGTACTGCCGACGCTCTTTGATTCTCCTGAGGATCCTCTTAGTTCAAAGTTACATTCACTGGACGTGCGACGGGCCCTCGCCTTCTATAAGTCGAGGACTGCGGATTTCCGGAAGTCAAACAAACTCTTCGTCTGCTATGGTGGCACACAGAAGGGACAGCCTGTCTCTACACAAAGATTTGTGCGATGGATCACCAAGACTATCATGTTGTCCTATCAATTAGTAGGCAGGGAGCCTCCTGAAGCACTAAAGGCTCACTCCACGAGGGCACTCTACACATCTACTGCTGTGAGCCGTGGTGTCTCCGTTCCAGACGTGTGCAGGGCAGCGACATGGTCAACTCCCTCCACATTTGTGACACGTTACAAGTTGGACATTAGAGCCAGAAAGGACCCCTCCTTTGGACGGGCAGTCCTCTCTGCTATTCTCCAGTAATAAACAGCGGGCCAACCCACCTCCGGTAAGTGCTTGCTAGTTAATCGCCCATAGTGTGTGATGCACAGAGACCACGAAGAAGAAATGCAGGTTGCTTACCTGTAACTGTAGTTCTTCGAGTGGTCATCTGTGCATTCACACAACCCTCCCACCGTCCCCTCATGGCCTAGCTGTTTTTGCCTGGTCATAGGGAGCACTATTGCGCACGAATGCTCAAGTGTTGTATTTCTATGTCTTTGTATTTACCTATTTATCTCGTTCGCGAGGCAATAACGGTCTCATAGAACTGAGGTAAGCGGGAACCCGAGCATGTGCAATATGGCGGTGGGGGAGGGGTTCCCGCCAAAAGAGTCTAGGCTAGAGAAGTTTTTTCCAAGGAGGCTTGGCGCCGGCGCGAGCCCATAGTGTGTGAATGCACAGATGACCACTCGAAGAACTACAGTTACAGGTAAGCAACCTGCATTTTCCAGGTGAAGTACAAAGTGTTGGTCATTACCTTTAAAGCCCTACATGGTTTGGGTCCAGGTTATGTTGAGGAATTGGAAGCAAGAAGGGCCAAACGCTGCGAGCGTTTGTGTTAGCACGCCGTTCAATAGTAATCTCAGCAGCTGAAGTAATACTCACACACCATACTTTGTGTATATATAGAGTGGTTTACTCGTGATCCAAGATATATACAGCACAACAGTTTTCCATTGATATTCACACAGTCCTCTACACAATCCTCCACGTCCAAAATCACATATACTCCGACCATCAACCCAACAAGAGTCATACAAATAAGACTCACTTTTATATGTTTCCCATATCATACACTCCAGCTCAGTCCATCTTATCTATGCTAGTACTTAAGCAATTAGTGATGCTTGACCTTCTCCAGTACTGCACATACTCCCTCAAACATTATTGCTTGCAGCTGGCTTGTCCTTCATACTACCCAAAACTTTCCTCCAATCCACTTTGTCTCTGGAATTTTCCCCAATACCCCTTCAAAATTTGAAGAACTAAGTGGATCTAAAGTTTTCTTCTTTATCCTTCACTTCAGCAATCAAGCCCTAACTTTTCAATTATCTAGGTATGCTGACTTCTTAATTGGCTCTCTGGATATATCTGCCACATTTCAATGGACTTATGATAAATCAATCCAATTCTCCCATCTTCACCATATTGTTTAACATTTGCATCTTATGTTTACAACATAATCCTGTGAGTCACCAAAAATACTCACATCCATATACAAACAATATTTACATTTTTAACAATCATATCAAAATGTTTTTCTCCGCTGAAACTGGATAAGGATGTTTCATTCTTTTGACATCTGGTCTTTGTGGCTTCCACTGTCAATCATTGCTTTCTGTTTTGGTTTCAAGATAATGACAGTGTTAGACATATCTCTTTTAAAGTTAATTCTTTAAACATCTTAACACATTTTCTTAAACCTTTGTAGTCACTGTAGGTTTTTAACCTTCTGACTCTTAAAGCAATACCACTGCTCTTCCACTGCGCTGATGTACAATAGACCTTGTTACAAACTTACACAACTTTGGGCTTCAAACATTTCCCCTTCAAAGTTAAAACTCAAATTAGTTAACCTTTGTTTTTGTACATCATTCACCTTAGCAATTCCATCTGCTTTAAACAGATTCACAATTTTCTGCTTCTTTGTCAAAACATCCTTTCCATTTTCCATAGTGTTTTTCCCTTTTTACTCTCAGGTAAACCTTTCACTTCATTAGTGAACTGTCAGTTCAGCTCCTTTTTGCTGACTGCTTTTCCCAAACAGTTTGTTTCAAACTTTCCTGCTCACAGGAAAACCCTTTTTCCCCCCAATCACTGTCAATGTCCTCCGGACTCAGAGGAACTTCTTCAAAGCAATCTTTCTCATAATTGTACTTAATTGTATGCGTTTGAACCTTTTTCTTTTCCTGTTCAAAACCAAACCTTTCTGGAGGAACACCTTTGTTCGCTCTTTTCGACCTTCTCAATTTGAAAGTACTCGGCTCTGGTTTTGGCTCCGGCTGAGGTTTGTTCTCTCCATTGCTTTCAATGTGAGTAGCCCCGTCTCCCTCTTTTGGAGGCGGGGACTTACCTCCCTCCTTTGGAGTAACAGCGCTCTGCTCTGGTTCCCTTCCCTTCCCGGAAGGCGTAGCCTCGCTGCTTTGTTTTGATTCTCCCGCAGACTTCAAACCTGTCTGCTCCACTCTCGCTTTGCTATTAACCCCTTCATTCCTCTCTCCCTCTGAGAAATGTATTAGCACCTCGGGGTTTGAGTGTATTTTCTCCCAACTTTGTTCTTCAAAATTGGCTGACTCTGAGATAATAACTCTTCCCTGGCCCACGTAGAAATGCCAAGACTTGTTACAATAGCCAATAAATCTTGCTCTTATGGCTTTGTCATCTTGTTTCAACCTTGCATTCTTTGGAACATGCACCCAAGCAAATGATCCTCACACTCTCAAATGAGATAAATTAGGTTTCTTTCCATGTAATTCTTGAAATGGAATATTACCCAACATTTCAGACCAAGTTCTATTCAGAATATAATTCGCTGAACTAAAGGCTTCAGCCCACAGACATTTTTCAGCTTCTGAATCTATCATTAAAGATTTTTTCACGGTTTGTAATAACCCATTCCTTCTTTCAATCACTCCATTCTGCCATGGAGCATACGGATCAGTAAGCCTATGCGTTATTCCTTGTCTCTTTATCCACGCTTTAAATTCATTGCTGGTGAATTCACCACCTCGATCCATTTGGATCTGCACCACCTGTTTCTTAAAGCGTCTCTCTGCCCATGTCACCCAATTTGTGAACGTTTGAAACACAGCAGACTTCTTTTTAATTGGAAATACCCAACTAAAATGGGACTTGTCGTCCAGAATCACAAGAACAAATTTTGCTCCCCCCGCACTGGCTTTAAATGGACCTATTAAATCCATGTGCACTAACTTGAAAACCTCTCGAGTAGACCTATTGGATTTCTTGTTAATTGGCAACACTTTTGATTTTGACTGTTTACACACTTTACAGTCCAGAAACCGTTTGCACTCTTTGAGCTCAACGCCTTTGCAATGCGCTGGCATCTTTTCCAACACTTTAAAGCTAGCATGGCCCATTTTTCGATGAAACATATGCACACAACCTTTGTGACTTGGTACATTGGCAACCTGGTTCACACTCTCTTGAGATTGCATCTCAAATAACCCGTTTCTCAGCACTCCTTGAGCGCACACTTTGCCACCAATTTCTACTTTGCATTCAGAACCTTCAAATACGACTCTGTAGCCAAGCTTTACCAGGCTTGCTACTGACAGCAAGTTATACTCTAGGCTTTCAACACACAAAACCTCATGTATAAACCTTTTAAGGCACGGCACATAGCAGCTGCCTTTTGCACAAACCGGGACCCGTTTTCCATTTGCTAAATACACCGACTCCACTGATCCATCCCGGATTTTATGGAGTGCTCGGCGACTCCTGCATATGGTTGAGCTAGACGCTGAATCAAGCAACCAAACATCATCCCTCTCCTCCGCTCTCGGCTCTCTGGCGACCGAAACGAACTGAGCACTCACTGGCTCATTCCTCGCATTTCCTCGGTCTCCCTGCAAGTAGCGATCTTGCTGCCCTTTTGAGGCTCCTTTTGCCTTCATTTTGGCTCAACAATCTCGTTGGATATGCCCTTTCTTTCCACATTGGAAACATTTCCTCTGCTCTACGAACAAGGCTCTCTCTCCTCCGTCAAGCGGTAGGCGCTTCGTCTCCATTTTATTTTGCCGTCTCTCCTCCCCAAGCGATCCATGGGCGATTCCTTTTTCCTCTGAACGCTCGATCCTCCTCTTTTCCTCCTGTAACAACCTGCTGGTTACATGCTCCAGCGTTAAGTCAGACTGAGGCATCGATTCGAGGCTCATAGCTAAAATATCCCAACTGGATGATAGGGAACTCAGAATAATATAAATTTTATTCTCCTCGTCGAAGTGTAAATTTACTTCTGCCAACTTCGAGAACAGCAAACCCAGACTCTGGAGGTGCTCGCTAATTGATCCTCCTTCACTCGGTCGGGTACGGTAAAGCTCTCTGGTCAGACTGATTTTTGAACTGGCTGTCTGTCTCACGTACACACGCCGTAATTTTTCCCAGCACATTCTGGAATTCTCATTTCTGGAGATGTGTATTAACTGACTGTTTTCCAAGCTTAGGACTATAGTTGCTTTGGCTTTCGTGTCCAAAGCATTCCACGCCGCTTCCTCATCTGCGCTCAGACCGATTGGCATTTCCTCCGTCACGGCTTGCCAACACCCCTCGCGCTTCAGCAGCATTTCGAGTTTGAACGACCAATTAAAATATTTTTTTTCGTTCAAGCGTTCCATAGAAATCCCTCTGATCAAGCTAGTCTGTGCCATGTGTTCCAGCTGGCTTGCACACACAGCCTCACACCGGCCAGACCTACTGCTCGCCTCACACTCCTCTCTGGAACTCTCTGAGCTTTCCTCTCGCTTAAACATTCGATTTGGAAACCATAAACATTGGCTCAGTAATTGGACTCCCGAGTATTCAACAGTCTCCTAGCTGGACTCTATTGCCCCATGGCTCCGCTCCAATTGCCCCGTAACTTCTGGGCCCATAACCCTGTTGAGGAATTGGAAGCAAGAAGGGCCAAACGCTGCGAGCGTTTGTGTTAGCACGCCGTTCAATAGTAATCTCAGCAGCTGAAGTAATACTCACACACCATACTTTGTGTATATACAGAGTGGTTTACTCGTGATCCAAGATATATACAGCACAACAGTTTTCCATCGATATTTACACAGTCCTCTACACAATCCTCCACGTCCAAAATCACATATACTCCGACCATCAACCCAACAAGAGTCATACAAATAAGACTCACTTTTATATGTTTCCCATATCATACACTCCAGCTCAATCCATCTTATCTATGCTAGTACTTAAGCAATTAGTAATGCTTGACCTCCTCCAGTACTGCACATACTCCCTCAAACATTATTGCTTGCAGCTGGCTTGTCCTTCACACTACCCAAAACTTTCCTCCAATCTACTTTGTCTCTGGAATTTTCCCCAACAGGTTACCTGCGGGATAGCCTTCTCCCATACAATCCGCACACGCTGGTAACTTTGAGGCTCGACTTCTGCAATGCACTGTACATAGGGCTACCTCTGTGCCTAGTCCAAAAACTTCAACTAGTTCAAAATATGGCAGCCAGGTTGGTCACCGGTACACCTAGGGGTGACCATATTACACCAGCTTTAAAATCACTCCACTGGCTGCCAATTAGTTTCTGGGTGAAGTACAAAGTGTTGGTCATTACCTTTAAAGCCCTACATGGTTTGGGTCCAGGTTACCTGCGGGATAGCCTTCTCCCATACAAGCCGCCCCACATGCTCAGGTCCTCTGGGAAGAATTTACTACAGTCAACCAAAACAAGGTTCACAACCATTACCCAGAGGACCTTCTCTTCTGCCACTCCCAGACTGTGTAATCAACTTAATAGTCTCTTTGACTTTAAGAAAGCCATAAAGACCGATCTCTTCTGGCAGGCCTACCCAGCTGAATTGTAAGAGTTTTATTGGTATTTTAATAATGTATTAGTTTTATGTGCTTTTAATCAGTTTTATGTATTGTAGATTTATATTTATATTACCCGCCTCTCCAGAGGGAGAGGCGGGTAAGAAATAAATAAATTATTATTATTATTATTATTATTATTATTAATATATGTCCTTTTTTGTTTTCTGATCATCAATAAGCTTTTTGTGTAGCCACATTGGCTTCTTCTGTTGTTTTATTTTATTTTATTTTCCTCTTTGGGATTGTTTCTAATTATACCTTTAGTGTTTTCTGTTTTAGGAACTTCCATTCTTCTTGTACTCCTCTTCCCGTTAGGTTTTCCTGCCATGGAATCCTATTTATTTATTTATTTATTGCATTTTTATATCGCCCAACAGCCAAAGCTCTCTGGGCAGTTTACAAAAATTAAAACCATAAAAATCATTTAAAATATAAAACAACGACAGTATAAAACCATAATTTAAAATACAATATAAAAACAACCAGGATAAAAACTGAGCAGCCATGCAGAAATTAATACGGATTTAAAATACAAATTCAAACAGCAGGGTTAAAAATCAAACTGAAGAACTGTTAAACTAATGAGAAAATAAAAAGGTCTTCACCTGGTGTCTAAAGAAGTATAATGTAGGTGCCAGGCAAATCTCTCTAGGGAGCTCATTCCACAGTCAGGGTGCCATAGCAGAGAAGGCCCTCTTTCTGGTAGCCACTGGCCTCACTTCCTTTGGCAGGGGCTCATGGAGAAGGACCCCCAAGGATGATCTTAGGGTCCAGACAGGTACATATGGGAGGAAGTGTTCCTTCAGATAACCTGGCCCCAAGCCATTTAGGGCTTTGAATGTTAATACCAACACTTTGAATTGGCCCCAAGCCTGGACCAGCAGCCAGTGAAGCTGGAAAAGGATTGGCATAATGTGGTCTTGTTGGTCAGTCCCCGTTAACAGTCTGGTAGCCATGTTTTGTACCAGTTGAAGTTTCCGGACCATTTTCAAAGGTAGCCCCACATATATTGCATTGCAATAATCCAGATGAGAGGTGATTAGAGTGTGGATAACTGTAGCGAGGCTACCTCTGTCCAGGTACTTATCATTGCTCTGAGTTTATTAAAATCTGCTTTCCTGTAATCCAAGGTATGCATTTGACTACACTCAGCTTTATTACTTGGCTACGTTTCACTAAAGTTCCTGCTATTTTCACCTCATCAATTAACTTTTCCTTATTGGTCAGAATCAAGTCAAGGTGGCTGATTCCCTTATTCCTTTCTCCACCCTCTGGAGAAGAACATTGTCAGCAAGGCAAGTCAGGAATTTCCTGGAGACCATGCCTGGCAGAGTTTGCACCTCAACAGTTATAAGGGCAATTGAAGTCCCCCATTATTACTACTTCATGCTTCCCTGACATATCTACAATTTGCTTTGGAACTCATCATCCACATCTTCTCCTTGGTTGGTTGGTCAATAGTAGGCTTCAACTACAGTATTGTTTTTATTCCTTCCATTTATTTTAACCCAGATGCTTTTAAGAGGGCCACCATGTTCATTCTCTTGAATTTCTGTGCAGGTATATACATTTTTAACATTTAGTGCTACTCCACGCTCTTTATTTGATTTCTGTTCTTTTTGATATACATATTGAAGTTCTATCCTTCAATTACTCTATTCCATGCATGGGGTCATAAGTTATACTTGTTAAGTCATACTTACCTTCCTGACAAAAGAGTCAACCTATGTGGTTGACACCCACTAGATGGAAGCCACCAATCTTGGAGGCTTCTGACTATCCAGTGCTGGCCAGGAGTGGGCAAAAGGTGTGTGTGGGGAGAAATTCATTTAGTTCACATTTTGATGGAAACACTGAATTTTGTACTTTTGAACCAATGTGCAAAATTCACACTTCTCTGAATTTTGCAATGAAGTTCTCCAATCATAGAATGCTTATATTAGTGAAAATTATTTTTGAATGTTTTTAAAAATAACAATAGTAACAACAAAAAGTCCCTCTCATGCTGCTGAAACAAAGAATGATCGAGGAGAAACTCGGAATGCATTTTTGTGTGAAAAGGCTGAGAGGTCAATTCTGGTGAGGAAAACAAATTCCTGGATACTCTTCACCCTTCTTTAATTGTAAGTGTATGCACTTGTGGATCTAGTTAAAAACAAAGACAACATCAAAGTAGATCTCACAAGCCTGAAGTCTGCTACCCCCTATTGTAGGGTGACCAGATAAAATCCAGGTCAGAGCTCATGTAACTTTAACAGTTGTAGAGAAAAGGGAATTTCAGCCATTTGTATGCAATTAGTTCCTGGTGAAATTCCCTCTTCATCACAACAGTTAAAGTTGCAAGCACTATACTAGAGTGACCAGATACAAAAGAAGGCAGGGCCCCTGCATCTTTAACTGTTGTGATGAAGAGGGAATTTCACCAGGAACTAATTGCATACAAATGACACTGGCTGAAATTCCCTTTTCTCTACAACTGTTAAAGTTACATGAGCCCTGACCTGGATTTTATCTGGTCACCCTACCCTATTGTATTGTTTCCTTAGACCATACCCAGAAACTTTTCCATGTTCGACAGCTGGTTGGCCACTGTGTGAACAGAGTGCTGGAGTAGATGGACCATTAGACTGATCCAGCATGGCACTTCGTATGTTCTTCTGTTCCCTAATACAGTATGGATAGAAAGTAGATTTACAGATGTTTGGGGCTTCTGGGAATTGAAGTCCCAAACATCTGGGGAACCACCTTCTGCCCATCCTTGACTTAACTACTATATCTGAGCTTACCTTTTGTTTGTTCTGACAAAGATAATGGTATTTGAAATGGTGTGAGGTGTCATGGATAGGTTGTTGTATATAGTTTCAATGACTGCTCAGCCATGAAGCTCTCTGGTTTTGGACACGTCACTTTCACTCAGCGTTGTTATGATGAGAAACAAAGTTAATACTAAAGCACTTTGTACATTGAGAAAGTACTTAGGATAAGGGAAATAATAAGTTCTGTTCTTTTTTTGTTCTTTTTTTCTGGAAATGGATATTTTCAAAACCACAACAAATGCATCTGTATCCATTACACCCATCAAAAACTATGTTTTTCAGAGATATTTTGTTTTTAGGATAACTTAATTGTGGAGAAAGATCAAGAATGTGACAAACTCCCTAGACATTTCTCCTTTGTTACTAGGAAACCATTCATTACCATCATTACCATTTTTCCCAGAAGGGAAAAATTAAAAATCCACTGCTGCCTCTTTCTTCTCTTGCCTCTTTGTGGGTTAAAGTGGTGTCATTAACTCGGGGTCTCTGGTTGCTTCAGGCTAACATTTACGCTGAAACTGGATGAAGGAATGAAGAGTGGAATTAGATCTCTCTGAATCCTTCTTCTGTGGGACAGAACCAGTTTTGCTTCTTGTAAGTCTCTGCAGTTTACTCTTAAAAACGTAGAACTGGAAGTCTGGGTGCATCTCTGGAGGAGAAATGGAAGTCCCTCTGAAGATATTGCTTTCTCTGCTCAGTATTCTCTGCACCTTACCTAGCACAGCAAAAGCAAACAGTGAGTACATATCATTGCGGTTCATCGATGATTCAACATGAGTAGAGTGACCATATGAAGAGGAGGACAGGACTCCTGTATCTTTAACAGTTTTTAGAAAAGGGAATTTCAGCAGGTGTCATTTGTAGGCATGCAGCACCTGGTGAAATCCCCTCTTCATCACAACAGTTAAAGTTGCAGGAGCTATACTAGAGTGACCAGATACAAAAGAGGGCAGGACTTCTGCGGCTTTAACTTTTGTGATGAAGAAGCAATTTCACCAGATGCTGCATGTCTACAAATGACACCTGCTGAAATTCCCTTTTCTACACAACTGCTAAAGATACAGGAGTCCTGCTCTCCTTTTCATGTGGTCGCCCTAAACATGAGATGCCTTGACACAAAGTGGGGGCGGGGAGAAGCTCCTTTGCATTTCTTATTCATTACATTCTTTTCATTTTTGATGGAATTTCACCCTGTCTGAAATACTTAAAGTGTACTGGAGGAAGAGAATATCCTTCTATGAGGAAGACCAGCTTCCAAAGCTTTTTTGGATGCTTTCAGATATGTGCGCTTTATAGATTTAGATGGTGATCTGAAAATACGCCAGTCTAGTGCCAAAATGTTTTGGAGCAACCCCAAATCAACCTCTTCTTCTTTCTAACACCACTTGTGCAAGGACGTTATGTTAGGCTGACCAGATAAAATCCAGGTCAGGGCTCATGTAACTTTAACAGTTGTAGAGAAAAGGGAATTTCAGCCAGTATCATTTGTATGCAATTAGTTCCTGGTGAAATTCCCTCTTCATCACAACAGTTAAAGTTGCAGGGGCCCTGGCTTCTTTTGTATATGGTCACTCTAGTATAGTGCCTGCAACTTTAACTGTTGTGATGAAGAGGGAATTTCACCAGGGACTAATTGCATACAAATGACACTGGCTGAAATTCCCTTTTCTCTACAACTGTTAAAGTTACATGAGCTCTGACCTGGATTTTATCTGGTCACCCTACGTTATGTAGCCCACTCAAAATCCATTATTTGTTCTTCTTTAAGGCAGTCTTGGAACACGTCGAAGGATGAGATATAATTCCTTGCAGTGGCAGGTCGATGCCATGAATTCCCTCCCATTGAAACCAATAGGAGGAACTTTGCAAAACAAACAATGGACACTAGTGGTTCCAATGTCAGCAGGGCAGTGAATCTGCTCCAGGTTTCAGTCAGAACTCTAAAGGGGCAATCCAAAGTGCTCCTTTAGAATTCTGAATGGTTCTGACTGAAACTTGGAGTGGATTTACCACTCCACTGACATCGGAGCTACCATCCTCCACTGAAAACAAACAAAAAACAAGGCTGGGAGGGGGAACAGCCCCTCTGCTTCTCCCTCACTTCTGCTCTGCTGCCCTGAGTCCATCAAGGCTTTGGATATGGCAGTTCGTCCAGTTGAGGGTCTCCTCAAGGTAGAATTGTGCTGTGAGTGACCTTGGGATGCTTACAGTATCCATCAGATTAATTTACCTCATGACATTGGTGTGAAAATAAAATTGGAGGAGAGAAACAGTTATGCTATACTGAACTCCCTGAAGTCAAGCTTGAAACAGAACTAATTTCTCAAGAAACAATACTATGAACAGTGATATTTATTAGGTACTTCAATATTCAAAATGGAAAGGCTTTCAACATGCAGAGTTTGAACCACAGGACATAGAATTGGAAATACCCTCAGATCTGTTCTGAGTAGGCTGACCATATGAAAAGGAGGACAGGGCTCATGTAACTTTAACAGTTGTAGAGCAAAGGCAATTTCAGCCGGTATCATTTGTATGCAATTAGTTCCTGGTGAAATTCCCTCTTCATCACAACAGTTAAAGTTGCAGGGGCCCTGCCTTCTTTTGTATATGGTCACTCTAGTATGGTGCCTGCAACTTAAACTGTTGTGATGAAGAGGGAATTTCACCAGGAACTAATTGCATACAAATGACACTGGCTGAAATTCCCTTTTCATTACAACCGTTAAAGTTACATGAGCCCTGTTCTCCTTTTCATATGGTCAGCCTAGTTCTGAGGCAGATGAAGAGCAGAATAATGCAATCTCTCACTCTTATGGGGCATGCTGGCTGGAGAATGCTGGGAATTGTAGGACTTATTTCTGTCTAAACATGCATAGGATTGCACCCTAATTCTATCAGTATTCATACATTTTAAAACCCAAATCAGTATATGCAAATCTATACCTTGCTCAATTGTATTCTGATGAAAAGAGTTCTATGTTGTACTTGTGGTTTTATTTAAAATTGTAACATAATTTATAGTAGTGTCTATATGTTGCTGCTTCTTTCAGATTCATCAGATAAACGTATTCTTTCATATAAGTCGAAGAGCCTTTTGCCCATTTTAGTCAGCCCACAAACTGGGAATGACTGGAACATCCACAATCAAAAAAGAGAGTACATTCCTATATCAAAGGACATTGAAACAAACTTGATTGACCCATGGCTAACTTATTTTGTTCCTACCATCGAAACTCTTGTGGTTATATTGGGTCTTCCTTTAAACGTCCTGGCAATCCTTATGTTTGTGGCCAAAACAAAGCTTAAGAAGCCAGCGGTAGTATACATGCTCAACCTGGCTTCCGCCGACGTAGTCCTTGTGGGTGTGTTGCCTTTTAAAATTTCCTATTTTTCAAAAAAAAAATGGGCCTTTGGACCTGGAATGTGTCATTGTGCCACTGCGACCTTCTTCTGCAACATGTATTGCTCCATACTGCTGTTGACGGTGATCAGCATCGATCGTTTCCTGGCAGTGGTGTACCCAATCCAGTCTCTGTCATGGCGCACTGTCAGACGTGCCTGTGTGGTGTGTGTTGCCATATGGCTTATAGCCATAGCTGCGGTGATACCTCTGCTTACCAGTGACCTAACACATCACATACCTCAGCTAAACATCACTACCTGCTTTGATGCGCTAGCGTTTTCTCTTGTCATGAAGAGGTTTCGCTATTACATTTTTATGTTATCTATTTTCTTCTTTTTTGTTCCATTATTAATCTCTACCATCTGTTATGTGTGCATTATAAGGACGCTTTCTTCATCCAATGGAGCTGCAAAGCCAGAGAAGAAGAGGCGTTCCATCCTCTTGTCGGCAGCTGTCTTGTGTTCCTTTATTGTTTGCTTTGGTCCAACAAGTATCCTGTCACTGGTGCAATATGTTTGGCCAACTCAACAGTTGGGGAATCTGTATGTTGCTCAAATGTTGTGCCTCTGTATTGGTACCATCAACTGCTGCATTGATCCCTTGATCTTTTATTATGCCTCTTCAGAATGTCAAAAACAGGTCTGGAATCTCCTGTGCCAAAGAAAGCAGTCTGATCTTGTCAAAGATCTTCGGAGAACAAGCAACAGTCCATCTGCTAGAGGCTTGGATCATTTGTCTCAAGCATAGCATTTTACAGCTGAATGGCAGACTGGATGTGATTATTTTACAGCAGCTCTTTTCAATGTCTGTGCATTTCTTTCTAGCCCTGGTTGGGGGAGCTGACATTTCCCTCTTCTCCAGCAAAAGCAAAGTGTGTGTGTGTCCCTCCCCTATTTATATCTATATATCTATATATCTATATATATATCTATATTAGGGTGACCAGATAAAATCCAGCTCAGGGCTCATGTAACTTTAACAGTTGTGGAGAAAAGGGAATTTCAGCCAGTGTCATTTGTATGCAATTAGTTCCTGGTGAAATTCCCTCTTCATCATAACAGTTAAAGTTGCAGTGGGCCTTCCTTCTTTTGTATATGATCACTCTAGTATAGTGCGTGCAACTTTAACTGTTGTGATGAAGAGGGAATTTCACCAGGAACTAACTGCATACAAATGACACTGGCTGAAATTCCCTTTTCTCTACAACTGTTAAAGTTACATGAGCCCTGACCTGGATTTTATCTGGTCACCTAATCTCTATCTATCTATCTATCATCTATCTATCTATCTATCTATCATCTATCTATCTATCTATCTATCTATCTATCTATCTATAAATCTATGGCTCAATTCGGACGACACAATAGTCAATGGTGGGTTGACTAACCTTAACCCTAACCCTAGGGGATACTCCCCACACAACATGGTAATAAATAATCAACTGTGGTGTGGATGAGGATCAGTGCTGAGTTGACTATGGCAGCATTCGGATGACACAATAGTCAAAACAACTGACGATTGTTTCCCCCACACCAGTTGTTTATTGTGTCATCTGAATTGAGCCTATCTCTATCTATCTATCTATCTACCTATCTATCTATCTATCTATCTATCTTCTATCTATCTATCTATCTATCTATCTATCTATCTATCATCTATCTATCTCCCACCTCCACAGTATGGGGTGTGTGTGTCTCCCCAACCCAGTGTATGTGCAAAACAGTTGTGCTCCCCTGATGTATATATGAATATCTCTGATGTTGTTTTGTTTTGTTTGTTGAATTTTGTTTGTTTTGTTTCTAGTATTTTAAGCCACCATATGAGGGCTTGCCCTAAAAGGCAGAGCAAAAATAAAATACATATATCGTCTTCACTCTCCTGCCATTTCTTCATGCCCTACAACACAGTCATGCAGATGACCTCAAGAAAGAATTTCAGCTAGTTCACATTACAAATAACCCCTTTAATCAGCCTTCCCAAACCTGGTGCCTTTTAGATATGTTGGACTACAGTTCCCATAATCCCCCAGGTGGGAGAAGGCTACCTTAAACCTTCTGCAGTGTTGAGAAGGGCAGGTTGTGGCAGCATATTTTTCTCTGCAAAACCTGGCTGCCCTGTAGAGTTTCTTTTCATATTCCTGGTACATATAAAATGACACTAGATGGCACCAAATGCTAAAGCTTTCATTCCCTTTGCACATTTATTTGGTGCATTTCTTCCAAATAAATAATAAGACCAGGCTGTATGTTGCTTTAAAATGTCAGACAACAAATTACTTAACACTAAGGTATCTTGGATTGAATCCAGATTCACACCTGATCAACTGCATTGGTGAACATGGACTTCTCTGCCCCCCCTTCCCACAAAAAACTGTCCAGCCCCCCAAAATGCTACACAGTGAATTATGAGGAAGCCCTGATGAATTGGTGAGCTGTGGTTGTTGGGTGATGAGGGGGGTGTACAAAAATCAGCAGAGGGACCTTCTCTGAGCAAAACGTCCCTCCTCTTGTGGAAGGTAGATCCTGGATCTAGTCACTCATGTTCTTTACTCTAAAGCAGTAGTGTAGATCTGGCCCAATTAATTCTCTGTGGTCAACTAAAGACAGGCCAACTGATTAATGAAGGCTAAGATAGGCTGTATGCCTAACATCAAATCTTCCTGGAGCTGGTGTGATCATTGTGTGTCCTATCTTAGGAAATGTGTTCTTCCTTAGGACATATTAATGAGATCACAGTTTCCAAACAGGTCCAAGTATGAGATATAAATGTTGTTGAATCAATTGTAAACAGTGACCCCAGTGCTATAAGATTTAAAATATACTTAAGTGGAAAATTGCCCAAGAAGTCCAACATAGGCCTCCTCCACACGAGACGTTTAATGAGCCTTAGAGGCTCATTATAATTTTTACCTCCACACCAGCGGAGCGCAAAACGGGCGTAGAGGCGCGTTATCTCCCGGATTATGCGCATTATCGAATGCGCGTTAAATAGCGACTTTTATTTTGCGGCGGGATGTAAAGCGCGTTATGACCATGTGTACAGTTTTTCAGCGAAGCGCATTTTCGGAGAGGTGTGAGCAGGTAGAGGGCGGGTTTTGACGAGATGGGCGGGGAGAGGGAAGGGATTTCCGGCGGGAGATTTGAAAAAAAGCCCTCAGGTTATGCGCAGCCGCGCGGGTGTGCTCACCCAACGGTTTGGCTGGAGGCGCAGGTGTGGTCGCGCGCCTATGCATATAAGCGCGTGCGCGTGATCCAACCGTTGACCTCATTTAACTTCGCGACGCCAGAGAGACTGCATCCTGATTTATTTCCTCTACACCTTTTCCACCTACCGAAATGGCTGCTCCAGGAAGGGGAGTTTCTTGGAAAAAGGCAGAGATTCTCGACCTTCTGGACATTTTTGGGGAGCAGAAAGTTCAAGCTCAACTGAATGCCAGCCATAGGAACCTCGATGCCTATGAATCCATTGCTCAGGAAATGCAAAGAAGGGGCCATATCCGTACAGCGAAGGAGTGCAGGACCAAGGCAAAGGCAATGAGGCAGGAATATCGCAGGGTCATGAATCATAATTCACGATCAGGAAATGATGCTGCCACCTGCCCCTTTTTTGAGGAGCTTCATAGCATTTTTCGGGGGGATGCTACTATTCAACCAAATCGCGTGGGCAGGAGTCTGAACATCCATCGTGTCCAAGCACCTGCTGCTGCTCCCCCAGTAAGTTCCCCCCTGGCTTTCCCGCTCTCAGAAGGCTCAGAAGAACTGTTCAGCAGTGAACTTCAAACAATAAATGTGGAGGACTACCTTGGAACGCCCTACTCTCCCGGAGGTACATTGATTGTAATTGCCATTTTTAAAAAAATCTCGTTCTTCCTTCTATTTCATGCCTATAGCTCACATCTGATGTTTTCCCCTTTTAGAATTGGAGACACCAGAAGATATTGGAAACGAAGAACCTGAAGGTATAGACTGTTTCTTTTGTTGGGTTGGGAAGACTCTTAACTTTACAACTTAATATTGTGTTCCATGGAATAAAAAATTGTATTCTAAAATGGGGCAGGCAGATGCGGGTGAGCGGGTGGGGCAGGAGAGGGCAGGAGAGATCTCCTCTAGCTACCCAGCGTTTCTCTGGTCTCTCCAGGGCAGGGGGGAAAAAGGATAAGGGGCAGGCAGCCATTTTGAACAACCACCCCCATTTAAAAAGGAGGGAGGTTTGTGATTGTGCCTATTGATGAAACCTCCTAAAAGCTCTTCTTTTTCTGCCACGGCAGGAGCCTACAGAAGCAGCAGTACCACCAGTGCATCGGAATCCATTGAGCAAGCAGATTTGAGGGCCAGAAATCTCCAGCAGCATCCTGCAGCAGCAGCACCGAGTAAGTACAGGCCTAGCTAATTTCTGAGGTCAGACATCATGGAAGGAAGGGAGTTCCCAATGATCTAGGCTGGGTTTATGGGGGGGGGAGGGGGAAAGGGGGGCATTGGACACAACATTGTGGTGCATGGGACCAGAAATTGTGGTCTATGGGAGGGATTCCCGCCTTTTTCTCTACAGCAGTTAAAGTTACATGAGCCCTGACCTCCTTTTCATGTGGTCAGCCTAGGCAGGCAGCCATTTTGAACACACAAACAACCCCCCCCTATTTAAAATGGAGGTTTGTGATTGTGCCTATTGGAATGAAACCTCCTAATAGCTCTTCTTTTTCTTCCACGGCAGCCTACAGAAGCAGCGGTTCCACCAGTGCGTCGGAAACCAGTGAGCACACAGATTTGAGGGCCAAAAATCTCCAGCAGCATCCTGCACCAGCACCACCGTGTAAGTACTGGGCTAATTTCTGGGGTGCATGGGACCAGAAATTGTGGTCTATGGGAGGGATTTCAGCCTTTTTCTCTACAGCACTTAAAGTTACATGAGCCCTGACGTCCTTTTCATGTGGTCAGCCCTGACCTCCTTTTCATGTGGTCACTGTAGTATACTGCCTGCAACTTTAACTGTGGTGATGAAGAGGGAATTTCACCAGGTGCTGCATGCATACAAACGGCACCGGCTGAAATTCCTTTTTCTCTACAGCACTTAAAGTTACATGAGCCCTGACCTCCTTTTCATGTGGTCAGCCTAGGCAGGCAGCCATTTTGAACACACAAACAACCCCCCCCCCATTTAAAATGGAGGTTTGTGATTGTGCCTATTGGAATGAAACCTCCTAATAGCTCTTCTTTTTCTTCCACGGCAGCCTACAGAAGCAGCAGTACCACCAGTGTGTCAGAAACCAGTGAGCACGCAGATTTGAGGGCCAGAAATCTCCAGCAGCATCCTGCAGCAGCACCGAGTAAGTATAGGGCTATGTCAATGAAACCTCCTAAAAGCTCATCTTTTTCTGCCATGGCAGGAGCCTCCAGAAGCAGCGGTACCACCAGTGCGTCAGAAACCAGTGAGCACGCAGATTTGAGGGCCAGAAATCTCCAGCAGCATCCTGCACCAGCACCACCGTGTAAGTACTGGGCTAATTTCTGGGCTGCATGGGACCAGAAATTGTGGTCTATGGGAGGGATTTCAGCCTTTTTCTCTACAGCACTTAAAGTTACATGAGCCCTGACGTCCTTTTCATGTGGTCAGCCCTGACCTCCTTTTCATGTGGTCACTGTAGTATACTGCCTGCAACTTTAACTGTGGTGATGAAGAGGGAATTTCACCAGGTGCTGCATGCATACAAACGGCACCGGCTGAAATTCCTTTTTCTCTACAGCACTTAAAGTTACATGAGCCCTGACCTCCTTTTCATGTGGTCACTGTAGTATACTGCCTGCAACTTTAACTGTGGTGATGAAGAGGGAATTTCACCAGGTGCTGCATGCATACAAACGGCACCGGCTGAAATTCCTTTTTCTCTACAGCACTTAAAGTTACATGAGCCCTGACCTCCTTTTCATGTGGTCAGCCTAGGCAGGCAGCCATTTTGAACACACAAACAACCCCCCCCTATTTAAAATGGAGGTTTGTGATTGTGCCTATTGGAATGAAACCTCCTAATAGCTCTTCTTTTTCTTCCACGGCAGCCTACAGAAGCAGCGGTTCCACCAGTGCGTCGGAAACCAGTGAGCACACAGATTTGAGGGCCAAAAATCTCCAGCAGCATCCTGCACCAGCACCACCGTGTAAGTACTGGGCTAATTTCTGGGGTGCATGGGACCAGAAATTGTGGTCTATGGGAGGGATTTCAGCCTTTTTCTCTACAGCACTTAAAGTTACATGAGCCCTGACGTCCTTTTCATGTGGTCAGCCCTGACCTCCTTTTCATGTGGTCACTGTAGTATACTGCCTGCAACTTTAACTGTGGTGATGAAGAGGGAATTTCACCAGGTGCTGCATGCATACAAACGGCACCACCGGCTGAAATTCCTTTTTCTCTACAGCACTTAAAGTTACATGAGCCCTGACCTCCTTTTCATGTGGTCAGCCTAGGCAGGCAGCCATTTTGAACACACAAACAACCCCCCCCCTATTTAAAATGGAGGTTTGTGATTGTGCCTATTGGAATGAAACCTCCTAATAGCTCTTCTTTTTCTTCCACGGCAGCCTACAGAAGCAGCGGTTACACCAGTGCGTCGGAAACCAGTGACCACGCAGATTTGAGGGCCAGAAATCTCCACCATCCTGCAGCAGCACCGAGTAAGTACAGCCGATGTTATTTGCTTGATAAAGTTTCAGTCCTGCAATTCTTATAAATGTGTGAAAGGACATTCTCATCTTCAGGATGAGGGTGCGAGAGAACCCATGGTACAGGCTGGACATGTAATAAATGATTTTTAAACACACTAAACTTTGCCCTTTCCCTTCAGGTACAGATGAAGGAAGGAGACATCCCATCCAAAAGTCAGCACTCTCGCCTGCAACGCGCCTGGAAATGGCCAGAAACAGAAGACCCCCACGCAGCAGGGACACAGACCGCATTCTGGAGCATGCCTCTGCACACAACGCAAACCTCTTGCAGATGCATGAGCAGATGTTGCAGAAAAATGACCAGATATTGGACTATTTGAAAACAGAAGATGCAAGGGACCAAAGAAATCAAGATGCCCTTCTCAGAATTCTAGAAAGACAATGTGTCACGATGGAGAAGCTGGTGACGGTGGTGCAACAGGAAGAACCGGGAAGATCAACCCATACAGCCAACCCATCATCTACTAGCCATGGAAAATGCCAGCCAATAAAAAGACGGTTGGCTATTGACAGTATGGAGGGGACCAGCTCTAAGCCAAATGACTTAGGTGGGAACTCAGGAGAGGGTGAGGGGAGAAAATGCCTGGCTAAGAAGAAACGTAAAGTCAGGGTGCAACACCCCCAGTCTGCCCAGTTGCAAAATCCCCAGAATGACATTTTAACCAAAGACTTGGACGAATCACTGCTCCCGTGCTCCCATACAGTACCCCCACAGCGCTCATCATCACCACTTCAAGGTGAGCCAAGCATAAAGCGCACGGCACGGGAGGTAAAAAAACCCTTAAAGTTCTCCCCTTAGAATACATGTTTTATGTTATTGTTAATAATTTGCTGTTAATTATGGTTTTTTTTGCTGTTATTTATGTAATTGTTATTTGATGTTATTTATGTAATTGTTATGTTATTTGCTGTTAATTATGGTTTTTTTTGCTGTTATTTATGTAATTGTTATGTTATTTGCTGTTAATTATGGTTTTTTTTGCTGTTATTTATGTAATTGTTATTTGATGTTATTTATGTAATTTTTATGTTATTTGCTGTTAATTATGGTTTTTTTTGCTGTTATTTATGTAATTGTTATGTTATTTGCTGTTAATTATGGTTTTTTTTGCTGTTATTTATGTAATTGTTATGTTATTTGCTGTTAATTATGGTTTTTTTTGCTGTTATTTATGTAATTGTTATGTTTGCTGTTAATTATGGTATTTTTTGCTGTTATTTATGTTGTATTTAACCATTAAAATATAGTTTTCATATCTCACTGTGTGGTTGGGACTGTGCTTCCTATCTATTATTAAAACAGTTAGGCATCCCTCCTTAATACTGCACCAACCTGAAAATGCTAAGGAAAACCAAAACAATGTTTTAGTAACAAAAATAAAGATTTAGTTTTTTTAACATATCTTCTTTTCAACTATTTACAAATATTTATAACTTATTTAGGATGCGGTCTAGCTTGTCCTCAATGGAGGACATGCGTTGCTGCATGCCTCCCACGGCGTTTTCTAGGCTCTCCAGCCGCTCCTCCTGAGTGGGAACTGCATGGGATGGTAAGAAAAAAAAAGTGTTTAAAATCATATTATATAACCAACAGAAAAACAGTTCAAGATGTACCACTCAATGACATTGGCTATTCAATGCGATTCAATTTACAGGAATGTAAATATAGTTTTTCATTTTTTAATTAAAAATTTAAACCATTAGTCCTGTACTGTACAATAGGGTGACCACATAAAATCCAGGTCGGTTAAACTGTTGTGATGAAGAGGGGATTTCACCAGGAACTAATTGCATACAAATGACACTGGCTGAAATTCCCTTTTCTCTACAACTGTTACAGATACAGGAGCCCTGACCTGGATTTTATATGCTCAATGTACTCTACATTATACAAAGCAATGGAACTTCTATTACCTGCTGGAGACACAGCAGCAGGTGAGACAGGTGGGGGTGCATTCTCCTCTTCCTCCTCTTCCTGCACCTCCTCCTCCACCTCCTCCGCAGACGGCGACGGCGATGGACTGAGTATCCCTTCAAAATTGGAAAAAAAAATTTATTTTAAGTTTCTATCATGGTGTTCCCCGCCTCGATCCGTTGGGAGAGTCTGTTAATTAATAAATAAATACATATATCATTACAATTATTAATATTAATAATATTATTAAAGTACGCTGGGCAAAAATAGTATTCCTAATTAATCTGGCTTGCATTTAACTTACGTGCCCTTCTGCGGAGGGTCATCCGAGGAGGAGAAGAAGGAGAAGGAGGAGGAGGAGAAGTCCCCCCAACCTCCTCCACTTCGGGAGACGGAGCCGCCTCTTCCGCCCTCCTGTTTTGGGCTAAGAAAAAGAGGGAAGGGAAAAAGGGAAATAACATTAAAATGTGGAAGGGTCCCTGAAGGGCATCTAGTCCCACCCCAAGATGAATGCTGGAATCCACCTTAAAGCCTCATTGTGTCAGGGGTCATAGTTTTTGGGGCTTCCCCCCCCCCCAACCCGCACATCCACCAGAGAATACACAATGAGCAGTGGGCAGAATCACCAGCACACAGGGCTCCTGAAGGGCATCTAGTCCCACCCCACCCAAGATGTATGCTGGAATCCACCTTAAAGCCTCATTGTGTCAGGGGTCATAGTTTTTGGGGCTTCCCCCCCCCCCAACCTGCACATCCACCAGAGAATACACAATGAGCAGTGGGCAGAATGGTAATGCACTCACTCACCTGCGGTCAGCCTCTCCTCAGGGGTTGGTCTCCCCGCCTTCCGCCACAGCTCGCGGAATTCCACGAAGTAGGGTGGACGCTGTCGGAAGGGGGGATGCTCCCCATGGGCACTAATGGCCCGGAAAAAATGGGCCTTCATATATTTAAACTTCGTCCTGCACTGCAGGGCAGTGCGGACGAAGTTTTGGCTTGCCAGAGCAGCAGCCGCCCTCCTAAATAGCCTCATAGTCGGGAGGCTGCTGCTCCTGACAATCCTTCCAACGAGGGAGGATTGGAGGAGGAAGGCCAATAATATGCGGACCTCCGCATCCCCCAATACCTCCCTCTAGGCATCTTGAAGGATTGTGAGGAAGTCTAGGCCTCACTTCCGGTTTGCGATGTTTCCGCGGACCGGTTTAGCGGTTGCGCGCATGCGCGCGGAACCGTCAAACCACCATTCCCGAACAGCGCGTAAGTGATTAAACACTATCGCGTTTATTCGGAGCAGTGGGAAAGTTACCAGATGTGTTTTGGGTGTCTTGAATGTACCTTTGGGTGTCCTGAACTGAAAACCTGAGAATGTTAGTGACTATATTGTACTATGTTATTCTCAAAAAAACAACCCTGTGAGGTAGGCATGGATGGGCTGTGGTCCTGTTACTTGCCCTTCTGCAATGTTCACTGTACTGCATATGTGTGTTGGGTTACCTGAAGTCTTATTGTCTAGGAATACTACTATCAACATTGTTTGAAAGTTGTAGGAACATATTTTATTAAGGATAAGCATTTTTAAAATAAGCACTTTTTAATATGGCAACAACAATTTTGGGTGTCCTGAATGTACCTTTGGGTGTCCTGAACTGAAAACCTGAGAATGTTAGTGACTATATTGTACTATGTTATTCTCAAAAAAACAACCCTGTGAGGTAGGCATGGATGGGCTGTGGTCCTGTTACTTGCCCTTCTGCAATGTTCACTGTACTGCATATGTGTGTTGGGTTACCTGAAGTCTTATTGTCTAGGAATTGTAGGAACATATTTTATTTAGGATAAGCATTTTTAAAATAAGCATTTTTTAATATGGCAACAACAATATGGCAATATGGCAACAACAATTTCAGCATAGAAAATAAAATTAACAGCATTTACAACAGCATTTAATTTGACATTGAAAGAAACATAGTTGAAAGTCACATTATTATGAACATACATCTCATAACAATATCTAATTACTAACAGCAATGTAAAAGAAAAATCAGCAAAGAAAATAAAATTAACAGCATTTGCAACAGCATTGCATTACACATTGAAAGAAACATACGTTACTTTGAAGTCACTGAACATCTCAAAACAGCAATGTAAAAGCGAAATCAACATAGAAAATAAAATTCACATATTCTAAAGGGATTGTCTATAAGTAGTCTCATTTCCTAATGCAGCTTCTTCTTGATGAAAAAAGAATAAACACAGTCAGTGCTGCCTGGAGCGGGACTTGGCTTTTGCTTGAAGAATGGAATGAATGATCCAGAAAAAGGAAGCGGTTGCCTTCTGGTCTGGTCACATCACAGAGGTTCCACACGACACCGTCTTTGATCCCCTGCAGTTCTCTCTATGCTATGTTCTAAGGGAAATTTAGAGATGGATTGTTTTAGCATAGGATGTAATAACAATATCCCACCCTCTACACATTCATTCATTCATTCATTCATTCATTCTCAGGCCATGAAGCCTTTATGCGGATACTTTCCTTATTTGTTTATGCTTCGAGCAGGTCTTGACACATGATTCCTTCCTGTGACTTGCTGAAATAGAGTAAATAGAGTAAAGTTAGGGAAAACATGGCTTACACAAGTTTGGCACAGGGGTTTGGCACTGAACACTCACCTCCCTAGGGGTTCTGCCCACGCAGAGACCAAAGCATGCCTCTTAAGGCATCTCTGACCTTTTCCCCAGCAGCCTTTTCTTGAATTTCCTCATGCGCCATTGGCAGCGGGGCACCCAGGGTTGCCAGTTCAATTTGCCTTGCTTCGTGGAGATCCAATGCAACATCATGTCCTTGACTTTCACAAATGTTGTGTAGAATGACACAGGCAGATATCACAGAAATGACGTTTTCTTCAGCGAGTTCTATCCTGGACGACAGGCATCTCCACCGTGCTTTTAACCTTCCAAAGGCACATTCAACAACATTCCTCGCCCGTGACAGACAGTGGTTGAAATGTTGCTTTTGCTGGTCCAGGGCTCCGCCGTAAGGTTTCATCAGCCACTTCCGAATGGGGTAAGCGGAACCAGCCACCACCAGTGGAGGAATCTGCACGTCATTAACAGTAATGGTAGGGTTCCCTGGGATGAAGACACCAGCTTCCATGGCCTCAAAGAACGCAGAGTTCCTGAAGACATGGGCATCGTGATTTCTCCCACTCCAACCTATTTCCACATCCATGAATCGCCCACAGTGGTCCACTGTGCCTTGAAGGAGCATGGAAAAAAAGCGTTTCCGGTTTATGTAGTCAGCCCCTTGCCTAGGAGGACAGGCAATTTCAATGTGACATCCATCTGTGGCTGCAACACAATGAAAGAAGCCCAGTTTGGAAAATCCACTCATGATCTGAGAGAGAAAACATAAATAATGGAAAATAAATCATTACTGCTTCATCGGCTGGCATGCTTGAGATACAATGATCAAGTTCCATTTGGCCACCTATATAACAGCCTAGCCCATCTTTTCCTATCCCAAATAATAAAAAACAAGACTCACCTCTGGAACATTGCCAAGGCAAACTGTTTTTCTCAGAAGCGCATGCTCCATGGCTAGGCAGACCTCCACAACGATCATGGCTGCCGTTGTTCTACCGATCCCAAATTGCTGAGCCACCACCCGGTAACCACCAGGATTTGCTAGCCTCCATAGACAGATGGCCACGCGCTTCACCATTGGAATGGCTTCCCTCATGTTCGTATTGCGACGTTCTAGAAATGGCCGAAGATGGTCTGCAATCTGGAAAAGGGTTGCTCTGGTCATCCTAAAGTTCTCTAGCCACTGCTCATCACCCCAGAGGGCTAGAACATCGTTTTCCCACCAGTCACGACTCCTGGGGAAGCACCACCATCTTCTTGGTCTCTGTTTTTTCATCAAAGGAACATATAATAAATTCTCTTGGAGTCTATCTTGTTGGAGTCTTAAAAGATAAGAGTTGTTCTCTTGGAGCCTTCTCATGATGATTCGTCTTCTTCTTCTTCTCCGTTGAATCGTTCTCCTTAGGCAAGTCAATGTAACGTGCATATTTGCGATCAGACGTTGAATCGCATAAATGAGGGAACGAGAAATCGAGGTAGGAGCCATCTCGCCTTCTCTTCCCGTCCAGCTCAAAATGGCGTTTCAGAAAGAGAAAAGGGGAACCAAACTTGCTTCTCTGGTGTCGCCTAGGTAAATGAACTCAACGGTCGACGAAACTCAGATCACGTGCTTGTATGCATATGCTCGCGCGCGAAGGTGCGCGTAACCTGAAGGCATTTTTCCCCCCGCTCAGCTCTGCCCTCTCCCCCCCTCCCATCTCGTTGCCAGGTAACCCGAAATTATGTAGGCAGGCAGGTACATTCCTGTGGGTGGAGTACAGGAAGGGAGGGCTGGGAAAGGGGTTGGCTCTGATCACGTGCTTGTATGCATATGCACGCGCGCGAAGGTGCGCGTAACCTGAAGGCATTTTTTTCCCCCCGCTCAGCTCTGCCCTCTCCCCCCTCCCATCTCGTTGCCAGGCAACCCGAAATTACGTAGGCAGGCAGGTACATTCCTGTGGGTGGAGTACAGGAAGGGAGGGCTGGGAAAGGGGTTGGCTTTAGGCAAAAAGCGAATTAAAATGTCTGTTTCCTCCTCCCGAAGCCCCGCATGTGAACAATTAAAACGCGCGTCGGAGAAAAGCGATAATGCGCTTCAACGCCTCTCGCTGCCTCCCGTGCAGAGGGATGAGGCGTAAATGCGCCTCCGCGATAGTGCGCATAATACCACAAACGGGCGCAAAAGCGCATCCTTGTGGAGGGGGCCACAGTCACATTTGACGTCAAATGAGGAAACTTCTCTAAAATGAAGGAACTTAAAGGCAGTTGAAATGAGGAGTCCAAAGGGTTAAATCCCTTCAAAATGCTTGGAGGTCACCCAAAACTACAATAATTAGGGTGACCAGATAAAATCCAGGTCAGGGCTCATGTAACTTTAACAGTTGTAGAGAAAAGGGAATTTCAGCCAGTGTCAATTGCATGCAATTAGTTCCTGGTGAAATTCCCTCTTCATCACAACTGTTAAAGTTGCAGGGGCCCTGCCCTCTTTTGTATATGGTCACTCTAGTATAGTGCCTGCAACTTTAACTGTTGTGATGAAGAGGGAATTTCACCAGGGACTAATTGCATACAAATGACACTGGCTGAAATTCCCTTTTCTCTACAACTGTTAAAGTTACATGAGCCCTGACCTGGATTTTATCTGGTCACCCTAACAATAATAGAAGCTCAGCTAAAATATATACCACAGGTTAGGAAAGGTAGCACCAAGTTCAAGAGGACACCAGCATGGTCAACAAGTAGTGTCATGAAAGCTATTAGAGAAAAGAGGGCTTCCTTCTGAAAATGGAAGTCTTGCCCAAGTGAGGAAAACAAAAAGGAGCACAAGCTTGTACAAAGATAATGCAAGCAGACAATAAGAAATGCAAAAAGCATTTTGAAGAGCATGTGGCTAACAGTATCAAGTATAACAATAAAGAATTCTTTAAAAATATAAGAAGCAGGAAACCAGCTAGGGAAGCAATTGGACTGCTGGATGACAATGGAGTTAAAGGAGTACTAAAGTAGGACAAGGAGAAGAGAAGCTGAATAAGTTCTTCACATTAGTCTTCATTGCAGAAGATATAGGGCAGCTACCTATTCTTGAACTGATTTTTTCAGGGAGGGAATCTGAGGAACTGAAGCAAATAGTGGGTGACAAAAGATGAAGTTCTCTAACTTATTGACAAATTGCAAGTAAATAAATCACTGGGGCCAGATGGTATCCATCCTAGAGTCCTTAAAGAACTCAAACATAAAATAGCTGATCTTCTAACCAAAAATACAACGTGTCCCTAAGGATCAGCCTCTATACCAGAGGGCTGGAAGGTGTTCTATGACAAACCAATTTTTAAAATAGGATCCAAGGGGGATCTGGGAATTACAGTCTGATTAGCTTAACGTCTCTTCCGGGTAAATTGGTTGAAAATATTATTAAAGATAAAATTAGGAAGAAAAGGAATTAACATGGCTTTCACAAAGGTAAGCCCTGTATCACTAATCTTTTAGAATTATTTGAGTGTCAATAAACATGCAGATAGGGATGATCCAGTAGACATTGTTTATTTGGTCTTCCAAAAGGCTTTTAACAAAGTCCCTCTCTGAAGATTTCTGAGCAAACTTAGCAGTCATGGAATTAGAAAAGAGCTTTTCTTATAGATCAGAATCTGCTTAAAGAAAAGAAAGCAGAGAGTAGGAATAAATGGTAAATTCTCCCAATGGAGGAAAGTAAATAGTGGGATCCCACAGGGAACTGTATAGGGACCAATGCTTTTCAACTTGTTCATAAATGACCTGGAATTTGGAGTGAATAGTGAAGTGGCCAGGTTTGCGAATGACACCAATTGTTCAATGCAAGCAAGTGTAAAGTGATATATGTTGGGCAAAACAATCCCAACTTCAAATATAACCTGATGGGACCTGATTAGTGGTGATTGACTAAGAAAGAGATCTTGGGGTTGTGGTGGATAGCATGATGAAAATGTCAACCCAGTGTGCGGCCATTGTAAAAAAAAAGGCAAACTCCAAGTTAGACATAATTAGAAAAGAAATTGAGAATAAAACTGCCACTACCAAACTGCCTTTATACAAATTTATGGTGTGACACACTTCTAATAATGCCTACAGTTCTGGTCACCACGTCTAAAAAAAAGATGTAGAACTGGGAAAAGGGCAGAAAGGGCAGCTAAAATGATCAAGAGGCTCCCTTATGAAGGAAAGTTACAATAACTGGGATTGTTTAACTTGTTAAAAAGGAGGATAAGGGGAGACATGATAAAATTATGCATGGTGTGGAGAGGGAGACATTTTTCTTCCTCTCTCACAGTACTAGAACCCAGAGTCATCTGAGGAAGCTGAGTGATGAGAGATTCAAGAAAGGAAAAAGGAAGTATTTCTTCACATAGCATATAGTGAAACTATGAAATTCGCTACCACAAGATGTAGTGATGGCCACCAATTGGGATGGCTTTGAAAGGGGGTTAGACAAATTCTTGTCTATCAGTGCCTACTAGTACTGTTCAGAGGCAGTATGCCTATGTACACCAGTTGCTGGGAAACATGAGTGAGAGAGCACTTGCTCTCATGTCCTGCTTGTGGGTTCCCAGTCGACAGCTCGTTGGCCACTGTGTGAACAGAATGCTAGACAAATGGACCCTTTGTCTGATCCAGCATGGCTCTTATGTTTAGTGCAGGCTTGCTGCTCCGATATTAGTAGGGTGATGAATCCTCTTTGGGTTTCAGTCAGAACCAGTCATAATTCTAAAGGAGCTATCCAAACTGCTGGTTCTGATTGAAAACTGGAGCAGATTCACCAGCCTCCACTGTCTTTTAAGTATTCTGAATACTTAAAAGAACTTTTGCCCATTGGCAACACGGGTGGAGTGGGGTGGGGTGGGTGGCGGCAGATGACATCAACATCCTTACTAACCAAAAGTGCTGGTATTGTGTCCCTCTGAGCCCTGGCTACACTACACTATTGTGCAGAGGTAGCAGGTACAGCATGCAATAAAGACAGAAGATTGTTCAGCAGTGTTTAATGAACTGATTCTTGGTGCGAGTCAAGAGTCTCCCTATCTCCACCTGAAAAAAGATTAGGTAACTTTTGCTGTTATGTAGAGTACTGAAAGCAGGGGGCTCTTAAAATGAATGACTTGCCAAACCAAAGTTCTAAGGTCACGACCATTGTTCAAACTGCAGTATGATTGCATTGAAGCAAAATGACATCTTTTTAAGCAGATATAATAGCTTTTACTAAAGTGGGCTTTTTTTCTTTTCTATTTTGCTCAAAAGTGTTGGGAGTGTAGAAGCAGTTGAAAAGCATGGAATTGCAGCAGGGGATGGTGGGAGGAGGAGATAAGTGTCATTTGTGTGCTTCACAATTGAAGCAATACACATGGCTGTTTAAAGCCCCTCTCCCCATAAAACCGTCCAGGGTCTAAAACGACCTAGATGCAGCTCTGTCCTGTCAAATAGTATTTGGATCTAGAGTGCCTCTTAACATGCAGGTTCTATTAGCGAGCATGACTAATGGCCTTGACAGGTCTCTACTCTGTGAATTCATCCAATGCCATTTTATATTTATTTATTTATTTATTACATTTGTATACCGCCCCATAGCCGAAGCTCTCTGGGCGGTTTACATAGGATTAAAAACAATTAAAAACAATATACAAAAATTAAAACAGCAAAAACATACAACATACACACAATCTGTACATTTAAAAACCACTTCAACACTTCAAAAAGCTACAAAAACAAAACAAAACAAACCCAGGCTCCTCAGATATTGCCAAATGCCTGAGAGAAGAGGAAAGTCTTGACCTGGCGCCGAAAAGATAACAATGTTGGCGCCAGGCGGGCCTCGTCGGGGAGATCGTTCCACAATTGGGGAGCCACCACAGAGAAGGCCCTCTCTCTTGTTGCCGACCTCTGAGCTTCCCTCGGAGGAGGCACTCGGAGGAGGGCCTTAGATGTTGAACGTAGTGTTCGGGTAGGTTCATGTCGGGAAAGGCGTTCCATCAGGTATTGTGGTCCCAAGCCGTGTAAGGCTTTATAGGTTAAAACCAGCACCTTGAATCGGGCTCGGAAACATACAGGCAGCCAATGCAAGCGGGCCAGAGTAGGTCTTATATGTTCGAACCTACTGGTTCCAGTTATCAATCTGGCCGCTGCATTTTGCACAAGCTGCAGCTTCCGAACCACCTTCAAAGGCAGCCCCACGTAGAGTGCATTGCAGTAATCTAACTTGGAGGTTACCAGAGCATGGACAACTGAAGCCAGGTTATCCCTGTCCAGATAGGGACGTAGCTGGGCCACCAACCGAAATTGGTAGAAGGCACTCCGTGCCACTGAGGCCACCTGCGCCTCAAGTGACAGAGATGGTTCTAGGAGAACCCCCAAGCTACGAACCCGCTCCTTCAAGGGGAGTGCAACCCCATCCAGAACAGGTTGAACACCCTCCATCCGGTCAGTGGAACCACCCACCAACAGCGTCTCAGTCTTGTCTGGATTGAGTTTCAGTTTATTAGCCCTCATCCAGTCCATTGTCGCAGCCAGGCACTGGTTCAGCACATCCACAGCCTCACCTGATGAAGATGAAAAGGAGAAATAGAGCTGCGTGTCATCAGCGTACTGATGACAACGCACTCCAAAACTCCGGATGACTGCACTCAACGGTTTCATGTAGATATTGAACAGCATGGGGGACAAAACTGACCCCTGCGGAACCCCATACTGGAGAATCCACTGGGCCGAGCAATGTTCCCCAAGCACCACCTTCTGGAGCCGACCCACCAAGTAGGAGCGGAACCACTGCAATGCAGTGCCTCCCACTCCCAACTCAGCCAGTCGTCCCAGAAGGATACCATGGTCGATGGTATCGAAAGCCGCTGAGAGATCAAGGAGAATCAACAGAGTCACACTCCCCCTGTCTTTCTCCCGATATAGGTCATCATACAGGGCGACCAAGGCTGTTTCCGTACCAAAACCAGGCCTGAAACCCGACTGAAATGGATCCAGATAATCAGTCTCATCCAAGAGTGCCTGGAGCTGGCTCGCAACCACCCGCTCCAGGACCTTGCCCAGGAATGGAACATTTGCTACTGGCCTGTAGTTATTAAGATTTTCAGGGTCCAGGGAAGATTTCTTTAGGAGTGGTCTCACTGCCGCCTCTTTCAGGAGGCCTGGGACCACTCCCTCTTGCAAAGAGGCATTAATCACTTCCCTGGCCCAGCCAGTTGTTCCATCCCTGCTAGCTTTTATTAGCCAAGAGGGGAAAGGATCCAATATGGAAGTGGTTGCACGAACCTGTCCAAGCAGGTTACCAGAGCATGGACAACTGAAGCCAGGTTATCCCTGTCCAGATAGGGACGTAGCCATCACTGCATCTTGTGGCAGCAAAGTGCTTCCTTTTTTACTATCTAAAATGTACTGCCAATTAATTTTGTAGATTAGTGTATGAAGTATTCTTCTGCGCCCTTCGTAACTACCTACTTCTAGCATTTCCCCTTGCTCACATCCTGTTTTCTACAAAAGCCTTGAATGTTTAGCCTTTCCTCATAGGGAAGGTGCTAAAACCTCTCGATCGCTTTACTTGTCCTTTTCTGCAAGCCTTTCCCAGTTCTCGGATAGACTTTTGGGGATGGTGTTTCTGTCCATGGAGTCCCAAACGCAGCCACACCAAAGATGTATATAAAGGTGTTAAAACTGGCACTTTTATTTTACAGCAGCTTCTGTAACACGAACACCCCGCTCTGGACCCAAGCCTCCAGTGCCTGGGATTTCCGTTGCAAAATAGTGCTCCAGAATAAAAGCAATATACAGTCATTGTACTCTCTTTTATGGGTGAATCTTAAAGGTACTACACATTCAGGTATAGATATTTATATATTTGATTTGTATATCACTTCATCTTTCAGATACATCCACTGCAGATTCTTTCGCACTATATGAGGTACAGATGTCCTACGAATACAGTCAAGGCAAAAAGGTTGTCATCTCAGAAGTAGCTGAAACATACTTCACTAGCACATGGCTGACTCGTTTTGTTCCCTCAGTCTACTCTATTGCGTTTACTTTGGGTCTTCCTTTAAACATTATGGCAATCCTTATGTTTGTGGTCTACATGCTCAACCTGGCTTCTGCTGATGTATTCCTTGTGAGTCTGCTTCCTTTTCAGATTGTCTACCATTTTTCAGGACACAACTGGGCGTTTGGAGCTGTAATGTGCCGTTTTGTCACCACCACTTTCTACTGCAACATGTACTGCTCCATACTATTGATGATGGCAATAAGCATTGATCACTTCCTGGCAGTGGTGTACCCAATGCAGTCTCTGTCATGGTGCACTCTAAGACGTGCCGATATGGTATGTTTTGTCATCTGGCTTATAGCCATTGCTGGGGTGATACCTCTGCTGTTCACAAACGAGTGAACAAATACAATACCTCCATTAAATATTACTACCTGTATGGAGGCACGAGATATCCCTGATGTTATTATGAAGAAGTTTCGGTATTATTTTTCTGCATTGTCCATTTTCTTTTTTTCATACCATTATTAATTTTTGTGACCTGTAATGTGTGCATTATAAGGACACTTTCTTCATCCAATGGTGCTGCAAAGCCAGAGAAGAAGAGGCGTGCCATTCTCTTGACAGCAGCTGTCTTGTGTTCCTTTATTATTTGTTTTGGTCCAAGTAACATCCTACTGCTGGCAGGGAACATCTATTATTTACCTGGGCAATCCATTAAGAGTCTGCATTTTGCCTACATGTTGGCGGTCTGTGTTGGCACCCTCAATTGCTGTCTTGATCCTGTCATCTATTATTATGCTTCCTCTAAATGTCAAAGACAGCTCTGGAATCTTCTGTGTTCTAAAAGGCATTCTGATTTTGAAAAAGGCAATCAGATAACATGTGGTGATAGAGCAGCCTTGTCTAGTGGTTTGGATCATTAGTCTCAAGGACAGTACTTTACAGTTGAATCTGATGCTGAATGCTCATTCGTAAACATAGCCTTGCTTGCTACAGATGTGAATAATTGTTCATAACCACTCACTTTCGTGTCCCTGCATTCCTTTCTCTAGAACAGGCATTCAGAACCTCAGGCCTCAGGTCCGAACCCAGCTTTTCAGGGTCCCCCAGAAAGCCATGTTCCCTTCCCCAGGGCATACCCACTGATTGGTGGTTTCCCAGTGTATGTGCATTTCCCCCCATCCCCTAAGTCTGAAATGCCACTCCTAAGGCTTAGTCTCTGGCAGTAAGAGCTGTAAATTAACATATCTGGCATTGTTTGCAATTTGGCCCCACCCCTTTTTCCTTTGGACCACCCACCACTAGAATGCAGCTCTGAACAGCCTCTCCAAAATGGAATTCAGCCCTTGGTCTGAAAGAGGTTCTGCATCCCTGATCTAGAATATTTAACTTTCTCTTCCATTCATAGCTCAATGGCTAATTCAAACCATGCCTTTTCTACAACTGCAGTTAAAATTAAAATAATGTCTGTCCAGATATATAGTTTACTACTTAAAGGCTCTATAGTTGGAAAACTATTTTATTTATTGTGTTTTTCGATACATTTCCCGAGACAAATACTCACTTTTTCATTCTAACGGTTTTAATTGCCACATCAGTCTTCTGAAATGAGAAAGTTCTATCCCTCCCCTTTGACAAGGGCACATTGGTCCCACTGGATGGACCATTTCTCATGATCACTGCAGCCCACCATGGCTTATTTCATTATGCAAGTGGCCATTTTGACTATTCAATCTCCAGTAGGTGTGGCCATGGTTTGTTGTGTCATCTGGACCCAGGCATCAGGGGTTGTTTGAGAGGCCCTTTCTGCAACATAGGGGTGTAGAAGGAGGGAGGGAGGGCAATCCCAGAAGTACCTAATACACACCATCGGCACACAGGAAGTGGAACTTTGGTGTCCTGCATAGTTCTTTGTCAGACTCAACAATTAGGAGACGCAGAATGAAGCACTCAAAATTGCCTAATGTAAACAGAGTGCTGAATCCAGGTTTTCTTGGCTCAGAAATGATCTAGCTGGTTGCGTAATTTAAGTTTTAGAGTGCAAGTGATATAACACAGCTGTGGTCCACTGCAAAGTATCTGTCAGCTCTTCTAATTAAATGGCAGAATTAGTCCTGTACTAATAAAACAACGTGTTAAGTAGAAGTCACGCTCATACACTTCTGTACTCCAGTCTGTAAAGGGAGCCTCATTATTTGACAGTCCAACAACAATAAGTAATAAATAAAACAAGGAATATACTACCTTGTCTCTGAATTGCATTCCAGAATCTCTGCCATCATGTAACCATTTCCAGATGGCAGTCATGGTTCTGCCACCAAAGGTTCATGGCTCAGTTCTCAATGTGCTCAAAATAATTACTGAAGAAAGTGATTGTGTGGGCAGTGCTTAATTAGGCCGCTTGGCGAAGGGACAAGAACAAACAGACACACAGGCATAGCTGGGATAATAAATTGGCCCCAACTGTATTGATTCACTTGAAAAGGCTTGGTGGTGGCATGGGGCATGGATCCTATAATTGGCCAGCCTACCTGCTGACTGATTCCTTTGGCCCACATGCCAGGAGCACTGGAAGAGGCAGAGGCACGCCACAGCGCAGACCACTAATGTGAACCCCTGTGAGCTGGCCACGGATGTGGCCACAGCTCACAGCTCTCATGGTGGTCTGGTCTTGGTGCCACGTTCCCGAGATCCCTTACGGGAATCCTCACTATAGGGGAGCAGGAAGCCCAATGTTGCTCCACTTCACCAATGGATCCAGCCCAATGCCTATCACACCGACGTATGTTGTGACAAATGTTATAAAATGAAGCATCCACAAAGAATTTACTGATATTCCAGATCAACTTATTTACAATGGAATTAATCTTGCAATGGGGAAGGCAAAACAAAACCCCTCACAGTCTTTGCCAATTGGTGTACAGGTAAAATTCCTTCCCAGCCACATTAACTGGCTACTACTTCTGCCAATGCAAGACATAGAATCATAGCATAGTAGAGTTGGAAGGGGCCTATAAGGCCACTGAGTCCAACCCCTTGCTCAAAACAGGAATCCACCTTAAAGCATACCTGACAGATGGCTGTCCAGCTGCATCTTGAATGCCTCTAGGGTGGGAGAGCCCATGACCTCCCTAGGTAATTTATTCCATTGTCGTACTGCTCTAACAGTCAGGACATTTTTCCTGATGTCCAGCAGGAATCTGGCTTCCTGTAACTTGAGCCCATTATTCCATGTCCTGCACTCTGGGATGATGAAGAAGATATCCTGGCCCTCCTCTGTGTGTCAACCTTTCAAGTATTTGAAGAGTGCTATCATGTCTCCGCTCAGTCTTCTCTTCTCAAGGTTAAACATGCCCAGTTCATTTAATCTCTTCTCATATGGCTTTTCTTCCAGACTCCTAGTCATCCTTGTTTTCTCCTCTGAGCCCCCTCCAGCTTGTCTGCATCATTCTTGAAGTGTGGCTCCAGAACTGGACGCATTACTCAAGATGGGGCCTAACCAGTGCCGAATAGAGAGGAACCAGTACCTCACGAGATTTCGAAGTTATACTTCTATTAATGCATCCCAAAATAGCATTTGCTTTTTTTGCAGCCACATCACACTGTTGGCTCATATTCAGTTTGTGATCTACAACAATTCCAAGATCCTTCTTGCATTTGGTTTCTTTATCCTAGGTGTAAAACTTGGCATTTATCCCTATTAAATTTCATTCTGTTTGTTTTCAGCCCAGCGCTCCAGGCTATCAAGATCATTTGAAGTGTGTTTCTGTCTTCCAGGGTATTAGCTATCCCACCCAATTTTGTGTCATCTGCAAATTTGATAAGCATTCCCTGCACCACCTCATCCAAAACATTAATTAAAATGTTGAAGAACACTGGGCCCAGGACTGAGCCCTTTTGTACCCCGAGTTTGAGAAGGTACCACTGAGAAGCATTGTTTGAGTCCAATTCTGTAGCCAACTGTGGATTCATCTAATAGTTGTTCCATCTAGCCCACTTTTAGCTAGTTTGCTGATTGGAATGTCATGGAGTACTTTGTCAAAAGCTTTGCTAAAGTCAAGATATATTATATCCACAGCATTCCCACAGTCCACAAGGGAGGTTACCCGATCAAAACATGAGATCAGATTAGTCTGACAGGATTTGTTCTTGACAAATCCATGCTGGCTTCTAGTAATCACTGCATTGTTTTCAAGGTGCTTACAGACTGACTTCTTTATAATCTGCTCCAAAAATTTCCCAGGGATGGATGTCAGACTGACTGGTCTGTAGTTCCCAGGTTCTTCCTTTTTGCCCTTTTTTAAGATAGGGACAACATTAGCCCTCCTCAAGTCATCCGGCACTTCACCTGTCTTCCATGATTTTGCAAGGATAATAGAGAGTGGTTATTATTTATTGTTCTTCTGCCAGCTCCTTTATTACTCTAGGATGCAGTTCGTCAGGCCCTGGAGATTTGAACTTGTTCAAAGAAATTAGGTGTTCCTTGACCATTTGTTTATCAATCTCAAGCTGCAATCCTGTCCCTTCAGCTTATACTTCACTTTTGCCAGCGGGGTCATCGACCTGCTTTTCGGAGAAGATTGAGCCAAAGTAGGAATTGAGCACCTCGGCCTTTTCTTTGTCATCTGTTATCAATTTGCCATCCTCATTGAGTAGTTGAACCACCATTCTTTCCTCTGTCTTTTACTATGTACACACTTGACGAAAGCTTGTTTGTTGCTTTTAGTATCCATTGCTAGCCTCAGCTCATTCTAAGCTTTATCCTTCCTGATGCCATTCCTGCACTTCTGTGCTACCTGTCTGTACTGTTTTTTTGTAGCCTGGCCTACCTTCCACTTCCTATATGTGTCCTTTTTTGTTTTCTAAGCTTTTTGTGGAGCCACATTGGTTTGTTCTGTTGTCTTCTATCTTTTTTCTTGTTGGAATTGTTTGTAATTGTGCCTGTAAAAATTTCCTTATTTAAAAAATGCCCACCCATCTTGGACTCCTTTTCTCATTAGGGTCACTTGTTCTGAGTTAATAAAACTGGCTTTCCTAAAATCCAGAGTACGCGTATGTCTGCACTCAGCTTTTGCTTCCTTTAAAATCAAGAACTCAAGTATGATGTGGAGCTCCATCACACCAGAGGTAGGGTGACCAGATAAAATCCAGGTCAGGGCTCATGTAACTTTAACAGTTGTAGAGAAAAGGGAATTTCAGCCAGAGTCATTTGTATGCAATTAGTTCCTGGTGAAATTCCCTCTTCATCACAACAGTTAAAGTTGCAGGCACTATACTAGAGTGACCAGATACAAAAGAAGGCAGGGCCCCTGCAACTTTAACTGTTGTGATGAAGAGGGAATTTCACCAGGAACTAATTGCATACAAATGACTCTGGCTGAAATTCCCTTTTCTCTACAACTGTTAAAGTTACATGAGCCCTGACCTGGATTTTGTCTGGTCACCCTAACCAGAGGTTGAATGTACTCTCGCCATGCCTGGTATCTGGTTTTGCAGTGCAGGACACACATGATGTCATCCCTGTCATGCACTCATTTCACCTCTTTTCCTCTGTTTTGCATATTATTTTGGTGCGGGGAAAGTCTGGATTATTTTCTTGAAGCGACTTTAATGCGCCCTTAAGCCTCCATCTAGTGCTGTCCCCTTGCTTTTTCCTTTGTTGGGGGCATGTGCTTTGAATGGAGTCTTGCTGACAAAAGGGGAAAGGGGAGGGTGAGGTGGTTCTCCTCCAGCACTCCTCTGTGTCTAACGTTCGAATGAATGGACTTTTTACTGTTCCAAACCCACTTTCCTTGCCTGTAGTTCCCTCAATTTTAAAGATAAAGAGATGAAACTTGGGACCTTGAGAGCTCTTAAGTAGAGCTTTTGGCATGCCAAGTTTAAATCAGATAGGTCCTTTGCCTTGAGTTTTAGGATTTTTTAAAATGCAAATTAACCAACATGTTTGGTTGCACTCTACATGGGGCTGCCTTTGAAGACAATTCGGAAGCTGCAGCTTGTGCAAAATGCAACGGCCAGGTTGATAACTGGGACCAGTAGGTTCAAGCATATAAAACCTAATCTGGCTTGCTTGCATTGGCTGCCTGTATGTTTCCGAGCCCAATTCAAGGTGCTGGTTTTAACTTATAAAGTCTTACATGGCTTGGGACCACAATACCTGATGGAACACCTCTCCCAACACTAACCTACACATACACAGCGCTCAACATCTAAGGACCTCCTCCGAGTGCCTACTCCAAGGGAAGCTTGGAGGTCGGCAACAAGGGAGAGGGCCTTCTCTGTGGTAGCCCCCAATTGTGGAATGATCTCCCCGATGAGGCCCGCCTGGTGCCAACATTGTTATCTTTTCGGCGCCAGGTCAAGACTTTCCTCTTCTCTCAGGCATTTAGCAATACCTGATGAGCCTGGGTTTGTTTTGTTTCTGTTTTGTTTTAGGCTTATAGCTTTTTACAGTTATTATAGTGGTTTTAAATGTGTGTGTATATTGTATGTTTTTGCTGTTTTAATTTTTGTACATTGTTTTTAATTGTTTTAATCTGATATGAACCTCCCAGAGAGCTTTGGCTATGGGGCGGTATACAAATGTAAATAAATAAATAAATAAATAAATAAATACATCTGCATAATTTTTACAGATAAAGAAATGAAACTTGGCATGGTGATAGGTCTTCAGGCCATGCCAAGTTTGAATCAGGTCGGTTCATCTCTTGATTTTTTAGGATTTTTAAAATTCTCCCCTAAAAGCATTTCACTGAAAGTCCATCCTATTTGCCTTTGGGGAGATCCTGGCAATTTGCTTATCAAACGTTTCATCCTTGATTGGATAGTCGGTAGTAGACACCGACTATCATGTTCCTCTGGGAGTGGTTGGTTGGGAAAGTCAGTAACTGCCACATCGGAGGTCTGTCTTTGGGAGCCTCAGGTAGAACTAGAGGCAGAACAAAGGAGAGATCTCACTCTGCTGAGTCCACCTTTTTGGCCTCACCCTGTCTTCATGCTGATTGGTTTAGCAGTCCCTTCCAGGGAAGGAGATGCTGCTGCTGGGGTTGTGCTGCAGCTGCGGCTGTACAGCTGCTCTTTACCAGCCTTTCTCACTTTGCTCCAGGCTGCTCGCCCCACAATTCAATGCTCCCCATTAACGAGGAGAACTCGGCTTATTCCCACCCCACACATACAGAGCAAAAGCTGTCTTATCTTGGAGCTGCAAGTCCCAAACATTTAAACAGGTTGCATAAAAGGTAATTATAAATTCAGAGAATTAGATAAATATAGGGATGTGCACTGGATCGGATCCGATCCACGATCCGAATCTGATCCAGGGGGAAATCGGATAAATTATCCGATTTCCGATCTCACCGCTGGATCAGCCAATCCAATCTGATCCGATCCGGAAAGGTTCTGAACCGGTTTGGATGGATCGGCGGATGAGCGGGCTCCCGCTAGCGCCCGCCACCGCTTCCATTGGCAGGTTCCAGCGGGCGCCCGCTGATGGAAGCGGACAGTGGGGGGGCCTTCCCTAGTGGGGCTGTCCGCTTCCATCGGTGGGCGCCGGCGGGCACATCACCTGGCACGCTACTCAGGAGTAGGCCGCGAAGCCCGCTTGCAGTAGCAGCCAGCGCCGGACGGGAGCGGACAGCCAGGAAAGGTAAACAGGGAGCAGGGGGGTGCGTGGCGCGCGTGGCGCGTGGCACGCTTACCTTTCCTGGCTGTCTGTTCCTGCCCGGCGCTGGCTGCTACTGCGAGAGGGCTTCGCGGCCTGCTCCTAGGTAGCGCGCCAGGTGATATCAACTGGCGCGCTACTCAGGAGTAGGCCGCGAAGCCTGCTCGCAGTAGCGGCCAGCGCCAGACGGGAGCGGACGGCCAGGAAAGGTAAGCAGGGAGCAGGGGGGTGCGTGGCGCACGTGGCGCGCGGCACGCTTACCTTTCCTGGCTGTCTGTTCCTGCCCGGCGCTGGCTGCTACTGCGAGAGGGCTTCGCGGCCTGCTCCTAGGTAGCGCGCCAGGTGATGACATCAACTGGCGCGCTACTCAGGAGTAGGCCGCGAAGCCTGCTCGCAGTAGCGGCCAGCGCCAGACGGGAGCGGACGGCCAGGAAAGGTAAGCAGGGGGAGGGGGGAGGGGGGCGCGTGGCGCGCTTACCTTTCCTGGCCGTCCGTTCTCGCCCGGCGCTGGCTGCTACTGCGAGCGGGCTTCACGTCCTGCCCGTAGGTAGTGCACCAAGTGATCATCACCTGATGATCGCCTGGTGATGATCAGGTGGTGATGATTAGGTGATGATCACCTGGTGCGCTACCTAGGGGCAGGCCGCGAAGCCCGCTCACAGTAGCGGCCAGCGCCGGACGGGAGCGGACGGCTAGGAAAGGTAAGCAGGGGGCAGGGGGGAGGGGGTTTACCCCCCAGGGCCGTCCGCTTCCATCCGCTGGTGTCTGCGGGCGCCAGCGGATGGAAGTGGATGGCCCCGGGGGGGGCAAGGAGCGCAGGGGAGGGGGCTTACCTGCTGGGGCCATCCACAGCGGACGGCCCCGGGGGGAGTGAGTTAGGCCCCCCCTCACCCACCCGCCGCCATTTTTTCCTCATAAACTTGCATTGCAATGCATGTCTATGGGGGAAAAATGGCGGCCGATCCAAAAAGTTCCAATTTTTGGATCGGGATCAGACCCGATCCGGTCTGGGGGGGCTCCGGTTTTGTCCAATCCGATCCATGACAAAATTGGAGGTCCCGATCTGGGTCCCGAGCCAATCCGGGGGGTCCGTGCACACTCCTGATAAATAATAACTGGTACCAATAGGAGACACAAGGAAGTTCTAATTTTTTTAAAAAAATGTTTAATAAGAATGAAATAATTAAGACTGTCAGCTATAATTTATGAGACAATAGATAATATTAGTTTAGAATGTGGGAATTTCTTATTAGGACTCACCAGGCCTGTGTACCTGTCTATTGCATAGCCTATTCAACATTGAATGGGGAACTTGGTACTTAGAATGAGGTCTTCCCTTTTTAGGTATTACTAAAAGTCTAAGAACAATAAACGTTTAAGAAATTGTATGTCCTCTTAAGCAATTAAGAGCTAAAATTCTTTAGCAATGCTCTGTTTAAGCTCAAAAATGTTTTTACATGCACAATATATTCTAATGTGATGCTAGAAGTATATTTCTTTACTAATTCTTCTTAGTACAAAACCAAAATTGAATCCATCTAAACAATTTTTGGTGTACAATTTGCTTGAACTGTATTGATCAGCTGTGGGTAGTTAACTGGCAACAAAAGGCTTCCTAGTGGACCTATAGATGATAACAATCAGAAAATTGTCCAAATCCATAACAGTAGCTAAGAAGAAGTTCCCTGCTGGATCAGACCAAGGGTCCATCTAGTCTAGTACTCAGTTCCCACAGTGGCCAACCAGCTGTCGACCAGGGACACGGTGCAACAGCACACTCCCACCCATGTTCCCCAACAACTAGTGTATACAGCAAAACCAACGAAGACAGTCGTGGCCCCTTAAAGACTAATAGATTTATTATAAAATATGTCGTGAATACAGCATTCAGCAAGCAGAGAAGACCCTTCAGCAAGCAGTGATCCCTGGTGTGAACATAGAGGTGTTACAAGTACAGAGCATTGTCTCCATAAGACCCTATGCATCTGATGAAGTGAGCTATAGTCCACAAAAGCTTATGCCAGAATATATTTGTTAGTCCTTGAGCTTTTCTAATGAAATTGTTTAATTTGCTATTTGTACTTCCAGTTTTGTTGCAGGATTAAGATCGGAGCTCAACATCGAACCTTTTAAAATGTGGGGAAATTGCACAAAAGCTAGGAAACCGCTAAACGACCTGTGTTGAGGAAAGGGGTGTGGCCTGGGGAAGAGGGCATGGCCATTTGGGGAACTCCCTCCGATGCAAACTTTGGCTTCTGGGCCTGAGTTTCTGCACCCCTGGTATATCCAGAAGAACAGGCTCTCTAGAGGCTGACTGGCCCTGTACACCTGCATTAAGGGTAATCTGGAAAGACTGTTCCTCCTATCCTAAGGGCCCCTGGCCATAGTAGGATCACACTCCAGACCCTGCAGTGTGTCCTATTTCGTTTCAGATCTCCCTCAAACAAATGTGAACAATGAAAACATAAGATTTGCTTGGTCCTTGAATCAGATAATTTTAACAACCTACTGTGAATGCTAGAAATGATGGATTAATCATCCTAAAATCATGCTATCAACTGAATTCCCATCAACTTCAATAGCTCTTTCAACAGGCAAGGGCATTCTGAGTAACGTGCCTGATTCCAGGAACAAGAACTCCAAGAGCCTATCTACACAAGCAGGATAAAACACTTTGAAAACGTTTTGAAAACTGTATATGGAGTGTGTCCTGGGCCCAACAGTTGTCACTACTGTTTTAAACCGTTTTAAACCGTTTTAAACCGTTTTAAAGCAGTAGTGTAGGTAGGCTCTGAGTTTCAAATGTATGCGGACTATATCATGTTCTCATTTCTGAATCTGGGAGTGGCATGGATACTTTCACTCACTGACATTCTGTCATCATGTCATCTGATGTAATTGGGTTTCTATTCACTTCCGTCTGTTAATCACTTCAACCAATACTTCTAGGATGTATTTTAAAATGTCATAACTGTGTTTTGAACCTGCTTGTCAAAAGGGCATTGTGAATGAAAAACTAGGGTGAAATAATAAACAGAATTTGTAATAATATTAAGAAGTCTCAGGTACATTCATAAATGTCAGCAGAAAGCCTCTATATATTATACCTGAAGATATGCAAGAAGTTGAAGTTTTCTGCATAAAGGCTTTCAGTTTGCAGAAATGGCTGGAGCTTCCAGGAGGGTTGCCACAAACAAGTTCGATCCAGATGGAGTAAGAGCTGAATTTCATATTTCCAAAATGGGGGATCTAACATTGGGGCACCTCTAAATCCAACCTTGTAACCATCACATAACTGGCAGAATCTAATTTGAATATCTGCAGACCCCTTTACCCCTACTTCATCTTGCAAACATGTCTGAGTAACAGCTGAATTGTATGGATCCATAAAAGATTTAGAGTGTCATCAGACTAGCGTTTTATTGCATGATGCCGACTTACGGATGTTCACGTGGACTTTAGACATCGTCGTCCGCCCCTCGCGTGCCTCCAGCTCGTTTTTCTGTCGCAAAATAGGCTCCTTTTAATCTGACTTTTTAAAAAAAATCAGAATGTGCTGCTATTTCCTACTGTGTTGCTGCTTCCGCTTTCTCTCCCCATATGAAGAGATCATTGGTATTGTGGGACAGCAGCAGGAGGCCATAGTGATGGTAGGGAAATGTGAAAATTGACCCGTCTGATGATGCTCTTACTCGGGACAAGCCACACCCTCCAGTCAACTGAAGATGCTACACAGAGGGCCAGGAGACTCTGCTGAATGGGGTGAGCTGTGGCTTGAGGAGGAATCCTGAAAACTTGGGTGGAGAGACTTTTCAACCCATTATTTCCAAAATGGGGATCCAACATTTTCCCCTTTCTTGTTCCCAGTGACCTTATGGACCCAACCTTGTGACCATCACATGACCTGCACAGCCTAATTTGAATGCCTGCAGACTCCTCCTTCCCCAGTTCATCTTGTAACATTCTGTCTGTTGGTTAACATGCCCTGCTTCTGAAGCTAGTGCCAATCCGGCAATTGCAGAGTCGTGAATACAGCATTCAGCAAGCCGAGAAGAAGACCCTTCAGCAAGCCGTGATCCCTGGTGTGAACATAGAGGTGTTACAAGTACAGAGCATTGTCTTGTGAACAAGCGGAATGAATGAAAGTCTGTTTGAAAAGTCACATTCTTATTTCAAGATCACAAACACTCATGCTGCACAATGGTCGCATTAAATCAAGGAGCAGTTTTTGTGTGCAGGCCAGAGCCGGACTAAGTTTCACTTAGGAGAGTGCAGGAAATGGCACAAAAGTGCAATCTTAACATGGATGTAATGCACGGGCAGTTTTATTGAGCTCTCTAGCTTTGCACGCTGTGAGATTAATTTCCTTATAAGGCATTGGAAAACAGGAAGCAAGCATCAGTAATTCCTAACTGCACAAGGCCCCGTGACATTTCTTCAAACACACACAAGCTTCATTGTCTTCTCTACTGAGCATGACATATTTACCTCATTTCCGAGGCTAGCTAGATCATAGCTTTCTGGCTGGTGGCTCCAATGTCCCAGGGTTCACCAGGCTATGCCTTCTTCCCTTAGTCCTACAACGTTTCTTCCAAACACATTCAAAGGTTTCCCAGCTTTTGTGCAGCATTTTCGCAGTGGTTCACCTATCCCAACAACATCTTTCCAATAATGGCCCCAGCGCAAGAGATGCAGATAACAGCCATCCCTGGCTTTCTTCCAAATAGTTATGCAGAGGAAGACTATCTCTGAACATGGAGGATCCATTTAGCTATCCGGGCTAAAAACCATTGATAGACTTATCCGTTAGGAATTTTTCCAGTGCCTTTTCAAAGCCATCTAATACAGTGCTCATCACTGCATTCTTGTGGTAGCAAATTCCATTTTAATTATGTGTAACATTTATCTCTCTGCTTTTCTCCACACCATGCACAATTTTATAAATCTCTGTCCTTTCCCCCATTGTTTTTCGGTATACTGGAACAGTCCAGGCATTTTGGCCTTGTAAAGAATATACTCCAACTCAATGATAATTTTGGGTGGTCCTTTTTTGCATCTTTTCCAGCTCTATAATATTCCTTTAAATGGTGGGACCTGTCTTCATTGCACCACTTGGCTGCTCCTTCCTCCTGAAACCCCGCCGTATCACTGCTGCAGGGTGGTGGCACATAATCCATATTGCAGGAAGGAGCACAGGTTTTTCGGGCAGTCATCCGGGTATTGGATGACTGCCCTCTTTGGATTCCAGCAACCAATCAGCAGTCACCATCTACCCTGTACCACCCCCGGCTTGACGCCAGAGTGAGTTCACATGGCAGAAAGGCCATAGTGACCTGACTCTGAAGAAAAAAGTTTGGGTAAGTCCTCAACTTTTCTAATGCACAGCTTCATGTATTTGCCCTTTGGTGGCTCTGAGTTGGTGGCTGTGTCGTATAACCGACGCAGCGCCAGTTCGGAGCACTGTGGGGCTTTGAAGGCATATAGACAGTCCTGTGATGATCAGAACAATAGTATTCCAAAAGTGGCCATACCATTCCTTATATAAAGACAGATTCTGGACACGCTTTTTTACAGTGACCACTGCAACATGTCGGAAATTATCAGGTGGCCCAATGTCAAGTATGGTGGCGGTGCCCCTGTGTCCCTAGGACAGCTTCCTGTCTGACCACTTGCTCTTGCCTTGCGCCCCTTACCACCTGCAGGGTTCCCACAAGAGCTTGGCTGACCTCTCGTGAGAGGTCAGCTGACCTCTCATGATAATTCCACAGCTACAAGTCCCTGTTCCTATGGCCACGGTAAGGAGCAGTGGTGGCACATTCAGCAGGTTGCTCTAGGGAGCACCACCAGCTGGCTTCTTGCTGCAGCAAATGCAATGGTGGGAAAGCGGCTGGCAGGGCTTTCCAGAGCTCCTGTTGGAGGAGATGGAGCAGCGGCAAGCCCTCCTGGGTGGGGGAGAGTGGCACAATTTGCTGCTCTTTCGGCTCTGCTGCCTGTTGTGGGCACATGAACTCACATAATGGTAGGGCTGGCCCTGGACATCTTATTAAGTACGCATATTCTGGAGAGATCTAAGTGCATGTGGTTTATCATTCAGAGCAATTGGCTTTTCTAGGTTAAAACATTAAATAACTATCCTTTCCCCAGGATGGCCACTGGAGACATGTGAAAGGAAAGATGTAAATTGCCTTTCTTCTAGTGTGAAGTGATTCGCTGGGAAGACCAGTATCAGGAAATGTTCTGAATGCCCCACTGACTGAGAATAAATGCTTGGAAGGCAGTAATACCATGAAGGGAACAGAAGCTGGAATAAAAACTTGTGTAAAACCCATTTGCATGTACAAAGTGCATTGCAAACTGGGGTAAGAGTTTATATTCAGTCTTAGGTCAGGGGTGGGCAAACTTCAGGCTTGCAGTATCTACTTTGTTTATTTATTTGAATCCTGAGAGCCACCAATTGACACGTGATGGAAAAGACCTTCACTTAGTGCTTCTCTACATTATTACACAATGCTGAAATTACAGGCTCCATCACTCCTATTCCCCCCAACCCATTTGCCTTCGCATTTTTTACCTCCATTTCAGAAGTGCTGCATCGTAGCTTTACCAGTGAACTCTCTTTTTGCTCTCCCGCTGCTATTGCGCCTGCCCCACCCCTTCTCCTTCCCCCTCCAGTTCACTGGTTTTTGTGGCTGATGGACATTGTGATGGACTTGGCAGCCTTCCCCCTCACTCATTGGAGGTCCTATTAGAATGAACAAAAATGCTTACATCTGTGTAATTTTGAAAGCTAAAGAGATGAAACTTGGGATTTTGAGTGCTCTTAAGTAGAACTTTAGGCATGCCAAATTTGAATCAGATAGGTCCATGCCTTAATTTTTTAGGAATTTTATAAAGTTAAATTAACCAAAATGCTTACATCTGTGTAAATTACATAGGTAAAGAGTTGAAACTTGGCATGGTGATAGCTCTCCAGGAGAGCTTTTGGCATGCCAAGTTTGAATCAGATCAGTTCATCCTTTGATTTGTTAAGGATTTTTCAAATTTCCCTGCTGTTTAAAACCTTTTGCTGATAGTTCACCAGTGTGATCTTCCACCTCTTTGCATTTGTGAAGGATCACTGTTCCTTTCCTTTGAACATGCGAAGCTGAGCAACTCTAGTTCATAAAATAGAGATGGCTGGTTCTCTTACTCCAGAGTAAATCCCATTGATTTCAACTGCATTTACATCCAAGTCATACTAAATTCACACACACAAACCCATAGTTCCATTTTACTTCATAGATACATTGCGTTCTCTTCCTGTCCGATGGAAAGATCGCTCCTACCTTCTTTCAGATGTTAATCTGTTGCCAAGTAGAGGGCTAGCAATTCACTGGTCATGACTCACTGGAAAGGATATTCTTTTATCTTGCAAATCTGGTCTCCTTGGAAATGTCTGGGGGAGGGGTTCCCCACCTGTATAAAACTGCTTTGCCTAAGAAGATTTCAGGCAGTAAAAGGAACTAGAACATGAAATTCAAGCCCTACACCTCCAGGTTGGGCTGTGGATGCATTACTACAAAAGCCTGTTAGCATGCACTTTCAGTAAAAAAGCCCACTAGCACCAGAAAATGTTTTCTCCCATGGTATAGGATAATATAATATAGGATAATATAGGACAATATAGGAGGAAGAATAATTACACAAAATAGAAGAGAACCACTAGGAAGATGTATAAGGAACATGGAGGGGTGATGGAAGCGGACAGAAATGGATGTATGAGGAAGGATCAGAGTGGTTTGAAAAGTTAAGGTGGATAGGCGTCAGGGTGATTCCAACAGGACAGGGGTTCAGCAAAACAAGGAAGCCAAAAAAAAAAAAGGGAGTTGGAGCACTGAAAACTTCCTTCCAACTCCTAAGGTGTCCAAAAATAAAAAGGAGGCAATAAGTTGCAAAACTGCCCTGGCGGATCAAAAGCACGCCCTATTCTTTTGTCACTGAAAACGGCCTTCAAGACACACACCCCAAACAACACCCCCCAACCATGGAAGCAGATTTACTGGTTTACATTTGGGATTTCATTACGCACTTCCAAGATGAATTGGGCTTTCCCTGGTCCAAAATAAGGCACTAGAAGTGGTGGGAAAAGCGAGAATAGTGCAGGACAGGGACAACGTCATGCAAGTCAACAGCACCAAAACTGGAACGAGGAAATACGACAGTGCGATAAACCCAAAGTGTGATGGAGTCCACAGTGCTGGGAAATGGTGCAATGTCCAGGACATTATCTAAGGTTTACCCTAGATGCTGGTAATGTTGTGTAATGAACCCGCCAACTACCATGAGTGGCCAATCATAACTTTACTATAAATTGCTTGTTTAGAGAAGCTCTTAGACTACCAAGCCAGGAATTTGCTTTGTGAACCAGAACTGAACTGTCCTCACTGTGCTTCTTCCAAAATCCCACTTTTGCTTATCCCAAGCTCTTTTCATTTCAGCAGTATTAAGGCAGCAGAAGTCATGTTGTTGATGCTATAGTTAAACAATTAGGAGACAGAATTCCTTGCCAATCCATTGCACCCAGAGATCTATCATCAGATCTAGACCGACCCAAAAGACAAACATATTTTGTTGTATATATTCCACCAATCAGTTTCCCCTGTATTTTGAGACCATTTCTAACAATTAAAAGTATCTGATTAAACACTGGAGTGGTGTGTTCTACAGTTCTCATAACACAACAAAGGTCACTTATAGTCCCAGCCTTTCAAATGAGCAAGTAAAGCTTGCGAATCCTAGCATATTTCCTTACATTTAATTGGCTTCTAACCTGAAATACAATTGATTGACAGTTGATTCAGGTATGACAAAAGGAAGCATTTTTTCACACAATGCAGACTGATGTATGGCTTTTGATACCCAGGAGGTGGTGATGGCCATTGGTTTAGAAAGCTTCAAAATGGGACTAAATAAACTGTGGACAATAGGTCTGTCACTAACAATAAATCTTGTGGCAAATCTTTTTCTGGCATAAGCTTTCATGGATTATAGCCCACTTTATCAGATGCATGGAGAGTTGTAGGTTTATATACAGTACATATGATCTGTTGCAGGGGGGAGAGGGAATAACGGTATACAGTGAGGTTAGAAGGAAATTAAATGCAAAACATGATACAATCACATTCTTACACAGTGCAGTTGTTATGACCCAGGCATTAGCTACTGCAATTAACACATGTAGTCTGATTAAAAAAACAAACCCTTTATCCTGATTCAAACCTCTGGCAACAGAACTAAACCTGTTGATGAACTCAGCAGTGTCTCATTCTCCCTTTGATATTTCTTTGCTCCACAATGGCCGCCTGAAGGTCATTGGGAGTTTATCACTAGTCATGATAGCTAATGGAGACTCCAGGTTCAGAGGCAGTGTATTTCTAAAATACAAGTTTTAAGGGACAATGTGGGGGCCTCCTAGAAGCAGCTGACTGGGCACTATGGAAAACAGAGTAGATGGAGTGGTCCAGAAAGGCTTTTCTTATATTCTTAAGAGAGTATCTTTGCTTTCCAAAGTGCCTTCCAAATGGCCCCACAAATTATTATTATTATTATTATTATTATTATTATTATTATTTATATCTCGCCTCTTTCCCGATACTGGGACCCAAGGTGGCTTACAAATTAAAACATGTACAGTTAACACAAATATTGATATACAAAAATTAAAAATATAGTTAAACATAGTACAATTTTAAAATATTTAAAATATTTAAAAACATTTAAATCACATAATTAAAAAATCCAAACTATAAGCAGTACATCCACAAAGGTCTGAACTACTCCGCAAAGGCCTGGTGAAAAAGAAAATTGGCATTGTTCCCCACTTTTTTTCTTTAATACATCTTCTCTTCCAATTCATCCATTTTATCAGTAGCAAGGTGTCTGCAAATCTATTTAAAGGTTAATACTGTAGGTAGGAGAACTACCTGCCTTCTACTAGTGTTTAAAAAGTAAAACCTGCTGTATGGATGTTTTAGTTGCACCAATCAGATATGTTTGGATATGTTGTATAATCAATCAATCTGGTTTGTGTTCCCACATGCATGGATCACATCTTTCCTGTGGATCTGGAGAACACTCCAAACAGCGCATTATAACAACTAGGATGCCTGCAGCTCAATGGTAGAGCATACAATTTCAGTCCCTGCCATAAGGCTGAAGAAGATTCCTGTCTGAAATCCTGAGAACTGCAGGCATTTGGTGTAGACATTACTGAAATAGATGGACCAGTGTAATGCAGCTTCCCATCAGGGCCAGCCCTACCATGAGGCAGAGAGAGGTGGCTGCCCCAGGTGGCAGGTGGCCAGCAGTTGACAGAGCCTTAGGGGCAGTGAAGTGGAGGAGGCTGTACCATCATCAGTGTTGATGCCAGTCTGTACCATCATCAGCTGCCAGTCTGATCAGTATTGTATGGCGGGGGGCTTTCCCATCCATTGCCGCAGACAGCAACATCTCCTGGGCAAGCCTGCTTCCTATTGTGAGTTGCTCTTATCAGCTGATCTTTCTCTTGGGAGGCTTATTTGGTCACAGGCTGAGAACTTCTGTCCTATGCACATTCCTTCATGAATTTGCCTTGTCAAACTGGGACTTCTGCTTCTAGCTATTTGAGGACACAGCACTGGCTGTGATTCTAGTTTTAGTGAGATGAACAATCCTGATAAGACTGCCCTGCTGAGGAGCAGCTGTATCACATAGGCTTAGCTGGATAGGAAAAAGAGCTTCTGCAAGTGGAGGCTCAGGATTATGAGGGCCTACAAAGAGCCCTGCTGGATCAGCATGCTGTTTCCCACTATGGGCAACCAGATGCCACCAAGAAGACCACAAGAATTTTATTTATTTAAAAATATTTATAGGCTGCCTTTATGGGAAAAACGGAAGCATTTAAAACAATATCCCTCTCCTCCTGTTGCTCCCCAGCATCTGGAATTTAGTGGGCTTATGTCTCTGAAAGTGGTTTCCTCAAGCTACCATGATAATAGGTATTGGTGATGGATGGGAGTTAGGCAGACAAACGGGGATGAGGCAACAGAACATGTTTTTCTATAAAAAATATACCTGAAAGATTGTCTCCTCCTATATATCTCTGCCAGGATCCTAAAATAATCTTCAGAGGCCCTCCTTTGGGTACCCTTGTCAAATGAGGTGAGGCGAGCATCTACTAGGGAGAGAGCCTTTTCGATGGTAGAACCCCAGTTGTGGAAAGAGGCTCACCTGGTTGCCTACTTTTTGTTCGGTGCCAGGTAAGACTGTTTCATTTTCTCGGGCTGGCTGGGGCATGCTGGGAATTGTAGGACTTTTTTCTGTCTAAACATACATAGAATTATATCCTAAATGTGTTGTGTTTTTTACCCTGTGGCTGGTTTTTACTATGGTTTTATTCTGTTTTAAACTATTCAGTATTTTGTATTATGTCTTTCATGTGCATTTTAAGGTGTAAATTTTCATGCTACTGAGCTTTGGTTAATGGGCAGTACAGAAATGTTATAAATAAAATAATATAAAATATAAGGCTCCCTTGTCTTTTAATCCAGGGCTTCGATGCCATATGCTATAGTTTTTTACTGTAAGAAAATTCTTAAACCTATCTCCTTTCATCCAGCTTTAAAAAGGGAGTTGTATTCAACCCACATATTTTAAATATGGGGTGGGTTTCTTTTATGCATTCCCATTTAATGAGAAAACTTCCTCTAGCTTTCAAGCAAAGCATTAAAAGCCATGTACCAAAAAGCAGCTGCAAAATAAGGGAAGGAGCAGTTGCTTTTTTGTTTGAAAGATGCATTAGAGTGGGTAAGTGGTTACCACAGAATTTGGACTTTTCACATTAAACAAGGTTGCAAAATACGAGTGGTCATAAGAGAAAAGGCTGTAAGACAGTCTTTCCCCAACCTGGTGTCCTGCAGATGTGTTAGACTGAGAGCTCCGTCACACCTACTCCCCCCCCCCCCCGGATTGCTTCTGTGGGTTCCCCCTCCATTTCCTATGCGAGTCTAGCATTTTGAATTACACGTGGTCGGTATTGTTGCAATACCTCAGGTTGGCCTGTTCACATTTGCGTTTCCAGACTTTGCCTGTTCAGGGATAAATTGAAAGAGAAATGAGAAACGGCGTGCTCAGAGTGAGAGAACAGCATGACAGGGACGATGTCATGCGAGTGCAGCGCTGAAAAAGTGGATCAAAGTTGTGGCGGGTGTGTATCAAACCGTGCGTGTGATGAACACCTATAACTCCCATCATCCCCAGCATGCTAGTGGTGGATGATAGAAGCTATAGTCCAACATATCTGCAGGGCACCAGTTTGGGAGAAGGATGTTGTAAGGCAAGCATTGGATTATGGATGCCAGACAGTCATGCTAGAGTGCTGCTCAGGTAGTCGAGTCCTCCACATGATAATGGGAACATGCACACTAGCTCTGTCCCTTCTATGAACTAGAAGTGAGTGTCAGTAGATGGCTCCCTGCACAATTTAGGATTCTGATTCTAGAAAAAGGTCTGCATTGCAGAGCTTTGTCCGCAAACATGTGGAGATTGACAGGGCATTCACCACCACCACTTCTCTCACACATAGTGGAGGCTGATGGCTCCGAAGTCAGTGAATCCGCCCTAAGTTTCAATCAGAACTCTAAAGGAGCATTCCAAGGTGACATCGTGGCCACCAGCATTGCACAAGAGATTTGAATACCTGAGTAGGGTTTAAGTTTAATCCAGCCTTCCTCAAACTGGTGCCCTCCAAACATGATGGATTATGACATGGATGGCTGGGGATTCTGTGCACTGTAATCCAACACATCTGGAGGGCAAAAGTTTGGGGAAGGCTGGACATGAATCTATATCTGTCAAAAGCTGAACATGTGTATGTGGCTGACTCTAGATTAGACTCATCTCCGCATTGAGTCTGCTTCCTAACAGCCAAACCGGTCTTCTCCTCTCCCTCATACTATGCAAACACTTCCACTGTCCTTCCCTCTTCCCTCTTTGCCAACCAACCTGACAATTCCTGACAGAAGCTGCAACTGAGCAAAATAAATTGTCTGCCACATGAAGTCCAGAGTTCATTTTATTGTCAGCTCAAGTTCAATGTTCATCCAAGAAACGAGGCTGCTGTATATTGTGGGAATGCCTTAAAAACCTAAGTGGAATACTAAAACAAACACCACTTTTTACATAACAGGGTGTTGTTTTAAAAATAATTCTTCTGGGAATGGAAAATGGCTAGTGTGATTCACTTGAGAGGAGGGAATTTATTTCAGGGTGTATTTCAGCTCCTAACTCCATATATATATATATATATATATATAACACCATTTTGACAGTAATTGCTAAACTCATAACAAAACATGAGTGTTATTAATTCCCCTTGGTGATATTTATATTACTATTAAACGTTGGTGCAGCTGTTTGCTGTGGTAATAAAAGCACTGATACATGGAGAGGCATCTTTGTAGCCAAGTTTAATTTTATTACGTTTGCATCTTGTCCTTCCTCCCTGTTGCTTAGAGAAGTATTGAGCCACACAACACCCCCGTGACATCTTTTAGACCAAGGAGCTTGTTCAGGAATTCCTAGGGAGCTTCACAGCAGACTGAGGATGTAACCCTCACTTTCTCATAGGAACACAGGAAGCCACTTTATCCTGAGTCAGACCATTGGTCCAGCTAGGTCAGTACTGACTACCGAGGCAAGCTGGTGGCTCTGATTCACCTTGGATAGTTCCTTTAGAATTCGCCCCAGTGAATCGGAGCCACTAGCCTTCATTGCTGACTACTTTAACTGGCAGCACTGGCTCTCCAGACAGCCAGTTTTCCAGCCCCAGCTGGAGATGCTAAGGATTGAACCCGGAACATTCAACATGCAAAGGATGTGCTCTATCTACTGAATTATGGCACCCTCTCATGTCCACTGCATCACACTTGCTGTTAGCAGAACAGCAAGAACCGAACGAGGCTGAGCTGTGTGAAATCCTGGCTGAGGGAGCACGCTTTATCCTGGATAAATCACACTGGAGACTCTGGGTCAAAGGAATAAGAGAGCTAGCATTTTATTGCAGGAAATACATGTTGGAGAGGAGGGTCCCCAACCCAAGATGGAGGGAGACCCAAAAAAGACATCTCCTCTTTGGGAGGCAAGAGCATGAAGAAGTAGGAAGTGAGATCAACAACCCTAATAAGAGTAACCGTCTAGCAATAGAGGGAAGGTCAGCACAGGTCAGTGGACAGTCTAGAAACCTTGTTGGTCCTCTATCTATTCTCTTTGTTTTCATTCTGAAGCTAGCTGAGTTGCACCCATACTTCCAACACTTTACATGTCATCTCTGATCAGCATGTGTGTTGGTTATCGCAACCAACTAAGGGCTTACTTCTACAACTCCAGAGCAGCTATTACTGCCCTTTGGAAATGACTTGTCATTTGGTATGGGTGCAAAAATATTCCTTTTGCCCTTCAGAGTATTTATTTACATGTTGCTTTTAAATTTAAAACGTATCTGAAGTTGCTTAAGCAGTAAAAATGCACCATACTAGATCAAAAATTAAAGCTATAAAGAGGTAAAACCCCACCAACACAGATAAAATAGGTACAAACTGCCAAGACAATCAATAAAATAGCTGCTGGTAAAATCAATAAATCCAATAAAATAGCAGAAGCTCTTTTCTGTCTTAAAAGCATGAGTAATGAGAGGGAAATGAGGCTGCTTAGCAGCCTGGTTGAAAGAAATGTATTTTCTTTTTATCTTATTGGATATTTCATCAAACCAATAACAAATTTCTCTATTTTCTATCTCTCTGGGGCATTTAGAAATATTCAAAGCAACTGACTGCAGTCTATCTGAAATTCCAATACCTGCTGAAATGAATGGCAAGACCATTAATCACACCTTCTGTGCGAAATGTGAAACATATAAGAACTGATTTTCCCTACTAAATCCACAAAAAAACTTCACTAAGAGGACACTATTTCATATTCTCTACAGACAACTGTTTGCAAAATAAAAGTTGCAATCTTTGAATGCTTTAAGCACATCTTCCCCTGCTATATGCTGTGCCAGGAAATCCCGACTAAACAGATCTTATCTGGAAAGGGAATTTCCAGAATGTATTTCTGGAGGGTATCTAGCCAACGACATGACATCATTTCTTTAGATCTGGTTCTTGTTGATACTTGACAGCTGTTCTGTGTTCTTTTGTATCCATCTAGGCCACTGCCCTAAAAATAAACAAATCATTATGGGAAAAGCACCCTTCTGGTGATGCTATTTTAGACATGTGTCATTCGCTAGATGACATTTCTTTCACATCTTTGAGATAGCATGGAATTCAATGAGTTTTCAAGAGTGTTGATGGTGGATGGATTCCAGATGGATTAGTTTAGCTGATACCAACTGGGGCCAGCCTTGTCCCTAAATAATGGACCTTTGCAACATTTACATTGTGGACACTGTGTCTGTCTTTCCCCATCATATAACAACTCTTATCTCCATATTGGGATGGAGTCCCCATGTCTTTAGATCTACTATAAATTCAGTGAGCATTTGGCATTTTCAACTCTCACTTATCATAATTTTATCATATGAACAAACCTGGTTCCAGTTCCTTCCACAGTTATGCTGCTAGCCTGAGCAAGTCTCGACCTCGCAGAGTTACTGTCTGGGTTCAGACGATCATAGGGATAAAAGAAGCCATCATGCCTCTGCAATTTGCAGAATTACCAACAATGCAGTTCAGGTTGCTGTGTCGTCCCAACCTGGAGCACTGCACATGGGAGATGGCTCCTTACCATCTTACCTATGGCTTATAGTAGGGGTTGTGATGTAGGTAAGAAGCCACCCCTACTGCACAAAGTTTGGATGACACGGCCTTGTGGGTAATTATGCAAATCAGGTTCACATGTGCAACATGTGTTGGGATGGGGGGAGAAGCCCAATGGTTTCTTTTACCCTGTGATTGTCCGAACACCCCTACTGTGAGGATAAGGTGAGAAAAGAATATAATAGACAGAGGTGGATGGGGCGCTGTGAGCTGCTCCTGTGAGGTGCTGCTGGGGTTGGGGAAGCATGATCTACCACAGTGCACTGTTGGTAGTGGTGGGGATGCTGGAGGAGCGCAAGCCGCTTCCAGCTGCCGCCACCCACCTTACTCTCAATAACTTACTCTATGGGACTTTTTTCAGAGTGATGCATTGATGGGGAGGTGGCCCTAGAGACTGCCTGTGCTGAGGAAGCACAGGCAATCTCCAGGGTCACTACCCTACCAATGCCTCGCTCTGAAGAAGGACCCCTTAAAGCAAGGCAGCTGAAGACCCATGCCAGGCACTCTCTTGCTGCAGCTGGCATGGCTCTTTGAAAGGCATAGGGACTCCCATGGGTGGGTGGGCAGGATCAACTGGCCTTTCAGACCTGTGGCCTGAGGCGGGGTATTCACCCTGCCTCATGGGATAGGCCACCTCTGCTGTGACATGCCCTTGCAGTATGAAGTGGAGAAGTATCTAGATAAATTATATCACACAGATTCTACAGGCACTGTGCTCTGTTCCGTAATCTCCATAGAGCCATGCTCAGGAGTCAAACTAAGTCCCTCTTGAAAAGTGCCTTTAGGAGGGGGCAATTTGCATTAGAAAAAGGAGAGAAAGAATGGAATGCTTCATCCTTCTCTTAATGAGTCTTTCAAGGCTAACCCTACCATGAAGAAGGGTGAGGTGGCCTCCTGAGGCAGCATATCTTGGGTGTCACGGAAAGGCACCGCTGTTGTATTTTTACTGCCAGAAAGAGGGAGAGTCCTATGCAGAACGTTCTGCCTTGGCTGTCAAAATCACTACTATGCATCTGACTTGGGGGTGGACACCATTTTTATTTATTTATTTGTTGCATTTATATCTGGCCTTTTTCATTCAACAAACTCAAGGTGGCATACATTATCCTTCTCCTCTCCGTTTTTATCCTCACAACAACAACCCTGTGAGCTAGGTTGGGCTGAGAGTCCGCGACTGGCCCAAAGTCACCCAGTGAGCTTCCATGGTGAAATGGGGACCAGAACCCAAATCTCCCAAGTCCCAGTCCAACACTCTAACCACTACACCTCACTCGCTTCAGGCAGCGAAATATTTTGGGATAGCCTTGAACTTACCCCACCCACCCATCTACACACATTCTTACCCCTGTGGCATTTCAGCACCTTGGTTATGAGTTAGCCTGGACCACTGGCAGAGATTAAAAACCAAGGGGGGGGGGAATCGGGAGCATGAATGACTCCTTCCCCTCCTTTTCCTTTTGAAACAAATGAAAATGGAACTATCTGGACTTATTTACAGCAGACTGAAGCATAAGTTTGCCCCTTAGACAGCCCAGCTTAGTGAATATGCTTAGGTGAGTTAATACACAAGGAATGCAGTTCATTGTTAAGGGTAATCAGTTATCCTTTAACAGACGTTAACTGTAAATATATCTATAGAATTAGGGAGGAAAGGAAGCCAGACTTGAGTGACTTCAGAGTACTTTTCAATGATTTCATCACCATCATGATGTATACAATATAGAACATGGGAGATCATGTTTTTTGGGGGGTGGAGAGGTAACTGCTGGATTCGATTGAAAAAAAGAATGTTGTTTAATTATAAATAGAGCCGGTGAGTCAACCAGGCAGCCCCTGCCCACCAATTATTTAAACAGAGGGATATTAGTCACCCTGAACAGTGATTAAGCAGATAAGGATTTATAAAACATAGATGTGAACTCCAAAGATCTTTGGAGTGGGATTTATGGCCTGCCTTTTCTACTACTAAGTTTCTAGACAGCAATTTAGAACTGCACTTGTCCCGTTGTTGTTGTTGTTGTTGTTGTTGTTGTTGTTGTTTAATTTGATCAGACATCATCCACTTTAATCTGCCTACATTAGATTATTATTATTATTATTATTATTATTAATTATTACCCGCCTCTCCCTCTGGATCGAGGCGGGGTACAACACCAAATACAAAACACCATCAAATACATATAACTTATTGAAAGCATATAAAACTAATATATTATGAAAAGGCATCTTAAAATTCAACTGGGTAAGTTGTTATGGCTTTCTTAAATTCCGGGAGACTGTGAAATTGACGAATCTCTCCTGGCAGGCCATTCCACAGTCTGGGAGTGGCAGAAGAGAAGGTCCTCAGGGTGTGAAGTAGGAGATCCAGGATCAGGGTCATACACACTGTTGTTGTTGTTGTTATTATTATTATTATTATTATTATTATTATTATTATTATTTCTATACCGCCCAATAGCCGAAACTCTCATTGTGGTTGAGGAATTGGGGTAGGTGGGGAGGAGTTGTACAAAGGATGGGCCAAACAAGAAGTCTGTGGCACAGCCCAAACTATTGCTTTACTTTCTTCAATATGTTGCAGTATCTGGGCACATTGTTTCTGGATAGAAACATTGTCCATGGAAATTGGTTGCTTTAATTCTAGTTAGAAAAGTGTTGAGTCCTATTTTCATGTCCTTCTAGGCAATAGAAGGCTTCATTGCTGCCATTTTCCTTTAACAGTCAGGGATGTGATGTAGAAAAAGTCAATATTCTCTTAAAACTACATATATATGTACTAGGCGTCAGTAGGGTTTTTTCCCTTTCTTTTTAAATTATAAAATGTTAAGCTTTCTCTGTTTTAAATTACTGATGTTTTCACTGCCCTGTTAATTGAGAAATCTAGGATATTCAAATTCTGGGTTTTTTCCCCCTTACTGTATTCTTAGGGATAGAAAAACCTGAGCTATTCCGATTCTTTTGAAATGCCGTGGGGTTTCCCAGCATTTGAAGTTTAAATTGCACTATATAGCAGCTACAAGATGGTGCTGTTCCATTCAAAGCTATGAGAACCAAAAGGAGGGGAAGTTTTCAATTACAAACTAAGTGGTTGGCAATTCAAACCCTGTCCACCCATGTAATGAATCCCATCACATTCGCGCAAAGGAGCAGCCCTGGTAAGGCAACATGATTTCCCCCTAATATAGAGACACTACAAGGAAGTTATGCTGTTAGTCCTCCCTGCATGTAAGTATGCCATTTCCTTAATTTGAATCACATTCTCCCCTCCCTCCCCAGGTGCTACTAGCATTGTGGGGGATGGGGGAGGGACATACAGATATTACATCTTCCCTGAAATTATACTTTTGTTATGGGGTGATTTCATTTTCCAAATAACAAAAGTGATAGAAAGCACTGAAAAAAGTATAAACTATGGCTTTGTAGCAAAAAGGCTGTTATGGATATGTCTAAGTAAAGGCAGTAGTCCTGCTCAATTGTTTTTCAAAGCTTAAGACTCACTCCAATTGTTAGAAAATATGCTAAGGACAGTTGCCCCTTCTGAGGTGATCACACCTGCCAAGGCTCAGATGATCAGTTGCATAGAGTTTTGTGCAAGAGCAACCATTACAGATTGGGGGTTTCCAAATAAGAATGTGTGTTTCTGCAATTGTAATGAAAATGACATACAGAATACAGGTAGCCATAGTTAACAGACCTACAACATTTGGGAGGGATAGGTGCAGCATTTTTGTGTGTGTTTAGATTTGTGAGGTGGGGGTTTAAGTGATTCACATAAGAAAAGCCATGCTGGATCAGACCAAGGAGCCATCTAGTCCAGCACTCTATTTTTTACATAGTGGCCAACCAGCTGTCGACCAGGGACCAACAAAGCAGGACATGGTGCAATAGCACCCTCCCACCCATGTTCCCCAGCAACTGGTGCACACAGGCTTATTGCCTCAGATACTTCCTCTTCGACTTTTGTCAGGGGCCATAGCTCAGTGTGTCTGAGCAAATCCTTTGCATGCAGATGGCCCAAGGTTCAATCCTTGGCTTCTCCAGGTAGGGAGGGGAAAGGAATTCCACCTGGAACCCTGGAGAGCCATGGCTGCCAGTCAGTGTCAATGATACTGGACTGGATGGTCTGCTTCCTATGTTCCTTCCATGGGTTCTTGGGGGGGGAGGGTGAATTTGTATGAAAATGGCATCTGTCATAGAGGTGTCCTTAGACAAGAATTTCAGAACGATCCTTGCCTAAGGAAGTTATGATGAATGAAAAAAGAGGGGGAGCTGTATGTTTTCTGCTCATTTTGGTCCAAAGACACTGAAGTGCAATAAATAGAACAGAGGTAGATGATAGCTGTGGAACATACAGTGGCAGAAGGACTTGAACATCCAGCACTTTCCAAGCAAGCAGCCAATGCTACCCTCTCCCAGGTCCCACAGACTTTTAACATTCATGTTCTTGCAAGAGAAAGTAGCAAAGAAAACATGAGAAAAGCCCTGCTGGATTAGACCAAAGGTCCATCTAGTCCAGCATTCTGCTCAGAGATGTGATCTATTACTTCAACATCCCTTCCACAAAGCTCTGGGATTGGAGAGCCCTGGTAAAACTTTCCCCTGTGTGATTAGAGGCTAGAGATGGCAGTCACAAAACTTCACCCCCTGGTCTCCCCCTGCCTGCTCTTTTCACATTGGTGTTTTCCTTATATGGTGAGCTTGCTTGGTAGAAATATATCAAACTTTAGAGACACACTGGCTCAATTTGGACAACACGATAGTCAATGGTGGGTTGACTAACCCTAATCCTAACCCTAGGGCATATTCCCCACACAACATGGTAATAAATAATCAACTGTGGTGTGGATGAGGATCGGCACTGAGTTGACTATGGCAGCATTCGGATGACACAATAGTCAAAACAACTGACGGTTGTTTTCCCCACACCAGTTGTTTATTGTGTCGTCCGAATTGAGCCACTGTCTGTGTCTCGGGGCTCTCCAAATCCCAAATCTTCACAAGTGTTCAGAATCAAATCCACTCTGCTTTGAAAGAGCCTCACTTTGATTTGGACACCCTGTGAATCTGTTTAAATCAGCCCGATTTGGTTCAGGATTCATTCAAATCTGAAGAACACCACAAAGTTTTAACTAGGGTTGAAGAAAGGAAAAGGCCAAGGCAGCTCAAACTCTTTGAACTATCAAATATATTATGAGGGAGATAACAAAAATGTAAGATAACGAAAATGAAATCACTTTGGCTTAAATATGTTGGAAGGTCTGGTGTGCATTACATCAGAGTTGTTTTATATAGAGAAAGTGTGGCAATGCAGCATTTAGTATTGTAGGCAATAAGTGCAAATTAGAGCCAGTTTAAACGAAGTTCAAATCAACTTACTTTCATAAACATCTTCAGAAAAGGCTATCTAACACTGTTTAACTACAAACACCCCCTAAAGCTGGGAGGTACTCTTTCATTACCCTTCCTATTATAATGTAATACACTTTTTTCTCCTTATTTTTATGACATGAGGCCTCTGAATCATGATATTGCTGAGGCCTCAGCATGGCTTAATCAGGCCCTGGATACATATGGGATTACACCCCAGTCTGTCAAAAGGCAGTGTAGACTGGCATCTAGATAGGAGAGTCTTCTCTAACACCTAGCCACATAGCATTTAAAAGAGAAAAAGCATAACATGGGAACAGTGGTAGATTATGTGCACTCACTTAAGGTGGGGGAGGGAGATTCCCCAGTGATAATTGAAGTGATTTAAACTACACATGTGGTTTCAGCCTGAAATTTATTTATTAATTTATACACCTATATCCCTGATATGTATTTATACACTCAGTCAATCCCAGCGTTCTGTGATTAAAATCAAGCTCAATGTGGTTTGCAAATAAAAACAACAAAATTAAAAACATTCCTAATAAAATCAGCAACCACAGCAATAAAAACATTAAATAAATAAATCTCAGCAACAGCAGGCTCAAAGTACAGGACTGTAAGCGGGTTATGGGATCCCAGTACTGCTAAAAAAAAAAAACCTGAATCAATCATCTGAATGTTGCCTGAGGGACAAACTACACATTGTGCTCAAAAGTGTTTAAGAAAGCCAATATAAACTGAAAGAATGAAATAAAAATAAACATTAAAAAAATGAAAAGCAGAGATCAAAGGCTGCAATTTGGTTAAATGAAAAGAATAGAAATAGGTTCAGTTCAAAAATTATGCTCTGGATCTGCATGAGAGTAAAATGGGAGCATCCCAATCCCCTTGAGAACAACATTCCTACCCATTTTGCTCCTTCCTGCCCTGCCCCCTCAGCCAACTGGATGTTTACCCTTGTGTTTGCTCTTGGTGGGGAATTTCTAAGAGGGAAAGGAGTTGAGCAACCTCAAGTCTCTGTGCTCCTCCCCTCAGATCCCACCCTCCTCTCTTCATTAACCTTATCAGCACAATCCTATGCATGTTAAAGTTCTACGGTGTTAAATGTCAATATATATATATATATATATATATATATATATATAACAATGGAGCCTACTCCCTGTGGTTCAGCTAGGTTATTTAGACCCTGCACTTAATGGTCTTATAGGAGGCCCTTTAGATGCAAAAAAAGTTTGGCAACTCTGCTAAAAAACATTTCTGAGCATGTGCAGAATTTCAGGGTTTAAACTTACTTAGCTACAGGAATAAAATTGTGTTTGCTTGTGTTGCCCTTGTGCTAAATTATTATTATTATTATTATTATTATTATTAATAATAATAATAATAATAATTTAGCACATAATATAGTCCCTTGGGAGTAATAAGGACCATTTTGTTGTAGAAAGTAATAACATAGTTTTAAAGCAACACAGTAAAATGAGCCCTGATACTCAGATACACAGCTACCACCACCCAACTATACAATGTTTTCCCCACCCCACAAAAAAAAGTAAGGATGCTGTGGCATCTTAGGGGGCCCTAAGCCATGTGGCCCTGGACATCTGCCATGAGTTCCAGTGCTACTGCCACTACTTTAAAATGTGTATAGAATTGCAGTCTGAAGGTGCAACCCTATGCATGTTTAGACAGGAAAAAGTGCTAAAACTCCCAACACTTATTAAGGCTGATTAGTTATATCAATCCACGGTCCATGTTTATAAATAATTATTATCGATGAATAAATATGGTACACATTGTCTTAAGCAGGAACGGAATAAGGAACTGGATTGTCCCATTTTGTCCAATCAATGGACCTCTTCTTTAGTGTCTGTATCTGAAGCATTTTACTCAGCAAAAACTCTTGTTCCGTGTCTATTGGATGTCATAACATCTCTTTAACAAGGGTTTGTCTAAGCCAGCTAATTGCTGGAGGTGTAACACAGCTAATGCTTCTTTAATTATATGTTTTGGCAATGCCCAATAGTTTCCTCCTTTGTGGAGGAGGTTATTATTATTATTATTAATATTATTTCTTACATTTATACACTGCCCCATAGCTGAAACTCTCTGGGCGGTTTACAAAAATTAAAAGATTGAACATTAAAAATTCAATATACAAAATTTAAAACCATAAAACATAAAACAGCTGATATTTAAAACATTTTAAACTTTTAAGCCTGGCCACAATGTCAGTTAAAACCTCAATTTGAGCTGTTAAAATGCCTGGGAGAAAAGAAAAGTTTTGACCTGGCGCCAAAAAGATAACAGTGTTGGCGCCAGGCGGGCCTCATCAGGGAGATCATTTCATAATTGAGGGGCCACCACAGAGAAGGCCCTCTCCCTTGTTGCCATCCTCCGAGCTTCCCTCAGAGTAGGCACCCAGAGGAGGACCTTTGATGTTGAGCGTAGTGTACGGGTAGGTTCATGTCGAGAAAGACGTCCCATCAGGTATTGTGGTCTCAAACCATGTAAGGCTTTATAGGTTAAAACCAGCACCTTGAATCGGGCTCGGAAACAAACAGGCAGCCAATGCAAGCGGGCCAGAATCGGTCTTATATGTTCATTATTATATACGTTAATTTTTCTATTGGAACAGTCTTTAATATTTACTGCTGTACATGTCCTCTTAAATTATCAACCTGCTTCCTGGAAGTTAACACCCACTCAACGCAAATGCATTCTCCACACTCTTTTGACAGCTAAAAGATTTACAACATTGGAAGTTAAACATTTACCTCCCGTTATGCAGAAGATTGAGAACCTAATGACACTTCCGACATTTAAGTGGGTGGTATATAGGGATACAGATATGGATATTTGGTCTGCCTTTGTCAAAGTTTATGTGTAATTCTTAGAAAGCTGTATTATATATACATATGCATTTCATATCGAAATTTATATATTTAAATTTATGTAGCTTTAATTCTTTTTATTTTCTTCTTTAAGTTTTGCTTTGTTTTGTTGAAATTTTGTAATAGAGATACATTTTGAAACATGCATGTTTAGACAGAAAAAGTCCCAGCCAGCATAGCTGGGAGTTGTAGGACTTTTTTAATGTCTAAACATGCATAGGATTGTAGCTTAAGTAGATAAGTAAATAACTAAGGGCATAATCCTACATATGTCTCCACAGGCCAGGAGCGGGTCCCACTCAGTTCAATGGTTCTTACTCCCAGGTAAGTGCGCCCAGGGAGCCCTGTTGAACGCAAAGGGGGGGGGGGTGCTCCTTCTCAGTCGCCATGCAAGGGCCGCTGCTACAGGGTACACTCAGAACTCCTCTGCTCTCCGCCTGGAACTTTACAACGTTGCCGAAGAGGAGACGGCGTTGGGCGAAGATCCGCCGCCGCGCCGCGTTCCCCAGCGCTGAGCTCAGGCTCCCCCGCGGGGAAGCGAAGCGCACCTGGCCGGGCGGAGTGGACGGGGCGGCGGGGCTGACGTCACCAAGGTGCTCTCCGGCTCCGCCTCCCGCCTCCTCCACTGCTCCCTTTTAGGTAGCGACGAAACTCCAAGAGGCGCCGCGGAGCGAGGAGGACGTCGAGCGTGGTAGTGGTGGGGTTTGGCGCAGCCCGCGCCTAGCGAGACTCGTGCCGCGGCGATGGGGCGCTTTAGTGCGGCTTGGCTGGGGTGCCTGATCCTGGGGGCTGCTCTGGTGCTCGGCTCTGCTACAGGTGAGGAGGGAGGGTCCGCGCTGGGCGAAGAGGCGGGAGGGAATGGTGGGGTGGCCGGGCGGGAAAACAAGGGGTCCAGACTCCCCCTTTCTTTCACTCTTCTCTGGGGCAGGTAAACCTGGGCTGTCTCCTCTCGTCCTCCTAGCTGCAGGATCGGCGCCCTTCTCAGCCCCCCTAGCCAGCCTAAAAGTTCGGGGAGGGCTGCCAGAAAAGTAGGAGAGGGGACAGTTCTTCCGGTTTGCAGGTCTTTTAAAGACAAAGTTGTGGACTGTTTTTAAAGTGTTTGTTAAAGGGGGGCAAAGAATTTTTTGGAGGGGACAGCTCCCCATTCCAGCTACAGCCCTGGCGGGGCATCTGATTCCCAAGCGGGCGTGTGCGTGTGTAGCCACGGAGGAGCTGGGGTGACCCGGACCTTCCCCTCCTGCAGAAGCTGCCATTATTTCTCGACCGGATATTTGGGAGGGGTGGGGGCTTCACTCGTCCTTCAGGCCCTGAACCCGGTGCCTGGCGCAAGGACTGTAAAAAGAAAGGAGCCCTTCTGAGCAAACACGAGATGTTTTCTTAACTCCCGAGTCGCCCTAAGTGGCGTGTAAATAGACTCCAGCAGGAGGAGCTCTCAACTTGCCTAACTCCAGGGGATCTTCTCCATGTTGCTCCTTTTTTACCTGGAAGACAAGCCTCAAGTCCTGGAATGCAGCTTGAAAAGCCACGGGCTCGTAGCAAATGGGCACCTCTTCTGGCACCTTTTGGTGGAAGGGTGCTGTTGCACTCATGTCCTGCTTGTAGGTTTCCCGTGGGCCACTGTGTGAACAGAATGCTGGGCTAGATAAACCCTTGGTCTGATCCAGCTTGGCTTTTCTAAATGCCTGATTTTAACCCTTGAAACCATTAAAAAGTGTGAGCTTTGTTAACTTCTCACTTCCTGTTACTCTGCAAGCCAGGATTATCTGCATTCTTGTGAATGGGAACTGGCTGTGGTGCATGGCTTTGTTTTCTTTGGCAATAATGGCACAATCCTATGCATGTTGGCTTTAAAAGGGGGTTGAATAAATTCCTGGAGGAGAAGGCTATCAATGGCTACTAGCCCTCATGGCTATGTGCTATCTCCAGCATCCGAGGCAGGAAGCCTGTGTGCACCAGTTGCTGGGGAACATGGGTGGGAGGGTGCTGTTGCACTGTGTCCTGCTTGTGGGTTTTCTGTGGGCAGCTGGTTGACCTCTGTGTGAACAGTGTGCTGGACTAGATGAACCCTCAGTCTGATCCAGCATGGCACTTCTTATGTTCTTATATTTAGACAGAAAAAACCCTTAAGTTGTTCACAAAAAGACATCTCTGAAAGGCTAGACTCTTCACTGCAACTACGAAAGTTAGCAACCTTATGTAAACCCAGTATCTTCACAATGCTGTGCCTTGAGAACTGTGGTGCTCACTTCAAATGCATCCATCAAATTGCTCATTACAGACAAATTGACAAACAGGGTTGCTGAAAATCCTTTAACAACCCTGTTTGCTTTCCCTCTGACCCCAAAAAATTAGTTATCCAAATGTAGAATTGCCTTTGAATATGGAACAAGGAACTATTAGTTGAAGAAGAGTTAGTATAGAGCAACCTTCTCCAGCCCGGCCCTGCTGGCTGCGGAACGATGTGAGTTGTAGTCCAACATATCTGGAAGCTGCCAGGTTTTGGTGGGGAGGCTGGTATAAAGTACAGACATTTGTGCAAATTTCTTACATGAATAGTGATATGTATGCAGAAAGCAAGAAGCCCTTGCTGATTGGGACTGTCTTATACTTAATTGACATTATTGTGCAATTTTATGTAATTTTATAGTCTTATTTCTTTCTGAAGGCTTGGGCCAAAGAAATATATAAAGTTAGAAACTATTGTCTTTCTATTGGGCTGACTTATTCTGAGGAAAACTGATGCAAAATTTAATACCCATTGAATCTTTAACTCTCCACCATTAGATCTAAGGATCTAATTTCCTGAATTTATCAAACTATTATCTTCTTGATATTAACAAACAAACACACAGAGAGAAGATTTGGGGAAGCAGTTAGAGGATTAGTGGAAATTCATATCGAGAACACTTAAGCTATGTGATGCATTACAGATGTATTAGGCTTTGATACAGTATGTAACATCATTAGTATGGGTAACTGGGAATTTTTCATGCCTGATGGGTATGTCCTGTGGAGCAAACATTGTGGGACTAAATCTTGCAGAGGTGTTGCAATCTTGAATTGCCCAATAGGAAAAGCTCCTAAAATGGTCTTATTGTAACTTGTTGAAGAAAATGCTCCTTTTTTTGTCCTCATAAGGACTTCCTGTTTTGCCTGCTATTTGCTGCAGGAATTGCCTGAGCAGCAAGATGCAGGCAGTAGAGATCTCTGGATAAACAAAGTATGGGAGGTCATAATCCTAGATAAGCTAAAGTGTTCGATTCCAGCTGCTCAGTGACAAGGAAAACAACTATCTGTCCTAGCAATGTAGGCTTCCTTTTCTTCTGTACTGATTCTTCAAAAGAATGAGACTAGTTCTTGGAGCATTTCAGTGTTGAAATGGAAGTAATTATAAGACATCTCTGGCAGAATGAATGTAGTTTTACCATCATTATTTGGGCATGTTTTTGTCTCTCAGTCTCTCTGTCATACTTTGCTTTTGGTTTATGCCTAGAGTTAACTTTTTGGGGTGTTTAACATCCTTGTTATGGTTTTCTCTTATATGTTTGAAAAATTCAGGAAATTTATATCAAACAGAAGCCCTCTCCAGTTTTTAATTGCATGAGGGTGTTCTTAATTGCTTCTTCTGCTTTTCGTTTCATTGTAAAAGCTTTATTTGAATCTAAATGCCTCTTGTGCTTAGTTAGATGCAGGAAGCATAAGGAGGTAGTTAATTCTGGTCTACTAGATGGTCATTTTGTATACCTTCTATGTATTTAGAACAGGGCTGCTAATACATATGCACATAAATGCATCCACACAAACACACCCACACGAATCCATGTATCCAAGACTGGCTAGTGCTGGAAAGAGAAACCCTTCTCTTATCTCCAATCTCTCAGAAGGAAGCAGAATTTCCATAGCTAGCAATAGCAACAGAATCCCTTTTTTTAATCTCTAGTGAGAATTGGAGATAAGGAAAGGGATTCCTTTGATAGTGGTAGCTATGGAAAGCTTGGGGTTTCTCTTGTTATAACAAGGGAATCCCTAATCTACAATTTCTCATCAGAAGTAAGGAAGGAAGGAATCCCTTTGCGACTGTGGGAAACCCTAGGGAGTGCAGCCACATTTTTTATTATTTATTTAATTTTATTACATTTGTATACCACCCCATAGCCGAAGCTCTCTGGGCGGTTTACATAGGATTAAAACAATTAAAAACAATATACAAAAATTAAAGCAGCAAAAACATACAACGTGCACACAATACACACATACATTTAAAACCACTGCAACAACTCAAAAAGCTACAAACCCAAAAACAAAACAAACCCAGGCTCCTCAGATATTGCAAAATGTGGAGATCTCTAGCAGTCAGAAATGGCTGGGTGGGCTGCACTTTTTGCCCCCTTATTTACATTGTGGTTTAGTTACACTTTTGTTAATCAATCTGAGCAATTATCTAACAAGAAAAAACTCTTATTTTGAAACATGACTCAATGGCCTGATTTGCACATAATGCTAACCCATGGTTTATTTAACCCATGGTTTATTGCCCTACCTGAGGTTTGCCTGGTAGATGTTGAAACAAACGATGGTTTATTTGCTCAATCCTTATATTGTTTGTTTCCCTCCTCCTTTGCCTACTCCCTCCCTGAATCCCAGAAACCTTTGCAAAGCTGTAGTACTAGCACGTAGAGCCGCTGGTGGTTTTATGTTTTTTACCATTTCTGTCTGCCACCTCTGTAGCCTGACAGAACAACCCATGGTCTTGGGTTCACACATAACAACAACCCATGGTTTAAACAACCCAGAATTCACAAAAATACCAGGATTTGTTAAGAGTGGGCCCATGCTCACATATCACGACCACCCAGAATTCAACAATCCATACAATGATTAACATTATGTATGACTTAGGCCAATATCTACAGATTTAAGAATTGCTTGTGTCATGTGATTGCTCCTTGCAATCATCACTTTTAGGAAATTGACATGGTGGCTATACACACATGCTGATCCTATGCCATTGATCACATAAGAATCTTTTGGACTTAACACTCAAAAGGAAGGCCCTTTCCTCCAAGTAGCCTACAATCTTAGGAACATTGGTTATTCTAGCTCAGTAGTAGCTCTCTAGAGTTTCAGGCAGAGGTTTTCCCCAGCTCTACCTAAAATGCTAGAGACTGGCCCTGGGACCTGCTCTGTGGTCTTATTTGACAGTGGGAGGAGAAGATAAAAGATTTGTGAATTACTCAGACTTCATTGTAGTTGGGGGATAAGATATACTTTTGTTTGAAGTTGCAAGCAAGTGGATGAGATTCATTGACAACTGTGCACCATAAGATTCACTGGGAACCCACTCAATGAGTGGGTCCAAGTGTCTAGCTGGACCAAGATGTAATTAATGAGAGCTCTGAATTGTGCTAATATGGGAAAAGCTAGACCCCAGCCCTGGTTCTTGAGAGTTTCGCAATAGTTGAAGACACTGTAAAATTGCTTATGTTGGAAGGAGAAAGGGAAGGGGAGAAATGTTATAAACTGAATTGGAGTAACTTTAGGATGGGACTTTCTCAATGAAGACATGGACAATATTTCCAGATTTGATGAGAATATGGGGTGGGGTAGGAGAAGCATTTTTCTGGAGCTTTCCTCCCTCCAGCACCTTCTACTCTTGCTTGTGCACACACTGACTATGGGAGTGAAAGGGAACTTTCCATTCTGGTTTTTCAGGTAGTTTCAGGCATGAGCAGTGCAGAGCATGAACTATTCATATGAAAGGAAGGAAATGGGTTTACCTAATCAGCTCATTAATGGCTGAGCCTTTGACCGAATGAGTCCAGTTAGCATCCAGTAATGATGACCAGCCACACTAAAGCTATACATTTAGGTGTGTAACAACTTTACTGTACGAGGGTTTGGTCCTGACTAACGATGCTCAGTGCTTGGGAGCAGAGGGTGAAAAGCTCAACCCAGTCTCCATCTGCTTAGGTGGAGCTTCATGTTATGAATCAAACACGTTCCCAATGCTGTGTTTGTTTTATAACACCAAGATGGGGGTAGAACTTTGGCAGGGAAGTCTAGCAGGCTTCTCCTGCCCATGGTTGTGTTCCCAGATTCTCAGAAAAAAGCAGTGGAGGCTGGTGGCTCCGTTGTTAGTGGGTGGTGAATCCGCCCTGGATTTATTTATTTACAACCTTTATATACTGCTCCATTTCTAAAATATATTATGGAGCAATGAAGAGAGGAATAAAATGGTTAAGAGATTAAAACAGCATTTTAAAATTAGAATACCAATAAAAACAGCGGCTGGTCAGTTGAGGAAGGCTTCCTGGAAAAGAGCTGTTTTCAGGATGTGCTGAAACCAGCGCAGTGTTGGTGCCTGCCTGACATCCAGGAGCAGGGAGTTCCAAAGAAAAGGGGCTACCACACTAAATGCTCTTCTCCTGGTGGACTTCAGTCAGGCCATAGGTCCACGTGGAAACAGCAGGAGCCTGCCCTCTAATGACCTCAATGACTGGGCAGGTTGGTAAAGGTGCTCTCTCAGGTATCCTTGTCCCAAGTTCTTTCAGTCAGAACTCTGAAAGGAGCTATCCAAGTTTCACACCTTAGAGTACTCCTTTAGAGTTCTGATTGAAACCTGGGGTGTATTTTTACTGCCCTATTGATACTGATGCCAGCAGCCACCACTGGATAAAAATAAATAATCTAGCTGAGGCATAACTGATTGAAGTCCAGTGATATGTAGTGGTTAAAGCAGCTGCTCCTAAACTGGTATATCCCAGATCCGTTGTACTACAGTGCCTATCATTTCCAGCTGGCATGTCTACCTTAGCCTTTCCCAACCTGGTGCCTTTCAGATGTGCTAGAGTGTTGAGCTAGTACTGAGGAGACCTGGCTTCAAATCCCCACTTGGGCATGAATAGGATGGCCATGTATCCTCTTTTTACAGAGCACCATCCTCTTCTCCAATTCCAGTTTAAAGATAAAGAACCTTAATAAGAACTGTGGCCCATCAAGACTTAGCACTTGAACAGCAGACTAAACAGGCAGGCAAATAGGCCACCATCCTCCATACTGTATTTCTCTCTAAATTATACTTATTTCTAAATTTTCATCTGTACATATAAATTAGCATATGCAAATTGTATGCAAATCAGTGTCATTTTTGTATGTAGTGCATTTCCTTTCTCTCTCTCTTTAGCAATATGTAAGTGGCCACCCTAGCCATGAAACTCATTGTTGCAATCTTAGGCCAATCATACTCTTTCAATCTAACTTACATGTGAATCTAAAATGAGAGGAGGAGTAAGAGACACCACCCTGAGCATCTTGAAGGGAAAATGTGATTTTAAAAAGGGCATAAGATAAAGCCAAAACAGCCACCGAGGACTTTTGTGGGATGAGTGGCAGGCACACAGCAAGGATTAAGCTTGCCTTCCTACCAGTTTTTCCTCACCTTGGCAAAATACAGGTTCAAGGATATGCATTGTCCAGGTGATATGTAATTTTATCCCTCCTTGCTCCTTCATAGAAAACAAGCATGGCAGGGTGTGTGTGTCTAGGGAAGAACTCATCTCCTTGACATACAACTTCAATAGGGCCATTTTAATGGAGGAGCATTTCACTATGTGACCCTCCCTCAGCTGACACATGTTTACTACTTCCAAAGGGAACTGGGTGTAACTTATTTCACACTTGCAAACCTTGTGCCATACCATTCATTGGCTTAGTTGTTTTCCGTAACAATTGAAAGGCTTTCTAGAACAGCCTTCCCCAACCTGGTGCTCTCCAGATGTGTTGGTCTGCAACTCCCACAATCTGGCTGGGGAATTAATTAATTAATTAATTAATTGCATTTTTATACCGCCCCATAGCCTAAGCTCTCTGGGCAGTTCACAAAAATTAAAACCATGAAATCATTTAAAAAATATAAAACAAGCCACAATCTAAAAACACAATATAACATACAATATAAAAACACAACCAGAATAAAACCAAGCAGCAGGAATTAATAAAGATTAAAATACAAATTTAAAATTTAAAACAGCAAGGATTAAAATTGAGTTAATTTAACTGTTAAAATACTGGGAGAATAAAAAGGTCTTCACCTGGCGACGAAAAGAGTAGGCGCCAGGCGAACCTCTCTGGGGAGCTCATTCCACAGCCGGGGTGCCACAGCGGAGAAAGCCCTCCTCCTAGTGGCCACCTGCCTCACTTCCTTTGGCAGGGGCTCACAGAGAAGGACCCCTGTAGATGATCTTAGGGTCCAGGCAGGTACATATGGGAAGAGGCGTTCCTTTAGATAACCTGGCTCCAAGCCGTTTAGGGCTTTAAATGTTAGTATCAGCACTTTGAATTGGGCCCGGACCTGGATCGGCAGCCAGTGAAGTTGGAAAAGGACTGACGTAATATGGTCTCATTGGCCAGTCCCCGTTAACAATCTGGCTGCCCTGTTTTGTACCAGCTGAAGTTTCTGGACCGTTTTCAAAGGCAGCCCCACGTATAACGCATTGCAGTAATCCAAACGAGAGGTTATGAGAGCATGGATAACTGTAGCTAGGCTATCTCTGTCCAGATAAGGGCGCAGTTGGTATATCAGCCTAAGCTGGTAAAAGGTGCTCTTATGGGAGTTGTAGTCCAACATCTGGAAGATGCCAGACAGTAGGGTTCTAAAACATCACCAGACAACAAACAGAAAAGTAATTTTCTTTAAAAAGAATCCTACTGCAGTAGGCTTGCTGGTGTGTGTGTGTACTATCATGTGTAACCACCCTTTTAAATAGTGAATGGATTCTTTAAAGAGGTGTTTGCTCTTTCAGGCCTGCTACGCTGGGCCATGCTAGATGTGTGTGTGTAGGCATCATTTATGTATCCTGCACGTGAGAGGATCTTGAATGATAGAAGGAGAGTATGGGAGAGAGTTGGCTGCTCCGGGCAGTCTTCTTTCCATGTAGAACCTAAAATGTGGGCACTCCAGAATGTTTTTCTACTCGGCAACACACAATTCTGACTGGACTCAAGTTTGCCAAATTGCCATCTCAATTCAATGGTAGTATTGTCCGATAGTAAATGGAATTACAATACCAAATTAAGTATTCTTAGTAATAAATGCTTAAGCATTCTTAAGTGTTATTTCATTACTTAGGCTACATGGTGTAGAGCCTATCTACACTGTACCTTGGAACGTTTTAAATAGTATTTTAAAACGTTCCAAATAGGTGCGTTCCAAAACATCTTAGGCCACATTAAGGAATATTCACATTACAGGAGAAAAAATCTCCAGTCTTCAAAGCGGTGTGTGCGGCTCACACCCTTCTGTCCGTCTCTTTCTGTTTTGTTTTTACAATGAGTTTAGGGCAAGGCATTGTGGGCGCTGTAGTTCACTCACCCACTTCCTCCTTAGTTCCCCTTTCATTCCCTAGCTTTCAATGAGTTTAGGGCAAAGCATTGTGGGCACTGTAGTTCACTTGCCCACTTCCTCCTTAGCCCTCTTTCTTCCCCACCAATCAACTGCTGAGCATTTGGGGGGCGGTAAACGAAGCACTGCCCTCATGAATTTATTAAAAGTAAAAACCGTTGTATATAGCTGAAGTGAGTTTTAAAAAACCTCGGGTATACAACGTTCAAGGGTGTGAGTCATGTGGCCTAAAGAGTTTTCATAACCTTTATGAAACGTTACAAAGCTAGAGTGCAGATCGGCTCGTGGATGCATGTGTGCACGCGTTTGTTTGCATGCATGTGTACCAATAAGTAGCTAGCCTAAAACATTTGCTTTATCTTCTTTTTAGTGAGAAGTAAAACGAACCCACCAAAAGGAAGAAGTTTTATTGGTCATAAAACCAATGCAAGCAATACATCTCGAGAATACAGTATAGATGAATTTGCCATCAAGATCCTTACTGGAAAGTTGACTACAGTTTTCCTGCCTATTGTCTACATTGTCGTGTTCCTCATCGGCTTGCCAAGCAATGCAATGGCTCTCTGGGTCTTCTTCTTGAGAACAAAAAAGAAGCATCCAGCAGTTATCTATATGGCTAACTTGGCCCTGGCAGATCTCCTCTTTGTGATCTGGTTTCCTCTGAAGATTGCATACCATATAAATGGCAACAACTGGATCTATGGTGAAGGCCTGTGCAAAGTACTTGTTGGGTTCTTTTATGGAAACATGTATTGCTCCATTCTTTTTATGACATGTCTCAGCGTACAAAGGTATTGGGTCATTGTGAACCCCATACTACACTCAAGAAAGAAGTCAGAAATTGCTATCGGAGTTTCAGCTGCAATATGGACACTAATTCTACTCGGCACCATTCCATTATATCTTGTGGACCAAACCGTTTCTATTTCTAACCTCAACATCACCACTTGTCATGATGTCTTGCCTCAAGCACTGTTGGCTCATGACATGTATAACTACTTCCTCTCTCTAGCCATCGGAGTTTTCTTATTCCCAGCCATTCTTACAGCTGTTGCCTACATTCTCATGATAAAGACTCTGAATGCTTCCATTACGGATGTGAACATTGGGAAGAAACGCAAAAGAGCTATCAAGCTCATTATTACAGTGCTTTCCATGTACTTGATCTGCTTTGTTCCTAGCAATATTCTGCTTGTTGTGCACTACTCCCAGATCAAAGCCAATGGCATCAGTAACATATATGCATTGTACATCACCGCATTGTGTCTTTCTACTCTAAACAGCTGCATCGATCCATTCATCTATTACTTTGTTTCAAAAGACTTTAGAGATAACCTTAAAAACGCTCTCCTCTGTCGAAGTGTGCGTACTACAAAGAGGATGCAAGTCTCCCTCTCTTCAAATAGATACTCAAGGAAATCCCCCTCTTATTCTTCTGGTTCAAACACGACTAAATCAACTTCCTAAATTTGTATGTAGAAGATAGGGAAGCTTGGACTGGCATTGGCAAAGATCTGTGCATCTTAAAAAGGGGAAGTTGTAATGTTGGATAGCAGAACTCCCATCAGAACTGACAAACTGTTTCCCCCACCCTTTTCTCTGGGATCTCAAATGGAATATACTACCGTGCTTCATGGAAAACCAGAGTAACAGAAGACCTGATGTAGGTACTTTTTAAGAAAGAATGAAAGAAAGAAAAAAGAAAGAACAAAAAAACACCTCCCCACATACATCAGAAGGATTCTGTTTTTGCAGACCAGATAGTCAGTTGTAAAGAGAACTTTCCATGTAAATGCTGATAGTCCAATGGGCTGCTACTAATACCCCAGATGTTGTATCAAAAGACAGTAGCTGATCTTTGTGTAACAATGAAATGGTTTGAGTTTTGAGGGCTGTGCTCCTTGTTTATGAGAGACAAGTCTTGTCTTACAACACATGTATAGGAGTATGTAAACCAATCATTCATGTTTGCCAACCTGTCTATTGCCAGTCCAGAATGCATGAAGGCCCTGAAATACTGTATTATTGATGTCCATGTGACTCTTGTTTGCACTGATATATATATATATATATATATATATATATAATATTATATTACATGTACACACTTTTATTTTCAATGTGCTGTTAATATGCAATGTGACCAATATGTAGTCTTAATGTAGCATGTAATTTTATGCCTTTTTTAAAAGAAAGAACTGTAGTTTGCAGCAATATTGTAAACTTTTTATAAAGAAGTACTTTTAATATATTCTCCAGTTATAATGTGTTTCATTTTAAGGTATTTTCTTGCAGAGCTATTGGAGATGGTAGGGTCAGTGTGAACTCAGCTTTATTTTTGCCAAACCTCTTCCTTGAGTCTAATGTGAAATTTCTCTTCCCCACCTAACCCTGAATGTTCAGATATAAGAAACATTCACTCAAAGCAGTGAGTGGCTCAATATCAGGAATGGAGAGATTATTATGATGTTGCAAAAATGCTCCTCTATTCTAGCTGTTAACTCCTGTATTGATGGGTGTTTAGTCACTGCTCCTTCCAGTGTAGTTGTACTACGCTTTAGTCATAGTCAATTTATTTGTATACTGCATTTTCCAAGCAGTTCACAAAAAAAACCCCAAATACAATAGACATAACTATAAAATATTACAATACTAACTCAATGATAGTTCATTTAAAACATCAAAACAATTAAATCAGATAAGACATGTTGATAGGTTAGTTAACACTATCCAGAATCAATATTAGGGGTATAATCAAATTAAACAATTCACTCAACAGTTCATGTTAAGAAACTAAAAATAAGATACCTCATTTACACTGAACTCACAGCAGTGTGTGTGTGTCATGTTATTTTTGCAACAGTAGTAGTTTGCATACTGGGGTTATATTAAAGCCGCCACCACAACTGGTAAATCATAGAATTGGAAGGGGCGTATAAGGCCACTGAGTCCAACCCCCTGCTCCATGCAGGAATCCACCTTAAAGCATTCCTGACAGATGGCTGTCCAGCTGCATCTTGAATGCCTCTAGTGTAGGAGAGCCCATGACCTCCCTAAGCACTTGGTTCCATCATTGTACCGCTCTAACAGTCAGGAGGTTTTTCCTGATGTCCAGTCAGAATCTGGCTTCATGTAACTTGAACCCATTGTTTTCCAACAAGCAAGGGCTTCCTTTTTGCCTGGTCATCTGGTCTGCCCACAAACTGGGCAAGTTAGATGGACACAAAGGTATTTTGTTGGCTCTGCCAATGGAAAAAAATGAGCAAAGGGCTTTTCATTCAATAAGAGCAATCCCATGGTCCCTAAAGAGCACCCCAGGGGCCAGAGGATACTTCAGAGACTGCTGTGACCTTAAAAGGGGGGACCCCAGTATCCAATCCCTGCCCTCCTGCAGCCACCACAGAAAGGACCATGCCAGCTGCTTTCTGAGGTCATAAATGGGGCCTTGGAGAAGTGTTCTAGTAGGCGAGGAAAGGAGGCCAGATTATGAAGAATCTTATGGCCTATGTCTCCTTTAGACAGACTCGGAGGTCAATCTAGGGGGGCAAAGGTAATGAAAGCAGCACAGAGAGACAAAAATATGTTTGTTAGCCTCCTTGTGAGAACTTCTGACCTGAAGGGTGACCAAGAAATGCTTTAAATAAGAGGGCAGGGATGTATTTCCAATAATAAAATACATAAAAGCAGTTTGGTAGGGCATTGGGTTCATAGAAGCTTCCAGCTTCAGAGGCTTCCATCTCACAAGGGCACAGCCCATAGGCTTACGCCCCAAGTCTCTTATGGGGTAAGGTGAAATGGAGGAAATCAAACCATGTCTCTCTTAACCAGTTCTTCTAAGTGCAGATGGCACTGATGCCTCTGCCTGAACATGGTGCAAGTAAACCTGAATCTCTCTCTCTCTCTCTCTCTCTCTCATATATATATATATATATATATATATATATATATATATGGGTTGGTTTGAAAAATCAACAAGGGTAACAAGTGTGTGATCCTGGTAATGCCATGTTGATATTTTCATGACTCAGTGCAGAAATAGTGCTATGATTCCTGATACTGGTGCCTAGGAACTTGACATATTTTCTCTATAATTTATGTGCTGCCTTCTTCTGCAAACAGATGCAGGGCAGCTTACAAGAAAACAAATTAAAACAGCATGCCAATAAGATTCAAAGTACTTCAAAATAACAGATAATTACAGCATTGCCGAGCAGAAAGAAGCAATATGATAACAAATTCTAAAAGGTTTTACATTTAAAGAAAGAAAAGAAAAGACAAACACAGCCCATGGTCTGAAGGGCCCACCTAAAAGCAGGCAACGAAGTAGCCAAGGGGACCGAATACACTGCTGTGGATGATCTTCCCTGGAGCTGGGTGCCACAATGGAAACACATGAAATGTAAGAAGCAGCTTTATACTGATTCAGACCTTTAGTCTAGCCCAGTATCATCTACACTGATTGGCAGCAGCCCTCTGGGATTTCAGGCAGCATTTCTTTCTTGCCCACCCCCACCCCCGGGATTGAACCTGGGAACTTCTTCATGCAAAGCTTGTCCTCTATCACTGATCTACGGTCCCTCCCAAAAGTCCTCCCCCTCTTGTTCTTTCTAACCCAGGCAGGATGTACCTTACTGCTTTACAATGGTTTGTAACAGTCGTGACAACTGTTAGGGCACAGGTAACACTCCAAATGCAGTTTTCAAAGTGTTTTCAAAGTGTTTTCAAAGTGTTATATCTTGCTTGGTGTAGATCTGGCCCCAATTTTTTGCAGCGATGGGAACCACAAGAAGGGCTGCACTTTGCTAAAGAATTCATTTTCAGTCCTTTTAGATTTTGCTTTTTAAAAAAACCTTTCCCTTTCTGTCTGTATGAGCCACAGTGCAAATATCCTGCTAATTATGCATTTGATCTGGACTTAGTTATTCATAGAGTAGAACAGAGTTCCATGGGACAAGTTAGTTGTGACTTAAAAGCCCCATTGATTTTGTTGGATGTAGTCTAAGCATGCCAAAATCTATGTCCAACCCATTGCGTTCAGCCCAGTTTAGACTGATGTGACTATTGCAATGCCTAACATCTCTTTCCTTGACCTCTTAAAGCGGTCATTCCTAAATTGCGTGCAGCAAAAATCTAAAAGCTTCTATAAGCCCAAAACATCCCATCTGCAGAGGAAGTTGCCCAATTGCATGTGTTGTCGCTCTGAAATGTGTCACTTTCTTTGGCTACGCATTGCCTTGGAGGCTATGCTGTATCTTGGCCTTGGCAGTGACTGACTCATTCAACTCCTGATTGTAAGGACACCACAGAACTACCCCCCCCACCCTTGGAGGAGACTGCCAGGTGCATTTCTGTATGACTCACTACTCCAGAATGTCTCCTGCTAGATGAAAGCCATGCTTAGAACCATGACTCATGGAGAAAGGCAGGGAGGAATGGGTTCCTTGGGTGATTCTGACTCTTGCTCAGTCTAAAAGCAAAACCACTTGTACTGTGAGAAAGAGTTGTGCCTCCCATCTTTATTCACAGAGAAAATGTGCCTTGGAAGTCCAGGAAGCACTTTTATTTTTTAAACCCTTGCTGCTCTGTGTCTGGCACTAACTCAGACCTGAAAAGGGGAACTTTTAAGAACATACAAATAGCCCTGCTGGATCAGACCAAAGAAATGGCCACCTAGTCCAACAGATTGCCACAGTGTGCAACTAGTTGCACAGTGTGCAACAAGGTGGCCTTAGAGGCAAGAGTTCCTCTCTATTCCTGTTGCTCCTCAAGCTCAGCATTTTGTACTTTGAGGCATATAGCCATCATGGCCAGTAGATACTGGTAGATCTCGACGATTAAAAAGACCATTGACCCTGCATATAAGCATATATTCTACTAGATTATGGCCTCTCTCAATTTTGTGGGTGAATAAATTCAAGGGGCTCTTTCAGAGTTTCCCATGGGATGTTTAGTACTCGTGGGATTATTGCAGTGGTATTTTGTTTCATCAAAACATTCACTTAAAACTTCAGATTATGGGTCAAAGCTTTGCGTTAATCATTTATTCATAAAGGAGCAATGAATAATGGCATATTTCTGCTTTGACTATATCTTTAAATTTGAATCATGCCCTAGCCAGAAAGCACAGGGTGGCTAATATATCAAGGTATGCCATAAAGTTTAACTTATTAGATGTCCTCTGGAAATGTACTTTCTCAACAATGTGTAATTGCTTTTCCTTGCTGCTTTCTTCTTACTTTTCCTCTACCTTTCCTGCTCCATATATGGTCAACTCTTGGCATCCCTGTTTCTCCTCCAGCTCTTTCTCCTACCTTTATTTGTGTTGTTTGAAGTGCCTGTAACATCTTCCCACTCAACAGAGTGGTGATCACAGAGGCAGGTATAGTCAAGCTAAGGCTAGCAAAGGCTTTACTGAAGACAAAGAAGCAAAGAGGAGTCTCACTAACCTTTTGGAGTTCTTTGAGAATGTCAGTAAACACCTGGACAGAAATGATGTGATAGACATTGTTTACTTGAACTTCCAAAAAAATCTTCGACAAAATCTCTCACCAAAGAATCCTGAGCAAATTTAGCACAAATATCTGTGTTATGACTAGTGCTTTTTAATGTGTTCATCAATTATCTAGAATTAGGAGTGAGCAGTGAGGTGGCCAGGTCTGCTGATCATACCTCATTATTTAGGATGGTTAAAACAACAAAAAAGGGGGGGCTCCAAACTGGGAAAAAGAACATCGAAATGGCAAATGTGATTCAATGTAAGCAAATGTAAAGTGATTCATGTTGGGGCAAAAAATCCCAACTTCATGTATATGCTAATGAGATCTGAGGTAGCAGTGGCTGACCAAGAAAGAGATCTTCAAGTTGTGGTGGACAGCTCCATGAAATGTCAGCCCAGTGTGTCGTGACTGTGAAAAAGCAAATTCCATGTTGGGCATAATTCGAAAAGGAATTGAAAATAAAATTGCCAAGATCATGCTGTCCTTATACAAATCTGTGGTATAAGGAATACTGGAATACTGTGTACAGTGCTGGTCATTGCGCCTGAAAGAGGGCATTGTTAGAGTTGCAGAAAATGACAATAAAAATCATCAAGATGCTGGAACAACTCTCCTATGAGGAAAGGTTATAAGGTCTGGGACCATTTAGCTTAGAAAAAAAACGTAAGGGGAGACATGATAGAAGTGTACAAAATTATGTATGGTGTGGAACAAGTGGATAATACTAGAACCGGGGGTGTTCTCTGGTGTCCTCTTTTTTGGTGATCAGGGCTAGCCCTACCATTAGGCAGAGTGAGGCAGTTGCCTCAGGTAGCAGATGTTGGGAGGTGGCAGCAAAGTATTGGAGAAGAGAGTGGCGAGCCACAGGGCCTGCTCTACACTCCTAAACAGCATTTAGGTGTTGTGGAAGATGCTGTCCCATTGCCAGTGTTGAAGAAAGATTCAACTACCAGTCCAGTCAGCTTTTATACATGGAATGAGAAAGAATCTTGTCCTTCACCTCAGGCAGAAAAATGTCTTGAGCCAGCCCTGTTGGGGATGCATAAGTGGCCAATCTAGTTATATGCTGAAAACTCTTTTCTTTGTGACTGTGCTCCAAATATTGTTTCACACACAATGTACAATATACAAAGGGTGTTTTCCTCCTGCATAGCATTTTAGTAAAATATGTAGGATTTATCTAGCATTTTTCAGTTTGCAAAGTGTTTCATAGAATTATAGAATCGCAGAATCACAGAATAGTAGAATTGGAAGGGGCTTAAAAGGCCATTGAGTCCAACCCCCTGCTCAATGCAGGAATCCACATTAAAGCATACCTGACAGATGGCTCTAGTATCAGTGATCCTTAAAAGTGCCCTGTAAGACAGTATTAATTCTATTTAACAGGGTGGGGTTGGCAGCACCAGGTCTGAGAGACAGAGGCTCCCTTAAGCCCATCTAGAAAGTTCATGGCTATGGTGAAATTTGAACTGGGAATTTCTGGCTCAAACAGTCCACACTCATAAGCTGCAATCCTATGTACATTTATTAAGAAGTGAACCCATTGAATTCAATGGGACTGATGTCTGAGCGGTGCTGGCTGCAAGATTTGCTGGGTCCTCTGGCCTGACACTCTCAGTGCATGCCCTTAATCTGCAAGAGGTGGGACATATAAAATAAGAATTCTCTTAAGCTGCATCTGATCTTCTTGGATACTCTGTGCAAAGTAGAAATGGTAGTGCTATTAGGGCAGTGGGACTTCTGCTAATTTGGGGGTCCTGGCAAATGCCCAACTGCTATTCTCTGGAGCCAGCCCTGTTTCTGAGTAACCATGCATAGGATTGGGCCGTTAGTTACTACATCGTAGGATGACCATATGAAAAGGAGTATACTGCTCCTGTATCTTTAACAGTTGTGTAGAAAAGGGAATTTCAGCAGGTGTCATTTGTTTGCATGCAGCACCTGGTGAAACCCCCTCTTCATCACAACAGTTAAAGCTGCAGGAGCCCTTCCCTCTTTTGTATCTGTCACTCTAGTATAGCTCCTGCAACTTTAACTGTTGTGATGAAGAGGGAATTTCAAAAGGTGCTGCATGCATACAAATGACACCTGCTGAATTTCCCTTTTCTATACAACTGTTAAAGATACAGGAGCCCTGCCCTCCTTTCCATATGGTCACCCTACTACATCGTTCAGTTGAACTAACATTAAATTAATGTTACCCTGTAGGTGTCTTAAAATGAGATTCCTACGCTCAGGAAATATGAGTGGATCGGCACACTTAGTTTGTGCCAAAATCTGCCAGTGTTTGTAGTTTTTATATGGATCGATATGGTTACCCTGCCAGCCTCAATGTGTGATGGAGAGTACTTCAAGTAGAGAAGGGTGGTGGGAAAGCCTGAAGAATTTGACAGCTGAAATGAGCTCTTCTAAGGAACCGTGTTTCGGTCTGCTCAGGCACTTTGCTACCTGATACACTGTTCTAATTCTACAGTCTTACATCTTCCAGGTTGAGCAAATTCTCTTGTGTGTCCTAACAGGATTATGTAATGCATAACATAGCACTTGGATATTTGCCTGATTGCAGAAAACAAAGGGAGGATTCTGAATTACACAAGGTAGTAGGCAGGTACTCTATGCTTACTTGGTCAAAGCAAGAATGTTGCAGAGCAAGATTGGTATTGTTTCTTGCTACAGGCTTCACGTCTTTATCAATGCACCCAAAGTTGGATCCAGAATTAGTCATACTTAGAGAAGTCCCATTGAAACCAATAGACTTAAATTAGTCATGATGCCTACCTGGTCATACCTAGAGTAGACGCACTGAAATGAATGGACTTAGTAATAATGACCACTTTTCTCCCCTGGTATTTGGGAGTCGTCAACTATGGTGTGGTTTTGGTGCCTGTTAGACCTGTTTCTTACTTTTTTATTTGATTTATACCCTGCTTTTCTACCAAAACAAATGGCATTAAAGATGGCTTATAAAAACAATTTAAAATAGATTAAAACAATCACCTTAACATATGATAAAAACATAACAATTACAGAATAAAAACTGCACCCAACCCACAGACCGATTTACAGGTCAAAGTCCTTCTTGAATAAAGCCATCTTTGCCTGCTGTTGGAAGCATAGCAGAGAGGGAGCAAAACAAGCCTCCCTTGGGAAGGAGTTCCACAGCCTGGGAGCGGCCATTGAAGGCCTCTTCAGCAGCCAGGCCTTTCCTGACTGCTTGTGCTGACCAATTTGCTGTATTGTCCTGTCTTGACTTTTCTATTTTTAAATATTTTCACTGATATTAAAATACAAGCATCATAGTAATAAAACAACAAAGAGACTTCTGGCACCTTAAAATAATCTAGCAATTAGAGTGAAACAGCAACAAGTGATTCCCATCAGGGGAGGGGCTCTCTTGACACATTCCTAGAACATATATTGCTTCACCTGTGCTAGGTGAATCCATGGTGACATTGCATATTCAACTATCTCCTAAGTTAAAACAAGAGTGAATTTTGCAATGAAATTCTCCAGTCACAAACTGTACACATAAATATGAAGTTTATTGAAAATAACTGTAAAAATGCATTAATCAGGAAGAAGTTGCAAACAAACTATATACTAGGCAAAATTGTGTACAAAAATGCATGCATTAGGAGAAAAGTGCAAAAAATGCATATACATTTTCATGCAAACTTAATCAAAAATCTCAAGAGTTTGGGATGAACTGAATTTAAGATTGCAAAATGCTCAAAGTTTGGTAGGAACTGAGTTTAACACTTTGATAGTGAGAAAATGAGAGAAATTGAAATTGTCAGATTCATCTCTAATACACATCAAGTTTATATGTTATAAGGGCTCCCTCTCCTGGTTTTATCTTATATTACAGGTTCATTGCAAACAGGCCAAGGGAAATAATAATTATCAATTCCAAAACTTAAGTAATTTAATGACCTGGGCAAGATTTCTTCCTTAAACTGATATCTCACATTTTGGCCAAAGTCTTCAACATACAAGAGCTTATTGCTCCACTAGAGTAATGAACTTGTGTGCTTGGGCTTCCCTTTTTCAATAATTAATCCTGGGCCTGTCACTTATTTAGCCCTTAGCTAAATATCCCGCTTACCACCTTCCTTTTATGATTCTTAAGGAATTCTTCTCCTTGGGGGTCTGACTCATGGTTGCTGCTCACTAATTGACTTCTTGCATCTGGACCAGCCATGTTACAAAAGGAAGAAGGAATGAGGAGGGAAGAGGAAAATAAACAATCTCCAGCACCAGATATTAATGTTAAATAGTACTTACAATGATACCTGGAATGGAAATCATTCAGGCAGAGGAGGAGCCTGTCCCATCCTAGTGCAGCTCAAGGCTCCCAGAGAGTTGAAGCCATGGCATTTATTGGAAAGGCGAGGTCAGTAGAGTACACTCAGGCCAGGTAGGTTTATAATTGCTACAGTATAACTGGACAGACATAAGGCATTGAAACCAATAATAGCAGAGTAGACATGAACTCATTTATTTTTGCTGCTACATAATTTGCTTCCCACTGTTGTTTCTCCTGGGTTGCAACTTTGGCATGCAATATTTACATTGTTGTCTCACTTGACCTGTAATTGGAGCAAGAAATGGCACTAGCTCTTGGGTGCATCCTTCAGGACCACATGCAGTTCAACTTGTCTGGTTTACTGTAGTCCTTGTTTGGAGCTGGAGCATACTGTGAAGTCTTGCAAAGGTTCTACTATGGGCTATGATGGCTCTGTACCACTTGCATGCCATACATCTAGCTGGTGGGGAAGAAAAGTGCTGCAACAGTGCTCTATAGCCCCCTTCCCCCTCCCCTTCCCCCTCCCCCTCCCCCTCCCCCTCCCCCAAACTATAGCCATCTGGACAAGCCCTTGATTGTTTAGGCTTTATTATATGGTTTGGCTTTGAAGTCGCTGCACCAAAAGCACAGGGATTATTTTGTCTAATTATACTATGTGTTTGCTGATTGATGCTCACATCCTAGCTAGGTCATAAGTATTTTCTATCCTGGGGCTAGGGGAGGAAAGACGAGTCACTAGTTTGTAGGTATCAACCAACTAGGTCTTTCAGATAACACAAACATGCTGTTTATTCTGGGGAGGAGCATTAAATAGCACTATTTGAAAATGCCAAAGTCCAATCCATAAATCCTGAATAAGCAAGCTCTCTGTTGCACCAGATGCAATTTCCTGCTGACTTCTGTGCCTTGATAGCAAAGCTTTTGAATATGTATGTAAATCATAGTCTGCCTTGTTGTGGTTCTTAGCAGCAAATATATAGTCAAAGCATCTTTCTGGGAATGATTATTCCCAAATAAATGATGGAATCAGGGCACCGACGAAATTGCCAGTTAGCTAATACACTAGAAAGTATCTTAGCTCCAGTCAGCATTATTCCCAGAGACATATCTCAAATGATTAATTTAAATCTAAATAAGTTGATCAATGATATTTCACGAGATATTGATAGATGTGCATCCTTAAACTTAAGTCTATGGGGCAATTTAAGATTACATTTAAGATTACATTTAAGATTAATACTATATCTCAAATTGTTTACGTTATATGTGGAATCCCTTTACTTATACCTAGCAAATGTTTTTAAAAACTTAATACTTTGTTTTGTAAATTCTTTTGGGGTTCCTCGCCACCAAGAATATCCCTGAAAAGGATGCAATGTCCAATTAAAGATGGTGGGTTTGGCTTTCCGGATCTTGCTACATACCATCCGGCTTATTTGCTCACCTGCACCAAATTTTGGTCTTTTACACTTAAATTTGATTTTCCACCTTATTCAGTTTTGAAATCATTGACTGGAACCTCTTTCCAAATGGATGGCATTAGGTTCTCGACATATTAAGGTGGAAAGTGCTCCTCCCACAATCTCAGCAGTTAGAGATATGTGGCTTATAACATCATGCCAATTACAGTTTGACCAATTTTCTCATGCTAAACTGACTATATGGGGAAATCCAGATTTAAAAGTAGGAAAGAAAATGGGTTTTTTGGCGGACTTGGACAGACAATGATTTTTACTCTAGATCAATTATTGGGTGCGGATGATGAGTTTTTGTCATTTTCAGCTTTACGGAATAAATTTAAATTACCTGCCACAGCTGAATGGCAGTATTTGCTACTCTAACACTTCTTAGAATCTAGATTTGGCACTGGGACTTTTACTGCTTCAGAATCTCCCTTGTTATTGGAAGCACTTATTGAGGCTGACCGGGTAAATACTTATTATCAATGAAAAATACGATACAATGGGGCTTCAGCAGGAATGGAATAGAGAATTGGAATGTCCTATTTTATCAAATCAATGGACCACTGTTATGGCATTGGTATCTGATACGTCAGTGGAGCTCTGGTTACGTCTTATCCAGCAAAAATTATTGTTTTGGGTCTATTGGACACCATAGCATCTGTTTAATAAAGGTTTGCCCAAATCAACTAATCGTTGGAAGTGTCACACACCGATTCAAGGTGCTGGTTTTAACCTATAAAGCCTTACACGGTTTGAGACCACAATACCTGATGGAACGCCTTTCCCGACATGAACTTACCCGTACACTACGCACAACATCAAAGGTCCTCCTCTGGGTGCCTACTCCGAGGGAAGCTCAGAGGATGGCAACACGGTAGAGGGCCTTCTCTGTGGTTGCCCCTCAATTATGGAATGATCTCCCTGATGAGGCCCGCCTGGCGCCAACACTATTATCTTTTCGGCGCCAGGTCAAAACTTTTCTTCCAGGCATTTTAACAGCTCAAGTTGAGGTTTTGATTGACATTGTGGCCAGGCTTAACCGTTAAAATGTTTTAAAGTGTTTTAATGTCAGCTGTTTTATGTTTATGGTTTTAAATTTTGTATATTGACTTTTTAATGTTAAATCTTTTAATTTTTGTAAACCGCCTGGAGCTCTTCGGCTATGGGGCAGTATATAAGTGTAATAAATAATAATAATAATAATAATAATAATAATAATAATGCTTCTTTTGTTCATATGTTCTGGAAATGTCCAATAGTCGCCTTCTTTTGGGAGGAAATGATCAGACACATGAATTTTGTATTAGAAAGCTCTTTAATATATTCAGATGTACATGTCATCTTAAATTATGTGCTGGCTTCTTGGAAAATAACACAAGGGCAACTTAAATGGGTTTTTTGCACCCTTTGACCGCCCAAAAACTGATTCTACAACATTGGAAAGATAAAACCACACTGCTAATAATGCGATGGATTGAAGATTTAACAACATTAGCAACATTTGAAAGAAACATTTTCTTTTAGAATGTTGTGATATTTGAAACTGAGGCTTTTGAAGTATGTAGTTGCATATGTTCATTTTATGGTTTTTATTTTGTTAAATATTCACAATAAAATTGATTAAAAAAGAAATAATCAAAGCATTTTTTCTCCTTTGGCTTCCTCTTCCATACATATTTTTAATACTTCACGCATAAATGAGGATAGACTAACAGAAAACACCATCATTTTATTTGCAAAGAATATTTCTTGGGGCAAGCTGCACACAGGGACCCAGTTCACACCATCAGCGGCTCCACCATAGCTTAAATAAGCCATGATGGGTTGTGGCATGTGCCGGCTGCCGTTGTGAATATTAATGCCACAGTTGGCAGTCACTGCAGCTTATAATGATGCAGGCAGCGCAGCTTGAGTAACAAGCCACCTAGAACCCATTGGCTGCACTCTCTGAGCATGCATGGAGTGCAAGCACACACCAGCGGAAAACAACAGAGGCCACTGGTAGCAGGCAGATGTCCTGGTAGCAAGAAATACTCAGACACTGTAGTGTTTTAAACTACTAGGCTAAGTTTACTATACAAGTATATACAGAGCAAGAAACGTTTTCTATAGACACACCAACTGGACACAAACTCTCTCTCAGTCTCAACACACTGTTTCATCACATGTCATACATTTATAGCATTATGAGCCTATCACAGTGTAAATTGCATATCTCTTTGTGTGTTGCTATACCTGAGAGTCCAGAGGAAGAAAAAAACAAACGACCTTGGTCAGAGAGCTATCCAGCTGCACTCTATTTGACAACTTTACAAAACCTTGAGATGGCAATCTCAAATGGTTCTTACTTTCTTAGTTCCAGAAAAAAATTATTACTGGTCATGAACACATTTTACCAAACAAAAAAACTTGACAAACCCACGGTAGGTGCTGCTGATCATTTAAACCAGCCCACCATCCATGCCATCAGCAAGAACATAGGAACCCAGAGGTGATGCTAGCTTTGAGGAGGTTCCAGGCAAGTTGCTTTCTCAGGCCCACTTCTAGTCGGCCCCCCTTTTCTTTTCTTTATTAACTTGGCAGCAGTAATGGCTCCTTCCCCTCCTTCTTCTAGCCCAGCCCTGCTGACCAAAGGAAGCCTTGCAGCAGCCCCGCAGCATGCCATTTTCATTTAACATGTTTTTCGCCTCAACGTTGAATAGTAGCAATTTACACCAATCAGACGCTGCCTTTGGGAAATCATGGCCAATGAGGGGGCACAAGGGATGGTCATTACATTGCTCTTGTGCTCACATTGGTCACATCCCCACAAAGTAAGCAACGGTTGGTTCAGATTGCTCAGACCTTAAGGGGTGAAAAAACTGTTCATCCTAAACGGCATGCTGTGGGGCTACAGCCTTGCCCAGCTGGCTGCTGCAGTATTCCCTTTTGTAAGCAGGGCTGGGCTAAGAGGAGAAGGAGGAGGAGGAGGCAGTGCCATGGCTGTGCAATGGGGGGGGGGCTTTCTGGTGCCACTGTAGGAACCTGTCTCATGCTGCATCAGATTGTTGGTCCAACATCCTGCCCTCCAGAAGTTTTTGGACTACAACTCCTACCATCCTTGACCATTAACCATATGGCTGGGGCTTATCGGAGTTGGAGTCCAAAATTTTTGGAGGGCACCTGGTTGCCTAGCACTGGTGAGCACTGGCAGGCAGTAGCTCTCCAGGATCTTAGGCAGAGATCTTCTTCAACACCTCTCACCCAATCATTTAACTGGAGATATCAGGAACTCACCCTCTGTATGCAAAGCAAGGGCTCTAGCCAGTGGAGGCTGGTGGCTCCGATGACAGTGGGGCTGTAAATCAGTTCTAGGTTTCTGTCAGAACCAGACAGAACTCTAAAGGAGCTATCCAAGGTGCTGAGCCCATATTGGAGGTGGGTTCAGGACCTTGGATAGCTCCTTTAGCTTTCTAACTTGATTTGAGTGAAACCCAGAGCAAATTCATAGCCCCACAAACATTGGAGCTCCCAGCCTACACTGGCTCCACCACTGAGCTTGATACTTGCATGCAAACTCTCAGCACAGCATCAGGCTCGCAAAGCTGGTGAAGACCTTACCTGCCTCTCCAAGCTGGGTACTGAGCTGGGAGAGGTGTTCCCACCACCCTGCTGAGCATCACAATCAGAAGGATGGTCAGGATCTAGGGATATTGGAGAAATCTGCAATGGAACCAAATGAGTTTGGATGATGATGATATTTATATCCTGCCTTTTCCCCAATACTGGGACTCAAGGCATCTTTACAAATGAAAACATACAGTTAAAACAGAGATATACAAAAATTAAAAAAAAAATTAAACATGCTACAATATTTAAACTTTTAAAACATTTAAAATAGGAATAATTTTAAAAATCCAATATATAAACAACGCATAAACAAAGGTAAAGACTACTCCCCAAAGGCCAGCCAGAACAAAAACGTTTTAGCCTGCCTCCGGAAACACACCAAGGAGGGAGCCAATCTAATCTCCCTGGAAGGGAGTTCCTGAGCCCCGGGGCAGCCACAGAGAAGGCCCTCTCTCACGTTCCCACCAGGTGTGCCTGTGATGGTGGTGGGACCAAGAGAAGGGCCTTCCCTGAAGATCTCAGAGGATGGGCAGGCTTATAAGGGAGAATACAGTCTTTCAGATAACCTGGACCCAAGCTATATAGGGCTTTATAGGTCATAGACAGCACTTTGAATTTTGCCCTGAAACAGACTGGAAGCCAGTGGAACTGTTTTAACAGGGGAATTGTATTCTCCCTGGAACCAGCCCCGGTCAACACTCTGGATGCAGGTCTTTGAACCAGCTGAAGTTTCTGAACACTCTTCAAAGGTAGCTCCAACTAGAGCGCATTACAGTAATCCAATCGGGATGTACCGAAGGCATGTGTCACCATGGCAATCTCTAGGGATGGGTGCAGCTGGCGCACTAGCTTTAACTGTGCAAATTCAATCCTGTCCACTGCTGAAACCTGGGCATCCAGGCCCAGGGCTGAATCCAGGAGTACACCCAAGCTACGAACCTGTGCTTCAGGGGGAGTGTAAACCTATCCAGCACAAGTTGAATCCCTATTCCCTGATCTGCCTTTCGACTGACCAGGAGCACCTCTGACTTGTCTGGATTAAGCTTCAATTTGTTTGCTCTCATCCAATCCACTATTGCAGACAGACACCGGTTTAGCACCGAAACAGCTTCCTTGGAATTGGGTGGAAAGGAGAAGTAAAGTTGGGTGGCATCAGCGTATTGGTGGCATTGCATCCCAAAACTCCAGACAACCTCTCCCAATGGTTTCATGTTTATGTTAAATAGCATGGGGGACAAAACGGAACCCTGAGGGACTCCACAGGCCAATGGCCAAGGAGTCGAACAGAAGTCCCCCTGCACCACCTTCTGGGTCCGTCCCTCCAGGAAGGAATGGAGCCATTGTAAAACAGTGCCTCCAAGTCCCATCCCAGCGAGGCGGCTCAGAAGGATTCCTGGGTTGATGGTATCGAATGCTGCTGAGAGGTCCAGCAGAACCAACAGGGACACACTCCCCCTGTCCAGTTCCCAGCATAGGTTATCCACCAAGATGAGCAAAGATGTTTTGGTCCTATAATCAGGTCTGAAGCCAGATTGAAATGGATCTAGATAATCCATCTCATCTAGGAATCCCTGAAGTTGAGAGGCCACCACACACTCCAATACTTGCCCAGAAATAGAATATTCAAGACTGACCGGTAATTGTCCAATACACTGGGGTTCAAGGAGGGCTTTTTCAACAGAGGTCGTACTACCACCTCCTTCAGGCAAGGTGGAATCCTGCCTTGGTGGAGTGAGGCATTAACCACTCCACTCACCCACTGCCAGTCCCCCTCTGGCTGCTTTTATGAGCCAGGACCCGCAGATCCTGCAGCAGACCAGCTTTTCCTCTGTCAGGTGGAGTCCATGAATTTATGGACCACTTTCCTAACTTTTGGGAATTTTGCACAATTTGGTTATAGAAAAATATGCCAAAATTAAAGAACCCTGCCAAAACTGCATTTCAGCTGCAGGCTAAAGCATGAAAATATGCATCGGGGGGGGAGGGGATTGCACATTATTACATGTGCAAATTGGGAGGAAATTTGCATTTGTGCAAAACTGGAAACTGGAAAAAAAATCTGATTCCATCGGTGGGCAGATGATGGAACAAAAGGTGCCTGCCAATCCATGAAATGGAACAGATTTTGCACAATATGTACACCCCTATTAATAAGCCCTTTCGCTTGGGAAGCAGTTAGTGAGCCCAGTTGTTCTCCCAGCTTTGTCCCACGTTAGTTGCTGGGATGGAGGTGCACAAAGCTGAGAAGGTGCAGACTTGCCATGGTCCCCTTGTTGATTTTGCTATACTGGCAGCTTAGGGTTGCAATCCTATACATGTTTAGACAGGAACAAGTCTGACAATTCCCGCACCGCCCAGCCAGCCATGCTGCCTGGGGCATGCTGGGAGTTGTAGGACATTTTTAGGGCTATACTTGAAAAAACTTGGTTTGTGGTTTCTGAGTTTTAACGAGCTAGATTTTGCTTCTGCATGTTTTCCTCCAGCAAGAAAGCTTTACATGCTTTCTCAGTAGCACCAGTTAAATCTGAAATAGTCAGTTAACAGCTCCACGCACAAGGGGGAGCCAGACTCCAAACAAAATTCCCAGCTACAAATGTACATATGCCAATACTATAAGCCTCTTGTTTCATATTCTTAAGTATCAGAGTTTCAGTGCTCTGCCCTACCTTTCCCAATGAGGGTCCTCCTGCTCCCACCCCAATAGAAGTATGCTGTCTTAATGAAAGAGTTGAATGAAAATGAAGTGTTCTCCTGTTTGATCCAACTGCTGCAGGAAGATCCAAACTCGTTTGACCAACTAATGGGGATGATAAAATTGCATTTTTCTGGCACTTGAACTGCAAGTTTCTGGGTAAATACAATGTCTTCTCGCTCATCCCAACTTGAGCTTCAGTTGCTATTAATTGTGTGCATGTGTGAGTGTGTGGGGGGACAAACAGGGCTGGTGTCAAGGCTAGGCATAATTGGGCACCTGTCCTGTTTTTAGGCCGGCAAATGCCCTGGTCAAGACTCAGATAGTCCCAGGTGTAAACAAAGAGAGAAGCTAGTTCACTCCAAGGTCATACACAAGATTCCGAGTAGCGTTAGTAGGAGAAAGCAGGAGCAAAGTCCAGAATTCAATCCACACATGTCAGCTGTGCCGAGTGTCAAAGCCAGTCCGGAGGTGTCTAAGAGGGTGGGCCAGGTGGGTCATTGAGGGTCCAAGAATCTAGAAGGTCCAGGGAAGCAAGGCGAAACTCTGAGGTTTGAATATCCTTGTCTACAGCAGAGAATTGGCCCTGGCTGAGCTGATTTATAGTTGGCCATTAATCAGCACAGCTGGCTAATTAGGTCAGCATGTTGCTTTTAAGGAAGGCTGCACATTACGCCCTCTTCTTGCTTCTCTGCTGCTTGCATTTGAGCCTATGTCATTCAGAGGGATGAATTATCTCCGGCTCTGCCTCCTGCATTTGGGGGAGTCCAGGAATGGAGGTGCCAGGCTGCTCTTCAAATGGCCCCAGGGGAGTGCTGTCAGCTGAAGGCTCCAGCGCCCCGCCTAGTTCTGTCTAGGATTCACTGTGCCTGCTCTTCCCCTCCTCTTCCTCATCAGATTAATCTTCCTCCAGGTAAGGCATGACAGCACCTAATGAAGACCCACACCCCAGCAGGGTCCCACTGATAAGAGCCCTCTGAACTTGCACCTCCTCTTCATCACTGCAACCTGAATGTTCTCCTGCCTCTTGCTGGGGCCCAGCCAACAGAGGCGGTGAGAAGGTAGAGCAACAGATGTCACTGTCTACCTTCTCACTGGCTTTCTGCTCATCAAGCAAGCAAGTGGTAGCAATGATGAGAAAGAGGAGAAGCAATTGAAGCTGGGGATGATGACAGCGTGAAGGTAGATTCACTGAGGGAGGGGCCCCATGGAGGATGTCTTGGCCAAGGGCCCTGAAAAACCTGGAGCCACCTCTGGGGACCAACATAAGGTAATGGCTGAAGGAGAGCCATGTGTCTGTAGACATGCAGTAATCACATTCCCAAGAGCCTTGCAAACATCTCGTTTCATGTGGACACACCCCAAATTGTTGCAGAGGAAGGAAAGGTAATAGGCCTTCGCTAGCAACTCCACCCTCACCTTCCAGGATTCATGCTTTCTGAACCATAACCCTCCATGCCAATTAGTGGGAATACCTGGGGTGGCCACTTACACATCACCAATAAAAGAGGATGCATATTTGTATAAAATGTGCATGTTCTAATTTATATTTGGAGATACACGTTTAGAAATAATGACAATAAGATGCAAGTTTAAACCAAAAAACATTTTACAAACTCCCGGGATGCCCCAGCTGAAAATTATAGGACTTTTTTCTGTCTAAACATGCATAGGATTGTGCCCCAATTTAAATAGAAACTTAAATAAGACATCTCACTAGAGTGGAGAAGCTGTAACCAGGTGACTGGTCTGCCTGCTCAGACTGCTGTTGCTGGGCAATCTCAAGGTCCCTGCTCTCCCTTCTTATGGTTTTTTTATCTTTAAACTGGACTTGGTCCGGACAGCCATTTAAACACAGGACACCCTTAAATAGAGGACTGTCCTCTGACAGCCCTTCAAATACAGGGCTGTCTCTATAAAGTAGGACACACGGCCATATTAAGATTGCTATTTTAGTGCTTACTTCCCAATGAAGCAATAAGTGGGCAGCAACATGTCCAGTGAAAAAGTGGTTGTTTTCTGAATACATCTTGTGTGGGACTTGTCCAGTAGAGAGAGATATTTTAGTGATATACCTCTCCATTGAACACCTGTACATCTCCAATACGTTTGCAGTCTGAAAATAACAAGTTGAAGACTCCGCTTCACTTCTGAAGTGTGACTCAGATGATGATGATGATGATTATCTCTTTCTTGCTCATGGCAGTTTTTCTAGATGGACATGACAGGCTTTGCCACATTTACTGCCCCATAGTTGAAGCTCTCTGAGTGATTTACAATTACAATTACAGAAAGCCGCAGCTCTCTGGGCGGTTCACTATTACATTTAGATCCATACCTTAATATGCCAAAGGCATGGTGTAGTGCATGTATGGGAACATAGCTCAGTGGTAAAGCATAACACTTTGTATTTAGAAGGTCCCAGGTTCAATTCTCAGCATCTCCAGGTAGGAGACTGGGAAAGTATCGTGCCTGAAACCCTGAAGAGCCACTGCCAGTCAGTGTCAATAGTACTGGGCTAGATGGATCAAAGGTCTGACTCAGTATAAGGCAGCTTCCTAATATGTGGCCCTCCAGATGTTGTTGAGCTGCAACTCCTATCAGCCCTAGCCACTGGTGGGGAAGATGGGAGTTGTAGTCCAGCAACATCTGGAGGGCCTCACATTCCTCATCCCTAGTCTAGCGGTTAAACTAGGACAGTGTCAATCCAGGTTGAAATCTCTGCTCAACCATGAAGCTCACTGGGTGACCTTGGGCCAGTCACTATTTCTTAGCCTAACCTGGGGAATGAAGCCACATACGCTGGCCTGAGCTGTTTGGGAGGAAGTGTGAGATATAAATGTAATAATAAATAATAAGGCCAAGCACTGCAGCCGTCTTGTTCTGAATTTGTGGTACTTCTGTTCCCAGAGGTTGGCTTTCTCCTAGCAACTAATTGGATTTCCGTCCTCCTTGTTTTAATGAAGCGGTAGCTTTTCTGCTCTCAGCTCCTTACCGAATGCTCAGGGAAGGCAGACGGCCTCAGGAAGGCCACCTGGGGAAAGACACTTACACCTGTTGACTGATAACAAGTAGTCACAAATAAAGTGAAAGAAGCCAGGCGTCAGAGTTTTGGTCATTGGTGATTTCCCTCTAGAACCTCAGGGGAAATTGGTAGGCTAGGGTGGGACACACAGGATAAAGTTGAATTCAGTCTGTTGTTCCTGCTGGAGACAATACTGTGTTTGGAACTGCTTTCACTGGAACAGGTAGGGGAGGATGCCTGAATGCTGCGTTTGAGTGCTCTTGCCGTATGCCTTTCTTTCCTTTGCCCTATCAAGAAAACATGTAGCAGCTCAGTACTGACTATAGCAGGGGGTGGGGTGAGCAGACTTTTATCTTCTGCGAGATCTATTCCAGGTTGTTGTGGGAGGTTGTTTTTAACTAGATCCCTGAGATCCACTAACTGGAGCCAAGTGTTTAGGTAGTGGTTCAGTAGGGCAGACGTCCACTTAGAATTTTAAAAGGGCAAAGAGTACCTCTGAGCATATGCTGAGCCCAGGAATTTGTTTTCTATTACCAGAAGTGAGCTTTCAGCCATTTCACTCAAAAATACACGGCTGGGTTTGGATCCAGATTTAAGCGGGATCAACTGTGATGGCGATGGACTTCCCTGCCCCCTCCTTCCCATGGCTGCCCCTCCAGCCCCCAGGAAATGCTGCACAGACAGTCAGCAGATCCTGCTGAAAGCGGTGAACTGTGGGTGGAGGAACCTTCTGTGAGCAGACCCCTTCCTCTTGTGGAGGTCTCTTTCTCTTGCAGAAAGCAGATCCTGGATCCAGCCCTATGTTCACACCCCCCCCCCCTTGCAACTTTTCTTTGTTTCAGCAGCCAAACAGTCTCTTGCCAACCTATGGCCAGTAGACCCTGGTCTACCTTATGCCCTCCTCTGGAATGGATGAAACTTTCTTCCTGGATTTATCAGTAAAAAAGGCATTCCTAAATTAGCATTGTAAATGACACATTTTTGTGCATCTGGTCAAATGACAATATTTAGCACTAAAGAAGTTTGGATCCTATCAGTTTTTCTGGGCAGCTGTGTTGATCGCTTTGCATATCAGGAAATGATTGCACTTCATGTGAGGTGGTCATATATCTTTGCTCCTTATCCTTTTGCAGTATGCCGACGCAGCTGGAGGGTGCGATGGATACCTTAATCAGGGTCTTTCACCATTACTCAGCCAAAGAAGGGGATAAATATAAACTCAATAAAGGAGAACTCAAACAGCTCCTAACCAGCGAACTTACTGACTTCCTTGCGGTAAGACGGAGTCATCTTTTTTTGCTGATTATTTATTGGGAAGGAGAACTGGGGAGGCAAGAATAGCTATTGGAGGATCCTTGAAGGATATTTCATGTACCCTTTGTTCACCCAGGCATACAATCAAGCCTCCTTCACTTTTTTTTTTTTTTTGCAACAGCAGCTGTACTGTGCACACATATTGTTGATATACGATGCCACATCCAGAGAAATGTGCTGTTGTGACCAAATTGTTAGGGCTTCTGATTACATAACTATTAGAAAACTTAGCAGCTAGCCTATATATGTTTTGGTGAGGATGGGGTACACGTGTTCAAGCCCCACTTAAGTTATGAAACACTCTGGTTAGCTTTGGGTTAACCTAATGCCATAGTTCAGCTGAGTATATTGTCTAGCTATTACATTTGCCAAATGCCTGGTATAATAGAACTCAATGGCTCAATTTGGACAACACAATAAACAACTGGGGTGGGGGAAACAATCGTCAGTTGTATTGACTATCGTGTCGTCCGAATACTGCCATAGTCAACTCAGCGCTGATCCTAATCCACACCATAGTTGATTATTTATTACCATGTTGTGTGGGGAGTACCTCTAGATGAACAACTGTAAAGTTGATTATTACCCCACCACTGACTATCGTGTCATCCAAATTGAGCCATTGTGTGAGGGTCATAACAGACATTGCTTTAAATCTGTGTCTTCTAAGTCTCTTCCCCCTTTTTTACTCTAGAGTAGACACAGAGACCCCAATTCAGATTAGGAAGCTAGCATGAGAAGGTAGGGGGAATCAGGTCCCCGTTCCTACTCTAGAGTACAAATGAATGAAGGAGATAGCCATTAGGCACAGATTTAAATGTAATGTCTGTTTAGGCCCTGGGTTGGGGCTAGTATACAGTGAGGTTCCTTGCCCCCATTTGCAAAAGCCACTCACATGGATCAACAGTGGAGAAACTCAGTACATGATGGCTGCAGTTTCTATGGTATAGTGAAGGGGTGGGCAGGAAATTCTCTATGGGCATGGTGATCACTGTGCTAATCAAACATCTCAATTAGAGGTAGGGTGATTTCAGTTAATTAAGGTCTACGTTTTTGATGTCCTTTGTTAAACTCGAATCCCTGTCGTTCACTGTTATGTGGGCTTCTGAAATGAATTCACAAAGCAAGTGTGCACACTCAAGCACTCTTAACAGTTAAAGCAGAACTCAGCTGCCCTAAGTGACCCCGAGTGTAACGTTCTTTCTTAAGAAGCGCCTTGTTCTTTCTGATCAAGATCTATCCAATCCAATATCGTTTCCAAGAACTCCAGTAACCAAAAATATGGTAGGGAATCCCCTGATCTAGACTAGCTCTAATCTGTGTCATGGGGCTGTTATTAGGATAAACATGGCATGAATTGTAAAATACTTTATACACAGAAAAGTGATTCATGTGGGGTTTATTGTATGCATTTGGGTTTTTTTTTCTATTTATTTATTTATGGGCCTCTCTTCAGCCATGACTCTCAGAGAGGCTTACAATAAAACAACAAAGGAACAATTTTTTAAAAATCCAACCCAGCATACAAATCACAGCAGGCGGTTAAACATTCAGCATAAAAGACATAATAAGAGACCTGGACCAACAGAAGTTTTCACCTGTGGCAGAAAATAGAATAAAGACAGTGCCAGGCAAACTATTTTGGGAAGAGAAGAGAATTCTAAAAGTGGGGTGCCACAACAGAGAAAGCCCTGCCCATGGTCACCAGCTGCCTGAGGTTGTGGTTGAGTATTTATTTCACAATATCCATCTCACTTCAAAAGGGTTCAAACCTGTAGGTAGAGAGGAGTTAAAAAAAAAAAAAGCAAGTGATGGTTCCCACTTTGTTGTTCCACTGTACAATTCCCAATGCCTAGAACAGTCTCTGCTTTTGTACTTATGAAACTAATTTGCATCCTTCCCTGCTTCAGATTCCTCCTTAAAACATGTCTTGCAAAGCCTTTCCTAGATCAGAAGAGGACCAATATGTATTACCAAAATGAATTCAGTTTTTGAGACGCTCTCAGGGGTGGCATTCCAGTGCTGGGAAGGGATCAAAGGCAAAAGCTGACTTTTCCTTACTTTTTTCACTTTGTTCCTTCTTACTCCTCCTCCCACTCCTATGGGCTATCTCTGTGCCCACTGCATCATAGTTCAAGTTGCATCATAGCCATAGTGTGCCATTCTTAAACTTCCTCCAGTCCTTCCCTTCTTCCCTTCAGACCTGTTTAGCTGTTGCCATGTTAAGCGTAGCATTCTTTTCCCCATTCCTTAGTGTGTGGTGTGTTGGTTGCTAGTCATGCAAATAGATCTGAGATGGAGGTATGGATTAAAGCAATGGCCACCGGTGTCTCAGTGGTACTGATGTTTCAGAGTTGTCTGGGGTCTACTACACGCCGGCCCCAAGGACATGGTAGAACCTTCTGAGACCCACTGTAATATATTTGCTAGGCACTTCCAGAATAAAACCTTTGGCATCCGCCAGGACTCCAGTGTTATAGCAGGTGAATCAAGCGAGGTAGCCAGAGCACAGGCTTGACCAGTTTTCTTGGATGAGTTTCAGTTGATACAGCTCGAGGATGTTGACAAGGTGCTTGGACAGGTTCGTGCAACCATCTCAGTATTGGATCCTTGCCCCTCTTGGCTAATAAAAGCTAGCAGGGATGGAACAGCTGGCTGGGCCAGGGAAGTGATTAATGCCTCTCTGGGGGAGGGAGTGGTCCCAGACCCCCTGAAAGAAGCGGTAGTGAGACCACTCCTGAAGAAATCCTCCCTGGACCCAGAAAATCTTAATAACTATAAGCCAGTGACAAATGTTCCATTCCTGAGCAAGGTCCTTGAGCGAGTGGTTGTGGGCCAGCTCCAGACACTCTTGGATGAGACTGATTATCTGGATCCATTTCAGTCCAGTTTCAGGCCTGGCTTTGGTATGGAAACAGCTTTGGTCACCCTGTATGATGACCTATGTTGGGAGAAAGACAGGGGGAGTGTGACTCTGTTGATTCTCCTTGATCTCATAGCGGCTTTCAATACCATCAACCATGGTATCCTATTGGGACGACTGACTGAGTTGGGAGTGGGAGGCACTGCATTGCAGTGGTTCTGCTCCTACTTGGCTGGTCGGCTCCAGAAGGTGGTGCTTGGGGAACATTGCTCGGCCCCGTGGATTTTCCAGTAAGGGGTTCCGCAGGGATCAGTCTTGTTCCCCATGCTGTGCAACATGTATATGAAACCATTGGGTGCGGTCATCCAGAGTTTTGGAGTGCATTGTCATCAGTACACTGATGACATGCAGCTCTACTTTTCCTTTTCATCTTCATCAGGTGAGGCTGTGGATGTGCTGAACTGGTGCCTGGCTGTGACAATGGACTGGATGAGGGCTAATAAACTGAAACTCAATCCAGACAAGACTGAGATGCTGTTAGTGGGTGGTTCTGCTGACCGGATGGAGGGTGTTCAACATGTTCTGGATGGGATTGCGCTCCCCTTGAAGGAGCGGGTTCGTAGCTTGGGGGTTCTCCTAGAACCATCTCTGTCACTTGAGGCTCAGGTGGCCTCAGTGGCACGGAGTGCCTTCTACTAACTTTGGTTGGTGGCCCAGCTACACCCCTATCTGGACAGGGATAACCTGGCTTCAGTTGTCTATGCTCTGGTTACCTCTAAATTAGATTACTGCAATGCACTCTACATGGGGCTGCCTTTGAAGACGGTTCAGAAGCTGCAGCTTGTGCAAAATGTGGCACCAAGTCTAATAACCTGAACCAAGAGGTTTGAACATATAAAACCGACACTGGCTCACTTGCATTGGCTGCCTGTATGTTTCCAAGCCCGATTCAAGGTGCTGGTTTTAACCTATAAAGCCTTACATGGCTTGGGACCACAATACCTGACGGAACACCTCTCCCGACATGAACCTACCCGTACACTACGCTCAACATCTAAGGCCCTCCTCCGGGTGCCTACTCTGAGGGAAGCTTGGAGAATGGCAACAAGGGAGAGGGCCTTCTCAGTAGTGGTCCCCCAATTATGGAATGATCTCCCCAACGAAACTTGCCTGGCGCTAACGTTGTTATCTTTTCGGTGCCAGGTCAAGACTTTCCTCTTCTCCCAGGCATTTAACAGCATATACTGAGCTTTTAATTGACCCCAGAACTATATTTAGACCTGGCTGAGAGTTCGCAGCTGTTTAAAATGTATACTGTTTCTACATGTTGTCTGTTTTTATGCTTGTATCGTTTAAAGTTTTGTATATTGATTTTTAATGTCCAAAGTTTTTAATTTTTGTAACCCACCCAGAGAGCTTTGGCTATGGGGCAGTATATAGATGTAAATAATAATAATAATACTAATAATAATAATAATAATAAAGCAGGGGAAAGTACTGTCCCTTGATACTTTGCCTAGGGAGAAGAGACATTTAGGGTATTTTTCTAGGTGAAAGCATACAGGCTCCCTGATCACAATCTTCTCCTCCATCGCAGCTTTCTGGCAGTATCTCTCCTGCCCACATGATCAAAATGATTCAAGAAGAGCAGATGGACAGCTAGAGCTGGGGCACCTTGAAGTCCAAAATATCTTGAGGGAACCAGGCTGGGGAAGGCTGGGCTAAAGCATGGTATAGCTCATTGGTAGAGCTTGTGCTTTGTATGCAAAGGTCCCAGAGTCAACCCCTGGCATTATCTCCAGTTGAAAGGATCAGGTAGGAAATGATGTGACAGGCCTGCGCCTCTGTAGAGACACTACCACTCAAAGGAGACCAGCCTCCCCCAACTTGGTGCCCTCCAGATGTTTTGGATGGCAACTCCTGGGATTCCTGACCATTGGCCATACTGGCTTGACCTGATGTAGCTCATCCAGTATGGTCAGTGGACAGGAATCTTGGGAGTTGCCATCCAAAATATCTGGAGGGCATCATGTTGGAGAAGGATGGAGTAGGCAATGCAGGGTAAGATGGATGAAAAGTCTGGTCTAGTAGAAAGTGGCTTCCTATGTTCCTAGGCAATTCTATCATGGCCTCTTTCGCAATGGATCTCTGCTCTTCGGAGGCAGTAAGTCAATTAACTCTAGATACCGGGAAGAAACCACAGGAGATGACTTTGCCTTCACATTGCTAAAACAGGGATAGAAGGCTACTGGGTTGTGGTTGTAATGCAGCCACAGGGCACATCTCCAAGATACTCAAATCACCTAGATCTGATTCAATATCAATTAGATCACACAGTGTTGGAGCCTTGTCAGGGTGTTCAAAAGTCTGTCATCAGCTCTGGGGGCAACAACTGTCATAGATGTTTACTTGGAAGAGAGAGTCCATTTTCATTAATGATGTGTGGATAAAACATTGCAAAACGAAAATGAATAGAATGGCCAATTAGCTGTAATAAAAATTAATGGTTCAATATCTTGCTACTGATTAACCTGTTACGGGTCTATCCATCAATGTCAAATTTATATCTACAACATGGACAATGCAAAGGTGAGAGCCATTAGTTTAAGTATGTGTACAAAATAATACATATATAACAGATGTATCCTTGAAATGAGCTGTAGCTAAATTGGCAGATGAGTGCCAGCCTCCATTCCCCCTTCCCAGCTGACTTTTCCTTGCCTTTCTTTCTCTTGATTCTTTTTACTCCTCCTCCCGCTCCTATGGGCTTTCTCTGTGCCCAGTGCGTCATAGTTGAAGTTACATCATCGCCATAGTGTGCCATTCTTAGACTTCCTCCAGTCCTTCCACCTCTTCCCTTCAGAACTGATTAGCTGTTGCCATGTTAAGCATAGTATTCTTTCCCCCATTCCTTAGTGTGTGGTATGTTGGTTGCTAAGTGTGCAAATAGTTCTGAGATGGGGGTGTAGATTGGAGCAATGGCTGCCAATGTCTCAATGGTATCGATGCTTCTCCTGATACTTTGCCTAGGGAGAAGAGAGATTTGGGGTATTTTTCTAGGTGTAAGTGTACATGTTCCATAATCACAATCTCTTCCTCCATCGCAGCTTTCTGATGGTATCTCTCCTGCCCACACAAGCAAATTATTCAGGAAGAGCAGATGGACAGCCAGAGGTGTGGCACATTATTACAGAACAGCCTTCCCCAACCTTGTACCCCCCAGATGCTTTGGACTGCAATCCCCTCTTTCCCATCCAGATGGCCCTGCTGGCTGGGAATGATGGGATGTGTAGTCCAACACATCTAGAGAACACCAGGTTGGGGAAGGCTGTTATAGAAGATGGCCCAAGAATATGCGGATGAATGTTGGCCAGTACTTGAAATATTTTTGTTCCTGGAGTGCTTCTTCAGCGCCTGGAGCTGCATGGCATTTTATTCACAGGTTGACTGGAAATCCTGTGGACTCTAAATATAGTTTCCTATCTGTGCTGAGCAGAGGGATTGCTGAGGAGAGCTCTCGCTTCAGGACACATTATCGGTGTCAATGTGATTTGTGCCCCTCTATTTTCTACCTAAATTATACTCCACTGAAATTCTTGTATGAAAAAGAAAGAAAAGAAAGCTCTGATATATAACTGCCATCCTGTAGTCTATTAATCCAAAGGAACCTTGTACTCTTAAAAATTGGCAGCTCTGTAAAAGAGGAAAGAAAGAAAGAAAGAAAGAAAGAAAGAAAGAAAGAAAGACAGACTGTCATCAATTTTCTTGGATTGGATTCTCTTTGTGCTATGTACCATTTTATTAATCCATAATGGCCAGACCCCCAGAGTAATTGGCCAGTGTAAACTCAATTTGCTTCAGACCTTTGCAGATTAGACAAAAATAACAGCTCATATGGGGACATTAAACCTGTCTCTGCCCAAGAGCCAAATTCCATTGCTCTCTGGAGTCACATAGTTGTGGTGGAGGAGGAGCCTATGGAAAAGGGGCAGGGCCAATGGCAAAAGGGCAGGGCCAAAAATAACAATGTATTTAAGCTTAAAGCTCTTCCCACCAATAACTAAGCTTTAGGTGATGCATTTCAACCTTTTTGAATGTCGGGGGGGGGGGACTGTGAAACCACCCAACTATCTATGGTCAGGGCAAAGGGGGTGGGGAAAGGGAGCACAGCCTTCTGGGGAACCCTGGTGGGCTGGATTGGAACCCCAGGCAGGCTGAATTTAGTCCCTGGTCCGGAGTCTCTGCAGCCCTGGTTTAAGGGCAAGTCCAGTGTGAGCTTCCAAAGCATCTATCTTTGTACTGGTATGTAGGGCATTTTTTTCACACATAAAGATTAAAGCAGCTTCTGCTTCCATCAGGTTTGTAATGTGAATGAATAAATTACGGTAGCCAGAAAGTTAATTCACATTACCAGTACCTCTTCTCTGCTTTCCCTTATACATGAACAATAGTCATAATCTATTGAACTCCATGGCATCAGACCTTTTTTTTTCTTTTGCAAGATTTCATCTCGTCCCCCATGCTCTTTAGTAGGAATGTGCATGGCTGAAATTATCGTATCGTTATCGGAAATTCCGATATAAAAAATTTCGGGTCCGATCATATCGGGGAGTACCTGGATTTGATCGGATCCAGTATCCAATAAATATCGGAAGTTCCAATATGATAACGGTGTTTTCCCCCAATGCAAGTCTATGGGGAAAAACATGGGGCCGGCACTCCCTCCCTCCTCATGATGAAGTATTATATTGTGGGACTGTTCCAGTGTTCAGCTGGAATTGCCATACAATTATCAGATTCAGCCCGTTACATGTTATGCGAGAGCGATCCAATGAAAGAAATAATGGGCAACGTTCATATTGGAGGAGGGTCTTTCAATAGCTATATCTCTGAATCGGAATGCAGATTTTTGCACAACCACAACCCCAGAATTCCACTTTTATAAAATTCACAAGGGCTTATATTCAACACCAGAGCGTTGCGCAGTTCCAGGGAACAAATCAGTTTTGAAACTTGTATCACAATATGTAGACTCTTTCAGATGCCTTTCATTCTAGAATGGGCATAATGCGGGCTGGTAGCATGAGCACTGGCAGGCTGGCATGTGGGCGGGAGGCAGGCAGGGCGGACTGGTTTTTTGTTGAAGAAATTGTAGGCTAAGTTGCACCTTATGAGGGGGTGAATGCTACCAAATTTCAGGCAAACAAGTACGGGGCTTTTCATCCTAGCCTTTTAATATTATTGCTATTGTTAAAAGAGGAACTACTCCTAATTGCAGTGAATGGTTTTACCAAGGCTCCCCAATCCTCATGATGAAGTATTATATTGTGGGACTGTTCCAGTGTTCAGTTGCATGTGGGAAAGCCACAAGTAGGACATGAGTGTAACAGCAACCCTTCTGATCTTACTCCTCAGCAGCTGGTGTACATAGACACATTGTTTCTGTCTAAACTTGCATAGGATTCTGCTCTTGGACATTTACAGTGCAATTCTGTGAATGGCTATTCTGAAGTAACCCCCACTGTTTTCAGTGAGGCTTACTTCCAGGTAAGGGTGTATAGAATTGTAGCCTAAATGCTGTATCACTAAAGCGCAGGACCCTTCATGTGCATCTTTAAAAATAGCATGTATGCCTTGCCATTATAGGGACCTCTTTAAAAACCCAGCCTAGTTCAGCATTCCTCAACCTGGTGCAAATGTTGGGGACTACAGCTCCCAGCATTTCTGACCATTGGCCATTGGCCATAATGGCTAAGGCTGATGAGAGTTGAAGACCAAAACATCTGGAGGGTACCAGGTTGGAGAAGGCTGGTCTAATTGTTTAAAAGTGAAGTAAAGGAGGCAATTTACGTTTAGTAATTTTACAGAAAATGCTGAAAATGTCATGACTGTATTAGGTTTTAATGATCCTTCGCTAAAACATTTTACCTTGGTCATTTGCAGGAACTGTTTCAGAACATGAATTTCTTTCAATTACTGTTTGATGTTCCTGGTTAAATAAGCAGGCCTTGGACTTCAGTTGTTGCTAGGCAAACATCCCAAGCATCCTCTTCCCCCTGATAAAATGTCAGTGTCTGTGTAGGCTGATGACTTGTATTTCAGTGGGGCAGTGAATCCACTCTGAGTTTCAGTCAGAACCAGTCATTGCACAGCTCATTTCATTAAGATGCACACCCTTGACTTTTAAGAGCTAAGCACTGAAAGCCTCTACCTGAATGAACTAATCTAGTAGCTTTGCATTCTCCTGCATTCGAATTTCTTTGATCTCGAATTCTTTCCAGTACTTTTATGAAGAAATATATGTGTGTGTATGTGTGTGAATCAAACAAACCAAGTAAAATTCACACCCATACCTACATTTTCATGGATGATGCCTGTTGCCAAATGTATCTGCATTGTCTAAAAACAAGATATGCTTCTTCCTTTAGAGATATTGTTTTATATATATGCAAACATGTGAGAGATCCAGTGTGGTGTAGTGGCTAGACCGTTGGACTGGCACTCTGGAGATCCGGGTTCTAGTCCATAATCAGCCATAAAGCCCACTGGGAGACTTTGGGCCAGTTGCTGTCTCTTAGCCTAAGCTACCTGACAGGACTGTTGTGAAAATAAAATGGAATGGAGGAAAAAGAATATGTAAGCTGCCCTGGGTTCCTTGCAGGAGAAAAAAGGCAGGATATAAATGTAATAATAAATAAATGAAATAAATTAATTATTGACTAAAATTCCTGTGGGTGATCAACTAAAATTTATTTAATTAGTTAACAGCCCTAGGGGAAAATGCATTAACATTTAGCTTCTTAATGAATTAAACTGTTGGAATGGAAATATTAGAAATAAACATGATGCTTATTGCAAATCAACGACGTGCAAAGCCACATCATCTTTTTGTTGAGACAAATACAGGCTGCAGACACTGTTGTGGCAATGGCAAATGTCACAGTTTATGTTAAAACTCCCTTAAGGATTGTAGATAGCATCTGCACATGCCCTCAAGGAAATAAAAAGAAATCTCCAACGTAATTCTCACCACTCAGAAGGTTTTGTAACCAGTATCAGGCCAATATTAATATCTTCTTCTTTCCCCTTTTTTTCTTTTTTGCCTTTGTAGTGTCAAAAGGATCCCCAATTGGTTGATAAGATTATGAATGATCTTGACAGCAATAAAGACAACGAAGTGGATTTTAATGAATTTGTGGTTCTGGTTGCTGCACTGACTGTCGCATGCAATGATTTCTTTGAGGAGCAAATGAGGAAAAAGGGAGATTAGAAATGGTAGGTGATATATGTTTAATTATCACTCTTCAAGACTTCTCTTATGTCTAATGGCTAATCTCACAGGACCAACAGAGATTTTGGATATTATGGAATTACTGGAAAAGTTATCCTGGGTGCCAAGTTTGCACAGTCACTGCATCCCACTGTGGGTTTTTTAACCCTTGCAGAAGCCACTCTTGCCGGGTTCCCACAGGAAACCATGGCATCCGCCTACCATGGCTTGAATATTCAAAAGGGCAGCCGACACACACTGCAACCCACCAGCAGCAGTGATTGTGCAAACTAAGTTTCAGTTTTCCTCTCACTTCTTTGTGTAGAAGGTTCATCCAAGCCTGACATGCCAAAGATATAAATGATGTATCATCAGAAAGACAATACCATGGAAAATGTAATGCCCAGATAAAAAGTGCTATTGTTAATGGGACCTTTGGCTCAAGTAAGGATAGTAAAGCTTAATCTTTAACTCCTAGTCCTCGGATAAAGGCACCTGGAATGGGAATTGTGTTTGGACAGGAACTGAATAAGGAAGGTATGGGAAAACTATAACCTATGACTAACTCGCATTCAATCCAAATGGAGACATATGGGACTATTCTGTGTCCATCTATTCCCCCTTCTCTTTCTCAGCCTATCGTGGTTTAAGTGACAGCTTTTTAAATCCTTTGCTTGTGGCCTCTAATTCCAAGAGCATAAGTTGCAACGTAGGCCTTATGCCAGGCATTTGGTTTGGGACGTTCAGCAGGTAATTGGAAGAGGATTCTGTAGGCCCAAGCCTGCCTGGAGTGAAGTGTTCAGCTTAGACGCAGAATGGCCCAACGAAAATTAAAGAACCTTCTAATCCCCTGATTGAGCACCAAAGCGAACTAGTAAAAGTCATCTCTCCCCCTGCAGAGCCCCAAAGCACCCAAAGACTGTGGGCTGTGTCTGCGGGCTGCCCTCATGCTCCCATGAAATACAGATAGCAGAGCATTGCGCAGGGACAAGCCGTGAGATACTAGGGCAGGATCTGCACTACTGCTTTATAATGGTATTGAAGTGCACTGACAACTGGTAGGGAGCCCATGACACATTCCACATACAGGTTTCAAACCGCTTTCAAAGTGTTATATCCTGCTTGGTGTAGATCTGGCCTAAGCTGCTATTAGGCTGCTTCCCTTCAGGCCAGGACCTACAGGTGACAGCAGAAGGGGGAGAAGGGCTGGCCTTAGAGGATACAGGTTTGCAGGTGGTGCCCAACCTCCAAGACCAATATTCCCTTGATGAGATCCCTTAAACTGTGAGACAGGTCTCAACCCTCCCAACTTAAAGGATCACAGGGAAGGAGGAAATGCTTGGGGAGATGTGTTTCCAGGCCAATTCCTTATCCCAGAAAGATGCTGCTGGATTTATTACACAGGCGGAGAAACCCAATGTTATCTTTCAACTAACGTGGAACCTTATATGTTGCAAAAAAACAACAAAAAAAGAGGACATGCATCCCCAGAGAGGATGAAAGACAACACAGATTTACATTAAAATTGTAGGTTTTGCAAGACTTATAAAATTTGCATTTAAATAAAATTTAGAAATAATAGGTTGGCCTTTGACAAGAGGAAGATACCTTCCACAAGAGGAAGGGCTCTGTTCGTGGAAGTTCCATCTGTCTGAGTTTAGGGGATCCTCACACACACACACCAGTTCACCCCATTGAGCAAGATCTCCTGATGCTTTGCGTAGCATTTTCATGGGACTGGAGGGGCTGCCATGGGAAGGAGGAGACAGAGAAGTCCACTTCTGCCAGTCCAGTTGATCCAGCCTAAATCTGGATCCAATCCAATTGTCATAAATTAAATAGAAATACAGTACATTGCACCAGATTGGGGTAGGCTGTGACTAAGGCCAGATCTACACCAAGCAGGATCTAACATTTTGAAAGCTGTTTGAAAACAGAATATGGAATGTGTCATGGGCCCTAACAGTTGTCAATACTGTTGTAAACCGTTATAAAGCAGTAGTGTAGATCCTGCACAGGTGACCTGTGTACCTTCTCAGTCTGGTATCTAGCTGCTAATTGTTGATGTACAACTTCAAGGCCCTTGGGCTCTCCCATCTTATTGTTCTTTATCTTTATAGTGGACAGATCTTCAAATGGAGGATGTCTTTAAATAAAGGACTATCCTCTGTAAGGTGGGGAGACATATGCCCTCCCTAGTTTCAATAACTAAGGAAAAAGAACAAGAGGAAAGCAGGGAAAGGGTTGGATGAAGAAGCCACAGAGTGGGGTGAAGGGAGAGGAAGGGAAGTAGGTTAATGGAACAGGTTGGCTGAGGAGAGGACCATACCCAATTTGACCCCTCCCCACAAATATCTTTTGAATGGTACAGGGGACTTGCATTTCAAAGGACCTCGTGAGGAAGATGTCTTGGTGAATGCATGTCTCTATGCCAAATGCCCTTCCATTTTGCTACCTGAGACAGGGCAGCAGATGGTGCCCCTCACCCACACAAGTGAAGATGTACAGGACATAAAGCCAGGTATGTTCTTTGGAGGCACAAAATCCCACAAGCACCTATCCTCATCTCTAGCGGTAAAAATACAATATTTACAAACTGAATAGCTAGCTATTTGCTGCCCTTTTAAATCTGCTGCCTGACGCAGCTGCCTCACTCTGCTTCATGGTAGGGCCAGCCCTGCTGCCACATAATGACTTTGATGCCTAGAAGAGAGAGGGGGACATGTTCTCTCACCCCTTTCAGCACTAATGCCATAGGGAGGGTGGGGGATGTCTGAGCACTTTGAGGTCAGGGTAGAAAACATCCAGCCCTATTTATCTTCGTTAGCAACACAATTTAGGGATTTCTATACCACCCTTCCTCATTTGTCATCCTGGGTGGTTATAATAAAAATAATAATATAAACAATATTGTGATGTTTCGGTTAGCCCTCAAAAAGGTATTACCTTATTTCTTCGATTCTAAGATGCACTTTTCCCCCCATATAAATGTCTCTAAAATGGGGTGTGTCTTAGAATCGATGGTGATTTTCCCACACTTAGAATCAGAGCCTTTTCCCTGTTGGTGATACTGAAATTAAGGTGCATCTTACAATCGATGGCATCTTAGAATCGAAGAAATATGGTACTTGACTTTTGATTAGCCCTCAAAGAGGTACTGTTTATCTCTTTATATACAGTAGATATTTGGAATATACATATTGAATGTTAAATACACATTGAGGACAGCAAATTATACACAAATGTGTTCGACCAAGTCCCAACAGCTTCTTTTTGTAGAGAAAAGCAATATCAGGATGGAGTAATTTTGACTGAAGAAGTTGGAAGAGGGAAGCTGAGAGGTTTCTCCAAAATTATTTTCCCCACCTCCTTTTGCCCCCACTCCAGCTGATTGCCCTATGTGGGGTTTCAGAACTGAAAGTGCCTTTGCAAACATATCTGCAACCTTGTGGAGGGAAAAATAATTTTGGAGGACAAATATGGAGCAGAAAAACATCCAACCTCAGTTTGTCCCTCAGAAGCCTCGCAAGACATTCATATTTCATCCAGTTACTCAGATTCTGCAAAGTTTCGTAATTCCTGCTCCCCTTAATTCGCTCAGTTTTTCAGCAAACCAACTTCAAAGCCTAGATTTAGGAAAGGAACAGTACTGAATTTCAGTGTACTGCTGAACCTTAAAGTTATGCTACAAAAACATCGTGAAATAACTCCATGTGGCTGACCAGTGTCTACATGTTATGGTAACAATGTGGGAAACTGTTGCGTTTACTACATTGTGTGCAGCTCCATAAGGGTTTTTTCTTAATTAATTTTTTTTAAAAAAAATTAAAAAATGTTCTGTTTAATATGCAGGATGCAGCTCCATATGGTGTGTGTCCCCATTTTCTTAAAAGTAAGCATGGGGCCTCTGATCTGGATTGGAACCACAGTGTACAAGGAGGATTTATACTTCTCTCCCCACCCACATACTCCATGGAAATCCCCCCACCCCCACATAGCACTTAGCAAGAGTAAGCAAACAACACCCATTGGTGCCTATGGCAGGATGGTGGGGGTTTTGTTTAGTTTGGTTTACTCTTGCTTACTACCACACACTGGAGGAGGATTTTTTTGGGGGGGGGGGTGGTGTTGCAGCTGGAAAAGGAAGGAGTAAAATGCTCCACCCTGTGCACTGGGCCCAATCCAGTTCAGAGTCCCCATGCTTACTTTTAAGAAAATGGGGGGGGCACCATATGGAGCTGCATCCTGCATATTAAATGGAATGTATAGTTTGATCCTCAGAGCCAATAGTCATCCAGTGAGTGTTAGGGTTAACTGGAGATTTGAACCCAGATCTCCTTGGTCCTAATCCTAAACTGTATACATAGACACACACCTACCTTTGCAACCACCTATGGTTTGGACTGCAACCCAGTTAATGGGCCCTAATCAATGCTGTAGGACGCATACGTATTAGAAGTTCACTATTGTTTGCTAGGCTCAATTCGGACAACACGATAGTCAATGGTGGGGTAATAATCAACTTTACAGTTGTTCAACTAGGGGGTACTCCCCACACAACATGGTAATAAATAATCAACTGTGGTGTGGATTAGGATCAGCACTGAGTTGACTATGGCAGCATTAGGATGACACCATAGTCAAAACAACTGACGATTGTTTCCCCCACACCAGCTGTTTATTGTGTCGTCCGAATTGAGCCCTATTGTCAATTACTTTAATACTGTATCTGTAGGATGTTCAGTGATACTCTGTCCTATGAATTTCTATGTGAATGTTTTAAAATCGGACAATTTGGGCAGAATCCAACAGGGCATTTCTGCCCCCTGTCAGTTCCTTTCTGCCCTGCCAATTACGTTGAGCAAGCGAGACCCATCGCTTAGACCTTCTTTATCCCGCATCCTTACCAGGTTTGTCTTCCGGAGTCTTCACGGGATAGCAATTGGCACAATATATGCACTTCCCCTATGAGACCAAGCTCCGTATGTTTCATTTATGCACCCAGTAAATGGTGCTGCAATATTCTGCAACATTGTGCAATTCGGGAAATACACCACCTCTATTACTGCATTTTTGCAAGTTAAAAAATGGTGAAATAAAGCTGAAAAACAATGAAATTTAACATTTGGCATGCAGAATGTGATGAAACAATGTTTACAATCATGGATGCGGCCTGCACTGGGTTTCTGTAACATAATGTAGGCTGACCATATGAAAAGGAGGACAGGGCTCATGTAACTTTAACAGTTATAGAGAAAAGGGAATTTCAGCCAGTGTCATTTGTATGCAGTTAGTCCCTGGTGAAATTCCCTCTTCATCACAACAGTTAAACTTGCAGGCACTATACTAGAGTGACCATATACAAAAAGAGGCAGGGCCCCTGCAACTTTAACTGTTGTGATGAAGAGGGAATTTCACCAGGAACTAATTGCATATAAATGACACTGGCTGAAATTCCCTTTTCTCTACAACTGTTAAAGTTACATGAGCCCTGTCCTCCTTTTCATATGGTCAGCCTACATAATGGTACCTCTACATGTTCTTCAAAGTGGATAATTTCCTTTTTCTGAGGATGTTTTCATTGCTTAATACCTATTGCATCTCTGTTTATGTTGGCAGGTTCCAATCACCTTTTGGACAGGATGGGAGACAGCAACTTCGACTGAACCATGATTTCACCTTTTGATTTCACCAGTACTGGTGTTTCCCTTCCCTTTCACCTCCAGCAATTCAAACTTTCCTAAGAAGATCCCCTCAGTTGTTGTGGTTGTCTTAATATCAGTGCACACGATTGCTGTAAGTAACTGACTGGCTTTTAAAACCAATTTCTCCTATGAATGAGCTGTTTCATAAGGCGAAATGGGTTTTAGAAGCCATCCAGTTACTTACAGCAGCTGTGGAGGCAAATGGATGTAAACATGGCTGCTGTAGGTGCTGTACTTTAAAATGTTTAACCACACTGCATCTTGGGTGTTGTATTGTAGGTCACCCCTAAACATGGGCAACCAATTCCATTCCACTGCACCCCAAAGAAAGGTGGAATAGATGACTCAGAGCAATAGAGGAGCTGCTTAAAAGTTTACTGTGTAGTGCCTTTACTCTGTGTGGTGGCAGTGATTTCACCTGGAGATTAAGAACCAAGTTGGCCACATATGAATCGCCAAAAAGGAGGACAAACGAGGACATTGATTTGCATATGACTTGCCTATGCTAATTAATATGCATCGATGCAAATTTAGAAACAATAAAGATTTAAAGAGAAATACAGTACATCTTACCATAATGTGGAGGACTGTGACCAGGTGATCTGTGTACCTGCCTGTTCTGTCTGTTGTTCAGGTGCTAATTGTTGATGGATAACAGTTCTTATAGTTCATTATCATTAAGCTGGAACTGGAAAGGAAAGCCCCTCAAATAGAGGTCTGCCCTCTGTAGAAGAGGACACATGCCCCCCCTACTATTCTGAGCAAATGTGGAGAGATAAGATTGCAGCCTCCCCACATGGTACAGGCAGTTCATAGCAAAGTTTTAAAGGGCTAAACTTTAAAATGGCCCTTTGAATCCATCCAGAGATTCAAGTGTATCAGCAAATAGTAGCAGAACTTTTCAGTTTCTCCAGAAGCTGCAAGCTTAGTTGTAAGGGCATAGGGAAAATGCAACTTCTGATCAGTTCTTTCCTGGTGAGAATATTTAGCCAAACACCAGGATGAGAGAGCAATGTCAAGGCCATGAACGTCTCTTAAATGCTCCACCTAGCCAGGGATCAGATTGAGTTTAGGAACCAGAGGTAGTGGCATCCTTAATGGGCCATAGCGCCTCATAGCACAATCATGCTCATAGTACCCTACCAATAGCTGAGTGTTGCCCAGCTTTTTCTTCTTCTTCCTTGATGCTCACCTAAATAATTCTGGGTGTTTACTTGAGACAAACCTGGCCCAGAAGTCTCCTTTCTCCACTTGTCTTTATCTTGCATTTTTCTGAGCATACCCTTCCAGCGACTTAATACATCTATCCAAAAGGCTTCAGCCAACTATTTGTGGTCCAGCACAACCTTCCCTTACTAAGTGTCGTCCATACGTGTTGGGCTGTATCCCCCACTCACCATGCTGGCTGGGAATTCTGAGAGAGTCACAGTCCCACACATCTGGAAAGCACCAGATTGGCAAGGCTGGTCTAGGTTTAGAATTGTTGGGTTTATATTGTCCTATTGTTACAAAGATGATCCTGGTTCTGTTGAATGACTATTTCCAACGCTGATATTTTATAAAAAAAAAATCATTACTTTTATTGTAATTTAAACCAATGGCAATAAAGTACTACACAGAGACTCCAGTTTTGGGATTTGTGTATATGAGAGATACTCCAAATATTTAATGGCAAGACATGCATACAAAATAGAAAAGCTGATTGATTGATTGTACTTTAAAACTGCCCAATAAACCAAAGTTCTCTTTGGTGAACAATGCATTAAAACATAATACAAACATGAAAACAAACAAATAACAAAAAGAGTAGAATAAAATCAAGCAGAGAAAAATAAAACTTTCCAGAACATAAAACCAAATTAAAACCCGCAGCAGAATAAAATACTGAAAACGCTAAAATCGGTTCTTAAAATGCCTAGGAGAATAAAAAGGACTTTTTCTGGCACCAAAAAGACCATAAAGTTGGCAACAGGTGAGCCTCTCTGGGGAGCGCATTCCACAAATGGGGTGCCACCACTGAAAAGCTCTAGTTCCACGAACCCTCTTCTCCTTCTCCTCTCGCAGTCTTAGAACCATGTATTTTAAACTGTACAGCATATGTGAACCTAGGTGTGCATCCTTGGGCTTGATCCATCTGAGAGACCTTAAGTATGCATGGGTGTGTATATGTCCACGTCCAGCTGAGGCTTTTATTGTACAATCACCCTGTCTCATTTATGGAATGTAGCATGGAGTCCAGATGACATTGCTTTCGGTTTGTAAGTCTTCCATGTTTTCTCACCGCTACTTTTCTCTCGTTTCTTTCCAGGAAAAAAATGTTAAGGAAGAAAAGACAGACAAGTTGCACAATGTCTTTTGATTGGTACCACAATGAACCCCTGTTCTGGAAGTACCCTTATAGTGCAATCCTATGCATGTTCAGACAGGAAAAAGCCCTACAGTCCCCAACACTTCCCAGCCTAACATGTATAGGAGTCTGCTCTTAGTGTGTTAAATGAATGTATGGGAGTGTTGGTGTACTTCCAAATAATTTGGAAAACTGAAATGTGGTGTACACACAGTTGAAAACATTATGTTGATTAGAAAACCTTATAAATAGGACATGCTTCCATTTTGGTCTGAAAACAAAGGGCTCAAAGGTTACGCCCAAATGGCTGAAAAATTTCAAAAATAGCCAGTGAGCTAAGATTTGCTACACAGCTGACATAGTCCAAGTTAGTCTTGTTAGTAGAAAAGTTTGCAAATGGGACATTTAATGGTCAAAATGTGGGCCATAAATTTTACCTTATGATAGAGCTCAATGTTCAGCACAGCACTACTCCAGTTACCATGACTGACTGTCCTGATGAGATAAGGGCCAGATCTACACCAAGCAGGAAATGACACTTTGAAATTGACTGAAAACTGTATATGAAGTGTGTCCAGAGCCCCAACAGTTGTCACTACTGTTATTAACCTAGGGTGACCATATTTTGGAAACCAAAAAGGAGGACAACATGGCCGCCCCAAGGGGGCGTGCCCACCAACATGCCCAGCCCTCAAGGGGGCGTGCCCACCTGAACATGGCCTTGATCACATCTCTGGTTTCACAGACACAATTAAGACAAACTGTTCTACGTAACATCTTAATGTTAAAATCACTGATATAAAGAACAAGTTAGACATTCATTGTATTTGAAATTAACTTCACTCACTCCTACTTTTTTTAGCTTTTGCTGTACTTTGAAGCTTTTGCTATACTCTGTGTGATACAGTCTCCCCTTCCCTCAAATATCTTTTCTGACTGCAAATCCTTCACTGGATGACCATAGTCTCACCTTTCCTAACATTTAACACTCTTTCTCCATCACCTTTCTCACACCCATACTCACAGATTCAGCATACTGCTACCACTGAACAGGTGCAGTAAAATCTAGTACAACAAACTAGCAACCTAGCATTCAGAAAGAGTATAAAATATAATTACCCTGTAAACATTGGCCATGGAACAAAATGGACTAAAGGCTTGCAGTCACTTCTCCCTAGCACTTCTTAGCTTAGCCAGATCCACACCAAGCAGGATATAGCAGTGTGAAAGCAGTATATAAAAGGCAGGAGCCACACTATTGCTTTATAGCAGTATTGAAGTGCACTGACAACTGCTAGGGCCCATTGACACATGCCATATACCGCTATATCCTACTTGGTGTAGATCTGGCCCTTGTTTCAAGTTCAGGTTTATCAGTGAGAAATTACTCTAAAAATGTGTCATTATATCTCTGGTTCATTAGCCATGTAAACAAGACCATGGTTAGTAGCTATACAAAGAAAGGCTGGAACAGTTGCCCATTATCACAATGCTAGCTAAACAAGGATCTTTCCCTCCTTTTATCCAAATATTTCTTGAATTTACACTGCCTCAGTGTGCAGAGAAAAAAAATCCCAATCAGGGACCCAAAGAAAACTGCCCAAAGAAATGACAGGTACAAGTCCCATTAATTTCAATAAAGCTTACTCCCAGATAAATGAATATAGGATTGCAGCCTCTTCACATCTGTTCACCTTACACTAGCAAGTGCAAGCCCCTCCTGTCAATGACAACCATGCATTTACAGAACCTGGACTCGTGGATCATATAACCAACAGGTGCTCTCCAGAAAGATGCTTTCAGAGCCTAGCAGATCCAGACACTCAGAAAAAACAAGCCACACTATGCACTCACATATTATCTTGCTGGGACAGGACAATTCCCAGCATGACCAGATACAAAAGAGGACAGGGCTCCTGCAACTTTAACTGCTAACCTTTCACCAGGTGGGGGGATGGTAAATACACAAAGCCACACTGTAAAATAATCAGAATCTCAAAGCCATACAGAAAAGCAATATTTGGAACGGAGCTGACAGTTGTAAGAGCGTGTATCCCTTTGCATGTAGTATAAAAATAATCAACAACATTTGCATCAGCATCAACACAAAAGCAGTTTTGGAGCCACATTTCTTTTTATTACAGGAACAAACCAATGGTGGTGTTAATGGTGATGACCCATCAATAAGGAAAGTATACATTCCAATTGAGACAGGCAAAAATATTCCACTTCTTCCCTAATGGAAGGAACACTGTTCTCTTCAATGCACGCATTGTTATCACAAACATGTCTTGGGATGAGAAGGATGAAGTATATCACCCTATCAGATTCTCAGTTCAGATGTAATGGGAAACCATGGTTTCCCAGTCTATGAACAAGCTGCTGAGAGCTGTGGACTTGTGTATCCACCCTACTTTACATTCCAAAGGGGGAGATCAGAAACATCTACTTCCAATTTTAAACTATGGTTTGTTTAAATGATAGTTTCAAAACAAGACAGGACCTGAAACCATGTTTGATCTTGGCTTGATATCATTAAAACTATATCATAAACAAGCTATAGTTCTGAGTTCACGGGAAGGTTAGTTAGTATAATATAATAATAATAACAAGAACAATATAAAGCTGGAAATGGATACTTTTAACCTCTTTGTCTTGCATGTAAAAAGCGTGAGGGGGGACAAGCCCAGGACTTGGCATGTCATGGCTCATTCATGTAGTGGGAAATCACATTATGTCTAAAACAGACAAAGATGGAACAGGGGCAGATAGGATAATAGCCTGGGCAACAAACAAGAGTTACATCAACAAGAAATATGAAAGAGGATAAGCAAAATAAATGAAGCAGCAATAAGGCAGGATCTATATGGTGGGGGGAAAGCAATAAAAATAAATGAAAAGATTCTGAAAATGGAGGTGGACAACAGGAAGAAAGGACTGGCTGGTTCAGCAAAGGACAAGGAGAGGAACAAGCAGTAAAGATGCAAATATAAGGGGAAGGGGGTAGGAAAACTAGAGAGAAGAGGCGGGGGCATGGGAATAATAGAATACGCAGGCAGGGCAACAAGTTGCTTTAGGAGCAGTGAGAATAAACAGTAAAATAAATGCCAAGCAGAAATGACAACAGGAAACACACATAAGGGCGGGCATGGACTACATTGATGAGAAGATGGGGGAGAGAAAGAACAGGAGGTCCTGGAGCAAGGGAAGAGAGGCACTGCTCAAGAGGAGGCAATAAAGGAAGGGCAGTAGCAGATCCTGCAAAGTGAGGGGCAATAACAGGGAAGAAGTGAAGGCAATATACCCTTGAATAATGTGAAAGAAAGCTGGGGGGGGGGTGGAATTCCTGGATGGTGGGACAGTCAGCAGAGGGGTGCAACCTGGTGGCACCATGCCCACATAGGGCATAGGAGGGGCAGTAAGCAGAGAGGCAACATCCCCTTTGTAATGGAAAAAGAGTTTGTGTCTCAGAATGAAATCCATGAGATAGCAGCTAGATTGGGAAAAGGTATTAAGTGAAGAACTGATAAAGGGATGGTTTAAGGACACAATGCCCTTCGGAGGGTGAGCAGGAAGCGGGAAGAGGAGAGGGGGGAGAGAGAGAGAGAGAGAGAGAGAGAGAACAGGTCCTTCGGGGGGGGGGGTGTAAGAAAGAGAGAGAGAGAGAGAGAAAGAGCCCCTGCAAAATAAGAATCACCTGCCCCCGAGGTCCATCTAGTCAGCATCTCCTTTGCAAGAGCGACCAGGCAAAAGGGCGCTAAGGCAGGCGAGGGTCTCTGCCTGCTGCTGCTGCTGCTGCTGCACACTGCCGCTGTCCGCGGAGGCTCCACCTATGTGGCGGGGGATGTGCGCGTGCCCGTGCCCCCAAAATCACGATGGGGTTAACGTGGTGGGCAAGGAATCCTGGCAGAGGACAATTGAGGGCGGTGGGAGGAGAAGCAGGTGGCCCATAAAAATGGTCAAGGGGAGGTGGGACGAAGAATGAGGCGGTTCAAGGGAAGGAAGGGAGGGGTCATAAAAGGCAAATAGGAGACGGAGGAAGGCAACGGAGTGGGCTACCAAGAGGCGAGGCGGGGCTAGGAAGCCCTACCCGGCCCGAAGTGTGTGTGTGTGTGGTGGGGGTATAGTAAGGAGCAGGGGCGCAAGAGGCTACGACAGAGGGGTCGGACACTGGTATCCGCGCTGCCTCAGCCCTCTCGCACTCACCGTCGCCTTCACCTCAGGATCAGAGCCGCCGCCGTTCTCCTCCCCTCAGACTCGCCCCAAAAGACCAGCTGGCCACGACCAGTCTGCGGAGCAGCGGCAGCGCCTGAGCGAGCGAGCGAGGGAGCCGAGCCCCACCCCCTTTGCCGCCGCTTCTGGCGCCCGCCCTTCCTTGACAGAAAGCTCGATGATCTGTGGAGCGAAAGAGCCGGCCACGCATGCGGATGTTCCGGATGTCGGAGGGGAGGAGGCTGGAACGACGCGCACCAGGAAGTGCGGGTGTGCGTCGTTCCAGCCTCTTCCCCGGCCGATCTGGGCCTTGTTCTTGGCCAGCGCAATCGCGCTAGCCAAGAACAAGGCCCGGATGTCGGAGGGGAGGAGGCTGGAACGACACGCACCCGGAAGTGCGGGTGTGCGTCGTTCCAGCCTCTTCCCCGGCCGATCTGGGCCTTGTTCTTGGCCAGCGCAATCGTGCTAGCCAAGAACAAGGCCCAGATGTCGGAGGGGAGGAGGCTGGAACGACGCGCACCCGGAAGTGCGGGTGCGCGTCGTTCCAGCCTCTTCCCCGGCCGATCTGGGCCTTGTTCTTGGCCAGCGCAATCGCGCTAGCCAAGAACAAGGCCCGGATGGCGGAGGGGAGGAGGCTGGAACGACGCGCACCCGGAAGTGTGGGTGTGCGTCGTTCCAGCCTCTTCCCCGGCCGATCTGGGCCTTGTTCTTGGCCAGCGCAATCGCGCTAGCCAAGAACAAGGCCCGGATGGCACGGGAGAGGCCTAATTTTCCGGACTTTGGGGGATATTTTGAAATTTCCCCCCCGGATTCAAATTTGGCCCCCTTTTCCGGGCATGTCCGGGGGGATCCGGACGTCTGGTCACCCTATATTAACCATTTTAAAGCAGTAGTGTAGATTCTGCCAAGAAGAGGAGAGGAGAGAAGCCTCCCTCCAGCCTATCGTAAAAGCAGACTTTTAGCTTTGTCTATAATACACACTCCTCCCTATGCAATCTCAGGCAGAATCTACACTGCTGTTTTAAAGCGCTTTAAAGCGCTTTATAACAGTAGTGACAACTGTTTTGTAGTGTGTCCTGGTCCCCAACAGTTGTCACTACTGTATAAAGTGCTTTAAAGCAGCAGTGTAGATCCGCCCTCAGTGAACTGATTATGCGAGTAGCAAAGGTGTTTGTCACGCCAGCATCTTGTGCGGACATAGAATTACAGAAATAACCTGAAAACAAGTCAAGGTCTGTTTATGAGATGAAATGGAGCTTATACTCTGATAAACAGGTCTTTGGCTGTAGACATATTGCAATAACAACAATGGAATATGGTCCTGCATACTTTTGGCTGAATATGTTAGATTAAAATCGGCAGTGGCTATATCCGATCATTCTAATGGTGTAGTGTTATGTAACCAGAAGACTCTTTTTTTGCCTTATTTTGGCTACCAATAAATTAATTTGTTTATTTATGGGATTTCTATCCCAACTGATCACCAAGCAACCAAGGCAGCTTACAATCAAACCAAAAACAAATTAAAATAACATTATACGATATTATGGGTTCCAGATTTAAACTGGATCAACTATGCTGGTGGAAATGGCCTTCTCACTCCCTCTTTCCACTGCAGCAGCTCCAGCCTTCTGAAAATGCTACACAGAGAGTCAGGAGCCCCAGCTGAATGGGGTGAGCTGTGGTATGCGTGGAGAAGACGGATCCCCAAAAATTGGGCAGAAGGGCATTCTGTGAGCAGAGCCCCTCCACTTAACAAGGCAGATCCTTGATTCAACCCAAGAAAAACAGATAGAACTAGAAAATAAACTGCATTTTAATTTTCTAGATAGTTTGTATTGTTTTCTGTTAACATAAGTACAATATAATACAAAACCACAATATAATAATAACCAGGTAGGTCTTCAAAATAACCAGGTAAGTTGGGCCTGCCCTGAATCCCACCCCTAGATTCCAGGATGGAGCTACACTATCGATAGGAGAAGAGCTATATATGGCGAGAAAGAGGCAGGTGTATTTGTGTACACTGTCTTCAAAAGAAAAGGTGTAATCCACAACTCTTTGTTCTAAACATGACAATGCTATCTTTTCTATTAGCAGGATCAATTGAAGAGAAGGAACAAGGGAGGCAAAGTCAGATCGACTAGAGATTTATCTGCTGTCCTTAATTAAATTGCTCCATGATCATGAATTTAGACTAGCCTCTTTCTTTGAACATTGAAAAGAGTGCTCGCTGCGTGGGCTTATCCAAACATCCTCAGCTCTACCATTAAACACTTAAGTTAAGAAAGTATATTCTATATCAGAGAGTTGACTTGAAAAATCAATAGAAAAGCAAGAGATATTTATGGTCTAATATAGGCTGACCAGATAAAATCCAGGTCAGGGCTCATGTAACTTTAACAGTCGTAGAGAGAAGGGAATTTCACCAGTGTCATTTGTATGCAATTAGTTCCTGGTGAAATTCCCTCTTCATCACAACTGTTAAAGTTGCAGGGGTCCTGCCTTCTTTTGTATATGGTCACTCTAGTATAGTGCCTGCAACTTTAACAGTTGTGATGAAGAGGGAATTTCACCAGGAACTAATTGCATACAAATGACACTGGCTGAAATTCCCCTTTCTCTACAACTGTTAAAGTTACATGAGCCCTGACCTGGATTTTATCTGGTCAGCCTAAGAGTCTAATATCCTTCTCTTTACATGTGAGACCAGTAAAAATACAGCAATGCTAAGCGAGTGCTTCTTAAGCCCCTGCAAGATTTCGGTGCATTAGATGTCCATAAATTGCTTGGAAAACAAATCATATTGCCTCTAAGCCTACAGGCATTGACATTTGCTTTTAGGTCTGTTTAAATGAAACTTTAAGTAGCGCTTGGGGTAATTACCAGGTTAATGCATTCTGATATGTGGCAAGCCAGTGTTAATAAGGCCTTTATCATCATCAACTGCTAGACCCAATCAAAGGTTGTGATGATTCGGCTGATGACATCAGTCCCTAACTTCTGAATCCCACAATCCTTCTTTCATGCATTGAATCTCCAAGTACCTCCTTTTCAAGGCAACACCACCTCATCCTCCTGCATGAGCAGCATTGTTGACGTGTCAAATGGCCAAGGGACATCAGATTGTTCAAGGTGAGCTGGGACACACATCATTCAACCCCAGCATTAAAAACTGGAACAAATGGGTGTTTTGACACACTAGACACAAAAATATGGTGGTAGTTGGGGAAGAAAGTGACAATCAATGCCTTTGAAGGGATATGGGCAGGTTTTGTTTTCCTGCCCTCCAATTTGATAACTGATGGTACATTAGTACAGCAATTCAGTCTCATTAAAATAATTGAAAAATGAATGTATGAGACATATTTTATCATAGCAGTCATGAAGCTGCCACAGTAGTTACAGGAATGAATCTGTCTTGCATTTAAAGGAGCACACCGTACATGCAATGTTCTCAGCCACTGTGCTGTGAAATTAGTTTTGTTACTCACATGAAAATAACATTGTAGTTGGGTCATGTTGATTACAGAGTATGTTTATGATTCATTTTGCCCATTTACTTCACAGATCCTTAAATGCCTCCTAGTGAGGCTCCTTGTAAATGTTATAATTGGGCATAAATGATATGCTCATGCAGGAATAATGTTCTACTTCACTTATATTTATAGTCTGATAACTTTTAAAGATGACAGACACTCCCCCCCTTAAAGGACTATAGCGGCACAGTTATTCTGAACCACTTCAGATAAAGGATTACATGAGGGAATATTCGTAATATTCTAAACTCAACAGAAAACTAGCATGAACACTATTCAAGGATCCATGTCCATAATCATGCTAGTTTTCTATGTATGGGGAGATTTTTACAGGGGAGGGTATTTAATCATGTGATTTCCCCCTCTTCTAATTCTGAAATGGTAATGTCCAAAAGGTTGGCACCATCTACTTTTCTAAAATCAACGACATGTAGATGGGTGCTTACTGACACTTGCTTATTAACATTCATTGAAAAGGAGCACCTTTAGACATTTTATAGCACGCTCGTGACTGGCTACCCATGGATCTTTGCAGGTCATTTTGATGATGCACCAACCCTCCTGCACGTCACCATGCAACACCATCTGGCAAGGCAATGGTCCTCTGCCTCCACTTGTCATCCAGCAGCAGCCTCTTATACTAACTCCACCTCATCAGATGCCACTAAAATGGATATAGAGCTTTTCTACACAAGGCTGTTAATCTGCTGTTAATCGGCTGTTAATCGGCTGTATCTACTTTCGGTTTCATTGCAGAATTGAAATCCGAGCACAACATGAAGAGCATATCCTTTCCTGCTTTCCCACTATGTAACCTCTAGATGGCATTGTGGTATAGCAGAATAGCACAACTACATAAGAGGAAATTGTGCTTTCTTTCAGTTTCTCAATTAAATGCCACATTTTCTGTGCTCTAAAAAACTTGCTGCTTAGACACACAAGTGTACCTGGAGGGTCATGACTTCATCAAAAGAACCCATAAACAAGCAAGAGTCTGAAATGATGAGCACATGATAAATGCCTTGTGTAGAAAAGGCCCATAATGTTTCTTCAGGGACATGTTCTGTGACTTCTTCAATTCCAAACACACTGATACTACATATACATTGATGATACTGTTAGTATTAACCTGTCCTGTGATAGGTGTAGAAGCTATTCCAAGGAAGCCTTAGGTTTGTCTTCATCTAAGTATATATCAAAAGGAGAAATAAATGGTGTCTGTCAAATACTCACATCATCCATCTGCATGTAAACAGTCTGGAAGACTGTCAGCTATCACTAAGTATATAGGTCCTTCAACCTACCATTTCAAGCTAGAAATATTTGTCTTAAAAACCACTTCCAAGCTTGTAGTAGAGGTAGGAACCAGAGAACAACCCACAGAACGAAGCTTCTGTTTGATTTCAGCCATTTTTTCTGCATGCATCTCCTGTAGCCAGAATCAGACATTATCATATCTGAGGTTCAACAGGAAGAAAAACATTATTTACTTATTCTTGGAAAGAGCATTGGGATGTCAGAAAAGGGTCATTTAAGATCCATTGCATATTGTTTTATTTATTTACTTAGAATATTTATGTATCTCATTTCAGTAAAATGTTCTCAAAGTGGTTTATGCTATTGATTGATAAGAGGACTCTTTTTTGTATGGCGATACGATATCATCCCCATGTCTAATAAGGAGTTTTTGACTGACAGTGTAACTATTAATGAGTTCTCCAGTATTCAGAGATAATTAGGTCGGTTGCACACCATTGTATTGTGGCTTCATTGTTCCAATGAAAATAAGTAATACTGTCAATGTTATCTTCTTTTAGCCACATGTTACTAGATAAAAGGTATCTGTTTTGTCTAATGTTCTTTAGTTTATATTCCAGGCCCATTGAAGTCTGGAGCTTCTGCTCAGAATGATAGTGCCTTAGTTTGCATTGATGGAATTGCATCTCAAGTGAACCAAGTAAACAAACTTTGCATACAGGAGAACAATGTAACACATTACACTCTTGAATCATGGAATTCATAAAAATGCTAATTTTGCCCTCCTTTGTCTTCTTTTTTTGGCAATATATTTCCTCTTTTTTGGTGATGCTTAAGTGGCCACCCTACATTTGAGTCCCAAGCCATTTAGAGCTTTAAAGGTAAGTACCAGCACCTTGAATTGGTCCCAGAAGCAAATAAGCAACCAGTGCAATAAAGATTGGAGTGATATGAGCAAACCTGGATGCTAAAGTTCTGGCAGCCTGATTCTGCACTTGTTAAAGCTTCTGAGTTGTCTTCAAGGGCAACCCTACATATCGCACATTGCAGTAAATGAAACAGGAGGTTGACCAGTCATGATGGCCAGTCTAGCTCTGTCCAGCAAAGGCCACAGCTGGTGAATGAACCAAAGTTGGTAAAAGGTGCTCCCTGTCCCAAAGCCACTTAGGCCAGGAACACTCCCAAGCTACGAACTTGCTCCTTCAAAGAGAGTGCAACCTTGTCCAAAACTGGTTGACCACCAACTCCCAGAATATAAGCACTTATGTATGCTACATTTGATAAGGAAGCTCTAGCTTTTAATAAACCTTTCATCCAAGGACAGGATCATCAGAGTGTGTGTTTCATCCCCTGGGATATAGGAAACTACTGCCTGAAGTTCAAAAAGTAGGTAAAATCACACTTAGAACCAAGTAATAATACTGAATAAGTGAAAATCCTACAGTAGAAGGAGCCCTTCCATTGGGAGGAAAGAAAAAAACTATACACAATTGACTGACTTCTGAGTGTAAGAGGTTTATCAGATTAGCATTTTATCGTACGCTTGCTACTGCCCGCTTACGGATGTGCATGCATTCTTTAGATGAGGTCCGCCTCCCATGTGCCTCCCACTCCTTCTGCTCATTTTTCCATTGCAAAATAGACCCCTTTTAATCTGATTTAAAAAAAAAACAGAATGTGCCACAATCTCCTGCTGTGTGGAGGGAAAGCGGTGGGATACAAATGGCCCCTGAATGGGCCACATGATTTTTGTTTACTTCCTTTTACCCCTCCAGGCAGAAAGAGAAAGTAAAGAGGGGCAAAAGCAGGGGCGGAGAAGCGATAGTAAGGAAATGCCATTTTCCCCTGTGTGATGACACTCTAAGGCCTCATCTATACCTTGAAGCCTTCCGGGATGGGGGGAGGGGAGGATCCTGGGCTTACCTGTTTCCGGTATCGTCCCTCTGTGTCTAAACACCAGCACGACATCCCGGAAGTGAAGAACCACATTCCAGGATGGCAATTTTGAGGGGGGGGGGTGTTTTTGTTTAGGAGAACATGTTCATGCAATTGTGGGGGCCTGAACCAGCACAGAGAGGGTTTTTAAAAAAAAATTGAAAAACTTGGCACTGGAAAATGTCAACAGCTATCCCTAGGATGGCGAAAATGCTCCCCCCTCATCCCCAATGGGCATGGAGTCCCCCCTGCACAGCTCCATGCCCGGCTGCTCAGCCCTGCTACTTGTGGGGAGGAGGGAGGACACACAGCAGCACACACCCAGTGGATCTCAAGGTTGTCCCAGGAATGCAGAGGCCTACTTGGAGGAAAAGGGCTCCTCATGGGTAGAGGACCTTCCTCACAATGAGTACTCTCTGCAATGGAAGTAAATGACTGCAGCTGGGACTTGGGTAGGGCTCTGGCAGCTACAGGATAAAAAGCCCAGTAGGAGCTTACAAAATGTGCTGGAAACAATGGCTGGGTTCGGACAACACGATAAACAATGGATGTGTGCATAAAGAGGCAATTGTCCATTGTGTTGATTATTGTGTCATTGGGGGGGGGGGCAACACACAATGGGTGCACAACTCACAGAATGTTATTTTCTAGAATTGAACAACGGGGAAAAACAATGGGTTGCTCTGTTGCTTGTCCAACTGTGGTGGGCTCCATTGTGTAATCTCCCCCATTGAGTGCACTATTCTGGAAGGTCATAGAGTTCTCCGGCAGGAGCAGCCGAAAGTATCCCGGCTGCTCCTGTACAACCGGCAGAACTTGCAATTCATGATGCTGGGAGGACTGAGGGAGGAGCACCAGCTGCCTAGAAGGACGCTGGGACTTTCAGCCACATGATGGGGGAGGGGCAATGTGTCATGTGGGGAGCACCTCTGAAATAATATACTGTGCATTACCTATTCCCTCCTCCATCCATTGCCTAAAGTGTCTTCCAAATGCAGCCAATGTCTATGTTTGTCTGTCTCTGGCTCCAGCTTGTTACCTGCCTTCTGCTTGAACCCTGCTCTGTGAGTGACCTTGGCCTGAATTTACTCACTCACCCTGCACAACCCCTTTTGCCTATACTGCCTGGCTTTGCTATTTGCAGCTTTGTATCTGACTAGGACTGTTCATGGACTCCGGCTCGGCCTGCCCCTCTATTGTACCTTCAGCTACTGACTCACCGGATCCCAGCCTAGGCTCAACACCCAGGGGTGGAGGAATAGGACACATCATAACCTATTGGCCTCAAACTAGAGAAAGTTTGGTCCTATTGACATTCGCCCATGACTATTAATCATGACATAAGCCAAATGGGACTTTAAAACACAACCAACTTTCTTTGGTTTGTAGCCATTTTGTACTGAACTTCCAATACCCAAGTACAAAGTTGATATGTGTAGAGTAAGTTATGAATATAGGAAACTCTTTATATTGAGTCAGGCTACTGGAACATCCAGCTCACTAGTATCCATTGACAGGCAGCTCTCCAGGATTTCGGGCAGACTTCTAATAATAATAATAATAATAATAATAATAATTTATAACCCGCCTCTCCCTCTGGATCAAGGCGGGGAACAACAACAATATAAAACACAAAAATCACAACAGTTAAAAAAATTTAAAAACAAGAAAAAATACATCATTAAAAACATTTTAAAATTCATCCTGATAGGCCTGCTGGAAGAGAGCAGTCTTCATGACTCTCTTAAATTCATGAAGACTGCTAATTTGTCTAACCTCCTCCGGCAGACCATTCCATAGTCTGGGAGCGATGGAAGAGAAGGTCCTCTGGGTAACACTCATCAGCCTAGTTCTGGCTGACTTGAGTAAGTTCTTCCCAGAGGACCTAAGTGTGCGGGGCGGATTGTACGGGAGAAGGCGATCCCGTAGGTAACCTGGACCCAAACCATGTAGGGCTTTAGAGGTAATAACCAACACATTATTCTTCGCCCAGAAACTGATTGGCAGCCAATGAAGCGATTTTAAAACTGGTGTAATGTGATCACCCCTAGGTGTACCGGTGACCAACCTGGCTGCCATATTTTGAACAAGTTGAAGTTTCCGGACTAGGCACAAAGGTAGCCCTATGTACAGCGCATTGCAGAAGTCGAGCCTTGAAGTTACCAGTGCGTGCACTACCGTCTTTAGGTCTTCCAACTCTAGGAAGGGGTTCAGCTGGCGTATCAGTCGAAGCTGATAGTAGGCACTCCTGGCCATCGCATCAATCTGAGCTGTCATTTGGAGCGACGGATCCAGGAGCACCCCCAAGCTGCGAACACAATCTTTCAGGGGGGGTGTAACCCCATCCAGAACTGGTTGACACACCTCCAGACCCAGGTTGTGGCCTTTGACAGCAAGCACCTCCGTCTTGTCTGGATTCAGCTTCAGTTTGTTTTTCCTCATCCAGCCCATTACCGCCTCCAAGCATTCATTCAGAGGAGACACACTATCCTTAGCTGACGATGTTGTCGAAGGCATAGAGAAATATATTTGGGTGTCATCAGCGTATTGATAGCACCCCGCCCCATGCCTCCGGATGATCTCTCCCAGCGGTTTCATGTAAATGTTAAACAGCATTGGGGAAAGGATGGCACCTTGTGGTATACCACATAGCAACTCCTTTTTTGTAGAGCAGCTATCCCCAAGCATCACCACCTGGAACCTGCCCGAGAGATAGGATCGGAACCACTGAAGCACAGTGCCCCCGATTCCCAATTCCCCCAGGCGCTCCAGAAGGATACCATGGTCAATGGTATCGAAAGGCGCTGAGAGGTCCAGGAGTACCAGCAGGGACACACTCCCCCTGGCAATACTAAGATGTAGATCATCCTCTAAGGCGACCAAAGCGGTCTCAACTCCATATCCTGCCCTGAAGCCGGTTTGAAATGGGTCTAGAAAATCAGTGTCATCCAAGACTGCCTGGAGTTGGAAGGCAACTGCCCTCTCGATCACCTTGCCCAAAAATGGAAGATTTGATACTGGCCTGTAGTTATTAAAGTCCAGGGGATCCAGGGAGGGCTTTTTTAGAAGTGGCCTTACCACCGCCTCTTTTAAACATGATGGAAAACTCCCCTCCCTGAGAGATGCATTAATGATATGTTGTAAATGTGATCTAACTGCATCTCCTCCCTGGACGACCAGCCAAGAAGGGCAGGGATCGAGAGGGCAAGTCATCCTCCTCACACATCCAAGTATCTTGTCCACATCCTCGGTACTCACCAACTGAAACTGATCAAGTGTAATCCTACTCGTGGAGTCACTGGACACTCCACTGTCAACCTCTGCTATAACAATGGCATCTTAGTCGGCTCTTATCCGAGAGATTTTATCTGAGAAATGAGTGTTAAAGGCATCACAGCGAATTACCGAAGGCTCTAAAATCAGATTCAGGGGAGAAGGTGCCTGGGTTAGACCCCTCACCACCCTGAACAGTTCTGCTGGACGTGAATTCGCAGACGCAATGCGCGCAGAGAAGAAAGCTTTCTTCGCTGCACATATTGCCATCCCATAGGAACGAAGATGTTCTCTATGTCGTGTCTTGTCGGATATAAGTCGAGTTTTCCACCGTCGGTGCTACAGTCGTCGTCCTTTCCGCTTCAACTCCCTGAGGTCTTCAGTATACCAGGGCGCCCTATTAGAAGCGGGCCGGAGAGGGCATTTGGGGGCGATCGTGTCGATAGCCCTAGTTAGGTCTTGATTCCATCTATTGACCAGGGCTTCTACAGGATCGTCGATGATACCAGCCATAGAACCCTCCAAGGCTTTCTGGAATCCAGAAGGATCCATCAGTCTTCGAGGGCGGACCATCTTAATAGGTCCGCCACCCTTGCAGGGGCGGGTGGTAGCCGTGATACTAGTCCTGACCAGAAAATGGTCTGTCCATGACAATTCGGAGGTATTCAATACCTCCGCCCACAGATCCGTCTGTTCGGAACTGAAAACAGCATAGAGGGTGTGACCTGCTGAATGTGTGGGTCCAGAGACCAATTGGGACAGGCCCATGGTTGTCATGGATGCCATGAACTCCTGAGCTCCACCTGACAAACCGGCCTCGAATGGCATGTTGAATTCACCCAGGACCAAAAGCCTGGACGAATCCAACACCAGCTCCGAGACCAGTTCCGTGAGCTCGGCCAGGGAGTCTGATAGGCAGTGGGGTGGCCGGTACACTAACAGAATCCCTAGTCTATCCCTGGCCTTCAGACTCAGGTACACACATTCAATATGATTCAGTTCCCGAACAGGATGTCTGGTCAGGTTAAGATGGGTTTTGTAGACTACAGCTACTCCGCCCCCCCGCCCACTTTCCCTCACCTGCTCACTAACACAGTACCCAGCTGGGAGAGCCTGAGCCCATGTTGGGCCACTGTCATCTCCCAGCCAGGTCTCTGTAAAGCATGCCAGGTCGGCCTCCTCTTCTGTGAGGAGATCATAGTTTATGTTTGTTTTGTTTTTAACTGACCTGGCATTGCATAGGAGCAAGGAAAGGTTCTGTGGGTGGCCTGGATCGTTCCCCAAGATCCCCGGGGTAGCAGGGCGACCGGAAGGTAAGATGGATGTTAGATATCCATCTCTCCTTCCCCTGTAATGGCATTTCGCCCTGCTATCGCCATATCTCCCTCTGCCCCACACAACAGATATTGGTGCTCCCAGACACATTTCAGTTGCCTTAAGTTGTCCCGTCGTCTCTCGCGCATGCGAGAGAGAGAGAAAGAGAGGGGGTGGGGGAAGAGTGAAGATGTCTGCTGCACTTTCTCTTTCCTTCTCCCCCACTCACGCCGTTACTGTTCTCCCGCTGCCAGCTCACGGCTGCCTCCGGTTGTCCCTTTGTCCCTCTCTCATGCGAGAGAGAGAGAAAGAGAGGGGGTGGGGGAAGTGTGAAGATGTCTGCTGCACTTTCTCTTTCTTTCTCCCCCACTCACGCTCTATCGGGAGATGCCAGAGACTGAAAATCTCAGACTTCCTGCATGCAATGCACGTGCTCTACCAAGAAGCTATGAGCCTTTCCCAAAGGGTATGTGCATATAGCATTTGCAGCATACTTTTTCAAAATCCATACAAGTCAAGGCCCGAACCATTTCCCAGTCACCATTCGTGTATACTTTGAAGGAAAATTGCATGATTTATGCAGGATGCTATATGTATATACTTCTGTATTCTAGAAGTATAATCCCCTATACTGGCTGAAACTGAAAAGGAAATTCAGAGGTGATAGAGTGAGGGGGGGGGGCTTACAAAATCCAGCTCTAAGACAGCTTTATTTTGTCCCTGAATTCCCTTCACTGTTTAGTTTGATCAATTTTTATAAGCAAAATGAAAACATACTTTATAGCGTAATGTAAGGGATGTGATTCTTGCCATTAACTGAGTTTTTTTCTTTTTAATCTCATGTATGCAATTGCATTCTGACTACCTGCGTAATCACAATGAAATTAAAATATTGTGGCAGCCTATTTTGGGTATGAAAAATTAGTGAGGTTTCCAGTTTAGCACAAATTAACCAAATATAACCCTTTGGGAGGCTATCACCATGATCAACTGTGTTTTAACAATGTTTTCTCTGACTCAACTGTGAAAGCCTACAGAGTATATTGCGAAGTGAGAAATAACAACTAATACAGGTTGATGAAAAATGTAGAATTAGCATAGCTCAGGGCATAGCAAAGAGAAATGCTAATGAATTTTCCTGGGACGACTGTTTGGCTGCTGCTTGGGAGCGGAGTAATACTGATCATGGGTGTGACAATGAACACGACAGCTCTTATGTTCCTGTGCTTTAGTACAAAATGCAAAAAGGGTCATAGGAAGTTTGGGTATTAACAAATTGAGCCAAACACAGCCATTGGTGCAACTAGGATTGGATCTTGGTGCTGAAATCCAGACCACTGCAACACAGCAGGGGAGCCCAAATGGTCACCCTGAGAGCAACTGGTGATGAAGGCATAAAGGCAGCAGAAGCCAACTGAATTTTGTTCCTGTAGCTATGATTGACTATGCTTTAAATGGGTTTAAAATGTGAAGGTGCACTTGCACAGAGTATTTCTTTATTTTAAAATCAGGTGTGGCAATTATTATTTTTAGAGAACAATCCCATGCAGGAGTTGGGGGGGGAGGAATATGATAGTTCAGATTCCTGGATCTGAGATCAGACACCGCTCCGACCTTGGACCCAGGAGTCCGAGCTCTCCACCCCCTCCCTCTTATAGCTGGTACAGAGAGACCCGCACCAGTTGCCTCTCTGAGGTTGCAGATAACCTCAAAGGGCAAGGAAAGGGTGTGTGTCAGAGGGCTGAGAGGGGAGGGCACAACTTATGCCTTATCCCCAGGCCTCCCCAGCCTCCTTCCCTCCCTGACATGTCAGCTAGACGGACAAAAAAACCCATCTAGCTAAATTGTAGAGCAGGAGGCGCAGTGGAGATGAAGAGCACCTCTGCGATGCATCCCAAGTTTAGAGGCTTACAGGTATCAGGTGTGAATCCCATGGGATTGCAGCCATAGTTGTTGTTGTCCTTGTTTTGTTCTCAGATATCAGGCACATCAAAACAGTGGTGAAACACACAACCAGCATTTCTCTTCTACCCTCCTCCCCCCAACTTTCCATGCTTTACAACTGAAGTAATACACATGGCCATCTAAAGAGCCCCCAATAGGTCTATGAAGTCCAGGGTTTAAAATTTCCCAGCTGTACCACTGAATAGCAGAGCAAACTGATAGTTGGACCTACACCAAATGCTGGAGAAAAGCTACTGCAATTGTCCCCAAATTTTGAGTCGGTGGGCACATTTGGAATTTTGAAAGAGTGGCAAAGGCATTCTTACAAGATGACCATTGTGGGAACAGCAAGCCCATTCATAAAATGGCTGCCATGGTGGGCACAGTCTGTCACAAAACATTCCTTTCCCAGAGTGCAAACTGGGGAGACTAAAAGACAAGCAACTTGCCCAAGACCTTTGAACAAGGCAGAGGCAAGGTCTGAGCATAAAACCACTCTTTTGAACCTAAATAAAGATGGTTCTGGAGGGCAGTGCTTTGCTTTGCTGCAGGACAGAGTCCCATTTTTTTTTTAAAAAAAATTAATTTTAAAAAACGTTTAAAAATAAAATAAAAATCAAGAGGGGCAGGGAGCCTGGCAGGCACAGAGAGAGGTATCTGCGTGGGCACACTGATGCCCATGAGCATCATATTGGAGACCCCAGATGTATGGAAGTATCTTAAGATACAACAGTGCTATCTGTATTCAGTACACAACAAGATTCATCATCTTGGGAAGAGATATTGATTTTCCTTTCCTTTTTGGGCCAGTGGGCCAATTCATACACTACAATTTCCTACACACAAATCAAATCTCTGGGGGGCGGGGGGATGTGCACTGTAGCATCTGAAGTGCAGAAACATTTGAAGAGTTGCTGTTATTGTTGTTTTCCTGCTACAAATACACCTTTCTTGGCAGTCAGTATATATTTAGAATGCAATTACTCTAATGAGGTGTCACTTTGTATAGGTAGGGGTGTGATAACTGAGTTTTGTGTCAAAATTTGTATAATTCAATTTTACGTTTCCCCATCCTCTTGTAGCAACAGAGATCTCCTGTTTGAGGCAAAAGCTTATAATGCTGCCTACTAGCAAGCTTCTGAGAATTTATTGTAGGTGCCATGAAAATTTCCCCAAACCTTCAGCTTAATCTCCACCAAAACAAATCAACACAGCTTTCATCGCCTCAGAGTTTGTATTTGACAAGGGGTCATTTATCTGTAACTCCCCCTCTGTAGAACATAAGTGGTGAAAAGGTCGGCTTGATTCTACTAAGGACATATAGATGACCAAATAACATGAATGTAATTGAGGGGAAAGACACTAGTGTGCTATTAGTGTAATGCATTCCTTTTTAGTAGGGCTGTCAATCAATTTTTAGGTTAGAAATTTTTGATGATTAGCCACCTGCCTTTTAACCTATTAACTGATTAATAAATAGGTTACATTTAAATAAATTTGCATGTTACCAAATCCTTAAAATGGATCACTTTTATATATTAAGAGAAGATAACTCATAGTCAATAAACAAAGGCTACCTCTCAGTGTTAAAACAAAAGCCATCTGTAATATTTTCTTTCTCACTCCTCATTACAATATACTAGTACTGAAATAGCTTCAAAAAATAAACAAGTGTGCCTTTAGCTCACAGTCTCAAGCACTTGACATTTGCTTTCACTGATTAAAATTAATTAGCACTCACCAAATAATCATATAAAGTTTTGCTTTATTCATCTAGTTTTTAAACCAGTTAAATATTGATGACTTACTTTTACGTATGGATTGCTTGCACACTGGGACCCTTTAGTCATGGTAAGGCACTGGTTTTATAATATAGGCTGGCCATATGAAAAGGAGGTCAGGGCTCATGTAACTTTAACAGTTGTAGAGAAAAGGGAATTTCAGCCAGTGTCATTTGTATGCAATTAGTTCCTGGTGAAATTCCCTCTTCATCACGACAGTTAAAGTTACAGACACTATACTAGAGTGACCATATACAAAAGAAGGCAGGGCAAAGTGTGGGGTTTTGAATCATCATGGCGGCAATCCACCGCTGTAAAAATAGCTCCTGATTCCATCAATGAGCAGATGACAGAATGAGAGATGCCTAATGATACACAAAACACAAATATAACAGATTTCATAAAATCCCAGTCCCAACACATTCTGAGGGTGCCAGGTTGGGGAATGCTACTGTAAGGGATGGCCTATCACATATGGGAGTCTAGAGCAGGCCGTGTACAAAAACCAATGTTTTCATACCTCAGGAGAAGCTGCACCACCAGGTAATACAGTAGCAAGTCATTGATGTGCAATTTCCTAATGTAGATGAGATCTCAATAATGAGTCCGTGTGTGTGTGTGTTTGTGTGTGTGTGTGTGTGAGAGAGAGAGAGAGAGAGATTATTTAGCTGCCTGCAGCAATGTCACTCTTAATGTGTTTTATTAGATTATTTAATATAATATTAACAATGAGATGCCCCAAAAGTGCTAATAAGAATCATCTTAGAGAATGATAAGTGACACCTTATCCATTTTGCCCAAGGATATGGCTTGCATGATGAAGTTGTTTTTCTGAAAAACATGGCTTGCAAAACAAAACTGGAAAATATAGATCCATTTTTAAGCACTCTTCTACCAAATGCAATTGACGTGGCTCTGTGGAAATGGCTTTAGTTTTTCTTCTGCCCATCCACACGGCTGACATGGATCACTGTGAGACTGGTGCCGGAGGCTATAGAGTCTGCATAGTTGGTTTTCTGCATTTCAGTGCAGGAGTGTCTCAAGAGGAAAGATACCTGCCTTTACCAGAGGAAATTATTGGCTCACAGATTTCACTAATGAGGGCATTTGTTGGTTTGTTGGTTTGATTGTTGGATGCTAATGTGGAATTTGAATGCTCATGCTTCAAGGCAGATCAAAGAATGCTTGGAGTTTACAGCCAACTTTTTGACCTGCCTGGCAGAGTTGCTGTGAGATCCTAGTGTATTTTCCCACAAAGGAAATTGTTCATATATTGTAGAGACTTCCTTCAACTATTTGCTGCTTGGAAAAGGGCATTCAAAAAAAGAAAGAAAAAGCAACGAGTATGACATATGTAACAGGAAATGTATTAAATTCTATAGTGCATCACATTCTATCTCAATGTGAGGAAAAGATTGCCTGCTTAGTTTCTGCATGCCATATTTCTGTTTAAAGCAACTGGGAACTGGGGAAAGTATTGACAACCCATGACATTTTTCATGACCAAATAATGTTGTGAACTGCCTACTCAGAGCAACCTCAGCCCAACAGGAGAAACAGAGTAGCTGACAGAAATCGCTCTCTCCTTTTGTCTCTCAAGAGCTGCGCTGCAGAATTCCGTGAGTTTTCTCTTCTGCAGGCTGTCCACATTTTAAAGCGCTAATGGTCTAGATTGCATGTTCTGTGCAGAGGACCATCATGCTTTTGACATCAAAAGAAAGGGAAAGGCTGGTTCACAAGTGCTAATCAGCATGCCTTTTAGCCTGGAATGTGCCACTTGTGTGATAGCAAGTGGGATAGAAAAAGGCAGAGACTCATCATTTTTAAATTGAATATGCTTCCTAATCAGTGTAGGTGTTGAACAAGGCTCCCAGCCCTAATGCCACTTAAACTGGTCTTCTAGTATTACATTGGATATGGGCACCCTCCTGTGCCTTGCAAGACAAAAAAGGCCCTGCACCTCTTCCTACCTGCAATTGTACCACTTCCTACCTGCAATTGTAACCCTACCATACAATTAAAAAAAAATTAAGCATAAATTCATGGATGTTTAACACTATGGTTTTTCCTTCCCAACTGATGCTGGAAATACCAACATGATTTAAGTGCCACTTAAACCATTGGTCTGAAGTTTTCATTCCAATTTCCAAAACATATGAACATGTCCCGTTTGTAAACCCAAACGCAAATGTAAGCAGGATTTTTTCCTGCAGCTTGCATTGTATCCAAAATCTGCATTTTCATGTGTTAGCCTATGGGAGGGAAGGTGCACATTTTGGGTTTGCACTTTTAAAAATGCACATTTTTCCCAATGCACCACCCTGAAAAAGATGCTCGAATTCAGGAACACAAACAAGGTGAAACAAGCTTCAAGAAGGAATTCAGAAAATGTCAATGAGCTCAAAGATTGCAGGTTTACCCATCCCTAGTCTGAAGTACTAGAAGGGTTTTTTATGGTGCTGCAACATTTATCCACCAAGACCTTGCTATTGGTTTTTTTTCCATAACTAGATAAGAAGAGGCAATGCTGGATCAGAGCAAGAGTCCCTCTAGTCCAGCATTCTGTTCATACAGTGGCCAACCAGCTGCAGGACATGAGTGCAACAGCACCCTCCCGCCCATGTTCCCCAGCAACTGGTGTATATAGGCATTCTGCATTTGATACGAGAGCTAGTCTATAGCCATCAGGACTAGTAGCCATTGATAGCCTTCTCCTCCAGGAATTTAACTAACCCCCTTTTAAAGCCATCTAAATTGGTGCCCCTCACTACATCTTGTGGTAGCAAATCTCATAGTTTGCTGTGAAGAAGTACTTCCTTTTATCTGTCCTGGAATGATTCTAGGTTCTAGCGTTATGACAGAGGGTGAAAAATGTTTCCCTATCCATATACTCCACACCATGTATAATTTTGTATACCTCTATCATGTCTCCCCTTACTCGCCTTTTTTCCAAGCTGAACAATCCCAGCTGTTGTAACCTTCCTCAAAGGAAAGATGCTCCAGCCCCTTTATCATTTCAGTTGCCCTTTTCTGCACTTTTTCTAACTCTGCAATATATATTTTTAGGTGTGATGACCAGAACTATACATACTATTATAAATGTATTCGCACCATAGATTTGTATAAGGGCAGTATGATATTGGCAGTTTTATTCTCAATTCCTTTCCTAATTATGACTAATATGGAGTTAGCCTTTTTATTTTTTACAAGTCAAAAATCAGAGCCATTTAAAAAGGTGACCCCTTAAGGATGAGGAAAAACCATGAATTCCATGTAACAGATATTTATATCAACGTATTCCACAGTCAATTATTTGAGCTACACAATAATGTATGCAATGACTAAATAGTCTTCACCAAGTGTTATGCAATATTAAGACTGTATTGAATTAACAATATATATCAGGTTAGCAATGTTGAATGTACAATGTTTTAACAATGACCTGACAATGTATCTTGGGTTAACAAAGACAATTTGTGCAACGTTTTTTACAGTAAGTCAGTGTTACTGGGTCAGACACTGGGTCAACATTTTCATAGAATTGTCCACCACAACCCCAAGATCTCTTTCTTGGTTGGTTACCACTAGCTCAAATCCCAAAAAGTTGGGATTTTTTTGTCCCAATGTGTATCACTTTACACTTGTTTACACTGAACAGCATTTGCCATTTGCATGCCCATTCTCCCAGTTTGGAGAGATGTTTTTGTAGCTGCTTGCAATCCATTTTTGTTTTAACCACTGTAAATAGTTTGGTGTCATCAGCAAACATGGTCACTTCACTGCTCACTCCTAATTCCAGATCATTTATGAAGTTGAAAAGCATTGGCCCTGATATGCAGCACTTGGTGAAAGCAGTTAAAGCTGCAGGTCAAGAGGGCAGGACTCCTGCAGCTTTAACTGTTGCGATGAAGAGGGAATTTCACTAGGTGCTGCATGTATATAAATGACACCTGCTGAAGTGCCCTTTTCTCTATAACTCTTAAAGATATAGGAACCCTGTCCTCCTTTTCATACGGTCACCCTAGTGAAGGACATTACAACAAGGTGTGTGATTTTTATGCTATTTGTTCCTTTATTTCTGAGGTGTAAACTTGCCCCAACAAAGACATTTTTGCAATGTTTTTCTGGTATTCCCCCCCTTTTCTTTGTGAATTTTAACACTTTGAATCTGTGGGTTTTATGTCAGTGTTGTAAGCCTTTGTTTTATATTTGTCGTAAGCCACAAACTGTATTGGAGTAAGCAGCAAAGAAATCCACTCAGGCTGCAATCAAGCGCATACTTATTGGGGAGCAAATCTCATTGAAATCTAACCTGAATAGGATTACACTGTCAATCAATTAGTGCTTTGCTTTAGTGGTTTTAGCCACAAACCATTGTTAAAATCAGTCAGCCCCAAGTGGAAAGAATAATGAAGAGCCAAACTGGGAATGGAGGCAAAGAAAGGAAGAGAAAAACAGGCTTTGTTGCAGATTGTTCAGTATGGATCCCTTTCCTCCAGTTGTAACAAATGTAACATAGTTAATACAATGGAAGCAGGCTTTCAGCTGTTCAGCACAACACTTCATTATATTTAATCATCAAAAATGTTACCATCTGCGAACTAGCCCGTAAGTATATAACAGTAATATTTCTTCTCATAAATGTAAGCGCTGTTTTGCATTTCTTTTGTTGAGAAAATCATTTGTCCTAATTTTATTTTATTTCTACTTCTTTCATATTCAACAGATAATATCCCAAAGCTATGAATACTCCCTTGTTCCAAAATCTTCCTCATCTGCATTGTTTAAAGCTGCACAGGCAACTCTGAGCTCCTAAACTGGTGTTGGCCCTATAGCTAAACAGATGGAGCGGATTTGCGATTAGAGATCCCTCCTCTGTGATATGTCACCCTTGATCTCCCATTGGTACAGTGCCAAGGGGAGATTAGATGGGTACCAAATCCCTTTGGTACCCACCTAAGGACCCAATCTGTGCCCCAAAGCAACCCCCAGTAGGCCCAACTTGCATGTACCAGGCTAATGGAATGTTTATCAAACCCCTCTTACGTAGCTCCTCTTGGAGTACTTGCAGCCCCTCTGCCTCAGTTTTCCAAGGTGATGGAGCAAACACTCTCTGGGTGTCTCTACAAGAGTGATTTAAAGCTCTTTCAAGATGCATTAAAATTTTTACCTCTACAAGAGCGGAGCGCAAATTGGGGGTCGAGGCGCTTTTTCTGTCTGATTATGTGCATTCCACGGGAGTGAAAGCGCCTTATGACCATGCAAACAAGCGATTCTCCGCATTTCAACCACTTTAAAGCACATTTCATACTGCCGGTTATGCGCTTCACCGACTGTAGTTTATAGGAATTAGGCGTAAAAGCGATGGTGAGAAGATGCGCATAATCGGGCAACCAGGCGTCAAGCCGAATTCTTTTAGAGGGGACCTCTGATGCCCCGAAGCTATTGGATTTGCTGCCCTCCCCATGCTTAGTTCAACTTAGATCAACTACAAAGTATAAAGAGCCAAGGAAGCTATACTCTGTGCATGCCCTTAGAATGCAATTCATGATGAAACAGCAGGGAAAATATATAATGGGTTGAGGTGAAGTGAAATGAAGTGAAGGAAAGTCCAGTGCTAAAATAACAAAAAGCCACTTCCGATGGTCACATGAATCTCTGTACTGAGAGTTCATTCTTCTTAGTGCTTTCAGGGATCCTACTGTCAGTGGCACAAGCAGTGCAGGCTCCAGCTTTTTGAGGGCCTTGGCCAAGACCCCCTCAATGGGGCCCCTCCCTCAGTGAATTTACCTTTTCACTGCCATTGTCACCAGCTGTTCTTGCTCCTCCCCTTTCTCATCATCACTACCATTTGCTGGCTTGACAGGCAGAGAGTGAGGGAGCAAGTAGGCAGTGGCATCTCCTGCTCCTCCTCACCACCACCATTGTCTTGGCCAGAACAAGAGGCAGGTGAACAAGCAGCTTGCAATGACGAAAAGAAGGAGCAACTCCAGGGAGTTCTTGTCAGTAGTCCACTGCTGGGCTGTGGTCCCTCAGCAGGAGCCCAACCACGGCTACCCTTGATGGCACATCAAGGGTAGGCATGAGAACAAGATCAGCTGCAGACTTGGTTTCCCTTCACAGAGGTTTGCCTTTGGCAAAATAGGCTTTTATGAGGTACTTAGTTGAAGGAGACCTGTAGTGGTTGCTTTTGAGCATCATCAGACGGGGTTGGGGGGAATCATGTTTCCCTACCGTCGCTTTTCCTCCTGCTGCTGTCCCACAATAGGGACGAACAGCTTCCTCTTTCTTCACAGGGGGGAGAAAGAGGAGGCAAGCAACGACCACGTGGCCCATTCAGTGGGCATTTTTATCGTGCTGTTTCTCCTGCACATAGCAGTAAATGGCAGCAAGTTTCGTCACAGCCCAAAAAAATGGATTTCCCAAGCAGAAGGAACGGGAGACATCGTAAAAAGGACCTGCGAATATCTGTGAGTGGGCAATGATGAACGTGCGATAAAAAGCTCATCTGATGGCGCTCTTTGTCTTTTATTTATTTATTTATTTATTTATTACATTTGTATACCGCCCCATAGCCGAAGCTCTCTGGGCGGTTTAACATAGGATTAAAAACAATTAAAACAATATACAAAAATTAAAACAGCAAAAACATACAACATACACACAATCTGTACATTTAAAAACCACATTCAACACTTCAAAAAAACTACAAAAACAAAACAAAACAAACCCAGGCTCCTCAGATATTGCCAAATGCCTGAGAGAAGAGGAAAGTCTTGACCTGGCGCCGAAAAGATAACAATGTTGGTGCCAGGCGGGCCTCGTCGGGGAGATCGTTCCACAATTGGGGAGCCACCACAGAGAAGGCCCTCTCTCTTGTTGCCAACCTCCGAGCTTCCCTCGGAGGAGGCACTCGGAGGAGGGCCTTAGATGTTGAACGTAGTGTTCGGGTAGGTTCATGTCGGGAAAGGCGTTCCCGACGTTTCTTGGGGTTTGTATATTCATTTGCTGCACAACAATGATTTTTAAAAACCTAGCAAATATGAGCAAGGCTGTGGCCAGGATCTTTGCACAATTGTTGCTGGCATATCACCCATGAAACCTGCACATTTGTTTAGTAAAAAAATCCAGCTAAAATGGAATGGGGGGGGGGGCTGCTTGAGGGGCCTGTACAGAAAGCATGCTGCAGTAGCAAGCAGACTCCTTAGTGGCATTTTAGTGGAGAAAAATGAGAGCAACAATTAACTAACCCTTACAGATGTTATTCCTAAGAAGTAACTTAGGGAAAGGGAGTAGGTAGAAAGGATTTACAAAGACTTGCATACCTATTCTTTCAATGATTACTATAAAAGGTTTATTAAACTATGCAGGAATTGCAAATTTATCAGAAGAATATGAGATTGGAGAAGTGTCGTGATGTTTAAGATCATAATTATTTATTATCCATATATACTATAGTTATTTTCTATGGGGGAACACCCCCCCCCCAACTTGGATAATTATTTTCATGTAAACTGACAAAGTGTTGGAAATCCATAGATGAGTTTCAGCATGGGAAACTGAGACAAGTCAAAAAAGGGGTTATTCAAGACCACACAATCAGCAACGGTAGTCTGTGTCCTGTAGAACATGTTCATTCTGCATTACATGTTAGGAGAGAGCAAAGCTTTCTTTGTACCTCCTTTGCCCCTGACAATGAGGACTTAATTTGAACCAAAGCTTAGCCCCAGGCATGATTTCAGTTCCAAGACATAGCCAGGGGCTGTGTGATTGATAGTTAAAAAGACAGTGCCTTTGAGCATGAGAAGAGTGCCTCCCCTCCCTCTCCTCCAATGCAGACAGCTCCTCCATACATCTGGGATTAGGAGGAAATGCTGCCAGCCAGGTCAGAGATTATGACCTGCAGGCAGCCCTAGTTGCCAGCAAATTCTCATATGAGAAGCCAAGTAGGGCCGCCAGTGTTGGGACACGCTCATCCTAGATCTGGAAGCTAAAGAGTTTCCCGCGGTGGCTTTTTGCCCCCCTTTCGGCCAAGCGAGTGGACACGAGCGGCGGAGGCAGCTGCAACTGTGGACCCTCGTCATCGCCACGCACTTTGCCGCCCTGTCAAGAATGCAGTTACCATGGGTTACCCCATCAGTCAGGGGGCAGGGTGCCTCCTCTCCCAAGTGCTCTATAAAAAGGATCTGGCAAAGAAAAAGGGGGAGCGAGACCCACACGCCGCCGCCGAGCAGCACAGGCAGGAGAGGAAACCTCAGTCAGCACCACCAAGGCGAGGACCCAGCGGTGGCAGCAGCATGGCTCTGCGGGTCCAGTGTCGCCTCCTCCTCCTCCTCTTGGCGTCCCTCGAAGGAGAGGGCAGGTTCTTCGAGGTGAGCAAAAAGGGCACCGCCGGCTCACAGCTCCACTGTCTCCGGGGCCAGGACCTGGCCGCCCCCTTTGGCCCTTCCTGGCCAAGGCTTGGCGACTCGCCCAAGCGAGCTCGCGGCTGTGGCAAAAGAGAGATTAGTGGAGGCTGGCGGCTCCGATGTCAGTGGGACTGTGAATCCGCTCTGGGTTTCTGTCAGAACTCTGCAGGAGTTATCCAGGGTGCTGAACCCCACTTCCAAAACCAGGTTCAGCATCCTGGATAGTTCCTTTAGAGTTCTGACTGAAACTCAGAGTGGATTCGCCGCCCCACTGACATCGGAGCCACCAGCTTCCACCAAGACAGCAGCTGCTGCTGCTGCTGCCCCACCTGGGCGCTGACTTTTCGCCTTTTGTGTCCCCAGGTGAGGGGCGAGGAGGAGCCGTTCCTGCTGCTCAACGCGGAGCTGAAGAGGGAACTCTCCGAGGGGCAGATCTACCGCCGGGCGCTGCGTGAGTTTCGGGCTGAGAAGGCGGGGAGTGTCTGGCGAGTCGAGTTGCCGGGAAGTGGGGAAGGGGGGCGCTCCGGGCTCTTGGGGCAACGGTGGGCGCTGAGCGAGCGCTTGAGCGATTTGGTTAAGGCAGCCTCATCCAGTCTAGCACCTTCCAGATTGCTGCACTACAAATCCCATCGTTCTGACCGGGGATGATGGGGGTTGTAGTCCAGCACATCTGGAGAGCGACAGGCTAAGGAAAACTGGTTTAGGGGTTTGGAAGCCGAACCGGTCAATCCTGGGGAGAGAGATGGGCAGATTGGGGATTCCTAGGGAATAATCCAGCCTGGTATGGCATAGTGCAGCCCAGTCACACTGGCCGGGGATGATGGGAATTATAAGCTATCTGGTGGGCTCCAGAGTGGTGAAGGTTAGTATAATGGCTAGAGGACAAACTAGGGCTCTAGAGTCCCGGGTTCAAATCCCCACACCTCATGTAATTCTCTGGGTGTCCTTGTGCCGGGCAGTCACTATCTCTCAGCCTACCTTAGGCAGAGGGAGAGATACAAGTGTGCTGCCCCAAGCTCCTTGGAGAATGGATGGGCGAGAGGCTATGCAGGGAAGGCAGGGACAAGGTGAGAAATAATGGGGAGTAATTGCCATGGAGCCCCTTTTTCAATGCCTGAGCTTAGCCTCAGTCAGAATGAAGATGAAAGTGCCTCTGAGCATGTACAGAATGCCTTTCTAGCAGGTTTCCTCTGTCTTTAATAGTACAGACAGAATTTCTTTGCTACATGGATAGCTTTGTAGCTGCACAATAGATGAAACCATTTTGGTAAGCGCAACTTGCAGAAATTCCCTCTTCTAGTCAGCTAAGAGAAAATTCCTGTCCTCTTTGGCATCTGATCTCTCTATGTGTTTCTGTTACCAATAAACAAACAGAGCTGGCATCCCTTCATCTGGAATTAGGGGAGGGAGATCAGGGCTTTCCACTCACTTCAAGGATAGGTTCGTACTCCAGCATCTCTCACCCCCACCCCATTCTTACAAAGGAATACTGCTAAAATAACCTTTGGATTTGTTTTTGGTCTTTGCTTGAACCCATCTCCGCTCCCTGCAGTGCCAGCAAGAATGCAGAAACATTTGTGATGGGCTTATCCAGATCAATGCATGAAGGATGCAGGGGAATACCCTGGATTGAGAGAAAGCTGGCTGGGTGATTCTGGGACTTGCAGTCCAACACATCTTGAGGGACTAGGTTTGGGAAGGGATTAGAGGAATGGAACATACTGACCTTGAAGACAAAGTCTGTCAGGAGAGATGGTCAAGGGAAAGGGGAGGAAGAAAAGGTTGGGTTGAGATGTGGCTGGTGAGGACTAGGATGGTGCCCTTTGGGAACGAAGGGGCTGAAACAGAAGTTGGGCAAAGGGAGTAGACTGGGAATAGACTGAGAGTATTGGGAATAGACTGGAAAATACTGGGTGTACTGGGAATAGACTGGGAGAATGGGGAATAGACTGGGGGTACTGTCCTGCTGTCTCTTCTGAAGTCCCATTACTGCCTATCCTAACTCTGTCAGGGTTAGATTTGGTTCTTTTGTGTTGAGAGGAAATCACTCTGCACGTGCTCTGAGGCATAGTCTTCTTCATTACTGTTTTATTCATGCATTTGATGCCTTACACCAAATGCATGTTCCAGGCTGTGCTTCTGCTGATCCTGGGTTCAAATAAAGCCTTAGGTATAAGGGATCAATTTGGAAAACAAAACTATAAACCAGTCTTCCCCAACTGGGTGTCCTCCAGATGTTTTGGACTATGACTCCCAGCATTCCTGACTACTGGTCATGCTGGCTGGGTCTGATGAGAATTGGTCCATAACATCTGGAGGGCACTAAGTTGGAGTACGCTGGTGTAAACCATTCCTTTAAAGGGAGGATTTTGAGTGAGACACTTCAGGACCGTCTGAGGAGGAAGGAGGAGGCAGTGATGGGGAACACTGGCATGCCAATGTTCTATTCTGCTGGTGGCATTTTTCCGAGTGCATCTTTGGGGCAGGTAATTGTGATTTGTACGTTGTGGATGGATAGAATGGAGATGAAAAACAAATCATGTATGACGGCCCACTTCATAAAATGAATGAAGTGTTATTCTCAGTTGGCAGGTATACATATAGAGATGGGGAGATGGCTATAGAAGAAAAATGGTAAACAATGGGGCCAGAAGACCATGAAATGCAAGAGAAACAGTTTGCGACACAATTCAGTGTAAAGCAAGGACAGGGAATGCCCCCCCCTGATGTTGACCGACTGCAACTTGCATCATCCTCACTATGGGCTATTCTGGCTATGGCTGATGGGAGTTGCAATCCAACAACACACGGAAAGCCACACATTCCCCACCTGCGATGCAAAGCTTAAATGTGTACGAGGTAAGCACAGTTTACCTTAAAAGTAGACTTTTTTATTGGATAACTTAAGAACACATGAATGTGCCTTCTTCAGGGATGGACTGTTTGTCCATCTAGCCTGGTAACATGCACTCTGATTGACAGCATCTCTGTGGCATCTCAGGCAGAGATCCTTGCTATCAACTGCTACCTGAGTTGCTTTTAAGAGAAGATACCAGAAATTGAATCCAAGACTTTCTGCATGCAAAGCAAAGAAGACACCATCCATGAGCTATGGTTCTTCCCCAACATCCATCTTCCATAGATGAGAGAGTGTAGCCTTTCAAGCCATACAGTGTGCATCAGCCCACCCCCACCCCAGTATTTTTAAAAAGGGGGGACAGAGAGAGAGAGAGAGAGAGAGAGAGCAAAGTACATTTTATGTCTTTCCCATGCTTAAAGAGCAATGCAAAAGAAGCATGAAATCTTGCCTTCTATTGCATTAATACAACTTAGTCCAACATCGCCATCTTTGTCTTTTTTATTTTCACCATTGCCGTTCAAAATGTAGCTTTATGATAAAAAGCAAATGGAGTAATGGTTCCAAAAAGACATTTCTCCTAATCAGAGGGTCTTTCCCTCATGAGACATAGTGTGAAAGGAGGGTCTATGATTCAGTGGTAGAGCACCTGCTTTGCATGCAGAAGGTCCCCGGTTCAAGCCCTAGCATCTCCAGGTAGGGCAGGTAAAACTCCTGCCTGAAAACCTGGACAGCTGCTGCAAATCAATATTGACAACACTGGGTTTGGGGTGGGTGGATGGGACCAAGGGTCTGATTCAGTATAAGGCAGCTTCCTATGGGATGGGAAGGTAACACGGCAGTCACAGGTGGAAATCTCACACCACATGTACTATGCACTCCTAAGTCATTATCTCTCACCCTCTTCCTCCACCTGCAATGTGGAGATAATGGTAGATACCTTCTTTACAGGGTTGTTGTTGAAAGGATTACTAAGATAACATGTGCAGTGCTCGAAAATTCAAAACCATTGAATAAATCAGGGTTGGGGGACTTCTTTTAGCCCAAGAGGAGAATCCAATTTCAGAGAAGCTCTTGGGGACTGCTTTCCAGCCATGGGTGGGGCTGAAGGCAAAAAGGGGCAGAGTTGAAGGCAAAAAGGTTGGGGGAAAGTGCCAAAAAACCTCCAACCCAGCATATTTTAGCTTAAGGCTCTTATTGCCAGTAGCTAAGCTTCAGGAGAGGCATTCAACCTTTTATAATAGGGGGAAATGTGCACAAAAGTCCAGAAACCACCAAATGATCATAAGAACATAAGAAGAGCCATGTTGAATCAGATCAAGGATCCATCTAGGCTAGTTCACACAGTGGCCAACCAGCTGTTGACCAGGGACCACAAGCAGGACATCAGTACAACAGCACTCTCCCACCCATGTTCCCCAGCAACTAGTCAAGCTTATTGTCTCTGATATTGGAGATCGCACATAGCTGTCAGGGCTAGTAGCTATTGATAGCCTTCTCTTCCAGGAATTTATCCAACCCCCTTTTAAAGCCATCCAAATTGGTGGCCATCACTACATCTTGTGGTAGTGAATTCCAGAGTTTAACTATGCGCTGTTTGAAGAAGGTTGGGAGGAAAAAGGGCCAGTGAAAAAAAGCATAAAGAGAGCCAATGAAGAGGTACCCATTGCTGGATTTGGTCCCCAGGCTTGACATTCCCCACACCTGGTGTAAATGTTACACGTGAGGGCCAAACTATGTGTTAGACCCAAACATGTATAACTGTAATGTGTGTGTGTGTGTGTGTGTTTTGTAACAGAGAAAGTCACTTCCAAAATTTGATTGGGACCAGGAAAGCCCTGAGCAGGAAGGGGGTAATTATTGTTTTCTCTACTCCAAATCATAAATCCCCAGTGGTTTCCCTCTATGGGGTTTCAGTTGTGTGTTTGCAATGGCAAACACACATTTGAATCCCCACAGTGTGAAAAGTTATAGCAGAGCGGGAGACGATTGAAGTTTCCGGACTTAAAAATAGTCACCAAGCTCCAGTTACACAAGTTATATGTAATACGGGGGTAAGCAACCTGTTGCCCTCCAGATGGTTTGACCTACATCTCCCACCGTCCCCAGTCAGCATGCCCAAGGGTCAGGGATTATGGGAGTTCTATTTGAAAACATCTGGAGGACACCAGGGGCTAATCTACACCTACAGCCCTTTCGCAAGGAAGGAGCGATAATCGTGCTGGTTCCTTGCTTCCGCGATCAGCGCTCACAGAGTACACACCACTGATGTTTCCTGCAAGTAAAGGAGAGCTGTTACAGGAAAACGTGTGCCCCATTACGGCAGTTCCAAATGTGTATCAGCAGAAGTGGGCAGGACTAGGCAGATGGCTACGGGGCACAGGATTTTAAAAATAATTTTAATAATTTTAATAAATATAATAATATTTTACATGTTGTTAAATGTTGTTAAATGTTTTAATATTGTAGCATGTTTAATTTTAAAAAAAATTGTATATCTCTATCTGTTTTAACTGTACATGTTTTAAGTTGTAGAGCTGCCTTGAGTCCTACTATTGGGGAAAAGGTGGGATATAATAATAATAATAATAATAATAATAATAATAACAACTCCTGAGAGATGAACTCCACTGCAGACACACAGCAATACAAGGGGGGATAGGTACTATGTCTAAAATGCACTGCTGTGCAGAAATCTGTTTGTTTTGGGGGGGGGGGGGAAACACTTGCTGTTGTGACTCCCTATCCCCTTGCATTCATTGAAGTCAATAAAGAGGTCTGCTAGGAAAACAAATCAACCTTTATTCAGGCATTTGACCCCTTCCTTCAGCTGAAGGGAGTTTAAAAGTACAAAGCAACTTGCCCTAAAGGCATGATTTTGCTAAACAAGCAAAACAGTTGATCTATTCAAGAGAAAGAGAAAGTCACTACTTTCGGAAGGTCTTTAGGTAGACGGATCCAAACCAAGCCTTTTCTGAGCAACCAATCTCTCTGAACGCCTTCTGACCTCCCTGGCTTGCGCGCTTTTGCTTTTTTCCCTCCTACGGAAGTTGGCATCTCTTAGGCTGTTCGCACCCTCCCCTTCGGAAGACAAGGGCTGTTTCTCAGCCTGAGGTTTATTTACACCAGAGATAAGCGCTGAGAACGGTTCATTTGCAGCTGGGAAAGAGGCCATGGGAATCAACCCTTCCCCTTCTGGTATGGACTAGAATGTCTCTTTGAGTTCAGAATCTGATTCTGAATTAATGTCTGACAGCCTTTTGCCCTGTGCAAAGGGAGGGGGACTAGACACAACACCCGGCAATGAAACATGCCGATGCCCATGCACACGCCCCTGACAGCGGTTGGCTGTTTGCTGAGCCCGGAGCTCGCACCGAACAGCAACAGCTTCGCAAAGGGGGGCACACCAGCTGCGGACTTCGGGATTCTACCGAGAGAGCTGAAAAAGCTGTGACAAATCCAGTCAGCAATATTCCTGAATAACTGAGGGGTCGACCCGAGCTTGCAGCGGGATCAGCTGTGTGTCATGTGGCCCGGTAGGGACAACTTCGATATTATTCTGGAATAAACGGCTGGTGTAGACATGGCCCAGGTCATCTAAGCCTAGTGCAGTGGAGGATGGTGGCTTCAATGTCAGTGGGATGGTGAATCTGCTCCAGGTTTCAGTCATAACCAGTCATAACTTTGCACTTTGGATAGCTCCTTTAGAGTTTTGTCTGGTTCTGACTGAAACCTGGAGCAGGTTCACCATCCCAGTGACATTGGAGCCACTAGCCTCCACTGGCCTAGTGTAATATGTAGCTTGTCCCTTAATATTGCATGTAGCTGAGTCTTGAACCAAGACCTGTTTTGGGGCCAATTCCCCCTTTACTTTTTGGATTTGGATGTGGATACTCAAGTGTAAAATCCATGCAACTCTCATTAAGTGTGAAATGTGTGTTTGCATGCATAAAATTAAGTGGGTCTCACTTTCAGATCACCAGATGCTTTCTCTATCATTGCTTCTGAGTATTTTGAAGAGATAATTTTACATGCACGTAGTTCTCGAACTTGATGAGGGGCTTGAATATTTTGTACTATGGTATCTGTACTTGGGTACAAAATGTGGCATGTGAATTGGCCCATGAGAGAAAGGAGGAATCACTCTGTCGTCTTTGCTTTCATGTGCAGGGTGCATCGACATGTTAAGCATCGAAGGACGGTTCACCTTCACTGCAGAGCAGCCCCAGCTAAATTGTGCAACCTTCTTCATAGGAGACCCACAAGAATTCATCACGCTAGACTTTGACTTTGTCAACATTGACTGTCAAGCAGGAGATTTTCTGAAGGTATGAGGTTTGCAATAATTGGTTGTCTAAGCAGGATTGCCCAAGCAGTGTGAGTGTGTGCAGCCTGGAAAGAAGAAAAGCAAATATCCAGAACTGACCACAAGTTGACTCCTTTTTGAAAAAGAGAATTTGGCATTGGAACTGTGAATTGGTAGTGTGGGTCAAAAAGTGACTGATGGTTGAGGGGTGAGGAACCTCAGGTCTGGGCCCCAAATCTGGCCCTCCTGCAGTACCAATCCAGACCTCCAGGGCTTCCCAGATGGCCCCACCCCTTTCCCCCACCCACTAATTGTTTTGTGGTTTCCTGGCTCTTGTGCCATTTTTCTTCCATTATAAAAGGTTGAAAAGTCTCTCCGTAGGCTTAGCTACTGGCAATAAGACTTTAAGCTACAATAAGCTTGTATTTTTATATATATATATATATTTCCCCACTGCCTTCTGCCCTGCCCACCACTGTAATGTGGCTGCTGAAAGCTTTTCTGAAACTGAATTTAGCCTGGGGCTGAAAGAGGTTCCTCAGTGGTCTAACCCAGGTTGTGGGTTTTCCAGGTTGTGGGTTTTCCAGGTTGTGGTTAATCATAAATGTGGTAAGTGGAAGCACCCACAAGAAGAATTCATTATGCTATTTATTTATTTATTTATTTATTTATTTTTATAAGACATTTCTTGGTTGCCTTTCAGGGCAGAAGCCCTCCCAAGGCAGCTTACAGCAATAAAATACATTAAAAAATTAAAATATTTAAGGCGATAAAAGCAAAAACACAGTAAAATAGCAATAAAAATAACAATAAAAGCAGCAACAACAACAATCATATCATGAGGAGGTCCCCAGTACTTTCTTGTTCAGTCACCACCGGCTTAGACCCCAGTCAGGATATTTTTTTTGCCCTGATTTATTCATTTTATTTATTTAAAACATTTCTTGGCTGCCTTTCAGGGCAGAAGCCCTTACATGGCGGCTTACAACAATAACATACATAAAAACAGTTAAAATATTAAAAGCAATAAAAACATAATCACAATAAAATAGCAATTAAAAACAATAAAACCAACAATAAAACCAGCAAGAACAACAATAGCAGCAATAACAATACTATTTATTTATTTATTTATTTTAAAAAATCCCCTCTGAAGGTCTGCTCAGGGTGGTTTTGCTTCTTAATAACCATGCATTTGTTTTATTTCTATTTATTTATTACATTTGCTCCCTTCTTTTCATCCAAGGATCTCAAGGTGGCATTCATGGCTGTCACCCCTCCCCCACTTTATCACCATAACAACCCTGTGTCAAGTTGAGAGAGTATGACTAGCCAGAATAAGCCAATGAACATTGTGACTGAGTGGGGATTTGAACCTGGTTCTCCCAAGTCCTAGCTACCTTTAACCACTATACCATTTTGGCTGTCACAGGGCTGAGAATTAGCACACAATGGCTCAATTCGGACAACACAATAAACAACTGGTGTGGGGGAAACAATCGACAGTTGTTTTGACTATTGTGTCATCCGAATGCTGCCATAGTCAACTCAGTGCTGATCCTAATCCACACCGCAGTTGATTATTTCTTACCATGTTGTGTGGGGAGTACCCCCTAGTTGAACAACTGTAAAGTTGATTATTACCCCACCATTGACTGTCGTGTCGTCTGAATTGAGTCAGTAAGTTATATTCAATGGGGGGGGGGGGGCATTGATTATATTTCATTGATAGAAAGCTTTAAAAATAACAACACTTTTGTGTGTTTTTAAAAAGGTCACAGAATAGTGTGATCTTGGGGGGTGAACTTTGTGAAGTAGACTCTAATCCATGGAAATATAGTAAGCATAATAAATTTGTTAGTAGCAGTATTAGTCTTCTCGAGCAAAAACAAAAACAAAAAATCTCATGGCATTAGCCAACCCTGCTCTCCTTCTGGAAACTGTTACAATAGTTGCCTAAGATATTTGCTGTACCACATGGCAACCTCATTAACAAAGGCTTGGATCCGAACTCAAGTCATGTTTAGAGAGTGAGCCCCATTTAAATCAACAGGACTGAAGTTAGTCATGACTTGTCCCATTGATTTCAGTGGGTCTACTCTGTGCATGAATATGTCTGGATTCAACTCCAAAAACGCACTATCTGGGGAAAGAACTTTATGTTCCAAGGCACAAAATGCAGCATATACAGTGCTGGAAAAATGTCTCTTCAACCAAAGCCCAATCTTGCAAGTGTCTAGACCTCATGCAACAAATAGAAAAGAGCATGGTGTGGAGAATGCGGGTAGGGAGACATTTTTCTCCCCCTCTTATAATACTCGAACACAGTGGGGTCATCCCATGAACTGATTGGTGGGAGATTCAGGACAGATAAAAGGAAGGATTTCTTCACACAGCGCATAGTTGAACTATGGTATTCACTTCCACAAGATGTAGTCATAGACTCCAATTTGGATGGCTTTAAAAGGGGGTTAGATAAATTCCTGGAGGAGAATGGCTACTAGTAGTCCTGATGGCTATACGCTAGCTCCAGTTTCAGAGGCAGTATATCTATGAACACCAGCTACTGGGGATCATGGGTGGGAGGGGGCTGTTGCACTCATGTCCTGATTGTGGGTTTCCCTCTAGTGCAGCTGGTTGGCCACTGTGTGTACAAAATTCTGGACTAGACGGAGCTTCGGTCTGATTCAGCATAGCTCTTCTTATGTTCTCCTTCATAAGAGTTCTGCTACAACAGAAGTACTTTTTCAGACATGGCTAAACTATGAAATTCGCTACAACAAGAAGTAGCAATGGCCATCAATTTGGATCGCTTTTAAAGGGGGTTAGACAAATTAATGGAGGATGCTAGTCCAATTGCTGGGGAACATGTGTGGGAGGGTTCTATTGCATTCATATTCTGCTTGTGAATTTTCTGTGGGCAGCTGCTTGGCCACTGTGTCAACAGAATGCTGGACTAGATGGACCTTTGTCCAGGATGTTTTATGTGCATTTATTGTACCAAAACTTGTTCTTATGGAAAGGCCCTAAGTGGAGCATGTTAGTGATTGCTAAGTAAATATAATTAGTAATCCATTCTGTCAATGCACTTGCTTGTCTCATTCCATGTAATGTGTATTTTGATCTCCCTGGATCTGAAACATGGAGTATTTCACACATTTCTCTGCCCATTTTAGGGCATAATCCTATGCGTGTTAAAAGGGAGAGGGAGAGGGAGAGGGAGAGGGAGAGGGAGAGGGAGAGAGAGAGAGAGAGAGAGAGAGAGAGAGAGTCCTACACTTCCTAGCATGCCCCAGCCAGCCATGTGATTGTCCACATGCATAGGATTGTGCCCTTAAGGACAAAGGGTGGTCTGAGCTGAGAGCAGCAAGCAAGAGAGCATGGCAACATATGCATATCTTACTGCTGAATGCAAGAATCTCTGGATCTGGGCCGCTGATGGTAATTTAAGATTTCAAAAGAATCTTCAGGGAGGGGCACAGGAACCAGCATCTGCTTCTTTGTGTCTGGCACAAACTTCAAAGTGAGACAAAAAAGAGAGCAACAGCTGAAAGGGAGCCTGCCTTACTAATAGTGTCACTAATTTGACACTGCCTATTGATCATTCTGATTGCACCAAGTTTAAATGCCAGGCTCCAGAAATGTGTCCCCTCTAATTAAGCACAATTATTAAAACATTTGAAGTGGGAAACTACAGAGAATGTCAAAGTAATTAACTACCGCTGCATAATGAGGTGACTTAACGATTGATGTTAATGCCAAATCATATGTGGAACAGATTGGTCAACATTATAGATCAACAGTAGGAAGCAGGGTGGGGGAGCAGCCCTACGGCTACTAAAAATAATAGCAGGGGACTGTTCTTTAACAAAAAGGATCTCCACCCCTATCGCTTCATTAACCGGCCTCATGCATATTGGTAAGTATAGGCCATGGATTACAATTGTATTTTCTTATCCATATTCATGGAAATACCAGTAATTATTTAATGCCTGATGTGGACAATCACAAACACTGTACAAATTTGCTCTTATAGGCTCAAAATGGAAACAGGAAGGACCCAGGAGATTTTGGTGCCAGACATGGAAAATCCAAATGGCACTTCCCCCACCCCTGGCAGCAATAAAACTATATTGAAAAATGGGCAACTCACCACTTTTTAAGAATGTCCCAGAGCTGCTGGTGCAGATCACCAGCCCTAAAAAGAAAGTCGCATGCAAAACCTTTTATTTCATTCAGAAATGTTGGTATTGTTCTGTTAGGTTCACATTCTGTTTGTCCAAATTGGAGCTTTCCTCCCAATGCCAGACCCAGGTTTTTGAGAGGGCCCTCTCTCAGTAGGCCTATCTTGTCACCACCATTGTCATCAATTGCTCTTACTCTTCATCCTCTTTCTTATCATTGGTATTGCTTGCTTGCTTGACAGGCAGAGAGCCAGTGATAGGCTGACCATATGAAAAGGAGGACAGGGCTCATGTAACTTCAACAGCTGTAGAGAAAAGGGAATTTCAGCCGGTGTCATTTGTATGCAATCAGTTCCTGGTGATATTCCCTCTTCGTCACAACAGTTAAAGTTGCAGGCATTATACTAGAGTGACCATATACAAAAGAAGGCAGGGCCCCTGCAACTTTAACTGTTATGATGAAGAGGAAATTCCACCAGGAACTAATTGCATACAAATGATACCGGCTGAAATTGCCTTTGCTCTACAATTGTTAAAGTTACATGAGCCCTGTCCTCCTTTTCATATGGTCAGCCTAGCCAGTGAGAAGGCAGGCAGTGGCATCTGTTGCTCCTTCTCACCATCATCTGGGCCAGAGAGAGAGAGGCAGGTGAACAAGCAGGTTGCGATGGTGAAGAGGAGGAGCAACTCCAGGGAGCTCTTGTCAGTGGCCCTCAGTAGTTGCCCGACCATGCCTATCCTTTCCCTGGCCCTGTCTCCTCGTAATACAAATAGTAGCTGGGGAGGCTTTTCATCAAGATAGTGGTGGGGGAGTGGTGGTCAGCTTAAACAGAGCTGGGTAACGTGTGGGACTGAGATAAGTCCTCTCATATTAAACTATCAGGGTCTTGAAATCTTAGTAATAAGAAATGTTTAAGGACCAGTGTGCTTTAGCATAGGCTAGCCCAGCCCTTTCCAACCTGGTGCCCCTCCCAGATGTTTTGGACTACAACTCCCAGGTTTCCTGACCATAGTTCATCCTGGCTGGGGTTGATAGGAGTTAAAGTCCACACAATTGGAGAGATCCAATATGGTGTAGCAGTTAGAGTGTTGGACTGGGACTTTGGAGATTCAGGTTCTAGTCTCCATTCAACCATGAAGCTCACTGGATGACTTTGAACCAGTCACTGACTTTCAGCCTAACTGATCTCATGGAGTTGTCGTGAAGAGGGGGAGGATCATGTAAGCTGCCCTTGGTTCCTTGCAAAAGGAAAAAAGATGGGTTATAAGGACAATAATAATAAATAATAACAATAATAAGAGGGCACTAAGTTGGGGAAGGCTGGACTATTCCATATATTGATGTGATATTTTACTGGATATATAATGAATTCAAAGATTTTTCCCTTATTAATTCTGGTTAGTACAAAACTAGAATTTTACTCTGCAATGGGTTCATTTTGTATTCTTTCTTGTCATGTATTAATCAGCTGCAGGTAGTTAACTGGTTGCTCAGGGCTTCCTAAATAGAGCGTCAGTGTGGTGTGGTGGTTAGAACATTGGACTGGGACTTGGGAGATCTGGGTTCTAGTGCCCACTCTGTCATGGCACTCATTGGATGACTTTGGGCCAGTCACTGATGCCCAGGCTAACTTACTTCACAGGGATAAAATGGAGGTTGTGAAGATAAAATGAAGAGAAGAAGGACCATGTAAGCTGGCTTGGGTTACTTGCAGAAGGAAAAAAGGTGGGATGAAAATGTAATTGTTACAACAACAACAACAACAACAACACTGAAACTATAAATTGATAACATTAGCAAATTAAAATCAATAACTGGAATGAACCCATGGCTGGTGTATGGAAAGTCAAACCATGATTTTATATTATACGTGACAACAATAGCCCACTATGTTTGGTAGTTAGAAACTTACTCTATGTTGTTATTTTATATATATATATGATTCCCGCACTGAGCAGGGAGTTGGACTCGATGGCCTTATAGGCCCTTTCCAACTCTACTATTCTATGATTCTATGATTCTATTTATAGGCAGCCTTTTAGGACATAAGGTGAAAGCTAATGTCACATGCGTGGACTTCCGCTAATGCACCTGATTTTCCAGGTGGTATTTTGAAGCCGTAAAAAACGACAGAAGAAGCGGGAGATGTGCGGGAGGATTGCAGCGTCATCAAAATGTCTCGTGAAGATCCATGAATGGCCAATTGCAAGCATGCCATAAAATGCTCGTCTGATGACACTCGTAAACTGTTTCTGCAAGGCAAGATCAGAATGAAACTTTACATGTAAAGGGATTGACATTGTGCTTTAGGTTATGAACCCAGCACAGGTGCTACATGGGTGCCACTTTGTGATTCTGGGAATTACAATCAGAATGTAAACACTATTTGTCCTCTGTGTTGCTGCATCCTTTTAGGTGTTTGATGGCTGGATACTGAAAGGTGAGAAGTTCCCCAGCTCCTTGGATCATCCTCTCCCCACGTCAGAAAGATATATAGACTTTTGTGAAGAGGGCAGCATCAGGAGTGCCATCAGGTCATCGCAGAACGTGGCAATGATCTTCTTCAGGATTCACGACCCAGGAAACGGATTCACAGTAACAATAAAGAAAAAGCCCAACCTATTCCGTAAGCTTTGTTTTGTGTTACCATCTGAGTAAAAAGAAACAAAAGGGGGTGACAGTCTCTGAGTCAGGAAAAATGAAGGGATGTGCATCTATATGAGCAATGCTGTGATCAAAGCATCCTTTAGCTCAGTCCTAAGATTTGCTGCACTAGAAAACAAATGCATAGAGTAATTAGCAAATGCACTGATTGCTGTCTCATAATATGATGACAAGGGAGGAGCATTATTCTGACATTGCAGGTGATTGGGTTATTGCAAATGTGTAGCATCAGGGTGCATTTTTTCCAGAAATCTTCTTGAATCATCTACTGTAAATTGAGATAAACCGTTTTCACTTGTAATAATTCAGTTTATACTAGCTATAAACTAGCTATTGTAGCTAGGTATTTTGGATCCTGGACTTAATGGTCTTATGCGGAGCAGACTTTAGATGGATATGTATTACTTCAGTTGTGAAGCCCACAACTAACATTTCTCTTCCCCCTTCAACAGTCATTCCATGCTTTAAAACTGCTTCTACCTTCCTAATATGTTAGAACAACAAACACCTTGATTTTAAACTCACTTAAATCACAGCACAATCAACACTAAAGAAATAAAATGGAACTTGCTTCTGCCCCTGCTGCTCTCTGGGTGGTAATTTGGGGTGGGAGGTGTGTGCTCACCTTGGCCCCAAGTCTAGCCCTAGGCAAATCACTGATACTTGCTGAAGACTAAAAAAATATTTTCAGGCATGCCTTTAACCATCTAATAACCTGTACTTTCATTCTAAGACACTGACTTATTACACCAAAAAAATATTTCATGTGTCCAATACTTATTTAACTTTACTTATGTGAAATGTTTGTTAACTGTCCTTCACTGACAGGATTCCAAGGTGGAGTACCAGACTGTGAATAGAATGATTCACACGAGGCATAAAAAGACAATATTAAAAATGATAACAGCCACAACAATACAACAATTAAACAGAAATAGGAGGCAGGGTGAAGAACCTAAAATGAAAGAGCAGATAAAGCTTTCATCTAAAATGTCTGGCCAATTAAGAAAGTAATCACACAGTGCCAAAAAGATTATATGGTCGGTGCCCATTAAGCCCCCTTGGGAAGGATACTCCTACAGACATGCCTTGATCCAGGGGGTGGTTTCCACATTTAAATAAAGGCAGATTTTGGGGGACATGCAATAAAGAAGAAAAACCCTGTCTTGAAGATAAAATAAGCGTACTAGGCCCCCTCTACAAGATTTTGGTTTGACACCGGTTGCCCGATTATACGCATATACGGAGAAGCGCATTTACTCCTAATACCTATTCACGAGAGGCGGTGAAGCGCATTACAGGCTTTAAAGTTGTTTACATGTGGAGAATCGCATGTTTACATGGCCATAAGGCGCTCTAACTCCCGTGGCAAATCAAAACTCGCTATTTAACACGCATTCAAAAATGCGAATAATCAGAGATAAAAAGCGCCTCGACCCCCGATTTGTGCTCCGCTCTTGTAGAGGTAAAATTTGTAATGTGCCTTGAAAGAGCTTTAAATCGCTCTTGTAGAGGCACCCATACATGCAATTTGGGAGGAAGAAAGGAATACATTTACAGACAGGGTATGCAGAAGGTAGATCTGGATGTACTGGTAGATCTCGGTATGATTTTAACAGATTGAAGCAAGAACTTCTGAATCCCAGTTGTTTAGCAGTAGCAGCAACAAAATGGCTTCTTCCCACATGCCCTAAAGTGTAATATTGAAATGAGAAAAGCTTGGGAAATTAGGAATAGATTTTTGTGTGGAAGGACTGAGAAATCCATCCAATTCTGATACCCAAAACAAATTCCTGGGTTCAGAATTTTAAAATTCTAATTGTATATCTTTTGTACCTCATTCCAACTAGTGGATCTCAAGTAAAAACACAAAGTAGATCCTGCAAACCAGAAGCCCGCCAGGCCTTGACGGAGCACACAGCTCAAATCAGACTTAAGCTGCAATCCTATACACACTTACCTGGGAGCACAATGGGTCTTGCTCCCATTGAGTAGACATGTACAGCATAGAATTGCTCAGCTGCTTTAATAGTTTTTTTTCATTATGGGAAGGGGAATAGCGATCGGAAACAGAACAGTTTCAGTACCTTTAAAAAGCTATACTTTTCAGTAGTGTTTTGAGTAAACCATGAGAGTTAAACTGGCATAAAATCAATATAGGCTCATAGTGTAGATATTCCCTTATATCCCCCAGTATGTCAGGGATGTTCAGATCTCCTGCAGCTTCACATTTTCCCAAAACACACATTTCAGGGAGGGCAATTCAGATTGGGACCATGACACTGGGGGGTGGGGGGGACAGTGGTTAGCTGTTTTCCCCTCTGCACCAGTTTCATATAGTAAATCACTCCTTGAAGTTTCTATTTGCCCCGTTAGAGGGAAAATATGGCTACTCACAAGTTTTACCTAATGCAGCACATGGCAGCTTCACCTCTCTTCCAGTGTCATAGTCCCCACCTGAATTGAGGCCCTTCATGTCTACTTTGGTAGAGGAGAAATGAAGAATTCAGAAAGCCCAATACAGATGACATTCATCTAGCTTGGTCCTATGGCATCAGATAAAAAGTCTGCATTACTTTTTGGTGAACAGATTGTGACTAAGTAATTCTGTATCTTTCCCCTGTACTAAAGCTTGCAATGTCATCTCTCAGACCCCTGCTGGAAGGTTTACCATGGTCATTCCTCATCAGCACAGAAACTGCAGCTTTTCCATAATCTACCCAGTGGTGATAAAAATATCTGATCTTATGTTGGGACACTTGAATGGCCTCCACTTCAAGGTGAGTTGCCAACTTCTTCATAAACAATCAGCTACAATGTTACATGAATCACCAGATTCTATCATGAGTCATATGTGTGTGTGCATGTTACTAGTACTTATTTTGGGTGACCCATTATGTAAAGATAAACCTGTACTTACTCTGGATTTACATCTGCTTACATGCAAGGGGCATAAAAGTTGCTCTCCAAATTGGCAAAATACCTTCTACACAAGAGATTTGGGGGGGGGGGTATGTTGGGAAATCTCCTATTATCATACTAGTAGCAGAATTACCAGCTTAATCTTCTAACCGGGGTCAAAATACATACAATGGGTAAAGTCCAGACGTGTTTGCCCATCAGTGGTCTTTATTCACCAATGGATTCTCCCTCTCCAAAATTTGTTGAGGTTTGAGACACCCTCCAGAACAGATTTCTGGGTGTGCAGGGATTTACAGGAGAGGAGAAGAAGAGGAAAACCTGATGGTCAAATGGAAGTCCACTCATGTGATGATGGATGGGACCCTATCTTTGACTGGCTGTGGGACAAAGTACACATTATATTAGTTGTATAATGTGCAGCTGAGGCTTTTCTTTTCTTTTTTACTCTAGAGTGTGTGGGCCCAATTCAGATTGGTACCACCATGCATTGGGAAAGGATAATTAAACTTCCTCTCCTACTTGCTTCCCATGCATGGGTTAAAAACAGGGGGGGGGGAGTCTCTATTAACACCAATGGAGGCTTCTTCTTTTTTTAATCCCCAGGTGTGTGTGGGGGAGGGTACTCAGGAGACAAATGGTGGGGGGTGAAAGTTTAATCCTCCCCTCCCTGAGCATGGTGGTGCTGATCTGAGTCAGGCCCACAAGCATTCACTCAAGAGTAAAAAATGAAAAAGATAAACTTCAGCTACATGCTACGCAATGAACGTAATGTGTATTTTGCCCCTGTGAAGATTCTTTTACTCATGTCCGTTATTTGTTATGGTATGGGAACTATAAACTCTGCTGCACTGCTATGACTTGTGACCCCCAGCAACAGATGTCACTAGGTCATAGCATCCTTGCACCAGTGGCCACAGGTTTAAGAATAATCTCTGTCTACACAACACGCATCCTACAATACAATGACAACTCTAAGATGCACACACCTCTGTATAGAGGCTAATTATTTTAACAAGGAAATAAATCTTAAAGAGCAACATGAAAAATTCTGCACTTGAATTGTACTTTAGGGAACAGTTAGCACTTGCTAAAGGAATGGGGGCGAAGCTAATAAAGTGGTGTGGCAATGGGGAGGATGTCACAGGCACAGACACTGTCCAATAGATGCTGTGCTGTGACATTTGTGCATAGCACTCGCAGTTGCAGAGAGAATGCTAAGTGCCTGGGTTGTGGGGAGAACAAGATAATTTTCCTGTAACTAAAATATTGATTTGACTGCTGGAAAAATGTGATATTGTTATAACATACATTATTTCTTGGCAAAATATGACTGCCACAAAATATTGGTGCTTTTTTGTTGTTGACAAAAAAAAACCCACCAATAGCCTGGAAAGACCCTCGGTGACCCAAATTTATGGACAGTAGCTCCCACTAGCTCCACCATATAAGAAACCAATCTGATTGGATAACCTCTGGTGATACACGGTGTGGATTTAGTCATAGTCAAATTGTTTGCATAATGCATTTTGCACAAACCATTGTGCACAAAGTGGTTCACAAAACAACAAAATATGATAACCAGAATGATAATAAATTATAATACAACATTAATTTAATGGCAGTTCATTTCAAGCGTACCAAAAATTTAAATAAGCACAAGACATGCCAAAAGGTCAGTTAACAATATCAATTACCAATAATATCAATGACTAATAATATCAATATTACCTTATAGACAGTTTATTAGATGCTTCATATTTTAAAGCCTAACAATAAGATGCCTCATGCACATCAAACTGACAGCAAAGAAGGGAAAGAAAAGGAAAAACAACAACATAAGGCACTTCAAAAAGCCCTCCCCCGAATAGCAGAAAGCATTTCTCCTACATCCTCCGTCTTTATTTCCTAAATGCTTCCCTGCAATCCTTATTTTCGGTGGAGCTTGCTCAGCAGCAGTAAGTTAAGATGTCTAATGGGGAACAAAGTGCTTGATTTCAAATTAGAACATCAGTGGCCAAAGCTAAAGCTGCCGGATTTTTCAGGTGAAGCTCATTATCTACAAATAAACTCATAACATTTTTTTTTATTTGTTCAACAATATTACACACTAGTCTACCCCACCCCTCTCTCTTACAGAAACCCTCTGCAGGCTGTGGCGGAGTAGGAGATTTTGTGGAGCTATTGGGAGGAAACGGGTTAGATCCTTCTAAGATGTCCCCTTTAGCTGATTTATGCCACTCCTTCCATGGCCCTGGTGAGTTCTTGTTTTAATGCCTCTCGTTCCAATGTTTCCCAAGACTTATACTGAAAAACATCCCAGTTCTAAACATTTTTGCTGTTATTTGACTCCAACCCTGGCATAATATCATGCTTTGGTTTGCTGTCTGTACTTGCACTGTTGTCCTAAGGGATAATGGAACATTATGCCAGTATTGTTCTTGGAATATTACTGCTCATGATTGACATCTGAGGCCTGTCATTCAGCCCAGCAAATGCAGCACTGAAAAACACCTGATTGGAGATAACAGCCTGTCCACACCTGGGGAGAGGAGATGGGGTCTGGGGAGAGAGGCTGGCAGGCTGGATGTGTGTGTGGATGTGTGTGTGTGCAAATGATATGGATTGGATGTCTGTGTGTGAATGGTGTGTGGGAAAGAGGGGGGTGGCCAAACCCACTTGGGACCCTGTCCATGCCCTGGGGTGGCAATCCAGCTTTCAGGCCAAAAAACGTCCTTACTCCTGTTCCAGCCCATCAGGGAATGATTTCCAAATGTCACATAGCCAATTGATTTGGCTGTGTGCTAATGTAACTGAGGATAAATTAAGCCCATTCAGAGCGAGATCAATGCATCTGGAATGGGTGAAGCATTTAATTCCTTTTTGAAGCAATCAATGAAAAATTACTGGATCCGGATGCTGTTTGACGCTGGTGAACATATTAGTGAAAATTATCCCATTGCAGTAATACCGAAGTAAAGTGTATTAGGATTGATTTTCTATAGGATGATTAGGTGTTGCATTAGGTGGACCATGTCCAAATGCTCATTGTAACACAAATATGCATCCGGGGCACATCCACCTCTACTATCCATTCATGGTGCTCAATCCATATGGAAGCTGTTTCTAACCAACCTTTCTGGATTGGGGCAAAAGACTATAAAGAAATCATATACACATGTATTTTGGGAATTTGTATCTGTATAGCATAAGGATGGTAAAACAGTGGCACTGCCCAATCAAATTCTTTCAGAACTATAATTATATATTTTATTTTATTTTATTATATACATTCTATTAGAGATTGATTGTAAGATGCCTTGATAGAAAGGTGGGGGTAGAAATCCAATCCATTTCCAAATGATTTCAAATAATACATCAGTTGTTATCAATTCCAAACATAACACAACGCTCTTTTTCTTTGACTAGCCCAAATGAAAGTTGGTTGTGATAACACTGTGCTAAGAATGGTCTCCAGTGGCAAACATATCAATCGTGTAACATTTGAGTATCATCAGCTGGACCAATATGAACTGGAAAACAGAAAGGAGAACAGCCTTGAAGACTTCTGTTTTTCAAGTGTTTGAGAAGCCGTACAAGTCACTCTTGGTTATAATGTCGTATTAATTCTGAGCGGTTAACTTTATGAAACCTTTCTAGTATATAAACACATATCTTTTCATACGGAATTGTTATTTCCATGATCAAAACCGTGTTAATCCTAGCATTTGAAACATATTGTCCTCTCTTGTATTTAAGTGTATTTTTATTATATCCAATACACACAAATCTGGATTCCAAAAGCAACCCTTATGCATGTGTACATCCAGTGATTCAAAGCAAATGACAAGCACAACACTCAATCAGGGTGTGTGTTTCCAAATAATGCAAGGACGGTTTCAAATACTTGCACAACTTTTTGTAGTTATTTTGACTGCACGTGCAAAAATTAGAACACCATGAAGTTCACTTAGCAATTTCCCCTCTTTTGCATCAGCTGCAAATCTAAAAAGATACAGAAAGAGAAAGTACACTTCAATTTTATAAGAGAACATTCTGTATTAGTGTGTGCAAAATTAATTGCTTGTTGATTTATCAATACAAATGTATTATTAGTTGTTTTTAATACAATTTATAGCATGAAAAAGGTTTTCCTTCTACGGGTCCAGACATGAATAAATACATTCGAAGTATTGGCAAAATCTAATTTATCTGTTGTTGTTTTTCCTTTGTGAGCCTTGTCAACTGGTATGTTGCCTTCCTAGAAACAATAATTGTGAATCTCTCTCAATAATAATAATAATAAAACCTCTGAGGTCATTGCAGTTACACTAATGTGGACAACAACTAAACTTGTACACATAGAAAAAATCTGGGGTTTTGTACTAGTTTTTAATTCTGTAAAATCATGGACAGAAGCACCCATGAAGAGAGATGTTTATAGACGGGTAGGTTTGCCCCTGGGCATTGATCTAGCTGTGGGAGGAAAGCAATGTCCTGTTGGTACTGCAGCAAGATAACATTTTCAGAGATGCCTTGAATTGTTAGTATTTTCACATACTACTTTGGTTCATACAAGCATGCCCATATCACATCTTTTAGATGTGGATCTCCTGGTAGATCTCTGGATGATTGTCAGTACTTTGGCAAGGATTTCTGAATGGCAATAGTGTAACATTAGCAGTAATTTATGAGATTCTTCAGATGCAGGAGGAATTGCATTTCCCTACCATTGCTTTGCTTTCTGCTTCTGTCCCACAACAGGGATAAGCAGCTTCCTTTTTCTTCAAACGGAGAAGAAAGAAGGAACGAACAATGACCACATGGTCCATTCAATTGGCACACAACAGGAAATAGCGGCAAGCATCATAGGCCAAAAAAATCAGTTTTTCTAGGTCTTATTTTGTGATGGAAAAAAGAGCAGAAGGAGTGGGAGATGCACAGGAAGAGCACTGTGCTGTCAAAATATGCCGCAAAGAACCATGAGTGGCCAGTCGCGAGCATGCGATAAAACGTTCATCTGAAGAAGCTTTATAACTAAATTATAGTGTGGTTTTATGTGGAAGGAGCTCCATTCAGCTCTGGTACTCAAACCAAATTCCCGGGCACAGAATATGTTTAATTTTAAGTGCATGCCTTTGGCAACAGGCTATGGCTGGAGGATCTCAAGGTTGTAGCGAAAAACAATCCATACATCCCCACTCTATACCCAAAACCTCTTCTACTGTGGTCCAAGCATTCAATCAAAGTGTACTGGACAGAAGGACTGTGCCTACTGGCCCTGCCCCCATAGTCCATGAATTGGGTGGAACATGAAAACAGGCTCTATATCAGGGTGCACAACTCAACACACCCAAGGCTCCTGTGCTGCTCCCACGACCCTCCATCCCAGAGTCACTGCTTCCAATTAGAGTCACTGGGGCAGGAGGAGGCTTTAGTGTCCCCTTCACTTAGCAACCCTGAAGCAGGATTGCTAGGATGGAGGCAGGGTTAAAGTTTCTCCCTGCCCAGCCTTGGCCTTAAGTGTGGTAGGAGGACCAAACTGGGTCTTGAACAGGAACTTCATGGTCAAAGACTGGGACTGGGGAACCAACTGGGATTGTGCGTGCTCATACCTCAGAGCCCTTTCAAGGCTCTGGGACAGAACAGGGGTGCTCAATATCAGAAATTGGCAGGCAATATTAAGTTTCTAGACTATGACAGTCGCTGATGTATTGATAAAAAAAGAGAACACAGATTTGCCTATAATGTGCATATGCTACTTTATATGTCTAGGTGCATATTTAGAAATAATTATGATCATTTAAATAGAAATACAGTCCCTCTCACCATTGTGGGGAAGAATGTAAGTGTGGCCGGGTGACCTGTGCACTTGCAGTCTGCTGTCCAACAGATGAGCAACTTCAAGGCCCCTCCTTGCTCCCCCTTCTAATGGTTCTTTATCTTTAAACCAGATTTGGACTGGATGGCTGTTCAGATAGAGAATGCCTTCAAACAGAGGCCAGCTCGGTAGCAACCCTTCAAATAGCGGCCTATCCTCTGTAAAATAGGGCACTTAGTCAACCTACTCTGGTATAAATACTTGGACCCTGGCCTTATGTCCTTGTCTACATGCACACACACACTGAACATCTGGTGAACATCTCATTCCAGAACACTTCAAGTGTTTCATTGTATGCTTAGCTTACCTCTTGACCTGGCTGATGGAAACAAAATGATGGCCCTGTGAGAAGCCACAATTTGATGTATTGTGTTGGGTTAAATGCCTGTAAGTAATTTAGTCCATTCACTTTGATGAAGAGACTAGGAAAGCACATTGTTTAATGGTGAGGGCAGAACATTCTATCATGTCTTCTGGAGGGACCTACTTTTTCATAAGATAGAAATCCACCCCTGCCTTGCAGTTTCTCCTATCAATCATGTCCCAGAAATTGGAGTAAGACATGGATTCTGGAACTTCCTGAGCCCTATGTAGACGTTATACCTGAATACAGTACCGGAAAGCATGTAGAAGGGGTGGAGTCAGTGCTGGATTTAGGAACAAACCAAGTAAGCCATTGCTTAGGGCCTCATATTATGAGGGACCCTCTAAATATGTTGGAAATAACTAAGATGTAAGGTAATGAAAATGAAATCGCTTTGGTTTAAATATGTTGGAAGGTCCAGTGTGAATTACAGCCGAGTTGCCTTTTATAGAGAAAGTGTGCAACACCACATTTAGTATTGGAGGTAATAAGTGCAAATTAGAGCCAGTTTAGAAGTTCAAATCAACTTACTTTATTGATGCTTTTATATCCATTTTCACACAAGGCTACCTAACACTGCTTAACTATAAGTATCCCCTAGCACTGGGTGATACCCTTTCATTACCCTTCCTATTGTAATGTAATATACTTTTTTTCTCTTTAATTTTATGGTATGGGGCTTCTGAATCTTGATGTGGCTTAGGGCCTCAGCATATCTTAATCCGGCCCTGGGTGGAGCCACGCATCCCAGTCCTGTGTTGCATGGGGACATATGCAGGGGGCTTCCACCCATATTCACTTGAATAGAAGCTTTCACATGTCTGGACAACCTACTTTATCATGGTTCCTGAATGTGGAAAGGATTTACTCCCCACTCAACACAGAGAGATTTAAGGTTTAGAGGGTGGGCGAGTGCAAACAAGGGCATTGGAAACACAGTCAGTGCATGCTACCCTGTGTTTCTTATGTGTGACACTGTGGTTGCCTCAACACCAGATGTTTAAAGCTCTTTGAAGTCTCATTAAAAATTTTACCTCTACAAGAGTGGAGCGTAAATCGGGAGTTGAGGCGCTTTTTCTCTCCGATTATGCGCATTATCGAATGCGTGTTAAATAGCGAGTTTTATTTTGCTCCGGCCGTTAAAGCGCATTTTGACTATGTGAACAAGCGATTCTCCGCATTAACTACTTGTAAAGTGCATTTGAAACAACCGGTAAGGTCACCAGTTGAGTGCTCAATTACCTCCTGCATACAAGCATTTACGATAAAGCGCTTCGGCGATTATGCGCATAATCGGCTAACCAGGCGTCAAACGGAATCCATCTAGAGGGGGTCTGTATCCTTTTCAGGAATAATGCCTAGAGTACTTCAACCAGACCACCTTTCTCCAGGGCAAAAATGGAAGACCCCTTTAGTCTGGTTCTTTGGGGACAATGAGGGAGTACAATCCTGTCTCTGCAGAGATTCAGGCATTGTATGATTTTAAAATAACACTTTTGAGCCTGGGATGCAAGGTTTGGGTTTTATATTGAGGCTTGGAACCAGCTGCTGGGAGAGATCGCTTTTCCCTGCCAAGACCTGATGCAATCCATTCAAGCCCCCAGTTCTTTTAAAACTACACAGAGACTTAGGACACGTTACATGCGCTTAGGGAAAATAATCCAGACTTTGAGCGTTCTAGGAGAGGCTGGGGAAGAGGCGGTGTGTCAGCAGGTCAGGCACAGCCTCATTTGAGTACTGTGCTGCAAAACTCTTAGACTGCTGACTTTATTGTCAGGGCTTGTCACTGGCCTTGGTTCTGACTCTGGTCCTTCCTAGCTCTCGGAGCATCCTTAAAACCCTTAGCTGCTAGGTACAGTTTAGAACAACTCAATTCCTGAACTAAGGCTGCAATCCTAAACATGCTTACTAGAGAGTAAGCCCCACTGAACACAAGAAACATGCATCAGATTGTACTGTAAAGGTCCCACTCCACCACCGGCCCACATTCTGCCTTCCAGGCATAAGCCTCATTCAATGCAACCCCCATGTGGATTCTGGAGTTGGTACAAGATTCAGTACAATTACCAGTGACAAGCGGAAGGACAACAGAGAGGGGGCAACCTTGCCTGCCTCAGCAGGGAGTTTCAGAGCCTGGAAGTGGCCACTGAGAAGGCCCTCTTTCACATCCCCACCAAAAGTATCTCTGGTGGTAGCAGTACGGAGAGAAGCGCCTCCCCCCAGAGGAGTTCAAGCTCTGTCAAGTTCATATGTGTCACCTCAGAGCATGCAAGGTCATTTGAATCTTTACTTATCAGAGAGAATAAGCAAGGATTGTGGCTAAAAGAATCTTCATGTAAAACGGAGGTGAGCTTTGAGATAACCATAATTAGCACCCTCTAGGTCTATGTCACTTGTTTGTCTAAATAAGCCTAGACATAAATTATTTTCTCCCCTTTCCCTTGTGTATTTCTTTCCCCTTGATGAACTCAACTACAACCTCTTACATCCGCTGTGCTTCCCATCACAATATAAGTTAGATTGTACTTCAAAGAAGTGATTCATTACAATCATTTTTATTTACAGCCTCATTAGTTCTGGTATCTGAGGAGATTTTCTTGTTAAGAAAGTGACGCACTTTCCCACTTTTTCCACTTTGTCTTGGCTACTTATCTCTGAAGATCAGCAACTACTAATCATAGCAGCTATGGATTTTGTTCGCACATCATTTCCTATAAAAGGAAATGCAGTATATTACACGTGAGTCACTACAAAATGAACTGCTTTCATTATCTGCCACTATTTCAAACATAAATTGACATTTACAGAATGACAAAAGGCATAGCACTGCTTCAAGTCTTCCCCTTCTCTTTCTCTCTTTTTAAAACAATATAGATTAATTTAATATATTGCTTTGACTTGATGGCAAGCAGTAGCTGCCTATGCAGCATTTTTTAAAGCTGAAAATGCATTTATTCCAGAAGAAGACATGACCTTTTGGTTTGGATCCAGGGAAGGTCAAGTGGAGATCCAGGGCTTTCCTACTTCAGCTCTGCAGCCCCTTGTACCCTTGAAAAAACAACATCTGAGGGTCTAGGAATTCCCCAGAATAGTTTGAGGTTTTACAAAGGAAAAGGCCACATTCTGCCCATATGAGGGGGGTGTTGAAACCTCCTCAGTAACCCCCACTTGACCTCCAGAGAAGGGCCTCAAAGGAGATCTTAGCATATAATAATAATAATAATAATAATAATAATAATAATATACATTGCATGAATAAGCTCTAAAATAAAATAAAAGCTTCAACCCATCCATTCTGTGATGGATTGTATTTATTAAAATCATTTCTTCACTGCCATTCCATATGCTAATGACAAAAGTGGTTTATAGTGTTCCATCTTTCCAAAACGAAGGTTTTATTTTCTGCGGCCTGAGAAAAAGACTTGAAGGAGCATGGAAAAAACACCGCAGGCCAACGATTTGATGACAATGTCAAATAGATGACCTGTACAAAGGCATGAACAGCACAGGTTATCCCACATAAAATAACTAGTGAGGAAGCACCCATAGATTCAAAACATCTTTTTATTTCTTCTTCTTCTTCTTCTTCTTCTTCTTCTTCTTCTTCTTCTTCTTCTTCTTCTTCTTCTTCTCCTCCTCCTTCTCCTTCTCCTTCTCCTTCTTCTCCTCCTCCTCCTCTTCCTCCTCCTCCTCCTCCTCCTCCTCCTTCTATTTCTTTGTTTATTCTTCCTCAAAGAACTATACTTGTTCATGCAAGAATAAGGCTGCATTCCTATGCATACTTACATGGGAGTAAGCCCCACTGAATTCTGTGAGGCTTACTTCTGAGGAGACATGGATAGGATCACACTGTAAGTAAAGTAGTCTAAACAGTAGCTCTCATGTACATTTTATTCCTATTAGTTAAAAGACCTAACCTGATTTAGGCTGCAATCCTATATGAATATAAATCCAATGGAACTTAATGGTGTTTACTTCTGAATATACATGTACAGGATTACACTGTCAGATTGCAGTACTGTGCATATCTACCTGGGAATAAGTCCCATTGAACATAGTAGGACATATTTTGGGCATTATCCAATGCTACCACTCCACTTATGCCACTGTCATAGTGCTAGAGCAAGCAACCTCTTCTGAAGGGTTGCAGAACCTTTTTCACCCCAAGACAGACTTCCATTTCAAAGGAGCTCTTGGGGCAGTATTCCGGGGGGGGGGGGGGCAAAGGCAAAATGGGAGGTCCCCAAACCCAAAAATACGAGCCTGTTTTAGCTTAAAGCTCTTACTGCCAGGAAATAAGCTTTAGGGTGGGCATTTCAACCTTTTACAGTGAGGGAAAACTTGAACACGTGCTGGGAAGCCATCAAATAGTCAGTGTTTGGGGAAAGTCTGTGGGGCCTTCTGGGTTCTCCACCCCTGATCTAGTGCAATGCCAATAGCATATGCTGGCATGATAGGTTTTCTGGGGAAACCTGTCATGCCAACATATGCAATTGGTGTTGTGCTACAGGTTGCTTACGCTAACACTGCATCAATGAGATAAGTAGAGTTGCAATGTTGGATACTGCCCTTTATTTTATTTTATTTTAGGTAGTTATAAGCCACCTTTCATAATAAAATAGTCTTTACTTTAAAATATATCACTATGTTTTTAAAATAATACACAACGAAATACAAATAAGCAAAGAAACAATACAATCATGTAATTTCAGCCAGCTATTCCACCTTAAAATTCAAAAGCTATAGTTACTAAGAACAAATTCAGAATTAACTTGCCTCTCAGTTTAAAGCAGAAATTAAAATAATTTTTAGGGAATGATTTTATTTAGGGAAAAAAGGCAACAGGGAATCAGGTAATTGTGAGCTTTTCTACACAGCGCTGTTAATTGCTGTATCTACTTTCGGCTTCATCGCAGAATTGAGAATGGAGCTCTACATAGAAAGCTTTTCTTTTCTTGCTTTTTGGCTGCATAACCTCTAAGTGGCACCATGCTATAGTGGAACACTGTAATTACACAAGCAGGAAAATACTTTTACTTTGCTTTCAGAATAATACCATTTCCCCTGCTCTAATCCACCCACCCCAGAAAAGCGCTCTTACAAAACAGAAGCAAAACTGGAGGATTGCAGTGTCATCTAAAGAATATGTAAACAACCATGTAGAAAAGCTCTGTTTCTTGTGAGGAATTGCATAAATCTGGGGCCACCACTGAGAAGGCCTTGGCTCTTGTGTCTGCTGACATAACCTTTTCTTCTGGTGAGCAAATGAGCAGGGCCTCCATAGCAACTCATAATACTCAGGCAGGTTCATATGGGCATTGGCAGAGCTTTAAGTAATTTTGATAGGGTTGCACTGTCAAGCCTCCATTTGAAATACCCACATTGTCTTCTACATGTAAGAGTGGTTAGAATTGGGTCTGACACGGCAAGGCAAGGCAAGGCAAGGCTGTCCAATTGATACTCATGATGTAAAACAAGAGGATTTTTTGTGCTTTTTGTTTAGGTTTTAGCAAATACCTTTGAGAATATCAATCCAGACAAACCTTAAACAGCAATCTTATTTGTGGGAAGAGAGACCGCTGCAATTTCCTACAGTGAGGAGGGGGTTAAGAAAGGATAGGATGAGAATTGCATACATTCCTCTCATCATCCTATTTTTACCAATGCAAATTACATGTTATCTTCTACCCTTCGTGATTACAAATCACTGTTGCTATTGTCGTCAGATCTCGAGTAGCTTCATTCACTTCTTCTTCAATGAAGCCGATTTCTCAGTCTCCTTATGAGTTTTGCCTTTTTAATTGGAAAGCACTCCCCCATGTCCAAATGAACAATGGCTCTTCCTGTGGTAATTGATGTCACTAGTTGCTCTTGAAACTGATAAAAGCATTATTGTCAAGACTTTGAAAGAAGACGTGACTTGAATATGCGGCTCGATTTGTTTCTTCGCCCTCTCTCTAAATCACTTATTCTTCTCTTTCATTAAATCACTTTTAGGGCAAAATCCTATCCATGTCTGAACAGAAAAAAGGCCTACAACTCCCAACATGCCACGTTGGCTGGGGCATGCTGGGATTTGTAGGCTTTTTTCTATCTAAACATGCATAGGATTGCATGTATAACAGCATGGGTGACACATTCTAGAGCCCCATATGGCAGCCTTCCCCAACATGGCACCCTCCAGAGTTGGTGAACTACAACTTCTATCATCTCCAACTCCAATGACCATGCTGGCTAAAAGTGATGGGAGTTGTCCTTCAACACATCTAGAGGAGACCAGATGTGTCCTCCAACACATCTGGAGAGGAAGGCTGCCATAGGGGAACACAAGACTTTTCCACTGAATCAAAAGCAGACTCAGTGCGGAAGAATTATTCCTGCTTCATACTGATAAATCCATTTTTATTTGTAACAGATTTGGTCTACAGCTGAAAGAACTACATTTTGGAACAAACATGCCCCCACCCCTAAAAGAAGAAGAAAATACCACTAGCAATAGCATCTTAATGGAGTAAAATATCAATAAAAGGGGCAATTTAATTTCATCATGGTGACATTTTGTTGAAAGCAAGTTGAGATTAGGTAGATGCTTGCTGGATAACTGTTAACATTAATTAAATATTCAGATAATTTATTATGTGGTATAGGGACCAGAAAGACGTACTTTTTTCTTTCCACTGCCAAATGATATTTCCCTTTATTTATTTGCCATTTTGATTGTGGGAATAGTCTCACATGGATTTAGATCACAGGAGTTTAGCTGTTATGATGTCTCTGTTTTCCAAAGCATGAAAAACTTAAATGCACCCACACCTTTCTAACACAAAACTAGTCCAGCACTTCAACAAGTTGCAACTTGTGGACCGGAGATACATTAGTGGTACAGGCATCCGCTGGGAAGGGCTTTTTAAAGATTGTTGCTATGACACTGCAAGTCCCAAGTGGCACAGTCTTATTTGGGACCTACGTCAAGCATACACTTATTTTCAAATGAACATCCTAGGGTTTTCATAGGACAGTTGAAATCACTTTATCTTTTTTCATCATCATTATCATCATCACTACATATACCCTATCTTCTAAAAGACCATCAAGGCGGTGTACAACAATTTAAAGCAAAAAAGTCCAGCAACAATAAAAACAAGAACATCAAAAACAGTAAAAAAAAACCATTTAAAACTACACACTTTACACCCTTTCTAAAGGTCAAGAGAATGGGGGCTAACCGTAATTCTTGAAGGAGTGCATTCCATAGTTTGGGAGCAACACAGGAGAAAGCCCTTTCCCCCCGATAATTCAAACCCCAGATAATATTTTTAGGTCAAGAATTATTTCTGAGTTATGCAATTAAGAGTCCAAATTCTTATCAATCCTTTATAAAATTAACAATGCAATCCCATGTATGTTCACTTGAAAACAAGGCTCACTTTGCTCCCAAATACATTTGTCTAGAATTGCAGCCTAAAGCTTCAAAATTGTATTTACATTTCTTGCCTGCAAAATGCTGAGCTGCTTGGCTGAGAATATATCTTGCTTAAATGTGTGCGCAATAGCATTCTCCAGGGATCACCTGGGAGTTCTCACCTGGCCCTATTAGGAATTGCTCTTTTCTCCAAACTATCTCCAAGAGATTTCCTACTGCTATTAAAACACCAAAATAATTCGATGGAACTGTTTAACGTTTGCCAGGCTGCCTATAAATAACATGTTTTTAACCTTGTTTATTCCATGGCTAGGCTGTAATGAATAAGCAAGGATGAAACAGTAGCATTTATGAGGCATCTGATCCCTTTGCAGCAAGTCTCACACAGGAACAGCAGGAAAACATGGGACAGTTACAAGTGAAAGAATGTCATCTGGACCTCCATAAAATTTTGTGAATGAAGCAGGTCATGTGCATGATAAAAGCCTGATCAGGGGGCTATCTTCACGATTCAGGGTTGGGGCCACCTCCCTCCTCAACCCCGTGCTTTCCCTCTCCCAGAGCAGCGTTGGATAATCTCGACAACGAGGAGGGAGCGTGGGGTTTCTGGGTGACTATCGGGGTCCCAGAACCACCCCTGCCCTCTTCCTGGTGAAAGGCGATCAATCGCCTTCCACTAGGCTCTGCCCCCAGGTTGGCCCTGGATTGGCCATGGAGCAACATTACATGGCAGAATGTTGATGTCACTCCCTTTGAAAAAGTTGGGGTAAAGCACAATATTAAAAGGAAGCCCTGTGGTGGCTGCAAACCTGTGACTGCGTCATCTAACCAATGGGGTGCAGATCCATAGCCATTGTGAGGCTTTCCCCATATGTAGACAGCCCCCTGGAAGTGCTCTTTAGTGTCATTTTTGAGAGGATTTGTTGTTGCTTTTATGAGAAACCTCACTTACAATGTTAAAAGCAGTGATGTGGTTCCTTTCTTATTCCTGCTTCCATGGCTCTTTCTATGCCAGGGTGGTAGGCTTTGGATTTGTGGGATCTACTTTGTTTTTTGTTAGACACCTGAGTTCCACCGAATAGAACCAGGTTCAAAATAAGGGCTGAAGTGGGTATTACATATATTAAGAATGAGCAGGGTGCCTCAGAGCACATGCCCAGCCCAGGAATTTGTGTTCAATAACAAACCAAGCTCACAAGTCCTTTCACACAAAAATCCACTCCTGGTTTATTCACAGGTGTTATTTTTCAACAATCTTAATTTACAGGAAAACACTTTTAAATTGTTGCTATTGTTAGACAAATGGGAGTCTGAAATCCTTGTCCATCTACTGCTCATCACCCAGCGATTTTCCAGTAGATTCGGATCAATCTTTTGCTCACCCCTGTTCTACACCCACCATCCCAGGCTTGGGAAGAGAATAAGCCTTGTCAGAAAAGTTGCCCACATTTCTCCTTAGGAAGATTTCAGTGGGTGCTTCTTCTTCTAGGGTAGCTTTCCCCAATCCGGTGTTCTCTAGATGTTTGAGACTACAATTCCCATCTTTGCTGATGATTGGCCATGCTAGCTGGGGCTGATAGCAGTTGCAATCCAAATAGTCCAGAGGGCACCAAGGCTGCTCTAGGGCAAGTAACAATGAGTAATTCGGGTTTAGAATTTTGTTTTACCAAGGAAATGATGCAATAGTGCTATGATCCATTGTCACTTAGTAAAGCCTTTTTCTAAATGCTTTTAATAAATCTCTTGGTTTTGTAGTTTTTCTTTTAAAAAAAAAAGATTTCTCTCAGGAAAAAATGAAAACTGGCCACGTGCTCTTGTTATCAAGAAGTTTCCTTTAGTCTCAAGATATGATCTTGCTTCATCTTTCTATTTCTGCATCGCAAACATCCTGTATCTTATGGCACGTAGCTGTCACTTTAATACCAATGCCTCAGATGAAGCCTCTTTCCATCCACCTTTATATAGCACCATCGTATTTTATCATAGTATCAGCTCAAAAATCCATTTCACATTTGCTGCAGTGCTGACTTTTCTGCTGGAATAACAACTGTGATGTCACCAGTAAAGCGGATAAGAGTTCCTTCAAAATTTAACTTTAAAAAACCCCAAACACCTTAGTGTCTTTTTAGCCAAATGTTTAGAAAAACACTATCCTATAGCCTGACCATATGAGCAGCTTCTTCAATATATAGATGGTGATGCAAGCAATGTGTGGAGATATATAAGTACTATTATGATTTCCTTTTCCGAGATACTGTGCCTTGAGCCCAACCCCACTTATCCATGCAGAGGCAGATTGTGGGACTCTTTTGTTGGCGGGTGGCCCTGTCCTTGCAAGCCTGTCCCCCTTTTTGCTGGCACACCATTCATTTGTCTTTCAGAATTAAGGGCATCCCCAAGCTAATACCCAAACTAGCATGCTGGCTATGACTTATAATAGGGGCGCAAAAACTCTTTCAGGCCTTGGGCCAAATGCCATTTTGGAGATTTTTCAAGGGCCATATTCCAGTAGTGGCCGGGGCCAAAAGCAAAGGGGGGGGCAAAATTTTAAAAAATGAAAGCATATTTTATCTTAAAGCTCTTACTGCTAGCAACTTAGGGTGTTTTTTATATTAAGGGGGGGGAACCCACATCCTTACTTGGATTTTTCTTCTGGATTCTTTCCGCGTTCACTACATGCTCCTTTAGATGGCAACCATGTGATTTTGAATTGAAAACTTTCCCTCTCAGCAATGCTATTAAATTAAATGAAACAGCATCATCTAGTGGCACTATGCCATCTTGCAGGGGAAATACCACAATAATTTAAATCCTGCATTATTTCCATTTTTAAAAAAACAAGATTACAGGGAGATGTCCTAGAGATTGACAGTGTCATGTAAAGGACCCGCAAACTTCAATGAGTGGCCATTCATGAAAGTGAAATAAACCACTCATGTAGAGAAGTTCTAAACCTTAGGAGCAGCATTTCAACCTTTGAGAAAGAATTTGGGGGGAACGGCACAAAAGCTGGAAAACCACCAAACCATCAGTGGTTATGGGAAATGGTATGTGACTTAAAGGTCAGCCTCTAGCCCTTTTACATGTGGAGATATAAGGAAAAGTGTGTAGGCACTATTCTACTGAGTGAAACTTTGAGCCTATCTACACTACTGCTTCTCATCTTTCAATTTTCTGGAATGTATACAGAAAGCCGTCTTATACCAAGTCAGACCATTTGTCCAGCTAGCTGGCTGTTATCTACATAGATTGGCAGTGGCGGTCCAAGGTTTCAGACAGGTCTATTTCCCAAACATAACGAGATGCTGGAGATTGAACCTGAGACCTTCTGTCTGCAAAGCATTTGCTCTACCACTGAGTTACACTTCTTCCTTAGCTTTCTGGCCAACAGGTTGGATCCAGCATTTATTCCACGAGCAGAATCAATAAAAGAAGACAACTTCAAATGCAGCCACCCATGATGATTAAAAAGCCACATACAATAAATAGTAGGAGAAACCAAATGGAGTTTGATTCTCTCAAGAGTTTAGTACTCAGTCTCAGTTGACAAAGAGAAGCAAGAGGGTGGTGGTGGCACATCATCTCTGCACCTGTATGTTTTTGCTAAGGAATAAATTAGGGATGTGCACTGGATCGGACTCGATCCACGATCCGAGTCCGGTCCAGTGGGAAATCGGATAAATTATCCGATTTCCGATCCCGCAGCTGGATCGGCCGATCCAATCCAAACCGGTCCGAAAAAGCTCCGAACCGGTTCGGCGGATCGGCGGATCGGCGGATCGGCGGGCGCCCACTGGCGCCCACCGCCGCTTCCATTGGCGGGCGCCAGCGGGCGCCCGCCGATTAAAGTGGACAGCGGGGGGGGGAGGAGGGGGGCGCTTACCTTCTCGGCCCGGTGGCTCCCGTCCGGCGCCGGCGCCTACTACTACTAGCAGGCTCCGCGGCCTGCTCTAGGGTGGCGTGCCGGGTGATGTCATCACCCGGCGCGCTACTCTAGAGCAGGCCGCGGAGCCTGCTGGTAGTAGTAGGCGCCGGCGCCGGCTGGGAGCCGCCGGGCCGGGAAGGTAAGGAGGGGGTGCGTGGAGGGGAGGAGGGGGCGCGCGGAGGGGGGAGGGGGGCCCTTACCTTCCCAGCCCGGCGGCTCCCGTCCGGCGCCGGCGCCTACTACTCCCAGCAGGCTCCGCGGCCTGCTCTAGGGTGGCGCGCCGGGTGATGTCATCACCCGGCGCGCTACTCTAGAGCAGGCCGCGGAGCCTGCTGGAAGTAGTAGGCGCCGGCGCCGGGCGGGAGCCACCGGGCAGGGAAGGTAAGGAGGGGGTGCGTGGAGGGGAGGAGGGGGCGCGCGGAGGGGGGAGGGGGGAGGGGGGCCCTTACCTGCCCGGCCCGGTGGCTCCCGTCCGGCGCCGGCACCTACTACTCCCAGCAGGCTCCGCGGCCTGCTCTAGGGTGGCGCGCCGGGTGATGTCATCACCCGGCGCGCTACTCTAGAGCAGGCCGCGGAGCCTGCTGGAAGTAGTAGGCGCCGGCGCCAGCGCCGGCCGGGAGCCGCCGGGCAGGGAAGGTAAGGAGGGGGTGCGTGGAGGGGAGGAGGGGGCGCGCGGAGGGGGGAGGGGGGAGGGGGGCCCTTACCTGCCCGGCCCGGCGGCTCCCGTCCGGCGCCGGCGCCTACTACTCCCAGCAGGCTCCGCGGCCTGCTCCAGGGTGGCGCGCCGGGTGATGTCATCACCCGGCGCGCTACTCGAGAGTAGGCCGCGGAGCCCGCTGGTAGTAGCCGCCGGCGCCGGACGGGAGCGGACGGGCCGAGAAGGTAAGCAGTGGCGGGGAAGGGGGCTTACCCCCCCCCGGAGCCGTCCGCTTCTATCCGCTGGCGCCCGCGGGCGCCAGCGGATGGAAGCGGGCGGCCCCAGGGGGGGTAGGGAGCGCGGGGGAGGGGGTTTACCTGCCGGGGCCGTCCACAGCGGACGGCCCCGGGGGGGGGAGGGAGTTAGGCCCCCCCTTACCCACCCGCCGCCATTTTTTCCTCATAGACTTGCATTGCAATGCAAGTCTATGGGGGAAAAAATGGCGGCCGATCCAAAAATGTACGATTTTTGGGTCGGGATCGGACTCGATCCGGTCCGGGGGGCCTCCGATTTTGTCCGAACCGGTCCGGGACAAAATTGGAGGTCCCGATCCGGGTCCCGATCCGATCCGGGGGGTCCGTGCACACCCCTAGAATAAATAGCAGCTTTGGATATGCGTGTGAGAGAGACATGCAATTTTTTATGAAGAAAACTGCACAAATGGGAAGTGGCAGAAATGGAAAAAGTCTTCGCTCCCCACAACCTGCTAAAGTTGAGATCCAGATCTCTCACACTTAACACCCATAGCTGCTGTTTCAAAAACTTTTAAGAGACAGAGTTGCATTCACACATATTGGTGCTAATGTGTAGTTTGGCACTCAGGGAAGGATCCAATGGTGTGCTAATGTTGCACTAGCGTAAACCAATGCTTATAGCTAGTGCAACAACAACAAAAAAACAGTGATTTGCTGCCAAAATTCAGGACCAATGCAGAATTTTAGCATCAAACTGATGCTTTTTCTCATGGTGCTAGTTATGTTACAAAGGTGTTAATTTGTGCTAGATTAGGATGTGTGAGATATTCTTCGGCTGATACGCCAGCTGCGCCCCTTCCTAGAGTTGGAAGACCTAAAATCAGTAGTGCACGCACTGGTAACTTTGAGGCTCGACTTCTGCAATGCGCTGTACATAGGGCTACCTCTGTGCCTAGTCCGGAAACTTCAACTAGTTCAAAATATGGCAGCCAGGATGGTCACCGGTACATCTAGGGGGGACCACATTACACCAGTTTTAAAATCTCTTCACTGGCTGCCAATCAGTTTCCGGGTGAAGTACAAAGTGTTGGTTATTACCTTTAAAGCCCTACATGATTTGGGTCCAGGTTACCTACGGAATCGCCTTCTCCCATACAATCCGCCCCGCACGCTCAGGTCTGGGAAGAATTTATTACAGTCAACAAGAACTAGACTGACAACCGTTACCCAGAGGACCTTCTCTTCTGCCGCTCCCAGATTGTGGAATGACCTGCCGGGAGAGATTCGCCAACTCACCAGTCTTCAGGAATTTAAAAGATCTATAAAGATCTATAAAATCTATAATTTAAAAGATCTCTTCCGGCAGGCCTACCCAGATAAATTTTAAAGTGTTTTATTGGTGTTTTATTGGTATTTTAATGATGTATTGGTTTTATGTGCTTTTAATCAGTTTTGTATTTTATGTTTAACGTTGTTATTATTATTATTATGATGATGATTATTATTATTATTATTATTATATTTGTTTCAGTTCGAACCCAAAGTGAACATCAACACAAACGCAATCTGCAGCTGAAGTGTCAACATTTCCAAGCTTGCACTGTGATTCACGGACTAAAAACAATTATGTTCAAAAGCATGTGTACATTTGAAAAAAAATGCCCATTAAAAATATAAATCCTTTTGAGAAATGCACCCAAACTTGCTTTGATCAACGGGAGAAGAATGTGTGCATTTCAAAAATGTGCATAATCAATGCATACATTTGGAAATATATACACAAAAGTACACACAAAGTTTCATGCAAAACAAAAAAACAAAAATTGCAATCTGATACGGACAGGAGAAGGAATGAGCTTTGAGGTGGAATTTGGATAGGGTGACCAGACGCCCGGATTTGTCCGGACATATCCGGGAAATGGGGTGCAAATCCGCATCCGGGCGGAAAAAACCGTTTTGGGGGGCCAAATCCGGAAATTTAGCCCCCCAAAACGGTGACCAGATGGCCCTGGGGCGAGCTGGGCCAACCGCGGGGCGGCGGGGGCAAACCGGGGCAGCGGGGGGTCACGCGGCGGTGGCGCGAGGCTGGCGGCGCGAGGCACCTACCGGCTGGGGCGTCCGTTTCCCTCCGGTGCTCGGAATCTACTGAGAAACAGGCTTCGCGGCCTATCCCTCAGTAGCGCGCCGGGTGATGACGTCATCACTCGGCGCACTGCTGAGAGACAGGCCAAGAAGCCTGTTTCTCAGTAGATTCCAAGCATGGAGGGAAACGGACGCCCCAGCAGCAGCAGGTAAGGAGCGCGTGGGGGGTAGGGGGGCGGCGCGGGTGCTCGCGGTGGGTGGGGGGCGGCGGTGCGGGTGCTCACGGTGGGGGGGCGGTGCGGGTGCTCGCGGCGGGGGGGGCGGCGCGGGTGCTCGCGGCGGGGGGGGCGGGGCGGGTGCTCGCGGCGGGTGGGGGGGCCATGCGGGTGCTCGCGGCGGGTGGGGGGGCCGCGCGGGTGCGCGTGGCGGGTGTGGGGGAGGCACGGGGGCGCGGAGCGGGGGGGGCGACGCGGGGGTGCACGGCGGGGGGGGGCGGCGCGGGGGCGCGGGGCACTTACCTGCTGGGGCTTCCCACCGGTGCTCGGAATCTACTGAGAAACAGGCTTCGCGGCCTATCCCTCAGTAGCGCGCCGGGTGATGACGTCATCACTCGGCGCACTGCTGAGAGACAGGCCAAGAAGCCTGTTTCTCAGTAGATTCCAAGCACGGAGGGAAACGGACGCCCCAGCAGCAGCAGGTAAGGAGCGCGTGGGGGGTGGGGGGGCGGCGCGGGTGCTCGCGGTGGGTGGGGGGCGGCGGGGCGGGTGCTCACGGCGGGGGGGGCGGGGCGGGTGCTCGCGGCGGGGGGGGTGGCGCGGGTGCTCGCGGCGGGGGGGGCGGTGCTGGTGCTCGCGGCAGGTGGGGGGGAGGCGCGGGGGCGCGGGGCGGGTGGGGGTGCCGTGCGGGGGCTCGCGGCGGGGGGCGGCGCGGGGGCTCGCGGCGGGGCGGGCGGTGCAGGTGGTGCAGGTGCTCGCGGTGGGTGGGGGGGCCGCGCGGGTGCGTGCGGCGGGGGGGCGGCGCGGGTGCGCACGGCGGGTGTGGAGGAGGCGCGGGGGCGCGGGGCGGGTGGGGGTGCCATGCGGGGGCTCGCGGCGGGGGGGGCGGCGCGGGGGCTCGCGGCGGGGGGGCGGTGCGGGTGCGTGCGGCGGGGGGGGCCGCGCGGGTGCGCACGGCGGGTGTGGGGGAGGCGCGGGGGCGAGGGGCGGGTGGGGGTGCCATGCGGGGGCGCGGGGCGGGGGGGCGGCACGGAGGCGCACGGCGGGGGGGAGGCGCAGGGGCGCGGGGCACCTGCTGGGGCTTCCTTAGGGTGACCAAGGAGGACAGGGCTCCTGTAACTTTTAACAGTTGTGTAGCGAAGGGAATTTCAGCTGGTGTCCTTTGTATGCATGCAGCACCTGGTGAAATTCCCTCTTCATCACTGTAGTTAAAGCTGCAGGAGCTATACTAGAGTGACCAGGTACAAAAGCGGGCAGGGCTTCTGCAGCTTTAACTACAGTGATGAAGAGGGAATTTCACCAGGTGCTGCATGCATACAAAGGACACCAGCTGAAATTCCCTTCTCTACGCAACTGTTAAAAGTTACAGGAGCCCTGTCTTCCTTTTCATATGGTCACCCTAATTTAAATGGAATTTGCTTCTTTCCATGCACTTAAGCATGCTTAAGGAACACTTGCTAACGTTCCTTAAGCATGCTTAAGTGCATGGAAAGAAGCAAACTCCATTTAAATTAGGGTGACCATATGAAAAGGAAGACAGGGCTCCTGTAACTTTTAACAGTTGCGTAGAGAAGGGAATTTCAGCTGGTGTCCTTTGTATGCATGCAGCACCTGGTGAAATTCCCTCTTCATCACTGTAGTTAAAGCTGCAGGAGCTATACTAGAGTGACCAGGTACAAAAGCGGGCAGGGCTTCTGCAGCTTTAACTACAGTGATGAAGAGGGAATTTCACCAGGTGCTGCATGCATACAAAGGACACCAGCTGAAATTCCCTTCTCTACGCAACTGTTAAAAGTTACAGGAGCCCTGTCTTCCTTTTCATATGGTCACCCTACCATATACAAAAGAAGGCAGGCCCCCTGCAACTTTGTGATGAAGAGGGAATTTCACCAGGAACTAATTGCATACAAATGACACTGGCTGAAATTCCCTTTTCTCTACAACTGTTAAAGTTACAGGAGCCCTGTCCTCCTTTTCAGATGGTCAGCCTACCCTAGGTAGGTGGGCGCGGGGTGAGTACAGTGCAGGTGGGGCAAGTGGGTTGTGGGGTGGGATGAGGCAGTTGTGGGGTGTGCGGTTGTGGGGTGTGCAGTTGTGGGGTGGGCGTGGGGCGAGGCTAGCGGGTGCGCGTGGGTGGAGTGCGGGGTGGGCAGGCAAACTGCAGGTGAGGCAGGTGGAGTGGTTGTGGGGTGCACAGCTGGTTGCGGGGTGGGTGGGGCGGGCATAGGGTGCGGCGGGCAAGTGTGCAGGTCATGCGAGATGGGCGGGCGTGGGGTTGACGAGGCGGAAGCGGGGTGGACGGGTGCTGGGCCAGTGCAGGGTGGCACGGCCTGGCACGGCGCGCAAGTTGGCATGGCGTGCGGGCAGCACAGCTTGGCACAGTGCAGCCTGACCCAGTGCAGCCTGACCCAGTGTGACCCATGGGGCGGCGCAGTGGGGGAGCATCCTCACCCGGTGTCCTGGGGCATTCCTGGCCGGGTGTGGGGCAGTCTGGCCTGGCCTGGAGTATGACACGCTGGACTTCAAGCCCATGGGGTGGCCTGGCCCAGTCGGGAGTGCAGGCGTCTTAGCCTGGCCTGGCACTCGGGGCTGGGGCTGCCTGGATGTGATTTCATTTATCGTTGGGTGCTGCTACTGTTTAGTGAACTTTTCTTTAATATTTTTGCTATATTTTGATGAATTAATTGGGGTGGTGCATGTGTGTGTGTTTTAAAATTATTATTAGATTTGCCATGGGTGAGTATGCTGGTGTGTGTGGATATTTATTGTATTTTCAGTCTTGGTGAGTGTGTGTATTTGTTCTGTTGGTTGTTTTTTGCCTTGGTGCTTGTCTGGATTTTTATTATTTTTCCTTGGGTGGGTATGTGGGTGAGTGTTGTATTTTTAATATTATTTTATTGCAATGGGTGTGTGCATGTTTTTGTTTTATTTTGCATTGTGTGGGTGGTTTATTATTAATATTGTCATTATTATTTTGCCTTTGGAGAGCGTGGGGGTGGATTTTTATCCCCTCTTCCAGTTAAGTGTGTGTGTGGAGGTTGTTGTTGTTTAAATTGCTTTCAGGAGGATGTGGAGTTTTCCCCCACTTTGGGCAAGTGTGCAGGGGTATGTAAATTTTAATTTTTATTGCCTTTAGTGAGCATGAGGTGTGCGTGGATGCTGCTACTGCTGATCTTTCCTGGGGTGTGTATGTCTGCCTTCTTTAGTATCTGGTCATGCTAGGATGGGCTCCTGCAGCTTTAACTGTTGTAATGTAGAGGGAATATCACCAGATGCTGCATGCATACAAATGATACTTGCTGAAATTCCCTTTTCAATACAGCTATTAAAGATACAGGATCCCTGTCCTCCTTTCCATAATCACTCTAACTAATGAAATAATTGTAACTTTTTTCCTGTTACCATAGTTCTTTAACTTACATAGCCAGTGGTGTATAGTTTTCTCTTTCCCTCTTCCTTTAATGCAACGTTTGTGTCATTATGTAGTGCTATGTCAATGAAGTAGTGTGTTTTTCATTTTTGTTTATGACTGTTATGTCTGGTTGATAGCAAAGTGTTGCCTTGTCCCAGAATTGTTCTGTCCCAGCAAGATAATATATGAGTGCATAGTGTGGCTTGTCTTGTCTTGTTTGACTGTGTCTGGGACTCCTAGGCTCTGAAAGCATCGTTCTGAGAGCATCTGCTGGTTGCATGATCCACGAGGCCGGGTTCTGGTGAGTGCACAGTTTTCCTTGACAGGAGGGGCTTGCACTTGCTATATTAAGGTGAACAAATGTGAAGAAGCTGCAATCCCATATGTATCTGGGAGTACGGTTTATTGAAGTCAACAGGACTTATTCCTGAGTTGTCATAGGATAGCATTGTATGATAGGACATAGGGAGATGATAGCTTCTGAGTTATCTGCTACTCAGTTTTCTTTGGGTAAAGTATTAAACTCTCTGATTGGGATTTCTGTTCTCTGCACACTGAGGCAGTGTAAATTCAGGAGACATTTGGATAAAAGGAGGGAAAGATCTTTGTCTAGCATTGTGATAATGGGCATCTGTTCTGGCCTTTCTTTGTACCTCTACTGACCATGGGCTTGTTTACATGGCTAATGAACCAGAGATATAATGACACATTTTTAGATTAGTTTCTCACTGATAAACCAGAAGTTGAAACAAGTTAAGAGATGCTAGTGAGAAATAACTGCTACAAGCCTTTAGTCCATTTTGTTCCATGACTGTTTGTAGGGTAATAGTATTTTATACTCTTTCTGAATGCTACATTACTCATTTATTGTACTAGATTTTCCTGTACTAGATTTTTCTGCACTTGTCAACTGCTTCATTTGTTTAGTGCTGAATCTGTGAGTATGGATATGAGAAAGGTGATGAGGAAAGAGTGTTAAATGTTAGGAAAGGTGAGACTACGGTCATCCAGTGAAGGATTTGCAGTCAGAAAAGATATGTGAGGGAAAAGGAGACTGTATCACACAAAGTATAGCAAAAGCTTTAAAGTACAGCAAAAGCTACAAAAGTAGGAGTGAAGTTAATTTCAGATACACTGAATGTCTCAGTGATTTTAACATGAAGATGTTATGCAGAACAGGTTTGTCTTAATTGTGTGCTGTGAAATCAGACATGTGACGAAGGCCATCTTTGGGTGGGCACGTCCCTTTGGGGGCTGGCCATGTTGGTGGTCACGCCCCCTTGGAGGCCGGCCATGTTGGTGGGCACGCCCCCTTGGAGGCTGGCCATGTTGGTGGGCACGCCCCCTTGGGGCGGCCATGTTGTCCTCCTTTTTGGTTTCCAAAATATGGTCACCCTAAATTTGGAGAACTTTGACAAGTTTCAGTTTTGCTTGTACACACATCCTAATGTTAGCGCAACATCATTAGCACTAGCACTGGGATGTCATTGGATGCTACCCTAAGGCTCCAACAGGGTGCTTCTTTAAACAAGCATTTTATAGCTCGCTCGTTACTGACCAGTCACAGATGTTCATAGTTCATTCTGACAACAATGTCAGCCTCTGTGCATCTCCTGCTCCATTTTCCCATCCTAGCCCTAAAAATAAAACCTCAGAAACCTGATTCTTCTGGGATAAATTGATATTTGTCGGGTTTTCCTGCTGTGTGCAGGAAAAGTTGCATTATAAAATGCCCACTAGAGGGCACTGTCCTGTTCAACTGCATTGAGGCTGTACAAGCTGTGTGGTCGCTGCTCTCTTCCTGCTCTCTTAATTGTGTAATTACACCTTGTTGTAGAAGCGGAAGAGATGCAGGAAGCAGAGACATGGTAAGGGAATGCAATTTCCCCCTATCTGAAGGAGCTCAGGGCCTCCGTTTAACAGCAGAGCAGTTTGTCCTGTGCAGAGTTGCAGAAGGGCCAATGCTCCATCCCAGGTGACAATGAGAAACAGCAAATATTAAGGCACGCTTGGGGTCTGGCAGTAAGTGCTGTTAGCAAGAAGTCTCCAATCTCTGTTTATATTTGTAAATTAACAGATATTTCAAAAACAGCATTATCCTCCACATTCAGCCTCTTCCAAAGAAACCAACTGAGTAAAGCTAGCCTAGAACTTATCACTGTTCAGGGAAGTGGTTACAAGCATTTTGTAACCCAAGTTCCCTCAGGTTAAATGTCTGAAGGGGTGTAAATTGTAGCTTTGCCCACAATGACAGCATTTAACTCCCACCAAACTTGCATGACGCACCCCAACCAGCCCCCTCATATGCAAATTGTGCCCTCATAATATAAACCACTGTTTCCTGCTTATCATTGTCACCTGCTAAAAGTAAACTGTCTGTGTAAATATCTACAAAGACGCAGTGAAGCCCTTTCCATAAAGCAAAGGTGTGTGGTTTATTTCTGAAGTAGTTGCTTTCATTTCCTCCTATCTGTGGTACGTAAGCCCTGCCATTTCCATGTATAAATACTACTAAAAAATCTTACTTCCACTAACAATATTTTAAAATGGGTACATTTGCAGCCAAGGTCTGGACTAGAAACAGAGGTGATGGTATGGGGGCTCCTAGTCTGCAAGGGAGTCCATTTTATGTATTCCACTAGTCTAGGAACTCAAGTGATCTCTAATATGGCAAATAACAAACATTAAAAAATAAACATGATTCCTTTCGGAGAGTCACATTGCTCATATATATATATATATATATATATATATATGCTTCATCTCAAGACAGGTGAAAATGTATACAATAACAGTTCTGCATTGCGGTGCACAAAAGCGAGCGGAGTGGCAATGGTGGACACGTGTGAAAAATATCTGTGTGCTCATGAAGCATCCAAGGTTGAAATTATCAAAGTATCAGAGTAAATGTGTATATTTGTACACAAACAGTTTTAAGAAGTAATTGAAAGATGAAGAATCCGCACAATCCCTGAAATGATGAATATTGAAAGCCATTTGTCCACATTTATCCCAGGAAAGTTAGTCCCTCTTTAAACAGGTACTAATATTCACAGCAAGGAACGATAGGAATTGGAGGGTGAGCAGGTGTTGCCAAAGGCAATTAGGGAGTTTAGAGTAGCACCTTACCCCCATATCCAAGGTCAATGAGGTCAGTACTAGCAGGTAGGACAAAAATGAGTGCTGGTGGAAAATCTCTGTGCTCCCATGGGATTTTTGGGAAGGATGGAGATGAACATTTTACACAGGCTACTGAGGCAGTTTACACCTCTTCTAGAACACTACTCACGATAGGAAGAAAAAATAGGTGTTTGCTGTGGAATTATCATGCTTGAATGATTCAGTGATTAAGAAACATGTTGAAAATAGACATGACAGTGAGTGACACTGTATATTTTATACTATTGTGTATTTATGACATACTTTCATTAGATAAGTACTAAGGCTATTCATAGATTTTTTTAAAAAAAATTAACCATTCAGTGCCCAGCCTGCTGTACGCCCAACTACTCTAGCTATCACAAGCATCACTACTGAATACAGAAAAAAATGAATGTAAATTATGACCAGGAACATGTTATTAGTACATATGTTAACATGGCATGTCTTTGTGAAGCTGCACTAGTGTAAATGGTCATTGGATCACTCTTTTACACCCTGATTCTAATTACTGTTACTTGGCAATACAAGTATCAATTCACACAAAGATTTTGGTCATGGTGAGAAACATATTTGACATATGGGGGCCTAGATTTTTCCTGTGGTGTAGTCATGTATGCATTCTCTAGACTCAGGGTCAAACTACACATTAAACTCCTCCCCCCACAGCTGTCTGCTTCCTGACCACCACCCCATGTGTGTGTGTGTGTGGGGGGGGGTGTTTAAGAAAAAAAATATACCAGTATCAATTGAGGCTTTGTTCTTCTTTTTTTAAAATCCCTGCATGTGTGTGTGTGCATGTGATGGGGAGAAATGTGGGAAGCAAATGGAAGGGGGAGGTTTAATTCTTCCCTCCTGAGGTGCGCTGGTCCCAAGAGCTGGCCATTGGCTCTCCTTCCTGTTTGTTGGGTGCTTACAGCTCAGCTCTAAGAATGAGCCACATTACACCCTCATATATTGAAGCTAACATATATTGGAGAGCATGGCATGTTGATTAAAGGTGGTGGTGGAGATTTCCTATAGGCAACCACCCCTGAGAAATCTGTGTTAGTACAGTCATGTGTTGGGAGAACTTAACTGATTCAGTTTTGTTATGTTTGAACTGGCTCAGTGTCTGTTCACTAAAATCTACAGAAAAGCCTGTTTTGATCCAGTGTACTGTAAGTTTAACACACCCATGGATGCCCTGACCGCAACAGCGTTCACAAGAGTTCCAGTTGTTTTCAACTGAAACTATTTTTAGATAACCATTCATGCCTCCTCAAAGTAATCATTTAGTTGAGGTGATTATAATGCATATTGACTACAGAGCCAGGCTCTTTACATAACACGCTAATTACAACACCTTACACTTGATTTGCCCTAAATTACAGTCCAGTGATAATAATGCATTAGGAGACTAATATGTTAACATATTTTTGAACAGCGATAAATGCTATACATTCTGATACACCACCTCCATTTGTTCCTTAATAAATTATATCCCCATAGAATTTCCCAGGAAATGTGAGTCAACTAAATTTGTGCTTCCAAGTATATTAACTTGATGATAATTCATCACTGCTTAGTAATTTTATTATTTTTCATGTTACTCTAATTTGCTTCATTTTTTCCCCTTAGCTAATATATAAGCAAGATTTCCTATTTTGATGCCATCCAAAGCCCAGTGAAAGCAGAAATGTTAAGGTTCCGTATTTGGGAGTATTTGCTTTATTATCTGCAAGTGTGGCTATGTTTAACAATCTGGGAAAGGAGGAGAGGCAGGGCACAGACCACTGCCAATCCCAGCTCTCCTAAATTATAGCAGGAAGAGATCGATCAAGCTGCAAACTCAGAGTGGCTTTAGGTATGATCTCTCCATGTTGAAAGGAAAGTGTCAAGAGTCGGCATGGTTGGGCCCACACCCCAGCAGGGGCCCGCTGACAAGAGCTCCCTGGACCTGCTCCTCCTCTTGATCATTGCAACTTGCTTGTTCAGCTGTCTCTCTCTTGCCAAGACAATGGTCGTGGTTAGAAGGAGTAGCAGATGCTATTGCCTGCTTGCTCACTGGCTCTCTGTCAAGCAAGAAAGTGGGAGCTATGAAGAGACACAGGATGAGGATCAAGAACAAATGGTGGTGAGAAGGCAGACTCACTGAGGGAGGAGCACACTGAGGGTGTCTTGCCCAAGGGCATTCAAAAACCTGGAGCCAACACTGCTTCCTGTTTTCCCTCAACAATATCTTATCTAAAAGACCATGTTCTCAGATCTCCCATTTGGGAGATGCATAATGAACAAAGCTGCCTTCAGCTGTATAAGTTTGTTTACCATTTACAGCCTGCCCTAGCTATAGCTATAGCTGAGCAAGACAATAAATTGCTTTATCTCTTTCATCCCCACAACAGCCATGAGGTATATCACTGTTATTTCCATTGTTACAGCCTTGACTATTCAGAAAATGCACATGGTACAGCCCTCCTGGGATGGGGCCATTTCAAAATGCAAATGGAAGAGAATGGCAAGATTCTAGCTGCCAAGCCTTCTAGGTAGGCATTTTTCATGTGGGGATGTTTTCAAACAGGTGACACCCCCTACTCCCTCACCCCATACACTCAAGCTGCATACTGAAGTGGTGCAGCTTTTTCTAAACAGGTACTTCAGAAAAGCAGAGAGTGAATTGCTTAAGTCCAAGTGATACTCCAAAAAGTGCTAACTTTGAGCAATATTTTTAAAGGCAGTTATGTCATTGGGACACAAGCTCTTATTCATATATATGGTGGCAACTAACTAAAAAAAGCATTATCAATTCTGGTAAATTAGCCCTTTGCAGAAAGGGGTTCAAGCTGTGATTGATGATAAAAATATTCATCGCATATGTTCCTTTCTTCTGTTATTACCAGAGATGGCATGAGTCAAGTCAGCATGGTGACTCATACATTGATTGCTTCCACAAACTGATGAGGGACCTTGCAAAACTCCCATTCAAAGGAACGTACAATATGGCCAGCACGTAATGTTACCGGAGATCCAGTTTAGCAGGAAGCAGAAGATAGTTCCTCTAGATTGGCAACTGAGGGTGCAATCCTATGCATGTTTAGACAGAAAAAGTCCTACAACTCACAGCACTATGTAAACATGCAGGATATTATATTATAAGTATATTAACATTTGTACAATTTTGTGAAGACAACACGATAGTGAACGGTGGGGTAATAATCAACACAACAATTGTTTATCTAGGAAGTGCTCCCCACACAACATGATAATAATCAACTGTGGCATGGATTAGGATCAATGTTGAGTTGACTATTAGTCCACACTGAGTTGATTCACTCATCCCCTGCACTCTCTCCCCACAGTCCTCCCGCTAGTATCCCATCAGCCATTGCGGCTGAAAATCTATCCTGCCAGCTGGACTAGAGCAGCAACCACTGCTTTGACCACTTTTGCCTTGCACCAACGGTGGCTGAAGAAATAACCAATGGTGCCCTCCACACGACACGATAACCAGTGGTGTTTCAAATAATCAAATGTTGTTTATTTGCATTGGTTATTTCGACCAAATAACCAACCATTGATTAAAAAATTCCCTCCACACAACACAATAACCCATGGTGGGTTAAATAACCAATCATCAACTATTTAAACCACCATTGGTTATTGTGCTGTCTGAAGTCAGTCATAGGCTCAATTCTGACGACACAATAAACAACTGATGTGGGGGAAACAATCGTCAGTTGTTTTGACTATTGTGTCATCTGAATGCTGCCATAGTCAACTCAGCACTGATCCTAATCCACACCACAGTTGATTATTTATTACCATGTTGTGTGGGGAGTACCCCCTAGTTGAACAACTGTAAAGTTGATTATTACCCCACCATTGACCATCATGTCATCCGAATTGAGCCATAATCTCTTTCCTGATTTGCCAAGTTGCAAGCCAGACCAGAGGACATGTGTTTACTAGGGATGGACAAATCTATTAAATTTCTCCACCATCCCTTGCATTTACCTTGAAACACACCAGTCAAGCCTTTCTGACCTTCCCTGGATATTTTTGGTCCATCCGCCTCCCTCAGGGTATAAGGTCCCATTTGCTATTGCAAATGGGGAAGGAAAACATATGAAAGGTCAGGGGAGAAACAGGTGGAAACAGCCGCTGCAGCTACCTTGTCCCCCGTTTGATCAGTACACTCAGAGTTACATAATTTCTGGACTTCCGCCTTTTATTTTCTTTCAATGTATTTTCTAAGTAAAAAGTAATAATTCTTGCTGGTCTGAAATTGATGGTAGTTAGCAGGAATGTAGCTGCTTTGCCATTGTGTGATGTCAAGATTCCACCACCCTATGTTAACGGTACACCACCACCACCTACTGGATAATAATGGAAGCACTAAGACATCTGAAAGTAGAAGAAACTATTTCTACTCCATCAACAACCAAATTGGAAAAAAGGATAATTGTTCCTTTGTAGCACATTCAGAAACTAGATATTAAAAAGATGGCTGTCTTTTATAAACCACATTTAAAGTGTGTTAGAGAAAACTAAACTCTGTTAAATAGTGTTGTTCCCTTAACGGAGCAATCCTCTTGTCCCTAGAAACCTCCCACTGAGGCCTTAGTCAGAGCTTTGACCTCAGAGGGTTTTTTCTGAAGTCAGAGCCCTCCCCCCCTGTTCTTCCCAACCATCAAGAAGGTTTCTGCCATGGTTTCCTTTACAAGATTGGAACTCCAACCTTATAGAGGGGAAAAAATGGGAGTGTCAGGGGCATGCCAGTGGTTAGGAAGAGAGTGGCCATGGGTCTGAGGGATCCTAAGCCCTCCCATCTCCCAACCAAGCTTCCAGCACAGGGGGGGAAGTGAGATGGGCTCTGGGGCCCATCTAACAGAATTTCCCTTTTTGGAGGGCAGAGAGGCAAAAATTTCTCCACTGTTCCTCCCATCCTGCAGGCAAGAGCTTCCAAGACTGGAGTGTTCCTTTGATAAGGCTCTTTGCCCTTACAATTGCTCAGTATGGTTTATTTTATTTTTAATTGGTGGGCTGCCAGTAAAAATCAGAAGCATGAACATTGAGAATACTGTTTTATAAACACGCTTACATGCTGTGTACTACATAATACAGTGTAATTAATGTAAAAACCTGGGTCCAATCTACACTAGGTTCCCCACCACCATTATGGCTATGTGTGACTCACTCACATGGCACATGGTAAACCTGCCATCGCATTGTCCTAATGGTATTTCTATCTCTTGACTGTTTCTTTATTAGTTGCAGTTTCTGGGTCTGCACTAACTGCATGGTTTTGTAACTTGTGCCAGTAGGAGAGTCTTCAAAGCTGTAGAACCAGTTTAGCAACACTCTCCCCCACCTTTGCCCTGTGGCCTTTGGGAAGACCTTTGCAGGAAAGGAATTCATGGTTGTCCTCCATTTCCTCTCCTTTGACAAAGGGCCTGGTTGGCCAGCCAATTTTTAGGGAGGCTAATTTTCAATAACAATACACTTTTTATTTTAAAACCTGCATCCCTGCACATCTGCACAGGCATACTGGATTTTTTTTTTAAGGAACCTGAAATGGCCAGTGTGATTCCCCCCTACTTCTCCCACAATTGCTGCACCATACTATGGTGCATTCTCGGTGCAGATGCACAAAGTCATAATTCCCCCAACTAGGACGACAAAGAATTTTTCTATATGAGACATTTATTGTGTGCTGATCATTCCTTAGTTATGGTTCTTTACATATTCATTAGACAATGTCATGACCCTCCAGTTTCACTTTCACGTTAAAGAGCACTTTGTGTGTGTGTGTGTGTGTGTGTGTGTGTGTGTGTGTGTTTAGAGCAGAGAATATGCAGCATTATTTGTGACAGTGAAAGAAAATGCTTTTCCCACTTTTGTATTACACTATACCACAGTCCCACCTAAACGTTATGTAGTGGAAAAGTAGGAAAGGAAACATTCTTTGTGTAGAACTGTGATCTCAATTATGCGAGGAAACTAAAAACCGATACAGCAGATTAAAGCCTCATAGAAAAGGTCAAACTTCATAACAATACCTATGTTGAACTGTCAAAGCAAACACACCCACAAAATATGTAAGTATTGGAATTCTCCAGAAAAGCATCAGGCTAGGTGATAAAAAGCAGGAGATCAGGGAAGAAACAGAAAAGTCCAACAATTTAGTCAGATGTTGTGGCCATGGAGGTTTGCAGATTAGACCCATCAAAATTGAGGTTTGTCATCTGAATGAATTTGTCAGTGGCAGGTACCAGATTATTCCTAGTTTAGTTTATCTAAACTTTTTTTTGTGTGTGGAATTTTAGTTGGTCCTAACAAGGGTATTACTCACTATGGATTTTGGATTTCTTCCCTCATGGATCAGTGGTGCAGTTAAGTAAGTTTTGACACTGGACTTAATGGGCTTAAGGGATGGGGTGACAGGCTTTAGATGGCCAAGTGTATTACTTCAGCTGTAAAATGTACACCTAACATGTATCTTCTCCCTGCCCCTTTAACTGCCATTCCATCGTTTGCAACTGCTTCTACATTACTGATACGTTAGAACAACAACACAACTGGTTGCCAATCCCGATTTAAAACAAAGAAACAAAAAAAAAATTTGAGCAGATGAAGTTTTTCATTTTAAACTCACTTAAATCATAGCACCACTGTGGAGCTATCTTCACGGTGCGGGTTGGTGCTGCCTCCCTCTCAAACCACACGCTTTTCCTCTCTCAGGGCGGCGTCAGGTAATTCCGATGCCAAGGAGGGAGTGTGGAGTTTCTGGAAAGCAGCCACATCTACCCTCTTCCTGCACTTTCCCCAAAAATGTCAGGGTGGGAAAGGATTTGAGAGCTGCCACAGAGGGGTGCCCGCACCCTTACTCACCACCCACCACCAGCTCCTCCACCCTCACAAAAAGAGAAAAAAGGCAGAGAAAGAGGCAGGGAGGCTCTTTACTAGGGATGTGCAGGGACCCCCCCCCGGATTGGATTAGGACCCAGATCGGGACCTCTGACATGGTCCTGGATCGGTTCGGACAAAATTGGAGGTCCCTTAGATCAGATCGGACCCGATCTGAAAATCGGACATCCGATTTTTGGATCGGCCGTCATGTTCTCCTACCTGCGGAGAGGCGGAGAACACCGGCTGGAGAGGGAGAGAGAGCTGCACGTAGGGGCTCCCTGCGCCTCCTCCAGTGCAGCCCCAGCCCACCTGCGGAGAGGCAGAGAACACCGGCTGGAGAGGGAGAGAGAGCTGCGCTTAGGGGCTCCCTGCGTTTCCTCCGGCCGGCCCCCGGCCCACCTGCGGAGAGGCGGAGAACACTGGCCCAGTCCACCCCTCTGACATGCTCGAGGTGGCTGGGAGTGCAGCTGAACTGAAATGTGTCTGGGAGTGGCAATATCTGTTGTGCAGGGCAAGGGGAGATATGGCGATAGCAGGGCAATGTGCCATTATAGGGGAATGAGAGATAGATATTTAACACCCATCTTACCTTCTAGTCACCCTGCTACCCCGGGGATCTTGGAGAACGAACCAGGCCACCCACAGAACCTCTCCTTGCTCCTATGCAATGCCAGGTCGGTTAAAAATAAAACAAATATCATCTATGATCTCCTTATAGATGAGGAGGCCGACCTGGCATGCTTCACAGAAACCTGGCTGGGAGATGATAGTGGGCCGACATGGGCCCAGGCTCTCCCAGCTGGATACTGTGTTAGTGAGCAGGTGAGGGAAATTGGGCGGGGGGGGGGGGTGGAGTAGCTGTGGTCTACAAGGATAATCTTAACCTGACCAGACTTCCTGTCCGGCAATTGAATCACATCGAATGTGTGTACCTGAGTCTGAAGGCCAGGGATAGACTAGAGATTCTGTTAGTGTACCGGCTACCCCGCTGCCTATCAGACTCCTGGCCGAGCTCACGGAACTGGTCTCGGAGCTGGTGTTGGATTCGCCCAAGCTTTTGGTCCTGGGCGATTTCCACATCCCATTCAAGGCTGGTTTGTCAGGTGCAGCTCGGGAGTTCATGGCATCCATGACAACCATGGGCCTATCCCAATTGGTCTCTGGACCTACACATTCAGCAGGTCACACCCTCGATGCTGTCTTCAGCTCTGAACAGACAGATCTGTGGGCGGAGGTAACAAATACCTCTGCATTGTCATGGACAGACCACTTTCTGGTTAGTTAGTATCACGGCTACCACCCACCCCTGCAGGGGTGGCGGACCTATTAAGATGGTCCGCCCTCGAAGGCTGATGGATCCTTTTGGATTCCAGAAGGCCTTGGAGGGTTCTATGGCTGGTATCGTCGACGATCCTGTAGAAGCCCTGGTCAATAGATGGAATCAAGACCTAACTATGGCTATCGACACAATCGCCCCCAAACATCCTCTCCGACCCGCTTCTAACAGGGCGCCCTGGTATACAGAAGACCTCAGGGAGTTGAAGCGGAAAGGACGATGACTGGAGCGCCAATGGTGGAAAACTCAACTTATATCCGACAAGACACGACATAGAGAACATCTTCATTCCTATGGGGTGGCAATATGTGCAGCGAAGAAAGCTTTCTTCTCTGCGCGCATTGCGTCTGCGAATTCGCGTCCAGCAGAACTGTTCAGGGTGGTGAGGGGTCTAACCCAGGCACTTTCCCCCCTGAATCCGATCATTTAACGATCATTTCACAGATAAAATCTCTTGGATAAGAGCCGACTTAGATGCCATCGTTATAGCAGAGGCTGACGATGGAGTGTCCAGCGACTCCATGAGTAGAATTACACTAGATCAGTTTCAGTTGGTGAGTACTGAGGACGTGGACAAGCTGCTTGGTCGAGTGAGGAGGACGACTTGCCCTCTCGATCCCTGTCCTTCTTGGCTGGTCGCCCAGGGAGGAGATGCAGTTAGATCACAATTACAATATATTATTAATGCATCTCTCAGGGAGGGGAGTTTTCCATCATGTTTAAAAGTAGCGGTAGTACGGCTGCTTCTAAAAAAGCCCTCCCTGAATCCCCTGGACTTTAATAACTATAGGCCAGTATCAAATCTTCAATTTTTGGGCAAGGTGATCGAGAGGGCGGTTGCCTTCCAACTGCAAGCAGTTTTGGATGATACAGATTTTCTAGACCCATTTCAAACTGGCTTCAGAGCAGGATATGGAGTTGAGACTGCTATGGTCGCCTTAGTGGATGATCTACGCTTAAGTATTGACAGGGGGAGTGTGTCCCTGTTGGAACTCCTGGACCTCTCAGCGGCTTTCGATACCATCGACCATGGTATCCTTCTGGAACGCCTGAGGGGATTGGGACTCGGGGGCACTGTGCTTCAGTGGTTCCGGTCCTACCTCTCGGGCAGGTTCCAGATGGTGATGCTTGGGGATAGCATCTCTTCCGGCAGGCCTACCCAGATGAATTTTAAAGTGTTTTATTGGTGTTTTATTGGTATTTTAATGATGTGTTGGTTTTATGTGCTTTTAATCAGTTTTGTATTTTGTGTTTAATGCTGTTCCCCACCTCAATCCGTTGGGAGAGGCGGGTAACAAATAAATATATTATTATTATTATTATTATTATTTATTTTGGTGTTTTCCCCATAGACTTGCATTGGGGGAAAGAAAGGTGGGTGAGTGGGGGCCTAACTCCCCCTTCCCTGTCCCTCCCCCCTCACTCGTGTACCGTACTTGCTGGGGCGGCCGCTTCTCTCCGGTGCTCCGATCTACTGAGAAACAGGCTTCACGGCCTAGTTCTCAGTAGAGCGCCGGGTGATCATCACCCGGCACTCGGCCGTGAAGCCTGTTTCTCAGTAGATTGGCATACCAGAGGGAAGCGGCTGCCCTGGCAGGTAAGTGGGGGGGGCTCCTCCCCCCTCCCCCCTCGCACTTCTTACCTGCCAGGGCCGTCCGCTACCCCCTTCTACTAAGAAAAAGGCTTCGCAGCCTGCCTCTCAGTAGCGTGCCGGGTGACATCATCACCCGGCACGCTACTGAGAGGCAGGCCGCAAAGCCTGTTTCTCAGTAGAAGGGGGCAGTGGACAGCAGCAGATGGCCCCAGCAGGTAAGGAGTGTGAGGGGGAGGAGGAGGTCCAATCCCCTGATTTTATCCGAACTGGATCGGGTCCTTCTGGACTGGTTCGGATGAGATCGTCGATCCAGAAGCCGTATCCGATTTCGGTCGGATCGGCTTCGGATTGTGGATCGGGCCTGATCCGATGCACACTCCTACTCTTTACTCTACTGCCGCTCATTCAAGGGCTCTCATGGCAGTCTCTTTTTCTACTACCCTCTTCCTGGTGGAAGGCAACCAATCACTGGTCACCTTCAACCAGGTACTGCCCCTGGGTTGACCCCAGATTGGCTACAGAGCGATGTTACACGGTGGAACTACATGTTGACTTCGCTTCCTTTTAAGAAGTTGGGGTAAATCCGACTTTTTCAATGCAGAGCATCGTAGGGAAGCCCTGCAGTGGCTCTGGCGCTGCATTTGCATTGTCTAACTGACATGGCGCAGATCCACAGCCACTGCGGGGCTTTCCTTGCGTATAGACAGCCCCTGTGACTACAGGAGTGAAATGGAGTTTGTTTCTACTGCTCTGCTGCCTGCATCACCCTCTCTGGGTGGTCATTTAGGGGAGTATTGGGCTGTAGGGCCCTGGATGTTTGACCTCAAGGTCCAGCCCTAGCTGCACCACTGAACCACCACTGCTCTTTGTTTTTGCACATAAGATAGTCTTTCAGGTGAGGACAGAACTATGCATCTGCTGAAGTAGGCTACAGCCCATCAGAATAAAATAACAACAACAACAACAACAAATACCAACCATGTCACAATGCACTTCCATTTAAATGCAATAGTATCAGAGGCAGTATACCTAGGTACATCAATTGCTAGGAAACATGGGCAGGAGGGTGCTGCTCCACTCAAGTCCTACTTGTGGGCACTGGGTTGGCCCCTGTGTGAACAAAATGCTGGACTAGATGGACCATTGGTCTGATCTACCATGGGTCTTATGTAGGCTGACCATATGAAAAGGAGGACAGGGCTCCTGTAACTTTAACAGTTGTAGAGCAAAGGGAATTTCAGCCAGTGTCATTTGTACGCAATTAGTTCCTGGTGAAATTCGTTCTTCATCGCAACAGTTAAAGGTGCAGGCACTATACTAGAGTAACATATACAAAAGAAGGCAGGGCCCCTGCAACTTTAACTGTTGTGATGAAGAGGGAATTTCACCAGGAACAAATTGCATACAAATGATACTGGCTGAAATTCCCTTTGCTCTACAACTGTTAAAGTTACAGGAGCCCTGTCCTCCTTTTCATATGGTCAGCCTATTTTATGTTCTTAACCTCAATCCGGACTTCCGGATTGCAGCGTTTCAATGGGCTACTAAAATGCAGCTCCCTGCATCCGTTTTGAGTTTTTTAAGATCTACTGTCTCCCACACTTCCCCTAATATGCCGTCACTTCCTGTTTCCATAAGATTAACATCCGGGCCATCTGACGTCCTGAGAAAGTTTTTTTTAAAAAAATTGTTATTGTTTTCTCAGACAGCCCCTGCGACAGAGACCCGCCAAGCGAGCCGGAAAGGGACAGGAGAGGGCGTCGCCTGCCGGCTTGCTTGTCCGCGCGGCCGCTGCCATGGCTGCGAGGGGCGCCGGGGGTTCAGCGGCGCTGGGAGGGGGCCGTTGCTGCCGCTTGGCTCCGTCGTCCTGTTTCGCCTGGCGGTTGCGCCCGTGCCCCTGCCGCTGAGGAGCCCCCACCCCGCACCGTCGGAGGGAAGTGAGGGATGGCCGAGCCGGGTGCCGAGGTGGTGGTGGCCCTGCGGGAGAAGGTGGCTGCCCTGGAGGCGGAGCTGGACGCTTGTCGGAGCCGCCTGGACCGAGAGAAGAAGCTGCGCCTCAAAGCCCAGGCCAGCGCCGCCAAATTACTGAGACAGGTACGTTTCTAGAGGGGCGTCAGTGGGGAGCGAAGCGACGCCGTCCCTCAGCATCGCCGCCCTGGAGACTCCCCTGCCCCTCACGAGGCTGCCACAGGACGCCCCCGCATCACGCACCTTTGGATTTGCTCTTCTGGGGACACAGAGTTTGATTGTTTATTTAATATTACATTTGAATCCTGCCTTTTTCTCTCTTTCAAGGAACCCAAGGTGGGTTGCATATTCCTCCTGCTTTCCATTTTATCCTCACAACCACCCTGTGAGGTAGGTTAGGCTGAAAGTCAGCAACTGGCCCAAAGTCACCCAGTGAGCTTCATAGCCAAGTGGAGACTGGAACTCTGCAATAATCTAACAAGAAACTGATTTAACTTTAACACTACTAACAGCCAAACCAACAAATAGAACTTCCTTTAACAAAATTATAACATACTATCAGTTTAAGTTATAATGTTTTCTCATCACACTTGAAACATTGATGGGAAGCATAACACAATGTATGTATATTCAGTTCAGAGGGCACTCTGAGTTTCCCTCCATGCTACAGATTCCTTACATAATGAAAGTAATAAAGTGCATTTCCCTAATTTGTGTTGGCTGGCAACAGTGTTGTCACTATTTCTTTTGGAGAGTCAGACAAATACAACTTTCTCTAGAATGGCATGAAGAAATTGTCAGTTACTACTATGAAGGACTCTCTTTTCCTCAGAGATTATCTTGATGTTGCTGTTCCTCAGACAGACTGCTGATTTGAGTGTATATTTGTTTTCACTGAAAAAAATCTTCCATTCTTAGATAGTGTTGGTCCTTTCTTTTACTTTTCCCAATATTTACCCTCTTCCTTTAGGTGCTATTCCGTTTAGATACTGCTTTGTGAACATATCCCTTCCACAGCAAAACAACAACAACAAAAACTCAAAGCAGCTTACATCATTTTAAAACAAAAAACAACATAGAATAGTCAGATTAGACATTAGACAATAGTAAGAGATAGCAGTAGCAGCAGATAAAAGATATCAAGATGAACTCTAAGATAGTGATGATATAGTAACAGTTCAGTTTTATTGTTTATAACTCTAGGACATCACAATATAACAGAAAGAAAATATCCAGAATATTACAGAAGTAAAACACGCAAGTTACACATAGATGAAAGAAAGTGACTGATAATTCAGGGCTGACAAAGTAAAATAAAGGTTGAAAATTCCCCACTACTAATTTCCAGGTTTTATAAAAGTGTTTGTTAAGGAAACCAATATCAAACATACAAAGCTTAAAATTAAATAGTAAACAATCAATAGTAATGTGGAAACGTTTATACACTAGTTTCCCCCCTGGCATGGGTACACCAATCCAGAGCTCTTAACATGCCTATTAATGCTTTATAAACTCTTCTCACAATATGAATTTAATCATGGAGCAACTTGTGGAAACCCCAGTTGTTCAAATTCATGGTGAAAAGTGGCTGTCAGTTGAAAGAAAGCATGACAGATATCAAAAGTCTGCTGAACATCAATGAGTGAAACCCCCCAGCTATCCCTCTGTAACCAGAGTATCTTCCTCTTGAATTTTATTTCTCTGCATGGATATCTAGTGTTCTCTTTTGAAGTATTTGCTAGTAATTTAAGACCTTAATACAGCAAGCTATGTTTTCTCTGGTTTTGTTGAGAACTTGCAATGAGAAATGTTATGATTTCCTCCATTTCAATTCACTAAATATTTTGTTTATATGATAAGTATTTGCTCACAAAAACATACCATACAAACAATACCATTTGTTTGCTTGGTAAAAAGAAACCCTACAAAGATTCAGGCTAGTTTTCAGTTGTATAGACTTCTGTTAAGGCATACTGCTAACTGATGACATGTACAAGTTTAGTATGTTGTAAACTGTAATTATTCCCTCTAATAGCAAATTCAGTTTCAACAGTGTTGGAGTAAAAATGGGACACTGAGAAACAAGGGGAAGACATTGGCACACTCAGGTGTCTCCTGAAATATGCAGATTTAAAAAAAAAAAAATTAAAGGAGGGGGCAAGCCCCCCTTCCCCCGCAAACAGGCCAATGAGGACTGACCATGTTAAGTGCCTTGCAGGTGCCACAGAATGTTGACTGTGAGATGGAAATGCGTCATGTAAAGCTGGAATGTAGGGAGAAAATAGTGAATTGGCCTGCTTGAACTCTTTATAGTGTTTATATGGCTGGCTGGTTTACTGGAACAGGAGCACCTATTCAGTGATGAGGATATACCACAATGTTTTGTTGCAGGTCAATCTTATAATTATTTCTCTTCTTTTGTAGGTTGAAGAACTTGATAAGAAAATCAGTGATAGTGAAAGAAGTGAGAAGACAACATCCAGCATAGAAATACAAACCGAAGACTCTGCTGCATGGTTACATGCAGGTAAATATCAAATAATACAACTTCAGTGATGGTTAAAATAGCCTAACAGATAACTGATCTCTGTCCATTGCATTAATCTCACTAATAAAATAAAATTGTACTAAGAGGTGGGGAAATGTTAAGTGTCTAGCTGAACTAACTCCTACCATTTTCCCCCCAAATATAAATTACTTGTTTGGTTATATATGCATTTTAATAATCCTTGATTCATTTTGCAAGTGCATAGCTGATCCAACTTTTAAACTTAAATTTTGCCTGTTACCAGAAGTTCATGGTAATATTCTTTTAAAGAAAAAAACTAAAAATGTAAATTCATTTTGCTCCGATTTGCTTAATGCTAGCTTCCATATACCAGCAGGCTGCTGTTGGTTCTGCTGGACCTCTCAGTGGCATTCAAAAGTATCTACCATGATATCCTTCTGGACTGCTTGTGAGGGTGGATCTGGGAGACAGTGTACTGTGGTGCTAAAGACGGTAGTGCACGCGCTGATAACTTTGAGACTCGACTTCTGCAATGCGCTGTACATAGGGCTACCTCTGTGCCTAGTCCAGAAACTTCAACTAGTTCAAAATATGGCAGCCAGGTTGGTCACTGGTACACCTAGAGGTGACCATATCACACCAGCTTTGAAATCTTTCCACTGGCTGCCAGTTAGTTTCCGGGCGAAGTACAAAGTGTTGGTCATTACCTTTAAAGCCCTACATGGTTTGGGTCCAGGTTACCTTTGGGATCGCCTTCTCCCATACAATCCGCCCCGCACGCTTAGGTCCTCTGGGAAGAATTTATTACAGTCAACAAAAACTAGACTGACAACCGTTACCCAGAGGACCTTCTCTTCTGCCGCTCCCAGATTATGGAATGACCTGCTGGGAGAGATCTGTGAACTTACCAGTCTTCAGGAATTTAAAAGATCTCTTTCGGCAGGCCTACTCAGGTGAATTTTAAGTGTTTTATTGGTGTTTTATTGGTATTTTAATGATATACTGGTTTTGTGTATTTTAAATCAGTTTTGTGTGTTTTGTGATGATGTTGTTCCCCGCCTCGATCCGGAGGGAGAGGAGGGTAATAAATTAATAAATATATTATTATTATTATTATTATTATTATTATTGTCCTTTGGGGTCAGTTTAGAAGCTGGTGTTGGCCAGTAATGTATGGTGTCCTGCAGAGATTTATTATGTCCCTCATGATGTTTAACATCTATTTGGAACTGCTGGGAGAGGTCATCTGAGGATTTGGAGTATGTTGTCACAAATATTTCTCTTTCTCCTGTTGGGTTCTAGGCCAATGCCTGGAGGTGGTAGTGGGCTGGGTGAGAGCTGCCAAATTGAAGTTTAGTCCAGACAGGACAGATATACTCCTAGTCAGGAGAGAGACAGACTACAGAAAAGGAATTCATCCTGTTTTGGATTGGGTGGTACTCCCTTGGAAACTCAGGTTCACAATTTGGGGGTGTTCCTGGATTTAGCTTTGCATCTGGGTGACCAGGTGGTGGCAGTGGCTAAGAGAGCCTTTGCCCAATTTAGGTTGGTGTGCCAATTCCTGGAGAGGACAGACCTGGCTTTGATAACATACGATTTAGTTCCATCAAGATTGGATTACTGTAACATGTTCTGTGTGGGGCTACCTTTGAAGAGTTTTTGGAGCTGCAGTTGGTCCAGAATGCAGCAGCAGGGATGTTAGTGGGCTTGTTTCCATAAAATCATGTTACACATGTCCTGCAACATCTGCACCTGTTGTCAATTTGCTTCTGAGCACAATTTGAGGATGACTTTTAAAGCCTAAAATGGTTTCAGTCAGATTACCTGAAATATTGCCTCATCCCATACCAACCTACCTGTCTCTTAAATTCAGAAGGAGAGGTCCTTCTATGGTTCTCACCTAGGGTGGAGGTGGCAAGGTGGTTCCATTTATAGTCCCAGTCTTTCTGTTGGTTTTGTGTTTTTATTAAATGTATTATTTTATATTGTTATGTGATTTTAAGTTGAATTAATCTGGGTGGTGCATGGGCACTAGAAGGCAGGGTATACATTTCTGTATAAATTATTGTATAGTAAGTAAAGGAACTTTGTTAATGCATTTAATTTGTAATGTTTGCAGATTATTACTATTACCATAGTTATTACAACGGTTCTGATCTACACGATTTATCCAGAGCACCAGTACAGCCAAGTAATGATAGTGAAGGATCAACCCCTAATTGTTTAAACCAGTTACAATTAGGTAACCCTGATGTTAATGGCACAAAGCATGATGAGCATGGAGAACAGGATAATGTAACCCATGGTGTGCAGGTAAGATGTGTTCTGTGTTTTGATTATCATATTGATATCTTGTTCTTCCTCCAAGGAGTTGATGGTGGCATACATGAGTGTGACATTTTATTCTCATGACAGACATGTAAGCTAGTTTAGGCTGAGAGATGATCCATGGAGATCACTGGTGCAAGTGAGCTTAATGGCTGAGTGGGTAGTCTTGAACCTGAGTTTCATTGATCCAAGACATAATCTCTGTAAAGTACACTACACTGGCTCTTGATACTTTCTATGTTCTGATTTGCAATCTGATCGTACCTTATGCTGCTTAAGACAAGATCAGAATAGTTTGAAAGGAAAGAGACAGAACTGTCCAGCTAGCCTTTGCCCCATTTGTGTCTCAAAACTTTTTTCAGCTGTATTGCACCACCACTAGAGGACAAGACCATTTCCTGCCCACAAAAGCCTCTTACCTGGTTCCATTTAACAGCTCCCCCCCCCCCACACACACACACATTGATAACTGCTGTTCTGCCTATATAGGGAAGCTGATGGTCCAAACGGCTATCTAGTTTCAGTTCTGGGGTGTCTGTTAATGATTCGGTATTAAGAACTCTATACAAAGTATACTTTGTTTTATTTTGTAACTAGATCCTTGGTTGAATTTGCAGCACTCTTTGTATCAGTACCAGTTTTATCAATATAACCAATTAATATTTTCATGTCGAATTATAGGATGAGATTCACATTTGACTCCTATGGTACTAATGTATTGTGGTAAAAGTGGACTTGGCAATTTTTATAAAGCAATATCTTCCAGCGAGCAGAGTTTTGGGCATGGAATTGGATCCTAACTCAGTCAGGGACTCATTGCCTTGGGCAGTTCACTATTTTTGTGCTGTATAGAGTATACTTTGTTAAGGTTGTTATGAGTAGGAATAAAATAAAGTTTGCAAAACATATTGTGTACTTCAAAGTGCTACATAAATATCTTTATGTTGTGTCTCTTAATCGTAGAAAGCAGAAGATCTTTCATTAGCAGAAAGTTTGAGAGCTGCTGCAGAGGCTGCTGTATCACAAACAGGATTTATATATGATGAAATCACCGGATTATATTATGACCATAGCACTGGATTCTATTATAACTCGGTAATATTTGAATTGATGCATTGTTCACCTAAAATAAATACTAATATGACTTGTTGATAACAGTTCAGCTGAGAAATATTTTGTAATTTAACTGTGAATGTCTTAAAGTAATGGATAACATCCATATAAATACTGGATTGGCTAAACTCAAAAGGTTGTATACAACTGATGTCACTCTACTAATGGGTCTTCTATCCAGCAGAGGCTTCCATCAACAGAAAATGAGGAGGGAGGTTTTTTTTTGGCAATTCCCCCTCACTCCTGAACCCCCCCCCCCCATCTGCTCTGCAGGGTTCGGACACTTTGGAACAGAGTGGGAGCTGATACAGAGGGCTACAGAGGGAGGGGGAATCACCAAAAATTCCCTCCCTCCCCATTCTACTGACAGGGTTTGTACTGCAGGATCAAAGTGCATACTAATAATTGACTGACACTAGTCCAAAATGTTCATTGTAGACATGAAGTAGAAGTACATATAGTTTCACTTTGGATCTTATTTTAGTGCACAGTCTGTTTATATTGTTTAAAGGGATGTATTTATCTTGTTAAAGGAAAACCAACTGTATTATGATCCAACCACTGGAATTTATTACTACTGTGATGTTGAGAGTGGCCGATACCAGTTCCATTCACGAGTGGATCTACAGTCTTACGGAACTGAAACTGCTCAGCACAGCAAAGACAGAAAAGGAAAAAAAAGAAGAAAAGATGCAGAATGGCTTAAGGCAAATGAGCATAAGGTATCTTCTCAACAAATGATTTTTTAGTAAATTAAAATGCGGTCTGTGGTGCTCTTATATTAACATTAGCATATTTCTGAGAACAGGTAAGTATGACCTATGTTTAAAAGAAAATTTTATATGGTATAAATTATATTTTTTAAAAAATACTAGCACTGAAAGTTTTCAGATTTGTTTAATTGCACATTGTGATAGAATTGTACTTTATGGATCGATCTAGTGTGGGTGGGTGTAATGGGAAGCTGCGGGGAGGAGACTATGTATAATATTTGTAGCAATCTGTTATTGAATCAACAATATTCTTGATACAGAATGCTGTTACAAATTGGCCATTAATATATTTTTAGGTGGGAAATGGATATTTCTAACTATTAGAGATTATAATATTCTATAACATAAGTGTAACATTCTGCAATGTTCTCCACAGAACAATTGTGAGGGAAATTATGTTTAATATGTTCAAGAATGACTGGACAAATTGATAAAAAGGCTATCTTCTGGCTGTTAAATGTTGTTTCATATGGCCAATTGGGATAAATAAAGATTTTTCTTTCCCTTTCTGGTGCATGCCACAGTAAGGGAGTGCCATCGGGGAATGCCACAATTGGAGCTAGTTGGGTTGTGTATGTATGGGGTTTACTTACCAAAACAATGTCTATCAATCTAGCTTTGACTTATACTGACCATTGGGAGGAAGTTCTCCTGTTGGTCTGATTGGTTAGCAACATTGGGGTTTGCTTTCCTTGAAGATCGGAATGTGCTCCCCCTTCAGTTAATTGAGTCCAAAAATGGCTCTGTCCCCCCCATTCAGTTAATTTGGGGGGAAAGGGCATCTGTAGTGGTTACAAAGCACCCAAAGGGTTGAATTAGCTTCCTTACAGGCCAATTTTGACCCTCTTGGCGTTCCATAGCTGTTACGAATACTCTTTTTAAAATGTATTTTTTTGTTGTTGTCAGTGAGGTCTCCCCCCTCCACAGGGGACTGGGGGCAAAAATGGCCTCTGGAATTCCCAAAGTTGTCCACTGTTGTAGACTGTTCATCTTATTTTGAGTTATCTAGAATTATATGCTCCTACAGATAATATTGGTACAATATATTCTTCTTAATATGCAATATGGTCTGTCCAAAATTATATAGGAGCTTGCTTATTCTGCTTTTGAGGCTGTTAGTTATTTGGGCAACGATGAGATGAGTGGTAAAATGGCAAACTCAAGATTTAGGCACATCACAAAGGCCACATTAACTAGAAGGATTTGTATCCTTAGAAATGGAATATAAATAATTATGATAAACTAACATCTGCCCTACATTCTACTGAGGACATCTGGTTAGCAGGACTATCAAAGTTCAGTTTGTACTAAGTCATTGTTTATTATAATTAGAAAAATCATTATTTGTTTTTCTTCTATTACTACTGCCTATAGTTTGGCAGCAGTTAAGAGTAGATAGATACAAAGTTGGCATATTGGCTGCCCAACACTATGTATATTAGCCCTTCTATAGCCTGGAGTATAGAACCTTTTTTTAATTGAAAAAAAGGCTTTTTACATCAAGAAGTTCATTCTGGCCTATTTAGCATGACTTGAATATACACAGTTAAATAGGTAGGGAGGCTGTGTGGATGTTTTTATTTTAATCTAATCTTTATTTTAGTGCACAATAAAATGTTTTTGAAAAGAAGAGTGTTGCCATAACAGTGGTTCAGTTAGATTTGGTGTGAACAACTAATTAAAAAGTACTTTAAGTAGCAAAACAAAATTACAATCCATAGCAGTGCTTTCAGAGTGAAAGAAAGGGAATTCTAAAATACTCAATGTGTCTTTGGAAGATTCCAACAGTATAAGCACTGAGGAGATATGGATGGTGATTAGGAACTACAACACTATGGGTCAAATAAAGCAGTTGTACAAAACATCAAGCTTGGTTTTTACTACATTCCTATGTATTAGTCAAATGTTAAGTTAAGAGAGGTAGACAAGAGTTCTTGTGGGAGCTGAAATCAGGAGTACAGTCTTATGTTTCATTGCTCATTTAAATTCTTCCTTGGACTTGTTCTGTACATGTCCATATAAGCTGAAAGGAGGGGAGAGAAACAAGGGTGTGTTACATAGTGTGCATGCCTATGGAAAAAATGTATGAAAGTCTTACGAACTTGCTAAAGAGGAACTTCAAATGCAAAGATAAGTGAACAGCATCCAAGCCCCATTATCCATTTTTTATATTGCACTTGCCTTTCTGTTCGATCTCTTGGTAGTTTAGGGCAGGGGTGGGCAACTTGTAGGCCCACACATCTGGAGGGCTACAACTCCCATCGTCCCTCACCATTGGCTATGCTGGCTAGAGCTGATGGGAGTTGTAGGCCCAAACATCTGGAGGGCTGTAAGGATTTTGGAACAGGAGTGGTTGTGTACTATTGGGAAATCAGGGGATTTCACAGAAGGGCTAGGCACATGTGACTGTGCAGTTCTAGTAGGAATGATTGTGAAAAGGTGAAGAAGAACAAAAATTCTACATTCCATCTATAATAAGTACGTCTCTGGGTTAACAGTTTGATTTTTCAACTGACTGATGCAGACATGTAGGAAGGATTCCTACGGCTGCCTCCTTACCCATGATAACAAAGCCTCCTGTCTCTGGCAAGTGCCCTGTCATTTCTTTCAACATGTTGAACACCAGAATTCCCCTCATTGCTTCTGCCACCTGCAAAAGTTGAAATGGAGGGAGAGAAACCACACATCCTTTTCTCCACAGAAAATTTATTGAAGGAAAGGAGGCATTGCTGGGGCAAAGGTAGAAGCACTAGCAGAATAAGGCACTTTCATTTGATTTATGTGCTTGTGCACCTGTGGTCTTTATTCATCTCCTGTGGAATTTGGGATCCTAAGACACATGGAGCTCACTTGTACTAAGCAAGTTCTTCTGCCTGCCAAGTAGGGCTTTTGGAGGGAGGCAGCCAGGATGTGAATAGAATTTTAATTTCCAGCAAATTGGCAGATTCACAGAAGATAAACAAGTGCTGGGGAGAGCTCTTATCTCCATTCCAAATGTACATGCTTGAGAAAAAAAATGGACTATCAAAATGAATGGATAAGTGCTGCTCTTAGGAAGGGAAACTTAACTGAATGGCAAGATTCCTTTTGTTGAATGAATGGCTGGTTATTTGTCTTTGGTACATCTGGCTGCAAATGTTGCTGTACTCTGAGGATAGCTGGCTACTAGAAAAAGATTGGCTACCCAAACGCAAGATAGTTTGTGGATCCCCGAGTATAGGATGGCTGTTTTAAAATTTCAGCTGCAATGCTTACCATTCACGAAGGAGATGCAACATTTGATATGAATGCACTATGCTGAAATGCTTCTACAAGTGCCTACCTTATTGGAAGTGTGCTGGGCAACAGCAAAGGAGAGGGCTTTTCAGTTATGCCCCAATTATGGAATGCCTTCCCTAAAGATGTGTGCCTGGTACCTACATTAAATTTAAAATGCCAGGTTAAGATATTTTTCATTTCTCATGTTATGGTTTTATTGTCGATTTTAGAGTTTTATGATTACCATTTACCATCGTGGAATCTTAGATGAAGGGAAGTATATAGATGTTTTCAATATTGAATAATAGGCTTTGTTTTTCTTATACCTTCTGGATATCATTGATACAGCCCACTGTCAAGCTGAAGAGTAGGAAGACAGTACTGGTGTTGGTACTAACCCCGGTATGGTACTTAACTAGTGTTCTGTGAAACAATGTGTTCAGTCTGCAGGTACCCTTCTGCATGCAGTGCCCTTCTGCATATGACAGGGCTATTTTAAACCTTGTCCCAAAGTGAAGCTTAGAGCAGTATCCAGTTGTGTCATTCCACAAACTCAAATCCTCCTAAGCTGACTCCTCCAAAACTTTCAGTTGTGCAAGCACTTGTGTACTGTGTTAGCAGTGTGTGTGCTAGTGGAACACATGGCCCCTTTGAAAAGCAGTTGTTCAAGTAGAACCTTAGCTGGATTCTCCCCTTGTGCATAGTTCAGAACCTAGTTTCCACTAGTGCAACATCATTTGCACTAGTAGAATGACACGGTTGAATACTGCCCTAAATTGAAATATGTTTTCTCTTTGTGCAAACTTGTAAGTGGCAACATGAGAACTACTATAGACTTTACCTATAATAGTACTGTGGAAACTCGCTTGTTAGCACTTTGCACCAGCATTTTTGTAATGGCACTGGTGGACTTTTTTTGCACAGTTCCTGGTTTTGAGATTCAACCAATTGTACTTTATATGCATTTCATGGCCTGGGTAGGTAAACCTATTAAGATGTTCCTCTGAAGTTCAGAAGTACTAATATATGGATGCTGTGGTGCTTCCCTATCTTTTGTAGTTTTGTGGAATGGCCTGCCGGAGGAGACTCATCAACTTAACAGTCTTTTAGAATTTAAGAAAGCTATAAAGACTAATCTTTTCCGGCAGGCATATCCAGTGGAATTTTAGAATGTTTTTAGGATGTTTTATTGCTATTTTAATAATGTGTACCATGTTTTTAATCAGTTTATGTATTTTATCATATTATACATTTACTGTTGTTCCCCGCCTTCATCCAAACGGAGAGGCGGGTGAGAAATAAATGTATTATTATTATTATTATTATTATTATTATTATGTAGTCTGCAATTTAGTGTTTGGTTTTAATAAACGATATATGAAGGATCTTTGTTGATCATGCCTTACAATAGACAGTGCAAAAGGTGAACACATAAAACTTTGTCTATAAGAAGCTGTTTAAGTTTGTATCTTAGTCATGTAAGTAAGATTTCAGCAGCAATATATTTATGAGAAAAATGAGCATATACCAGTTACTTTCCCTAACTTTACTGAATTCTGTATTTTATGTTTTTGAGAGTAAGCAAGAAGTAATGTATGGGTATCGGTAGCAGTTTTTTCCATAACTGCTTCCAGAAGAACAGCTGTGCTAATCTATTACATCAGAAAGACTGGCTGGTCCCCCTTTGTCTTTCAGACTGCATGTAGACAAGCTTTTCAAAGACCTGAAGGCAGTAGTGTAGTTGTCATTGCTTGTGGTAACAGCGGGTTCTTTCGTCTGCTGCAGTGTTCGAGAAAAAAAGCTCAAATGTTTCCCTTAGACAATCAGACTAGTCAGTTTAACAACTCTGACTTTAATGGCACTATGGTAGGCTGACCAGATAAAATCCAGGTCAGGGCTCATGTAACTTTAACAGTTGTAGAGAAAAGGGAATTTCAGCCAGTGTCATTTGTATGCAATTAGTTCCTGGTGATATTCCCTTTTCATCACAACAGTTAAAGTTGCAGGCGCTATACTAGAGTGACCATATACAAAAGAAGGCAGGGCCCCTGCAACTTTAACAGTTGTGATGAAGAGGGAATTTCACCAGGAACTAATTGCATACAAACGACACTGGCTGAAATTCCCTTTTCTCTACAACTGTTAAAGTTATATGAGCCCTGACCTGGATTTTATCTGGTCACCCTACACTATGGAAAGTGGCTCACTTCCCTTCTCTTCCTCTCCACTTCACCCCATTATGCTTGTATAGTTTTCAAAATACCAGTGCTGGATCAGGATTCATGTTGTCAAGGAATTACACGAAGGGGGGCATTGTTCCACAGAAACAAATATGTGTACATAGTTTTGTTTTCACCTTTGAAAACTATATATTCCTCCACTGCTCCTCTAGCCAGATTATAAACACAAATATCTACCGCTGCTGCTGTACCTCTGCTAAATATTGCAGATAGTCCAATAGAATGTTGTGAGCTTTTGAGAGGTCTAGATAAGAATAGCGACAACAGCTAAGAATGCACTTAGTCCCATGACCATGTCGGAAGCCAGATTATAATGGATGACCTAAATTAGCATTTTCTAAGAATGGCTGTATATATGATGCAACAGCACATCCATCACCTTGCCCAGAAAGGGCAGATTGGACGATCCTTTAGAGGGGTCATTCTTATCCACTAGTTGCTTAAGTAAAGAACTACCAGATTGCCTAAGTATAGGCAGAACAGATAAACAAATCTAACATGTGACCCTCCAGATGTGTTGATTCATCAATACATACCATTGTTGTCATAGTGGCCAAGAAGTCTTGGGCCTTCCCAGTTGAGTTCTTTGGATCCTGGTAGTCTTATAACTATTTTTAAATGGTTTATATTAAACCATTTAAAATATTCATGCTGTAAATGAAGGGTTTAGTTGTAGTGATGCAAACAGTGAACTGCTCTATTGAAGCCAGAATCTGAGCCAAAGTCTAGAAAATGGGGAGAGCCAGTCTTTACTGTCCCTGTCTTAGTTGCCCTATATGATGTTATTCAAGGAGTCTGCTTCTCTGTTGATATAGTCTTAGGAAGTGCTGTGGGTGCTGGCGGACTGATAAAGGGGATTGATTCTGGATGGGTACCAAATCTGGCTCAATGACAACCTTGTGGCCTTATGTTGGAGTTAGGACTCTTACTCCTGGCACTCTTGTCTGCGCAGCACTCAAGTGTGAATGTCTTCACTGCAAAGAAAATGATGTCTTTGTGGCTGTGCAGCTTTTGTGCATATGAGAGAGAAGCATATGATAGCATTTGATTTTTCTTTCTTTTTTGTGTTAAGAGAGATAGAAGTCTTTATATTTGGAAACAATTTGGTTTAGAAGCAAGTTGTTTCCATTGTACTCTTGACAAAGACTTTATTTTTTATGTTTTATTGTTTACTGTTTGCTGCTGTTCATCTTTAGGTGCATCAGTTGACAGAAACCATGGCTAATCTGAAGATTTCATCTTCTGGATTGGCAACTTCTGGTGAAGGTAGAGTTGTGACACAAAACGCATTAGTCTATAGATATTTACAATTGATCTTGAGAAACATTTAAAATTGATCACATCAAGATATAATTCAGGATAAATCCTAACTTATAAATTTGCTATGATTGACTAAGAACAGTTCAGATGGGCCTTAAAAACAGTGGATAAAAGTCATTTTAAATCAGGGGAAATTAGTATAGCAAGTTTCTTTTTTTAAATGAATTCTGAACTTAATCCAAACAATGACTATTTTATGAAGGACTACTTTTCTTTGTAAAGAAAGAGAGGCATCTTCAGTCATCAGACAGCATAGTAGTTCATGTATTTATATTATGGGAACAGAGACTGGCAAGGCATCAGATGCTAGAATCTAGGTGATACCATCCTGTATTTCAGCAGCCACTGAGCTCCTAGTATCTTATACACTGATTTTATACCTAATTATCTGAACTTTGCAATCAGTTAAAAAAAATTTTTTACTACCAACTAAAGTGCATGGCAGTCACTTCCTGTCTCATGGAAAAACACTACTCCATTGGCTACCATCTTTTACACTTGTTACAGTTCAATCTTATGTATGTTTACTCAGAAATATATTTCATTTCATTTTGTTTAGTAAATTCAAATAAGAGTGCCTAGGATTAAAACTACTCTTCAAGTAAGTGATCTTGCTTGACTATAAGTAGACATGATTCTGTAGCGTACAAAATGTGAGCTGCACGGGCATAGTTTTGAATTATTCCTTTAGGGTACATAAAGTCTGTATTTAGTTGCAAACCAAGTTATTTAAATGGTTAGACTGAGCAACCACTTAGAATGTATGCTTGCTGTAGAAATATATACATTTCAAAATGGTAAACTCAAGTAAATCAATGATTTTAAATTCATTTTTTTCTTGGTTATGTATCGCTCTGCTTGAAATAACATTGTAGGGACAATGGCCCTGTCTCTTCATACAAGCACCTCTTACCTCTTCTCAGGTGCTTGTACATGCTTCTGTGTCTCTATATTTCCACTATTTCTAAATGGGGTGCCATTCTATGGTGGTTGTGCAAGCTCTTTTTCACTGCAGGCTTTTCTATAATTAGAAATAGCTATGGTGCCTTCAGTAAAAACAGTGTTAAAAGAGTGGGCACAACAAACAAAATAGGGGAGGGATAGCAGGCACCTAATGTTCTTTGCCATTTCTGCCTACCTATGAGGAGAGGACAATATATTGGTTATATTAGCCATGATCTACTTATAGCAAAAAAAAAAAAAAAAGGCTGTACAAGTCCATCTCTGAGAATGACTTTGATAGGCTTTTTACAAAAGTTTTGTTTTCCAAGTACAGTAGCAAAAAGGCTAACACAGCAGATCTTGCATTTTCCAGAAGGTTATAGTTCAAACAATCCAGAAAGCTTCATTTATCCTTATGCATGATTATGCATTTTTCAACAAGATATGGATCTTCTGTTAGAATGCCATTCAAATACATGACTGTATCTTGAACTTCCATTCTTGAAGCAATTTTATTAGACGCTTAGAAGAAGACTTGATAGCTCACGGATTGTATTTATTTCTGATTTGTATCTTCATATTAGAAATCCAGGCCTTTATGTAAGTTGGAAGATAGATTACCAGTAACTAGTGAATGTGTGACTTCAAATATATGGTGAAAAAGGAATATCTGTAATTGTTTAAAAAGTGTTGTTTCTCTTTTTATTTAGGACATATTTAATGTGTGCCATGTGGCCCACTGTTAAACTATGCTTGTTTTCTTTTAGTGTTAAAAAGCAATGTTGCATATGGACCAGTTCTATGTGAATATGAGGAGTACTTTTGACTTTAGCATTACATTTTTTCTATGCTATTTAACAATCTTGATTGGGCTTCTTGAATGACATAGTGAAAGATATAAATCCAGTAAATAAATTTGACTTTAGTGAAAGAAGGGAAACTGAACTAGATGCTTTTCCTTAGTGATGCTGATTCCTAATGAGGGTTTGTTATAGAAGAGAAATGCTAACTGGGATGAATGGTAGGAACTTCTTGGTTCTTAAGTCTAGAGGGGTTTATTGATGCTGATACTTTTGGGAATCATCAGCAGACTGTTGGACTGGGTGGAAGAAATCAGAAATGTATTATATTTGTTATTATTATTTATTTATTTATTTATTTATTGCATTTTTATACCGCCCCATAGCCGAAGCTCTCTGGGCGGTTCACAAAAATTAAAACCATGAAATCATTTTAAAATATATAAAACAAGGCACAATCTAAAAACACAGAATAACATACAATATAAAAACACAACCAGAATAAAACCAAGCAGCAGGAATTAATACAGATTAAAATACAAATTTAAAACAGCAAGGATTAAAATTGAGTTAATTTAACTGTTAAAATACTGGGAGAATAAAAAGGTCTTCACCTGGCGACGAAAAGAGTACAAAGTAGGCGCCAGGCGAACCTCTCTGTGGAGCTCATTCCACAGCCAGGGTGCCACAGCAGAGAAAGCCCTCCTCCTAGTGGCCACCTGCCTCACTTCCTTTGGCAGGGGCTCACGGAGAAGGACCCCGTAGATGATCTTAGGGTCCGGGCAGGTACATATGGGAGGAGGCGTTCCTTTAGATATCCTGGCCCCAAGCCGTTTAGGGCTTTAAATGTTAGTACCAGCACTTTGAATTGGGCCCGGACCTGGATCGGCAGCCAGTGAAGTTGGAAAAGGACTGGCGTAATATGGTCTCGTTGGCCAGTCCCCGTTAACAATCTGGCTTCCCTGTTTTGTACCAGCTGAAGTTTCCGGACCGTTTTCAAAGGCAGCCCCACGTATAATGCATTGCAGTAATCCAAACGAGAGGTTATGAGAGCATGGATAACTGTAGCTAGGCTATCTCTGTCCAGATAAGGGCGCAGTTGGTATATCAGCCTAAGCTGGTAAAAGGTGCTCTTTGCCACCGAGTTCACCTGTGCCTCAAGCGACAGTTCTGGATCCAAGAGCACCCCCAAACTACGGACCCGATCCTTTAGGGGGAGTGCAACCCCCTCCAGAACAGGGTGAACATCACCTCGCCGGACAGACGAACCACCCGCTAACAGTACCTCCGTCTTGTCTGGATTGAGTCTCAGTTTGTTAGCCCTCATCCAGTCCATTACCGTGCTCAGGCACTGATTCAGAACAGCCACTGCCTCACCTGGGTTTGTTGAAAAGGAGAGGTAGAGCTGGGTGTCACCCGCATATTGGTGACATCTCAGCCCACATCTCCGGATAACCTCTCCCAGCGGCTTCATGTATATGTTAAACAGCATAGGGGATAAAATAGAGCCCTGTGGAACCCCATGGCTTAAATGCCACACCATAGCCGAAGCTATTAGCATAATAATTCAGTGTTAAAGGCTATCTCAGGCATGTGAATCTGTACTCACGTAAACTGGTATGTGTTGTGAACATGAGCTGTCTTGAGTATGCACACTTGTAGGAATGTAATCATTTGCTAGCTGTGTTTACAGTTCTCCTCTAGTAGGCAGCAATGAATGAGGGTTTGCTAACGGTTCTACATGGGGCACTGTTTGAATTGTGAACTGTGAAGGAACATTATGTTTCTACTGGTGGGACTTGGTTCCAAAGAAGAGTGTCTAGGGCATGTGTTAGTATCAAATGCTGAATAGATTTCCCCCCTTAGAGTTAGGATGATGGGGATTGATATATACTTACATGATACTTTTTTATTTTACAAGAAGAAAAAATGGTACAAGTAAGCTGCAATTGTCTGTGTCTGTGTGCTAAGTGCCCCTATTCTAAACATTTACACTTGTATAATGCCAGGGGAACTAATGCTGAGCTAGAACAGAAGTCACTGGGCCAAATATGCAGAGCTTCATGAATTAGTTTTCCAGTCCAGGGATCCATAAAGTAAGGCCATGTGAAAGGAGCATGTGATCCACACATACAATCTCTCCCCTGGAGAGGAGATGCTGAACTGCGTAGTTTATGAACATTACTTGAAGGGATGAAGAAAAACTTCAGCATATGTTGAGGAGAGAGTTTAAATTATTGGTTCAAGTGTGCCGAACAGTGATCAAGAATGAATGGGACCATAGCTAGCAATCTCTTCTCCCTCCCAAACAAATCTGCCCAAGGAAGGTCACTAGCAGACTGTAGAAGGAACAACTGGTCTACATGCTTTCTGTCTGGCTATCTAATCCTGCTGTAGTTCCAGCCAGGCATATTGTGGAAAAAAAATGGGTTGTTTCTATGGATATGATGGCTGGCTGGTTGGTTGGTTGGCCTGCTGTACTGTGCAGTACCCTGACCATTGAAACAAAGTAAATCAGGAATACAGAAACTGCAATTGGGGCAGGGGCAAAGAGGAAAAGAATGATATAACAATCTCTGCAAATGCATGTCTAAAATGGATAGCATCTCTTGCTCTCTATCTTTTTTAAAACTAAGGACAGAACCTCTGTAAAGTCAGTGAAGGGATTTGAAGATTGATGGTAAACTGACTCTAACATCCAAGCACTGAAGAGGACTTTTCTCCATAATACTTTAATATGGTTTAAATTAATGATCAGATTCTAACTGATTCTGCTATTTCCAGTTACTATGCAAAATATCTTAAAATACACTAGCTTGCTTATGGATTTGTAACTAGTGGCTTTAAAGAGTCCAAAAGCTTACTAATGTTCCTCAAGTTTGATTTTCTATAAATCTTCTTCAGGACTTGAACACAGATGAGCAAAAGCCATCCAGCAATCTCAGTTGCCTATCTACTACTAATGAATTAAGTTCTCCAGAAGAAGAAGAATCTACAAATGTGAAAAAGGCTAAGGTGGACATTGAAACAAAAAACAGTCTAACAGCCGAAGTATCAATTACTGCAAATGGCACCAATTCACATCTTAATAAGAACACACAATGTACTGCAATTACAGATGACAGTAAAACAGAAACAGAGAGTGAGCCTGAAGAAGGTGAAATTACAGATTCTGAACAGGAGAACTATAGCAGTGAAGATGAAGTAACAAGTGAAGAAACTGTATATTCAGAAGATACTGATAGTGAAGGTGAATTATGGGTTTTTACAAAGTATTCTTAAATATTTGCATTTTGGGGAACAAGAAAAATAGGATGATGTCAAAAATTGAAATCTACAAAATAGATGTCTTCAGTGAAAAGACAAAAAATTGTCCAGTGTGTTCTCTCCATTTAATCTTCCAGTATTACAACTAAATATGGATTATATCTTTTAAAAGAAAAAAAAGCTAACCAATGAATATATATTTTATGATGTTGCTGTTTATATGGATCTTTTTAGAGAATAACTTGTTAGTTGAAACTTTTGTATATAAAAAGTGGAGAGAAACTAATGTATATTTGAAAATGAACCTTGAAGTTCTGTGTTCTTCAGATACTGCATAGAAGTACTTTTTCTTATGCATGATGTGTATAAAAATGCACAGCTAGTCAGTTAAGAAGATGTCTAGATGGCATTGCTTCTGAGATAGTATGTTAAAAAAATCAGTATTTTACTAATTTTCACAGTTTGCGGTTGAGAAACGTACGTATAGACTCTCTGGTCCAGGATGTTCCAAAGGCTATGAGCAACACACTGTGTCCTATATTGTCTGCTTCTGGAATATAGGAGCCTAGGACTCATCCATCTTTGAGTTAGTACCATCACTCAGCAATCACTGAACTTATGGGAAAGCCACAAGTAGGATTATCATGAGTGCAGCAGCTCCCTGCCACTCATGTTCCCGAGCAACTGGTATTGACACACATATTGGTTATAGGTAACACAGGGCTGGCTAATAACAGTAAGGAATAGGAAACTTCCTCCTCATCTGAACATATATCCATGTCTCGAATCTCTAGTAGCTGTCATGGAGTTTGCTATAGAAGTATGCATCCTGAAAATGGCTCCAATGCATTTCTCACAAAAGCTCTGTCCTCTCAGGTGTAACAGCTGTATGCAGTGCCCCTTTCACCTACTCTGGTAATGATGTCATAGTATTTCTTTGGGCACAAGCCTTCTTTCCTGCTCTCAGAAATAGTGGGAGTTCTGTCTGTTGGCCTTGGTTGCTACTGGAAACAGTTGTAACTGTACTGATGGTATCTACTTCTTAATTAAATGCCAGTAACCAAGATTTTTCTGGCACAACAGAATAGTATGGTTGTTCATTACCCTTTAGGAAAATATGCTAGTCAAAGGTTTTCTTGTGAATGTGCTTGTACACTTCATTTTTTCCAGTGATTTGATCCATGGGATCATTTGGTTTAACTGATATAGTGGCCAAACTTTACCTGATAATTCAAAAATCAAAGATGTTTTGGGAAAATTTGGTCTTGCTTTGCCTGTTGTTTTTCCTTTTATTTAGATGGTGACAAGATTTGGCCTCCTTGTATTAGAGTGATTGTAATTAGATCACCAGTACTGCAGATGGGATCTTTGTATATCATCACAGCTGTCAAACCTGCCACAATTGGAAGGTAACACAAACAGGTGTATAAGAGAAATCCAGACATATCTGGTATGGGGGAGGGGTAATTTCTTATACACAAGTTACTTATTTTACTTCAAATATTAGACGTTTGAAAGAACATCAGCTGATAAGACCCCCAAGTTCTTGTGAATCAGATATATGTATTGATTATAATCAACTCATTGATGTACCAGCACCTTTGAGATAGCGCGCTGGTTTTATGAACATACCAAAAATATTTTTTTTTAAGTTCACTATATTCTCTGGCTCCCAAATAGTAGCATGTCAGGAATAGATGCTAGGGCAGTGCAAAACTAGGAATTGGGGTGGGGTTGAATTTTCTTTAAAGTCTAGGTAGGTGCCAAACAATGATGAAATACTATGAATTGAATACACCTATCCACTTGTGGAAAGAAGCAGGCAGAACAGACTTTCCTGCCTCCTCCACTCCTCTGAGGTTTGTGAGATCATGCTGGGTGGCATGGGGACTATTGCACAGGGAGCTGAGCTGGAAGGGAGAGATCACAGAATCAGGTGGAGACACCTTCTGCCCCACTCACAGGTGTCTCTGCCTAGCCTTCCATGAATTCCTCCTTCCATCTCAGCACCCTCCCCCCACCTCTTGTCACCCCCCACTCATCAGTGTTCCCAGACCCTCAAGGATCATTTGGAGGGGAGGGGGCAAGTAAGTCAGCTTGTGCTTGCCTTCCATGGGCAAATATCAGGATCCAACCCTCATATGCTCTTTGGATATTAGTGGACTACAGTAAATAGTATTTCATATATCTGGTCTACATAAATAATACAGTAAAACTAACATCCAAGAAGGCTATCTCTGTGCAGTATTTAAAATGTTTTGAAGATGGTTTTAATGTCCTGGCTTTACAATCAAGTTCCTTGCAATGTGTAGTTTTGCTAGAATACAAAGAATTCTTTATCAGAGATTTCTATCACCTTCACAAAATTATAGTTCCCGTCAATAAAAGTATAGTTAATCAGAATTGTAACTCTATTAAATTGGTAGCATAGACATACCTTGACTTGAATCTGGGAAATTTTAATACCTTCCCCCAGATATGCCTTCAGTTTGATGCTAAAATGCATAATTTTACTCTAAAAATAATTTTGAGATTTCTTAAAGGCTACAAATACTGTGGCATTATAATACTTGAATTTTTAGTAACCTGATTTTTTTTCTTTTACCAGCTTAACATCCTTGCAATCATAATGTCTTGTTGAATGATGTTTAATGACACAGTAATATTGATATTCCCTATCCCCTAATAGCATATCTTCTGTTTCTGTAGTAAGTTCTTGGATACAGTTTTAGGCCTTCCTTGATGCTTTTTTTAAAATTAAGGTTCAAATAAGACTATACTGGGTTGTAGTCCTATGCTCACTTATCTGGGAGTAAGTCCCATTGATCTTAACGCCATTCTGAGCAAGGTTGGTTCCAGATTTGAGAATGACTTGGGCAAAGTGTTTTCTGGACCACCACTTCCATTGGTGGGCTGCCCTAGTGGTGGCAGCAGTGTTCTGAAAAGCAGTCCAAGCAGTGCTAGATGGCTGCTATTTTAATTTTCCACAATGCCCTTGACATAGCATCACACCAGAGCTTTGTGGAAAATTATAACGGCCCAGCTACCCAGCACTTTTCAAAGCACTGCGTTCGAAGGAATTTAAAAGGAAGACCCTAGGCAAGCACCCAAGATGCAAGGATGCCAAGTGCTGATGACGGTTTTGCTTTAAAGTCAATTACTGGGTTCGGACGATAAATAGTTAAATAGTCAGCTGTGGGTTAAATAGTTAATGGTTGATTATTGTGTTGCCTGTTGGGACTTTTTCACACCTTGGTTGGTTATTTGGCCCAAATAACCAACGCAAATAACTAATGCTGTGCAGAGTTGATTACTTGAACAACTGTTGGTTATTGTGTTGTGTGTCAGGCACTGTTGACTATTTCATCACACACAGTTGGTTACTTACTTTCAGTGAGTACCGAGTCCCCTGGCAAGGGTGACCAAAGCGGCGGCTGCTGCTCTAGTCCAGATGGTAGAACTCTCGTTGGCTGATGTGTGATACCGGGGGGGAGAGCAGGGGAAATGTCAATCAAACACACTGTTGACTAATAGTCAACTTGACGCTGGCTTTAATCCACACCACGGTTGATTATAATCATGTTGTGTGGGGAGTACCTCCTCGATAATTGACCATGGAGTTGACTATAAACTCATCATTGACTATTGTGTTGTCCAAACGTAGCCAATATGTATAGAATTGTTACTATTAATTACTGAGGGCAGTCTCTCACAGTATATCTCCTCATGTGCTTTAACTATTGCCTCTTTTTACAGAGAAAAGTGTATGGAACACACGCTACAGATCCCAGAAGTTGGCGTTAGTAAGGTAATTAATTCTTTAACTGAATCCAAAAATTAATTCTTGGGTTATTGCATTTTAAATTTTGTGACATAAATATGCTTGCTATTAAAATTACATTGTAAGCCTGAAGGCAAGGCCTGTTTATTGTTTTTGTAAGCCACTTTGGGGAGCCTTTTTTGGCTGAAGTGTGGAATCAAAATGCTTTAAATAAATAAATAATAAACACTTATTTTTTATTAGTTCCATGCAGAAGTGTACTTTGATCATGAATTGCAAAGTTATGTACTTGTGGATCAAGGGAGTCAGAATGGTACCGTGGTTAATGGAAATCAAATTCTGCAGGTAAGCACAGAAATTAAAGTGTTGTTAGCTGGTCTATTCTTTGCCCACCACTGGAAATTGTCACACCCCTGTGTTGGCCTTCCCTCTCTGACGTTCTAATGCTACTGCTGCTTTGTAATATACCATATCCCTTGATCTTTCTCTCTGATGCAGTAGTTCCAAACCTTTTATCAGCACTTATATTCAGCAGGTTACCATTTATTTTATTTTATTTTGCTATAGCCTAAAACAAAAAGTGAGCCACATGTTCTGGAACACGGTGATGAAGTGAAGATTGGGGAAACTGTATTATCCTTTCACATACACCCTGGCAGTGAAACCTGTGATGGATGTGAACCGGGACAAGTTAGAGCCCATCTTCGCCTTGATAAGAAAAATGAATCTTCTAGTAAGTGATAAATTGCGAGTTGTAAAAATGACATTGGCAACTTCTAGGAAAATTTAGCTTTAAACATATCCTGTATATACAGGTTTAAGGCTGCTTAACAAGATAATTACTAACTAAGAAACATAAAACAAAGTAAGCTGTGCTGATCCATAAGAATAACTCCCCAATCATGCAGTACCTTTATTAGGACCAATCAGATATACACAAAATTCTAGGCAAGCTTTCAAGATTTCTTTATTAGGCAAGATGTTAAAAAAGCAGATTGGTGGGGGGGGCAAGAGAAGTGGGGGGAGGCGGATTTCATGACTTCAGCATCAGAGTTGTAAGATGGACTGGAGGAAGAGGCAGACTTAAATTGCTCCCCCCCCCCCCTTGTATTGAAGCCTTTTGTGTGTGTTCAGTAAAATACAACCTTTGGCCTACAGTTATATATGCCTCTATCTTAGCTGCATCAGCCAACCTAAATCAAGAAATGAACTGTTCCAGACTTTATAGCTTCATCTCTTTTTTCAGTTAAACTAGCAAACTACCATTCAGTACTCTGAACAGTTAGGCAGCAACTTGTGTATTTTGGCTCAGGTAAAAGGCAAGCTGCATCCAACTCGATCCTAATTTCCTGCAACTCACATTTCAACTGAAAGGAGTGCAGGTCAGGTGGGAGGGATTCAAGTACTGCTCTTCCTTTCTTGATGCTTCCAGTGCAATTAGAAGACATCCTAGAGGGTTCTTGGACATCCCTTCATTTTGTGCAGGGTGTTTGCTGAGTGAACAGTGGTGCCTTTCATGCTGTAATATTCTGCACAAAAATACTGGTCATGGCATTCAGAGGATGATTGTCAGGTGAGAAGCAATACCTTCTGTGACTGCACTTCATGGTGCTGGAAGGAAAGAGGTACTCAAGGATGGTGCTGAAATGGCAAACTGGGAGAATTGCTGCTCTTTGGCTTCTCTCCAGCAAGTTTCACCCTTCTCAGTGCTGAATGAGGGTATCCCAAAGGCTTCAGTGTAGCACTCTTCCAGCCATATATCAGCCTGGAGTGCTGTACCCTCCCTGGCCAATATGCATTGGGACGACTGGCAGCTTGTTTGGGAACTACGCCTCCCCCACCTACCCCAGGCTGACAAATGCTGAAGCTCAAGAAACAATACTGAATATTAACAATGGTGGAATATTGTTTTCCCATTATATGAATATGTATAGAGATAAAACTATAGAAGTACAATAGTCTGTGTTCAAAGAAAATAATTAAATGCTTCAATCATAAAACATGTAGCAAAGTAAAAAGATACTTTTTTGAAATAGCAAAGTCCCATTATTAGATCTGTACAGTGGTACTCAGCTGTTGTCATCGTTGATTCATGTGGTGAGCCAGTCAGTCTGTTTCTGAAAGGTGCTGTTGATTTGTATTTCAATCAATACACAAAGTTGTGGGCTGTTGCCTTATAACAACATTTATATTGTTAATGTGTCTGTAGATAAATCATTACTGTATTTATATCCTGTTCTTGCTAAAAGGAGCTTAGCACAGCATTTTATTCACCATCTTTAAATTGGCTTAAAGATGGTGAATAGCCTAAGGCTCATTAGTAAGCTTCCAGACTTGAATGAAGATTCTAATCTGGCTTTCCCAGATCCAGACCTAGCACACTAGGTATTATACTCTGCTCTGTCTCTTTGCTAGTGACTTCATTTAATTTGATCCAGATATTAAGTGCCTGTGCATATGGATAAATTGACACACTAGCTTTAGCATAGCAGTAGGCAACCTGGTGCCCTCCAGGTGTTTTGTACTACAACTTCCATAATATCTTTCTGTTTGCCAAGCTGGCTGGAGCTCATGGGAGTTATAGTCCAAAACATCTGGAGGGCACCAAGTTACCTATGTCTGTTTCAGCATAAAATGACTCGATGCAGTTTTTCTCTAACCTGATGCCCATATTCTACAGATGAATATCTACCAGCTTTCTTTCTGAATGAAATCATATTTTATATTCTTTCAGTTTGCCCTCCACTGACAAAAGAAGAGAAGGAATTAGTCAGAAGAAAAGCATTAAAACAAATACGTGTAAAATATGGCTTACAAGTAGGTTTCTTTTTTTAAAAAATAACTGGTTAACTGATAAATGATTGGATTTTGGGGAGTGTGATTTTTTAAAACATCTATATTGTGTTCTGTACAGTTGTGAAAGTTACATGTGTTTGTAGGATGCAAATGAAACCTCTTATCAAACGTAAGCGTGTGCATTCAGGGTAACCTTGTAGCAGTTGAACCAGTAACAATTAATTATCAAAAAGATGGCAATCTGGTCTTTTAGACTGTAGGGGCTTGGACACTATCCATGCCAGTACTGCTAACACACTATTTAGCAGTCCTTCATATGCACAACTGGGATTAAGAATATAAGAACGTCCCTGCTGGATCACAGCAAAAGTTCATCAAGCCCATCATCCTGCTTACCGCAGTGACTAACCAGGTTCCTCTGGGAAGCCACAGACAAGGCATGAAGGCAATAGACTCTCTTGCTGTTGCTCCCCAACAGCTAGTGTTCAGAGGCTTATCACCTTTGTATCCAGGGGTGGGAGGAGGTCTTAAACATCCATTGATAGACCTATAGATCTCTCCTTACTAATTTGTCTAATCGTCTTTTACAGCCATCTAAACTAGTGGCCATCTTTGCATCTTGTGGCAGTGAATTTCATAGAGTAGTTATGTATTGTGTGAAGTACTTCATTTTGTTCTGAATCTACTGCTAGTCAATGTCATTGGATGACCCATAATTCTAGTATTATGAGAGAAAGAAACATTTCTCTCCACTTGTTCCATACCATGCATATTTTATAAACCTTTATCATGTTTTAAGCATATCTAATGGACCTAAACGTTTGCTGTTGAATGTCATCTTTAGAAAGTTTACAAAAACATGATGTTGATTTGTGTTTTGAAAAGAATACAGAATATGAAAATGACAAAGTTATGAAAAATCCAAATTACAAAGACAGAGCAGGAAAGCGCCGTGAGACAGTTGGAAGTGAAGGAAACTTTCACAGAGATGATGCTCCAGCCTCTGTACATGTGTAAGTTGGTTGGTTTTCTATGATTTTTATAAATTATTCCAATTTGCAGGTGTTACCTTACATATATACAATGCTCAACCATTCATAATGCATACATCCCGTTCTTTAAACCACAAATCATATTTAATTTACAAATACTGCTACAGTACTGGAAGTAAATTTAGACACTGGTATAAAATATGGATGCACAGGCTTCACTGAATAGGACTGAATCTGCAAAATAAAATGCTTTTTTTAAAAAAAAAAATCTGGCCATACTGATTTCCAGATTAACGCTAAGCGATTATTCACCAGGAACAACTTTAGCAGTTTGTGAAAAGTTCTCAGTTCCAATGCTAGATACAATGTGTATCAACAGTGCACAACAGACTTAACAGTGCTATAGCTATTTATTACCACTCCATATTAAATGTTTAGAACAGTGCCAATGTAGCTCTTTTGGAAGTGACCAATGTACATTCAGTAAGGCATGTTGGTGATACTTCAGGCCTGCTCATGCCCAGCACAGCTTCTGTGCCAACTAGCAGTCTTGTGCAATAGTGTTATGCAGCAGTTGGCTATTGTCAGGAAGGCAGTACCAGTATCTACACTGTTACATCAGCACAGCCAGCCTGCTTATGATCCCAGCATACTACATCCACCAACAATGGTGTACTGTTTTTTTAAAAAATATTAAGCAGTTGTTTGCTGGTATGACAGCTCACAACATTTATTTAACTGTATTTGTGGAATGCCCAATAGCTGATATTCTCTGGGCAGTTAACGATTTTAACCCATAGAGATTCAAAGAAGCAGAAAATCAAAACACGATTACTTAAATAAAACCACCAGTACCAAAATATTAATTTTGCAGAGCTAAAGGCAGTAAAAGGTTTTAAGATTAAAATGCCTGGGAAAATCACCAGGTGCCAAAAATATTAATGTGGATACCACACATTCTTCTCTAGGGAGGGCATTCCATTGAAAACGCCCTCTCTTAAGTAGCCATCTGTTGCACCACATTTGGTGGGGACAGCAAGAGAAGGGCATGTCTGATAGTAAAATTAGGACTACCAGATTACATAGTTGTTAGGATTTTTCCAATGGTTTTTACACATTGTCCTCTATCTGTGTAGAGGACAAACTGTGTATTAGTTTGCTTTTATTTATTATTTAAAAATATATATCACCTTTTGGCCCAAAAGAGGCCACCAAGGAAGTTTACAACAATATAAAATTTTACAAAACCACTGAGTGTTAAAACAACTAAAACAAATCATTTCACAACATAAAGATTAAAGTATACTAAGATTTTGGCAGGTCATCTTGCCTACCTAAAAGTTAGCAAAGAAACCAATCTAACTTCCCTTGGGAGGAAGTTCCACAATCGGTGCCACCACTGAAAAAGACTCTGCCTTTTATCTTGAGCAACTGAACTTCTCTTGGCAGTGGAACATGGTGCAGGCCCTCTAAAGATAACTGTAACTGATGGGCAGGTTCATGTGGTCCTTCATATATTCTGATCCCAGGCCATTTGGGGCTTTCAAATCAGCACTTTGAATTGGGCCTGATAACAAATTGGAAGCTAGTGGCACATTAAACAGAGCTGATGTAATATGGTGGCAAATTAAACTGGACTGGTGATACCCCTGAATGTTCAGTTTTTTACGTTTTCCTACATAAGAAGGCATGTTTGTTATTATTATTATTATTATTATTATTATTATTATTATTTTCAAAACAAAGGTAGAAATAAAGAGTAACAACCCCAGCGTATCTTCACTTAGGTTGTAGGAGAAACAAAACGTAAGGAATGAAAAAATTAAATATTGCTCTTTTCCTCAGTATTATGTTTTGTTTTCTGTTTTTAAAGTGAAATTAGTGATAGCAACAGGGGTCATAAAATGTTGGAGAAGATGGGATGGAAGAAAGGAGATGGGCTTGGAAAGAGCGGTGGTGGAATAAAAGATCCGGTAAGTCTACTTGCATTTAAAGATTTCATAGAAAATAAATTTAATAGAAATTAAATAAATAGGTAATCCTATACTGATTACCTGAGAATAAGCCCCATTGAAATCAATTTATTTCTGGATATACTTTTATAGGATTGTGTTGTAGAATGTAGAGTACACTTAGGCTGCAAACCTGTACACACTTACTTGGGAGCAAGTTATATTTAACTTAATGGGTCCTCTGAGGACCCATGCATAGTATTGAGCTGTTAGTGTAGTACACTAAAAAGATTGTTCGTAATATTTTAAGAAGAGATTTATGTTTTACTGGATATAGAAGAACTGATAAATTAAATTGTTTATTATTAATGCATATTGAATAATGGACATATTGTAGGAAAACAAATGGTCAATGACCATTTCAAACATAATGCTAAACAATAGTTTAGCACTTCGTACATGAGTACACTCGGGTTCCCATACTCTCGTCTCCATTGTAGCTGTATGGAGGAAATTGAAAACATCCACTTCCTGTTCTGAACTAACCAGTTTGTGTTTAATCCAAAATGAAGGAAACTCGGTTTAGTTTAAAGTAAACAACTCAGAATCATAAACAGTGTTATCTGGTTGGTTCAAAACAGGAAGTGCAACCATGCTGGAGGGGAGGATGTGAGCCTGAGGTTGGTTGCTACTGATTCCCATAGGACTAAACCATGGGTTTAACATTTCATACTTAACAGACCAAACAAGTAGTTGTATTGGAAAACAAGACATGAGAGGAACTGCACAGCATTCAAGTAGCTGAGGTGGGCATTAACCGTAACGACATCTTAGGCATGTCAAGAATAAGGCTTGAAAACTGACTTAGAGCAAACCTGTGGTCCCTAGATAGCGTCTGGAGGATACAGAATTGTTCGGTTTCCTGGCTTCCACCTCAGAACTAGGAAATTGTGTTCCTCACAGCTTTGGCAGAGAGAAATATGTTCACAAACACAAGCTTGTAGATAGGTAAAAGGGGATATGCTGGTGGAAGGGGAGGAGACGGGCTCGTGAGGATACAAGCTATCCCCAGCCGCCTCCTCTTCCCCTCCCAAAGCCTCTGCTAGATGGGCAAAAACACCCAACTAGCTAAAATGCAGATTGGAAAACACAATGCGCCTCCCGCTCTACAATGGCTACTTCTAAGTCTCCAAGTTCAGGGGCTTACAAGTAGCCAGGGTGGATCTCATAGAATTGCACCTTTATTCTGCTTCTATGGAAATGTAAAATTGGTCTTAAAAGCCAGTCATTCTAAAGGACAAATACCATGCAAAATCCTAATTGTAAGGATCTGGTATTATATTTACTGGAATTGATGAAGCAAACCATTAAATTCAAATTTCTCACTGATATTTCATTTTTATGGGTTGCCAACAAGCCCAAGAAACCATGGCCTCATAGTTCTTATTACCACAACATACTATTATAACTGAATAAGAAAATATTTCCAGGATAGGAAATTGATCTGAGAGTGTAATAAGACTTGCAGTGACTTTAAACTGGAGGATGTTCATCAATTGGTTAAAAGTTGTGGGGGGGGGGATTTTCAAACCATAACAGCTTGTTCAGCAATGGACTAAAAACTAACTGTCTAGGAAAACTGAGTCTCATTCATTGGACGCCTTCTAAAAACGAAGGTTGAACAGGTATCTGTCATGTATGGTAGAAATAGCTTAAGGCGGGTGTTCGAACTAGATTATTTATTGATTCACTTGACTGAAGCATGCTTTTGAGATTTGAAGATGCCACGCTAATTCCAGACCTTTTTTCATACATAAATATAAAAGGAAAGGACATTGGCTGTTTTCATAAAATAAACAGTGTGCCTAAGTGGGCATTTGAAATTACAATAAAATAGTACGGTTAATAATCTCTTTTTAATAAGTTTTTTTTTGGATAATGTGATTTTTTTTCAGTTCAATTTATTGCTCAAATAGCCAAGTAGACTTTTGCATGTGTCTCAGACTAAGAACACAAAACAAGGAAAGTACAGAGTAACAGCATACAAGGAAATCAAACTGATTATTCTCTTAAGCCTGTCAAGATATTAAAGTTATGGGAAGCATGTTTGTGATTGAATTTATATTTATATGCATTCAATGTCTGACAGATCAAGCTTCAGCTGCACAGAAAGCATGCAGGCCTAGGTGCAAGTACTCCTCTCTCTGCTGAAGAGGTCCAGATAATCAACACTAAGAACAAAAGGAACTGGGAAAAAGCAAGAGAGAGATTTGCAGAAAATTTCCAAGATTCTAAAACACCGAAAAATGTACCAAAGGATATACCTTGGGTTAGAGAAACTGCAGAATGAAGCGTATAGTTTAATTTCTTAACATGTTTAAATAGTTAAAATATTTTTATTTTATGCTAAAGTGGAAGCTGGGTTATTTGTAGTTTATTTCTTAGACTGCTGAATAGGCTCATTAACTGCAATTCATTGTTCAGTTTACTTGCTGTTTTTGTTTAAATCATACTTTTCGTCCTAAGATATGCATGAATTTGAATGGCCCAAGTCTTGAAGGGATTTTGAGATTAGCATTGTGGAACATGTGGGTAATTTAGGTGGTAAATCACTTGCTCATTGATTATTTTTAACCCACCAGGTCAATGAATGAAATATTAATTTTTAATCTGTTTTGGACACTTCATGGATCTCAGTATGTGGACTGATGCAAAATATGCCTTGTAAATGTTCACTTTTTAGATTTGTAGAAAAAGAGGAACAGCACTGATACCCCTCACTTCATTCATATATGAAATTAACAGACTGTCTAATAATGTGTTAGACAACAATCCTATTTTAAATGTACTATCACTGTTTTTGATGAAGAAATGTAGAGAACTTTGGTTTTCTTCTGTGAAGAACTGTGAGGATTGTGTATAAAGCTTGTGGTACTCTATTGAGGTAGCATGTTCGGAAACTGCCATGATATTCAAAGCTGCTCTACACAAAGAATTGTATGGTGCAGTCCTACTACAGAATTCAAGTGGGGTGCCATATATTTGCTGGATTAAAGAATTCTCTGAAATGCTAGCATACATGGACATCTCTAGCCTAGTCTGTTTCAATATGTGCTACTTTTGTATGTTCAGGGAATCAGTAATGTATTTTGCAGCGGTACAATCCAAGAGTTCTGTACCACAGTATTCTTAAAAGTGTAGATTAGCCTTAGTAAGTAGACCGCTATCTCTGTCTTCAAGCTATGCTGCAGTAAGCCTTGAAATCCAAGGGATGGCTTAAGGTTTCAGCAGACTAGTACTATTTATTAACCTATTGGGCCTGTCATGTATCCATTGCTGGCAATGGAATTTAGGCCAGGACTCTTAGTTTTTCTTTCTTTTCTGCTTCAGAGCAGAAGTTGGAACACTTATTTATTGAAATATTAATAAACCAGTGCTTTCAACTTGTGTTGAGAGTCTTTAGTTCATGAATGTGCATGGAGGCAGATGGGAATGGGTTCACATCAAGCTTCATTTGTATTAATCTATTATGCTACTTGTACATATGGGTAGACCAATCTGATTTGGGAGTTAATCCAACTGGCCAGTAACTAAAAGTGTGTACTTTATCATAGCGTACCTTGCTCTCAAAACAGTGAAGTACTTGCACTAACTACTCCAAGCAAAGCTTTCCTTCTGATCTTCTCTAATGGCTTTAAAGGAACAAGTCACTATTTAAGCTTTTTGCAGTGTGAGGGAAGAGAGTTAATACTAAACGATTTTAAGTTTCTTTTGAAACCAATTTAGGCCCTTAGATTGCAGCTAGAGTTCAGTGTGCTTCAACAACTAAGTTTTTAGCTGATCAGAACTGTCTTAAGTCTCCAAATGGCACCAGTTACTGCTTCAACATGTCCCCTCTCTTACCTTTTCAACAATGCATACCTTTTATTGAAACCACTGTGACATTTGCTATTAAGGTAGATTCCCCCTTAAGTATAATATTTTACATTCCTTTTAATCTCATAGTGCTACTACCAGTTTCTGCAGTAATCAGCTGTTGTTTTTCAAATCAACATCAACAATTCATTTTAACTAATGCACTCATGACAGGCCTTAATCATGTATGAATCTCACACCTTTAGAGCTGAAGAGCAAAATGACACTTTAATCATATTTCAGGAGGAAAGTGTTACACTGTATTCTCACAGTAAAATCTGGAAAGACCATTCTCAAAACACACAGGTCAGTACTACAGACATGTGGAAAAGCGGAATTACATTCTTAAATTGGCTAAAAAATGATGTAGGAGAATAAAGATAAGCAGAAGTAAGTTTTTCTACACCAACATGTCACTTAACTTCTAATAGGTCCTCTTAACACTTGTAGAACGTAGAGGTACATTAACACAGTATTGCTTATTGTAGTTTACAAAAACTTTGTGGTGTGCTGGCACGGCATCCATTTTTTGAGGTAGTATCCATATCTTCTGTCTTGCAATAATCTCAACTGAGTCCGGCTTTTTCACAGATTTCTTGCTCAACCTATTGAGGAAAAAATGTTTATGGTTTGACTTGTTCAAATACAAATAGTACATTACTCCTTGTGCAGAAGCCTAAATTTAATGGAAGCTTTGAAGAAATAAGACCACTGAATAGATAAGAACTCAAGAGGATATATTTCCTTAAGCAGTGTTGGAAATATATGCAATGGGCAACACTGTTCCTACAGAGGTCTAAGGAACATGACTTGCTATTGCAATTTTAATATTGGAGGTTGTAACCAATAAATGCAGTACTTATAACTGCCTTATTTTCTCAGTCCTCCATAACTTGACACTTATTAATTGTGCAAGAGATGTATCTAATATTTAGCTATGAGTTTCACAAATATTTACGCATTTGATTTCCCAGTGGGTATTTTGGCTGCAGCCATATTGAGAATCTGATAGAGCAAGGTCCTAATTTTTTCTTGACCATTGAGCCTGCTACTTTCATGTTACCCAGGCACTTCAGAAGCATCTTTCCATTTCCCCCTTCCCCACAAAGAAACCGCAAAGGACAGTGACAGAAACATAATGAACAAAGGAAACTTCCCACAGAGAAGAAATAAATGTATGTGTTTGAACTGAAAAATCCTTCAAAGAAAGCAAGTAATCTTGTACGTGTACTTCTGTGCTCTTCCCACTTGGGGCAGGGGGGGGAGTAAAGGAAGCCCTACAGTTTACTGAATTCATCTTATGTCCCCCCACCCACCTCTAATTTTGCCTGCAAGTATCTAAGAGGAGCCCAGGTTGCCTTGCTCCTTGTAAGTAGTATATCAGCCAGGTACCTGTGGCTTTAAAGTGACATTCTCATATATAATACAATTTCCAATAACAAAGTTAAATTTGTGAACCAACAGGGATTCCCTATTACGAACTGCCACATCTGATTTTTACAAAGATATAGATGACGTGTGTCAGCAGGTGCACTTGTGTGAATCTGCATAGACCAGGGATGGGCTACTTGTAGGCCAAAATATATGGAAGGCCACAACTTTCATCAGCCAGCATAGCCAATGGTGAGGGATGATGGAATTTGTAGGGCAAAACAGCTGGAGGGCAACAAGTTACTCATCCCCAATATAGATACACAGATTCTCCCCTCTAGCTCTAATTAAGTTTGGCTTAGCCCAAGCCCAATTACTACTGGGAGGGGAGAAGATTGTAGCATGCTTAATCTTTCCCTCATCAACTCTACTCCCACACCCAACATACACACACTGCAGTTAAGCTCCAAAACTTTCCACTCTGGATTGCATTTTTTCAAGCCAAATTGCTGCAGACAGGGGGAGAGGCAAGGTTTCATGCTGCATCCAGTCTGTAGGCCAGAGATTCCCCACCTATGCTAGTGTCACACAATTTTGTTTTTGCTGAAACAGAATGATACAGACACAGCTTTCCCATGGTGGACCTATGCTTTTTGAAATCCTGGGTGTTGGACACACACCACTTGTACCTGCAACTGCTGAAAACCACATAAGCAAAGCTTGGAGTTAGTGGGGCTCCCTGCTTGTGCAATTGAGAACAGTTATGTGGCACAAGGCTCTGCTGCAACACTGCTACCCCTCCGGAAATTAGAACAGTCATAGCTTCTCTATATGCACTTCAAGGTTGCTGCTTTTAAAAAAGTCGTTAAGTGCCAAAATGATGAATACACACCGACTATTAAGACCCTATGAACTGTATCACCACAGAGAGAGCAGGCTAACCATTCATTCTTCCAACGCCCAACAAGATCCTAGGCGAAGATCCATGGAGTTTTGAAAAGCTCAGCTCTTCGCCATCACTGGCTCAATCAGTTACTGGGCTCAAAGCCATCCTGCTCTGCGTGAAAGCCACGTGGCCGAGTGAGGTGGGAACGCAAGTGGAGGTCATGCTCCCCTGCGCTTAAAATCAAGGCTCCCAGGACGTAGAAAACTAATCCCAAAAAATGAGATCTGGACCAGAATCTGCCCCTCTTTGTCTGATGTGCTAGTTTTATTACGTTGGGTAGCGTTCAAAATGCAGTGGCTCACTACAGTCTGTTGCACTTAAGTGGGGTTCTTGCATTACTCTGTTGCGCGGCTCCTTTTCCCCAGTAACGCGAGAATACTGAGACCAAGGGAGAAGAGCCCATACCGCCGCGCCATGCCATCACCCTGTGGAAACTAATACGGTGAGAGATCGTAGAGTGAACTTCGCGCGTTACCCCGGAAGCAAGCAGCCCTGCAGCTGTTGGTACTATTCACATGAGCCCTAAACCCATCAGCTAGGAAAACGAACTCTGCCCACGGTCAGAAGCAACCTATTCCAGAGGCTTCACTGAAGCCCTGTTCATGCTCCCCTCCCAACAAAAGCTTTAAAATAAGATGCTCACTGACAAATCGGACTACTTTATGAGCCGTCAAGCTCCCCCAACCTGGGGCCCTTCCGGTGTGTTCGACTGCAACTCTTATTTCTTGGGAATGATGGGAGTTGCAGTCCAACCCATTTGGCAACCTACAGGCTGGCAAAAGCTGCATTAAGCTACTTACCCAGTTTGCGGAGAGAAAGAGGAGCGGTGATCGGTTTTTTTACCTTGTTTTGTTTTTTTAAAATCCCACAAACAAAATAGGATTTGACGTCGAGCTGCAAATCCGGCTCCCGCGCTTTGGTCACTAAGGCTGCAGTTCGCTCTTACCTGGGAGTAAGTCCCATCGCTCAATAAGACCTGCTACTGAGCAGATTCACCGATTACATTTGAGAACTTCAGCCACTTTCGTTCCGTTTCCGCCACTACGGCCTCCTCCCGTTTACACTGCAGTCTCGGCTTAATCCGATTCCCTACTTGGACCGCCTTTCAAATTATTTCCCTTTTCTGTGGCAGATATGCTAAACCAGCAGTAGTTCTGGCCCACCCAATTAATTCTCCTTCCAATAACTCCAGGGACTTATAACCCCCAAGAATCAGCCATCTTGTTCTGCTTCAAAAGTCCCGTGCATCACGTGCTTTTTTTCTTAAAGAAGCCATGCTCAATTTTGTCTGCTATTCTCTACAAAAATTAATTGCCATTGAAAACTTTAAAGGCATGCAGTTTCTTCTCTGCGGAAACATTTCTAAATTGTTTTGCAAAAAAATAACTTTGCAATCGATTGTAAAAAGAAGTTGCAAATATCTTAAAAGCGATTATAAATAATCATGCACAAGCATAATTAGTTGAGTTTTATTTCATTTAAAAAGAATAAACCTACATCTTAATCTCCCTAATTTGGTTATCGGATATATTTTTATATCTCTTGTAGGCAAGCAGCATGTCACATCCTAGCAGTAAAATTAGACACTTTTGGGGGAAAGAAAGTCAAAGCCAGATCCATGAAATCTCTACAGACTGAACCATAAACATCACAGATCCGGCACTTGTAGGCACCGTCACGGCACAAAAACATGGATCTAAGGCATGCATCCTTATGATTTAATACCACAGCATTGTTATCTTTTTGGCGCTAGGTCAAGACTTTCCTCTTATCCCAGGCATTTAACAGGGTATATTGAGGGTTTTGTTGTGGTGGTGGTGGTTTGACCCAGAATGGTTGTTTTTAAATGATATTGTATTTATAACACGTTTGTATGCTTTTTTATGGTTTTAAATTTTGTATCTCGGTTTTTTAATGCTCAGTGTTTTTAATTTTTGTAAACCGCCCAGAGTTTACAAAATTATAATAATAATAATAATAATAATAATGGTGATTTGGAGGATTTTCCATGTAAAACTTATATAAAATCATCTAGATCTGTGCCTTTGATCCATGATTTTGCGCCTACGAATTCAGGATCCATGATTTTTATGGTCCAGTCCATGAATACAGATATGTCCTGTGATTTGATTGTGGTTATGTCCTGTGATTTGATTGTGGTTTGGGGCACTTTGCTTGTAAAAATCATGAAGATCCATGCTTTTATGCTGTGACGGTGCCATCAAGTGAAAGAGCCATGATTTTCATGTTTCAGTCTGAGGAGGCAGATGTGCTCTCTGATTTAACGGCGGTTTTGGGGGGGGGGGGGTCCTGTGAAAATGAGGATGCCGGAGGATCCATGCCTTGGATCCATGTTTTTGCACTGTGATGGCACCAATGAGTGGTGGATCCATGATTCTCATGGTTCAGTCTGTGAAGGCAGAGGTGCTCTGTGACGTGATGGTGGTTTGAGGTATTTTGCTTGTAAAAATCATGAGATCCATGAGGATCTGTGCTCTGGATCCATATTCTTATGCTGTGGAGGCACCCATGAGTAGCAGATCCCTGAATTTTATGAAAAATCCATGGAGGCAGGTGTGCTTTGTGATATGACTATGGTTTGGGGGGGTCCCTTTAAAAATCAAATGCAATTATGAGGTTCTGTTTTTGGTTTCATGGATCCAACTTTTACCCAGTCCCCTTTTTTTAATTCTTTGGCAGGGCTCCAGTGCCCTTTAGCCACTACTTAACATGCAGTAATGGAGGGCAAGCTGTATCTGGGAGTAAGCCGCCTTGAACTTGTCTGTTGGGCTTATTTCTGAGTAGAGATAAATAGGATTGCTCTGCAAACTTTCCTTAGAGTGTTTTGCTAGTCATGTCAGGTATTAAAGCAGAGAAAGCTTTAGTGGTGGTGGGGTACTGTAATGGGGAGAGCTTTATCGAAAAGTATGGGGAGAGATGGATTTTAAGCATTTTTTCAAATGCTGTGAAAATCTACAGAGTGTTACATAAACGTTTTAACTACTTGCTGTAAAGTGAACGATGGATTTTGGCATATTATGCAAAACTTACACACTTAGAATAACACCAAAAGCCATTTAAATACACTAACCTTACCTTAACCTGTGGGGTATAGTTTTAGTAGTGGTGGTGGTGGTGGTGGTGGTGGTGGTGTGTGTGTGTGTGTGTGTGTGTGTGTGTTTGGGATGTGTGTGTCAGAATTCCTAGATATTTAAAAGCAGCACAACAGACATAAATTCATCAGGGAAAGGAGTCTTCCTGGCCGATTCTGTACCGTTTCCAGCAATATAACCCTTTTGAGATGGGCCAACGAACTGTATGCAGTATTTTGAGGGCTTTATCACACGTACTATTCCCCCCACCCCATTGCTTCTGCGGTTCCCCGTCTGTTTCCTATGTGAATCTAGCTTTTGAATCACACGTGGTGGGCTTTGCAAACTTGCCTGAAACGGACTTTGCCCGTTGAGGGATAAATCCAAACAGAAACTAAAACCTGTGACCTCAGGGGGAGGGAGCAGCAGGAGGGAAAGGAGGTGATGCAAACTCAGCGCTGAAGAAGTGGAGCAAAGTTGAGGTGGGTGTGCTTAAAACCGTGTGTGATAACGACCTAAATGTGGTCTTGTCAGTCTTGTAAATAAACCCACAAAGCCTGCAGGGTTGTTCTTTTTACTAGCCTGTAATTACTATGTTGGCCATGGAGGAAAATTAGCCCTATTATCCACAATAAACATGGATATGTGGACTATGATCTAGCACTGTGGTAAAAACAACTGCATTCTACCTATCGCCTTCTGACGGAAAGCAGCTAGCATGATCCATCCTTTCCCCACCAGCCTACTGCAATTCTGTACTGGTCAGAGATGAGGTGCCTTTCCTTCCTCTGCAGCTATCACAGAAACCAAATAGCTGCTTCACTCACTTAGCAGTGTGGTGTTCAGTGCCCTTGCTTGCATTGAATTCCTGGTGACCTAAATAAAAGGCTGGGTCGAGGCCGTAGAGTTAAACAATGGCACTGTTACGTGTTTCTTTTTTAGTCCCTTTCATAATAATTTCTAGCACAGAATGTGGCCTTTTCACTGTCTCACCTCATTGAATTGATGCTTTCATTGAGCTTCTTGCTATGGCTCCAAGATCTCTTTCCCGCATAGTTGTCGCCAAATTAGACCCTATCAATATACGGAAGATCAGCAATTTCATATTTGATTTTTTAAAAAGAACTCTTAAGAAGGATATCATCTCGGCCCAGTGATATATTTACTTTAAATTTGTCAACAAGGTTGTCTCAGTAAATACCACTTGTCTCAATACAGAACCTTGAAACATTATGAAAAATACCCATTTCTTCCTTCAAACTCTTTACTGATTTTTAGCCAGTTCATGATCCTTATCAGGACCTGCCCTTTTATCCCATAACTTTTATGTTTCCTTGGGAAATTTATTATTACACTCTTGACCAGCATTCAGTTGCTGTTTCACTGCCAGGCCTTGGATTGCTGCTAATAAAGAAGGGTAAGGGCCATTCAAATGCTATGCATTTTCTCAGCGCATATAGAACATTTCTTTTTGAAAGGCATTATGGTTCACAGGGCTGGAGTTGGGTCAACTTTATTGGCTCACATCACAGTAGCGAGCTTCTACCAAAACCTGGAGCCTCCTGGCCGTACTGCTCCTTCTCCTTGCTGGAGTCTGTGCTCCTACCTTCTCCTAGTGAGTGAGGAAAAAGGAGAAGGCGCAGTAATCTCAGGACACCTTGTTCTCCCTCTCTTTCTGGGAGATGTTACTGTAGGCCTAGAAGAAGAGAGGCAAATGAATAGCCACAAAAGTGCCCAGGAGGAGGTGGGCGATTTAGGGAGGAGGTTCACTGAGAGTGTCCTGCTTAACTATTGTTGCTGTCATTCAGTGTGGTTTTTCGCTTGTGCATTTGCACCGAACACAATCTCTGCTCATAGCATGGACATCTGTATCCATCTTGGGTAGGGAAAAAATGTAAAAACCATATGCAGATTTTTATGTGTGAAGGTTACCCACATACCTATTTCAGTGCTCACATAAAATTCACAACGTGTCAATGGGACTGGAGGCCAGAGACAATCGAAGCGCATGCTGTATTGTCTTATGTGACAATGTACATGAGACTTTCATAGATTTACTATGCTAAACATTTTCTTGTGCCAGATGCATATTTGGAGGCTGCAATCCCACTGGAGAGACCACTTACAAATCACCAAAAGGAGGACACAAATGTGTATAAAATGCTAATTTGTATGTATATATGCACATTAAAAATATTATAATTTAAATAGAAATACTGAAGACTGTAACCAGGTGACCTGTGTGGCTTGCTCAGCCTGCTATCCAGCCTTTCAAAGAGAGGAGTGTTCTCTATAAAAGTGGACACCCTACATCCTACATCCACTTACCTGGGGCTGCCTCTACAAGAGAGGTTTAATGCTCTTTCAAGGCACTTTAAAAATTTTACCTCTACAAGAATGGAGCGCAAATCGGGCGTAGAGGCACGTTATCTCTCCGATTATTCGCATTATTGAATGCGCGTTAAACAGCGAGTTTTATTTTGCTCCGGCCGTTAAAGTGCATTTTGCCTACGTGAATTAACTACTTGTAAAGCGCATTTTGGTCATCCCTTAATGCGCTTTGCCGCCTCTCGTGCAGAGGTATTAGGCGTAAATGCGCTTCAGCGATTATGCGCATAATCGCCTAACCAGGCGCAAAAGCGAATCCTTGTAGAGGGGACCTGGGAGTAAGCCTCACTGAACTCAGTGGGATGTAATGTCTGAATAGTCATATATATGATATATGATTGTATCATATACTATCTTTAAAAAATATATTCGGAGATATATATCCGGAGAGGAAGTTTCAGCCGCAAAGTTTGTGTTGTAGTTGGCTGACAATTCTCATAACAGTCATGGAGACTACAGTTGATCTGTTTATGAGCAAATTAAAGTATCTGTTTCTGTTTGATGTTCTAAGGAACATGACGTCAAACTAAAAAAATAATAAACAAATCTTCTCTTCCCCTTCCAATAATCCTTCCTTTGCATTGTCTACACTGCAGTAATTAGCTGACGAAGAACATTCTATTCTGATGTGTTTAAAAGGCCATGAAACATTTGTGTACTTTATAGAAACATTTGTTAGCTGATTTGATCTTTAGCGCTACAATGTTAGACGGTAACTGATAATGCTTGGCATAATCATAATGTTTTAAAAGGTCACCTTACATTGACAGCTATATGTTCAAGTGACAGAACAGCAGCTTGTTTCAAAAGGCATTGCTTACTTTGGGACTGCACAATTTTTGTTTTATTATTATTATTAGTAGTAGTAGTAGTAGTAGTAAGTACATTTCTAATCCACTCAATAACTAATATTCTCTGGGCAGATTACAACCAGTTAAAAAACTAAAACGCCATTTTAAAACCAGTTAAAATTGATAAAACATCCATAATAACCCAGGACTAGGTCTCTAAAATGCTTGGGAGAAACCAAAGGGCTTTGCCTGATGCCGAAAAGAAAGCAATATAGGTGCCAGATGAAAATTGACAACTTTCATTTTTTTTGCAATCATTCTTTTTTCACTTTTAAGAATGGATTATTTGTGTCTATTTCTCCATGTGCTAAAGTAGGAGTGTTGACCCTCAGGGCTGTGGCCATATCTGGCCCACTTGGGATCCCAATCCAGCCCTTGGATGTTCACCCCATGCCCCCTTCCCCTGCCCACTAATCATTTGGGGGTTTCCTGGCTCCCACAACCCCCCCCCCCCATTCTAAAAAATTGGAATGCCTGCCCTAAAGCTTACTTCACCACATGTTCATCCATGAAGGGATCTGGAACATTTTCATTCTTTACATCAACAAGCATTGATGTTTCTATTCTCGCAATATTTCAGCCCACCATTTTGAGAATAATATGAAACCCATGATGCAGTAAGAAACTGAAAAAATACACTCTCATTAGCAATTCTGTATTTCTGCACTCTTACGAACTACTCATTCTATGTTCTTGTGCTACCTTGATATGTGAAATACCCATACATGCAATCATCTGTTGACTTCCAATACATGGCCAGTTGACAAAGTCTGTTGCTTCGCTTGGTTCCAAATAGGCAGAATTTATAGTCTATTTCTTCAGGAAGATTCAAAGCAGCATTAGGTGTTATTGATATTTCATGTTTTTCTCAAATAGCTTTTAGGATGGTATGCTGCTTCAGTCAAGAACCTTCCCCCACCCCCATAACTGAAGACAACAGTTCCCCAAAAGTACACACATTCTTCATGGCTTTTATCCCAGCTAGGTGGTTCTCTGCTAGCTGCCTCTTCTATTTGTGACTCATCCTTCCCTGTAAGCACCTTAGGAATTGTCTGCTCTACATGTTTCTTATGGGGCAATGTAGTATATAATTTGTAAATATAAGAAGAGCCATGCTGGATCAGACCAAGGGTCCATCTAGTCCACAAGAGGAACTGTCTTAGCCCATTTAGAAATGACACTGTCGGACCAAGAAGTTCTATCCCTTAATCTGGGGTTTATGGCAATTGGCTATAGCTTCATAGCAAAGAGGAAAAGCAATCTGCACATGTTCAGTGGCACACTTTAGCAAAGGGGTGTTGAATCTCTTTCAGCCTGAGAGCCAAATTCAATTTCGGAGAAGTTCTTGGGGAACTCATTCTAGTGGTGGGCAGAACAAAAGGCAAAGGAAGCAGGGCCAAAGACAGAAGAGGTGGGACAACATACAAAAATACCAGTATATTTTAGCTTAAAGCTCTTACTGCCAGTAACTAAACCTTAGGAGAGGCTTTCAGTGTATTAGAATGGGGAGGTGGGACTGTACAAAAGCCAGAAAACCACCAAGTGATTGGTGGTTGGCGGTGAAGTCAAGTGAAAGTTGTATAGCCATCTAGGGAACTTCCAAGGGCCATTTTGGGATCCCAGGAGGGTAAGATCTGGGGGGCCAGGTCTAAGGTTCCCCACCCCTGTTCTGATGGTATTTCCATGAATATGGAATTCGGCATTTTTTTTAATGGACCAGCATGGCTGACTTTGCTTTTTCTGAAAAAAATAGTTTTGCATCACTACATCAAACATAAGAGGGTCACACCTTGTACAGAGGCTTTGCACTGCATTACCTTCACGCCTGTAGTTAACCTGTATCAACAAGGGGCAAAAGTTTCAATCTTCTTAGGCTAATTCATACATATCCAACTGTGTGAAGCATTCTTCGCTTCTTGATTGGTATCCTGCGGTTGCCCAAAGCAGGTTGTGTAAATGAATTCTATTTTTTCCTCCACTGTTCCCATTGTTTTGGAATCTTATTTCCATCTCTGATGCATCCAGATAGTTGGGAGAATTCACACCGATTCCTCAGCATTTTGTAATTAAATACATTAGTCCAACTTCAGCGACTTCCATACTGTGTAGTACTTGCGTCTAGATTGATTCAGGCTCCCTATTTTCCACCACACTTTGGTGCATTCTGCGAAACTAAAGACAACTTGCTATGAAATTGAATTTTTTAAAAAGATGATTTTTTTCTAATTTAGCTTCTCTGATCATGTTTTCCAATTCCTTTCCAATTTCACGTCTCTCCATGCTCTTGGTTTTCACTTTTCCCCCCACTGAGCGCCGCTAACTGCTGCATGTCAGTATGTTTCTCCTGGAGAAACAGCAAGAATTGTAAACATGTCTATTGCTGCCCGTATCTGCATTGTTAAATCAACTTCATGCAGCCTAAAAAGACAAAGAAAAGTCCTTTGCTTGAAGTGAGCCTAACTCATATGTAGATAATAACAGCATTAGTACATCAGGGTCCAAAGTAACATCAGTAGTGCACTGGATTTGGAGACACTAGTTGGCAATTATGTATACCCTGGCCACAATGATGTTACACCGGTGTTTCCCACATTAAACATATAACGTGTGAATGGCAAAATCATGTCTGTAAACATACAGTTGACATGTGGGAGAACCATCTTCAATCAAGTCTCCCCAGCATGTAACTCCCAAGTATCCAGCCAGATTTATCTGTTTACAGCAGGGGGAAAAAATGGTTTGGCTGCAACAAATAAAATTTGCATAAAGTGAATATGAGATGCAGAGCAGCTTTTACACATTGGTGCGCAAATCCTTGTTCCATTATTAGCTGTCCAGCTGTTCATTCTCAGACTCTGACTCTGTTCCCCATTTGTAAAATGCAAATATTTAGGCTGCAATCCCATTTCACTTACTTGGGTGTAAATCCTACAGAATTCAATGAGGCTTACCCGTACTTCAGCGTAAACATGTATATGGCTGCACTGTTAGTGATCTATCTCAAAGGGTCAGGATGTAAAACGGGTGGGGAATTTGGGGGGATCTGGGGACTGCTGTGCTGGCAAATCTGGCAACGTGGGTGCAGCGAAAAAGTAGCTGACTTGGTGACCTGTTCTAGGACCTTGAAAAGGACAAATCTTGAAAACAAGCAAAATTTGTCCCTTTTCAGGATTTGTAGGAGTTTGCTGCCAAATTTGGCAGCAAACCAGTGGTTTTTTATTTATTTTTTGCATGGCACATACAATTTCAGTGGTGAACATGCTGGGGGCGACACAGAAGAAGAGTGTGTGGTGCCCACTTCTGATGTAAAGGATTTTCCCATACTTAGCCTGCAATAGAAATAATCTGGATTTCTGTCTGCCTGGATTGCAAGGTTTATATTCACTGGGAATTTCCCCCTGGTGAGGAATCTGCACCACACAAATATCAGTTGATCATCTAGATTAGTAGTTGATCATCCAGGAAGAATTCTGTGCATCCCCTCATGGGAACTGCAAAATTCAACCTGTCCTCCTGAAAAAGCAATCTTCACATTCTCAATAAAATGGGGGGGGGGGGTGCAGAGCACTTCATTCATAATAGAACTTTACATGACTAGCAAGGTAGCTCAGTGGTGAAGCATATACTTTCTATGTTTAAGGTCCCATCTCCAGCTAAAGGATTTTGGGTAGCATAGCTTGGACTGAGAGAAATTCCAGCTTGAGACCCTATCAGGCATGCTCCAGATATATTCAACTACAACTCTCATCAGTCACCATCTGAGAAGTCTTCAAATTTGAACATGTTATACTTTACTAAAGCATGAAGGGCTGAGTCAATTATATTAAGAGATCTAATATGAAATTGCATTTCTCATTAGAAGGTATAGCACAGCATTTCCTGCATAAATATGTTCCATTACTTCATGCAGTCCAGATCCATCCAATACATGACCCCAAGAATATTAAAGTCACCAAAGTTCAGAACATTTGTCATGAGTCCACTCCTACAGAAAAGACTATTTCCACCACAGTGGTTGGTCGATCATCACGATGGGTGCATACTGATAAGCTTGTGAGCTGATGAACATCTCCAACTCTAGCCCACACTCATTCGCTCTATGCAGCCCCCCCCTCTCTCTCTCTTACACACACACACCTTCCCCCTACTGCTCTCACATTTGTCTGGCTGCTCCTCTTTGTTGCCCACCCCTTCAGTTAACTGTGGCTGCAATTTTATGCATAGGATTAAGGTCTGTTGAGTAAAGTGGGACTTACTTTCAAGGAGACAGTCATAGGCTTGTGTAGAGTGAGGTCTTCGAAATCGCTGTACTGTCTACAGAAGCTTCTTCCCAATCTCTCAGAACAGCTATGATCCAATCCAAGAGGAAGTGGAAACGGGTCACTTCCTGCTTGAATAGAGCATGCCCCATCCTCCCCCTATTCCCAGAGACAGGGAAGATGCTTCAGCAACCATATGGGGTCTTTGAAAACACAAAAGGAGGGAGGCCTATAGTAGGCTGACCATATGAAAAGGAGGACAGGACTCATGTAACTTTAAGAGTTGTAGAGAAAAGGGAATTTCAACCAGTGTCATTTGTATGCAATGAGTTCCTGGTGAAATTCCCTCGTCATCACAACAGTTAAAGTTGCAGGGGCCCTGCCTTCTTTTGTATATGGTCACTCTAGTATAGTGCCTGCAACTTTAACTGTTGTGATGAAGAGGGAATTTCACCAGGGACTAATTGCATACAAATGACACTGGCTGAAATTCCCTTTTCTCTACAACTGTTAAAGTTACATGAGCCCTGTCCTCCTTTTCATATGGTCGGCCTAGTATAGTGCCTGGAATGGTCACCCCATCCATCCTGTGATAAGGCTAGCCTAACAACTGGGGATGAAAAGATGAGAAAGGGCCTGTTCAGACACTTCAGGCTCTGTGGTTAGCAAAACTGTGGTTCTCTGGGTTTAGCACTAACCACAAGCTGTGCTGTTGCATAAAACACTTTAAGCCATGGTTAGAGCCACTAAACTTGCTACAGATGACCCAACTGTGGTTAGTGAGTGATCAGGGTTTAGCAAAACGCATTGCCCAGGCCATCTTAAACCAGCTTAACCAAAAGCCTTAATCAGCAGGGTTTAAGGTGTCTTCTGAACAGGCCCCAAAAAACAAGCAGATTTGGCATCGAGCTGGACAGTGCAATTCTTAGTATATTGTTTCTACTGCTAGTCTCTCTAAAAAAAAAGTTCTGTCAAAAAATAAATTCTGTTGCAATGATTTTTAAGTTTGCATTATTTTCTGCTATCTTTACTGGATTACTAGTATATTATGGGAGGGGCAGATAGATTTGAAAACATACAGAAAACATGGTTGCTTAAAAGGTGTGAGAGGAAGATAGGGTTTATATACCAGAATATGTTTAAGAAGAGCTGAGCCTGTATCTGAAGGGAAAGCAAACACAAACCAACCAGTAATGGTTCCCTGTGCTTAAGTTTCTTTTGAACTACTTCTGTCTCAGAAAAGGGGGACATGCTGGCAGGCTTGGGCGAACAAGCTGTTAGCAGCATTTATCAAAAACGAGGTCCTTTGTCTTTATCAGCTAGATGTGCCTACGCAACACATCATTCGATTTACAATATACTTGAGGGGGAAAATAGGCTTCCACAGCTGCATGTTTTCCTTTTGTTCCCATCCTCTCTCATTTAGGGTCCTCGTTTTCATTAGGAAACAGCTGTTAGCAACCCTTGGGGCTTTGCTTTTTAATTCTAACACACAGACCAAGAAAGGGCTAATTGACAGCTAGAAAGAGCTGCCATCTGAGCTGATTTTAATTGTGTGTTGAGTGTATATGCACACTACTTATGATGGCAACACAACTGTATTCCTTTCTTTCTTTCTTTCTTTCTTCTTTCTTTCTTTCTTTTTTATCGCCAGCATCTCTGCAAGTCATCCCTGGGCCTGTTTCTTTGTTTATATTGACAAATGGAAATTTGAACTTTCCTGGGTGACCAGACAGAGCAATCCTATATTCCAGCCTTTCCAACCTGCTGCTCTTCAGATGTGTTGGACTGCAATTCCCATAACTGGCCATGCTGGCTGGGAATTATAGCAATACAATGGATAGAGCAGTAAGTTTGGGAAGGGTGCTATATTCACATTATTCCAAAACCAAAGACATGTCATGGCAACGGCCTCCATATCCAATGGGTGCACTGTTCATCTTTTTTGATTATGATATCATAGGTTCTTCTAACGCCCTTAGAAGAGCTGCCTTTCATTCTGCTTGTGCATCCTCTGAAAACTCACTAATAAAAATCAAGCAGAGTATTTCCTTACAGATGTATGTTTGTCTCCTTTTTTCTCTTTAACAGTCACTCTGAGGAAGCATTCTGTGTTGCCTGAAAACTTGCATACTGCATTGTGAACATTGGCTGGGCCTCAAAAGTATTACTTCACCGACCCTGTAGATTTTGTTATAATCAGCCAACAATCCAGCTTCCCGATTTTGATGAATATTGTGTAGAGGGGCTTGTTGTTTCGCTGACATGTCTGTACCACAAGAGGGTGCCAGCGCTGCAATGTTAGTAGTATTCCATTAAGCAAGTATCCCTTTGCCTCTTAGGAATCTACCCTCACCCATGAAATAATCAGAGCTCCTAATTCTGCTTTGACTCTGGTCTCTCTTCCATCTGATCTCCGAGTGCCTTACTTTGTGCATTTACCATTCTGCAAATTGAGCCCTTGTCTTGGTTATTTCTGTGCAAAAGAATCCCTTACTTTGTTTCATAAATGGATGGTTTCTTGCACCATCCTCCCCTTGATGTCATGCCCCTCCCTTGCAAGCAATGAATCTGGACCTGAGCTAGAGAATGTGAACAACAGGAACAACAAAGATTAAATTCGACCCAACAAAATAGGAAGGAGAAATTAATAGGTTGATTTGCCTCTTCCCTGAGAGATTTGGGCAGGGATTTTTTTTAGAACCCCATCAAGCAGCAGACTTTGATGCCATGTCAAAAATCCTTTTGGGTGCTCACCCAATTTCAAAAGCAACAGCTTGTGATGTGGCAAAACCAAAAGCTGCTATCGCCTCTCTGGAGAACCTGGAAGTTTGGAACCTGGTTTTGGTTTTCACAAGAGCAGCCTTCTCCAAGCTGGTGCCTTCCAGAAGTGCTGGGCTGAAACTCCCATCATTCCCAGTCAGCATAGCCATGCTAGCAGGAAATGGTGGAAACTACAGCCCAACACATCTGGAGGGAACCAGGTTGGGAAAGGCGATACTAGAGGCACTCATGGATGTTGCTTGTTGACATTTACAGCTGCAGTTAGGCCATTCTGTCACCAACTGGCACTTCCCAAATGACCTCATCTTAGTATACATACAGTACACAGTGACTAACTGCCTGCACTGCTTGTTTCTTACCAGTGTCTGCTTGTTTTTCAGGGCTCTAAAGCTTTTTTTAATCTCCTCTTTCACTGAAGATGGATTTAAGACAGGACAAGAATTTCGAGCCTCTTTCAGTACAAGGGCCAAAATGTTTTTTTTTAATTAACGGTAATACAAACGCCCTGCATATGGTTATGCTCAGAGGCTGATCAATCAAGGATGTTTGGGACTGAGAGGGCATTTTTCTTAGGTTAGATTTTCTGGTAACCTTGGAGGAGGAGGAAAGTTGGCTTCTGGATATTTTAAATATGTGAAATAGTAGGGAAATCCTTCCCACCTCCCCCTGCAAGCACCCATGAATTTCCCATCAGTGAACAAAAACTCCACACCACTAGGCTGACCATATGAAAAGGAGGACAGGGCTCATGTAAATTTAACGGTTGTAGAGAAAAGGGAATATCAGCCGGTGTCATTTGTATGCAATTAGTTCCTGGTGAAATTCCCTCTTCATCACAACAGTTAAAGTTGCAGGGGCCCTGCCTTCTTTTGTATATGGTCACTCTAGTATAGTGCCTGCACCTTTAACTGTCGTGATGAAGAGGGAATTTCACCAGAGACTAATTGCATACAAATGTCACTGGCTGAAATTCACTTTTCTCTACAACTGTTAAAGTTACATGAGCCCTGTCCTCCTTTTCATATGGTCAGCCTACACACCACCATATCCACCCACTAAAGTGCCCTTTTCAAGTCACCTAGTTTCTTCCACCTGAGGACATGGGTGTCTGTCTGCTCCTCTACCCAACTCAAGCATCCTCTGCCCCTTCTCAGTAAATGCAAACAAACCTTTTCACCCATTCCCTCAAGTGCCCTTTTCACACTGCCCCCTTCAAAATGTATTGTTCAGAGCACCACACAGATAGGGCCATGATAACTGAAAAAATAGGATAGACATAAAGCTGCTATTCATGTCTCTTTCCTAGCTTTGAGTAAGGTCCCTTTGCTTCTTTCTAGAATGCTAAATATGGTGAAACCTTGAGGCAAACAGCAGCAAGCAAGCATGAAAAGGTTAAGCATGGGGGGGGGGGTCTTCCAGGAAATATTTCAGCCCCTTCCAAGCCCCCCTTTCATGCCAAAAATATTAGCCAGATCTACACTAAGCAGGATATAGCACTATGAAAGTGGTATATAAAAGGCAGGAGCCATGCTACTGCTTTATAGCGGTATTGAAGGCACTGACAACTGTTGGGGCCCATGACACATACCATATACTGCTTTCATATCGCTATATCCTGCTTGGTGTGGTTCCTGCCTTTTATATACCACTTCCATAGTGCTATATCCTGCTTGGTGTAGATCCGGCCATTGTCTCCAAATATTCAGTGCAGTCCTGCTTACTACATCTTTTTTTACGTACTAGAAACCCATTATGGAATGAAATTCCTGGACTATTCTTTTATAATGCTGATGTAATCCTGAATGTTTGCAATTTTTAAATTTGCCTTGACACCAATTAGTTCATACATGGGAAATTTTGACATCATTTTTCTGAAATAATACGTTTTATACATTCTGTTTTAAAAGGGTTCTCCTTCTGTTGTATTTGTTAGGCCAAGCTGGTTTGAGATGATGAGAGTTGTAGCGGCCTGGATTATGTAGGTTAGGAACACAGGAAGCTGCCTTGTACTGAGTCAGACCATTGGTCCAAAGCAGAGATTAACACAATTCTCATAGTTTGCAGAGAGCCACAAGATAATCCTCATAGAGCTAAATGCCTCCATCCTTAATTCCCTGTGAAATGTAGAGATACAATTGTTAAGGAGCGAAAGGGAAAAACTTCTCTAAACAGCAGATTTTCTGTTAGAAATCCAATGTCCAGTCTCCACTTGCTCTCTCTCCAGATAGCAACCAAGAAGGAATAATTCACACACACGTTGAAGTCTTTCAAATGATTTTTTAGTAGAAAAACACAGCACCTCCGGTATAACATTCCTCCTACACAACCCCAACACTGTTTTTTACATATTTATACATTTTTACAGCCTCTTGCACACACATTGCATCAGCTAATCAAGCAATTAAGACTATCTTCACTCTTTATCTTTCTTGGTTTGGCTCCCTCTGCATATCTGCAACACCTGCAGATGATGTCATTTTTACTTTCCAGGCTCTTCTGCAGATTGAATTTTTTTCATCCCTGACAACAATTCTATACACATTTAGACAGGTGACTGGGGAATGCTGGGAGTTGTAGGACTTTTTCTGTCTAATCATGGATAGGATTGAACTCTAAAATGTTAAAATAAGTTAATTTAAAAGGCCTGGAAAAATAAAGAATTTTTAGCCTATTGCCAAAACAATATTAAAGAATGCCTTTTGAAAAGCTCTTTCCAAACTACTCACAGAGATGGTGCTGTGTATTGGTCTCCCGAAGTTATAGTAATGGTCGGATGCAAAGCACCATCATTTAATGCATGCAGTGTTGATCTAATGACTTTCCTTAACTACGTAGAAAATTTCAGTTGTAGACTTTGTTAACGACAATACCTTGCTGTTGCATAGTACTCTTTCCCCCTCCCCCATCCCATAATCTCTGGGCTTTATAAATATTGATGACTTACACATACAGCTTTTATTGATTGCTGCTGCCTTCATTGAGCTGGCCAGTTTTTTCATGTGTGGTTACAGCAGCAGGGCACAAATGCTATCCTTTAACAAAGGCAAATTAATAGCTTACATAGGAAGCACCATAGAAATTTTTCATATGCTCATATACATATTCATCTGGGGATTTGGCAAGTTATAAACTGGGGCAAGTTAGAAGTTGAAAACAGCCAAAAATAACAATCCTCTTTTGGGTGCAATTGCAAAAAAATAAATCTCCAAAAAGTTCTTAAAAGGATGAGATCCTTAATTGGGTAAACATGATCCATTACCTGAAACTAGGCTGACCAGATAAAATCCAGGTCAGGGCTCATGTAACTTTAACAGTTGTAGAGAAAAGGGAATTTCAGCAAGTGTCATTTGTATGCAATTAGTTTCTGGTGAAATTCCCTCGTCATCACAACAGTTAAAGTTGCAGGGGCCCTGCCTTCTTTTGTATATGGTCACTCTAGTATAGTGCATGCAACTTTAACTGTTGTGATGAAGAAGGAATATCACCAGGAACTAATTGCATACAAATGACACTGGCTGAAATTCAACTGTTCTCTACAACTGTTAAAGTTACATAAGCCCTGACCTGGATTTTATCTGGTCAGCCTACCTGAAACAACTTCTAGAAAGGGTAAACTAAAGGTGGGTTGCAGCAAAAAATAAACAAACAAAGAAACAAAAAAAAAACCCAAAGAGTCTAGCGGCACTATAAAGACCAATTGATTTTGGGCACAATCCTATGTATGTTTAGGCAGAAAAAGACCTACAATTCCCAACATTCCTAGCGTATGCTGGGAGTTGCAGGACTTTTTTCTGTCTAACATGTGCTGGATTGCCTCCTCATTGTAGTATAAGCTTTCATGGACTTGATGCATATGATGAAGTGGACTTTAATCCATGAAAACTTATGCTATAATAAATTGATAAATTTTTAAGGTGCTGTTGTAACAAGTTTCCCCAACATGGTGCCTTCCAGTTGTTTTGGACGACAACTTCTAGTATTCCTGACCATTGGTCATGTTGCTTGCAACTGATTGGAGTTAAATGTTGTAATTCAAAGATGCCACTGAGGAATGTAGATGTCAGAAGTTGGTGATTCAGTCCGTAAGTCAAAACCGAAGTTGCCATCCGAAGTCCAGATTACAGTATTGTAATCGCAAGGCATTGAAGCATTGTCAGGAAACCGGTCCACATGGTCAGGATACATTCGTTAATTCCAGCACTCTGGCTGAGCACTGGCCAGACTTTTATGGGATGTGGACTAATGACCAATTGGCATCAGTTGGATTGAAGCTCAGCCAGTCCCTGTCTGCTTCCATGAAGTGTCATGCCCACAACACTCCCAGGCTCAGCTGCCTCCTCTCTCCAGCTGATTCCTTTAACTGACACACAACATTAAAGTCCAAAACATCTGGAGGACATCAAGTTGAGGAAGGCTGAGCTCAACCATTGTTGTCATAATCAGAAACGTTTTGGTGACTGTGGAAGAAGAGCCAACAGGAATAGATGGACAAAAATATCCCAAACCGTGCCAGCTCCATGTTTTTGAGGGCCCTTGGCAAGGCGCTCTCGATGGGCCTCCTACCTCAGTAAGTCTTCCTTCTCACCACTGTAGATGCCACTGCCTACTTGCTCCTCCTCCTCTTTTTCATCATTGGGTGTGTGACATGCAGTGAGCAAGTAGGCAGTGGCATCTACTGTTCCTCCTCAACACCACTGTTGTCTGGACCAGAGCAAGAGGCTGGTGAACAAGCAGGTGGTAATGATGAAGGGAGCAGGTCTGGGGGGCTCTTGCCAGTGGTGGGATGTGGGCCCTTGGCAGGTGCCCGAATATACCTACCCTTGACACCAGCCCCAATCCCAAATCTATCTAACAATCATCACAAAGAAAAGTTTTATCAGTTATGTAGAAACACTGAAAGACATACCAAAGATATATTGTATCATGCTTGCGTGAGTGTAGGGTGAAATAAAGAGACGAGACAACATGTTTGGATTTAAATATGGGCCACATTTATTAACACGGATCTGCAATAAGGGGAAAACCTAAGCGGGCATCTAAGTAATGGCTTCATACAGAGCCGTCCTAGGAAAGGGCAAGCCATTCTTGCCCCGTGGGGTGGCGCCTGCCATCTCGCCACTCCAGGGGCTTCCCTTTTGGGTAGGGAGGCCTTCCTGCGTCGCTACCCTCGTGCCACATGGCTCCGAGGATGTGAGTAAGGTTAGCCTCAGAGGTAAGCCTTAACCTTTCAGCTGTTGCCGCACGGCTCCCAGCCTTGGGCTTCAGGCTCTACCCCTCACCACAATGGTGCCTGAGAATGCTTACCAGCCTCCACCCACTCTAGATGCCCATGCCTAACCGCCACAAGGGGTGACAAGCGTTAGCTTAGTCGCTCCCCCCCACACTACGTAAAATTACTTCCCTCAAACACCCCTGCAGATCCGTTAAGAAAATGTCATTACCCTTGTTGGACAAGTGTACTCCGTCCTGCCTATACAGCTCCCTCCTGGTTCGCGCTATCTTAGGATGCCGCAGGCTAATGTCACCATGTTCAGTAAGATCCTTGTAAACCTCTGTGTTCACCCTTCTCCTGGCCCGCTCCAATGCCTTGGTGTCGCCCCCTCTACCCCACGTAACTCGTGGGAGTATACAGGACCATATGATCCGGACACCGGGCCAACGCATACGCAGACTCTCAAGATCTGCTCTTATTTGCCATATGAGGGCCTTGCCTTTCAGCTGCCCCAAATCATTGCCCCCAAGATGTATGAGCAAAATCTGCGGCCGAGCCATAACCTGCTGCTGGTGCAACAACATGGGAAGTAAACTCCCCCATCGCATACCACGGTGTCCACGCCACTGAATGTCAGCATACTGGCTCAACCCAAGTTGTAATCCATGACACGACGTGGCAGCCCGCCTGCTGGCCCAATATATCATACTATGGCCACAGATGATCACCTTCAGCTGGGTGAACCCCTTCCAAGGATCTAAGAATGAAACATGACATCATTAATTACCGGCCACAGCCGTGCCACCGTGAGGCAATTGCCTCACGTATGCCTTAAATGCCCCCGAGCGCCATCTCCCCACGGCCTGAATTTGTTGAGTAGAAAAAGCGAACGATGCGGCAGTAGACGCAGCGCCAATCCTGAATGAATGTGTGCCAAATTGCACACTGGTTAAACCTAAACCATTGAGAGCCCGCTTCGTGATGGCCCAAAACTGGTACTTTGTCAGTGGGGCAGCATCACTGTGTATGAACAAAACTCCCGGGGAACTACCTCTCAATGCCACAAATTCAACTAAAGCCCGAACGGGGCATAATTCTGGACTTGATGCTGGAAACAGCCTCACAACAAGGCCTCTACCTAACTGATCCATTTTGGATCGCCTTAAGCGGAGATGAACCTTGTCCGCCTCCATCCGAAGATCTGCAAACTGAAGGGCCCGCCCGGAACGGTCCTCTTTAGACTTGGGCACTAACTCCGATATCCGAAGCGCTCCGAAAAATGCCGTCAAAGATGCGTCGTGAAACAGGACCACCTCATATCTTGAATGACATAATGAAGGCTATAACGCCCTCAGTCCCAACAGCATATTTGCAGATACAGGGGACCTCCTGTCTGGGGTCCCAGGGGACCCGCGTGCCCATCCCCGTAGAGTACGCCGCACTCTAAAGTCCTCCGTGTTGTCCTGCACCCCTTTTATCTTAGCCCAAAACGCCAAAGCCGCTAATTTACCCCCAATTGTGCGGGCCGCCAGGCCCTTCCTATGAGAAAAAACACAAAACTGTAAAATGTGTTCCACAGGTATCGGCCAAACTGGCTGTAATTGTGTGGCAGACCGGAATGCTGCGAATTCCCTACCTGCCCGTCGGTAAGCAGCACTGGTGCTGGGGGCCAATGACTGCCACACTGCCTGTTCTACCTCGCCCCTCCAATCCGCCAAAGTGCAGGAGGCATCTCCTCGGGTGTTTCCCGTGCCCAGGAAGTCATTTCCCGGAACCGCTGCACCTGATGACGCGATAAAGCGTCAGCAATATCATTGTTCATGCCTGGTATGTGCCGTGCCCTGAACAAGATATCATGCCGCAGGCAGTGCAAGGTGAATGCGCGTACTAATCGCATCACTCTTGGGTTGTGAGAAGACAAGGTGTTTATCACGTGAACAGTCGCTTGATTGTCACACCAGAATTGGACCGTTGAATTTGCCAATTCTGATGCCCATATGTGCACTGCCACGTATATTGGAAAGAATTCTAACAATGTCAGGTCTCTACACAGACCCTCAGCCTTCCATTCTGCTGGCCATTGTTCGGCGCACCATTGATCCTTCCAGATCACCCCAAATCCACAGGAGCCCGATGCATCCGAATGGATCTGCATCTGTGCCCCTAGCAATAACTCACGTCTCCAAAAGGAAACCCCATTGAAACTCTGCAGGAACTCCAGCCAAACTCCTATGTCTTCGCGCATGGGCCTCGTCATCCTAACCAAGTGATATGGGCGACGTAATCCTGACATCGCGTTGCAAAATTGCCGCAAAAAGGCACGTCCTGGAGCGATGACCTGGCACGCAAAGTTCAAATGGCCTACCAGTTCCTGCAATTGCCTCAATGAGATCTTTCTTGCGCGTGACGTTTCCCTAAGCCTAATACACAATGCCACAAGTTTCTCCCTCGGTAAACGGCAGCATTGATGTATAGAATCGATTTCGATTCCTAAAAACATGATGGTCGTTACTGGACCCTCAGTTTTTTCGTGCGCCAGTGGCACACCTAGCTCTTCTGCTAAATCGTGAAATTCTCGCATAAGGAATGAACACTGAGAAGTCATTCCCAGCCCCCCAAACAGGAAGTCATCCAGGTAATGAATGACATCCTGCCCCCTGCCCCCCCCCCCCCCCCCCCGTTCTGGCCTTCACGGCCCATTCCAAAAAGGAACTGAATTTCTCAAACATTGCACACGAGATGGAACATCCCATGGGCAATGTCCTGTCCACAAAGTATTGCTTTTGAAAACAAAAGCCCAATAAGTTGAAATCCCCGGGGTGTATTGGTAGCAGGCGAAATGCGGCCTTGATGTCACATTTCCCCATCAAGGCTCCCATTCCTTGCCTCCTCACCATGACCACTGCAGAGTCAAAGGATGCATATTTTACCGAACACAAGTGTTCAGGTATAGCATCATTAACTGATGCTCCTTTTGGGAAAGATAGATTGTGAATCAATCTATACTCCCCTGGGGTCTTTTTGGGCACTATACCTAAAGGCGAGACCCTTAATAGTGGCAGTGGCGGCCTAGCATATGGGCCTACCACCCTACCTGCTACAATTTCTTTATTTATTTTCTGCCGAACCAATTGATTTTTGATTCCGTGAAACAGAAGCAAACCTAGGCCCCTGGTATGGAATGTGAAAGCCGAATGTGAAACCTTCCTCTAGGTATACCGCATCCAGCCTCTTCGGATATCCAACCAGCAGTCGCTTAAGCTGTTCTAGTCTGATCGGGCTGGGGCCCTTTTGGAGGAGGCGGCTGTCCACCTTGTCTTCTGGGCCCCAGTCCTCCTCTGTTGTTCCCCCTCCCCCTCTTATTTCTCGGGCAGCTGGAGGCAGGGTGGTGTCCTGCACAGATGGAACATTCATGTCTGTATCTACAAGGGGAACGGGTGCACAGCCCCCGCGCAATAAACTCCCAACAGGGCTGACGGGATTGAACCCCCTGCCCCGCACTCCCCTTGAAGGTAGTGATGGGTTGCACTTTGGCCAGGATGTGGCCACTATCTGCCCTCTCCCCCACTCCAGGTCTTGCTGGCATCATATACTGCAGCCACAAGTCCTGATCCTTAGCGTCCCATCTGAGGGTGTGATCGAATGCCGCTCTTCTACGGAACGACTCATCATAAGAAATCCATGCCCCGCCTTCGTATTCTGAATAAGCTCGATAAATAATATCGAGAGATTTAGTAAAAATGATGCCCTTATGGGGAAAGCGTTGCTGAACAACGCCCATATAGATGAGAAACCCGGGCAACCAATTAGCCCACGTCCTTGCCACTTTCTTTTTCCTCAATCGCTCCGCTTCCTTATCGATGGTCTTATCCTTTTCATTATTCTCTAATTCCCTAAATAGCAAGGCGAATATATCCATATATTCGCCCTTCCAAATCTTCTCCCTTGTTGTTGTAAGGAGATGATACCCCAAAGGGGCAGCGGTGCTCCCAGAAGGGATTGCACCGCGGTCTGCCCCTTCATACAGGTCCCTCACTACCTGCCCTACACTTACCGGCTTGGAAGACTTGGAGCCTGCTGGCCCTTGCCACACCGAAGCGCACGCAGCTTCGGCTGAAGCCGTTTCCTGTACACCTGGCAACGTGCTAATTAGAGACGGTGCCACTACACTACTTGCACTGGTGCTACCCAATGCTGAACTCCCAGCCACCGCTGGCACAGTTGCCACTGTGGGATCACTCCCTGGAGTATTCAAAGATGTGAGCTCTCCCCTGGTTCCCTGTAAATTAGTATTCCGCTGTCCGCTCGTTACAACCTGTTCTTGCTGCCTAACCACATTCCCTGAAATTATCTGGGCATCGTTGTTCGGGTTGCCCCCAAACCAGCCCCCAGTGCCACTGCAAACTGCCCCTGTGTTTGGAGTAGACCAACCCACCCCTGCTAACCATGGGTTCCACCCCCATGGAAAGGGAAAGGCCCCCATGGCCTGCAGCAGGGTTGCGTTGTGTGGTGTGCTGCTCTCACCTTGTGCTCCTGGTTGGGCTCCTGGCCCCGCCACCGCAGGCAGTGTATCCATTCCAGTGTTGAGTAGTCGGTTAGGTTCGGGTGGAAGTGGCGGAAACGTCGCCGTATCCCGACTCGGCTCCACTCGCGCCTGCTCCTGACCTCCCGTATCCTGAGCTGAGGATGCCTCGATGGCATCCATTCTACTAAAGAGAGACATAATTAAATCCTCCTGCCTTTGTCTCCTAGTCCGGGGTGCTCCCCCTACGGGCATATCCACCCCAGCTACCCCTTGCCTTTCTTCCATCGCCTGCATTCTGGCCACTAAGACTGCCAGGCGAGGATCCATTTCTTCATCAGATGAAGACTCTGGTCTTTCCCTCACACGTTTTTGCGTTGGGCGGGGGGCTTTTCCTTTGCCCTTTGCCCCTCCTACTCCCTTCTTTGAAGGCATTATGACGGCCTCCCTTGACAATTCGTCTATCCGCACCAGCTGACAATATATAAAGATATATATATATCTATGTATATGCGTATATCAATATATATATATCCTATAAATATCCACTTAGTTATTCTCTGATACGTTAAATATAAGTATTTACTTTTATTGACTCTGACTTTTACTATCGGGGATCAGCCCCCACTCTCTCAGGCACAAGCAGCGGATCTTGCTCCCCGGCCTGCTCCCAACACGGGCGAACTAGCCCGCCCGCCAAGCCCAGCAATTTATGCACTGAGGCGTATATCCCCCCACAACACTGCTCACCCTGCCCCCTCTTAGAGATCGTTCTATCTATGGGGGGGGGGTTGGATCGGGTGACCTCGTCCCCCTCAAACCGGAGCAATCCGCTCCCCCAGGCCACCTCCCAAACGCGCCCGTAATCGCACCGAGCAACCAGGGACTCGAGGCCGCAGCAGCGTCAAGGCTACTTATGCCGTCCCTCTGCTGCCTCTCCTGGCGGGAACTAGCGGCCCCTCCCCCTTGGCCCGGAGGCACTCGCCCCCGGGCTCCGAAGGGCGGCGCTCGTCTTGTCGGGGCTCGCGCCCCACTCAAAACGCCCTGCTCGCCCAGCGGCTCGCTCAGCCGCCGCTACAAAGGCCGCTTCCAACCTCCCTGCTTCGCACGCTCCAGCGAGGCTAAAGGCCCCGCCTGCCAGCCGCGCCGCGCAACCGCCTCCCCCTCCGGCACCGGCTCAACAGCCGCACCGCCCGGAGGCCTACTCCCGGGTAGGCGAACCCCCGCTGATGAGGTGGGTCCCCCCTCCCCGACTCCCTAACCCTCGCGACTCCTGCGTTCCGGTGAGACCGGTCCACCCAAACCTGAGGCCCCAAAGGCCTATGCTCCTCCCTGGCTGCTCCGCGGAAACTGTCACCCGCGAGCAGCCGTTCGAAAGAGGTGGAGGGAGGCCTGCAGCTTGCTTAAATAGCTGCAGCCCCCTCCTTCGTGTGGCGCCACATGAAGCAGCCAATGGGCTGCTTACCAGCCTCGTCTCCCCACCCACACCACAACTAGCCCCCGCCGCGCCCAGGCTGGGCCGGGCGCAGATCCGAGGGCACTTTTCACAAACATAAAGCAATGGGGGCTGATAGATTTCCTTAGGTAAAGAATTCCACAATATTTGTCTTTATTGTAAGAACTTGGAGGGTTAAGGAAATGGATTGTTAGGGGGTTCCGGACAGAAAACAGAAGCACAACTTCACACAACAGATAGTTTCGACCAAAATGGAAGTATTTTTGGTCAGTAGGAGAACTGGTCCAAGCTGGGAGATATGTTCTGTGCTGGATGGTATTGTACGCCTCTTGAAGGATCAAGTCACCAGTTTGGGAGAGCTCAAGAACTCAACTCAGTCTTGCTCCTGGAGGCCCAGGTGGGGCCAGGAGTGCCTTCATTCAGTTTCATCTTGTGTGCCAGCTGTGCCATTTCCTGGATCTTGCAGCTTCAATCACTTTCACTCATGCCCTCATCACATCTGGACTGGACTACTGAATACACTCTATGGGGAGCTTTCCTTGAAAAGTGTTGAGAAACTTGAGCAGCTAGAGTGGTTTCCAGTGCTTACTTTTCAACATATATTACATCTGTTCTTTGCACTGGCTTCTGATTTGTTTGGGAGCACTATTCAAAGTTTTGATTATAAACTATAAAGCTCTAAATGATTTGGGGTCAGATCAGCTGAAGAACTATCTTCCCCCAAGTAAAGTGGCCACTTAAGCATTGCAAAAAAGAGGACACCCTATTTGCATAATATTTACATGTGTATAGGCACAAATTTAAAAATAATAACTATAGTTTAAATGGAAATACAATACATCACACCACAGTGGGGGAAACTGTGATTGTCAACAGGTCACCTGTATGCCTGCTCAGTCTGTTGTCCAGGTACTGTTGAGGGGGCAACTTCAAGGCCCCTGCTCTTCCTCCTCATGGTTCTTTGACTTTAAACCAGACTTGGATAGGACACAGCTTCAAATAGAGGACTGCCCTCTTCAAAGTAGAACACCTGGCTCCCTACCTAGTGCTACCAATCAAATTTACATGAATATTATGCAAACGTGTGTCCTCTTTTTTGGTGAGGTGTGTCCTCTTTTTTGGCAATGTGTAAGTAGGCATGGGCAAACCTCATGACATCCAGTCCGGGGGAGATCTGCTGTGAGGAAATGTGTGCAGCTTGGGGCCCTGTGGATTTCCCTGGAGCCTTGCCACTTCTGCCGAAGTTCGTGGAGTAGCTCTCCGGCTTTCCAAAACACATGATAGGTTAATGCCGGCTGCCACTAGCCTATCATAGGAAAATTACAGCCATAAATGGTATATTTCACATCATTTGCAGCCAAAAAGCACTTACATAAATTGCAGCTGTTTACGCGTCTTTTTGAAAGCTGGAGAACTGCCCTGTGGGGACTCTTGAGGATGTAGAGGTAAGTGTGGCTGTTTGCTGTGGATGCCAGAGGTCAGAATCCTGACTCATTTGAATTTGCAGGGGATTTCTCCAGTATCCCTATGTGTAAGTGACCACTCTAGAGCTAGGAGTTCTCTGCCTGGAACCACCACATCCAGCCATAGGAAAGCAGCAACTGTGCCATGGTTGGAGCTCACTTAGCAGTAACACACATTCTCCAGTCCTCGCATGAGTGGAATCTTTGCCTGTGAGGCATAATATGACTCAGAATGGATTGCTTTTCCTGCTCAGTTTTTAATTTATGCAGACAGACCATAATCTGGAAACTGCCCTGTACTATTGTTTGATAAAATGTTGCCATGTGCTGCTGAATCCCTAGGAAACAGTAATTACATGAAACAGCAACATAGCTGCGACATAAACAGGAGGGACTTTGAGAACCAGCAGTTGCACAGGGAAAAAAAGATTGGAGAGGTGGTAGGAGGAGGTTGTAGAGATAACCAACCCTTGGTAAAAGCATATAAAAGAAGTCTCTTCTCTCTTTCTCCCCCAAGATTAAAAAACACAACATGAGCTGCACTCAAGTGACTCAAACCAACTCTAAAATGAATCCACACTGAAAGAAAAGATAGATCTGCTTTCACTTGAACTGGATCATTTACATCAAGTCTTGAAATTTTGCTTGGAGTGCCACATCAGCATAAGAATTCCTTTTACAACGAATGGAAATAACCACAAGATGTTGAATGTACCACAGAGGAAGGTAAAGAGTGAACAAGACAGAGCTGCTCAAGATCTGTTAAGCAGGAAGGAAAAATAAAGTGACAGACATTTGGGTATGTTGGCAAGGAGATGTTCTATAACACCTTCAAATCCAAAATTCTGATGGTAGATATATTAATCCCCACACTTTTTATTTTGCTAAGTAATTCAGTGGAAGGGTCAAGTAATGAATGGGATTAATAGGCTTCCAGGGCTGCATCCCAAGTTGATTTTGTATCACTCAGCTATAAGGTTGCATTATGTATTTTCTGTAATAGAAAAGCCAAAACTGGTATCTATTTTTTTGTCTGATTTAGACTTAAAATTTGAGAACTCTCAAAAAGAAAATTCCTAGCAAATACTACTACACAAGTATTACAATGAATAGCACTAAAGGTTGTGTGTAAATTGGTTCTGTTGTTGTTGTTGTTATTTAAGAACATAAGAAGAGCCATGCAGAATCAGACCAAGGGTTCATTCAGTCCAGCATTCTGTTCACACAGGTGCCAACCAGCTGTCAACAGGGATAAAATGGAGAGGAGGGTTCTGTATGCCGCCTTGGGTTCCTTGCAGGAAAGAAGGCAGGATATAATAAAAAGCAAGACATGAATGCAACAGCCCATCATCCCCAGCAACTGCTGTACATAGGCATACTGCCTTTGATACTGGAGGTATCAAGGCAGGGCACACAATTTTTGCCAATTCTCCTACTCATTTCAGATTCCCCCACACCACCTCTATAAGCTGCTCTTGAGGGTTGGAGGTCTCTCTGAAATGTTATGGGAAATGGATAAAAGGGCTGCAGCAGATAGATTGGGGGAAAGATTATATCCCGCTTTGCACACGCGCAAGTGCTTTCTGCTACTGCGAACCTACCATTGGATACAACTTATTATTATTATTATCATCATCATCATTTACTGTTGCTGTTATTATTTTGCTTCTGTTATTTGTTCTATTTTCTCTATTGTGTTTACAGCTTCTGGCTGTAAAATCAATTATCAATAGAACCTCTCGAAAACAACAAAGACACTGTTTGAATGCTTCCTTTGCTGTGAGCTTTGTTTGCTGCACAATGTTGGGCTATGGCCGATGAAAATCCTTTAATTCATTGCTGCTTCTTTGTTTCTGTTCAGTCTATCTCATCATATAGGAAACCCTCCTATGAACCATTGTTACACACTCCCCATTTCTCAAGTGATAGGAAGTTCCAGGGGCAGTGCCACAGCCAGGTTTTGTTTCCTTTCAGTGAGATTCTTATAGCATCTTTGCAATCTTTACTTTATTAACAAATGTACTAGAAGAGCTTTTGGAGGCAAAGAAACACATCTATATGGTAGCAGATCCACACATTCCGTGTGTGTGTGTGTGTGAGAGAGAGAGAGGGGGGGGGGGAGGCTCATTGACACCAAGCAGGATATTGCACTATGAAAGCAGTATATAAAAGGCAGGAGCCACACCAAGCAGGATATAGAGGTATAAAAATGGTGTATGGTATGTGTCAATGAGCCCCAATAGTTGTCAGTGCACTTCAATACTGCTATAAAGCAGTAGTGTGGCTCCTGTCTTTTATATACTGCTTTAATAGTGCTATATCCTGCTTGGTGTAGATGAGGCCAGAGAGAGAGAGAGCATTCCAAGGTGCTTTGCATTCAGCCAACTCACAGGTCTCCCTGCTCCACCTTACTGTCTCTGTATTATAAAACTGTGTAAATGTTATTTCTCAGCTCTGTTAACAACCCCCCCCCACAACTGTGAAGTACACATTAACAGCCTTTCCTTATTTCAATACCGCTCCACATCTAGACAGATTTCGGAACGGTGAACAATAAAAGGTACAAAAGAGGATAAAAGAATGAAACACCACATTAAAATCATTACTATTTTTTAAATAAACTGAATTCTGATAAAACCATGGCCGGTCAGTTAAGCAAGGCTTCCTGAGATAAAGACATTTTGAGGAGGCACCAGAAACAGTACAATTCTGGTGCCTGCCTGACCTCCAAAGGCAGGGAGTTCCACAGAAAGGAGGCTACCACACTGAAGTCTCTTCTCTGGGTGGACTCCAATCAGGCCGTAGGTCCATATGGAATCAACAGGAGCATGCTTTCTGATGACCTCAGTCCCTGGGCAAGCTGATAAGGGAGAAGGCGCTCTCTCAGGTATCCTGGTCCCAGGTTGTTTAGGGCTTTGCGCACTAATACCAAAACCTTAAACCTGGTCTGGTAGTGAATAGGCAGTCAGTGCAGGCCTCTCAGCAAAGGTGTTGCTTGCTGAAAAGAACCACCAGCTTTTGTTAGACTACAATTCCTATCACCCCACTAGCATGGTCAGGATGATGTAAGTTGTAGTCCAACACCATCTAGGGACCAAAGTTGGGAAAGGCTATACAAAGAGGTGGCAACACAAAACTCCAGGTTTGTGGCACAAAACCAGCAGAAAGCTTTGGCACCTGTATTAAGGAGATATCAGATTTCATGATTCAAGGTTAATAGAGCTGCATTTTTCACACAATCAGCCAGATACTATCTCAGATCCCACCGCTGCAAGGCAATCGCCCCTTCAGGGGACCAGCCACAGCCATTATGAAACATTAACATTTGTTTGTCACATCCCAGACCCTTAATCAGGATTCATAAAATCACAGTGATGGGAGTCATTTATGATTATTAGTCAGCAGACTCATAAGACTATTTTGTACATTCAGACTTTTCTAACAGGCAAGCACATCAGTATTTGTCCCGTATTTCAGGAAATCACTTTTATTCCAGGATATGTCACATGATAATGTAGTTGCTGGGTAATAATTGGAGATGGTGCCAATACCTATGAATACTGAAAAGCACAGAGAAAAGATGCTGTAGTTGTAGTAAACATTCAGCCCTATTCCTCTACTGGTCCCCTTGTATACCCATCTCCACTGTTTGCTGTAGCCAGCAGGGTTCTATTTTTGCCCTGTAGCAGGGATGGAAGAAGGGTAGCAAGAAACAGGCCCTGCAGGCTCTTCCAATTTCTCCTATGTTGCTCCCAAACTCTGGAAAACACTCTCTTTGAAGCTGCAACTGGTCCTCACTCTCTCTCTGCATTCAAGAAGGGAGTCAAGACATACCTTCTAAACTTGGCATTTTAAATTATTGTTATGGCTTTTAAAAGTTGTCCTTAACATTTTGCTATGTTTTTATCTGATTGTGGTTTCTATTTTCTGAAAAATTTGTGGTTGGCTTCAGAAAGTTGGCACAGAAATACAATCAATCAAGCAATCGTTTTTTTTTCTTATTCCCATTTCTCCTCCAAAAGCCCACTTCATCTGCAAAGTCATTTCTAGAGCACTATCTCATTACCTTTTGTCTTCCATTTGTCATCTGTCAGGTAACTCCCCCAGCTCCTTTTGTTAACCCTATTTATTCCTTTGCCCAAACTGGATTTGCCTATTACCTTGCCAGAGAGTAACAGGCTGCACCAAAATTCCTCATGCTTCCTATTCCTTTGCAACCACATCATGTCAGAGATATGGCGGTTGCATCTCCCCTGCCCAGGGAAAGGGAAAGATTTCCTCACATCAGATGCTTGCAGATCTCCTAGTTGGAAGGGATGCAACCTTCTCCAGTTTGGATGAGATCTTATCACAGAGGCAATGAGAAATGTTGCCTTCTCTTGCTGTGTGGCAAGGTAACATCCAAAGCTAATATATGTTAATTGTTCTGGGAAGAAACTGTGTAATTTCTGGGGTTTTAAAAGTAGACAAAGTCCATGTCTACACTAGCCATTTTTCTTGGGGTCATCCCTGTGCATCAAATGACATACAGAGGATTCCGGGAGCAACGAGGGACGACCCCTCCATTTTCACGGGATAACTAGTTGCCCAGTTATTCCGATTTTCCCCACAGTCCCGAGATCATCCTGAGGACCGCGGGATGTGTGGTGCACGATCCCGCCTCCTCGCGAGTAAGCATGACACTGGAAATGGGCACGGAGCTGCGGAGGGGGGGAGGCTCTGTGCCCATGTGGTGGGCAGCAATTTCGCCATCCCTGCGATGGCAGGGGAGTGGGCTTTTAAAAACCTTTTTTGCCCCCCGTTCACGGCTCTTCTTCCCCCCCAAAAATAAAAATTAATGGCGGCCACAGCAGCCCTCTTCCCTTCAGGGATGTCGCACGGCCATCTGGACGCTGGGAGAGGATCGTGGAAGCAGGTAAGTGATAGCCGTAAGTGTCAAACACCAAGTGCACTTCCTTAGCTGGTGTACTACTAGTAATGTACTCCAGTAATTTACGTGCAATAGCTCCGTATATATCAAAGTAGAAACGATTGTGAACATGAACGGTGAACAACTGTACCAACTAGTGACATCAAAGTAACAGCCACAGATCAGAAGACCCCCCAAAAGGTAGTTGATGCACTTCGGAATGAGCAGTTTAAAACATCACTTACATCTTTCCTATGCAATGAGTGGAAAAATCAGAAGCATACTTCACTCCTGGCAGGCAAATTCTCTTTGTTGGAGCAGAGACTGTGTGTTACAAATACACCAGCAACAATGTCAGTGTTGAGGCAACAGAGGTGTCTGATCTTGCTTGCCATCATCAAGAGGTAGACACAAGGATTATTTGGCACATCCAACATATATCACATAGTAGTGATCAGGCAAAGAATATCCTGGTTAGAGCAAATGACACTGATGTGTTGGTTCTGTTAATTTACCAACAAAAGCACTTCCTAAACTCTTGGGTTTGGTTTGATTGTGGCGTGTCTTCTAACAACAGCAGAAAGACGATCAATGTAACTTGTATCACCGAGGAGCTCGGATATGATCTGGTAGAGGCCTTGTCTGGCTACCACACTTTTACAGGGTCTGATTTTACAGCTGCATTTGCAAGACAGGGAAAAGTTAAACCATTTGAAATCATGAATTCCAAGAAATTCTCAGCCACCTAGGTGAGTCATTAACTTTAACCGAAGAAAAGATAGCTGGATTGGAGAAATTTGTCTGTGCCATGTACGGCCACCCTAGATACTCCACTGTGTGTGAAGTAAGATGCAGTCTATTTATGAAGAAAACAAGGGATTGACCCAACAATGCTGCCTCCATCTAAACCTGCATTGATCCAAAAGATTAAAAGAAGCAATTCAATGTCATGGCTGTGGAAACAAGCAGATTGTAGAAAACCTGACGGGCTTGATCCTACTGAACGCGACTGGTACTTGGAAAATGGCAGGTACCACATAAAATGGTACGATGGTCCAACACTCCCAGAAAATCTTGAAACAGCCACAGAAGAGGACAGTGAAAAAGAAGACGAGGAAAGTGATTTTGACAGTGATGATAGCAGTTCCAATGAAAGTGAAGAGGACATCCAATGAAATTTATTTGTTAACCCTTCTCCCAGAACATAGTTTTTATTTTGTAAATTGTAATTTTTTGCTGAAGATTTTAAAAACATTTGTCAAAAACAATTCAACCTAATAAATAGTCTTTTTTATATATCATCATACTCGTCCTGTTTGAAATTTTGTAAAGAACATTTGAACATGTTCAACTGTGCATCAGATCGAGAGATATTTAGGGTGGATACTTTTGAAATGAAAGCCCTGTATGACAAACTGTAAAATCATACAATCCTGAGAAAGTGGACATATAACGAGATATCACTCATAATTCCCTAAGTGTTGGGGTAAACCCCATGTTATTATACATTTTCTTAATCCTCATTAAAAATGCAACTTTTTTGTTCTTGAGTATTCTTTCAGAAGTTGTATATTTTTTAGTAAATCATGGTTAAACATCACACATAACCAATGTGAACACTGATTTTATACGTTCAAATGAAATTATCTCAAAAACTAATGGAGTTAACAAAATGTGTGTAATTACAAAAAGTATTTGTCATTAAATTTCAAACATTTCAGAAAAACTTTCATCTCTGTAGCATAAAAGGGTGAGAAGTTATGCATATTTAAATGTGGCAACTACATAATAGTGTGGCAGCCATATTGATGAACTCAAGATGAACTGTGTCATCACACAGCCCCCCCCCCTCCTGGAATTTTGTAAGACTCACTTTTCTGAGACACTTCTGTCATATATAAACAAAAAATATTCACTAAGCTTTTGCACTTGCTGGGGTAAATAAATCCTGCCTGGCTCTGGGACTAATGTCTATCCATTGATTATTTAAAACCACTTTCTTGAGTTCAGTCAGTCTACCACTGGGCACATTTGGAAATTTGAGAAATTGTCCTGGGCACAACCATAAATTGGGTGGGCATGGCCAGTCACAAAGGAAAAATAACCTGCCTAGAGGCATTCATGGGAAATTAATGTGACATCATCTAGGGGCTCCCACTTCACATTGAAGCAATCCCAGCTGCCAATAAGAAAATAAAAAAATGTGTTTTTAAGATCAAAATCTGGAGTTGTGTGTTTTGGAGGGTGCCAAGGAAGGCACCACATTGCCTACCCCCAGTCTAGCATTAGCAAGAAACCACAGAACCATGGGACATAGTTGAGTGGGTGGGACTACACAGATAGGGCCAATTCGATTCTCAAAGGACCCATTTTGTTCCATGGGTCAATGTAAATAAGCTATAATTTGGAGCATAGTTGGGGAGGGAATCATTACTGGGCTTGCCAGGGAAGTAGATGGGGGACGAGGAGAAACTGAGGGCCAAAAAAGTACACTTTACACAGTAGCTGTATGTTTTCCTCAATGGGGCAAACAGTTCCTTGGGAGATGGGCCATTTAGTTCGGGAAATCACCCAGGATGAAAGGATGAAACATCCCTTGCTTCAGCACTATTGCCCCAATCTAAGGCCCCCTCCACAAGAATGCGCCTTTGCGCCTGGTTCCGCGATTATGCGCATTATCGCGGAGGCGCATTTACTCACAATCCCTCTGCACGGGAGGCGGCGAGAAGCGGCGAAGTGCATTAAAAGATGCCCAAAAAGCGCTTTCCAGGTAGTTAATGCGCATAATCGCTTGTTCACACAGCGAAAACGCGCTTTAACGGCCGGAGCAAAATAAAAGTCGCTATTTAACGCGCGTTCGAAAATGCGCATTATCGGGGAGATAACGCGCCTGTACGCCCGTTTTGCGCTCCGCTGGTGTGTAGGTAAAATTTATAATGAGCCTTCAAGGCTCATTAAACGCCCCGTGTGGAGGAGGCCTAACTTGAAGTACCCGCACAAGTGCTTTATGTAATAATAAAAAACCACTCACCATTAACTGCACCTTGACCCTTACTTACCCTCTCATTTATGGCTGCACCATTGCATTTCACACCTGTGTGTGTTGGGGGCGGGGAGCGGTGTAAAACAGAGAGTACAACACTTCCCTGGTCCTCTTCCATCTATCCCGTCCTTGTCCTTTGGTCTTCTTATCGAGAGCAAAGCCAATTGTAGCAGTCTGCGCTCTAACCTGTGGCTGCTGAAGTCAGAGTGGAGGGAGGAGGCGATTGTGTCCAGGCCGGTTTTGGGGCGCGCGTGTGCAAGAGACGAGGAAGAGAAACCCAGAGCGATTACTGAGAGCGCAGACTCAGGATTACGGCAGTCGAAGGAAGGCGCGCGAAAGGCGGGAGAGGTTGTCGAGGTTGCCGCGGCCGTTGGCCGCGCAAACCGAGAGGAGCGCTCTGCTCCAGGCGGCGGCAGCAGCGCGCAAAGTTTCCCCAGAAGGGCAGCCTTCCGTTCCGCCAGGTTCCTCCTCCCTGACAGGGGTGTGAAAAACGATGCCCTGATGGAGTGCAGCAGCGGGTTCAGGCTGTTCTTCTCTGCCCGGCAAGAGGAGATGGCAGGGGGCTCCCGCCGCAGGAGGCAGGCTTTGCGGGGAACCCATGGGGCTCCCTAGGGAGAAACTCCCCGCGCCCTGAGACAGGCAGTGCGAGTAGCTCCGGCCGAGGGAAAGGAGATGCTCAGCAGCACAAGGCCGCCGCAGCCGGCAACTCTCTAGCCCGGGCTGCGCTGTGCAGGAGGAAGGCAGGCTCCGCTCGGCGTCCTCCGAAGCTCAAGAGCTCCGGGGGCAGCTTCCGTGGCCCCGCCGTCTTGCTTGGTGCAAGGGGTGGCGGCGTGGCGAGGCGGCGGCGGCGGAGCGGCAGAGGGATGGGCTGCGCTCCCAGCATCCACGTCTCGCAGAGCGGCGTGATATACTGCCGGGACTCGGACGAGTCCAATTCCCCGCACCAGACCACCACCATCTCGCAGGGCACGGCCGCCACCTTGCACGGCCTCTTCATCAAGACCGACGCGGCCGACTCCATCCCTTCGGTGCTCGCCTACCAAAGCCGCCAGCTGCCGCCAAACTGCCCGGCCCGCCAGCGCAGGGAGCCCGCCGGCCGAGAAGGCAGGACCGCCGGAGTGCACCACTGCTGTGGCGTCGAGGTGGAGACCCAGACCAGCCAAAGCAGTGTCAAGGTACAGAAAGGGCGGCTGGGCGGGTTAGTGGCGGCCCCGCACGGCGGGTCTGCTTCTCTCCTCGGGCGAATAGACGAGCAGAGCAGCCCCTGGAGGAAGGGAGGAGGGAGACCAGGCTGAAGGGAGCCACGAGGTGGAGAAAAGGATGTCTTTTAGTTGGCCGCCCCCCCTCACCATGTAAGGCACCCTCCCCAAGGACTCGCCCTTTGAGTCAAGGCGGAACTATCCCAGTAGGACACTCTAAGCAGGACTGGGCCTTCAGGATCAAACCTGTGGAAGCCACCTCAATGGGGCCTGTTCACCAGATGATTAAACTTTGTGGACTGGTAAACCTTTTTCCCCACCGTGGGAATCTCTCAGTACATCTTAGCCCATAGTCAACCCAGCCCATTCAAGGCAACCATCAGCTGAGCAGAACCTCCTCATCAAGGGGCCTCGCTGGGGGCAGCGCCTTGAAAGCTCAGGCTTTGCCAAATTTACCCCCATGTTCCCTCTCAGGACTGTAGAGGTTGCTTGAGTCCTAAAGGGGAACATGGTGTGTGTGTGGTGGGAGTGCATTGAGATGGTGGCTTCAAAATGCACTTTGGGCTGCTTATGGCGGCTTCTTCCATCTGTTTCCCAGGAGATGAGCAGCAAGAACCACAAAGGGACAATAAGGGACTAAGGAAAAGGCAGCGTCAACAGGAGGCTGTGTGTTTTGTCTCCCACATGGTACTGTTTTGGCTGGCAGTGGCAAAGCCTCCCATGCACAACAGAAGCTAGTGGGGGAGGGAGCATGGAGCTGAAAAGCTGTCACTAGTGCTGAGCAGAGATGCTGCTGCAGATGCACATGGGATGCAGCTGAAAGGAACTGTTGCTATGGCACTCAGTGACTCACTCCTGTTTCGGGTCCCTCCCATTCTGGCCAAGCACTGGTACATGCACATCGTCCACCACACTCACGTACATTGGCAGGCAGCAGCAATGCTGAAGTTCAGAGTCAAGGTTCTGCACATCCTGGAGGCATCCGTGTCTTTAACTTTATCAATCCAGTTGCTTTACCCATGAGAATGTACCCCAAATGTGGCTGTATTTATTTGAACATAGTCTTCCAAATTATGGTGGGAGAAAGATGGGTTAGAGCAATGCTGCATTCTTAAAGCACCAACGCGTGAACTAAATGATATACTGGGATGAAGGTTAGTGTATGTCTATAACCGCTTCCAGCTTTTTAATATTCAGGTTTAATGACAGAGCTTACACCATCCTTCCCCAAAATGGTGCGCTCCATATGTTTATGACTACAACTGCCATCATTCCCTACCATTGGGGCTATACTGAGCCATGCTATACTATTCCCGAAAACCTGCTAGTTTCTTTAAACTAATAGGTGACTAGGCTATGAGCAGTTACAACTGTTACCCAGAGTAGAATCCAACATATACACAGTCAGGGTGTTGTAGTGATTAGAGTGTTGGACTTGGAGCAGGGAAGCAAGAGTTCAAATCCCCATCTGACTATCATGAACTTCACTGGGTGACCTTGGACCAGTCACCATCTCTCAGCCCATCCTACCTCAGAGGCCTGTTCTGAGGATAAAATAGGGCTAACCACCTGTTCACCTCGCTGAACCCTTTGGAGGAAAAGTAGGATATAATTGTGAGAAATAAGGGTGGGGCCCAGGCACCCTTACTTACTGGGTTTCTAGCTGTTTCAGATACAAGGCTAATATCAACATTATTTAAAATAGGTGTTAGAATTTGAATGGAAGAATAGGAAAGAATGGCCAGAATGGAGAATCAGCACCAATTAGACAGCCTAATTGAAAGAACTATGGAGGCTGTGCCAAAGTAATGGATTAAGGCATGGGGCAATCACAGAACAATCAGAGCTCTTGGATGGATAAGCTACAGTTGCTAGCTGGAAAAAAGTTCACAAACTATGCAAATAGTGGCTCTGAGCAGCTTTATGGGTGGAAGCATGATATACTCTTTAATACTATTCCCCAGGCCCATGAATTGAGTTGTCAGAATTAAAAACAATGAATCTAGACAGTGTAAGATCAATCCAAGTCTATACTTGGCAAAGAGCAACTTGAAGTCCAAGCTAGGACAGCTCCTACTTATGAATAACACATTCAGAATTCTTTCTCATTAATGGGAACTAGCTGAGTCCTTCTAACTGATGTTGTGACCTGACATGCACACTTACGTCTTTCTCTGTGTTTAAAGACCTGGTGTTTTCCCACTGTGTAAATAAGTGAGCACAAGGGGCCGTCCGTTGGGGAAATGGGAGGAAATCCTTGTACTCAAGGATGCATCTTGCCAGTAGCTTAATCCACATCATTTGTTGAAAATGAAAGCACTGATCAGGTGGCTATAAATAAACTTACATTCTTGACAAAGTAATGGCATCCAGTTGCAACCTGTGTCATACTCCTGACATAGGTTACAGTGTAATGCCTCTTTCACCACCACAATTCTGCAAAATAAATAAATAAATATTGCAAGTTGCTTAGTACAGGGAAGAATGCTAAAGTACAGGAAGATCCTGCAGTGGTATCATTCTCCTCTCACCTCATTCTGTGACAAGAGAAGATGTGGCGCTTTGCAAAGAATTGTATTGGGCTAATTCCTCCAATGTGAAAGGTTCACAACTGCAATGCCATCTGACTCCCCTGACACTGCTGCAAATACATTTGTAACCCCCTGAAAAATAGGCCTGTCTGGGTACAACCCTATAAATTAAGGTGGTGTGGCAACCACCTTAACCAGCATATATACATTATGGTGATTTGTTGTTCCTATTCAACTATAGTTTAATTACAAGCCCCATCTTTTACAGTCAGGGCAAATGAAAGTATAGGCCTGCTGAATGAGTATCATACTCAGTGAAAGGGATTCTACTAGCGAGTTTCATAAAAAGTGTTAGGCTTTCTTCCAAACATCCAATTTTACACTTTCTTTTGAAGTCCACCATTTTGCTTTACAGATAATGTAGATGGCTTTGTGAATAATTTCCATAAATAGGGCTGCTAGTTGAATTTAAGTGCTGCCAATGATATTCATTTTTGAACATATCTAGCCAGCCGTTACATAACTTCATTAGAAATATAGTCTTTGTGAGGGGGGAAAAAGACAAATTTGCCCATCTCTGCTCTAATATTAAAGACATTTCTGTAGCATTATCTCTGAATACAGCATCTGAACATTTCCCACGTCATATTATAATCAAGGATGAGCCAGGAAGAATTTAGAACAGCGTGCATTGGAACTCTAGCCACTGAATGCTAAAGCATTGCTTATGAAAGGAACACCACAGAAATGAGACAGTTCAATAGATCAAGAAACATTGCAACCAAAACTCGAAATATAGAGATGACACACAGAAGGTTGGGTAAGCTAGGGCCGCAACTTTATTACCGTATTTCTTCGATTCTAAGACACACTTTTTTCCCATATAAACGTTTCTAAAAACAGGTTGCGTCTTAGAATCAATGGCGTCTTAGAATCACAGTTTTTTAATTTTAGATATATTTTAGCATTTTATTTTATTTATTTATTCTTAGAATCAAAGCTTTTTTTGTGTTGGTGGTACTGAAATTAAGGTGCATCTTACAATTGACGGTGTCTTAGAATCGAAGAAATACAGTATATATAATTCAAAGTCGGGAGTTAGTTGGTCATTCCTTTTTGACTGCCATCCCATTGACCAATTCTCATGAAACACACTTCATTGGAAACCTCTTGACACACAGATTCCAGAACAACAATGGTTTTCACTATAATTCAAAGTCAAGAGTTTATTTATGTACATAAAGCTTTTTTAAAGAATTAGGCTATCTTCTATAACAACGTATTCTAACGTGTGTGTTTTTAATATCAAAAAAGTCAAGTATAATTAAACAAACATAATTAATTGCAAATTGGAATAAAATAAATATGAACACAAAAAAGTCTCTGTACACCTTTATAAACACAGATGTAGGCCAAAATACATCTCCCACTATCCCCCAGCTTCCATCGCCATCAATAGAGGAAGAAGAATGGAAAGAATGAGCAAGGCGATATAGGGCTCATCTACACCTAAGGGTGTACAGGGAGGGAGTGGGGAGGATTGCGGACTTACCTGCTTCCGCGATTCTCCCCCAGTATCTAGACCGCTGCGCAATATCCCGGAAGGGAAGAGGGACATCGCGGCTGCCATTTTTTTTCCTGAAGAGGAGCCGTGCTGCCCCGATCCAGGGAAAGGTAGTTTTTTTAAAAAAATGCGCCCATCTCAGGGATGGTGAAATTGCTGTGGGGGGGGGCACCCCCATGGGCACAGAGCCACCCCATGTGGCTCTGTGCCCATTTTAGGAACTGGGACAATTGCAGTCCTCAGGATGGTCCTGGGACAGCAGAAAAACTGGGATATCCCCAGTTTCCATAATCTCGGGGTCATCCCTGGTTGATCCCAGGATCCCCTGTGTACGTCACAGGGATGCACAGGGACGACCTAGGGATGACCCAAGGATAAAGGCCTGGTGTAGACATGACCATGGATAGACAACATTATTTAGAATTTTTTAGGTTTTATCCAGGTGCCTATATACCTGGAAGGGCTCTTTTGTCTCCCCCCCTTTGAATAGCACTCCTCCCCCCCACACACACACACGCTCTAGAGTTTCAGATATGGCTTGAATGGAGTGAAATGGGCTGCTGTTAAGGGGAGGATTTATAAACCCCAATGCCCCATTAGGCATAAGTTAATGACATGTTTTTATTGTTCTGTGAGAACAGCAGAAACGATATGTGGCATTCCTGTGCAGAAGTAGGAGCTGTTTATTAATTATAAAATGCTTTGAAAAAGGCAGGACAAAGACTTAGACTGACGAGATCCAAAACATCAAAACACTTATCTTGCCTTGGCTTTGTTTTAGCTCCTATGTCCTTGAGATGATGGTGCAACTCTGACAACTGCCTGAAAGCAGTGTGCGTATTAACTGAATCAAAGTGCTGCAAAACTGCATGACATGAAGTATTCTGCCATAGAACACTGTTGCTAAAATGCGGTAAAACATTACAGGTTCTCTAGATTGCACCTCTCAAGGTTAGAGAGTCTCTCATCTTAAAAAAAAGAAGCAAGGACATTGATACTGATGTACAAAGCAAAGAAGAGCCACTCCCTATTTATAATCTCTGTAATAATCTGGTATTGAAACCCATCTTTTATAACTCATTGTGAATTCATTAAAGCATCTGAATTTGAAAACAACAACAACATGGCATAAAATAGAGTACATTGACCTTTAAATATATATAATTGTTAACTTTAGGCTGGGACACAAGTTGTTAAAATAAATTAGTTAGATATTTGAAGTGGTGTGCAATACAATGTTTACTCAAAAGTAAGTGCTGTTGACCTCAATGAGGTGTGACTCCTTAGTAAGTGTGTTTCAGATTGCAGCCTTAATGTGGCATTGCTTAATTCTCTAGGTTGACCTTATTATGGGCGGTACTTTGAAGAACCCAGTCATACTAGAAAGCCTGTGTAATTTATGTTTTCATTTTCTTATGCCATCATGAAAAGTGTAGGGCAGATGACTTAGAGTACTTTACTAGGCAGGGTACTTTACTAGACACATTCATACCAAGTGCATTCAGTGATAAGAAATAACTTAAGAGAGGGTGTCTCTAGTCTTTATTTTAATAGGAATGTAGAACAACATTAAGCCTGATCATCTCAGGTGGGAAATGGTTCACTTTTCTGAGATTTTGTTTTTAACATTTAAACTGGTGATGGGCAAATTGTGCCCTGCAGATGTTGCTGTATTGAAACTCCCATTATCCCTCACCTCTGGCTAAGCTGGCTAGAGCTTAAGGGAGTTGCAGTCCAACAACATCTGCAGGGCCAGACGTTCCTCATCATTGACTTCAACGTTTATTTTAGGACATATATAGAGCAATCCTAATGGCAATGGATGCTGGTGGCTCCAATGGCAGTGGCGGTGAATCTGAGCGGGTTTTAGGGTTAGAGCTCCTTTAGGATTCTGATTGCTTCTGACTGAAACCTGGCAGGATTCACCACCTCATGGAAATCGGAGCCACTAGCCTCCATTGCCTAATGGAGTGGTGGGCAATGGGGAAGATTCCTGATGGATTGAATACTAAATCCCAACCCCTGGTGGGCCACTGCAGCCATGGCAGCAGTTGGCGTGATACATTTTCCATACTTTGGTTCTGCTCATTCTTTCCCTTTTCCCCTTCTATTGTGGTCAGTGAAAGGCAATTAACTATACCAGCTCCAAGGCTGATATAGCTAGGGTGACCAGATAAAATCCAGGTCAGGGCTCATGTAACTTTAACAGTCGTAGAGAAAAGGGAATTTCAGCCAGTGTCATTTGTATGCAATTAGTTCCTGGTGAAATTCCCTCTTCATCACAACTGTTAAAGTTGCAGGGGCCCTGCCTTCTTTTGTATATGGTCATTCTAGTATAGTGCCTGCAACTTTAACTGATGTGATGAAGAGGGAATTTCACCAGGAACTAATTGCATACAAATGACACTGGCTGAAATTCCCTTTTCTCTACAACTGTTAAAGTTACATGAGCCCTGACCTGGATTTTATCTGGTCACCCTAGATATAGCTAACAGATGCTTTGGGGGATGTGTGGATCATGGCCTTAGGATGTTGTGGATCCATGGCCTTCTCTGACACATCCATGTCCTGGCACCAACATGCTCCATTTTTGGGCAGAGCTTTCCACTGCTGCAACAAGGGAATGTATGCAGCATTCAATAGCCCCCTCAACTGCTGTTTTCGGGAACTTAGGATTGCTCCCTTATATGTCTTCAGAGACTGTTGTGTAGTCTTTTTCTGCATTTTCATCAGGCTTTCAGGAGAACAATGATAGTTTTGTTTCTTACATCATGTTACATGTAGTATACTGTTTGGATCCAAGTATGGCTTTAGAGCTGCCAAAATGAAATGAAAATAGCTTACACCTATAAAATGTGGCAATAGCAGCTATTATTACTTTTACTATCAATGTTCCCATTCCATCTTTACTTTTTCATTATCTCATAACTTCAAGGAGCTTTCACAAAGTCAGGGCAACCCAAAGGAAACTTGGAGCAAGGGATAAAAATTGCTCATCAGAAATGAAGGCATACCTAATCGTCATCTCCTCTGTTTCCAACTCTTCCCGTACTCAAGGAGCTCTGGCCAAAACAGCACCACCCACACACAAGCAGGAGATATCAACAGACTTCGGATAATCCCATGGTTTGCAGATACCCCAAAATTCTGTAGAAAAAGGGGCAACCCTCCCCTCAAAAACAGCCCCATAAGGACTCAGTGGTGGAATGAATTATGTCATTGGCTGGGTTCATGCAACACACTAACTCACCAACTAATAGCAACTTTCATGATACCAAAAATCAGCTGCCTGATGCAGTCATCTCACTCTGCCTAATGATAGGGCCGGCCCTAGTTCCCTTACTGCAGCTTACTGAGGGAACACTTGTAAGGAGACAGAACACAAAAAGAATTCTTACTTCCTGCCTAATGACTGCAAGTGCTTTATGCTAATGAAACACTAGAGTCCCTTCAGAATTGGTTCAAGCAATTTGAATGGCAATGACCATTTTAAATTGTTGAAATTGGGCTGCTGTGCTCATATTGTTCCTTGTGCCATTAGAGTAGAACAGAGTTCACAACTTTTGTTTCATCTCAGCTGACACCCATTTGATGGACTGGGGAGCTTTTTCACTCTTAATCACCTCCAGTATGGGTTTAGTTTAGTAGCAATCTCTTCTCCTGGTGAACTATTTGAGGTGCTCATTTTGCCATAAGCAAAATAGTAACTTGGTTTCTGACATTGAAAGAGCTGCATGTGTTGGTTTTAGAAAGCATTTTTGGGAAAAGTATTATGAATAGTACTCTATTTCTGATGGAATAAAATGACAATTTTAGCTATTGGATGTTGAGGGAGTTTAATCATGTAACTGGGGTATAAAAATAATTTAGATAAGAAAGGGGTACAATTATGGAAAAAATTATGGTCCTGAGATAAAAGAATGGATGTTTACATCACTGCCAATACCGTTACATGTTTTAAAACTCAAGTTTCTCAGTTTACTAATTAGATATATAGGGCAGGATGGAACAAGTACCTATCAATCACTCATATTAAAGATATATTAAAGATACTTGTCTTTTCTGGCGCACTGTGACAAGAGTATTGGATAAAGTTTGCATTGATCCAATATGCGTAATTTGTTCAGATGAATGGATGTTTTTTATCAGGCTCTGTTTCTGATAGCAATGTGAGCAATGTGAGGGCCAATCAGTCTCTGGAAGCCCCAACCCAATGGCTTTCTGTATCAAGAAACAAGGCCAAGGATCTTATTTCCCAATTAAAGAAAAATAAAGCACTTGAAATAGATTTTATACCTCCAGAATTATTAAATCTAACATCAATTGGTGGGCCCCTCTGCTGGCTGTTGTATTTACTCATATTGATTTAACAGGGATAATCCCCAAGGCATGGTATACTGCAGTAATTGTTCCCTTATACAAGAAAGACCCAAAAACTGATCCAGCAAATTACCGCCCAATTAGTTTGCTGTGTGTAAATAGTAAATTGTAGACATAACAAGTTAATTAACTGGTTGAATGTTGAGAATATCCTGTCAGATGCACAAGCCGGATTTAGACAAGGTAGATCAACTATAGACCATTGCTTGGTTTTGAACCATCTAATTGATAAATAAGCAAAACAAATGAAAAAAACAAAAACAAAGGAGCTTTATATGCTGCTTTTATTGATTTAAAAGCAGCATGTGATTCAATCTCCTGTACTAGACTTTGAAAAAAAAATTGGCATCAACATCTTTAGATAAAAGACTTCTTTTTCTGATCAAAAGCTGGTATAACAATACATGGTTGAAAATATGATGCATAACATATGGTGGCCTAACAGACTCATTTTAGCCACAAAGAAGATCTATATCTTACTGTATGCAGACGATGCAGTAATCTTATCGCAGACCAAAGTGGGACTAAGGAGGTTGTTAAGGGCATTTTCTGTGTACTGCCAAAAAAGAACATCTCATAGTTAATTATGTCAAAATTAAGGTAATGGTCTTTTCCAGGTGCTATAAACCACATAAATAGTGCCTGAATAGGCACCTTATTGAGCAAATTAGAGTATTTAAATATCTGGGAATAGTATTTCAGTGTTTTGGTACATGGTCAGCTCAGCAAGATTATGTAATTGAAAAAGCTACGAGAAGTATTAGAATTCTATTGCATCTTTATTGAACAAAGGGGCGTAATTTTATTCCTGTGGCTCTTGAAGTTTTTAAAGCCAAGCTTACAGCCCAGCTGTTATTTGGGATTCCTATTTGGTTTGGTGCCAATTTAAAATCACTGGCAGTAGTGCAGCCCAAATTTCTTAGACGAATTTTCGAGGTACCTAGCTGTGTTCCCAATGCTGCTTTTTGGCTTGAAGCTGGTGTTATTTCTATCCACACACAGACCTGGAAAAGGACACTTACTTACTGGTTGCAGCTGTATTTAACTTCTACGGCTCTGCTCTCCTTAACACTGAGAGACTCCCACAAAAGTAGCTGGATGAAAGCTGCTAATAAAAGGCTAAATTTAGTTGGCTTTTCACCTCAATGGCCTCCTCCACACGAGACGTTTAATGAGCCTTAGAGGCTCAGTATAAATTTTACCTCCACACCAGCGGAGCGCAAAACGGGCGTACAGGCGCGTTATTTCCCCGATAATGCGCATTTTCGAATGCGCGTTAAATAGCGACTTTTATTTTTCTCCGGCCGTTAAAGCGCATTATCGCGGTGTGAACAAGCGATTATGCGCGTTAACGTCTTCTAAAGCACTTTTTGGACATGAATTAATGCGCTTCGCCGCCTCTCGCCGCCTCCCGTGCAGAGGGATTAGGCGTAAATGCGCCTCCGCGATAATGCGCATAATCCCGGAACCGGGCGCAAAAGCGCATCCTTTAGGCCTAGATTTTTTCAAAGCTAAAGAAATACTGAAACAGTGTTTATTGGACATTGAACAACAAAATAGCTTGTCGATAATGAAGAAACTGAGCACTTGTCTCAAACAGTCCTCACTTAGTTCCTCGGATAAGACACTGTCATATTTACAGCAGCTTACATATCCTAAACATAGAACAGCTTTTTCAAACGCACATTTTAATGTACTTCCTTCTGTGGTACTTGAAGGCCGTTATTGGAGAATTCCATTTCAAAATCAAGTATGTGTTTGTGGAGATGGAAATACTGAAACTGTGGGCCCATGTGCTGCTATTTTGTTCTTTGTACAGAAATTCCCGTGAAGAGCTAATTACCCCCTTATTACTGCCTTTTCCAGGGCGTCCAACTGATCATTATGTGAACTTTCTTTAGGATCGCAACAGGTTGGTCACAGCAAAAACTGCGAAATTTTTAGCAACTGCCATTAAAATTAGGGCCGCAATTGCATCCTGAGTTTTAAATTCTATAATTTTATTCCTAACTGTATTCGATGTTTTTATTTGCTTGGTCATACTCAGTATATTTATGTTAAGGATTATTTTGAATACTGGTCATTTTACTGTCTATTTTATGTTTGTTTTACTGTTATAAATTGCAATGGCCATTGGCTTGGTACAAATACAATTGTATTTTATATACTGTATAAGGCTGTATACAGCCCCCACTGATTCTTTTGCGCCCTGCCAATTCTGTTGCAGTGGTAATTTATCACTTCCAGAGGCAACTGGAAATGAGTGGAAATGCTAGTGGAAATGCTGGAACAGGGCAGGTCAAACTTCGCCAACCTGACCTGATCGGGAAACAAGCATTTCTGATTGTTTTGGGGCTTCCTCTAGGAAGTGCTAAATCTTTTTAGACCATTTTCTGGTCAGGGTTAGTATCACGGCTACCACCTGCCCCTGCAGGGGTGGCAGACCTATTAAGATGGTCCGTCCTCGAAGGCTGATGGATCCTTCTGGATTCCAGAAAGCCTTAGAGGGTTCTATGGCTGGTATCGTCGACGATCCTGTAGAAGCCCTGGTCAATAGATGGAATCAAGACCTAACTAGGGCTATCGACACGATCGCCCCCAAACGTCCTCTCCGACCCGCTTCTAACAGGGCGCCCTGGTATACAGAAGACCTCAGGCAGTTGAAGCGGAAAGGACGATGACTGGAGCGCCAATGGTGGAAAACTCGACTTATTTCCGACAAGACACGACATAGAGAACATACGTGTAGCGAAGAAAGCTTCTTCTCTGCGCGCATTGCGTCTGCGAATTCACGTCCAGCAGAACTGTTCAGGGTGGTGAGAGGTCCGGGCACTTTCCCCCCTGAATCCGATCTTAGAGCCTTCGGCAGTTCGCTGCAATGCCTTTAACGATCATTTCTCAGATAAAATCTCTCGGATAAGAGCCGACTTAGATGCCGTCGTTACAGCAGAGGCTGATGATGGAGTGTCCAGCGACTCCTTGAGTAGAATTACAATGGATCAGTTTCAGTTGGTGAGTACTGAGGACGTGGACAAGCTGCTTGGACGAATGAGGAGGACGACTTGCCCTCACGATCCCTGTCCTTCAAGGCTGGTTGGCCAGGGAGGAGATGCAGTTAGATCGCAATTACCATATATTATTAATGCATCTCTCAGGGAGGGGAGTTTTCCATCATGTTTAAAAGAAGCAGTGGTACAGCCACTTCTAAAGAAGCCCTCCCTGGACCCCCTGGACTTTAATAACTACAGACTGGTATCAAACCTTCCATTCTTGGGCAAGGTGATCGAGAGGGCAGTTGCCTTTTAACTCCAAGTAGTTTTGGATGACACTGATTTTCTAGACCCATTTCAAACTGGCTTCAGAGCGGGATATGGAGTTGAGACTGCTATGGTCACCTTACTGGATGATCTACGCCTGAGTATGGACAGGGGGAGTGTGTCCCTGTTGGTACTCCTGGACCTCTCAGCGGCATTCAATACCATCGACCATGGTATCCTTCTGGAATGCCTGAGGGGATTGGGAATCGGGGGCACTGTGCTTCAGTGGTTCCGGTCCTATCTCTCGGGCAGGTTCCAGATGGTGATGCTTGGGGATAGCTGCTCCACAAAGAAGGAGCTGCTGTGTGGCGTACCACAAAGCGCCATCCTTTCCTCAATGCTGTTTAACATTTATATGAAACTGTTGGGAGAGATCATCTGGAGGCATGGGGCGAGGTACTATCAGTATGCTGATGACACACAAATATATTTCTCTATGCCTTCAATAAAAGCGTCAGCTAAGGATAGTGTGTCTCCTCTGAATGAATGCTTGGAGACAGTAATGGGCTGGATGAGGAAAAACAAACTGAAGCTGAATCCAGACAAGATGGAGGTGCTTGCTGTCAAAGGCCGCAACCTGGGTTTGGAGGTGTGTCAACCAGTTATGGATGGGGTTACACTCCCCCTGAAAGACTGTGTTCGCAGCTTGGGGGTGCTCCTGGATCCATCGCTCCAAATGACAGCCCAGATAGATGCGACGGCCAGGAGTGCCTACTATCAGCTTCGGCTGATACACCAGCTGCACCCCTTCCTAGAGTTAGAAGACCTAAAGACGGTAGTGCATGCTCTGGTAACTTCGAGGCTCGACTTCTGCAATGCGCTGTACATAGGGCTACCTCTGTGCCTAGTCTGGAAACTTCAACTAGTTTAAAATATGGCAGCCAGGTTGGTCACCGGTACACCTAGGGGTGACCATATTACGCCAGCTTTAAAATCGCTCCACTGGCTGCCAATTAGTTTCCGGGCGAAGTATAAAGTGTTGGATATTACCTTTAAAGCCCTACATGGTTTGGGTCCAGGTTACCTATGGGATCGCCTTCTCCCATACAATCCGCCCCGCACGTTCAGGTCCTCTGGGAAGAACTTACTACAGTTGGCCAAGACTAGGCTGACAACCGTTACCCAGAGTACCTTCTCTTCTGCCGCTCCCAGACTGTGGAATGACCTGCTGGAGGAGACTCGTCAACTTAACAGTCTTTTAGAATTTAAGAAAGCCATAAAGACTGTTCTCTTCCAGCAGGCATATCCAGTGGAATTTTAGAATGTTTTTAGGATGTTTTTAGGATGTTTTAGGATGTTTTAATGCAGTTTTAATAATGTGTGTCAGGTTTTAATCAGTTTTATGTATTTTATTATATTGTTGTTCCCCGCCTCGATCCAAATGGAGAGGCGGGTAAGAAATAAATTATTATTATTATTATTATTATTATTATTATTATTTGTTGCATAAGTGGTGGATCCCACTTGTGCAAACAGAACTGGCAGGACCCATTGTTTGCGGAAGGGAATTGATGGGGTGAAAGGGAATCAGTGAGGCATAAGCACCCCATTGGATACTGCTGTAGCTTCAAGGCTGTAGCGGAGAGTAGAGTGCAAATTATCTGATGATGCATCATCCCAGTTAGTTTGGAGTTCAAATGTTTATATTCAAAATTGGCATGTATAATCTTTGTGACTCTTCTCCTTTTTCAAAAGGTGTATTAATTACCCAGGGCAAATTTCTGCTTCCTTGTATAATGGCAAAGCATAGACATGCATGAATAACTGTTTGGGCAAAAGTTTTATTGAGTTGCTTTTCTGGCTTTTGAGTTTTCTCAATTCAGTTTTGGGTGGCATTTAAGAGGTGTCTGTTAGAAATATTCTACTAGGATTATTTTACAAACTAGTTTTGTTTCAGTTGCTTCAGATTTAAGAAAAGATGGAAGCTATTTCACAGAATTATAATGCAATAGTGATAGAGAAGCTGGAAAATGTAGAGTGTGGTACATTGTTAACATGTTGTACTACACATATTTAAATTTGTTGTGCTTATTACTTAGCTATAATTCATTATATTTATACCACAGAAATAATAGTCATCAGTATTTCTTTCCTAATGCATGTGCCATTTTAAATGACAGCTCATTTTTTCATTTCCTGACATTGTGCATAAAATATGAAGATTTGGGTTATAGAAAACCATAATATACATAAATGGAAGATCCACAAAGGAGCAAACTAGCAGTAACTACATCATATTGATCCTACATGAGGGGGTGGGATGGGGGTTACAGTGCAATCTTATACATGTCTCCCCAGAAGTAAGTTCCATTGTTTTCAATGGAGCTTTCTCCCAGGTAACTGTGTATAGGACAGGTTCGTGCAACCACCTCAGTATTGGATCCTTGCCCCTCTTGGGTAATAAAAGCTAGCAGGGATGGAGCAGCTGGCTGGGCCAGGGAGGTGATTAATGCCTCTTTGCAAGAGGGAGTGGTCCCAGGCCTCCTGAAATAGGCGGCAGTGAGACCACTCCTGGACCCAGAAAATTTTAATAACTATAGGCCAGTGGCAAATGTTCCATTCCTGGGCAAGGTCCTTGAGCGAGTAGTTGCAGGCCAGCTCCAGACACTCTTGGATGAGACTGATTATCTGGATCCATTTCAGTCGGGTTTCAGGCCTGGTTTTGGTACGGAAACAGCCTTGGTCGCCCTGTATGATGACCTATGTCGGGAGAAAGACAGGGGGAGTGTGACTCTGTTGATTCTCCTTGATCTCTCAGTGGCTTTCGATACCATTGATCATGGTATCCTTCTGGGATGACTGTCTGAGTTGGGAGTGGGAGGCACTGCATTGCAGTGGTTCTGCTCCTACTTGGCAGGTTGGCTCCAGAAGGTGGTGCTTGGGGAACATTGCTCGACCCCGTGGATTCTCCAGTATGGGGTTCCGCAGGGGTCAGTCTTGTTCCCCATGCTGTTCAACATGTACATGAAATCGTTGGGTGTGGTCATCTGGAGTTCTTCTTCGTGGTCTCTGTGCATCACACATATGGGCTCTGCGCCTACGTGGAGCCTGTCTCGGAAACTTCTATAGCTAAGGCAAACGTTTTTGGCGGGAACCCCTCCCCCACTGTCTACTGACTCCGTGTTCCCGCCTTTCTCCTCAGTTCTTTTTCAACCGCCTTGCTGAAAGGATGTCTTGTTGGGAACTTCTGTCTTTCTCCTGAGGAGAAAGCTTTAGAGTGCTAAGGTTTTTAGTTATTTTACTTTGTTTTTAGTTCAATTTTAGTCTTAATTAATTAATTAATTTATTACATTAGTATACTGCCCCATAGCCAAAGCTCTCTGGGCGGTTTACATACGATTAAAACAATTAAAAACATACAACGTACACACGTACATTTAAAACAATATAATTTATTGTTATTATATTCTTAGATATTTTATTCTATAGCGATCTTGGATCACGTTGAGGGGGATCGCACAGCCATTAAGGCCCCTTTTCAAAATGTGTTAAGTGCGTCAGCAAGCTTTCCCAGCAGACAGACTTTTCTCTGTTTAATTTGTTTTGGGAGAGGCTCAGGTCATCGAAACCTGTTGCTACTGTATTATTATTATTATTATTATTATTATTATTAATTAATTACATTTATACACCACCCCATAGCCGAAGCTCTCTGGGTGGTTTACAAAATTTAGAACCATAAACATAAGACAGCTGACATTTAAAACATTTTAAACTGTTAAGCCTGGCTACAAAGTCAGTTAAAACCTCAACTTAAGCTGTTGAAATGCCTGGGAGAAAAGTTTTGACCTGGCGCTGAAAAGATAACCGTGTTGGCGCCAGGTCTGTGGATAAAAGCTCTAGAAGCCATGGTTTCTTCCAGACAATCGTTACACTCATGGCACAGGCGCCTCGATCTACTGGAGACATGGCTGCTTCATGCCTCATCCGATCTTCCAACATTTGGACGCTCCCTAGCTGTATCTACAGCAAGAGGGATATCTAAGAAGGCTGGAGCCTTCTGGGGCTGATCGCATGGAGCGATTCTACGTAGGAGAGCCCCTCTGTGTCCTCGGACCCTGACTCTGACCAAGGGTCATTCTGATCTTCCAACATTAGGACGCTCCCCAGGCTGTATCTACAGCAAGAGGAATATCTAAGAAGGCAGGAGCCTTCTGGGGCTGATCGCATGGAGCAATTCTACGGAGGAGAGCCCCTCTGCGTCCTCGGACCCTGACTCTGATGAAGGGTCATTCCGATCTTCCAACATTTGGATGCTCCCCAGGCTGTATCTACAGTAAGAGGGATATCTAAGAAGGCAGGAGCCTTCTGGGGCTGATCGCATGGAGCGATTCTACGGAGGAGAGCCCCTCTGCGTCCTCAGACCCTGACTCTGACCATGAGTCATTCTGATCGTCCAGTGTTTGGACACTCCCTAGCTGTCTCTACAGTGAAAGGGATATCTAAGAAGGCCAGGTTATATAGGACTTCTGGGGACTGATCGCTTGGAGCGATTCTATGGATGAGAGCCCCTCAGTCGACATCACAGGGTGAGACTCAACTGCCTCCTTCGGTACTGAGCTCCATGGTACCGGGCGCCATGGTGCCGAGCTCCTTGGTACCGAGCTCCATGGTACCGAGCTCCATGGTACCGAGCGCCATGGTACCGAGCGCCATGGTACCGAGCTCCATGGTACCGAGCTCCATGGTACCGAGCTTCTTGGTACCGAGCGCCACGGTACCGAGCGCCACGGTACCGAGGTCCACGGTACCGAGCGCCACGGTGCCGAGCGCCACGGTGCCGAGCGCCACGGTGCCGAGCGCCATGGTGCCGAGCTCCTTGGTGCTGAGCGCCATAGTACCGAGGTCCATGGTACCGAGGTCCATGGTACCGAGCGCCATGGTACCGAGGTCCATGGTACCGAGGTCCATGGTATCGAGCTCCTTGGTACCGAGCGCCATGGTACCGAGTTCCATGGTACCGAGTTCCATGGTACCGAGCTCCATGAGCTCCTTGGTACCGAGCGCCATGGTACCGAGCTCCATGGTACCGAGCTCCTTGGTGCCGAGCGCCATGTTACCGAGCTCCTTGGTACCGAGCTCCTTGGTACCGAAATCCATGGTATCGAGCGCCATGGTACCAAGCGCCATGGTACCGAGCTCCTTGGTGCAGAGCTCTTGGTACCAAAATGAGATGTCTAATATGCAGCTTTGATGTCAAGATGAGATGTCTAGCAGGCAGAATCGACATCAAAGGGTGAGATTCAACTGCCTCTTTTGGTACCAATCTCTTGGTACCAAGAAGAGACGTCTAACATGCAGCTTGAAGTAGACATCTCCCCACCAAGTTAATTAGTACAGCCATTACAGGCTAGCTGCCAATTACAGGGCTGCTCCCTAGAGCTGCTACAATTGGAGTGCTATGATTTCAACAGAGAGAGTTTTTATGCCTGTGATGTCTAGGGGCATCATTCTCGGGTCCCTGTTTGTTTGTTTTTTTAAAAAAGAAGAGGGACAGAACTTCAACTGGGTTGCCTCCCCCGAGAATGCCGTACCAGTACAGAGATTGGCATCAATTATGAGAGGGACACCTCTTGCAATGGACCCGTAACTCCCGTACCAGGCATCGATACCAACCCCTATATTGGTACATATGCCTTTCTCGATACTGAGCAGCTCCATCGGTATCGCGATTGCCACTGGAGGAAGTTTTCTCGCAGCTCCCTCTAGCTCTATCGAGATCACTGTCATTGTGACCTGTCCACAGGGCTCAACCATTGCCTCTTGATACCATCGTGAATGTGTCAGTATGTCCACCTAGCTCTTTTCCTTTCCAGCCCCACTTTGTGGGGTGTCAAAAAGTTCAGCTTGGAGAAGATGGGTTTAATCTTAGAACTAAACCTGATTCCCCTCAATTCTTAGAGAGCTCTCAGTCGGACTCAACATTACTCTCTTCTGCATCGCCTGTGGGTGGGGTAGCTGTACAGAGTGGAGCCTCCTTTGGAAGACCTATATCACTCTCTGATTTAATATTTGGTCCACTCCTCTACAGATCTCTTCAACCTGTTCTGGATTTGAGACGGCTCCATACGTACATCAAAACCACAAATTTCTGATGACACATAAAGCTCTGCCCCAGAATATTTACAAAATGTATGGCACTGGTCCTTCCGTTCATTTGCTTTCAAGGGGTAGAAATCTACCCATATTTAGACAACTGGCTTCTGGTGGCATCCTAGAAGGAAATGCTATCGAAGGCAAGGTGACTACTCAATTTATTGAGCTCTTTGGGCCTCGTAGTGAACACAGAATCCAGACTCACCCTGGATCTAACAACCCTACATTGGTGTACTTGCACAGACTATTTGCTACGGGGCATGTGCTTTCCCACTTCCTCCCCCATCTCCTCATACAAACACTTTTCTGTTCAACTGGGAATGTCTTTGCAGCCCTCATTTTTCCTCTCATTCCATGAGTACTGTGGTATGATAATATTAATATTGTGTAGTCCACACAGTCTCCATCATATTCACCCCTTGGTGGCCGAGACAGGTGTGGCTCACTCTTCTTCTGAAGATATCAGCCAATGGCGACCAATCAGGTTACCATCAGCTCTGCTGCAGCTCCGACGATAAAAAAGTCGTGGTAAGTACCCGACTTTTTAAAACCGGAGTTTCAGGGATTTGCTCCTGGATGGCTTCGGGATGCCAGCTGCATCATATAGATGACCTGCTGCCACTTCGGATGCACCCCGGCCTGGGGCAAAACTCTTGTCAAGATGTACCCAGACTGTAATTCCTAAATGGGCAATCTTTTGTCTTACAACGCCTGAGTGGGTAGAAGAAAATGAATCTGGGGAAGCCTGACCCTGACACAACAGGAGAGTGGCTTTAGTCTTGCAAGGAGATCTGCTGGGCAGCTGATGAGGAAGCAGGATGTGCTTGGATGTAATTTAGACTGCCTCTAAACACGTAAGAATAGAGACAACTGGAGACTGACTGAGGAATCTGTCAGTCAGGCTGTGAGCTTACTGATGTTACTTGGTTGGGCATTGCCCCCTTTAGGAAATCCCGGTGGGGGCATTGCCCCCCTCCCCCCGTAGTTTACACCCCTGCATATGCTCAGGCCCATGGCATGGGGTATCCCAATACTGTAACTACTTTCGACATGAGGTCGATTCCATTTTTTCACCCAGCCTGTAGCCTGGCAACGAAGAAGTCATATACTGCACAATGGGATTATTTTCTAAATACATGGATCTTTAGGGCCTCAAGCCCCATTCAGCCTCCTTAATGATGTCCTTACACTTACCCCCTATACACTATAGGGCTAAAATAGTTGTCGATATGCGGGTATTTGACTGCTTTACCTGTTTTTGCACCAACCCCGTTGTTAGGGGGTTCCTCTGGGCTTTATGAATCTGGCTCCTCTAATTAGGAGTTTCATTCTGGCATGGAGTTTCTCTGTCATGCCACAATCTCTGACACTGAAACCAGTTAAACCAATGGCACCTTCCGATATCACATTAATTTTCTTAGAAAGTTGTTTTCTGATGGCTATATCAACACTACGCAGATCGAGTGAATTATCTGCCTCAGTATTGATGCACTCTACCTGGGCTTCCACACAGGGCTAGAACTGACAGATTTTATAAAACGCAAGAGTCGCAATGACTCGCGGAGTGGATTGTACATGCTATTAAACTGCCCTATGAGTTGAAGGGCTTGCAACTCATTGGTCCAGTAACAGCTAAGTCGATACGCAGTGCATCGAAGTCCGTATCTTTAGCAGGGGATTGTCGATCCTGGACTTATGTAAGGCAGCTATTTGGTATAAGTCCTTTAATTTCATTACATGCTACCACTTGATTGTTTGTACCAGGACAAACTGCAATTTGGGGCAAGCAATTTCTTTGTCTTGTGAGGGAACATTGATCTACACCTACCCTCCACCAGGAATTTAGCTTGTTAATCGCCCATATGTGTGATGCACAGAGACCACGAAGAAGAAATGCAGGTTGCTTACCTGTAACTGTAGTTCTTCGAGTGGTCATCTGTGCATTCACACAACCCACCCACCATCCCCGCTTTGGTGTCGATGTAAATGTACTGTCAATACCGAGCAGTTTCTCTCCTAGTTATGGGGCCAGCAAGTCGGTCTCTTGGAACTGAGGAGAAAGGCGGGAACACGGAGTCAGTAGACAGTGGGGGAGGGGTTCCCGCCAAAAACGTTTGCCTTAGCTATAGAAGTTTCCGAGACAGGCTCCACGTAGGCGCAGAGCCCATATGTGTGAATGCACAGATGACCACTCGAAGAACTACAGTTACAGGTAAGCAACCTGCATTTTTGGAGTGTGTTGTCATCAGTACGCTGATGACACGCAACTCTACTTCTTCTCATCTTCATCAGGTGAGGCTGTGGGTGTGCTGAACCGGTGCCTGGCTGCGACAATGGACTAGATGAGGGCTAATAAACTGAAACTCAATCCAGACAAGACTGAGATGCTGTTAGTGGGTGGTTCTGCTGACCGGATGGAGGGTCTTCTACCTGTTCTGGATGGGCTTGCACTCCCCCTAAAGGAGCAAGTTCGTAGCTTGGGGGTTCTCCTAGAACCATCTCTGTCACTTGAGGCTCAAGTGGCCTCAGTGGCATGGAGTGCCTTCTACCAACTTCGCTTGGTGGCCCAGCTACACCCCTATCTGGACAGGGATAACCTGGCTTCAGTTGTCTATGCTCTAGTAACCTCTAAGTTAGATTACTGCAATGCACTCTACATGGGGCTGCCTTTGAAAACTGTTCAGAAGCTGTAGCTTGTGCAAAATACGGCAGCCAGACTAATAACCCGGACCAAGAGGTTCGAACATATGAAACCAACTCTGGCCCGCTTCCATTGGCTGGCTGTATGATTCCAAGCCCGATTCAGGGTGCTGGTTTTAACCTATAAAGCCTTACACGGTTTGGGACCACAATACCTGATGGAACGCCTCTCCCGACATGAACCTACCTGTACACTACGTTCAACATTTAAGGCCCTCCTCCTGGTGCCTACTCTGAGGGAAGCATGGAGGATGGCAACAAGGGAGAGGGCCTTCTCAGTGGTGGCCCCTGAATTCTGGAATGATCTCCCTGACAAGGCTCGCCTGGCTCCAACACTGTTATCTTTTCGGCGCCAGGTAAAGACTTTCCTCTACTCCCAGGCATTCAACAGCATATACTGAGTGTTTAATTGACCCCAGAACTATATTTAGGCCTGGCTGAGAGTTCGCAGCTGTTGTAAATGTGCACTGTTTTTATATGTTGTCTGTTTTTATGTTTTTATGTTTTTAAATTTTGTATATCGAAATTTTGTATATCGATTTTTAATGTCCAAGTTTTAAATTTTGTAAACTGCTCAGAGAGCTTCAGCTATGGGACAGTATATAAATGCAATTAATATTATTATTATTATTATTATTAATAATAATAATAATAATAATGCAATCTTAGAGCACAATCCAGCCAAAGTTAAGCATGTATCTCATTGGGAAAATGCAGTATATGATTAACTCTCTCCACCTGAAATCCATGGGAGTTAAACATACTTCAGTTTGGTTGTATCATGCCGTTAATATTTGTTTTTGATATGATTCAGTAATATTTGTTCATGGTAGAAAAAGCAATTCTAATTGACTTAATGTATGCAGTGTAACACTTGAATTATTAGAAAATACTTCCTAGCTTCTGGGAAAACAGGTTCATTGTGGCACACCTGACTATAAATGGTCTTTAAAAACAAATAGTATATGGCATGTGCTACTACTAAGCTTTGATAAAGCAATTAGAAATTAACAGGAAAAGAAAAGACAAATAATTATTTAAGTAGGAGTTCTACCAAGTCAAGGATTTCATCAAAGGGGAGCTATAAAAATCAAGAAATAAAGAAAAATGTTTTTCTTTGCATGTTGGCTAATTATAAATTATATCAGCACAGTCTCATAACGCAGGGCTCTTCAGTGCTGCTACTAGCTGGCTGTTCTCTTCTAATGTCATATTAGAACTAAGGCACAGGCAGGCATGATGGTACCACATCCATTGAATTCAGAGCTATGTTATCATAGGGGATAGGAAATCCAGATTGACTGAAGACCTTAGAATTTTAATCCTAAAGTTAATAAGTAATCTTTGTTAAATGATCATGTAATGGTGCCTACAGGCTGTGGGCAATTGAATGATACCTTGGTGGGGCAAAGTGAATGGGTGGCCTTGATTGTACAGTCATACACTCTTAGTATAATCTACTCTGAGGGTTGTGAGTATAAAGTAAGGTAGCCTACATCCATGTATGAGGCCTATACAGTGTAGTAGTTAGAGTGTTGGGCCTTGGCTTGGGAGATCGGAGTTAAGATGCCCACTCAACTCACTAGATTACTTTGAGGCTGTCCTGCAGCCTCAACCTAACCTACCTCACTGTGTTGTTATGAGGACCTAGTAGGGTAGCCTAAATCTATAGCAACACAACCCGAAGCTTTCTGGATGGACAACACAGGCTGACTGGATGTTTTTGGACTCCAACTTCCATCATCCCTGGACATGTTGCTACACATATGTGCCAAATTTGAGATTGATCCCTCCAACCCTCGATGTTATATGAATTTATTAAAGATCGTTTCAGTTCTGACAGATCAGAATGACAGCTCGCCATGTGTGTTCATTCAGACCTGTCAGAACAGAAACGATCTTTAAAAAATTCATATAAAATCGAAGGTTGGGGGGATCGATCTCAAATTTCATACACATACTTAGGCATACCCCATAAGCACTGTGACCAAGTTTCAAGACTCTTATAACTTTTAAAATACAGATGTTATAGGTATATTTATATGGCAGTCCGATAAAACGATAAAATCACCCGAAAATTATCGTCTCCGATGATTATCGTAGGTTTTTCTGTCGAATCGTCATCGTTAAACACATGCACGATAATGACCTTATCGTATCGTTATCATACATTTTAACGATACGATACACATCCCTAGTATACATATATACATAGCAGTGTTACAAAAAACAGGCTCATGAATTGGCAATACACTGATGAGCGAGATAAAACTTAACAGGACTCCAGATTTTACACCTGTTTCACCTCAGCTTCCTCAGAACCTCGCTACAGTTACACCACTAATAAACTTGTGCCGTGGGAGAAAGGTGAGACAATTCTTAAATTGTTCCTCTGCCCCAAAACATCTTTAAATGTCCTCCAAGCCGGATTGACTCAAATCCCAGGCAAGTTTCCAGAAAGCTTCAGGGGTGGTGAGTTTTTTTAACAGTCCAGCATCATCTAGACCATCACAAGTTTTCAACACCAACAGAAATCTATTTCATAGCAATCCCAACTGCTGGTAAAAAAATGTGTTAATAAAAAAGGGAGGACACCTTGATGGGTGTCAATAAGTCTGGGGGCACATTTGTGCCCACGGGCACCATGTTGCCTAACTCTGGACTCACTAGATCCTGTTCCAACTCTATGATTCTGTAATTAACATAGAGGTCTGGAATAAATTGAAAGCTGTATTCAGGCCATCTATATTATGTTTGGCGGCTGGATTTTACCCTTGGAGTTTTCAATTTGGATGGTACTATGAAAGATGAAACAGATAATAAGCTACCTCTTTTTCAGTTTAGACATTTTATACAGAACACATTTCAAGGTATTGGTTTAAAAAGCATTGTTTCAAACACTGTCTGAAAAGCATTTTCTTTTGAAAAGCCGAATAATTGGTAAAGTATCCAAAAATATTATTTGAGAGTATTATCTATAGGAAACAATGGGAAAAAGGACTGGCACAATCAACTGAGGACATAATGTTCACAATAGATTAACAGGGTTGGGCAGAGAAGAAAAGCTTGGATCTATAACAGCAGCAAAATGATACCCCTCCTACCCTAAATTATACCTCTGAAATGCAGAAAGCTTGAGAGTAGATTTTTGTTTGGACAGACTGTAAGTTCTTTTCTGTTCTGGTACTCAAAAGAAATGCTTGGGCTCAGAATTCTTTAATTCTTTGAAAAAATGCAGTGTAAAGGCAACCTATACTTGTGTTTGGTGGGACTGCTCCCAAATGAAATCTGAACGTTGAGTCTTTTGGTAAAGAGCGTCATCAAACGAGCATTTTACAGCTTGCTTGTTACTGGGCATGCACAGATTTTTCCGGGTTCTATTCGTATCGTTGTTTGCATCCTGCCCCTTCTAGCTTTCTTCGTGCGACAAAAAAAGACCCGGGTAAATCCAAATTATTTTTGAGACGAAAATCGCTGCTGTCTCCTGCAGTGTGCAGGAGAAGCAGTGCGATCAAAACGGCCCACTGAATGGGCCACGTGCATGTTTTTTACTTCCTCATTTGAAAGAGGAAGGTCATGTCTATATCAAATGACACACGGGATCCCGGGGTCAACCGGGGACAACCATTTACTTTCCCCGGAATAAAATGGACAGCATTTATCCCATTTTTTCCCACGGTCCTGGGACAACCCCGAGGACTGCAGGCAGTGTGGCGCGGGCTCCTGGGTCCTCCCTGCTACACGCAAGTAGCATGGGGCTCCGTGCCAATCGGGGGTGGATGGCCAGCATTTTCACCATCCCCGGAGCACAGACTTCGCTGTTTTTTTCTTTTAAAAGTATTGGGGCCGCGCAGCTCCTCCTTGGGGGGAAAACGCTGTGCCAGATGTCCCTCTTCTGGGACGTCGCGCTGGCGTTTGGATGTTTGGGGAAGATCCCGGAAGCCGGAGAGCTTCATAAGGCGTAAGGCTCATAGGTGTAGATGAGCTCGAAGTAATGAGGGACAAAAGGGCAGGCGGAGAAGTGACGGTGAGGAAACACGATTTTCTCAGTTTGATGACGCTCAAAGTCTAAAGAGAACTTTGCTATTTGGCTAGTTTTCCAATACTCTGAATTCTCATATAAAACTTTTGCCTTTAAGGCTAGTTTTACACCTAGTTGGTGCTTGATTTTATTTAGGTTAAGCCTCAGTGGGTTTGTATAAATTTAGATTTAACATATACAAAGGAGTTATGAATGAGTTCTCTCTCTTTCTCTAGCGAAGATAACTTATTTGATAATGCCTTACTGTTTTAGCCAAGGTATTGGACAGATCCTGTCCAGAATAAGTTTTTTAATAGTCCTAAACTAGAAAAATAAATCCTAGTCATATTAGCATTTTTTTCCATCCCCGATGTTTAGGTACTATTATGATAATGCACTTCTAGTAAACCTTATGACCTATTTAACTTTAATACAGTAGTCCTTAATATAATTCTGTCATTTCTTCTGTCATTTCGTACCAGACTCCAGAAAGGATCATATCAGTTCCATTAAAGGCATCTTGCAGATAGTTTGCTATTTCAAGGGTTTGCTTTAAATTGCTAGCAATTTAGTACCAGTGTTCTTTGCCTGTTCTAAATTCTTTTTAAATTTTAGTCAGGCTTTTAATAGATGCATGCTTCAGCACAGAGGAGGAGGGTTACCCATACAGAGCCACAGATAATATAAAGAAAAAAAATAGAAAACAAAGTGTTCATAAAATGCTGAGACAGAGGATGGAGGGTTGCTTCTCTTTTGTACTAATAAAAAAAGTAGGGTTGAATGAGTGGTATAGTGCTGGCCTAGTACAACAAGGAAATGAACAGAATGCTGTTTGAATATTAAGCCCAATGTCATACATTATGCTGAAAAGAATGGCATGATCTGGCTCCATATTAGTAATGTGTAGAAGTTTAGAGTGGTTAGGAACATAGGAAGCTGCCTTATACCAACTCAGACTTATTTATTTATTTTCTTAATTATTAATGTCCCCATCTTTCTTCCAAAGAATGGTACTCAGGTGGCTAACAACATCCATATTGAAAACAAAATCTTAATTAAAAACACAACATAAAGACAAATAAATTAAGAATAAAAGAAATAAACAGCACCAACTAATTAAAGAACTCCTTTTAACAACAGACCAGTTTATATGCCAAAGGCCTGCCTGAATAAAAACAAACCTTCTGTGCCCGCTGGCAGAAGGACAACAGTGGTGAGAATCAGTGGGACTGTTCATATAATAGCGGAGGGAGAAATAAGCCACAGTAGCTTATTTCCCCCGTTGCATATGCCGGTCACATGCTAAGGGGTGTTGTATAATTGCCTTCGCCGGAGCAGCTTGCCATCTTGTGTGAACCCTGTAAATTAGGGTTCTGAGGTAGCTTGTTGCTGTGGTTAACAAGTCACCTCGGAGCCCTAAAATAGCCCATGCACCACTAAGCCCCAAGGGGTTAATTTACCCACAGTGGCTTAGCGCGACATGTGAACAGGCCCAATGTCTGTTTAGCCTTTAGACACAGAAGTGACTCTGAAGTCCTTGGTGGTGCAGTAGAGCCAGGGCTCACAAGGACTCAGCACCACCAGGACTTTTCTAATAGCAGGGATGCTGACCTCATTGGTCACCCCTCTTCCACAGAATTCCCTATTCCTTTAAACTGCAGTCCTTATAGTAGCTGAGGGAAATATATTTTCCCAGCAACAATATATTGTTCCCTATTGTAATGCAAAATGTTTTGGGGTGGCTTGGTCTTGAATGGTCAATTATGGCCCATTAACTTTTTTAAAAAAACACCTGTTCCTGGTGGAGATGAAAACTGTTTGAACTGGTTTGTTGATATGGATAAATGTTCTTTAAATGTTCAGTCTTTTAATTTTTGTAAACCACCCAGAGAGCTTCAGCTATGAGGCAGTATATAAATGTAAATAATAATAATAACTCACAAAACACCGCATGCTACATCCCAACTCATGCATTGAAAGAATAACAATTAGCAATAAAGAAGGAGGAAGAGGTCTGCTGGACATTAACAGAATTCATGCTAAACAGATAAAATCACTCAGAATTCTTCCACACCAAAAACACTCCCATTCATAAAGTCATAGTAAAAGCAGATAAAAACTACACTCCACTCAACCTAGCACTACAAAATGAAGATCAAACACAGCCACTTACACTCACAGAGAAAAAAATGGACATAAAAAGTATTCCATGGGAAGCACTACAACATAATACAGAACCCACAAATAAACAAAGAACAATTGTACAAATGACTCAGGAAGGGTGAGCTATTTCCAGAAACCGAAGGATTCCTAATAGCTATACAGGATCAAGTTATAGCCTCCAAGAACTACCAAAAATACATCATAAAAGATAACAGTGTAACAACAGACCTATGCAGGAAATGCCATCAGTTCCAAGAAACAATAGACCATATAACAGGAGGATGTAAAATTCTGGCAAGAACGGACTATATGGACAGACATAATACAGCTGCAAAAATAATTCACCAACAACTGGCCATTAAATTCAACCTTACCATATTCACCTGAAACAATCCTGGAAAATGCAGATCATAAAATATACTGGGACAGAACAATTCATACAGACAAGACAATACCTTGCAACCAGCCAGATATAACGTTCATAGACAAAAAAGAAAAACACACATACTTCATTGACATAGCAATACCAAATGACAAAAATGTTGTTGAAAAGGAAGAAGAAAAGAGAGACAAATATACACCACTGGCCATGGAAGTCAAAGAACTATGGCAACAGGGAAAGGTCACAATTATCCCATTAGTCACATCAGTCACCGGCATCACATCAAAAACATACACAGAAAACCTCCAGAAACTGGGCCTACCAGAATACATCCACACCAACATCCAGAAAGCAGTCATAATTAAAACATGCTCAATCGTCAGGAAATTCCTGAATCAATAAAAGAGAGCATGACTTGGCAAAGCCCATCATGTCCGTCTAGAAAAACCGCCACGAGCAAGAAAGACGACATCATCATCATCATCATCATCATCATCACAACAACAACAACAATAATAACAGTTACCTGAATTTGGGGGCTCTTATTGAGATCATGGCTATGGGGACTGTTATAAGGAGTGTCTGCACTTCCAAATTTATCATGACCCAACTGTAAGTCCTACTTCATTATAGAAGTGTAATGTGTTCAGTGATCCCCAATTTTCTCATCATTGTGTGTACCCAACAGGTTTTCTAGCAGCCATTCTAATTATTGTTGTTTCCCACTATTTATTTTCTTTCCCCCTTCCAGTAAATGGTCTTTACAGGATCATTTTTTTTAAAGGCGAGAGGCCAACTGCATGATGTTAGTCATTTAGGAGTTGCGGGCTTTTATGTAGCTTCGTTGAACTTACTGGCATTTATGTCCTCTTATAGGAATTAGTTGTATTTTTTTCTGGTTTCCAGGAGGTAGCAGTCATGGGGCCTTTTGGGCCTTGATCCGCCATTAAATCCCAAAGCTGAAGAAGAAATGATGTTAGTCACATATCTAAACAAGTACGTTTGATCTGACTGCTTTTATTTTGATAAAAAGAAGCCCTGGGCACCCAATAAGGAATATGTTCTGGTTCAGGGGCCCACACTGGTTTCTGTTAAACATCATGCCCTCCTGTCTGCTTTTTACCCCCAGAGTTGCTGTTTACTGTTAGTGCAAAGCTTTGGTGGCAATAATAGCCAGGTAGGGCCTCTTGTTCCACTGCTAGAGATTGAAATTATTTTCTCCTTTTGATATAAACTAGAATATTGCATTTAAAAAGGCAACCACCATAAAGGCTTTAAAGAGATGTGATTGTTATTTTGAGTAATTGTATGGAATGTTTGGCTTGCTCCAGATCTTAGTCTGTATACATTTGTGTTTTTATCTCCAAGTAAGTAAAGTTTGCCTTTAATCGAAAAGCTGGTACAGGTAATCTCACAATGATATTAATTTAAAAGGCTGGGCAAAAGGCAACATATATTTGGCAGCTTTATAATTTTGTATCATTGCTATGTGTAGTGGAATCAACAGCTCACTGAAGAACTGTTCTAGCGAGCTGTAGTTACTGTAAATACTTTGCTATGTATTGTTGACAGCAATGATCAAGTGCACTTGAACCCCATGGAAATTATCTGTATTGTTCTTACGTTGTAACACACTTTGAGAGTAACACACTTTGAAAGTAAAGCACTTTGGACTAATCAAGTAGGATATAAATTATTAGAATAAATAAATAATATAAATTTATACCTGGATTCCACTTGGGGAGCAAAACTAGGTAAATCAGAGATCAGCAGCCAGGTTATAGGATCAAATGCTGAGTATTTATACTAGATGTGTTTGCTTGAGACCTGTTTATGGAAGAATATGTTACACCAGAACCATGGAATTCTTAACCCTATGGAAACTGGTTCATGCCTCTCCTTCTGAGCACAGTGGGAGCAGCTGGAGTCTCATAGACATCTGTGGTCATAACTTTCACAGCATTTTTAATATTAACTTCGATTCACTAAGTTCCCCCCTTTCCCACAACCTATCCATGCTGCAGTAGTGAGTCAGCTTTGCATACAAAAATAATACAATATAAACCCAGGTGCAGATTACAGAATGCTACAAAATAAAGTGCAGTTTCTGAAGCTCAAGGTAGCCCCAGCTGTGCTGATTTGGAATGAATCAATGGAGCTACATTTTTCATTTTTGTTTTTGTGTGCTATTCAGAAATAGGTACTACTGAGTTCAACGGGACTTATCCCAAATATTATTGCAACCTAGCCTGTCATGTGGCTATGAAGCTCGCCTTTAAAGATGCATTCCTTTTGAAAGCCATTCAGGGTCATCATAAAATTGTACACTAGAAATTTAGGCTCCTCAGCAAAAAGTCACTTGTTCGGGCACTGAAAGCTAGGAAATTGTAAGTTGTAAGGAAAAGGTGCATTATAGGGTAAAGTTGTGCTCTTGTTCTGACTGACATTGGGGAAACACTTGCACTGGTTGTCAGTTGCATTCTGGGCACAATTAAGGTGTTGGTTTTAACCTTTAAAGCCCAAAATGGCTTTGGGCCTGACTGTCTCACTATGAACCTGCCTGGGTATTAAGTTCTGTATGAGATCCTTTTCAGGGCACCATTACCCACAGAGAGCACATGTGAAAGGCATTTCTCCTGCGTTATCCCCCAAACTATGGAATGTGCTCCTTCAAGAACTACAATCGGGTGGGGGGCTAGAAGGGGATGAAGACACGTTTTAAATTTAGACTTTTAAAAACTGTAGCTTTAATGTTTTCACTGTTTTTAATATTCGTGTTGTTATTGTTTTAAAGTTTTATTGTTTTAAATTGTTGTACACTGCCTTGATGGGATTTTAGCAGATAAGACAGAATATAAATATTAATAATATATAAACAATTTACAGTCCTCTGCCTTGGGCCCCCTGCACAACATGTATAGAATGTATAGCCGCCTTGAGTCTCAGTATTGGGAAAAGGTGGGATATAAATAAATATAATTATAATAATAATAACCTGCAATAAAAATCTGATGCTCAATGTGTATGCCGTGGGAGAAGGTAAATAAACCCAAAGGTCATTGCTATGCTCTACCAAATGGATAATCTGAGCATTAATGCCGTGTCTGAACCAGGTCCTCATACCAAACCCATGTGATTTTTGGAGGGTACACATTTATTTATTTTTATTACATTTCAATACCACCCAATAGTTGAAGGTCTCTGGGTAGTTCACATTTTCACTGTCTTGTTTAATCTCTTTAGCACAGGGGTTCCTAAACCTTTTTGGGCCAGTAGACTTGGTCAGTAACAAAACATTTATTTCCCAGAAGACAAGGGGGGAATTTTAAAGAAATGTATCTTCCCCAAGTACAGAACAGAGGTGGGGTCTGAGCTCCAAAACATAAAACCATTTTTGAACCAAAATAAAGATGGTGCTGGAGGGCAGGACTTCGCTTTGAGGCATGTCAGCCTCCCAATTAAATTTTTGGAGGGCCCAGCTTTAGCAAAGTGCTGTTAACATGGCCTGTGGAGGGAAAAATCTTATACGCTGCTTTCATTTAGCAGGCATCAGCTACGGAGACAGAAATTGGGCCCATGAGACTCACACAAGATCCTATTCAGGTAAGACTTCATTTTACTTTAGCAATAGCTATTAAGTTCAGTGTTATAATTCAAACTGCATCTGCAATCTTTTGCTCAAGGAAAATACATAAGGCAATACACATTTTGCTTATGTAAAATGAAGAAGGGATGAGACCTATACATTTTAAATGTGAGCATTCTTATGATGGCCGAGTTACAAACTAGCGTTACATGGCCTGAAACCTGTATCACAAAAAGTCAAAAAACGTTATGAAAATAAAATTCTGAAACAGTTGCCACACTCTAGAATTATAAACTAAACAAACTATATCCACTAAAATTATTTTCCATGAGTATGGTAGAGTTGCACAGCTGTAAATTTGTATTGTCTGTCATCTCCGGTTCTTAGTCTCCTGCATGAATCGAACTCTGCAAAGTTCTAGTTCTAGCTATCTTACAAGACCAACCTATCAGATATCTTCCTTGTTAGTGACCATAATGTTCTGTGGCAATGAATTTCATAGGTTCATTGCGTTTGGTATGGAAAAGTACTTAAAGTGCCTGTCTCTCAATTTCAGTGGAAAACCCTGAGGTTTTTGTATACTGAAGGAGTAAATAACTTTCCCTCTTTTTCGCAAAGTTATCAAATTCTGATTTAATTAATATTTTTAAGCCAAAAAAGAACAATGAGCTCTAGGTTAAGAAACATAAGAGCCAATCTATACATTCAGAAAAAGCAAACAGCACAGACCTACTGAAACAGTACCATTCAGAACGCTAGTGACAAATTGCATCTTTAAATCCTGTAAATCTTATTTGGGAAAAACTAGCCTGTCTTGCCATGCTAACTTTCTATGGGAAGCAGGTTTGTTTTTTATGTGACGGGAATTAAACATGTACCTCATCTGTGAAGTGGAGCAACTTCTGGAGGGTTGTATTACATGAATTTTTTATTTATTTATTTTGAATGTGTAGGTCAGTTCTAACTCTCATTCCAGGCTTGGTAATGGACAAATTAAAAGAAAAACAAAAGTGAAGGAGACATTCTAGGAAATAGTAATGTTGGAAGTTGCCTTATATCAAGTCAAACCATTGGTTCTTCTAGTTCAAGATTTTTCTACAATATTGATTTGCAGCAGCTCTCCAGGGTTTCAGGCAGAGGTCTTTCCCAGTCCTACCTGGAGAACCCAAGAATGGTACTTAGAACTTCCTGCATGCAAAACATATGCTCTACCACTGAGCTACAGTCTTTCTCCTGTCGAATGTCAGGACCATCATCCATTGACAGAAGAGGAAAAACAGCCAGACAACTGTAGCCATTTGGCCAAATCAGCGTAACATAAAAACTGGGCTGTGGAAAGGTCCACACCTCTATTCACAATGTCTTGTGTCTTTGGGGAGGAAGGTCACCCCCTTTTAGAACTGTGAAATTACAAGGAATACAAGGTTCACAGCTCAAATGTTTCTAGCTAGATTATCCATATTTAAAAATAAATTAATGATGAAGTCAGAGTTTGGCTTTGTCCATCCCCACAAACCCAAACGATTAATACCATGACATTGAATTTAGCATGGCTCTAATCAGTGACAAAGGTTTCTAGAACAATTCTGCCGTTCCACAGCATCAAAAGCTACTTCTCAGGAGTAGTTGGTCTGTGCAGACTAGTGCTCTGATGACCTCAGTTCAGCAGAGTTTGTTAAATAGAACTATTTGAGATAGTTATATCCTAGGCAACATCTTAATTTAGAAAAGGGGTTCTGAACTTCAGGTATGGTGGCCAAATGTCACCCTTCTGCAGTCCCTTTCCAGCCCTCTGTGGTTCCCCAGAAGGCCACACCCCTTGCCTCTGATCACTGCTTGTTTTGTGGTTTTTCTGATTTTGTGTAGTTTTTTCCCCCATTCTAAAAGTTTAAAATGCCTCTCCTAAAGCTTTGTTACTGGCAGAGAGCTTTAAGATCAAGGGCTTCTTTAGACTAAAGGGAAATCGTGTTTGCTTACTGGTGCTTTGCTTCTTGCTTCTCTTCTGCAATTGTAATGAGGTGAATTACATGGGAGGAGGGGGCCACCAAGGGCTCATCTAGACCTATGAGCCTTCCGGGATGGGGGGAGAATTTCAGGCTTTCTGGCTTCTGTGATCCTTCCCCAGCATCCATACACCAGCACATTGTCCCCAAAGCCAACAGGGATGTTCTGGTTTGGCTTTTTTTTTAAAGGAGAGCCGTTGCGTTCCTGCACAACGGTAAGTTAATAAAAAGGTGGAATGCGGCACTGCCATCCAATGAATGGCAAAAATGCTGCCCCCGATGGGCACGGAGCCACTCAGGAGCCCGTGCCACACTAGCCGCGGTCCTCAGGGTTGTCCCGGGACTGCAGAAAAACCGGGAAATCCACGGTTGCATATATCCTGGGGACAACCTTGGGATAACTGCATGGGGTAGACATGGCCCATGTAGTCTGTAATTGAAAACCTCCCTGCTCTTATACTCATTGGAACAGTGCCGTCTAATGGGTGCTTTGTAGCACAACTTCACCTACACACAGCAGGAAATCCCAAGATAGTTCAGAAGAATCGGGATATCCAAGTTTTTTTAAAAAAATGGAAAAAACAAGGGAAGGAGAGGGAGATGTGCAAGAAGCTCACGTCATCGTCAAAATGACCTTCAGGCCTCCATGAGCGGCCAGTCACAAGCGTTCTATAAATCGCTTATTTAAAGAAGCTCCAAATAAGCTGGTATTTTTGGTATTTTGGCCCCACCTCTTTTGTGTTTGGCTCCACCTCCTTTTGCTTGCACCCTCAGAAAGTGACCGCTGAGAGCTTTTCTGAAATGGAAGTCAGACCTTGGGACGAAAGAGTTTAACTCCCCTGATTTAGAAGGCTGAAGCACATTAATGGTACACAGCCACACACACTTAACATTTTACTATTATTAGTCATATGCTTACATATGTGGTGCTGCAATGGTAGCATTTATCATCATATCACTTATTGTTAGGAAGTCAGCACTCGAGATAGTTTCAGATAACAAAACCAGGTTCACCTTACCAACCCCCAGGAATAAATATGTTGACTTTCACATGGTGACCCCATGGCTATGCACAGTAACACAGATGGAAACTGGCTTTTTCCTCCTCCTCCTCCTCCTCCTCCTCCTCCTCCTCCTCCTCCTTTTTACATTTTAGAACAAATCTTTCTTAACGTTATCTACACGGGATGTCCCAGGGAAACCAACAGGACAATCTAGTCATATTAAAGAAACAGGGTTTCGAAACATTTGACATTTTATGCTACAGGAGTTCTAGCTGAGTAGTTTGAATGATTCTTGGCAAACCTTATAAATGCCAAGCCTTTTCTTTGTTTGGTTATGTTTATTCTAAAGCAAACTTTCTTTTATTAATTTGCTACACAATTAGTGATGGATTGCTATGTTGAATTGCAAAACAGAGCAGTTCAATGACCTATGCTCCTGGCTATAAAATCTGAAAACTGCTAATAAATGTTATAAAGCTGACAAATACTTTCTTTTCCTAAAGAGCTCTCATTAAAAAGCATGAATTATTAACAGCCACAGTTTCTGATTCAGCACATCCAAAAGCAGTGTTCACTTTTGTCATCGCCTTGACAAAAGGCAGATCAAAAGAAAAGAGAGATGATGGAGCATTTGAGGCCAAGCCCACAGAATCCTTTCAGGATGCCCAGGAGACATCTCCTGGAAGCAGAAAGCCCACAAAAATATAACATAGCTATTTGGGCAATGCTTGTGTTGTACTCTGGGAGACAGGTGATATGGCTTGCAGTATTAACTCCTGCACCAATAAAGACATTACTAACATTGAAATGGGTCTGATTGCCGTTGCCTTGTAATTTACTGCTGGTAGGCTCATCCAGAGTCTCTTTCCAAACGAGTCTCTTTCCAAATTTGGGAAATACTACTTTTGCTTTTAATTAAACTTACAGCATACTGCCATTCAAAAGACTGTTTTAAATTCTGCTATCTTTTGGGAATCGTGGGGGTGGAGGTTTGTAATTTTTAAAACAGTGCAATATTTTAATGCTAAACATTATTAGGTTGAAACCAGTAGCGAAGAAGTTGTTTTAAGTGTATTGTTAGACTATCTTCTGTGTTTTGTAGGTGTTGTTGATCTTTGCGAAAGAAGACAAACAGAGTGATGGGTTCTGGTGGGCTTGTGATAGAGCTGGATATCGGTGTAACATTGCTCGGACACCAGAATCAGCACTTGAATGCTTTCTCGATAAACACCATGAAATAATTGTTATAGATCATAGAAACTCCAGATACTTTGATGCAGAAGCCATCTGTAGGTAATTAATTGTCTTTGTGTTTTATATGAACCTTGCTGTACAGGAAAAATAAGTACAATATTACCATGTCCAAATTACTTTCCTTACAGGTAGTAAATTTGTGCCACTTTAGACTGCAGGTCGGCAGTTCATATGACAGAATGTTCTTCCATACAAAATAAACAAATACATCCCTGCTTACAGAAAGCTAGATGTCAAGGAGAAGGTTATGCTAGAACCCTTCTCCATGACATCTAGTTTTCTATGTGAAAGTGAGTTTTTGTATGGAGGAGCACCTAGTCACTTGAACTCCTTCCAGCAATCTGATGTTGTACACCTCAGACAGAGTTTATCATCTCAGTGAGAGCAAGGCATGTAACAATAGGAATAAATTGAAAACTGGGGCCATGTCTACACCAGTCATTTATTCCGGGGTCATCTCTAGGTCATCCCTGTACGTCCATATGACACACAGGGGATCCCTGGATCAATTGGGGATGACCCAGGGATGACCCCAGGATAACTGAAACCAGGGATATCCCAGTTTTTCCATGGTCCCAGGACCATCCTGAGGACTGCACCTGGTGTGGCACGCACTCCCGGGGCCTGAAATAGGCACGGAGCCACGTGAGGTGGCTCTGTGCCCATGGGGAGGGCAGCAATTTTGCCATCCCCAGGATGGTGGGGGTGGGGTGGGCACGGGGTTTGGTGGGGGTTTCTTACCTTTTTTGCCAGATTGGATTAGGGCCACAGCTCCTTTTTTAAAAAAAATGGTGCTCGCAACATCCCAGAAGGGAAGAGGGATGTTGCGCGGCCGTTTAGACCCTGGGGGAGGATCCCAGAAGCAGGTAAGTCCGTGATCTTCCCCCGTTCTTCCCTCTATTCCCTTAGATGTAGATGAGCCTTGGGAGTTGATTCTCTACAAACCAAACCCAATATTTTGCTGAGGCTGCTAAGAATTATAGGCAACTAAACCCAGAGGTAGCTTAGCAACACTCTGTTTGAGTTAGTATAGGGACAAGTGGATGCAGATTGCCGCTGGTTGCATGGTACAGCAATCAATCATCCTCCAAAGTTCATCCATAAAGAAAAAGGTAAAAATCAAATTTATGTTAGGCAGGAATGAAACTTATAATTTCTTCCTCCTTTATCTCAATTTTTAAAAGTTGCTGATTCTATTTGCTGTACTTTTGTTGTTGTTCTAACCTCTGAAGAGACAAGACACTCCTTTGATTTAAAATAGCTTGTCTCTTCAGCAATAATAACTGATGTAAAGAGACCAACAATGTTTTCTGGGTGTGCAGTTCTCCTACATATATACATATGGGATACCATGCTTATGTTACAATGTGGCGTTGGACTTGATCATTTCTGTAGTTGAAAATAATTTAATTAGAAATTACATGGAATTTGCTCATTTCAGGTCAATCCGTGCTACAAAGCCCGCCGAGCATACTGTAATACTAGCTATCATTCCACAAATGTAAGTATTTTTGGAAAGTATGTTTTCTTGATAATATTCTTTTCTGTAAATGGATGTGGTTAGCCAATGAATAAACTATGTTAGCAAAGGTTATGTTAGCATCCATAAACTTGGCGTTCATAGCTGCTGTGGAATAAGATTCCATTATAATGTAGATTTTTTTGTGTTCCCTAATCTCTGCTTTCTAAATTATTTTAACCATCCCGAAGAGCATAATAATATGATATTTTAATTATAGGGAATAAATAGAAGTCTCTCATGAAATCTTAAAGTCGATCTATATTGGGAAGATCCATTCACTTCAAAATGTGGTTGGTCATCCCATGATTGAAAGTTTATTTACGCCCCAAAATCCCAGTACATAGTAAAGCCTTTCCCAACCTGGTGCCCTCTATGTATTGGACTACAACTCCCATCATACCTAGCCAACATGACCAATGGCCTACTGGCTGGGGATGATGGGAGGTGTATCCCACCACATCTAGAGGGTGCCAGGGTGAGGAAGGCTGACATGCTGCCACATAGTGCTGTCACTGAAAAGGCTTGCAGGTGTACTTACTTGGGCCACAATGCAGTAAAAGCAGAGCTAGTGACCTTTAAAGGCAGTGTTGAGTTCAACTCTTTAGCCAGTGTACAGTGCGCAACCTAGATTTTTGAATCTTACTTATTTTTATTAATTTCATTTGTTTATTACATTTAAATCCCGCCTTTTTTCCTCCAAGAAGCCCAAGGCGGCATACATAATCCTCCTCTCCATTTTATCCTCACAACAACAACCCTGTGAGGTAGGTTGGGCTGAGAGTCGGTGACTGGCCCAAAGTCACCCACTGAGCTTTCCGTAGCTGAGTGGGATCTAAAACCCAGATCTCCCGACTCTCAGTCCAACAATCTTGCCACCACACCCCATTGGCTCTTGCCAAGCTCATGTTGGCAACACATAATAAATAAGAAAAGGCTACATCTGGAATATTGATATTAGCTAGAAACCTGAAGAAATTACTATATATGTGTGTGTATGTATATATATATATATATATATATATATATGGCTTTATTATTCATTATTTTCGAGAAGCATGAGTCTTACTATTGCACTGAGGTATCAGAATGTTTCAGGTCTCCCAGGTGACAAGTTTTTCTGCATTTCTGTAGGTCTGCTGGCCAAGAAGAAGCCTCTGTCCTCCCCTTTCTCAATGCTGGTTTTAATAGGGTATGTAGAAGTTATTCTGACTTTCTTTAAGTGATCAAGCAGTTTATCTTCAGTAGTTATTTTCTCTTAGTGATTAATTGTTCATGTTATCAGCCACATATTTTTGTTACATGCCAGCTCTGAGACTCCCTCAGCTCCTCCGCATTTTAACTCAAAATATCGGCGAAGGAAGCAGAGAGAAGTTAAGGAAAACTTATTATTGACTACTCCTGACTGTTGTTTCAAGAGGTGAAAGGATACTGGCAAATACATTTCTGCAGGCCTGGCCATAATTTGCTGTGACAAATGCCAAGAAAGATGTGTTTTGTTTTCAAAATATTGCATTTATAGCCCACTTTTTCTTCTCTTGCAAGGAACCCAAGGCGATTTAGGTTTACATGGTACTCTTCCTTTTCATTTTATCCTTACAAGCCTTGAGGTAGGCTAGGCTGAGAGTCAGTGACTGTCCCAAAGTCACCGAGGGAGTTGATCAAATGAGGACTAGAATTTGGATCTTCTGAGTACCAGCCCAACACTCTAACCATTATACCACACAGGCTCTATAACTCTGTCCTTGCTGGTGCAGGGTAGCCAGTACAGATCAGAAGAGGGCTGAGCTGGCTGGCACTCTGCCTTCAGGATCACTATGTAAACACAAAATGAAACTGGGTATAGGTTCAGGAAGGAAGCCTACACCTCCAGTAGCAACTGCCCAGGTTCCATAAGATGGACCTGTTCAAACTTGACAACTGTTTTTTACGAAGATGCTTTTTTAAATAAATAAAACAAGGAGAAACATCACTCGTATTTGGTATATGATGCAGATAGGTTGCACTGCATATTTGTGTTCAGTTTCTGATCTCCACCTTTTTTATTTAGTTGTTCCAAATCTTTGTTCAATTAAGTTCCTCCCAGTGTTAAAACAAACAAATAAATAAAAAAAGAGTGTGTTCTTCCAGACTAGGCTTTTATTGTGCAATTGCCTTGACTCAGACATGGAATTTTACAGGGCTCCAGATAACATCTTTCATTTGATACCCTCTTGTGTTTTCCCATCTTTTTTCTTAACACACAAAAAACCCATTAAGGAAGAGAAGACAGAATATCTGTATAGTGTCTCTTGACTTGTAGTGCTAGAAGCCCTCCATCTGGAAGCATCCAGTGGTACAGTTAGCCTTTCCTTTAAAAAAATCGGACTCCCCCTCTAACTTCTAGAGCCTTTCTTTCTTTCTTTCTTTCTTTCTTTCTTTCTTTCAAGTTTTTTTGTTGTTTTATTAGATCAAGAACCTGCAAGCATGGCTCTCTGCCTCCCCCCCCCCCCCCCCGCGGTTTGTACACTACCTAGATATAGGTGTCCAAGAGGTAATAGATAAAGAGGATAATTGTGAAAAGAGTGAGGGGGTTGCCCAAGTTCCCAGCAGTGTAGGCAGGGACAAATGGTTACTAAAGAATGCTGCCACCAACCCTTATATCCACTTCAACCTGAGCCAAGCGACTCTCACAGGACACTCCTAGGGTTTGTGAAATAAGAGCCCAAGCTGGCACTCTCTATTCCCAAAGCCCTAGGCCTGAAACTTTAAACATTAGCAATTAACCAAGCAGAAAGCTCTGGATTTAGTTCAGAGGCTTACATGGAAGGAAGCACACACAACTCTCGAGGTAGGTGTTACGTTTATTTACATGGGGAAAGGGGTAAACAGGCATACAAGAACCAGAGTAACCTTTGGAAATAATACTTGAAGAAAGACCAGAACAGTACAAGATAACACACCTACAGGTGCTTGAAACAAGTGTGTGCAAGCACGAAATTGAGTTTTCACAAGCAGCTGGAGCACAAACAAAATGGATTTCTTGACGATGTCGAGGATAAAAATCCACTTTGGTTGCAAGGCAACTCTGTTTTATTGAGCGTAATACACCTGTGTGGAGAGAGTCCTGCAGTCAAAGAACTTCTCAACTGGCAGCGTGAAAAGCAGGTATATTTATACATAGTAGCATCTTAACCAATTAGCAGTTGGCAACATTCTAAAGCAAAACAAGATAGATCAAAGAAAACTTCTTCATTTTACCTTATCAACAGGTGGCCTATAACTCTTCTAGCAATGTCAGATTAACCTGGATGGTCAGTCGTCCTTATCAAGCTTATCAAAACATAGTTTAGCATTGTCCACATTCGCACATCACTCTAACCCATATGAACAAGCCATAGCAAACCTCAGACTCCTGCGCCCCTCCTTCCTTTTTCTCTCCTCCCTCCATGCGCCCAGGAGGAGGAGTTTGGAAACTTTTATTTCTGCTTCTGAGTAACTATATGTTGCTGTGTTGTCTGATTCAGATCTGTGATTAATTTAGTTGTGAACTGTCCTCCGGCCTCTGCATCAAAACAAATGGGACAGGATGCATTACAGAGGAATGCCATCCCTGGAGTGGGGTGGCATCCCTCTGCATCACAGCCTTGCCCATTAGTTTCGACGTCAAGGCTGGAGAGAGCTGTTAGCATCAGCTCTGTCTGGCCTCGGTGTCGAAACAATTGGGGAAGAAGATAGCCTGTCAGGAAATGAGATCGCGCCACCTCCCTCCCCAGCAGAGTCTCCCCTGCCTCCTTGTCGCTGCTGGCACTGGTGCAGCAAGAAGGAGACGGGGCGCCTCTGCCGGGGAAGGATGCAGCGCAATCTCATTTCCTAACGGGATGAGATTGTGCTGCATCACCGGCTCCTTCCCCATTTGTGTCAACTGAGGCTGGTTCAGGCCGCAGCAGTCGCAGAGGGACAGGTGCCACAGGCGCCGCTGTAGCAACAAGAAGGCAGAGGACCTTCTCTACCCCGCTCTCCTCCCCTCCCCATGGAATGGTGACACACCCAATAAGGTAAGGGGTAACCACCACTGCCATTCAGTGGGGAGGGGAGGGAGAGTGGGGAGATAGCAATAGCCAACCCTGCTCCTATAGCCTACCCAACTGCGACATGCAATTAGTCATCTGTGGAGTGGAGTATGAGGGCAGGGTTGGCTAATGTGTCGTCCAAATGCACCCAATGGCTACTAGTACAGATGGTTATATGCAACCTCCAGTATCATTGGCAGTAAGCCTATAGACACCAGTTGCTAGGGAACATAGGTGGGAAGATGCTGTTGCACCGTGTCCTGATTGTGGGTCCCTGGCCGACAGCTGGTTGGCCACTGTGTGAACAGAGTGCTGGACTAGATGGACCCTTGGTCTGATCCAGCATGGTTCTTCTTATGTGCTTAAGTAGAAGCTCAAGAAGTGTCGCTGGAAAGGGCTGGGTTCTCTTCCCCTTGGATTCCCCTGCACTGACCACAGAATCAGCTTTCTTCAGCAGAATTGCACAGGCTACTCTAATCCTACAGTTGTGCTTGTGAACCATGTGGGCTGGTAGGGGAACAGCCTGGGCAGAAGCATCTGCTTCTGCAGACTGCAGAGACCGCATGCACTGTATGATGCATATCTAGTCCTAAAACAAATGTCATGCAGATGCGCTTGTAATTAAAGTGTGTTGACTTGCAGCAGAATAGGAAGATGTGCCTCCCAGAGCTACAGTTGTGTGAGGGCAAATAAATCCCTGAGTAGCGGGTCCCAGAGATGAAATGGGAACAGAACATTCCTGATTAGGTATCTCACATGATGCATAGCGCTCCCTTATAAAGATATTAGCATACCTTTTAAGATGCAGAACACCAATAACCAACATATTAAAGACCTGTCAAAGGGATTTAAAAAAAAACAAAGTGAAAACTAGAGGCTAGAAGTATGACACTAACATTGCTACTTTTTCAGGGGGGCTGGGGGTGGGAGTAGAGGCGGCATTGCACACATTTGCAGTTGTATTTCTTTCATCGTGAGCCTTTGAGGTTTCTTCAAAGGTTTGTTTGCTGACCCCAGAACTGTTTGTTCTTGAACAGGGCGAGTAACATCAGAAAGTATCCTCTACTAAGATTGCCATCAAAGTCTCTGTGTGTGCTTGAAAGGGGATTTCTTTTTCAGATCTTCAGTTAACTATCAGTATATTACTACAACTACAATTTCAGTGAGAAACGTCAATGGGAACAGAATGAATCCAAAGGATATCAGGCAACCATAATGATTGCGTCTCCTGTACTGTATAAAATATTTTTCTCCTCATTTCCATATTTGTTCACAGTGACCTTTTATGTAACCTTGAGCTGTTTCTATATGCCTGAGACTGGGGTAGAGTGGAGGGTGAGGTCTCCCCACACTCCTGCCCGCTGCAAATCTTTTAATATGAGTGTTTATTACTAATTGATTATGAGACTGAATGCTTTATCACGCTGAGCAATTTTAGAGATTATTCATATAGTCTTTGGCAGGGGAAGGCCTTTCAGAACAAAACTAGCACATCCCTTTTCTCCATTTCTGTCTGCTTTTCCCAGACATTAAACTATCAGTTCCCCATATCCCAGAAGGTAATTATGGGGGAGGAAAGGGTGTCTCAATAGCATAGTGTAATGTTAAGATTCTGCTTCTACAGATCTCCAAACCACCTGACCCTTCTCCCTCTTGCATATTACCACTTAACGGCTTCTAGTATCCCCACTAGTTACAGCTAGATTGTATTGATGCTCATTCACAATTGTATTGCATGGAACCTTTTCCAAAGGGCCAGAAAAATGCACTGAATTTATGAGTGCTTATTGGAATCTATTAAACCCAAAGTGACAGAGTGCACAGAGCCTCTGTAAATCTTCTTGTTGGAAGGTAAATGTAGGGCGAGGGCTGGAACTTATTTTGTTTGTTTCATGGGCTGTGCATCAGCTTGTAGAGCCTTCTAAAGAGGGGGTCGGAGGGAACCTGTCATTCCACCTTAGGTCACTAGGTGGCAGACGACCCCAATCAGTGCATAGCTTTGCAGTTGATACGGTTTGAAGCCAGGGGGAGTAGTGTGAGGGATAGAGTTATACAGTGGGTTCTACCCCACTGCTATGGGGCAGCACCCTTTAGGGTAATGGAGTTGACATGCCTGGCCTTCAGTGGGCCATATGGATGCACCATGGCAAGGGCTGTGCCTAGGGGTACCAAAGGCTACGCCTTCATTCAGGTGAGGTGGGCACAGTGTATCTAATTCTGACAGCTGCATAACTTTGTGTAAAGGCTTCACTGTATCAAGTTAAGGGCTGTTCCAACCCCTGCAAAGCCAGGTCAATTTGCTCGTTATTAACAGCATAATATGGCAATACTCTGCTTTTGACTGTTGAAAGTATTTCATGTTCATTATCTTGTTGAAATATGAACAGACCTGGAATTTATATTATGCATATTTCCAGTTATCTGATGTTCTAATAAACATCATTTATATGTCAGTATAAAGTTTGGTGTTCTGAGGGTTATACTAGACTTGATGGTGATAGACCTGTCTCTTTAAATGTGGGTGTTTCCCAATAATGTTGGGATTGCAGGTCTAATTTAAGGAGGGAAATGGGAACATGGGTGAGGCTGCTATATTCCACCCTCTGCCCCCGGTCTGCAACTTGTTATGAATCCAGGTGCTCCCAGCCAGTGCTGGAGTAAGTTGTCAGTATTATAGCTCCAGGACTGCTGTCCATGGTACTGAAATCAACTCATGTCCCAGCTGTGATCCAGCAGCCTGCCCAATGACATATTTCTTGTCTGAGCCATTGCCCAGAGCAGACGACACCTGTGGAGGCTAGTGGCTCTGATGTCAGTAGGACAGTGAATCCACTCCAGGTTTCAGTCAGAACCAGTCAACTCTAAAGGAGCACCTTGGATAGCTCCTTTAGAGTTCTGACTAAAACCTGAAGTGGATTCACCACCCCACTGACATCGGAGCCACCAGCCTCCTCTGAGATTGCTCTTGTCAGAAGTCTGAAATGACTGCTTGGAGGGGGCTTTTAAATTTAGTCCAAGGCCCTCAATTTGCCTACCTCTGCTCTAGAGCTTCCTCAGAGGTGGATAGTACAGGGCAAGATGGACCAATGGACTAAGGCAGGTTCATATGTTCACTGAGATGGTCATAAGCCTAGTATAGTAACTTAACTGTATAGGTCAGTTATGAAAATCAATGACATCTACTTCTCCATTTTATTTTATTTTCCTCTTCCCCAGAGATTTTTGGAGAACAGCAGCATCATTGCTTGTTACAATGAACTGATTCAAATAGAACATGGTGAGGTACGATCACAGTTCAAGCTACGGTACGTAAACACACATGCAAAGATCGTTCCTCCCCTTAAGGGAAGCACTTGATTAATTGTACGGTATTTAAGTAATGCTACATAGACACCTCTATCAGTGGTGCCTATACATTGGCCTCAGGCTCGTGGGCACACAATAGCTTTGCAGAGCCTTGAAGATAGGATTGTGGATGTCTTGTTGCCCAAATAAGCTTAGTTCTAGGATTTAGGGAGGACAAGTAAATAATTAATGGGGGGGGGCTTCCCACGGGAACTCACTTGTGTCCCCCCCACTCCACTCTTTGTTTCCACTTCCTTGTCCCATTCATACTCCTTATAGTCTGTCCTATGTTGGACTCTTTCAAAATCGGAACCTATTCACCTAACCTATTTACCACTTTTCCCCATCATTTGGTGGTTTCCTGGCGTTGGTGCAGGTTTTTCCTCCATTCTAACATTTAAAGGCCTTGTCTAAGTTTTAGTTACTGGCAGTAGGAGCTTTAAGACATAATATGTTACTTTTTTTTGTATTTTTACTCCCGCCTCTTTTGCCTTTGTGTTTGGCCCTACCCACTACTGGAATGCAACCGCCAAGAGCGTCTCTGAAATCGAATTTGGCTCTTGGGATGTAAGAGTTTTCCTACCCCTGATCTAAGTAGAGCATTTGGTATTGAACAAGCATCTGTGGGTGAACTTAGGCTTTATCTCAGCAAATGCATATTCTCAAACCCACATTTGCCATTATTATTATTATTATTTTATTTCATTTATATACCGCCCCATAGCTGAAGCTCTCTGGGCGGTTTACAAAATTTTAAAAGATTGAACATTAAAAAAATCAACATGCAAAATTTAAAACCATAAAACATAAAAACAGTTGATATTTAAAACATTTTTAAACTTTTACGCCTGGCCAAAAATTCAGTTAAAAACCTCAACTTAAGCTGTTAAAATGCCTGGGAGAAAAGAAAAGTTTTGACCTGACGTCGAAAGGATAACACTGTTGGCACCAGGCAGGCCTCATCGGGGAGATCATTCCATAATTGGGGGGCCGCCACAGAGAAGGCCCTCTACTTTGTTGCCGTCCTCCGAGCTTCCCTCAGAGTAGACACCCGGAGGAGGACCTTAGATATTGAGTGTAGTGTACGAGTTGGTTCATTTCGGAATTGGGGAGTCAGGGAATTTACAGAGGAGGGTCACGTAACCCCTCCCTCATCTGTAAATGCCTTCTCCTTTTTTTCCTTCAAGCAATATATTTGTAATATTTGTAGTTATGGAACCTGTCTAGGTTAGAAAAACAGTTAAAATGGCCAGAGGCAGATATTTGCTGTGTAGAACAGAGGGCAGGAGAAATTCCACCCTGTGAATGCATACTGCATGAGTCTCCCTCCATAGATATAGTCAGATACATTGCTTTTCTTTAAAGGGAAGCCTCGATGGAAATAAAAATGTGCAAATTGAATATTACTTATAATATTCTTAAGGTTTCACAAGAAAACCTACAATCCTGTTAATGGAACAGTTGAATCAGTGAAGGCTAGTAGCTCTGATTTCGGTGGCTCTGTCTCCGAGTTTCAGCCAGCCAGCCAGAACTCTAAAGGAGCTATCTAAGGTGCTGAACTTTCTCCCCAAAAGAGGTTTAGCACCTTGGATAACTCCTTTAGGGGTCTGGCTGGTTCTGACTGAAACCCAGAGTGAATTTACAGCCCCACCAAAATCGGAGCCACCAGCCTCCATTAAGCTGAATTGTAGTGTGCCTCACTTCTTCCAGACTTTTGTTCCATAAAAGTAAACAGCTGTTGCTATTTACTTTGGAAGTGAAATCCCCATACATTACTCTGTATACCAGTATATCCAACCTGCATTAGGCCAACATTGTCTAAGAAAATAGCAAATCTTGCATATTTGCACATGAATGATTCATGCACTGAAGTAACCGTGTCCTGTACACTTACAGATATTAACAGTATAAAATCATTTCTTAATTGCAGGGCTTGTAATTCAGTGTTCACAGCACTAGAACACTGCCATGAAGCTATAGAAATAACTAGTGAAGACCATGTAATTCAGGTATGGAAAAGGCACATGTTTTCATAGAAAAACTATTTATACATTTATTAAACACCATTGGTTTCTGCGGTCTCTATGCATAAGTTTGTGCTATGTTCTTTCCTATTTGTTTATCTGTTAGCGAGAATTTCTGCAATGGAAATGTGCATACTGGATATAGTATAAGCATGCTGAATGCATTTATAAGTTCATGCTTTTCTCAGTTGTTCACATGGTTTCATTGTTTTCCAGTATGTAAACCCAGCCTTTGAACAGATGATGGGCTATCAAAAGGGGGAGCTAATAGGAAAGGAGCTTACCGAGCTTCCAAAAAGTGACAAAAACCGTGCAGACTTACTGGATACGATCAACACATGCATCAAAAAAGGAAAAGTAGGTGACTAGCCAAATTACACCTGCATCCTTGAACTAGTAGTGTAAAGCCCATGTTGCCATGGGCACTAGCTATCTGAGGGAGAAACATACCGTTCCTTGACTCCCGCTATGTCAGTCCTGCAGAAGATGTATGAAGGTTACTTTCCTTCAACCAAGGACTTTGGCCTTTGCTTCCTACCACCCACCACTGTTGAACAACGTTCACTTCTTCCTCTCAGGCCTCAAGCCCTCACATTTTAGAACCCAATTTTTCCTAGGGCCGCTTCTTTTTTTCTGCTGCTGCCATGTCAGACCATTTGCCACCACCTCCATCACCATCTCTGCCACCAATAGGGCCGCTTCAAGAGCAGGCTCAACTCTCAAAAGTCCAAGGCCCTCCATCCTTCCCTGCCTTCGTGTTTTTCTCCCTGTGCGCCGTTGAGCTACATGGAACCTGTAGTTCCCCGACCCCCTCAGGCTCCTGGCCAGGGTGCAGACGCATACTGTTTGGCTATTAAAGCATGAGCTTTGAACTTTTTCAAAGTTTCACAATTTTCTGCACATCTACACTGTTCAACCGGTGTAAAGTTTAAAATGAAAATCAATCTGATAGATATCTAGTTATAAGCCTTACACTACCGTATTTTTATATAAGGTATAAGATGGGAGGTGAATTGTGTTATCTGAGGCAATATGTTCTTTGAAATGCACTTGCTGTCCCACCCCACCCCCCAGACTTTTCCTCCTAAATACTTTCAGTGTTAGTGGGAGGGAGGTCAGAAGAAATTTGGCAAGGGAAGTGAGCACTCCCCACCCCCATTTTCATAAGCATCAAAATGATGAAATGCTCAAGCTAAGCTTTTTTAAAATTTGAAAAGAGCTGTTTTTGTTAAAAGAAAAAAATACATCTTTCGCTTGGGAATTGATGAGGAAGAGGGAAAATTAGGGTGGGGAAACTGCAGTTGTTAAGTGATGAGAGAAAAACATTCTGCACATGCCCAGAGATGCTTTTCCTCCCATATTTCAGGACTCAGCCCTGTTTGTAAGAAGGGGTGTAGAATAATGAGTTCTCTGGTTCTAGTTTGCTGGCAGTGGCAATAGAGTCAGTGCTTAATTTCTAAAGAAAGGGATGCCGACTTTTGTCTGTGTGAGTGAGAGTCCATTATTTTCTAATCCACGGATGTTGAACCTCTTTCAGCCTTCAGACAAATTCCATTTTGGAGAAGCTCTTGGTGGGGGGGACATTCCAGAGGTTGGTGGGGCTGAAGACAAAAGGGTGAGGCCAAAAATAGCATAATTAAGGTTAAAACTCTTGCTTCCAATAACTAAGCCTTAGGAAAGATATTTCATCCTTTTCGAATGGGGTAAAAAAACTGCACAAAAGCTAGGAATCCACCCAAAGATTGGTGGCTAGAGGAAAGGGGGCATGGCCTGGGGAAGGGGCATAGCCATTTGGGGAACCCTAGAAGGCCAGATTTGGCCCCCAGGCCTTAGGTTCTGCATCCCTGCTCTAAGCCCTATTCCTTACTTCTAAGTGGGCAAGCACCTGCATTGTAGGGGTGGTAGATCAGGTGGCCTCCCCCTGTTATACTAATGAACTCTTGCATGACATCCCTACAGAAAAGCCTCTTTCCTGGGCTTCTTCATTTTCACATTCACTGGATCATCCAAGCAAGTGGACAATACTAACACCTGACTTGGCATCAGTGTCTGTCCTAGCCAGCGTCGTTACCTTGCTACCTCCAAAGGTAGACTTTGTGGGTCATAATATTTATTTATTTATTTATTTATTACCTGCCTCTCCCTCTGGATCGAGGCGGGGAACAACATCAAATATAAAATACATAAAACTGTTTAAAAGCACATAAAACAAATACATTATTAAAATACCAATAAAACTCCTAAAATTCAACTGGGTAGGCCTCACTCTGTACACTTAGATGGGTTGTGGCAATTACATTAGGATAGTCTCCGAACGTGTTTGTTGTTCCTGCATGTGGAATCCATCACATGTGACAGTTCTTTTGTACCGGAGTATCTCTCTAGATCAGGGCCAGGAAGTGGAAGAGGCCTAAGTGGTTTGTTTCACAGTGAAGAAAGGTGGACCTTAATGTGCTTTATTTCCTCAAGAGAAATGTATCCATGATTCTCCCACATAAAATATTTGTGAGAGTGTAGTGCAGCCTTCCCCTACCTGGTGCCATACAGATGTTTTGGACCAACTCCCATCAGCCCCAGCCAGCAAAGCCACACTGGTCAGGAAAGCTGGGAGTTGTAGGTCAAAATATCTGGAGGACGCCAGGTTGGGGAAGGCTGTTGTAATGTCATGAAATGTTATCCACCTTGCGTTGTTCAGACTTTGAGTGTTGCTTTCTTCTGATTTGTTTAGGAATGGCAAGGAGTTTATTATGCACGGAGGAAATCAGGAGACAGTATTCAGCAGCATGTGAAAATAACACCTGTGGTTGGCCAAGGAGGGTAAGAGTGTTAACTGAAAAAATGCCCTTTATTTTAATGTTATTTCTCTTATATGTACATATATAAACACACAAAATCTGGTTGTGCATAGAGTTCTCTGTCAAAGGAAACACCAAAGTGGAGTAGGTAATTTTTAAGGAAATTGACAAGGTGATTGTACTACTGCAGACTGTAGATAGCAGACAGGCGATTCCGCACACTTACAGAAGACTGGGGATTTTAAAAAATGATAATGAAGCCATTTGAGCACCTGAGAAGCACCCCCCACACAAAAAAGTTACAAAGTAATTGCAAGAAAAAAGGATCTTGATGGTGTGTGTTTGTGTGTGCCAATAAACTCCCACTTGTCAGTTTCAGTCTCCATTATGTCTTGAACTCACACTTGTTACTTTCCTTCCCCACTTTGGTACTTCCCTTGCCCCCAAACTCTAAAAGCAGCAGCTGATCGAGGTGGAGCTATTGGGGCGGGTGGGCGTAATTACTGTGGGAATATGATGCATGTGTGTACTTACAGCAGGAGTATGGGTGTATTTATTGCGCAAACGGATTCAGGTTTTTTAATTATTATTTTTCTGCCGTTTGCAAGTACGAAAACCCCCTAAACCTATTTGCATGCTTCTGAAGCACTGTTTAAAAAAAAAAAAAAGGTTGCAAACATAACAATTGTACAGAAAAGGGGAAGCAATCAAAGCTGGGTGGGAAGCTGGAAATATTTCCCTCTGTAGGATATGAGGGAAACATTGGATATGAGAAGATTGGATATGCTGCAAATGACTCTGGGATACTTGCAAGGAACAAGCTGGAGGACTAAGGGGGAAACAAACCACAGCAAGCCACAGAGCACCTGATTGTTGAGGATTGTACCTGGGACACTGAATTCTATGGCCCTCCCCCATCCACCACCCCAGTTTTAGCAAACTGAATCAAAGTTATTGGAGAGTGTGTAAGAAAAAAGCCTACGTTTATGGGAGAAGGAAGCAGATATGCCTGAATGCTAGTACAGAGAAAACGACCAAAAGTGAAATGTAACAAAAGTGCTGGCATGAAAACACCTTAAGGCACAATGTAGTCTGGTGAAATGAGTGTTGGATCTGGACATGGTATATTTGGGTTCTAATCGCTGGTCATCCATGGATTTACTGAGAGTCAGAAGCTACACGAGACATGGGAATTCTATAATTGGAACTCCCAACCTCTTTTTCTGTGAAAAAAGCAGCCATGGGGGAGGAGTGAAGGTAAGACATTGGATTGCCCCATGCATGCGGCAGCCCTGATCCAAATCAAGTGTAATCCCTCACCCTGATGCTGGGAGTTTCTGGATGCAGTCTTACTAGTGATCAAGTCCCATTGAAATCAGTAGGATTACATGCATAGGATTCTGCTGATAATCACAGAACTCCAACTCCCAGTGTGCTTTTAACTAGGCTGTCATCTCCCTGTCTCAGTGACCCACATGTAAAATGTAAACATTATTGACCTACTTCATAGGATGAGCTCAATAAACAACTAATCATAATAATTATAGAATTTTTTTTAATAAACGCACCAGACCTAGGGATTTGTTTTACAAATGGCTGACAAGAAATTAATTTTATCACCAGTTTCGCTACAATTATTGCATTTAATAACAGTAGATTTTTTTTATATTGGTAGGAAAATCCGACATTTTGTGTCTATCAAGAAGCTGTGTTGTACCAATGACAGCAACAAACAGGTACAATGTTCCCTGTGCAGTATATAACCTGACTAATTATCACTTCATTATTATCAACTGGTTTTCTTCACACCATTTGTACATTACATAGTATTTAAAATATAAATGGTAAGTCAGACTACCTTGAAAAGTGGATGATTATTAATAATAAGAAGAATAGAAAAAGTGAAGTTGTGAGATGCAACTTTAGTGGATCAAGCAAGATGGCTGGGATTTATTTCAAAGGTGGATTTTCCCCCAAAAAAATTCTGCCACTTTTGTTCAAGGGTGCAGTGTCTTCACCTGTGTTGTATCTGACACAGTGAAAGGGGATGTTCAAAATATACTATGTTGGGCAAGATTGTGTTGATGAGAGATATGATCTGTCAAAGTACACTCAGCACATAAACCAGCAGAATGGAAAAGCTGCTATTGCCTTTGGCCAGTTAAACAGTTTACAGGCTCAAATGGAGGTATAGAAAGACGAGGACATGCACATGTGTAATGTGCAGTATATACCACAACAGTGTCTTTGCTTTAGGTTCAGCAAAGTCAGAGCTTCATGTGTCCATTTTCTTTTCTTTTTTCCCCATATAACACCAGACCTACAAGACTCACCGTGATGAAAAGTGTGCAGGAGACCAGCTTCAGTCAGGTTAGAAAATTATCTTTCTTTATATGGCATCATTTGAAAATGCAGAACGATCTCCCTGACGAGGCCCACCTGGTGCCAACATTGTTATCTTTTCAGCGCTAGGTCAAGACTTTCCTCTTCTCTCAGGCATTTGGCAATATCTGAGGAGCCTGGGTTTGTTTTTGTTTTTTGTAGCTTTTTGGGGTGTTGTAGTGGTTTTAAATGTACAGATTGTGTGTATGTTGTATGTTTTTGCTGTTTTAATTTTTGTATATTGTTTTTAATTGTTTTAATCCTATGTAAACCGCCCAGAGAGCTTCAGCTATGGGTCGGTATACAAATGTAATAAATAAATAAATAAATACTGCTTCATACATTTTGGCAGCCCCATGGAAGCAGCTGAGAAACTCTTGAAAGTGGTAGTAGCTCTATCAGTTCTGCATTGGACCTGTTGCTTGGAAAATCTTCACGTACCAAGCAATAAGCTGTCACCATTCAGCAGACTTACTTGATTGCCTCCGTAATGTATAAAGAGGCCCTGAGTCAACATTATCCCAGACTTCTCAATCAAATGAATTTTTCAGCATCATTTAAGTAGGCCAAAGGAGAAAGATAGTTTTATAGCATGGCAAGCAAAAGGGAGAACATGATGCTGAGGATCAAGTCCATGGTATGGTGATTACACTGATTACATACATGCAACAATCCTGAGGATTTACAGCCCTTTGATTTATGTAGTGACCAGATTTTATTTTATTTATAATTCTTGGCTACATTTCAGGGCAGGAACCCTCCCGAGGTGGCATACAACAATAAAATGCATAATAAAAAACAATGCAGCAATAAAAGCAGTAAAAGCACAATAAAACAGCAACAGCAGCAAACATTCTAAAACAAAAAAAATCAAACACCAACATAAAATAACACTTTCAGCAGACAACTGCATCTGCAACCCAGTCTGATAATACATAATCTGGAGATTGCGAGAGTAAAGTAGCAAGTTTTCAGGGCCTGCTTCAAAGCCTACAGTGATGGGACCTGGCGGATCCCCAGTAGCAACTTGTTCCAAAGGTGTGGGGCCACTGTGGAAAAGGCCCTCTCTTGTGCGGATGCCAGCCTAAACTGCTCTCACAGATGGGCAAATGAAAACCACCTCCCTTGCTGATCTTAGAGTACAGGCAGGCTGATATGCCTGAAGGTAGTCAGTCCTTCAAGTAATTTGGTCCCAAACTATTTAAAGCTTTAAAAGTAAAGACCAGCACTTTAATCGGGCTTGGAAACACACCAGTAACCAGTACAGCTAGCACAGTATACGTATTATATGATCAGATCAAATCACCCCACCAGCACTAGCTAAAGTTTCTGGACAGTCTTCAAAGGCAGCCCTACGTACAATGCATCACAGTAGTTCGGCCTGGACATCATAGTGCATAGATAACTGAGGCAAGACACAGGCTGCCTCTACAAGAGAGGTTTAAAGCTCTTTCAAGGCTGATTAAAACTTTTACCTCTACAAGAGAGGAACGCAAATTGGGGGCTGAGGCGCTTTAAACATCCAATTATGCGCATTATCGAATGTGCGTTAAACCACGAGTTTTAATTTGCGGCGGCAGTTAAAGCGCCTTACCGCCGTGTAAACATGCAATTCTCCGCATGTCAACAAGTTTAAAGCGCGTTTCGGTCATCCCGTAATGCGCTTCACCGCCTCTCGTACAGAGGTATTAGGAGTAAATGCGCTTCTGTGAATATGCGCATAATCGGGCAGCCAGGCGCCAAAGTGAATCCTTCTAGAGGGGGTCCCATTCTCTCCAAATGCAATGGATAGGGCTCCTCCTTCTCCAGAAGAGGGAAATCCTTCTTTTGCACAATTGTTAAAGGTACAGGAGCCCTGCCCACATCTGTTCATTCTATAGCAGGGGTGGAGAAACTGTGGCATCCAGATGTTGGTTGACTCCCAGTCATTATGACCAATGTAAAGGATGCTGAGAGTTGAAGTCTTAACCTCTGAACGGCCACAGCCCCCCCCCCCCCCGTTCTATTCATTTGCCCTCCACCCCTTCCAAGACATCTTAAAGCCAAGGAGTGTAACTGATCCTCAGTTATTCCTCCTGCAGTTATTGTATATTTATCAGTACACTGCATTCATCTCTACCCATAAAACTGAAAGTATGTGTGTGGGATGTATGTCTGGAAATGTTTACCCACTTCCAGATGTGTTATAAACTTGAAATTTGGCACGCTGAAAGTTCTGGCTCTACAATGTACCAAGTATATCAGCTAGTGTCAAATAAAGTTTAGTATGCGGTAAGGTGGTAGTGAGATAAGCCCTAAAACTGGGAATGAACATAAGTTTGGTTCTCTTCTTTGTCTTGCAGTCATCATCTCCACCCACCCCTTTTTGAACTTTGGTAGAAGCTCTTAAAGTTATTAATCTGTAAAAGAGAGACAAGTTGAAATGCATACTCTTAAAAAAGGGATAAATGGGACTGTGAAAATAAATTCTGAATATTTTTAAAACACCTTCTTGTAATATTTATAGACTCTCACTCCTTCAGATGCAAGAACAGGAGGAAAGAATCCATTGATGTCAAATCAATAACCTCTCGAAGCAGTGATGGTAAGAAAACCAATCTGTAGAGAATATCACTAGAAATTCAGGGATCTGTGCTAAAGTGAATGATAGCAATCTTTCTTACCGTTGAAGATTTGAACAAGCAGCATTTGATTTGTCTTTAAGGTTTTTACTACAATCAGCTTCCAACTGTCTGGGCAATTGAATAGGAAGAAGTGGAGACAGGATAATTTTGAACAATGGAAAATATTTTGGGGCAGAAGTGTCCTCATCTCTTCCTGGCAAACAATTGTTTACTCCCCAGTAACATAAGACCATCTCTTCTTTATGCGGGCCCACTCATGTAAAACCATTGAATATATGAGAATGTAGCTTTTTATTTGTAATTGTTTAAAAAGCCAAAATGTTTCTATTTAACGGCAGCCCCAAGTTTACAGAATCGGCGGTATTCCTCAATGGCAAGAATCCACTCCATGACAATAGAAGCCCCAATAACAAAGGTAAGAGTCATTTCATGCACATCACCCATCTTTTATAGGAAATGGGCACACACCAGTGTGGGGGTTGGACTGAGAGCCGAGAAATCCCGGTTCTAGTCTCCACTTAGCCATGGAAGCTCACTGGGTGACTTTGGGCCAGTCACAGACTCTCAGCCCAACCTACCTCACAAGGCTGTTGTTGTGAGGATAAAATGGAGAGAACGATGATTATGTATGCCACCTTGGGTTCCTTGGAGGAAAAAAGGTGGGCTATAAATGCATTAAATAAATACATAAAATAAACAAGGTTTATCAAGGCATTCAGATATCTTGTGATGTACTCACTCTACAAAGTATGTTTCCCATTGTCTACTAGTTATGTAAAATTCCAGTACAGAAGGGGAATAAAAGGAATGCGCAAGTTGAAGCCATGCTAATTATGACTTGTTGCTCATCAGATCCATGAATGATAGTAGTGCTATTTATTCATTCAAACTAATATTGTCTGTAATTTACTGTTTTCACAGATAGCAACATATGCTTCTTCTTTATGAACTATTACATATCAGAGCTGCAAAATTCAATCAGTTATCTTCTATTGATCAGTGAGGCCGATTTTAATCATGTACTTGGGCTAAGAGTTAAAGGCACATTTCTTTTGCTCGCATTGTAACGGAATGGAAAAGAAAATATTAAAGATGACTTTTCCCTAAACCAATAAGTAATAGCTTTTATTTTCACATTGTAAATTAACTAATACGTCTTTCAAATATCCTCAAAATGGCACCTATATTGAGATTTCAGTAATAGGCAAATAGATTTTAATTTAAATAATTAATTATTAATCATTTTAAAAGCAGACTACTTTATTCAGTTGACAGCCTTTTTACATGCTAATTCCTTAATAGTTTCATGCATATAAAAACATCTGCAGTGATGTGAAAGCAACAATGCCTTTGTTCTATATGTTTTTTCCCTTTCTGTTTGTAACCCTGCAGGTCATTAATATAATCAATTCAGCTCAAGAAAACAGCCCTGTAACTGTAGCAGAAGCCTTAGATAGGGTTTTGGAAATCTTACGGACAACAGAACTTTACTCCCCTCAACTAGGTACCAAAGATGAAGATCCTCACACTAGTGATCTTGTTGGAGGTCTGATGACTGTGAGTAAGAGCACATAAATCAAACAACCAATTTCACTAGATGATATTTAAAAACATGAGTATATTAATCTAGATTCCCGGTATTGACACCCCTTCTGAATGAGACTTCTACCAACCAAGCAAAAGCAAAACTAAATCTAACACAAGACCCCTCTCTTTTCAAGAGCCAGGGGGAGATTTTCTTATTCCTGTTAAGGAGGCAGCCGCAAGCACCAGAGTTTAGGCACCTTTCAAAGTGCCAGAACGAAACAGAAGCGCAGTAGCCATTTACGCATGGCCAAAAAGGAGGACAAAAGACAACAAAATAATGTATATGAGCTGGAACTAGGATATGCCTTCCACGAGAGGAAGAGGCCTTTCGTGAGGGGAAGGACTACGCTTGAGGATTGTCCCTCTGCCAGATTTCTGAAGATCCCCCCTCACACCATATCTCAACTCATTCAGAAGACTTTCCTTAATCTCTGTGCTGTTTTCAGGCATCTGGAGGGATTGCTATAGGAAGGACAGGGCGGGAAGTCCATGTCCACCAGCATAGTTGATCCAACATAAATCTGAATCCAACTGTATAGATAGATAGATGATAGATAGATAGATGATAGCTAGATAGATAGATATTTAGAAATTTAAAGAGAAATACAGCGCATTTCAGCATAGTGGAGAAGACTGACCAGGTGACTAGGTGCCTGCTTTGTCTGATATCCAGGTGCTAACTTGATGGGCAACTTCTGGCTCTCTCTTCTGGTTCTTTAACTTTGATGTGGACTTGGACTGGACAGCTCTCTGTAAAGTAGGACATGTCGCCAGGCTAGAGACAAGCAGATCTGACCATGAGGCAGAATCCACAGAGAACTTTTTTTTTGCATAAGTCCCATTGAAATGAATGGGAGCTGCATAACAACACAATGCTCTTGCATAACTCCTGTTCATTTTATTAGGCCTTGGTCATAGATCATGCTCATGTTCATTTTGATTTAATGTCTCACAGCCATGGCAGACACATGTACAACATTCACAAATGTATGTGTTTGCATTTCTAAACCCAGAAAAACTGGCGATGCGGCCCTGAAGTTCTGATGGAAACCTACACATGTTCATTGCATTTTATTTCAGCTTCTTAATATTTTCTCATAACATTCCTGGACACATTGCAACAGGGTTAAACAGAAAAATCATAAAAAACATCCTGGTATTTTCTATAATTAAGCAAGTACCATAAAACCGAACCTTAACTCCTTGAAGGTCTGTTCTATCTGGTGTTAAGATTTATACAAGTAGCTTAAGGAATACAGAAGACACAGTAATAAGAATATCTTGAACTGCATCCTTGGTGACCAGAGTGGATTTATTTGTATACAGAACAGAAACATATGTTCAAAAACAGTGCATAGAAACAAGTGGCCTTAGCTATTGCTGGAGTAAACCTTTTTAGATAATCAACCATGAAGAAGAACAGACTGCCATGTGATGCCACCATCTGTCCATAAGTTACCTTCAGTGTGTTCATGAAATCTTTGTGAAGAAAGTTTTGTAGCCACTGTTTTCAATCCTATCCATATTGGAAAGCATGGTAGAAGATGCTGGGTTGCATTGAGGATCAGCCTTCTGTGAGAGGAAGGGGTCTTCAATGAGAAGCAGAGAAGGTTCTGCCACCTAATTTGGGGGGTATCTCCCCACTCACACACTACAGCTCACCCCATTCAGCAAGGTCTCCTGACTCCTTGCTGACTCAGGGGGTTGGAGAGGCTGCCATGGGAAAGAAGGGGTGGGGACATCCACTCTCATCAGTGCAGTTGATCTAGCTCACATCTAGACTTCATAATTACTTCCTCTCACATGCTGGAAAACGCAGTTCCTTCAGTTACTCAGGGCTTCATCACACCTAATCCTCTCCACCTGGTTTGCCTCTGTTTTTTTTAACTCTGAGGTAAAAGCATGTCAAGCTTATGATCCCTTTCAACTGAATAGCTGCTCTTTCGCTCTTTGGCTCATTAGCTCTTCAGCTCCACTTCACCCCACCCCTCCCCTTCTCTTTCTCCCTCCAGTTAGGTCCTGTCAGATGAGTACTTCAACCAGACTGCCTTTCTCCCGGGCAAAAATGGAATGAACAATTTAGTCTGGCTCTTTGGGGGCATTTAGGGAATACAATCCTGTCTCTGCAGAGATTCAGACATTGTATGATTTTAAAAAATGCTTTCGAGCCTGGGATGCAAGGTTCGGGTTTTATATTGAGGCTTGGAGCCAGCTGCTGGGAGAGATTGCTTTTCCCTGCCAGGACGTGATGCAATCCATTCAAGTCCCCATTCCTTTAAAACTACATGGAGATTTAATGCATTTAGGGAAAATAATCCAGACTTTTACCAGTTTTCGGTACTAGCACCTGGGGAACCTAGGACAGCAACATATAAAAGCTTTATTTACATTAGATGGTGTGTAGGATTCATGGTAAAACAGCAAAGGGGGTGACCCAGGGAAAAAATATAGAAGTCACTGAACATTGGATAATAGAGAGGCTTGATTTGTTTTTGTAAAGGATGTTTATATAAATTTAAGACTAGACATCATTAATGTTGCATTGAAGTAGCAATCGTACCATCTTGCAAGTTATATGGAATATTACATAATATTAAATAAACACTCACACATGTTATATATGCTTTTGTGATAGTTTGTAGCAAGTTTTTTATATTGTATAGTGCATAAACATCACAATACACTAGCCTTTCCTTTTGTTGTTTAACTGTAACATTTTGAGAGCGTGGTTCTTTTTCTTTCTGTATTTTTCTTCTTTTTTTCCTTGGTGCAAGGAATCCTGGATTGAACCATTTGTTTTTTACTTCATTTCAGGATGGCTTGAGAAGACTGTCAGGAAATGAGTATGTATTTTCTAAAAGTAAGTCCCCATGCGTATTTCATTTGTTGCTAACATTGCAGTGGAATTACTCTTGTTTAAAATCAGAGGTAGAGAGCATTCCTCAAATGCACATTCTATATCTTATTTTGAAAAATTAACTTAAGAGTTGGATGTAAAAAAGATGCAGTTCTCCTGCAGCAGTTATTATTTATTCTTTTCCTGCCCCCAAAACTCTTTATTATAGACAGAAAAGATATGCAGTCAACTCGTTGTGAAAACACAGAGAACCAAATTTGCTTTAACACAGGAAATGGCCCTTAGGTAGATTCAGTAGCAGCCACACCGAAGATAATTCAAAGGCTTACTGATGTAGATTAGAGTCTTCAGTGCAGTTTTAGTATTTTCTAGACAGGAGACTCAATGCAGTAAAGGAGATCTAGGGATGGAAGTAGCCATCTCTGTGTGTAGCTGATGTTGATGCATCATCTGGATGAGTCTATCCATCTGTTTTCAATTCCAGCCATCCTGGAAAGCATAGTAGAAGATATTGGGCTTAATGTAAGATATGCCTTCTATGAGAGGAAGGGCTCTGTTTATGGAAGTTCCCTCTGTGCAATTTTGCGAGTCCCCCTCACTCACTCACTCACTCACTCACACACACCCCACTTCACCCCATTCAGCAGGAACTCCTGATTCTCTGTGAAGCTTTTTCAGGGGGTTGGAGGGGCAGCCGAGGGAAAGAGGGGGCAACATAGTGCATGGGTATGTCCATCAGCATCATGACACTCATCTGGGCCCCATTGAAGTAGCATGCTGCATCTTTTGATGGACTGGCACCAGCAGCACCAGTTGTTTCCAGCAACTATTTGCCCATTGCTAGAACTGGGCCATGTGTTTTCATACTTTTATTTAGAAAGCTTAGTTACGATGCCTCAAAATGATAAATACTAAACTTTGAGACTGCAAGGGCCATGCTTGCTGTGATGGCAGTAGTATACTAAACACAGAAGTGCCCCAATCTCCTAGAAAGAGGGGATGGGGCAAAGGAAGTGCATGAGTGCAAGACCCTCCTTTAGTCCACAACCTGCAGCCCTTCTTTCCAAGTGTCTTCCTCCCAGCTCAACACATTTCAGAGTACTGGTTTCAGACATAAAAAGTGCAGGGAGGAAAGCTGTTGGGGGAAGGGTTTTGCACTCCTTTTGTATATGCCCTACCTCTTGTCTTTCTACAAGGGTGGGGCAGCTCCAGGTTTAAACACATGGAGTTGTTGCCATCATATCTAGTTTAGCTCCAAGACTTACTTTCTGCGAAGGCTTCATCAAGCAGGGCACCATAACATGTTCATTTGTCATTTGGACAGATACGAACCAGAGCCATGGTCACCTTTCAGTGCCAGTCACCGTCAGTGACGTTCCACCCTGCATTGCACGCTTGCTGGATAACGAAGAGAGCTGGGACTTCAATATTTTTGAATTGGAAGCTGTTACAAATAAAAGGCAAGCCTTCTCCCTGCATATTCGGCAGACTGATAGCAGAAGACGCTGAAGAAAGTTGCTGAACAAGCTGTGGCACAAATTAAGCCTGTAGGGCTGGGGAATCCTGGGAGTTGTAGGACTTTTTTCTGTCTTACCATGCATAGAATTGTGCCCAAATTTGCTTAGCTGCAGCAACCTGTCCTTGGCAGCGGTTGTGGATGTTGATGTAGGACAGCCATCAGTAACTTGTGCTTCCACTTCCTGTGCTTGCTGGTTAATGTGTGAAGCGGGTGCAACTTCTGAAGCTGGAAGAGAGCTTCGTTGCTGTCTTGTTTAGCATGAACAGGGCATTTCTCCACTCTTTGGCTCTACCCTTTCTGTCTTGTGCTCTTTATGTCTGGGACTCCCTCCAATGAAGGACTGCTACATAATTCCATGTCTTGCTCTTCCTTCAAATTCTTCCTCAAAATTCACTTCTATAATTTGTTGGGCATATATATCCCTGTAGTCCTCAGTCCCAAATGGAAATTAAGAACAAGTAACTACATTTTATAACTGTTATTTTCCTATTACTCTTGCCTCTTCATGCCAGGCTAGAGTTTGGCATTTTTAACCCTTCCACCCTGTGCTGTTAGCCTGATAAAAACAGTGGCTTCCCGCTTCCACCAGCTGCTGCTTGGTACAGAAGCCCTTTTCCTGCCCTGCCGGCACAGCTAGGGCAGGAGCAGGCTTTTGCTGGTGGGGAGAGGGAGGAAAGGGAGATGCACATGGTTCCAGCACCTGAACAAGGTGAGGCATGGGCGGGGCTGGCCTTAAGGTAAGCCCCGCACGCATCGCAGGCCTCTTTTGTTAGATTGGGGCAGGGTTGTGCTGGAATCTTAGGATATCAGATGAGGTTGGCGAGCACTCATTGGGCACCTTTATGGTGATTGGCAGGGCCTTTCTGAGGCCTGGTCTTCAGGGGCTGTGGGGCTCTCGAACCAGGTTACGGCTTGCCTTTGGGGACCTCACTGTTTCACCTACTTGGAGTTGGGCAACCCTGAGGAGGGGGGTGACACGGGATGGCTTCCCCCAAGCACACACGTAGCGCAAGAAAGGAGTCGGGTTTCACCCAACTCCTGACTCGGCCGAGTGGCTTGCCCATAACGCAGGCTAGTTGCCTGGAGACAGAGTGATTAAATTTCCGCACTTTCACATGCAGATCCAGGGAGGGGTGAATTAACCAATTTTAATAAAAAGGCCCTACTCTGGCATCCATGTCGTCATTTCCTCACTTCTCCCTTTATCCGCAATGGGAAATTCCATTGGCACCAATGGCAGCTTCCCACCCATGCCGAATAGCAGCTGGGTGGGATGATTGTATTATTGTTGTTGTTTTCATTTCTATACTGCCCAATAGCCAAAGTTCTCTGGGCGGTTCACAAGCTCTGGGCAGTAATAGGGACTTCAGCATTAGAGAATAGGGATAAACTATATCAAAGCCTTTCCTCAGGTGATGGAAAAGAGACTACAAATAATAGCAAATTAGGAAAAACCATAAAGAAAACCTCCAAGCAGCCAATGGATTTCACCCATTTTTAAATTATTTATTTATTTATTTTGCTTGTAAACTAAAGGGGAAAATATGTTAAATGTACTACATACACTCTGTCAACAACTAGACTTAAACTTGATGTAATTTTCTTTTGTTGTTCACTTGTTTGTTTTTGTATTTGAACATTTAAGAATATTTTAAAGGGGAGGAAGAATCATGCAACACCAAGCTGTGCATTCAATATAAAGTGTTGTTCCCCCCTTCCTCCCTTTCCTTTATTGTTTCTCCAGTCAAAATATAGATGATAATATTCTTGTGCTGGGGGCCTGTGTCTTTGCTTATGATAAAGTGGCACAGGCAATGGTAGTGTCAAATTTGTCCAATGCTTTGAAGCTGTCCCTAACCAAAGACTACAAACACAGGAAGATTAGAGATTGGTTTCCTATCTTGTTTTACATTTCTTCTCTAATTGTATTCCAGGCCATTGGTTTACCTGGGCTTGAAAATTTTTGTCCGCTTTGGCATCTGTGAATTTCTAAACTGTTCAGAAGCCACTGTTCGCTCCTGGTTCCAGGTGATTGAAGCCAACTACCACTCCTCCAATTCCTACCATAACTCCACTCATGCAGCTGATGTTTTGCATGCCACAGCATTCTTTCTGGGGAAAGAGAGAGTTAAGGTATGATTTCTGCTGAGATTTCTATGCCCTTGCATGACGGATTATTAACCCATTAGTTTGTTTGTTTTTTAACTTTAGAAGATCAGAAGGAAGATAAGGCAAGTTTTGAACTGTAGGCAGATAGGTTTAGGTAGGCTGACCATCTGAAAAGGAGGACAGGGCTCATATAACTTTAACAGTTGTAGAGAAAAGGGAATATCAGCCGGTGTCATTTGTATGCAATTAGTTCCTGGTGATATTCCCTCTTCATCACAACAGTTAAAGTTGCAGAGCCCTGCCTTCTTTTGTATATGGTCACTCTAGTATAGTGCCTGCACCTTTAACTGTTGTGATGAAGAGGGAATTTCACCAGGAAATAATTGCATACAAATAACACCTGCTGATATTCCCTTTTCTCTACAACTGTTAAAGTTATATGAGTCCTGTCCTCCTTTTCAGATGGTCATCCTAAATGGTTTAGGTGAAATGCTAGGGGAAACTTAGTAACAACTCAAAAATTTATTACAGCCATAGTTCAGAAGAAGTTCAACTAAAACCAAACTTCAAATATTAAATCAGCATTTCTGCAATTTCATTCTGATCTCTGTATAAGGACAGTATACTGCGACATGTGTGACAGACCCAACTTTTCCAATCCCACAAGGACATAAATATGCATCAAAAGAGCCAGTGGTTAGAGTACTAGAAAAGGACTCGGGATATCCAGGTTCTAGTCCCCCACTCAGCCATGAAGCTCACTGGGTGATTTTGGACCAGTCACTAACTCTCAACTTAACCTACCTCACAGGATTGTTGAGGATAAAATGGAGGGGAAGTGGACTATGGGCATTTCTGTACGAGGCTTTTATCCCACACTTTTACCAGGGCTTCTGCTTCCACTATACACACTATAAATAGAAAGCCATTTTGAAAAATACTGCACTTTCTTTGATCTAAAAAACCCTGTGAAGAGCAAACCCTGTGAAGAGCAAAGCATGGAAGAGGTCCTGGAAGATGACAATGTCATGTAAAGAACCCCACAAACTACCTTGAGTGAGCAGTTACAAGCACACAATAAAAGCCTTGTGTAGAAAAGCTCTATGTAAACTGCCTTGGGTTTCTCACAAGAAGAAATAAGGCAGGATATAAATGTAGTAACAGTAACAATAGGAGTACCCTGAAATCTTCTTGTAGCAATATAGAGAGGGTAAAACATTGAACTTAGCTAATGTTAGCGTGTGCCTATATTTAGGGTGATTTAACACTTCTAAGTATTTTGCCACTTCAATCCCGTAGTCAGGATTCACACCCAGAAATAATGGGGTACAGGTTTTGTTTGCTATAGATCACCTATTCTGGAAGCCATGTAGGCTGGAGAAAATAGGAGTTGTAGGACAACAGGTTAGAGAAGGCTCTTTTAGGGTGTTTCAAGGAGGCGGCTTCATCACAAATGTGACAGCCAAAACAAGATGAGTACTTCAGAGGTGATCCATATTAGCAATGATATTTGACACTAACATGGCTGGTTTTACGCAATAGTTTCTGTGCTGCCTGTTTGGACTATCTGTAATCCGCACATAAATAATCACAGTCACTACATGGATGATGTGTACCGGATGCACTGTTTAGTGTGCTTGACCTTCACAAACCCTCCATCTGGGAATGGCCTGACTCTGAATATTGACTTAGGCCCTTTCTACACCTAAGGGTGTAGAGGGAGGGGGGCAATCCTGGTCTTACCTCCTTTCAGGATCGTTCCCCAGCATACAAACAGAAGTATAACATCCTGGAACCAAACAGGGATGTCTTGCCTGCCATTTTTTTTTTTTAAAGGAACAGGAGCCGGGAGCACAATTGCGCCCCTCCGCAAATGTATGTAAAAAAGCAAAGAAAAAAGCCCGACCCCACTCCCCACCCCACCCCTGATGTCCTTGCACACCCCCAGGCCCGGCTCCTTCCCTCTTGCTGGCCCCTGCTACTTGCGGGGAGGAGGGAAGAAGCCAGGATGGGCACCCACACCATCCACTGTCCTCGGGATCATCCTGGGACCGCGGGTAAAATAGGTTATCCTGGGACAATGGAGGGGTCTTCCCTGCCTGCTCCTGGGATCCCTTGTGCATCATTTGGACGGCCAGGGACAACCCCAGGGGGGAAAAAGCCAGTGTAGATATGGCCACAGTCACAGTAGCTTGGGCTGTTTTGAAAGAAGAAGAGTACATGCCACCCATAGAAGTGAAGAAACTGTCGCAGACGAGAATCCTGGTTGTTTTAAAGTAAGGTTGCTTCCAGACAAATGCCTCCTAGCACCACCAATCAAAGGGCACCATGCGGCTATTCTGTCTTTTCCTTCTTAATAGATTTTCTGTGGTAAGAAAAAAATAAGGAGGAAGAAGAAATGTGAAAACACATGAGGGATACAAATGGAAGACAATGACGTCTGGCCACCCCGTAAAATTCTGGGAATGAGTCAGGGCGATTGCACAATAAAAGCCTCATGTGGAAGCATCCTAACTCTTTATTTCCAGGTTATTTATTCAAAATCCCTTACTGAATAGCTTATCTGAGGATGTGATTATATAATCAATTTTATAGGGAAATGTTAACATTGAGGTGGCAGTTCCTAGTAATTCTTCTGAGGTTACTCATTATTCTAACTGCATCCTGAGATGGTGAAACTGAGCTGCAACTATGTAGCCATTAAAAAAATGCATTCTGCATTCGCCATAGTTGTGTCTGGATTTCACCAGATTGGGTGAATTTGCAAGAGTACATAATAAAGAATTACAAGGAAATGTCACCTCGAAGTGATATAAAACTCATCCAAACTTGGTTTCATACCTGTGGCTCTATTGATTGATTGATATTTTTATTTTGATAAATACAGATGAATAAAACTTAACTCTTTCTTTTAGGGAAGCCTTGATCATTTAGATGAAGTGGCTGCATTAATAGCTGCAACAGTTCACGATGTAGATCACCCAGGACGGACCAACTCTTTCCTGTGCAATGCCGGCAGTGAGCTGGCTGTTCTCTACAACGACACAGCCGTACTGGAAAGCCATCACACAGCTCTGGCGTTCCAGCTGACAGCAAAAGACAACAAGTGCAACATTTTTAAAAATCTTAACAGGTTAAATTGTTCAGAGTTCTCTTTATTTTGAGCATGTGAAGAGTGTCTGAATATGTTACCTGTGTGTGGTGTGTGAAATCTGTCTCCTCCAAAATTCTGTTATAGACATGACAATAAATGTCTGATTTTTAAAAAATATCAGTTCACGTAAGTGCCCCAAAACAGAGAGATACATCACTGAAGGTTGATACATCACCTATATGTGATTGCCAGCATTCCTTAGTATACATCCAAGAAGTGGGGAAATAGATAGATATTTTCATGCACAACATTTATTTATTTACAATATTTATTTATTGTAAATAAAAGCAAACTTTTATCGAAGCATTACAATTTCTGGTAAAGATATATTTTTGTACAGTTTAATGATTCATGTCTAACACCACAGAGAGAAATTCTAAACACCAAACATCACCCCCTCTTTTGTTCACCCTAGAGTTCATAAATACCCATTCAACTGCTTTTTATTTATTTAAAGTCTGTCACTAAATAGCTTACTATCTGAGGAAGTCATTATACAATCAATTACAATGTTAACCATGAGATGGCATGGTTACTTATTATTCTAAATGCATCCTCAGATGGTGAAACTGAGCTGCAACTATGTAGCCATTAAAAATACATTTTGCATTCCCCATAGTTGTGTCTGGATTTCACCAGATTGGGTGAATTTGCAAGAATAAATAACTGTCAGAGAATTACAGGGAAATGTCACCTCGAAGCGATGTCAGACTCATTCAAACTTGGATGAACAAAAAGCATTTGAACAATTGGTCCTTAAAGTCTAAAGCACCCTGTCAGGTGCTACTTAGAAGCAAAAATGATCATTTTGGTAGGGAGAAAAATCTAAAAATAAGAAGTAAAGATGTTCCAACTGCTTGATTTCCGACCAAGCAGATTTAGTTGCCTAGAAGCACAAAAAAGGGCTTCGTTTATAAATACAGAAGGAACAAAATATTGTCATATTCAGAGATCAAAAACATAGCAAAGACTATAATGTCAAATTTGTAACAGACTTGCTGGTCTCAACAGCTGAAATCCCACAGTATTTTAAATGATATTTGAATATACTTAACTCTTTCTTTTAGGGAAGCCTTGATCATTTAGATGAAGTGGCTGCATTAATAGCGGCAACAGTTCACATGACAATGCTGACAATACCATATAAATGATATTGTGCATGTGATATTTAAGCTGAATTTAACAATATTGTGACTTTATCTGTGTTTCTTCAAATTAATGTGCGGGTCCTTTTTACATGATGTGGAAGGTACTGAGTGATTTGGCTGTAGCGAGCAAAACACACACACACGCACACACACACACACAAACACACTTAATTTTTTTTTATCTAACCTTTGTTGGTGTGCAGCATTAATTGAATATGTTCCAAGTTAATTATATGTTATGAAAATCTATTTCTCTCGCTCTGATAGGCTGGGGTATCAATTTTATTATATTCAAGGAAAAATAGTAGTAGGGTTAACATAGATGGGGAACGTGTGCACATTGTATTGGGTATGTGAATGTGAATGCAATTGATGTATTCACAGTGTAGTTCTGTGGCTGGAATGTTAAACATGGATATGGAAACTTTTCCCATACCATGGCTTTAGGCAGGCTGAATTTTCTCCTTTTTAAAAACATTTGGAAGAGGTAATCCTGAGGATTGTGGTATTACCCTTGCAGAACCCATGGCCTGTTTTTGAGTGATGCGAGGGTTGTTTAACTTTCACGTAACCCATGGTCCCAGGGTTCGAACAACATGATAGGCCACAGTCGCAACTTGAATATTCAAAATGGCTGACAGCACACACTGCAACCCACGAGCCAACAGTCACAATGGGCTGTTTGATTGTGTGAACTGGCCCACTTTCTGTCTCCAGCCTAAGACTCTGTGAAGGTTGTCTACTGCTAGTCTCTCCAGTATCTGGTCTAACATCACTTTCTATATTCCCCACCCCACGCAACATGTTTTTGTTCCCTCAGGTCATCAGCTGTTGATACACTTTCACTCCTTCTGCTACTTTTCCTCTCATGCCTTGCTTCTCCCTGTCCATGGAAGGATCTTTCTCCTTTTATTTTGCCAACCCACTTCTTTCTTCTCCAGAACATCACAGGGTCATACTGTTGGAAGTACTCCAAACCCCATCTGGTCCAATCGCCAACTTCAAATCCCTTTTCAAGTCCGTTTCTTCAGCCAAATGCATCCTGAACCAATGCACACTCACCTTGTCTGTGACTCTGTTGCCACTTGTCCTTCCTTACCCTGCTTGTCCTTCTCCCTCATCCATCCCTGTCATCTCCTCACCCTGACTAACACATTGGCCAATAACCATCCGCCTGTGTTTTTTCTTTGGGTGCTTGCTAGGAGCACTAGTAAGAATGTTCTTTTCTAAAAGACTATGAGAGTTATGAAGTTTGTAAGTCAGTACCTTTTTACTGATATATACTTAGTGGGTTATGTCTGCAAGCTTTCTAGTATCATCATGTTTTAACAGAGTAGTTTGGAGATTTCAAATTTTAGACCACAGCAAACGCCTGTTGACTTTTACAACATTTGTTGAACACGATCATAATAATAAGCTGAGTTCCCTGTTTAACGGGGAGCAGTGAAGTGAGAGGTGCGCTGGCCGGCAGTGAAGGAAGAAAGACTGGTGCAGAGCGGTGGCACAGCCACCCAGCAGAAGCATCTCCTTCCCAGGAGGGGACTGCTGAGCCAATCAGTGCGATGATGGGGTGTGGCCAAAGAGGCAGACCCAGCAGCGTGAGATCTCTCCTTTGTTCTGCCTACAGTTCAACCTGAGGCTCAAAAAGGTAGTCTTCCCATGCAGTTCCAGGATTGCAATTGCTGACTTCCCAAGAGTAAATTCATGGGGAAAGAGATCTCTGAGCTTGCAAAAAAGCTCCAGAAAATGGGCACGAGAAGGAGCAACCCTAACCCCTGCCTGCCCACAAAACAGGAGCAGGCAAAAGACCTCAAAGGTAGTGAGGCAGGGTTGGTAAGTGACAGCCCTCCCCCACCTCTTGTGGCGTGATAGGCATTGGGCTGGATCCATTGGTGAGGGGGAGTGGAATTGGCCTCCCTGCTCCCCCACAGTGAGGATTCCCATAGGGATCTTGGGGACGTGGCACCAAGACCAGACCAGCATGGGGTCTGTGAGCTAGTCAAGTCTGGGGAGGTGGAAAGGGGTTCACAGTAACCGTCCATGCCGTGGTGTGTCCCTGGCCCTACCATCCACCACCAGTGCCCCTGGCATGCAGGCCATAAAGCAGAACGGTCAGCAGGCGGGCGGGCTGATTACAGGATCCATGCACTATGCCGCCGCCAAGCCTATTCAAGTGAGTCGATAAAAGTTGTGGCCAATTTATTATCCAGCTAGGCCTGTGTGTCTAATTTGTTCTCGTCCCTTTGCCAACCAGACCCAATAAGTGCTGCTCACACAATGTAAACAGACTGCATTTTTGAATGCATTGTACCAGGCTTCATTTAACCACTGTTCTTCAAGTGACTGTACAGATGTCATGAAAATGTTACGCACAGTAGTAATAGGAGATCAGGAAAGAGTGTTGATTCTGTGAGTGTATGTCCTGTGAATGGATTGCTTTTCCTCTTTCCAGAAATCATTATCGAACTCTTCGCCAGGCAATTATTGACATGGTTTTGGCAACAGAAATGACCAAGCACTTTGAGCATGTGAACAAGTTTGTGAACAGTATCACCAAGCCCATGGCCTCCGAGGAAACCAGCTCCAATGTAAGTGCCAATATTCCGCTTGTGTATTGGGGGTAGTCATTTTTCATTCATGTTGTAGCAGCATTCAAATACCCACAACCATGAACCATCTTTCATGCTACTAGGTGGGGTCTAAACACAGAAGGCGGTGATCCCTATAATCTCTGCAAAGAACTGCCTTTCTGCTTTTTATGCTGCTGTAATGTTTGTATTTTTAGATATTGACATTTAAGATTGTGTACTTCCGTTTGTAATTTGGAAACTGCCTTAGAGATTTTACCAAAATTGAAAGATTGGGTAGACATCTCTTAAATAAAGAAGTAGCTTGGAAGTTAGGAACTACAATATTTCTAGGTCTTTCTAATGTCATATGAGAATATATGAAATGACCATTTGTCTAGCCAAGCAGGTGTTGTTTCATCTAATTAGCAAAGGCTCTGCATTCCCAGCTCTGATACCTGAGACCTGTTAACAGGAAATGCCAGAGACTGAACATAAAAGATCATGTGCTGTAACACTGAACTATGGACCCCTCAATAACAGTATCCATAGAATTGTGCAATATATAACTTGCTGCAGAAAAAGTTCACATTTTGGTATAACAAGTGGGGCCCTGCTGCAATGCAATGTTGCAGTGTGGAATGCAACCCCTTCCATTCCATTTCTCCCTGTGGTTTTCCATTATTTCCTCAAGTCAGCATTCTGTAGCCACTGAGCCTGCTCAGTCCTCACTGGGCTGTTTGAGGGGTTTGCTACAGGTTTTTTGGTACACAGTTCAACACATTTGAAGGGCATCAGGTTGGAGAAAGCCTGCATTAATAATACTGAGCACACCAAGTATTTTGTATTTCCAAATGTGGGTCTTTTATTGGTATATCCATCTACAGATGTATATCATTTATTATTTATTTTAGAACATTTATATACCACTTCCCATTTTAAAAATGCCAAAGCAGTTCACATCATATTACAAAACAATACATGGCTGGGAATGCACCTGCAGATTTTAGATTTTCAGGTAAAATAGACCTGGAGACTTTTGGCATAAGCTGTGCCTAGAGAATGGGAAGAATCCCACATGGAAGAATGTCTAAAAATAAACAGGGAGCCATAGGAAAGATTACAATCTTTCAGAACCTGATCCCATCATATATTGTATCCAGTTGGGCTCACCTACAGCTAATTTACCGGTTAGATACAGCTAGCAGGAGAGGGGGGTCTCAAAAAAACCCTACAACTCCCAGCATTCTGGCTGGGGAACAGGCCCAGCCCAAGGTAGGTCACTGCCTGAAGTGGGACCTGCCACTCCTGCTCCCCCCAAACTGCCTCCTCCTCTTCTCCCCCCCAGCCTCCTTCTCCCCCCTCGGCTCCTCTCCCCCAAGAAGCAGCTTCTGGCTTGCCCTGCCTCACCGCACCTACGTGCTGTTCCTCCTGACCCTGCCAGCAAGCTACCTGTAAGGTCTTTCTACAGTGCACGGAGAGGCGGAGGGCACATGAGCGAGTGGCTGCTGCTGCTTCTTGATCCTGCTAGCTGCCTGCATGGCCAGTTGGACCAAGCAACGGCAGACTCTTCAGACGGGGAGAGCACTGCTCTGCCCATCCTCCGCTTCCTGCTGTGCCTACTTCCTACCGCTTCATGGTAGGGCCAGCCCTGCTGGGAAATCCAGGAGATGCAGGACTTTTTCCCATTCAAACATGCATAGGATTGTGCCCTAAGATGTAGGGAGCAACACAGAATCGAAAAGGTGCATTGAGCAGGGGGTTGGACTTGATGGCCTTATAGGCCCCTTCCAACTCTACTATTCTATGATTCTATGAATAATCATCTTTCGTTCTAGTGAGACAACATATTAAGTTCATGTATTAGATGGGCAGAAGTGCACCAATATACTATTTGACGATTGTTGTTAATGCCACAATCAGAAAACAGGTGAACCAAGCAGGATCTGCACTGCACCAGAGGACCGCTGTTTCAAGCACAGCATCAAAAGTCTGGAGCCATGATAAAAGGGTACTCAATGCAACCTGTTATCCTAGGATCCTCTGACTGGGTTCGGATGATCACAGTGGGGAAAGAAGCCATCATCATCACGTCTTCCCCTGCCCTCACGCTTGCTTCATGCATGATCGCCATTTGCATTGGTGTGTCATCTGAATGCAGCACTCTGTGCAGCTGGGGAATTCATACGGACCCTACAACTACCACCCCCGCCACGTGCTGGATTTGGAAGGCACACCAACTCATGCTGCAGCATGGGGAACAACGCAAATGGTGGACACACACATGGCACGTGCGAGGGCAGGGGCAGAAGCCACAATGGCTTCTTCCCCCCTCTGCAATCGTCTGAACACACTCATTGGCTCAATTTGGATGACACAATAAACAACTGGTGTGGGGGGGAAACAATCATCAGTTGTTTTGACTATTGTGTCATCCGAATGCTGCCATAGTCAACTCAGCACTGATCCTCATCCACACCACAGTTGATTATTTATTACCATGTTGTGTGGGGAGTATCCCCTAGGGTTAGGGTTAGTCAACCCACCATTGACTATCGTCTCGTCCGAATTGAGCCATTGCCTTTGTCTGCCACTTCAATCCTTGCTTGCTAATCAAGAAGTATGAGAAGTAACCTTTGAAAGATAAGAGAGGGTGACTTGAGTTCCTACACTCTGATTCATTTGCGCAGATACTGGTTCCTGCCCTGCCTACATACTGGACCTTAGTGCATTTGTAGTGCAGAGAGCTTGGATGATCACCAAATGCACATTTGACCACTAAGCAAACCTTATCTAAATAGGAACTAATTCCTCCTTTTTTCTGTTGATTCATTGTGATCATTGTTATAAATTGAGGTAAACAAAATTTCCCTAATAGCTTTGAATATTTTCCTAATTATAAAATTATAGTACCTTTTGATAAGTGTAGTTAAGGAGAAAACCTCATTTGCTCATGCTTAACTCATGGATTTCCTCCTAGACTACCAGATAAATGTGCAGGATGATTATTCATATTATAGTGCAATTGTAAAAAATGATAATGATTTCACAGCAGCTGCGAGCAGTGTGCTGACCTACACTGTAACTGAGTACCTGTTTTCCAGAATGAGGGTAGCGACTGTGAATGTACAACCAATCTCAAGAACTTTCCAGATAACCAGACGCTAATCAAGCGCATGATGATTAAATGTGCAGATGTTGCAAATCCATGTCGTCCTCTAGAATTGTGCATTGAATGGGCTGGGAGGATTTCAGAAGAATATTTTGCACAGGTATGGATTTATTATTAGAAATTGAATTATAAGGCATTTTATTTTCTCATACTAAGAGCTAACATGGATTGGATAATTTGAGTATACCATTGAAATAAATGGGACGTAAGTTAGTCATGACTAACATAACTACCATTTGATTCAATGGGTGTAAATCTGGATTCCACCCATAGTCAGTAAATGCCAAATTAGTCAAATTAAAATAAAAGGCAAATTTTTCTAATTACTTTACTGCTCCCTAAACTGACCTGTGAGCTATTGGAAAGTATATATACTACTTATATTTGTTTCTGCCTGTGCCAACAATTACAGTTTCATATAACGTTATAAAATCCAATTACATTACACATTTTAAGCTCGTTGTTCTGAGGTTTGTTGCTATTTTTTACCTTCTAAATAATTATGTGGATACATAGATCATTGTGGCCTATTTGGCTGTGTTCACATATAATGCTAAACCATGGTTTATGTTTTGCTTTCTACAGACCGATGAAGAAAAGAGACAGGGTCTCCCAGTTGTCATGCCAGTATTTGATCGAAACACCTGTAGCATCCCCAAGTCTCAGATATCCTTCATTGATTACTTCATAATGGACATGTTTGATGCTTGGGATGGTGAGAAGTTCCACTTTTCGTTTGTTGAGGAACAAATACTTTATTTCACCCAACTGAGAGCAGGGTGGTATGCCAGTCCTAATGCATCTGACTAGGGATTATGCATTAAAGAATATTTCCCTTGTTACCCACTAGCTGTGCTAGAGTAGAGAACACTGCTGTTCATGCAGGACACTTGAGAATCACTCATTCCTCCTGGTTGTGTAATATTGATGGTGAATAAAGAGCCTCCTCAAATGTCATATAAATTTAAGGGATTACTGTGCCATAAAGCTATTCAATAAAGGTTACAACATTGCTTAAGATCAGGGATGGGAAATGTGTGGCCCTCCAGATGTTTATTATTTTTGTATTTGATTTGATCATAGGAATTATGGATCAAAGGAAAGGAACTATGGATCATAGGAACTAAAAAAATGGTGAGGGGGGCAAAGAAATTCATTTGCAGAACAGGGGACAAACAGCCCATGGAGGACTTGGCATTCTGGAGCAACTGAGCATGTTGACTGACTATTGCAGAGGGAAAAAAACAGAATAGGGTTGGGATGGAATTAGTTGAAGAACTCAGTCTTTCTGAGTCATGATGTCAACTAACCTGATCTGCACTTTGCACACTATACTGTAGATTGAAATGTAATTACCCATCAGATTTTGTGGGTCTCAGAATTTCATAATGCAGTTCTCAGCTAAATAAATGTTCCAAAATGTGTTTTAAAATCAGTATTTTAAGATAAAATACCTTTAGAAATGCATACTTTCAGATAGCATGTCTAGAAATGCATATTTTGCGAGAGAATACATTTTAAAATGCAGAAACAGGATGAAATGTGTTCATGAATGAACACATGCAAAATTGATATGGCCTGGAATACTGTCTATTCCTAAATGGTGTATCCTGGAAAAGGGCATGGCTGGCTGGCATCCTAAAACATGAGCACTCCCACATTTTGTTACAAGGGACACTTGTATTCTTCTAACATTAAAAACAAGCTGCATAGCTTTACTGCTGGCTATTTTGTTTTGTATATATTATTGTTTGTATAATACTAACAGAAAGTTGATCCTCCTCATAACACAAAGGCTGAAAACTCACTATTAAAAAGTATTTACTTGAATTGATACTTTGTTTTTTACATTTTAGTATCTTTTGTTCTTTCAGCATTTGCACACCTGCCTGTCCTGATGCAACACTTGGCAAATAACTACAAGCACTGGAAAACATTAGATGAGTCAAAGTGTAGGAGCCTTCGGCTTCCTTCAGAGAACAATAATGGAAGCTGAAGGGAGAAAAAGGAACATCGTAGCCTACCACTCACACTGTGAACCATTTACTGGTATGGACCCAAGAGGGGCAGAATTTCCTTCACAATGAAGTTACCAACTGGGCAGTGAGGAGAGAAATATTGTTTCTCAATTTTAAATAGCTCTAAATTCTACAACGCTTTTTTTTATAAAGGTGATAATCCAGAGACCAATAAACACTTTATAAAGCTATCCTCTTTTTGTGGCACAACGGATCCTTTTAAAGATAGTTTTATAAAATTGTTATAATTTGTCAACTATATAATTGGTATAATTTTGTTTGCAGACCAAATTGATTATGTGAATCCCATATAAGTGGGCATCATGTTATGAAAACTAATTTCTTTGGAATAACTATCAACAATATTTGATAAAACTTGTCATTTTAGGGAAGCCTTGTTAACAGCAGGTATCGTTTATCTGATGCAAGAACTTTAAAACAAAACAAAAGAGAAAGTAATTTGAGGGGAAAAGCAACAAATTCAGTTGTGCTTTGTTGTGAAAAATTGGCTGCTCTAATAGCAAATATTTATTTAAACGTAATTTCAGTTGTCAGACAATACTGTGAGCTCTGTTATGTTTGATAAGTATACAATTTCTGTGATCCAAACCTGCCTGTGCATACTGCTTTCCTTCATAAGCAGGCTTCCCTGTGGACCAACGTCAGAGGGCGGTTTGCGTGCAAAACTAAGATGCACTCACAGAGCTGGCTCCGTTATTAAAACCTATGGTAAAGTGAGGACTCTGTGCATACTGTGGGTTCTAAATACACAAGGAGCCCTTGGATCGGTTTTGCTTGTTAAATTATCATTTTATAAAATTGTAAGTAGGAGATACTGAAGTTCACAAAGCTGAGCAAATCCATATTTTTCTCTGCCTTCAAATATTTGACAGTGAGCCATATTGTGAAAAACAACTGAAGGACTGGCACCCCATCCTAAAACATCTGCCTGCATCATGTGTTGTACAGTTCCAATTTTACATCTACATGCTTAGAATGGGGATTGCTGGTACAGCAGATCTTAGGAGCAGAGTGTGAGAGATGCTTTATACACATGAGCCATAAGAAAAAGAAACCCTGTGTACACACACACACGGTCTCTAGAATCCACACCCATGTAGAGGCCTCCTAACTGGCTGCTCATGCATAATGGCTGCTTATGCATAGCATTTCTTTCATGAAGGATAGGAACCCCCCTGTGCCTTGGTGTCCTGGATTGCAGCCATAGCACTTACTCTTGAATCACTGACCTTAACATGAACAAGCCACAAAAATTAGGCTAAATACAGAGTCCTTGAACATTAAAAAAAACACCCAGAAAACAGTGTTCAGGTTGGTACTACTATATGAGGTAAGTTGCTTCAAGAACCCAATAGGGCTAACAGGATATGATTTTTAAAAATAATATAGTACTAATAAGATTCATTTTAAGTGTGGTAAAGAAACAGAATGTAAATTTTCCATTAAAGTGTGAAATTTATGTTTCAGCTGTCAAAAGCACAAATATTTTTATATTCATTTTAATCACATTGGGGGATTGTCCTGTGCAAGACCCATCACAATGAATAGACATTGGGCTCTTATATAATTGCCATTCTTTTCATTAGGGTCCCTATAAGAGATGTTCCTAGCCAATTGTGCTATCTCCCCACCCACCCTGCCCAACTGAGTACCATGATTTCTGGTTTTGAACCAGCGGCATTCTTTAAATAAGCTCACTGGCTTAGACAATCATCAAATTATTGGCTATTAGTCACAAAATTAATTATTCGACTAATATTTAACACTGTGCATTAGAACAGGCTCCTCAAAGGCTGAAATGTATATAATTTAACATAAAGTATTACACTGCCCATGAAAAAGGAAACTGTTTTGGCTCTGTTTTGTGCTGAGTTCAGGAAGGTAAGCCAGATAAAGTAAATACAGAGTATTACTACTGATGAAAAATGACAATGATTGTAGCTTACATAATGTGCCAACATTTTTCCAATGTTTTGTATCAAGTTATGTAAAATAATGTAAAACACCCATATAATTTCCATGCAGAGAAATGTATATAAGCTATATTTTTGTTAGAATTCTAATTGAACCCTAACTTCCGTTGCTATGTATTATAATGCTACATTGTACAGTTTAAAGAATGGTATGTTCAGTGCAGTATTCATCATATCCATTATGTATTACTATCAAGGCCTATATCTGATTAAATTTTAATTAATTTTTATTTACATAGCCTTAGCTCTAGATTTATTTATATTGGGGTGGATCCAGCATAAGCCTCCCATGAAAAGAAGGGCTTCTTCCATCCGCAGGAGGCTTCTGATCTCACTATCAGGAGGAAAGCACCCTCCCATTGGAGTTCTCTGTACACACACACAAACCCCAATCAGTTCTGCAGTTTTGGGAGACCATCTAGAACAGCGGAGGAGGTGGCACTGGAGAGATTGGGGAAATTGGCAAAGATTGCCTCCTCCATTTCTACTGGTGGGAGTGTTCTGGACAGAACTCAGCTCAGGGCCTGGGCCTGCTTGCAAATAAAAGCTGGTTCCAAGCCTTGTAGTGTTTTCTCTTCATGCATTTGTTCAGTGCAGTTTTTCATTAGTCACACTATAAGCAGCGATGGAGACTGGAACAATGCAAATATCACACATTCAGCAAAAGCCTTGGGGTTCAAGAGTATTCTCTATTTGGAAGGCTGAATTAGCAGAGAAGCTCAGTGTGTTCCACTCCTCCCTTAGAGAGGCTTTGCACCTCTATGTGCATCACATCAATTGTCCCATGTAAGTGCAGACTTTCAAGAGTGAGTGGAGAATACGCTCTCGTCCATTCAGTCCCAAGAGGTGCCACATAAATTGGCTGTTGGTATATAGGAGTAGTTTCTATGGGGCAAGGAGAACTCTTATCTATACTTCACAGGCTACAAAGCACCATCCATACCCAGGCAGAATGTGGAATGGTTGTGAGTTACCCTAAATATTGTCTACAAATTTTGCCTGGCTAGAATTCCAAAATGCGGCCTAAGTTCTAGGTTTTGGCAGAAGTTGGCAGCAGCTCTACTCAAGATGCTATGTGTTGAAGCGCAATGCAAGAAATAACACAGTTCAGTAAGCTGGAATAGCATCCAATTGCTCCCATTATTTCTTATCAAATGTTATTTCTTTGGTAAAACCTTAAATATGCTTCTCTGGTTTGCTCAAATACCATTAACTTCATGAAGTTTAAAGAAAATATATAGCTGCTGATAATGCAGCCTGCTCTGGTAGACTAGTCTCAAATGTACAAAAGTATCTCACCTCTATAGAGTAATAACAAATTCAATGAGTGCACAACAACTTATTTAATGGTAAGGGATTTTTTTAAAGAGCCAAGAACAAAATTATACACATTAAATACTAGAGACTTTAAATAACATTTCCATCATTCATATTCCATGTTTATTCTTGATTAAGTCATCTTAGATTCTAAGCTGCAAATCTTCACTTTGTTCTAACTTGTGGAATAACATTAAACTGCGCAATCTAGATTCCCGTTCTCCATTTTTCCACAAAATAATGAGGTGATCAGCTGAGCATGTTGCCAGGCCATGTTCACTGAAGTACAGGAACATCTGCAATGAAAACTATATCATCAACATAACATACTCAACTGTCAGACCTTTTCAGCACAACTGTCAGATCTTTTCAGTCTTCTTTGCACTCCGTTTCTGAGTGTCGAGACATAGCCAGTGTGGCAAGAATCACATTGGCTACGGGGGGGGGGGGGGGGGGGATGTTTTCTGGGCTCAGAGGTCAGAGCCCTCATTCCAATGTCTAATGGCTATAGGATTACTCCCTCTGTATATTTTTTATTAATTTCAGTTAAGTTTGTGTGTTTTCTTGTTTACATTACCTGTATGGTAAAGTCTGCATTTACCAATAAAGCTAGCCAATAAAGAGCAGCTACACCTAGCAATCTAGTAGCTGGTAACTGTTGTTGTAAGTCTAGAAATATGGTAGCTGGGAATTCTATGCAAGCAAATGTATAGTAAAATTCTATGGAACTCCAAGCATCAGATAACTGGCAGATAGAGATGGCTGAAGATACTGGGTCAGATCCAGAGTGGTGTGGTGCAGAACTTGGCAACTGGATGGACCTGTGCGTGGAAGGTGGGGAGGCCATTTTTGTTTATTTCCCATTCCCTGTAGCTTCCAATCTCCTCTGGGGGTTGGGGGGGGGAGTGGCACTGTGGACTGCAGAAAGAGGAAGTAACCAAAAATCACTACCCCATCCCCATCCTTGTTTCTCTGCTAACAGAAAGAGCCGTCTATTCATAGAGGGGCAACTCTGGGTCCAACCCATGGTATTTAATGGAATGTTCCCAGTGAAGTGTGACCTGGGTGTCCACACTCTTAACAGCCACTCTATACATACAACGTATCCCACCTAACTGCAGGAAAAACTGCAAAACTTAGGCTGTATCATGTGTGATAATAAAATAAGGGTGGTTGTTGTTTTGCTGCATCTTCCAAACATAATCACAACAAAACAAATACAGGTGTAGTTGCACACATAACTGTATACACCTTTGGTACATATTTTTTCCTGCATCATTGTAAGAATAATGTCATGTCATGTATGAAATGGCTCTAGGAGAATCAGAATTTTCAAGTACGAAGTACCTGAGCCAAGGAAAGATTTTTCTGTCCTTACTTTTCATGTCCTAATAGAGCTGCACCTTTTAGGCTGGGCCTTTGATTTCCACAGAATACTGTAGTTGCATTTGTTAAGATCTGAGCATGGCAAAAGCTTTGACCTCATCTATTTTCTCTCCCTGTAGTTCTAAATTACGTTTTGTTTTGTTTTTAAAGAGAAGTATCTCTGACAAATACGAGAAATGACTTCAATAATTTGCTACTGGTACTTCCAACAAACCTGCACAGCTGAAGAGTGCCCAATCAAATCCCCAGTAAGATCCAAGGAGAAAATAGTGGTGCTCTCTGGTGCCTTTTTAGCTGTGTGATTGGCTTGCTTGTTTGTCCTTCCAAATCCCCAGATACTGAAAAAACCTGGAAAGTTAAAGCTACATTAAAAAAAAAAGTTTAAAGGACTGCATACTCTGGGAGATCATGTTCTGCTTGGTCTTATGCTGGCCCTCACAGGCCGGGGCTATCTATATGGGTTAAAAGCCCTGTGGAGGCTGCACTGTGGCACTGCATCGGTTATACAATGCAGCAGTCGCAGCTACCACGGGACTTTCCCACAAAGCTGCTCGTAGAAAAGTCAGGGATTTCCCCTGACTTTTCCTGCCAGAGAGCGGTCAGTATGGCTCTTCCGCCATCTGTCCTCACTTTGGCGCAGAAGGCAACCTCCCATTGGTCGCCCAAAGCCGGGTGAGGATAGGGCAGGTTTAGTGAGACAAATGGCCGCTGGAAAGCCCACGCTACTTCCTACGTTGGGATTACCCGACGCAACTCCACAGCAGTAAAAATGCAGGGGTTTCAGAAAGTGAGGGCAAACTGGCGTAGCACCACATTCTCCAATAAGTGAACATCCAACTGAAGAAAATCAGTTTCCTGCAAGAAGACTGCATCAGGTTACTTTTTGTTTTCATTTGTTCTTGCTACTATTCAGGCATCCAAAGAAAATTGCCAGTCAATTGTCTGGAAACTAATTATCTCTTCAAAACAAGAATATATTTTATCAGACCAACTCAATGGTCATGATCATGGAAGGTTATATGCAAACAGTGGCAGTGTACAAGTCAGGTTACATGGTCTGGAGTAGAATATATTACGTGCTTTTTTGCTTTTTGTGTAATTTGATTATAAAATCAAATATTGGATGGGTGCACTTTCAAATTAAAATCATTCTCTTTTGCTTTCTGATCAACTTTAATACAAATGAATAATATAGCAGAAAGAATGAAGAGCATCTTTCGTTTTATGCAGGGAAATGGATATCTCCATAGATTGTCCAATCTATAACTTCTTCTCCCCCTCAGTTCTTATGCAACAAATCCTAACTTTACAGATACAGACCTGATGGAACAGGCTCAGCTGTAAGTTGCTGTTTTTCTTGTAATTCCCATATGCGAACACTGCCATCTTCTGAACAGGAGATTAATTGCCTGTTAAAACCAAGTTTGTATTACTGGAATATTCTATAGAAGCATATTTGTAGAACTGCACAAAATCAAGGTTCCATAATTGCCATCAAGTGTGATTTTGGCAGGATACCTCTCTGAGGTCTAGCTCCATTTAAACCACCCTGAGCAACCACCGTGTTGCTGTCAGGCACTACCAAAATGTTTGCCTGAAGGATAAGGTCAAGGAGTTCTCCTGTACTCCCCACTGCTGCTGGATTCTCACATGCTTGCAGTGGCCAGGGATATCTTAGGCTTGTGAGCCACTTTTGTCTGCTTCTCTCCAACAGGGATACAGCCATGCTTTGGAAACCTCATATATTGACTACTGCAACCCACTCTACATGGCTGTCTTTAAAGATGGTTCAGAAGCTGTAGCTAGTGCACAATCCTCTGGCTCACCTCTTGATAGAGAAAGGGTGGGATGCAAGGAACATACCACTACTATTTGGCCCAGCTGCCCTAGTTGCCTATATGCTTCTGGACCCAGTTAAAACTGCTGCCAATTCTTTTTATCTTTAAAGGCCCTTATGGCCTGCCACTGAGCCACCTAAAACATGCCTCATTCCATATCATCACCCCACAATTTCTTTGATTAGTGTGAGAGGCATTGCTCTATGACCCTGCTTTCAGAGAAGTGAGATCTGCAACAGCATAGGGTGGCACTTTCTCTGTGACAGCAACAAAGCTTTGGAATGCATGACTGGTATTTCAATGACCAGTCAAAACCTACAGAGGCTTATAGCACTGGCTAAAAGTTTTATTTGACTACCGTCATTTCTATTAATTTCAATGGGTCAACTATACATATGACTAAATCAGGATTATGTCTCAGTGATGTCCCTTAAAAAAATAAAAATAAAAGACAATTAGCTGCCCATAATCTTCATTATAAAAATGTAGTCATATCTGATACTTACTTTAATAAAGAAGAAGGGCTGTTAAATTTATATGAACTTGTCTCTTCAGAAACAGTCAATAGTATTTCTGCACATTATGCTCAGAAAATACAATGAATTAGATCCAGATTAAGCCTGGCTCCAACCCAATGAGCTTGTTTGCATGTAACAACCCATTGATTTGTCATACATGAGCAGACACACGGCCTGCAGCATGCCCACCTCTTCCTCTTTTACTCCATAACCCACAATCACCTCCTTTGTAGGTTGTGGAGTGTGATGTACAAATATGGACCGGTGGGTTGTGTAGGAGCTAAACAATCCAGCTGTTAACCCAACAATATGGGTTGTTTAGGGGTTTCCAGGTTTGCATGCCATGCTCCACAACCTACAAAGGAGCTGAACGTGGGATGTGCAGTAAAAGCGGAAGAGGCAGTGCACTGCAGACAGCTCATCCCCATTCGTGCACGACATCCTCTCGGTTTTTAAACCAACGATTTGTCATTACGTGCAAAACAGGCCATTGTATTTACTGAGGATAAATCATTTTTATTAACTGTCCATCAAAAGCAAAGCAGTGCATTTTTTTAGAAATTATCTTCATTTCAAAAAGGGCAATTCAGGCTAAAGAGCTTATCATGCTGTCAACAGAGCTAAATATGGCAGGGGTATTGAGCAGCTGGAATATTTTGTAAGGAAAGGTTGAATGTTGAAATGAATAAAAATTAAATATGGCCCATTCCATCTTTCTGATGCTTACATTTTCAGTGCGTGAAAAATTAAATGTAACTTGCACCTGTTTGGAACTTTTGTAATGTGCAGGACGGTAGAGTCATGAGCAGTCTTCTGGAAGGCAATCACACGCTTCATCTGAAGGTTATACACAAATATGCCCTTTCCAACAGCAGCAAACACACACTGGAAAGAAAATGTAATAGAACATCTTAACTAAGCATACATATTACTTTGTGTAATAGACTTCCAGTAGGATTGTGACATGGTGATCTTTCAATCTAAATGATTGGGGAGGTAAGAGGTACGTAGCTCTTTAAAGCGCAATTACAATATGATTACTCAAATATTTTTGCATTATGTGTCAGTTCATATAAATACTATGACAGCTAGTGACATTCAATAAGGCACAAGCGCAGGCAGTTGTTTTCATCCCATATCATTTTCAAACCTTGTTCTGCCAAGCTTTGCTGGCTAAGGTGGTCAGTTTTATCCTAGAGCCCAGTTACTGGCTGTATTTTTAAATATTTCCTTTTACTGGGTTTTATAGTGGCTTGTATGTATATGATATTATAATTTTATGATATCGTTTTTACGTGCTGAGATACTTTGAGGGTCCCTATGGGCAGAAATGCAGTCTACCAATATAAAATTTCCTAACACAGGTTTTAAGGTATACAAGTAGGTGTTACATTTGAATGTATCCCCAGCTTCCTCTTTCAGGACTCCACCCAACCTGGAACAGAAGCCTTGTCATTCTGCTAGTGGAGAAAGGGACGGCACCTTTTGCTTTTTCACCCGAGGCCTTCCTTTGATATGGTAAAAAGATCAGGAAGCAGATGATGTGAAAGATTTCCATAAAGTCAACTATACTTGGCTATGATTAGTAAAAAGCATCTTCTATGTTCCTGTAGAACTAGAGGGCTCCGTCTGGGGGCTGCCAGCCCCAATCCCAAGTATTTTATATCTATTGGGTTGTTGGGGAGAGCCATTTCCTGGGATGGCATAATGCAGATTGGGGAATTTAACTTCACAGCATACATCCCCCAAACCCAATGCTAACCTCCCTTCCCCATAAGAGTTACTATAGAAGGTAGAGCAGGAAAATTCCCTCTTCCCCCAACCCTCCCCATTTACCTTCCCACTCCTTTAACTGACAATCTGCATATCCTAGAAGCTCACAGAAGGCCGTATCAGTTTTGTCTTTGTTTTTTGATGTTTTAATTTACAAACATATATACTTCTACATACTTAGGGAGCTCCAAATCATGTTGGGGGGAATGGATAAATATTAAGTATGGCCCTATTATGATGCTTGCACTTTTAGTGCAAGAAAAAATTAGCATAACTTCCACTTGTTTGGAACTTTTATAATGGGAGCATCTAGAAACTACTATCTTATTTCTGGGTGGCCCTGTTTCACTTATTTTATGTATTTAATACCTTTAAAATCTTATTTTCTTCCATCATGGAACTTGAGGCTGTATACATAGGATCTCATCCAGATATGACCAGATCCAGGCCTGCATAACCTCAGTAAGGTGGCTGAATCATGTACCCTCAAAGCATGCTGTGAGTATTGGCACTCAGACAATTCTGAGTTTACTGGAATGATTTATACTGAACTAGTAACATAAGCTTTACTTTAAGATTACTAGTAAATATGATCGTCATGGATTTTGGACAACAGGAAACAAGTGCTTGTCAAATTTTTCACTGATGAGAGGAATCTTGCTCAGGAATTACATTTGCCATAATCCTATCCCACAGAAGATATCTACCTCACTACTACTAATTTGGGAATCACTCACTTAATGAAAATGTGTTATTTCTGTGAAGAATACAGCACACACTGCATATTTGGCAGCCATGCTATGATTCTCATCATATCCTGTTCAATGCTTGGGACAGCAGGCCCTTATGCACACTCCATTTCAGTTCTGAAATTAACTGAAATTCTGCAATCATTTAATGCATCTTTCACAGGAGAGATTTACATTGGATTGTGCCTGCAAGGACTTGCTGACATTTGCAAGCCAAAGACAAGTGTAGCAATTAGCCTTCTGCTCATGACATCAGGATTTCTGGTTGGGATGTGAATAATCTGAATGTCTGAATGCAAAATAAAACCCAAGTACATATTAAACAAGCATATACTAACCAGAGATGTGAGGAAAAGGTAGCTCATGGGTCTTACTTTTTAATTATAGTTTAAGTTTTTACCTCCTCATCAGAAGCTAACTGTTGAATGGACACTTCATTTTGGCTGTGTGATAATTTTATTTCTTGTTGCGGATCCACATGAAGAGATGCATCCCAATTGCATTCATATGCTTGTATTGTCCAGTCCAATGAATCCCAGACTATCAGCTCACCCACATGGGAGCCAGTTGCAAAAGTCAAATCTAGGTACCAAAAATGTTAGAGCTCCCATAAATAAGTTCAAGGAGGTTTTGAAGTTAATCAAAACATAAGAAGTCAATGCACATTTGACTGTATATAATGTACTCTGTTTGATAAAGACATATAACAGTGTTTTTAAAATAGCAAAATCCACTGAAAAATTCTTTTGTGGAAATCTAATTAAAATGAATGGGAATTTCATAGTTCCCTTTTATTTCAATAGGACATCTGCAGGAAACCTTCTTAGTGAATTGTGCTAAAAAGTGTTAACTCTATTGTGTCTGCGTCTGTGTCATGTGTTTAAATATTAAATAGCAGTGTTTAAAAAGGGTTGGGGAGAATCATATTTTATCTGGCTCCCATGAATTCATAAGAAGGGCATGGAATATTCATAAGAACATAAGCAGAGCCATGCTGAATCAGACCAAAGGCCTATCTAATTCAGCATTCTCTTTACACAGTAACTAATCAGCTGCCTGTTGGAAGCCCACAAGCAGGACATGAGTGCAGCATTCTGTTACCACAGGCTAATAACTGGCAACTGATGACGCTTGAGCTAACCATGGCCTGTGAGTGGGGTGACATATGCAACACCAACCTCAAACTGGTGGTGGAACTCTAATGTCACACATGGATTTGTTTTTCTAGATTAAAGTTATGAATTGTACTATATAGATCTTAACACTAAGAGAGCCAGTATGGTTAGATTAGGACTATTAAAAACAAGTTAAAATCCATAATTAGCCATTAACCTCACTGGATGATCTTCAGTCGCCATTTTTCAGCCTAGCCTACCTTAAATGAACCTCAAATGTTTCTCATGTGAAGAAACATGAACATCACACAGAATTCCTTGGAGGAAAGGTGTTATAAAATATGTCACATAAGTAACAAACATTAATTTTAAAACAAGGAAGGCATTACAGGTATCATTCAAAGAAGTCACTGTACAAGGCTAGGTATAAGTTTAATTGAAATCAGAACATTTAATTTGTGCATGATTGCTGTTATAGTAAATATATTAATGGAAAGTCACTTCACACTAAGATATTTTAAATGCAGGCACATCTAATTTGAGGAGATGCCAAAAATAGTTTAATATAAATCAACTAGGTATCTTTTAAAACAAAACAAAAACCACAGGGGAGCAACAGAAGAAAATTTGTAAGCAACAATATACTGTTAATTACTAACAATGAATCTGGGCAACAGTCTTACCACTGACACTGACCAACGACACAATAATATCTTGATGATCAAGAAGGCGTTTCACTTCAAAGACATCCCATTCAGTCCCATCTCTGGAAGTTTTCAGTCGAAGAATTACTCAGAAGGGAAAGGTAAAACAAAATTTCTAAACAATATATATCTTGACACTTATGAGAATAAGGCTGCCTCTACAAGAGGCATTTAAAGCTCTTTCAAGGCGCATTAAAAAATTTACCTCTACAAGAACGGAGCGCAAATCGGGCGTAGAGGCGCTTTAAACATCCAATTATGCGCATTATCGAATGCGCGTTAAATAGCGAGTTTTATTTTGCTCCAGCCGTTAAAGCGCATTTTGCCTATGTGAACAAGCGATTCTCCGCATTAACTACCTGTAAAGCGCATTTGAAACAACCGGTAAGGTCACCTGTTGAGTGCTCAATTACCTCCTGCATACAAGCATTTACAATAAAGCGCTTCTGCGAATATGCGCATAATTGGCTAACAAGGCGTAAAGCCGAATTCTTGTAGATGAGGCCTAATACATAAAAATAGGCTCCTCACCTCCTAATAGGTATGCTTCATTCCAGGGTACTCCATTCCACTCCTCCTCCCCACAGTTTTCCATTTTTTTTCTGACTGACATTCAATGTTCTGTAGCTACCAAGAATATTATTGGGCTATACTGAGGGGGTGGGCATTTCCCCTTTATTTTTTTGTGGAGTTTAAAAAATGTTTTGTTTAGGCTTCATTTCTGTTGGCACTCATCACCTAAATTTACAATTAGAGGGAGTGATTTATCTGTAAGACAGAGAAGACTGCAGTTCTAATTCAGAATATGATCAGCACTGGTATCTCTGAGAGCACTAAGTCACCTGAATGGTGGAGCAGGTGGTACATTCCTTGCCTCTGCAAGATTTAGTATTTCTAAACAGGAAGAGTGTGTCATGGGATGAGAAATTTAGAATCAAGCAATCAGAAATCTAAACATAAGCTATTGGCATGATACTAGGCTGACCATCTGAAAAGGAGGACAGGGCTCAAATAACTTTAACAGTTATAGAGTAAAGGGAATTTCAGCCAGTGTCATTTGTATGCAATTAGTTCCTGGTGATATTCCCTCTTCATCACAACAGTTAAAGTTGCAGAGCCCTGCCTTCTTTTGTATATGGTCACTCTAGTATAGTGCCTGCACCTTTAAAAGTTGTGATGAAGAGGGAATTTCACCAGGAACTAATTGCATACAAATGACACCTGCTGAAATTCCCTTTTCTCTACAACTGTTAAAGTTATATGAGCCCTGTCCTCCTTTTCAGATGGTCAGCCTACATGATACTGTTTATTAGGCTGACCATATGAAAAGGGGGACAGGGCTCATGTAACTTTAACAGCTGTAGAGAAAAGGAAATTTCAGCCAGTGTCATTGGTATGCAGTTAGTCCCTGGTGAAATTCCCTCTTCATCACAACAGTTAAAGTTGCAGGGGCCCTGCCTTCTTTTGTATATGGTCACTCTAGTATAGTGCCTGCAACTTTAACTGTTGTGATGAAGAGGGAATTTCACCAGGGACTAATTGCATACCAATGACACTGGCTGAAATTCCCTTTTTTCTACAACTGTTAAAGTTACATGAGCCCTGTCCTCCTTTTCAGATGGTCAGCCTACATAAGTTGTTACAAAAATATCTGCCATCTACTTGCAATTACTTCAGGGACTATTTCTCTCAGCTATATGCCATATCCTGCTTTGGAGGAAAAATACAACTCCCTGTTCACAAATAAGCAAAGCCCCTTGGGTAATATCTTGCACAGATCTTTGGATCCCACCCCCATGGCTATAAGTAAATACTACACATATTTTCAATCATTCCAAAACATATGAAACACACCTAACATCTACAGATGTTAGTAAAATTCAAATATCTTCACCATTAAAGCAATACTCACTCAATTCTTTGCCAACTGCTGCTGCCACACAATTTTTTGGCAATTCAATCATAGCACTGATATCTTTATTAAGAAGGCAAAAAATAAAGTCAGATGTTTTATTACAAGTAAATATTTAATGCACAGCTCACTTGCTATTAGTCTATACAAGTATGGAGTGCTATCTGACTACCTCTCAAGAGGGCTACTAAAACCATCTTAGCTCTTCCTGAGAAAAATTTGAAAGCTATGAAGTAGAAAATTAAGCTATACAAAACTTTTTTATTTTGATAGACTAGGCTGACCATATGAAAAGGAGGACAGGGCTTCTGTATCTTTAACAGTTTCATAGAAAATGGAATTTCAACAGGTGTCATTTGTATATATGCAGAACCTGGTGAAATTTCCTCATCATCACAAAATTAAAGCTGCAGAAGCCTTGCCCTCTTTTGTATCTGGTCACTCTAGTATAGCTCCTGCAGCTTTAACTGTTGAGATGAAAAAGGAATTTCACCAGGTTCTGTATGCATACAAACGATACCTGCCGAAATTCCCTGTCTTTTGCAACTGTTAAAGATACAGGAGCCCTGTCCTCCTTTTCATATGGTCAGCCTATGATAGACCATAAATGCCTTGTTCTGCTTTTAGGACAGCAATACAGCAGCATGTTTGTTATCTTTGTAAACCAAGAGTGGATTACAGAGTGCAAAAATCTTTTTAACAGCTTTTCTAAACCTAAAAACCAAACATTTTGCAGCACATTCCAAATTTATCTTAAAATAAAATTATAAGTGCAATATTCTTCTTTATTATATTTCAATGCAGTGTTCACTTTACTATATTTTGCTTACTGGGTTGAGTGGAATCTTGCATTTAACATTTATCATACTTCTAAAATACACAGCATACCTGGAAGAGACTAATTTCATTTCTAAAGGGATATATATTCATTTTGTGATTTATATATACTGACCCAGTTCAATTAACATATAGTTACTGAAGTTTGACATACTTAAAAATTCATAGGACACAGGAGGCTCCAAGTACTCCTAATTCAAAAGTGATTACATTGACATTTTAAAAATAGAGGTCAGCTTTAATATATGTTATCTTTAGAATTAAAGAGACTTTGCTAAGTTGTTTTTATATCATTATATAGATCCATTTTACTTACACTTTAACTGCTGTAATGAGCCAATTACATTTTTTACCTGCATCAATACGATGACTTGTCTTACACAAGAGATCTAATTTTCGGTTCCAAACACACAAATCACTCCCTCCAGACAGCCACACATCCAGCCTTTGAAGAACTGTCAGACACTGTAGAACCAAATTAGATAATCAATGTATGTCCCATAACAAAGTTCTTTAGGGATTTTTCCCCCAATAAAATTATCAGTTTTACATAGTCAGACTTCAGTTATTATGAAATACAACTTCAAATACTTTTTGCCAGAAACATTCATAATTAATATAGAGGACTTTATTCATCTTATAAAGCAGAAAGGAAACATTGATTAACAAATGTGCTTGCTTGAGCACCTCTTCAGCAAGATCTCACTGAAAAGGATATAAGGCAAATGCAAAACCTGTCCTTTTAAGACTAAGCTTTTCAAAGCTTTTTTAAAAATATTTTTGTCGACAAAAGGACAATATATAATAAGTGTCAGTTTTTTTTCCCTTTTCATATCATACCCCTGAAAGATTTTATTGAAAAGAAAGAGAAGGCACCTGCTGCTGTGTGTTCAAACACCAAGCTTAATTTCTTGAGATTCTCCAGATTTTAGACTTTTAAAATCTTAATCCAGAGCTATAAAATTAACCTTTTATGATTCACAGAAGTTGATTGCCACACTAATCATGGTACTTCAACAATGTCCTGTGACATGAGATGAGAGCATCAAAATGACCAAGGACTATTCCAAACACTAGTACTGAGATTGCCTTTTCACACTCTCTCAGTGGAGGAGACTGTATTAAGAGAAAGCTTACTTTTAGCCATTTTCTTCATTCATAACAATACTGTACTTAAGAAGCAACACAGTTAGAAACTGGGGGGTCATGGTCTCAGTGGCCACATCCATAACCTTAAAGGATACAATTTCAGAGATAATTGAAGTTGCCATGGCTTAGACCTGTGGGCTTCCAGCATGAGATTAAGCTGTTTGTGTGAGCAAGTCACTATTTTTGTAAGAAAACAAAGTGATCAAATGCAGCTGAGTGTAACATGTATGTCAACCCTTTGTGGGAAAAGGACAGAATATTATATGGGCAGTCTAGCTGCTGAGAACAGCAATAGGTTGTTTGAGAACGGAAGCTGACCAGAAATACCTCAAATGACACAGAATAAAAGTCAGATGCATAGCAATAAGATGGGCTCACATTCTAAAGGTGAACACAATACACAAAATCAAAGTCACTTCTATTTTGACTTACCCTCACAGTGGAATGAAAGCAGGATACTTTGTGGACTTGCCTACCATTGTCACAATCCCAAATCTGTTTTCATTTATTAAGGAACTGAAGATAACAACCAAGTTAACTTATGTTAGAAGTATAGAAATAGAAAGGCACAACTGGGTGTTTGGGACTATTTCTATTGCCCTGATCCAGACATCCTACTGCAGCAGTGACACACAACAAATGAGGCAAGACGATATCTGCACTACATCTCCCTTCCAAAAAGAAGGGAGGGGCACTACATGCATCAAAGAGGCAAATGCACAGAAACTCTTGATTGGGGTTCTTCTTGCTGTGCATGCAGTCTGAGGAAAGCATTATTTATTATCTGCAGCAGCTTTTTCCACATGTGATGAATGACATCTGCACACAGAATTTTATTTCCACGTGTCAATCACATCTTGCTAGACTTAGGTCTATGAAATGAAGTGTTGGCATTTGTCTTCCATGCGCTGCTTTGTCTTGAGAATCATGTCTGCCCATCTGCTATGACAGCAGCTTGCTCAGTGCAACATGACATGCAGCCACCATCCATTGTGCTGCCTAGCTCAGTTCTGTATTTCTCCTTTCCAAAATGTGCACAATTACATGCAGGTTAAAGGATACAATAACAGTCCTATCAGCACCTGCTGTCAAAATCAGGTGACATTTTTCCTCACAAGTATCTGAGAGGGGAAAATTTGCAAGAGCTGTGATTTTTTGTGCATGCGCATGTAGCTCAAATAGTTTCTCTCCAGTCTGAAAACAAAATGAAAGTGCTAAGAGAAAATATAATACTGCAAGGGACAAATGCAATAAATTGGATTATTCCATTAACATGTGATTTAAGTCATTTAAAAAGTTAAACAAGAAGATAGGAAACTGTCTTATACCAGGTCAGACCATTTGTCCATCTAGCTCAGTATCGTCTATCCTGACTGCACTCTCCATAGTATCAGACATGGTCTTTCCAGGGCTACCTGAAGATGTCAAGGATTGAACCTGGGACTTTCCGCATACAAAGCATGTGATCTACCATTGAATGTAGCTATGACCTACAATTCCTTTGCAGCTATGTTAGAACAGAAACTAAAAGGATGTATATATTTAAGAATTCTAATTTTTAAGTAGCTAATAAGCATCATAGCCCTGATGGAAGAAATAATGTATGCAGGTGGTTAATAACATAGTACAACTGGAGCTATGAATGCTCTTGGCTAACGAACAAACAATCAAAGATCTTATCCAAGAAAGCTGAATTCTGCGAGCTGTATAGAATAAGAACATCGAGCAAATGTACTTATTCTGTTTCTGACAGGCATGAACCCAGCTGGAAATCCTGCTCAACCGCGTCCTATCACCACCACAGTGATTTCATCTGGCACTATGTACACAATTTCAAACCTATTTTCATGACCTTCTAGGCTAAAAACACTTATAAAACTGGAAACTGGGGCTCCCAGGATGCTGAATTCAATGGTTCAATTATTTTCAATTCAGTAAAATTCAGTAAAATTGCAGAACACATCCAGCGCTGACTATGCCATCCATGAACTTCAAAGATGCTAACATTTTTTATAAGATCTGGCAGCATATTTGGCTGCGCAGTACAAGCAGGAAGAAAACTATATACTCCTTATATCTAAAGACCAACAGCCAGTGGGAGGCTGTACTCCCTGCCTCCTAGGAAGAACATCTTGGCAAGGGGAAAACCAAGCTGATGTCATATATTGGCTACAGAGGGAGCCACTGGAGGGAGCTTGCTTCCTCCCTCCCTGGCAGAAGGAACACCTATAAGAACTTTGTAACCAAGATCTAGTGTCGGAATTTGCTTTTTTCCTCCTCCCTTCCAATTCCTTTTCTTTTGTGTTGCATCGGTACCTCATGGCAGGGTTTTATTATTGTAAGCCTTTGTAAGCTACTCTGGGAGCCTTCGTCAGCTGAAAAGCAGGATAAAAATGCTTAAAGGGTAAGAGCGTCAATTGACCCTAAAAACACTGCTTCAAACCAAGACCTAATACAGGCATGCAATTATGGACACAGTCCTGCATGTTATTCTAAATTTCAACTGTCATCTAATTTAACATTCTTCCTAAATATATTCTCTGTTAGTGAATAGTCCCACATTCAGGAACAATTCACAAGTGCTGCGAGCTTTTAAGCATTTCACTGTTTAATGTTTTTACACTCTTTTCAGACTTTCCAACCCAGGGAATTGCTGAGCCAGCAAATAAATGTACTGAATACTCTGCCAGCAGAGTCATGAAACATGTCATTACACTGTTGTTTTATAAATATTTTTCAAGTTTTGCAGGCAGATAAGCCAGAATATTGATAATTTCCATGCCATGTCTGTCTCCAACTTTTCTAACTCTTATTATGCTAGCACACTTTACGGACATTTAGGATGATCTGCAAAGTAGTCTTGAATTTGAACTACTGCTTCTGTGACAAGTTTCCTACAACAGTTCTTTATAATAGCTAACTTTACATTTAGGTAAATCATTTGGAATTGAGTGACTCCAAATTAAACTTCATTCAATCTACATCTGTATGCAATTCATTTCTAAACAGAAACAAACCTGAGCATTCCACAAACATACAATTCCATCATCACCAGCAGATGCAAACCTGGTAAACAACAAACCATAAATTAGGTACATATATTTGAAGGAAATGTCACATCTATTTATACAGGACCAAAAACATAAAAGATGCTCATCAATAATCACTGACAAACATAGGGCAAAAGGAGATGAAATACTGACTTTAGTAGAACTTGATCTTTTAAAGATATATCTAAATCTTCAAAAACATTAAAGGTTGTTTATTACTTTGCATATGTAAAAATACAAGTCTAGCGTGAATAAAACATCCTCGCTTATAAAAACTTTTTTTAAAAAACAAACAAACAGCAATCCTCAAAACTAATAAACATAACCTCAACAAAATCATGTACAGGATGCAGATTCTTCATTGTACTCTTTACAGATGAGAACTCAAGAAAGTGACTATTAATACACTACCGGAATAAGTTCTTACTGTTTCAATAACTGATAGTTTTAAAGTACATTAACCCTCAATTAGGCAATCTTCTTCTCCTTTCTACCTCTTGAGAAAACAGCTGCTACAGTGCTACTGAACTTATTAGCATTTTATCAGCTCAAGAGCAGTCTTCTTCTTATATGAGCATTGTAATCGGTGAGGCAGGAATTTACACAACACAGCAACAATGTACATGAATGCATAATTCAGGGCAGCATATTTCAAACTCCTCTGCTCACAAAGGTTGCTGCTGTCATATGGTGCAAATTCCGTCCTAACATATAACACTGCCCATGCAAGTAGAGCACTCTCATGAGCTGATAAAAGAGCAAATAAATTAATGATAGTAACACATTAATTGGCCCAGGCTACAGTATAATAGATAGTTTTATGACTGTTTAACACAATGTATGAGGGGGAAAAACCCAGGTTTACCACATAGTATACATTCAGGCAGCGAGTTGCAGCCTACTACAACTCCCAAATGAGCGTAATTTTATGATACACATGTTTAAATACATAATTGTCACACAAAATATCTTTGGTGATCATCTAAAAAAAATGTAGTGTGAAGTAGCACTAAATTATCTAAAGAGCCTCTTACAAACCGAAGTCAAATCTGAAACTTTGTATTCCATTAACAAAAGCATGTTGTGTGCCTCAGCCTGAGATTCTCCTTTAAGTCTTATGGAAAGACAGTATACAATATATACAATGTACTAGATTGGCTCATGGCAGGACTACCAATCCTACAAATGGATTCTTTTCACCAAGCTGGTGTTTCATGGGTCACCTGATTCTTTTCCAGTCATGATCACCATCCTCTATAACCTTGTCTGTTTCCTGGAGGAGCAAGAAATGGTCAAACGTGCAACAGAGAAAGCTATTCTTAAAGTGTGGTATGAATTCAGTCTAGTTTAATGTGTCAAATGCTAGAGTATTACTTGCAATTTTATCTCATTCCATTTTTTGGAAGACTCTTGCTGAGGCTTAGCCTTCTTTAGTGATCTTGCAATCAATATGACCCTCTCTTCATGTTCAAAAACACAAAAGAAAAGAAGTGAAAAGCAGCTGTCTGTTAGGTTGATACAGGATTTATTTAGTATCTTCAGAAACCAATCTGAGAAAATTTTCCACTCACTGGTTTTAGCTGAGCCACCGAGAAAACAAGAAAATCCTTCTGCAAAATTCTCAATAAGATGATATTATCTAAAGAGCTGAAGCGTGAAACTTGGCTTACAACAGTTGACAAAAAATGCAATGAAAGAACTATGAAAACTGAATATAACCATTTCAGAAACCAAGTAACAATGCTAATGTTATTGGAAAGAATCAAATAAGGTAGTGGTACCTGGTTTAACAATGATTTTAATGACTATGCATACCAAGCATTAAAAATGGAATACCCAATGAATTAAACTGTTCAAAGAATGTGCAATATTTTATTGCTTATAAGTAAATACATTTGTATTCTGATTCATATTTTTTTCCCTCTGGCTCTAAAACATGGAGTATTTTGCATTTGCTTCCACACTTTTAGATAGATCTCAAGCAATCTGATTATAATTAGGAAATTGAATCTATATCCAAGGGCTTCAGTATTTGTCCAAATTAGCAGATGCTCCTATTCAGGGATCAGGAATCAACTTGTGCGTATGACTCCCATGTCTGGCCCCCAGCATGGAAAAACTATGGATGAATTTGTGATAAGAAACAACTGTTTCCAGAAAGATAGGACTCATGATGATGATTATGATGATGAAAACTGCTTTATTTACACATTTTCTACCTTTTCTGTGATTGCCAAATATCAGGCATAGGAACCTTCTGTGAACAGGAAACTTTGCTCATGAAAAGTGACTCTACCCAATTTTTGGCTCTCCTTTCCTCCCACACATCACCCTGTATCACAGCTTACTCTGTTTAGAATGGTCCCCTGACCCTCATGTGAGTTTTTTTTTGAGGGCTTGAGGGCAGCTAGGAGAAGAGGTGGTGGAGATGTCACTTCTGCCCACCCCTTTCCATCGGCACATCTCTTGATCCAAGCTAATGTACTGAAGCAAAGGGATCAACATCTAAAAGTCTGTATGGTAGTTAAGGGGATAATACTTTTTGATATTACTTAGGCTGACCATATGAAAAGGAGGACAGGGCTCATGTAACTTTAACAGTTGTAGAGAAAAGGGAATTTCTGCCAGTGTCATTTGTATGCAATTAGTTCCTGGTGAAATTCCTTCTTCATCGCAACAGTTAAAGTTGCAGGGGTCCTGCCCTCTTTTGTATCTGGCCACTCTAGTATAGTGCATGCAACTTTAATTGCTTTGATGAAGATGGGATTTCACCAGGTACTAATTGCATACAAATGATGCCAGCTGAAATTCCCTTTTCTCTGCAACTGTTAAAGTTACATGAGCCCTGTCCTTCTTTTCATATGGTCAGCCTATATTACTGCTTCACATGAAGTGGGAGGAACATGCAGCCAAATGCAGGCAGATCAATGGTGAATAATCGAAAGCATAAAAACTAGCTCAGTACAGCACTGGGAGAAAATATAGTAATGTGATTTCAGAAACAAGTGGCTCACAACTGCACTAAGATGTAGTGTTTAAACTGCCTGTGTTCTGGAACTGAAGAGACAATCTGTGACAGACACATTTTAATTAGATTTCAGCTAAAAGTTTTGTCAGGATGTTCTATCCAAAGCTCCTTTTGAGAACTAAGCTACCTGTCATAGAAAAAAACAGAAGATTCATTTTTAAAGATGTCCACAGAAATTTCTACGGTGCAAAAGGGAAGATTATAAAAGTAAGGTCTTACCTGTAATCATCTATTGCCACTAGAAATCGCACTATATCATGATGACCTTTCAGCACAAGGAGCTCAGTGTAAGGATTTTGTGTTTGTTCTTCGCCAATGGTCTGCACAGATTTCTAGAAATCCATAAAGTCAGAAAAATAAAGCTGTAAATCATCAAATTTGATATAATCAATAGATACTGTCCATTTCTTATTACTGTTGGTGCTATCCTCACCACAGTATAATTCAAATTGTATGTAGACAATGAATTTGTGAATCCATGATTTAAGAAAACTATGCTAAACGCAAAATATGAGTTGTGTGTTTCTGGAGTGTAATTATGACTAGAGACTCCCAGCCATCAACTTTAGAGGAAGGTAGGTTTCTGTTTACTTAAAAGTAAGGCTCCAATTTGCAATAGGACCAACCCCACAAAAAGTCTGCACAGAATTGTAGCCCTAGAAGTCTAACTATGGTGCTAAATAAAACAGCTGTCTTCCAGGATTTGATCCAGGGGAAAGAACCAACCTAATGTGGATTATTGTTGGTTGAGCTGGAGGTTCTGTGTGTGTCATACACTGTCCCAATTGTGTCCAGTTAACCAATTATGGTTTTCTGCAGATGATCAGCCGAGAATGAGAGTCAGGGTGAAAGGAGAGTCACCAAGCTTTATAGTTCTATTCTCTTCCCAAGTTCCTCATCCATCACTCTGCCTAAAGTAAGTGCATGCACCTTATGATCTTGGGGAAGTTAAGAAATGCTCCTAGTGTGCCATCTGCCACAGTGCCTGGCAGGTTCCCTAAATGAACTGACAGATGTTCTTGAAGTTGGTCCTGGGGGACTTCAACAGCCATGCCAAGGATGCCTTATTGCACCGGCTCAGGTCTTTGTGGCTGACATGACAGCCATGGACCTATCTCAAGTTCTATCAGACCCAACACATCTCTTGGATCTGGTGTTCTGAACAGGGCTGGGGGATAATAATCTGTGGGTAAGGGAACCAGCAATGGTTCTACTGTCATGGACAGATCATACCCAATCAGTTTTGATCTCAAAACTACTTGTCACTTCCACAAGCATGGAGGACCTAATTCAAAGTTTTGTCCCCAGAGACTGATGGATCCAGAAGGTTTTCTGAAGTCCTTGTGGGACTATTCTGCAGCCTTAGCTGGTGGTCCTGTCAAAGCTCAGGTCTTTTCTTGGAACAGGAAAATAACCTAGATTCTAGATAGGATCACTTCTGAATGTTCTAGCCAAATCTTATCAGCAACTTGTTATACCAAGACATTGAGGGCAATGAAGCAATTGGGTTGGTGATTAAAACACAATTGGTAGAAAATTCACGGTAAGCATGACTGGATCAGGTAAGAATCGATCTTTGAATTTACTTTGTGGAGGTGATAGCGGCAAAGAAATCCTACTTCACCACCACAATTGCATCTGTATGATGCTGATAGCAGAGCTTTTCCAGGTGGTGAAAATGCCTTCCTGTCATAACTATTGTAGATCTGGTGGTGCAGCCCTCAAAGGGCTGCTGTGACAAATTTGCAATTCATTTTGTGAGTAAAATCACTCAAATTCACATAGATGTCACAGTCAATACTGGAAGCTTGTCAAATACACTGACTTGTCAAGTTGTAATGGATACCTTTCAGCTTGTTTAACAAGAAAATGTGAATATGTTATATGGACATTTGAGACCTATCATGTGTTCTTGGGATTCCGATCTTTCCTAGATGCTCAGTTTCAGAAGGTAGTATTGGGTGATTTCCGTTCTGCCCCTTGGTCTTGACTTATAGTGGAATGCAGGTTCCATCATATCACTTATGCTCTTTAACACTCATATGAAGCTGCTGAAAGAAGTAATCTAGAGATTCAAGCTTTTGATCTCATCAATATGTTGATGACATGTGATCCAGTCCCCACAATAATACCCCGGTAAAAATTTTGAGGTCCAGAGATTTTCTCTGCTGTTATGTGATCTTGAAGTATTGGATTAACATAATAATTCGGGTAGGCATTCTGATTCTTGTGCAAAACTTTTTAGGCACTATTTTCAAAATGGCGGACAGTTTTCTTTAGGTCGCTAGTTTTCATCAACCACAGAAGTTACTATCTTGTGTTTGGTATCAAATTATAGGTTTTCAGGGTCAAGGAGTTCAAAGAATATGTTATTTTAATTGTCGGAGTACTCCTTCCACCATTTTTCAAGATGGCGCTGAAATGTTGTCTCATTTTCTCATTTACTTGACAAAGCAACTTACAAATGTGACTTTGGCTTCAAAGTATAGGGTTTTTTGGGTCAAGGAGGTCAACATGGCATGAATTTTGATGGAAAGGCTGCCCTTCCACCATTTTTAAAAATGGCGTCCAAACATTTATTGATATATGCAATCATATTTAATGGGTTCTTCTCTTTTCAGTTCTGATGAAATGAAAAATATGAAACTATGACTGAAAAGACTGGAACTAGTGTTCTCTTGATAATTTTGATATCCAGGATAACTCTTTATTATCAGGGACAAATGGCACTCAAGATACAGCTCTTGTGCTCTTTCAGAATTGCTGTGGTGGAGTAGGGCCTGGCAAGCCAACAATGGCCCTGTTCAGACAACATGTTAAACCATGATGGTTAAGCATTTTGAGGTAATCAATGGGCCTGTTCAGATGACACTGCAGGCTCTGTGGTTAGCGAAACTGTGGTCCTCTGGGGTTAGCACTAACCACAAGCTGTGTTGTCACACACACTTTAAGCCATGGTTAGAGCCGCTAACCCTGCTGCAGATGGTCTGACTGTGGTTAGTGAGTGAGCAGGGTTTAGCAAAACACATTGCACAAAACATCTTAAACCCTGCTGCTTAACCAAAAACCTTAACCAGCAGGGTTTAAGGCGTCTTCTGAACAGGCCCATAATATCTAAAGACTTACTAAAACATTAAAAATACAGAAATATTAAAGCAGTTTAACATAAGTGTTTTTGCAGTTATTTTCCAAGCATTTACAAAAACTTGTGCATTTGACCACTGTGTTTTGACACGGACATCTCATTGTACCACAAACCTTATAGTTACATACACATAAAAGTTCACTTGGCAGGAAGTTCAAGAAAACTTTTGGGTCGTAGGACATCATTATCATTTTCCCAACTGCAATGTGTCTACTTTTGGATGAACACTCTCTAAGAGGCAAATACATCTTCTTACCAGATAAAATGCTCTTGTGATGTGCCCTCTTATAGAGTATGATGTGGGAGGAAGCTTACTGATTGGTACAGATCTTTTATACTCACTGAAACGCAGACTGTCAAAAGTGTCACATTTTGATTGAAGTTTTCAGACATATACAAAGATACTTCTCCACTTCCTCAAAATGACAGTTATCAGGTGTTTCCCCAAATTTGGTAAGGTATTTTGTTCGTTTGGCACATAGAGCTCTAACTTCATCCCAATTTTGCTCATTTCATCATCTCCTGTTAGAATATGAGGCTTTATGACCACTCTTGACATCTGTGGACCTAACTTTTTGAAGAGTTCATGAAGTGGAATGGAGCGATGATTATACTCTGTCCCAAAACATACCCATAACTGAGATATACCTCTGGAAACCCAACTGTAGAAGCAAGTCTACATCAGTATAATTCGAAAGCACAACAACTCTCTCTGTACCATTGTGAACTGCCCAGTTTACATGTGGAACAATTCTAAGGTCAGCCTCTTCCAATGTATTATTTAGTTGTTCAAGAACACGAGTCCCTTCTCTTGTGAATTGAACTGCAGGTTCCAACTCATGATCAATGACTGAACCGCTAGATACCAGTGGACATATAGCTTTTCCTGCTTCCTCTTGCACTCTTGTTCATGCTAATTTCTGCAGATTTGTCTCATTTAAGGTAGATGACCAGAATTTTTCAAACTGACAGGTATTGGTGTCTTGCTTTTGATTACAGCCAGATCTATTGTACCACTGGTAGATTCTCCTATCCTCCTGCATCCTTTACTGACAGCTGCAAATAGCTGTCAAAAACAAATTGAAGTTCTTGAAGAGAACATATGGATGTTGATCCCTTGACTACAATGTTAACAACTTATCCAAAGTTTTTCATTGCTGACATCTTAACCATTCATATTTGGGACATAAAGACACCTATAGCAGTGGTTTTCAGTGTTGAATTCAAAATCCTCAGGGGAGAGATGCTTTTGTTTTGCGGGTTTTGTAAGTGCATTACCATCAAACAATGTATTTGTTGACAGTACATCATGCTCTATAATTTTCTTTATTGAGTCTCCCCTTTCTTTCGTAATCTTCATATTTCTATGTGCTTGATCAATTACATTCTTAGTTATAAGTTTGGGTGTGGTAGGCTCTGGGATGCTTTTACTAGCAAAAGATGGTAGCTTTACTTTAGAGATTGTGTCTGACAGTTTTTTCTTTTTTGATATAAATCTCTCATGCCTGAGGTGCTGTTACAGGTCTGAACCATGCCTTAAGACATCAAGAATTCAATACTTTATAATATCATTCACATATTGTTTTGTTACAAAGCTGTGAAGCAGCACTGACTCAGTTACTTCATATGGATTTCCATGCTGTTGAATGAAATCTAGGAGTTGTGCAACATTTTCATCAAAATGCTCACCTTTTCCCCCAGAAGCTCATGATGGGGTATGGTATCACATTAATCGACTAAATCAGAAAGGGTAAGCTCTCGAAATAAATTGCCTATCATCAAAACCTCGAGGTACACTAACTGCCACTCAGCAACCTAATTACTTCTTCATGTTTGCCTGACAATGCCTTTTGAACTTTTCTGGGAGCTTTGAATGGTTTGCTCCAACTTCGTATCAGGTGCTACAGCTCTTAATCTACCCTCTTTATCCTTCACAACAAAATGTCCTTCAATGAATTTTTAGTAAAGGAAGGGGTTCTCATGCTCCAGTTTCCTGAATGTTTCCGAGCCCAATTCAAGGTGCTGGTTTTAACCTATAAAGCCTTACACGGTTTGGGACCACAATACCTGATGGAACGCCTTTCCCAACATGAACCTACCCATACACTACGCTCAACATCAAAGGTCCTCCTCTGGGTGCCTACTCCAAGGGAAGCTCGGAGGACGGCAACAAGGGAGAGGGCCTTCTCTGTGGTGGCCCCTCAATTATGGAATGATCTCCTCAATGAGGCCCGCCTGGCGCCAACACTGTTATTTTTTTCAGCGCCAGGTCAAAACTTTTCTTTTCTCCCAGGCATTTTAACAGCTCAAATTGAGGTTTTGATTGACATTGTGGCCAGGCTTAACAGTTAAAATGTTTTAAAGTGTTTTAATGTCAGCTGTTTTATGTTTATGGTTTTAAATTTTGCATATTGACTTTTTAGTGTTAAATCTTTTAATTTTTGTAAACCGTCCAGAGAGCTTCGGCTATGGGGTGGTATATAAGTGTAATTAATAATAATAATAATAATAATAATTTACTCTATCCAGGTACCAACTGCCATACCGTAGGTAATTGATGCAGTCAAAGTCATGAAAAATGGGAAGTAAAGACTGCACAGTTTCAATATGCGGATTCCAGTTACCATCACAATCATCAACAATCAAGTTTTTCACTATGGAAACTATCTTGAGGAAGACCTCCCAGTTCTTACACAGTTCAGATTTCTCTCCACACACTTTAATAAAAGCTTCAAACTTCGTTCTCAGATATTCAACCTTCCCACTTAGTGCATCAAACATTTTGTGAGCTTTTATTTGTTTTGGTCTCTTAGGTCAAGTACATCCTGCACTTTGAATAACTTCCACAAACACTAATTTGCACCAAAAAGCATCCCACTGTGTTTGCATTGCCTCTGATACCTTGGAAAGACCAAACATATAATGAGTTCCATTCAGTACAGACTGAATAGTTTTACTGCCAAAAAATTCTGCTTCAATAAGGGCATCATCCATGCCACTTCCACAGATATATTTTCCTTCACACCTTAATGCTACTTTTGTCATATGGAACATGCCTATCATGAGATACAGATCAGTGAATTCTTCTGGACTAGACAAAAAAGTCTGTTACAATATGAAAAAACTCTTCATCACAGAAAATTGGTAGAACAGGCTGGTCTTAGTTGGACATGAACATTTTGAATGTTTTTAGAGCTGTATACACAGTCGCATAGTCAGTAAGTGGGTGTGGTATAACTGGCAAGAAACCAACCCTTGACAATGGAACTGTATCCTTGGAGATTATGGCACAAATTCCACACCATGTAGGAACTGTCTTTTTTTCTTCATTTGATATACCACACCTAAAAAGCGTTATAAAAAATAATTCGTAGATGCTTTTGCAACAACATCATCAGAAGACATGATATCCGTATCATCTGAAACAATAAAGGCCTCTGGAAGACTAGTCAAATGACTGGACTGTAGTAATTTTTCACCTTCTGGCATGGCAAGTCTGAAACAAGTTTGCAGCTCCGTTTCTCTATGCCTGCTGCTGATATCTGCCTGTTTAGATGACGTGCTAAGCCATGGTTAGGCCTCCAACCCTTTTGCAGCGAATGGTTAGTGAGCAAGTTTAAACCATGGTTAAGTAGCCCCATGGTTAAGAATGGTTCACACAACAAGCTAAGCCATAATGGGCCTGTTCAGAAGCCACCTTAACCACAGAGCCTTAAGTGTCATCTGAACACTCATAAAAATGGCTACAAGTATGTTTCTGGGTCCAATTCAAAGTGTGGGACCCAAGCCATCCAGGATTGTACACTTTTGGGAATGGCCCTTTCTCTTGTTAAGAACTTAAAAGGTTATCTGAAGGACCACCTTCACCCATACAATTCCCATAACCCAGCTGTAGGGAACCATTTTCACCCCAAGTACCACATTATCCAAAGCCACTTACAATCCCCCTGAAAGACTGCATTCGCAGCTTGGGGATGCTCCTAGATCTGTCACTCCAAATGACAGCTCAGATAGATACAACAGTCAGGAGTGCCTACTATCAGCTTCTCCATCCCTGCCATATGCTAAGAACTACCTGGGGTTCTTCTCAAGTGCCTGCCATTCAAATCAGCAAAGTGGGTGTGCACTAAAGACAGGGTCTTCTCAGTGGAGGCCCTATGTTTTTGCAACTCCCTTCCAATAGACCTACAGCTTGCCCCTTCTACTCTAACATTTAGGCAGGCTTTGAAGACCTTGGCAGAACAGCATCACACAGTATTTCTGGATATCTGTCCTGATGTAATCACCTTTAAATTGTACCATGTCACTCACTTCTTTTTGCATGCTGCTTTGGACGGGCATAGCCCTAAAAATACTTCAAATAAATTGTTGCAAAGCTGTTCAAGTAGCATGTGCTGACTGCTCTATCTGTATGAGAGTGGTGTGTGTGCTGCTGCTGTGTGTGAGCAGTGTGCATACAAGTGTTATGGGCATGACTAGTTCAAATGGGTATATGTGTTAAGGGAAGGTGGGCAAAGAGAAGCGTATTACACAGCAAAACCACATATGTGAATTTATAAAAGTCTCAACTTGTATAATATACACTTCAAGCAAAATCATGCAGAAATGACTGGAAGTTCTGATGTCACTTCAACTGAGGGGAATGGGAGGTGCACCTGAGACCTGTCAGTTCCAGAAGAGCAGCAACCAACCTTTCCAAAGCTGAAGCCCATTTTTTTTTATTTTTATGTTACCATAGATGTTTTTTCTGCTTCTCGCCCTCTTCCCTGCCTCCCAGTCTTTCCCTGTCGTTCTCTTAAAAACAAAACAAAACCGGTTTTGTTTTGTTTTAAAAAAAGAAGTTGCCTGTGGCCCAGGTACGACCCATCCGAACAACGCTAAACCACTAGAGGAAGAGGAGGAACTCAACGTGAAAAAAAACAAGAAGTGACTTTTACTTGAGCAAACCAGTTTTAATGACGGGGCCCTCCTTCAAAGTCGTAATATGTCAAGCGACTTTGAGTAAGCAAAGGGAACAGCAGCGTCAGGTGACTTAAAGTCATGCCTTGCTACGCTTTATTAACATGAATATTATTAACAATATGAATATTGCAAAGGCCTTCGAATAAGAAACAGCCCAGCAGTACGTATCATCAAATACTCGATTATTATTATTATTATTATTATTATTATTATTTCTTCTTCTTTACGGGAGCGACGCTTTCTCCACCAAACATAAGGCTGCTGGGGGGAGGTGAGGGGCTACGCTCTCCCTTCGTCATAACAGAAAACGGCCCTTCACGGAGGGACTCGCGAACACGGCCGCCCTCAACAACAATCCCCACCCGACCAGCGCCGTCTACCGCCGGCGTTTACCTCAGCCAATCCCTGCGGCTCGCGGCCCGTTCCTATCAGCCATCGCAGCATCGAGAGGCGGAGTCCAAGTGGCCGGCACTCCCGGACGCCCTCTCGAACCCGCAGCTCGCTCGCTCGCTCGCTCGCTCAGTCACTCTCCCTGACGTTTGAGACGTGTCCCTCGCTTCCCGCAGTCGTGGCGCTTGGCAGCGCGCGCGGCTGAATGGTCGGTTGGATTGGGTGGGCTTGTTTCTTTAGGAAGGGGATTAGCGCGAACCCACCCGGAGAGAAAGGGCGGGGGAACCTCCCCGACTAATCGATGCCCGAATCTACAGTGTGGCCAAAACAAACGCGTCTTCCCACACTTGCTGCGACGTCCTTAGGAGTATCCGTCGCGCTATAGGCTGCGCTAGGCAGAAGGACGCGAGTGCCGAGTGATCGATCGATCAACGTTCTGTTGCTTGAAAGACGCTCACGAAAATCCCCACCGTTCTGCACGAGACGTGAAGCGCAAGTGGTCCAGTTAGAATGGCCGCCTTTTATATGGAAAGAGGTGCTGAGCCTTCAGCAGCTGCGTTAACAGGCAGAAATCAACAGGAGCAGCTTTCCTCATCAATATCCTCATGCCAGGGAAAGCTTTTGTGGGTTTTCTGCCTCTCTTGTATACATGTAATAATGCTCCATTCCTTCACCAAGAACCATGACAGAGCAACACCCCCCCCCCCACACACACACACACACTTCTCTCTTCTCTGCTATCCTGGAGGTGCTAAGTTTGCATCCCTGAGTCCAACACAGGAATTTGATCTTGTGGCAGGTTGCTAGTAAACTGACCATAACCATCTTTCTTTCCAGAAAGAACAGAATTTTAGGGCGCAATCCTGTGCATGTTTAGACAGCAAGCCATTGTAGGCTGGGGCATACTGGCAGTTGTAGGACTTTATCTGCCTACACATCCATAGGATTCTGCCCCTCATATAATTTATCCTAACCATGGATCTGGTTCTGGTAGTTATGTATAGAATAGTTGCTCCCCAAACACCTTAGAAATATTTACTATTTTGATTGGCAGTTATATGGGGGAATGGAAGCTAGCGCACTGGCATTTTGTGTTGATGTATACATATTTAGATGTATGTGATCTAGAGTAGCCTTCCACAGCCTGGTGTGCACCAGACGTGTTGTACCACAACTTTCCCAGCCAGCATGGCTGGGGATGCTGAGAGCTATGGCTTCCCCTGCCATGCAGGTTGCAGAAGCTCCTCTAAAGTGAAGATGCAGCTGTTCACTTCAGAGATTTGTCTTAGAATTGGCATATGCTCAGAGGCGCTCTGCCCAGAATATTTAAGTGTTAAAATTGGCATCCCTAGCTTACACCCTGCATACCAAATGACAGAGGGTGCCTCTACAAGAGCGATTTAAAGCTCTTTCAAGGCACATTACAGAGTTTACCTCTACAAGAGCGGAGCGCAAATCGGGGGTTGAGGCACTTTTTATCTCCGCTTATGCACATTTTCGAATGCCTGTTAAAATTTAAACAAAATTTAAACTTAAAATTTACCGCGGGAGATAAAGCACCTTATGGCCATGTAAACATGCGATTCTCCGTAATGCGCTTCACCACCTCTCGTGAATAGGTATTAGGAGTAAATGCACTTATCTGTAAATGTGCATAATCGGGCAACCGGGCATCAAAGCGAAATCTTGTAGAGGGGACCTAAGGCACACTTTTGTCCACAGTAAAAAAAAACACGGGGGGGGGGGGGCAGAAAAAGGAATTGAAAAGTGGGCCAGCAAGCAAAATCTCTGTTCCATCCCCTATGTTTAAAGAAATTACTATTTATGGGAGTGCTCATAATGCAAATTAGCTAAAAGGAGCTTTTGCCAGTATAAGTCTTAGTGACTTAATTGAGAGCTTTTTTGGGTCACCATTTTTGTATTCTAGGAAGAAGTGGTAGATTGCTTAATGGGAGCCAGGAGACATGCTGTAGTATAAAATTCAACTGATCTCTCCCACAGTATTCCTAATAGCTTTTCATTCATAATTACAGTATTTCTAACAAGTGTTTTGGTGATGACAGAAAAATACCATATATTATCCATTGCCTCATTCCAATGCAGGCTTTTTAGCTAATGGCTTATTGGCATCGACCGCACACAGCCAACAATGAAACATTAAACGGTCCACTGTCTCTCCCATAGAGCGTGGCATTTTATTTTCTAACCACGTTCTTTGTAAAACAATGATTAATAATATGAAGCTGTTCACATATCCCTATGCAATTTGATTCATGGAGTTCAGAGCAGGTTACTTTGGCTGTCAGAAAGGTTTTTGGATCTGGGTTCTAAGCAAACAATGCCAAGGCAGAGTAGCTGTGATATTCCTGTGCACCCGCAGATGGCATTATAACCTTGTTTTTCTAATGTGTTTGTTTGATAATGGGGAACTCTTGTTCCTTTGATTTAAGCATAATTTTTCCTCACCCTCCTGGTGGATTTGAACAAAGGAATTGCAGCCACACTCTCTTCTGTTTATTTTTAAGGCATCCAATGTGTACACATCCTTGGCACTCCAGTGCAATGGTTGTGAAGTCATCCATGAGAGATGAAATTATGTCCCTTAACTGTATTCGGCATATTAAGTCCATAGGATAATGAAGTCCTGCAGCAACTCTTCAGTAAAAAGCGCCATTCAGATTTTAAAGATCATAACTATAGTCAAATTAGTTACATTCCAACAGCTTTATGAGAAAAGTGTGAATTCAATTATGACTAAGGTTTTATTGCACATGAATATTCAACTGATAGTGTGTTATAATGGAATCCATATAAGATTATTGTGTATTGGCCAACTGGATATTGAAGGGGCGGAGGGGGGCAGGGAACAGGACTGTTCATGTTGCCATGGAAAATGCCAATTCTTTTAAAGGTAAAATTGTTTCCCCCTTTTTGCTGCTATCTGTATTCTTCTTTCTCACTCATTTAGAAATTCAATCTCTGGTATTTCCAGCTAAAGAAGAGGATCTAGGGAATAGTAGCAGCTGGTTGCTCCGAGGTCAGTGGGTTGGTGAATTCGCTCTGGGTTTCAGTCAGAACCAGTCAGAATTCTAAAGGAGTTATCCAAGATATGGATAGCTCCTTTTGAATTCTGACTGGTCCTGACTGAAATTTGGAATGGATTCACTGCCCATCTGACCTCAGAGCCAGCAGCCACTACAGGTTAGGTGTATTGCTAGCGGAAGGCCTCTCTACCTCAGACCCCAGAGATTTGCTACCGCTAGTCAGAGAAGCTAATGCTACCCTATATGGATCAGTGAGCTGACTCTGTACATAGTAGATTCCTATAAACTCTTAAATTCAATTATACAAGTGGGACCTTGTAAAGTGGCATGTGTCCTCTTTTGCAGAGAACTGTCCTCTGTTTAAAGGCATCCTCTATTTGAAGGGCTGTCCGGTCCAATTCCAGTTTAAAGATAATGAACCATAAACTGTTGCCCATCTAACAACAGACTGAACAGGAAGGCACACAAGGCACCCAGTTACAGTTTTCCATTAGCATGGTGAGATGCACTGTATTTCTAGTTAAATCACAAGAACAATTTATAAAATAGCATCTCTCTATATAAATTCGCATATGCAAATGGTAAGGAAATCAGTGTCCCCTTTTGTCCTTTTTCTGTAGTGCATTTCCTCTTTTTTAGCAATTCAAGTAGCCACTCTAGACCTTTAACAAAATGTTGCAGCGCGAAATGGTCCTGTCCAGGATTCCTGTCAGGCAGCCATGCCCTTTTCCAGGATATTCCATTCCTTCTTCCTTCTTCCCACCTCCCATTCCCTCCCCTCATCAGCCAGTCATCATTCCATGGCCACTGAGCATGCTCAGTCCTTAGAGGGGATCTCCTCCGCTAGGGTTTTTTGAACTGGGGAATACTTAATAGAAATCATATATGCTTTATTATAACTTCTCACCCTGCCACATAGCACAGGTTCTGGGGCTAAGCCCTGACAAATCTCTGTTGCTTTTGCTTTTTTGCTTTGCTTTTGTTTGTGGGACTGCAGCCCTGGCCAGGGCTAGTTTCCCTGATCTGACATATATCATCCTCTGCTAGTAACTGTTGAAGACACTCCTCTAACGCCATTCAGTTACAAATTGGATCGTACAGTATATGAGAAAGCAGAGACAAAATGTAGCAACTCAGAGCACATACTCAAAATAATAATAAGGATTAATTACACTTTAGTTCTGCACACACACAGCTGCCCTGACTAAGAATGGCTGGTGAGGAGGGCTAAACTATGGCCAAATCAGATTTTTTGTGTCCCACTCAATGTATGAGTAATTCTAATCTGGGCTATTATTTGTGGCCGCAGAATTTAGAATGGTAGCTATTCGGGATAATCATACACCGGTGTGATAGAATGGCAAGAAGACAGTGGACAACACAGAAAGCAAGGTCAAGGGGCTGGAGCCCCTCCCTTATGAGGGAAGGTTGCAACAATTGGGACTGTTTAGCTTGAAAAAAAGGAGGCTAAGGGGAGACATGATAGAGGTGTGCAAAAACATGCATGGTGAGGAGAATGTGCATAGGGAGACATTTTCTCCCCTCTCTCATAATACTAGAATCCGTAGTCATCCCATGAACCTGCTTGGTGGGAGATTCAGGACAGAGAAAAGAAGTACTTCTTCACACAACGCATAGTTAAACTATGAAATTCACTACCACAAGATGTTGTGATGACCACCAATTTGGATGGCTTTAAAAGGGGGTTGGATAAATTCCTGGAGGAGAAAGCTATCAATGGCTACAAATTCTGATGGCTATGTGGTATCTCCAGTATCCGAGGCAGTAATCCTATATACACCAGTTGCTGGGGAACATGGACAGTAGGGTGTTGTTGTACCTGTGTCCTGTTTGTGGGTCCCTGGTTGACAGCTGGTTGGCCACTGTGTGAACAGAGTACTGGACTTGATAGACCCTTGGTCTTATCCAACATGGCTCTTATGTTCTTATGTTTTATGTAGGGTAAGTTGAACAGGACAGAGTGTCATGTGCATGCCCATTCCTTCTGGCATTCATATAAGCTGGCAAACTGACATGAGACATTCACATCAGTGAGACTTCTTTCTATAGAGTAAATCCCATGGTAAGAAGCTTAATGGTTACACACTCCAAAAAAACCATTTAAAGCTGAATGAGGGTCAGAAGGCTTTAGGCTCCATTCCTGATACGATCCTTCAGGCAATCACATGGGGGTGGGGGATACTTGAAAGGCTTAGCAAACCGTCCCAAGGGAGCTTCTCCAGATGCCGCATACGCTGGTAACTCAGAGGACATGGCCAATGCTCTAACAAAATCAGGAGGTGGGCAATTTCTCAGGCAGAAGAACTCCCCTGCTTTCTGCCACCTGCGTCTGGCAGGGAAAAAATCCAACAGTCACACCCAGCCTGCCATACACTGAGCTGATCAGGGAAGGTAAAATCACAGGCACAGGAGTCCCATGCTTCTCCTTAGCACTGGCCACTCCCTGCCACCTGAGTCTGGCCACAAACACACAATTCACAGCAAATGAAAGTTTAAGCCTCACAGTACTTTTCATGGCACAGTTCTTAGAAATCCAAAGTCCAAATAGGAGCGAGTCCATGTGCAGAGTGGTTTCAAAGTCCCAAACGGAGATGGATCAAAACGAGGGATTTCAGGCCTTGCGACAAAAGATGAACCTAGCAGAGCCATTCAGCTTTGCCCCCTTCCCCCCCCCCCCCGCTTATAAAGGCTTGTTCAAACCCACTTGACAGATCCTGCGACCTGTAAAATAGGCTGACCAGATAAAATCCAGGTCAGGGCTCATGTAACTTTAACAGTTGTAGAGAAAAGGGAATTTCAGCCAGTGTCATTTGTATGCAGTTAGTTCCTGGTGAAATTCCCTCTTCATCACAACAGTTAAAGTTGCAGGCACTATACCAGAGTGACCATATACAAAAGAAGGCAGGGCCCCTGCAACTTTAACAGTTGTGATGAAGAGGGAATTTCACCAGGAACTAATTGCATACAAATGACACTGGCTGAAATTTCCTTTGGTCTACAACTGTTAAAGTTACAAGAGCCCTGACCTGGATTTTATCTGGTCACCCTACTGTAAAACATGCCCATGTGCCAACACGGCAGGACTGCTCAACCCACTAAGATGATGCTAGCATCTGAATTACTCTTTCAACAAGCCCCCCCCACACACACACACTTTTCAGGTTCCCAGGGAAACCTTTAGAGCTTCAAGGCCGCGACAGAGTGAGAGAGCTACTTCTGTGAGAAATTCTGACAGAGATAAGCTTGTAGAGACATTGACTATTCCTAATAAATCTACCTGCATTCAACAAGGCCTTTGGTCTTGTTGAAGACTCATACTTGACACAGAGTACACTTGGCCCAGCCAAGAGGACGGGTGCAGAGTCTCAGGTCTGTGGGCCAAATCCAGCCTACTTGGGGTCCCAATCTGGCCGTCTGGAGATCTTCAAAGGGCTGCACCCTATTCCACTGGCACCAGCCCTTTTCCCTGGATCACCAATCATTTGATGATTTCCCTGCTTTTGTGCAGGGCTGAAATGCACCTCCTCAAGCTTAATCACTGGCAGTAAAAAATGTAAGCTAAAATATGTTGGTATTTTCACCCTGCCCCTTTTCCTTTGGCCCCGCCCACTATTGGGATGTGGCTTCCAAGACCTTGTCAGAAATCGAATTCAGCCCTCAGACTGAAAGTGGTTCAACACCCCTGGCCTTCAGTGATGTCACCTATGCGCCATGGGGCAGAGCTGTCTTGGATGAGTTTGGTTCAGAATTTGTGTTTCCTCCCTCCTTCTTGTCCTTTTTGTTGTAGTTTGCTAGGAGCTCTTATGTGGTGGCACTGAGATATATTTCTGCCTGTCTCTCTCAAACCCCACCCCATCTGCTGGGTGCTGGGTACTGTGTCCAGTGGAGGTTGGTGGCTCTGATGTCAGTGGAGCAGTGAATCCGCTCTGGGTTTCAGTCAGAACCAGTCAAAACTCTAAATGAGCCATGCAAGGTGTGAAGCTCCTTTAGAGTTCTGAATGGTTCTGACTGAAACCTGGAGTGGATTCACCGCCCCACTGACATTGGAGTCACCGGCCTCCACTGGCTGTGTGTGGTCAGTGGCTACAATGGAGCTTTGACACTAATCTGAGATGTTGCAGTGGAATCCCTTGCTAAGGAGACAAAAATGTGGTGACACCATTTTCTATCTTTTAAGGTAGGACATTGTTAATAATAACCACAGAGAGACACTTCTATTCAGGAAAGAGAGGTTATACTTTTTAAAAAGAGAAAAGGCCATTCCCAACTGTGTGCAGTCCTGGATGGCTGGGAAACAGTGGATGTAGAACTAAAAATGCACGTCAGATACAGCACTTGTATTCACAGTAGGTTGATGCACACACCAAAGTCTACCTTCCTGCATGGATTTAAATCAATCCATTAAAAAAAAAACAACCAATACAAGTACATTTTAAAATTGCATTTCTGCCTTTCATGCATGCATGCTAACTGCAGGAGAGAAGCTCAAAGGTGTTTTAAGTGGTGCAGCAGAAATTGTTCTAACACTTTGCCCTAATACAACTAATGCTTTGAGCTCAAATTCATGTCTGTTTCGCCTTCTCTCTACCAGCAAATCCTTTGAGGTATAGGTGTGAAGCCTGTCTCATCACTCATCTAGTCACTTTATTCTGCCTAAAAGTGCAGAGCTGAATGTAGCAACCTTATATGCACCTTGAAATTGTGAGCTATATTGTACAGGGCCTATTAAAGGAATACCTACTAAAGGAATTTGTGGGAATTGTGAGTTTTCTCTTGTGGTGGTTGGGAAATCACAGTCATTTCTGGAAAAAAAAACAATCACATGTTTGAATATTGCTTTGTTGAATTGTTGTTTGCATACCCCACAATGTCTGAAAAGTGAATATGGGTAGACCTATGCTGCTAGGAAAGTGAGGAAAATGACCAGGTAGGTATCACACATGTCCCTATCTTCAACAAATCAAGTTACCATGGAATACTGTGAGTTATGGGACTTTTTCTATCTAAACACATAGAGGATTCTGCCCTAAGTCACAAATCCCTGTGCTGATCTACACCTATAGCTCTTTCATAGAAATATGTTTGTGTTTTTTAAAAAAATACACCAATAACCAATCAAAACATGTGCTGAAAATGGTGGATGGGTCCATTCCCACACACTTCCGAAACTGCTGGACTCACCCCTGACTGTGGGTTGGCTGTTCACTGAGCTGGGAAACTTGCACTGAACAGCAACAACTTCACCAAAAACAAAAACAAAATGACAAAAGCAGTCAGCAATATTCCTGAATAACTGAGGTGTCGATCCAAGATCACAGCAGGACCAGCTGTGCGTCATGTGGCCTGGTAGGGATGACTTTGATATTATTGTGGAATAAATGGCTGGTGTAGACACGACCCCTGTCTTATATACAGGAGGATGCTACTTCAGGACAATTTCCTTTCTGCTCCTTTCTAAGACTGAATTCAAACAGGGCTCTTTGGCCATAGTAACCCAACCTGCAAAGGATCATGTGCATGACACATTTCAGGCCCTTCTTAGATCAATTTGCACTACCTCTAGGAGGACCTCAATGAATTTCCTCTTGTCCTCATTAAGGCTGAGTGCATGAAGGCTCATCTTTGACCTTGGTTGGATCCTCACTTTCACTTTGTGTCTTGTAGTTTTGGAAAGCACTTCCTAAAGAGATTTGCTTGATGCCTACATTACATTATTTTTGGCATCAGGTTAAGACTTAAAATCCCAGGCATTTTGTTTTGAGAAATGCTTTAGCCTGCTATCTGTTTTTAGCTGCTACCTCATCATATCTTTTAGTGCTTTGTGGTGTATATTTGCTGTTTACCCTGGAATCTGTTGGATGAACGGTGGTATACAAATGGTGTGAATAAAAAAATAAATGAAATTGTAGCCATGTATGTCTTAAAAAGTAACAGATACTGTGGGGTGGGGCATAGATGGCTAGAACTGTGAACCTGAGCTTATCGCTTTGGAAGCTGTTTTAGGACAGAGCAAGTCAGACCTGCAATAAAATGTTGCAGCATGGAATTCTGTTTAGGATTACAGCTACTCAATTCCATCGCCCCTCACCCTCCGTTTTCCATCACACCCCCCATAACAGTCAGTTAGCATTCTTGGCCACTGAGCATGGCCAATCCTCATTGGGCTGTTTTGGGGTGTCCCACCCTTTAGGGTTTTTGCATTTAAAAAAGTGTTTGTTTTTCTGCAAAATTTGAGGTTCCTGCAAGCCTGCTGAAACTCCCTCTCATGTAAGGGTGGTGCTGTTTTGGCTGCATAAACAACAGCACTCAGAGCCTGAACATCAGAATTAGATGGACCTATAGATAACCAGGAAGAAGCCCTGCTCCCCTCAAAGCCTCCCATTTCATCAATCTTTATCTCTTTCCAGTAGGGACTTGGAACCCTCCTACTTACACATCAGACCTTCTGGGAATCTTTCTACTTTCTACTCACCTCCACATAGGGCGCTGCCTTGTACTGAATTATACCACTGGTCTATCTAGCCCAGTATTTCAGGCAGACTTTTTTCCTGCCCCATGTGGAGAAGCCAGGGATTGAACCTGGAACTTTCTATGGGCAAAGCTGGTGCTCTACCCCTGAGCTACAGCCCCTACCACAATACTGTTTAGGAAGAACCATTTTTGGGCTAACTGAAACGATTACCTGAATGCAGTGGAGGCTGGTGGCTCCGATTTTAGTGGGGCTGTGAATTCACTCTGAGTTTCAGTCAGAACCAATCAAAACTCTAAAGGAGCTATCCAAGGTGCTGAACCCATTCCCCCAATGTGTTCAACATCTTGCATAACTCCTTTAGAGTTCTGATTGGATCTGACTGAAACCCAGCGCGGAGTCACAGCCCCACTGAAACTGGAGTCACCAGTCTCCACTACCTGAATGGGCTCCACCTCTCGATGGGTAAATGATCAAACACACAAGAGCCGGATTCTATAAGAACCTTCCATTGGGGAATGATCTCAAGTACTATATGTTGATCCCTGATTTAAACGCTTGTTCAAGTCGCTTTCACTGTGGTTCATCAACTCTTGGCGTACATCCTAATATTAGAAGTTTATAAGATTAATTTAAATATAAAAGACATGCCAATGAAAATTAGGCTCTTACACTGTTAGCACTAGCCCATCAGATGTTAACAACATCTGATATGCAACAGTTTTACATATCCCCTTGTGGGAGAAAGATCAACTTGCGAACCGCTTTATAAATCCGCCACAGTGTTAGACTTAGGCTACTGTAGCTAAATGGCTTTTAGATATGCTTCTCCTTTGGAGCTACCATATTTACAAATGAAAGCTTTTTCAAACCACGTCTTTTAATATAATTTGCATATTTAGTAATACATTGATTAACATTAAACACGGATTATTGCAATTTATTTCAGAAACAGATGGGCTGCATTAAGTTTTTTTTTAAAAAAGAAAAGAAAAAAGAAAACGGAGAAGAAGCCGGCGTATTTAAATAGAACAGACTCGCTGGCTGATGACTGATGAATAGAAAAAGTTTGTTAATTGACAAGCGGGAGGAGGGGGGAGGAAAGGCCTTTGACGCAGTGCTTTCTTTTTTTGAAGAGCTTTCTTTGCCAATGGTTCCATGAAGCTGGTAATAAAGTTAATTTAAAATGAATAATGTAGCTCAAAGGTGTGCTTCACTTTAATGAAACCTGTAGCACAGATAAACGACAAAACCCTGACAGCAGAAGGAGATCGCAGTGGAAGAACCGGATTGGCGCGAGGGGAGGGGCGGAGGGGGCGGCAGAGAAATCTGACAAACTTCTTACGTTCTTATCCCCGTGCGATTTCCCTGGTCTTTCGCCTTGCGCGCAGGATGTATACAGATCCACCACTAGATGGCACTGTATTATAAGACACACTGCCTCCACCCCGCCCACCTCCCTTCTGCCTCACATTAAATCTGTGGAGCTCCAAATAAAAGCGCTCGCTGGTTCTTCAACACAAGAGATCGTTCACATCGCAGATACAGCCAAAGTGCACGATTAATGTTTTAAACCAGGTATGGGCATCAGACGTCGGGCTTGCAGGATTTACTTTGTGCTTTTTCTAGAACAAGTGGAGGTCGAGTGGAGGCTGGTGGCTCCGATGACAGTGAGGCGGTGAATTTTACCCCTTTCTTCAGCCCAAAAAGGCTCTCAAAGCAACTTACAAAGATCGATAATAAAAGGCCAGATCTACACTAAGCAGGATCTAATACTTTGAAAGCGGTTTGAAAACGGATATGGGCCCCGTGGGCCCCAAAAGTTGTCAGTACTTTTGTAAACCGTTATAAAGCAGTAGTGTAGATTCTGCAGGTTTCAGTCAGAACCAGTAGGAGCTCTAAAGGAGTTATCCAAGGTGCTGAACCCTACCCCCCACCCCAGTAGGTTCAAGCACCTTGCATTGCTCCTTTAGAGTTCTGGCTGGTTCTGACTGAAACTGGGAATGGATTCACAGCCCCACCTTAATCAGATCCACCAGCCTCCACTGATCAGGATATGGTTGTTGTTTTTTTAGAGCTGGGGGACGTTAAAGCCTCCTCCCCCATCCCTGAAGGCAAGGGTGCATTTGTGTATATATGAACGGGTGCCCTAGCCCTACCCATGACCATTCTGCCCACCACCAGCTCCACCCACCCATGTGGCTGCCAAAGTTTATTCAGCTGCCAATGCAGTCCTTCACCCCAAAACGTTTGCTCACCTCGAACCTGCACTGTAACTAAGTCTAAGTACGTGTAAGCAAAATACAGTGCAAGCCTATGCATGTGTACTTAGATGTAATCCCCATTGAATTCAATGGGACTTACTCCTAGGTAAGTGTTTAAGATTATAGCTGGTATTGCATATTCTTCCCACTATCCATCCCAATCCTTCTGTTGTCTGCCGTATGTTTGTTATCTAGATTGTTAGCTCTTTGCAGCAGGAAGAAGCTATCCTCTCCTTCTGTGTAAACAGACATGTGTATAGATAGAGCTGTGTTGTTGTTATTACTGTTGTTGTTGTTATTATTGTTGTTGTTGTTATTGTTGTTATTATTATTTAATTATTATTAATAATAATAATGCCAATCAGCACTGGGAAATTTTGTGCTGTGGTCACCCATCACAAGGTATTCCTGTATAGATGTCACCTGGTCACTGAATATACCATTATGGTTATAAAATTGGCATTGGATAGGGTTTGTTGATAATAAATAAATAAAACAGCTTGGGTCTCAATGGTACATTCACACTGCAATCCTTCAGCCTACATTCCTGAAATAAGTCCCATTGAATTCAATGGGGCTTACTTCTGAGTAGATACCTGTAGGGCTAGATCTATGCTACTGCTTTAGAGTGGTATTGAAGTACACTGATAACTGTTGGGGCACAATGCACATTCCATATACCACTTTTATAGTGTTATTTCCTGCTTTTCATTCTGCATTCGTAATGATTTGACACAAGGTGTAGATCTGGCCTTGGACTGCAGTATTAGTTCCTGACAAGTTGCATCAAAAAGTAGTTCTGCAAAAGACTCTGGAAGTGAATGCACATATACTCCAACACACTCTAATTGCTAGAAATGTCTAAAATGGGAAGTGTATTACCTCCCTTCCTCAGTATATAAAAATGACCTTATAACTGCAGCAGAGAACAAGCCATGTCACAGAAGCACTGGAGGCTGGTGGCTCCGATATCAGTGGGACAGTGAATCCCAGGTTCAGTCAGAACCAGTCAGAACTCAAGATGTGGAACACTTTGGATAGCTCCTTTGGAGCTCTAACTGGTTCTGACTGAAACCCAGAGTGGGTTAACCACCCTACTGACATCGGAGCCACCAGCCTCCACTGCACAGTCAGGATAAGATGTTGAGCAGTAGGAATTCAATCTTTATGCAATTGAAACAGATTTAGGGTTATGATGGGCAGCCAAGATTGCAAGTCTGAAAATGGTACAAGCCACACCTTCATGGGATTCTGCCCTAAGAATCATAGAATCATAGAATAGTAGAGTTGGAAGGGGCCTATAAGGCTATCGAGTCCAACCCCCTGCTCAATGCAGAAATCTACCTTAAAGTATCCCTGACAAGTGGTTGTCCAGCTGCCTCTTGAATGCCTCTAATGTGGGAGAGCCCACCACCTCCCTAGGTAATTGGTTCCATTGTCGTATTACTCCAACAGTCAGGAAGTTTTTCCTGATGTCCAGCCGGAATCTGGCTTCCTGTAACTTGAGCCCATTATTCCATGTCCTGCATTCTGGGTTGGTCGAGAAGAGATCCTGGCCCTTCTCTGTGTGACAACCTTTCAAGTATTTGAAGAGTGCTATCATGTCTCCCCTCAATCTTCTTTTCTCCAGGCTAAACATGCCTAGTTCTTTCAATCTCTCCTCATAGGGCTTTGTTTCCAGACCCTTGATCAACCTCGTTGCCCTCCTCTGAACATGCTCCAGCTTGTCTGCATCCTTCTTGAAGTGTGGTGCTCAGAACTGGATGCAATACTCAAGCTGGGGCCTAACCAGTGCCAAAGAGAGGGGAACCAGTACCTCGCACGATTTGGAAGCTATACTTCTATTAATGCAGCCCAAAATAGCATTTGCTTTTTTTGCAGCCACATCACACTGTTGGCTCATATTCAGCTTGTGATCTACAACAATTCCAAGATCCTTCTCGTTTGTCATATTGATTAGCCAAGTATCCCCCATCTTGTAACTGTGCATTTGGCTTCTTTTTCCTAGGTGTAGAACTTGGCATTTATCCCTATTAAATTTCATTCTGTTGTTTTCAGCCCAGCGCTCCAGTCTATCAAGATCACTTTCTCACCCTTTAACAACCCTTGTGTAGGTGGGAGGAGGGTAGGGGTCCCAGTAGCAGCCAGAAATGTATCTATGCTTGGAAAACCTAAGATGTACTTATGTGTGTGCTAGTTAAGCTATTAATGTTTTGCCAGAACCCTTAGCAGGGACCATGAGTACATACTGTGTGTCTATAGCAGGGGCAGGGAACCTTTTTCAGGCCAAGGGCTGAATTCCACTCTTGGAAAGGTCTGTGGGCCTCATTCCATCTGTAGGCAGGGCCCAAGGCAAAGCAGGCGTGGCCAAAGGCAGAATGGGTGGGGCTAAAATGTGATTCTGACCCATGTTGAGCCTGCTTCGAAGTAAGCAGGATAAGCCTCAGTCATAAACAGGACTGAGTAGCTCAGCAGCTTCCTCCCCAGGTGTTGCCCCTTCTCCCTGACAGGGGAAAGCTCCTATCCCCTATCAGTAGGTAAGTGCATTTCCCTGCTGGAAGAGAGGCAGGGCCTGGGGAAGGAATGGACAGGCCAGATGGTGATATCCTGCAGGCCATATCCAGCCCATAGCCAGAGGTTCCTGGATATCCTCATGCAATCATCAGGGACTTCTGTTAGAAGATCTAAACAGAGAGGCTGGGAAAGACCTGGAACAAAAAAATTGGAGAGCCACAGCCAGTCATGTTTGATAGTGCTGAACTAGTATACTGAACAGTCTTCTAGGGAGCCAGTTCCCCTCAGTGGATTTGGCTATAATACAGTCTCAGAGGTGTTCTCTACTTCCATTAAAGGATAGATACCAGCTCCTTTTGAAGATAACCCAAAATGTTCGGGTTGGATGCAGACTTACGCTGGATCAACTGTGCTGGCAGAAGTAGACTTCTCGCCTCCTCCTTCCCACAGCTGCCTCTCCAGCCCCCTGAAAAGGCTACCCAGAGAGTCAGGAGACTGTTGACGGATGTGAACTGTAGTGGTGGGAGGATCCCCAAAAAACAGGTGGAGGATGGCTTCTACAAGCAGAGCCTAACTCTTGAAAGTTAGAAAGTCGTTTCCTCTCATGGAAGGCAGATACTAGATCTGACTCTTTATTTTTGGATGAAATGCAACTGAGGCCCAGAGTATCTAACTACACACACACCAAATGCCATATTAACAGCAACAAGATGACTTCTTCCCATGCCTCTCTTGAAGGCAGATGGGCCTTTCTCCATATATGAACTTTCAACTCACTGGAATATTGGTGGCCTCTTCTGTACCACAGGGATAGAGCACTTTCTTGCATCTTATGTGTGGCCTAGAAACAGCAATAAATAACCATGGCTGCCTCTACAAAAGAGGTTTAAAGCTCTTTCAAGGTGCTTTAAAAAATTTACCTCTACAAGAACGGAGCGCAAATCAGGCGTAGAGGCGCTTTTTCTCTCTGATTATGCGCATTATCGAATGCGCGTTAAATAGCGAGATTTATTTTGCTCCGTCCGTTAAAGCGCATTTTGCCTATGTGAACAAGCGCTTATGCGCATTAACTACTTGTAAAGCGCATTTTGGTCATCCGTTAATGCGCTTCGCCGCCTCTCACCGCCTCTCGTGCAGAGGTATTAGGTGTAAATGCGCTTCAGCGATTATGCGCATAATCGCCTAACCGGGCGCAAAAGCGAATCCTTGTAGAGGGGACCCATGATAGCTCTTGCAATCCATACTCACACCTTCAAGGAAGTAGCCATTTCAACTAAAGCCCACCAAACTCAAGGCATTTTGGGGCGGGGTGTGTGTTTGTATCATGCTGTTGGATGTCTTCTATCCTCACAACAGTCCTGTAAAGTAAGCTAGGCAGAGATACAATTATTTATTGGGATTACGCAGCAGCTTGAAGGAACTTGAATTTGGGACTGCCACATTCAAGAATTGTGCAGTACCCTGGCCCTCAAAAGAAACTTCTAGAAGCTGAGATATCAGACTACAGACCTAAATGGTGAGTGCTACATTTCTTCCAAAAACGTCTAGGAGGCTTTTAGCCAAAGTACGAAGAATTTGCTGGCAGATTTACTGTTGGCTTTTTAAAACAACAAGACACTTTTTGTTGCTACTGGACTAGGCTTCTTTGCACCTGGGTGCAAACTCACTCGCCACCTGAGGCAAGAGGGAACACACGCCATTACTGCATTGCTCTCCTCCCCGCCACATATGCCACACCAGAAAGTGGCTGGTGGGCTCTTCTGAGCATCCGCTGGAGGCGGCAGGACAGGGGTGGTAGTGGAGCCTCATAGGGACGTGGGGGAAGCTCCTCTTGCTCCATCACCTGATGCAGGCACCTCACCCTGATTCCTGGGAGGGCCAGCGCTGCTTCGTTGTCTGTTCAGAGGGCCTGTGACATGAAGACAGTCCTTTGAATGAGTGTTAAAAGGACTCCCCTTTCCTACTTATTTGCAGTACAAAGGGGGGATCTCCATGCACAAGACTCGGATTACTCCCAACAAATTTTGGCGTGCCTTTTCAGAATACTAAGTATTACAACAGCAGAGTAATATATCCAGTCTTCCTCCACATACCAATCACAAGCCAGAACCATGAGCCTGTAGGAAATTAAAGGCCTGCTATTTTTATCTCTCGTCATCTTATTTGAAATTTCAGCTAAAAAATGGCTCTCCTGAACACCTTTATCACATCATCCTTCTCTTCCATTTTTCCAGTTTAACTTTTGTAGCTCTTTACAGCAGTTCTATATGCCGATACAAGAGGCATCTATTTATCACAATGATGGCTGCATAAAATAAACAGGATACAATCCAACAGGGTTATATGTTTTGCATAATAGCTGAACTACTCCAAGAGCCACAAACTAGTTAATCTGGATTCAAGAAGACTTATCCTGTAGGTAATTTCTTTAGAACCACCTTCCCGAACCTGGTGCCCTCCAAATGAGTTATACTACAACTCCCAGTAGTTCAATACAATTGACAGGAACCAGTTGGAAAAGACCACTTTAGAAAATTACTGGTGACAATGGGGCTACCCATGTCAACGTGCTAGAACAGCATCATGCGTAACCTGTGGTTTGATGTCAGTACAAGCAGTGATGTCACGATGGCAAAAGCATGGGTCATTGATACAACCATCACACCAGGAACAGCCAGCAAGAAGCAAACCCATATAATGGCACATCCATGGGTAAGAACTGGGTGCGGTTGGTCAGGACTGGGGAAGGGTCTTTCATGCACTATCCAAAAGCATTTCAGGCATTACGGAGTCAGATAGATAGACGACCTTTTGCATCTATGATTTGACAGCGAGCTGTGAGGACAGAGCTGCATCATAGCAAGAAGGGCCTTCCCCACTGGCCTCATACAGGATGCCAGGGCCAGCGTCAAAGGTAGACATGGCTAGGCATCTCCCAAGGGCTCACATCCCAACAAGGACCCACTGACAAGAGCCCTTTGGTCCTCTTCACCATTGCAACCTGCTTATTCACCTGCCTCTTGCTTTGGCCCAGGCAATGGTGGTGATGAGAACGAGGAGCAGTAGATCTCAGTGCCTGCCTGCTCACTGGCTCTCTGCCTATCAGGCCAGCAAGTGGTATCAATGATAAGGAAGGGGATGAGGAGCAACACAGCTGGTGGCCATGGTGGTGAGAAGGTAGATTCACCAAGGGAGGGGCCCACGGAGGGTGTCTTGCCCAAGGGCCCTCAAAACTCCAGAGCTGGCTCTGATGGCAGCTATGTGTCCTATGGAGTAACTGGCACAAAGACGCTCTACACTTGTGCTGCATCCTGCCTGGCCACTCAAGGGGAGGGGCAGTACCATTTTATTTATTTATTTAATGTATTTTTATCCCATTCCTCAGTCAAAAGGGCTCTTGGAGCAGGTGACAGTCAATAAAAACAAGACAGGCTCTGTCAGCTAACGTTGGGGCCAAAATCTACCTGGGCCCAGTGCTCAGCTGAGCCTGCTCCCGGAACAGGGCCATCTGAGCAGCACTTGGTGAACTTGTGGGTGAGCGCCCAGCGGGCTTACAATCTAAAAACGCACTGAAGGAAAAATGGATGGGGAGAGGAGAAAAGCAAGTGGCCTTTCAAGCAGGGCTGGTGGAATGCTCCTGCTCCCCATCTTATCTCCCTCTGCGGCTGCAACCAGCTTGACAACATGGCCGCAATGAACTTGTCAGAAATTGGAACCCAAAGTTGTTCCATCAATAGAGGCTGGTGGTTCCGATGTCAGTAGGGCAGTGATTCCATTCTGGGTTTCAGTCAAAACCAGTCAAAACTCTAAAAGAGCTATCCCAGGTGAAGAGCCAGTGGCTGTGGAATACCAATAGGGGTGGGCTGTTGCCTTTATGCCAGGGCGGCAGAACCTTTTTCAGCCCAGAGAAGCTTTCAGGGGCCGCATTCTAATGGAGGGTAAGATGGAAGACAAAAGGGGTGAGGCAAAAATACCAGCATTTTGTAGCTTAAATCTCTTACTTCCTGTAGCTAAGCCTTAGCAGAGGCATTACCACCTTTTAGAATGGGGGTGGGGGGAAGCTACACAAAAGCTGGGAACCTATCAAATGATCTGTGGTTAGGGGGGTGGGGGCGGGGGCGGGGTCATATGGGGAAGCTCCAGGAGACCTGGATTTGGCCCTTGGCCTAACGTCCTGCACACCTGATTTATGGCCTGCTTATGAGTTTTCTGGAGGTTTCTGGTCGGCTGCTGTGGCAACAGGTAGCTGGACTATATATGGCAGAGTTGGGCAGATATGGGATGAACTTGTTTTTTTATTAAGGTCCAACCAAAATAGCAGTGTGGGTGGCTGCAGACATAAATTTAGAATTTAGGCACAGGGTGCCTCTGAGCACTTACTCAGCCCGGGAAATTGTTTGTAATATCAGAACTGAGCTCAGTCCTTTCATGCAAAAACCCACTCCTAGTTTCCCCCACCCCACACTCCACCCAGCTTTCTTGATTTCAGAAACCTAATTTAGAATATGTCCCCCACACAAAAAAAGAAAAGAAAAAAGCCTTTTGTTGATATTGTAAACAACTGGGAATCAGAGTGCCTTGACTGATCCACTGCAAATCATCCAGAGAGCTTCCAATAGATCCCAATCCACCTTCTGCCCACTCCTGATATATGGATCTTTGGTCTGATGCAACAGGGCTCTTCTTGTACTCTTACAGGGCTCCTTCACATGAAGCATATCTAGCGTGATCAAGTTCTGTTACTCACTGAAGTTTGCGAGTCCTTTTCACACCGACATCCTCCGGTGCCTCTCCTAACATTTCTTAGTTTTATGCCACTATGATTTAATTTACCGAAAATGCAGTACCAAATATACTTACCATCAAAGAGCTGGTATATTCTGGGATAGTGCAATATTGCTGCAAAGTTGCAGCACCATCTGCTGGCTGAATAAATGAAACATATGGAACTTCCCCACAAAGGAAGAGGCCAAATAAAAGCAGGGGGAAGGAAAGGGGGAGGCACATGTAGGGTGACCAGATAAAATCCAGGTCAGGGCTCATGTAACTTTAACAGATGTAGAGAAAAAGGAATTTCAGCCAGTGTCATTTGTATGCAATTAGTTCCTGGTGAAATTCCCTCTTCATCACTACTGTTAAAGTTGCAGGGGCCCTGCCTTCTTTTGTATATGGTCACTCTAGTATAGTGCCTGCACCTTTAACTATTGTGATGAAGAGGGAATTTCACCAGGAACTAATTGCATACAAATGACACTGGCTGAAATTCCCTTTTCTCTACAACTGTTAAAGTTACATGAGCCCTGACCTGGATTTTATCTGGTCAGCCTAGGCACGTGTATTTTGTATCTATTGTAATCCTGGAAAGACTCCACAAGAAGAACGCCTGGTAAGGGTGTGGGATTTTTGCTTTAATGTAGAGAAGCTGACAGATACTAAAAAATTGAATTGCTGAACAGCTTAACTTCTATCACCAGCTGCTGTCACTGTTGTTGTAGCATTGCTCCTTCAAGGCTTGACATATAGGGGTAGGGAGGGATGTGTCTATTTCTGGCCCCTGTCAATTTCACATGTGTTTATTAAGTTCATTCCATCCCATTTCCACATTAATTGCTGACTTTAAAAAAAAATACAGAAAAAATTACATTCGATACGTATTTATCCACATTTATAAACGTATTCTATCTCAATGTGCACATTCCAAAATTCATTTAAAATGCATTTTGTTTGTTTGTTTTTGACCTGAGAGCTGCATCACAAAATGCAGAGATGTGCAAAATCCAAAGGATGAAATTATGTTCCATTCTGTGCATTGATCCAGGAGGTGCTGATCATGGCAATTTGCATCAGAATTTGCAAAAACTGAAATCCTCAAGTATCTGTGGCTTTACATTTGGAAGACTAGATCTAGGTATTCAACCTACCAGCAACTCTATTCTCTTATTGTTAGAGGATCCTGGCCCTGCCATCCCTGGGTGTGGTCAAAGCCTCTAGAATATTAGTGCTACTTCAAAGTAGACATATAGACAGTAGTATAGTGGAGCCAGGGTTCACTGGGATGTAGCACCAGGATTTTATTATTAGGAGGAATGCTGATGTCATCTGCCATGCCCCTCAGAATTTCCCATTCCTTCTGTGCTTAGCTGCAATCCTCATAGTAGATGAGAAGGAAGGGATTGCTTTTTCCAACCACAATATATTGTTCCTTGTAGTGATCAAAAGTATTTGGGGGTAGCTTGGTCTTGAATGGGCAATTAAGGGCTTTTCTATACGAAGCTGTTAATCCACTGCATCTACTCTCAGTTTCATCGCAGAATTGAATTCTAAACTTTAGACAAGGAACATTTCCTTTTCTGCTTTTCTGCTATATAACCACTGGGTGGCACTGTGGTATAGTGGAATAGCTCAAAGACACAAGTGGGGAAAAGCATTTTCTTTCACTTTCAGAAATAATACTGCATTTTCCCTGTCCTAAAAAAAATAAATCAACGAAAATGCTCTTTAAAAACAAAAGAAAACTGAAGGGTCACAACATTTTCCAGCGAACCCATAAACAACCATGAATACAGAATGATGAGTGCACGATAAATGACTTGTGCAGAAAAACTCTATGACCCATAAGCTTTACATAAAGGCTGCTTTTGGTGAGTGCAAAAGTACCCTCCCACCCATGCTCCCCAGCAACTGCTGCACATAGGCTTACAGCCTCTGATACTGGGCCTGTTCAGACATCACACTAAGCCATGGTTAGGCCGCTAATTCTTTTGCAGCAAATGGTTACTGTGTGTGTTTAAACTGTGGCTGTGTAGCCACCATGATTAGGAATTGTTCACATGATATGCTAAGCCACAATGTTATCTCAAAATGCTTAACCACCGTGGCTTAGTGTGTCATCTGAACAGGGTAATTGGAGGTAGCATAAAACCATCAGGATTAGTAGCCATTGATGATCTTCTCTAGGAATTAGTTCAATCCCATTTTAAATTCATCCAAATTGGTGGCTATCCCTACATCTTGTGGCAGTGAATGTGCAAAACTGCACATGCAGAGAATATTCTTCCTTGTTTTTAAAAAAATCAGAGTTGGCAAACAGTTTTGCTGTTATTGTTCTATGTTTTCAGGACTGTAGAAGCAGTTGTAAAACATGAAATGGTGGTTGTGGGAGAAGAGAAATAACTGTTAATCATGTGCTTCACAACTGAAGCACTGTGCGTGGCCATCTAAAGCCTTCCCCCATAAGACCATGAAGTCCAGGGACAAGACTGACCTACCTGTACCACTGCTCCTTGCTAGTCAAAGATTTGCATTGCTGCTAACATTATGAGAGCACTCAAGATCAGAGAAAATAATGGAGCATAGGGGAGAATGTTGTCCTTTAGCTAAGTTGAACCCAACATGCTCCCCTTCGGCCCAGCTATCCACACCCTTGAAGCTCCATGCTGGTATTTGATTCCAATGCTGTCCCAAGAGATTTTACTGCCTGGGACACACCTAGGGCTAAAACTTTGAGGGTGCAATCTTGTGCATGTTTAGACAGAATAAAGTCCTACAATCCCCAGCCAGCTGGCTGGGGATGTAGGACTTTATTCTGTCTAAACATGCATAAGATTGCACCCTTAAAAGATTTTCTGCTCCATTCAGACACCAATCCCTGCCTTTATCTATTCCTATGGTGCTACTTGAAGCAGATCGTTTCACCCCCCGATGCGTGGCAGGCCTGGCCCTGCTTGATTCATGGGGGAAGCTGCAGAGCAATCCCCCAGGACATATTTGAAGTTTCCAGGCCTGCATGTTTGGAGATGTGTGTATAGAATCATACAACTGGAAGAAAGCCACTGGGTCATGTAGTTCAATCCCCAGCCTTCAAGAAAAAGAAATATCCTGTACATGAACAATACACACAAAACTCCACCATGCACTAGCATAGCCATAGGATTCCAAGTACGTTTAGTTCAAAACACCGTTTGCTAAATGGCTTATAGATTAGGCTGCATGTCTAACACAATCAATACACACACACACACACACACACACACATATATATATAATTAACAAAATTAAATAATATAAATTAAAATGCTTAGCTTCATTACTTAATAAAGAAAAGAACATAGGAGCATTGCATTTGGTATCATGTTTATTTTATTTTTTTTAAAAAACATTAACAATTTCCTCCCCCAATATTAGATCTCAACATGATAAAAAGGGAATTCCTTTGTCCAAAGTGTAGCTTGCCGTGGCTGAGAGCCAGCACTTCAGCTGTAGCATTAAAATTACCCCAAAATTACCACTATCCTTCTTCAAAGTTTGATTAAATACTATGACGTGCTTTTAAAAAAAGGTCAGTTTACCCCTTTCGCTGCTCTAGGGGGATTATTCTAACATGACATGTTTGCCTCCTATTGTGAGTTGCGAAAATCCCCCTGTATCCAATGTGTTTTGTTTGGATTGAGATGGCATGCAGTTGATGGCTGTGACCTTCATGGTGGCTTAGATCCCTGGCTGGCACTGATTTTTGATTTAGTACCGATCTGCTGCGCTTGTCACAGGCTGCAAGGTGCTTTCCATGCACTAATGGAACAGCTCAAGGGCAGAGGGGCCCTGTAAATGTCTATCTCTCACCAGCAATGTGTTAAATAGAGAGCTGAGTTTCTACATGTGAATGACAGACGCTGAAATTGCATACGGAAAGGAGCCTGGAGCTCTTGCACCCAGATTGGTGCGGGGAAATAAATAACTGCAATTGCAAAAGTGCAAACCTGCTCTTCTTCCAGGTGCTAATGAATATATATGCAGAGTGTTAAAACAGAATGCTTAAGACAAATACTGATAATATATCTTCATTTAATAGGAGAGGGATAACAGTATACATTCAAGATGCTATATTAAACACCATTCAAGTGAAGGGAATCTCATTGGGGATCGGTTTGTGCTTATGTGTCCAGCGATGCATCTAAAGTTGCTAATAAATTTTGTTCCTTAATGATATATTCAGCTGGGGGTGGGAGGTGGGGAATGAATCCAACCAGAAATTTTGCCTTGTAAGAAATCATTAGATTATTTTGCATGTTGCTCCAAGCCAAAATTAGGAAGACTTGTATATTTATTAACTTATCTTAGTTGGGATTTTTTTTAGTTGTGATATTTCATATAAAATAAGGCCAAGACACTAATATTTACTGGGATTAAACTCCTATAGAAATCAATGGAGATTTCCCCAGAAGTATAGCATGCATATATATATATATATATATATATATCCCAACATAGTATACAAAGAGACTAATATATTTTAAAGATCTCTCTCTCTCTCTCTCTCTCTCTCTCTCTCTCTCTCTCTCAGCAGTTATATTGTTATAAATAAATACTTAACTGGATATGCTTACATATTTTATAAACTGGCATAGAATTACCAAGTGCTTGATATCACCTGGGGATATACCTATATAATCATAAAGATGCCTTACTATTCGCTTTAAGAGCACAAATCACTTTATTTGGTTTTAAGCAAAATTCCATAGAGAATTTAACTCAGAGTGCCTTTCTTGAAGTTAGCAAAGGAACTGGACATCTAGCTGAATGCTTGGCCTCTCTAGCATCAATGGAAGTTGGCTTGCTTCTTGGCTCCAAAAGGGAATAAATGAAGTGCTGTGGGCCCAATTTCAGATTTGGCCTGGGAGTAGGGCAAAGAGAGTTCAGAGAGCAACAATTCACAGCAAGATTTAAAAGCCTGCTCTTAAATGGAATCAGGATTAAATGGAAAAGTAGACAGTATATTTTAAGAACTTATGTCAATGATACTATTTATGCCTCTTAATAACTATAGCAATATTATCATCACTGGTAAAATAATATCGCTTTTTAAAGCAAAAGAATATGTACCATTGGCAGTGCCGGATTTAAGAACAAGCCAAGTAGGCCATGGCTTAGGGCCTCATTTTTTGAGGGGCCTCTAAATATATTGGAGAAAACTTAAGATGTAAGATAACTAAGATGAAATCACTTTCGCTTAAATATGTTGGAAGGTCTGGTGTGAATTACAGCAGAGCGGCCTTATATAGCGTAAGCGTGACAACACAGCATTTAATATTGGATGCAATACGCACAGTCTAGAGCCAGCTTAAAAGAAGTTCAGATCAACTTACTTTATTAGTGCATTTACACACATATTCAGAGAAGTTTATCTAACACTGTTTAATTGCAAGCACCTCCTAACGTTGGGAGGTACCCGTTCATTACCCTTTCTATTATAATGTAATATATATTTTCTCTATTTTTATGGTATGGGGCCTCTGAGTCTTGACATAGTTTAGGCCTCAGCATGTCTTAATCAGGCCATTGGCTATCTAGTACACATGGCCATTTAATTGTTTCTATTAATAATGTTGGAAGCAGTAAATTGACCAGAAATATAGGTGCTCTTGAGAAATAATTATGTGTGGTCTGAAACACAGCAATCAAAACGCAGAGCAATGGCCCACTCTATCTATCTTATATGGTGTCCCAATGAAGAGCCCTTTATTCAGCCAGCAGTAGCTACCATTAACAAACAGATGGTATTGTTTATTCATAGCTAAACGCCAAGAAACCATTGTGCTGTTATGGTGTCTTAACCAGTGGCAGCCAACATATCCTATTTGGATAAAACCAAGGAACAGCAATTAAGAACACAGGGATATAAGAAGAGCCATGCTGGATCAGACCAATGGCCTATCTAGTCCAGCATTCTGTTCCCACAGGGGTCAATCAGGTGCCTACAGGAAGCCCAGAAACAGGACATGAGCGCAATAGCACTCTCCTGCTTGTGTTCTCCAACAATTGGAGGTAATATATAGCCATCATGACCAGTACTCATTGATAGCCTTCCCCTACAGGAATCTGTCCAGTCCTCTTTTAAGGAGACAGCCATCACTACATCTTGTGGCAGTGAATTCCATAGTTTAACTATGCGCTGCATGAAGAAGTAAGCAAGGAAGGAGATATAACCAGGTTCAGTTACTGGTGGTGTTGTGGGGTGTCCCTGGAGAAAGCAAGGGGCTGTGTCATCACCATATAGGCATGCAACTCCTAAACTGGCCGGCAGTGTCCCATCCAGGCATGGGTCAATGATGCCAGCAGTCCACACAGGGCATGACTTGCTGGTCAGCAGTTATATGTGCACAATGCTGCCCCAGCTGTCCATTGCCTCCATTGCTGCTTAGCCAGTAAAAGCAGAGGGCTTCCTTTCCCTCTGTTGTTGCTCATCAATAGTGGCTGACTATCGTCCATGGTCACCACTGCTGTTAATAAGCCACTAGTAACATTAAGATGTTGTTTAAGTGAGTCATTTGACACTATTTGAATGCTTGGTTCAATCTTAACGATATATATCAACAGCTACTCAAGCACACTACTACAGGAAAATGGCACTGTTTGGAACAAATAGCCAGTGCTTTAGTGGAGACAGGGCTCACAGGGTCGAAGCCCCAGGACGTTTTGATTAGCAGGGATTATGACATCATCTACCACCTCCTCTTAAGCTTCCCTGTTTCTCTGAGGTTAGCTGCAATCCTCATAGTAGCTGCGGGAGGGAAATGGATTTACCTAGCAAAAATATATTGTTGCGAGTTGTCTCTGTGGTAATGTAAAGTATTTTGGGGTAGCTTGGTCTTGAATAGGTAATTAAGACCCCATTAGCTTTACCCAAAAAACCCTTATATAATGCATACAGAGAGGAGGGCCGGATCAGCACAGCTGCCTGCATTTTTGAACTCTCCTTGGAGGCATGGCTATGGGGACTGTCATGATGAGCATCTGAACTTCAACATTTACTGCTACACCACTGTTTTGCACTCAAATTTCTGCACGAAAACTGCAGGATGGAAAGGGTTAACCCCCTCTTTCTGCACCTGAGCACCAATCCAGATCTGGCCTCTGCAGAAGAAAAGGGACATGTTTAGGGTGACCAGATAAAATCCAGGTCAGGGCTCATGTAACTTTAACAGTTGTAGAGAAAAGGGAATTTCAGCCAGTGTCATTTGTATGCAATGAGTTCCTGGTGAAATTCCCTCTAAAAACATTTCTGCCTTTCAAATTTGTGAATTGGTGTAGAACCCTGCAAATTTGTGTTATCTCCTCTTCCTCTCTGTGATTGCATTCCTTCAAACTTTCCAGCACTGCATATCTCCTTCAGACCCCCTTTGTAGTCCTGTATGCAGTAATGCATCTTGGGAGCTGAATCTCCACTTCATATTTATTTATTTATTGCACTTGTATACCGCCCAATAGCCAAAGCTCTACTAGCAATGAAGGGAAAAGAGAATGTTCCAGTCAACCTTCTACCGGTGATGGTGGTCATGGTCAGTGGCAGCTAGTGGCCATTGGGGCTGGTGGGACTGGTGGAGAACAGTAGAAGATCATGCATGGCACTCACTGGTTGCACATTGGAGCATATGTACCTGTTCTCTCTGCCATAAGTGGGTGGGGGACAAGCAGGGGGCACTGCCCCATTCGCCCCAAATATAGAGCCAACTCTGGTTATGACAGTTACCCAAGCTATCCCCTATGAAACATGACAGCAGTCTTCACATATCTGAAAGACTGACATGAAGGAATAGGAGAAACGTTCTTCTCTGATATTCCAGAAGGGTGGATTAGAACCAATGGTTAGAATCTGCAGGTAAGCAGATTTAGGCTAAACATTAGGGAAAACTTCCTAACAGTGAGGATTATTCAGCAGTGGAACAGATGCCATGGGAAATGGTGAGTTCTCCTTTGCCGGAGGCTGAATGGCCATCTGTCAGAGATGCTGTAACTGCAACCTGCATTGCAGAGCCCGCCTTGAGCAGAGGGTGGGAGTAGATGATCTGCAAGATTCTTTCCATCTTTATGATTCTATGAAATCCAATGAAGATCTTTCCCCAAACTAGTGCCCTCCCAATGTGTTGGACTACAACTCCCAGAATCCCCCAACCAGCCTGGACAAGGTGCCATTGGACACTTTGCTTTTGCTACAATAAACTAAGGTGTCTATTCTTCTAGAAGTATTACCATCACCATGACTATTATATTAAGGACACTGACAGTTTGCGGATAATTCTTTTGGGTTTCTTAATCGATTCTGCCCAAATCTTCATGTAAACTATTAATGGAATAATATTTTAAAAGAAAAATGCTCCTAGAATCCCGCAACATTTTAATGCCTCATTAAAATCATTAGTAATGCTAATATTAGAAAGAAGTTCCTTCATCTTTCAGGGAACCCCAAAATAAATCATAATCAAACATTTGCTAATGCATAGGCAGGGAAATAATTTATACATTGCTGGCATATAGCATTACATTCTCTTCGAAAGATGGTCTAGTAAGGTCATAACTTGAGAACATTTGCAACTAGTTCTGCCTTTGGAAACTCACTGTAGACAATATTCTCTTCTAATTTTCATTAAACGCACTGAATATTGTTTGTGGGGTTTTGTTTTGTTTTGATCTATGAGAAAAATATATAGTGTGCCTATCATCTAGCCGGGGCTTTCGTGGAACTCTAGATGCAAACAATGACATGCTTCAGTGGCCTGAATGACTTACAAAAGCCATTTATATTCAGTAGTCTCATTTAGGCTATCTTTAAAAATGAGTAAGAGACATATATTAATAGCAAGAAACGGGGAGGATGATTGCATCACTACCCATCTCCAGACTTATTGCAACACTTCATTCTCCATCAGTTCAACTGACATAGGAATGTAAATGTCGTATATAATAGTCAGATAAAAAATTTTACTATAGGAAGGAGAGAAGCCAAGAGGCACCATTTTTTTAATCATGTTGGGGCTCAACTGACTCTCAGCCCAATAAGGCTCCCTCCCCTCTTCCACATTCTTATTATTTATTACATTTATATCCCACCTTTTTTCCTCTTGCAAGGAACCCAAGGCGACTTACATGGTCCTCCTCCTCTCCATTTTATTTTTACAATATCCTTATGAGGTAGGTTAGGCTGAGAGTCAGAGATGGGCCCAAAGTCACCCAGTGAACTTCATGGCCAAGTGGGGACTAGAACCCGGATCTCAGTCCTGGACCAACACTCTAACCACTACACCACACTGGCTCAAGCTTATACTGGAGTAAGGACCCAGGGTCAGCCAAGCAGCAAATGGCACCCACCCCCCCCCCACCCCACACCCCACAATCATGGTGCACAGTATTCAAGGCTAGCCAAATTATTTTGGCACATCAGGGAGGAAATCCTGCATGTGCCTCTCTACCACTCTGGCAGTAAAAATACAACAATAATAATAAAATTATGACCCCCAATATTAGCGGCCTGAGGGCAAGGCCAGCCCTGTAAAGGCCACTTCAGCCATTTCAAAATGTCTGCACAGAAGATGTGAACACTGGGGCAGTGGAGGCTGGTGACTCCGATGTCAGTCAGAACCAGTCAGAACTCTAAATAAGCTATCCAAGCTCCTGTAGAGTTCTATTGAAAGCCAGAGCGAATTCGCACACACACCACTGCACTGTGATACATCATCAAGTAGCCACTACTGCTGCTGCACTTCGGCTTGTTCTCCTGAGCCTGTAGGACCAACTGTTAGGGCAACAGGAACTGGCTTTTACTAAAGGATTGTAGGAAATGTCCATGTACACAGTGTGTGGACATTACATAGGGCAATCTAGATTTGGGCTTTCTATTATAGATATTCTATGTGGAAATGCCTTCTGTAAGGGAATTTTGTGATGTGTGAAATGCCTCACATAGTGTGATTCTAATGCATGATTACTCAGAAGAAAGCCCAAGTGAGTTTAATGGGCCTAATTTCATGTAAGCATTCATTGAATTACAGTTCACACCATCACTATGGGTTAAACAAGCCACAGTGGTTTGTTTAGGCTGTGGTGCATGCCGGGCACCATTTGCCTAATTACCTGCCTGGGCACAGCTTGTCATGTCATTTGAACCTGGGTTGCAGGGCTCATTGGAGGGTAAAAAAACCCTCAAATAACCACAAAACAGCCCATAGGTTATTTGAGGGTTGTTGCTCCTTCCAGCAAGCCATGTTGCCCATGTTTGGACCATACAACAAGCCGCAGCCAGGGGGGTGATTAAGCAAATGGTGCCCGGCACCCCATGGCTTGTTTAACCCACAAACTGGCCCTCTGTCTCATTGATCATAAATAGAAATGGGAGATGTGCTAAAAGGTAGAAGAGAAATGTATTTTCAACAAGCTCAGGTTTAGAGGATCACCCTACTTCGTATTGAGCAAATATTTTTCCTGCTGCTGGCAGTTATGGACTCAGGGAGGGAGACGGACCTTTGCTGAACCATACAGCAGCCTTCACCAACCTGATGTCCTCCAAATGTTTTAGACTACAACCCCAGTTGGTTCCATCCAGCATGGCCAATGGTCAGGGATTGTGGAAGTTGCTGTCCAAAACGTCTGGTGGCACTGGGTTGATGAAGGCAACAATATGGCCTGTCTTGCTTCTTTAGGCTCTACTATGGTGGTTGGTGATCAAGAGAAAGGGGGTGGAGCCAGAGGACTGCGGATGGCCAATGGGGACCCCAGGTGGGCCAGATTTGGCCTGTGGGCCTGAGTTTCAACACCCCTGATTTAAGCCCTCCCTACTAGCAGGGAAATTGGCATAGATTCATTGCTGTTCCCAATTCTGGGCCTATAAGGCACCATCTGTGACTGGTGTCTCTCCCATTTCTCCCATGGCTCTTGCCCTTTCCTCAGCCTTGCCCCTCCCTGGTTCCTTGCAAAGTACAGCTCTTCTATGCAGACGGAATAGAAGAGAACTGAGTCAATGCATCTGGAGAGGGGCTTAGTTCCTTTTGGCTGGTAATGGCTTCCACAGAGCTCTTCATACGAGCTGCAGTTTCAGTGCAACACCCTATGGGGCAGGGCTATTTGTAGCACAAGCATGGACACCCATTTAAACGTAACTTCCAATAAATATAAACATTTCTGGGGAAATTTGAAAGAATGGAAATTGGGAAGATGCCGCGTGTCCTCTTTTATAGAGAACAGTCTTCTATTTGAAAGATTGCCAGAAGTCTGTCCTCTATTTTGAAGGCCTCCTCTATTTGAAGGATTGCCCAGTTCAAGTCCTCTTTAAAGATAAAGAATCCTCAGAAGGAAGAGCAGGTGCCCTGAAGTTGCCCATCAACAGCACCTGGGCAGCAGACTGAGCAAGACACACAAGTCACCTGGTCACAGTCTTCCACACCACGAGGAGATGCAGTGGAGGCTGGTTCCTCCCATTTCTGTGAGGTTGTGAACCCATTCTGGGTTTCAATCAGGACCAGCCAGAATCATAAAGGAGCTATTAAAAGTACTGAATCTGTTTTGGCCACTGAAATCAGACCCACGAGCCTCCACTGGTGAGATGTGCTGTATTTCTATTTAAATTAAATTATCACAATTATTTCTAAATTCACATCCACTCATATAAATTAGCAAATTTTGTTGATTCACAAGCGACAACCCTACAGAAAGGGTATGGAAATCTAGGACAGTTGATTAATAGAGCAGGGACCAGAGAATGGTGGCCATGGGGGATGAATAAGAGGCTGTGTCATACATGAAAGGTAGGGGAACTTCAGACCTGTGGATTCTACTTTCTTTTTTTTACTAGAAACCAATGATACACTAACTCGTCAAGTTCAAAATAGTAACTGCGGTATGTAAAGCAGGAAGCACAGCGCTCGCTAAAGAAGCTGTCACTTAACATCTGCATCTTATGAACCATACACAGGGTGGACCTGTACATGCAGGAGCAATGTATATTGGTGGGTCAAATTGCACATTAGCTAATGGAGGCCTTTTCACTCTTTTTTTATCCCTCTGCCAATCTTAGGGCAACTTTTCAAGAAAAACTGACTTGTGGGGAAAAGTTTAAACCTTCCCTACCTGTGCACAGTGGTCCCAATCCAGATCAGGGCCATGCATACATACATACATGTGAGTAAACAAACAAAGAGAAAGTTAGCTGCACACTAAGTAATTAGCATATCATGTAGCTTGACTTAGAGGGGGGTGTTTTTAGATCAGGGATTCTTATGCCAAATTCCCAAACTAGCTAGCAAAGCTCACAAAGAGTTGGACAAAGGCAACTAATTAATACATATTTTACAGGTAAAGAATACTGAGGCTGAGATGAGCAATTAGCACAAGGCAAGCTATGACAGAAGTGTTTTTTTTAAAAAAAAAACTTGTTATTTTACTTTCTATTCTTAAACTATTGAATATCAATCATTCTTGCCAATACCACAAGACCCAGACCTACCTTCTGTCCACTCCTGCCATACATGGTACAGATGTCCAATTTATTGACCACTGGAAGGCCTGCTGAGTTCCCTCTTGCTAGATTCTAACATTTCACCAAGCACTGCCCATGTGTTTTAAAGCCTTTCATCCTAACCCAAAGAGCTTCAAAAACAAGTGACAGTTGGGATTCTCAGAATCCTAAAATGTCAATATCATATTCTGCAGTCATACATTGATTCCCTCAGTGAACATACCCTTACCTATAGGTACCTCATGAAGCTCCTTCTTAGCATGCCCTGTGTTCTTTTGAAACTGTATAATAATCTGAATACGAAAAACAGCAATATGTTCCAGTTGCTCAGAAACAAGAAATCTTGCAAAGGGGGATGTCTAAACTCATTTCCCTCCCCACTGCTCTTCCTGAATAGTAAATCCACTTCAAGAACTGAAAAACTGACTGGAGATTTCTCCATTTATGCTTCAAAAGTCTGAAATACCTATCCCATAGAATGATTGTAACACTGAAGGTCAGTAGCCATAGCTTATCAGTAATACACTCAGCAGCAACAGCAGAGGCAATAATATGAGGGAGCTGGGATAGGGGACTTTTAAAAGCATCTATTCCACACACACCCTGTGATGCCTGTGGAACACAGCTGAGTAGTAGAGAGAAACCTGGAGGTCTAGAGAGACCCTGTAGAGAACACCATCATCTGCCCTTAAGTCTATTTACCTAGTGGGGGCAATCTTGAGGGGGCAGCCACAAAGAGGCCCATCCCTTTGGGTTATTCCTTCTGGTAATGCCCTGAGAGTGAGGATGCTCTTTTTACCATGCAAGAGCTTCAGAATGAGAACATTATTTGTCATCTCCCCTTCTGAGAGAAGAGTTGGTCTAGTAAGAAAAATTGGCCCAGTAGAGAGCTGGGGGTGGACTTTGTGGGGGGGGAGCTGGGAATGGACTGGGGTCTCACAATAGTTCCATAACTCAGGTTAAGAAGAAAAATGAGTTTCCCTGGTATAAGATCTGATTGGTGTCCTCAAATGCTCTTGTATTCCTATATACTACAGTCAACACTGGCCTAAAACATTTTGCTGAGATGAAAAACAAGATGACACCCCCTCCCTATTCCACAGAAACTGGTAGGACTGGAAGGAAGGAATTGTACTTCACCACTGGTGTCAGGGCAGTGTCCTCCATTGCACTGGAGGACAGCAGGGCGACTTTGGTGGAACAGGGCAAGCCATCCAACACACCTGGCTCTGTCTGCCAAAATTTCACCTCCACTCCCTGTCACGCCCCGTCTCCCAGCATCTGTCGCCTGAGGCAGCAACCTCATTCTGGCTAATGGTAGGGTGGGCCCTGACTGGTCTTCCAGTAGACTAGAGCACTATACTGTGTGATGTATTATGAAGTTGATGTTAGCATTCCATTTTTGACCTTAAAAGGTATGCCCTATAGTGAGAGAGCATGGGGTATCACACTCGTTCAATAGAACATGCATGGATATATCCCAAATTTCTAACCCAGTTTGTACCTACGCATGTGAGCATTCCTACTGCCTATGTTAGGTCAAGTTGTCAGGGTAAGATTGACCTGGCAAAGTATTAGAATATTTGGCCCACTGCCAGACTAATACTCATCAATGACATCTGGTAGTCCCCTATTTTAATAACCCATTTCACATAACTTTTAAAATTGTTCTTCCATTTTACTTGAGGCCACTCTTCTGTGCACCCAGTTCTTCGTGGTCATTGGCAGGAGATTGATAGTTACACCATGCTTCTGTTGACATTAATGGCAATTTAGAGTCATAGAGAAATCTGTGATCCCATAAGGGCTGGGAAGGGTTTCTTCCCCCCACCCCACTCACCGCCCTGGCCTTTATCTGGGATACTACAGATGGTAACAACTCATAGCATGCTGAATGAACTAATGTTAAAGTGTGAATAAAGCCTTTTGGGTTAAACAAAACTCTTCTCTTGGCAGCAGAATAGAGTTTTATACGATACCAAAGCTTGCTAATCTACCTACAATGTTTACTTAAGATGTGTCCTCTAAGCCATTTTGGATCTTCTTGATATTCATACCTGTCTGTTACTTTAAAACTTACCACTATGACTAAACTATCATAGCAACATAGATTTTTACTTTGAAAAATGCATATTTAAGGTACTTGTATTTCCAAGCCAAATTCTTGACTATTCAAGTTTTCTGCTTATTTTTTATTATTATTTCAAACTACAGTGTAATATAGTTGACTCTTAAAATGTGTAATACCCTTCAATAATAAACATGGTCTAAGAATGAGAAAGTCATTTGTTTGGGAAAGAAAATTCAGCTACATCATTCTTATCCAATAATGTTCCCATCACAACTAGAATTAATTGTTCCAATCTAGTAAGCTACGAAAGAAATACAGTCGACAAAGGGTGAAATATGAACATCAATGGCAAGTTTTGAATTTACCCTATTTATCTTGAACGTAAGATCTCATGACCCACTAAAATTCAGTTCACAGTGTTTTATGAAAAATAATGGCTGAAATTGAATGTCTTAATTTACATTTAATGCAATTAAGAATGGTTCAAATTATGACTGATGAACAGCACACACAGATGTCAGTCAGTTTCATCAGAATAAATTGAAGTCAGTGTCAATGAATGCTCCACTGATAAATTCCACTTTACATAAAATTAATAAAAAAATAAGGAAATATAATCCTTAACTAATTGCAAAATGTACTGGAATTCCCCTGAATTTTGGGGTGGAAAAGAGAGGAGAGTGTAGCTAGGAAAAGCTGAGAAATAGTTTATAAAAATGATGTTTATTCACAAAGTGAGCTGCATAAAATTGTTAGAAATTCTGTCAAAATGAACTAGAGATGATTTGTAATTGGAAAGGCTCCAAAATGGCAATTTTGGCTGTACCCATTGTAAAACAAGCCAAAAAACATTTGGGGATAAAATTAGGGAATGGCCTGTGTATAGGGCAGCAGCCAGAAATTATAGGGCATAATTCAGTAGGTACCCCAGATTCCCCCCCCCCAAAAAAAGTACTAGCTTCCTTCTAGTGCCATTTGGAAACTCAATCTATGAAGCTAATTCAGCTGCAGTGGCACGAACAATGGTTTGTGCAGTTATAGCTAAAGTAGGGTCTCATTCTCAGCTTGACTAGCTATTATGGATCAGCACCTTGAACCATTATCCTGAGAGGATTCTGACCATTTGTCCTCAGAAAAGCCTCTGAAGTCAGTAGAAGAAGACTCAGACAGGGAAAGATATCTCTAAGACCCATTTCTCAGAGGACCTCTGGAGGCAGTTCTGCTGTGTCCATAGGAGACTCCATTACTGTCCTCAGACCATGAAAAGATTAGCATACTACAACCACTCCAACATTACCACAACCTAAGGCTGCTAAAACAGACCGGGCCCCTTTAAGGGTCTAAGCCTCAGTAAAGGCAGAGTTAACCAGCCTAAAGTCTCAGTCTTGTGCTCAGCTTTGTTGGAGCAATATACTGACAATCCTGTCTGGCTTCCAGCCCCAGTCCCACTTGGAGCTTTCCTTGGTACTGATCTCTTTGTGCCTTGATACCTGAGAAATGTGACCCAACCTGATCCCTAGAAGAACCCTCTGGTATTTTACTAGACTTTGGCCCACTATAGCGTCAAGTACTGGAGTGATTCCTCCTCTTTGCACCACCGGTTTACTTTAAATGCTTTGCTATACAAAGCAGGAAGTGGCTACTTTCCAAACCTGCCTTCTGCCACATGCCCCATTCCTACATTTCTGCATGGCATACTGGCTTTGTGCAGTACCACAGGAGTGCATCTGGTGCATATAGCTGCTGGCAGCATAGTAATATGGTTTCAATGTGACAGAAATTACACAATTTGCAACATCAGCCTAGATGGGTAGTCCTATTGTCATGCAAGAAAGTATTAGAATGAGCTGTCCATTTTTAGCCCTCATGACTGCTGGGGGTGGGGGGAATATGCAAAGTTAGAAGTGTGTCATAATGACTTAGAAACTAGAGGAGATCTAGCGACAAAGGTTGGATTGACCACAGAACTTTTGTGTTTCTAGAGCCTATCCCTGAGCTTTTCTACACAAAGCTGTTAATTGGCTGTTAATATGCTGTATCTAGTTTCAGTTTTATCACAGAATTAAGATCCAAACATTACAACAAGAGTGTTTCCTTTCCTGCTTCATAACCTCTAGGTGGCACTGTGGTATAGTGGAATAGCACAAATACACAAATGGGGAAAAGTGGTTTCTTTTGCTGTTACAATTAAATACTGCATTTTTCCTGCTCTTAAAAAACTCACCAAAAGTGCTCTTTAGACACACAAGCAAAACTGGAGGGTCATGATGTCATCTAAAGAACCTGTAAACAACCATGAGTAGAAATGACAAGCATACAATAAATGCCTCATGTAGAAGAGCCCCTTAAAAACTTTTGGCTGCACCATTACTAAAAAATGACTGAAAACAGTGACCACTCTGCTGGTCTCAGTATTGTGAGCATTCATTACAAGGTGCTCCATTTAATTTGTTGTTAGAATATAACCCCTTTATTTTCTAAATAATATTATTGCTAACTAAAATCTACTGTATACCCTGAGATGCTTCAAAAGCAAATGGGCACTTTTCTGGCTTTAAACCAGCAGCAGCAGATGTTAAATATGGATCTGCTGGTAAAGCACTGATTGATTTGCAGCAGATCAGCAAGGATTCCTGACTCTCAGTTGTTTAACAGCAGTTGCAACAAAATGACTCTTCCCTCCATCCTAAATTATACTGTTGAAATGAAGAAAGCTTGTGGTAAGCAAGTATGGACTGTGAGCTCTGTTTTACTGCTGGTACTCAAAACAAATTCCTGGGCTCAAGTGTATATCTTTTGCACCAAGCTCCAGCTGGTAGATCTTGGGGTTCTAAAAAACACACAAACTAGCTTCTATAACCAGAAGCCTGTCCACCGCTGATTGACAGAGATATTTGGGGTAGGTAGAAGTGACTCAGGGAGATGGTGGTTCCTCTATGTTCTAGTGCAGCTTTCCCCAACTTGGCGCACTCCAGATATTTTGGACTACAACTCTCAGCATCCCTGACCACTGGCCATTCTGGCCGGGGCTGATAGAAATTGATATCTAAGACATCTGGAAAGCGTCCAGTTGGGGACAGCTGCTCTAGTGCCAGCAGCTTCTCTTCATCCTCCAAGATGAACTTGTCAACCCCCAGATTGGACTCAAACCTCAGCCAGGTCCCAGCATAATTTCAAAACAGGTGACAGCTACTCAGTCAGGTTTGAACAAAACACATCTAAGATAATTTCTGACATGTTATTTTGTGCTCATCGATTGCCACTTCAAAGGAATCGAGTTAGGATTTATATCTGTGGAAATAGTATGTAAGCATTGTAACATTTCACAGAAGGATTTATGAACAGGATCCTAGATTGCTATGGGGTCCTATTCACACAGTCGGTTCTGGAAACAGCATTGAGAAGGACTAACCCCTGTTCTTTGTTTCAGAGTGTAGGTGCCAAAGCTGCCAAGTTCACCAACAAAAATGGCTTCTCCTGCTCCTGTGCATTTGACAGCAAGTTGCTCTGCAGAAATCAACAGATGAAGATTTTGCTGGTATGGAAATAAGGATTATCCCTTGATAATATCTCCAAAATAAGCAGCTGGTAATGGCAAATGATCAGGAGGAGCCAGCTAAGAAGTTGGAATCCTAGTAGACACTCAGAAGTTCCTTTTAAAAGCCAGCCATTTGAAAATAGCCTTGAGATGTGTCTGATGCATATTCTGTGTCTAGCCAGGTAATTATACTGTACTTCTTTCAGAAGATGCATATTTGCTATTACCTTTCATCCTGAAATATCAAATTAATCAAGTTGCCTTAATTGTGTATACATTCTGGTTGAGGATATTCATTGTCTGTATGTTAAATAGCTGCTTGTCCTACCTGCCCTTATACAGTATGGCCACCAGGCCAATCTCTTAAGATAGATCAATTGAAAAATCAGGTTATCCTGGAGGCATTTTGAATTATTTATGTAGGTCCCTCCCTTGACCCCCAAAAAATCACACTGATAAAGTTCTGCCTCTCTTAGCATAACATTGTACTGTACTATACTCCTTATCCTTGTACAGTTGTTGACATTGTACATCACATTATGAATACTAGAAGTCATTTATTTGGCTTCCCCCTTAGATGCCTGTGCTCTGACAGAAATGTACATAGGTTGGAACTGAGGTCTTCACAAATGTACTTGTTTAAATATGGGATCATATTGTTACATAAGCATCATATCTATCTGTCTGTATATATCCAATATATGACATGGGGTTTGGCCATGTTGGCTAGGAATTGTGGGAGTTGTAGTCCAACACATTTAGAAGGCATCAGATTGGGGAAAGCTGGGCTAACAGAATGTGATAGGCCAAGCTCACCCTGTCTAGGAGGCTTAGTTCTTGGCTACAGTGTCTAAGTCCACTACACTTAGACACTGTAGCCAAGAACCACTACAGCACTACAGTTACTCTTAAGAACATAAGAAGATCCACACTGGATCAGACCAAGGGTCCATCTAGTCCACACAGTGGCCAACCAGCTATGACCAGAGACCCACAAGCAGGACATGATGCAACAGCATGTTCCCAGCAACTAGTGAATATAGGCTTACTGCCTCTGATACTGGACACTCTTATACCACTACACTGCAGTTACTCTTTTACAGTTCAATCCTATGAGTGCTCACTAAGAAGTGAAACTCTCTGGCTCAATTCGGACAACACGTTAGTCAATTGACTAACTTTTAATCAACTCGCAAGTGAGTTGTTTAACTCCGTTGTTTAAAACCGCGACTTAAACAACTGTGGGTTGGTTAACCGTGGTGTGGCTGGATTCGGACGACATGTTGGGTTAACCCACTGATGGTTGTTTAACTTAACACCCGTTGGTTAACGTGTCGTCCGAATTGAGCCACTGTATCCAGTGAGATTTTCTCCCATAGGATTCCAGCTTTAATGACAAAATATCCAACTTTGAATGTACATTTAATTATGACCCTGTTCAGATGACATACTAAGCCATGATGGTTAAGCATTTTGAGATAAACATTATGGCTTAGCGTGTCATGTGAACCATGACTTAGCATGTCGTGTGAACCATTCCTAACCATGGTCACTATGTAGCCATGGTTTAAACACACTCACTAACCATTTGCTGCAAAAGGGTTAGTGGCCTAACCATGGCTTAGCATGCTGCCTGAACAGGCCCATAGTATATTGCTCATTTCCTATAGTGAGAGTTACCAGGTCTCAGACATGTGCAAAATACCTTCCTTCTGAACTGACAGACCTGGTGTTGTGTCTATGTCCAACTCCCTGCTTCAAGGGGATGAAATCTCAGACAGCGATTCTGATCCTGGAGAAGGAATGCAACAGGCGGGGAGAACTCTTTCCCACGGCGGACGCGGGAGATAATTCCCAAGGAGACGATCCTAACCGGGCAGAGAATACTTTCTCTTCTGAGATAAAGGGTCTCAAAGATGCTGTGGCTTGGAGAAAGGTAAAGAGAAAGGATTTCAAACTTAAAACCGCCCGCCGCTCAGAGAGACTAGCGAACAAAGCCCTACAGGCTAATTCGTCTTAATTATGGACTCTGCTCTCTTTTTCTCTCTAAGTTAACTCAACTGAATCGCTTGCTTATCTAACAAGCCTCTGGGCAAAAGGACCTTTTGCTAACCTTGTTTCCTCTGACTTGCTGGAGGAGAGAGAAGGATCGTCTTTTGTATAATAAAGGATTGTATTTTCCCTCCAAGGGGCCTCTTTATTGTCCTCACCATTTGTTAGAACTTACAGAGTCACGACACCTGGGCCCAAATCACAACTATGTGCAGTCTATTTTATTGATTACAGTTATACCCAGCTCTTCCAACAAGAAGCTCAAGGTGCCAGTTCCTGCTTCCCATTTTATCCTCACAACAACTCTGTGAGGTAAATTGGGCTGAAAGACAATGACTGGCCCAGAAGCACCCTGTAAAATTCCAGCCTGAGTGGGGATTTGGATCCAGGTCTCTCCTAGTCTGACATGCTAATCCAGAGGTGTAGAACCCCTGGCCCAGGGGCCAAATTTGGCCCTCTGGAGTCCCCCAATTGGTCACGTTCCCTTCCCCTTTTCCCAGCCACTAATCATTTGGTGATTTCCTGGCTTCTGCGCATCCCCCACCCCACTTTATAAGGTTGAAACACCTCTCCTAGGGCTTAGTTACTAGGAGAAATAGCTTAGTAGATGATTGTTTTTTAAATTTTGGTCCCCAAGAGCTTCTCTGAAATTTGGCCCTCAGTCTGAAAGGGATACAACAGCTCTACTCTAATCACTGCTCCATAGTGGCAGTATGTAGCTGCTCATCGGTAAGGGAAATACTCCCTCCACAAATAAATGCATCCTTTTTATAATGGCTTCACATGTTCTAAGCTGAGCCCTACCACTGAAAGCCAGTCTAGGGTTAAACCCAGGTCCTCCCTGGCTCAAATTAAGCCAGGGACTATGCTATTTCAGTGTTTTCATTACCATATGGAGAAGACATACTCTTAGTCATGCTAATGGGACGAGGTCCCTTATTTAACTCCTGTTTGCTTGTCTAGATTGTTTACTTGCTGAGAAATCATAGCTGTAGCAGAATCTCAGAAAGCAAAGGCACAGATATTAAACTGCATGAAGCCATTGAGTATTCTCTAATGCCTGTGCTGTACATCTCCCTTTCTTTCTTCTTTTTTTCAAAGACTTTGTCCACTCTCATTTTAAACGTCTTACGTGATGAGGCTTCACACCTTCCCTTGAGAAATGGCTCCACAGCTGTATAGATTCAACTGTCAGGAAGCCTTTCATGATGTTTAACCTAAATTTTCCTTTTCTTAATTTTAGGCCATTACTCCTACTTAGACCTTTTTCCCATAGGCATACACTTTGATCCACAACCCTGCTATGTTCGAGTATCTCCAAAGGTTCAAGTACCTTTGAAACTAGTTTAAGCTGTGATCCTATACCCTTTTACCTGAACCTGAGTTCCATAGAAAACAAAGAGACTTACCTGCAAGTCAAGGTTTTAGAAATGTTGTAACAGCCCCATTGATTTAAATACCACTCATATAATTTGCCTTACATCCAAATATTTTCGTTTATATGGATTGTAGTTCATAATTCATCTTATCTCTCCCCTCATGCATTTGTAGACAATTTCTAGGCCATTCCATATCTCATATCTGAGCCATTAGCGTCTAGGACTCATAGGCACAGAAGAAGCTGCCTTACAGAAGTCAGCCCATAGAATCATAGAACCATAGGATAGTAGAGTTGGAAGGGGCTTATAAAGCCATTGAGTCCAACCCTTGCTCAATGCAGAAATCCACCTTAAAGCATACCTGACAGATGGCTGTCCAGCTGTCTCTTGAATGCTTCTAGAGTGGGAGAGTCCCTGACCTCCCTAGGTAATTGGCTCCATTGTCATCCTGCTCTAACAGTCAGGAAGTTTTTCCTGATGTCCAGCCCAAATCTGGCTTCTTATAACTAGAGCCCATTGTTCCGTGTCCTGTACTCTGGGTTGATCGAGGAGAGATTCCGGCCCTCCTCTGTGTGACAACCTTTCAAGTACCTGAATATTGCTATCGTTAGCATCATCAGATGAGCATTTTATCACACGTTCACTACTGCCCACTTATGGATGTCCATGCATTCTTTAGACGACAACGTCCGCCTCCCGTGTGCCTCCCGCTCCTTCCACTTGTTTTTCCATCTCAAGACAGACCCCTTTTAATCTAACTTTTAAAAAAAAAAATAGGATGTGCCACGATCTCTTACTGTGTGCAGGAAAAGCGGCATGATAAAAACAGCCCCTGAATGGGCCACATGGTCTTTGTTTACTTCCTCTTTCCTCTCTGGGAAGAAAGAAGAAGTTATGAAGGACAAAAGTGGGAGTGGAAAAGCGACAGTAAGGAAACATGATTTTTCCCCATGTGATGACACTCCATGTCTCCCCTCAGTCTTCTCTTCTCAAGGCTGGACATTCCCAGCTCTTTCAGTCTCTCCATTGGTCCATCTAGCCCAGTATTGTCAACACTGACTAGCAGGAGCTCTCCCGGAGTTCAGGGAGGAGTTTTTCCAGCTCTACCTTGAGATGCCAGGGATCAAACCCGGGATACAGAGATAAAGAAGTGCCTCATGCATGAACTTGGGGTGCATTGAACCTCTGTGGCATGCAGCACAAAGCCACCAAGAAAGCTATATGGAAGCACCCGGGTTGTGTGCATGGATGTCTTGCTATTCACTCTTATTTATTTATTTATTTATTACATTTGTATACCGCCCCATAGCCGAAGCTCTCTGGGCGGTTTACATAGGATTAAAAACAATTAAAAACAATATACAAAAATTAAAACAGCAAAAACATACAACATACACACAATCTGTACATTTAACAATAAGTTAAGCCACTCTAAACTCCTTGGATGTAGCCAGACGAGAAGCAAATATCCTGTTGATATTAGTAGAATAGATTTCTCCATACTTCGAACTGGAAAGGCAATCATTCCTTCGCCAAACTATGAGTATTTTACAGCACAATCTTACGCTTGTCTACGTTGAAGTAAGTCTCACTGGATTCAGAGGGGCTTACTCCTAGGTAAGTTTGCATAGGATTCCAACTTCAGACTGCAATCCTAAGCATACCTAATTTCTAAGCATACTTACTTTCACATAGAATTGCTGAGGACTATACCGTTAATCTTTGTGACCACGCAGAAACCCATCCTGTGAAAAAGCCCAGAGCTACAGGGAGTCTGCAGAGACAGGGATCAGATCCTCTAAGTTACATTTCAGACCCTATTTCTGGATTTTCAGCTTAACTTTTTTTAAAAAAAGTTTCTAACCTCTTTTTCTTATATAGAAAATATTAGTAAAAACATGCAGATGTTATTCATATCAGCAATTCAATTAAGTGTAAACATTTTCCCACTACCTGCTCTTTTGGCCAACGAGTGCAAAAGCACTTGGTTTGTTGACAAGCATCGAAATACTGCACTTTAATAAAATAGCATTACATTTTAATAAAGCTGAATAAATTAAATCACTTTAATTTAAACACATTGGGGCACGTCCAGCATATGCCTTCTTGCTGACAGACAGGCACTTTCCATCAGCAGGAGGATTTTGATGCAGCAGAGCTTTTCTGCTGGCTGAACAGGGGAGGAGGTGATCTTCACTTCGTCTCCCTCCCCCTGCAGTCATAAGAACATGAGAAGAGCCAGGATGGATCAGACTGAGACTCCATCTAGGTCAGCATTCTTTTTACACAATGGTGAACCAGCCGCCTACGAAAATCCACAAGCAGGACAGGAGTGCAACAACGCCCTCCTGCCCATGTTCCCAGCAGCTGATGTACATACTGTAGGTATATTGCTTCTTATACTGGAGGTAGCATATAGCCATCAGGACTGGTAGCCATTGATAGCCTTCACCACCAGGAATATATCTAATCCATTTTTAAAGCCATCCAAATGGGTGGCCATCAACACATCTTGTGGAAGTGAATTCCATAGTTTAATTTTCTGCACGTGAGGAAGTCCTTCCTTTTGTCTGTCCCTTGAAAATCTGCTCCAGAGTGTTGGAGGGATGGCAGTAGGGGCGGCTGAGGAAGGGGAATTGGTGAAAATCTATTTTCCTTCCCTCTCCATCAACGTTCTCAGTTGAATCAGAGCTCCATCAGACAAGTGTTTTATTGCAGGCTCGTTACTGGGCACTCACAGATTTTTGCAGGTCCCTCTCACGACGTTGTCTCCCCCCCCACACACACACACACACCTCCAGACCCTTCTAGCCTCCTTTGTGTGACAGAAACCTCCCCCCCAGCCCTCTTTTGTATCTGGTCACACTAGACAGGGCTCCTGCAGCTTTTCACTGTTGTAATGAGGAGGGAATTTCCCAGGTGCTGCATGCAATCAAATGATGCCTGCTGAAAATCCATTTTCTATACAACTGTTAAAGGTACAGGAGACCTGTCCTCCTTTTCATATGGTCACCCTAGCAGTACAATCCTATACTCATCTACTCAGAAGCAAGTCTCATTGAGTTCAATAGGTCTTACTGCAACGGAAGTGTGTATAGGATTGCAGCCTTATTTCATTTCTCAAGGTTGCTCTCCACAAAAGACAATCCCAAGGAAACAACAGATACCGTTGCTATTGAAAACAACTTTGCATCACAAGCATTGCTGATGTAATAGTTAACCTACATCCACCAATTCTTGTATGCATATTAAATATGTGGACAGAAGAGGCATTTTGTATCTGCATGTATTTTCTATCTGAGTGACATCTAGTGCTCATTAAAAATATATATATCCCTATGTTTTCAGCAATGTGCATTTTCTTCCATTCGACTTTAAGAGATCATTACTCAGGGCTATGACTTGAACCAAAAGAAACCTGAGGCAAATACTTTGACTTGATATTTAAAGACACTGATTCCACCCCACCCCCACCCCTTGCTGGTATAAATAGTATGGACACAGTAAAAGTACTTGAGAGAGCCTAATGAACCATTTCTTACACCCCATTACCTTTAGTCTGATATGACTGAGAATATGGGTGCTAATTATGCTCTTTCTCAAAGACACCAGCAGCACAGATCTACAGTCAGTCTTAAAACACAATATTCTGCACAACCCTTGGCAGTTTCTCATATGACACATTTCTGGCATTTTGTTTCTAATTGAAACATAAATTAGCAGTGTGCCAATTTCCATCCACCTATTCTCAGCTCCTTACTGGGAGCAGAAGATGCATATATTTTACAGACAGTTCTTCGTGGTAATTTCATATTGCCATGCACTGTCATCATCACTGATATGTTGAAAGCAGTGAAGGCTGGTGGCTCCAATGTCAATGGGGAGGTGAATCTGCTCCAGGTTTCAGTCTAAAGGAGCTATCCAAGATGCTTTGCAGTCAGAACCAGCTATCCTAGCTTTTTTGTAATGTGAATTCACATTTTGGCCAGGTGGGTTTTACATCTGCATTACAAACCTGACTGAAGCAATAGTCACCTGTAAGCCTCATGCGAGAAAATGCCCTTAGTATAAATGAAACAATCATTCAGCACTGTGTGACCCTAAAAACAAAGTCTCAGTTTGGGTAGTTAAAAAGAAGATTTAAGGTGCATGGCTGGCTGGGGAATGCTGGGAGTTGTAGGACCTTTTTCTGTCTAATTCTATGTACCCTTAGGCTTGTACCCAACTGTGTGTGTTCACCAGCAGTATGGACTCCACTAGCTGAATGGCTTCCTCCTCCCCCAAAATCTGCCCTAGGGGGTTGGGGGACCTTCTGGAGCAGATGTAGGGGTCCAGGGGGAGGGAAGGAAGGAAAGGTCCTTTTGCATGAGCAGACATCCACTCATGTGATGTTGGATGGGAATATTTTCATTCTATGGTATGTGATGTAATTGTAAAGCAAATATATGGATAAACTAAGCAAATGATTCCCCCCTCCACATAACATCCCCCATTTAATGCATTCGTAGAAAATAGGGCATGCCTTGGCATTGCCCAAGAATGTTTTTGGTCAGATTCAGAATGAAAATTCTCGATCTCTGTTCATGCTAGAAATTTCCCCAAACCTCATTCAGAAAGTCATGCATATGAAATTTTGCCAGTTATTGACTCACAGGTAAATAAAGGATAAGCACTGCAGTATAAAACATGTGAGCTGTATGACACTTCGGGATAATTTACAGTGTCCATTCCCACATGGTGTCAATTGAAGTCACACCAAAGTAATGGAGAGTAATATTTGAACCTGTGGCAGGCAGGAGATGGAGTTGGAGTTTTCCGCTGGCTAACGAGGAAACACTTGGAAACATATGACCTGCATATTAGGATGCAGATGGTTCTATAAGACAGTACATACATTTATAAAGGAGACGTGTAAGGTCACGGGGAACCATCTGTTTAAATATTTAAATGTCCTTACACTAAACGTATGATTAGTTTTGCCCTGGACTTGTAATCCTATCAGTCTACCAATTTTTTATAATAATGCTGAAACAAAAGAAAAATGAAAGTGTGGAGGGAAAGCCTGGTAGCCAATTTACAGCATATGGGCCTTGCATAGTCAGTTTACAAGCAACATTAAATGTCCTGGGACTCTTGACACCTTTAAATAGATCTCACAAGGACAATATAGAGTACATCGTTCTATGCAGATGGGTAAATTCACAAAGGCCTGTTTGCACATGATGATCACAGATGTCACAGAGCAAGCTGGACATTAACTGTCCCATCATCCATCCATGCTCAAGAATGGAACTTTTGTCGTCATGTGCCAACAGTATTCTTGCGGTGAAAGGTAAGTGTGCATGTGTGTCAGCTGAGAGTCTTCAAATCTAGGGGTTGGATGCAGGATCTGCCTACCGTGAGAGAAAGAGCTCTGTTTGCAGAAAGCACCTCCACCCTACTTTGGGGGATCCACCTTTCACCACACACCACAGCTCATTCCCTTCAGCAGATCTTCTGACTCTCTGTGTCATATTTTTAGGGGGCTGTTGGAGGGGTTGCAGTGGGAAGAAGGGGGAGGGAAGTCCACTTTCACCAGTGGAATTGATCCAACTTAAGCCTGGATCCAATACTTGTGGGTGGATGTCTATTGGTTCTAGAATTTCAAAGTTCTGGGGGGAGGGGAAATGGGAAAAAAATTTACAACTTGTCCCTGAATGCAGCTGACAATAAGCAAATATTTCAAGATTCTCAAACTGCTGTGTGGCTCATAACAGGATTTAATGCAGGGAAGTACACGTTTATTGCAGGGAAACACAATCATTTAAATGTGCATGCACTATCCACAATTGACTGTCATTTGTGTACTTTCTTGCTGTTTGAAAAAGTAACTTATTCATTGGCCCTCAATTCATTGGGTGGTTTTGGAATAGTCATTGCCTTTCTGTTTCCAAGGCCAGCACAAAGCCATAGGAAGCTTTAGCCAAAGTCAGACCTGGAGGGTATCTAGCTCAGGGTACCTGAGTTGTGCCTTGAACGAGGTAGAACTGGCACCTAAACTGCAGCAAGCAGAACAAATGCAAAAAGCCACCAGGCTTCTAGTCTTTTTAACAGTTTTGACCAATGCAGAAACTTTATGCTATCTGCCAATCACAGAGGCTGATGTTGCACACATCTGTTCCCTTCTTGCCAGCCTGTTACAATCCGCTAATTTTAGAACGGAGAACCTTCAGTCTGTGTGCAATTGCCCCATGTGGTGAACCATCAGAACTAAAGTTTGGAGCAGCTTCCTGGGCATTGAGGTATTCTTAGCCTCTGGACTGGCCATACCCAACCAAGCTGGCCATTGGGCCCTTCTGGACAAAAGACCTATAAATAGGGTGGGCACTTATGAATCACCCCCAAAAAGGAAACATATCACCAAAAGAAAGGACAAAAGGGAACAGTGATTTGCATAACATTTGCATATGCTAATTTATAGAGAGAGAGAGAGAGAGAGAGATGCAAAGTTATAAATAAGTATTGTAATTTAAATAGACATACAGCATATCTCACCAAAGTGTGGAAGACTGTGAACATCATGACACAGCGGAAAATTGCATTTGCTTACCTTTGCTTCTCTGCCCACACGTTTGTCCCTCATTACTTCCTCTTTTGAAAAAGAAAGTAAAAAATGTGCTCGTGGCCCCAGTGGGCCATTTTCATCATGCTGCTTCTCCTGCACACAGCAGGAGATAGCAGCAACTTCCATCTTTAAAAATAAGTTGGACTAACTGGGGCAAGAAGAAGGCAAGAAAGGGCGGGAGGTGCTCAGCAGGCAGACAACGTCGTGAGAGGGACCCACGAAAATCCGTGAGTGCCTAATAAGGAGCATGCAATAAAACTCTCGTCTGATGGAGCTCTGTAAGCAGGTGACCTATGTGCCTTGCTCCGTCTGCTGTCCAGGTGCTGTTGAAGGGGAACTTCACGGTCCAACTCTTCTTTCTGCTGTTCTATATCTTTAAACTGGACTTCGACTGAACAGCCCTTCAAACAGAGAACACCTTCAAAATAGAGGTCGGTACTCTGGCAGCCCTTCAAATAGAGAACTGTATTCTGTAAAAGAGGACACATGGACACCCTAAGGTACTGGGACTTTGCCTGAGCAACAAGGGTCTTCCTGCTTCTGGGATGTTTTGGTTAGTTCTTCAGCTCTGAATTCAGGCATTGTCCCTCAACTTTGGGGCCCTGACACAATCCTTGATTCTTGGATCTCCTCTGGCAGACACCTTTGGTCCAGCCCTGACTCAGCCTATGATCCTGAGATTTCCACTTCAAGCCCTAGAGGACCTGACTGAGCCCAATCAATCTTACACAGACAGACTTCTTGTGAGGCTAAATAAATGCCATTTTGAGCCACTTGAGGGAAAACCAACCTACAAAATGTAATGAATAACAGAACGAGTATATCACAAGCAACTGAAAGTGATAGTTCTTACCTCATGATATTCATAGCTTGTCAGGGGAGGAAACAATGGGAAATCTAGATTTTTTTAAAAAAAGCAAGTAAAAAGATGAAAAACAAATTCTGTTTTAAAAATATTTCTATCTAGAACTCAAAAGACACCAGAGACGAATGAGTTAAATTAATTTCCCATGTACCAGAATGAATTTTAAATCTCTACAGTTACAGAGCAATTAAAAATCCTCTAACAACAATGCATGGAATTTGTAAAGAAAATGACATTCTCCCGCAGTATTAAATGGTCTCTGTGACACTGACAACCTCTCATCCTTTGGCTCCACAGGTTCTTTCAACAGTGATTTCGACCTGCCAAAGCTACAATACAGCTGCTCCTTCTCTGGAATAACACAGCCTTCCCCTCCTTCCCCCTTTCTATGGCAACAAGCACTGAGCCCTTCACAATCTGACCTGCTGAGGAAAACCTGTTTTTAATTAAATGTTAATTGCTTTAATGCAGCCTGCATTATGTGGAAACCTCAAATTATTTTAATCTGGATTAAAAAGAAAACATCTGAGCCCTCAAGCAACAACTGGAAAGATTTTATAAGGGCCAGGATCTGATGGGTAAATACACAACAAAGACCCGAGGTTTGGCCTGCAGGATTTTAGACACACACACACACACACACACACACACACACCACTGGGACATCAGACCCTCATGCCAATGGGCTAGAGCCCCCCCTAAAAACTGGGGGCTACTGCCTTTAGAATACTCTAGGCCCCTTACCTGAATTGTCAACTTTCATTTTTTTTAAAAAAAGTAACAAGTCTATAGTCCCACTTATTTGTGGAGCTATGAGGAAGAGTGTTCAAGCAGAATCCTTTACCCATTGTTCAATTACAAAGCAACACTACTCTTGTCTTCTAATGCCTTTTATTGAGTAATGAATGTAAACGCTATGACCTAATACACAAGTCACAACAGTGATTAATAAACCACGGTGGCTTTTTAACCACCCTGTGCATGCCAATTGATTGCATCTCAAATTACATAATATCCCCCACCAGGCACAGCTTGTCATGACATCCGAACCTAGCAAGTATGGGTGATTGGAGTGGTTAACAAACCACTCAAATTCCATGGCCTGTTGTAGAGTTGCTGGGTGGTCAACCAACAATTCTTGTTGGGTTCAGCTGTCATAACAAGCCATGCCCAGCAAGGGTAATTCTGTAAATTAGGCCGCCACACAACTGGCAGGGCCAACAGGGTGGTTAACAAGCGACCATAGCTTATCAACCACCACTGACTGGATTCGCACAGCACGCTAACCCACACTCAGTGGATGAGTCTGGTTTGTTGTTGAACCGTAGGTGCTTGTTGAACCATGGGTTATCATGTTATTTGAACCCAGGACGTTTCCACAAGGTGGCTCATTAACCATGCAGTGTGGCTTATTTTTCTCAAACAAGCCACTCTGAGAGCTCATGGTTTGTTGTTGGGTTGTTCACATGATTAAGAAGTCACCCTGCATGGTTAACAAGCCACCCTGTGGACAATGTCCTGGGTTCAGATAACATGCTAAACCACGGTTTATTTATTTATTTATTTATTACATTTGTATACCGCCCCATAGCCGAAGCTCTCTGGGCGGTGGGTTGTTGTTGAACCCACAGTTCAACAACAACCCACATTCAATCACAAATATGGATTAGCATGTTGTATGAACAGCACCCCCCACCATAGTATCATGTGGACCAGCTCATAGAATGAATGACCCACACTAGGCACATCTATTTTTCAGATTTTATGGGCGTTTATTTCATATTTAATATGATCAACAGTAAGATCCTAGGCATGTCTAGTCAGAAATAATTCTCACTGAGTTTAACGTGATCTCCTTTCTTCCCATGTCAGTGTGCACAGAGGTACATTGCAGATAACTTTCACAGCAAGGTTTAGGTTCTGCTTTAGTTCTTTCCCTTGTCCTGGTAGGTTCCTTCCTCACTGCAAAATGTTCTGGCTGTAAGCCTGCCCATGCTATGTAATATACTGCCTCTGAAAATCCCCTACATTTCAGAAGAGGTTTGCCATGTGGCATTGGGAGCTACTGGTTAAAGTATCCAAGCTGAAGGCCCTCTTGGACATGACGAACTAGTTGCATGGTCCTTTGGACCCCAGCTAAGATAACGTATGACAGTGATTTTTTTTTCTTCTCTGTGTAGGGGGGAAATCCCATAGAAAGAATGTGAAAAGAATTATGTTTCTAAACATAATTTAGGTGGTTGTCTTGTCTGCTGGCTTTTGATTGCGTGTCTCCATAATTTACAAAGAACATTTTAATGGATGCTAATAGAACTAAATGAGAAATATAAATCCTGTCTGTTTTCTTTGTGCAAACGTTTTGAAGCTATGTGAAGTATGAACAAATAAAAACTATGAGCAGGAAAATATCAGTTATTTGCCCTCAAACTTTTGATGCATTCCACAATTCATAACATTGTTATTTGACACTACCAAAACTGAATTGGCTCTGATTTGTATCTGACTTTCTCACATTAAATTTACCTTCTACATATTTCAAATACAAAATACTGATAACGCGGATTTCAAAACAGATCAGATGCAAGACTCCTCTGGAAGTCACAAACCACACCAATATCTATTCCCACCTCCCAGAACAGAGTATGACCAGATTTGGATGACACGCCATGGCGCGTCATGAGTTATTTAACCCTCAACAAGCCATGGAGCCTGTGGTGCCATACATATACAGGGGTTGTTGTGTTGTGCAAACCCAGCAAGCATGGGTTATGTGATGGTTAAACAGCCCTCACATAATCCCAAAACAGACCATGGGTTATGTGAAGGTTGTTTAACCCTTGCATAACCCACGCTTGTTGGGTTCGCACAACATGACAACCCACAAGCGGGGTTTGCACATTCAAAATGGTGGCCACATGCTGTGTAGGCTCACTGTAGATTAAACAAGTCAGAGTGGGCTGTCATGTTGTGTGAACAGTCCCTATATATGACTACAGTAATTTGCTGCTTTTCTATCCAGAGTTGTTTTCTTATGGGTGTAGTTTGAGGCAGCTAGCTGCTTGGGAAGGATATGGACTTGGGACCCATTTTCCATAGTAGCTCCATGAAGGTTTATCCAAATAATAAACACACACACACACACACACACTGGCCAATTCCTATTATTTCCTGCTATCTACTCCAACCCTTGTACCTTCATTCCTCACCCAGTATGAAAGCTGAGACCAATTTGCATATACACAATATGCCACTACATAGTTAGAAGTCAGCTGTTTCTAGTAGGAGGAGAGGAGAGTGCAGACGGGATCAGAGGGACTAGCTATATGAAGTCAGGTGCTTCTGGTACCAAAACACTTCTGCTCTGTGTGGCCTCTGCCCAGTCTCCCATTTGGGAATGGATGGGAAGGATGAAGGATGAAGTCTCAAATGTAACATAATAGATTTCATCCTGGGGACTGAGTTGGTAATTAGAGAATCAGAGAATAGTAGAGTTGGAAGGGGCCTATAAGGCCATTGTGTCCAACCCCCTGCTCAATGCAGGAACCTGCCTTAAAGCATACCTGGCAGATGGTTGTCTTTTAGCTCTGCTTCCTGGGTTCATTTTCTGATGGGCTGAGGGTTGTCCTCTATAACAAGACTTTGCAAAGTTCAGATCATTTATATCATCATCTGGATTATGGTTTGCCACAAGGAGAAAACCCAAAAAGTTTGTAGGGACAAATGGAAGGGAAAACCAGCAAACCTGATCAGCTTATATGTGTATAAGAGTATCTGATGGTAAGACAGAGGTTCATGTAAAGTAAGTATTATGAAGAGGCACCCTTTCCCCTATATCACTCAGTGTCTAATATCCTTCTTTGTTCCATGGCCCACAACTCACAAAAGACAAGTAGGCTATTACCTCACTGGGATGAAGTCGCACGTGTCATTCTAGTTTACATAGGGTGACCAGATAAAATCCAGGTCAGGGCTCATGTAACTTTAACAGTTGTAGAGAAAAGGGAATTTCAGCCAGTGTCATCTGTATGCAATTAGTTCCTGGTGAAATTCCCTCTTCATCACAATTGTTAAAGTTGCAGGGGCCCTGCCTTCTTTTGTATCTGGTCACTCTAGTATAGTGCCTGCACCTTTAACTGTTGTGATGAAGAGGGAATTTCACCAGGAACTAATTGCATACAAATGACCCTGGCTGAAATTCTCTTTTCTCTACAACTGTTAAAGTTACATGAGCCCTGACCTGGATTTTATCTGGTCACCCTAGTTTACATCTATAGAGTGGAACATTTAAGGTGAACATATCCTTTTTGGCTGTATATATGGGGCTATTTCAACAGGCAAAACATCCTTGCTTTAGAATTTACAGAAGATCAAGCTAGTAAGTATATTATTTCAGATTCTCTTTAAAATTGTGGGAAATGAGTAAATGAAATCTCATGGGAGGGGGGGGGAATCATTGGTTTAATATACCGCTTCAAGAAATGTTCACTGAAGAAAAAAAAGATTCTGCATTGTTCCCAGTGGACCTAAATCCCTTTCATTGCACCTGCGTATAGAATGTCTGAATAAGATCCAAAGAGCTTATAAATTTGGGTAGCGTCTCATTGTTTTGATAATTTTATGTGCATTATTTTTCACATCCTAAAGCTGTCCAAGTATAGAAAAACACAGGACTTCAATAACAGTTACTAGCATGATTTGCTTTTATTACCTTTCTGTTCAAGACCCTTGTTTCCCCTTGTAGCATGTCAAATTGCCCCCAAAACCATATTATACAGCAGAGCAATGTCGTTCACACTTCACTGGCTATTGATTTACTTTATTTATTGGCACAAAATCAGCCTGAGATAAACATTTTGTCCCCCATTTCCACTATTGTAAGCGATACAGTTCACTGTGAGATAGGTAAGCCCAAATGTGCTGGGATCACAATTCGACATGGCTTTCTAATCAATGTGTGAAAAATTACTTAATGAATAATGGGTTGCACATTTCCACAAACAAATTAACCAGGGTGAGACTGAAACTAATGATTATATTTATCTAATGTAATTTCACATCTGTTACTACTGGTAGTAATTTTTCCCCCACCTCTAGTGTTCTCAGAATTAGGATTAAACTTTTATGATGTGGCACCAAGATGAGATTTTAACTGGGACGTTTATCTCTTTTGGTTCATATTTTATTTGTTTTTAATACAATTTTAACCTAGGGGAATGGGATAATGTTTTATTATGTTACAAAAGCTCCCATAATGTAAAGAAGTCTATTTTGCAGGATTCATACCATGCATTTTGCTTTTTTTCATATTCCAGCAATAGAATCAGTTTCATTATTTTTGAACTGCTACGGAAATATATATATATATATATATATATATATATATATATAATCACAGATAATCTCTTCCCTTTTTATCACAGAGAATGTATATATAGATACAGATATAGATATATAGATATCCTCATTCTCTGTGATATAAATGTGTGTAATCATGTAGTGGCAAATTTTGTTGATTGATTGATTGATTTTATTGCATTTATATCCTGCCTTTTTTCTTCCAAGGCAACATACATAATCCTCTTCCCCTCCATTTTTTCCTCACAACAACACACTTGTGAGCTGAGAGTCTGTGACTGGCTCAAAGAAAGTTGGGCTGAAAGACTGTGACTGGCCCAAAGTCACCCAGTGAGCTTCCATGGCCAAGTGGGGACTGCAGCCGGATTGGTCAATATCAACAATACCTGACAGAGTGCCTCTCCCAGACCTGAACCTACCTGGACATTTCAATCAACATCTCAGTGGTGTGTCCCCCCCCCCCCCGATTATTGAATGCTCCCCTCACTGAGGTCTGCCTGTCATCTTTTTCACACCAGATTAAGATTGCCTTCTACTCCCAGGCATTTGATGTCTTAGATGGCATATGGGGGTGGGAGTGGATTTATACAATTGTTTCTACCAGGTCCAGTATCTAATTATAAATATTGTAGCTGTTTAAATTGTTTTAAATTTTGTGTGTTAGAGATTTTATATTATGTTTTTATTAACTTGTATTGTGATGTGTATTTTTGTGAACCGTCCAGAGAACTTCAGCTATTGCGTGGTATAGAAATGAAATAAATAAATAACAACAAACCAGTTCCAGTAGTAGTTTTATCTCCACCAAGAGCATGTCTTTTCTAAAGGTAATGGGTCTAAATTGCTCATTTAAGATCAAGCTATTGCAACATGCTTTGCATCACAATAGGAGGGGAATTGGAGGAGGGGGATGAATGATCCTAGCAACTACTATGAGAATTGAAGCTAAGCTCACAGGGAACAAGGAATTCTGAGGGGGGGGTGGCAGATGACATCAGTGCCTTTGCTAATAAAAAAAAGTGCTACTGCTGTGTCCCTGTGAGCCCTAGGTCCACTACACCACTGTTTGGGTGTATCTCAAAAGCCTATGCACACCTACAGCAATGGAAGTCATATTACTGTGGACATGATGTTGCCCTGTACTCACCTGGTTCACATGTGGGTTATTTAAACCATGGATAGTTGGAGTGGTGGTAGCAAGTGAGTGTGCTGCCTCCCAACCACTTACTGCTTCTGCTTTGTTTCCAGATTACAAAACAACCCTGTTCCTGGGTTGCGCTGTCTGATGTGCAAACCCAGAACTTTGGGTTGTTGAGGGTGAAACAATCCAGAGTTTTAACCCAACAACAAACCATAGTTTAAAACTCTGAGTTGTTTCTCCCTCAAGAACCCACAGTTCTGGGTTCACAGAGCACAACCCAGGAATGGGGTGTTCTTGGGTTGTTTACAAAACTGGAAACAATGCGGAAGCAGTGAGCAGTCAGGAAGCAGCACACTTACTCACTCCTGCACCACCCCCAGCTACCCATGATTTTCATAACCCATGGGTAGTTGTTACATGTGAACCATGCTAACCCAATATTATCTGCTTTGTCTGCCAGCATTTTTCCAGTTCTCAAGCACAGATCTCTCCCAACACTTGCTGAGATCCTTTAACTGGAGATGTTAGAGATTAGACCTGGAACCCTATACAGACAAAGCATGTGCTCTACCACTGAGAGCCAACACAGGGCCTGCCCTACCATTAAGCAGCAAGTGAGGCAGTTGCCTCAGGTGGCTGATACTACAGAGCAGTAGCAAGATACAGGAAGGTAAAATTGTGTGTGCCATGCAGCCTGCCTATGACCTCTAAGCTAGCCTACTACCTTCAGGTCACCTGATAGAGGATATAGTCCTGTCACCAGTGTTGAAGTAAGATTCCACTGCAAGTCCAGTTGATTTTTGTACATGGAATGGGGAAGGGCACCATCTTGTCCTTTGCCTCAGGCAGCAAAATGTTTGGGACTGGCCCTGGCCAAACTGCAAATGACACAATATTCATATGTAGTTTCTTCTGAGGTTTCTTATTTCCCAAAGTGCCTATATTTGTTTTAATTGTTGAAATATCTACACAACAGTACCTAAATGAAAAAATGTTTTAAAATTGATTTTAAAAATATATGCTGCCTTTCCAGTTATCACCATTTTAGCATTATGGTTTTTTAAAAAATGCTGGTGTTTGAATGAGTGCTACAACACCGTTTAGCCTTTTTGTTAAAGCTATGAAAGTAATTGTGCAATAACAGCTAAATAAAATGCCTGCTAGGGCAAATTAAATAATGTTAAAAATATTTTTTAAAAATATTTTAATATGGTGTGTTCAAAGTCATCTCTTCCCCACCCGCATAAGTACCATGTGATATTCACTAGTGTGATTAAACAATATAGAAGGCAGCAATTGAAATAACCAAAATAGAATAATGCTATCCAGCACACAACCGCTAGAATATTAATAAATATCAAAAGAACTGGGGTGAACCAACAGTTTATGTAAACGTATTAATTGTGCCATATAATGAATCAAACGTGAGAATAATAATATACAGCAACTGAACAACTTGTTAACAGTAACCAAGCATAAATGGTTTACAATAGTTTGCAATAACTGAGCAGCGAGCAAAAATAGTTTGTAGTAACTAAGCAATACAATAACTGGACAATTATACAGAAACTGAATGATTGACAAAATAGTTTGCAATAACTGAGCAATGGGCAAAATAAGTTTGCAATGACTAAGCAATTACAGGCCTCTGGCTTCTTTCACCTGTTTCGCAAATGCTTCATCAGAATATCACAACTGAAAATCCTGATTGCTGCCAGGATTTTAGTTGCCAGAAACTGGAGAAGTAATGTTATCCCTACTCAAAAAGAATGGATGTGCAAAATCTGGAAAATAGTAGAAATGACCAAGTTAACTGAATATGTTCACTTGAGAGACAGAAGTCTAAAAACTGCTTGTTTTTTCAATGCCTGGCACCCTTTCATTGTCTATATGAAAGATACATATAATTTAGATATCAATAGGTTTAAGTGTTTCTCTCTGTTATAGCTCAACCAATCGGCACCACTTTATATCTTTGTTAAGTTTAAAATCTATTCATGTTAAATGCTTTTGTGGTTTTTTATTATTATTAATTTTGAAAAATAAGCAACCCTCATCCTGGTTTTGGGGGGGGGGGGGGTTCAGTTAAAGATTTTCTATCGGATGTGAACAAAAGATGTATAGACTATGATTTGATTGCAATGAACTCCTACAGTTAAACTCTAGTTACATTTTAGTAGATGACAACTCCCAGGTGATTTCTTTTCTTTTGTTTTGATTCTGTATACAAATCATCTAATGTATAATATATGAATGTAAAACTGTATATATTAATAAAATTACTACCATATTTCACTGAATGTAAGATGCCATCGATTGTAAGACGCACCTAAATTGCAGCACCCCTTCCCCCTCACCTCCATCGCCATCACCCGTCCTTGTTGCAGCTGCCATCACCGCTCTGTGCCGCTGCCAGCGCTCGCCTTGGCCTGGCAAGGCGGTGTTCCCAGTAATGAGGTGAGCATTGCCAGCAGTGCGGAGCGGCAGTGGCAGCAGCGAGGATGAGCGACGGCGATAGAGGGGAGGGGGGGTTAGGGCCCCGCAATTCCCCCTCCCCCCTCACAAGTCCCCCCTCCCCACTTGATCGCTGCTGCCTCAGCCTGGGAAGGCTTCAGTACTGGGAAGGAGGCCGAGATCTCGCGAGATTTCCTGAAATCGGCCTCTTTCCCAGTACTGAAGCCTTCCCAGGCTGAGGCAGCAGCGATCAAGGTGAGTGGGGAGGGGGGACTTCCAACCAGCCTTGTGGGGTCCCTCGGGACCCACTAGGATGAGTCGCAGGGAGGCATGCAGAGCCCTAGTGCCTTCTGCAAAATGCGGGGGAAATCCTGCGATTGCAAGGCACCGTCGATTCTAAGACGCACCCCATTTTTACAGATGTAAACATGGGAGAAAAAGTGCATTTTAGAATCGATGAAATACAGTATTATAAAAAACAATACCCTCTTACTGGTTGGAGATAACAGCAAAGAAGCCTGTAGGCCAGATGGGGAACCCCTGCATCCGGCCTGCAGGTTCCCCACCCCTGAACTAATAGAGTGCTCACTGGTTGATATTTAATGTGCCATTTGTTTTAGAAATTCATTAACAAGGACTGTGAAAGTGCCTGACATGGCTTGCAACGTTTTATTTTCTTCATGGAAAGTAGCTCAAAACTAAAACTGTTGATACCATATCTCAGCTTGAGATTTGGAAAGTCTCAACTGGAATGATGGGCAATCAGTGGGAAGAGCATGATGGAGCTGGCAAGAAGGAAATGTGTAGAGAACTGGTGGTGAGTTCAGGGTGGAAGGGCCAGATAAGAAACATTCAGAAACATCTCAAATTAAAGAGCAACCTTAATCTAAGATGCTGTTTGCTGGGGAACAACAGCAGGAGAGGGCTATTGACTTCATATCCTGTTTGTGGGCTTCCCAAGAAGTATCTGGCTAGCCTCTGTGGGAAACAGGGCAGGCCTTTGACCTGCTTCAGCTGGGCTCTTCTTGCTTCATACTTTCTTTTTAAAGTGTTTTATTGGTGTTTTATTGGTATTTTAATGATGTATTGGTTTTATGTGCTTTTAATCAGTTTTGTATTTTGTGTTTAATGCTGTTCCCCGCCTCGATCCGTTGGGAGAGGTGGGTAATAAATAAATAAATATATTATTATTATTATTATTATTATTATTATTATTATCATCATTATTATTTCTTAACCTAAGTTCTCTGTACTGTCAATGGGTAAAATCAACTGTAAGTCCTGCTTAGAAGAGACCCATTGAAATGAATGGAACTTAAAGTTAGTCATGACAGTAGTGAATTTGAATGATGCCAACATGAAGCTGTGCAGTAAAGATGGGGCAGAGATAATGCACCAAAAGTAAAACACGTCTGCTACGGTTTGGGTGGCTTTTATCAAGGGATAAAGAAGCTGTTTTTAGTTTGTTCCCTGATTTTGATTACTTATTGATAAAGATTCTCTCTCCTCCTGATTCTCACATTGTACCTCTCTCCCACCATGGTTTGTTTCGACTGTCCTACTGCCATATTTTAAGGATGGCACGATAGTAAATAAATAATAACTCCAAAGTGATGTCACCACCTGAGCCAACATTATTAAACAATTTCATAACCCATCTTGGTTGTGGTGGCAGCTTTCATAAGGATTTATTATCCAGAGAGCAGAGAGGAGGGGAGGGAAAGGGTTTGTGGGTACGAAGGTACACGGAGGTTTGAAAATCATTGTACCGAGAGTTTAATTATTGTATTTTCACTGAAGTTGAAAGTATAGGGGGAGGGGGAAAACTAGCTAATTTCATATTACCTCGTTTTATTAAAGAAGCTGCATGATTGTTCAGAATGTGCAATTACCATACCATGCAATGGGTAAGGGTACAGCTTCTGAACTTTGCACTTTTAATATCCATCTAATCTATAGTTAAATGCCTCCTCCCAAACAAGCTACAAATATAACTCTTAGCTTTATTGCAAAGACATCAAAGGCTAATTCAGATGAAAGTGATGAACTGCTTACATGCTGATAATTTTTTAATTGGGGGAAATGGAAAATGTTTGTTTCTTTGTAAGCAAAGGGAAAAACATCTTCCAGCAATACATACAGGTTGGATTACTTAAAACCATAGTCCAGGATCCAAAGGATTGCATGACTATCTCATGCACCTAAAGGGAAGCTTTGGACATGTGCTTCTTGAACAGGTTGCATGGCAAAGGACTTTTGAAACCGAGAGGAATTTGAAGGGTGGTTTGTGCTGTGGGGTTGGAGGTGTGGCTGCCATGTGGAAGGTCCCAGGTCCAGTCCTTTGCATCTTCAGCTAAAAGGGTATTGGGGTGACTGGGAAATATCTTTTTCTACTGGGGCTCTGGACAGCTGCTGCCAATCACAGCAGATAATACTGGGCTATATGGGAGGATGGCAGTGGAGGCTGGTAGCTCCGAAATCAGTAGGGCAGTGAATCCGCTCTGGGTTTTGATTAGAACCAGTTGGAACTAAAAAGGAGCTATCCAAGGTGCTGTCCACTGACAAGGAGCTATCCAAGGTGCTGTCCACTGACATCAGAGCCACCAGCTTCCACCGGCTAATGGGAACGTGAGAAGATGCTGGATCAGACCAAGGGTCCATCTAGTCCAGCATTCTGTTCACACAGTGGCCAACCAACTATGGAGCAGGAACCCACCAGAAGGACCCAAGTGCAACAGTACCCTCCTGGTGTACATAGGCTTACTGCCTCTGATACTGGAGGTAACACATAGCTATCAGGACTAGTAGCCATTGATATCCTTCTCCTCCATGAATTTATCTAACCCTCTTGTAAAGCCATCCAACTTGATGGCCATCACTACATCTTGTGGTATAGTTTAACTATGCACTGTGAAGATGTCCTTCCTTTTATCTGGCCTGAATCTCCCTCCAAAAACTCATGATGACAATTTAATATGTATTTTCACACCTTTGGGCATAACTAGAATAACCTTTGGATCCTGGTTGTATTTTATTGTAGATATGTATGTTCTGCATGGAATGTCACAGTTAGCAAACACTTCACTTCCCCAAGCAGGCACCTCTGTTAATCTATCTTCAGAGCAGAAACATAATTCTGCAATAGCTTCAGAAAATATACAAGCTTCTTGAAATGTGTACAAGTAACAACAACAACACAATGATATACAGAATATACCATCTGATAGCTTTAAAATGGCACGGTGAACTGAAGCCATGTTTATAATACAAACTAGAATCAGTACAAACCTGCTTAACTGTCATGCCATAAATTGTCAGTAACTCCACAAAACTGTAGTTTCCATAGCCCTTCAGGAAAATTCAAGTCAGTGACATTGATTTCTGTCCTGATCTACATTTGCGGTAGAAATGTGGCCTAAGTATGCATTTAGACTAGTGGTCACTTCTAGATAGAACATATGCTGGCTCCTTCCCTCACACTACAACTTTTTCTCACAACCTCAGGCTAAATAGGTGGAAGCCATAGGCAGGGCTGGCATAAAGGGTAGGGATGGTTGGGCAGTAGAATGTGTGTGTTATTTCCAAGGCTAGCCCTACCATTAGACAGAGTGAGACAGTTGTCTCAGGTGGCAGATGCTGAGGGGAAGGGAGCAATAGCAAGGTGTTGGAAAACAGAGCTATGTGTGTCACAAGGCCAGTTCTGAGCCCGCTAATCTACTCTACTATCCTCAAGTGCAGTGGACAATGCTGTCCCATCACCAATGCTAAAGTAAAATTTTGTACTGTTTTTGTACATGAAATGGAGTGAAGCATCAACTTGTCCTTTACCTAAGGCAACAAAATGGATTGTGTGGGTATATGCAGGATTGTGACCTAATATTATTCCCAACATGTGTCAACTGCTTAATGAATTAATTATAGCCCCTACATTCAGTATGACTATTGACCATCAATGTATAGTTGGGTGTACTGTAATTATTTTTTATATAATGACATGCATGATTTACATTTTTCATCCAATGTTAGACAAAACACAATCCTCTTTGTGAGCACCATCCAGTAGGAAATTCTCCAGAGCAACCCCCTTGAAATTAGTGAGAGCACTCACATAGCCCATTTCAGAGGGCTAGTCCAGAAGAACTTCCCAGCGGATCGTGCCTTTTGCCCTGTTTGTTTGTTTGTTTGTTTGTTTGTTTGTTTTAAATAAAGAAATACCAGAAAGGTCTAATTTCCTGCACTGACCCACGTGGATATGATCTATGTTAATACCAGAAGGGAGATGGCCATTGTATGGCAGTCTATTAATTAATTTTTTTTCTTGGGTACAAAGATGGCTCAGTTATTAGCTGCCATATAATATATAAAATACATGCCCAGTCACTTGTGTTCTTTTAGTTCTATCTGAACATGGCTGTAAGCTGTATTCAGAATATAAGAGCAAATGGCTTCTGTTTTTTTCATTCTTTCTTTTTTTCAGATGAGATGTTTGTGCTGAATTATTAGGGTAGTCTATATTACCAAATTACTAATAAACATTGCTTCTGTCTCAGTTTAGTCTGAACTCGGTGAACTTAGCCAATAGTGACAAATGGTGGAAAAACCTGCTCTGAAACATCCAATGAATGAATCTAACTAATCAGAGAACTCCGTATGAAGTAGATGCCAGGATTAATGATCCAGGGGTCTCCCCATGCCATGGTTCTATTTCTTCACATAAATGTCCTCAGATGAGATTATCTTTGTCATGAAAAGGAGAAAAGGAAGGTTACGCACTTTCATCTGACAGGTTAACTGCCATCACTCCATTACTACAAGAGATATTTTCATGTTCTGAGGTTTTTATTCTGAACATGAAAATTTAAAGTGCACAACACAAATTAATACACATTTTTGTTGCCACTGGCAAGGATGATTGCTGGTGATACTAAAACAGCATAATCTATTCCAGAGCATCCCTTTCCGAAGTTTCTGCAATTGTTAATTATTGCTCACCAGAGGCAGTTATAGAACCATAAAGAAGGAAGTGGTGGCACAAAAGCTCCTCTAGAATGATCCAGATGCTCTGGATTAGCATTTGCCAAAAAGAAAGCAAGAATAGCCACAGGGCACCCCACCAGTGGTATTTAGTGAATCACATCCAGTTCTACAGAAAGAGCAGGGATTTTGCGCTCCCATGAGGAAGAGGAGCAGGAGAGGGAAAGTGATATAGTGATGTAGACATGCAGGGACTTGGTACCTGAGGTATTATTTGAAAGCTGCTGAGTGATTCAGTCCTGCTTACTTCTGAGTAATGGAGAGGGTTGTCCTGCTTACTTCTGACTAGGCTTAAAATCAGAAAAAAAAACATTTTGGCCCTGCCCACTTTCTTTTGGCCACGCACACATTGCTTTGGCTCCATTCACAAATGGAATTCAGACCTTGGACTGAAAGAGGTTCTCCACCCCTGCTGATAAATAAAATCTTCTGACTGATTATACAGCCATCTATAGATATTAGTGGTGAACCAATATTTAAAGGGCATAAACATGTTTGCAGGCATGATGGTATGGATATAAATCAATATCTACACCCTAATAACTTAATCTGATTAAAATGCCATAAATATTAAAGCTAAGGCAGGCAAATATGTCCAGTACATGCAAACCCGATCAAACCGTAAAATATTGTATTGATGCTGGAAGCTTTGAATGGAAGCTAAATGTAGGCTACATATACATTTCCTTTATGTGTATGGTGGACATCAGTATTTGTTTTGTAATATTGAGTCACTTCTATAGCACTCTAAGTAGATAGTGCATTATAATTTTATGTATGTGTGTATTTATTGCATTCTTATACTGCCCTGTAGCCAAAGTGCTGCAGCTGGTTGCATGGGAGGAAAGCTGGATCAGAATCTTCATCCTGATGATTGCACACACACCCTAATAACTCTGAGAGGCCACTTTTATTCACACTTTATAGAAAGAGAACTGAGACTGATAAAAAGCAAGCTGCCTTATGCCACTCAGAAAGCCCCTAGGTGGTGTTGAGGATGCATCCCTAGGACTCTCAAATCCAAGCCTTGACACACTTAATGACCCTTCTCAGGCAAAATGCTAAGCCACAGTGGTTAAGCACTTTGAGCTAAACATTATGGCTTAGTGTGCCATGTGAACCATTCCTAATCATGGTGGCTTCATAAACATGCTCACTAACCATTTGCTGCAAAAGGGTTAGTGGCCTAACCATGGCTTAGTGTGTGGTCTGAACAGGCCCCATGTGTCAACTTTTATTTGTATGTTTATTTTTGCTGTACCAATGCTTCTTAACTATTTGAAGGGGACACTAATTTGGAAGTGAATCACACTTTTAAAATATGCTTGAGATGTATAGTCTCAGATCATCTTCAATATTACAAAACAACTATGCAACACATGTGCAGATTGTTATGTCTGACAATGTTATGCATGGGTCCTTTGCTACACATACATGCAATGTACATGCATTGTGGGATGCCGTGACAATTTGGAACCTGCAATTGCATGTACTCGAGCAAAAACCCTGACAGGTGAGACCATCCAATAGGATAATCTACACACAGTTGTTTTGCACTAATTCCAACGTGAAGATGCCTTTATTTATGTATTTTAAATATTTTTATCCTGCCTTTGCAAGGCTTAGGGTGACTGAGCCTAACATCAAAAAGTAAAACACATACATTTCATGTGACAATAAAATCCACAAGATAAAGAAAAGAAAAAAACTTTATTACATTAAAACATTGTCATTACACAAATGCACATTCCCTGTACGTGTGAATTTTGTAATGTATGAAGTAGCCTTCAGTATAGTGCAGTATAGTGCTATCCTGTGCGTGTTTCCTCAGAAGTTCATCTCACTATGATTAAGCAAGTTTAGGGATGCAGCCTGAATTCCTAGCCATGAACTCTGAGAGAATTTAAGCAAGCCACTCTCAGAATCAGTTTCCCCTCTGTAAAGTGAAATAAATGAATGTGAATGCCTTGTGAGGTAGAGTCTATCAGGCACTTCGCACAGTAAAGATGCTTTAGAAACAATTACTAATATGTTACACTCACCATTTTTTCCTTCACCACATTCCAGATGCAAATGTGTCAATTCTCCCAGGATAGGTGGCGGCAGAGCTTCTCTGGGTGTCCTGGATCCACCTTTTCCCACAAATTTCCAGGCCTTCATATAAGGCAAACATCTATTGCCATGGAAACAAATGTTACATCCTGGTTGCATGAGCCCAAGAAGCTTTGTTCAGAATCAGGACGACGTTTTTCATTAAACCCTCGAGAACATGATGGATATTTGGGGGGGATGATAATTAAGTGAAAGAGTCTTTGCGCTGCTTTACCATTTTTCCATTAGTGAAAGGAGTTGTACCTTTTGGCTTGGTATTTTCTCCTCACTCCAGCCTAAGAGCCCATTTCCACCTAACGCTTTAAAACACATGGTGGTGGTGTTTGTTTTAAAGCTCTTGTAGACTGTATTTTATTACATGCCTACATCATGAACCTGTCTCTCTTAAAGCTATATAAAAGGGCTGTAAAATTAACATCCTTGTAAACAACCTGTGCTGCACTTTGGGAAGAAGCAGTGGGAGATTTGCACAGGTCACCTAAATGTGAAGTGAGTCATGCCTCTTATGCACAATTTCAAATGGAAGGATAAAAGTGGGTTGTGCAAGGAGCCCCCTCCCCCGGTGCTGGCATGGCTTCATTTACTACAGTGGCAGCAAACTCCTATACATGTTTACTCAAAAATAAGTCCCATGCCTGATCTACACCAAGTAGGAATCATAGAATCATAGAACAGTAGAGTTGGAAGGGGCCTATAAGGCCATTGAGTCCACCCCCCTGTTCAGTGCAGGAATCTACCTTAAAGCATCCCTGACAGATGGTTGTCCAGCTGCCTCTTGAAGGCCTGTAATGTGGGAGAGTTCACCACCTCCCTAGATAATTGGTTCCATTGTATTGTTCTAATAGTCAGGAAGTTTTTCCTGATGTCCAGCCAGAATCTGGCTTCCTGCAACTTGAGCCCATTATTCCGTGTCCAGCATTCTGGGTTGATCAAGAAGAGATCCTGGCCATCCTCAGTAGGACAAACTTTCAAGTATTTGAAGAGTGCTATCATGTCTCCCCTCAATCTTCTCTTCTTCAGGCTAAACATGCCTAGTTCTTTCAATCTCTCCTCATAGGGCTTTGTTTCCAGACCCTAATCATTCTTGTTGCCCTCCTTTGAACACGCTCCAGATTGTCTGCATCTTCTTAAAGTGTGGTGCCCAGAACTGGACGCAATACTCAAACTGGGGCCTAACCAGTGCCGAAGAGAGGGGAACCAGTACCTCACGCAATTTGGAAGCTATACTTCTATTAACACAGTCCAAAATAGCATTTGCTTTCTTTGCAGCCATATCACACTGTTGGCTCATAGTCAGCTTGTGATCTTCAACAATTCCAAGATCCTTCTCGCTTGTCGTATTGATTAGCCAAGTATCCCCCATCTTGTAACTGTACATTTGGTGTCTTTTTCCTAGGTGTAGAACTTGGCATTTATCCCTATTAAATTTCATTCTGTTGTTTTCAGCCCAGCGCTCCAGTCTATGAAGATCACTTTGGAGCTTATTTCTGTCTTCTGGGGTATTAGCGATCCCACCCAATTTTGTGTCGTCTGCAAATTTGATAAGCATTCCTTGCACCTCTTCATCCAAATCATTAATAAAAATGTTGCAGAGCACTGGGCCCAGGACTGAGCCCTGCGGTACCCTACTGATTACCTCCCCCCAGTGTGAAAAGGTATAATTGATAAGCACTCTTTGAGTCCAATTCTGTAGCCAACTGTGGATCCACCTAATAGTTGTTCCATCTAGCCCACTTTTCATTAGTTTGTTAATCAGAATGTCATGGGACACTTTGTCAAAAGCTTTGCTGAAGTCAAGATATACTATATCCACAGCATTCCCACAGTCCACAAGGGAGGTTACCCGATCAAAAAATGAGATCAGATTAGTCTGACAGGATTTGTTCTTGACAAATCCATGCTGGCTTCTAGTAATCACTGCATTGTTTTCAAGGTGTTTACAGATTGACTTCTTTATAATCTGTTCCAAAATTTTCCCAGGGATGGATGTCAGACTGACTGGTCTGTAGTTGCCCTTTTTGAAGATGGGGACAACATTAGCCCTCCTCCAGTCATCTGGCACTTCACCCATCTTCCATGATTTTGCAAGGATAATAGAGAGTGGTTCTGAGAGTTCTTCTGCCAGCTCCTTTATAACTCTAGGATGCAGTTCATCGGGCCCTGGAGATTTGAACTTGTTCAAAGAAATTAGGTGTTCCTTGACCATTTGTTTATCAGTCTCAAACTACAAAGAATATAACACTTTGAAAGTAGTTTGAAAACAGTATATAGAATGTGCCCTAGGCCCAAACAGTTGTCAATACCATTATAAACCATTATAAAGCAGTAGCGTAGATCCTGCCCCAGGGTGTGCAATGGGCTTTTACCCCCAGGTGCATAAGATTGCAGCCTGGAACTACAACACTGTCAATGCTAGTTGGCCATTTGGTCAACCATTTAAATGTTTAAGAAACTGGCATAGAAGTCAGATTTTGTTTACTTCCAGATAAGGCTTCATAGAATTTTACAGGTGGTCCAGAGGACTTCGGGTCAGTTCCCAAGAACTGTTTTAAGGTTCCGGACTGTTTGTTAAGCATGCCAGCAACCCACCCTCACCAGGTTCTGATGACATGATAACCTACAATAATCACCTGCAGTAGCTTGAATATTCAAAATGGCCATCGACACATACTGCAACCCACTGTGGCTTAAATAAGTCAGGGTGGGCTGTAGTGATCATGCGAACACTGGGTCATCGTCTTCCATTCATAATCCTACCTTGTTATCCCAACACTTATCTATCTTATTTCTTACCACAGAAAGAGGGAAAGTTGCACAACACCTTTTGACTGGAAGTGTAAATAGCCATTCATCTGGAAGTACCCTTACTTCTTTAAGAATAAAAAGATCTGTACTTTGCTCTTAAATTCACAACATCATACCTGCTGATGACAATGGGACACACTCATGAATCAATATGTGTAGGATTACAGCCCATGTGCTCTTTTTAATCCATTACAGACCATCTATGGGATAATTAAACCCACCCCAAAAACCTAGATACACTGAAGCATCAGACTTTAAACTAATGTTAGACTAATTAACTGCAATAAGACTAACATTTTAATCATAAACAGATATACATAACAATAAAGCCCAATGATTTCAATGGGATTTACTTATGAATGCAACCTGATTTTGCTAAAGCTGAATGCCAATACCTGTGATTTAACTGGCATGTAGGTTGGGCTATTAAAACTTTAGATATAAAGATAGGGATTAGAGTATTTACATTATCTTAATATGGTGAATTAATGTGATTATCCTAGTATTACAGATCTGGGGCAGGGGAGCTGAGGGCCACTTCACACATTACACCTTTTGGGTGAACACCTATACTGTTTTAAATGTACACTTAAACATTTAATGTGTGAATGTAATACATGCATTTGCAAACATGTCCCATATAAACATGCTGCTCAGAGATACATGCTCGCCTGCAGCTCCCTGTTGAATGGATCTGGGTTTGCCTCTGCTAATGTGTGAAGGGGCCCAAAGCCTGAAAGAACAGTGAATTACCTAAAATCATCCAATCCTGCTGTATTCATGGTTGAGGTTAGAGTTTAAGCTGGGATTTCCCAGCTCACACATTTAGCCACAACATGTAGCCAGTTCTCCAACTAAACCCACCATCACAACATACCCCCCAATCCAGGGTGTGTGTTCTTTTATTATTATTTTTAATCAAAATGGCATAGTAGGAGAAAAATGCTCAGAAATATGACCTTCATTGTTCTCAGCAACATTAAACAGATCAGATCTGGAGAGGAGGGAAATGGTCTTTTATTTGAAAAAATGCATTATAAGGCAGTTCAAAGACAAGTTAGAGATAAAGGCATGAAGCACATAATAAGGATACTATGATATCTATGAAAAGACAAAGGGCAGACTGGAAGGATGGCATCTATGTACAGTGATACTGAACTGGGGAGTACTAAAATAGGGTTCTCCATTATGGATCCTGAAACTGCTATGATGTTCAGGGTTAAGGATCAAAAAGATGCCTGAGATCCTTAGTAGTAACTAGGACTATAGAAAACACAAACGAGGCCATGTGCATTAGTGGAAGTGGCCCTTGCTCTGCAAATCTTCAAATGCAAAACTCAATAGAGAACCAAAATGTGCCTCTAGATGTATTTCCAAGACCAAAATGGGTGTGATGCATCATGTGTAATGAAAACCGCTGAATAAGCGTTCAGTTCACTGATTGGGCAAAGATGTTTGGGCCTAATAAACATTTCAAGTTTAGTCATTTCCTAGGCCAGTGGAACTCTAGAGCATCATCAGCAATAAAGATTTTTAAAAATTTTGTTTGACGCAGAATATGCGTTTAGAATTTATTTTCAAAATGGCTGCATATGTTTGAATGTTATAAGTGTAGCCCCTAAGGGTTGCCTAATTCTGTTTACCTCCTGGTTGTATGCTGCATCTCAAAACTGGCATTAAAGAAAGACACCCTTCTTGCAGCCCTTATGTAATCCTGGAGAGTAACCACTTTTAAATGACAGTTTCATCGAAATAGCATTTGGGGTGACAAAGTTATCCAAAATGCTCCTTCTCCAGGTCACCAAAGTGATTTCATTCTCACTCTGGGCCTTTAATCATCGCCTCCCTTTATATACCTGCTTTAAATTAAAGAAGTGTCTCTAATATTAACTTGGGAGCAAGCAAGGGCCCTTCTGTGAAAGGCTCCGGACTTGGGCACCCTCAGGTGTGTAATTAAGAGATGTGTAATTGATGTCCACAAAAACGATCTGAGTGAATCCCATTAAAAGGGGGAGAATCCTTTTTTGCCTGGTGCTTGGGAACCTCTCCTGGCCTTTTGCCTTTTTGCTTGGGAACCTCTCCTGGCCTTTCCCCAAGCCCAAGTTTGCAAAGAGCACAGGGAAGTGAAGCGAATGTTTTCTCTGCCTGAGATCAGCATAGTGAGTCACAGCAGTAATAACAGCGGCTCATTTCAGAGCCAGCGAAAAGATCTATTGCAAAATGCACCTTCAGTTTTCTCCAAATACATGTCAATTTCATTTCACCCTCCCTACAACCTTTAGCCTAGATGAAAGAAAACACCCGGGCTCTATTTTAACCCAAACCCACCCCGCAGATTTTTATTAGCAATTGTCTTTGGCTTCATATAGTTAGAAATTGTTGCTTCTTCTATATGATTTCTTTTTCTTTTTGGAGTTCATAGCCATCGTAATCGGCAAGAATATATACCAGTAGCAGTATTTTTATTGGGAGAAATCTACAGACTTTTCTTTCAATAAGTAGGTTCTATGATCCTCTGTGAAACGAATCGGTCTTGTCTGAAACTAATCAAATACATTTTGTTCTCAGCATAAGAACAAAAATATAGTCAAACGTTTCACCAGCACAAAGGACTCTGGCATATTTTGCCACTTTCACTGTAACGTTCCTTTCGCTTACACATACACCTATTGTAACTTCAGTTGCTTCTGGTTGATGCTGCTATTTCCATTAAGGTCATTTACCCAGAAAAATTAAAAAGTTTATTCATATGAAGTATTCAAACTGTCATAAATGAAATGCTTCACCCTAAAGTTCAAGCAAGCGAATTATTTCCGAATGTATTACAACCCGCCCTGCCCTCCCCGATTCTAAATTAAAAAGGAAATTTCCTCTCGTTTAAAATATCTCTTATCTCACGCCACACCATCATTCGCATTACCACATATTGAAAATGATTTTATTTATCCATTTACATTAACTTGATATAAACTTGTTGGGAAAAGTCAAATCATATGGTTTATAGTAGCCTCAAACATTTATTAAGAAACCCAAAATTCCATAATAAATAAGCACAGACAGTAAGAGTCCTTTTTTTTTTTTTAACATATCACAAATCGACCAGTATGTAACAAGAATGCTTTATCTACACAAAACATCCTATTTCACAGTTTGTTCATTCTTCGAAATAGTTTCTGTTCTCTGGGATTGGACCAGCACATGCAGAAAGGGAGAAAAAATAGCTGATTGTTTTATCTGTACAAAGTCTTTGCCAGGTTGGAGATGTCTCAAATCCACGTGCGCCAGGCATCTAATCTGCCCGCTGCTCAGAGTGGGCGAGGGCAGCAGGAGATGCTGAAGGGACAACCACAACCAAAACAAAGAAAAAGATCGACAAAATTTGCAATTGAGTCGTTCTAGAAATCAAAACGCTCACGAAAAAAGGGAAGTGCTGGGGAGGGGGAGGTTTTTAAAAATCGTTTTAATTCCCCCCCCCCCCCATCGCTTAAAAATGCTTTATCAAAATGGGTTCCATTTTCCCATCGACGCATCACACATCATGCCCACTATTCTTGCCTCAGAACCACCCAAAGGCCAAGCTTGCCCGTTAAGAAAACCTATCAAAACCCCTGTGACAAACTTGGATCTTTATTTGTGTACATATATATATCTATATTATATATATATAGACTATCTATATATAATGGGTTCTTGTTGTGCTTCCTCCAAAAAATAATAAAAGCCCAACAGACGGCGGTTAGATCACTCACGGGTGAATTTGGGTTTGTAGTTGAGTGGGGGGTGGAACTTCAGGAGAAATTAAATGAGGTCCATTGAGTCTTTTGTCAGATTAGGTATTTCTTAAATCTTAATTAAGACACCCGTTGGCTGTGTCTCTGCCCTTGGAGCACAGCAGGCTTGATTGGGGTTCTTTGTCTGGGATTGTGTGTGCTGTTTGTATGCGTGTGCAGTCTTGCTCGCTTGTATTTTTCTCTGCCCACAAACCAGTCCACTGGTTTCAGATCCTGAGTCGACTCCCTGGTAAGTGTTTCCTTTTGCTTCCCCTCCTCTTTTAAGTAAAATAAATAAATAAAAATAAAATGGCGGGTACAATGCGATCCGTAGAGGGAGGGAGGGGACAAGGCTGAGGTGAAGAAAAGGGCGGGAAAGCGGGAGGCGCGGCTGGGGCAGGTTGCTGGCTGGCTGGGAAGGCGGGAGGGAGACGCCATTAGGTGAAGCTCATTGAGACTGTGTGCTCTAGCGCCTTTCGGCGGAGGGAGGCGATGCTGGTTCCCCGCCACACGTCGCTGCTGTCCGGGGAGCTGCAGAGCTGCGGCGAGCCCGTCACGTTGCTGGGGCCGGGCAGGGAGGCGGGCACCATGCCGGGGAAAGCGGGCTGGTAGAGGTGCGACTGCAGGCCGGCGCCGTTGGAGCCCGCTAGGCTGTTGGACAAGCCCATGGAGTTGGGCGGAGGCCCCGCTGCCAGGCTGCACTGCGACAGCGACTGCGCCATGGCCTGCTGCCTGCCCAGCGCCGGCGGCAGGGGCAGCTGCGACACCCCTGGCATGGCGGCCGCGGCCCAGCGCGTGTCGTTGGCGTGGAAGGAGCACAGGCTGTCGCCCATGGCGGCGGCGGCGGCCGCAGCGGCGGAAGGGAATTGGGGCAGGCCCGGCGTGGGCAGAAGCGTGCCCGGGGCGCGGAACACGTTGGTCGTCTTCTTGCGCTTCTTCCACTTGGCCCGGCGGTTCTGGAACCAGACCTGCCCGTCGTCCCCGAGGAAAGGACACAAGAAGGGAAAGGGGAAAGAAAAGAGAGAAGGGAAAGGCGGGTTAGTGCTGGCGGAGGACGATGTCACTAGGCAAAACCAAAAAGGCCTGACACACCGAGCCCTCCCCCATGAGGACCGACATCTCTGAGGAAATGGGAGTTGTCAGATGGAGCTCTCTGTGCTTTTGTTTTAAATTATATGTGTACTTTTCGTGTTGCTGCTGAGTCTCTCCCACAGCCTTATCTCTCCCACGCCTATAACAGTCGATTGAGGCAGAGCACTAATACTAAATTAGGAAAAGGGAACCTAGCGAAAGGAAGCTAGTCAAATTTCCATTGGAATTTCGGTAGAAGAATGGAGAATGTTTGTTAAAATAAGCCCACTCTTGACGCCCTGGCCTGAGGAATAAAAGAAAATAAACTTACATTCCACATTTACAATTCTTAGTTTTAAAGCATTAAATAAAACAATGGCAGGAAATATAAAAGTTCTAATTCGATCACTAGTGTGGATTTTATGCAATAATCTGTTGTTACTTTTACAATTATAATTTTGCAATCGCTATTATTGCTTCTCTTTTTGTTATTGTTTTGCTTTTTTAATTTATTTGCCTAAGAACCGTGATCATCATGAGGTTCAGGAGGCCATGCTATGTGAGGCACAAATACAAAAAGAAAAAGCTGTGACGCTATTTCTATTCTCTGAAGGTTACAGCCTAATGCTTAAACCAGTTGTGCAGAACTTAGGTTAAGTCAATGTGAGTACAATTTTGTTTCATGGTTGTTATAATACCCCATCCTAAGCACTCTTGTGATTTTCCTCAAAATCATTGACACTTCAAAGTAAATATCTTTAGGATAGGGTGATTGTGATTATCTTCTAGTATACACTTCTTTATTCCTTGAAGCACCACAGTAGATCCATTGCTTTCATCTGAGCAAGGTTTTCATTAATAGCTGAATCCACAAGCCATGTGGGCTATTGCATATAAACCAACTTGTAAGAATTCAGATTAAACTCGTTTTTGGCTGAGATTGTAAGAAAGCTCTTTGCTGACCACTTGAATTCACTAGAGCTATAACACTGCTAAGTGATCAGCTAATGGGATATGAAGCATGACCAAGAAATACAATAAAAGTAGGCACATAGATACACTAGGCTATACCCACAGTATATAAAATAAGATGAGCAAGAGACTATGAGCAAGAGGCATGCTATTTTAATGTACTATATTATGTCTGTGTGTTTTGTATTGCATATCTGTCTCAATAGTATATATCCCCTATGTAATTTGCATTAGATCCATATACCTGTAGACAGTGAATATATGAATCAGAATATAGACTGCATCCCTTGCCCCCTTGCAACTCTTGTATATAAAATAATTACTGGTAGATTCCTAATATTAAACATATGTGTAAGTATGTACACACTGAAATAGTTATGTGAGTCTTTTTCATCCACATCAAAAGGCATACTGGAAGATGCATGCCCATCCAAAATTTGCATCCATATTCCATCTGTGCTGTATATGTGTTTGGCACAACAGAAATGGCTCTTAATCCCAAGGTTCAGAATCATACATGCAACCACCATTTCTGAATGCAAGCCTCTAGCCAGAGAGTTCAGGCACATACTGCCCAGCAAGGGGGAACTGTGTGTTATTAGTAATGTGCATATGCACAGTGAATGTGAATCTATATTGCATGTAGGGTTAGGGTACCATATACAATTATGAGTTTATATCAGTTCTTTTTAATCAGTCGTACTTTGATTACTTGCTGTATAATGAAGCACCACAGATTGAATTCATTGAAATATACCATGGATTGGATCGAGGATCTGTGAGAGGAAGGGACATTCCGCAAGACAAAGGGCTGTGCTCATGGAAGTCCTCTCCGCCTGATTTTGGGGGATCCCTACACACACCACAACTCATCCCAATCACCAGGGTCTCCTGATTCTGTGTAATATTTTCAGGTGACTGGAGGGGTTGCTGTGGGAAGGAGGGGGTAGGGAATTCCATTTCTATCAGCACAGTTGATCCAGGTTAAATCTGGATCCCCATATTTCCCTATATTTACATGTATACTCTGTTGTTGAAAGGGATTCATGTTTTCAGATGTTTTCTGTCTTCTTGAAGACCCAAGGGATATTTACATTATACATGTAAATAAGATCTAAATAACTCCCCCACTCAGAATGAAAATAAAGCAAATGAAAACAAAGCCACTAAGCCAGATAAGTTGCTGACTACTTGAAGATTTACAGTGACCTTATGTAACCATGAGATTCCATCCAACTCTAGCTGCTTTGATTATTTAGGTAGAAACTATATACCATTATATAAATTAATATTGAGGTTGGTTTGGAAAGAAAGTAGGAACTGGGCAGTAACTGCTTAATAGTTATCCCCCTCCTGTTTTATAGAGACTGACAATTCCTGACACACACACATTAATTTGTCTTGTATTAAGACCCCACTTTCCCCAGCTTTGTGATGTATCTTTTCTACACTGAAAATTAAAGGTCAAAACTTATTTATACTAACCAAGTATCCTACAATTTAAATTTTCCTTGGGTTAAAAACAACAACCCTACCTTCCAATGAAATAGAGCTGAGGGATTAAATATTTTATGGATTTACATTTGAAAGCTGATGATGAGCTCCATATATATATATATATATATATATGGTGAAGTTGGGGTTAAGTGCAAGTGCCTCATTAAGGAAATGTGATCTTATACTAAATCATTACCTCAAATGAGCCACAGTTGCAATAATCCTGGAGCACTTTGTTGTAGGTATTCATTTTGATGACTTAGTTAATCAACCAAGCTTTCATCAGTTTCAGCTACTGTTGAACTCTTCTCTGCCAGCCACTTTCTATCTTCCATTGAGCCGTTGAATGCAAGCAATTTTTTTAAAAAATCTCATTCTGGCCTCCCCTAAGTGTCTTTACTTGAGTAGGGTATGGAAATGAAGCAAGCAAGCAAGACTTTTCTGCTGCATATAAAAGCAAACAGATGGGCACTGGGATCCTAAGCAAGCTTAAGTAAGCCCCCATAGTGTTAATGAGCCTTACTCAGACGCCAGCCTTAAAATGCATTCCTAAACAATCCTTATTGAACTCGTTGGGGCTTACTTTGGAATAGACATACTTCGGATCACACTGCAGGACTGTCGGAAGACAATCTGTCTTATTGCTGGTGTTACTCTGATCCAGTTAATTCCATAAATGTATCTTGTCACACATATAAACATTGTTTAAATGTAACAATAAATATAAATATCAAATCCTAATAATTTAATTGCCATTGATTTTATTACTTCTTTTACTGTGTCTGTTTAGGGTCTTTAGCTGGATGGCTCTCTAGTTCTTTCCCTTCACCTGCTACATCCACCCTTTTTTTCTTTCTTTTTTTAAAATTGTCTTCCAGCTCTACCTTTTATCCCTTCCCATTGTCTCACTCTGCACTGGTTTTATGCACCAATCACTCCACTGTCACCATGAAAGGGCAGGAACTTTTGCAGTATAAAAGAAGGATAATGGCTCTGTGTTTGGACCGTGCTGTCCGCAGTCAAATCTGGGGTCATCCCACCTGTTAAAAATGTTCATAAGCCACCACATTCTTCAAATAAGCATAACTGAAGAATTGGGAGTTTCCATAACAACCCCAGATCGGTTTTTCCCACTAATTGTTCCATATGAATCTTTTAAGAAATGTGTGTGTGTGTGTGTGTGTGTGTGTGTGTGTGTGTTAGTAACAGCATAATTATCTTGAAAGTACATTACTTTATCTCGGGTTGGGTTTCCACCCCAGATACATTTTACCCACCCTATTCCAGATTCAAGCTGCTCTATGCAATTGATTCTACTCCACTTTTAGAGACATTTCATTCTAAGGCAAAGCTAGCACTGATTTGAGTGGTTCCTCTGTACACCCACATTCTTTCAATCCCTTCTATTTAGACAATGAAATGTGCTTGGCCATTAGCGAGAAGGAGCAGCTGTTAAGGACCTAAATGTTATAGGAAGAATAATCAAAAGGAAGAAAAAATATGGGGGGGGGATGACGACGAAGAGCTAGAGTCTTGTTCAATTATGTTTTAGAGTTAATAGTTAAATGGCGGCCACAAAATCTTTTTATGTGTCATGGTTTACTGGGGTTGTAAAAGAATCTCCATCAGGTCTTCATCGCCTCACTTCAGAGCGACGGCGCATATGCTTTTGAAAATGTGAACGTATCCAGTTGGAAACCGGTGCATGACAGATTAAAAGGGAGAGAGGACCTGAGGGAGGCTTTGAAAAGGCACACATGACAACTTGGCGCTGGAAATACATTAGCCACAGGCATTTGGGCAACTTCGGCGTGTGATCACAATACCCATGGACTCCCTCTCTGTCTCCACATCGCCCCCAACATTATTAATACAACACTAAGGGTCTAATGGAGGTTGCAATTTCAAACTCTACTTTCATGATACCTGCTGTTACAGTAATATAGACATACTGTAAATGTATTTGAAAATATATAGCCCGTTTAATTCCCTAGCTATAAATGGGGGAGAAAGAAGGGAGAAGATATTGCGTTCCTTTCTTTTTCTTTTTTCTCTTCCAAAGCTTTATGAAGATCTCATTGGAATCCAGCGGATGATTAATGCGAAGATTTGGTAGGAAATCTAGGGAGCTGCATTAAAGCTCAGATCTCAGGTTCATTTCGATCAGCCAGCCGTGAACTCTAGGCCGAATTCATTACGCTTTAATAGTTGCTGGGAGAGGAAGAAAATGCAATTTCTCATTCCATTAGAAAACTAGAAAATACTCTCAGCTTGTCCCCTATTAAGATGTGGCAGCTGACACAGCCAGCGCGGGGGACACGGTCAATGGAGTCCCAGCACATTATTTTTAGGTTGGTGTAAAATATTGAAAGGCATGCCTTGCTGTGCAGAAGTTATTTCACTGATTTGCTTTTTATGTAAATAAAATATTGAAAGTTAATTAATCAGCGCGGGAGACTAATGATTATGCTTATTATATTGCATTGGATCGCTGTCATTTGCATGATTCTCGCATTGCTGCTTAATAAGCCATTCCAGGTTATAAATAATTCTGAAATTGGTTTCTAATAATGGCATGCTATAAAAAGAATGGTTTTATTACACCCGGTCTGGAAAGAGGCGGCGGCGGGGAGGGAGGGGAGCTGAGTGGTAGCTTAGAAGGCCTTCTCATTGACAAGCAGGAGTAGCTTTTTAAAATGTAGATAGGAAAATGGAAAAGAGATAATTTATTCCTGCATATTATGGTACATACAGGACTGCTCTAAAGGCGGGCATGTGGAGCATTTCTGGAGCAGTATGGAGCCCCCTACACGCCGGAAAGATTGTGTAAATGAGACCATAAACCCATCCATTACTCTTTCTTTCCATTTGGTCAAGTAGCAAGAATACAATGAACTGGGAAGTAAATACATTTCCCATAATTTATTTTTGCACGAGCTTACACAATGTTAATCATTGTGAAGTGTTAATTAAGAAGGTTATGTTGATTTGATTACTTTTTAAACTGCAGAACATTATTGTAAAGAATATTTAAATTGCCACTCGATTAAACTGTTTCTATTCAGCTGCCTGAAGCCATTAGCAGGATGTAGGATTATGCTGAGGTCATTAAGATACTTTCCCGGTTATATTTAACTTGGAGGTAAATCCTATTGATGTGGATGAGACTTGCTTACAAGTAAGGCTTGAAATCAGTGGGGCAAATATGGTTAGGATTAGAATATCAATGTCCTTAGGTAGAGCTTTCCAAGAAGGAAAAGCGATAATCAAAATGACTAAAATGAATTAATAATTGCGTATTTAAAACCAAGAGTAGAAGACGTTGAAAAGTGATAAAGGGGTAGATTTTAAACATTTGTAATGCATGCTTTCAGTAAGGTGAGTATGTTGTTCTGCATTATTTACTGTAAATCAGAAATAATAATTAAGCTGCATTAATGAGAGCAAAATAAAATCCCATTTGCCTTAAATTATTCTCTATAAATTTGTTAAGGGCCGTAATTATTATTTACTTCCTATCCATTTCCATCATTGGAAGGGGTGGGGGTGGAACAGGTGGACAATCACTATTTCTGTTCCATATTATACATTTTGCTTTGTTCATCACATTCCTGATAATGAAATTGCTTTCATTAACCTTTGAAGAAACCCAGTAGAGTTTACTAGACCTCATTTTCTTTTTCTCTTCCATTCAGTTGTCCAGATATATTTTATTTGAAACTCTTTTTGGTTTTAATTTAAATTAATTATCATTGTGCACAGACTGAATATATCGAATTACTTGCAAAACGTTAAATATCTGTGGGTTCTGTCATAGAGAAGACCTAAAGATGTCTGTTTATAGAATTGTGTCGTTCGGATTTTGATTTTATTACATTGTTTTAAATTACTTTGGTTTTGTTTGGTCATGCCTAACAGTCTTTTGGAGTACCCATATTAAATTATATGCTAACCATAACAGAAAATTTAAAGCACTTCTATAAGTAGGTATATGATACTAGAGGATCCATTGGGAACAGGCACAAAAAATCCTCCTAGAGATTTAAAAGTGCTATTTCTAAAATTCCACTGAATTTATCTGCTTGACATTCTCCAGTTCCTGGCTAAATCAATTAGATTAGAATGGACCTTACAAAATCAGACGATACACCATACATTTGCATGGAAGTAAAGCTGGTAGATTTCCATGTAATTAAGTTCCTAATAAACTTGCTTATGATATCGCGCTAAAACTATTGCTATTAGAGCCAGCAGGATTATATATATATATATATATATATATATATATATATTGAATCGCTGTTCCCTTCTCTTTAGAGGTGAAAGGTTTCATTAGAATAATCCAAACTGAAAGAATCAAGAAAATGAAAATGTCAGGACAGCGCACAGCCGCTTTAACTAATCCCAGATTGAAATCAGATCGTTGGAGAAGTAGGAACACGATTTGTTTTCTTAATGAATAGGCAAATGTGTACAGAAACTGAATATGACCGATCAAATTATATAAGGGATTTAATATCATTCGTATACTAAAAATTATAATGTCTTTTCTAAAATGCATTTAATACGTTCATTAGTAACCTGGATTCTCTATTTTCGCAGAATTGTATGTTTTGGCCTGTCTTGGGGTTTTGAGGACTTCTAAAGATATTTCTTACACTCCTTTCCCCAAAGCCTTTAGTGCAGGCAGATGCCACTGAAATCAATGGTAGTAAAACCAAGTAAGGTGTTTGGGATCGGAGTGCCGGTCTGCTGCATTAGAAATCGATCTCTGAGCGTGGTGGTGTTCATTGAACATACAGTACCTAAATTCCCAGGCTGCTATTAAAAAATTAATAAATTAAGTTTGGTCAAGAGGCGCTTGTATTGTTCAATTCTGCCATTGGGCTGGTGAGGGATAGGAGTGGGAGTCTTCTTCATTATTATTATTATTATTATTATTATTATTATTTGAAAAGCTTCACTTCTTGGCATCAAACTCATTTATTTTTTATTCATTCACGCCTCTAGGTTAAAGAAACAACAACACACAAAAAAACCTTTCTCACTTTTTAGACAACTTGAAAACAAAACGAAAACCGCAGCAGCAGCAGCAAAATCGAAGGCGTGTTTTTTGTTTGTTTGTTTTTCTTCACTGTTGGGTTGAAAACCGTATTTTGTTAGGATTTGACTTGCCACCCTTTTGTCCCTAATCTAAGAAGCTTAATGATCCTGATTAATCAGTTATTGGTATTACTTTGGCAATCGTTTTAGGCCACGCGGCTGTTCAATTACTCTCTGCTTGGGTCTTGGGAGCGAGGAGACCCAGCGTGGCCTGACAGGGCCCTGCGTGGGTGGGAGAAAAAATGGATCAGGCTGAAAGCAGGTAGGTAAGCAGGAGGGGCACGAGGGTTGGTGAGTTGTTGGGGGGGTAGATGGATGGTTGGGGGGCAAGGGGGGCGGCGAGCGGTGGGGCGAGACGGGCTCCTCGCTCATCGCCCTACCTGGACCCGGGACTCGGTGAGGCCGATGCGCAGGGCCAGCTCCTCGCGCATGAAGATGTCCGGGTAGTGGGTCTTGGCGAAGCTGCGCTCGAGCTCGTTGAGCTGGGCTGGCGTGAAGCGCGTCCGGTGCCGCTTCTGCTTCTGCTGCCCCTGCTGCTGGCCGGCCTGGCTCGGGTTCTGCCCGCCGCCGGGCTGGCCCTGCTGCTTGTCGGGATCCTTGGCGCTCACGGCCAGCGCGCTCGGCGTCGAGCCCACCGTGGTGATGTCCTCTCCGGGCAGTAGCGTGGCCCCTTCCACCGCGTCCGAGTTGGGAGCCAGGTCGCCCGGGTGGCCTCCAGGCTCCGCGCCTCCGACGCCCAGGCGGCACTTGACCGCCTCCCGGTGGCCCAGCAGCTCGGCGGCGTCCTTCATTCCTGCGGAGGCAAAGCAGCGGCCCAGCGCGCTTCAGCGGGGGAGGGGGCGACCTGCCGGGCCGCGCGGGGGGGGGGGCGCCCTCCTTCCTTCCTTCCCTCCCAGCCCCGGGACAGCCGCCGGCGGTGACGCCGCCGGGCTCCCCTGCCCCGGGCTGCAGCGGAGCGAGGAAGCCGTCGGCCAACTTTCCCACTATCTCGAGCGCCATCCCGCTTAAGTAGCCGGCCCGCCCTGGAAGGGGCCCCCAGCCGCCCCCCGGTCCGCCCAAGGGGGCAGAGGGGCTCCTTTGCGTGGGAGACCCCACAGCGCCCAGCTATCCAAGCCCCCCAGCCATGCCTGAATTTATTTATTCCTCGTATAGATATAGATATAGGCATGCGATTGTTTTAAAAGGAAAATTGGTGAAATAAATTTTAAAAAGGAGGAAGAGAAAGAATAGGAGGAGGAGGAAGAAGAAGAGGGCAAAACTCAAGACGAAATGGGCCCCAATTCTGCTTTTGCATCTACATATTCCATAGATTTTTTTTTGTCGAGACGATGTTAAATCAAATTAAACTTTAATACAGTACAATTACTTTTAAAGAAATTAGCCCATTTAGACCGCATTAAGGTGAAATCAGGCACAAATTGTCAATTTCCTGCCCTTCGCTTCTTCATGGCTCCAGATGCTGCTGGGGGCGAGAGAGAGGGAGAGAGGGAGAGGGGGGTAGGATCTTCGGGGGGACACTCACCGAGCCGGGCGTCCAGGAGGTCGGCGTGAGAGAGCATCGCGCACCGCTCCAGGGCGAAAGCTGTTCCCCCCCAAATTTTAGCGGTTGGTTGTTGATTTTTTTGGGAGAAAAAAAAAGTTAAAATGGATCTAGCTCGCGAAAGCTTATAGATATATATTTATATATAGATCGCCTAAATGAAAGAAAATTCGGTGTGTGGTTAAAAAGGGGGTCTCTTGCATTATAATGTCCTTTAGAGAGACGGGGAGGTGCTTAACACTTCAGTGAACCCGTGAGCAGCTCAGCGAAGGGACCAATCAGGAGGGCAGCCTGCAAATGTCAGCACCTAAAGAGTCCCCGCTCCACCCGCCCGCAGCCTCAGCACCAGCGCCGGCGGCGGCGGCAGCAGCAGCAACCGAGCGCCGCGCGGGCTGGGCTTTTAAAATCCCCGTTTGCAATTCGGTTCTCCCTAAGCCGACTGATTGCATTAGAGACAACCTCTCTTTCGCGCGCGCGCGCACACACACACACACACCGCTCCCATCCCACTATCCTCCTCCTCATTTTTCCTTCCCTCCACCTAACAAAAGTGACCTCCTGATCAAATTACTTGAAAATGACTGACAAAGCCAACCCAATGAAAAGGGAATAATGTGTGTGTGTGGAAGGGGAGGGAATGGCTGGCAGGTTGCATCTGTGTGTAGAGGAGCTCTTGTCCCGCTTTCTGTTGGCAAACAAAAACAAAACACTTTTAATGCTCCTGTTATTGGTTTGTATGGGGAAACGGGAAAGCACGGGGGATGGACGGACACTGACCCTGCCCAGTTGTACAGACGGGTGTCCATGTATTTGTCCTGGGGGGTAAATTGTGTTGGATGGCTTTATTTAAGGGTCTCTAATCCGGTGTATAAACTTGATTGCTGCTACTATGTGGGACGGCTGGAAAAGCAGCTAACAGTAAAGCGGAGTCTGGCCGTAATGAAATTTAAACACTAATCTGGGTTCTAGCGGCACCCTCTTCCCCCTCCTCCAATGATCTCAATCCACGGAATTAAATATGTGTATAAAACAGAAATCGTTCCAACTGTTGGTTTGGTTTAAGGAGAAGGCAGTGCAGGAAAGAGTTCCAGAGGCCCCATTCACCTGGGTGTGTGAGAAAGTTTCTGAGCAATGTTTGCTTCCAAACTCAGTTTAAGGCAGTAAATAAAGTTAAATGCTTAAAAAAAATAGAACAGAACAAAACATTATTTTCCTCTTGAATATGTTAAACTATCCCAACAATTTCAAGTGCTTTGCACAAGGGAAGCGAACCATTTCTAATGTTCTGATTTTTCAAAGGCAGCCAACAACAAAGTTTAGATTAGTAATATATTTCTAACCAGAGTAATTTTCAAGATCATTAGGCATTTATGTAATTAGTGCCAAATCTATAAGCTTTTATTACGATTATTAGAGTAAAATCAGTATAAATTTGTACTAATTTACTACTGTTTAGACTTGGCTGTCAAGGCGAGAGGTTCTTATTGTAAATGATAACGGAGGAAATTAAGTGCAAAATTCTGTACCGTTTCTGATCCGCTCCTAAACAATCCGTTTCAATTGTATTTGTAGCAGAACAGAATGGCCTTTTAAAGTTATTTAATTCTCTCTCTCTCTCTCTCTCTCTCTCTTTCCCCCATTCGAAAAAAGAGAGAGGGGGAAATGCCATCTAGGCCAGGCACAATGAAAACTGATATTTCCTACTTCCAACTTGATTAACATTGATTTTTAATTCGAAAGTGATGCAATTAAGATTATTCATTTAGTGCAAATAAAACGCACGCACACGCACACACACTGAAAGCGAGGATCCACCTGGGGGACTCGATGCAACATAATACAGGACAAGTGGTTTGGGGCGGCTGCTGCTGCTGCTGCTGCTACTCCTTCTGGCCACCCCATCGACTCCCACAAAACCCTGGCATCCAGGCGAGCAGATGCAGGAGAGTTTCCCTCTTGGCAGCGCGGGGGGCGGCGAGGTTCGGGCGGGCACGTAAAGGGGGGGAGACAAAGGAGGCGGCCGAGCGAGAGGTGGGGGGAGGCAGGTGCGTGCCTGGTCCTGGTGTTTCCCTCCCTGGTGCCAGCCAGGGCCGGAGTCGGGCGAAGGGCTACGAGCATCTCGGCCCGGTTCGGGACTGGGAGTGGCACGGAGCCCAACGTGGACCTCCCCCGGCCGCTTTCCAGTGCAGCGCGTGGATCTTGCCCACCCCAATCCCGTTCGGAAAAACCAGCGATGATGCCCGCTTTGCCAGGGGCGCTGGAGCCCAGGTGGACGGAACCTGCAAGGGGCTCGTGGAAGGGGCTGGCTGGTATCCCGCCAGAGCCCTTTGCCTGCCTGGCTGCCTGGCTGGCTGGCGTGGCCTGCAGGTGGGCGCTGTGGGCAGCCTGCGGTTCCGCGGGGCTCGCTCCGAGCCAGTCCACGCTCGCCCTTTTGGGCAGAGCCTCTCCGGAGCCACATGAGGATGCGCCTTCTGATGAGCATCCTTCCAGCCTGATTCCAGGCGCGTCCTTTCCCACCCACCACCCACGGCTCTCCTGGTTATGTCCCCCCCCTACACACACACACACACACACACACACTCCAACCTGGAATGGCTTCGCCAAACTCCCAAGGGTGGCGACTCTCCTAGTTTTGGGTAGTGTCCCGTAGGGGCTTTGCCCGCCCCCCCCCGCTCCCTCCCCCGCCCCCCAGATCTTGGGCTCGGCTGGCGCGTTGCAAGTCGATAAATAAAGGGCGTAATAGTTAATGGGCAGCCCCATCATCGCGCTAACAAGGGGCTAAAGCCCGCGGCTGATCCATCTCGCTTAGCAGCCGCTGCAAAACAAGGCTGCGGCGTGATGGATGGCGCGCTCCCTTTTATGACTTTTCTATTGCTCTTGATTTTTATAGCAGGATAAACAAACTAAATCATTCCTTCCGAGACTTCAAAGCGCGATGGGCTGGCGGGGGGGTGGGGGGCGTAGGGCGGGGGGAAAGAAGGAGGAGAGAGAAAAGAAAGGGGAAAAGGGAAATTGGACGAGGGGGTGGGGAAAGAACTAGGGCCCGAGGCTTGTCAGAGCGAAAATATTCTTGATTTTTCTCTATGTAAAACACACACACACACACACACACACTCATCCCCGCCGGTTCTACGATCCAAGTGTATTGGGGGCGAATTTGATTCCACCTGGGCTGAGCCAGAGATGTATTTACAAAGATCTCACAGCCCCTCCCGTCATCTTTTCCGTCGCTCTCCTCCCTCTTTTTGCTCCCCACCGCCCACCCCCTGCCTCCACCCCTCCCCAAGCCAGAAAAGTGCCAGTCAGGCCCATGCCTCGGATAATGGAAGGTATTTCCCACCTGATCAGCCAAAGTGAAGTTCCTAACAAGGCACGGCTTAGCACGATGGGCCCCCAAATCTCCACCATGACAAGGGTGTTCTTCAGAAAATCACTTCAGAGCAAAGTAAAAGGATTTTCTATGACGGATCCGGCGATTTTCCCTCCATAAATAGGTTTTAGATTGTTACACACACGTAGGACTGGAACAAAGGGAACGACCAGAAAATATATTGGTTGCCCCTAATAAAATTTATTTAGACGGTTTACTTCTCATAAAAAATAGAGATTGAATTTTGTACAAGAGTGCCTGCCAAAGGGCTGGGCGAGGAGAAATCTCTTTCCTCCCCCCCCCCCCGGCACACGCGCTGCATTTCCCTCCCACCTTCTTCATCATCATCATCATCATCATCATCATCTTCAATTCGGCCAAGCTGGGAGAGGGGCTGGTCGCGGGGGGGGGGGCATGTCTCATTGGGGCATATCCCGCCAAGTGAGGACAGAGAAGGTGCTGTGGGGTGGGATGGGGGAGGGGAGAAATTGAAATCCCAAATAGAATTGCGCCCAAGGAATGGTGGTCTGAAGTTGTCCTCTTCAGGGGATTCAAACGCTGCAACAGGAAGGATTCATTCCCCGATCCTCATTTTGATCCAGATCCGGCTTTTGTGTTTAAGGCCTCGATCCCACTACTGATTTCAATGGGAATCTAATAGCGCAAGGACGGGAGGTGGAAGAGGGGGCGGGGGGGCGCGTTGTTAATTGTTGCCATGTTCGTTCGATCTCGTTTATTTATTTGTGTCTTTGCGGCTCCTGCCTTTGCCGGCGGATTGAGAAAACAGGCAGTGAATCTGCATATCTGCCTAATTGCTTTGCACACTTAGAGGAAGACTTCCTCTCCCCCCACCTTCACATGCTACATTATTATTATTTTGGGGTGGGGGGAGCTAGTTATCACTTCGATTCGAAAGCACTTTGGTCAATGGGACTCATTTCCAAACCTGGAGTTGCGTGTTGCATCGAAACATATTGACTGTGTAAAGAATTCCCGTTCGGAAAGAAATGCGTCCACTGTTCAGGATTTAGGAGCATCTCTCCATCCTTTGACCGGCTGCAGCGTTTCTGCCTTTCCAATTAATGTATTATTATTATTATTATTATTATTATTATTTTATAGGATGTTCTTGTGGTGGCGGTGGTAGTTTTCGGCGGCTGGGGAGTGTGCGTTCACAGCTGAAATATGAGTAGCTATGATAATTATTATTCACATTGTCGCTCTTTCAGTGCTGAATTGTAACATCGCTGCCTCTAATGAGAAAGCGCCTCCCTCAATAATTAACGATCTCACATTTTCCTATTTTCTTTGCCTGATGAAAAGAATCAATTTTCATTCCCTGTAAATTACAAGCCCACTTTTGAAGCGGGGCGCGCGCGGGCGCCTGGGTGCCCTTCGCCTTTATGAAACAAATCCAGAGACTTCCTAGGATCTCGTGGATTTTCGCAGCTCCACAAATGCAACTTGGAGCCTGATTTGGAATTAAGGAACGGAGGGGGGGGGGAGCGTGTGTGTGCGCGTGTGGGCAGGGTGTGTGTGGAATATCCTCCAGCCTGGTGGATTTCAGCAACCCCCTTCCAGAAACCCTGGCTGATTTGGGAAGCGTGGTGAAGATCCCAGTCCGGCTTGTTCTCGTTTCAGCTCAATAGTCTGAAGACGGGAAGGATCTTTTGGCTGCCGGAGCAAAAGGATCTTGTTGTGGGAACGCCTTCTTCCTTGGAAGGGGAAACTTTGTCCATAGTTGAAACGCCCACAAGATAAAGGTGGATCAGTACCAAGCATAAGCTAAGGAGGTCCACCAAAGAGAGGACAGAGTT